>JAPVLO010000002.1:8855000-13855000 GCA_027257055.1 Cephalopachus bancanus
TGGCGGGCTTGCCTCCCTGAGCACCTGGGCGGGAGCTGCTGCCACCGGGGAAAGAAGCACCTCTTTTTAATCGTCATGAATACCCTCACTCTCACAGTCCTACCAGTCGCTCCGCTGGGCCAGCTGAAAAACTGCTTTAAAAGGTCATGATCGTAATTTGCTTTTAGCAGAATATGCAACACGGTGGAGGCTGGTCTCCCCCGCAAGCGCTTTAGCAGGGCGGGTCAGGAACTGCTGAGAAGAGCAGGAGGCCTGGCTCACTTCCAACCACGTCCTCTCCTTGCCTGTCAGTCAAGTGCTTTCTCGCAGATTCTAAACTGCAAGCCACCAGGAGGCATCCACTGTTTTTCCCTGTGGTCATCCATTTTAAGAAGTTGGAAAAGCATTTCAGAAACAAAGTTGGCTGCTTTGTTAAATTTCCAGGAGATCATCAGCCTTGAGGACGGATATCCCACCACAGCTGAGAGTGACATGGCCGTGGCAGCTCGTTTCACCACTGATTTGGGAATCAGACCATCCAAGAGGTGACTTTTCCTCCGTATTCCTCTGGTCCTGCTTTATGTGTTCCATAGAAGCTGCACAATCACTTGTGGGGGGTGACTTTCCCCCCAGGAAAAGTAATGAAGGAGAAAAATATAATGCTGATTTTGTGAGAGGGGATTTGGGTTAATATTTTATTTTATTTTTTGAGTTGGAGTGTCACTCCGTCACCCAGGCTGGAGTGCAGTGGCACACTCACAGCCTCCCCGGGTCGACCTGCTGGGCTCAGGTGGTTCTTCTGCCTCAGCCTTCCAAGTAGACAGAACTGCAGGCATGCACTACCACGCCTGGCTAATTTTTTATTTTATTGTGGAGATGAGATCTCGCCAAGTTGCTCGGGCTGGTCTCAAACCCATGGGCTCAGGCAGTCTACTCGCCTCGGCCTCCCAAAGTGCTAGGATGACAGGCTGAGCCACTGAGCCCAGCTGACATTTAATAATGTCCCTCAAGGAATCTACTCCTGGTGACCAAACCCTTTTGAATGTGACTGATGCTCCCTCTATTAGGAAATAAAATCTGTTTTCTCCTTCCTTGGGTCTGACCTGGCCTCATGACTTGTTTTGACTGATAGAATGCAACAAAAGTGACACCATGTGTCGTTGAAGTGAATCCTTGGGAGAATTTGCCTTTGCCTTCACTCTTTTAAGTCATTGCTGGCTTGTGAACAAACATTGGGGTTCATCTTAGTTAGTTTTCTGTTGCTATAAGAGAGAACCTGAGACTGAGTAATTTATAAAGAAAAGTTTATTTGGCTCATGATTCTGGAAGCTGGGAAGTCCAAGAGCCTGGTGCCAGCATCTGTTCTGCTTCCAGCGAGAGCCTTCCTGCTGCTTCAGAATTTACCTGAAGGCATCACATGGCAAGAGGGCAGGGGTGGGGGTTTCAGTTCAGTTCTCTCTTCCTCTGCTTATAAAAGCATCAATTAAAAAAAAAAGGCATCAGTCCCATCACAGGCACGTGATGACCTTATCTTACCCAAAGCCCCCACCTCCAATAAACATGAATTTGGGATTAAGTTTCCAGCACATGAAATCTGAGGGACATATTCAAACTCTAGCAGGTACTGAGGCAGAGAAGAGAGAATAGTTTTATGTGAGAAAGGAGACCCAGAAGCCATAAAAGACATATTAACAGACTTCACCTCATAAAAATTAAATTTTTTTTTTATATGGCAAAAGACACTGAACAAAGCCAAAAATAAAAGACAGATTGAGGGGGGAAAATAGTTGGAAAACAGACGACAGGCAAAGGGTTAATAGCATGATTATACCTGAAAATTCTTCATGTTTGTAAAAAAGTTACAAGAGAAAGTCTAGTAAAACCTGACAAAATATTAGGAAAAAAAATGTACAAAGGAGAAAATGCAAATACCTAATATATGCATGAAAATGTGTTAATCTCACTAAAGTCTTTTAATGCAAATTAAAACAATAATGACTCATTGTTATCAACATATTTGCAACAGTTAAAAAGATTTATTACATACAGTGCTGGTGAGGGCATAAGAATAGGAAATGTTTCATTTGCTGTTGGCATTAGGGTAAATTGCTACTTTCTTTCGGTCAACTAATCTGGCAGCATCTATTAAAATTAAATAGGGACACGCAATTTGATACAACAATATTAGTTGTAGTTATCTAAGTTAGACAAATAAAAACATTTACCTTCAGTAATAGTTTACTGGAGAATTGCTGTTAATAGCAAACAACGGGAAGACAAAACTTGAATGCAATTAACATTAAAATGATAAAATAAATTGCACCAGATGCAGACTGCAGAATGCTGTTTTGCCACTGCATAAAAGAATACACTAGCTTTGCATGAGATGATCTGCGAAATGTCCATGATACATCTGTAACCGCTTTATTGATATATAATTCACATACCAAAAATTCAACTCATCTAAAATGTACAGTTCAGTGGTTTTTAGTATATTCACAGACTTGCGCGCTCTTCTCAGAATATTTTCATCACCCCAAGAACAGATACCCTCCATCTTCTCACCCGCCCAACACCACCAAGGCCCAGGAGACCACTCATTTACTTTCTGTCTCTTATGGTGATTTAGCTCATTCTGCTATAATCAAACACCTTAGCCGGTGACTTGCATACAACAGAAATCTATTTCTCACAGCTCTGTAGAACTGGAAGTCCAAGATCAAGCTACCGGCAGATTCAGTGTCTGGTGAGGGCTCACTTCCTCGTTCATAGATGGTCTTTTCCTTACATCCAATTGAGGTCGAAGGCGGAAGAGAGTTCTGGGGCCTCTTTTACAAGGGTCTGATCCCACACATGAGGGTCCTGCCCTCATGCCCTCATGACCTAATAACCTCCCAACATCCCTACCCCAAACTGGGGATTAGGTTTCAACATATGAATGTGGGGACACAAACATTCCTTTGGTAAAGGAGTTTGCTAATTCTGGACAGTTTATGACAGTGGAATCCCATGTGGTCTTTTGTGACTGGCTTCTCTTGCTTCAAAAAACGTTTTCGAGGTTCACTCATGTTATAGGGTGTATCAGTGCTTAGTTCCTTTTTATTGCTGAATATGTCATTGTATGAATAATCCACATTTAAAAAATTCATTCACCATCTGATGGAAAATTAGGTCGTTGATACTTTTTTGGCTATTGTGAATAGCGCCGCCAGAAGTATATGTACACACGTTTTTATGTGGATGTTAGTTTTTATTTTTCTTAGGTATTTGTCTAGGAGCAGAGTTATGGAGTCATAGCACATCTGTATTTTAACATATTACGGAACTGCCATGTTTCCAAAGTGCCGTGTTTCCAAGGTGGCTGCATCCTGATATATTTTTTTAAATGAAATTGAGCAAGTTACTGTATTAGCAGTCAAACCCCATTTTTGTTTAAAAAAGTTAAAAACCATATATAAAATGTGCACATGGGTTTATGTATGTGTCTATCAATCTACACATACACTTGGGAAGGCATAGGTTATTCTACCAGACTGTTGATATAAATTATATCAGGGAGGAGGTATATCTCTGAATGATTTTAATTGTTACAATGGACATATATTAGTATTAAACAGAGTTTATGGGAGGCCATTGTTTTGGACTTGCCTTTTTCTCTAATGGATTATTTCTACTGGCTGACGAACATGCTATTATATTTCCCATCTTAAAACAAAACTAACTACCTGGAATGCAAATCCCCCTCTAGCTACCATTTCTTTTGAGAGAAACTCCTAGGAACCATTATCTATTTCACATCCATCGCTTCCCTCCCCCTATTCAATCTAGAATCCACTCCAACAGGTTTCATGCCCACCTCTCCACTGAAACACCTCTCATCAAGGTCAATTACTTTCACATTGCTGAGAGCCAACTTACCCACACATGGAGCTTGAACACTGAAGCTAAAGCCATCATTTCATATGCAACTTACTGAGTGTTTCTTTTGGTTGTTTGTTTTAGAGAGAGGTCTCACTCTCTTGCCCAGACTGGAGTGCAGGGATGACTTCACAACTCACTGAAACATTGAACTCCTGAGCTCAAGCCATCTTTCCATCTCAGTCTATCGAATAACCGGGACTACAGGTGTGTACCACAGTACTGGGCTATTTTTATTTTTATTGAGACAAGGTCTTGCCCAGGCTGGTCTTAAACTCCTGGCCTCAAGTAATCCTCTTGCTTCAGCCTCCCAGAGTGCTGGGGTTACGGGTGTGAGCCACCAAACCTGACGCTACTGTTCATGTTAACATGACTTTACTATTTTATTGCCTCCATTAACTTAGTTTTATCTAGGTGACTGCTGCCCAGCAAATAACTTGACTGTTAATTACATGAACGTCCCCTAAAGAGGCATCAGCTTTTCAGTACGAAGTATTAGCCTGACTCTTCACACTTCCTGCCTCAAAATCCTCCCCTCACCGTTCCCACCAAGGCTGAGCTCTGACGACATGATCCTTACCCAGTCCCAGTCTATTTCTTGCGTTGAAGAAGCTGCCGTCAATCAAACCTCAAATTCTTAATAAAATTTGACCTTTCCTCTCTGGTCCCACCAATCCCTGCCCACATACATGCTGCCAAAGCTGTCAAGGAGCTGCTTTCCTTTATCTCAGAACAAGGAAGAAATACAACTTTGTCTGATTAACAGGTTGTGCTGATGCCAGCTGAGGGAAAATCATTCGACACTGCAAATCCAGAGGTAGACCCAGTCTCCATCTTGGTCAATCTTTTGGTTAATCATTTTTTTCTTCTCTGATGTGCTTGGGTTTAGGTAAGCCAGAGGCTCCCGGCTTCTGGCCCACCTCACTGAGCCCGCTTTCCCAGTCTCTTGAGAAATCTGCCTCCCTCTCTCATCCTCTCGTTGTAGGGGTACCAGGATTTTTCCTCTGATTTCATTGTTAGTGGATGACTCATAAATAAAAACAGTCTGAATTCCAGGATCATCTTTAATGTTTATTCAACATCTATCTTTTTTTTTTTTTTTGAGTTGGAGTCTCACTCTGTCGCCCAGACTGGAGTGCAGTGGCCGCTCCTGGCCACCGCAGCCTCCACCTGCTGGGCTCCGGCCATCCTTCCGCCTCAGCCTTCCGAGTAGCCGGAATTACAGGCGCGCGCTACCACCCCGGCTGATGTTTTGATTTATTGTAGAGATGAGGTCTCGCTGCCCAGGCGGGTCTCGAACCCGCGGGCTCAGGCAATCCACTCGCCTCAGCCTCCCAAAGGCGCGGGATGACAGGCTGAGCCACCGAGCCCGGCTCAACATCTATCTTAAATGTTTTAAGTCATGACAAATTTAAATCAAGCACTTGATTCTCACTGTACCCACAATTCCTCCGTATCAGAAAACAAAACACCATGTGTTCCGTTCCCATATTCTCCACCTTAGAAAAAGACACTGTGGTTCACCTTTAGTGGCTAGAGCAAAAATTCTAGGACTCCATCCTTGTTACTCTCTAACTCCAGACTTAGACTCTAAGCAAGCCCAGTGGGCTTTGCTTTGGAAACATATTGAGAATCCATCGACTTTTTACTGTCTCCAACGGCCCAAGTCACCATGATCTCTCTTCTCCTAGAATATCGCCATAGATTCCTGACTGTCTCCCCGTGTCCACCTGCCATAGAGTCACCACAGTGATCCTTTAAAAATATCAGTCAAATCCCCTTTGCTCGACAACCCTGGAAACTTCCCAGCCCCTCAAAGACAGCACAACGTGACATTTTTTGACTCTCAGCAATCTCTTTAACCTCCTCAACTATGTCTTGCCTGTTCTTATTTCTTTTCCTGGAACTTGACAAGATCTGGCCACTTCTGGGTTGTTGGACTTGCTTTGTTCTATTTCAGAAATGTCCTTCACTCAAATATTTGTAAGGATTAACTGTTCCCTTTGCTCAGATCTCTGTTATATGTCATCTCCCAACAGAAGACTTTCTGACTCCCCGGGTACTCTGAATTCTGTTAGCATGATCTATTTTCTTTCATAGGACTACCTGGTAATATTTTATGTATCAACAGTCATATACAGCGTAAGAATGTTTCCGTCAATGACAGACAGCCTATATCGTGGAGGTCCCAAGAGATTATGACGGAGATAAAGCACTCCTATCATCTAGTCGAAGCTGTCTGAACATAGCAGTGCAAGGCGTTACTCAAGTGTCTGTGGCAACAAACCTACTGCCCTGCAAGTTGTGTAAAAGTGCAGCCCATACAATCAGGGACAGGACATAATACTTGATGACGCTGAGAAACAGCTATGTTACCGGTTTTAGTATTTACTTTACTTTCAGTTGTTATTTTAAAGGTTATTCATTCTACTTATATTTTTTAAAAGCATTAGTTATAAAACAGCCTCAGGCAGGTCCTCCAAGAGGTGTTCCAGAAGAAGGCACTGATATCAGAGGAGACGACAGCTCCATGCATGTAACTGCCATGAAGACCTTCCAGTGGGACAAGATTTGGAGGTGGAAGATGGTGATGTTGATAATCCCAACCCTGTGTAGGCCCGGCCTGATGTGTGTGTTATGCCTTAGTTTTTAACATAACACTTTAAAAAGGAAACATAAAAATTTTACAAAGAAAAAGCTCATAAACTAAGGATATGAAAATATTTTTGTGCAGTGGTATGATATGTCTGTTTTGAGCTAAGTGTGATGATAAGAGTCAGAAAGTTAAAAGCTTATAGAGTAAAAAATTACAGCAAGCTAAGGTTAATTATTAAAAAATAAAAAATATTTATTGTAAGTTTAGCATAGCTAAGTGTCCAACGTCTAAAGAGTCTACAGTGGTGTGCAGTGATGTCCCAGGCCTTCCCATTCACTGTTATTCATGGATTCGCCCAGGACAGCTTCCAGTCCTATGAGCTCCATTCATGGTAAGTGCTTTGCACAGATGTACCATTTTTTATCTTCTATACTGCATGTCTACCGTGCCTTTTCTACGTTTAAATATGTTTAGATACGTAAATATAATACTTAGCATTGCATTACAGCTGCCTACAGTATTCAGTACAGTAACATGTTGGACAAGTGTATAGCCTAAAAGCCATAGGCTATGCCACAGAGCCTAGGTGTGTAGTAGGCTGTACCATCTAGGTGTGCGTAAGAACACTCTATGATGATCACACAATGATGAGATCTCAGAATGTATCTTAGTCATTCAGCGACGCATGACTATTGTGTATTTGCTTATTGCCTTTCTCGCCTACTAGAATGAATATTCCCTGAGGATAGGCCTGTCCTGCTCTCTGTTATATCCTAGTACTTGGCACTTCGTGTGCACTCAACAAATATATATATTTTTCAGTATTGTCATCATTTTCTTTTTAATTTTAAAGATGTGAGGTACACATTTTTTAAAATTGAGCATTAATTTGGCGATTGTTAGATTGAATATTTAGTTGATTTGCCACTTCATCAGTTGAAATTCATCTTTTTCATTCAATAAGTTCCTTAGACCTGTTTTCGAACATTCTGATCTGTTCCACTGATCTGTTCCTATCTATTCCTGGATCATACTGTTTTCATAACTGGAGGTTACCAGTAAGTTTTGACATCTGTCATGATAAATGCCATTTGACTATTTGTGTTTTTCAAAACTTTCTTATCAGTTCTTCTATATGATTATCAAATATGATCTTTATGATCATTTTGTGCAGTTTGTAAAATATCCTTTTGAAATTAATTAATATATTAATAGGAGAAGCTTAATAATTTTTATATTAAACATTTTTGAGAACATGTCACAGAAGTCCACATATTCAGATTTCTCTAGTTTTAGAAATTTCATAAATTTTCCTGGACATCCTGTAGTTCTTATCACTATTGTGTATGCATTTCTTTTCTATTTTATTGCTAATAACAAAAACTCCTGATTTTTATGTACTGTATTTACTTTGGATCCAGCTACCTTAACAGAGTTTCGAACTTAGTTCTGACAGGTTTTCTAAAACTAAACTTTATTATGGGATCATTTTAGATTTATAGAATATATACCCTACACCCCGTTTCTCCTGTTGTGAAATTTATTTGTTGTAACTCAGAAACTAACATTGGTGCCTAACTATTAACTAAAGCACAGACTCTATGTGGCTTTCGCTGGTTTTTCCCCTAATGCATTTTTGTTTGAGGATCTAATCCTAGATAACACATTTCATTTAGTGCCCATCTTTTCTTAGTCTCATCCGGTCTGTGACAGTTCCTTAGTCTTTGTTTCGAGGAGTATTTCGTCAGGTATTTTACAAGTTGTTTTTCAACTTGTGTTTATCCAATGTTTTCTCCAAGATTAGGTTGGGGTCAGTTCTCTTCTTATCACGTTATAGCAGGAGGTACTGTTGAACCCGGAACTCTAATGAGAGAGATAGAGACCACAAAGAGCCAGCTCCGATGCAAACACACGAGGGTCTTTATTCAGGCTCGAGTCTGGGCTCTCGCATGAAGTCCGTAGAGGCTTCATGGACCAGAGTCCTGATTCACAATGGCAAGCAGTTTTTATGCACAATTACAGAGGGAGGGGAAAGAACTTTAAACTTGATTTTACATGATTGGGTAATTTCTCCTAATGGGTACGGGAACACTTGGTATTGGTGGGTGCTGCCCGTGATTGACAGAAACTCACTTAATGGGCAGAGTGGAATGTTAGATAAGTTAGGTCCGTGCAGTCCCTGCGTATGAAGTAACCTGAGCTGGCAGGCAAAGGGTTACATTAGCCCTTTAAGTTTCCAGCCCAAGGTATGCTTAGGAAAGCTTGTTTGCTTAACATTTACATAACATAACATGGTCATTATGGGACAACAAAAGCCAAACTTAACAAAGTTTTAAATATGAATGCTGCAAACACATACAGTGAATGTGGGGTAGAAATTCATATACTAATTCTGGGAATTTATAAAATATCCCAAGCGTATTATAGCAAGGCGGTTTCTTGTATAAAAGTCTGTGTTTCCCTGAGGTTTACATAGCCATTGCGTGTAAATTATCACTGGGATAAAAACCGGTGATGGAGAGCAGCTGGCGCCTCTGAGTCTGCTGCCACCTTGTAGGAATGTCTGAAAGGGGCTTATCGCTTTATCATTTACATCCCGTTGTAAACGCAGAAGTTAGCCTGCTAATTTGGGGCTGACAATGCTTAACCCAAGAGTTCTAAATACAAACACTAGTTAGCCATTATACAAGGCACCCGGCATATGCCTAATTCTACAGAGTCTGAGGTAGGACTTAAAGTACTAAGATTTCATAAAATACATGAGGTAGGAATACACAAAATATATAGTAAACATGAGGTGGGGATATATATGAAATATAGTGAACTAAACGCTACTTTTACAGCAAATATGGGTTTTTTTAAGTTTCTTGGTTTCTTGGGTCTCTCAATAGCATGCTCTTAACCTAAATCTATTGTTGTCCTCTCAGTACACGCTATCAGCATGATTTATTACTGATGCTAACCTTATGTAGCAAATATATGAGGGGGATCTCCCCCTAAAAAAACCACGAAATTACTTTCTGGAGGGCAGGCCCCTTGTAGTACAAGTTTCCCCTGTTGGGTCAGTGTTCTAGGAACCCGTCGGCATCATTATTCCAACTAGTGTTGTTGTGAGAGGCTGCATTTGGCTTCAGTGCATTTTTTTTCCTGATCATCTGGCCACAGTAGTGTCAGTAAAACCTTGGCATTTCCCTCTCTTTCCATACTCTGTTTTTTGGAAGAGGGTCACTAAGTCCAGCCCATAATCAAAGCGGGAGGAAAGTAATTAAGTTCCACCTCCTAAAAGAAAGATGATCTACATATCTTATTTGGAATTGTTCCACAAGAAACGTTGTTCTCTTCTGTGTATTTATTCATATATTTATTTTGTCATTTAATCAATCGATCACATATGAATACATTCTCATGGATATTTTTGACTTTGTGTTACAATGCTACACACTTGCTGGAATTTGTTTTCCATTTTGACCATTGACAGCTCTATCAGTTTGGCCCTCATCTCTTTTTGTTGCTCTCCTAAGAGATTTTTAGTTCAACCCTGTGAATGTTGTTACACATACAGTCACATTAATATCAGAGTAGTCAATTTGACTCTTCTGTTTCTGATGTTAATGCCCATCTCTGTCCCTAGCTGTCTGAAGTCTACAGGTTTGATGCATTCTAGTTTTCTCTGTTGTGGGTGAGAAATTTGATGTTGTTTGAATTATCTAAGTAACCGGTTCTCTCCAACTGGAAATTTTAACAGTGGCCTTTTGTCTTTGGGGTTCAGGAATTTAACTAGCAGATGCAGGTATACAAGGGGGGGATCCTCTCCCCCCAAAAGGAATTATTTTTTGGAGGGTTTATTTTTTGTGGTATAGGCTTTCCCTGTTGGGTAAGTGTTCTAGGAACCCATTGGCATCAGTGTACCAGCTAGTATTGTTGCGTGCATTCAGATTCAGTGAAAAAAAAATTTTTTTGAGATCCTTCCATTGTGTTTGTCCATTTCATGATGGGTGATTTACGAGCACACCTGCCCAGACTGCAATGAGTGTTCAGCAGTTTTTGACTAAACATGGCAAGATACCAGTCCCCCACCCTCCCTATTCACCCCATCTTGCCCTGAGCAACTTTTTTTCATTTCCCTGGATGAAAAAGTCCTCAAAGGAAAATTTTTTGCCAGTGTGGAAGAGATGAAACAAAAATCGGCAGAAGTACGAAAAGGCATCCAAACTGATGAGTTCAAAAGCTGTTTTGAGCAGTGAAAAAAGCATCCTGGTAGGTGTATTGCATCAAATGGAGAGTACTTTGAAGGTGAGTGAAGTTTAAACATGCAGGAATACACAATTTTTAATAAACAAATTCTTTTTGTGGGGGGGAGTCTCCTTTCATATGTCCTCTTTTCTTACTTTTGCCTATGATTCAGTGAACTTGAAATCTCAATTTTTTTCAGCTTCAGAAGTTTTCTTGTATTTATTCTTTGAGTATAAGTTATATATGGCATGTCTTTGTATTTTGAAGCTTCTGTTTTTCCACACAGACTATCTGGACTTTATCTTTTTACTCATACTTTTTATGATTTTGTATTTATGTTCTTTGCTATGTCATATTTCTTCTGTCTGATTTTCCAGAACAAAAAAGTAGTTTTCAGCTATGGCCATTTTCCCCCTAATTTCTCTCTCTCTGTCTCTCTCTCTGTCTGTCTCTTTTAATTTGAATAAATTTTTAAACTTCCCAGAAACTCTTTTATGTTCTCTATTTGTATCACCTTAAAGATTTTTTTTAAACATTTTTGCTATAATTATGTTTATTCTGTTAATTCTGATTTCGCACGAACCACTTATCCTTATTTGGCTTAGCAACCTTGGCGTTCATTATTAAGCTATTGTCACTGACCTCTTAGTCCATTCATGCTGCCACAAAAATATCATAGGCTGGATGGCTTATAAACAACAGAAATTTCTCGCAGGTCTGGAGGCTGAAAAAGTCCAAGATCAAGGTGCTGCCAGATTTGGTGTCTAGTGAGGACCCATTTCCTCATTCATAGACCGCCATCTTCTCACTGTGTTCTCACACGGGGAATGGATGAGAAAGCTCTCTGGGACCTTTTCTCTAAGGACACTAATCCCATTCACAAGAGCTCTGCCTCCATGACCTCATCACCTCCAAAGGCCCCGCCTCCTAACACCATTCATGGGTGGCAGGATTTTAACACATGAATTTGGGGTGAGGGGAAAGCACAAACCATGAGTCTATAACAGGCTTCTAGCCACCCTTCTATTCTCTGCTTTTTGAAGTTGGACCTGGGCCTCAGCAAACCCCTTTTTCTTCTCTGCCAGGAAGCTCCTTGTTTTGTTTTGCCAATGGAAAGACACCGAGAGAGATGGGGTGACTGGAGTAAAGGAGAGGTCACGGTCCTGGTCCTGTTTGCTTCCTGCTGCCAGTGTTGACTCATCAGCGCCCCCAGTTGGCATTAATAGCAGTGGGGCGTCACATCATACTTTTATTTACACTCCTGGAGTCAGTCTCAGGGGCTCCTGAGTGCCAGTGAGGCAGTACCTCTTCCCAGCATTTTGAGTCCCAGGTCCTCAAGCCCTTTATAAACTTTTCTTTTTTTGAGTCAGAGTCTCACTCTGTCACCCAGGCTGGAGTGCAGTGGCACACTCATGAAAACTGCAGTCTCGATCTGTTGGGCTCAGGCAATCCTTCCTCCTCAGCTTTCCAAGTAGCTGGGATCACAGGCATGTGCCACCCATGCCTGGCTTTTTTTTTTTTCTTTGTAGAGACGAGATCTTGCTAAGTTGGCCAGGCTGGTCTCGAACTCCTGGACTCAGGCAATCCTCTTGCCTTGGCTTCCCAAGTGCTGGGATAGGTGTGAGCCACTGCCCTTGGCTCCATAAGCTTTTTAAATGAGCCATGTAATATTGCTGATATTTGGACATTTGGATCTAAAAACAGAGCAATTTCATATGATTCAAATTGAGACCCACTTTATAATTCGGGGAACCCGGTGTAAAATGAAAATGAGGGTCCCTTGCTTAAAATCGTTAAAAATTTTAAAACAATGACAAAAGCGTAGGCCAATCCCTCCTCAGTGCAAGGTGCCGGGTGACGGCAGGGGTCACACCCCTGGAGCTGGTCTTGGTTCAAACTCACAGATCTAGCAATCCCAGTCTCTTCTCTTACTTCCCACGGCCCGATGGAGCCGTAGCCCTCTCGGGTGGTCACTGCCGGTGACCCCAGCCTTCCCTTTTTTAGTGATTCAGTTTTCTAATACTGCTTAATTACTTCTCTTTATTGTTATTTTTATTGCAGCAAGTGGTGTGATTTTTTTTTTTTTTCTCCTGAGTGGGTCCCGACTGATCCCTCCTAAATTGCTTATGATACTTATTTGACCTCTTACCTCAGCCATTGTGTGACAAGGATTCCTGTGTCAAGGTGGGGGTGGTGTGGGCTTTTAGAGAATACAAGGAAGAGCAGTTGTTTTTTAAAAAGAGACTGTTGAAACATTAAAGTCAGAAACTTAAATATTGAGCATGCTCCAAACAGTTACAAACAAGCAAACAAGCACACAAGACGAACACACTTCTTTGCTCTCACCTAAACTCACGTTCTGGTATTCTATTAGCATGACTTTCCTACGGAAATTGTTCCACAGATGTCAATTTTATGTCAAGTGGTGCTGACATTACATTACAGTGTATACAAAAGACTAGCAACACTGAAGACTTTTTGAAGATCTTGCTAAAAGTCCACCGACCACAAATCGTTGTATGTTTAAATAGCCTAGTACCGCTAGAGGAAAACAGTGGTACCCGAGAGCCGTTTGATGCCTGTGGTCTGTAGGGCCAGAATACAATCTTTGATTTGGCTCTCAAAGAGAATGTTAATTTCCAGGGCATTAGACGGGGGTCTATGTTTGCTGCGAAACAATCAGACACACTCTGGCTTGCGTTTCCATGCGAGCTCTGCATTAATCACCTCCTGTTGTACTCTAACTGCAGACTGTTTTGAAAGATGAGAGGGCATCTGTGTTCAATGAATCCCATGCATTCAAATTGCTCTTAAAACAACACAAGTCATGGCAGACTTTAAAAGGCAGCAGCTTCGTGCCTACCTGGGAACACGATTTGCATGAGCGCACCCCTCCTATGGATGTGCTTGGTGGAGAAATGTTCTTATCCTGTTAGGAGCATGCATTAATGCAAATTTGAGAATGAGAAGTTATCATGAAAGGCAATTCCGTTTCTGAGCTGCTTCCAGAGATAGAAAATATTGCATAGCCTTTATAAAACTGTAAATTACATCTGATTTGAACTTCATTGGAAACTCCAGGGTGAAGGAGCTCTGAGTTTCCCGTTAGATACAAAAGCTTAAATGAGAATTCAGCACCCAGGAGACAGCTGACTGACAATACCCAATCTCACTGCCGCCTGAGTGGGTACACACCAGCACAGTTCATCAAAACCCCACTCAGCTGCCAGCGTCTTCTGCATTCATCAGACTCGGTGGAGAGTATTCAGGACAGACCTTTCATACGTCAAGACTTCAGGCCTACTTTCCTTGACATTCCACGCAGATTAGTGGATGACAGATTTCTGCAGCCCAGTAACTGGGCCAGCATGAATCGACGGCAGGGATGACAAGCAAATCCGTGGCATCAAGTGTCACAGCCTCTTGTTCCATCAGAACTGGCAAAGCTGCCACCGAGGTTATTGGAGTCATATGGCTCAGAGAGAAATATTTTGTTTCAAACAGTGTGACAGGAAAGGAGAATGAATCTACTCACTGACATGGACAGCAGAAAATCTATCCAGCCTTTGCCACCTAACACCAGCACCCTTCCCCTGATGCTTACATTCATTTGTAGAGGGTGGGTGTGTGGGTGTGTGGGTGTGTGGGTGTGTGTGTTGGGAACACAACAAAAAATCTTCTCGTTTTCGGTCTGATGGGATCTAAAGTTCACCCTGAGTAAAACTTTACCAGTAAAAACGTACACACACAGGCATGCCTAATAATATTGTCTAACACCTGCCAATGTAGATCACCTTTCTCATAAAGTGAAGGCATATTACTTTATAAGCATTTGGAAGCCGTAAGTCTTCACAATGATTTTTTCAGTTGTTTAAACACAATCCAGTCAAAACTCAAAGTTTTAGTTGAATGTACAAGGACTCAAATGAGGTGGGTGGACAGTTTTACCCAGAATCTTTTGTTAGCGGTGTCTTGTGGAGCACTTACGAACAAGTCCTGTGTGTCTTGACTGATGATAAGCTTGCCAGGCCTTTGTGTGTTTCAGACGATCTGTCCTGCTAATGCCTTCCCGGGCTTTAAAGAATTGCCTTCCTCTCAGCCTCACTCCAAATTGATTTTCTGAGCACCGACTGAAGACAAAGAGCCTGCAAACGACCCAAGAACACATCCGTGGAAGTACGTTCTTTCTACTTGGATAGTGGATATTAAATCGCAGCTTCAAAGCACTGTTTCCACAGCAGGAAAACAATTTGAGAAAAGAGCCCGTGCGGCAAATACTAAGGTGCCTGAGTTTGCTTCGCCAAGGACAGCTCCTTGCGGGGAAGTGCTCGCGAAACGTCTTCACTTCTTCCACCTAACAGGAAACGCCATGCCAGGAAAGCACTCGGGAAAATGTTTGCAGCATCTCCTCAGGCTGGGCGCACTTCGCTGTGTGCCCGTGGGAACCCATGTGATACACCCACTCTCTGCACCCCAATTTGCAGAAGCATCGCTGCCTGAATCATGCTTTACCGTTTTCAGTGGTTGGACCCACTTTCGAGGCAGACGCTCTGGACTCAGATGCCAACTCTGCCCCATCAGCTTGTTACTCTGTGAGAGTCACGGATCGTTTATGTACCTCAGTTTCTTTATCTACAAAATGGGAATAATCACAGTACTATAGGCCGTTTAGGGAGCAAATTATTTCTATGCAAAGGACTTAGAACAGAGCCTAGCACAAAGTAAATTCTATAGATGCATTAGTGATTAGTATTATTGGCTTTTTGAAAGTAAATCTATCAGGCATGATCAATGACCCCCTTAAAATCAGGAGACCGAGGACTGAAGATGTAGTATACATGGTTTTAAGCCCATTTCTAGAAAGCACCAGGATCAGGACCAGAATCTAGGCCTTGTGACTCGTGGTCAAGTGCTCATTCCACGTCTCCACTAGCACAGGGTGATTATATGCTTTTAGAAAGCAGGGCCTCTGCAATGCTGAGAATCCATCCTCAGTGGACGGGCGCTTGCCTCAGGTGTGGGGGTGGCTTCCTCACTGTGGTAAGGAGGGCTGGTCCCTAGAATACAGAAGAAAACAGAAGAGAGAATATGGGGTGAAAAACTGACCTGGATGGACAGAGCCCTCCGGGGACGACACACTACGCTCCCTGTGGATCATTCCCCATTCCCTTCTCTCCTTCTCTGTCCACAGCCCTTTGCCTGAATATGGCTTGGGACAACAGACCGAGATCACTTTTTTGGAAAGTGTGGATGCTGAGTGGGATACCCTGGCTCTTCTGAACCACAGACACACACCCGAGATTTTTAGGAGGAGGCTGATTGTCAGGTCTGCAAGGTTTAAGTTCCACAGGAGAATCGTTCCTGGGTAGCTCACAGTCACCAAGGAGAGGGCAAGGATTTTCCCTGTCCCCGGGCTCAGGAACCCTCCGGCGTCTCTGCTTGCTCTACTCCAGCCCCTGTCTCCATGCTTGGCACCGTCGTCTCTTGTCCTGCTGGGACGGTCTTGGCGCACAGCCTTTGGTCTCTCCGGGAAGTGAGCACACACTGTCCACTCTGGTCACCAGTTCCCTCTGCTCTCACTTTTAGCTAAGCCCACCTGCTCTCCCCCCAACAAAAGTCCATTCTGTTGAGATCGAGGCTCCTTGGGAAGAATTGTCTCGTTTCTCTGTGCCAGACGCTTTTCCTTTGAGGCGAAGTCATCCTCAGCTCATCTGTCCTCTCTGACCCTACAATCCTAATGAGTGAAATATTTTTAATGTTGTTTCATCAGTACCGCAAAGACCCCTACAAATGGGTCTGAGCCGCACACCCTCTTTCTACTTAGAGGAGATTAGACTCAGGACAATGGACCCTACAGTTAGCATTGAAAGGAGAAATGTAGGATTTTAAATGTGTGATTCTTATGTTTTGTTTATTTAAGTTACTAAGGTCTTGGACTAAAACAATCATCAGACGTGATCTCTGCCCTATGTCACACTAGACTCAAGGGGTGGCAGACTGTGGTAGTGTAATAAATAACAGCAAAGTTAAAAAGCTACCCATCCAGGGGGATAACTTTGATCAAAGGAATGATGATCAGAGCCATTAAGCATTTATTATTTGTTATTAAGCATTTCTTATGTTGAATGGGATTTTCCAGCACCTAGTCTAGGATTCTGTGAGTCAGTACGGGGAGCACACGGAACGGGGCCTGGGGTGGGAGCCATATTGGAAATTTTGTTTTCGTTTCATTTATGCCGTCACCCTCCTCTGTTCTCACAAGTCTGTAAGGCAGGGATTCTTACCTCCATTTTATAGAGGAGAAAAATAGGTAATGTATTTGTGCCTGCAAAACCATACACTGTCAGAGTTGAAGTTCCAGGTTTTTCTGGAGTCTTCCTGTCGTATGATACTGCAATCTGAGTGGCACTGGTTGGTACCAAAATCCACAGGAAAACACACCTCCTTTTTCTCTGTGTCTCTTGGTCTTGTTAGAGTTTGGATGGGATATAAAGTTGATGGATGCTGCATCTCACCAAGGTCGTCAGGAGTAGGTGGCTCTGATACTGTCTTTAAAACAAGCAGTGGCAGTCAATACGCAGTTCATAGGGGTAAGTTTTAAATCACCATTAACAAGAATTTCACTCTCTAGTTGTTACACGTCATGTTCTTCTGCCTGTACATACATGTGTGTGTACACACATGCACACACAAATAAATGTATATCTTAAACCTTGACCAATGCGGGCAATTGAATGAAACATTTTTTTCTTCCCTAATGTAGTAAAACATCCATTCTGATTTTGAATTATCCCATGCTATTCACCACACATCTACAACTTCTAGGTATTATTGTTGCATTTATTTTCCCCTATTTTTTCCAATCGACGAACATTTGTTAAATACCTACAACTTCCAGCCATTGGCACGGATGAATTAGCAGGATCCTTACCCACAAATGTCTCTGATTCCTCTTGTCCCTCCAGAGCCTGACTGCCCTTCTCTCTTCCCATGTCTATCTTTTTGGTTCAGACCTATTTTCTACATTATTAGATTCTTGTAATACACTCCTAAATGCTTCAGCCTTTTGATCACAGATACTATCACGTCCTCTTCCCACTTAGAAACCTTTGATGGCTTTTCGTTGTTTAATGAGTTAGATGAAGACCCCTTTCTTGTGGCATTCAAAGCCCTCCTCACTCTGGCTTCTGTCTTTTCCTTATGTATCGACTTGTACACTTGCCCTCTTTTTTCATCCTTTTGACTGAATTCCAAAAGAAATACTATCCCGTCAATCATACTTCCTCCTTTCTCTCTACCTGTCAAAAGCATGTGCTTGCAGCTGCAATATTACCTTTCATCTCAGTCGCATATCCTCAACCACAGCCACACCTAGCTAGCCTTATTATATACAGCTAATAGTTCATGGCGATGCTATGCATTTACTTTATCTACACTATCCCCTCTAATCTTTGCTACAAGACCATGCAGTCGGTGATTTTGTTATCTCCACATTACAGATGAGGAAACTGAGACTTAAGATATATTGGTAATATTGGAGCTACATTCCAAAATAATCTCCTCTCAAATAGGATTCTCACCTTGGCTTTTGGACCGGTACGTTGTCAAAGATCATGGAGCTAATGAGTAGTGGGGCAAACACTTAAACCAGACTGTCTGATGTCAGAGCCCGAACTGCTTGCTCCCACAGTCTGACTCTTGAACTGGGCTCTGAATGCCTGAGTGAAAGATATTTACTTACTGGTTTCTAAAATCTCTAGCACCTAGCCAAGCAAACTGTCTGAACGAACGCGTGAGAAATGGAGTGAGGCGATGCTGAAGTGGACTCAGAGTTCTAAAAGCTTCAGTAGGTGTTAGAGAAAGGGTTAAAAGCATATAGAGCTCATTCTTGACCTTGGCAGTATCTAAGTGACCTGACACCATGGCATGCAAGCAAGAATTGTGGGGCAAATGTACACTGGATTTTATCAACCTGTCTTTTCCTGTCAGCATTATATGGTGAAGAAGTCAAAGTTTGCATCCTCTGGAGAAGGATTTTTTTGATGCATCCTTCTGCTGACCTGTGTTATTACCAGAGCATGACCCAAAGGCCTTCTTCAGAGAACTCTATGGGTAGAATGTGTCCTTGTGGGCCTGCTTGACTTCTCATAAGACAGACTGCATGGCAGACTGCTGGGAGCCCATTTCCTCTTCACCAAAACTGTGTTTCATCTGGCAAAGTTACCTGGAGAAAGTTAAGGAAGACATTGAGAAGAAGACTTTGCCGAACAGAGAAAACAGAAGTTACCTTAATATGAATAATACACAGACTTCATCAGCTGCAGAAATGTATGGGTTGTCTTCATTTCATAAGAAATAGCCATGATAAAGAGCTTAAATAACATGAAAGTGGCAAAATTTTAAAATGATTTAGGATAGGAAGACATGCATTTGAGCCACGTCTTTGAAATGTGCCTACAGACCATTGTTGGACTTGCCTTGGGGAATCCACAGAGGAGAAAATTTGTACCACAGCAAATAGCAGAATGTAGTTTCTTCATGAAATGGCATCCAGAGCATTAAGTAGATGATTCTGACTGAGCCCTATTTTACTATAGCAGATGATAAGTAATTTGTCTACGTTATTGGCATATCATTAGAAATTCATCACACAAAATGGACTGTAGATTTTCTTTTAACATTTTCAATTTTAAAGATTGAAAGCATTCCATTCTCGTTCTTTAAAGATGGTCCTACAAGATGCCATATATATGTTAGCGGTTCCATTTGGAAAGAATTGTAGTAGAGTCTCCTTATCTACAAGGGATCTGTTCCAAGATCCCCAGTGGGTACCTAAAGCTGTTGATAGTATGAACCCCATAAATAGTATATATTTACCTATACATATATGCCTATTACAAAGTTTAACTTACAGATAAGGCACAGCAAGAGATGAATGACAATAACTGATAATAAAATAGAACAATCACAGTCATATACTGTAATCAAAGTTGGGTGAATGTGCACACTCACTTTCTCAAAATATCTTATTACATGTAATATTTTCAAGTGATGGTGGACCATGAGTAAATGAAACCATGGAAAGCGACACAGCGGAGAAGGGAGAACGAATGTACTTTGAAAAAAGAGTAAATACCCAGAGAACCACAGACAGTTAATGTAAATGATTACAATACGGTGTGTGACAAACAAAATAAAGGGTGCAAGATGTAAGCGAGGATGGAGTTCTGAAGTAAGAGTGTGGAGAATCCAATAAAATTACTTTCACTTATATTTTAAAGCCAATTCCTAGAACTGAAATCATTAACAAGCAAACAAACCCTATCAGCATGCTCTACAGCTAGTGCCATTGGTTTTAGTTGGGACACAGAATAATAGTGGTTAAGAGGGCAGGTTTGAAATCAGACTGGACGATATTTGGTCAAATAGTCCTGAAAACAAATATTCAGTCTTTAAGAATTTTTTTCCCTTCATTGCAAGATGTTTGACATGTGGTCCTGGTGGGGGGTTCACAGTGATCTTACAATGCACTCTACATACATAGCATATTCTTACTTAATTCATAGCCTTATGGAATGTGGGCTTTTATGATCCTCATGTAATAGTTTAGATGCCAAAATATGTGCAAGACGCTTATTACTACAAAATATTCTTGAGAGCAATTGAAGATGACTCAATACATGGAACAACTACTATGTTTACGGACCAGAAGACTCAAGATGCCAATTCTCCCAAACGGATCTATAGATGCAATGCAATCCTAATCAAAATACCAACAGTTTTTTTTTTTGGCAGAAAATTTAAAAACTAACCCTAAAGCTTGTATAAAAAATGAAAGGTCTTAAAACAGTCTCAACAAGTTGAAGACAAAAACAAACTGACACCAGTTTTGGAACTTTTATATTACCTGATTTCGGGTGTGTTGGTCAGGTGAGACATAGGAGTAGGTAAAACCAAAATGCATACAACAAGAGAAATGTATTATTTACAGATCCTGGGAAGAATGGAAGTGGCAGAAAGCTCAACCAGCAATTGGGTGGGGGGAGGGGGAGGGGGGGGAGAGAGTCAGTCAGAGGGAGAGGGAGAAAGAGAGAGACAGAGGGAGAGACAGAGGGAGAGGGAGAGACAGAAGGAGAGGGAAAGGGAGAAAGAACTTGCAGGACTACGCCTCTATTAAGGGCCAAGGCCAAGGATGTATCCTTAGGCTTTTGGGGGGGAGCGGGGGAAATTATGAATTGGCTAGCATGACACACATGGGAGGTGCGGAACCTATTCACGAGGCCCTGGTGTTAACCACTCTGTTTAATCATGGTCAGCAGCTGGGGGCTGTGTTGGCTTTGGATTTGTGGGATGAGGAACAGGTGATTGCAGCCAATCACTTAGGGAGGGGAAGCTTTAACTAGCCCAGAGGTGATGGGTACGAAGGGGTTTCAAATAACTTAGGTCTGAAAGTGGATGCTGAGCCAGCAACCCTACGACACACATTTGTGACACTGTCCCTTTCTGCTTCCCTGTGTCTCCTCCCAGACTCCAGCTCACCACATGTAGAAAGAAGCCAGATATGCCCATGCCCTTCACGAGCCTCTGGGCAGGAGTCCTGCCGATCGCCTTTCTGTCTCAGCCTGGGTGAACTGGCCCGGCTCAGACCCTCAGCTGTGTTCTGCACGCAGGTTGTGAGACCCCAACTGCAACAGGAAATGTACAGAAGGCTTTGAATCATTACCTCTACCTACAGGGAGAGAGAAGCAGATGCCATTTGAAAGGGGCCTGATTAGAGAACATGTTTGCCGACAGTGCACCTGATTGGCATCTGTGGCTTTGCAGCCAGACCATCTGTTTCTGCTAATGCAGCCTCCAGTGTGGTGCATAATGAGGTTAGGGTCAGGCCTGTTCTGTTCGAGTCTGTGGCTTCTGTGCGCTGACTCCAGCTAGGTGAACAGTGGGTGAGGGGCACTGCCTGGATCGTGCTGGCAGAGAAAACCTATCTGCCGAACTGTGTCCGGAGAAAGGGAACAATGGGCTCTGGGAGTGTCTCTCTAGGGGGATCTTAAGTGTGGAGAAATACTGGCTTGTGTGGTACCTGGACTGAGAGAAAAAGCAATGGGGTGTGATTCAGTGGTTAAAAATGGATGGTACCACAAATGCGAAGAGAACTTTAAAAACAAGAGAAAAATCAAGATAAACCAGCAGGAAAAGAGAAAGAGAAGTACATACTTATGCCTCTGGGGAAATGTTTCAGCATTTATAAAATAGCGTCTCCCAACTTCCAACTCACTCCCAGCTCACGAGAGTAGCCTTGTTTAGAGTGTACTAATAATGTGCTATAATTTTGTACATTATTAGATTAAAATAAAACACTTGTTAATCTGATGATGACTCCGTCTCACACTTGCATCCCCTGAAGTCCTCTCCTCAGGCCAAAGCCAGGTCAGATTCATGTGCATTTAAAGAATTGACGCATGGCTGGAGACAGACCAACTTTAAAGTAGATGATTTTGCAACTTACATGTGACTCTTTTTTTTTTTTTTGAGTTGGAGTCTCACTCGGTCGCCCAGACTAGAGTGCAGTGGCCACTCCCGGCCACCGCAGCCTCGACCTGCTGGGCTCCGGCGATCCTTCCACCTCAGCCTTCCGAGTAGCCGGAATTACAGGCGCATGCTACCACGCCCGGCTAATTTTTGATTTATTGTAGAGAGGGGGTCTCGCTGCCCAGACGGGTCTCGAACCCGCAGGTTCAGGCAATCCACTCGCCTCAGCCTCCCAAAGGCGCGGGATGACAGGCTGAGCCACCGAGCCCGGCGTGACTCTTGCCTTGATACAATACATGGCATAAATCGGTCTCTATCCATTTTGTGGAACTCAGAAGCACCTCCAAAAGGTGATGTCACTGCTGGATGACAGGGGTTGACATGGGACTAACGTGGTACTACTCAGCCGTTCTTAACTTATAATCTCTTTCGATCAGAAATAAAATACACTCCCCACAATGCTATGTGAAATGTATAAATCAGTTGAATATTGTGGCTAAAGGCATAACAAAAAGACAACTCGAGAGTGTACATTGCCAAACCACACGCTTGGGTTGACACTTAGTGGGTGTCCCACTAACCATCCCAGCTAGCCCAAGGTTCCAGACTTGAGAATCCAAAGATTTACAAGACGTCCAATAACAGGCATGCTTTTCACAATGTATTTTTTAGGAGTCCAATAGGTTAAGCCTTTCAATATATCCTTTGTTGTTGCAATAGATACATTGTTTTCCTAACTGTATTCTGAATATGTACAGCTTTCATCTTATGCTTAAAGCATATGCTTTAATATGCTTAAAGCATATGCTTGTCATTCAGAATAATTATGGTCGGAGAAGGTTTACTCTGTTGAAATAAAAGTATCAGAAGTCTCCTGGATTCTCCCCTCAACAGCAGACATAGATTCCATATGGACTGATCTGAACTTACGACACGGTTATGAAGCAGTTCCCTGGTTCCTCCCTAATGGAGACTTTTGAACGCTTGGTCTTTCACACATGGATACCCAACTGCCTTTTGCCAAAATTCAAACTTTGGTCCTCTGTTGATAATCATTTTTAGCGATCACATGGTTGGGTGTCTTTGTTCGGCAGTCTTGGCTCAGTTTTCTGCACATTTCAATGCCTTTTGCTCTTAACATTTTATACAAATAATGAGATTATATGATGGGAGCAACGAGCGTGCTGGCATCAGCATTTAACAGCACAGTTCTTACAAAGTCAACCGAACGGAGATCATCATTAGAAGAGCGGAAGCAGTGACTTTTTAGCCTCAATTAGATGCTTAATGAATTAAACTGGCTGACTATATTAACTGTGAAGGAAAGGAACAAAATTAAAACTTAGAAATACGTTTAATGTTGGAAATATACGTTGAAGGTAATTTCCGAAAGGCAAGATGTTATTAAGAATTTTATAACGTTTTAGTTTCATGGGAATAACTCTCCCCCATACATTTGTGTATACTTGCACCGACACACAAAGTTATTTTCTTTGACTTTTTAAGGACATACGACACATGAAAAATGGGAACCACTGTCTATCTTCCTTCTTAAAAGGGAGTCTCAGAGTCACAACCTAATTTGTGTGGTTGGTGTAAGACATTGTTTGCATGACACATTATAAATAAATAGATGATGTTCCCACTAGTGTTTTTCCACATGCCATTTTTTTTTTTTTTGAGTTGGAGTCTCACTCTGTCGCCCAGACTGGAGTGCAGTGGCAGCTCCCAGTCACCGCAGCCTCGACCTGCTGGGCTCCGGCGATCCTTCCACCTCAGCCTTCCAAGTAGCCGGAATTACAGGCATGTGCTACCACGCCCGGCTGATTTTTTGATTTATTGTAGAGATGAGGTCTTGCTGCCCAGGCGGGTCTTGAACCCGCGGGCTCAGGCAATCCACGCACCTCAGCCTCCCAAAGGCGCAGGATTACAGGCTGAGCCACAGATCCTGGCTCAAAGGTGATATTAAATGTATTTAACAACTGAAGGTAGACAAGCCAGTGCTATTGGTCTTACTTCTTGGAGAGAAGAAACCCACTGAGAAGGAAAAATATGGTAGGATGATATCTTACAAATCTCCCTAAAAAGACAATATAACTCATGCATTAAGTAAATAGTCAGTAACGATTATAAGAGGACATCAAGTTTCTTGTGTTTGGATCTTTACCAGATGAGAATATTTCAAGTCAATTCCATGCTACAAGAATTTGCAATTCTTAATCCGGTCTCTGCATTGTAATTGTGGCTACAGAACTTGAAGATTCTCCTAGTTTTGCATAATTTGACTTGCTTAAATGGTTGGTGAAGCTACATTTTTTGAGGGTCTTGGACGCTATCTCTTCTGCCTCTCTCTCCATTGACACAGATTCTTGCACATTTAGCTCTTCCTAAGCACAATATTGATGCCAACAGTTGACTTCACCAATTCTGACTAATCATGGATCAGATTTCCAGAGGTCTTCACGGTGGAAAAATGGCAGCCATGACATTGACTAGACTGAAGAGTTTTGTTACCAAAAATCACTTACCAAGTGGGAAGACTAACTGGGAGAGTTATTTTATGTTACAGCTTGACTGGATCACAGAGTGTCTAGATATCTCTGGTCAAACCTTATTCTAGGTGTTTCTGTGAGGGTATTTTTGGATGAGTTTAGCATTTAAATTGGTAGAACGAGTAAAGCAGATTGCCCTCTCTAATATGAATGGGCCTCATGCAATCATTTGAAGGCCTGAACAGAAGACAGAGGCTGATCTTTTCTTGAATAAGAGGGAATTTCCTTCTGATTGATTGTTGTAAGCAGGGACGTTACTTTTTTCCTGCCATCAGATTGGCACTGAAACATCAGCTCTCCTGGGTCCCCCGCTTACACACTGCGGATCTTGGGACTTGTCAGTCTTTATAATCATGTGAGCCAATTTCTTATCTTTCTCACTCTCCTTTTCTCTACCCCCCCATCCCCACTTTCAATCTGTCTCTTCTCTCTGTTAGTTCTGTTTCTCTGGAGGATCCTGACTTATACCCTAACTTTGGCAGGTGGAAACTTTTTTTGTTTAGGAACTATCCACCAATCCACAGGCAAGACAACTTGAAAATGGTGACATTAATTTTATTTATAATAGAAGTCCTTTCTAAAGGTCATGATCAGTTCCCCTAAACACTGTAGCCACTGCTCAGGGCATGGCTACACTCCACATTGTTTTATGCCACAAAAAAATACTCCATGAGCCTTCTACAGATGGGGAAATTCCATGCTTGTTTTCTTGTGATATTGCAGAAGGCAATGCAATACAGAAGCGTAGCTGAATTTGGTTGTTCTCATCTTTAAATAATAAAACCAGATTCCTTGTCCTGATATCTGCTGGGCATCAGGCTGAAGCTATCCCAAAATAGTCGTGAAATCACCTGCTATGAATTTCTTTCCTTACACCTGGTAACATTCAGGTGGCTGTCAAGACATTGATGCTACTTTTTATTTTTATTTTTATTTTTTAGCATAAAAGGAAGTTAGAAACATGTAGAAAACAGTCAAAGGTAGACAGCTGGGATTTTCAGTGGGAAGGCTTGAACACATCACATTTTAAGGTTTTGAGGATAAAACTCCCATTCTTCAAGCATGTTGACTCATCTCTGTCTTCCTAACTACAAAACTTATACATTTTGACTATTGTGAGAGAATATGTTACAGATTCATTAGTAGATATAAACTGTATCTGTCTCTAGTTTTTTTTTTTTTAATGTCAGACTCATAAATACATCTCCCATTAAATGTTTGAGCTCAGTTGGGAAGTTCAGCTTTGTCTTTGCTTCATCCCTTTCATGACTCCCTCAGATGATTGGTGCTATTGATTTGTTTTTCTTCTGAATGGCTTACACATGTGTCCCTTTCTCCACTTGACTTTCTAATGAGAAATGATGGTGAAAGGGTTTAAAAACATAGCTGGACAAATAGATCTTGAGGTTAGAGTGGTGAAACCAAAACCACAATTCACGCGTGTGTTTCTTTGGTATTTCTCTTACCACACTGACAACAAATACTTTTAAAAAATTTATTTTAGGGATTTACCAAAACAGCCAATAGCCTCATTGGTATCTCCCTATGTTACATAAGCATTAAGCTCAGCTCTAAGGAATCTGAGGTGAGGCCAGCCTGATTCTGAGCCATGTGGCCTAAAAACCAATGAGAAACACCCAGAACACCCTCTAGTTTGTACAGATTAGGCCCAATTAAGCTTAGTATTTTTCACCTATAGGCTAATAATGATAAGCAATGGTCACTTTAAGATCACAAAACACCTGTTAAATCATTAAAAAATGATATAATTATATTTGATAGAGTTTTAGATTGAATTTCATGTTTTATGAATTATAATTCTTAGACAATTAAACGCCTGTAGTTAGCTTGCATGAAATTGCTCTCAAGAGAATGTTCCCGAGTGTCCTGTTCCTAAAATTCGGAACAAAAATAGAGTTCATTATAATGAACAAGTTTTTAGGCTCATTTGAATTCTGTAGATTCTTTATTTATTAGTTAATAAAAACATGACTTAGAAATGGCAGGTTCTATTTTAACTACATTATTAAGGGAAGGTGTTGTGTCTCAGGACTTGGTGGTGTATGGCTGCTTCCGGAGAGGTAAGGCAGTAAGGCAGAGGCCAGGCCCAGGGCCTTCACCCTTTTGTGTGAGGGCAACAGGTGCTGGGAGATTGCCTAGCGTCGTGGGCTGCCAAGAGAGGCAGCAGGCGACATTTACAGGTTAAGTCAGGCAGATAACATGAGATCAGATAACATGAGAAGTACATTTGCGAAGGACGAGACCACCCAGAAAAGGGTAGGTCTCTGGGTCTTACTGAGGATTTGAGGAATCAAACACACACTGGAAAAGGAAATAACTTCTGGAATGTAAGAAGAAAGCCATGATAGAACCAAGGCGCTTTGTTGGGGGCCAGAGACAGGCTTATTATGTGAGGTGCCAGTGTAATTAGAGAGCTGCTAATAACATTTGATGCCTTTCCCACGAACTGGGTTTAGTGCTAAGGATTTTACACAGCTGAATTTGGTTGCTCTCATCTTTAAATGAAAAAACCACATTCCTTGTCCTGATGTCTGCTGGGCATCAGGCTGAATCTATCCCAGAGTGGTTGTGAAATCCATCTGCTATGAATTTCTTTCCCTACACCTGGTAACTTTCAGGTGGCTGTCATGATATTAATACTCCTTTTTTTAAAATTTTTTTTAGCAGAAATGGAAGTTAGAAACATGTAGAAAACAGTCAAAGGTAGACAGCTGGGGATTGTGTCTCGGAACTTGGTGTTGTGTGGCTGCTCCCGGAGGGACGAGGCCGTCAGGCAGAGGCCAGGCCCAGGGCCTTCGTCCTTTTGACCTTTGCAGATCCATTGTGCAGATGGGTAAACTGAACATCTGTGTGCTTAGCGCACTTTCCTATTGGAGGTCACATTATGTAGAAGACACTGAATCAAGAAGCCCATGCTTCCAGAGCTCTGCAGGAGGGGTGTGATATGGGCACATGTGTGACTGCGGGCATGCGTGTGTGCATGTGTGCAGACTGGGTGAGCATGTGTGTGCATGTGTGTGAGCATCTGTGTGAACGTGTCTACAGGGCAGAATGGGAGAGGAACCCTGGGCTCCCCTTCTGGTCACCGTGGAACTGAAATTCAGGAACAGAGTGAGGACTCACTGGGCCCTTGATTTGGGGTCAGACTGAGGCCCAGTGTCCTGTGGCCAGTGTCCTGTGTGATGAGGACCAGAAGACATGCCTATACTTTGTTACATCTTGTCTCAAATCAGGATGGGTTTAGGAGCCAGGAGGAAAAGAGCAGTGGGTCTAGCTGGTGAATGGCTACATCCAGTCTCACAGACAGTTTCTCATTCTAAAATAATGAAAACAGGAATACTAACAGCATCGGATCACAGCTGCTAGGTTTATCACCAACACTGATTTTGTGGCTTCCCAAGTTATCTCCATCTCTAAGGGTTTTCTGAAATTCCAAAAATAAAAATCTGAAAGTGAAATGAAATCCAACAGATAAATGCCATGATCTGATTTAAGCACAAAGATTCCTAGGGATAGTAATCACTTCTTACGCCCAGGACATCTAACACTGGGTGGGACACACTTAGGACTCTTTAAAAACTCTGTGTGTGTAGTTTTACATATGCCCCATTCTCATTTTAGAGTAAGGCAATTCAGAGATTTGGAGCTCACAATCTTATAGCACCCATTTCCAAGATTGATTTGGTTTTTTTATTGAACCAAATGAAAAACCTGTACATTCAACTGATTTTTTTTTAAAAAAGAGATTACTCACAAACAGCGCTTTGGTGTCAATCAAAAAAAGTTATTCCTAAATCATAAAAATGCCACTTGAGAGTTTTATGATTGTAATGAAGTCCAAAGCCCTATCAAGTGCCCAGTGTGAACTTAATAATATCCAAAACTGACAATGTGCCAAGGATGCTGATTAATTAACCTGATTTTGCAAGCCAGGCATGAACTATGAGTGATTCTCTTTGACAATTTCCTTAAAGAATATGAAAAGAAATCTAGCTCTGAGACCTGCCCTATGTCAGAAGAGGTTCAGATGGAACCTGTTTTAGTTGTGGTAGCAGGCACTGCCCCTCTCGTGGTGATTTCTTCAAATTTACTCAGGCACAAATTGAATTTAGAAATGTTCTGGATCTATAAATTCTTTATTCTTATTCTTTCTCCTCTTGTTTGTACTTCAGATAATTCAAAACAATGAATTTAATTAAAAGTTTGACACAGCTTTGGTCATCACTAAACAATTCAAATATCAATCACATGGAAGTGGAATCTTCCCTGAATAAATAAGCCTAATATTTAAGCATTTGATGACCTTGCAAATTCCAGGGCTGGAGTTTTGCAGTGATCCATTCCCAAGTGGTAAAAATTCAATATCTTCAATTAAATACTAAGCTAATGTGTACTAAACCAAGCAGAAGAGCTAGGGATGAGTGATGAAATCATTTTCTTTGTCATCTAAGCACTTTGAGGGAATTACTCAATGCATCGCCAGTGATATTTTTCTCTATTCACAGAGACACAAAGTTAAATGAAACACAGTGATTGATTTGAAATCATTGTCTAAACCACGATTACCAAATGAAGTTTAAGTAGCACATGGAATGTAAAGAAAAAAATTCTGGAGCTATATCTGAGGTGACATTTTCTAGTGGTTTCGATTTGCATCTTTTTAGTTACTATTTTATCACAGTCTAACTTCATCACCAAATCTTATTGAAATTAACTAGAGAATTGTTAGTTAAGACAGTGTAGCCAAATGAATGCATGGCAGGTGGTGCAAGGTGTGTAAGATCCAGCAGACTTCTCAGAAACAAATGTGGCTCTGGAACTATGTCAATGACCCCAACATTGGTGGTGGTGGTGGCATATGTGGAATTAAGTCAACATATTTTTTTGAGAATCTATAATTTTCCAAGCAGAGGGTTTACATGACCGGAGTCTCACGTCTTCAGAGAATTCAGTGGAAGGGCAGATAATCTCACCGATCAAGAACACTGGTACTCAGTACACTTCTTAAATTCAAAGAGCTCTGGAAACCGACCGTTGCTTTTATTAAAAAAAAATTCACTCGACCATAAAACCTGTCCTGAACTAGCGTGAGGCTATTTATAGTTTTTATTTATCCTACTTCATGTGAGTATATATATGTGAAATTACTACTGAAACACTACCGCATTTGATTATAAGGCGTTGCTGCAGATCCCACCGCAAATTTTATATACTAGCTAGTGTATGTACCACATTGGTTTACTAAAATAGAAGAAATGATGAATTCCAAAGCACATTTGGCCCCCACCGATCTTAGGTAAGAGGTGTGGATCTGAACAACACAGTAAGCGATTCACTCAGCATGATAAAACAGAGAGAAAGGATACTTACCCAGGTGGAGTCAGAGAAGAACTGGAGAGACGGAAGTGACACTCGAGGCCTTAACTAAGATCAAGGCAGAGGAAGAAGCAGAAGATAGGCGGGAAGGAGAAGGGAGGCATTCGAGACAGATTCCACTGCATGTGCAGATTCCCTGGAATCGTGGTGGAGACAGGGAGAGAGAGAGAGAAAGGGTGAGAGCAAACAGAAGGAAAGCAAGGGGGGGGTGAGAGGAAGAAAGAGAGAGGGAGGGAGAGATGTGAGAGGGATGGGGGGAAGAGGGAGAGGGAAGGGGGAGAAAGGGAGAACCGGAGCAGGTGAGAGACAGAGAGAGAGAGAGAGAGAGAGAGAGAGAGAGAGAGAGAGAGAGAGAGAGAGAGATTCCGGTTATCTCTTGCTGGGTAGCACAGCATCCCAACACTTAGTGACTTTAAACAACGACACTCATTCACTGTGCAAATCTGCAAACTGGGCAAGACATGGCGATGATAGCTCACCTCTGTCTCATGAGGCATCAGCGGGGTCAGTTAGGACTAGAGCATCTGCTTCCAAGAGGCCTGGCTTGCCCTGCTGCCAAATAGGCCACTGGCGACCGAGTGAGTGTAAGTCAACGGAGACTGTCCTCAAGACCAACCTATCCTCATAGCCCAGAGGGTGGGTGGGTTTTCGAGCAAAGACTTCCAAAAGCCAGGAAATGGGGGCGCCATTCCCTTAAGGACCTGGCTCTGAAACCGCCATATCCTATAAGGGACAAAGACCTCACCAGTCAGTGGAGGACTCTAGGCCACCGTGGGTCTGACTGAAGCTTGAAACAGGAGGGTGACATGGGATGGATGGAGGTGGACTTGAGGAAGGATACTCCATGACTCCAGAGATTCAGCTTTTCCGCCATTCACTGTTTTAACAGAGAGAAGGCAAAATGAAATTAAATGCAATATCACTTCCATTCTTATGGTTAACCTCGCTTCCATTCCCTTCTCCGCCCTCTTCACCAAAAAAGTGTTGGTGATGGAGAAAGGGGGAAAAATGGTTTAGCCTACTTTGGGAAACCATCCAGAATTAGAAAAATGTAACTCTCGAGTCATTGTAAGTGGGGCATCCCTTGAGACTTGGGGTGCTCTAACCAGCTTGTGCAGGCTTGCGGGAGCCGATTGTCCATGTCTCCTCCCAATCAAGCATCCGGGCATCACATTGGTCGCTTGAATCTAGCTATCGTGGGTATATTTACACTGCAGGAATTGGCAAATACTACAAAATCAGGGATTTGAATTTCCTGTTTTCCTCAAGACAGTGAGTTTGCCAGTATACCACGGCATTTGCGTGTCACCCCGACCCCGTGCAGGGAGCTACAGAAAGCAAAACGTCACAGAACCGTGGCTTTGAGACGTTATAGTCTAGCTCCCTGAGTAACTCCATGTCATAAAAAAATAAATTCAGCTGGGCTCGGTGCCTCAGCCTGTAATCCCCAGCACTTTAGGAGGCTGAGGTGAGTGGATTGCCTGAGCCCATGGGTTCGAGACCAGCCTGGTCAACTTGGTGAGACCTAATCTCTACAATAAATAAAAAATTAGCCAGGTATGGTGGCGCACACCTGTAGTTCCAGCTATTTGGAAGGCTGAGGCAGAAGGATCACCACATCTCAGCAGGTGGATGCTGGAGTGGCAGTGAGTGTGCCACTGCACTCCAACCTGGGTGACAGAGTGAGATGCCAACTCAAAAAAAAAATTAAATTCAAGAACAAATACAACAATTAATTTCAATGCTGATAGAAATTTCACTGATATGGATAAATAAGGAAACAGAAAGGATAGAGAGGACATGTACAGTTGTAAAAAAAGTTAAAAACAAAACCACGCAGGTTGCAGTGGAGTCTGGTGGCTGGGGAAGTCGGGTGCTGGGGAGAGAATGCTGTGGGAGGGACGGGGTGCCCCCTTTCCAAGCACGGATGGGCCACCCCTGTTCTGTTCGTTGCAGTTCCAGAGACACTGCTTGGAGCTGGAACTCAGGAAGACAGCCTGGGGAGCCGTGAACTTCCTTGAAGCATATACCTCTCAACGGGATCTTTCCCCCAGGTGTCTTCGGGCCATCGGAGGTTATTTCTCTCCTTTCTCAGGAGGAGACAAGAGAAGCTTTAGCGGTGTGTCGCCATGAAAATAATAAGATTGCATTTGGACCACAACTCGCACTGAGTCAAAAGAAATGTTTCGCAAACCGTAAGCAGTGTACCAGGAGCTCCAAGGGCAGATTTCCAAAAGCGGGAAGCTGGAGTATTGTGAGCTCTGAAAGCTGGGAGGGAGGAACTGAATAACTCTTCATCTCAACACAGAATCTGGCTATATTCTTGGAGTCTGGAGGTGGAAGCATTCCTGTAAGTAAAGATAGGGGTTTTCACTTAGGTGGTATTGTTCCAGAAAGCAATTACACGAATGCTTTTTCCTACCTCTGCTCTAGATGGGACTCTGTGCATTACTGATAACACCAGCACTATCAACTGCTCCACGAGTCCTGGGTTCCAGTGAATCTCGCTCTGAGAAGCTAGGCTAAACAAATGAGGCCATACCTGGAAGCGTGACGCTCCCTGTTCTTCAATATCCCTCAGACGTGAATTTTATACTGCGTCTTTACTGACACTCCGATTTGTAGACTTTTCAAGTTATCCAGAAAATGCGCACACACCATTCCTTCCTCTTTGCCTCCTTTATTTTCCACATGGAAGAGGAAGACTCTGATTGCAAAATCCAAGGCCAGGTGCGCTAGGCAAGGCTTTTGTTTTGTTTTGCTGTGAGGAAGACGTCAGGGAAAGCAGAAAATAGAATAGCCAAGAATAGTTTGGATGGCGGTGGTGATTGGTGGTTGGCAGAAATAGGGCTTACCTTAAGAATGTGGAATTGTCTACTAGAGAAAATAGGATGCTTACTACCACTGGTTCATGGCATCCGATGAATCTTGTCCTCGTTCTCTGAGTCATCCGGGGACAAGTCAGTGTTGCTTTCATCAGGAGACTTGAGAGGTGAGGGTGAAAGGGAAGGGAAATATGTGAACTTTCCCTACTGGCAGCCAAGTTTGATGGTGTATCCACTCCTCCTCTCTCTCTCCATTTTCCTCCTCATCTTCCTCTTCCTTTTCCTCCAAATTATCTGGGATGCAGGAGCCTGTCCATCAGACTCATGGAAAAAAGACGACTCATGTGATTTTTGTTTCCTAGAAGAGGGTCATGGGTTAGAAAAAAGAAAACAAGCAGGTCAATGCTTAAGGTATAAGCTCCCAGTCTGATTTACGTGACTTAAGAGAGAGAGAGAGCAAGGGTTCTTTTTTCTCTATGGAAACTGTTGGACCCTGGTGTCTATTTCTGCCCTGGGAAAGCCACCACCAGCTACCTACATCCTTGCTGGGCTCACCCGCCCCCATCAGGAGCCCATTCATTTCTAAAGTTCATTTTGCAGTCATGTTCTGGGATACCATAAATGTCACTCCCCAGGTCAGGTTTTCAAAAGAGAACATAATTAAATCACTTGGCTCTCTGGATTCCACACATTAGTGGAGGCAAGGGAGGGGAGGGTTGACTGTGGCCAAGAATTACAAATGACATTAGAAAAACCTATTTCATACTAACGGCTGAAAAGCAACACGCACAGGGAGAAGATAGCTGTGGGGTGGTCAGGGATGTGTTATTGGTGCGGTGTTCTCTAGAAATACCTGGGAGTTCAAAAGTGGTGATAAAGTGTTTTCTCTAGCCTGCCACTTCCAAAATAAGGACTTAGAGAAAGAAGGGGGGGGAAGAGGGAGGGAGAGAGGGAGACAGAAGAGAGGAAGGAAGATAGGGATGGGGGAGGGGTGAGAGAGGGGGGGAGAGAGAGAGAGAGGAGGAGGAGAGAGAGAGAGAGAGAGAGACCACTGACCATCCTTTGTTTGTTTGTTTACAACTTTCGGAAGGCAAGTATCACAGTCTTCACCTAACATCTTTAGACAAAACCCCAGTGAGAAGTTGGAACCACAGCTCCTCTGATTATAATAATTTCTCCATCTACAACAAGAAGTATTTCTCGACTTCTTCCCACAGTCCACACTGGGCTAGTAGTGAGTCTTACCCCTATACCCCCAGCACCACAGAGCAGTACCCACAGTTCTGATGCAATGAGCGAGATCAGCTCATGGGAAGACTTTCGGTGAGATATTTTTTATATGCAGAAAATCTCTCGTAGCTGGAGCACACGACTTTCGGCCCAACCTTCATTTAACCAATATTTATTTTATGCCAGCTTGACTAATTTAAGGGAAAATAATAATTTTGTGTGGTTGACCCTCGTGGAGGAGGAAGGTAGACAGGAGATGAGATTGTCAAGGGAGGTGAGACGGGATTATATATGCCATGCTAAGGAGTTTGGATATAATCTATAATCTTTATTTCCGCCTTCGTATCCACCCTTACTTCCTGTTGCTGTACCACCAAGATAATATGGGTTACAGGTGGGGCTGCAGAAGGGTTAAACCCAATCCTGTGGCGATTTAGAAAATAATATTATGGAAACAGAGTGGTGAATTGATTAGAGAAGGCAAGATTACAGGGAACAAAACTAGATAGCAAAATATGATACCGGTCAGATGAGAAAAAAATGACCTGAAGAGGGGACAGAATTGTGTGTGTGTGTGTGTGTGTGTGTGTGTGTGTGTAATGAGAGAGAGAGAGTTGGACACTTAAATTTAAGAGAGGAAGAAGTCAATGACATTCCTAAAGTCTCTAATCTGGTAAACTGAGAGTGTTCTCTCAGACTCTACTGTTTTCAGCAATCAGACACCTTCCTCATTTTCACCTCTTCAATGGCCAATGAATGCAAGTCCAGGGCCCCTTAAGGCACTCCTTTGGGCTCTCTCCACTTTTCCCAAACCTCCTCTGGAACTAACCCCCTCTGTCAGAATAGTAGGTCCTTGTGAAAGTATGCCTTCATGGGGATGCTCCCTCAAGCCCTCCAGACTAGGCTTAAGACCTGGCTGACTGAGACTCATCTCTTGGTCCTTTCTAGAGGGCTGGTGACTTGGGTGTGCCTCTGAGAGTCTTCTTATAACACTCTACTTTGGGTGCCTTCCCTGCTCTATCATGAGTTCCTTGAAACCCAGTTAATACACCAACAGAGAGTCTGGTGTCCTTCCCCCAGAGGGGGATTTGGCATAGAGAAAAGAGAAAGAAGACGTGAAGAAAAGATGATTATAGTTTTAAAGAAAGAATTTAAAGAATTAAGGAATCTCTGAATTTATTTTAGGTATGTTGGAATTGACACGCTTGTGGAGTTAGTTGGGTCGGTGACATCAGTTTGGAAACAGTTGACATCATGACATCAGTGGTTGACATCGTAGGAGATGAGGTCAGCCTGGGAAAGTGTATGGAGTGAGAAGGGAAACAGGCCCAGGAGGGAAGCCAGGGAAGCTGGCACAAGAGGAGACAGTATAGTAGGGACAGAGGCAGCAGTTGGAAAGAGAGAAAGGAAGGTAAAGGAGAAGACATTGCAAGAACAGAGTGACCTGGAAACGAGAAATAAAATCCCAAGCCCCCCCATCAATGAACAGATTCCCTCGTGGCCAAGGAAACCCCGTGAAAACCTTCAAAACTGAATTCCAGACATGACAGGAAGTGAGGTTGGATATGCTCTGTTGTACCCGCTCTCTCTTGGAGTGTAGGCGCAACTGACCAGCATACATGCTAAAATAGAGATCCAAAGACCAACAGACGGACTCTTTGTGACAATAAGATGCCACATTATAAACAGGCCCCAAAGCCACTCCAGACAAGGCTTAAGTCACACACCTCTACAGATCACTCTGACCCTGTGTATTGGTTGACAACCTTCCTTATCTTAAAACATTCCTTTCTGCAGACTGAATTTTTCGACAAAGCTTTACGCCTTTAATCGATTGCAATGAAAGAACCTCTGAGTTTACCTATGACCTGCAAGGCCTCACTTCAAGACATGCAGCCTTTTGGGGCCAAACCAAGGTGTACCTTCCACAGACAGATTAATGTCTTTGTAACTTCCGCCTCCCTGAAAAGTAGAAAACCAGACTGTGATCTGACGATCTGACAGATGTGGGTCCACTTTCTCAGGACCTGTTCAGACTGATTCCCTGGGCCATGGCCATTCATATTGGCTCAGAATAAGCCTCTTTAAAATATTTTACAGAGTTTGCTTTTTCTGTTGACAGATCATTTATGTTAAATATCATAAAGAGGTTCTGTCATGAAGGACCGGATAAAATCTTATATTTGGTGTTAGATTCTAAAACCGTCAAGTGGGGGTCAATAGAGGAAATTTTAATATTCCTCATTCTAAGTGCAAACACTGAATTGCCTCAAATTAAGTTGAGACAGAGGGAAAGTGGCCTCTTAGGGCTACCAGATCACTCTTAGGACCACACAGTTCCCTCAGCTTTCAGCACAGGCTTAAAAGCCAAAGACCTGGTTTTTTTGTTGTTGTTGCTGTTGTTGTTTTTATTTGTTTGTAGAGACAGGGTCTTGCTCTGTTGTCTGGGCCAGTCTCGAACTCCTGGGCTCAAGAAATCCTCCCAACTTGGCCTCCTACATCTTTAAAATAATAATTTTAAAAAGCCAAAGAGAATTTTACTAAGTAGGAGCCATATGATTGCAATTAAGCCAATCTGACTACCAATTAAAATACCTATGGTAGGCCAGGTTCGGTGGTTCAGTCTGTAATCCCAGCACTTTGGGAGACCGAGGCAAGTGGATTGCCTGAGCACGTGGGGTTGAGACCAGCCTGGGCAATCTGGTGAGACCTCGTCTCTACAATAAAATAAAAAATAGCCGGGCGTGGTAGTGTGTTTCTGTAATTCCGGCTACTTGGAAGGCCGAGCCGAAAGGATTGCCAGGTCGATGCTGCGGTGGACGTGAGCATGTGTGCCACTACACTCCAGCCTAGGTGAAGGAGGGAGACTCCAACTCAAAAAAAATAAAAAAACAAAAAGCAAAACAAAACCTATGGTAAAATTTCAGTTATTAATTTACTTTTTAAAAATTCCCCATTTGTTGGAAATAATCTGATGTAAATATAACACTCCACAGAAAGAAGTATTTATGGGTAATCCTTTGGTTTGAATTATTTTCATTAGGGATGACAATCAGCATTTCAAGGCTCATCCTGCCTCGTCGATTTCATTACTGTGACTTTGAGTGTTTACTGTTTCATTAGTACATGGTCAGGCATCAATTCACTGTTGTTTGTTCTTTGCTCAAGTCTTGGAATGTTCCTTCAGTTTAAGTGTTTATGCTTTTCCATGAATTATTAAAATTTTAAAGCTATTATGCCTTTGAATATTGCCCTACTTTCATTTTCTCTATTATCTTCTTCAGTTGCTCTAACACATGTATACATGTACATCTGGGAATTTTTTTGTGTGTAGGTGCATATGTATATATAGGTATGAATAAACACACACACTTTTTCATCACATTGTACAATTTTATTTTTAATTTTAAAGATGTGGGGTACAATTCAGAATTAGGCATATGAGTGGTCACCATACAGGTAAAGTTTGGGGCTCCCTTATTAATGTTATCTGCCCCTCAGCCCCTGGCAGTATCCCACTACTGCCAATCCCTTTCTTATAGTATTATGATAAATGTTCAGGATCCGCTTATGAGTGAGAATATATGGTACTCAGATCTTTGTTTCTGTGATAGATCACTGAGTATTATAGACCCTAAGTCCGTTCAGGTTGCTGACAAGTTCATAATTTTGACCTTTATGGCTGCGTAATGTTCTATTGTGCATATGTACCACATTTTAAAAAATCCAGTCCACTTCTGATGGGCAGCATGATTGGTTCCATGTTTTTGCTATTGTGAATAATGCTGCAATAAACATGCGTGTGCAGGTATCTTTTTCATAGAGTGATTTGAGTTCCTCTAGGTAGGGGGATTCTGAGTCATATGGAATGTTGATTTTTAGATTTTTTAGGAATCAGCACACTGTTTTCCACAGAGGCTATACAAGTTTACACTCCCACCAATAGCGTAGAAGCATTCCCTGTTCCCGGCATCCTCTCCAGCATCTGTTGTTTTTTGAGCTATTGATGATGGCCTTCCTGACTGGAATTAGGTGGTATCTTAATGTGGTTTTATTTTGCATTTTCTTGATGATTAGTGAGGCTGAGCATTTTTTCATGTATCTGTTGGATGCTTGTATGCTTCTTAGAAGTGTCTATTCATACTTTTTGCCTACCTTTTAGTAGGGTTTTTTTTTTTTTTCCTTACAGCACGTTTGAGTTACTTGTTGATCCTGGATGTTAGGGCTTTGCTAGCGAATATTTTTTCCCATTCTGTAGGCTGTCTCCCTGCTGTCTTGATGGTTTCTTTTGCTTTCTGGAAGCTTTTCAGCTTGATGAGTTCCCACTTGTCTATCTTATCTCTCGTGACTTAGGCATCTGAAGTTTTGACCAGGAATTGGTTGACTACTATTCCAATCTATGTAAGGATGTCTCCTGTGTTTTCTAAGATTCTTATAGTTTGAAGTTTTATATTTAGGTCTTTGATCCATTTAATGTTGATTTTTGTGTATGGTGACAGGTAGGAGTCCTGTTTCATTCTTCTGCATGTGGTCAGTCAGTTTTCCCAGCACCATTTACTGAACAGGTTCTCTTCTCCCCAGTGGTTGTTGGTGGAGGCTTTGTCGAAGATGAGTTCGTTGAGAAATTGAGGTTTTGCTTCTGGAATCTCTATCCTGTTCCTTTGGTCTACACACCTGTTCTTGTTCAATACCAGGTTGTTTTGATTATTGTAAACTTATAGTAGAGTTTAAAATCTGGAAGTATGATACCTCCTGCTTTTTTTTTTTTTTTTTTTTGCTGAAGATTGTTTTGGCGATTTGTGGTTGTTTATGTTTTCATATGAATTTCTGTGTTGTCATTTCCAGGTCTGAGAAGAATGATGTTGGTAATTTAATGGATATTGCGTTGAATCTGTAAATTGCCTTTGGTAGGATGGTCATCTTAACAATGTTAATTCGCCCAATCCATGAGCAGGGAATATTTTTCCATTTGTTTGTGTCTTTGATTTTATTGAACAGTGTTTTGTAGTTTTCATTGTAAAGGTCTTTCACTTCACTGGTTAGGAAAATGCTGAGGTATTTCATATTTTTGTGGCTGTTGTGAATGGGTTTGTGATTTTTTTTTTTTTTTTTTTTGAGTTGAGTCTCACTAGGTCGCCCAGACTGGAGTGCAGTGGCCGCTCCCGGCCACCGCAGCCCCGCCTACTGGGCTCCAGCGATCCTTCCACCTCAGCCTTCCGAGTAGCCGGAATTACAGGCATGCACTACCACGCCCAGTTGATTTTTTAAATTTTTATTGTAGAGATGAGGTCTCGCTGTCCAGGCAGGTCTCGAACCCGCGGGCTCAGGCAATCCACTCACCTCAGCCTCCCAAAGGCGCAGGATTACAGGCTGAGCCACCGAGCCCGGCTGGGCTTGTGATTTTTATTTGGTTCTCTGCCTGTTTGTTGTTGGTGTATAAGAATGCGACTGTCTATTGCACATTTATTTTGTACCCTGAGACTTTGCCAAAGTCCTTTACCAGTGCAAGGAGGTTTCTTGACAGATTCAGGGTATAGAATCATACCATCAGCAAAAGACATACCTTAACTTCTGCTCTTCTTATTTGGATACTCCGATTTCCTTCTCTTTTCCGATTGCTCTAGCTAGGACTTCCAATACTATGTTGAACAGGAGGGATGAGAGTGAGCAGCCTTGTCTTGTTCTGTGAGATTGTGGAGTCGTATGGAAGGTCGATTTTTAGATCTTTTAGGAATCTCCACACTGTTTTCCACAGAGGCTGTACTAGTTCACACTCCCACCAACAGTGTAGAAGTGTTCCCTTTTTGCTGCATTCTCTCCAGCATCTGTTGTTATTTGAGTTATTGGTGATGGCCATCCTGACTGGAGTTAGGTGGTATCTCAGTGTAGTTTTGATTTGCATTTCTTTGATGACTAATGAGGTTGAACATTTTTCATGTATCTGTTGGCTGCTTCTGTGTCTTCTTTTAAGAAACATATATCCATATCTTTTGCTCACTTTGTAAAGGGGCTGGTTGTTTTCAATTTTCAACACATTTGAGTTCCTTGTAGATCCTAGATGTTAGGGCTTTGTCACACATACAATTGGCAAATAGAAGCTAAAATTCTCAACAAGATCCTAGCAAACAGGATCCAACAACACATCTCACAAACCATCCACCATGACCAAGTAGGGTTCATCCCCAGGATACGAGCTGGTTCAACAGCCATAAGACCATAAACGTAATTAAATATTTCAACAGATGTAAAACCCAAAACCACATGATTATATCATTAGATGTGGAAAAAGCTTTTGATAAAATCCAGCACCCCTTCTTGATAAAAACACTCGAACATCTAGGCATGGATAGAACATACCTCAAAATAGCAAGAGTCATCTATGAGAAACCCGCAGCCAGCATACTGCTAAACAGACAGAAATTAGAATCATTTCCCCTGAAAACTGGAGCAAGACAAGTCCGCCTACTCTCATCTCTCCTTTTCTACATAGTTTTGGAAGTCCTAGCTAGAGAAGTCAGACAAGAGAAGGAGATCAGAGGTATCCAAATAGGAAAAGAGGAAGTCGAGTTATCCTTCTTTGCAGATGACATGATTCTATACCTCAAAAACCCAAAAGAATTGGTCAAAAAACCTTTGCACTGATAAAGAAATTTGACAAGTTTTCAGGGTATAAAATAAATTATAAAAGACAGTCACATTTCTAAACACCAACAATAAACAAACAGAAACTCAAATAAAAAGTTCAATCCCATTCACAATAGCCACACAAAAAATGAACTACCTTGGCGTCTTCCTAACCAGAGAAGTCAAAGACCTTTACAACAAAAACTACAGAACACTGCTCAAAGAAATCAAAGATGACACAAACAAATGGAAAAATATTCCATGCTCATGGATTGGAAGAATCAACATTGTTAATGTACAGATCTAATGCAATACCCATTAAATTGCCAGCGGCATTCTTCTCAGATCTGGAAATGACAATACAGGAATTAATATGGAAACATAAACGACCACAGATTGCCAAAATAATTCTCAGCAAAAAACAAAACAAAACACAAAAAATACAAAGCAGTAGTTATCACACTCCCAGACTTTAAACTTTATTATAAGGCTACAATAATCAATACAGCCTGATATTGGTACAAGAGCATGCATATAGACCAATGGAACAGGATAGAGATTCCAGAAGCAAAACCTCAATTTCTCAACCAACTCATCTTCGACAAAACCTCCACCATCAACCACTGGGGAGAGGAGAACCTATTCGGTAAATCGTGATGGGTAAACTGGCTGACCTCCCGCAGAAGATTGAAACAAGACCCCCCTACCCATCATCATGCACAGAAATCAACTCTAAATAAATCAAGGACCTAAATGTAAAACCTCAAACTATATGAACCTTAGAAAATGCAGGAGACACACTTATGGAAATTGGAACTGGCAACCAATTCTTGATTAAAACCCCAAGCGCCCATGCCATAAGAGAGAAGATAGACAAGTGAGACCTCATCAAACTGACAAGCTTCTGCAAAGACAAAGAAACCATCAAGAGAGCAGGGAGACAACCAACAGACTAGGAAAAAAGTATTTGCCAACTTTATAACTGACAAAGGCCTAGCATCTAGATTCTACAAAGAGCTCAATGTGCCAAAACAAAAACAAAAACAAAACAGCCGCAGTACAAAGTGGGTAAAAGATATGAATAGACATATCTTCTCAAAAGAAGACACACAAGCAACCAACAGATACATGAAAAATGCTCAGCCTCACTAGTCATCAAAGAAATGCAAATTAAAACCACGCCAAGATACCATCTAACTTCAGTTGAGATGGTCATCAACAATAACTCAAAAAACAACAGATGCTGGAGAGGATATGGTGAAAAGGGAACACTTCTACACTGTTGGTGGGAGCATAAACTAGTACATCCTCTGTGGAAAACAGTGTGGTAATTCCTAAAAGATCTAAAAATCGACCTTCCATTTTACCCCACAGTCCCCCTGGTGGGAATAGACCCAGAGGAACTCAAATCGCTCTGAAAAAGATATTTAACACACGCATGTTTATTGCAGCATTATTTGCAATAGCAAAAACATGGAATCAACCATGCTGCCTAACCAAGGAGGACTGGATTTAAAAAAATGTGATACATATGCATGATGGAATATTACACAGTCATAAAGAAGGACAAAATTATGAACTTCGCAGTAACCTGAATGGACTTAGAGACTGTCATACTGAGTAACCTAACACAGAAACAAAAAACTGAGTATCACATGTTCTCACTCATAAGCAGACCTCGAACAATTATTGTAATGCTATAAGAAAAGGACTGACAGTAATGAGAAACTGCCAGAGGAGGCGAAGTGGAATTGGCAGTAGTGGGAAACTGCCGGGGCAGGGGGGGTACACTTCATCTACAAGGGTACTTGCATAATGAATACTTGTATGCTGAACCCTGAATTGTACCCCACATATTTAAAATAAAAAATGTTTTCAAAAATAATGATATACTCATCCTCAAAAATGCCCGTATGTGAAAAAAAAAGAAAGAAAAAGGGTCAAATCAAGCCAGAAGACACATACAGGAAGACATGTATGGAAAGAGTGAGCAAAAAGAACCCCCAAAACAAAAAACAAAAAAACAAATACATTTAAGAAACGAACTTCCTTTTATGGCCGTTTCTGGAATGTCAGGCTCATTTTATTTTTATTTTTATTTTAAAGTTGTGGGGTACAATTCAGGGTTAGATATACAAATGTTCATTATGTAGGTACCCTTGTTGATGAGGTGAGCCCCTCCCTCCGTCGGCAGATTCCCACCACTGCCAATCTTTTTCTTATAGTATTACAATACTTGTTCAAGGTCCACTTTTGAGTGACAACATGTGAGTCTCAGTTCTTTATTTCTGTGATAGATTGCTCGGTATTATATATTCTAAGCCATCCAGGTTGCTGTGAAGTTCATGATTTTGTCCTTCTTTTTGGTTGCATAATAGTCCATTGTGTATGTACCACTTTTTTAAATCCAGTCCTCTTTCGATGGGCAGCACGGTTGGTTCCGTGTTTTTCCTGTTGTGAACAATGCTGCAATAAACACGCATGTGCAGGTATCTTTTCCATAGGGTGATTTGAGTCCCTCTGAGGATATTCCTTGGAGGGGGATTGTGGGGTCATATGGAAGGTCAATGTTTAGATCTTTTAGGAATCGTCACACTGTTTTCCACAGAGGCTGTACTGGTTTACACTCCCACTAACAGTGTAGAAGTGTTCCCTTTTTGTCACATCCTCTCCAGTATCTGTTGATTTTTGAGTTATTGGTGATGGCCATCCTGATTGGAGTTAGGTGGTATCTCTGTATAGTTTTTATTTGCATTTCTTTGATGACTAATGAGGTTGAACCTTTTTTTCATGTATCTATTGGTTTCTTGTGTGTCTTCTTTTGAGAAGCGTCTAGCCATATCTTTTGCCCACTTTGTGATGCGGCTGTTTTTTTCTTTTCAGAACATTTGAGTTCCTTGCAGATCCTAGATGTTAGGCCTTTGTCGCACATACAGTTGGCAAATAGATGTTAAAATTCTCAACAAGATCCTAGCAAACAGGCTCCAACAACACATCTCACAAACCATCCACCATGACCAAGGAGGCTTCATCCCCAGGATATGGGCTGGTTCAACATCCATAAGACCATAAACGTCACTAAATACATCAACAGATGTAAAAACAAAACCACATGATTATATCACTAGATGTGGAAAAAGCTTTTGATAAAATCCAGCACCCCTTCTTGATAAAAACCCTTGAACATCTAGGCATAGATGGAACATACCTCAAAATAGCAAGAGCCATCTATGAGAAACCCATAGCCAGCATACTGCTAAACAGACAGAAATTAGAACCATTTCCCCTGAAAACTGGAGCAAGACAAGCCCGCCCACTCTCACCCCTCTTTTTCTACACAGTTTTGGAAGTCCTAACTAGAGCAATCAGACAAGAGAAGGAGATCAGGGTATCCAAATAGGAAAAGAGGAAGTCAAGCTATCCCTCTTTGCAGACTACATGATTCTATACCTCAAAAACCCAAAAGAATTGGTCAAAAACCTCCTTGCACTGATAAAGAACTTTGGCAAAGTTTCAGGGTATAAAATAAATGTGCAACAGTCACATTTCTATATACCAACGATAAACAAACAGAAACCCAAATAAAAAGCACAATCCCATTCACAATAGCCACACAAAACATGAAATACCTTGGCATCTTCCTAACCAGAGAAGTCAAAGACCTTTACAAGAGAAACCACAAAACACTGCTCAAGGAAATCAAAGATGACACAAACAAATGGAAAAATATTCCATGCTCATGGATTGAAAGAATCAACATTTTTAAGATTTCCATCCTACCCAAGGCAATCTACAGATTTAATGCGATACCCATTAAATTGCCAGCCGCATTCTTCTCAGACCTGGAAATGACAATACAGGAATTCATATGGAAACATAAATGACCATGGATCGCCAAAATAATCCTCAGTTAAAAAAAAAATAAAGCAGTATGTATCACATTCCCAGACTTTAAGCTTTATTATAAAGCTACAATAATCAAAGCAGCTTGCTATTGGTACAAGAGCATGCATATAGACCAATGGAACAGGATAGAGATTCCAGAAGCAAAACCTCAATTTCCTAACCAACTCGTCTTCGACAAAGCCTCCACCACCAACCACTGGGGAGAGGGAAACCTACTTAGTAAATGATGCTGGAAAAACTGTCTGGCCACATGCAGAAGATTAAAACAAGACCCCTACCTATCACCATACAGAAAAATCAACTCTAAATGAATCAAAGACCTAGACGTAAAACCTCAAACTATAAGAACCTTAGGAAATGCAGTAGACACCCTTATGGAAATTGGAACTGGCAACCAATTCCTGATCAAAACCCCAAGTGCCCAGGCCATAAGAGAGAAGATAGACAAATGGGACCTCATCAAACTGTCCATCATCTGCAAAGCCAAAGGAACCATCAAGAGAGCAGGGAGAGAGCCCACAGACTGGAAAAAATACAGGCTCATTTTTATTTTTTGTTTTTAATTTTTTAATTGGTGTCTCCCAAGCACCCCTGCTTTTGGCTTACTGAAGCTCTGGAGACCCTCCCCTCTGCTCTTAGCACAACATTTCGGGCTGCTCTCAACATGGGTCAGACACCCCACGGACTGCTGAGGGAATTGTGTGTGGATCAGATCAGGTCTCACGCCAACTCGTCTGTTGCTAGGTCTCCCACTCTGAATGCACATGTCTGTGTTTGGTCCAGTGTGGGGGTGTGGCATCCGTCTCTTAGTATCATGCATTTGCAGTATCCTTATGGATCAACAATGGTTGATCTCAAAGGGGTATGGAGATCGCCCCTGGGTCTCAGGATGCAGGCTGTCAGACTTGAGCAGCTAGTGCAGGTCTCTGCCTGGTTCTGGAACAGAGTAAATGGTGTTGGTCCATGTCTTCTCCTTCCCCGGGGCTCAGAATTGGCATCTGAAGTGAAAACAATCTTCTGGGACCAAGTCTTTGACCTGAAAAAATCTCTACTGACTCTGGGAAGTTAGTGTCAGAATTGAGTTAAATTGTGGGAAACCCAGTTGGCATCTGGAGATTTGGCGAATTGCTTAATGGAAGGGGAAACCTAACGTATTTGGTATCAGAAGCATTCTGTTGAGAGTGTAGAGAAATCATAGCTTTTCTTGTACTCGGGGTACAAATCCTCTTATCGTGGCAGTGCATTTAGTTTTGTTATATAACTTTTTGTTGTAATCTGTAATCTCCTGTTCAGACTAATTATCTTCTCAGGAGTTGTAGTTGTGAGAGTGTGCTCACAAAATATTTTGAATTTGCATCTGCCAGTACCTATAAGACACCTGGCCGGGATGATGCTTTGATCTTGTACCATAAGAGGAGTGATGATTCAGATTTCTTATTCATGTGTATTCATGCTGTGATGTCAAGCCTCAGCAAAATGCATACATTCACAGGTTCACATTTTAAAAGGTGTGTTTACAATATCTCAGGAGTAATTTTTTTTCCTAGCAGGGCCCTGATTGGATGGCAAGTGTCTAAGCTCCTTTCTTAGGTGGCAAACAGAAGTCTTCTAAAATCTATTTCCTGTATGGACCAGTCCTATAGGATTTCTGGATTTACTCTTCATCATTTTCGGTACCTGAAATTTTTCCTTTTTTTGATTTTGACCTCAGTGCTATATTTAGTTAGGGAGGGGATTACATTTTATTCTGAATTATTATACATTTTTACATTACTTCAGCCTCCCAATTTGACCGTAATGTTCTCTGACAACATAAACCTTAGACACTAAAGCATTGGCAATAAAATTAATGGCCTCTTTTATTAACCAAAGGGGCTCTCCACAGCATCAATAGACTAGTTTAGTATCTGAACCCTCTTGGACGCTCCCCTCAAAAATATGCTTACACTTGTCATCAGGGGAAAAAAATAACCTAAAGAATCTGCATATGGATGAAGAATCTGTGTTTCTTTTTTCTTTTCTTTCCTTTTCTTTTTTTTTTTAGTTGGAGTCTCACTCTGTCGCCCAGACTGGAGTGCAGTGGCTGCTCCCGGCCACCACAGCCTCGACCTGCTGGGCTCTGGCGATCCTTCCTCTCAGCCTTCCAAGTAGCTGGAACTACAGGCGCGTGCTACCACACCCGGTTAATTTTTGATTTATTGTAGAGATGAGGTCTTGCCAAGTTGCCCATGCAGGTCTCGAACCCGCGGGCTCAGGCAATCCACTCACCTCAGCCTCCCAAAGCACGGGATTACAGGCTGAGCCACCGAACACAGCTAAAATCTGTCTTTCTTGCATGATAGTCTATAAAGTACTTCACTTAATTGGGGGCACTTTCAAAGCTATTATCTCTTTCAGTCTTAGAAAAATCTGTCCAGAGAGATTTGGTGGGTATTTTCATTCCTATCTGAATGGAAATGAAAAGGGAGAGGAGGGGACCAAAGAGTGAGAAAGTGTAGGTGGTGGAAACAGGGTGGTGCCAACATTGACAGGATGAGGAGCGGAGAAGGACCTCATAAGGACGGTTGCAGAAGGTGCTTTCCAGATGGGAGCAGGACCGTCTACTGAGGATGCCCGGGAAGAAAGTGGTCAACAAGGCCAACCGCTGCAAGACAAAATACTCATTTTGAACCACACGAAAGTCACTGGTGACCTTGGGAGAGCAATGATAGCAGAGTGTTGGGGTCTTTTTAGATGAAATTCATTTAAGAATGAGCGAAAAGTAATCATGTATATAAGCATAAACAGCTCTTAAAATAAGCCCTACTTTAAAGAAAAGGAAAATCAACCAACAGTAAAAAAAAAACAATCTTATTAAAATGGGCAAACACGAGAAATGTTTCTCAAAAGAAGACATACAAATGACCAAGAAGTATATGAAGAAATGCTCAACATCGCTAATCATCAAATGCAAATACAAATCAAAACCACAGTGAGATGTCCTCTCACCTCAGGTAGAATGTCTATTCCTAAAAAGTCAAAAAACAAAACAAAACAACAACAACAACAACAACAACAAGCATGCTGGTGACGATGTGGAAAAAAGGGAACTCCTATGCACTTGTTAGAAATACAATTTAGTACAGCAACTATGGAGAACAGATGGAGAATTCTCAAAAACTAAAAGTAAAACTACCATGCAATCCAAAGTAATCCCACTACTGGGTATGTATCCAAAGGAAAATAAATCAGTATAACAAAGGGATACTTGCAATCATGCTTTTTCACAGCACTATTCTCAATAGCAAAGGTATGGAATCAACCTAAGAGCCCACCGATGGACAAAAGTATTTAAAATGTGGTGTATATGCACAATGGAATACTATGCAACCATACAAGGAATGAAATCCTGTCATTTGCAGCAACATGGATGGAATTTGAGGGCTATTACGCTAAGTGAAATAAGCCAGGCACAGAAAGGCAAATGCCACATGCTCTCACTGTATGTATGCAAGAGCTAAAAAACTTGATCTCATGGACATAGAAAATAGAACAAAGGTATCAGAGCCTGGGAAGGGTAGGTAGGGGAAAAATGGGGGAGAGGGATGCAGAGCGATTGGTTAATGAGTACAAGCCTACAGTTAGATAGAAGACATAAGTTCTATTGTTTGGCTTGATAGAGGACTAGGATGACTAAGAAAGAACTGTGTGTGTGTGTGTGTGTGTGTGTGTGTGTGTGTGATGTGTATCTCAAGGTAATTAGAAGACAGAACTTGAAATAATAGCAAACACATAAAAATGATAAACCCACAAAAGGTGATGGATACCCCCAAATACCTCGACTTGATTATTGCACATTTTATGCATGTAACACTCACATGTACCCCATAAATATATAAACTATTATGTATCAATCAAAGAGAAAAGAAATAAAAAGATGACTATGGCTTTTAGTTATTGAATAATATGAAATCAAATTAATTTTTTGGAAATTGGACAGGGTTTTGATGAAGAGCAAATTTCAAAGCTGTAAAGGAAAGAAAAAATTAAGAGGGAAAGGTCAAAAATAGAGGTGAGAGAGGAGAATTCTGCTGAAGTGATGTGCTATGAGAAGCATCACTTGAAGCAGAGAAGATGATCATTAAATCTTCAAATGGATTTAACAGTAGGAGGAGAGGAATTCTACTCTGGGTATTTTAAAACCAGGAAAGTGAGGCAGTGCAGAAGAATGCTATGTGCATCATTCACTTGTTTTGGGCTTCAAGCATTCAAGCAATGTGAAACTTACTATTTTTACAAGACAAGGAATCCAGAGATAGTACAGAACCTAGACTGGTTATTTCAGCAGTCCAATGATGACCTGAAATACTCTGGTGATAGGTTTTGTGGAGAAAATAAAATTTTACTGTTTATTTCCTATTGAATTTTTAACTAATAGAGATATACTTTGGAATTGAACAAATGGAGGTCAAATTTCTGCTTTGGCACTGATGGTGCTGCTGTTGAATATGTTTTGGATGAGGGACAAGCACATGTTTCTTATTATTGGACACCTGAAACAACACCTTACCACCATTTGCTGGACAAGCGTAGGTATGCCTCAGAGGCAATCACTTCCCAAATAAAGGAAGCAGAGTAGAATCTCCCATTATTTTGTAACTTTCAAAATTAATTTCATTGGAGAAAGCAATCATGCCTTATTCAAAACATATACAACATTTCACACTTAAAATATAATTAAAATGCTTAGTTACTTTGTACTTCAGTAGATGACTATTTCTGAAAACACATTTGATTATTAAAACTGCCACTTCTGAGTAGAGTAAAACACACTTAAAATCACTTCTTTCTGCATATCCTCAGTTTGAGCACTGGAGATAAGCAGATTGAATTTGGAGAGGCTCTCTTTCTCTGTTTTAATTGAGGCTTTTTTTTTTTCTGTTCCCATAACTGAAAATGAAGACTGATGAATTATACCTCCTGATCAAGACCCATGTTGGAGATTATTTCCCTGACCCTTGGGAAAGCCTGTGTCTGTGTGAATTCTCATCTCAGCAAAACAAAAATAAATGTAAAACATTCACTAGCAAACAGAAAGATTGTGCTTAATGAAATAAAGGACACCAGCCTTCAAAGGGACAACTTCCCAATGTCTGATTTACAAAATTTTCTGCAAAGATTTTTAAATGTTTTTCTTTTGTTGTTTTTTTTTTTTGGTGGTAAGTGAAGATTGTTAAAGATTCTCAGATCTTTCTGGCATCACTGAAAGCATAGACTGCATATTACATTTCCTGATTAATACTGATGCGAATGCACTTTGAGGCCATCTGCATCTCTTGCGTGGCAACCGATGATATGGCAACTTATTGCTAGAGAGTAAAAGAGAAGTTGACTTTCTTTCTTTCTTTCTTTCTTTTTTTCTTTCTTTCTTTCTTTCTTTCTTTCTTTCTTTCTTTCTTTCTTTCTTTCTTTCTTTCTTTCTTCCTCTTCTTCTTCTCCTTCTCCTTCTTCTTCTTTTTTAACAAAGCTTCCAGCTTCAAATACATGAGATAAAGACCAATGGCAGAACTTGGCACCAGAATACCAGTTCAGCAGAGCACGTCTTATCTGGGAATTGGGTCTCCCTAAGGAAAGCTGGGTTCAGATCTCACTTCTGATACCTTATTAAGACAGAGTCATTTTGGTTCAGTCCAAGCCCCACAATTCCATTCCCAGCCTAAGTGAACAATTTAGTCCATATGGACGATGCTACGATTAAAGAGCAATAATGTTAATAACAAATAAGTACTGAGTGGTTTATGTGCAAGCCACTGTTCTAGTGCTTTCCATTTCTTAACTCAATTACCTCTCCCAATGGCCAAGGCCATGATTTAAAAACTACACAGCTACTAAAAAAAAAAAACATAAAAAAATATTTTTAGTGTACTGAGCACCTGCCATGTGCTTAGTTTACACCTTATGTAACACTTTATACACAACTCGCCATTCAGACTTCATTAATCTGGTGTTCTGTTTCCAACTACAGATGCTAACTCTGATTGAGCCAGTAGATAGTTGGAAAACCAGGCACAAGACTGTACTTTCTAGAACAATACCTACGCCACTTAAACTGGTTTAATGAGAAAAATCAATGCTGCTGCCCAAAACTAGATTTTTGTATACCACTCTCAACGTCTATGCTAGAAAATGAACTTTACAGAAGCTGCTTACATCCTTAATGTTACTGCTATTTCTGCTCCAAGATATTTACTTCATCCGCTGCTACTACGGCTTTGTCACTAGTTCCAGAGAGAATGACGAGACGTTTGAAAGCTGACACCATTTGTTTCTACCCTCAGATGTTTAGAAAAATTAACTCTCTAGCCTTTTCAGTTGCGACCTGGGGAGACAGTTTTTATTTGCTGCCCATTTTTTAAACTTAGAAAGGAATTCAGAAGAATGACAAATTTCCACTCAGCAGTGTTGCGAAAAACGTTTTATTATCCTCATTTTAATGGACCATGGGACTAAGACACAGAGGGGCTAAGTGTCATAAGCTGGGTTTTTGCAAGCAAACTCTAAGACGGAAAATTTTGTACAAAAGGTTGATTAGAGAGTGCTCTCAGGAGCTACGTTCCTAAGGAAAAGAGGAAACCAGGACTGGGCAGACGAAGAAGCGGACCTTCAGTGCTGTCACAACGGAGGCCTCGGTCAATCTTATGGGGAGCTCCGTTGCAAAGGTGACAGGATAACTGCCCGAAATTAAGGCAAGGGCACTAAGCCTTATTTCTCTGAGTAAGCCAGTTTTCGACCATGGGATGCCCCTGGAATGGGGCAAAACCCTGGCTGAAGATCTTTGCGTGATGGAAAGGGAATGAAATGAGTTACTGTTCTGTTTTTGTAAAGACAATGAAATCATCAATTTAACACGGGCTAATTCCCACAAAAATGTTAACATAGTAGCAGTGCTATTCATCTATCTTACCACAGTAGAATCTATCTTAACTCTATATACATATTTTTAAAATAGTACATTCAACCTTAAAGATGGACAGCGTCAGGTGTTTGCTGAGGACGTGGAAACGTCCTGGAACACATACATTGCTTGTGGAAATGTACAGTGGTGCAGTTACTTTGGAAAACATTATGACAGTTTCTCCACTTGAAGCCCAGCGGTGACTCTGTCTCCCTTTCCTTCAGATCTTTCAATGATTTTGTAGTATGTAAGTCCCTTTCTACCTAAAATATCTAGAGTAATTTTAGTTTTACGCACTGATACCTGACTGATGTAATCTGTAGTAACCGGAAGAAGGGTGGCACTGTTTCCTCTTCACCTAGACCAACTTCATTTAGTTCTGGGTGTCATGCATCGAGGAAAACAGACCGCTGAATCCATCCAGATGAGAGTGACCAGGGTGGTGAGGATCTTGAAACCATGAGAGGTAAGCAAAGATCAAAGACACCAGACAAAACGTGTGAGAAACGTAAGGGCTGTTTTTAAGTACATTAAGCACCTTATATAGAAGAACTCTGCAGTACATAGGAAGAACCAGGACAATTTTGGTGACAAATATAAAAAACGTTCCGGGAGTTGATTTGTCTCGCCAGAGATTCCCATCACAGGAGAAGTAGAAGTGGAATGCAGATGACCGCTTGGTGGAGAAGTCATAAGGGAGAGCCAAGGATTCTGAAGTGTGTAACCGTTAAGGCAGACGATTTTAAAGAGGAGGCAGCAAGCCAGTGGCTTGTGGCCAAATTGGTCTATGTCAGCCGTCCCTAAGCTTTTGGGCATTAGGGTCTGGTTTCCTGGAAGACAATTTTTCCATAGTTGGCAGGGAGGGGCGCAGAGAGGAGGAGGGATGTGGAGTCAAACCCCAATTCGAATCACCCCCTCAGCCCCACCTCAGATCCTGAGGCACTCAATTTTCCTAAGGAGTTGCAACCTAGATCCCTCACATATGCAGTTCACAGTGGGGTTTGCTGCTCCTATGAGAATCTAATGCCGTGGTTGATCTGACAGAAGACAGAGCTCCACTAACCTGCCCTTACCTTCTGCTGTGTGGCCCAGATGGATTTAGCTATCAATATTTGTGAATCAATAGAGTTACATACAAATATGAAATTTGTTTTTTCTTGGAAAAAAAAATTCAGAAAATGTAGCACTGAGCCTGTATTCCCCTCTGGCAATAATCAGTGGTACTAAGAAGAGATTGTTTCCTTTAAACTGGGCAAGCAGTCTGTAACTCCTCACATTCCCGACCTTCCCACCTGCACATGTTTTAGCTCACAGCTTTTTTTTTGAAAGCAGGATTTACTGAGAGGACAGAAAAGCTCCCAGAGTGGGAGGGGACCCCAAGAGGTTGCCGTAGCTCACAGCTTTTATCTATGCTACCGGAATGGACTCTGAGTTTGCTACTTCTGGGTCCCCGGACTTAAGATTCTTTGACTCTTCGATGCCATGACGCAAAGTTCAGTTCAAACGCTATCTCTGCTAGGAAGCTTTTCCTACTCATTCTAGTTAAATGTTCTTATCCTCTTCCCTGGATATGTCTGGCTTCTAAGGCATTTACCACAACTTGCTTGAGTTTATTCTTTCAAGTTGTCAATAAGATAGATGCCTGAGGTCAGGGGGTCCCTTGGAGCGGAGACACCTATAGATATTTGTGTGACAAATATCCTGCAATGACTGTTAATGATACCCTGTGACAGGCTGATTAATTTCACTGTATCTTAGAACTAGCTATTTCTACACAAGGGGAAGCTTGCTGCTTTCATTTTAACTGCAAAATTTATTTTTGAAATTGAGTTTTATTTTCCCCTGGCATTCAGGAATCTTGAAACAAGTATAAAAAAAAATTTAACTTTTAGACTATGGAGTTTCATATCTGTTAGTCATTTTACTAGGCATCAGTCAGAATGTACCTATAAATTGCCTTCCTTCCTTCATCAAGAAATTAAGATGCTGGATTATCTCATTCCACAAAGCCTAAATTTACTTTTAAATGCATAACTGCAAACCAGTTTCAGTGTTATTGTTCTAGACATTCTTTTTCCAAATCATCATCTTTTTTTTGGGAGAAGGCAGGTGAATAGTTTGCAACTTTTGATCTAACCTGGACTATTGAGAATAATAGTAATAATTTAATACTTGGTAATCCTCTATATCATGAGTATAATATTTAAATATTGTATATATCAGCTTTTTCCAAAATACTGATTCTCTAGAATACCAGTTTTGTGAAATGCCTCCCAAATACTCCAGTTGAAAAACGGGTAGCAAGCTTATATAATATTGTAGCCAACATAGACTGAGCCACAATATTTTTTGAAGATACAGAAAGTTTTTAAAAGTTACAAGGATTTCTACTTCCAACAATGGACCATCTCATTTATTCTGGGAATTACTAACAGTGCATCTTTTTACTTATGCAGAAAAAAGTTTGGTTCCCAACTGTGCTTATACTTGGGGAAAAATGGTGATGCTTAGAGGCCCCAAGAAGTTGTTGGATAACTGGTCTTTGCCAAATAAAGATTGACCCATGCAGAAAACTTCTGAGCAATCAAGTCTGAGGTCAGTCCTTGGATCGTAGGCTTTTTGAACAGCTCTTCTGGTAGCATCTTGGGATCTGTGCCATGATTTGCAAAGAATGTATAAGCAAAGAGCAGAATCCTTTTCTTGAGGCTGGATTATTGCTACTGGAAGAGACAGCTCTGCTCAGTATGAATAAAGAGGCAGCAAATGAATTAACTAGAAGGCAAAATCCCCAAGGAAACGTGAGTGCAGGAAACAGAAGAGAAATTAAAAATTCTACCTAGAGAGTTTCAAGAGGATATTTCAACAGAAAATTGGAATAAAACTTCATAAAAAGGACAACACTGGACTGGACACACACACACACACACACACACACACACACACACACACACACACACAACTCACCACCCCTCCTACCAACCCCAGACTCATATGTTCAAAGCAACTCAAACAAAGGATGGACAAAATAATGGGCTTTGCTAAAGAGTGGAAAACAGAGCCAAGGAATTTTCCCCCAAAGCAATACAAAGGAGACAAAACAGCTTTAAAAATTTCATATGAGAGAAAAGTGGGAAGGCAATTTCTGGAATGGCTGGGGGAAGAGCTCTGTACATTCTCTTATTAAAAATCACGATGGCCAGGCTCCGTGGCTCAGCCTGTAATCCCGCACCTTGGGAGGCTGAGGTGAGTGGATTGCCTGAGCCCGCGGGTTCGAGACCCGCCTGGGCAACTTGGTGAGACCTCATCTCTACAATAAATCAAAAATCAGCCGGGCGTGGTAGCGCGCGCCTCTAATTCCAGCTACTCGGAAGGCTGAGGCGGAAGGATCGCTGGAGCCCAGCAGGGCAAGGCTGGTGGCCGGGAGCGGCCACTGCACTCCAGTCTGGGCGACAGAGTGAGACTCCAACTCAAAAAAAAAAAAAAAAAAATCACGGATGAAACAAAATCGGTTCAACCATTTCAGGACTCTGAATGTCGACTAAAGGCATACAACAAATTGAGAAGTCTTTATTAAGGAAAAACTACCAAAGAAGAGTGGGAATCTGTGGTGTTGTATTGTAGCCCGGGGATGGTATCATTTGCGCCTTCCCGGCCCCAGTTCCAGGGTGTAGTTCTAGCAGGGAAGAGGGCCGTGAGAACCCACAGCTTCACTGCTGGACAGGGCTGGACTTACTTGGGAAAAACCCATGTTGAGGGGGCATCGTTGAAGATAATAACAATCTTGGCAGTCATCAGGACCATTTAACGTGGCAACTAGCCTGAGCTGTGATATCATTTAGGCCGAGCAGCAGACTGGAAGACCAGCCAAAAACTTAACAGGGAAAGTTGTTTATTTTTTGTAAGTTCCTATGTCTGTCTGGTAGTCTGAGAGGCTGAGAGTAGGCATAGGTTGCCCGTGTGCTCAGGAGAGCCTGAAGAAACTTCTAGCCTCCAATGTGTCCCTGGCTAAATGTGATGTCTTGAACACAGGAAAAATACATGCCAAGACAAACTTGATAACTGCCTGAATTTAAAACATGCCGTTCAACTCAAACTCAGATTCACCGACAAAGAGTGGAAGAGAAGATTTGCTGGCTTGAGGTACATAGGCACAAGGACCAGTCGTTGGTTGATCACTAAGTGAAATCCAAAAACGTTTTGAAATTAAGCAGCACACTTCTAAATAAACTAACAATCAAGGAAGAAATCAAAAGAGAATTATAAGATATTTTAAACTTAATTAAAATGAAGGCAACACATTATTTTATGGGATGCAGCTAAAACAAACATTAGATGGAAATGTATAGCTTTAAAGACGTATATTAGAAAACAAAGCTCAAACCAATAAAATAAGCTTTCACTTTAAGAAACCAGAGGAAAAAAAGAACAAACAAAACCCAAAGCATGCAGAAGGAAGGAGAAAAATATACATCTGAGTAGAAATTAATGAAATAGGAAACAGAGTAACAATAGAGAAAAACTAACAAAAGCAAAGGTTGGTTCTCTGAAAATACTAACAAAATTGACAAATCTCTTGCTAGACTGATCAAAAATAAAGGAAGACAAAATTACCGAAATCAGAAATGAAAGTAAGGGCATGATTACTGACCTCACAGAAATTAAAAGCACTATAAAGGAACAGTGGAACAACTTTATGCTAATGAATTTGACAAACTTAGATGAAACAAATTCCTAGAAAGAACAAATTATTGAAACTGTCATAGCCGGGCTTCGTGGCTCAACCTGTAATCCTGCGCCTTTGGGAGGCTGAGGTGAGTGGATTGCCTGAGCCCGCGGGTTCGAGATCCACCTGGGCAGCGAGACCTCATCTCTACAATAAATCAAAAAATCAGCCGGGTGTGGTAGTGCATGCCTGTAATTCCAGCTACCTGGAAGGCTGAGGCGGAAGGATCGCCAGAGCCCAGCAGGTCGAGGCTGCGGTGGCCGGGAGCGGCCACTGCACTCCAGTCTGGGCGACAGAGTGAGACTCCAACTCAAAAAAAAAAAAAAAAAAAAGAAAGAAACTGTCTTAATAAAAAATAGAAAGTCCAAAACACCTATAACAAGAAAAGGAATTGAATCAGTCATTACAAATCTTTCTGCAACGATAAGATCAGGCTAAGATGGTGTTTCACTGGTGAATTATAGCAAGCACTCAAAGAATAAATCATTACAATGCTTCACAATTTCTTCCAGAAAATAGAAGAAAAATATCTCAACTCATTTTCTGAAGCCAGTATTTCCCAGATTAAAAAAAAGCCAAACAAGACATCACATGAAACCGACAGACTAACATCACTGATGAATATAGACATAAAAATAAAAATATGCAACAAAATATAAACAAACCGAATCCAGAAACAAATTAAAAAGATTATACTCCAAGATGAAATGGGACTTATCTCAAGACTGCAAGATTAGTATATTAGTTATCTAATGCTGTATAATAATAGTCCTACAAAGTAAGCAGCTTCAAACAATATACATTTATTAGCTCACAGATTTTCTAGGTCAGGAGTTAAGTCATAGCTTAATTGGGTCTTCAGCTTAGTATCCCACAATCAAGATGTCATTTGGGACTGAATCTGAGGTTCAACTGAGGATGGCTCTTCCCATAAACTCACTGAGGTTTTTGGAAGTTTCTTTGGTTGGAAGGCGAGGGCTTCAGTTACCTACTGGTGGTTGGCTGGAGGCCTCCCCTCATCTCCTAGAGGCTGCCTGCATTTCCTTGCCCCCTGCATTTTCTCAGCACGGGCACTTGCTTCTTCAAAGCCAGAACGGGACAGAGAGACTCCAGCAAGACAGGCGTTGCAATCTTATCTAATGTCATCATGTGATCTCATACATGGAGTCATATCTTATGCGTTCAATTTATTATAAGCAAGTCACAGACTTTGACCATACTCAAGGGGAGGGAATCATGCAAGGGGGATGCTTGTGATTATGTTCAACACCTGCATTTGTGGGGACCATAGGGGCTGCATTCAGACTCCACCAGCCAATCATCAATAACCCAAAAAACAACAGGTGCTGGAGAGGATGCCTTGAGATGGGAATACTTCTACACTGTTGGTGGGAGTGTAAACTAGTACAGCCTCTGTGGAAGACAGTGTGGCGATTCCTTAAAGATCTAAAACTTGACCTTCCCTATGACCCCACCATCCCCCTACTGAGAATACACCCAGGAGAACTCAAATCACTCTATAAAAAAGATACCTGCACATGTATGTTTATTGCAGCATTGTTCACAGTAGCAAGAACATGGAATGAACCGTGCTTCCCATCAAAAAAGGACTGGATAAAAAAATGTGGTACATATACATGATGGAATATTACACAGCCATAAAGAAGAACAAAATCATGAACTTCACAGCAACCTGAATGGACTTAGAGTCTATAATACTGAGTGATCTTTCACAGAAACAAAGAACTGAGTATCATATACTCTCACTCATAAGTGGACCTTGAACAATTATCGTAATACTGTAAGAAAAGGATTGGCAGCAGTGGAAAACTGTCAGGGGAAGGGTGGGGGGACACACCTCATCAACAAGGGTACCTGAATAATGAGCATTTGTATACCTATCCCTGAACTGTACCCCACATCTTTAAAACAAAAAAATTAAAAGTTAACAAAAAAAGATCCCACCAGCCAAAATTGGTATAACATGTAAAAACCAATTAATGTAATACACTGTATCAGTAGATCAATGTAACCAAACCAATTGTAGTCCAATGATAAGCAATTCAAAATTGAAATTACAAAAACAATTATATTTGTTATAGCATCACAAATAAAAAAATACTTAGAAGTAAATTTAACAAATGTAAGTGCAGGGCATGTACACTGTAAACTGCAAAACACAGCTGATGGAAATTACAGATGATGTGAATGAAGAGATAGTCAGTGTTTACGGATTGGAAGACAATACTGTTAAGATGGAAATTCCCCTCAGATTGATTTTTAGATGCTGAGGAACATAAGCTTGAAAGACAGCAGCTGAAATAAGTTAGTTTTTTTGTTTATCTCAAATAATGAGAATTTAGAAGCGAGCAGTCCAGCATTAGTAAGGGCAGCTCTATGATGTCATCGGGGCCAGCCTCCTTCTGTCTTTGCTTTGAAGCAAACTTAGTATCTGATACAACGTCAAGAACATAAGATAATTTCTTTATTACTATCATCATGTTTGCAATCCACGAAGGAAGAAGGAGACAGATGAAGGGCAAATATGCAAGCCTGCTCTTTAAGTAGGTTTCCCAGAAGTCCTGTCCAATAACTACCATTTGTTTCCCATTGGACAAAACTAGGTTCCACGGCTCTCCTAGAAACAAAGGAAGCTAGGAAATGTAGTTCCTAAATGAGCACATTGTCTACCAGAATGGAATTGGATTCTGTAAGAAAAGTGGAGAATAAGTATTGGGTCGGCAAATTGTAGAGCTTCATGCAGCATGTATTTCATTCAGGCTGAATCATATCACTGAGCCAGGAATATAAGCTAAAGTGAGGCATACTGCAAATATTGAAAGCCAAGATAATTTTTTTAAGGACAAAATGAATGATTGGCATTTTATTGATAGACATGAAAATTATTGTTTTCTTTGTTTCTGTTTGTTTAAATGAAATTCTTGACTCTAGTTCCAGCTTTAGAAGGTGGACCTTGGAAAGCTTCAAATTAGCTACCTTTAAATTAATTCTGCTTTTGTAACATTTTACAAAAACGATTATAAATCAGAACAGAAACCTGTAGGGTATATAGCCAGTTCCACAATTTCTTTACAAAACAGCAATGCACCAGTAACCACAGAGCAATAAAGAAAAATTAGAGGGGTATATCACAAGGGAAGAAATAATGGAAGCCATTAGAGACTCAAAGAGCAGAAAGACGCCAAGAGAAGACGGATGGCTCCATAAACTTTATCACAATTTTCTAAAGAGATACAATAATCCACCAGGTAGTGAAACCATTTAGTGAAATTATTGATATAGACCAATTATGCCCCATAAGAAATGAGATAATCATTTCCCTCTTATTGAATACAAAGAAAGTAGTAGGAACAGAGACACATCCTGCCAATGAAAACTTTGAATGGTGATTATAAAATATTCTCCAGAATAGATTAGGAGTTTCTTGAAGGTTATATACAACCAGGCAAAACTGTTGACATTGCAGGTTCAGAAAATCACTACAGAATTTCCGGCAAGATGGTATGGGGCAGCCTGGTATATGAGACCCTCTGCAAAGGAGAATGCAGAGGGTCTCTGGATCTCTCCCTGGGGGCTGCAGATCCCAACGTTGGCAGCCTGCTCTTCACACGGAGCTCGGCCGTCGCCACTGCTGGGGCATCACGGCGGTCTGGACAGCCACTGCAGCCACAGACACAGGAGCTGCCGGTGCCGCTGCGGCCTCCATGGCAGCCATAGTGCATTGCGCCACCCATGCCTGAGGCGATCCACGACTTCAGTCCTTGAAGCCCCTGCAGGCAAGATCCGCTGGGATTGCTGCCACCTCTGCTGCCACCTTGACGTCTTGCTGGCTGTGGGTCTCTTCCTGTGTGCCCTAGGCAGGCTTCCACCTCCAGCCTCTGCCCGGCTCCTGTCCAGCTCCACCCCCTCTGGGGCGAGTAGCTGAGATAGCACCACCTGCTGGCGATTCAAGGCAACAACACTGAAACAGGAAAAACAAGCTTGATAAACAGACACAGGCCAGATTTGAGTGGTGAACTAAGGATGATTTGAACTGTCCTTCATAGCAGGCCAGGGGAAACTGACCCCAACTGTGAACTAATTTACCAGCTTGAGAAGACAGCTAGAAATCAGAGCTGAAAGGACATTAGACTTAAGCGAAAAGTCTCAGAGTGTGCTCGATTGGTTCTGTTAGTTAATTACTTGATTCTATTCCTATTGTTTTGTTCATTTTTTATCTCTTCCTTTTCTTCTCTTTTTTCCTCTCTGTAAACCATATATTTGTATAGAGGAACACCAATAAGGTGGTTGGTTAGCTTGTATATGAGCTGCTTAGTCTGTAACCATGGTCTATTGTTTTTATCGGTTTCAGTTTAGGTCTCTCTCTCCATTTGTTGATACACTCATCTGTTTCCCCCCTTACTCCTCTCTCTCTCCACACTCCTCTTCCCCCCCGCCCCCATCTGCTCCATTCTCTTCCCTCTGCTAACCTCGTTTTATTTCAGGGAGTAAACCTACAGCCCCACTGCATGGACAGATTCGAAGGCGGTGGGGAGTGGGTCTCAGATTATCCATACACCTGTCAGCAGATACCAGGACCTGCAGATAGATTTTGAATCACAGCAAAATCTAAGAATTACCCCCTTAAGTAAATCTCAAAACTGCAAAAAGGACCACCCCCAATCTACAGGGCAACTCCAGAATTGAACAAAGTAAGAAGGCATACATAAGAATAGGAGATTGAACAAACAGAAGTAAAAGAAATCCCTCTACCCCTGAATAACAGAATTAAAGAAGACGGTGACATTGAGGGAAGGAAAAAGTAGGGAGGGGAAAAGCCGTACAAATGAAGGAAAACCAAAAGAAGAATATAGGTCTCACACAGACCCCTGGGAGATCAGACACTGAGAAAACAGATTGTGGAACACAAAAAATGAAGAGCCCCCAGAATGACTGGTCACATGCAACAAACCCAGACATCAAGACATTAATAGAGAGAATTTAAAAAATTGAGGAGACACAAGAGGAAAATAGGAAGGAACTGATGTCAGAAATAACAGCAGTAAAGAATACTGTGATGGAAATAAATAATAAACTAATAAGCATGGAAAGCAGAATTAGCCAAGCAGAAAGAAGAATCTCAGAGCTTGAAGACCAAAACACAGAACTAAACCAAACTGTCAAAAGCATAGAAAAGAAGCTCAAAAAGACAGAACAAAACCTGCAATAGATGAATGATCACTTCAAGAGACTGAACCTAAGAGTAATTGGCCTTCCTAAGGCAGAGAGGGAAACAGAGGCCACACTGGAACAAATATATCATGAAATCATTCAAGAAAACTTCCCTCATCCCATCAATGATGAAAAAATTCAAACCCAAGAGATTCAGAGAATGCCTGAAAAACAACAAATGAGAAGACCAACTCCCAGACACATAATAATTTGCCTAAACAAAGTAGGTATAAAACAAAAAATCCTAAAGGCTGTAAGAGAAAAAGGTCAGACTACCTACCAGGGAAGACCAATTAGAATAGCAGCAGATTTAACCACAGAAACCCTCCAGGCTAGGAGAGCTTGGAGCCCTGTCTTCAAAGTTCTAAAGATAAACAATTTCAACCAAGAATAACCTACCCAGCCAAGCTAAGCTTCATCAGTGAGGGAGAATTGAAATCTTTCCCAGATATCCAATCCCTAAGAACCTACGCTGCCACCAGACCACCTCTACATGAAACAATAAAGTATTGAACACAGAAGAAAAGGAAAAAAAAAACAACAACGTTCTTCACAAGAGTACAGGCAAAAGATTAAAAACACACATGATCCAACTCTAAAACCAAAAGAAAGACCACACACAAACAGGAAGAACAACAACTGTAAGAACATTATGATAGGGATCAACTCTCACATTTCAATAATTCGTTTGAATGTGAACGGACTAAATGCACCACTGAAAAGACATAGAATGGCAAAATGGATAAAATATCACCAGGCAACAATTTATTGCCTTCAAGAGACTCACCTCACTAGAAAGGACACTCACAGACTCAAAGTAAGAGGATGGGAAACAAATTTTCAGGTGAATAGATCACAAAAGAAAGGAGGAGTTGCGATTTTAATCTCAGACAAAATACCCTTTAAGCTATCAAAAATTTAAAAAGATATAGAAGGCCACTACATAATGATAAAAGGTTAAATTCATCGACAAAAAATATCTATCCTAAACATATATGAACCGAACATAAGAGCACTGACTTTCATAATGCAGCTCCTAGGTAAACTAATAAAAGACATCAACTCCAATACCATCATAACTGGGGACTTTAATACCCTACTCACAACTCTAGACAGATCATCAGGACAAAAAATCAGCAACGAGATCCAAAACCTCAATGTGACTCTTGATCAAATGGACTTACTTGATACCTACAGAGCCCTCCATCCAAAGACCACAGAATACACATTCTACTCATCACCGCATGGAACGTAATCTAAGATCGACCACATACGTGGCCATAAATCAAGCATAAGCAAATTTAAAAGGACTGAAATTTTACCATGCACCTTCTCACACCACAGTGGAATAAAAATAAACATTAACACCAACAAGGTCCTCCCCAAACCCACGAAGACATGGACACTAAACAGCATGATGCTAAACAACTCCTGTCAATGACGAAATCAAAACAGAGATTAAAAGATACCTGGAAACAAATGAAAATGAAGAAATATTTTACCAAAATCTGTGGGATGCCATGAAAGCTGTAGTAAGAGGAGAATTTATATCCCTACAAATGGAAGAAAATGGAAAGATCACAAATTAACAGCCTAACAAGCCACCTAAGGAAGCTGGAAAAGCAAGACCACAAAAACCCTAATTTCAGCAGAAGAATCCAGATCACCAAAATAAAAGCCCACATTCAGGACATAGAAACCAAAAAGATAATACAAAAAAAATCAATGAAACAAAAAGCTTCTTCGCAAGGTTAAACAAGATCAATGGTCCCCTAGCTAGACTGACCAAGAAAAAGAGAGAAAAAGCCCAAATACACACGATCAGAAACACAAAAGATGAAGTCACATCTGATCCTGAAGAAATACAAAAGATCATTAGAGACTACTATGTACACTTGTATGGAAACAAACTTAAAAACCTTTCAGAAATGGAGGACTTTCTGTCATCACACAACCAGCCTAGGTTGAAACAAGAAGAAATTGAGACCCTAAATAGACCAATAACAATCAAGAAAATTGACTACGTAATAAGAAAACTACCTACAAAAAAAAGCCCTGGATCAGATGGCTTTCCAGCAGAATTCTACAAGACATTTAAGGAGGAGCTTATACCAATCCTACTGAAGGTATTCCAGGTGATTGAGAAAGACGGAATTCTCCCCAAATCATTTTACGAAGCTAACATCACATTGATACCCAAACCAGGTAAAGATCCAACAAAGAAAGAGAACTACAGCCCAATATCTTTGATGAACATAGATGCTAAAATTCTCAACAAGATCCTAGTGAACCGGATTCAGCAACACATCTAAAAAATCATCCATCATGACCAAGTAGGTTTCACCCCTGGGATGCAAGTCTGGCTCAACATTCGTAAAACCATAAATGTAATTAAATACATCAACAGATCATTAGATGCAGAAAAAGCTTTAGATAAAATCCAGCACCCCTTCTTGATAAAAACCCTCGAACACCTACGCATACAGGGAACATACCTCAAAATAGTAAAAGCCATCTATGAGAAACCCACAGCCAGCATACTCCTAAATGGACAAAAACTGGAACCATTTCCCCTGAAAACTGGAACAAGACAAGGATACCCACTCTCACCCTCCTGTTCAATATAGTATCGGAAGTCCTGGCTAGAGCAATCAGAGAAGAGAAGGCAATCAGGGGTATCCAAATAGGAAAAGAGGAAGTCAAACTATCTCTCTTTGCAGATGACATGATTGTGTACCTTGAAAACCCAAGAGAATCTGTCAAAAACCTCCTTATACTGATAAAGAACTTTGGCAAAGTCTCAGGATATAAAATAAATGTGCAAAAGGCAATCGCATTTCTTTACACCAATAATAAACAAACAGAAACCCAAATAAAAACCACAATTCCATTCACAATAGCCACAAAAAAAATGAAATACCTTGGCATCTTCCTAACCAGAAACATGAAAGACCTTTTTGAAAACTACAAAACACCGCTCAAAGAAACCAAAGATGACACAAACAAGTGGAAAAATATCCCATGCTCATGGATTGGAAGAATCAACATTGTGAAGATGTCCATCCTACCTAAGGCAATCTACAGATTTAATGCAATACCCATCAAATTACCAGCAGCATTCTTCTCAGATCTAGAAAAAACAACACAGGAATTCATATGGAAACACAAACGATCAAGAATAGCCAGAACAATCCTCAGCAAAAACACCAAAGCAGGTGATATCACATTACCAGACTTCAAACTTTACTATAAAGCTACAATAATCAAAACAGCTTGGTATTGTTACAGGAACAGGCATATAGACCAATGGAATAGGATTGAGATTCCAGAAGCAAAACCTCAATTTCTCAACCAACTCATCTTCGACAAAGCCTCCACCACCTACCACTGGGGAGAGGAGAACCTATTCAGTAAACGGTGCTAGGAAAGTTGACTGACCTCATGCAGAAGATTGAAACAGGACCTCTATCTATCTCCATACACAAAAATTGACTCCAAATGGATCAGAGACCTAAATGTAAAACCTCAAACCATAAGAACCTTAGAAAATGAAGGACATAGCCAGGCTTGGTGGCTCAGCCTGGAATCCTGCGCCTTTGGGAGGCTGAGGTGAGTGGATTGCCTGAGCCTGTGGGTTCGAGATCCACCTGGGCAACTTGATGAGACTTCATCTCTACAATAAATCAAAAATTAGCCGGGCATGGTAGCGGGTGCCTATAGTTCCAGCTACTTGGAAGGCTGAGACGGAAGGACCGCCGGAGCCTAGCAGGTCGAGGCTGCAGTGGCTGGGAGTGTGCCACTGCATTCTAGCCTGGGCGACAGAGCGAGACTCCAACTCAAAAAAAAAAAAAAAAGAAAAAGAAAAAGAAAATGAAGGACATACCCTCATGGAAATTGGAACTGGCATCCAATTCCTGAACAAAACCTGAATCCCACAGGCTATAGGAGATAAGATAGACAAGTGGGACCTCATTAAACTGTCAAGCTTCTGCAAAGCCAAAGAAACCATCAAAAGAGCAGGGAGACAGCCTACAGACTGGGAAAAAGGATTTGCCAACTCCAGGTCTGACAAAGGCTTAACATCCTGGATCTACAAGGAACTCAAACATGCTGAAAAGAAAAAAAACAAACAACCCCATTATAAAATGGGCAAAAGATATGAACAGACACTTCTCAAAGGAAGACATCCGAGCAGCCAACAGACACATGAAAAAATGTCCAACCTCACCAATCATCAGGGAGATGCAAATCAAAACCACACCGAGATACCACCTAACTCCAGTCAGAATGGCAATTATCAACAACTCAAAAAATAACAGCTGCTGGAGAGGGTGTGGTGAAAAGGGAACACTTCTACACTGTTGGTGGGAGTGCAAACTAGTGCAACCTCTGTGGAAAACAGTATGGCAATTCCTAAAAGCTCTAAATATTGACCTCCCATATGAACCTGCAATCCCCCTACTGGGAGTATACCCTGAAGAACTCAAATAACTCTATGAAAAGATACCTGCACAAGTATGTTTATCACAGCATTGTTCACAATAGCAAGAACCTGGAAGCAACCATGCTGCCCATCAAAAGAGGACTGGATTAAAAAAATGTGGTACAAGCCGGGCTCGGTGGCTCAGCCTGTAATCCTGTGCCTTTGGGAGGCTGAGGTGAGTGGATTGTCTGAGCCTGCGGGTTTGAGACCTGCCTGGGCAGTGAGACCTCATCTCTATAATAAAATCAAAAAAATCAGCCAGGTGTGGTAGCGCATGCCTGTAATTCCGGCTACTTGGAAAGCTGAGGCAGAAGTATCGCCGGGGTGCAGCAGGCGAGGCTGCGGTGGCTGGGAGCGGCCATGCACTCCAGTCTGGGCGACTGAGTGAGACTCCAGCTCAAAAAAAAAAAAAAGTAGTACATATACACAATGGAATACTACGCAGTCATAAAAAAGAACAAAATCATGAATTTTGCAGCAACCTGGATGGAACTAGAGTCTATAATAATGAGTGATCTCTCACAGATACAAAGATCTGAGTATCACATATTCTCACTCATATAGTGGACCTTGAACATCCAACATAATACTATAAGAAAATGACTGACGGTGGTGGGAAACTATGGGGGGGGAGGGGAAGGGAGATGGGATTAACAGTAGTAAATATCTGTCTGGGGACGGGGAGACACCTCTTATCAACAAGGGTACCTGAACAAAGCATATTTGTATACCTAACCCTTAACTATACCCTACAATATCGTAATAAAAAATATTGATTAAAAATAAAAAAAGAAAAAGAAAAAAAATCACTATAGTCATTGTGACTGTGGAAGTAAGTGGGGTTGACAGAGTGGTGAGTTTTTTTCCTAGATTCTCATGGGTGGATTGATTTAGGGAGACAAAATGACTAGCAGTCCCAAGATTATAGAGATATTATTGGACAAAGTCATAGGCTATCATCATGAACACTCATGATAAAGAGGGAAATGCAGATTGGGTAGAATTCTTTCTGTGTCTAATATCCCCTCAAAACTCCTAGTCAGTAGAACCAATCCAGGCATGAGGAGTATCAACATCAACAAACTTAGAGGGGTGTCTGGGAGAGGAAGGTGCCAGACTCTCCAGCTGCAGGGCAGGGGATACATTTCTGCCTCTCCATCAAACCAACCCATTCTCCTACTCTTGTTCTCTATTTCTGGAACACGGCCCATTCAACCTGTGCCTGACTAAAATGAAGTGTGCGCAGACGTGGTATATATTGATGTATAGTGTCCAGGTGGAAATATTTAATAGCCAGTGTGAGACTTGTGACACCCTTTTTTCTTGCTGAGGTAATTGTGGAGTTTGGAGATAGTGTCTCTCTCAGCCTGTCACTAGGTGATCATATGGGAGAACTTCCCTGCAAACCCACCATGTCTAAATAACATGAGTGGGAAAGAAACCTCTTTGGGGGGAACACAGAGGTAGGGATTGTTGTTACTCAGTGTAACCTCCTACCTTATCCTGACTGATACACTTCATATCAAATCATCTTAGTTACTTGTTTATATCACCATTCAAAGTCTATAGTCTATATGTTTATGTGTTTATTCTTTGTTGTCTATTCCTGAAATGTAAACTGTATGTAGGCAGGAAACTTATCTCTCTTGTTTGCTGATATATTCTCTAGAACTCAATGCATAATCTGGAAAATAATAAATGTTCAGTAATATTTATTCAATAAATACACACTTTTTAAATGCCTTTCCTGAGTACATACCTATATGTAAATTTCTAACATTTATTAGCTATGTGACCTTGGGAAGATTGCTTCACCATTTTTGTGTCTGGTGCCTAAGTTTCTTCATCTACAAAAATGAGGATAATTCTGTAACTATCTCATTATGTCGTTGTGAGCATTAAATGAGTACCCCAAATGCAGCATAATAATATATACATACTAATGAAAGTGATAACAAAACAGGCCTGAATGTGCCTGAATGACAAACTATATTTTCTGTCTTTCCTTGTAGCTAAATATTGTTACATTATTATATTATGGATAAAGAGATGTACATTGCAATTGTTGAGCGGGATATCTGGGAAGGTGCCTCTCAGAAAAGGAGGCATCTTCTTCACTTTCTTCTTCCGGCTGCTTAGAATATGGTTGTAATGAATGACCATCTAGCTGCTATCACGTTTCTTGAGTTGAAGTGGAGACTGGAAACCATGCATGGTGGAGTGAAAAATAGAAAATCCCAGATGAATCACTGGAACTGCTACACTAACTCAGAACTATCAGCCCTGAACTGTCCGTCTTCAGACTTCATTTCTTTAGGAGAATAAACTTTTAATTGCTTATACCACTGAAGTATTTGGAACTAGCAAAAAAAAAATTATGTTTCTAACTGATACGCTCTTGTCGCATGTTGTTATTTGACTTATTTTTCCAAGTTGAGAATCTATTTGTGTGTGTGTGTGTGTGTGTGTGTGTGTGTGTGTGTGTGTGTATGTATGGGCGCCTACAAGAATGTGTATATGTTATATCATCACGGTGAAGATTTTCATAGCAACACTTTTATGCCAAGTTCTCTGCTGAATGAAATGCAACATATCAGATGGCAATGAGTAATGTAAATCTAGACATCTTTTTATTGTATTCTTGATATATTATTTTATTTATTTATTCTAGAATTCTTGCTGAGAAATTATTAAATACTAGGCTCTGTCTAAGCACTGAGGCTCAAAGACCAAATCTTTGCCCCATCCTTGAGGATGTCATATCTTAAAGACAAAAACAGTGCAACTAACTAATTGCAGTCTAACGCAACTTATGTAACGAAAGGACTATAACAGACTGGGCGTAGTGGCTAATGCCTGTAATCCTAGCTCATGCTGCCTAAACCCTCAGGGAGGCTGAAGTGGAGGATTGTTTGAGCCCAGGATTTAAGACCAGTCTAGGCAACACAGCAAGACTTCATCTCTAAAAATAAAAAAATAAAAAAGCCAGTTGGACATGGTGTTGTGTGCCTGTAGTCCTGGATCCTTGAGAGGCTGAGATGGAAGGACTAACTGAGCATGGGAAGTCAAGGCTGTGGTGAGGGCCACTCTAGCCTGGGCGATGGAGTGAGATTCCAACTCTGAGAAAGAAAGGAAGAAAAAAGAGAGAGAGAGAAGAAGAAGAAGAAGAAGAAGAAGAAGAAGAAGAGGAGGAGGAGGAGGAGGAGGAGGAGGAGGAGGAGGAGGAGGAGGAGGAGGAGGAGGAGGAGGAGGAAGAGGAGGACGAGGAGGAGGAGGAGGAAGAGGAAGAGGAAGAAGAATAAGAAGAAGAAGAAAAAGAAGAAAAGGAAGGAAGGAAGGAAGGAAGGAAGGAAGGAAGGAAGGAAGGAAAGAGACTATAATAGGGCACCTTGGTAATATACAGAATGAAAGCATTTACCCTCGGAGATAGGAATGAAACTGAGAAACAACATTCCAAAGCAGAGGTCGAGGAGTGACAGGAACCCAGAGTATCCAGAGAACTTTAAAGAATTCAGTGGAGCTAGAACGTGAGATGAAAATGTTTGAGGGATGAGACCAGAGGGGTGAGTATCAGTTGAGGACAATGAAGGATAACGATTTTAAATGTTGCTATGGTCTGTGGAGGCAGTGCAAGATTCTACAGAGAAAAAGGAAGAAATGGTTTGATTAAATGGATCGAATTTGCATTTCAGAAAGATCAGTTTCATAGCAATGTAGAGGAAAGATTGGAGGCAGACTCGATGGGAAGAAGGGATCAGTTTAAAAAGAACTGCAAGAACTTAAGAGAACGAGGACGAGGGAAATAGAAGTAAGAATTGAGAGGAGGGAATGGACAAAGAGGACTGTAGGATGTGGCAAATACAGGGCTTGGTAAAAGATTTTATTTGTGGCAAGGTGGCTGGATCTCTTGCGTGGATAAATGGTGCCCTTGACCAAGATGGAGAAGGCAAAAGAAGTTCCAATTTGTGTGACTGGGTAGGGAGAGAAAATTCAGTCTTCTGCCTTAAGAAAGAAACCACAACAAAATAAAATTCCTTGCCATATTGTCTCTCCTTCCCTATTTATCATTCTTAATGTTTTTTATTTGGTGATTTAAAAAGGAAGACCCAAGCAAAGTTCAAAGATAGGTTAATATCCACTGCAGGGAATAATAATAGATGCATTAATGAACTAACTCTTGTGTACAAGTCAAACAAACACATTGTTAGCGGAAGCAATTGTAAGTTTATTCTAGGCCATTCATGTCTATTACTCAGTTAAATTGTGTTTATATTCTGTAAACTCTTAATTTTTCACCAGAGGAAGAAAGGTTCAGCCCACATTTCTACTGGAAACTCCCCAAGAAGACTTAGGGCATGACTTAAACAAATTAAAAATTGAAATTAAGCATAAACAGTGGATTAGTTAATGAATTTATTACTTGACAGTTAAAGCTTTGGTTATTAGCCAGAATTAAGTCTTTAGTGATATAATTGGCTTCTTGGTTTGGTGGATTTTAAGACTACTGTTTTTATTTTTATTTTTTTTGTATGTGTGTGTGCTCTTTTTATAACTTCATTGGAGAGAACAACTTTCTCTTTCTACTATTCCAAAAAAGTTACCTAACAACTTCCTCTGAGTTTCAAAAAATTTCAGTCACTGAAACCATGGAATGTGTGATTTCAATTATTATAGGTCTGCCTACGTATTAGCATCAATGGAAGAATCTATTGTCTTTGGGCCACATTTAGAGAAAAGTGCATGTTTTTGTAACTATTCATCAAGTAGATATTGATAACTTCTTGCTCTTTCAAATTTTACATAGATAGATCTTAATCAAATCATTTGGAAACATCCTCTAAGTTAGCACAAAAGTATGAAGTAGGCAGGTATACCACCATAAGCCTAGTGAGCTCAGTTGCACAGTGAAACATGTTCCTGTAAATATAACTCCAGAGAAGGTTGTTACTTTGCTTTAGTTTCACAGCGCTTTGTTCACTGAACTAATACAAATGATCATACAACATTCTGTCAGTTATTACACAAAGAGGTTTACAACATGCATATTTGTATTTTTTCATTAACTTCCATAGCTTCTCAGCTTTCTCCAAAAGCAAGTTTTCCATTTCCTCTGTGTGTGAAAGTGTTCTGCTTACTGAATTAAAGGTTTTAGATTCAACAGGTTAAACTACAAACATTTTATGGTTGGATTAATTTGCCACCTGTTTCCCAAAAGTGGAGGAAAAAACTTTTTCAAGAAATAAACTTTAAGGAAATCCTGATATTTGTTTGCTCTGGCAAACTCTTATCTAAAGTAAAATAACACAGATAATATGCAAACATCCAGCAAGTTAGCATAGAAGTACGTTGTATGTGAGTGTGCCACTATAAGTTTATAGAACTGAAAGCCACAGGGCAACATGTCTCTGTAACTGGAACACAAAAACTACCTTTGAATTTGTTTGTGTTTGAAAGTACTACATTCAGTGAACTACATAAGAAATGATGATAACACGTTCTAACACTTAGCATACAAGCAGTATTTCTATATGAATGTGTGCACTCTCCTGATAACATTAATAGGGAAAATAACATTCTCCTTCTACCTTTTCAAAATGTGACCTAGCCACATTCACCATGTTTCAAAATATTCCAATCAATGAAACAATGCAATGTGATGCTCAAATATTATAGCTTTGCCTACAAGTTTTTTTGAAAAAAATTTATTCTAGATTCAGGGGGTCCACATGCGTATTTGTTACATGGGCATACTGTGTAGCTGTGGGGATTGGGTCTCAAGTGGTCCGTTCCCTAGATAATGAACGTTGTGCCCCATAGGTAGTTTCTGAACCCTAACTCCCCTTTCACCTATTGGTGTCCCCAGTGTCTATTATTTCCATCCTGTGACCATTCATCTCTCACATATGAGTGAGGACACGTGGAGTTTGGTTTTCTGTTTCTGAGTCAGTTCACTTAGAAAGATGATCTCTAGCTCCATCTGTGTTGCTGCAAAGAACATGATTTCATTCTTTTTATGGCTGTATGGCTGTTTAGTATTCCATGGTGTATATATACCATATTTTCTTTCTTTCTTTTTATTTTATTTTATTTTTTTGAGTAGTTGTCTCATTCTGTTGCCCAGGCTGTAGTGCAGTGGCATGGCCACCACAGCCTCAACCTGCTGGACTCAGGAGATCCTTCCACTTCAACCTTCCAAGTTGCTGGAACTATAGACATGTGCCACCATGCCCAGCTAATTTTTTAAAAAAAATTATTGTATGTAGAGATGAGGTCTTGCTATGTCCACTGGTCATGAACCTGTGGGCTCAGGCAATCCTCTTGCCTCTGCCTCTCAAAGTGCTGGGATTATAGGCATGAACCACTGTGACCAGCCTATATACCACATTTTCATTATCCACTGATCAGTTGATGGGCATTCAGGTTGATTCCACATCTTTGCGATTGTGAATAGTGCTGTGATGAACATGCAGGTGCAGGGGTCTTTGCCATATAATGACCTCTGTTCCTTAGGGTAGACACCTAGTAGTGGGATTGCTGGATCAAATGATAGACCTTTTAGTTCTCTGAGTAATCTCCATACCACTTTCCATATAGGTTGTACTAAGTTACACTCCCACCAATAGTATGTAGTGTTCCTTTGTCTCTGCATCTGTGCCAGCATCTGCTGTTTTTATTTTTATTTTAAAATAATGGTCATTCTGACTGGTGTAAGGTGGAATATCATGGTGGTTTCTATTTGCATTTCCCTGGTTAAGAGTGATGTTGAGCATTTTTCCATGTTTGTTGGCTATTTGTATATTTTATTTTGAGAGATGTCTGTTCATGTCATTTGCCTACTTTTTGAAGGGGCTGATTTTCTTGCTGATTTGTTTGAGTTCTTTGAAGATTTTGGATATTAGTCCTTTATCAGATGTATAGTTTGTTAATATCTTCTCCCATTCTGTAGGTTGCCTGTTTGCTCTGTTGATTATTTCTTCTGATGTGCAAAAGATCTTTAGTTTAATTAAGTCCCACTTATTTATTTTTGCTTTAGTTGCATTTGCTTTTGGGGTTTTAGCCAGAAATTTTTAGTCTAGGTTGATGTCTATAAGAGTTTTTCCCAGGTTTTCTTTTATGATTTTTATGGTTTTAAGACTAACATTTAAGTCTTTAATCCATCTTGAGTTAATTTTTGTATATGGAGTGAGATAGGGACCAAGTTCAATTTTTCTGCATGTAGTTGTCCACTTTTCCCAACACCATTCATTGAATAGGCCATCTTTTCCCCAGTGTATGTTTTTGTCTGCTTTGTGGGAGGTCATTTGACTGTAGGTATTTGGGTTTATTTTCAGCATTTCTATTCCGTCTCACTGGTCTATGTGTCTACTCTTATATTAGTGCCATGCTGTTTGGGTTACTACAGGTTATTACAGTCAGGTAATGTGATGCCTCTGTAGCTTTGTTCTTTTTGCCTTGGATTGCTTTGGTTATTATGGCTTTTTTTTGTTTCATATACATTTTAGCATTGTTTTTTCTAATTCTGTGAAAAATGATGTTGGTAATTTGATAGGGATTGCAGTGAATCTGTAGATTACTTTGGGTAATATGGTGATTTTTATAATGTTGATCCTTTTAGTCCCTGAGCATGGGATGTTTCTTCATTTGTTTATGTACTCTGCAATTTCTTGATAAATAAATACAGTAGGATTTCAGGATATAAAATCAACACACCGAAATAAACAACCAAGCTGAGAATCAAATCAGGAACTCAATTACTTTTACAATATCAGTCAAAAAGCAAAAATACCTAGAAATGTATTTAACCAAGGAGGTGAAAGATCTCCACAAGGAGAACTACAAAACTTTGATGAAAGAGGAAACCCCTCTCGGATGATCATTTTAATTTTCATTGTATCAGTTGTAATATCTCATTTTTCATTTCTGATTGAGCCAATTTGAGTTTTCTTTCGATTTCTTAACTAATCTAGCTAGTGGTCTATCAATTTTGTTTATCTTTTCAAAGAACCAACTTTTTCATTGATCCTTTGTATATTTTTTTAATTTCAATTTCATTTAGCTCTGCTCTGATCTTTTTTATTTCTTTTCTTCTGCTCACCTTGGCTTTGGTTTGTTCATGTTTTTCTAGTTCTTTAAGGTGTGATGTTAAGTTGTCGATATGTGATCTTTCAGTCTTATTAATGTAGGCCTTAAGTGCAAAAAATTTTCCTCTGAGCACAGCTTTGGCTGTGTCCCAGAGGTTTTGATAACTTGTTTAATTGTTGTCATTCATTTAAAGGAATTTTTAGACTTCCATCTTGATTTCATTGTTGACCTAAGGATCATTCAGGAGCAAAGTGTTTAACTTCCATATCTTTGGTTTTGCGGGTTCTTCTTGGAGGTAATTTCTGGTTTTATTCCACTGTGGTCTGAGATGGTGCTTGATGTGATTTGATATGATTGATTTTGATTTGATATGATATGACTGATATGATTTTAATTTTTTAAATTTATTGAGACTTGATTTATGATCTATCATATGGTCTGTCTTAGAGAATGGTCCTTGTGCTAATGAATAAAATATACATTCTGTAGTTTTGGGATATTTTGTAGATGTCTGTTAGTCCCATTTCCTCTAGTGTCCTGCTTAACACCAATGGTTCTTCATTGACTTTCTGCCTTGATTATCTGTCTATTGCTGTCAGTGGAATGTTGAAGTTTCCCACTATTATTATATTTCTGTCTCTCTCTCTCTCTTTTTTAGGTCTAGTAGAATCTGTTTTATAAAACTGGGGACTCTGGTGCACATATATTTAAAATTATGTCTTCTCATTGAATCGACCCCTTTATCATTATATAATTGCCATCCCTGTCTTTTTTATTAACTGTTGTTAATTTAAAGTCTGTTTTGTCTGATATGAGAATGGCTGTTCCTGCTCATTTTTGTTTCCATTTGCATGGAATGTTTTTTCCCCACACTTTCACCTTTAATCTGTAGGAGTCTTTGTGAGTTAAGTGGGTCTCTTGAAGGCAGCAGATATTTGGGTTGTGTTTTTTAATTCATTCTGCCAGCCTATATCTTTTTAGTTAGGCATTGAGATCATTTATGTTCAGAGTTATTAATGGTGTAAAAGGTACTATACTATTCATCATACTATAGTTGTTAACTACACTATGGTTGTTATCTGTTTGCTTTGCTTATTTATTGTCTCTATTGTGTTGGTGTTTCATATAACCTGTGAACTTTCTGATTTCCAGAGTTTTTCTATATATAGATGTATTTTGACCTTTTGTTTCAGTGTTTAGGACTCATTTGAATATTTCTTGTAGGGTTGGTCTAGTGGTGACAAATACCCTCAGCGATGGCTTATCTGCAAAGGACTTCATTTCTCCTTCATTTATGAAACTTAGTTTTGTGGGATACAAAATCCATGGCTGAGAGTTATTCTGTTTGAGAAAATTGAAGATGGGGCACCACTCATTTTGCCTTGTAGGGTTTCTTTTGAGAAGTCTGCTGTTAGTTTGATGGGTTTACCTTTGTAAGTTATTTGATGCTTTTGTTGACCATCAAATAACTTCTCTTAAAATTCTTTCCTTCACATTAACTTTGCATAGCCATATGATTATATGCCTTGGGGATGACCTTTTTGCAATGAATCTTCTGGGAGGTTCTTTGGGCTTCTTGTATCTGAATGTTTAGATCTCTGGCAAGGACAGGGAAGTTTTTCTCCATTATTCCCTCAAATAGGTGTTCCAAACCTATTGCTTTTTCTTCTCAGGAACACCTATGATTCTTAGGTTTGGGAGTCTTACATAATCCCATATTTCTTGGAGACTTTGTTCCATTCTCTTGATTCTTTTTTCTTTATTGCTGTCATTTGGGCTAATTCAAAACTCTCATCTCCAAGTTTTGAGATCCTTTCTTCTGCTTGTTCTAGTCTACTATTAAAACTCTTCACTGCATTTTTACTTCTTTCATTTCCAGAATTTCAGCTTTTTTTTTAAAGGTGGCTATATTTTTGGAGAATTTTTCATCCTTGTCCTGAATAGCTTTAAAAATGTTTTTATATTCATTTTCAACTTTCTCCTGAAGTTCATTGACCAATTTTACCATCAACCATTTGAATTCTATATCTGGAATTTCAACAATTTCACTTTGGTTAGAGTTTGTTGCCAAAGAGCTGATGTGGTCTTTTGGGCATGTTGGAGAACTGTGTTTTTTCATACTGTCAGAATTATTTTTTGGTTCCTTTTCGTTTTGGTAGACAATGTCTTCTTATTTGAGGTTGGCGAGGGTCTGAGGTAGGCACTGTAGGGTTCCCTTGGTTATGAATTGCCTTGGTGTGGTGAGCTTAATTGCCAGACGGGCAGCACTGTGATGTGTACCTGCACTGGCTCACAGAGTCCTGAGTAGCAGGAGTGGCTTGGAAAATGTTGTTAGCTGGAGCTAAGTTGAGGTATTGCATTTGATGTGATTGGCTGTACTGATGATCTCTGGTCAGGAGGTGTTGCCAGAGGTCAACAGGCCAGAAGAAAGCCAGCTACAATGGTGGCTGTAGGGTTTCTCTTTGGTGAGTTATGCTCCAAGGGAGTGCCCAGCTAGCCTAGACTGAGGGCAGGGCTCTGGGGATTTCTCAAGTTTTCTGTCTGCTTTGAGCCTTTGGGGGAAGTGCAGGGGAAAGGAACTGAAGCATTCTGTAAGTGTGCACTTTTAGCTACCCCAGTGGGGATTAGGAGGAACTCCCAGGCCACTGGGGTAATGCCATTGTCAGAGAAAGCCCAGAAGACTTCACAAGGAGACCGAGAGGTTGCTATGGTGACTTGATACACCTGCATCCTGCCTAGCCTCAGACAATCTATCATTTGAATGTCAAGGTATAGCCCACTTCAGGACCTCAGGTGTTCTCAGGCAACCCCACCCAGCCAGGAATTGTCTGTGGCCATGGAGTTTGCTCTTGGGGTCCATTTTCTTCCAAGCCAGCTGGGAAGCAGGTGCTCCGCCCTCAACCTCCCCTGGTTGAGTTCAAGGTAAATGGTGGCTGGTGCCACTCAGAATTTTTTTCCCATACCACCCCATGGTTGAGCATGGCTGTGGCAAAGGCAGTTTTCCATGAAGGGCTAGGGAGCCCTGTAAGTACATGGCAGGAACATAGAACTCCTGAATTCCTATTACTCACCATCTCCACTGTGCCCAGAGGCTGTGGTGGACTGTGGTCATGTCAGAAAGAGTCTGGCCAGTTCCAGCCCAGGTTGGTAGATGTTTGTCTTCTTCTTTGCTCTAAGTGGTTATTATCACTCCTTTGGAGACTCATGGGGCATGCTGCTGGATCTGTTCCTCTCTGGGTGCCAAGGAAACTCTATCTTGGTTTACTCTGTAGGAGAAACTCACTGTACCTGCCTCATGTTGACTATCTTAACAACTGTTTTTAAATAAAGAAGATTCCATTAAAATGTTGCCAGCCTCCCTTTGGGTACTATTTCTATTGTTATGGGTGAAAGACTCAAAAGAGCCATACTTGCTATGAAAGGAACGTTTACTGTATGAATTCCTACCTCGTGTTTGCTGTATTTTATAAATCCCTACCTCAGACCCCACAAGACCAGGCATATGTTGGGTGCCTGGTAGTAACTGTGCCGGGTGCTTGGTAGTGACTGAGCTGTAAAATTACAAAATATTTGCAGTGTTTGTACTTAGAACTTTGTTAAGTTTTTGTTTGTCCCATAATAACCATGTTAATTGAAATAACCGACTTCTTCTGCTGTCAGTGTGTGAATGTTAAGCAATAAGCCCCTCCCAGACATTCCTTTGCTTGAATTATGGTGGGCTCTGTGGCACCAGCCACTCTTCTGGGGGGCTCTGTGTTATTTCAAACCTGCTTATATGCTCGAGCTGATTTATGCACAGTCACAGTGACTGTGTAAACCGCAGCTTATCTAACATTCCAGATGGCTTAACTAACTCCACACTGCCCATGTAGCTGTTAGTAGTCAATCATGGGCAGCTGAGCCCGTGCCCGCAAAAATTGAATGTGAACTAACCAATCATTATCTCTGTAACCGTGCTTATGCAATTCTATCCAATTATGTGTGAACAAGTTTAAAGTTCTTTCCCCTCCCTTGTAACTGTGTATATAAGCTGCTTGCTATGCTGGGTCGGGGCTCTCGTTCCTGTACTGCTGCGCCGGTTACAGACGTGATCCCAGACTCGAGCCTGAATAAAGACCCTTGTGTGTTTGCATCAGAACTGGCTCTTTGGTGGTCTCTTGGATTTAGGACTTTGGGGTCCAACAATGGGCAGGACCCTCTTAATTATGCAATTATGAGATCAATAAAACTCTCCTCTTTCTAATATTCTTTGTAAATTCTTGAGGAGGCAATAGAAACATTGATATAGGTTCTTAAGATTTACTGGAAGTTTCCTGAGAAATTTATTTAAGACTTCCAAATCCTTTAGTTTGGAAATATGTGAGAAGAAACTCTGTTAAATTAAAAAGCTCCTGATGAAGTTCAAAGGACCCCCAAAAACTCCTAAGAGAAAACTCTCCATGGTGGGTGAAGCCAGACTCGGCCTTTGGTGGCTTGACTGAGATTGTGATCACAAGAGGCTTTTGGCAGTTGGTGACTCTGCCTAAGAGCCCTCAGGCCTACCCACCCTGGCCCAGTGGCTACTTTGAGAAATGGATCCAAACATGTCCATGTAAACTAAAAAGCTAAAGAGGGGAGAACCAGCAAGAGCCTGAATCCCAGCAATGAATGAGTATGAAATTACTAAAGGTTCGTGACTGGGTTTTTACAAGAGACAACACGTAAAAGTGGACAGAAGTAAAAGCATGAGCATAGGACGCTGGTTGGATTCTTTACGATATCTTCCTGGAGCATTTGGAAGACAAAATAAAGATTAAGAGACTGTATTATTTAGGGTTCTCCAGAAAACCCAGAATCAATAGGATATATACAGGTATATAACAGAAAAATGCTTATGAGTATTGGCTCATGCAATTATGGAGGCTGACAACTCTCACAATAGGCCATTTGCAAGCTGGAGAACCAGGAAATCTGTAATATAATCCAGCGTGAGTCCAAAGGACAGCACTGGAAGAGCCAGTGGTGTAAGTCTCAGTCAAAGGCTAAAGGTGTGAGAACCTATAGCAGGGGCTGGTGTAAGTCCTGGAATCTGAAGGATTGAGAACCAGGCACTCTGATGTCCAAGGGCAAGAAGATGAATGTCCCACCTCAAGAAGATAATTTGCACTTACTCTGCTTTTTTGTTCTTTCTGGGCCCTCAAAACATTGAGGATGCCATGCAAATCAGCGAGAGCAGATCTTCTTTACTTAGTCTACAGATATAAATGTTAATCTCTTCCTGAAACCCCCTCACAGACACACCAAGAAATAACGTTTTACATGCTACCTGGGCATACGTTAGCTCTGTCAAGTTGCTACATAAAATTAACCATCCCAGAGACCAAATATTAAGCACCAGGAAGAGAAATTTTTATTGTCCTAGAGGGAGCCCAATCCTGCATGAAATCTAGGCAATAAAAGATGAGGTTGGCGGAGGAACAACTCGGTCTATCTTTTAAAGTCAAAAGATCATCAACCAACTACCATGCTTGAGTTTCTCGGGAAACTGACTCTGAGATGAAGACTTGTATTCAGGTGAGTTACTGGGGAGTACTCTGAGGAGTGACACTCATAAAGAAGCAAGGCCAACAGGAAGAGGCTGACTATAACTCCACTGCCTTTGGCTCTGTGGCTCCATCAGTAAATCAGGGAGATACTCACACATTGCCCATCTCTTCTTTAATACCATTTGGGTATGTTGGGAGACTTGCTGTCACACGCGGGCAAGGTGATCTGGAAAGACTCACTGAATTGAGGAGAAGCCTGTAATTAGCTTTTGCTTCTCAAAAAATAGCTCTAAGCGCATCATATAATTAATTTAAAATATTTGATGCATCTCTGTTAATTTCCCTAGATAGTTACTCTTTTTACTTCACTTCCATTATCTTCACAGACACTGAAGTCTAATTTCCATATTAGTAGTTTTACCTAATCACTCTCTCATAGTAACTCCTGAGTGTGTGTTGTGGGTTCCAATTTCCTTGAATTTCCAGAGCTTCCCTAGGCACCCCCCCCCCACTCCTACACTTCTCAAACTAAAAGCTTCACCGTTGACAAGATGCTCTTATAAATTTCTCAGATTGTAAATTTACATGCTGCAATTCAAATAAGCAAATAAAGCACAGCGTCTGTGTTTTTCATAATTCAACTAATAATGTTCAGAAGCTCCCTCCTTTATTGGGTGGTGGAGGAGAGGACATTGCATTTAGTCCAATTCAGGAAACTCAACTGAATTGCACCACTTAAAAGACATCTGATACATAATTCAGTCTCCTTTGGATAAGTCTTTGTGTTTATGCTTTCCCCTTCTCTTATTCTCTCCAGTATCCATCTGAGAATATGGAGGAGAAGGCTCATGTGACCTCATGGTGGCAGGAAAGAAGAGCAGCCCCAGAGCTACGAGTCTATGTCCTTGTAGCACCTTCTTGTCTCCTCTGGACCCAGGCCGTGCCACTTTTCCTCTGCTCAGTGGGTGTTCTGTTGGTTAAATCTGTAACTTATGAAGTTGGGAGCTTTTCTTTGTTGGTTCCACCAAATCCTGGTGGAGTCAGAGCCCGAGGATTCAATCCCCACCATGGCCCTTGCTTGGGCTGAGTGTCTCCCCTGGTGTCTGGCTGAAGCTGTCACCTGAGAATCACTTTTTTCCCAGTGGAGTCACCTTTCCTTACAGGCTCACGAGTCAAGTCAGCATCATCAACCAATCTCCAAGTCAGCCCCTATAGCGTGCAGAGATTCCAGAGTCCTTTCCACACCACATAGGATCTAGGGAGATTCTCATATTTCTTCTCATTCTGCTTTGGCTGCTAAACAAAGTTTGAGCCCTTAAACTTCCTCTCTTGCCATTCTCTATTTACTCTTTCAGTGATCTCATTCAATACCACGGCTTCAAATAGCATCTGTAAACGAATGACTCCCAATCTATATTACATCCCAGACCTTACCCCTAGACTCTAGTCTTGAATACCAACTGCCTACCCAACAGCCCACTTGGTGTCTAACAAGTCTCTCAAATGTCTAAAATGAAACTCTGTATCTTCCCCCCAAATCGCTTCCTTTCTCAATCTTCCTCAGTTCTGTAAAGGGCACTTGCACTCTTTCAGATACACAAGCCTAATAGGTTATGATGATCCATGACTTTCTCACACTCACATCCAATCTGTTAGGGAATCTTTGTGGCTCTCCTTCAAGAGACATCCAGACGCTGTGTATTTCTTACCATCTTTCCCATGATACCACCCCATCTCTTTTGGATTAGCTTAACTGGTCCCCTTGTTTCTGATCTCGACATAGAAATCTACCTGCAGCATAGCCTCCAGAGGGATTTTTTCTTTTTGAATTGGAGTCCCACTCTTGTCGCCCAGGCTGGAGTGCAGTGGCACTGTCATGACCACTGCAGCAGCCTCAACCTGCTGGGCTCAGGCGATCCTTCCGTCTCAGCCTTCCAAGTAGCTGAGTACAGGTTCACGCCATCACGCTCGGCTGGTTTTTGTGATTTATTGTAGAGACGAGGGTCTCACCAAGTTGCCCAGGCTGGTCTTGAACCCCCGGGCTCAGGCAATCCTCTCATCTCGGGTTCCCAAAGTGCTAGGATTACAGATTGAGCCACTGGGTCCAGCCCAGAGGGGTTTTTAAAAATGCGTGTGTACCATGGTATTCTCCTGTTCAACGTTTTCCAAAGGCATTTGCTATTTCCTGTACCAAACACCCTCTTGCCCCAGATAGTCACATAGCTTGCCGCTTACTTCCTTTAGGTCTCTGCTCAAATATCGCCTTTCAGTGTAGATTTCCCAGACCATTTTAATGATCTTCTTAAACTAACGACACCCATCCCCAGCAACTGAAATTTCCTGCCTCATTTTATTGCTTTAATATTCTCGTAGTGCTTGTCTTCACACATTTATGTCACTGTCTCTTTCCCTCAACTAGAAGGAAGGTACTTAGTTCTGTTAAGAATTTTGTAATTCTTAATTATGTCATCCCCGGTGCCTAGAATAATGCCTGGCACATAGTGGGTGCTTTTCAAATTGGAGGTGACATCACATCTCTGTCATGTTGCTTACATCTTAATTTAAGAGAAGTCAAAGAACTTTGTCGGCATAGCTTTCGCTCCAGCTCCCGAATCTGCGTCTGTCTGTTTGATGGCCCCGGCAAACTCCTTGATGTCTCCCAGTGGTCTATTCTCCCTTCTACCGAGTGGTTTACAGTTTTAGATGTTTGCCACCTAATTTTAGAAGAAAACAGAATGGCACCTCAATATTGAAAATTCAAAGATGATAAAATTTGATATTATTATAAGATTGGACTAAAAGCCAAGTTTAGGATGATTCCCAGATCCACTTTTACAAATACACTCAGCTGTAACTGAGGTGTAAGAGGAGATGGTTTGTTAGATGTAGGCATAAGTTTTGGGAAGGAAGTGGGAGGTAATCATACTACCCATAATGTTAAAAGCTACAATTTATTACGTGTCGACTTTGTGCCCAAAACTTTAGGTATACCGCCTTCACAATGGCCCTAGAAAGTAGACATCAGTACCTCTGTTTTAGAGATGAGAACGCCAGGTCCTGTCAACAACTTGATCCAACGTCATGAGCTTCACGAGGAACTGAGCTCTGGTTGTTGACTCTAACTTCTCTCTACTATGCCCTGCTGCATTCACAGTGGTCTCCAAAGGATGTTGGCATCCTACTCGACTTGGAATGCTATTTGCAATGCTGTTTTAAACTTATCTTAGGCAGTTGAGGGAGGCTGCCAGGGGAGGGAGGGGCACACCTCATCAACAAGGGTACCTGCACAATGAACATTTGCATACCTAACCCTGAATTGTAGCCCACGTCTTTAAAATTAAAAAAAAAAAGGTCTTAAAAGCCTCTCAAAGAAACATAGCAGGATAGCTTCTTACATCGTGAACTCAAAGAGCCCACGGTTTTTGTGACTGTCATCAAGCTTATTTGTCGAAGCTAATGATTATATAGCTCTGCCAGTTTCCACGATTATAGAGAGATCTTTCATCTGGAACAGTGGAGGTGGCCTTTGGCAGCGTGCAGGAGCGAGAGTGGACAGCACAGTACATCACAGTGGGAGGCGTGCGACCTGCCTCCACCTGGAGCTTCTGCAGAAGCAGCGGACAAAGAAAAGGGAGAAAAGGTAATTACCTATGTATGAGCGATGACTGCTGAAAGCCATCCTCCCCACCGTGGTTAGAGCCTGGGTTTGACAGCCTCGACATTAGCGCAGCAGGACCTGATGTGGATAGCTTGAGGCAAGGGCCGCATCACTCACACGGGGGCTTTGCCTCTGTGGTGTTTCTCCTCGACCTGCTGTGCTCCTTAAAGGTCTGGCAGGGCAGTCGTCCATCAGGGGTGACGCCAATCATGCCCGCTCATAACTTAGGCCTGTTACCTCAAGTCACATCCCCTTGCTTCTCTGAAGGCTCATCCATCTGTTATCCCTTTTTTTCTGGCGTGCTGTTCACCTGCTTCTGTGATTTCACACACAGTGCCACTTTGGTAAAAGGAAGCCTGCTTTTCCCTGAGGCTGCGGGTTCATGCCTGTCGAACCACAGCCTGGAAAGAAATAGTCCCACAAATCACTCTGTGCGGTGATATGAAGGTAATAACATGACCCTATTAGTATCTGCAGGTGGCAAATGGAACCTGCTGTTTGCCTTCAGTTATCAAAGCAGCGTAGAGGTCTTCCTGGAAAAGAGGTGCGAGTGGCTTCCAGAATCATCTCCAGGGGTCAAATCCCTGCACACAACATCCCTTCCTAATTTTTAGCAATTGCATATTCTGCAGCACATTCTCCTAGTGCTTCTGAGCTAGGGATGTTTATTACCATCTTGTATGGAAAGGAGGGCAGTGATTGACAATGATTCTCTTTACAAATCCCAAGAGGTATATAATTTGGTTTTCTAATTGTGCATGTTTGCACAATCTGCTTCCTACTCCAGATAGATTACTATGAGTTGAAACGCTCATCAGTGTGGAATGTTATTTCTCCACAACATCTTGTGTCTTCTGCCGGCCTCCCGTGAGGACAAGCTTTCAACATTCTCAGTATCACGGGGTTCTTCTCACACATATCAACAGACGATTATCATGCACGTTCATAACTGCTACAGTAGAGTTATGATATACCAGTAGACATACCAATGGAGGACAGAGGAAGCACAGATGCGAGCCCATAGACACTTCAGTGAAAAAAGGAACACTTGAGTTGGATCCTAAAGGATGAGTAGGAGTTTGGCAAGTAAGGTGAGTCCAGGAGAAAGACACGTCAGCAAAAATAGCATATGGAAAACTTGGATCAGTAAGCCCGATTTGAGAAAGGGTAGCTCAGCAGTTATCATGTTATTCCCTCCCTCGTCGAAGTCTTGTGTTTCTTGAGTTATATGGAACTGGATGTGTCCATGTAAAACACTCATGGTGGTTTCGTGGTCCTCACGGTGGAGTGATTTCTGGGATAGAGGGAGCCATGAAACTTACACAAGCAAGAAGCATCTTCCAAGTGAGGTTTGAGGGTTTTTTTTTTTTTTGAATTGGATTCTCACTCTGTCACCCAGACTGGAGTGCAGTGGCTGCTCACGGCTACCGCAGCCTCGACCTGCTGGGCTCTGACGATCCTTCCGCCTCAGCCTTCCAAGTAGCAGAACTACAGGCGCGCTCTACCACGCCCAGTTGATTTTAAAAAAAATTTATTATAGAGATGAGGTCTCGCCAAGTTGCCCAGGCGGGTCTCGAACCCGTGGGCTCAGGCAGTTCACTTACCTCAACCTCCCCAAGCGCTGGGATTACAGGCTGAGCCACCGAGCCCAGCTGAGGTTTGAGTTTTTGAAGGCTTCTCTCCTTGCTCTGTTTTCCCATTTACCAAAGGAAAAAAAAAAAAGGCATCAACTGCCCCCTGTCCAAGGTGACTGATGGGTGAGATTTGACAAGCATCCACAGTCAGTGGATTCATTCTCCTCCTTGGGGCTCATGGATGTTTCCAGAAGAGAGGGAGGCAGGGAGAGGTGACGACTTGGAGTCGAGGTCCGAGTCTTACGCCATTGTTGTGCCCTTTGGAGTGTACGCTCACATAGATACCTCAAGGCTTTGGGAAACCAAACTGTACCTCTCACAAAAATATTGGACACCCTCACATGTTGAAAATGCATGAAACCCTCTGGATGTCTAAGATATACATGTGATCCCTTTCTACTCTCAGAAGATTTGGGGTGGCTAACTTTAGAAAAGAAGGCCATCCGGAAAGTACACTTATGAGTCTTCACAGCATCTTTCCAACGGATAATCCACAAGCTAAAGTGAACACGTTATGTTCAAGAACAAGAACAATTCTCCAGAGGGGAAGAACAATCCATCACTGTAGCAGAGGAAGAGAAGGCAGAGCAGAAACGATGACCTTTTTAGGGTCCAGCTATGGGCTTAGCTTTTCCATGGATTTTCTATGACACCGATGTAGAGGTTGACATATTTCACCATACTTTCCTTGTCATAAGTCATTTAAGTATCCCAAAAGTTCTCACAAGATAATTCATGAGGATCCGGGGTTCCTTCTCAACCATATTCAGGGACACAGGCTCTAAAGAAACAGAAAGCCTGGGGACCCTTCATTAAACCGGGCAGATAGGACAGCAAAATCCTTCGTTCCAACCTGCCTCTTAAACTTCCCAGTGTGTGAGCTTTGAACATCACACAAAAAGACAGCCCAAGACTCAACTCTCAGAGAGAAGACAATCCTTTGTCTAGCTTGGCAGTTCTGTGGTCAGCTCTCAAACTGGACAGAGGCAGCTGCTGGGCGAAGTGAGCCCTCTGGCTTTCTTTTCTTTGCACAGAGAGAGCAAGGCTGCTAATTTCTCCCTTGGATGAGAGGCAACATAAATTGATCACAAAAGCATGGAAGAAGAAAAATGGTAAGAAAAAAATAACTCATTTACCTGATTTATGAAGGTCATTACAACCTACTGGGATGTTCTGATTCAGTTGAGACAGTACATTTTATGTGACAAAATAATAATTGGGAAAAAGTAAGTGAGGGAATGCAAAGGAGCGGTTTTCTTTTTGTTTCACCATCGCATCTTCCCCACTTACTGCAAAAACACCTACCCTTTCCTGGCGCACTTGCCTTGACTCTGCCAGGCTGAGCTGGAGTCATGCTTTCTTGCCCTTCATTTGGACTGATAGGCATGACTCAGTTCTCTTGGCAGTCTTGTGGTTTGGATTTTCAATTTTCTTGCTGTAGCTAATAGTCTCTTTTATAGGCTGGTCAAAGCATTGACTTTGAGATTAGATGGAGTCTTCCCTATTGGAAGATAACGGTCTGCTGGGTTCTGGCTCTTACAGCTGAAAATGAAAAAAATTATGCAGACATTGCAGAGCTAAAGATTGTTTATCTTCATGCTATCTTTTCTTTCTTTCTCTTTATATTTTTCTCTTTTTTTTCAGTTAGAACATAACTGAGTCTGCAGATCGTAAGGGACCCCAGTGACCATGTATTCTAATGTTTCCAATAGAGTACTCGGTATGATTCTAGGTTATACAAGGAAAGATTACTGTTAATTAAAAAATTATAAGACTGAGCCGGAAGGCTCGCCTGAGCTCAGCAGGTCGAGGCTGTGGTGGCTGTAAGCATGCCATCGCCCTCCAGCCTGGGTGACAGAGTGAGACTCCAACTCAAAAAGAAAAAAAAAATTATAAATAGGTATTTTAATATGCATTACAAGCATTTTAAATAGTGCTAGAGAACCATGATTTCAAGGATATTTTTGTATAGGGTTAATATACATATGGATATGGCAATAATTGTAAGGTTCTTGCAGATGACTATTTGAAAAACACTGACTCATCTACTTTTTTTTTCAACAGTTGATCAAATGAGACTCAAGAGACTCATTTGACTAGGTCAAGGTCATTCAGCAAATGTCTTGTAAACCTGGAGCTTAAAGCCAGTATGTGGTCTTCTTTTCATAAATTGCAACACTGTTCTTTGCCATACTCACATGCCAGCAATTTTTTATGTGACTAAAACATGTATCTAAATTTCTATGTATTAGATATAAAAATATAATTTGGGAGAGACATTAATAGGCTCTCTAAGGAATACTGAAAAGTGAGCTCAAAGGTAGCGTGTGCTGGACCGGCTGCAAGGTCTGAGGGCCAATGTCAGCAGGAACCTTTCATGTCTGTGGCGTGTGTAATCCTCTAGTGCACACCTCCCAGTCTCTGTGGACTGTATTCCACAGTTCATCAAGAGTAGTGAATTATAAAGAACCAATTTAGACACCGCAATGAAACCTGTTTTCTGTGAAATCACATCTGTCATCCGCTATTCTGTCTTTTTCTTCCATAATTTTGAACCCTATGTCTCTGCTACAATGGACCATTAATAATGGTGATCACAGTTACCACTCAAACAGTTCTTAATATTTGCCAAGTACTACTCAAAGCACTTTAAAACTCATCTAATCCTTACCACAACCCTATAAGACAGGTCCTATTCGTATATTCAACTTAAAGATCAGAAACTGAGGCACGCAGAGGTTAGGCAACTTGCTCAATATTAGGAAACTGGTGAGAGGTTTTGACCCAGAGTGTCTGTTTCCATATGACACTGTTGGTCTCGTGTTCACAGCAAACCCAACAACCTTGTCCCAAGTCTTTTAATGATTTCCCAATAAATTTTTATTAGCTTGTATACTGTGATAGCACTGAAAATTCAATGTAGTCTGTGTATAATTGGATGATAAAACTTGTTTAAAAACAGCTTTGTTTTCTAATCTTCAGGTTGTGCATAAAAATGCTGTCACACATAATTTGACAAAGTCTCTTAAAGAGGATTATAGGGGGGTTGGTAACTGGTAGGGTAGTTAAAATGAATTTTATGCTAACGAATTTTAAAATTAGGGAAGTCAGAGTGGATGAGGTGAGGAAGTGCCCTGAGAAGGGTGATGCAGAATGAAAATAACAACAATAGCATTAATGATGGCAGCAGTAATAATAGCATCAACTACAATGTGTTGAGAGCTTAATATGGTATATACATACTTACACTGGGGGTGCCAAAACAATGCATACTCATTTGAAGAGATGTCATCTATGTATTACTTTTAGTTTGTCATAATCAGAAATGTCTGGATGTTGTTTTTAACCTCTTGAACACCTCTTTAATTGCAATAGTCCAACGTGACTTGTATTCATGTTTTGTTATTGATATATCGAGTATTACAATTTCAATACAGTTTCTTCCTTTCTTAAAACATATATGCATTTTTTGACACCCTCTGTATATTATCTAGATTCTCACAACTCTTTGAGGGATTTGTCATTGCTCTGACTTTACAGGGGGAAGAAACAGAGACTCCGCAAGGTGACATCATGTATCCCTGTGATCCAACAAGTGGTAGTAGAGCCATGGTTTGAACCCAGGTTCAGCTGTCACATTCTACTCTTTCGAATCCTGGCAGCTCACAGAGCATCCCTGGCATGTGATGCCATGTTTTTTGTTTTGAGTCACAAGTGAAGAACACACTGAACATTATTCCACTTCCCTCCATTCTCCAAGTTGATTAGCAGAGTTAAAGGAGGACTTTGGGGGTCCTTCAGCAAGCGATGCTTTCAGAAACTTCTTAAATGGCTCCATCTCAAAATTTATATAGTACTTTTATTTTGATTTTATCATTCTGATCTCTCAAAGGTATCATCTACCTCTGTTAATCACATTATAATTTTAGGATAAAATGGTCCACAGGCTGCCAAGGTTCTTCTCTAAAGGGTATTCTAAAACCGTCCCAGTCGGTCAGGGGCAGCCTCTCTGGAATAAGTTTACAATTTTGAAAACAACATACTAATTTGAATGTCTGACTCATTTGGTAAAAATAAAAAAAAACCCCACAAATTTAAAGTATATAAACCTTGTGGACATAAACATCAGTCCTTTCTCAAAAAAAACCAAAAAAGACAAAAATCACCTTAGACTAGGTTGAGATGTCTTTTGGTAACTCTGAAATTCCGAATCAAGTTCATTCCCTCTTCCATATGATAGCCCTTCACATATTTGAAGACAGCTTTCTTGTTTTCTCTGAATTGTCTCTTCTTAAGGTTAACCAAATTTTCCTTGAAACTTTCTTCCTCCATTAAAGTCTCATAAGAGGATACTTCTTCCAGAGAGTTTTAGTGACAGAGATAAGCACAGCCTAGTTCATTTCTAGTTTTTAAAAAACAGGAATGTGCAATGATAAAATACCACTTGGCCTGTTTTCTCTTTGCAAAGCTGGCTTTAGAATGGTGATAAATATTTGTCTAAACTGTGCAGCTGAGCCATACGCAAATTTGCATAATGGCACTCCAGGTGACGTGCTGCATGGTAATTACTTGTTACTTGTAGCTTGATAAAGCTGAATTTTAGCAAAACACTTATGACTGAATGCACCGTCAGCAAACCAGGAGCCCTCAGCTGGTCTCCTTGTCACTTTAAGTGGTGTCCAGGAAGAGGAAAGAGGGGGCATAGATGGTAGTAGGGTGATTTATTAGACTTCTCCAAGGTCGCAAATATGTGCGATTTCACATAATTTCTAAGAGTGGTACAAGATCTCTGTTAACTGTTCAAGTATTTTGATTTGGTCAGCCCAAAAGTTCAGTCTTTGCCAAGACTGATTCAGTCAGGTGGATGAGAGGAGTAGAGGAAGAGAGTGCATTAAACCCACGTCATGTCATGCCCTGCAGCAGTGCATAAAGGAGGAATCCAGGCTGTAGCTGCCATGTTTCCTGCTCTTCTGTGAAGCACCTGCCTCTCTGGAAGATGCTTCCTCTTAGGCAAGGGTCCTGTCCTGACCTGACCTATAAAGATCTAAGGAAGTTAAGCAAATCAACAGATCTAACAATTTAAGTAAAAAGTGTTGTGTTAGGTGCTAGGAAGAAGGACATGCATAAGATTCCTTGTTCTTGTTTTCTTTTGGGTAACTTCTTTGGATTTTGAGATGATTGCATGGCCATGCTATAAATGACAGTTGCTTAGAGCAAGGCGAGATGGCAAAGGATGATGCAATGCCAAGTGTTAAAGGGGCAGATCACCAAGATTGCTTTGTGAGGATGTGTAGTGCAATGGGCAAGAAAACACAGTTAGGGAGTCTTAATTCCTACCCCACCTTGGCATGTTATGCAACCTACCTGAGGCCAGTTCTCTCATCTTTGGTGTGGGAATGGATACCTACAGGATTTGAGGGGACGTGCCTTTTGATTTATCTTGAAAGAATGAATGTATGTATACGTACAGATTATACAAGGGGGGATCCAAAAAGACTAGGAATTTATTTATTAAAAAATTGTGTATTTGCTCTTCCATGTTTAAACTTCTGTCACCTAACAAAATCCCCTCCGTTTGATGCAATATACCTAGCGAGATGCTTTTCCACTGCTCAAAACAGTTTTTGAACTCGTCAATTTTGGTGTCTTTGAGTGCTTCTGCCAATTTTTGTTGTACCTCTTCCTCATCGGTCAAACGTTTTCCTTTGAGGACTTTTTTCATGCAGGGGAATTTTTAAAAAAGTTGTTTGGGACAAGATGCAAGATCAGGTGACTAAGGAGGGTGAGGCATGGGGGTCACGCCACTTTTACTCAAAAACTGTTGAAGACTCAGTGTGGTGTGGGCAGGTTGTGTAAATCACCCACCTTGAAATGGGCAAATGTGATGAAAGAACCTCAAAAAAAAAATCACTGAAGCAGAATGTAACCTCTCAAAACAATGCTAGCTGGTGCATTGATGCTGATGGGTTCCTAGAACACTTACCTAGCACGGGAAGCCTGCCCTCCAAAAAATAATTTCATTTTTTGGGGGTTCCCCCCTCATAAAATCAAAACCAAAATTATCATGGTTGTTATTTTCACCTACACATATATGTTTATTGCAGCACTATTCACAATAGCAAAAACATAGGACTAACCTCGATGCCTATCAAAAGTGGACTGGACAAAGAAAACGCGGTACATATGTGCCACGGAGTACTACGTAGCCATAATTGTAGGAACAATATCACGTTCTTTGCAGCAGCGTGGATACAGATTAGATTAGAATGATGGATGTAAGCCATCATTCTTTTATTTATTTATTTATTTAAATTTTAAAGATGTAGGGTGCAATTCAGGATTAGATATGCAAGTGGAAATTGTACAGGTAAAATCTGGGCCTCCTTTGGTCCTCACTTTGCCTAAAAACCAAATTATTAAGTGGAAGCAATTTTAAGCAGAAACTGAAGACATAGGCTCTGCCCCAAAGGGACCTGATGGCCTGGTGGGCAAGATATCGTTATGGGTATGCACTTCAAGTTCAAATGCCCACCCCATAACTTACGAGTAAGTCATAAATCTTTTTTATTTTTGCCTCAATTCTTTTCTCTGTAAAATGGGGCTCATAGCATAAGTGAGGACACACTTCAGATTATTGGCATAAGAATGAAATGAGTTAATACAAAGTTCCTGAACATGGTAAGCACTTCATGTGAACACTCACATCTTAATACTGTTCTGTCCCATGACATGAAGTCAATCATCCACAGTGGATACGGAACTTGCATAGCTCTGGGTGGCAAGGGAAGATGATAATGTTCTATGCAGACATAAAATGGTTGACATTGAAAAATTGTTGATTCTATGATGATATTTTCTTAACTTCATTCTCAATCTAGATTTTGTCTCAATTTCCATCAAGGGCAGCCCAGAGAAAAATCATTTCCTCATTAAAAATAAAATAAAACGATAACTGCTTTCTCACTTTCATCTTCCCTTCTAGTTTGCTGTTGGTGTTTTCAATAATATTTCCTTTTACTCCTTTTCTGGGAATAGTATCAGTAGAAAAGGAAATAACACAACCCTATAAAATAGCATTTATCGGGTTCCCGCAGTGCATAAGAGAAGTGCTTGATTCTATAGGAAGTAATAAAGAAACTAGATAACTTTTGCTGGGAAGAAAAATTTTAAAAAAGAGGAAACAAGGAAAAGAAAGGGGTGATCAGTTTTTGATTATGACAATAATTAAGCAACTCCGTTAAGCATCTGCCAGAACAATATTCTACATAGCTGGCATAAGGATAAGAATTTGAATCAGACGAGGTCCTGAAGATTTCCGCAATGTGCTAAAGAATCCCCTGTGAACTTGTTAGAATATTAGAATGCAAGTTCCCGGATTTAACCAGGAGGGTCTATTAACATAGGCTTGAGTGGGAATCGGGCATATGCTTATGCTAGTCAAAACACCAGATTTCATCAACAGCACTTTGAGAAACAGCATTCAAAGACAAGAGTTTAAGGGATTCAAAAACCTTCCCCTAACCAACAACCTTCCCTCCCCAACTACCTTTTTCACTAAAAGAATCTGGAATATTATGAGTTTCCCCTAGTTCAAGGGAATGAATGTAGATGTGATCAAACTAGTAGCTGCAATTCCATTCACTTGACAGACATTGACATGAGAAGTTACCTTGGTCAATAAGATGACATGGTAAGTCTTGGAAAGTTTTGTACTCTGATTGAAGAAAGCAATGCCCCAAGCCACTACTATTCTACTATTTTTTTTCTTTGCTCCTAGGCTGTGTGGAGATACAATGCCTGAAGCTCATAAAGTCATATTCTAGCATAAATAGAGCATCACTGAGGATGACAGAGAATACAGGTTCTTGATGACATTGTCAGTGGTTAAAATAACCTTTGAAACACCTTGACACTGGACTTGTTAGGTGTGATCATAAGCTCCATGTAGTTTAATTTACTTTACATTAGATACCCTGCTATTTAAAGCTTATAGCACCTTGATGATACAAATTTTGCTCCAGAATGCTGATGCTGTAAGGAACGTCATAAAATACAGAATGTGCTGAATGCCACAGGTGGAATGGACAGTGGCAGCTGGACCATTCCAGGCTAGGAAGTTGGAGATACCTATTATGCAGTCATAAACTATTTGATCCAAATGACAGTTGTTTCTTGTGATGTAGATTGCATTCTGATTTGGCTCTAGTTGAGAGGAAATGGGAGGAAAAAGTCAGTGTGTGAGAGATTTGTTGCTGCTTACAGACTCCTTCAGTAAGGTTCTTCAAGAAAGAGACCTATCCTCTGAATGTGGCCCACGTTGAGAAAAAGGTGAAAGAAAACTGACATTGCTAAGAGAGGTATTTTATGCCTATAGGCTGAGAAAGGAGTTGACTGTGAATCTTTTAATTTGAAGTCTTGCTGTGTTAGCTGCCCCCCAAGCTAAAGCTAGTTTAAGAAGCAGCAGGGGGACAGGAGGCTTATCAGAAGACATAATTAATCAGTTTGGTGCCTCAGGCCTCTTGCAAATATCCCTGTTATTAATTACTTCTAAATGAAAGAGAGGCAAGTCTGTCTGCAAAGACTGAATCAAGGTGGGTGCTTTCCCAACGAAGGCCACACCTTTCAAAGGTCTTAACACAGAGACCACTAAACCAATGGAGAAAGAGGTCAGGAGGCCGGGGTCACAGAACAGACAGTGCGTAGGAGACAAGAATGGGGGGATTAGTGACCACGTCAAATCAAAAATTTTAGCTGTGCTTACTAACCCATGAAATTGACTGGAAGGAAATAGGCTGTGTGTCTGCCAAGTTTGTGTGATGACTGTCTTGCGAAAGAAACACTGATCCTGGGAGAGACCAACTTAGGAACGATCACTCCTAAGGCAAATTGCAGGCCTCCACACCTGAACCAACATGTAGCAGGAGCCATGCCTGTGATGCCTGAGAACACTGTTTCATCTCAGTTGTGGTCAGGGAGGATCAGCCCCAAGGGCAGAAGCAGGTTGAAGGGGGAGGGACACAGGGAGATCTCCCCAGAGGGCAGAGCCAGGTGTTCAGAGGACTGTGGACAAGGGCTGGCTTCCCAGATGGCAGAATCATCTACTGAAGACAGTAGACAAAGGCTATTTTTTCAGAGGGCAAACCTAGGCTTCCAGATTGGCTGTCCTAAGAGTTGATGGCCCTGCATGGGCTTGGAGTCCTCACGATAGCCATCCAGCTGGATAGGGATGAACACACACCAGGTGTCTGCCCTGTTTTGCATTCTCTCCCTGTCCAAATGTAAGTTTTTATGGCAGTTGCTGTCTTCTGTTCACCCAGTGTGTATTTGTGTGTTACGGGTAGATGACTTGTCTTTTAGCCATAGGGTTGTACATATGGAACAAATGAAGAAAACCCTACCTTCACCCAGATGTCCATAACCTGAAGCCAGATGCTCCCTTCAGGAAAGGGAAAATGAGTGTCATGTTAGCAGGAGGCTGTGGTTTTTAGCACATACACCATGAATGGCATGTCTGCGCCTTGTGCAGCTAAGGCCGTAAACGATGACAAACTATTGTTGGGTATTCGTCTCTTTCTGCTCCTGCCACTATGGACTGCCATGTTAAAAGACTCCAGTTTTCTTCTGGTATTAGAAATCGATACCGAACGTGCTTCAGCGGCCTCTCCCCAGGCCTGGAGTGATGAATTTGTATAAAAACCAAATTATGGTAAAATTATGATCAGCAGCAGTCATTAGTTTAAGTATGGGTTGTGACTACTCCCTGGATGTTTAGACAGCAAAATCACTCTCTGAGAGATATCTAGAAAAGACTTCTCATAAGAAAGAGAGATGTGGAGATCCTCGACCTCTTTTGGCCTCTGTTATATGTCGCAGGAGGAAAGTCTCAGCTGTAGCCATCTGCCAACTCCATTGGAACTTTCTGACCCATAATGACAGAAGGGAAAGAGAATATTACCTGGGTCCTAGTTGATGTTGGCGCAGCCTTTGAAGGAGCTTGGATGTGCCTGGCCCCTGAATTCTTGTGAAGCAAGATAATGAATGCCTGGCGTTTAAGTGGTTAACTGTGTTTCCTGTTACTTGCAGGATCAAGCATCCTCAATGAATGCCAGAGACAAGGTCTTCTTTAAATACTACGTATAGGGTCAGTATAACATATCAGTCTAGCCCTCAAATTCTACAATCAAATGAAAACCTGACTCTGAAACCAAGCTTAGTAGCTTAAACAAGTTACTCAACCTTCTTTTTTTTTTTTTTTTTTTTGAGTTGGAGTCTCACTCTGTTGCCCAGACTGGAGTGCAGTGGCCGCTCCCGGCCACCGCAGCCTCGACCTGCTGGGCTCCGGCGATCCTTCCGCTTCAGCCTTTCAAGTAGCTGGAACTACAGGCGCGTGCTACCATGCCTGGCTGATTTTTTGATTTATTGTAGAGATGAGGTCTCGCTGCCCAGTCGGGTCTCGAACCCGGGGCTCAGCCAATCCACTCACCTCAGCCTCCCAAAGGCGCGGGATTACAGGCTGAGCCACCGAGCCCGGCTTACTCAACCTTCTTAAACCTCAGTTTCTTGGTCTGTAAAAATGGAGATAATAAAAACCTACTTGAGACCGGGCATGGCAGCTCATGCCTGTAATCCCAGCACTTTGGAAGGCCAAGTAAGGGGCCAAGACCAGCCAAGTAAGGGTCCAAGACCAGCCTAGGCAACATAGCAAAACCCACTCTCTAAAAAAATAATGGCCGGGCATGGTGGCTCAAACCTGTAATCCCAGCACTTTGGGAGGCCAAGGTGAGGGAATTGCCTGAGCCCACGGGTGTGAGAACAGTCTGGACAACTTGGCGAGACCTCATCTCTACAATAAATCAAAAATTAGCTGGGCATGGTGGCGCATTTATAGTTCCAGCTACTTGGAAGGCTGAGGTGGAAGGATCGCCTGGGCCCAGCAGGCTGCTGCTGGAGTGTCTGTGAGCATGCCACTGCACTATCCAGACTGGGCGATGGAGTGAGGCTCCAATTAAAAAAAGAAAAGTAACAAAAAAACAATAAAAAAATCTACTTGGCTAGATTATTTTGAGGCATAAGATAATGCACCAGAGGCCGGCATTCAATAAATGCTAAGTGCTTATCACAGTTACTTTATTGATGAAGGATATTCTAGTTTGGCCCTGAAGTGGAAGGCATTGTTAGTGTGGCATACAGGCACTCTGATTTGAAGAGTGTTTTCCTTCATGTTAAATAATACAAAAATACCACTTATTCCTGGCTTCACTGCATCCGAATTAGGTTGCTGAAGACAAACAGGAGCAAGTTCGTTTTGCTGCAGTAGAACTTTTTTAGCCGCTGGGTTAGACAAGCATAGATGCCTTCCACAATTACCCAGGTGGCTCACTGGGAATGTGCGATTCGTGCTGACCTGGTAATTGATGGAGAGCAGGAGATGTCTGAACAGGGATGCTAAATTACTTTCACCACAGGGATAGACTGTGTTGGCACTACTGTGGCTGTATTTATTTAAATCACATAATCATTGTTGCTACCCTCTCTGCTTCTGGAAATTGGATGTGTTTATTTATCCAGAATGGTATTCCCTATATTCATGGATCACTCTGGAGATTCAAGTCCAATCCAGAGCCGGTGAAGAGACGTACATAAGGAATGGCCCAAGCTGAGCTGGGAGGGAAGGGGTAATGTTCTCATTTATTGTACAGTTCCTTACAGTTAGATAATAAAAATCACAGAGCAGACCAGGTGTGGTGGCTCAGGCTGTCATCCCAGCACTTGGGGAGGCCGAGGCGAGAGGATTGTCTGAACCTGGGGGTTTGAGACCAGCCTGAGCAACTTGGTGAGACCTCGGCTCTACAATAAATCACAAAAACTAACTGGGCGTGGTGGCATGTGTCTGTAGTTCCAGCTACTTGGAAGGCTGAGGCGGAAGGATCTCCTGAGCCCAGCAGGTCGAAGCTGCGGTGGCTGTGAGTGTGCCACTGCACTCCAGCCTGGGCGACAAAGAGTGAGACTCCAACTCAAAAAAAGAAAAAAAAAAATCACAGAGCATATGTTTGTGAGGAAGATTAACATGAATACAGAAATTGTTAATTTGTTTAATACAGTTCTCCAAAGTCACCTTGTCCCTCATGATATTTTATTTTAACCAGCACTTCCAGCACCTTCAATTGGCTGAGAATTAGCCATTTGTCATAACCCTAGATCTAATACTGAATTGCTTCCACAGTACAAAAAATGGAACTTGCCCCTTACCTACTCTGCCCAAAGATTTGAATTGTTCATGTGCAAATGAGCCCTTCTAATCTGGAACAAGGTGGACTCCTATTCGAAACCATCTGTTTCCCTCTGTCTATTCTGCTTAAGTATATGACATTTTATTTCAACCAGCACTTCCAGACATGTTGGCCTTAAACTGGCTGAGAATTAGCAGTTTGTCATAGCCCTAGATCTAATATTGAATGCTTCCTTAGCGTGACCCTAATTAAGCTGAGAGGGTGCATTTGGGGAGTGCTGGTGGTAGAAATGGAAGTAGATGACTGATTTTAGTCACAAAAAGCCCAGGACATTACTTTGGACAAGTTGTTAATTTTCCTGACCTGTTTCCTCATCTGTATAATGGGACTGTCAGTGTCTTTACCATGGGATTTTCATTAGAATCAAAACTGCATAGAGAAAATGAAGCTTATGCTGGTTGGTTTGCTAATGTGCTCAATGTATAAGCTAAATGAAATGTGAAAAATTCACATTGATGGTCCTAGGGAGACAGCAAATGTACAGTTTTCTTTTGGAGTAGCTAAAATGGGTACATTGAGTGGCATTTTATATATATATATATAAATATATATTTACACACACACACTTAAGCAGAGACAGAGGGAAACAGGTGGTTTCAAATAGGAGCTCATCTTGTTTCAGATTAGAAGGGTTCATGTGCATATGAACAATTCAAATCTTTGGGCTGAGTGGGTAGGGGCAGGATCCATTTTTTGTGCTGCAAAGTGGCCTTAGTGACAAAAAACTTGGAGTGTGGTCTTTTCATTCCTTGCATCTGGGCTTCAGTTTTCTCCTCTACAAAGAAGGAAGTGGGTTTGCCAAACATGTCTGTGATGCGCTTGGATCTGCTTACCTCCCCAGCTAACTTCTACTCATCTTTCATGTCTCGATGTAGGTGATGTCCTAAGGAGGTCATCCTGACCCCACCATTGCTCCAGTTCTGGGCGAGGCATCCCTACTGTGTCCTCCCAAAGGATCCTGTCCACCCACACTGCCATTTTCATACTCTCTTCTGTTATTGTCTCTCCATCTGCACTCCTCACAAAACTGCATGTTTACAAGGTCAAGGACCTGGGTCAGCCTTATTGACCATGGAACCCTAGAACACAGCCTGACCTATAGACTACAGAACGTGAAAGTATGTGCAACAAGAATGCATGCCCAGATGAATATCTCATTGTTATGACACTATTTCTGTTATATTCTCAGAAACACACTCACTTAACAAAGGTTCTAGTTCTATTTCTGAGAAGCATAGACACTAACAAAAATCTGCTGTGAAACTTTTCAAACGTTCTCAAACATATGTCAAAGAATGAGATGAAATCCCACATGTCCATAGTCCAGATTCAACCGTGACCAAGATTAAGATTCTGCCACATTTGGTTCCTCTTTCTTCTTTTGCAGCTTTTGTTGCCAATTCCAGATTGCTGTCACTTGACCTCTAAAAAACGAGGTTGCATCTCTGAAACCAGGGTCAGGTTCTTGCTCAACCATAATGCCCTTGTCACATCTGACAAAACATAATCCACAACAATTTCTTTGCTTTGTTACTGTTTAGTCACTATCCAGATTCCCCTGATTTTCTCAATAGGCTTTTTACAGTTGATTTATTGGAGAACAAGACCTCATCCACCACTGGGTTTTTATGGCTTTAATTGCCCCCACCACCTCTATTGTTTCCTGCCGTTGTCTCGTTGAACAACAGGACTTATTGTCCCGGAGAGTGTCCCATGTTCAGGATTTGCCTGTTTCACTGGAGTGTTATTTCATTTGTTCCTCTAGCTCCATGCTTCCTATAAATTAGAAGCAAGCTCTAAAGGCTCAGTAAGGGTCAGATTCAACTATTTTTGGCAAGAATATTTCTTGGTGATTCTGTGCACTTCATGTTACATCATATCAGGAAAAACACAGTGTTGAATGTCCCACAGCAGCATTTTGCGCAGGCACCATACTTTATTCAACTCGTCCTCTGTGGACAGGCATTCACGATTCCCGCCCCAGTTGTTTATCGCAAATAATGCCACAACGAATAATGTTGCATATCTTTCTGACAGTGAATTTTAATATCATTTCCTAGGAATGAGATTGTTGCTTCCCTGATGCTAATTCATATTTTTTTCCTTCACTGCTTCAATTTTATTTTTCTGTTTTTATTTCAGCAATTTCACCATGATGTGCCTTGCTGTGTTTATAACGCTTGGGGTTAGAAAGGTTTCTTGAATGTGTGATTTGATCGCTAGTGTCAGTTTGGAAAATTATAACCTCACGTATTCAAATATAGCTATGCTCATCCTCTCCTATCTGGAACTCCGGTTATCTTTTTTTTTAATGCGGAATTAAAAAAAAAATGTTGTTGGCCAGGCTCGGTGGCTCAGTCTGTAATCCCAGCACTTTGGGAGGCCGAGGTGAGTGGATTGCCTGAGCCCACGGGTTCGAGACCAGCTCAGGCAACTTGGTGAGACCTCATCTCTACAATAAATTAAAAAAATTAGTGGGTGTGATAGCACATGCCTGTAGTTCCGGCTACTTGGAAGGCAGAGGCGGAAGGATCGCTAGAGCTCTGCTGGGGTGCCCCTGAGCGTGCCACTGTGCTTCTGCCTGGGCAACAGACTGAGACTCCAACTTAAAAAAAATGTAGCCGGGCTCGGTGGCTCAGCCTGTAATCCTGCGCCTTTGGGAGGCTGAGGTGAGTGGATTGCCTGAGCCTGTGGGTTCGAGACCCGCTTGGGCAGCGAGACCTCATCTCTACAATAAATCAAAAAGTCAGCCGGGCGCGGTAGCGCATGCCTGTAATTCCGGCTATTGGAAGGCTGAGGCGGAAGGATCGCCGGAGCCCAGCGGGTCGAGGCTGCAGTGGCCGGGAGCGGTCACTGCACTCTAGTCTGGGCCACAGAGTGAGACTCCAACTCAAAAAAAAAAAAATGTTGTTAGTATTATTTTGTTATAAAGACGCAGGGTTCAAGTGAGGGTTATCTACATTACAGACTGCAGGTGAATTTGGGCTTCCAGCTGACCCTCCCTCTCCCTGGTAGTAGACCGGGAACCTTTGGCTGTCATGTGCCTTCCTCTGCTCCCTTTCCCACCCTCCTCCCCTAGCAGATCCCAGGGACTGCTGATCCCTCCCCTGTGCTAACATGACTAAGGTTCAGGTCTCACTTTGAGTGAGAACATGCGGTCTTCAGTTCTTTGTTTCTGTGGCAGATCACTAAACCTGATGGTCTCCAGCTCCGTCCAATTTGCTGTGAACGCCATGATTTTGTTCTTTACTGTGTAATACTCTGTTGTGTATATGCACCGCATTGTCTTTATCCAGTCCACTTTCAATGGACAGTAGGGTTGGTTTCATGTTTTTGCTATTGTGAATAGTGCTACAATAAACATATGTGTACACGTCTTTTTTTGTAGAATGATTTACGTTCCTCCAGGTATATTCTCAGGAGAGGGATTGCTGGATCATATGGAAGGACAGTTTTTAGTTCTTTTAGGAAGTGCCACACTGTTTTCCGTAGAGGTTGCACTCGCTTTCTCTCCCATCAACAGTGTACAAACATGGAACTCCAGTTATCTTTCTGTTAGACCTCCCTGTATCACCAATCTCTCTTATGTTCTTGTCTGCATTTTCACCCGTTGATCTTTCTGTTTTATTTGGAATACTTACATCTGACCCATATTCTAGTTCATTAAATCTCTATTCAGTTGTGTCTACAATGTTTTAAAATCTGTTCACTGTGCTCCTAATTTCAATTATTTCACTTTTTAGTTTAAAAATTTCCAATTTTTTTTGGAGTCGGGGTCTTACTCAGTTGTCCAGGCTAGACTGCAGTGGCACAATCATGGCTCACTGCAACCTTGACCTCCTGGACTCAGGAGATCCTTCCACCTCAACCTTCTGAGCAGCTAGGACTACAGATGAGTGCCACCACATATGACTAATTTAAAAAATTTTTTTGGTGAAATGGGATCTTGCTATGTTTCCTAGGTTAGTTTCAAACTTCTAGGCTTAAGCAATTCTCCTACCCTGGCCTCCCAAAATGCTGGGATTCCAAGCATGAGCCACTGTGCCCAACCTCCAATGAATTCTTTTTAATAATCCCTGGTTTGCTGTTGCAATTCTCCATTTTTCTCTTTCATTTCCTTGAATAGATTAAGCATAGACGTTTTAAAGCAGTGCTCAGTAACTTTAAAATTGGAGTCCCTGTTGTGTTTCTGCTTGCTTATTATTTCTCCTGGGTTTTGTTTACAATGTCTTATCACTGTGTGTGATTTGATATTTGATAAAGTACTATTCATTATGCATGAACATTTATAGACACATTTTTAGCTTCTGGGTGATACTGTCTTCCTCGATACAGGATTTACATTTCCTTTGGTCAGATATCTAGGGGTAGATGTGAACTGGGGTTACTTTGATATAATTTCGGGACTTTGAGATGATGTAAAGCCAGCCTTCAGTCACAATGGGAATTAATGTTTTTTCCTTATCCTAGTGGTGTCCTTCTGGTTCCAACATAACAGAGTGAAGAATTTTCCAGGATCCTTTTTGTCTGATGGAGCAGTGCTCCAGATTTACCCCATGCCCTGATTGGCCATCACAAGTGTTCCTTGGCCTTCCAACCTCTCAGGCACTTCCTCTAGCATTGACAGGCACCCCTGTAGGAAAAGCAGCCTTAGCTGCAAGACTCCTCTCTCTGTAGTTCTTTCTTTTTCCTAGCCTTGCCACTGTCATTTTTGTTTGCTTTGTTGTGCTAAGTTTTAAAATATTTTCTCCAGATCTTGGTGGCAGGGTTGGCCTGAATAGCCTCGCCTGCCTTCACTGGGAGCAGAAGTGCTCTCACTAGATTTTTTAAAAAGCAATTATTCTAATTTGTGGGATTCTACCAATAGTTTTTATTCCTAGTTCTTTTTTTTTTTTTTAAGAGACAGTGTCTTGCTCTGTCACCCAGGCTGGAGTGCGGTGGCATGATCATAGCTCACTATAACCTTTAACTCCTAGGTTCAAGCAGTCCTCCTGTCTCCATGTCCTGAGTAGCTATGCCATCATATCCAACTAACACACACACACACACACACACACACACACACACACACACACACACACAATGATTTTTGTGGACACAGTGTCTCACTATGTTGCCCATGCTGGTCTTGAACTCCTGGCCTTAAGTGATCCTCTTGGCTTAGCCTCCCAAAGTGCTGGGATTAGCCTCAAGTGATCCTCCTGATTTAGCCTCCAAAAGTGCTGGGATTACAGGTGTGAACTACCACGTCCTGCCTCCTACTTCTTAAATTTTAATTTTTGATGCCCATATCTACATCATCTCCACAGTGAAACGGCCCACTTCTCCTAGATGTGTAGATGGAAGGCCTTCTTGTCATGTCTCCTAAGTAGCTGTGGGAGCTAAAAGCATTGCTGTTTCCCTGAGGAGATGTTGGCTGGAAGTCTTTCTCACATCTGTACATCCAGACTCATTTTAGAATCTAGTGGAGCTGCAAAATTCTCCTACCAGTATAAATGAAGCTTCCCATAATCAACTTATCAACACTTTCTTTGATCTTAAAACAAATTTGGACGAACCTATCACTGTGACATTATACTTGATCAATAGCTTTGTGAAGCTTTAAAAATTCTCATACATATTAAAGTTCCCCCAGAGGACATGCTCATCACACACCTATACATCTGTGAAGGCACTATGGCCTTTCTTACTTGATCAAGAATTCTGTAATTGTGTAGGCAGTCCATTTTTTTCTCCTTTTGTGTTCTGCATAAAGTAATCACTGTTTCTCTGCTTGAAAATATTATTTGGGGCTACGCTTTCATTCCACACAAGAAACTAGAACCATTCAAGGAAAATGGGAGAGAAATACCAAGGCCTTCAGACTGTATCATGACAAGGCTGCAAATGTAGTCAGCTTCTGAGGTGGGGTGGCTAACCTAGGTGTTCCCACTGTCTCCTTTCTGTGTTCTTTATTCTCATTTTTAAAAAAACATCCATTAATGCCTAGTGGAAGATATTAGGGCTTGGAATGAGAATGGCACGAACTCCCCACCTCACCTCCAGTCAATGGAAGATGGCATTGACCAAATCAGTTGTAAAGACTGGGGTGCTCCAAGAAACAGAGCATGGTAGCTCTTCAAAGTTTCATCTGCTTATACAGAGACTATGCAGATATTTCCCCTGTTTCTACTTGAGCAGCGCGAAAGAGACTTGAAGAAAGTTGACAGGATAGGGAGAAAGGGCAGTCGTGGGATTATCTACTCATCCACCCACCATTTTGTATGTATGCTGGGTACCTGGAAAGGAGCCATTTTGACAATACCTCATCCAAGAAACCTGGTCTTGAGGCAAGGAGACCCCAGCAGACAAAGGCTGACGATTGCACTATAGATATACCAGGAGAAACATTAGGAAGTTTGGAAGAGGTCAGAGTGGAGCCAAATCTTCCACATCTCTGTATATAATGGGGGAGCCAGCTGAAGGGACTCTTTACATAACCCCTTTCCCAGCCATGCCATTGGGCTGCCCGCCACCTAGAGGACATCAATGGCCAGTGCAGGAGAGAAAAGATTTATTTCCTAGCTCACCACTAGGTTCATGACTGAGACCCCTATGACAAGTGATAGATTGACAAGAAAAAAACATAATTCATTTCCTATAAGTTTTATTTGACACAGGTGCCTTCGGAAATGAAGAGACAAGGGAACCTGTGTATTTTTACGGACCGTTATGCAGAAGTATGATTGGAAGGCAAAGAAGTATGACCTAAATGGTAGTCAGCTGGGTGGAACTTAACAAGCCCTGACTGTTCAGATGTTTTTTGGTATCTCTGTATTTTCATTCCTTTCCCCTGAGTATTGGTAGGACACCTCTGGAATAAGGGTCTTAGGACCTGTGTCAGAGGAAGGTCAGAGAATTAGTTTATGGTCTGCAGGAGGGAACAATGAGATAAAATCCGAAAGAACTTTCTGTTCCTGCTGTTTTCTCAAATACTGATGTGCTAAATTTGGGGGTAGTGTGCCCTGAACCCAACACCAGTCAATTCTACCATGAGAACCAGTAAAAAAACAGCATAGAGGACAATGTGACCTCATCTGTCTCAGCATGGTTAATTGTATTCACAGTGGACTTTATAACCTCTTGAAAATTTAAATTTCCTTTGCGTAGCACTGATCATGTGAAATCATGGACACGTGAAATCATGAACACGTGCTTTCTTTTTCTTTGCCTTTAATATTTTGTATAAGACCAGAAAGGAGCCCTGGTGTGGATATTACTTCACAGGCTTCTGTTGGTGCTAATGAGAAGCTAGAATTGAGAACTTCCAAGATTCTGTAATGGAGGTGGAAAAGGTAGGAAGGAGGAATCAGAAACCTAAGCCATTACCCTTTTACAGAAGGTCAGATCCCTCAAACCACATGTTTGGTCAAGCCAGGGAACACTTGAATAAGTAAAGTTTTATTTTTTTATTCTTTTAGATTGGAAAACATAGTTTATTTAGAAAGTAAAGAGAGAGAGAGGGAGAGGGAGGGGGGAGGAGAGAGGGAGGAAGAGAGAGAGAGAGAGAGAGAGAGAGAGAGAGATTCAGCTCTCCAAGGTAGGGGAGGAGACCAAAGCCAGGAAACAAAGAAACAGCGACAGCTCAAAGAACACATGGCCACATCATAGTCTAGTAAGGCAATGGCGAATCAGGATAGTTTTAAATTGAAGCTAAAATAGCTTGAAAGTCAACGTCTTCTTCGTAAGTCTTTATTGGGAGATCTTCCACAAAGCCAGGAAGAGGGATTCAACATAGTACAAGTGGGGCCAGTGATTACAGACAAATAAAATAGCTTCATGTTTGTGTAGCACTGATAATCAACCAGAAACAATAACAGAGGAAAATTCCATAATAAATTTCTGACAAATTGTAATAGAGCAACTTGGAGAACTTTCTACACCATTTGTCTCTGAAATAACTTCCTCCTGCCCTTGAAATATAAACCGACAAAATTTTTTTTCAGGGACCTTTTTACACTTTGTTTTGGCTATAATCTGCATAATGGGATTTAGTAAGACCTGATGATGCCAGCTACCTCCTGAGAATAAGGTTCATTAGCTCTGCTAAAAGCCTCCCTTAATCTCTCAGTGCCTCCTTTTACACCTGTAAGATAAAGCATACATCTGCCTTCCCTGTTCCATTATCATTTCTCTTTGCTTTTTCATTCAGGTAAGGTAATCAGAGTTCACAAGGTTCCTTCTCGTGATAGAATAAGAATAAAACGTCAGCCCTCCAAAGACTCCTTTATCAGCAGAAAACCGGACACCCGTTGTCTAAAGGAAACCTGTCTTCCAATGAGAAATATTTAATTATTCTTTCTCTAAGTCCTTCACTTTTCTAAGATTCCTTCTTAAACCTCATCTGTCTCAGCATGGCTGTTTATATTCACAGTGGACTTTATAACCTCTTGGGAATTTAAATTTCCTTTGCTAAACCTCAATTTTTGTAAGCAGAGCCTCAGCTTTTATATCATTGCTAGATTCTGACCGAGGGTAATACTTCATTTTAATAAACTTTAATTGCTACATTAATCCAGTTCATTATCCATGTGGAGTGCCATTTACTGCTCTTTTGAAAATCTTTCCATCGGACTCTGTGTACACAGCCTGTAAACAAAGGCAGCTGCTGAGTTTGTTCAGACTGTTACCATTTGGGATGCGCCATCTACCTTTTGTTCCAGATTAATTAGGGCCGACGAAACTGCTTGCTTCACCACTGACAGAGCTGGCGTCTATGCAGGAGATGTCTTACAGAAAGTGTATCATTTACTCTCAGGATCGCCCATCCAATGCACCCTCCTGTGTTTTCTAGGCCTGGTAGCGATCAATTATTCAGAACCAAGTGCTTCCAGGAGATGATAGATCAAGTCTTGATGATATTGCTCACATTATAAATTCCCTTTCTACTCCACGTAGTATCTTTAATCAGACACGGGGGATGGAGAATGCCAGGCAATTCTACCTGATTTGAAACATCCAAACTAAAAGCAGCTACACACATGTCTACCGAAGGGGATGGTAAATTTGTCTAATGAAGGTCACTGAGGACAACCAGCTCTCTGAAGAGGAGTTGTAAATGGCATTTTGATAGCAATCCTCATGACAATGAGAATATTCCATTTAATGAAATGGATTAAAAATAAAAGCATACAGAAATAAAATCATGGTGAATGATAAAAACTCCACAGTAACATTTTTCCTTCAGGCATGTTTAAGTGATACTCTTAATCAGAAACAACTGGAATCAGTATTCAGAGAACATTTTTCTCCTTAAAGACCAATAAGCTCCCTAACCATCACAGGACTCTATTATGTCCCAGGGTTTTAATAAGACGTCAGAGAATTCTAGTCATGGTTTCTTAAGTTACTATGGCTTGCTCTTAAAGTGTGTATAAACATGCCATTTTATTGGATGCTAGCTTAGTTATAGAGATTAAATGCTAATCTTTCTCTTCTTCTCTTTCCCTCTCCTGTCTTTTTTTTTTTTTTTTAGATCAGACCCAGCCATAGGGGCTTGATGGATAGTAACAGCAGAAGGACTCTGAGCATGTGGGAGGCAAGAAAAACAAATGAAAAAAGCAGGATATGGGCATTGAAAAGAAACAACTGTTTTCCTATTTTTATTGGGTTGGCTGCATCATTCCTTAATCGAAATAGTTCTTGATGGAGAAGCACTGATAATATAATGGGTCTGAAACTCTTTCACTTGGCTCCTAGGAAGGCAGCCTCATGCTCAGAAAAAAGGGCAAAGAGTGGCATTTTTTTGTTTTATCTTTTCATTTTATTATCATAATTGACTCTGGTTGCAATATACTGTACCATATCATCACCTAGCATTAAAAAACACCAAAGAACGTCTAAGTGTTATGTAACTTGCTTCTTGGATGACAATATCTTGTCAAAGCTCAGTCCACTGTTATATATGGTAAAAGTTATACACATTTTACCTGCAAAGAATATAAAAGAGTGACATGGTTTTTTGTTTGTTTGTTTTTGTTGCTGTTTTTGAGTTGGAGTTTCTTCTCGTTGCCCAGGCTGGAGTGCAGTGTCATGCTCACGGCCACTGCAGCCTCGATCTGCTGGGGCTTAAGTGAACCTTCCACCTCAGCCTTCCAAGTAGCTGGAATTAAAGACACATGTCACCATGCCTGGCTAGTTTTTGTAATTTATTGTAGAGACAAGGTCTTGCCGAGTTGCCCCGGCTGATCTCAAATCCCCGGGCTCAGGCAATCCTCTTGTTTTGGCCTCCCTAAATGCTGGGGTTACAGGCTGAGTCAGTGCCTGGCCTAACATGGTTTTTAATGGGAACCCTGGGAAACCCATCACCACTTGAAAACTGGGTAACAGCAAGAAAATACCTTGGGCCCAAACCAAAAAGTCTTCACAGTGGCCTCATCCCAGGAGAAGTGACTAATGGCTTGTTAGTTTCTATACATTTGGGATGACAAATCGGTTTTTTCCTTCTCTCTTCTCAGAAAGTTGGTTATGGCTGTCTGAGTGCTGTTTGAAGAAAGTTGCTTAGGAGAGGTCAAGGGCTTAGCAAAAAAAATAATATTGTGATTGGTTAGTGATGTTCATGACTGGCTTCTAAAGGGAAGTGAGAAGGTAAGTGTCAAGTGTCTGTTAGATATCATTGCCTTAGCTTTATCGTTTGGCTTTTAACAAACTTCATAACTCTTATTTCAAGCTCCTCCTGAGAGCAAGAGGAATTGTTTATGGGTCTTAAGTCTCCCTGAAGCTCTACAAAGCATAAACATCCCAGAATTTGCAAAAGAAATGTTCTGGAACATTGATAATAAGACTTGAAAGGAAGACCCAGGTTGAAAATCTTTTAGATGTATGTAAGCAGTTCATGGAAGCAGCATGATTGCAGGACTTGGGAGACATGCTAAAATGTAGGATGGGCATTGGAGAGAGGTGAAGAATTTTGCTTAGGACTGATGCTGATAAAAATGGGGAAAAATAAAGAAAGAAGAAGGAAAATTTCTATGTTAAAGCTGTTATTTTTTATGAGAACAAGAATAAAAATAAGCGGACATACCTGAAAGGGGCTTGGGTTGTTGAAAATCCACAGTGCAATGTTGGAAGAGATTTTATCAGGTTAGAAGCAAAGGATATTTCTCATTGTATTCTGTCCACATCACAGGTTATCTAAATCTTATAGGTCATTTGTTAAATTTCTGACAGCTTGTATGTATCGCACCATTCCATTATTACTTTGGAAGATGAAAAAATGCTGAAAATCCTCTAATATTAAAAAAATCTAATTTCCAAAGTTTTTTTAAAACTTAGAAAACTCAGAATTTACTTTCTTCTCACATAGTATTAGTTTATAACTTTTATATCCATGTTGATATGATTATCTATATGAAGAATAAGACCACTGCAGAGGAAAAGGGTGTGTTCATTCATAATCATTATTTGTTCAAAGCTTATTTAATGGGTTTTGAAAGAAAAATAAGTTCGAATGGCTTAAGATATCCGTTGTATGTAATATAGTGCATCTTGAATGGTACTTTTTCTGATGATCTTTGCTATATAATAAATCACTCAAAAACTTAATGGCTTAAAACAGGGACATGTATTTCACTTATGAATCTGCACTTGGCTTGGGGTCAGTAGAAACACCTTGGCGGCTCAAAGACTGAAAGCTGGAATCAGCACAAAGCATCACATGTCTGGCACTTGATCTGGGCTGTTGGTTGGGATCTCAGCTGGGACTGTGGGCAGACACTCATGCATGATCTTTTCATGAGGCTGCTTGGCTTCTTTACAGAATGATGGTTGAGTTCCAAGGGCAAGCGTCCACAAGGACCAGGAAGTGAGCTGGAAAAGGTTGAATACTTTTTTATGACCTAGCCTTGGAAGTCACTTCTGCTGAAGACACAGATCCACTCAGATAGAAGTGGAGGGATGTAAATTCCATCTCTTAATGGAGAAATGTCAATGTCACATTGTAAGAAAAGCATGTGGGTTGGGATACATAGATGCCTCTATCTTTGGAAAATAAAATCTGCAGTCATACTAATTATGTGCCACCTTTGGGAAGATGAAGAAAATAATTCCTCAAAGAATTTTCTGCATTTTGAGGCTAAAAGTGAAGAATCCAAAATGAGAAAGGCTAAATCAAGTGACTTGAACATTGGTTCAAAGTGATAACACAATGCCTAACACTCAGCAGGAACTCAATAGATTTCTCCCCTTCCAGTTAAGTCCTATCATTTCTATGGTGTTCTGAAGCCTTTGTTAAACCAAAGGACTGAAATTAAATTCAGTTCTGTTTTAGATGTACATTCATTTATGTAAAAACCTCTTTTAAAGTGCTAACTTTATTATATCTGAAAAGGATATCATTAATTATAGTATATGTCTTAATGGTATATAAAGTAGCATGGAAAGATTAGCTTGTGATTTATAACTATAAATCCAACACCTTTGAATGTAATAAGTCATAAGGTATTGTTAGATGATAATATGGGAGACAGATATGCACAGTTATTTAAAAAAAAAAAAAACTTTTAGCCTCGGATAGCTGGTCCCTCCTACTTCCCGGCAGGATGCTCCATCTCCGTGGCAGGGCACCCATTAACGAGTGTCAGGACCGGGGTGTGGATGTGGAAAGACCCTCGTCCCGGGACACAGACATGGCCAGAAAGGCGGCCGCCACCTCGCCGGTCACGCACCGCATGTTCGTGGGGTACCTGGTGCTGAACCATGCGTAGATGACCTGCTTCTGGGTCGGGATTTCGTTCATAGCAGGGCAACTTCCTCAGTGCGATCTATTGAAAGTCAGTTCTTAACACAAGGGTTTCTTTTGAACAAAAAGAAAAAAAAAACTTTTCCAAGTTTTGATAGTTTATCAAGATGACATAGTTGAAGCTATCTGGTGTTTGGAGTCAAAATGACCTAGATCCAAAAGTTGACTGGCACTTTTTAGTTATAACAGCAAAAATAATCACAATAATATAGTAATAAAAACAATAGTTGACATTTATAGAATGTTTATTCTTAGCCAGTTATTTTGCTAAGAACTCTGAATGCATGGTCTCATTTATTTTTTCAACAATTTTAAGGCAGCAACTATGATTATCCTCATTCATAGATGTTACACAGTAAGTAATAGAACTGATATTTGAACCTATTCAGTTTCATACAAACTCTTACCAACTATGCAAGCTTCTCAGATTTCTTGTGTCCTCATCTATACAACAGGGGTATCATTCTTACTTGAAGGAGTAGAAATGAGATCATATATATGAAAAATGATTGCACATAGTAGGAACTTAACAAATGCTAATTTTACTTTCTCTTAGATAAAGGACCCAGTCATATCCTGGGTGGCCTAAGCACTAACTCTTGCTACCTTCCTTTATACAACGTTTGTGTCTTATGCAATGACAGATAACCAGGGCTGGGAGAAGCCATGGATATCTATTTCAAAACTACCTGTTTTGAAGTCGAAGAAACCTGAGGTTTAGAAGGTCAAGTGACTACCCAGAGACACAGAGCTAGTAAAAAGCAGAGCTGAGATCTAACTCTAAGACCCACACTCTGCTATTGCAGGACGCTGCCCTCTCATTTATTTGACAAGTAATTGTATTATAAGAACACACACCCGTGGGTTCGAGATCCGCCTGGGCAACTTGGCAAGACCTCATCTCTACAATAAATAAATAAATAAATAAATAAATCAGCCGGGCATGGTAGCATGTGCCTGTAATTCCAGCTACTCGGAAGACTGAGGTGGAAGGATCGCCAGTGCTCAGCAGGTTGAGGCTGCAGTGGCTGGGAGCGGCCACTGCACTCCAGTCTGGTGACAGAGTGAGACTCCAACTCAAAAAAAAAGCACACAAAATAAGCGAATTATTAGATACATAAAACTTGCCAATACTTCATCTTCTATATTGATAATTTAATAATTAAATCAGTGTTTTATTAAATGCCTGTTAGTAATGCATGTTTATAGATATTTCCAAATGCCTGAAACTGAAATTTCATGCCATCCTCAATGATTGTTAAGTCACTAGGCAGTAACTCACCCTGCTAGGGTTAATTATGACACCTAATAACACTCATGCTGGAAATTCCTGCTTAGACTAATTACTCTCATAAATCTCTTTAGAGAAGTGTAAAATTCTCATTACTTAAATGATGAAACAACTAATCTTTCCTCCTTGTCCCTTCAAGATAATAAGATTGCCAAGACTGTTACAGTCGAATGATGGTTTAAGGTAATTAATAACACTACAAGAACCAAGGGCCTCAAAAGCTCACAATGATGTCTGGAAACCAAGGGAGGACAGAGCTTTTGGGGGACAATCTTCAAATTTTTAAAGGGATCTGTGTTAGGCTGATTTTCAAGCTTTCATCGCAGAAGGAGATCCTTGGACGTGTTAAATTTGCTATCACCTAAAACTACACTAAGTGCTTGATTTTTTCATTCATTTATTTATTCAACAAGTACATGTCAGCACTGGGGATAAAATTATCAACAGGACAGACACCATTGCTTGCCTCTCAGAGTTTGTAGTCCAGACGACAGGCAAGAATGCTGTATGACTCGAAAGGTTTTCTAAGGTGGTGACTCCATTTCACCATGGCCGCCTTCAGCCACTGCCACTGCTGGTGCCCACAACCATCACCTGGCTTAGCAGAATCCTCTGGCTCCAAGAAATAAGTCAATAACCTTTGGCACATTTCTCGTCTCTAGCTGTTCGTGGAAATGACTGTTTCAGAGGTCCATCAGTCAGTATTCAGTCAGAAGACAGATCTGTTATTATTATATACCCATACTTGTTATTTGAATAGAGAATTTAGTATAAAGAATGGAGCCTGGGCAACATAGTGAGACCTTATCTCTAAAGAAAAAAAGAAAATACCCAGTGTCATGGTGCACTATAGTCCCAGCCTGAGGTGTGAGGATCCCTTGAGCCCAGGAGTTCAAGGTTGTAGGGAGCTAGGACCAGATGATTGGGCCACTGCACTTCAGCCTGGGCAAGACAGTGAGACCCTTGTCTGGAAAAAAAGAGTATAACTAGGTATAAAGTTTTTTTTTTTTTTGAGTTGGAGTCTCACTCTGTCGCCTAGAGTGGAGTGCAGTGGCCATTCCCGGCCACCGCAGCCTCAACCTGCTGGGCTCTGGCGATCCTTCCACCTCAGTCTTCCGAGTAGCCGGAATTACAGGCGTGCGCTACCACGCCCGGCTGATTTTTTGATTTATTGTAGAGATGAGGTCTCGCTGCCCAGGCGGGTCTCGAACCCGCGGGCTCAGGCAATCCACTCACCTCAGCCTCCCAAAGGCACGGGATTACAGGCTGCGCCACCGAGCCCGGCTCAAAGTTGTTAATGGGTAACGGAAAGGGTAAAAAGAAAACCCAGATGCCAAGGAGATGACCACTGCAGGAAGCAGCTACCACCACTAGGGCTAAAGGAACACAGATAAAAGTTTGGAATTATTAATATTTAGAAACTTGAAGGAGGACCCGGTGGAGTCCCAGACCCTCAAGGAGAGAATACAGCTCAGCGGGTGCTGTTGTCTGAGGGGGAAGAGTGATGGGCGGGGGGTAGGATGAAGCTGGTTTTAAAAATGTTAGGAAAATCAAATATGAACTCAGTTGCTACTGGGAACGGCTGCCATTGGATTGGAGAACACTCCTGAGGTGGCACTAACGGAAACAGAAAGATCACAGGAAATCTACCCCAGCAGACAGAAGGGATCACGTCCTCCTTCCTTCTCCAGCCTCACAGCCTCCCAAGGTGCCCCTTTTGGCAGAGTCTAACAGGGGACCAGCTGGCAAAGCAGAAATGCTGCTTTCTGGATTCCAGGCCCAGCGCTGCACAGCAGAATTGTATTCAAGAATGAGTTTGGAACTGGGCTCGGTGGCTCAGCCTGTAACCTCTCCCCTTTGGGAGGCTGAGGTGAGTGGATTGCCTGAGCCCGCGGGTTCGAGACCCGCCTGGGCAGCGAGATCTCATCTCTACAGTAAATCAAAAAAATCAGCCAGGCGTGGTAGCGCACGCTCGTAGTTCCAGCTACTCGGAAGGCTGAGGCGGAAGGATCGCCGGAGCCCAGCAGGTCGAGGCTGCGGTGGCCGGGAGCGGCCACTGCACTCCAGTCTGGGCGACAGAGTGAGACTCCAACTCAAAAAAAAAAAAAAAAAAAAAGATTCTGTTTGGGGCATCCATGCTTAGAAATATGGCAGTGGACTGGGCTTGGTGGCTCAGCCTGTAATCCCAGCGCTTGGGAGGCCGAGGTGAGTGGATTGCCTGAGCCTGCGGGATTCGAGACGGGCCTGGGATACTTGGCGAGACCTCATCTCTATAATAAATCAAAAATTAGCTGGGCGTGGTAGCACGTGCCTGTAGTTCCAGCTACTTGGAAGGCTAAGGTGGGAGGATCGCTGGAGCCCAGCAGGTCGAGGCTGCAGTGGCCGGAAGCAGCCACTGCACTCCAGTCTGGGTAACAGAGTGAGACTCCAACTCAAAAAAAAAAAAAAAAAAAAAGAAATATGGCAATGGTACCAGATAATAACCATATTTTATAAAACTTTCAGGGCCAGGCTGGGAGGGCTGGCTCATACCTGTAATCCCAGCAATTTGGGAGACCAAGGCAGGAGGAGGATTGCTTGGGCCCAGGAGTTTGAGACCATCCTGGGCAATATAATGAGATACCATCTTTACAAAACAATACAAAAATGAGCAGGGCATGGTGGCACGCACCTGTAGACCAGGCTACTTAGGAAGCTAAGGTGAGAGGGTTGCCTGAGCCCAGGAGATCGAGGCCATGGTGCGCCATGATCACGGCACTGTACTCCAGCCTGTGTGACAGAGTGAGACTCTGACTTAAAAACAAACGAAGAAAACCTTGAAGTCCAGATCAATTTAATAGATACAGGTAGAGGCGACAGATGGATTCCCTCTCAGTATCAACAGTCTGAATTTCCTTTAGGTTTTTAATCATCAAGACAAACTTTGTCTATAGTCCTGACAATACAGTAGATATCAGCTACAAATGACAATGTAAATTTAAAGTTAAATGTAAATAAAATGTACTTTAATTGCACTAGGCACATTTTACATATTCAACTGTAGCATGTGGTTAGTAGCTGCCATACTGGACTGTACAGATATGACAACATTCCATCACTGCAGAACAATCTATTGGACAGTGATAGACTGTCCCCACAGTCAGGAGCAGCATTCATCAGGGCTCTCTCTGTACTGGGTCTAATTATATGTGAATTCTTCGAATGGAGGTATGTGAATGTTAAATTCAAGAACATAGGAAGCAGAGGCAGTAATTATTTATTTTATTTTTCTCTATTGCCATATTTAAAGGTATAAAGTCTGCCCAATGATATACTATCATTTTCCATTACTATTATTATTATTGTTATTAATTTGAGTTGGGGGCCTCACTGTGTCACCTAGGCTGGAATACGCTGGCATGATCATAGCTCACGGCATCCTCAACCTCCTGGGTTCAGCAATTCTTCCACCTCAGCCTCCCGAGTAGCTGAGACCACAGGTGCACACCACCACTCCTGGAGATATATATATATATATATATATATCTCAAACTCCTGGGCCCAAGCAATCCTTCCACCTCAGCCTCCCAAAGCGCTAGGATTACAGGCGTGAGCTACCATATCCAGCCTCCGTTTTTATTAATTATAGGTCAGTGGGGTGAGATAAGAAGGCTCAACCCAAGTACTTTTGGAGTATTTCGGACCCCTAGAGTATAACAAATCCCAAAAAAGTCCACCCAGAATTGTCTTATTGGAAAATTATATAACTTCAAAGAGGGGTACTGAGAGTGAGTTACTAAGCTTTTGCAGGATTCATGACTCGTTTATGTGTGACATCTACTTGGGTAAGCTTCATCTTGCAGGAGTTAAACACTCGTCAGGAATGTGCTTGTTACTCGTCAGGAATGTGCTTGTTGGGACAATAACCACAGCCGCATTTCCAGGCAAATGGGAAACAGTTAACCTGAAATGCTACAGCGGCAGTTGAAAGAACAACCAGCAGTCGCCTCTTTCCCCATGTGCATCACAGAGAGTTCTCAGAAGCCGGTGATTAGGTACTACTGATGCCTACTGGGGAGAGGAAAGCAACAATGATCTATTGAACATCTAACCAAATGTCACAACCACCTGGAAAGGTAAGTAATCTTATTCCTGCCTTACAGATGGGAAACTGAGGCCCTGAAGTTTAATTAACTTGCCCAGTGTCTTGTAAGTAGAAGGTGAATCCAAGATTAGAGAAAAAGGAGGGAGGGGTGGAGTGGGGGATGCTTTTCCCCTCCATGCCACACTATACCCTGGATGGGGAGAAGGGTCAGATTCTGTGCAGTTTTTTCTTAAGAATTCAGACCTCCTTGTCCTGCTACCAGTTATGCTATTTTGAGGCATCTTGTGTTAACAGAGTGAGGATAAGCACTTTTCAAAAGCTGAAGCTATCACACGCATAAAGATGGTTTCCTGCACCATCCCCTTCCAGACCAACACTCAGCTCGAAGCAGCAGATGCCAACAGAAGCAGCTGTCACTGCTGTTTGGCATGTTAACAGACACCTGTGTAAAAAAAGAACTCAGAGAAATATGATGGTTTCTCACCCCATCTGCTGTTCTTAACCTACCTTTTCTTTTTCTTGTTTATTGACTTTAATTTAAAAAAAACTTTCTAAAAAGTTTGCTTTTAATTGACAGGTAATAATTGTACATGTTTATGGGCTGCAATATTATGTTTTGATACATGTACACATTGTGGGAGGAGCCAGCCAAGCTAATTTGCATATTCATCCCTTTCTTTTCTAAGTTACAAGCCAGTTGTCCAAGGTCAATGGTCAGCAGCCTTTCTGCCCTTCCCCCGGCAGCCAAGGATCACATTGATGGCTGAGTTAAAGTGATGACTAATTAGAGACACAAAAATCACAGAGACGTAACAAACCAAAATGAACACACTGACCTCATTTATGATGCTCACACAATCCCACAGACACTCCCAGACGGCAGTTTCTACAGACATCATGGGAACGGGCTGCATCCTCTCTGATGCTTGTTTCTTGAATCTTCTGTGGCAAGGATAATTTGACAGGCCTAACAGCAAGCACCAGCTCCTTCGTGTACTGTCGAATGCCTTTGTAGAGCACTTTCTAGCTTCAGATACTACAGTCATTTTAAACTGAACCGAATAAGACATTAAACAGTTTTCTCCCGGGCATGAAACTGTCATAAATGTCAAAATAAGATAAAGATCCTTGAGACATTTTTTTCCAAGCTTAATTTTTTCCCTACTAGATTCTGAATCCAGAACTCTCTCTATATATACATATATTTTATAAAACATGATTTTGCTTTCTGACTTACTTCTGAATGTTTGCCTTTAATGAACTCCTATACAATTGCACAGTTCAGCATTGCCCATGTGGTATGTGTCTGTAAAATGTCTACTGAGCTGTAACACAAGAAGATATTATATTATTCAACAGCCTCTTGTTATAATTCAGGCAGCTTTGTATGAGAGAGAGAGAGAGAGAGAGAGAGAAGTAATGAAATGCATAAGTAAAACAATGAATTATAATCTGTGCAAAAGCTAATTTGCTAATTTGATATACAGTGAATGCAATATGTTTGGATCCCATTGAAGCATACTATGCATTGCCTTGTGAAATCTTATTTGCAAAATTAATTTAAATAGTCTTGGAACAGAGTTGATTGGAGGTCTGTAAACAAGACTAACGCTAAATGGCAACACTGTATGTAAAAAGCAACGCTCAACCAGTGGACCATAGAGGCAGCCAGTCCTGGCAGACTGGCGAAGGCAGTGGGGTGAGGACACTGGAGGGAAGGGGGTTTTCATGACTCAGAAGGTCGCTAAGAAGCTAATGGTGAAGTAGAGTCTCAGCATTATTCTCCCTGTCCCTACCCCTAACTGGCCTCGGCACTTTCGGGTTCCCTGTTTGCTGCCTAGTCCCAAAAAGAACTCTTGAAATTCCTTGTTTCATCTTTGATTCTGAGAACATAAATTTGCCTGCCATCATTTTTTGTTTCATTTTAGAACAGGGAGAAGAGACACAGTTTCTCTCTGCCTTTCTCCCAAGCTGCCCCAGCCTTCCTCCAACCACTGGAGTTCAGCCCTACCCAGAGTCTGGTCCGCCCGGCCCAGGGTAGCAGCCACACGACCCTTCTAAGTCTTCGCTCTGGGTTGAAGATTCTTTTTTTTTCTTAGGGTTGGTGATAACCGGGACCTTGGCTTTACTCTTCGGTTGGACAAATACTTCTCTATGTTAGGCACTGTCTAGAATCTAGATTTACAACTGCGAACATGACACTGTGAGTCCCCCAGTGTAGGGAACAGGTGTTGACAATATACTGGAGGCTTCCCCAGCCAAAGACAATAATTTTCTTCAGCCAGCCATCTTCCAAATTCATGTTCTCAGAATCAAAGAATTTCAAGAGTCCTTTTTGTGGCTATGCAGCAAACAGGGAACCCGAAAGTGCTGAGGCCGGTGCCACATTGAGGGGTAGGCAAACGAAACCCACAGAAGTAAGTAGGTTAGAGTCTCTCCATTTGGTAAGTGGAGAATTAGAAAATGGAGACACCCTCAAGATATGAACAAAATATGTGTATTTTATATCCCAAGAGGTCTGGATCCCAAATGCCCTCTGTCCTGAATAGTACATACGTGTTAAAGGACAGCTGTGCCAAGGTTGGAGCTTGCAACAGAGGAAGCACCAGAAATCCTAGGCATCTGAAAAGCATGCAAATGGAGAACACATTTGTAGTAACCATCATTTAGTTTCATTGGGGAATACCTGTTTTAGGCACACTCTACTCCTGTCACTTTGTGGCCAGGGCAGGGCCTCAAGTGTTGTGAAACACAGCCCAGCCGGGCATGGTGGCTCAACCCTGTAATCCCAGCACCTTGGGAGGAGGAGGTGAGAGGACCGCCTGAGCCCAAGGGTTCGTGACCAGCCTGGGCAACTTGGCGAGACCTCATCTCTACGATAAAAAAAAATTAGCTGGGCATGGTAGCACATGCCTGTAGTTCCAGCTACTTGGAAGGCTGAGGTGGAAGGATCGCCTAAACCCAGGTCAAGGCTGTGGTGGCTGTGAGCATGCCACTGCACTCCAGCCTGGGCGACAGAGTGAGACTCTGACTCAAGTGCCCCCCCCAAAAAACCACACACAAAAATACCACATAACCCAAGGGACACATTCTACCTCTCCACCTCTGGCAATATTTTGAATTAAATTACTAGAGGTCACACAGCTCTGATTTGTCATAAACCATACGCCCTCTGTGTAGAAATTTTACATGGCAAGAATTTATGCCTACCACTTACAAAGACAGTTCATGGTTGTTTTTTTAATTTGTTTTTTTAAATCCAATCCACATATAGCTCAAGTATGCTACAATCTGAATTTCAACTTTTTGTGGTCAAAGCTTGTAAGTAGCTAAAATAGTCAAGGTTCATGAGCCATTGTTAAATAAATCCATCACTTTCTCATCAAGTGCTTGGTGAACACAAGCCGAACAGTGTCTGCAAAAGGCTCAGGCAGCGGGCAGAGATCGCTTCAAGGACCTGTTCAAGCAGAAGGACCAAGTTTTCTTTTTGTGGTCCCTCACTGGTGTCTTGAAAAGTAGAGGACTTTCATTAAGGGTTCGTGTCATGAGTCTATTTCTCCAGACTTGCCCAGAGAACTCTTCAGCAACTGCTAATGGTTCAGGACTTAGGATTGGGCTCTCCTGAAGGGAGGAGCTTGAGGCGGGCATAGCCCAAACCAGAATCTTCAGCAATGTCCTCCTCTCCTTGGCATCATCTCCTAAATAACTCTTCACCTGGGATGATGGCCCCAGAGAAACCTGCACAGCTGGCAACTGGGTCGCTAATGTGGTGAGTCTCGTGGCTCCCCAGGTAGGAAAATGAGCAAGGACCTCTCTCGTTCTCTCATTCAACCAGCGAGGTGATGCTTCGGGTGGATGTTTAAGAATCACTGTGAGCCGGGCTCGGTGGCTCAGCCTGTCATCCCGTGCCTTTGGGAGGCTGAGGTGAGTGGATTGCCTGAGCCCGCGGGTTCGAGACGCGCCTGGGCAGCGAGACCTCATCTCGACAATAAACCAAAAAATCAGCCGGGCGTCTAGCGCGCAGCTGTAATTCCGGCTACTCGGAAGACTGAGGCGGAAGGATGGCCGGAGCCCAGAAGGTCGAGGCTGAGGTGGCCGGGAGCGGCCACTGCACTCCAGTCTGGGCAACAGAGTGAGACTCCAATTCAAAAAAAAAAAAAAAGAATCATTGTGGAGAAAGGGAATTCTTGTGCACTCTTGGTGGGAATATAAATTATTACAGCTGTCTGGAAAATAGTATGGCAGGTCCTCGGAAACTAAAAAGAGAACTACCATGTGATCCAGTAATTCCACTTCTGAGTGTTTACCCAAAAGATCTGAAATTGGCATGTTAAAAGGATCTCTGTGCTCCCATATTGATTGCAGCAGTATTCACAATAACCAAGTTATGAAATCAAACTTAGTGTCCATGAATGGATGAATGGATAAAGAAAAGGTCACACACACACACACACACACACACACACACACACACAACACACACACACACACTACTATCCAGCTTTTAAAAAGAAAGAAAATCTGTTATTTGTGACAACTTGCACAGGATTGGAGAACATTATGCTAAGTAAAACAAGCCAAGCAAGAAAAACAAATACATGTTCTCACTTATATGTGGGATCTAAAACAATCAATCAAACTCAAACTAGCAGAGGAGAACGGTGGTGACAGAGGCTGGGGGCATAAGGGGGACAGGGAGATGATGGTCAAAGAGTGAAAAGACTCAGACAGGAGAAATGCTTTTTCCCGCTCTGTGATATATTGCACAGACTGGTGAATATGGTAAATAACAATGTATTGGACATTTCAAAATTGGTAAGAGAGTAAACTGCAAAGGTTTTCACCGCCAGAAATAAGTATTTGAGGTAAAGGAGATGTTTATTAGCTTGACTGAGTTATTCTCCACTGTATTTATGAAAAAAATTTTGTACTGGCCGGGCGCGGTGGCTGAGCCTGTAACCAGCGCTTTGGGAGGCCAAGGTAAGAGGATTCTCTGAGCCCGGGGGTTCAAGACTAGCCTGGGCAACTTGGTGAGACTTCATCTCTACAATAAATCAAAAAATAAGCTGGGCATGGTAGCACACGCCTGTAGTTCCGGCTACTTGGAAGGCCGAGGTGGAAGGATCGCCTAAGCCCAGCAGGTCGAGGCTGAGGTGTCCGTGAGTGTGCCACTGCACTCCAGCCTGGGTGACAAGAGTGAGACTCCAACTCAAAAAAATAATAAGAAAAGAAAAGAAAAACTTTGTACCCCATAAATACATACAACTATAATTTGTCAATTTACAACTAAAAAGTTTAAAGTAATAAAAAAATCTTGTAACTCCTTACAAAGTTTCAGCTAAGCAAGATGAATAAATTCTAGAGATCTAATGCAAACTAGATGACTACAGTTGACAGTACTGTATTTTATATTTGAAATATGCTAAGAGGTTAGATCTTAAGTGTTCTCACCACACACACCAAAAAAAGAAAGAAAATATAAATATATGATGTATATGCTAATTAGCTTGACTGTGATCATACACGAAAGCATCAAGTTATACACCTTAAATACATACAATTCCTGTTTGCCAATTATACCTCCATAAAGCTGAGAAAGATCACATTACCCTTGTTCATGCAGTAAATGAAAAGACCCATTGACAGATCACTCTCATATCTATCTTCTCCCTTTCCACGTGTGTTGCTGTCAGTCAAGAGCGAAAAAGAGGAAACTCAAAACAGAATTTCCACCCGATTAAACAGAACCCTTTCTTCTGGTCATTAACATTTTCTGTGAGACCTAGTGCAGCTTGTCATCATTTCAATCTTGATAATAAATAATCTTGATTATTTAATTGATTAAATAATAATTTATTTAATCAATTGATTAAATAAATTGATTAAATTGATTAATCTTGATAAATAATCTATGATTATTTAGCATCAATCCATCTCCCCGCCTATACATGGAGAATCCCTACTGGAAACTTTTCAGACTGAAATTGTTATACTTAACTAGAAAGGAAGCTCAGACTTACAGCTCGGAAGCTGTACTAAAGACAAAATTATTCGTTGATGCTTGTTGACTCATGTTAAGGAAGATTTTCATTCAGGACCATCGAGACAGGTACAGGGACCACTGCAGTGAGGTCTTGCAGCAAAGGAGAGACGGCCTCGTGTTCTATACAGAATGGCTTTTCTTGAGCGATACATTTTGCATCCATCGTAAAGAATAGATAAAACTCCCTATGAGTAAAAGCATGGCCTTGGCAGCAAATTGGATGGAGCTGGAAACCATCATACAAAGTCAACGATCACAGAAACAAAGAACTGAATAGCGCCTGTTCTTACTCGTCGGTGGGCCCTGAACACTAGTCATATTAGCACAAGGGAGGGATTGGCAGTCACTGGGCACTGCTAGGGGAGGGAGGTGGGTGGAGGGTGTCTTGACAACACAAAGCATTCTTGGTTCATTTCCAGGGCAGTGCCCACCAGTTAGAAGCCCAAACTTCACCTGCATGCAGCCTACTTACTTATGTACTTAATTCTCACTTGTACCCCACATATCTGAAATAAAATAAATCACTTAAAACAAAAAATCCTCCCAGAGCTAATACGATACCACCAATAAAGATCCCAGGATCACATTTTGATCCTAGTTTTCTTGAGAATGAGTCCTTGCTGTGATCGTTACTGCCAAAGGAACAGACGTCACCGAACAACGTGGGCTGTGGTCATCGTGGATACTGACATCTGAGATGCGTTTTGTGAAACACCTGTTTTAGGCATACCCTCTGAGGTGGCAGAAGTCATTTGTGGAGCCCAACGCGGCTGTCATTTAGACGTTGCTGTGGATCGTGGCGGACACAGTCGTCTCGCTGGAGAGAAAGGTAACAAGTTGTTGATGGCTGGTTTCACCGTGCTGCTGGAGGGTTCACCTGTGTGGCTGTCAGGCCCTATTAGGATACTGTCTGTCGAGTGAGCGGTGGAGTTTTGCAGAAGCACAGAATTCTCTCTGTCTGCAGAGGCCGCTGGTGGTGCAGGTTCCTCGCAGCCCCTACCCTAACCCTAACCCTAACCCTAACCCTAACCCTAACCCTAACCCTAACCCTAACCCTAACCCCAGGAGCAGTGAGTTCCATTGTTCAGCGTGCAGGATGCTGCGGCCAGGTGGGTCCCCAGTCGAGGTGGCCCTGGTGAGAGCGACACCCCTCCCAACCACTCCCGACCTTCTCCCCCCCCACCCCCCGTGACCGAATGGGGTGCAAGAGCCAGGCCTGGAGGGTGTGTCGCACGAGGTGCTGGGGCGCTGGGACTGCAGGACTGAGCAGGCTGGCAGGGGGGGAGGGGGGGTTGGGTCGGAGGGAGGGACGGGGGAAGGGGTGGGGGCGTGGGGGAAGGTGCGGTAGACATCCCAGTTTCTTTTTTTTTTTTGACATCCCATTTTCTAATGGTTAACTGAGATTTTTTTAAAAAGCAAATATAAGCCGGGCTCGGTGGCTCAGCCTGTAATCCCTCACTTTGGGAGGCTGAGGTGAGTGGATTGCCTGAGCCCGCGGGTTCGAGATCCGCCTGGGCAACTTGGCGAGACCTCATCTCTACAATATATCAAAATATCAGCCGGGCGTGGTAGCGCATGCCTATAATTCTGGCTACTTGGAAGACTGAGGCGGAAGGATCGTCGGAGCCCAGCAGGTCGAGGCTGCGGTGGCCGGGAGCGGCCACTGCACTCCAGTCTGGGTGACAGAGTGAGACTCCAACTCAAAAAATAAATAAATACATAAATAAATAAATTCATGACTGAGGTGGAAGGATCGCCCCAGCCCAGCAGGTTGAGGCTGCAGTGTCCGGGAGTGTGCCACTTTCCGCCAGCCTGGGTGACAGAGTGAGACTCCTACTCAAAAAATAAATAAACCGGGCTCGGTGACTCAGCCTTTAATCCCGCGCCTTTGGGAGGCTGAGGTGAGTGGATTGCCTGAGCCGCGGGTTCGAGACCCGCCTGGGTAGGCGAGACCTTATCTCTACAATAAATCAAAATGAGCCGGGTGTGGTCGCGCACACCTGTAGTTCCAGTTACTTGGAAGGCTGAGCGGAAGGATCGCCAGAGCCCAGCAGGTCGAGGCTGCGGTGGCCGGGAGCGGCCACTGCACTCCAGACTGGGCGACAGAGTGAGACTCCAACTCAAAAAAAAAAAAAAAAGTAAATATAAACTTACATTAAAAAAAAAAACCCAGATGTACTGACTCATAAAAGTGAAAAGTCACATTTAATATAAGCTTCAGGCATGTTTGGATAGCAGCTCTATTTCTCTGCGACGATTCTTTCAGATTTGTCCCTCTTGGTATGTTGGTTTCCTTCCCTGGCTGGCTCCCCTGGATGGCAAAGTGGCTGCTGCAGTTTTGGGATTCACATCCACATCCTACACACACCAAAAGGAGACTGTCATCTCTACTGGTTCTTTCAGAAGAGCAAGGCATTTTCTTCTTCTTCTTTTTTTTTTTGAGTTGGAGTCTTGCTCTGTCACCCAGACTGGAGTGCACAGCCTCGACCTGCTGGGCTCCGGCGATCCTTCCGCCTCAGCCTTCCAAGTAGCCGGAATTACAGGCATGCGCTACCATGCCCGGCTGATTTTTTGATTTATTGTAGAGATGAGGTCTCGCTGCCCAGGCGGGTCTTGAACCCGGGGGCTCAGGCAATCCACTCACCTCAGCCTCCCAAAGGTGCGGGATTACAGGCTGAGCCACTGAGCCCGGCTGATCTGTGCATTCTTATGGAAGAGAGTGAACCACATAGATGGTAGCAAGTCAACCACAAATGTCCACCACACCCATAAACTACAAGCTTTAGTCACATAAAAATTCTGCCACTGGTTTCACTGGATATGGTTAGATACCAAGTTACTTTAGACAGAAATGAACTCAACTTTAAAATAAACGATTCCCCAGAATTTTTAAATTATCTTGCTTCAAACACTGGATTCTGCAAGAATAGACACACCTGTCATGAGTGTAAAACAGCCCAATGAAGAGATATTATAAAATTTTTTGTTAAAAATTATATAAGCACCTGAAGATCACCAAGTGAGCAGCACCTTGAATTTCCTCCAGAATGGAGTTTCCTACCACAGACACAAACCCTTTAGAAAAGATGCATAAAGCCACGGCAGAGTCTCCGACCCTAAATAGCACCCAGCCGTGCTGGAAGCAGATCAAGTATGGCATTTTAGTCCCATCAAATAGAAGTTTTAAGGATTTTAACGGATGTGCAATAATAGAAGTTTGCGGATTCCACGTGCAGGATTTATTTTCTTCTGTATGGTCATTTATACAAAGATAAAGCAGTGGAGGGTGACTGCCTCAAGAAGGACAGGAAAGGAAGAAATGAAGAGAAAGAGATACATTCCTCTTCCTTGTGTTCAAGTAAGAGTCATCTCTAAACATTTCTCTTTCTGGGTTGGCAGATGCTTTTGGATGCATGACAAGGTCAGCATGTCTTGAGTCCAAGGCACAGCAGGCATTGCAACAGAATTCTCTGTATCTCAGAGCTTGGAAGCCTTTGTTCAAACCACATTCTGAACATTTGCTCAGACTAGTTTCTCTGTGTTGAAGATAACTCCCCGGCTCTGCCACTCACCTCTTCTCTCCATCAACACCTCCTTAGAGGCTCAGCTCTGAATCACCTCCTTAGGGACACTGTCCTCGGGCACAGATTGCTGAGGTGACCCCTTCCTTTCTGTCCTTCATCAGGGCCCTTGTCTGAGTATTATGTGGTCAGTGGCTCATGTGTCTCTTTCCTTTCTAGTTGCAGGATTGCTTATGCTACTGAGCCAGCAGCACTTCATACTCTTGTACTTAGTAAATGCTCAATATGCATGTGTTGAAGAGGACTGGTGAAATGAAATAACTTCAGCTTTACCGGCCATAGCGATCCTTCCGCCTCAACCTTCCAAGTATCTGGAACTACTGGCATGCAGCACCACGCCCGGCAAAATTTCTGATTTATTGTAGAGATGAGATCTTGCCAAGTTGTCCAGGCTGGTCTTGCACCTGTGGACTCAGGCAATGCTCTCACCTCAGACCCCAAAGTGCTGGGATTACAGGCATGATCCACCTCGCCTGGCCTACTAGAATTATTGTGTCTGGCAGGAAGCAACCGTAGACTCAGAACTGTAACACATGACAGCGAATCCTTCTCATCCTCCTCTTTTTCTTCTCCTCTGTCTCCTCTTCCTCCTCCGTGACATACAATGAACATCAGAAAATTCTAAGCGTATCTGACTACTAATATTCAAGACATTTGGCCACAGAAATTTGGAAATAAATTGCTTCTTGTTTGGGCCATGTCAAATGTTAAAGCTGGAGAATGCATTTTTTTGGACTGGCACCCAATCATTAACAGCTGTGCGTTTTCTCGAGTACTTGAGATTTTTGAATGAATACATGATTTAGACATATTCAAATTGTAACTAGTGTATAAGAGCCTTTTGATTTTGGTTCGACTCTCAGCTCTGACTCTTACCAGTTGTATGAATTCATGCAATTTACTTAAAACTTCTTGATGCTGCTTCCTCATCTGTAATAGAGTTATTGCAAAGATTTAATGAAATAATAAAAATAGAGCATTTGGAATACTATGTGTAAGAAGTACTCAATAAACATGAACTTTTGATTTGATTATTGTAAATAAAATAACCAATTCCACGCTACACCCAAAGTGTCTATTACATTGCTATGTATCCTGAAACTTGAGATTCAGGCCTTTTCATCTTATTTTTTCCTCCATGCATGTACCTATTAGATATTGCTTAATTTCATTTATTCATTCATGTATTCATCCATGGCAAGACTACATATCAACGTCCTCACTCAAAGTTTTCTAAGTCTCTGTCTCAATCTCTCTCTGCTCTCTCACTGGTATCCTGGGAACTGTTAGTCACTAGCACCTTCTCAGCTCCCACAAAACAGAAAAACAGATTCAAAGAAGACCTGGCTCAAGGGGTGAGACATTTGGAGGCATGCCAGCAAAATTGAACACCTAATACCTCGTTGAATCGGTTCAATAATTCTGTGAATTAGATGCTGTTGTTATCCCCATTTTACGTATAAGGAAACTGAAGCAGAGAGCAATTAGGTAGCTTGACCAAAGCTGAGCAGTTAGAAAGTGTAGGAGGTTGAAATAAAGTCCAGGTAGTCCGGCTCCTGAGCGAAACGAAAGTCGTCTCATGCCCTTTCTGGAAGAACTCATCATCTAGTTCAAGAGACAGGCAGAAAAATAGATATAACACATTAAAATATGGACTAGTCAATACGCTGGGAGCAGGGAGCAGGGAATGGTCAACTAGCAGGGGAAAGAACAAGGAAATGTCCACATGGGCAGGGGGTGCCGTCCTATCCTGAAGCATAAATGGGTTTCCCAGGTGGACAGGGGTATGAGGACACTGTGGGCTACAGCAACAGCATGTGCAAACACCAGCAGAGGTGGAAGTGTCTGACTCAGTTTGAGGACTGTCAGAGGGTTGTTGGGATGGACACACAGGAGACGACACTGGAGACATGACATGGGACAATCTGTTATCCTGGAATTTGAGAAAACAGCAGAAGCAGGAAGGTCGTCTCCCTCCTCCCCTTTCCCTTCTCTCATGAAGCAGGTAAGAAGACCCTCACTCTAGAGGTGCCCTCCCTTTGCTCAAAGGGAAGGAACAGTCTTATCTTGGAAGACATAGAGACATAGAAAATAATCAAGCAAACCTTGCTACTGTTGGGGTTCAGAAAACGATAACCCCAAAGTTCAGTGCTTTGACATGCTGAATACTTTAAAGTGAAACTGGAAGGCCATAGAAGAAGCCTCAGAACCAAAAACTTCTAATCTTCTCTTGTTCCTCCTCCTCCCTGCCCCAAGCACAGTGAGCCTCTGAATTTTCCTTATTTGACTAAGGAAACTTCTTTCCAAAAGAAATGCAATGGTCTTAAGCCTCTCTCCCTAGGAAACTTATTGTATAATCAGAAAAGATTAACCCGCAGAGAAGAGACTAAAAGTCTGTCAGCACACCCAGATAAACTTTTCATCTGTTTTTCTGAGGGTAACTCTGAGAGGTTACCTGGGAGACTTTACTGATATAATAAAACAACCTTTGTTCACAGTGAAGTTCTGCCCCTTACCTCCCCACCACTTTTCTCAGAGCCCAGAGGAACTATGTCCCAGGTCATTGTTCTTTGGGCTCATTCATGTCCCCTGAAAATCATTTACTGCACCTCTCGATTGCCTACGTTCCAGTCCCATTCTGTTCTCATCTATGAAGATGGTATTGAAGGCTCAACAATCCGGCCCTTCTTTGAGTCTCATATTTGTGGGACTCATGGGTCCAGATGCATGTTAGTACATCTGTTATAGCTTTTTCCTCTATAAATCTCTTTCCTGTCAGTCATGTCAGTGAACCTTCAGTCGGTAGAGGGAACACTTTCCACACTAAGTTCCCCCTCATTTAGATCATAGTTTTTTATCCAATCATTATTCTCTATGACAATCCACTTCTTCATCTAATCTAGCACAAAATTACTCAGGCCTCTGTTTCTTTAGGTCTTTTTTTTCGAAGGTTCCCACGCCACATAAAACCTATATTAAATACATTTGTTAGGCTTTTCTCTTGGTTAATCTGTCTTTTGTTATAAAGGCCTCAGCCACGAACCTAGCGGTGTGTGAGGAAAAGACGTTTCTTTTTCCCAACAACACCATGCTGAGAGCTCTCGGTTTTATACTATAGAAAATGATAAAAGAGTAGAAGATTTTAAAGCATGGGAGAACCATGATTAGAACTGTATTTTATTTTTATTTATTTATTTATTTTTATATTTGAGTTGGAGTCTCACTCTGTCGCCCAGACTGGAGTGCAGTGGCCGCTCCCGGCCACTGCAGCCTCGACCTGCCGGGCTCCGGCGATCCTTCAGCCTCAGCCTTCCAGTAGCTGGAGCTACAGGCGTGCACTACCACGCCCGGCTAATTTTTTGATTTACTGTAGAGATGAGGTCTCGCCAAGTTGCCCAGGCGGGCCTCGAACCCGTGGGCTCAGGCAATCCACTCACCTCAGCCTCCCAAAGCGCGGAATTACAGGCTGAGCCACCGAGCCCGCCTAGAACTGTATTTTATAAAGATCTTTCTAGCACTGAAGGAGAGTAAGGTATGATGACAGAGATCACGTCAAGTGCAGAAAGAGATTAAAGTTATTGCATTCATTCAAATGAGAGATGACGAGAGTATGATTTAGGCAGTGGTAGTGGGCAGTGGATTTCAAATGTCACTTGTGGATTAGGGGTCCAAATACTAATTTATCAGTTTGTGTCCTGATGATACTGACATTAGTTTGCATCCTGATTCTGTTCTCCGAGATACTGATAGATGTCAATCATGTGTCTTCTATAAACTTGATATGTATGTCTCTCATAACTTTACCTAGATCAGTAATTAAAATAATTAACAAGGTCATTGCTTTGCTAGACTCTGGTGTGGCCATGCGCTCTTTGAGCTATGGCTACCACCATGTTTCCTAAGCTCTGACCGCCTCTCCTATCTTGGAGAGGTGAATCTTCTCGCTCTCTCTCACTCACTTTCTACATAAATTATATTTTCTAATCTATAAAAAAAGACATTTAACAAAAATGACAAGGTGAAAAGTGTCCAGGAATCACCTTCTAATTTAATATCAAACTCTCGTCTTCTCTCCATAGGCATATTGTGGAATATGGACACAGAATCAATCTGTCTTAAAGTTTATAATCCTTCTCAGGATTTAGCCCCTTTTAGAGTCTTCAAGCACGGGAGTATTCCCAGTTTTTCTCTGAAATATCTACAGTTTCCTTTCCTGCAGCCAAGTATAAGACTTGGGTTATATGACTGGGCTCGGTGGCTCAGCCTGTAATCCCAGCACCTTGGGAGGCCGAGATGAGTGGATTGCCTTAGCCCGTGGGTTCGAGACCTGCCTGGACAATTTGGCGAGACTTCATCTCTACGATAAATCAAAAATTAGCCGGGCATGGTAGCGCGCGCCTGTAGCTCCAGCTACTCAGAAGCCTGAGGCGGAAGGATTGCCAGAGCCCAGCAGGTCGAGGCTGCGGTGGCCGGGAGCGGCCACTGCACTCCAGTCTGGGTGACAGAGTGAGACTCCGACTCAAAAAAAAAAAAAAGACTTGGGTTATAGCCAAACATTCTTCTTCTTGCTCCAGGATTGTTCAAACAATGCTCACTACTTTGGGTTTTTTTTTTTTTTTTTGAGTCGGAGTCTCACTCTGTCACCCAGACTGGAGTGCAGTGGCCGCTCCCGGCCACCGCAGCCTCGACCTGCTGGGTTCCGGCTATCCTTCCGCCTCAGCCTTCCGAGTAGCCAGAATTATAGGCATGCGCTACCACGCCCGGCTGATTTTTTGATTTATTGTAGAGATGAGGTCTCGCTGCCCAGGCGGGTCTCGAACCTGCGGGCTCAGGCAATCCACTCACCTCAGCCTCCTAAAGGCACAGGATTACAGGCTGAGCCACCGAGCCCGGCTAACTTTGGGTTTTAAATACAAAGTTTATGACTGACACCCATATAACAAAAGAAAACAAGAAAAAAGCATAACAAATTTATATAACAAAGTCTTGTGTGACGTAAGAGTCTCCAGAAATGAAAACCCAAAGTCCCAGGGAAAACTGCATTTTTATGCTAAATCTAATGCATGAAGCGAATAGTTGTGGAGAGAAACGATTGGACAAAAAGGGGTAAGATCTAATGATAAACTTGGGGGCCGGGCTCGGTGGCTCAGCCTGTAATCCCGTGCTTTGGGAGGCCGAGTTAAGTGAATTGCCTGAGCCTGCGGGTTCGAGACCCACCTGGGCAACTTGGCAAAACTGCATCTATACAATAAATCAAAAAATCAGCCGGGCATGGTAGCGTGCACCTGTAGTTCCAGCTACTCGGAAGGCTGAGGCGGAAGGATCGCCGGCGCCCAGCAGGTCGAGGCTGCGGTGGCCGGGAGCGGCCACTGCACTCCAGTCTGGGTGACAGAGTGAGACTCCGACTCAAAAAATAAAAAATAAAAAATAATAAATAAATAAATAAACTTGGGGAACCTTTCTTGTATCTCTGTATGACACTCATTCCCCTGGGTATGGGGCAAGACGCCTGTCACATGAGAACTTTTGGGGGGAAAGAGGTCAGGGAGTGAATGTCCCAGGTGTTATGGGCTGCTTTGAGGAAGGGGAGTTCTAGTTTCTGTGGGGAAAGTCTTGCAGGGAGATATGAGGGAAGACAAAACAAGGGTGGGAGAAGGTTCAAGAGAACTTTTTGCTTCTGAAGCCCTTCTAAGCTCCTTCAGTTTCAAAGTACAGCAGTATGTCAGGGCACCGTGTATTAGGATATAGTGTTCTGAGCCCTGACACTTCTGAGCCTTGCTAGTTTGAAGGCTATTTTGCTTAGTAGGTAACACAAAAGCAAAATGATAAGGAGTAATTCCCTTTGGTCACTGTAAAAAAATGCAAGACAGTTTCCAACCATACAATTTTTTAAACTTTCTGTTACCTTCTGAATGAGTCAGAGACTCTTTTGATTTGCAAATGACAAAAACTCGAGTGACAGTTGCCTCCCTATCCACTCTCGGTTATTTTATAACTTTCTAGTGTCCAAATAGGGAGATTTCCTTGTATTAGAAATTATGAAATTAGAAAACACACAATACAGTTCCTTATAGCATAAGAGTAGAAATGCATTGAGAAAGGAGACAGAGTAGAGAATGCATTGAGAAAGGAGATAACACATTTCTAACTGGAATTGGAGCCACATTAATTTGGACTTGAAGAAGGGTTTTATCACTTATTAGACATATGACTTTGAGCAAGCTTCTTTTTTTATAATCAATATTATTTATTATGGTTTTGTGGGGTACAGTTAAGGGTTAGGTGTACAAGTACGTTTCATTCAGGCACCCTGTTGATAAGAGGTGTTTCCCCTTCCCAGACAGATATTTGCTACTGTTAATCCCATCTCCTCCCCCCCATAGTTTCCCAGTACCGTCAGTCATTTTCTTATAGTATTACATTGGATATTCAAAGTCCATTATATGAGTGAGAACATGTGATACTCGGATCTTTGTTTAATAAATCTGTGACTCAGTTTTGATTTCTTCAAAATAAGGATACCTTCAAAATAATAATACCTTCTTCATTGGATTTGTGGACTGCTGACTTCCTAAAAATACCATCAAAATAACATGTTGATCAAGCAAAGCCAAGTGAATTACCTACTGCAAGAGGAAGAAACACCACCTTGGCCAAGTATGTCTCAGAAGGGGAAGAACAAGGGAGGATGTCTTTGAAACACAGGGGTTAGTGCAAAATGGTCTTTTAGCACAAAGATTTGACAGGGATTGGACAGAGTTCAAAATGTGATAGCTTTGGATTGGTGGACATATGGAGAGGAGGGTTTTGAAGTGCATCTTAATGAGTAAACAGATGTTTGACAAGTGACTAGTTCATGGAGTTGAGCAATCTGTTGTCCTGAGAAGAGGGCTCTATTCCAACAACAACTCTTTGATGCCAGCTCTGTGTTCTACAGTTCTGTTACATTGTGACACTAATTGTCTGGAGTTAGCACAGATGTTACGAGTTAAGGGCTCATGGCCACAAGACTGCCCTCCACCTTAGATACCAGCTGCAAGCCTCAGGTATTCCTGAGCCACTCTTGCTTCTGCTAGGAAGACTGAAAATTTAAGAGTTCACACATCCTTGGGTTTGACAATTCATTAGAAGGATTTACAGAACCCAGAAAAGTTCTATAAAGGGGGTCCCCCCAAAACCTCTAATTATCGTTTGGAGAGTGGGTCCCTTGAGCTACACTTGGAATTTGTTTCTCTGCATCAAATGATCAAAGTTTTTATCTGGAAGCTTTGAGAAGGTTGTGTCATGATTTGCAGGAGAAATGTCCCAAGTTGTGGCCAACGGGTGACTGGTTTTTTCACTATGACAACACACCTGCCCATACCAGCAATGAGTGTTTAGCCGTTTTTGACTAAAAACGGCTTGACCTCCACGCCCCACCCACTCTGTTCAGCCTATCTTGCCCCAAGTTACTTTTTTTATTTCCCTGATGAAAAACGTTTGTTGGGAGCCAACATCTATAGCTACATGGCTGAGGCCTGTAAAGGCCCATCTGGAAGATCGTCTCTGACATAGGATATCAGTTATACCTATAATATTGGCGTGTGATTAGTGACCAGTGTGTATACATGGCAGTAAAACTTATAAATAAAATCTCTATACGCCTGATGAAAGGTTATACAGCAGAATGACCTTGTCCTTTCTAAATCTTACTTCTTTCTAGATATTCTTTAACTTCTATTCCTGGTAGGCTGGTGAGTCAGCTCTTGTTCCCAAAGGCAGTTCCTCCTAGGATTAGGATTAGAAACTAAATTATCATAATAGTTTTATTGCCCCGCCTTTTAGCTGGGCAGGGCGTTTTTCTTCAGCTCTTGTTCCCAAAGGTAGTTCCTCCTAGGATTAAGATTAGAAACTAAATTATAATAGTTTTATTGCCCCGCCTTTTAGCCGGGCAGGGCGTTTTTCTTCAGGACGTCTTTCTAGTTTCGTTACATGCCGAAACTGCTTGCTTCAGCCTGTGGCCATTTCCATAGTAACCGTGCAGTCCGTTATCCAAGAGTGTGACAGACACTATTTGATTTTTAGAATAGACTTGTTCGGATAAAACATTCATTTAAAACGATATGATTTCCATCGGAAAGATTTAAACAGTAATAAGCATTCGTAGAAAACTTTTAGGTTTTGTTTAAGCTTTTTAAGTTTCCTTTTTTCAGATTATGACTTTAGTTCCTATTCCTGTAGGCCAATTTTAAGATCCTTTAATTAGTATACCGAAACTTTCCCAACGCTGTAGTTTTTGCTTCTAATATGACAATAGGAAATTTTACACGTAGCCATGTATTAATATACTAGGAAAAAAGATTTAAGTTTTGGGTTAAAGTCATAGTTTTATTAAAATAGAATGAGAATTATAGTGTTATGATTCTAAAATCATACGTCAATGATAATTATAAGATTTAATGATAAGGGATTAGCTTAATAAGATATAACATAGTATTAAAGTCCAAACACTAGATCATGAAACTCATATAAGTCATGGTAAGGAATAAGTTTTGAATTAATTGTTATAGAATTACAGGCCACTATGTTGAATCGTAATAGGTTAATGGAATAAATAAAAATTAAGTCATTTAAGTAAACTTATAAATTATAGTATAGTGTTAAGTTGATAATATCAATCATTAAAAAATATTAGGAGTCAGTGAACTTGGATTGAACCTAGAGTTAACTCTAAGAAAGTTTTTGTATTAATCAGGGTTTAGAACAAAGAGTATAATATGAATGATTTATTGAACACTATGGAAGACACTTTTAAACGAACTGTATTTGTGCACCTGTGACCTTGATGTGAGATTTGTAAGGCACGCCTGCTTGAAGCTTGCAAGTCTTGTGATGATCTTGTGATGCATAGTTTGCAAATTGCAATATACATCATGGAGTGTGTACGCCCCCAGCAAGTGATTATCACACTGCTGGAGGGTATGAAAAATGGTATATAAGTTGGAAGGTGTCCGAATAAAATTTGGCTTCAGTCTTGGCCAGACTGTTCCCAGAAGAAATCGCCTCTGAGTGGTCTCTTCTCGCCATCTGGAATCTCCGTTGCGGTCCTTACCCACCCTCCGTCAGGGCTGGTCCCTGACAAACGTTCTCGAAGGGAAACATTTCCTGATGTGGAAGAGGTGAAACAAAAAATACCAGAAGCATTAAAAGGCATCAACATTGACGAGTTCAAAAAACTGTTTGAACAGTGAAAAAAGCATCTCGATAGGTGTATTGTATCAAATGCAGAGAACTTTGAAGGTGACTGAATTTAAACATGGAAGAATAAATATACAATTTTTAATAAGTAAATTCCAGGTATTTTGGGGATCCCTCCCGTACTTATGATTATGGTTTATTACGAAGGATACAAGTGAACAGTCGGATGAAGAAGTACATAGGGCAAGGTTTGGGGGTAGAAGGTACAGGGCTTCCCCCCTCTGGGCATATCACCCTCTCAGCACATCAATGTGTCCACCACCCAGGAAGCTCTCTGAGCCTCACCGTCCCAGGGTTTTATTACACTGGCGTAATTGACTAAATCATTAGCCATGTGTTTGAACTCAATCTTCAGTCCTCTTTCCTTCCACAGAGGTCTCAGAGTGTGGCTGAAAAATTTCAACGAGTTAATTATGTGTGTCTATTTGAGACAGAGCAGGGACCCCTCTTAGGGGCCAGCATTCCTTGAACCTACACATGTAAACAAAGAAAAGTCTTAAATTCCTTCCAGGGAAATTCCAGGCACCTAGCTAGCTCTGAGAAGTAAATGAGAAATTTGAAGAGCAAGAAGGTAATAGCAGTTTAAAGTCATAGCTTAAGGAAGCTACAGTCATGGGATGTTTGGTTCGCTATAGAAACCAAAGATATCTTAACATATGTCCTTGAGTTGTTTTTCAGAAACCCACATACCCCTCCCTCCCCAACAAATGGATCCACTGGCAAATAGACCTTAGATAAGAGAGAACTGAGGACTGGACACTGACTGCTGGTCTTTGCTCCAAATTTCTTCCTGAGGGGCCTGGAGGAAGTCACACCCACAGGCCGGAGCTCAGCATTCTTTTCTGCTCACCCTGTCTTTGGACAAAGCTTCACCTCCTTAACCAATCGCAAATCAGAAAAATCTTTAACTCTGCCTGCGACCTGTAGGCCCCTGGCTTTAAGACACCCCACCTTTTTGGGCCAAGCCAACGTATAACCTCTGTATTATTGATTTGTGATTTTTCCCATAATTTCTGCCTTCCTGAAATTTACCCTTGCCTTTGAATATCCTTGCTTGCAAGTCATTGGGAGGTCTGGTCTTAAACATGAGTGGCTTAGTTTGCCCTGCTTAGTTTGCCCTGCAAATAAAGACCCTCTTTCCTCCTGTGGCAAAGCCTTGGATGTTTGGCCTTACTGTACCCAGGTGAGCAGTTCAGCAACATGGTGACCAACTCTCATACTGAAGTTACCAAGGGCTTTTCCTCCCTCATCTCATTAGCATAAATTCAGGTATGTTTGAAAGGGACTTCTGATAAGGTAACAAAAGACACTCTTATCACTCAGGAAATTCCAAGGGTTTCAGGAGCCTGTGTGTCAGAAACCAGGGATGACGACCAAATATATTTTTTATTGTGCCACAAGGACTATGAATCCTAATGAACAATCTGTTGTCTGAAGAGAGGTTTAGGTGTGCAGTCTGTTGCTCAGATAAATGCATTTTTCAGGAAGTTTGTTAGTTAAACAATAACATTATTTATAACTTTACCTTCCTGAGTGAGAATTTCCTAAACTAGTAAAGTGATATAATATATATATATATATTTTTTTTTTTTTTTTTTTTTTTTTTGAGTTGGAGTCTCACTCTGTTGCCCACACTGGAGTGCAGTGGCCGCTCCTGGCCACCGCAGCCTCAACCTGCTGGGCTCCGGCAATCCTTCCGCTGGAATTACAGACGCGCACTACCACGCCCGGCTAATTTTTTTGATTTTATTATAGAGATGAAGTCTCGCCTGCCCAGGTGGGTTCTCGAACCCGTGGGCTCAGGCAATCCACTCACCTCAGCCTCCCAAAAGTGTGGGATTACAGGCTGAGTCACCGAGCCCGGCTAGTAGTAAAGTGATATTAATGCATATTCTTGTATTTCTTAATCCTATTAAGCTGTGTGGTTAATACAGGTTAAGACAGGAAGGTTATCCCACCTCCCCCAGATTTTATTGACTTAACTATAAAAATACATTTAGGGTGTTTAGCAAAAAGTAAAAATTCAAAAAATTAGCAATGTAAATCTATATAAGCTTAAAATAGAGAAAGGTAGAAATTATGAACCACCTGCTGTAGCCCAGGAAAAAGTTAGCAGATTCATGAACAAGGTTCACGACAATGAGAATGGACAAGAAGGCGGTAACCAAAAGTTCTTCAGAATATAGAACTTAGAGGACTTTACAGCAGATTGAAAGGGGAGGGTGAGGGGAGGGAAAGTGTAACTGTCATCGCCAGTTGGGTGAATGATAAAATTATAAAGCTACTCACGAAGATATAGAATGAAGAAAATGGAGCAGATTTTGAAAAATGAATTTAATTTTGGGTGTGTTGCTGTTGCCTGGAACAGACAGGAATGAAAAGGCACTCTATATTTTTAAATTAATAGCACATGGAGTGTAGTACTTGCTGGGAGACATTTAACTCAGGAGGCAGTTGGAAACACGTGTCTGGAGTTCAGAATGGTGGAAAAGACTGAAGGTCAAAAGAGAATAAAGGCCAATGATCTGGCCCAGTGGATTGCAGCCTCCGTCCTTGCCCTGTCCTTACAGGGTTGTGTGTGGTATTCGAGTATTAAAGTTGCTAGAGCATTGAGACTTGTTCATTTTATTAATTCAATGAAACTAATCAGGCATCACCATGGTTAACAACCTTCCTTGTAAACCCCAGCAGGAAATGTCCTGATTCTAGACAGAACACAATGGCCATAAATTTGCACCATGAATTATGGAAGAATGCAGACATTCTATGCCAGCCCTAACTGAGTAACCGCAGGAGGCCTGATTGTCTGCAGGCCCTTTTCTTCCTTGTGCTCAAGGTCTGGGAAGTCATTTCAATTACTGATTAAAATGGTCATTTCCTTCCCATTATTTGGGTGCTGGGAACAACATCCTTAGAATTCCACAAATTCCATCAAGTGTTAGGAGCCACGGAGCTGCATAATCAGAAAAAAGGCTTTTGCCCAGTACTGAGGGCACAGAGCTCAGAATGAGTAGGAAAGGACACAAGGGGCATGTTGAAAAGTTAGAGGCTACAGTGGTTGGGCCTGTTGCACCATGGTGCAGTAACCGTTGGGGCTCAGAAAAAGCTTGTAAGTTCTTCTAAAGTCTTGTAATTACAAGATTTTAGAAGCAACCTCAGGACTGTGAGAAATGAACTCACCTGTCCAAAAATTAATGGATAGACACAGAGACATGGAGGGCAGCAGAAGTGAGACTTTAATGACAATATTGCAAGATCAGGTGTCTGTTGGGCAGGCACACCAAAACTTTCACAGCTAGCATATTTGTAACCTAGAACGCAAGTCTCTCCCCTGTTTTCCCATAGGCTGGGCATTTCAGAGCTTACAATACTTTCCCGCATGTCGCCTACATGGCACACATCCATTAGGTCACATAATTACCTCATTTGCCTGTCTTTTTTGTTGATTGGTTTATAGGACTGTCATAAAATCCTTTCATTTACATGTCCTATTTGCTGATTGGTTTACAGGGTTCCATTTTGATTGGTTCCCTCCAAAATTTGAGCACGAAAGTCCATCAGTGTGAAAGCCCATGAAAAAGAGAACAAAGAAGTAGGAAGTGACTCAGCAAAGGCATAGAAACATGGCTCAGGGCTCATTTTGAAAACAAATTGACCGGGCTTGGTGGCTCAACCTGTAATCCCAGCACTTTGGGAGGCTGAGGCGAGTGAATTGCCTGAGCCTGTGGGTTCGAGACCAGCTGGGGCAACTTGGAGAGACCTCGTCTCTACAATTAAATAAAAAACAGCCGGGCATGGTAACATGTGCCTGCAGTTTGGGCTGCTTGGAAGGCTGAGGTGGAAGGGTGGCTGGAGCCCAGCAAGTCAACAATGGTGTGACCATGGTTGTACCACTGCCCTCCAGCCTGGGTGAAGGAGTGAGACTCCAACTAAAAAAAAAATAAAAATAAAAAATAAAAAATAAAGAAAAGAAATCATTCTATTTTCTTACAGGAGCAAGGAGGTTTCTGAGTTGTTTCTCCTGCTCCAAGTACAGGATGAATCTCTCTCTGAAGTTCTCATATCTGAAGTTCCTTTAGAAGAAACACAACTACCTTTACTACCATCCCTGAAATTGCATTAACCAGAGACTATTAGACTCATCTCCCAGGCAGGAAGACTGAGGAATGTCTTTATTCCACACCTATACAGACTTTGTCACAGGCCACTGTGTGTCTTTCAGTTCCACTCCATTACAAAGAAAATTATTTACAAACTCTTATCTGTTCTTGGAACCCAAACAACTCTCCTGGAAACCTTTTCCTATCCCTCAAAATTGCCTACATTTTTCCATATTCCTCTTCCCTACGAAGAGGATATTTTACTCTCAATCATCTGTCCTGTCTTTGAATCTGACATTTTGCATGGCTCCTATGCACACAGACAATAAATTTTTATGTCTTTTCTTTTGTTCATCTATTGTCAGCTTATTTCAGCAGACTGGAATCTTCAGACGGGGAAAGAAATACTTCCTTTGCATACAACCAACACTCTAGTCCTAGGAGGAAGTTTTGCCCATTTTTCCCTAACACTTTAAGATAAAAGCCAGAAGCTTATAAAACTTTTTAAAGCCCTTAGAATACAATTAAAAGAAGGTCTCAGATGTGTTGAAAGATGTTGAAAACCTGGGGTTAAATAAGATGATTTATTCAACTCGGTGTCTTGCATAAAGCAACTAGTGGCAAACTCCACAATTCAGACTCTTTCTGAGTACTCATAAATTCAAGGTCAAAGCAAAGGGCTTTTGAATGGATTTTCATTTCTTTCTCTCTATGCAACTGAACTTGTCACTTCTGATCAAATTTAAAGTGATATTTATACTTATCTCTTTGGTGTCTAGATGATGTTTAGTTTAATATTATTCAATTAGAGACGTGTTCTGTCAGAAAATAAATAGACCTCTTGGTTGTACTTACCTCTTACAAAAATCACATCACATAGATAAAGCAAAAAATGATGTAATAATGAAACATTAATGCAAATACCAAGTCAGAGAGAATTGGGCTATGTCAATAAAATATGCAAAGTGACAGGCTCAAGGTAGTGACATGAGAACTCCAAGCCTTTTAGTCTGAAGGATGTTGTTCTTATATATATTATATTTTTTTTTTTTTTTTTTGAGTTGGAGTCTTACTCTGTTGCCCAGACTGGAGTGCAGTGGCCGCTCCCGGCCTCCTCAGCCTCGACCTGCTGGGCTCCAGCGATCCTTCCACCTCAAACTTCCAAGTAGCTGGAACTACAGGCGTGCGCTACCACGCCCAGCTAATTTTTTGATTTTATTGTAGAGATGAGGTCTCGCCAAGTTGCCCAGGCGGGTCTCCAACCCGCGGGCTCAGGTAATCCACTCACCTCAGCCTCCCAAACCGCGGGATTATAGGCTGAGCCACCAAGCCCGGCTTGTTCTTATGTCTTAAATGGAAATGCAATTGATACGTCTTGTAGATTTGCTAAATGAAGTTTAGCCTAAAGCTGCCTCCTTACTTATTTTAAGTCTGGCCTAAAGAGTTCTTCATACATAGTGAATAGTAACCTAACTAGATGTGTAAACAGATGACTGTTGTACCAATCACCAAATTTCAACCAATCATAGCTGGCCAATTGTTTAAACCATGTTCAAATAAGGCAAATGGCAAGCTGGAGTCAATTTGACTGTTTATGTATTTTACATCCATTTTCTGTACTCACCTTCCTTTTTCTGTCCACAAATCTTCCACCATATGCATAGACATACTGAACTTATTCTGGTATGGGAGGCCTGGCTAGCAAATCATTCTTTTCTGAGTTAAACCCTTTACATTTAATTTGTCTATTTTTTTTAAACAGTTGGGATTCTATTATGAAAATAGTGAGGATTTTTGTATAGATTCTTTAGCCATATCAACATCTTAATAATGAGACAGAGGAGAACCTTAAAATAAAGCCAAAGCTGAAATGAACATCAGGAATACTGTTTTGCTTAACCCTATATATTTTCTTTTCTCAACCATATTTCTAATCCACTGCAAACAGTATAGCCTTCTAGGTTATAAAAGCAATGATAAAAATCAGAAATGCCATTGAGCTATGTGCTAAATATGAGCAGTGCTTTACACAATATCACACGTTGGATCTTCACAGAAATTCTATGGAATAACCTCCATAGAGGCTTTTAAGTTACTTGCCCAGGGACATGCTACATAGATAGTTCTCAGAGTTAGAATTTAAACCCAGGTCTGATGATGTTTAAAGTCAGAGTTCTGAGCTTCTTTGCCATTCTCCTGCTTTCTCTTCCTTTCTCCACGCGAGAGTGGATGTCATAATGATTACTGCTGTCTCACAGGGGAAAAGGGAGCAGGTCTAGGTATGACTTATAGGCACATAGAGTCCTTAAGAGGACCTCGTAAATATTTGTTGGCTGATAGGTCTGAATTGACTCTACCACAAAACAGATCGGGAGAAAAATTTACTGACTAGGATTTTACTGGTGATTTAATCCAATATAGAATATTAACATCATTTCACATAATAAATAACACTTGTGGTGTAGGATATATGACACTACTCCTATAAGACTATAGGAGACCACAATATTCCACCCTAAAATATGCTTCTTTGGCATATTGATTATTTTGAGCTAGTTATCTTGAGAAACTCCAGACACAGAAGTTCTGAGAGGTTATCTTTTGTAAAAAAAATAAATAAATTACATGCATTAGTAATTTATCTGCACAAGGAAGACAGGTATATATTATAAACTACTTTGTACAGTCTATCTATACTCTGGATTTTGTTTTCTAATTTAATGAAATTTCTGTGATGGCAAGAGTCAAATTTTCTGCTATGTATTTTCTGTAACCTCTACCAAAAGTTTGACTTAAACTACATTGTCAATAAATGTTTGACAATCGTAATAATCTTGTGGAAATCAAATCCATTCACTGCTTTCCTCTAGTGTATCTTGAAACAAAGAGGAGATTTGGTGATAAAAAAACCTCTGACCTATCTATACATTAGGAATTAAAACACAGTATACAATTCAAGCCCTCAGTACTGCCAATTGAAAATTAAAACAAGTTTTATGTGCTTTCAATCCACAGATGAAAAAATTCACCTCTCCACATCCGGGCAGGTTCTTATCCTGCCTCTACTCTGACTATTTCTCTAAACAATTCTGGAAAGTCTTGATCAAAATAATCCATTACAAACTTAATTAACTTACATCATTATCAAAGTGTGTTAGATGCTATAGAGGATATAAGTCATTCATTTATATACTCATTGATTTATTCAACCAGTGTTTGTTGGGTAATTACACAGTCATGTATCATGTTAAGTGCTGGGTTGCTGAGATAAAAGTTTAATGCTCTGTTTTAAAAACCCATTCTCTAGAGCTCTTGACAGAGCTGTGACTAGATGAACAGGAAACAGCAAGAGAACAGCCAGGAAGAACCACATTGACCGGAGCAACAGAAAGTTTTGATGAAGTTGTTAGAAGAGCAAATAATAAGACAAAGAACATTCCTATCGAAATAGTATAAATAAAATTTGATCCCAGCTTTCAATGCTCCCGCAGTCTAATCATGTCTATTTGTAAATACTTGAAATCGAGTGGAGAATCTTAAAGAGTTAGTAAACCACAGAAAGACATTGATGATCTCCTTGCAAACTCCTTTCTGAACAGGAGTGAAAACTTATGACAGGAAAAATTTCATAGGTGCTCAAGATCTCCCAGTGAGTTATTGGTACAAATAAAGCAGAGATCTAGTCCAGCATTTGGCCACATGGCCTTTTAGACCCATCCTTGCTCTGGGAAAGTGAAAGGTGATTCGTTTCTCACCATTTTTTGTGTATGTGTGATAGAGCCTTTCATGGGTAAATTAGGGGCTCTTTCTAGTGGGTGAATAGGAGTGATGGAAAATGGATTTCTAAGATATAAAAGATTACTTGTATGTGCATTTCACATGTTAACTGTGTCTCCTGATCTTTAAGAACTGGATAAGTTTTCCATAAGCCATTTGTGAATGTAATTCCATATTCCTTCCTAAAAAATTTAAAATGTTTTTGAGGTGCTCATAGCCTCATGGTTGCCTGTAGCTCTGTACTTCTGCTTCCAGTGAATTCAAGATTGTTTATGGGGGTGTTCTCAATATCATTGAACAAAATATTAAGTTCAGATTTTTCTTCACAATCTTTTTAATTTTTTTCCAGCAGGAGTCTCATTCTGTCTCCCAGGTTGCAGTGCAGGGGCACAATCACGGCTGCAGACTCAACATGCTGGGTTCAGGTGATCCTTCCCCCTCAGCCTTCCAAGTAAGTGGAACTACAGGCGCATACCATCATGTTCAGCTTGTTTTTTTGACTTATTGTAGAGACAAGGTCTTGCCAAGTTGCACAGGCTGGTCTTGGACCCCTGGGCTCAGGCAATCCTCCCAACTTGGCCTCCCAAAGTATTGAAATTACAGGTATAAGCCACCATGCCTGGCCACATTCAACTTAAAAAAAAAAAGATCAGCCTGCAAAGGCTTTAGGTCAAGCTGACTATGCAGGACATTTGGAATGGGGCTGATGACAGAGGAAGGTTTACATCTTAACAACATAAGCGAACACAAATTCAACATTTAACATCATAAAATTTCATCAGCCATTTGGCTGTAGGGAATGTTAGTTTGCTGTTTCAAAAGGCGTCGTTTTTGCTTGGATGGGTTCTCCATTTCTCCATTCCAATTGTACATCTTTTTCCCTATCCTGGAATCCCTACTCTTCTCATATAAATACCATGTTAGTGCATGTGAGCTTGAAGTCAGCCCTAGCACCTGTATCTCTTGGTCTGTTTTCTCTGGACATCAGAGTCAGCACCACTGATGTTTGATCATGCATGGCTTAAGCCAGAATTACTTGGGAATGTCCTCACTTCAGACAATCCTCAACCAGGGATTGATGGATACCTACGTATAGATAATCTAGGTTCCTTACCTTGTGGTTTGTATGACGCTGAGCATGTGTTCTACAAGGGGTCTTACAATTCCTCAGCATGTTGAAGCTCTATTGGTTTTCTTCTTAACCCACTTCTCTAAGAATGTTTTAGGAGTTCACTTCCCAAATAAGATACTTGTTCTGAAGTCTGTTTCAGGGTCTGCTTCTGGGAGAATCCAAAATAAGACACACCCAACTGAAAGATTTATGACTTATTTTCCCAGACATAGTTTTCTCCATATAAGGAATTGAGATGCATATTGCTTTGTTTTTTTGAGCTGGCGCCTCATTCTGTTGCCAGGCTAGAGTGCAGGGGTATGCTCACAGCCCCACAGCATTGACTGCTGGGCTCAGGTGATCCTTTCATCTCAGTCTTCCAAGCAGCTGGAACTACAGGCATGCGGCCCTATGCCCGTCTACTTTATTTTGCTTTATTGTAGAGATGAGGTCTCGCCAAGTTGCCCAGGCTGATCTCAAACCCCTGGCTCAGGCAATCCTCTCACCTTGGCCTCCCAAAGTGCTGGGATTACAGTCATGGGCCACTGCGCCTGGCCTCAGATGTGTCTTATTAAGATAAAATGTTTATTTTTCTCTCTTGATATATATGTATCTATATTCCGAAAGTTTTTCTAATATAATTGACTTGCTATTTGGGGGAGGAGATTAAAATAGCAATGATGCTTAAAGTGTGAGGTAGCCAAGGCATGACAATTTATTTTGATCTTCCCATAAAGATGACATTTTTAGAGAGCATTACTACTCTTATGTTGAGGAATCCCATGTCTGGCAAGAGATAGCAAGAATTCAGTTGAAAATGCCATTAAGAAAAGATTCCAAATGTGCTTCTCAAGGAAGTCCGTTATGATTTCAAGGTGAAGCTTGAGAGTCACGACTCTTCTCATCTTTATGGTAATTTCAAAAATGACAATTCAGCATTTACCATGTGTTCAACACTATATTTTAGCACAAGAAGCATAGAGGTAGAAGTAACCTAGTAGGTGCCCTGCAGATACTGGGGTTTTAATGGAATAGATTGATTTTTATTTTTAATTTTTTTTAATTTTAAAGATGTGGGATACAATTCAGGGTTAGATATACAAATGTTTGTTATGCAGGTATCCTTGTTGATGAGGTGTGACCCGCCCCCCTCAGTAGATTCCCACTACTGCCATTCCTGCCCCTGCCCTCCCCTGGCAGTTTCCCACTACTGTCAATCCTTTTCTTAGAGTATTATGATAATTGTTCAAAGTTCACTTATAAGTGAGAACATGGGATACTCAATTTTTTGTTTCTGATATGTCACTCAGTATTATAGATTCTATGTCCATCCAGGTTGCTGTGAAGTTCTTGATTTTGTCCTTCTTTATGACTGTGTAATATTCCATTGTGTATATGTACCACATTTTTTTTTTATCCAGTCCTCTTTCAATGGGCAGCATGGTTGGTTCTATGTTTTTTCTATTGTGAACAATGTGTAACAGACAGATTTTTAAACAGACATGTTGACTCAGTGAGGTAAGGAGACTACTAGAAGGCTGCATAAGTACTGTGGTAGTCGGGTGTCTGGTCTTTGCAACGGCTTGCTAGACAAATGGAAGGACAAAATGAAGGCCTTCTAGGGGAGAGATTGCATTTCTGGACGCTCTTAGACACTGCTAAGTTTGTCCTGGAAAACTTGAGTCAATAATCTTTGTGCACAAATGTCAAAATGCAGGTCTGAGCTTTAATCAAGGATGTTTTAGAATATCAGAGCCAGGAAAAGACTTAGAGCATCTAAAGGCTAATGGACTAGCTCAAGGTCACTTAGCAAAGTCGTCTAGTTCCATCCTAACACCTTTTAATAAAGAAACTTCCCATACAAAACACACACACACACACACACACACACACACACACACACACACACACACACACACACACACACACACACACACACAATCCTATGCTTAAACAAGTAAACAAAAAATTTGCATTAGAAAAAATGAAGCACCCCATTTAGCTAAAGGGTCTTCCAATTTTTTCCATGGTAAGGAGAAACCAGTGCAAATGAACCATTTCAAATATTATAATACCAATAGTATTATAATATAAACAACGAAATTGAATTTAGAACAGCAGCTTAGAGAGTTCACAAAAGTCTACAGATTGCTCTTTCAAGAGGACAACTTCAAGATTGCATTTATGCTGAAAGAAGACACTGATTTATACCTTCAGGTTTTCAGGAAATGTACTATTTATCACTCTATTTTTTCAAGAAATTTCTCATCGTTGAATGTCTAAAAGAGAAAGCAAACTCTTCTAACTTTTCCTTTGCAGTTAATGAGAGAGAGAGAGAGAGAGAGAGAGAGAGAGAGAGAGAGAGAGAGAGAGAGAGAATAGAGTAAAAATTTTTAATTAAGACTGTAACATTTGGTAACACAGGGGCTAAGGTTACAATGCATTCAGAAGAAGGCTCTTTCCAGCTTTGAAAAATAAGAAATAATTACACTATCAGATCCTTGTGAAAGCACGTACTGACAGTACTGTGAGATGCTTTTGATGTAGGTTGGTTGTCATCTACTTGAACAACTAGCCTTTTGCTTAAAAAATGTGATGGAACATTGACCAGAGAAATGGTCTAATAATGCTTTTGAGAAAGAGATTGGGAGTCAGTAAATTGAGACAGAATACAAATACCCAGAAAGTCAGGATTAGGCTTTATTTATCCTTTCCTTTTCACTAGACTGTGCCTGTATAAGCAGGTAATAGCCATTTTACTAAATCCATTCCATAGCTATTGAGTATCAACCATATGCTAAGCTCCATGCTGGACTGAAGATACAAACATTTTATATTCTGGTAAAGGAACATATTTAAGATGAACTAATAAATTAGGTGCAGTGAGAGAGTCCACTGTCAGAGCACTGTGACTGGTGCATCTAAAAACAGCATTAGCGGCCAGGCACAGTGGCTCATGCCTGTAATCCCCTCATTTTGAGAGGCAGAGGCGAGAGGATTGTCTGAACTCAGGGGGTTCGAGACCTGAGCAACATAGCGAGACATCATCTCTACAATAAATTAAAAAATCAGCTGGATGTGGTGGCACGTGCCTGCGGTTCCTGCTACTTGAAAGGCTAAGACAGGAGGATCACCTGAGCCCAGAAGATTGAGGCTGTGTTGGCCGTGAGCATGCCACTGCACTCTAGCCTGGGTGACATAGTGAGACTCCAACTTAAAAAAAAAAGAAAAAGAAAGAGCATTAGCAAAAGAATGATCTGAGCAGGTGGATCAGAGAAGCCTTCGTGGAATGGAGAATGATTGACTAGTTTCCTGAAGGTCCAGCAGGAGATCACCAGGTGAATGAGAAGTCAGGACATACCAGGTAGAAAGGGAAGATTGCGCAATAACACGGTGGCATGATGTAGTATCTCACATCTGCAGAAGCACAAGAAATTCGATATTGCTGAAGAGAAGGATGCCCAGGCTGGAGAATGGGTAGAGGAACAATTTTTGTAAGAGGTACAACTGGAAATAGGTTGGAGCCAGATCATGATATTTTCCTGGCAGATGAAGTTTCTTGCTAAAGTTTAACTGACTAGCTTGCCTCGCTAGTCTCAACAGGATTTCTATGACTTGCTGTGTTCTGATGGGTCATTTTAAGAATTTGGAGCAGTCAGTTTGTCTGAAAAACTGAATTCAGATGGCAGGAAGAAAGGAGTGATGGGCTCTGGGCTACAGGGTCCTTGGAGGAAAACTTGGACATAGAGAATGAACTCATCCTAAGTGAAAAAAAAAAAAACCCAAAACGATCGTGAACCATGCCTGACACTATAAAACAGAGAAAAGTGGCGTTAGGCTGGTAATTCTGTTCTGGTATGATGCAATATAAATTTGTTTCTCTGAGTTACTTGGAAGCTTTATCTTTAGGAGAAAGGTTGTTGAGGATTGAATAGTGTTATCACCCAATTCACGTCCACTCAGTACCTCAGAATGTGACATCTAGAAATAGTCTTCACAGATATATTTAGCTAAGAGGAGGTCATTTTTTGTTAAGTAAACAGAAAAAAAAAAAGATGAGTTCATATTGGATCAGGGTGACCCTTAAATTCAATGACTGGTTTCTTTTTTTTCTCTCCTCTTTTACTTTTTAGTTTAAAATTGTGGGGTACAATTCAGGGTGAGATATACAAATATTCATTGTGCAAGTACCCTTGTTGATGAGGTGTGCCCCCCCTTCCCAGGCAGATATCGACTACTGTCAATCCCACCTCCCCGCCCCCACCCTCCTGGAGTTTCCTGCTACTGTCAATCCTTTTCTTATAGTATTACAGTAGTTGTTCAAGGTTCACTTATGAGTGAGAACATGTGATACTCAGCTCTTTGTTTCTGTGAGCTCTTTGTTTCTCTTTGTTTCCTCTCAGTATTATAAACTCTAATTCCATCGAGGTTGCTGCAAAGTTCATGAGACTGGTTTCCTTTTTTTTTTTTTTTTTTAGTTGGAGTCTCACTCTGTCGCCCAGACTGGAGTGCAGTGGCCGCTCCCGGCCACCACAGCCTCAACCTGCTGGGCTCCGGCAATCCTTCCGCCTCAGCCTTCCAAGGAGCCGGAACTACAGGCATGCTCTACCACGCCCGGCTGATTTTTGATTTATTGTAGAGATGAGGTCTCGCCAAGTTGCCCAGGCAGGTCTCGAACCCGTGGGCTCAGGCAATCCACTCACCTCAGCCTCCCAAAGTGCGGGATTACAGGCTGAGCCACCGAGCCCGCCTGAGACTGTTTTCTTTATAAGAAGAGGTGAAGGCACAAAGAGAGACAGAGTGAGATGAAGATGATGGCAAAGATTGGAGTGAGGTAGCCAAGGAATGCCAAGGATTGCCGGAAGCCATCATGAACTAGAAGAGAAATCTGAAACCAGTTTTTCTCTTAGGAATCAACCCTGCTAACAGCTTGATTTTATTTATTTGTTTGTTTTTGAGTTGGAGTCTCACTCTGTCTTCAAGGCTGGAGTGCAGTGGCATGTCCACGGCCACTGCAGCCTCGACCTTATGGGCTCAGGTGATTCTTCCGCCTCAGCCTTCCAAGTAGCTGGAACTGTAGGCACGCACTACCACGTCTGGCTTATTTTTTGGTTTATTGTAGAGACGAGGTCTCACCAAGTTGCCCAGGTTGGTCTCGAACCCCCAGGTTCAGACAATCCTCTTGCCTCGGCCTCCCAAAGTGCTGGGATGACAGATTTGAGCCACTGCGCCCAGCCATAACTTGATTTTAGACTTCTAGCCTCCGGAACTATCGGTGTATCAATTTATGTTTTAAGCTCCCGAGTGTGTGGTGATTTGTTATAGAAGCCCTAGGAAACGAATTCAGTGACATGTTAATAAATTGAAAAGCTTAATAACCAGTCATCAGGTAATCTAGAAGATTTGGCATTTTATCACTCCCGTGTGAAATTTTGTCAGAAAATCTAAATTAGAATTCAACTTCTGGATACTGATTTTGGGAGACGGTGAGGCCTGGGAAAATGTTTCAAGTTTGTTTGTAATGTTTAGGTTTTCTTGATGACTGTGTCAATGTGTCACAGTCTGATATGCAGTGATACTCACTGACAACAACTAAAATGGTGGACAACACAGTTACAAAACACACTGAAGAGCTCACAAATGGTAAGGCAGCCTTGGGTTCTAATGAAGTGAGCACGGAGCTCCAGAGAGGTAAGCTTGTTCTGAAGCCAGCTTTGGCCCACCGGCTGGCCTCCATGACCTTTATTCCTAGTTCAAGACCTATGTAAAGCACAGGGGCAGGAGACAACATACAGCGCCCACCCAAGGTGTTTGGTCTAAAATGAGATTCCCCTCCAACACTAAGACTCTGAAGGACTATAATTGCAGTGCAAGAATAAACAAGAAATTACTCCCAGAAGGGAACATTGAGAACATTCAACTGTCACCATCTTGGTTTTGAATAGAAGGAAAAAAAATAAAAATTCCCTGGTGAAGTAGATAGTGCATGCCTACCTACTTTAAACCAAGGTTTAATTTTAAAGTGACTCCAGGTTGAGACAAAGGCAAGGCCTCTCTGAATAAATTCGCCTTCAATCAGCCTTGAAGAATTTGAACAGATAAAGCTTATCAGCATAAGAAACCCAAGGACACACACAAAACCAGGAGTAGGAGCAGATTTGCAATATCTGTGGATATTGGAATTACCAAGCGAAGGACATAAAATAGTAACTTGTTTCAATAAAGACAAGATAAGATTCATGTGAGTAAAGTTTAGTAGCCTATAAACTATTACCAAAATGCCTGAACATGAATCAAAGAGAACTACTAGACATAATATTTTGAATTTTAAGAATTTAAGAAATGGTTAAAGAGCAATCATACAGCAGAAAAAAATGATTAATAGACTGGAAAATAGATATGGAAAAATTACCCAAAAACTGCACAAAGAGATACAGAGGTAGACAATGTAAAAGAGAAGAAGAAAGATGTGCAGGGTAGAAGTCCTAACACACATCTAATTGGGATTACTAGGAATTACTTAAAATCCCCAAATATAATAAATGAAATGGGCAAGATGTAAAATTGGAAAGACTGAGAAATACGTAAAAATGTAAATAATTTAAAATAATGTATAAAAGGTTTAACTACAAAGAAACTTAAAGACTTAATGGATCTTTAGTTTTAGGAAGTCTAAAAAATTCCAAGCAGGTTTAAAAAATTAATATACCTTTAGGTATTTGATAGTGAAAATGCAGAACATGAAAGAAAAAGAGATGATCATAAATGCATTCAGAGACAAAAGATAGATTATCTGCAAAAGAATAAAAGTAGACAAACAGCACATTTCTCAACAGCAGCAAAGGAAGGAGAGGCCAATGAAATAAATCTTAAAAGAACGGAACAAAAAGACAAAATAACAACCAACCTAGAATTTCATACCCAAAGCACCCATAATTCAAGGATAAGGACTTCAATTTTTTAAGGTAAAAACTGAGGCATTTTGCCAACAACAGATCTTTACCAAAATAACTATTTCAGGAAGAGGAGGGAAAAAAAAGGGCCTGATGGAAGGTCTTAAGTGAAAAGTGGACAGCTGAGTAAAGAAAGTTTAACATGTTGCTACATCTAAACAAAACACCGTCTGTATACAATTATGATGTCCTGAGCTTGAAAGAAGGTAGAGTTAAAATACGTAGAAATATTAACATGCATTTTCAGAAGGAGATGACTAGCGTTAACATTGATTAACATTAGATTTTATTAATTATGCCTTTTAGAATTTCTGGAATAACAACTAAAAGACCACAAAATCACTTGTATATGTTTCATATTATTTGGGGACAAAAGGGAATTAAATTAAATAAAAAATTCAATTAATAGAGCAAAAGTTAAAAAAAAAAGGAAGGAACAAAAACAGCACCAGAAGCATAGGGTGGTGAAAATAAATTTGAGGGTATTACAAGCCACAGCAAATGAAGAGGGCTAAGCCCTTGAATTAAGACACAAAGGTGCTGAAGGCAATGTGGTGTCCTGAGTGGATTCTAGAACATAACAGTAACAAAGATATTAGTGGAAAAACTGGCAAAATTGGAATACAGTCTGTAGTTTATATTACTGCACCCTATTAATGTTGATTTCTCAGTTTTGACAAGTGTGGCCATGGTTATGGAATGCATTATTATGAGAGAAACCTGGGTAAAAGCAATCTAAGAACTTTACTATACTTGTAATTTTACAGTAAATTGATAATTATTTCAAAAAAGTTTATTTAAAAAGTTAAAGATCGTCGGGCATGGCAGCTCATGCCTGTAATCCCAGCACTTTGGGAGGCTGAGGTGGGAGGATTGCTTGTGCCTAGGGGTTCTGGACCAGCTTGGGCAACTTAGTGAGATCGCATCTCTACGATAATAATTTAAAAAAAATTTAGCCGGGCGTGATGGCACACCTGTAGTTCCAGATACTTGGAAGGCTAAGGGGGAAGGATCACCTGAGACCAGCAGGTCTAGGCTGTGATGGCCGAGAGTGTACCCCTGCACTCTAGCCTGGGTGACAGAGTGAGACTCCAACTAAAAAAAAATAAAAATAAAAAAGTCAAAGGTAGTTCTCCTAAAATTTTTTAAAAATCGTACTCTCTCTGTAACAGATATAACAAAAATTAAGACTCAGAATAGTTGAAAGTAAGATCGTTTAAAAGCATATCTCAAATTTCAAAAATATAAATATGGTGTTGCTGTTATAACTCATCAGACAAAATAGACCTTAAGCATTAAGCATTACTAGAAATAAAGAGGGTCACTCCATATTAATAAAATAATCAATTTTCAGTGTTGATATAACAATTTAAAGATGTGGGCATGTAATAACGCTGCTTCAAAGTATATCAGTAAAGATGGAGATGACTATAAGGAGAAATGACGTTTTCACCATCATAGTGGGAAACGTTCATGCTTCTTTCTTGGTACACAATGAATCAAGCAGACAACAGCCAGAACAAATATTGGTACTTGGTCAACTTCAAGACTAACCTTGATCTAATAATCTACTATATATAGTATATTATGTTCAGTAACTGGAGAATACAAGTGAGTGTTTTAAAAGTTTGAAAATATTTGGAGTTGTTACCTATTATTGAACTCTCAATTAATTTCATCATGGTTAAAAATGAATGACTTCTTTGAAATTCACTAAGTTCCTTTATGTTTAGCACAAAGTCAATTTTTATGTCCCGCGTAAACTTGAAAGAATGTCAGTGTGGAATATTTAGAGCCACCTTTGAGAGAAATTTGCAGTTTGAAACTTTATATTAGAAGCAAAGGATGAATGTTAGTGTGCTGACATCTATTTTAAGAGGCTAGAAAAATAATAGTAGGATAAATAATAGGCATTTTCCCTTAATGCCAGTGATCAGAGAAATCACCATAATTCTTTGGTGAAATGACATAAGAGAAAAGAATCTAAAAATCTGATGTGGTAATAGGACCCTCCCTAAGAAAATCTTCCAATGAGCAATGGTGGTTGAGATAGCACTGACTGGGCCTTCAGAAAACTGTGGGAACGTTAAGGACGGGTGTGGGAATAAACTAGTCTGGAGGCTGGAAAAAAAGCTCTCGCTGAAGAAACAGGATTTAAACTGAGCTCTCAAGGGTAAGTGAGATCAATCTAGGCAAAGAACCTTTGCAACACAACTCTGAAGGAGATGATCTTCAGGCGGAAAGCTATGGTTTCCCTTTTCTGGCTCAGTGAAGTTGCAGGCGGAGCTCAGAGAGAGCCTTGTCCGTCAGGGGACACCAGGGAGCTGGCCAGTACCAACCTCCCTTCCTCAGGAACAGCATTCTTACTGTTGGGAATTCATAAGTCAAAAATGTTTATCTCATTAATCCACGTTAGGGAGAAGAGGATGAAAATGAGTCGATCAATTAGGACTTGGTTTTCTAGCAGTTGATTATAATCATCCACATATAGATGACTGATTGAAATTGCTCATGATTGAATATTGAATTACTGAAGCCTCCTGGTCTCGTAGAAATTTAATCAAATGGTTGATGCCATGAAAAATGAACTGGACTGAGAGAGAGGATTACCTTTCTTCTCTCCAGTTCTATAACCAGCTATGAGATCTGGATACTTTTTTTTTTTTTTTTTTTTGAGTTGCAGTCTCACTCTGTTGCCCAGGCTGGAGTGCAGTGGCACACTCATGGCCACCACAGCCTCAACCTGCTGGGCTCAGGCGATCCTTCTGCCTCAGCCTTCCAAGTAGCTAGAACTAAAGGCAGGTACCATCATGCCCGGCTAATTTTAGATTTATTATAGAGACGAGGTCTTAATAATTGCCCAGACTGGTCTTGAACAAAGTGCTGGGATAACAGGCTTGAGCCACTGTGCCCACCACACCTGGCCGAGATCTGGAGAATTTTTTTTTTTTTTTTTGAGTTGGAGTCTCACTCTGTCGCCCAGACTGGAGTGCAGTGGCTGCTCCCGGCCACCGCAGCCTCGACCTGCTGGGCTCCAGCGATCCTTCCGCCTCAGCCTTCCAAGTAGCCGGAATTACAGGCATGCGCTACCATGGCTGGCTGATTTTTTGATTTACTGTAGAGATGAGGTCTCGCTGCCCAGGTGGGTCTCGAACCCGTGGGCTCGGCGATCCACTCGCCTCAGCCTCCCAAAGGCGCGGGATTACAGGCTGAGCCACAGAGCCCGGCTAATCTGGAGAATTTTTAACAATCGTCTCTGGTCTCCAGTTTTACTCTTCTGAAATGAAGGGGTGAGTCCGCACAATATATTAGACCCCTTTGTACTGCCTAATAACTTTGTGTACTCATCTCTTCTAGGGGGCAAGCAAGACCGCCCTGTGATTTGGGTATCTGGTTGAGCGACCCGATGGCAGTGATCATGACAATAGCACTAACATTAGCTACCATTCATTGAACATTCTGAGGCCTGAACACGTCACAAGCCTGACCTCACTGACTACAACATGAAAGGAAGTTAAGTAACTTGCCCAAGGTCACACAGGCTCATAAACACAGAGCGAGGAGGGGACCAACAACCAATCCTGACTGCCCACACCGGTCACACACAGAATATCTCGAGGGAGTGAGAAAGACCACCACTAAATGAAAGAAGGACGTGGAATAAGACTGGGATGGGGCCCTGAGAAACGTCATCAATTTGATATAAGACAGGCCATGGCAGGGCAGCCGCATTGCACATCTCCAAGGGCATTTTCCACATCCATAGAGTTGTCCACATGGCAGCCCTGGGTCCAGGCAAAGCCAGAGGGACAGCAGTCACTCCCCATCTCCCCAGAATCTCCTTATCCCTTTCCTCTCACTGCTAGGATGAGACCAAATTTACTCTGCATTTGTTTGAGGTGGCAGTAGGGGGTGGAGAGAGGAAATCAGCATTCACAAAGAGAAACTTTTAATATGCATAGAGATGAGAAAGTATTCTACATTTAAAATTCACTTATTCAGAAAAGATTTTTATATTAATGAACAGACATATATGAACCTAACTGTTTCAGACTTACTAACAGAAAGAATCTTCTTTCTGACACTTTCTTTTCTGTAGCTCAGAATTTCTAGAAAAATGCATACAAACTCTTGGCTTCATTTGGTTTCTTTCTCCAAGAAAACGTTGGTTTCACTTGCAAGGTGAACTCTTAGAAGACCACCAAACTTTTCCCTTTGTGGTTTAGAGAGCTTGCTGTCCATGTCGATGATAGCAATGGACGCAGACATTCTACATTAAAGCATACTAAAGGCATTTGAGTTGAAGGAGAAGTGATTAATGATAGGAGCCTGGTATACCGAGATGATTGTACTCTTGCCGAGAGAAGGATTTATAACTTGCTTCTGCTCAAAAATAGGAAGGCCCCTTACTAAGAATCTTTGAGGCTCTTGAGAAACCACTGACCTTTGACAAGCAGTACTGGTTTAACCGAAGTCAATTTTCTTGAAGTTTGTTGATCATGCCTGCTACATCATAATTCTGTTGCAGGAATAACGTTAGACAGTTAACTTTGTAACAGAACAATAAATATGATTTTCTGAATTCGGCTTTTAGAAGAACCACGTCAATTAAAAAAAGAGGATTAATTATGTCAGAGTTATTCATTCATTCATTCATTTATGTCTTCATGTGTTTATTTATTTGTTCTTTGGTAGTTCTACCAGTAGAGTGTAATGACTAAAGGTATTAGGTTAATATACCCGGAGGAACTCAAATCACTCTATGAAAAATATTCCTGCACACACGTTTATTACAGCATTGTGCACAATGGCAAAATCATGGAACCTCCTGTACTTCCTATCGAAAGAGGACTGGATAAAAAAAATGTGGTATGTATACATGATGGAATATTATGCAGCCATAGAGAAGAACAAAATCATGAACTTCACAGCAACCTGGATGGACTTAGAGTTTATAATGCCGAGTGATCCATCACAGAAACAAAGAACTGAGTATCACATGTTCTCACTCATAAGTGAACCTTGAACAATTATCATGATACTATAAGTAAAGGATTGTCAATAGTGGGAAATTGCTCGGGGTGGGGGTTGGGATTGGCAATAGTAGGATTCTGTCGGGGGAGGAGGGGCACCCCTCTTCAACAAGGGTACCTACATAATGAACATTTGTATACTTAACCCTGAATTGTACTCCACATCTTTAAAATTAAAAAAAAATTTAAAAAGGTATTAGATTTAGAATGTGACAGAGCTGGGGTTAAATCCCAGCCTGCAATTTGCTAGCTGTGTGATCTTGGGCAAATGAGTTAATAACTTGAGACCAGGTTTCCTTATTTGTTAATGGGATTAATAATACTACCTATCTTCTAGAGCCAGTATGAGAATCAACTCAAATAATAATATAGTAAAAACTCAATAAATGCAAGCAATTAGTTCTAATAAAATAATATCTTTACATGACCCAGAGAAACAAGCTCAGTGAAGAATATAGAAGTTCAATAAATGAATGTATTTTGTTTCTATCAAAGCTTTTTTAGTACTAGTTTGGGATTCGGACTAGCTTAGGACTTTGGAGTCTAAAAGTAAAATAATATGTATATGTATAATACACATATGCAACCATACAAAATTTACTTTTTCATCACAATGAAGTATTTTCCACTCCTGCATAAAAAGTCTACTGAATAATCCACTTTACCCTACAGAGGAGAGAATGTATAACATGCCTCTTAACCATCGTCACCGTTGAATAGTCTTGCAGAGCTAAAAATTCTTCTTCATTACTGACCTGGGTGTAGTGTGTCAAGAGGTTAAATGACAACACATGTCTGGCCTCTTATTTGATTTTCTATTTGTGTTGAAACAAATGCAGCATCCTCCAAGGTTGCAGAGTTAGGAAGAAGGAATAAAGGAAATTCTCACTGCTTCATATAGAGGTTGCCATGTTGGTTTCAATTTTGAGTGGGGATTTTATCAGTTTACATTGAACTCTGCATTGAATTTAAAGACAAGCTCTCACACCAGTAACAACAATAAGCATTAACTAAGAGAAATTGGGTTCCCATTGTGTTTTGTGCACTGTTTCAATATCTCTATGGGAATTTCTTTATTTTTACTTTTTTAGAAACAGGATCTTACTCTATCTACCCAGGCTGGAACACAGTGGCATGATCATAGCTCACTGCAGCCTCAGACTCCTGGGCTTAAGCATTCATCCTGTCTCAGTCTCCTGAGTAGCTAGGATATGGGGATGCACAACCATGCATGACTAATTCTTAAATTTTTTGGTAGAGATGGGGGTCTTGATGTGTTTAAGATCCAGGTTAGTCTTGAACTCCTGGTTTCAAGCTATACTCCTAACTTGGCCTCCCATAGTGCTGAGATTACTGACCTGAACTACTATTGCCCTAGCCCAGAATTTCTTTATTTAATCATCATATGGAAGAACCAAGAAAATACTATTTATTTTATTTTATTTTACTGTTTTTGAGCTGGAGTCTCACTCTGTGGCCCAGACTGGAGTGCAGTGGCCGTTCCTGGCCACCGCAGCCTTGACCTGCTGGGCTCCGGCGATCCTTCCGCCTCAGCCTTCCGAGTAGCCGGAATTACAGGCATGCGCTACCACGCCTGGCTGATTTTTTGATTTATTGTAGAGATGAGGTCTCGCTGCCCAGGCGGGTCTCGAGCCTGCGGGCTCAGGCAATCCACTCACCTCAGCCTCCCAAAGGTGCGGGATTACAGGCTGAGTCACCAAGCCCGGCTAGAAAATACTATTGTTACTCTTACTTAATGGGTGAGAAACAGGCTTAATAAAGTTAATGACTTGTTTAAATTATGCTGCTCATTCACCTATTCATCAAACTTATTGAGTGCCTGAACCTTTGTGGTGCTCTGTGGGATGTGAAGATAGGAGTGACAGGAACTTTGTTCCCTGGAAGCTTGTAGTCTAATGACAGGAAGGGAAGCACACATGGTGTAAGCCCTATATGATGGATGAATGCCATGGAAAGAAAACTTATTCTCAGATGTTCTTTTTCTCTCTCCATAACTTGTATGTCCCCAAAGAAACCATTATCTTTCGTATGCCTGTGCCTTTATACATGTGACTGTCTCTGCTTAGACTGTGTCTTCATCTAGGCTTCCTCCTCTCTCTCCCCCACCTCTTTCCTTCAGTGACTTTGACATGTGCTCTGAGACTCAGTGGGGAGGTCACGTCTTGTAGGGAGTCACCCTTCAACCTGGGTAGGGTGTTCTCCTGCGTTCTCATTACAGTCTTGGAAATTCTACAGAGTAAAAGTGTGTGGGTTTCATCTAGGATGACCCAAGTGCCAAAATCGTTTGGGGGTTAGAAGACCTTTTATGTAGGCTCTGAGCAACCTTGAGGTATGGTAGAACACCTGACTGGAAGAAGGAATAGTTAAATGCTAACCCCAGTTTGACCACTGGAACCAGCGATGTAATGCTGAACTAACCGTTTCACTTCTTCTGACTTCATAGAGTGTGTTCAAAGGTGGTAACCTTATCTTTGGCTATTTCACGAAACAGCTGTGATTTTTCAGATGAGACAACGTGCACATAGCTTGTTAATTTCACTTTAAGGAAATTTTAAGAGCTATCCTCTATAGTGTAACTGTTATCTTCAGATCTTGACTTTGGAGGGATGCATCTTAATTATAAAGTAGGTATTAGCCACAAATGAACACAAGGACAGATCACTCTGCACACGCCCCTCTACCTAGCCGGTCTTGCTTTATTGTAGATTATTTCACGAGTGCTCTGTGCAGTCTTGCTTCAAATATCTCGGATGATCATTCCTCTAACATTTGTGTATGAGGGGCATCTCAGAAGTGCATTAACTTCACGGAGAAGGACAGTAGTTTGATTTATATTTTTGTTTTATAGACAAATCTGGCAAAGTTGAAAAAAATCCTTCCCTTTTCCTTTTATATGTTTGTGAAGGAGAGTACACAGGAGATGTGACAACTGGAGTCACAGAGTGAGGTTCCCAAATGATCATCCTCGCTTCCTTCCCTTCTGAGCAGACTGCTGAACCAGGAACCCGGGTAAGCAGACACACTTGAAGGTGTCCGGTTCTCTGCCAGCTAACAACAGGGTTACTGACTCCACTGGCATCCAAGTCTTTTCGGAGTTATCCACGATGCGTCTTTTCTGCAAGATTTCCTAAAGAGAACAAAATGGGAAACAGTGGGATAAGATTCCCAAGTGACAATTACATTAATTTAAATAATGTTTTCATATCTCATATCATAAGTCAGGTAAAGAAAGAAAATAATCCATCTTTGATAGGGAAGTGCATCTATACTGATCACCAGTGATGCCAAAATTGTTAAACCAGAGGTGTTCACTGGGTAAACTCCCCAAGGGTGGAAACAGTCACCAAAATGACCTGTATTTGAAAATGTGGGGATCTTTGAAAAACGGGACCAATATTCTTTGCTTGACTATTACTATATGGGTAAAAATTGTGCATTACATGGTTTGTGACTTTGTGTTTACAAATTTTGCCTTCATAGATATCGGACGGTTCATAAGTGCGTACAAAATTCTGTGGTTATCATAGAGAACACGCAGGGCTGCCACACACCCATCTACAGTCAATCCCACACTTTGGGTAAGAGAGAACAACAAACTCTTTGACAGCACAGAATAGAAATGAGCAAGAAAACAAAACAAAAGTGTGACCGCAGACGACCTCTTTCTCCTGGGAAACCACATCGGTTCTAAGTCACAACTTAGGAGGAAACTTGCAGGATGAAATAGATATCAATTCTATGGCCTAACAAAGGAGGAAGAAAATCTCTTGGAGCTTGAAAGAAATATCCTGGTAACTTATTGTGGAATTGAATTTGCGATAAGGTGAGTATGTCTCAGATCCCACGCATGGGTATTATTATTAATTTTTTGGAACTATCAAACTAATTTTTTATAAGTTATTCTGGAAGCATAGAGTTCAGAGACTTAAGTCCCTATGTATGAAGAAGGGCTGCACCAGAGATGCTGTGATGGCTTTAAAAAAATACACAAAACATATTTTATCACCTTTGTCTTTCACTGGGTATGTTTCTCAATCTTGTCTGCCCACATCCGAGTAGCCCTACATGCATCAAGTGCTAATGAGATTCTGAAAGAAATCAACAGTGCAGTTTCATGTTTGGTGCTGAAAATTGGTGAATCTTATCATATTGAACAATGACCTTGGGTAAATTGCTCACTCCATCTCCTGTGTCATTTCTGAAACACAATATAACGTGGAGCCAAGATACCAGACGTTCACGCCTCATCCAGTTTCCACTGTCTGGCTTTCTTCCTGGCCGTGCCCACTTGGAAAAACTCTCCCTTCTTAGCAAAATAGATTAGAGTCGAGCCCTATTTGCTCTCTCTCATACAGAGGAAAGAAAATGTGCTTTGAAGACATGTTGTCTTAGGCTAAGATTTCTAGAGTTTACCAGCTGTTTATCCCAGGCAAGATGATCAACTTCTTTGAGTATTGGTTTTTAATTTAGAAAATGATAATTCCTGATCTGCAGAGTTGTTATGAGATTCTCAAAAAGTAAAATGTCACTGATTAGAGTCACTAAAAAAAAACAGCCATTTTTTTTCCTATCTAGGCAAGTAGTGTAGTCTAATAAATACTCACTGTGTGCCTTTGCTGTACAAGGCACTGGAGCCAGTAACATTAAGATAAAACAATAGGGCATGGTGGCTCATGCCTGTAATCACAGCACTTTGGGAAGCAGATATGAGGGGATTTCCTGAGCCCAGGGGTTCAAGACCAGCCTGGGCAACTTGGTGAGACCTCGTTTTTACAATTAAAAAAAAAATTAACCAGGCATGGTGGTGCGTGCCTATAGTTCCAGCTACGTGGAAGGCTGAGGTAAAAGGATCGACTGAGCCCAGCAGGTCAAGGCTGCAGTAGCCGTGAGTGTGCCACTGTACTCCAGCCTGGGCAACAGAGTGAGATTCTGACTCAAACAAATAAGTAGAAATAAAATAAAACACAATTCTCCTTCATCGCCTAGGGAAGGGAAAATTTTATGGAATATGCTTTCTAATATCATATGATATGTGCTGTGAGAGTTAATATGATATACCAGCTTGACTAGACCACAGTACCCAGATATGTTGTCAAACATTATTCTACATTTTTCTGTGAAGGTATTTTTAGACGAAATTAACATTCAGATCAGTAACCTGTTTGCAAAGCAGCTTATTTTTCATAATGTGAGTTCGCCTCATCCAATCATTTGAAGGCCTTAATAGAAAAAGGACTAGCCTTCCCCAGGCAAGAAGGAATTCTGATAGCAGAGTGCAACGTCACCTCTTCCCTTGATCCCCAGCCTGTGGCCTAATGTGCAGATTTTGGACTTACCAGCCTCTATAGTCACATGAACCAATTCCTTAAAACAAATCTCTATCTTGATCTATTAATGTAGACACAGATACATATCTTCATATATCTATATCTGTGTATCTCTATATTTTTGTATCTATAATGTATATATACCTCCTATTGTTTCTGTTGCCTTGGAGATTCCTGACTAATATGTATATTTTTATATTTTCTAGTTTAATTTCTTAGAATCATTTTGAATTTTGAAAAAAAAATATGGTGATTGAGATCCACTAAATTGTTTCATGATCCACTAATAGGCTGTGACCAGCAGTGTGGACAAAAACTTTGACAAATGATACTTTTCCGTTTAAATATTGTCCATTTTCCCTACCCCCCCTTTTGTTGCATTCTGTCGTTAGTGCCATAAAATACAGTTTTGATATTCTACCTTTGAAAAAATTATTCCAGAAAAATGTACAACTTATTCTCAAAAGTTTTATTGTTGTTTTCAATCTGAATAATTAGCAGAGATAAAAATATTCAAGGGCTCATTTATCCCTTCTCATTAAATATGGTTACACAAAAGTTAAAAAATAAATCACCCTGGTTTTATCAGTTGGTCATGCTAACTATATAATAAGGCCCCAAATTTCTGTCTTTTTGTTACTTCTAAAAATGAAACTTTGGAACTTCTGTAGCCATCAAAAGTATTTATTTATAGAAATATACATTTGAAAAGTAAAATGAGTATAGTCAGTCCTCCATATCAGTGGCTTCCACATCCATGGATTCAACCTATCATGGATCAAAACTTTTCAGGAAAAAAACCTGAATAGTCATGTTTGTGCTGAACATTATATAGACCTTTTCGGGGGGGTTAGTATTCTCTAAACAATACAATATAACAATTACTTACATGGCATTTACATTGTAGTGGGCATTAAAAATAACCTAGAAATAATTTAGATTATTTGGAAGGATATGCGTAAGTTATATAGAAAGAGTGCATCATTTTATAAAGGGATTTGAGCATTTGTGAACCTTGGTATTTGCAGGGGTCCTGAAACCAGTTCTCTTTGGATGTTGAGGAATACTCTCAATGGCCAAAGCTGGAACAGTTTTAGCAACAAAGTAAATAAGTGATATTGGACTATTTAATTTTAAAAAATTTAAATGCCCAAAAGTCCATAATGTTAAAAAAAGATTGACTATATATATTGGGCTGGGCTCTGTGGCTCAGCCTGTAATCCTAGCACTTTGGGAGACTGAGGTGGGTAGTTTGCCTGAGCCCGTGGGTTTGAGACCAGCCCGGGCAACTTGGCGAGACGTCGTCTCTACAATAAATCAAAAATTAGGCAGGCATGGTAGCAGGCACCTGTAGTTCCAGCTACCTAGAGGTCCGAGGTGGATGGATCGCTGGAGTCCAGCTGGTCGATGCTGGAGTGGCTGTGAGTATGCCACTGCATCCAGCCTGGGCGATGGAATGAGATTACAACTCAAAAAAAAAAAAAAAAAAAAAAGAATGTATAAATTGGAGAGATTAATATTCGTTACAAAAGAATTTTAAATAGTTTTTATTGGTGTGTCCCACCTTAGGATTTATATCTTAGTTCCTCTTCTTATCCAAACTTCTTATCCTCACTCCAGGCCCTATTGAGTGTGGACTATACTTGCTAACTTGTTTCCAAAGGGGCAAAGCGTGAGAAGGATTAGGAGACGGGGTCACTTTACAGTAAAGAGACCTGGCAAATCCTGTTTCACCAAGGAGATCTAAGTTATTATTAGTTGTAAGATGACTTATAGAAATTGATCTTCTTATGATCAACTTCTATAAGTCATGTTGAAGGCATGTATCCTTGACATAATATGATGAGAATAGCACTTCACTTTTGTCTTTCCCTCCAAAACCCATGACTCCAAGACAGCCATAAGAAAGACATCGAACAAACCCCCAACTGAGTGACATTCTTAAAAAACTATGACCAGTGCTCCTCAAAATGCTCAGATCATCAATGACAAAGAGACTTGTCTCTCAGAAACTGTCCCAGATCAGAGGAGGGTAGGGAGATATGATGACTTAATGTAACATAGTGCCCTTGATGAGACCCCAGAAAAAGCATGCTGAGGAAAAATCTGGTGACATCTGAATAAACTGTTGAGTTTAGTTAATGGTAATGTGCCAGTGTTGGTTTCTTAGTTGCCACAAAGGGACCAGGGTGGTGTAGAATAATAACAATAGGGGAAATTGGGTAGGATTGTATAGAAGTTCTTTGCACTAACTTTGCCACCTTTCTGTAAATTTAAAACTATTCTAAAATAAAACATTTTCTTAAAATTAAAATAAATACAGGTAGATGAGTCACAGAGAAATGGATTAAATGTAAATAAAAGAATACAATTTGAAGGTAGTGATTGAATATATTTGAATTGCTCTCATTCTCCTTGTACTCCTAGGACAGCAATTCCTTGGGGTCTAATTGCTCTTAAACATTTACGAATTATACATTTAAAGAATATTGAATATCGAATTTTATACAGCAGAAACATTTTGAATGAAATTGTTTATTTTATTGATGTTGCCAGTATTTTAACAAAATGAATTAAACAGATCCTTTTATGGATGATATTTTTCAGAATCTTTTTTGAGATAAAAGCAAAATTCAGCAAGCAATGATGATGTGTTATTGATTTTTTTTTTATTCAAAATACCAGGTGGTAATTTTCATCTTATTTTGTATTTCATTTGAATATTACTCATCTTTTGTAAACTTGTGCTGAATTTCAGATACATTTATTAGAAAGAGAAAGAAGAGTCAACTGTGGGTCTGGAGAAGATCAACTCTGTCTTACTATACTATACTTACTAAAAATTCTGTTTAATGACATCCTCTGAGACATCAGTAAAGCTTGACAGGGATAACCAAGCTTTATATCTTTGATTTAGCCGTATTCAAAGTTAAATTGCCTGTCTTTTTTGAAGTGAGTTTAAACACTTTTTACAATAGAAAAATATTTATTTACTTACCGTGGACATGAGTTTCTTGGGATAGTTTTTTTTTCCCCCCAAGTTCCTTTTAAAACATTGTTGCTAACTGCATGAATCCAAGAATGCTTATTGTGGGACTGTAATCTCCGATCTTCTAAGTATGATAATGGCTTGTACCTCATTCAGGACACAGCCAGTATAGCTCCTTGGGGGTTGGAGATTTGTTTCACGTGGTCACACAAAGAGTGAGGCTTCTTCCATCTAGTGGTTCAGCCCACGTTGCATTGGTCAAACTAAGCACATGGCGGGTGACCAGGAGAAAAAGAGAATGAATGGATTTCTCTTAGAATGGAATTGCAAGGCACATGGAATGTTCCTAGGATGGTCTTGGCCAGCTTTGTATATAATTTTTTTAATCACTCATTTCTTCAGTGAAATGACTACTTTTAACATTCCTTCTGTTAATTGATATAACCACTCAGGTATTGACTGAATATGTTTGAAGTGCCTCAGTTACTTCTTCCGGAGTATAGAATGGAGTTTTTAGAATGTTAACTAAGAATGCCTGGAATATGGACTTCTTTTTTAAAAAAATAATATTTTATTATTTTATACTTTATTTTATATTTTATTTTATTTTGTTTTGTTGGAGTTGGAGTCTCACTCTGTCACCCAGACCGGAGTGCAGTGGCACACTCATGGCTACCGCAGCCTCCACCTGCCAGGCTCAGGTGATCCTTCCACCTAAGCCTTCCAAGTAGCTGGAATTGCAGGCGTGCACTACCACGCCCAGCTTATTTTTTGATTTATTGTAGAGATGAGGTCTCACAAAGATGCCCAGGCTGGTCTCAAACCCCTGAGCCCAGGCAATCCTCTCGCCTTAGCCTCCCAAAGTGCTGGGATTACAGGCTTGAGCCACCGTGCCAGGCCTTAAATTTGAAATATGTGGGGTACAATTCAAGTACTAGGTATACAAGTGGTCATTGTACAGGTAAAATTTGGGCCTCCCTTTGGTTTCCACTTTGCCTGGTTTGAGATCAGGTACCCTTACTGATGTTGTAGCACCCTCTCCCCATCCTACACCCCGGCAGTATCCTGCTACTACCAATTCCCTTTTATAGTATTATGGTAAATGTTCTTTTGGTAAGTTATTTCATCTAGGTGAGGATTAAAGTTAATTGAAACACACAAGTCATATCTATCACATAATTTTTGTTAAGGTATCTAAAACTATGTTAAAGGATATGTAAGTATTCAATTTTTTTTAATGTATATTGAAGAAAGTTTTTTTTTCCCCTTTGTAACTCGTGAAGCTCTCTACTTATATCTGATAGCTATTGTCTTTCAATTGCCATGACCTGTTGGTACCTCTGGCAGGTGAGATCCTAGGAGATCAGAGAGGGCACTGGCCTGTGACACTGGAAAATAGATAAGTCCACATGATTTATTACAGTGCAAATTGAAAATCTGAAATTTTAATAAAGTTCAGAAATCCAGAGTATTTTCTAGTAAAAGAACTAAGGTGCATTCACACCAGAGATTGTGATGATCATGCACGTTTACTATTTCCTTCACTCCGAGGTTGTCAGGTAACTTCCTCATGAAGGTTTTTGGAGTGCCTCAGGGGCTTTGTCTCCCTCCCCCTTTTAATTTTTATTTAAAATTGTGGGGTACAATTTAGGGCTAGGTATACAAATAGTCACTGTACAGTTACCCTTATCGATGAGGTGTGCTCCCTCTTCCCCAGACAGATATCAACTACTGTCAATCCCACCTTCCCACCATTTACCCCCCTCCCGCAGTTTCCCGCCACTTTCAATCCTTTTCTTATAGTAATAAGGTAGTTGTTCAAGATCCACTTATGAGTGAGAACATGTGACACTCAACTCTTTGTTTCTGTGAGAGATCACTCAGTATTATAAACTCTAATTCCAGCCAGGTTGCTGCGAAGTTCATGATTTTGTTCTTCTTTATGGCTGCGTAGTAACACCAAGGATCTACAAGGAACTCATTGGCCCCTTGATTGAGTACAGGGCAGGTATGGGATTCTTTCACATCTTTCTTTTAGTGAGTCACCTTGTCTGTTAAGAAGACAACTGGAAGTAGCATTCAAATCTTTTCCAGGTAAAGGGTGTGAACATTATACTCTGAAATGTCCCAATACAGCTTAGAAAACTTGTTTGTCAGGGTCTCCATTGCACAGAGTACAGTGCTAGGTTGGGAAATGTTTAATAACCAGCAATCTGGGAGGAGAATTTTTTTTTTTTTTTTTGAGTTGGAGCCTCACTCTGTCACCCAGACTGGAGTGCAGTGGCCGCTCCCGGCCACTGCAGCCTCAATCTGCTGGGCTCCGGCAATCCTTCCACCTCAGCCTTCCAAGTAGCCGGAATTACAGGCATGTGCTACCACGCCCGGCTGATTTTTTTGATTTATTGTAGAGATGAGGTCTTGCTGCCCAGGTGGGTCTCGAACCGCGGGTTCAGGCAATCCACTCATTTTTAAAAGCCTTGAACTGTAGTGTCTGCAAATTTCCATAGGAGACACTTCTTCCATGGCCTGTCCGAAGCTACCAATGTGACATCACGGGACACAAAGCTGGGAAGAGATGTGCACATCTGTTCTCACAAGCCAGTTTGGGCGGGTTCCAGCATGCCACCAACAGTCTGTCCCTTCTGCAAGTGGGCACTGAAGGAGACTTGGATTAAGGCTTTCACACTACAACTTACTCTCTATGAAGAGAGTTGCCGTCATCATTATGAAGGTAGAACTCGGCATAAGCCTAGACTACGGTGCCGTTCATGTCACAGCTATATGACTCACACCCCCCATCTGTTCAGCTCTCTGTGGCAACCCTTCCGTGGAATTATGCTTTTTGATCAAATATCAAAAGAGGAAAAGGAAGAGAAAAATTCTCTTCTCCTTCGAAGTAATAACATCTGAAAAAGAGGAATGCTACTCAAATGTAGGAGCCATTGATGGAAATCTTGATGGCAGTTTAATTTACATGGTTACTAGAATGCCCATTAAAGTACATTGCAAATTATATCACTGTATATAAATGCTCAATAAAAATAAATTTCTGTGGATCAAGTCCAAAATCTCAGTCATTTGTTTGCAAAAATGGCTACCCCCTTTGAGATAGTGTACAAATTATGTTCAGGCATTAGCAGCAAGTGGTCATAGCGGGCCTGTCATTAAGCCTGCCCACAACTTTATAACTCAATTTGCTGGCTGGGTAACGCCTTGTTTATGGATTACCTTCCTGGCAAGAATTTTTAAATTTTAGGATGACCTTAATGTTTATATGCTGATGAGGAAATAACTATATACCATATGTTGCTGAGATCATGAAAATGAGAGAATTCACAAATAAGCTTAGGTTAGGGGCAAGTCCTAGAAAATTCAGTATTGGCTCTGAAAAGATTTGAATAGCAATAAAGCAAAATTAAAAAGTGTAACTTATTCTTATAGTTCAATGTCTATGTAACTAAATAATTAAATCTCCTAATATTATTATTATTTTTTTGAGTTGGAGTCTCATTCTGCTGCCTAGACGGGAGTGCAGTGGCTGCTCCCGGCCACTGCAGCCTCGACCTGCTGGGCTCCGGCGATCCTTCCGCCTCAGCCTTCCGAGTAGCCAGAACTACAGGTGCGCGCTACCACGCCCGGCTAATTTTTGATTTATTGTAGAGATGAGGTCTTGCCAAGTTGCCCAGGCGGGTCTTGAGCCCACGGGCTCAGGCAATCCACTCACCTCAGCCTCCCAAAGGTGTGAGATTACAGGCTGAGTCACTGAGCCTGGCTCTAATATTATTCTTTATATGATTTTATATTTATCTAAATTGCATATACCAAGAAACAGAGCACTGTTCACTTGTATTAATTCCCTTGATTTTTCCTTTTACTTTTAGATCTTTAATTAACTTGAAATTAATGGGGACAAGTTTGATGGTTAATTGTATGTGTCAACTTGAATGGGCCACAGCATGGCCAAATATTTGGTAAAGGATTATCCCAGGTGTGTCTGTGAGGGTGTTTTTGAATGAGATGTACATCTGAATCTGTAGTCTGAGTAAAACAGATTGTTCTTCCTAATGTGAGTAGGCCTCATTCCATCAGTTGAAGGCCAAGATAGAACAAAAAGACTGATCCTCCCCTGAATAAGAGGAATTTCCTCCTGCCTGACTGCCTTAGAGCTGGACACTGGGTTTTGTTGCCTTTGCCTTCTGTTTTGTTGCCAACAGAAACAGTAGGCCTTTCTGGATCTTGAGTCCACTGGCCTTTGGAGAGCTAATCACACCATTGGCTTTCCTAGGCCTCCAGTTGGCCAGGTGCAGTTCTTGGGCCTTGCCAGCCTCCACAATTGTGTGAACCAATGCCTTATTATAAATCAGTCTCCTTTACACGCTCCCTCTCTCCCTCTCTCTGTCTCTCTATCTCCTATTAATTTTGTTTCTCTGGTGAACCCTCGACAATAGCACAATACAATAAGAAATAGGAATCTAACTGTGCTCTCCACCCGACTGTCTCAACATCATGAAAAGCCTCTTTTAAAATGGATGAAACACTCAAATATATTTTGGCTTGACTTACAGATTCGTATTCCGCTCTATTAATCTGTGTCTCCCTATAGGTTTATTGGTAACACAATATTTTAATTATGGGCAACACTTGATAGATGTTTAATATCTACTGGTGCCTGTCCAAACCAGTTTGAACATTTTTATGTTACGACTACAATGAAATAAAGATGGGGGCTGGGCTGAGGTTTGAAAATTGTGTGCTTCTCTACCAGAAATAAGCAAAGATAAAAATATGGCTTGTCAATCTTTTGCTTTCTTCTTTCCTTCCTCTCTTCCAACCTCCCTCCTTCCTGTCTGCCTTTCTGCTTGCCTTCCTGCCTCAGAGCCCTTTCTTCAAATGAAATCAGTAGAATTCAAGCACAAAAGATACACATTACAAACGGAGCAGTTAGCTGTGTAGAGGGCTGGCCAAGACATCCCCCTGTACTCCCCCAATGAACTCCTTAGATGTTTCTTTATGCTCTAGAAAGCGCTATCGGAAAACCACCGCCCTCTTAGACTTTTATTTGCAGTCCCAAGGTATATTTCTATTCTTTGTGTTTTCACAAATCACGGCAACAATTTAAATGGCATTGTTAATATCACGATTTGCCTAATGCATTTTCAATGTCCTCTTTAATTCTTTCAAAGCAGTGGAAAGGCAAGATAAAAAGAGATTTATAAAATTGTCGTGTATTATGCTATCTCCTAACTGAGTGGTTTATTTGCTCACTAAATGGTCCTACATTTATAGTCAATTGTCATCAACAGATAACACATCAAAAGTAAACTTCAATTTCATATTACATAGGAGGTGATTCCAATTTGAATGTTGTTTATCATAGAGAATATGTTACTAAATCCAGTTTATGGAAAGATTATGTCATTTAATTTACTTTTAGAGAGAGGAATATGCTTTCATAAGAAACTGCATTAGCTATTAGAAAAGTAATGTAGCTGTCGGTCTGCGTCATTTCCAGGAAGCATGGGCATGTTGCATTGACAAAAACAGCCAGGTTATTTTCTAGTGTGATCTGATAGAAAGCACACTGGACTGGTAGCCAGGGTTAGGTCAAGGCCAGGTTTTGATAGTAACTAGCCGAGTGACCATAAAGAGATAAGTCACATCACCTTTCAGGGCCTCATCTATAATATGAGGAGTCCGGATAAAATCTGGGAGTTGTAACCTTATAAGACCCTACGATCAAGAGAAGCCTATTTCATTGTCCCAGTCCCCAGAATTAAACTTGCTACAGTAAAGTCATTTTATAGAAAACAGGAGGAAGTAGAGCAACCTCCTTGGACAACTGCAGAAGTCTATGTGTGTTTGTGGTGGGCTAGGGGGTGGAGGATGGTGGTAAGCAGTTTGAAGACTTACCAGACAAGACTTCATGAGCTTAGAGTGGGTGATTCCAGAGATAAAACTCCATTCACTGGATGGGAATGTCCACTTTTGATGGGCAGCACAGCTGTTTCCATGTTTTTGCTATTGTGAATAGTGTGGCAAAAAGCATGCATATTCAGTTTTCTTTTAGAATGAAAATCATCCTGAAGCTGTATATTCCTTGGAGGCAGGGACTGTGTGTGCTCTGACTATTCTTGAAGAGTGACTGCACATGCTGAATTTGTGCATTTTATTTTATTTTATTTTTTTTGAGTAGGAGTCTCACTCGGTCGCCCAGACTGGCGTGCAGTGGCCGCTCCCGGCCACCACAGCCTCGCCTGCTGGGCTCCGGCGATCCTTCCGCCTCAGCCTTCCGAGTAGCCGGAATTACAGGCATGCGCTACCACGCCCGGCTGATTTTTTGATTTATTGTAGAGATGAGGTCTCGCTGCCCAGGCGGGTCTTGAACCCGCGGGCTTAGGCAATCCGCTCGCCTCAACCTCCCAAAGGCGTGGGATTACATATCTTTATTTTAAAGATATGGGGTACAATTCAAGATTAGGTATACAAGTGGTCATCATACAGGTAAAATTTGGGCCTCCTTTTGCTCTGCACTTTACCTGATTTGAGATCAGGTACCCTTATTAATGTTATGTCCCTCCTCCCTCCCCTGGCAGTTTCCTGCTACTGCCAATCCCTTTCTAATAGTATTATTCAATTGTTCAAGGTCCATTTATGAGTGAGAATGTATGGTACTCTGTTCTTTGTTTCTGTGATAGGTCACTGAGTATGATAGATGCTAAATCTATCCAAGTTGCTGTGAAGTCCATATGTTTGTCCTTCTTTTTGGCTGCATAATATTCCATTGTGTATAGGTACCACATTTTTTTTTTATCCAATGCAGCTTTGATGGGTAGTATGGTTACTTCCATGGTTTGGCTATTGTGAATGAATCTGTGCATTTTAGCTAGCTATGGCTCACCAATTATCCTGGACAGCCTGCAAACCCCAATATTTCTAATGGCAAGAAAGAGTATCTTGTGTTTATTGAGGAAAACCTTCAGAAAGTCTAAAATAATGTCTTAATTTAGAGGATTGCTTAGAAAAATGGCTTGGGTGGTTTCTAGGAAGACAGTTGCACATAACAGTCTGTGAGGCAGGTGATTCCAGAAAACATCCCCTGCCCTCTCTTCTCTTCTCTGTCCTTGTGCTGCTTTTTCTCAAAGATTTTTCCCTTCAAAGAAGTATTCAGGTAATAAGGTGAATAATATTGTATAATTGAACAGACATTTTTTGTAAAGAAAGAGGAAAAAAACCCTGCAATGCTTATTGAGAACTGAATGAAATAAGTGCCTCATCGTGTATGCTGCTTTACAATTTCAATAGCTCAGACCATGCAAGACTCTTTGTTGAAATATAATAAAAATTGCAAACAAGCAGCAGCAGCATGAAAATCTCTACAATGTCAGAGGGACACTGACTCTGCCAGAGGAAAAAAAAAATTCAAGTTTCTCAGGCCATTAATCTAAATGACAACTACAATCTCCTTAGAAAATCCTTACCCAAATAAAACGTTAAGTACAGCACTCTTCATATTTATATGTGTTCCGAATCTCTCTAGGTCTCTTCTCAATGGACATAGCATTGAAATTATAAAATTAGTATTAAGATTTTATATATATAGTATATATTAAATTAGCATTAGTAGTAATAGTAGCTAATCCTTCTGAGAACGTACCATGTGCCAGGCACTTTTTGAATATTTATGTGCTAACTCATTTAATCCTTATAACCCATTACATATGATATTATGCCCCATTTCACAGACTTGGAAATAGAGGCAGAAAAAGGTAAAATTTGCCAAGGCATATGACTATTATGTGGTAAAGTCAGGATTTCAATCTAGGCCAGCATTAGCCACCAGAGCCAATGATGTTGTTTCAAATTTTACAGTATCTGCATTAAAAAAAAAGAAACAAGTGGTATTCAATTGTAATACTATATTTAAGTCAATATAACTAAAATATTTTCAATTCAACATGCGAGCAATGTAAAAGTTATTACTATTTTAAAAATTGTATTGTATTATAGAGATGTGGGGTCCAAGTGAGGATTAATTTCATAAGTAGGCTGTGTGCAGGTAACGTTTGGGCTTCCAACTGGTGCCCAGTGACTGCCAATCCCTCCCACGTATTTATGCGGCTAATGTTCAGGAACCACTTATGAGTGAGAATATGTGGTATTCAGTTCTTTGATTCTGTGATAGTTCACATAGTATTATGGTCTCCAGTACCATAATACTATGTGAAGTTCATGATTTTGTTTTTTAAGGCCACGTAATACTCCATTATGTATATATACTCCACATTTTCTTTATCTGGTCCACTTTTGATGGGCGGTAAGGTTGGTTTCATGCTTTTGCTATTGCGATTAGCGTGTCAATAAACGTGCATGGGCAGGTATCTTTTATTTTTTGAGTTGGAGTCTCACTCTGTCGCCCAGGCTGGAGTGCAGTGGCACATTCATGGCCACCCCAGCAGTTCTACCTTATGTATATGCCCTGGAGAAACGTGTGCATGCACATTGTATGTGGAGATAAATGTGTAAGAATCTTCATAGTATTATAATGTATAATAGCTCCAAACCTGCTGGGCTCTGGCGATCCTTCTGCCTCAGCCTTCAAGTAGTCATGGAAGCTACCATGCCTGCTGAGTTTTGGTTTATTGTAGAGACGAGGTCTCACCGAGTTGCCTGGGCTTGTCTCGAACCCGCAGGCTCAGACAATCCACTTGCCTTAGCCTCCCAAAGTGCTGAGATTACAGGCTGAGCCACTGAGCCTAGCCAGGTATCTTTTGTGTAGAACAATTTTTGTTCCTCTGGGTATATTCCTAGGAGAGGGATTATTGGGTCATATGAAAGGTCAATTTTTAACTTTTTATGGAATTACCATACTGCTTTCCATAGAGGATGAGCTAGCTTGCACTCCCACCAACAATGTAGAAGCATTCCCTTATCTTTGTACCTGCGCCAGCATCTCTTGTTTTTTGACTTTTTAATAATAGCCATCCTTACCGGAGTTAGGAGGCATCTCATTGCAGTTTGATTTGCATTTCCTTGATTATTACTGAGGCTGAGTAGTTTTCATGTGTCTGTTGACTGCTTGTATGTCATCTTTTGAGAAATGTCTGTTCATGTCCTTTACCCACTTTTTAATGGAGCTGTTTTTTTTCCTTTTCACTTCATTTGAGTTCCTTGTAGATCCTGGATGTTAGGCCTTTGTCAGACGCACAATTTGCAAATACTTTTTCCTATTCTGTGGATTGTCTCTTTACTCTCTTGATTTTTTTTTTTGGTGGTTGTTGTTCAGTAAAACCTTTTCAGTTTTATGAGGTCTCACTTGTCTATATTAGCTTTTGTGGCATTCACTTTTGGGGACTTGGTCAAGAATGCGTTGCCTACTCTGATGTGCAGAAGGATGTTCCTACATTTTCTTCTAGGATTCTTATAGTTTGAGAATTTGCATTTAGGACTTTGATCCATTTTGAGTTGATTTTTGTATATGGTGATAGGTAGGCATCTAGTTTCATTCTTGTGCATGTGATCAGCCATTTTTCCCAGCAACATTTGCTAAACATGGTCTCCTTTCCTCAGTGATTGTTATTGATGCCTTTGTCAAAGAGAAGGAGACCATGTTTTTGCTTCTGAAATCTCTGTCCTGTTGCATTGGTCTATGTGCCTATCCTGTACCAATATCAGGCTGTTTTGGGTACTGTAGCCTTGTAATAAAGTTAAAAGTCTGGAAGTGTGATACCTCCTGCTTTATTCCTTTTGCTGAGGATATTGTTTCCATTTGAAATTGTGTTTTGTTGTTTCCAGGTCTGAGGAAAATCATGTTGGTAATTTGATGAGTATTACGTTGAATCTGTCAATGTAAAAATTATTAAGATTTTTCTTTCCTTTAATGTAATAAATCTTTGAAATCTGGTATGTATTTTACATGGTCTATCTCAATGTGAATATTCTATTTTCATTTAAAATATTTGACTGTATTTTGATTTTATAAAATTTATAATTGAAGATGTAGATTCACATATCCAAGTTGTTCCAAACAATCCAATTCAGTTTCTAATAACTGAATTGAGTTCTTTTAAAATTTACATTTAACTAAATTAAATAAAATTAAACAGTTTGGCGTTAACTAATGAAGTTGAAGATGAGCATAGGCTATGGCCCAGCAGTTCAACCCTATGTATATATCTTGGAGAAAGGTGTGCATGCACATTGTGTATGGAGATGAATGTTTAAGAATCATCATAGCAGCATAATGTATAATAGTTTCAAATTGCAAACCCAAGTCCATTTATAATAACACACAAGTATATATTGTGGCATATTCACTCAATGGAATGAATACTGTATAGCAATGAAAATACACAACTACACACTAAAACATGTATTAAATCTCAAAATCATAATGTTCACCAAAAGGAGAAAGGGAGAGAGAGACAGAGAGAGAGAGAAAAGAGAGAGAGAGAGAGAGAGAGAGAGAGAGAGAGAGAGAGAGAGAGAATCCAAATCCAAACAGTATGATTACATTCCATTCATACAGTACTCAAATCCAGGATACATACCTAGGTGTAAAACAAAAACAAACACATGAGAAAAAACAAAGAATGGATCATCCTGAGCTAGGAGTTACCTTTGGGGAGGAGGTTGAGGGACATGATCAAGGATGTTGCTTACATGCTTATATGGGATGGGCTTCTTTAATGCTCTGATCTATTGACGTGGCAACAATTACACCTGATTGTTTTTTCTTTGAAATAAAAAGTACATTCTTGATATGCAAAAAAAAGTCATAAAGTTAAAAATTCAGCTCTTCAGTCACATTAGCCATACTTTAAGGGCTCAATAGTCCTATTTGGTCAGTGGCTCCCATGCTAGATCCCACATATCTAGGCAGTTTTTTATCAAGAACCGCTGCTTATAGCTAATAAATTGCTGCTAAATTAATATGGAACCACTGTGCTCTGCCGTCTCAAATAAGACAAGAGAAGGTATCATTTAATTGCACTTATATGTTACTTAACTATTTTTCAGAACGCATATAAGCTGCCATTAATGGTTAAACTAACGTGGTTAAAAGTGCAGGTTCTACTCAAGTCACTCTATGAAAAAGATACCTGCAGACACATGTTTATTGCAGCGTTATTCACAAATAGCAAAAACATGGAACCATTTGTGCTGCTCATCAAAAGTGGACCGGATACAAAAAATGTGGTACATATACATAATGGAATGTTACGCAGTCATAAAGCAGGACAAAATTATGAAGTTCACAGCAACTTGAATGGATTTAGAGTCTATAACACTCAGTGATTTATCACAGAAACAAAAAACTGAGTACCACATGTTCTCATTCATAAGCAGATCCTGAACAATTATCATAATACTACAAGAAAGGGATTGGCAGTAGTGAGAAACTGCCAGGGGTGGGAGGGGGAACACACTTCATCAATAAGGGTACCTGATTTCAAACCAGGTGAACTGGGGACCAAAGTGATGTTCCAAACTTTACCTGTACAATGACCATTTGTATACCTAACCCTGAATTGTACCCCACATCTTTAAAATAAAAAAAATTTTTTTTTAAAGTGCAAGTTCTAGAGTCAGCCTGGTTGGGTTCAGGTCTTGGCTATATTACTTAATAGAAAAGGGGTCTTAATCAGTATAAAGAAGACAGCTTCCATCACGAGAACTGAAATGGTCAAGTGAGCCTCTCAGAAGAAGGTCCGACCAAGGTGACTATTTCACAACATGGATGAATAAAACCAGGCATCTCCTTCCTAAAGATTCATGTCCACATCATTTGCTCCCCTGCAAGTTGTGTATCAACAGGTCTTAAATAAACATTCCTGGTGTTTCCAGGTCCAGAGACATCACTGGCAGAGTGATTTTAGGGTAAGCATGTGGAACTGAAAACCAGGTGGACTCTGCTTCTTGTTTAGCCCTGTGATTGGGACACACACCTGTGCACCTGCTCAGAATCCTTCAACTGCTTCCTTCTCTCTCTGTTTGCTGAGTGTATGAGTACACAAATGACAACTCTCATTCTAGCCACAGCACTTATCAACCTCACCCCTAAGGACTGACTGCCTAGCTCCCAGAGAGACCATTCTATGGGCACAAATGATTTAGGATGGATTAGTTTCTACAGCCAGATCGATGGAGTAGCAGAGCTCTCATGGACATCAATCATAACATACTATAGCTGGTTCTGTCATGGAGAGTGTCCTAGCAAGGATGTGAGTAAAAATGCCTCTAAGGGTGCTGTCTTAGTCTGTTTTGCATTGCTATAAGGCAGTGGCCCCAACCTCTTTGGCATCAGGGGCTGGTTCTGGAAGACAATTTTTCCATGGGGGTTGGAGGATGGTCAGGTATTAGATTTGATTAAGAAACAAGCAACTGGCCTGGTGCAGTGGCTCAAGCCACATTCCTGCAGGGAGGCCAAAGTGAAGGGATTGCTTGAGGCCACGGGTTCAAGAACAGCCTGGGCAACTTGGCGAGACCTCACCTCTACAACAAGTTGAAAAATTAGCTGGGCATGGTAGGCTACTTGGAAGGCTGAGGTGGAAGGATTGCTGGAGCCCTGCAGGTGGATGCTGGGGTGACCGTGAGCATGCCACTGCACTCCAGCTTAGGCGATAGAGTGGGACTCTGACTCAAAAAAAAAAAGCAATACACAACCTAGATCCCTCTCATGTGCAGTTCACAATAGGGTTTGGGCTTCTATGAGAATCTAATGCCGCTTGCCTCCTGCTATGCGGCGGGGTTTCCAACAGGCCACGGACAGGTACCTGTCCATGGCCTGAGGGTTGGGGACCCCTGTTATAAAGGAATACCTGAGAAAGGGTGATTTATAAAGAAATGAGGTTTATTTGGCTCATGGTTCTGCGGGCTGTACGAGAAGCATGTCGCCAGCATCTGCTTGGCTTCTAATAAGGGCCTGAGGAAGCTTTCACTGTGGTGAGAGGCCAAGGGGGAACAGACATGCCACATGGCAAGAGAGAGGGAGCAAAAGAGAGAAGGGGGAGGTGACCCATTCTGTTAAACAACCAGCTGTCACATGACCTAATAGAGAACACACTCATTACCACGAGAAGGGCACCAAGCCATTCAGGAGGGATCCATCCCCGGGACCCAAGCACCTCCCACAAGGCCCAACCTCCAACACTGGGGATCGAATTTTGACATGAGATTTGGAGGGGGCACATATCCAAACTATACCAGATACCAATCCAGAAGGGGCGTTTCCCACACAGTGGACAAGAATCTGGAACTTATATAGCTTGATGTCATTTGCGTCCACTGCAGGGGTACCTGCTGTCCCTTGGCCCTCCTAATGTTTGAAGGTGGAGTCTTTGGCTTCATTGCCTGGATCTTGCTTTAATACAATGGTTGTAGAAGATCCAATCCATAGAGATTGCTTAGAAAACCTATAAGAAAAGAAGAAGAAGGTGGAGGAGGAGGAGAAGGAGGAGGAGGAGGAGGAGAGAGAGAGAGAGAGAGAGAGAGAGAGAGAGAGAGAGAGAGAGAGAGAGAGAGACTGACTTTCTGTCTTTATAGGATGACAAACAGATCATCACCTACTGGTGAAGGTACAGTGACTGAAAGAAATGTGTGTATGGGGTGCGTGTGTGTGATGGATATGTTATGTGGAAGGCGTGATGTGGTATTAATAGGAAGGTTTAGTTTACATGAGAGTATATAATTGTTTCCTATGTGCAATAATCCTCCCTGAAATATAAGCAATTCGAAAAGTTACTTCTGTGTAGTTACCAAGCAGCGGACAGAATGTCAGTGATATACTCTTGGTCTTTGGCCCCTCCATACTTTTGGTAGCATCACTTCAATGCCAGGTAACATTTGGACTTGAATAAAATGCCATAGTGGGCTCACCATACACTGGCCCTGGCTTCCTCGGACCAGAAGATGTGACTCAGAAGGTCAGAGACCTTCACTCCCCATGTGGAGAATCTTGGCCCATGGGAAACAGAGAAGAGTCTGGGCAGATAAACTCTCTTCCTTCCTCTCTCGCATGGACTAATCCCACACTAACTTCTTCCCTGCACACCCTGCATGCCAAGAAAAACACGCCTGCGAGTGCCAGCTGTGTTTGTGACCAACAGCATCCATCTTAGCTTCCTTCACTTCCGGTTTCCCCTCCTCCTTACTGCCCTGTGCTCGGATCTTCCAAATAAAGTGCTAGCACCTTAATCCTGCCTTAGGTTCTGTCTTCCAGAGCAGTGGCCCCCAACCTTTTGGGCATCAAGAACCATTTTGTGGAAGACAATTTTTCCACAGATGGGAGGTGGGGGAAGTAAGATGTGCAGTTGAACTTCCCTGCAAAGGTTAATCTGTATTTGCAGCCGCTCCCCAGTGCTAGCATCACTGCCTCAGCTGCACCTCAGATCAACAGGCATGAGATTCTCACAAGGAGCGTGCAACCTGGATTCCTCCCAAGTATAGTTCACCATAGGGTTCCTGCTTCTATAAAAATCTATTGCCGTGGCTGATCTGAGAGAAAGTCACGTGAGTGACGCGGAGTGGCTATCAATACATTTGAAGCTTGGCTCACTCTCTCACTGCTGATCTGCTGCTTTGTAGCCTGGTTCCCTGCAGGCCATGGACCACACCAGCCTGGGAGTTGGGGCCCCCATTCTAGAGGACCTGCACTAAGACCTAATGTAATGTTCTGCTCCCGGGCCCTTTCCAAGTAAAGACGGGACTTGGCGTTTCCTCCTCTGTACTTGAGTCTTTCCAAACATGCCCCCTTTCTCTCACCAAGTCTCAGCAGTGCTTCTGCCTATTGCATTTAGCTCACAGAAAGAGGGTAGAGACAGGTAGGCCCTAGGATCTTTTCTGGGACCCTGCCATGACTACGGTGAGAGAATGGGCATGCTGATTTTTCTGTTCATTCATCCCACGTAGCTCCGGTGTATCCTGGCTACAGTGACATTAGCGAAAGGCAATCTGGAAGTAAAACATCCATAACAAGGCACGGAGACTCTGAAGGATGCCATGGCTCCAAACAACCTCAGGTACCGCACTTCAGAGCTGCCAGGCCCAGCTCTATATAGAAGCTTCCCTGGGGGTGGGAAGGGGGCCGCCTCACAACCCATGATTGTCTTAGCCACTGTGAGTGACCATAGATAAATCTAGGGAATGTCAGGAAGACCCTCTATCCTTCTTAGGAAACTGAGGTAGAATTTGCAGTGACTTATACGGAGTGATAGACAAGGCACCAAAAGGCTCTTGAGAGTATTCCCCTCACAAATCTTATTTCAAATAATCACTAAATCTAACATTGATTGAGTGCTTACCATGGGCAAAGTGCTATGCTAACTTTTGTCATGTATTACCTCATTGAGACTTCGCAACCATACTAGAAGATAGACTGTACTATTGTTCTATTTTGCAAATGAGGAAACCGGGGCAGTGTGAACTTGGGTGACCTACCTAAGGTGACTCAGTCTGCCAACTGGATTCAAATCCAGGTCTTCTGACTAACAGAGTGGGAGTGGTTAACTGTGAGGCTGGGCTGTGTCCTCTATAGTATACAGCTATGAGAGTCCGGTTCCCAAACTAGGGCACCTGCTTTGCATTTCCCTGGGACACTTCGTCTCTGAAGACTCAGCACGGGAGATAACCTGCTCTGGGAAGGTTGATGAATTCCCTAGTGTCTGGCCTTTGCCCCCCTCCCTGAGTGTCATCAACTCAAGGCTGTATGTAGAGATGGCTTGATAGAAAGTTTGGAACTGAAGGAATGTGTGCATTTGTAGGGGTAGGGGCAGGTATAGCTGCACAGCAAAAAGCTTAAACTGGATATCAGCCACACCTGTCCTTAGCAGTGTCTTGGCCGTTCTGACCCGGTGCCGCCTCCACACAAAGCTCAGACAACGACCGTTGGCTTTCCTCTGCCTCAGCACCACCCTGTGAATGCTGTTTCTTTTCTCCATGTTGAAATGTTAAGCAAAAAACTCAAAATCTGTCCTTCACTGTGTGAGGCAACGTGGCTCTTATGTCTAACCCCTGGACGACCTGAAAACCATTTTTCTTCAACCAAAAAAAAAAAAGGCCCATATACATTCTGCATTTTTCTAAACAAAGACAGTCTGCTTTCCCTTAAGAGGGAATCCATTTTTGGTTTTGCAGCAACTTTTATTTCCTCCCTCCTCCCCACAGATGAATTGAATGAAAGTGTACAGGAATGATCACATGTGTCACCAGATAGAGATTGTTATTTATTTAAAATCCCCCACAATGATTTCTTGGAGAAAAGCAGTGAGAATGAGAGAACTAGACTGTTCAGGCTGTTTGGAGGGCTTCTTTCTGTCTGTGGGGCGGGGGGTGGGAACCGGGCCTGAAGGGACCCAACATGGCTGGCGGGTGAGGGCTGTGTTCCAAGGGGAAGGTGGCCACAGACCAGGGATGGTGGAAAAGCCATGCCTGTGGATTTGGAGTGTCCGGACGCCAAGAAAGGGAAGTTAGGGAACAAACTGGTATGCGAAGAAAGTTGATTATAAGAGGAGCGAGGTTTTAATTTATTAGTGTCTCCAAGAACCATAAATTAGATTTCCTTTAATATTATTCAAGTGACCAGAGGCTGGAATTATACCTAATTACTTTTCTTTGTTAGAGTGTGTTTGCTTGTGTTTTAATGCAACACAATCTCGGAATGGAATCCCCTTGGGCTAGATGATTTATGTGGTTTACAAAGAAAATGGTGGTTAGAAAACCTGGCTAGAAATCCAATGTATGCATTCCACAGGCCTTATAATTTTGTGCAAGTTACTTAACCTCTCTGTCATATCTGTAAAGAGTATCTGGTGCCTACTTTATCGAATGATATGAGGATGAAATGGGCCACTGTGCAAGGTGTAGATTGTTGCAAAAGTCCCTGGCACTGATTAGTTTGGGAGAAAATACCTCTTAGACTGCCCAGAAGTATTAGACAATTGTGTGTGTGTGTGTGTGTGTGTGTGTGTGTGTGTGTGTGTGTGTGTGTGTATGTGTGTGTATGCAGGCTTGGGTGTGTGTGTATGCATAGATATATTAATTACTGGCTCACTGATTTCTCGTTGACGAGTCCTCCCTATATTTCCTTTTGTTTTGGGAGTTGGCAGAGAACAGGCACAGCAAAAGCAGGTGAGGTCTTAAATACAAGCACAATCTACTTAGTTCACACTTGGGTGGGATAGGGCTAGGATATTTCAGAGAGTGCAAACTCAGTTGATCAGTGACCATAACTGATGGTCCTTCTTATTTGAGACATGAGGAGGGAGTCCGTGGGCTTTGATCACTCACGCGATTCCTCTTTTCTATCAGCAGAGACTGAAGACTCATGACCTACAGTAAGTACTCACTTGACATCTCAATAGATCCTTGGAAAGTATGACTGCAAGTGAAACGAGGTATAACAAAACCAATTTTATCACGGGCTAATTGATATCAACCAGAGTTAAGTTCCTACAGCACTTTCTGGTCTCAAAACCATCACCAAACTTCTAAATAAAGACCCAAACATTTCCAGTGTTAAACACTGAGATAAATGTAACCCATGCCTTGGAGAAAGATAAACAAAAACAAGTAAGATCATCATTTATCCAAGGAGTCCAGCCCAGGATCGCGAGTGGCCAAGCCTACCCTGGCGGCCCAGGCAGGAACCAGCTCAGGACAGGGCATGCTCACACACACCTGCACTCACTCAAACAGGCACTGTGTAGACACTCCAATTCACCTAACCAGGCTCAGCTTTGGGATGTGGGAGGAAACTGCGGGATCCAGAGAAAACTCGTGTAAACTCCAGAATCAATTTTTTTGCTCATCAATGTTACCACAAAACATCATTGAGCAAAATGACATTATTTGAGAACCTGCTGAATAAATGCTTTAATGTAACAACTTTTGCATTAATTTCCTTTCTCTATTGACTCATTTGCATCACAGGCAAACATGCTAGTTTCCCTTGAAAATAACTCCTCGACCCCACTTTTTTTGAGGTGGAGTCTCTCTCTGTTGCCCATGCTGAAGTGCAGTGGCACAATCACAGCTCACCGCAGCCGTGACCTGCTTGGCTCAGGTGACTCTCCCTCCTCAGCCTCTTGAGTAGCTAGGAGGACAAGGTACACACCACCATGCCCACCCAATTCTTAATTTATTTTTTTTAATAGAGAAAAGGCCTCACTATGCTGCCTAGTCTGGTCTTGAACTCTGGGTTCAAGCAATCCTCTTGCCTCCACCTACTAAAGTGCTGAGGTGACAGGCGTGAATCTACTTTTTTCTTTAGGTAGGGCTCCATTTACTTTTTTTTAATTTTTAAATTTCTCAAAATAGGGTCTTGACTGCTCTCTGCATAACCTTCCTACCGCCAATCCAATGTGAATTATGTCTCTTCTTGTCTCAGCAGCATTTGGTCCGGTGGACCACGCCCTCCTTCGAAGGCTTTCTTTCTTTTTTTTTTTTTTTTTTGAGTTGGAGTCTCACTTTGTCGCCCAGACTGGAGTGCAGTGGCCGCTCCCAGCCACCGCAGCCTCGAGCTGCTGGGCTCTGGCGATCCTTCCACCTCAGCCTTCCAAGTAGCCAGAATTACAGGCATGCGCTACCATGCCCGGCTGATTTTTTGATTTATTGTAGAGATGAGGTCTCGCTGCCCAGGCGGGTCTCGAACCCGCGGGCTCAGGCCATCCACTCACCTCAGTCTCCCAAAGGCGCGGGATTACAGGCTGAGCCACCGAGCCCGGCTAGGCTTTCTTCACCTAGCGTCTAGGTTACTACAATCTCTCGGTCTACCTCCTCCTCACCAGACTCAGCCTGTTCCCAAGGTGTTCATGATTGGGTCAACACCATTGCCTAAGGACCTATGAACATTAAAAAAAAGAGAGAGAATTTAAAGAGCTAGGCTTCTTATGAGCTTTGATTGTTGATTTTCAATTAAATATAAATGTCAGGCGTACAGAGACCTTGTTTGACTTGTTCTTCTGTGGACTCCAGCCCCTAAGCATTGTGCTCAGATGCTATAGGTACTCGAGAAATATTGTTGAGTAAATAAGTGTACAGTGATTACTTTCTGTCCCTGAATCCAAAGATCAGTAGAGTTCCTCCACTAAAAACCTTGGATGAAAGTCTTTTATCATGCTTCCTCTACCTGGTGTATTCGTTTGCACATCTGGAGAGGACAGTCTTGGTCCCTTTTGTCTTTTGGTGACTGCTACTGGATTACAAGGTAAAGCTTTGAGCCAGTTGCTCATTCTAAACAGCCCCAGTCATACATATTTGTTGTTAGATGAACTCGTTCTGGCTTGTGGTGGTCGTGGCAGGAGTTTTTCTGCGGCAGCCTGCCTTCTGAATATGAATAAGGTGTCTGCGCTTTTATTAACTTATAGCAGAGTTATGTTTAATCACAAGAGGAAAGAAACACACCAATTATTCTCTTGCACAATTTTAAGCAAGTCTGAATAGAAAGCAGCTCTGTGGCATGAATGACTTGAATCCTTGAATCAGTCTCTTGCATACAACATTTGAGAGAAAATCATAACTATGTATTCATTAGAGGGACTATAAAATAGCAGGGTGTTAAATTTGCAACCAACAGGCTTTGTTATCAGTGACGCGGGGTTTATTATCTACTAGCTCATAGCTGGTGTTATTAATTTGGAAGCTTTTTGCAGAAAAAGAAATGAATTCAGTTTCTAAAACTTGCGATTATGAATTCCGTCAGCGCTTTTCACCACCCAGATAATTATTTATATATGCCACCCAGGGGGGCAATTTGCAATCCTAGGTAGATTGTGAGGCTTAAAACAGAGGGCTTGTTCTCTGCGGTTCAGTCTTTCCCCACTTCTCAAAATGGGACAACCATAGGCCTAGCCATCTGTTTTTTGTTAAATGAGTCCCAGATGAGGAGACAAGAGCTGTGTGTTTTTGGTAAGGTAGGCATGATTCAGTTAAAAATAACTTTATGAGCTGGGCTTGGTGGCTCAGCCTGTAATCACACGCCTTTGGGAGGCTGAGGTGAGTGGATTGCCTAGCCCGCGGGTTCGAGACCCGCCTGGGCAGTGAGACCTCATCTCTACAATAAATAAAAAAAATCAGCCGGGCGTGGTAGCGCATGCCTGTAATTCCGGCTATTTGGAAGGCTGAGGCGGAAGGATCGCCGGAGCCCAGCAGGTCGAGGCTGTGGTGGCCGGGAGCGGCCACTGCACTCCAGTCTGGGCGACAGAGTGAGATTCCAACTCAAAAGAATAAAAAATAAAAAAACTTTATGAATTCCTACTGGGTTGAAGACACCTGAAATAGCGTTTGGGAGAAGGGGAAGAGGATGACAATTCCTGCCATCAGTAAGTCTGGAGTGGCCTCAACAGCCCAGAGAGTAGGCTCTCTGGGGCATTCTGGAACTGACGTTCCTGAATGACCATTTGTGAGCTGATGGCTTAGGTCTGGAGCAGTCTCCATGGCCTCTACCTCCATACCACTCTTTCAGGGTCTGGTTTCTACTCACTGTGCAAACCTGGTGTCCCCTACGGTGACTCAAGGGCAACCTGTCCTTAGCCCTACTCTGTTCTACTTACCAACTGTTAGCCTGATGTAGACACTTGGATACAAATTTCTGTTCATAACGTGTTTTAGTTTTAAATTCCTTTAACAGAGCATTTAAATATTGTTTGAATGGCCACAGTGTGATAATTACATGCTTTTGTTTAGTTTCATTTTTCCTTCTATTTCCCCAAAAAGGAACACAACATTGAAGTTTACTTAGAGTTAGATTCTGGGCATTGTGACTGAGAATGGCTTGTTCAAATGACTCCCTGAAATCGGCTTCCTGCTTTTAGACTGTATGAAATGACAAACTCTTCAAATTATTTGAAAATAGCCACAATTTCTTTTGCAGACATTTATTGGCAATTGTGCTCCTTTTATGAAAAGGAAATATTGAGAAATGAACTTTGAGGCTTCATTTTATTGTTTACTTCAAGGTAAATGACTCCACTTGGAAATTACCATGGTGCGAATATAGTGTGGTTAAACCACGGGTCTTACTCTGACCAGGCTTACGTTGTCAATAAATTATGCTTTTAAAAGCATTACTATTGAAAAGAAAGACACAGGAGCACAGAAGACTGCTTTTTTATAAAGGACAGAACATTGGATTTGGAATCAGGTGACTTGAAACCTTGGTTTGAGACCTTGAGTAAGTAACTTATTCTTTTTAAGTTTCGGTTTCCAGCGTACAGGACTGGTGTGAAATTCAATTTATAAAGTATGTGAATGTATTCCGTGAGCTGGAAAGTTCTATGCCAGTGTAGAGTCATAGAAGGATTGTCTTAAGTTGATTAAAATATATGTTTCTCTAACCCATGGCCTCAAAACTTCGACCCATGAAAGTGACTCCATATGATTTTCAAAGCATAACTGATATCCCGTAAACCATACATATTTAAAGTATACGGTTTGCTAGCTTTTGACACATGTACACATCTGTTAGACCACCACTGCATATCCATTCCTCCCCAAATTCCCTGTGTCCCTTTGTAATTCCTTTTCATATTCTTTTATTTGAAAAGAGGACTTTTTTTTTATCCAGTCCAGCTTCAACCGGCAACATGGTTGGTTCCACGTTTTTGCTATTGTGAATAGAGCTGCAATAAACATTCGTGTGCAGGTATCTTCTTTGTAGAATAATTTGAGTTCCTCCGGGTATATTCTCATTAGGGGAATTTCTGGGTCATATGGAAGGTCAATTTCTAGTTCTTTCAGGAATCGCCACACTGTCTTCCAGAGAGGTTGTACGAGTTTGCATTCCCACCAGCAGTGTAGAATATTCCTTTTTCTCCACATCCTTGCCAGCATCTGTTGTTGTTTGTTTTATTAATAACGGCCATTCTTACAGGGGTTAGGTGGTATCTCAATGTGGTTTTGATTACATTTTTACATTAAAAAATAAAAAAATAAATTAAAAAAAGAAAAGAGGATGTTCTGTGCTGGTTCCCATAACTCTAATTTTCTAAATGATGTTATTTCAGCATGCGTTTTATTTAATGTGCCACAAATCCAATAATGGCACTTTTATTCACAGTGTCATAACTCTTTGTCTCTCTCTGCCACAGAAGTTCAATACAATGAGTTTTATTCTTCTTTTCATGTTAACAGGGGTCCTTGTGCTAATTATGCAGGTGACCTCCCTCAAAGGACATTTAATGGAAAATGAGATGATGCTGAGAGAGAAGAAGCGAGAGAGACCTTGTTAGAGCCTCACATGCTTTACCCTCTAGATGTATAGATGCTTCTTTGTGCTGGAGGCAAACAATGATTGGTTGACTTTGGTATCTAAAACTATCCTGCTGGTCTTAAGGGGGAATAGTAACCATCCACTTGAAAGGCCTTCTCTATTATTTTTTAAATGCCAATTTGGCCGTTATGAAGGCAAAGAAAAGCTCAGCAATAAGCTCTTTTTATTAAGTTACTAATCCCAGTGTTCTTGTGGATGTTTTCTTAATTTATAGGCTACTTGTAATACGGTAGTTAGGAATCTGGGCTTTGGAGGCAGAAATATCTGAGTGCTACTGGTCTAACCTTGGGCAAGTGACTTAATTTTCATAATCCTCAATCTGCTCATCTGTAATCTGGGGATACCAACAGCACCTATGTAATAGAACTGTTGTGAAAATTAAGTAGGATAATGCCTTTGTAGGCCCAGCTCAGCACACATACGTGTTATTATACTGTAAAAGTCATCTCAGTATAAGGCAAATACGTGCAAGATTAGTCTAAAGGACTATTATTAATTAATCGGAAATTATGGGCACCTACTTCCAGTCATGGAGGACTAGAAGCACTTGGATGCTCACATCCCAGTGTTATCCAGGGGCTGCAAAGGCCTCAGCATTTGGCCTTGTTTCCCGTAAGACTGGCAACAGTTCCCTGCGGAGAAGATCTGGAACCATGGATGGACAGCCCGGAGGAAACTGGGAGCCTTCACGCTCTAGCCTGAATTGATTTTCCCCATAATTTCTTTTCCTTTGTAGTCTGCATATTTATTCTAAACAAGAATTTCACCAGTACCACCTGTATTCTAGAGGACATTTCCCTACCGAAGTGAGGCCAGTTTGTATGAACAAAAGACTGCCAGTAAAAATCCAAAGCCAAACTCACCTAAAGTCGCTGTGGAACTAGTCTTAGGGTTGTGACTCCTTCAAGCCACCGATCCTCGGGGGTCTGGGGACACAGGGAGGAAGAACCCACTGAGCACTTGATCTAACCTTTGGGGAGACGACCATTATTGCTTATGAGTAAAGGGGGTGGTATGACTATGAAAAGGAACTCCCAGAGCCAAATCCACACACTGGGAAGTTACAACCTTATTCCGTATCTTCCAAGTCAGGCTGCCCTAGAACCTGGAATTTGGAGGACTCTGGTAGTTCATTCGTACTGAGCCCCGAAGAGTTAAACAGCAATGGTCTCACAGCCTTGGAATAAGACCCTTTTTAGTTCTAAGATAGCAGCCCTTGAGCCCAGCTGATGCAGATCGGAGGGCCAGAAATAACCAGAGAGAAGGAGTGTTTGAGTCTGAGCTATATTCTTTTCTCAGCTTCTAGTTAGGGAGGCCTTCCCTGTCCTTCCTCCACTCATGCTAAGCAGAAGGCTTCTGGTGGGATTCAGCGATTCATACAGCTACAACAACTGGCAAGTATTCACTGACCACCTAAGAGGGGCTGGACCCTGGAGGTACGATGATTGGAAAAGACAGACATGACCTTGGCTCTTACGGAAGTGGCATTCCAATGTGAGGTGAGGTGACATACGGGAAACAGGAAGCCCCAGATCTAAGTTTCAGATGACAGCTGTCCTTAAAGGAAAGGCAGAAGTCCACTGAGAACACACAATAAAGGAATCTGACCTCACCCGAGCTGAAGCGAGCTTCCATGAGGAAGTGGTGTGTAGCAGATATAAAAGATGGATACTGGGCCGGGCGCAGTGGCTCACGCCTCTAATCCCAGCACTTTGGCAGGCTGAGGTGAGAGGATTGCCTGAGCCCACGGGTTTGAGTCCAGCCTGGGCAACTTAGCGAGACCTCATCTCTACAATAAATCCAAAAAATTAGTTGGGCGTGGTGGTGCGTGCCTGTAGTTCCAGCTACTCGGAAGGAGGAGGCGGAAGGATTGCCTGAGTCCAGCAGGTCGAAGCTGCAGTGGCCATGAGGGTGCCACTTGTTCCATCCTGGGCGACAGAGTGAGAGACTCCAACTCCTCCCCTCCCAAAAATGGATACTAAGTATAACAGCTGACATTTACTAAGCTTTACTACGTGCCTGGTGTCATTCTAAGTTCTTCACAGGTATTGCTGTGCAATCCTCACACAACACCTTCAGGTAAGATACATATAGATGTGTACATGTATGTGAGTATGTGTATAATAAAAGCTACAAAAAGATAAAAGTCCAAACAGATAAAATCAAGATAAAAAGCCAGTATGACAAAGGCATTCTACAACAGTGCTAGGATGAGGACCTTACCTAGACACTACTTTAAAGCTGCCCCAGCACTCAAGTGAGGGGAGATTGGTGGCTAAAACCAGACCCAGGCTCTGGTGCCAATGACCCACCCAAGCCTTCAACTTGACCGACAGATAGAAGCATGATCTAGGAACTTTTAGTAAACAGCCTGAAGTTTATTCTGTTGGTAGGATTCACTCCTCTCGTCCAACCTTTCGGCAGTGTGAGTGAGGCCTGAGGAGACAGATACAGTCCTTGTGACTGTCGCTCCTCCACCAGGTGCTACCACGGGGCATCCTGGCGGGTACCGCCCCACCGTCTACTGCCATGGGTCTCGTTCAGCGTGAGTCTCCGAGTACTGAACACGGAACACTGAGCACTTTACAGATCTTCACCTTGAGATTGCCAAATCACGGGAAGCAACCATATTGATTTTTTTTTTTTACCGAAAAGCCCTCCTACGTCTGCGCTTCTTTCTTGTCTCCTCCATCACTGGCAAGCTACTTATGTGGTGAAACAATCTTGAAGCTTTCCCTGACCGGCTTGGAAGTGACACCAAGGTCAGATGTTATTGCTATTCCACAGACCTGACACCAGGGGGTGGTCACAGCACATCACACTAACTACCACGGATCAGTGCAAAGCTGAGCTCCAGCCTCCCGCGCTGTTCCCTGAAAGGCAACCAAGGAAGGAGCTGGACTCCCAGAAACTGTGTTCAGTTCAGCTCACAACATGTAAACGGGCTTCCTAATGGCACTGCCCTGTACAAATGTTCAGGACGATTATTATAACCTCGGCGGAGTTGCTGTTTAATGCCAAAAGGGAGAAAAAAATGTCATCTCATAACTGCAAATAATTGCATAGGAAACAGAGGGCAGAAAATTGTCCTGCTGGGTGCCCCACAGTGCTGGGTAATTTGCAGGCTCCATTGAAGCCCGATGGATGTTCCCTCACTGGTAGCGTGCAGCCTCACACACGGACTCGTGTGTTCTCCTAATGTACAAATCTCTGCAGTTTCTCAAGTGCCAAGACGTCTTCAGACCGACGGTATTTGTGACGACTGTGACTCTCCGGTTCTTGGAAATACTCCCGGGGCAAAGCACCTCTTAAAAGGGATGTGAGAGAAGGAAGTTCAGTTCAATTTTCCAGAAACAGCTCAGTGGCTGCACCCAGCGCTGTTTGCGATTGCCTTTTAATGTTCAAGATGCAAGTGACTGCTCCTTTGGGGCTGTATTTTTCCATTGGGAAATGCCAATCTCCTTCCTTCTACTCCTCTAAGAGCATGAAACAAATCGTGTCTTGGTTAATTTTCTGTTTCTCCTTCATCTGCAAAGCCTTGAGAACGTCGCATGTTCTGGGATCACGTACTCATGTTCAAGGAAGCACACATGGCTAAACTTCTTTCGTGAGAGTTGATTTCTTCTTATACTAGGTTTAGGGAACCCCATATGATGCATACATATATCTCCAAAAGTCCTTCATTGGGGGTTTCTTGGAGAGAAATGAACAGTACATTCCATATTTTTCCCTTTTTAAAAGTAAGCACTTTATTCAGTTATGACACATACTGAGATATGTACAAATCATAAATATTCATCTCAGTGAAGTGTTATGAAATGAACACATCCATTCAGTTATCATCTCTATGAAGAAAAAACCTGGGAGGGGCATGTTTCATCAATAAGGATACCTGATGTCAAACCAGGTGATGTGGGGACCAGAGTGAGGTCCAAACTTTACCTGTACAATGACCATTTGTATACTTAACCCTGAATTGTACCCCACATCTTAAAAAAAAAGAAAAGAAACAGACCAGCACCCCAGCTGACTTAGACTTTAGGCAAATTTACGTTCACTTTTATTTAGGGGCAAAGTTTTCAGTTTACAGTCTCTCTCATACCATGATTGGAATACCTTAGCACAGTCACATGTTCCCTCTGGAGTAGGGCTATTCAAAGTATGGGGCTGTGAACATCAGTGTCAGCATCGTTGGGGACCCTGTCAGAAATCAGATTCTCAGGTCTCATCCCTCTCCCACTGAATCAGAAATTCCGGTGGCAAGGCTCAGTTATCCGTGTTTCAATAGGCTCTCCTTCCTGGTTATTCAGATGCATGCTAAGCTTCTAGAATTCTTGAGCAATGTACCCCTTCCTTTTTTGTGTTGGGGTGTCACTCTGTGGCCCAGTCTGGAGTGCAGTAGCACTGTGACAGCTCACTGCAGCCTTGACCTTGGCTCAGGGGATCCTTCCACCTCAGCCAGTAACTGGGACTATAGGCACATGCCACCTTGCAAAGCTACTTTTTTGATTTTTTTTTGGTAGAGATAGACTCTTACTATGTTGTCTAGGCTGGACTTCAACTTTGGGGCTCAAGCATCCTCCTGCCTTGGCGTCCCAAAGTGTTTGGATTACAGGTATGAGCCATCATTCTTTGAGCCTCAAAATTGTGTGGTAACAGTATTTTATTATAAACACTGGAGTGTAAAGTGCTACATTAGAATAGTGGTGACAAGATATAATTGCTTATCTATTTCTCCCCTAACTTTTAAAATTCATTTATCAGCCTTATTGAGATACGATTTACAAATAATGAAAACCAATTTTAATGTGAAATTTAATGGTTTTGACAAATGTTTGCATTACTTCTTTTTCTAGCCATTTCCATTGCAGTCTCCCCAACGTCTATCAGAACTGTCTGTCTACTTATGTCTCTCCTAGTTACCTGTGAGCAGAATTCTTGAGGACAAAACTGTTCTATTCATCATTGTGTTGCTATCCCTTGACTGAACACAAATAAGAGGCTTCGCAAATATTTGCTGAACCCATGGGTGAATAAAGTTGGGTCTATAAAAATAAATCCATGGGAAAGCTAACTGGGTTGTAGGATGTGGAGAATGGGTGGGTCTGGATATTCTGCATACATTTGAGGTCTACAGTGGAGACAGGCAAGTGGTATAATAACACGTGGGGCAGGACTGTGCTTTGCTCGCCAACATACTGGATGGGCAGCAGACAGGCTCATTGCCCAGCCAGTATGCCCCCAGTCTACTGGGAGGTCACCTTCAGTCAGTTTCCCTTCAGGCTGAAATATCTCCTGGGTCTTTCTGCTTCAGGACATTTTATGGACATCTGGGTGTCTTAGTCCATAAGTAGGGCAAGTTGGAAGTGTGGGAAAGTTAATACTCCAGAGGCAGTTCCTAGTCAAGGAGAGATGATGCTCTTGGTGCTTAAACACCCCATTTCCTCATCTCAATGGGACAGTTCTGAGGTGTATGCCACAGTCTTCCTCAGCAGTTTCCAGTGGGTTGGAGCCCAGATGCCTACTCATCAATTCCCCTTCAGCGACTTCTCTTCCTCCCCAGCTTCTCCTCCTGACTTCTTCACAGTGCTTCTTGGAATCATCTCCCCCCAAATCTGCTTGCACCCAAATCTTTGACGCAGGGTCCACTTTTGAGTTAACCCTAAACCAAGGCAATACGACTTGCAAATTTGCCTCCTCCTTGTGCTCTGGACTCTTGAGTCGTTGACTCTTGTCCCTGACATTGTCTGTTTGCTCATTTATAAAATAGGGATAAACATTCTTACATCTTAGCATTGTTGTATGAAACATTATTCAGCACCTGCAATATTGTAGGGATTCAGGAAATGATAACTATTTTAGATATTGTGCACATCTGGCAGACTCTGCTTTTCTTACTAAAATTTCCCCAAAGAGATGGCCCTGCAGAAGTGACCCTATATCTGTGCAATCCTTAAAGCATCAGAGGTTTAAGTGGATAAAAGAATGTTTCAACCAGCTCCTCCACAGTCTCTGTGCTTGTCCCTCCATGCTCTGAAATTCCTATTTTCTTTCCAAGAGGATCTAGGATTCCCAAGAGAGACAAAGGGAGGCTTTTTGCTGTCTTTCGTCTTCAACAGAATTAGTGAGTACCACAATACGGGATGCCCTCCCCTAAGTGGTAAAGAAACAACAGTGAACAAATCAAAGTCTCTGCCTTCAAGAAGCTTATATTCCAGGGGCGAAGATTTAGATCACTAAGAAACCATGAAATAAATATTTGGGTTGGGGAAAAACTCCCCCAGAAAATATAGAAGGAGGAGGATAGAAAATGGGGACTGGAGACATTAATTTCTATGGAATACCAGAAAGTCTTCTCTGGTAAGAGTATTTTTGGGTGAGGACAAAGTTAGTAAAGGAGGCAGTCATAGAAATCTCCAGGAAGAGTCAGACAAGCAAGAGACAAAAGGTAAGAGCCCTCTTTGTGTGCTCCAGGAACACAGAGAGGGTCAGGGAGGATATGGGAATGAACAAGGCTAGATTGCTTTTTCTGTCTCTAAGGCAGCAGGGACAAGATGGCCTTGGGCTGTGTAGACCACAGCATGAGCTTTGGTTTCTACTTAGAGATGGAGGATTGTGAGCAGAGGAGTAGCATGATGTAAGATAAATGTGAACAGGGGAATCCTGACCGTGATGTAGAAAACAGGCTTGAAGAGGCCAAAGGGAAAGCCCACAGGCCAGAAGGGAGATCAGAGGAGGCGCGACCCCAGCGTGGCCAAAGTAGCAGTAAAGGTGGCCAGAAAGTGTTGGATTCCCCTGAAGGACGTGCCAATGACTTGGATGTGGACCACAAGAGAAAGAGAAGACCCAAGGATTATCAGTGTTTTTGGAATACGTAACTGAAAGACTGAAGATGTCGCTTACTGATTTGGCAAAGGTCGGGAAAGGAAGAAGCTTTCAGAGATAAAGTCAGTGTTGAGTTTTGGATATGTCGTTTGTAATGTTTATTATTCATCTCAGCAGAGAACAGCGGAGTGTATTGGTTAAGAACACAGATTCCAGAACCCAAGTGCCTGGTTCAAATCCCAGCTTTGTCATTTACTTGTATGACCATGGGATACTTCTTTTGCCTGTCTGTCCTCAGTTTCTTCATCTGTAAATGGGGGTTCTAAATTGCTATGAGGACTTGATAAGGTAGTATATGTAAAGTGCTTGGGGACAGTGCTTGGCCCCAAATGAGCACTATGTAAGAATATGTTGAATAAAATCTTGAATGGTTAGATATCTGAGTCTGGAGTTCAGAATGGAGGTCTGGGTTGTAGTTAGAAACCTTGATCCATCAGGGAAGAGGAGCTATTTCAAGCCATGGGACTGGATCAGGCCATCAAGGAGTGAATGCAGACAGAGGAGGTCAGATTGCCGGAGATATTCTGAGGTTTAGGGGTGAAGGCAAGACAAATAGATTCAAGTCCACACGTTGTTAATTCGTTTTTAAGAGCTTTACATTTCGTGGGAGCTTTCGTATTACTGCTTGAGGATGCAGCGGAGTGATTCACAAAGAGCAGCATTCACTTGAAGATGTGTCTGCAGCGGGCCCTGCAGCAGAACCTATCTTGAAATAACACTTGTCATTCTAGGAAGGCGGCCGGAGTGTCAGAAACTGCCAGCCATGCATTACGCATTCTATCCCCTTAAAAAGCAGGGGAAAGGCAGGGAGACGTGATAATTTTTTCAAGAAGACCAGGGAGGCTAAAGAGTGTTACCCTTCAAAATATTCCTCTTGGGAGTCAGCATACGTACTTAAATACTTACCGCTTATTTCAGTGTATTGCTTTTTCATACGCTGTTTTGGGAAATGGTTATAAGAAAAACGATTTTCAAAAGAACAGTTTCTGTCTTTTATGGATGGCACCTGTTTTTGTTATTGTGGCATCGGTATATACATATATGATAAGATTTGTCATTTTAATCATTTGAAAAATGTGCAGTTCACTGGCATTGATTGCATTCACAGAGTTGTGCAAATATCACCATTATCTGGTTCCAAACCACTTTCATCACCCCAAACAGAAACTCTGTATCCATGAAGCAACAACTCACCATTTCCTCCCACCCTGTCCCCCTGGCAACGTCTAATATACTTTATTTCTCTACACATTTGCCCATTCCAGATATTTCACATAGAGGTAAACACAGTGTTTGTTCTTTTGTATCAGTCTTATTTCACTTGGCATAATATATTTCCAGGGTTCATCCATGTTGTTGCATGTATCAGAACTATATACCTTCTTATACCTGAATAATATTCCATTTATGTATACACTGCATTTCGTGTAGCCATTCATCTGTTGATGGACATTTGGGTTGTTTCCACTTTTTGACTATTGTGAGTGATGCTGCAATGAACATTAACTTACGAGTGTATGCTGCATCTCTCTTTTCAATTCTTTTGGATTTATACCTAGGAGTACCTCTGTATTCAGTTTTCAGTTTTCCACAGCATCTGCGCTGCTTTGCATTCTCACTAGCAACATATGAGGTTTCCAGTTCTTCCTTCCACATCCTTACCAGATTAAATGAAAGCTGTTTTAAATTAAAGTCATCTCAGTGGAGGTGAAGTCCGATACCATTGTGATTTTGATTTACATTTCCCTCATGATTAATGATGTTGAACATTTTTTCATGTGCCTATTGGCTATTGGTATCAATTCCTCAGAAAAATATCTATTCAAGTACTTTGCCTGTTTTTTTGTTGGGCTATTTGTCTTTTTGTTAAGTTGTGGGAGTTGTTTAAATATTTTAGATATTCATCTATCATCAGATATATGGCTTTCAAATATTTTCTCTCATTTTGTAGGTTGTACATTTCACTTTCTCATTGATGTATAAATGCTTTAATTTTTGTGAGGTCCAATGTATCTATTTTTTCTTTTGTTACTTATGCTCTTGTTGCTATGTGTAAAGTTGTGTTGCCAAATCCAAGGTTATGAAGATATGCCCTTATGTTTTCTTCTAAGAGTTTTACAGTGTTAACTTTCATATTTAAGTCATTGATCCATTTTTAGTTAACTCTTATAGAAGGTGTGAAAATCACACTCCATTCTTTTGCAGTGGCAATATAATTGTCCCAGCACCATCTGTTGAAGAGACTATTCTTTCATCATTGATTAGACTTGGCACCCTTGTCAAAAATTAACTGGCCATAGATGCATAGGTTTAATTTTAGACTTTGAATTTTCTTCCATTGGTCCATATGTCTATTTTTATGCCAGCACCACACAATCTTGATTGTTGTAGTTTTGTAGTAAGTTTTGAAATAAAAAAGTTTGAGTCCTTTAACTCATTCTTCATTCTTGATATCATCTAAATGTTGTATCATCCCAAATTTATATGATGAAGTTCTAAACCTCCAGGGTGATGGTATTAGTAGTGGAGACTTTGGGATGTGATTGGGTCACAAAACGAAAGCCTTCATACATGGGATCAGTAGCCTTATAAGAGACCCAAGAGAAGAGAAATCCCTTGCTTCTTCTGTCATGTGAAATTACAGTAGGAAAACAGACACCTATGATTAAGTGGGTCCTCACCAGACGCTGAATCTGCTGGTATCTTGATTTTGGACTTCCCAATCCCCAGAACGGCAAGAAATAAACTTCTGCTTAAAAATCCTCAAGTTTATAGTCTCTTGTTATAGAAGCCTGAATGAGCCGGGCTTGGTGGCTCAGTCTGTAATCCCGCGCCTTTGGGAGGCTGAGGTGAGTGGATTGCCTGAGCCCGCGGGTTCGAGACCCGCCTGGGCAGCGAGACCTCATCTCTACAATAAATCAAAATATCAGCCGGGTGTGGTAGCACATGCCTGTAATTCTGGCTACTTGGAAGGCTGAGGCGGAAGGATCGCCGGAGCCCAGCAGGTCGAGGCTGTGGTGGCTGGGAGCAGCCACTGCACTCCAGTCTGGGTGACAGAGTGAGACTCCAACTCAAATAAAAAAAAAAAAAGAAGCCTGAATGGGCTAATTCATTTCTTTATATTATTTTGACTATTTGGAGCTCTTTGCAATTCCATGTTAATCTGGAGATCAACTTTTTCATTTCTGCAAACAAAAACAAAAACAAAAACAAGACTGTTGAAATTTTGATAGGGATTGCATTGCACCTGTAGATTACTTTAGGTTGTATTCATTGTATTGATATCTTAATATTAAATCATTCTTCCTACCCATTAACATGAGATGTCTTTCCATTTATTTATGCCTTCTTTAATTTCTTTCAGCAATGTTTTGTAGTTTTCAGTGTACAAGTTTCGCCATCTTGGTTAAATTTATTCCTAGGTATTTTATTCTTTTCTATACTATTGCAAACGGAATTGTTCTCTCAAATTATTTTACAGATTATTTACTGCCAGTGTATAGAAATACAACTGATTTGTGTGTTGATCTTATACCTTGCAAATTTACTGAATTCATTTGTTAGATATAATAATTTTCTCAAAGATTCTTTGGGCTTTCTATACACAGAATCATGTCACCTTGAATAGAGATTGTTTTATTTCTTTCTTTACAATTTGGTTGCTTTGTCCAATTTCTCTGGTAGAACTTACGGTTCAATGTTACGTGACAGTGGTAAAAGCGTGCATCCTAGTCTTATTCCTGATCTTTGGAAAAAAGCTTTCCATCTTTCACCATTTAGTATCATGTTAGCTATGTGTTTTACATAAATGTTTTTTGTCATGTTCAGTCTCCTTCTAGTCTCAGTTTTCTGAGTGTCTTTCTTTGTTTAGCTACCATATTATAAACAGATGTCCTCTTAGCATATTTTCAGTGCTATGGTTTTCACATTTCTGTGCTTTATTATTAGTGATTTGGTTATTGAAAATTGTCCCTAAGCATGCTGTTGTAGTGCTTAATGGTGTTTCCAAGTGCAAGAAGATTGTGATGTGCCTTACAGAGAAAATATGTGTGTTAGATAATCTTTAAAACTACAAGTTATAGTGCTCTTGGCTGTGAGGTCAATGTTGGTGCAATGTTGGAGCAATATGAACTAAGTAAGATGACTTTAAGCAGAAACACACATAAAACAAGTTTATGCATTGATTAGTTTATAAAAATGTTACCAGAGGCACACATAGATCAAACTCTGTACTTCTCCTAAGAGTAATGCTTCAATTTTTTCTATAAAGTGTATGGTGATTTCATAGACCATAGCTACTACAAATCACAAGGATCTACAATATTTTTGTTAGCCTCAGTTAGTTTATATTGTAAAACTCTTCTATTTCCTTGTCAATCTTTGTCTAGTTGTCTAGATGTTTTATTCGTTATTGAAATTGGTATTACATTTCCATTATTATAGAAATGTTCTTCCTTAAATTTTGGCAGTACTTGCATAATATATTTTGGAGCTTTGTTGTTTGGTGGATATATGTTTGTAACTATTCTACTCTTCTTAATAGATTCACACGTTGTCACTATAATGTCTTTGTGTCTTGTAACAGTTTTTGGTTTAGAATCCATCTTATCAGATGCTACTAGAACCACTTCACTTTTTTAATTAGTATTTGCAAGGAATATCTTCTTTTCATTTTTTTCACTTTCAAGCTATTTGTGTCTTTGGATCTAAAGTGAGCCTCTTGTAAACGGCATGTAATCTGATAATGGTTTTGTTTTTTAATCCATTTGACAGTCTCTGTCTTTTTATTGGAAAGTTTAATCCATTTACATTAAAGTAATTGTTGGTAAGGAAGGACTTATTTCTACCATTTTGCTGTTTGTTTTCTTTATGCCTTGTAGCTTTTGTTATTGGTGTAAATGAATTTACGAGCCCCCAAAAGAAAAACAGCAACAACAACAACAAAAAAAAAAGCAAAGTGAGGGAAAAGGCTTATGGTTGTCCCAAATAAAAATTATTTCTCCATTTTTACAGTATGACAAAACTGTTTTTAACTTCCAAGCAAAACAAATTTAGAAGAATCCCCTTTGTGAGCTTAAGACCCATGGGGCTCTTCAGCGTGATGACTTACTGCTTCCCAACTCATTGGTCCTAGAAGAAAAAGCTGAGAGTGAAAGAGTAATTTTCATCATTGTAATACAAAAGCATCCATTCAGGTAATTTTCAACTGTCCTATCTTTTAAAAAGAATACAAGAAACTAAGATATGTGGAGCTTCTAACCAGCTTTGTGCTAGACTCTCACTTTTCATTTTGATGGAAACATGCATTCAACAAGTAACATCCATTAATTACCTGACCTTGAGAGGCCCTAATCCTTTCCTTTCCTTTCCTTTCTCCTTCCTTCCTTCCTTCCTTCCTTCCTTCCTTCCTTCCTTCCTTCCTTCCTTCCTCCCTTCCTCCCTCCCTCCCTCCTTCCTTTCTTCCTTTCTTTCCTTCTTTCACTGGAGTCTCCCTCTGTCACCCAGGCTAGAGTGCACTGGCATACTTATGGCCACTGCAGTCTCAACCTGCTGGGCTCAGGTGATACCTCTGCTTCAGCCTTCCAAGTAGTGGGAACCACAGGCATGTGCCACAACACTCAACCAATTTTTTGACTTATTGTAGACATGGGGTCTTGCCAAGTTGCCCAGGTGGTCTGAACTCTTGGGCTCAGGCAATCTTTTTGCTTCCACCTCCCAATATGCTGTGATTGCAGGCGTGAGCCACCATGCCTGGATACATGTAATTTTCTTATGAAGTCTTCAACCACTGGTCATTTACACCTATAAGTCATCTAGCTTTTTAGAAGATTCAAGGAGTTTTTACTATTCATTCCTGAATAGGCTTCTATATTCTTTCTCAAAAACCTTTTTTTTCTTAAATCACCTTGCAGTGCTTGAGACTAAAACAAGAGTCCTGTCCTCACCAAGGCCTCCCAGAGTAAAGAAGAACCATCATTCAACTTTTTATCTTTATATTTACTCTTCCTGGTATATTAAGAATAAAATAAGCAAAATAAACGGAAATACTTTTCTTTTTGGTAGCCTGGTGAGGAGGAGTGTGATGGTAGCCTTCTGCCATTAGAACAGTGGTTTCCAAACTTTTCCAAACTTTGTCTTTGGTCAGGCATGGGCTCATGCCTGTAATCCTAGCACTTTGGGAGGCTGAGGTGGGAGGATTGCTTGAGACCAGGAGTACAAGGCCAGCCTGGACAACATAGTGAGTTCCCATCTCTTGGAAAAAAAAAGCTGGGCATGGTGGTGTGCACCTGTAGTCTCAGTCATTCGGGAGCCTGAGGTGGAAGGATTACTTGAATTTAGGAGTTTGAGGCTGCAGACAACTATGATTGCATCACTGCACTCTAGCCTGAGCTACAGGGCTAGATCCTGTTTCAAAACACAAACACAAAACCAAAGAGACAAAATCCATTGTTTTTTTTTTTTTGAGTTGGAGTCTCTCTCTGTCGCCCAGACTGGAGTGCAGTGGCACGCTCCTGGCCACCTCAGCCTCAACCTGCTGGGCTCCGGCGATCCTTCCGCCTCAGCCTTCCAAGTAGCTGGAACTACAGGCACGCACTACCATGCTCGGCTGATTTTTGATTTATTGTCGAGATGAGGTCTCGCCAAGTTGCCCAGGTGGGTCATGAACCCGCGGGCTCAGGCAATCCACTCACCTCAGCCTCCCAAAGTGCTGGGATTACAGGCTGAGCCACCGAGCCCAGCCATTTTTTTTTTCTTTAAAAAAGCTAAAAGCTATGTCTCCCAAGAGAACATAAAGAAGCAGAACTACTCAGTCAAGGGGAGGAAGGAGGAACTTGAAGGACCCCTTAGTCTTCATCCCACAATTCTGTCTACCAGGAGTTCTCAACCTTGGCTGTTCATTAGAATCACCAGGTGTTTTTTTTTTAAACCAGGGGAGAACATGAACACAGTCCCTCAATACCACAAATTATGAAGTCGGGTTTCCCACATTTGGGGAAATCATAGGGGTCAGCACATCTGGAATGCAATGGATAATTTGTGATGATGGTATCTCTCCTGCCAGGTAAGTAGCCTACCAGGTGGTTTAAAAAAAAATTCTGATCCCAGGTGCTTTCCAGACCAATTTAATTAGAATATCTGGTGGATAGGACAGAGGTATCAGTATGTTTTAAGATGCCCCAGGTGAGTCCAAACTTTAATTAAGGTTAAAACCACTGCAAGGAAGAAAGAGAGAGCCCCTGAAACAGTCTACTTTTTAATTTGACTATAGTCATAGACATTTTTTTCCTACCACATAGAATAACCAGAAGCAGTAGAAATAGTTTGCTAGCAGGATTAATATAATTCCTTTTGCTTTGTTGTCATTTCACAGACAACAAATTGAAACAGAAAGTAAGCTTTTTTAGGCTATGAAAATGTTAGCAGACCTTTTATTTCTTAAAAAAAGCCCATATGTTTAGAACCAAGCAACTTGTTCTTTTATGATTTGACTCCCAAGGAGAATATTTTTCAGAGGGAATTATGTCAGAGGTCAAAAGAAAGAGAAAAAATAAAAATCACTCCCCGCTCCCTACTTTAAAAAGTTAAATGATTAGAGAAAAATCCATGTAGAATGTCTCGTTCCTCTCATCATGTCTTCCCTCTATTATATCAGGGGAGAACAGAGGGATTAATTAAGAGCCTCTCTGTAGCATCATTAACAGAGAACTTTTCTTTGTCTGATTAAGATTCCAGAAGATCAAAATGTTGCTACCTCTGAAGATTAGAATTGTAAAGCACTTTTTTCTCCCCACTCCATTTCAGGGAGTTCTTGTCCTTATTGGGTGTATTTGAACTGAAACAACCTTAGATTTAGATATTAAAATATCGAATGAAGAATCAAACCATTATAAAATGACCAAGGTATAAACTAGTAATGAACATATTTTGGAGAGAAAAGTTCAAAATTGGTGCAATAAAAATATAATGAGGCCAGGGAGTGACTCTATAGACAGAATAAAATAAATATAGTGAATTCCTGAAGAAAGATACTGGGGTCAGTCTACTTTTTAAGGCTTTTTTACATTTTGCTTTAGATGCATTTAATTCCTACAAGGCAGTCCTTGTAAGAAGATCCCTTTTCCCTTTGTGCAAGTTGAGAATAAGTAGAGAATGAAGTCCTGGCAGGGGTGGGGTGTGGATTTTTATTCTTATCCAGGAACATCAACTGGCTCATGAATACTCCCCAGCTCCCTCGTCTCAGGGAGATCTGGGCATGACCAGACTGCAGAGCACACCATGGACCACTGGTGAAGACGGCAGTGGGGGCAGGCTTTGCTGGCAGGGATATCGACAATGACCTCCTTTTTCTCCACTCTTTTATATTATAAGAATTTGGGGTGCAAGTCAGGATTAGGTACATAAGCAATGTGTGTGCAGGTAAAGTTTGGGCCTCCAACTGGCCCTCTCTTTCCCTGGTTTAGGATCGGGTACTCTTTGTGTTGTTACATGTCCCCTCCTTCCACCTTTCTCTGGCAGTGTCCTGTGACTACTGATCCCTCCCTTGTACTGTTGTGATTAGTATTCAGGTCCCACTTAGGAGTGAGAACATGTGGGATTCGGTTCTTTGTTTCTGTGAGAGGTCGCTAAGAATGATTGTCTCCAATTTCATCCAGTTTGCTGAGAAGTCCATGATTTTGTCCTTCTTTATGCCTGTGTAATATGCCATCATGTGCTTGTACCACAATTTCTTTATCCAGTCTACTTTCAATGGGTAGTAGGGTTGGTTCCATGTTTTTGCTACTGTAAATAGTGGGGCGATAAACATGTGTGTGGAGGTGTCTTTTTTGTAGAATGATTTGTGCTACTCTGGGTATTGCTGGATTGTATGGAAGGTCAATTTCTAGTCCCTTTAGATCTTGCCACACTATTTTCCACAGAGCTTGGGCTAGTTTGCATTCCCACTGATAGTGTAGAAGTATTTTCTAACTGTATATCTGACAAAGGCCTAACATCCAGGATCTACAAGGAACTCAAATGAGCTTAAAGAAAAACAAACAGACAAACAAAAAACCAACAGCCCTATTAAAAATTGGGCAGAGGGCATGAATAGACACTTCTCAAAAGAAGACATACGAACAACCAACAGATAAATGAAAAAAATGCTCAGTCTCACTAATAATCAGATAAATGCAAATCAAAACCACATTGAGATATCACCTTACCCCAGTAAGGTTGTCCATCATTAATAAATAAGAAGACAATAGATGTGGGTGTGGGTACTGACTTCTGCATGGAGACTTTGTTACATTTCCCTGGTGCTCTCATTTTTAGCTTTTAGATGTTGGTTATAAAAAGGAAAATATAATTAGCTTTTCTTTAGTGCCATGAAGATTTTTCTTATTATCTAAGTTTTTTGCATACTAGCTATTAAAACATACCTTCAGAGATCTGGAACGACCACATTGAGCAAATAGCTCTCATATCCACAGACCTAGCCTACACCACTAGGTTTCAAGTGCAAAGAAGAAAGAATATCTTTAACCAAGATCACAGTTGCAAATTATATCATAAGGGAAGGAAAGGGGAACTAAAGGAGAATGAGAGAGCCTAAGAAATAATGGATAAGCATTTTTTAATGCAAGTGCCTTTAAGTGTTTATCTTTAAATGAAAACACAGAGACTTGGATGAGTTAAATGATTTGCCTAAATCTGCTCTGCTATAAAGTAGGGGACCTGCAATTTTACCCTGCTTTCTTGAATCCCAGAGTTCTTGTCTTTTTCATGATGTCACCCTGCCGTGCCACAGAAAAAAATACAAAACCAATGAAACAAATAAGCAACACCCAAATAAAGAGTAAAAGAAGACATTATGCCTGTTCACTCTAACCATTACTGGACCCTTCTCATTGTCTAGATGGGCTATCCCATAGGGATACTCGCCACGAATAGTCAAAACACACTGACAGACATGCCCATCCATCCCTTCCACCACTGCAGCCTGCCTTGCTGGTGTAGACGCCTGCACATAGAACCTTCCACTGCTCCCATTGCCTGTAGGCCTCCTCATTTCCCTGAGCTGGACACCCTCCTCTGTGATGTTGTAGGGACTTCCCTGTTGCTGATGATTCTCCCCAGGTTTCTTGATGCTCAGGGCTTCAAGGAATTCAAAATTTTGGTAGCTCAGGGTCCAGAATTACAGAATGCTGGACCCAAAGATTAAGGAAAGGAAGGCATTCCAGGGAGATGATGAATTAGCTCTAAGCATGAGGGCTGCTCAGGTAAAAACATCTTTGACTCATCTAAAACTCAAGAATTTTATGGTGGTCTCTGGATTTAGAGTTGCTATAAGAACTATTTTACTTACTAAAAGGAATAATGTTATGATGACCATTTGTTAAAGACTTCTAATGCTTTTATGGATATAAAGCTTGTATCATCTTCCTCTTCATAATGACTCTATGGTGAAATCTTAGCTCCATTTGTAGTTGAAGAAATGAATTCTCAGACAGGCTAAGCCAGCTGCCCAAATTCACACAGCTAATGAGTTGTAGAATGGGAATTATAATCCAAGTCTTTCTGTATTCAGGTTCAGTGTCATACAATTGCTTCTCTAATAACGGGTAAAGCCAATGTGTGTGGGCTAAACTGGTCACCTAATAATCACTTGACTTTTAAGTTTTTCTATTTACCAATTTTTTTTCTTTTCACAAATTTTAATTGAGAATTCTGGTTATGCAATTATTTGCTAATGAATAATAACTACTCACTAACAAGGCATACTACTGAGTACGTTTACTCAAAAGTATGTTTTCTTTATTTAACTTTGTTTTTAATTGACACATAACAATCATACCTATCTATGAAACACAGACAAATGTTTCAATGCATGTTTACAGTATATACAAAAGAAAGGATATTTTAGCATATGTGTCATCAAAAACAAAGGGTATTTTAGCATATCTGTCACCTTAAATATTTCTTTTCTTCTCATTTCAAAATCCTCTTTCTCGCCATTTTGAAATACACAGGACAATTTGAAATACACAGGACAATCTTTTAAACCATATTCAGCCTACTGTGCATCAGACCAGAATTTATTCCTCCTATCTAACTGTAGCTTTGTACCTGTTGACCAATCTCTCCCCATCTCCTCCTTCCCTTCCGTTCCTCAGCCTCTCTAATGTATTGCATACTCTCCCACTTCTATGAGATTAGCTTCTTTAGATCATGCATTTGAGTGCGATTACCTGGCATTTAGCTTTCTGACCTGGTTTACTTTATGGAGTGCCGTACATACTGTTTTTTCTTAACATAATGTATCTACATATCTTGAAGGTCTTCTTATATCAGCATATACAGTCCTAGCTCATGTTTTCATGACTGTATAGTTTTCCATTATATGTATGTATTTAACAGAGCCCAGGCTAATGATTGTCTAAGTGTTTTCCAGTTTTTTTGTTATCACAAACAATGTTGCAGTGAATGTTTTTGCATGTGATTTTGGAGTACTGTGACAGTGTATCTGTCAGGTAAATATTGAGCAGAATTGCTGAGTCCAAGAGTATAGGCCAAACATTGATAAATATTGCCTACTTGTCCTCGGAAAGTGTTGAATTTGTTTGCCTTCCCAGCAACCGTGTATGAAGGCACCAATTTCCCCATAAACTTGTGAATACTGGGCATTGTCAGACTTTTATTTTTTGCCAGTCTGATAGATAAATAATGGAATCTTGGTTTTATAAAGATATAATTCACATATCATAAATTCACCCTTTTAAAGTATGTAATTCTGTGGTTTTGGACTACTCCCATCATTGCACAGCTATCACCACTAATTCCAGAATATTTCGATCACTCCAGAAAGGAGCATCATACTTATTAGCAGTCACTCTCTGTTCTCCCTCTTTCCAACAAGATCCAGGCAACCACTAATTCATTTTCTGCCTCCATGAATTTGCTTATTCTGGGCATTTCATATACATTGAACTATATGTAACCTTTTGTGTTTCGTTTCTTTCACTGACTGTGTTTCTAAGGTTTACCTAGGTTGCAGTATGAATCAGCACTTCTTTTCTATGACTGAATAAGACTCTGTGTATGGATATACTGTAATTTGTTTAACTATTCATTGATGAATATTTGGATGATTAATGCTTTCTATGAATAATGCTGTCATGAGCATTCATGTACACCTTTTTGTGTGAACACAGGTTTTCAGTTATCTTTGGGAATATACCTAAGAATAGAAATGCTGGATCACATGGTCACTCTGTGTTTAACGTTTTGTGGCACTGCCAAACAGTTTTTCCAAAGTGGCTGCATCATTTTACGTTCCCACCAAAAATGGACAAGGAATTTAATTTATTTATGCATACACCAACACTTGTTATTGTGTATCTTTTTGATTATAGCTATCCTAGTAGAGGTGACATGGGATCTCAAGACGGTCTTGATTTGCATTTTCTTAATAAATAATCATCTTGAACATCTTCTCATGTGTTTATTGGCTACTTGCACACATGTTTGAAGGAAAGTCTATCTTATTTTATTTTGGGGTTGTATTTTAATTGTTGAGTTGTAAGAGTTGTTTATACATTGTGGATACTGTACTCTCACTGGGTATATGATCTGCAGTTATTTCCTTCCATTCTGGGTATTATCGTTTCATCTTCTTGAGAGTGTGCTTTGTAGCACAAGAGTTTTTAATTTTGGTGAAGTCCAATTGAACTATTATTTTCCTTTGGCTTCTTGTGCTTTAGGGGGCATATGTAAGAAACCATTGCCTAATCTAAGGCCACAAGGATTGACAACTACATTTTCATCCAGGAGTTTTATCATGTTAGCTGTTACCTTTAGAACATTGATACTGCGAGTTAATTTTTGTATATGGTATAACTTAGGGGTCCATCTTCATTCTTTTGCATATGAATATTTATTTATCACTGCACCATTTACTGAAAAGACTATTCTTGACCCATTGCACTGTTTTTGCATTTCTATTGAAAAATAATTGCTTCTACATTTATGGCTTTAGTTCTAGACTCTCAATTTTATTCCATTGATTTATATGACTATCCTTATCCCAGTACCACCATCTTGATTATTTTTGCTTTGTAGTGAGTTTTGAAGTTGGGAAATGTGAACTATTCAACTTTGTTCTTCTTTTTCAAGAATTTCTGGCTGTTCTGGGTCCCTTGCACTTTCATATGAACCTTAGGGACAGCTTATTAATTTCTACAAAGAAGTCAGCTTGGATTTTAATAATATTACATTGAATCCGTAGATTACTTTGGGGAGTATTGCCATCTTAATAATATTGCTTCCAATCCATGAACATGAGATATCTTTTTATTGTTTTGTCTTCCTAAATTATTTGCAGTTTTTAGTATAACACTTTTGTACTTTTTTTTGAGTCATGATCTCACTCTGTCTCTCAGTTTGGAGTACAGTGACATGATCCCAGTTCACCACAACCTTGACCTCTTGGGCTCAGGCGATCCTTCGTTAGTGGCCAATCCTTGTATTTCTATACACTAGTAGTGAATAATGTAAAAATGAAAATTTAAAAATTTCATTTATAATAGCATCAAAATATGATACTTAGGAATAAATATGGCAAAAAAAGTATTAGAGTGTATTACGGGCACAGTAGCTCATGCCTGTAATTCCAGCACTTTAGGAGGACAAGGCAAGAGGATTGCCTGAGCTCATGGGTTCGAGACCAGCTTGGGCAACTTGGCGAGACCTCATTCCTACTATACATCAGAAAATTAGCCGGGCATGGTGGCATGTGCCTGCAGTCCCAGCTACTTGGAAGGCTGAAGTGGGAGGATCATCTGAGCCCAGCAGGTCAAGGCTGCGATGGCTGTGAGTGTGCCACTGCACTCCAGCCTGGGTGGCAGAGTGAGACTTCAACTCAAGAAAAAAAAAAAAGAAATACAGGGATTTTTTTGTATTGATTACGTATCCCAAGACTTTGCTGTACTTGACTACTACCTCTCATACATTTTTGCAGATTCATTAAGACTTTTTACAAATACTATTACGTTAAATAGAGATCATTTTACTTATTTCTTTTCAAGTTGGGTGACTTTTATTGTGTTAAAAGAAACACACAACATGTGATACTTTCTCTTAACCAAATTTTAAGTGTATGATACAGCATTGTGACTCATATGCGCAATGTTGTACTGCAAGATCTTCAAGTCAGGCCAAATAAAACAATGTGGCATGTGGGGTCTTCCAGTGTCCATCAACAGATCACATGATTAAAAAAATCTCAGAATTGGAGCTTTGAAGGTGCTCCGACCTCATTCTGCCTTCTCCACTTACTGCCAGGTGGCTGGTTTTCGTCATGATTGTGGGTTCTTGGTATTTAAGGCTACCATGTAACTAGAGAGGGAAATACAAAAATATGGTAGGTGACAGTGACACAAAACCTGAGTTTTTATGACTATTCTGCTGTCGTTCTTCAATAAATTCCCCTTGTCTTTTGGAAAGCGTTTTGTTAATTTCCAGTGTTCCGAAAAAGTAGACTCTTAGAATTTTTGCAATTCATGTCATTGCTTTTATGGAGAAATTTTCAGAGGTCCTTATTCTGCCATTAAAAAATTAAAAACACTTTTTTAAAAAAGAGATAGAGCTTCACTCTGTCTCCCAGATTGGAGTGTAGTGGTGCGTCCATAGCTTCCTGCAGCCTTGAACACCTGGGCTCAAGGGATCCTCCTACTTCAGTCACCCAAGTAGCTGAAGCTATAGGCATGTGCCACTGTGCCCAGTTTGCTATCTTGACATTTTTACTGATGTCACTCCCTCTAACTTTTTTGACTTTTTTGAAAATATCCATTCTGAGTCCCAAGCAACCATTTTACAGATGGACTTTTGGATATTTTATTTTGTCCGTTGGTGGGGGCTTAGAAATAATTCCTTTCTCACCACTCCCAAAACGACAGAGCTTGATCATAGTCATAGAAGTGCCCCTCTCCCCATGCTAGGAAATTTGTGGGGCATTTACAGGTGTTGCTACCCCCAAACATCTTTCCTACCAACTTACTGCCGTTGAAGCTGCCACCATTAGAGCCACTAAGTGACAAGGGTCCAAAGATCCAGGCACTATCTAGAAGGCTCCGGTTAGAAAGTCTCAATATCATGAAGCATTTCTAAAAACTCTTTTTTCTTAAAAAAGCAAAAACAAAAACAAAAACAAAACCACTTGATAGATATCTAAGTCCCTGAGCTGATAAAACATTAAACACATATCAAGATGCAAGACAGAATAATAAATAGCACGTCCATGCTTTGGGTAGCCCCAGTGATAGGGAGATAAAAGTAGCAAGGTGAAAGGTAAAAACAGGAGATTAGTCTTGGAATTAAAAAAACCTAATCTCAGATCTACCCTACATGGCTTTGCAATTTTAATTAAGTTGCATATCTTCTTTAGTCTCTCTTTTTGTATTGGTGAAATGTGTAAACGAATCTTTGCCATGCAGGACGGTCGTGAGGATAAAATACACATGGTGTTGGCTGGTGCAGTACCTGGCATAGAGGAAAATCAATCTGGAAGTGCAGATAGGATGAGAAGAAGAGTGGGTAGTTGAGGAGGGAAAGGCCTCTCTGACTGGGGCAAGACGATGAGATCATGTCTCTCGGAAAGTGAGCTTCTGTTTGGCCAGATCGCTGCCTTCTAGTTCATTGCTGAATCAGTGTCTGATACAGGAATGAACACACAGGAGATGCCTTATAGAGTACTTGGCTATCCTTTTTGCTTCTTTTTTTTCTTTTAAAGATAGGGGGCACATGTCGGGATTAGGTACATAAGTGGTCTACGTGCAGGTGAAGTTTGGGCCTCCCCCTGGTCCTCGCATCCCCTGGTTGAGTTCTGTGCCACCCCCCTCCCTTGGCAGTGTCCTGCTGCTGCCGATCCCTGTCTTGTAGTGTTGTGATAAATGTTCAGGACCCACTGATGAGTGAGAACGTGTGGTATTCAGTTCTTTGTTTCTGTGATAGATCACGGAGTACGATAGACTCTAAATCTCCCAAAAACAAGATTCCACAACCTCTACCAGTTATCATTTAGGCATTAACCCCACTAGGGCCTGGTTCCTGACAACTTTCTAACTCCCTGTTGCAGCTAGGAACTACTTCAGCGTACTTGATTCTCAGTGCAGCATTTCAGCTCCTGGAGTACTTGAAAGGTGTGCTTCCTCTGTCTTAGCTGTTGTTAATTTTGCATCCCTTTAATTATTGATATCAGATCTCACGCCAGCCAAGCTGAGAGACATGCTCCTCTGCCTCTCCTCTGGCTTTTTAATTGGCACCTTGTGCTCTGTAAACTGCACAGTGCAAATGAATTAAATACCAGGCTCTGGCTGACATTTCTTTGTTGACAAAATCCAGCAAGCTCAGCCTCAGGAATGTTCCAGGAAGTACTGCAGAAACAACTCTGACTGAAAGGATACAAATGTTCCCGTGATGTTTTCCCCTGATCCGTTTGCAGTCGCTCATTCACCGAGCTAAGACGTAAGCAAGGGTAAGAGATAGTGATGCCCAAGTGAAAAGGATGAGGTTTATTATCTGATGTTGCAAATGGGTGAGACTGTCCATTTACACATCAGGTCTAGCCTAGGCCCCTGAGGGTCTCTTCGATAAAAATAAAGGATCAAATATTTATTTAGTATAGTCTGAGTACCTGGTCCAGCCATGACGCCTCCTAGAAGCAAAGTTGGATGAAGACTAAATGCATTGAGGGACATTTTAGCAATCATACGTCAACAATGAACCGCCATAGATGTAGCCAAGAAGCTTGCGGAGTATTAGAAGTAGAGAAAGGTTCAGAAGCAGAAACTTCTCGTGTGTATGTGTGTGTGCGCGTGTCCTCCCATTACATTAACTTTCTTCAACTATATGCTGCAAGAACTGTGACTGTTGAAAAGGTGGCAAACATTTCAAAGTTGGGTGCCTACTTTCATGAATTAAAAAAAAAGTTTAAATGTAATTGCATCTTCAATTTTTAAAAATTGTATTTTAGATGATTGTCTTTGGCTTTTCACAATAGAAGTAAATGTTCTTGGGGTCTGAGTTAAAAGTAAACATCAACCTGCCACTTAGGTTACTAATTCACGTGGAATATAGGGCCTGTCCCAAAGAAAATATCTACAGAATACATATTTTTGATTAAACTGTATATTATACACTATATAAATTATTTCTGTGGTGATTACCTACACAAAGGCGGAAAGACTCCCACTGATGGCCCCATCCCCAAAGGAAAGGAATGAAATGAAATTTACACCCTAAAATTGAAACCCCGAAATCAGTTTTCATGTAGGTGAAATATCACGAGTAGGAAAACTCCACACACCTTTTGAATTAGGGAAAACCTACTTTTATATTCGTGTACTCATTAGCATGTGTATTTTTTCAGAAGTCATTCTTGGCATCTATGCCAGCAAGTTTCACTGTGATCAGACATGACTCCAGAATCTTTCAGTCTTCAGCTTTCTTTTCTCTCATTCGTGTGCTGGTGGCTGCAGGTCCACAGGTCTTTGGGTACTGAGACTTGAGCCTGAAGGAGCTGTCCCTTTGGGGACATGCCATTTCTGTGGCGAAGGAAACAGTGAGAAAACCTCTGGTGCCTCTTAAACCTGCTGCTTGGAAATGGTGTACGTACCTCACAGTGACATCCATTCCTCTGGTCAAAGCACGTGTGAACTCACAGTTAGTGAGGTGGCAACATATGTCACCCTCCTGTCAGACACAGTGAGTGCCCAGGGGAAGGGGCAGGGATTAGGATTGCCAGATAATATCCTGACCCCCCCGGTTAAATTTGAATTTCAGTAACCAACATACGTATATCTCAAATATTGCATGAAATGTACTCATACTAAAATATTACTTGTTGCATATTGAAAATATTAGCATCCGGACTTTATGTTTGATAAATCAGGTGATTCTAGCAGGGATGGATGATCCTTCCAAAGAGAAAAGAGTAGCACGTCATTGGGAATAGTAATATTAATACACTCTACCATTGCACCTTTGCATACTACATTTTTCAAATTACATAGCTCAGGGAATCTGATTGCTGGTGGCCACTCTCCGACCATGAACTTTCCTCTGTACTAAACTCATCTCATCCAATGCCACCTGGCTTCACATTTCTGTTGAAATTACGATGGCCTGGGCCATCCTGGATTCTTTGGCAGTTTCGATGGTCCCAGGCCATTGTAGTTCTATTGAAAGAGCGTCTATGGAAGAACTGAGCTCCCTTAGAGGTGTTTATATTTATTCTCACCTGGGTTCACAATCAAATGAGTCGATGGTGGACACTAGGCAGCCCTCACCATACTCTTCTTTTTTCTTGCAGTTCTCACTTGTTGATCGACACTGTCCCGAAGCCACTTGAAAAGACCTCACCACTGCTACTCTGCCAGTGCTATCCCGAGAACACCATGCTGCCAGGGTGCTGGGTCACAGTCCCCCTACAGCTGCTAAGTCACAAGGCACCTGCTTAAGGCTGTTCTCCACAGAAAGACGGGAGAACTATCCTCTCCCAGGGCTCTGTGGTTGTCACTGGGCCCAGGGCCAGTTCTAATTACACCCCAAGTTCTACAGAGACTTTCACAGGAACATATTTGCCAGCCTCTGACCTTCACCCTTCTAACTATATTGGCTCAATCTCATTCCCAGAAACTCCAGGCTTGAGTATCTGCAGTAGAGCTATTTGGGAATAGAAGCCAACTGGATGCTTTGTATGGGCCATTGTACGCTCATCCATGATGTTCTTGCTTTGTCAGTTTCAGTTTTCTGTGCCCTGGAATGATAATACACAGCCTGCTTCCTCTTCTATGCCCACGCTTTGCTGGTGTTTGTCTTTCTCACGCTCTTCTTATCTCTAAGGGCTCAAAGATATTGATTCTTTTCCCCTAGCATATTTTACTTCACCTCCTACCTTGTAGTAGACCTTGTGGTTGATTCTCCAATGTCGATTCTATTTGTTCCTCAGCGAGGAGCTCCAATGTGATGGGCAAGCTGACCTGAGGGTAATCCAATCTGTACTAGCTGGAGTACAGATTGGGTTTGTATGACCCAATTCTGGGAAGTATATTCTAAAAGAGATTTGCTGGAAGCTTCCAGGAAAGGTCTTTCTTGCTCTGAAGGGAGAATGATGGGAAGCTATTTATCCCTCTTCAGTTTGAACAAAGAAGCACAAAGTAAATGCTATGGCCACCATCTTACAGCCGTGAAGGGAGTTAAGGACAAGATGAAGTCAACACTGTGGAGAGTGGAGCAGAGAGAAAATGCTAACCCGTGTCCTCAGTGATGTTATTTAACCTGTAGCTCAACCAACCCCGAGGCCAACCTCCCTCCAGATTGACTCTTTATCATCTAACCAATGAGCTTGTTGTTTTAGTCAGTTTTGGTTTTCTATTTCTCACAGGTGAAGGCATCTGACACATACACCCTCGCCCCATCTCCTCTCCTGATGACTCTCACTTCCACTTCAGAACTATATTTAGATGTGTTTTGCTTGGAACTGCCTGATTCTGGGTTAGGTGTCCTGTATTTCTGCTCTCATGGTCCTTAAAACACTTTATAACTGCTTGTGTAATGATCTTCAACTGCTAGAATATCACTGCAAAAGAGCAGGAGCTGTTTCTGTCTGGTCTGCTAGTCTATGGTTGTCCCGGTGCCAGCCGCAAAGTCCGTGCTTATTCAAGGTGTGCTGAAAGAAGGGACTCTGTATGGCTTTGTTGTGTGATGTGCTCACATCAAGACATCCATCCATTCAGAATCAGCTCCCCTTCACTGCCTGCACCTGCCTCCAGCTGGTTGTGACAATGTTGCTTGTTCACTTTATTTCATCCCTTTTGGCTTCTGGCTCCATTCTAAGACAAGCCCCTCACCCTCCACCCCATCCATCCAGCTGGTCCTGCTGGGATCTCAGGCTAAGGAAGGATGTTCCTTACTTTCTCATTGTTCCTGCTTGCAGGTTCCCCCCACCCTCCCTGCCTGCTTCAGGTTTCAAAGATTTTCCTTCCCAACCCCCAAGGCCATTGCCAAGTTTCTTATTTCTGAGGTATTTGCAAAACCTGAAATAAACCACAGAATTCATCTGGAGGTTTTGCTGCTTCCTTTAAGTCTGATGGATGGGCAGTAAACATGGGGTCACCAAGGCTCAGATTTCAGGGACTGAGGAGTTCTTTGAACGTTTTATCAAGGAATAGTGGTATTTTGTTTTCTATATAGCCCAGATGGAACAGTTGAAGACATACTCGAAAACACAAAAACAAAAACTGGAAGTTATCTGGGATCTTTCTTTTACATACAGACAACAAAATGTGTCTGCACTGTGACCGACTGTCAGATGGTCTCTGGTGGCCCAGCAGTATGATGGATGCTCTCCATTTTATCTGAGCTCACTCTCAGAGGGCTGCAATAGAGTTGTCAGAATGGTGTTGTGAGAACAAATGTCCACTGGTTCCACTCCTGCATTTATCTTGGCGGAAAATCAGCTGTGGAAATACTTGTATTGCCTGCAAAGCATGGAGTCTTAAGCAATAAGCAACATCCAGGGCCTTACTTTCATGAGGAAAAATTAATGTTTTCTTTTTTAAAAAACAATCACACATTCATTTAGGGCAGCCATAATTCTTACCTTCTGTCCACTGCCTTCTACGCATCAGAGCTTAACTTACAGTGTCACAATTATTGTATCACAATTATGGTATCACAATTAAGTTATTAAATTTAACTTTCATTAGATAATTCAAACACATGCAAAAGTAGAATCTTACAATGAATTCCACGTATCCATCACTCAGCTTCAGCAATTAGCAAAATATGACCAGTCTTGTTTCATTGATATCCCTCTCTTCTTTTTCCCTCCACATTCTCTTATTTAATTCTCTCAGCGAGAGGTGCTATCTCTAGTCCCATTTAGAATGGGAATATGAGGACCTGAGAGATTGAATGATTAACCCTGTTAATCAAAAGTCTGAATTCCATTAGAGTTCAAATCTACCCTGCTTCTCAGCAGAGATATCCAAGGTGCATATCAGTCATGGGCTGATTTACCAATGTCTTAAATGAACCAATAAGTTCTGATTTTATACCCACACTGTAGTAGCTAAAATGAAAAAAAATTTAGAAAGGAAATTCATGAGGGAGAGGGCACTATGATGGCAATAATTTTAAACAGCTTTATGGAGATATAATTTAAATGTCATAAAATTCACCATTTCAGGTGCATTATTCAGTACATTTAATGTGCCCACATGGCTGCATGATTGTCAATGACAGTTATTTTTGGCTGTTTAAATCTGCATTATGGCCGGGTTCAGTGGCTCAGCCTGTAATCCCGCACCTTTGGGAGGCTGAGGTGAGTGGATTGCCTGAGCCCGCGGGTTCGAGACCCGCCTGGGCAGCGAGACCTCATCTCTACAATAAAATCAAAAAATCAGCCGGGCGTGGTAGCGTGCGCCTGTAATTCTGGCTCCTTGGAAGGCTGAGGTGGAAGGATCGCCGGAGCCCAGCAGGTCGAGGCTGCGGTGGCCGGAAGCGGCCACTGCACTCCAGTCTGGGCGACAGAGTGAGACTCCACCTCAAAAAAAAAAAAAAAAAAAAAAAATCTGCATTATTCCAAGTACCTAGAAGTAGTGCCTGGAATATTATGTATTCAATAAGTATTTGTTGACTACATGAATGAAAAATGGGATTTATGTCCTCAAGGTGCTTATTGTATAGTTGGTTAGAACAGATATATACACATGAATAGTAAGAACATAAGACAGTTTTTAATAGTATACCAAATTTATTCATTTATTTGTCAAAACACATTTATTAAATGCCTACTCTATGCCAGATAGAATTTCTATAGAAAGTTTTATTCTCTTCTTAGAAATATCTGAATAAATAAAAAAAAAATAGTGACCTGTGTACTTTGTTATTATTGAATATACTCAGTCTTTTGGTACCTGTGTAAGAAATGTCAGCGTTGTTTGACTATAAAATTTCCTGCTTTCTGCAGGGTGCTACAAATGTGTTTTTAGATGCGTATTTGCTGACTCTGGTCTGTAGTCTCCATTCTAAAGTGAGAAATGATAAGGAGACATCTGCATCGAGAAGGTTTTTCTCAATGTTGTTTCAATGTGGAGCAATGCTTCTAGAACAAGAGTCTCTTAATACTTAGGGTCATGAAATATGAATTCTCAGCCAGATCCAGAGTCAGAGTTTTCAAAATGTAACTTCAACTATTAGAAGAAATGAAATAAAACTATACTTCACATCTTTAAAATAAAATAAAATAATTTAATATGGATCAATTTACAGTAAATAAAACTTGGAAGCATTTAGTACATTTCATAAGGAAAAAGTAGTTTTCAAGCTATATGATAATAATTTTAAGGAACCCAAGCTTATACTAGAGTCACTTCTTTAAAAAGATGAGTTAGTGACTGAGCTTAGACTATAACTTAAGCCTTATTGATTTTTGGCACTTGAAAAAATCTGATCATGAACAAATCAGTGGTGTTCTAACTTTGTATTTATCCCTATGTTGTAGAGTACATGACTGTGATACAAAATAGCTTCATCCAAAGGAAGCAGGAAAAGCAGAAACAGGAAAGAAGTCTGATTGTATAAAGTTCATTTAATTTAAGACTTTGGACAATGGTTTGACTTGACTTCCATTGCAGAAAAACTAAGGTTGGCCCACGTTATTTGTGCACCTGCATACTAAATGTCTCGGAATAATCTGCTCATGATCAAAATGTACATTTCTGTGTCCTTTTAAATGCGTCAATTTACTACAGAACTATTAGGAATAACAGTTTTAGGTCTTCCTCTCTGTTTCCAAAGAAGTAGCAAATGACTCTGTAAATGTTCTGCTTCCATCTGAGTCCGTTAGTTTTAATTTTTCAGTACCATATCTAAACTCTATTTGAGTTTTTCCAGTAGACAGATCCCTGTCTGTGGCAAACAGCTGAGAAATAAGCTTTCACTGAGTTGAATAACTCTATTTGTGCGAATAAGCATGGCAGCAGATGCTCGAAGGAGCCATGGTGACGGTCACACAAGAAACTGTGCTGTGGGGGCTTGATTATCCAGATTTCCAGATCACTGATCATGGGAGCCATGCTATCAGCCCAGAAAGGTCACGTGCCTACGGAAGTTTTAGACGACACATTTTGGAATTTCTAGACCCTGAATATCCTTTTATTCCCAACGAATTCCCTACTCATTGTGTGCACTTACTGAATTGGTGTGACTTTGAAGACTAGCCATTTTTTCATCCTCTGCCTCTAATGTCTTGTCATCTAATCAAGGCTGACCATAGAACATCATGGGATGGATCGCTGACTTGGAGTCCAACAGACCTGGATATGAATCTAGCTCTCCAGTTTGCGAGCTTCGGGCTTTAGGGAAGTTTCTCAACCTCTGTTAAGTAAGGATAATATCAGTATTTACACCATAGCGTTGTTGAAAACCGTAACCGTGAAATACGAATGCTAGTGCTGAGTGCATGGTCTGGCATATGGTAAGTGCAGAACAATTAAAGGCTGCTAATATATCATTACTGTATTAGTGTCTTTTTCGCAAAGATGAACGATAGAATGGATTCACCAATGTCCTGGTCAGCATCCAGATGATAGCAGTTGGCTCAATTCATGTTCTGAAAACACAGGATAAAGGGCTTGAGAAATGAATAAGACATAGTTTTTTGAAAAACAACAACAACAACAATAAAACTTTGTGTGCAAGACCAACACCCTTGTACCTAGCCATATTGCAAATCGGAATACAATTCAGTGGTCTAAAACCTTGCTAAAGTATAGTTTATGGGCCCACAGTGTCCACAAACACTTGGGAGCTTATGAAAAATGAGACCCTCAAACCCAACTCCAAGACTTCTGAATGAGAATCTGCATTTTAGCAAGATCTCCATTTGCTCACTAGATACATAGGAATTTGAGAAGCAGTAGTCTTAAGTGTTACAGAGTTTTATGTTGACAATTATTTCTGGTGAGGAGGGATGGGAGGTCTTGCTGATGAGATTTAGTTTATATGGGGGCTCGCGGGATGCCCAAGGTTTCAGAGAAGGACAAAAAGAACACTCCGGGCTTAGGCCAAAGGCCAAAGGCATAGAAGTATAAAATTTGTTTCTTCCTAGACATGTATGATGTTTAGAGAGAAATCATTCATAGTTCATAAGTTGGATCATAGAGCATATTGGATGACTCTAAAAAGTTTCGTTGGCAGCAAGTGAAGTTGTGGCATGTCAGCAGTGCCATGCTACAGAAGATGGGTATTCTAAATAAAATGAGAACTCAGATACGAGGGGAATCCCCAAAAACCTAGAATTTATTTATTAAAAATTGTACATTTACTCTTACTTCTTTAAATTTCAGTCACCTTTAAAGTACTCTCCATTCAATGCCATACACCTATTGAGATGCTTTTTCTGCTACTTAAAACAGTTTTTAAACTCGTGAATTTGGATGCCTTTTAGAGCTTCTGCTATTTTTTGTTTCACCTCTTCTGTATCGGCAAAATGTTTCCCTTTGAGGCTGTTTTATCAGGATACAAATAAAAAAAAGTCACTCAGGGTAAGATTGAGTGAATAGGGAGAGTGGAGCATGGGGGTCACGCCATTTTGGTAAAAAATCGCTGAACACTCAGTGTGGTGTGGGCAGGTGTGCTCGTCAATCACCTATAATGAAATAGGCAAATGTGGTGAAACAGTCTCCAAAAAGAAAAAAATCACTGAAGCAAACACATCCTCTCACAACAATGCTAGCTGGTACACTGATGCCCTTGAGTTCCTAGAACACTTACCTAGAGGGGCAAACCTGTACTACAAGGGGCTTGCCCTCCAAAAACTAATTCTGTTTTTTTTTGAGGGGGTCCCCTCTCCTTGTATTTTGGAGCAGAGGAATGCCATCATGGTTTATTTAATTAGCACATGAGGAGACACATGGAAGATTGATTGAGCCCTAAAGGACGAGCAAAAGAGAGACCATCAAGAAACTCTGATAGGAGCCCAATGAACAAAGACAATCTATAACATAGGGACTAAAAGCAGCCGCAGTATGAAGAGACATTTCTGAGGCAAAAGCTCTGGGAATGTGTGAGCAATACTAGCAATGGAATCAAGCATAACCTATGTTTACAGCTTAGGTGGTGGGGTTAGAAGGCCAAAACAACTAAGCAGGGATCACAGGGAAGGGAAAGGACTGAAAGGAAGATGACTAGTTCATTTTGAACAGATTTGGTTTGACGTATCAAAGACGTTGATACGGAGATGCATAACAATCCAGTTTGGGCTGAGAGGAAAGGTCAGGGCAGAGATGCAGATTTGGGAGGCATCGCTAGGTAGATGGGAATCAAAATTCTGTCAGTGGATGAACTCAACTGAATAGTGAGTACAGTATGAAGAAGGAAAAAAAAGAGGTATCAAAGATTGGAGCTTGTCTGAAGCATGGGGGAAAAAAGAAATGACCAGAGAACATCTTTAGGGACACAGTACTTATCTGTCCATGACCTTCCCCTGCCCCCCGCCATGTTATCTTTTCTCTTTAAAATTGCCTTTGATATAAATGGTAAGCTGCTTCAAATCTCTAGAGATTTGTCCTTGCTAGGAATGGTTCTAGCTCTGCCAGGAAGGACACAAGGGTTGCATAATGGTCAAAACAGCCACAGTAGCCATCCATAACTCCCTGGTGACTGGACACGACTTTTTGCAATAATAATAAATTGCCCAGAATCTCAGTACTCGATGGCTTGTTAGTTATTCTTATTTGTCGCTTCTTGTGTAGACCTCTAACTTCATACTACTCTCCTGAAAGTTCAGGTATGTCAATAATTTGTGCTTATCCATGATAATTTTTTCACATAATGATTTCTCATGTTATCTTCTTTTATTTCTCAAAATAACTGCCTGAGGGAAGCATTGTTTTTACTCTCATTTTACTGATAAAGCAGAAGAAGCTTATAGTAATTTTTCCCAAGGTCTCATAGTTAGAATGTTGTCCATCTCTGGTTTTTAGATACCAAACCCCACGCTGTTTTCCCTGCTCTGTGCTCTTGTCCTTAAACTGTTAGTAGGCCACTCATATATGCAAGCTTAGAGGATTTATTTCTTTCAGAGAAAATATAGCGGTTCACACTGCAGTGGTTCACACTAGATTCAATCTGAAAGAAATAAACCCACACGATCTCATTTAGATGCGGATCTAAAAATGTTGAACTCAAAGGAGTAGATGGGAGATTGGTGACTGTCAGGAGTTGGGGGCTGGAGCATGGGGGGAGGTTGCAAAGGGGAGATGTTGGTCAAAGGTTCAAAGTTTCAATTAGACAGAAGGAATAAATTGTAAAGATCTATTGCACAGTGTAGTGACTACAGCTAATAATAATGCAATATACCTTTCAAATTGCTAAGAGAATAGATTTTAAATGTTTGCACCACAAAAAAATATTACGGGATGAGATGGATATATTCATTAGCTTGCTATAATATTTCATAATGTATTTATATATCAAAAAATAATATTGTGTCACATAAATACACACAATTATTATTTCACAATAGTAAAAAATGGTTCAGTCATCTCATGTGCTAGAAACTAACAAACACATATGTAATTTCTCATCTGGTGAGGGGAGAGGACAAACATCCCCGTTTAGACACTTCCACCGCATCAGCTGCACTCTTTGTCCATGAGGCTACATCAAGGGCATCCTCTCTGGATTAACATATGGTGACCACATAAGGTAAACTGCTAATTGGAAACAGCAGTGCACGTAAAGTTGTTGTTGTTTTTAACTCCAAAACTATATTATAGTAAAAAGTAAATAAATTAAAACTTTGCTTAGTCAGGGTGTCAAGGCATGGCTTTCCTGTTCTTAGAAGTTATGCACTTGTGACTCAAGACACATTCTGCAGCCTCAGGGTTTTCTGAAGAAGAGTTGGGTGATTTCCCAAATACCTTTGATAACAAAGAGGATCTTCATGCCAGTAGAGGACTGGTAAAAAAAATCTGTTTAGTAAGGGAAAAAAGTAATATCTTAAGGGGTGTTTTGAGGCACGCTCTGAGGTGTGACATAACTTTTTACATTCTCTTTTCAAAAAAAAAATCAAAACAAATTTTTTCATGTCTTATTTTTTGATGATTGTACCCAAATAAATTACGGTGTGCAAAGCTATGTGTGTCTGTACATTCCAAAAGTGTAACACATGCACACATACATACATACATACATGTGGAATAAGTTTTACAGGAAGGTTTTGTGCAAAATTATAGTCAGCTTTTTATACAAAAGGTTCCATACTATAAAGAGGTGGTCTGGTTGGGTGAAATAGAACTGAACAATTTAAAATACTCACTGTGGTTCAAGAGTTAGTTTTGACATTTTATAAAACAATAACGTCTTCCTTTAACTGACAGTTCACAATATCAATGTAATATTATTATTATATAATTATCACAGTAATGCTGTAAGGTATTATTATTCCTTCTCTGAAGATAGGTTCAGAGATATTGAGTAACTCACTGAAATCACACAGCTAGGAAGTGGTAAAACCAAAATTAGAACCACAATTTGTTCTGAGTGCTCCCTCATAACCACTGTTCCTGACAGTCTTGCACACAATGACATCGTACCTGCCAGAACCAGCACTGGTGCTCAGGTCTGCTAGCTCCCTCCCTAGAGCTCTTTCTCTGTTTTATTCTATTTTTATACAGGTAAACTGACCCAAGGTTAATGTTAGTGTACATTCCAGACACCAAAGCAAACATTTCAAAGCTTCCTCCCCCAAACCATGGGCTAGGACTCCTGAAGATGGCCTTCAGGTACTCCTTGGCAACATGGAGTACTTCTCTTCCCATAATTCCAAATACCACTGAATGTCCAGGATCACTGTCATGACAAGGTCAAGATTGAGTTCAAGTGACCACAAAAGGCCCACGACAAAGCTGTTAAAGGACAGCTGGACAGTCTCACCCACCCGAGGGAAGTCCTGGCAAGAGGACTAACAAAGCTGGTTAATTCCTCTCACTGTGCTTTCACTTTTCAGGTTGCAACAGCTGAACAAAGATACAGGGAAAACAATGCTTGCCTCAAATAGCCAACAATTGAATCCGCCCCATAGATGGGCCAGACTCGGTTTAGCCGTCTAGTAGTGATCCAAAGGGAGGACGAGAGTTGGCTGGAGAATCACAGGAAGTGGCCTTGTGGCCTAGGTAATCATCTCTGGTATTAGAGCCTTTGTATTTAGTTTGGCCACATAATAAATTGGAAATCCAAAGTATGTATGTATGATAAGTTTTACATTTGCATCATATATACAGTGAATCCTCTACATATGAACCTTCAAGTTACAAACATTAAAGACGCACAGCTGTGTTTTTTAATGTATTACTTCTCTACATCAGATGTTGGTATAGCCTGTTAAAATACGTATCATGGTATATAGCCAATGGTGTTACTTGGTACCTAGGCCAACTTTGTTGGACTTAAATTGGACTTATAAATATGCTCTCGGAATGGAACTCATTCATAGGTTGGGGACTTTCTGCTTGTGTATATACACACACATATATATAGTATATATGATGCAAATATATGTGCATTTTTTTGAGTTGAAGTCTCACTCTGTGGCCCAGGTTGGAGTGCAGTGGCATGCTCACGGCCACTACAGCCTCGACCTGCTGGACTCAGGCGACCCTTCTGCCTCAGTCTTCCAAGTAGCTGGAATTATAGACACATGCCACCACTCCTGGCTACTTTTTTGATTTTTATTGTAGAGATGAGGTCTCATCAAGTTGCCCAGGCTGGTCTTGAACCTGTGGGCTCAGACAATCCTCTCATCTCAGCCTCCCAAAGTACTGGGATTATAGGCGTGAGCCACCGTGCCCGGCCTTGTATGTGCATTTTTAATTACAGACATTTTTCTGTTTTATACTTATTTCTTCATTTATGTGTATTGCAATATACATACTGCAAATAAATATACATACACACAGACATTAATATACACATAGAGACACATACCTGCATACACTCATTTACTCATAGAGTGGAAGAAACTTTACACATCAGCCCATTTCTTTTCTTTTTTTTTTTTTGAGTTGGAGTCTCACTCCATCGCCCAGACTGGAGTGCAGTGGCTGCTCCCGGCCACCGCAGTCTCGACCTGCTGGGCTCTGGCGATCCTTCCACCTCAGCCTTCCGAGTAGCTGGAATTACAGGTGCACGCTACCATGCCCGGCTAATTTTTTGATTTATTGTAGAAATGATGTCTCGCCTGCCCAGGCGGGTCTCGAACCTGTGGGCTCAGGCAATCCACTCACCTCAGCCTCCCAAACGTGCGGGATTACAGGCTGAGCCAGTGAGCCCAGCTAGCCCATTTCTTTTATTTCACTGATGAGAAAGCTAGATTCCCAAAAGAATAATGAATTCATCGAGGTCCATGGTTAGATGTAGATATTGCTAGTAGTTTGTAGAATTCTTACATGTTCCTGTCTAAATCTCCACCTGTCTGATTCTAGGCTGTGGAATCAGGCAGAACCTAGGATAGAACGCCATCTCCGTAATTTCTCAGCTGTCTAATTCCGGGCTGCGGTTTGCTTATCTGTAACATGAAGATAAGAATCTGCATCTTAAATGGGGTGGCATGAAGATCAACTGAGGCCAGCATGTCAGGCCTCATCACCAGGTGCTCAGAGATTACTCAATGGAGTCCTCTTTTCCAACTTTTAATAGCCCACAGTGATGCAATATTCATTCTCCTCTCAATTTACTAACGAGTTAATTCATTTGATGTAACACTTATGCCCATCTTATTGTCACAGTGTTTTGTGACAATAACTTGGTTGAATAGATCGAGATGGATTTAGAGTAACAGAGAGGTAGCAGTTGTGACCTAGAATGAACCCAAGGTTGGGGGTGTTTACATCACCGTCGGTCTCACACTTCATAAGGCAGTGTTCTGTGGAAGGATTGTGTGTTATCTGTGAATACGCAATGTTTTTCCTAATTCAGCCATACAAAGATCAGTACTGTAATATGAAAAAAACCTCAAAGAATGCAATTCTCATTTGTTTTTTGAAATTCTGTTTTCAGAATTTTATTCCACTTAACTCAGACCTCTTAATCTGCCCTGATAATTTATCTCCACATTTCAAAGGCTATGAATCATAAATAAATGTTTCCATCTATTGTTCAGTCTTACAAAATTGCTTGTACTCATCAGGGAAATTTCAGATCTGACAAAACTTCATAAAGATGGGTGTATATTGTTTCTTGTGACTTGTTTTGGTATAAATTCCTGAAAGCAGTGGTAGCAAATATGTGTGCACATTGACTCTCAGCACAAACAACTGATCTCCCCGGGGTGAAACTGAAAAATAAAATGAGTGGATGATGGGGGGAAAATGAGTGGAGAGGGATTCCAAATGGCCCTTGGATTGAATTAATTCTTGTCCTCCACTTTTGAATAGTAGAAAAATGGTTCTACTCCTTGGATTCTCCATTTTTCTTGTGTCCTGTCTTTCTGCCTTTTAAGCAACTGCTATGATTGGAATGCGTTTTTCTAACATTCCTAAGTTGAAACTTAATAAGCAGGGCGATAGCATTAAGAGGTGGGGCCTTTAGAAGGCGATGAAGTCATGAGGGTGAAGCCATCATGAGTGGATTAGCACCCATGTGGAAGAGATGTAGAAGAGCTGTTTGCCCCTTCTGCCACATGAGGGTGCAGTTAGTGGCATGCCATCCTGGAAGCGGAGTCCAGTCCTTACCAGACACTTAATCGGCCGGCACCTTGGTCTTGGTCTTGAACAATTCTCGCCCATAGAACTGTGGGAAAATACATTTTTGTCCTTTATAAATGACCTAGTCTCAGGGATTTTGTTATAACAGAAGAAACGGGGTAAGACAGCAACACACTGTTAGGAAAATTTTAGTCCTGACTGTCTATATGTCAGGCACTGTGTCAGTCATTGCAAATACAGAAATAGATGTCCCAGGCTTTAGAGTATCTGTAAGCTAGCAGGAATATTATAACCATAAATCAAAGTGGCAAATCCACTTTTGTCTCACCGAGAAGACTGCTGATATACATTTCGTCTCTCAGATAGAATTTCTGTTTTTAAGAGACAGTGGATGGGAACGTTCTTTCTGATTTCCTTGGTATAATTGTATTTCTCATATAAATGAATACATTGACATGTTGATTTCTAAGTCAGTTTTTTCAGACTTTGGCAGGTTGTTTTTCAAGGTTCAGTTGTCACAGGGTGAAATAACAAAACCAGCGTGTTGACTCTGCCTTGCTGAGAAAGTGCTGGCAACACTCAGAGGTTTCAACAAGATTTGGACACCCACATGAGAGTCAGCCCGAGGTGTCCATCTCTAATAACATATCTTAAAAAGAGGGAGCAGAGATGTGCTGAGTCCCAACTGCATTGTATTAAGTGCTTGGCTTGGAGTGGCTGTAACTTGTCCCAAATCAGACATTTGGTAAGCAGCGGGTCTGAAATTTGAATCTAGACACATATTCTGGTTTCAAGATAATATATCAAGAACCGTAAAATAGTGTGTGCTTTTTAGTTAGCATTTTCTCATCTAAATTTCCTAAGAAATGATAAAAGGTGCACACAAAGGATATCAGGAATGTTCGCTGGTGTGTTATTTATGCTAAGAAAAAACATAAAACAACCCAGAAAAGAAGCGAGGGAAATGTGGACAAATGAATGATAATGTAGTAGCATTAAGGAACATTGTACACAAATTTAAAGTAACATTTGATGACAAGAAATATTTCATTGTGTGATGTTAAGTATCAAAAGCAGAATGCAAAACTGTAAATTATATGTTTTCACTATTATTTTGAAATGTGCAGAAAAAATCTAGAGGAAAATATAAGCTCATCTTTGGATGATGAGCATATAAGTTAATTTATTTTTACTTTTCAAATTTTCTATTACTAAACAAGTATTTTATTATGATAAAAATTTTAAAGAATTGTATTAATTGAGGCTTTCATATAGTGATGTCAAGTTTTTAGAAGGCTTTTATATATGTTACTTTCATGTCATAGTCTAGGGAGTTATTGTTATTCATCTTTACAGATAAGAAAACTGAGGTTCCAAGAAATTAAAAAGCAATTTGGCTGAGCTCACATAATGAGATCTGAGGCATGAACTCTGGTCTTTCAAGTTCCTTCTTGATCTTTCACCATCTCTCTTTTATTATCCTGTATGATTAGGTGATTAATTTAGACTATCCTGTAATCTTTCCTATAGGGCCTCTCCTCTGCTTGTTCTTCCACCTTTTCTGTTGCTAAAGAAATTTTCAAAGAATCAAGAGAAGTGTCTCCCCAGGCTTACATGCACTCATTTGTTTTCTCTACTGAAGTATCACTTTCCAACATGTAGCCCCATTTATGGACAAACAGAACACAGCATCCTCAGGTTTTGGTCACCGAAACTTGATCTGCTCATGAGTTTCAGACATAAGTCTCTGAGACTTGAAAGTAAGATCTTTACAGTGGAAGATTCATACACATAGATTACAGCTTTTTCTAATCTGAAAAGTTCAGACAACCCAATTGATAGCTTGGGTTTCCTTCTCTTACTTTATTATCAAGTTAATCTATTTTTAAAAAGTATTTAATATGATCTAAGAGCCAGTCCTTATTGTCTCTAGATGTCTTTCAACAAAGTAGTTGACTGTGTAGTCACTGTTCAATTTTTTAAGAGATCTAAGTGATTAGTGCCTGCTTGGAGACTAGTAATTACTGGGACTTACAGTTACTCCTTTTCCAACCTGGAGATAAAGAAAGACTGCCTCAGACTTCTCTTAAGTGATGGGAGATTAAGCTAATGTACCTGATTAATGTCAGTGCTAGTCAAAATTCAAGCTTTTATCATAGCATAGTATCTAAGTTGGCGTCATAATGATTAATTAAGCAATTATATTTTTTCTGGCTCCAAAGTCTGCATCAAAAGTAAAAAGAGAAACCCAACAAAGGGATGAGTTTTGGGAAAAATAGTTTACAATATCTTTAATTATTTTCCTCTCAATTTCCCTGGAGATTAAAATTCACGTGATGAAATGGATGATTGCAATTGGAATCAGTTTGCTCAGACGTGCTGCTTTCGGTGAGAAGCATGGTAAAATGTGAAATATGAACTAATCAGTGTGTAACTAATAACATGGCCCTGCAGGTGAAAAAAATCTGAATTTTGAAAATGACTCGTGTCTTAATCAGCTCAGGATGTTACAGCAAAATATCACAGACTGGGTAACTTGAACACAGAAATGCATTGCACACAGTGCTGGGGGCTGAGAAGTTCAAGATCAAGATTCTGCAAAGGCTTGATTCCTGGTGAGGGCTCTCTTGCTAGCTTGCAGGTGGCTGTCTTCTCATTGTATTCTCATACAGCCTTTCTCTGTGCGTGCACACAGAGAGAGCAAATTCTCACTCTTTCTCTTCCTCTCCTTACAAGACCACTAATCTCATCATGAGGGACCAGCTACCCTTAGGACCTCAGCTAATCCTAATTAATTCCTAAATGTCTCATCTCCAAATGCCATCACATTGGGGGTTAGGGCTCCAACATGTGAATTCTGGGGAGACACTAGCATTCCGTTCGCAGCAACTTGCATACATTTTGAAGAGCTAACCAGATTTCCAGGAGGAATGTTTCTTTTACTTGAGTGGCGCAGAGGGCAGCATCTGCTCCTGCTCTCCTGCTGGCTGGAAGAAAATAGATTGTGCTCATTCTGCAAAGAAAGAGTTATGCTCGTTGCACCTCGGCTTTCTGGCTCAGAGATTTGCTTCCTGGAGCCAGCTGTGCTCCGTGGCCTTTAGCACCTGTCAAAAGACTGTACCTAGATCCTGACAGAGGGCTAGCCAAGTGAGGGGGAGAGGACACCACAAAGTGAATTGTCAAGAATAAATTAAGATCGGCTGTCAGTCCTCATACTAATTCCTAGACCTCCTCTATCCTGGAGTGAATCATAAAGGATATTCATTTGTATTCTATGTAGCATCACTTATAGTTCCACAGTCATAGGAGTCTGGAACAACTCTCTAATGCTTATTGTTTTAGCTTTTTCAAGATTTTAATTTTTTTTCCTGAAAGCAACTTAACAACATTGTAGTGAGTTAAAAGTTTGTACATTTTCCTCCATGAAAGAAACAAACAATAGCAAAAGAAATTTCAGCTTTTAAAAAAGTATATCTTATTTATGAAGAACTGCATTGAGTATTATCTCTAGTTAGAGGACTCATGCTTTGATCATACTAGGTCTATTCAAGGCTATTATACCTCCTGGCAAATGAATCTGACTGGTTCTATTTTGCTCTAAAGAAGTTGAGAGTTTAAGTATGCTTTCCTCGGGTTTTCAATACTAATTAGAAGGAAAGGCTGGAAAATAAGTAACGACAAGTTAAAGTCATAATTTATTTCAAAGTTACAGAGTATAAGGATATTGAATATTTGCAGCATAAAAACACTCAGCAGTGTTGGAAATCAGATCAGCATAAGATGGCATAGCACAAGCAAAACACCTTAAGAGAGAAGGAGGTGGAGGGTTGATAAGAATATCATTATTAGCCATGAAAACGCCTACTGAATCAGAAGCTTTCAGTTTTGGCCACATGTTAGAATTATCTGGGAAAAATCTAAATGCATGCCCATGTAGGGAACCCCCCAATTAAATCTGAATATCTGAGGTGGGACCCGAATATTTGAGGAGCTGAATGTCAATGTGCACACAAAGCTATGAACCACAGTACAAGAGTGACTCACTTCAAGTTGCTTTTGCACCAATCCGTCTTGTTGGCGTTTCTATAAATACAAACAGTGGTGGATTACAGATGTTGAAAACTAAAACATTCCTTTGGCAGGTTTTCCTCCCCTAAGCTTAACTTTTTGACACAAAAGGTAGAAAATGCTTCAGTGATCATCAAGGTGAAGTCCAGCCAAATCTTGGGATGAAGCAACTACTTATTTTAGGCATGAATCTTCATTCCTAATAATCTGCCTGAGGTTAGAGGAGCAAAAAATGAATGCAGAATTTTAATTTCTATTCTATAACACAGCCGTCAAATTTTCTATAGGCGCTATATGGCTGTTGCATTGACAATTCTGAAAATTCTTTGAAATAGCACATTTTTTCAGAGAGTTATTATAGGATTCATTTATTCAACAGATATTTCATTGAGTTGCTATTAAGTGCCAGCAGTTGTTCTAGATATGTCATACCGAATAAGACCAAGTCATTAAATATGTGAAGCTGATATTCAAGCTGTGAGAGATGGAAAATTATTATCATCCCTGCGCTGCTGCCTGGGATCTTACCCAGACTCTTGTATAATGATTCTCAAAGTTTACTGTGCATAAGGTCACCTGGGGTCTTCATTAAAATGTGGTTCACTAGGCTCTTCACCCAGGGATTCAGGATCAGAACGTCTGGGGGTAAGGTGGGCATTTTAACAAGGACCTTAGTAATTCTGAGGTGGGTGGTCCATTTATCACTTCAAGGAATACCACTCTAGCACACTTGACTGTTCCATTGACTTATGAGGAACTCTTTGGAATGTCAGGAGGATTATTCAGGGCTTATCTAATATATACTCAGGTAGAAAGATGTAATCTTTAAGGGATAATGCCTGCCCATTAGAGGTGAATGACAGTTGTCAGGAATTACTTCTTTGCTTCTAGAACAAAAAATGTAGCGTCTATAAGTAAGCAATCTTAGGAGAAATACATCTCGTTTAAGTGCAAAAGGGTGTCTAACAAAATAGAAATTTTGGCATGAAGTTTGGATCTTTGATGAGGGTGTGTGGTAGTAGTCTGGGCCTGGGAGATACTGCCTAGGGTTATGCTTGCAACCCTCTTACAATTTTAATAAGATTTTGGTGCGCTCACTTAATCTTGCTAGATTGCACTTAAAGTTTGATCAGATGATTTCTTAGGTTCTAAATAACTAAGAATGCTTTGTGAAGGGCCAACTCAAATTTGAAGATAATGTCTAGCTAGCAATAAAAACAATATAAATGTTTTTGCTCAGTAAAAGGGCTCACTAAATATCAAAGTTATAATAAATTCTTGCAAGTTTGTCCCTCACCCTCATGCATGGCAACAGAGGGAAGAGAAGAGTGATGGCGGACAATACTGAAACACTATAGTCAAGGGTTAGTAGAACTTGTAAAACTGGTCAGTCAGTTGACAAACTCCTTCATTATCAGGGTAACCAACTATCCTGATTTGTCTGAAACTTAGAGATTTCCTGGAATGTCAAACTTCCAGTGCTAAAACCAGGAAGATCTGCTCACTCTACTCATTATCTACCAGCTGTTTAAGAGGGAGCTACTCTTTGAGTCTGTAACCTAGTTCAGGAAATAAAAATAGCACACATTCACAAATAATTGAAAAAGAATTCTGTGCTAAACTGAGCGATGCTGTCTTTAAGTACCATAGGATTTCCAAGAAAGAAGAAGGTCAATATGGGCAGTGGTTGCTGCAGTTTTATAAATTAGGTCGAACTAGATCCAAATTTCGTGACTTTCAGTCCTGCTTCCTTTTTTACAAGAAATGTTGTCATGCTTTCTGTGTTCATGAAACGTGAGCATGACCTAGAATATACAGTTCAAACTTGTCAAGAGTGGGCAAAAAAAAAGTTGACTTTAAAACTAAGTTGATTTTAAAACTTTCATTTGTCTTTTATTCAACTAACATTTTTTATTTGTACAGTAATAAATACTAAGGATACAAAAAGAATAAAATACATTTTCTGCCTTTGATGTGTTTCCTGTCTAATAAAGTGTATAAGTATTAATAAGTAAAAAGTTCAGCTCTATGTGAGGAGACCTGTGAGAAATATGTGGACAGTTATAGGCACTCCAAAGAGAGAAATATGTGAGAGAAGAAAATGGAGTTCAGTAAATAACCCAATCTTTTCTGTATTTAATATCAATGTCTATTCTTGGATATCCATAGTTTTAGGACAAATAAAGTAGCTTGTTAATAGATACTTTGTGATAAAAATAGTCATTTAACATGAAAATGAAGAAATGACATTGTTTGTTTTCAAGTTACAGTCATTTGAGCTTTAGTTTATCAGATAGTTATAGCCATTTGAACTTTAGTTTATCAGATGTGCGCAATATGCTTACCTTGAGACACACTTTAATAAAGCCAGACAAACTTATTAAAACAATGCAGTAAGTGTGTGAGCATAGCACAGGGTGGACATCTGGCAAGACTCAGTGCTGCCCCAGGAACCTGAGTTTTCAATTTCCTGATTTTGTGAGGCTTGAGGTATTTAGGTGGAAGTTGTGTAGGTAGTGAGCTGAATTTTATCGTTTATTAGTAGTTTAAAACACAGAAAAAACACTCTTTTAAACATTTTTTTAATCTCACATCTTTCTTCTTTTTTTTTTCGAGTTGGAGTCTCACTCTGTTGCCCAGGCTGGAGTACAGTGGCATACTCATGGCCACTGCAGCCTCTACCTGCTGGGCTCATGTGATCCTTCCACCTCAGCCTTCCAAGTAGCTGGAACCACAGGTGCCTGCTTATTTTTTCATATACTGTAGAGAGAGGTCTCACCAAGTTGCCCAGGCTGGTCTCGAACCCCTGAGCTCAGACGATCTCCTTGCCTTGGCTTCCCAAAGTGCTGAGATTACAGGCTTGAACACCGCACCTGGCCACATCTTTATTCTTTAGGACAACTTTTCCATTGTAGGGAAGGTAAAATAAAAAGTAAATTACAGGATACAGTAATAAATAAAGTCTTAAATTTTACACAATTTTCTTCTACCCAATATGGCATGGATATCTATGAGTTCATGTTGTCCATTTCCAGAAGAAATTCATTTTTCTGATGTCTATTGACAGATGTATTAGGGGACCAAAGGGTATTGAAACGTATTGACTTTTCTCATCGATTCCCTTTCAGGTTGATATGAAATGTGTTTCACATATTGGTCTGGAAGATGCTTCTCCTTCTTTCCTTGTCTCTCTTGTCTCTTTCACAGGACCTTGGTGTCCATACTACGTGACTTTTTCTGGTCAAAGCTAGGTGAATTCCTGTTGCTAAGGCTGAGTTCACTCATTGGTGTCATTATTCTAGAAAGGTGATTTTCCTGATTACTAGAGAGATTGAGCACCTTTCCAAATGCTTGCAGAGAAAAAACACTCTTAAAAAGAAGAGTGCAAGTTCTTCATGAATTATTGTTGCAGTTGCTAACAACTGGAGAGAGAGGAATCATTATGTATACAGTATGGTGTTAGGTGCTAGAACCTTATTACAGACTAATAAGATATAAAATCTGGTTGGGTTCAACAAAGGAATTAACAGCCCAGTGTGAATGCCAGATATGCAAATTAAACACTGTATCATTGAGAATATAGGGAAATGAGAAAGAGGAAGAAAAAGGATTAAATTGTCATTAAGAATGGAATCAATTAGCCTCATAATTCAAAATATAGAATGGACAATTGAATTTGGGAACCAGAGAGCACAATGGATAAGAAGATCATGAAAATAAAATCAAATCTCATCGGCATAGACAATTTGTGTGATAATAGTTGTCACAGTGACATTATTTAAGAGATATCAAAACCAAAACAAAACAAAAACACCAAACAAACAAACAAACAAACAGAAAGGCAACCCAGCTCATGGAATATGGACATATACCAGGATTAGCCAATAGGCAATACAAGGTTGCTTACTGGGAAGGATGACAAGAGTTCAGTCTCTCATCTTAGAGCAAGGTTTATTTCCCTAAGGTGTCCAGTAGATCCAAGATGGTGGCGATTCTGTCTCCAATGTAGACTGCCCATTGGACATCCAGGCATTTGTCTTCCTGCCTGTGAGGGGCCTGGGCTGTTTACATTGTGGCAGAAGAGCAAGGAGAGAAGGGAGCAGGAATAACCTTCTCCGGTTGCTCCCAAAGGCTATGCAATAAGAATCCACCCACCTATTTTCAAGGCAATTTGAGGAGACATGTCCGCCTTATGCGAGCTGTGAGCTCTCTATCCAAAGGCCAACGGACTGGCTTTTGTGTACCCATTCATATGCTCAAGACTTATAAGTGCACATCGTCTCCTAAGTGTGGGCTGAAAACCACAAAGCAGGACGTGGTACGTTAACAGGTTGCTCGTGTGGTTTTCAACTTTGCATTGATCTTCTATGGAAAATTGCATCACTTTTAAAAAACATGATTGATTTTGTTTTCAGTTTGTGTATTCAGTAACCAACTCTGAAAATCACCATGTTTAAAGATAAGATGTTATTGCATCGAGCATTGAAGTTACTTCTTGGAAACTGACTTTGGGGGATCTGTCTCTGGGTTTCTGTATTGTACACATCTTGTTTGCAGCATGAGTCAGCCAGATCTCTAGAAGCTCTTTCTTTTCCTCTCTGCCTGGATGTGTGTATCTGGGGTGGCAGGTTTTGCATTGCACTTGGAAGGTTCTGACAGCACAGGGTCAAATCCTGCCTGTTGCCACTTACCAGCTCTGTCACTCTGGACAAATTATTTAACCTTTCTAACTGTGTCTTCTCTTGGGGATGTTAACAAGAATACACATCACAGAGGACTGAAGTAAGGACTGAAGAAGATTATGTATGCAAGGCACTCAGCACAGTGTCTGACCCATAGTTTTCAGTAGATGCTATTTTTACATGCCCCTGGCACAGGCAGCCCTGACTTATAAACATCTGATTTACTGTGCCCCAAACATGAGAAGAGGATGAAGCCATTATGAAGGCACTCCTAGAGCCTGCAGCCAAGACCAGAAATCCCGCTGTTCTAACTAAACCTTTGACGAATTCTAAACCAATTACTCAGCAGATGTACAATTCACAGTTACAGAATCGACATGCAATTCACCCGTCCTTTGTCTGTCTTTCTGAGTTTCATACAATTATAGAATCAGAAGATTCTAGTGTAGCGCTTCTGGGATCTGGTTTTTGGCAATCTGCCTTCAAATGAGGGTCCTGGTGTCTGTAGGTCCTAGGAGCCAAATAAGCAAGTTAGGAAGGGTGATCATAGGCCAGCTTGTGGTGCAACAGGGCAGAGTTAACTAACGTGTGGTCCCAGCCTATTATGAGGAAAAATCCAATTAAGTTCCCCATAAGTGTTTCCCAGATCCAAAGGGCACTCAGTATACTAAGCGAAGTGCATTGCCTTTAAATTTGAAGGTAAGCTACCAAATTTGAATTTTCCTCTTTTATATTTATACTTCCTCTTTTATATTTATTTGGGGGTGGAAAAAATCCCAAATAGTGAAATTTCTTTATTGATTTGTTCCCCTAGCTTCCTGCATTTGCATAAACATGCCAATCAGTTCAGAATCCTGCGTTGATGCCTTTTATTTGGTCAGAAAGATAAAAGATACAAAGAAAGTCTCCCTACTTCTTCTCCCAACTAGCTCTCTGAGTTCCAAGCCACAGCACCTGACAATGGGGAATCTTATCTGTTCCTAGCCATTTGCTCTTTGTGGGTTTAAAATAGTTGAAGATATAACAGCATTCCCTAGGCCTTCAGCACAAATAATTTGCAACCAAACCCACAGACACCGCAGTGTGGTGTCATAAAAACTTCAGTTCCGCAAGAGGCACTCAATTTAATTCCAGCCCTTCAGGAGCTGAAAGCCATCACTCAGTCCTTGATGGAGACCAATTTAATTAAGATGTTATATGTCTACTTTTACACTTTTAAATGTAGGAATTTAAACATCTATAATATTAAACAGTTCTGTCTTTAGAAGCATGTTTTTCTCAAAAAACAGACTGGCAGGTTTTCATTTATGCAAGACACTCCAAGAGCCATCTCCTTAGCTGCCAGGCTTTACTTTATCTCAGTAAATTAGCAGAATGTAAATGAGACAAGGTCCATGAAAAATCTCCTCGTTGATTGCATCTCCTGGTTTTGTCTCAAACCGTTCAGGGCTCAGATATTTGACACTATGATTTTGACTTACGCATTATTTGCGTGAAAATGACAGAGGTTTTTTTTTATTTTCTTTTTTTTTAAGTAGGGTGCCTAGAAATGCTCACAATACATTTTAACAAGTCTTAGGCCAGTCTTTTTTTCAGTGACATTTGCCTTGAAATGGTGAAAAGTAATTAGACAGGAACCTGCTATCTTAGGTGAGGGTTCACAGCAGAACAGTCATCCTTGGTGCATCGAGAAGCTGGAAGTGCGACCAAGAAATATAGGTGGACTCATCCTGCCCTAGCTGACCAGATCCCACCCTTCTAAAGCCAAGTTTCTGTGCTATGATTCCAAAAGATAGAGTTAAAGTGGGGAAGGAGGACAGGATCCCATTTGTCTAGGGAATTAGGACCTCGTTCTTATCCTGGTCTGACCCTGTGTGACTTTGGACAAGTCACCATTCCAACAACAGCTTCCCCTGGGCTGTGGCACAGAGAGACTTTGTGTTGGAGTCATTCCCAGCATCCACCTGCTGTAGTACTATGCTTTATACTTCTCCTAAAGAAATGTAAAAATATATAGTAACGCAAGGAAGAGCTTCGTTCTTATAAAGACAGCTTGAAACCCACAGAAATGCACGTGTAAAAAGCTAATTACTGGCAAACTTTGGTACTTCATTATTAGCATCTAATTACTTGCGACATCCCTGGAACCCCGTGGTGGACAGCCAGCGGAGGTTGGGCCTCCCTGAGGTGGGCTCCCCTCCTTTGTGCTGGCTGCCTTCCTCAGGGGAGGAGAATTTCCTGAGAGTTACTCTGATGGAGAAGTTTGATTTAAAAAGTAAAAGTCAAACTCTCTCATCTGTAAAGGGAGATCAATAATAATGACGACTCCATCCTCTAGGGTTTGTTGCAAGAAGCAGTAAAATACTACTGAACATAATGTGCTTTGTGTAAGCCGAAAGGATGTATCCAAATAGAGAGGAATCTGCCCTCATGTGGATGACGAGATTGCTCCCTGCAGGGCTGGACCCCACAGAGCACAGAAAGGTACGTGGATCAACATCACCAGGTAGGATGGGTGAGATTCTTGTGCAGAGGCCCAGGGCCACAGTTTTTGGCTGAGCCCCTCAGAAGAGAGCTTGGCATGCAGCAAGAAATCCATAAGTTCTCACTGAATGAATGCATAAGTGAATGAATGGTGGAACAAAACTGCACGGTAGGATTCGAATTATGAGATCCAAAACAGTAGGTTGCATTGAAACACCTACTCCAGTCTGGAGCTCTGGTGCATGTTCTAGGCACGAGAGGGGCAGTTCCAGTGACTGAGATGCTGACGGCCACTCTCAGTAACAGGAAGCAGAGTGTAGAGATTAGGGGCGGGGCCTCTTACCTCTGATTGCCTGGGTCCAAATCCCAGAGCTGCCATGAGCTGTTTGTCAATATCTCTAATATTTCCGTGTGTGTTTCCTCATCTGTAATATGAGGAAGAGGATGGTCATGAAGATGGTGATGTGGTGGCGATGCCTTCACAATATTTGCTAAAGATTAAGTGTGTCAGCACACACAAAGCACTTAGACAATGCGTGGATCATAGTAAGTTCTTAATAAATATTAGTTTTTACATTTGGACAATGAAGGAGCTTTGGGTCCTACTTGTTTACACTGTACTTACACATTTACAGATATACTATTTCTAAATAGTGTCCCTAGAACTCGAGTGGGAGTTCAAGTTCCCAGAAGTAAAAATATTTAGTATTTGAAGTCATAGAAACAAGGCCTGAAAACTCGCTTTGCTTCTTACTGAGGAAACTTAGTCAAGCCATTTTGCCTTTTGGAGGCCCAATTTCAAATATGTAAAATGAGAAAAATAACAATGACACCTCACAGGGCTATCATAAGGATTCCATTAAGCAATGTATGTGAAATATATTTGTACATTGTAAAGACCTCCCCAACAGTTACTGTAGTTTTTTCCCTAAATTTGCCTTACATTAATATAACGTTGAAAAATTTTAAAGGGTTTGCACATGCATTAATCTAGATACATAACCTATGTTACTGTGGTATTATCCTGGTTGCATATTATATAACACAAAGTAATAAATTATCCTAGCACTTTTTTATTCTGTAAGTGGACAGGCTCAGCCAGATGATTCTTACTTGAAGTCTCTCAAGTGGGTGCAGGTAGAACCCTGGCTGTGGCGTGAGACATCCGAATTCCACTGAGCAAGATTACAAAAATGGCTTCTGAATCACACATCCGACATCTAGGCTAGAATGGCTGGAGAAGCTGGGGGCTGGCCAAGCCTCCTTCTCTCTGCTGCCTCTGCACATAGCCAGCTTGGTCTTCATCTCTGCCACACAGTTGCTAAACTTCTTGCATGAACGCTGGCTTTCCACAGAAAGAGTGTTCCAAGAAACCAAGGCAGAAACTGAAAGACTTCTTTTGACCTTGCTTCAATATCACTCTTCCTGAATTCTATTGGTTATAAATGAGTTGTGACCTAGATTCAGAGAAAGGGGACCCGTGAAATCATGAACACCAGCAAGTGTTGGTTCATGAAAGAGTCATTTGTTAGGCAAATAACAGTCAGTTGGCGTATGACTCCCAAATTCAGGAGCTCATTCTATACAAGGAACACTCTTTTTAAATTTTAATTTGTTGATAAGACTGGAGAGCCAGATCATATTTAGAAACTTTCAAAAAATTATAGAAATGCTAAAAATCTCTATAAGTTATTTTTCCCAACTTTAAGAGATGTGTTGCTTCATAAGTGGGAATACTTACTGAGTACAAAAAATAATACACAAGAGAAACAACTCAATCAAAATTAATTTCTTCATAAGAAAGAGAAACTCAGATAAGCTTGAGATGATATGTTCCTAGTGCCCTCCGATAGCATCCATCAATGTCCCAGACCCTGGAAGGAATTGCTCTTCCTTGGATCCATCATATGCTGTGACGCTTTGGGATGGAGCGGGTGTTCAAGGAAGTTAATCATACATAATTCTACCTGGATAAACTGTTCTAGTGATTGCCACTAAATTCCCCTAACTATGAACATCATGTATTCATTCCTTTTCAAAAAATAAATTATTTTAAAACAATTTTATTATTATTATTATTATTATTATTATTTTTGAGTCAGAGCCTCACTCTGTCACCCAGACTTGAGTGCAGTGGCTCACTCATGGCCACCCCAGCATCAACCTGCTGGGCTTAGGTGATCTTTCTGCCTCAGCCTTCTAAGTAACCACGCACTACCACACCCAGTTAATTTTTTTTTTTGATATCTTATAGAGACGAGGTCTCACCAAGTTGCCAGGCTGGTCTCGAGCCCCTGGGCTCAGGCAATCCTCTTGTCTTGGCCTCCCAACGTGCTGGGATTACAGGCATGACAATTTTATTTTTAATTGGCAAATAATGATTGTATATATTTAAGAAGTAAAATGTGATGCTATGATATATTTATAGTGTGGAATGATTAAATCAGGCTAATTAACATATCCATCACCACATCTACTTTTTTCTTTGTGGTGAGAACACTTAAAATTTCCTCTGTTAGCAATTTTGAAATATAGTACGATGTTTCTGTTAGATAGGAGGAATAAGATCTAGTGATCCATTCATTTCTTCTTTTATTCAGATCAATATCTTTCATATCTTAGCCATTGGTTTGGCATCATGTAGCATTAGCCTGTGTGTGCGCGCGCATGTGTGATGGACAGCAGGTAGATGGGCGGGCTAGACACATGATTGCTGCCATGGTGGTGGGGTCTGTCTGTCACGTAGATCATGAAAGGCTGATAGGTTAATTGGGCCTTATGGGAGAAGGTAAATACTTGGAATAGAAGAGCTATTAGTAACAAGCTAGGGAGGGGCTTGTAAAGCAACTATCAATAACTACCTCTGAGAAACCAGTTCTGTCCTTGGCTAGCGATTAGAAAGTAGGTTAAGCAAACTGCCAGAAAAGCATGAGATTTGGGCAATGCTAAAATGGCTGCTCATTGGGTATATTAAATCCATGCTATGTCCTTTCAATAATGATTAATATTTTTAACCCTCCTGGTATTTGTGCCGTGAAAATGTTTCTACTTCCTGTTCATATAACACTTTCTGCTCTCCAGCCTCTAAGTCATTGCGCATACCTACTTCAAAGTCTAGTTCGCTTCTCTGGTGAGTCTTCCCTTGAGTGTTGCAACGTGCAGTGATCTCACCTTCTTCTTATCTTAGTGCTGTCTGTTCTTCTCCATGATACTTCATGTCATACCTTGAGTTTCCACATTTACTGAAATTGAACTATCTATGAATACCTTAAAAAGTCCTCCATTACTCTTTAATCCTTTGTCATACTTTATTTTTGTTTACTGGATTTCTTGCTACCTAACATTCATTGCGTAATTATTTGCTTACTTGGGTGTTATATGTTTTGCCCAATGGTATGTAAGTATTGTAAAGGGGGGGGATTATGCCTGTTTGATTCATTGCTGTATCTTTAGCACCAACAAAAGGGAAAAATGTAGGCAATAAGTCTCTTTTGAATGAACGAGTGTGTGGTGACTGAGTCTTCTAGGCCTGACCACGCCCTTGGCACTCATATCCAGCAGTTTGTTTGTAGATAAATAGGCGCATTTCTCATACTCCAACTTTTCTGTGTGCCAAATGGACAGTCTGTTGTTCTATCATATCTCACAGAGATGTTGTGAGGACGACTGAGTGGTGGCCTAATTCATGAGTTCAAGTGTTCCCAGAGTGCAGTCACAGTTTGTTTGTAAATTGTTCTGTGGTTGCATAAAAGAAAAGCATATAATCAGAAACTGCTTCATTCGGACATAACACCATGAACTGTGTCAGCTTAATTATCCCCTGTAACAGATAGAACAAATTACCCTTCTCACTATCATTATCCCTCAGTTGTCCCATTCTTTCCTGCTGTATATTCTCCCCATCTAATCTTTGAAAAAAAACGGTGACCCTGGACAACATAGGGTGCCCCAAATTCAACCAGAACCACAGTGTTGATTTTCTTATCCCTCTGTCCCTGCTGTATGGCATTGTCCCTCCTCAGTTCAACACTCAAGCAGGCAAAAGTGGTATGACACTGAGCAGGGTCTATACTGTAGGCCCCTTCCACTGCTTGCAGCATCACTGGGATCCTGGACCCTCTAGGCCATGGAGTTTTACAGACACTGTGGGCTGACTGCATTGAGATAATTCCACTCAGGCATTATATGTAAACTCCAACCAGCAAGGCTCTTTTCTGAGATGGAACATTAGACATTTCCCACCAGCTATAAAAACAAACAGCCCCATTACAAAGTGTGCAAAAGATATGAATAGGCAGTTCTCAAAAGAAGACATACGAGCGACCAACAGATACATGAAAAAATGCTCAGTCTCACCAGTCATCAAAGAAATGCAAATTAAAACTACACTGAGATACCACCTAACTCCAGCCAGGAAGACCATCATCAATAGCTCAAAAAATAACAGATGCTGGAGAGGATGTGGCGAAAAGGGAACACTTCTACACTGTTGGTGGGAGTGTAAGCTAGTTCAGCCTCTGTGGAAAACAGTGTGGCAATTCCTAAAAGTTCTAAAAATCGACCTTCCATATGACCCTGCAATCTCTTTACTGGGAATATACCTGGAAGAACTCAAATCACTCTATAAAAAAGATATCTGCACACATGTGTTTATCGCAGCATTATTCACAATAGCAAGAACATGGAACCAACCATGCAGCCCATCGGAAGAGGACTGGATAAAAAAATGTGGTACATATACATGATGGAATGTTATCCAGCCATAAAGAAGAACAAAATTATGAACTTCGGAGCAACCTGGATGGACTTAGACTCTATAATACTGAGTAATCTTTCATAGAACCAAAGAACTGAATATCACGTGTTCTCACTCATAAGTGGAACTTGAACAACTATCATAATACTATAAGAGAAGGATTGACAGTAGTGGGAAACTGCTGGGGCGTGGGATGGTAGGGAGGTGGGATGGGCAGTAGTGGGAAACTGCCTGGGGAAGGAGGGGCACACCTCATCAACAAGGGTACCTGCACGATGAATATTTGCATACCTAACCCTGAATTGTACCCCACAATTTTAAAATAAAAACTTTAAGATGAAAAAAAGAAAAGAAAGTTATATATATTTAAATATACATAAAGAAAGAAAACTGGAAGGCAGAGGAAATTAATTCTGGGGGTACTTTCCCTTCTTTTTATAGCTTCAAGCCCCCTTTGTCTCTTGGGGTTCTCTTCTGGTACCTCTCCACCTCCGTTTTCCATATACACCTATTTATCTTTTATTCATTCATTCCTTCAGTCAGCATGCATCGACCAGATGCCTACCATGTGTAATGAAATTGTATAAGGGTCGATAAGTAGGACACAGTGCATGGCCTCAAGAGTTCAAAGTATAAAAAGGAGCAGCTCAGGGGACTTCATTTCCCAAGGGCCTATTTTCAACCACAACCAACACCAAGTCATCCAGCTTGCTTCCCCTGAACACACATGGTCTGACCTGAGCTCTGGGTCTGAGACCAGTGGGACTAAGGTGGTGATAGAAGGGTGAGCAACAGAAACAAAACATGTCTTGTTTCTAGAGGAGTTCATGGTCTAGGGGAGAAGAAAAGGGTTGCAGATACAGTTAGGGTAATGGAAGGGCGAGCAAGGTTAAGTTCAGTCAACAGATACATGAAAAAATGCTCAGTCTCTCCAGTCATCAAAGAAATGCAAATTAGGGTAATGGAAGAAATAAAAACAAAATGCTGTGGATATTCTGGGAGAGTTTACCTCAGGTCTGGGAGTAGAGAAGTAAGGCCAGGAAATGCTTCCTGAAGGAATGGCTGGTTCATTCGGAGGTTGAGGGATGGATGCAATTTCCTCAGGCTGCTGAGGAGGACGTGCAGATCTAGGAGAAAGTGTGGCAGAGAGAAAGCCTAGGATCTGTTTAGCAGAGTAAAGATGGTCTTCAATGCCCAAGTGAGGGGTTCATGCTTCATTTCAGCACAAAGGAGTCCCAGGAGGCCTTTGAACTGATTGATGACTTGTTGCTGGGAGTTGTTTTTTTTTGTTTGTTTTTGTTTCTGTTGTTTGGAGAAAGCAGGATTTACTGAGAGGACAGAAAAGCTCCTACAGTGGGAGGGGACCCGAGGGGGTCACCCTGGGAGCTGCTTTTATTTATTTATTTATTTATTTTTGAGTTGGAGTCTCACCCAGTCGCCCAGACTGGAGTGCAGTGGCCGCTCCCGGCCACCGCAGCCTCGACCTGCTGGGCTCCGGCGATCCTTCCGTCTCAGCCTTCCGAGTAGCCGGAATTACAGGCGCATGCTACCACACCCGGCTAATTTTTAAATTTTATTGTAGAGATGGGGTCTCGCTGCCCAGGCGGTCTCGGACACGCGGGCTCAGGCAATCCACTCACCTCAGCCTCCCAAAGGCGTGGGATGACAGGCTGAGCCAGCGAGCCCGGCTGGGAGCTGCTTTTAAAGGAGAGCAGTTTCCAGCCATGGATGGGATGGGCTGGAACAAATGAGCCTGAGCACCCGCTGAGCAGACTAACCCCACATCTGAGAGGGCTTGTGCTTGTAATGTTTACCCGTTCCAAAGAAGTCACTTGGTGGTCCAGCAGGGGAAGACATTGGTTTCCTAAAACATACAGGAGGCACGCGGATGGCAGCAGGTTGGTGAAGACTCTGCAGGTCAGGGCAGTACAGCAAGCAGTTTTATAACCAAAGCAATCATTCAAATTCCTATGCAGTGTGGACAATTACATTGATTAAACGTGATGACTACATGGTTGGAGAGTGATGACTCCATTGTTTTCAACTTTTCTTGATCACCTGCACTCTATGACTCATTGCTGGGAATACGCACACACTTCAGAGACCTGAGGGAGGGGCAGGAAGAAGCTAAGTACAGGGGAAAACCGTCCAAGTCCAGACAATGCCCCACAGGACCCATGCGAAGAGACAGTATTCAGATCATGCTATGAATTAGCATTTTCAACCCAATCATTGTGGGGATAGAGGTGACAAGGAGTCAGACAGAGCTGCAAAAAGGCTTTCTGGTACACCTCATCAGAAAGTGTACCTGCATAATGAACATTTGTATACCTAACCCTGAATTGTATCCCACATCTTTAAAATAGAGATAAAAAATAAAATAAAATAAATAAAAAATTGAAAAAGGAAAAGTTAAGCACCCCCCAGAAATCCAAAACCAAAAAAAAGAACCCCCCCCCAAAAAAAAACCAAAATAAAAAAAAACCCCAAACCCAAAACCAAACCAAATCAAACCAAACCAAACAAACAAAAAAGGCTTTCTGGTAACAATCAAAGGGCTTGCCTTCCCCACCTTGATTGACATTGCATCTTAATTGAGTCCTCTTGTAAAGCTGTTAACCATGGTTAACTCTGTGTTCTGACTTTTGGCATTAAACAAACAAAAAAAACCCAGTTCTAATGTCAAAAACATTGGAAACATTCAGTGGCTTTGGTTTATTCACTGCTTGAGCTCTGTCAAGCTTCTTTCAGGTATTTTTTGTTGTTACTGTCTTAGTCCTCTCACTTTACTGCTGGCGCATTGGCAATGATCTTGTCTGTCCAGACTATGCAGGCGAATTGCACGGTGTCATCACTTGCCGACCTGGGCTCCATTTCCCTGAGTGATGCGTGTAAGAGCAATCGTTTGCTTTCATGCCATTCTCCTATATCCCACATCAGGAAAATGCGTGTCAAGTGGATTTCCAGCATCAATGGTACGGATTCGCATTGGTCTCTCTGCTCCTTCCTGTGTTCACATATGTGCATGTTAGGCCTGGTCAGAAAGAACTGGTGACCCCATGAATCCACAGAGTATGGAAGTTACTCTGGGTGGCCCACTGTGTGATTTGCATGTAGGTAGGCAGCCCCCTCAAGCTGTAATCTAAAGGGCAAGCATAGGTCTCTAAATTCTAAAATATCTCCCCCAGTAACCTCTGTGTATTAGAACAATTCCACTATTCATTCACTCATTCAACCATTCAACAGATATGTATCTCCTTGTAGGCTGATACTGACACAGTATACACAGTGCCACTGTCTCAGTTGTCAAAGCATACACATACTGTCTGACTGGTTTATAATCAGCCATTGCCTGACAGATCTCCCTTAGTGCTTGCCCTCTTCTTCACAAGTCCCAGGGATCTAGCCCTCCTCTGGGGCCTCCAACTGCAATAGACACACGTGTTTTCGAATCCCACAGCTAAAGGCTTTAACCCCATAACATCCTGGCAGCCAGCATTTGTTTCAATTGCTTGGTATTCACGTTGTACTGGCTGTTACGTACTTTGACTAACAACCCTGATTTCACCCTTTGCCAAATACAAAGTGAGAGGTTAGGACCTTTGGAAGAACTAGGAAATGATCTCGCCTTTGAGTAGTTTTCGATACTGTGGCATATTTGAGCATGAGCATGACTGGGCTGTGTATGAGGGAGGTGTGGTAGGCTAGATAATGATCCCCAGAGATATGTCCATGAGCTAATCTCTGAAATCTATGAATGCCATCTTAAATGGCAAAGACTTTGAGATGTGATTAATCTTGATATGGAGGGATTATAATAGTTTATCAAGGTGGGCTCAGAAGCAGAGAGAGGTGGAGGGTGGCCATAGACGGAAAAGAGGAAACAATGGGCCATGGAAGCAGAGAGAGGCAGAGGGTGGCCACAGATGGAAACGAGGAGGCAATAGGCACAGAAGCAGAGAAAGGCAGAGGGAGGCCACAGATGGAAAAGTGGAGGCTATGGACCACAGCAGCAGAGGTGGGAGTGATACAGCTGCAAGCAAAGGGATGCTGGCAGCCACTCAAAGCTAGGAGGGGCAAGCGTTTCCTTTCCCCTAGACCCTCTGTAGTGACAGTGGTCCTCCTGATACCTTGATTTTCACCTACTGATACTGATCTTGAACTTCCGGCTCCCAGAGCTGGGAGAGAATAAATTTCTGTTGTTTTCTGCCACCTACTTTGTGACAGTGTGTACCAGCAGCAACAGGAAACTCATACAGAAGGGCAAGGGCTCTCAACTAGACACAGAACGTTCACAGGCAGTAGAGGAGGGAGAACTTAGCTCGCCTGGGAGCATAAAAAAATAGGGCTTCAGAGAGGTGGTAGCAATGGAGCTGGGCCTTGAAGAACAAGCAAGCATCGGACATGCAGAGACGTCTGATAGGAGGAGCAGTGTGAGGGAAGAAGTCCTTCCATTTGCCAGGAATGCAGCTTCTAGGGGTGGGAAAAAAAGCAGGGCAGGGTAAGAGAACAGAGAGCGGTGAGGTGCTGTTCAAAGAAGGGTCCATTCCTCACGTTGAGGAGTCAGAATCAGCGTAACACTACACGCTGCACATGTCTATGGGCTGGACTCAGTCTTTTTATGATCTCTGGGTGGATAAAGGGGATAGCTGGGGACTAAGTTTGCACAGAAGTTTGAAGGCAGAATATGGACAACTTCGTAGGACAAGCTGAGCATTCTGGCTTGGTTGTAGACAGTGGTGAAATTAATTAGCTAGAGCGTGAATTGAAAAGAAAGAGGCTTCATGGAGTCACGTCTTCGATCTAGACAAAGATGTGGGTGTGTGATTTCTAGAAGTTCACTTTTTATTTTATTTATTTATTTATTTTTGAGTCGGAGTCTCACTCTGTCGCCCAGACTGGAGTGCAGTGGCCACTCCCGGCCGCCGCAGCCTCGACCTGCTGGGCTCCGGCGATCCTTCCGGCTCAGCCTTCCGAGTAGCTGGAATTACAGGCGCGCGCTCCCAGCCTGGCTGATTTTTTGATTTATTGTGAGATGAGGTCTCGCTGCCCAGGCGGGTCTCGAACCCGCGGGCTCAGGCAATCCACTCACCTCAGCCTCCCAAAGGCGCGGGATGACAGGCTGAGCCACCGAGCCCGGCTTGAAGTTCACTTTTGAAGGGTGCATATTGGCTGGAAGAGAAAGAGGAAGACTGTGGGAAAGAAAGCATTCCATACAGGCACAGATTGGTTTAATGACTGTCCAACAGTCACCTTGAATGTCCCAAAGGCTCGGCAGAAGAGTCCGAGAGAGTTGACGGGTGTCAATGAGGGAGAAGCAGGATCTTGGCAGAGACGTGGTTCTTTGGGATGAGGCCATGTGAGTACTTGGGGAGAACAGGTGGCAATGACCAATCACGGCATGCTAAACTTCACCAGCAACAGTTCTTACTGGGGAGGGCTGCAGATTTCTTAGAGCCATGGCTTTGGCCTCAAGGGCACCTTGTTACACCCACCTGAGCTGAGCCCCAGGGGCTCCGTTCTTGGAATTTACCCCACACTCGTCCAAGGTCAGGAGAAGTTTAGCTCCGTCAATTAGATATTTGTGTGAATGTCTTCATTTTCCACAACTGTGAGAGAAGACATGGAGCTGAGGCCATACATCTAGGTAAACTTTTGAAACTGATTTTGGAATCCTATCTTAAACATGACAACTCACGCAAACAATTAAAATCAGCAGAAATGCTTGTCATGCCTTTCTCACCCACTTCAGATTGCCGTGATTATTATTATTAGTTGGTTTGGATGCTCCCAGAACTCATAATTGACTTTTAATTAAGTGCCAAACTGTTTCCAACTGTTTCCCATACCCTAAGGATTTCTGAACCACTTCAAATTTACTTCAGCTGCCTCCTAGCACATGAAGGGATGCAGAAATGCACTTGACTGCAGAGCTGCAAGGAGAAACCATGGGATGCTTTTGACAAAATTGTAAGAAAACCAAAGCCCTCTCTTTAAAATGATTGGTATGATTATTGTGCTGATATGCATTACGTTCACAGATACCCGGTCATTACTTTGAATTCAGTTAAGGGCTTGGTTCCAAAGTCAGCTCTTAAAACAAAAATCACAAAATTGCCCTTGATGTTCTTTGTTATTGTCCTAAACAATAAGTAACAGTGACAAGTAAGCATATAATACATATTTAAATATACAGCATATAATCAAGGTGTCATTATACAGAATATACCTCTGTAGCATATTTATGTTTACAAGAAAAAAGATTCACAACCAGCTGGACGCAGCACAAACCACGAGAACTAAGGCAACCGAGAGGGCACAGACTAGCATCTCCATGACTTCAGAGACATGAAGGGCTCTCCCATCTAAGGCTGTTGCACTGGTCTTTATGAAACACTCACTCTGTCCCAGGTGCTGTTCTAAGCAAAAGAAATTCAATGAAATCAACAAGGTCCCTGTCTGTCCTGAAACTGTATTAACTTTCAATGCGGAAGACACAAAAACAAGAAAACAGACACACAAATTATATCAAGTAGTAGTGTTATTTTTTAAAAAATAAAGCAGAGTAAGGGTGTAGAAACTGGATGCTTATCTACTGGGTGCCATCGTCTGTCTGTCCGTCTAGGGTACACTGGAGCAGAGAATCGAGTGAAGTTAAAAATCTAGTCATGGAGATATTTGCAGGAAGAATATACCAGGCAGAAGGAGCAAAAAAATGCCAAGCATGTCTGTACGACTAGAACAGCATGATTTTGGGGGGAAATGACAGATGAGGCTGAAGAGGTCCAGACGGTGTGGGGTTTGTAGGCCATGGTGATGATACTGCATTTTATCCTAAGTGAGAAGAAAAACCATCGGGAGGCTTTGAACAGAAGTAATGTGATCTTATTTGCAAATGTAAAGTTTTACTTATGCTCAGTATGGGGCACAGATTCTTAGAATCTGTAGAAGTGGAACAGTGAGAATCAGTTAGAAGGTCAGCACTGCATGAGAGAGAGAATGATGACTTTGGCTAGGATGGCTGGAATGGAAATGATGAAATGATTGGGCTGGGGATATTTCTTGAAGGCAGAGCTCATAGGCCTTCCAGTGGACTTGTGCAGGTGGGAGAAAGGAGAAAATAAAAAATTGACCCTTGGTTTTGAGCCCAAGGAGCTAAGTGAATGTATTGCAATTAATGAGTGGTAAAAGCTTGGATAAGTGTAGGCTGGGCAGGCAGAATAAGAAATCAATAGTTCCATTTTTGATAAGGTGTATTTGAGATGGCAGTGAACATTCAAGTGAAAGTTTGGATAGACGGCTGGAAATACAACTCCAGAGACTACATTAGTGAGATCAATCTTCCTCAAGTGTGATTTGTCTGAAATTATGCTTTGTTTTTTGAGTCGGAGGCTCACTCTGTCACCCAGTCTGGAGTGCAGTGGCATGCTCCAGGTCACTGCAGCCTCGACCCGCTGGGTTCAGACGATCCTTCCGCCTCAGCCTTCCAAGTAGCTGGAACTATAGGCGCATGCCACCACTATGCCTGGCTAATTTTATTTATGTATTTATTGTAGAGACAAGGTCTTGCCAAGTTGCCCAGGCTGGTCTTGAACCTGTTGGTTCAGGCAATTCTCTTGCCTCGGCTTCCCAAAGTGCAAGAATTATAGGCTTGAGCCACCGTGCCCGGCCTATTATGCTTCTTAACAGCATATGAAATCCTGTATCTGAAACTGTCAGTCCAGTCAGTGGATTCCCAGTGCCTACTGAAAAAAGAATAAACTGACACGTGCATCTAAGGAAAATACAGGAACACCTGAAGTTTAAGCCTTATTTTCTTTTTATTTATTATTATTATTATTTATTATAAAGGTGTGGGGTACAATTCAGGGTTAGGTATACAAACATTGATTATGCAGTTACCTTTGTTGATGAGGTATGCTGAGACTGGCGAGGATGTGGTGAAAAAAGAACACTTTATACTGCTGGTGGGAATGCAAACTAGTGCAACCTTTTGGAAGACAGCGTGGTGATTTCTGAAAGAACTAGAAATTGACCTTCCATGTGACCCAGCAATTCCCCTATTGGGAATATACCCAGAGGAACTCAAATCATTCTACAAAAAGTATACCTGCACACGCATGTTGGTCGCAGCTCTATTCACAATGCAAAATGGAACCAACCATGTTGCCCATCAAAGCTGGACTGGATAAAGAAAATGTGGTACATACACACAATGGAATATTATGCAGCCATAAAAAAGGACAAATATATGGACTTTGCAGCAACTTGGATGGATTTGGAGTCGATCATCACAGAAACAAAGAACAGAGTGCTTATGTTCTAAACCTTATTTTCTATGGAATCCTGCTACATACCACATATCCTATAGTACCTACATGCTTTTTCTGCACTTTTCAGCTTTTTTGAGTTTCTTTTGGGACTCTTCCCCTTAGCTGCACTTCTCAAACCAGATGCTTCTTTCTTTCTTTCTTTTTTAAATAAATTTTTTTATTTTAAAGATGTGGGGTACAATTCAGAATTAGGTATACAATACAAGTGGATATTGTACAGGCAAAGTTCAGGCCTCCTTTTGGTCCCCACTTTGCCTGGTTTGAGATCAGGCAGATGCTTCTTTCGATGTGTCTCGAATACAATTTTTTTCCATTAAGCATTTTCTGATTATCTCAACTGTTCATGACCGCTTGTTCTTTTAGCTCCAAGTGTACATTGTATTTACCTGCCCAGTGACCCTTTTCTTCATTAGAATTTGAATTATAGTTATTTGTCTTAATCTTTCACTTCTATCCAATGCCTCATCTTTGCAACCCCTAACAGTTCCGCCACCATCTTGCCTGCTACCAGTTTCTATCTAAAATGCCATATAAATATTTCAGATATAGCATATTGACCTGTGCCATATAGCATATTAACCTTTTGTCATCTGGAACTTTTGAAATGGTTTTCTGAATAGATTTCAATGACTCTTTAAGCAACTACTATTTGTGGGGTGCTTACCATTCACGAAACCTACACTGAAGCTTTCCCTATATCATCTCATTTAAGCCCCATGGTTCCACATAACAAATACATTTGCATATCCTGAGAATAACCTATAATAAAAGCACTTTATTGAAATAACAAAAGTAAATTCTTTTCCAGAATGATCCTATGAGCAAATGCATGATGTGGAGGCTGCCAAATGGCAAACACATTTCTGGAAATGTTTGCCCACTAGAAAATTGTTATTTGTAGTCACTGAAGTTATTAGGGAAGAGGGAAGGAAAAACTCTGTTTTATGAATTTTTCGTAGACTGCCCTTGTCACATTTGGCTTCCTTGGTATGGAAAGCACAATGAGATTGACAATATTTGTGGATATTTAGTTTGTAGCAATTTTAACATTAAGAAAGTTTGGCTGTATTTCTCTGCATTTTTCTGCTATTAGTCTACTCTAGAAAAGACAACAGCAGCTTTGGCCAGGGGGATGTTAAAACGCCTGTTTATGTTTTACATGGTACACATAGACTTTAATCTGTACTTATACTTTAAAGTGCTGCACTTAGTGACTCACACCTGTATTCCCAGAACTTTGGGAAGTTGAAGTAGAAGGACTTTTAGCCCAGGAGTTTGAGACCAGCCTAGGCAACATAGTGAGAAAATTAAAAAATAAACCAGACGTGGTGGCGTGTGCCTGTAGTCCCAGTTACTAGGGAAGCTGAGGCGGAAGAATTGCCTGAGCCTAGGAGGCTGAGGCTGCAGTGAGCCGTGATTGTGCCACTGCACTCCAGCCTGGGTGACAGAGTGAGACCCCCCCCATTAAAACATAAACAAATAAATAAACTGCAGTAAAACATACGACGTGTTTTTTATATGTATTATTAATTATTTCAAATCATCTCATTTTTTTCCCCCTGAGATTGGGACATAATTTTTTTGAATTTTACTTATGGAGAACTGAGCATCATAGAAATAAATGCATCCATCTATGGTACCATAGTAAATCAGGACCGAGATAAATTTTCATTTATTATAAGCCCAGTACTATTTCTACTGTACTGTGTCTGTCAGTGTACCTACCAAGTGGACGGTAATTTATATAACATTTATTTTTAGTTTACAGTTTAAAAATTTTCTCTATGTTTATATTTTTAAGTAATTTCTAAAAGGCAATTCATGACCTGGTTAAAGAAAATCCAGTTACAAATGATATACAGTGGAAAAGAGTGCTTTCCCATGTCTGATCCTCCTAATTCCTCTCTCTGGTAGAGGCTTCTTTGATACTAGTGTTTGTGTATTTTTCCATAAATACTTTATGCACTTATAAATTTATAAAACATATTTTATTGTTTTTCATATCAAAGTGATTTTTTCAAATATTAAGGGCGACTGTTTGTAAGATACTTGATATACTTGAAATATTGCATAAGTCACCACTGGAAGATTCCAATAGCTTTCATGAATATCCCTTGCCAAATAGTCCACTCTGGGACTATGCTTCTTAAGGAAACACAGACAATATGTCTTAACTTAAAATTTAAGTTTTTATTTTCATTTTTATTTGTTATACATGAAAGAAAATGTCGACCAGCTCTACAAGGTCTGTTTAGAACATGAAAATAGCACAACTCTCTCTCTCCTACTTACCTCTTCCCTGAGGGCAACCACTTTCTTCCCTTTAGCTGGTTATGTCTTTTAAAATCCTGTTTATATTGCTACTTCATTTCCCTAACACCTTTTATTTTCCCTTGAGTTGACGATCCCCCCCTTTTGGTGTATTTGTGCTTATTTTTTCACACACTAGTTACTCATCTGCTTCCAAACTCTTTGCCAAGTGTCTAAATCTCCTTTCAAGATGCTCAGAGACATTAATTAAATTTGCCTCCCCCAAAGGGTCTCTCTTGACCTGCTCCAGCTTGGCTTGATTGCTCTCTGGGCTTGGGCTTGCCATTCTGGGATTTCTCTTATAATAATCCAGAAGATTCACAGCCTTCTCTTCTCGCCTGTGTTGTATTTCTTCTTTCCTGTATCCTATGTCTCCCTCTCTATTGTCTTTTTATGTTTTCTGGGAGGAAGCACATTCTCTACTAACTTTCTGAGAAAGGATTCAGAGAGCAATTTTTTTTTTTGTTTGAGACTTTGCATTCCTTCAAAATGCTGTATTTCACTCTCCAATTTGACTAACAATCTGGCTGGCTATAGAATTTAGGAAATAATTTTCTTTCAGAATTTGAAGACATTGTCTATTTGTGTGTGGTAGTGAGAAATCTGAAACCATTTTGATTCATGATCTCTTGCATGGGGTCTAGTTTTTGCTCTTTGAATGCTTTTTTCCTTTTCCCTGATGTTTGGAAACTTCACAAGGTGACTCAGTCTGGGTTTATGTTTATCCTTTGAGCTGGGCAAACAATACTTTTCCTTCAAGTTCTTTCCTTCAACTTCTGTCCTCTTATTTGGGAAAATTTTCCCTTAAAATTTTTATTTTGTATAAAATAAAAACACCATGTGACTTCTCCTCTGATATTGTTCTTCCCTTTACATTCATTTGAATGAGGTTTTTGAAAGGAAAGCAGATGCTATATTCAATCTTTCTTTTCTATTCAGGAGTTGTAATTCTACTTTTATAGAACTTCTTCCTTTTAGTGATACATTTTTTGCGAATAAATAATTCAATATAATTTGACAATTGTTATATCTACTTAAAATATTGCTTTACGCTAGAGTTTCCTGTAAAAACTAAAATTCGAGGTAAAATTGTAAAAGTAATATTAAAAGATGGCATTTGGAAGTGGCATTAACATAGTGACAGTTAGAAAGAAGACTCAAAAATATTCGCTTCTTTCCTTGGCTTAATCATCCCTCTCCTCCTTTATAAGAAGTGCCTGAAGAAGACAGGCACACAGGGATGAAAAAGAAAGTGAACATAATTGGAGATTTGTTCTTGGATCTTGAAGTTGAATTTTAATTTGGGAATCCAGAATACAAGAAGACTCAGTGTTCCTTATATAACTAGGCTAAACGACCCAGAACCAAAGCAGGTCATGGCTTTTATCTGTATTAATTATAAGATCACTCTAGAATCCGAAATTTTATCTCTTACTGTTGAAAACAAAGATGAACCCAGGATACTCCCCCAGTAGCAGAGCAAAGGAACAAGACAAGTAAACCTTGAGAAAGGAATTCTGCCCAGGACCCATCATATAACTAGCTCTGAGAATAGTCCTAGAAGATGTGGAAGCACAACAAAGAATGAAATGGAAAGGTGACAAAGTTGCTTTTGGCTTCCACTTGTACCACATTTTTTTTTTTTTTGCACCTGGAAGGAAGAGACAGAGGATAAAAAAGAGAATTTGTTTAATATCTTGTTTTGTCAAGTAAGAGAGACTCCCTCAGACTGGCAGATGCCACCTCTGGCACTGTCACCTAATCATTGCGCTTCAACTTCCCAAATCCATTCACCTGATGGTGACTTGAGCTTGCAGGACTTTGGACGGTGGCAACAGGGAACACAGGTCTTGAGTTTTGTCTCTAGATGTCCCTATTCTAAGCACAGTTATGACTTGCATTCTGAGTCTTTATGACCCCTCTTTCAACTGAGTTATTTCTCTCTTCTCTATTTCTTCCTCTAAATCTAATGTGGCTCCATCTCTCTCCAGCCAGGAGAAAATGACAATAGGTGTGAATGAGCGTAATGCATACAGCTATCATGATAATATTTATATTTTAAAAAGATGACTTCAAGTGGGAGGGAGAAAGAGAGAAAGGAGGGAAGGGAAACAGAAAGGAAGGGAGGAAGGGAGGCAGGGAGGGAGGCCAGCAAACATAAACCAAGTACTTGCTATATGCCAGGCCCTCTGCCTGGTGATTATTTAATCCTGATAACATTAGGATAAAATAACAGTCAATTTTACGAGTGAGGCAATTTACCATCTGATGAGGATCAGGTGACTTGCTTTGGGTCCCCCTGGTGAATCTTTGATACCAAAAAGAGAAACCGAAGCAGGTGTTCTTATATCGTAAGAACAGAACCAAAATAGTAAAGGTTATCAGAAAGTCTGCTTTACCAGCAAGTTTGTATCTGCCATGACTCTGTGATACAGCCCTTCAGCTCTTGGGCCTGTCTCCAGACGTGCAGAATCTTGGGTCCAGAGCCCAACAGCTCCATCCATCCTCAGGTGGAATGAAGGCTCCCAGTGACAGGTCAGGATTGGATCTGGGATGGGTAAGTTCTAACCAACGACAATTTTAAAGCCTCCAAGATGACCATTAAGCAAAACTAGAGAGTCAGTTCTAGTAAGTAGAATTTTGTAATTGAAGCATTAAAGATGGAAGATTTCTAAGGGATGACATGATATAGGCTATGGTCATGGTACTAGATTTCTAAACTGAAGAGGGAAAATTTTTTAAAAAAATCATGGATTGTGAGCCTAGGGTTCTTCTGGTTACATCATTTGTTCACTCAACTTAGTTCACTCAACCTAGCTGAGGTCAGTACCCATTTGATGAGTACCTGCTATGTGATAGAATTGTGCCCTATCCCAAAAGACATAGCGATGCGGGTGTTCCTGCCCTCAGTGAGTTCAGCCTGGTCCACTGGTTTCCAAACCTGTCTATACAGCAGAATTATCTGGGGAGTATCTTTTAAATCTTCATCTCAAAAGAGTCTTTCAGAATGTCTGGGGTGGATCAAGGGAATCTGTATTTTTTTTTTTTTTTTGAGTTGGAGTCTTACTCTGTCACCCAGACTGGAGCGCAGTGGCCGCTCCCGGCCACTGCAGCCTCGACCTGCTGGGCTCTGGCGATCCTTCCATCTCAGCCTTCCGAGTAGCTGGAACTACAGGCATGTGCTACCATGCTCGGCTGATTTTTTTGATTTATTGTAGAGATGAGGTCTTGCTGCCCAGGCGGGCCTCGAACCTGCGGGCTCAGGCAATCCACTCACCTCAGCCTCCCAAAGGCGCGGGATTACAGGCTGAGTCACCGAGCCCGGCTGGGAATCTGTATTTTTAACAGCTTTCCTGGGTGATTCATATGTACCTTGCACATTTCCAGCCCACAGCAAGAGTTTGGACATAAATGATCTCGTATTGTTGAGCTCTGACATAATCTAAGATGATAGAGGGGGAAGACTGAGGCAAGAGTGTCATTCCTGAATGTGTTTGAGAAGTCAGCAGAGACTTGCAACAAAAATGGGCAGGGACACCCTTGACTGGTCTTAATAGGGGTCCTGAGACTAAAGGTCTGAGGAAGACAGTGGTCAGGAAGTCCCAGTGAGACTGCAGGAGGACAAATCCCAAGACACAGGGAGCACAGAAACTGAAGCCACGGCCATCGAAAAGGCTGCAAGGAAAGTATCATTATCGGGGAAAACCAGGTTCCTGGTGAGGCACAGAAGCTGGGGGGCGGGGGAAGTAGCAATGTGGGGAGTAACTTCAGAAAAAAAAAGGTTAAGAAGGACCCCAAGAAGAGTGAAGAGTGGGAAATAGCAGGCACAAGGTAGGCCAGAGAAGGTGATTGCCTGGTTGGACCAGGAATGAGTTCCAGAGAGAATAAGCTTGCACTTTGGGGCATGACTGTGGCACCGTGAGCTAAAGGAGCATAGTATTTACAGGTAGAAAGCAGTGTGCCTGTGCTCGGTGTACTGTCTCCCTTCCTCATTAAGTACATCATTTATAGATCACCCTTTCTTTATGAATCCCAAGGAGGTGAGATGGTTCTCCCAGCTGTCCCAGAAAACTTCTTCCAAGATTCAGAAGAGACAATTCTCCTCTGTAGAGTCAAGGCTATGTCCTGTCCCTAGATGTCTAAGGGATTTGAGCTGTCTTACTCCTTGATGCACTGGGCTTTACTCGGTAAAGATTAAGGGTAGGCTGGAAAATCTTTATTAAAAGAAGACAACTTTGCCCGGGTTATTTGGCTGGCAACAACTCCAGGCCTTTTTTTTAAATTATTTTATTTTAAAGATGTGGGGTACAATTCAGGATTGGGTATACAAGTGGTTATCGTACAGGTAAAGTTTGGGCCTCCCTTAGGTCCCCCACTTTGCCTGGTTTGAGATCAGGTACCCTTTTTAATGCTAACTCAGGGCCTTTTAAGGGAAGAATAAACTGTCTACACACTCATGGGGAATTCATTGTCCTTAGTTCTTAAGCAGGCTTCAAGCAACCTGATCCCTTGGCACATTCTGGAGAGGGCTGAGCACAGGAGAAACTGCAACAGCAAATTAGGAGTTAATTGAATGTCATTCTTTTCCTATTTCTTAGCTGCTCTAGGGCTATTTATGCAAACTTTTCCTGGGGGAGTCTACCTTTATTCTCCATAACCGTGTTAATGACACCTTTCTTCAAAAAGCTCTTACTTTTTGATTGTTCAGCCCATGCTTTATTATTCTTTCCTTAGCGTGATTAGCAGATAAGTGGCACTTCCATCCCCTCTGGCAGTAGCAATAAGATCTTCTACTCTATATTAACTTCATGATTGATCATTGATATTCACATCACAAACATGAGCCAAAGACACAAACTTATATTGAGGTCTACCACTTCTAGTTATATTACTGAGCTCCAGTTACTTTAACCTCTCTGAGCTTCAGATTTGTCAATGGTAATAGGGAAACATAATTGGACCCACTGCTTGGTTGTTGTGAGGATTAAGTGACACGATGCATGCAAAATGCTTAGCAAGGTGCATTAGTACCCTAAAAGTGGGAGCATCCTTTAGCTTTACAGTCATTATTGTACACAGCTATTATTTTATTATTATCTAAATTAGCCTACAACAACCACCTGAGGTTGGCACTATAGTTTTCATTCTGGGTTCACTTGTAGCAAAGTCAGGGGTTCTTCCAAAAGAAAGCATATGAATAGATACATGTATGTCACAACATTTTGTTTCCTGCCTTATTTCAGTCTGAGGAACTGTAGAATGAGGGACTTGGGTAAGGTTTCCAGCTGCCACCACCCCCCACCCCCCGCCAAATTCCTGAATGCCTAAATCCCTACATCCTTCCTTCATCCCCTCAGCCAGGAATACCTCCACTCTCCACCCATTGGCTTGGAAATTGAGTCTCCTGCCTAGTTCTTGCCAGAGTCGCTTTTTGGAAATGGATTTCACTCCGTACCAACAGTACACAGTGTCCTCATGCTAGCTGTTGTGGGTTTAGGGATGTTGATATTACACACCTGGCTATTGCAAGTATAAGTTTAAGACGAGCTGCATAACTTGTGGGGCCTGGTCCAAAACATAAACATGGGGTCCCTTGATCAAAAAGTATTAAGCATTTCAAGACAGGGTCAGCAGAGTGTTGAACCACGCCCAGGGATCCTGATTGTAGGAACCTCTGTGTCTGCACAGGCTGCTTGTGCATGAAGCTGATGTTCAGTTTGGCTCAATTGTAAAGCATTCCTTTGACTGGAAATCACTCACTGCATTCATTCATCCAATTGTTCTTTTAACAAATATTTTTCTGAGCCGATACTATGGGTGAGGTACAAGTCCATGAATTTGCACGAAACAAAACAAACAAGGTCCCTACCTGACTGATACTTGACATTATAGGCCAGGGATCAGAAAGCTACAGCTCATAGGTCAAATCTGGCTTGCCATCTGTTTTTGTACCTCTCATGAAATAAGAATAATTTTTCCATTTTTGAGTACTTGAAGTCAGGGGAAGAATCATTCTTTGTGACATGTGAAATTTATATGAGATTCAAATTTCAGTGTTCATAAGTAAATTTTATTGGAACACAGTCATATCTATTTGTTTACATATTGTCTATGACTACTATGAAACAGTGGCAAAGCTTAACAGGTTCTGACAGAGACTGTTTGGCCTGTAAAGCCTAAAATATTTACCATCTGATCTTTACCAAAAAAAAAGGGAGAAGAAGGAAAAGAAAGCTTGCCAGTCACTATTCTAGAGTTTTAGAGATGTGACAAAATAATAAATAGTGAGTCAGTTAAACAAGATACTTACAGATTCTAATGAAGGCTGTGAAGAAAATACACTGGGTGATAAAATCTCATACCTACTTTGAATAGGATAAGAAGGGAAGACTCCTTGGAGGAAGTGATAGTTGAACTGAGTCCTGAAGGATGAAAATGTGCCAGCCATTCAGAGAACTGGAGACATTCCAGGTAGAGGCAACAGTGAGATCAATGGCCTAGAGGTGGGAAAAAACCTGGTGTATCCTATGAATTGAATGGGGCCAACATGGCTTGAGTATCATGAGTCGGTAGGAAAGGAGAGGAACACAGAGAGACAGAGAGATAGGCTGGATCTATGGTGCAGGGTCTCAGAGGCCTTGGTAAGAAGCTTGGGCTTTCATCTGAGAACAAATAAATTAAAGGATTTTAAATAGGGGAGTGATGTGATTTGATATACATTTTTTGGGGAAGTCTTCTCTGGTTCTTGTGTTTGGAAAGGGTTTTAGGGAAGGCATGAGGGAAAGCGAGAAGACAAAACAGGATTCTACAATAGGCCAGGCAAGGGGTGGCAGTGGTTTGAGTTGAGGCACTGGAGTTGGAGAAATGTGGAAGTCTTTGAGATATACATTCAAGTTACACCTACCCGACTTGGTAATGGATTGGCCTCGGAGTTGAAGGAAAGGGGACTTCAAGGTTGTTTCCTAGGTTTCTAGTTCGATCAACCTGGGATATGGTGGTGCCATTAACTAAGATTAATTCATTCAATAAATATTTATTGAATGCCTCTGCATCATAGTCACTGATCTAGGCTATAGGAAACAGCAGTGAACATAACAAAAGAGGTCAATAATCAAATATACACATAGCTACACAAAATGTCAGACGATGAAAAATGCAATAAAGGAAACTAAAGTAGGGTAAGAGGGAGGTGAGGGCCCATGGGACATTTGAGAAGTCAGCAGAAGGAGCCCGACTACAGAGCAACTCTAGATAGAACACAACTCTAAACAAAAGATTCTATTTCTGTTTCTTCAGTTAGAATAACCACTCCTCTCAAAAGATATTTCTTGCCAATTTCATACCATTTAATTAAGCTAAACACATATTTAAAAATCATATGATATATATTATATAAAGTAACAAATTAAAAAGTATAATTTTAAAATTAATTAAATTAAATTGATCAATTTCTTCACTATGTCCATGTCTGGTTTTTTTTTTTAATTTACAGAATCAAAAATTTTAATGTATGGCAGCAATAATTATTACAGATTTAGCTCGAGAACTTATTTTTTCACAATCTGCAAAGACCTGAATATAAGGTGATTTCTTTTTTTTCACTTTCATTTCTTATTTTTCTAGAGTGTGATTTGGCCTAGAGGTGGGAAAGAACCTGGTGTATCCTATGAATAGAATGGAGCCAACATGGTTAGAGTATAATGAGTAGGTTGGAAAGGAAAGGAACACAGAGAGACAGAGAGATAATAGCTAAATTTGTTTAGTAATAGCTAACTAAATGAATGAATGAATGAATCTTTATTATGTTTAGGCTCATACATAGTCATCTAGGAGAGTGGAAAAGTAGTTTCTCAGCAGAGCAAGGGAAGAGGCTGGGTGGCAGAGCAAGGGAAGAGACAGGTGTGCAAGGTGTGACTTAGAGGGAAGCCACAAAGCCCAGATCTGGGCTGTTTTCATACTTCAGGGGCTCATCAAATGTGGTTCATCTAGGGTGAGTTTGGCCAATATGGTTGAGAGAGAAGAGTTCAAAGTTGCGGATATTTGAAGGACCAGATGGCTGATGGCAGAAAGGGGGAAAATCCAATGTGATTGGACTTCACTTTCCTCATTTCCTGGGTCAGAGGTGTGGGAAAACCTTGCTGGTGAATTCATCTGTTTGTCAGCACAACGGGGCATCCGGATTGCATTGATAAAGACTCACCCCAATGACAGGACTGGAGGAGAGTAAATTTGTTTTGTTGTTACTGGCTTTAAACTGAGGCAATAGCAAGAAATTTCCCTCAATCATCAAAATTCCTGTTGTCAGTGGGCTGTCAGTGAGGAACTAAATGGAATAGTGAAAATAGCTCTATATCAGGTGTCAAAAGATGCAAGGTTATAATCCTAGTCTGATATGCATTAGCTTTGTGACTGTGAGCAAGCCATTCCAACTCTGAGACACAGTTTTACCCAACTGCTAAACGGGAAAATAAATAATACCTGCTGGACGCCCAGATTTGGAAGTGCTCAGTCCTTGCTTCTGGGGACTGTTTTCCAGCTGGCCTCTGAGACATTTATGGTGCCTGGCTCACAGGGGGTGTTCCATAGTCAGTAGCTGGGATCGCAAGAAGGTGTGCGACAGAGAGAAAAAAGAAAGTTCAGGTCCTTGGGCACAGCACAGTCAGAGCTTGGCCTTAACCCAACACTTCTGTAGCTTGTCATATGATCTTGATCAATTTAGTTAATTTCTCTGCTTTTTGTGAAAATTACATAGAACTTTTATCTAGTGAACGCTCAATAAATGGTCCACTTATTTATTTTAATTCATTTAAAGCACAAACACCAAATGTGGCTTTTATTCATGAGGGGCGTGCGTATGTGTGCGGTGGGGGAGAAGTGGGTGGGTGGATGAGGATGGGTATAAGGGGGGGACAGGGGGAGACTGGTGAACAAACTTCAAACGTCTAGTTGTATTTTGCGTAGACATAAGTCACTTAGAGAGATGAGAAAACAATTGCTTCTGCAAGCCATGTTTACCTGAGTCACTCTTCAGAGGAAAAAAAAAAACAGCTGGGGGAAACTGAGTTAGGAGGGGCCCAAGAGAGAGATGGAATAGGCTAGGAAAGCAGAGTAACAGGGTAGAGCGATAGAAGAGGAGAAATAGAGCTATGTCTGTTCACTCTTTCTGTTCACACGAGACCTGCTGTCTCCTTCTTGATGAGTCAGTTGCCTTGTTAATTTCCAGGTTCTGTGAGGTGGAGGCAGCAGCGAGCAATATTGGTTTGTTTTATATTTACAGATATCATCAATCCTCTGCTGCCTTTAATCTTTGCTGGATAATGCAACTTTTCCTGTTATTTCTCTTGGAAGGCTGAAAACAATCTAAGCAAATTATGCCAACCCCTGTGTAGGAAAGAGGCTGACATTTTACAAGCAGTAATAATTTTGCCACATTATTACTTGGCGATAATCCTTTTTAGGAGCAGATAATTATATTTGTATAATCAGGGAGATAGTATCACACTACCGACAGATGTGTTAAAATTACCTATAATTGCTACCTTTTCAACATAGAAAAAAACCTAAGTACTGGCTTAAGCCAGGTTGCGCGTCCGTCTTGCCAAATGGGTTATGTTTTACCATGAGCAAAAACAAGCAGACACAGAAAACAGGCTTTCACATTACGAAGACTGGTCTTCAATTCTGCTTATATAATTTACTAACTTTGCAGCCGTGAGCAATTTGAAACTGTTTCTCATCTTTAAAATAGAACAACATTTTCCATAATCTGTTGTGAAGATTAAAAAAAGATTATTTATAAATCACTCAACATAGGGTTTGATGCACTGTAATTGCTCAATAAGTGTTAACTTCCTATTTCCTTCCTAGATTCACTTCCTTCCTTGCCATCATGTCTGTGTTCAGGACTCTGGCTATTAGACAAAATTACTGAAGTGGGGATAGGTCTTAGTTCTTCTGTCTGTAAACAATGAAAGTGATACTCATAGTGTCTAGCAACCTAATTGGTGAGACGTCAGCGGATGAAAAGAAATAAGTGAAAAAGTGACTTTTAAATAAATGGTAAGGCCTGATTCCTGTGACATTTTGAGTAATTATCTAGGGACTGGGAAAGTAGCTGATCTTGAATCACCTCTTAAAGTACCAGTCATTCCTGGTAGAAGTTATTTTGAGGGAAACTCAATGGTTGAAAGTCGCCAGAGTGCACTTTCACATTCCTACCAGCAGGATGAGGTTCTAGTTTCTCCACATCCCTACCAACATTTTCTATTTTTTTTCTTTTTCTTTTCTTTCTTTCTTTCTTTTTTGTTTTTATAATTATCATCCTAACAAGTGTAAGGAGATATTTCATTGTGGCTTTAATTTGCATTTCTCTGATGACTAGTGATGCTGGACACCGTTTCACATACCATCGACCCTTTGGGTCTTCTTTGGAAAAATGTCTATTCCTGTCTTCGAATTGGGTTGCTAGGTCTTTGCTTTTGAGTTGCAGGAGTTTCTTCTATATTCTGCATTGTAATTCCTCATCAGATTTCTAGTTTGCTGATATTCTCTTCCATTTCATAGGCTGCCCTTTTTTTCACCGTTGATTTTCTTTCTTTCTTTTTTTTTCTGTGCAGAAATATTTTAGTTTGATGTGGTCCCACTTGTTCATTTTTGTTGCCTCTGCTTTGGGTGTGGTATATGAGAAGTGATTGTTAAGACCAATTTTTTCCTATATTTTCATCTAGGAATTTTACAGTTTTAGCTGTGCTATTTAAGTCTATAGTAATCTTGAGTTGACTTTCGTGTGTGGCCATAAATTAAGGTAAGATAAAATAGTATAGCTGCTATGGAAAACAGTTTCGAGTTTCCTCAAAAAGTTAAAAACAGAAGTACCATTTGATCCAGCAACCCAACTTCCAGATATTTATCCAAAAGAATTGGAATCAGGATCTCCAAGAGATATATGTACTCCCATATCCACTGCAGTACTATCCACAATAGACAAGGTTTTAAAACAGCCTAATGTCCTTCACGGTATATACATACAGTGAAATATAATTCAGTCTTAAAAAAGGAGATTCTGCTTTATAAGACAACATAGATAAAGCTTGAGGACATTATGCCAAGGGACATATGACAATCACAGAAGGACAAATAGTACACGATACCACTCATATGACATATAGAGAATAACAAAACTCATGGAAGTGGAGAATAGAATGGTGGCTGCCAGGAACTGGGGAAGGGAGTTCCACATATTTGTTGGACAACATTATGCCTATAACTGCCAACATGGTATATCACACTCTTAACATTTGTTAAAAGGATAGATCTCATGTTAAGTGTCCTTATCCCAATATTGTACACATGAAACATTTTGGCAAAATGTTGATTCTGATAGAAAATGTTTGTGATGGAGCCAAAGAGTAAAAATTTCTTCTTAAACAAAATTTTATTTTATTTTAGATTCAAGGGGCATGTGTGCAGATCTGTTACACTGGCATGTTGTGGGATGGTGAGGTTTGGGCTTCTTTATAGAACCTGTCACCCAGGGGGCAGACAGAATGCCCAGTGGGTAGTCTTTCAACTCTTGTCCCCTACCTTTGGGCATGCCCCAGTGTCTGTTGTTCCAATATTTGTGCCCATGTGTATTCAGTGTTTAGCTCCTACTTATTAGGGAGAACATACAGTACTCAGTTTTCATGATAATTCACTCAGGATGATGGTTTCTAGCTGTATCCATGTGGTTGCAAAGGACATGATTTTGTTCTTTTTATGACTGCGTAGTATTCCATGGTGTATACGTACCACATTTTCTTTATCCGGTCCATCATTGCTGGACATCTAGGTTGGTTTCATGTATTTGCTATTAAGGTGAGTGCTGCAATAAACAAAACGCAAAACACTTTGTGGTTTGCACTTCTTTGGGTATCTACCCAGTAGTGAGATTGCTGGGTTGAATGGTAAATCTATTTTTAGTTCTTTGAGAAATCTCCAAGCTGCTTTCCATGGGGTTGAACTAGCTTTCATTTCCACCAACAGTGTAGGAGGATTCTCTTTTCTTCACACCCGCACTAACATCTGTTGTTTTTCACCAAGAGCCCAAATTTCTATCAGGATCCCAGGTGATGCCAATGCTGCTGGTCTGTGGACTACACTTTGAGGAGCTAGTGTCTGGCCGGCATTAACAAACTATGGCTCATGGACTAAATCTGGCCCACAACCTGTTTTTGGATGACTTGAGGACTGAGAATGGCTTTTACATTTTAAAATGATTTTTAAAGATCAAAAGAAGAATAAAATTATCTGATTCATACAAATTATATGCAATTCAAATTTTAGTATCCATAAATAAAATGTAATAGGAACATAGCAACATGCATACATTTGCCTTTTGGATAGGGTTGCTTTTGTGATACGATGGTGGAGTTGGGTTGTTGTAACAGGGACTGTATGATTTACAAAGTTTGATATACTTACTCGTTGGCCCTTTACTGAAAGAGAGTTTGCCAATCCCTGGAGGAGAGGGTAGTTGGATTCCCAAGGAAGTAAATATTATTCTCCAGTCTCCCTGCCCCAAATCGCTATCTGGCTCTCACAGCAGCAGTCTTCTGGCTATTGGCACTTCTCATCAGAATTAAAGGGTTTAACTTCCTCCTCTTTTTTTAAGGCACTGTGTGAGGCACAGCAGGTCTACATTGTTATATAAATCAGAGTTTCTACAAAGGATTCTCTTGTGAGAATGACTAGCCAGACTGTCACTCTCTTACTCTTGTTCAGCCTTATATCATCATACCATCAAGGTGTTCTACACCCAGGAGTTTTCCAACATGCAGAGGAAAACTTGATTTAAAACTTAGAAAATAAAAATAATTCTATTTATCAATCGACAATCCTTTGAAAATGGGCATTAGAATACATGTCTTCCTATCTAAAACCAGATTAATCTAACCTGCTTTAAAATAAACTGATAAAGGTGAAGATTGATAAGATGAGGGCCTGCAGACCCTCCATCAGCATGGGAGCTTGTTTTTCTTGGATGGACCCTTAGATCCAACTCTCTTCATCTTGGAGTCTTGGTTTCACCCCTACCATGAGAGAATAGGATTTAAGATCTCTATCCATCTTTCCCACCACTATTTTAAGACAAAAAAATGTTTGGAAAAGTCGGCAAATCTGCAGTGCTGAAGAACAGATTTACGGTTAATAAATACATTTTGCAAAAATGTTAAGTGAGGAAAAGTACTGCAAACACAGTTCTGCAATTCCGAGGTTACAGAACAGCTATAGGCATATCAACAGTTTTCTTCATTCTCGTTTGGGGAATGACAAAAGCTATCTCTTATAGGGTGGTTATTTTGAAAATACCTTAAAAATGTAACTTCTGAAAAAATCCTGAATCATATCTAAGTAAATAAACCTGTTTAGGGATTCTTCCAGGTCAAGACTAGTCAACATAACTGTCTCTGGTTTGAGGGACAGTCAGGGAACCATGGCTACTGGCTTGAGTGGTGAGTTCTCTATTACTTTTGGCTCGCCATAACTGTCGCTGGTCCAGACTCGTTGACCTAATCTAGTCATAATAGAAGAGCTTCCTATCCACTCAGTCATTGTAGAAATTAATGTGTCAAGAAAGATCTAGTAAGTCATGTTTTTCTCCGAGTCCTTGTTTTTATAAGCACACACTGTTCTTTGTTGCAGGTACTTGCATGGTCGATAAAAATGCTCATGTAAAAATAAATAGAGTAAAAATAAATAAGTAAACAAAAATTTAAAAATATGTGTTAGGGAATAGTTTCAATAGTTTTCATAACCTCATGAAATAAGTGTGATTATTTCCATAATAGTTTAATGACTTGCACAAAGTTATGCAGTTATTTCATGGAAGAGGCAAAAATTCAAGCCCGAGGCTCAGTTACTGTAAACTAAACCTTTAATTTGACTCTGTGTTTACTCTTTTTTCCAGAGTATCTCTCAAATCCCGTTGTTAGAGTCTATAGTCACATAGACTTTGGAAAGGAATTCCATAGACTATCTCTTCTTCTCAAAGATTCATAATGTACGTTAACCTAGTAATGGCTCAAGCTTATTAATGTCTTCTCTATATAAATCTCTTATATTTGTTTTCCTGGAATTTCTCAAATTTATTTTCTCCTGACCTCTAGCCACCTCCCACCTTCATTTCTTAACATAGTAACTATTAACAATCCACAAAACACAGTAGGGAAAGACTGCATATCGTGATCTATTCAAGACCTGGTATTGATACTGTAGGGATTGGAAATCAACTGAAAAAATATTTCAGGACAAAAAATACAGAGGGAGAGAGAAGGAAGAAAGAGGAAAAAGGAGAGGGAGAAGGCAGAGAAGGTAAAGGAAAAGGAGCAGGAAGAAGTAAAAAAGGGAGGAAAAAGAAGATGAGAAAGAGAAAAAAGGAAAATGATATATTTTGAATTGACGGAAATGGGAGGAAGTAGCAAAGAAATCTTATGGCCTGAAACATTCTTCTGACTAATCATTTATATTTGTTAATATAAACTGAGATCTTAATATGCCAATATTGCGAAGCAATTTTAAAAGATGTTTGGTAAACAGCCAAAACATTTTTCAGCGTCTTTTGACATCCTGATGGAGGAACCCCAAGATCCAGAAGACGCAGTCTTTCCCCTCCAGGGGATCATAATACCTTAGGGCACAAAAAACAAGGATATGGACAGCATCTATAGCACAGAGTGCAAGACAAGTGCTCCCTGGAAATGTACAAGGAGCAAACCACTATAGTTGCTAGGAGAACTGTCTGAACATATGACAATGGAGACCCATGCCAGGATTCTCGTCCGTAGAAATTGTTGCCTAAGCTAAACTTCTAGTTTTCAAACCTGGTTCTATCAATTCTTAGCTGTGTGTCCTTAGGCAACTTACTGAACCTATCTATGACTCAGTTTCCTTATCTGTAAAAGGTTGATAACAAGCTGTTCTAAAAATTAAAGTAGTTAGAAAATTCCTGGCACACAGTAGGCTTTATAAGTGTCAATTATTATGATGTTTTAAATTATTACCTTGGAATGAATTGGTGGAAAAAGAATAGAAATCTGTCTGAGAAACAGAGAAAGGCCCTAAGAATGTCATGAAAAACCAAGCTGCGCAAAGCTAGGGGTATATCACCTCTAAGCAACCCGTCTCACATGTTTGTCCTGAACTATGTGCAGAAAAGAAAGCAGTCTGGGAAAAATAGCTGGAGAGAACCAAATCATTCTAGATTTGGGATTTGGCAGCACATAGAAGATAACCAGGCCGAGCATGGTGGTTTATGCCTGCAGTCTCAGAAGGCATAAGATCGCTTAAGGCCAGGAGTTTGGGTTCAGCCTGGACAACATAGCAAGACCCCATCTCTTAAAAAAAAAAAAAAAAGCCAGGCGTGGTGGCCCTTGCCTGTAGTCCCGGCTACTCTGGAGGCTGAGGTGGGAGAATTGCTTGACCCAGGAGCTCGAGGTTGTCATGAACTATGATGGCACCATTGTACTCCAGCCTGGGTAACATAGAGTGACCGTGTTTCAAAAAGTAAAAGTAAAAAATAAAGAAGGTAAACAGGATGATCTAGTCTCCCAAGCAAGTATTGGAACTAAAACTGTGAGCAGGCTGACTGGGAAGAGGAATGGAGAAAAACAGACCATGAAGAAACATGCTTCTAATGACCCAAGGTCTTTGACTCTCCTTCCCTGGACTGTCAGTTCAGTAGTTTGCATGGATCTCATCTAACTGCACGTGTGTAGGGAGAGGGGCAGGAGGAATGTAGAAGCCAAAGGTCATTGAGGGTGAAGACTTGAAGGAGAATAGGTCCTCTGAGAAATATAGGATTTGCCAGCGGCGATGACTCACGCCTATAATCCTAGCACTTTGGGAGGCTGAGGCAAGAGAACTGCTTGAGCCTAGAGTTCAAGACCAGCTTGGGCAACATAGTGAGATCTCATCTCTACAAAAAAAAAACAACAGAAAAACTAGCCAGGCATGGTAGTGCATACTTGTAGTCCCAGCTACTCGAGAGGCTGAGGAGGGAGGGTCACCTGAGCCTAGGATGTCAATACTGCAGTGAGTGAGATCATGCCACTGCACTTCAGCCTGGGTGACAGCGTGAAACTCTGACTCAAAGAAAGAATTTTCAGGACTGTCGTCACTTCTATTCAACATAGTCCTTGAAGTCCTAGCCGGATCAATCAGGCAAGAGAAAGAAATAAGGGGTATCCAAATTGAAAACGAAGGAATTAAATTATGTCTGTTTGCCAATGATACAATCTTACGCCTAGAAAATCCTAAAGATTTCCTCCCCCACAAAGGACTCCTGGACTTGATAAATGAATTCAGTAAATTCTTGTTACAAAATCAATATACACACATCAGTAACAACCAAGCTGAGAATCAAATCAAGTATTCAATACCATTTACAATAGCTGTCAAAAAATAAAACACCTAGGAATGTATTTAACCAAGGTGACTAAAGATCTCCAAAAGGAGAACCATAAAATGTTGATTAAAGAAATCACAGAGAACACAAATAAATGGGAAAACATCCCATGCTCATGGATTGCAAGAATCAACATTGTTAAAGTGACTATATGACATTGCCTTTTTCTTCCTTCTAATCAATCTTGCTCCAGATCATAGAAGAAAACATAGGAAAAATTATTCTGGACATTAGCCTAAGCAGAGAATTTATGGCTAAGACCCCCAAAGCAAATGCAACAAAAATAAAAATAAATAAGTGGGACTTAATTGAACTAAAAGACCTCTGCACAGCAAAAGAAACAATCAATAGACAACAAATAGAATGGGAGAAAATATTTGCAAACTATACGTCTGATAAAGGACTAATATCCAGAGTCTACAAAGAACTCAAACAAATCAGGAAAAGAAAAAAAAAAAAAAAAACCCAAGCAAACAAAACGAAACAAAAAAAATTAAAAAGTGAGCAAGTAACATGAACAGATATCTCTCAATGAAAACGACTAATAAAATATGAAAAAATGCTCAACATCACTCATCATCAGGGAAATGCAGATTAAAACCACAATTAGATGCCACCTTACACCAATCAAAATGGCCATTATTAATAAATTAAAAACAATAGACGTTGGCACCGAAGTGGTTAAAAGGGAACACATGCTTTGTTGGTGGGAATGTAAATTAGTACAATCTCTATGGAAATCAGTATGGATATTTCCCAAAGAACTAAAAGTAGATCTACCATTTTATCCAGCAATCGCACTACTTGGTATCTCTCTGAAAGAAATAAGGTCATTATATAAAAATGACACCTGCAACCACAGGTGCAGCACAAAACACAATTGCAAAGATGTGTAATCAACCTAAATTCCCATGGACTGATCAGTGGATTAAAAATGTGGTATGTACATTATATGCATATTAATACACACACACTCACACACACACACACACACACCATGGAATACTATTCATCCATAAAAAAATGAAATAGTGTTTTTTTGCAGCAACTTGGATGGAATTGGAGATCATCGTACCAAGTGAAGTAACGCAGGAACAGAAAAGCAAAAGCTGTATGTTCTCACTTTTAATAGGGGGCTAAGCTGTGAGTTTGCAAAGTCACATAAAATGGTATAATGGACATCAAAGACTCTGAAGGGGGAGGGAAAGCAGGGGGGAGTGAAAAAAATCAACTGTGGAGTACAGTGCTCACAAGTGGGGGTGATGTGTACACTTAAAGCCCAGAATTCTTCACCACTACACAATGCATCCAGGTAACAAAAAAACCACTTGCACACCGAAAACCATTGAAATAAAAAAAAAAAAAAAAGAATTACAGGATTGGTCTTGATTTTATCTAAGAGAACAAGAAGTATGTGAAGTCAAATTTAAATTCTGTTTGTATGTCTTCTTGGCGTGGGGTGACTTATCATTGTTTGTCCCACAGATGTGTTTAGAAATTGCCAACCAATTAAAATGCACAAAGTTAGCAAAATTGGTTACTCACTTTCCCAAAAATGTATACTGAATGTGCCGTAAAGGAGCTTGCTTTGGAAAGTTCAGTGAAGTATACAGATTCCAGTTACTGGTAATGACTTAAAAGAGGGCAGTAAAAATGCCACAGCTGAGTGTGGGTTTCACCCTTTATTTTGGGTTTCATCCTTTATTTTGGGTTTATTTTGTGGCTTGCTGAAAACTATAATTGAAATGACTGGTTGAGTTATGACTGGCAATCTTTGTTAACGTGGAAGTAAGAGAAGGTGTGGAGGTGGGGGCCGGGGGGTGGGAGGCATCTGGGTGAGGGGACAACCAGCTGTGGATGAGGGGGATGATTCACTGGTTTCTGGATTTCTCATCAGAATTAGTAGTGGGTAAATCCCTGAGGTTTCTTTACAATCTGTCTAATAAAGACTGAAATTAGAGTCTCTCCAGTATCAGCCGGTCCACACTGTAATTGCGTTCTATTTTAAAATCTCTCCACTTGAGCAATGTAACCAAAGCTTGCAGCATAAAATTTGCTGTAGTTGTAAGAGAAGTTTGACTGCCTCTCTGTATATTCATACGGGTCCAAGTATCAAGAGAACAAATTAAAGATAAATTCATCCCAGGGGGGTTTAAAATAAATTACCAGAGAAAACTGAAGCAGATGCTGAAAGTAAGGCAATGGAAAACTTAAAAAAAAAAATAAAGACACTTCAAGAAGACTACTCTAAAAAATATGTAACCAGAGCAAAAAAAGCAATTTCTCCAGAAGTTAATTCCTTTATGTCAGTGGTTCTTACGGGTTGCTATTGGGGGTAGGGGATGTTACAGGTGTCTGATGCAATGTTGCTAAACGTCTGCAACTCATAGATCAGCACCCCACAACAAAGAATTACAAAGCTCTAAATGTCAGTCATGCCAAGGTTGAGAATTGCTGCTTTATGTTAAGCAAAATTTCTCCAAAATGTGCTTCCAGCTGGACAAAATGATTGCTGGTGTATTGTCTAGGCCCTTGACAAGCATTTTTTTTTTCTTTTTAACAGTATTCCTAACATACTATTATTATATGTGTATATATATTTATATACATAATAGAAATTGCATTTATTGTATAGAATTGTATATATTATATAGAAATTGCATTTAACATGAATGTAGAGATTAATAAATTACTCTGGAGTGGACACTGGCATCACCACCAAGGTCAAGAAGTAGAATATTGTCAACCTAGAATCCACCCTCTATCCCCAGTACTCCTTAGGAATTTGACTCCTGTCTCCTCACCTCTCCTGATTTGGTTCTTAGCTTTTCTTTGTAAATCACCGTGCAAATATACACCCCCAAATGCTTTAGTTTACTTTTACCTATTTTTGAACTGTTGATGAATTGAATCATAGAAGATGCATTTTTCTGTATCTTTCTTCAAGCATGATTGGTGAGTTCTATCCATACATGTTACAGTAACACATTCACTTCCATTGCTCTGTGTGTTACTCTGTTGTGTCATCAAAATTCATCCATTTTTTGGAGATGGGCATTTGAGTAGTTTTCATTTTGGGGTTATTACAAATAATGCTTCTGTAAACATTCTGGCATATATACTCTGATGCACACAAACCGTTCTGTTGGGTTTATACGAGGGGGAACCCACAAAAAAACCCAGAATTTATTTACAAAAAATTGTGTACTCAAGTTTACATGCTTAAACTTCAGTCATTTTCAAAGTACTCTCCGTTGGATGCAATACACCTATTCGAGACACCTTTTCCACTGGCCCAAACAGTTTTTGAACTTGTCAGTTTTGATGCCTTTTAGTGCTTCTACTGTTTTTTGTTTCACCGCTTCCACACGGGCAAAATGTTTCCCTTTGAGGACTCTTTTTGTCAGGGAAATAAAAGAAGTTGGATGAGATCTGGTGAATAGGGAGGGAAGGACATAGAATCATGCCATTTTTGTCCAAACTGCTGAACACTCAGTGTGGTGTGGGCAGGTGTGCTTGTAAATTACCCACCGTGAAATGAGCAAGTACATTGAAAGAATCTCCAAAAACAATTCACTGAAGCTGAACTCAGACTCTCACAACAACACTGACTGGGACACTGATGCTGATTGGTTTCTAGAACACTTATGAAGTAGGGGAAGCCTGTATTATAAGGGACTGCAGTCCAAAAATAATTCCAGTTGTTTTTTTTGGGTGGGTCACCCTTGTACTTAGCAGTGGAGTTGCCAAGGCATAGGGTATAAGCATCTTCAGCATTAGGTTGTGCCAAATTCTTTTCGTAAGTTGTTGTAAAAACTTCCTCTTCCACTTTCAGGTGAAGTAGTTGATGATATCAACTCTGGGTATTGTCAGTCTTTTTAAGCTTAGCCATACTGATGATATGCATTGGTATCATATCATAGCTTTAATACACATTTCTCTGATTGCTACGAGGGTTGAGTGCATTTTCATATGCTTATTGGCCATTTAGATATTCTCTTTTGTGAATTGCCTCTTCAGGTCTCTTTTCCACTTTTCCACAGGGATGTCTCTTTCTGTATGGCTTCTATTTCTTCATATACATTATTTACATGAGCACTTTGTTGCTTATTAAGTTGTACACATTTTTCCTCCATCTGCAGCTTGCCAGTTTACTCTTATAATTACATTTTTGATGAACAGAAGTTCCTAATTGCAATGTGGTTGGTCAAATGTACACATATTTTTTTTATACCCACCTCAGATGAGCTGATTTTGATGTATGGTGTGGGACAGGATTCTAGCTGTTAATTTGCACAGTCTCAGAAATTTTTATTGACATAACTGTCCTCTCCCCAGTACAAGTGTCCATAAATATGTAGGCCTTTTTTTCGGTCTTCAATTCAGTTTCAGCAGCATGTCAGTTTTTGAGGCAACAACACACTGTCTTAATGACTAATTATATAAACAGTATCTTAGAGCAAGCTCTAACACCTTCTTCTTCTAAAATAATATCTCAGTTCTTTTTGGAGCTTTTGTTTTCATGTGAATTTTAAAATCTGCTTTTTAATTTTTATACATGGAAACACACACATATAAATATACATTTTAGAAATGGTTGATTTCATTGCATTGAATCTGTAACTTTTCAGTTTTGAATTTTTCAATCTATAGCATGATATATCTCTTCACTTAGGAAGGTTTCATTTAATTTGTCTCTGTAATATTTTATAGTTTGCTGTATTGATCCCTGAGATAACACACAAAGTTGATAACACACTTAGACTCATATGAGTCACAGATGTTATTCAATGGCAAATGTTACTAATAATTCAAAGGATACAGCATAAAGGATACAAGACTCAGACAAAGTGTTCTTCCTTTGGAAGCATTCAAAACCGTCAACATAGCTCCCCAGTGACTGATTCTTTTGCTTTTGTCTTAGAGCACAGTCGGTTCGGATTTAACCTTTAATGTTACAGATGCAGTCATTCAGACACATCTTCAGACTGCATGCCTAATTCTAATTCTTTTGCTCTTTCCACAATATCTGCAGTGACATCCTCCATTGATATCTTGAACCCCTCAAACTCATTCATGGCAGTTAAAATCAATTTCTTCCAAAGTCCAGTTAATGTGGATATTTTGATTTACTCTCATGAATCACACAATGTTCTTAATGGCATTTAGAATGGTGAATCCTTTTTAGAATGTTTTCAATTTATTTTGCTCAGATCCACTAAAGAAATCACTACTTATGGATGCTATTACCTAATGAAATACATTTCTGAAATAATAAGACTTCAAGAAAGTCGAAATGACTTTTTAATGTACAGGCTGGAGAACAGATGTTGTATTAGCAGGCATGAAAACTACATTCATCTCCTTGTACATCTTCCCCAGAGTTCTTGGGTGACTAGGTGCATTGTAAAAGAGCAGTGATATTTTGAAAATAATCTTTTTTTTTCTGAGTAGGAGGTCTCAGTTGTGGACTTAAAATACTCAGTAAACCATTCTGTAAACAGATGTTCTGTCATCCAGGCTTTGTTATTTTATTTCTAGATCACAGGTAGAGTAGATTTAGCATAATTTCTAAGGGCCCTAGGATTTACAGAAAGGTACACTAGCATTGGCTTCAATTTAAAATTACCAGCTACGTTAGCGTCTATCAAAAGAGTCAGCTTGTCCTTTGAAGCTGTGAAGCCAAGCAATGACTTCTCTCTAGCTATTAAAATCCTAGATGGCATCTTCTTTCAATATAAGGTTGTTTGTCTACTTTGAACATGTTTAGTGTGCTAACTTCATTGATGATCTTAGCTAGATCTTCTGGATAACTCATTGCAGCGTCCACCTCAGCATTTGTTGATTCACTTTGCACTTTTATGTCATGGAGACAGCTTCTTTCTTTAACTCTCATGAACCTACCTCTGCTAACTTCAAACTTTTCTTCTGTGGCTCCTTCACCTTTCTAGATCCTCACAGAATTGAAGAAAGTCAGTGCCTTGGTCAGGATTAGGCTTTGGCATAAGGGAATGTTGTGGCTTATTTGATCTTCTATCTGGGCCAGTCAAACTTTTTCCATATCATCAATAAGACTGTTTCACTTTTTTGTTTTTGTCTGTGTTTGTTGAAATAGAATTTTTCATTTCCTTCAAGCACTTTTCCTTTGCATTCATAGCTTGTCTGTTTGGCACAAGAGGCCTAGCGTTCAGCCTATCTTGACTTTTGACGTGTCTTTCTCATTGAACTTAATCATTTCTAGTTTTTGTTTTAAAGTGAGAGATATGAGACTCTTCCTTTCACTTAAACACTTATAGGCCATTGTAGGGTTATAAGTTCACCACCTTATATGGTCATGTCCACCATATATATGGTCAAGTTCACCATCTTATATGGTCATGATTTGTGGTGCCCCTAAACAATTGCAATAGTCACATCAAAGATCAATGATCACATATTGCCATAACATATATAATAATAATAATGAAAAATTATAAATAGAGTGGAGATTACCAAAATGTGATGGAGACATGGAATGAGTACATGCAGTTGGAAAAATGATACCTATATATTTGCCCAACGCAGGGTTGCCACAAATCTTCAATCTGTAAAAAAACAAAAGCACAATAAAGTAAAGCGCAGCAAAACTATGTATGCCTCTCTTTAACTCTTTACAGCTATTTTCTGATCCTTTATCTCTTTCTCTAAACTTTTTTCTTCTTGTGGGTCTTTTATTCCGAAGTATTGTCACTGAATATAAGTCAGATGAATAGAAAAACTTTGCCAAATATAAAATTTGATATCACAATTATGACATCAAATTGCACATAACCTACAGATTCAGTTCAAATTCTTTTTTCTTCATGAAACCTTTCTAGGTTGTCACATCATGATTTGTTCTGTCTATACTATCTTTACTAGCCATAATAGTGGCCATACAACTGAGGCATTCCTTGTGTTTAAGGAATAGCCTTCACCCAACAGCAATTCCATATGACTGACTCAGACCAACAGTCTTTCTGATAGACTCTTTCTGTTTCAAAAACATTCTTCACATTTGTTATATGTTCAGGGGCCATCAACTGATCTAATAGGAAAATGACCATGACCTGACATTCAAGGGAAGTGTATACAATGAGGAATGAGGCGAGAAGGATTCTTGAGTTTGTGCATAAAAACTACTTTTTATCTTCTATGGCACAACGTAGCAATCTGTGAGTAAAGAGATTCTTCTTCTTCTAAGTATGAGAAATACACTTTCGTACTTTCTCTGGGAAGGAAAGTGTTCACCATTTCCTCTCTAGCAGCAAAATTATAGAACCCAAATGAAGCCAGTCACTGCTCAGAATTGAAGATAATCCTTCTTATCGTGATAAGCTCCTGGTCTTTAGCTGTAGAATCTTCTCCTTTACTATTAAACTATTTACTAAATATTTTAAATAAAATCACATTATCCTAATAGGGGATTGTTTAACTCTCCATGCTAAGCTCACTTCTGCAGCTTTTCTTTGAACAATCATGTCAGTGATTGGAAAAAGAAAAACTGATATTAAAGCAGCTTACAGGTGTGCTGGCACTCCCCTTAGAAATGGTGAAGCAATCAAGATTTAATCACAAAACATCTATAATGAGGGTTTAGAGAGCCTATTCATGAATTGGAATCTTTCTTCACTAGATTTTCTTACCAAAGGCTGCAGGAGGCATTGAGGAGACTATATTTATGGCTCATTAATAAAGATTGCTTTCTAAAAAGCTTGTCTTTTACATAGTCATGAAGATGAGGGGATGTTTAAAGGCGCTATATCATTGAAAAAGATTGATGTGTCCTATCAGTAATGATTTCACTCTTAACTCAACTGAAATCTTATATTTGAATAATTCCTGCAAGTATATCTTCTCTGCAAATACATTTTTGATTGGTAATAAATAATACTAGATATCTAGTTTTCAACCTCCAGAATGATCTGATATGATCCTCTGTCTTTTATATATGGCCTTGATCGACTTTCCCCATATTCGTGTTGAGAAACTGCAAAAGAAATCATCTGACATCCCACCCGAAAGGATGAAGAGAAGAAGCTGCAGACAGTGAATTCAACAGTCACTCTGGCAGTTAGGCGACGTGAGAGAAATACAGCTCTTGCCTGGGTTTGAGAGCAGTGGCAGAAATTTCTATTTTCTACATTCTTTGTCAAAAACAGATCCAAGAACCTCTCAAAAATTCCTGTTTACCACTTTGAAAAATGGTACCATTAAAAAAGCCTCACACTTTCAAAGCTCGGTTTCGAAAGAAGAATGTCTCCATTGGCCTCTGTTTGTTCGAGTAATGTCTTCTCTCTCACACCCCCATCTCTTGACTCATTTCAGGTCTGAACTTGAATGTTATATCCCTATTTCTATTATACACTTTATGTACTTATCCTTTGTAGCATTTTTTACCTCTGTGATGATTAACTAGTTTTGCAATTATTTATGTCTACCTCAAGCCTTTTTGGAAAAGAAAAAAAAAAAAATGCCTCCAAGTTTTTTTAAAAAAATTCTTGATTGTCAGGCTATGAATAATCACCTTCCATTTTTACAGTCCTGTTCACGACGACTGCCATTGGTACCACTAACATGATAACTGCCTGCCAACCTCATGGGAATTCAGCATGTGCCAATGTGCTTGATATGCCTTATCTCATTTAATCCTCATAACACACTGCACAGGCCTTTTGTGCCCCACTTAGATATAAGAGATCAAGGATTTAGATAATGTAAGTAACCTGAGTAGAGTGAGCCCGGTAAAAAGGAGCAGTACCAGGATTTGCACCAAGGCATTCTGATTTCAAAACCCAAGGTTTTAAAATACACAGATATTCTGTTTCTAATCTGCAAGGGGTTTGAAAGCCAAATGGTCAGGCTTTTTAGAACTGTGTCTAAATATCAAGTGCTGTATTAGGTTTCAGGAATCTCCAGAAAGAAACATTCCTAAGCTTTAGAGTAGTGGTTTTCAGTCAGTGTTGGGAAAGACAGAATTATTAGGTCTATGAAATGATAGACATATAGTTTCCAACACAGGTGACAATTTTTTAGAAGCATGCATTTAAAGATACCAATGGATTTAAATATGCTAATGAATTCAGTTTCATTTATTTGTTTCTGTATTTATTTTGAGGGATCTGTGTGACTTTATTTTTATCTTAAAGTTGTGGGGTGCAAGTCGGGATTGTGTCCATAAGTGACTGACTTACAGGGGAAGTTCTGGACTTCTCATTGGGCATCACTTCTCCTGAATTAGGATCAGGCACCCTTACTCATGTTATATGCCCCCACCCAGCAGTGTCTCACTATTGCCTGTCGCTTTCTTGTAGCATTTTGGTAGGTGTTCAGGGTCCGCTTATGAGTGAGAACATGTGGTACTCAGTTCTTTGTTTCTGTGAGAGCTCACTGAGTATGATAGACTCTAAATCCATCTAACTTGCCGCGAAGTCCCTAATTGTATCCTTTCTTATGGCTGCATAATATTCCATCATGTATATGTACCCCATTTCTTTATCCAGTTCAATGTTGATGGGCAGCATGGCTCGTCCCATGTTTTTGCTATTGTGAATAGTGCTGCAATAAACATGTGCGCACAGGTGTCTTTTTTGTAGAATGTCTTGAGTTTCTCTGGGTATAGTCCCAGAATGGGGTTTACGGGGTCATATGGAAGCTCAATTTCTAGTTCTTTTAGGATCACCACACTTTTTCCTTAAAGGTTGAATTAGATTGCATTCCCACAAGAGTGTAGAAGCACTCCTTTTTCTCTACATCCTCTATGGCATCTGTTATTGTTTGTTTTTTTAATGATAGACATTCTTACTGGAGTTAGGTGGTGTCTCAATGTGGTTTTGATTTGCATTTCTCTGATGATTAGGAAGGCTAAGCACCTTTTCATGCATCTGTTGGCTGCTTATATATCTTCTTTTGAGCAGGGTCTATGCCTTTTGCCCATTTTTTAATGGGGTGTTTTTTTTTTTTCCTTTTGGTATATTTGAGTTCCTTGAAGATCCTGGATATTAGGCCTTTGTCAGATTTACCAAGTTATAGAGGGAACATTCCTCAAAATAGTAAAAGTCATCTATAATAAACCCACAGCCAACATATTACTAAATAGACAGAAAATGGAAGCATTTCCCCTGAAAACCAGAGCAAGACAAGACTGCTCTCTCTTATCCTTCCTATTTAACATAGTGTTGGAAGTCCTAACTAGAGCAATCAGATGAGAGAAGGTTATGGGGTATCCAAACAGGAAAAGAGGAAGTTAAGCTATCCCTTTTTGTGGATGATATGATCCTATACCTGGAAAACTCAAGGGAATCTGTCAAAAACCTCCTTGCACCGATAAAGTACTTTAGCAAAATCTCAGGGTATAAAATCAACATATAAAAGATAGTCACATTTTTATACATCAACAGCAAACAGGCAGACAACCAAATAAAAAGTACAACCCCATTCATAATCGCCACATACACACATACACACAAAAATGAAATATCTTGGCATCTTCCTAACCAGAGAAGTGAAAGACTTTTACAATGAAAACTACACAACATTTGCTCAAAGAAATCAAAGAAGACACAAACAAATGGAAAAATATCCCATGCTCATGGATTGGAAGAATCAACATTGTGAAGATGTCCATCCTACCAAAGGCAAGCTGCACATCCAACATGATACCAATTAAATTACCATCATCATTCTACTCAGGCCTGGAAACAACAATACAAAAATTCATATGGATACAAAAACAACCATGAATAGCCAACACAATCCTCAGCAAAGGAAACAAAGCAGGAGGTATCACACTCCCAGACTTTAAACTTTATTATAAGGCTACAATAATCAAAACAACCTGGTATTGTTACAAGATCAGGCATATGCCAATGGAACAGAATAGAGATTCTGGAAGCAAAACCTCAATTTCTCAACCAACTCATTCCCAACAAAGCCTTCACCAACAACCACTGGGAAGATGAGAACCTATTCAGCAAATGGTGCTGGGAAAACTGGCTGGCCATATGCAGAAGAATGAAACAGGACCCCTACCTATTACCACACACAAAAATCAACTCCAAAAGAATCAAAGCACAATTTGAGGGCACAAAACCTCAAACTATAAGAATCTTAGAAAATGCAGGAGACACCCTTACAGAAATTGGAATAGACAACCAATTTCTGATCAAAACATCAGATGCCCAGGCCATTAGAGATAAGAGAGACAAGTGGGACCTCAACTGAAAAGCTTCTGCAAAGCAAAAGAAACTGTCAAGAGAGTGGGGAGACAGCCCACAGAATGGGAAAATATATTTGCCAACTGTATATCTGACAAAGTTTCTTTTATTTATTAGTGGAAGAAAGCACGGTTTAGCAATGTGGTTAAGCACACAGATTTTGGACCCAAACCGCTTAGGATAAAACCCAGCACTGTCACATTCTAACTGGGCGACCTTGGTTAAGTTACCTAATCTCGCTCCATCTCAGTATCCTTGCATGTAAAATAAGTTTAACAATAGTAAGTCCTTACCTCATAGAGCATTAGTGGAGATAAAATAAAGATTTGTTAACAGAATACTTCCCAGTTTCCATAGTAAGCACTTTGTGTTTCCTTAGGTGCCAAATACTAACAAAACTATTGCTAGGGGATCGACAACCATTTTTTGTATTAGCCTGAAAGTGTTGAGAACCACCTTTCTAGAACAGATACACTGACACATCCTGTTGGTTGTTTCAGAAGCCCATTTGTATCCTTTCAGGTAAATATCTGTGTTTTTCAATGTTCTGAATGCTGGGCATATATCTTATAAAAGATGCTATACAACAGTGTGCTAGGAATTCACAGACACCCAATTTGCACTCAGGTGCTGAATCAAAGTCAATAAAAAGTAGCACCATCTCTAGAGATTAAAATATAATGTAATGTCAACATCATAGACATAATTTAAAGACAATGGGCAAAGGCAAAAAGTAAGGAAAAACATTTTTCTCTTTTTACCATTTTATTTTTATGTCTGGAGAAATAGATCATTATTCTCATTTTTTTTTGGTTTCATTAACCCAGTTTATTTAATGTAGTTCTCGCCTGCCCATACATACATACAAATAAATAATTCTCTCATCAAGTAAATTCTAAACTCAGACTCTATATTAATTGCTATTTTTCTTGCTGAATGGAAATGGATCTATGTTCTGAATGCAGTTTAATAAGCCCCTGCATTTATTTGTATTTAAAGATTCTGTTGCAGTCTACAGAAAGCCATTTCTTGGCAGCCTTGGGTAATTGCAGATGAAAAGGCTGTGAGAAAATTTTACCCCACAGGAAAGTGAGGAAGGATACTGCTGAAGCCAGGAAGAAGGAGTCCATCCAGGCAAAAAAGGAAATAATTAAAGGCAGGAAAAGCAATTTGACATATCACATTTCATGCAAATTAGAGGACTCTAAGATTTTCTTTAAAAAAACCTTCACTCTACATCACACACACACACACACACACACACACAGCCATAATTTAGAGCAGTTAAAAAAAAATCAAGGCAGGAGGTTGCTCAGACATTAGCATCCCAAAGCCAGAGTACTGAGGCCCCATTTTGTACAAGCTTCACTTGGGTGAACTGGGAGTGTCCTATGGGACTTGTTCACGGAGCCTGAACAATAAGCAGGAACTCTGTGAGGTGACACAAAGAAAATGCGAACCACTTCCTACTTACATTTCCTCTCACATGAAAGGACAATATATTCGTCTTTCATGCAGGAACAGGAAGCAAAAAATGTGAGAATACTGCACATTCTCAAAGCATGTCCTGCTTGTGTGTGGGGGAACCAAAGGGGACAGTATCAACACCCCGGTGTTCCTTCTGTTATGTTCTATACGTTGCGTTTTGTGGTTACAGGGGCACCATCCTCAGTGCCCAGAGGACTTTCACTTTCCCATATTCCACATATTACAAGGACAAAAAAGAGGGCCCTTTCTTGGAGACAACTTATTTAAGATATCAGCAAAAAGTCCACTTAAAAAAAAAAACCTATTTTTGGAGTACTGGTTCTCAAAATTAAGTGTACAGTACTCATCTGGAGGTCTTGTTATAATAATGCTGCTGTGTCTCATCGAGTTTCTGATTCAGCAGGTCTGTGGTGAGGTCTTAAGCAGTTGTAGATCTGTGAGTTCCCAGGTGATCTGATGTGGGACTGCACTGCAAGAAACACAGGTGTACGGTTTCACACCAAGGGCCTGACGGGTCGGGGATTCCAAAGTTTTTGCACTTTGGAATCACCTGGAGTTCTTTAAAACTACTAATATCTGGCACTACCCCCAGAGATTCTGATATCATTGATACTGAGTATGACCTCAGCGCTGGGATTTTTACAAAGCAACCTATGTGATTCTCATGTGCATCAAGATTTGGGAACCAGAATATGTAGGTTAGACCTTTCTTTCCATGCCCTTTGTAGCAAACATCTAGCAAATTCCTGATAAAAAAAAAACATTAATACCTTTGTTGTCTTATCCTTTTTTTCCCCCACCTAGTTGACTACATTTCAAGCTTGGACCAGGCATTCTTCTCTTCATCTATGTTGCTGTGCATTTCTGGAAAAAATAATGTAACCACATACACTCATGCTTTGCTGTACTACAGAGTCACTATCTTATGTCATCTGGGCCCTCAAATGTTTCTGATTGCCATTTTACAAGACTGAATTCAGTTCATTTATTGTCACATACTTTTCTCACACACATGCTCTTTCTTGTTCTCTCATTCCACATAATATTTTTTTCAAGTCCTCTTAATATCCTAAAATCTATTCCAGTAGTGCCTAACCTGGGGCAATTTTGTCCCCCACGGGACATTTGGCAATGTCTGGAAAAAAAATTTTTCTTCCACATCTCGGGGAGGAGGCCTGTGCTATCAGCATCTAGTGGGGAAAGGCCCCGGTGACGCTGCTAAACATCCTGCAGGACAGCTCCTCAACAAAAAATTATCCAGACCCCAAATATCACAGGCACAGTGGTTAAAAAACACTTGTGTTTCCATGCTCCTCAGCAGATGACTATAACTTGAACTTTATAAAGAAAACAGAGACCACTGCCCTCTCCACAATCACATTCATGTATACAAACCTATTCCCCAATGTTTAGTTTAGTTTCTGTGGACAAGTGAGTTCTTTGTCACTAACAATTGTACAAGTGCTTCCTCTCCAATTCTCCTATCAGTTCTGGAAGCTAAAGAACTCTAAAAAATAGGTATTCATTCATTGATTATTGTATTCATTTGAAAAATATTCATTGTCATGGAGCAAGATTGAATGATTTCCTCCTAAAAAAGGGACAAAGCAAGGATGTGGCTCTCCTCACTCTTATTCAGCCTAATTCTGGAAGTCCTAGCCAGTGCAATAAAACAAGAAAAGGAAATAAAGGCATAAAGATCATAAAGAAAGGAATAAGCTGCTCCTCTTTGTAGGTAATATCATCATATATGTCAAAAAATCCAAAAGAATTTTTAAAAATAAAACTCCTCAAACTAAGTGAGTTCAGCAAGTTTGCAATATACATCATATACAAAAATCAAGTATATGTCTATGTATTAGCAATAAATGTGTGGACACAAAAATTAAAAGTACAGTAACATTTACAATTGCTCAAAAAATGAAATACTTTGGTGTATAGCTTACCAAACATGCACAGGACTTCTATACTGAAAACTAAAAGCACTGATTTAGAAAAATGAAAGAAAACCCATGAAATGGAAAACCAAACAATGTCACTGGATTGGAAGACTCAAAATGGTATCAATGTTGCTTTTTTCCTAAATTGGTTTAGAGATTTAATACAATTCCTATAAAAATCTCTATGGAAACTTGCCATAAGGGTATAAAAAATTACTCAAAATAGAGTATGGATTTAAATGGAAAACACAAAACTATAAAATTTTTAGAAGAAAGCACAAGAGAAAATCTTTGCAAGTAAGGGTTAGTCAAATAGTTCTTAGGTTTGATACCAAAAGCATATTTTAAAATTTATATAAAAACCCAATAAGCAGAATGGTTAAAGAATTGGTAGAGAAAGAAGTGGGATGACGTCTCATATAGCTACAATAGTCAAAACTGCATAATACTGGCAGAACGATAAACATAACTGAGTGCGTCAGACCAGAGTCCAGAAATAAACCTGCTCAAATGTCTCCCACTACTTTTTGCTGAAAGTACTAAAGCAATTTACTGGAGGAAAGATAGTCTTTTCAATAAATGATATTTGAGCAACTGGACTTTCATAGACGAAAAATAATAATAAGAAATTTGACATAAGGGTATTAAAAATTACTCAAAATGAAGCATGGATTTAAATGTAAAACAAAAAACCATACGATTTTTTGAAGAAAGCACAAGGAGAAAATCTTTGGAACCTAGGGGTAGTCAGAGAGTTCTCAGATGACATAAAAGCATGACTCATAAAAGAAAAAATTGGACTTTTTCAAAATAGAAAACTCTTGCTTTTAAAAGACCCTGTTAAGTGTATAAAAAGACAAGCTATAGAGAAAATATTTGCAAACTTCCTATCCAGCAAGGACTCACATCTCTAATATTATAAAGAACCCACTACACTCGTCTGCTGAAAAAACTATCCAGTTTAAAGAAATAAAGAGACATTTCACCAGAACTGATACACAGATGGCAAATAGGCACATGAAAAGATGTAGAGAAATGAAGATTAAAATAACACTGGGATATTAATATACACCTATCAGAAGGGCTAAAATAACTAAGTTAAAAAATTACTGACAACATTAAATGCTGGTGAGGATAGAGATCCTCGCTGAATCACTCATATGTTGACAATGTGTATGTAAAATGGTACAGCTACTCTGTAAACAATTTAGCTTTTCTTAACAAACTAAATCTGCGACTATCGTATGACCCAGTGATTTCACTTCTGGGTTTCTATTCCAGAGGAATGAAGAATTTGTGTTCATACAAAAACTTGTACATAAATGTTCACAGCAGCTTTACTGATAGTAGTCTCATACTGGAAACAACCCATAGATCTTTCAATGGGTAAACGGTTGACAAAATGTGGTACGAACGTATGATGGAATACTACCTACTGGTTGAAAAGGATCAAAGTATTGGTTCACAACTTTGGTGAATCTCCAGAGAATTATATTGAGTGTACAAAAGCCAATCCCAAAAGGTTACATATTATATAATTCCATGTATATAACAGTCTGGAAATGACAAAATTATAGGTATGGAGAACCGGTTAGTAGTTGTCAGGGTTAAGGAGATAATGAAGGTGGGAGGGGAGTGAGGGAAGCTATTAAAGGGAAAAATGAGGACCTTTGTGGTGTTGTAAATGCTCTGCATCTTTTTTTAGATTGGAAAATATGGTTTATTTAGAAATTAGAGAGAAAGGGCGAAGAGATTTGCCTTCCCAAAGAAGGGGAGGGGGCCAAAGCTAGGAAAACATGGCAACCATAGCTCAAAGACCCACATGACCAGGACAGAGATGAGTAAAGAAATGGTCGTGCTCGGCATCTTGACCGCATCAATGTCAAAATCCTGACTGTGATATTGTGCTCCAGTATTATAGTATGTTGGGGGACCCCAGGTCAGGTATATAGGACTTTTCTGTATTATTTCTTAACAACTGCATGCAGATCTGCACTTATCTCAAAATAAAAAGTTTAATTTTAAAAATTGTTTATCTTCAGAATACCATGGGGATATACTGGTGAGTCCTCTGTGTGGCTTAATGATTAGATAGAAGTATATTCCTACCTTTCCTTCCCTCCAGCAAAAATAGAATTTGGGAATTTCAAGTTACTTCAAGAGGCTGTTACTCCATTGTGTTTCCTCCCAAACTTCTCATTGCCTTAACTTAAAGGGCCATGCCAGTCATTGTGAGATGAAATTTTCCAGTGTAGTACTGTGATTAGAATTGACCTTAACTTTACTACACACAGAGGAAAAGTTAAAGCAGACCAGTCATTTTATTTAGTAATCCTTTAGTTCATTTTTCTTGACTTTTCATTTACAAGATCATATTGTGATAAAATAGATATTCTGAAGGAATGACAAGTAAAGATGACATACTATTGAAACTTAAAAAAATTTTTATTCCTTGAGCCAGAGAAGGGGTTGTGATTTTAAACAAAAATAGTACGGTGGTTGTTTTGGAAAAACTGTGGGTTGTCCAGATGATGGTGCTAGAACAGTGTTCTTAAGTCAAGTGTGAGAACTGAAAATTCATTCTGGGTCATTCAAAGTCATAGGTGGCTCATTATTAAAGACATTTTAAAAGTGATTTTTCTAGACCAATCACCATCTGCACGATTTTTTATCATCAAATACTTATGGAAAATTTTACAATTGCGTGGCTTTCACAGCAATGCAAGCAGTCCTTACAAGGTCAAGTGATCCTATTCACACGAGAAAGTGTTAAATAAATTTCATTTATTCATGAAGAATCTGTTTAACCTATTAAAGGAACATAATAACAAATAGGAGATCACATTAAAAGTGCCAGCAAGGCACCTCTAAAATAATATGAGGTTTTGGATTTTGAAGAGCTAAGAAATATTCATGGCCAACATATTTTTCATATGTTGTGTTTAGAAAAGTATCTCTAGAGTTATTATCAATATGGTGATTAAACAAAAAATGATGAATAGTAAATTAATTTCTGAAGTAATTAAAACATCTCACTAGTAGAAAAATAAAATGTATGCTATACATCTATTACACCGTGATACTGAAAACATCACAAAGAGCCGAATAGCATTGAGTGTAGCCACGATTCTGCTCTGGTTTATGAAAGAGAGTTAACCTTGAGATTTTCAGAATTGGAAAAATTAAAGAAAAATACATAAAGCACAGAGAACAAATAATAGGAATAAAAGCCTTTTTCTTGAGTTTCTTTAGTCTATAAAAAAGGTCCGTTATCATCTCTCACCTGGGTATTAAGTCTTATGTCAAGCTGAAGAGTTACTAGAAAGAAGAAAGCCAAAAAAATAAATAAATAAAGCTTTTCAAAAAGAGCAAGTTTATTGTGTACATCTGAACACTATCTTGTAGGTGCCAAATTACAATGACTACAGCATATAAAAGTAATCCTTCACAAGAATGTGAACTTTTCCCAGTCTTCAGAACTGAAGGAAAATTGACGTTTCCACATTGAGCACTGAAAAGAAATTCTCATTCCCTCCCTCTCCCTCTCCCTTCTCTACCCCTCTCCTTCTCTCTCTCTCTCCCCTCCTTACACACACACACACACACACACACACACACACACACACACACACACACACACACACACCACTGTGGATAATTTCATCTCTTTTTAGCTCCCATTGTATCCTGAAGGCTATTGTTTCTTACTTCCTCAGATTGGGAACACGGCTATAATTATCACTTCACATTTTGCATTTGCCGAGTGATTAACATATTTTAAAGGCTTCAAAAATCTGTTTTACTTAATGTCTATAGCACTGCCTTATAAGGCTGAAAATGCTGACCCAGTTCCCAGATGTCAGCAACGAAAAGTGAATTGTGCTTTCACTCCATGGGAGTCTTCCGCAGGATCCCATAAACAGACACCACGTTTCAGGATTCATCTCCATGGAGACGACCTCCCTGGGTTCCAGCAGCCCCTTTCGAAATGCGTTCCAGGTAGCTCCATGTGTGCGTCTCATTTGCACTTGATCCTCGTGCCTGAATCTCAACTATCCTCTCTTCCTCCCTGATTTCCACACTCTGTTCATTTGTGGCACCTTCTTCCTTGAACCCGGATGGGGAGTTCAGATCCCCCTTGGATTCTTGCTCCCTGTTCTAAATTCGCATTTTATCCAGTCATTGCAGAATCTTACATATGACCTTTTTTCTCTACGAAACATCTTGACTTGCTTCTCTCTTTGTTGTCATTCCCGCTACTCCCTCCTGTCACCCAGGCCTTTGCTGCGTCTCCTGTAGATTGCTGCCATCAGGCTCGACTTCTTTTCTCCTGTTTCTGGACATCTGTACACTGCTGATCCCGCTCCTGATCAATACCCTCAGTGTCTCTCCATCAACTACTGAGTTAAGCACCGACTCCTAATCCTCTTGATCAATGCCCTAGCTTATCTGTTCTTCAGACTGAGCCACAATATACTCTAGCTTTCTTCCAGACTGAAATCGTGGCTCTTCTAAAAACATACTCTGAAGTGTGTTTCTCGCCTCTCTTCTCTCCTGCTCTATTTGTGAATTACCGCCACTGTCCGACTCCTCCTGTTGAAATACATCTCAGCCTCAGAGACCAGTTTTGAATGCCAACCTCTCCACGAAACCTCATCCTATCCTCACCTGGACCCCTGCTATACTCTGTCAGTTCTTCTACAACTGAAATTTCCCTCTGCTTAGAGTCATGTGTATGTGGATATCTTTCCCTTTCTTCAAGCTTGTAAGCTTTTGGGGAACGAAAACTTTGTCATTGAATTTTCTCAAAAAATTGTCATTGAATTTGGTACTGAGAATTCAACATAATAGAGATAGTACCTTTATTTAATTAAAGTAAATTAAATTAAAATAGAAATAGAATGGAAGATTTTTATTTTACCAATGCAATCAACTTTCTCTTAGCCAGCTTTCAAAAATTGCTTCAAAAAGTACTGCTTAACTGGCACATCTTTTAGTTTCCACAGAAGATTATTATTTTTAGTATATGTATAAGAGTTGGTTAAGCTGAGATATCCGATATGTCAACAAAAGGTAGGAAAACATTACAAATGTACATACTAGCTTATATCATCAACAAATATTCATTTGTTAATACCATTCATCCAAATAGATTATCCAATGTAAACTATTAATTGACTTTGGACTAGAACTACAGATAGAAGTAAAATGAAAACAGTCATCAGATTTTTTCTGTTACTGTGGCTAAACTTTTAGTTCTTACCTATGGTAACAATTTCTACCCTTAATACTCGAGAATAATTTTATGGTTGTTTACATATCATTCATTTAGTCATTCTTTCTCTTATTTAGCAACTATTACTGGGCAGCTGGGCATAGGGGATGAAATGTTTTCTGTATTTTTGCTCTTAAGTCTATTATAGCTTGATGGAAAGACAGATTTGAAGACCACCAGAATATATGTTAAATTCTCAACAGACGCACAGGTGCTTAAGGAACGATAGTTTTATGGGAGAAGGCTAATGTAGATTTCCTTAGAAAAGACAGAAAACTTTTCAGAAATAGAGACAGTTAAGTGAAAAACTAAAGGACTTCTAGTTTGCCACACAGACAAGGGGAGAATAGGAGATTCGTTCGAAGGGGCACAGGCTGGTGAGGTGCTCCGTCATATCTGGAAATTATGGTTTGTGAATCAATGACCGAAGTGAGGAAGCCAGGACGGTGTCAGCAGGCAGACTGAACCAGCCCAGGGAAAGCCTAGTACTCTCTACTAAGACTTTTAGGTTTTATCCAGACCTCAAGATCCCAGGAAACAGGATGCCTCTGACTTTATTGCAGAATCAGAATTCTATGATATTTGGACACTGGGACAAAAGGGTGTGAGTGAAGGAGCCCATGTCTTAGTGGTGCATCAACAGAAAGTTCATACCCATTCATAATGGGTCAGTAGCATCAACACATAAGTATTTACTCAGTATATAGGAGGCATTTTCAGCCAGACTTAAAACTTAAAGGCAGAAGATAATGTTATCTCAAAGTGACATTCAATCATTTTTTAAAGTCTGAGAAGATTCAAGGACTTCTCACAGCTGGACTATGTAGAATTCATCCAGATGGGTAAATGCCTTTCTGTGTCCCAGACGAGGTCAGAGGAGGAAATGCCACAACCACCAGAGTTTGTAACATTACACAGACCTCAGTCTGGAAGTCCCTTTGGTCTAACCTAAATTTATTTTCTTGTAGTTTAAGCTCATTTCCTCTTTTCCATCCTTGGGGAAGGTAAAGAACAGATGGTCATAAACCACCAGATAATGACCCTTCGTAGACTGGAGACACACATTAAATCATCTCTCAGTCATCTCTTTCCTGGGCTGAACAATAGAAACTCCCTGTCAGTTTTATTCTTAGATTTGCTGTTCTAAATCTGTATCTTTGTTTTCTTCTTGTGACTGGCCAGCTCTTTCTCACCTCGCTTACATATTCATCCACAAACAGAATGAGAATCTTCAACAAATATATAATCATTTCCAAGTGCACTGGAAGCATTTCTTCTGGGATCTCTGACCCTGTACATATGGTTGGGCGTCATGTTATATTTTTAAAAGAAAATAGCAGTAGCAAGTTACTGCCTGCCATCTTGGAAGCACTAAGATTTCCACATCCTTAGAACTTGTGCCAATCTTCCCATCTTTTGTCTGAGAATCCTAAATTGTTCTTTTGTGTAAATCATAGTATTTTGCCTCGCTTCTTTGGATTCCTTTGCCTCTTGCCACTGAGCTTTATTTTGTTCATTTCTAGTCATCTTTCTATTTATTTGACATCACTCAACAATTATTATTTATTTTACCTGGAGTTACAGTCAGAAATAGTTCAGATTTTCGACATCTCTACATATCTAAAAATCTTACAACTCTTTTTTGAAAATATTTTGAATTTCCCTTTGTCCTTGGCTTCTTCAGAGCAGGATGAGGCATCTGGTGAGGGCTACGTCTGCCCGACCCACATACTCACTACCAAGCTCTCCAAAATAAATGACGATGATAGAGTCATAACATTTATTTAGCACTCATGTTGAGCTAGATACTGGGATAGGCAGAGAGGGATAACTGTGAACGATAAGATTTCTCCTTTCTGGGAACTCACTGCCCTAGTGGAGCGTTCCTCCAGCCTGTTCTTCACAGGGACTGGCCACAATAGAGTATCTCTGCAGCTGGAAATTCAGATGATTGCCCAAGGCATGGTATTATTCTCCAAGTTAATTGAGGAGCAATAAAATGTTGAATTTCCACCTGTACTATGCCCAGAAGGTTTTTTTTCCTAATGCATATTTTTTATTTTAAAATTGTGGGGTACAGTTAAGGGTTAGGTATACAAATATGCATTGTGCAGGTACCCTTGTTGATGAGGTGTGCCCCCAAAGTTTTAAGTGCATGCCTTCTTACTGGGTCTATTAACAACCCTGATTTGAAAATAATTTAAACTTTCTAAGTATTCTGTTTTCAAAAAATCAGTGTTTCATATTGTATTTTAAATAGACGGATGATACTGGCAGGGCAGGGAATAGCTGAAATATGCTAAGAATAAATCCTAGAGCCCCTATTTGACGATAAACAGAGTGGTGAGAAAAAAAAAACCTGAACCTTGCCTTTTACTCCCTCAATTCATACTATTTCTTAGGATTCTTGTAAGTTCAAACACGGAATAGAGCATTTTCCTTGGTCTTTCATTCACATGACCATCATTTCCAACTGGACAATGAGATCCATAGTTTCCTTTCCCGAGTGCTTACTGTGAAATAGGCAGGCGCCATGCTAACAACTCGCATCTATATTCAAGATTCACACCCAAGAACAGCCCATTTACAAGAGGGACTGAGAAGTTTCTTAGTCAAGAACTCATTCCAAGGGCAGATAGAGTCAGCCTCCAGAGTTTTTAACCAATAACTAAGTATCAGGGTTGAAGGGAAGCCAATCATTTAAAATACAGAGATGTTGTCTTTGATCTGGAGCTGTTTCTAATCTTCTCTGATGGAGCCATGTCTGGATTCTAAGAACATTAAATAAAACTTTAAAGAGTTAAACTAGAAGAAAATCTCCCAAACTTTAAAGGTAAACAGCCTCGAGGGTCCTTCTAAGAGTTGTAACACGAAGGGAAAAAAGGCAGCACACTATTATAATCTTATTTGGACAAGAAATTAGAGAGCCCGGGAGAAATTGGGTAATATATAATCATCTCATTGATTGGAAACACAGAATCTGAGGCAGGCATGGTGGTTCTTATTTTATGGAAGTCGCTTGGTTTTTTAGCATGTGTGCTATCCCCGGGGTGGGGTCGGGGAGGGGGGTGTCACCTTTCCTTGTATTCTAGGAGAATGGTGCTCCCTTCAGCACAAGTAGGAACTCTAGACTTGAGGTCTAGGTCTGGCTGACTCAGTTTATCCTGTTAAACTGCCTAGGTCTGTCTGCATTTTAGCCACTCATTCCTCACTAATAGACCAGGAGAGCTGACCACGACTTCACAATCAATGGGTCTATAGGAAATTTGTCAAGTTAATGCTGCTAAGGACGTTCTCTATTTCCTCTGGTCTTGGTGTAGAGATTTTTATCCTCCCCTAGAAGCGATTTTGGTGTTGGGCTTTTGTTCCAGGAAATCTCAGCCTTGAGCTTTGTTTGCTTGTTTGCTTCCTCTCTTGCCTCCTTGTTTAGGTTCCCAGCCTTAGCTTTTCCCTCTGCTTATTTACTGACAGCGACTGCCTGTGTTATTTCCCTCATCTCTGGCATGTCCCTCGGTTGGTGTTCTGTTTTGTTTTGTTTTTCCCAGGGTCCAGGGCACTGTTAACGGCCTGTGAGGCGAGGCGTTCAGACCTGTGATCAGAGGACTGGACACGTTGGAGTGCAGTGGCTGACAATAGCGGGTGCCAGTTCGGGAGGCGGCAGGCGGCAGTTCCTGAACAAAAATAGGCCCCAGTGTCTGCTACAACTGGCCCAGCTTCCGCCCATCTCCGTGAAAGGAAACCGACATTCACACACTCCCACGTGCTTTGTCTGTGTACTTGGTGTCCTCATAACTCAAGGGCACATTCTCACCCGGTCACTTTTCGTCCACGTTGACATTGGCGCTCTTGGTTTTGTTTGCTTGGTTTTTTTTTTTAATTTTTAATAAAGGTCACATTTTATTAAGACAAGAATAACTTTAGGTTTTTGAAACTCTTGGTTCTTCTATTTTTCCAGTGCTTTTGTGTCCAGTGTAACATCTAAACACAAATTTTAAAGTACTCATTTTTTTATACAAATTATAACATGTTCATTTTTGAAATTAAGAAAAAGCCAAGCATAAAGAAAACAATTACCTCTAATCCTACCAGCCAAACATAATAGCCAGCATTTACATTCATATACTTTCAATTTTTAACAAAAAGGCACAGGCACATATATTTGAAAAGAATGGAAGGAATAATGTTCCTTTGGTTTTGTGGTTTATTTGTTTCAACAGTTAAAAATTTGGTATGCATAAAACATTATACTCATTTTACATAGTTGAAACAAAGTTTATTTTTAATTACTTTCCATACAAAATAATGGACCTATTTTAAGTTTTCAAATTTATATGCCTGTATAATTCCAAAACCAAGATGGAAAGCATTTCTGTTTTTTAAAAAGTTGCTGTGTGTTTAATCCCCACCTCTGCTCTCTGTTTCAGGCAACCACTCATTTGCTTTAAGCCACTATAAAGTAAATTTACCACTTCTAGAGTTTTCTATAAGTGGAATCATATAGTATGTACTCTTTTGTGTCTAGTTTCTTTTATTCTGCATACATTCTCACACATTTATAATCATATATGACTATCCTTGAATATATTTTAAAATATGCTTTCCTTCATGTAACAAATATAAACATTTTCCATGTCACTAATTATTCCCTTAAATTTAATTTTCAATGACTAATTGTATTCTGTTTTAGAGATGATAATAATGATGATTTATCTCACAGATAAGGTCTTGTTAATCATTTATTGTTGTTTCAATGGTTTGCTTTTACAATCACGAATTATTATTCTCGAATACACATGTCTGTGGACATTAGCCTATTTCTTTAGAATAAATGTTTATAAAATAACTTCAGTTAAAGTGTAGGCAATTTTTTAAAAAGCTTTTAATAAATATTTTGCCAATTTAATCTCCCACCAAGGAGACATACGGAAGGGCATAAAAAATAGTGTTTCAAAGTTGGGAAGGGAAACTGGAGAATCATATGGTTCAGTGGTCCTTAACCAGTGGGGCAGACACATTTAAGGAGCTCTTTTAAATGCACCTGCCCTTATTCCAGTAGCTTTGTTTTTGGTTTTTGTTTTTGGTTTTTGGTTCTGCTGACAATTCTGTTGCACACTCCACAGTAAGAATCACCTCAGTTATACAAACGAAGAAACTAAAGCCAGCAGAGGCTAATTCAAGCCTCCTGATTCCCTGCACTCTTGCCACTCCACCAGGAGGAACTTCTCTCTAGGTTCCTTACCCATGACAATAAAATGACAATGACAACCACCGCTACAACTCTCCCTCTCCCGGGAGTCACAATGAACCATTGCGGTCCTTTCTTGGCAGACTCATAATTTAGAACAGCGCTTTAAATGATGAAGCTGATAAGGGTGCTAGGACCACCTCAGAAAACTCTCCACACGAAAGGGACCCCAAATGATCTAAAAGATGTGTGATGAACAAATCTACTTAGGTGGTCCTGCCAGAGCTGAAGTGAACCCTCCTTTGCCAGGCCACACCCACCTAGGAGTAAAAAATAGATTTACAGTAGCAATAAACACACACACACACACACACACACACACACACACAGATGTTCCTTGACTTTGTCATCACTCACTTCTCGGGAACTCCAGCCCCTCCTCAATCCCCAACCCCACTTTTCACATTCCTCTCAGAGGACACTGAGAATCAAAGTGCTCTCTCACTTCAACTCAGAGTGTGCTCTCCCAGAGTGTGCTCTGAATCTGTTTGTTTTCCTCTGCTGTAGTCTAGCTCCTGGAAGTGACATCTACTCTTTCTGCCATTTTCCACCATGGCCGCAGAGAGGCGACTGAAGCAAGATGTCTTCTATGGATTCTTCTCTTTTCCAGGCACAGACCACCACAGCTTGCTGTACAGGCTATTATGTCTGTTTCCTAACTCCTCTGGGTTCCCGTAGTCACCCCAGAGCAGGGCAAATGCCTTTTATCTAATTGCCATTACGGGGGCTGCAAAGCACTGCTCCGTCAAACTCTCAATGGCTGACAAAGGTTTTCGTGCGTTGATTTCATTTACTGTTGACGTTGTTTCCTTACTCTGTGATTCAGACCTGAGACTGGAGGGACATCTTGTAAATCTGAATTCATTTCCTTTAGGATCAGTTCTTTCCCAGGGGTGCTGATGTAGATAATCTTCTATGTAAACAGATAGCAGGTCCACCCTCCTCAAGAGTTCCTGGGCATGTCTGCTTCCTGGAGGGAACTCGGTGTGACCGTCAAGGTGAGATTCCTACTTAAACCTACCTGGGTGTTCTAGACATATTATTTGACACAGCATCAATTCCCCAAATTGCAGCATTTTATTTGCAAGGAATCAGGATTTTAGATGCAAATTGTTATCAAGCCAAAGAAAAATAATTCTGGAGAGGACCTTTAAGTTTTAGTAAATAACAGTTTACAAAAGAAAAAATTTAGGATCACAGAGGGCTCCCAAAGCACTTATTAACACCTTATAACACAGATAGAGTGAATTTCCCACACATTTATCTTCAGAAATTAGTTTAAGAGAAAACATCTTCATAGGTCATGGAAGGAAGAACTGTTCACACCAACATTTCAGAGAACAATTCCCCTGGGAAGGATACGTTTGTCTTTTCTTCATATGACTCTCCATTGCTGTTAAATCCTAGATCTTTAAGTATTGATACCCTTATCCCCCTTTTACAAATTAATACAGGAGAGGTTCTGATCAATCGCTGTTCTTCCCGATTAATTACATTTTAGCTGAAACTCTTGTTGTCTAGTTAACTCTAGAACCTATTTGTAGATTTAAATACAGTTTAGTAGTTTAAAAAAAAATTGAAGATGTCAGAAAAAGAGATGGGGAAAACTTTTGGCTACGCTTGCCCACAAAATTACATATGGCCACTTGACTGACCTTTGAAGGTAAATTTAGCTGAGGCAACTCTCTCAAGTCACAAAATGGTGTGCAAAAATGTTGCTTTTCCTGTTTTTCTGAAATTAGATTTAATTTCTACTTTGAATCTTATTTCTGCATGCTTCCCTAGGGTGACATGACTTGCGTGGTGATTTCTGTCATTTAAAATTTAAACATAGCCAAATTTATCAACTTCTTCCTGCCCCAGCAGCAGGCCCAAATTAAAACATTGCAGCATCGGTAAGATGAGGAAGCTACTGGTTTATTAAATATCTTATTCCAAAATTTTATTTCTCTCAATTCGATCAAGGCGTTGAAGCTTAAAATTAAGACTATAAAGTTGTGGGTTTGGGGTTTCCTCCCTCCATCATTGAACAAAGTCAGCCTTTTGTCTCCTAGCTAAGTGTGGGGACCGTCATAGGATTAAGGCAAATGCAAAATAAATTCCACATTTTTCATGGTATATGCAGAGGGTATCTATAGAGAAAAAAATTGTATTGAAATTGTACTACTCAATATATAACGATAACAAAAAATGAACGCAAGTCATATTTGACTTCGGCAGTTACAAGAGGTGCTCAGAGTGGTTGCCATCAGCAGCCAGACACATCTAACTATGGCGAACTAAAAGTCATACATCTCTTAAAATGTGTCTACATTTTCTGGCACCCCTGGTACGTCGTACATAACCCCACTATGTAGGCCTGCTCAAGGCTTATGAAGGCAGCATGGGGAAGAGCAAGCAAGGCTGTAAGCAGTGGTCGTGACTTTTCCTGCATTCAGCTCCAGATCTCCATCTACCTCTGAGCCCTGGAGGAAGAGACTAAGGCTTCTACTGGCCCTCCTAGAGGCTCATAGGGATGAGAGAATCTTTGTTTCCGGCCACGAACATTGACTTTTTCCAGGAGCTGAAGCCTGCTTTGTCTAGCGCAGGCCAGAAGGCAAGCTCCCTCCTGGACTTCTTCTTCCACAGTGCCTCTCTGCACTCATTGACCACATCCTAGTCTGCCACTCATGACCTCTAACCTCAGTCCAGTTCTTTGCTTTGTGCCCTTCTGCATTGATTCCCATATATCCATACTGTATTTTCTAAATATTGTTATTACTCAATAGGTTTTAATTCTATAACCCTCCTTCTATCTGACCTTTGGGCATATTGCCATGTTTTTCACATTATTTCTTCTGGTTATGATTCCTCTGACAAAGAATGATATTAGCATACACATTGCAATTAACTGTTGATGTCTTATTCTCCTCTACTAGATGGTGAGCAACTTAAAGAGAGGGATCATATCTGATTTATGTCAGCGTTCTGTACAGAGCCCAATGCACAGTAGGTGTGCCGTGCATGTTCAGGGAATACTTAATGAAGGCATCTTTTCTGCTAATAAAGAAGGCCAAGCATTCTTTTAAAAAGGCACCTGCTAATAGTGCACATACTCAAGGTGAACGCCAAAGACAATCTGCAGCCACCTAAATAATTTATCATTAATTACTGATTTTCTGGTAAAAGAAGAGATTGTTTAATTTTTTTCCAGGCAATGATTCAAAGTTTGCAGATCAGGAGACTTTAGACTCCTACAATAAGATAAGAGTCAGCTTCCTGCTTGGATCCATCAAAAGGTACTGATTTATTAATATCACAATAGAGCCTCCACAATACTGCTCCCTAAACTACACTCCAATTTTTTCCCTATAGAACCTGGGATTGAACTACATCACAGGTATTATGAATTAAATTCACTGCAGAGCCGGGATCGGTGGCTCAGTGCGGTGAGTGGATTGCCTGAGCCCATGGGTTTGAGACCCGCCTGGGCAGCGAGACCTCATCTCTACAATAAATCAAAAAATCAGCCGGGCGTGGTAGCGCATGCCTGTAATTCCGGCTACTCAGAAGGCTGAGGCGGAAGGATCGCCGGAGCCCAGCAGGTGGAGGCTGCGGTGGCCGGGAGCGGCCACTGCACTCCAGTCTGGGCGACAGAGTGAGACTCCAACTCAGAAAAAAAAAAAAAAAAATCACTGCTGGCTGTGTGTGGATTACCACACAGCACAGAAATCAGATTGGGGAAACAGCAACATGTTACGGTCTCTCAGTCCTCTACCCGATGTTTGCATTGTGATTTGATTGAAGAAATTACAAGTGCTCTGAAGGAGCACTTTAGATCTCTTTAGATCTCTTTAAAATTTTTTGAGTTATGTATTAACTTCAACTTAAAGTTGAATAAGCGAACACTTGTTTATGAGGAATTTATCCAGTGCTGTATATAGTAGGTGGTACAAAAAGAAATAGCATCTTAATTCTTTCGTGTGGAATGTATAATAGTCCTTCTTTGCCTGATTATGTTGTCTTTTGAAAGGTACTTGCATGAATGATAAATCTTGTAGCATAACAGAATAAATTAAAAATAGGCTTAAGCCAATATTCTAAATACAGTTTATTTTAGGAGACAGAAGAACAGCTAGACTCTCACCAGTCCCCAGATTATAAAAAATTGTGAGAGTTATCGCAAATACTTAGAATTCATATTTTTCATCGTGCTTTTTCATGTTTAAATATTCACTGAACACTACTGATTCACTTATTCTTACTGAAATAACAAAGAGCTGTGACTCAATGCCAAACCAAAATTAATGTCAACATTAACTGATGGAGTCTTGTTAAATAAGCTTAGCAAAATATTATCCATATTCCAAACATTAATAAATACCAACTGTCCTTTACTAGGGTAAAGTTAGAGATAATAATGTTTCATGTTAATGATTTTCTTCCACTAATGAATAGAGGCTAGTTCTCACCAAATAAATAGCATTACTCAGAGTTGGAACTTTAGTTGCATGTTGAATAATTTCTCTGTCAAGAAAACAAACAGAAAAAAAAATGGTGTTTGTGTGACCATCAATGATTTTGATGTTTTCCCAATCGTCAACCCTCAAAAATGCAGCCCCATTATTCACAATATCTGACTTGACGGTTAGAACTTGTCCAATTTGACCATGCCAGCTGGCAAGGATACTCAGCCTCTCCTCCCAGAATAGCACAAGCCACATGGATATAGCAGCGTTCAGTGATTTGGAGCTGGGCTTTAATTCTAGCTCATCATTGTTTCAGCTATGTAGTTCTCAGCAAGTTGCTTGATTTCTTTGACTCCTATTTCCCTGACTTGTAAAATAAGATTAAAAATCTTTGTTCTTCTGGGAGAACTAAATAAAATAAATGAAATGCTTTGCGTTGGGATAATTATACTCAATAAATGATATGTCGTAACCAATTTTAACTGAGAGTAGATACTCAGAATGGGACTCTTATTCTGTGTTATCTAGAGCAAAACATGACATGGTGTCAATACGAGAAACCAAGAGTAGGATAAATATTCAACGAATGATTTGACAATAGTTGTGGCTGAGTAGACAATGTCAATATCAGAAGATGGATAACAGGCGTGGAAGGCTATAAGGAGATAGTGCTTTCTGAAATATCTAAGAATGTTTTAATCTAAATACCTTTATGTGGGGACAGTGCTTTTGTGCCAAAAGAAAAAATATTTATTGAGAATTTTTATGTGCTTACATATAAGAGGCACACTAAATTTTATTCTGTAAATATTTATTGTTTGTCTACTATGTGTTAGTCACTGTTCTACATTCTCTAGTAGGGGCAGTAAATAACAGAGTCAAATTTTCTGTCCTTGTGGAATTTATATTCTAGTTTAAGAAATACAGAGGTATGTTTATTTCTTCAAGGCATTCACCATTTAAGGAAATATTTACCTTTCATTAAAAAAAAGTAGAACATAGCAATAATAAAAATAATTGTAACAAAGGATACAGAAAATAGAGAGGAGTAATGGAAGGAAATCACGGTGACAAAGAGACTTGGGTCCAAATCAATTTCTGTAGTACCTTTGAAACTTGGGGCAGAAAAACCATTTGTTAGAGCCTCGTATTCTCTTTTATAAAATGAGCATAATAATAGTTACTTTATAAGGTTGTTCTGATGACTAAATGAGATTACACATGCAAATTCCTTTGTAGAGTGACACAGATACATGAATGTCTTCACAGAGAAGGATACCTGACTGATGACTCCAAGGACAGCAGTACTCTGCTAGACAAAGAAGAAGAGAAAGTGCATTCTAAGCCAAGGAAATAGTGTGATGAAAGACATGAATTTGGAATAGCACAAGGAGCATTTGGAGGAAAGTGAGTTGAACAATTTGGCTACAAGTTCATGTAGATAAACAGGGAGAGAACTCAAATGATAGGTGGTCCTTGAATGACTCACAAAGAAATTTTTGAGAGTAAGAATAGCTCTCATGCATATGTAGACATTGAAACACAGCATAATTAAATGAATTTACCTAAGGTTAAATCATTAACAGTGAAAGAGGAATCCAATATCCATCTGGCTCTCTGTCTCCTTGATGGCCTGGCCAGTGGTTAAGATAAAATATCCTATTATTCTCCTTGTTAATTCATATCTGAACACTCATAGTCTGTTAGGCATTAAAAAAAAAAAAAAGCAGATATCCTACCCAGCCCTCTAGTTTAAGTGTTGCATTTATGGCAAGAAAAAAGCTATTCTAAAACAACCAAGGGGAATGAAAAACAAGAAGCTATTCCTCAAAAATGAGATGGTGCTTTGCAAAAATGAACTGACTTTATGATGCCATCTGGAAAATGCTTTTGTATTCCCGATACAGTGCACTAAGCATAACTTAAAGTTGACTAACCAGCTCTGAAACGTTCTCTTTTGCTTCGGCACATATGGATGTAGCCTGCAGGAATAAACGTTATTAGTCCTTGGACAGGACATCTGGTGTGACTTCTCAGAAATAAGGTGTGCAGCTCTTGGGTGAATTTCAACAGAGCACATCAGCCTAACTTTGGAAACTTTTCAGGGATAAGCCAGTCCCTGGTGATTAACCTTGCTCAGAAAGAAGCAAATGTTTTCAAACCAAACTTGAACCAAGGAGATTCTTTGTCTTCCCTCCATCCTTCTCTCCCTCTCTTCCTTCCTTCCATCATTTAAAGAATGTCTGTGCACTATAGCGTACTCAGACAAAATTAAAAATTCAAGTAAATTAGAACCCTAAGATGTTATCTCAAAGTAAGACCTCTTGCCGCTTAGGGTGGCAGATGTTCCTCACAGTTTCTTCCAGAGTAACAACAGTCATTTTCTATAATTTATTGTAATTGGATATTGGAATTATGGACAGAGAAATTATTCTCTTTTCTTAAATTTAGTAATAGAACCTAATTTTAGCACCAGTAGAAAAGATTTAGAAACTCATAAATGGAAAACTTTCATTAATTTGGTAAGGAATTAAGCTGAAGCTAATTTTGCTTTATCAAAACATTGTCAATAAAATAGTCTAACACTCACATAGAGGAACATTTAATTTGCTGAAGAGAACAAATTGCTTTCAAACAATTTAAAACACCAATTAATGGATAAACAACCAACATGTTAAATACAAATCATTCTTCTCTATTTACTGAAGTAGCTTCCCGACTCTTTTGCTTGACAACACTTAATTAGCTCATCTTGAATTGCTTTATTTAATTGAAATTAATAGAACTAAGGTTCCTTAAAAAATTATTTTGTTAAGACTGACTCCCCGTTTGGTCTAAATAGTGATGGTTAATAAAATATGTTTTTAAAAACTATGTTTCTCTTTGACATTGACAATAACGGTCAATACCTGAAGACCGATTTTCTGTTGCTAGTTATATGGATATTTTTGCCTTATTTTGACTTTCACTGCCTTTTGGGGGATGGAAAATACTGCTAGGCACTCCACAGACAAGATAGAAAGTAAATATAGTGAATATGGCCTACAGTCAGCATCTCTTGTAAAAATCTTTGCCTGGGGAGAATAAAGATTGAAATGCGTATCTGAAATGAAGTATTTGTTTTCCGTGCTGTAGCACTAAGGCTGATAAAAATGATGGCTTCATCATAAGTCAGTTTATTCTTGTGTTAAAGGACCTAAATAAAGGGAAAGCAGAAACACTATAGCCTTTGGAATCCAGCAAAGTTGTTTCAACCCTGGTTCCACTGGGCACGACATGTCTGACCCTTGGATATTCAAACTTCTTCAATCCCCATGTGAGTATAAAATACAGATAATAATAGCTATTTAGCAAATGCTAGAGGACATTTACTGGGTGCTTCATATGTTCCAGGGACAGGTCTAAGAGCTTTGTAAGTATTAATCTAACTATCAAGTTTATGAGATAGATGTGTATAACTTGTTTTACAGATGAGGAAACCGAGTCACAGAGAGGTTAATTGACTTGCCCAAGGTCACACATGGCAAGTGGGGATGCCTGGGTTCTAATAGAGACGTCTCAATGCCAGAATTCACTTTCTAACTAGTTCTGGAAGTTGAATTAAAGTGATTAAGCTGTAAAAACCAGCATGTGAACTCACACAGGGTAAAAGCTTATTCAATCCATTTCTCTTACATTTCTGACCTCTTGTCAGCCTCTTTTCCTGGCCCCTTTATTTCTCACAGGCTTCAAGATGCTGGAGTGCCTTGGGGGTCTCTCCAGGCCCCTTCCCTTCACTAACTATACTCTCCAGTGTGACCTCCTGCACCACCAAGCCTATAGATACCATTGCTATGCGGATGACTCCCCATTCTCCAACCCTGACATCTCCCAGCACTTCAGATTTACGTTTTCCACTATTTATGTGTCAAGTTGACATCCTAACAGGCATCTGAAGCTTACACAGCCCACAACAGGACACTTGATTTTTTTCGCCTTTAAACGGACTTTTCCCTTCAGTCTTCCCATTCTCAGAAAATGGCACCACCATCAGCTCCTTTGCTAAGATAAACAATCTGAGATTCATGCTCCCTCATCAAATCCCTCTGCAGGTCCTGCAGATTCTACCTCCACTCTGCTCTATTTGCACTTGCCTAGCCTCCCTGAAGCCACTCTCCCTCTTGTTCAACTACTCTGCAAGCCTAACAAGTCTCCCAGCCACCTCTCTGCCCTTCTACATAAATCCGCTATCTGCCCAGAAACAGTGTGCTCATTTTTCACATATAACTCAGATCAGGTTACTCCTCTCCTTAAAATCCTCAAATATTTTCCAACTGTGTTTAAATTAAACTCAAACTATTTGCCATGGTTCACAAAGCCACGCAATATCTGGCCTCTGCCAATGCTGTTAGCCTCAATTCAACCACCTCTTTCCCATGTACTATCTCCAGTGATTCTGAGCATCTGCCTGGGTCTCAGATCCTTGGGTTCATTTCTGGATTTGGGCCACTGCCCAGCTCTTTTTCCTTCTGGAAATGTGTTCTCTCTGATCATACAAGGACTGGCTCTTTTATGTCGGTTTCCAATTCAAATGTCACCTCCATAGAGAGACTTGCCACTGACCCAATTTAAAGTATCTCTATTCCTTACTCCTTTAAATTCTCTGCACCGAGCTTTTTATAATCTGATTTGGTTTTTATTGTCTGTTCTCTTTTTCCAACAACAACACAGCACACATGCACACACACGATTGCCTGAAATGAAAGTTCCATGAGAACGGAAATCTTGTCTCTTGTTGCTGTCGCTGCTCTGATTCCAACACTTCATGTGCAGTGGCCAATAAAAGAAACGAACTGAATTCATAAATGAGTCAAATTGTAGTTGCTGTTGCTCATGATCCTTTTTAAGGTCAAGGGCCAGCTTGCACCTCCTCTACCTCTTACCACTTTTATAACAAGATGGGGTCTGACCCAGTTAACTACCCCTGGTATTTGGAAGATGAAAGGTGCAAATACTACCTATTTGCAGAAGGCAGCTACACCGAGTTCAGTTTCTGGTGAGAGCAGCCCTAAACCTCAAGGGATACTGGGCAAGCCATTAGCATCTGTATCCCAACTTAAATCACTGGTCGTCTCCAAACCAGCGACAATAACTTAGGGATGGTGAATGAGCATAGATGACATTGAGAGGTGCATGCAGTCAGACACGCATGACAGTCATTGAGCAGGAGCCCAGCCGCCTGACTGGAGAGCAGAAGCCAGCTTTCAAAGCATGGGCAGGAAGTACGGATGATAGACACGGGCAGACCCTTATTTCTGGAAGGCGTGCAGAAACCTCAATTTGCAAAACTCAGGCTCAAAGCAGAGTTCCACATACTAGCATAAAGCACCAGAAAGGGATGTGGCCTCGAGTCCAGCAGAAGCTCAATCTCAGGCTTGGACGAGGCGCAGGTGACTTGATGCTGAGTCTCAGGCTAAAGTGGAAGAAAGGAGGTCATGATACAGCGATGGGCAGACCAGTCAGATGCAGGCTGCTTTTTACTGCATCATAACAGTCAGACACGAGACCCGAAGGCCCATCTTTCTGCCTGCTGCTCTCGATCAATATAATAGATCTTTCCCTCAGAGGCCTGTCTGAATCCTATTATTCTGCCTCCACGCATGTGGAGCTAAATTAATGATGGTGACTCATGGGTTTCAGAGCATCTGTAAACTGTTATCACCATCGACACCAGCACTTTATTGATCTTCTCTGTTAGGCATCGACTCCATTTATGACCATCCTTTTTAAGGAAGCCAACAGGTTAAACTTCTCTTTCCTCTCTACCGATACTCTCTGACCCATTCAGAGGCGTTCTGTCTTCGGCTAAGCACCAGACTAGTGACAATGATTATTAGAGGCATGCGGATTTAAATAGATGCATCAAAACCAAAACCCTCTTGCTGTTTTTTCCTTGAGGCTCGGGGCAAAAAGGAGTTTGCTTGGAGACAACTTCATCACAGCGGTATATAAACTGAGCTTACTTAACAGTTAAATAAACATAACTCATGATGAACATACATACAGGAAAATAAATTGGGTTTGATCCCAGATCACTCTTCGGGCATAGATTGCTCAATGTTCTCTAATCAAGGATGATTAGGAAAATATTTCAGTCCTGCTATTTTGACCTGCTGTAACTTTGAGTTTGATGCTTTCTTTTGGAGTTGGCAGAGGCCTGACTCCCACTGGAGTGACTCAGTGCCTAGTTGTTATAATTTCAGTCAGGCTGTTGGTGCCCTCTCTGTAGACTTATGTATTCCCTTTCTTGCATTGGTCTATTCAGAGCCTTAATCAATATCCGGCACACAAATGAACACTCAAGAGATACACAAAGAATAGGAAATGAGTGCTTTTTCCTGAGGCTCGTCAATCCTCTACTACTCATACGTGGAGCTTCCATGGTCACAGCCCCGGCCTACAGTCTTTTGAGCACTATAGAATGGAGAAGATCAGATTACTACAGCACCGGGAAATTTTGACCAACAAATATTTAATAGCCATTAAATAAAACATGAATTCATTAGTTCTGTGAGGTCCACATAAAGGCACATGCATATATAAATGTACACATAAGCATATAAGCATGGGTATTTAGGGAATGTATACATGCATGTACAGTGTGTGTACTACATGACACATCCAAATGGGGGACACGGACTGTGTGATGTTCATTTCCGTCATTGTTACGTGTTCCCTTCCACATGGCAAAGAACCATTGGTTGCAACCCAATTCATATGCTCTGCTCCAGGGAAGGCAAAATAACTTTGAGCTTGCTCTCTTTTCACCAACATCTCACGTCTTCACTTTTTTAAATACCAGAACTGTCATCTATTCTCAACATTTAACACCTGTGCAAACCTATTTGGATGGGAACAAACTGGAAGGATTAAAGCACATTTGGATGTAGGAGAAAAATCTAGACTGTTTCTTCTTTAGTGTCCATAGAAGTATTTGAAACGGATGAGATGCCATTGTGCAAAGAGTGACTGGGATGATGGCAATGCCATCGGCATAAAAGGGACCCAGGTCGGGGTCATCAAGTCGGGCAAGGTCTACGAGTGGCTTTCAACCTAGACTTGGTGCACAGTCCTCATCTAGCCAATGCTCTGCTTCATTAGAACATTATTTCGATATGGAATAGGTCATTTGAATGTTTTCTGCTTTTTATAAAAACTCCAATGTATATGACAGACACAGAAATGATGCCATCCAAAAGCACTGTTTTCTCTAGAGACTTTCTTGTGCTGTTAGATTTGAGTTTTGAATGATAAGTAGGGAACTTCAGCTCCGACCTCTGTTTAAGCATCTGTTCAGCCAATATGTAATTATATATTATAATCTGCTGCAGTCACATTTGGCTCACCATTAATCAAAACACCCAAATTCTGACTTTCACAATAGATTTTTCGGTGTTGTTTTCATAGTAGGAATCTAAGAAAGCATATTTAAATGATTATCAGGTGAAAATCTTTTACGAAAGTTTCTGCTATGGCAAGTCCGTTTTATAGATTTTTAAAAATTAGAAGGTGCTAACGATTACAAAGGTAATCTGAAAAACTAGAAAACAAATGTTAATTACTTAATTAATTTTTCTTCCTGTTCAGTATACTAAAAATAAAATTCTATGTTATGAGAGAAGGACGACTGGATAAAAAGAAACAGAATACATTAATTCTTTTTTTTCTTTCTTATTTTTGTTATAAAATACTGGATTGAAAGTATTTTCCTTAAACGTATACAGTCTTAAGTTTATGTTTCTATTCTGTATTGTTTTGAAGAAATTAAATCAGCAGCGTCTTAATCTATAGGATTTGCTTCCCTTGCTTACTTGTCAATACTGACATCAGTAGGGTTTTACAGATAAACCTAAATAAAAGTCTTCAACATCAAGCTCCATTAGTCCTTTATTAATCATTCATTTTGAGATGTTGTAAAAAAGATGTTTCTGTCACTTGGGCTTGCTCCTTTGGTCAATTTCTATGAAATAAAATAATTACAGCTACCCTTGTTACTCTCTAGATAGATTTTTCTAGCTCCTTCTTGCAGAAGAGGAGAATCATTTTATGTTGGAATTCTCTGGACACTCACAGAAAGTGTGACAGCAAAATGGAAGTGACAGGAGCCTGTTCCAGCAAGAGAGACCTTTACGAAATAGTTAAATCTGATGGGGAAAGGGAATCTAAGGTCTTTGATAAAACAAGAAAACCCAAGAGAATCCAACAATTGAATATCAACATAAACATAAACATTTTTATCAAATTAGCATAAAGCGTACATTTGTTGGAAGCCCATTTTTACAGTCAAAGAAAGCATGAATTTTATTACCACTGAAGATGATTGAGGATCTGGGGGTAAACCATCTTCAGGCTGAATGCTTTCTGCTTTTCTCCACCCATGACAAGGATCATGAGGGGGTCTCAATGCTTATTGAGTTCTGTAAGCTTTCCTCAATTAAAGCTCAAAGTATCCAGCATTTCTTTTCTTGAAGACTCACTTTATTTTCTCATTTAAGGGATCATTTTCTCATAAGTGGAAAATAAATTGCATATAACACTAATAAATAGTGCTTCTCTCCCAAGCACCTTCTTGCCTAAAGAACTGTATAATTTCTCAAGCATGATGTGGATTACTGATTAATTTTCACTAACACCAAGGGGAGGAGATAAGGAAACTTATGTACACACCTAGATGTATATACAAACATGCACGTGTACACACACACACACACACACACACACACACACACACACAACTTCTTGAGTATACATCCTCAAGAAGCAAGGGTATTTTATTGTGTGGGCATAACCCACTTATTGGCTCATCACAACTTGCTCAGATGTAAGCAGAGGGCAACTTCACAGACATTGCTTTAATCCACTCTGTAGACCCTTCTCTTTCTCAGGATGAACTATTAGAATGCTCCCATTGCACTTTCATATTTGAATATTAGCAAATTGTGTTAAAAACCCAATCATTCCAATGTCAGGCTTCAAAGTCTCATGGATTTAGAACTTTTGCCTCCTCCAGCTTGCACCTGACAGTGAAGAACGAGGATGTGGTGATCCCCCTGTCCTCACTCACGCTTGCTCTTCCACCACTGTCTAGTCACTCACTGCCTCTGACGCCACAGGGTTACGGAGGAAAAGTAAGAGACAGAGGAGCACTTCTCTGACTGCAGCAGGTGCTACTCAGATCTGGAGACTTCTTTGTATAACAGAGGTCCAAATACTAACTCCCTCTTGGATGCTTTTGGTGGAATTTTAGATCCATAACTATTGATGATCTTTGTCTCTAAAGTTCTCTGAAGATGATGTCCCATCAGCTGGTTCCTCACTACTTCCCCCTGAACCTCTAACTTCAGCCAGTCAATTCCAGATAGAATTCCCCTATTGGGGTCATCTTATGCTTCTTGGGTGATGTCTCTTTGGGGGCATACCAATCCCACTTCTACTTCAGCCAGTGGAAATGTACCTCCCTCCCTCTATATCTTCTCCCCACCTTGCCAATTCAAGATAGTCTTTCATTTCTAGGCATTTTTTTTTATCATGAGCTTCAAAACCTTCTATCTCTAAACTCCAGGGATTGCATGTGAACTTTCAGTGATCCGTTGAAGTCCCGATCTCTTGACTTGTAGGGAAAGGAAAATATCCCTCTTCCTGAAGGAGAAAAGGGAAAATATTATATGATTATACTAATCTCTCTGTCTCTCTCTCCCTCTCAATCTTCTGTAATAACAACTCGTTGATGCTTAACTTCCTATTTTATAACCTGTGGGTAGGTAATGGGTGATACGCTGGTGTTAGCATAACTTGTCTTTGGCCACCTGTTTGGAAGTCCTAGATGTTGTGGAAAGAAGATGGTTTAGGATCAGTCCTCCAATTCCTTCTCTCCCTGCACGGTAGGCCTAGGAGACGCCTTTGGGAAGGAAGGATTACAAGCTTGACAGACTTGCTGGAAAACAATATTTGCTTTCCAAAGACTCAGCATTAATAGGATATTTTTTTTTTAGCAAAATATACCTGATCATTCTCATATTACTTGTAGAAAACAAGCCTGGAATCCATGTGTATTTTAGACATATTTTCCTGGAAAATGTCATGTAAGTTAGAAGTATTTGAATATAAAATGGAGATGTTTCATGACTGAAACAATACCTTTCCATGTAAGTAATATGTCTGCATATGCATATACGACTTAGAGAGGTCATAAGGTAATCTGGCCCAAAGTACATCTTTATGCAATAAGGAAAGGCCCAGGGAACTGTGTTAGCAGTCCTGAGCCTCTCTCTACTTTGGGTCTGCCTTGTGATTGTGTCCTTGAAATTATTATTAAGGTTTTAATCTGCACACAATCTCTGATTTAGAAGAATCTAAACTGATAGTCCATTGTTCTGTGTTATGTCAGGTGGTCTAACCCCTTGCTTTAGAAAGCAGTTACTTTAAGTCTTTTTTTTCAGATTTGGAAACTAAAAATAATTTTTCTTTATGAGATATGTTTATTTTGAGGACAAAAAAAGGGTAAAGAAATTTCTTAATCTTCTTTAGTCTTGTTTAAGGGCTCAAATCTGGAAGGCATTTTACGTACAATAGGTTTTTCCTGATTCTAATACAAAGGCACACGTTGAAGGTGGTCTCTGTAACTGATTTCCGATAGATGACAAATTCCTTAATGACAGGGAGTACGTGGGATTCACCTCAGGATCACTGATGCCTCGCACAGAGCAGATGCTCAAATAAATGAGCAGTGGTGATGCGTGTTGGAGTTTAGGGCTTGCTCTTTGCTAGAAATTGCGATTGAAGGATAGACCTGAGGTAGCATTAAACTGTAACCTCAGAGGATTTAGTTTTGGGCTACAGGAGAAGATTGCATCACAAGTTTGGGGGCAGAGAAGGCAGAAAGCACCAGAGAATAGCTGATCTATATTTCCCCGCCAAACTCCATGCATAAGTTTCCGCCTTGTACAGTCAAGGGAGTTGTTTTCAGGTTATAGTGAGACATGGGGCATAATTCAAAAGCTTTGGTTACAAATCATGTCATGGACTAAGGAAGAAAGGCAGTCTCACATTTTTTCGTGGAGAAGTACTGTTCAGACAATGTGATGGCAAAGAGATGATAAAGCCTTGTATGGGGGGGACCCCAAAAACCTGAATTTATTTCTAAAAAATTGTGCATTTATTCTTACATGTTTAAACTTCAGTTACCGCCAAAGTACTCTCTGTTTGGTGCAATACATCTATTGAGATGCTTTTCCCACTGCTGAAAACAGTTTTTGAACTCATCAATTTTGATGCCTTGTAGTGCTTCTGCTGTTTTTTGTTTCACCTCTTCCACATTAAGCAAAATGTTTTCCTCTGAGGACTTTTTTCACCCAGGGAAACAAAAGAGGTTGCTCAGGGCAAGGTATGGTGAATAGGGAGAATGGAGCACAGGGGTCATGCTGGTTTTGGTCAAAAATTGCTGAACACTCTTGCGTGGTGTGGGCACACGTGTGCTTGTAAACCACCATGACGAAATGGGCAGACATGTTGAATATTTAAAAAAAATATTCAGCCGGGCTCGGTGGCTCAGCCTGTAGTCCCGCGCCTTGGGAGGCTGAGGTGAGTGGATTGTCGGAGCCCGCGGGTTCGAGACCCGCCTGGGCAGCGAGACCTCATCTCTACAATAAATCAAAAAATCAGCCGGGCGTGGTAGCGCATGCCTGTAATTCCGGCTACTCGGAAGCCTGAGGCGGAAGTGTCGCCGGAGGCCAGCGGGTCGAGGCTGCAGTGGCCGGGAGCGGTCACTGCACTCCAGTCTGGGTGACCGAGTGAGACTCCAACTCAAAAAAAAAAAAAATTCACTGAAGCTAAACACAGCCTCACCACAATGCTAGCTGGTACGCTGATGCTGAACACTTACCTAGAACACTTATCTAGCTGGGGAAGCCTGTACTACAAGGGGCCTGCCCTCCAAAAAATAATTCTGTTTTTCTGGAGGTCCCCTCTCATATAGTGACTTTGAGCACGTGGCTACTGTGGAAGGACACAGAAACCCCTGCAGAAATCAGTGTTCTCATGTAGAAAGCAGTGGTCACAAGGAAGACGTTATCCTCTAGTATAGCAGTCCCCAGTTTTTTTGGTATTAGGGACTGGTTTCATGGAAGACAATTTTTCCACAGATGGGGAGGGAGGATGATTCAAGCGCATTACATTTATTGTGCATTTTATTTCTAGATCCTTCACATGTGCGGTGCATAATAGGGTCTGCATTCCCATGTGAATCTAACGCTGCAGCTGAACTGAGAGGCCGGAGCTCAGGTGGTCATGCCGGTGATGGGGAGTGACTGCAAATACAGATGAAGCTTCGCTCACTCGCCCACCGCTCACCCCCTTGCGGTGTGGCCTGGTTGCTAGCAGGTCACGGGAAGGTACCAGTCTGGCCTGGGCATTGGGGACCCCTGCTCTAGTAGCATGGAAGACAGAGGAGAGCAATTTTTTTAACATCTAAATTTTTAATTTTAAAGATGTGGAGTACAATTCAGGGTTAGGTATACAAATATTCATTATGCAGGTACTTTTGTTGATGAGGTGTGCCCCCCCAATCCCCCAGCAGAATCTCACCACTACCAATCCCATCCCCCTCCCCTGGCAGTTTCTCATTACTGCCAGTCCCTTTCTTATAGTATTATGATAATTTTTCAAGGTCCACTTATGAGTGGGAACATGTGGTACTCTGTTCTTTGTTTCTGTGAAAGATCACTGAGTATGATCAACTCTAAATCCATCCAAGTTGCCGCGAAGTCCATATGTTTGTCCTCCTTTATGGCTGCATAAGACTCCATTGTGTATATGTACCACATTTTTTGAATTCAGCCCAGTTTTGATAGACAGCATGGTTGGTTCCATGTTTTTGGAAGGATAGCAATTTTTAAAATGTGTATTGGATGCACAACAACAAAAAAATGACATTTTTGACCAGGGGGTAGAACTGTCTGAGGATTCCAAATACAAAGAAACAAGCTAGAGGAAGTTTTCATTTGGGCCATGGGGAGTGAGGGTAGTGGATGAGGGTCAAGGTCCTATGTTAAGCAGGTTGGAGCAATGAAATAGGGAAATGCACACGTTTTTGTCCAGGTGTCCTTAGTTGTACCCAGAAGCTTTTGGGCTCTGGGGAAATATTGATTACGGATAGCAGCTGAGTGAATGGAAAGATCCAATTGTTTATTTTTCTAAGTTTTGGGTCATATTATACAAGAAAAAAATAAAGCTTGGGCTGATGAAAGAGGTCTTAAACTTATTGAAGTCTGCTACAGTGGAGTTGGGTTGCGGACAACAGTTTATGTCGAAATAGAGTTGCTATCATGTATAGAGTGACTTACAAAATTGTTGGAAAAGTTATGGAAGCAGGCTACAGCCTGAGCTTCCAGAAATTTCTACCAGTGACAGGGAAGCTCCCACCTGCACTTGTAGCAAGTCATCAAATTAGAAGGCCACTAATCACAGTGCTGTACTACCTCTCACGATCAACAACAGCAGGACCAATGCCTAATGCCTGTCCCCTCTCCCAACACAACTCAGTTTCAAATCCAAATCTCACATGTGTGTACCAAGTTGGTAGAGCCGAAATCTCATCTAGAATATCAGCAGCAAGGAAGTCTGGAATACGTAGCTTTTACCTTTTCAGTCTCTACAATTTGGGAAGACACAGTATACTGAAGTTGGAATGGATGCTGAACTAGCCAATGCACAGAACTGATCGTGGTCAGGATTTTAAAAATCCTCTTTACCCTCTTCTTTATATTATTTATTTATACAATAAATGTTTTTTGAATGGCTATTATGTTTTGGATCCCATTCCTTGATTTTTAACAATAAACAAGATAGAAAAGTAAGAAAAATAAACTTGGGTTCTTCTTTGTTTTTATTTTTTATTCTACTTTGGAAGTAAAATTTGGGGCAGTGCAATTTGATGTTGCATGTGCCTTCTGTAAGGGATGTCTTTCTCTCTGGAGGAGGGAGACAGGCCAGAGAGTGGACCAGGGGAACAGGAGCCTGGTGGCTGGCTGGTTAGCACTGGCTTCATTTTCAGCCTTAAAGGGAAGAGGACGGTAGGAATTCATGAGGCTCCTGAATCCCCCAGCTCTGTGTATCAGGATTGGGAGTAGAAAGAGATTTGGCCACAAACCCTGCTCAGAATAGAATTTATTTGGCTGGAATGTCCCTTTCGTTTTATCTCAGAAACTAAGCCTGATCACAACAGTTAAAGGGAAGAAATTGGAACGCTCAATTGAGAAAAAATGCAAACCACAAAACCCTAGATAGCAGAGCTCATGCCTGCAGAAAACAGACAACGATTGTACCGAGGGACATCAACTTCAGACTGGGTACTTTATGATGGATGTGAGAGGCAATGAAAAAAAGCATGGGGTGCAGGTAATTCATCAACACATTTAAATACGCAGAGACTCAAAATGTGAATGACAGCCAACCACATCATAGGCAGATTATTCCCATAAGTTTCATTTTTCCAGTTTGGGTCTTGGACTGAAAATACTGTGAAGAAAGCTAGATGCCATATCTGTCAAAATAAAAGAAAAATATTATCAAGGAAATAGTCAAATTTGGCAGTATTTTAAAGTTTGGGTGAAATGAGTTATTGTTTAAAGAAGAACAGTTTATCCATTAATATCTAACTTGCACTTTCATCTTTTTGTCCAGAATCTTAAAGAACTCTGTTAAATGGAATTGTCCAAAAGTTACAAAAGTGCACAAACTCATTTAGGCATATATAATTACCTTTAACAGTCGTTTTTGAGATGAATGGAAGAGATTCAAAACAGTTTCCCCCACTTTATAGATCAGAACATTATGGAGACATATTCACCAATGGATCAGGTATCACATAATGGTATTGCTACCTTTTACTGAGCACTACCATAGAGTAGGGGTCTTACTTTCATAATAGCTAATCCTCACAGCACTGCACTGTAGGTATGTCTGTTTTTCATTTAAAAATTAAGAAACCAAGGCCAGGTGAAGCTAAAGCAATTACTAGCAGTTACAAAGCCAGGTTCTAGCACCAGCATTTGAACCTAGACTCGTACAATTTTAAAGCCTATGGTTTTTTTCAGTTCTCCTTACAGCTAACACCAAGACCCTGGGCAATCACCACCACAACCCACTACTCTCTTAACCCCAGAGCTGCTAATAGAATCAAGATCTTGATACTTGGGTAACAACTCTACTGACTTGACCATAAATGAATCCATAAATATCCCTTTTGACGTGTCCATGATGACACTGATAGCTTGTGTTTTCTCCTTAGAATGTTCAATGTTCTCTATCCCGTTTTTTTAAGTTATAAAGTCAGCTATAAGGCTGTTATTTGCCATAGAAAAACATACTACAGCCATTTGGTACATGTGAGCATTCTCTCAGAACACCAGACTGTCCCGTTATGTTTACATAGTATCTTTATGTACAGCCTCTGCTGATCAAGAATTAGACGTGGGCCATGAACTTCAGCATTCTCACAAGGTACAGGACCACTTGAATCACCTAATATGATGAAAAAAAAGGCTACTTAATGCTAGAGACTGCCTCCCTAGTCCTACAAGTTTGAACCCACAAGATTATGTCTAAATCAGAAGTCAGAAATCAATATTTTGTCCAAACTGATATTCAAGGGCTGCCGATGGCCAAAGGCGGAAATGGGAAAGAACCACTCCTGGAAGTGTAGAGGAATCACTTACGAATTATCCTGCCCTATGGTGGGGTCCAGCGTTCTGTTGGTGGGATTTCCCAGATGAATCATCTTCTTTTGAGGGACTAGTACCTTAGGAGCAATATTTGATCCACCCACTGAATTTTTTATTGACCATTTCTGCAAATGACAGCTTGGTAGACAAAAAGCCTATCCTTTGTATTTAGGACACCACAAAAAAAATATGATATTAAAGATAGGTCAGGGGCTTTTAACCTGGGTTTCATCTAGAGGCTTTCAGTGGGCCGCCAGTCCACTGAACTTGAAAGGAAAATAGCAGTGTGATTTGTGCAGATGGACACTTTTAGGTGGATGGGGAAGAGAATCCACAAAGATAGCTGAGATTAATTAAAAAAAAAAAGGAGACAGAGCTTAAAGATGCAAGCATGAAGCAAATAAAAATAAGCATGAACTGTGCAAAAACAATAGTAATAATGTTTGCTATGCAGATAAAAAATGAAAACAACTAAAATATTAGATAATAATATCTAAGGTGGATTATATGATTTAAAGCAATCCGAGGACCTTTTAGTATCCAGGAGAAGAAAAAATATTGATTAACTTTAAAACTTATAAAATTAAATGGGCATCTAAATATTTTAGGATAAACACTAAAAGAAGAGAAATAGCGTATTTAGTATTTAAACTGTAAGAAACTAAGAGAGTTAAGCAAACAAACAACACACGCCATCCAAAAGAAGCATGAAAGAAAAAGAAAACTAAAAATATTAAAAGCAGGCTAATACATACAAATATAAGGCTTGTTATGAATTTAAACAAATCAATAATCATAATAAATAGATGCAACAAATTCTCCAGGTGATAAATAAAATTAAATATATATAATAGAATATATGTATTAAATAAATAAATAAAATTATATAGTAAAATTAAAAAATATATATATATTAGTGTTATGGTCTGTGTCCTCTAAAGTTCATGTATTAGAAAGATAATCCTAACGAGAGGTGAGACCTTTTTTTTTGTTTTTTGAGTTGAAGTCTCACTCTGTCACCCAGACTGGAGTACAGTGGCACACTCCTGGCCACTGCAGCTTCGACCTGCTGGGCTCCGGTGGTCCTTCTGCTCAGCCTTCCAGGTAGCTAGAACTACAGGTATTCACTACCACGTCCAGCTAATTTTTTGATTTATTGTAGAGATGAGGTCTCGCCAAGTTGCCCAGGTGGGTCTTGAACCCACAGGCTCAGGCAATCCACTCACCTCGGCCTCCCAAAGTGCAGGATTACAGGCTGAGCCACTGAACCTGGCAGAGGTGAGACCTTGAAGAGATGATGAAGTTATCAGGACTTTGTTCTCAGGAGTGGGTTAATGTGCTCATTTCAGGAGTGGTTAGTTATCACAGAAGCAGGTTCCTGATAAAAGCATGACTTTGGCCTCTTTCCTTTCCTCTCTGGCTTTTTTGCCCTTCTGCCTTTCATGGTGAGATAAGGAGCACAAAGGCCCTCACCAGACGTAACTCCTTGACTTTGGACTTCCCAACCTCCAGAACCATAATTTAAATAGATTTCTGTTTGTTATAAATTACCCAGTCTCAGATGTTTTGTTAGAGCAGCTCAAAAAGAACCCAAACAGACAATTTGTACTGAGAAGTGTGGCTGTCACTACAAGTACTTGAAAACATGAAAGTGGCTTTGGAACTTGGAAATGGGTCAAAGCTGGAAGAATTTGGAGAAGCACAGAAGAAAAGCCTAGATTGCCATGAATAGGGCATTAAGAGCAATTCTGGCAAGACCCCAAAAAGAGACAAGAGCTGCAGGGAGAGCCTAAACCATAGGGAATACTTAAGTGGTCACGACTAGAATGTTGGTAGAAATATGGACAGTAAAGGCCATTCTGATGATGTCTTAGATGGAACTGAGGGAAAAGGTATTGGAACCTGGAGCAAAGGCATCCTTATTACATAGTTGCAAGAAACTAGGCAGAATTGTGTACAGGTCCTAGAATTATGTGGAAGGCAGAACTTAAGACTAATGAACTATGATAACTGGCAGAAAAAATATTTAAGTGTTCAAGGTACTACATAACTTTTTTTGGTCAATACAGTAAACGAAGATAAGAACTTATGTAAAGATGAAATTTATTATTAAAATGGAAGCAAGTCAGGCTCAGTGGCTCAGCCTGTAATCCCGTGCCTTTGGGAGGCTGAGATGAGTGGATTGCCTGAGCCCGCAGGTTCAAGACCCGCCTAGACAACTTGGTTGAGACCTCATCTCTATAATAAAACAAAAATTAGCCGCGCGCGGTAGCGTACGCCTGTAGTTCCAGCTACTTGGAAGGCTGAGGCAGAAGGATTGCCGGAGCCCAGCACGTTGAGGCTGCGATGGTCGGGAGCGGCCACTGCACTCCAGTCTGGGTGACAGAGTGAGACTCCAACTCAAAAAAATAAAAATAAAAATAAAATAAAATAAAATAAAATAAAATGGAAGCATAACAGAGTTGGAAAACTCTCAGTCTGATAATGTAAAAAATTAACCCCAAATCCCCCTGTGTTCAGGAGCAAAGGTTAAGAGTGGAACCAAGTGACCATTTGCTAAAGAGATTGGCATGGATAGAAGGAATCCAGGTTTAATTGATCAAAACAATGGGAAAATAAGCCCCAAAGACATTTCAGAGAACCTTGAGGCAAGCTAGGATTTTGAGGGCAAGGTTTTCAGACAGGTGCCCATAGGACCTCAAAATTTGCTGCTCAGGGCCACCTTGAGACTGCTTTCTGCATCCCAGCCCAGTGTTCCTTGGCTGGTCCAAACATGACTCAAGCAGGTCCAGCTGCTGCTTATGCCACAGCTCCAGAAATTGCAAAATATAGTAGTAAACTATGGTAGCACCCACATGACGCTATGTCTACAGATACACAGAGTGCACAAGCTGTGGGGTCATGGTGGCCTCCTCCAGATTTCAAAGAATGTATTGAATGTATTGAGACTAGGTAGAAATCTGTTGCAGGAGTGGAGCCATAGCAGAGGACCTGGAACCTAGGTCGTGTTCAGCAAAGTCATAAGAAAGAGGTCACTGGAAAGAATGCCCATTAAGGCAATGCCTAGTGGAGTCAGGGGAGTGAGGAATTTCCCAAGATTCCAGAACTTTAGGCACACCAGCTTGCAACTTCAGTCTGGGAAGGCTGCAGGGATAGAGACTTCAGCCTATGAGAGCTGCTGGATGAACTGAGTCCAGAAAGGTCAAGGGAAGAGGGGTGTCTGAGGTCTTGAGGGCTCAACCTCTGACCCTGTGAGCCCAGGATGCAGGACCTGGGGGCAAAAGCCATTATTCTGGCATTTTAAGATTTAATATTGTTTTTGCTCTTGGGTTTTGGACTTATCTGGGACCAATTACCACTTTTATTTGGTCTATTTCTTCCTCTTAGAATGGGAATGTCTACCCCTATCCTTGCCTCACCATTGTTAATATATGGAAAGCACTTAACTTGTATTGGTTTCATAGGTTCATAGATGAAGGGAAATTTGCCTCAGGATGGAGGGTGCCTAGAGTCTCACTCAATCTGATTTCAATGCAACTCTGAACCTGGGCGTTGACGCTGGAGGAAGCTAAGTCTATTGAGGTTATGGAGATGGAATAGACGTATTTTGCACGAAACAAAGAACAAAGTTCCATATGTTCTTACTCATAAGTGGACCTTGAACAATTATAATGCTATAAGAGCAATTGGCAGTAGTGGGAAACTGTTGGGAGGGATGGGATTGGCAGTTGAGGGAAACTGCTAGGGGAGGGAGGGGTATACCTCATCAACAAGGGTATCTGCATGGTCAGAGTTTGTATACCTAAGCCTGAAATGTACCCCACATCTTTATAATAAAAACTAAAATTAAAAAAAAGAAGGCCCTAAAGTCTGAAGTCCAGGGGTGAAATGCTATGGTTTAAATATGTTTCTGAAAGTTCATGTGTTAGACATCTAATCCCTAATGCAATAGTGTCGAGATTTGGGACTTTTAAGATGAGATTAGATCATGAGGGCCATGACTTCATGAATGAATGAATGTCATCATGAGAATGGTTTAGTTATTGCAGGAGTGAGTTCCTGGTAAAAGGATGAGTTCAGTCTCCTTACCATCTCTCCTTCTTACATCTTCTCCATCCTACCCTCTGCCTTTTATGGTGGGATGATACAGTAGGAGGCCTTAATCAGGTGCCAAGCAGATGCCACTACAATGCTTCCAGACTTTCTAGCCTCCAGAATTATGAACCAAATACATTTCTGTTCTTTATAAATTACCCAGTCTGTGGTATTCTGTGATAGCAGCACAAAACAGATTAAGACAACCAGGCAAATACTAAACTACGGAAAGCTGGTCTGACTGGTCATAGACTTTGAGGAAAAAATAGTTACTAGAAAAAAATAGGGTAAGCACAAATTAATGAAAAGTTCAATTTGCCAGGAAGACAAAATAATAAGGTTTAAGCTTTGGACACCTAATAACATTTCTTCAAAATATATAAAGCAAAAATTGACAGGCTAAAATGAAAATATAACAAATTTACTATTATAGTAAGAAATTTCAACATATCTGTCTCAGATATTGATACATGAAGTAGACAACTCAGCAGTGTTACAGAAAGTGGAGATAGCACAATTAATATGAATGATCTAATACACATATAAATAACATTTTATGCAGTTGTTGTATAATTCTGTCTGATACCCAAGGTACATTTGAACAAATTTCTCACATTTTAAGCCAAAAAATAGTCTTTAAATATTTCAATCAGTAAAAAAGGCTGTCTTCTCTGACAACAAGAAAATTAATTTAGATATAAGTAAAAAAAGGATACGTACAAAAATCCCACACAATTGAAAGTTTAAATACCTCTTAGATCAAATAATTATCACAGAAAATAGAAAATATATAAAACTAAGTAAAAATGAAAACAAAATATAAAATACGTAAATTGCAGTTAGATCAACAGAAAACTTCAGCAGCCCTACAAATATTAAAGAAATTGAATCAATAACTAAAATCCTCTTTATAGGAATTCAAATGAAATAATAGGAAAAAAACAAGTAACCCCATTACAAAGTGGGCAAAGGACATGAACAGACACTTCTCAAAGGAAGACATACAAGCAGCCAGCAAACATTTTAAAAAAGTTTCACATCACTAATCATAAGATAAATGCAAATCAAAACTACAATGAGATACTACCTAACACTGTCAGAATGGCTACTATTTAAAAGTTAAGGCAGACAGCAGACACTCTCACTACTGTCATTCCTGACAACATGTCCTTCCTTTAATGCATCTATCTTTCTTAGTTTAAAAAAAACTAAAAAACAACAGATGTTGATGAGGCTGCAGAGAAAAGGGAATGCTCATACACTTGGTTGAAACGTAAGCTAGCTCATTATGATAAATACTCAAGGTCCGCTTATGAGTGAGAACATATGGTACTCAGTTCTTTGTTTCTGTGATAGATCACTGAGTATGATGGACTCTAAATCCATCCAAGTTGCTGCAAAGTCCATAATTTTGTCCTTCTGTATGACTGTGCAATGTTTCATCATGCATATGTACCACATTTTAAACATTCAGTCCACTTCCAGAGGAGGTGGGGCACATCACACTAACAGGGGCACCTGATTCCAAACCAGATGAAGTGAGGACCAAAGGGAGGCCGAAACTTCACCAGTGCGATGACCACCTTTGTACCTAATCCTGAATTGTACCCCATATCTTTATTTCTATATTTTTTAATTTTTAATTTTAAAGATGTGGGGTACAATTCAGGGTTAGACATACAAATGTTCATTATGCAGGTTCCCTGGTTAATGATAAGTTCCCTCCCTTCCCCAGCAATTTCCCACTACTGACAATCAACTTCTCATAGCATTCCCATATCTTTAAAAAATGTAACCCAGTTTAGTCCCTGTGGAATGCAGTTTGGAGATTTCTCAAAGAACTAAAAATATGAAGGGAGATGCATAAAAAATGGAACTTCTTTATAAAAGATTGTGCATTTCAGTCACCTTTAAAGTACTCGTCATTTGACACTTTTTCACTGCTCAATTTTTGATGCCCGTTAGTACTTCTGCTGTTTTTTGTTTCACTCTTCCACATCAGCAAAATGTTTCCCCTTCGAAGACTTTTTAAATCTGGGAAAACAAAAGGCACTTGGGGCAGATCAAGTGCAGAGGGAGTGTGGGACACAGGGGGCATGCCATCTTTGGTCAAAAATTGCTGAACATTCAGTACAGTGTGGGCTGGTGAACTCATAAATTATGCATCGTGAAATGGACAAACATGTTGAAAGAACCTCAAAAAAGAATGTCACTGACACTGAACACGGTCTCTCACATCATGCTGGCTGTTACGCTGATGCTGATGGGTTTCCAGAACACTTACCTAATGGGCAAAACCTGTACTACAAGGGACCTACCCTCTAAAAGATAGTTCTGTTCTTTTTTTTTGGAGTGGGGGTTCTCTCTTGTATATCTCTCACTCAAACCAGCAATCCCACTACCGGATATATATCTAAAAGTGCACAAATCATTCTGCCGAAAAGACACCGGCACTCGTATGTTTATCACAGCACTATTCACAATAGCAAAAATATGAACCAACCCAGGTGCCCATCAACAGTTGACAGGATGCAAAAAATAAATAAATAAATAAAATGTGGCATATATACAATATGGAACACTATGCAGCCATAAAAAAGAACAAAATCATGTCCTTTGAAGCAACATAGTTTGCAGCTGAAGACCATCACTCTAAGTGAATTATCACAGAAACGGAAAACTGAGTACCCGATGCTTTCACACTGAAGTGGGAACTAAACACTGGGCACACATGGGCATAAAAATGGGAACAACAGATACTAGGCACTGCTAAACAGGGGAGGGAAGTAAATAAGGGCCCCCAGACAACCCATCAGGCACTGTGCTCACCAATGGTGGGCAGGCAGTAGGCTGATATTGACTGAAATACTTAAAGACTAGTTTTTGGATTAATATGGCTTTCATGCAGTATACCTGTGTAACAGATCTTCACACGTACCGCCGGATTCTAAAGTAATAAAATAGCCTCCTTATAAATGGAACACCAGATGCAGATAGTTGTACAGAAAAATCTATCAGATGTTTATCAAACTACTAATTTCAATTGTATACAAATTTTTTCAGTACATTAAAATTGTCCTCCACTCGTTAAAAGCATTTCCCTTTTTTAAAGCCTTGATAGCTAATGCTGATAAGAAAACTTTTTAATCAAAGGGGCAGGGCTCTGTGGCTCAGCCTGTCATTCCAGCCCTTTGGGAGGTAGAGGCAAGTGGATTGCCTGAGTCTGCAGGTGAGAGAACAGCCCAGGCAACTTGGCGAGACCTCATTTCTACAATAAATAATAATAATAATAAATTAAGTGGGTGTGGTAGTGCACACACTTGTAGTTCCGGCTACTTGGAAGGCTGAGGCAGAAGGATCGCCAGAGCCCAGCAGATCGATGCTGGGGTGGCCATGAGTGTGCCATGGTACTCCAGCCTGGGTGATGGAGTGAGAATCCAACTCAAAAAAAAAAAAAAGAAAAAAAAAGAAAAAGAACTATAAAAAAAGAAAAATTGCAGGACAAGTAGATGCAAAAATCTTAAAAAAAATATTTATAAACTGATTAGTTTTGTATTTTAAAAAGATACTATGATCATGTGCATCAATTCCAGGAACATAATACATTCTTAATGATCTTTATTTCTTCTGGCTTCTACCATTTGTAAGGGAAATGTAATTATAAGTCCTTTATTGCTATTCTGAAAGTGATATCTTTTTTTTCTGTCTGCTTTTGAGACTTTGTCCTTGACTTTGGTTTTCAGCAGTTTACTATGAGCCAAAGAGAAGTTTACTTTGCATTTGTCTTGACTGGTTCTTCAGAACTTCTTTGTTTTGTGAGTCATTTTAATTTTAGATTATTATTTCTTCCCCTTGTCTCTGTCTCTAGTCTTTATGATATTCCAATTATATGCATGTCACACTTTAAAAATTTTTACTATGTCTTGTATGTGTTTTATGCTTCTTTTGGTATTTACCTTTTTTTTTCTTTGTGTTTCAATTGGGATATTTACTGGGTGGGGAACCTAGAACACTGTACTTTATTTCTCCTCAACTTGATCCCATGTGCCTTTTCTCTGTGCCGACTTTCATCTATGTCCTTTTGCTGTAACACACAATAACCATGAATATAACCACCTCTAAGTCCTGTGACTCCTTCTACTGAATCATCAAGCCTGAGGAAGGTCTTAGGGACACCCAACACAGACACCATTTGCAAAAGCAGCAAACTAACAAAGTATCTAAGAATAAGTGTAGGAAAAGATGTGTGATACTGCTAGACTGAAAGTTATAAAAGTTTAATGAAAACCAAATAACAATACTTAATATACTTAAAGATATTTCCCATTCATGAATAGGAAATATTAATCTTAAAGATTTCAAACTTGGAAAAGTTATTGACAGTTGTTGTTGGATTGCACTAGTAGGTTAAAAGGAAATATTTATTTAGAAGGTAAATTAGAAAAAAAGTGTGAATCTACCTCTCCAAGATTGGAGAGGGGGAGCAAATATTCCTTCATAATAATATTCTAATCAAAATCTCAATAGAATTTTAAATAAACTTGATGATTATGACTTTCATATGGAAGAACAAAGGGCTCTCCAAAAAGATGAGTATGTCAGAGAAATTTGGCACACCAAATGTCAAGAATTGCTATAAACTAGTAGTAATTAGGACAGGAAAGTATTGGTGCAAGGATAGTCAAGTTGATCAATAGAGTAAAAGTTATAACTCACACATATAAAAAGATTAACTCTTATTTGACTAATTATTTAAATGTAAAAGTCAAAATTTCAAAACTTTTAGAAGAAAATACTGGAGAATATTTTTCTGGGTTCTGTAGGGAAGTGTTTCTAGATAAGAGTGAAAAATACAATTTTTGAAGAAAAGACTGTTAAGTCTACTTCCTAAAAAAGGAAGAGTTCGTGTTATTAGAAGATATCATAAAGGGAGTCACAATGAGAACCATGTCACACATATGATCAATAAATAACTAGTCTCTAAAATGTACAAACAGCTACTAGAACTATTAGAAATCAGTAAGGACATAGATATCCCAATAGATGAAGTAATCAATAATAGAGACGTATCTTTCACATTGAATATACAAATGTATGTTCAATCTCATGATTAAGCAGACAAATGCATAATACAACCATGAGATATCATTTCATACAAGGAAAAAAATTAAGTTCTAGAGAAGACGTGGATCAATAGAAACACATTTCTAGCGTAGGGGTACATTGGTATAGTCACTTTGGAGGACAGTAGTTTCACAACACTATATAAAGTTGGACATTTGCATACTCTAAGACTCAACAATTCTACAATTAGGCATATACCCTAGAGAAATCCTTGTACCTGTGCACCAGGCATCGTATGCAAGAGTCCTCCTTGATGTTCGGTGCATAATAGTAAAAGCTAGGAGCAATACAAATGTCCAATCATTGGAAAATGGATATAAAACTGGATTTATAACTTGTAGTATCACACAATAGAGTAGTATGCAACTCCATGCACCAACACAGATGATTCTTAGAAAGCTATTTTTGAGTGGAGAAAACATTAAGACCCTGCAGGCTACAAACAGATATTCAAAAGCTCAAAGCAAGTAAAATTAAGCTATCTTTTGTTTAGGCAGACATACACATATGGCTAAATATTTTTAAAGGAAAGGATTGATAAATATAAAATATGGGATGATGGTTACTCCAGGGGGAGGGATCAGAATGCATCCAGACACAAGAGACATCAGGGAAACTGTTAACATTTCTTTTCCTTTTGCTGGTTGGTGAGTACCAGGGGCGACTCTCCCCAAGTCATATTTTATTGATAAAAAATTGTGTATTTACTCTTACATGGTTACACTTCAGTCACCTTCAAAATTCTATTTGATGCAATTCATTTATCAAGACTCTTTTTCCACTGCTCAAAACAGTTTTTGAGCTGTCAGTTCAGATGCCTTTTAGTGCTTCTGTCATTTTTTGTTTCACCTTTTCCACATGGACAAAACATTTCCCTTTGAGGACTTTTTCCATCGGGGAAACAAACAAACAAAGTCACTCAGGGAGAGTTTGGGCGAATAGGAGGGTAGGGCATGGCGTCATGCCGTTTTGATCAAAAACTGCTGAACACTCAGCGCCATGTAGACAGGTGTGCTTATAAATCATCCATCAAAATGGGCAAATGATTGAAAGACTATCCCCCTCCCCCAAAGTTAGCTAAAGCCAAACACAGCTTCTCACATCAACGCTTGATGGTACACTGATGCCGATGGGTTCTTACAACCAGAAGTTCCCAACATTTTTTGGCATCAGGGGCCAGTTTCCTGGAAAACAAATTTTCCACGAGAGAAGGGGGAGAGTTATTAGATTCTCATAGGGAGCGTGCAACCTAGATCCCTCGCGTGGGCAGTTCACAGTCGGGTTTGTGCTCCCATGAGCCTCTAATGCTGTACTGATCTGACAGGAGACTGAGCTCCACTCGCCTCCTGCTGTTCAGCCCACTCCCGACAGGCCACTGACCTGTACTGGTTGGCCTGGAGTTTGGGGACCCCTGCCTAGAACAGTTACCTAGCGGGGTAGCCTGTACTACAAGGGGTCCACCCTCCAAGCAAAGAGATAATTTGGGTTTTTTGGGAGTTCCCCCAACCTTGTATATAAGTGACTTAATGTTATGTCCTAAATTGTGCATGTGTTTTTATATATAATTTCTTTTTAGTAGGATATATTTCAAAATAAATGAAGAAACATATTTCCATAACAATTAGAAGAATCAAACATGGCTAGTTTTCACGATAAGGCACACATCTCCAGAATAAAATAACTCTATTTTGAGTTAGAGAAATTTTTGTTTCTATTGTCTCACCTATTTTGTACCATTCAGACATTCAGACTTAATTTTTTAAGGTTTTGTTTTAAATTTCTCTTCCTTAAATTCAAGAGTTCTCTCATGTTTTGACACTTAAAATTACGGCCTAAGAGGTATTTAGTTTACAAACTATAATTTTTCCAAGTAGAAATATATGTGCAAATTGTCTTCCAAATTACTACTCGAACATTTTTCCAGATCTGTTCACCAGTCTTGAAGCTGTCATTATTTAAGTGCCTTAGGCCAAAGGCACTTATTTGGCAAAGTCTTTCATAAGCCAAGACAGCTTCATCGACCAAAACAAATGTCCCAAGCCTCAAAGACATAACCGAATAAGTCTGTTGAATGTCATCGTCTGGTCTCCCAAGTGACAGTGTACTTCACACATGAGATAGGGGGTGGCCCCAGAGCTCCATTTCCAAGCTCCCTCCTACACGACAGGAATTACTTCTTTGGCAAGAAAGATCTGTGGCAAAATGTTAAAGTCACATGGACATATTTGTTTTTTATTTTAAGGTGATTGAATAGAACACATACTCATATCCAGCTGACTCAGTGTCTTCCCTCATTGCTGCCTAAGACAGGAATACAATTTCAAGTGAAAAACCACAACAAGAACTCATGATGTTTCTCAAAGCACCTGGGAAAGGAGGCTATTATAAGAGGGTTTGTCTGAAAAGTGGTCACTGGGAGGCTCTGCCGCTCACCAAGAACACCTGCTTTGGTGACTCGAATTCAATTTCCTTGCCAGCTCTTTAACTAGAAACAGATGCTGAGATTGCAGGCGCCAAGAAGCAGATCTATTCACTACTCCTCTCAAGTTTTCTGAAAGAGCAGTGTTCAAACACTCATCCTTCTCTGAATGCCTGTTCTGTTCTGTATAATAGTTATTTCGCAAAATCATCAGGGAACTATAATATCCTACTATTCGGCTGTTTAGGAAGATAGATGGCCATGTACCAGGGCTACTAAAAGCACAGAATAAACACAGCCCATTATCCAAGATATTGAATTTCACTCCAACATTTGGAGGTAAAAATTTACGTATTTTAATGTGGTAAGAAAGTGAAATCACTTTGTTTTGCAGTAAAGACATTGTGAAAAGTTAGTCACAATTTGCATACGTTTTAAGTGAAAATGTCAGGCTTCAAATCAATTTCACTTTATGTGTTTGTTCATTTATTTATTTATTTATCTTTTAAAGATGCGGGGTACAATTGAGGGTTAGGTATACAAACTTTGATTACGCAGGTACCCTTGTTGATGAGGTGTGCCCCTCCATCCCAAGTTTCACATTTTAATCCAACAATTTTGGAGCTGTGTTCCCAGACCCTTTAAGGTGCTTCTTATGGTTGTAAGCGTACATTCCTTGGCTCTGATGGAAGAAGTTGAGTCGCATTTCCCTAAGTTATTCCAAGATTAGAAAGACTAGATTTTTCTTAAGGGCGAATCTGTGTTAAAACGTAAAGGGGATAAGACAGGGAACCCCAGAGGATTGACCACAATTGGGGATTGCTGTGCTGCTTGCTATCAATTACTGCATGTATTCCTTCTTTAGGAGTTATGTTACTTCAGAAAGCCTGGGCAACTTGACTGATGAATAATTAGTAGAAGATGGGAAAGATACTTTTTACTTGAGTGGGCTTGGAAAACAGAAAGTCTATTCATTGAAGTCATGGCGTAATAGTTCTTCTTAGCAACTGCATCGCTCCTCAGAGAGGAAGTGGACCTTTGAGGGCAGGGCAAGGTAACCAGTGGAAGATCCTTTGTGGAGAGGGGAGTGGTTGACCCCAACAGGATGGAGACAAGGAAAGAGTTTATTTGGAAGAACCAAAGGTTATAACACAGTAGGAAATGGGAAGATGTGGTCAGTCACTGCTCAGGGTCAGGGAATAGATGACCAAGGCGAGCTGAGCTCAACTGACGACCAACTAATGGAGAAGAACGGCTTACAGAAAGAGCCCAGCAGGAGTAGCTGCCTATTAGTTCCAGCAAATTACTCAAGATGAAGGAAATGGTTTGGGACAAAAGTTGAAGTTGTGATGTCTGTGTCTCAGTTTTCTTGTTTATAAAATGGAAAAATGCTCCCTTTGGGACATTATTAGAAGACCATGTGGGTCTAAAAAGATAATTCAAGTCATCCGAGACAGTGTCTAGTAGAAAGCAGACATTCCACTGATGGCATTCCACCATTCAACTGCTATCATCCGCGCTATTTACTTTCATAAAACCTGTGTGACAAGATAAAGCCAAGGGTTTACTGATTCATGCAGAAAAAGTGTAGAAACTCAACATCCAATAAGACACCAGTTCTGAGCCACCAGGGGGCGTCTATAAAATACTCCGCAGCAGCGACCAAGTTCCCAAGTCCTGCATGGCACTGTCTACAGCCACAAATACATAAACTGGAAAATGGTGTTCTCTCCATGATTCTTCTTACCCTCTCGGTCCTTAAGAGGTGTCTAGCAATCACCACTACTGAACCTCAGTGAGTTAGATGTTCTTCCTTAAGATTTCCAGATTTCTGACAATGGTTTTATCTGCGACAAAGTCTCATCTTTACTAAGGATGCCAACCCATCAACTCTAAAAGCCTTGTCAACTTCTTGCTGAGCACAAGAGCTGCTGAATTTTTAATGGCTCACACCTGTTTTGCATTTGTTTCTCGTTGCAGGTCATTATGCCCTACTTTTGATATCCCTCCCATCCACAAGGAAGACTTTGAAAGCCTAGGCTTGTGGGCACAACGTTCTTAGGCCAGTACTGCTCAAACTTTAACTTTTACTTTTACCCGAGGCAAAAATATTGACAGTCTTTTAAGCTGCGACATTTTGTTCACTATTTTTTGGGGGGGCATTAATTTTGGTTTTGTTTTTCATCACTGAGGTTTTTGCTCAAGAAGAGTGCCTCACCTTGCTCTTGGCCTTGACATTAGCGAGGAGATAATCTATTAAACAGTCGATGAAGGAAGAAAACTTATGACGAAAAGGTTGAGTTAATGTCACTACATAATGGAAAAAAAGAGAATACACGATGGGTTGGTTTTTTTTTTTTTTTTGAGTTGGAGTCTCACTCTGTCACCCAGACTGGAGTGCAGTGGCCGCTCCCGGCCACCGCAGCCTCGACCTGCAGGGCTCCGGCGATCCTTCCTCCTCAGCCTTCCAAGTAGCCGGAATTACAGGCATGCGCTACCACGCCCAGCTGATTTTTTGATTTATTGTAGAGATGAGATCTCGCTGCCCAGGCGGGTCTCGAACCCGCGGGCTCAGGCAATCCACTCACCTCAGCCTCCCAAAGGCGCAGGATTACAGGCTGAGCCACTGAGCCCGGCTTGGGTTGGTTTTTTATGAGTTGAAAATCAAAGCTAATCATATGTGGATGTTTGTGTTTCTTAATGTGTGTAAGAATTCCTTGGAGATCTAGTTCAAATGCAGATTGTGACATGCTAGGTCTAGGGTGAGGGATGAGAGTCTGCAGTCCTGTAATGTGATACCACCTGCTTTGTTTTTTTTTGCTGAGGGTTGTTCTGGCTATTCTGGACATTTGTCCAAGAATTCCTGTGTTGTTTTTTCTAGGTCTGAGAAGAATGTTGCTGGTACTGGCCTCCAATTCCTGAACAAAAGCCGAAACCCACAGGTCATAAGAGAGAAGATAGACAAGTGGGACCTTATTAAACTGACGAGCTTCTGCAAAGCCAAAGAAACCATCCAGAAAGCAGGGAGACAGCCTACAGAATGGAAAAAAGTATTTGCCAACACCAGGTCAGACAAAGGCTTAACATCTTTGATCTACAAGGAACTCAAATGTGCTGAAAAGAAAAAAACAAACAACTCCATTATAAAATGGGCAAGAGATATGAACAGACACTTCACAAAGGAAGACATCCGAGCAGCCAACAGACACATGAAGAAATGTTCAACCTCACTAATCATCAGGGAGATGCAAATCAAAACCACACTGAGATACCACCTAACTCTAGCCAAAATGGCAATTATCAACAACTCAAAAAATTACAGCTGCTGGAGAGGGTGTGGCGAAAAGGGAACACTTCTACACTGTTAGTGGGAGTGTAAACTAGTGCAACCTCTGTGGAAAGCAGTGTGGCGATTCCTAAAAACTCTAAATATCAACCTCCCATATGACCCTGCAATCCCCCTACCGGGAATATATCCTGAAGAACTCAAATAACTCTATGAAAAGATACCTGCACACGTATGTTTATTGCAGCATTGTTAACAATAGCAAGAACCTGGAAGCAACCATGCTGCCCATCAAAAGAGGACTGGATTAAAGAAATGTGGTTCATATGCACGATGGAATACTACGCAGCCATAAAAAAGAACAAAATCATGAATTTCGCAGCAACCTGGATGGAACTGGAGTCTATAATACTGAGTGACCTCTCACAGAAACAAAGATCCGAGTATCACATGTTCTCACTCACATAATGGACCTTAAACATCCAATGCAATAGTATAAGAAAATGACTGACAGTACTGGAAACTACGGGGGGGGAGGGAGATGGGACTAACAGTAGCAAATATCTGTCTGGGGATGGGGAAACACCTCTTATCAACAGGGTGCCTGAATGAAATGTATTTGTATACCTAACCCTAAACTGTACCCCACAACATCATAATAAAAAAATTATTGATTAAAAAAAAAGACTAAAAAGAGAGTCTGCAGTCCTAACAAGTTCCCAGGCAGTGTCGCTACTGCTGGTCCTCGGAGCACAGTTTGAAGGGCAAGACCCTAGGCTATAAGGTGGCAGGGTAAGCCATGACTGCTCACTTCTGAGTGTTTGTTTTATGTCATTAGTGAGTGACTCAGCAGAGATCCTCCACTGGCCCCCAGGAGCATCCTGGCTAGTGATAATATTTACTGAGTGTTTAAAGACCCCAAAGGCCCAGGTAACTCAAGCTGCAGGGACTTCTTGGTGCACACTGAGTCAGTTAAACCAGTGTGTATGAGGATTTGGTTAATTGGTGAAGTCAGCTCTCCCAGCTTCCTGCAGGGAAAATGGCAATCGTATTTTATAAAAACACGTTACCTGTGATTACAAAGGATTAAAGAGAAAGTGGACTCTAAAGAAAATTGTTTGTTAGCTTAACGACCAAGAATTTAGCTGACTCACATCTTTATTCTTCATCTCTTTTATCTTTCTGAAAAACTCACCCAGCCAACCACAAAATGGTCTTGGGATACTCTGCTCTCAGCGGGTTGGGGAGGCAAGCATTCTGCTCTGTACAGCAAAGTCCTTTCTTTCAAAGGTGTTTCTTTGAGATCTATCTTTGCTGTTTTCACATCAACCCTGAAGTTATCTTCCAGAAGAGTGTGTATACACATATCTCAAGACAAAATGCTTATCTCAAGACGAAGTGCTATATTCTAAAGAATGGCTCAAGCAGTTGTGCTGAGTCTAACAATTGCCTATGGTTATAGCTTTGTGTTAACTGTGTGATTGGTGTGTGCTTTGTTTATTCAAAAGTCATGTTATTGTCATCTCCCATGTGTCAGCATTTACTTTCAGCATTCAGAACACAAGCGGGATGTTGCCACACAGGCCAGCAATTTTGTTTAATATGCTGCACTGCATCTGAGCCACCAGTGCAAGGGAGGTCCTGGTCATGCCTACCTGGTATGCCTCTGTGTGATGGAGTAACATGATGACAGATTCTATTTTGAGATGCTTTAGAGAATAATAACAAATTAAAGAAAAATTATGGTGTGTTCAATATACTCTTCAAGACACAATACTTTCCCTGTCTCTGCACTTATTCTCCCTATATTTCAGCCTCACCTGAGAAACCACCTCTGGTTTGTACTGGATACTACAAGCAGAAAGAATATTGGAACATAAAACATCAGAAGGCAATATCATTACCAATGCTGTGCTGAGCCATATTGGAACCCAAGGCAAAAATATTGACAGTCTTTTAAGGTGTGATATTTTGTTTTTTTGGCATTAATTTTGATTTTTTTTTTTAATCACTGAGTTTTTTGCTCAAGAAGAGTGCCTCACCTTACTCTTGGCCTTGGCATTAGCAAGGAGATAATCTACTAGACAGTCGACAAAGGAAAAAAACTTATGAAGAAAAGGCTGAGTTAATGTCATTATATAATGGAAAAAAAGAGAATACATGACAGATTGGTTTTTCATGAGTTGAAAATCAAAGCTAATCGTATGTGGATGTTTGTGCTGATTCTTGCAGCTACAGTGAGCAGAAGAAAGGCTTTGAGCACTTTCTCAAAAGACTTTTCAGTATTTTAACTTACGATCATGAAAGAAAAGACTTTGTTGCAGTGTATTTGGGTCTTCTTTATCTTTTTTTTTTTTTTTTTGAGTTGGAGTCTCACTCTGTCACCCAGACTGGAGTGCAGTGGCCGCTCCCGGCCACCGCAGCCTCGCCTGCTGGGTGCTGGCGATCCATCTGCCTCAGCCTTCCAAGTAGCTGGAACTACAGGTGCGTGCTACCATGCCCGGCTAATTTATCTTAATAGATCTTCTATATAGCAATTTGCAACATTTATCAAAGTTGAACTTTAATGCACATGTTACTCTCAAACCAAAGTCTTTATCCTGGAAGTTATAAAAGTTATAATCTGTTTTTTTTTTTTAAATTTTAATCTTCAGCTGTTCCTTGGCACAAGCTTAGTTAGAAAGTTAGGTTCACTGGAGAAGGGACTCACAGTTTAAGTGACACTGGGCAAGATAAGCTTTAAGTCCACAAGTCTCAGTGTTTTCAAGTTAAATAGCAGGAGTACTATCTGCCATGTTTACCTTATTGGGTTGTTTTCAAAGTAATGCACAGGAAGCTGCTTTGTAAAATGTGACCAGCCTATTCATTACTATGAGTTGACCATGAATTTACTAAGGTATACATAGAAAACACTCATTCAGATATATATATATATATATAGTTGCAATAAGTGTGCAGGATTTTATATACCTCTTTCACTATCTTTTAGTATGGCCAACCCATACCTGGTATCAATTAGTGACCAAGCCACCCCCACACCTTTGTCTGGACTGTTCTAACGCTCTCCTATCTGGTCTAGCCTCCTATCTACCTGGTCTGGTAACCTGGTTAGGGTTAGGGTTAGGGTTAGCATTACCAGTCAGCCAGTCAGGCTCCACTCTTGATAGACACAGCTCTAGCCACCTATACCCCCAGCACCCACCCATGCTTATGTTGCAGGCTCAACCTAGCAGCCAGAAGAAATATGTATATATATACACATTGAGTTGGAGTCTCACTCTGTTGCCCAGGCTGGAGTGCAGTGGCACGCTTACAGCCACCACAGCCTCAACCAGCTGGGCTCAGGCAATCTTTCCCCCTCAGTCTTCCAAGCAGCTGCAACTATAGGGACTCTATACCATGCCCAACTAATTTTTATTATTTATTTATTGCAGAGATGAGGTCTCGCCAAGTTGCCCAGACTGGTCTCGAAACTGTGAGCTCAGGCAAACCTTTCACCTCAGTCTCCCAAAGTGCTGGGATTATAGTCGTGAGCCACTGCGTCCAGCCAGAAATGTTTTCTTAATATAAGTCAAATCAAAGCCAGGCTCGGTGGCTCAGCCTGTAATCCCACACCTTGGGAGGCTGAGGTGAGTGGATTGCCTGAGCCCGTAGGTTCGAGACCCACCTGGGCAACTTGGCGAGACCTCATCTCTACAATAAATCAAAACTAGCAGGGTGTGGTAGCGCACGCCTGTAGTTCCAACTACTTGGAAGGCTGAAGTGGAAGGATCGCTGGAGCCCAGCAGGTCAAGGCTGTGGTGGCTGGGAGCGGCCACTGCACTCCAGTCTGGGCGACAGAGTGAGACTCCAACTCAAAAAAAAAAAAAATGCAAATCATATCACTCTTTGGCTCAAAACCCTCCGGTGGTTTACCATCTCACTTAGCATCAAAGCCAAATCTCTTCAAGTGGGCTCTGAGATCCTCCTGAATTTTGTCTCTCATCTCTTCTCCACATTCATCTTCCATCATCTTCCCGTTGTTTCCTAAGTTCCTGCCACACTAGCCTCCTCCCTATTTCTTGTCCCTGACCTCCTCTTGGGCAAATGTCTTAAATCCTCAATTCCTCTGCTTCCTCATTTGTAAAGTGGGCATAAAAATAGTAGTAACAGCTGGGCGTGGTGGCTCAAGCCTGGAATCCCAGCACTGTGGGAGGCTGAGGTAAGAGGATTGCCTAAGCTCAGGGGTTTGAGACCAGCCTGGGCAACTTGGTGAGACCTCATCTCTACAATAAATCAAAAAATAGGCCAGGCTGTTAACCCTCACCTGTAGTTCCAGCTACTTGGAAGGCTGAGGCGGAAGGATTGCCTGAGCCCAGTTGGTTGATGATGTGGTGGCTGGGAGCATGCCATTGCCTTCCAGCCTGGGCGACAGAGTGAGATTCCAACTCAAAAAAAAAAAGTAGTAAATTCAGAAATTTGTTTCAGGATTAAATTAGTTAAAATACTTAGAATGTTATACATAGTGTTAAATGCCAATGTTATATGATCATAATTTTATTATCTTTATCTGATTTTTTTCAAAGTATCTGATGATGTGACTTCTGAATTGACAATAATCTCTGAAAGCGTCATATTACTTTGTTTTTATTCGTATATCACAACTTTAAGACTCTCACTGCAGATAAATAAAGCTCAACTTCAACTGCTACAAGGTTTCCTTGACCTTGATGCTATGTCTTAGGTACTTAGTTTTCCCTGAATTCTTCTTTCTTTAGCCTTTGTTTGGGGAAGGTGGTTTTATGTTTTGCTATTGTCTCTTGTGTTCTTTCTCGCCATTTCAGTTTGATGCTATTTTCCATTTTTCCTTCAAACTCATAACACCATATCCTTCCACACTCAGCGCCCTGCTTTCTCCTCTCTGTCATCAATTCTCTCCACAACTTTCATTCTCCCTTTTTTGCCGTCTCATGCTGGAGCAAGGGCACATTTATTCAACCCCTCTGGGAATTCTGTGTTTTGGTGAGGAAAATAAAAAAAATAAAAACTGGACTTTCTAGCAGTGCTAAAAATAGAGTCATTTCTGAAGGAATGAATAATGGAAATCCGGGAAGCGGAACTTGGATACTAAGCAGAGATGTGTTCACAAAGCAAACAGACTCACTTATCTGGTCTAGGGTGCAGGATCAGAATGGGTCCAGCAGCAAGGCTGACTTGATTATGAGCTCCAAAGCAGGGGGCGTATGTTATCTCAGTCTGGGAGGCAGGAGCTATGCCAGCAGGTGCCAACGAAGGATCCTCAAGGGTGGGTGAGCAGGGTCGGGAAGGTCTGTGCATGTTGCCAAGGACCACGTGGATGCAACGAGCAGGATATTCAGCCCTACACCGGTTAGCTTTTACATGGGAAGGACAGCACTGTCTTAGTCAATTTATGTTTTGTGAAGGAGTTTAAGCTTCCTAATTTTGAAATTCAAGTCTGTATTTGATTTTTCAAAAGCACAGTTAAATGGAAAATAGTTCCCTCAGTGGCCCACGCCTATAAGAAGTCAAATGGTTTGGATCAAAATACCATTTCCAAGTCACCAGCATCAGCCAAATTATAAGGACAGGCAAGGCAATTGGGAGGAAGGAACATCGCTTGGGGGTAGGTTTTACAAATCCAAATAAAGTGAGAGGGAAATTCACAGTATTTAAAGAGCCAGTCCTTGCTGCTTCTGTTCATGGAGCCAAGCTTCAGTTTTCTTGCCCTGACAATGGACACAGTGGTTACCTCAAGGGTTGCTGCAGGAATTAGGTGAGATAATGCAGAAAATGCGTTTATTACCATGTCAAACTCATGGATAGGTGCCTGTATTTATTTTCCATTGCTGTGTAACAAATTACCATAAGCATAGTGGCTTAAAACACCAGACATTTCTTGTTTCCCAGTTTTGTCAGCAGAAGACCAGGCCCTGCATGGCTGATGTACCTGTTCTGGTTCTCACAATGCTGAAGTCAAGATGTCAAGCAGCTGCATCCCCCTCTAGAGACTTGACTGGGGAAGAATTCCTTTCCAAACTCATTCAAGTTGTTGGCAGAATTCAGTTCCTCACCAGCTTTAGCTAGGGATTAATCGCAGCAACTCGAGACCACTCTCAAGTATTTATTATGTGTTTTTATATTGTGTTCTTTATATTCAAAATCAGCAACAGAGACTCCCCCTTACATCAAGTCCCGCTCACACTTTCAATCCTGTGACTTCAGAAAGGGCTTACCTGGTTAGGTCACTCCATTTTGGCGAGCTCAAAGTAGACCAATGGGTCTCCCAATCACAGGAGTGGTATCAAATGCATGAATCTTCCTGCATGCAAGAGGGAGTGATTACCAAGGCATGCACACCAGGGGGGAAAGGAATCGGGGAGCCATCCTAGAATTCTACCTGCAACAGTTTCTGTAAGTGGCTGTCCTTGTTGTTTGTTACTGAGGCATAAATAATGTGGAAGCGCTAGTGGTAAAAATACTTCTAGTCATTTGAATTTTACGTTGCATGGCGAGGTATTCCATAGGAGTAAAATGTGCACATAACAGACTTTATAGGTCAGGACACACAGAAAAGTTAAACAGGGATAGGACTCCCTAGCTTAGCGAGAGTTGACTTGATGACCCAACAACCATATGTGAAATCATGTTTTGGTTTCTACAGCCTTAAGGGCAGAAAAGGAGAAGACATTTCAGCTGGGGCACACAGTTAAGGGATTATCTGGAGGAAAGGCTAAAGCTAGCTACAAAGACAGTTAAAACTAAAATTTGTTGCCAAGGGTTCTGTTCACACTCTGTGCCTGGAAATCTTCTAACCTAGGGTAAATACCCTGAACTTGAGGTGGTTTGGGCATAGTTCTGCCTGAAGCCAAGGAAGAGAGAAAATGCTGTATTTGCTCCCTCCAGCCCTGTGCTTCTGTGTCTAAGGAGGCTGCTGGGCTATCGAATCAGTGCTCACCACCGGCTCTGTTGCAACACTGAACTGTGTTTGTGAGAAAGAATAAGGTTAAGTCAGGATTCCTTGATTGAGACCAGTTAATATAAACACTGAAAAGCTGATGTGCAGCCAGCATAGCTTTTGGCAACAACAACAGAAAGAAGAAAGAGCTGTAACAGGATAACAACAAAATAACTTCTGGTTCCCCTCTCCCCTCCACCCATCAAATCCCACTTGGTGATACCAGGATCTGAATTGCTCAGTACTTGGACACTTTTCTATCACATGTCATTATTGTGTGGAACCTTCCCAGGCATGTACAGAGCTCACTGCTCAGGAGATTAACTTTCTGGAGCCAAAATGCTTGATCAACTTCAAAGCAATTTGTGGAATTTATTTTCAGCATTGAACTGTTAAAAGCACATTCAACAAGTAGAATCCTAATACCCCAACCCATTGTGAAATAGCTCTAATTTATTAACATGTCCAAGAGTTAGCTGAGAGAGGCATCATTATCTTTGTGTATGTATATATATTCGTTCTCTTTTCTTCTTCTTCTTAATATCTGGGGTTTTTGACTTGAGAAAGGAGTTGTTCTGATTATGGTCAGTTTTTCTGGCTGAAAAGGTTTTTTTTCATCAGCCTTGAACACTTTGCTTTTTAACTTGATAGCAAAGAGAAATCATGATGGATTCCTTTGACATCACTTTACACAAAAACAAACAAAACAAAAATTTCATAAACCGGTAGAACAAAAAGACATGGCACGCAAGGAACAAAACAACCATGTTCTTGATCTTCATGAGGGACATGATTTTCTCCAACTACTGAGAATCCAAACATTTGGTCTTGAACTTCAATAAGCGTTTATGATTTGCTGATCTACTTACGGAATAAAAGATCATGCGAACAAATATTATCTCTGCCTTTAAGTACACACTAGTGATAAAGAATATGCAACATTAATATGAACATGACAGTCACTAAGCATTTGTGGACACTGAAGAAAGACTTTGGTAATAGATCCAACGGGTACGAACGTACCCCAGCCTAATGGCTGACTGGGTATTCGGGGGATTTATTTTTTGGACGGTGGGTCCAAATAGACCATAAGAGATATTACCAAAATGTTTTACAGTCTATAAAAATCCTTTTTATAGTTCGTCTCACTTAATGGGAAGAAGGTAAGAAGAGGAAAATTTATTGAGAGTTGGTGATGTAGGGGACACCGTGAGATATTTGTCAGGTATCGTCTCATTCATTTCTTATATTGATTTTGTAAGGAGGGATGTTAACCTCAGTTTTATAGATAATCTAGAAGTGCTTCAAAGTCTTTAAGTTACTTGCCACTCTGAAAGAGAATCTGTTCCCAAATTTGCGAGTGACAACTTTTTTTTCTTCTCTAAGATTGTTTTGGTCAAGAATTTGGAAAGAACTTGGCTGGATAATTCTCAGTTAGAGTCTGTAGAGTGGTAGTCATGGAGCTTCAGTTCTCTGAGGGCTAAACTGAGCTGGACTTTCACCATGCCTGGCTCAATTGTATGACTGATAGGTGCTACTGACTGCTGACTGAGAGCTCACAGGGAACCACTGGCTGGAACACCTACATATAGCCTCTCTAACATGGTGGTCTCAAGATAGCCAGTTTTCTTACATGATGGCTGGTTTCCCACAGATTGAGTGCTGCAGAGGGCCAGGTGGAGCCTGTATGAGAACCTGTATGACCCTCTGATTAGCCTTAGGAATTACATAGCATCGCTTCCACCATCCTCTATTGGTTATTCCAGGGGTGGGAATATCAATCCAACTTTTGGATAAGAGAAATTTGAAAATATTTGGGGGCCATGTTTTAAAATGACTATACTTGTTCAAAATAAAAAATCAAGTAAGAGTCCACTAAAATTTAATATAAACAACAGTATCTTTAATTGTAACTCAGGGTGTATAATGAAGGACTTTAATATATATATTTTCAATTTGCAAATGGAAGAAATTTATCACCAATGAGGTTGAGACTAAAGAGTTGATAAGTTTGTGAATCAAATCACAGGAAAGGCAAGATGGATATGGCTTTAGTCAAGTTTGGTTTTAGGTATCAGTGTGGGAGTTTTTTCCTTCAACTGCATCTGATTGTCTCTGCATGTTGACTGATCCTTTCTCTTTCTTTCTTTCTTTCTTTCTTTCTTTCTTTCTTTCTTTCTTTCTTTCTTTCTTTCTTTCTTTCTTTCTTCCTTCCTTCCTTCCTTCCTTCCTTTCTCTCTCTCTCTCTTTCTTTATTTCCTTCTGTCTTTCCTTCCTTCCTTCCTCCCTCCCTCCCTCCCTCCTTTCCTTTCATAGAGATGAGGTCTCACTGTGTTGCCTAAGCTGGTTTTGAACTCGAGCTCAATCAATCCCTCCGCTTCAGCCTCTTCTAGTGCTGGGATTACAGGTGCAAGCCACTGTGCCTGGCCATGGTCTTTACTTATTATAGGCCACTACCTTCATGATACGACCAGTATTAGCCCACACTACCCAAAAGAAATTTGACCTATTGCCAGAAATGGTTCTGATACTCAGTTTCTGTCACATATATTCACGTGTTCAGTTCTTATGGCAGATTTTATTTGAGTCATGTGGTTAGAACAATCATTACTAGAAGATTGGGAGGTGGGAGAAATGGGAGAAAAATAGTGAAATATGTTCAATAAAAATAGTGAAAAAGTGAAATATGTTCAATATGTATAGAAATCAAGATAATTTAAATAGTGAACTAATTACTAACTTCTTGTGCTGAGAACTGCTTTGGGAAATTTCTGTAAACTTTGCACAGGAAGGATTCAGTGTTTATCTCTTGGCAAACTTTTGTTGTCCAGAGAATGCATGGAAGACTAAATAAGGGGTAATTTAATTTAGGTGATAGAGTAATGCGCCAGAAGTCAGAGCATGTACTCATACCTTCTTCTATATGTCACTTTTTAGGTATGTTCACATGATTATTTCATTTGTCCACTTAACAGTTAAGTGTTATAGACAAGTTTTATTGCCATTTTGTAGCTAAGAAATCGGAGACCCAGAAAGTTTGAGACTTAATCCATGTCACAAATGGAAAAAAATGGCAGAACTAGGACTGAAAATCAAATCCTCCCATTTCAGTATGCCACAGATTCTCCTGACGTAAGACTCCGGTTTTCTTGATGGCATGATGGATGGGAAAGGTCACTACCAGTGGGTCCAACCATTCAGTTCTATGATCTAGAAGGCTACCCAGGACTCCATTCTATCTGAAAAGCATCCTGGGCATATTTTACCACCTCAGTCATATCAACAAAAAACAAATGAGAAGGTAAAAGTCAACAAGGTAGTCAAGAAAGTATTGTCCTTAGCTGTAGCAATAAAATCCCTTCTCTTCTTAGTAGGAGATTTTTTTCCAATGTATAGGGTCCATTTTTTTTTCCTGAAAGTCCATTCAATTCTTGACTTACAGAGAAGGGTTTTTTTTGCTAGATGCGAGAGTTTGCAAGGTGGGTAGTTCTGCAGAGAAATACGTGAGCGTCCCTTGAAAAGTGAGCATAAAACAGCAAACTTGGGGTTACAATAACGTGACGAAAGCCTTTGCAAACCTTGCTAGGAGATTGACCTCTATCCTGTGTGTGACGGGAGTCCATGTGCAGCATCCATGAAAGGAGATATCTTGCGTGAGAGGGATAGTCTTGGCGAGAGAAATTTACTTTTATAAATTTCATCCATAAAAGAGTGGGTTTAATTGAGTGTATAGAAGGTCAAATACCCTTCCTAGAAAACTAAGAAGTATGAAAAGTTTCTCCTTTGGTGTCCTGAGTTTCCCCTTCTGTATCCACTTTCCATCTTTTATTACTGCAAGTGTATCCATCCACTGAGAAGAAACGATTCCAATGAAATTCATGATCAAAAACGATGACCACGATGATGATAATGATGGTGATAGTACCTACTAATTTAATCAGTGCTTAACATTTAGATATTATTTATGTGGTGCTGATTATGGGGCCACATTAAGCTTTATGTGCATTATTTTGCTTAATCCTATCTACCCTATGAGATTAATACTGCGATTTCCCCTATTTTATAAATGATACATCTAACACTCCTAGAGGGAAATAACTTGAAAAAACACCCACAGTTGGTGAATAGTAGAGTTGAAATTCAGTCTCTGGTTTATTGGACTCCTAAGTCTGTTTCCTTTGTTATCCCAACAAAGGTGGCAAGAGACTGCTAATGACCTGCTCTTTCAATACTCTCATCATAAAAGAGAACCATCGGTAGACACAGTGCTTAACAGAAAGTTGAAAATTAGAATTGTGTGGTTTTAACACGAGGCATAGTCCAACGTAGAAAATATTTTCAAGTTGCTGAAAAAGGGCTTCCCAGAATCTCCTAGATCACAAATCATACCCTGCAGAGAAATTTTCTGTGCTTTCTCTGAATAAAATTGAAATTAGGAGAACCAAATAATAACTCAGTTATGCTATAAGGAAGACAAGATCATCCACAGGAATTATTGCCGGCCACTCCTCCCCCGCATTTGTGAAAGATTGATTACATGCTGAATGAGTGTAGAGAATGGATCTTAAGGCTATCTGGTGAACCTAAACTCCTAGTCTCCTCTCCTTTCAGAACTCCAGTTTCCTGGGCATCATGTAGACCTTCTCTGAGGTGAAAGATGTCCTATAAAGCACAGTGTAGGCAATTTTTCAGTGAATGTCATTACAACATTACAGCGTTGACGCTAATTCATCTCCCAACCTACTTTCCTAGGACTTGGTAGTAAAGACTTAATGCTGTTTCCAGCCCCTTTCATCTCCAAAGTTCTTACTAAAATATCTAATTAATCTTCAAAATGTCACCAAGGTAGGCACAATGCAAGTGCTGTCACTCCGCTTGCGTTCCCTTCATCTTTTCTTGTCAACCGTGTTCTTAGAATGATGGCCTTAGAGGAGACCTGGAAGGTTGTTTGGCTGAAAAATCTCATCTGATGCTTGATTTTCATAGACATGCTTGCCAAGTGTTCATCCAGTGTAGGGGATAATTTTGGGGTGTTTGCTAGCCCAATGACTAAAAATGGCTCACTTTGTCAAGAAATCATGCTGAACTTCAAGCTGCTAGGTAAATACAACATGACTCTCCATCCAGCTGCTATTGATTGAACACCTGAAGCCAACTGGGCCAATCAGAGAGCCACCCCCCATAACAAAGAATCAAGTTATGACAGAATGAAACTACAACAGTCTCAGCCTGGACTGTTGCTTTTGTTTTTTGGGTTTTTTTTTTGTATGTAGTGATAGCCTTGGAAGTGGCGGACATTGACCTTCCTTTATTTGAGTCGATCAGGAAAAAGAGAAATAAGAAGCAGATGTGCAACATGACACAGAGGTACACTGTGGAAAGGAGAGTACTCCCTGAATTTCCAATCACTTTCCACTTGTTGGTTATAATCCTTGGCTAAACCTCTGCATGCATGTCAAATTAGCATTCTTATTAATACTCCCAGTCTATTCTTGAACAAATATAGTAACAAAAAATTCTCTAGATGATTTCTTCTTCTCCTTTTCCTCCTCCTCCTTCTCCTTCTCCTTCTTCATATTATTATGTTATACCTCCCTATTCTTTCCTTCTGAGACTATTTGGGTACAAAAAAAAGATATAGGACTCAGGATTGTTTTTTTATCCTCCAGCTGGAATGGGGTGAAAGAAGAGATAAGGGGAAAAGAACTGAGTATTATTCTGTATTATTGCTGGCTTCTTTTGATTTCATTTCTTGTTGATAGCACGCTGTTTCTTGTCTCCTTTTCAGAATGACGATTACAGAATTATATCCATCCCCTGCGGTTTTGTAATAGGAAAGGTAACTGCATAAACCCACAGCTTATTTGATTTGCAGGTATGCTTGTAAGTAGGAATAATAAAAACTTTAGAATAGCAATGAATGCTAATATTTTCTTACATTTCCAGATTTATGGTTTGACCTTTGTACTTAACGAAATCAGTTCTTTAGATTTTTAGATTGTGTCAAACTCTGTCTTAAAATCATGGATTGTCAAGTTAAATCAAAAGAAGAACATTACGTAAAGTGCATACCACTGTAAATAACCCCTTCCTGAGTCCCCTACCTGATGCAATTTGGAAATGGCTGTCAATAAGGTCTAAAGAGTAGGTTTTCAATTGGTAGCAATGACACCTTCACAGAGTCTGGTAATTTAATACTTAACCCATGGTTAGGTTTTGAAATGTTCCTTTGCCCTACCTGAAGTCAATTGTTTTCTCCATTTCTACTCTGTCACCTCCCCCTCACTTATTCTCTGAGCATAGCCCGGGAGGTCAGGTCTGGGCATTGCCACTGTAGGAAGGGACTGGGTAGGTAGCACATGGGTAAGGGATGTCATGAAAGGTAGGGCATGGGGGGAGGGGAGATTTAAAGTGGGCTCTGGATCCCACTTGCAATTCAACCTCTGCCACGGTTGTGTCCTTCCCCAGAGCATGAGGGGTTGGGGGTAATATCAACTCCATCCCCCATCCATGGTCTCCTAAGGCTGTCTAAAATACATCACCTTGTACTGGGCAGTAGAGAGATGAGTCTATCCAATGTGAGTAATAAAGTGCTTCTTAAGAAGACGAAGGATCAGAAATTTGTTTTTAATGTCCCACTCAGAATACACTTGCTAGTTGATCTAGGAATTAGGACATTTTATTCACTCACTCAGCTCATCAAAAACATTTAAAAAAATTGAACTACCACTATGTGCACGACTGACAGTATTTACATAACTGTCTCTACAGTGGTTCTTAGACTGTGGTTCTCACATGTCTTAGTCTGTTTGGGCTGCTATAACAAAATACCTTAGACTGAGTAATTTATAAATAATAGGAACCTATTTCTCCTAGTTCTGAAGGCTGGGAAGTCTGTGATCAAGGTACCAACCAGATTCAGTGTCTGGTGAGAGTGAGCTGTCTGCTTCTTAGATGTCACCACTTACCGTGCCCTCACATGGCAAAGGAGGCAAGGTATCACTCTTCAACCTCTTTTATAAAGGCACCGATTCCATTCATGTGGGCTCTGTCCTCATGACTGGTTTGCCTCTTAAGGTCTCACCTCTTAATACGGTTGCATTTGGGATTTGGCTTCAACATATGAATTTTGGGGGAACACCAACATTCAGACCACAGCACTGTATCAACAACAGCTCATTACCTGGAAATTGTTAAAAATGCAAATTTTTAGGCCCCATGTTAGATTCAATAAATTAGAAATTCTGGGTTTGGGTTTGAGCAAGCTGTGTTTGAAGGAGCTCTCCAGGCGACTCGGATGCAACAAAGTTGTAGATCACTGCTCTGGAGACCATAACCTCAGGCACAAAGTCTATTTCATCTAATCCCTTGAAATTGTACTCTTCCCCTTTAGCAATGCAGTGATGAACTATATAGGAAATTGAGGTGTGAAAGTCAAAATCAATACATTGACTCTGTCTTTATTTAAAATTCCTATGTTTTCCTCATCACAATTTTTGGCCTTACTTTTGACTTTTAAATATATGCGTCTCAATTACTGAGTTATTTTGTGGCCCGTTAGATTTTGCACCTCAGGTAAATGCTTCACGTGCTGTCCCTGTCCTTTAGGAGGTCATTCACGTTGGGAAGAGAGAACAGACATTCGGGGCAGTCAGCTTAATATCACCCTGGATTCTGAAGGACAGCAGGACAGTCATGGTGGATGTGGTTGGGATGGACTCACACTTGAGCTGTGCACAAACCTCACATGGCCCTCAGCTGTGGATCGTCAGGGTAGGACTACAGGGTCAGAGAGATATTTTTCATTTTCGAGAAGTGAAACAATAATGCCTAGCCACAATATCCCTCAGATCTCACTCCTTTTGAACACAATTTCAACCAGAGATGACTACCAATTTATTTGTTCCTGACTGAAACCGTGCTCATCAGGACGAACTAGCTTGATTTAAAGTGAGTGTCATGTTTACCTGTAGTTACTTTCCATTTTATTCTACAGTCACGGCTGATTAATCACCGAATTGTGACATGAGGGAAGCAGTTCTCGCTGCCAGCCCAGAACTTGCCTCCCCCTTCAGTTTCATCTACAAAAAGGCAGAGTTGCCAAGGATAAGGCCTGACATCCGAGTGCTCAAGAAACCAACGACCATCCTTCCTGTCTCCCTTCTTTTCATTCTTCCTCCATTCCAAACTGAGGGAACAAAAGGAAGAATACAAAAGTCATATCTATAAAAATTATATTTTAATGAAGTGAACTAAAATTCTTCTCAATAAGTTTTTATTTTGGAATAGATGCAAGCTGTCAATTTCTCCATTATTCAGCTAATCTCACCTGCAGGCACTGAGGACATTGAACTTACTGGCTTTTTCTGGCAATTCTGATCTAGGCCAGCAAGAGATTAGTAGCATCTGACTCACCAGCTACTGGGGTAGTAAATACATTGGTGATCCTCCCAGATCCTCTCTTTAGATCCCGTTCATTCGTTCCCTGACTTCTGGGACTACTAGCTATTGATGACTCACAGCTGCATTCTTCACTGGACTTGCCCTCAGGCTCTGGGATTGGGCTGGCCAGAAGTTATACCCCTTCCCTTGGCAGCTCATAGCCATCAATATGCTGAAGTAAGGAGACAAGGGCCCAGCCTCCTTGGGACTCAATTTGTGACACTGTGAAGGAATTTCTGGCTCCAAAACTCAACATAGGGTCAGTCAAGACCTCCATTGTGAATCAGCTTCTTCTTCTGCCCAGTTCTGCCCTCTTCCTATCCTTTAAGTTATAGCTCTGAGCACCCACCCCTCCTCCTCCCATGTCCAACTATCCATTTTGGTATCTGTTGTCAGAGAACCCAATCTAACCATCAGTAGGGGTTCCAGGAAGCAGCCTCTAAATGGGCTTTTGGAGACGATTCATTGACTGGCTGGTGATGAGGACTGCATCGCTAGTGGGGATGGAATGGAGAAGAAACAGCCCTCGGAATGCCGTGGCAGTACAGTTGTGAAAGCCCTCACGAGTGGTGAATGGAATAGGATTTTGATGGAAGAAAATGAAGTGCTGATGTAATATTTTTGGTGCTGGAGACATACAGAAGAAATGATACCCATAAGAACCTTGGAAATGAGTGGTCAATGCTAAGTATCAATGATTAATTGAAGAGTATAATAATAGGCTAAGGGTGATAAGTCACAGATTCAAGATACAATGTGAAGACAGGAGAGAACTTCTTAGCAGCATTTAAGGTTTCTCCTATGGCTGGAGGATCAGACTCAAGATCAGGTTCAGGTTTTAGGTTCACTTAGTAGTAGAATTTGAGAGAAGATGGAATTCTCTACTGCAGCAGGCTTTCTATGCAAAATAATTATATATATATAATATATTATAATATATATATATATTATAATATATAATTATATATATATATAATTTTTTTCCTCTTGTCTTCACATTGTATCTTGAATCAGTGACTTATCACCCTGAGCCCGTTATTATATCTCTTCAATTAATCATTGGTTCTGATATATATATATATATATAGGAATCTAATGGGGAAGTGTGAGACTGACACTTGGGACAGGATATCTGATGGATGCAATTGAGTACCTTGAATTACCAGATTCCACTGAATGCACTGGGCATTCCCACCCACACTTGTTGGAAGATAGTGCCCCCCACTTTTGCTTAAAGATAAGGCAGAGGCTTCAGATGAGGCAGATCCCTTACAAGATAAGATTTGAATTTGTGGCCATGAAAACCAGACCAATAAAAAGGGTCAAATTCTTGCACAGCCCTACTATCATGTGATTACCTGCTAAGGGAAGATAGGACTAGACACTGGAAGGGCTGTAGAATTTGGCTAATGTGTTCTGGCAGAAACTGAAAAACATTGTTTGAAACTAGATCTTGAGGGTTCTGAATCAAGGGGGTGGAATATAAATTTGGATAAGGGAAAATTTATTGATATGAGCGTACTCTCCCATAAGTATAAGGTCTGACAATTAGGGTCATGAACTGATCCTAGAAAAGGTACTGCATACCTCATTGCTGACTTTCACTATGGTCACCTTCGAAGTACTCCCCTTGGGAAGCTAGGAACCGACGCCAGTGCCTAGTCCACCTGTCGAGACAATTTTGGAACTCCTTTTCTGGAATGGCCATCACAGCTGTTGTATTACCTTTGACGTCCTGAATGTCATCAAAATATCACTCTTTCAATATTTCCTTTATCTTCAGGTAAAGAAAAAAGTCATTGGGGGCCAGATCAGGTGAGTGGGGAGGGTGGTATTTGTTTACTGGCTAAGAACTCCCTCACAGATAGTGCTGTGTGAGCCTGTGCATTGTTGTGATGTAAGAGCTCCTTCAGAAGCATTTTTACACATACCTTTCTCATTTTCAATTAAGATTTTTCAAATTGTTATTCTATCGATGCTTATTTGGTCTGCTATGCCTCTTATAGTCAACGATTTTGATGCAAAATTCGATGAATTTTTGCAATGTTTTCTTCAGTTCTGCTCATTACTGGCCAAGTTGACTTCTCTTCATCAGTGACACTTTCTCTTCCCTCAGAAAAACATTTAATCCATTTGTATACTGTCATTTTCTTCATGGCATTATCCCCATGCAGTTGGACTAACATGTCCCTGATTTTACTTCCACTCTTGCCAAGTTTTCTAAGAAATGTAATGTTTGTTCATTGCTCTAATTCAAGCTCCAACATTCTCACTACACAAAACATGCAACAACAATAATGAAACCCACTCAGCAAGACACCACCACACATCAACAGGGACACAGCTGCAAGACATTGCTATACCAAGAGTATGAAACTTTACTGAGTTGTTTGTACAGTGCTGCCAACGTAAGAGTACATTGGCAAGTTTGTGACCCCAAATAGGCTGTAACGCCCTAGTAAGATCCTTAGAAGAGAGAGATAACATGCTGCTAGAATGGCTCTTGAAACCTTGAAAAAAGTGATGGCCCACAGGTGAAACAGAAATACCAGCACCAATAAGGCCATTTGATGATAGCTTATGTGAACAAAAGACTCAGAAAAAGAATATGCTAGAGTGGATTTACTATGGAAAGCTGGAAAACTCACCAGCCAGATAAGTTTATAGAGGACCCCAGAGGATGCTCCATCAATCCAAGCAATAAGCAGTTTATTGAGGGACCACTTTCTGGAGCGGTGGTGTGAGACCTGGGTGTGTAGTGTCTGTGGAGAGGATGATAGTGAGGTGGTCACTAGAAAGGACAAGTAACTTGCATGCTATGTGCAAGTGGCTGAAGTAGTGCATCACTGGGTTTTGTTCCATGTGCACTTCTGGAAGCCATGTGGTAGGAGCAGAAAAAATACAGTGCAGCAGCACCCTAGAAATAAGAAGAGAAGCTCCTTTGTTTTTCAGTATTCCTTCAGCACTCTCTACTGATAAAGCTTAACAGCATACTTGCAGTGAAATAGGAATGCTTTATTCCTAATGCAGTTCCATTATCACAGAGTAGGCAATACATCATAGATTTGGAGACTGGAAACAATAAATTGACTAATGTCACAGTCCAACCCTTTGAGAACTCAGATTCCATATGCACCCTTCTATACACATTTGAATATCCAAGCAACAATGGAATAACTTTGTATTTCTACTCTGATAAGATACAGCTATCCCTCTTGCAAGTGAAGATTTTCACTTTTTCTCAAAAGGAGACATATAGTCCCAACAGCCATTGTGTCCATTGCTAGCTATATGAATGACTCTCAAATTCCGTCACAGTTCCACTGAATGTTCTGTTACCTGAAGAGTAAAATTTAAAATTAACCCACAGTATATATGTACCACATTTTAAAATCAAGTCCAGTTTTGATGGGTAGCATTTATTATGCAGCCATAAAGAAGAACAAACATATGGACTTCGCAGCAACTTGGATGGATTTAGGGTCTATCATACTCAGTGATCTATCACAGAAACAAAGAACAGAGTACCATATGTTCTAGTCATAAGCAAATCTTGCACAATTATCATAAAACTATAAGAACGGGATTGGCAGTAGTGGGAAACTGCCAGGGGAGGGAGGGGCACACCTCATCAAAAAGGGTACCTGCATAAGGAACGTTTGTGTACGTAACGCTGAATTGTACCCCATACCTTTAAAACAAATAAATAAATAAAGTTAACCCACGACAGAAATAAGAAAGAGTAAAGAAGAGAAAATGATTAACATACAAGTAAATGCAGATTACAAGTAAAGGGAAAGCATACAAAACTACTGCAGTTCTTTCTGTAGGAGTTATTTCTATATGAATTATTATAGGAATATTTCTATAATTCCTGCCATTGGCTAGAGTGATATTTAATTATTTATTCGTTCAATACCAATTCTCTATATCCACCATTCTCAGTCAGATTCCAAGTTGGTTGTGGTTATATACCTGGTGGAGTGACCCAAAGGCAAATTTCCAAAGGATCTGAGTCATCAATTAACCTGTTTTTTGTTGCTTTAGTTTTCATTAATTTTTAAAAAGTCAATCATGGAAGTATTAAGTGGCTACTGGGTTCCAAACAAAAATCTTTCTTGTCCTCACAGTGTAGCAGCAACTCAATTTCCTCTTGGTATTCCAGGTCTGTAATCCCAAAAAGTAGAGTAACTTTTGTTTTTTTGGCTTGTTCAAGTATCATAAGCAGGCTAAAATGGCCAGATGAAAGTTTCATCTTTCGACTCAGTGGAAATACCATTATGTTCTCCAATGGAAGTGTTATTTGTAGGAGTAAAAAAGACCTTCAAGCTCACAGAGCAAAAATTCTGTTAGTGGATTATTACACAGTAATAGTGAGAAGAGGCATCCTTATATTGCAGGAGTTTTGAACTCCACTGTCAGCTTAAAACAGCAACTTCGGGTTCTTGTCCCACCACCAAGAAGATTAAGGAAGTCAGACACCAAAAAGATAAGTGAAAGAAGGAGTTTATTAAGCAACAAAGCTCTCCAGAAAAGAGAGAGGGCCTCCAAATGGGTAACCCCATGCTAGGAGTTTGTTTGTGGCTTTGTTTCATCTTTTCTGAGGGTGTTTCTCCCACTTATATCTCATGCGTCCTTTACTGCCTGAGACCCAATTTTTACCGTGCATGTGAGTCCTTGATCAAAGTTACTCCATCTTGAATATTACCCAAGGGTACCACAGAAAAGTCCACTGGGGGGGAGAGGTAAAACCATAATGCAAATAGTATGCTAACAAGGTCAAGTTAGGACATTTAGATAAGTTATTGAGCCTGCGTTTAAGCAGCAAAAAGTCCCTTTTAGTTGTAAATCCTGGGTTGAGAGGATGTTCTTAACCACGTTAGCCACATTTTCAGCCAACAATTATATAACGAGGGTGGTGCAGGAGATGTTCCCACTGATGTTGAGTTTCCTTGAGTCCTACCTCTCCGTCTACCTAACCAGCTTCTATCTTCTCTCTCACTTACACCTTGATTCCTAGAGCCAGGGATTTTGACTATAGGGGAAAATATCATATACTGGCCTGTGATTTGAAGCACACACTGCATCCTATAAACAAAACACCATAATTCCAGGGTGTTGTTTCCCAGTCTGTTTAGTAATTGAGTTGTGCATAAGCAATTCAACATTTCAGTGAGCCCAGCTGCTTCCAGGTGATGTGATAAACACAAAAAACCCCAGTTAATGTTATAGACATAAGTCCATCTGCACTTGCTTTGCTGTGAAATTAGTTCCTTCGTCACATGAGATGCTATGCAGAATTCCATGACAGCAGATAGGCATTCTCTGGGTCTAGGAGTGAGGATACTAATGAAAGAATTATGGTTAAAAAAAAAAAAAAAGCGATTGTAGAATATAAGTCTGTTCCAGAGAAGATTAGTTTTTTGTCCTGCCCATGATATGAGAGGTCAAATGTAATCAACCTGGCACCAAATGGCTTGTTGGTTACCCTGGAGAATGGTACTCTATTGGGAGTTCAATTTTGGTCTTTACTTTTGGCAAATTGGTCAGTGGCATTAGCTAGGTTAGTCTTGGTTAAGAAGAAATCTATATTGTTGAGTCCCTCTGTCCTTGCCACCATGACCATTTTGTTTATTGTCTTACTGAATAAGAACTAGTATGGCTGAAAAAAGGATAAAAGATATCATTAGGGCATGCTATTTTATCCACCTTATTTTCAGAGGTCTCTTCTGCAGTGTACGCCCTTTGTTGAGAATTCACACGAAGCACAAATATCTTAAGTCTGTGCCATGATGAGAGGTTCATTCATATAGTTCTTCTCTAGACCTCTTGTCACCAACTTTGTGATCTTATTCCCCTTAAATCTCTGACCATTCAGTCAATCCAAGAGTTAGTGCACATATTTTTGCCCACGTTTCTATTATTTTTTTAGATTGGAAAATATAGTTTATTCATAAATCAGATTGGAGAGAGAGAGAGAAAGAGAGACAGAGAGAATTCTCCTTCCTAAGATAAGGGAAGGGGCCAAAGCTTAGGGAAACATGGCCTGGACACAGCTCAAAGTGCCACGTGGCCGTACCAGAGTTTAACAAAAGTAAGTGACCAATTTAATACATCTTTCACTCCATATATATCGGATAACCAAATGTACTTCTCAAAGTTCTGCCCACTGGGAGGATTATCCTTCAGCACTCTCCTTCAAAATTATGCCTGAGTAAGGTTGTAGTGATGCAACTGTTTTCTTTGTGTTGGTGCCATCATATTTTGCAGGTCTATTTGGCTTAAGGTTCTTCTTCCTCAGTAAATTGGATATAAGGAATATTCCCAGAGGTCTTAGGTATTGATTGAAGTATAGAAGGAAATGCAATAAGTGTGGGTGTTGAAGAAATCTGAGCAATTTCTTACTTCTAATTTTTTTTTTAACATTTTTTAAAATCAATATTTTTTATTATGATATTGTGGGGTACAGTTAAGGGTTAGGTATACAAATATGCTTCATTCAGGCACCCTTGTTGATAAGAGGTGTCTTCCCATCCCCAGACAGATATTTACTACCGTTAATCCCTTCCCCTTTCCCCCCATAGTTTCCCACCACTGTCAGTCACTTTCTTATAATATTGTGTTGGATGTTCAAGGTCCACTATATGAGTGAGAACATGTGATACTCAGATCTTTGCTTCTGTGAGCAATCACTCAGTATTACAGACTCTAGTTCCATCCAGAATGCTGCAAAATTCATGATTTTGTTCTTTTTTATGGCTGTGTAGTATTCCATCGTGTATATGTACCACATTTTTAAAATCCAGTCCTCTTTTGATGGACAGCATGGTTGCTTCCAGGTTCTTGCTATTGTGAACAATGCTGCGATAAACATACGTGTGCAGGTATCTTTTTTATTGAGTGATTTGAGTTCTTCAGGGCATATTCCCAGTAGGGGGATTGTGGGGTCATATGGGAGGCCAATATTTAGAGCTTTTAGGAATTGCCATACTGTTTTCCACAGAGGTTGCACTAGTTTGCACTCCCACCAACGGTGTAGAAGTGTTCCCTTTTTGCCACACCCTCTCCAGCAACTGTTATTTTTTGAGTTATTGATAATTGCCATTCTGACTGGAGTTAGGTGGTATCTCAGTGTGGTTTTGATTTGCATCTCCCTGATGATTAGTGAGGTTGGACATTTTTTCATGTGTCTGTTGGCTGCTCGGATGTCTTCCTTTGAGAAGTGTCTGTTCGTATCTTTTGCCCATTTTATAATGGAGTTGTTTGTTTTTTTCTTTTCAGCATGTTAGAGTTCCTTGTAGATCCAAGATGTTAAGCCTTTGTCAGACCTGGAGTTGGCAAATACTTTTTCCCAGTCTATAGGCTATCTCCCTGCTCTCTTGATGGTTTATTTGACTTTGCAGAAGCTTGTCAGTTTAATGAGGTCCCACTTGTCTATCTTCTCTCTTATGACCTGTGGGTTTCGGGTTTTGTTCAGGAATTGGATGCCAGTTCCAATTTCCATGAGGGTATGTCCTTCATTTTCTAAGATTCTTATGGTTTGAGGTTTTACATTTAGGTCTCTGATCCATTTAGAGTTAATTTTTGTGTATGGGGATAGATAGGGGTCCTGTTTCAATCTTCTGCATGTGGTCAGCCAGTTTTCCCAGCACCATTTATTGAATAGGTTCTCCTTTCCCCAGTGGTAGGTGGTGGAGGCTTTGTCAAAGATGAGTTGGTTGAGAAACTGAGGTTTTGCTTCTGAAATCTCAATTCTATTCCATTGGTCTATATGCCCATTCCTGTACCAATACCAAGCTGTTTTGATTATTGTAGCTTTATAGTAAAGTTTGAAGTCTGGTAATGTGATACCACCTGCTTTGTTTTTTTGCTGAGGATTGTTCTGGCTATTGGTCGTTTGTGTTTCCATATGAATTCCTGTGTTGTTTTTTCTAGGTCTGAGAAGAATGCTGCTGGTAATTGGATGGGTATTGCATTAAATCTGTAGATTGCCTTGGTAAGATGGATATCTTCACAATGTTGATTCTTCCAATCCATGAGCATGGGATATTTTTCCACTTGTTTGTGTCATCTTTGATTTCTTTGAGCAGTGTTTTGTAGTTTTCATTGTAAAGATCTTTCACATTTCTGGTTAAGAAGATGCCAAGGTATTTCATTTTTTTTTTTTGTGGCTATTGTGAACGGAATTGTGCTTTTTGTTTGGGTTTCTGTTTGTTTATTATTGGTGTAAAGAAATGTGATTGTCTTGCACATTTATTTTATATCCTGAGACTTTGCCAAAGGCCTTTATCAGTGTAAGGAGGTTTTTGACAGATTCTCTTGGGTTTTCAAGGTACATGATCATGTCATCTGCAAATAGAGATAGCTTGACTTCCTCTTTTCCTATTTGAATACCCCTGATTGCCTTCTCTTCTCTGATTGCTCTAGCCAGGACTTCCAATACTATATTGAACAGGAAGGGGGAGAGTGGGCATCCTTGTCTTGGTCCTGTTTGCAGGGGAAATGGTTCCAGTTTTTGTCCGTTTAGGAGTATGCTGGTTGTGGGTTTCTCGTAGATGGCTTTTACTATTTTGAGGTATGTTCCTCGTATGCCTAGGTGTTTGAGGGTTTTTATCAAGAAAGGATGCTGAATTTTATCAAAAGCTTTTTCTGCATCTAATGATATAATGATGTGGTTTTCATTTTGACATCTGTTGATGTATTTATTTACATTTATGGTTTTACGAATGTTGAACCAGAATTGCATCCCAGGGTTGAAGCCCACTTGGTCATGATGGATGATTTTTGAGATGTGTTGTTGAATCCGGTTCACTAGGATCTTGTTGAGAATTTTAGCATCTATGTTCATCAAAGATATTGGCCTGTAGTTCTCTTTCTTTGTTGGGTCTTTACCTGGCTTGGATATCAATGTTATGTTAGCTTCGTAAAATGATTTGGGGACAGTTCCATATTTCTCAATCACCTGGAATACCTTCAGTAAGATTGGTATAAGCTCCTCCTTAAATGTCTTGTAGAATTCTGTTGGAGCCGGGCTCGGTGGCTCAGCCTGTAATCCCGTGCCTTTGGGAGGCTGAGGTGAGTGGATTGCCTGAGCCCGCGGGTTCCAGACCCGCCTGGGCAGCGAGACCTCATCTCTACAATAAATCAAAAAATCAGCTGGGCTATGGTAGCGCCTGCCTGTAATTCTAGCTACTTGGAAGGCTGAGGTGGAAGGATCGCCGGAGCCTAGCAGGTAGAGGCTGCAGTGGCCGGGAGCGGCCACTGCACTTCAGTCTGGGCGACAGAGTGAGACTCCAACTCAAAAAAAACAAAAAAACAAAAAAACAAAAGAATTCTGTTGGAAAGCCATCTGGTCCAGGGCCTTTTTTTGTAGGTAGTTTTTTTATTATGTACTCAATTTCCTTGATTGTTATTGGTCTATTTAGGGTCTCAGTTTCTTCTTGTTTCAACCTAGGCTGGTTGTGTGATGACAGAAAGTTCTCCATTTCCTTAAGATTTTCAAGTGTGTTTCTATACAAGTGTACATAGTAGTCTCTAATGATCTTCTGTATTTCTTCAGGATCAGATGTGACTTCATCTTTTGTGTTTCTGATTGTGTTTATTTGGGCTTTTTCTTGGTTAGTCTAATGAGGGGATCATCGATCTTGCTTATCCTTTCAAAGAACCAACTTTTTGTTTCATTGATTTTTTTTGTATTATCTTTTTGTCTTCTATGTCCTGGATTTGGGCTTTTATTTTGGTGATCTGGATTCTTCTGCTGAAATTAGGGTTTTCGTGGTCTTGTTTTTCCAGCTTTCTTAGGTAGCTTGTTAGGCTGTTAATTTGTGATCCTTCCATTTTCTTCATGCACGTTTGTAGGGTTATAAATTCCCCTCTTACTACAGCTTTCATGGTGTCCCAGAGATTTTGGTAAGATGTTTCTTCATTTTCATTTGTTTCCAGGTATCTTTTAATCTCTGTTTTGATTTCATCAACCACCCAGGAGTTGTTTAGCATCATGTTGTTTAGTGTCCATGTCTTTGTGGGTTTTGGAGGGACCTTGTTGGTGTTAATGCTTATTTTTATTCCACTGTGGTGTGAGAAGGTGCGTGGTAAAATTTCAATCCTTTTAAATTTGCTTATGCTTGATTTATGACCAAGTATGTGGTCGATCTTAGAGTACGTTCCATGCAGTGATGAGTAGAATGTGTATTCTGTGGTCTTTGGATGGAGGGTTCTGTAAGTATCAATTAAGTCCATTTGATCAAGAGTCACATTGAGTTTTCAGATCGCGTTGCTGATTTTTTGTCCTGATGATCTGTCTAGGGTTGTGAGTGGGGTGTTAAAGTCCCCAGCTATGATGGCATTGGAGTCGATATCTTTTTTTAGTTTACCTAGGAGCTGCTTTATGAAAGTTGGTGCTCCTATATTAGGTGCATATATGTTTAGAATGGATATTTCTTGTTGATGGATTGAACCTTTTATCATTATGTAGTGGCCTTCTGTATCTTTTTCAATTTTTGATAGCTTAAAGGGCATTTTGTCTGAGATTAAGAGTGCGACTCTGCCTTTCTTTTGTGTTCCATTCGCCTGAAACTTTGTTTCCCATCCTCTTACTTTGAGACTGTGAGTGTCCTTTCTAGTGAGATGAGTCTCTTGAAGGCAATAGTTTCCTGGTGATATTTTATCCATTTTGCCATTCTTGTCTTTTCAGTGGTGCATTTAGTCCATTCACATTCAAACTAATTATTAAAATGTGAGAGTTGATCCCTATCATAATGTTCTTACAGAGTTGTTGTTCTTCCTGTTCGTGTGTTGTCTTTCCTTTAGATTTAGAGTTGGATCATGTGCGTTTTTAATCTTTTACCTGTACTCTTATGAAGAATGTTGTTGTTCTTTTTTCCTTTTCTTCTGTGTTCAATACTTTCTTAAATGTTTTTTGTAGAGGTGGTCTTGTGGCAGCATAGGTTCTTAGGGATTGGATATCTGGGAACGATTTCAATTCTCCCTCACTGATGTAGCTTAGATTAGCTGGGTATGTTATTCTCAGTTGAAACTGTTTATCTTTTAGAACTTTGAAGATAGGGCTCCAAGCTCTCCTAGCCTGGAGGGTTTCTGTAGATAAATCTGCTGCTATTCTAATTGGTCTTCCCTGGTAGGTAGTCTGACCTTTTTCTCTTGCAGCCTTTAGGATTTTTTCTTTTATACCTACTTTGTTTAGGCAAATTATTATATGTCTGGGAGTTGGTCTTCTCATTTGTTGTCTTGCAGGGGTTCTCCGAATCTCTTGTGTTTGAATCTTTTCATCCTTGATGAGATGAAGGAAATTTTCTTGAATGATTTCATGAAATGTTTGTTCCAGTGTGGCCTCTGTTTCTCTCTCTGCCTCAGGAAGGCCAATTACTCTTAGGTTCAGTCTCTTGAAGTGATCATTCATCTCTTGAAGGTTTGTTCTGTCTTTTTAAGCTTCTTTTCTATGCTTTTGATAGTTTGGTTTAGTTCTGTGTTTTGGTCTTCGAGGTCTGAGATTCTTTCTTCTGCTTTGCTAATTCTGCTTTCTATGTTTATTAGTTTGTTATTTATTTCCTTCACAGTATTCTTTACTGCTGTTATTTCTGACATCAGCTCCTTCCTATTTTCCTCTTGTCTCTCCTCAATTTTTTAAATTCTCTCTATTAATGTCTTGATGTCTGGGTTTGTTGCATGTGACCAGTCATTCTGGGGGCTCTTCATTGTTTGTGTTCCAGAGTCTGTTTTCTCAGTGTCTTATCTCCAGGGGTCTGTGTGAGACCTATATTCTTCTTTCTGTTTTTCTTCATTTGTGCAGTTGTTTCCCCCTCCCTACTTTTTCCTTCCCTCCATGTCACCATCTTCTCTAATTCTGTTATTCAGGGGTAGAGGGATTGCTTTTACTTCTGTTTGTTCAATCTCCTATTCTTTATGTATGCCCTCTTACTTTGTTCAATTCTGGAGTTGCACTGTAGGTTGGGGTGGTCCTTTTTGCAGTTTTGAGATTTACTTAAGGGGGGAGTTGTGATTCAAAATCTATCTGCAGGTCCTGATATTTGCCAACAGGTGTATGGATAATCTGAAACCCACTTCCCACTACCTTGGAATCTGTCCATGCAGTGGGGCTGTAGGTTTACTCCCTGAAATAAAATGTGTTTAGCAGAGGGAAGAGAATGGAGCAGACAGTGGGGGGAAGAGGGGGGCGGAGAGAGAGAGGAGTAAGGGGGGAAACAGATGAGTGTACCTACAAATGGAGAGAGAGACCTAAACTGAAACAGATAAAAACAATATACCACGGCTACAGACTCACCAACTCCCATACAAAAATAAAAATAAAACATACAATGATGCTAACATACAAGCTAACCAACCACCTTATTAGTGTGCTGCTCCTTTATACAAAGATATGGTTTACAGAGCAGAGAAAAGAGAAGAAAAGGAAGAGGAAAAGAAAAATAAAAGGAACAAAACAGTAGGAATAGAATTAAGTCATTAAACTACCAGAACCAATCGAGCACACTCTGAGTCTTTTCGTTTAAGTCCAGTGTCCTTTCAGCTCTGATTTCTAACTGTCTTTTCAAGCTGGTAAATTAGTTCACAGTTAGGGTCAGTTGCCCCTGGCCTGCTGTGAAGGACAGTTCATATCACTGTCAGTTTACCACTCAAATCTGGCCTGTGTCTGTTTTTCAACCTTGTTTCTCCTGTTTCGGTGTTGTTACCTTGAATCGCCAGCAGGTGGTGCTATCTCAGCTGCTCCCCCCAGAGGGGGTGGAGCCGGACACGAGTCCGGCAGAGGCTGGAAATGGGAGCCTGCTTCAGGGCACACGGGAGGAGACCCACGGCCTGCAGGATGTCAGGGTGGCAGCAGAGGTGGCAGCGATCCCAGCAGATTTTGCCTGCAGGGGCTTCAAGGACTGAAGTCGTGGATCGCCTCAGGCACGGGTGGTGCGATGCGCTATGGCTGCCACGGAGGCCACGGCAGTGTGGCAGCTGCTGTGTCTGCGGCTGCAGTGGCTGTCTAGATGGCTGTGATGCCCCAGCGGTGGTGATTGCTGACCTCCATGTGAAGAGCAGGCTGCCGACGATGGGATCTGCAGCCCCCGGGAAGAGAGCCAGAGATCCTCTGCATTCTCCTTTGCAGAGGGTTTCATAGACCAGGCTGCTCTGTCGCCATCTTGCCGGAAGTCCTTACTTCTACTTTTAAGACCAGTCTGAGATCAGTCTTTTATATGCCATTTTAATTCAATGATAACTTGTTGCTAAAAACATCTACCCTTATGAATAGGTAGGTCAGATAATACCCCATTTATGAGTGATCTCAGAACCCATGGTCACCAGATATCCCATATTTTGTCATTCTGTTTCTACCAATGGCCAACAGCAAGTCAGCAGTTATTTTTCAATAGGAGAAAAGATATCTGAAGAAGGTAGTATGTATTTGTTCCTAATCTTAAAAATATCTGTTGTTATCCTCTGATTGGTGCTTGGAAAGAAGCTCTACACAGCACCTCTAATTGCCGTGGTCACTTCAAGTATTATTGGATCTGTTGGATTATGCAGACCAAGTGGTAGTTTGGGTTGTACTGCAACCTAAACTTATCATTAAGTCCTGATCTGGTTTCCACTTTAAAGTGACAACCTTACAGACGACTCTGAGGGTGAGTTGAAGTAGCACATTGAAAGGTGGTATGAATTGCCTCCCAAATACAAAAGGTCTACCAAGCATTGTGCCTATTTTCCATGGTAGGTGACATGAGGTGAAACATCTCTTCTTTCATCTTGGAAGTAATATCTGTATACTAGTAATATACTAGGGATATACTAGGAATATACTTGGAATATTACTTGGAATATACTTGGATTATTACTTGGAAGTAATATCTGTATACTATTATACTGTATACTAGGGAACCACCAGAAACTTCACGGAGGTTTCAGGAACTTGCACATTGTGGGGTTTATCTCTTGCCCTTTATTTTGCATGTCTTGCTATAGTATCTAGGGTATTTGCTAAATACTGTTCATTAGATCTAATGAGCATAATGTCATGGATAGAGCAGAGCAGTGTGATGTTTTATGGGACAAGACACTCAAGACCCCTGCAGGTTATATTATCCATTAAAGAAAAACCGATGGAGTCTTGATACAGGATTGTAAAGGTATGCATACTGTTTACCCAGCTAGGTGAAAGCAAAGTTCATCTTGTGTTTCTTACAAATGAGTTGGAGAAAATGGCATTGATCAGGTCAATAGCTGCATACCAAGTGTCAGAATTCATGTTGATTTGTTCCAGTAAAGATAATACATCTGGAATAGCAGCAGCAATTAGAGTCATCATCTGATGAAGTTTACAGTAGTCTCTGGTCATTCTCTAAGATTTATCTGAATTTATCACAGGTCTAGCTGCTGAATTAATTGGGGCTGTGATAGGTATCATCACCTCTGCTGTTTTTAAATCTTCGATGGCGCAAGTCTCTGCAATTTTTCTAGGGATGAGATATTGCTTCTAGTTTACTATCTCGATAATGAAAAAATGTTCCAGGGGCTTTCACTTAGTTAGTTCTGCTATAATGACTCTCTGCGCAGAAACACAATATGGGGACAAACTGAGTTCACTATGAGTCATATTTGAAGCAAGACTCCATCTGTTATTTGGTCTCTGTAAACCCCACTTTGTCAGGCCATAGTGGCATTTTGGGCCCCGGAATTATCATTAATTCAGAACTATTATTTAATCATCCCTCACAGGTCTGGGTGTTTTATTTTTTTGCTCCCCAGGGCATTCTCACTCCAAAAAATGGTAACAGGATTCTGTTTATAGTGAGTGCTTTATTTCTTAATTTAAAAATTTTTTTTTATATTTTAAAGAAGTGGGGTGCAATTCAGGATTAAGGATATAAGTGGTCAACACACAGGTGAAGTTTTGACCTCCGATTGGCCCTCACTTGCCTGGTTAGGGATCAGTTACCCTTATTGAAGTTTTGTACTCCTCTTTCCCTCCCCTGGAATTTTCCTACTATTGCCAATCCCTTTCTTTTTTTTTTTTTTTTTGAGTTGGAGTCTCACTCAGTCACCCAGACTGGAGTGCAGTGGCTGCTCCCAGCCACCGCAGCCTCGACCTGCTGGGCTTCAGCGATCCTTCCACCTCAGCCTTCCGAGTAGCTGGAACTACAGGCGCATGCTACCACACCTGGCTAAATTTTTGATTTATTGTAGAGATGAGGTCTCGCCAAGTTGCCCAGGTGGGTCTCAAACCCATGGGCTCAGGCAATCCACTCACCTCAGCCTCCCAAGGCACGGGATTACAGGCTGAGCCACCGAGCCTGGCTGCCAATCCTTTTCTTGTAGTATTATGATAAATGTTCAGGATCCACTTATGAGTGAGAGCGTGTGGTACTTAGTTCTTTATTTCTGTGATAGATCACTGAGTATGGTAGACTCTAATTCCGCCCAAGTTGTCACAAAGTACATAATTTTGTCCTTGTTTATGACTGTGTAATATTTCATCGTGTATATGTACCATATTTTTAAAAATCCAGTCCAGTTTCAGAAGCAGAGTTGGTTCCACATTTTGGGTATTGTGAATAGTGCCGTAATAAATATTTATGCACAAATATCTTTTTTGTAGAATGATCTGAGTTTCTTTGGGTATATTCCCAGAAGGGTAATTTCAGGGTCTTATGGAAAGTCGATTTTTAGATTCTTTAGAGATCACTTTGTTTTCCATAGAAATTGTACTGGTTTACACTCCCACCAACAGTACAGAAGTATTCCCTTTTCTCTTCATCTGCTCCAGTATCTGTTGCTTTTTGTTATTTTGATGGTCATTCTGAAAGAAGTAAGGTGGTATCTCAGTGTGGTTTTGATTTGCATTTCTTTGATGATTTTCATGTATCTGTTGGGTGCTTGTATGTCTTCTTTTGAGAAGCATCTATTCATATCTTTTACTCACTTTTTAGTAGGTTTTTTTATTTTGAGTTGGAGTCTCACTCTGTCGCCCAGACTGGAGTGCAGTGGCCGCTCCTGGCCACCGCAGCCACGACCTGCTGGGCTCCAGCGAGCCTTTCACCTCAGCCTTCCAAGTAGCTGGAACTACAGGTGTGCGCTACCACACCCAGCTAATTTTTTGATTTATTATAGAGATGAGGTCTCATCAAGTTGCCCAGGTAGGTCTCGAACCCGCGGGCTCAGGCAATCCACTCAACTCAGCCTCCCAAGGTGCGAGATTATAGGCTGAGCCACCGAGCCCAGCTGGGATTTTTTTCCTTTGGCATGTTTGAGTACCCTGTAGCTCCTAGATGTTAGGCCTTTGTCAGATATACAGTTGGCAAATATTTTTTCCCAATCGGTGGGCTGTCTCTTCATTCTCTTGATGGTTTCATTTCTTTGAGGAAGCTTTCCAGTTTGCTGAGATCCCCCTTGTCTTTTATGGCATGGACACTTGGGGTTTTGATCAGGAATTGATTGCCTATTCCAATTTCTGTAAGGGTGTCTCCTGCATTTTCTAAGAATCTTATAGTTTGAGGTTTTACGTTTAGGTCTTTGATCCATTTGGAGTTGATTTTTTGTGTATAATAGGTAAGAGGTCCTGTGTCACTCTTTTGTATGTGGTCAGCCAGTTTTCCCAGCACCATTTACTGAATAGTTTCTTTTCCCCCCGATGGGTCTTGGTGGAGGCTTTGTCGAAGATGAGTTGGTTGAGAAATTGACATTTTGCTTCCAGAATGTCTATTCTGTTCCATTGGTCTATATTCCTGTTCTTGTACCAATACCAGGCTATTTTGATTATTGTAGCCTTATAATAAAGTTTAGTGTCTGGAAATGTGATACCTCCCGCTTTGTTTCTTTTGCTGAGGCTATTTGTGGTCGTTTATGTTTCCATATGAATTTCTGTATTGTCATTTTTAAGTCTGAGAACAAATACATATCTTTCCTATTCCTTTGGGCTGCTATGAAAACAGTACTAAGAAGGGAATTTGTAACTCTATGCACATACATCAAGAAAATAGAAAGATCATGAGTTAACAGCCTAACAAATCACCTAAGTGAGCTGGAAAGACAAGACCACCAAAATCCTACTTCAGCAGAAGAATCCAGATCATCAAAATAAAAGTCCAAGTATGGGTCAAAGAAGACAAAAATATCATAGAAAAAAATTATTGAAACAAAAAGGTGGTTCTTTGAAAGAATAAACAAGATTGATGGACCCCTAAGCAGACTGACAAAAAAACAAAACAAAACAAAAAAAGCAACACACACACACACACACACACACACACACACACACACGAAAAAGCCCAAATACATAAAATTAGAAAAGCAAAAGATCAAATCATAACTGACCCTAAGGAAATACCAAAGATTGTCAGTGTTTGCTATGCACACCTGTATGGAAACAAACTTAAAAACCTTAATGAAATGGAGGACTTTCTGACATCACACAACCTTTCAATGTTGAAACAAGAAAAAATTGAGACTCTAAATAGATCAGTAACAACCCAGGAAATTGACTCTGTCATAAGAAGACTACCCTACAAAAAAACCAAAAAACAAAAACAAAAAAAACCCCTAGATCAGACGACTTTCCAGCAGAATTCTACAAAGCATACAAGGAGGAACTGATACCAGCCCTATTGAAGGTACTCCAGGCATTGAGAGAGACGGAACTCTCTCCAAATCATTTTGTGAAGCTGACATCACACCCATATCCAAACTGGGTAAAGATCCAACGGAGAAAGAGAACTACAGGCCAATATCCTTGATGAACATAGTTAAAAATTCTCAACAAGTTTCTAGAAAGTCGAATCCAACAACACATCTCAAAAACTATCCACCATGACCAAGTAGGCTTCATCCCTGGGATGCAAGACAAAAAATATAGTTCAATAATTAATAGATGTAAAACTAAGAACCTTATGATTATATCATTAGATGTATAAAAGGCTTTCAACAAAATCCAGTATCTCTTTTTGATAACACCCTCAAACACCTATGTATAGAGGGAACATACTTTGAAATAGTAAGAGCCATCTATGATAAAACCATAGCCAACATGTTGCTAAATGGACAGAAATTTGAAGCACTGTCCCTGGAAATCAGAACAAGTCAAGGCTGCCCACTCTCACCCCTCCTGTTCAACATAGCGTTGGAAGTCCTAGCTAGAGCAATCAAACAAGAGAAGAAAATCAGGGGTATCCAAATAGGAAAATAGGAAGTTAACTTTGCCCTCTTTGCTGACAGTATGATCCTATACCTTGAAAACCCTAGAGAACCTGTCAAAAACCTCCTTGCACTGATAAAGTACTTTGGCAAAATCTCAGGGTGCCAAATCAACATGCAAAAGTCACATTTTTATACATCAGCAAATAGGCTGAGAACCAAATAAAAGCTCAATGCCATTCACAATAGCCATAAATGCACAAAATGAAATTCCTTGGCATCTTTCTGACCAGAGAAGTGAAAGACCTTTGCAGTGAAAACTAAAAAACACTGTTCAAAGAAATTCAAGAGACACAAACAAACGGAAAAATATTCCATGCTCATGGATTGGAAAAAATCAACATTGTTAAGATGTCTATCCTACCCAGTGCAATCTACAGATTTAACACAATACAGTGAGTACTTTCAACAAAGACACAGGGTCTTTCCTCAAGGTTACCTGGCCTTTCCTTCAATTAAGTGCCACTTAATCTATGAATTAACTAAGGTCTGAAAATTCAGAGAGGACCTGACTCTTCAAAGTTTGTGACTGAAGTCAGTTTATTCCCCCTCCAGATCTAGAGTTATTATTATTATTATTATTATTATTATTATCAGACAAGAAATGCTCTAGCAGGTACCTATCTATTTAATTCCTTGGAACAACAAGATCAATTAGCTCACTGTCAAATATTTTTTGTGTGAAAGCATTTTGATTACTGGCACATCTCTGCTGCTCTTTGTGGTAAACATCCCCAGCTTGTTTTGAAGGTTAAAACTGCCATTTGGTATGACAACCATAGAATTCACTCCTGTGCATGTCCTCTGAGTTTCTTTTCATATGCAGTAGCAAAGTCCTGCAATTCTTTTTGTATGCAAACTATTTTATCCTGAGTTATAATAGTGTGTCTTGGCTTCCCGAGCATGGGGAGTGGTGAGATCACCCTAGTTATGGTCTAGTGGCACCAGAGTGTGGTTGTGGTGAGTCTTCAGGGGAGGGGGCTTACAGGGCTTCTACCCCAGGTTTTCAAGCAAGGTAGACTCTCCCCTCCAACACCAAAGAGGAAGTTAATTCCCTGGGTAAGGGAGGCCCAACATGACATGAGAATTCACAATTTTCAGCTTTATCTGAATCCAACCAGATGTCCCCATTGTATGTTCCATGATTCCATCAGTGTCCTAAATTTCACGAGAAGCTTGATGAGGCTGTGAATTCAGCTGTTGTAATTCAGCAATCCGTGCAACTAAATGGCTGCCTATTATTTTTGGCAATAATAGCCCTGTGGGCTACAAGGAAAAGGAATTCTTTCAAGGCTGTCTTGGACGTTTTCTATGTCTCAGATAGTGACTATGCTAAAAGTCAAAGGATCTGAGCATGGCGTTTGCTTTTTGTAAGTACTCACATGCATTACAAAAATCAATCTAAAATCATAGTCTTTGTAGTCATCATTACTGCCGTAAAAGTCAAGTGTAGCAACCACTTGGGATCCTGTGGCACTTGTTTCAGCTGGCTCTTCATCACAATCAACCACAGGTTACACTTGATTAATTACAAGGCCACTGTATGCTTTTCATCACTGGTATCCGATTCCCATTGTCAAGAGCTCAGCCTTGCACTTCAGCCCAATGGCATGACCAATCCAATTCTTGAATCCCATCTTTGTGGGACTACTCCCACTACCAATTCTTTGTCCATTGGCTTCTGACTAGGAGACAGAAACCACACAGGAAACGTTTACTATAAAGCATCATTCACTATAAGAGGGGAATAACTATGAGAATCCATGAATATGGACAAAGAACTCTGGGCTAATGGAGAGTACCTGAAAAAGAAAAAAGTTTGGATGGAAGGCCCCTCCCTAGGCTGGGATTGAGACCAAGGAAGTTTCTTTTCATTGGAGGCATAGTTTCTGTTTGCTCGTTGAAATTCCCTGGGCCACTGCATCACAATAGTGCCCCTTTATTCCCATAGCATTTGTCCCAAGATCCCTCCAGTGGCTGCCCGAAACCACAGAAAGTACCAAACCCGACTACCATCAGTCAGAACACATTTCTCTTTGCGTCTTTTCGTCACACTTTTCTGTCTGTGCCTTTCTGTCACAAACTCAATGCCTTTTCCATCATAACTAAGCACTGATCATGCACCGAGGCCATGACTTTTGCAATTTGAGGTGCAACCACAACTAGCACAAATTTCTTTTCCCTTCTTCACAATTTCATGAATAGAAGATTCGTTCTTACCGTAGATCCTGGCAACCTCAACCAACAACTTTTTTCTTTCCTTATTATGTTGTGAACTTTCACCTTTTTCACTTACAGGAAGCATTTTAGGCCGGGTGTGGTGGCTCAAGCCTGTAATCCCAGCACTGTGAGGGGCCAAGGTGAGTGAATTGCCTGAGCCCATGGGTTCAAGGATGACCTGGGCAACTCGGCGAGACCTCATCTCTACAATGAATCAAAAAATTAGCTGGGCGTGGTAACACACGACTGTAGTTCCTGCTACTTGGAAGGCTGAGGCGGAAGGATTGTCTGAGCCCAGCAGGTCAACACTGGGGTGGTCGTGAGCATGCCACTGTACTCCAGCCTGGGCAACTCAACAAAACAAAACAAAACAGGAAGTACTTTACAGCTTCTCTCTGGCATATCTGAATTGCCAGCATTGCTGCCCTTGCACTCTGGGGCCGTTATGAAGTAAAATGAGAGTGATTTGAACACAAGCACTGCAATACCACAGCGGTCCATCTGACAACCTGAGACAGCTCCTGAGTGGCGAATGGAGGGTGGTGGAGTCTGCAGCATGGACAAAAGGATGATTCCCGCCCCCCAGCAGGACAGAGTGGAGTGGTGTGAGTTTCATCATGCTACTCAGAATGGCATGCGGTTTAAAACTTATGCATTCTTTATTTCTGGAAGTTTCCATTTAACATTTTCAGACCGCAGTTGACTGCTGAAGTGCTGGAAGGTAAGGGAAGGTGCAAAAATTTGGTACTAGGCAAGCAGCAGACACATTCTGGGGGTAGGTCTGGTTAAGATTGGGTTTGGGCACACAGAAGGAATTAGGGGAAGGAGTCCACTCACCAAAGGCAACATGAGGCCTGGCAGGCATGCTGCCCACATTGAGAGGGCCATGGCAAGGGGTCCACTGGCCAGAGGCAGGGCCAGGGCTGCAAACTGGTCAAGAGACAGAGAGCTCCAAAAAAGCAGCTAGGAAAGAGCCACTGGCAGTTTCCCATATATGTCACTGGCAGCCATATGTTCACTGGCAGTCACGTGCTAGGAGCCAGAAAGAAAACACGAACACTCCAGAACCTCGAAAAAAGAGAAGCCAAACTTCTGTCCTTCCTCTGCAATACCCTCTACCCCAGCACCCTCTAACAGAGCTGAAATCATGCTCTTTGCAAAAGGGAACTGCTTAATAAAGGGCCCAGGTTTCATGCATCACGAAAGCAAGTCATAACTAGTAGATTTGAAGCTGAACAGCAACTATTTGATGACTACACAGATCCCTGTCTTGAGTCCCCTTGTCTGCTTTTAACTTCTCTTGCTTCCTGTCTTCCCCTTTTCATTCCCCTGTGACCTTGGACTGGTGACACACGCAACTATCCATGATGAGTGCTTTAATTTTTCTGAGTCTAATGATGCAAATTCCTGAAAGCAGAGGGAAGGAGGTACAACAGATTCCATGAACTATATATACAAAATATTATATATAATTTCATTAAGTGATATTGAGACTAAGTTGGTGGTAAAAGTTTGGTAGTGATCTTAATTCTCTCTTTTTTTCCACTTCTGTCCTCTCACACAGATCATGCAGTTCTAAAGAACTGAAGATGTTTTTCCCATTCTTGATTTGCAGCAGCAATGGTTGGAATTTAGCCTGGAAATATCGTTACAATTACCTGGTTCCCTGATGGCTTTGTGGAAGTGTTATCAATTTAACAAGAGGGATTCTCCGAATACCAGCTGCCTGTATAGGTAGGTCTCAGGGGACTGTTGGGAGTATTTTCCCTCACAAAATCTGCGCTTGGGCTTGCCCTCACACAGATCACTCATTAAGCCTTTAAGGAACTGTCTGTGGGGGTCATCACTGAGGAAAGAGCTTGCAGGAGACTTCTGTGACAAGTTTTTTCTGTTAAATTGTGTTGTAATTTCAACTGCAAATAAACATTTTTCAATTTCCGAGTCAATAAGCAATACAGTTTTCTAGCAGTGGAAATAATGCTTGAACTCCCAAGCTGTATCCCTGCTATTTCTATGTGAGTGCGTTGTATAGCAGTTTCAGTGCTGTGCGCAGTGCTTATTTCAATATATGGTGTGTGACAGAGCTCTGCAGCAGGTAAAAACAAGATAATATCGGACTCTGTGATACAAGTAGTGGATTTTATGATGGCTTTGGTATCAGTGAGAGTTAAATACATAGCCATTTTTTGGTTACTGCTCATTCTTTCTGAATGACTCACATGATTTGTATCAGTCAGTGTTTTTGATTGAAATCTGTAGAAAATGTCTGGCAATGCTAAGTCAGAAAGGGAATATACTGGAAGGATAATCGGGACTTGCAGAACTGAGGGGAGACTGGAGGCCCAGACTGAGAACATGGTAGATTCCAAGAGCGCTCTGGAAGTTGGCAGCAAACACTACTGCAAAGACCATGCAGCAGACATATGTTGATGTGCTGCAGCTGAGAAGAAGATGACCTCAACCAGCAGTGAGGTCTCACATCCTTCGCAGTCATGGGAGAGTGAGTCAGACTGGCTCAACTTTAAGATGCCTTCCTTTGGTGGGAAAGGCACTTGTTCGCTCCAAAACTGTACGTGACATGGGATTATGAAGAGATGTCAGGTGCTCTAGGAATGGAGAATTAGATGCTACACTGTTACGAATTGGCAAAAGTCCTCCAAACAGTTCCTGTTCGTTGTACTCCTTTTTTTTTTTTTTGAGTTGGAATCTCACTCTGTCGCCCAGACTGGAGTGCAGTGGCTGCTCCCGGCCACCGCAACCTCGACCTGCTGGGCTCCGGCGATCCTTCCGCCTCAGTCTTCCGAGTAGCCGGAACTACAGGCGTGCGCTACCATGCCCGGCTGATTTTTTGATTTATTGTAGAGAGGAGGTCTCGCTGCCCAGGCGGGTCTCGAACCCGCGGGCTCAGGCAATCCACTCACCTCAGCCTCCCAAAGGCGCGGGATCACAGGCTGAGCCACCGAGCCCGGCTCGTTGTACTCCTTTTAAGGTGATTGGGAGACATAAGTTCCAAGGATTGTCCATTTAAGTCAATGTAGAGTATATGTGCAAAAGGTTAGTTGAGGTAAAGCAATTTTTAATCCTTTATTCGTTATTCAGTCACCTATTCATTAAACATGCATCCACTATGTATAAAGTACAAGATTCTGTTCTGGATCCATTGAATGCCACTGCCACCCACTTGTGCCTTCTCCCCTTCCCCCTTCATTCCTGCTCTTAGACTTTCAAAAAATGTATATGATAGAGCCAATAAATTACAAGCTATTCAGTTTCTTGTGTATGTCATTAAAGTTCCTTTTCCCCTAATATCCTGTCCCCAGCTTTCCCCCAAGTTGTCCAGCCTTGGTCATTTGAGTGTTGATTTGGATCTCTGACCCAGGGAGGGCACGGAAGGGAGATCAGGTCAACCTGGAAACATCTCCAAGATTATTTTAAATGGCTCTAACAGGAGATTTTGACACAGGATATTGCATAAAATATATTTTAGGAATTATTTTTGGATTTTAGTGACCCTTGTTCTCCCTGACCTCAATCACCAGAGCTAATCGAAAACGGGTGTATGCAAAACGCCTGTGGGTTAAAGGGGTAGCCACAACCACTCAGGAAGGCAGCCATGGTGTGATGACTTGTAAAAATAGACATAGCCTTTAACTCAAGCTCTGGCTGTGCCTCTTACTAACTGTCTGAGCTGTTTCGTTGCTCTTCAAACACGGAAATGTGCAATGTACATATATGAACACTCCTGTGAGTGCACGCCCAGATACTTCTGTAAGTACCAAAGCAGTAGAGGGCTCTGGATTCAGATGGAGCAGGAGATGATATCTGGGTCCATCATGTAGTTAGCTGTGCAAATTTGGGGCAATTTACTTACCTTCTTTGATCATTAATTTCTGCAGGTGTCACATGGGACTTATTTCATGAGGTTGTTGCAGGAATTAAAAGCTCTAATGCATGTGAGGTTCTTAGTAAATGCTTGGCATGCAATGGGCACCCAGGAAGATACAGTAGGTATTATTATATGCATTCACATACACTGTCCTGCACTGCATACCAATATCTTGGTCCACAACAGACACGTATATGATGGTGATCCCAGTGATCCTATAAGGATTGTAATAGCTGGAAAGTCCCTATCACCCAGTGATTTGGTAGTAGTGGTCTTAACATTGTAGCACAATACACTACTCCCCTGCTGTGGTGGTGCTGGTGTAAACAAACTTACTCTGCTGCCCATGATTTAAAAGTCTAGCACATGCAATTATGTATAGTACATGGCACTTGAAAATACTAACAAATGACTATGGTACTAGTTTATGCATTTACTATTCTACACTTTTTATTATTGTTTTAGAGTGTATTCCTTCTACTTAAAAAAAAAATCACTATAATACAGCCTCAGGGAGTTCCGTCGGGAGGTATCCAAAAGAAGGAAGGCATTGTTATCATGGGAGAGGGCAGTGACACGCATGTTACTGTCCCTGAAGATTTTCCAGTGGGACGAGAGGTGGAGGTTGAAGACAGAGCTGACTGGTTCTGACTCTGCTTGGGCCTAGGATACTGTGTGTGTTAGTGTCTTAATTTTTGACAAACAACATTTAAAAAGTTTAAAAAAAATAAAATAGGAAAAAGCGTAAAGAATTAGGACACAAAGAAAGAAATAAAATACATTTTTACAGCTGTACAATGTGTCTGTGTTTTAAGCTAGGTGTTACAACAAAGGAGTTAAAAAGTTAAAAACGAGCCGGGCTCGGTGGCTCAGCCTGTAATCCCGTGCCTTGGGAGGCTGAGGTGAGTGAATTGCCTGAGCCCGTGAGTTCGAGACCCGCCTGGGCAACTTGGTGAGCCCTCATCTCTACAATAAATCAAAAAATCAGCCGGGTGTGGTAGCTCACGCCTGTAGTTCCAGCTACTCGGAAGGCTGAGGCGGAAGGCTCGCCGGAGTCCAGCAGGTCGAGGCTGCGGTGGCCGGGAGCGGCCACTGCACTCCAGTCTGGGCGACGGAGTGAGATTCCAACTCAAAAAAAAAAAAGTTAAAAACGTATGAAGCTAAAAAGTTACAATAAGCTGAGGGTATTTAATTATCTAAGAAAGAACATTTTAAAGACATTTAGTGTAGCCTAAGTGGACAGCGTTTATAAGGTCTACAGTAGCGTACAGTCATAGCCTGGCTTTCACATTCCCTCACTACTCACAGACTCACCCAGGGCAACTTTCCAGTCCTGCAAGCCCCACTCATTGCAAGTATACCCTATAGGGGGACACCACTTTTAAGAATCTTTTTAAAATTTTTATTTTAAAGAGGAGTACAATTCAGGGATAGGTATACAAATGGTCATAGCACAGGTAAAGCTTGGTCCTCACTTTGGTTCCCGCTTCACCTGGTTTGAGATCAGGTACCTTATTGATGAGGTGTGCCCTCACCTCTCTCCCTTGGCGGTTTCCCATTACTGTCAATCCCTTTAAAAATCTTTATGCTGTATTTCTATACCATTTCTGTATTTAGATGCACACATACTTACCATTGGGTTACAGTGGCCTTCAGTATTCAGCACAATACACGCTGCACAGGTGTGTAGCCTAGGAGGAAAAGACTGTACTGCAAAGCCTAGGTGTGTAGTAGGCTGTCCCATCTAGGTGTGTGTAAGCACACTCTGTGATGTGTGCATAATGTCAAAATCATCAAACACCCATTTCTCAGGACATATCTCCATCGTTAAGCAAAGTGTGACTGTACCTATACCCTTGAATTAATAGCTTTGTGACCTTGAACATTTCTTTCTTTCTTTTTTTTTTTTTTGTTGAGTTGGAGTCTCACTCTGTAGCCCACACTGGAGTGCAGTGGCCGCTCCGGGCCACCATAGCCTAAACCTGCTGGGCTCCAGCGATCCTTCCGTTTCAGCCTTGCAAGTAGCCGGAATTACAGGCATGTGCTACCATGCCCGGCTGATTTTTTGATTTATTGTAGAGATGAGGTCTCGCTGCCCAGGCGGGTCTCGAACCCGCGGGCTCAGGCAATCCACTCACCTCAGCCTCCCAAAGGCGCAGGGTTATAGGCTGAGCCACCGAGCCCGGCTTGAACATTTCCCTTAACTTCTCTGTACTGCCTTTGCAACTTAACATCCATGACCACCTCTCAGGTTTGTTGTGATTCAGGAAAAAGAGTGGCTAACATTATTGAGCCCTGACTACTGTATATAAAAGGGCCTCATACAATATAAAGTGCTATCAGGTATAAGACATTACTGTGCACAGCAGCTGGTTAGAGGATTCTCAACAGAAGAATGAAATTCACATTCATTTCACAATCACCTCTGATTAAAATGCCACTTGGGAAGTGCAGACCTTTCATTCTGAAATGATCCACATTCCAAATGAAAGGTTAACTAGCAAGTCCCCACTTTGACTTTGCAATCAAAGGTATAGTTCAATCTGTCAGCCTGTATTTATGAGGCAGAGAGGGAGCAATGACAATACTCTGAAACGAAGTTCACCTTGTTCCAGAGACGCTTTTCTATGGAACATTGAAAACCCACACTCTGAAATCTCTGGCACCATTGAACACTCCTCCAGGTGAAAGAGAGGGCACAGAACTTGTAGGATGTCTAGTGGAGAGAGAGTGTGTGTGTGTGCTTGAGGAATTAGTCCCTGTGTTTGTGGGACCTGGTGAGTCTGAAATCTGTAGGCATGGCAGGCAGACTGGTGACTCAGGCAGGGTTTCTACATTGTGGTCTAGGGGCAGGGTGCTTTTTCTCTTAATGCCTTCAACTGCTTGCATGAGGACCACTCACATGATGAAGGGTGACCTGCTTGACGCAGAGCAACTGAGTGTAAATGTTAGTCACATCCACAGATTCCGTCACTAGTGTCTGACCAACCCCTTAACCTAGCCAGGTGGGCACAGCCACTTAACCATCACAGTGGGAAAGGACAAAAATATTAGCCAGGTGTGGTAGTGTGCGCCTGTAGTTCCGGCTACTTGGAAGGCTGAGGCGGAAGGATCACTGGAGTCCAGCAGGTCAATGCTGGGGTGGCCGTGAGTATGCCACTGCACTCCAGCCTGGGTGATGGAGTAAGACTCCAACTCAAAACAAAAACAAACAAACAAAAAAACCCAAAGAATAAATAAGCTTCCAATGGACTTTTTCCACCAGTTCATTCAAAATGACCAGACATTTTTTAGTTCTAGTGGGGAACACTGGAGGTGGTTAAGAAAACTCCGACAGCGGATGATACATGAGTTTTAGTCTTCAAGAAATAGAGGGAAGTGGGGGAAGTTCTTTTACTCTAAGAAAACAAAGGAAGCAAAAACGTCAATCAGAGGGAGTCACTCACCCCCAGAGGCCTGAAGAGTGTGTTCCCGGAAGAGGCGATTTCTCTGCGCCGTTCAGCATCACACCCCTAAGCCAGGAGAAGGGAGACTGTAAGGGCTGCCTGGTGCACCAGATTGTGAGAGACATAGAAAGCCATTTTGCTGGATAGAATTTATTTTACAGACAACAGAAACCCATTTAAAGCCTTCACGCATGAAATTGACATGGTAGCAAAATCTAAGTTCTACAGTGGTGGTTCTCAAACTTGAGAGCACACGAAAATCATTTAATAGTTGATAAAAATGCCGGTTCTCGGATGTTCACCTAGATTTAACTATTTGACGGGCCCTCTTTGAGGTCCACTGAACGGATTTTTAATCAGCACCCGATGAATCCTGGGCAGGTAATTTGGAGACCACATTTTGAGAAGCACTGTTCTAGAAAGATAACTCAGGCAGCAAAGCGTGAAAGGAATGGAGGAAAGGGAGCGGGCAGGCCGTGCTCATAGTCAATGGGCTTCATTGACAGCCAGAACTTTTGTTCACATGCCTCAGTCTTCATGTGCAAATGAGTGGCAATATTCTCCAGAGACAAAAGGCAGGTTAGGCTCACAGATGATCTTGGGACTGTCTCTCTCCCCACTTAGATGTTATTTTATTTCAGTGATACAAAACAGTGTTTCATTTGCTTCCATGTCTTACAGTCAACCTTGTTTTTTTATTTTTTTCCTCAGAACCTGTTCCCTCAGAATAATGGGTCCTCAGAAGGACAAGGATGGCAAGGATGGCAGGCAAATCTGAAACTATGCTGAAAGCAGAATTCCAGCTCTGTCTAAAACTTTGTGAGTGGGCAGAACTGAATGTCTGTATTTTCTTTTTGTGGAATGAGTTTGTGCCCAGATTTCTTGGTGCTTGATGCAAATAAGCTTCCAGGTTGGGTTCGGTGGCTCAGCCTGTCATCCCAGCACTTTGGGAGGCTGAGGTGAGAGGATTGCCTGAGCCCACAGGTTCGAGACCATCCCGGGCAACTTGGCAAGACCTCGTCTCTACAATAAATAAAAAACCAGACAGATGTGGTAGCACACACCTGTAGTTCCGGCTACTTGGAAGGCTGAGATGGAAGGATCACCGGAGCCCAGCAGGTCAATGCTGGGGTGGCCATGACTGTGCCACTGCACTCCAGCCTGGGTGATGGAGTGAGACTCCAATTCAAAAAAACCAAAAAACCAACCCCCCCAAAACAAATAAGCTTCCAATGGACTTTTTCCACCAGTTCATCCAAAATGACCAGATATTTTTTAGTTTTAGTCGGGAACACAGCTTAGGTTCTGGTGGGAACCCTGACTGACATTCAAAGGGGAACCCCCCAAAACTGGAAAGTTTTTATCTTTTGCAGGGCAGGCCCCTTGTACAGGCTTCCCCTGCTAGGTAAGTGTTCTAAAAACCCATCTTTATCAGTGTACCAGTTAGCATTGTTATGAGAGGCTGCATTCAGCTTCGGTGATTTTTTTTTAAGTTTCAAAACAAAGTTTATTAAGAAAGAGAAGATGAAAGAGAGACATGCCAGAGTTGGCATGGGTGAGAGAAACTGCCTTCAGTGAATGTTTTTGGAGACTCTTTCATCACGTTTGCCCATTTCATGACGGGTGATTTACGAGCGCATCTGTCCACATCTTGCTGAGTGTTCAGCAGTTTTTGACCAAAAAACAGCACAACCCCTGTGCCCCACTTTCCCTATTCACCCTATCTTGCCCTGAGTGCCTTTTTTTGTTTCCATGGATGATAAAGCTCCTCAATGAAAAACGTTTGGCCAATGTGGAAGAGGTGAAACAAAAAACGGCAGAAGCACCAAAAGGCATCAACATTGATGAATTCAGAAACTGTTTTGAGCAGTTTGAAGGTGAGTGAAGTTCAGACATGTAAGAATAAATACACAATTTTTATAAATAAATTCCAGACTTTTTTTGGGGGTGGTCCCCCTTGTCCATACCCAGAATTCTGTGCAGCGCATGACGAACGGATCTGTTCTCCTATCTTCCCAGATAGGGTTCCAGAGCTTATCTGGTCTAAGGACAAATCTGAAATCTCCACTGTCAGAGGTGGCCTTGCTACCAGTGCCCCTAGGTTGGGCCCTTGGCATGTTCACTGACCAAATCTTGGAGTTGTCCCTTCTCCCCACCGTGACCATCCAATTGCTGCTTGGACCTTGGCTTGCTGATGGATACTCCAGCTTCTTTCCTTGGGACAAGAGCTCCCTTGAACTACATCCACTTACTCAGGGCCCTGATTCACAGCCTAGCTCTCTCCAGCTCCCTCCCCCACAGGCTGAATGCTGCTCCAAGCCACAGAGTTTGCGAGAGTCTCCATGCTGCAAACCGCCTCACTGTGCGCCTGGTACCTGGCCTGAAACTTCACCAGATCAGCACTCTTGACGGTGATGTTGGCCTGATTAAATGCTTTGCTTATTTTGTTCTTTAGGACGCTATAGGGGAGGGAGGAGAAATAAGAATCTCTACTCAGAGGTCCTGGGATCTTGTGCTCCAGTCTGGATTGTATTAATAAAATGTTATTTTACTTTCTGTTTGACAACTGTGCCTTCTGTGTCCAGCCAGATCTCTGTATTAGTACCCCAGGAAGAGATGGAGTCAGTGATAGGATTTGGATACCAAAACTTCAAGCTGAACTCTAAGATTACATATGCGAAGGCAGTTTGAGGACTTCAGAGTCCTCTTCCAACTATAATGTCACAATCATTTCAAACTCAATGTCAATGAATCGAGGATGGCCCATCTGTCATTGAGAAGACAGCCTACTCATTGTCTCCCTGCGAGGTTTTTGAATGCACCCCTGAACTCAGACCTCAAAGGAGAGAGAAGATCATTGCTTTCTACAAAGTCCTAGGGAGAGTATTGATCAAGAGGACATTGTTAATAAATGCTATGAACTCCTTGGCAGGAAGCTACTACATGAATACCGAGTTTCACGGTCACTTTACAATGCGCACAAAAGAACACCTCTGCACTGTCACCTCAGGGGCAGGAAAAAAGCAACCATTTCATCAGTACCTGCGATTCTCTACTGCAGTCTCTTTCTCTGGAAAAGCTGTTGCATGTTGATAGCCCATCAATCTCAGCTCTTGGGCAATCGGCCTCCACCTCTGCTGATGTGAAAAATCAATCTTGATTCCCAGAAGGCAGAGCAACTGCTACCAAAGGTCACAAAACAATTGCAGTTGTTTTTCTTCAACAGCGAGTATAAAAGGACTTCTACCGGTCTTGGATAGATTTATCTCTCTGCTCTGCCCTGCCCAATTTGGGAGAAGGAATGGTGGAATCCAAATCAGCAACGGTGGGAAAGTCAAACAAAGGGACTGTCATTTTTTAAAAAAGAACTATAACAGAGGTTAAACTGAACTTAGAAATATGAAAAAGTATGCTATTTCAGGGTCCTTGTTTATCTGCCATGGATTCAGTCTAAAGCCGAATTTCAGTGTATTTCCACCCTCTTCACACCTTGATTTCTGACAATATACAGGAGCATTCCAGCAGGGCACTTATAATCAGCTAGGGCTTCCTTTTCACATTTCTTTTGCTCAGTTCCATAGGCTGGCAATTTCTGGCATTTTTTCCTTTCTCTCTGGCAAAATAACATACCAAGGAGGCAGTACCCCAGAATGACACCTAGGGTATTGAAATAACTTGCTTAAAGAATCATTACTTCAAGACTCTCCTTCCTACCCATTCATTCAACCCTCCATTGCAGGCCTGCTTTAGTGTCAAGTATTTCTTTTCACACCTTGAGAAGTACATATTGCATGTGCACTTAACTGAGAAAGATACCAAGGCTCAGAAAGATGAACTGTGTAAAACATTCCAAGTCACACATCTAGTCCTTGGCAGGTCAGAATTAAAACCTGGCTCTGCTGATGCCAGATTTTACTGTTTTCCATCCCACCGCCCTGCATCTCTTCTACCTGACTTTTCTATTGATGTTTTCCAACAAAACACTCATTATTTCACACCACTCTCAAAAATCTTCAATGGCTCACCCATTACCAAATTCCTCTGCCTGTCATTCGTATAACCTGGTGCCAAAGTCTGTTGGTCTGATTAGGCTGTGATAACAAGATACCACAGACGGGGTAGCACGTATAGCAGACATTTATTTTCTCACAGTTTTGGAGGCTGGGACGTCTGAAATTAAGGTGCTGGCAGGGTTAGTATTTGGTGAGGGCTCTTCCCTTGGGCTGCAGACATGACCTTCCCTCGGTGCTTATGTGCGGAGAGAGAGAGCAGGAGGGATTGACGATTGACGACGGGGGTACAGGGTAAAAGGAGTGTGGGAGAGAGATTGAGAGAGAGGTTGAGAGAGAGAGAGGAGAGAGAGAGAAGAAGGGGCTGAGGGAGGAGAGGGAGGGAGGGAGGGAGAGAGAGAAAGAAAGAACACTCTGTTGTCTCTTTGTTGTGACACTAAACCTATCAGACCAGGGACCCACCTTTGTGACCTCATTACCTTTTTTCTTTTGAGTTGGAGTCTCACTCTGTCACCCAGACCGGAGTGCAGTGGCCGCTCCCGGCCACCGCAGCCTCCACCTGCTGGGCTCCGGCGATCCTTCCGCCTCAGCCTTCCGAGTAGCTGGAATTACAGGCGCACGCTACCATGCCCGGCTGATTTTTTGCTTTATTGTAGAGATGAGGTCTCACCAAGTTGCCCGGGGGCGTCTCGAACCCGCGGGCTCAGGCAATCCACTCACCTCAGCCTCCCAAAGCGCGGGATTACAGGCTGAGCCACTGAGCCCAGCTACCTCATTACCTTTAAATCTCTCCTTAGAAGCCCTGTCTCCAAATACAGCCAAGGGGCTAAGGCATCCAAGATATCAATGTCGGGGGGACATAGACGTTTAGTTCATAACACCAAGTATCCCAGCAATCCTGTGTACCTCTCCTTCTTATAAACTTTGCATTCCAGAAACTAGTCTACAAATTTGCTAGCCATCTTTAAGAGTTCATATATTTTGTCACTTCTGAGTCATTGTTCTTACAATTCCTCCTATCATTTAGAAATGTTTTTCCAGCTTCTTTCTACCTATTCAGATCATACTCACCCTTGAAGCCAAGCTTCATCCCATATCACCCTGGGGGCTTTTTATTAGTTTCTGGATCCCGGGTGACTTTTCCTTACTCTGCACTCTGGAAGCACCTGCCATCTGCACAGGTGGCGGGTTGTGGAGTACACAAGTTTGCCTCACCGTAGATCCCTTGTGGAGCGCCTCTTGCCAGCAAATCCTCGCTGCCCATGATGGCTTGACGTGACTTCAGATGATGTGGACTGATGTTTTCCTAAATCCTACTTCCTGCGATTTGCATATGTCGCTGATTTCCATGGGCTCATTCATGTTGAGTCTTTTGGAATTTTCCTTTTCCTTTGTTCCTACGTCCCGTTCACCTTTAAATCGTGATTTTTCTCATTGTGTTTCAGTCTAGTCGTTCCTCCTCTCTTTTTCCAAAACCGCCATTTTAAGTCACTTTTCCCACACCTGGGTACAGCATCCAGCATCCAATCTCTCCTGACTTTAATGTATGTACATATACCAGTCAGGCAGTCTCCCTCCATGAGGCCTTGTCCTAGCAAAGTCCTGTATGCAGTGTTCAGTGCTTTCTCTAGTGTCATCTGGCTTACGAGTTAGGATGTGAGTGGAAGCCTCATTTGCTACCGCTAGATTATTAACGCTACATGACCTTTTGCTGCTTTTGTTATCACATGGTTCACGCTTCACGGACACTTGTTGCTTGGTTGAACACCATTCTCATCATTTCCCTCCTCTCAGAGTCCCGCAGTCCACCTGTTGCCCAATTCAGTATCACATTTCCACTTGCTCAGTCTTGTTAAAGCTAAGATTAATTCTCTGTCTTTATGTCACTCAGTCCTGCTTTACCCAACTCCTGCCATATTCTTCTTTAACAAAGCCTCACCCCTCCACAAAAGCGAATCTGCTTGCTTTCACTTACCCTTGTCCTATTTCTTTTTTTATTTTAATAATTATTTTATTTAGACTAACCTATCAAAAATGTAATCATATTAAAATATAATCAACACAACGAGCATTATTAATTAGATATTTTACATTATTTTTTCATATTCATCTTTGCAATTTGGTGTACATTTTCCCTTTTGACTCACCTCAATTCAGACTAGCCACATTCCCTTGCCCTATTTCTTACCTGAGGGACCCCACCTTGACTTCTCACCGGATGCTTGAATCCCTGATGCTCCAGGAACTTGTATGCATGTTTGTGACACCAAGACAAAAATGATTGCACACCATAGTGAATCATGCTACATAAGCACGCAAAAGGAAAAAAAAAGACATCATTTTTGTTTTATGTGGGTTTCCTGATAACTCAATTAGAAAATGTCTGAACTGAGATTTGGTTTATGAATCCAATCCTCAAACCAGGCTGAGCAGAGTCACATTCCACACAGGAGTGAGACTTTAAAGACAGCATGTAAGGTGGAAACTATGCAGAACATTTCTTAGAAACTGCTGGGCTGACACACAATCCCTCCATGAGTTTGACACGGCAGTTTCTTTTTCTTGTTTTTTTAAATCAGAAACCAGATGAAATAGTTGGCTTGAGTTGAGGACACATGTTGTACCAAAAAAAAAAAAAAAAAGTGGGACTTTAAATAACTAGCATCGTTCAGCTCAGAAAAATACTCACACTCTGAAAGTCACATGAGAAATGATATGAGCCTTGAGAACAGCAGCTTACATTCGTTTTGGAGTGTAAATTTATCATCAGAAATGGCGAGCTCTTTCTACTTTTCTCACTGCACAGAGACTTGGCTGCTACTTTTTCCAGTTACACAGAATACATCACATAGCAGGTACTCAATAAACACTTGCTCCTCTCCCCCTCCCTCCCTCCCCCCCAAACACTTGTGCTTAAATTCAGTAATGTCAACCTTGCTGTTGAGGTATCAGACCCCTCCTTGGTCTCTCCCTCTGTTCCCATTTTCCACCTTTTCACTGTCAGGCCCCTGAGTACATTGCCTCAGCTTACCCTGGAGGAGCACACAGGACCAACCTGGCAGGAATATTTCCGGTGTGGCCTGGGGTGATGGGGATATTTGCACTCATTTTCCTCCTTTAAAGCCAGAAAAAATAACTGAAGTCTTAGCCAATTAGACTTCATAAAAAAGTGCTAGTTAAGGAGAGAGTACTTTATGGAAATGTTGCCTGTGATAAAACTCTTTAATAATTTCACTCTTTTGCAGGCCTCAGAAAAAGCACATTACCCTCATCTGAGCAATAAAAACCCAAGGAATCTTTAAATTTCATAACACTGAGCAGTATTCGTGCAGTGATCATCCCCTTAAATTTTCATTAAGGTAAGAAGAAATGTATACTCTTGTCATATCTATATAGGTTCTCAAATTTATAAATTGGGATGTCCCAAAAATGTACTTTGTAAGTCAGTTCTTCAGCATTTGAAGCTATTTTCCCATAGAAACACTGTAACCTGTGTAGTTCAAGTCTCAGGCCAACCCACAATAGCATTTTCAACCCCATGAATTGGACAGATAAAATCTTTAAGCCTTGAATAACATGAGATCCAGCCTCAACTCTATGGAATAAAGATTCAGAACCCAGGCCCCTAACTTTGGTTCCTGTACTGTGACAAAGCTAAGACTAGAGGCTGGTTGAAGGGACCCTCAGTTAGACTTAAAGGCTTTAAATTTATTTTATTCTATTTTATTTTTTAGAGATAAATGTACAATAGTATTTAATTATTTTCCTTTTTATTATAAAGATGTGAGGTACAATTCAGGGGTAGGTACACGGACGTTGATTATGCAGGTACCCTTGTTGATGAGGTGTGCCCCTCCCTTCCCTAGTGGTTTCCCTCAACTGCCAATCCCACCCCCTCCCCTGACAGTTTCCCACTACTGCCAATCCCTTTCTTATAGTATTATAGTTGTTCATGGTCAGCTTATGAGTGAGAACATATGGTACTCTGTTCTTTGTTTCTGTGGTAGATCACTGAGTATGATCAACTCCAAATCCATCCAAGTTGCTGAGAAATCCATATGTTTGCAGCTCTATTCACAGTAGCAAAACCATGGAAGCAACCATGCTGCCCATTGAAGCTGAACTGGAAAACAAAACAAAACAAAAAAAGTGGTACATATACACAATGGAATAGTATGCAGCCATAAATAAAGGCATTAAATTTAAATGACTCAAAGAAGCTGGAGGCTTGAAGAATCAGTTGGGGAGTGCCTAGCAAATGTAAGTAAAGTCTCTTGTATCAGGTGCTTAAAATTGCACAAAATCTCCCATTCCTTCTCTCTTCCTATATTTCCAAGTTTCTTTCCCTTATCTTGAAAAAAATAGGGGCTTTGAAAATTTTCCTTCTAACAGGGTGACCTTAGCTGCCTCTTTGATACCTGTGTTCTTTCCTATATAATATGGAGATAATATCTAACTTGCAAGTGAAGTGGTAATACATATAATTTAGCTGGCACATAGTAACATTTTAATACATAGTAGCTAATGTTATTATTGCAGTGCTGCTTTCCCTACTAAATTGTAGAAGAAATTGAAGACCTAGGCAGTTTTTACAGGCAGACAGCTTCACTCTTGCAGTATTTCTTTAGGTACTAAACCAAAGTATAGGCAGCCCTGGGTAGAAAAGAACAAAAAATCATTTGGAATGTACAACACTCATGTTGCAACACCCTAGCTAAAGACGACTCTGATGACCTTGCTAATGATGAGCAGAACTTCACATGAAATAGACCACCCTGAACAGAGTATAGGCTTGAGTTGTTTCTCCATTAGGAACCTAGGCTGACCAGCATCTTCCACCCTCATGAAGCAACCTATATCTCTAGGATCATGATCTCACCTTTGCCATCGACCTGCTGGAGACGTTGACCAGACATGTCTTCCACATGAATGGTCCCCAACCTTTTTGGCATAAGGGACTGCTTTTGTGGAAAACAATTTTTCCACAGGCCAGGATAGGGTAGGGGGTGTGGTTTCAGGATGATTCAAGTGCCTAAGATTCATTGTGTACTCTATTTCTATCATTATTACATTTTGATATATAATACAATAATTAAGATGGGCTCGGTGGCTCAGCCTGCAATCCCGTGCTTTGGGAGGCTGAGGAGAGTGGATTGCCTGAGCCTGTGGGTTCGAGACCCACCTGGGCAACTTGGCAAGACCTCATCTCTACAATAAATCAAAAAATCAGCCGGGCGTGGTAGCGAGTGCCTGTCGTTCTGGCTACTTGGAAGGCTGAGGTGGAAGGATCGCCAGAGCCCAGCAAGTCAAGGCTGCAGTGGCCAGGAGTGTGCCACTGCACTCCAGTTTGGGCAATAGAGTGAGACTCCAACTCAAAAAAACAAAACAAAACAAAAAACCCCCCAATAATTATACAACTCACCCTGTTAAAAAAAGGAAGCATGGAGGGGAGTGGTAAATAAAATAATGGGCAGGCCACAGATAGACTAAAAAAAGTATCAGATTCTGACTGAAGGCCTGCCACCAGATGCAGCTGTGCAATGGCAGTCCATCCACTCACTTGCCACTCACAGACAGGGCTTTGATATGAGTCTGCACGCGATTGATTTATTAGGGTCTCTGGGCAGTCAAACTTCACCGCTAATGTTAAGCTTCACTGTGTTTGCAGACACTCCCTGGCACTAACATTATTGCCTCTGCTCCAACTCAGATCATCATAAGGAGCGTGCAAGCTAGATCCCTCGCATGCAGAGTTCACAACAGGGTTTGCACTCCTGTAAGAATCTAATGCTGCCGCCAATCTGACAGAAGGTGGAGCTCGGGCAGCAATGCGCATGATGGGGAACAGCTGGAAAGAGAGATGAAGCTTCGCTTGCTCACTTACCACTCACCTCTTGCCGTGTGGCCTTATTCCTAACAGGCCACAGACCAATACTTGTCCATGGCTTGGGGATTGGGGACCCCTGTTCTGCATGGTAAATCTAGCACCATGCAATTTTCATCTTACCCTTTTTGTCTTATAGGCTTACCAAAACTCTCATATAAATAAAATCTTCTGTTTCTGATTATCTTAGGCAGGGAGATCCAGAAGCTACAACTACTTGCTGTTTGTTCCATGTCTGATGCTCAGAATTATTAAGTTTGGATTCCTTAGTTCTTTATCAACTGGGTAATTTCCACTAACCTCAGAGACGGGACCATTTTGAGAACCGTAAGGGCCTTGGGAATTGACTTATCGGTATGAAGAAAGCAGGTGCTAGAGAACCAGCCTCTTTCTAAGCTTTTATTGTTAATGGCTGAGAATCCCATGTGGCACATGAATGGCAGAGAGATCATAGGTCTAAGTCATGAGTAGCACACAGCAACAGAGAGTCAACTTTTCAGGGGAAAGGTCTTTGTGATCTTAATTAGAAAATCTAAGCTCTAATTCACTACTTAAGTCGCAACCTCGAGCAAGTATTTAATCTCACTGAATTTCAATGTCATTATCTGAAACAGAAATCATAACACTTACTCCAACTCTCTCTGTATTGTTTTCTGGGTCAAATTAGATAATAGGTAATAATATATTTCGAAAACAAATGGCACATCAAGCTAAGCAAATGCAAGGAAGTATAATGTTGATTATCACCATCATTATAAAATGACTCCATAGCTTGTTAGCTGGCTCTGAAGACAAATGCCATGCTGACCTCTGCAGTGTGCCTGATTCGTTCCCAAAGGATACACTGACCTTTATGATACGGTTTTCTATTTCTTGGTCTATTGCATTCCCTGTTTACTGACCTGTGTCCTGCCTTGCCAAGGGTAATCAGTTTCAAACTTTGTTTATAAACTCCTAACTGCACTTATTTTTCTTTCCCTAGATGTTGGCATCAATTAATAAATGTTCATTGTGCACCTACGCTACATAATAGACACTTCACTAGTTCTTCAGGTGACAGAGGCCTAGTCCTTAAACTTAAGGAACTTACGATTGATCTCAAGTTGCCACAGTAAGGGAAGAGGAATAAAAGGCTCACAGGGATATTCTCAAGGCCTATGCCTGGGAGTAGCTGTTATTACTTCCATTTGCACTCTGTTGGCTGGAAGATAGCACACAGCCCCGATATGGCAATACAGGAGGATGGAAAAACAGAGTGTGTCCAGGAAAAGAAAAGAAAGAAAACAGAAAACATTGACCCTTACCATTGTCCCTGTCATATGATCTTCAAATAAAATATGATGATGATGACATGCACACAGCATCAAGGGAGTAGGGAAGATGCAGCCATCGGAATCTGCTGAGGGACGGGGAAAATAACATTACAGCAGAGCCTTGAAAGTTGAGTACATTCTGTTAGATGAACAATGTAGAAGGGCCCTCTCCAAAGAAGAATAGTGTGGGTGGGACAATTGTTGAGGCGTTGACATGCACATAACTTTTGGGAAGAATAGATATATTAAGTTGAATTTTATAGCGTCACGGAATAGGGTGAAATATAAAACTGGAAAGAGTGGTGGGGAGTCTATGTCTAAGGTTCTTGAACGCCAGCTTAGAATGTAAATTCATTTTCCCATGCTATGGAAAGCTATTAGAAATTTTTTTTTTTTTGAGTTGGAGTCTCACTCCGTAACCCAGACTGGAGTGCAGTGGCCACTCCCGGTCACCGCAGCCTCGACCTGCTGGGCTCCGGCGATCCTTCCGCCTCAGCCTTCCAAGTAGCCGGAATTACAAGCACGTGCTACCATGCCCGGCTGATTTTTTGATTTATTGTAGAGATGAGGTCTCGCTGCCCAGGCGGGTCTCGAACCTGCGGGCTCAGGCAATCCACTCACTTCAGCCTCCCAAAGGCGCGGGATTACAGGCTGAGCCATTGAGCCCGGCTTTAGAAATTTTAATGAGAAACCTTGATGTGATTTGAAGACAAAAATCCTCTGGAGGCAGAGTACAGAGGGCATTGTAGAGTGGAAGGCCAATTAAGAGACGAGCGGGCTGGGCTTGGTGGCTCAGCCTGTCATCCCAGCCCTTTGGGCGGCCGAGGCGAGTGGATTGTCTGAACCCATGAGTTTGAGATCAGCCCAGGCAACTTGGTGAGGCCTCGTCTCTATAATAGATCAAAAAATTAGCCAGGTATGGTAGCGCGTGCTTATACTTCCAGCTACCTGGAAGGCTGAGGCAAAAGGATCACTCACTCCATTGCCCAGGCTGGAGCCCAGCAGGTCGATGCTGGGGTGGCTGTGAGCTTGCCGCTGTGCTCCAGCCTGGGCGATGGAGTGAGACTCTGACTCAAAAAAGTGAAGAAAAAGAGATATGAGCTATACCCGCGGTTTTCAAACTGAGCTGCACACAGGATTTCCTGAGGAGTTTTGAAAATACTGATGCCCAGCAATCAGAATTGCTGGGACAAGTACTGTGCTTTTCACAATTGCTTAGGTGATTCTCATGTTGAACCCGTGTTGAGAGTCACTGATCGACACCAATAGAATTATAAATGTTTCAAGAGAATTTCTGTGTATTAGACATGCTATATTCTGAATTTGGCAAGTAATAAGAGACCACGATACTTGAATTGATTGGTTGAACTGTATTTCCTGTCACAAGTTGGGTTTTTCCAGAGCAGGTCACTGTAAAACCTTGGTTTGGGTTTTTTTTCCCACAGGAATACGTGACTTTAGATAGCAATTTATAGGTGCTGGGGAAAACAGCTACTATGACCGGACAGAGTGCTGGCATTTTACCGCACTATAGATGTCATTCTCAAATGTTCTTTGAGTGTGCACTATTAGATGTTACTCAATATAGGATGCATCAAAGATATTGAAATATTTTCCAAAGTCTGATCTATTTTGAAATATTTGCTTCAATAATGTAAAAAAAAAAAAAAGACTCAGCCTATCTCCAAATCCTTCTGGCATTTATCAACTTCACTCCTTCTCCCTCAAGGAATTTCTTTTTTTGAGTTGGAGTCTCACTCTGTCACCCAGACTGGAGTGCAGTGGCCACTCCCGGCCACCGCAGCCTCGACCTGCTGGGCTCCGGCGATCCTTCCGCCTCAGCCTTCCAAGTCACTGGAACTGCAGGTGCACGCTACCACGCCCGGCTCATTTTTTGATTTCTTGTAGAGATGAGGGCTCGCCAAGTTGCCCAGGCGGGTCTCGAACCCGCGGGTTCAGGCAATCCACTCACCTCGGCCTCCCAAAGTGCAGAATGACAGGCTGAGCTACCGAACCTGGCTCCTCAAGGAATTTCATAGGGCTGTTACAGTTCACGTCTCTCGTGAATCCCCAGAATTTCTGGGTCCTTAACTCTCCTGGTCACTGTCTGCCTTTTCTCTTTGACACAACTACTCCCTTCCCCAGGGCACTGAAAGTAGAATGACTATGCTTAAAACAATCTTTAAGGGTGATGGACACCCTAAATGCCTTGACTTGATCACCATATATTGCATGTGTTTAAAACATTGCTCATGTACCCCATGCCTTTGTACACACACAAAAAGAGCTGACGTGTATTTTTCTCTTAAGAATGGGGTCGCCAGGCTCGGTAGCTCAGCCTGTAATCCTGCGCTTTGGGAGGCTGAGGTGAGTGGATTGCCTGAGCCTGAGGGTTTGAGACCTGCCTGGGCAACTTGGCGAGACCTCATCTCTACAATAAATCAAAAAAATTAGCCGGGTGTGGTAGCGCGCGCCTGTAGTTCCGGCTACTTGGAAGGCTGAGGCGGAAGGAATGCCGGAGCCCAGCAGGTTGAGGCTGCGGTGGCTGGGAGCAGCCACTGCACTCAAGTCTGGGCAACCGAGTGAGACTCCAACTCAAAACAAACAAACAAACAAACAACAACAAAGAATGGGGTCCCCCATACCTATCACCATATAAAAAAAAATCAGCTCTAAATGGATTTAAGAACTAAATGTAAAACCCCAAACTTTAAGAATCTTAGAAAATTCAGGGGACACTCTACGGAAATCGGAATAGGCAACCAATTCCTGATCAAAACCCCAAAGGCCCATGCCATAAGAGAAAAGGTAGACAAGTGAGGCCTCGTCAAACTAAAAAGCTTCTGCAAAGCAAAAGAAACCATCAAGAGAGCAGAGAGACAGCCCATGGAATGAGAAAAATAGTTGTGAACTGCATATCTGCCAAAGGCCTAACATTCAGGATCTACAAGGAACTCAAGTACGCTGAAAGGAAAAAAACAAACAGCCCCATTAAAAAGTGGGCAAAAGACATGAATAAACACTTCTCAAAAGAAGACATATGAGTAGCCAACAGACACACGAAAAATGCTCAGCCTCACTAATCATCAGAGAAATGCAAATCAAAACCATATTGAGATATCACCTAACTCCAGTAAGAATGGTCATCATTAATAAAACAAAAAACAACAAATGCTGGCAAGGGTGTGGAGAAAAGGGAACGCTTCTATACTGCCGGTGGGAATGCAAACTAGTTCAACCTCTATAGAAAACAGTGCAGCGATTCCTAAAAGAACTAGAAATTAACCTTCCATATGACCCAGCAATACCCCTTCTGGGAATATACCCGGAGGAGCTTAAATCAGTCTACAAAAAACCTGTACATGCCTGTTTACTGCAGCACTATTTACACTCGTAAATACATGGAACCAACTGTGCTGTCCACAGAAACTGGACTCGATTTAAAAAAAAGTGATTCATTTACATGATGGAATACTATGCAGCCATAAAGAAGAACAAAATTATGGATTTTGCCGCAACTTGGATGGAGTTAGAGTCTATCATATTCAGTGATTTATCACTGAAACAAAGAACAGAGTACCACATGTTCTCACTCATAAACAGGCCCCGAACATTTACCATAATACTATAAGAAAGGGATTGGCAGTAGCCAGAAACTGCCAGGGGATGGGGAGAGCACATAACATTCATAAGGATACCTGGTCTCAAACCAGGCAAAGAGGGGACCAATAGGAGGTCCAAACTTTATCTGTATGATGATTACTTGTATACCTAATTCTGAATTGTACTCCGTGTCTTTAAAATAAAAAAAAGAATGGGGTCCTGTAAGCCTGGAGGCCTTTCTGGAAATTCCTTAAGTAGACGGGGTCTGGGTGTTTTGGAAGTGTGCTTTTTTCCTTGGGTACTCGCGAATGTCTTGAACTTATCTCCTTGGGTAGCTCTTGTGACCCTGATCTACTGGCTGCTCTCACAGCCCCCGAGCTCACCTACAGTTCATACTAGTTCCCAATATTCACAAATACCATCTGGTCCTGAAAGATCTCTCCTCAGCAAACAGACCCATTTGCAATTACACTGTGATCTTCCCCTCTCAAGAGCAGCGTCTCCAAGGAGTTCTCTAGGAGAGCGGCAGTGCTGCAGGCTTTCAAACCATGAACTCTCCACATTCTCTATCTTTCCATTAGGGAATCCAGCCTGCATTGTGTCACAAGGTTTCACACTCTGGGCTGTCCCCTCAGCCCCAAGGATGCTGTGCCCTGGTATCGTAGAAGAGAATCGGTCACCTATTTCGTGCCTGCAGTCAAATAGAGCAAAGCACCCTATTCTTTTTCAGCTCCTCCCCACGAGTTGCAAGAAATAAGCACATGTTGGCTGCCTGGAACACCAATAGGCATCTCAAGGTTTCCTACAGTAAAAATTCAATAAGTGTCTGGGGTTATAGCTTTATTTCTCTATTAACACAACAACCTGCTTTTGCAAGGCAGTTGTATATTTTAGGTTTTTGTACTATATTGACTAAGTATGAGGACTTTATGGAACAAGCATTAAATAAAACACAATCGCTACATTTCTTACCCAAATTTCTGCCAAGGGTGCCCAAAGAACCGTCCTCACTGTATAAAAACAACCATCTCCGTATGAAGGATAGTACCAGATGTTGCTTAGGCTGCAGAATCTGCAGCTGTGTGTTGGTGTTCAATAGCTTGTGACCAGTCTGCCACTTTTCTAGGCCCCCCCCACCTCCTGGGAGGGTGAGAAGTGGGAGAGAATCACAGCTGTTCCATCCCCAGAGCTCTTTGGAGGGAACTTGACGCCTGTTGCTGGATTCAGAGGTTGCATCTCAGCTGCAGTACTGAGCAGCTGGAAACAGAGCTGGTGAAATTTTTGACTACGGTTATTCAACATGTTATGGGTCTTCAAGTTCCCAGTCTTTTTGAGAAACGCGAGTGGAATACAGATAGTTGACATCACACTTACATCGCCTGCGGTCTTTCAACACAGCTTTCAAAGCAAAAGATTTCCACTTCACAAAGGATATGAAGCTTCCAAGTGTGAAGTCTGGTGTTCTCATTTGCATATCAATCCCAGAATGCTTTTCCAGCCTCAGTTCTTCTGAGGCTGCTGTTTTAAGAAGACTACAGAAAAAAGGCAGAGGTGTTCCTGTGGTTTTTGAGTTTTGTCTAAATGGTACCTATGAGATGCAAACTAGAGAAGTAGGGATTATTTCCTTTACCCTAAGCTTAGCTTGACTTTAACTGAAAAAGTGAGAGTTTGGCACAAGTAGAAATGGCATCATGTTCGCTCCTTACCCTTTGCAGTAACATTTGAGTGTTTGGATCCTAGTTGCCTTCAATCTGTTTTTATCTTTCACTTCAGCTGCAAAAGTTATAGATTCAGAGGTGTTGAGAACTGGGGTAGAACTTTATAGATCTTCTAAAATAGGGCACTCGCCATCAACGGGCTGCCATTATCTGCGTGGTCCTCAGCCAGTTTCTGCTGCCAGCCCTGCTCTTCACTGAATGCTCTGTTGACACTTGCCTCCAATAATAGTTGGAGTGAAAATACAGTCAGCGGGGGCCACGTCGCACTGACACTGACTCGGTGACCAGTAAGTACTTTTGACTGTTCTAAAATAACCACCTGCCTCTTGAATGTGTAGCACTAGCGACATAAGATGTCTACACCTTTGACAAAAAAGAGAAGTGATTTTAAAGGGAAGAAAACAGTCCAGCATGGATCAGGCTTCCCCAAGGGTTTACGGAAAGTTGGCAGCAGTGAAAATGTAAACCCAAGTCTCTGATTCTTGGTTTAGAGTTATTCTGTATTCTACATAATGCAGCCACAAATATCTCCCACATGTCAGTCACTGCCCCAGGCCTGGGGACATAGCAGCATCCGAGAGGAAAAAAGAGATCCTCCTTGAGCGAGCTTACACTCCAACAGCAAGTATGGACATTAGTTACAAGCAACTACAATCAGCGGGGAAGAGCATCATCAGTTGATTCTTTTTGTCCTTGAACTTCCGAGTAGGGAAGGAAAAATTATCCTGCACTTATTCTTCTTAAGAACATCCAGAGAGTGTTCAGTAAGTGAAATACAATCCTAGTGACTCAAGTGCCAAGAAAGTCAATGATTTCCAGGACATTTAATTGATTGCTTAATTAATTCAGTGATTAGGCACTTTTATTTGTCACACACCATATTAGGCATTAGGAATTCAATGATAAGAATGATAGGATCTTTACCCTAAAAAGGTACAGAGTATAGTGACAGTCACATAAGTGAATGGATACTTAGGATGCGATGTCATGAATGCTGTGGGAAGCACAGACTTTTAGAGAATGCCACGACAGGATACATGAAAGGTCAATCCAGGAGGTGGGGGTTAGAGAGGACAAAGAAGACTTTGTGAGGTAGTGACATTCAGCTGGACTTTGGAAGATGTGAGTTGGGGTAGTGCACTTGAATTGGGCTTCATACTGGCAAAACAGCACGTGCAAACTATAGATTGTGCATTGATTCTGTTCCTCAATTTTGATCTGTATTTTACGGTACTAAATCCAATTGTACATATTCCCCAAGTAGGCATCAGAGACCAGAAGAATGGCCTTTTTCTCAAAGGTCCACGCTGTAGTGTAGCATGGTAGTTAAAAGCATGGGCCCTGAGTTTGAGTTCTGGCTTTGAATTGCTTTATCTGCAAACAAAATCGTTCTGTTGCTTAGTTTTCTTATTTTTAAAATGGGCACAGTATAAGAATAAGGTTTTCATAAAGGTTAAGTGAATTAATGAAGTGATGTACTTAAGACAGTCCCTAAAATATTGTTAATACATATTAGCTTTTATTGCCTGGACCTGGGTGAGAATTGCTAGTGTTAAATCCTTCCGGCTCCCGTTCACAGAGGGTATGCACCGTAATCTCTTCTTTCAGGAGCCTTGAAGAAAAAGCATTATTGTGGAGATCACAGGTCAGGCAATCCACTCTGTGGGAGAAATGTTCCTCATTGCTTAAAAATTGTATATTTTCTACAGTCTGGGGATGGGGACAGCAGGGGTAGAAATGTGTTTCTCGCTTCCCCATTTCTAGTTGAGCACACTGTTTTCACCAGCGCCAATTTACAATGCATAAAATATCTCACTAAGATTCACGGGCAGGTCAGAGCGTTCACCAGAGGGAAATTATGTGAATCACAGGTCTCATGTGGTCACTGTCAGCTCTTTTCAGCTTCAGGCAGCCCTGAGACTCTCCCACTTGCTCCCTTCCTTTCCAGCCTCATTCAGAATAAGACGTTGTTTTGCTTGGTTTGGTTTGGTCTGGTCTGCGGTATTCTTATCCCACCTTTTACTATCATTTGTCCAAAAAAAGTAAGATGCTTTCTGTCAGTCTGTCAGAGTTCTGGATTGCCACTTGGTTGTACAACCAAACCGTTCTTCTCATAATTGCTGTCCAAAGCCTATCTTGGGGCATGTCTTCACCCGTTTGGACTGCTATAACAGGATAACTATAACTGGGTGGCTTAAACAGCAAACATTTATTTCGCACAATTATAGTGAAGTCCAAGATCAAGGTGTCAGCTGGTTTTATGTCTAGTGAGGGGCTCTCTTTTGGGTTTGTAGATGGACGCCTTTTTCTGTATCCTCACGTAGCAGGGGGAGAGATCATCTTTCTCATGTCTTTTTTTTTTTTTTGAGTCGGAGTCCTTCTCCGTCACCCAGGTTGGAGTGTAGTGGTATACTCATGGCCACCCCGGTGTCGACCTGCTGGTATCTGGTGATCCTTCCTCATTAGCCTTCCAAGTAGCCAGAACTACAGGCACATGCTACCACACCTGGTTTATATTTTTATGTATTGTAGAGATGAGGTCTCACCAAGTTTCCTGGGCTGGTCTCGAACCCGTGGGCTCAGGCAATCCACTTAGCTTGGCCTCCCAAAGTGCTGGGATGAGGATGAGCCACCCAGCCTGGTTCCATGACTCTTTTTTACGAACCGTTATGCACCGAATGTTTATATTTCCCCAAAATTCGTATATTAAAGCCTAGTCCCCAATGTCGTGGTATTTGAAAAAGGGGACCCATTTATAAGAGTTCCATCCTCATGACCTAATCACCCCCTAAAGGCTCCACCCTCAAATACCATTACATTGGGTACTAGGCTTCAACATATAAATTTTGGGGGAACACAAACATTCAGTCCATCGCATTTCATAAAAAGACATGAGAGAGATGATCTCTCTCTCTCTGCCATGTAAAAACACAGCAAGAAGATATTTTATAAGCCAGGAGAGCTCTCCGCAAGGAATTGAATTGGTGCTTTGATCTTGGACTTCCTGGTCTCCAGAACTGTGGAAAATAATGTTTTATTGTTGAAGTCATTCAGCTATATTACCATTATTATAGCAACTCAAACTAAGACATATGAGCACAAATCCCACTCATAAGGGTGCCACCCTGATGACTTAATTACCTCCCAGAGGCCTCCACTTCAAATCCTATCACACCAGAGAGCAAGGCTTTAACATGTATGTTTTAGGGGAGCACAAACACTTGGTCCATAGCTGGACTTCTATGTGACTCCAAGCTTCTTACTCAGTTTCCCACTTAATTCCCTATTCTGAGCTCCTTCCAGCCTCTCTTTCACATTATCCTCAATATTGCCATCTAACATGCCAACTTAAATTTTCATCTACCCCCCAATCACATGCTGTATAAATTACATTGACATAGTTACCTTACGTCTTGTGATTTACATTAGATGGAGCCTCTTTTGACTTGATCGATTTTAAATTTTTCATAAACCCATTTATAACAAAAGGAGTATGACTTAAAAAGAAACAAAAAATCAAATTCACTTGTTACTAACAGTCATTTCCTTTTCTAGGTAGAGCATTTAGAAACTGACAACTCAGTTTTCCTTGATGAGTTGCCAAATTCCCCACACCATTGGTCTCTAGCCATTGGCTTTTCCCAGATAAATGTTAATATTGCCATTAGCCTCTTTGCAAATTAAATGCTTGGTTTTGGCCATGTTGGGAATGAGTGCAAAGAAATATATTACTTTACCCTTTCATAAGAATTGTAACCTATCTGCATGCAAAAAAGATTGGTTGACTATGAGAATGCTGTCAGTTTAACCTGGCTGCATTTCATCAGTAACACAGAGACACAGTATTACTAACAATATATTCTACCTGGAGAGATAATCTTGCTTTGTGTTTTTCCGAAAGGCGACTGACTAGTTTATTTTCCATGAAATGGCAAGTACTATCTCACAGAAAAATTGCAACTGTTTGTACAAGATGAGTTTTGAAGAGGGAGCTTTTTTGAAATGGTGATGAATCGTATAACAGGTAAGAAAAATGATTAAAGGACTCCAAATAATTCTTAAGACTCCTTAAACCTAGTAGTTCTCCGGAGGTTTGAAATTGTTCTTTTCTGGACAAATAAACAGTTTCAGCATTCAGTGTTGCTTTTCCATTTTCTAAAGGTTACTTTGAACATTTATCTTAATATTTTCCCCAAGTAGATGACGAGACCCCTCACTGGCCTGTGAAACCAGAGATCACACAAACACAGGAATATGGATACACTTAAAAGAAAGTCACATGAAGAACTCTAGCACACGAGCTGCCAGATCCCCGAGGCTTGACTTTTCCTACCTGTCTTATCCTTATGTCTTGAGATTTCCGTCTTCAGATATTCAGATCCGAGACTCCGTGTGGTTGCTGGCACAGGATTTTCAGAAGCTTTTGGCCTTGGTGCTTCCTCGTTCTGAGACATGATTACAAAAGGCACATCTTCGGGTGCTGAATTCACCTTATGGACTGTAAAGTACGTCTGGAGAATAAGGATGTACAACAGCCACGTGAGAGGTCATGAGCTGAGGAAGGGACTGTCGGGGACCGGAATGCAGATCCCCTGTGCCTCTGGTTCCACTCTGGACTCTGCTTCTTGTCTAATGTTTTAAATGCATCAATTAAAACCTCTGTTAAATGAAATTTTGTTGGATGCAAAGGGGAGAAAAGTTCGGTGTCCTTAACTGCCAAGCCCAGTTCCGCCACAAAGTGACTAATTGAGAACTCCATTTTTGTGAGTTGTTAAATGCTTAATCAGGCTGTCACTTGGTTAGGATGTAGTTTATCATATAAACTTTTAACTCTTTTATTTTAAAGATGTGAGGTACAATTTAGGATTAGGTATGCAAATGTTCATTATGCAGGTACCCTTGTAGGAATTTTTTTTAAAGTTTTAAAACAAAGTTTATTAGAGAAAGAACAGAGGAGAGGTTCAGATACATGCCAGAGCTGGCATGGGCGAGATAAACCGCCAGAGTCAGGAATTTTTTTGCTGAGTTTATAAAGTTCAGAAAGTATGGTTAGTTAAATATTGTTTTTATTTTATTATCTCAATAAAAGCCCCTGAAAAGAAAAAAAAAAGCAAGAAACCATATCACGGAATTTATGGGTTTAGTCAAATTGAATCCTGAATGCAACATATCTCTATTATTTTTTGACAGCATATTATTGAGAATTTCCAAAGTCTAAGGGTATACGCTGGGCTTATCCACCCCTCTTTAATTTTTATTACTCCTGTGACATTATTAGCTCACTGAAATATCAATTAGTCAGGAGATATATTGTTACGGTTCATTGACTTTTCCAGTTAATTGCAGGTTAACTAGAAAATGGTTTGTGCTTCAAAGCTTATTGAAATTCTTACTAAAATGCCCACTTGCATGACATATCACGGGACCTTTCATTCATTACTCAATAGTGGTTGAGGGCTTGTTGTCCTGTGAACCATGTACGGTACTAGACACTGGGGACACAGACCCTGGAGACTTGTCCACCCAGACGTCAGACAGTTGTGATGCAGTGGACTACAGGATCTGTGCTATTACCTGCAGTGTCTGCCAGGGGGGTCCCAGAGGGGAGGTATCTGCTCAGCCTGAGAAATAAGAGAGGTTGAGACTCACAGAAAAGAAGGACCTTCTGGAGGTAGGGAAGTGCCACATGTGAGGCAAAATTGCATGAAGAGACCTATGAATGATTCAGCATTCCTGGAGTGTGGTAAGAATGGAAAATGGTGAGAAGGAAGTCTGGAAGATTCAGCGGAGAAGTAATATAAACCAATCTGTATCCTAGAAAGATGTTTTCAGTGGCCTTGTAGGGAACGATGGGGGGAGGGGCAGAGCTAAAAGTAGCTGGGTAGCTAGATGAATCCGGCGGCCGTGGTGGTGATTCAGGTGAATGTTGTGGGAGTCTGGACTGGTTGGGCATGGGAAGGGGAGGCAAGATGGGGAAATCTCTTGCAGATGAGTGATTTCCAAAATATGGGGCTGCCAGCAACATTAACATCACCGGCGAACTTGTTAGGAATGCAAATGAGCGTATCATCCGGACCTATTGAATCAAAACCTTGGTGTTGGAGCCCAGCACTCTAGTTTAACAAGCCTTCCCAGTGATTCTTACTCATCTTAATGTTGGAAAATTGATCACTGCAATTGATTGATTTATAAGATTTGTCAATTGATTGGATGTTAGGAGAAGAGAATTGGATGTTAGGAGAAGAGATACCTGAGATGTCTCCCAGGTATCTAAAGTATCTGGCTAAATGGTTTGCAGAGAGTCATTGTCCGAAACATTACTTAGGATCTTCATGGAAACATGGATAATTTGCAGGTATGCACATCCTACCGTTACTGTCTCAAAAGTGGCCCCCATTGGCTTTTATCTCTAACATTCCACCAATAACCTCTACATCCTGAATTCAATGGCCGTTTCTAAATAGTCACGCTTGCTTCTTGAAAGTGATTATTCACTTGTTTTCAGGACTCCTGTATCAGTGACCTAGACGATGCATTCAAACTAGGATAATTCAAGGAGGGTCTATTTACAAAGAAATTACTTACCAAGGTGTAAGTATGGTGGAGAGAAAGGACTAGTGGTAGGGCAGGAGCTCGGAGCTGTGAGGAATAGAGTTGTCATTACCTCTCAAAAGATGATGGCAGAAAGATGTTACTAAGATTCCAGAGGAAATGGAGCCCCGTACTGCAGGCCGACTGGGAGGAGCAGTGACTTTTCCTGAGGGCCACAGCTAGGCTGAGGCAGTCTCACAGGGAGAGGATCAGGACATACTTGCCCTAACCTCTTGGTTCTCTGTGTTGTGCTCAGACCAGCAGCATCAGCATCACCTGAGAACTTGTTAGAAATGCAAATCCTCAAGTCTCACTCAAGAATTAGATAATTTAATTAAACCGGGCTTGGTGGCTTAGCCTGTACTCCCGCACCTTGGGAGGTTGAGGTGAGTGAATTGCCTGAGCCCACGGGTTCAAGACCTGCCTAGGCAACTTGGTGAGACCTCATCTCTACAATAAATCAAAAAATTAGCCGGGTGTGGTAGCGCGTGCCTGTAGTTCCAGCTACTTGGAAAGCTGAGGTGGAAGGATCGCCAGAGCCCTGCAGGCCAAGGCTGCGGTGGCTGGGAGTGGCCACTGCACTCCAGTCTGGGCGACAAAGTGAGACTCCATCAAAAAAAAAGAAAAAAAAAGAATTAGATAATTAGAAACTGGGGGTGGAGGGGCCACAGGGCTCAGTACACTGTTCAACAATCCTTGAAGGTGACTCTGATGCACCCTAAAGTTTGGGTGGCACTGATCTAATCCCATCTAATCCTGTTTTATAATCTCCCTTGGGACTCTTTCCCATTGGCCAAACCCAACCAGAACCAGTTCCATTGAGATCAGCCTCTCAGAACAGAGAGCCAGGTACAGAGTGTTGGAGAAACATCTGACCAGGTAAATGCATGATGCTCAGCACAGCCCCATGTAAACCAGTTTTCTGCATCCTCACCAGACACTCTTACTGGTTTCTTGTTATTCTCTGATGTCATAAGGAAGGATACCCCAGTGCTAACCTTTGAGTCTCTTTTCTGTCTACTCTCACTTCCTTTGTGATTTCCTTCAATCTCTTGATTTGAAATGCAATCTCTATCTGTCAACAAATTACCAAATCATGTATCCAACCCAGATTTCCTCTGAACCATGGCCTGGTGAAACCAGCTATTTACTTCACTTTTCTACACAGAGGGTTAATAGGTACCCTTAACTTAACATGTCCAAAAGTAAGCACCAGTTATTCTTTCTATAGCCAAACCTCTTCCTCCACAATAATCTCCATTTCAGGTAAAGGCAACTCTATCAGATCTTTCTCAATCCTGAAACTTTGGAGTTATCTTTGATTCCATCCTTTCTGTCATGTCCTACCTGTCCATACACAAATCTTGGCAGTTCTATTTTCAAAATATATCCAGGATCTGTTTACTTTTTACTCTCCCCACAGCTACCATCTCTTGTCTGTATGATTGTTGCACCTTCTAATTTGTTGCAAAGTCTCTGCCCCATTCAGTCTATTTTCAACATAGCCACAGTGGTTTGTTTACATATGAGCCCAATTACGTCATTTCTCATCTCAAGATCCTATAGAGACCTCCTGTATCAGTCAAACTGGTACTGGAAACAGAAACAACAGCATTAGCTAATACCACAGTTTTATATTTCTTTCTTAGGCTATATGTCTAATGTGAGTGATCAGGAGCTCGGCTCCACGTAGTCATTCTGGAACCAGGGTAGCAGAGGCTCTGCCTTGACACATGCTTCTTCCTCTCTTCAGCAGGGGGGAGAAAGGGGATTGGAAAATATGCAGTGACCTTTGTAGATTTCACTTCCACTCTTATTTTACTGGCTAAAGCACAGCCTTGCTGTGCAACAAACCATCACAACATTTCAATGGCATGAACAATAAGCTTTTGTGTGTTATGACTCTGCAGGCTAGCTGGGTGTCAGCTGACCTAGATTGGGCTAAAATGGTTGGTCTGCTTAAAGCTGTAATTTCTCTGGGGTAGCTTTGCTTAATATATTTCTCATCTGCCTTTTAGGGTTAACAGGCTAGCCAGGACATGTTTTTGTGGTGATGGCTGAAATTCGAGAGGGCAAACATTGGGCAAGCACATCTCAAGCCATCACTTACATCATATCTACTTACATCCTGTTGCCCAAAGTAAACCACATGGCCAAAACCATGGTCAGTGGGCAGAGAACTATACTCTGTCTACAGTGAGGCCAGGAATGGGTGTGGATACAAAAAAAGGATGAAGAATTGGAACAATAACCCACTTGGCCATAACAAGGGCAAATAACACAATCTATCCCACAGGGAAATATGATACTCTGAGTGCCTGGAAGGACAACTGGAAATATTCACACACCACCACTAAAGATCTTTCATGGTCAAAACCAAAATTTTTATGACAGCCTAAAGTGTTCAATGAAATCTGGCTCCTACCAGCTTCCCTGCTCCCTCTGCCTGGAACTTTCTCTATCGATTCCTTTTCCCCACTTTTATTCATCTATAGCCATTCACATATTTCCTTCTCATGTATTATATACATTTTTTTTTGAGTTCGAGTCTCACGCTGTGGCCCAGACAGGAGTACAGTGGCACACTCATGGCCACCCCAGCGTCGACCTGCTGGGCTCCGGGATCCTTTCGCCTCAGCCTTCCACGTAGCTGGAAGTACAGGCACGGGCTTTCACACCTGGCTAATTTTTGATTTATTGTAGAGGCGAGGTCTCGCCAAGTTGCCCGGGTGGGTCTCAAACTTACGGGCTCAAGCAATCCACTGTCTTGGCCTCCCAAAGTACTGGGATTACAGGCTGAGATACCTAGCCCGACCTACATATATATTTTATTTATTTGTCTTGCCTTCCCTCAATATAAGGTACACAAGGACAGGGATATTGCTCTGTTTTGTTCACTGTCCACTGGCACATATAGGAGTCAGCATTCAGTCACATTTTTGTTGAATAAATGAATATCATGGAAGTTGACGTTTTTGTCATCTGAAGGTAATTGCCTTTGTATTTTGAAAGTTGACCGAGGAATCCTGATGTCTTCCGAGACTAAGTCAACCTCACATTCTTCTCCAGGCAACGTCATTTGGCAAAGACACCTTTGTAGAACCAGTGGGGAGACCTCAGAACAAGACAGGGTTTTATTGCTTATATCATCCTCTAAAGTCAGTGGTTCACACAGGAGGCTGAATTTTCCTCTCAGAGGGCACTTAGCAACGTGTGGAGACATTTTTTGATGGTCACTAAGGGAAAAATGGGTGGTACTGGCGTCTAGAAAGGAGATGCCAGGGATACTGCCAAACATCCTGTGATGTCCAGGACAGCTCCCCGCAGCAAAACAATATCCAGTCCCAAATGTCAACAGCTCTGAGTTTGAAAAATTCTTTTCCAAGAGGAGTGTGGAGGCCCTAGTCTCAGTGGCTGTTAAGGTTGCTTTAGATGACGATGATTTACCCCCTATCGGTGTTAGACAGTAAGTACCACACAGGCAATAATCGAGAAGGGATTATTCATTGGCATATCCCAAGCATCTTGTACAGCGCCTGAAACATAATGGGCTCTCAAAATAATTATTGAATGCATGAAGGGACAAAGATGTCATATTAACACACTAAACATATTTCAGACACAGTACGATACCGAGGATCAGGCTTTTTCTCGCTTCCTTTATTCTATTTTAAGATCAAACTTAGACCCAAATCTTTGCAGCTCTGTGGCTTTTAGTCTGTTTCCAATTTATATGAGAAGAAAAAGGAACGTCATATTAGTCCCAATCTTGCGCAAAGGTTCCCACATTTCATTAGAATGTCTGCTGCAGGAAAATGTTTCCTCCTATGGATATGACGGTAAGTGACTGGAGAACTGAATGTTACGAGCTTGAGGTGTTGAAATTTTTTTTTTTTTTTTGAGTTGGAGTCTCACCCTGTCGCTCAGACTGGAGTGCAGTGGCTGCTCCCGGCCACCACAGCCTCCACCTGCTGGGCTCCGGCGATCCTTCCGCCTCGGCCTTCCGAGTAGCCGGAATTACAGGCATGCGCTACCACGCCCGGCTGATTTTTAGATTTATCGTAGAGATGAGGTCTCGCCTGCCCAAGCGGGTCTCGAACCCGCGGGCTCAGGCAATCCACTCACCTCAGCCTCCCAAAGGCGCGGGATTACAGGCTGAACTACCGAGCCTGGCTGAGGTGTTGAAATTTAGAAGATTGTTTTTGAACCCATGTTGGGGTATGTAGTTGACTAAAATATCTCCTGTCTTTTCTTTTTTGGTTAATCCACTTGCTGATTTGGTGCGGGCTTTGGGTGAGTGCAAGCTGCATTTCTCAGCAAAGCTGACTTGCTTACCATCTCTTGTCTGAGCTTTATATTACATTCACGAGTCTTCATTTAGTCACGTGTGTATCTGGAGACAATTGTCACATAAGCCTTCAGTTTTTCTTTGTGTAATAAACAAGATTATATTTAGTGTTCAGATAAAAGTTAACTGAAAAAAGCAGTTTCCTTCCTTCCTTCTTTTCTTTCTTTCTTTCCTTCAAAATGGGAGTTTCAGTTAATAAATAACTCAAATTATTAGTTCCTATGTGTTGAGGGAAAACTTTTCCAGGAAACCCAGAAATGATCTTTTTCTTTTTTCAAAAGAAAAACTTCCATCCCAGAACCCAAGATTTAGTAAAAGACCTTGAAAGTCTAAGGAAAACAAAGGATTCTCCTATTCCTTAACCCTATCCCTACCAATGTCTCCCATTGAGGCAGAAGATGTCAGCATTCACCTAGGAGTCTGGCCTGGATCCTGGAGACATTCTCGATTCCTCTTGTTACCTCACACTCTGTATTCAAAGCTGTGCTCTTCCTAGATAGCCTAAGCTTGCCTGCTTCTCACTTCCTCCCCTGCGGCCTCCCAAAGGAAGCCTCCTCTCCCACCTGCACCTGTCCAAGGTCTCTCGGCTTCTACTCTTGCTCGCTTACAGTTGCTTCTCTACACAAGAGCTCTTGTACCCACTTGTCACGTGACTTTAGTCCCCTGCTCAAGACTCTCTAAGGACCTTCCAACATGCTCAGAGTCCAAACTCCTCACCACAATCTATGAGACCCCGTGTGAATTAGCCCTGCCTATATCGTTCACTTTTTCCTTACTGTTGTGTTCCTTGCCCCTTCCACCTTGACACTCTTGCTGTTCCTTACACCCTCTCTAGCTTGCTTCTGTCGCAGGGACTTTGCACTTGCTGTTGCCTTTGCCTAGGGTGCTCTTTCCCATGAAATTTCCACCCATGACTTCCTTCCTTTCTTTAGTTCTCAGCAGAGACATTGTCCTCTCAAAGAGGCCTATCTTTGCCTTTCTAAGTCACTTCGTTTTTCTTACAGTGCTTATCATTATATACAATTACATGTGTGTTTATTTTCTGCTTCTGTCTTGACGCAGATTCCAAGAAGGCAATGGCATGCTCTTCGCCATCTCGTTCACTGTCCCTAGTGCCAGGCATCATGCCCACCACAAAACCGAGGCTCAATTACTATTAATGAAATGAATGAAGCTTGACCAGAATGTTTAAGGATGACCTTGGGGTCCACGCTTGGAATTGTCCTGTAGGTGAGAAGACTTTTCAAAGAAACTCTTTAGTTCTGCCTCTTCTTCAGTGACTCAGATGGTGTTACAATGTGATTAAGAATGTGGGTTACAGAGGTATTATGTGGACTTAACTACTTGACCTTGGGTAAGTTATTTGAACTCTCTGGGCTTCACTTTTTCATCCTTATGAAGCACAATAAATATAATAGCATTGTTCTATATTAAAAGTTTTAGTATACGTTAATTTTCATAAGAACCCATTTATCATTGGGTTCTTATAAAAATTAAATAAACATATGTAAGTTTTGAAAAACTGGCACAATGTGGCATGGCGCTTTATCACAGTCAATATCCGTTATTCACAGCATCCATGTATGTAAATTTACCTATTCAAAATGTGTGTCTTCCAAATCATTATGTGCAGTATTTTTTTTTTTTTTTGTAGTCACTTGCAGATGTGGACAGAGCTATGGGCAATTTGGTTGCTTATGTTCCCAGCTGAGGTAGAACAAGGTGACATTCTGCCTTCTTGTTTCAGCCCTCAGTACTGCAAACACATAGTCTTTCCACAGTTTATTTAGTGCCATCCATGTTTTTCATATTTTGCATGCATTTTGTCGGAGACTTTGCCATTTAAAATGGCCCCCATGCATAGTTCTGAAGTGCTGTCTGGTGTTCCTAAGTGCAAGGAGGCTGTGATGACATGCCTTAAGGAGAAGATGTGTGTGTTCAACAAGCTTGGTTCAGGCATGAGTTATAGCGTGGTTGGCCAGGAATTCAATGTCAATGGATCAACGATATAGTAAATAAGACATTCTTAATCAGAAATACACATAAAACAAAGTTATGTATTGATTGGTTGACAAAAGTGTTGTGACCAGGGGCTTGAAGGATCCTAACCCTGTATTTCTCCCAGGAGCAACGGTGCAGTTTTTGCGAATTCAGTGATCATGGCAACTTCATAGGACACAACAGACACATATAACAAGAACTGACGGTACAGTCATCCCTTGATAACCATGGCGGCTGGTTCCAGGACCTCTAAGGATGCCAAAATCCAGGGAGACACAAGGTCCTTAGAGAAAATGGCATAGTATTCACATAACCTATGCACATCCTCCTATATATTTTAAATCATCTCCAGATTGGTTATAATACCTCATGCAGTCTAAGTGCCTTGCCAATAGATGTTATACTGTGCTTTTTTATTTGTTAATTTTAGTGTTGTATTGTTATTTTTAATTTTTCCAAACGTTTTTTATCAGCTGTTGGTTGAATCCACACACATGGAACCCACGGATATGGAGGGCTGACTGTATTTCTCTCCTCCCACTCACGAATCAGCTCCTCTAGAAAGCGTTTTTTACTTAACACCTCCATTTCATTGCAAATCTTCCCTCCAAATATCTTATCTTCTGACTCACATCTCCACTATTGGGCATTCTCAGAGAACCAAAGAAATGAATTTGGCCAGACATTGGGACCAGTGGGAACAAGGGACTCCCTCAGGAGTCTTAGCCACTTTCTGAGTGTTCCTGTCTTCCTTCCCTCTCTCCTTTTGTGGTTTGACTTTCCCTAGATTTTTGGGGTCTACATGGCAAAAAGCTGACTCTCAACAGCCACTGATTTTCACTATATTCCGAATCTCTTCTCGGGCCCATATGCCCTGAGAAAAATGCCCCTAGTTGTGGTGTGTGTGTGTGTGTGTGTGTGTGTGTGTGTGTGGTGTGGTACTGTAAAGTGGTTATTCTGGCTACAGCTGGTTAGAGTGTAGAACTGCATTGTTAGATTCAGTAGCCACCGGTCACATGTGGTTACTTACATTTAAATGTAAATTAGGCAAAACTAAACATAATAAAAGATTCTTCAGTCACACTAGTCACATTTCAAGTGAAGTGCTCAATAACCACAGGCAGCTAGTGGTTACTTAGGGTCTTGGACAGCACAGACATAAGGTCTTTCCATCACTGTGAAAAGTTCTACTGGACAATATTGCCATAGATTGTTGGGAGCCGGCCACGGAGGCCCACTGAGCATTGGGGATCAGGGAGGGCCGTGGACCCCGAGACCACTAGGATGTGTTCGGGAGCCATTGACCCCATTTTCCTCCTCCTTTTACCATGTAGCGCAAGTAACCTAAAGGAACTCTGCTGATCTAAGCTGAAGGCTCTGTGACTGTGACAGGCATGGCTCATTCTAGAAACCCATTGTTCCTGTTTCCCATAAACTGCGGTTTTGGTTTAGGTATTAGATATAATTCAAATTCAGGTCACATTTGGGAACCTTTTATACGGTACAAGCTTCTTTATAAGATTTAAAAGTATATTTGTAGAATTAGTATATACCTATGGAGAGCTGTTTTCAGCTTTATTTGTTTTTTTTTTTGTTTTTTTTTGAGTTGGAGTCTCACTCTGTCGCCCAGACTGGAGTGCAGTGGCTGCTCCCGGCCACCGCAGCCTCGGCCTGCTGGGTTCCGGCAATCCTTCTGCCTCAGCCTTCCGAGTAGCCGGAATTACAGGCATGCGCCACCACGCCCGGCTGATTTTTTGATTTATTGTAGAGACGAGGTCTCGCTGCCCAGGCGGGTCTCGAACCCGCGGGCTCAGGCAATCCACTCACCTCAGCCTCCCAAAGGCGCGGGATTACAGGCTGAGCCACCGAGTCCGGCTGTTTTCAGCTTTAGATGGTATAGAGGATTATCTAGAGTTACCAGAAATGGCCCAGCACAAACCTTGGGCTGGGCCACATTCCTGAGGGCCCAGCGTGTACTTTGGACTGGGCTGCATTCTTTTAGGCCGGCTTTAGCTACAGTTAGTGTAGGGTTTTTCTACCTATTGTAGAAATTGAATTTACTTTATTCATAGAAAGTATCGTAGAATAGGTTATGCTAACGTCAGGGAATCATGTTAGTTCAAGCATGATCAATCATGATATTTTGAGGTTTAATAAGAATACAGTTAACTTTAGAAATTTCATTGTCTCCATTTTCTACTATTGTGGTTTTGGCCTTAGTATATTTACAGTTTATATTTGGGTTTTATTTTTAGAAGCTTTATTGCTGATGATCAGCTTTATATATTAGCATTAGGAATTAGAAACTTTCATAGAAATTAGGATAAATATATAGGACTTTAGAATAGCCATTTTGTTAAAAGATTGTAATTTATTCCAAAAAGTGGCCCACCATGAACCTTGGACTGGGCCACATCCTATAGAGCCCAGTGTGATCTTTGGACTGGGCCACATTCTTTAGGAATTGGCTTAAGCGATAACAAGAGCTTCTGTAGCATTGTGTAAGTAGTATTAGCATAGAATAGAAAGGTAATAAAATTTAAGTTAGTCATCATGGGTGTTATGTGCACATGAGCTTTAGAAGTTATTGATTATCAGAACATCATGATGCTAGTAAGGATTGTTGCATGGCTTTTGAGGAACATTAACTAGCGAAGGGAACAATAAGACAATTTGGGGATTTGTCCCTCCTTGTGCCTGAGAAAACATCTGGTGGGTGGGGGCCTCCCCTCCTGCACCTGGCTTTGTGTTCACGTGAAAGACTTGTGAGACTGTCTGTGTAAAATTTGGAGATAAATACCCACTGTAACTTCCAATAAAATGACTTCTGCTCAATTCACTGAACAGTTACCCACTTTCTTTCTTTCTCTTTCTTCTTCTTTATATCTATCCTTACATCTTTCTTTTACTACCTATCCCTACTACAGAATCGGCTTCTGTGCTAGACAGAGTCCAGTCTCTTTCTCTCTCCCCCGTTCTCCTTCTTTCTCCAGAATAATCACCGATGCTACCCCACCTTCCAGGGACCCTCTAAATCTCTCTGCGGGGGTTGGCCCCCTGCAATGGATGAAGAGGCATTTCCCAAAAAAGGAGTAGGGGTGGGGGTAGGGAGGAGTGCTTCTGGGCAGATAAATCTGTAGGTGTTTCTTTTTTTATAATCAATATTTTTTATTATGATATTGTGGGGTACAGTTAGGGGTTAGGTATACAAATATGCTTTGTTCAGGCATCGTTGTTGATAAGAGGTGTCTCCCTGTCCCCAGACAGATATCTGCTACTGTTAATCCCATCTCCCTTCCCCTCCCCCCCATAGTTTCCCATCATTGTCAGGCATTTTCTTACAGTACTACATTGGATGTTCAAGGTCCACTGTATGAATGAGAACATGTGATACTCAGATCTTTGTTTCTGTGAGAGGTCATGAGTATTATAGACTCTAGTTCCATCCAGGTTGCTGTGAAATTCATGATTTTGTTACATCTTCTCTGCAATAGTTAATAAAACTGACCCAGACACCTTGAAACAGTTTCTTCCTCTGGCACTCAGGACGTTTTTATACTCTTGCAATTGCTCCTTGATCCCTTTCCTCATCAATCTTTACCCTCCCCTCAGTGTCTGGATCACTCCTGTGGCTCTTAATAGCTATATGTTGATTACTCTTAAATTTATGTCTCATTCTCGGACCACTCTTCTGAGTTCAAGACCCACAGTCCTCATGCCTACTTAATATCTCCAACTAGATATGTAAAAGTTCACTTGGCATTCATGTCTCGCACTGAATTACTAATTTGCCCCAAGTCTCTTCCCATGTCCCCTATCTCAATAAATGGCACCTCTCTCTGCCCAGTTTGTTACGCCCAAAGTCTTGGAAAAATCATTGGCACTTTGTGTCTTCTTTTGTCTCAGTCCAGTTCATCACCAACTCTGGTCAATTACATATTTTAAATACTTCTTTAGCTACTTTTTTTTTCATTTCTAATGCCACCATTTTAATGCCACATTCTTCTTTCACTTTGCTTCTGTCTAACATAGATTCAACTTTCTGTTCCTGCTCATCATCTTCTCATGGAATCCTTCCTTGTCCTCTGATCCAGATGCCACCTTTTGCTGCCACCCCACATTCTGCTTTTGCCTTTCACAATTATAAGTTACTTATGCAATTATTTGTTTAATGTCCACCCTCCCTTCTCTAATTTGAAAAGGGCAGGAAATATGTTTGTTTCATTTTCTCAGAATCTATTGTATTTAGCACAGAGATGGACCCTTAATTAGCCCTCAGTTAGTACTTGACACATTTTTGGAACCCATTTTGTGAGCTTGGTGAGATTGTCTTCTTTCCTCTTCTCTGTGGTTATGAAGTCCTTCAGGTTCTGTGCTTTATCTTCCTCCATTTCAGTTTCACCACAAGGATGATTCCCAGTAAACTTTCCAAGTCTCACCTCCCTCTTCTGAGAGACATGCTCTCACAATTGGCCTTTCCTTCTTGCCTCCTTAGTTTTCTTGAGAGAATACTCTTGAACTTCTAACTCACATCTCCCTCAGGATACTTTCAACCCTGCACTCTCCTCCGCACCCCTAAGATCTTTGAATTCCTCTCTTTCTGGTAGTCTTAGGTCATGCAAACGGCACTCCCTAGGGATGTGCAAGCTGCAGTCTGCAAAACCGCAGGGGACACACCTCCCTTCATACTTATTGTCTCACCCCTGGAACTTCATGGACCCTCATAACTAGTATCCCTGTCCCCATGCTTCCTGTAGGCTACCATTTTCCAAAATGCAGCACTGTTCTGCTGGAAGGCACCTATGGAACATTTTACACAGCAAACTTTGCAAATGAGGAAGCAGAGGTCCAGAAAGTGGCCGGCTGGGTGTTACACCCAAGGCCTAACATCTGGTGCTCTATGGCAGGGGTCCCCAACCTCTGGGCTGCAGACAGATACTGGTCCATGGCCTGCTAGGAACCCGGCACACAGCAGGAAAAAGTGGTAGTGGGGGAGTGGACAAAGCTCTGTCTTCTGTCAGATCAGCAGCGGCATTAGATTCTCATAGGAGCTTGAACCGAATTGTGAACAGCACTTGCTGGGGATCTAGGTTGGGCTCCTTAGGAGAATCTAATGCCTGCTGATCAGAGGTGGTGATAAGCAGTGAGGTCTGACTGTACATTCCCCTTCCCCCACCATCCCCTCCACCACATCCCTAATGCCAAAAAGGTTGGGGAACCACTGCTGTATGACACTCACAGCCCCCACTATGCTCGGAAGTTCCCAAGGCTTCCTCTCCCAAATGCAAAAGCTTACACTCGTTTGCTAGCCACCCAGGCAAGATTTGGTGTAATCGGGTACTTATATCTATTTTTCCAAGTGCACCATCAATCTGTTTTCCACTACAGGTTCCTTTTCTTTCTACTGGTTTACCCTGTATTCTTTGAACTGCCCACTCTCACCATATACATTTTTGCTGTGAGATCTTTATTCTTTCTGTTTATCCCACTTAGAATGTCTTTCTTCATTTTTATCCTCTGTTGTAGATTTTGTGTTTTGAGCCCCAAAGCACGCCTGATACACAGTGAGCTTTTAATGCATTTGATGTAGAATGAACAAGTGAATGAAACATTTAACTTAGTCCATTTGCCCATATTGACTGTGGCTAAATTTCCTTTGACAGAAGTCAATAAATAGCCACCACCATATTCTGAAGTTTGCACCAAAATGGACAGCATTGGTAAGTAGTCACTTGTTGTTTGACTCTCAACAAGCAGTGATTTCTTAAAAACAGTTGGCATCTTACCCTACTAATTGCTTAATTGGGAAACTGCATGTGATCTCTTCAAATAACCTATCTGCAATCCTTTCCAAAGCAGACATTGATACTGACTTTTCCCTGACTTAAAAGATTGTTGGGTAGAGGCTCATGAGAATGGGAAGGAATGTGGGAGCCACAGGAAGAAAAGGAAGAAAGTCTAGAAAAGATTAGAAGGCCTGGAAGAGAAGGAATTTATAATGTGGCCTCAGCCAGAGACAGGTTAGAGAGTATAACCCCAAGACTTTACTTCTTAAAACAGAATTTGTATTACAGTTATTGTTTAAATGTGATTGAATCCAATAATGATTTTAACATTCAGTTTCTGGTCACTTAACCTGGAAATCAGTATCCAACAATTAAAAATAATTAGAAAGTCAAATGATTTTGTTAGAAAATGATTTCCTGGCCCATAACTTGCTGCACTGAGGACATTAACCTCTATCAAGGACTCAGCTCCACTCTCTTCTACTGTAATCGGCTCAAGAATTTTTAGACATCTCTATAGAAATGAAATCTATTTTTTAAAACATTACAAATTAATTTGCAAAATTCAGAAATATAACTTGAACAGCAAGCACACAGTCTTATATTGAGCAGTTGATGATGAATAACTATTTTATTTGAGAGATACCCCAGTGTGCTATGTTAAGTTTTGAAGCCTCATGTAGTCTTTAACTTGATCTTTAAAAACAACAGAATTTGAGTGAATGTCAATAAAACCAGTGAATTATAAATATTCTGTCTTCTAGCATATTTGATCAGGGCTGTCAATAAACAAAATTATATTTCCTAGGATTTAGGCATGACTTATAATCTATGAATTAATTTAATGTCTTACCAGAGGACCCTAGGAGAATATGAATGATTTGGACATCTGTTGAGTTGTTCTTAGAATAAAACTGGACACAAAAACATTTCAAGAAATGAAATTAATTTCCTAATGTCTGCATTAAAATGAGGTTTATATATATATATATGACTATTATGACTTTTTACATAAAAGCCTAAGCTATCTGAAGTAGCTATTATGCACAGAATTATTCAATCCTTTTCCCAGCCTCACATTTAGCTGATATTTTTTATGATGAAATTGATTTTTGCCACAGAATACATGTCTTTACACCCATTCCCCAAACAACCTAAAACCACTAGAGTGACAGAGTTTCACCCAAAACCACCGCTGCTATTCTGTCTCCAGCATGCTAATAAAGACTCAGCAACAAGCAAAGGCAAAAATTGTTGCACCTAGAACTCTCTATATGCTCTGTGCCCCTTCACACATTGTAACCCAAATGCTAAGGAGTGTTGCTCCTAAAATGTCCTCCCTGAACTGGTAATACTGAACTGGGCTGTCCACCTGGCTGGGAACAAGCGTGAGGGCAGCCAAAAGGGAAATGAAGCAGTGATGTTGTTTATTTCAGGCCTCAAGGAAGAGAGAGGATGTGACTTTTCTTGGGTGAGGAACGTCAGAGCAGCACACAGTTCATTACAGGAGTGGTGGGGAAACAAAAGGTGAAATGAAGATGTAAACACAGCAGCAACAAAACAACATAACCCAAGTACTGCCCTGCTGTGCACCTTCAGGACAGGGACAGAGGAGAAACCTGTAGCTGGGGAACAAGGTGTTCCTTCTTTCAGCATTGTAAAAGGAAGCCTTCAGAAATCACCCATCTTGTCATTCCAAAGAGTCTGAGTATTCCTGAAAGTAAGTCTGTAGCATTGTAACACCTTTTAAAACTGTAATTGAGTACTAAATAATGGAGTAGTTTTGTTCAAAAGCAATATTTATTTTTCATGAAGATAAGAGGCATGTTACATTTGCTATAGAAAATGCTATGAGAGGAAAAAGCTGCATGTTACCGATATGACAAGAAAACATAAAAAATCTACTTATGAAAGTGTTCTGCCCTGTTAGAACATATTGAATGAAAGGCACTATTCCAGGTGAGTGAGCCATGCAGAAATGTGGATTTATTAGGGTTTGTTTTGAAATGTAATTTGTATGGTGAGCTTTTTATTCCTTTGATGGCAATGAAACAGATTTATTGGCTACACGTTGGAAGTGCAATAGATAACAGATAACCAAGGGAGAAGTTTTAATAAAACTCGCAGGAAAGACAAGGAAAAGTGAGTGAATATGCCTGCTTACATTTCAGCTAATAAATAAAAAGTACAGATAGGACTTTAACTGAAAATCATCCTGGTTATTGCAGCCTGGAAGGTTTATTGGAAATTGGGTAGAACGCTCTAATTTTTCATATTTACAGCTGCGATGCGAGCTGTTCAAGCTCGAGATATCAGACTCATTTTGATTTTGGTCCAGGAAGCCAGTGTTTTCACAGGAAACTTACAAGTGGCCATGGAGGGGGAAAAAGGGGATCCGGATTACTGGTGTCTGCCTGGGCTCTGGGTTATTTCTGACTGTGCTCTGGGATTCTGGAGAACGGAACAATTGGGGTGTTTAATTTTACCACTCCCTGAGTCAAAACATCGGACATTTTTAGGAAAGTTTTAGAAGGTTCATCTTCAATAAGCACAGGTCTTTCATCTCAAAGGGTGGAGAAGAATTGAGCTACTTAAGAATAGTTGAACTTGGACCTGAGAGCACCATACTTAGAAATAAAGTGTATTTAGGCCACTCATGTGACAACTGGGACTTAACCAGCCCTGTCATGGATTTCTCACCCAAACCGGTTGTAACCCATAGGGACGTAGACTCACAGAAGAAATTGGCTCTCCTTTTCACTTTCCAGCAGGAAGAAAAATGGAGTTCTCTGTGAGCAGCCCCTGAGCTATCTTGATTTCAGTGTTGCTCTCTTAAGCATCTGGGTTTGGAGGATGATGAATCATTTCCTACCCCTGGAGTCAATCTCCTTGAAAATAAACACGAAGGAGCCAGGGAGGAAGATTTCCTCTAAATACCAACAACCAATGCGAAACAGTTTTCTACTGGGAGAGCAGGGTCAAACGTGTGCTTCCACAATTAACAGCTTCTTAGAACAAACTCTACAGATTTAGAAAGAACCAGAAACCCTAGGACTCGTTTCACTTAGTTCTGAAACAGGAATTCGGAACGGTGAGCAAGTATATGATTAGAGATTTGCATCAATTAAAATTTCGTTGCTTCATTGATAACACAAAAGCTTTTAGGCGATGAATAATCCATGAGGGCTTGCCAGATGCAAAATACCCTCGTAAAACCATGTCTATGTATCAGAGAGACAGGAACACAGAAGCAAGATACCTCAAATTAATTGGCATGGTTTGGAGAGGTTGAATTCATTGCTATACATGGATCCTATCAAGTCATCCATCTAATTTCCAGTTAGGTCGATGCTCACTTTTAAAACTCTCAACTACTCCAATATTCCAATGAATACCATTTTGAAAGGTTCAAATAGAATCCCCATACCACTCTTGAAAGGAATTGCTTTTGTGGAGGGGTCTTGAAAACAAATATAACTCAAAATTCTGCTATGGCTTATATGTTGTCTCTTGTAGGGTTATAATAATAAACCTTCTGAGTAATTTTTTTTGTGAGACAGGTGTTAAATGAATTAGCATGCCTCAGTTAAATGCATAAAAAAGACTTAATGAAGGACTTGATTTCTAAAGCACCTATATTATTACGGCATGGTTTTGGAGACAGGTTATTGTTGTCTACATAGGTAAGTGTGTAGTGCAGCTCATGGAAAAAATATTTAGGTATTTGCCTTTTTCCCCAGAGACAATATTTTTTCCTTTTTTTCATAATCAAGTGATATGTATACATAAGAAAAGCTCATCTTTAAGGTACAAGACACCTTTTTTTTTTCTTTTTGAGTTGGAGTCTCACTCGGTCGCCCAGACTGGAGTGCAGCCGCCGCTCCCGGCCACCGCAGCCTCGCCTGCTGGGCTCTGGCGATCCTTCCGCCTCAGCCTTCCGAGTAGCCGGAATTACAGGCATGCGCTACCACGCCCGGCTGATTTTTTGATTTATTGTAGAGATGAGGTCTCGCTGCCCAGGCGGGTCTCGAACCCACGGGCTCAGGCAATCCACTCACCTCAGCCTCCCAAAGGCGCGGGATTACAGGCTGAGCCACTGGGCCCGGCTAAGACACCTTTTTTTAAAGAGTGCAAGATTACAAACTGTTTTGGGATTTAAAATGGAAAAATAAATTCATCTTTTGAATGTCCCAAAGACATGTTTCATATTTTTGATCATTTTTAATTTTATCAAAAGATTTTAAGGGTCTAAATAACTCAACCATATAGAAGCTCTGGGTGTACCTGGTTATATATACTGAATAAACCATTTGACCTATTTACACATAGACATGGACATATATATCTGTGTGTGTGTGTGTGTGTGTGTGTGTGTGTGTGTGTGTGTGTGTGTGTGTATCCTCAGACACTATTATTAAATGCAATCCTATATTCTTGGATAAAGAAGTTGATGATATACCTTTCTACTTGCCATGGCACTAACAAAGCTAGGCTGAAATTCAGCAACCACTTATGTTCATTGCATTGTAGGCTAGTAGTGAGTTTGGCTGCTGGAGGGAAGAAGGTTCCTTACCACACCCTCATTAAACTAAAGGTTCTTTCATGCTTAATGTAAGTATGAGCACATCCTTTATCGAGGTGGTCTTGAGCTGCAGATACAGTCGCACCGCTCATGGTGTTCCAGCTGAATGTCCACAAGACCCATGGTCTTAGCTCTGCCCCTCCTCTTGAAAGGGCCGGGTTCAAACTGCAATACCTAGGACAAGAAAGGACAAGAAGCATATCTCCCATTAGAAAGCCCTTGGAGTTTAACGCAACCGGACCCACCTTACCTTTCTTTTCTTTTCTTTTTAACCATGTCACTAACTTGGTGACTGACTGTGCCAGCCCACAGCCAGTAAATAAAGTCAGCAGTCGCTCTTTGAAGACTCTAGCACGCTAAGGCAACAGCTGATACCCAAGCATGAGGTCCTTACCTTTTTGACAACGGGTTCTTAATCCTCTGAGAATCCAGTAAAAGCTATAGGCTTGTTATTAGAATGCACACATGTAAACATGTTTTTAAACAGTCAACTCCCTGAAGTGGAAGATTACGCTGGTCCCAGAGTAATGCTCCAGGATCACCTACCAGCATCTTGGCAGGTATTTATCAATGGCTTTCTTTTCTTTCCTTTTAGAGTCGGAATCTCACTCTGTCGCCCAGGTTGAAGTTCAGTGGCATGCTCATGACCACTCCAGCGTCGACCTGCTGGGCTCCGGCCATCCTTCTGCCTCAGCCTTGCAAGTAGCCGGGAACTACAGGCACACACTACCATGCCCAGCTAATTTTTGATTTATTGTAGAGATGAGGTCTTGCCAAGTTGCCTGGGTTGGTCTCGAACCCATGGGCTCAGGCAATCCACTCGCCTCAGCCTCCCAAAGTGCTGGGATTATAGGCTGAGCCACCGAGTCCGGCCTCAATGGCTTTCTAAGGGCCTGCTTTGGTGACAGATGCTGTTCCAAATCTTATCATAAAGATTTTTTGACCAAAGCATGCATTTAAATAGATAAATACAATACTGAACACATTATTACCATTGACATGAATAAAGAATATGAATAAAGTTATGAACACAATATGCCGGTATGCCTAAATGTTTGGTTGAAGTAAAATATTTTGCCTTACAAAGGTGTCAGTGGCCATACATAAATATAATTATATTCTTACATGTTTGTTAACATATAATACTCTTTATAATTCAAAACAGACCAGGCTTTATTAAAATCTTTGTATGTTAATACCTGTGTATCAATCTAGCATTCCTTAAATCAACAAGTATATCCTTAACTTTTTTTTTTTTTTTTTTTTTTGAGTTGGAGTCTCACTCAGTCACCCAGACTGGAGTGCAGTGGCCGCTCCCGGCCACTGCAGCCTCGACCTGCTGGGCTCTGGCGATCATTCCGCCTCAGCCGTCCAAGTAGCTGGAATTACAGGCATGCGCTACCACGCCCGGCTAATTTTTTGATTTGTTGTAGAGATGAGGTCTCACCAAGTTGCCCTGGTGGGTCTCGAACCTGCGGGCTCAGGCAATTCACTCACCTCGGCCTCCCAAAGCGCAGGACTACAGGCTGAGCCACCGAGTCCAGCCATATCCTTAATTTTTAATTAATAAGTTTAAAAATCATTTCTTAAATTAGCAGTTTAAGTAAACGATAACTCTTGTTCACTGAGGCAAACATTAGCCATCAAATTTAGTCATTAACATTAGCTAGCCAGGTATTTGGTAAAATTACATACTTGTTTTCAAAAATATACTGCATAACCAGCTAAATTGCTTCTGTCCTTTATGTTCTTAGAGTCCTGTTTGCCTTTATTTTTGATCTTGTTCTATTTTCCTTTGAGACTCTAAACTCATGGCACCACCACCAATTCTGCAGCATTTTATAATTTTCAAATAATTTGCACAGACACTATTCTTTTTTAGCCCTCAGACAAACCTTGTCACATAGTGAGGAAGGTATCATTATGCTCATTTCATGGATTAGACAACTGAGATTCCAAAGGAGGGTAACCAGCGCTGTGTCCTCTCGGCTCCCATGCTCTCTCTGGCTCACTCCGCCCCAAGCCCTCTCTATCGTGCCTTGAATTTCCTTCTGTGTCTGAGGTGTGTCACCCACATCCATCAGTGCCAGCTGGCATGGGGACCTGTTGCACTCTCCTTGTTGTACTTTTGTCCTAGAGGAAGGCTAGATGCAGAGAAATCTCGCTTTGTTAACATCCGCATATCTTTCATGGCTCTTCACTCTGAATTGTATTCCCAGCAGTTTTTCCAGCCTCATGCTCCACGTTTAAAGTCTTAAATAAACCACAACCATCTACTAGAAAAAATATGCCTAATGTCCCCTGCATTCATGCACCACGTCTGCACACCCCTCTCATTTAGCACGGAGCCATGCTGATCCGTGGGAATCCCAGCGAGGCGGAGAATTAATCACTGCATTTGTTCACTCAAGCTAGGGCACTCCACCCACACAGAATGGAACATGGAGACCGATTTGTAGCAAAACTTCAAAAAAATTATGAGTACAAAGTTGGGGGGTGAGGGGGAATAACCTGAGAGAGTTCATGAGGGAGGGACTGAAGGGTGCAGGAAGCGACGAGAAGGGCGGCTCCCAAAATGGCCCCGACACACCAGACAACAAAGGCCCTAGGTCCCGGCTTTTGTGAGTACAATTGCCCGTGCCAGCGCCAATTTCAAACCTTCCGTGTGCCAATTTCAAACCTGCAAGCCTCCAATCCGTAGCCAGCTTTGTTATGCGTCCAATAGGACTGTAACACGGCGTTGGCCCCACCCTGCTCCCATGCAGCTCCTCCAATAGGAACATAGCACGGCCCCTTCCGGCCCCTGTCGGGCTGATAAATACAGTCCTCTCCCTGCAACTCTCTCTTGGTCTCTCTTTCTCTCTCTCTCTGTCGCTCTCTCCCTCTCTGCAGCTCTCTCCCCGCCACTCTCCCACTTCCTCTCTCTCTCTTACTCTCTCTCTCTCTCTCTCTCTTTTCCTTTTTTCCCGTTACAGATCCCCTCTGTAACAGCCGCTTTAATAAATCTCTTGGTCCTGGCCGGGTGTGGAATCATTACTGGCGCCGAACTTCTTTCAGGGACAAAGACTCAACAGTATTTAATAGCATTAGAAAAGCTGGTCCAAATGCCAGTTCTCACAGCTGATTATATTATTCTCATTTTCTCCTGTAATTTTTGCAATACAGATCAATTTCACATGATTTACTATACATTTTCTCAATTAATCGGATTATAAGTGCTTTCAGGGTGAGGCTAGTATAAATAGTTGCTAACTTTATTTCTAGATACCAGATGCTGTTGTAAGTGGCTTTGCAGACACTAAATCATTTGGATTTCATGGCAGCACTGTGAGATACGTACTTTTCTAATTTAGTTTGTAGATAAGAAAAGAGAGAGATTAAGTTACTTGCCCCCAATCACAGAGCTACTAAGCTGTGGAACCAGAATTTGACTCCACGTGGCCTAGCTCAAGCCCTTACCCATGAAATCCAAGACTTTGCTTGTATTTCTCAGCAGAAAGAGGCCAGACAGGCAAAGAAACAAAGTTGTCTGTGCTCTGGCCCAGTTTTAATCCTTTCACAATTTTGAAATAAAATGTGAAGCCCTGAGAGTGGAGTAATAATGACATTTGCCTTTTCCTGCTCCCATGTTCTCTCCTGCTGGGCATTACAGAAAACAAACGATGTTGCTTCTCCATGAAAAAATAAGTAACAAAGCAATGAATAAAGAATGGATTACATTTTTGGCTATCCATTCACTATGACAGATACAGAAACCCTACGGTGCCATATTTGGTAAGAGTGCCTTGGAAGGGGTTGGGGGTTGGACCCCTCTGCTTTGCCAAGAATTTCTCCAGTATGAATTTTTGGCCCTACTATTCAAGACTACCTGCGTGCAAACCAGGTTTGAGGGCTGGGGGCTTCAGGGGAGGGAAGTGATCTTCAAGAAGCTGAGCACATGATAAATCTTCTTTGTTTAAAGAAGACCATTATCAATGCCTAATAATTGGCGATGACTGGCACCTGTACAATCAGCGCTCTGTGGATTTGTGTGCTCATTTGATGGCAAACAAAAGTGTGTGCTTTGGGATGAGAGTAGGAGCCTGGGCAGTTTTTCTAACTGGTCTTCTGATTGTTCAGGGATTTTCTCTATGTTTTATATTAAGCAACGTGAGCACTGTATATATGTGTTTTGCTGATAAGAAGAGAAAAATGAATTGGCAGACACTTTCCCCGGACAAGAGAGGAAAGCGCTATTTGAACAAAATGGAAATTGGACTGCTTTCCTGGCTGATCACACAATTGATGTTCAAAGCTTTCTGATCATGTAATAGTCTTCGGTTCAGGTACACAGCACTGAACGGGGGAAGAAAGCAAGGCTGATTTGAGGGCGCACAGAAAAATGAAAAGCTTTTATCTGAGAAAGCAAACTGGCTGGTTATGGGTTATCTGGTCACCTTTAAAGGGAAGGAACCACTGAATTAATTACAGCCGCTGAAGAACGCTTGCTAATAGGTACCATCGCAGAATGCTTTCTTATTTTCCTAGCGATGATTCACCTCTGCAAGCACACACATACGAAGATAACAAATCCACTGAGGGACAGCCGGCCAGTGCTTAGCATCTATGGGTGAAAAGCAGAATCTTGACCTCTCTCCACCCCCTGGAAAACCACACGAAACCAGGGACATTTGACGCCTTCTAAGTGGAGTGTGACTGAGCCAGTTGGTGGCTTTCATAACACTGTACAAAATCAAAGATGGCTTAGTTTTGAAAATTACCACAACATGCAAGATATTTAACTACAGTTACTCACCCTGTTGCCAATAAACCCCCACATGAATCTTTTCCATAAGGCTATTACACTAATAAAACAATACCAGGCAGAAAAGCTATCTGCCGAGTTGGGTTCTTGTTTATTGGGAATATAAAAAAAGGTTGTTAAGGCCTTGTAACAGTTCTCAAATTAATGGCTGACATAGGAATACAAGTACATATTTCAGGATAAACACTTTATATAAACCTGAATCATTAAGAGTTTATTTAACATTCTACCCAACTTCTAAAGCAGGCTGTATTCATCACACACACGGTTTCTTAAGGAAAAAAAAAAGCATACTTTGAGAACTCTTTTGAGTTTAAAGACATTATAAAAAATGTACACAGAGTCGATATTTTTAAGGGATGCTAGTGAATTATCCTGAAACTTAAATGACTACAAGCAAAAATATTTTGAGAAGGGATATCATGTTATTTTCTACCTGGGTAATTACTTAACCTGCAGGCAATATTCGTAGCAGAGGCTGGTATTGAAACAAGACTGATATCAAGTCATAAGACACAGTACTCAATAAGAAAGACACAAATGATAAACAGCTCAGCAACGTTATGCTGAGAAGTTAAGTTTGAAGGTGACAAAAGCCTGCATTATAGTGGAGATTTATAAAATGCTCACAAATTTTGAAAATGCATTAATGATATCTGTGCATATTCTTTTTTTTTTTTTGAGTTGGAGTCTCACTCTGTCGCCCAGACCGGAGTGCAGTGGCCGCTCCCGGCCACCGCAGCCTCGACCTGCTGGGCTATGGCGATCCTTCCACCTCAGTCTTCCAAGTAGCCGGAATTACAGGCATGCGCTACCACGCCTGGCTGATTTTTTGATTTATTGTAGAGATGAGGTCTCGCTGCCCAGGCGGGTCTCGAACCTGCGGGCTCAGGCAATCCACTCACCTCAGCCTCCCAAAGGTGCGGGATTACAGGCTGAGCCACCAAGCCCGGCTCCAGTGATTCTTCCACTCAGTTTTCCAAGTAGCTGGAACTACAGGTGTGCACTACTATGTCTGCCTAATTTTTGATTTATTGTAGAGATGAGATCTCGCCAAGTTGCCCGGGTTGGCCTCAAACCCGTGGGCTCAGGCAATGCACTCGCCTCGGCCTCCCAAAGTGCTGGGATTACAGGTTGAGCCACTGAGCCCAGCCAATATTTACTTCTAAAAGGAGCCTTCTGTGAACTCTCTAGGGTACTGTGGAGTGTATTTAGCTGCAGTCCCACCTTTATAGAACTAAACAGTTCAATGATTTTGATGGTACCTTAGAGAATCAATGGCTACATGTTCAGCCTACACATTGAAGAAAACAATGGAAAGTCTGGCTGGGCACTAGACTGCAGCCTGGTATTAGTGTTGGGTATCATTTATGACCCAGATGGGCCATGTCTGCCTGGGGAGCGTCTTGTCCCTTGGCAGGTTTGCTAAGTTTTGGCAGGAAGGGCCGATGGGAAGATTGAGAAGGGCAAGGATGGACATGCACTGTTTGTACTACTTAAAAGAGGAGTCCACTCACTTGGTAAGCGAGTCATCAGGGCAGAAATATAATCAGAACGGAGAAAGCCAGACCAGGTTCTCACATAATTCCACCCACATGTGTCTTGTACATTACTCTTCAGATGCCTTCATTGGCCCCCAGTGGTAAGAAGCCCGGGTGTTATCATCGCCATGTCAAGAGGAGTGAATTAACTTTTTTTATAAGCAGTCTATACACATTCGCTGTTCCAGGTGGTTATCTTTATTCTTTTCGTGTTCACCTAGCATTTCAACCACCAGGTTGTTTCTATTCCTTACAGTTTCAGTCAGATAAGATTTGGGAGTAGGATAAAGTGTGACAACAATGAACAGATATGATGTCATTTCAGGTCTGCCTGGGAACTCAAAATTGTAGGTTATTGTGGGGATTAAGTGAGGAAACTGGAGGCCCTGGGAGGGTTGCAGTGGCTGGTCCTTGGTGCCTCCCCATTGGCAGAGCTGGAACCAGAGCCCACATCTCTGCCTTTCTGGTCTTGCTGTTTTCTGCTCTATTACCCTGTCTCTCGGTAGGAAAACACAGGGAAGGCCCGGCTTATGGACTCACTCAAAGGTGGAGAGAACAAAATGAGCAGAGAGGCTCCCTACAAGGTCTAGCCGTGCTGCCTCCGGCAAAATAGTAGAAAATAGATTTTCCTGGCTTCTGCTGTGGTTAGTTATAATCAGGACCCTCAAATTCCCTGCCTTTTGCCAGAGAGTCAAAACTCCTAAAACAAAATCTCTTTTCTGACTCTTCTCTCTATTTGTGATTTTAGATAAATGTGTTTCAATAACAGATGTTCAAGCATATAAATATAAAAGTACTCTTATCTCAAGTCTGAAGGTCAACAGTGAATTATCTTATGTTTCACATATAAATACAGATGCCCCTTCACTTACTGTGGGGTTATGTCTCGATATACTCACTGTAAGTAAAAAATATCTTAGGTGAAAAGTACATTCAATATCCTGACAAGCCCATCATCAAATAAAAAAAAAAAATCTAACTTTAACCACGAGGAATGATCTGTACTTGCTTTCATCTCCTAACTCTTCAATGGTAATAAAATGCAAATGTTTAATATAAAATGTCATATTAACATAAAAAGATTCTTCTAAAGTCAATACAAAAATTATCTAGAGGTAGGAATGATTCTAGATGCGGTTAATGTTCCAGAAGGGTCAGAGATGGGTCTAGGCTTTTGCCATTCAATATGGTAGTTATTGGCCTTGTGAAGCTATTTTCAATTTAATTAGTTGCAGTTAAATAAAATTAAGAATTTAGTTTCTATTTATGTTACACACCTTTCAAGTGCCCTGCAGCCATATGTTGCTAGTGACAGCTATATTGGACGGTGAGGCTGTGAAAAATTTCCATTCCTACAGAGAGCTCTATTCGACAGCACAGGTGATTATGTCAGCAGTGCGGCAAAATCATAAGAGGAAGGACGGAGAAAATTAACTTCTCTCTGCCGCTTCCTAAGTTTTTGGCTGTTGATTGGATGGATGTGTCCAGGGCACCAATAATGAAAAACAGTATGTGTTAATTTAACAGGTCACCGTATTTTTAGGGACTATCCTGTCCCTTCACTATGTGTTAGCAAGGGAAGATGAGATCTAAAATAATAATGTACTTGGATTGTCTACACATTATGTTTTTTGGAACCCTCCTTAAAAAAAAAAAATCACTACCCAAAGTATTTTTATAGCCTATGATGGGGGTCAGGGCACTCTACTCCTAACTATTTTAAACTGAAAGAATTTGAAAAAAATAGCAAAAGCAGAAAGGTCACTCTGACCTTTTCCTTGCTTTTCTTTCCTAAAGTAGGTCATAAAATCTAGGAAGGGTTTTTCTGACCTTCCCTGTAGCAGGACATAAGATCCTCATGGGAAAGGTGCCCTTCTTAGAAGAAAGGAGCATCCTCATCTCTGATGACAAAGGTACCACAAAGAAGAATCTGAACAACGAGGTCTTGCTAAGTTCCCCATTTATTTCCATTAAGCCACACTCTGCCCTATTGTATTAGGCGGATGCAAAAATTTGTAGTGTTTGTTATTGGCATGGCAACACTGCAGGGTTGGAGCTTGTTTATTGTTTATCATTTGTTATTTGGAGTGACAATGTTGTACTTGAGAATATATCTTGCATTTGCAGATCTGAAAAAGTGCTATCTGTGGGTTAAAGAAGATGGAGCGCCAAGTGTAAAAAAACGAATGCATCCGATATATTCTTCTGTTGGAGTTTAACAGAGGAGTAAAGGCAGCAGAGGTGACTGGAAACATTTGTGCCATGTGCGGGGAGAATGCCATCAGGGAAAGCATGGGAAGAAAATGGTTTTGTTGTTTCAAAGAGGATCACTTTGATCCGAGTGATTCTCCATGTTCAGGGAGACCATAGGGCTTTGATGAAGACTGTTTAAATGTTTTAATCCATGATGATCCATATCAGTCAATCTAAGAATTGGTAAATGTGATGAACTGTGACCAATCAACCATCATGTCACATTTGCATTCCATGGGCAAGCGAAAATGTTACAAACTTATCCATTAACCCAATATTTCTCCATGAGTGTCTATTCTTCATCAAACCTACCATAAAAACACTCAGGTTGAACTGCTTTTGTAATCTTCATTTCTTTATAAAGGCTTCTGCATCATGTAAAACTTATAGTAAGTAAATGTGTATGTTTTTCTCTTATTAATCTGTCTTTTGTTACAGTAGCTTCAGTCATGAACCTGGATGAATAGAGGGAAAGATATTTTTTCTTCCCCTCCACCTATATATTACAAGAGGCACAGAATGATTGCTCGGAGAGAGAAAAAGTATTTTAACAGGAGACCTGCACATTATGGAGGCAAGAAATAATAAAGATGGCTACATTTTATTGCACAGTGAAGACTGCTCTAACCCCTGCAGGAGAAGAAGCAGGATCTGTGAAAAGAGAGATGATATTAGCCTCATTAGTACTTTCCAGTTCCCCAGATTTTAATTCCTTAATGTTGAGCACTGAGATGTTTGTGGAGAATCAAATCGTTATGTGAGGAGGTCTTGCCACCCCCTTAAGGTGCTCATCTCTCACAGAAACTCATTTCACATCTCATGTTGCAACCACAAGCTGGGAAAACTGGTTTCTCATTTCTCAGAGGTAAGAATACAGACAGGGAACTAACAGAATAAAGGGCTCGAATTTTCTCTAATGAGACTAAGCTCAAGCCACCCCCACTCTGGAAATGGAATAGGTCCTCTTCTATTTTCCACAGGGCACTTGACAGGGATACACATGACACATTTCAAGGGTATTTTAGGAGTCTTGGGGAAATATGACAGGAGTGTTTGTTCCAGGTACACAGTTACTGACTGGTGATTGATGCTGATTTGTCCTTTTTGTCCAGCACTTGACAGAGTGGTTTTGTATAAAGCTCTGCAGAGTCCTGGAAGTAAAAATATTATGACACATGTTTTAAAGAGATGCCTTAGATGCAGTTTTCAGGGATGCCAAGACTTTAGACCCACTCATGTGACTGAACAAAGAGATCAAGAGTTTTCCCCTCTAGACATTAATTAAGAACAGAGATTTGGAGGCAACAGCTTCTGTGGAGAGAAATGAGAAAGGAATTAAGAGAAGGCGGGCAGCCGGGCCTTCAGAATCCTTCAGTGTTAACTGTCTGGGAGGCCAGAGTTTTTTGGGGGGTGTCTGGTTAACTCTGCTGTTCTCACAATAGGTAATTTAAAAAATCAAGCTAAAACTTCTATCTGAGCACAGAGTCAAGACGAAAATAAAGCACTCCACAAATATATCAAAGAACTCAAATGCTCTTCCTCACACTTATTACTAGGTAGAAATCTTGTCACTTCCTAGAGTATCTTAACTCTAACCTGATTATTGCATTCTGCATTTATCCTCAGGGTATGACTAAACATTATAAAATTCAGGCTCTTAGAAGCGAAGGACACTATCCAATCTAGAGTTCATTAGTTCATACAAAAATAAAACACAATGAACATAGACGATAGCATTCTCTCAATATGAGAACATTAGTTTTTCCCTTTGAAAATAGTGGGGTGGAGTAAGAAATTCTTATGACTAAGAAAACATACTCGGTGTACGTCTAAAATAAGGTATTTCCCCTATTTAAGGCAAGCATGATCATTGTGGCACAACTTCCTATGTTTTCCAAGTTGAAAGTATCAACTACAATGTACCCATTTTTTTAAGCTCCTGACTTATTATTGTTTTGTTGTGTTTAAGATGAACATCAAAAACAAAACAACCCCTCCCCCCAACTTCCAAAAGACAAGCTTTACAAAGCGGGAGGTTTTATTTAGAGAGAACTCTCTACTCTTTTGTTTTGGTGTGTATTGATGGAAAGCAACTCCAACAATAACTCCTAACAATCATGTTTGCTTTGCATCTTGTATTTTTAAACTTATTTCTGCATGATGTTTTGCATCTAACGAAATGCATTTCATATTCATTGTTTTATTTGATCCTCAAAACAACCTTGGAAGGAGTTATCCAGTGTCATGTCTCAGTCCCATTTCATATAAGTAAACACGGAGTCTCAACTTCAGTGACTTGCTCATACTCCACAGTCAGAAAGCAATTAGAGCTGCTGTCAATGTCAGGAGGAGCTCTAACTCCTCTCACGTCAATTCTTTCTTTTATGCCTGATACAATGCTATCTGTTAAAAGAGGAAGAATGTGGCATACTAGTGATAAGAAAGAACGCAGACCCTGGAGCCAATGGATGGGTGTTGAAGTCCTGGGTCTGTGATTTCCTGACTATGCCACATGGGCAAACGTACTGCTCCTCCCAAGCCTCAGTTTACTCACCTACAAAGAGAGACTAAAAATAGCAATCCCCTTACAACATGATTGACAAGTCACTAAGTGAGCTGAGGAATGCTTACAATAGTGTTTGGCACCCATTAAATCCTATTGTTGTTATTAAGGGTTCCTGCTCTCCTTAAGTTTTTATTCCTCTTATTTCTTTCCTTGGGTTTACTTTTGTTTATCTTGCATCATCCAAGAGCTGATTCCCCAGGTAGCTCTTGGTAGGGGTTAGAAAAAAAAAATGACCATTTCTAGGTGAAAAATACTTTCCTATTTGGAAAATGAAAAAGACCTTTGATCATTTTATTTTGCCATCGTTATTGTGCTTACTTTTTTAAATGACTTACCTGAATTAAGGTTTGGTTCTTAGCATTTTCTTAAAGTAACCTAGATTTTGCAGTCACATCATGTAAATGAATACCATCATATTTCTACAAGGAGACCGAGTACACTCTGAAATTGCCATATCATACATTTGATCATATATTCTAACAAGGCTGTTGTTGCTTCACGTGGTGTGTTGTGAGAATGAGAAAAAGGAGTCTCTTCTTCAGCATGGAATTAACCTCTTACCAGGGCACTCGGCTTGGCAAACCAAGCATGGGTGGGATTTCAGCTCCCAATCCTCCCTCTGGCTGGGTGCCCTTGTGCAATGAACAACCTAAACAACTGTAGGCCATGGCCCTGGTTTTCGATATCCTGTGGAATACACAACAGATGCAGCTGAAAAGGATTGTACGCAGCACTGCAAGAAGAAATTTGAGCACGACCTACCTCGTGATACTTTTTCACAGTTTTCCCTGACGTGCATGTGCAGGGCCTCCAGTTGACAGTTCCACAGCCACAGTTTCCTCCACAGCGCTGGACCAGGAGGCACCGTGGGAAGAAGACCACGCTGGTCAGCCTCAGCTCTTCTCTTAAGTTGACCGAGTAGTTCCTGGGAGTGCAACTGTAGCGCTTGGCGTCGTCGTTGAGCCTGTCCAGGTCCACTGTAAGCAAAGACACACACTGTGTGTGCAAACCCCAAACTGGAAGCACAAATGCTCAGCATGTGTTTTGGGGGAACGGAGCGGGGGCATTCTGGGAGGATGACTTCAGGGCAGGGATAGATGCTGTCTTGGGCCCCCCCAATGACTGGACACCTGAGGTGGAAGACCTGATCTTTCTTTCGATATTCTATCTGCCCTTCAAAAATAGCCACAAAAACAAAACAAAACAAAACCTTAACTAAAATCTGCATCTTGGTTCAAATCTCCTTGCATCTTTTTTTTTAATGCCAAAAAAAAAGTTCTGAGGAAAGAAAATGAATTTGACAATTTACAATAATTGCCTTTCCTTTAAAAATAAAATTAAAAAAATTGTTGCATCCTGGTGTGAAGCCGCGACTTAAACATGATTTGAATTATATCTAGGACACATTAGGGATAATCATTCTAGTATATTTACCTGACAATAAAATGCTGCAATTAAACGTAAGAAAGAAAAAGATTTTTGTTTCACTTTAAAATCAAAGTTAGCCAAAATGTTAAAAAAGTGGATTTTTTTTTTCTTCTGTGAATACAGTGCACACGTGTTTGCTGGGTACTAGGTGGCAGCATAGTGTAGTGGTTAAGTGCTTGAGTGCCTCAGTCAAGCCACAGCTGCCTTCAATCACATCATGGCCATGCCTCCTTTATGTTGAAAAGTTACATAATGGCTATGAATCCTGCTTCCTCTCCTGTAACATATAAATATTTGAAGGATTGAATGTAGTCTGCCTGGCACTCAATTAATGCCAGCTATTATTATTCATCTTGATTCATCTCCTCCGCTCTCCATTTTTTCCTTTAAAGCCAAGTGGTCAGAATTTTTTTTTTTAAATCAAGTATTTCTGCCTCTATTTCTCTCTCCCTTTCTCTCTCTCTCTCTCTCTTTCTCTCTCTCTCTCTTTCTTTGTCATTACTTTAAGTAAGTGATGGTCAAGGGGTATGATTATGGGGACTCTTAAGATTTAAAGGCATCGCACTATTTTCAGATCTAAGTCACAAATATTTACCTGAATTTAATCTGTATTATTGTGTCATAACTTATATTTGAGTTAATGTTCTCAGAATTATCCCATCATCCATCCATCTGACATTCGAATTCTCTTATGGGTGCACATCCAAATCGTCTTTTTGGTATACATGACTATCTTCTCATGAGAATGCAGTTAGAAGCACGTCCTTTTGTCTACACAGCTTCCACCACCATCTATTAGTGCACACTTCTGGTGTACGAACCAGGCCGTCACAGGAGCAATCCCGTGACTGTCAGGCAGATACTACCAGGCTCACCCTGAACTCTAGTCCCGTAAGTGTTTTAGCTTAAACCAAACTGCTTGAGAAGAAGTAAGGAATGGTCTTTGGAGGTAAGAAGTCAAAAGCCAAGGAGAGTGTCAGTAGAATGCATCTGAGGGAAAGTGAAGAAAAAGAAGGTACAGATGTGGACACAAAGTCTATCAGCCCATCCCTGTATGCTTTTAAAAATATATACAACTGTACTTTGACCCTCAAGGGCAGGGATGTATCCTCAACTGCTATATGCTGGAGCCCAGGACCCTGTGGGGACTGAATAAATGCTAAATAATCACCATGCATAATTTATTGCTGTATTTTTTTTTTTACTTCTTTTGTAAAGACATGTCATAACTTTAGCTACAATCAATCCAGATTTAAATTGAATGAACTCTGTCTTGGGAAAGGAACCGTTTTATTGCTGTTAAACCTCTGAAAATAACTGCAAGCAAAGCAGGAAGGATTACATAAATGGATTAAGAAGTGCAGCAATCATCCATTTCAAGTGTCACCTTGAGATAAATACCGATGCTGGCCTGTGCATTCCTGGGCTTGCGGACAGCATTGCTGCAGAGGGCCAAAATCTGCTGCCTGTGATAATGGGCAGGTATTTGTCCAACACGGAGGGGTAAAAAGGTGCAATTAGCAGGAAGGGATCATGGTGAGCGTGAGGGCAGAGCGGGACAGGAAGGAAGTAACAGCAGCACACCTCATTAACAAGGGTACCTGCACAATGAATATTTGTATACCTAACCCTGAATTGTACCCCACAATTTAAAAATAAAAATTAAAAGGGGAAACACATAAAAAAGAGGAAGTAACAGCAGAGTCTCGACTTTAATTCAGCCCTCTGCTGAATTAAGCACCTGACAGATATGACTGCATTAGTTACCCCCCACCTTTTGTGGTGGGTATTATTGGCTCAAGGTGACTAGTAAATGGTAAAACTGGACTGGAGCCTTACTCTCTCTTTTGCTTCACAGCCTCCAGCACAACAAGCAGCGCAGGGGGCTGATCGGTAACCCATTAGTTGAAGGATGAAGACTGATGTGGTGAGGGCAGTCTCTGGCTTTCCCATAGGACGTCGAACTGGTGGTAACCGGTAAATGGCTACTTCCTTGTCGGAGTCAAATCTGCAGCATGCCTTCCCTGCAGAAATTGAACAAAGCCCCAAAGCGCCCTCCCCAAACCAGGTCAAGTCCTGTATGCCTCATTCCCCTTGCAACCGAACTCCTCGCACTGTGTAACTGTTTTCCTGACTAGCGCTGGTTACTTCCGTTTCTTCCCCACCACGAGGAGATTTACAATTCTGGCAGTTGGATGCATCAGTTTACTCATGTGACCAAGAACTGTGGCCCAGTGTGACTGCGGTGAAATCCAGCTGCCCTACATATCGGGGGATTGAAACCACCCAGGCACTCAATTTAGAGCCAGAACTAAAAGGTTCTTCTGACTGGATGCAAATAACCTCAAAGCATGATTGCAGACTTTCTGCAGGGGATATTGAGTTTCCAGTCAAAGAATACTGATGAAACAAAGCTGCAGAGCAGGGAGTTGAACAGAGGCTGAGCAGCAATTAAGACTTCTGGTGCTCCGGCCTGAAGGAGGACTCTGGTGTGAGACTTCCAGGAGGGGGATAGGCCACGGGGACCAATCCAGGGAGAGGGGCTGCCCTTTCCATTTCTGCTTCAGTTTCCATAGCTGAAAAATCACAGAGAAGCAAGGATGTTCCTAATTTAATTCAAAGGCCTGTTCATTTCATCTAACCTCCCTTATTTCACCCAGGTGTACATAATAGCGGAATCCCTCCTTTGCTGTCCTTTTGAATTTGAGCCTGGTTTTTCGGGGTTCTTTGACATGCATTCATTTTGGGGGGGCTGCGTATTGACAATCGTCTGGAAAGGCCGAGAAGCCTCCGCCTGTCCTCAAAGGCTTCCTCTGCTGATCCCGTGTGGGTTTGCTACACAGGGCATCCTGGAGCACCCTTCCTCCCGCAGCCCTGGCCTCCAGACACGGTCCAATCACAGAGGTTTTGGGGCTGTGGTAGACATCCTGAGATTTGAACCCTGGCGTGGGGATGTGCACACATATTCTTGTTCAGTTTCTAACATGCTAGGGATGAGGAGTGTGAGGGAAGAGAGTTAGTCTGGTCTTCTTGATCCTGGCCCTCTAGACGATTAAGTTCCAGGTTCTGTGTTCACGACTACATGAAATCCTGATAAATGCTATGCATCACCTGCTATTATTAACCTCACTTTCACAGTGGAGGAGACCGAGCCTTAGAGAAGTTAAGAAAAACCCCTGTCCACAGCCGTCCATCTAGTCAGAGCATAGGGGTTGAATCCCGGCTTCTTCATGCCTTTTGTACCTATGAGGGCCAGCGTGAAGATTTGAAGGAGGGCGCAGAAAGCAGCTTCCACAGACCATGTACAAGTCTTCCCACCTGAGGACCACTTCACGTGCAAATGACCTGGCTTCCTGGGTGCACCAGTAGGCACTGACCTGTCATTTTCAGAGTGTCATCAGTTATACACACCCAGGTATGAGTTTCTGTGCACACTTATTCACCTATTGGGTTCTGACTCATAAACCAGGTGGGTATGCAGAGTCTACATTGTTCTTTGGTATTACAATATAATACATTTCATCCTGCAGCCTGGACTGAGGGGACACTGGCCAGTGCACACCCTTTTGTCCTTAATTCTTCTTGAACCCCTCTGATCTCACTGCCTGTAGTCTTTGTCATGAAAACCAATCAGAGGCCCCTGTAAGAGCTGATGGATTGCTAGCAATGATTTTTCCTAACGAGGAACAAATGCCAGAATCCTTAGAGATTCTGGTTTCTGTAGGTCAGATAAAGCCAATATTATATTTCACATACCTGGCAAGCACAGCTTGGGGTAGTAGTCAGCTTAAAAAAAAAAGTTTACATTTATTCTTTTTCTAAGTGACATGTATTTATTATTTTATATAAGTTACATGTTCTGGAGAGCAGAAAGTCCAAAATGAGCATCACTGGGTTAAAATCAGGGTATTTAAAAGTAGGTTTGTGTTGTTTTGTCACTCCAAAAATTCATTGTGAAACAAAACAATCTCTTCACTTTGCCCGCAGTACAGCACAGTGTTTTTCTCCCCATGAACATTTAGTTTATTGCCAGTTTTGGTCAAGAAGAGGATGCTTCCTTGGGGTAGCCTCTAAATGTCAGGTTCTCGGTTGGCGTTCACAGAGCTGGTTGTTCATCAGTCTTTATTTCGATACACCATCAGCCTTTTTTCTCTGGGTTGTCTGGAGTCTGCTAGAGTGTCCAATTAAACTGCCACTTGGGGATAGCCAGTAATCATTGTGTTGTTGTTGTTGTTAGCAGGTCTAGCCTTGATCATGCTAACATTCTTTATAAATTCTTATATCAGGCGTTCAGCAGCAGCCTACATATCAGTGCATGTTTTACACACGGTGATGGCAGGGGGAGCGTGAGCGATTGATGCAGGGCCATGCTCTTTCCAACTCCACGCTTTTGTCCTGTTGGGCCGTCTTCTTCAGTATCTCAGCCTGCCACATCATTTTAGTATCCTCTAGCTTGACTCAAAAGGCGTATTTGCCCTTCAGCTCCTCTGACCTCTTTTCTATGTTCTCACCACAGCTTTTCTGCCCTCTCTCATAGCACTGATTTCATAGACTTTATTTTATTGTTTTCTTTACAGTCTCTGACTTAATGGTCTCTTACTTACGATTTTCCACTTTACAATGGTGCCTTCAGCTGTGTATGTTAATGGTGAGTATCCATACAGACATTCTGTTTTTCACTTTCAGTGCCATATTCAACAAATTAAATGAGACATTCAACACTTTATTATAAGATGGGCTTTGTGTTAAATGATTTTGCCCAATTGTAGGCTAATATAAGTATTCTGAGCACATCTAAAAAGGGTAGGCTAAGCCACGATGTTCTGTAGGTCAGGTACGTTCAATGCATTTTTGACTTATGACACTTTACACTTACAACATATTTCTTGGGAAGTAAATTCACCCTAAATTGAGAAGTGTCTGTGTTTAGGTGCTTCTGTTCCACTGAACTGTAAAGTCTTGAAAGCAGAGAGTTAACGACCACTGTCTTCTTCTCAATATGCTTTGTTCCCCATGGAAGGACATGTGCAGCTCATTCATGTCTGCTTCTAAAACCATATGATTTCAACAATTTAGAAGCTGGGTACTGCCAAAGGAAGAACAACTTTATCTTTATGCCAGAATCCCTTCGCAAGGAATAGGTATTCAATATCCACTACCTGAATGGATCAAATAAACTACTGTTTTTTTTTCCAATTTAATGTGTTTTAATCATAAAGAGAGGAAGAAGCAATTCCAACTATCTTTTGGGGAGTGCGTATGTTGAGTGTTTTGGCTCTTACCTCAAGACTAAGTTGGGCTGTGGTGTAGCAAAAAGGTGTTAAGCTAGAATTGAGAGACTTGAGTTCTAGAAGCAGCTTTACCAAGGATGGACCATGATGCATGCAGACGCCAGGCACTTAGACCCAGAGACTCCATCCACAAGCAGTGCCACACAGGAAAGAGCGTGGTGCCAAGAAGGCTGGCGCTCAGATGCAAATGTCAAAGTGCTAAGAAACATGTCCTTTGCCAAATGGGGAGAAGTGCCACCATCTGTTATAGAAAGTGCTAAACATTTCACTTTGATGTTTCAACACTAGATTTGTGACACTTTAGGGTGGGGGGGTGGAAGGTGAGGGGGAATATATGAATAGTCGTAGCATTTTTGTAGCAAGTAATCAGGGGCTCTCAGCCTTTTCCAAGGTTCATAAATTTACCAGGCGGAGTCTGTTCATCTTTATGGACATTGCAACCACATTGTGATTTTCAGATTCCCTCTTCTATAAATCAGCACATAATCGTGAAAACTGTTTTCACGTTTCAATTCCAACATGGAAGTGCAAATAAATCTGGAAAGAACAACTATTTTACAACCTTTAAAGAGGTCAAACCACAACAATTTCAACTTAAAATCATGAAATACACTAAATTTGGGGTTCCATCGGTTTAACGTCTAAAGAGTGAAAACATTTACCACTGGTATTTATAAAAATTAACCTAAATCACCATAAAAGATTCTCCATCAGACAACTCTTGATTTTTGAGGTGAAAAGTATTCTGAAGCAATGAGTGAAAGGAAATTTACTGAGCAGTTACTCTGTGCCCAGCACGGTGTGAGATGCTTTCACAAATTCAAGTCTCATTGACTTCTCATAACAAGTCCTCATCTTAGATGTTATTAGTCCCTTTTGAGATATATATATATAAACTGAGATGCAGAGGAGCTAATTAATTGACTTGCCTACAATCACCAGATATAAGTAGACATTCAACAAATATGTACTAGAAAATCAGTGGATGCCTGAATGAATATCTAAGCCATTGGACTAGGCATAAAACAGTTGATGAGATTACAGGGCAGTTCTCTGAACCCTAGGGACTCATGACCGGAGGAGATGTGTGAAGTACATCTATCAAATGAAAAATAAGAAAACAAGTTAGGAGATTAAGATTCGAGGAGATTGTAAATTGTCTCTTTCTCTTGTTTATTAAACTGTGAATTGCTGACCTTTAAACACCATCGGGTCCTCCACAGCGTGAATTCCATAGCCAACAAAGCCAGGGTCATGTCATGACTCCCTGTTTTCTAGCTGTCACAGAACCATTCTTTTTTTTTTTTTCTACGTAAAATGGGAATCACAGTACTCTCCTCCCAAGAAATGTATTACAATTGGATGAATTTAGAGTGCTTAAAGCACAGATCCAAATCCTAGCCCTCAGTAGGTGTGCCCACATTATTGTTGAAAGGAATAAAACAGATCAAAGAGGGAAGATTAAGAACAGAAGCACCTAAAACTAGAAGTAGTTGATATTCTGCAAGTGGTGATTACTAAGGAAAGGAGCGCCAATGTCCACCTTGAACGAAATATATGGAAGCAGTGACCATGTGGGTTTAGTTTACTTTCATGGACTCAACAACCATCCTTTGCAAGTGATGACAATGGGCCATGTCTCAACACCAGAGTTCCCACATTCATATGTGTCCCAGGAACAGTGCGGTGTCCTTTAAAGTCTTTTCTTTCTTTTCTTGTCCAGGAGCAAAAAGGATGCCCTAACAGTTTCCCAATGCCTTCCGGAAAAGATGGGCACAGAAAACACAAGGCACACATTTCTCTTAAATGAGAGCAACTGCTGTGGAAACTGCACATTTGTTCATTTGGAAACTAGAAGTTACCCATGGCTTTCCACTGCCAAATGGTTTTTTCTTATTAATTTGCATTGGAATGATATGCCTCGATGGAAGGAATAACATTGATGATGAGAGTGGGGTTAGGGGATCTACAAAGACGTACAGCCTCACCTAGGAGATGAGAAGAGGTGGCACTGGCACTGGGAAGAAACACAACGGAAAGTGCCCTTGTCCTGCAGCTGAGATTTTCTTCAGATGTTTCATGTGTGTGCTCCTGTAGACACTCACAACACCATCGACAACAATATAGCTTTTATGAATGTTTGCTGGCAAACTGGGTGAGGAATCTAGATATTTACAAATCATACGGGTCATAAACAGTGGCTAAAGTCTAAAATGAAAAAGCTTAGCAGAGGAAGCATCCATGCAAAATGGTGGCAGAAAGTTTCTGGGTAAATAGTATCATAGAAAAGTTTAGTACTTGGCAATAATTTTGTAAACTTTTAATGAGTGTACTGATTTAACTTTTAATTAGTACACTGACTATACAGATACTTAAATAGGACAATATTTGGATACTAGGTATGGGTAGGAGGCCCTCCAGAGTACTGAGGATGATCTTAGAGCCTTACAGGAAAGAGGGCAGAAACATCTTAGTTCTGTGCAGAGTTTTGCAAGCAAGTCAAAAAATAATAGTAGCTATCATTTATTGAGGGTTCATTAGGTGTTAGATACTCTGCTGTTATCTAATCCTAACATAATTTTGCAAAGTGGTTATAATTAGAGACATTTTACAAAATGCAGAAAACAGAGGATCTGGGTCTGTAAGTGACTCCTTCAAGGCCGCTGATTTTAGGATCTTAGTTAGAATTTAATCAAAACTTGACTTGACTCATAGGTCTATGATCTTTCCACCACAACATTCTCCTTTTGCTTGATTTCTATCAAATGTATGGCAGTTTGAATATTGATAAACAAAACTTTTACTTGGTAAATGTGCCAAGTAAACCACAAGGTTCCAAAAAACCAACAAAGCTTACCCTTTTCCAATAATACAAATAATTTATCATTTTTGTTTTTGATTTGATGTCCCTCATACTTCTATTTGTTTAATTAATTATTTTTATTTTTAAAATTTTTAGATTCAAGGGGTACATGCACATGTTTGTTGCATAGGTATGATAGGCATGTTGCATGATATGAGGCTTGGGCCTGTCCTGCAGATGGTGAGCATGGTGCTCAGTGGGTGGTTTTTCAACTGCTACCACCCTCCTTCCCTTAAGGAGGTTCCAGTGTCTATTGGTTCCATATTTGTGCCCGTGTGCACCAAGTGTTTAACTCCTAATTATCAGTGAAAACATGTGGTATTCAATTTTCAGTTTCTGTGATAATTCACTTAGAATAATAGCCTCCAGCTACATCCATGATGCTGCAAAGGACAGGATTTCTTTCTTTTTATGGCTGCATAGTATTCTGTGGTATATATGTACCATATTTTCTTTATACAGTCCACCATCACAGGGTGCTCATGTTGGTTCCATATTTTGGCTATTGTGAATAGTGCTGCAATAAACATATGAGTGTAGGTGTCTTTTTTGGTACAATGAATTATAGGCCTTTGAGTATATTCTCAGTAGTGAGACTGCTGGGTCAAATGGTAAATTAATTCTCTGAGAAATCTCTAATATTTGTTTAATTTAATGAAAAGTGATTGCAGAGAACTGATATCTCTATCCTGACTTATCTGATACATTACTGGTGTCAGCCAAGGGCTTTCTGCAAATTCTCATTGAGTATCAAATAGGCAGATAGAGGAAATTGCAACTATCAGTTTCTAAAATATGCTAATATTTTAATACATTCTGAAGTTATTTCCTATATTCTAAATTATTTTTGAAAAAGCAAAACTCCCGGTTAGCATGTAGTGGCATAACAAAGAAACAGCAATAAACGTTTAATTATTTTTAAAAATGGCATTCTGACATAAGAAAATTCAGAACCAATTTACACATCTTATGCCAGGCAGTTGCCTACAAATCATTTGCAAATTAGAGTTAAGGGTTTTAGATCTTACAGTAAAATATCATATAGAAAATGATCACAGTAGTATTAGATCCACAGAAATGGGTTGGTAACTGTCTGAGTTACATCTAACCATTTGGAGTCTGTAAATATATTGATATCAAATCCCACTATTTGGAATTAGTTTTATACCAAGATACTTATTGTACTTAATATTAAAATATTGATTTTTAAAAACTGGAGTGCATGTCAATTTTGGCATGTGTATCTAAAATTGACATCTCTTTGGGAAAGAATGTATTTTTTATTTATATTTTAAAAGCATTAATTTGGAGCACCTTGACAATTTTATCCATATTTTAATCACAACACAAACCATGAAAACAGACCTTCCTCCTTGCCATTATGTGTTTAATTTTAGTGTGACAAAGCATACTATTATTCTGAAAGGTCAAGTTCTTCTGGAAAAAAACAAAAGAACATCTCTCATACTGATAATCTCCATAAATCACCTCTCAGTTAATGTCCACTCAATTAGAGCTCAGTGCTAATCATTTCTTAATTTAGAAATGTTGAATTTTATACTATGAACTTGAATAAATATACACTGTCCCTAAGTTCATAGCTATATTTTTAAGCGAATCAAAGTTTAGTTTCAGTTAAACTACAGTGGTCGTGCAATGATTTAGGGGGTAATCGTGGAGTGTATAGAAAGAACACTCATATAATTTCACCCAATTTTGTGCAAATTTGCTATACTCATTAGCATGCCCATTGGAAAAAATAAATATGCAACTTAAATTTAAAACATTTTTCAAAATTAGTTTTTGTGCAGCTTTGAGGTTGAAAGCATGAGTTTGAAATTATTGGCAAAAATTGGGTTTAGAACTGCAGTTATCTACAGATTTCAATTACACATGTTACTTTTTTCTCCACTATCCCCTAAGACACGGAAAGTTGGATATATTAACTTGTCATATTATCTTCAGCCCCGAAGCTTTTACAGACAAGTCTGAGCTTATCTATCACTTGTGAATTTTTTAAAATAGTCGACTTTATGCATCAACGTCCTGGCTGCAACACACGTCAGTGTGATCTACCTCTTTTCTCTGTTTTTCTCCATACTTTTACTGTCCTCTTGTTTTCCATCTTCAACTCTCTTCTTAAAGAGAACAAAAAATTCATTCTCACCTAACATCTCTTCTACCAAATAAAAAGAAGCAAGACATAGCATTTAACTTAAAATATGAACTGTTTCTGCTTCATTACATGAGTTCTTCACCCAATGTGTTTGTGTTTTATTTCAGAGTTTTTTAAGCCCTGTGTTTTGTATATCCATATTCAAGTGTTATCTTAGAATCCAGCTCCTTGGAATCAGGAAAAATGCCACTTTTGATCTGTTTGGGGGAAACCGGGAGAGATACTCCATAGATATTCATGAATGAGGAGCTTGTTTCTACACAGCATCATTAAGAGACTAGGACACTAGTAGGAGGACGCTTTTTGGGAGAGCCTGTCAAGTTAAAGTTTTATTCGACACCTAACAGACTGCCGTGATGCACAGCTATTTTCTTGTCATTCTTTATCCACTGCCCCCATCCTTACATCAGGATATAAGCCATGCATTTGTGTTTTTAAGTTCCAAAAGTAGAATATACCAGCTGAAATATTAAACCTGACTTCCCTTATTTTTGTGATACATACATGTGGTTCAGCATCAGTGGAATGATAAACAATTAAATCAGCACATTTATACAAGTGCAGAGACAGTGGCGACTTGGCAGGGTTAAATGAAACGGTACAGATCTGCCTCAGGGCCATTTTAAACAAGAGATTAAGAAATGGAACCTAAGCCAACAGGGGAGAGAGACGATGTTTACTTCATCACAAACATCAAGTAGAATGTCGCCTTGAAGACTTTTGCAAGGTTATTTCAGTAACCAAAGGCATTCTTCGCAAAGCTACAGTCTTCAGTCTACGGGGAGGGTTTCTGTAAACTTTAGAAATATACTAATGCTGGATTATTGATATCATCAATGCCACAGATATTAATAGAACATCTATGTTCAGAGACTGAACCAAGTGCTGCAGATATAGAATGAACAATCTCTAAAATGGTGCTTCCTGAACCTGGCTGCCTCTAAGGACCAATCTCCTAGAAGCCATAAATGACATCAATATCCCAGTCCCTCCCCCTCCCCAGACTCTCAGTCAACACGTCTGGGGCGGAACTAGGCATCTGTAGTTTTTTGAAACTCTCCAGGTGATGAAATGTTCATCCAGAGTTGAGAACCATAGGAAGTCCTGGGATTGCATAGCCCTTAAAGAAAACACCACCAACAACAGTTCCATGTAGTCCCAGGTGCTCTATACTTTGCCAGGAAGTGGAGGGGAGTTTACAGGATCCCAGGGACAGGTCAAGGGACAAGGAAGGCATCATCAAGGAAGCAACACGAACACATTTCAGAATTCTAAGTAGTTACAGCTAGCTAACAGTTCTTGAAAAAGTATTACGTGCCAAGTGCTGTTCATGGCACCATAGACAGTCCCCATGAGGAGATAGATGTTATGTAATGTGTAACACACATCACCAATGAGGAATCTAAGACTCAGGAAGCATCGGGGTATTTGATGGAAAAATCACAAAACTTACAAGTGGCAGGGTTAGAATTGGAATACAGGCCTCCTGTCTCTAAATCAACATAATTTTTGCTATAAATAAAAGAAACAGATTTAGGTGATTTAAATGTTTTAGTGTTTCCAGAAAAAAAGGTTTCAAGAAAGGCTGCCCTTCAAATAGCTAAAAACAGATTTTACTGCTTGTTTGTCCAATACCATTTTTAATGTTTCCTCTGGGGTTTTTAAAACATGCGAATATTTTACTTTCTTTCAAGTTGACCTAGTGGAGGCCCAACCCTTGCAATGCCTTCCAGAAGAGCAATTTCTTCTTCGAATTGAATCCAACCTGAGCCCCAGGAAGAATCTACTTAACTCATTTGCAACCACTGATGTGCATTTACGTGATTCCAAATTCTGTTCCTGGTTGCCACTGATGTAAATTTACCTCATCGTGGAAGACTGTCTTTTCGGGATTAAAATCCAAACAAAACTACAAAGTACGGAAGGCTAGTCAGACTGGTATCTGAGGCAAATACTGGATATGTCTGCAACCTTCAGCTGTATTGTGAAAAAAGTGACAATTTAGAAAAGACCATTTCACTTGTGCTTAGCGACAGAAGTTTGCAGCTACCAGCTTCAGATTGTTTTTATTCTCACCCGCTCTCAGTATTAGGAAAGTGAAAATTTTGCTGGTCGTGATAATAGTCATAGTGACCTGCGCATGGCATATCTCTATAACATCAGGGGCACTAACATCTCTTGTCTTCCTCATAGCTGTGTCTTTTAACTATGCAAGATTTATGACCTAAGCCATTTGCAGAAGGCCCAGGCAGGAGTTAAACTAATTAGTCGTTTTGGCCCAAATGTTATGAATGGTTGTATTAAAGCAAGCGGATTGCCTGAGCCCTCAGGTTCGAGACCCGCCTGGGCAACTTGGCGAGACCTCATCTCCATAATAAATCAAAAAATTAGCCGGGTGTGGTAGTGCGCGCCTGTAGTTCCAGTTACTTGGAAGGCTGAGGCAGAAGGATCGCCGGAGCCCAGCAGGTCGAGGCTACGGTGGCCAGGAGCGACCACTGCACTCCAGTCTGGGTGACAGAGTGAGACTCCAACTCAAAAAAAAAAAAAGAAAAAAGAAAAATGCAAATCAAAACCACACTGAGATACCACCTAACCCCAATAATGGCCATCATTAATAAACAACAATAGATGCTAATGAGGATGCTGAGAGAAAGGAATGCTTCTACACTAGTGGGAATGCAAACTAGTGTTAGTGGGAATGCAAACTAGTGCAACCTCTTTGGGAACCTACGGGGAAACTGCTAGGGTAGGGAGGGGCATACCTCATCTACAAGGGCACCTACATAATCAACATTTGTATACCTAACCCTGATTTGTACCCTACATCTTTATAATAAAAAAAGGAAAAAAAGTACCCTTAAAACCACAAAGTATAGAAAAAACTGTATCTCCTTTCAAGAATTTTTTGGGAAAATTTTAACAGCAAAACATATCAAGTAAAGCAAAGATGGAGACTGGAAATGATAGCTTTATTCAATAAGAGGTAACTATAGTTCATTTCTCTTAAATTGAGTTATACGTTTTCCAATAAAACTTCTCATCCTAAGAATCTATCACCCAGTGAGTATGATATCCATTTTTTAAGAGGTTAGTATTGCTTTAACTCATGCTGTTCTCTCTGACTTTCTCTTCTTCCCTCATTATACTTTCTGGAACTTTCAAATGAACATGTGCTCCCACACACCTCCTAACTATCCCAGATCTTCTTTTTCTCTCCCTTATGACATTTATTCCCCAAGCACATGAACCATCCAGGCACCAAGTACATAGCAGATCCTGATATCAAATTTGTAGAATAAACATCAAATGGGTAGCACTGAAATCTTCCAGCAGTTTTGGCTATTACTCTGAAAGGAGCTTCTCCTGCCAACACTGACAGTTCTGGACTAAAGCAACCCTCATATCTGTCAGAGAGGCACAGTGGACTATTATGTAATTACTGCCACTGCAGGCACAACGGTCCTCATTTCTTCTCCACTGCCAACCAGTCGCACAGATTTGGACAATATTGACCTCCTCTGACTTTGCTTGCCTGCACTGTAAAATTGGGGCTAGTAATGCCTTACTTGTCAAGAAGTAAGAAGCTGGTCCAGATGCCCTTACAAGGTCTCTTCTAGCTAGAAACTATGACAGTTCTTTGACCAGCTCAAACCTTTCATAGTTTTATGCCAACAACAGAGTTTGGGGAAAACATGACACTTCATTTGAAAGTGCTGTGAAACATGTAATACTGAAATGACAGTAATCTTTTGATTTAAGTGAATTAAATATATTGCATTGCTAATCCTTACTTATCAATACAGGTTGAGTGCCCCGAATCCAAAAATCCAAAATCTAAAATGCTTCAAAATCCAAAACTTGTTGAGCATCAACATGATACTCTAAAGAAATGCTCACTGGATCCACTTCTGATTTCAGATTTTCAGAGCAGGAATGCTGAATCAGTAAGTATAAACGTAAATACTCCAAAATCTGAAAAAAAAAATCCCTAATCCAAATCACTTCTGGCTGTAAGCGTTTTGAAGAAGGAATACTCAGCTTGTACTATGAACACTCGTGTCTGCTAATGAAGAACCAGCAAGCCTCTGTCTCTTACCTTTTGACTTGCGGTCATGGTACGACCTGCCTCGGTAACGAGCGGTGTCCAGATACAAATTCTCAAGATCTTCTTGCCATGAGTCTGGATTGAAGTGCTTGAGCAGATCTTCCACGGTGTCGAATTCTGCAACTGTTTTGTCCAGAGCATCCGCCGTGAGAGTGGGATCCGTTACTGATGGAGAGTGATATGACACCCCCTAAGAGTGACATACAGCTCAGTGTACTCAGAAAAAGTCCATGGCTAGGAATACAAGTCATTCAACTATATGAGAGGAACATAAACAGGCTTTTGAGCGGAAGACATTGTCTTGCATATTCTTAAATAATTAATTGGCAAAAGACAATCATTCACTTTGTTGCAAATCAAAGCCAAGGAGATTAATGCAACTCATCTGAGTTGTGATCATTTAAAATGATACATACTAGATGGAAATATCAAAATTAAGTCATCTAATTTCTTGGTTCAAGGTCCCAAATCAACCATATATCAACAAATAATGGTAAGAATTAAAATGTCAAAGTCCTTCCAAGCAAGTTTAGATAATTCTTTCCATTCTTCCACACTCAGCCTCCATGGCCCCCTTTACGGGTCACCTGGCGTTGCAGATGATGTGTGAGTAGTGTTTAAAATCTATTCTGGAGACATTTTGATACAAGCTGGCCTCTTTAACCAACTTATTTACTGCAAACAGGAATAATTAGTCATGAAATGGGCTCTCTTGAATTGAGTGGAGGATTCACATGGGAAACATTTTTTTAAAATGTGCTGTAATTTGCTAGTCATCCCAATTGCTATTAAAACATTCTCAGGGATACTCTTTAAATGAGGAACACAACATCATAGAACGCCTAGAAAGGATTGTGTACTTTGCCATGGAATACATCCCTACATAAGGTTTCCAAGCATTTACTTCACTAACCCTTGTATAATCTAGAGGTAAATGAGCCATGATTCAAACATCTCTGTAAAAATTCATGACCCATTAACAAGGAAATAGAGAGCACACAGCCTCAAATGATTTTTAAATGTCTTTAAAGAAACTGCCAAACAAATAAGATCCCCTGAGGGCAAATATCTCCTATCACGAAGGGGAAACAGAAATTAATGAAAACTTGCTTTCCCGAAATTTAACTGCAGTGTCCAATCAAGAAATAAGGGGTACTACAGAATCTCAGACACCAAAGCCCACAATTTATATTGTCACTTTCAGGCAATGTTGTCTCTAACCAATCAAGGTCTGAGGGTTGGTAAATGATTCAAGAAGATCACCTGTTCTCAGAGGAATAGTCCCTGTTTAGTAAAACTAAGGGGGTGTAAGTGCATTAATCTACCATTGGTGTAATTTAGGAGCAGTTTCTAAAAATGCCTTGTAGGAAAAGGGACCGGGGGAGTAGGATGGAAGAATGAAATATATTGATGACTGTGTTAAGCCAGTTCAATTTTTTTTCTTTTGGCGAAATTAGACATCTAATTTTCTATCATCCTTGTTAACATAAATAGACATTCTCTCCTGACCAAATCTTCCCTGCCATGCTACGTTCATTACCTGCTTATGACTCCACTCTAAATTCTGCTCAGCTATATCCAGGTAATAACAACCATTTATCTGGAGGTATGGTCTTTGTCATGCATTACTGAAAAGTCTAGAGATTTATTAATAGTCCAAGCTATGTTAAAGATACCTTTTACAGTCATCTTACTGAAATGACAGGGCTCTCTTCTGAGGCAGCCATATTTGTTCCTTCTGTTTTTGATTGGCCGGGTCTTTAGAGGATGTGTGTGTGTGTGTGTGTGTGTGTGTGTGTGTGTGTGTGTGTGTGTGTGTTTGTGTGTGCACGCGTGTGTGTGTGTATGTGTGTGTGTGTGTGTGTGTGTGTGTGTGTGTGTGTGTGTTTGCCTCATATGAGCTGAGCTGAACCTTGACTGAAATGCATCATTTCCATCTTTCATGATCTCTCTTGAGATTACATACTAGGGGTGGATAACACTTATACTTTAGCACTGTAATTCCAAATCTATATTCAACTTGCATTGTCTGGTTAGTCTACAGTCTACTTTGCTCATATTCACCAGATGGTGTGCCATTACCCTTGCTTCAAAATGATTTGCCCCAAGTTAGGAGCAAGACAGACACAAAAGCTTTGAAATTAAACTGCTCCCCTCTTTTTAAAAATGAAAGCAGAGACAACACTCAAGCCATTCCCACACAAGTGAAAGCCTTTTGAGATAGCGCTGGGGAAAGTAGCTGCAAAGAGTTTTCTGGGGTGGCCCCTGACACTCCTAGTGGGGTGTACCCAGATGTCTCTTCAAGAGGACGTTGTGGGGGGCTCTAAGTCCCTGAGGGGAGGGCGGGACTCAATCTCTTCTGACATTAGGCTGAAGAGCAAATTCAAACCACAGGTAAAATGTAAACCTGTCCTCATGTACAAGCTTTACTGCTGTTTTCAAGTTTTGACTCAGGGCCGTTGACAGAAGCAAAAATGATGGCTAAGAAAATATTCATGATTTATTAGGTGATCTAATAATCTCCAGAGAGTATTTTGTTTCTGAGGTAAATATTTTAAGACAATTTTAGAGAAAAGAACTAATTGGGTGTGCCCCCTTCAGCTGCATGATACATATGATCTCATTCAACTTTTGTTATGTGTTTATAAAAATCAATTCTAAAGTTTCTTTAGAATTTTTTAGAATTATTAAAAAATGATAACAATTGTGAAAAAAGTGCTCTGAAAGCTGTAAACTACTTTCAACAAAAACAACATATGGTTTATACAGAAGTTAATGGTGGGCTCAATGGTTCTTGCTCCTATTCCAGAAAGTTCTGGAAAAATGGAATTCTGAATAAAGAAGCTAGCTTGCCCTGGTTTTCAAGAGAGCTAAGCTGCACCTCGACTTGGAACTTAAACCAGAAGAGTTTTCAGTGGATGTGTACCCAGGGCTCAACTTCCCCAGATACTCCAAAACAATGGGACAATACCTTTAATTTTTAAAGTTGTAGTCCCTAACCTTTTTGGCAACAGGGAGCGGTTTCATGGAAGACAATTTTCCCACAGACTGGAGGGGGTTGGAGACTCCTGTGTTAAGGGAATCCCAGCTTCTCAGGCATCTTATACATGAGAGGTCAGGGTTGTCTAATCATTTCCACCCCCTATGCAGAATGACAAGCCTTGAAGGACGCTTAGCTAATTAAGGACCCTTTCAAAACAGTCTGTGGTCTGTTAGGAACTGGGTCGCACAGTAGGAGGTGAGCTGCAGGCAAGTGAGGAAATTTTCATCTGTATTTACAGTCACACCACATCACCCGTATTATGGCCTAAGTTCCACTTTCTGTCATATCAGTGGTGGCACTGGATTCTCATAGGAGTGTGAACCCTGTTGTGAACTGCAATTGCGTGCTCCTTACGAGAATCTAATGCCTGATGATCTTAGGTGGAGCTTAGGCGGTGATGCTAGTGCTGGAGAGTGGCTGCAAATACAGATTAACATGAGAAGTGAGGTTCGACTGCATGGAGACCATAATACATCAATTGCTTGCCGACTCGCATCAAAACCCTCTCAGTGAGTGGCGAGCGAGTTGATATATTTCACTTGCACAGCTGCATCTGGGGGCAGGCTTTCAGTCACAATCTGACACTCAATTGAGTCTATGCGTGGCCCACCCATTATTTTATTTACCACTTTCATTTGGACTTCTTTTTTTTATGGTGAGTTGTTCAATTATCTCATTATATATTACAATGTAACCATAATAGAAATAAAGTGTGCAGTAAATGCTATGTGCTTGAATCATCCCAAATCTAAGATGCCCGAGAAGCTGGGGAAATCCCTTAACACAGGGGTCTCCAACCTCCACCGGTCTGTGGAAAAATGGTCTTCCATGAAACCGGCCCTTGATACCAAAAAGGTTGGGGATTGCTACTTTAAAATTAACGGTACTGTCCCATCGTTTTGGAGTTTCTGTGGGAAGTTCAGCCCTGAGTCCACATTGGAAACTCTTTTGGATTAATCATCCCTGCCCTGGTCTGTGGAAACATTTTCTTCCATGAAACTTATCCCTGATGCCAGAAAGGTTGAGGACTGCTGCCTTAACACTCAGTCTTGGTTGCAAAACCTGCCGCTGGTGTCTACTTTGAGATATCAATCTCAGCCTGCTAACTGCCCAGACCTTCTGCTTAGTCTGAGCAGTTCCTCAGTAATACATTCTTTGTTTTGATTTTCAGTCAGCTGATAATGATGGCCTACACCAAGCTGGGTTCAGAGTATGCATTCTGGACTCTCAAAGGCATGCCAAGGAAACACCCATAAAATCACCATCAGAGACCTCCCTGATGTCTTGATCAGATGATGTGCTAGTCCAGCAGCCACACAAAATGAATTAAATAGTCACAGAATCCATAGCTGAGTAAATGCTGCCATATAAGGGAATTAAAAAGAAAAAAAAATGCCCCAGAGAGCAAAAGATAGCATATCACTTCTGGAAACAAAAATCAACTCTGACTCAGCCTCACAGACTCACTTTAGAACCACGGACAAGCTTGCTCTGTGCTTTTGACCTTTCTATGAACAACTGCATTTACTATCTTGTATTTTATTGCAACATAAGTGCTACTTGTAGGATTGGTGAAAATAGGGTCTGCTCTTTCTGTGCAAAGTAGATAAGAAGACAGAATACTGAGGAATGACTAAATTTGGAGAAAATTGGGGCATGAACCATTTTACAGTTACAGGATGAGTTATGTTTTATATCTAAGTCAAACAGAATATATGCCTGGTTTGCACTTAAGTTATCTTACTGTAAATACCGGGATTTTTTCAAGTCTAAAAAAAGACCTTTGAAAATGCAGAGGTTAACAGCTTCCCCCCAAATAGTCAAAGAGCTATTTTGAAATTCCCCACTTGAGCTTGAGCCATGGACCAGTTTGATATGTCTGGACCAACCTTTCACTGAAATACTCTGCTCTGAAACTGATGAATATTTAAATCATTGTCTAGCCCAATTTCCTACCATGGCACACTTGCAATTCCTAAAAAAAATACTTTCTTAAAGAGAGGAAAAAAGGGTCTCTGATATAACCCACAGTAACCTGAATGAAATGGAAGAACACATACTGTTTGAGATCTGGCTTTTGGTCAAGTCAAGATCCTACTGCAGGTGAAGTCCTTGTGGGGTTGACCTTAGCTATTCCATCAGTTTCTTTCACTGGCAACAGAATAATAAATTACTTACTGAAATAGAGCTTGTGACTGATTCCCAGTTGGTCTCTGAAGCTGCTGCGGGTTGGAAATCTTCCTAGAAGGCAAAGAAATATCTATGTGAGTCAGTCAAACCCCTGTTCAATTCATTACGTGCACGGTTTCAACATCTTAGCCTTCTGGATCTTCTTCCAACTAAGTGACAACAGAAATAAGGCTACATTGCTGCTGAACAGGTCACCATTTGTCTTAAGCACCTCTCCTCCAGAACCCTGTCATTTTCTTGTAAGTACTGGTGAAAGAGAAAATGTGCAGACAGGAGCTCAGATTTTAACGTTGCCGTTTACTGGCTGTGAGACTCAGGCAACCTGGTTAACCTCTTGAACCCCTCCCTTCCTCATGTGTAAAAGACTGGTGTAGACTTCTTATATTACAGGGCTGTTGTGAGAACTGAATGCATTCATTGTGTAATTGTAACTGGCACTTAATAAAGTGCTTAATAAAGAATAATAATAATTATTATCATGACTGATGTTCATTTGCTTTGAACTGGGTTCTGCATCGTGTTTAGTCTTGCCTGCGGTGGTACTCCACGATATTAGCGATCTTTTCAAAGACACACTAACTTTCAAAGGGTTGCTCCTGACTCCATCAACAACTGTCAGGAAGGATGGCAGGGGAAGAAAGTGACTGGGAGTGACAAAGTACTATCCACTTGGGGAAAGAAGGTCAAGGGCAGACCTGAGAACATTAGTTATCTCAGACAAGGCTGAATGGATGCATGTTAGCAATGGACCTCACAGAAATAAACTTCTCTTAACAGGCAAACTCGTCCCCATTTGTATGAGACTTCCATGTTATCTACTCCAGCACCAGGAAGCTTAAAAAACATAAAGGGAAGGAAAGCTGATTCTACCATTTTTACCTATCAGAGATGGGTTCTTAACCTTGCTAAAATAAATCACCTTGGCGAATGTCTTCCAGTCTGACTAGGGAGTCAGAGCTGTTCTGAGATGAGGCTGAGAAATATTCAGCCACTCATGTCTGATAGCTTATTTACCCGAGTATACCTGCTGAATGAGAGCTAAGTATCAGGTCTAAATTTCATTAACATTTTGAGGAGCTGGAAGTGCATTTGTTAATTGCTCATGATGAGACTGACTTATATATAAATGTCCTAAGTTGAAGAAAATTTCAGGTGATTACTAATGGAGAACTGAGTCAAATGTGGTCAAGAAAAGAGTCAATATTAAAAATTAACCAGACATCTTTATTCTAATTGCAGCCTCAGGGAAGCTGGGAAAGAAACAGAAACTATGGTCTCTGTACTCCAAAACAGAAAAGACATAAAAAGGACACTGAATTCCCACAACAGAAGGATGTGCACAGTCAAATGAAGATTGGCATTTATATGAGTCTTCATGAGCAGGTGAGCAGGTGAGACCAGGCAAGAAGCCAGGGAGCCAGTGGCTTCTTGCTGTACTGATGAGACTAATGGTGGAAGGATGTATGCCAGGTAAGATAATGACACGAGCAATGCTCAGATCATAGAATTCTCATTGTCATTCGGTCATTAAATATTTTTAAATCATTTATTATGTAGTATCTTCTAAGCTGAGGGTAAAATCACAAGGAAATAAGAAACTATCCCTATTCTCAAGGAATTCAACATGTAAATATACACATCCATATACTCATGAGGGCGCTGTAATACCAGTCTAATCTGCATACCATGGTACCTGGAGAAGTGGGCTTGGAAAAAATTCATATAAGAAGATGACTTGTGAGTGGAGTCTTGAAAGATAAGTCGATAGTTACTTGCAAGAAAGGTGAGGTACAGGATGTAAAGGAGAAGAAATGCTTAGATAATGTGAAGGAAGTATGTAGAAAAAGGAGTATGTTAATTGGGGAAAGTTAATGAGACATGTTGAACATGGAGTGTTTGAGGTACCTATACAATATACAGGTAGAGATGCTCAGGGGGAAGTTTACTACACGAGAATGGACCTCATGAGAGAGACTTGAACTTAAGATACAGACTTGGGAATTACTGACACAAAAATGCGATGAAAACAAGGAATGGATTATGTTGACCACATGAAAATCAGAAGAGGGAGAGTTTTAAAATCTTGAAACTAGAAAGTAGTTCTAGAATTTTCTAGTCCAATCTCCTTATTTTAACAATAAGAAAACCAATTGTTAGAGAGCAATGATGTGTTCTGTGTTGGGTAGCCATCTTCCGGTAAAGCTTCCATGAAAGTTCATATCTCAATAGAAACTGTGGTTGGTGATCTCTCACATCATTACAACTGTCTTGGATAATGTATGTCTGGGGAAGAAAGGTGGAATCATGTCCAAAATAAGAACTGACACAACACTAGGAGAGGCATAAAGCAGAGTGTTGGTAGGCAGTTCTATGAGAACATCTTTCAAAGTAGTCTTTTAGTTATTTAGATTCAATATCCATCCTCACCCCATTTTGTGATTTTAGTTCATGTTCTTTCATGGACACAAGGTAAAAATATTTTCTTAAGCTTTCTTAAGTATGAAGGGCTTTTCCTGCACAAGACTTTAGACACATTTTACACAGATAACTTTTAGCTTCTTCACTGTCTGGGCTACAGGATTCCAGTCAGAAGGATCACGCTCAACTGCTACCCACTAGTACGGGCAAACCAGTCGTTTATAGCCAGAGTTCATTCTGATTGGTCGGCGCCTGTTTGTTATTTATAATAATCTGGGAAAATCTGGGTAGACCGCCTCCTTTTTTAGGCTAATGGAAGACACTCCTTTTTCATGGGTGCTCTTAGTAGAGTAGTAGTACCCTTACCATTACTTTGAGAAATGCTATTAATAAAATATAACAGTGAAAAGTCATTTGAACTGTATCAAAACAGTCCAGTTTACAAAGGACACATTCTGTTCTTTGTCACGGTAAACTCACACAAGTGCTCTAATAGCTATGTCCCATTCTTCTGAGGAAAGATAATGATTTGCTAACTCCAACAAGCTGGTATACATTCAGCTCTTGATGCCCTTACCTTCTGCTTCTAAACTGCACTATCTTCCATTTTAAAATTAAAAAATGCTGACATTCTGGTTACTTTGCTCCTTTAGTCCATGTAGGGAATTTTAGCACTTCGGTGCTATGTGTACCTTACAGTATTCCCTGAATCCTTCCTTGACAAATGAACAAACAATGCTCAGAAAGCCAAATAAAGTGTCTAGCATCCCCAAACTAATTATTACTGGAATCAAAACTAGAACACAATGAGCTATTGTGCATCCATTAGTTATATGCTCTTTCCAACCCACTAAATAAGGTTCTATATCATTCCATAATTATAGCCATTTTAATTTGCATTGCCTTAATCTAATAAAATTAATTTATATCATTAAAATAATTTATCAGCTTATGTCCTGACATTAAAAGAGTTTGTAATTATATTTTGGCAGTAAAGCTCATTATTTGGCATGTTGAAATGAAACTCCCTCATTCTCTGCATATTACCATTTGAAGTAGTTTGGAAACAGATATGATTCTCAAGTCTTCACTTTTTAAATAGCTTAGTATGCATAGTTTGGTTTATATGAGAAAAGTGTTATGGACTAGAAAGTTGGGGAGGTATGTAAAAATACAATCTTAAAGTACGACAGAAAAATGCAGATAAATGTTTAAATAAGTATAGTGTAGAGCAGATATTTCTAAGCATAGATGCCAAAGTGAGCAAACATAAACACGGATACATCTTACATATACAAAATGTTGTATAAATCTAAACAACATCAAAACCAAAATTATAAGTATAATGACTAATAAACACATTTGTAACAGATATAATGGATAAACAGTTAATATCCTTAAAACAAATGAACTCATAAGGGAAAATGTTATAAAAGCATATGTTCCATATCATTCTATTTGCTAGAAAAATGTACAGATGTGGGATTGAAGCAAGACTGAAAATATATTCACAAAAATATTGATATTGGTTAGTACTGACTAATAGATACTTTTTTCTGTTTTTACTTATTTGTCCTAAAATGTCATAATAAACATCTAGTTTTAGTAAAATGCTAAATTTCTAATACAACTATGGAAAAGAAAAACTGGATTGGAATGTTGGATCATTTACCCCTAAAGGCTTATCTGTTATATTATTATATTTATTAAATGGTGTAACCCAAGTATTCCCTGGTGGAAAATAAAAGCCTTCTTGTAAAACTGTTTCTCATCAATTGCTAATAGAAAACTATTCAAAGACTGAACATAAAGGTTTTAGAATGATCATATTTGGCTCCACCTAAATCATATTTAAAACATGTCATTGAAGGACATGCAAACCTTCAATGTCTTTAAAAACAGCCATAAAAACATGCAACTAGCCATGCTCTTAGTATCAGACAGGCGTTTGTCAGTCTCTGATCATGAAAAATTGAAAGCAAATATACCTTGGGCTTTAATAACACTACAGGTAATGAATGTTTTCAATAACAACTATTATTACTGAAGACAGATATGAATGGAAATTTCCATTTTCAGAAAGGATATTTCCAGATAACCCTTCTTTTCTATTGGTCATCTTGGGCCCATATCAGAAGGGACAGCTGATATAAGCTAACAAACATATGATCCATTCACCCCTTCACCGGGGGAAGTCTGCACACATTCAATCACTGGATACCAGCAATGCATGTCCAAAAGAATTCCTCTGTTGTCCCTTGATAGAGGAGGTAGAGACTCTTATCTTTCAAATCTTTGGAGACAGCTGTTCCCCAGGCTAATATTCCAAACATTTGGGATGATTAGTTGTAGCACCTGTTCCTGGATCTTGCAGAGGGTGGCTGTTCATTTTAATCCTGAGTGATTATGTTGTATGTGAATAAGCCATAAACTATTCACTGCTAGAGAGTTGTATTCGATCAGCATTTACAACATGCAGTTACTTGGATTCTTTAAAAAAAGCTTTCAACTAAAACAATCTTTAACTTACCAAGGACGACTTACTTTGGGAATGTTCTAAAAAGACATTTGCCCAAGTATTTTCTCCCATTGTGAACAAGTTTCTCCTGTTTGCTGTTTTATATTCACTCCACAGAGACAGAAAATAAAGAAATTTCTCTGCTAATTGTATCTGTACTTCTTGATTGAGCTAATGCTTAGAGGTATTTCTTTTGAAATTCAGAAGAAACACAGAGGGATTTGTCAGAATTCATAAAACAATAATGAACAAGTGCGCAATCAACATCCATTCCTTCAGGAAATTCTTCATTCATGACACTCTGTTCTGTTCATAAGTCACTGAAGGAAGTTCAAATAAAGCTCCACTTGGAGGCCTGCATCAAACAAAGGCTTCAATTTCTAGCATGCAGTCCAAACAATCTATGTGGACATGATAATACACCACTCTCTTAATGGCTAAAGAAGTAGAATAAAACAAAAATTAAAAACTCTTAGGATCAATACAGTGCTATGATTCAACCAAATCTTACAAGCATACTTTGGTGCAGACTCATTATCAAACCAGATCATCTACAAAGAATATGGCAAAGGCCTGGCAGGGGGCCAGGTTTTATTGGCAAGATTATTTAATACAAAGATACTAAGAATCATTAATGAACAAGAATCAAAGAATATATTTCAAAGTTAGAGAATTTGCTTGTAAAACTGATAATCTCTCTTTGAGATTCTGGCCTTCTACAATAATCAAAATAACCTGGTATTGGTACAAGGACAGGTATACAGACCAATGGAACACGATAGAGATTCCAGAAGCAAAACCTCAATTCCTTAACAAACTCATCTTTGACAAATCCTCCACCACCAACCCCCGGGGAGAGGAGAGCCTATTCAGTAAATGGTGCTGAGAAAACTAGCTGACCACATGAGGAAGATTATCAAGACCTCTACCTATCATTGTACCCAAAAATCAACCCTAAATGAATAAAAAACCTAAACGTAAGACCTCAAACTATAGGAACCTTAGGAAAAGCAAGAGACACCCTTATGGAAATTGGAACTGGCAACCAATTCCTGATCAAAACCCCAAGAACCCATGTTGTAAGAGATAAGATAGACAAGTGGTATCTCATCAAATTGACAAGCTTCTGCAAAGTCAAAGAAATCATCAAGAGAGCAGGGAGTTAGTCCACAGAATGGGAAAAAGTATTTGCCAACTGTATATCTGACAAAAGTCTAACATCTAGGATTTACAAGATGCTGAAAAGAAAAAAAAAGCCCCATTACAAAGTGGACAAAAGATATGAATAGATACTTCTCAAAAGAAGACATGTGAGCAGCCAACAGATACATGAAAAAATTCTCAGTCTTACTAGTCATCAAAGAAATGCAAATTATAACTACACCGAGATACCACCTAACTTCAGTCAGGATGGTCATCATCAATAATTCAGAAAATAACATATGCTGGAGAGGATGTGGAGAAAAGGGAACACTGCTGCACTGTTGGTGGGAGGATAAACTAGTATAGCCTCTGTTGAAAACAGAGTGGCGATTTCTAAAAGATCTAATACTTGATCTTCCATTTGACCCCACAATCCTCCTACTGGGAATATACCTGGAGGAACTCAAATCACTCTATGAAAAAGATACCTGCACATGTATTTTTATTGTAGTATTGTTCACAATAGCAAGAACATGGAACCTAACATGCTGCCCATCAAAAGAGGACTGGATAAAAAAAATGTGGTACATATACATGATGGAATATTATTAAGCCATAAAGAAAGACAAAATCATGAACTTCACAGCAATCTGGATGGACTTAGAGTTTATAATACTGAGTGATCTATTGCAGAAACAAAGAACTGAGAATCACATGTTCTCACTCATAAGTGGACCTTGAACAATTATTGTAATACTATAAGGAAAGGATTGGCAGTAGTGGGCAACTGCCGGGATGGGGGAGGGAGGTGGGATTGGCAGTAGTGGGAATCTGCTGGGGGGGCACAGCTCATCAACAAGGGAGTACCTGCATAATGAACATTTGTATGCCTAACCCTGAATTGCATCCCATGTCTTTAAAATAAAAAAAAGTTTAAAAAACTAATAATCAATGATTCCTAGAATTATAAGAAGCCCTGGACATGAGCCTTCTGTTATTGGAAAAGTGCCTTTCATTAAATAGATGTATCTTTAATAACAAATATCCTTCATAAATAAGACATAATTGCAGATTTCTACTGAATTAGGAGTCAATTTTACAATTTTTAAAATTTATCATTATTGACAATGAAGTACAATGTTTTAAGTTTGATTGCTAGGATTCATTCATTTACCAATCATCCATATAATCTTGATACTAATGGGAAGATATTTTTTAGACATTCATTTTTCTGGACATGAACGGATACTTCTCAAAGGAAGACATTCAAGAAGCCAGCAAACATGAAAAAATGTTCAGCCTCACTAATCATCAGAGAAGTGCAAATCAAAACTACAACGAGATACCACCTAACACTGGCTATCATTAAAAAGTCAAAAAATAACAGATGTTGGTATGGCTGTAGAGAAAAGTGAACACGTCTACACTGTTGCTGGGAATGTAAGCTAGTTCAAACTTTGTGGAAATCAGCATGAAATTTTCTCAAAGAACTAAAAATTGAGCTATCATACGATCCAGCAATCCCACTTCTGGGATATACCCAGAGGAACATAAATCGCTCTACCAAAAAGACACTTGCACACATATGTTCATTGCAGCACTATTTACAATAGCAAAAACATGGAACAACCCAGATATCTATGGAAAGTGGACTGGATAAAGAAAATGTGGTACAGATACACGATGGAATACTTTCCAGCCATAAAGAAGAACAAAATCATGCTCTTTGCAGCAACATGGACACAGCTGGAGACCATCACTCCGAGTGACTATCAGAGAAATATAAAACTGAATACTGCACATTCTCACTCATTAGCAGACCTTGCTCATTGGTCACATGAGCACAAAGGTGGGAACAACCAGTGCTGGACACTGCTAAAAGTGGGAGGAAAGGGAGGAGAGATAAGGAACACACTTCCATACACGGGGTACCAGGTCCATTACTAGGGGAGAGAGGGCTCACTGAAGACCCAAATCTCACCTGCATGCAGTCACTTGGGTAGCAAATCCTCACAAGCACCCCACAACTCTTAAATAAAGAAAAAAATAAATTAATATTCATTTTTTCTTATGTTATGAGAAAAGGACCTTTTATCCTTTCTAATTTCTTCAGGCTGAACTTAGTCTGGAAAGTAATTCTCAACATGATAAACAAAAATCAGAGCAAACTCCAGTCCGGTGAGCTGAACTTAATTATTTTGCCGTAATGGCTGCCATTTATGGAGCATAGATTTTGTGATGGACACTGTAGAAAACTCTTTCCGCACATTATATCATTCGTCATTTCTACAGTAGCTTTAAAAGATGGGGAAGCAAAGAGACAGGATGCAAGGCCAATTATCAAGAAGCTCTGTAGAGATCTGAGCCGGAGGCTGACTGTCTTCTTTTATCTTTGCTGAACTTTCCTCTTCATTTGTAAAGAATTCTCTTTATGACATAAGCAAATATACTTGATTTGTGCTAGGTACAGGTTTTCATAAATTCCTTAAATGCATTTCAAAGAGAATATTTGGTTCAATTCACCAGTAGCCTGAAAATTATTAAAGATTGTACTTTTGATATTGCTAAGCTAATCTTAAAAGCTATTTACACTACCAAGCTAAATGGATATCTGAGAAAATTATTCTACTGCCTTAGAAAAATTATAAGTTTGAAATGAAAAGAAGAAATATTGACCTGAGTTATTCATATTTTTTCATTTCCTTGCACTTTGCATGATGCCTGGTACATAGTGAGCACTCTTTTTGTTTGCTTGATTTGTTTTTGTTATTGTGCTTGAGAGAGGAAATATGGTTTCATGCTCAAAATTCAATAAACCATTTCACGACTCTGTGTTAAAATTCATACTCCCAAGAACTGCTAAGTTTCTCTGTGCTTGACTGACTTTAAATAAATAGATTATCTTCACGGTGGCCAAAAGCTAGTTACATTATTAAAACCAATAATTAGGGAAAATGGGAATTACAAACAGTATGAAGATTAAGGCCATGTCACCAAAATCCCTTAGCTAAAATCATTATCTCTAAAAACTCAAATTATTCCATTACTAATTAAAACCCCTAAGATCTGACTTCAGGGAGAAAATACCATTTGAAGTCCAAAAGACAAAGCCACAGTCAACACAGCTTGTACAGTTCTAGAAAAAGGACCACTCATGAAGCTTTATTCAGCGAGTGATAGAATCACAAAGCAAAGGGGAAATCTTATAAGTGAATCAAGAACAAGTCAGTCATAAAGCACTCGAGTTGTTCATTCTTCTTGAAAACACGAATATTGCCTAGGGAGGTAACGGTGTTGTTTGTGACACATTTTTCTTCTACCCATTCACCCTTCTCTTCACACTCCATCAGTAAGCATTCATCAGAGTTGCCACCCACCATAATTATTATTTGGCACTGGGGGTTATACTGTATATAAAATAGTTAGTAGTCATGTCTATGTAAAACCATGTAACTGAAATAAGTTAATTCAAAGCCCCTTTTTCTTGACCTGAGCCATTTCAAAGGGGTTTCTAGACTCAGGCACGAGATTGAACATCAGAGACCGTTAATGTAAAGAAACATTGAAACAAGTGTGGGACAGATACCCTTGCAAATCACTCCTCTCACAAATGAGAGATCAGTACATTGTTGACTTTGCATTCCTCTGTCCATCCTGCACCCAACTAGCAACTAATCAAGGCAGTTTGCAAGTTTCAGATCTCAAAAGCGGGCTTGCTGTCGGTCCTCATTAGCTGGGGTTGTTGGAGCTAAGTGCCAAGCACACAGATCTCCAGTTCTGCTCTGATAAGAGCTGGTAAAGCTGTATGCAGGGAAAAACTCAATCTTGTGGCCAAACTCTGTGGTTGACACCAGTGAAAGAGACCTCCTGGGAACAGATGTGTGACTCAGTCCTTACACTTCACCATCACTCCTGAGTAAACAATGCAAAGCCTACCACTGGCTGGGAGGATCATTTCCTAATAGGATAAAATGGTGTTTACATGAGAGATCCTGAAATAGTTCATGTTTTTGGGCTTTAAAGCTTTCTTTTCACTTCTAGTTATTGTCAGTTAATAGTAGTACCCTTTACTTGTATCTGTCATTACACCAGCAATATTCACCAATAGTTTTATGTGGGAATATTTGGGCTTTGCACAGGGAAATTTTAATCCTAGATTGGTTCTCCTTTGCTTATCGCTATACGTTTTTGGATCATCACATGCTGTGTACTTAGAGAATGCAAATTCATTGCCATATTCATCTAAGCCAAACATAATTATAAAAATAAGTTTCAGTGCCAAGAAAAAAAAAGGTACAATGCATTCCAAAGTCAGAGGGAAATAATCTGGAGATTGGGAAATATTGCATCTCCTCTATCGGACTGGGAAAATTCAGAGTTGAATACATTGTTGTCCAGGCCCAAGGATTAGCTGAAATATTCCAAGGGCATGGATTTTTCTTTTTTTTTTTTGGCAGGCCTCATCTCTGACATTTATAGCTTAAGTAATTTCCTTATTGTTATCAGCACAGTTTGGGAGCTGGAGAGAATCTTCTAGATCACTGAGTTCAAAGTTCTCTTCACTATTTGACTACGATTTTTGCACGACTAAATTGTGTAACTCGTTGAGCATGGTGCCAGCTGATGCATAAGATGCAGACCCATCCTTAAAGAATGTATTGTCTAGATTAATTCGAATTCTAATTCCACTCTTGTCACTTCCTTTTACATCAGTAACTTTAAATTTATGAAAGGTTTACCATGATCTCAAGTTACCTTGTGTCTTAGTCAGTTGGTGCTGCTAGAACAAATTTGCTACAGACTATGTCACTTATAAACAACATAAATTTATTTCTCATAGTTCTGGAGACTGGGAAGTCCAAGAGTGAGTGTCAACATGATAGGGTCCAGGTGAGGGCCCACTTTCTGGTCTGCACAGAGACATCATCTTGTTGTGCCCTCACATATTTGGGGGAGAGAGCTATGATTTATCTCATGTCTCTTCTTATGCACACTCATCTCCTTCCTCAGGCCACGTCTATAAAATCTATCATATTGGGAATTGGGGTTTCAATATATGAGTTTCGGGAGGACACTTGCATTCAACCCATAACACCTTATGAATTTGTTTTTGTATTTATTTGCCAGTTTGTCTCTCCATTAGGATACAAGTCCCCGAGGGTCAGATGATTCCTAGCTTTCTCACTGCTTTATTCCTGGCACCTACAACAGGGTCAATTAACTCACATGCACTCAATAAATACTGGTTCAGTGAAAGAATGACTAGTCATTGAATTGCTTGTGAGATTCCAGTGAGTTGATTCATGTAAATTCATAGCTCATTGGCCGTTTGTTACACAGTGGGTGTTAATAAATATCTGTGCAATGAATCAATGAATAATACAGCCTATAGAATTAAGTGCTCTATTTGGGCCAAAAGCAAAGACTTGAAGGTCTAAGAGGAAAGAATGATTTAAGTCAATTTGGGAAGGCTGCGGAAGGTCTCAGAAGAAACGACCTTGAAATTGACCTTTGAAAGCTAATCACGAATTTTGACAGTCTGGGAAGTAGGGAGGTGAAGGGAAGAGCATGCACAGAGACAAAGAGTGGCATCATCTTGGATCTGTGAATATGTCATGGGTTCAAAATACCAGGAAGAAAAAACGAGGCTTAAAAAGAAGGAGAGGCATAAATGAGAAGGTCATGAATACCAGCTTTGAATTTTTTCTTTGTAGGGCATTTAATCATTCATTCAACGGGTATTTATGGAATTTCACTATTTACTGACTACCTGGTTCAAAGTACTGGAGAAAAAGAAATAAAAATAACTTCAAGGTCACTGCTCTCACAGAGCTGTCGACCTCACACTTTTTTTGCTCACATACATGATACCGAGCACCGAAAGGGTTAGTGTCAGTGTCCCTGGCAGATCTGGTGCCTGCAGCTTAGGGTTCTTGACACAATGTACTACACTGCACAAACTCGTAGGGAACCAGCTTTTAATATAGCCATGCCTTCACCACTCCTGCTCACAGGCCTCCTTTTCAGTGTATATGAAAATAAAAGAACATTTTATCATCTTGAATTCAGTGAACTTAAGTAACATAATGGAGTTCCTAGAAAACAGAGAACAGCAGATAGCTATTCTGAGCGATGAAAATAGTGAGAAAAAAATAAAAGACAAGAAATTCAGTGCTGTTGGTTTGGAGAAACTTTTTGAAATGTCCATAATCTTTTAAGGCAATCTTCGAATTAAGAGTCATTCCTTATTTTGGTAATCAAGCCCCTAAATGATAATAGCATTTTCCACTCAAATACAATTTAGTTCTATCTTATCCCTCAGCAGGGTACAAAATTACCTTTCTTTTTCAAAGAACAGTTTGCCTGATCAGAAGATTCAATAGATGAGAATCCTTTAAGTACTTTATGATGACCCCTGAGGTTGGTCAGCAGGAATTGATTTGGTGGGATTACTAAAAGCTATCTCTAAACCCAGCAGGACTCATAAAGATGCTTGAATACAAATGGCCCTGGATGGCTTTCATCAGAGGATCTCTAAGTAAAAACAAAATAAAAGCAAACGCAAACGCCATGCCTTTAAATGAAGAGCAGGGAAGTTGAGAAACCCCTTTGCTACTCATCTTGCTGAATAAGGATTGCACTGTTTCAGATGGCAGAAAAGATTTGATAATCAGTGTGTTAAGGCATGTTTTAAAAGTGCTTTGGAGACAGAGCATTCAATTGAATTACACATGGAACACTGGCTATGTGACCTTGGGCAAAGTAAACACTTTACGTAGAGATTACTGATTTGCAAAATGGGTAAAAATATCTTCCTTCCCCTACAGGGTCAGTTTGAGGATTATATTAGATAATTCATGTGAAACTAACTGATCCAGGTGGACATCACCGAGTTCTTTCCAAAGGTTAGTGCAGCCTTTCTAACATATTCTTTCTACTTGAAAGATGGCTGCATTAATACCTCCAAAAAGATGGGCATCACCTGTTACCAATACTGGAGTCAAACTCTCTGGATTCAAATGCCAACTTCTTCACTTATCAGCTAGAGACCTTGTACCAGTTACTTAATTTCTCTGTGCCTCAATCTTCTTATTTGAAAATTGAGATAATTCCTACATCAAAGGGATGTTTTCAAGGTTAAAACAGATTGCTACATATAAAACTGTTAGAGAAGTATCTGTTACATAGAGAGTCCTTAACCTTGACATATTTTCATGTTTCTTTCCTTGTTGATTGGGCCTTCCAACCTACAATGACCCAATTACCATCTCCTAATATGTGCATGGAGATTTTGAGATTTTCTGAAATCTTTAACATCTCCCATCCCATTTTACCCATCCTATCACCAATGTGAGCTGGCTACAGGCACAGAGACATTAGATAAAGCAAGAGTTTGAGTCTACTCAAGAAGGAGATATCCGGGTTTCCTGATGAGTCGTTTCTGCCACCATTAGACAAGAGGATATGCAATCTCTTCTTGGATTTTCCCTGGGGAAAGGGGGAATGGCAAAAAATCCCCCACCTCCTTAATTATCTCCATATCCTTCCTGCAAAAGTAGCTCCTTCTTATCCCTCAGCAAACCATGGGGTGCCTACTCTTTGCTAGGCAAAGTTCTAGGCACTGGGGAGACATGGTAAATAAATAATCATGTGAGATAAGAACAGATTTCATATATAATATACTTTGCCAGTATTTACGTAGGCTTCAAAATATTGGAAAAAGCCCCCAAACAATATAACAAACAAAATACGTGAGAAGACAAGAAGTTGCTTTAGAAATAATTAAAGAAAGCTACAGTAAACACATACAGCAAACACATACTTTATAGCATCTTTCCTTTTATAAAGCATATTAAGTGAGAGAGGCTGTTAGGGATCATCTAATTCATAGTCCTACAAAATGTGACAATTGCTTATTAGTATCAAAAGTGGTCAGCCAGGCGCTGCTTCCTTAGTCCCAGCTACAGGAATTTTATTTTAAAATAAGTTCAACAGTTTTGTAAACGTCCCCCTTGATTTTACATTAATTAGATGCAAGGTTTTGCACAATATTATGAGCATTGCTTTGTTAATGGGATACACATGGGTAGAAATCATAAAATTGAATTTCAAAGCTCTTGTCTGCATGCCTGAAAAGAACCCAGTAACTATGGAGAGGGGGCAGCTGGAGGTTTGAGGTTGGCTAGGGTTCATGGTCTGACTCACACCATCTATCACATTTAAATGCTGACCCTAGCAGTCTCGATCTTAACATGCAATTCATCGCCTTGAGAGGTCTTTGGGGAACTCCTGTCAGTCTGACTGACGGGTTTGGAGGAGGCCTCCTCGGGAACAGGAACACCTGCACTGAGCAACATGGAAAACCCTGACACTTCAACAGCCTCTTGATATTCAGGTCGGGAGAAAGAAGAGTCCCCCCGCCACTTAGTGGACTGTCAAGGAAGCAATGATGGCACACGAGCCTGGTCTTGGGTGCTATCTCCCAGACCCTGGTTCAGCAAGTTGACAGTACTGAGTGCTCCTGTCTTAGTACTTACCTATTCTCAAAGAGGACAAGGAATAGGAGGGAATCGGATCTTTACAGTATGAGGAGAGAATTGTACAGTAACATTGAATATATAAAAGCCAAAGACGATTTAGCTCATGCCAAAAACATCTAATTAGAATCACTGTGGCAGCCGGGCTCGGTGGCTCAGCCTGTAATCCCGTGCCTTTGGGAGGCTGAGTGAATGGATTGCCTGAGCCAGCGGGTCCGAGACCCCCCTGGGCAACTTGGCGAGACCTCATCTCTACAATAAATCAAAAAATTAGCCGGGCGTGGTAGCGCGCGCCTATAGTTCCAGCTACTTGGAAGGCTGAGGCAGAAGGATAGCCGGAGCCCAGTGGGTCGAGGCTGTGGTGGCCGGGAGCGGCCACTGCACACCAGTCTGGGTGACAGAGTGAGACTCCAACTCAAAAAAAAAAAAAGAATCACTGTATTTCCAGGATGTTTAGAATGCTTACTGATGAGTTATAGAGGACAGAATGAGGGAATGGGAGACGAGTGACAAAACCGTTTAAAGCAAAACAGCACTGTATTTATCACAGTGTCATATAATGCTGGCTTGGGGAAGCTAGATATTTGCTTTACTGATACTTTCTGTGGTTCCATTCATTTTTTACTCACTTTTCCTCAAAGATGACAGTCAACCTCTACAATTTTTATTCAGCCAATGCATATATTACATTTCATCAGGATAAATAAAAGAACAGCATCCTCAATAATCCTGGGTGGAGAGAGGAAGATACTGTCTTGTTAAAAGCATCCACAACAACAGCAAATGCCATAAAGTTTTATAGAAGATAAGAATATAAGGTAACAAGGATTTTTGCTCTCAAGAGAACACTGCATTATCTTCTGCCAACTTTTTAGTTTACTGATGGCATCGAAAACTGATGATTTATTGTAAACAGTAAAGAGTATTGCTTTTGGGAGCGGCTTTAGCCTGGACTCCATATTCTCTTCAGAAATAAAAAGGAAACTTTAAATTGGATTTCTGACATTGGTTGAGTGTTTTCAGCCCCGAATCTATTAAGTAGATTAATTTAAAAATAGGAGCACCATAAGCACAATAGCACGTCTGAGAGACTATCATTTTGTGATGCCTTTTAGGCCTCCAAGACATTGTAGATACAATCCTGACACTATTGAAGCTTCATTGACCACTCACTCTTCTGCGCAGGAACTAAGGCTTTATTTGCCTCAGAAAACATTTCCCCAAGGACCACCTACCAAATCAGAGCTTCCACTTCAAAAGCCCTGCTAAGCTGGGGAAACGTGAGTGTGGGCTGCCTCTCTTCTGGCTTCATTCTGGCACTTCCAAACCATTGATATTTTTAGTCATATACATTCATATGGCCCAAACCTAGAAGTTATGGAAGGGATGCCACTCAGAAGCAAACAACATGATCAGTGTCTTGCAAATTTTTAAAGATACTGTAGGCATATATAAGTAAACTCATAGACACTTCCTCTGAAACTCAGTTCACTCAACTATTATTTCCTGCTTTCGTCTTGCACAATGCTGACTCATCTGAAGCCCTGGTCATATCCCGATATTCACGAAGTCATTGAGGTTCCTGTATTTGTCTCTGGCTCTTATTACCCTCATCCTGTCTGCATCCCTGTAGACAGCACAATCCTTGGCTTGGCTTGCAGCCCTTTGACTCTTTCAACTCTAATAATGCTTCTTATGTATCCTTACTTCAGCAACTCCCCTTTAACCTGAAGTCATAGATACATAGTGCACTCTGTGACCATCTCTCCATGCCCTTTCATGCCTTTGACTAATCTTGCATGCATAGTGCATGTTGTGACCATCTCTCCATGTCCTTGCATGCCCTTGAATTCTCTTGTATGTCTGGTACACTCTGTGACCATCCCTCCATGTCCTTGCATGCCCTTGACTTCTCTTGCATGCTTAGTGCACATTGTGATTGTCTCTCCAAGTCCTTGCATGCCCTTGAAATTTCTTGCATGTGTAGTGCACTCAGTGAGCATCTCTCCATTGTGGGGATGACCCCACAATCCCCCTACTGGAATATACCTGGAAGAACTCAAATCACTCTATAAACTCAAATCCTTGCATACCCTTGAATTCTTCTGCATGCCTGGTATACTCTGTGACCGTCCCTCCATGTCTTTGCATGCCCTAGAATTCTCTTGCTGCTATCTCTCTCTTTTCACCCTCATTGAGCCCTCCAGACACTTAATCCTCTATATTCCACACGTTATCAGTCTTCTATTAATCTCAAGGTCTCATTACCCATCACTTTGAGTCTTCTCTTAGAGTACTCCCTCACTACCTCTGCTGCTCTGTGGCATCCACCCTGCACAATCTCCAATCTAGAGCAATCCAAACATCCACATCCAGACTTCTTCATCTGGATTTCTGCTGGAGAAAAATTACAAACCGAGCACATGGTGTTGCCTTTCTTTCTCCTGTATCTTTACCCTCTCCTTGTTTGTCCCTTGTAACCTCTAATAATGTACGTCTCTAGCATTAAAAAAAATATGTCCTTGATTCTAACCTCCTCTCTAGGTATCAATTCTTTAAACCTGTGTCCCCTTTACACTCGAGCTTCTTGAAATAGTTTATAGTTGACTTTTACTACCGTTTTCATTCTCTCTTCATCCTCAGGACACCTGGTGCTTGCATCACCACCATGATGTAAAGGCTTTTACTTTAATAGTATTCTTTGTGGCTTCTGAATTGCCAAAGCCAATGCACCCTGTCTAATCTTTGTTTTGCAGGATCTCTTTCTTGCATTTATTATTGTCGCTGACCTCTTCCTTAACACCTATCTCTGTTGGTTTTTGTGATATCATGCTCTTGGGTCCTCTTTTACTTCTCTATCTATTTCTCATCCAGTTTTCCTTCTTTTAATACCTCTTCAGATGTCAGTGTTTCCCAGGAATCTGATACTCAGCACTTGGCATCAAGTAAACCCATTGACTTCCCTGGCTTCAGCAAGTATTTTATATATGAATGATGCTTGCCTTCATATCCCAGGCCAAGAACTCTAGCTGAGAATTAGACCATTTTGCCAGATTCCCTGTGGCCACCTCATAATGGGCTGCCCCATAAGCTCCTCAAACTCAACATGTCCAAATGTTGCTCATCAATTTTCCTACAAAATCTACACATCTTGTGTTTCCATTTCTAGAAAAATGCCACTACCTTCACCTAGTTGTGTATGTCACATACCTTAAAGTTACATACTGAAACATTCCAGAATTGATCTCTACATCTTTCAGATTACTCTTCTTTAATTATTCAAAACCTTGTCTTCTATCTACCCTATGCTTCAATTTAGAGGTTCATCACATCTCTCTCAGATTACCTTGACAGCCACCTAACTAAACAGTCTTTCCCCATTCTTGCTCAGCTACAGTCTGTTCCCCATTGGCCTGCCATATTGTTCTTCAAAAGCAAACTCAAAATGAAAGTACTACACAACCCATGTAACGTCCAAGCCTCCAGTCCCTCAGAGGTTCTGAATAGCTTTCAGTTCATTCAAATCTTCAAGATTGGGCTCCTGTCTTCCCCTCCAACAAAATTTCCAGCCAGTTTCATTTATACTTCCCCAGGACTTCAGAATCTTTCATGTTTTGTCATCCATCTTAAATTTGTATAGACTGTTGCCTTTGCATGAAAGTTCTCCCAACTCTTTTCCATTGAGCTAATCACACCTCAACATAAATCACTTCCATTGAGAAGCATCCTTAGGTCTGATGCAGATGTTCCTTCTTCTGTATTTCCAGAGTATACAAATATTCCCGTAGTGGCCAGTCTAGTGCCTGGGAAATCTCGGGCTCTCATTAAAGACACAAAGAATAAGTGGGCTCCTAAGGCATACTGTGACACTTATCTTTCTCAAATTCTTAAGGGAGATCTATGATCTATCACTTGGGAATTTAATTAGTAAGTTTCAAGATCATAGTTTCAGGTGGAGAGCTCATTTTAAGCCATCTTTATTTATATAGGCAGCTTAAAGTTAAATGTTGGCTTAAGGGTTAATATTATTTCTATTCGTACCCATTTCTAAATGTATGGCAACGAAAACATCAGCAAAACAGCAGTGGCTATTTAGTTTTATACCAAAGGTGTTTTTTCCCCCTTGGTAAACTGTTGAGGCAACACCCTTAACATGAATACTAAAAGGGGTGGGTGGCAGGTGACGTATGAATTATTTTAAGACTGTGTAAAGAGAATATTTTCTCTATATTTTCCTCCTTTGATATGACAGAATTACTCCTCCAGGGCTTTTAAGATTGAAATTCAAGATATTGCAATGATTCTCATAAATTCCACTTTGCTAACAAAGTCAAGTCTTTTTCAAATTTATTCACTACCCACATTTGGTTTATTTTAATATAAAAATATAAATGCTGGTAGCAATACAATACTCAGACTAAACAACAACAGTGGTTTTCATAGTAATATTCAATCTGGAACTAGGGAGCTCTAAAATTCGAATGTTGTGGGGGAAAAAAAGACCACCTTAGAACACAGGAAAGGTTCATATTTAAAAATAAAGACATAGGCATGTAAAAGAAAGAGTTTCCTTGACGTAGATGATCAAGCCTAATTAACTTAAAATAAACAAAGAAGATATCTGTGTTAATTATAAAGGCTATACATTGCAAGGGAGCTAAGTTATTCACCTGACAAAGTTCCCTCAGAAACTTCAATAGTTTGCTTCTACACTGTTTGTGGGAGTGTAAACTAGTATAACCTCTGTGGAAAACAGTGTGGTGATTCTTAAAAGATCTCAAAATAGACCTTCCACACGACCCCATAATCCACCCTACTGGGAATATAGCTGGAAGAACTCAAATCACTCTATGAAAAAAATACCTGCACACGTATGTTTATCGCAGCATTGTTCACAGTAGCAACCACATGGAACCAACCGTGCTGTCCATCAAAAGAGGACTGAATAAAAAAATGTGGTACATATATAAGATGGAATGTTATGCAGTCATAAAGAAGGACAAAATCATCAACTTCACAGCAACCTGGATAGACTTAGAGACTATAATACTAAGTGATCTTTCACAGCAACAAGGAACTGAGTATCACATGTTCTCATTCATAAGTGGACCTTGAACAATTATTATAATACCATAAGAAAATGATTGGCATAGTGGGAAACTGCTGGGAGGGGAATGGGGTAGTAGGATTGGCAGTAGTGGGAGTCTGCCTGGGGAAGGGGGGCGTACCTCATCAACAAGGGTACCTGCATAATGAAAAGTTGCATATCTCACCCTGAATTGTATCCCACACCTTTCAAATAAAAATGTTAACAGTTAAAAAAAAACTTGCATAACAATGTACAAGTATAGGGTCCTTGTGGGGGAACATTTAGTGGAGCATTTTAGACATTCTTTTATTCTTTAGATACAGAGCATCTCAGAGTTGAAAGAACATAGAATTAGCAGAAGAATTTCTCTAAAATTAATAGTTGATGCAAAGTGACTATTATAGCATCACACACAGAGTAGGGAGTGAGTGTTAATAAAAAGTTATCATGACTTCCTTGGTATCACAGAATCTAGAAATGTAACTACTTTACCTGTAATTTTAAAGGAGAAACTTCTATGAAATAAGCGATGAAAAGCTCGGAGGGAACTGTTAAGATATCTCAAAGGTGCCAAAACAAATGCTACAGTCTAAAACTAGGAATCCATCATGGATCTGTGCAGCACATTGATGAGACAGGAAGAAGATTACGAAACCATTTTGGAAATACTTTAAGATGTAGACAGACTTGAGGGAATTTAGAGAAGAGTTGATTGATTAAGAGGCTAGGAAAATGACTTTTGAGACAAGATTATAAAAACTAAATATATTGTACATTGACTAAGGAATTAAGTACTTGATGTACAGTGTGTATAACATTTTTCAGAGAGTGACTTAGGAGGATAGAACACAAGTTTCCAAGAATTCAAAATGCATCACCATGAAGGGAAGGAATTGTTTATGATGCTCTTTAGGGGCATAACTAGAAGTCAGGGCATGAAATTGAATAAAAGAAAATGTAGGCTTCGTATCTACAAAGTTTTCCCAATAGTGATATCTATTAAATTGTGGCACAGCCTCACAACGGAAGGAGTGGAAAAGCCATGCTGTAAGTCATTTCACACAAGAGTGGACAAAGTATTCACAGATAGACCTCTGGAAAGAAATCTGCCCTGCTGCTGTGACGGAGAGTATAATGAATGACCCACTCGGGCTTCCCATTTCTGCTTTAGGAGTGTTATGTGTTTTCACTGAGCATCTGTCTTCCATTATGAATATATTCGAGTCATAGCTTTGATTTTATGTTTATTATTTCAAGCATTTTTTGCTTTTATTTTTCTAAAAGTCATCTAGTTTGTAAATCTTTTGGCTTGCCTGGAGTATATTTTGTGAAAATCACATTTGTAGTTAATATCCGGATCTTGCTATAGGTAATGACTCTGAGGGAAAAAAGCAATACAAACAGTTAGTATCTTAATCCATTTTATAATGCATCTTAAAATGTGTACACCCAGTCTTGGATTATCAGCCCTTGAAAGCTGACGAGTGAACAGAAAGAAACTTTCATATTTTACTTACTGCTATAATTGCACATTAGAATTCTACTCTCTTAACCACTCATAAGTATATTATTTTTTCCATATTTTGTTTAAAACAACTCTTTTGTTTATGGATATTTACGAATACCAATTTTCTCTTGCATGATCATTTATGAGAAATGAATTAAAAGTAATGGATATAAAGAGAAGAAATATTTGAGATTTTCTGTACACTGAAAATAGCTGCTAATTATTTAGGGTAATCTTGGCTATGCTATATATATATAGCATAGCCAAGATGCTAAGTGAGAATTTATTATAAATTTCAAACACTTGCCAAAAAAAACAAGAACCTGGGACATTACGTTAAGTGTTAATATTCTATCTCAAAAAATAAATTCCATCTTGTGTGTAATATCCATTTAAGCCTAACAAGAAGCTCCTTCACTATAAAGTTGCCTCTTATTTCACAATTATTCTATCACCAAAGAACAATTTAGTTGTAATGTTAGCCACATACTCAGGTATTTTGTTAATTACATCAATTTCACATTGCCCACTCTGGGAATATTCATGGCACGATTATGTAGCATAAAGCTTGCTCACAGTGGCTCTTGAAGGAGTGACAAGATGGTGAAGGCAGGTTTCGGTTTGCACAAATTTCCCTTGACCTTCTCGTACATCACATCATCCTGTCCCTTCCCTCCTCGTTTAAGTCCTCATAGATCCTGTTGTTTCTATTTCTTCTCAAACTCCTGTTCCTAAAATACTCCAGGAAAACACAAGGGTATCTTTGGGCAGTAACGTGTACAAATGGCTTAGAGCAGGGATTCTCAAACTCAGCCCTATTTACACTCTGGAGGGAAACTAATTCTTTGCTGGGGGAGGGGGGTAGACTGTGCATTGCAGAATTCCTGCTAGCTTTCCTGGTCTCACCCACTAGATGCCAGTAGCATTCCCTCCTCTTAGCTGTGACAGCCAAAAATATTTCCAGAAATTGCCCAATATGGGGGTGGGGGTGGGTTGGTAGGCTGAGAACCACCTGAGAACCACCCCGGCTGAGAACCACCTTTCCAACAAGGTGACGGGGCCAGGAACAGCCACCTGCTGTCTTGCCCTTCTTTTTCTTTTTCTTCTTCTTCTTTTTTTTTTTAATCTCCAAGTTTCCGTGGAGAAGGCGGTTATACAAGAGCTGGGCTGTGATTGGTTGCTGGAAGCATTAGCAGTCAATATTCGGCCACACATTAGTAGACACGACTTTTGTGAGTGTCAACAAGAGGTAGAGATAGGCTAATACACAGCTCTCCATCCAGCCTCCCCCACCCCTCTGCCCGGTATTAAGAATGTGTTCATGGTAGCTTCACATTTAATTCTACGAGCTAATGATGAGAAGTGCAAAAGACCATACCTACTAACACAAATGGGAACATTTACCTGGAAGTCTACTATCTAGCACCCAAATCTGAGAACAACACTTCCATATTATGGGTTAGTGTTTCCAACTGCAACATGAAGATTAGGTATGGAGAATTCTAAAGGTTACTTTCAGGTTTTATCTGTCTAGCGTCAATGAACTGGTCAATCAAAAGAAACCTCTATATAACTCTGGCATCAATAATTTATTCACATATATGAATATACTGTGAGAATATATTAATATACTGTGAGAATCAACTATGTGCAAGGAGCTTCAGCAGGGACTAGAATACAGAAATGAGTAATAAAAGACCCTTGCTCTCATGGAATTTTAGAAGTAGACTAACATGAACAAGCCAGTGTCACACATTATTGTAGATGCATAGTAGAAGACTTCATGCATGGTGTAAAAGGAAGTGGTCACTTTTAACTGGAGGATGAGAAAAAGCCCCAGTTTAAAGGGTGAGGCTTGGAAAAGCATTTTGAAAGCTCATAAGTAGGTAAAATCCTGAACAGTTGCTTTTGTCCCAGCCTCTATGCCAGATACATTGCTTCTGGTCTTGGCAAGATCTCTGCAACTCATACACAGTTTAACTATGAGAAAACTCAGGCTTGGATAGCATCATGAAGGGCTTCCCTGATGGTTCCACACTGAGTAAGCAGCACAGCCTGGATTCAAACTCCAGAGCCTTTACGGAGACTCCTTGATGCAAAGAAAGTGACATGAATTTGCAGAGCCTGTGAACATGCCATACCTACCATACCTAATCGTAGAAGTATGTTATGCTCAGGGTGGCTGGAGACAGGGTAAGAGGTAAGCTAGGGTAAGAGACAGAGCTAGGAGCAGGGACAAACCAGAGTACACTGTTGCCATGCTAGTGTTGGTGTCTTATCACAGGTAATGGGGAGTCGCTGAAGAGTTTTAGGAAGAGCACGGCAGTTGTTTGGACTAAGTCTCAGAAAGATCTCTTGGGCTGCTGGGGGGCAGAGGAGTTGAGACAATCCTGCAGGTAGAGAAACAAGGGAAGAAGGGAATTCTCGGTTATTGCCCAGTGAAGAGACGATGGTCATATCCAGACCAAAAGAACAAGAGGGAGGAGACAGGGCTCCTTAAGGAGAAAGGGAGGTAAAAAGTAGTTGCTCATTAATGAAGAAACATCCCAGCACTCTTCCCAATGGGAAGAGAAAACACAGTGCCGATACCTGGTTCCCAAGTTTTCTGCATCAAGGTGGACTGGGGACTATGAGGGTGGGACAAATCAACGCCATGTGAAGCAGCTCTCCTTCTGTCTTGTGGACTGCCATCTCCCCCAGGGAAGCGAATTCTGTCCAACGCTTAGAGTCCCTGTACTTCCTCCAATTCGATCACAGCCCTTGTCCCATCCTGATTGAAACTACAGTTAAGTGTCGTTTTAACTCTTCTTCAAAAGTTGGGCTAGGTTCCTGAATTCTCCCAGTACGGAGTCTACAGCAGGTCTCCATAATTATTTGTTAAATCAGTCTCTTCAAATCCCTCTTGATAGTTATAGAATACGAGTATAAATAGATCAAGAGACGTATGTTTTCTTCTGTTCTATTTTGATTAAAATATACCAAGTGTGTCCAGAATGACTGTACTTCACCTATAAAAGGTGGAAAAAAACGAGGAGAGCCACTAATCACTATTATGTATTTGAGGATAATGGGATCTATTATGTAAGGAGAAGGGTTTTGTTTCTTTTTTCCTAAAAAAAAAAAGTTAAGGCCTGTCTAAATTATAAGACGAGGTAGTTGTTATGTAAATGAAAATATGTTATGAGACATATTTTATAGAAGCAGAGTTTATAGAATTATAGTAAAGAACACATAAATATAGAATCTCATAAAGAACAGGGGAAAAGAAGGGTGATACCATGAAGCAAGTGCTCAGAAAACCAACTCACCCCACCCCCAGCACAAGAGAGACTAGGAGGTGGGATGGCTGTACCTTCCCCCTCTGGGCCCATAGTCATAAAAAGTGCCATTCCAGTGCTAACAGCTGAGAACACAGGCACTACCTAATGGTTTCTTTTTCTGTACAAGAAAATCTTGGCCGGGCACTGTGGCTCATGCCTACAGCCCCAGCACTTTGGGAGGTGGAGGTGGGAGAATCGATTGAGTCCATGAGTTCCGAGACCAGCCTGGGAAACACAGTGAGATCTCGAACCTACAAATAATAAAAGAAATTAGCTGGATGCAGAGGTGCACACCTATAATCCCAGCTACCGGGGAGGCGGAGGCAGCAGGATTGCTTGAACGCAGGAGCTTGAGGTGGTGGTGAGTTGGGGATTGTACCATTGTACTCCAGCCTGGGTGACGGAGTGAGACTCTGTCTCAAAAAACAAAACACAACACAAAACAAACAAACAAAAATAAAACCATTTTTAAATAGCCAATTTGAAGAGATTATTCCCTTAATTGGAGGTAGGATACCTAGTTTATTGAGGGAAGAAAATGAACAACGCATAGGGATGGTGTTCTTACGGTAAGAGGGCTGTTTCCTTTTTTTCATGAACATATCAAAACATGAATATGGTCTTTCAAAGTGGTCACCTGGGTACTCTTTCTCCTAATGTTTCCACACAGAAAATTAACTAATGGACTAAGTGAGCTACAATGCTGTTTGAGTTGAAGGTAGTGTGGAATTAAGAGAACAAATTAATTAAGAGGTCTTTTTTATGGGACTTGAGTATGTTTACATCGATATAAAATTGTGAGTTTGATGAGAAACACTCCAGCCTACTGAGTTTTTAATGGAATTACAAAGCACCCAGTGTTACCCCAAAACTGTGCGGGGCATTTACATGTTACAAAATGCTTTCTCATATCTGATCTCATTTAATCCTATTGCGTGCTTAGCAAATAGGAGGTATTTTAGAAGTGTTCATAGGTTTTTTAGAAAACTTTCTAAAAATATACAGAGGGTGCCAAGAATACATACATATTTTAAGAAAGAAAAAGCTGTATTAAAATTGCAATACTCAATGTATACCAATAGTAAAAGATGAATACAAGTCATGTTTGACCTCTGCAATTAAAGGAGGTACTCATAGTAGTTACCATCAGCATCCAGAAACTTCTGATCACGGCAAACTAAAACTAATGTATCAGTACATCTCTTAAAATGTGCATTTTTGGGACATCCCCGGTATATTAGGTCATTTAGGATCATATGATGAGTAACTATCCGCCCCTAAGTGACATTGTTGCAAATTGTTCCCAGACAAAACATAAATGCTGTAAAACAGGTATGGCACGCTCAGTGCTATCAAAGTGATGACAATGAATGGGTAGCAAACATGAACTTGGCGAGAGTGTCACCAAGAAGGGAACAGATTCTGGGGCTCTGCTTCATACATTAAGGATTCCTATTAAGGAAATTAATTCCTAACAGGGCACCACATCAGAATCAGTCGAGGAGTTTTATAAATGGAGTTTTGCAGGTCTTTTCCCCAAGAGACCTTGGTCCAGTAAATCTGAGACGAGTTCTGGGCATCCACATAAAAAAAAAAAAACCAAAAAAAAAAACAAGCCGGGCTCGGTGGCTCAGCCTGTCATCCCGCGCCTTTGGGAGGCTGAGGTGAGTGGATTGCCTGAGCCCGCGGGTTCGAGACCCGCCTGGGCAGCGAGACCTCATCTCTACAATAAATCAAAAAATCAGCCGGGCGTGGTAGCACGTGCCTGTAATTCCGGCTACTCGGAAGGCTGAGGCGGAGGAATCGCCAGAGCCCAGCAGGTCGAGGCTGCGGTGGCCGGGAGCGGCCGCTGCACTCCAGTCTGGGCGGCAGAGTGAGACTCCAACTCAAAAACAAAAAAACCAAAAAACAAAAACACAAACAAATCGAATACACACACTTGGCTAAAAATCCTGTTCCTGGAACTGTGATGCTCCCTGTTGTCTGAATAATACTGGATAGTTTAAGCCTGAAAAGCCCTTGGCCAACTTTCTTTCCTCTCTTTGGCTTCAGGCTTTCTTGCTTTCCAGTGTGAATAGTTTGAGATGGGTAAGGCTTTAAATTATTATTTCAGTCAGTAACTCATTTTGTTCCCCCTGCTTAGGCAGAATTATCCCTCCTGCCTTCCCTGGGTCTGCAACTGCTTCGTCAGTGAATCATTTCCTGGCCACCTTCTCTTTCTCTTGGACAAAATCTACTTTTCCTCTTCTCCCCTCCCGCAAACCCTCAGTTTGAATTCCAGCTATCACAGATCCCATCATGTCTGACTCACATGACTCTCCTGGGGACAAATTTCAAATTTGTGTCCCCAGGTCTTAGCTTGAAGCCTGCCAGGGAGACTGAGAGCCACAAACATGTTTGTAGAATGAATATGTGATCCAATCCATTAGATCATTCATTTACAGCCTGGTCTACATCTGCTAGTTTTTTTTTTTTTTTTGATTTGTTAGGAAAAAACTTTCAGTGATAATGGGATATAGAGACACGAGTACAGTGGGTCAAGTTTATAGATGACTGTAAGCAGAAACTGTGGCCACAAAATATAAAATCTGCTTTGCCATTCTGCCTGCAACTACTTTGAGAAATAACCATTTTATTTTCCTATGAGACACAGCATATATTTTTTTGTTACACAAGTGATGCTCTTCTAAAAGGATCTGAAGAAAGGGAAATATTTATAACTGTTTATTATAACTAACTGTAACATTAAATCAAGATGAGGTTCTAACCTGAAATGTTAAATTAGAGCTCTGCCTTTGTAATTCCTTTTTTCCTTCAGAAATGCTTCCGTAGTTAAGACTTTGAATGCATAGTTATGTATTTTTTTAACTAATTAAAAACCACTCCCCTATCTAGGCTATCTTCCATGGCTAACTGAAATAATTTTGTATTAGTTTTTCATATTTCTTTTTGTCTGTTATAGAGATATTTATTGTAGAGTTTAAAATACTAGAGAACTGACTTTAGTGTCTTTTTAAAAAATTTAAATACCTGGTTTTAGCATTTCAGGAAAAAAGAAAATGCCAGAAGATCACATGGAGTGCTTCTGGACTCCAATGACTGCACACTTCAGAGTCCTGGCTTGTCTTTGAGCCAAAGGAATGTATTATGGGTACAGTGTTCTATAGCATTAGAGGAAAAGTGAATGCCCTTCTATAGAAGTGACATCAAGAAATTTTTCAAATCCGAATGTACCACAGAAATTGGAATCTTAATACTAAAAGTACATTTAAAGATATTTTCATGAGCAGTTCAAAGTGACTGACCAAGCAAAGGCGCATCTAATACAGCATAGCCAGAGTCAACTAGCTACAGTTTTGGCTTCTGGTCTTCCCAATACTGCCAAGGAGGTAAGTTTCTAACTGGGAACTGGAATCTCACTACACAACTGCTCCAAGGCATGCTCTTACTCTAAGGGCCTTTCCAGTGTTTACCTGGTTCCAGGGCATTTTGAAGGACCTTGTTTACTGTTATGAACCGAATAGTTGAGTCTCCCTTAACATTTATACTTTGAAATTCTAACCCCCAGTGGGATGGTATTAGGAGGTGGGGACTTAGAAAGGTGAGCCCTTAGGAATGGGATTAGTGTCCTTATAAAAGAGACCTCAGAGAGCTCTCACCGTCATTCCAGCATGTGTCACGTGAGGGCAAAAGAAGCAGTCCACAATCCAGAAGAGGGCCCTCACCAGAACTCTACCATGCTGGCACCCTGATCTGACTTCCAGAACGGAGAGAAATAAAATTTTGTTGTTTACAAGCCACCCAGTTCATGGTACCGTTATAACAGCCTAAACTGGTTAAGATAAATATTTAATTTAATTCTAACTTTTTGCTATGGTTTGAATGTTTGTCTCCTCCAAGACTCATGTTGAAACTTAACCCCCAATGTAATAGTATTAGAAGGTGAGGCCTTCCAGTGGTGACTGGCTCATAAGTGTTCTGCTCTCATGAATGAATTAATTTATTTACGGGTTGGTGGATTAATGGGTTATCATGGAATTGTGTTAGTTATTATATCATGGGAATGGGTCTGATATAAAAAGCCAGATTGGCTCTCTCTCGTGAACACCCTTACCATGTGATGCCCTCTGCCACCTCAGAGAGTACCTCCCAACAAGAAGACCCTCACCATATGCAGCCTCCAGGCCTTGGACTTCTCAGCCTCCAGAACTATAAAAAATATGCTTATTTTCTTGATAAATTAACCAGTCTCAGTTATTCACTCACAGCAACAGAAAATGGAATAAGAAAACCTCCAAAGATGTTTAATGGTAACAGCAATCATAATAAATCCATCTATTGTACATAGACAGTGTACCAAACCCATACATTTAAGCACAGTTCTCAAGAAGGCGTATGTGCCTTCTCATTTTACAAATAAAGAGGCAGCAACTTGGACAGTTTAAATGACATGTCCCAGGTCTCAAAGATAATACACAGATCAAACTTAAGTGAGTCTGACTCATCTGTTCTCTACCCTGTACACAAGACCTCAAAAAAGTCGAATGAATAGCTCTGGAATGCCTTAAAATCCTGAGAAGTTCTTGAGGCCTCAGCAGAGACCTGCTGGAATGATGGCCTATCAGGATCCCAGAGACCTGTGACAATTATTAAGAAGCCCTAAGTGCTTCAAGGCTGCGGCTGCCGTTCACAAGGAACGTCAACTCAACAGTTGCATCAACAGAGGCCTCAAATCTTGTTTGCTGTTGTGTCACAATTACACGTTCTGATGCAAGGTCAGGCTGTTATTGATGCTATTATATACCCTTTTGAGGTTACAGTGTTACAGAGACAGACTTCAGAATCAGCATGCCTGGCCATGTACTGCATTTCTATTCCATGGTTGCTCTAAAACCCCCATCCTCACCCTTAACCCAACCTTCAGTTCCACCTCCTCTGATACCCAGTGAGTCCTGGAACAGAGCAGCTAAGGGACCTTGGTATGTTGGCATGATGGCAGCGTTAAGAGTGAGAGGGTTTATTGTAGAGACGAAGTCTCGCCAAGTTGCCCAGGCTGGTCTCGAATCGGTGGACTCAGGCAATCCTCTCGCCTCTGCCTGGATGAGAGAGTGAGACTCCCACTCAAAAAAGAAAAAAAATAGATTGAGAAGGAGGAGGGAGTGAGACTTTTAGGTTCCTATAAACATAGATGTATAGTCTTTACACATCACGAGGGATTGCTATATTGCGTTTACTCCAAACTATCAGACATAGCTTAGGTACTCAGTGAATGCTTCTTGCTTCAATTTCATTAAATATTTTGAGGCCTACTTAGTGAAATGCATGGTGATAGACTCTGCAGGGCTAAGCCACTCCTTACCTTTAAGGAGCTTTTATTAGTAGACACAGTGAGACATGAATATGAGTTTTTATGGATTTAAATGACTGAAAAGAAACGTCCCCAAATTTTCATGGTGACTGTGTTTGAGTGATGGATGGGTTTTCTTCATTTACCGTATATTTTCAAAAGTATCTGGTCTATGTGCAAATTATTTTTCCTTTGAAAAGCCATAATGTTGATACAGAAGCGCCACCTGAGTACTTGATGGAAAGAGAGCTTCTATGTGGTTGAGAAGCCAAGGACTGGCCCTATTTCTGACATGAAGACGACTTTGACATTCAGAGGCGGGCTCAGATTCTTGAGGAAATATGTACAGGACACGCAGTCATCAGGAATGAGGGGTGAAGTATTATGTAGCAATTGGGCCATCAGGGAATAATGTCGTTTGTCTGGACTGAAGTGTATGTGTGAGGAGAAGGGAAGGTTGCAGTAAGAACATTAGGCTGGGATCAGAACACAGGAGGATCTCAGCATCAGAGCAAGGCATCTGGATATTCTTCCATAGGAAACTGGGAGTCAGTCACAATTTTTCAGCTGGAAAATAGGGTCATAGCTCTACTTTAGCTGGCAACTAGGTGCAGGACAATTGGAGGTGGGGGAGACAGGAGGGAGGCAGACCAATCAGGATGCGACTAGCAAAGCCCGGCCAAGAAGCAATGATTACTTGATTATTTATTCATGCATCGCTCTTTTTCAGAGGTGACTTCATGCTTTTTCAATCTTTATTTTTGATTTTTTTTGTGTGCCTGTCTGGCTCCAATTTGCAATTGCAAAAGAAGGAAAGAGTCACTTTGAATCAGCAGCTCAATTTTCTCACAGGTGAGAGAAACCATCTTGCATGGAGGTTAGCCTTAATCCGTCACATCCCAACTGATAACGGGGACGCTCAGGACAGTTGTTTTCAAGGCTGGAGGAGTCCTGTCTATAGGATTGATTTCTGATTCCTTTGTTCACCTGGGAGAGGAGACTGGAGTCTCTCTGTAGTTCACAGGATCTTTAACTTTCCAGTCAGAATGGCTGAACCTTATAGAGACTAGAGCAGCCAGTTAGGTCTCCTCAGAACATGAGTGGGTGGAACTGAGTTCTCAAGGGCCATTACCAAAGATGACTGATTGAAAAGCCTGAAATATAAAACTCACTGTGGTCTTGGACCCTTCATGGACACACAGGCCGTGTTTGCTCTTCTGTATGGGGGGAACCTTCTTTCCATATTACTGCCTCGGCCTTCAGACATGGAGCTATCAGCAAACACTTTTGGTCTCTTACTTCAAGTATTTTTCCCCTTATCGGTTTTTCCATCTTCCTTCCTTTCCTTCACTCTCACCACATCTCCCCATTACTCTCTTGGGCAGCTGTTTCGGGCCCCAGGCATTGGGTTAGGCCTCAGCTTTCCTCCTCTTCCTGGGTCCACCTGCTAAGCACAACTGTGCTTGGAGTCTGCCTTTCTTGCTAGCTTCTCCTGCCTGTTTAGACCATCTGTGACCAGACCTGAGGTCTTCCGTGCAGTGGGAGGATTGTGTAAGCATACCCATATCTGTTTAATTGACCCCGGAGCCCTCCCAAGCATCCTTGAGTTCGAATCTGCATCAAGGTCTTAGCGTGTTCCCACTTTGCCTTTTTGTCCAAGCCAGGTTCTAGATTCTAGTTTTATTTGGGAGCTTTGGAATTTCTTGCCCTCACCTATTCATAAAGCTGTTATTTTGGATGTCCTTTTGGCTTTTTATATTCCTTGTCTACTACTAGGATACTAGCTAGGATAAAGAAAGGACCAGCACCCTTACCCTGTAATACCGTGAATTAACTCATCAGGATATTCTGAAATGCATTCCTTTTTCTAGCCTTTACATAAGCAACATCTCTTTCCTGGGATTCTCTTCCTTCCCTGATGCAGCCCAGCAGTCCCAGTCTTTGTGGGGTTAAGTGCCTCTCTTCCTAGTATGCCCTAAATACTCCATGCATTTTTATCACTGCAACTCACACTGTTTTGTTTCTCCCCTCAGGACTATTATTCTCTTCTTATTATCCACAGCAAGTCTTTAGAAACATTAGTTGAATTTATAAGTGAACAATCAGTGGATTTACCCTTCATCACTTTTTGAAAAAGAAATACCACTCTATCTTCAGCAGATCTTAAATATACAAGCCATTTTCTAACCTAGCTGGATAGCTCTTTCTTTTGTTTTTCTCATTTTCTTCATCTACCAAAATATTAGTACACCAAAGAGCTCAGATATAAAGAAAAGGTCAAATGTGTATAAAGAGGCACAGTCATCTAAAATCCCTACATCTTTCTGGTTTTCAAGGATAAAAGTTTACTTGTAGTAAGTCTGTGTAGTTAAACACTAGATACACATGATCTGGAACTTTCCAAGGGTCATTACACAGCATCCCTCTCAGACCTGGAAATGTGTTTACTCAGCACGTGGGGGAATCAGCTACTCATGTGATTAGCAAACAGGGTTTATGAGGAAAATTAACTGCAATGGGAAAGATTTATTTCAAACACTGCTTGTGTTGGAAAGGGCTAGTCAGCATGCATGACAACATTCCCAAAGTCAGATGACACGCAGAGGCAATAAGTGAAGGGTTCTTAACTGTGTGAATCCCGAGAACATCATGGATAAGATTCAGGGTGCTCCTGGCAATTTTCGGCAAGATGATGGGTATGATTATTTTTCTCTGGAGTGGGTCCCCAGCTTTCACATCTCAGAGAGCAGTGCATACGCACAAGCCCTGTGACCACAGGCCTACCGCTAACCTCTTTGTGTTCACTGCTTCCCTTGTAGACTAAGAGGGCTAGAGTAGGCATTAGATTTCAAAGATGTTGTTTGTAAAGCGTGTCTGCTTCAACTGACAATTCACTGAAGCGCCCAGGCTTGCCAGCCTGCTGCAGCCATACCGACTCAGGGTTCCAGCGAATACCTTTGTCGCTCTTGCTCTGCTGTCCTCCTGTCTGACCATGCCCCTGGCTTTCTTTCTGTCCATACTTTATGTTTATGAGGAGGACCCCACAAAACAGGAATTAATTTATAAAAAACCTAATGTAGGTCGGGGCTCGGTGGCTCAGCCTATAATCCCAGCACTTTGGGAGGCTGAAGAGAGTGGATTGTCTGAGCCTGCGGGTTTGAGCCCAGCCCGGGCCACTTGGTGAGACCTCGTCTCTACAATAAATCAAAAATTAGCCAGTCATAGTAGCATGCCTGCAGTTCTGGCTACTCGAAAGGCTGAGGCAGAAGGATGGCCAGAGCCCAGCAGGTTGTCGCCGGAGTGGCCATGAGCGTGTCACTGCACTCCAGCCTGGACAATGGAGTGAGACTCCAACTCAAAAAAGAAAAAAAAGAAAGAAAAAATAAAAGAGAGAAAGAAAACCTAATGTAAAACCCTAAACTATAAGAACCTTAGAAAATGCAGGAGACACCCTTGTGGAAATTGGAATTGGCACCCAATTCCTGATCAAAACCCCAAGTGCTCATGCCATAACAGACAAGATAGACAAGTGGAACCTCATAAAACTGAAAAGCTTCTGTAAAGCCAAAGAAACCATCAAGAAAGCAGGGAGACAGCCCACAGACTAGGAAAAAATATTTGCCAACTCTATATCTGACAAAGGGCTAACATCTAGGATCTACAAGGAACTCAAACATGCGGAAAAGAAAAAAAAAACAAGCAGCCCTATTAAAAAGTGGGCAAAATATATGAATAGACACTTCTCAAAAGAAGACATATGAGCAGCCAACAGGCACACGAAAAAATGCTCAGCCTCTCTAATCATCAGAGAAATGCGAATTAAAACCACACTGAGATACCACCTAACTCCAGTCAGGATGGCCATCATCAATAACTCAAAAAACAACAGATGCTGGAGAGGATGCAGGGTAGAGGGAACACGTGTACACGGTTGGTAGGAATGTAAACTAGTACAACCTCTGTGGAAACAGTGTGGCGATTCCTAAAAGATCGAAAAATCGATCTCCCATAAGACCCAGCAATTCCCCTTCTAAGAGAATATAGCCGGAGGAACTCAAATCATTCTACAAAAAAGATACCTGTGCATGCATGTTTATTGCAGCATTATTCACCATAGCAAAAACATGGACCCAATTGTGCTGCCCATCGAAAACAGATTGGATAAAAAAAAGTGGTACATGTACACAATTGAGTATTACGCAGCCATAACGAAGGACAAAATTATGAACTTCGCAGCAACTTGGATGGATTTAGAGACTTTCATACTCAGTGATCTATCACAGAAACAAAAAACTGAGTACCATATGTTCTCACTCATAAGTGAACCCTGAACAATTATCATCATACTACAAGAAAGGGATTGGCAGTAGTGAGAAACTGCCAGGGGTGGGAGGGGGAACACACTTCATCAAGGAGGATACCTGAATTCAAACCAGGTGACGTGGGGACCAACATGAGGCCCAAACTTGACCTGTTCAATGACCATTTGTATACCTAATGCTGAATTGTGCCCCACATCTTTAAAATAAAAATTGAAAAAAATTTTAAAAATTGTGTATTTATTCTTCCATGTTTAAACTTCAGTCACCTTCAAAGTCCCCTCCATGTGATGCCATACACTTATCGAGATGCTTTTTCCACTGCTCAGTACAGTTTTTGAACTCGTCAATTGGGTGCCTTTCCGTTTTTTGTTTCACCTCTTCCACACTTGCAAAACATTTCCCTTTGAGGACTTTTTTCATCCGGGGAAATAAGATAAGTTGCTTAAGGTGAGATGAGATCAGATGAATAGGGAGGGCGGGGCATGAGGAGGGTCATGACATTTTTGGTCAATAACTGCAGAATACTCAGCATGGTATGGGCAGGTGTGCTTGTAAAGGACCCATCATGAAATGGGCAAATACATTGAAAGAATCTCCAGAAAACAAACAAACAAAAATCCCTGAAGCTGAACACAGCCTCTCTACACTGACGATGATGAGTTTCTAGAACAATTAACTAATGAGGAAGGCTGTGCTACAAGGCGCCTCCCTCCAAAAGATAATTCTGGTTTTGGGGAGGACCTCCCCTCATAAATGTCTTGATCCTTTGTAGCATCTGGTTTTAGCTGACCCTCTAAAACAGGACGCATTCCTCACTCTTGATTGAGAAAGGCGTTGGCTACTATTCTGCTTCTCTTTCTTTGGTTTGCTTCCTTCCAGCAGCCTGAATGTCAAGGCACCAAGAGAATCATTACTACCAAAGGAAAGGTGTCTTCTCTAATCCGTTTCAGGGTCAGATCATCTGCTCTTCTTTGGCTTCCTTCACTCTCCATAGCTTTGCATCACCTTCAGGCCGCAATTGAAATTTTAAGTCCATAGATCTTCCTCGACTCCCTAACTGGAGTGAGCCCTTTCTGAGTGAGTCACTTCTTGTCACATTTGTCTCTTTTATCTGCCTCTATTGGACACGGTCGTGATGTACGCACTTCCCGACTTACATATTTACAGGGTTTCCTCCCACTTTCATGCCCGTTCCTGAGAGCAGGGACTCTGCCTGTCATTTTCATGGCTACATCTTCAGGGTCCTAGATGTGTCTTCTTGGGCTCCCAGCAGGTATTTATGAATTAAACTATGTCGCAGTTCTTGCAGCTTCCAGACCTCCAGTAGGATATATTTGATGGGAAGAATCTTAGGTAAACAGAATCTGCTAAGGGATCACCAGTCTCACCTTGACAGTCCTTGGCTCTATATGTAGTTATGGCTGGAGTGGCTGGAATACCATGGGTGTTCTGAACAATCAACAATATTTATCTGGCTATGCAAATAAAGGCAAAATCTCCACCCTTTACAAAATGAATGAGTTCCTTTGTTTTCCAGCTTTGCTTAAGAATTCAGTTTAGGAGGATGAGTCACCCACCTTTATTTTGTTGTTGATGATATTGTTTTAATTTCACCAGCTGGTAAGTTTTAGGTGAGCAAAATTAGATTCTGCAAAAGTTATTATAATTGAAAATCTTAATCTTGTTTAACTCTGCATCTACTCTTCCTTTCCCTCCTCTTCTTCTCCATCTTCTTCCTTCTTTTTCTATTTTAAATAATAATTTTTATGCAAAACCATGCTTCACTTGAGTTTTAATCTCAGTGGAAATCTTAACTGCACCACATGACGTTAATTCAAACTGCAGAGATATACAGTTAAGCAACTAGTCTTGTAAAATAGCTTTTTTATTTTAGCAAGTGTTTATAAGAGGTATTAGCAAATTTCAATGTGCAAAATGAAATAGACTTTATTAATTAAACAAGAACATTTTTTAGTAGCTTTAAAATGACATTTTGTTTTTGAATTAAAAATACAGCTTACACTAAACACACACATAAATAACAGTTCTCATGTTATATATACAGTTCTCATGTTTCTACTTTGGATGAAGACAGTGAATATGGTCAAAATGTATATGTCTGTGCACATGACACACACACACACACACACACACACACACACACACACACACACACACAGCCAAGTGGATAATTTTACCGAACCACCTGATATGTTAATAATAGGACAAATGATAATGATAATAATAATAGCAGCAGATATATGGGGAATTAATACATTCCATGCAGAGTGGTTTATAAGAATTATCTAATTTAAATTTTCACACCTGCCTGATGTCAGACAGTGTTATCACCATTTTATAGATAAGTCATTAGTCAGCAAGCAGCATAACTGAAATTCATACCTGTCTGTTCACTTCTCTGTACACCATCCATTGGGAACCTTGTCATTGAACACCTTTCTGAGAATCTACTTAGTGGCCTCACTAAAAAATTCCTAACCATCCAACCATTCATTTATTCTCCACCAAACTGGATTTGCAGTGGAACATCCTAATGTATTTAGATAATCATATCTTGCTACCAAGTGTTTGATAACATTATCCATTCTTGGTTAATAGTGCTCTCTGAATTATCTGTTCCCGCAATGGAGTGAAATCAGAAAAGAAGGCTGAGTAAGAGAGCAAGAAGATGGAATTCGGTAGTTCTTAGGAATCATATTCTCTTTGGAAGGGGTCAATTAACAAACACATTGTCTATCAAGCACATTCTAGGTACTATGTGGGATATGTGTAGAAATAAGATATTTATTCCACCCTCAAAAAGTTAATTATCATATATATGTGTGTATATATACATAAATGTATATACATTTTAAGTGTGATATTCACTCAAAAGATGGTGTTAATTGAATGTTAGTGTCACCATGTGACAGGTAGAACAGTCAAAGAAAATGGCAGAAGCATGGTTGAGTGAATATCATACTACACATTGCTATCATAACTTCAACTTTGAAAAGTAATACATAAGTAATATCTCTTAAAATGTGTATACATCTATCTATCTATCTACAAAGGTAGAATTATTATTACCATTTATTGAGCACTTTATCATAAGCACTGTGCGAAATATTCATTATCATTGAAAAATAACACACCAACTGCAATTATTATCCCCATTTTATTTATTTAATTTTTAATTTTTGAGTTGGAGTCTCACTCAGTCACCCGAACCTGGAGTTCAGTAGCACACTCCCGGTCACCGTAGCCTCGACCTACTGGGCCCAAGTGATCCTTCTGTCTCAGCCTTCCAAGTAGCTGGAACTACAGGTGTGCTCTACCACGCTCGGTTAATTTTTTTTTTTTTTTGATTTATAGTAGAGATGAGGTCTTGCCAAGTTGTCCAGGCGGGTCTCGAACCCGCAAGCTCAGGCAATCCACTCATTTCGGCCTTCCAAAGCGTAGGATTACAGGCTGAGCCACCGAGCCCAGCCTATTATCCCCATTTAAAAAACATAAAAGCAAAGGGTAAGAGGCTTGTCCAATATTTCATGATTAGTAACTGGCAAATCCTGCCTTCGATCTAAAATGTGCTTTGTAGTAAAGCGCTGGTCCCATGTGACTATGCTGCCTTGCCGTGGGGAAGGGACTGTGGCGGGTGCTGAAGAAGGTGGAAGACTGATTTCCAAGCCCATCAAGCTAAACAGTAATATAAGCATCATTCCTGACCACAGTTAAACTATCTTGATGCTATCCCTCAGGCTTGCAGTTTGCTGGAGTAAAAATTGCTAAAAAATGTATACCGTTTTTTTCATAAAACATGATGGGCATGGACCATGCAGATTTGATTCCAGTGTAATGGGCTCTTATGGTCCTGGGCACAGAAGTCCCTGTACACATGACAGTCACTGAGCAGAAATGTTCTATAGGAGGAACAGAGGTGGAGAGGCAGAGATGAGAAGAGAGGTGATCTCAACCTATCCCAATAACTACTTTCTATTTTCTAAGAGCACTGTAACTCCTCAGAAACTATTTTTAAGGCTCAAATTTTTCATAACATCTACCATTTCTTAAAGTAGGGTTGCAAAGCAGCTGTCTCCAGCCCCTGGAGGTCTTTAACATTCTAAAAATCACTATATAAACACACTTGAAGACGGCTTGCCATTTGTAATCTACTGGCTCTCTATTAATTTATATCTGGCCCACTTCTAGTTTCAAGCCCCATCTCTTGAGTTTATAAACCCTGGTTTAAGTCTCTCCAAGTAAGACCTAAACATGAATTAAGTATCTTCCCAATACAGTGGTTAAACCATACATGATCTTTTATCCCTATTGAGCTAAGACTCCGACAGAAGAGTTTTGTCAAAAAGCTACACATTCTAAAGTCTCTACATACCTGGAGGTTAAGCACATTCTACCTCTTGGAATTTAAGTGCCAAAGTGATTTGGCCCAGTCGACCATATTTAGTGAAGCATATTAGGAAGGGAATGCGTCTATAGCCGTTCTCCATGGACACATGGAATTGAATCTTAATTCAATGTGCTGGTGGAGGTAAATTCATGGGGGACCTTAAAAATCCAGAACTTATATATTTAAAAAAGTGCATTCATTCTTACATGTTTAAACTTCAGTCACCTTTAAAGTACTCTCTGCTTCATGCAATACACCTATCGAGCCACTTTTTCCACTGCTCAAAACAGTTTCTGAATTCATTAATTTTTTCATCTACTTCTTTTTTTTTTGAGTTGGAGTCTTACTTTATCACCCAGGCTGGAGTGTAGAGGCACACTCACAGCCACTGCAGCCTCCACCTGCTGGACTCAAGTGATCCTTCCACCTCAGTCTTCCAAGTAGTTGGAAGTACAGGCACTTGTTACCACGCCCGGCTAGTTTTTTGATATATTTTAGAGAAGAGGTCTCACCAAGTTGCCCAGGATGGTCTTGGACCCCTGGGCTCAGGCAATCCTCTTGCCTAGGCCTCTTAAAGTGCTGGGGTGATGGGCTTGAGTCACTGCACCTGACCCTGAATTCATTATTTTTGATGCCTTTTAGCAATTCTATTTTTTGTTTCACCTCCTCCATATTGGCAAAATGTTTCCCTTCGAGGACTTTTTTCATCTGGGGAAACAAATAGCAGTCTTTTTGGGCAAGATTGGGCGACCAGGGAAGGTGGGGGCACAGAGGTTATGTAATTTTGGGTAAAAACTGCTGAACACTCAATGTAGCATGGGCAGATGCCCTTGTAAATCACCCATCTAGAAATGGACAAACGCTTGAGAGAATCTTCAAAAGAAATTTCACTGAAGCTGAACACAGCCTCTTACAACAATGCTAGCTGGTACACTGATGCCACTTGGTTCCTAGAAAACTTACCTAATAGGAAAGCCTGAACTCCAAGGGGCCCACCCTTCAAAAAATAATTTTGTTTTTTTGGGTGCCCCTTGTAAACGAATGGAGTAAGGACAAACAGTTTACATCCAAACTACAGAGGTAGCCCAATATTCCCGTTACATTGGCAAGAAATGGGTGATGACACCTCAAACAAAAGTATCCATTCTTAAAACCCGTGCTTGTCCTGCCTTCTACCTAAGAAGTCAGTTTTGCCTTAAAGACATTGTTTAGAGTTAGTGTGTTTCTTACTGGCTTATGCATGATTCCACTTACTCATAACCAAACATTAGCACGAATAGTGCATGGTATTTTCAGGGAAAAAAGGTCCCTCCCTAAGTCTATCTATCAACATTCTAACATGCCAAGTCTCCTCTGTCCATGAATAGTTGAGAACAGATGCATCGTTGAACACATTAAAAGACAAAGAAATGTAAAAACTAAAGGTTCATGTTTCAGTTTTAATGCTGAGCAGCACTGCATGAGTTTGCAATAATGTAAACTGTGCTTGATGGATTATTTTCAAATTAAAACCGGAACCAGTGTTACCGCATGCTATTTTTCTACTTACAATGTTCCAATGTAGAATTCACTTAGTGTTTAATAACTCACCATAATGCAAAAACACCATGAGATTATACAAGGCAAAATTTTTATTCTTCTAAATTTAATCCTTAAGAGAAAAAAAATCCAATAAATGGATCCCATTTATAGTACTGTGCTCTGTTTTGGTACAGGGAACAAACTAATGAGAGGTAAAATTGTTGCCAGTAGAACAAAAGGCAACCTGTGAACAGTTGAGTGATTCAGGAATATTTACAATAATGTACAGGTAAAATTATTCAAAAGTCTCTGCAGATTTAACCTGTAGTACCCCATTCTTCTTATTATCCATCATTTTGATTGTAGTTGCTTTTTAACTGTCACCTCCACCCGACTATAAGCTCCAGGAGGTACAGGGACCCTGTTTGTCTTGCCTACTTTTGTATCTACTGTATCTATCAGAGTCTGACAAAAAGCAGAAACTTAATATTGTTTTAGGACTGAATAAATGAGTAAGATTTATTGATACATGATTGTGTGGGACCAGACAACTAAAATTAACTACAATGTAGATTTTGTCTCCGTATTAGGCTGAACATTTTCTTTTTTTTTTTTTTTCTTGAGTTGTAGTCTGACTCTATCACCCAGGCTGGAGTGCAGTGGCACACTCACGGCCACCCCAGCGTCTACCTGCTGGTCTCTGGCGATCCTTCTACCTCAGCCTTCCAAGTAACTGGAACTACAGTCCCATGCTACCACGCCCAGCAAAGTTTTTGATTTATTGTGGAGATGAGGTCTCGCCAAGTTGCCCGAGCTGGTCTCGAACCCATGGGCTCAGGCAATCCACTCACCTCGGCCTCCCAAAGTGCTGGATGACAGGCTGATCCATGGAGCCCAGCCAGGCTGAACATTTTCTAACAGTCAGGACCATTCCAAGTTGAGTATGGCTGATGACATGTTTAAGTAGACAGATGAAGATGAGTGTAGCAGACAGGATTCACACTCCTGATCCTGAGTTGGACCTTATGATTTTGAAGATGCTTGTCAACTCTGAGGCTCTAGGCTTATAAAATAGACCTTTCCCAAACCTGGGTCATAATTTAAATGAACTCATCAAGACTTTTTTTCCGTGTTGGAATTTGTAGACACATTTTCAAGCCAAAAGAAGAGTTATTTTATTTAGCTTTAATTCCTCTATCTATTTGATTTCCATGTATCTTCTATTTGGCTACACGGTTACTTTGCTTCATGAATCAAAGATAATTTAGTGTCTGCTTTACTAGAAACTATTTCCCTTTTTCTATTTACTAAGCTCTCTTTCAAAATGCATGGCCCAAGGTTGACTTAATGGATCCAAAATGGTATTTCTTACTAACAAAGGCTTTAACATTTTGACCATAAGGTAGGAACAAACCAAGCCATAAGGAATTAATAAAGTTCATTCATCCTCATGCAACTGTATTTGAAATAATAGAAAATGATCTTAATACTTCATAAAACCAGTGTCTGCTTTTAATCACAGGGTGGTTAAGCTACTTACCACAAAAGAATAATAAATCTTGAATCCAGGTTTAGCCACAAAGTAGTCATCGGACTTGAATGTTATTTTAATTTGGTTTGTTCTTGATGTAATCCTTGGAGGAACTTCCTTGTGTCCACACCATCGTCCTCTGATCACGGTGCTGGTTTCAGATATATCTTCAACTTCCACAAAATCATACCTAGAATCAATTTGACATAATAAACATGTTTCGATTAAAGTAGATTTTGAAATTCATACTTACACTGAGAAATTAAAACCGGCATATGTGTTTTCTCATGACTCCTGCCTGAAATGAAAATTACAGTCTATAGAAATTTTAAGCGAAAAGCTAGTTTTGGGATAAGGTTTTCCAAATTCAAATGTCAATAATCTATTCTGAGAGAACACTTATATACCTTTAGTCACAATTGTTCCCAAATCATCAATAATCAAAATGGACTACTTTCTGAGCATCTGGTCTAGAAAGTTTTCTTGAAAAACTTGGTAACTGTAATCTGTTGGCAGATCTGAGGAGATGCAGCTCTTGTTCCAGCCCCAAACATTCACTATATATAGTTTTTCAAACAAATTTACCACATTCAGTGCTTTTGCAAGAAAGTAAATGACCTATATCTATAAAGCTTAGAGATTCAACATTTTCATTACAGAAAATAAAGGGATATAGACATAATTTGTTAAACTCTCTTTTTGGAAACAGTCTTTTGGAAGGATCACGTCATAACCATAAAACTTATCATAAAGGAAAGCACACAACTTTGGGGAGAAAGACGTGCTAACCAATGCTGGAAACATTTGGGTTTTATTTATTTTTTACTTTTTGAGTTGGAGTCTCACTCTGTTGCCCAGACTGGAGTGCAGTGGCCGCTCCTGGCCACCGCAGCCTCAACCTGCTGGGCTCCGGCAATCCTTCCGCCTCAGCCTTCCAAGTAGCCGGAACTACAGGCGCGCGCTACCACAGCCGGCTAATTTTTTGATTTATTGTGGAGATGAGGTCTCGCCAAGTTGCCCAGGCGGGTCTCAAACGTGCGGGCTCAGGCAATCCACTCACTTCAGCCTTCCAAGGCACGGGATTACAGGCTGAGCCACCAAGCCCGGCACCATTTGGGTTTATCAAACCAGGGTGTGAATGAGCAGGTTCACCTTTGGTGTTGGTCAGAGAAATATAGAATTCCAGGGCTGAAGAAGACAGCAAGAGCCTCTTCAGCTATTCTTGTGAGTGTTTGATCCTCAAAGTTCTCCCATAGCATCCCAACATTTCATCACATAGTAGGACATCCTTGGTGGCAGAGTTTGCATCTTCTAGGGATCATTCATTCTATTTTCAGACCCTTAAGACCTTGGAACATTCTACTGATGAACTGAATTGACTGATTTCAATGCCAGTCGTCCGTGTCTCACACTTTCACTCTCCCTTTCCCAAAATGACTTCAGATGCTAAAGTCATACTCAGATGATGGGCATACCGGGGGAACAGTGGCAGAAGACTGCCATCCACCTTATGTTTTTCAGTCATGATTACCAGAAGGAATCAGGATAAGAAACATCACATTTGAATATGAAGAAAAACCACTATGGCTTTACTGGTCTTATCCAAGTACCTCAGAGCTCTTACTGGATTGGGCAGGGTAATCTGAGTCAGTAAAAAACAATGATATTGTGTCTAAATTTCTTTGACAGTGATTTACGAATCCTTGATGCTTTTTGCCTCAGTTTCTTTAATGGGCAAAATAGGAAGGCTTATATGATTTTATCAGCTGGATCTCTCTTGGGTGCTGTGCAAATTAATTACTCAACGTTTGCAGGGTTCTTAGAAGGTGAAAAGCACTAACAAAGAATCATTATTCAAGCAATAAAATATTACAGTATAAACATCAAGGAGGCTTTGGAACAGATGGTAAGAAATCAATTGCATTTCATTCTGTATATAATATGTGTAAATTATATTTACTGCACAAAGCATGAGTATCTTGAAACTGTTAATAACAAGATAGGTCACTTTAAAACACACGCACACACACAACATCAGTGTACATTTACCACTCAATCTTAAGTCAAGAGTATACTATTTTATTTCTGAGGTAGGGTTCTGAGGCAAGTTTGATCAGCCCCTTTCCCTTCTTCCACTCCTCTTTTTACCTCTTATTCTTCTCCCTCTGTTCATAAATTTTGAGAAGCAGTTAGATTTGATGAGGGGCCCAGAAAGGAAATCATCCTGACTCTTCTATTTCCAAGGCCACGGCGTCAAAAGTGTGCAAGTATCAAACCCCAGCTCAGGGGTGGAGACCTGGGTTCCCTTCTGTGATATTGTGATATAGCAGAAAATAAATATTTGGTCTTTGTTCCTGATTCCTGGTGCAGAGCTCCTAAACCCCCTGGGGTTTCTGAGCGATGGGGTGAGGGGAGCATCTTTTGTTGTCATAATTAACCACTTTCAACCACAGCATTAGAGTTGATACTAATGAGGAATCTCTTGGTAGGAAGAATAGGGTTGGTCACTAGAAAGACCAAGACATGACTAGAGGGCTGGAACTTTCTTCCCCACCCCAGGGCCTCTCGAAAGGGTAGAGGGCCTAGGGATTGAGTTCAGTTACCAATGATTTGATCAATCATGCCTACATAATGACATCTCTGTACAAACCCCTAACAGTGGGGTTCAGAGAGCTTCCAGGCTGGTGAACACACCAAGGTGTTTTTAAGGTAGTGCACTCCTAGAAGGCGCCCTTTCCGAGTTGCAGCCTCTATAATAAACCGGTAACAACAAATAGAGTGTTTTCTTGAGTTCTGAGAGCAATTCTAGCATGGCATGGAGTCCAAAGAAGGGGTTTTGGAACTGCCTGATTTATAGCTGGTTGGTCAGCAGTACAGGAGATCTGTGACTTGTGAATGACGTTGAATGTGGAGGCAGTCTTGTGGGACTCAGCCCTTGTCTTGTGGGATTTGACACTCACTCCAGGTAGACAGCATCAAAATGGAATTGAATTGGAGGACACCAGCTGGCATCAGATAATGAGTTGGGATATGTGTGTGGTGTTGGTGGTGGTGGTGGGGGATTGGAACTTTACACATTTGGTGTCAGAAGTGTTCTGTGGATAGAAACAGATCATGGTGCCTCCCATGTCATCACCTTTAACAATTTTTTAAGAGTTTTTTTTTTCTTTTTCTTTTTTCTGCAAACTCATTCTCTTTTTCAAGGTTGAAAAGACACAAGATCAGCATTAGTTTATTCTCTTTGTAAATATTAACTGACTCTTCCTGAACATATTCATCTCCGCTTTCTGGCATACATTACCCTCTATGGTCCTAGAAAGTAACAGTCACTGCTGTTATTCTAGAAAAATAGCAACATAATAAAAACTGCCAGCATAATAAACATGCAACAAAGGACAGCCAAATTTGAGGCACCTCTTTTTATTATTCAAGGGAAAATAAACCTACTGAAAGGATTTAGCAGTTCAGTAGTTCATTGGCAATGCAGAACAAGTTTGTGCAGTAAAGTACGAGAAAGAAAAAAAAATCGTCACCAAGTCTTCTACATGCTAATTAAGTGAGCAAAATGCTGTGAGCAGACATTCAAGGAACAACAGCCTAGGCTTTCTTTGATAAATATGCTAAGAAGGCAGAAGATTATCAGGCATAGCTTTCATCTTCTACTCCTGATCCAGAAACTGGGGCAGAAGACCCATCTGAGAAACACAAGGATGCTGGGGTTGCCACCTCTTCCTTTTTACACATATCTGCAGCCTTAAGACCATGAATTCAGGGTCGGGCCCTGTCACAGTCCCCAGCCATCATCTCCCAGAGCTGGGGAAATCATTACGGTTACAATGGCCTGGACCAACTAGAGTGGAGCGGGGTTTTGCTCGCTAAGCCCGTGGTAGGATTTGGCCAGGGCCACATCATGCAGCCGCCGGTGATCCAGGGTGTTGGAGGCACCTACTTGTTCTCAAAAGCTATTTTGTGCTGGAAAAGACAAGGACCTCCACATCCCATCCTTTTCTGGGAGTCCTGTAGTCCTGACAGTTGGGGATGTGAGTTTGTGAGTCGTGTCAGGTTATTAGGCCCCAGGTAGCAGTAGTCTATGCCAGTGGTGTCCAACCTTTTTGGTATCAGGGATCAATTTCACAGAAGACATATTTTTTCCACAGGGCAGGAGGGTGGTTTCAGGATTATTCAAATGCATTACATTTATTGTGCTCTTTATTTCTTTTATTATTATATTATACTATATAATTAAATAAGTATATGACTCACCGTAATGCGGGATCAGCGGGAGCTCTGAGCTTGCTTTTCTGTAACTAGATGGTCCCATCTGGGAGTGATGGGAGACTGTGATACCTTAGATCATCAGGTGTTAGATTCTCATGAGGAGTGTGCAGCCTAGATCCCTGGCAGGCCCAGACCACGACAGAGTTCATGCTCTTATGAGAATCTAATGCCTCTGCTGGTCAGACAGGAGACGGAGCTCAGGCGGTGATGTGAGCAATGGGGAGTGGCTATAAACATAGATGAAGCTTTGCTCGCTCGCCCACCACTCACCTCCTGCCACGGGGCCCAGTTCTTAATAGGTCACGGATTGGTACCGGCCCATGACCCAGGGTTTAGGGACCCCTGGTCTATGCTATTTTGTCTGCTAAAGTTGACAAAAGGCTTTTGGAAAAAAAAAGAGTGACACATTCTGGGTAGGTCTAAGGGGCTCAAAAGCAACATTTGATGCGATGCTTTAAATTCATCTTTATTTTTTCACCTTGAAATCATGCCCTACAGTGGATGTTTTTTTCACTTACCTACAGATATCATTTTCTGCTTCCTCTAATCCAAATTGATGGTCAAAGGCTAGCTGTATCCTCGTTTTCTCCTGGGAGCGGAGCCGCCATGTCAGGAGCAGGTTCCTGGGGTAGCTGTTCGGGAAGCGGGGACTCTGCACGTGGCCGTTTCCTGTCACCTGGATGGTCTCATCTCTTCGGTACAAGTCTGTGAGGTGATTGCTCTCTGTTAGTAGTCACAACTTGTAGAAATTAGTATGTTGCTCCAATTACAGGAAAGTAAAAAAAGAACAGTTTATGTCACATCACATTTCAAAACGCTTCGTGATTTTGTTTAAAAACACGAAGACCAAATGTTAGCCTTCTTGTTAAACAAACAGCAAATATTTCTTCTATTATTCCCCATTTCCCCAATTTTTCACATATGTAAACTCAATGCCTAATACTTATACTTGGGGACTCTCTTAGCATCTCCCTTGGCAACAAAGACTAGCACTTATCTCAGAAGTCAGGTTCATTTAGATTGCAATTAAAATCAGCACACAATTTCAAATGGCTGATCCTTCCCTTTTCTAGGAAATGCAAATAAACAAATATTTTTTCTCTCTTACACTGACAGCATGACAATATATTGCCAGTGGCTAGCATGTGAGGAACTCAATAAATATTGTCGAATGAATGAATGAGTGAAAAAAAAATAAAAAAGACTCTAGTGATGTTTAATGATCATTTATTTCGTATTTAAATGACATTCTCCAGGGGGCAGCCTCAGGTTAAATAGCATATATTTCTTCTATTATCCCCCATCTTCCCTACTAAGGTTGAGGGTTAGGGTTAGCCTTGAGGTGATATTTCAAAATTAGGGGGCTCTTGAAACACCATTCTTGACAAGCAAAAATTCACAAATATCTTAGAACTCAGGTTTATTTAGATGAAAATTAAAACCAGCAAATAATTTCAAACAGTTCATTCTTCTTCCACATCTTTCCACCACCAAAAAAAAAAAAAAATTATTATTTTGCCATAGTTTTTTATGATTTAAAAGAGGTCCATTTCTTACTGTATTTTGTGTATTTCTTTTAATAAGCAATTGATCTGGTCTTTGTTCTGGGTTCTCAAGAGGGTACTTCCAAACCCCTGGAATTTCCCAAGTGATATAAATGTCTTTGTTATTGATGGTGGGACCTTGGGACACATTTGTACTTATGCTAATGAGATGAGGCCTATAGATAGTTTTGGAATGGGAACTGGCTCTTCCAGAAAGATCAACCATGTGATTACAGGAGAGCTTTGAGCCATGTGATATCAGCCTGACCTTCCTCCCAAGCTCTGGAAATGGAAATGGGGTTGGAAATTGAGTCTAATCATGTTGAAAATGAGTCAATCACCCTTGTAAAATGGTGGATATCAATAAAAACTCTGGACACCAATACATGGGTAAGCTTCTTGGCTGGAGATACACATCGGTATACAAGGAGGGGGTCATATCCTGAGGACACAGAAGCTTCACGCTTGGAACCCTCCCAGACTTTGCCCCATGTGTCTCCTTATTTAACTGGTTCCAATTTTCATATTTTATAATAAAATGTTAACTGGAAATATAGCATTTTCTGAGTTCAGTGAACTGTTCCAACAAGTATCAAACCTTGGGGCTTGTGAAGACTCCCAAATTTGTAACCAATTGGTCAGAAGTACAGGTGTCCTGAGGTCCCTTCAACTGGCAGCTGGCGTCTGAGGTGAATGCAGTCTTGTGGGCCTGTGCCTTTAATCTGTGAAATTTGGCCTAACTCTGGGTAATTGCATTAGAATTGCATTGCACAGTAGATTCCATTTTCAACCCTCCAAATACTCAGAGTTCTCTGCATTTTAGATTTTGGCTTTTTAGGCCCCACCATAAACAGACCTCCAGCCGCAGTCTATTTGTGTTCTCCTGCTGAGTTTACTTTGAGGCCTATAATTCAGTGAGCCTGGTCAGGGAGTCTAAACCTGCTGTTGGAAACCACTGTCAGGGAGTGCTCTGAGGGTGGTTGTTAAAGCTTCCAAAAATAAGACAGAAGGATGAATAAGAATTGACACCTGAAATACAAAAGTGTCTCTTTTACAAATGGCGTTGTGCATTTGGGAATTTAAACACTTTTTTTTGTGTGTGGGGGGTCACTCAATATTTAATGTGTTGCAGTTTGTCCAGCTAGACATTGTGAGGGAGAAATCGTCCTAGGAAAAGCAGTAGGTAGTTGAAGAATGTCCCCATTGTCTTTGGATGACACCCGTAACCTGCAGCCAGTCATGTTGTCACCTCAAGCAAACACAGCAACCGGACAACCTCTTAGAAGCTGAAAGTCATTTTTGCCAGTTGATCCTTTTCTCTTCTCTTCCCTTGACCTTACGCTAAAAATGTAGCTGAAAATTAACGTCTGCCCATCTTGTCATAAGGGGCTTTCTAGAAGCTGTTTTCTAGGTTGAGTGATGTGAGCTATCAGTCAGTTCACAATTATTCATTAAGCACAAACTCTAACCACATTGCACTGCAGCATTTTCAAGACTTCTATCACTTGAGGATTACTCTCACAATTTTTGCCATATTTTTCTACCTCTAGTACTGTTATTTACTTAACATGTCTCTCTAAATTAATATTCTTAATCACATGCAAATATATTGTAAAACAAAATTTTATAGCAATGATGTCAGTGGCAACCAGATACCATTTGCCAGGAATAGAAGATAGTCATCAATTTAAATATATAACTATTAAAATTTAAAATGTCTATCTCAGGTGTTCTGATTCTTCATTTACATAAGGGAATTGGGTAGTATATGTTGGTCTCTTTCAGAGGTATTAAGTGTTCTTTCTTTACTCGTTCCAGATGCTATGTTAGACTTAGATATAATTTGAAAATGTTTTAAAAATGGTTCCTGTCCTTGTACACCTGGAAAACAAAGTTGAAGCACACTGCACAAGTGTAAACAGGCACAAGGGAATATAAAGTGATGAGTTCCCATGTAGTGGTTGGTTCAGAGGAAGGAGGAACTGTGAGGGCTACTGTGAGGAGTACAAGGTGTGCCCCTGGGGCTCTGGCCAGCAGCCTGCCCAGAGCAGAGACCAAACTAGCCCAAGTGAGACATTAGGGGCCACAGGCTTTAAAGAAATCATGGAATGTTTGAAAGCCAGGCACAAGCGTCTGCACTGATAGGGGTGCAAATAGGAAAGCTCTGGAATGAACAGTCTGTTAAAAGGAAGGTTAGCCCGATGGGCTTACAAAAAATGACCTGGAGGGAGACAGCCTGCAGTGGCAAGTCTCCTAGGAGGTAATTGCAAGGTAACAAAGTCCGAGCTAGAAGGGCAGGTGGCCGTGAGGCTGCATGGGGTGGGGGGTGTGGAATCAATAGGAACTTTCAGAAAGGAACTTAAAGGGGTGGTCAGAGATAGTAGTAGCATACTAAGCCCAGGGACTGGGCCCAGAGTGGCATTATTGTTACAGGGGGCTGGGTGGGGAGAGGGGCTGTGAGGGGAAATGTTTTAGAAAAAGTGTATATTCAATTTTGAAGTGGTGATGAGGAATTCAGCTGGAAATGTTAACTGGCGTGTGGGGGTTGCAAGTCTAGAACTGAACTGCGAAAACAGATCAGACGTGAAGCCTCGGACTGTGGAGGGGAGACGAAAACATGGGAATCGGGGAGCCCTCCGAGGAAGGGTCCTGAGGAGGAGAGGCTTGGTGCTGGTGGACATACGCAGGTGGCGAAAGAGGTGCCAAACTGAAGCAAAGTCTGGGAGGGAAGTCCTGTGTAAGTCAGGGCACCCAGGGAAGGGATGACGTCAAGCACAGAGTGGTCAATAATGTCACATGCAGTAGCAAGGCCAGGGCTACAACAGATGGAGAAAAGACCACAGAACCCAGCAATAACATTGTCAATGACATCCCTTAAAAGTACATTTTTAGAAATATTGTAAGTATGAAAGGGATCTCTTTTTTTTTTTTTTTTGAGTTGGAGTCTCACTCTGACGCCCAGACTGGAGTGGGGATCTCTTTTTTTCCTAGAACACCATTAAAGGCTAGAGCGTCTTAAAGCTACTAGCTCTGGTTGTAAATGAAATGTCAATTATATCTTTAAGAAGGCTGTGGGTGGGTGTGAAGAGGGGCTTTCCGTCTTATGTAGTTTGATTAAGACAGTATCGTCAGCGCCCAGATCTACAGGTTGGATCTAAAACATTTGGAGAAAAAAAATTTACATTGTATTCAGTAAGACAAGCAATCCATAGATGATATGAAGTATATGGGACAATGTATGTAGGTTGCATGCAAATTGTGCATTATTTTATAGAAGAATGCTTGGATCCTTGTGAGAAGGGAGGATCTTGGGGAGGATCTTGGGGTCAATCCATCATGAATACTGAGGATAACTGTATTTGTTTCCAACTTTACAAATTTACTGCAAATCTAGGTTGTAGTATATTGAACTATGGGGGAGAACATTACAGTTTCTCTGATTTAATTGTCTTTAATACAAAATCCTCCCAAAAGATACATACACATGAACAAAATATAAATAACAGCAAAGACTCGTTCAGTGCTTGTTTTATGCCTGGAATTGTTCTAAGCATCTTGTATGTTTCCGTTATAGAGTCCAATCACTTTATATAGATGACTGTCGGGTGTGTGTGTGTGTTTCTGTGAGTTTGTGAACATACACAAGCAAGGCCACATATACTTAAAACAACTCTCCAACATAGGTATTATTATTACCACCGTTGAACAGATTAAGATTCTGGGGAACAGAGAGGACAAGAAACTTGCTCAGTGTCACATAGCAAGTGAAGGGTGGAGTCAGAATACAAACCCAGGCTATCTGGTTCCAGAGTTGATGCTCTTAACCACTGGGCTAGAGAAAGTGTTCTTTCTTCTTAGTCTGATATTTGCTTGAGGCAATTTTAGATTATTTGCTATCTGTAATCCACTTTGGTTTCTGGATCACATTGTTTGCATATAATTTATAATCACGCCAACCCAGGGCTATTCTTAGCGAAAGAGTTGTAATGAATTATAGATACAGAGAACAACCTATCAGGTTAAACCTGAGATAACTACCAAAGTCTTGGATAAAAAGTCACGTTCCTGAACAAAGGCATTTACTTTGGTGATCTTATAATAGCAATTATGAAGCAATTATTATATGCCAGGTACTCCAATAAGTGGTTTAAGGCCACTGCCTCATTTAACCCTCACAACAACCCTATGCACTTGACAGTATGCCCACTATACAAAGGAATTTCTGAGAGTTTAAGAAACTTGTGATCTCAGGGCACATAGCCAGTGGTAGAATCAAGACTTGACCCTAGGCAGTCTACTTCAGAGTATATGAGTTTAACTAGAGCACTGTGCTAGCTGTTACACTACAAAAATGGGAAATAAATCACTTCACAGAGGGAATAATTTTTATGTATGTTTTATGGCAAGAATATAAATTTTCATTTTGAATTTTAATACGGAAGAACATTCCCTTTGTCATAAACTCTGAGCTATGCATCTGACTTAAACACAGAAAAGCCAGACTGTTATATTTCTTTATTCTGTTCCCAACACTCTCACAAACTTGACTCACCTAACCAAGTATCCCAGGAGCTCATGAAAAGTTACTTCAGACACTATGACTTACCTTGTGAATTCATCTAGACCAGTGGTTCTCTAGGTGTGGTCCCCAGACCAGCATTATTAACAACAACGCCTAAGAACCTGTTAGAAATGCAGATTCTCAGAGCCCATCCCAAACTCACTGATGCAGAAATGCAGGGGGGTGGAACCAGCCCTATACATATTAATAAGCCCTGCAGGAGATTCTGATATAACCTAATGTTTGCGAACCACTGACTGCGTCACGTTTTCTGCCATTTTGCTTCTTATTTTCAACTTCCCTGATTCATCTACCTCTTTGCTTCGGCTCTTAAGTCTGTTTTTTTGTCTTGTCTATTTGACTGATGATCTGTCCTGGACTCACTTTCCTGCCTTTGACCTTGGGGACTCCTTCAGGACCATTTCTGGTACATGATGTCCTAGGGCCTGCTGTCTTACCTCGGTGCCTTTGACAGTGAACATCTGGATCTCACCCCTTATCCAACTCTCCTCATTCATGAAGTAGTCACCCCTGAGCCTAATAGATGGATGTGATAATCCATCATCTTGCATAATAATGCTTACGGAGAAATGAAACCGTGACTAGTGGAAACACTTTTATTTCTTCTTCACAGATCATAATAATATACACGACAACATAAGATGCAAAGGGAAAATACTGAGTTGTTGAAGTAAAGATTAAGATATTTGATCAAGCAATGACATAGTTGCAGGCTGTGCTACTTCACACAGACTCGGTCGAACAATGGAGACATGCCTATTTGTCTTCTTGTCCCCAAAAGGCAGCCAGGACCCAGCAGCATGACCCAGAGTCACAAGCCCTAAATTTTTCAGGTACAAGCCAAAAGCAAGTAAGAGTCGTTGAATCAGGAAATCCCCAACTCGCAAAGGGATTTCTTTCAATACATCATTAGTAAAATGGCTGTCTCACCCTCCTACACTATGTCATGGCAGCAATGTTTGCCCAGCATGTAGTCAAATGATAGGTAAACCACCACAGCTTCACATCGGCGGCTAAACAACCACAGTAAACTCAATTTGTGCGGGGTGTGATACAGTTTGTAAGTCCATCATAAAAATCAGTTGATAAAAAGATGTAAATATCGCCAGGCTCGGTAGCTCAGCCTGTAATCCCGCGCCTTTGGGAGGCTGAGGTGAGTGGATAGCCTGAGCCCGCAGGGGGTTCGAGACCCGCCTGGGCAGCGAGACCTCGTCTCTACAATAAATCAAAAATCAGCCGGGTGTGGTAGCGCGCGCCTGTAATTCCGGCTACTCGGAAGGCTGAGGCGGAAGGATCGCTGGAGCCCAGCAGGTAGAGGCTGCAGTGGCCAGGAGCGGCCACTGCACTCCAGTCCTGGCGACAGAGTGAGACTCCAACTCAAAACAAAACAAAACAAACAAACAAAACAAACAACCACAACAAAAAAACAAAAACAAAAACCCAAAAGATGTAAATATCATTGCCTTTATTCTGCTCTAACAAACCCAAACAAAGAAGTTAAAGTGATCTGTTGCAAGTCAAGAGAATGGAGACCTAGTATATACAAGAGTTGGTCTTAGGTTCTGTTCCACCTTATCCTAGTCCTGGTAACTTTTCCCTGTATTACAAACAGAAGCATTGGACACACCATGTCATCTCTCTGGCTTCTGTTTCCCAGTCTAATACTTTAGGGGGCCAAGTAATGTAGCACTTAGAATTCCTTTCAGGTCCAAAATGACGTGACACCTTGATAGTTTTCTTTAAGGGGGCAAACTTCTCAGAGGTTGACATGGCTCATAAGCAAGATAAAACAATGATGAGACCATGAAGTCTAAAATCCCAAATCTCCAGTGGCATAAATGATCAGATACTTTTTCCATCTAAAAATGATACCATATATTGTTGTATATTATCATCTAAAACAAGAGTACAAATGGAGAGTCTCACCAGGTTGTTCAAACACGTATTGTTTAGGAAAATCTTTACTTCTCATCAACTAGAAAAGTGTCCTAGAAGCAAATCATCCACTTAGTCCATTAGTGTTGAATACATTATAGAGGATTTAAAATAAATAATTAAATGCAGAAACAACGTCTTCTATCTTTTGCTCTCTTTAAAACAAAAGAAAGACATCTTTCTGAGCCTGGCTAGGTACAAGAGATAAAAATGAAAGATACTCAAAGGTGCTTTATAATTTCTTTGACAGTTTTATAAGAAAGTAAAAAAAAAAAATCAAATGACAGAATATTGAATTCCGAAGGGAAAGGACTATGTCTTGCTCATCAGCATAACTCCAGTTCTTTGCCAGTCTGGGCATATGGACACACTCAAAATATCTGTTAAATACATACATGAATGAATGGTTACTGCAAATAATGCCTATTCAGAATTATTAAAAACCGAAGGGCATTTTAAGGCAAGATAACAACCAAAAGGCAGTTTTATCACAAATAAACTTGTAAAGTGTCCCAAATGTTTTCTTTTTAAGAAATTTAATATTAATGTAGCCAGGGGCTCTGCCGTTTGTGGAAGCACATGTAGCATGAATATTTAAGGATTATTTTTGGGAGCGTTCCATTGAAATGATCCTGCTTGCCATCTGGCTTGGATATTAATTCTGAAACGACTACTTACTTCCACCAAGTAACCTACCAGCTGTACCACAGTCAGGTTCTAACACACTTTAAAAATTGTGAAAAGAAGACGAGGAGGCAGAGGAGGAAGGGGGACAGGAGGTGGGAGAGAAGGAAGCAGCATAAGGCTGGAATAAAAGTAGGAGAGTTTGCTGTTATATTTGGGGATTGGTCTCAGACTTATTAAGCAATATGTGAAGTCAGGTGACTGACCAGATCCCACAGGCTCTCATTCTCTGCAGCCATTTAATTCAGAAAAGCCAGCTCAGCGAGATGAACAAAAATCAGTTCTATGCCTTGCAAACCTATTATCACCGTTACTGCTCAAACCCCTTAAATAATTTCTGCACTCTCCCTCAACGAATCAAAACATAGTATAGAGAAGTGTTCTAGGACACAAAACAGTACCTTCATGGGTGAGATGTGGTGTGGTGTTCTGTTGAAAAGGCCGAAAAGAAGCAAGAGAGAGAGAGAATGTGAAAGAAAGTAAGGGGGAAGCCCCTAATTTAAAGACGAATAAGTCAATTTGTAGAACGGACCCTAAAATACACAGTTGGGATTAAATTTAATTTAATTAGATAATTTTCCATAAATTACCTCCTAGCTTAAAAAGTACAAGAATGGAGTCTCACCACGTGAACCGATGAAGTTAAAAATTAGACTTTAAAATGTTAGTTTAAAAATCAGCATGAAGGATTTTTCATCTTTTTCCTCAGTGTTTGCTAAGCACTGAAGCTTGCAATCAGTGAACTAAATTCCTTCTGGGACTGTGAATGGGACAGTCTTCATTAAGGAACTTTTGGTTAACACATGTTCCTAGCGAGAATCAGCTTCCCGGTAGCCCACATCAGTCTTCTAAAATCAACATTCACCTGTGCTCAGTCTATGGTCTGCCTTTAAGCAACTCAAGAGCAAAGATGATTAATCGTCAGGCATTTATTTAGAATTATCCAGCAGAGATTCTTCTAAGAACACAGTAGTAATACAAATCCTTTTTGTTATGATGATTTGGGGAGGAGGGAGTTGGTTGTTTGCCAGGGGTGTGTGTGTGTGTGTGTGCGTGTGTATGTGTGTCCGTGTGTGTGTGTGTGTGTGTGTGTGTGTGTGTGTGTGTGTGTGTGTGCGTGCGCTTTAAATTACAGTTCCTTTTGGCACAAACCAAGATGCTAATGCTATATAAACAGTCTTGCACAGAGTAACAATCTGGAGACAACATTTCTCGGAAAGTAATAGCTTGATTATTTTCTGAGCTCAAAACTATTCTTCTATAAGAATCTGAGTCCACTGAAAAAGTAAGAATATCATGAAGTCCTTTTGAACATTTGCCAGAAACACTCACTAGGAGAGCAGTAACACTCAAAGAACGATGCTGACAAGTACCATTCCTCACCTTACTAGCTCTCTTGGGGTACAAACCTTTGTTTTTTTTTTATTATACGTAATATTCTTTCTTTCAAAATAGTTTGTATTTTATAGGTAGATTATATAAATAATTGTAAAATTATATCAAAATGGAAATTTTGCTGGAAAGAATTTATGGTCTATATTTTTTAGAAAATCTAAATCTGGGTAAATAAAAATGATCTAAAATATCCATGCTAAATTCTTATCACATTCGGGCAATTCATATTAATTAATTCTCTGATAATCCTCTTTGCTTTCATTGTGGTTTTTTGTGTAATGATACTGTTGTTTACATGTAAAGGATGTGAAAAATAAAAGGAAACTCAGAACTGTGGCATATGGTAAAAGGAAATATTGAATGGCATGAAGAAAGTGTTACAGCATCAAAGGCTTCTAAACAGAGAAATTCTTTCAGTCTTACTAACTTAACACCCCCCCCAAAACAATAAAACAACCACAATGACAAAAATACATCCTTTAACTACCACTAATATAGCTCAGAGATACAGAAAATTAACAAACAAAGTAGAAATATCATGCCAAGGCATAACTAGACGTAGTATTTTTTCTAGAGAACATGTATTATAGGAAAACCAACATTTTAATAAATGTTGTCAAGGAAGACTATATATTTTAAGTATGAACTTTAAACATTTACAAAGAATGAGGCTTTTCTTGGGTTGAGTTTCAGAAGGAAGTAATCAATTTCACAAATTTCATTTGAGATTGAATAATGTGGAATAGAGAGATGATCATGAAATATCCTGAAGCTTAAAAAGTTAATTTGCATAGACTAAGATGAAAGCATTTTCTTAGTCACTTCTCCACTTCTGACTAAAAGGTTTACCAATTCCTAGGATAAAACTAACTGGAAGTTAACATAAGAACCACATGGCTTATCACTTGTGATGTGTATAAACTTATATCTATATTTAATATGTACATTAGTTACATATACAATGAACATATTATGTATATATTTATAGTTATACTTAAAATTTCATTTCACTAGATGGCTTTAGTGCTTTTTGTAGATTCAGTCATTTTTCTATCTCACTGAATTCCAAGATTTCTTTTTCACATTTTAAGATTTCAAAAGAGGGAGACATGATTACTTTTTAAAGTTACTGTCCAGCTTCTAGGAAGAGGAGCAAGTTGGGGAACAGTTGTCATAGATTTTTTTGAATAAATATGCTCAAGGGATAGCTGTTCATCTGATTTCAACTTATATATTTTCTTTGGTAGTACCATTTATGGAGGAGTTATAACATATATTTAGATATCTATCACTTGTAAAGCCTTCATAAGGGTTGTACTATGGTACGGTATGAACATTAAAATCAATATTATTTTTTGTTTAGAAAAATGGGTATGGAAAAACAGATGAACATTTAAATATACTGAAAAAATGGAGAATCGATATCACTTCCATATTTTCTGGTAAAGAAATAATTAAGTGCTTTGTGGACCCAAGCCTGGAAGATGCAGACAAGTAAAAACTGTATTTTTGTCATTGATGATGAAGAAAATAAATTTCCTGCCCTCCTCAAAAAATAGAATTAAAAGCAGCAAAAATTATGAAATATCTCAGAATAGGTCAAAGAATTATCAAAGTTACAAGAGATTACGGTAAATAATTCATGCATTATGATGGTGCTAAATAACTACCTGTCAAAATCTGGTGGTCTTCAAAAGAATCATTTAACGTCTAGTGATATGCAACTCAAGTAAACAAAAAGGTAATACAATAAATAGAAAACTCAGAAGAATTCCTAGCATTCCTAGATATTCCTTAAAATTCTTTTGAGTCTTAAAAGTGCTAATCTGAGCAAATCAAGGTAAGACACACTAGTCATGATAAAGGCCATGTTGCCTGGGAGTTACGTATCAATACTGAAGTACAGAAGTGATTTAGAAGACATTTGAGACTCAATGCAAAAAGGATTTAGACTTTGACTGAGACAGTGAAATGAAAGAGATCTTCTGGATAAATGCATGCTAATATCAACCTATTAATAATTCTTTTAAGAGGCTCTTAATGTAAATTTTTTTCTTTCCCAGAGCTATTAAATGGTGTTTGAGAATGAACTTGCCTTTTGTTTCCTTGTTAAATGTCATGCTCACAAATCTCTTCAAATATTACCTGGACTGGTGTGCTTCCTTCATGGACTCTGTCTTTGAACTAGCTACAGTCGCGGACTGGTACCAGTCAGGAGAGTGTAGATTATGCTAGGTTAAATCTCAGCGGTTTTAACAACAAAGTCTTTGTTTTTTCATCCATGCTATATGCTCACTTTGGGTTGGCGGGCTCTGCTTCATGTTTTCTTACTCTGGAATCTGGAATTATGAGTAGTTATCACTATAATTTGAGGAGCCATGGAAGGGGAAACTAGGAGATGAAGAAATGCTCCTTAGGTTTTAAATGTTTATGGTCATATTTCATTGTCCTGAGAAAACTACACAGCCAGATATAATGTCCAATAGAGTGGGGGCCTTGAAGTAAAGGAGACCTGGAAGCTGGTGAGTAGGTACATAATGACTACTTCAACAGTGCACTTGTATCTCGCACACTGAAGTGTCAAGCTTGACTTGTCTTTGTTTTCAAATAGGTAGCATGACCTGTCCATGCACTGAATAATATCTCATTGGTATTTTACTATAAATCATTGCACTGATAGTAGAAGAATGGTCAGGAGAGGAATGTATCTCTTGGCAGAAGATTCACAAAGACTTGATAACTACAGAGGAAGAAAAGTGGTACAGAGATGCCAGAAGAATATAATTCAGTAAGTGGTCTTGATCTACTCTAGAACTTGTGGTCTTGCTAGAGATAGTAACTAGGTTTCACCCAGTAGATAAACTCGAATAATGATGAATTCCTGCAATATCACTCTTGGAAGAATTCTGACCCCTTGTCTATGACAAATGGGGAAAAAAAAAAGGAAACGATTAGTTAAGTGTTTGGCATGAGCTCAGAAACAGAGAGATAGAAACATGCTTTTATCATCCCTTTTTATCGCTACTGAATCCTAAGTTTCTTGTAATTATACATCCTTGTTTTCCTCTTGCCTGTTCTACAGGATTAAACATTTCTGGATAGCAGTATTGTTAATGGTAGGTACCTAGTAATTACTTGTTGAAGTAATATTTGTTTGGAAGTAAAATAGAAAAATTGCTGGTATTATCTAGAAGCAAATAAATCTCTAGGCAAACTACATTTATGTAGCACATGATTCATACATTCTTCAGAACGTCTGAGAATGTTACATTCTCAAAAAAAATTCACAAAAGGTAATGTGTACTAAATATGTCCCAGGCACTACAATAAGCGTATAAAGTTCATTGGACCATTTAAATCTCAAAGCAGCTCCAGTACTGGCCCTCATTAGTATCAATTATTCAGAAACAGGAAATAACTTCAAGGAGTAAACAATCTGATTTCTGTAATTATTTCACCACATCAAGAAGGAAGAACTGAAAAAATGCGGTTGATAGTCATTGGATTTTATTCCCTGTATCTTAATACTTTACACATCGAGTTTTGCTGGTGTTGGTCACCATACAAAGACGAGCTTATATATGGTCCTAAGACTATGCATGGTCCTTATCATGTAGCAGATGTTAATTTGTGTGGTTACTGCATGTGTAAATAAATGAACAAATAAAGGAGCTATATGAGTTGATCGATGAGACTTCAGAGGACGCACTTGTTTTCCATCTCAAGGAAGATTACCCTGTTTAACCTGTAACTATAATTTTTAAACAAAAATTTGACAGCAAATAACATTGTCTGTGATACGGAAAGCTAAGTTAAACGATTGAGACACATGTTTGGACTAAATATACTTGATAAAGTCATACTGTGAAATAAGGAACTTACAAGTTTTCTAACATATTATCATTTAGAGATTATTCAAAATGCTTGCAGTATATACTTGGCCCATGAATTACATGTCAGTATAAGCCAAACTTGCTTTGGTAACCTAGAATTATTTTCTTCAGATATAATAGGTCTATCCTTTAATAAAGGACAATACACGCTAGCATTAATGATATCGAGAAAGATGGAATTGTGTGTACATATACTGTTAAAAGAAACCTATTTGTGAATCCAAATAGCCGTCTTACAAGATTACTCTTGTTTGTACTAAGAAACTCATAGCCTTTATGAAAAAAATGACTAATGATATACCAGAATCTGTCTGGCCTTACTAGGAGCACATATATTAATAATAATCAGATAATCTCTTCCATAATCAGCAAAAAAAAAAAAAAAAAAGCCATTTGAAGTTATTTTCTGGGACAAGACCCAAAGTAATTCACCACTCTATCAGCATTTACAGAGACCTCACAGAGTGCCTGGTGGAAGTTAGGCGCTACATTTAGACAGTGGAATAAATTCATGCTTTCATTCTAAGTCTGATGTCACTAAGCAGAAAGGTCAAGTTCTTGGTTCTTCTGTTATTATTTTTGCAAAGAAAAATAAAGGATATGAATTTTAATTCTCATCATTTGAAGGCTTCAAGGCTATTGCCAGTGAATCTGTTGCTCCAAACACTGTTAATATGCTATTTGAAAAATTCAGTTCATAAATCATGAGTACTTGCTTTTAAATCTTAACAGACTTCATTCTGAACACCCTCAATAAAAATCTAAGATTTAAATTGAGCTAGAGTTACTAATCTTCTATGAGATTGCTACAGACACCATGCAACGAGAAACCAGCAATTGAAACAAAATTCTCTTTTCTTCTTAGATTGACAGGCTACTTGCTTGAAAAATAAATGCAGATTTTTGTTTATTCTCAAGAGTTCTCAGGTGTGAACAAAGCTACATTTTAAAGTAATCTGAGAAAAAAGACCAATTTCAGAGGCAAGAACAACTATAAGCCATTTCTCTTGGTAATTCAAAAAAAAAGGGAAATAAAGAGAGCACTGCCTTTGCATCTGGAATTTTAAAAAAAGTATTTAAAAGTACCTGTACACATAGGAAAAATCATTTATTTAACTTTTTTCTTAAAGTAGTACTGTCAAAAGCATGATTTTCTAACCAGTATGCATCTCTACATTAAACCTAGTAACTATATATCAAATAAAATAGGGTTTTGATAAGAATAAAAACTAAATAAATTTAAAAGTACCAGAGTTTTAGTATGTATTAAACTCTTTAGAATGGCATATTTCACCAAATTACGACAGTGAGTAAGAGTTTTGCATGGTTGTCCAATTTAGCTATTCACACATTTTCCATATCTATTTTTACTTTTGGTTAAAAACAGAGACACAGACAGTCCCTTCATGCATAGAAAAAGCTCACATGGAAACAACACCGAATACCAGCTGGTTTTTACTATCAATTTCATGTTTGTGCTACAGAATCCGAAACCTCAATAGAAACACATTTTGTCGATTTATCAATTTTAAAGAGCAGTAAGCTCTCAAGATCTATTTGTTGAATGAATCCTTCTGAAATTCTGCACATAGGGAGTGGCATTTTACTTTATTTGCACAGCACCACATGCCTAATCAATCTGCTAATCCTGTAGGCTAATTTTGGCTGCAAGTAACAGATGACCAAACTAAAAGTGACTTAAACACGAAGGAAAGCATGTCATCTCACATAGAAGTCAGGAGGCAGAGACTTTCAGGTTTGGTGAATTCAGGGCTCTGCAATGTAAGCATGGGTTTTTCCTCCTTTCTGTCCTGCCATGTTGTGTGTGTTGACTGCCCTCCTCAAAACGTGCACAGCAGTTCCAGCTATCTTCCCCTTGCAGGGTTGGATTTTAGGCCAAAGAGAGGGTTATTCTCTACATGACTCTCTCTTCAAGAAAGCAGAACCTTTCTCAACCCTCCACACTCACCCCCAAGCAAGCCTTCCTTCTGCATTCCTGGGCAGAATCTGGGCACATTCCCAGGCTTATGCCAGTGCTGGTAAAGAGAATGGAGTCATCAATACTGGCTTGGCCTTGTATAACATCCTTCCTGGACTGAAGTTGGCTGCACCTTTGCTAAAGCCCATGTCTACTCATCCGGGTTGTGTTAGTAAGAAAAGGGGCAAGAAAGCAGTTGGAATGGTGACCCATGGGCAGTGATTTGGCATAGCACTAATATAAATGTTTGCATTTTTAATCAACATTTAAAGATCCTTGAAATATTCAACCAACATTTCTGAGTACAATGCTACCTCAATGTGAACAGGGCTCCACAGCCATGGTTCAAATAAAAAAAAATTAATATTATACTGTTCTTGCTCTAAAAAGGATATTTATAATCTGTTTGGTGTAAAGAGACTTTGGCAAAAAAAAAAAAAATCTTTCCTTCCACGTTTGGCATGTAGTACCATTTCAGAAATCTTAGATCCACTGAAGCAAGTTATTTGAAGGAATCTTCCCTGACTTTTCAGCCTTGGAAATTTCTCTGGAATAGTTTGTGTCCCCTTCAAATTCGTAAGTTAACATCATAACTTTCCAAGGTGTCAGGAGGTGAGGGCTTTGGGGAGAGATTAGGACATAGAGGCAGAGCCTTCATGAAAGGGACTAATACCTTTATAAGAAGACCCTAGAGAGATCCCTTGGCTCTTTTTCCATCTGAGAACACAGTGAGAAGGTGCCACCTATTAACCAGGAAACAGGCCTTTACCAGACACTAAATCTTCTGGTGCCTTGGTCTTGGATTTCCTAGCCTTCAGAACTGTGAGAAATACATTTCTGTTGTTCACAGGCCACCTAATCTGTGTTATTTTGTTATGAAAGCTTGAACAAACTAAGAAACCCTCTCTACTTAGACCTGTTAACATTTCCTGTGTGTTTTTTCTGTTTATTTTTATTTATTTATTTATTGAGTTGAGTTGGAGTCTCACTCTGTCGCCCAGGCTGGAGTGCCATGGCACACTCAAGGCCACTCCAGCATCGACCTGTGCGGCGCCAGTGATCCTTCCCACATCAGCCTTTCAAGTAGCCGGAACTACCGGCGTGTGCTACCACGCCCAGCTAATTTTTGATTTACTGTAGAGACGAGATCTTGCCAAGATGCCCGGGCTGGTCTCGAACCCCTGGGCTCAGACAATCCTCTTGCCTAAGCCTCCCAAAGTGCTGGGATTACAAGCTTGAGTGACTGTGCCTGAGCCTGACATACGTCTTATAGAGACGTGTGCCATAATGCTAACTTTTGTGAGAAAAAAGCTGAAGCCTTGTACATGTATATCTATTAGAAACCTATAGAATGTAAGCACACAATGTTTAATTGTTATGGAGCTATCTACAAGACCCTTGGCATCTACTAAACAGGATGTTTTGTAAAGGTGTGTCACTGCCATTTATACCTCTAGAAATGTTTGAAAATCTAGTATAGTGACTATTGCTGTTCTCACTGCTGAGTAATTAGGAGTTGGGAGAGTTTCCGATCAAAAAAAGGATACAGTAACTTATGCTATGGTAAGTGAAAATGAAGGAAGGGAAAGAATATTACTTGAGTCAGACTTTGGGACAGAGAATTTAACATTTGCTATTTTATTACTCTACCTGATACTCATTCTTTTCCTTGTCCCTTCCCCCCAGTCTCAAATTGCTCGACTTAAAGTTTCTGGAAAATAAAGGCTGGGCCTCATTCAATGTGTATCAAGGCCTAATAAGAAATAAAAGAAGACTTTCAATAAATATTCATTGAATAGATGAATGAGATTCAGAATATTCTTTGTTGAGTGCAGTGCTTCATGCCTGTAATCTCAGCTACTCAGGAGGCTGAGACAGGAGGATCGCTTGATCCCAAGAGTTTGAGGCTGCAGAGGGAGCACCACTGCACTCCAGCTTGGATAACAGAGCAAGACCCTATCTCTAAAACCAAGAAACCAAGAAACCAACAGTATGAATAATATTATTGAGGCAAGACACCTCTGTGCATTTACATATCAGGAAACAACATTGAAAAAGTTAAGCAGTCAGTCCATTTGTTAACTGAGTAGGTTCATTTGCAGATTTGAAGCCAGAATTCACAAACCCTGAAGTCAAATCTGTGACATGATCATCTTGCCAGACAGCTTCTACAAACTAAGATATCATTTGGGAGGGTCTGCCCAACTCACGAGATACCCCTTTCTCTGCTAATAGCAATCTAAGGGTACCCAGGTGGCCCCCAATCCTTCAGGGGGAGCTATGGCTAGCAATGTTTGCACCAGCTGTTGTGCTCCTGACTCACACATTCTGTCTGTTATTGTATGCCCTTCGCTGTCCTTTCATGGTCCAAGTGTGTGTGGTATGCCTAATAAGTCTTCCTTATCTCTTAAACATTTCCAACCCTCTCCCTCCTATGTAAATTGTTCTAATTCTCTTTCTCATTTAATACATTGTACAGTATTATTACTTTCATTGACTTGTGCCTCTTTTCCCTGTTGGACTTTCTAGTTCTTTAGGGGAAGGGTGATGGCTCTCCCCCTCACTCTCTGTCTTGCAGCTACAATGGCCTTGTATGTCCTCCTCGGTGAGGCTGTTCCGTACCTCAGGACCTCCTCACGTGTCCGCTGCAGAGAATGCACCCTCTATCTCCTCACCAGGCAAACTCCTACTACTTTGGGGTGTATCGTTTCTTTCATTGCAGCCTGTTCTCCTTAATAACACAATCACACTTTGTAATATAGGTATGGATTTCACTGTTTCCTATCTGGTTCTTTCAGCAGACCATAAGCATTGCAAAGACAAGGATCATGTTGTCTTGTTCGATATTGTCTATCCAGCACCCAGCACAGAGGTAGCATGAAGCAAATGCTCAGTGTTGGCTGAATACATTCATCCTTGAATCTCAAATGTATAATACATGTATAATGGAAAATAAAGACTAGGTCTCATTCAATTTTGTATCAAAGCCATAACACAGAGCTTGAAGTAAATGCTCAATGTTGGCTGAATGCATTCATCCTGGAATCTCAAATGTATAATGCAGTTCCTGGCACAAATGAAGCCCAGGGACATCTGAGAAATAAATTATTCAATGATGAGAAAAGTAAAAAAAAAAAAAAAAAACTCTTATAGTCAACCAAATTCTGTCACATTCTGACTTTCACCCATTTAACTATAAACTGTTAACATATTTACTTAGCATTTATTATTTTAGTGTGAATTACAATGGTGGATGCAATAGGGCCAGACATACAAAATACAGAGATCCCAACAAAGCAAGATATAGAACAGGAAAATCAAGCATATTTAATTCTAAATGCCAACTCCAAAAACTGCAAGACTCTAAATTGTGCGTTGAGAAGGTTTCTGAAGCTGCAGATATGGCCTGCAGGAAAGAGTATCATATAGAATTATTAATATCTGTCCTGAGCATGGAAGGGCGATAAATGACTGCATACACATTATGTTTGCCATCTCGTTTGTAGAAAAGCTAATATGAATGAGTTTTTCTTTTAAAAAAAAGTGTTGGACTGTTCTCTGCTACTTTCTAGCTGTATGTCTTTGGGAAAAAATCACCTAATCTGGGTGTCTTTCATCTGCAAAATAGTGATAACATTAACAGCTTAATGGGGCTGCCAGAAGGGCCAAGAAAGAAAAATATGGAATGTTTTATCAAATGTAAAACAGCCTACACATGTCATTAAGTTAAAGAGACACAGAAAAATAATACAAATGAGTAAATAAACACCAGACAGATTCCTAGGCAGCAAACATTTTCGGAGTTTGGAGCATGGAGAGACAGTTTTTAAGGCCAATTTATTGCTTCAGAGAGTAGAAGTACCATGTGCAATAAAATGTAGAGATGGATATATATACTTAATACTGCATTTAAAATTTGGCCTTCCTTGACACTATTTCTATAAATGTTAAGCCCTGGAGCTATTTCATTAATTTTTTCTAATAAGTTTGAGATGACGGTGACTGTCGACAAAATACACTGAAAATATAGACTCCATAAAGTACGATCTTATTTTATCCATTTAATCTCTTCCAAAGATATTACAAATGATTTATTGATAGCCTCTAAATGAAAATTTTAAAATGAAAAAACAGATCCAATATAATAAAAATGAGATAATATATATGAAAAAGCATATATGTGTTAATAATAGCAATACTTTATTATATCGCAACTGTATTTTGAATAGGTACCTTGTATGCATTAAGGAACACAATAAATGTTTTTAGAAAATGTTAGAAGAGGCAATGGAAGACATATTTTTCTTTTAGATCTAGAGTACTGTCTGTGTCTTAAGAGCACTGGACTTAGATTATGTTCATATTTTATTTTTTATGCATTTGCTTATTGCCAAATTTCACAACTATCCTAATATCACTTATTCCTTGCATAAGCTTGTCCTACTACTGAGATGGTTTCAAATACAAAGGAACAATAATGCCAATATAAAGGTATTAAGTTCATTATGTTTTAACTTCAGTTCTGGGGATTTATACAATCTGCAGTTAGAGAAAGAATGAAATTTTGGATTAAGAGATGTATTTTCTAGACAAGCTCTTGGGCAATGCGACTCAAGGTGCCCGTCTGCTATGTGATGAGGACCTTGTGCCAGGTTGAAAATTAAAACCTACTGCATCCTTTCACTGACAAATTCTGGTTCCAAAAAACAATTTTAGCAAACTAAACAATGTACTTAAGGTCACAGTTAATCTACATTTGATACAATGCCTTATCTTTTAGTAGACTGAAGGCAAAAGGTTCATGCGATGGCAGTACTAGGTCAATGGATCACATTTGAGCTGCATTGGTCTAGGGAAAACTGGAAATGAATTGATTCCCTTCAATCTGATCTACTGAATAACTACTCTTATTGGTTGGAGAATTATTCTAGTGCTACACATCATTGCATTATACATTGCACATCATTGTTTTGAGAAGCACATCATTGTTTTGAGAAAGAAGACAATATCGAGGCCGATTCCTCTTTTTTTTTTTTTGAGTTGGAGTCTCATTCCGTTTCCAGACTGGAGTGCAGTGGCATGCTCACAGCCATCCCCGCGTTGACCTGCTGGGCTAAGGCAATTCTTCCACTTCATTCTTCCAAGAAGCTGGACCTACAGGCGCGAGCTACCATGCCTAGCCAATTTTTTGATTTATTGTAGAGATGAGGTCTCGCCAAGTTGCCCAGACTGTTGTCAAACCCGTGAGCTCAGGCAATTCCCTCACCTGATTCTTACGTGCAGGCTCTGGCAGACTGTATTAGTTTTCAAGCTCTTCTTCAACTGTTTCCACATTCTGTGCTAGGTGTCTTTGTAGTGCTCCCTCTAGAGTCAACCACTTTATTTTCCTGCCCTCTTGATGCTGAGACCGGAAATGTGAATTGATTGAGACGACAGAACGCAAGCAAAAAGTGTTGGTGTGCTAACTCTGAGCCCAGGCTTTAGGAGTCATCTGCTGTTTCTACTTGATCTTCTGTGCTTTTGCTATTGCCATGAGGTGCACACGTATTGGGTAACCTGTTATGCTAAGGTAAGAGATACAGGGGATCTGGAACCAACCTGATTGAAGGAATCAGTGCTATCCAAGCCTAGTCAGGGTCTGTCAAACACTTTGACTCCAGCCACAAGAAAGAGAAACAATGATTTCTGTTTTAAGCCACTGAGTTTTGGGATGGTGGTTACACAATTATGCTAATAGCTAACAATGCACATAAGAATAGTACCTTCCAAAATTCAAGGCAAAGGAGGGCTACTGAGATGGCTGAGATACTCACACCTTGGCTACAGGCATAGAGGAAGAAGTGTTAAATGACTAGGCTTATGAGTAGCACATTCAGGTTGGTGTTACAAATTCCTTGATTTCACAAGTGCTGAGAAACTCCATCAGGGCTCTAACACAAGGAAGCCACCATTTTTTGTAACCCAATTAGTGTAGCAAAGAGCTAAAAAGAAAAGTGTGATACACACAGATCAGTACTTTGTTAATGAAAGTAGAATGTTTCAAACTAGGATATAATAGAGATTTTGATCATTTACACAAGAGGAGGGATTTTAGACTAATAATAGAATGCATGCAGGCTGAAATATATTGTTACACTCTTCAGTTATATATTAAGTTAAACTATTTAGTTAACTAATAAGTTAATATATTAAGTTACACTATTCTTGAAGTAGTTGCACTAAAGTAAAAGTCGAGTTTATATTCCATGGTGTGGACACAATTGATCTTCTTTTTTTTGAGTTGGAGTCTCACTCTTTCACCCAGACTGGAGTGCAGTGGCTGCTCCCGGCCACCGCAGCCTCAACTCGCTGGGCTCTGGCGATCCTTCCGCCTCAGCCTTCTGAGCAGCCAGAGTTACAGGCGCACGCTACCATGCCCGGCTAATTTTTTGATTTATTGTAGAGATGAGGTCTTACTTGCCCAGGCAGGTCTCAAACCCGCAGGCTAAGGCAATCCACTCACCTCAACCTCCCAAAGGCGCGGGATTACAGACTGAGCCACCGAGCCCGGCTCACAATTGATCTTCTATTATCCTTTGTACTTTCCTTTCAAGTTCAAACTTAATAAAGCCCATCAGCATATTGTTCAAGATTAATAGTTGGACTCAACAGCTTAGAGAGACAACTGCCTTAATTTATGCAGGCTCTGTGGGTAGACTGGGTAAACAACTTTTCAGAAAATAATGTTTTTGTAATTATTAGTTAGAAATGTGACATTAACAACATATGCCTTCTGGAGCACTAATAAAGAATGGATTTTACCCTTCCAACTTTTTAAGGTGAATTTCCACAATACTTTTGATTCCAACTCTAAGAAAGGAAAAAAAAATTACAAAAATAAAAGTGACATGCTATTTCATCTCAGCTTCTGTATTTACTATGTTAAGCCAAAATTTACTGTATATATCTCAGCCTTAACAAATATTTGGTTAAATGTAGGTATATGCACACACACTAAGTTTATAGGCCATTTTTGTTGTTGCTAAAGTTTCCTGAATACTATGTGGGTAATAACTGTATAAAAATGTAAAATGTGTGTTTTTTTTTCTGAAAGGTTTATTGGTTTGTACTTCCAGAAAGTCAAAAATGAAAACTATGGAACAACGATTGCCCAAAGGAACAAAACATATACACAGACCTTTGATTTAGTAACCATAGTCAAACGCTGCCGTAGCTCACTTAATAAAGTAGTTTAGTCATTTTTGGGGGGCTCCCCAGGGTGAAATGTTCCACTTTTTATAGCTTTGTATATAATTAAAAATCTGCTGGAACTATGACCTTGAGTATCTTCTGGAAAAAGATATAATTAAATAACCAGAATCTCTAGTAAATAGCAGCTGCTAAGTAAGCAGCAAAAATGCCCTCTGAGCAGTATTTTACTTACGTCTTTCTGAACTACACAAACTTCTTTGCTCCGACTCATTTCAAATAGAATGTCTTTTCAGGGAGTTCTTGATCTCAAAATCTTCCATGATCCTTTTCCAATTAAGGCGAAGTTTCTCCCATTTCATTCAATCCACCAAAGATAGACACATGTAATCATTCTAGAAATGTTCCTTCCTACTGGGCGACATTTAAGAAGTGCTGGTTTTGAGTACAAGGGAGAAAAAGATAGTATCGACTATTCTTCTACCAATAGCTCTGGCTATAAAAGAGCACTATTGATTCATTCTTAGTAAATCGCACAATTTCTTATACTGTCCAGTGTTACTCTCATGTAAAAACTATTCACAGTTAAGAAATGTCACAAATCTGTTCCACGAAACATATTACGTAGCCATAGAATAAAGATTAAGTAAACACGATCTGGAGATTTGTTATACAGATGCTCAGTATTTTTCTTTCAATGACGAACTACTATTTTAGCCACCAACTCTGTAAGAAAGGGATTGGCAGCAGCGGGAAACTGCCAGGGGAGGGGGGGTGGGATTGGCAGTTGAGGGAAACTGCTACGGGAGAGAGGGACACAGTTCATCAACAAGGGTACCTGCATAATCAACATTTGTATGTCTAACCCTGAATTGTACCCCACATCTTTAAAATAAAAAATAAAATAAAATAAAAGTCAAATTCAGAGTAAAATTACCACAGCATGTGTCTCTCACATGAGCCACATTTGAATATAGAAACATTTCTAATATAAGAAATAAGGTAAACACACTTGGGACATACTGATTAGTGTTCATATAATCCCAAACATTTATTTAACAGTTCTGTTTTGGACAATCTCTTATATGTTAAATGTGTCATACGTGTAACATCAACTAAGATTCTGAGGAAAAATATAACATAACTGACCCAATTTTTTGGGACTCTAGTTCACAAAAAGTCTCATAGAATGCATACTTTGGTATTTAGTGTTCAAAAGAAGTTTTTACCTTGAACTATAAATTAAAATGATAAAATAGTTAAGTCAAAAGTATTAATATCTCCCAAGTATATGCTTTCAGAATATATTTGAACATGATGAGACCATGCCAAAAAATACCGGAAACGTTATTGTTCATTAGTAATTGTGCTATGATTCATGTTTTAGATGTAAAACAAGAAGTATATGAATTTTCTTCAAAGAACCAGTAAGTTGACTGACATGCATAAAAATAGCTGATATTTAAGTCAGGTCTCTCTAATGTTTGCTAATTCAGTCATAAACATTATTCACCTTATAATGCTTTCCTCAATGACAAACTGTATGTATGACAGTGGTCCCATAAGATTATATTACCATATTTACACTGTGCCTTTCTATGTTTAGATATGTTTAGATACACAAATACTTACCATCATGTTACAATTGCTTACAGAATTCAGTACAATAACAAGATGTAGAAGTTTGTAACCTAGAAGCAATAGGCTCTACCATGAAGCCTCTGTGTATAGAAGGCTGTACCATCTAGGTTTGCAATAGTATCTATATGATGTTCACATGACGATGAAATTGCCTAAAGATGCATTTCTTAGAAGTATCACTGCCACTAAGGGATGTGTCAAAACAATGAAGTAAACCTAGAGGTCTTTGTAAAAAATAAACATACAAATTACCTGTTTGCATGTGTACATGTAAGAGTCAAATCTGTATAATCTCTACTGAATAACTGATCTCAAGAAGTTGTGGGCAGAATATGGAACATGTCCTTCTCAAATTATATGGGTCAATTCCAGAGAGATTGTTAGGAGCCAACAGGACATCAACATTGAGATCCTTCTTTAAAATGTAAAGAAATGTATGCACATAACTCAAAGTGTCAAAAGCGGGGAACTGAATTTTGGTGTATCCGAAGTCATTGCCTTTAAGACTTCACTCAGACTGTCCTCCTGACAACTTTATATTATATTGTAATTGCCAAATGTATAATACTTGAGGATCCACTATCAGGGAAGTACTGAATCTGAACCATTCAATTTAGAGGAACAGTTGAGAACACTGCCTTAGAACAGGTAGAATTAATAAAAACTAAACTCCCAAATATGGAACCAAATGCCAATATAGTCAGGCGCCAAGAGTTTGACCAGGGAGTGTGAGGTGCAAATCCATGGTGTTTAACTTTCTGTAAAATATACATGAATTGTTTGAGATACTAGAAGAAATTATTTGCAAAAACAAACACAACGCAATGGATCAAATACGTAAGCCTCCCACCCTTGCCAAATTCAGTTATGGTTTGCTTCTTTTTGGATGCTGACACTGAGACAAGAATACAGATGCAGGCAGTCTATATTGGGGAGGTCCTCCCAGGACGTAGAGGAGACAAAATGGATAGACTGAGACAAAGATGAGATTTGAGAGTTGTCTCTGAGGGCTTGAAAACCCCAGCACTCCCAGGCTGAGGAGCTCTGAGCAAGCTCTTCCAGGGCAGAGAAACCAAGACACAGGGCACCGAACACGGGAAGCTGTCAGCATTTGTAGGAATAGGAATGTGAGCTCAGGGAGATGGAGGTGGGGGAGTAGCAATAGCATCTACTTCAAAAGTACAAGCATTACAGAGTCACACTGCCGTTCACCCACTAGTACTGTCTTTGTAAAGAACGGATAAACTTCCAGCCACTAGGAAGCAGAGGAAAAATCCTTCTAAATCTGCTTTCCTCATTCCTGCCTTTTCTGCTAGACCCACCCGCATCTTCTGATTGTTAGAGACCATATGGGGCTTGCTACAGAGATTCTCGGATGTTCTTTGCAATTCTGTGTCATGTCCCAGGACAGAAGGTGGGAGTTGGGTAGGTAGGATTATGTTCCTGCCGCTCCTGCCATGGCTGCTGTTGCTTCAAACTCAGTGGCCCAGACTGTCGCATTGTGTCCTCCTGACTGCTACCTGCTGACTACTGTATTAGGAGAGGCTGGTCTCTGCTAATACATGAATGTGCCGTTATATGTGTAGTTCTCTGCAATGCCTCTCAAGATGACACTTTCCTTGCTCTCCTATTTTGTTCCTAATCCTTGCTTTCTTAAAAGACGTCTCATCTTTGCCCAGAGCATGCTTTGGACAAAGCATCAGAGACTTAATCATCTTCTAATGGTGTCAAAAGTGAGGTTTTTGCACCTTAAGATTTATTGATGAGAGCAGGAAGAAAATATTAGAAATTTTACATGTATTTACTTTAACGGATTCTTTTATAATTTCTTGAGGTGAGTGGATTGCCTGAGCCCACGGGTTCGACCCGCCTGGGCATCTTTGCAAGACCTCATTTCTACAATAAATCAAAAGTGAGCCGGGCGTGGTAGAGCGCGCGCCTGTAGTTCCAGCTCCTTGGAAGGCGGAGGCGGAAGGATTGCCGGAGCCCAGCAGGTCGAGGCTGCGGTGGCTGGGAGCGGCCACTGCACTCCAGTCTAGGCCACGGGTGAGACTCCAACTCAAAAAAACCCCCAAACAAACAAAAAATAATTTCCATCCTTTATATATCTTATATAATATGAGGGGGACTTCTCCTCAAATTCTGGTCTTATCTTTTGGAGAGTGGCCCCTCGTAGTATAGGCCTCCCCTGTTAGCTAAGTGTACTGGGAATCCATCAGCATCTGTGTACCAGCTAATGTTGTGAGAGGTTGCATTTGGTTTCACTGAATTTTTTTTGGAGATTCTTTTGACTCATTTGCCCATTTCATAATGGGTGATTTACGAGTGCACCTGCCCATCCTGGGCAGAGTGTTCAGCAAATTTTGACCAAAAATAGCATGACCCCTGTGCTTCACCTTCCCTGGTCACCTGATCTCATCCCAAGTGACTTTTTCTCCCCTGGATTAAAAAAAGTCCTCAAAGGGAAATGTTTTACCAATATGGAAGAGGTGAAACAGACACAAAAATTGACAGAAACATTAAAAGGCACCCATATTGATGAATTCAAAAAACTGTTCTGAGCAGTGGAAAAAGCATCTCGATAGATGTATTGCATCAAATGGAGAGTACCTTGAAAGTGGCTGAAGTTTAAACATGCAAGAATAAATATACTTTTTTTATAAATAAATTCTGGGTTAATAGTGTTTTAAGTTGTTTTGAAGTTAAAAATAGCCTATTATAGGATATAAATATACACATATTGAGTGTGTATTAAAAATATATTTTTTTTAACTGATGAGGCAAACTACCTAAAAGTTTGATGCTCCTGCCCCAAGAGATTTCATCTCTTGTCCAGTGGACACAGACTTAGTGATCTCTGTCAAAATCCCATAAAAACAACTTTATGGAAACTTCTAATAATAGATGGCTGCTATCACTTGTCTACAAGAGTCCCCTAAATTTGCAAACCTCATGACCTTATGGTTACACTGCCCAGTTCAAATAAATCTGGACATCTACTCTGAGTGTTTGATCTCCACAGAGCTTTGGGGGTTTGGCTAAAAAATAAAAAATAAAGTCTACAACAGTGATTCCAAATCATAATTCATGGGAAAGACCATACTTATGACATCAACTTCAACAGTTTGGTTTGAACACAATATTGCAATACTAAGTTAATAATAGGCCACACTTTTTCACTCTTAATTGTGATGAATTGATTGTGTTTTCATTGTGTTCTGTCTTCTCAATAATTTCATAAGCATCTTATGAACAGGAACATTGTTGTCTACTTATGTTAATCTCCAAGAACACCTTGCAGACTGCTATAGTCAAAAATGATATTCAATAACTTGTTAAAATAATGCACTATTAAAGGATTTACTTCTTCAAATTTTGAAGTATACTCCCTGGTTCTGAAACAAATTTGGTGATCTTGCTATGAACTACCTGGAGCATCTCAGAATGCAAGGCTGAGGAAAACAGTGACAGCCTAAAAGCACAACAGCACCCAGTGCTAATCAATAAGGAGTTAAAAATTAATCTGCATATTTCCTTTAGCACTTATAAACTCCATTGTCTATTCTTCCTTTTTCCAGGTTGTGAATGATTGCTTTCACTCATATGAGGGAAAAACTACTTACCTTGGCAGCGCGCTTTTCTATTTACAAGGCAAATTCAAATTATCCATTAAGTCCACACCAAAATCCTACAGAAAAGAGATGATCGTCATCATCCCCATTTTATATAAGAGGATAATGAGACTCAGAAAAACCAATGCTTTGTCCAAGGACATTCAGATAATAAGCCCAGGGAATGTGAATTCTACTTTTCTGACTAGAAAGCCACAAAAGACTTTCTATATCGTTGAGCTGTATATCTTATCCAGTTCGTGTGTGTGTGTGTGTGTGTGTGTGTGTTACCAGAACTGCTGTCATAGAATACTGTAATTTTAAACAAAGATAGAAGAATCCATCTTGATTACATTTTGATACTAATTTTTTTGAAATGTCTGTATTTTGTTGACTCATTTTTGGTCACAAGGACAGCTTGAGTTGATATTTTCAAAGAACAAATCTCAATGCCTTCTTGGTAAGAAGTGATTAACTTAGAGCCAGTTATATTAACAATTATAGTGTAGATTTCTTTTTTTCTAATTAACTTGTATCTAGGACGACACTATTACTTTAAATGAAAATTCTACTGCAAGAAAGAAATGTTCTTACCTAAAACTGTAACAGGAAAGGTAGAGATGGAAGGCTAACTGCTGGATAAATTTGTTTTTTATCCATCCCTATAAACACAAATTACACCTCCTACTTGAATTTGCCATTTTTTTCAGGCTGGCTTGCTGCAAATTCAGGATCTGATGATACTGTTTGCTTTAATTTTTCTATGAAGAAATCGTCTCAGAGCCTAATTTTAATATCAGAACCTCATCTCCAGTGAGGTTTCACTTTTGATGTCAATGTAATGCCAGTATATTTCATATTGTGTAAATGGCAATTTATGAGCTATCCTTAGAACACTAGGTCCAGTATCTCTTAGCCACAGGCATGAAGGGGCCACCACAGTCTTACATTCCAGATAAAAAACAGTGCGGTAAGAACATGAAATAGAACAAAGTCTTTGTTCAAAGTTAATAGTGTTTTAAGTTGTTTTGAAGTTAAAAAATGCAGAAAAATAAGAGACTCAAAAACAGTTTTGTTAGGGATGCCTGAGACATTTTAGCTCTATTTCATTTATAGTCTGCAAAGAAAAGAAAATCAATGGTATACTCTTCTTTCTTGTCAACATCATAAATTGGTTCCCTGATTTTGAAAGCTAAGGTACGTGGTTACTCTGATAAGTTCTTGTCCTCTGGAGGCTCCCGACGTGACTTCTGTTTTGTGAATAAGTAGCACCAAAATATTTTACCAATACAGGACTCAACAAGAGCATTCCAGCAGTTAAGCACATTTTATGAGCTGAGCAAAATAGAATATTTGTAAGTAGAATGAAAATGACAATGAAGCCGAGGGCATAGGAGTTCCACATCTTTCAGAACAGTGCGACAGCCCACAGAGACATTAAAGTTCCCAAACCATTTGAACAATAAAATGAAAATACTATGGATCTGATGTCAGTTAGATGGCCTAAGAAATAATTATCTTTGAATATAGGCTGCTAAATTTATTTTTTTCTTTTAGAAAATAGATGGTGAGTTGATTTATCTTTTATTTGTAATTTTAAAAAATGAAGCTTTGATCGGGTTTTGTTTTTCATTTTCATGGTTGGAGTACAATTAAATTCTATAGACAGATGGGCTTCAGCCATGCTAATTACTATGGTGATCAATTAACTCAGCTGTTGTTTAGAATTGAGAAAGCTACATAAACAACAATCTGGGAAATTTGTCTTTCATAAGACAGTCGTAGAAACATCACCTATCGTGCATACAAGTCATAAAATACTCAAATGACCATCTTGTTATGGTACGATGGGCTTTTTTATTTATTTGGTATCTTTCCATACATCTCTGTCCTGTCAGAAAATTAACAAATACGAATTCCACAAAGACTGACCCAATATGGCACCATAAATGAAGTGATGTGTCACATAACTGTCTTTTGCGGTATCTTGGTTTGGGACTGGAGTCATCCCATCTTCCCGCTTGGGCAGACTAAATGATATATTCTGTGCCCTAAGTTTTGTACTCTCACATTACAGAGGTGAATTTATGCAGATCATATGAAAACTGGTTATTTTGAGAGTTTTGTATTGTATCATAGATAAGCGTGTAGCACTGTCAATACCTTCTTTAAAATGAAAGTAATATCCACTGATTATAAGCTAAGCATCCTCAAACTCTAAACGTGATGTCTGAAAAGCTCCAAAATCTAAAACTTGTTTAGTGTTGACATGATGCCACAAGTGGAAAATTCCACACCTGACCTCAGTTGACAGGTCACAATCAAATCAAAATTTTGTTGTCACGCACAAAACTATGGAATATATCGTATAAAATTACCTTTAGCCTATGTGTACAAGGCGTGTATGTTTAGACTTGGGTAAATTTTCTAAAATCTGAAAAAACAAAAACCCTGACATTTGAAACATTTCTGGCCCCAAGCATTTTGGGTAAGGGATGCTTAACCCATACACACATTCACATTAAAAGCATCCACAAGTACTTTTGGAAATCCCTTATGCAGACTGCCTCTGCTCATTTTCCAGTAAAATACCTCTACAGACTAGAGAATAACAGAGCTAAGACAGAAGGGCAATGTAATGCCAGAGTCTTGAATGAATCTTCCCTAACTTCGAAGCAGATGTAGCTGAACTGAGAAGAAGAACTATTAAGATTTCAATTCGGGGCATTCATGAAATAAAGACTACCTGGCTCATAACTCAAGAAAGAAATGGGTATTCATTCTGTTTGTGTGGGTGTGGGGAATGTCAGGGTGGAGTGACTTCTTTTGGAGAAAGCTAGACTACTATCTCTTCCCTACACACCAATCCCACCATGTTATTGCATTAATTTGGTTAGAAAATCTCCCAGGAAAAAAATATAAAGAAAATGTACATGCATGTGAAGAGAAAGAGGTCAAGCAAGTGGTAGGTTACATCAAGGAAAGACTGTACAAGTTAATCGTGACTGTGACCAAATCATCTTCCTGGCTCATGCCGTCAGTGGCACTTTCTTCACTGAACATTCTAGACAGTCCCATTCACTCCCTGAACCCCATGCCATTCTGCACATGTAACCTAGTCTAAGTGATCCAGCATTTTACCTACACATCTACCTTAACTCGTTAATTTTTATTACATGAAATAATTCAAAGTGCATGAGTTTTATCCCCCTTACTAGATACCTTGTACTCTGAAGGATAAAATTGTCTTCTATACATCCTCAAAGCCCCTAGCTCTGTAATTTTCCCAATATATACACTTCTGGGAAATTAATGGGACCAGTTGCTGAGGCTGGTCTTGAACTCTTGGACTCAGGCAATCCTCTCACCTCGGTCTCCCAAAGTGCTGGAATTACAGGCTTGAGCCACTGTGTCCAGTCAAGATATAATTAATACTGAGTGACCTCTCACAGAAACAAAGATCCGAGTATCACATGTTCTCACTCATATAATGGACCTTGAACATTCAATGTAATACTATAAGAAAATGACTGACGGTACTGGGAAACTATGGGGGGGAGGGGGATGGGATTAACAGTAGCAAATATCTGTCTGGTGATGGGAAAACACCTCTTATCAACAGGGTGCCTGAATGAAACGTAATTGGACACCAAACCCTTAACTGTACCCCACAAAAGCATAATAAAAAAATATTGATTAATGAAAAAAAATAACAGTATAATCATGATTTAATAAAGGTGCTCACTAGCAAACCCCTTTGCATTTTACTCTTATTGATATATTAGTCTTGGGTACACTATTAGTCTTGGAGGTTAGAGAATGTGATCAAAGATACTTGTCTTTTCTATCAACTAGTCTAGCAGAGACAGGCACCCAGAAGTTGCTCACAAGGTAATACTTTGTTGATTGACTATTCATAGCTCATGAGAGGGAACCAACAATTTTCTCATTTTCAGGATCACATATGATTACCTAAATGTAATGAGGAATTCATGTAGATTACTATCATTATTATTCTGACAAGCCATATGTATGATGAAATTATTAAAATGTATTTGAATTTATGAAGAGGCCACATTGGTATTTCTAAGTTATAGCAGACTATATGGATTAAAATGGTAGAATAGAAAGATTTTTAAAGGAGCTGATTACAAGTCACTACAAAAGAGTAAACAAAAAGGTTTGTGAATTGTTTTTATCAATCGCAGCTGAATTCAAAACCTAAGACCTTATTATCATGACTATTGTTATCTTACATGGTTATCCTCCATACAACAGGAACAGGAATATGTAAACATTCCTTTTGTAATGTACATTAAAAATCAAGAAACAAGTAAATGTCAACCCAGAGATGTAAATCTTTTTTATTCTGTTTTTAATTTATTGCACTAAATTTATTTAATCTATAAATGTGTCTCGCGCAAATTATATACTTGGAGCCTTCAATAATAAGGCATGTACCCCACAGATCATAGTGATTTTATAATATGATTAAGACATTAGAAGAGACCAGAGAGCACAAAATCATAGCAGCAAACATTCTTAAAAATAAACATGTAAATGCACACATATATACAGACTTTGCACACATTTTGGAAATTCCAAAAGTTATCAAGAGATTATATTATATATTATATCCAACATGCAATATGTAACTTAAAATGAATTTTTATCATGAGAAAATGCTAAAACTAATACTCTATAAAATATGATAATAAATTAAGTGTACCATGTAATTATTCCTTGCAGAAAAGTGACATAATTTTTAAATTTCTTTTAAGTTAATTGAAAATGTCCATAACTTACTGGTCATGCACTCTTTTTCTCTCTCCCCGCCTACACGTCCCCAAGGGGTGTGTGTATGTGTGTGTGTTCCTTTAATGTTCTGTCTCCTTACAATAAAGAAAAAACACCAGCCCACTTCCCAATAGATTAGTAGAGACTAAATCCCCAGATTTCACGAGTGTGTGCAATTACACATCTGTTTACATATGTATTTATTTAAAATGTTTTATCATGTATTTGAAAGTCAAAGACAGGCAATACTAAACCTTACATCTCATACCTTTTTATATTCCAAATATACTAATAAAAACTTGAATTCTCATCATAGCATTTTAAATGTGTCTATTAAGTAATAGACAATATGAAGAAAAAACATGTTATTCACTTGTGACTGTTCTGGCACAATTTATTGTATTACTGTTAAGCAAATAAAAGTAGAAAAATTCATTATTCAACCTCAGGTTATGACTCTAAAAATTCTACATCTTGCCCAAGTTGCAATTAGAAATCTCAAGTGATGATTAAACTGTCTTAATAAGTCTCAATTATGCTTTAAAGGTAATACCAGGCATACATCTAAAGAAAGAAATACCAGCCAGGCTTGGTGGCTCAGACTGTAATCCTGCACTTCGGGAGGCTGAGGTGAGTGAATTGCCTGAGCCCGCAGGTTCGAGACCCACTTGGGCAACTTGGCGAGACCTCATCTCTACAATAAATCAAAAAATTAGCCGAGCGTGGTAGTGCGCGCCTGTAGTTCCGGCTTCTTGAAAGGCTGATGGGGAAGGATTGTCGGAGCCCAGCAGATCGAGGCTGCGGTGGCTGGGAGCGGCCACTGCACTCCAGTCTGGGTCTGGGTGACAGAATGAGACTCCAACTCCAAAAAAAAAAGAAAGAAAGAAATACCAATGTAGCAAGCAGATATATATTTTCTATTTTCTTAACAAGGTTCAATTATTATATATGTTGCATAATAACATGCAGGTACTCTATTTTTTTCATAGAAAAACATTTTACTTTGATTTGTAAAGCAACAGACAGTTCTTTAAATATCACCTGACTGTACTAAGTGGGACCATCAATTATCTGGATTTTTTTTTTTTCCACATTAAGATTTTAGAAAGAAGCAAATTACAAAAGGAATGATTGTGGATTTAGTCCAAAAAATAATTTGGGGGTTATTTACATGAGCAGTTTGAAATCAGTGTCATCTCTTCTATTTGGACCGTACAATGAAAATTGATTTCTGAGTGATAACCCTGAGACTTGCAGAAGTATCACTTATCATAGAAAGATTCAATTGTGTTCTCACATTGCACTTACTAAGGAAGAAAAGTAAGGGAAAATGCTTCACAAGAACTCAAGAAAAGTTTCCATAAACTTCAGTTACCTAGATGAACACACCTAGATAATCCAGATCTCCCATTTTTCAACAGTCTATGTGACAGAGATTTATGGTGTAACAAAGTTTATGTTGAGGAGTTTTTATAGTTTTCATATATATTCTCATTGATTTCCAAGTTAATTACATAGTCAGAAGAAGCTTTAATTTAAAATTTTGAATGAAGAGAATCATATATATTATAATAATACTTGAATCACCAAAAGTGCTGAGTAAAATAAAAGAATCGAAGTATAAACAGAAGGACTATGTAGCCCCAGGGGACTGTGTTTATCTTTTCAGATTCCAGGCTGTTCTGCAACAGAAGTTTAAGGCCTGAGTGGGTGGCTTGACTACAGGACCCAAAGGATCCCTGCCAATCCTGACATCCTGTGACTTATGGATGGATGACAGTTCATTGGCTAGATCTTGAGGCTTTTTGCTTTCCAGTGTGTGTTCTCAGTAAAAAGTAAAATAGTTAAAAGCACATAAATGCAAAATACCACCCAAAGTAAAGAATTACAGTAAGATAAAACATGAACACACAGAGTTTAAGTATGTTCAGTATCAAGGCAATGGTAATATGAAAAAAAGATGTTAGCTTCTTTTAATATGAAGCTTCAATTTTTGTTTTACCAAAAAAGAAAAAAGCTTATTCTACAAAAACAATTTCATCCACTATTAAAACAACAACAAAAGAAAACAAAAGCGCTAGTATTATCCCTCTAACTTATTACAATTTTAAGAACAAACTGTACAAAGCTACTTGGGGGAAAAAGAAAAAGGAACATTTAATCCAAGTCTCACAGGTTTCTCAGTCTGTTCTTCAGCAGAGTAGCTTGCATGTGACATCTTACATGATTGTTGTTCCCAAACTCAGGTGAAATCATTAGTGATCTCAGATCAACTTACCAGTGTGCTAAGATCCACTGAAGAAATTAAATAACTGAATATTGCTGAGTCAAAGGGCCATTCAGTTCTACAGATAGTGAAACATGACGATGCTAAATTTTTTTCCCCTAAATTTGTATAAACTCATATCATGAACTGCTGCCTTTCCAGTTAAAGGCTCTAAGTCAGGTCATCTTCTTTCTCAGTCTTTGTTTCTCTTCCCTAGCCCACCCTACATGGTTGACTCTTTGTCTGCTTTCTAAGCCCAACTCTTTCAGAGAAGCCTTTCTGTCCAACATCCCTTGCCATTTTCTTTATCTGTTCTCCAGTTATTAATTTCTCCTCAGCTTTTCAGGCTTTACCCCTCAAAGTGTGTGTGTGTGTGTGTGTGTGTGTGTGTGTGTGTGTGTGTGTGTGTGTGTGTCCACCTTTAGACTGTGAGCTCCTTTAAGAACACAGTCTGTATTTAACATGATCCATGCCTGTATCCCCAGAACTTAGCACACGCTTCACACAGAGTGGGCGTTCAGTTGACATTTCTAATATAAACGAACATGAGTATGGAAACATTATGATAATTAGAGCAATGATGGAGACAGTCTTCCATCTGAAATGAACACACGAGAAACAGGAGCCAAAAAAAAAAAACTCCTTTAGGCTGATGCAGCATCCTTCTCTCCACAATGATATTGTGGTGCAGGCCTTCTAACAAAACTTGAAATAAGGGCAGGGCACCAGGCACAGGATGCTGAATCTCTTGGTTTATAGGTGGGTACATAGGGGAGGCCCAAGCCAGGGAGGTGTGAGCTATTTATGGTGCATGCCACTTTATGAAACGCGGAGAAAAATCACTAGTGCTCAAGGATTCTACACAATCAGCATTTGCCCTGAAGGATGTTTTACCCTTACCCTGAGAGCCTCCACTCTGGTGTGTGTGGGGGGGGGGGGGCGGGGAAGAGGGAGAAAGTTATGCCTAGGGTCAGAGAGAGGCATATGTGGCCTCCAGGGAGGCATCTGCAACTCATGTTGCTATAGAATCGATGTCAAATTGGCCACCTCAAAGGTTTGTGTCATTCATACCTTCAAGGCAATGGCCTATCTCCTCAGACTCCCATCTTAGAGCCTCTCACGTTCACTTATTTTCTTTCTTTTTTTTGTTGTCTGAGTCTCACTCTGTCCTCTGGGGTGAAGTGCAGTGGCACGCTCACAGCCATCGTAGCCTCAATCTGCTAGACTCAGGCGATCCTTCCACTTCAACCTTCCAAGCAGCTAGAACTACAGGCGCACACCACCCCACCCAGCTAATACTTTTACTTATTGTAGAGACGAGGTCTTGCCAAGTTGCCCAGGCTGGTCTCGACCCCCGTGGGCTCAGGCAGCCCTCTTGCCTCGGCCTCCCAATGTGCCGGGATTGTGGATGTGAGCCACCGCACCCGGTCCACTTCTTCTACACTTCCTCCACCTAGTAGGTAAACACATACTGTCCATTCTACTCAAGGAACAATCCCCTGCCACTGCAGTTTTCGTTCTCCTTAGGCTTCCAGAATCTGGCAGCAGTTCCCCCTTCAAGCCCCTGAAAAAGCCTCCTAACTGGCCCTCCTGCCACATTTTCTCCTCCGTGTGACCCAAGAAGCCTCTTTCTTAAATGGATGCAAAAAGGAAAACACAGATACCTGCTTCAGATCTTTTCCCTTTCCTTTCCTTTTCCGTTTCTTTGCTTCCTTCATTTTTACTTTTTTGGAGGGAAAAAATTATTGATAAGATTTCAACTCCTAGCAATTGCATGACTCTTTCTATGTTGGCTCCAACCCATGTTATCTAGCTTCAAATCCTGCCACCCAAATTCGGGCACACGTTTCTTCTGTGACATAGACTGTTCTCACCTTTCCCTGGAGGTAACAGGCCTAGTTGTGAACTCTTGCTTTTGTAACATGCAACTGCTTTTGTCTAGACTGACTCTCAACCACCTTCACATGGAGATGCTTATCCTTCCACTCTCAGCTTGTCTGCTCCTTAGAAAAACGTCTTCTGTTCTGTTGGTAGTACTCAGGCAGAGCACCAAGTGTGTCTTTGTAAAAGTACTTACCTTTAGTACTGTGACTACCTGTTTACATTTCTATCCCTCTCTAAAATGTGAGATTCTTGAAGGTAGGCACTAGGTCTTTCCTGCCAAGCCCTTAGAATGGTACATCCCATGTAGGAAACAAACCCTCGTTGTTGAAAGAAAAAGCAAAAGTACATATGAGACAATTCTAAAATGAACAAAATGGATGTTTTTATGTTATTTAGGAAGAGTTGAAATCTTTTCTCTGACGTGATGTGTTGCATAGGATTTGAAGGGCTGATTTTGGCACCCAGGGGCCTTGAGTAACTTTGTTCCTATGGGAACCGGCACTCTAAGTTCCAAACAGCACACACACAAATGAACTCTGGAACACAACGTGTCACCTCAAGACTCCACGGGCCAAGTAGCTGGCACTGAGGCTGGGAGGCAGCCCTCCGACTGTTGACTGTCTGTGCTTCTGTGACAGGTGAATGAGGCAGAAGGGACACACCACAACTCGAGGAGGGCCAAGCCAACCACAGGGACCAGCCCCAGTCAGCCCGTGAGCCACTGATGCCCTCTGCCCACCTGGCCCTTCTGGGCCCATGCCATGCTCATCACGGTGTACTGTGTGCGGAGGGACCTCTCCGAAACCACCTTCTCCCTCCAGGTCAGCCCCGACTTTGAACTCTGCAACTTCCGGGCCCTCTGTGAGCTTGAGTCCCGTGTCCCCGCCGATGAGATCCAGATCATCTACATGGAGCGACTCCTGGCTGATGACCACCGTACCCTGGGCTCCTATGGCCTCAAAGACGGAGATGTCGTTGTTTTACTTCAGAAGGAGAATGTGGGACCTCGGCCTCCAGGACGTGCCCCAAACCAACCTGCAATGGATTTCAGCGGGGTGGCCATGCCCGGGACGTCCAGCTCCCGGCCACAGCATCAGCAGCGTGCACCAGCGGCCCCGCTGTCCCATGGCTTGGCCTCGGGAGAGAAGATGGCCTCTGCTGAAGGTCTGGACAGCCCCGCCTTGATTCGCAGCATGCTGCTCTCCAATCCACACGACCTGTCCCTGCTGAAGGAACGCAACCCACCCCTGGCAGACGCCCTGCTCAGCGGAAACCTCGAGATGTTTTCTCAGGTCCTGATGGAGCAGCAGAGGGAACGGGCCTTGAGGGAGCAAGAGAGGCTTCGTCTCTTTTCTGCCGACCCGTTTGACCGGGAAGCTCAGGCCAAAATAGAAGAAGCAATCCGGCAGCAGAACATTGAAGAAAACATGGCCATAGCGATGGAAGAGGCGCCTGAGAGTTTCGGACAGGTGGCGATGCTCTATGTTAACTGCAGAGTGAATGGACATCCTTTGAAGGCTTTCGTTGACTCGGGTGCCCAGATGACCATTATGAGCCAAGCTTGTGCTGAGAGGTGTAACATCATGAGGCTGGTGGACCGGCGCTGGGCTGGCATTGCCAAAGGAGTAGGCACGCAGATAATTATTGGCCGTGTGCATCTAGCTCAGATTCAAATCGAAGGCGATTTCTTACAGTGCTCTTTCTCGATTCTCCAGGAGCAACCCATGGACATGCTTCTAGGCCTCGATGTGCTCAGGAGACATCAGTGTTCCATCGATTTGAAGAAAAATGTGCTGGTAATTGGCACCACGGGCACACAGACTCCCTTCCTTCCCGAGGGAGAGCTACCCTCGTGCGCTAGGATGCTGAGTGGCGCCGGACAGGAAGAGTCGTCAACAAGGAAATAGCAGATACTAGTCAAGGTTTAGTCACAGATTCGGGACCAAGAAAGCATCAAAGCAGGTTATAAATGTGCCACCACCTTGAGGGAGACTTAGGTCCCGGGAAATTATAAGACATGAGCTCACTGGCAATGGGATCATTAAAAACATCAGTAACAGCCAAACCTGGCTTTGGGATTAAGTTCTCAGATATGTAATGATGTGAATTGCAATGGCTTGATCTTGGTCCCTCTTCCATTGCCCTTGTCCAGAGGTACTGGATCTCATCTTGGGAAGGTTCTGGAGGTTCCAGCCAATGTACAGATAATCCATGAAGAGGAAAACCAGACTCTTCCTTTAGAGATACTCTTCTATCAGTTTACAGGGGGCGGGGCTTTATCCAAACCTGTGGCTGTTTTGCAAAATTCCCTGAGAAAAAGCCATTGCTTCAGAGCTTATGAGGCGTTTACACAAAACTATTTCTTTTTTTTTTTTGAGTTGGAGTCTCACTCTGTCGCCCACACTGGAGTGCAGCGGCCACTCCCGGCCACCACAGCCTCGACCTGCTGGGCTCCGGCGATCCTTCCGCCTCAGCCTTCTGAGTAGCCGGAATTACAGGCATGCGCTACCACGCCCGGCTGATTTTTTTATTTATTACAGAGATGAGGTCTCGCTGCCCAGGCGGGTCTCGAACCTGCGGGCTCAGGCAATCCACTCACCTCAGCCTCCCAAAGGCGCGGGATTACAGGCTGAGCCACCGAGCCCGGCTCACAAAACTATTTCACACCAGCACTAACAATTATTCATATTCAGAGAAATATGTCTATTTGCACACATTTTGTTTTCTTTGGGAAAGGTATTAGACGCAGTGAGTCAATTATATTCCTAAGTTCATTAATACTTAAAAATGCCTATTTGGGGCAACACAAGAACCCGTGTCCTCAAGTTTACATCTTCCTTTCCCCTGGATTCCCTTGGGGTTCTGCTCACTGCAACCCATTGCTAAAGGCTATTTTTAGAAAGTAAGTTATTCTTCTAAGATTCCCAAATAAATCTTCTCTTTCTTCTCCATTCAAAGAAACCCAGGTTGTAAAAACAAAGGCTATAAGTGCTATTTTAAAAAATTTATGGTGCTTCTTGGGAGCTTAGTAGTTTGTATGGTGATAGGCATGAGAGGTGAGGGCAAGCAGTGGTTCAGGCTATCTAATACTTCAACAAATTTGTCACCTTTTTATAAATCTGCTGACTATATTAAGCTGCTGCTACACAAATATCGTTTGAACAAAGGACTTCACTGATAAAATAACATTTGAAAGCTTCTGAATAAGAAGATCTCTAAGGCCTCATTCAGAATGATTCATTCTGACAAGGCTACTCTCTGTTACTACTAACAATGGGAAATGGAAGCTCCTAAACTTAATTACTACCCATGGCTAAAATACCAGAGAGAAAAGTTTCAGCTTCTGAGTCCATCAGATGCAGGGGAAATGTTTCAGGACAATAATTCATCAAGACTGGTGTTGGAAAAGTGAATTCAAAATCAAGAAGCGTATGCTCTGATCAAATTTAATTACTAAGACAAATCAGTTTATTCACCTTACAACTCAGGTTTCTCTATATTTGGGAGGCGGTCACTTTTCAAGTGCTACATCTCCATTATGATCTAAGAAATCCTTTACATTATTCTATTTCCCAACATGACTTAGGTCACTCAAAGTATTCTTTTTCTTTTCTTTTTTTTTTGAGTCGGAATCTCACTCTGTCACTCAGATTGGAGTGCAGTGGCAGCTCCCGGCCACCGCAGCCTCGACCTGCTGGACTCCGGCGATCCTTCCGCTTAGCCTTCCAAGTAGCTGGAACTACAGGCACGCGCTACCACACCCGGCTAATTTTTTGATTTATTGTAGAGATGAGGTCTCGCCAGGTTGCGCAGGCAGGTCTCAAACCCGCGGGCTCAGGCAATCCACTCACCTCAGCCTCCCAAAGCACGGGAATACAGGCTGAGCCACCGGCCCGACCTCAAAGCATTCTTAAAGGCTACGGGGGGTGGGGTGGGGGGGTGGGAATCCTCCCCTGTCATCCTCATACCCCCTTCTGCTTTGATTCTTGTTGATACTGATCACCTTTTCTCTAAAGAGCCTCTTCCCTTCCAGCCAGTGTCAGTTCTCCTCCCAGTTCTCTTTTTCCTTCTAGGTGTTCCCATGCTCATATTTCACAGTCTTATCTAGATTTGTACCAAGTGTTACACCCAGTAGAACCACTATAAATAACCAATTGGACAGATTGCTACTTTTGTTCCCACTTTTACACTCAAGACAAGTGCAATTAGCGAAAAAAGGAAGACATTCACGGTAAGATCAAGGATAAGCAAAATGCTTATGTATAGACGGGAACTGACCTGATACATTCATGGATTCTTGCACAGAAAAATTATGCAAGATTCTCAGCTTCTCTTTCTGGACTCAGTTTTAAGATCCATTTATGCAAAAACCGTATCTTATTTGTATGAGCCACATGGGACTCCTCAGCATCAAACGAAAGTGTCATATATGACCTATAAGGATGTCTGACTCACATAAGGCAGGCTAAAAACTCACAGAATCTTTAAAGTAAAAGACAGTTCAAGTGATATCATATCCAACCATCCCGCCATCACTGGGGAGGCTATGATGTTTTAGGAAAAGTCTCAGGTTTAATTCTTTGTTTCTTATTTTTAGTGGACATCTATTGTCCCATAATTTCCAAGAAACTGGTCTTGATTCTCCTACTGCCAAGAAAGCATCTGATCTTTCTGGCATGAAGAAATCCTTTTTTTTTTTTTTTTTTTTGAGTAGGAGTCTCACTCCATCACCCAGGCTGGAGTGCAGTGGTATGCTCACGGCCACCCCAGCGTCAACCTTCTGGGCTCTGGCGATCCTTCCACCTCAGCCTTCCAAGTAACTGGAACTACAGGCACACGCTACCATGCCCAGCTAATTTTTGATTTATTGTAGAGACGAGGTCTCGCCGAGTTGCCTGGGCTGGTCTCGAACCCACAGGCTCAGGTAATCCACTTGCCTCAGCCTCCCCAGGTGCTGGGATTACAGGCTGAGCCACCAAACTCAGCCAGGAAATCCTTTTAATATATGAAATCAGTATCATCCTACCTATTCTTTTGATAGGCTTTGGTAGGCTTTCAGCAGATTCTTTAACTGTTCCTCCCAGGACATGTTTGGATTCCCTAAAGATTTCTTTTGTGTTTCTGTTTCTTTGGACACATTCCAAATTCTAAAAATATTACTTGAGTAAATAGAGGGGTAAATTAAAAAAAAATTGAATTGAAAAGCAATGATCTCAAAGAAAAATCAATAAAGCGAATTTATTTAGCAATGCCCTTACTGATTAATTTTTAAAATAAGAAAGTGTTTTAAAGATCAGTTTCATTAAAGTCTTGATAAAATCCCATGTAAGCTTTTTCCTAATCAATTACATTTTAAATGGATTAGTTTCTGTAAAAAGCAACATTTTTTGCTTGTCTTCCATGTAAATAAGGTGCTATTCAAGGTATTTTGCTTGTATTACTGCTCTTAATCCTCAGAATAGACCTTCATAATAGTGATTTTTAACCCCATTTTGCAGAGGGGAAATTTGAGGTTCAGAATTATTACAAACATTCAAATATCCAAAATGAAGTTTTTAAAACACTTTTTAATGGCTATCTACACTTTACATTGTAACCCAGTTCTATACACACACATACATACACACACACATACACATGTATTTCTCTATAAAACAAAAACAAAGAGTTTTGAAATAATATGAAATGTTTTATCCTTTCCTATTCTATTTTTAAAAATTATATTTTAATGTATCCTAGCAAGATATCCTGATCCACAATTAACAAAACATTGACTGACCTACTGGACTACATGATTCAAATGTTTCTGATTTCAAATGCCAAGTTCTTCCACTAGGTATTTCTTTACCTGATATACTTTAATCCTAGATCCTAGTGAAAAAATTGCAGAATTATGACACAATTTTATTTTATGGGAAACATCAGAGCACTACCAGTACAAATAACAGAGTGGTAGAAGTTAGAATATATGCAACTATTCTTTACTGAACGCCCATGAAATAAGTTCTGAGTCAGGTTTTTATAAATATGGAAATAAGTAAGTTACAGTTCCAGACTTCAAGATGACTATAACCTAGCAGGGGGTAGAAGATAGACTTTAACCAACTAAGAAAAAAATGGATGGGTATCACATTAAAAACATTTTGGCGATTAACAGTAGCAAATATCTGTCTGGGGATGGGGAAACACCTCTTATCAACAGGGTGCCTGAACGAAACATAATTGTACACCTAACCCTTAACTGTACCCCACAAAACCATAATAAAAAATATTGATCATGAAAAAAAAAGAAAAAAAACCATTTTGGCATAAAATAAAGAATATAATTTCTGTTGGTAGTTATTTTAAAAATAAAAGTAAGCAAGCACTTTCAATATGTCTAAAATGCCCATCACTGATGCAGAAACAAAACCTTGCCCTCTTCTTAAATTTTGGATTACTAGCATACTACTAGTAAATATCTACCAATGGAAATTTACTACCTGAAAAAGGATGAACAGATCTGTTTTCTTTCTTCCTATTAGAAATCAGAATAAAGTAGACCACATGATGAAATATACCTACCCTGCTTAACAAACCATTTAAAAAAATCCTAAGTTTCGCCTAATGCTCATTTAAATACCCATCTTACCTAAAAGAAAATCACTGTGGTGATAAGCACATATTTCAAGATTGCAGTAATGCATTCTGCTGCAGCTAAACTGGAAGACTGATGTTGTCTGAGAGAAGTAGAACAAATACCCTTAACCGCTCTCTTAAAATATTGGGCCATAAAACTTCTCTTGCTTCTAGGGGGAATACCCACTCCCCAAAGAGAAAAAAGACAAATGGGTGTCTGTATGTATACATTTGTCTTCACTGCAGGTACTAAATTGTGCCTTTTTAGTTAAAAGAACATGGTGCTTTTTCCAGAATGCCAGTTGCAAGTGGGTCATTTGCTGACATCCAACGTTCCATAAAGAAACACTTGAGAAAACGATGAGTGATCTGAGATTCACACCAGGAAACAGCTGGCAAAGATATGAATCGATGCTAATATTCTTTGAAGTTAGCGAACGTCTAGTAAACCAAAGAGGAACAAAGAAAAAGATGGGTAAAGGAAGGCAATAAAAACAAAAACAAACAAAAAACAAAACAAAACCGGAAGTCCAGGTTGACTTTAACTGATTCTCTCTTAGTATAAGTATCATTTTATATGGTGGCTAAGTCCTAGGCTATGATTAAGGATGAGCCACCGTACTTTGGTCACCACTGGCAAGTTATCTAAGAATGACAGTGTTTTCACAGTAGAGCCTGAGTCAAGCCTGCTTTTGAACACTAGCTTGTTTCCACCCCTGGGTCCATCTGTTCAAATCTCAGAATTCCCAAGGGTCTGTTATCAGAGAAACAGATGCTGTCTTTTGTTCCTTCCACACAGGACCCATTGAACAGGCTGTTGAGGTGGGTATACCTGGGATAGCTTTGTCTTTTATTACTGCTGTGAATGTTTCCTAATGACTACTTTTTTTCTTCTTTTTTTTGAGAAAAAACTTTTGTAAATCTACGTTTTCTATATTTCTAGTTAATAAGGCTTATGTTAAGAGCATTATAATAAAAATTACAAGAAGATTTCACCTTATGTTAATGTCGGTAGGAGGTAATGTGGACAATGCTTTAAGTCAGGGGTCCCCAGCCCATGGGGACATGGACCAATCCGTGACCTGTTAGGAACTGGGCTGCACAGCAGGAGGTGAGTAGCTGGGGAGTGAGGGAACCTCCATCTTTATTTACAGCCTTATTTGTATTTACAGCAGTTCCCCACCACTTGCTTGTAAGCTCCATCAGCTGTCAGATCAACGGTGGCATTAGATTCTCACAGGGATGCAACCCTATTGTGAATTGCACATGTGAGGGGATCTAGGCTTCATGCTCCTTATGAGAATCTAAAGCCTAAGGACCACTCCCCTACTCCGCCATCTGCGCAAAAATTGTCTTCCATGAAACCCATCCCTGATGCCAAAAAGGTTGGGGACAGCTGCTTTGGGTAATGGTGAAGGATACATTCTTCTACTGTTAATTGACGTATTGATGCCCTGCCCAAATAAAATAGACGGTGATGACCAGATAAGTATATTCCAGGAAAACAATCACTTAAATCCATCAAATTCTTACCCTACAGCATTAATCACCATTCTGAAATCTTACTCTGCCAGGGCTTTCCTAGGAGGATCCTTTGAGATAAGGAGGGAAATTAATTTAAAATTACATTAATTCTCATATTCTGCCTTTCAAACTCATGTCATGTCCAGGGATTGGTCTATCAGTCAAAAATTATCAGTGTTTTGCGTTCACACATGTCACTAAAAATTCAATGTATTTTTTTTTGAGAGTCTTGTCATTGGTCTATATCATGTAGAGAGACAACTTATAGTCTTAGCCTTTAAGAAAAAGTCTAGTTAGAGACACTATAAAAAATGTAGAGTGAAATATTTGAAAATAATATTTAATATAATGCTGAATCATAAAATACAGAATATGGAGTTGAAAGAAATGGCTTCTGCTCCCCATCTGTGACACAAATACAACCTAGCAGGATCTATTTAACAAAATCTTACTGATCACCTGCTGTATGTCAGGACCACTTTGGGTGCTGAGTTTCCCCGAGACAGCCACTGGTTGCTGGTGCCCAGCTGGTGCTGTGAGCTCCAGCCAGGCATATCTGAGTATTTATCACCTCCTCAAAGATGAGTCTTTCAGGGTCCCTCTGTGGCTTATCAATTCAGAGTTTCAGGGTTTCAGGGTCCCTCTAGGCTTATCAATCCAGAGTTAACACATGGCTAATTCTTAGGCTAAACTTCAAAGTAAAGTTAGTGGTCTGTTTCTGCTTTGCCCACAGTGGCACTGTGCTCAATTTGCTCCTATTAAGGGCTTAATCCTGGAGCAAAGTTCAGCAGCTACAAACAAATATTTCTCTTTCAAAGTTAACAAAACCTGAATTGTATCCCACAATTTTAAAATAAAAAATTTAAAGTGAAGAAAACAAAAACCGAAAGAAAGTTAACGAAAATCATCTGGGGCTTAGACAATAGGTGACCACAAGCAGCAATACAGTCACAAGGAATTAACTATCCCAGCTAGTTCATTTGTTTGAAGATTTGTTGCATGCTTTAATTTCAGGAAATAATAGAACAGGGATTCTCAAGGACAAGAAGATACCAACCAGACAGAAATTATATAAATATTTGGGCTTTTAGGAAACCTGGAAATCTACCTGAAATAGAGTCTATAATACTCAGTGATCTATCACAGAAACAAAGAACAGATACCACATGTTCTCAGTCATAAGCAGAACCTGAACATTTACAATAATACTGTAAGAAAGGGATTGGCAGTAGAAGGATACTGCTGGGGTGAGGGTAGAGACACAACATCAGTAAGGGTACCTGATCTCAAACTAGACAAAGTGGGGACCAAACTTTACCTGTATCATGTCCACTTGTACACCTAATCCTGAATTGTACCCCATGTATTTTTTTTTGTGTGTGTGTTGGAGTCTCACTCTGTCGCCCAGATTAGAGTGCAGTGGCCGTTCCCGGCCACCGCAGCCTCGACCTGCTGGACTCAGGCGATCCTTCCGCCTCGGCCTTCTAAGTAGCTGGAACTACAGGCACGAGTTACCACGCCCAGCTAATTTTTTATATATTGTAGAGATGCGGTCTCTCCAAGTTGCCCAGGTGGGTCTCGAACCCGTGGGCTCAGGTAATCCACTCACCTCAGCCTTCCCAAGCGAGGGATTACAGGCTGAGCCACCGAGCCCAGCTATCCATGTCTTTAAAATTAAAAAAAATAATCCAATAAGTGCTGAACTTTTTCTGGAATGGTCATAATCTTGATAATAATTATATCTTTAGTTTTGAGAGTTTTATGTGAGGCAAATTGTATCTGTTAATAAATATAGATGATATGAACAAATAAATGGAAAAGTCTCACATGTTAATAATAAGCTAATATAGAGGATATAGAGGTATTTTTGACCTTGACTTAGTTCTTACATAAAAGCAAGGTAAGACGGAATCACATAAAGATAGTAGGATTATTTTATTTATTTATTATTTAGAGTTGAAGTCTCACACTGTCACCCAAGCTGGAATGCAGTGGTGCACACAAGGTTACAGCAGCCTCCACCTGCAGGGCTCAGGAGATCCTTCCACTTCAACCTTCCAAGTAGCTGGCACTACAGGTGCATGCCACCACACCTGGCTCATTTTTTGTTTTATTGTTGAGACGAAGACTTGCCAAGTTGCCCAGGCTGGCCTTAAACCCCTGGCCTTTCACCTCCGCCTCCCAATGTGCTGGGATTACAGCCATGAGCCCTTGCACCCAGTGATAGTAAGATTGTTTTTAAATAATTAGAATAAATATATTCTGGGTTAACAATATGATTGATATTTACATGTATAGATGTAAAAGTAAGTGTTTTGAAAAATAAACCCTTAAAGTGCTTTTAATCTGGTAAAGTTACCAGTGGTTATATTCTAAGGGCAGTATAATTAGTGCTTGCCATGGCCATCTCATTCCAGTTTGCCCAGAACTGTCTTGGTTTTAAAACATATTTTTTGCATCACAGTAACTCCTTCAGCTCTTAGGAAGACCAGAACAGTTGGTCACCCTACTAGACTGGAAGTGGATATCTAACGGTGTGCTCATGGGCATGTTGTGCACCTCTAAACAAATTGCAAATTTTTTGTTTTATTGTTGAGACGAAGTCTTGCCAAGTTGCCCAGGCTTGAATAATCAATAATCAGTAAATGTCCAAATGTTGAAAGGAAAATGTCCTAATCTACTTATATAAGGGTGGTAACCTTATTTAAACTCATTTTTCAAATATTTCTGGTCTGGAAAGTTAAACATTTTAAAAATGACGAGAAAAATCACATTTAAGAAATACAAAAACAATTTAATAAAAGTACCCTATACATTTTTTTTCCAGAAAATTCATACTAAAGCTGAAGTTGGTAAAACTGGTTTAATTTTCCAGCTTCCTCAGAAATTTTACTTGTTTATACAATAAAAAAGTAAAGAAGTAGAAATGACCATTAGAAAATTGAGGCATAGGACATTCAAAATAAATATTTAAATTATTTGTGAATTTGGATTACCCTGGAAAAGCATAGCTTAAACAAAATTATACTATTTTTTACACTAATAGTAAGGACTTGATAGACTGATTTTAAGTCTGAAAGTAAATCCTAGGTTTTGAATTTTTAACAGAATATTTGAACAAAGGAGCAGAAAATTCAGGAGAAGCACAAATAAATAATGATGTTACTTTCACATTTATTTTAAGTTGTCATGGACTTACGGAAAGTCGAGATGCAATAAACAGAATGTAAGATAAGAATAAAGTGGGAGAAGTAAAAGACAAGCAGGTTTGTTAATAAAGAGATATTTTTACAGACAGTGGAGGATGCCTGGAAGAGGAAGTTTTGCTGAGTGTGTGGTTAAGGAGAGGAAAGTCCATAATTCTGCGGTTGAATTCTGTTGAGTCTGGGGAGGGGGAGGGGTACACCTCATCAACAAGGGTACCTGCATAATGAACATTAGAATCCTGAATTGTATTCCACATCTTTAAAAAAAAAATGAAAGTAACTGCAAACAAACAAACAAACAAACAAAAAGTCCAGGAACTGGAGGGCAAAGGGAAGATATGACTGGGTTGTCATGTTGCCATGAAAGCAGAGTCTGAGAAGGTCCCAAAGAAAAATAGTTAGCCACCAACACCCAGTGTGTCAAATGTGAAGGAAAGTAAAATGGCAGACTGAGATCTCTACTACTGCCACTGGAAGGGCAATAAAAGGTAGCACCCTCAGAATTGAAGGAGAGTGCACAGAGGAGTTGACAGCATCAGTGGGTCATCAGAAACATACACAAGGCAACTTTTGTTACCAGCTGAGTCAGCTCTTTAAGTCACTGTTTTTAGTTTTTATTATGTACCATTATTATTATTATTATTATTGACACAGGATCTCACTATGTTTTCCAGGCTAGTCATGAACACCTGGGTTCAAGCAATCCTCCCAAAAAGGACTCCCAAAGTATTGGGATTACAGGCATGAGCCACTGCAGCTGGTCCCCAATTCATTGTTTAATAGCTTTACTTCCGGTCTATCTCATCAAGAGTGCAGGAATCAATGATGTTAGGAGAAATTTTGTACAAAGATACTATAGCCAGCGCTATAGGATTCTTTCTATCATGAATGACTGCATAAAGTTAAAGCAACAGATGGGCAGTTAGACTAAAACGGAAACAATGATATTCTCTGTTCAAACATTGCCAACTGCCATCACTTGGACTCCAAAACTATAATTGACAGAAAACAATTTCATTGATATTCCCTAGCTATAGGAGTTTATGTCCCCATATGGCATAGGCCTCCTCTATCAATGCCTCATTACATAATGACTACTAAGTCTCTGGTTTGAAAATGCCTTCATTAAAATGAGAAATTACAACAGAGCTTGCGCTTTTTCCGTAAGTATTCAATAACAAATCTGTTTAAATTTTATAAAAGGTACAATGACTTTCCTATGTTATCCAACTATTCCCAGTGAGTCCGGTTAAATTATTTTTAAAAATAAGCAAACATCCCAAAGACTAGCGAGAATACACTTTAACATTCTTTCTCCTTTTGAAACACATTCTAAACATAGGTATTTTAGGTTGTGGCATATGTGAACATTTCAAATTCCTATTGCACTATCACATTGTGTAGGTTTGTGAAGTTCTGAAAAACTTGGCAGCCAACCTAATGGATGTGCTAAAGTCCTACAACGGGCAGCCCTCTTTCGGGTCCCCTCCCACTTGGAAGCTTTTTTGTATTCTTAATAAACTTCTACTTTCTTGCCCCCCCAAATAAAAAACAAAGTCCTACAACAAGTTCTGAGAGTAAGTTCACGATTCATCATCCTTCAGTTGAGAAGTCATGGAAAATGGTTAAAGGCGATTGGTCATTAGATACATTATATTCATTCATAGTTGACCAAATGAAAGATTACAGTACATGTTTAAGGTAATTCTGCTCTATCTTTAGGAATGAATTAGAAGCCACTGACTTATTTCAGCCTACCAAAATACAAAGAAATAATCTGGTACGCATTTTTGAGAGAACTCCAGAGATACCTGACTCCATATGTAACGTCAATGACAACCTATATTTCTTTTGTAGAAATATGTTTCTATATTATAGCTGGCTGCATTTTGGTAAATTTGATGATACTCTAAAAAGCATAGACATAAGAACAGAATATCACATGTTCTCACTCATAAGTGGGATCTGAATATTAATCACAATAACGCAAGAAAGAGATTGGCAGTTGCAGGACACTGCCAGGGAAGGGAGCAAGGTAGGGGAACCTTTAACAACACAAACAAAGGGTCCCTAGTCCTAAACCAGAGGAAATGAGGACCAGTTGGTGGCCCAAACTTTACCTGCACATACATGATTTATGCACCTAATCCTGACTTGTATCCCACATCTTTATGATAAAATAAAGTAAAAGATAAAAATAAAAAGCATAGACATTTAAAGGCTCTCTTCTGGAGACCATGTCTTGATCTTGAGGGTAATTTACCGGTCCAGATGAATTCAGCTAGCTAAGTAGACATGAAAATTCAATTTCAATGAGAAGATATGAAGAATAACTTTCCCAAGGATATTTGAATGATTTTAGAAGCAATTAGATAAAGCTAAACACTCCATGTTAATTCTGTTATTCATTCATTTTCTACTGTCTTCTTTCTGGAATAAACAAAGCTAGTTCTCTTACTTTATTACTGTTCTGTTTCCTAGATTACCTCAAACACTCTTCTCCTTCTTGTTCTTTCCATTCATATGCGTGAAAAGGTCTTAACACAAACCAACCTAATCAGAAAGTTACCAAATCCCTACTGAGAGCTAGAGCAGATTTGGATGCTTTATTTTATAAGTGTTACAAGTCATTTCTTGTTCCTGACAGACTAACCTTTGCTACTAATACAGGCAATTCCCAAAGCTACCTTGTTTTCAGGCCACGAGTACAATTTGAGAGTATGCTGAAACATCAATCCAATTAGTGGCATGCCATTCGTATGCTCACTCAAAATCTAGATACTGAGAGTTATACAGGGCACCGGGCAATGCTTCAGGGGTTAGAAAAACAGTGGTGCACAAGAACGACAAAGCTGTCATCCTCTTGCAGCTACTTTTTCAATGAAAGTTTCAAACAATACAGAATAATCACACCCACCACCAAGTCCATAGCACATACCAAGCGAGTTGTTTCTTCTAAACATGCTATATACTGTAACTCCTTTTACTTTACAACCTGTAAGTATTAAACAACATCCCCATTTTAAAGATTGGGATACTGAGGAACAGAGAGGCTAAGTAACTTGTCCAAGGTCACAGAGCTAGTTAGTGGCTGCCTTCAGGACTTAGGGATCCAGGGTCTGTGTGCTTAGTCACTCTATCATGCTATGTCTCATTAACAGCAAATAAATGCATGTGTAATGTGAGGGAGAGACGTGTTCTAAGAGTAAGGATAAAAGCACTGTAAGGGATCAGAGAACAATGGAAGGGAGAGGACACTAGTTGAGATGAAGGGGTCAGGAGGGACTCTTTTCTGGAGACCATGTCTTGATCTTGATCTTGAGGGTAATTGACTGATTCTGTGAGAAGGCGTTATTTGAGGAGAAACCCAAAGGATGCGACAGGAGAACTCTTGAGAAGACCTGATTGAAGAGCCTTTCAGGAGGAAAAAAACCAAAAGACCCAAAGGCAGGAACAAATTAGGTGTGTTCAAGGAAGAAGAAGAAGAAGAAGTAGGAATTGGTTAGGGTGGAGTGATAGAGTGCACCAGAAGGCGCACTCTAGAGGGACAAGGCTTTGTAGTTCTAAACATGGGGTTTGGGTTTCATTCTAAGTGCTATGGGACTTAAGGGGTTTTAAGGAAGGGAGAGACATTTGTTTTATTTTTCAAAACTTTCTCTGGTTGCTTTGTGAAAAATACAAGGGCTAAGACCAGGCCCCTGAAAAGTCTAGTATCTACAGGTGGGCAGAGGAGGAGGGATCAGCCAAGGAGCCTAGCAAAGAGTAGTCATGAGGTAGGAGGGAAATAAAGAAAATCAGGTCTAGGAGGCTAAATAAAGACAATAAAGATGATGTGATCATTGTGCCAAGCATGTATGGGAGCATAGGATGAGGGATGAAAATTGACAGCTGGATTTGGCAAGGGAGAGGTCGTTGGTCACTTTGACAAGAGTCACCTTGTCGGGATATGGCAAAATAAAGCCTGGTCTGAAGGAGGTGGGGGAGCCAGCTGAACTGGAAGAGGTGAAAGAGTAACTACAAATAATTACCTCAGGAACAAGTTCTTGAAGGGAAACAGAGAAAGACCATAGTAGATGATACGGCCATGAAAGCATGTCTTTTACTACAAAGGTAGTTCAGGGTGGTTAATGTGTTGATGAGAATGAGTCAGCGCCAGGGAGAAACTGAAGAGGAGAAAACAAAAGACAATTCAAAGAATCCAGACCATACATGAGGGCATATTATGCAGGAATAAAGAACAAAATCAGGGCCTTTGCAACAAGTTGAATGCAACTGGAGACCATCATACTAAGTGAACTATCACGGAAACAAAGACCTGAATACCACAGGTTCTCACTCGTAAGTGGGTCCTGATCACTGGTCACACTAGCCCAAGGAAGGGATCAGCAGATGCTGGACACTGCTGGGGACGGAAGGGAGGGAGGAAGGGGGGAGGATGGCATGTGGCATCACGCTGAGTACCTGGTCCACAGTCAGGGGGAGAGGACCAGCTAGAAACCCAAACTTCACCTGCATGCAACTGACTTATGTAGTAAACCCCCACTTGTATCCCACAACTCTAAACTAAAAACACGGAGCACAGTCTTTGCCTATGTGGGAGGAATTGGGCTTTAAGCAGGAGCAGCGTTCACTGCGTGTAACAGGCAGGAAGGCAGAGCAGGTAGGCTGATAGGATAGATGGTGTGAAGTTGAGATGTTTCTCCTCTAGCTTCTATTTTCTCAATGAAATAAGGAGCAAAGAGTAGAGGAAAGTAAGGAATGCTGAAGGATTGAGGAGTCTGGAGAAGGTCTGAAACAAAACGGTAAGTTGAATAGGAAAAGGTATTTGAATTTCAGTCGAATCCCGAGGGCTTGCTGGAGATTTTAGTCTAAAAAAATTATTTTTTCTTTTTTTGGGTTTTTTTTTTTGTGTGTTTTCAGTGGGAGTCTCACTCTGTCGCCCAGACTGGAGTGCAGTGGCATGCTCCTGACCACCGCAACCTTGACCTGCTGGGCTCCGGCGATCCTTCCGCCTCAGCCTTCCAAGTAGGTGGAACTACAGGTGTGCACTATCATGCCTGGCTAATTTTTGATTTATTGTAGAGATGAGGTCTCGCCAAGTTGCCCAGGTGGGCCTCGAACCCGCAGGCTCAGGCAATTCACTCACCTCAGCCTCCCAAAGTGCGGGATTACAGGCTGAGCCACCGAGCCCGGCTTAGTCTGAAAAATTTAAATGAAACTAGCCAAGCACTAGACTAGATAAGTGAATATTCTGATCTTGACACCGATTTTGCCACTTGCTGGGTATGTGCCCTTACATAAGGCACCGAACTTTCCTGGGCCCCAGTCTGCTCATCAAGCAGAGCAAGAAGGCTGTGGGTTTGTCCCACTCTGAGGCTCCCAGAAATGCAGGCACTTTGGGTTGTCTTGGTGACTACTGGCATTCAGTATACCAAGTCCAAGGGTACTCAATGTCCTTTAGTGCGTGGAAGAGTCCTATGAGACAAATAACTGTCTTTCCCCAGTCTACAGCAGTGCCCATCCCAATGAGAAACACACCAAGTGGAGGGTCACTTCAAGGGTCTTCCCGGCTCTAAGACTGATGGCAGTCTTAATCACCTATGTCAGGAGAAGCTAGCTCCTACACTGATGGATAAAGCATATATCCATTTAATTCAACACTAGCAATCCTCTCTCTCATCTCCCAAAGTATTTTCTAGACTGAGAATAGACTGTGAGTCAGGCAAAATGAACAGAAGTTGAGTTTGCCCTCGTTATTTCCTCAGGCCTTAGAGATACTAATGAGCAGTGAAACATCTACAGATTACAGCCAAGAAATGACAGAGCCAGCACAAGGTGATTCAGAAATAATAATAATTAAAAAAAATTCCCTCCATCATTATGAAAACCATTGTCTTTAGCTATCATAAGAGTTAAACACAAGGGTTGCCAGTAATAACATCCAACAATAGAAAAGAAGGTTTGGTACCCAGGTATTGCCAGCATGGAATGAGGTAACATCTCACTGTCATAAAATGAGAAAAATTAATTTTAATTGTACTGACCATGAGGACTCCAACATGAACTGAAAATTGGTTGACAAGAACAGGGCAATTATGGAAGGCAATTTATCACATTCTACTCAAATGACCAGTGGGATGCTGAAGGCATTGCTGTTAGTGACCTGCTCATTGACACCTTCATTAATAATGTGTAAGAGGAAGATCAGCATGTGGGTGGATTCTCCAAAACGATTCCACTGTGGGAGTTATACCAGGTGCAAGCTTCCAACATCACAGTAATAACTTAAGTAGATATGAATACAGAGGTTCCTGGGAAGATTTAAAATTCAAGGCAGGAAATCACCTAGTGAGATAGCACAGACAGTGGGAAAAAATTCTAGGTGAAAGTCTTCAAAAGTAGTATTGCGAATACTGAAAAAGAAAAAAGTCAGTGAGGACATAGACCTGAAATTGTTTTATTATTGACAATTATTGGCTAAAAATGTCTGCCAGTTATTATAAATAATACTGTTTCACCTATAGAATGTAAACACATAGAAAAAAATATACAAATAGCCAGTGTGCTTTTTTTTGACTTAAAAAAATTTTTTGGTACAATTAAAAAAAATTGAGGTTAAATTTACATAATATGAAACCAACCATTAAAACGTGAACAATTCAGTGGCAGTTAACGTATTCATAAAGTTTTGTAACCACTCCCTCTATCTAGTTCCGAATCTCTGTCATCACTCAAAAAGGAAACCCTGTACCCATTAAGCAATTTTCCTGCATTCTCCCTCCTCCTTGTCTCTGGAAGCCACCAATCTGTGTTTTGTTTTTGTGGATTTACATACTCTGGATATTTTCTTTAAATAAAAATCATACAATTCATGACTTTTTGAGTTTGACTTCTTTTACTTAATATAATGTTTTCAAAACTCATCCACAGTGTAGCATGTATCTGTACCTCACTTCTTTTTATGATTGAAGCCAATGTGGCTTTGAATTTCAAAATCTACTTTAAAGCATAACATACACTGGAATCTCAGTTTGGAATGAAAAATATAAGCAAAGCCCAGCAAAAATCCAGCAAAACCTAGCTTATCCTGCTTAACACAACTCTTTAGGAAAGAAGAGCAGAAAACAGCTTATTTTATTTTATTTTTTTACTAGGAATCCTTCATCAAATGAGAGACGCTACTGAGAGAAAGCCTTTTCTTTACTTTGTAATTGACATTTAGATCTTTACTAATGATTGGTTTGGAGCTCCCTGGCATATTACCTATGAAGTACTCATGGAAAGCACTTGGTACATGTCTGTTCAAAGAATTGCGGTGACACTAAAATTTAGAGTCTGTGGATTTCTTAGTGTATGTTTGCTTCTGTCCAACTGGGGCTAATGCAATATGGCTGACATGAGCAGAGGTGGTTGTTTCTGCTCCTAGGTCAATTTCATTGATTCTTAGAGTTATCATGGAACTGTTTCTAAACTGATAGCCCTTCACACACACTAGGGCTTGTGGAACTGATTGCTTTTATGTATAATGTCCTGAATAGGCTATAGAAAAAAGTCAGAGATCATCTTCCCTCTTCCTTTTCAAATGTACACCTCCGGCATAACTTGCGCCCTTCCCCGATGGCTCATTATCAGAAAAACTCCATAGGAGCCTTCTTCTAACTGTGTCTAGTATAGAATTTCTATATTTTTACTCACTGTCAGAGACACAGGGAAGTAGTTTATGAAGTAGAATATTGATCGTAACTGTGACTTTTCATCCTGTGATTTTAAGTCACCCTTTTCCTATTTAGTTTATATGCTTACAATTTAATTGAAGGAATACTTTCTTATTATGAAATCTGGAATGGTGAACTCCTCTGAAAAACCTCAGTCTATTGAACTGAAGTGGGATAGCAATCTAACTTGATTTTCTAATGACACCTTTGAGAAATAAAAAGGCCCTTTTTATATTGCAAGAGTTTTCGGAAAGAATACTAAGAAGCCAAGAGTCCATTTACGATGTATAAATTTTCCTCCAAGGAGACATTATTTTGTTCTCGCTTGTATTTTAGATGGTTGAGCAAAAGCACTATGTAAAATAACTGAAATTTAACCTTTTGCATATGTCTGTCTTTTCATAAATGTGCATTTTTAAAAACTATGGTCACATCACTTACTCAATTCAAGGGAGATAGAAATTAATTCCTGTACAAATTGATAGTATCCCAAAAAGCTTCTGGAATATAATAGCATATTACTAAAATGCTTCAGGTTGGCATACTGTTCTCATGAAAATGTGTTAGTTATGCATAATAGCTATAAATTGAAGATAAACTATTTGTATCCCTTAATATAATTGCAGTCATCTATCAAACTAAATTGTGTTCACAGAGAAGTAAAGTTGGAGGGGTCAAATCAACTATTTGGAGCATAGTTTATTATGGAAAATTCAGAACAAGCAGCATATACATTCAACTAAGCAGGATTTTACAAACACTTGCATATTCAGAGAAATCAAACCAGACCAATGATAATGAGATACAAAATCACACGTTCCCTGGAAAATCTGATGAATCTATAAAACCAAATGGAACAATGCCCCAAACTCTTGAGTCTTCCAAATTTCAGGATAGTCTTGTTTACAATGGTATTTTGCCATGTAACAGAGAAAAAAGAGATTTATAGCATAGCAAGAAGCAGTACAAAGACATTTATGAAAGAAGAAGATCATGAATTATAGAAAAGGCCAGCAAAGAGGAGGCATGTCATTTTTTCCAAGATAAACTTGCTGGAAGCACACCGTGTCTACCATTCCAATACAAAACCGTGAGATACACAGGTCAGTCTTCAGGGATCTCTATGCAAATACTCTAGCAATAAACATCAGCACAACCAGATCACATGTTTGTTTCATAACTGGATTTTTGACTATTGGGAAATGATTTCTACAAAGGACTAGGAAAGCTTCATGTTGCCGGGAAATAAAGCTTTGGTAAAATGACAACTGCACATTTGCACAACATCCTTCAGAATTTGGCAGTGGATGTTCTCATCCAGACATATCCTGGTGACCTTTACCAGGGATCGTGTATTAACTTCTTATTCTGCTGAATGTTGGTCAAAGAGTGAAGAAATGATCTATTTTCCTTATTAAATATGTGAGAATTTAAAATACAGAAAACAACCTCAGTAGGAAAACAGGCAAAATACTTGAACAAGCAACAAATTAAAATACAGAAAACAACCTCAATAAGAAAACCGGAAAAATACTTGAACAAGCAACAAAGACACACAAATGAGGGAGACCCAAAAAGCCCCCAGAATTATCTTCCGGAGGTCAGGCTTCTAGTAGTACACTCGGAATTTGTTCCTCTGGATCAAATGGCTGACCAAAGTTTTTATATGGAAGTTTAGAGAAGGTTGCATCATGATTTGCAGGAGAAACTTCCTGAGTTGTGGCAAGCAGGTGACTGGTTCTTCCACCATGATAATATACTTGCCCACACTGCAATGAGTGTTCAGCAGCTTTTGACCAAAAACATACCCCATCTGCCATATTCACCTGATCTCACCCCGAGCAACTTTCTTTTTTCCCCAGATGAAAAAAGTCATCAGAGAGAAACGCTTTGTTAATGTGGAAGAGGTGAAACAAAAGAGAGCAGAAGCACGAAAAGGCATCAAAAATGATGAATTTAAAAACTGTTTTGAGCAGTGCAAAAAGCATCTCCATAGGTGTATTGTATCAAACAGAGAGTACTTTGGAGGTGACTGAAGATTTAACACATAAGAATAAATACACATTTTTTAATAAATACATTTTGGGTTTTTGAGGTCCCCCTTCACATAAGAAATGGATAAGAAACACAAGCCTATAAAACATCTAAAAGAAAATATAAAATAATATCTTTGTGAAAAAAGTCAACAATTTACTAGAACACAAAAAAGCATGAACCATTAAAGAAAAGCACATTAATAAATCAAATCTCATCAAAATTAAAAACTCTTGGGCAAACATTTAAGAAACTGAAAAGATAAACCTCAGTCTGGGAGAAATTATTCGTAAAAAGTACATGTGATAAATATTGAAATATATATTTTTAAAAACTTTTACAGTTCAATGATAAGGAAAAAAACTCAATACAAGGCAGGTAAAAGATAATTCACTAAAGAAGAGATATGGATGGCACAGCACATGAAAAGGTACTCAATATCCTTAGTCTTTAAGAAAATGCAAATAAAAGCCATAATGATATCAAGACACATCTACTGAAATGGCTAAAATGCCACAAAAATAACATGGACAAACAACAATAGTGAGCTATGCAAAGATCTGGAACGCCTGGAACTCTCATACATCGTTGGTGGGAATGCACAAAAGATCAGCCACTTTGGAAGATGAGAAGTTTCATATAAAGTGAAACATATACTTACCATCTTGGTAGGCATTTACACAAAAGAAATTAACAACACAGATCTGCAAACAAATGTTCACAGTTCATAGTAGCTTTGTTTGTAATAGCTAAAAGCTAGAAAAATTCAAATGACCGTGGGGATCTGAGTGGATAAATTAATCATAGGATCTCCATAGGATGAAAAACTACTCAGCAATAAAAAGGGATGCCACAATATGGATACGTCTACAAAGTTTTATGCTGAGTGAAAGCCAGACACACAAGGCTGCATACAGCACGGTTCTACTTACATGATATTCATGAAACAGCAAAGCTAAAAGGGCAGAAAACAGACCAGTATTGTCAGGGCATGAGGATGGAGAAGGAGATTGACTACAGAAGGGCATCAGTGGATATTTGCAGGTGGCAAAAATTTCCCTTTTTTCCCTTTTTTTTTTTTTGAGATAGGGTCTCGCTCTGTTATCCAGGTTGAGTACACAGCACGAGCATGGCTCACTGCAGCCTTGAGCTCCTGGGCTCAAGGGATCTTCCTACCCTAGCCTTCCAAGTAGCTGGGATTACAGGTGCAACCCATTGCACCTGGATGATTAAAAAATTTTTTTTTTGTAGAGACTGGGTCTGATTAGGTTGTTCAGGTTGGTCCCAAACTCCTAGGTTCAAATGATCCTCCTACTTAGGACTCCCAAAGTGCTGGGATTACAGGCATGAGCTACCATGTCCGGCCCCAAAATATCCCATATCTTGATTGTGGTTGTACTTACACAACTGTTCATATTTGTCAAAACTCGACCCATACACCTGAAAATAGTGAAATTTACTATGTGTAAATTATACCTCAATAAATCTGTCTAAAAATAATTTCAACAACAAACAGGAGTGTTTGAAGCAGGGTTGAACAGGGTTTCAGAGTAGCTGTAAAGTAGTATTTGTTATTCTGAAGTTTTATGAACACAAATGTGTTCTTCAAAAGTCTGACATTTCTGATCAGATATAAATCCTAAACATTCTGAGACCATCGCTATATGTATCTTTTACTTGAACACCTTTTTTTATCACTGTCAACATTCTCATAAGTATATGAGTCGTAAACATCTGTATATCTTTATCACCCATTGTTTTGATAGATAAACTGATTGTACAAAGTGCCTCGTGACAGGTGAAACACCCCTCGTCCAGGTGAACATTTCCTATAAACGTTTTAGCTCTAGATTGTTACAGCATTGTTATTATTTCAAGATCAGTTTATTTAAATCCATTTATTTAATTAATTTGTTATCCTTTTCCAATTTACATTGTAAAACCCCAACTTCTTAGCATTTCTTATATGCTACACATTTTTTTTTCACTCTCTTTAGAGGCCTTGTCTGCCATAGGAACTACAACTAATTCTTCAAAAGTGCTTGAACAGCCTTCCTTCCTGAAGACTCTTCTGCTGTTGATTCACCAATTTCTCCCCGGTCTTTCAGGGCACCTAATCCGTTTCCAAGATAGTACCCCTCTGACATTTACTTGTCTCTTCTACTAAAATGAGAACAGGATGCTAGCTTATATATCTTTATTTTCCTAACCTCTAACAAACTGCCTAACACCTAGCAGGCTCTAAACACAAGTTTGCTTTGAAAATAAATCATTTTGAATATCCGTTGTCATTTCACTGTGTGGGAGATTCAGCCTCTGTAATAGATTGGCCTAAATGGGTGATAGCCCGAGGAAAGACTTCAGAATGAAATGGTATTTGAAGGACAGGACACTAACTCTTAATTTGATTTTGCTGCTTGCCATTCGTTTCTTTTTTATAAAGGCATTGTGCCATCCCAAAAGACTGCCTGATGGGTTTTGCATCGGAAACATGCAATATTACAGCTACAAAGGACTGTACAGATCCACCATGTTATGAAGCATATTTTGGCTGTATTTTGGCCTCTTCATTTCTAGATCTGGGTTTTGTTCAAATCAGCAACCTGGAGAGGCTCCAGGTGTCCAGGTGTGCTTGTGTGTAAATGCACCTTTCAGACCTTACATTTTGACCCATGTGGCTTCCTCCTTCTCAGGCAAGGCTTTACCACCCACTTGGACTACGTGAGCATGGTTCCCTGGACCAGGTGGTTGGTACAGAGGCCTGCTGGGACACAGTCCTATTTGTACTGGGCCTGGATACACATCCGAGTAGCACTATCATGGAGAAGGTACCATTACCCTCTGTCAGTGCAGAGGTGGAGGGAGATTGAAGGATTGCCTCTGGGTTGCTCATTACACTGTCCATGGTTGAATTCTGCAGAGGCTGGCAGCCAAGAGGAATTCTCATTGGCTCGTTAGTAGACATTCCTATTATACACTTCTCCGTTTCCAGCTTGTTAGCAGAGCAATAAATCCTTAAAACTTATTTATTAAATGAATGAAAAAACCTACTATGTGCCAACCCTGTTCCAAGAATCACATTTCCCATATGGTATATTTGTGTTTAATTTTTTCTTAGCTGTATTGAAATATTCAGCTATCATGGAACTCATCCATTTAAAGCGTACAATTCAATGGTTTTTCATATATTTAATTACTAATTTTTAAAAACTGTGGTAAAATATCTATCTCACAAAATTTGCCATTTCAGCCATCTTAAAGTATACAGTTCAGTGGTATTGATTGCATTCACAGTGTTGTACAACCATCATCACTATCCATTTCTGAAACTTTTCACCACTTGAAACAGAAAGTCTACAACCATTAAGCCATCACTTTTCCTTTCTTCCTTCCCCCAGCCCATGGTAACCTCTAGTCTACTTCCTATATGTATGTATTTGCATATTCTAGATACTTGCTACACGTGAAATTGTGCAATAATTATCCTTTTGTATCTTACCACTTAGCGTAATGTTTTTAAGGTTTATCTTTGTTGTAGCATGTATCAGAACTTCACTCCTTTTTATGACTGAATAATAAATCAAAATATGAAAATGGTCTAACTGTGCAGTTTTAATAACAGAGTGTATCTTCATGACTTTGGGGTAAGCAAAAATGATTAGCCAAGACATAAAATGGTAGTCAAAAAGGAAAAAAAAAATATTAAAACCCAAGCAATTAGGAACTTACGTTCTTTAAAAGACACTGTAACATAAGAGTGAAAAAGCTAGTCACAGAATAAGAGAAAATTTTATAACATATATAACCAATAATGTGCCAGTATTCAGAGAAACAGATTTTTAGCATTTTTCTTAATCAGGAGGAAAAAAAAAACAGACATACAGGTGACCCGATTTTAAAAACTGACCAAAAACCAAAGTGTCCATCAACTGGTGAATGAATAAACAAACCATGGCATATACATGCAATGAACTGTTATGTGTATTTTTGATACATTTTAAATTAACTTTTTCTGATGTTCTCTTGTTTCAAGAAGTTACAACTTGAAAACCAACACTCTGGTCATTCCCTTGCTAAGGAATGATGTGGCCATATGCTCTCTGAGCTATAGCTGGGCCATGTTTTCTTAAGCTTTGGCTCCCTCCCCTCCCTTGGGGAGGTGAATCCCCTCTTTCTGTCTCTATCTTTCCAATTTACTTTCTATATTTTCTAATCTAAAAAAGATTTAGATTAGAAAATAAACTATATTTTCTAATCTAAGAAAGAAAGAAAGAAAGAAAGAAAGAAAGAAAGAAAGAAAGAAAGAAAGAAAGAAAGAAAGAAAGAAAAATCAACACCCTGAAGGTCAGTTAGGTACTGACTTCTCCTATCCCAGAATAACTTAAGCTTGTCAATGCCTCTGTTCTCTGTTCCCATTACTTGTCGTGTTTCACAGGATGTTTTGTTATTGAGACGCCATCCCCTCTAGTGAGGGACAGGCTTTTCTAAGGTGGGGGAGGCAGAGGGAAAGCTTTTCAATGACGTTTGTTTGGAAATGGGGAATAAAGCTGACTCTAATTCCAAGAGAGAACATCACCCCGTTCCCAGAAAGCACTCAGTGTTTCTCTTTGTCACACAGAAACTAATACCTTCAGCCAGCATTCCAGTCCAAATCTTGGGCCAAATCTTCCTGGAATATTTCTCATCCCTGTTCTTAGCCACAGAAAAGACAAACGACTTCATCTGTTGTTTCCCAGTCTGTCATGTGATCTGGCTCTGTGTATCCTTCTTCCCTGACTCCATCTCATACAAAGATTTTTTTCAATTCAAATAAGTATGTGAAACTACACGACCAATGTAATGTTATCAACCTGATATGAAATGGTTCATTTAAGTCTTGAACTAAATTATTTTTTCTTGTTAGACTGCAAAAATATCCAGGTGGCAGCTCAACAACTCAAAATATCTTAGAAAGAATTACTTATATTAATTAAATATGCCTAACCATCCACATAAATCCTCAATTTACTGCAGCACTAACCAATTGAGAGTTGACATAAAAAGAGAATAGATTATTGTTACTATAAACATTCTCTGAAAAAAAAAAAGCCCCAAAAAAGCAAATTCAAAGCTACTTCCTGGTGACAAGGGGGTATGCTTGAAAATTTGTGTTAAGGGGAGAAAACAAAAATGTCTTTAATCAGATTAAAAACCATTATCTACAACAGATATGCTAATTAGATATGCAGTCTTCTCTAGAGATACAAATACTGAGTATCCGTCAGTGCTATTAATTTTATCTCCCATGCATTCTTATGAAACTGTGGACTTCTTTTTTCAACAACAACGACAACAAAAAGAAACCCCTAATTTTGAACCTCCACATTTTGGGGTTATACAAACATTTTGAGGAGCTTCCCCTGAAATCCCCCAAACTAGGCCAATTGTCCCTGGAAAGGACTAGAAGACATCCATTAAATTATGCTGCTGAATTGAACAGAATGAGGACAGACTCTGGAGGGAAAGGAGGTCATTTTCTCCTACAGCAAAAGCTCTGGAAGCCATTTTACAAATACATACTCAAGCAATAGACACCAACAGTGTCATCAACGTTAAGACAAAACAGGAAACTTCTCAGAGCCCTTTAATGATTCATTTTTCCTTCTATGATGCTGTTTTAGATGTGTGTGTACGTGTGTGTGTATGATGGGGGGGTTGAGGAATTTTTTTTTCTTTCTTTTTTTAGGTGCAGGGTCTAGATATGTCGCCCATGCTGGAATGCTGTGGCTAGATCATAGCTTACTACAACCTCAAAACCCTGGGCTCAAATGATCCTCCCACCTCAACCTCCCGAGTAGCTGGGACCACAGGTACACGCCACATATCCTGTTATCTTATTATTTTGGGTAGAGACAGGGTCTCACTATGTTGCCTAGTCTGGTCTTGAATTCCTAGGCTGAAACAATCCTCTTTTCTCAGTCTCCCACAGCACTGGGATTATAGGCTTGAGCTACTGAGCACAGTCAAGAGAATCTACTTTGATAAACAAGCAGAGAAGAAAGAGTAATGAATCTGGGTCCTGTAATGATGAGACAGGTGATCCTGAGAACATCACTGAATCACAGACTCATCCTAAAATCAGATGAATTTCTTAAAATTATTAAATCTAGCTCCATCAACATTCCTATGTTACTTCACAAGGCCGTGGAAGAACAAGTGGAAGGTCAATTGAAGGACGGAGAGGAACAAAGAAAGAAGCAGGCAAATTCAGAAAATGGGAGTAACTTAATAAGGTGTGGATGCCACTTGGTACAACAACACCCGGTGTTAACCTCCCGCTGGCCCATGAGCTGCTTACAATCAAGGTCAAACACCAACCAATTAGAACCACCTCCTTTGCATGGAGGGACCCCGATGTATGACTGGTACCCTAAAACTCACCCTAATCGAAAGGAAGGTAAACTCCACTGCAGAAACCTCAGCTACTGTGCTGTCCTGCCAGTTGTGCTCTTCACAATATAGTTTCATTTTTAATAAGTGTACCTTTCTGACTTCATAACAGTTTTGGTGAATACTTTCACCCCTACAACACTGGCCACACCTAGCATGACACATGGCAGAAGGCTTTGTGGTAAGTGGTAGAGTCTGGATTTGGGGTCCAGCCCACTGTGTTTCAAAGCCTTCACTCTGAACCTCTCCCTTGTAGACCATGACTTTGCGATCTTCCACAGTCAGTAAGTACAAATATCTTCATGGCACCCCAAAATATACCCCTCAGGGTTGGTTTTGCAATGTGTTTGCAAGGTAGAAAATAGAATAATGTTGCCTTGTGATGTGTCCTTTCCCACTGAGCTCAAACACTTCACAGGTATCACCTAAAACCAGCTACGTTGATGTGTTGGATTTATTCATTAAATCACCAAGTGATAACTACTCCGGGCTTATAAAGCAATCCAGGGGAAGTGCTGATAAACATCCTGTATGAATTATATTTCCAAAATATTCTTCAGAGAGATCCAAATGTACTCCAGAAGCACATGGGAACAATTACATAACTATCCCTTCTGCAAGGCAGGCAGATGCATTCGTAATACCCTCACAGGCAGAGACAGAATCAGTTCAGGTGTTCCAAAGGTAAACTCAGTACACAGACAACAGTAAAATCACATTCCACAATGGGGATTTCATTTCCAAGAAAGCATTTTGGATTGTGGTGAATTTGGAATATTGTGTTTCTAAAGTAAACAAGAGGTGAAAACAGTAAAAAGAGAAGTGAACGGTGAAGGAAAGGAAACAGTAGTGAAGAGAGAGGTATCACTACATGGAGACACTCTGAACCAATGGCCATGTTTTGTTCACACTGTTTTCAAATTTAATCCAGTCAACCTTGTCTCTTTCTACATTGCATAGTCTGATTTTGACTTCAATACATGATTCTTTATGCTGCAAATTCACAGTACTTTAGGTTAATAAAAACACAATTACCAGGGCATTATCTCTATACTATTCTAAACCTCAAATGTGCATTTCTTTAACTTAATCAGCTTTAACAAACTATTATCCCAGCATCAAACCTTACGAAAGTTTTGGATTGTCTAGTAAGCTCCTTGAAGGAAAAAGAAAAAAAAGCTTTTTTGCCTTAAAAAATTCTCATTATAGAACTACTTATAAATACTTCTTATAAAGACCTGACCTAAGCAATACTGGGAAATAAGTATAAATAAAATAAGAATATAAAACTTTAAAAAATAGAATTCAGTTTTTAAACAATTGCCAAAAATAAAACGGCAATGAGAAATTCCTCATTGCCATTCCCTACCTAATCAAATTCAACATGATAGTGAATATTCAAAATGTAACTTTTGGGTAAAGTGATTTTTAATGTTTGAGTAATCCTTTGTTTCACCTTTTTCATGTGGAGAACAACCCTCAAATCATTCAACAACATATTTACTCTTCTGGATATTGTACCTTGTAGATTTGCTAGAGCAAAACTTTATTAATGTGCTAGGGGCTCTCTAGCATATATTTTAAAAATACTGAAGACATGAGAAAAATAAGTCACTTTGACCAATAAATGAAGGGTAGAAGCACAATGACCTGAGTTGCTCCAATAATTCTAGATACAGTATCTGGTTGTTTAACTAAAATATCTTAATTTTCATTTGAAAAATGTGGGGCCATAGGTACAAATTCTCATGAACTGACAGGATATAACATCGAAAGTATGTTGATTATTGAAACATAATGAAGCAGCAATGTAACCTAGAAAAAATAGAGGAAATGACCAATACTGTAGAGGAATGTCATAACTTCCTCATCTTCTGGAGCTTTTGATATACCCTGACAGGAATTATAGGTTATGATTTGTTAAAATCACCAAAAATCCTTTTTATGGAGCTCTATAGCAAAAGCATAAAATGTTAACAATTGTGAAAGAAAAACCAGTTGAATTCAGTTGAATGGAATGTTTTGTCACTTATAGTCCTAGAGATCAGAAATGATCAGATACTTCAATGGATAAAGAAGAGCTAACACTACTTTTCTTCCCCCCCCCTTCTTTTTTTTTCCCTTTTTAAAGGGATCTACACTGGACCAGCCAGTCTGGTCTTATTATTGTAAAATCTGAAGAGTGGGAATGTAGTAAAATTTCCAAATGAGATGATACAACACTGTCACAGGAGCTCTCAGACAAGTAATGTGAAGTATCCCTTTACACAATGGAGAATAATTCCTTGACCTAACACCCAGAGATGACACAGTATCTAGAAAGTGTTAGGATAAACTAATACTTGTTAAAATTTATAAACAAATGCTGAGGGTATTTCAAGCACATTCTTAAGCTTGTCTTAGAGGGTTGGGATACAAAACTCCCCTGGTTGTCACTGTAAAAAACTCTGGACCCAATCAGCATCCCTGATTGAGCCTAGATGTATTGACACAGTTCAAATGATCAGATCACACAATGACATCATATTTGCCCTTTGGAAATTAGCTCCAATATCGTTCCTTCTTGAAGACTTAAAGTAAAAGTACTCATAATACCAAATTCCAGGAAAGTTTGGTTTGTACATCTCTGAATACTTACTCTTGCACCCTAAGTCATACCGTTTAATTTGTCTAATCGTTATTGTGGACCAAACTGGGGCCAGGCAAGGTGTGAGGTGCTGGTGGCCAAAAAACAGTGTGAAGATTACTGGTTTCATCTCAAACTTTGAAAGAAAGGAATCTGTCACTTTTTAGTCTTCTCCCTAGAATATATGCTGAATATATAAATGTATTGCAGATGAAATAAAATGGGTGTATTATTATCATGTCAGCTCCTGTGATGGTATTCATACTTTCAAACACCTGTCTAGAAATTTAAAGAAGCTATTTCTGTATGTGGACATTCTGGAGGAGTGTGACAAATATTTTTTGAGGCAGGATCAAACAAGACCTTGTGGTGTCTCTCAATTATATGCTGAAACTAATTTCTTTTCAAACAGAAGATAAGTGCTAAATCTTTATTAATGAACTGAATAATTATTCTGGCAATATTAAAGTCAGTTGAAAATGTACTGAACAATTTTCATGGTTCGTATATTAAGAAAGCAAAGTTACTACAAATTTGAAAATCTTTCTATTAGAATTCAATCAAATTAAACACATACACACACACTTACCCATATGTACATTAAAACTCCATTCAAAGTATTACCAAATGTACCATAAAGAATCTCCTGATCATTCACTAAGAAGATAACAAGACTGGAAGAAAACAAGGACTTCAGCCAAGTGCATTGTTTCCCTTAGCAAGTCAGGCTAATTCTAAAGGAAAAAAAAAAATCAGATCCAAGTAGGGAAAAAAGAAATTTAAGATATTTTGAAGGATAAATGACCTTTACTCATGCCTATGGTTTCACCAGAACAAAGTAAATTCCTGGTTTTGCACTTCCTGCATGCCTCTTTCTTGGATCAACTAAAAGATTTTTGAATACTATACATAGAGCAGTTATGCTCATCTGGTATTCACAGTAATGGCAGATAAGGAAAACGTATTAAACCTGAGTTAATTAAAATGCTTTTGCTTTATTTCTTTGGTTGTTTCATGGGAATAATGCTAATAAAATTGCAGAGGAGAGAAAATTATATGTGTGAAACTGCCATAAAAATTTCAGTTAAGTGAAAGAGAATAGTGTATTATCACATACTTTAAATGCTAACCCATCGAAGAGTAAGTTTCCTTTCCATGTAATTGTTTCTATCATATGATATCAGAAAGCAGCTGGTTTGATTGTATCGCTTCTCTATTTAGAAAACTGAAAGAATAACAAGAATAGTAACCCTGTGCTATCTTAGGGAATCTTGTTAAACCATATATGCACCCCTATGTGGTGGAGACCAATGTCTCCCTTTCAGACACTAAGTAAAGCATCAGAGTTTGAGCTCAAATCTGTCTAGCTACAGAGATCTTGTAAACAATCACCAAACTGCTTTGTTCCCTGACTACCTTCTACAGGCAGTGGACACAGGTATAACTTCAAATGAGTGAATATATTTTCATTAAAGTATAATCAAACACTAATGATTATTCTTTTCTCTTGCTATGACTACCTCTCTTCATGCAGTTTTTGGAATTTGGGATGAAAAGAAATGTCTCAAAATTTTATTATGTACAGCCAATTTAATACTGCTGGTTATCAGTAAATACCTATCACAGCTATTTTATAGTTTCTTCATATGGTTTTCAATTGGGATTAACTAATACTGATACGTTCACTAAAGATATTGATGTGCAATGGTAAAATATCTATTTATATATTTGTGAATTTGTTACTTTTAAAAAATATTTGGACATGGTCTCAAAATTGTAAGAACAGTGCAAAAAGTGTCATCAGTATTTGGACACTTTATGACACCTATTTTTATCCTTCTCTCTTTTCCTTTTTCTCTAATATGCTTCTGTGCGTGTATGTTTGTATTTTTTTCTGAACTTTTTCAGAGTAAGTCACAGACATAATATTCTCTTACTCCAAAATATTTCAATGTGTATTTTCTAAAAACCAAATAATTATTTTACTTAACATAGATGCAATCATTAAAATCAGGAAACGGACGTTGATATAATACTCATATAATCTACAGATGTTATAAACCTTATTCAGCTTCTAAGTTGTCCCAAGAATGTCCTTAAGGGCAAATGAAAATCCAAGGTCATGTGTCGTATTCATGAGGTGCAATGTCATGTCTCTTTAGCTCCTCTTAATCTAAAATAGTTTTTGAGTCTTTCTCTTTGATGACACTGGCATCTCTGAAGAGTAAAGACCACCAATTATTTTCTGGAATACCCATCCCCTTTGGGTTTGTCTGATGATCCTTCATGATTAGATTCAGTTTGTACACTTTTGGCAGGAAAACTGCAGAAGTACTGTTGTGTTCTTTTCCTGATGGAGGAACATGCTGTCAGTTAGACTCACCGCTGGCAAAGTTATTTTTGATTATTTGGTTAAGATGGTATCTGCCATTTTTTAAGTTTTAAATTATTGTTTTACCTCTTGAGTTAATACTTATCTTGTTAAGAGATATTTTGAGACAGCATGAGTATTCTGTGGCTTCTTGAACGTTCACCCATTCCTTTCAGCATCCATTGACATTTCTTGCCTGAATCAATTATTATTATGATGGCTGGTAATGATGCTTTTCTAATTTCATCATTCCTTCTACATGGGTCAGATTACTTTCTACCTAAACAATAACTTTTCCAGTATGGGCTCATGATTCTAACCTTATTTAATAGTTGCAATCTTCTATTATCATAATTTTGATGTTCATATTAACCCAGCTTTGGCCAGTGCAAGTCTCTGTGTTCATTTGATATGTCCTCATCATTCTCTGAACACAGCCTTACCTTTTGGAACATAACATTTTCCTTACTCTTAGCACACAGGATAATCTTAGACCCTCCCTGCCCAGCCCCGGACCCAGACATTTCTCCAAGAAGTCTTGGTTCTTTTAGCAGAAAATGGTATTTAGAAGCCAAAATCTAGGTTCTAAGTGTGTTCATTCCTGTTACAGCGTCATAGATCCCAGGCCTTCTCAGATAACAGAGTTAGGGAACAGATTGTATCTAGTCATCTGTATTCCAACCCAATAGTTCACACTGGTTTTAACAAACACAAATCCAACATCACAGCATTCATTCTATACTTCTCTCTTTCTATATTTATAATTACTTTCTCTATGAGTGAGAAACCTGGTTCCTATTCTTCACAATAGATTATAAATATATTTGCTTAATCACCAAATGCATAGAAAATAGTTGCAGAATTTCTGGCTTATGCCTGTGAAATATGTACTAGAGTTCAATATGTGTTTAGAGTTCTTTCCAGTGGTTCCAGACTTATTTGTTTTTAAAAAAAGGATTCATTTTTACTCCAATGACTTGAGATGCTACCTTTATCATACTTTTTACATGTACTGAGTCCATTTCCAGCCTTTCTATTCTATTTAATTAGTCTATATATGCATGAGTCAACACCACATTGTTTTAATTATACAGATTTCATAAAATATTTTAATGTCAGGTAAGGCAATGTTCCCTTTGTATATTTTTTTCTCTTTAGGTTTTTAATTTTTTTATTCTTGCATGCTTATTTTTCCATATGATTTTGATGTTCACTTGTTTAGATCCACAAAATATGTTTAATATTGATTTTGGAGATTCATAACAATTATAAAACAATAAATTAATAAATTATCTTAGTATGGACTGACAACTGACACTGAGTATCCTATCCCAAAGCAAAGTATGTCTTTTAATTTTTATATTTTAATATTAATTTCACTATTAAAATCTAATTTTTTGTTTGAGTTGAAGTCTCACTCTGTTGCCCGGGCTGGAGTGCAGTGGCACACTCATGGCCACCGCAGCCTCGGCCTGCTGGGTTCAGGTGACCCTTCCACCTCAGCCTTCAAAGTAGCTGGAACTACAGATGTGTGCTGCCATGCCCAGCTTAGTTTTTGATTTATTGTAGAGATGAGGTTTCACCAAGTTGTTCAGGCTGGTCTTGAACCCCTGAGTTTAGGCAGTCCTCTCGCCTCAGCTTCCCAAAGTGCTGGGATTACAGGCTTAAGCCACCGTGCCCAGCCCTAAATCTATTTTTATGTTTCATTAGTGTATTAAATTTTCTACAAATAAATTGTTTGTACACATTAAAGCATTGATACCTGTATGCTAATTGTACAAAGCTTTTTCATTTAATTCCTTTATTATGTGAGTTAGGTTCATCATTGATTTTCTAAAGTTTTCCCAATACACAATCGTATCATCTGCAAATAAAGATAGTTTTACTTCTTTTTTTTTCAAGTTTGTATGCCTTCAAAATGATTTCTTTTTTTTAATTGCATTAAATAAAACCTTTTTTTACAATGTTGAAGAGTAGAAGATACAATTGGCAGTCTTGACTTGTTTCTGATACTAGAGAAGATAACTGTCATGCTTTCCCATTAAGTAAAATTCAGATTTTGCCAAAATAGTGTGTATAAGTTGTATCATATAGAGTTCCCACTAATTTCTATTTTGAGTTTTGTTTTCATGAAATGTATGCTAAGTTTTGTCAAAAACTTTTTCAGAATATCTGGTGATTAGAAATACATGTATTTGTTCTTTCAGAAATGTGTGAGTTTGGATGAAACATGTATACAAATATCTAACACAGAAATATCTTTGAAAGTCACTTGAGATTTTGTTCACAAGTTGGATAACATGATAATCCAAAAAATAAATGAATTCCTTTGTACAGAAAAAATTATATTACAAAATTGGCTTTTGCAAATATTTGTACATTCTATATATGCAATCATGTTTGGGGAAACATGACATAATGTGATTACTTTATAATCCAGGATTAGTTTTATCCTCCAAAATTAGCATTAAAAAGGATTCTACTATAGAAGCTGCAGCTGAAGACAGTTCATGCTGCCATTTTACTAGAGCCATCAAGAGTATTGCAACTTTAAAAAAAGTAAAAGTGCCTGTACATGATAAATGACTGTCATTAATTGCAATTAAAAATACTATAGAAAAATATAGGGTTTCAGTTAATCCAAATTTTGTATGGATGACCAAAATGAAGACTGTCAGCAAAGAGTCATCATGGCATTTTTTCTTATTTTATTTAAAAGTTGAAACAAGAATCTTTACTTTAGTGTAAGTATATTTTGAGTTTTTCTAGGGCAGAAACACAAGTTTCCAGACTCATTTACAACTTCCTAATTTTCATTCTGAGAAGAAATGAAGCACTGAATACTGTAACACTATAAAGAAAATAAATTTTGGTGTGTAAATAAATTTTGTTCCCCTACATTTTCTTTAGGCACTTTACAATAGTTGGTGTCATCCAGTACTGACCCTACTTACTGCAGTCACTCTACCAGGGATTATAAAGCACACCATTCAACTGGATTTTGCCTTAGGGTCCTTAAGTCTATGACATTGTGAGGGTTATTATGAATTGGTGCATCAATGCTCATACACTTTTGACTGAAATCATACTGTTCACCTATAAGTGTGAATCAAAACTTCATTGACCACTTTGGTGAGTTTGTAGCAACATTGCTAGGGACTGCAAATTATTCCATCCCCATAATCTGAGTCAACTTGCTAAAACTCTTAGAAAATGAGTTATTTTTATTTGTCATAGTCACAAGGTAAATGAGAACAGATACTTGATAAAAACTGGGTGGCTGACTGTGTTCATGGCTGCAACTTTTTCACCCTTTCTGTCACCACACTTTTTGCTCATGCACCCCTCTTGTTTTGACCAATGGGACAACAGCAAACTCAACACAGCAGAGTCATGAAAAAGTGCTTCCCCATGTCCTTCTTTACCCTCATGACAACAAGCCTGGGCTAATAGGTTCAGAGGATTAGCTGGGTAGTACAGGATGAGTAGACCTTGGATCAACTAATCCCAGGCAACCCAGCAGTTGGCCACAGACACTTATCTCAGTCAGCTGAGAACAGTCAATCCAGCCCAGACGAGCAGAAGCACTCAGCTGACCCATGAACTTGTGAGAACAGTAAATGGCTGTTTTGAGCCTTTATACTTTGAGGTAGTTTGTTTTGCAGGATTATTTTGGCAATGGACAACACATACACAGTGCCTAAAATGTTCCTTAAGTAAGGACATCTTAAATGTTTGTTTGTGACATGATCTATAAACTGCTGTGCTATTTCCAATAAAACTGTTTTTCCTCATGGAACTTGATCATGTGATATGTAATTTAAATAGATGAGTAAGAGTGAAAAATATCCAGGAAGACAAGCAGATATCAACACTCACTATGAAGCAGTGTAGTGCTGCCTTAGGCATACACAGCCAACCAAGGCAGAATGGAAGAATAAACTGCAGTGTATATACTGCAGTCAATAGGAAGGAACTACAGAAACTGGCAGCTGTGTGGGTGAACCTCAGCAAAATGACACTCGGTGAAAAAGCAACTCCAGAAAGATTATCCACAGTGTAGGATACCTGTTTTGTACACCCAACTTGAAACAAGTTTGTTTAAAAAGGAAAACAAGGCAACGACAAACCAGAGAATTCAGAGTGCTCATTACACTGGGATGGAGCAGGCAGGCAGAAGGGGAGATCATATGGCGAAATGTTGCTCCCTGTAAAACTGGTTTTTATTTTGTGTGGTGGATTCCTAAATGCTTATTACCTTGTTTGAAAACGAAGTATCCTAATTTAAAATAAGCAGCTAAGCAAAAGCAGTTCATACATAGCCTGAAAAATAATGCTCTGATACCTAAGAAAGCTGAGGAGAGTGGTAGAATATGCAACACATAATTGCTGCCCCTTGACTTTCTCTTAATGACCCAGGGTCATAATTTTGTAATGCAGTTTGGAACTATGACTGAGATAAAAATGTTCCCTAGTTGCAGGAGGGGCGTGTAACTTGCTCTCTTAAAAGAGTCCATCTATCTTAGCCATTTATTTTTTACACACAAATAATTAAATGAAGGCTGTTATTGATGAATTTGCAACCCTCAAGCTTTAATGAGCCATTGGCTGTCTTTGGCTATATAAGCAGAAGCCTTTGGCAAAATACACCAAATATATTTGAATTCACCAATTGAACCTCTCAGCATTAAAAAAAATCTGTATCAAGTCTGAGGAACACATTTTTCTCTATTCTTCCAGTTGTTAACTAATACGAGGCTATACTTATATGGTAGAATCATTTTGACATCTTGAAAACTTTGGTAGAGGTCCTCAAGTTGAGTTGTTTATGACTTGTCCCTTTTAGCTGTGCTACCGTTAGACCTGACATGTGTCTTTCATATGCTCACTACCATGAGCTCTCTCTCTCTTTTCCTGCACAAGCTCCAGGATCATTTCTTCATTCTTTATCTATCTTTGTAGCAGTAGCACTGAAAGCCTGGATTATTGCCATGACCTCTTAACAGGACTTCCTCTTAATAGCTCTGGGTACTGTTTCCACCATGAGAACTGTTCCAAAGTTTATTATTATTATTTGGTGTGACCATATCACTCTCAAACTTACACACCTTCAAATGTTTTCCATTAGAGGACACAGGGGTGTTTCTAGAGCTTGTTGCAGAAGCAAGTCTCGGGATTTGTCAAGTTCTATATGAGAACTTTTGAATTTTGAGTTTTAACTTCAGATTAATCTTTGGAAAAATATAAACTTACGCTGAATTCTCAAAATCAGCTTTTCTTATCCTTGCATCATACTAGAATCTCCCAAGGAAGGTCTGAAAAAGATATCAGTTCAAGAAGTTCTCATCTGAACATTCTGATGCCTTCAAGAACTTTCAAGGGGTTCTCATTCGAACATTCTGAAAGACCAACTGTAACATGCTATGGAATTTGGACTACAGTAGACCCTTGAACAATATGGATTTGAATTGTGTGGGTCCACTTCTACATGGATTTTCTTCTGCCACCCCTGAGATAGCAAGACCAACCCCTCCTCCTCTTATAATGATCCACTTCCACTTAGTAAATACATTTTCTCTTCCTTATGGTTTTCTTAATATCATTTCCTTTTCTCTAGCTTACTTGATTATACAACTGCAGTATATAATACAGATAACATACAAAGTGTGTTAATCAATTGCTTATGTCCAGTCAACAATAAAGTTTTTGGGGAGTCAAAACTACTATACAGATTTCATGTTTTAAATTTATTTATTTTTGGTCAGGATCTCACTCTGTTGTCCAGTTTGGAGTGCTATGGCATGGCTCCTGCTCACCACAACCTCTACCTCCTGGGCTCAGGTGGTCCTTCCACCTCAGCCTCTTGAGCAGCTGGGACTACAAGTGTCTGCCACCAAACCCAGCTAATTTTATTATTTTTGGTTGAGACCTGGTCTCGCTGTGTTGCCTAGGCTGGTCTTGAATTCCCGGGCTCAAACGATACCGCTGCCTCAGTCTCCCAACATGATGGGGTTACAGGCCTGAGCCACCGCGCTTGGCCTGATACACAGATTCCTGACTGTGCAAGAGATTAGTACCTCTAACTCCGATGTTGTGGAAGGGCCAGCTGTGTTCTCTAGCTGGGGTGGCTGGAGTGAGATTTTTAAGGAAAGGAAAAAACAAGGGTGAATTCACATTTAAAAAAGCATTCATAGCAGCTCTATCAAGCATATACCATCTGTGCACCATAGAACAGCAGCATTAACTTAGGCTACATATATGGACATCTTTTATTAGTGTGTCCCTATTGCTTTTGAGACATGTTGGACAAAGTCTTTTGAGAAGGCTTACAAACTCTACCAACACTGTGCCCAAGGATACCAGCCACCAACTACCAAGTTCCCAGGTTCCTCCTTTCCTACTGAGGGCTATTTCTATTTTTATTTTTTCTTTTCCTTTTTTTTTGAGTTGGCGTCTCACTCAGTCGCCCAGACTGGAGTGCAATGGCTGCTGCTGGCCACCGCAGCCTCGACCTGCTGGGCTCCGGCCATCCTTCTGCCTAAGACTTCCAAGTAGCTGGAACTACAGGAGCACGCTATCATGCCCAGCTCATTTTTTGATTTATTGTAGAGATGAGGTCTCATCAAGTTGCCCAGGCTGGTCTCGAACCCCTGAGCTTAGGCAATTCTGTTGCCTCGGCTTCCCAAAGTGCTGGGAATACAGGCTTGAGCCACTGGACTTGGCCATGAGGGCTGTTTTTAAACTCACAGTTTCCCCTGCCTCTTCCTTCTTACTTATTTTTTTGCTATTGGACTCCATCACTTTCTCCCTCTCTTCCTGATTCAGACTCTCTTTTACTTCTCACTTATGTTTTATAAGGGCTTTCTCATATGTGCCTCCTTCCCAAGGTGGTGTCTTCCTTTCCCTCTCCCTGGGGTCATATTTTATGTGAGGGTACAAGATGAAAAGCAAACTTACTCATTCATAAAGGGAGATTCCTCGAGAGGTATTTCCAAATGTAAAAATATCCTTTTCATCTTCACAATGATTTGATAGGGTGTTTTTGTTGTTGTTGTTGAGTTGGAGTCTCACTCTGTCACCCAGACTAGAATGCAGTGGCCACTCCTGGCCATTGCAGCCTCAACCTGCTGGGCTCCAGTGATCCTTCTGCCTCAGCCTTCCAAGTAACTGGAACTACAGGTGCGTGCTACCATGCCCAGCTCATTTTTTGATTTATTGTAGAGATGAGGTCTCACCAAGTTGCCCAGGCGGGTCTCGAACCCGCGGGCTCAGGCAATCCACTCACCACAGCCTCCCAAAGGCGTGGGATTACAGGCTGAGCCACCGAGCCTGGCTATGTGTGTTCTAAATAAATGTAAGATATAACATTGTGTAGAGTTACTTGTACTTAAAGAAAGTTTCAACTTAGAAATTTGGCAGGTTAAGTAATTTATCTTTTCTTGTGATACTCCTTGAGGTCTACTTTGGATATCGCTTAAAAAGATAACAGGTTAAATTGCTACACTTGCTTTAGATGATAAGGTTAATTTTTCTCAATTCTGACAATATCAATAACCAATCTGAAAATATTTTTAAAAATTCATTCAGTCAATTCACACTAATGTAGATATGTTGGCTGAATAAATTCAGTCTCCACTACCCAAATAAATGACAAAAGCTCTGTCACTGTATCTTAATCATCTCAGCACAATGTATAGGTGATAGTAGAACTTATTCAAGAAAGACCCATGAAACTGCCACAAGCCTCTTCTTCACCTCATCTTCTTCTAAAATGATTAGGTTGGCACCCTGAATTTCTTGAGCAGATAAGCTAATTCTAGACTTGGGGCCACTTTTGATCCCTGATGACAATTCCCTTGACAAATGCTCTGTGCAGTTTTGCCTGCCAATACGTGGATAGTGACAGAGTGCCTGTAATCTGAAAATTAATCTGTGCACAAATACCTATACATTACCACATCCATGAATGAATTATTAATGGAAAAGATATAAAGAAGGCCGAAAATATGATTTAATGTCATTTATGCACACTATAAACTTACATTTCTGAGCAGAGCAACGGACCTCTATAAATTTATGCGTCTTATACATGTTCTGAATTATATATCATACTCAGTGAATTAAAAGATAATGGTGCTGACAGTATTATTGCCTGTGCATATAAATGCGGCCAAATAATTCTGAGTTACCCATAGTCGTCCCCACTAATTTTACACTAACTGGGATTGAACGAAGTGAAAGAAGGACTGGTACAGCGTGTCCTCTGCAGAGAGAAAAGAGAAGGCGTTTTATGTCTGAGCTGTTAACATCTGTTGTTAGCACTGCCCTCATCAACAGGCAGAATTTCCAAAGACTGCAATTCGTTACCTCTTGAGTCTTTTAATACTGGGGTCTTTCAATGCCACCACAAGGGAATACACATTATGATGTATGTGTTTATCAACTGTAATTAAATGAAGCTGGAAAGAAACAGCCTCAGGTAATATCAACCATCATCAGACTTGAACTAGAGACTTCAAGTACTTTAAAACCACACAATACCTTCTAGAAAACAGAAATTGTAATGTCATTTTTCAAATGACCTGTTGATGTCATATTTGATGCAAAATATATTTGCTGTGAGTCTAAAACATCTGGAAATTAAGCTGAATTGAAGACACTGGATAGACACTGCTTTCCAGTGTCAGCACCTAGAACATTTGTTTTTTTTAATGTTTTATTTTATAGGTGTGGTGTACAATTCAGGGTTAGGTATACAAATGGCCATTGTACAGGTAAAGTTTGGGTCTCACTTTGGTCCCCACTTCACCTGATTTGAGATCAGATACTCTAATTGATGAAGTATCCCTCCCTCTCACTCCTCTGACAGTTTTCCACTACCCCAATCCCTTTCTTATAGTATTATGATAAATGTTCAGGGTCCACTTACAAGTGAGAACATGTAATACTCAGTTCTTTGGTTTTGTGAATGATCACCGAGTATTACAGACTCTAAATCCATCCAAGTTGCTGCATAGTTCATAATTTTGCCCTTCTTTATCACTGCATGATAGTCCACTGTGTATATGTACCACTTTTTAAAATCCAGTCCACTTTCAATGGGCAGCATGGTTGGTTCCATGTTTTTGCTATTGTGAATAATGGTGCAGTAAACATGCGTGTGCAGGTATCTTTTTCATAGAGTGATTTAGGTTCCTCTGGGTATATTCCCAGAAGGGGGATTGCTGGGTTGTATGGAAGGTCGATTTTTAGATCTTTTAGGAATCGCCACTGTCTTCTACATAGGTTGTACTAGTTTGCACTCCCACCAACAGTATAGAAGCGTTCCCTTTTCTCTGCATCCTCTCTGGCATCTGTTGTTTTTTGTTATTGATGATAGCCAACCTGATTGGAGTTAGGGGGTATCTCAGTGTGGTTTTAATTTGCATTTCTTTGATGATTAGTGAAGCTGAGCATTTTTTCATGTGTCTGTCAACTGCTGGTATGTCTTTTTTTCTTGCTTCCATATGGATACCCCCATATTTCATGAATATACTCTAACGTATGTTGGAGGAACTAGCCTCCAATGTGCTCCTCCACCATCCTTGCTTACCCCATCATACTTTGGTGACCTGTGTGACCAATGAATAATGAAGATGTTGACAATGTGTGACTTCTGAGAGTATGTCATCAAAGACAGTGTAGTTTCCACACTAGCCTCAGGGAGTGCTTGCTCTGGTAGGACACAAGCTGCCATGTCATGAGGACACTCAAGCTCCCTGAGGAGAAGCCCACATAGGGAAAGCTGAAGTTCCTAGGCGACAACCAGCACCATCCTGCCAGCTGTGTGAATGAGCCAGTGTGGAAACAGATTCTCAGTCTCAGTTATATCTGCAGATGACTGTAGCCCTAGCTGACAACTCAAACGCAGTCTGATAAAACAACCCGAGTCAGAACTGTCTAGCTAAGTCATCCTGAATTCCTGACTTAGAAGAACTGGCAAGAGACAATGTATGTTTACTTTATTCTTTTAAAGGGCAGTTTTAGTTTCACAGTAAAACTGAGCAAACGGTTCAGAGATTTCCCACATGTTCCCTGCCCTACGTATGCACAGACTCCTTCAGGATCAATGTCCTTCTCCAGTGTAGCTTTGTGGTGCATTTGTTACAACTGCTGAACCTGTATGGACACATCCTTATCACCGCAAGAACCTAGTATGCGCTAGGGTTCACTCTTGATGTTGAATATTCAGTGGGTTTGGACAAATATATAATGTCATGCGTCCACAATTATAGTATCGTTTTCACTACCCTAAAACCCCTCTGAGCTCCAATTATTCATCCATCCCTCCTTTCCTCCAAACCCTGGCCACCACTGATCTTTTCTTTTTTTTTTTTGAGTTGTAATCTCACTCGGTCACCCAGGCTGGAGTGCAGTGGCATGCTCACGGCCACCAAAGCCTCAACCCGCTGGACTCAGGCGATCCTTCTGTCACAGCCATCCAAGTAGTTAGAACCACAGGTGTGTGCCGCTACTCCCAGCTAATTTTTTGATTTATTGTAGAGATGAGGTCTCACCAAGCTGCTCAGGCTGATTTCGAACCTCTGGGCTCAGGCAATCCTCTTGTCTTAGCCTCCCAAAGTGCTGAGATTATAGGCTTGAGCCATCACACCTGGTAGATCATTTTACATTTCTATAGTTTTGCCTTTTCCAGAATGTCATATAGTTGGACTAATACAGCATGTAGCCTTTTCCAACTGGCTTGCTTCACTCAGTAATATGCATTTAAGTTTCCCCCTTTTCTTTTTATAAATTGATAAGCTCATTTCTTTTTAGTGCCGATTGCTACCAATGTGGCATTGTTTGAAAGCCTCATATTTTATCCATTAACCTATTAAAGGAGATCTTGATTGCTTCCAAGCTTGGGCAATTATAAATAAAGCTGCTCCAAACATCCACGTGAGGGTTTTTGTGTAGGCATGAGTTTTCAACTCCTTTGGGTAAATACCAAGGAGTTTCTAGTTTTCTCAATTGCTAACTGTTAGGAGATTTTGCTATACACAATAGATAATATGCAAGTGGATACTTATGGTAAATTATTTTTCACTTTTTTATGAACTATGCCAAGGCAATATCTGAAAAGAGTTGTGCATAGCACAGTAAGCTAATGGCATTATATTTTCAGGCTGCTGTTGATAGAAAATTCATTGTTAATCTTGGTAAGTGGTAAAGTTGCTTATTCTATATGACAAACTGAAATATTTTCTGAATCACCATTCAGTTTGTTTTTTAATGTCTTGAAAAATAAGTCATCAAAAGTGATTTTTTTCCCACCAGAAACCCATAATTTCGATCAAATCTAAATGAACTAAGAACCACAAAGAATACATAGTTCCTATGATCAATTCTCCTCAACCAAATATAAAATTTCATTTTTATTATAGTAATGTTAATAGAAACAGTAAAAACAGTTCAGCTTTGCAAGTGCAGCTGTTGATAAGAACATTCAACTATAAAAAATCTTCAAAATAAACCAAGTTTATGAGAACAATGAGACCAGGCTCTGCCTTTTTCATGATACCTGATATTTTTCTTTTGATTGAAAAACAATTCAAACTCAAGTTTAAGCATTTTTTTAACCAACTTTCTCACTTCAACATACATAAAGTTCATAAAGTTTTAGGATTCATCTTGTAATTCATTAAGATTTTATCTAAAATAATAAGTATTTGAAATAGCTGATTTTATCAAATACATATATTTTTAATCATCCCATTGAAAATACTGAGAGAACCAAGGTTAAATTTTTAGGGAAGGTAATTCTTAATGGATACAGCAATGGACTTGATTCAGTCTGTTGGAATCCTAAAGTTTTGCTTTTTATTAGAGCTGCTAATGATTACCAACCCTTCTCCCAGTTGCTTGTTAATCAGACGAGGTGAATTTTAATATTTTTTTGCTGATGATATCATATATAAACAAAGCAAAGTTCATTAAAATATTAACTTTGACATTACCCAAATCATATAGATACATGAGCAAGAACTCAAACTCTCAACTAGTTGTATAAGCATCATTTTCTGATGGAATTACATAGAGTAACGAACTCTTTTTGACCCAGAAGAGTTTCAGCTTTGTCCATTGGTTTCATCAAGTATTCTTCCAGTATGTAAACTTCACTTTCAAAGGTCATTCTGAAATTGATTTCGAAAGAAGTTCCAAGAAAGATATTACTTTCTGGGTTTGGTTGCACTTTTCTTCATATAGATTACGGTCACGGTATTTTCTTTTTAGTTACTAGTGGCTTTGTTTAGTTTCAGTGATTTTGTTCAAAGCTTGCATGCTTGGATTTTTGGTTCACCCGTTTTAAAGATCACTTCAAAATATTAAGGTTTAGGCTTATTTGTATTATCACAGTGGTCTAAAACACACAGGTAAGTTTAAGAACATCTTGCCATGTCTCTTGCCCCCAATTTACTAGCTGCGGCTGCTGCAGGCTCCCTATCTTCATTAATGTCAAGTTTATTGTGAAGATCTTCCCTTTTTGTTAGTCACTACCTTATGTACTTCAGGTTGCTATAAACCATCCATAAAATGTACTGGTTTCATAATATATTGGTTTTATATTGTTTCTAGCAGAAAATCAGTTTAAATCTATGAATTTTTTTTTTTTGAACTGGAGTCTCACTCTGTCGCTCAGACTGGAGTGCAGTGGCCGCTCCTGGCCACTGCAGCCAGCCTCAACCTGCTGGGCTCCAGCGATCCTTCCGCCTCAGCCTTCCAAGTGGCTGGAACTACAGGCGCGCGCTACCACGCCCTGGCTCATTTTTTGATTTATTGTAGAGATGAGGTCTCGCCAAGTTGCCCAGGTGGGTCTCGAACCCATGGGCTCAGGCAGTCCACTCACCTCGGCCTCCCAAAGCGCGGGATTACAGGCTGAGCCACCGAGCCCGGCCTAAATCCATGAAATTTTTAAAAATCTCATGAGAAATGCTGTAAACATTTCAAAAATATCTTAGGATCTTAGTCATTTTTTAACTAACTGCAGGGAGAAGTGTAACAATACATGCTGGTGTGCAGATAGAATATTCGATATGGCTAAAGGTTGGAAAAAGTTAAAACGATATGTGGGAACAGTATTTTTAGTTTAAAGTAACTGGCTTATAAGAGAAAAAACCCATTATTTAAAAAACTTCTGTCTAGGTTTCTGAGGACATCCTGAGAGATGGTACATTCCACAGTAGGAGGAATTATCGTTATTTTTTATTTCCCTGAGTCCTGTTCACTTTTACTCTATAGCTAGTGTTAGTATCACTAGATTTCCTGACAACACAAAATTACCAAATTTTCCTATAACTAGCTGCACAAAAATTTCTTTATTCTCTTGACTTTCAAAGCAACCTACAAACCAAACCAGTTATGATATTGTCCCAGGATGATAACCAGTGGATTGTGTTGATTTAATTAGAGCAGTCTAATTTTGGAAGACTAAAACGTCTTAACATGTATCCTTAGATTTCTAATAAAACCCTGACAGCGACAGGAGATGCGTCATAATGTTGTGAGCTTCATATATTTGCTGGCACACTGACATTCAGGCCAGTTGGTCCATCCGATTTTAAGAAGAATGAGCATGAGAGAATCCAGGACGGGTGTGGTGGCTCAAGCCAGTAATGCAAGCACTTTGAGAGGCCGAGGTTAGGTTCAAGAACAGCCCGGGCAACTTGGTGAGATCTCATTTCTACGAAAAATCCAAGAATTAGCCGGGCGTGGTAGTGCATACCTGTAGTTCCAGCCGCTTGGAAGGCTGAGGCAGAAGGATCGCCTGAGCCCAGCAGTTCGATGCTGGGGTGGCCGTGAGCGTGCCACTGCATTCCAGCCTGAGCAGCGGAGTAAGACTCTAACTCAAAAAAAAAAAAAAAAAAAGATAAAAGACAGAACCCAGTTGAATCTGAATTTCAGATAACGAATAACACAAAAGTATACTTCCATTCTGAAGGTGCTAAAAGGGTTAAAATCCCATGCAAAAGTTCTGAAAAGCTGCCAGGTAACTGCAAACTGATGAACCAAACTTTATATATAGACTTAGAGTACCTGTGAAGAAAGCTACATCTCCCAGTTTGATGTGACATTGACAAAGCATAGGTACAGATGAGTATATTCACTCAACAAATACGGATTCAGTTCCGGTAACATCTCACATCTGGGGACCCGCAGTGAATGGGCAGAGAAGATGCCGGCATCTATGAAACTCTCAGCCTCACCCCCAGGCGACATGCACATACCGAAGCAGACGGTGCAAAGTGTTGGGTTAAAAACCTATCAGGAGAGAACAAAGAGCATGACCAGGAAGAAGCTGCTTCATCTTGCAGGGAAGCTCTGGAAAGAAATGCCGGTTAAGCAGAGGTGAGATGATGGAACAGAATCGGCCTTGAGGAAAGCCGGGGACATCACAGAAGAAGAAAGCGCTGGTAAAAAGGCTCTGAACTCAATATACGGAAGAAACAAAAGACAGAAAAGCACAAACATTTAATAAGCAGAGGGAGGAGAGTCCTAAAAGATAGACAAGTGGTGGATTGACTTGTGGCAACATTTCTGAAGCATTTTGTTGTCCATATCCTTTAGACTTAAAAAAATATATATGTACACAATTAAATGATGTATATGATTAACATTTGGTTATTTAACTTACATATACAATCAAAATTTATAATTGTATAATTATGAAAAAATATAGTATATACTTTTGTAATTTATATAAGGGCAAATATATGTTATACCCTTCCCCCAACTTCCCCTGATAATAATACCTTACATAATCACAGTACCTTTCAAAACAAGGAAATGGATACTGGTAGAATACTACTGAGATACAGACCTTATTCTGATTTTACCAGTTTGTACTTTTTTGGTATATAGCTATATTAAATTTTATCACATGTGTGGCATTGTGTCACTACCACCATTATCCTTGCAGCACAGTCTGTCACCACAAAGAAACCCCTTGTTATCATCCCTTACTGTGACACCCCCTCCTCCAGTCTTACCTTCTAGCAACCACTGGTATGTTTTTTGTAAGTTTCTCAGCTTGAGAATGTCGCTATATACATTGGTAGCTTTTCTTTTCACTCAGTCAAACATCCTTGAGAGTTACCCAAGTGGCTGTATGTGCCAACAACTTGTCCCTTTTAACTGCTGTATAGTATTCCAGGCATAGATATACCAGATTGCTTACCCACTCACCCACCGAAAGACATCTGAGTTGCCTTCACACTCCTAAAAATTATCAGACTCCAAACATCTTCTGTTCATATATGTTACTGATATTTACCATGTTAGAAATCCAAATAGAGGCACTTGAAAATATCTATGTATTCATGCAAAATAACAATAACAAACCCATTGCATGCTGATAGAAATAACATATTTTATGAGAAATGCTGATAATTTTTTCTCTCATGCAAGAAAATCAATGACAGTAAGGAGATTGTTTTACTTTTTTGCACATCAATTTAGCATCTGACTTAATAAAAAGCTTCTGAATTCTCATAACTGCTTCTGTAGTCAAGTGTAGGGATCACACAGGGCATGTAACCTCTGGGAAATTCCTCTAAACATGCATGCCAGAATGTGGGAGAATACTTGGATAATAACTTTGCATTATGATTAAAAGTGTTTTGACCGATTGGACCCCTGTAAAGGTTTCAAAGACTAACAGGACTTTGCGTGCCACTAGAAACAACTGAGCTAAGGGCTTGGTTGATAGAAACTGGATTTTCAGGAAAAGAAATCCACTGTCGAGTTTTAAGCCAGGAGGGACATAACTTGATTCAAACCTTTTGAAAGATCACTCCTCCACTGGCTTCTGTGTACATAATGAATGTCTAGGGGTGGCTGGTGACAGCAAAGGATATCATCAAGAGGGTGTAAGTGGCAGTGGAAGGGTTGACTAGGAGGCTACTGACAGTCTCGTGGCATGAAGCGGTGGCACAATGACCTACCAGAGTAGCACTGAAAATATAGTGCATCTTTGGTGAATAGAATCCACAGGTCTTGCTGTGAAGTAGTTGGGAAATGAGAAAGAATATATAAATTATCTCTGAAGGATAATTTATATAGGTTGCACCTGAGCACGCACTGCTGTATTTTGGAAAAAGCCAGGAGCAAATTTTAGGGTGAATTTTGAAAAAAAAAAAGAGAAGAGTGTGTGCATGTGTGCATTTAATGGGACACTCTTACGTGCTTCTTCCAAAGCTACTATTAAATTGATGGTGCATCTTGTAATCAATGACATCTTATATTTAAGGAACTACATTTCTTCTTTATTCCACTACAGTCTGAAAACGGGTTAGCACTAAGTATAGATTCTAAAGGAAGTTTTATAACTAGGAATTTGCAAATGTTTAATGATTCCATTTTTCCTCTCCATGTTACTGGTACCTTAGTTAGAAATAAACATAGCCTCGATATCTCAAGAGTTCAGACCAAAGGATATTAACTTTAGGTAAACATATCACCAAAACACTGTAATAATATTTTTTTTCCAGATACTCATCTTGTCCAATTCCCCTAGAGGATAATATATAAACAAAATTATTTTATTCAAGTGAAAACTGAGGCATATGTTTAGACTCAGAGGTAAACAGAGATGCCTTAGTGTCAGCAACAGATAATCAGAGTGTCCCCTTGTGTGCCAAGTAATGTCTTTATAGCAGGTTCCAAGTTGCAGGAAAATTAGTGTCTAAATCTTTCAGTAATAAATTATAAACAGAGTCAGACCTAGTGATCTTTAGCCTACAATGCAGTGTCCATCACTCAGCTGATGGACAGAGAGACGGGCAGGGGGAATGAGTCAGACAGAGAGAGAGAGAGAGAGAGAGAGAGAGAGAGAGAGAGAGGGCTTCCTCTTGTATCCAGGCACTCCAGGCTCTCGGTTCTCTTTTTTCCCCTTCATCTTTTCAGTGTATATTATCTTATGATCACACAAAATTCAAAGTCAAACCATTGAACCACAGACTACTGTTGGCTCACCACCTCCTTATCTTCCTTTAATAAGTACGGGATGCCCAGAACAATTTATGAAATATTATCCCTCCAACTCTTAGAAACTTTGCTTCCGTTCAGGCGTTGGACTTATGCCTTGATGCTGTACCTTAGGCAGGTAAGTACTAATTTAAAAAAACAGACTTACACATTTTCATTTGAATAACTGGCAGGCAGGGAGGTTGAGACTAATTTAGAATAAAGTTCCATGATGTACCTCTTTATACACTTGCTGGTCCAGTCATGCTGAGTCACTTACCATTCCCTGAACTAGCCATGACCTGTCATACCATGCACTTGTTCGGTGAAATCCTACTTTCCATTTGCTGAAACTTCACATTCTCTGCGATGCCTTCCTTCTCTGTCTTTCTTAGCATTCATCAGTCTTTTCTGTTTCTGTTTCTAATAACTGTTGCTTGGCTATACTCAAATGAATGTAGGAAGTTCCTTTAGGGCAGGGCCTGTGTCTGGTTTTTGGCGGTGACACCTGCAGATAGCACAAGCCCTTGTTCGTGATGGCTGCTCAGTATGTTTCAGTTAAATCACCCAGTTCCACACTGTGATACACACACTCATAATTACAGTTAACAAACAATTACAAGTTTATCTGTTTATTCTGCCTTACTGCAAGGTCTCCAAAAGTGAGCGTTATGTACACCAAGTGACTATGCATACCCTATGTTGCTCAAAACATCCCCTATTTATTGACTGCTTAGCAATTTGCTTTTAAGCATTCAATTCATCCCTTTTGAATGTCAGCTCTGCCTGGAAAGACAGTAATGGAAGATAGAAAAGATCTTAATTATATTTCCTTTTTCCCCCTCAAAAAAATTTTTTTTCCTGCAACCGTATTATGGCAGACACAACAACAAAGGCTATGAATCTTACAGAAAAAGATTTTCCATTTTTAAGCATTTAGGCTTGGGGCTTCCAAGCCTGTATAAAATTTCCAACAAAAATCCAGTGTTTATGAGATCACTTTTGGTGCTTGGTAAATGTTAAAAATGAAAACACAGCAGAACAAGGTACAGTGGGAAAATTTGTCATTTATTGAAAAGAAAAAGAAACACAACACTTTATTGAAATATATGTTTTCAAGAAACATTTGTCTGCAATAGAGAAATACCAAGAAACGGAATGAATGACTGTTTTTCTTTTTTGTGCCCTGCATCTGAGTCAGGCCCAGCAGCTAAGAAAGCTCCTTCCCCCAATGTTGCCTGGAAAGTGCCACATTATTGATCTCCTGGGCCCCTTCCAGGTGCAGTTCACACAGATGTTGCAGTAGTCACTGTGCCTATGATGCAGTTTATATTATGGCTCTAAAACAGATGTAGCATCCTGGCCTGTGACTAGTCTCTCAAACATCCCTTAGGCAAACTACCAGGTCTCATGTTGAAATCCTAAAGCATTCCCCAGGACCCCTAAGCTAGGTAAAACCAAGTAATTTAGCACTACAGCTGATGCCCTAGGTGCAAAAAAAGAAAGCAGCATTGTAAATTAAAATAGAGTCTGACAGTTTTTGGCCAAAACCACGGGTGTAAGCGTGCTGTAGAAATAACTTCACGTATGGCTTTTCAGTTGAACATATTTAAATATTAAAATCACGCTGGTCATTTGTTTTCCTTTCTTAAAAAAAGAAATAATACTGCAAAATCAACTATGAAACATTGTCTTTCATTTTGTGGGAGAGCTATCATAAGGTCTCTGTTTTGTATCTAAGGAAGAGGTACCGCCTTCATCCAAAACATTTCCTCTTCAGCCCTTCTCTCTACTTCTGCCTGAACCAGACAGCTACTGTTGCAGGCAACGCTTTACCCAGTGTGAATGCACTAACAGCCTCTAGGGTGTATGAGTTAAAACTGATTCACATTTTATTCACTGCAGCAACATTACTCTGAGAAATGGCACTAGGTACTTGCAGGGGAAAGGCTGGCAAGCTATCTTGAATGAGTCAGTTTTCACAGCTTGCTGAAAAGGTTTCCTGACTAAACCCTTCAATGAGAATGAAGCTAAGACTTCACTTCTCAGGAGTTAGGGTTTTTGTGAGAACAGAGCCTACGCTGTTTCTATAATAAATAATTATGATGAGATATTACTGATGGCTTTATCATCTTGATCTTGACTTGTTCAAAAAAGCTACACCTCGTTGCAAAAATGATCTAATATTCAGGGACTTGTAGGTATAACAGGCTGTGGGGATTGGGTAAGAAGTCTGAAATAACTACAGTCATATCTATCAGGATGGAAACAAATGTGACTGGCAGTAAGGGAGAAGCTGACACTATGTAAATGCCCCCAGCAAATGTTAAACAAGACTTTATATATGCCTTTCCAGATATTTTCTGCACATAATCCCGCGTAATTATCACACCAGCCCTATGAAGTAAGGATGACTATTTCTAGTTTGAAGATGAAACTAAAGCTCAGAGAAAAAGTAGGGCCTCCAAGCCCATAAAATTAAGCCAAGGCTCAGAAAGGACCGTGATGTTCCTAAGATCACACAGCTAATAAATATCAGCGCCAGATCTGATCCTCTGAACTTCTGGATACCTGACTCCAAAGACAGTGATTTTTTAATCACATCATGTGGTCTCCCAATCAGCCTCTCCATATGCTGGATTATATAAATAGCAGAAAATCAATTGTGATTATACAGGAAACAAAAGAATATGATCATCCTGGCATTTTCAACATTCATCCCGCACGCTCTTGCCTTCTCATATTTTTATGATCGACCCAAGAAGAGAATGAGTCACTTCACAGGTGGGCTGAGAACAAGCCAACATTTTCCTGTGACATTAAACAATAGCTCAGAAAAAGCAAATTCAATCTACTACAACATTATAAAATAGAGGGAGTTTGCAGTTGTTCTTTTCCCACTTGCTTTCTGAGCGACTCTCTCCTCCACTCTGTGGTACCCTAGGTCCTGGGTGCAAGCGTTCATTGTTTTCAGCCAGCTGAGACCTAAATGATTCCATGACTCACAAGTCCTTCTAGGAAAATTTGCTTTTCACTGGGAATTCTGGATGTATTCAAGATGATACATTTTACTGATAAAATTGTAGGGAAAAGTGACAGGCGAGTGATGGGAGATTTACTTATCCTCTACAGGTCAGCTCTGGAAGGGTCAGCACGTACATACACACTCATAGCTATTGAGCGCTCACTCTGTTGAAAAGACACATTCTTCCTAGCCAGGTGTTTTTAAACTGAGTGCTTCAAAGCCCACAGGGTTCCTCCAGGTCTATCCCAACAGCATGGAGAAAATCGAATGGGAAAACTTCTGCTCCTTCTCTTTTGTCTTCTAACAGAACTTCTTGTCTTTTATCAGTTTTACATATCAAGCTTTCTTGAAATAATTATCAAATGAGTATACTTCCTATAACACACTCCTAGAAAGTTTGCTCTTTTCTCTCTCAAACTTCTCAAACCCTTTCACTCTCTCACTTTTAGTCGATGACTTTAATTCTCTCTTCTCTGTGAAAATGGATTCCATGAGGCTTTACCCCCTTTATGAAATGACATGCCCAAATTATAAAATGCTATCATCTCCCCCAACCTTCTCCTTTCCTAACAAAGTCTTGCATGCCTCTAATTCTCATTCTTTGTCTTCAGTGAGCTCTTTACCTTTCAGATTTTCTTCTCTATTTCTGGTCTATTGTTTCCCATCCTTAAAAACAGATATATTCCTCTTAATCTCATGACCTTCTCCAGCTACTGCCCAATATTCCAACTGTTAGAAAAAACAACAACTAAAGAGTTGTTTACACGTGTTGTCTGCTCATCTAATTGAGCATGCTTGGATTCTTGAATTATCAGCCCACTCAGCAGAGCTTGGCACGTTTGCCATGCCCTCAACTTGATATCCTCTCTTTCTTGGTCACCACGCAAGCACAAGTCACTTTTTGATTTTCCTCCAGCCTCTCCTGGCTTTCCTCTATCCTCTTTCTGTAGTATCTGCTGGCTCTTCTTCCTCTAACTCAGCTGTAAACACTGGAATTCCTTAAAAATCAATCCTGGCCCTTCCTTATTTTCTCCCTGTATATGTCTCCTTAGGTTGCCTCAGTCATACAGTATGATTTTTATGACCCAAATGCCAAAATTAGTGTCTGAGCATCAAAATACATGTCCAAAAGACTACTTGAGATGCAAGTATCTCAAACTTAACTTTTTCAAAATTATACTCTTCACCATCTTCCTCAAAATGTGTCTTCCTTTTCAGTGAACAGTATTATCATCTACCCAGTTGCTCAGGACAAACATCCAGGGTTCAGTCTTGGCTCTCCCTTCTCTCATCTTCATCCAATCATTTGACACGTCTCCTTCATTCTATTATCCATAACATATCCATATACATGTTTTCAGGTTTTTTTCCAACTGTGCTGCCAAGACTGTAGTTGTGATACCATCCCTTACATGGACAAAGGTGACAGTTTCCTGGTTGGTTTTCCCTATCCACTTTTTCCCCTTCCAATCCACATTGCCAAGTGATGGTCTCAGGATGTACATCGGGTCTCGATGCTCTCTTTTTTAAAGCCTTTTATGGATTTCTACTTGATTCAAAACAAAACCAAAACCCCTAAATGTGCCCGTAATACTTTGCATGATCTTATCCCTGCCTAACTTACCACCCTGCTTCCAGTTCACAGCACATCAATCACACAGGTCTCCTCCCAGTTACTCAAATGCATCAAAATCTTTCCTTCTTGTAGGTTCCTCTATCTGTAAATGTCTTCCCTCTCCTTTTAGTCTTATTCACCTCTACTTACCCTTTAGATCTCAGTTTAAACATTACATTTTCAGATGCCTTTTCTGACTACTTACCTAACCTCAGTTAGAATCCCAAGTATTTATTATTCTACTTATTAGATTTACTTATTTACTTATTTTGTTTGTTCTCTCTTCACTTTTTGTGTCCTTACCATGATGGCAAGAAATAGTTCTTTATTTGTTCAATACTGTATGTCTAGTACTAAACATATGGTACAGAGGATATACTCAAGAATTGTGTGTTCATAAATAAACAAAAAGATTTTGATTATTGAAAACCACTCATCCCACCGAAGTACGTAGCCCTCTAAACCCTAATCTGGATCCAATAAGTAGGAAGTAGGAGAGAGATTTGCAGGCTTCTGCTTTCAGTCACAGTGAGATCCCTGCCATCACTATCCATGCCTAAAATTATCACTATAGTATCCGTTTCTTGTCACTTGGTCACTGACTGTCTTAGAGAAGAAAAAAAATACTAAAAGAAGGTGAAAGGGGAGAAAAAGATTTAATTCCTGTAGTTGAAGTACATTTGATATATAAGATATATGCTAATAATTCCCTTTAGAATTTAGTCTATAAAACATGCTCCATAGAAAAGTCTATCATCTCTGTAATAAATATTTACACACGCAATGTAATTTACATTATTGTTAGTGTTTGGAAATATATAGCTCCGATCGTTAGAAGGAAGCAACCCACAAATTCTAGTATCATATTTATCTCTTCATGTATTTCACACTAGAAATGAAATCTTTCCTACTGATATATGAGAAGATAAAAATGTGAGTTAGCTCTATTATTAATAGTTCTGAAGCAGTGTATTCCACAGTCCATACTTTGAAACAATAACTTATTCAATATTCCCCCAGTGGTATGAAAGAATTAATAGAATCTGCAGATGTGCCTAAACATATTCTCAAAAGAATTACTTAGGCACTTAGAGAATCTGGTATTAAGTTCTAAATCTCCTGTTATTATAACAGTGAAAATTTCTGCAATGTGTTCCTTGAAAAGGCAATAATTTCAATCTAAAAATATCCACTGAAGTTTATAAAATGAGCTACAATTTGATTTTTCTCTAAGCAATTGTTCAAGAATTCATATGTCCAATAAGCTATTTTATTTTTTCTGCAAAAAAAGAAGGCTACATGGTTGCAAAAAAAAAAAAAAAAAAAAAAAAGACAAAAAGAAGCTCTCTTATCTACAGCTACCATAATGTGGCTAGCACTCAGATATTGGTCAAAATACCAAGAATGCTAGAAAAATAGGAAATAGAGAGCATTGCATTTATTATGCAACTTAAAGCCAAATATTAATGCAAAATAAGAGATATATACAATGTCATTATTCAAATCCTGATTTCATCCTAGAAGTAGAAAAGGAATGAACGAATTATAGTTACCCATGGTTTCCAATCTCCCTTTCTTCATTAAGCAAACAGTTTTAGACTCTACTAAACACGAGGCATTGAGGTTAGAGTGAGGGGAAGCCCAGAGAATTCCCAGCTTCTTTCATTCATTATGTATCATGCATTCAATTATTCAAAGATTACCTCTACTACACGTGTCTTATCTTGTAGGTTTATCTGGGATCACTGCTTAAGTTGACTCATGAGTGATCAATATTTAATATTCTAGAGAACAATTCAAGGAACTATTTGTAACTAGGCACCTATCTGTATATGAGACTGATGTAGAATATCAATGTGGAAGAAGATATCAACGGTACAATTAATCCAATGGTTTAAAGCTCCTTCTCTAAAGGGCATAAAACTCAAGTTGTGCTAAGGAGTAGAGTTGTGGCCAGACTGGTTACAAGGAGATGAATGATATAGTTGGGGCTTGAATAGTCACAAGTTGACTTAAGTGAAGTTACTATTTATTACCGCTTATCTCAACATAGCTTTTCATACTAAGTAGTTTTGGTCTTCAACAAGTCAGTACTTCTGGAAACCATCACTCCTCTACTCTTGAAAGAGAAGGAAAATGAGGTCAAGAGGTTTGCCCTAGACCACAGCAAGAGCCGTACACTCAAGGGAGCAGTTGATTTGTGTGCAGTGTTTATATGATAAACTCATGTGGTTTCAAAATAAAGTCATAAGCATACCGGGGCATGTGTCTTCTATCAATCATGCTATATGTACTGGGACATTTATTAGGGCATTAGTGCATCAATGGAAAATACAAAGAAAACGGTATTGTGTTCTTTTGAGAAACATGATTTGTCACACATACAGGGATTTCCAGTCCTTGAAAATGTGGCAGTCTTTGTAGTCTCTGTTCTTAAGGCTCATCTGTGACAGGGAGATAATATCACCTACTAGTTAGAGTTCTCAAAAAAAGAGCACGAGACGAGCATCTAGAACAATACCTGACTTATGAAGATGCTTGGAAAATGACTAAGAACAAACACTTTTCAGGTGCTAATGTATAAACATATTACACTGACACTTCAGTTACAAAAGCAATAATAGCAACTCACACAGACTGTTTTAAACAATCCCTGTCCTAACTCTATCAAGAAGGTACTGTTGTTATTCTCATTCTGCAAATGAAGAAACAAAGGCTTATTAGTGCTAAGTCATCTGTCCAATTGATAAGCAACTGCACTCTGACCTGGCCCTGGTCTGTATGAACCCGTACTTCCTTTAAACATATCTATACTGCCTCTCTTAAGCACGATGTTTTTAAGTGGGCCCTATTAAAATTCTAGAGCAAATTTCAGACATTTAAGTGGTGAGTCTATCATTTTAATGGTAAGATTCCAACCTTCTGCTGCAAAAGCCCTGAACACCTTGAATAAAAATCACGTTCAATCATTGGAAAACATTTCCTCCTTAAAATGCTGGTGCAAATAGTACTTTGCCTGAAAACATTTCAATAATTGTAGCGATAAGTCCTCAACTTCTACTTTAAAAAAGACCATTTCAACCACATAATTTGTTTGAATTTGCAACAAATATGAAAGTGTCTACAGGGTGTGTGAACTAGGCATTTGTCAGGTGAAGGGAAAATAAAGATTAGACATGACAGCGCACATGTTTAATTCACATACGTGTTTGCTGGGCTTGGGGCTTTCTGAGATTCCAAGAGATCTGGGCAAAGCAAAGAAAGGCAGGGGAAGAGAAATGCAAAGTGTCTGTGGTAGGAGGGAAGTTTCCTTTAATTCACATTTTCAGTGGCTCTGATAAGAAGTATTTGCTAATCTAAAGCAGTCCAAGAGGCTGCAAATCAAATATTGGAGGGGAGAGATTTTCCAATTTTTTCTTAATTTTATTCTCTGAATATAAGAATGAAGGAAAATGCAGCATGTTTTGCAGAAATGGGTATGCCACCCAAAATAATAAATCTGTTGGAAGACCTTACCTTACGTTTGAGAAAGTAGGTGAAGCTCCTTGTATAAACCGAGAAATGTTTTTAAATAGTCATTTTAGTTAAAGCAGCAGGAAGACCCTGAAAATTGAACCTAAGTATAATACCTAACATTCGCTGTTTTCTTGGAGCTTGTTCTTAAAATCACACTAGGAGGTGCATGCATTAGCATGCATGCCTGTTTCACTGAAGGAGCTGAGTCACAAAGAGCTCAACTAATTGGAGCAAACAGCATCCAACTAATCATTAGCAAAGCCAGAATCTGAATTCAGAAAGTCTTGGCAGTAGGAAGAACCTTCATTCTTAACCAAATTCCTGAAATAAATCTTGCACCTTAATTTCCCTAATCTAAAAAACACTAATCATAAAACAAAAAGTTTTAACTACAGGTACCAAGTGGGGTAAGAAGGTGAAATTTGGATTTTGTAGGATCTCAAATTTTCCTTCTTTCCTTTCCAAGGCCTATCATCCAGAAACAGATTTTCAAAAATAAAAGTGAAAAGTGCAAGTAATCATGTGGTTGCTAGAGTTCAAACTCTCCAATATGTAGATACTTGAAACAGGCTCATCCTTGCCCATAGCAAGACTACCAATGGCAGTCCACACACCATGTGTCTAAATATTGAAACTTTCTAAATCCAGTGAACAAACTGCCCAATGAAATATATTTCATTGCTGGACTCAGTGGCTCAGTCTGTAATCGCAGCACTTTGGGAGGCCGAGGAAAGTGGATTGCCTGAGCCCTCGGGTTTGAGACCCACCCAGGCTACTTGGTGAGGCCTCGTCTCAACAATAAATCAAAAATTAGCTGGTGTGGTAACATATGCTTGTAGTTCTGGCTACTTGGAAGGCTGAGGTGGAAAGATCGCCTGAGCCCAGGAGGTCAAGGCTGTGTGGCCGGGAGCGTGCCACTGCACTCCAGTCTGGGTGACAGAGTGAGACTATGACTCAAAACAAACATACAAACAAGCAAACAAAACAAAACAAAAAAAGGAAATATATTTCATCTTCCTACTAAAAAAATAACTTAAGTTGTTTTATTTGATATTTTGGAAATTTGATAAAATCATATTACCTTTGTAATCATTACACAAATACAACTACTTGTAATTCTAGCACTTAATATACATCTAGTTATGAAGGTTGGTGCCATCCTTCATGCATGTTATGTCTAAGCTTATATATGTATCTTTGTATCTTTAATAATAACATGGATGGTTTTATTCTGCAAGATGCCAATAAGCACGTTTTGAATACCACACTAGCTCACTAACACCTCTCAAACCACAAATTGGAACATGAAGAGAAGCATGAAAAGATATACTCACAACTAATGGAGAGCAATGTTTTTTTTTTAAAATTCAAACATGTACTGTGCACATGACACCTGCAAAGAAGGGCTGGACAGGTTCACCAATCTTTTCCTTTACTCAAGCTCTTCGCTGCTTGAATCTTCAGCAGCAGTGGCCTTTTGCCTCTGGCAGCCCACGCACCTCTGGACACTGGGACGCAGATGTCCTGGTGAGGACCCAGAACAAAAAATGCCCAGAAGTGGTTCCGGGAGCCTGAGATGGTTGCAGGTCACACTGAACCAGCATAGAGTGGAGCAGAGGCTCCTGTGAGACCAGAAGCCCATGGGGTGTGTGTGTGTGTGTGTGTGTGTGTGTGTGTGTGTGTGTGTGTGTGTGTGTGTGTGTGTGCGTGTGTGTTTGTGTGTGTGATTAGCAGTGTTAGCAGTGCCCACCAAAGGACAAGGGCTAGGGCAGAGGTCTCTCTTACTTGGCACTAACAGGGCTATTGTTTTGAGATAATATGAAAATCTCTCTCTCTCTCTTTCTTTCTCTCTCTCAATTTTTATTTCTGAAAAGCAAAGGACTGGAAGCTTTCAAAGCTTCACATCCCTGTTTCCTGTTCCTCCATATATTGGTCCTGTGACCACAAATAAGTAACTTATCATTTCTGTGCCTTGGTTTTCCTCATTTGCAAAATGGCAATATTAATAGCGTCCACCTCATAGAGTTGTTTTTTGAGGATTAAATGAATTAATACATGTGAGGTGCTTAGATGAGTGTTGGCTTATTATACCTTTTTATTTTTATAACAAGGGTATCTTAATTTTTTCCTTCAGTCTGCTTTGTACATCCATTAAAACTCTATTTGCCAATACTCACGTGTATCTAAATCTTCCTCCCGAACAGATTTTTTTCTCTTTCTCAATGGGCAAAATATCCAAATGAAAATAGAAAATTGTGTGCACATATGTACCTATCTCTATATATGTTTATGTAGATACATACTTACATCTGCATATATATATGAAATAATACACCCAGTATTGTGAAAATATCCCATGCACATATACAGCCATGTACCTCATAATGACATTTTGGCATATAGGATAGTGGTCCCATAAGATTATAATTGAGCTGAAAATTCCTGTAGTCTATTGGCACTACAATCGTCCTGATGTCACAGTGCAACACATTACTCAGGTATTTGTGGTGATGCTGATGTACAGAAATTTAATGTGTTGCCAGTTGTATAAAGTATAACACATATATGTCTGTACAGTACATAGTACTCAATAATGATAACTCTGTTACTGTTTTAAGGATTTACTTTGCTATTATTTTAATCATTATTTTACAGCACACTCCTTCTACTTACAGTTTTAAAAAGTTAACTGCAAAACACCCTCAGGCGGGTCCTTCAGGAGGTATTCCAGAAGAAGGCCCTGTTATTATAGGAGATGACATTTCCATGCAAGTTACTCCCCGAAGACTTTCCAGCGGGACAAGATGTGCAGGTATAAGACAGCGAGATTGATGATTCTGACCTGTGTAGGCTTAGGCTCATGTGGTTTGTGTTTCAGTTTTTAACAAAAGCCATTTTTTTTTTTTGAGTTGGAGTCTCACTCTGTCGCCCAGACTGGAGTGCAGTGGCTGCTCCCAGCCACCGCAGCCTCAACCTGCTGGGCTCCGGCGATCCTTCTGCCTCAGCCTTCCAAGTAGCTGGAACTACAGGCGCGTGCTACCACGCCCGGCTCATTTTGATTTATCGTAGAGATGAGGTCTCACCAACTTGTCAGGCGGGTCTCGAAACCACGGGCTCAGGCAATCCATTCACCTCAGCCTCCCAAAGGCGCGGGATTACAGGCTGAGTCACTGAGCCCGGCCAAAAACCATGTTAAAAAGTAAAAAAATAAAATAAAATAATTTCAAATAGAAACAGAGCTTATAGAATAAAGACATAAAGAAAATGTTTTTGTACAGTTGTAGGATGTATATTTTAAGCTCAGTGTTATTATAAAAGAGTCAAAAAGTTAAAAAATGTTTATAAAGTTACAGTAAGCCAAGGTTAATTTATTATTGAAGGAAAAAATATATCTTCTAAATTCAGTGTAACCTAAGAATACAGTGTTTATAAAGTCCACAGCAGTATGCAGTAAGGTTGTAGGCCTCCATATTTACACACCATCACTCACTCAGAACAACTGTAAATCCTGCAAGCTCCATTCACTGTAAGTATTTCATACGGGTGTGTCATTGAAAAAGATATTTTATACTATATTTTTTACTATTATCTTTTCTATGTTTAGATAGATTTAGGTACACAAATACTTACCATTGTGTTCCATCTGGCCTACAGTATTCGGTACAGTCACGAGCTGGACAGGTTTGCAGCCCAGGAACAATAGACTACATCATACAGCCCAGGTGTGTAGTGGGCTGTACCGTCTAGGTGTGTGCAAGTATACTCTACTGTGTTCGCACATGACAGAATTGCCTTGTGATGCCTTTCTCTGACCGTATCCCCATTGTTGAGTGATGCATGACTGTACTGTACTTCTTTAGAGGACTGAAACTCCTCTAAAGAAGCAAACGGTCTAAGTCTCTGAATGCCATGCATCACCAGAAGCAGGTGGTAATATTTATAAATACCTTGTAAACCAGCTGTTTGCTACCTCAAACATTGATACCATATGCAAATTTACATGCATCTACAGAAACACTACACAGAGAAGCTCTTATTTTTCACTAACGAGGACTTCCCTCTTGCTGCCCACCATGGATACCAGTATGAGAGATGAAACGAAGTGATAATAATAGTTAACATGTAAGTGAGACCTATGTGCCAGTCACTGTGCTAAGTAAGCCCTTTACATGCGTGATGCATTCAAGGCAGGCCCAACTCCACACAGGGGAGCTCCGTGACCACCATTTCACAGGATGAGGATGCAGATTAAGATCACACAGGAGCCGGGCTCGGTGGCTCAGCCTGTAATCCCGCGCCTTTGGGAGGCTGAGGTGAGTGGATTGCCTGAGCTCGCGAGTTCGAGACCCGCCTGGGCAGCGAGACCTCATCCCTACAATAAATCAAAAAATCAGCCGGGCGTGGTAGCGCATGCCTGTAATTCCGGCTACTCGGAAGGCTGAGGCGGAAGGATCGCCGGAGCCCAGCAGGTCGAGGCTGCGGTGGCCGGGAGCAGCGCCGCTGTACTCCAATCTGGGCGACAGAGTGAGACTCCAACTCAAAAAAAAAAAAAAAAAAAAAAAATCACACAGATGGCAACTCGCTGAAGATCACACAGAGTTAACTGTTGAGCTGGTATTTGAACCCAGGTCTCTGATTTGCAGCCTGTGCTTCCCCATAGGTAGCTACAGGAAGGAGGAGGGGGAGCTCGAATTGCGGCTATCAGTTTTAGTCCTTGTTAAGATCCACTGTTCATTCTATCATGTTTTGTTAAAAACGAGTTTTCTCAAATTCCACGAGCTAACAAGTCACAGGCCGGAAGAAAATGCCTGCTGCATAAAGTCACCTCACTTATACCAAGGGATCAGGGTTGAGAGCAAACCATGGGAAGAAGAAGAAAAAATAAACCACATTTACAAGGGTAAAGGAAAGTATGTCGTTATTTATCTAATGCACATAAGACCATTTCTGTAAAAGAAAAAAGAATGTATCTCCCATTATTCAAACTGTCTGGTTGTAAATGTTTTCATATTTTCCATATGCTTACTCAGCTTCACATGACATTTTTCTCTGTGTGGAGTCAGTGATATTGTGTATAGAGGTGATGGCTCATATAATTCAGCTCTGCAAGTCCATAATTTCCAAAATGACAGTAGAAAAATAATATCCCAAGAAGATAAAAGAGATTGACAGCAAAAGTGGATGAAGCACAAAAGCTATCATGTAAAATAATTCTGGAAATTTTTCTTGAGTTTTGCTAGGAGACACTTCATACTTCTTCAAAGAAAGAAAAAGTAAACTTCTAAGTGTTGTACATAAGTGGGTGTTAGTATTATCATGAATTAGAGAAAAGAACTTGCATTTCAGACCGATCTATAAAGAAGTCCAGAATGGTATGTGTTTGATGAAAATTCTTTACACAGTGATTATACATAAAAAAGTATAATGTTTAAGCAGTATAAGTATAATATAAAAAGCATATAAGTATAACAATACTTTAGAAGTATTGCTAAATCTTCACTTAAGCAAGTTAAACCAGCACACAAGGAATTTAAACCATACATTTTTAGAAACATACATTTTTGTACTGAGGAGAATACATCCTTGGTAGATGACTTAAAATAATTCTGACAATAAGTAGTAAACTACGTAATCGATGTAATCCCAACCCTCCATAGGGGCCAGTTGTAAACAGGATGAGGTAATTCCAATTTTTCAGCACTTCGGCAATATTTATTTGGAAAATTCCTCATGAACCCACTAATTGATAGCACATGTTCATATTTTTCTAGCTCTGAAGAATGATAGCAACCACCAAGAAGCACGGCCAAACTGATATCAAAACACATGACTGTTATTTTCTTTTTCAGGAACAAAATGACTAACTCTGCGTCAGCAGAATTTCCAAATAGCAACAGCAAAGATCTCTATTTCCATTTCTAAAAATAGACATGATTGACATTAATACAGGCCAGTATGCCAGCAAGACTCTGGGTGAGATGCTGGAATTGACACATAAAGATACAAAGTCCACACTCAGCAAAGACTGACTGCCTACTCTGTGCAAAGCATGTTATTGTATGCAGGGAGCAAAACAAAGGCTGTTAGTTCTAGACCTTTCTCAAACCGGAAGTATCAAGTAAAGGTAAAGCAAGTTCTCTTCATTGTTAGTTGCAGTAGCCAGAATTCTAATATGATCCCCAATGACCCGTGCTTTTATAGAATACCCTCTTCTGAATGCAGGCAGGACCTGTGAAATGAGGGATACCTCCAGAATACAGCAAGATACAGCAAAGGTATTTAAAAAAAAAAAAAACACAATGCAATTCAGTCCCTGATCAATTGAATTTTAGCTCATCAAAAGGGAGATTATCTCCAAAAAGACCAAAGCAGGTGAACCCTTTCAAAGAGAATCTGTCTACAGGTAAGAGACAGCAGCGGCAGCAGGGACATTCTCTTTTTGGTCTTGAAGACGCAAATGCCATATTATTGAGAGGGTTATGTGGCAGGCGACAAGCAATGACGTCTGGGAGCTGAGTACTTCAATTCTACCATCACAAAGAACTGAATTCTGCCAGTAAAAGCAAGAAGACTCCAAGTCTCAGATGAGATTGTAGTTCTGTTGCCACCTTGATCTGCATCTGAGCCGAGGATCCAGCTAAGACGTGCCTCAACTCCTGAGCCACCACAAGTGCAAGGCAATGAACGAGTGCTGTTTTAAGCTGCCACACTTGTGATAACTTATTACACCAAAACATTAAACAGTTACACAAGTCAGTGTAAACTAAAATTCCATAATAGAGATGAAGTCCTATATATTTCAGAGAATATAAGACTCTGTTTTCCTCTATCACAAAATTGACTACTCTTAAAATAAAAAAACTGTTGTCATACGTACTAGCTGTGTAACCTTTGATAAGTAACTCAAACACTGTGCCTGCATTTTTGCACTTATAGATTGGGAATGATACTAAGTGTTTGTGAAGGTTCAGTGATGGAACAAAGTTTTAATGCTAGGTTCAGTTCCTTTCACATACTAAGATCTATCAAATATTATTAATGTTGCTGTTAATGCTTATCACTATTATTATCATCATCATTGATTTATGTAAAATAAAAATGTGTATGTTAAATGCTATGGCTGAAATACTTGGCAGAGGCTGGAAAAAAAGGGTGAATGTGATGGAATTCTGAAATGAATTTAGAGAGATGAGAGATTATTGTTATTTTTCAGTCAACAAGGCTTATAAATCATTTATTCATTAAAAAAATGATCCCTAGGCCGGACGCGATGGCTCAAGCCTGTAATCCCAGTACTTTGGGAGGCCGAGGAGAGAGGATTGCCTGAACCTGCAGGTTCGAGACCAGCCTGGGCAACCTGGTGAGACCTCATCTCTACAATAAATAAAAAAATCAGCTGGGCGTGGTAGCGCATGTCTGTAATTCCGGCTACTTGGAAGGCTGAGGTGGAAGGATCGCTGGAGCTCAGCAGGTCGAGGCTGTGGTGGCCAGAAGCAGCCACTGCACTCCAGTCCGGGTGACAGAGTGAGACTCCAACTTAAAAAAATTAGCCGAGTTTGGTAGTGCGTGCCTGTAGCTCTGGCCACTTGGGAGGCTGAGGCAGAAAGATCGCTGGAGCCCAGCAGGTCGACGTTGGAATGGTGGTGAGCGTGCCACTGCACCCCAGCCTGGGTGATGGAGTGAGACTTCAACTCCAAAAAAAAGAAAAAAAGATTCCTTCAGAATCATTTTTATTACATTGCCTAGAGCAGATACTTCCAAGCAAGAGGTATTGGTGCTTGAGATGAAACTTACTCATCATACTGGAACCAGAGACTAGGTAGAAACTTGAGTGCTCAAAATTTAAAAAGACTCCATATCATTTTGGTTGTGCTTTTTATGGCACAGGAAACTTTGAACCAGATCCTCTGTGTTGTGTCTTTTACCCAAGCCCTTATCTGCTATTTTCTAAAATTCACTGCAGTGATGTTATAGAGCTTTCATTATAGCTTGTGATGGCATTTAGGAGGTTAATTGTTTGGTCTATTTTCATTCTTATCCCCTTGCTCAATGGTAAGGAGATTATAAAACATTGAGGAAAGGGTTCAAAAATAACTAAACTCTCAGAATAAAATATTGTGCAAGCAACTAAAGTAGAAGGTATAGAAGTCAAAAGAAATTTTCTTTAATCTTTACATATGTTACCGAAAACACATTTTTGTCCTAGTGCAAACAGTTTCAGCTCATGCAATTTATTGCTTTTGTTTACTGAGTGAAGAAAATGTTCCTACAGTGGTGATTACCTAAAAGTACAAGAATTTTAGGTATTTACTTGTATAACTATAACACTGATTATAACTACACAAACAGCAGGAATCCTAATAGACTTAAAGTTATTTCCTACCTATTTCCAATTCTTAAAATTCCCATTCATGAGACACTGAAATTGTATAACCGAACATCATTAGAAACAAATCCACCCCTTATAATTTGTATTTCAATTCCTTCTCTGTGAACACTTAAAGCTCATTCTATACTATTATAGGTTCTTGATCACTTAAGCAATATTCTACTGAAAGAAACTGAAATTGGGATTTAAAAAAAAGAAAAAACGTTGAAGAAGACAAGGAACGTGCAATTTTTAGGCATATGTTCGTTCTACAGTTTAGATAAATAATCCACTTTAGTAGCTTTAGTAGAGTAAATAATAAATGACTTATTAAAATGTAGAGTTCTTAATCAAGAATTACAAAATGAATCATGGGTATAAGTCATGGTAAAGCAGCTCAGACATTTAAACATCTACTATTACTGCGTCTACTTTTGCTCCAAGGAGAAGCTTGCAACTTGTATTACTTGCGACAGAAATACACATCTATATATTTCAAGTCTTCAGACAAAGGATTTTATTGGTGAAAGCCTAATTACACTTCAGTCTTAAATAAGAATGGAAAATCAATGTGCTCTTTCACATAATTTTGTCACTTGCATGGTAGCTGTCATTTCACAAAATTATAAATGCAAAGACATTTATCATATCTCCTAACTAATTCAATTAATTAAAGAAAACAGAAAACAGAATTAGTAAGATTAAAACAATGACGCAATTTAAAAAATTAAGAATAGGACTGAAGACCGAGAAGGGGCACTATTTAGCAGGGAGGAGCAAATAGGTATGATGAAAGTAAACAGAACACACAAAAGAGTGGAACATGCCGTGGAAGTCCTTCCATGCTACCCTGTGTCATCTGAGATTCAGATTGAAGAGATTTTAAACTAGAACTGCTCCCTGTCCCCTCGGAAGTCTACCAAGTCAGAGTTAAGTTTTGACTTTTTTTTTTGGAGTTGGAGTCTCCTCCATTGCCCAGACTGGAGTGCAGTAGCATGCTCATGGCCACCCCAGCGTCGACCTGCTGGGCTCAAGCGATCCTTCCACCTCAGCCTTCGGAGTTGCTGGAACCACAGGCATGTGCTACCATGCCCAGCTAATTTTTGATTTATTGTAGAGATGAGGTCTCACCATGTTGCCCAAGCTGGTCTCGAACCCACAGGCCCAGGCAATCCTCTCGCTTAGGTCTCCCAAAGTACCAAAATAAGTTCTCACTTCTACATGGCATCAAATAGTCCTATTTAACACAGGCTTCTCACAGAGTCTATTTCAGAATATACCACTTTGGTCTAAGCAGACTAAAGAACAGGTGCATGCTTGATATGGAAAAGAACCAAAATGTTTTGCACTGAAGCTACTATCCAAGGTCTACACAAGCTACTTCTAAGTGGTAATTCTACATTTGCTTTGATCTAGTCATTTCCAAAATTCCCTAACCTGAGATTGCATATGTTCCTGCAGTTTTTCCATGTCCCACATCCTCCTCCCCTAATAAAAATCAAAAACAAAAAACCCAGTCTAAATGACACATTCAGCCAATTTTTGAGATTCCACCTGCAAAGATTAAAACCCAAGTAAATTAGTTAATTGCTTACACATACCGTCAACAGATTGGTATAGGAACACTGAAAAACACGGGGCGAGGGGGAAGTTCTGGCATTCCAGAGGGAAAAAACCTGTTCAGAAATGGTGAAGCACTTTCTCTTGGCCTCATCTTCCTTAGCAGTGAAATGTTTGGGAATTAGTCCTGATGTTCCATAAGTTACCATCCAGTGGATTGAGTCACAGTTCTGTAAATCTTTCCACCCATGGCTAAACAGCTCTGCTCCATTTCTGCTTTCATTAGAAATGATGTTGCAGCTTTTCTTTTTTTTCCTCCCATTCCAGGTTACGTTGTTCCTCTACTTTTCCTTTTGATGCTTAAGTTTGGTTAAACGATAAATGAGTAGGAATGTACAAAATGACCTATTTAAAATCAAACCATAGCTATAATATAAATGAATTAGAAGAAACAAAAACAAAAAAGGGAGTACATCCACTTTAAGGCTGTCTATCTTAGTCAAATTTAGAGAAGGGACATAAGACATCTTTCTAAAACAGAAACAAGCCTGAAAGTTTCGTACTTCGTCTTTGTGCAATGCCGGGGCTTTCAAATTCCAGAAGAGTAGCCTCTGGGAATAAATACTTTGACTATGAGATTTGACCCATGTTTCTCAGTTATTTCCATATTTGAAAACTGTAAAACCAAAAGAATTTTAGAATCTTGCCAGTGTACAGAATCACAGCCTATTAGATTTTACAGAGGCCCTAGCAATGAATTGATGTAATCATACATTTTAGTAAAATTTGCAGAAATGGAATATTTTGAATGCAAACGATTAAGCCTGCTGTCTCTTCCCATTTTGGGTTAGGTGGTGATAGAGTTGTGGAGACATTGTAAGATCGTGCTAAGTGAATATTGAGCCGGGGACCCATTTAGTTTGTGTTAAATGAGCTATGTTTATGTGGTTCATGGTCACTTCCTTTTAGGGTCAAGTCATTGATAACTGTCCTGGTAGAGGAGAGGCTTCTAGAAATGCTCCTGAAACCTACAGAGCTGATTCACCACACATCGAGTGTCAGGACACCCAGCTGCAAAGCCAGAGCTTCTACACAATGTGAAAAAGTCCTCTAGTGCCTGTTACTGGAAGAACAGAGGTAGCGGAGAAGTAGGATTTGCAATGTATGGAATGGAGACAGTGTGTAAGCAACGGAAACATCTAAACCTTTCAGCTCTTATATAACAGACACTTAACGGAGGTTTGCAAAAATCTTTTTTTTTTGAGTTGGAGTCTCACTCTGTCGCCCAGACTGGAGTGCCGTGGCCGCTCCCGGCCACCGCAGCCTCGACCTGCTGGGCTCCGGCAATCCTTCCACCTCAGCCTTCCGAGTAGCCGGAATTACAGGCGCGTGCTACCACACCCGGATGATTTTTTGAATTATTGTAGGGATGAGGTCTCGCTGCCCATGCGGGTCTTGAACCCACGGGCTCAGGCAAGCCACTCACCTCAGCCCCCCAAAGGTGTGGGATTATAGGCTGAGCCACCGAGCCCGGCTGCAAAAATCTTAAAAACTGACAAGACATCGACAATAACAAGTTATGGCAGTCAGAGAAACTCTTTCAGACTTTTAATAAATAAAAATAAATTGATTATTAACCAGGTTAAACGAAAGATTGCATGATCTTTACATTGCATCTACAAAAAAAATGGTAAGACAAAATCATGGTCATATGACGAAATGATTCACGAATATGTAGTTAAAAATAGTAAAAAAAGCATTATAATGGTATGTCAGCATTTAACTAATAAAATTTATATTATTTGAGGGAAACCTATTCATCTTAATGTGTTTATTAGCATTTTAAAGTTTGTAATTTGTTAGTAATTTGCCCATTCTAATATATTTCACTTTCATAATGAGTATTCTTTCTTCCAAACTAACGTCTCAGGTTGTATAAGTTTGAACCAGACAAAACTTGGATTAGCTCTCACTCGCAGGTGTAATTTATAATTCATATCACCCTTGATGATCTCACATAAGAAAATCTGGCCGAGTTCGGTGGCTCAGCCTGTAATCCTGCGCTTTGGGAGGCCGAGGTGAGTGAATTGCTTGAGCCCGCGGGTCCGAGACCCGCCTGGGCAACTTGGCAAGACCTCATCTCTACAATAAATCAAAAAAATTAGCCGAGTGTGGTAGCACATGCCTGTGGTTTCAGCTACTTGGAAGGCTGAGGTGGAAGGATCGCTGGAGCCCAGCAGGTTGAGGCTGCAGTGGCCGTGAGCGGCCACTGCACTCCAGTCTGGGCAACTGAGTGAGAGTCCAACTCAAAAAAAAAAAGAAAAAGAAAAAGAAAAAGAAAATCTGATGCATAATTCTTTATTAGATTATTTTTTAGAGCAGTATTATGTTCATGCAAAACCAAGCCAAAGACAGAAAGTCCTCACCCACGTATAGCCTATCCCATTAGCAACATGGCCCACCACAGTGGTGCATTTGTTACAAATGATCATCCTACACTGACACATCATTATCACCCCAAAATCACAGTTTACTGTAGGATTCACCCTTGGTGTTGTACATTCTATGATTTTGGAGAAATGTCTAATGATGTGTGTCTGCAATTATAGTATCATATAGAATATTTTCACTGCCCTAAAGATCTTCTATACTCTACCACTTCATTTTTTGTCTCAACCTCAGGCGACCACTGATCTTCAACTCTCTGTAGTTTTGCCTTTTACAGAAAGTCATTCAGTTGGAATCATAAGTTATGTCACCTTTCCTGATTGGATTCTTTTAGTTGGTTTTATGCATTCAAATTTCCTCCCTATCTTTTCATGGCTTGATAGCTCATTTCTTTTTAGTGCTGAATAATATCCCATTACTTGGATGTACCACAGCTTATTTGCCCATTTGCCAACTAAAGAACATCTTAATTACATCTAAATTATGACAATGATGAATAAAGCTGCTATATACATCCAGGTGCTATTGTTTTCTGTGGTCATGAACTTTCGACTTCTTTGGGTAAATACCAATGGGCACCCTTGCTAGATCCTAAGGTAAGAGTATGTTTAGTCTTTGAAGAAAAACTGTCTCCAAAGTGGCTGTATCATTTCGCATTCCTACCTGCAATCAGTGAGAGTTCCTGTTGCTCCACATTCTCATCAACGTTTGGTGCTGTCCATGTTCTAGATTTTAGAGTATCTCCTTGTTGTCTCAATTTACACTTTCCTGATGACATATGATACAAAGAATCTTTTCATATTCATATGCTGATTTCCCATCTGTATGTTTTCTTTGGTGGCATGTCTGTTAAAGTCATTGGCCTAGCATTTAATTGACTTGTTTGTTTTCTTGTTAAGTGTTAAGAGTTCTTTGCATATTTTGGATGACATTTCTTTATCACATATGTCTTTTGCACATATTTTCTCCTAGTCCCTGGTTTTCCTTTTCTGTTTTTTTACATTCTCTTGAAAGTGTCTTTTGCAGAACAGACATTTTTATGTTGATTAAAAGTCTAGCTTATCACTTCCTTCTTTTATGACTCATACCTTTGGTGTCACATCTAAAAAGCCATCACCATGTCCAAGGTCATCTAGATTTTCTCCTATGTTATCTTCTAGGAGTATTATGATTTTGCATTTTACAATCTGGTCTGTGATTTATTTTGAGTAAATTTTTGCGAATGGTATAAATCTGTGTCTGGATTCATTTGCCCATAGATGCCTAGTTGTCTAAGCACTATTTGTTGAGAAGATGATCTTCCCTCCATTGGATTGCTTTTTGTTAAAGATCAGTTGACTCTAATTTATGTGGTTTCATTCTCGTCTCTCTATTCTGTTCCATTGATCTGTGTGTATATTATTTCACCAATACTATACCACCTGGATTACTGTGGCTTCATAGTAAATATTAAAGTTGGGTAGTGTTAGTATTCCAATTTAATTTTTCTCATTTAATATTGTGTTGTCTATTTTGAGTATTCTGCCTGTCCATATAAACTTTAGAATCAGTTACTTGATATCACCAAAATAACTTGTTAGGATTTTAATTGAAATTGCATGAATCTAACAATCAAGTTTGGAAGAACTGACATAGTGACAATATTACAACTTCCTATCCAAGAACATGAAATATATCTCCAATTATTTAGTTTTTCTTTGATTTCTTTCATCAGAGTTTTGTTGTTCTCCTCATATAGATTTTGAACATATTTTGGTAATTTATACCTAAGTTTTTCACTTTTTTGGATGCTAATGTAAATAATAATGTGTTTTAAATTTCAAATTCTACTTGTTTAATGCTAATATATAGAAAAGTACTGAATTTTATATATTAACTATGTGTCCTGCAGCCTTGTTATAATCACTTATTAGTTCCAACAGTATTTTTGTCAATTCTTTCAGATTTTCTACACAGATAATCATGACATCTGTGAACAAGAATAGTTATATTTATTTCTTTCTGTTGTGGACTGAATATCTGTATCCACCACTCTCAAATTTACATGTAAGTCAAAGTGATAGTAATTGTAGAGAGAGTCTTTGAGCAGTGACTAGATCATGAGAGTGGCCCTCTCATAAATGGGGTAAGTCCCCTTATAGGAAGAGACACAAGAGAGCTTGCTTCCTGTCTTTCTCTGCTCTAGGCTATGTGAGGATACATGAGAAGAGTTCCATTTGCAAACCAGGAAAAGAGCCCCCATCAAACACCTAATCTGCTAGCACCCTAATCTTTGACTTCCCAACATGCAGCTGTGAGTAGCCAGTTTATGGTAAGTTGTAGCCTGAACTAGGACATTTCCCAATCAGTATACTTTTTATTTCCTTTTCTTGTCTTATTGCATTAGCTAGGATTTCCAGGACCATGTTAAAAAGAAGTAGTGATATAGGACATCATTCCTGCTTTGTTCTTAATCTTCGAGGGAAAGATTCTGGTTTCTCCTTAGGAAGTATGATTTTAACTATAGGTTTTTAATGAATATTCTGAATTAAGTTGAGAAGATTCCCCTCTCTTTCCAGCTTACTGAGAGTTCTTTTTTCATATCATGAATGGTATTGGATTTTGTTAAATGCTTTTCTGCATCTATTGATATGATCATAGGATTTTCTTCTTTATCCTGTTAATGTGATGGATTACATTGACTGACTTTCAAATGTGATGAACTGGCCTTACATACCTGGAATAAATCCAACTTGGTCATACTTCTTTGTATACATTTTTAAATTTAATTTGCCAATATTTGGTTGAAACTTTTGCCATCTATGTTCATAAGGAATATTAATCTGTAGTTTGTTCTTATATTTATATACTTTGTGTATTAAGGTAATTCTGGTCTCATAGAATGAGATAAAAAGTATTTTCTCTGATTCTATCTTTTGAAGGTGAATGAAAAAAGTTGATATAACTTCTTCCTTAATGTTTGGTTGAATTTATGTGTGACCCCATCTGGGCCAGGTAGTTTCTGTTCTTAAAGTTTAAAAAATTATTGATTAAATTTATTTAATAGATATAAGCTTGAGATTATGTGTTTCTTCTTTTTAAAGTTTTGCCAGATAGTGTCTTTCATGAATTGATTCATTTTATCTAGGTTACCGAATTTGTGAGCATAGAATAATCCTTAGTATTCCTTTATCACTATTTTTATGTCCATATAATCTATAGTAATATATTTGCCTTAATTTCTTATAGTTATTTGCATCCTCTCTATTTTTTTCTTAGTTAGCCTGGCAAGAGGCTCATTGATTTTATTCGTATTTTCAAATATACTAGCTTTTAGGTCTGTTGATTCTTTATTGATTTCCTATTTTAAATTTCATTGACCATTTCTTTAATTTTTATAATATTTTTCTTTTACTTACTTTGGATTTAATTTACTCTTTTCTGGTTTCTAAAGTTAGAAGCTTAGATTATTGATTTTGGATCTCTCTTCTTTCTCTTCTTTTCTAATATATGCATTCAACGCTATACATTTCCCTCTAAGTCCTGATTTTTCTGTATTCCACAAATTTAGATAAGTTGTGCTTCTATTTTCATTTAGTTCAAAATCTTTTTTAATCTCTTGTGATTTCTTTTTTTAATCCATGTGACCCAAATGGTAAGCTTACAGTCAGATAGAACATGGATTAGGATGCACCCTTAGATCTGATTTATGATCTATACCTCCTTTCATTACTTCATATAAGAAAATCTGAAAGGTAATTTTTCAAGTAATTTTTAATTCATATGTGACTGGTAGATGACTGTGGGAGAAGGGAGAGATGAGTTCATTTCTGCTGTTTTTTTGTTTGGTGACTGGTGTATTAATAAACACCTCCTGGTTGGACTTGTAGCTGTGCTAGTGTTTAATTTATTTTTAAAATTAGGAAGAAGACAATGACAGCACTGTTGCTGGCCTCTGTATTAGTTTTCATGGCTTCTATAACAGCCGTTTTCATTCTTTTTCTTTCAGTTTTTTTTTTCCAGTAAAGAATCATCCTTGACTGGGTGCTTCCATTCCTTTTGAAATGACACTTCTCCTAAACTCATTTGGCTTTTACTACCATCCTCTCACAATGAGCCAACCATTTTCTTTTTTCCTGTTTACATGCTGTATTCCCAAAATAGATCAGAAGTCCTCTGAAAGCTAGAACTAATATTTGGCTCTGTTTTTCTCCATAGTTCAAATGCAAAGCACAGCCTGTACACAGTAGGTCCACAATAAAGTTGAATTGACTAACTTGACCATCATCACAGGACATTTAAATAAAAGGAATTGGTGTTTCTGAGAAGTGAAAGATTTCTCTTTTATCTATTTTAATAACTTTTCTTTGCTTTCTTTTTCATTATAATATATATTTTTATTTCAATAGCTTTGGCAGGTCCAGATAGTTTTGGGTCCAGGCTTTACGTGTACCCATCACCTCCACCTGTGCACGCTGTACTCTGTCACTCAGACTGGAGTTCAGTGGCACAATCATGGTTTTTTGCAACTTCGACCTCCTGGGATCAGGTGATCCTTCTGTTTCAGCCTCATAAGTAGCAGGGACTACAGGCATGCTGCCACGTCTGACTAATTTTTTAAAAAATTATTTGTAGAGAGACAAGGTCTCACTATGTAGCCCAGGCTAGTCTTGAACTCCTGGGCTTAAGAAGCCTATTGCCTCGGCCTCCTAAAGTACTGGGATTATAGGCATGAGCCACTGCACCTGGGTTGATTTCTCTTTTAATCCAACAGATGTTTTGTTGCCTCCTGCTGCTTTTCATTAAAAACATATCTTTGAATCTAAATAGATTAAATTTTAAGAACAAATTTAAAGTTTAATTTGATTGTCAACAATGCAGACACATCATTCTTTTCCTCAGGCACCTATAATGTCTTTTCTAATCCAGGTGGCAATGTGAATAAATATTAAGGGGTACATATTTGGAATTTTAATTCAATGAAACAATTTTGCTTAAAAACATCTGTATCTGTTGTGAATACATTTCACAGTTCTTTGAAATAAGTGTATATTTATGGAGAATTACAGAAATTTAGAGCTAGAAAGAATATTGTAGAGGTTACTTGGTCAAGTGATAATAAGCTACTTGTGGTGAACAACTGGCTTTGTTTTTTTGTTTTAATTTTCAATCTGCCATAGACCAATAATTTTGCAAAACATAGTAAAAAAATGAATGAATGCAAAATAAAATAATAAAAAAGCAAAATCTACAAGAATACAAGTTCCAGTTTTTTATTATTAGACTCAATAGCCATAAAACTATTCTGGCAAATTATGTAAAATTTGTACACACATATTGTCAATTTCTGTACTTAACTTATCAAGGCCCAATACTGGTACCGATTTGCAAACCATAGTTGCAGTATCCCTGACATAGTCCTCTTATTGTATACGAGCAACGTGAGATCTATAATAATTTCTAATGTATTTTGAGCTCTGACAATGTGCCAAGTGTTTATCTAGATTCTTCACATATAATCTTCATTGTATTCTTCAACACATCATTTTTGGGTGAACACTAGCCTCATTTTACAGTTGAAGAAACTGCCGCTCATGAACTATAACACACCTGATAACATAGCAACAAACCTGGGGATAGTCAAGTGACTTTATTCTGGTCCTATGTAGTACTTAAAGTACAATTTACAATACACAAAAATTTGTTAACTTTGGATGATCAAAAAGCTTGTGGAAAGAAAAATAAACTTGCCCTTAATTTCAGTTTTTAGATGACTATGACTAGTTGTGGAATTTGTACAGCTCACCTTGATCCTGATGACTGTGTTTGTATAAAAGGAATAAAGAACAAAAAGAGAGATGGAGAAAAAGTTGATATGAGAAGTAACAAATTACTGAGCCCAAGTTTAGACATGTAAGGACAAGGATCGTGGAAGCAGCACCCTGGTTCTCCCACACTCGCCACACAGCTGTGTTTACATTTTTTTTTCCCTACTAAAGCAAATCCCAACAGTTGAAACCATTGGGGAGTTTGGGGAGTTTTGTTTTTATCTCTCCTTTTTTGTTAAAGAATGTTTTCCTGGGAACTTCCATGGTAGGAAGATTTATTAAACATGGTATCATATTTGAAAAACAATCAATTTTGTTTCAAAAACATCAAAAGCAAACACAAACTTAAAACAAGTAAAAGACTGGCAGCATAGCATTTTGAAAACTTCTGACCATAACAGAGATTATTTGATATCTGGAAATTAATGCTTAGGTCCTCATTAATAGCTGGGAAGCTGCTTTTGAACAATAATGTCTTTTTTTTCCCCCATAACAGGACCTTTAAAGAAGAAAGCAAACTTTATATTTTATCTCCTTGTCTGCATATGAAAGGCAAACAGGGCATCTGGACAATTGTCTAGACAATTCAAGGAAAAAGTTCTTGAAATGTCTATTTAATTGTCTCAAACCACAGTTTTACCAGTCTATGGAGGAAAAAAACAAAACAAAAAACCAAACTATGGCTGCCTGGTGAATGTTAAGTAATAAGTACAAGCATCTATTATTGATAAGTATTCTATCAATTTTTAAACCTAGTAAACTATGAGTCAATAATATCCTGCAGTCATGAGTTCAACCAATTAAATATGTTTAAAGTGACATTCTTTCATCATTATCCTGAATTCATGAATTCAAAGGAAAAATAAATAACTTGTTAGCAGAGCTTGAAATTTTAATGCACACTTTGAAAGATTTTTCAAATGCCCTTTGTGTTGAACATATCTGTATTTTGTTGTGTTTTATTCCTCATGGGATTTCATACTTCTCTAATTCCACTTAATTACTACTATTTCTTTTTCTGAGTTTTAGTATCTGCTGTAGTCATTGGGTGCTGTAGAAAAATCAAATTAAAAAAAAAAAACTTGCTTCAAATTGGCAAAGACCCAACTACCACAGTCCTTCTAAAGCTATTCACTTGGGTACAAAACACAGGATGAAGAGTATATTTGGCAGGAAAAATAATAATTGTCTTTTTGTCATGTTGAATTGATATGATGTGGTGAAACTTATGTGATATTGGTAAAATATGGAAGTAGTGACATCCAGCAAGCAATTCGATCTAAAAGTCTGGCTGAGGAGGAATACCTAGGAATTCAAAATATACAGATGGTAATTGCAGGAATGAGCACAAATAGAGCCATTCCTAAAGAAAATGTATAGAGTGGGAAAAGATAGCCTAACCAGAACCTTAGAGAAAGCGGCCTTCAGCTTTCTAAGCCTTTTCCAGGTCAAATAGGAAGGAAGAAACATTGTGTATGCAGTCATTGAAAGGAAAGTCAGAGCAAACCATGGGCACCTCTAGGAGGTAGATTCCACCTTAAGGATTAAAGGAACTTTTATACTACTGAGCCACCAACCGTGCCTGGACTGTTTCATATGGTGGTGAGTTCCCCTTTACTAGATGTCTGGTGTCACCAACCATTAGAGTAGAGATTCCTATAAGGAGAAAACTAACAGCTATTTAAGGCTCTCATTTTCACTAAGTGAAGATATTATAAATGTTTATGTTCATTAAATTAGCTGTGTTCACATTTATTTCTAATTTATTCAGAATAGATTCATAAAATTTATTTATCAAAGTGGCTACAAAAAGTTGAGATGCTTCTTACCAGTTTACAGTGAAGCAAAGTTTTGATAAGCAAATGCAGTTGTTTTTAATATTTTAATGAGCTTTTATTTAGTAATGACTCTAGTCCAAACCATACTGTTTCCTAAAGGCTCTAAAACGAGAATTTCCCACTCCAGAAAAGCTACATTCCACACGCAGGCTTTACTATTCACATAAACTGTTTAAAGATTTAAGATAAAAGATCTGAAAGGCTCCAGCCAAGTCAGTAAAATAACTTTTTGTACGTCTCCAAATAAAATACAATAAAAAGGATCATTTAGCTAGCTTTTTGTTTAAATTAGATGAGTCAGAAACATGAATTTTTAGCCTTATCTCTTTTTACTGTTAAAATTGCTACCAAAAAGGAGTATTCTGATAATGTACTCTATAACTAAGCTTTTTGTATTGACTAAAGAATCCCAGCTTCTCCCTTGGGCAGTCCTGTTAAATTTCAGGAACAGCTGAAATTTAGTCGTTTCTTCCATTAAGCAGTAATGAGAGAGAAAGAGAGATATGAAAGTGGCTATGTTGGTTGTGAGCCTCCCTGGTGATTAGAAAGTGAGTGTCCTTCCCAGCATGGTTTAGAGGTCAAGATGCTGGAGTCTGAATTTCCTGCTTAGCAGGTATTTGACCTTGAGCAAGTTACTTAACCTCTCTAAACGTATCTTTATCTGACAATACAGCTAAATATATTCCCACAGGGTTGTTTTCTGGATCAACTGAAACAATCCCTATAAAGGACTTCACATCACAAGAAAACACTCATGCACCTTCTTTCTGTTTATTATTACTACTGCATTATACTGAGAGAATTACTACCTTAAGTGCTTGTGGGAAGCCTCAATTTCAGATTTCTAAATTGTTTATATGAAAATTGTCAGGGATGTGTTTACTCTAAAATAGTAATGATATGTATTCAGACCTAAATTCAAATAAAACCACAGGACATTGACCCCAAATGCTTCTTGTTTATAGGTTCTTGGGAATGTCTCATTACTAGGAACATTTTAGGAATCAAATTACATGTTATTGTTTTATTATATTTACCAACGATTCCTCATAAGAACACAAAATACTCTCCTAATTTATTTGCAAAAATATAAATATCAAACATCTATAATTTTATTAGCAAATGTACGGCGTGAGTGCTTCTGATGCTAAAGTTATGCAATGAGTGAAACCGTTTATCCTGTGATTAATGGTGATGTCATCACTGCACATGTACAATGTGAGGTGTTCAATTCAGGACATTAGAGTAACAGAGACACCATTACACAGAGTGGGCATTGGACCCTCCTACATATCAGACAATGGCAACCAAAGCTCTCAGGCTGAGGCTGTAGCACCACAGAGCAACCCTATGTGGTCACAGTGATGGGGAAAAAGGGTCAGGTGAAGTCATTTCCACTACTCCCGATATTTCCTATGAGGAGAGAGCTCCACTGGTCTCATATACCTAAGCCCTCACTGCTCCTTTGATCATTCTTACAGAAGAGTAGCCTGGTCTACATGCAATGAATTGTGAAAGAAAATCTGATCTGAGTAGTCCTTACTGCCCTTCCCTTTTGAGAGACCATCTTGCAGGCAAGAGGCACAAACTCTGATCAACCCTTCCCTGTCTGAAGTTTACCAGAACAGAGCACTGAGAAGGCCTCCCCTTATCCAACAGGGCTGGGCTCTAAGACTGGGATTTCATAAGCAGCAAGGAACCTCACCTCTAAAAGACATCCTCAAGTCCAGTTTTACCAGTAATATCTGCCTTGTCCTTTTGCTGGTTTCCCAGTGGTTCAAAACCCAGAGGGGAAAATAAGTACTATTCATTGGGTCTCTCTTAACTCAAACAAGTTCTAGTTGTTATGTAGTTGATTTTTTTTTTTTTTTGTGAGTAGGAGTCTCACTCTGTCACCCAGACTGGAGTGAGGTGGCTGCTCCCGGCCACCGCAGCCTCGCCTGCTGGGCTCCGGCGATCCTTCCACCTCAGCCTTCCAAGTAGCCGGAATTACAGGCATGCGCTACCACGCCCGGCTGATTTTTTGATTTATTGTAGAGATGAGGTCTTGCCGCCCAGGTAGGTCTCGAACCCGTGGGCTCAGGCAATCCACTCACCTCAGCCTCCCAAAGGCGCGGGATTACAGGCTGAGCCACCGAGTCCGGCATGTAGTTGATTTTTAAGGAGAAAAACAACCTTTGTTGTATACTTACTATGTGCCAGGCCTTAGGCTAGATGCTAAAGAAATAGAGACCATGAGGAAGCAATTTCTATTCTTAAGGAGATTAAGGTCTAGTAAGAGAGAGACACATGCAAAGAGCATGACAATGTAAGGTAACAGATGTGGTGCAACTGACGGGCGCATGCCAACCATTTGTACATTCTCTGTTAACAGTGACTGAGAGCTGTGCACATTCCCAGGCATTGGCTACAACTCTGCTTCTTTCCCTCCCACATGGCAGCACACCCTGCCATGCAAATAAAAGGAGTTATTATAGGAATAGCTGTGAAAGCACTCTAATTTAGAGAAAAAAAATCATTTCCAAACATTAATACCCTCAGAGGAACAAATTAGACGAGCTCTCCCAGCTGCATATTACGTCTTGGCACTAGAACAGTAGTGTTTAAACTCTATTCGGTGGAGTTTCTTTAGGGAGGAGGCGGAGTTCATAAAGAAAGGTGAAGAACATCATATAGGAACTTAAAGTGGGGGAGGTGGCAGGAGGTGAGGTTGAAGTGGTGGGGAAGCCAGGCAATGAAGATTTTTGTCTTCAGGTGAATGATTCCCACGTTTACTGCCAATTGCAATAGCCTGGACATCTTCAGAGACACGGATGCCTAAATCCCACCCCAGACTGTCTGGTTTAATCAATCAGTAGGGGTGTGATTTGGACCGAGAGAGTTTTGAAAGTTTTCAGGTGGCATGAATGTGCAGTAAGTCAGAAAACCACTGTCATAGACGAAAGCGGAACAAAGTGACAATGTTGGATTCACCTTTCAAAGGGGTCAAATTTGTGTTGAGTGGAAGTCTGAATTCTAATCTGTTTTTTTTTTTTTTTTTGAGTTGGAGTCTCACTCTGTCGCACAGACTGGAGTGCAGTGGCCGCTCCCGGCCACCACAGCCTCGCCTGCTGGGCTCCGGCGATCCTTCCGCCTCAGTCTTCCAAGTAGCTGGAATTACAGGCATGTGCTACCATGCCTGGCTGATTTTTTGATTTATTGTAGAGATGAGGTCTCACTGCCCAGGCGGGTCTTGAACCCGCGGGCTCAGGCAATCCACTCACCTCAGCCTCCCAAAGGCGCGGGATTGCAGGCTGATCCACCGAGCCCAGCTTCTAATCTGGTTTTATCAGGCATTCAAAAGTACACATTTATGAAATTCTAAACTATCTTTGAAGACATTATTGCACAGAAGAGCTTTAATATCACTTGTGGTCCTGATGTACTTGTATGCTAGCCAAGGCTCTGTTTGTTGGTGTTGCAAGCAATGAAACTTACTATGGCTTAATTTAAACATATGTGTGGATGTGTGTGATATATATATGTGTGTGTTTATATGTGTTGTATGTACATGTGTGTGTATATATACATTTGAAAAGCACAGAGCTCAAAAAATGAAATAAGAATACTAACAACTAACCAGTGCTAAGAAATGCTAAAGCCAAGTCCCTGGGCAGCCCAGAGATCTTCAGCACAGAAATTTGTGGGCCTTCCCCTAGCTTACAGCACTGCTATTCAGTTACTTAGTTCCTAGCATTGATATTAGTATTTCGTGTCCCACTACATTCAGTCTCTTCACCTATCTCCATTTCTGTTATGAATTCCTAGAAGAAAGTGATCGGTCCAGCTGAAGTCACAGGAATTCCCATGGGTCAATCAGTCATGACCAGGAATTGCAGAAGAACTAGCACAAACATGGTAACTGCGAGAAACCATTATCAAAGCTCTGTTTCATCCCAGCAGCCCTAATTTCTCACCCAGCTGGCCCTAATTTCTATCATAACTTAAGTGTTAAATCTACCCTGGCCCACCTGAGAAGAAAAGAGTATAAAGACATCACCTGTGCCTATTGATACCATGTGGCATAGGTGCGTAATACCTTAGCCAATAATATGCCATCCTGAATAAGGAAAAGGAAGACAGAGTAAATGCTAGTGTGCATAGAAATGGACTAATCCATCAAAAAAAAATGCTGCATGGTTTAATTAAAATCTACGCCAAACGCAACTCCACCCACTGCTTAGCTCATCTCCATCAAATGCCTGTGGTAACTCCATTTATCACAACAACCAAAACACCTCTTGTGCTTCCAAACGTTTCTAGATGACAGTGTCACCCCCACTTGAGACCCTCTGGGTACATGAAAAGGCACAAATGGATGACTCCACACATGATGACACTGATGACACACGTGTTTCTGTTTTCTTTTGTAAGTCTGTCATCAACAATGAATAACATGTTTACTATAAAAAAATTACTGATTCAGAAGAGGCAGCATAGAGCTGATTCTGAAATGAAAGAGATCTGGTTTGGACTTCTGGCTTGTACTTTAGGAATTGTATTACATACCTCACTAGTTGTCAATTTACTGACCTCTAAAATGAGGGGAACAAATCACACCTACCTGGAAGATTTACTGTGAGGAGTAAATGAAATAATACACATTAGTAATGTACATGGCATCCTTGCTACTGGCCTACACAAAAAAACATGCTCAATGAATGGCAGGGATTGTTATTTTTGCTGTTGCGGCTATTACTGCTGTTCATAATTCTTAATTACAATATTGCATTGAGAAATTAAATTATCCTCATGGTGACCTAGAAAATGCATACTCACCATGATTGAACAGAATTTCCAAATCAATGCTGTGACCACCACTCATGCTAAACACTGTAAATCTTCTGCAAGTATGCCTTGAAATTTTTGGAATAAACTAGAAGCCTGCACACACCTTTTGAAAACATAGGAGACACAGCAAACTGCAAGGAACCTGGCAGAACACAAAACAGAGCTCTGCCTCCAATCAGAGCGCTCTATTTTCTCCACAACTGAAGTCTCCCTCTGTGATTGTCATCTTCTTTTTTCCCCCTTTCTCCTTTTGGCAACTTCAAATATTTTTTATCTTCTCAGGTAGCACTGTGTGGCAGCTATTTAGGCACCCTGGAGAGTGGTTTAATGATGAGGAAGCTCTGACACATAACAGCAGCATGAAGATTTTACAGTTCTTCTTGTCAACTTTCCCCTCAACCCATAACGTTTCCTCCTGTGATCATCTTGAATCATGAACAGACACATGGAAATAAATACATGCCTTTCCAGTCATGTCTCCAGGAACATGTTTTTCTTTCTTTCTTTCTTTCTCTTTCTTTCTTTCTTTTTTACTTATAACGCAGAGGAGAAGGAAAACACAGTAGAATAAAACCTTGCTCTAACGTTTGCAGGAAGAATTGTGCACCAACATCAGATACTGCCTTGAAGCAGCAGGGTGCAAAATTTGCCCTCTTAGAAAGTTGGCATCTGAGTTCTTCTTAAAGAAGAAATTTCTTAAGTTAAATACTTTGATCAGTTTCTTGGAGGTAGAAGGTGAGACATGAAGGCAAGAGCTGAAAGGAGATAGCGAAAAGAAGAAATAGAGTGCTCAGCAACGAAAATTAAAGGAGGTGATGGAGCACAGACGATAAAGAATAACAAAGAGGAGAGACCTGGGGGCTAAGCGACACAATAGGAGCTGAGATCTTCAGACATTCAGGTGGTTGGAGGCGCAAAATGGGTACACGACTGGGAAGAATGACCCTCTAAGTTGTAAGTTCACTACCAAAACTTTGAGTAGAGTCTCATGCATCCGTTCAGCCTCGTGAGACAGGGCTATACCAGAGTACTGGCATTACCAAGAGAGTAGGAAGACTAATGAGATGTTTGTGGTCGCTAGGTGGTAATCTGCAGAACAATGAATGAATAATGGCCACAGCAGTTCTGACAGCAGCATAGAGAAAAAGCAGAACTGATTCAAGGTGAGCATGAGATGAGCCGCTTTTCTCCAGATGGCCAGAGAAATGATCTTGGCTCGGGGAATGGCAGTATGTGGGTGATATAAATGAATATCTCTGGCTGATGAAACATATCAGTCAATCCTGTACTCAACTACACCACCTTTCTTACTGCTTGAATAAACTACCTGTGTTCGCCCTCAGGGCCCTTGACCTTGCTGTCCTTTTGCTGGAATGCTCTTCTTGGAGCATGGTTCATTTTTGACATGCAAGTTTTGGCTCAAACATCCTCAGAGAGACCTTCTCAGACCAGCATATTTAAATAACTCCTCCTCTTTCCCTGGCTCCAGTTATTTTCTATCAGTTCATCGTGTTTTATTCTTTTCACAGACCTTCTGACCACCTGATATATTTGGTTTGCTAATTACATTTCAGAGAATCGAAAAGGCCATCAGTTATAAGATGCACATTATTTTGTGTACTCCTAAGAAAGTTAAGTGCTGCCAATTAAACTACGACACGATATTTTCTTGTCACTTTGAATTTTGATGGTATACTTAATTGGAAGAGCTCTTTTAGATTTATGTAGACATTGATTTTCATCGTATGCCACTCTTGTACACACATAAATAGGAAAATATAAATGGGGCATGTTTATCATTCTGCAATAAAATATGAAGTTGTCATTCTTTCAAATACAAATATTAGCTTCATTAATATCAAAGTTAGGTCCCACTTTTCTGTTACTGTCTTTTCTGCAGGAACAATAGCTTTTTGTTTTAATGTCAATTCATGGTATGATCTTCTCAAAGACATTTTAGATGGCAATTAAACTCAACCTGTGTAATACCAACTAATCACAACTCAGCTGAAGTGGCAACTATATATACCCCTCTTTTAAAAAGTTTGGGCATAAGAAGGAAATTACAGCCACATCACTACTGCTGCCTGGCCTGTGGTGAGGAAGACACCTTTAACCGCGAGCAGCAACTGACTTCAAAATTGCCCAAATGTGCCAAACCAAATTTGTATCTTCGAGTCAGTGCATTCAGTTAACTGATTATTTGTTTACCATTTCCCCCACAGCACCTGCCTATTAAAATAGATTTACGAGAGCAGGGACCTTGCCTACGTATCCCTAGAGCCTAGACTACCGTAGGTACTCAAAAAATATTTATTCAAATAATGGAATGTGTTCTTTCTTAAAGCTGGTACCTTGCTATCCAGAGTAATGTAGCATGGGACAATGGCTGTGAATGCAATTTCTCTGTCAACTTACAGCAAGTGGCACTTCTGGTCTAGCAATCATGCCTTGAAGGCTTGCTGCCACCAATGAGAAGAAATGCTATCTGATCTTAGACAGAGACAGTCCCAGAGTTTTCCTTAAGTATCCTAAACGGCAATGAACTGGGGACAAAAAAAGAGTGGGGGTGCGATTTACTTGTCGATGAGATAAACTCTAGGCTGAAACTCTGAGCATTTGTAGAAGGGTGGTAAAGTGAAGATAAAACTGACGAGTGGACCAGGATGAATCTTTGGATGCATCTACCGAGAGGCTCTGTTTAAAAAAACACACACACACATTTTCCCCTTCAGGTTCAGGAAATCTAGAGATTTAAATATCTCCTGACATGGTGAGCATAGCAAAGGAGAGAAAAGTACCAGAAACCCAGGCAGTATTAAATAAAACTGTCATTTTTTTTTACCCCAAATGTATAAAATTAATATCACTTATTCTTAGGTCGACTTCTTGTTTTTGTTGATATTCTCTCTTTTTGTTTCTTCCTTATAGTTAGCTATCTAAAACTACACTGAATAGATAAGAGTGCTAATGAAATTCATTTAAACCATGTATTTTTTTTTTTAATTCTACACAAGTGACATGATCTTGACAGGGACATACCACACGAGTTACAGCAATTACTCTGAGAATTTCTTGTTTTCTTCTTTTCCGCTCTTTATAGAGATGTAACAATATAGTTACCGACTTTTCAATAGTTAGACATAAAATGCTCAGTGGCCACTGTCTGAGTTCCCTGTAGCCTCTTTTGCAACCTTTCTTGCTGGGAGCTCTTCCTTCACAGTGATTTCTTCCAGGCGTCTACTATTTGTAATATCTTTTCAATTCTCCTGTGCTCTTTATATTCTTTAAATTAATAATGGTGGATTATGAAACCATTCTATAAAGAAAGGAGACTAATGATCTAGTTACTACAGGTAATATACATCTTCCTTTTAAAAAAATTCTTCATGCTGAATAAATATGCTTTCATGGAGACAATTAGCTTCTCCTCATGTAACCAGTGGTTATTCTAACAGAGATTATAAGAGTGCAATTAACTGATTTGTCAAAATAAAACGTAATTCCTTAATACCAAGCTTAACTTTTCATGATGTTCTAAGAATATAATAAACAATGATATATATATATGTATATTATGAAGTTACTGTATTAGTCAGGGTTGGATAGGCTGTTACAGTATCAAAACTACCTTTTCATCTCATTTAACTCAAAGTGTCTCATATCACCACTATTTAAGACTCTAATGTTGCTACAGTAAGAGAACAGATCAATGGAAGAGGCATACTGACTTTTAACTGTCTCAGCCCAGAATTGACAATGTTTCTTCCATCACTAGAATTAGAGCTAGAATTTGTTATGAAGTTTAAATAAAGAATAGCTTATAACTCATAAAGGAATCCCTAGCCTCCGGTAACAATCAACGTGATTTAGCTATTATAATTTTATTATATTTAAATATTACCATTTCAATTCATTGTTACTATATTAATATATCCAAATATTACCATTTCATTATTATAATTATCTCATTTATTATTATTATATCTAAATAACATTTCATTTTTATGAATTGATTTTGAATACTGGTCATTACATAAAATTGTTTTCCTAAGTAGTAAAAATTGAGTAATGTGTATAAGAATCTTTCATATCCTACTTGAATAATGAACAAAACATATAACTTCTCAAATGTTACCCTTTATTAGTGAACTACAACTAACAGAGAATAAATATTATGGAAGTTCTTATAAGTGTTAATCAATTTTTTTTTTTTTTTTGAGTTGGAGTCTCACTCTGTCACCCAGACTGGAGTGCAGTGGCTGCTCCCAGCCACCGCAGCCTCGACCTGCTGGGCTCCAGTGATCCTTCTGCCTCAGCCTTCCAAGTAGCTGGAACTACAGGCGCGCGCTACCACGCCCGTAATTTACTTGCCCCCAATTTACTAGCTGCGGCTGCTGCAGGCTCCCTATCTTCATTAATGTCAAGTTTATTGTGAAGATCTTCCCCTTTTTGTTAGTCACTACCTTATGTACTTCAGGTTGCTATAAACCATCCATAAAATGTACTGGTTTCATAATATATTGGTTTTATATTGTTTCTAGCAGAAAACCAGTTTAAATCCATGAATTTTTTTTTTTTTTTGAATTGGAGTCTCACTCTGTCGCTCAGTCTGGAGTGCAGTGGCCGCTCCCGGCCACCGCAGCCAGCCTCAACCTGCTGGGCTCCAGCGATCCTTCCGCCTCAGCCTTCCAAGTGGCTGGAACTACAGGCGCGCGCTACCACGCCCTGGCTCATTTTTTGATTTATTGTAGCGATGAGGTCTCGCCAAGTTGCCCAAGCGGGTCTCGAACCCTCAGGCTCAGGCAATCCACTCAACTCAGCCTCCCAAGGCACGGGATTACAGACTGAGCCACCGAATCCGGCGTTAATCAATTTTTAATCAATTACTTTCATCACAATGCTTGTGTTACTGTCCATAATGATAAATATGAAAATAGAATTTTACCCTGACTGTCCTTGTAATATCTGAGTGTACTGGGGCCATGCATGACTGTAGTTTCTAAGAACCTCAAAAAAAGGAGTTACGTTAAAATTTTCAGAGAAGTGTATGGATTGGTACATTCTATAGCATTTTTTCAAAATCCCCCAGTAGAGGTATATACTCTCCACAACACTCTTAAACACAAATAGCCTAGTCTCTTTCCAATTATAGTTGAGCTGAAGATAGCTAAAATATCTTAGAAAGTTACCTTAGGAGTAATCTATTTTACAGATGATTTAATTTTATTTCTTTACCAATAAAATAAAAAAATTAAGATCTGTGAGACTCAATTTCCTGGACATAGGATGAACATAACCAGGTATTTTGCCCTTAATTGTATAGTTTTGTTTTCACTCAGATCAAGATGCTTCTGTCTTAGGTACCACATCCGATCCATCTGTGAGTTTTGTGGACTCTTCATCAAAATACTATCTGGATCATCTACTGTGTTCCACCTCTACTGTATCCACCTGAGACCAAGCCACCATCATTTCTTGTTTGGCATACTTCAAGTGATCCCTAACTAGCTTGTTTTCATTCTTAACTCCTGCATAAACCCTCCCCCACCATAATCTATTGCCCCCACTGACAGCCAGCAACCAAACCGATTTGTGTAAAATTCTCCAAGGCAACACCTTCCACTGCATTTAGAAGAAAAGCTAGTGATGTTTACGAGACCCTTAAAAGATCTGCTCATCACCTCTCATCCTACTGCTCACTCATGCTGTGTATTCGATTCCTAAAGCTGCTGTAACACACTACCTCAAATTCAGTAGGTTAAAACAACAGAAATTTAGTCTTGCACAATTTTGGAGGCCAGAAGCCCAACATCAAGGTGTTGCCAGGGCCATGATCCCTCCACAGGCACTAAAGGAGAAGTTGTTTCTTGTCTCTCCCAGCTCATGGTAGCTTCAGGCATGCCTTTACTGTGGCTGCACCTTTACTGTGGCTGTATCACTCCAGTCTTCCATCATCTTCACATCACTCCTCCTCTCCTGTGGGTCTTTTTGGTGTCTAATCTCTCCCTGCCACTCTCCTGTAAGAACACTTGTGATGGTGTTTAAGGCTCACTTGGATAATTCAAGATAATCGGCCTCATCTCAAGACCTTTAACTTCCATATCTGTGCACACATTGCTGTATAGAATAACAACCTGGGTTCTAGGGAGTAGAATCTGATTCCATTTACTACAGCATGCTTCAGCCTGTAGGTGTCTGCCCGGAATGCTCTTTCTTCCCATCTTCACCAAGCCTATCTCTCGTGATCGTTCACGTCTGTATCAATTCATTTTGCATTGCTATAAAGAAATACCTGAAGTTGGGCGATGTATAGCTCATAGTTCAGCATAGTGATAGCAGCTGCTTGGCTTCTGGTGAGGCTTCAGGAGGCTTTTACTCATGGCAGAAGACAAGAGAACCGGCAGGCGAGCAGATGTGTCACATGGTGAGCGTGAAAGATGGAGAGGAAGAGGTGGTGTCAGCCTCCTTTAAACAATTAGTTCTTGAGTGAACAGATACGGCGAGAACTCACTCATTGTGGTGAGGGTGGCACAAAGCCATTCATGAGGGATCTGCCCCTATGATCCAGTCACCTCCCACTAGAGGTCACATTTTAACTTGGGATTTGGACCGGAAAACAACCCAAACTATTATGCCAGTGACTCAGTTCAAGTCACTTCCTGAGAGCTTATTCCTCTATCACCCACCTAATATCTCCACCTGCCCAACCCAGTTGCTGTCACAACCCCTTGTTTTATTTCTTCTACACTACTTCTAACATTTGGAAATAATCTTATTTTAGTGACCTTAGCTTCTTCCCCACTAGAAGGCTTATTCCATGACAATAGGACGTTTGTCTCCTTTGGTCATCACTGTATACTGAGGACTTAGAACAGCGCCTGGTAGTATGGCAAGCACTCCACTATTTGTTAAGTGGAAGTTTAAATGACGGTCAGTGTCTGATAAAATGACATCCAAGAACATCAGTTTTCCCAGTTCCAGTTAATATGCTGAGTCTTTAGAAACCATGAATAACGAAATAGGAATTAGAAATAATTGCATCAAGAAGATTTTAGTACCATTTTTATAAGTTAAGGCATTTTCTAAAAACTGCAGGAACTTCTTTAGCTGAATTTATTTTTTGACTGTTTTTAATCACAGTGATAAGCAATGCTTTAAAGCTCTTATTATGTTTCTAGTTTCCATATTAAGGAGAACACAGCAAAGATGCTCAAACATTTGTAACCTTGGTGTTGTCTAGTATAGGTGATGAAGATGCTTCAATGTATTCCCGTGTGATAAGGTTATTTGTGATAAATGCTATCGTTCTCTGAAAACGCTATCCTTCTTTAGGGCCTCACTGACATGTTTCACTATGGGCATCCAATTTTTAATTCACTGCAACTAAATAGCTCTCCTTGAGTTAAACAGCAATAACCATCAATAGCGCTTATTGAGATGCTGCTTTGTGTCCTATAGACGAGGACGAGGTTCATGAGAACAAGAGTATGTAATGAGTTCCAGTCTATTGATTAAAAAAAAAAAATCAACAGCAACAAGAAAACAGAGGCCTAAAGATGTTCAGGAACGTGCTATTAGGAGGCAGATCTCTGAACCCTGGTGTAGTCTGCATTCTTATCATTCACCAGGGACACAGTCTGGTAGAATGGAGGGTACCTAGTAACCACCAGAATGAATACATCTTAGCTGTTGTTATGGCCCCATGTCAAGACACATCTGCATGAATCATACCCATGTTTCCTCCTTGTTACAACTAGTGAATCTCTGACTACCACATGCATTTCTGTAGCCATTATATCAGTCACTAATAAAATAGAAAGCAGGAAAATAATATTTACATTTTTGAAAAGTTTTGTTCCCATGACGCTTTTCAATTATAAACCCAGTCGAGTATATATTACTGGGTGTTTAGGAGTTACACATACCCAGAAATAGACACACACTCACACGTGGGTAATGCCATCTTTGGGATACTAGATACCAGGTAACTGGTTGAAAAAAATCAAATAATGAACTACACTAAACACTAGCCTTAATATTTTTTTCAGCTGCTAAATGTCTCTAAGAAAATACTTCCTATTAATTATAGGTAGAACAGCCTTAGTATAGTATTAAAAGAAAGAATTGGGTTGGATTAGAAAATGTATCACTTATACAAAATAGAATCCCAAACTGCCATAACAAACCTCAAAACAAGTCCAATTAATTCAAGTAGCTAAGTAATACAAACCCAGGAACCCTAGGTCTGGGGAGTCACACTCTGAATTTGAACCTTTGAAGGTACCTAGAACACAGGATAAACTGATTTATCCACTAACACACTCATTCATTTATGAAGCACCTCTGATGTGTCACGCCATGAGTTAAGCCCTGAGATGTCAACACTTCATTTCCTCAAGAAGCTCAAAGTCAGAATTTTGGTTAGGACCAATATTTTGCTTACAAATACTTTGATTTCAAGCAGTAGGACCCACTAAGCCTAGGTAAAAGGGAATTTAGGGGCAGACACAGAGATGTCTCCTGGAACTCGAGGCAATGTGTTTACTCAGTTCTCAGAAGGGGCAGAAATCCATACCTTAAACTTTGGAGCAGAGGTCTACTCTCTACTTCTGGGCTGAATATCTGCAGTTTCCTTTCCCTTCCCTGACTTTTACTACTGTAGGCAAAAAATGAACAATAGCTATTCCTCCCAGATTAGCTTTCATCGAGCTCCTATTTCACTAGGCTCACTAAGTTCAAATTCCAGCTTTCTCTGAGAGGGAATCTGGTTAACCCAGTCTAGGTTGCATGCCTGTCCTTGTTTAATGCCCAGTGGGGGCAGGAACAGGGGATCCACCGCCCTCTCAGAAGGGGCTATAGTTAGTCTTTCAGAACACAGTCATGGTATAAGGCTGGTAAACTGATTACTATGTCTGTTACATTAGTAATTAAATAGACAATCACATTTAGGTTGCATAATATTCATAACACTTAGCACACTGCCTGGCACAAAATGAGTTCTAAATAAAAGGTGGCTACACTTTCAGTGGCTATTATATCACCTGATGTTCAGATCAGCCTTACTCAGGAGGGTATCTGACGGCATTGAAGAATTTTAAGAAAGGGAGGAATCTGTTCTCATTTCTACTTGATCCTTATGATGTGGAGGATGGTGGATTAGAGGACAATGAGAGGTGGGACATCTCAGACAATAGGTATGTCTTTCACCAAGATAGAGTACTGAAGAAAAAGCCACTTTAGAAAAGGCTGGGCTGAGTTTAATTCTGCACTTAATGAATTTAAAGTGGTTGAAGCACAGCTATGAGGTGAGGTGTCTAAAAGGGAATTGAATGTAAGGGTCTGAGCTCAAGATGGAGGTCTAGGAAATGGGTGGAGAGATCATGAGAAAAGATATAAAACACAGACTCCAAGACTATGGGAAAACATGAGTGAAGAAGTCAACTCCTAGAAGGCTGGGGAAGGATTCTCAAAGAAGGTGGGGGGGGGGTACTCCCAGATGGGCACATGGGATGGGATGGGGAAGAGAAAGGAACATTTCTAGCATTTGGATTCCATGCAGAGGTAACTCTATACACCTCAGTTTCAGAGTCTGAAAAAGGACATTATCCTGTGCACAGGAAAAGGCCCAAAACTGTCTCTAAGATTTAAAGCGTGGAGACTGGACAGGCAAGAGAGCCAAGGCTATATATGCGTTAATGCTCTAGTTACTGTCCTATAAAGATCCTATGGAAACAAAAATAAAACATCTCCAAAAATCACATTTTCAGGCTTCCAGTTAAGCATGACAGATTGAACAAGTGTGTTTACCTTCTTTTCCTCACACAACCTACAAATCATCATGTCCCAGTGTAAAAAGATAATAAGTAATGCCTAAAGTTGACAAATCTAAGAACAGTAGCATATGCAAAGAAATAACAAAACCAAGGCCAATTAAAGCAAAACTATAAGATTCCTCTGGGAATTGGGACTTGTGTATAAGAAGAGATTGGAAGGGTTATTCATTATTATAAACCCTGAGGGATTTCTGTTTGATTTTTTTGAACTATATACACTCATTGTTCTGGAAAAATAAACATTTTATAAATTACCTCAACAAAGTGAAAATGAGACTCAGCTTGCACGTAACTATTCACAAATATACCTTTTCCAACAGTAAATAGCATGCAAAGCATGATTATTCCATATTAAATCTACATCAACACTCACTCTGCCAGGCACATTCACCCTGTACCAATACCAATATGTCATCACTTTTATATTTTGTTGCAGATAAGCTATTAAGAATTATCCTGCCTACTAAGTGCTTTTAAGAAACAATCAGGCCAGGTTCGGTGTCTCAGCCTGTAATCCTAACACTTTGGGAGGCCGAGGTAAATGGATTGCCTGAGTCCATAGGTTCAAGACCAGTCCTGGCAACTTGGCGAGACCTCATCTCTACAGTATACAAAAAAATTAGCTGGGCATGGTAGCATGCGCCTGTAGTTCCAGCTACTTGGAAGGTTGAGGCAGAAGGATTGCCATAGTCTAGCAGGTCTACACTGAGGTGGGTAGCTGTGAGCATGCCACTGCACTACAGCCTGGGCAACAGAGTGAGACTCTGACTCAAAAAACGAAAACAAAAACAAAAACAAAAAAAACAATCAAACATATGGGTCAACACCCTAAAATATTTTACCATTGTACATCGTAACATTTTAGAAATAGAAGAGAGTCCAGAATGTAATTAGCCCATTGTCCCCATTTTGTATATGGAAAAAACAAGTGCCCCACCTAAAGAATTTGGTGGAGGGAAAATAGCTGGCCAGTGGCTGTCTTCAGAAGACAACTTCCTTTATGGTTCATTATTCGTTGCACTCGATCAGTATTTCTTAAGCTCTGGTCTATCAGACACTAGGCCCATTATACCAAATGGTCTGCATAAACTATTAGAAGTGTTATCAATATTACGTGCATTTAAAAATTTGTCTGTTGTTTAAAATTTCAGTAAGAAGATACTTAAACATTGAGCCAATACAGATACACATCCTAAAAGAATACAAAGTTCCGTGAACAAGAAAGATTCAACCCTTGACCTTCTGTAGCTTATCAACACACATTCTGTGTATGGGGGGGGATTGTTTAAAAATGGAACAAAGTGGAATGGCTGACACTAAAACAACTTCATGGGAGTTGGAAATTACTACAATAACCTGAAATCACAAATATGACTACAGATAGAAAATTTACAGCATTGTTTCTAGAATAAAAGATGTAAGGCATATTTTGCAAATTTAACATTAGTGCATAAAAAGTTAGAGCCCCTTTGGTATTCCATGCTTTATGTGGTTGGGTTGAGTTGACAGATCTCACTTTGTGGCCATAGACCTTCTTAACGATGAGATTGATGGTGGTGTTTGACTTCAACGTAACAGATTCTCTGACTGTGACCTTCCATTGAACCTAAAATTATTCTATAGCAATGTAGATCACCTTTTTGTACATTCTTACCTCCTGGATGCCTGGATTCTCTGTCTAGAATTCTATCTGACATGCCTGCTCTTCCCAACAGACCCACATAACACCCATATCAAGCTGTTTCTGCCCCTTTGATAACAGGGAGTTGAAACCCCCAGATCTACCTTCATACATGCTGTCCCTCTGCAGAGATACCAGGATTTTCCACTGCTTGCACACAAGACAACCTCCTCAGCACAAAAGGAACCCCTGAAAGCTGAAACTGTTTCTGCTCATCCGTATCCTCCTCATTCACCCGACACCTGCAAGACTGTAGGCACCCTACAAGGATGTCTTGTAGACAAATATTTTCTGAACATTTTCTAATTAAGAACAAATAATATATACCCATAAGTTGTGACCACTAATGCATTGCAATAATTCCATGAGTGAAAGAAAGAAAGAAAATGATGATTATTACCCTAAAATTACCATATTTGTTCAATACAGAAAATAGACAACAGATCTTAATTTATACACTAATTCCTTTTACATTCAGAAAAATCAACTTCTAAGAAAACCCAGTGATGAAACTGACATTTACAAAGCAGAGATTTTAGATAGAAATTTGCATTACAAAACGTTTCATCCTATAGCTCATTTAAACAGGAAATTCCCTGGTTAGATTAGTTTTGTTTCTCCGTTTTTAAAATGCTAGTATGCTCCAGCTGAGTTAAATAAATTCTTATGCTTGCTCCTAGTCCCGTGTGTGTTACAGTAAACACAAGTTCTTTAGCTGTGTGGTCCACAAACCAGCAGCCTGGCCATCACCTGGGACCTTACTAGATGCTTATCTCGGGCCCACCACAGATCAGATCTCCTAACTCTGCAGATACGTCTGCATTTTGATAGAATCCCAGGTGATTCACACACACAATATATTTTAATATGTGCAGCTTTAGTCCATCTAACCTTTCTTCTTTGTGGTCTGAATGTGTCAACACTAAATAAAGTGACTAAATGTAGTATTAAATATACCATACAGTTATAACATACACTTTAGGGTGCTTTGAATTTTTTCAGAGTCCTTTTATACATGAATCCTCCCATTTGATAATCACATGATCTGCTCTAGTAATGATACCAAAGACCTGTGTCCTTTCCAATTTATAGGTGGCCCAGGAGGATTGTGGAGTTAGTGAGAAAGTTGGCAAGGAAGTGTAAGATAAGTTCCTAACGCAGGAGTCTGAAGCCCCACAGAGCTTTCTCGAATCTCCTTAGGGCTTCCTCAGAGCTTAACACATGGGGTGGGAGGTATGTAACTGCTAATGAAAATAGCTGAAAAGTAAAATAACTAATACTAATTGAGACAGTAAATGGGAAAAGGTGAACACCAGCTGTCCCAGGAGAAGTTACTATCTGATAAGTGGTCAAAGAACAGGCTGATATGGATTCAAACTGAACTAGAAATAAACTTCTGGGACAACGATCCAATCACAAACACTAAACGCTAACACAAAAGTTACGTGTAGAAGCTGTTGCATTCAACTAGATGCAGGATAGATAGTTCAGTGATTTTTTTCACCTGAAACAACAAAAACTTTACACACAATGATATCATTGGAATCAGCTGCGTATTTCCTTGACCAATAAAGAAAACTCCCTTCCCTGGAAACTAACATTAACATTGCAAACAGTGACAAAGCTTTGGGCTCTTGCCATGCCTTAATACATAACTTTGTTCGAACAAGAAAAGTCAAAGGAAATATCAGTATAGACAACTACTCAGGCTAGTGTGCAAATTAAATCCTAATTAAACCATTTGAATATTAGAATAAATATAGCACAAAATTGTAATGCCAATTAGCATTCTGTTTATCAGTCATTACCATAAAGCAAAGTGCAAATATAACCATGCTGCTTTAATAAGGTCCTAATTAAAGAAAATTACTTTAGCACAAAATGCAAAGAAACATAGTGAATTCACACATCAGTATTTGGGCAGAGACAATGTAAAGAGATTGAGCTCACATGCAATCACTTAGTGCATGAAATATCCTGTATATTCAATAATCCTTTGTGCCCATCAACAGCCTTCTGTGTTAAAAATTGCTCACAATGTGCACTTTTTGAAACATAAGGAAACATAATGTTACTTCTCCTTTTCTTTCCCCTAACCTCTAAAGGAGAGTCCTCCTCTAAGATTCTAAGTGTAGAGATATTCTTTTGTCCCCCTTCCCTTTCTCTCTTTGGGGGCCTCACCCTTCAATGTAGATAACGCCAATGCCAAGTTCCCTTCAGAGAGCAAATATGTGTCTCTAACTCTATCCCTCTATGGATTTTATATCGACAAGTGAAGCAACACATTCGAATGCAAAAATTATTTCTACTTTATTGTCTCCCTATTGTTAATGTAGTAACCTTTTCCAGGTTCTCCAGGCATTTGGAGAATTGTCTCCAATGGAATGAAGCAAATCGATTGTTTATCGATTTTACTACTAAAATCACTCTCTTTCTTTCTAGTCTCATGGCCAACAGGTATATACAGGCTTTTGTGAGGTCTCACCTGGGCTATGTTAATAGATTGCTGTCTGTTTCTCACTGACTCTCCCATTCACCTTAACATGGCTGCCCAGGAGCCAAGGGTACCCACTGCTGGGCCTGCCTTGTCTTTGCCAGCTTCCGTCTCTCCTGCTCTCCAGACAACTTATGCTGCTCCAGGACGACACACCCCCTCGTTACCCAACATGTTTTCTCTCCCCTGCCCTACATCTCTGCTTAGTTTAGTTTCTTAGCACGTAATATACTTTTCAAATTCAAAATTCAGCTTTTTAAAAGGTTCTCAACTGTAGTAAGTTAAATGTATCTCCCTCTGCCGCCCCCCAAACCAAAATCAGTCCACTTTCGAATTCCAGGAACTCATGAATATATCTTCTATGGAAAAAAGATGCGATCAAGTTCAGGATCTTGAGAAGAGGAGCTTATCACGAATTATCGAAGTGAGCCCTAAATGCAATCTCAAATGTCCCTGAAAGAGTGAACTGGGGAGAATTTGGCATACACAGGTGAGAAGACAATGGGACCCCGAAGACAGAAATGAGAGTGAAGCAGCCAAAGCCAAGGAAATCCCAACAGCCAACAGAAGGGAATAAACCTTCCCTAGAGCCTCTGAAGTTGTCCCATTTTGAACTTCTGGTCTCTAGGAACTATGAGAAAATAAATTTCTGCTGTTTTAAGCTACCAAATCTGTGGCAATTTGATACAACACCCACCGAAACTGGTACATCATACTTATAGTCCGGTTCAAACACCACTTTTTTTTTTTAAGTTGTGGGGTACAATTCAGGGTTAGGTATACAAATGTTCCTTATGCAGGTACCCTTGTTGATGAGGTGTGTCCCTCCCTCCCTCCCCTGGCAGCCTCCCTCAACTGCCAATCCTCCCCCTCCCCTGGCAGTTTCCCACTACTACCAGTCTCCTTCTTATAAGTATTATGATAATTGTTCAAGTTCTGCTTAGGAGTGATGGTACTTATGGTACTTATGGTACTCTGTTCTTTGTTTCTGCAAACACCACTTTTATTTCCACAAAAGGATGACTGACTCTCTGGGGTGGGTTAGCCTCCCTAGTCAGCACTCTTTCCGCATCATGTTTTTACACTTACCACATTAATTCACATTAAAATATCTATAACAACATATATTTATATCATGTAGAAGCATTTTATAATATACATAACACAATGCAGTAACCCCAACTTGGAGAGGGTCTATGTGTAACTTTTACCTATTCCAAAGAAGTCACCTGAGGTCCAGGAGGGAGAGACAAAACTTATGAGAAGCACCAAAGATGACCAGTGCAATAGTTGAAGAAGCCACACATTGGGCAGTAGAACAAGCAGTTTTATAGGCAAGTATGTCAATTACTCAAATTGCCATATGGCGTTTACAATTATTTCAATTAGAAGTGACAATTACATTGCTTTCAGCTATGCTTGGTCACCTGCATTCCATGACTCATTATTGGGAATATGTACATCCTCCAGAGACCAGCCTTACTCAGAGACCTCTCCCTGGGTGAGGGGGGGAACAGTCCATGTCTGGACAATACCTCGCAGCATCTGAACATACAAGTGCATACATGTTTGTCTGTACACACACACACGTGTGCGTGTGTGTGTGTATGTTAAATACCATGATACATCTTGATATATTATGTATGTGTGACTATATATCATATATACGTGTGTTTGCATAAACCCAGGGATGATCTCATAGATTTTTAAAAATTTCCACCTTGTTGATCATGGTGGCTCAAGCCTATAATCCCAGCACTTTGGGAGGCCGAGGTGAGAAGATTGCCTGAGCTCAGGGGTTTGAGACCAGTCTGTGTAACATGGCAAGACATTGTTTCTACAATACATGAAAAATTAGCCGAGCGTGGTAGCACACACCTGTGGTTCTGGTTACTTGGAAGACTGAGGCAGAAGGATCACCAGAGCCAACAGGTCGACACTGGGGTGGCCACAAGTGTGAAGCTGCACTCCAGCCTGGGCGATAAGGTGAGACTCCAAATAAAAAAAAAAATTATCTCTATCTATTTTGCATAGTGCCTTACAAAACAATAGATGCACAGTAAACAGTTATCAAATACATCAAAAAATTTTCAAGTCTTCTATGAGTTCTCTTATCACCAAGTTTCCAAATTCTTGATTTGTCTAATTGAAAGTTTGAGATGTGATTGATTGTACTTTAAAAAAAAAAAATCTAAGGTCCTAAGTACTTCTTTGTGACTAAACCAAGGGAATGAGTTTCTAGAAAGTAATATTTCTCTTCTAAAGTCCTCTACAAAATGCACAATCTCAATATGACCAATACTTTCTGTGGGATTAAACATTATGATGAGTCAAGGGACAATGATGTGGGGGAGGGCATTCCCCGGGTTCTTAGGCTCTCAGGTAATAGAAATTGACATGACCCCAAGAGATGCTCAGGCAAGGCTTTATGTCAGGACACAAGGGAGACAGCACATGAGCAAGGGTTGTCCTGCTGGCTTCCTGAGAGAGTGGTCATTGGCGGGTTTGCTGAATCACTGTATGAAAAGGGTGAAGTCTGGATGGCGCAGGTGCAGCAGTGATGACACGGCTACATAGGACACGTGATCAAAATATGGCTGATAAGCTCCTCCCTGGGTGGAGGTCTTAGTATGTTAATGAAGCATTTTTTGTTTGTTTAATTTTGATAAGAAGCTGTAACCACCTCTTTGGTACAAGGCACACCTGCATGCCAGGAATTGGTTGTTGGGCCTGTTTTAAAAAATCACTGATTAGGTATTATGATTTATAATAAAACTGCTATCCAATATTTATGTCTAGTCTACACATTTTTGAGCATACCAGAACAAACACACATTAGAAGGAGAAGTTGGGCCAATGCTTGTAGAATAAAACAAATCTTGAGCTTCTTGAAATTCTTGTTTAATTTTGGCCTCCATCACAATATAAGATTTGGCAGCTAAAGGTCTTTTTAAACTTGTTTCATTCACTCTGAGCTTTGTGTGCGTGTGGGTGCAGGGATCCCCTACTTGAGCTAAGACTTGTGGCTCCTTTCAGGCTCTCCCTATGACCCCGGTGGTGCAGACCTTCCAGTTAGGGGGTAGGCAGACATTTTTCAGTGGGTGTCGGCCAAGTCCAATCCCTGCTCTGTCTCAGTACGGCATGTCCATGATGGTTTCAAAGCCACTTGCATTCAGGTGTCCTGAGGCCAGTGAAGTATTCCTGTAACTATGGAGAACGCTCCAGGGAAGAGAGCTGCTCTCTGAAAGCACTTTGCCTCTGAGGTGACCTCTATGGTACTGTTCCCACAACTCACTGAAAGATGAGTGTCTGGCAATTTTAAGGAGGCTGTGAAGGTTTTCCTTATGGTGTGCATTTTCAGGACCTATGAATAGGATAGTACTATTAATATGGAAAACTGTTATCTCTATCATGCATGCCATTTTAAAAGATCTGCCAAGTTTTTTATTTTGTTTGTTTAATTTTGATAAGAAGCTGTAACCACCTCTTTGGTATAAGGCACACCTGCATGCCAGGAATTGGTTGTTGGGCCTGTTTTAGAAAATCACTGATTAGGTATTATGATTTATAATAAAGCTGCTATCCAATATTTATGCCTAGTCTCCACATTTTTGAAGATACTAGAGCAGAACAAACACACATTAGAAAGAGAAGTTGGGTCAATGCTTGTAGAATAAAACAAATCTTGAGCTTCTTGAAATTCTTGTTTAATTTTGGCATCCATAACAATATAAGATTTGGCAGCTAAAGGTCTTTTAAAACTTGTTTCTATTCTTGGAGGTGGCTTTGACAGTTTAGGGCAACTCAAGCTCTTTGGGGAAGGCTTAATTTTTCCCTGACTCTGGGTTCCTCCCTCTGTTCCCTTGGTCCTGTTCTCATAGCACTTACTCTAGTGCATATAATCCACTGACCCTGAGAGGCTCCATTAGGGTGGAGAATCATGTCTCTTTTACTAACATATCTCTAGCAGTTAGAGCGCCTGGCATATAGTAGGTATTTTGTTCAGCAGTCCCCAACCTTTTGGGCATCAGGGACCGGTTTCATGGAAGACAATTTTTCCACAGACCGGTGCAAGAGGGATTGTTTCGAGATGATTCAAGCACATTACACTTAGTGCGCACTTTGTCTCTAATATTATGAACACATTGTAATATACAACGAAGTATCCCATCTCCACCTCAGCTCCACCTCAGATCACAAGGAATTAGATTCTCAGAAGGAGGAAGCAGCCTGGATTCCTCACATGCGCAGTTCAAAACAGGGTTTCACTCCTATGAGAATCTAATGGCACCACTGCGCGGACAGAAGGCAGAGCTCAGACAGTATTGTGAGCCATGGGGAACAGCTGTAAATACAGATGAAACCTAGCTCACTTGTCCACCACGCACCTCTTGCGGTGCAGCCCAGGGCCTAACAGCCCACAGACTGTTGTACAGGTCAGTGACTCAGGGGCTGGGATCCCTCCCTGCTGTAAATGACTGATGAACCAAGTGAAACTTCCAAGAACTGGCATTTAAAAAAAAAAAAAAGCCAGAAAGGAAATTTTATTTTTTCCCTTGGTTCTATTATAAAACTGATGTGTCTACTTTTCAAATGCAGGTAAGATTATTTAAGGCAGCTTAAGTCACTGTCTTTTTTATAAAACTGGTTTTTATTTGCATACATATTGTTTTTAGTCATTAAAGAAAGCTTTGATTGGCAAGTCGGGGATGGATGTCAGTCTGGCTTCTAACTTTCTTTAGATTTACGTTTGTATAGATGGAAAGCAGATCACTAAAAAGTCAAGCCTCCACTGAGCAGGTATAACTTTGACTTGAACATATTCCAACTAGGGAAACACTGGAGGTCAAGATTATAAATAAAAGAAAAAAACAACAGCAACAACAAAGGAAAAGGTACAAAATCTCAATTCTTATCACTATATTTATTCAAAATGCTAAAAAATTATAGCTATTATATTTACCAAACTGAACAAAACTTTGGAGGAAAGAGGTAGATATATGTATGAAACAATCTATTTGGTGTTGGTGAAGCCATTTTCTTTTACCCTTTTTAGTTGATATTGTCAATTGTCTTAACAATAGACAGAAGGTATCTGAGTGAGTCTCTGAAGTCACCATATGAATATACTATAGACATAGCTGTTACTATTACTTATAGTAAGTATAGTAACTTTTATCATTTAAAGTATACTCTGACAAAAAGTGGAAACCTGTGGAAATACCCTATACCCAATAAACAACTTAATGCATACACTTAACTACCTTATGATTTATTCAGTGCTATTTTCCTGATGTTGTGCCAACTGCTTTTTTTTTTTTGAGTTGGAGTCTCACTCTGTGAGTGGACTCCAGACTGGAGTACAGTGGCCGCTCCCGGCGATCCTTCCGCCTCAGCCTTCCAAGTAGCTGGAACTACAGGCGCATGCTACCACCCCCAGCTAATTTTTGATTTATTGTAGAGATGAGGTCTCGTCAATTTACCCAGGTGGGTCTCGAACCCGCGGACTCATGCAATTCACTCACTTCAGCCTCCCAAAGCGTGGGATTACAGGCTGAGCCACCGAGCCTGACTGCCAAGTGCTTTACATACAGTAACTATTTAATCTTTACATTCACTTTTTGCTATTTAATCTCTGAGTACTGAGAGAAGTTGAGTGGATTCCCAAGAATATATAGCTAGTAAGTGGGAAGAGGCAGGATTTCAACTGAGGTCTTGTTAACCTTAGTCATTATTACATACAGTCTCTCATCAGGCTAGATTTTCTTTTTAAGTTAATGAATTTCCTTAACCTCTGTTGGTATAAATGGAATGCTACATTGTACAATACATGTATCTTTTTAAGACATTATGTTTTTCTGTATACACATTGAAAAGTATCTAACATGTTTGAAACAGTACTGAATTGATTAATTTTTTTTTTTTTTTTTTGAGTTGGAGTCTCACTCTTTCGCCCAGACTGGAGTGCAGTGGCTGCTCCCGGCCACGGCAGCCTCCACCCGCTGGGCTCCGGCGATCCTTCCACCTCAGTCTTCCAAGTAGCCGGAATTACAGGCGTGCGCTACCACGCCCGGCTGATTTTTTGATTTATTGTAGAGATGAGGTCTCGCTGCCCAGGTGGGTCTCGAACCCGCGGGCTCAGGCAATCCACTCACCTCAGCCTCCCAAAGGCGTGGGATTATAGGCTGAGCCACCGAGCCCGGCTGAATTGATTAATTTAAAATGCCAGTTAAAATGTGGAGTTTTATATTTTATTTTAGCTTTATATGTCTAAATGTGCATTACTGTCATCAAGTTTTGATGATCTTTTCTTTGAGTATGTCCCATACTGATAAAATTATTTGTAATCATTTTTGCATAAGCCATATCCATAACTTGTCGATGATGTTCTCTACTTTTTCTTAAAAGTAGAGAAAAACTTAGAGACATGTGACACGGTTTATATATGGAGTGCTTCAGGATTTTTAGACTTATCTTCATTCTTTGTGGAATAGTTCAGTTGTCTCATTCGCACCTGTTATGAACTGAATTGAATTTTCCCCAAATTCATCTGGTGAAGCCCTGCTCATAAAGTATGACTAATTTGGTAACGAGGCCTTTAAAGAGATAATTAAGGTTAAATAAAGTCATATGGACAGGCCTCTCATCCTATAGGATAGGTGTTCTTTGAAGATGAAGAGACACCAGAGAGTCTTTCCTTCCGCATGCGTAAAAGAGAAGACCAGGTGAGAACCCAGTAACACGGCAACCATCTGCTAGCCAGGAAGAGAGATCTCACCAGAAATCAAATTTACGTCACTTCGAGCTTGGGCCTCACAGTCTTGGAGACTGTGAGAAATAAATATCTGCTGTTTAAGTGACCAAGTCTGTGGCGTTTGTTATGGCAGCCTGTGCTGACTAATACACGAATTCACAACCTATTTTTTGAGCAACTCACCATTCAGGTTTGGACAGAGCATTGAATTAAATATAGACACAACCATCTTTTTCACATTATGCAGTTACATTAACATGTACACCTGGAAGACATGTGCTTAGGGACAAAAACAACAGACCTTTGGAATAGATATGTCTCAACGGTGGGAGCAGAAGTGTGTTTCGGGGAAGGAGTTCATGAGCATCACGATTGCTAGACATCAATCAGCCAGTCAGGGTGTTTGACGTTAGACTTGACCATGTGGTTAATCCCATTTCTTTTTCTTAAAAGTAGAGAACAACTTAAAGACACGTGACACGGTTTACACACGGAGTGCTTCAGGATATTTAGACTTATCTTGGGGTAACAAAGTTCCTGCTGCATTAATGGATTCCTCTGTTATTTTCACTTGTTTCCATATTTCTTCAGAGCAAACCTCACACGACAAAACAGGGACGTCTATACTGGGGAATAATCCAGAATTGGTAGAGCCTAGCCTAATGCTGATACAATGCGGATACCCTCTTTAAGAAAAAGAACAAAAATTATGATATAAAATTAGGTAATAGGGTCTTTGAAAGGGCCCATCAGGGGAGTGGGCCTGAAACTTAAGTCTCATCAGCATCAAAGTTAGTCCACCTCTGCAAGCCACAGATAAGTTCTTCCTGCTACGAGTTGGAGCGGACTTAAAAAAGGATACAGTAGGGAATAAAAGAGACAAAGCCTTTATCCTGGCACAGCTTACACTCTTGAAGGAAGACAGAACATAAACAGATGAAAACACATGATGCAATTTCATATAGAAATAGGTAAGAATGTACACACCAGCAACTAGAGCACACCAAAAAAAAAAAAAATAGTTGTTTTTAAAAACGCTGCTGTGCTGAAACACAAAAATGCCTTCTGAATAAAATGTTTTCAATCACAGCAGAGTCATGCTGTATCCTGACACATATAGGGTTGTTGGAGGGATTCTGATCTCGTGAAGTTGTTTTTTAGTTTAGAAAAACTTTTAGTTTAGCTTTTTTTTTAGTTTAGCTTTTCTGATCCCACGCGCTTGTTTTGAAAACTAGGTACACCGTGCCATGGTCTCTCATGGGATAATACATCAAAATAGACAACTGAGGTCGAGTTTTCTGCAAATAGGAAAAACAAGTTTTGCAACTATGCAAGTTTTACAGGGCATCACTGTATATGAGTCTGTTATGGGAACACAAGCCAGCGAGATGTTTCTAAAGTCAGTTAAATAAGAACAGGACATCTTTACAAGCCATTTTACTTGACGGAATACTTTCCCTCACCCAAATTATATGCAAATTAAAGGCCATGTCAACAATGACCCAACCAAAAGCTCGGTAGAGACAAATCACCCAGTAAAGTAATCATGATGTATATATTTCTGTCATAATTTGTACTAATCACCTTTAAATTCTGGACCACACAGTGAGAGGTCTGAAATTTTGAAGTATGCAACAGTTTTCATAACATTGAATTTTCCTCAGAAGTCATGCTCCAAATGTATGATGTCCAAGGTCTCTAAATCCATAATCTCTAAATCCTAGGAGATATGGTTACTCAGTAAAAAACATGTATCACATATATAACAGATTAAACCACACAAACAGATGGCAGTGTTATCTTATTCACAAATATTTTTACTAATCATCCAGAAAGAGTGATTTTTTTAAATGCCAAGTGACAAAAGGGAGCATTATCACTGCATTAAGTTGTAAATGAAAAGGAATGGCAATGTTGGTTAAACACAGTTTTTCTCATTCATGGCAGAGGGATGAAGTGCTAGCTGCTATTTTCATAAGAAACTTCTCAAATATTAGAAATTTTGCACCAGGCAGAAACATTGAGTAGCCTGGTTGATTTGTAAGTTTATTAGATGACTAAGGGTTTTGTTTTTGTTTTTTTAGAGAGAATACATGAAAGTAACTTCATAAAACTTGCCTATACTGAGTTATTAATCTTCCTAAAAGTGACTCAGTCAATTTCAACACACTGAAACACAGAGACAGAGAAATAGTTTTCGCTTTAATTTTTAACGTTGGAAATAGTTCAATGATAACTTGTGTTGTTCTAAATAAGTGTTCTTAATGTCCTAGAACTGAGCTCTCTAAATTGGCAACAACCAGCCACATGGGGCTATTGAATACATGAAATGTGGCAAGTCTGAAATATGCTCTATTGTTAGTGCAAAATTCACACCAGATTTTGAGGTCTTAGTATGACTTTTAAAAACAAAAAGAAATCTCCATAATTTTAAAATATTAATTAAACACTGAAATGGTAATATCTGGATATATTATGTTAAATAAGATATATTATTAACATTAATTTATTTTAATTTTTTTGTGGTTACTAAAATTTTTAAATAACAATGGCTTATACTGCTCTTAGACAATGATGATCTGGAGTGGCAAAAGTTCAGTTTCATTTCAGCTGAGATCCCTGAGTTCAGAAATTTCAAACTCTGTCCTAAACTCCAAATTTTCGATAATCTTACTATCTGCAAATACCTCATCTGGATACAATAAGTCCTCACTTCATGTCCTCCATGGGTTCTTGGAAACCATGACTTTAAAAAGCATAAGAACCTATAGCTACACCAATTTTATCATAGGCTAGTTGATATAAAAAACAGTTGAGTTTCTACAGCCTATTTCTGGTCACCAAAACATCATCACACTTCTAAACAAGGACTTGAAACACGCCTATAATCAAACACTGAACTAAATGTGAGTTATACATACACTTGAGAAAGATGAATAAAAACAAGTATGATAATTACCTACCCAGCTTTTGGTGAATCAATGGGTGACAGCGGTCTTAATGGCAGTGGAGCAAATCAAGGAATACATGTTTGAAAGTGAACATTGTAAGGCGCACCTCCTATTCACACACCGTTCAGAACTGAAGAATACATGTGGCTGCTCCTTGAGCGTTTTTGTACTACGTCGTTCGTTGTCTTTTGCCTGATGACCATATACTTTACACATTTTTATTTTACAATAATTTGAATTCATCCATCCATATTCCAACCTGCTTACTCCAGTTCAGGGTCGCGGGTGGTCAGAGCCTATTCTGGCAGCTCAGGGCACCAGGAGGGAACCCACCCATGGACACGGTAGGGCACACTCACAAACATGCCCACACATGTAAACACATCAATTCATCCAATGCAGAGCTTTGGGACGTGGTGGGTAACGGGAGTACCTGCAGAAAACCCACACAGACACGGCGAGAACATGCAAACTCCACAGGCACAGTGGTCCAGCCGAGAATCAATTTTTTTTCCTCATCAAGTTATGATGAAACGATGTTGAGCAAATGACATTATTCCAGAACCTGCTGTATATCTCTTCAATGTCACCCACACTTAATATATACTATCATCACTGTACTTACATATATCATATGACATCAGCATATCTGCACACTAATAAGTATTTTGTGGATGGTGGCTAGCACCACATAATTTATCACAGGAAAATAACAAAATATTTATCTTATCACTTTCAACACGTTAGCCCCAGAACCAGCAAAACTTGATGGAATAAACATATGAGCAACAAGTGAAGAAATGACACATCGGGTTAATAGAAATTTTTAAGGATAATTTTATAATATAATAAAGTAGGACACTGCCCTTGTCATCATCTAAGGACTTTATCTGAAAAGTAGGTACGATCTGGAGGCAGAATTTTCAAATGTTTCTGAAGTGGAACTAGAGAAGACCTGAGACTTGCCTTACTAGAAAATTCTCAAGGGCAGAGATCTAAATGCACTATAAAACATCAATATAGATTTACTGGCCAATGAAAATTTATAATGGTTGGAAAACTGGGCTCAACAAACTGGGCAGTTCGTCTATTCATCTCTCATATCAAACAACCTATATTCCTTTGCTGTGGCTGCTGTAACAAATTGCAGCAAACTTACTGGCTTAGAACAACACACATTTATTTGCCTGCAGTTCAGGAGGCTAGGAGTCTGAAATCAGTTTCAAAGAAACACAGTCATGGAGTTGGTAGGGCCATATTCCCTCTGGAAGCTCCAGGAAGAGCTCATACCTTTCCTCCCTCCCTCTTCCAGCTGCTGGTGGCTGCGAGCATTCCTTGGCTGTGGCTGTATTACTCAAATCTCTTCCTCTGTGGTCACATAGCCCTACCCTCTTTTGACCGTGTCAATTCTTCCGCTGCATCTCTCCTATAAGAACGCTTGTGATTGCATTTAGAGTTTACCCAGATAATCCAGAATAATCTCCCAACTCTGGATCCTTACATAAATCACAACTATAAAGTATTTGCCACATAAGATAAAATTTAGAGGTTCCAGAATTAAGGTATGATATCTTTGGGAGTCATTTTTCAGCCTAGTATGGACCCACAGTACATGGTTTTCAAATCTACCCTCAAGCACTTTGCAATCTGAATTAAAGCTGGATGAACACAGCCTAATTTTTTACATATGGCAATGATGTGGCTGTGGCACACTCATCATTGACTGCTGTTCAACAATTTAGCAGAGAGTTGCAGGTAACCCTCTCTCTCTCTCCCTTTCTCCCCTCTATAAGAGCATCCTTCCATTGTAAAATATCATGTTCCTTACACACTCACATGCTCACCACTCTGTCTTGTGTTTCTTCAGGAACTCAGATACAGCCACATTCTGACGGGATAATTTCTCAGGCCTGATCTCATAATAATGCTTTTGTCCTCCCAAATTAACTGATTGTGAACCTACCTGGTAAGTAACGAGGAGTCTCCAGGGATTTCCTGCAATTTAGAGTGGCCAACTAGCTGTCTGTATATCTAAAGTACATCTGTCAAACAATGGCTGCACACATGCAACCATTGTTCGGAAAAGTATTTTCAGTTAATCAATTGTTTCTAAATTAAATGTTCACGAACTTTTCAGCTGCCTGAAAATGGATGTGTAAGCAGTGCAAAGCAGTAAAACAGTCATCTAAATTGCTTCAATGCACTTTAATTGTATATAAAGTTTACTGGTATCATACAGATAGAAGAGTTGTATATTCATGATAGATTTTTGTTGTTCTTAGACTCCATTTTTTTTTTTTCTTTTTTAGAAAGCAGGATTTATTAACAGGAAAGAAAAGCCCCCACAGTGGGAGGGGACCCAAGGGGGCTGCCCAGACTACTTCTTTTAATGTATGTGAAAAATATGTGAAATCTCTAGTTTGATCTACGTTCCCAACCAAGAAAGGGAGGGAAAAACATAAATAAATAAATACACGATGCACAAAGCTTTCTTTGTCTACCGCCATCCAGTGGTCAAATAATCATATTGCAAATCACATATTAAAAAAGTTAAGTCCTACCGCTGAGTAACTGAGTTTACAGATATGCTTTTATGGCTCAGGAGTAATGAGCTTAAAATTTGAACACACACACACAAAATGAAGAAAGCATGACTCCTTCTGGCCCTACAATTAAAAGTTACTTTTCTGCTCGCATTTTAATCAATATAATAACAGTAATAATAACTTAATCATAAGGCATTTATGTTTCATTTTCAAATAATATTGTGCCCAATAACGGCTCAACCCAAACAGATTTTTTTAAATTAAACCAAATATTTGGAGAGATGTTTTATGGTTATAGTTTGATTAACAGGACAGCATCTGGAAGTTGAGATTCTTTAAAAAAAACAAAACCACCCTAGTTCACATAATGGTGGCCCTGCCTACCCTGTGTTTATTCGCATATGTATTTTCTCTCTTTGGTCAAAGTATAAGTTTCAACAGAGCAGAGACTGTGCCTTCAAGTTAACTGTTTCTGCTCTATGATGTTTTATCTAGCTTTACCAGTAGTAAATGCAAAATAAATATTTGTTAAATGAATGAGTAGTGTCTAGGTTTATTGCAGTTGGGTTTGGTGAAAAGTAGTAAAGAATCAAAACATTATAAGCCCATGGTGGCTCTTCCTGAAGCATTAAAGTAATCCCCTATACATTGTACTTAAACTAAATTCTGAGTAGCTCTCGCTCCACTCTAGTTATCTTTTTCTAATTAGCAAATGTTTAAAACTCCTTTAATTCCATGTTTAGCAACTTTCTCAATGAAGTTTTTGTTATTACAGCAAATGTATATACTTTTAAATTTCATTCAATAACATCTCTCTTGTTTTATCCTCAGTGAAATAAGTATACTATAAACATGTTTCTCTACAGATAAACGTATCAACAGAATGAAGGTGCATTAATCTCGCTTAAACTTCTGTAGTTTGTCATTTGGATTGACTCTTAAGATTATTTCCTGATCCTTAATTGATTTTTATCACTCTCTTTTTTAACCCTTTAACTAAGTAGAGGGAATTTCAGGTAAAAGTGCTCAAATACCAATGTTGGAAAGGTATCCCCAAAATAAATCATTCTTGTCAGTGTTGTATGTGAAGTTTTGTGTTTTTTTTTTTTTGGTTCTTGTTTCTTCTTGTTTTGAGATAGTTGAAAATTCTACAGATTTCACCAATATTAGTCCAAGATTCACCCAAAATATTATGCTTATATCTAAGGTACCAGTCTAAAAAGTATGTGCAATGTTGGGATTCACAACTAAGTCTTTTGGAATCTTACAACCAATTCTTCAAGCCATGTCAGTGTTTATAACGGATACGAAAGCTCTCTGCCATGTTAAAAGCAGTTAAGAAATATCAGGCATTGTTAGCGTGTAGCACAATCATGAACGTATGAAGTTGTTTACTTCGTGTTCACTGTGTGTGCATTACATGCAAATATGTGTTTTGCTTTTGCCTTCCTGCTTCTAGGTTTCTCCACAAGGACGTTGCAGAAGCTCTTACAGCTTAAAGTGCCAAACTAGTAATTTTCTACTTCTGTGACCTGCTGTTGTCTGATTTTCCTCTTATATTCCCTATCCCGTTCAATAATATAACCACCACAGACAATTAAGGCAGAATCCCGACAGCCACTCTAGATTCAATGCGTAAACACCTTTTCTCTCATTTGCTTATAATCTGCTAGTGAGAGCACTCCTGTGGGCCAAAGAGCTGTCACTGAAAGAAGATGCAGATTGGCTAATTTATGGATTCATCAAATCTGAGTGAGCTTCTCTCCTATGTGCCAGCCCATGAAACAGACAATGAGAATGCTCCACTGTATTCAATACAGTGAGTACAAATATATCCACAGATGTCAGATAGATACATAAATAAGTACCTTACGCTAGAAACATGGGATAAATAAAGGACCAGCCAATTCTACCTGGGGAGGCTTGGGAATGGTACAACTCCTCTATCTGAAATGTGATATCTGATCTGTGCGTTCACACACCAGTTCATTCAAAAACAGTGGTGATGTGACTGGAAGAACAGCAACAACAAACGGAGTAAGACAGTTCAAAAGTCACCATTGGAAGAATATCCCAATATTGTAAAAAAACTAGTCATTTCACCCTATTGTTTACTGATTTAGAAAGTTCACTTTAATTACCAGTGGGATCACTCCCTGTAGATCTCAAGTAGTAAAATAAAAAGACAAGTCTAGGGCTCGGTAAAGAGGCAGAAGCCGAAAATGAAGATTTGTGGGTCATTTGCACATGCGTGACAATCAACACTACATAAAGTAAGAGAAGCCGTTAGGAAAATGAGAAATCTGAGGTCAGAGCCCTAGAAAACATACCAGTATTTATAGAACAGACAGGTGACCCAAACAAGGAGACTTAGCCAAGAAACAAACAATCAAACAAAAATAGAGCACTGGACAACATGAGAAAAAAAATCTATGGGTGTTCAATGTCATATTTCTATAGTTATAAATATCCTTCTATTTAAAAATGTGTTTTAGTCTCAAAAATGTAGCAGTTGTATAACTTGATAGGCTATAACATGACATTATTTTTATCTTTCAATGTTCTTTCTTTTTATGTTAAAAGAATTAAAAGCTTTCTGATGCATTCTAAAATCTTTCCTACTTCTTTCACTATTCATAATGGTGGCAGGGAAAGCATAACATGTAAAATATACTTTTTAAGGCTCTCTCTAATTTTGCTTCTCCAAAGAACTTACAATGAGTCCTGTGTTCGTTTTGGCTTTCTTTCTAGCACCAATTCCAACTTGTCATTTTGGAGTAGTCAGGGCAAAGGAGGAGCAGCGTCAAGGCCAGGGAAGAGAATGTTTCAAGAAGAGACGGGTCAATCAATCCCTGAGGTGACTGTAAATCACAGTGACCTCACCCAGAACAGTTCAGTGGAGAGGTGGAGATGGTGTTACATTGCAGTGGGCACAGGAGAGGAGATGAGGTAGAGACACTGAGTGACAAAATTCATATGGTGACAAAGTGAAGAGAAACATTGGTGCAAAGAAATTTGAACATACCTGCTGGCTGAGGGAAAGGAGCCAGTAAGAAGAGAAAGTTTAAAGACAGAAGAGTAAACGCTGCACTTAGGTCATGGGGCTAAAGGAATTACAAAAAGCTGAAGTTGTGCAAAAGAGAGGGACCAAGAGCACCACACACTCAGACGTGGTCCGAAGACAGACTGACTTGGCAATTTCTATGGCTGTCTTGGCTACAGAGGCAGAGTTGAATAGCTGTAACAGAGACCATATGGTCCAGAAAGCCTAAAATATTTACAGTCTGGCCCTTTACAAAAAAAGTCAATCCTGCCAACCCTTGCCTCTGATCCAACCTATGAACTATTATCTGCAGCTAGATGATACAAGTTTGATAGATGTTTTTCCCATGTCTTCATCTGAGTTATTAAAGATTCTCAACCAACAAGGCCTAATCCAGTTCACCAATAAAATCCCAGTTCCTCTTCCTCTTGGCTAACACAGATCTATGGGTTACTGCTAGAAGGATGATAAGAATTGTTTATTATCATCCAGGGTACAATCATTATTTTCCACAAGGTTTGTGTAATAAGCACCATCAACTTTTGGTTGATATTCGTGTATACTTAAGCTGATATCATTTCTAGCTGAACTTGGTAAGCATACCGGACATGTCATCTGAACTGCCTTTAAGACTCAAGAAAATTATTTTAAAAATCAACAGTTTTACTAGACCATACTATAGTAATTTCCTAGTGGCATATGGAGACAGGTTGGAACTATTTTCACCTTATTCAGTAAGAAGCCTAAGCCAGCTGGGCTTGCTGACATCTTACAAATGCTTTTCAAAGAATAAAAATATCAGAGGAGGCAGGAAAACTACTAGCTGTCATTTCTCAATGCTAACAGCGCGAATAATTAGAACCAGTCCTCTTCTTCATTCTAATACCATGCGCCTATTCTGCCGTGGACATGAGAACCACATAAACCAGCGTGAGGCAGTTACATGAAAAGCAAAGACAAGTGGGCTTTCAGGATCGACCATATGATCCTTTTGATCTCATCTACACATGTCTGTGGCACTGATTTTGGCCTTGAAGTAGATTTGTTGCATATCTGTTCGTTCATCTGGTTGCATTTTCCATAGCTGAGGTTGAGAAATAGCTACATTCTGTAAATGTAGGTGGTTGCCTTATGGCTCATTAAATGTATCAGTGAAATGCAGAACTCGTCAGGATCTTCTCACACTGAAATAGCCCAGGGCAGCACATTCAACCTCTGCTCACAGCTCATACCTAGCAACTGTCCCTGAGTCCCTTCAAACCAGAGAGGGCATGGGGCATTTTAAGTGTTAAAAATCAATAAAACTAATATATACAGCATGTATATATGTATATACAGCTGTATATATGTAACTACAGCTAATAGCAATGTACTGTATTCTTGAAAACCGCTCAGAAGATATTAAGTGTTCTCACCACAAAAATATGGTATGTAAGGTAATGCATGCCTTAATTGTGTTGATTTAGCCATTCCACACTGTATACATATTGCAAAACAATATGTTGAACTTGATGAATATATACAATTTTGTCGATTAAAACTGAGTAAATAATGAAACAATAAATTTTGAAAGAATCCTAATATACATTGCTTCAAATTATATGGGTCTTACTTTTATAGACAAAGCACTATATCCAAAATGATGTCTTCATAAACACACTCTACCAAAAAGTGCTCAAGTAAAAAAATTTAAAATCTGAGAAAAGGACTACTCACGATGACAGACAGCTTATATGCCTGTGCCACAGTGCTTCCACAGATCTCCCTGACTCCCAATGACACAAAAACCGCTAAAATGCTCACCCCACAAATCACAAAAACATACAGTATTAATCTGTCAATATTAAAGCTAATATATAGATGTCAGCATAGCAGAGTGAACATGAGGGGAAAGATCTATTATCATATGCATTATCAACACTTGTAAGAAACAAGGCATCCTTCATTCTTGTTCTGGGGAACCAGACAGAAGACAGTGGGCATTTTGCTGCCTTGTGGGCTCACTCCTTTCTTTTTGACATACACTTGGTCCTGAAATTCTGGATGGGAGGGAAGAATCTTTTGCTGTAGGCTTTGTCTTTTCTTTTTGTAATTGTATGTTGTCGTTCTGTAGTTTTTTGCCAAAACTGCCCATCCCATAAAAGTTCATATAAAAATGCTCTTCTGAGCTCCAATAATTCTGAAATGTAGATATTTAAATAAGTTAAAATGTCGTTAAACACTAGATGAGTTACTTACACTATTGCCTTATTGACATCCAGATGCAGTTAACAAACATGCAAACAAAAAAACACCTGCTGTGCTGAACACAGAGAAGCAGCCAAGGTGAGAAGACCCTCAGGGCTGTTATGAGGCACTGGACACGGAGAATTTAAAGATTTGGGACTCAAAAAAAGGCATTCATGCCCTCTACTAACGTATTGAAAATAAAATAATTCATTCTGTCTCTATGGTGTACAGGAAGTATAAGAAGACTGGCTTTGATCACAGTACAAGCCTAGTTGATGCCTCGGGAACACCAGCACTCAGCAGTCAAGAACGGCCCATGTCTCTGTCCAAAGTAAACCTCGGAATGGCTTTGCACTGCCCTCAGCATAGCAACCAAGCTCCCTAACATTACTCCCCATGCCTTTTACGAGTGGACACTTGCTTACCTGTGTTCTTACTTCCTGGTGAGGGCAGTTCTCTCCACACTCCTTCCTTACTACCCCCAACTTCCTAACTGCTTTGCCTCCTTCATTCCTCAGTGTAGACAGCACTTCCTCCAGGAAGCCTTTCCCAACTCAAGTCTTCTCCTCTTTGTGAATTCCCATACCTCAGTGTGTTTCCCCCATGAAAGCACCCATCACGATATACTGAAGTTTCACACTTGAACTGTAATATATATTATATATATCTCAAATGAAAATCTTATGATGAACACAAATATGTGATACAGAAGCATAGAGATGCGTGTGGAGTTGTCCTGCTGAAGAAGAGGTAGAGAAACTAAAGCTACACACGTGGCCAACCTCCTTGGTACCCAGGCACTGACCCTTCCGGCCCTTCTAGAGAATCTTGGCATGCTTCAGAATGCATCTAAAAGACACATGCGATAAACTGGAATGGATTACTCATTTGTCTGTATTGCCCAGCAGACTCTACATTCCAAGAAGGCAGAACCATATATGTCTCATTCATACAGTGCTGGATGCTTGGTTATCCAGTACAATATATAGAAGGCATTAGGGATGCAAGAAATAACCATTGAATAAATGAATAAGTGTTATAGCAGGAATTAGCAACAGAGCTCAGGATAAAGAAATATTTGTGTGTCACCCTTTATCTTTATAAAACAGTCCAGATCAAGTTAAGACTGATCTGAAAAGAAAGAACCTTGAAAAAGGTCAGGTAGCTCAGACACTAACTCGTCTCCACCCTCAAATCATCTTAATCCTTTATGAAAGCTCAGTGTATCCCCTAAATGACATGGCATGGATGAGTTAGAAACATCCTACACTTGGTTTCCTTAAAAGATTTGCCTGTTTTAATAAAAGGTAGGACTTTATTAAGGTTCCCCAGAACTGCTTTTTTACACTAGTCAGATTATTTCAGCAAAGAAAGTTCAAGAGTAAATTCCAGGAGGAAGAGGATTTACATATGACTCAGCTCTCGAGGACAGAGACAGAAATATGCACATGCTTCTGGACTCTTAGAATGATGGTCTCTGTGACAGCATGCTTACACTTATCACAGGGCATCAGAGATAAATGACTCTGTGGGCTCCATTGTTTGTATTGTTCTGAAATAATACAGTGTTGCTTTCATTCACTGAAAGAGAAAATCCTGTAGCCAAAAATCACTGTCATTCAATGAATTTGCAATGGTCATTACTGTAACACACAACCTAGTGGCAATCTTCGCTGCAGAGTATGAAGACACCTGGCTAAAATCTCCTCTTTAAATAAATCTCTATCAATAATATTATCCATGGTGGCAAGTCAAAGCCATGTTGCATTAAAAATATGTAATCACCAGTATGCTTTATAAGATTATGAGACTTTAATACTCTTAGAGCTGAACAAAAAGTATAAACACAAAAGAACATAACATTTAGACACTAATCTGACTCTTAGTTTTCAGACACTTTAAAAATAATTTGTTGATATGATCCTCTTCCCTTTAAGCTCTAAGCTTTGCACCGAAGTCAGTGTGCTGTCATCAAAGATGACAACAGAAAGCCACGTTATTTAAGAAAGAATCTTGACTATTTTAAAATCTAAGATAGTGCAATTGTTAAAACTGCAGACCTATCATTAGATAATAGTAATGTAATAGGTGATTCAAGTAGCAGTCAATTAACCAAACAGAACCAAATTCAGAATTGTTTACCACCAAACTCTATACTTTCTGAAAGCAACAAAAAGTCAAGAAAATAATGAATGCATGTGTATTCTTAATCCCCCAGGCAGAAATTGCCATCCAGTTAGTTTTTAAACTAAGTAAGTAATACTGTCAGTTAATCACCACCTTTACACATCTTGGTCCACATTCTGAGAAACACTTGGTTATGGCCAGTTATTATTACAAAACACCAACTGTGTAGGTTCTAAAATAAGAATATGTGGATGCTATTGCTAAATTAAGATTTCCTCTGTGCCCAGAGGCAGAAAAAGTAAATCAGTTTGAGCAAGAATAATAAATAATAAATGTGATGTAAGAAAGTGTAAACATTCAATTAAGTACTGCGATTATCGTGTCTTAATCTTCCCTAGCTATAAAATCTCATTTCCTCCTGGAGAGAGGGGCCGCATTCAACCATCCTCCTCCACGGGGCCACCTTTATCCATTCTGCAGGTGGAGAGGCTCTGTAGACAACCCTTTAGAGCAAAGATGCATTGTGCTGGATAGTTCTGGAAGGCCAAGAGACAGTAGCAGAACAGCCTCCTACAGTGGGTAGAAAGGGGACTGTCATTTAACAAATGTAACTATATATTTCTGCATCATTTTCTACCTATTTCAGTTATCTGGGGCTATTTGACACGGTAGATTGAAAACAATATGCTTTTGTTGTTTAATCAGGCTGAACAGAATCCAACACACCTTATGCCCAGGACACACAAGGCCTGTCCTCTTTGTTCCCTTCTTGACCCCAACATTCAACAGCTACTAACAGGGCCAGCAAGAACAAATGGATGGCATTCAAATGTAAAGCTATGTCTATCATCAGATAATGGTTTCTAAAACTCCTGTTCAAGGGTCACATCTAACTTTTTGTTTTGATGTCCTACCATCTGCAATCTGAACATGAGGTCTCCTATACGGTCTAAATTGGTGTTTGGGAACTTTAATTTTCTGCTTTTCCCTGGATTACATTCCATGTCCACGTCCTCTTCAAACTTGTATCATGTCTTAATCTGACAGTCAAACAAGTAAGAATATTGTCTCATTCAAAGAGCCATTAGGGAAATTTGGGAGAGCACATTGAAAATATCTGAAATCAGAACAAGCTTTTAATTTAACAAGTTTTATTACTTTTTTTCTGCCAGTTAAATCAACTATTGCCATTAACATTTTCCAAATGCTGTCTAGACAGTTTTAAAAATTCTTTATTCTTATTCTTTCATCAAAATGCTATGGCAGTATTTCTCAACCATTTTTTTCCCACTACCCATAACACCTTCACCTTCTTAAGAGTCTTTTTAGGTATTTTTCTAATCACTTTTCCTCCCTATGAATGTTAATACCACAGAACTGCATATCTATTTATACACGCTAGCCCTTTGGAGTAATACAGACCACTACAATATCTTAAGATTTTTTTTCACCCTTTAAGATCCAACTTCACCCCACTGGGGCAGCACTGCCCCTCCTAGAAAATGCACACTTATTTGAAAGTTTGAAAGTTTCCCAAACTAATTATCACTGATTATCAGTGTTAACCTGTTTTTACTTTACAAAAAATAATTATGTCTAACTGCCTTTTCCTCCTTCCTAGTCTTGTTTATGAGATTAGATTGATATTGAGCAAAATAACGAGCAATCAGAACTGATCAAAATATGTGTGTGTCAATTTTAGAATCATTGCAAAAAAGTTTATCAAAAATATTAAGAAATCCAGGATTGTTTTTAAAAGCTTTCATATGGCATTTCCCAAGTAGACCGGGCAGAGGCATAGAGTTTTAACAATGGGAAGTGAAATAAGATTATTCCCTTCCAAAAAACCAAAAAACTGCTGAGTTGTATGACTGTTTTAGTCAGAATCTTGGGCTAATGGGCAATGGTTACATACTTTTCATTTTCTGTCCTTGACTTCTTGTAACTGATACTTGGGAGGCTAGGGATTACAAAATTATGGCTATGAAGTCATGCAAATTATAAATGGAATTTTACTCTATGCAGCAAAAAGGACATATAAAATGCAACATTAACAAATCTAAAATTCAACTAGGTGAAGATCTATCCCTAGTGGACACATTAAAGAGTGAAACAAAGCCGCAAAAGTTGAATCTTGAACCTAAACTTTTTTTGAGAAAATGATGTGCCTCAACTAAGAGGGTTATAAAAAAAAGCAGTGCTAGAATATTTTACACTAAAAAACCTACTACACTGTATGGTGACTCTGTGGCTTTCCCCATCACACTTCTACACCATTTCATGTGACCTGAGCACACTGGAATCCACAGTCTACCTGTCATCAGGACATACAGTCTTGTTTTTCCTTCAAAGTCCAAAAGTCTTTCGGGGAAGTCCCAAGTAAGGACACACCAAGAAAGAAACTGTTAAGAAAATTAGAAGGCTAATATGAATTTACCAAGAAATTCGAACACGTTCAAGCAATGAAACCATGAAGAATAGCTCGGAGGTCTTCTTGGAAGAATGTGTTAGAACTTTAAGCAAGAAGGAGAGAAACATATCCATACAGGAAGAAAACAAAAACCATAAGCCTGTGGGTCAGTCCAGGTACATGACAGAAACAGCTGCAAATGGCTGGGAACATCAGCTGCAGTTGGGAATTGAAGAATAAATCAACTTCAGATCCAGGTGGAGGCCCCAGAAAGTAAATAAACTCAACTTCCAGTGTCTGGACCCAGTGACCCAGGTGTCCTCCAGAGTAAAGGGATACAAACAAGCCTGCTTGGGACCTCGCTCAGGACAGCTCTCTCAGGAGCTTCCTCCTTGCAAAAAGTTGGAAGGGCTTCTGTGCAAACAAACAAACAAACAAAAACTAGCAGCAGAAGCCCAGCCTCTCTGTGGTACAGACGAAAGTCCAGAAGCTCTAGTCTCCTACACTCTGAGTGACTGAGCCACGCTGAATTCCAATGGGAAAGCCACTTAGGGGACAGAAAAGGTATATGCTGCACATGGCCATCTCCTGAGAATAAACACTTTGTAAATTGTCACTCAGTCCTAGAAACAACAGCTGGCTGAACTGCATCCCTTCTCCTCTCCCCACTAAGAAAAGAAAAAACAAAAAACAGAGCCCAGGGAAGCTGCCTTCGAGTTCCCCCCTTCTCCTCCCCACGCCGCCCCCATCCCCAGCGTCCCCGTGGCGAGTCCCGCGCGCTGAGAGCCCGGCCCCGGGGTGGCGCCGCTTGCAATCGTCGCCAGCTCCGGGAGGAGGCACCGCATCCCGGCATCACAGCCCGCCGGACGCCCAGGCGGCGCCTCCACCCACCTGGCTCACCCCATCCCCTGGGCGCGCGCCCCACGCCCCTCCGTCCCGCTCCGGAAGAAGGGGCTCCCCGGCCACGGGGGACGGGCACGAGGCCCCCCTCCCCGCCGAAACAACGCGTTCGGCCCGGATTCAGGCACGGGACGCCAAGGGAAGCTAGGGAAAGACAGGGGGCAGACACGGTTTTCGCGGACGTGAGAAGCGCGGAGCGCGTCCCTTACCATCTCGCCTGAGGTTGGCGTTGCGCAAAGCTTTGAGGGATGCGCTCTGCGGAGCGGCGGACGCGTCCGGGTAGCGGCAAAAGTTCGCGCAGGCTAGAGTGCAGACGAAGACGAGCCGGTGCATTTGGGACCGGCGACCCGGGGGGCCAGCGGCGCTCCGAGAGAAAGCCGGGGTCGCGCCCGGGACGGACGCCGCGCCGCCCTGCGCCCTGGCCGCCTGCGCTCCCCGCGATGGCCCGCGCCGCCGTGCTACTCGCCCCGCGGGCCCCAGGCTTCCTGCATGCTGAACTTTCCCAGCGCGTGTGGGTGCCGCACTTCCTTGTGGCGCTGGGCTGATAAAGGGTGGCGGGACAAACAACAGGTTGACGTCTGTTCGCCCCCTCCGGCGGCCGGCAGCTGCAGCACAGGCTGCAGGGGGCGGGCGGCGCCGCGCCGTGGGGGGGGAGGGGGCGGCGAGCACGGCGGCCGCGTCCTCTGGCCCTGGTGGCGGCCCTGAGCGGCGCACACTCTGGCTCGGAGCTGCGGCGGGGCCACACTAGCTCTCCAGCTCCCAGCTCCCCTGCCCCCCAGCTTTCCTGCTCCTGGCTGTCCTGCGCCCCAGCTTCCAGTTCCCCTGCTTCTTAGGTCCCCAGCCCCCAGCTCTCCAGCTCCCCAGGTCCCCTGCTCCCCTAGGCTCAGCTTTCCAGCTCCCTGCTCCCTTGTTCCCAGCCTGGTTTGACAGCTGGACAGGACTCTTCCCTCTGCCCTGGGAGCTACCAGAGTTGTTGGACCAGAGAGGGAGCAAGGTGGCCAAGAGGAAGTGGGGGAGGATAGAGTCCCAGTACTTCGGAGACCACTGAAACATCCTCCCACAAGCCACAGCTCTGGTCTTCACCATGGTGGGATTTGGGGAAGTGGCCTGGATTTGGGAGTGATTATTTTATAGGTTTTCACTATGTGTGTCGTGAAAAAACAGACTCATAAAGGAGTTCAATTCTGAGCTTTTGTTTGGGCTCCAGTCAGTGTGACCTTAGGTTGAATCAAAGGTAATTTTTCAAGGGAAAAATAACCCGTCCTTCCTGTCTCACAGGGCTGCAGACGACGTCATGGGCCTTGCGGTGAAGCGGACGGTAGGCGCAATGCGTCTTCGAGGGAATTTTTACATGACCTAGTCCCACCACGTGCACAGTCGAAGGACGACAGGATGGAGTGGGATTGAGCGGGAACAGACTGAGCGGGGACAGAAGTGGCAGGAGAACGTGGTGGTCCTTTTCCTTTACAGTCCATAGTCAGGCCTTTGGGACCCTCCCAAGCTCTCAGCATTTGGAAGCTCAACAGATCATAAGGGGTGCCTCGGGTTTCCAGGAACTTCTACATGGCGAAACTACCTACTCAAGGAAGTCGATTGTATTTTGGAAGACGAGTCGGTCAACACTCGCTGCTCACTACATTTGTCACTTTGATCAAATCCTTTGCCCTCTTGAGACTCAGTGTCTTTGCTTGCAAAATGAGATAGCAGTTCTTACTTTGTGTGGTTTTTGGCTAGAATAATGTGAAAAAAAATTTAGTATAGAGCTTCGTTTGTAGCTGAACCCCAATCCAAATTTGCATAATTTTTTAACTTCTCAGTGGTAAGATCTAGAAGAGAAATATTTCAGTCTCTTTCAGGCCTTGCAGGTCCCGAAAGACTGGGGTATGGGAAGTGATATGCATACATAGGGAACTAGAATTGGCTGAGATGGGTAGTAAGTTCAGGAAAAGGTACCCTTGTCAAGTTACTATACCATCCAACTCGGACGAGGAGCGTGTTCCTTCCACATAGTTAAAGATTAATGTGGTTCATCTCTCCGGGCATTTTAGGCTAAAACAGTGTTTTACAAAATGCAGGTTTCTAGGTCATGAAATCAATTTCAATACCAGCATATTATAAAAATAAATAGAGCCGAATACAATAATTTAGAAATTTAATTGCCAGAGTCCATTGAAGATAAAATCATAATATTTTATGAATATTTTGTTTTAGATGCACATACACACACACACATACACACATACTCATAGACTGCAATGTAAAAGATATTTCTGTGGGGTGACATGATCAAAAAAGTTTGAACGCCCCTGGAAGAAAAGTCTAATCAAACTGTCTCAAAATGTAAACAAACCCTGGAAGAAGCACTAATGGGAGACATCAAACCTGGATTTGCATTCCATTATGTATTCAATCAACAAGTATTAGTTAAGCATTAGATTTCCACTTGGCACTATGGCCCTAGTCTAAAATCTTGGGAATAAAATGGTGAACAATGGAGAAAGTAATTAATCTCTTGGAGCTTACCGTCTAAAGTAACAAAGAAAACATAAACAAGTAAATATATTTATATTAATAAGTCAAAAGAGAAAGAGATGGATGAGATAGAAGTGGTTGAAAATGCTCATTAAATTTTATATACTTAGCTTTTGCTATGAGAATATAAGAAAAAGGAGAAAATATGCAAGTGACATTATTATGACAAGTATAAAAATGCAGGCTTATATTATTATAACAAATATCAAAATGCTACAAAGATCTCAATATTGTATGTAAATTATTAGATTTAAAGTATTCAATATAATGTTGTCCAAGATACTAATACTGTGAGCTTACCAAACATCATGAATTCATAATGTCAAATATTTAGGCTGAGAATAGTAAAGGAGATCACATATAATCAACATGTTCTTATCTTTAATGTCAGTAAATATCCAAAATCAGCAGTAAAGCAAAAATTAAGCACCTGAACCAAACTAATTATTTGGAACTTGATTTTTAATATTATCTAATAATGCATTCTGATACATTAAATTGATTATATCAACTAAGACATAGTGTACATAGAGTATTGTTTAATACAGTTTTTTTGGTGGGAAAGATCTGGTACAAAGATAGAAGATATAATTACTTCAACATATTTTCCACATGTATCTCAAACTAACTTACCAAAATGTTGAATTTGCCACTCCATTTTAAATGCTTATAGGTCAATTAGAAGAACATAAGTCAACACAATGAGTCAGATTCATAATATTTATTACTATTCAGACTAATATAAATAAACTATTCTATATTTGTCCATTGTTCAATGGCAGTCATAGAATTTACAGAGTGCATCTATTGCTTGGAAAAAAAATTTGATGTGAGAGCAACTTATAGTAGGTTCGTGTATAATGGTATTTACCCCAAACAAATATTTTGGCAGCAAGGATTTCATGAACGGTTAGGATATAAGGTGACACTATTTTTATCATGTACTCTTTTCTTTACATTAATAAGACACAGAAATAGTGTTTTCCATTACATTTTCAAATAATGAATAAATATTCTGAATGACAGTGATATTAAATATTAATAAAATGACAAGCTGTGGTATATTTTCTGAATAGTGGCAAATGGCTTCAATAGCCTACAGTACCATCACAGTTATAGAATATTCATATCAAGTATGTGTAACATACATTATTAAACTATATTGACTCAGCCCCCAAATAGTACATTTTTATTCAAACCATTCAATGATTTTCTTTTAGCAAAATTAAAATTATGGTTTTTAGAAGTCGTTTATATTTCAATTCTTTGCCATATGTATTACATTTATTCATTGATTATCATTATTATTAATAGTAAAGTAAGTTGTAAAAAGATGTTGTGAGATCTTTTCTTAAAAGCATTACATTCTCTGTGTGTAAAGAAGCATAAAATGACTCTGAAATGAAGTCTTTTGGTGATAGCGAAACTTATTGATTTATTGAATTTGCTCCATAGCAGCATTAATGTACTCTTCTTTGCAATTATTGGTGGAGTCCATGACCTGAGTATTGCCTTTCCTTAACAGGCCATGACACTGAGTTCGTTCTTGTTAGATATTGGTCTTTAAAACTGTAATTTTAGTGGCACATACTAATTGCTTACCACAGAAAAACAAGACCATTGATAGTGATGTTTCTTACTTCTTGATAGACCCAAAAGCAGGCCTATTTATATTATTGAGTTTTAAAGACAATCACAATACAGGATAATGCAGTCATAAGTTCAGGTCAATGTATGTTCCACTCTATTGCTTCCATGGTGTATATATAGTATTAATATATGGCGATACTGTATATATACATCCATCATAGAGTATCTAAAATCCCACCATGCAATGCCAAATACAAGTTATCCAGCTATAGTGCTGGCACATTTTGAGCCGGGACTTCCAGATTTGATTATTTAAGATTGGTTGTGGTTGACTTTTTGACAAGTAACAGTTTCAATCAGTCAGTCAGGTAGTCTGTTTTGTCAAGAATTTGTTTACCTTTAATTCATTGAATTAACCAATGATTCAGCTTAATAGAATAAGTCATTGAATTATTATGTTTTCACGTAAAAATATTTCTGTCTATAATTTTTCTTCAGCTTAATTGTAATTTCTTAATTTTCCTTTCATCCACTTTTAAGCTGCGTTATCTAAACTTAAAATTTCAAAGATGTGAAAGTTGCCTATTGTGCAGGTTTGCTTCCTTAATTGATCCAGGATGTCTGCCAGTCTCCTTTAAATTCTGCACTTTTATCTTTATAAGATGACATATCCAGTTACACTAACGCACTTCAAGTTTTCCCCTTACCTTGCCATTTTTTGAGCAAGAAATTGGTGTTCAGGTCTCTAAATGTTCCTTTCCTTGAGTAGGGATTTTTTTTTTTTTTTTTTTTTGCGATGGAGTCTCACTCTGTCGCCCAGACTGGAGGGCAGTGGCCGCTCCCGGCCGCCGCAGCCTCGACCTGCTGGGCTCCAGCGATCCTTCCGCCTCAGCCTTCCGAGTAGCCAGAATTACAGGCACGCGCTACCATGCCTGGCTGATTTTTTGATTTATTGTAGAGATGACGTCTCGCCTGCCCAGGCGGGTCTCAAACCCGTGGGCTCACAGGCTTAGCCACCGAGCCCGACTGAGTAAGGATTTTAATTAAATAAGAAAATATTTTCTTATATTTATGTTCCTTGGAATTCCACATTACATATTTATTCTCAGTTTTAGTCGAGCTGATACTGAATTTATTAGTATGATAATATTTAAACATCGAGAGAGTATTATCAGTTATTGATTATCACATTTTTTTTTCTCTCTGAGTCATCTAACTCTTGATATATGCCTTATTCCATCAAGGAGTTGACTTTAAGATATTGGTATTGAGGCCATTTTTTTTTGTTTTAAAATCTTGATTATCCTTTCATACTGCTCTTCTGGTACTTATTCTATAAAAAGAAACAAATTACACTGCAGAAGAGAAAGAAGCATCGAGCGCGTGTGTCAAGTGAATAATGCAGTTTACTTTTAATAAGCTATCTTGTGGTAGAAATAAATTACATCATTAGATACTGGCACTGATTATTCTTTTGGATTTTTTTTCTTTAGAGGGCCTCAAGCAATTTAATTCCTGAGTAAAAATTGGAAAAGAACTTCATTTGAAAATTTAAAATTTCCACAAAAAAGGAACATTTGATCAAAGCTAGACGATATTAGCTAGTCATACAAACATAATCTTATGAGTATTTCTCAGTACTATACATAAATTGACTAATGGAAGAAATTTTAAGTGACCTTAAAGTGTGATATAAGGCAACATCTTTGAAAAGTTGTGACACATGTTTCATGTTTGAGCGTAGACCAATTTCAACGCTATGAAGAGTCACGTCCAGTTCAAGTGGTTTCTTGGCCATCGAGGAGACTGTAGGGAAACTCTAAACTTTCTGAAAGCTTGAAAGGAATAAGTAAGCTTATTGACTTCATGTGGAACAATCAATGGAATGCACTCTCAAGACTGCACTTGAGAAAGTAGAAAACAATAAAAATGTGACAAAGATAGAATGTAGGAAACACAGGAAAGACATAAGTTATTTCAAGATAATGAAGGTTAAAAAAATCTTTTAGTTTCTGAAACTATAGTTTTTTTAAATAGCTTATCTTTCAGATTTATAAAGAAAGGTGCCATTTATAAAGAAAGATATAGAAAAATTAATATGCATACCGGTGAAGCCACAAGAACAGTGAAGCATTTACATGGAAACCATGTCTTAGTAATTATGAAGATGAAGGCTAGGGGTGAGTGGAAGTGGAAAGACAGTTTCAGTAGGGGTTATGGGTGCACGGAGACATAACCATTGTCATTAAGTACTTGAAAATGCGAAGATCCTCCATATGGAAGAGTCAAGAAACTGTTCCTCCTCTATAATGTATGTGGAATGAATAGAGGGATTTAATAGGAGTCATATTGCAATTAATAAACTCTGTTTTAAAAACTTTCTTTAGCTATTAATGGTGAAATGTATTTAAGATAGAACATTTGTTTTTAACTCCTAAAAGCATCACAATGGGACCTGCATAAATATCAGGAATATTGAAAATGAAGTGTCTTCATGGAGGGAAATTTTTGGAAGGTCATAAAACTTTTTCTCAACTCTAGGATTTTGTGGTTCTATGATCATATCTCCTCAAGATTATTTAGGTTTTGAACAATAATCCTATCATATACAGCACAACTGAGAATTTGGGATAGTTCTGTCCTTTTCAATTGTTTTAGTTGCTAGAAATGTAGTCTAGAATTTATTAAGACATAGCAGCATTCTTTATATGGTCTTAAGACATATACAAAGATGATTTTATATTGAGGATAGAAAAATATGCAAATTACTTATCTTCTTAATCTGGTCAGCGTCTTTAATTGTGCTATGACTGACTACACATATACTTTTCCCTAACGCATTAAAGTTGTCATTGTTTTTCTAACACAATATTAATTTGAACAAGTTTTAGAAAGCTGTTGAATTCATTTTGAGGGCTAAACATAACTGCAGAAAATATGAAAATATTAAGGTGGATAAAATCTGGTATAACTTTTTATGTTGCTTTAAAAATAGCTTGTCCATCAGCTTGAAGGAACGATAATGAAATTGAGGAGCAATCTCTGAGCAGTCCAACTCGATGGTCCAGCGATGGTTCTGGAAAGTCTGTATACTCCATTCTGTGGGAAAACTTTAGGCCCTAATTCAGAGTCAGCTTGGTCACACTGTACATAACTTCAACCGGCTCAAATAGCTGGTTTTTCCAGAAAGTAGTAAACTGAAGGGTGGAGCAAAAGAATAAGGGATAATTGAGGATTAAAAATTGTGTTTAAAAACCCCCAAATTGAACTTGGTAATATGAAGACTACATAAGGTTTGTAAACAGCCCTATACATATATTTCACATATAGCTGCAACAACTATACATATGCATTATATATTGGCTGTTTACAAGCCATGTATGTATATGCTTTAGACTCGTGTATTATAGAACATTCTGCTATATAATTATCGTGCTAAATTGCCATTAGTTTTAAAATTTCATTGTCTAAATCCTATGTATTTATTTTATTTTAGAGTTGTGAGATACAAATGGTGATTTGCTATATAAGTAGGTTGCATGCAGGTGAATTTTGGGCTCCTAGCTGGCCCTCTCTCCCCTTAGTTGGACCAGGTACCCAGTGTGTTGCCATGTAGCCCCCTTCTCTCCTTCCTCCTCCTCTTGCCTGGCAGTGCCAGCATCTACTGATGCCACCCTTGTGCTACTGTACCTATTTTATTCACGGCTCACTTAAAAGTGAGAACACACGGGCAGCGAGACCTCATCTCTACAATAAATCAAAAAATCAGCCGGGCGTGGTAGTGTATGCCTGTAATTCCGGCTACTCGGAAGGCTGAGGCGGAAGGATCGCCGGAGCCCAGCAGGTCGAGGCTGCGGTGGCCACTCCAGTCTGGGTGACAGAGTGAGACTCCAACTCAAAAAAAAAAAAAGTGAGAACATGCGGAATTCAGTTGTTTCTGCAATAGTTCACTTAGTATGGGATATATTCTATTTAATATGACAAAACTTCACATGGCCCATATGGAAATTTACATGTTTGAATGGTAACAGTGAAACAGATGTATGTGTATGTAAGTTAACTCCAATTCAAAATTTGTAAAGAAAGAAAAAAACTTTTTCAGAAACCAACACTCTAGAAGTGAAGGACTTAGTACCTCACATATCTTTAGCCATGTGTCCACAAGGGGATTTTGTTAATTTATATAAGCAATACTAGAAAATTTTTTTATTAGTGAAATGAATGCTGTTCAATATGGTTGGTAAGAAATATTAGTCAAGCCCATTGCTCTTGAGTGAATGAGGTATAAGAATCAGCAAAGTTAGAACTTGGATCTTTGGTGCAGAACCCCATTGGACCTGTGTTCCCCAACTTCTCAGAGTGCCATGAGTGCAGGCCCAGATATTTAAGACTACCAGAAAAGTGAGAATAGTGAAAATACTAAAATAGAATATAATGTGACTGCATGTAAAAATAAAGTTTTTGTACAGAAATTGTTGTCCTGGAGAGGAAAAACAAAAACTTCTTGAGTATATTTTGCAAATAGTATACCATATATAATTCTATAATATCAATTTTAAGATACAATGTTTTTCTAATTTTACACAGTTCTAAAAATCGTATAGCTCTTACAATTGACTGCATCTGTGAAATGCTGTTGGCCAAGTGGCAATCATGACATGGTTAGCATCACTTGACACTTTAGGTAAGATAAGAAAGCCCAAGCATCAAAATGGCAGGGTGGATGTTGGTGGATAAGGAGAAAACTTTAAAGACGATAGTGGAGCATTCTTTGAATAAATGCTGTGTATTATGGTCAACACTTTTAATGACCCAAAAAATAATATTATATAGGAAAACAGGAAATCCAGTGATTCTCAAACCAAGCCTGACATAAGAGAGTTGAATTCTAAATCACAAGTTTTATTTATACTTAGAGGAATAGATCTTGCTAATATTTTTATTTTTATTTATGACTGAAGTGATTTTTAAAAGTATGCATTAATAAGTTTGGAAGAGTTATTTGAATAAGCACAGCATTTCTAATGATGGTAAGACTTTGGTTAGTTTGACAACTTTTTTTTTCTTTCTCAAGGAAACATAAAATAATAACATATCTTAAGACTGTATCTTAGCTATGTAAAACTATTTTATTTCTCCAAAGTATGCTAGACCTTTAAAATATTCATAGTGACATCAGATTTCTCAAAGAAATTCAATTATTCTTTCAATAACTAGTTTTTATTTTCTGTCAGATAATGTATGTTTAAAGTATTTTAAGACAATCATGGAGAACACATTGAAAGACATCTATAAGGTGACTAAAATGATGACACTTTGTCTATGTGCAATCTAATTGTTGTTTTTTCCCCAGTACGTTGGTTGACACATACTTGTGATGATGGCAAAAACAATAAAGCTGACAAAATTGTGTTAATGAATTATTGCCATATGAACCTGAACTGATCATGTTTGGCTGTAAATCTGATGTAGGAGTTTTCTCTTTTTTTTGAGTTGGAGTCTCACTTTGTCACCCAGGCTGGAGTTCAGTGGCACACTTATGGCCACCTCCGTGTTCACCTGCTGGGCTCCGGTGATCCTTCTCCCTCAGTCTTCAAAGGAGCCTGAACTACAAGCACGCACTACCTTGCCCAGCTAATTTTTTAATTATTGTAGAGACAAGGTCTCACCAAGTTGCCTGGGTTGTTTTCGAACTCATGGGCTCAGGCAATCCACTCACCTCAGCTCCAATAGTTGGGATTACAAGGTGAGCCACTGAACTGGGCTAGGAGTTTTCTTTCTAAAATCTGTGATGAGATTTTTGTTCACATTGAAGCATTCAATCACTGAAGCTGCTTCCAGATTTTTATTTTTTTTTATTCTTCCTCATCACTGACTGTTGGTTGTATTATAGTTCAGTAGCTTTAATATTCAATAGTAGAAAAATTATGAACTCAAGAATATATACATTCTTTTCAATTTATTATGTTTTCCAATTTTATAAATCAGCAACTTTAACTTTTTTCCTTTTCATAGAGAGTTATTAAAAATAATAATCCTGCCATATATTAAGGAAGTTAGGCTTCAGTGCAATATAACTATAAAATTCATCTTCATCTCTAGGGAAGGTAGTGAATTAACATAAGTGCCCTCATAATCCACTCTCTCACCCTCCCCTCTTTTCCAATAAAATTGCTGAGAAAATACTGTGAAGTTTCAACCGCCTCTACAGAAAGTAGGGCTTTACAGAATACAACCTCACCAGATTTGATGGTGAATTATGAAGGAAGAAAGACACTTATTTTGAGAATCATGAGTATTAAAACACTTATTAAGGATTAGAACTTTGTTCTGTAGAGATGCTATTGTCTGTTCATGAGCAATGGTTGAAGCCAGTCAATCTCAGTAAAAAGAATATGATGAATTTGCAAAATATAAAATGTGATTTTAGCCGGGCTCGGTGGCTCAACCTGTATGTAAACTCGCGCCTTGGGAGGCTGAGGTGAGTGGAATGCCCGAGACCGTGAGTTCGAGACCTGCCTGGGCAACTTGGCGAGACATCATCTCTACAATAAATCAAAAATTAGCTGGGCTTGGTAGTGTGCGCCTGTAAATCCGGCTACTTGGAAGGCTGAGGCGGAAGGATAGCCGGAGCCCAGCGGGTAGAGGCTGCGGTGGCCTGGAGCAGCCACTGCACTCCAGTCTGGGCGACGGAGTGAGACTCCAACTCAATAAAATAAAATAAAATAAAACGTGATTTTAAAAACTTTTTTTCTGGCAGTTTTTTTCATTGATGTTCGGTAGCTTATCTTTTGCCTTTGTAATTAAAAGTGTGACAGAGATATCACAATAAATTGCAATTGTCAGGGTCCTTTAAATTTGCATAATCTTAAAATGATTTCATTATTGCATCATTCAAGTAGATAACAGAATTTACTCAACAAAAAATCATGGGGAAGTATTTACCTTTAGACTATGTAAATATCCTCATTAGATTAATAAGACAATAATTCCGTTTTGAAACAATGAGTGATCCAAATGTTCTGCTTTCATTGGCTATAATTATTAACACTAGTTTATATGACTCTTCTAAAAGTAGGTTTAGAATTTGGAATTTGTTTAACTATTGAAATATCTAGGAAAGAGGAATATATAAAATAAGAGAAAGAGAGGGAGATATGTTTGAAGTTAAATGACATAAAGCAACACAAATGGGTAAAGTCTTCTCTCCATCAGGAAAGTGTTAGAGAATGGCAGATATAGGATGAAATTTTTTTTTTTTTTTTGAGTTGAAGTCTCACTCTGTCACCCAGACTGGAGTACAGTGGCTGCTCCCAGCCACCGCAGCCTCGACCTGCTGGGCTCCGGTGATCCTTCCACCTCAGCCTTCCAAGTAGCCGGAACTACAGGCATGCGCTACCACGCCCGGCTGATTTTTTGATTTATTGTAGAGATGAGGTCTCGCTGCCCAGGCGGGTCACAATCCTGCGGGCTCAGGCAATCCACTCACCTCAGCCTCCCAAAGGCGTGGGATTACAGGCTGAGCCACCCAGCCCGGTTTAGGATGAATCTTAAGATAGTACTGGTAAATGAATGAACAAAGGTGGGTTTATAAGGAGTAAATCTTGGGCAGAGAGTGTGGCATGATCAGGATCTGGAATGTTTCAAAGATGGACAATTAATTGCACGCGAAGCAATATTACATATTAAATGGTATTGGTATGAGGGCCAGAGCATAATTTATGGAAAAAGTCCAACTTTGAGAGGATAGTCACTAAACATGATCTCAGGCTACTTTTCTCATCCTTATAATGAGGAAATAGCATTATATTAGAGGCTGGTTGTATTAGTACTTGTCACAAGAGACGCTATAAAAGTAAAGGTTACCATTTCAATAGTCAAGGTCATTAGCAGTCCAAACAATATTATTAGGGTAGAAGACCAAGCACTTTATTTAGTCACATAAGACTATTTAGCTCACGCTTGCTTGGGGGAAAAAAAAAAAAAAAGAGGTTGAAAAATGTGATGGAGAGAACTGAAGAAAATATTAGAAGTAAATTGAGTGAATTGCAGGGTCTCAGGAACTATAAATGCATTCATTAAATCACTCAACTGGTATTTATTGAATGCCTGCTCTGGATCAGACGCTGCTCTGGGCGCTAGTGTTCTAGAGATGCAGCATAAAACAAAACACTCGCAGAGCAGGTATTCAAATATGGGTGACACAGGTAAAATATCTGGGATTGAGAATAACAACTAAGGATTGGGCAACCCCTTCGGGTCCCCTCCCACTGTGGGAGCTTTTCTGTCCTCTCAATAAATCCCACTTTCAAAAAAAAAAAAAGAACTAAGGATTAAAAATTAAGCGGGGGGTAGGATTACGAAATATTAGTTGTTAAGGGTGGGGATGGGAGGGTTGAGATGTTAAACAGGTTGGCTAGGAAAAGTCCTCTGAGCAAGTGACGTTTAAGAAAGGAGTTGAAGGGAGTGAGAAAGCAAACCATACATGTGTAAGAAAGACGAACATTCTAGGCGGAGGAATAAGCCTAGTGGTGGGAATGAGCAAACATGCTTGGGAAACGGTGAGGAGGCCATGGTGGCCACAGCAGAGGGGATACGTGGGATAGCAGCAGGAGACTAGTCAGAGTGACCGGTGGTCAGACTATTGTGAGCCTTGAGGAACACAGTGTAGTCTTTGGGTTTTGTTCAAGACAAGAAGTTACTGGGTATTGAGGAGTGACACATTCTTGACATATTTTAACAGGGTCATTCCAGTTGCTATAGCAAACGTAACTCTGAAAGGAAACATGAGTGGGTGGAAGACAGTCAGTGAGGGAGCTTCAAATCATCTGGGTGAGAAATGGTAGTGATGGGAACAGAGTGGCAGAACTGGGAAATATAAGTGTTCAGATTACAAACAAAATTTTATGTAGAGCCAATGGGATTCTCTAGTGGATTGGATGAAGAATGTGATTTTAGAAAGGAAAACTTTTTCTAAGAACTTCAGTCTAAACAACAAGAAAGACGAAGGAGACTTCGATTTGGATGGGGTATCAGGTACAGACTGAGGGGTGCAGAGTTTCAGATGTGTTTAAGACATCCATTCAGATGGAGACATCCAGCAGTTGGGTGTACATACTAGAGATCACCCAGGGGAGTGATTTTTGATAGAAAAAAGAAAATATCCATGGACTGAGCCTTGTGCATATTAATGTTGAGAGTTAGGGGCGATAAAGAGAGACCAACAAAGTCTACGGAGAAACAATGGCCTGAGATACTGGAGGAAAACCCAAGTGTGTGTGTTCTGGAAGCCAAGGGAAGATGTTTCATATTAACTATGCTAATAAGAAAAAGAAAAATGACAGGGAAAAGAGATAGCTGAGGCAGGCAACTTTTTTTGGAAGCTGAAGGAAAAAAAGTATATTTTCAGTGGGAAACAATAGAGAGTATGATAAACTTGGATGAAATCTTCATTGGAAAGAAGTAACAAGAAAGTACAGAGGAAGGGACTTGCAATGGTTTCTCAAAATGTCCTAGTGCTGGCCATCTGCACTTGAATGTATGCTCAAAAATGCAGATTCCTGATTCAGAATATTTTATGAAAGACCCAGGAATCTATATTTATGAAACGTTCCACAGATGACTCTTAAGCATATTACTAAGGTTAAAATAAAAGTGACATAGGAAAATAGATTCCCAGAAATACTCAAAAGAGGAATATGTAAGTACCGCAGGGTGTGAACATAGTAGAGTCAGCCCTGTGTGTCTTTCACATACATGATCTATATTTTCATCAAAGAACAGAGTAAGATTATACCCATACAGAGAAGGAATGAATTGCTTTACTTTCAAACCTAATATTCCTTCCCAATAAATATACTAGAAAGTTCAAATTGACATTTATTTTTCCATTTCGCTTGCATGCTCCATGGGGGAGGAATGGAAAATTGAAATTTGCAAGACCTCCCATGGGTTCGCCTCTGCCTTTAAGGCACACTTAGTCAACAAGTGCAGTAGAACCCACCCGTCACTGTATTGCTCCTTAATCCATTGATTTGGTGGTTTTGCCTGTCAAAAAGATTATTTACACCCCACACACACACATGCGTTCATGCACACACACACACATATACCTAAAATTCTAACATACAAACAGCAGCTGCAGAAACCTATGGTAAGATTTCATGTTGGGCTTGTAGAAATTCATTAAAATTACTTCATGGACAATTTCAGTCGTTCACATTTCAAAATGAGCTTTTCTTTTTCTCTTTAAGGTGGTAGGAGATCTCTACTCCATAGAGTTGATCAACAAACACAGAACATCCCTAAAAACTGCAGCTCTACAGAAGGTGCATTAAGAACAAGAAAGTGAGTTCTACTACAGTGAACTCCAACTGTATTGGGAAAGAATGGAAGGAATGAAAAAGGGGAACAGTGCACCTCTTCTTAAGTGAGGAATATAGAAAGAGCCTCTAGTATTTATCTGTACCTTCTTATTTCAAATGCTGTCCCCAGTGTTTTATATTCACTATCTCATTTTATCCTCTCAACTTTGTGTGGCAGGTATTATAACCCATTTTATAGATGAAGAAGCTGAAATGCATTTTCTCTAGGTAAGTAAAGGAACCAAATTAAAATGTGTATGTCAGACAATTGTTTCTACAATGTTTTTTCACCATACCATCCAAAATATTTTGGGATTCAATGTTACTACTGGGATTGCAGAATTGCACTCTAGATATTGCATTATAATTCTGTGTGTTACACCGCTCAGATACTAACATGTCAAGAATGTGGGCGATATTTATGAAGTATATCATGGTAGAAGTAATTATGGTAAACTGTCAATCTAATGAATTTTAAGGTACAAAAATAGCCTACTCTTGCACAAGGAATTTTCTTAAAGCCCTGGGGAGATTAGAGATACGGTGTCCTTATAGATATACCTTATCCAGGTTGAAATCTTGAACATCTTATCTGACCTCTACTACCTGTTCTAGGCACTGGATCACTCAGGATTCTTGTTCTGAAGAATGGATGATTTCTATTTATACTCTTACAGGTACAATATTGGGCTGAACTTTTCTTGCATAAATGGATGCTCTGTGGGACTGCTCCTCTAGCTTCCTTGTTTCTCAGAGTTTCTTTTCTTTCTTCTTGGCACTTAGTTCTGTCCACAAACGATCAGATTGCCAGTCGATGGTCTTTTGGCCATCCTCATTTCGCTTTCACTAAGGTCAGTTTCTTCCTACACATTAGAAGTGTCTCCCAGCCATCAATCCCCTCTTATTCTGACATGTCCCCTTGGCTTAGAACATTGGTAATGCCACTGGTAACGTTGGCAATATTGGAGGTATTCTGGAATACCGAAAAATGGGCTGAGAAGCAAGAGAGAAAGCTTTTAGTCTAATTATGATCACTGACTCATTGTGGAGTCTTTAGAAGGTCACATATTTTTCCTTGTTTTCTTGTCTTGAAAACAAGATGCTTTGACTAATGCTCTTCTAGTTCAATGTAACAACTCATAATTTTGTGATTTTTTTGTGCAAAACTGCATCCAGAGAACTACTGCATCTTCCTTGTCTTAATTCTGTCTACAGCCATGCAATCTAAACAGAAAATTTACTAAGGGAATACCTTAGGGAGTACCTTGCTTGGTCATTTTTGTTAAAAAAAAAAGCAAAAACAGTAAGATTTTGGATACAAACTTTCTTTTCTTAATACATTTGTCTACATTTCTGGTTATAAAAGTGATACATGACCACTAGAAAAAAATTAGAAAGCACAGAATATATAAAGATGAAAATAAAAAGCATACAGAATTCTCAACATAATGATAATCACTATTTGCATTTCAGCATTCTTGTTTGCTTCCTTCTTTCCTTTGTTTTTAAACTAAAATTGTAGCAATGCCTTTTGTTTACTGCTTTTTGTCTCTTGACATATTATCTTGAGTATTTTATCTACTTAATAAATCTTTGAAAATATAATTTTATTTACATATCGCTCCTTATTGTGGCACCATGCTAATGCAATAATCTATAATTGTAAATTTAGCTTATTTCAACATTGCATTATTTTGAATGACAATATATGAATATCTGTGTACATACATACATGTATTCAATTATTTCTTTTTTTTTTTGAGTTGGAGTCTCACTCTGTCACCCAGACTGGAGTGCAGTGGCCTCTCCCGGCCACTGAAACCTTGACCTGCTGGGCTCCAGCAATCCTGCCGCCTCAGCCGTCCAAGTAGCTGGAACTACAGGTGCGCACTATCACACCTGGCTAATTTTTTGAATTATTGTAGAGATGAGGTCTCGCCAAGTTACCCAGGCGGGTCTCGAACCTGCGGGCTCAGGCAATCCACTCACCTCAGCCTCCCAAAGCACGGGATTACAGGCTGAGCCACTGAGCCCAGCTTCAATTATTTCATAAACATAAATTTCCAGAATTAGAATTACCTGGTCAAATATTATGAATATGCATTATGCCACTAGATGCAGTTATCAAATTGCCCCCCAGTAATGTGGTAATAATTTCACTTCAACCAGGAAAATTGAAAATATCAGTTCTCATTGTTTTTCCCAACAATGTGCATTATTATTAAATCTTTGCTAGTTTGCTAAGTAAAATGGTTTATCAGCATGTTTTTAATCAGTTTGTGTGTTGTTACTTGTGAGGAAAGGCTATTTAAAAATATATTCCTGGCCGGGCACTGTGACTCAGCCTGTAATCCCACGCTTTGGGAGGCTGAGGTGAGTAGATTGCCTGGGCCTGCAGGTTCGAGACCTGCCTGGGCAACTTGGCGAGATCTCATCTCTACAATAAATCAAAAACCAGCCGGGCATGGTAGCACGAGCCTGTAATTCTGGCTACTTGGAAGGCTGAGGCAGAAGGATCGCCAGAGCCCAGTGGGTCGAGTCTGCGGTCGCCGGGAGCGGCCATTGCACTCCAGTCTGGGTGACGGAGTGAAACTCCAACTCCAACTCCAAAAAAAAAAAAAAAAAAAAAAAAAAAAAATATATATATATATATATATATATATTATATATATACTTTATTGTCTTTTGAAATTTGCAAGGCTTCCCTTGGGTTCACTTCTGCCTCTAAGGCACACTTAGTCAACAAGTACTTTGCACTGCTCATTAATCCATTTATTTAGTGATTTTGCATATTAAAAACATTATTTACGTGCTACAGGATCTGCACCTTCTTCCTTTCCCACCACTTTTTCTGCACATCTCTACTTTAGCCAAGCAGATCTTGCTGTTCTTAGACTACCCTAAGCCTGTTTCTGTCTCAGGGATCTTCACCATGCCTTGGGTTTTCTCTACCTGCAAAATATCCCAGCTTCCCAATCTCGGCTAGCCTCATTTTCTCATTCCACTCTGTTCTATCCAAAGGCTACCTTCTCAGAGAAGTGTTCTGTGAGGCTCCTTCAGTCAAAATAGCCTCTCCTTCCAATGTTCCATAACCACCACCTTTGCTTGCTTTATTAGAAAATTTATTTATCACCAAAAATTATATTGTTTATTTATGTATTTACCTCCTGCTTGCCTTTTTACTGTTTATTCTCATTAAAATAAAAGATTCCTAAAGGAAGAGGGTGTGACTATTGTATTCATTTCAGACCTTCACCAATTCTTCTATTTTGTTATTTCTCTTTTACTTATTGAGAATATTTCAATAGTGTAAGACCATTAACCCTATTAATCCCTTGTCTGATGTATACAATGTCCATATTTCTGAGATGGTTGTTTGCCTTTGGGAAAATTGGTGGGGAACTAAGCATTAGGGTTCAAGCTTAAAGTTTTTAGAAAGTCATATTTGTTAAGCTTTCATGTTTCTTTTCTATAATATTGTGCATTAAAAGTCTTCCATTAGCCTAATAACTGAAAAATATTCACATTATTTCTTCTAGTTGCTTTATTCATTTTTTATTGTTTAAATCTTAAATTCTGAAATTTATTTTGATACATGTCATTCGTCTTATCTCTCTTCTTTGAATTGAATACAATGAAATCCAGAAAGAATTTTAATGAACTATTTACCAAACTACAGTTTTTTATTGTGCACATGCCCCTAGGTAAATTAGAGAAAAACATTGTAATTGAAAAGTTTATTTTCCTCAAGCTTAGTATGCTTGCCCCTGATTACAGACACACTGTCTTCTCACTGGAAACCCCTGGAACCATTCTGGTATGCATGCCAGAACGGTAGTTACCTACACGATATAATTTGAAAAGCACTGAAAGTTTATTTTTTAAAATGTGGCTGCTGTTCCTGGAAAAGTGCTTGAATATCATGTTTTCTACTTAAATGTGTACATGTTACTAGTTTTGCATATATTATCTCACTCACTTCTCCCAGGAACAATGAGAGTAAAGCATTAATTCCATTTTACCAATGAAGCAACTGATACTTTAAGAAGTTAAAAAGCTTCCTAAGGGTTTACAGATAGGAAATTGCAGAATTATGGTATCAAAAAGCCAGTGATAGAAATTGCCATTGAAATGTTTCAGAGACTATTGTGCTGAAGTAAGTGTATTGCACAGCATGTTTTGTTGAACACTCCCTGAAACCTAATATCACTATTTGACAGATAAGGTAATTAAGACTTAGAGACTTGCTCAACCTCATACAACTGCTATGTTACATTGCTTCTAATAATACGGCTTCAAAATGTCCTCATCTTTTGGGTAAATATGATTTTGGTTAAAGGCCTGTATAAACTAGAGGAAGCTAAGTCTTGAAACATTGAAATTCAAAAACACGTAATGACTCAAACCCAATTAAGGTGTTTTTATAAAAAGTGTACCTATGTCCCTGGGTGAATTAAAGGAAAATACTGTAATTGAAAAGTTTCTTTGCAATTAAGGTGTTTCTACAAAACTCAATGTAGCCATTCTAAAAACTTACCCCTTTTACAGTATTGCACTTTAAAAATAATAGGGCCATTGGAAAATAGAGTTGGAATAGACCCCAACCTCATGGAGCTCTGTAACCAGAACACTAAAAAACAAGACATAAAAATACCAATTCATTTAAAAAACATTTTTCCAACTATATGACATTCTGGAAAAGGCAACACTCTGAAGATAGGAGAAATATCAATGATTGTCAGGGGTTAGGGGAAAAGAGAGCAGAGAACAGAGTTTTAAAGCAGTGAAACTATTCTGTATGATATAATGTTTGATACATGTTGATATATGTTTGTCAAAACCCACAGAATAATTTGCATTTCTCTGATGGTTAGTGAGGCTGAGCATTTTTTTTTCATGTATCTGTTGGCTTCTTGTATGTCTTCTTTTGAGAAGTATCTATTCATATCCTTTGCCCATTTTTTAATAGGGCTGTTTGTTTTTTTCCTTTCAGCTTATTGTAGATCCTATATGTTAGGCTTTAATCACAATAGCACAAGCGAGGTATCAGAATTCATGGGACATTGCCAGGGGAGGTGGGGGATACCTAACAACACAAAGGGTACCTGGTCCTAAACCAGGGGAAGCGAAGACCAGTTGGAGGCTTAAATTTCACTTGCACATAGATTACTGGTATCTAATCCTGACTTGTATCCACATCTCCATAAGAAAATAAAGTTATCTAAAAAAACTACAAAATGAACTAAAAAGAGAACTTTGTTGCAAAAATGTAAACTGTGATCTTTGGATGATAATGGACTCTTGAAGAAGAGGAGAAAATGTAGTTTCATCGACTGTAATAAATGTACCACTCCGACAGGGAATATCAATAGTGAGGGAAGTTGCATATTTGTGTGGTCAAATATAAGAACTCTCTACATTTTCTGCTCAATTTTGCCGTGAATATGAAGCTACAGAAAAAAACAAAGTCTTCAAAAATATATGTGAGAATTCTAATAAGCAAGAAACACTCAGAATCTAGTTCTAAAAAAAAAGCAGGAGTATAAGCACGAAGGAAAAGGTACAAAGAATAGTTGACCTTCAGAGTTATGGCAATGAAGAAGACCAGAGAAGACCATCCAAGGTTCCTGATGCAGAGCAAGTGAATGAAATGAAGGTGAAATTACAGTTCTGTATTCATTCATTGCTTGTTCTTCTGATCCATATTAGGAGAGCTAGTGTTCTACTGCTATAACTTTGTGGCACAAAACATTAACATGTTGGGAAATATCATAAAGTCACACCCTCTACATGATTCTAAATCATTCCCTCCTTTAGCAATCTTGTATGAGATAATTCATTGCAGGAATTGTAGCAGAACAGACTTGGGTGATCTATTTCTTCCTCAACTAACAGTACTATTCTGGGAAACAGGCTGGCAGAATGCCTTACATTGTAGTTTTTAGGAACACAGGCTCAAGCAAGCTTCAAAGGTGACCCTACAGATCATTCAATAAGAAGGAGAAAGATCTCTGAGAAGTTTTTGTAAAAGGTTTTCCTGGGTCAGTCTTTTTTTTTTTTTTTTTTTTGAGTTGGAGTTTCACTCTGTCACCCAGGCTGGAGGGCAGTGGGACGCTCATGGCCACCACAGTTGCAACCTGCTGGACTTAGGCAATCCTTCCACCTCAGCCTTCCAAGTAACTGGAACTACAGATGCATACCACCATGCCTGGTAATTTTTTGTGATTTATTGTGGAGACAAAGTCTCACCAAGATGCCCAGGCTGGTCTCAAACCCCTGGGCTCAGGCAAGCCTCTCACCTTGGCCTCCCAAAGTGCTGGCATTACAGGCTGAGCCACCATACCCAGCTGGACAGTCTTTTCGGAGGTACTTTTCACTTTCCTTCATATTCCTTTGTCTGGGATTCAGTCTTATGGCCATGCACAATGAGGTGGAGTCAAGAAAATGAAGTCAATCTTCATTTTGATATAATGGAGAATGACTTGGAGTAGGGTAGGGCTTTGTTACTGTGTAAGTGTTTGTGTCCTTCTGAAATTAATATGTTGAAAGCCTAAACCCCTATGAGTTTTGTGCCCCCTCCCTTGCTCTTTCCCCGGTGATGTCCCACCACTGCTAATCCCTTTCTTATATTATTATGATAAATGTTCAGGGTCTGCTGATGAGAAACAACTAAATGATGCTGGGAAAACTGGCTAACTACATGCAGAAAATTGAAACAAGACCCATACCTGTCACCATACACAAAAATCAACTCTAAATGGATCGGAACCTCCATTTGATATTAGACCATGAGGCCCTTAAGAGGTGATCAGGTCCTTTTATAAGGGATTAGCTCCCTTGTGAAAAAAGTTTGAGAAAGATATTTTGTCCTTTCTGCCATGTAAGGATACAAGAAGCCACTATTTGTGAAACAAGAAACGGTCCCTTACCAGACCCCGAATCTGCCAGTGCTCTGACCTTGGACTTCTCAGACTCTAGAACTATGAGAAACACTTTTTTGTTGCTTCTAAGCTCTCCCAGTCTATGGTATTTTGCTACAGCATCTCAAGCAGAATAAACAGACTGTTTTCCATGGGGTGGTCATAAGAAATCATACTCAAGTATGTGATATTTGAGCAGAAAACTGAATGATGTAAAGGCATAAAACAAGTGACAATCAGAAGAGTTTTTCCAGAAGGAGGAAACAGTCAGTGCAAAGGTCTTGAGGCTTGAAGGAAAAGGCTAATGTGTCAGAGATATATTTTAAACATGGGAACTGAGAGATAATAGAGGATGCTGCTCTTACAGTCTAGGTAAGAGGAGACGGTGTTTTGGACCAGAGGAGTGGGAGTGGGGACTGGAGCAAGTGAATCAAGGCAGAAACATGTTTTCAGGGTATTGCTATTAAAGTACTTAAGAGCTGAACACAAGATAAATCAAGGCTGGCTATGAGATTTTTGACACGAGCACTGTGAAATGACAGTAGATTGCACATGGTAGATACATTTTAAGTGACAGGTATTACTGTTTTTATATTACAACAACATATTAAAGCTCTTTTCTATAAATAAATGCTCAATCAATCAATTCTTTTTGTTTGCTGAATCACTCTCCTCCCTCTTTCTCTCTTCATTTTCTCCTTCACTGACTTAGGATTCTTAAGTTATGGGGTTAAATGTTTCTTGAGGGAAACTGGGGATATTGTGTAAAAGATATGGAGAATATAGAAGAGAGTAAAAGAAAACAACACTACAAGAAAGGACTTTCATGGATAATGGCTCAGTACCACAAAGTGTAAACTGTGAGTTCATTAACTCTCTAGTCCTGAAGTTAAAAATAAAGAAAGTAAAGATGACTGGTGACATGCAGAATATTGAAACAGGAACCCTACCTATCACCATACACAAAAATCAAATCTAAATGGATCAAAGACCTAAATGTCAAACCACAAACAATAAGAATCTTAGAAAATGCAGAAGAAACCCTTACAGAAATTGGAGTAGAAAATCAATTCTTGATCCAAACCACAGATGTCCATCCCATAAAAGATAAGATAGACAAGTGGGAGCTCATTAAACTGAAAAGCTTCTGCAAAGCAAAATAAACCAACAAGAGAGCAGAGAGGCAGCCCACAGAATGGGAAAAAAATATTTGCCAACTGTATATCTGACAAAGACCTAATATCCAGGATCTATAAGGAACTCAAACATGCCAAAAGGAAAAAACAAACAAACAAACAAACAGCCTCTTTAAAAAGTGGGCAAAACACGTGAATAGTCATTTCTCAAAAGAAGACATACGGGCAGTCAACAGACACACAGAAAAATGCTCAACCTCACTAATCATCAGAGAAATGCAAAGCAAAGCCTAGGTATACCTAACCCCAGTAAGAATGTCCATCATTAATAAAACAAACAACAACAGATACTGGCAAGAATGAGGAGAAAAGAAAATGCTTCTACACCTCTGATGGGAATGCAAACTAGTTCAATCTCTATGGAAAACATTGTGGCAATTTCTAAAAGAACTAGAAATTGGCTTTTTGTATGACCCAGCACTCCCCCTACTGGAAATATACCTGGAGGAACTCAAATTGTTCTACCAAAATGATACCTGCACATGCATGTTTATTACAGTACTATTCATAGTAGCAAACAGATGGAACTAACCTTGCTGCCCTTCAAAACTGGACTGGATTTTAAAAATGTGGTATAGAGATACAGAGAAACCCTGTAAGACAACAAATGAGAAGACCAACCCATAGACACATAGTAATTCACATACACAAAGTAGGTACAAAAGAAAAAAAAAATCCTAAAGGTAGCAAGAGAGAACGGTCAGAATACTTACCGGTATTAGCAACAGATCTATTGGAAGAAACACTACAAACTAGAAGGAACTGGAGTCCAATTTTCAAAGCTCTCAAAGATAAACAATTTCAACTAAGAATTTCCTACCCAGCTAAGCTCAGCTTTATCAATGATAGAGAGTTAAAATTCTTCCCAGACATCCAATCTCTGAGAGATTATACAGTTTCCCGACCAGCTCTACAGGAGATGTTTAAAAAGGTATTAAGCACAGAAGAAATTAAAAAAAAGAAAGACCATGCACTTCTCAAGAGAACTGGCAAACTCAGAATCAATAAAGAATACATCATGACTGCAGACTTGAAAATACACACATACATCAACCCAAAAGGTAAAAGAAAGCAAACAAAGAAACAACTTTATAAAAATCTCATGATGGGGATAAATACTCACAATTCAATAATCAGTCTGACTGAGAATGGACTAAATGCACCATTGAAAAGACACAGAATGGCAAACTGGATGAAAGTTTGTGACCCAATACTTCACTGCATCCAGAAAACTCATCTCACTGCAAGGGATGCACAAAAACTCAAGGTTAAAGGATGGAAAATGAATTCCCAGGTGAATGGATCACAAAAGCAGGCAGCATTCATTTTTTTTTTTTTTTGAGTTGAAGTCTTACTCCATTACCCAGGCTGGAATACAGTGGCACACTCACAGTCACCGCAGCATTGACCTGCTGGGCTCCGGCCATCCTTTTCCCTCAGCCTTCCAAGTAGCCAGAACTATAGGTGTGCACTACCACACCTCACTAATTTTTGATTTATTGTAGAGATGAAATCTCGCCAAGTTGCCCAGTTTGGTCTCATACCTGTGGGCTCAGCAATCTATTCGCCTTGACTTCTCAAAGTGCATGGGCTGTCACCAAGCCCAGTCATGATTTTAATGTCAGACAAAACAACCTTTAAGTTATCAAAAATTTAAAAAGATTTGAAAGGACACTACATAATGATAAAAGGTTCAATCCATCAACAAGAATATCTATCCTTAATATATATGCACCCAACATAGGAGCACCAGCATTTATAAAGCAACCACTAAGTAAACTAAAAAAAGATATTGACTAACACAATTATATCTGGGGACTTAGAAACCTGACTAACAACCCTAGATAGATTATTGAGGCAAATAATCAACAAAGACATCTGAAACCTCAACTTGACACTTGACTAAATGAACTTAATAGATGTCTACAGAACACTCCACCCAACAACCACAAAATATGTCTACTCATCACCACATGGAATGTACTCCAAGACTTATCACATCCTCAGCCACAAATACAGCATAAACAAATTTCATAGGATCAAAATATTGCCATGCACCTTTTCAGACCACAGTGGAATAAAAATAAATATAAATACCAATAAAATTTTCCCCAAACTCACAAAGACGTGAACAGTAAACAGTACAATTCTGAGTGACTCCTTGGTTAAAACAGAAACCAAAAAAGAAATTAAAAGATTCCTAGAAATACATTAAAATGCAAAAACATCTTACCAAAACCTCTGGGATGACATGAAATCAGTACTAAAAGGGGAATTTAAATCTCTATGAATGCACATCAAGAAAATGGAAAGATCACAAGTAAGTTCACAGAATAGCAATTACCTAAGGGAGCTAGAAAGGTAAGACCACCAAATGCCAAGCTGTAGCAGAAGAATCCAGATCACCAAAATAAAAGTCCAAATACTGGACATGGAGAGAAAAATATCAATTTAAAAAATCAACAAAACAAAACAAAAATATCATTCTTTGAGAGAATAAACAAGTCAGATTGATCAAGAAAAAGACAGAAAAAACCCCAAATAAACACAATTAGAAACACAAAAGATCAAATCACAACTGACCTTGAAGAAATACAAAAGATTATCAGAGATTACTATGCACACATGTATGGAAACATAACCTTAATTAAGTGGAGGACTTTCTTGAATCACACAACCTCCCAAGGTGGAAACAAGATGACATTGAGACACTAAATAGACCAATAACAACCCAGGAAATTGAATCTATCCTAAGAAAACTACTAATACTACAAAAAAAAAAGCCCTGAACCAGACTGTTTTTCAGCAGAATTCTGCAAAAACATACAGGAGAAGCTGATACCAATCCTACTGAAAGTATTCCAGGCAATTGAGAAAGACAGAATTCTTCCCAAATCATTTTACAAAGCTAACATCAAACTGATACTCAAACCAGGTAAAGATCAAACAAAAAAAGAGAACTAAAGACCAATATCCCTAATGAACACAGATGCAAACATTCTCAACAAGATTCTAGCAAATTGCATCCAACAACCCATCTTAAAAATTATCCACCATAACGCCGAGCTCAGTGGCTCAGCGCCTTTGGGAGGCTGAGGTGAGTGGATTGCCTGAGCCCGCAGGTTCGACACCCGCCTGGGGAGCGAGACCTCATCTCTACAATAAATCAAAAAATCAGCCGGGCGTGGTAGCACATGCCTGTAATTCCCGCTACTTGGAAGGCTGAGGTGGAAGGATCGCCAGAGCCCAGCAGGTCGAGGCGCGGTGACCGGAAACGGCCACTGCACTCCAGTTTGGGAGACCGAGTGAGACTCCAACTCAAAAAAAAAAAATCATCCACCATGACCAAGTAGGCTTCATCCCTGGAATACATGGCTGGTTCAACATCCGCAAGATCATAAATGTAACTAAATACATCAACAGATGTAAAAACCGGAACTACATGATTGTATCATTAGATGAAAAAAAGCTTTTGATAAAATCCATCATTCTTTCTTGATACAAACCCTGAAACACCTAGGCATAAAAGAAACATGCCTCAAAATAGTAAGCACCATCTATGATAAACCCACAGCTAGCATATTGCTAAATGGACAGAAGCTGGAAACATTTCTCCTGAGAACCAGAACTAGACAAGTCTGCCCACTCTTACCCCTTTTGTTCAGCATTGTGTTGGAAGTCCTAGCTAGAGTAATTAGACAAGAGAAAGAAATCAGGGATATGCAAAAAGAAAAATAAGTTAAATTATCCTTCTTTCCTGACAATATGATCCTATACCTTGAAAACTCAAGAGCATTTGTCAAACACCTCCTTGCACTGATAAAGGACTTCAGCAAAATCTCAGGTTACAAAGTAAATGTGCATAAGGCAGTGGCTTTCTTGTATACCAATGACAACCAGGCAGAGAACCAAATAAAACGTACAATCCTGGCTGGGCGCAGTAGCTCAAGCCTGTAATCCCAGCACTTTGGAGGTTAAGGTGAGAGGATTTCCTGAGTCCATGGGCTCGAGAACAGTCTGGGAAACATGGCAAGCCCTCATCCCTACAATAAAAAAATAAAAATAAAAATTAGCCAAGCATGGTAGTGCATACCTGTAGGTCCAGCTACTTGGAAGGCTGAGGCAGAAGGATCACCAGAGCCCTGCAGGTCAATATTGGGGTGACTGTGAACATGCCACTGCACTCCAGCCTGGACCTGAGTGAGACTCCAACTCGAAAAAAAAAAAAAAAAAAGCACAATCCTATTCACAATAGCCACAAAGAAAAGAAAAGAAATACCTAACTAGAGAAATAAAAGACCTTTACACCGAGAACTACAAAACACTGCTCAAAGAAATTCAAGAAGATACAAACAAATGGAAAATATCCCATGCTCATGGGTTGGAAGAAACATTGTTAAGATGCCCATCCTATCAAAGGCAATCTACAGAGTCAATGCAATATCCATTAAATCACATCATTCTTCTCAGACCTGGTAATGACAATACAGAAATTCATATGGAAACATAAACAACCACAAATAGACAAAACAGTCCTCAGCAAAAAATAAAAAACGCAGGTGATATCACACTTTAAACTTTACTATAAGGCTACAATAATCAAAACAGCCTGGTATTGGTTTAAGAACAGCCTTACAGACCAAGAAACAGGATCGGGATTCTTGAAGCAAAACTTCAATTTCTCAACCAACTAATCTTCAACAAAGCCTCCACAAGCAGCCTGGGGAGAAGAGAACCTATTCAGTTAATGGTACTTGAAAAACTGGCTCACAACATGCAAAAGTTTAAAACAAGACCCCGACTTTTCACCATACACAAAAATTAACTCCAAATGGATCAAAGACCTAATTGTAAAACCACAAACTATAAGAATCTTAGAAAACACAGGAGACACCCTTACGGAAATTGGAGTTGGCAACCAGTTCCAGATAAAAACATTAAGAGTCTTAGAAAATACAAGAGACAACCTTACAGAAATTGGAGTAGGCAACCAATTCCAGATCAAAACCACAGATGCCCGTCCCATAGGAGATAAGGCAGGCAAACTGCAAAGGAAAAGAAACATGAAGAGAGTGGGGAGACAGCCCACAGAGTGGGAAAAAAATATTTGCCAACTATATAACTATATCTGGAAAGGGCCTAACATCCAGGATCTACAAGGGACTCAAACGTGCCAAAAGGAAAACAAATAAACAGCCCCTTTAAAAAGTGGACAAAAGACATGAATAGACATGTCTATTCTTTTCAAAAGAAGACATGCAGGCAGGCAACAGACACACACAAAAATGCTCAGCCTCATTAATCACCAGAGAAATGCAAAGCAAAACCACACTGAGATACCACCTAACCCCAGTAAGAGTGGCCATTATTTTTAATAATACAAACAAAAAGAGATGCTGGAGAGGATGCAGAGAAAAGGGAATGCTTCTACACTGCTGATGGGAGTTCTAACTAGTGCAACCTCTTTGGAAAACAGTGTGGTGATTTCTGAAAGAACTAGACATTGACCTTCCGTATGACCCAGCAATCTCCCTACTGGAAATATACCTGGGGGAACGCAAATCATTCTACCAAAAAGATACCTGCACACACATGTTTATTGCAGCACTATTGACAACATCAAAAACATAGAACCAACCGTGCTGCCCATTGAAATTGGACTGGATTAAAAAATGTACCTATACAGGATGGAATATTATGTAGCCATAAAGGAGGACAAACATATGGACACTGCAGTAACTTGGATGGATTACCAGTGATCTATCACTGAAACAAAGAACTGAGTACCAAATATTCTCACTCATAAGTGGACTCTGAATATCTGTCAAAATACTGTAAGAAAGGAATTGGCAGTAGTGGAATACTGCCAGAGGAGGGATGAGGGAGACACAATATAAATAAAGGTATGATTCACTCAAATCAGGTGAAACAGGGACCAAAGAGAGGCCCAAACTTTACCTGTACAATGACTTTTATACCCAATTCTGAATTGTATACCACATCTTTAAAATTTTTTTTTGTTTAATTTTAAAAAATGTAGTACATATACATGATGGAATATTATGCAACCACAAGGAAAGACAAACATATGAACTTTGCAGGAAAAGAGATGGATTCAGATTCTATAAGACTCAGTGATCTATCATAGAAACAAAGAGCTGAGTGCCATATGTTCTCACTCATAAGCGGACCCTGAATATTTACCATAATATTATAAGAAAGGGATTGGCAGTAGTGAGATACTCCCAGAGAAGAAAGGAGGGGGACACAACATCAGTGAGGGTAATTGATCTCAAACCAGTCCAAGTAGGGACCAAAGGGAGGACTAAACTGTACCTGTACAATGACCACTTGTATACCTAATTCTGAATTGTATCCCACACCTTTAAAATAAATAGAAAAAGAAAGTAATGATGTAGCCATTCTTGGATTTGCTCTCAAAGTCTTAAAAATTATGCCTCCACTATGTAGTCTAAGAGTTTTCAAAACCTAAAAGACTATGGCATTCTAGCCAAATGTTTTCCCTACCCAGTATTTGATAACTCCAGGGCATTGAAGGAAGAAACAATTCTGAATATAAAAGTAAGAAATACAGGAAAAAAATAACCTCTAGTTGTACTGATTTCCCTTCTGCAAATGTTCAATACAATTTCACATTTGACAAAAGAAAAGTTGTTCCAAGTAAGGAGTCATGGAACACCATATGCAGGTCTCACACAATTTCAGTTTGAAAAGCCGTGTCTCGAACTTTGCTGTGCATCTAGGTCCATGCTGTTTCCTTCAAAGCAACCCCACTATGTTAAGATTTCTTCTCAAAAGAAATATCCTTGTAGACAGATAAATACAATTATAGTTGAATGTGAGATGGACAAAGGGAACAAAAGGTACTTGTATACTTAATTCTGAATTGAACCCCACATCTTTAAAATTATTATTTTTTAATTTTTAAAAAATTGGCAAATTTTAAAAAATTGGCAACTATGCAAAACAGAATTTTCTTATGACCTGACGACTCCTCCCCATAGTCTACTAAAGCGAAAACAATCATAAAACACAGAAGCGTTATTCAATACAACTAACTCTTCAGGATTAATATACATTTCAGTATAGCAAAGCATTAAGATAACTTGAGCGAGTTTAAATGGGGAGTGAGCAAGCCCATTGTAAGCAATCATGCAGAAATATCCACAGATATATTCAACCACGAAAAAAATCACTCCTGAAAATGAAAATAAAGCACTTGTCTGGTCCTGATAATTGTAGCACTTAACATGCCAGAGAGTCAGGCATTCAACTTAGATGAATATAAATTATTTATGCCTGACTCAGTTAGGGCCTCCAAACTACTAGTGTCCTCTTTAAAATCAGAGTTTCTCGGTGGAGAGCAAAAAATTGTATTCACTTCAAAGCTATGCACCTCATAACACTTTCTAATAGACTTCCAAGTGTTCATTTTGCATAAGCAACACTAACATTTTACCCCGAGGTAATTCTGTGGTCTTCCAGAATCTACTATTAAGTTGCAAGGCCTGAGCTTGGCAAATGCTATTTATTTCAGAGAAGTTGATTCTTTCATATCAAATCATAAATACAAATGCATCTTTTAGGAGCAGTGATACTATTAAGTACCACGGTTTACATAAGTTCAAAATCAATGATAAATTATTAAAATTAAGTTCATAAAATATTTATGCTGGCTATAAAAAGTATGTTATGAAAATATATTGACAAATACAATCTTATGATATTATTCTGCTGCCTAAAATTTCTTTAAAGGCAGAGATAAATTATGGTGAATGGATTCTGGGCTGCAGAATCAACAAATAGCCAATGTAGGCGTCGTTTTGGAGAGAGTCATGGGAAGTGTATGAAATACTTCTTGCCATTAAGGTCCCAGTAAACAACAATGGCGACAGTTGATGATCAGGACATTTCTTAACAGAATCAGTTTTATAACTGAATGGGCTCTCAGAAATGTCCTGATTTCATTCCGAGCTGCTTTAACTGAGGGCACTTCAGTGTAATCACCATTGGGCAAAGTGAGTCATTTGTGACAATTGTAAAGATGAAGAGTGGAATGGACAGCTCTTGAAGTGCCTAATACAAGGACAGGCCCCAAATTGATGCAACAATTCCTGGTGTAAACATAAATACCTGCCTCAGAGAAACTTCTAGGCAACAAGTCTTCCACAGATAGCTTTATCCAATAAAAACTTTGAGGTTACCTGATTTGAAATGTAAAATCCGCAATCCAGTTTTCTTGCTCAAGTTGATATTATTCATTCATCACACCAATGAGGCTCTTATTCAGCTTCAGCATCTCTTTCTACCTGTCCTTAAACTCTGCATAAATATGAACATTGGGGCCTAGTAGGAGGTGTTTAGGTCAGAAGGGCTCTTCCACCTTGAGTGGATTAGTGCTATTAGTAAAAAAGCTTTTGCAATTCATTTTCTTTCACTCTTCTACGTGAGGATTCGTGTGCTCACTTCTGAACACTACTGTTGCACTGGGAATGATGTTTCAACAAGAGTTTTGAAAGGGACAAAAATATTCAAACCATAGTAATTTTAGAGCATCACGATTGTCTATGATTGTGTATAAAGATGGCATGGTCATGATTTTTTGAAATAAATTGTCGATCATTATATTTTAACAGACTGTCAAGAGCCTCTCCTGCTTTTTTCTTTCCCAATATCTCCTTCTCTTGCTTTGAAATTTTGATGAGTTTTTAATATAAAAAATCTAAACACTTTGTTTTATGTTTCTGTGGATGTAACAGACAACCTGAACGCAGTCCCATCACACATATGCACACAGACTCCCAGAGTCTCAAAGCTGAGGTAGTTCTTCATGTCCTAGCTAGGCCATGACAGAGGCTCATTTAAGTTTACTCATTTTAAAACAGAGAGCTCCACACCTCTCCAAGGTCAGAAGTAAAGGGAGGTCAGGTCTCCCTTAGGTAGAGATCAGGACTTGGGATGTAAAAGACAGAGACTGCCTTGATTGTTGACTCCCTTCTCACCTGCCTCCCTCTGAGAGTTTCATCTTGTGTAACCTTAGAGGGATGAGGCCTTTTTCTATTGCCTCAATAGATTCAGTCCTATAAGCTTTTTGAGCAAGTATTCATTATTGACTAGATCTTCCCATGTTACTACATGGTTCAAATCGCTGAGAGACGATCTGATTGGTGCAGCTCATCTTTTGAGATAAGTCTCACAAGGTATAGGTTAGGGCTAATTTTTGTAGGTGGGAACCATTTATTAACATGTCTGTTTTAATTCAGGTGGGGTAGAAATAGAATGAGGAGAGCGGGGAGGTGAGGGAGGGTTGATGAGTATATTTGGCCTAATGTCTGCTCAGCTGAGACAGTTGGCTGGGGATATTTCAGAAAGATAACTATGCGAATAAGTGGCATTTCTAAAAAGTTTTAAACGTATGCATTCAAAAGTGTATCTATGACAACTGTGTCATTTCTTTTACATTTTATTTCCTTATATAAACATACCCTTACATTCATCTTCTATATGGTATACCCATTGATGGTGCAAGGCTACTTCATATTCACAAATACATTTTTGAGAGGAATGATAAACTACCATTTTTCCTAAATTTTTTCATTGAGAGAGGGGCTGAGCCAAAGACATGATGTCATAGCAATTACCAATATTACAAATAATATAATGTTTAGATCAGCTGATGTCAGGATGGAAAATAATAAGATAAAAACCTTTCCATACGCTGATTAGTTTGGAAAAAATAATGATATATATGTGCTGATGGCTAAGTAGGTCATGTAAAGTCAATCTATGCAGTATGAAATTATATGTTTATGTTTCATCATTGCTATGAGAAAATAATGCGGAGGGTATACTCATTAAAGCATTGGCAGGTTGCGCTCAAGCCATAGAAACAATTGATTCCTACATATCATGCTTGAGACCACAGTCTTAAGATCCCCACCTGGGATTGTGGGAAGAACCACTAGATTTAAATTTTCCTTTTTAATTTGCTAGCAAAGTGGTGTTGGACACATCAGTTAACCATCTGGCATCTAGTCCTATGTTTATAAATGCTATGTCAAATAATTTGGTATATGTGCAAGCACTTTAAAAACTATAAAGCACTACTAAAATATTAAATACTCTCACTCTCTGTCTGGATGTGAATAGAGAGACAATTAGGGTAAAAGAGACTTTTCTACTAGTCCAGTTCCAACACTCTTTTGCGGACAACATCTATAATGGATAACCAGCTGTCTTAAAATCATTAGAAGGAATGAACACTATAATTATACTTACGACTTACTGTGAACGCATTTATTATAGCATTTAATCTTATGTTGTTCAACAGAAGGAATTTAAAATTTATACCTTGGGTTCATTTAAAAAGCTGATGAAATTGTTCCCACATTGTTCTATGAGAAAAAGAACATCTAACCGAAAAACAAAAAAAGGATGACTCTCTCCTCTGGTCTAACTCTTTGTGCTCTCAAAGGCAACATGTTTCTCGCTAGGCGAGTGGGAACAGGTGCATGCTAACTACAGAGTGCTTTGGTTTGTTAGCACAGATTTAATCTTGTCTTCACAGAAACCTGGAATGTTCAAATACATGACTTCATTTCTGAAATTTACATATACACGTATCAAACACTATTTATAAAATGATGATGAGAACACTTTTCAGCTAGAATTATTTCTAGCTAATACAAGAGACTATAAAGCCCTATCCTAATGCTATTTCTTTCCCTATATTTTATGTTGCATCCCTTAATGTTTTTAACATGCAATTCAGGATATGAGACCAGGCTCATGCACACTGCATATGTTTACTGAATGGTTCAAGGTATCACTTCCACAAACAAAAGAACATGTAGTGTCTGGTGTGAGGAATTGAGCTCTGTTTTAACTTAGGCGGGTTACTGTGGTTGGCTATGCCTGGATGACCACGGAAAGCCCCTAGAAGAAGATAAGAGAAATGCCTAGATTTTGCAGGAACGGCCTAGAGAAAGATTGCTCTAATCTCACCAGAGCAAAAATGTTAAGAGTCTCAATTTAAACACTCAAGCTATAGTGACAAGGCTTGTTGAGTTGAGAAAAAATTATGGTCTTGCGTATTTAAAAAAATTCTTTCTTGGTGTGAATGTGACTTGGAGGTGTGCAGGACAGAAAGCCAATGATTCCATGTGGCTTTGGCATGGTGGATATCTATGCTGTGAAGGCTGCTATAATCACTGAACGTGGAGTGTTTCTCTACAAGATACAAGAGGACAACAGAAACCCTATTCTTCTAGTCTTACCAGAGTCTCATAACTTTCTAGTGCATGACTTACTCAGTACCTGCCTTGGGAGTAAGCCTTGAACTGAATCCAAGTTGTCATTTGTGCTTTTCTTCATCCCAGCTCCAGACTCTGGTCTGGTCTAATACACTGACTTGAATTTTATTCTTCTAGTGGAAGTATGAGAAGAATTTTGGAACGATTTTCCTTCCATTCCATTTCTCTCCTGCTTTGGACAGTTCTACATGTCAGAGGTGAAACTATTTTTGTTTTTGCTTTAATATACGTTTTCTGCTTGAGATGGATCGCTGAAGAAACACACATTTTTTAAAAAGAGCATGTTTCTCTTAAAAGTAGAAACAGTAAATTTCTGTAAAATGAACAATGAACCTATGGGCTGAGAAAAATTCTAACTGAATGCTTTATTTCATTTAGGCTGAGAATGTCTAAAAATGTACACCCATGGTTGACCTTTTTCTTTTACATAGCGTCATTGTTAGTTATTCAAATCTGTGGATGGTGGCGTGGCTGGCAGGGTCATATTTTTATTGGCATGAACACTGACAAACTTCTGAGGCATGTTCAGCTCTAGATTACTGCTTATTATTTTGGTATGGCCTGTGTCTCCCTATGTAACAATAAAAAAGCAATCAAGTGGAAAAAATGACTTTCCTATTGGTAATGTTAAAAACAGTCCATCAATTTGACTCTAACTTTTATTCACAATCTAACATGTATGGTACACTCAAAAAGACTGAAGGTGTAAAAAGCATAGAAACCGTGGTCTCAGCTTAAAATGCTCCGGTGACTTCTCTTCTTGCTTATAATAAAACTGACATTCCTTTTATTTTTTAATAGTTGAATTTATTAGTTTTATTTTTTTGAGTCAGAGAGTCTCACTCTGTCACCCAGGCTGGAGTGCAGTGGCATGCTCACAGCCACTGCAGCCTTGACCCGCTGGTTCTACGGCATTCTTCTGCCTCAGCCTCCCAAGTAGCTAGAACTATAGGCATGCGCCACCACACCTAGCTAATTTTTTTGATTTATTGTCGAGATGGGGTCTCCCCAAGTTGTCCAGGCTGGGGTCAAACCCAAGGAATACTCGCCTCTGCCTCCCAAAGTACTGGGATTACAAGCATGAACCACCGTGCCTGGTCGAAACTGACATTTCTTAATGTGGCTCAGTACACGGCACCATCTGGGCCTTGCTTTTCTCTCCAACAAGACCTCTCATTCTTGCCCTTACTCGCGAATTCTAGTCACACTGGCTTCCTTTATTTTTATTTTATTTTAGTGATGTGAGGTACAATTCAGGATAGGTATACAAATGTTCGTTATACGGGTACCTTTAATGATGAGGCTTGCCCCTCCCTCCCCTGACAATTCCTCTCAATTGCCAATCCCACCCCCATCCTCTGGAACTTTCCCACTACTGCCAGTCTCTTTCTTGTAGTAGTACGATAATTGTTCAAGGTCCACTTATGAGTGAGAATATATGGTACCCTGTTCTTTGTTTCTGTGATAGATCACTAGTGTGATAGACTCTAAATCCATCCAAGTTGCTGCCAAGTTCATATGTTTGTCCTTCTTTATTGCTGCATAATATTCCACTGTGTTTATGTACCACACTTTTTAAATCTAGTCCAGCTTCAGTGGGCAGCATGGTTGGTTCACGCTTTTGCTGCTGTGAATAGAGCTGCAACAAACATACGTGTGCAGGTATCATTTTTTGCAAAATGATTTGAGTTCCTCTGGGTATATTCTCAATACGGGAATTGCTGGGTCCTATGGAAGGTCAATTTTTAGTTCTTTCAGAAATTGCCACACTGTCTTCCAAAGAGGTTGCCCTAGTTTGCATTCCCACCAGCACATACTGGCCTCTTTTATTCTGCATGAATATTTCAGGCACTTACACACTTGGGCCCACTTCATTATTCCTGTGCTCTTCGTTTAGTTGGCTTCCAATGTTTTTTGGTTTTAAGTGGCAATGCACAGAAATTTCCCAGTAGCATCAAAATGGATTCCAACTCTTCTCTTCTCTCTTATCTTTGAACTTTGTTTCCTTGATAACACTGTCACTCTTGGTATTTATTACTTGCTTATACACTTGGTGGCATGCTTCCCTTCTTTAAGAGGTGGTACCTTGGAGTAGTTAGGATTCAGGTTTTTGGCCAGACAGTCAAGGAATTAGGCAAGTTATCTTATTTCTCTATGCTTCAGTTTTCTTATCTGCAAAATGGGGATAAGAACCTCATAGAGATGTTTAATACAGACAACACAGTTGAAGTATTATTCCACATATCGTAAAATCTCAACAAATTTTAGCAAATTTGTATCAAATGACTGGTTACTTTAGGGGAGAATTTTTAGTACCTTGAATAATGTCTGCAGCACATTCCTCAATAAAATTTATAAAATAAATAAAGAGGTGCATAACAATCAAGAGAACAGAAGAAGAAGAGTTATCTGTCTTGACAATCAACTCCTGGGTCCTACCTTAATTTCTACCACTTTGCCCTGTGACCTAGGCTAAAAGACCTGATCTTCCATCATATCAGTTTTCTGATAAATAAGTGCTTTACTTGGACTAGATAACCTCTAAAATTCCTTCCAAAATTTCAGAATTCTCTAGAAGGATCCAACACACCCAGATAAGCTTACTAACTATCTGAATGATTTCTGGTCACCTGGAGTCTTCTCCAGGTACTTAGACAAAGCTCCATCTGGTCAAATTCACTCGAAGAACTGTCTTCTGGAGATTTTTAAGGGTTGATTTATAGTAAGATGTTAACACACAATGAGCGAAATAACCAATATTTTTCAAGTGATTATTATATTTCAGTTTCTGTCTAGGGTGAAACATCCCTGTAATATAGGCATTTTTAATTCCCATTTTATAGATGATGAAGTTGTAAATGGATTAAGTCACTTACTAAGGTTAGTAAGTGAGTTGAGCCCTTTGGAGTCTGTTTTTGAATGAGTGAGTGATTAAGGAAAGGAAGGAATAAAGGGATGAATTAAAAACTTAACCTTATGAATGCTCATTTTTAAAGAGGCAACGCATTTATTTGCATTGCGTTTGAAGACTCCAAACACCCATTCTCCCTTCATCTCACCTTACCCATCCTTTGGAGATGATTCTTGGAGTCATGCCACATTTTTTATATCAGAATTCTAAGAATAAAATACCAGAGTCTGTATTTTTTTTTCTTTTTGAGTTGGATTCTCACTGCATTGCCCAGGCTGGAGTGCAGTGGCACATGCATGATCACCCCAGTGTAGACCTGCTGAGTGGGCTCCAGTGATCCTTCCACCTCAGTCTTTCAAGTAGTTGGAACTATAGGAACGTGCCACCATGCCCAGCAAAGTTTTTGGTTTGTTGTAGAGACGAAGTCTCTCCAAGCTGCCCAGGCTGATCTCAAACCCGTGGGCTCAGGTAATCTACTTGCTTCGGCCTCCCAAAGTGCTGGGATTACAGGCTGGGCCACCGAGACTGGCCAGAGACTGTATTTTTAATAAACACATTAGGTGATTCTTATACACAACATAATTTGGAAAGACATTAATCTGACCATTTAGTTTCTTCATCATTTTTATTTTTTCCCTACACATCCCCCTCCTGTGCAGGATGATTCCACTTCATTGCTTATCTAGTTTTGCAGAAATATTTTATTGAATTAAAAGCTCTCTTGACACTACAGGCATTCAACATTCTGTCCTTTGTCCTTTTCTTGTGTCCTCTCATCAGTGTTGAACCAATGTCACCAGCTGAGTCTTGCTTCTACACCTGATTACATGGATCTCATTTGAGGAGTCACCAGATGGGAGACTAAGCTGTGGTCACCAACTCACCTGGATTCTCAGAAATCTTTTTATGCAAGCTTAATCTATTCTGCTCTGCTGTCCATAGAATTTTAATACAAAAACTTTTCTCTTTATGTTCCCTCCATCTCTGCCACCCTCTTTTTTCTCTGAAAGGACTATGTTTGCTCATGACTCAGCCCACAGTGCTTCCTCTGTCTGAAGTGCTCAACCCTGTCCTCACTTTCCTGGCTCTTAGCTAAATATATTTTATATTTCACTTTAAGTGTTTACTCTATATGAAGTCTTCCTGACTTTTTCAGGTAGACTTAGCTACTTTGTTCTTTGAGATTCCATTAAGATTTCTATCACAGCACTGACACTTCAGAAACTGGAAATAAGCTAGCAAAAATTAGATTGATCCAAGAGGCTTAAATTGAAACTGTCCTGAGCAAATGGGGATGTGTGGTCCCTTATTTATAACTTTTATTTATGTGTTTACATGACTATCTTCTCCTATTAAGATCTGAGTTGATAGTGCCGTATATATCATTTTATCCCCAACTCCCAGCATCATTCCTGGTTGGCGGAGTGATGAGCTAATGCATGTTGAGCCCATAATAAGCATAGAAGGGAAATAAGGAATCACAGGGGGCAGGACACTGTGAATCAGGCTGGTGCGGTTTATCAGTTTCTGCCCATCTGTTTTCTTGCCCTTCTCCTCTACTCTGGCACATTAGGCATTCTGCTCATTCTTCACATTCTGTTTTCCTTTTTGCTTTTAAGCTTGAGATCGAGAGTTGAAAAAGATATAACCAGAGATAGCTCTTAAATGTCAAATAAAAATGTCCCTCTCCTGAGGGTTTTTATAATATTTTTTTCCCACTTTTGTTCTTCTTCACCAAGTACTTTGGAAGATCAAAGATATTTTGCTCAAACTCTTTTGTACCTAAACATATTTCTTTACTTGCTTTGAAGCAACATTTTCCAAAATCTGCTGTTGGTCTTGGTCTCCTAATGCACTGTCAAGTATACCAAACTCTTTTTGTCAAAATTATTCCATGCCAAGTGAACAATGATATGCTAACTTCAATTGCTACATGCCTTCCCCCTGTCCATTCACCCATGTAACATACATTGAGTGTTCACAGAAAGTAGGACACCGTTGTAGGTGCTGAGGATTTAGAGGCGAATGAGATGCTGGCCCACCCTCAGCAATTACCATCAGACAAGTAGCTGCCACTGATGGCTTAAATTGCTCACACCAAAACACTGCTTTACTCTATGTCAGAACCTTATGCTTCACATATTTCTTCCTGTCCATCCCCTGCACACATTAAAATATGTCAATCACCTGGATGATTTGCCAAACATATGTCAATCACCTGGATGATTTGTCAATCACCTGGATGATTTGTCAAACATTTCTATGAACGCTGACACAAAACTCATGTTAACAACTAAGAATATCTGCATTAGATTAGATAAAGGCTAAGTCACGCTGACCAAAAGACTATACAATATAGCAGCTGCCTGATGGTTAGGAGTCGAGGGAAGGGTTAAGAGGAAAGGATTACCAAGGGGCCAGAGGAAGTTTTTAGAGATGATGGCTTCTATTCACTATTGTGATTGTGGCGATATGTTTACAGTCATATACCCATGTCAAAATGCAACAAATTTTATATGTCTAGGTTATTGAATGTCAATTCAGCATCAGTAAAACTGCTAAAAGATTGTGGTTTTAAAAAGGGAAGGGTGTTCATTTGTTTCTCATATATAAGTGGGCTCTGTGTAGTCTGTCGTGAAAGTCCTTCTACTCAGCTCATTCAAGGACCTCAACTCCTTTCATCTTTTTGGTTTTTGGCTCTTTGTCTCCCTAGGGTATTGTCTCTACCTGCACAGTTAATGCTGGTTTTGACATATTCCATGAGAAGGAGAAAAGGCAAAACTTCAGAATAAGTGAGTGATCTTCAATTAGAGACAATGTAGAAGTTGCACGTTTCCCTTCTACTCGTGTTTGTTTTCCAAAATTGAATCAGATAGCCACACCTATCTGTAAGGAAAACTAGGAAAAATGTGGAATCTAACCACATGGTTTTGTGTCTAACTAAAACTATTAGAGAGGAAGTGAGAATGGGATCAGCCCATTCTCAGTAACTTACTTCATTTACTGAGTGCCTACTTGGTGCTGGGCCCTGTGCTAATTGGTTTATTATTTCACTTAATTGGTTTTTTCCAACTCTTCTCTGAGAAAAATGCCATTATTGGCTTTGCTTAGATGCATAAACCACACAGGAGCTCAAAGGTTGCACACTGCCTAATTCCAGTTATCATTCGTATAGAATGTTGCTGCCAGAGTTGTGCAATGAATGGTCTTCACATCTGAACCCTATGCAGGCCTTATCTAGGTCTTAGCCAAGTTTCCTCGCACAACTAGTAAGTGGCAGAACTGAGATTTTAACGCAAACACGATGACTCCAGAGCTTGTGCTCTTACTGACCACAACAAATTGTGTGCTAATGTATTGAGCAGTGTCTGTGGCTTCATGCATTATCTCTCTCAGTTAATGACTTTACATTGTAATTGGACCTTTACAGAGGAAAACTTTACTCACAAGCTAGATCAGTGGTTGGCAATATTTTTTTCTGTAAAGAATAAAAGAGTAAATATTTTAGGTTTGCAGCCCATATGGTCTCTGTCACAAGTATTCAGTTCTACTATTGTAGCATGAAAGCATCCATAGAAAATATGTAAATGAAGGAGAATGGCTGTGTTCCCATGAAACCGTGTTTTCAAAAACAGGCACTGAGTCAACTTTGGCTCACAGGAAGTACTCTGCTGATTCAGATTAGATAGGGATTCTAAACCAATGCAGGGTATATTAGGGCAGGTTGACATCTTTGATATTTTGGGCACTCTTCACATACAGTGCCAATAACGTTTATCTACATGTGCCATTATCTGGATTTACTGCCAGCCTATGGACAAATAGGGGCTGCAGGCTGGCATACAAAGTGCTTTCTGAGTCACTTGACTTTGTACTTAAAGAACTTAACTCTCAACTTCTAAACTTAATTTCTGGATTGTATACCTCACCTTGTAAAATACATTGTCTCCCTCTAAATATCAAAAGATAGTTGGAAGAAAATAAAACTCCTAAGAGACTGCGATATGCCTTCCTATTTTTATCAGGTACCATCCTTTCCAGCACACCCTACACTCTGTCTCCTCAGTTGTTCATAATGTCTTCAATAGACAATGTCCTCTCATGCTTCCATCAGGCCATACCCTCAAATTAGAAGACTCCTTTTCTCCTTTCTGCTTGGTCAATTCCCAAACATCTTTTAAGGCCTGTGGCAAATGGCACTTCTTCTCGGAAACTTCTGTGACTTATCCTCTCACTGTCCTCAACAAAAATGTATTCTTTCCTTATCTTTGCTTCAATAGCATTTTTTTTCTTACTCTCTCATTGAGTTAGCTGAGCATTTGTTCTCCTGATGATGGGTTCATATCTTTGACAAGTAGGACTATGATTGTTCATTTTTATCTCTCATATACCTGGGACGGTGCCTGGACCATGGGGAAACCACAGAAAATGTTGAATGAATGAATGAATGAATGAATGAATGAATGATTGGTATTTATCAATGTGCTATTTGACTCAGTGACATGGATGCAATGATGATTGATACATGCTTATTAAAAATCTTCATTACTCTGACAAATTTTAGATGAGTTGCTATTCATTATTAAAAGAGATTTAAATCTCAAGAATTAATAAAGGGTATGATGATGTAGCTTTCTATTTTTTCAATAAAAATTCTGTATTGGGGTAAATTGCTTTGCTGTTAACAACATGTCAATGGTTGCTCATTCCCTCTCAGAATGGAGGCCAAACTCCTTAGCACAGTGGCTCTCAGCATTGACTACACATTAGAATCCCCTGGGAGCTATCAGAAGATGCCCATTCTTGGACCCCAACCCAAACTAAATAAATCAGAAACTCTAGAAGGGGGGAATGGGACATCAGAATGTTTTCTAATATGCAGCCCTGGTTGAGAACCACTTAGCAGAACCTACGTTTAGGGTTCTCACCTCTGGCTGTTCCCCATGGTAAAAACTTTAAATTGTAACTCAAATGTGTTGGGAAGCACCCTGATCTGCTTATGTCTTAAAAGGATCACTGGCTGATGTGAGGCAGTATAGATGTTAGAAGGGCAAGAGTGGAAGAGAAGTGAATGACCACGACTGTCAATGATTCCAGGAAGAAGCAAAAGACAAAACAAAACAAAAACAAAACAAAACAAAAAACCACATTTTCTGCTTAATTCTTAGTGACCCATATAATTCAGTTAATAAGACTAATACATTTTCAAAGAACTATAGTAAATTTGCAGTTTTGTTGTACATATATGTCACATTTGTCATGCCATCCACTCTTTTTTAATCTTTGGAGGACCTCGTGCAGACTCAGCACCAAACGCTTTATGTGGTAATCATGTCTGACTTGCAAACACCTCATATATGTAATCTGAGATAGTCACTGACTTATAAACTTTTATAGTCCATTTTAAAGCATGTAAAATTTAATATGATCTTGAATAGTCACTTTCGCTTAACATTTCAGTAGTTAATATGCAAACAAATTAAAGTTTATTAAGAAGGCAAATGCCTAACCAGCAGCAGGGCAAAATAAAATGCTGCAGAAATAAGACAGAGGCTTTTTATTTTTTTCTCACATTTTATTATGTTTCAGCACTGTTGTGTGAGTTTTGCACATCGACGCATCCAACTGGTCCTCCGAGTTCTTAAAGGTCTGCCAAGATGTGTCATGGAGCTGCTTCTTGTTCTTCTCTCCCAACCTAAACGAAGCTTCCTTTCATTGAAGCACCATCATGGGACATTGGATGCACCACTTGTTTATTTACCAAGCAAATATTTGTGGAGTAACTCCTTTGTGTGTTCCACTATACTAGTCCTGCCATCGACAAAATTAGCATAATCCCTTCCCTAGCGGAAAACAGAATCTAAAGGATCTAGGGTCTTGTAAACTCATGCATTCAACAAACAATTGTTGTACCTCTACAATATTCAAAGCATGTTTCTTAGAGTTTGGAGACTTAAAATTGAATGTAGCACCATATAATTCTGTTGTCACATAACACATGGTGAGAGACTTAAAGCAAACAAGTGAATTAATGGTCTATAAAGCCCACAGAATTATTTATCATAAAGCATGAATAGATTAAGTGCTGTAGGAGTATAGAGAAGGGAGTGATTGCATTAACTGGAGTGTTGAAGAGAATCAAGAAGGACTTCATGAAGTTGGAAGCATCAGAGGTGGACCTTGATGCATGAGAAAGATTGTATATCCAAAAATAAATAGCATATCCCTGCTAAAGCCCTTACATGAGCAAAGGCAAGGAGGTAAAAAAGCACAGAATTGAAGTGGAACTCTGCATACTTCTACTAAAAATACGTGAGATTCAGAATGCAGTCTTTTCTGCAAGGCATCGTGCCTTTATTTGAGAAACAAGTATATGGCAAGTGACAGTCTTCTTGGAAAGCTTGCCAAGAAAAGGGATCCTCTGGTTGCAAAACAGCCATCCTTTAAAGCAAGGTATGTTTAGAATTAAGAAAAGCCACCTCCTTTGCTCTTAAGTTAGCAATTGACAAGTCTGGATTTGCTTTGCTTCGTTCTGAGTTGTTGACTGCAACCTAGTAATTCTCCCGCAGTGAGCATTACTTTCCATTTTTGGATTCTTGCCCTCCTTTTGGTTTCTGAGTGCTCTTCAATACTGTATTTATTTTTTAAGTTAGCCAATCTTCTATTTGTTTTTGCACTGTATAGTGAGTCTTAGCAGCTGCAGTGAACTAGAGCACTGTATTGGTGTATCTGTGAAGTGTTGTACCTTCAGGTTATCCCGGTAGCTACCTTTTTGCAGTGTTTTCTATGTTTCAGGCACTCTAAAGATAACTTGATATCCACGATGTAACATATTTAATGCCTATCTCAGCCAGGTAAAGTAAAAACTGCTATTTACCTCATTTTACAAAGAAGGAAATTGAGAATCAGGCGGATTAAATGTCTTTACCTCTGTTTATTCTGCTTCACAATTATCAGGTTAAATTGGACCTCAAATCTAGATCCGTCAAAGTCTAACGCTCTTATCCATGATGTTATTCCATTTCTCATAAGAGTTAAAACACTGTTCAATGTACCACTCATTCGCGTCAGTCTATGTTCAGGTTTCTCTGCTGGCAGTGCCCAGATTCTCTTCCAGATATAAGACTTTGATTAACCTTCATAGTCATTCTATCTGGATTCAGCATCTCTTGAGCACCAGGCTTAAACAGGCGGTCTTTGAGGTAATGATGCATTGGGAGGAAGTTAAAACTCTCATCAAACAAAAGAGGCCATTAGTACATCAAAGAATTTATGGCCTGGATGGGTCCAAAGTATGATATTCTGGCAAATTTCCGCAGCAGCAATTGAATGAAGCTCTGAAACACAGCGATCTTACCAAGGTGAAGCCTGAGGTCTTTGAGAAGGGGTACAATGTGCATATCTGGAAGCGTGACTACAATGAACTCCTAAGCAAATGACAGTTGGCACAAATCCATAGATACATGTAGGAAGAGATTTCAAAGCTCTGGCCCTTTGCTTTTCTGGGTACGCAGCATCATTTGTGCCAAATAGCAGAAGTGATTAGTACTTACAGAGAACACTAATAAGGAGACATTTGAGGAGAGAAGACTAGGACTTCATGATTCTGCTAAGAGGAAGACCATGATCTGAGATGGAGCAAAGTCCAGACAGTTTGGCTCACAGGGAGGCTGTGCTAGGATACTACAGCCAGCCTCCCTCTGTCTGGTTTCTAGTCGTACTGAGTCACAGTGTCCTGGCCCCATGTGAAAAGGAAGGGCATTTGGTGAGCGATTTTGCACTGTCATTTTCTCAGCTTCTACTCCACTGGGTGCCATACGGTATGATTGATCTATGTGGGAAACTAATTTAAAATAGCCCACTCAGGGCTCTATGGTCAATAATCAATTTCTGAAGGAGCTTAAGTGGCTTTAGAGACAACACCGTCAAGGAAAAAAATTTGTGAAAACCAAAAACCAAATAAATAAATAAATACAATTTATCATTTGGGAAATATTTGAGTCTGATGTCAGTCTGGCTGTAGAACAATCATCAAGGCATCAGCATTTTTATGTCAAAAAGAAACTCAGTGTTAATGAAGGAAATACTGGCCCATTTCTGCACTGCAATTTTATTTAACTAAGCTAGCAGCTGTTTATGTATGAGTTCAGATGAGGTCAGTCCTGAATACATGTGAAATTCAAGGCTGAAGAAAAATGAAGACCTGGTAAGGATATTTTCTTAATTGTTAGGATATAATATTCTATACTCAGAGATTGTTTTAATAACATATTAATGAGTATGTATTAATATCCAATAACTAAATGTAGGAAGTGTTTTATTTGTTTATATATATAAGTGAGTTATCACAAAATGTTGTTTTCTAATAAGATACACAAAAGAGAGACGGGGCAAGATGGCGATGGCATAGGTGAACTGGTGAGATTCTCTGAACAGACCAAGGCTGCATACTGCTGAGTAGACAGACTGTAAAGCAGAGGGAAAAGTGAACAAAGCCAGAAGATCCTCATAAGGAAGAACATGTCATTGCAGAAGAGAAATAAAAGCAACCCCACCTTCCCTCAGAAACAGAATTGAAGAGGGGGAGGGAAAGGGGGAGAGGGAGAAAAATCTACAGAAATGAAGAAAAACCAAAAGAAGAGTATGGGTCTCTCCCAGACGCCTGGGAGAGCAGACATTGAGAAAACTGACCTTGGAATGCAAACAATGAAAAGTCCCCAGAATGAAGGGTCTCAAAATGCAAATGTAGATATCAAAACAATAATGGAGAGATTAAAAAGAATTAAGGAGACACAAGAAGAAACTAGGAAGGAGCTGATATCTGAGATAACAGTAATAAAGAATACTGTGAATGAAATAAATAACAAATTGATAAGCATGGAAAGCAGAATTACCCAAGCAGAAGAAAGAATCTCAGAGCTTGAGGACCAGAATATAGAAATAACTCAAACTCTTAAAAACACAGAAAATAAGCTCAAAAAGATAGAACAAAACCTTCAAGAGATGAGTGACTACCTCAAGAGACCTAACCTAAGAATAATCGGACTCCCTGAGGCAGAAAGAGAAACAGAGACCACATTGGAACAAATTTTCCATGAGATCATTCAAGAAAACTTCCCTTATCTAATCAGTGATGCAAAAATTCAAACACAAGAGATTCAGAGAACCCCCACAAGACAACAAATGAGAAGACCAACTCCTAGACACATAATAATTCGCCTAAATAAAGTAGGCACAGAAGAAAAAATCCTAAAGGCAGCAAGAGAAAAAGGCCAGATGACCTACCATGGAAGACCAATCAGAATAGCAGCAGATTTATCTGCAGAAACCCTGCAGGCTAGGAGATCTTGGAACCCTATCTTCAAAGTCCTAAAAGATAAACAATTTCAACCAAGAATAACCTACCTGGCCAAGCTAAGCTTCATCAGTGAGGGAGAATTAAAATCTTTCCCAGATATCCAATCCCTAAGAACTTATGCTGCCACCAAACCATCTCTACATGAAACACTTAAGAAAGTACTAAACACAGAAGAAAAGGAAAAAAGAACAACATTCTTCACAAGAGTACAGGGAAAAGAATAAAATATACACGAACCAACCCCAAAACCAAAAGAAAGACAAAAAAAAAAGAAAAAAGAAAAAAGAAAAAACCAAGTGGAAGAACAACAACTCAATAAGAACTCCATGACAGGGACAAACTCTCACATTTCAATAATTAGTCTGAATGTGAATGGACTAAACGCACCACTGAAAAGACATAGAATGACAAAATGGATAAAATATCACCAGGCAACAATATACTGCCTTCAAGAGACCCATCTCACTAGAAAGGACATACACAGACTCAAAGTAAGAGGATGGGAAACAAATTTTCAGGCGAATGGAACACAAAAGAAAGGAGGAGCCGTGATCCTAATTTCAGACAAAATACCATTTAAGCTATCAAAAATTAAAAAAGATACAGAGGCCACTACATAATGATAAAAGTTTCACTCCATCAACAAGAAATATTATCCTAAACATATATGCACCCAACATAGGTGCGCCAACATTCATAAAGCAAATTCTAGAAAAACTAAAGAAAGACATTGATTCTAACACCATAATAACTGGGGACTTTAATACACCACTCACAACCTTAGACAGATCATCAGGACAAAAAATCAGCAATGAGATCTGGAACCTCAATGAGACTCTGGACCAAATGGACTTAAATGATACCTATAGAACACTCCATCCAAAGACCACAGAATACACATTCTACTCATCACCACATGGAACATATTCTAAGATCGACCACATAATTGGACACAAATCAAGTATAAGCAAATTTAAAAGGACTGAAATTCTACCATGCACCTTCTCAGACCACAGTGGAATAAAAATAAACATTGACACCAACAAAGTCCCCACAAAACCCACAAAGACATGGACACTAAACAGCATGATGCTAAATAACTCTTGGGTCAATGATGACATCAAAACAGAGATCGAAAGATACCTGGAAACAAATGAAAATGAAGAAACATCTTACCAAAATCTCTGGGATGCCTTAAAAGCTGTAATAAGAAGGGACTTTATATCCCTACAAACACACATGAGGAAAATGGAAGGAACAGAAATTAACAACCCAACAAACCACCTAAAGAAGCTGGAAAAGCAAGACCACAAAAACCCTAATTTCAGCAGAAGAATCCAGATCACCAAAATAAAAGCCCAAATCCAGGACATAGAAGACAAAAAGATAATAGAAAAAAATCAATGAAACAAAAAGCTGGTTCTTCGAAAGAATAAACAAGATCGATGGTCCCCTAGCTAGACTGACCAAGAAAAAATGAGAAAAAAACCAAATAAGCACAATCAGAAACACAAAAGATGAAGTCACATCTGACCCTGAAGAAATACAAAAGATCATTAGACTATTACGTACACTTTTATGGAAACAAACTTGAAAACCTTAAGGAAATGGAGGACTTTCTGACATCACACAACCTACCTAAGTTAGAACAAGAAGAAATTGAGACCCTAAATAAACCAATAACAATCAAGGAAATCGATTACGTAATAAGAAAACTTCCTACAAAAAAAAACCCTGGACCAGATGGCTTTCCAGCAGAATTCTACAAGACATTTAAGGAGGAGCTGATACCAATCCTACTGAAGGTATTCCAGGCAATTGAAAAAGATGGAACGCTCCCCAAATCATTTTACGAAACCAACATCACATTGATACCCAAGCCAGGTAAAGATCCAGCAAAGAAAGAGAACTACAGGCTAATATCTTTGATGAACATAGATGCTAAAATGCTCAACAAGATCCTAGCAAACCGGATTCAGCAATACATCTCAAAAATCATCCATCATGACCAAGTATGCTTCATTCCTGGGATGCAAGGCTGGTTCAACATTCGTAAAACCATAAATGTTATTAAATACATCAACAAATGTCAAAACAAAAACCACATGACTATATCATTAGATGCAGAAAAAGCTTTTGATAAAATCCAGCACCCTTCTTGATAAAATCCCTTGAACATCTAGGCATATGGGGAACATACCTCAAAATAGTAAAAGCCATCTACGAGAAACCCACAGCAAGCATACTCCTAAATGGACAAAAATTAGAACCATTTCCCCTGAAAACTGGAACAAGACAAGGATGCCCACTCTCACCCCTCCTGTTCAACATAGTATTGAAAGTCCTGGCTCAAGCAATCAGAGAAGAGAAGGCAATCAGGGGTATCCAAATAGGAAAAGAGGAAGTCAGTTATCTCTCTTTGCAGACGACATGATTGTATACCTTGAAAACCCAAGAGAATCTATCAAAAACCTCCTTACACTGATAAAGACCTTTGGCAAAGTCTCAGGATACAAAATAAATGTACAAAAGACAATCGCATTTCTCTACACCAATAATAAACAAACAGAAACCCAAATAAAAAACACAATTCCATTCACAATAGCCGCAAAAAAGAGGAAATACCTTGGCATCTTCCTAACCAGAGATGTGAAAGACCTTTACAAGGAAAACTACAAAACACTGCTCAAAGAAATCAAAGTTGACACAAACAAGTGGAAAAATATCCCATGCTCATGGATCAGAAGAATCAACATTGTGAAGATGTCCATCTTACCTAAGGCAATCTACAAATTCAATGCAATACCTATCAAATTACCAGTAACATTCTTCTCAGACCTAGAAAAAACAATGCAGGAATTCATATGGAAACACAAACGTCCAAGAATAGCCAGAACAATCCTCAGCAAAAAAAACAAAGCAGGTGGTATCACACTACCAGACTTCAAACTTTACTATAAAGCTACAATCATCAAAAGAGCTTGGTATTGGTATAGGAACAGGCATATAGATCAATGGAATAGAATTAAGATTCCAGAAGCAAAACCTCAATTTCTCAACCAACTCATCTTTGACAAAGCCTCCACCACCTACCACTGGGGAGAGGAGAACCTATTCAGTAAATGGTGCTGGGAAAACTGGCTGACCACATGCAGAAGATTGAAACAGGACCCCTATCTATCCCTATGCACAAAGGTTAACTCCAAATGGATCAGAGACCTAAATGTAAAACCTCAAACCATAAGAACCTTAGAAAATGAAGGAAAAACCCTCATGGAAATCGGAACTGGCATCCAATTCCTGATCAAAACCCAAAACCCACAGCTCATAAGAGAGAAAATAGACAAGTGGGACCTTATTAAACTGACAAGCTTCTGCAAAGCCAAAGAAACCATCAAGAGAGCAGGGAGACAGCCTACAGACTTGGAAAAAGTATTTGCCAACTCCAGGTCCGACAAAGTCTTAACATCCTGGATCTACAAGGAACTCAAACGTGCAGAAAAGAAAAAAGCAAACAACCCCATTATAAAATGGGCAAAAGATACGAACAGACACTTCACAAAGGAAAACATCCGAGCAGCCAACAAACACATGAAGAAATGTTCAACCTCACTGATCATCAGGGAGATGCAAATCAAAACCACACTGAGATACCACCTAACCCCAGTCAGAATGGCAATTATCAACAACTCAAAAAATAACAGCTGCTGGAGAGGGTGTGGTGAAAAGGGAACACTTCTACACTGTTGGTGGGAGTGTAAACTAGTGCAACCTCTGTGGAAAGCAGTGTGGCGATTCTTAAAAGCTCTAAATACCAACCTCCCATATGACCCCACAATCCCCCTACTGGGAATATATCCTGAAGAACACAAATCACTCTATAAAAAAGATACCTGCACACACATGTTTATCGCAGCATTGTTCACAATAGCAAGAACCTGGAAACAACCATGCTGCCCGTCAGAAGAGGACTGGATTAAAAAAATGTGGTACATATACACGATGGAATACTACGCAGCCATAAAAAAGAACAAAATCATGAATTTCACAGCAACCTGAATGGAACCAGAGTCTATAATACTGAGTGACCTCTCACAGAAAGAAAGATCCGAGTATCATGTGTTCTCACTCATATAATGGACCTTAAACATCCAATGCAATACTACACGAAAATGACTGACTGCACTGGGAAACCTTGGTGGGGGGAGAGAGATGGGATTAACAGTAGTAAATATCTGTCTGGGTACGGGGAAACATCCCATATCAACAGGGTGCCTGAATGAAACGCAATTGTATACCTAACCCTTAACTGTACCCCACACTTTCACAATAAAAAAAAATAAATAAATAAATGAAAAAAAAAAGGAAAAAAAAATACATTAAAAAAATAAATAAAAAAAAGATCCACCAAAGACAATTTAAATTGAAGTGAATAAACTTGTTAGGCAATTACTTGGACCACCCTGAAAGTTTTCTATACAACTATTGTAATATTTTGTTTAATATAAAATAATTATTCTTTGATAATATCTCAATCACTTTTAGTATGACTTTGTAGTTTATTAGTTTTTTATGCAGAAAAAATTGTCCTTTTTTGTAAGAACACACAAGGTATCATAAATGCATTCACTTAAGCCTTGAAGTATAGAAATTGAGAACTTCAGTGATCTCAGAGAACAAGTGATACAATAGTGAACAAGACACAATTCTGGACCTCAGGGTTTACGCTATAATGAGAAATGTGGACAAGAATCTCATGGACAAGAAAAGCCCATAACTTTTCTCTTGAAAAGTCATATGTGTTTTAGATACCTAACATTACTGGGACATCTAATTTTGAGTGGATGGGGTAAAGAGAGGTGTCAGAAATATTTTACAATAATAGACTAAGAATAGAATGGGTAGGAAAGTGTGCTATAATTTTGGGTGCCTGTATACTGAATGAGAAAAATCCACTAACTAATTTGTTAATGACGACTTTACTTTTTCTGACTAGCATCTCACCAATTTGAAGAAGATGGCAGCCTGCAGTCCTTGGATGGCATCAGAAGGTCTCTGAGGTCTGCCCTGAGGAACTCTAGATGGTAGCAGTAATGAGCTACAGGCTAATGAAAAAATGTTGACCTACAGCTTACCACTGCTGAACTTCCTTCTGTATTCTTTCCTGTGTTATGCTATTTAGTTTGAGTTTTATAGTAATGATAGGGGGCACGTCCGGGTCATTAAAACCCTCAGGAGTTATAGCACAAACATTGGTGAGCCACTGCTTTTACACTAATTTGGTTCATATTTTCTCTACATGTATTGCCTGTGGAAGCATATTTATTCATTTGAACTTATAGCAGAGGGGAATTATATACCATATTTGATTACTACCAGATGTGGTAATCAATCCGTGTGTCAAATAAATGTATTCTATTCTCTGCTTTAGAATTACTTCTTGGTCTTAGTGGTAAGCTAAAACAGAAGATGCATGAATAAAAATAAATAACATAGCTGGAAAGCAAAGTATTATGTGTTCCATCCATGTTACTTATAATAATAATGAAAGCTACCAGACACCAATATTGCATGCAAAGCTGTTTTGTTTTTGCACTATAATTATTTTTAGAGCTGCATAACTCATTAATAATGAGCAATTGGTATAAAACATTCAAATGACTCTGCCATTGTTTATACTTAAATTCTGAGCTCTAACAATCTTTGTCTTGTGATTAAACAAGAGAAAATGTATTTCTAAATGGTGTTCCTTAAAAAAGTGATCAAAAGGCATATATGCAAAATGGGCCCATCTAAGTAGCAGACTGTCAAAACAATTTTTCCCAGGAGGAATAAGAATATATAAATAATTTGGCTGAATAGAAGTCTACAAGTTGTTATAAGTTATTATCTTTCAAGTCAAAGAAGTTAAAAAAAATGCAAAACCAGAGGACAGCACTTCAAATAAATTAATTCAATTTAATTCAAATTATATATTAAATATGTATTATGTGCTCAGCACTGAGCTCATGTCAACACTTCTCTTTGTCATTTATTTGGATGGTTTGGTTTAAAAAGATTCTAATTCTTTAAAGCATTGGAAAAGTAGGAGAGACACAGAGATACTAAATTTACTGTTGAAGTTCACAGAGAAACTAAAAATAATTGTAAACAACTGTATTGAAGAACAGAAAAATACATAAATAATAATAACAAAACAAATGAGAACTTTCCCTGTCGATACAGTTTTTTTGTTTGTTTGTTTTCTGTTGTGCAACTACTGTGGACAGGATAAACCCACCTAAATATTTCTGCATCAGGAAAGTACAAAAACTTAAAAAAAAAAGCAAAAATGTCCTGACATAGACACCCCCCTTTTTTTCTTCATTAATTAATACAATCTCTTTAACTGCAGCATCATGCTCTTTGGTTTAGGCTGCATTTTGTGCATTAGTGGTTATTAAAAATCACAGGTGAATTCCTTCCAGAAACTAGAAGACACTCAAGAGAATTAAAAGCCAGATAGGAAGGGAGTGAGGGACAAAAGCAAGGACAAGACAAAGAAAAAGGGCTCAAGGCACTTGTTCTGGAACCTGAGTTTAATTTTATTAGAGAGATTCCTCTGAGTGCTGAAGCTAGGCTTTATTTAAAGGCATTCCTTTCGTGACAATTGGGTCACTTCCTGCTATTTTCCTTAAGAAAGTCTTTAGCTGAAATTAATGGGAACACTGGCTTTTCACAAAAGAGAGAGATATTCTATTACTTCTGAAACCTTTTCAGAAATAAAATATAAGTAGTCTGACGTTAACATACGATGAATTTCATTCTGAACTTCCAGTTTACCATGAACACCTTTAAAAAATGGGTTGATGTTTTAAAATAAAACATACTTGCTCATCCTGTATTAATTAGTTTAACAAATAATTTAGTACCTTCTCTGGGTAGGCACTAAATCAGGCTCTGAACTCAGGAGGTGAATAAGCAGGCATGCAGCTCTGATGGAATTAGTTTGCCACCGGGGGACCTGATTAAATGTTCTTATCCTGGGTTACTCATAGGCCCACACATGCGTTTTTCTCCCTACTCACATTAAAATTTCTTTCTAAATCAATCTGGTTTTTACATAATCTATTTTAACATTGGTGGTGTGTCAATCAAGCTTCTTCAACAAAGTTTCCTTGGGAAAATGAAACTAATAGGGTGTGGCTGGATTTCTCAAACCTCAACGGAAAATTAAACTGAATGTATGCTGAATTCTACTCCTGAGTTCATTTCTCCAGCTGGAATAAGTTTATTTCTCTGCTGAAAGACAGAAATACTAACTTATGGATCAATAATAAAGCTCAAAAAAGATGAATGTTAATGAAATGGATGAATATCAAACACTCTAGGAACCCTAACAATACTGTGAATGTGAATAAAAATATCATATTTTGTGGTGAAGGGTAGAAGCAGAAGGAATTAATAGAGTACATTTTTAGGCAACTGTTGTAAGCTCCAAGTATTGTCAGACCGTGTTCAAAGCCAGTCACTTCTTAGAAATGTTCTTTCAGCACATTTTATTGCTGTTACAAAATAGAATATAAAACGTCTTCAAGAACAATCATACCTTTGACTCTTGTTGTAACTTCCTTACTTAGATAAGTCCTTAAAATGCCCAGGCATTAAAAAGCCCTCTGTATATAAAAGAGGATATTCAGACTGACACTGGTGGAGACGTGGGCATGTCCCCATGGGGCATGGCTGAGCAGTGCACAGTCATTAATCCTTGCTCATTTCTTTGATTAAAAGAAAAACCTCAAACAAATTAAATTTAAGAGTTTATAATTGAGCACAGAACAATTCACAGTACGGCTGCCTCCGGAAGCAGAGTAGAATTAGAGTGACTTTAGGGCAGCCATGTGGTAGATTTATGGACGGAAACAGGAAAGTGACACACGCAACAGAAGTCAGGTACAGAAAGAGCAGATTGGTTACAGCTTGGCGTTTGCCTTTGTGAACTTGGTTTGAATAGTTGGCTGCCTTTGGTTGGCCGAAACTCGGTGATTGACACAAGAATACATCCAATTAGGTCATGGTTCACTATGTGAAAGGTTACGGAGAAACCTCTATGTCAAACTTAATGTAGGTAAGGACTTCATCTACAAATGTTAAACTTCATTTATCATTTCCAATGACCTAAGCAGAGCTGCCCCCAAGAGCCTGTTAAGAGCTCAGGTCATCAAGAGAGACTATCTTAAGTTTCTCAGAAGCAGACCCTGAGAAAATGGTTGGAGTATCAGTAGTTCATTTGGGAGGTGATTCCTGAAAATTCCAAACGCGGAGTGGGAAAGTGAATCAGAGACAGGGACAAGGTCAGTAAACTAGCTGTTATATAGTGGCATTAAGCACTCTGGGACACTAGGCTCAATCCCACTGGGGACACACGGGGGAAAGTATAGAACATGCCTCAGGGTTACCCAACAAAAGGGTGAAAAAGTTTTTGTTTTGTTGTTTTTTTTCTCCCTAACTCTCTCTCTATTACTGACTTGATAGCTGTTTGCAAGGACATTCATTTTCTGTACTTCCGTCTTGACTCTGTATGTGGGCCAAGCGTGCTGTCTCAGCCAGAAAAATAAAAATAGGCCTTAGGTAATCACAATAAGAAGGCTTCATCGTTTAGAGGTGAATTCTGAGGAAGTATGAGCAGTGATACCATAGCCTCTGTTGATGGAGATATAGTTGAGATGTATTTGTCCAGTAAAGTATAATGGGAAAAACGAATGAATTCAAGCTGGATAGACCTGGGTTTAAATTTTGGTTTATTTATTTGCTTATTTGCTATGTGATCTTGACAAAAGTCCTTGGATCTTTTTAGCCTCAATTTCTTCACTTATAAACCAAAACAATACCTGTCTTAATGGGTAGTTGTAGGCATTAGACGGGGCCACGGATATAAAGATGAACACAAAGTTAGGCTCTTATTAATGCTTCGTCACTAGAGACTAGCTTATTTACCAATTTAGCAATTATTCACTAAGTATCTACTATGTGCCAAGCCTGTGATAGTTTTTAAAGGTATAGAAGTGAATAGAACAATGCAGGCCTATAATGGGGACACACATATAGATATTTAACCCGCTGTTATTCTTTTTTTTTTTTTTTTTTTTTTGAGTTGGAGTCTCACTCTGTCACCCAGACTGGAGTGCAGTGGCTGCTGGGCTCCGGCGATCCTTCCGCCTCAGCCTTCCAAGTAGCTGGAACTACAGGCGTGCGCTACCACACCCGGCTGATTTTTGATTTATTGTAGAGATGAGGTCTGGCCATGTTGTCCAGGCGGATCTCGAACCCGCGGGCTCAGGCAATTCACTCACCTCAGCCTCCCAAAGGTGTGGGATTACAGGCTGAGTCACTGAGCCTGGCCCTGCTGTTATTCTTAAGACCCTTTATCATGCCCTCATGTAGCAGAAAAAGTATATCTGACTCTCATGTTCTCTCTTTTTAGGGTGCTTGTCCCTGGCTAGGTCTTCCTCCAACCTCTTCTTGGGGATTGATACTGCCGCTTTGCTGATCAGGACACTTCAAAAGTCCTGCGCCCTGCACAGAACTGCCCTTTCTGGGCAGTGCCTAAATTGGGGATCCACCATCCCTTATATGAAAACATTGCAACATGCTTTATTTTATAGGGAGAGACTTCCTGCTTATTTGTCAAATCAGAAAAGTTTTCAGATACTCATACTAACTAAGATGTCAATACATAATATGGTTTAATGCATCACCTTTTCTACAGAATTTTCTGTCTTTAGAACCTCAGCTTAATGTGTGGGTTATTTTGATCAGGAGTACTTTACGGAGATTGCTTACTATGTCTGAAGGAATTAGGATGAACATTTTAAGTGTTTGCTATTGGATAGGCAATTTATCTCATTTAGTCCTCACAGCTGCCCTATGATAGGGGTGTTATTATAAACGCTATACAGATAAAGAAAGTCAAGTTTAGAGAGGCATTGATTTGTTGAAAGAATCACAGCCTTTAACAGTGAAGATCAGGATTCAAAATCAAGTCTAACTATTAAGCATGGGCATTTTTCTAATGTATGATACCCTTCACACAAAGATGTCCAAGAGTTTCTGGTTCAATTTAGCTATTCAGATAAGATGGTTGTATGTCACATCTCAAAGTAGGGGGCTGTGGGGAAATTCTCTGGAATAAGTAACTAGAGTGTGTTTTTATTTTGGGAGGGAGAGCACATTGTTCCCTTGTTCATACCATTGTGATGCTTAAGAAAGAGCAAATTCCAAAGAGCAAAGGCATTGTCCAACACAGAGGAATCGCTCAGGGTTTATTTAAAACAAAAAGAAAAGCAAGACAATTTTAGACGGCATACATCCTTATAGCTAGTGATTGCTATGTCATTTGGTTATAATTTGGTGAAATAAAACTGTTTGGCAGAAGATACACAGAATTAAAGGAAAAATACCGTTTCCTTAGGCAGCGGAGATGTCATCTGGGTGTGATTTCCAGACACTGTCTCACTCAACAGTCATAGAACATGCAAATTGCTGAAAACAGCAGAGTCAGACTTCTCAGTGCACCCTGCTGGATAAGACTGAGCTGGCTAAAGGTCACTTTCAAAGAAATATAGTTTTATTTTCTTCAAGTACATCTGCTAGCTCTACCAGTAGGTGAATGCATAAGAGAGAATGTGAGACATAAAGAAAAGCAAATTTCAGTCTAAAATAATCTTCTTATTGGACTAGTTTGTGTTCATAAGCATGGTTTTGTTGCGGTGGTGGTTGTTTATTACTTTAAACCTTAATTGTCTATAAAATTGAGATTATATTTTCTATTTCATAGAGTTGTTACAAAGACTAAACTTGATAACGTGTATTACTTACATACAAGGTGCAACAATTAAGTTCATGAACTCATCCTGGAAAAAGTGCTACATACCTCGTTGCTGAATATCATTATGACCACCTTCAGAGTTCTCCCTTTGGAAACTGTATGCTGATGCCAGTGCCTGCTCTATCTAGAATTTTGAAACTCTTTTTCTGAAATGGCCATTAGAGTTATTGTTGTATAAACCTCGATGTTCTGAATGCCTTCAAATGTCTTCCTTTCAATATTTCCTTTATCTTGGGTAAAAAAAGTCATTGGGGGCCAAATCAGGTGGGTTGGAAGGGTGTTCTAATACAGTTATTTGTGCAGTGGTGCCAATGTAAATGCACATGGCAAGTTTGTGAACTTAATTTTCAGATTTCAACCAATAATGACGACAGCTCTGCTCGAGTGGTGTCTTTGAACAATCATGAAATGACCAAAGCTGCCCCATGCTGTTGGCTTCAGCCTCCTTAGGCTGCAAAAGCTGCCTCTGGCCTCAACTACCCTTAGGATACTCAACTCTTTAGATTAGGGAGTATTCTTGGAGTGATCAGATGACAGTCACTTTAAGAATGAGCAGAAGAAACTCTTTCCTTTTCGAGTTGGCTCAGTTAGGAGAGGCCTGACATCAGCTCTCAGATGTTATAAATTAGCGTATACCACTCATCACTGACACTCTCACCCATTTATCCCCAATCATAATCCCTAACTTCCTTTATATGGCACCGTCAAAAGATGGCAGAGCTGGGTTTCACAGTCCAGTGTGACTAATAGAGCCAGAACTCTTAAACACTCAACTCCACTTGCTTAACATTTGGAACGGCCTCTCGAGTGAGATACAGCACACAACCCCACTCGCCACCAAATAAATGCCAGACTCTACCCAATGTTGGCTTGTGATTTTAGGCGCACATGGTCACACTTCTTCTCAAGAATCATAAGTGGAGCCTCACCTCTATGTCTCTATTTATTCTCCACAGGTGTCCAGTTTCTGTTAACCACTGTTGGGGTTCCAACTCAACTCAAACCATTTGTTTTTGTGTGTTCCTATTGTTTCTAGAAATATCTCCTGCTGCCTCTCTTCAAATTATAGTGACAATTCTTTCCACCAATTTTCACCATCTTTACACCCAACTTCTCTTGTTCCGAAGCTCTAATATTTGGTTTCTTTTATTTCTAAGTTCCCTATTTTGGGAATCATATCAAGTATTTAGTATTGGACTAAATACTAGATTCACAGAAGAGAATGACTCAGGACTCTGCCAAGTATTTTCTTCAACAGAAATCTAGCGAATCCTATAATAAAGTTTAGGGACCAAGATCCATTTCTACCTTAAGTTAGAAAATTCTACAAAATCTGAGGCTATTTTTGCTGGATGGAGTTAATTTTAGGCACACAGGTTAATTCCTGCTCACAAGTCAGGCAACAACCACAGGATCCTCATACAAAACCAAGGCGGCTACATTTTCGTCTCCTTAGGGTAAGTCTCTAGGCTCGGCTTCTCAAGTCAACTTTGAGGTTTTGGCCTTTGTTCTTCCCTGGTTTCCTCTCTCAAAACTTTTCAATATATGTCCCAAAGGTTTTCATATTAAACACTCATTGGGACTGATTGCTTGAATGTTTAATTCAAACTTTCTTAAATGTACTGCTTCTTTGATCAGCCTCCTAGATCTCAAACAATGTCCTGACTCAGAATACTAGGAGAATAGTTAACTTTTATTATTATTGTTATTGCCCTATATTAATTATGCTCCCAGAGCTGTTCTAACTGCCCCTCCCCACATCTTCTGCTTACATAAGAACTCCCCACTCAGCGATCCTGCTGGCTCTTTGCTCATTTTTGCCTTATCTCCTTGTCTTCTACTTCTCAAGACAAGGGATTTGGCAACCAGACAAACTCTGCTCTCCCTGCTTCTGGGTCTGCTTTTCAATTAACCTCTCAGAGTAGGTGACAGATTTTTAGACTTTCTTCACACTTTGACTATATCATCGGGTAAGAGGTACTAATTCTCTCTTCCCCCACTCAAGGGAGGGGTGTATACTTACATTGTTCTGTCCATTCATCACATTATGCATTTAAAGAACAACTTTGATTTTTTACAAGTATTACCTTTGGTTCAGGATATGCCATGCACTTACTCCTTATTTCTCTCTAGAACTGGAGATAACCATGCCAACCTGAGCCTCTGAGTTCTCCTTCAGCTTCCATTCACAGGACTAATGCCCAGCGGAGTTAACTCTGGTTCCTCTTAGGAAGACCAGGATGACTGCAAAATAGAAGATAATAACATACATTTTCCTTGTGGCAGTGAGAGAGACTAGGGAAGACCAAGTTCAGTGAGACACAGTTCCAACAATGGAGGAACTTTCAGTCTCAGAGGGACAAAAACTTCTTGACTTCTAGAAAGGATAAAGAGAGGTGTTCCTCCCCTACATGCCTAGCTGTGATAACCTAAGAAGTATCTCAAATGATCCTTGAAAATCTATGTATGTAATAATAGTTGACACAGATGGTATATAGCACAATAAAATTTTAATTCAAGTGATGTGACACCATGCCAATTATTAACCATCATTTTCTAATTCCTCTGCATGGGATTTAACAGGCAGAGGGAAAGAGAAAATTCTTCCAAGAACAAATCAGTGAAGACACAGATACTCAGCTCAGGCTATGCTCAATTTGATTGAAATGGAGGATTTGAAATAGCAAGAGGTGGAACTAGAAAATTATTTGGTATTGGTTCTTAAGGTCTTTGAGTTGTTTGATAAGAAATAGGAGAATAATTTGGTCTTTAATTTATGTAGAAATATTAGAATAATTTGGTCTTTAATTTATGTAGAATATTTTTTATTGAGCATTTAATAAGTATGTGGTCTTAAAAATGCATTAGTGAGAACATTGCCTTGCTAAGCTATAGTGTGGTCATGTGACCTTTGAGCTATGACTGGGTCATGTTTCCTGGCTTTGGCTCCCTACCCTACCTTGGGGAGGTGAATCTCCTCCTTTTCATTCTCTCGCTCCAATTTAGTTTCTAAATAAACTATATTTCTAATCTAAAAAATGCATTAGTGATTAATAGTGTTAAGCAAGGGAGCAGAGGAAGCTTTATGAAGACAAATTTTACTTTATTTGTTAGAAACAAAACCCAAATTTGAGTAGACTGAAGAGATCAAGTGGTGGCAATGGCATAGTATGCTTTTAAAAAAACAGATAATGATGGAAATTATAGAAATAAGACAGTAGTTTGAGGAGACCAAAGTGAAGAAATTTGTGTTCAGGTGGGAATTTTGAATATGTGGTTTTTTTTAGATTAAGAAGTAAAAGAAACTGAGGAGGGATAAATTGAATAAGTAAAAATAAGTGATTCTAGGGACAAGTACAGAGGATATGGCGACTAGATTAAAGTTTGCACTGATGGAGAATGCTTAAGTTTAGAACACAGTAAGACTATTCTTTAACTGATATTGTAAGGAAGGTTGTAAAGATGGATAAAACTAAAGCTATGCTTGTAAATAGAGGAGGGAAGTTGAGAACCTTTATACCTAGTCACTACTGTTTTTTAAATAAAAGAAGTTTCAGCTGGGCTCGGTGGCTCAGCCTGTAATCCCGTGCCTTGGGAGGCTGAGGTGAGTGGATTGCCTGAGCCCGCGGGCTCGAGACCTGCCTGGGCAACTTGGTGAGACCTCATCTCTACAATAAATCAAAAATTAGCTGGGCGTGGTAGCGTGCACCTGTAGTTCCAGCTACTTGGAAGGCTGAGGTGGAAGGCTTGCCGGAGTCCAGCAGGTGCACTGCACTCCAGTCTAGGTGGCAGAGTGAGACTCCAACTCAAAAAAAAAAAAAAAGAAGTTTCATGTGTTGAAACTGAGAAGAGAAGGGAAAGCGTTAGGGCCTGAAGACAGTTCATGACAATTGCTTGCTTTGGGGGCTGAAATACTGAAATAGAAGCTTAACTCAAGATGTTCAAATGAACTGCTTAGACCTATTCTGGGCCAGTTTCATAACTATTAGTAGATGTGAAGAGCGCATGAAGAGTTCCATGAATACCACATTGACAGTGATGATAATTAAAAGAAAAGAAAATCTTCATGACTTGTCAGCATGTGGAACAGCAGCACAAGGTGGTGAGGCAAGTTCAATATTCTTACCTTTCAAAAGAGCTGCAGGCAAGACAAAGTAGCCTAGCAGCAAAAAAGAATGCAAGGTGTTATTATCTTGGAAAGTCAACGGCATGTAATAAGAGATGGTTTTGATTTTTCTGCCTTCGAATGCAGGGTGTAGGTTGTAGGTTATCCAGGTTTGAGTTATGTGGTATTATGTCAGTGCAATATGGTTCTGAAACTAGCAGGCTTTTCTGCACATGACCTTGGCACTTTCTACTCGTCAGCACTATTGACCAGCTGAAAACCACCAGAGTCATCAACCTTCCGAAGCAATTGCCCTTGCATTAAATACCGCACCTCCTTCCCTTTGCACCTTTCTTCCATCTCTCCTTCCTTCCTGCTTTTTGCTACTGCTGCTAATACAGGCAAAAATTCTTCACTAATTTCAGCGATACCGTGATCACTATTGGGAGATTGCAGTTTCTTAACCTGCTAACACGTACAGGATTATTCGAAGACATTTATATAGCTACACTGCTTTATAACAGTGACATTGGTAAACCATCAAAAATTGTAATGTTAAAATTGAATGAAAAGCAATGCATGCATCAAAGAACTGAAGCTTATACAACTGTATCAAAGTCAATCCCATTATGACAACTCCAATCCTAGTACGTTGCTATGTTTTTATCCAAGGATGAACTGAAATTAATGCTCAACCCCTATTTGGCCCACACTACAAATCTTCCAGAATTTTTAAATTGTAATTAATGTCATACAGCTTCTTTCTAGCTTGAGTATGGATTGCTAAGTCATTTGGTTGATATGCAGAAAAAGAAGACAGAACTGAAATTTATTATTGAATGAGGTAAAACTTGACTAGTTAAAGAGTAATAAAGGCATTGTAGTCATGTCATAGGTTCAAGAAGTCAGTGTCTTAGGGGAAGGTGAAGGTTGTAATGTTTATGCTCAGAGGAACCACATACTACTCTCCAGGAATTTCTTGAGTCCTAGACAGCTAGATTTTTCCCTCTTAACTTTGAATTGCTAAGCTAACTTTTTACTGCCTCAACCACGTTGAGTCAACATTTTCTCTAGGTTTAAGATTTTTCTCTAGACCAATGTTCAGTCCTATTAGGCTAAATGTCCTCTTTGTATAATAATTGCTTTCTATGACTGCTTTGCATGTCTGAAATGAAATTAATAGATAATAACTGAAAGGAGGGATCCTGCAAAACTTAGAATAAGTTTAGTTCACATTTTGCCTCAGCATAGCCATTTTTGCTTAGACTAAGACACCTTGAATCTAGCACACATTAGACAAAGATAGATATATTCCCAATAGGCAGATTTGGGGAAAGTTCAGACATTTTACTGCAAGCCAAGCTGGCAGCCTTCCCAAGCCCCTCAGCAAATCTCCATCAGATGCAAGACAAGGACAGCCCAACCATCTCATTCATGGTTTAGCATAATAATCTCTAAGAAACTTTCCGGCCCCTTAGTTGGCTGAAGCCATAGAAATGAAAACAAGGTCACATTTTTGCCAAAGAAGATTATAGATTGGAAATGTCTGACAGGTCTCTTGCAGGAAAAACCCATTCCCTTGTCTCCTCCCATTTAGCCCACCTCCATCGTGGCAGTCATGTGACTAACCCACCCATCTGTCTGCTGTCCATCACCTGACATCAGTATCTGTGCTTACTTGCCTCTTCATGATGACTTGGAGCAGACCACCACCCAATCACCTTAGTGACCTGCCCTCCCCCATCAAAGGGAAGGATTAAAAGGATTCAACCATGGGCAACTGATCATTGCCAGGCCATTGGGGGCATTGCCTTACTTTTTTTTTATTTTTATTTTTGAGTTGGAGTCTCAGTCTGTTGCCTAGACTGGAGTGCAGTGGTATGCTCCTGGCCACCGTAGCCTTGACCTGCTGGGCTTCCATGATCCTTCTGCTCAGCCTTTCAAGTAGCTGGAACTATAGGCGCGCACTACCACGGCCGACTGATTTTTGATTTATTGTAGAGATGAGGTCTCGCCAAGTTCCCTGGGCAGGTCTCGAACCCGCAGGCTCAGGCAATCCACTCACCTCAAACTCCCAAAGCACTAGGATTACAGGCTAAGCCACCAAACTGGCTGGGGCTATTGCCTTATTAGACTGTGGTGTGGCCATGTTCAGTTTGAGCTATGCCAGTCTTCTGGCTTTGGTCCCCACCCCTACTGTGGGGAGGTAAATCCTCTCTCTCTCATTTACTTTCTAAATAAACTATGTTTTCTAATCTAACTTCTGTGAAATTCTTTGCATCTTTCTTGCAACACTGGTTCGCACACCAGACACCCACACCCTCAGTGGACCCGACCTAACATTCTGGAGGCCCTGCTGGGAGTGTGACCCCCTAACAATAACCTATCTGCAAGAAAAAAAAAATTAAATCAATATAATCCCATAATTATATTCCAGGGATGTAATGACTATGTATTTCAAGGGAAGTTGGTGTTTTGCCTTGTTGTCCTGAGTTGTTTTTTTGAAGAATCAGTTCACCTGTAGAAATATCGCAACAGAACTGTAGCAGTCTGATTTTGAAGTCACATATAAGTTCAAGCATTTGACAGCTTCAGTACATCTTCAAGTGTAGTCATGCAAGATTACACATTGAAATGAAAATTGCATTACATTAAATTATTTCTTTTAATTTCTCCTTCATATTGTAGTTAGATAATTTTGCTTATAAATAATTGAAATTTTGTATGTAGGTGTATTATTATCTATTTTTTTCCTTTTTTAATTTTTTCATTTTAAAAAGTGGGGTACAATTTAGGATTAGGTCTACAAATGTTCGTTATGAGGGTACCCTTGTTGATGAGGTGTGCACCCCCCATCCTGGCAGATTCCTACTACTGCCAACCTGGCCTCCCCACCCCCTTCCCCCAGCAGTTTCCTGCTACTGCCAAACCTTTTCTTATAGTATTATGATAATTATTCAAGATCCACTTGTGAATGAGAACATGTGATACACAGTTCTTTCTTTCTGTGATATATCACTCAGTATTATAGACTCTAAGTCCATCCAAGTTACTGTGAAATTCATGATTTTGATCTTATTTATGACTGTGTAATATTCCATTGTGTACATGGGCCACATTTTTAAAATCCAGTTCTCTTTTGATGGGCAGCATGGTTGGTTCCAGGTTCTTGCTATTGTGAACAATGCTGCAATAAATATACATGTGCAGGTACCTTTTTTATAGAGTGATTTGAGTTCTTCTGTGTATTTTCCCAGCAGGAGGATTGTGGGTTCATATTGGAGGTCTATTTTTAGATCTTTTAGGAATTGCCACACTGTTTTCCACAGAGGCTGTACTAGTTTACACTCCCACCAACAGTGTAGAAGTGATCCCTTTTCACTGCATCCTCTCTAGTATCTGTTGTTTTTTGAGTTATTGCTGATGGCCATCCTGACTAGAGTTAGGTGATATCTCAGTGTAATTTTAATTTGCATTTCTTTCATGACAAGTGAGACTGAATATTTTTTCATGTATCTGTAGGCTACTCATATGTCTTCTTTTGAGAAGATATGTCTATTCATATCTTTTGCCCACTTTGTAATGGGATGGTTTGTTTCTTCTTTTCAGTATGTTGGAGTCCCTTGTAGATTCTAGATATTAGGCCTTTGTCAGACATATAGCTGGTGAATATTTTCTCCCAGTCTGTGGCTGTTTCCCTGCTCTCTTGATGGTTTCTTTGGCTTTGCAGAAGCATGCCAAATTGATGAGGTCCCACTTGTCTATCTTAAATTTTATAGCATGGGCACTTGGGGTTTTGGTCAGAAATTGATTGTTAGTTCCAATTTCCATAAGGGTGCCTCCTGCGTTTTCTAAGATTCTTATAGTCTGAGGTTTGACATTTAGGTCTTTGATCCATTTAAAGCTGATTTTTGTATTTGGGGATAGGTAGGGGTCTTGTTTTAATCTTCTGTTTTTGGTCAGCCAGTTTTCCCAGTATCATTTACTGAATAGGTTCTCCTCTCCCCAGTGGTTGGTGGTAGAGGCTTTGTTGAAGATGAGTTGGTTGGGAAATTGATGTTTTGCTTCTGGAGTCTCTGTCATTTTCCGTTGGTCTATACGTCTGTTCTTGTACCAATGTCAGGCTGTTTTGATTATTGTAGCTTTATAATAAAGTTTAAAGTCTGGGCGTGTGATACTTTCCGGTTTTTTTTTTTTTTTTTTTGCTAAGGATTGTTTTGACTCTTTGTGGTCATTTATGTTTCCATATTAATTCCTGTATTGTCATTTCCAAGTCTGAGAAGAATGATGCTGGTAATTTAATGGGTATTGCATTAAATCTGTAGATTGCCTTAGGTAAGATGGACATCTTAACAATCTTCCAATCCATGAGCACAGAATATTTTTCCATTTGTTTGTGTCATCTTTTATTTATTTGAGCAGTTTTTTGTAATTTTCATTGTAAAGGTCTTTCATGTTTCTGGTTAGGAAGATGCAAGGGTATTTGCAATTGTGAATGGGATTGTGCTTTTTATTTGGGTTTCTGTTTATTTATTGTTAGTGTATAGAAATGCGACTGCCTTTTGTACATTTATTTTATACCCTGAGACTTTGCTAAAGTCATTTATCAGTGCAAGGAGGTTTATTCTCTTGGGTTTTCAAGGTATAGCATCATGTCATCTGCAAAGAGGGATGATTTGGCTTCCTCTTAACCTGTTTGGATACCCCTGATCTCCTTCTCTTGTCTGATTGCTTTAGCTAAGACTTCCAAAACTATGTTGAAAAGGAGGGGTGAGAGTGGGCATCCTTGTGTTGTTCCAGTTTTCAGGGGAAATGGTTCCAATTTCTGTCTGTTTAGCAGTGTGCTGGCTGTGGGTTTCTCATAGATGGCTCTTACTATTTTGAGACATATCTCATCTATGTCAGATGTTCATGAGTTTTTATCAAGAAGGAGTGCTGACTTTTATCAAAAGCTTTTTTTTGCATCTAATGATATAATCATGTGGTTTTTGTTTTAACACCTGGTGATGTATTTAATTACATTTATGGTCTTATGAATGTTGAACCATCCCTGCATTCCAGAGATGAAGTGTACTTGGTCAATCTCAGAGGGGGTGGGGGGTTGCAGTCACCTCCAGAGGAAAGACCCGGGTTAATGAGCCCAAGTCTCCCCTCAAACGGACATTCACTCACCCACCAGCGCACACCCACTCCTGTAGAGAGTCTTTATGGGCAACTCGCTTTTGCGGAGACTCTCACAGTCCAAATTGTTCTGTCACCACCTTGCCTGAAAATCATTTATCTATTATTTTAAATTCAGAATAGTAAAGTAGGCTAGGAGTATAGTCAGATCAACCTTGACAATTGTAGATGAATGATATGCTCATATATAGTTATTCAAAGGCTTCAGTTTCTTATGAACCTCTGGACTCAGGGCTTTAGTTTCTCCTACGGAGTCCTCTGCCTATGGTCACTCACAGCATGGTGGCTTGATTCCACCATAGCAGGTTATAAGACAGAGAGTAAGAAAGAGAGAGAACGTTAGAGACACACACCAAGAGAGACAGCAGAACAGAGCAGCATGTGCCATGGGAGATCAGGAGAGTGTGTTCAAGATGGAAACTAGAGATGTTTTATCTAACTTGAGAAGTACCATCCTTTCCCCCCTGGTCTATTCTATTTACTAAATGCAACTCACTAAGTCCAGCCCACACTCAAGGAGAGGAGATTACACAAAGGGTAGACTAAGATGGAGATCACTGGGGCTATTTTAAGGCCTTCTGAGTTTTACCAAAGCCCTTCCAGAGGGAAAAAGAGAAGACTGGGGCTTGTGTCTTCTTTCTGAGTCTTCTCTGTTTCCTTACCATTTCATGCTCCCTACTTTGGCTCACTGTTTTCTTCACTTGCATTTCAGTTCAATTCATACCAGCAACCACATTTTTCAATATGTTTCTTCTCTGTCTTTCTCTTCTAACTCTTTCATAATATCCTTGAGAAAGTCTCTCTCCATTGTTTGCCTCCTCCTTTTTTCATTTCTCTTCCAGATTTATGGAAGATACCTCCTTATCATAATTCACACAAGTCAGTATTAAGGAAAATAAAAGAATAGTTTCATCATTTGAAGCAAATTCATATAAAAGAAATATAGCATCACTGCCATAATTCTTTTTACCAAAATCCTAGAACATTATCTGAAAAATCCTTCAGAATATCTGCAAGTCTTCATCACATCACCTTACTCATCTTTATTAAATTCACAGTACTCTTCTCTAAATATTCTCTTTAGAAATAGCAAATATGTTATTTGATGTTTTGTTTTGCTTTACTTAGTTACTACCATTGAAATAATTCCTGCCATCATTCAGAAAAACATTCAATGCTTACTAAACAGACTTTGAGCATATTAAGTAACTCAATCAATATTTATACTATAACATTTTGCAGTGGGATAAACATTGCCCTGGCAAAAATTCTAAGTTCTTACTTCAATGCTACCTGTTACTGGTGTACTTGCTGGGCACATGTGCAGTAGTTTTACTGTGTGCTGGTTACCAGTTTATCCAAATCCAGTGAGACAGAACACCCAACACAATAAGTTGCATGTAGCTGGTTTATTACTAACACATAGGCAACAAGGAATGAAAAAAAAGTTTAGCACTCCAAGCTTCCCAGGGTGGAAGAAGTCCAGATTGTGTATGTCCCACTTGCACTGCAGTTGAGGGACCTCAGAAAACAGCCCATGTTGGGTTTTATACCACGTGGCAACTGACAAGATGGGGCAAAAACATCAAAGGACATCCTGATTCTAGGAAAGAAACAAACTCTAGCCAGAATTGTCTGACCAGTCTCTCCCTGTCTTGAATTCCAAGCATTTTCCATAGTGAATCTTGAGAACTACAACAAGAATGGAGGGAGAACTGGCTTGGTCTATGGCCACCTGGAGAAATGCTCCGCACACATTACCTTGGAGAAGTTACATTATCTTTGAGCCTGAATTTGACCATAAATATAAAGGAAATCACAGTACCTTCATAAATTCATAATGGGCTCTTCCCAAGATAGATGAATAGATAATTGTGATGATACTTTGGAAACTATGACATGTCAGACAATCTTAAGGGGTTATTATTATTGGATCATTGTTTCTGTGAGGAAGGGCTTTCCAAGATCAAAATAACACTCACTCATATAAACTTGGGGAAAACAACTATTTGCATGTTGGGAATTTTTATATTTAAAACTTATTTTTATGCCAAAAAAATTGAGTAATTCATGCATAACTCTTGGTACAGAAGTTAACATGGAAATATTTTTACCCATGTTAAATTTAAAATCTTTTTGCCTAAGTTATTTTTCAAATTAGATATTTATGTATTTGAAATGGAGAAGATGGAAGAGGGAGGAGTGAAGTTACAAAGAGTGTTAGTAAGAAGATTTGACTTCAGTATCACAAGGAACCTGCATAATACTGAGTATACAATAGGCAATAAATGTTCTTTCTTTGATGTAAGAACAAATTTAAAGTCCCAACTACATAGCCACAGGAAATCTAATATGAAGTATGGGAAAAGCTATTGATTTTTTAGTTACTTGGGCATCAGCGATAAAATGAAGCAATTAGGCACAGTGAGCTCTCAAGATAGCCTCCAATATAGACAAATCAATAACAGCATTTGTTATGCTTCACTGTCCTCACATTTTGAATCAATTCATTTTTGAGTACCTATGCGCTCTACATTTCATGAAGAGATTTTAGCTATTTCTTAGTATTGAACTCCTCAAAATGCAACTTAACCAATTGAGTTAGCAGGAGATGTGTCTGATGCTTCTGCAAGAACCAGTGTGGTCATACGTAAGAACTAATGTGAGTAACTTTCAAAATTCTGGACGGAAGTTTTAAATAGTTTTGATGTTAAATATAAAATGCAAGTCTGATTTTCTACTCCTGAAAATTCATATTCCAGCTGCATGGAAGATACAGGCAGAGAGCAACAAATTAGAAACACTAGTCAAAATATATGCTAAAAACTTGCCAGCATCGTGACCATAATTACCATCATCATTTTCATCATTATTGACCGTCTAATCAATAAAACTGTGTGTTGTTCTGGTTATGCAAATAGGTTTTTTGCCTGAAAATATAAAATCCAAAATTAGTTTACAGACAAATGATAAATATAGACATTTTGGAGACAGATGAACTTTTCTTTTAATAGATGCATATTGAAGTGGGATTAAATTATCAAAAAGTTAAAAGGGACAGGAAAATTTTAAAATTTCTTTTTCTTAGGATTGCTCTTTCTTAGGCTGTTTCCCTTAGGTCTTCAATTCTTTCCCTCTCTTGATCCATAAACTAAATTTTAATATCCAGTTTCAATAACTAACATTGACCATTCTTTATATAATCTCTTAAATGCATTCCCATTGTTTAACTTCCACCTATATGTTGGTGTTTCCAAATTTTCTTGCTCTATCTTAGGCATCCCTCCAGACATGTATGTTTCATTGACTCTTATGACTTCTGACCTATCTGTACTTCAACCTGTCATTCATTTATGTGGACTCTGCACAATTGTAACTTCTATTTTGCCATTTTAGAAATCACAGGAAATGTATTTTAAAAGAAAATTAATATATATTATTGTGGAAACCCAAGAAAACTTAATCATCTATACTATTTGAGAAATTTCTGAAAGGCCACGAGAAAATAGCCTGAGTTTGACAGAACATGAACTTAGTGAATTCTTGAAAAGGGCCAAAGAAAGTTCTGAGGGTGAGCTAAGTTCAGAGAAAAAAGTTCCAAAGAAGAAGAAGGGTTTAGGCATCATCTGTATGGTGATTGAAGAATTAAATTCACAGAAGGTAGTAATATTGGGCCTCATAATCTTTCTCCATATTTCCAACCATCACTCCTCACCCAACTATGCTTAAGTCAAATAATAGATGGAAGAGGGATTTATTTTCACACAGTAACAACCAAATGTGCCCTAATAAGAAAAATGAGGACTCCTAATGTCTGGAAGGTGAGCTAGTGGCACCAATGCGGTTTTATATTTCACTTCTTCTGCATAGTAACTGAGGCAGGCTGTAGCAAACACATACCTCATCTTTGAAAGAATAGAGAATCCTAAAATTCAGTCATTATGTTAAAAAAAAATGAAATAGAGTCAACACATTCAACAACAGGAAAACTAGTAACCAGAGAAATAGTCGTTAGAACAAAGAGAGGAAGTCCATAAAAAGTAATTGCTATTCTCAGAGGTACAGATGAAGTCATATACATTGTGTTTGTTAAATGTCTTTGGTGTCAAGCCTCAAAAATGCCCTGTGGTTAGTTTTAAAAAGAAATGTATTAGTGGTAGATGAAGAAAGTCATGGAATGAATATCAGTCTAGAGAGACAGGATTGGAAATAAAACAGGAGACAGAACAAGGATAAGGACTGGGACACAGCAGGAAGAACTACTCTTGTGCAAAGACAGCACCTTCAAGTAAATGTGCCCTATGCTTGTTCCCTTGATTTCCTCAAGTTCTATATACCACTTAATAGACGTTTTAGATAAACAAGACAGATTGATGAGGAGTAAGAAATATGACTTGTTAGGCAATGTTTTTATTGTCATGATTTCAATGTATTTCTTTGACCTAAAGAATCTTTGAGCATCCGTCTAGTTAGAATTCTGTTATTCAATTTCTAGCTTAATTTTATTGTGCTTAGAGAATGTGCTCTGAATGGTTCCAATTCCTTTAATTTTTATTGTCTTTTTGACTAATATATAGACAACCACATTTTGTGAATGCTCTGGGTATGATCGAAGAGAATATCTGCTCTGTAGTGTATCTGCTGGATACACTGTTCTATGTATGATGTATGACAAGTAATGTTGTCATATTTACTAATTGGGTAGTTTAAATCTATATACTTACTGATTTCCGAAGGACCAACTTGTATTAGTTACTGTGAGAATTATGTTAAAAATTTTTCACTATTAATTGTGGGCTGTAGTTTTCAGTGTACAGGTCTTATACATATTATATCAGATTTAGTTCCATGTTGTTGAGGCTATTGTGAAAGAAATGTTAATTTCAATTTTGAATTATTATTACAAGCATATGGAAATACAATGGATTTTTATATGTTGATTTTATATCATGTATACTTGCTAATCTCATTTATTAGTTCCAGTAGCTTTTTAGTTGATTTCACAGGATTTTTCAAGTAGAAAATCATATCATCTATGAATAGAAAATGTGGATTCTTCCTTTCCAATTTATACATGTTTTATTTTTTTTGATATCTTCTTGCACTAAAAAGAATATCTAGTACAATACTGAATAGAAATAGAGTGAATGTTCCTGTCTTGTTTCTCACCTTTGGAGGAAAGTATCTGATCTTTCTCCACTAAGTATTATGTTAATTGTCAAGTGTTATAGATTCCCTTCATCAGTTTGAGGAAATGCCCATCTACTGTAGTTTCCTGAGAGCCTTAATTATAAATTGATGTTGTATTTTTTAAGATTATATTTCTGTATTTACATGGCTGGTTGTATTTTTTTCAAATCTATTAACAGTTAATTGCATTGTTCCATTTCAAATCTTAAACAATTTTGCATTCTTGTGATAAATTCTACTTGAACATGATATACTATTTTTGTATATGCTGCTGGATTCTGTTTGCTCAAATCTTACATTTTCATTTGTGTTGTTGGGGAATATTAACCTGTAGTTTTTTTCCTTATAATACTTTTGTTTGGTTTTTGCATCAGAGTGACATGGGCCTTATAAAATAATGTGGCGAGTATTTCCTCAATTTTGTCTTTCCAAAAGTTTGTAATAATTTGATAGAATTCCCAGTAAAGTGCTCTGAACTAGGATTCCTTTTTTTTTTTTAGATTATTCACTACAAATTCATTTTCTTTAATAGGGCTATTCAGGTTATTTATTTCTTCTTGAGTAAGGTTTGTCCAAGAAATGTGTCCATTAAATCCAATTTGTCAAGTTTATTGAAATACATTGTTCATAACATTTCCTGATTGTTCTTTCAGGGAATCAGAAAGGGTAATGATGCCACTTACATCCTTACTGAATTTTTTTTGTCTGAGTGTTGTATAAATTACTAAGAAAGTGGTATTTAAATATCCAATTATAATTGTATATATGTCTATACTTAATTGCATTTTATCAGGTTTTTTATTCTTGAACTTGGCAATTTGTGTCTTCTCTTTTTTGCTTTTGACTACAGGTTTATCAACTTTATCACTTTTCTCAAAAAAAATCATATTTTTACTCTATTTTTTTGATTGTTGATTTTTAAAAATTTTTATTTTGAGCTTTATTATTTTTGTTCTGCTTACTCTAGGTTTACTAGTCTCTTATTTTTTGGTTTACAAGGGGGAAAGCTAAGGTCATTGATGTGTGAATTTTATTTTGTATAATATAGATGTTTATTGCTATAAATATTTTGTTTAGTAGTGTGTTATTTGGCTTCTAAATTGAGTTTCCAGGGGATCCTTGTGTTATTGATTTTTAATATAATTCCTTTATGGTCAGAGAAGATATCTTATATCATCCTAATTTTTACAGATATTTTTGAGATGTGTTATGGCCCACAATATGTTCGGTGTGCACATAAATATACATGTATTCTGCTATTGTTAGGTGGAATGCTCTATAAATATCAATGAGGTAAAGTTGACCGATAGTATTGTCCAAATCTTCTGTATGTTTACTGGTATTTTAGTCTACTTGTTTTATCAGTTATTCAGAGAAGGGTGTTACAATTTTCAATTATGATTGTGGATATATCTGTATATTTTTGTACTGCTATCAGTTTATGCTTCAGATATTTTGAAATTGTGTTATTAGGTGAATAAACATTCAGAATTGTTATATCCTTTTGATGAATCAGTCAATTCATCACTGTGAAATAAAAATCTTTATCTACAGTAGTATTATTGTACTGAGATCTATTTTATTTCATCTGTATATCGTCACCAGCTCTTTACTTTTATTAACATCAGCATGGCATGTCTTTTTCCCTTTTTATAATTTTTTTTTTTTGAGTTGGAGTCTCACTCTGTTGCTCAGACTGGAGTGCAGTGGCCACTTCTGGCCACCGCAGCCTCGACCTGCTGGGCTCCGGCGATCCTTCCGCCTCAGCCTTCCTAGTAGCCGGAATTACAGGCACGCGTTACCACGCCCGGCTTTTTTTTGATTTATTGTGGAGATGAGGTCTCGCTGCCCAGGCGGGTCTCGAACCCGCGGGCTCAGGCAATCCACTCACCTCAGCCTCCCAAAGGCGCGGGATTACAGGCTGAGCCACCGAGCCCGGCTCCTTTTTATAATTTTTAACACATTTGCGCTACAGTTAAAGTGAACTTCTTATAGCCAATATAGAGTATTTTAATGCTTTTTTGGTTTAATCTAAATATCTCTTTTAATTAGGGTCCTTATACCATTTACAATTATGTGACTATTGATATAGTTGTGTTTAAGTAAAACCATCTTTCCATTTGTTTTTAATTTGTTCCATTTACTCTTCATCTTTTTTCCTCTTCCTCTTTCATCTTCCGGATTACTTCACTATAAAACTTTTATTTTTTATAGTGTTTACTTTAGCATTTATTGTAAATATATATCTTTAGCATCATAACCTGCCTTCACACTTTATACTATTTAACATATAGTGATCTTTATAACAGTGTTCTCTTTTTTCCTCTTCTAGTTTTTGTTCTATTGCTGTCATATATTTTAATATTATATACATTATAAATTCCACAATATATTGCCATTATTTTTGTTTTAAAATCCATTATATTTAAATAGACTTAAATGATAAAAAATATTTTACATTTACTCATGTAGTTAGCATTTCTAGTGTGGCAATCCAAATTTCCATTTTGTATTATTTTGCTTCTGCTAGAGGATGTTCTTTAACATACATTTCTGTGGGTGATAAACATTTCCAAATTTTGCATGTCTAAACATTATTTTGTTTTTATTTTGAAAAATATTTTAAACTGTAAAGAATTTACGTGGATGATTTTTTTCTTTTAATAATTTAAAATATTGCTTTGGCATTTTCAAGATTGCATTGTTCTGGGTGAAAAGTCGACTTTCCAACCTTATTCTTTCTCTCATCTACGTCATGTCTTATTTCCGGGGCTTTTATTGAGAATTTCACTTAACACTGATTTTAAGTAATGTGACTATTATGTCCCTTGCTACTGTCTTCTTTATATTTTTTATACTAGGGTTTGTTGAGTTTTTTGGATACATCGGTTTATAATTTTGACCAATTTTTAAAAAACTGGTTATTACTTCAAATTTTTCAGTCTTTTCCACTTCCAGACACCTCCTTTAAGGGGTTGTAGTTGTAAATATTTATGTGGGGGACTCATAAAAGCCTGAAATTATTTTTTGAAGGGCGGGCCTCTCTTGCTAGGTTAGTGTTATAGGAACCCATCGGCATCAGTGTACTAGCTAGTGTTGTTGTGAGACGCTGTGTTTAGATTGAGTGAATTTTTTTGGGCGATTCTTTTAACGCTTGTTTGTCCATTTTATGATCAGTGATTTATAAACACACCTGCCCACACTGTGCTGAGTGTTCAATATTTTTGACTAAATATGACATGACTCCCATGCCCCACCTTCGTTATCACCTAATCTTGCCCTTAGTGATTTTTTGTTTCCCGGGATGAAAAAGTCCTCAAAGGGAAATGTTTTGCCAGGGGGGAAGGGGTGAAATGAAAAATGGCAGAAGCACTAAAAGGCGTCAACACTGAAGAGTTCAAATACTATTTTGAGCAATGGAAAAAGTGTTGATACAGATGTAGTGCATCAAACAGAGAGGACTTTGTAGTTTACTGAAGTTTAAACATGTAAGAATCAATATACTTTTTAAAATAAATAAATTCTAGTATTTTTTCGGTTTCCTATATACTGGTCTCCTTTATATATATATTTATATAATATGCTATATATAATACATAAATACAATATAAAATATGCAATATATAATATATATATATTTTTAGAGATAGAATCTCCTTATGTTGCATAGGCTGGACTCAAATTCCTGGGTTCAGGTAATTCTTCTGCTTCAGAATCTTGAGTATCTGGGACTACAGTTGTGTACCTCCATGCCCAGCTGTTTTCTATTTTTTTGGTAATAACAATCCTCCTAATGGATGACACTGAACATCTTTTCATGTGTTTCTTGGCCTTTGGTATCTTTTTATTAAAGAAATGTTTCCTTGAGTTCTTTGCTTGTTTTTAATTCGTTTATTGGGTTTTTTGTTTGTTTGCTTGTTATTGAGTTGTAGGTCTTAATATGTCCTGGATATTAACATTTTATCAGACTTATAATTTACAAATATTTTCTTCCACTCAGTTGGTTGCTTTTTTGTTTTATTGATAGTGTGCCCAATTGTTGATGCACAATTTAAAAATAGTTTGATGCACTCAAATTTATTTATTTTTAAAATTTTGTTGTAGAAGCAGTTTCTTTGAAGATAAAAGAATAAAAATGAAAAAAGTATGCAGAATTTATTATACACTTTTGCATTCTGAAAAGTTTAACTATTTGAACTTTGAACATAGTTGTATTTTATTATTGCACATTTTCATAATGGCATAGCATGATTCAAAATGTTACTTGATTTTTTCATATGTTTTCTTTTTTGATGATGTTTAACACAATTAAAACGGAAAAAGAAGGTATAATTCTTGTGATGACTGATTATGTGTGTCAACCTGACTAAACTAAGGGATGGCCAGACAGTCAGTAAAAATTATTTCTTGAGCCGGGCTCGGTGGCTCAGCCTGTAATCTCGCGCCTTGGGAGGCTGAGGTGAGTGGATTGCCTGAGCCCGCGGGTTCGAGAACCGCCTGGGCAGCGAGACCTCATCTCCACAATAAATCAAAAAATCAGCCGGGCGTGGTAGCGCGCGCCTGTAGTTCCGGCTCCTCGGAAGGCTGAGGCGGAAGGATCGCCGGAGCCCAGCAGGTCGAGGCTGCCGTGGCCGGGAGCGGCCACTGCACTCCAGTCTGGGCGACCGAGTGAGACTCCAACTCAAAAAAAAAAAAAAAATTATTTCTTGATGTGTCTGTACAGGTTTTTCTGAAAGAGATTAGCACTTGAATCTATGCAGTCAGTAACAAAGATCGTCTTTAACTGTCATCTTCCAACGAGTGATACCATTGTGTGGGCACCGTCCAATTTACTGAGGATCCAAGTAGAAAAAAAACGATGGAGGAAGGCAGAATTTGCCCCTTCTCCTTGACTTGGGGCATCCATCTTCTCCTGTCCTTAGAAGTTGGAGGCCCTGGGTATTTGGCTTTTAGACTCACACCAGCATCCTTCTCAGCAACTGCCCCCCCCCCAGTCCCCATGTTCTCAGACCTTTAGCCTGTGTTACACAGTGAGCTCATAGGCATCTCTACCTGTATATAACCTCTTGGTTCTGTCTCTCAGGAGAACCTTAACTAATAGTTGCTTTGGCATCATACCTTTAGATTGTTGGTGTTCTGAAAGGTGAACATCTGTGAATTTTAGAAATCCTACACATTTCCAGCAATTTGATTAGAAGAACTTAATTTACTGAATCTTTTTCTATATTTCCCTGATTGCAGTGGAAAATTGGGTTGACAGCTTATATTGTTGATATTTCATTTTTAGTTGAGGCAGGGGACTCCTAATCCATGCCTTTTCATTAAGGTATATAGTATATGGTATAGTTTCTTCTGAAATGAAAACAACATAGGAAAACATTTGGTTTTGTAATTGTATCAATTGGGAAGGTACTTACAGCTGCTGTTTTCTGCTGGTAAAGGTATAAAACTGTAAACATTGTGTTGTTTCTTCCTATTTATTAAAAATATCCGACTCCTTAGAAAAACATATTTTTTAGAATGTATAGATATGAACAGACTGTTTGTACATTGAGAAGTTATAGAGAGAGTTAACTTTGCTTAGAGTATACTGAAACATTTAAAAAATATAATCTCACTTTGTGATCTTAAACATAAGTGTCATTGTGAATGTCAATATAAACTTCAATATAATCTTACCTTTTATTCTCTTTAGCAACTATTGTCCTTTGTCCAAAATTTAAGCAATAAAGACTATTGAAGTGTTCTAAGTATTCTCTGAATACATTTTGTTTGCTCCCAAGACAAAGCTATAGCAGTAAAATAATGTACTTTCTGCTCTAAGAGTCAATATATCATTAAGCCAGTGAAGGATGGCAGGCTTGGAGTAACTGGCATGTCATACGTACCTGTCAGAAGGCAACACGTCAAATGAGCTTTCTTGTTTCTCTCATACATCAAACTTCATGCATCTAAGTAGATGAGTCAGCTAAGAATAGCAGGCTGGCACCACTTTAACCATTTCATTTATTTCCCTGAATATTCTCCTGTTTCACATTTTATTTTCCTTTATAATGAATCTGCATATTCGGTAGATACATTTATAGTATAAATCTGTCTTTTTCCTCTACCCTTCAGGAAATAGATTTGGGACTTCAAGAGGTATGTTCCATGAGAAAATTATCCTACTGACTCATGATCTGAACCAGAAATGTTTGACTGATTTCAACAGCAGGAATGACCAATTTATCAATTAAGTTATGATTTCATTCCTAAAGTTATTATTTTTATTTTAGTAAAGTATCTGTCTTGAAAATAACCTACAGTAAGTGAAAATTCCTTAACATTTTGTAGGAATCCTTATTAGAGTTATATAGAGCTTGTATTTTATTCTTAGACCAATCAATTTTTATGGTCTTGACAGCATGGAAATATGTTATTTAGATATGAAAAGAACCACACTTGTTTTATTTGAAACATTAATTTCATCTGATGATATCATTCTAAAGAAGATATTTGCTGTAGATAAGACAAAAGGAGAGGGGAGAGAAATCCTAGCTGAAGAAAAATACTATCTTTCCATCTTACTCCCTTGGGAGAGAAGAGAAATAAACTACTCCAACCTCTGCTACATAAATATAGAAAGTTTCTAGTTAAAAAATTATAGTTGTTTAATTATGGTTACAAATAAATTAATATTACATCAGTTTTCATACTGAAAATGAGAGGGATGCATTATTTTAAAAAATCTATTCAATACCCATTAAAGTTTTCTCAGACCTGGAAATGACAATAGAAGAATTCATATGGAAACAGAAATGACTAAAAATAGTCAAAATTATCCTCAGGGAAAAAAAAAAGCAGGAGCCATTACACACCCAGACCTTAAGCTTTATTATAAAGCTACAATAATCAAAACAGCCTGGTATTGATACAAGAACAGGCATATAGACCGATGTAACAGGATAGAGATTCCAGAAGCAAAACATCAATTTTTCAACCAACTCATCTTCAATAAAGTCTCCACTATAGTATATAGTATATACTATAGCTTCTTCTGAAAGGAAAAAAAAAATCTGGTTTTGTAATTGTATCAGTTGGGAATGTACTTACAGCCTCTGTTTTCTGCTGGTAAATGTATAAAACTATAAACATTGTGCTACTTCTTCCTATTTAATAAAAAAAATCCTGTTCCTTAGAAAAACATATTTTTAGAATGTATAAATATGAATAGACTATTTGTATATTAAGAAGTTATAGAGAAAGTTATGCTTTTGTTTAGAGTATACTGAAACATTCTAAAAATATAATCTCATTTTGTGAACTTAAATGTAAGTGTAAATGTGAATGCAAATATAAAGTTACAATAATCAAAACAACTTCGTATTGATATAAGAACAGGCATATAGACCAATGGGGAGAGAAGAGCCCATTCAGTAAATGGTGCTGGGAAAACTGGCTGACCGCATGCAGAAAACTAAAACAAGACCCTTACCTATCACCGTACACAAAAATCATCTCTAAATGGATTATAGACCTAAATGTAAACCCTCAAATTTTAAGAACCTTAGAAAATGCAGGAGACATCCTTATGGAAATTGAAACTGGCAACCAATTCCGGATCAAAACCCCAATTGCCCAGGCCATAAGAGATAAGATAGACAAGTGGGATCTCATTAAACTGACTTGCTTCTGCAAAGCCAATGAAACCACTGAGAGAGCGGGAAGACAGCCCACAAACTGGGAAAAATGTTTGCAAATGTATATCTGACAAAGACCTAACTCTAGGATCTACAAGTAGTTCAATGTGCAAAAAGAAAAAAACAAACATCCCCGTTACAAAGTGGGCAAAAGATATGAACAGACACTTCTCAAAAGAAGACATGTGAACAGCCAACAGATACATGAAAAAATGCTCAGCCTCGCTGGTCATCAAAGAAAGGGAAATTAAAACCTGAGATATCACCTAACTCCAGTCAAGATGGCCATCATCAATAACTCAAAAAACAACAGATGTTGAAGAAGATGTGGGGAAAAGGGAACACTTCTACACTGTTGGTGGGAGTGTAAAGTAATACAACCTCCATGGAAAACAGTTTGGTGATTCCTAAGAGATCTAAAAATTGACCTTTCATACAACCCTGCAATCCTCCTATGGGGAATATACCTGGAGGAACTCAAACCACTCTGGGAAAACGATACCTGCACATGCATGTTTGTTGCAGCATTATTCGCAGTAGCAAAAACATGGAACCAACCATGCTGCCTATCCAAAGAGGACTGGATAAAAAAAAAAAATGTGGTACATATACAAGATGGAATATTATGCAGCCATAAAGAAGGATAAAATTATGAATTTTGCAGGAACTTGGGTGGATTTAGAGGCTATACTACTGAGTGATTTATCACACAAACAAAGAACCAAGTATCAGATTTTCTCACTCATAAGCGGACCTTGAACAACTATCACAATACTATACGAAAGAGATTGGCAGTAGTGGAAAACTGCCAGGTAGGGGGAGCACACCTCATTTACAAGGGTACCTGCATAATGAACATTTGTATACCTAACCCTGAATTGTACTCCTAAAATATTACTGGGAATATACCTAAAGAAAATGAAATCATTATGTCAAAGAGATATCTTCATGGCCATGTTTATTGCAGCACTATTCACAATAGTCAAGATGTAGAATCAACCTAAGTGTCCATCAGTGGGTGAACAAATAAAGAAAATGTGATATATATGCACAATGGAATACTATTCAGCCATAAAGAGAACACAATCCTGTCATTTGAGACAACATGGATGAAGCTGGGGGACATCATGTTAGGTGAAGTAAGCCAGGCACAGAGTGATAAATACCATATGATCTCACTCATAAGTATGTGGAAGCTAAGGAATTTGACCTCATAGAAGCAGAGGGTAGAATGGTGATTACCAGAGGTCAGGATGGTTAGGACATAGAGGGAGATATGAAGAAGTTAGTCAAAGGATATATAATTACCAGTAGATAGGAGGAATACGTTCAAGAGATCTATGATACAGTATGGTGATTATCTTTAATGTTGATTTATTGTATTCTTGAATGATGAAGAGAGTGAATGTCAAAAGCATTCTCATCAAATGATAACTATGTGAGATCTGTATCTGTTCATGAGCTATAATGAACAATTCCACCATGTATATACTTCAAAATATCATTTTGTGCATAATAAATACATATCATTTTATCTGTCAATATTTTTTTAAAGGGTCGTCTGAAAAAACGATGACATTTCTCAGAAAACATTAAATAGTATGGTTGAAGTTGTAAAACATCTAATATTGCATTTCAGAATTTAGGAAGATGGAAAGTTGTGAGCTATCAAATCATTAAATATATTGTTTGATATTACTTAACTCAACATGATAGAAACACACACGTAGTGTTTCCTGAGTCTTAGATAGTGTTTTAAGTGTTTTACATATATAAATTATTTACTCTTTGCTACAATCCCATGATAGTTGGGGTATTTTTAATCTCATTTTGTGGAGGAAGCTGAAACAAAAAGAGCTTCAATACTTCACTTCAGAGGAACCAGGAAGACTCACCATATGTATCACACACCTCCAGAGTCACCATTCACATAAATATAATGGACATAGGATTCAAAATTCATGATTTTAACCTGTGTAATATGCTGCCTTTTATGAATGGTTTGTCAAAATTGGAAATCAATTCAATTACTATTTATCATATATTTCTTTTAGAACTATTTTGTGGGACAGATCTCCAAAGTTTTCCTTTTGTGGGACTAAATCTCCAAAGGTTTCCTATCTCAAAAGTTTCCTGGTGTTTCAGCAAATAATTTCCACCTCTCACGTGCCTGACACTATGAAGTCACAGTGTTTCTTTGGTATACTCAGAACGTCACTGTATATCAGGGAACTGATCTTCATTTGTACAAGGGTGGATCCCCCCAAAATGGAATTATCTTTTGGAGGGCGATCCCTTGTACACAGGCTCCCCTACTAGGTAGGTGTTATAGGAACCCATCGGCATCAGCGTACCAGCTAGCATTGTGAGAGGCTGCGTTTTTGAGAAATCTCCTGAGTTGTGGCAAACAGGTGACTAGATCTTCCACCATGACAACACACCTGCCCACACCGCACCGATTGTTCACAGTTTTTGACCAAAAATGGCATGGCTTCCCATATCCCACCCTCCCTATTTACACTTGATGTTCCCCTAGCAAACTTTTTTTGTTTGTTTTGTTTCCCTGGATTAAAAAATTCCTTAAAGGGAAACGTTCTGATGATGTGGAAGTGGTGAAACAAAAAAGCAGCAGAAGAACCAAAAGCCATCAAAAAGGACAAGTACAAAATCTGTCTTGAGCAGTGGGAAAAGCATCTCGATAGGTGTATGGTATCAAATGAAGAGTACTTTGAAGGTTGAAGTTTGAACCTGTAAGAATAAATACACAATTTTATATAAGTAAATTCCAGGTTTTGGGGGGGTATGTCATAGAATTTATCCGTGTTGTCAATTTGTGCATGCTTTCAGGAAATAAAATATTATTTTAATTGTTTTTCATGAAAATATGTTTATTTTGTGTTCTTCATACAACATATTTATTTTTGGTAGTAAAACCTGATGATTTGCTACTGAACTTGATAAATACTTCAGCTAAAAACTGGAACATCTATCTCTGAAATTCAATTATCCTCTTTTATACCTGAACATTGTATTCTTTGGATAGAAGTATACGACTAAAGCACTCAAGTTTTCTTGTTCAAAAGCAAGTAGTTGATATTCTGTGATTATATAGGCTGTCCAAAACATCTTTATTAAATCATACGCTTCTATTAACTTGCTTTCATAACTGCTTATTAAAGTGGTCTCTACTAATTGCAACTTAGAGCTTGTTCTCATCTTTACATTGAGCCCTAAAACCATATCTCATGTCTAGGGACGCATTCTACAACAAGCCTGCTTGATCTTGACTTCTGGTATATTTCTAGGTCTCTTGGCTTAAGTGTTTTTTGCACCTTTCTTGTTTTAGGAACTCAAGTAAGTGGGGTTTACTCACTGTGTAGTTTTACTTCCAAACTTCTGACTCTTCATTCATAGGAGGTAATCCTGCATACTTCAGAGAGTTTCTGTGAGAACTGGTTGATAAAAATACGCACTGCAAAGAAGAAAGTGGTATGTTAGTTTCCTCTGGGTGCTGTAAAAAAATACCACTAATTTTGTTTCTTAAAACCCACACATTAATTCTCTTATACTTCTTTTTTTTTTTTTTTGAGTTGAGTTGGAGTCTCACTCTGTTGCTCAGACTGGAGTGCAGTGGCTGCTCCTGGCCACTGTAGCCTCGACCTGCTGGGCTCCGGTGATCCTTCCACCTCAGCCTTCCAAGTAGCCGGAATTATAGGCATGCGCTACCACGCCCGGCTGATTTTTTGATTTATTGTAGAGATGAGGTCTCGCTGCCCAGGTGGGTCTCGAACCCGCGGGCTCAGCCAATCCACAATCCACTCACCTCAGCCTCCCAAAGGTGCGGGATGACAGGCTGAGCCACCGAGCCCGGCTTCTTATAGTTCTTTTTAAAAAAATTCATTAAATTTTATTTTATTATAAATAGGTGGGGTACAAGTGAGGATTAACTATACAAATAGGCCGCATACAGGTCAAGTTTGGGCCTTCAATTGGTTCCGTACCCTTTGTGTTGTTACGTGTCACTCTATATTCTTTAATTTAATTTAGTTTTTGCTTTATTTTATTTTATCATAAAGATGTGGGGCACAAGTCAACATTAGGTATATAAGTAATCTGCAAGCAGGTGAAGTTTGTCCTTCTGCATACCAGAAGTCCAAGATCACTTTCACTGGGATAAGGTCAAGGTGATAGAAGAACTGGATTCTTCTGGAGGTTCTGAAGGACAATCCATTTTCTTGTTTTTGTTGGCTTCTGAAGGACACCTCCCTTTCTTGGTTTGTGATCCCTTTCTGGCATCACTACAGCCTCTGGCTACCTGTCTCACATTTCCTGTCTTCTCTTTTGTAGTCAAGTCTTCTATGCCTTCTCTTTATAAAAGCACTTGTGATTAGAAGGACTGGCATAAATAGTCCTTAATAATATCTACTATCAAGGTCCTTAATCATATCTGTAAAATCTCTTTTGCAGTACATGTGACATTCACAGTTTCCAGAGATTAGGATGTAGATATCTTTTAGGTCATTATCCACCTTACCAAGCAAAGTCTTTTCAGGTCCTTGGAAATACATACATAGCTAGGAAGACATTAAAGGAACACCAAGAAAGGCCCATCTCTGAAAAGTGTCCCAGAATATTTCAATTGATTTGTTGTTTTAAAGAAAACTCTTAAAAATCATTTATAGTATATCCTGGATATGTTCTATTCCATATTCCAAAAGTTAGAAATGTCTACCCACCAAAAATCCATGTTCAGATTTTAGATGTTATCCAACACATTTTTCTGAGCGAATATTTGATATGATATTATTATCACAAGACATATGAAGAACAGAAATGCCAGGGAGGATGATGGAATAACTTATATTTTACCATTTAATCCCAGATACCTGTAAGAGTGAAAAAAAGTATTAAATATTATAATAAAATAACAAACTTAGCCAGGTTTATGGTGGGCAACTATATGCAACTACTTTATCTAAAGATTTATTTTTTTAAGACCTTTGGCAAATATTTCTACAAAGAATTCTGAAAGTACAGACTATAAATAAAAAAATAAATTAGATATCCTTGAAATTGAAAATGTCTACTTTTCAAAAGGTACTGTTAAGAAAATAAAAATGCAAACCACAGACTGGAAGAAAACATTCTCAATACATATATCTGACAAAGGGCTTGCAACCATAATAGTTTTCAAAACTCTTGTAACTTACTATTTAGATAACCCATACAATTTTACACAAATACGGAGGATTTTGATAGACACCTCACGAAATAAGAAATACAAAGGACTAATAAGCACATAAAAAGTTACTCAATATTACTCATTATCAGAAAAATAAAATTATGTAAAAATTGAAATATCACTACACACGCACGTGGATGGTTGCAATTAATAACACTGTCAAGGATATGTAGCAACTGGAAAACTCATATACTGCTGAAGGCAGAGTAAAATAGGACAATTATTTGTCAATTTCTTGCAAAGTTAAACACGCGTATATATTATAACCCTGGAATTCTAGTCCTTGATCATTTCACAAGAAAAAATAAAATAAAATATGTTCATACAAAGATTTGCACATGTATTTTTTTAAACTATAATTGTGTCAGCTTGGGAACAATTTTAATGTGAATCAACAGGTGAATATATATCCATACTTTGGGTTATTCACATGATGGACTACTATTCAGCAATGAGAAGGAAGGAATTACTGATGCTTGTAACATGAATGAATTCCACAAATATTATACTGAGCATAAAGGGGGAAAAAAAAACCAAACCCAGAATCCAAAGAGTCTTTACTGTTTGATTGTATGATTCTATTTATTTGAAACTATAGAAAACAGCAATTGGAGCTATGGCAGTAATTAAAACAGTATAAAAGAATTTCATCAAAGCTTATTAAAATGTTAATATAAAGTGGTTGCGTATTATTATATGGACATTATACCTCAATAAAATTGATCTCAAAATATACTTGTAACTATCCTTGTTAGAAAAGTTATGCATGTTTGTTGTTCTCTGTGGGGAATTTAGAAAACAGTAAAAAGGTGAAGAAAGTATGAGAGAGAAACAACCTATCTTTTAGAATGAAGACAAAGATGGAACCTAATAGTATAAAAATGCTATGCCTTTCCTTTAACCTTCACTCCCCATTTGTTGATTCCAGAGTAGTGTTAAATTTCAACCTCAACTTCCTGGGGACCTAGGCCCTCCCAGTGGCTCCTATAGATGTTTTGCTGTAGGAAAATGAAGAGAAGACCTACTCTCAGGCTTAATCTGAGTTTGACTCCCTCGTTTGTAAAACACAAGCAATGGGACCCAGTTTAAAGAGCCCCATTTAAAGCCATTTAGCCTTGTTCTCAGGGACACACATCTAAGATTTCTGTTCCTTCCCCTGACCCACCCATCTGCTTTTAGACTTGTGTCTATTTTGTTGTGCTTTATTTTCATTTTTGTCCTTCTAGCTTGTCTCTTTGTGTTGGTTCTAGAGTTTGGCCCTTGCCTTGCTTGCCTTAGCATCACACTCTAATTCCCTCTATTTATTTCAGACACTAAGAAAACGGCACTGAAATTCTTCTTCTGACCTGTGGTTGATTGCTGTAGTCCTCCATTTTTATTCTGGGAATAGAGTTTGATTCTTAGAGACTTTTCTTTGAACTGCTTTTATCCTTGGAGACTTTTCTTTGAACTGCTAATCTAGACTTTCAACACCTCTTTCTGCCTTCATGTCTCTCTCCACTTCCTTCACTGACCTCCAACTGGCAGAGTCAGGAAACCTTTGTAAGTAATCTAACAGATCTTGGCACCTTGGACTGCAGTTCTGACTTGATTCAATGACACCATTGCCAGATACATTAACCCATCATCACTTTTACACCTTTGACTGCGTTCTAGTCCTGAACTCTAATTTCACTGACAACTTTGTGCCTTTATTCAACCAAAGAAAGTATACCTTTGCAGAGAAGTTTTTCTAATGCTTGACCTCATTTCCTTTGTTCTTATCTCTGTTTAAAGTAACATAGCAGTAGGTACTTGGCACCACTTTTGGATACTGTACAGCTAATTAAAAGCAAAATTGTTTCACTTCAATCTATTTATTGTAAGACTCTGTTCTCCAATCACCTCAGATATTGATAATTAATTTAAATACAGATAGTCATCTTTTTATTGAAAAAAACTATGCATGAGGCTTCGTAATCACTGTCTCATTTTATCCCTCAAAGTCTGATCTTTAAAACTAGATTTATTCTTTCACAATATTTTAACATTTTGATTCTGTATGAACAGAGGAGATTTTAAACAATGATTTACAACAATTTTCCAGTGGAACTGAGTAAAAGCAGAAGAAATGTGGAAATAATATGTCTGGTTGCATTTATTTATTTATTTGTCTATCTGTATTTATATTTAAAGTAGTGTGATAGAAATTGTGTTACAGATTTATACCCAGAACTTTGTGTCAGTTGAGAAAACTTAGTTCTTTCTCTGTAAAAAGAAAAAAAAATTCTACAAAGAATTTGACTTCATTCTGCCAGAATATTTTTGTTGAACTCAAATGACATTATAAATGAGTGGAAACATATTAATCTCTAAGGACAAAAGTGCCGTAAAATGACTTCTATTGTTATTCTATTTATTATGACAATGTGATATTTGGATCAGAACTGAATGAGAATAGCTTTATTCATAATCTGAAATGCTAGCACAGAGTGAAAATTCACACACATAATTAGAGAGCAATTAGAAAATATTTTAAGCAAAACCGGAAATGGGTAGACTTTTATCAACATTGCCAAAGTTAGTCACTTACTCCATGTAAACCTTATATGGACCGATGTATACCAATGCATGTGAATGTCTACTTAAACAGTTTTATAGTAGCAAAAGTGGCAGCAATCAAAACATTCATTTTAGGGGTTGGATACATTATTGTAATATAGTCATTTAATCTAATACTAGCAGCCTTTCAAAAGAAATACGTAGAAAGAATGAGAAGAATGTCCACAATAAATTTTCAAAAGGGAATTGTGGAACAGAAAGTAAGCATGATCTCATTTATGTTAATAGATATAGATAGATAGATAGATAGATAGACAGACTGTCATACACATGCACAGAAAAATTTGAGAACATGCAACTGCTAACATTTATCTCTGAAAAATGAAAATGTAAGGAGACATTTCTCTTTTATTGTTTAAAATCACTAGGTTGTATCAAATTTTACAATGTAGAAGTCTATCTTTTGTAGTAAAAATATTAAATAAATTGCAATGAAAAATAAAATGCCACTCTCAAAAATCTAAACCATATGGTGCTTAATCATCAACAAACACATGGGGATAGACAGAAGATAGCATTCGAACTCTGAGCTTAGTGCATTGAACTTATTAACCGGGCCTCTCCTGTCCTGCTTCTGCCAAATCCTCACTTAAATGTGAATTTCTGGGCATCCCAGATACAAGTAGGCATGGGAACAAACCATGAAATTATGTCCCTTGTTACTTTTATTCTTCTAGTATCATCCTAGTAATTTATTTTTCTTGTTTTCACTTGGCTAACTACTGAGTCATTCAAGATTGTGCCTTAATATTCAACCTATCCAGGAAGAACTTATCAGATTTGTCCCAGAATCCTGAATTGGATAACCCCAATTAATAGTCCTATGTCACCCAGGCTAACAAATGTCAAAGCTTTTGCCTCCGAACTGCCATCATTTATGTATGTAATTGTTTCTTGCTGCAACTATTTTGGTAGCAGGATACATTTTATCTCTTAATTCCAAATCCCAGTATTAATATTGATATGTATTTTAGATGATTAAATTAAAGTATCTCTCTATATACAGGTTAAATTTTGTATTGTGGTTTTTTTTTTTTTTTACTAGTTGTTAAAAATTAAAATAATATTCTATTCTATCAGATCCACAGTTTGGAAATAGCTTGTTTATGAAAATGCAACTGAAGAATGTGGAAAAGATCATGGACAAACATGTATTAAAGAACGTGGGTCATGCGAGATCTCAAAGAGTCAAACTCATAGAATTAGAGAGTAGAATGATGGTACCAGAGGCTGAGAGCTGGAGTTGAGTAGACAGAAAGAGGAGATGTTGGTCAAAGGTACAAAGTGTTCTTTAGACAGGAAGAGTATGTTCTGGAGATCTAATGCACGGTATGGTGACTGCCGTCAATGTATTGCATGTTTCGAAAGAGCTCAGAGAATAGACTTCAAATATTCTTACCATGAAGAAATGATAAGTACTTGAGGTGATAGATATGTTAATCAGCCTGATTTGATCAATGCACAAAATATACATGTGTCAAAACATCACCTGGCACCCTATAAATATACAATTATTAGTTGTCAATTAAAAATGAAAGAAAACATAAAAAAATCCTGGATACTTATCTTGTTGACTTATATTAGCGTCTATGAAGTAAAAATGAGAATTACCTTTCAGGATGCTTGCATGGATGAAAGAAAGTGTTGAATCTAGAGGCACTATACAAATTGTCATGAAATAAGATATTAATAGTATTTAATAATAATAATAATGTAAATATAAAAGAACTTAGATAGCCCTTAAGACATCTGGACAAGGGCTACAAATATATTTGTTATTTAATGGAGGCCTTTTTTTGGCCTGAATTTGATATTTGACAATTATTTTTCCATTTCCAAAATGTATTTCTCTAGATTGGCACTGTTATAGCATCAGATATTGAAACTGAATTGTACAGGAAATTGGTAATAATTGTCAGAGAAATGAAAGCTAATTACTGTACGTCTTACTTTTATCATAATGTGAAGCCTTGACAAAACAAATTAAGAGGTTTTTTCCATCACCACAGCAACAATTTTCGACTTTGTTTGCTTTTCTGAAAATATAACCAGTCAAGCACATTTAATTTAACTCGAGCAGACTGAAAAATTGATTTTTTTTTTAGTGATGCAATTAGGTTTAAAAAAAAACAAGTTAAATAATTATATGCACAGTTTAGTTTGTTCGTAAACCCTTTAAGAACTTTATTTTGAGTTATAGCAAACAAGAAATTGACTATAAAATAAGGCAAATGATTGTACTGGTGGGATATCTATTACTTTTTGTTTGTGATGTTCATCTGAAATCAGATGGTTGGTATAAATTAGTAACAATATTTGCTTGTATATGACCTTCATAAATGCCTGTTGACTATTGCCCATCTATTAAAGTGACACACTTAAAGTGACTCATTCATTTAACTTAAGTAAATATGTCTTCTTGTAAAAAAAAAAAATCTATAAACTCCAAACAAAAATAAGGAATATATGACAATATTCTTGAAATCAGGAATGTCTGAATTATATCCATGACATACTCAGCAGCTATAAATCAACAGCAAATAATTAATATGAGATAATAATATTTGATGTCAAAAATTATTTTTACTGAGGTTTTTTGAGAGTGTTTTGGCACTTTAATCTTTAAAAACTTGAAAGAAAAGTAAAATGTGGATCATTTTTCTGATAAGATTATGCTTTCTGCATTTACCTAGATTACATCGATTTTTCAGGCTAGGAATTCTTAAGTTTTAAAGAGTTTTCCTACTCAAGCCCGTTAACCTTCTGACCTTTGCAACTGTCCCCTCTGTTTGGAATTTTCTTCTCTTAGCTTTTCATGTGATTGTTCTCTCTTCCATTAGGTTTTGCTTCAAATGTCTTCTCCCTAAGAGGCCTTCCCTGATTGTACTATTTTAAATGGTTCCCCCAAGTATCTTTCTTTCATTAAGTTGTTAAATTTTTTCGTCACACTTAATCTGCCAGCATATAGTTCCATTAGGACAGGTGCTGGAAATTAATTTTTAAAATGGCATAGTAAATGAATGAATGAGTGAACTTATAAATATGGTGACTCATAATTGTAGTCTGTGAGTACCTATATAGTCCCATTCCCTGAAATAATAAATAAATACATTACTGATACTTATTGAGAGCCTTCTATGTGTTCAGGATAGTTACAGAGGCATGTGGAAATAAAAACTATTTTTGTCTTATATGGTCTGATTATGAATGTATGGGAGAGACACAGGAACTTGTAGCAAACATTATAAATTTACATCAACCTTACTGTAATTTAAGTTTAAGAGAAAGATCAGAGACAGACAGAGGGAGAGAGAGAGAGAGAGAGAGAGAGAGAGAGAGAAAGAGAGAGAGTCAGTGAAAACTGGTTCAGTCACTGAATGCCTGATGGAGAGTTTTAGGCATCCCCAACAAATTAAAGTATGTGTGTATTGTATTGTATTTGGGCACTAAGAAATTTGAAGGTAATTGGGAATCCCACTAAATTATTAACATTATTATTTAATAGGCCAAAGTCCTTCATATATATAAAGAAAATCTCAGAGATAGCTCGAGATATATAATTCTCCGCTGTTAGGTGCACTGCTGAAGCCATTTGAAATTCCATGGTCTTATTCCAGTGACTAGTGTTTTCTTTATCCTGGGTTCATAACAAATCAGAAGCATAAGGAATGATACATTCTGATGCTCAATCAGTTCAGTTTCAGGATTAATAATGGAAACTGTGGTTGCTACATGGTGCCAACATTCCCAAAGATGTGCCCAGCACTTTGCATCGGAATAGTAGTGATAAGATCTAGATTTCAGCTTCTTCTAACATTCTAGTCAATATCAAGCCTTTGAAAACATATTTAATAAAAAAATCAATGCCTACATTAATTATTGATCTTTAATTATGAAAAATACTTAGAGCAATAAATTTCAGGCAACTTTGACCAGTCACGCATAGAGTTTTTTTCACTTGTGTTAGAAACTATTTCTGCTTTGGTAAACAACAGGAAAATATATTTTCAGAATGATTAAATGCTAGACCTCAAATTTGGGAACCAGTTATTTCTTTCAAACACATTATTTAAAAAAATTTAAAATGTATATGTTCATACTAGGGGGAGTAGCCCTCAATGGAACCAAACTGATCTGAAATTAATTAATTATTCACTGAGGACTATACTGGTCTAAAAAAGGCATAGAAGCAAATTAGACAATTTGGTTCATGATCAAATAAGATACTTCATTTACTGAAAAATCTATTTCTTCATATTATTCAATGGATTTTATATTTGATGGGCTTCCACATTTATAACATTGCTGTGCTCTGACTTTTTGGATGGCAATGCTGTTTCTTTCATTTGGAGCCTGAAAAATGAATTGACTCATTCGAAGTAGATGACTAAAGTGCGGAATTAGACTATCACAACTAAAAATGTAAATTTCAGTTTTTTTCACATCTCATTCTAGTGCACTTTCTTCTGCAATGCAGTGTCATCAAAGGATGATAAACTTTGCAGTCAGACCAGAAATCAAATCTTGACTCTATTGCTTACCTCCTAATTCTTTACTTTCATCAAGTGACTACATTTCTCTGTGTTTCAGTTTCACTGTTTATACAACCAAAAATAGCTAAAAAAAAAAAATAGTAATACCTATTATTAAGGCTCTATTGAAGTGGTAAGAGCTTGGCACATCTGAAGCATTTTGCCCAGAATGTCTCCTAGCCCCTTCTTCAGAATCAACTCCAAGTTTGCCTTATCTAACCACAGTGATATAATACAAAGAATTTTGGTCTGAGAGAGGTTGCTGTCTCTGCTCTGTCACTAACTCAGTCTTTAATCTCCAGCAAGTACATTCTGGATTTTCTTTGCTTAGTGTGTCACTGACAGTCATGCCTTTCAACTTCATATCCACCCTTCATCTCTCTACTTTACCTATAGAGGGTACTGGAAAGTCACTGAAAGAGGAAGGGGTTCTTCTTCCTGGTATGGGGTGTGCTCATGACTAGCAGATTCCTAGAGAGGCAGACTGGCACCTTTCAGTAGACAACGTCTGAGTCCCCAGAGGGAGTATTTGTAGCGAGGTCCACCACCCAGCACCTCCACAAAGTCTCTGCCATCCAGTGGCCCACACCTGCAACCTTCCAACAAGGTCTGGACCCTTCTAGAGGGCTTTGCTCCCTTGAGAGCTCTGCCTCAGCCCTAGAGGTATCGTGATTGCCCCTTGTATTGGTTGTTTCCATGTTCTTTGGAATTCTGAATTCATTTTTTCTCTGAGTAGGCAGTCACCTTATATTGTTATATTTCTTTAAATTAAACCCTGTCTGTTTAAACTTTATCTTCTGGTTAGTGTGCCTTGCAAATGATTAGGTTCCATCAAATCATCAATAAGTTAGCTTAAACTGATTTTAATCTCTGATATTTAATGAGATTTTGTTAGATTAAGTGAAATATGCTCATGTCTGTCCTTGGAGAAGTGTTCCTCATAGATATGTGTGTAGGAAGCCAATACTTGGTCTAGACATAGTTTATTCTGTTGTGCTGCAAGAGAATAATATGAGGCTGATGATTCAAAAGAAGAGGAATGGGGATGAGATTTTAAAAAAAAAAAAGGTCTGGGTGTGGTGGCTCAAGTCTATAAGCCCAGCACTTTGGGAGGCTGAGGAGTGAGGATGGCCTGACCTCGGGGTTTCGAGATCAGCCTGGGCAACTTGGTGAGATCTCATCTCTAAAACAACAACAACAACAAATTAGCTGGGTGTGGTGGAGTGCTCCTATGGTTCCAACTACTTGGAAGGCTGAGGAGGAAGGATCACCTGAACCCAGCAGGTCGAGCCTGTGATAGCCATGAGTATATCACTGCACTCCAGCCTGAGTGACAAAATGAGACTCCAACTCAAAAAAAAAAAAAAAAAAAAGAGATATGTGGGTTGGAATAAAATGATGATTTTGCTTGAGGATCAGGTCAATTGACTTAGACAAATAGTTTCCCCTAAATGATAGTAGTAATTATTACCTGTGGAATATTTGAATAATAAATTTGTCCATTTTCTAATGGAAACTAACCGAATCAACTCTGGGGTTGAGAACTGGTCCATGTATTTTGAAAAACTCTTTACATAAGTCTGATGTGTTGCTTCCTCTCCATCTTCACTAACTAATTATTCAAAAAGAATCTGTTCATGGAGAACCTATTACGTGCCAGAAACAGTCCTGGGTACTGGATGGTGTACCAAACTCACACACAAAAAAGGCTTATGTTCAAAGAGTTTGTTGTCTATGAAAGAACAAAAAAAGTCTACTTTTAATTCCTCCAACTATGTGCCAGGCATTGTGCTAAGCATTTTACTTATACATCTGCTTTGGTTTTGGAAATCCAGTGGGGTAGGTAAAATTAATAAAACAACTTATAAATAAGAAAATGAAGCTCAGTGGTTAATTTATTTATCTTGTTAAAGATATACAAAGCATTATTAGTGTAAAAATGAAGATGAGAGAGTGCTTCATGAGAAGGGGAGCACTGAGCTTGAACACTAATATTTTTAAGTCCTTGTTTTTTTTTTCTTCTAAAAAAATGGAAAACATTTGAAATGGAAATTCTTATTCTCTCTCTCTCTCTCTCTAACTCATTTTTTTTTTTTTTGTTTTATTTCAGTAGTATTCTGGTAACCTTGATTTTGTCTTTACGTGAAGTCATAGATCAAAGATGAAAAGTCCACTTTTTTTTTTGAGTGGGGGTTCACTCCGTCACATGCTCCTGTGATAGACCCTGTGGTGGGGAGAAAAGAGTGAGATGTAGTTATCAGGGTTCAATGGAAACAGAACTGCATGAAGATACATGAGAGCTGAGTTAGATATGGACACTTTCTCTACTGAAGAGTTTCTCTTCTCTACTCACTCATACAACCACTCAGTGGGAGAGAAGATAGTAAAAAGTCTAGCGACCTCCCAGCCCCTATTTTTGTTTCATTCTTTTAATTGAATATGAGTAAATTTATGGAAAGTTCTTTGTAGACTGAGGAAGGCTAACTAAACACAAATGATGAATTAAAAAAATATCAGGAAGTTCAAGACAGAGAAAACCAAGAGGCAACATAGCTTAGAGAAGGCAAGGTGAAGTGGGGAAATCAAGATAAGTTTCAGAGAGCTGATGACCTTTGCAATGAACCTTGATGGATGAATAAGCTTTGATAGGTGGATTTTGGATGGAATTATAGGCAGAATAAATGGAATAAAAATGGATGGAAAAAGAAATATCTAGGCCATGTTCAAGGAACAGGAAACAGTGTAATTTATTTGAAACTTACAGTAGATATCAGGAAGACTAGAAAAGCTATGTAACTGAATCGGAGTCAAAAATACTGGTTGAGAAGTTTGCGAGCGGGTACCTAGCATGGGTGGATCTACTCTTTAAGAAGGGCAATCAGGTAGTGATGTCTCTACATTGAAAAATTGAGAGAGTGCCTTAGGAGTGAGATAAGAGAGGTCTGATGGGTGTGTGTGTGTGTGTGTGTGTGTGTGTGTGTGTGTGTGCGCGCACGCACAAATACGTGTGTTTAACAGTGGGCCTTGGAGAGAACCTCCAAGAGATTCATCAGAAGCAAAATCCCTGAGACTTAGGGCAGAGTCGGTGATACCTGCAAGATTTTGAGCAGGTTAATGAAAAGCATGCTGGATTTGATTAACCTAGAAGTCAAAAGAACATATATTTAAAGGATTGAGGAAGAGATTGAGAGAGAAGAGTTGATGATATTTGTTTGTGACATACAGAATTTGAAATACCCACTGTAGAAATTCCTCTAGGGAACTGGCAATGTGTGTCTGGGGCTTGGAGAGAGGTAAGGCTAGAGCAACGGGTGTAGGAATCTCGGCAGAGAGGCATTGACTAAAGTCCCCGCAGACTTTGAAATTACCAAGGAAAACTGTAAAAAGAGGAGATGGGTAATAATCTTTGGGGACTTGGCCTGTAATCCCAGCACTTTGGAAGACCAAGGCAAGCAGATTGCCTGAGCCTGTGGCTTCAAGACCTGCTTGGGCAACTTGGCGAGACTTCATCTCTATGATAAGTAAAAAAAATTACCTGGGCGTAGTAGTGTGTGCCTGTAGTTCCAGCTACTTGGAAGGCTGAGGTGGAAGGATCGCTGGAGCCCAGTAGGTTGATGCTGGGGTGGCCATAAGCAGGTCACTGCACTCCATTCTGGGTGATGGAGTGAGACTCGGACTCAAAAAAAAAAAAAAAATCTTTGGGGATATATACATCTAGTGATTTAGAAGAGGCAGCAGAACTACAGTGGACAGCAACATCAGCAGTCTTAGAACAGGAGGCGAAGACAAGTGTGGTGGTAATGAAACTGAGGGAGGAGAGGGATTTGTGCGGCGACTTGGGACCAGCTGTTGCATTTGTGACATTTGAAAACAGTTTTAGCAATTGTGGAGGTGGAAACCAGATTTCAAGGGATTAAGTTTTTAAGTTTTTATTGAGTGATGAGGAATCAAAGGCTGGAAGAAGAACCTGATCTTTTCAGAATCCTGAGCATGGAGTGCAGAGGAGAACTAGGGCAGAAGATCACATATTTTGTAACATTCACGAAGATGAATTTAAGATAGGAGTGATCTAGGTGTGTTCAGGAACAGAGGGGTACTTGGTGATAGGTATTTTGATGTCCAAAAGGAATGATGTGAAAGTTTAGGTGAGAGATAGAGTATTGGATTCAGAATAGAGCTTTCTACAGAAGGAAAACTTAAGTTCTATTCAAAGACTTATTCTGAATCAAGAGGGCAATTTGTGTCTACCCTGACAAATTTGCTTTTAAAATCATTGATTTATTGCTAGAACATTCTCTGACTTTCTTTCTCTCATGCTCCTTCAATATTTTAATAAGAACACACACACACACACACACACACACACTCACACACACACACACAGAGGAAGCAGAGAGAGAGAGAGAGAGAGAGAGAGAGAGAGAGAGAGAGAGAGAGACTTTGAGAATGTAAAATAATCCGGTAACTCCCTCCCAAATGTTCACATGTATCCTGGACAAGCAGAGGTTATGCTCTTGCCCAGGTAGCTGAAACTTGGGGCCACCCTACGAGCTGGTATCTGATTCTCAGAAATTTCACGGCAGAGAGCATTCATTAGGAAATTGAGTTCACGTAATGTCATGGTCATACTACCCAGAGGACACTTGGCAGAAATACTTTTTTCTTTTTAAGTGCCTTGTGGGCAAACTCATTGCTAAGTATATCTTGAAGAGCTTGAAAATGCAACCTCAGTGGATTCAGAGAGATGATTCAGTGTTTTACTCAATATAATTTTTTCTTCATCATCCAAGCTTCATATAATTTAGAGAGAACACCAAAAATTCCTTCCCTACCATTCTGAATATGATGAACGCAGTGTCCTATGGGGTGATTTGTTTATCCCTGGAATCATGACTGTCAGTATAAGTACACATTTATACTTATCAGAAACATCCCTGGTTATGATAAGAGATCTGAAATTACAGCCAATTTTCTTCAGGTCAGTAGAACGGAACTAATTGTTGGCAACTGATGAGAGTGAACTGCTGCATTATTAGAAATCTTTGGGTTTCCTGGCGTTGCCCTCTTAGCTGATGAATTTATGTGTTAACTAGAGGGAGTTCTGTTCTAAGTACTTATCATAAACCAATAAAGGGGTGTGTGTGTGTGTGTGTGTGTGTGTGTGTGTGTGTGTGTGTGTGTGTGTGAGTGACATTTACTCCATTAAAAAGCAGCATAAGTTTCTTTTGGTCCATGTTTCCCATTCCTCTAAATGGGTCTTCAAGGAGACATTAAAAGATTGGCCTCACAGCTGGAGGGAGGTGGTGGACAAAATTCCGCAGAGAAGCCCAGTGTTTACTTCATCCCTGTTTTTTTTTTTTTTAAGGAAATCACTCATCAGACAGGCATGCTGTCATACACCAGGATAAACTTGAGTCTTCCTTTTCACTTGGGAGAACGTAGGCGATGTTTTCCAGATAAGGATATTGGTTGAAAGCCAACAGCGAAGGTTCCTGATCAGATCTTAAGTGCTCGGAAGTGGAAGGAACTGCAAGGACATCATGTGGAGAAAAAATGTGAAAACACAGTGATATTTATTAACTGAGTTTGTGATATATCATTTTTCTGTAACATGTTTTGGTCTCTAGCCTGAGGGACTTTCCAACCAAAACTACATTCTTTTGTCTTTGAATAGAATTTCCTCTGGACTTTTAATCATTTCCTTGACTTGTGGACATCGTAATTTTCAGTGGTGGTATTTAAAATGTAGAAGCTCTCTGACCTGATTTACTGGGCATCAGAAGTTGTCCCATTATTTTAAAATGCACTTAAAAATAAGAAATCATAAGTATTATATCTGATTCCTTAAAAATTATTTTTCCGTTTTGTTCTGATGTGACTGTATATGTATACCATACAATTGATCACTTTTGTGTGTGTGTACAACTCAGTGGCATTAAGTACATTCAGTACATTCAGTTGTGAAGCCATTGTTTCTGTTCATTTCCAGAACTTTAAAATTTTACTATATAGAGAATCTGATCTTTTAAACAATAATTGCATTCTCTTCTTCTCCCACTCCTGTTAACTTCTATTCTATTTAACGTTTCTATGAATTTGTCTATTCTAGGTACTTCATGTAACTGAGACCATACAATGATTGTTTTTTGAGTCTGGCCTACTTCAGTTACTATGCTTTCAAAGTCCATCTGTGTTGCAGCGTGTATTTGAATTTAACATATTTTAAAGGCTGGGTGATATTTTATATATATATATATTTATATATATATATTTATAAATATGTATATACACAAATAAATATATACACACATACAAGTGTATGTATAAACACATACATATATATACACACATACAAGTGTATGTATAAACACATACATATGTATATCATATTTTATTTATCCATTCATTTGTGAATAGTCATATTATTTCTTCCTTTTAGCTATTTTAAATAATGATGCTATGAACATGGTTATACATGTATCTATTCATGCAACTCTTTGAGTTTCTGCTTTAAATTCTTTGGGTCTAAGGTACACCAAGAGATGAAAATTACTAGATATACAAGGGGGACCCCAAAAATGCTGGAATTTATTTATAAAAAATTGAGTGCTTATTCTTACAATTTTTTTTTTTGAGTTGGAGTCTCACTCTGTCACCCAGACTGTCACCACAGCCTCGACCTGCTGGGCTCCAGCGATCCTTCCACCTCAGCCTTCCGAGTAGCCGGAATTACAGGCATGTGCTACCACGCCTGGCTGATTTTTTGATTTATTGTAGAGATGAGGTCTCACTGCCCAGGCGGGTCTCGAACCCGCAGGCTCAGGCAATCCACTCACCTCAGCCTCCCAAAGACACGGAATGACAGGCTGAGCCACCGAGCCCGGCTTATTCTTCCACGTTTAAACTTCAGTCACCTTCAAAGTACTCTCCGTTTGATGAAATACTATGGAGACTTTTTTTCTGCTGCTCGAAACAGTTTTTGAACTTGTCAGTTTTGATGCTGTTTCATCTACTTCTACCGATTTTGGCTCACCTTTTTCACACTGGCAAAACTTTTTCCACTGAGGACTTTTTTCATCTGGGGAACGCAAGCAAACAAAAGAGTAACTGGGAAAGAGATCAGGTGAATAGGGAGGATGGGGTATGGGGTCATGTCATTTTTGGTCAAAAACTGCTGAACATTCATGCAGTGTACGTACTGTAATCACTCTCTATCAAATGGGCAAAAACAGTAAAAGAATCTCAAAAAAAAAAATATTCACTGAAACAGAATGTAGACTTTCACAACAACCCTAGCTGGGACACTGATGCTGGTGGGTTCCTAGAACACTTACTGGGGAAAGCCTATACTATAAGAAGCCTGCGGGCTACAAAATGATTACATTTTATGGGGGGGGGTGTCCCTCGTATGATAATTTTGTGTTTACCTTTTTGAGGAAGGGCTAAACTGTTTAACTTCTACATAGGCTGTATCCTTGCATGTTCCGACATATAATGTACAAGAATTCCAACTGTTTCATATCTCCGATAACACTTGCTATTTTTCATTTTTAAAGTAATCGTCATGCTAATTTATGTGATTTGGTATTTTATCGTGGTTTTGATTTGCATTTCCTAATAACTAGTAATATTAACAATCTTTTTATGTGCCTATTGACCATTTGTATATAGCCTTTGGAGAAATGTCTATTTATGTCCTTTTTTCCCCATTTTCTAATTGCAATTTTTGTTGTTGTTGTTTTTGAGGTGTAGGAACCCTTTATATACTGTGGATATCAACCACTTATTAGATATATGATTTCCAAATATTTGCTCCAATTTTGTGAATCATATTTTTACTTTGGGTTCTTTAATGAATGTAAGTTTTTAATTTTGATGCCCCCAATTTACCTGTTTTGTGTGTGCATGCGTGTGTGTGTGTGTGTATGTCTTAAAAGCTAAGTTTAACCTAAAATATACAAATATACATGACCTAGTTAAACTCTGAAGACAAGTCAGACTTGTTCTTTCTTTTTTTTTCATAATCAACATTTTTTATTATGGTTTTGTGGGGTACAGTTAAGGGTTAGGTATACAATTGCATTTCATTCACATACCCTGTTGGTAAGAGGTGTTTCCCCGTCCCCAGACAGATATTTGCTACTGTTAATCCCATCTCCCTCCCCCCCCATAGCTTCTCAGTACCATCAGTCATTTTCTTATAGTATTACATTGTATGTTCAAGGTCCATTATATGAGTGAGAACATGTGATACTCAGATCTTTGTTTCTGTGAGAGGTCACTCAGTATTATAGACTCTAGTTCCATCCAGGTTGCTGCGAAATTCATGATTTTGTTCTTTTTTATGGCTGCGTAGTAGTCCATCGTGTATATGTACCACATTTTTTTAAATCCAGTCCTCTCTTGATGGGTAGCATCGTTGTTTCCAAGTTCTTGCTATTGTGAACAACACTGCCATAAAAATACGTGTGCAGGTATCTTTTTTATAGAGTGATTTGAGTTCTTCAGGATATATTCCCAGTAGGGGGATTGCAGGGTCATATGGGAGGTTGATATTTAGAGCTTTTAGGAATCGCCACACTGCTTTCCACAGAGGTTGCACTAGTTTACACTCCCACCAACAGTGTAGAAGTGTTCCCTTTTCACCACACCCTCTCCAGCAGCTGTTATTTTTTGAGTTGCTGAAAATTGCCATTCTGACTGGAGTTAGGTGGTATCTCAGTGTGGTTTTGATTTTCATCTCCCTGATGATTAGGGAGGTTGAACATTTTTTCATATGTCTGTTGGCTGCTCGGATGTCTTCCTTTGAGAAGTGTCTGTTCATATCTTTTGCCCATTTTATAATGGGGTTGTTTGTTTTTTTCTTTTCAGCACATTTGAGTTCCTTGTAGATCCAGGATGTTAAGCCTTTGTGAGACCTGGAGTTGGCAAATACTTTTTCCCAGTCTGTGGGCTGTGTCCCTGCTCTCTTGATGGTATCTTTGGCTTTGCAGAAGTTTGTCAGTTTAATAAGGTCCCACTTGTCTATCTTCTCTCTTATGACCTGTGGGTTTCAGGTTTTGTTCAGGAATTGGGTGACAGTTCCGATTTCCATGAGGGTATTTCCTTCATTTTCTAAGGTTCTTGTGGTTTGAGGTTTTACATTTAGGTCTCTGATCCATTTGGAGTTAACCTTTGTGCATGGGGATAGATAGGGGTCCTGTTTCAATCTTCTGCATGTGGTCAGCCAGTTTTCCCAGCACCATTTACTGAATAGGTTCTCCTCTCCCCAGTGGTAGGTGGTGGAGGCTTTGTCGAAGATGAGTTGGTTGAGAAATTGAGGTTTTGCTTCTGGAATCTCAATTCTATTCCATTGATCTATATGCCTGTTCCTATACCAATACCAAGCTGTTTTGATGATTGTAGCTTTATAGTAAAGTTTGAAGTCTGGCAATGTGTTACCACCTGCTCTTTTTTTTTTGCTGAGGATTGTTGTGGCTATTCTTGGACATTTCTGTTTCCATATGAATTTCTGCGTTATTTTTTCTAGGTCTGAGAAGAATGTTGGTGGTAATTTGATGGGTATTGCGTTGAATTTGTAGATTGCCTTAGGTAAGATGGACATTTTCACAATGTTGATTCTTCCAATCCATTAGCATGGGATATTTTTCCACTTGTTTGTGTCATCTTTGATTTCTTTGAGCAGTGTTTTATAATTTTCATTGTAAAGGTCTTTCATGTCTCTGGTTAGGAAGATTCCAAGGTATTTCATTTTTTTGCGGCTATTGTGAATGGAATTGTGTTTTTTATTTGGGTTTCTGTTTGTTTGTTATTGGTGTAGAGAAATGCAATTGTCTTTTGTACATTTATTTTGTATCCTGAGACTTTGCCAAAGGACTTTATCAGTGTAAGGAGGTTTTTGACAGATTCTCTTGGGTTTTTAAGGTAAACAATCACATCATCTGCAAAGAGAGATAACTTGACATCCTCTTTTCCTATTTGGATACCCCTGATTGCCTCCTCTTCTCTGATTGCTTGAGCCAGGACTTCCAATACTATGTTGAACAGGAGGGGTGAGAGTGGATATCCTTGTCTTGTTCCAGTTTTCAGGGGAAATGGTTCCAATTTTTGTCCAGTTTTCAGGGGAAATGGTTCCATTTTTGTCCAATTTAGGAGTATGCTGGCTGTGGGTTTCTCATAGATGGCTTTTACTATTTTGAGGTATGTTCCCCATATGCCTAGATGTTCAAGGGTTTTTATCAAGAAGGGGTGCTGAATTTTATCAAAAGCTTTTTGTGCATCTAATGATATAATCATGTGGTTTTTGTTTTGACATCTGTTGATGTATTTAATTACATTTATGGTTTTACGAATGTTGAACCAGCCTTGCATCCCAGGAATGAAGCCTACTTGGTCATGATGGATGATTTTTGAGATGTGTTACTGAATTTGGTTTGCTAGGATCTTGTTGAGAATTTTAGCATCTATGTTCATCAAAGATATTGGCCTGTAGTTCTCTTTCTTTGTTGGATCTTTACCTGGCTTGGGTATCAATGTGATGTTGGCTTCTTAAAATGATTTGGGGAGAGTTCCATCTTTTTCAATCGCCTGGAATACCTTCAGTAGAATTGGTACCAGCTCCTCCTTAAATGTCTTGTAGAATTCTGCTGGAAAGCCATCTGGACCAGGGCTTTTTTTGTAGGAAGTTTTCTTATTATATAGTCGATTTCCTTGATTGTTATTGGTCTATTTAGGGTCTCAATTTCTTCTTGTTCCAACCTAGGTAGGTTGTGTGATGCCAGAAAGTCCTCCATTTCCTTAAGGTTTTCAAGTTTGTTTCCATAAAAGTGTACGCAGTAGTCTAATGATCTTTTATATTTCTTCAGGGTCAGATGTGACTTCATCTATTGTGTTTCTGATTGTGCTTATTTGGGTTTTTTCTCTTTTTTACTTGGTTAGTCTAGCTAGGGGACCATCAATCTTATTTATCCTTTCAAAGAACCAGTTTTTTGTTTCATTGATTTTTTTGTATTATCTTTTTGTCTTCCATGCCCTGGATTTGGGCTTTTATTTTGGTGATCTGGATTCTTCTGCTGAAATTAGGGTTTTTGTGGTCTTGCTTTTCCAGCTTCTTTAGGTGGCTTGTTAGGCTGTTAATTTGTGTTCCTTCCATTTTCTTCATGTGTGTTTGTAGGGATATAAATTCCCCTCTTACTACAGCTTTCAAGGCATCCCAGAGATTTTGGTAAGATGTTTCTTCATTTTCATTTGTTTCCAGGTAACTTTTGATCTCTGTTTTGATTTCATCATTGACCCAGGAGTTGTTTAGCATCATGTTGTTTAGTGTCCATGTCTTTGTGGGTTTTGGGGGGACTTTTTTGCTGTTAATGTTTATTTTTATTCCACTGTGGTCCGTGAAGGTGCATGGTAGAATTTTGGTCCTTTTAAATTTGCTACGCTTGATTTATGGCCAATTATGTGGTCGATCTTAGAATACGTTCCATGCGGTGATGAGTAGAATGTGTATTCTGTGGTCTTTGGATGGAGTGTCCTGTAGGTATCAATTAAGTCCATTTGGCCCAAAGTCACATCGAGGTTCTGGATCTCCCTGCTGATTTTTTGTCCTGATGATCTGTCTAAGGTTGTGAGTGGGATATTAAAGTCCCCAGTTATGATGGTGTTAGAGTCAATATCTTTCTTTAGTTTTCCTAGAAGTTGCTTTATGAAAGTTGGCACACCTAAGTTGTGTGCATATATGTTTAGGATAGATATTTCTTGTTGATGGATTGAGCCTTTCATCATTATGTACTGGCCTTCTGTATCTTTTTTGATTTTTAATAGGTTGAAGGGTATTTTGTCTGAAATTAAGATTGCTACTCCTCCTTTCTTTTGTATTCCGTTCACCTGAAAGTTTGTTTCCCATCCTCTTACTTTGAGTCCGTGGGTGTCCTTTCTAGTGAGCTGAGTCTCTTGAAGGCAATAGGTTGTTGCCTGATTATATTTTATCCATTTTGCAATTCTATGTCTTTTCAGTGGTGCATTTAGTCCATTCACATTTAGGCTAATAATTGAAATGCAAGAGTTGATCCCTGTCATAAAGTTCTTACCAAGTTGTTCCTGTTTGTTTGTTGTCTTTCTTTGGGTTTTGGAGTTGGTTCATGTGTTTTTAATGTTTTGCCTGTACTCTTGTGAAGAATATTGTTGTTCTTTTTTCTTTTTCTTCTGTGTTCAGTACTTTCTTAAGTGCTTCTTGTAGAGGTGGTCTGGTGGCAGCGTAGGTTCTTAGGGATTGGATATCTGGAAAACATTTCAATTCTCCCTCACTAATGAAGCTTAGTTTGGCTGGGTAGGTTATTCTTGGTTGAAATAGTTTCTCTTTTAGAACTTTGAAGATAGGGTTCCAGGCTCTCCTAGCCTGAAGGGTTTCTGTGGATAAATCTGCTGCTATTCTAATTGGTCTTCCCTGGTAGGTAGTCTGGCCTTTTTCTCTTGCTGCCTTTAGGATTTTTTCTTTTTTAACTACTTTGTTTAGGTGAATTATTATGTGTCTGGGAGTTGGTCTTCTCATTTGTTGTCTTGCAGGGGTTCTCTGAAACTCTTGTGTTTGAATTTTTTCATCCTTGATGAGATGAGGGAAGTTTTCTTGAATGATTTCATGAAATGTTTGTTCCAGTGTGGCTTCTGTTTCTCTCTCTGTCTCAGGAAGCCCAATTACTCTTAGGTTTGGTCTCTTGAAGTGATCGTTCATCTCTTGCAGGTTTTGTTCTGTCTTTTTTAGCTTCTTTTCTATGCTTTTGACAGTTTGGGTTAGTTCTATGTTTTGGTCTTTGAGCTCTGAGATTCTTTCTGCTGCTTGGCTAATTCTGCTTTCCATGCTTATTAGTTTGCTATTCATTTCCATCACAGTATTCTTTACTAGCTATTATTTCTGACATCAGCTCCTTCCTATTATCCTCTTGTCTCTCCTCAATTTTTTAAATTCTCTCTATTAATGTCTTGATGTCTGGGTTTGTTGCATGTGACCAGTCATTCTGGGGGCTCTTCATTGTTTGTGTTCCAGAATCTGTTTTCTCAGTGTCTGATCTCCCAGGGGTCTGTGTGAGACCTGTATTCTTCTTTTGGTTTTTCTTCATTTGTGCAGTTTTTTTCCCTCTCCCTACTTTTTCCTTCCCTCCACGTCACCGTCTTCTTTAATTCTGTTATTCAGGGGTAGAGGGATTGGTTTTACTTCTGTTTGTTCAATCTCCTATTCTTTATGTATGTCCTCTTACTTTGTTCAATTCTGGAGTTGCCCTGTAGGTTGGAGGTGATCCTTTTTGCAGTTTTGAGATTTACTTAAGGGGGGAGCTGTAATGCAAAATCTATCTGCAGGTCCTGGTATTCACTGACAGGTATATGGATAATGTGGAACCCACTTCCCACTGCCTTGGAATCTGTCAATGCAGTGGGGCTGTAGGTTTACTCCCTGAAATAAAATGTGGTTAGCAGAGGGAAGAGAATGAAGCAGACAGTGGGTTGAAGAAGGGGGTTGAGAGATAGAGGAGTAAGGGGGGAAACAAATGAGTGTGCTTACAAATGGAGAGAGAGACCTTTACTGAAACAGATAAAAACAATAGACCACAGCTACAGACTAACCAACTCCCATACAAAAAAAATAATAATAAAACATACAATGATGCTAATATACAAGCTAACCAACCACCTTATTGGTGTGCTGTTCCTCTACACAAAGATATGGTTTACAGAGAGAAAAAAGAGAAGAAAAGGAATAGAAAAAAAAAGGAACAATACAGTAGGAATAGAATTGAGTCATTAAACTAACAGAACCAGTCAGGCACACTCTGAGACTTTTCGTTTAAGTCCAATGTCCTTTCAGCTCTGATTTCTGGCTTTCTTTTCAAGCTGGTGAATTAGTTTGCAGTTAGGGTCAGTTGCCCCTGGTCTGCTGTGAAGGACAGTTCAGATCACCTTCCGTTCACCACTCTGGCCTATGTCCTTTTCAAGCTTGTTTCTCCTGTTTTGGTGTTGTTACCTTGAATCGCCAGCAGGTGGTGCTATCTCAGCTGCTCGTGTCAGAGGGGGTGGGGCCGGACAGTAACCAGCAGAGACTGGAGATAGATGCCTGCCTCAGGGCACAGGCAGGAGACTCGGCGGGCAGGACATCTCGGTCGCAGGAGAGATGGCAGTGATCCCAGCAGATCTTGCCTGCAGGGGCTTCAAGGACTGAAGTCGTGGATCACCTCTGGCCTGGGTGGTGTAATGCACTATGGCCACCACGGAGGCCACGGAGGCTGTGGCGGCGGCGCTGCTGTGGCTGTCCAGACCGCTGCGATGCCCCAGCGGTGGCAACGGCTGAGCTCCTTAAGAAGAGCAGGGTCCGCAGCCCCCAGAGAGAGAGCCAGAGACCTACTGAAGTTCTCCTTTGCAGAGGGTTTCATAGACCAGGTTGCCCGGTCCCATACTTTTTCATTGTGTTTGGATTGCTTGGAATTCTCTATAGACTATCTAGCAAAACCCATATCTAATTCATGATCTTTAGTTAACTCAGTTTTTATAGCCAAAGGGAAACATTTTGAAGTAATCTGGAGGCAGAATTTTAGATTTTAAAATTTCACTTCTATTCTTTGGTTTTCTTGTCCACACCTAATTTCATGCTAATTTATTTTAGCAACCCAACTTTTCTTCTCTGTTTTTCTAAAGCAATCAACTCAGTTTTCATGGGATTAAAAACTCTCTTATGCATGCATTTTAATAGATTACAATGGTGCATCACAAAAGATCTCTGATGAATAAAAACTGCCATAATGCTAGAAGAATTTAAATATTAAATTTAAAAGATCCAGAACTGTTTTAAGATTAGATTCAAGTACATGCTGTGAAGTTTTGATCATGACACTAAATAAAATGAGAGTTATTATTTTTTCTATAACAAGAAACTTGGGAGACACAGTTTAAGGATTTTCTCTCATTCCTTCTCAGATTGCTGCTTTTGTTAAATAGAACAAAAATGAATTACTCTCAAAATGAAGTAAATGCATTTAGTACAAAGCATAAATCTTAGTTTTTACTATTAGATTCAACAAACATGAAATTATATTTCAGTGTATATATATATACATATATATATATATTTTTTGGTGAGATATATAATATCTATATATGCCAAACAAACTTATGTTACAGAAAAAAGAAAATAATTACAAAATGTGTACAAAGCATTTATTGAAAGAATGCATATGACAGTTGACAAATCACATCACAATTATATTCATCACTGTTTTTCTGCAATTAAAGCTAAACAGCAAATGTGCAAGAAATGATTATTATGTTTATTGAATACCTAAATGCACTGTTTGGATAAAAACTTATACATTCATATTTAAAATTTTGGTGTGACAAAGTGTGCTTGATTTTTGTTTTAATATAATTTGGATTGATATTAATGTTATTCACAGGGAATAATGTATATCCATAAAAGTTTCTACATTATATTTTAAAACATAATAGGCAGGAATAGAATAAACGATTTTAAAGCAACTTCAGGAAACTCAGAATATTACTTTTCAACTTTCATCCCCAAATTAAAACTTTAACAATCATCTTCCTTTAGAAACATGACCAGTTTAACTGAACATGCCAGGTTCCAAAGTATATTTAACCAAAATGATATATCAGTCTGAATGAAATGTTAAAAGCCCTCCACATTCACTATTTGGATACTCAAGAAGGGTTTTGACATCATATTAAGAGAGGCCATCATTATGCTTTTAGAACCCCTCCCCCAATTAGTTATTTAGGATAGGGCTCAGAGCAAAAGGAGAGTTTGTTCAATGAGAATATATATTAAATCATCTCTTCAGTTTGGGTTGTATATTTTTCTTCCTGCTTCTACTTTGTTTTAGATCCTTCTCTAATGTCTTATCTCTTTCCTTATTCCAATGTTATGTTACCTTTACTCCATTTCAAACTAATTGACATTACCAAATATCTTCCAGTGTTTTACAATAGTAACGAAACGGTCCCTTAGAAACAAGAAAAGCAATTAATATTCCTATTTACTATGATCATATGTACTTCACAGATTCGACTGCACTTTAGACCAGCCAGACTACTCTGAAAATAAATGCAAGTTAATTTTTTCATATCTTCACAATATTGAACTCTGACTCCGATGTAACCAAATAAGCTTCCATGGAGATGCAGTTTTAGTTGTTCTACTTCGCTGTTTGTTTGTTTGCTTAACAAAAAAACTCCAAAAAATCCACAAACAACCATTCGGTCCTCATATTTCAACCTACTTGTGGAAAAAATACTCTTCTACGCTATGGAAAATGTCAGACTTTACAAAATGAAGAGAAAAAAAAGGAAAAAAACAAAAGGTTTTTCAATGGGTCAATTTAACCCCAAACTTCTTAAAGATACAAAACAATATATTTCAATTACTTCAAGCGGTGAATAAAGGTACACCTGCTGCTGTCTCCAGGCTAATTCACTCTAGGTAACAGGTGTGAATTAATGTTTGCTACCAGTGATTTCCTGATGGGAGTTTTTACTCTGCTTTCTTCAGCTTCTCTACTAAAGGCACATGACTTCTTATTTCTATTACAGTCATGAGCATGTCTTTCTATATTACAACTTGTTCAATTAAAGTGCACATAGTCTCAGCATCAGCTTCTCCTGAAAACCTAGGCTAGTTTTAAAAAGTATTTGATTTTTTTAGTTCTTCTGTTAATTCAGAATAAACTACTAAAATTGTATGTAATGGTCCTGACCAATCAGTGGCTTTATAAAACCTACCAACATAACTGCTTAACATTTATCAGGGTTTTTTTTCTCAGTTTTTTAATACCAGGAAGAATATATTTATTGAGTGGTGACCTGAACTCACCATGAGGTATAGCCAGCTTTACTTTTTACTGCACCCAGCATGGCATCTTGAACATCAGAGATGCCTGATATTTGCTGAATAAATTGATGGATTAAAAACGTTGATCTCTGTATGGTTTAAAGCACTAAGCAAAATCACTTTGCAACTGTCAAAGATGTTAATATTAATTCTCCATTGATTGTCGTTTATGCCATATTGTGTTGAATTATTAATTTAAACGGTCCATGTGCCATATTTTTTCCTCACTCTCCAGAGATTTGGTTTGTTTGAACAATTTATTCCCTCATCATATAAGGCAGAGGTGATTTAGTGAAAAAATTTATCTTTTATCTTTGGTGAGGGGGCAGCCTTGTCTCTCTCTTGTTCTGAGACACTAAGCCATACTTTTCGCTCAGTAAAATATATACAAGAAAAATGTCATGTTTAACATCAACACGTTGTGTGAGAGGTTATGTTCAGAAGTTAAGTCAGTGTTTATTTTAAAAGATCACAATTTTGAGATAAATTATGCATCTTGCATCAAACGTAGTATCAGTTTATCAAAAGATGACTATGGTTAGAGAAGGACAAGGAATTTTTCTTTATAGTTTTTTCTTTGTCTTTTCTTTTCTTCTTTTTTTTTTTTAGCAAGAATGCAGAAAAAAATATTTTCTTGAGTTTCCACAATCTCACATTCTATAGATGTGTTGTTGCTCCAATTTTTAGTCAATTAAATTGAATGGTGAGTTCAGGTCACCATTCAATAAATATATTCTTCCTGGTATTAAAAACCGAGAAAAAAAAACCGTGATGAACAGCTCAAGCTGGCTATACCTCATGCCTCCTCTTGTACATTTCCAGTGATTTAAAGTCTCAGGTTTAAATCTCCAATGTTATTTTTTACTTCAGGGACTTCTATAATACCGTCACCATCATTAAATTCCAACTTCCATAGGACTCCCCTTCTTTGAGCTTCTTAGCGATTCAGGCATGGCATGGAATCTCATACAAGTCATTTAAATGTCCTGGACTGCATGACACTCTGGCATGGTAGAAGAGTTTTATCTCACAGGAAGTTTCGTCCCTGGACTCTTAGACAAATTTGCTCATTAACATCCTCCACGTTGCTCAACTCATGTCCTTGTCTTCACAGTTTTCTTTCTTTCCTGTCTTTGCTCGTCATCAGTTCTCCCAAATCTACTCTGAAATTCTCATTTGTTTCTTTCTTACACGGTGCCCATCAGGTATTTCTCTTCAAGTCAACCTGGCACCTCAGTCTCATTTTTCACAACTTAGAGCTTTTTATGAACTCGTATGTCTTGTATGTAGGCATACAAGACAATCTATTCTACTGCCAATTTCTGGACCTAGACAACCATTGATATGCTTTCTATAGAGTAGAATTCAAGCAAAGAGAGTTTCATATAAATAGAACCACATATTATGTGGTCTTTGGTGCCTGTATTTTTTTTTTTTTTTCTGAGTTAAGGGTTTATTCTGTTGCCCAGGATGGAGCACAGTGGCATGATCACAGTTCACCACAGTCTTGACCTCCTGGGTTCAGGCAACCCTGTACCTTAGTCTCCCTAGCAACTGGGCCTATAGGCAAGTAACACCACACCGGGCTAGTTCTTGTTTTTGTTTGTTTCTTGCAGATATGAGGTCTTGCTATATTGCCCAGGCTGGTCTCAAACTCCTGGGCTCTATTCCATCACCTTAGCCTCTAAAGTGCTGGGATTACAGGCATGAGTCACTGCACCTGGTCAAGTGCCTGGCTTCTTTTGTTTAAATAATGATTTTTTCCCATTTATCCAATATGTGATGTATATAGGAATCCATTCCTTTTTAATGGAAGTATGTTATGAATATACTAACGTTTGTTTAATTATATATTTGCCTGTTGAACATTTGGATGGTTTCCAGTTTGGGGTTACTATGAATAAAGTTTCTACAAATAGGCATATACAGATCTTTTTGTGCACTTCAGTTCTTATTTCTTTTAGGAAACTGCCCAGAAGTGAAATGGCTTGGATGTGTATTGCCAGTGCATGTATACTTGTATTACAAATCGCTAAACATTTTCCCAAAGTGACTGTGTAGTTTTACATTCCTAGCAGTGATACATAGGCGTTTCAGATCTTCTGCATGCAATGTATGAGGGCTGTCATTTCTCCACACCTTCATCAACTCTTGTTATCCTCTGCCTTCTTGATTACATTCACCTTATGGGGTGTACAGTAGTAAGTCATTGTGGCTTTGATTTGCATGTCTGCCAATATAAATGCAAACTTTTCGTGTACTGGGAAACTTTGTAAGTGTCTGTTAGTATTTAGATATCTTCTTTGTTGAAATGTTGATTCAAATCCTCTGCCCATTTTCAAATTGGATGGTTTAAAAGAGTATTGGGTTGTGAAAATACCTCATATATTCTGCCTGCAGCTCCAGACTGCAAGCAGTTCAGAGCTCCACCAAAGGGACAGAATGAGAAAGATTTATAAGGTGAATGTGGAAGCAACACAAAGAAATCATTTTATTTTTTTAAAGTGGAACAGTAATATTTAAAAAATAAAATAAAACAGCAGAGTTTATCTGAGCAAAGAGTAGTTTGTGAATCGGGCAGCATTCAGAGTCAGAAGAGGGTCACAGAGGTCTGCTTTGACAGCACCGGCAGCAGGCTTTTATAGGCTGGACACAGAAGCAAAATAAAGAAACAACTTGATTGGTTACAACCAGGTCCTTGCTTTATTTATAGATGAGCCAATGAAAGTTCCTAGTTATATAAAAAGGCTAATTGTCTGTCTGTGGCTGGTTAAGCTTGTTTCCTTTTGCTGTTTATGTTGAATTAGATTTGGGTTTGTTTATGTAGAAGCCCATGGCACTAGAGCCGTCTCAGCCTAAAGGTCTCCCAATTAATTATTTGTACACCTTATTTGAATCATTCCAGTAAAAAATTTCCTCCTTAGAGGTCGGTTGGTACTTTCTGATTGGTTAAAATTAAGCTTATTTGTTCTAGAATATGACCATTGATACTAATTTGGGTTTCAGTTGGCTTATGCAGGAACCCAGGGTGCTGGGACTACCTTAATCTAATGGTTCCCCAGTTAATTATTTTAATGGGCTCTCTATTTCCATTTTAACTTTACTCTGTGGAAAAACCTTTTTCTAGGTTCTAACTCATTGCATTCACCAGGAACCACACACTTGATAGGCCCTGGACTCTAATTCTTGTCCTAGTCTCATCAAGACCGTCAGTCTCTCAGAGCGTCAGGCAGTCTCTCTGGAAAAGGTAAACTTCATGGTTGGCACACATCTCTGAGCTTCTTTTCTTGCTTTGACACTAACTAATTGTGCACTACCTTTTTGGTACCTTCCTTTCAACAGACGATTTAATTTTTCCCCCTGGTTTTACTAGTTGCTGTCAAACAGAAGCTTAATACAAATTATCTAGCTTGTTGTGACTGAAAACAGAAGTCTCATCTACTTGAGTTCATATTATTTTTGTGTGTTATATGTGTCCTGCTAAGTTGTCTTAAATCATATGTTTATTTCCAATCAGGTATAAGTACATTAACAAATGTGAGCTCTGAAACTAGATTGCCTGTGTTGTTTTCTTGTCTCGCCTCCTGACTACCTATGTGACACAAGGTACTTAAATTGCCATGCCTCATTTTCTTCATGAGATTGTTTTGGGGATGAAAGAAATTAGTACAAATTAAACCTTGAGATTATTGCCTAGTACATTTTAAGTGCATGATAATATGAGGCATTATTATTTGGTACAAGTTTATATTAAATCCAACCTAACATAAAGTAAAATCAATAGATGAGTTCAACGTATAGGGCAAGAAACCACATTTTAGTTTTATTATTTGAGAAAGCCTAGAGAAATGTAGAGTTTTAGGTTTTACTAATTCATTTGTTAACTCTAACTCTGCACCATCAAGAATTTCTACATGCTAATGGTGTATATTCTGCATTCTTTTAATTTCCCCTGGGAACTGAATGTATCACAAATAAGTTTTTTCATTTGTTCCAACTAACACTGCTCCTATGGCTTGTAATGTCTTGATCACAGGTGTCTGCATGTCTTCTAGCACCACTTCCTGGATAGTAAATGCCAAAGGTTAAATAAAAACGCTATGATACAGACTTTTTAAGATGTGTCTGCTTTTTGCATTAGAAATTTATCAAAAAAACAGAGGAACAAATCCAATCTGTATATTCTCTGCTTCTTTTCTTCCACATAGACACTGAATATCTCTGATTAGGGCTGAAATTCTTAATTCCTGTCTGTAATGAGGAAAAACCCTGTGCTTTTTTCTACCAAAAAAATCACAAATATGAGAATCAGATGAGGCCATGTCAGAAAATAGACATACCAGGAAAACGCTTACAGTGCAGCATAATGGAACATAAATAACAGATAATAAAGAAGAATGTCAATTTTTCTTCCTTTGTTTCTAACAGATACTGTGTAGATCAGTACAATGAAACTAGAGTCATGCTGCTTACATGTTCTTATTTGTAAATACAATTGAGAGGTTGAATTTTACACAATAGTTTTATATTGAATAAACTTTTCCCAAGTCAACAGAAATTCTCCCTCAAGAAGAGTGTGTCTGAAAACTTCTAAATATCTTTCAAACAATGAACATTTCCTGAAATAAAGATAAAGCCCAGTATGGATCTAACATGCATTCCCAAGTCATCTGCACAAAAAAATCATTAGACTTTGTTTCAAATTCTGTACTGACCTCTTGAGAAGTGCTAGCCTCAATGATCATGGATGGAAAACACTTTTGTAGTCATGTTGAAGATTAAAAGCAGATTTGAAATTACAAAGAATTGAGCAATCTGACATTTTCTTCAGGTTATACCTTCTTTCAAATTTTCTTTTCTTTTTTTTACTGAGCTGGATTTGCTATTGCATGCATGTGCTATATAGCAATACTGGAAAATGCCAGTTAGAAAAATAGGTGCTGTTCAGGTAATTTCAACTTTATGCTTTTTCCAATGAGGAGAAAACATTTTATTTTATTTTTTTCTGAAATTGGCACTCATAAGATGTCACCAGTGATAAAACACTTCATTTTGCCCCTAAAATCTTCGTTTTTGTTGTAAAATTTTCAAATCCTGGGAGTGATTATTTAAAGGCTGCTTGTTTTGCATCTAAGGTGTCTGAAAATCTATTGTGCCAGTGTTCTTCTGGTTGCATGCGACAGACACTACGATGGAAAAAGAGACAGTGTTTTTGTTTTGTTTGTGTTTTTGCTCCTTCAACAAAGATGCAGAGAAATTATGACTGTAACCATTCCTGGAAGGTGATTGGGAAGTGGGTGCGGAAATCTCCAAGATGCTCTTCTTTGATTTTTTAAAAACACACTTCATTTTAAAGATGTGGGGTACAATTCAGGATTAGGTATACAAGTGGACATTCATTGTACAGGTAAAGTTTGGGCCTCCTTTTGGTCCCCACTTTGCCTGGTTTGAGATCAGGCACCCTTCTTGATGTTATGTCGCCCTCCACCTCCAACCCTGGCAGTAGCCCACTACTGCCAATCCCTTTCAATTTCTTATTCTGCATTTTTTTTTTTGAGACATTCGTTTTCTCCCTCTGCAAACTGGCATCAAGATACGGCAAGTTGTAGCTTGAGACCCACAGCTTCTAGTTTTTCCTCTCAGCAGACACCGTCAGCTGCTTTCCTTGATTTCACAATGAAACATCTAAGGGGAATGCTGCTTGATCTTGCTTGCATCAGGTGCCTTGTCCTAGGCAACCAGAGTAGAAGGGAGGGCATCACTGTTGCCAGCTCACCTTAGGAAGAGGACATTTGTTGTCATCATTCAACAGAAGAGATGTCCAGTGGGAATAAGAGGTTTTCCTGTTCTTTGCTTATTTAAACTAACTACATTAACTGTGCATGCATTTCTTTTTATTACCTACTTCTAGCATATTTTTATATGCTTTCAGTTTCAAATAACTGCTTAAGAGCTTTCTATGTGTCTGGCCATTTTGTTTTCCATGTGACAATGTGGTGATCTATCATTATTAAGGCATCTAGAATGTAGGGAATGTTAATAATATAGTAGTAGGCAGGTGGCTGAGAACTTGAATCTCATATCACAGAAGCCATCACGGAAAGCAGTCTGACTCATGGAGTACCTGTGTGTTCCTGTGCTTTTTATTCTCAGAGGAGTGATCTAGACTTTGCTTGTTGCTTCAGCCAGTGTTCTAAAACTTTTTAGAATATAAATAACAACAAGAAAGCTTGTTAAACATATAGGTTCACTGGTCCTAATTCAGCTCTACTGAAGAAAGAATCTGTATTCTTATAATCAGAAAAGTCTGGGGAATACAGCAAAAGAAATACAGAGTATTTTAGGTGAGCTAGTGGATTACTTTGTCAACCTCACCTTATATTTTTTGAGTCACTAGGTTTACCTTTTGTGGTTTTAAACTTCTATTTAAGAAATAAGACTATAGACTAGATTGACAGATCATACATATTTTTATACTAAAGAAATCATTTACGATTTAAAAAAATCCATATGACCCATTTAAAAAATACATTTTCCTGTATGACCCATTTAAAAAATACATTTTCCTGTAGGAAAAGTGCATTTAGGAAATAGTGTTTAATTTATATTTCATCTTCTAATCAATCATAAGATCCATAGCATATATAAATATGCATTATATATTCCCTGCCAATCAGAATTTACCGGAATAAAATAATCAGTCACAGCACTGGGAAATTTCATTTCATTGTAAAGCAAAGAAACCCTGCCTGTTATTTTTTCTGTCAAGGAGCACAAATTAAGCAGAGGTGGACAATCACCTGCCTATTTCCTTTCTGACTTTCACAGTCTTCCAGGTATCATCTCTGTGTGATTTTTACTAAACCAGATGATCTCTTCCAGGAATAGTCTATGAGTCCATACATCTTAATGGAACAACAAACTGTAAATTGAGTTAAAAACTGGAAACAGAGGATGAGGATACAGGGTAAATAGGAGGCTATGTTAACTAGGAGATATTAGAGAAGGAATAACTTAATCTGGAAAATGTTCTTCCTTTGTAGTGTAAAATGGCAAGTAATTCCATATTCATGGAGTATTTTTAATAGGGATATTCCCATAATGACTGAAAAACTCCCAACATATATTTTTTATGTATAGACTTTTTTTCATCTATGGGATTTAACTTTTCTTTAAAAAATCTTAGGAAGGAACTTTTAAGACTATAATTTAAAAAATCAGAGAGACAAAATGAAAAATAGAATGGAAAAATTATCAGTCCCAACTGATAATACTTGGACAATTGGTCTCAGAAGAGGAAAGCGCCTCCAAACCATTCTACTTGAATTCTTTTTCAGTCATTCATCTAATTATTAAATATCCATTAAAGCAAGACTTTCTCTAGCAAATAATTTCCAATCTTGATGAATTTTAGAAGCTACTCCTAATATATAATATGATATCACTATCATAATACAGCATCACATAATGAATATTCATTTATATATCTAAACTGTGAAGACGGACTATAGCTTATTTATTTTAATACACAGAATTATGGGCATTTTTTAATATTTAGAAAATAATAATGATGTTGGAGACATGGATGGATGGATGAATGGATGGATGGATATCAAAGATAGAAAGAAGCTCTTTGGGTTATTCAATGTAAATAACTTTACATTGATTTTTAAGTTCACATTGATTGAAAAATAATTGTGTCTAATATTTCTCATTTAGACAACTGTACATGTATTTTTCTCTATATTCACTCCTGAGGTAAAATGGAATATTGATTTTTATTTTGTTTATATTATGCATTTTTACCGTTAAGAGTCACTATCATCTTTTCATTATTTTCCCCCAAGGAGAATATTGTTTCTCCAATAAGGCCATTTCTATTTTATATTAAAACATTTTTTTGGAAAGCAGAATTTTAAAATTTTATTTATTTATTTATTTGTTTATTTTTATTTTTATTTTTTGAGTTGAAGTCTCACTCTGTCGCCCAGACTGGAGTGCAGTGGCTGCTCCTGGCCACTGCAGCCTCGACCTGTTGGGCTCTGGTGATCCTTCCGCCTCAACCTTCCGAGTAGCTGGAATTACAGGCGCGCGCTACCACGCCCGGCTAATTTTTTGATTTATTGTAGAGATGAGGTCTCGCCTGCCCAGGCGGGTCTCGAACCCGCGGGCTCAAGCAATCCACTCACCTCAGCCTCCCAAAGGCGCGGGATTACAGGCTGAGCCACTGAGCCTGGCTGGAAAGCAGAATTTATTGAGAGGACGAAAAAGCTCCCACGGAGCTTTGTTGGGAGGGGACCCAAGGGGGTTGCCCTCTTATCAAAACAATTTAAGTATGCTTTCCTATATTTAAGAGTTTAATGTTAAATGAGATAGAACAGAGTGAGAAAGGGGGTTGGTCTTTTCAAATAACATTTTTTTTGTGATAAATGCATAAGCAATAAAAAAGGATAAAATGATTTGAAACAAAAATCTGCAAAACAATGTTCAACATTTTTGCCTTTTGGTTTCTGGCAGCTTTCGCCTTACGTAGCTTAAAAAATCATGAACAGAGTTAAAATTATGGTTATAATACTTCTAGAAAACTTAAAAAATTTCTTAGTTGACCTAGATAAAGAGTGAGATAAATCCCCAGAAGCCAAAAACTCCAAAATGAGGTCACTAGCCAAGAGAGAGACGCTAACATCAGCATGGCAGATGCCTGAAATCACACATTAATGCCCGGATGCCTTAAGCTTTGGTTTAATTGCCTAATGCAGTGACAAGGAGTCACTCTGGACTCGCTCAAGGTGAGTTTTCTGATCTGAAACTGCATAAATGTGAAGCTTCCAAAAAGCTGTGAAGTCAACCTCAGAGAAGTGGGACACTTAGAGAAAGGATAATGAAACACTCTACTGAAGGAGATAGCAAAGAAATATGCAACTCTGGCCTTGGTAGTCATTGATAGAATAAAAACTATCCCTTCAGATGTTTAATCACAGCCCTGTTTTGTGCAGACCTAAGATCTGAAAGAATCAAAGGAAAAAATAAAAAAAACTTCATTGAGATCCACAAATACTTGAGATATTAAAATTATATGCATAGACTGCATAATTTATTTTTAATATCCTAAATAAACAGGGATTTGAAAATATATGTGAAAACAAAAGGTGTCACAATTTACCAAGCAACATGTTAATTCTAAAACAATTACAACTTATAGAAATAAAAAGTCTAATAATGTGATAAAAATTAAGGTGATAAAAATGTTACAATTCTATGAGTACAATGAAGAACATTGTATTTTATACTTTAAGTGGGTGAATTGTATATTATGTGAATTATAACTCAGCAAAAATGTTTTAAAAATGTAGTTTTCTTTTACAGCTTGGTAAAATTTATTCTCATATTGATAATCTGTTTCCAGAACAAAAACGTTGAATCTTTTGAGATAGAGAGAGAGAGAGAGAGAGAGAGAGAGAGAGAGAGAGAGAAAAGGGTGATACTGAGAAACAATTGGAAATGACATAAAACATGGATAAATTTTGAGAGGAGAAGACATTTGGTCTTTCTGAAATACCAGTGCACTAGATCAAACCTTGAACATTGAATGAGGTGTTGAAAAATCCAGTTTTTCTGGGAACAGCCTTCCTTATTAAGGCTTGCAATAAAGATTATGGTGACTAAATGTATCTGCCAGCATAAGAAATATATTTCTTGGATTCAGAATGTAGAGCAGTTCTTCTATTGATTAAATATTTGGATTAATTTGCTGATCAGGCAATTCTGTACCATATGGTTAGTCTAACATGAAAAAAGGCCATTTTTCATCTTTAAAAAAATTGAAGTATAATTTGCATTTAATAAAATGCACAGATATTAAATCTGTGCAATCACAGCTTGATGAATTTTGTGAATTGAGTAAAGTATTACCCACACATTATGATATAGATGACTTCTATCTGGTCTACAAGATCACTTATCCACCATCTCGATCCATCTTACTTCAACCAGAAACATCTATTGTTCTGAAATTTTTACCAGATATATTTTTACTATTTCATGTTTCCTTTGTATATGGACTTTATGTAAATGGGATAATATAGAAAACGTACTTCTTTGTGCAAGGTTTCATTTATTCAGCGCAGCGTTTTCAAGGTTCACCCATGTTGTTGAGTAGTTCATTCCCCTTTATTGTTAGGTAGTATTCTATTATATGGAACTCTGTTGACGTTTTTATCCACTCTACTGTGTTGACAGACATTTGGACCATTTTTCAGTTTTTGTCTAACACCACCACCTGCCAATTTTTTTGTGTTTATGTTTTTATGTCACTTGGGTAAATGATAACTGCATTTATGAGAAACTGCCACACTAATTTCCAAGCTGGTCATTCAATTTTACATTTCCATTAGCAATTTAGGAAAGTCTAATGTCTTCACATACCCAGTATCGCTTGTTACTCTAAATTTTTAACCATTCTAGTTTAGTATACAATAGTATCACATAATGGCTTTCGTTTGCATGTCCCTGATTAATAATGAAGTTGAAAACATTTTTCATGAGCTTATTAGTCACTGGTATACGAAGTTTGGTAAAGTACCAATTTTTTATTTGTATTTTTTCTTTTTATTATTCAGTTGTAGAAGTTGTTTACATATTCTTTATTGACGTTCATTCTAAGTTTATATTTACTGAATATTTTTCTTAGTCTTTAGTTTATGTATTCATATTTTTTCAATGTGAGAAAAATATCTTCATTTTGATGAAATTAAGGTAATATTTTTAGTTTTATTGCTTTCTGTGTCCTGTACATGCAATTTTGCCCACCCTAAGTTCAGCCCAAAGTCATGGCACTAACCTATAATTCAAAAGATTAGCTGTATAATTTAAGTTTTCACATTTAGATCTTTGGTTTATCCCAAATTGGTTTGTGTATGGTGTCAGGTATTAGTTAAGTTTCTTTGTTTTTCTCATATATATAGCCAGCTATTTCAGAACAATTTATTCAAAAGACCTTTCTTTCTCCAACTGACTATTTTTGCACACTCTTGAAAATCAATTGATCATGTTAGTCATTTTTCTAAAAAATTACTCTGTTAAATTGACCTATTTTTATTTCTCTATGCCTAAGCCAATATTACATTGTCTTCCATAACTGTAAATCTTGAAAAGGGATAATGCATCAGTAAATGTACCCAAACTTTACCTGTACAATGACCACTTATGTACCTAACTTTGAATTGTACCCCACATCTTTAAAATAAGTAAAATAAAATTATAAACAAACAAAAAAAGAAAAGCAATAGTGCATAACCCCTTTTGTATTTTTAAACTTTTAAATGACACTATTACATTTATTTTAATTGCTAAATTGTCTTTTTATTTTTAAAAAGACTTTGACACATTGTAATTGTACATGCCTATGGTGTGCAATTTGGTGTGTCTCTCTGTATAGCATATATATATAAATTCAGGGCAGGTGGTTATCCATCACCTCATACCTTTATCGGTTTTGTGTGTGTGTGTGTGTGTGTGTGTGTGTGTGTGTGTGTGTGTGTGTGTGTGTGTATGTGTGTTGAGAACATCCAAAAGCCTCTTTTTATGTATTTTTGCAATATACAACACCTTGCTGCTAACCATCTTCCACCCTACTGTGCAATAGAACATCAAAACCTATTCTTCTGACCTAACTGTAGTTTTGTACCTCTTGACCAACCTTTCTCCATCCTCCTCTTTCTCCTCCTCTCCCCAGGCTCTGGTTACCACTGTTCTTCTCCCTGGTTCTACAATACACAGTTTTTTAAAAAGTAAGATTGCACATATAAGTGAGATCAAGTGGTAACCTCCTCTCCTTTTTCTTTTCAAAATTGTGATGGCTGCTGTAGGTTCTTTGTTTTGTTGGAATTTTTATTGTAATTACCTTGTCTGTATATATTGACTTGGAGGGAATTAACTTTGAAACAATATTGGATATTGCAAACCCTGGATAGGTATATTTTTCAGTTGATGCTTTAAGATTTCTCCCTTTATTTCTTGATCAGTCTAGATTTTATTGGTTTGATTTCATTAGTCTAGATTTCATTGATTTTTTTATCAATTGTTTACTCAGTTTTAGTTGAGCACCAGCCCCTATTATTATCTCTTCATTCTGCTTAGTTTTTTAAAAACTTGCTGTTCTTTTCCTAGTATCTTAAGGTATCTTTAAGATCACTGATATTAAATCATTATTACTTTTCCAAAATAAACATTGTATTAGTTTGCTAGGACTGCCTGAACAAAGAATCATAAACAGGTCGCTTAAACAACAGATACTTATTGTCTCACAGTTAGTTCCAGAAGCTGGATGTTTGAAATCTGACTGGGTTAATTTGTTGTCCTTCATCCCCCCCCCCGAGGGCTATCAGGTAAGATCTGTCTCTCTTCTGGTTTCTGGTGGTTAGCTGTTAATCTGTGGCCCTCCATGATTGTAGATGTTTCACCCCGATGTCTGTCTTCATCTTCAGGTAGTATTCTTTCTATGAGGATGCCTGTGTTTAAATCTTCACTTTCAATACAGACAACAGTTATATTTGATTAGGGCCCACTCTACTTCAGTAAGAACTCATCTTAACTAATTATATTTCCAAGAACCCATTTTCAAATAAGATCATATTCTGTGTGCTATGAATTGGAAGTGGGACACAATTCAACTCATAAAAAGCATAATGCTACAAATTCCCTTCTAGGCACTACCATAGCTGCATCTCAAAGAGTATGATATGTTGAATATTCATTATTATTGAGTTTGAGATATTTTTCTAATTTGCTTTGTGATTTCTTATTAAGCCATGAATTTTAAAATGCCCAAGTTTAATTCTAAAAGATTTAAAGTTCTCTTAGATATATTAATTTTTAAGTTTATTTCTATTGATATTAGAGAGCGTACTATCTGTGATTTATTTTTTAATGGCTTTATTAATGTCTAAGTAGCACATGATATAGCTCATGTATTGCGAATGCACAATTTGATAAGTTTTAAATACACACATAGTTAGAAGTCGTCACTAAAATCAAGATAATGGACATATCTATCAACCTCAAAAGTAGTAACACTTTGTGATTCCTTCCTTCTCTGTAATCAGTAGGGAAACAGTGATCTATTTTCTGTAACTTTAGATTACTTTGTATTTTCTAGAATTTTACATAAATGTCATTATACAGAATGCACTATTTTTTTGTGTGGCTCCCTTCACTAAGGATAATTATTTTGAGATTCTTCTGTTTTGTAGCATGAACATTAGATGATTCCTTGTATTATTGAATAGTATTCTAATGTATGGTTATACCAAATTTTTTTATGCATTAACCTGTAGATATATATACTTTTGCTTTGTTCCCATTGTTTGGTTATTAAAAATAAAGCTGTTATGAAAATCTGTGCAGAAGTCTTTGTTTGGGCTTACGCTTTCATTTATCTTGGATAACGATCTTAAAGTGGAATGGCTGGAACATATGGTACGTGACTACAGCATGCTAGACGTATGTTTAAGTTTCTAGGAAACTGTCAAACTGTTTTCCAAAGTGGTTGTGCACTTTAATATTACAGCCATCACCGGAGCCCCAATGGGTTGATGCTGGGGTGACTGTGAGTGTGCCACTGCACTCCAGCCTGTGTGACAGAAGGGAATTACAACTCAAAAAAAAAAAAAGAAAAAGAAAAGAATGCAAGTTGTTCCACATCCTTGTTGACATTTGGAGGAAAGGGTCTTTTTCAACTAAGGGTATCAGAATCATAGTTGTATAATCATATTCATTGTGTAGCTTTAATTTGCGTTTCTAAAGATGGTGAGCATCTTTTGTTTATCCATATACCCTTCTTGGTGAAGTATTTGTTTACATCTTTCGCTCATTTGAGGGAAGAGACGATTTAGCCTTTTTATGAGTCATTTTTTAATAGATTAGTTTTAAGAACTAGTTTTAGGTTTATAGCAACATTGAGAGAAATGTACTAATATTTCAATGTACCCGCTGACCTACACATGCACAGCTTTCCCTGTGGTCAGTATTTCCCACTAGAGTGGTATGTTTGTTCAAATTGATGAGCCTACATTGCCACATAATAATTACTCAAAGTCCATAGTTCACATGATGGATTCACTGTATCGCACACTCGCTGAGTCTGAACACACATATGAGATGTGTCTTTCATTATAGTATCACACAGAGCAGTAGTGCTACACTCAGTCTTTTCTGTGCTCCCCTTGTTCTGTTCTCTCTTGCCCCTACTCCTGGGACCCGCCATATTAAAGTTTCAAAAATTAATATTATTGTAAATAAACAAATTATAACTGCATACCTGTATAAAGCACAATGTGATGTTTGGATATAGGTATAGAATGTGGTATAATTAAGGAGGTTAATCACGTATCTATCACTGCACTTAATTTTTGTGGTGAAACCTTTGGAATTTACTCTGTTATTTTGAAATAGGTATTAAATTGTTATTGACTAAGTCACCCTGCTGTGCAATAGATCTCAAAATTTAGTTCTGCTGTAGACCTTCATCTCCTTTGACCAACAACTTCCCATTTCCTCCCCGCCCCATCCCCTGATAACCATTTTCTACTCTCTACCTTCTACAAGTTCTACTTTTTAGATCCACATTTAAGGGAGATCGTGTGGTATTTATCTTTGTGTGTGTGGCTTATTGCACTTTGCATAATGTCCTCCAGGTTCATCCAGGTTATTGCAGATGTAGGATTTCATTCTTCTTTTCAGGCTGAGAATTGTTCCAGTGAGCATGTATATCACATGTTATTTATTTATCTATTATTTATTTTTAATTATAAAGATGTGGAGTACAATTCAGGGTTAGGTATACAAACGTTGATTATGCAGGTACCCTTGTTGACAAGGTATGCCACTCCCTCCCCTAGCAGTTTCTTTCAAATGGCAATCCCATCCCCCCTCCCCTGACAGTTTCCCACTACTGCCAATCCCTTTCTTATAGTATTATAATTGTTCAAGGACTGCTGATGAGTGTGAACATATCGTACTCTGTTCTTTGTTTCTGTGATAGATCACTGAGTATGATTGACTCCAGATCCATCCAAGTTGTTGCGAAGTCCATGCATAATATTACATTGTGTATATATGCCACATTTTTTTAATCCATTCCAGCTTTGATGAGCAACATGGTTGGTTCCATGTTTTTGGTATTGTGAATACAGCTGTAACAAACATACCTGTGTGGGTATCTTTTTTGTAGAATGATTTGAGTTCCTCTGGGTATATTCCCAGTAGGGCAATTGCTGGGTCATATGGAAGGTCAATTTCTAGTTCTTTCAGAAATTGCCACACTGTGTTCCAAAGAGGTAGCACTAGTTTGCATCCCTACCAGCAGTGTAGAAGCGTTCCTTTTTCTCTTCATCCTCGCCAGCATCTGTTTTATTTGTTTTATTAAAGCTGGTCATTCTTACTGGGGTTAGGTGGTATCTCAATGTGGTTTTGATTTGCATTTCTCTGATGATGAGTGAGGCTGAGCACTTTTTCATGTGTCTGTTGGCTGCCCATATATCTTCGTTTGAGAAGTGTCTATTCATGTCTTTTGCCGACTTTTTAAAGGGGCTGTTTGTTTTTTTCCTTTTGGTGCTTTTGAGTTCCTTATAGATCCTAAATGTTAGGCCTTTGTCAGATATACAGTTGACAAACATTTTTTTCCCATTCTGTGGGCTGTCTCATTGCTTTCTTGATGGTTTCTTTTGCTTTGCAGAAGCTTGTCAGTTTGATAAGTCCCACTAGTCTATCTTATTTCTTAAGGTATTGGCCTTTAGGGTTCTGAATAGGAATTTGTTGCCGATTCTAATTTTTATAAAAGTGTCTCCTGAGTTTTCTAAGATACTTAGGGTTTGAGGTTTTACATTTAGGTCTTGGATCCATTTAGAGTTAATTTTTGTGTATGGTGATAGGTAGGGGTCCTGTTTCAATCTTCTGCATGTGATCAGCCAGTTTTCCCAGCACCGTTTACTGAATAGGTTCTCCTCTCCCCAGTGGTTGATGTTGGAGGCTTTGTCAAAGACGAGTTGGTTGAGGAATTGAGGCTTTGCTTCCGGAATTTCTATCCTATTCCATTGGTCTATGTGTCTGCTCTTGTACCAATATCAGGCTGTTTTGATTACTGTAGCCTTATAATAAAGTTTGAAATGAGATACCTTCTGCTTTGTTTCTTTTGCTAAGGATTGTTTTGGTTATTTGTGGTCGTTTGTGTTTCCAGATGAATTTCCATATTGTCATTTCCAGGTATGAGAAGAATGATGCTGGTAACTTATAGACATTGTGTTGAATCTGTAAATTGCCTTAAGTAGGATGGACATTTTAATAATGTTGATTCTTCCTGTCCATGAGCATGGAATATTTTTCCATTTGTTTGTGTCTTCTTGGATTTCTTTGTAGTTCTTATTGTAAAGATCTTTCACTTCTCTGGTTAGGAAGATGCCGAGGTATTTCATTTTTTGTGTGGCGATTGTGAATGGAATTGTGTTTTTAATTTGAGTCTCTGCCAGCTTGTTGTTGGTGTATAGGAATGCAATGGTCTTTTGCACATTTATTTTGTACCCTGAGATTTTGCCAAAGTCCTTTATCAGTGCAAGCAGGTTTTTGCCAGATTCTCTTGGATTTTTAAAGTATAGGATCATATCATCAGCAAAGGGGGATAACTTGACTTCCTCTTTTCCTATTTGGATACCCCTGATTTCATTCTCTTATCTAATTGCCCAAGCTAGGACTTCCCACACAATGTTGAACAAGTGGGGTGAGAGTGGGCAACCTTGTCTTGTACCAGTTTTCAGGGGAAATGTTTCCAGTTTCTGTCCATTTAGCAATATGGTAGCTGTGAGTTTATCGTAAATGGCACTTACTATTTTGAGGTATGTTCCTTTGATTCGTTGATGTTTGAGGTGTTTTATCAAGAAGGGATTCTGGATTTTATCAAAAATTTTTTCTGCATCTAATGAGATAATCATGTGGTTATTATTTTTACATTTGTGATGTATTTAATGACATTTACGGTCTTGCAAATTTTGAACCTGCCCTTCATCCTGGGGATGCAGCCTACTTGGTCATAGTGGGTGATTTTTGAGATGTGCTGATGGATCCAATTTGCTAGAATCTTGTTGAGGATTTTTGCATCTATGTTCATAAGGGATATTGGCCTGTAGTTCTCTTTTTTTTGTCAGATCTTTGCCCGGTGTGGGGATCAATGTGATTTTAGCTTTGTAAAATGATTTGGGGAGAATTCCATCTTTCTCAATTGCCTAAATACTTTCAATAAGATTGGTATCATCTCCTCCTTGACAGGTTTTGTAGAATTCTGCTGGAAAGTCATCTGGTCCAGGGCTTTTTTTGGTAGGTAGTTTTATTTTAATGACAGAGTCAGTTTCCTGGGTTGTTATTGGTCTATTTAGTGTCTCAATGTCGTCTTGTTACAACCTGGGGAGGTTGTGTGATGTCAGAAAGTCCTCTATTTCATTTAGGTTATCAAGTTTGTTTCCATATAGGTGTACATAGTAATCTCTGATAATCTTTTGTATTTCTTAGAAGTCAGTTGTGATTTGATCTTTTGTATTTCTGATTGTGTTTATTTGGACTTTTTCTTTTTCTTGGTCATTCTGGCTAGAAGCCCATCAATCTTGTTAATTCTTTCAAAGAACCAACTTTTTGTTTTGTTGATGCTTTCTATGATATTTTTGTCTTCTATGTCCCGTATTTGGGCTCTTATTTTTGTGACTTGGATTCTTCTTCTAAAGTTGGAGTTTTGGTGGTCTTCTCTTTCCAGCTCCCTTAGGTGATTTGTTAGGCTCTCCACTTGTGATTTTCTGTCTTCTTGTTGTGTGTTCGTAAAGGTATAAATTCCCCTCTTAGAACTGATTTTATGGCATCCCAGAGGTTTCACTAAGATGTTTCTTCATTTTCATTTGTTTCCAGGAATCTTTCAATTTCTTCTTTGATTTCAGTGTTGACTCAGTCGTTGTTCAGCATCATGGTGTTTAGTGTCCATATATTTGTGGGATTTGGGGAAACGTTGTTGGTGTTGATATTTATTTTTGTTCCACTGTGGTCTGAGAATGTCCATGGCAAGATTTCAACCTTATGGAATTTGTTTATGCTTGATTTATGGCCAAGGATGTGATCAATCTTGAAGTACGTTCTATGTGTGATGAGTAGAATGTATATTCTGTGGTTGTTGGGTAGAATAATCTGTAGGTATCTATTCAGTCTGTTTGGTTGAGTGTCAAGTTTAGGTTCTGGATCTCCTTGCTGATTTTTTGCTTCAATGATCTATCTAGGGCTGTCAGTGGGGTATTTAAGTCCCCTGCTATAATAGTGTTAAAGTCAATATATATTTTTTCGTTTACTTAGTAGTTGTTTTATAAATACTGGTGCTCCTGTGTTGGATGCATATATGTTTAGGATGGATATTTCTTATTGATGAATTGAAACTTTTATCATTATGTAGTGTCCTTTTGCATCTTTTAAAATTTTTGATAGATTAAAGATTGTTTTGTCTGATATTAAGATTGCAACTCCTGCCATCTTTTGTGATTCACTGGCTGGGAAACTCGTTTTCCATCCTTTAACTTTGAGTCTGTGTGCATACCTTGAGGTGAGATGAGTCTCCTGAGTGCAACAAATAATTGGGTCATGGTTTCTTATCCAGTCCACCACTCTATGTCTTGTCAGTGGCAGATTTAGCCCATTCACATTCAGGCTGATTATTGAAATGTTACTGTTTCTCCCTGTCATGAGATTCTTATAAAGTGTTTTCTTTGCTTGCTTGTTTTCTTTTGGCTTTGGGGTTTATGTGTGTGTGTGTTTTCAAGTTTCTTGTACGCTATATTCTCTGTTGATTCTGTGCTTTCCTTTTCTCTTGGGAAGTGTGTGGTCATTCTTTTTTTTTTCTTCTGTGCTTAATACCTTTTTAAGTGTCTCCTGTAGAGCTGGTCTGGAATCTGCATAATCTCTTAGGGATTGGATGTCTGGGAAGGATTTTAATTCTCCATCACTGGTGAAGCTGAGCTTGGCTTGATAGGAAATTATTGGTTTAAACAGCTTATCTTTGAGGACTTTGAATATAGGACTCCAGTCCCTTCTTGCTTTTAGTGTTTCTGCTGATAGGTCTGCTGCTATTCTGATTGGTTTTCCCCCATAGGTACTCTGACCTTTCTCTCTTGCTGCCTTTAGGATATTTTCCTTTGTGCCTCCTTTGTGTAGGTGAATTACTATTTGTCTAGGGGTTGATTTACTCATTTGATGTCTTGTGGGGGTTCTCTGTATCGCTTGTGCTTGGCTGGTTGCATCTCTGGTGAGATAGGGAAAGTTTTTTTGGATGACCTCCTGGAATACTTACTCCAAGTTGTTCTCCATTTCCCTTTCTTCTTCTGGGATACCAATCAGCCATACATTTGGCCTCCTAATATAATCTCACATCTCTTGTAGGCTTTGTTCTTTCTGAGTCTTCTTTCTATGTTTTTTTTACAGATTGGGTTAATTCCATGTTCTGGTCTTCAAGTTCTGAGATTCTTTCTTCAGCTAGATTAATTCTGCTTTCCATAATTGTTATCTTGTTATTTACTTCCTGGATGAAATTTTTTATTGCAAAATCTCTGTTACAAGTTCTTTTAGTGTTGCATCTTTTCTTTCTTGAGTCTTCTTCACTCTTTCCATCCATTCCCTAACCCATGTCATATTCTGGGGACAGTTGTTGGTGACTCCTGTTGTTTGGACACCAACGTCTGATTTTTCAGGAGGTTTCTTTCTGGTACGCTTGAAATTGCCTGAGGTCTTCCTTTGGTTTTTCCTCATTTGTGACAGATCACTTGTTTTTCTCTTTAGTTCTGTTATTCAGTGTCAATGGGAGAGACTTTCCCTTCTGATGTTTGCTTAGTCCTCTCTTCTCCCCTGATCCAGGCTCTGGATTTGTTCTATTTTGAAATAGGACGGTGGATGGGAAGCTTTGCTGTCTCTTGTAGATTTTGAAATTCAAATAAAGTGGGGGATGGGCCACTAGGAATGAGAAATGACTTGCAAATTAAAATGTTCACTTACTGAGGTTTGTGTTCCCTGAGATCCACTCTCCAACTACACTCTATATGATGATGTAAAGCAGAAACCAACGCAAAAGCAATTCAGCACACACACACACACCAAAACAAACTGGAATAATAACAAAGTGAAACAAAACAAACAACAACAACAAAACCCCAAGAAAACTAAACACACAATCATATGCCTAGTACAAAGTGAATAAAGAAGAAAAACAGAAAGACTGAAGTGGGAAGAAAAAGGGGGAAGATTCAGGTGGAACCCTCACACATAGATTGACATACCCCTTAAACTATTAAAAAAAGGGATATAAAAATTCCAGAGGAACAAAAGAGTAATAACTAACAATAACAACAAAATCAAAAGATGAACACTCAACCATTCATATACACACATAAACAGAAAACAATAAAGAAAGAAACAGAAAAAGAAAGGATAGAAAAAAAAGGTTTTTTGGGGGGGAATGTAGATCAAACCCTTACATTTATATATTCATGCACAAAGGGAAAATATTTTAAAAATAGATGAACAGTCAAAAAATTTTTAAAATTAAAAAAAATTGAAAATTAAATAACAAAAACACAAACAAAAAACTTGCCCTCCTGAGGCAGGCTCTGTAATTGTTCCTCTAATCAGGTCTCTCCTGCAGAGCCACCTCTTTCACTCTCTCCTCAGGAAATGAAGCAGTGAAGGAGGAGGGACAGGAGAGGTGGATGGGGCAGCAGTCCTCCCCTCCCACTCTGGTATGGTAGGGAGATCTCCTCCCATGGGGAGGTGAGGGATTGCCTCTTCCCCAGGTATGTACTTTCACTGGGGGTGCCCCAGCCAGGCCTATCTTGGAATGAAGTTCTTGTTCTCCTACTGCTACTGACATCCAGTCTCCGCCTGGGTTTGTCCCTCTCCGTCGTGACCCAGCTGTGTGGGTTTGACGTTCCGAAGATTGCTGGGGAGGAGAGGGTTTGGGTCAGCCCCAGACATACCACTGATCTCTTTGGAGTTCTTCCTCCTCCTTTTCTGACCACATCCTTTGTCCCGTGAGTGGATCAGGGTAAGGGGTAGGGCGTCTGGAACTCAGCACTCAGCAGGTCCCTCTGAAATTTGTACTCTCAGGATATTCCCTCTGGGTCACCATCAATCCCTGAGTAGTTGATCCGCCAGTCACAGAGATCAGGTCTATTGATCCCTGGTGAGCAAGTCGGAGTATTTCCCTGCCCCGCCTTCAAGATGGTGGTGGGGTACCTCTCTTGTGCACTTCCGTGGGAACTTGCCTCTGGACTCCGTCCACAGCCCCCGTCAGTGCCCTGCCAGGTGCTGAAGTGGTGAGGCAAAGCCCGGAGCAGTCTCTCTCCTTCTTCAATGGTGAGGGAGAGCCTGGGGCATAGTTTCTCCCTTACGCTTTTTCAGTCAAAGGAAAACTTCTGTTTTTAAAAAAAGCAATGGCACTCCACTTCTGCGACCTGGGCAGAGCCAGAGATGAAACAGAGAAGCTGCATCACCAGCTATTGCACCAGGGGCCTGGCCACCCACTCATGAGCCCCACTTAGACAGTCTCTCCCAGCATTTTCTTCCCAGGGAGGGTTTGTTGATTTTAAAAAAAGAAAAGTAGAAGAAAATGGCGCTCGGCTTCTGCATCCCAGGAATCATTAGGGTCCATGCCCAGCCGCTGTACCAGGAGATCCCTGGCTGCTAGCTCCCTAGCCCTCACTCAGTTAGCCACTCACATGCCCACTCACTCACCAGCACACACACAGAATTTTTCATACACTCACTCGCATAGTCCAACTGGCTCAGCCGCCATCTTCCCAACCTGCCTGTATATCATATTTTAAAAAATCAGTTCATTTGTGGATGGACACTTCATTCGATCCTCTGTCTTGGCTATTGTGATTAATGCTGTAATTTACATGGAAATGCAAATCTCCTTTTGACATATGGATTCTAATCGCTTTGGGAATATACCCAGAAGTGAGATTACTGGTTCATATGGAAGTTCTACTTTTAGTTTTGAGGAGCTTCCATACTGTTTTCCATAATGACTATATTAATTTGCATTCCCACCAACAGTGTCCAAGAGTTCCCTTTACATTTTTGTCAGCACTTGTTATCATCTATCTGTTTGATTAAAAAGACATTCTTTTTTTTATTTTTGAGTTGAATTCTCACTCCATTATCCAGGATGGAGTGCAGTGGAACGCTCACGGCAACCCCAGCACTGACCTGCTGGGCACCAGAGATCCTTCCACTTCAGTTTTCCAAGTAGTTGGAACTACAGGCACGTGCTACCAGACCTGGCTAATTTTTAAAAATTCATTGTAGCGATGAGGTCTCACCATGTTGCCCAGGGTGGTCTTGAACCCGAGGACGCATGCAATCCCCTTGGCTTGGCCCCCCAAAATGCTGGGATTACATGCTTGAGCCACTGTGCCAGGTCCAATAAAAGCCATGCAACAGGTGTGAGGTGATATCTCCTTATTTTAATTTGTTTCCCCAATGTTTAGTGATGTTGAGCATTTTTTATGCACCTGTTGTCTTCTTTTAAGAAATGTCTATTTAAGTTCTTTGCCCATTCTTAAATAATTATTTTTCTTGCTATGGGATGTTTGTGATTCCTATAGATTTTGTGTGTTAACATTAGTCAGATATATGGTTTGCAATTATTTTCTCACAATCTGTGGGTTTTCTCTTCATTTTGTTAATTTTTTTTTCTGTGAAGTAACTTTTTAGTTTTATGTCATCCCATTTATCGATTCTTGCTTTTGTTGCAAAGTGGCTGTACCCTTTTTCATTGTCACCAGCAGTGAGTGAGAGTTACTGTTGCCTCACATCCTTGCCAGAATCTGATACTGTCAGTGTTTTGGATTTTGGCTATTCTAATAGGTATGCAACAGTATTTCATTATTGGTTTAATTTGCATTTCCAGATTATATATAGACCATTTTTCATATGCTATTTATATCTGTATATCTTCTTTGGTAAATCATCTGTTAAAGTTTTTAACTCATTTTTAAAACTGGGTTTCTCATTTTTGAGTTTTACTTATTATTTGCATATTTTGGATAACAGTCCACTATCAGATATGTTGTTTACAAAGAGTTTCTCTCTGGATGAGCTTGGTTGCTCAGCCTGTAATCCCAACACTTTGGGAGGCCAAGGCAAGTGGATTGCTTGAGTTTGTGGGTTCGAGACCAGCCCAGGCAAGTTGGGGAGACCTCATCTCTACAATACATAAATAAAAAAAAAATTAGCTGGACATGGTAGCATGTGCTACTTGGAAGACTGAGATGGAAGGATTGCTGGAGCCCAGCAGATAGACACTAGGATGGCTGTGAGTGTACCACTGCACTATAGGCTGGGCGACAGAGTGGGACTCCAATTCAAAAGAAAGAAAAAGTTTCTCTCGGTCTGTGTGTGACTTGTTTTTTTTTGGTTGTTTGTTTGTTTTTGTTTTTGTTTTAATTCTCTTAGCAATGGCTTTGGCAGAGCAGAACTTTAAAAATTGTTAATGAATCTAACTTACCAATTATTTCTTTCCTATGAAAGAAGATTGTGCCTTTGGTGTCATATCTAAAAAGTCATTGCCAAACTCAAGGTCATCTAGACTTTCTTCTACATTATCTTCTGAGAGTGTTACAGTTTTGCAATTTATACAATAGGACTATGGTCCATTTTGAATTATTTTTACTGACAGGTGTAAAATCTGTGCCTAGGCTTTTTTGTTTGCTTGCTTGTTTGTTTTTTGTATTTGAGTATCCAGGTAGTCCAGCACCATTTTTGAGAAGACCATGTTTTCTCTATTGTATTGCCTTTGTTTTTATGTCAAAGAACAGTTGACTATTTATGTGGGTCTACTGCTGAGTTCTCTAATCTATTTGTTTACTCTGCCACCAGTACCACACTGTCTTGTATAGTGTAATTTTATAGTTACTCTTGAAGTTGGGTAGTGCCATACCTCCAACCTTGCCCCTCTTCTTCAAAATTGTGTTATCTATTCTCAGTCTTTTGCATATATATATATATATATATATATATATATACACACACACACACACACATTTTGGAATTAGTTTGTCAAAATTAATAAAATATTTTACTGGATTTTGACTGGGATTATACTGAATCTATAGGTAAAGATGGAAAGAACTGACAACTTGACAATAATGATGATTTTTATTTATTCCATGATCGTGATATATCTCTTCATTTACTTATCTTTTATTTCTTTCATCAGCATTTTGTAGTTTTCTTGTATAGATCTTGCACATATTTTGCTAGAGTTCTACCAAAATATTTCATATTTCATGGTAGTAATGGTAATGTGTGTGTGTTTTTCTTTTTAATTTCAAATATAACCTGTTCCTTTCTGGTGTATATGGTGAAACATTTGACTTTTAAATATTAACATTGTATCCTGCTATGTTGTTGTAATTTACTTAGTTCCAGGAGTATTTTTGGTTGATTCTTTTATATTTTCTTCATAAGCAATTGTGTTACCTGTGACAAAGACAAGTTTTGTTTCTTTTTTTCTCAATCTGTATATCTTTAATTTCTTTTTCTTATCTTTTTACATTGGATAATGCTTTCAGTACAGTTTGAAAGAACAGTAGTGGGAGGAGTCATATTGTATTTATTTCTGATTCTAGTGGGAAAGCTTGAATTTTACTACCATATATAATGTTTGCTGTAGGTTTTTTGTAGGCATTCTTTATCAAATTGGTGTGGCTGCCTTCTGTTTCTAGTTTATTTTGAGATTTTTTAAAACAATAAATGGGTATTGTATTGTGACTATTGTGACATATGCATTTTCTTTGACTTTTGACATGCTCATGTGATTTTTCTTCTTGAGCCCTTTGATGTGATGCATTATATTGACTTTACAATGCTGAACTAACCTTGCGTACCTGGGATAATTCCCAATTGGTTATTTTGCATAATTCTTTGTATATACGGTTAGAGTCAGTTTACTAATACTTTGCTGAGGGTTTTTGCATCTATGTTTATGAGAGGTATTATTCTGTAATCTTATTTTCTTATAATGTCTATGTCTGGATTTGGTACTAGGCTAATCCTGGTTGCATATGTTGATGAAGTATTTTTATAGTAATAGAAAGTATTTCTTCTGCATTCAATTTCTGAAATTACAGAGAATTGGTACAATTTGTTCATTAAATATTTGGTAAGATTCACCAGTGACACCATTTGCATTTAGTGATTTCTGTTTTGGAAAGTTATATCATTAATTCTATTTCTATTTTTGAAATAGGTCTCTTTGGATTGTCTGTTTCCTCTTGTGTGAGTATTGTTGGTTTGTGTCTTTCAAAGAATTGGTCAATTTATCTAAAATATAAAATTTGTGAGCATAGTATTGTTCTTTTGCTCATTTTTACTGGATTTTTTGGTTTTGTGTATTCTGGATATAAGTCCTTTATGAGATATTTTGAGAATATTGTCCCTCTATGTCTTGCTTACTCATTTTTCAGTAATGTCATTGAATAACAGAAGTTTATAAATTTAATGAACCATGATTTATCTATTGTTTCTTGCCTTATTTATTATGGTTTTGCGGCTATAGGTAAGAAATATTTGTTTGACCTTAGGACATGAATATTTCTCTTTTATTTTGTTCTAAAATATTGATAATTTTATGTTTTACATTTAGATCTAGAATTTATTTTGAATACTTTTCCTATATGATGTGAGGAATTAATTTAAGCTCTTTTAATATGTGGATATTCAATTTTTCTTATTTATTACAAATATATATACAAATATCTTGAGTTTTTTTGGATTGGAAAATTTAAAAACTAAATTAGAAAGAAAGAGAGAGAGAGGAGGAGAAAGAGGAGATTTACCTCCCCGAGGGAGGGGGCCAAAGCTTAAGAAAACATGGTCTGGCCATAGTTTAACAAGGCAAAGGCCTTTGTGATATTTTAATGCATCTTTTAAATGTTGACTTGCTTCTATTTTTGAATTTTTTAAAAAGAGGATGCTGAGTTACATTTAGAAAGGAAAGTAATTTATTTGCAAATAAGCTTGTTATTTTGGAGGCTGTATTTAACTTTTGGTAGAATGACTCTACAGTAGGATTTGCTATTAGTCTAGATTAGTTTTTCTCCCAAGGAGGCTTCTTATGGTCTTTACTAAATGCTTGGATTGTTTAATGAGGCCTCTTCCTTCTTAATGTTTGAAACTCAAATATCCACCGGAGATGTGAAAACTCTTGCGATATGTTATATAGCCTTTAACATTATTTTTCTGGTAGTAATTTGCCTGTCCTTATTAAGCCTTTCCCATAGCATTTGTATTTTTGTGTTTTTCTAGAAACTCAGAGACATTCTATGAAGATTTCTGAAACTCATGTTCTGTATAGCTCTTTTATTTTGGTACTTTGCCACATAAATTCTAGTTCTTCCAAGAGCCCCTCAAACTGATTTCCATCTATTAAACTCAATAGGATCACTATATTATGTTTGAACGATCTTTTCTGCATGTAAGTCTGGAAAGTGGATCCAGGCAAACAGCAGGAGTTATCTTGTAACTGACTTTGATTTCTTTTTTCTCTTCTTTCTAAGATTATGATTCTGGGCCAAGCATGGTGGTTTGAGCCTGTGGTTCCACCACTTTGTGAGGCTAAGTTGGGAGGATTGCTTGAAACAAAGAGCTAGAGACCAACCTGGGTGAAATAATGAGAACCTATCACTACAAAAACATGAACAATAAAATAATAAGATTACCAATATGCAATCCATGCTGTAAACCATCTGAAAACATTTACTTCATATATTTGGTCCAGTTTTGTAGCTGTTTATAGTTGAAAGGGCAGTAACTTTATCATGACTAACAGCAGAAGTACAAGTTTTAAAACAATTGAATTGTTAGTAGTTTTGTTTTGAAACACAATCCCTGACTCACCTTTCACATCTTAGTCTCTTTGATTTCTTATTTTTCCCATCATCTAGCCTCTTTTCAATCTTAAGGTAGCTCTTTTATACATTTGACTTATCACCATTTCTCTTTAATCAATATGTACATTTCAGCTATGTTGTAGGCAGTTGTTCTAAATAAATTATTTTTTTGCTTGGGCAATTTGTACATACTCAGAAATATGACATCCTGTTCATATGTGGGCCTAGATAACAATAGAGGCATACAGTAATGTTAGATGGAGTGTCTAGTTATTTTATTGAAAAGATATTTGTCTTTTCAGCCTTTGCCTTTAAAGCCTTGTTATGGTAAGAGATAATAAGCAGTTCAACTTGGGAATAATCTTAAGAACTAACTAAAAATCAAACTCACTTGCAAGGGGAAAGAGATAGGATGGAGATAGTTATAGATTGGTCTTGGCAGGGGTTGATAGACTTTGCAAACTACAGAATTTCATCAGTAGTCTTTAAAATGTGGGAGTGTGCACTGGGTTAATATTAGATCCATTTTCTGTTGTCATGTATAGGAGCCTATGGGTTTGATTGGACTGTTATTAAAAGAGTTTTCACTTAGCCTGAAATGACCATTGTGATGTGATCTGATATTGTTTATCTGTTCTGAGAGTCAGGGTATGATTTGCAAGTTCTCTTCTCCATTCACCACAGCCCAGATGCCAGCCTTGCCTTTTTCATTTTATCCACATTCAAACATTATCAACTGTATTCTAGATGTTGTGTAAGGGAATTTAATTCCAAAGCCCAGAAAGAAATGAAGTATAACCAAATTCAACATCTTAAGGAAATGTCTTCATGATTAATAATATTAATTTTCTGAAAGCAATTCAGAATTATATTCCCAGCACCAGGCGTTTATCGAATGGATGAATGAATGCAATTTCAAGAAGGTTATGAAACAAGAGACAGGAATTGATAATGTGCATAATCTTTTATCCTTGTAGACATAATTAACTGAAATATATATACCTAAAATCTACAATGTAAGAAACAATATAAAAGGAAGATAACTCAAATAGCTTTTCATGTGAAAGGGTTGAAGGTCCGTTGAAAATGACTTACCTCTTTGCTATAGCTCTGATATTCTGATGTAGTAGTGGAGAGAGAAAAAGATGGAAAGTTATATAGATACTTGTCATTATCCTGGTAGTCCTATTATTACTTGTGAGACTTTAGAGAAGTAATGATCTTTCATAGTCTCAGTTCTCTCATCTGAAAAATGGAAAAAAATTATTGCCAAAGAAGAAAATTAAATGATTGATTGTATAGCCTAGGCATATTGCAGCAGCTCATCAAACATTCAGCTTCTTCTTCTCTTTTCATCATTGTAATCAACATTTAAATATATTAAAATAATAATATTCCTGTTAATAAAGCTTATTTATTAGTTCCTCCACTTCAATGCAGTTATCTGTACAGAAAGCTAAATTTTTCAGGAGAAATAGAAAAGAGAGAAATGCAGAAAGAGGAAGCAGAGAGAGAAGAGTGCCGTATAGCTTCACCTCAGATATTGGCTGCATCTCATGACCAGATTTTGCTCTACATGAAAATAAGGATGATTAGAGAGATAAAGAAGGTTAGATTTTTTTCTGTGTGTGTGTGTGACTCATGTATTTGATTTATTCAACGACTAACTTGCTAATCATCTACCAAGTACCAGACACTGTGTAAAAGGTTATTAATGCAGGATGAAATTGGAAAGAAATAGTTTCTTCCCTCACGAAGTTTATAGTCTAGCAATACAGATGCATATAATTCTTGAGATTCATGTCACAAAGGAGAGGAGCTCTGGCCGTGGGGACATGAAATAGGGACCCCAAACCCAACTGGAATGGGATATTGGAAAAATTTGCGTGGAAGGAATATTAAAGTTGAGAATTAAGCTTGAGTGGCATTTTCTAGGCCATAGATAGCATGGTAGGAGGAAGAATCAGCTCTTCAAAGGCCCTGAGAAAGGAGAAAGCTGAGTTTGCATAAGAACCGAAGCAAGCCGGGCTTGGTGGCTCAGCCTGCAGTCCCGTGCCTTTGGGAGGCTGAGGTGAATGGATTGCCTGAGTCCGCGGGTTCGAGACCCGCCTGGGCAGCGAGACCTCATCTCTATAATAAATCAAAAAATCAGCGGGGCATGGTAGCGCGCCTGTAATTCCGGCTACTCGGAAGGCTGAGGCGGAAGGATCGCCGGAGCCCAGCAGGTCGAGGTTGCGGTGGCCGGGAGCGGCCACTGCACTCCGGTCTGGGCGACAGAGTGAGACTCCAACTCAAAAAATAAAAATAAATAAAAATAAAACAGAAGCAAAGCTGGCATGACAGAAACTCTTGGTTTACAAAGAATCAGGTGCCCAAGGTGGCTTAACATGAGGTTGGAGACAGTTAAGGGCTAAATAATGTGGGATATTATTTACTAAGTTAAATAATTTAAACTTTAGGATTGTAATGAAGCCATTGAAAGATCTAAATCTGGGGAATGCACTGGATTTCTCTTTCAAGACAATCTTTTTAACAGTAGGGGGAAGCATGAGTTTTGAGTAGGAAAGAGTGTATGTGCAAAAAAGAACTAGAAAACTGGCATATTAATGTAAGATAGAAAAATTTTAAAAAATTAAGGTAAAAAACAAACAAAAGACAAAACAAATAAGCCACCTCAATCTCCTGTACCCCTTTCTTTCTTTTTTTTTTTTTGAGTTGGAGTCTTACTCTGTCGCCCAGACTGGAGGGCAGCGGCCACTCCCGGCCACCGCAGCCTCGACCTGCTGGGCTCCGGCGATCCTTCCGCCTCAGCCTTCCGAGTAGCCGGAATTACAGGCATGCGCTACCACGCCCGGCTAATTTTTTGATTTATTGTAGAGATGGGGTCTCGCTGCCCAGGCGGGTCTCGAACCCACGGGCTCAGGCAATTCACTCACCTCAGCCTCCCAAAGGCGCGGGATTACAGACTGAGCCACCGAGCCCGGCTTGTCCCCCTTTCTTTAACCTGGAGCTATTTTGTGCCTCTGTTGAGTTTTAACTCAAGTACTACCTGAATTTTGATTATTTCCCTTCATCAGGAAGAGTTAGTAACTTAGAACTATAGCACCTGGCTATATTTTCAACCACGGACTACACATTAAAATTTCCTGGGGAACTTTAAAACACTTCCAATGCCTGTCTACCCTTCTGGACAGACACTTTAGGAGTAGAGACAGAACAAGAATATCGTTCGGAAGCTCCCCAGGTGGTTCTAACTTATTCAAGGATGAGAACCAGCACTAAAATCACTTGCCACACTTCAATGTTTAGTTGCTGTCCTCTCCTCAAGGTTTTATGTTCCTTGTGGGTAGGACTGTTGACTCCTTTTACATCCTGAGGGTTTAGTGCAGCAATAATACATATTAACACACTGTTATAAATGTAAATAAATGAAATATGCGGGTTGAATCATCTTTAGCCTGTTGGGACTTCTCTGTCCATAAAAATGGATGAGAATAACTCAGGAAGATTTGTGAGGAGTCTGTTTCAGTAACTTGATTCACTAGGATGAAAATAGACATTTAAAATGCTATTTGAACTAAAAGTATCAAAAGTGTAACTGTTGCCAAAGTGTAAATGCTGTTGACCATGGCAATATGTCCTTATTTGGGTTCTACCCAAAGATTTATTTCTGACCTATAGAGAAAGACAACCTTTTGAAAAATGTTTATGTTCCAATAAGTACACGTTGCTCGAAACAGTGGTCCCCCACTTTATGGGCATCAGGGACTGGTTTCATGGAAGACAATTTTCCCCTGGACCAGGACAGGGTGGGGGTGGGGAATCACCAAATGTTAGATTCTCATGAGGAGCATGCAACTAAGATCCCTCACCTGCGCAGTTCATAATAGGGCTCGTGCTCTTATGAGAATCTAATGCCCCCACTGAACTGACAGAGAAGGGAGCCCTGCTTGCTGACCATTCACCTCCTGCTGTGTCTGCTGGTTCCTAACAGGCTGTGGACTGGTACCGTCTGCTACCAGGGACCTGGGACCCCTGCCCTCAAGTACTGCAGCTAATTGGCTACTTTTACCCTAAAGTCCAATCTGTTCCCAGGTATAGATGCAATCTCTGGGCTCATAGATGTAGAAAAAGTGCAGACTAATTTCTTTTACCAATGGCCACTTTATCGAGTGTCAGGAAACAAGCAAAACCTGGTTACTCTGAAAGCCTTATTATATTAATAGTTGTGGAATGACATTGTAGCTTGCCTATTACCACAATTCATGGGAATTATTTCCACTGGCTTGTAATAGAGCACCTGTTCCATTTTTCAAGAGGCCATTTGATCCCATCATAAACTGACTGTTCAATTTAACATGAAGCATAGTCAGCTTAAATGAAGGCCAGGGCAAGGCCTGGAGGGACCCTTTCCATCCTGGTTATAAAACTCTGGCCCCATAGGAAAGTGTCAGAACATCTGCACAGATTGGTATTGAATTGAATCGGTGCTATCATTTTTTTTCTCATGTTAACACAGTGTGTGCTCTTAGGAAATGATAGGTCTATTAGGGAAGAACTAAAAGAACCAAATTAGAGACTTTGGTTATACTGGCCTTACTGTCTTGGAGGGCAGACCTGGGCAGGGACTCCTAAAGTGAGGGCTGAATATTGACCAAGACAAAGCTGGACTGCACCCAGTGGAAGGTGAAGCCTATGGTCAAGGAGTAAGGAAAAACTCAAAGATGCAGATGAAGTGGAGTTAGGGAGCAGTAGGGGAAAATTATAGCACTGAGGCCAAATCCAAATCAGAGAATCTGAGACAGAACAGGCAAGAAGTTGAGAATGAAATCTGATGGCAGGTACCTGCCTCTCCAACTGAAAAGGAGAATAGTGCCCCCCCATTTTTAATTTCATGGATTTTCTAGGTCTCTTATTTGACTTTTCTGCTAGCATTGCCATTTGGAAGGTTAGATTCCAATGTCTCATCTATTTCTGCAAGACCTTCTGGTATGACATTTGTGCCCTAGTCTCGCTCTTGGTTTCTGTAGTAGTTGTCTAGCACCATGTAACAAATTATCACCAATTTAGTGGCTTAGGCCTACACACATCGATTATTTAATAGTTTCTGTGGGTCAGAAGTCTGGACACGGCTTAACTGACCCTCTGTTTATGGTGTCACAGGCTGTAGTGAAGCTGTCAGCTGTGCTGCATTCTTAAGGCTTTCTTGAGAAATAATTCACTTCCAGGCTCATTCAGGTTGTGGGCAGAATTTGGTTCATTGTGGTTGTAAGATTGTGCTCCTCAGCTTCCATAGGTCCTGAAGTCCCTTTTCACGTGGTCTTCTCCATAGGCACTTTACACATGCTTGTTTGTTATTTCTGCCAGTAGGAGCATCTCTGCCCCTTCCATTCTTTATCTTTTAAGGCCTCACTTCAAAGGTCAGGCCCAATAATATAATATCCCCAAGTTAAATTCAATTGGTTAGAAACTTTGGTAATACTTGAAAAATTTCTTCAGAGAGTATCTACATGTTTCTCTCTCACAACTGGGGAAAGGTGTACACACCAGGGTTTGCAATTCTTGGGGCCATCTTATTCCGCTTTATATTCTCAAAATTCTTAATTGAATTTTGACTCATCTTCTTACTTATTTAAATTATATTCATCATATTATCTTATGTACATCTTTCAAAGCACCCTCAGTTCTATTTTGCAACAGGAAAGCTGGTAAAACTTATAGTATATACTCATAGTTCTATAAAGAATGCATTACCTGCACCATAAAAGGCTGGTAATGCATTCTTTTTAGAAATACGAGTTTATACTGAATCTCCACTTTAGGAAGGTCTGAGTCTATACAGTTTCAGAAGGTTCAAAAAGAAAAAACAAGTAAACTTTGATATCAAGGAACTTCATATTTCATAGGTAGAAAATAAATGTATGCACAGTTACATGTCCATAGGACAGCACAAAACTAAAGATAAATACCAAGTACTGTGGGAAATCATTTTTACTGAAAGAATCAGGAGAGGCTTCATGCAAGAGGTGACATTTAAGTTGTCCTTGAATGGGTGAATGGAATGTGTATAAATGTGAAGATATACGAGAAACACAGTCCCAGGACAGAGGCCAAGCACAAGCAAGTTCTCATTGAAGAGAAAGTCTGGGGGAATACCAGGCAAGATTTTAATTTTGCTTTGTGTCTCTGGTGGGCCTGAGTAGAAGTGGAGGAAAAGTAGATCCAGGTTAAGTTAGTATAAATTGGTAGTGTAGATAAATAAAAAGGCCAGATTAGCGACCTTGGGTCTACTGGCCTTCCTGTTTTGGAGGACAGACCCAGACAGGGTCTCTTACAGTGAGGGCTGAGTGTTGACCAAGACCAAGCTGGACTGCCCCCAGTGGAAGGTGAAGCCTATGGCCAAGGAGTCAGGAAGAACTCAAAGACGCAGGGGCAATGGAGTTAGAGAAGGGTAGGGGAAAATTAGAGAGCTGAAGCCAAATCCAAATCAGAGAATTGGAGACAGAACAGGCGAGAAGCTGAGAATCTATTATTATTATTTATTTTACTGCTATTATTAATTTATTATTTATTTTACGTATTATTTGTTGTTATTAATTTTGGATAAGTGGAGTCACTGGAGACTTCTGGAAGACAGGACAAGTGTCCTTAAAAATTTTCTGGCGACAGGACAAGTGTAGGGGGTAGGTAGTGTGTGCAAATTGGAAGTGGAAGGGCCTGGAAGCATGAAGGCTACCTGACAGGCCTCCGTCATAATCAGCAACCAGGTGTTTAACATAGCATCCCCGCCACTCAGTGACTCAAAACAACAGCCATTTTGTTCTCTCTCATAGTTTATGTAAATCAGGAATCCAAGGCTTGGCTGGGTGGCTGTGCCTGGGTCTCCCCTCAGGTCGCTTGCCAGCGGTGGCCAGAGCTGAACCTCAGGGAGCTAGCTGGAGCTGCCCCTTCCTTTCCCCCTACAACCTCCGGGAGTCAGTGTAGCGTCTATTTGGACTTGGTGGCTTGAGCTTCTTCAGGAATAGCAGCTTGGAGGCAGTTACTGTTTTTACACAGTGGCTCAGGGCTCCAGCGTGTGGGGGGGAGGGGCAGTGAGAGTTGGGAGGAGATGTGGGGGGTGGCAGTGGGGGGTGTAATAAGTCAAGTGTTATCCGTTCTAACCTAACCAAAGATGTCACCTAGTGTCACTTTTGCTGCATTCTGTTGGTTGTAAGTAAGTCTCAGACCTTTCCAGATTCAAAGTGAGAATTAGACTCCAGGGGTGTGGAGAGATTATAAACGAACATAGGAAATGAAAGATGGCATAACGGCTCCCATCTCTGGACAATACACTCTGCTACTGAAGAAGGAAGTCGGCTTTGACAGTGAAATGTGAAATTCCCAACAAGGGAAGCATGCATATTTAATTAACTTACAAAACTAGGAAAGTCCTGATAAGAGTCTCTTCTTAAGGCGCTCCATGTTCTCAGGAGCATCACATTTATGATGGTTTGTTTGTTTAACCTTGCAAGTCCGCTAGTATCGTGAAGCATATTCGGGCCGGTATGTCTGAGACTTAAAACAATGTTATTGGAATGAAAATATGAATGAATAAGTTCTCTTGCAGACTGCCACTTTGGAATGTCTAGAAACAAACATCTAGAAAGAGGTTGAAGAACAAGATTCTGAAATTTATGAAAGGCATCAGGATTAGCAATGGAGCTCTGGAGAGCCTTCTCAGAAGGTGTTCTTGAACTTGCACAAGAAGGTCAGTTCTCTTGTCTTGGCTTTCGTGGATACAGGAATATTTAAATCAGGTTCTCTACATGGAAGTGATAGGATCAAGAGTTATTTTTGTCTGGTTACCAGGATGTGCTTTCCTCTAGTTTATTTATTTATTTATTTTAACCATTCATAGTCACAGTGGTTCCATAAAAGGCTATGTTGATAACAAATGAGACGTTGAACTCAGGCCCAGCTTATCTATTCGCTCAATCACCCTCTGAGGACAGAGAGGTAGTTATCATATCGCTGTTGCTATACAAAGTTGGTTTTGGTAAAAAGCAAGCTCAGTCTCAAATCCTGAATCTGTGTGATGTTGTCTGTGTAAACTTGGCCTAGTTATTTAATCTTTGTGGGTCTGTGTTTCATCTGTAAAACTGATAAAATAATACCTGGCCAAAATGATGAGTTCGTTAACATCAAATTTAGCAGTGTCCTTGGTACCTAGAAGTTAATCAATAAATAAAAGTAAAATTTCTGGCACAGTCTGGCTATGAGGATGATGAAAAAAAAAAAGAGCACAAAATGTTTAATCTGCTTATGTGGGGCATTGTAGCAGTGGTATCTTGTCAACTGTGAGTTAATTCATAAATAGCAACACAAAGAAATGTCTCAGATTTTACAGTGAAATATTAGATTTCATGCTTGTGTGTAGCTATTACCCAAGTGAAATATTAAACAACTTTAAGAAAATTAGGTTAGTGTTTTGCTGCACCGAAGTTAATGCAGATTCTGCAAAATAACAGGTATAATTTTTGATTATATAATTATTTTGATTTCTCAAAATTAAATTGGTGTTTTTTAAGGGCTTCCTTTGAGTTTTGCCTCATGTTTCCTTAAGATCTACAATTCTTCATGATGAATGTTATGTGCACAGAATATTAGATTATGCTGTCTTGTAATATGATGCTGAGAGGGACTCAGGAAGTTCTTTGCATTCATTTGAAAATAAACCATTACTGTGTCTTGCTACATCTTGTCCCTGATTAATATGGAGTGTTTTCATTGGTATAAATTCATTTCCCAGGCAGTTTTAAAACATCAATTCTTAGAAGATACATTTTTAAAAAAGTTAAATAGTACATTCTGCCACTAAGCAACCTCAGGACATTAATTTGAAGTCTCTAGGCCTTAGTTCACTCATGTAAAAAAAAAAAGTTTCCGACGGTATTTGATCTTTAAAAAGTTATGCTTTTTATTGCTCTGAGACTACCATTTACGAGGAGAACCAAGTTGTAAGTAATAACATTTTCTTCCACTAAATAGACTCATAAAATAAATAGAAAGGTGACATATTGCCTTCTAATTATGCCTGAATAATGCCTCACATGGAATTGCCCTGTGGCATATTTCCTCTGGCTTGTTTAGCCAGCCACTGCTTTCTTTCTTTCTTTCTTTCTTTTTTTTTCCTGCTACTGCATTACCCAGCTCCTTGAAACTAGATGCCTTGCAAGCTTCACTGATCACTCATACTAAACTGATTTCTAGCCAGATCTAGAGGTAGCCTGTTCCTGTCCTATCTCTGTCTTATTGTATCTTGTCCCTGATTAATATCGAGTGTTTTCAATGGCATAAGTTGTCTCTGAGGCAAGAAATGTAATATTTGGCATGAAAAAGAAAAAAAAAATACAAGCTTACAGAAGTGATAAAAACCACAAATATCACAACTCAAGTCAAATGAAATAATTTTTATACTATTTAGCTACCTGACAAAAGTTACTTTTTGTATATTATTTGACTGTCTAGTTTTTGAATGACTATTGATAGTAATATTGTAATATTATTTTCTATAGATAATAGGTAATTCAGTCTTTTCTTTCTCAGAATTGTTTTTTTATTAGTAATATTTAGGAAACATTTCTTTTCCTTCACAGTTCATTATTGGTAAATAATGCAAACCATTAGCATTATTATCAAATTTTAAAAACCTCTTTGAGGGAGGGCCAAAATTGACCAACTGGAGAAATTGGACAACTGTGGTCTCAGCAAGAGAGTCTGAAAGGGGAATTGAAGATGACTTTCTTGAGATCTCCCTGGAAACCCAAGCTGAGGTTTATTCGATGGACATGGGACCACAGAAAATAGGTTCACATCCCAACCACTTCCAGAATCGACCCTGATGTGAGATCAGGAGAAGGCCCTTGGCAATGGAAGTGGTGAGCGAACAGGAGAGATTTTACACACCTCCCACAAACCTCTGCAGTCCCAGCCAAGGGGGAGACAACCCAGGTCTTTCCCTCACATCCTGTCTCTCATTGGTCAGGTGCAGAAAGTTGCCCAAATCAGGACAGAGGTACCGGCTGGGTCCACATGGGGCCTAAGGGACTCCAGGTCCTGGAGAGTCTTGGTGCTGGCAGCCACCAATCCCTCATGGAGAGGCCCTGTGGGATTCACCCTGCAGGGTTGGTCTGCACCTTGCTGAGTGTTTCTCCTGCCTTCCCTCTCCAGCTCGGGGCGACATGTGCATTTTTCCAACAGCGCTGGCACCCATCCCAGCCCCTGCAAACATGGCTTGCCCTCAAGAGGCCATCATCAATGCCCTTGCACCTCCAGGGAGTAGGAGGCAGAGAACCTGTGCAACTCCCAGCAAGTCAGGACCCCCAGGAACCCAGGTGAAGCGAAGCTGTCTGACCACTGCCAGTTTATGCTTCAGTCTCTGAGTAGTAGGACTTCCTCTAGCCACAGGAAGTGTAGAAGTAGGAGCCTCACCCACTTGTGATATTTCCCCAGCAAAGCAATGTCCTGCCTTTAGCTTTTGTGAGAGAGGAGAGAACTGGCTTAGATGGGATGAGGCTGCTTTATGCCTGCCTGAGCATCTGTTCACCTAAACACCTGTGCCAGATTTGAGCCTAGGGGCCCCTGCTGGCTGCTCCCAGCCCTGCTGTCATGATGTGTGGCTAGAGCTGCCTGTTAGCCAGGGACCCTGGCATTTGTGCCAGAGGGAGAGGAAAGCATTTGAACTGTAGGAAAGAATTTATCCCATCGCTGCCTGACTGACCAATGAAGAAGTGCCAGCCAGTTGCGCCCCAGGTGGCCATCCTCATTACTGTCTCTGCCCCTTCCACTGGCAGATCAGAAGAGGGAGGGCAAGTAAGAAAACAACAGAAACTTTCACCCCAACAACAGCAGCTTTAACAAATAAAAAATAACAAACAGAGAATTAAAAGTGAACAGAGTGCCCTAACAGATGAGAAAAATTCGTCAGCAATCCCCAAAGCCTTTTGACACTCATAAAGGGTCATCTCAGATCCAAAGTAGTGGAACCTATTTGGAATGCCTTGTCCCTGATGACCGACATAGATTTCAGACCATGGATGGCAAAGAAACACAATGAGATTGACTCTCAAGTCAGTCAGGTCATGAAAACAGTACAGAAAGTGAAAGTCCACCTGGCCATCCTAAGAAAGAACCAAACTGAACGTTTGGAAATGAACTCTCTCCTGGAATTTCTTTTTTTTTTGAGTTGGAGTCTCACTCTGTCACCCAGACTGGAGTGCAGTGGCCGTTTCCGGCCACCGCAGCCTCGACCTGCTGGGCTCTGGCGATCCTTCCGCTTCAGCCTTCCCAGTAGCCGGAATTATAGGCATGCGCTATCACGCCCAGCTGATTTTTTGATTTATTGTAGAGATGAGGTCTCGCTGCCCAGGCGGGTCTAGAACCTGCGGACTCAGGCAATCCACTCACCTCAGCCTCCCAAAGGCGCGGGATTACAGGCTGAGCCACCGAGCCCGGCTCTCCTGGAATTTCAAAACACAATAACAGGTCTTAATAGCAGAATTGGACAGGGAGAGGAAGGAAGGCGTTTGAACATTGACCTATTGAATTAACTCGGTTTGACAAAATTAAGGAAGAAGGAAAAAGGAAAAAGGAAAAACGAGCAAAGCCAATAAGAGTTCTGAGATTATGTAAAGAGATAAAATCTACAGCTGATTGTCATTCTTGAAAGAGAAGGGAAACTGAGAATACCTTGCAACAAGCCTTTAAGATGTTATTCAAGAAAACTTCCCCTATCGCGCTAGAGCGGTGGTCATACGGATACAAGACATTCAGAGAACTCTCGTGAGGTATTATACAAGGAGACCATATCCAGGGAAGTTATTTCCTTAATCAGATTTGTCATAGTGAACAGTGAGAGTGAAGGGACAGACCACTCAACAAGGAAGACCCATCAGTTTTGCCACAGACCTCTCAGCAGAAACCTTGCAAGCCAAAAAGGACAGAGACCCAATTGCAAAGGAAAGCAATGCCAGCCAAGAACTTCTTACCCACCAAACTAAGCTTCTTTAATGAAGGATAATTAAAATCTGTTCTAGACTAGCAAAATCCTTCCCAGACAAGCAATCCCTAAGAGAATATGCTACCTCCAGACCAGCCCTTCAAGAGATGTTTAAGGTAGTTCTAAATGTAGAGAAAAAAAGAATGGTAGCACCCATCGCAAAAGCATAGGTAAGTGGAGAGATTCAGACCATACAAACCAACCACAAAGCTGAGAATGCAAAACAGCTTTTTAACAACAATATGACAGGAGCAAACTCTCACATATCAATAATTAACTTAAATGTTAGTAGACTGAACATGCTAGTCAAAAGACTGAGAGTGGCAAATTAGATAAAGAAATATGATCCATCCTTTTTAAATTATTTATTTTATTTTGTTTATTTATTTATTTTGAGTTGGAGTCTCACTCTGTCGCCCAGATTGGAGTGCAGTGGCTGCTCCTGGCCACCACCGCCTCAACCTGCTGGGCTCTGGTGATCCTTCTGCCTCAGCCTTCCAAGTAGCTGGAACTACAGGCATGCGCTACCACGCCTGGCTAATTTTTTATTTATTGTAGAGATGAGGTCTCACCAAGTTGCCCAGGTGGGTCTTGAACCCGTGGGCTCAGGCAATCCTAAATTTTTATTTTTTTACTTTAAAGATGTGGGGTACAATTCAGGATTAGGTAAATAAGTAGTCATTGTACAAGTAATGTTTGGGCCTCCCTTTGGTCTTCACTTTGCCTGGTTTGAGATCAGGTACCCTTATTGAAGTTATATGCTGTCCCCTTATCCTGGAGGTTCCCTGCTACTGCCAATCCCTTTCTAATAGTATTATAATTATTGTGCAGTGTCTGCTTATGAGCGACAACATGTGGTACTCAGTTCTTTGCTTCTGTGGTAGATCACAGACTATGATAGACTCTAAATCCATCCAAGTGGCCACAAAGTCCATAATTTTGTTCTTCTTTATGACTGTGTAATATTCCATCATGTATATACCACCTTTTTTATCAGTCCACTTTTGATGGGCAGCATAATTAGTTCCATGTTTTTGCTATTGTGAATAGTGTTGCAATAAACATGCTTGTGCAGGCATCATTTTTACAGAGTGATTTGAGTTCCTCCAGGTATATTCATACTTTTGCTGACTTCAGAAAACTCATCTCAATGTAAATGATACCAGAGGCTCAAGGTAAAGGGTTGGAGAAAGATCTCCCATACAGCTGTGAAAACAAGAAAATAGCAGGAGTATCCATACTTATATAAAATAAAATGAATTAAAACCAATAAAAGTTAAAAGTACAGTGAAAGACACTGCATAATGATAAAGGGCTCAATTTATTAGTGAGAAATATCCATCTTGAATCTGTATGCACCCAACACAGGAGCACCCACATATATAAACAAATTGCTGCTTAATCTAAGTAAGACTCTAGACAGCCATGTAATAATAGTCAGAAACTTCAATACCCCCTAACTGCTTTAGGTTGATCATCATGGCAGAAAACTTACAAGGATATCCAGAACCTAAACTCGACACATGGCCAATTAGATCTAATAGGCATCTACAGAACACTCCACCCAACAACTATAGAATACACATCTTCTCGTCGTTACATAGAACATACTCTAAGATTTACCACATACTCAGCCATAAATCAAGCATCAACAAATTTCAAAAGGTTGAAATCATGCCAAGCATCTTCTCAGATCACAGTGAAATAAAAGTAAACAGGAAACTTCAGAAACACACAAACACATGGAAATTAAACAACATGCTTCTGAATGACTTTGGGGTTAACACGGAAATCAAGACAGAAATAAAAAGAGTCCTGGAAACCAACAAAAGCACGGAAACACACCAAAATCTCTGGGATATCATGAAAGCAGTGCTGAGAGAAGGAAGTTTATAGAATTGCATGCACACATCAAGAAATTAGAGAGAAGGCAAGTAAACAGACTCATGTTGTGCACAAGGGAACTGGAAAGACAAGAAGAATCCATTTCCCAAGCTAGTAGAAGGATAGAAATAATCAAAGTAAAATTAGAGCTAAACAAAAAACAAACCAACCAACCAACATGCAAATGATCATACAAGTCAAAAACCTGATTGTCTGAAAGGATAAATAAGATCGACAGACCACTGAATGGATGAATAAACGAAAGAGATAGATGCAGAAAAATCATGCGATAAAATTTCATATCCTTTCGTGATAAAGTCCCTCAAACACTTAGGAATTGAAGGGACATTCCTCAAAATAATAAGAGCCATTTATCACAAAACTGTACCCAACATCATACTTAATGGACAGAAGTTGGAAGCATCCTCCCTAAAAGCTGGAACAAGACAAGGATGATCACTCTCACCACTCCTTTTAAGCATAGTACTGAGAACAATCAGGCAGGAGAAAGAAATTAGAGGTTTCCAACCAAATAGAAAAAGAAGTTAAATAATCTGTCTTCATAGATGATATGATTATATAACTAGAAAACCCTAAAGACTCCACCAAAAAGCTCCTAGCACTTATAAATGGCTTCAATAAGGTCTCAAGAAACAAAATCAATATGCAGAAATCACTTGCATTTCCATACACACATCAAGCAGGCAGATAATCAAATTAGAATATATATATTCATGTTTGTGTGTGTGTGTGTGTGTGTGTGTGTGTGTGTGTGTGTGTGTGTGTGTGTACTGGTATTCATCTACCCAAAAAGTTGAAAGTTTTTTGCAATGAGAACTATAAAACACTGCTCAAAGAAGTCAAACATGACACAAACAAATGGAAGAGCATTCTATGCTCATGGAATTGGTAAAATTAAATTATCAAAATGTCCATACTGCACAAAGCAGTCTACAAATTTAATGAAATCCTTATCTAACTACCAGCAACATTTTTCACAGGCCTAGAAAAGATAGTACTTAAATTTACATGTAAGGATAAAGGAAACTGAAAGTCATCCTTAGCAAAAAGTACAAAGCTGGTGGCACCACACTCCCAGACTTCAAACTACTACAAGACTACTGTAACCAAAACACCATGGTACTAGTACAAAAATAGATGCATAGAATAGGATAGAGAACTTAGAAATAAAAGTATAGAACTACAACCAACTCATCTTTGACAAAGCTGACAAAAACAAACATTTGGGAAAGGAAACTCTATTCAGCTAATGATGCAGGGGAACCTGGCTAAACAAATTCAGAAGAATAAAACTTGACCCCCACCTATCACCATGTACAAAAGTTAAAATGGATGAAGTACTTACATATGAAACCTCAAACAATAAGAATCTTAGAAGAAAATCTAGGGACCGTGCTCCTGGACATCAGCCTAGGCAATGAACTCATGGTCATGTCTTGAAAAGCAAACTTAGCAAAAACTAAAATTGATAGATAGATCTTTATCCAGCAAATAAATAAATAAGAAAGAAAAAAGAGAGAAAAGAAAACTATCAAGAGTGTAAAAAGACAGACTACAGAATTGGAAAAAAAAAATTTTGTAAACTAGGCCTATTTCAACAAAGGCCTAACATCCAGAATCTATAAGGAACTCAAGCAAATTGACAGGAAAAAAACAAACAACCCCATTAGGAAGTGGACAAAAACATGAACAGGTAATTCTTACTGGAAGCCAACAAGCATATGAAAACATGCTCAGTACCACGAATCATCAGAGAAATGCAAATTAATATAGTGAGATACCACCTCCCACTGGTCAGGCTGGTGATCATTAAAAAATTAAAAAATAAAACAAACAGGTGTTAGTGAGGCTGCATGGAAAAAGGAATACGTGTACACTGTTGGTGGAAATGTAAGATAATTCAATCTCTGTGGGAAAACAGTTTGGCAATTTCTCGAAGAACTGAAAATAGAGCCACCATTGACCTAGCAATCCTACTTCTGGGAATATACCCAAAGGAAAAGTAATTGTTCTAGAAAAAAAAAAGACATCTACACTCATATGTTTATTGAAGCACTATTCACCACAGCAAAAACATGGAACCAACCCAAATGTACATAGAAAGAGGACTGGATAAAGAAAATGTGGTATATATACACTGTGGAATACTATGAAGTCATAAGTATGGGATCAATAGACACCGGGAATTAATTAAGGACGAGAATGGTGGAACAATAAGCAATACAACACCCCCCACTGGGTACCATGCTCACTAACCATGGGGGAAGGTTCGTCACAGTCCCAACCCTTACCTTCATGTAATCTACTTATGTAACAAATCCTCACTTGTACCGCATGATTCTACAATAAAAATGAAAACCTCTATTCAGATATAGCCTCTGTTCCTTTATCTTTGTGTCGGAATCTCAAGTGCATTAACTTGTAGATGATAAGAATATTCCAAGAAATTAAGCTCACATCTGGTGTCAACCACAACTTCAAAAAGTTACTGAAGACTACATAATTATCTCACTAAATCCAAATCAAATGTATCCCTAGCTTAACTTCCTCTTAGCAGGGTTACAAACTTACCCATGGCTACACTAAAGTCACTATATGTAAGAGAAGCTGTGATAAAAGAGAAGAGATGTTACAAAGAGATATAGGTCCCATCTGCAGAAATTCCTCCCCCTGGCAAATTTTACAGAACTATATAACTCTGTAAATACCTTGTTTGGACCCTCCCAGGGTATTGAAATAAAAACATGAAAATGAGTGCTCCTGAAGCTAAAGCTTTATTAGCTTTGCAGTAAAATTAACTCTGTTCTCACCCTCAGTTTTGCTTTGACCAGGTGACCAAGGATCCCTGAAGAAGTCTCCTCTTAGTATAGGAACTCTTCCCTGAAGCTAACAAGAGAGCATGAGGCCTTGGGATTTTACTTTTGCCATTCCTGCTAGGTACCCTAATTAGTCCCATACATCAGCCAGTTGTTTGGAGACCTCACCTCATAAACACAGATTCCCAAAATTCCATGATGAAATGATAACCAAATTGACACCTAACAGAAGCTCCCTAGATATCTACTCTCTTCATTCTTGCTATGTTTGGTTTATTAATTTGTAAATCCTATGTGTGTCTGTACTATCACTCGGTTTGTCATATGAGGCTATGCCAGCTTTCCAGGTTGATTCTGGTCTCTTTTTAATCTCATGTTATCAACATACATTAATTTTGAGACAACTCATGCTTAACAGTTGAAAAACATTTGAATTGAAATTAATCTTTAGTACTTCCTGAACTAAATGGCTTACAATTCAAATTCTGTAGGAATGGAAGCATAAGTTGTATATTCACAACATAACTCTGTAGACAATCACACAGGAGTTTTAAACCAGTGCTGCTCTCAATAGTGATGTTTCTGGCAGATGGCATGGCTCCACCATATCTCTTCTTCTCAGTATTCCCAAATGCAGCTTTCAAAATGTGGCTTTCTACAATCATATGCTAGCAAATACCCTGATAACCATTTTTATTCTAGGGAATTTTTAAACAGCTTAGTAATTTTATCTTAATAATTTCATGGTGTAGTATGCATCTTTGTCAGTAATACATAAAAGTTAAATATTACTGAGTTTTCACTACATGCCTGATGAGAAAACTAATGTTTTTATGAAGCTAAAATAATAAGAGACGTACAATTAGTAAGCCATTCTCTACACACAGGATTCCTTATCTGGTATATAAAGTCCCAATCCTAAGTCAGCTCTTTCAGACTCTAGACTCAATATACAAGAAGACATTTTTGTATAAATACTCATCGTCTTCCACAGCTCTTCCAGATTTCTTTGGAAGAATCACCAAAGTATCTATCTATCTATCTATTTATCTATCTATCTATCTATCTATCCAACTGGTTCTTATTATTTGTGGTAGTAATTTTATATAAAGTTACCTTATAAAGTCATATAAAGTAATTTAATAGAAAGTTCAATGAACTATTGATCCAAGGAGAAATACAAGATTAGGATCTTGCAAGCCACTGGTCATAACATTTTCAACAACTGATAGACAACCTTTTAAATGTATGTTTCTGTTTAAAGACACTTTATTTAGTATACATTTTTTTATTTTAATTTTTTTATTTTAAAGATGTGGGGTACAATTCAGGGTTAGGTACACAGATGTTCATTATGCAGGTAACCTTATTGACGAGGTGTGCCCCCTCCCCCAGCAGATTCCCATTACTGCCAATCCCGTCCCCTTACTGGCAGTTTCCCACTACTGCCAATCCTTTTCTTATAGTATTATGATAATTGATCAAGATCCGCTTGAGTGAGACATGTGATACTCAGTTCTTTGTTTCTGTGATAGATAGGTCCGTATTATAGACTCTAAGTCCATCCAGGTTGCTGTGAAGTTCATGATTTTGTCCTTCTTTATGACTGTGTAATATTCCATTGTGTATATGCACCACATTTTAAAAATCCAGTCCTCTTTTGATAGGTAACATAGTTGGTTCCATGTTTTTGCTATTGTGAACAATGCTGCAATAAACATAAGTGTGCCGGTATTTTTTTCATAGAGTGATTTGAGTTCCTCCAGGTATATTCCCAGTAGGGGGATTGTAGGGATATATGGAAGGTTCAATTTTAGTTATTTGAGGAATCGCCACACTGTTTTCCACAGAGGCTGTATTTTAACATACCCTGTTGATGCTGACACTGAACTCATGGCAAACAACGCTAGAGTCCATAACTGAATGAAGCATCTCTAAAACACATTTTCTTTTTTTTTTTTAAGTTGGAGTCTCACTCTGTCACCCAGGCTGGAGGGCAGTGGCCGCTCCCAGTCACCGCAGCCTCAACTTGCTGGGCTCCAGCGATCCTTCAGCCTCAGCCTTCCAAGTAGCTGGAACTACAGGCGCGCGCTACCATACCCGACTAATTTTTTGATTTACTGTAGACATGAGATCTCGCCAAGTTGCCCAGGCGGGTCTCGAACCCGCGGGCTCAGGCAATCCACTCACCTCAGCCTCCCAAAGGCATGGGAATACAGGCTGAGCCATCGAGTCTGGCTAACACATTTTCTTTGTAAGGCATATAACATACTTCTTGCTCTTAAGAAATGGGAAAACATAAAAGAACGCTTGTTTACAATATGCAAGTTGAAACAAAAAGGCAGAGTGTTGCCTTTTCAACCTGACCTGGGAGCATAAGGCATCAAATGACTCAAATTGTCACCACTGCACATACCTACAAATGACCTCAAAAGCACATTAAGTATTGACTTTGGGGTTACAAACGAATTTTAAGGAGTAGATGAATTCACAGATATGCAAACCGTAAGTAATAAGAACCAATTGTTTATGCATACACACACTGAACACAAACTACATTTTCACCAGCATCCATTGTACTTCTTTTTTTTTTTTTTTTTTTTTTGAGTTGGAGTCTCACTCTGTCGCCCAGACAAGTGCAGTGGCCGCTCCTGGCCACTGCAGCCTCGACCTGCTGGGCTCCGGCGATCCTTCCGCCTCAGCCTTCCAAGTAGCCAGAATTATAGGCATGCGCTACCACGCCTGGCTGATTATTTTTTGATTTATTGTAGAGATGAGGTCTCGCCTGCCCAGGCGGGTCTCGAACCCACAGGCTCAGGCAATCCACTCACCTCAGCCTCCCAAAGGCGCCATTGTACTTACGCTTTAGAGAAACGTGGGAAAAGCAGGAAGAGAAGCCATTTCCTCCTTGGTCATTGTGAGTGGGTGGAGACAGTAACTACCTAAATGGTCTATTTGTTACTTTTTCCTCTAATTCTTCCTCATCTGTGTATAGGTAGAGACATGGTTTGTAGAAAAGAGAGAATTTTTTTAAAGAACCTTTCACATTAATTCCTTACCTAAACAAAACCCTTCTAATTTACAGAATGAGACTTCCATGAGTGCACAGATGGGAACAGTACATTTTAATTTGTAGTTTCTGAGGTAGACTTTCAGGAACTTGAGTTTCTCATTCATTGGCATAGAATTTTTGAACAATAGAAGCTGGGTGGAGCTTTAGTAATATATCAGGTTTTATTCATTTCTTCAGGAAATTTGAACCATGTTGAGCTGAAATCTGCTTTCCTTTTACCTCAGCTATTTGGCTCTGGTTCTCTTCTTGATAGCTACAAAGAGGAATCTAATTCTTCTATAAATGTCCCTCAAAGGATTACGTTAACTCTAGCATGTACTTTGTGACATATTTTGTTTGTGTTTCAATTCATTTCAAAATATTTCCTAACTTTTCTTCGATTTATTCTTTAATTGATCCATGCATTATAGAAATGATTTTGTTTAATTTTGAAAATTTTGGAGATCTAAGAAATTATTTTCTGTTCTTAATTCTAAATGTAATTCCACTGGGGTCAAAAACATACTTCCTGTATTACTTCTGTAAGATTTTAATTCTTTTTTTTCCACTTTTAATTTTTTTAATTTTAAAGATGGGGGTATAATTCAGGGTTAGGTATACAGTTATTCATTATGCAGGCACCTTGGTTGATGATGTGTGACCCTTCCTTCCCCAGGCAGACTCCCACTACTGTCAATCCCGATTCCCCATCCCCGCTCCTGGCAGTTTCTGCGCTACTGCCAATCCTTTTCTTATAGTATTACGGTAATTGTCAGGGTCCGCTTAGGAGTGAGAACATGTGATACTCAGTTCTTTGTTTCTGTGAAAGATCACTCGGTATTATAAACTTTAAGTCCATCCACCAAGTTCATGTTCTTGTTGTTCTTTATGGCTGTATAATATTCTATCATGTGTATGTACCATATTTTTTTTTTAATTCAGTTGTCTTTCGAAGGGCAGCACAGTTGGTTCCATGTTCTTGCTACTGGGAACAATTCTGCGATAAACATAAATGTGCAGGTATCTTTTTTATAGAATGATTTGAAGGTATATTCAAATATACCTGGGATGCAGGTATATTCCCAGTAGGGGGATTGAGAGGTCATATAGAAGGTTGATTTTTAGATCTTTTAGGAGTTGCTACACTGTTTTCCACAGAGGCTGTACTAGTTTACACTCCCACCAACAGTGTAGAAGTGTTCCCTTTTCACTGCATCCTCTCCAGCATCTATTGTTTTTTGAGTTATTGATGTTGGCCTTCCTGACCAGAGTTAGTTGGTATCTCAGTGTAGTTTTAATTTGCATTTATTTGATGACTAGTGAGGCTGAGTATTTTTTCATGTATCTGTTGGCTGCTCTTTTTTTGAGTTGGAGTCTCACTCTGTCACCCAGACTGGAATGCAGTGGCCGCTTCTGGCCACCACAGCCTCGACCTGCTGGGCTCCGGCGATCCTTCCGTCTCAGCCTTTCAAGTAGCTGGACCTACAGGAGCATGCTACCACGCCCAACGGATTTTTATTTATTGTAGAGATGAGGTCTCGCCAAGTTGCCCAGGCGGGTGTCGAACCCGAGGGCTCAGGCAATCCACTCACCTCAGCCTCCCAAAGACACGGGATTACAGGCTGAGCCACCAAGCCCGGCTGTTGGCTGCTCTTATGTCTTCTTTTGAGAAGTGTCTATTCATATCTTTTGCCAACTTTGTAATGGAGCCATTTGTTTTTTTCTTTTTGGCACATTTGAGTTCCTTGTAGATACTGGATGCTAGTCCTTTTTCAGAAATACAGTTGGCAAATATTTTTTCCCAGTCTGTGGACTGTCTCCCTGCTCTCTTGATGGTATCTTTGACTTTGCAGAAGCTTGCCAGTTTGATGAGTTCCCACTTGCCTAACTTACCTCATATGGCCTGGGCACTTGGGGTTTTGATCAGGAATTGGTTGCCAGTTCCAATTTCCGTCAGAGTGTCTCCTGAGTTTTCTAAGGTTATTTTAGTTTGAGGTTTTACATTTAGGTCTTTGATCCACTCAGAGTTGATTTTTGTGTATGGTGATAGGTAGGTGTTTTGATTTAATCTTCTGTATGTGGCCAACCAGTTTTCCCAGCACCATTTACTGAGTAGGTTCTCCTCTCCCCAGTCATTGGTGGTGGAGGCTTTGTCAAAGATGAGTTGGTTGAGAAATTGAAGATTTGCTTCTGGAATCTCTATCCTATTCCATTGATAGGATTTTAATTCTTTCAAATTTGTTCACACTTGGTAATTGATAATGTTGTCCAAGTCTACTAAATCTCTGATGAGTTTTCTATTAGTTATTGAGAGTAGGGCATTGATATCTTCAGTTTTTGTTGAATTGTGTATTTATCCTTTCAATTCTGTTAATTTTTGCTTTGTGTACTTTAGGGATCTGTTGTTAGGGACATATATACCTAAAATTGCTATATTTTACTAATAAATTGGCTTTCTATTATTTTGCAATGCTCTTTACCTCTACTACTATTTCATATCTTAAAGTCTATATTTTGCATTAAAATAGACACTTTAATTTATTTATGACTATTATTTCTATGGTATAGATTTTTCATCTTTTTTATTTTCTGCCTTTTGTGTCATTGGTTCTAAATCATGTCTTTTACTGATAACATATAGTTGGGCTTTACTCAAAATCTAGTCTGAAATTCTCTGTTTTAATATTGGATTGTGTAGTACATCTAAATCTATTGCAATTTTTTGGCTATGATTGTAGTTACAGTTACAATTCTGCTATTCTTCCACGCAGCCAATGTATTTTTTCCATTGCTCCTCCTTTAGTGCTTTTTTGGGGGTTTTAAATTGATACATTTTAGCATACCATTTAATTTATTTTTACTATTTAAATTTTCTTGGTGGTTGCTCTAGGGACTGAAGTTTATTTTAATTTAGCATAACTTACTGCAGGCAACACTAACTTACCTTTTGTAAAATATAGAAAAACAACTTTAAAAATAGTTTCATTTCACCTTCCTCTTTTGTACTATTACTGTTATATAAATCACCTTTGTGCTTTAATAATTCCAGCAAAACAGTGTTGTTTTAGAAATTCAACAACATTATGTGAAAATTTCTCCTGTTTTTGGTTGTGTAGTTTTTGTTTCACGACACTGATAGTTATATATTTCCTTTAAATTATGTTTTAATTTTGAATACTTAAACTATTGTTGATGAGTACTTAATTTTCTTATATTTGCTAAGCATATTTAACAAATGCTGACAATATTTACTCCCATGTCTAATCTTTAGTTTAGTTTTTCATTCCCCATTGAATTTCATTATAGTCAAATATATAGAATTCTTTGGTGCGGAAGAAGCCAATCAAGACAAAATGATTTATTTTAACCTTTGAAATAATTCATATGTTATCACATTTTCAAAGCACCCAATTGTGTTGCCTTTTAGAAAGTTAAAACGTTTTATTTGAATGTCTCATCATTTCAAATATACAAATTGTATTGCTATGTACAGATGCACCTGACTTAAAATGGGATTATGTCTTGATAAATCCATCATAAGTTGGACGTATCACTTAAAAAATGCATTTTATACACCTAATCTACTGGACATTTCAGCTTAACCTGAACTACATTAAACTTGTTCAGAAGACTTTCAGTGGCCTACAAGTGGGCAAAATCATCTAACAAAGAACTCATTTTATAATAACGTATTGACTATTTTATGCAATTTATTGAATACTGTACTGAAAGTAAAAAAAAAAAAAAGAGTGCCTTTATGGATCCTTGAAGCACAGTTCTACTGAATGCGTATGCTTTTATACCATTTTGAAGGTGAAAAACCATAAGTCAAGTGATCATAAGTTTAGGACCATCTATAACTGGCTTTGTAAAAGTCAGTTCTTTTTTCTCTGTTTGAGCATGTCACACCATATCCTTCAGAGTCCTCATACATTTCATAGGTATTTTGTAAGCATTTTTTAGTTCAGACTACGTCCCACAAATTTCTGAAATTATTTTTTATTTTATTTATTTATTGAATCGGAGTCTCACTCTGCCGTCCAGGCTGGAGTGCAGTGGCACGCTCACAGCCACTGCAGCCTTGACCTGCTGGACTCAGGCAATCCTTTCGCCTCAGCCTTCCAAGTAGCTGGAACTACAGGCATGTGCCACCATGCCTGGATAATCTATTTATTTATTTATTGTAGAGATGAGGTCTTGCCAAGTTGCTCAGGCTTGTCTCGAACCAGAACCAGCGGGCTCGGGCAGTCCACTCACCTCGGCCTCCCAAAGTGGTGGTATTATAGACATGAACCGCCTGGTCAAAATCCTGAAATTCTAAACACTTCCTATCTTATTCACCTGCTTATTAACATGCTACTTAATAAATTTTTACTTTTATATTCACTTTTCTCAGCTGAATCATCAGTGTCCTCACCATTTGCACTATCATTTTTATTAATATACACTAAAACTTTTCTAAATGTTTTATGCACAATACACTATTGAATCTTTAGAACACTTTTTTGGAGATAGTTTGGAGTGATATTTAAAATATTTAGCAACTTATACATCATGAACACTGACTGAGATGAAAGGATACTGGCCAATAAACAACTATTATAATAAAAATGATGGACACTGGTGGAATAATAGCCAGAGGGTCATTACTATTATCATTCTAATCTTGCAGTTATGTTTCTTGAGAAAAAAATTCAGAGTGCTTAGTCTGTGTCTGAATGAAGAATCTGAAAATAAAAAAAGAAAAATGAGTAAAACATGGTTCTCACTCTCATATACTAATTGAGAGGGCATAAATCACAGCTCATGCCTTCATTTTTATCCTATTTTCAGAACTTGGTATAATGATGTCTAAACAATACATAACAGTGTTTGGGTGTTGGCAGTAATGATAATCATATCACTGTGAGGAGTTAGGCAGTCAGTTTCTGTTTTAGTAAGTGTTTAAATGTGAACAAATGACTCCAATACATTCTGTACATCTGTGAAAATAAATAACAGAGAAGAGTAAAGAGAATGACCCAATGGTATGACCTATTTTCCATTTAATTGGCTATAATCTCAAATGAATTAGCCAAAAAAGAAAAAGTTGCATTAGAAAGAGCACGAAACCCTGTTTTTCCAAATGGATTCTACTTACCACTCACATGATTAGATAGACATACCTGCTGGGAAACAGAATTACTTCCTCAGCCTGTATTCCTGTTGGTAAAGATAATGAAGCTTTATCAAATATTTATATCTACCCATCAGCTCATTTTTGAGATATTGCCATAAATAATCATTAAATATTATTAGTAGGCATCTTCATTCTGATCCAAACAGAAGCGCTTTAAGTATTCATTAGATGTTCAGAACCTAGTTAAACTAAATTAAAAATCCATTCCAAGTGAAAACTTAGAGGCACTAAAAATATTACAGAAGGAAAAATTACTGTTGAGGAAATAGAACCGTGAACAGCTTTTCAGGGCAGGGGCTTCAATGCAACAGATGCATTTCCTGGCACATCTTCATCTATGTTTTTCAATGAATAAGCTTGTTTTTCATCATGGAGATCCCATTGTGCCAGGCTTAATGCTAGGCACTTCTAATCATAGGCCTCATGTTATATTTGCGTCCCGCCCACCACCTCACTGCAGCACCTGCTATTCGGGATGGTGGTAACTGCAGATCGGTATCTTGGTCTCCCTTAATGAAAGTGGTTGTACGAGGTCTGACAACTCACCCTAGAAAAAGTGCTACATACCTCGTTGCTGAATATCACTATGGTCACCTTTGAAGTACTCCCCTTGGAAAGCTGTGCACTGATACCAGCACCTAGTCCATCCATCCAAGCAAATTTGGAACTCTTTTTCTGGAATGGCCATCGGAGCCGTCATTGTATTACCCTTGATGTCCTGAATGCCCTCAAAATGTCTTTCTTTCAGTATTTTGTTTATCTTTGGGTAAAGAGAAAAGTTAGTAAGGGCCAGATCAAGTGACTGGGGAGAGTGTTCCAATACTGTTATTTCTTTATTGGCTAAAATCTCCCTCAAAGGCAGTGCTGTGTGTGCTGGGTGCCTTGTCGTAATGCAAGAGCTCCTTCGGGATCATTTTTGCACACACCTTTCTTATGCTAAGATTTTCAGTTAAGATTTTCCCATTTCTGTATTGATGTTTACATGGTCTACTGTATTTCTCACAGTCAGCCTACAATGTTGATGCATAACTCAATGAATTTTCGCAAAGTTCATCAGTTTTGCTTTTTACTAGCTATCTTGACCTCTCTTCACTAGTCTTTCTCTCCCCTTAGGAAAACATTCAATCAATTTGTACACTGCCATTTTCTTCATGTAATTATCCTCATCAGCTTGGGCTAAAATGTCCCTGATTTCATTTCCACTCTTGCCAAGCTTAACAAGAAATTTAATGTTTTTGCGTTGCCCTACTTCAAGCTCCAACATGCTCATGATGGCTAACAAAAACATGCAACAACAATAATGAATGCCACTCAGCAAGACTCTGCCACATATCAACACGAACGCAGCTGTGAGACACCGATGTATCAAGGTTATGAAGTGTTACCGAGTTGTTTGTACAGTGCTGCCAACATAAATGCACGGTGGCAAGTTTGAGAGCGAACTTGCTAGACCTCCTATCTTTACAGAGCACGTTACACTTTAGAAAGGTTTTCTATTCTTCTTTCCGTTTGTAGAAGAAAGGCTCTATCCCAGCCCCGAGGGAGAGAGATCATAGAATTTTCAGTCAGAAGATCTTAATTCAAGTCCCTGATTTGCTATTTATTAGCTTTTGAACAAAACATTCTCTTGAACTTCAGTTTCTTTGTTGCTAAGTTGGCAAAGCAGTCCTGTCTTACTGACATCTCAGAAGTGTTATGAGGATGGAAAGACATGTGATGTAATACATAAATGTAATGTTAGGTGATTATTATTATAAAGTTATGTATATTATTATTTGAACAGAAATATTTATTATGTTATTAAGTACAAAAATTACATGTCATTCAACCACCTAGCATCTCATTTAATTTCATATCTCTCCAAAACAGGCATTATCCATTTTGTTCTAGGGATGATGGACTCTGAAACTCAGAGAGCTTAACAGAATTGTCCAAAGGTAGCAGTGGAGCTAGAACCTAAAGTCAGACTTTTCATCCCCCAAATCAATTCCACCGCACTATGGATGTGTGCTCACCATGGCATTTAAGGTCAAGTTAAGTAGCAGGAGGGCTGGCAGGTGATAGGAAGCAGAGACTGTGCCTATGAGATTTATAGGAGACTTGGCATATGCTTTGTTTAAGGCAACTGAATTTATGACGATCATAAAGTATATTCTCTTCTAGCCCTTGCAGACTCTAAAAAAGTATCTGTTGCTCTACGTTTTCCATCCTCTACAGATCAACTACATTCTTTGGCTCAGGGCACTGTCCTTCATCAGCAAAGTCAGCATCACACACCTTTAAATCTCTCCCACTCTTTCTCACTGCTTCTCTCATCATTTAGCCTTCTCTGCCTTTGACTTTCTTGTCTCCATTTTATAAGAACCCTTGTGATTATATCATTAGTCCCACCTGGAAAATCCAGGCTACTATTCCCATTTCAAGACTCTTAATCACATCTGTGAAGCTCATTTTTCCATATGGGCTAACATGTTCATAGATCTTGGTGCTTAGGGCATGGACTTCCTATGGGGAAGGGTATTTGTCAGCCCACCACAATATAGTCATGTGCCCCATAAGGAGGTTTCGGTCAATGACTGATTGTACGTATAACAGTGGTCCCACAAGATGATACTATTGTATTTTTACTGTACCTTTTCTATGTTTAGATACACAAATACCATTGTGTTTCAATAGCTGACAGTATTTAGTACAGTAACATGTACAAGTGTGTAGTCTAGGAGCAATAGAATATTACTATATAGCCTAGGTATGTCGTAGTGTATACCATACAGGTTTGTGTAAACACTCTGATATTCACACCGTGTAAAAATTGCCTAATGATGCATTTCTCAGAATGTATTCCACTATCTTTAAGTGACTTATGACTGTAGTTGATGTTTTTACTTTGAAATTGTGTTCCTTTAATTTACATTCCCACCAGATGACAATATTGAGTGTCCTGATGGTTACTTATATTCTTTTTCTTTTTCTTTTTTTTACTAGTAAAATAGTAAAAAGAAGACACAGGGTTAAACCTATTTAAAGACAAAAAGCAAGTCTCGGTTCACAGTTTTCAAAAAATCTATTTTTTTTTCTATTTTGGTGAGATACAGTGTAGATGTGACAAGTTCGGTGTGGTTATACAGACACAGTGTGCTGTGATCTATTGATGAATTCTGAGCTTAGTAAATTTGCCCTTTCTAAATCCACTAAGAAAGTATGTTTTTCATTTTTTACCATCTATTTCAGTAATCCAGATGAGGTCAAATTAGTTACTATAATGAACAGACAACATGTATTTTTTTAAATATCAAAACAAAGACTCTTCCAGAGTCCCTCAAAATAGTCAATAATAAAAGACAGATTCTGAATTTTAATATAGCTATGTTTTAATAAGAGAAAGAGACAAAGAAATATAACGTCATAGTGACATCACTGTACAGTTGAGCAATGCTTTGCATTTTAACATATCTCATTTTCTTTTCTCTTATTTCATCATCAGGTGTAGCATTCTTTTTCAATTCTGTGTAATGTTGCTTCAGATAAGAAAAAAAGCATAAGCATTCCCTGATTTTCAAGGCTCATTAAGAGCACGTCTCCTATTGGAATTTGCGTTATTGGAGGGCATGTACATTTTAGGTAGAGAGTACAGAGCATGGTTTTCCAGCTTATCCCTTCATTTCTGGCAGTAAGAAAGTTCTTGTGTCTTGTTCCTACCTTGGCTCTGTACTCTGGCTGGAGATAATGGCAGGGCAAATTCTTCACATGGAATTCTGCTGACCTATAGAGAAGATTCTCCTGTATCAAGATGGGACACTTTTCTTTCCTGGAATCTTTCTATTCTACAGCCTAGGATGCAGGCATTTCTTAATTCCTGTCATTTCTCGTGGGTTGCAGTGATGACTTGCATGTGCTATATTCCACACAAGGCTTGTTTATCTGTATTAAGGCTTGTTTATCTGTATTATTCCACTTCTACTGTAAACTCATTACCATAAACTTCAAAGAGTTTCTTAATATTGATAAACAATTTATTTATGTTGCTCTAATCTGCACTCTTCATATTATACAAAAAAGAAAAAGAAGTCTACAACTTTCTTTCAAATAATGACTATCTGTCAGCAGATACTTTCTTAAAAATTAGAAGCAAGATTTCCACCATGGACCAACGCACACTCTCTCTTCTGTGTCTCTGCATTCAGGAACCTGTGTTCTTCCTTTCTAGGCAACATTGTGTTGATTAGTTTGCCTTTCTTCTGGATGGTCATCATATTCCCATAATTTCCTTGTCATTTATCATTTTGACAAGTCAAGACTCAGCTATCTTAAAAAAATAGATTACTGGAATGAAGATTAAGACAATGTACTCAGAAGTAGGAAAGCCTGAATTTGGATCCAGACTTCACAAGTGGGTAATTGATTTGACCTTGACAGTTTTCTGAACCTATATGTTCTTCTGTTTCCTCTTCTGTAAAACTGAATGATTATAGTGTCCTTCACAAAAAGATGGAAAAGAATTTCATGGAATAATGTAAATAAAAGTCTTATGATAGTACCTGACATGTAGTTAGCACTCAATAAGTTAGCTGCTGTAGTAGTTATTATTGCTATTCTGCGCATAAGCACATAATAAATGGTCATTAAATGTTGTTTTCTGTCCTGTTGTAGTTCTCCTGATCTCACATAATTGGAATAAATTTGAAATAAAAGTCAATTCATGTTCCTCTTTAATGGCTTCCTGTTGTTCATGGGCTGAAGTCCCTGCATTATCTGACATCTAACTACCCTCAGTCTCAGCCTGTACCACTCCATGCCCTTGGTTTCTAAGCTCCAGCAATGTTGAGGCTTATTTAAGCTGCTTGTGTTAATGCTTCTAAAGTATGTGTGTAATAGAGTAAGAACTCATTACATGCACTTCGTTACTCTTAGCATCAGTAGGACTTGCCTCCTTACCTGTCTTTCCAGCTTGACACCTAGCCTGTCTCTTTTTAGAGTACCCAGGGTTCAGGTTAGTCTGATATCAACGGATGATGGACTTTCCTACTAAAAGAAAAGGTGTCTTTATTTTCTTTTTAAAAATAGAAAAAAGAAAGAGAAATGGTGGTCCTTTAAGAAAATACATGTTGTCTTGCAGATTTCTGGTTTTTCTTGATGCTCTTAAGCCTGGTACACTCCTCTCTCTCATTTGCTTAGTTTATTAAATTACTACGTTTTCCTTCAGACTTGGGCTAGGTGTAAATGCCTACCTGGAAATCTTCCTTCTCTCTTTCCAAATGACTGTAAAATACCCTTAGTATACCTATAGCATACTGTGTTTAGCTCTGTCAAAGCATATATCATATCATATTACCATCTGGATGTTTCCTTTACTAGACTTTAATCATACTGAAAAACAACAACAACAAAAAAATCATAGAATCTGTCTTATCATTGCATGCCTTGCTTCTAGAACCTTATCTGACACTGTTTTAGCCAGGAAGAGGTTGACCGCAGGCCAGGGACCAAAAAGAACAGGAATTTTTCAATTTGCAAAGTTTCCAACTTCCTTTTACTCTGAACCAGCCTGTTTTTGAGAGAGTACCATCGTGGCCGTTAAATATCCTAGTCAAATTAAATTCCCATTAGGGCACTCAACAGTGTTTATGAAGGTTACTTCTGATTTCTCAGAACTTAGAAGTGGTAAAAAGTATGCATTCCCAATAGCAGCAAATGCTTTTTTTTTCCAGTGTAATAATCTTACTTTGTGATTTGCCACTAGGGATTTTAAGCTGTTATGTGAATTCTTCTTTCTCGTTTTTCCCGCTTAAAGGCTTGTAAGGACACCTATTTGCTGGCGAACATGAAATTGGGTAGAGTATAATTGCTTTCTCATTCTGCTGGATTCTCTCTAGGATCTTAAAACAGATCTATAATATTAACCTGAGGTAGAGAAGGAAAGCTATTATTCTAATAGTCCAGGCTGAGAAAGTGTAGTAGAAAACAAAGCCAGTTGTGAATTTTAACTCAATTGCCACTGAAGAGTCCAAAATAAGAAACAGAAAAATAAAATCTCACCAGTGTATCTTTTGGCTCATATCTATTATAACTAACATCAACTATGAAAATCTAGTCCTATGAGCATCTGAAAGATTGAATTATCATTGGCAAGCCAAAAATTCCTTTTCTCTTTTTCCTATATGAAACATTTTTCTTTCTTTTCTTTTCTTTTTTTTAAGCAGGATTTATTAAGAAGACAGAAAAGCTCCCACAGTGGGAGGGGACCTGAGGGAGTTGCCTATATAAAACATTTGTTAAGAAATGCTCACTTCACCTTCTCCTTCTCATTACTATTTCCTTTTATTTTTCTTCTCGTCTAAATATAGAAATCCTAAAAAAACCAAAACAAAACAAGTAAAGCTTATTCAACTAATAAAATATGGCCACGAACACTCTAAACTCTAATTAATAATAATCTTGTCATCTACTTCAGGCAAAGTTTCTTGCTGACATCAATAACCACAGTGAGGCCAATTTAGTTTTTGACAAATTTCGACTTTGACAGACTCTACTGGGGAGTTGGGGGAAAAAAGAATATATTTAAACTTAAATTTAACTTTCAGTTTAAAATGACGATAATGGTGCTCTAGCGAAGAAAAAAATTTTTTTTTGATATTAGCCCTCATTTGGGTCTTACATTGTGATAAAGAAACCCAGGTAAAGACAGTGACAATGGAGCACCAAGGATAAAGGCATAAAGTATTTCTTATACCTTGGAAGAGATAACAACCCGGCACATGTCACTCTGAGAGTGCACTTGCTGAAGAATGAGCTCATCCTTTATTGATGGTGAACTCTGAGTCTTCTCTTAAGACAGCTAGTTGAAGAACTTTTTTCCTGCCATTTTCTTGCTTGTCCTAGTTTCTTGCTACTGTATTCTTTTCACCAGGAAACATTAATCTTGAGCTAAGACAAAATATTATTTATAGTTCAAAGTAAATTTTAAGCTTTGCAACAATAATTCTTTGAGTATCGTTGGGTAAAATTTGATATTATTCAGAACTTTGTCATTTTATTTTCTAAGTGCTTTTTAATTCCAGTATTGGTGTAAATGTGCCTTTATATATATTACTTGCTAAGATACAGGATACATTCTAGCTTGAAATAGGCTAATTTACATAATAATTTTTGTGTGTGTGCTGTTAAAAATGGATAATATGTATTCTGCTAATCTATCATTTCAAATAATCTAAAATTGATTTTTAATATATGAATGAAATAAAACCATGGACTGTATAGCAGACTTTTACTTTTAATGAACTAGAGTGATTATAACTTGTTATTAAAAACATGAACAGTGTGATACAAGATAGACTTGAGTGCAAATACCTGGGTGTTAATCCAGTTCTGCCGTGTGACCAGTAGTAAGTAATATTGCTTTCAGAGCCTCATTCTTTTTAATGTGAAATGAAAATAATACCTATCATGTATCAGCGTATTTCACGAGGCTGTGGTACCAACCAAATGCAACAGTATGTGATAAAGACAGGCTTGCATGGGTTTTTTTAAATAAACAACCTCATAATTAGATAATAAAGATAAAGTATAGGAGATATCTGTTTGGTTTGAAGATTTGCAATTATGTTTTCAGGAAGCAAATTTAAGCAGAAACTGATCCAGGATAAGATCCTCAAACGTGGCCTGAGAGACCACCTGATATCCTAGAATTGTGAATCAATGACTGGTTCAATTTAACGTAGTACACTTTAGGGAGAAATTATCTGTGCTTATTTTTATGCCAGACACTGAAGAGATTACAATTCCTTTTCTCAAGAAGTTTATGGCATAGCTGTTGCTGGAGAGTGGTTTATTTTCATAAAATATAAGAAAATAATGTAAGAAGATGAAGTGTTATAATAAGTGTACAATAACTGGTTTAAAATTAAACAGTGTCATAGTTGAGTCTCTGCTTGAACTTCTAGAACAGTAAACATCAGTCGAGCACATGAGAATAATTGAAATGTACTGCATAGCTTTAGTGAAGGTCTTTTGTAGAATGTCAGAGGAGAGCCAAAGAACAACCATTAGCAAAAAGTTCTGAAAACCTTTCATCATCCACCCTTTTTCTATTTCCCACAAATCCCCTTGTTCTCCCCTCCTGATCTCCCTCCTTCACTTTCAAACTTGCAAATCTTGGTCTCTAAGAAAACACAGATATTTTTCTTCTGGTTTTTTTTTTTTTTTGTCTCCAACTTCTACATTTGAAAATTATGAACCTCTATTTAGCATCTGTGATTTCTTTAGTTTATTTTCCTGTTTTCCATCATCTTCCTCTCTCCCTTTCTTTCTACCCCCTCTCAAATAAAGCTATTTCTTGTTGAAACAAGTTGATGGTGAACATACTCAATGTCCTCTTATGGATTTCTGAAATTTTAGGCATTTTTAATGATGGAACTTATAGAATATTGAAACTAAAGTGCTTGTATGATATTTTTCTACCAAATTGCCTTGAGTCACTGTGATTAACCTCTTGCCTGATAAATTTAGAATTTCCTTGGTGCAAGTATAACAGTAAATGAGGATACTATCAGATTTAATCAAGTTGTAAGGTCCTCTTTAATGTTTTTATTTGAATGGTTATACTTCAAATTTTTCTGAGAAATTAAGATAACAGTCTCTGGAGCTACGTTTACTAATCAAGAGAGATATCTTTGTCCAGTTCAGTGTAGAATCTTGTGAGGACTGCCACAGACTATTTTATTTCCCATTGGTATTTGTTTCCAAATTTTCCCCATAAAAATATGAACATTTTGCTTGCAGTAAAAGTATGCTATATTTGCATAGTGAAACCAAAAAAATAAAAAATCCCCATGCCGTACCCTCCCTATTCACTTAATCTCACCCAGAGAAACTTTTTATTCTGTTTCCCTGGATGAAAAAGTCCTCCAAGGGTAACAAACGCGTTGCCTAGGTAAAGAAAAAATGGCAGAAGCACTGAAAGGCATCAAGATTGATTAGTTAAAATACTGTTTTGAGCAGTGGAAAGTGTTTTCATAGACGAATTGCATCAAACGAAGAGTACTTTGAAGGTGACTGAAGTTTAAACATGTAAAAATAAATATATAAAATTTCTATAAGTGAATTCCAGATGTTTGAGTCCTCTCTTGTATAGATAAAAAGGACAGTATATACTGTTCATAAACGAAGCCACACAAATCTGATCACTTCCCTTTTGATATAGTTGTCAAGGCAATTAAACAATGAAAAGATAGTCTTTTCAAAAGCTGTGCTATAGTAATTTGTCTATTTGCAAAAACTTGAACATTGGCCTATACCGCATATATTATGTAGAAATTAGCTACCAATGAATTATAAACTGAAGTGTAAAATGTTAAGTCATAAAAATAATAGAATGAAATAGTAGAAAATGTGCTATACTTGGTTTAGGAAAGGAGTTTTTGGACACAATGCTGAAATCATAATTTACAAAAAAATTTTGATAAATTAGACTTTATAAAATTTAAAAATGTTTGTTTTGTATAAGTAACTATTAAGAGAATGTATAGACATGACCCAGATATGTATAAGTTATATTTTCACCAAATAAATTATTTCCAGAATATATAAAGAATATTTTCCACAATGAAACAAAAAATACAATTATATAAATTAGCATTTCACTAAAGAAGATATACGAATGGCAGGTAGTTATATGAAAAGATTCTCAGCATCTTTAGTCACTGGGAAATTAAAAATTTGAACCACAATGATATTCAGGTATATGCCTTTAGGAATGGCTAATTATAAATAAAAATAAAATTTTAAAAATTGCAATTTCATATGCTAGGTAGCAAAACTACTGGTTAAATGTCCATAATTTTCTGGTAGAAATGGAAATTGACTTATTTTTAATGGAAAGAAGTTTGACAGTTTCTTATAAAGTTAAACATGTCCCTACCATATATATAACCCAGCAGTCTCACTGTTGTGTATTTACCCAAGAGAAATAAAAACTTACGTTTGAGTAAAGCCTGTATAAAAATGTTTATAGCAACTTGGGTTAACTCAGATGTCATTCAATTGGTCAATGAATAAACAAACTGTGGCAAGTCTCTAAATAAACCACAACTCTTCAACTAAAAAAAAAAAAAAATCTGGAGACTCATGTGGTATAAGAATAAGAGATAATCCTTGACCAACAATGTGATGATATGTGGCTATGTTGAAAGGAAACAAAAGCAGCTTCTAATAGTCAAAGTTAACAAAGTTTGAGTAACAAAATAAATAACAATTTTGGATTAAAGCTCAAGTAATAATGTAAACATCCTTAAATCTAAATGGATACACAAATAATGAAAAATAAATGAATGGGAAAAACAGATAATTGTTCTTATAGAAAGCAATCAAATGAATACATGAAGAGAGAATAAAGAAAATGAAAAATCTCTATTAGAAAATCATGCTAATTATTACAGCATGGTATGTCCACAAATGGATGCTCAAATTAGTACACAAAATTTTAAGAATAAAGAGTAAATTTACTTAGATTAAGAATATTTTCCTCAAAATATTTATTGAGTCCAAGGCGAAACATAGTAGCATTACATTGAAAAAATATGGCAGACACTACCTTAATCAAGGTTCCCATCAACACAATATGATCTACCAACATCATGTACTTACAAAAAAGATGCATTACGAGAAGCACTTCATTTCTGTGGTATTTCTTTTCAGAATGTATACCCTCAATCTATTTGTGAAGGAACGTAAGACAAACCAAAATTAAGGGGTCTTTTTCAAAATAATTGATCAGTACTCTTTAAAAGTCTTAAGATGATGCAAGAAAAAAAGATTGAGAAACTGTCATAGATATGGGTCAACTCAGGATGCACCATGATGTCACATTGAGGGTTCTGAATTAAATCCTAGAGCAGAAAGGAACATTAATGGGAAAATTGAGAAAACCCAAATAGAATCTGCAGTTTAATTCATAGTACCACACCAATCTAATTTCTTAGTTTTAGCAATTGTGCTGCAGTTTTGTAAGATATTATTAGGAACATCTGCCTCATCCTTTGAACTTTCTTACTACTTCTGTAACTCTTCTACAAGCCTAAAATTGTTCTTTGCTTAATTTAAAACTTGAAAAATATAATCTTTATAATTTCCTTCTTGGGGAATCTCTTCAAAATAAATAACCCAAAGAATTAAAACCTAGTAAGAGAGTTATCAGAAAATAATAAAAGTGTGCAATTGAGCACACAACAATATGATTTATGAGGCTGCTTTAGTAATCATGAAACAAACTAAATGAAAAATATGAGAAGCATCGTTGCAGTTCATGGGGCCAGATAGAAGTAAGGGCCCCTTCTCCACCAAGAATGCAACAGTAGAAAGGATATCAGAGAGAAAAGTAGAAAAGGGGTAAGCTACTTTGAGAGGGAGCCTACCTAGTTGTGGGTTGTGGCAATTTCTATTAGGCCTGATCTTGGCATTTGAGTTTTATTATTTTAGATGCAATACATATGTTTTCCTTTAATAGGTTTGCTAATGAAAAAATGTACCTTAATACGTATTTTTTAAAGAAGAGATGTTACATTAAACTCTAAAGAAACACATTGAATGATAAATACTCCACAGAACAGACATGGGTTTCGTGTGCTTGTGTCAAAGTCTTCTGACCTTATCCCTTCCATACCATTTTTTTTTATTCCTGAGTCAAAAAAGTGCAACTAAGAAAGGATACCCTGAAAATAATCCTGAGATCATGACATTCAGATCCTGATTGCCAAGACTCCAAATGTTTTTGTGCAGTTCTGTCATGTAGCTTTGTGCAGCTAGACGGCTGCTCCTGAAAATGACAACAGGCTTTTTTTTATTGCTTATTGCAAACACGGGCTGCAGTTGTGCTTGCAATCATGAGCAAACATGGTGACACTATCACTGAAAAGACATTCAAATCTGTAGAAAGATGGGACTGATTGCCACTCTACAAAAGATTTGGAAACAGTAAACAGATATTAGGATTTGGAGAAAAGATGGCCACAGGGAGAACAAGACATCTCTGTGTAGTAGTTGGAACCTGCAGTCTTTACCCCCAGTGGAAGGAGATTTGATTTGAACAAATATCATCAATTTTTTAAAAATCATTTTAAGTTAGAAAAATAATTTGGCTTTAGAGATGAATGCAGCTGACTATGAATCCAAAATACCTGGATGAAGGATAACACCTTCTACAAAAAAGACACCTGCACATGCATGCTTATTGCTGCACTATTAACAATAGCAAAAACATGGGGTCAACCCTATTGCATATTGAAAGTGTACTTGATAAATAAAACACACACAGCCGGGCTCGGCGGCTTAGCCTATAATCCCGCGCCTTGGGAGGCTGAAGTGAGTAAGATTGCCTGAGCCCCCGGGGTTCGAGACCCGACTGGGCAACTTGGTGAGACCTCATCTCTACAATAAATCAAAAATCAAGCAGGCGTGGTAGCATGCGCCTGTAGTTCCAGCTCCTTGGAAGGCTGAGGCGGAAGGATCGCCGGAGCCCAGCAGGTTGAGGCTGCGGTGGCCGGGAGTGGCCACTGCACTCCAATCTGGATGGCAGAGTGAGACTTCAACTCAAAAAATAAAAATAAAAAATAAAAATAAAACATACACAATGGAGTATTACACAGCCATAAAGAAGGAAAGAGTCTTGAACTTCGCAGCAAATTGGACGGAGTTGGAGACCATCATACTTAGTGATCTGTCACAGAAGCAAAGAAATGAATTCCGTATCTTAGCACAACAGAGGGATCAGCAGTCAAGGAAACTGCCAGTGGAGGAGGAGACACATAACAACAGGAAGAGTCCCTGGTCCTTAACAAGGGAAAGTGAGGTCAAGTTGGAGGCGGCTGCTTCACCTGTACGTACACTACATATGTACCTAATCCAGAATTGTACCCCACATGTCCGTAACAAAATAAAATTATAAAAATGGAAAAAAAAAGATGAAAATTTTAAAATCAACCAAAAAATGTACACCACCGAACATTATTTGATGGAATCTAAAACTCGAAAAAAGAGGTGGGGATGCTCAGATAGGGAATAGTAGATGCCGGAGCTGCAGGAACCGTACAAAGAGCAGCATTTGTAACTCAAGTATCTGGGTTTTAGGCTATTCTGTCAGTGAGAGAAAGAGCAGACAGACCAACCACATAAAGTAAACAGGATGTATACTGTTCATTCGAATAGAAATATTAGAAACATATCTAGTATTGAGGCATCTAATACTGTATCACACAGGGAACAGGGGATTATTTTGTGTCACGCCTTCCCCTAATGTTTTTATTGCTACAGAGATAAAGTGGCAAGAAGAAAGTATTCACTTGGCTGAAACCTTGGAGTCTACTCAAATTTGTAAGACATAGACATTGGTAATCTGTTAGAGCAAAAGGGAAAGCACCTAGAAAGAAAGTGTGTTTCTCAAAGATAGATGTGAACCCTAACCCTAAGCCTAACCTTAAGCCTAACCCTAACCCTAACCCTACCCCTAACTCTAACCCTAACCCTAAAATGGAGTGAGGGCAGTGCATGTTAACTTCAGGTTAGAGTAGCTAGACTGAGATTCAAATAAACATCCTCAGGGAAATCCCCTATTAAGTATCTTTTGTTTTGATATTCAATAAAAGTTCACATTGGTTAGAACCTTAATTCTTCTTTCTTCCTTATTATAAATCTCTTTAAATTCTTCAAAAAATAAATTTTACCCATGCCTTCTTAGTCTTAGGGAGACAGAATAACATCCATTGTCTCTTAAACTCTCTTGACCTCTCTGTGCGCATGTATGTGAGTAATTAACTGCTTTATATCCTAGAGTTTCATGTGAGGAGAACTGTGGGTAATGAAGCCTGGGGCGACAAACAGGCCCCTGATGCTCAAGAGTGGAAAGGGGACATAGTGACAGAAAGACTAGGTGGTATATCAGCACAGAAAACACTCAGTGTCTTTTCTTCTTAAACTCTTACAGATTATGATGGCCAAGACTATGCCTTACAAACAACTTTTATATTGTCTTCATTATACTCACAGTACTGAGTAGATAGTAGGTTCACATTCAATTAATAAGTTGCCTGAGTTAACAGTAGAAAAGTATTGTATATAAGGTGGGATCCTCAAAAACCTAAAATTTTCTTTTTGGAGGGTAGGCCTCTTGTAGAACACTCAGAATTTGTTCCTTTGGATCAAGCTGTCTCCCAAAGTTTTGATCTGGAATTTTTAAGAAGTTGCACTCATGATTTGTTTGCCCCATGATTTGCAAGGTTGTGGCAAACAGGTGACTGGTTCTTCCACCATGAAAACTCACTTGCCCACACCATGGTGAATGTTCAGTGTTTGATCAAAAACAGCATGACCCCTGTCCCCTATTATTCCTATTCACTTGATCACTGAGTGACTTTTTGTTTTGTTTTGTTTCCCCAGATGAAAAAAATTCCTCAAAGAGGAAAGTTTTGCTGATGTGGCAGAGGTGAAACATAAAATGGCAGAAGCCTTAACGGGCATCAAAATTCATGAGATCAAAACTGTTTTGCGCAGTGGAAAAAGCATCTTGATAGGTGTATTGCACCAAAAGGGAGAGTACTTTGAAGGTGACTGAAGTTTAAACATAGAAGAATAAATACACAGATTTTTAATAAATAAATTACTGGTTTTTTTGGTTTCCTCTTGTAAATAGATGACTCATATGTTCAATATTTTCCCACTGATAAATGAGGGTTTTAAAACAGAGCGTGAAGAATATTTCTTAGGAATCTAGTCTCGTGGCTAATTGGATGCATAAATTTGTTGTGTATGAAATCGAAATTAGGCTAATAAAATTAGTACAATTCATGATCAGTTTGGGTTCATAATTTGCATGATCTGAAGAGCAATGGAAAATTTGGAGTCTAAATTAAGTATGAAGATAAACTGGAGATTTATAATTTAATTTTAATGAAAGAGTCAATTGTATCCGAAGAAGACTAGACTGTTGTATCTTTCCTAGAACGTGAGCCGCACTGAGTTGGTGTTCCTCATGAATCAGAGCCTGCAATCTAGAGGCATTCACTTGCACTTGAATTCTAGCTCTGCCACTTACTAGCTACATGACCCTGGGTAATGTCCTAATCTTTCTGTGTCTCAGTTCTCTCTCCCCCAAAGGGTGATGTTAGCACCTCTTACCTCCTAGCGTAGTTGAGAGGATTGGATGGGTTGACATATGCATGTGCCAAGTGCGAAGAAAATAATCTAGAACAGATGATGTGTTCAAAAATGTTATTTGTGTAGACGATAGTACTCATTTCCTGCAATTTCTCTAACAAATTATTACAGAGTTAGATGCTTAAAACAAGACAGCTTTTTTATCTTATGGCTCTGTAGGTTAGAAGTTTGAAGGTCTGACTAGGCTAAAACTGAGTGTCTCCAGGCTACATTCTTTTCTATAGGCCCTAGGGGAGGATCTGTTTCTTTGCTCACTCCAGTTGTTGGCAAAATTCAGTTCTTTGTGGTTGTAAAATCTAGGTCTCTGTGTTCTTGTTGGCTGTAAGTGAAGGCATGTTTCCAGCTTCTAAAAGTTGCTGCATTCCTTGGCTCATGGCCCCTTCTTCCACCTTCAAAGCCAGCAATGGAGGCCAAGTTTTTGTCATGCGGCATACCTCTGATCATTTATCATGATTACATATCCCACCTGGGAAAGGCTTTTCACTTTTAAGGTGTCATGTGATTAGATAGGGTACACCTAAATAATCTAGAATAATTTTCTCCTCTTAAAGTTCTTACACTTAATCACACCTGCAAAGTTCCTTTGCCACATAAAATAGCATGTTCACACGTTTTCGTGACTATTGCCTGGGAATCTTTTCTTGGGATAAAGGGGTGTTATTCTGCTTTCTATGATGGTGATAGCCCTGAAGTAGACAGTAATATTTAAAAGTCAGAAATAATTGCATTTGTCAGGTGAACTTTGGGAGGATCTTTCCATTTCCGTGTAAAATTTGAGTGGTAAGAAAGTGATCAGCTACCCAGAATATCTCCCTAGAAGAATGTTTATAAAACATGTCTTCTAAACATTATTTTTGTGAGATTATAGACATAAAATTAAAAAGAAAAGTTGTGTTTAGGAGGGCTTGTGTTTGTTGTCAAATAAGACATGTAAGTAAAGAAAATTTAATCTGATTATTTCATGAAAGATTATTTACTATCCTTAGTATGCTAATGTGCATAGTGACTTTTCAATAGAGATGAATAGTACTTGTTAATTATAGTTGATTATGGAAATTTTATTTTATTTATTTCCTGACGGATTCTGAATTAATCTTGGAATGTGATTGTCCAGGCACTTGGTATGCTAGCAAGGCATGTGGCCAGCAGTATGACAAAGCCTCTCATTGCATTGGAGAGAGATTTGCAAGGAGACTCTACTCGGGCCACATTTTAATGCTGTCTTATCTTAATACCCACTTGAAAACATTTTCTTTAAAGGTAAGAAACATTTTATACTACTTATCATATTTGGAAGCATTTTCATGACCTAGACATAGACAAAGTCTTCTGTCATTTGTTCTAGTAATAATAATTATTAATATCTAGCATTATACCTATGTTTAATATATACCAGGCACTGTGCTAACTCTCTGTTAAGTGCTAAGGACTTCATAAATATGAGTTCACTTAATTCTCATGGCAATGCTTATGATGTCGGTACTATAATTACGAGAGAATGGAGACTTAGAAAAGCTAATATGGTAAATATTGGGTTACGTCAAATAAGTTCTGCATTACCTCAGTGTGTTTTTTATTCACCTTGCTTTACCATCACTGTAAGCGAAGTTACTAACATAAGGCATAGTGTTGCAGTAAACATAAGGCAGGTGAACTGACAATGAAAACTAACTGGACAATCTGAGAGTAAGGTAGGCACATTTAGTGGTGCCCTAGATAGGCTAATCATCACTTTTCTTCTTTTCCAAGAGAAACTGCCTCGCTCCCCTCAGCTGACTTGTTTGTACAACTCCTTGTCTTCCTCTGCACTCTGATCCCACATCAATAATTTGACCAGACGTAGAAATCTACCTCGAAATAACTAATCCATGAAGTAGAATGAGCTGCTTATATTATATGTTGAGACTCTGGATAGAGTTATTTGAGAAATGAGTCACCAGACAAAAGTACAGGGTCCCGTGCAGGGCTAAGATAGTGCCTCCTGGAAATGGCATCTGACATGGGTTTCTTCTCCAGATCCGCAGGAATCAGGAAAGACAAATACAAAGGAGCCTTGAAATCAATTGGAGAATAAAGATTCCTAGAGAGTTGGAGAGTGAGAATGCATAGTCCTTGTGAAAGGATAACAGTGCTTGTTGAGTGGACAATTTGGTTTATTGGTAAGAGTTTCCTGGTGGTTGGGGAGGGGGATTCTTCAAGCTACATTTGCTTGATGAAAACATCTCGTGAAGTATTCAAATTTCCTTTGCTTTTGATTTTATATTTCTTAAGCAACCTTCCGATCTTAATTTACTTTCCAGCAGAGGCTTCCATAATAGATGGTGAAAGTGTTTTCTGGCTGCAGGTACATATTTCACAGTGAATTAAAACATTGTCATTACAATGTGAGTTTCTCCTCAGCTGGGTTAGAGTGAATTATCTGACTTGATCGCTTCTAGGTGAACTAATGAATAAGTATTCTGAACCCCCTGAGGTGAATGGTTAGATTCAATTCAACTCCCTGAAGGCTGAAAGCTCACTAGACAGACACACACTCATTTGGTCGTTCATTAATTCTTCACTAAATGTTTGGTGGGTGCTTCCTTCTCACCAGGTACTGCTTTAGACACCAGCTTCTCACAGTGAGCAAAGTAGAAGTTCACCTTGCCCTCAGAGAACTTTCAGTTTAAGAAAAGGAGGTAGACAATAATTAGAAAAAAATATGGAAATAGGTATGTACACAAATAAATAAATAGATATGCAAAGTCTCAGACAGTGATAAGTGCTGTCAAGAGAGTTAAAATAGGTTGTTGGGATAGAGGTTAACTGGAAACTTTCTGGAAGGAAGAATGGAGAAGTGGTTAAAATGATGGACGTCAGATGTAAGGTCAAATGATCTCCATTTCTTAATAGCATTGACTTTGGGCAGTTTTCTTAGCCTTCCTGTGCCTTAGTTTCTCCATCTGCAAAAGTGAGGTTAACCACAATAAGGTCTATTTGTAGGTTTGTTAATTATATTAAATGAGTCAATATATGTAAAGCATTTAGAATGGTACCAGGCATGTGGTAAATGCTATAAAAGTGTTGGCTGCTATTATGGTTCTTATGTTTATTTAAAGGCATTTAGCCAAGATTTGAATGAGCAGAAGGCCAACCACATGAATCAGGCAGAAGACTGCAAACAGAAGGAAGTGCTGGTGCAAAGATCCAGAGATAAAAATGCACTTGGTCCTAGTCAGAATCAGAATGTTGTAGAAAATGGAGGCAAGGTCAGAGGGGAGCCTCTTGGGAGGGAAGGTTGCGTCACAGATGACTCCTGAGCAGTGGAGGAGATTTTCTTTGGAAAAATAAATCACTCATGTTGTTTGGGGACTACACAGGAAGTGGTGGAATAAGAGCAAAAGCAGAGAGACCAATCAGGAAAGACTGTCAATAACCAGAAGTGAAATACATCATGTCTACTTCAAAAACTACACATACAGGGAACTTCACCATTCAGTACCACCACATATATACTAGTACCCATTAGAAGAGAAAAAGGAAAAAAAAAAAAAGAAAGGAAACTGAAAAAAATCCTTGCCCTCATGGCTCATTCATTACATCACAAATCATAACCAAGGAAGTTTTCTCTTAGAATATTCCTCCCCTGCACTCAAGACTAAGAGCAAATAAGTGATATTTGTGGTATAACCTGGATTGTGACATATCTGTCTCAAAGATGTTTGCCATTTGAAAGACTCTTTCACCATCTCTTCAATCTCTGGAATGACTGCTTACATATTAGTTCTGAATTTTGTCACATCAGTCACACTAGTAATGTATCAATATGCATATATTTAGACCTGGGTCACGAGTCAGCTGTATATACACAATATGTCAATATTAACATATATCAAAATTAACATAAGACAGGAATGGATGATTTTCTTCTACCTCATGTCTCATTCCTTCATCTGGAACATGCTAGCTATAGTTTGGATTGTTTGCTTTGGCTGGAAAGACTCAACTAGACAAGGTCAGGTTGGCATGGATCTTTTCAAGTGTTTTTAACAGTGAGTCGAAGTGATTTTGTTTTTTCTTTAAATAATCAAGGCTAGAAACGAGTCTCATTGCTCTTACTGTAACTAACAGTATATCTAAAATTAGAGTTTTTTTTATCTCTGGGCTTGCTTGCCTGATCTCAGATCATATCTAGGGATAACTTGACTCTTAAACTGTTTATCCAATCCTGGAAGGCTTTTCCACTTACACAAAAAGTAGAGAAAATAGATAATATACTCTTGAGCTTCTTCCCCAGCCATAAATGACCTATTAAAAATAAAATGATTTGTGTAATAGTCTATTTTTTATGCCACTAATTATTTCTGTAACTTATCTTTCCACTCTCAGTAGGCATGAATTTTCAAGAGTCTAAACATTGTTTAAAGATATATGATTTAATGTATAAGAAGAGAATGTGTCTTAAACACAATACTCTCCTCTCTTCAGAGATATGGTCTAAGCTAAAGAATGCCAAGGCAGCCTGGCTGTCCTGATTTTCTTTTCACCCCTATCTCTCAGGTTCTATACTTCATAATCAGAGATAATATTTATTGAGTAATCTCTCTTTTGAGTTTTCCTTATAAAAAGTAATTAACACTATGAATAATTAATTCTTATGGACCTCACAAAGGATCTTACTCTGACAAGTAGAAATGGGCATTATGGAGCAGATTGGGTTGGCACGTGGAGTTGGGTGAAGTAGCAGTCAATGAAATTTGTTAAAAGGACAAGACAGAGGACAAGAGGGAGAAACACTCACCATCCTTTATAAAGACAACAGTTTTGGTTTCCCCAAATGGCTGCCGTCGCATACCAACAGGACTGTGCAGATCACAGCCTTGAGCCAAACAGTGCAAATTAGCTTCTTTGGTGTTAGACAAGGACTCCGGCACAGTCAGAGGAAGTTCGGATCGATTACTCTATTCTCTGTCATGACCATTGTTCTCACTAAGATGTAGGCAGTTCAGAAGACAGAAACAAAATCAAAACCTTACAGTATATTTTCACTACTTTAGGCACTGAGAAAACAAGCAAATAAACAAACAAGAAGGCAATCCAGGTAAAGTACGTAACCTGTAAGCAGAAAGACAATGGGATCCTATAACTATTTATGTAAAATTTTCCTTTTGTGACTCACAAGTGAGCACGATCTGGATAGAGCCCTGCCACCTGCAGTAAGTGCCAATGAGAACAATGTTGTAAGTACTGAAATGTGTTGATCAAAGTGTGCAGAATTCTGGGCCCATGCTTTGCCCTTAAGTCACATCAACCCAGCCATCCATATACTTTTAAGCCTTTGCAGACTGTTTACTGCTGTTGGAGCAGATGGATCCCAGGATGTAAATGTAGTTTGCTGTTCTAAGGCATGCATGCCTGTGCGCATGTGTGCACACATGAACAGACACACACACACACACACACACACACACACACACACACACACACACACACACACACTTATACACAGAGATTCCAAGGCACCATATGGGGCTGCCTATTGACCTTTGAAGCATCAAGACTAAAATGCTATATGCTTATTTTAGGTGCATGACTCAGTTGCCTAACTTCTAGCAGGGACAATTATCATGTTCAAAAGTTTGTTTTAACTCTGGCTTGATTCAGAGCCCAGTTTTACATGTTTACTACAATCTGAATGTTCTAAATAGCCTGAAAACTTTCTCCCCAGAAGGTAATCTGCTTGTATCCAGTGAGACAATAAAATGTGCCTCCAATTCTGTTCTCTGCCATTCCCCTGAAACACATGCCATAGGCTAGATGGATTGCAAATTTGGATTCACATCAGCTTCTGAGATGACCACAGTCAGGATGATGTTTACTTTTTTTGCCAAGACAGGCAAAGGAGACTTATAGGGCAGACTTTGGAGGTGGTGGGCAGCAACTTTGTTGAACTAGTGTAGTTGGGTCAAGAGAATATGATATGTTGGTAATTTTGATGGTTTTGGGCCATGTCTAGGTCACCATAACAATATGGCAGCTGTGATAGAAATAGATATTCTATCTTCATAAAAACCTTGGCTTGATCTAATACCATCCTTGCCATGTCATCACAAGCATCTACTTATTGCTGCTGTCTTCTAGCCAATCTTGTGGAATTAGGAAAATGATTCTAATTATTCTGGCTTACATGAACAGTCTTGAATTCCGCATTCTAAGGGGTGTTCTTGAGGACAACAAATCCCCATGACTGGGAAGACTCCAGAGCTTGAATTACTCTCTCTACATAAATCAGTGCTGGGTAGGAACATGGGACGTTGGGCAATTAATTGCTGTAGGCATTGTACTGAATGAACTGCCTGAATTAGTCTGGTCTGGGTCCTCTTTGCTGCTGTGTCTAAGAATTTGATGATGAAATTTACAGACTAATGTGAGTGCAGGCAATTGTATATGCTTTGACTAGAAGACATCCTAAATAAAATCATCTTTGAAGACAACATTTCAGAACATAAAGGAAATTAACTGCTGTCCTATACACCCCTGGCTATCTCATCATTTTTATGGTTGGAAAAATTGATGCCCAAGGTTGATGTCTAATTCACTTTATCTCCTTTGTATCTTTTTTCCTTCTGATATTTCCTAGTTTCTCTATGGTCACTTTTCCACTTGAAAGGAGATGTATGGAGTGGTAGAAAATTCTTAGAACTGGGCTTAGAGTCTTCATGACATTGAACCAGCGCAAATCTCAGAATTAAAAGGAAACTGGGGGCTCATGTCATGCCATTCATTTGTTATGAATGATTTCAGTGCTTGAATTCAGTTAGCTATCAAATATTTGCCAAAAATTTATAAAGAACCTGAAACAACAAAAGACTGCTACTAACTTATTTGCTACTAACGTGTTTGGATGCCTACAGTGTGAAAGGACTCTGACAGGTACACTAGATCTGCCATGTAAGAAGGCACCACTGCCACCTTGGCTGGGCTTGCATTGGTTGATCACATGATACTAGACTTCAAGAACTTCACAGTTTGAAGGAGATAAGGCATTTACACAGGTAACTGAGAGACTTTATGGTACAGGTATTGCATGAGTTCATAGGAGCTGGCGAGAGTAATGGGGGTATCTGTGTGGTGGGTATTGCAGTGGTACCATCTGACCTGAGCTCTGAAGGGTAGGCAGAGCCTTAACCTGAGAAGGCTGAAAAGAGAAATCTCTCATTAGTAATCTAATTATGGATGGAATTCTAAATCTAGTCGAACAGAGAAAGCATCAACTAGTCGTTTTTTGCCTAGAAGACCTAGGTAAGAAAGGAATGAGCTAGAAGTAAGGTAATTCATAGGATTCACAAATATTAAGTGACTGCTCTGTAGTCAGGAATGTTCTGTGCTCTGGCATATGGCAGAAAGTGTCTCTGTCACAATATGACACAATAAAGTCTCTGTCTCCATGAAGCTTATATTTTCTAGTAAGGGGATCTGTAGGAAGTCTACAGGATGGTCCCCAGTGATCCCTACCTCCTGGAATTCACCTGCTTGTATAGTATAATTTCCTCCTACTTGAATGTGGGTTGAACCCAATTATTTTCTCCTAGTGATAGAATGCACTTTTTAAAAAATTAAATAACCAAAGTCAATGACTTCCATCTTGTCTGTCATCGCTCCATCTCTTCCTTGCTCTCTGTGATGGAATCCAGCTACCATGTGGGAGCTGCTATACAGGCAGCCCATAAAGCAAAAAGTGACTGACAAAGACTCAAGGCCAACTTAGAAGTAGCTCCTCCCCAGGAAAGCTTTGAGATGGCTGGTACTTTGAGTATCGCCTGGTGAGAATCCCTGAGCCAGAAATACCGATGCAACACCTGGACTCCTACTCCATAGAAACAGTAAGATAATACATATTTGTTATTTTAATTTAATTTGCTAAATTTTGTTTTATTTTTATGCAGATATAGAGAACTAATATAGTAAAGAAAAACCAATATATTGCTCTCTTACACATACATATGGGGTGCAAAAAAATGCACGCACATTTTAAGAGATGTTATCTATGTATAACTATGTATGACTTTTTGAAGTTGAATTGAATTACGGTAGCCACGTGTAGTGTGATGTTCACTCAACCTTGCTTCTGTCATTTTTTTTGACTGTCCTGCCTGTCGCATGGTGACTCTAGCATTCATTTGACTAGTGCCATCTTTTGAATGAACATCAAATGTGTATACATTTTTTGGCATCAAGTCATATATATATATAATGACTTGGAAGAACAATTAAACAAGAAAAATGGGATTAACTTGGAACTTGGAGTTCCAGGGGGCAGGCTGGAGGGAGTTGTAGTGTTGCTCTTTTGTATAAGGACAAAATTGATCAGGGATGTCACTAAAATGAAATAATGTTTAGGTCAGGGTCTGAAGGAAGAAGGGTGAACAAGCTTTGTGGATTTCTGAGGAAAGATGTAATAGATTAATAAGGCCTCAATTATTAATGCTTTAGGGAGATAAATATGGTGTTTACTTGAGGAAGAGTAATAAGTCTAGTGCGGGTGAGAAAAAGGAGTGTTTTTATAGGAGATCATAGAAGTAGTGAGAGTTCAGAATATAAAGGATTTCATAGGTAATGATAAGGGAATTGGAGTTAGTACTGAGTACATAGGAAATCCTTTGGAGGTTTTAAGAAGAGAATTAACATTACCTGACTTTAGATTTTAGATTTAAGCATGTCTGTGTGTGTTAGAAAGGCAAGGAAGGAAGCAGATGCATTAGTTAGGAGGCCATTGTAATAATCTTGGTGAGAAATAATCAGTAGGTGAGACTAGAATAGTAGGACACATGATTTATGGATGACTTATATATAATATGGGAAAGTAAGAGAGAAGTCAAGGACTCCAATGCTCTGGCCTGAACATCTGTAAATGAAAATGCATTTAATTCTGATGGAGAAAATTCATTAGAGAGGAGAATTTTTTTTTTATTTGTTTGTATGTTTGCTTTTAGCCGAGGAGAGAGATGGGCCACTGTGTGATCAGAAATTCATATTTTTAGAGTGTGAATCACTTCTTAGATATCCAAGTAAAGATGGCAAATAAGGTCTGGAGTACATGAATTTGAAAAACAAGAAAAAATGATTGAGTTGAGAGATTAAATATGCTTAATATAATCATTTAATTGATTGGACAATATGGAAATCCTTGTTTACTAAATAAAAACTGATATGAAGAATAACATAATGATTGCCTAATTGGAGTGGATCTAAGAAAGAATGAGAAGAAAGGAAATGGAGAAGTCAGTGTATTATCTTCTCTTTGCTGTAATGGGAATAAAGAGAAGGAGTGATAGCTATAGAGACTGCAAAGTCAAAATTATGTTTACGTGTATACTTTTCATTTTCAATATATGACCAATAACCTGGTATAGGAATAATGCAATAGAGACAGAATAAACAATTAGATCCACAGGAAAGAAGGAGAGAAGAATTATTGGAATGATAGCCATGATTATGTAAAAAGTGATGTGTTAAACCCATTGCACAGATATGGGAGTTGGTATTGGATTGGAAAATGGAGTAGCATTTATCTACAGGAGAAAGACAGATAGCACAGGAGATATAAATGGTAGTGGTGGAGCCGGGCTCGGTGGCTCAGCCTGTAATCCCCTGCCCTTGGGAGGCTGAGGTGAGTGGAATGCCTGAGCCCGCGGGTTCGAGACCTGCCTGGTCAGGCAAGACCTCATCTCTACAGTAAATCAAAAAATGATCTGGGCGTGGTAGCGCGTGCCTGTAGTTCCAGCTACTCGGAAGGCTGAAGCGGAAGGACCACAGGAGCCCAGCAGGTCCAGGCTGCGGTGGCCGGGAGCGGCCATTGCACTCCAGTCTGGGCGACAGAGTGAGACTCCAACTCAAAAAAAAAAAAAAATGGTAGTGGTGGGTATGTGGTTGTGGAGAGCATGTGACTTTTCTTTTGATTGTAACTATTTTTCCAGTGAAACAGAAAACATGATTATTATTCGAGAATTAGGTTGCAGAGGCGATCTGGAAGCATTTGGAAGCTGAAGAAGGAATTTAATTTTCATCTCTTCAAAGCAGAAAAGTGAGTGAACTACTGGCATGATTCTTATAGGCCCACTTGGTGATCATCCAGTCTAATGCAGGGCTTACACTTTTAGTGAGACCAATCAGCATGATTATGTGTTTTTCTGCAGTGTGTCTGCTGCCCTGGAGCAAACATGGGTGAGATGAAGAGTTGGCTTTAACCAGAGAATGGGCTTTGGCCAAGTGAATACAACAAAATAGAAACAAACAAGGATAGACTCTAAACTGGATAAGGTCAGAAATGAGGATAGAAGGATGAGGGCTGGCCAAGAAGAGTAGCATCGATGGATTGTAGATTCTTGTGAAAAGGTGGAGGTCAAAGACATGGTGTAGTGGTATTACTGGGGTTGGCAAGAGGAAAAGAGGAAAGATAGGAATTGGTGAGCGAGATACGTGAACCTGAGACATAGAGGAGTAGCTAAGAGATCAGAAATACAGCCAGGACCTAGGCTGTGGAACCAAGAACCCCAGCCATCATAAAGTTTTCTTCTCTGAGGAGGGATGTGTAAATACCAGTATTTCTGCAAGACAAATCTGATACTAAGATGCATGACAATGCAAGTGGGGCAGGAAAAACATGCAAAGGCCATTAGGGTAGGGAAGGTGGGGTTTTTTTGACAAAATGCTCAGTAATTTACGTTACGTTATACCTGTTTCATCATCTGAGAAAGATTCTTCCTTCATGGTTACTCTCTGAAACAAGCAAAGATCGATTTCTTTCACTAGAACACCTGCAGCCTGTCTCTCATGTCAGTTGTTTAAACATCATTTGCCATCTGGAGATGAGGCATTGAAAATAGCACTGCCTGGGCATGCAATGACACCTTATACCTGTAGGCTGTATGTTCACCATAATCAGTAGTCATGCACATTCTTGGGATTGTACACTCCCTTATCAACTCCGACAGCAGGCAGATTTATGCCATTGTACCAATGGATGTTTTTGGAAACCCGTGTAAATCAGGCAATGTATTTTAATGCCTATGGAAAAGTATGATCGAAAGGAAACTTGAAATCTACCCGTTGGTTAAGTAAAAATATTACATTTGCCCAAGGGTCATGCTGTGGTGTAACTTATAACTTTAATTTTAATGTTAGCATCTGAGCATAATGTTAGCAAATCATAGAGTTAGGAGAGAACCTGGATAACTTCTCTCCTGATTTCTCACCCCACAGAGATAAAAATATCCCTTACTGTCTAATGTCTAGGGTCTAGTAGTTTTAGATATTGTTAAGGCTGTTTGGAGAAAAATAACTCCTCAAAATTTTATTTCTGGCTCTCTGAAACTCAAGAAGTAAACACATAAGGAAATACAATCTTTTTTTTTACAATCTAAACTTGCTGTATCCAAATTTAGGACCACGCAGATTCAAATAGTAGGGATAGTTATAGTTACTTTTTTGCTGAAGGAAACTTAGATAATTTTTTTAGACCCTGAATATTAATCAGTTTTAGGTCATTGAAGGTCTGTAAATGATCATGTTTTTAACTTTCTAAGGGATTTTGAAAAATACTTTTCATTTATATTTTTAAAAATTATATTTAGGTTTTTTATGAATACAGTGGGCATAAGATGTTTAAAAATATTGGATATGATCTAGCTCTCCAAGGTAACAAAACACCTGGCCAGCCTCAGTGTGAAGATATCCAAGAACTGGAATAAAGCTGCACGTGTGCTGTCTTACCCCTCAGAAAATGGTAATGAACTATTACAAAGGAAAGCCTCTGTCAAGAAAGTGTTACGGTTTTCTTTAGCTCTTTATTGCTCAAGAGTCACGCGATATAGTAGAAAATAAGAAAGAGCTAGAAAAAGAGAGAGAAGTGCTATTGAAGGCATTCACAACCTAGTTATCAGGAAAGCCTCAGAGCTCTGATTTTCAGCATCAGGAAGAAAAGATAATGAAAATATTAATACTGCTTAAATACTGTAGTACCCTTGAACTGCTTCAATCTATTGGAATATGTTTAATTATATTTTACTTATCATTTTCCCCCAAGGAGGAACATTCAGGAGTTTCTTTCACTTCAGACCAAATTCAGGAAGTTATTCTTTTTACCAAAAAATAATTGCCTATCCTTGAATATTAATGTGAAAAAAACTCGGATAACATTATGAAACTGAGCAACTAATTGAGATCTGAATGCACAAAAGGAAGGCATTTCTAGGGTAATGAGTGATTAGAAGCAGATATTTTGCAGGATGTCTCGGAAGGAATAAATCTTAGGGCCATCATTAATAAATAATCAAAGTTAAAAGATGCTTTGATTAATTTTAGGTAGAGGTTGAAAAAACCCGCAGTTGCTGCTTTGAACACTGCTAATGGAAGACATCAATCCTAGGGCGGTCAGCTTGGTCAAATCAGCAGAGATGAGGAGAACTCAAGCAATACAGTACAACTACCATTATTGCTGTTAGGCTATGACACTCACCGTTGCTGTTGCTAGGGCCTACAGAGAGACACTTAAGCACTTATTATGAGCCAAGCATATCTCAATATTTTACATGCATTAATTATTTAACAGAGAGGGAAGAGACTATACATCTCCTGAGGAGAGACACTAAACTTTGTCCAGCCTTGTAACAATGCCACTAAGCACAGTACCTGACACATAGTAATCACTCAATGATTGCTCTTGAACTAAACTAAGGAACAATCCAGGCTAGATTAAATCCTGATTTATACTGTCCAAGGGCTTTCATCAGTTCTGTTGGAAGGAGAAACAGAATGATGTTTTTAATATAAGGATGGTTTATTATTATAAACCATTCTTAATTAAGATGTGATTTATATATAATGCCTTTTATGGATAAATTACCTGTATAGAAAACTGCATATTGCATTTTTCTCCATGTGAGGATTTTGGAGTAAAAATCTTTTATCTTCACAAAATTCCAAATTTAAGAGTTTGCTGAGATATTACTTTGGGTGGATTCTATTGACAAGTTTCATTTAAAACTGATAACAGAATCAGCAACTTTTCACAGAAGTAGGTTTATTTCTGCATTACCTTCCTGGTCACACTTTTCAGCAGCAGGAAATTCAGCATCATCTATTTGAGGGTTACTTCCTCCTTTTTATCAGGTAATTCAGAGTCTTAGTGTATGTAGACCTAGGGTTTGACTACTTCCATATTGCACACTCTTCCCTTGAACAGAGAACTGCTAAACCCTAGTTTTCCTTAGACAACATGTGGTGCTTGAACGCTGCCTTGTGGTTGCCCCACTAGTCAAACTCCCTTTTCAAGTATCCGTTAGTTGTTCTTCAGGGTAATGAGCTGCTTCGCTCACTTCACAGCACAGCCATAGGTGTTCCATGCTTACTTTCCTAAGATCATAGCAATTGATATCTTTTAGTTCTTAAACTCAGGTCCCAAGAAAGCTATGTAAACCCTGGTTCTGTCGTGTTCCCCTCTAAGATGCAAATATGCTGTCTTGCTTGCCTCCTTAGGAATATATATAGGAAATCACGTGGATCTTGTTTTTATCCTCTGAAAATTCAAAGCACTTATTATAGTAATGCTATATATTCCCTGGCTTGAAAGACTTCAAGGATAAAGGTCATTGGTGTGTATGTGGGAAGGGGGTATATATCTCTGTTTTAATGGAAACTACTCTTGGAAAAATTTCCAACCCGTTGCCTACTTTTGATTAAATTGTAATGTGGTTATAAACTTTCAAGTGCTAATGGAAATGAAAGCAAAAGGGAAACCCTTGTTCAAAGGGACGTTCATAAGAGAACCTTATTCTCTTAGGAGGTTCCTGCTATGAAATATTCCCAGCTACAATATAATCCATGAAGATTATACCACAGAAGTGAATATATTTTCAGACGATATAGCTAAAAACAAGGCCAAAACTGAAAGGGTGCCAAGGATGAGCAGGGAGGGTAAGTATAGATGGCACTTATCTCTATGTTTGTTTGAGAATAGAATGATATTTATAGTCTATTTGTAAAAATTCTGTGTTCTTACTCATTAAAAGTTTGGTTTAGCCTTAAAATCCCAGGCAGTATAAGGTTTATAGGCATCTCATACAGAAACAAAAGATGGTGGTTAAGAAGAAAATCAGAATCTTCTGGAAGCCACCAGGGAAGTACTGAGATGTATTTCCATTTTGGCTTTCCTGATGCTAAACTTTATTAATATCAGGTGGTTTTGGAGTGACCATGAGCATTCTGAGGTACAGCTACTGGAAGATGAATTTGGAATAAATTTAAGTTCGCTTAGTTGATGTATTTTAATGTAGTCAATGGTGACTATCCACATACAGTTATGTTATACTTGACGGGACTTCTATTACTGACCATGACAAAGTAACAAGGTCCTGATTTACCCTTCAGGCTTACCCAAATAATAAAACAGACTAAATATATAAAACATCAATTTTCAGAGATTGTACAACAGGCAGGACAATGATTCTTTTATTTTTACTTTAGATTCAGTGGGTATACATACATATCTGTTACATGGATGTATTGTGTGTCTGTTACACGGACAAGTGTTGGGTGCAAAATACTGACCACCTAAGAGTTGAGAAAGAACCATGGAAAGAAACAAGTAGAACAATCCCTGGAGCTCACACACAAGGCTGGAAGTAGTTTGTGTTCCCATCAACTAAAGTGGAAAAATAAAATAAAATAAAAGACCCACTTTTTAATACACAGGGCCTGGAAGATAGTAATTAAAAGGCATGGAGCAAAATTAGCCCTGGAATAAAGGTTGCTGTGGTTTAGCCTAACGAGTCTTAAAAGAAAGTCTTGAAAAATCAAAGATTTTCACATAACTTAATTGCATTCCATAACAAAGCCCACAAATACTTTTTTAAAAATACAAAAATATCCAGCATCCAACAATATAAAATTTATAATATTGGACATCCAATAAAAAATACCAGACATGCAAATAGAAAAATATGTTAATAATAAGGAAATTAAGAAAAGACACAGATAAAGGGATTAGCTGAAAAGAACATTAAAGCAATTATAAATATATCTCAGGTATCCAAGAAGGTAGAAGAAAAACATGAGACTGTCAAGGAGAGGCATAGGTGATCTTAAAAAGTGTTGACAGATGAGGGAGTGTGAAGGCACAACAAGAGACATGATTTAAATGGAAATACAGATGCAGAGAGAATGAAATAAAAAAAAGGGAGGCTGCCTCTCTGAGCTGTAGGGCAATGTCCCACAGCCTAATGTGTGTCACTGGAGTCTTCTGAAGAGAATGACCAGAAAAGATGCATGAAACAATAATGACTGAAAAATAATTTTAAATTGAATTCACAGCATAATTTCACAACAGAGCAAATGAACCCAAGTATAGGAAAAATGAAGCACATCAATATTAAATTACTCTAAACCAGTGACAAAGAGAAAATTTTATAAGACGTTAGAAGAAAAAAGGCACATTACATAGTGTATACATGTATAACAGATAAGAATGACAGCAGACACTCATACCAGAAGTCAGTAGACGGTGGAAGAGAAACCTAGTTTTTTAAATGTGTGATCCAGAATCTGACTTATGAAAAAATCTTCCAGTCCTCCAATGGGTAAAATATAAGTGGAGTATAAACAATGCAAACCAGAAGACACTGAGCAACATGCTGAAAGGGAAAAATCAAAATCAAACCCCAAAATTCTCACCCAGATTTATGTACTCAGTGAACACATCTCCTAAAAATGAAGGTGAAATAAATACCTTTTAAGACATCCAAAGGTGAAAGAACCACCAGTGAATTTGCTCTATGAAAAATGTTAAGAAGCAGGAAAACGGTATCAGATAAAAAAATCTGGATCTGATTTTGTTACCACCAGAAATAGTAAATCTGTGAGTAAGTTAAAATAGATTTTGTGTTGTAGGAAGAGCTTCCACTATGACATCAAATTGATTAATGACAAGAAAGTGTAGAGTCAGATTCTATATTTCAACATAAACATGTCCCACGATACTTCGTACCATGAGTTTATAGGCAGTGGAAGAAAAACTAGGCTTATACACTTATGTGCCAGAAGCTGGCCTGTGTGAATTTTTTTCCAATAATCTGATGTATAAAATATAAATAAAGGATTTACTTGTCATTGACAACTACTCCTAAAGAAATGTTATACTTTTAGTTATGTACTTGATATAGCAGAGTTTATAATTATAAACATAACATGCTTCTAATGGGCATTTAAAAAATTCAGAATTATGTTTGTGGGACACAAACTTGTAGCAACTTTATGAATATCTAGTGTAGTTTTGTATGAAGCTGCTAATTGTATTCATCCAAACATATTGAATTGCATCTTAGTATAGTTGACACATTGTCACATTTTGTTTTTCTGATGAATTCTGATTCTTTCACACCTAAAAAAGAAAGAGATAATTAAAACTTCAATGAAGAGAAAAATTTGAAATACAAGCTGCGTTTAAAAATATATAGGGAAACACTGCAACCAAAGTTTTATGTTTACCAGGGCTGCCCTATGATATAGATATGCAAATTTTATAGGGCTGAAAGTTTATCCAATGGGTGGAGATTTAGAAAATACACACAACATCACAAATACACAATGAGGTATAACTTAAATGTACAATTAGAAGACAAAATAAATTGCTATTTTCTAAAGCTGATAAATAGGCCATCATAAATCTTAGGAAAAGTATCATTTTAAGAAATCAACTTCCTGATTATTCTCTGTAATACTCGTTGTTTCCTGCAGTTTGTTTCCTTTTGGGGCATGTGAAATCACCATCAATGCAATTAAATTATCTGATAAAACAAGATTTCCAGTAAGAAAGCTCCTACATATACTCATCAATAAATCAATGTATGTAGTATAAGACGAATTTGATTATGTATTATGTAGTTCAATACAACATAGAAGTAATTTAAAAAGCCTTTGAATGACTCTTGTGTAAGCCTTAATTTAAGATTAATTTTCTAAATTAGCAATAATTAAAAAGCAAATGACGAGCAAACTAGAGGAGTGGCACAATTATCTATTTTCCCTACATAAAATGATAATACAACATCATTGCCATACAAAGAGATCAAACGCATTCATCCATAAGACTGTGAGAAACAAAGAGTATTACAGAGAATAATCAGGAAATTGATTTTTTTAAATGACATTTTCCCTAAGATTTATGGTGGCATATTTATCAGTTTTTAAAAATAGCAATTTATTTTATTTTCTAAATGTACGTTTAGTTTATACCGCATTGTATCTTTGTGATTTTGTGTGCATTTTCTAAAACTCCACCCCATTAGATAAACTTTCAGCCCTATAAAACTTGCATATCTATATCATAGGGCAGCCTTGGTAGACATAAAGATTTGGTTGCAGTGTTTCCCTATACATTTTTAAATACAGCTTGTATTTCAAATTTTTCTCTTCATTGAAGTTTTTATTGTCTCTTTTTTAGGTAATTTTATTGATAAACGTATCATGTAATATCTATCCAAAAGAAAGAGAAAAATTATCTAATGAAGAAAATAATGAATAAACAAGAGATTCTGTGTCTTATTAAAGTGAATAGTAATTATTATATGAACCAATCAAATGTGATGTAATTTAACGTCTACAGACTCAGGGATAAAAGCAGAAATCTGTGACTCAATGTCTATTTTTATTTTCTTGCCAGCCATGAATCATGCTGTCCTTGGATAACCTAGGTGTCATCCCCAAAATCTATATCCCCCAGAAAGGTAGGTTTTCTCTAACCACCCCTTCCTATTTGATAGTTTCTCTGCCTTGGCAAACTTGTCTTGTGACAGAAATGTCAGTTTACTGTCCATCACTCAGTTACAGACCAGCTCTATTACGAATTTTCACAAAATGTCCATTCTTCCCATACATTTAAAGAATCCCCTTGGGAAATGGTAGACACAGAAATGGTAGCATAATATTAGACCTCTTCTTTTCCCTGAATGCTGAAAAGTAGAGCTCTGAAGGTTCTAAATAGAAACAGCTCAATGAGGAATAAAGAGAGCCTGCTGTTAAAAGTCCTGCTGTCGAAGTCAACTTTTCCTCCTTGTACCAGGCATGAGTGGGAGGAAGTCTGCTTCTGTTTCTCTTAGGGATATTGCTCCGGAATCACAGTTTTTCAGAAGGACTGCCCATGGTCCACCAGGAAGAGAGTGTTAATGCCCGTTAAGTAATGCCCCTTGCCTGTTCCTCACCATGTATCCATCTTCATTCTGCTGATTTCTTAGGTCATAGTTTGACTTGAGACACTGTTTCAGTGGAAAAAGTGATTGACTTCTAGATATGAACAGAAGCAGACCACACAATCCTTCTTAATTACTAAGGAGAGCCAGGTAGGATCTTCTGCTTGGCTGGCTCCACAGCTCAGAACAGCGGAAGGCTTTCTTTCCACTGTGGGGTCCACCAGAAAGGCCGTGCTTTGGGAAGGCAATTGTACTGGAAGAAATGCATTTCTTTCTGGCCTGAGAAATTTAATATCTTCCAAAGAAAGAAAGATAAAACTGATAGTGATACTTTTCTATCTTCCATAAACACACAACAGACACTCTAAAATATTGGCTTTAATCCTACTCTTTTGTGTGTGTGTAAAAATGTGTGTAGAGATGTTTGTGGTCAGGTAAGACACAAGAAGAAGGTACAATAGAACTCATCCATAACTTGACATTCTCATCAAGTTTGGAGCAGGTCTAGGAATTTTAACTCCTGATATACGATTTGGGAACCAAACTAAGACATTAGTGAGTGCTGTTTCTAATCATAAACACCTTCTGATGAGCCACTTTCGAGGGAGAACATATGTCAAGAGTGAGTAGCTTGAAGCTACTATACAGGACATCTTGTATGATATATAATAGGTGCATGGAGGGCGTGGTGGCTCAAGCCTGTAATCCCAGCATTTGGGGAGACCAAGGTGAGGGGATTGCCTGAGCCCACGGGTTTGAGACCAGCCTGGGCAACTCCGTGAGACCTCATTTCTACAGTAAATCAAAAAATTAACTGGACGTGGTAGCGAGTACCTGTAGTTCCGGCTACATGAAAGGCTGAGGCAGAAGGATCACCTAAACCCAGCAGGTCGATGCTGGGGTGGCCGTGAGCGTGCCCCTGCACTCCAGCCTGGGCCATGCATGGAGTGAGACTCCAACTCGAAAAAAAAAAGTGTAAGCATTTTTCGTTAAGAGCATATGCAGAGTAGAATGTTTATAATCATAATTTTCTTTTTTTAAAACCAGTTATAAAATTTTGGAGATATTGCTCAATACTCTTGAAAAGCATTGTTTCAAAGAAACATCTTTGTTTGGACATACAAATAATATAGAACATTACAGGAACTATAGTTATGCTTCATTTATTTGCAGCTAGGAGTTTATGTTGGTGGTATACATCTAAGTAGATTAGTTTATCTATCACTTGTGAATGTAGGATCATTTCTTCAAACAACTTCTGCTGCTTATTATCAGTTGAGTATCATTTAGGGAATAAAGCAGCTTTTGGCCAAGTATAAAAAGAACCAGGAGGCAGAATGCCCTTCAGGTGATTTATGTAGACTTCATGCTCTTCTCTTAGTAAGCCAATTTATTTAGTATTGTTTTAGATCAACACGGGATAATATTTGCTGGGTACTGTGCCTCCCTTCCCATCCCAAGATCATGGATTAAGTGGGTACTGGGAATGTGACTTGAGAGGAGATATTACTCACCTTCATATGGACATAGATATCTATGTCATAGATGTGATTTTTGAGGAAGAAAAGCAGTTTTGTCTGCTAAAAGTTTGCTTCAGCCTCTGCTTGCCTTGGTACCGTAAATTGCTGCAACTACACAGAAAGCAAAGTTTTGAGCATGTATTTATTTCTAAGCAAAATATCCACCATTAACACAGTGCTTTCTCAGATTAGCCAGAAGAAACTAGAATAATTCCATAGTTTCTAAATGTAATATCTTACCTTTGTGGTTTAAGAAGGAGATTGGGACAGATCCTGTGCTTTTAAAAGGATCAAGATCTAGCCTTCAGACCCAACCTGACATACACTTGGGCTCTTTCTCCTGATTTAAATCCTTTATATCAGTACTGTCCGCCTTTGACTTTCATTATTACCCTAATCCATCTGATTTTGGCTCCTGCCTTGAACCATTTTTGCCTAATAAATCTAATTTCCTCTGTCCCGAAAGCCAATTCTCCAAGAACATTTTAGCGTGTTCTCTGGCCTTGGTTTTGATGACTTGTCTCTCTTTCCCACAATCTCAGGGGAAAAAAAAAGTAAAAAAGAACATAAAAAGCACTAGCAATGACTGTTTCATTCTCTCATACCCCCTGGAGTTTTACAAGATTGTTAAGGCCATGAGAAGTGGAGAAGGAGATAGTATTAATTCAGAGTCCAGGTAAAATGCATGGTTTGGGCAACACAGTATTTAAACAGAGAAAAAGCATTAATTGTTGATTTGGAGACAGATAGGAACCTATAGCACATCTTGGCAATTTTGATTGTTTGGTTTCTTGGGAGGGGTTCCCTCTTGTATTATCTTTATTTATTTGTTTATTTATTTAATTTTTTTGAAAGCAGGATTTATTGAGAGAACACAAAAGCTCCCACAGTGGGAGGGGACATGAAGGGGTTGCCCTTAAAAAAATTTTTATTTTGAAGATGTGGGTTCAATTCAGGGTTAGGTGAACAAATGGTCATTATGCTGGTACCCTTGTTGACAGTCTACCTGGCAACAATCAAATACCTGGCAATAATCAAAAGTGAAAGTATTGATCCTGTGCTTTCAGAACTATCCCACGTGCTAAACTCATAGCACATGGCCATGCTGCCCAGGTTTAGAAGATTACCACAGAGTTCACCAACTGTTTCTAACCAGTCTAGAAGACTTACCAGTAGACTCTTGTAGCTTTACGTGGACTAGTTACAAGGGCGTCCCCACCAAGGTTGCAGCTTTACGTGGACTAGTTATAAGGGCGTCCCCACCAGGGTTGCTGACACGCTCTAAGCTCCCTAATACTCTAACCTTCCGAAAGTCACTTTACTCTCCCTAGTGGTCAGGCTTTGGCAACCTTTAACCTATGCCTAATCTTCATAATTTTGAAGCAAGAATGACTCTTCCTTGCTCGCACCTCCTCTCACTTTAAGTTTTGTCTCCTTTGTGAGAATGTTGACCTTTTTAAAGGTACAATTAGGATCTTTCTAGTTTTTGTTTCCAGGACTCATCGTATGTGCCTGTGTATGTTTCCAGCCACATATGCTGTTATTCTTTGTTTACATTCGTGCCTCAACTTCCCCCAAAGTGCTTTATTCATCTCTGTACCTCCAATGCCTAACGTATATCTAGTCTAATAGCTTAGTAACTGGCAGATGCTGGATTATATTTATTGATTAGATTATTTATAACAGTGTTCTGGGCTTGTATAACATTTTCACACAGCTTTTCTGGTAAACATTTAACTTATTTAGTAATACTATGAGTCTTTAAACTTGTTTTATAGTAAAATGTGGAGGTCACTGAAATTGGCTTTAAAAGCATTTCAGTTCCTGCCTCATGTGTGAATTTGATCCTGTAGTGCTGTTTCTTGGGTGGTGTTCATTTTCAACATAGAAAAAGCTTACCAACAGAAATTAAAGAGAAGCTCATAGAATAACACCTTTATCTTTTGAAATTACTTATTAGAATACTAAAAAAAATCTTTTATGGCTACAATATACTTTTTCAACAACTATACTTTATAATAGTTAGTTATTTGAACAAATGATTGCCACAGATAACAGCATCTTTTATTTCCTCCCAAACTGCATTTCATGATTTTCACATGACAAATTGAGTTATTTTGGCTTGGTTTAGAGTGAGAACTGATATCCATTCTTTCACTTTTCCAATATATTTACCTTTAGTTATGAATCTTCTTGCTCTGGGCTTCCTCACACTTGAAAATGGAGTTTGCAATGAATACCTTAAATATAAATATAGTACCAGACATTAACTAAACAAAGAAAGAATCTTGAGTAGTCAGAACTTACACTCTTTCCAAGGGCAAATTCTTCCAAGTCATTGTATTGATTTAATTTGCATTCAGATTGCTCAGGATTTTGGTGGTGTTATTTTCACTTGAATGATTTGCTATTGAGTGAGGAATGAATAGATGACATGTACAAACTCAAATGTAGAGTTGAATTTTAAAATATCTGTTGATTTTAACAGAGCCATATTAAAAAAAAAAGAAAACTAATAAGACCAAATGAAAGTTCAGCGTTATTTTTTAAATCAATCCTGAAAAATGACATGGTGTGTGAATTTTCCTTATGAAGTTAATTATACTTATAAGAATTCATGTGCTATATACTTAGGCAAATTTTATATTGAGTTTCAATTATTAATTTCTAAGTGAAACACAATTGTGATGAAGTTATAATTTAACTCAGAAGTAGTTGGTGTTGATGCATATTAACTACAGAATGCAATAATTATTACTAAAGGTTCATCTTATATTCTGTAATAAGTATTTAATTTGTGATGTATTTCTTGTTCTAAACATCTTTATGCTTATCATATAAATAGGAAAAAATCTTTCCTTACGTTTTTTGGCATTCTTGTCAATAGTTAAACCCACCTTAGGACCCACAGAAATGTAACAGTCAGTAGTATTTGCACTGTCATCGACACCACACTGTGCCAAATCCTGTCCATGTAGCAATTGCTTCTGACTTTTTGGAGTTAAGAAAATACAAATTTCCTAGAGCAAATACACTTGGATTGCATGTACATTCAATAGATTATATTTACTCTCAGGTAGACTTTGTCTGTCGTAGGGTGTTTATTCACAAGTTAGTGGACAATAGGCTTATCTTCTTACTTATCCTTATCCTTTGCTACTGTTAAGGAAAAATACCAGAGAAAAAGCTCTCAATTGTATGGTGTGGCAGATGGCAATAAGCACAGTGGTAACTGTTTAACAGGAGCTGAAATATCTTATAAATGAATAAAGGGAGAAAACATGAATAAATGAAGTAAGCAGTGAGGCACGGTGGAAATATACTGGGCCCCTGACCCACTGGTGGAGAAGCATAGTTAGCCTTTATTCCAAAAGGAGAAACAAGAATGTGAAGTGGTTAACAATTAAAAAAAATAAATTACATCACCAAAATAATCATTGTTTATTTGAAACTGACATTGTGCCTGGAGTTATTCATTTAACACTCTCAGAGATCTCTGTGCGGCAGCCACCAATGTGGTCATTTTGCTGAATTTTGAATGACTTCAGTGATTCTTTCCCTGGTTCGTGTCGTATTTTTGTTAAGCCTGGAATCACATCCAGGTTTGTCAGACAGACACATCCCCAGAACGCTTCTTCGTGCAACACCTGGACCGATATTTTATCATTTGACTCGGTAATTACCATTAATGTTACTTTGAATGTTCCATCTCTGATCCTTTTGACTACTTCAAAATTGGAGGTAAATATTAACATAGATCTGCTCTGAGGCTAATATAGGAGAACAGAGTACGCAGTTACTTAGAAAAATCATGGGACACAGTGGAAGCTTCAGGAGATTACTATATTCACAGAGTGGATGAGGGCAGCGTGGGTTCAAGGGAGGCACAGAATTAGAAGCATACCCTAAGTGAGCAGAGCATTTTGAATCGCAGATATCATATAAGTTCAATTCATTCTTTCTGGAGTTAAAAAAAAAAAACTTGAGAAACATAAAGGTTAATTTTATATTTTATGAATTACTTAAAATTCTCAGAACTGTAGCATAAATTGTCATTTTCAAACAGTTCCCAAATCACCGAGCAGCAATGAGAATTCAAGCAGAAGACAAGTTTTCAGCTTTTATGTGTAAATCTTCAAAACTTTTCACTGGTCAGATTGAATCACTTTATATACAGATAGAATAAGTTTCACAATACGTGGAAAGGTCATTGATTCAAGCAACAAGCACAAAGTTTTGGTCAAGGTATATGTAAGTTACACTAATTTAAATACTAGACAGAGTACCATGCAAGGGTCAAAATTTTGTTTCCTGCAGAAGAATTTATCAATTTTGTAAGAATAATTAGCATTTCCTTCCACCTAACACACATACTTTGCTCTTTAGTCTATGACATTTGGTTATTACATTTAATTTTCACAATAGTTCTATACTGTTAGAAAAACTCTTTCATTGAAGATGAAGAAATTGAATGTCAGTGTAACTAAGTAATGTCCCTGAGATTAGAAAACCAGTAATTGTAAGAGCTTCATTTGAAACTTAGATTTTCCTCACTCTAATGTCCATACCCTCTTAGTTGAATGATGGTAAACTAATTTTTAGATGTAGGTCTATAAAATATAACAAAATTTAGTAATTGTTTTGAAAATAAAAGTTCCAAAATGGTGTTACATTTGCGTTGGTGTTGATTGGTGTCCCCTCAGCTATCAAATCTATCTATCTATATTTATTTAATATTTAAATATATAAAAAAACAGAAGTAGATTTGTCAGCAGAAAACATTTTAGATCTTTATAATTTATGTATCATAGCAGCAGTGAAATAGGAAACTTGAAATGAACATCTTCCTTTTCTATTAAGTATATATACATAGTTTTACATATATAATTATATAGAAAACAAGAGTGTGACTATTACAAATACTGGTTAAAAATCCATTAAATTAAAAGAAGCCTTTTGAGAAGTGGGTGAAAGAGACAATGAAAGAGAGTCCAGAAAACCACTATTAGTAACAAAAGGATACGAGAGCGTGTGGTGGAGGATGGGGTAAGAGATGGTGTTTCTGAAAGCCTGGGATGGGTTATGCATGCATGTGGTTATGGATTTTCTGGGAAGGAGAGAGTTTGTTTAGAAGGTGTGGTCCCAAGTCATTGGACTATGTCCATATAATAGTTCAATTGCACACGTATGTTTATCACAACATTGTTCACAATAGCAAGATAATGGAACCAACCGTGCTGTCCATCAAAAGAGGACGGGATTAAAAAAAGTTACATATACACAATGGAACACTATGCAGCCATAAAAAAAAATCATGAATTTTGCAGCAACCTGGATGGAATTAGAGTTTATAATACTGAGTGATCTCTCACAGAAACAAAGATCTGAGTACCACATGTTCTCACTCATAGGTCAACCTTGAACAACTACCATAATACTATAAGAAAAGGATGGACAGTGGTGGACAGCTACTGGGGGGGGGCAGGGAGGGACAGGGAGGTGGGATTAATGGTAGTCAATATCTGTCTGGGGAAGAGGGGGCATACCTCATCAACAAGGGTACCTGCACAATGAATATTTGTATACCTAACCCTTAACTGTACCCCATAATTTTGAAATAAAAAGTTTATACAGTTAAGAAAAATGACAAAGAAGATGTGGCTTTCGTGGCTTTTTAGGCACGGTAAATATTCCAGGGAGGTTATTTGCTTTTTGTTTGCTTGTCAGGAATAAAGCTGCTCAGATGATGAGAAGGGTGGAGCTGGCAGGGGTGGAAATGAGAGCCGGCACTGCAAGATGATCGAAAAAGGTTAGTTAGAAACTTTCCTCCATCAGGAAAAGAAATCGTTTTGTACTGAAGATTGTCTCCTATGTCTTGCCTATACAGGACACTATTTATTACTTCTCACCTAAACTGATTGTTCTCCAAGCTAAATTGATTTCCTCAAGAGAACCTCTAATCATGAAAGTTCTCTGCTCAAAAACCACAGTGATTTCCACTGTATATTAAAGGGAAGGAGGGGAATCCGATGTATTGGACGTCTAGACATGTCCAGAGTGAAACATAATCCCATTTCACTCTAGCGAAACGCTATGAAGTAGATAAGATTTTCTCTACGGAGTAGAAACCTGAGCTTCAATGAGAACAAGCAGCCTGACTGGGTTATGGCTTCTGTCAGATGGAAACATCTGTGAAGGCAGAAACTTTGTCTTCCTTCCTCACATTGTGTGTCCAACCCCCATCAATACCTGGCAGATTTTCCAAACATATTGGTTGAATGACTGAATTACACAAGACTGAACTTACACTCTTTCCATTAGTTCATACTTTTTTTATGAATTTCATATTACCAATGAGCATTTACTATGTTAAAAGTTATGTAAGCAAGATTGAAATAATATTAGACTATTGTTTCCTGTAGAGGAGCTAAGATCTGTTCTCATCTAAGGCTTTACTTAAATCGTAGAGGTAGACTTTGTACAGTAATGTTTTTATGGAAGTCAGGGAGCTCCAAGCTGGATTTTTGTTATTGTTGTTTTTTGTTTGTTTTTTTACAACATCTATGATTTCTGTTTTGATGTGTTTAAATTAATGTGGGGACTTAAAGTCACATAGGAAGCAATCCAAATTCAAAATCCCTCTAGATTATAGTTTCTTCTGCCAAAAACTAACTCAATGACCATTACAGTAGTGATTCACATTTATATGTAGCAAAGCATATAACTTAGCACATACAAATAATAACCTTCTGTTTTTGACTCATTTCATTGTTCTTCATTGCAACAACACACAAACTGGTGTAAACAGTTGTGCATATGGGACCAAACACATGGATATTTGGTAAGCATACAGCCCGGTTTGAGAAAACAAAAGTGACTGACTATACTAGAACATCGCTTCTCACATTTTAATGCACGTAGGAGTTGTCTGGATATCGTGTTAAAATTCACCTTCTGATTCAGTAGAGCTTAGGTGGTGGCCTGAATTTCTGCATTATTAAGTTGTTGCTACTGCTGCTTGCCTTTAGATCACAATATGAATAGCAAAGTATTAGCCTACTAACCACAGGTTTTCATTATGTTACAAACATCAGTTGTGTCTTAAGAGAGAGTCAGCCTGTTAAGTGTATATTGGGATAAGGGAATTTTTCATATGTAATTATAAGCTTGGTGCTATGGCCTGTATGCTTATGTTCCCCCCCTAAGATTCGTGTTAATAATCTAAACTCTCCATGTGATAGTATTAGGAGGTGGGATCCTTGGAAAGCAATTCGATCATGAGAGTAAAGCCTTTATGATTGGTATTAGTGCCTTTATAACTCCACCAGACTATGAGAGCTACCTAGCCCTTTAAAATAAATGAGAACAGACCAAGAAGGCATCTTCAATGAATTAGAGAACAGAAACTTACCAGTCACTAAATCTGCCAGTGGCTGGATGTTGACCTTCCCAGCCTCCAAACAACAAATTTCTGTTGTTCATAAACTACTCAGTTTACGGGATGTTGTTACAGTAGCAGAAACAGACCAAGATACTTGATAAGCAACTAGAGACCTGAGAATGAAATCTCTCGCAACAGTCTCTTAATGCATGTACCACAAAGGCAATACAGAATGTTTGGCAAATCAATCACATGTAATCATAAACTAAATCAATGTTATCTGTAAATATTTGACTCAGGATTGATGTTAGGTAAGAGTCTTTGAAAGTAGCTTAAGTTCAGCACTTGAAAATCTAAGACCTTCCATACAACCCAGCAATCTCTCTATAAAAAATAAGTTGGGCTCCGTGGCTCAGCCTGTAATCCTGCGCCTTTGGGAGGCTGAGGTGAATGGATTGCCTGAGCCCTCGGGTTCGGGACCCGCCTGGGCAGCGAGACCTCATCTCTACAATAAATCAAAAAATCAGCCGGGTGTGGTAGCGCATGCCTGTAATTCCGGCTACTTGGAGGGCTGAGGCGGAAGGATCGCCGGAGCCCAGCGGGTGGAGGCTGCGGTGGCCGGGAGTGGCCACTGCACTCCAGTCTGGGCTACAGAGTGAGACTCCAACTTAAAAAAAAAAAAAATTCCTGCACACATATGTTTATCGCAGCATTATTCACAATAGCAAATACATGGAACCAGCTGTGCTGCTCATTGAAAGTGAACTGGATAAAAAAAATGTAGTACAGGACTGGATAAAAAAATTTGCATATATGTGATGAGATATTATACAGTCATACAAAAGGGTAAAATTATGAACTTCGCAGCAACTTGGATGAACTTAGAGTCGGTCATACTCAGTGATCTATCAGAGCAACAAAGAACTGAATACCACATGTTCTCACTCATAAGTGGACCCTGAACATTTATCATAATACTATAAGAAAGGGGTTGGCAGTAGCAAGACACTGCCAGGGGACAGAGGGTGAGCACATAACATCATTAGGGGTATTTCATCTCAAACCAGGTGAAGTAGAGACCAAAGGGAAGCCCACACTTTACCTTATGATAACCACTTGTCTGCCTAATCCTGAACTGTACCCACATCTTTAAAATTAAAAGGAAGATGGGCTGCATGTGGTGGCTCAAACCTGTAATCCCAGTATTTGGGAGGGCGAGGTGACGGGATTGCCTGAGCCCACAGGTTCTAAAACAGCCTGGGCAACTTGACGAGACCTCATCTCTACAATAAATCAAAAAATTATCTGGGCATGGTAGCGAGTGCCTGTAGTTCCAACTACTTGGAAGGCTGAGGCGGAAGGATCACCTGAGCCCAGCATGTCGACACTAGGGTGACCATGAGCATGCCACTCCACTCTGGGCTGGGCAATGGAGTGAGACTATGACTAAGTAAATAAATAAATAAATAATAAGACAAATAAAACAGAAAAAATAAAATAAAATAAAAATTAAAAGAATAAAGAATTACTTGAAACAACAGCAAGAAGAAAGAATGTCTAAGGATATCAACAAGGTGATAGAATTGTTTTAGAGAATGAATAGAAGGACATATAAGAAAAAAGCCCATAATGTTAATAAAAGAAATGATTAAGTAACACACATTAATTTCTTTTTACTATGATGCCGTGGTGCATATTGTGTAACAACACTTTTAGAAAAATTATAGGTCTTCTGAAGCTTGGGCCAGCAAGTTGTGCTGTTTGTTGTTTCATTTTATTCTTTAAATTATGGCATCTTCCAGTAATTTTATTTTACTAATACAACCAAACATTTTCCTAATGAGCTTTTGGGATTTCCAGGAAACAGATGTGAGCACTGAAAAGTGTGAATACTGTTTTGGGCAGGGAATGCATCTTGAATGACCCATTAATTTTTGAACAGGAAAGAATGTAAAATGAGTAGAAACATTGATGTCTAGACTCATGTGAACAAATTTTAGGGCTCAATAAAACACACATGGCTTTATATATCCTTAATGACGCATAATAATGATGCCAATGATTGTTATAATCATTGTAAAACAGAATGGTGTAGTGGAAAAAAACAATGACTAATAAAGTAAAAGACCCAAATTTCTGCTCCAGACTGGTGACTTTCTAATAGGTTCACACTATAGCCTGTCTCTTGGCTTCCATATTCTCATTTGTGAGAAAAAGGTGAATGGCTCGAATGTCTCTTTCATGTGTGATACTGTGTGACTCTATGTGACTCGTGACAAACTCTATGACTCTTTGCCTACTTTTGTGAGAAGTATATTTTCAATAATCACATATATTTATTTGAAAAAACTTTTTCACAGAGATTGTATTTACCTCATTATTATTAATATTATTATTATTTTGTCTGTTTATAAATGTCTTCACCATTAACCATTTATCAAAAGGAGAAATGTTGGTAGGAATGCAAGCCAACTCAGCCTCTGTGGAAAGCAGTGTGGTGATTCCTAAAAAAGGTAAAAAGTCACCTTCTATATGATCCAGCAATCACTCTCCTGGGAATATATCCAGAAGAATATAAATCATCTACAAAAAAGACACCTGCACATGCATTGTTTATTACTGCACTATTCACAATAAAACCATGGAATCAACCCTACCACCCATCAAAAGTGGACTACATAAAGAAAACATGGTACATACACGTGATGGACTATTACCTAGTCATAAAGAAGAACAAAATCATGGAATTTGCAGCAAATTGCATGGAGTTGAACAGCATCATACTTAGATCACTATCTAAGATCACTATCTATCACAGAAGCGATGAACTAAATGCATGTTCTCAGTCATAAGTGGGACCTGAATATTAGCCACATTAGCATGTGGTGAGGGGGGGTGGCAGTCATTGTACAATGCCAGGGGTAGGGAGGACATGCAACAACACAAAGAGTACCTGACCCCGAACCAGGGGAAGTGAGGACAAGTTGGAGACCCCAACTTCACCTGCATGAAGCCTACCTGTGTAGCTAATCCTGATTTGTATCCCACAGCTCTATCATAAAATAAGATTTAAAAAATTTGTAAAAAAGGAGAATTGTAAAAGATGTGTTAGACACTATACTTCTCTCCATGAACACAGCAGCTTCTATGCATTGAGGAATTTATATGAAGACACAAATAAAAATGTAAAAAAAAGCTCATGTATGAGAAGAATGTAATAAATAATTCTGCTTATAAAGCACTCTGATTTTAAGTGAAAGCTCCTTAGTTTATTGAAGTGGTAGGGGAGTGTTTGTATGAAGGGTCCTGGAAGACTTGAAGGGTCCTGGAAGACTTGAAGAAGTTTAATATACAAAGAGGGGGAAAGAAGAGTAGGGAAATAATATACTTCAGATGTCAATGTGAGGAAGCTATTCTAAATATTATTTTCTCAGGCCGTGTTTCCTTCTGTCCTTCCTATACTTTGGTCCCTTATGTTTTTCTAAATCTCACTTTTATCTTCAAGCTTTCATTATATATAATTTTCTTTTAAAAACTCCATTATAAGCTTCAGACCACTGCTTTTCAGAATATTTTGTCAAAGAATTTATTTTAAAAATTAGAATAATAGCAACATAGAAAATGACTTTGAGTCTTGAGGTGAAATCTTGAAGAAGTGAGAGGCAGTTACCCTTAAGTTCAGTAGATGATTCAGGTAAGGATGGCTAGCCTCATGACAGGTGATTTGGAGTGGAAGTATTTAGAGAGTACAAAAGGAAACCCTGAATCTTCCCCAGGTTCAAGGGTCAGAGAAGGCATGCTTTGCTCATGTCAATTCAAAACAAGGGGATACCTACCCTAATCTAGGCCCAGAGGTCTAAGGAGTGTGAAAGAGCTAGTGGTCAATATTTGAGAAACCTCAAGGAAGCAAGATCATCAGGTGGCAGATTGGGTTTAATTAATGCTTTAAGTACAATTAAATTGTAGAAAAGGATTGAGAATATAGGAGAGCTTGCTTTTGACAGACTGAGGGCCGGGGAAAGGAACTCTGAGTGTTAATATGTACTTTATGGAATCAGAAAATGGATGTACCAGGTTATATGGATTTGACAATATGGAAGTTATGGATGACTTGAATTCGCAGTTTTACTTAGTAATGGAAATAGAAGCCCAGTTGGAGGAGAATGAGAAAATATTGGGAAGTGAAGAAACAGATACAACGACTGTCGCCAAGACCTGAAAAACTTTGTTATTGAAAGACACAGAGAAATGAGGCATTAGCTTCTAGGAGGTGTCAAGTTACTATTATTATTTTAAGTGGGAAAGTACGTTTGTGGTCTGATAAAAATTATCTTCAAGAGAAAGATAAATAAATTACATAGGAGAGAGAGAATGGATGGCAAGAGAAAGTTTTTGAGTGGATGAAGGAAGTTGGACTCTAAAGGTAAAGTATATGGATGAGCCTTTGATTGAATTTGTGGCATTCTATTCTAATAGTTTATATACAGCTTTTATTTAATTCCAACAAAAACTCACTGATGTAAGTGCAATTATGATCCACATCTTATAGATGAGGAAAAGGATTCATGGAAAGATCAGATAAAGATTAATCAGGTTGCTTAATTTTTTTTTAAAAAAATCACATACTTAAGGGAAAATTAAATTGTGGAGAAACAAAAATTTCTAAACTGAAGTAGAGACTATGGAGTGAATGCCTTAATAATACTATTAACTTTTTTTTCTGGAAAGTGTTAAAGCTGTGGATGATGAGAAATCTGTTCTTTCTTTATTTTTAACATCTTTTTTATTATCATTTTTATTTTAAATATGTGGGGTGTAATTCAGAGAATTCTGTTCTTTCAACTAATTCAATTTTTAAATATGCTTTGCTTTGTAACTAAAAATATTTTCATAATACTACACTTTGTAAATTACTTACAAAATCCAATTTGACTTCGGGTGTTGAAATTTGAGACAACAGAAGCTTTAAAAATATAAAATAGACTCCTGATTTTCAAAAGACGAACTGCAAATGACTTGCGTAAGCCACATCAGTAGCTTTAGAATCAATGTGTATTATTCATGATATTACACAGAAGGAACCAAATATCGTACTGTTTCATAAGTTTCTGAAACCTCAGAACTCTATCATTTTGTATCCACATCTCTGAAAGTCTTACACAACCTAATCTGTAGCATCTGTTCTTCTGTAAGGTTTATGAGATCTGGGGTGATGTCTATCTTTTATTTGTTTAATTATTAGCACTTTGTATTATGGCACATATTGGGTATTTAATATGTACTTATTGGATTGTAAAGCAATGCATACTCTGATAATGAAGAAATCTGTAGTTTAGCAATAATTTCAAATTAAGGATGATTTCTGGGAATTATGTCTCTTCATTTTACCCCAAGGAATTATATATACCTACTAAATCCATAAAATGTATTTAAGAGCAACATAAAGTGTTCAATACAGATGTTTAAAACTTGTATTGACATTATTTCCATGGAATAAAAATAATTTCCATGGAATAAAAATAATTTCATTTCAAAAAAATTTCAGAATTGAAAACATACAATTTTTATCAAAAATGTTTCTGTGTTTGACTATGTCTCTTTTGATGCTAGTAAAATAATGGATATAAGAATTCATTTTCTCATTTACCCATTCATTCACTCACATAAAGATGTGACTAGGAAAGCAATGAATTAAGTCTGAAATAATCAAAACAAAATTATTTCTGTCACTAGTGGTGTAGACAATTGTTGTTTTGTCTATACCATTACTTCTGACCACAGGGAATGCAATGATTATGAAATTTAAATGAAATTTGATATGAGGTGCAATTAGCATAAGATATTCATAATGTTATTTAAAGGCTCAAATACAGTCATGTTTCATATAACATTTTAGTTAATGGCTAACCACATATATGACCCTGGTCACATAAGATCATAATACTGCTTATTTATTGTAACTTTTCTATATTTAGATATGTTTAGATATGCAAATACCATATCTAAGTTTTGGTGTAATATGTACAGGTTTGTGGTTTAGCCCTGCATTATAGTCTAGGTGTGTAGTATGCTATAACATCTAGGTTTGAGTAAGTAAACTCTATAATGTTTGCACAATGATGGAATCACCCAATGGTACACTTCTTAGAATGTGCCCCCATCAGTAAGCAATGTATGATTGTACTTTACATTTTACTGTAATTTTTTACTCAAAGAAACACAGATGATTACAAGAAATATTTAAATGCACCTTGAATTTCCACAATCACAATAATATGAACATTCTAAAGATAACAAAAAATCAACATTAACCTTCTTTTGGAACTATTTGAATCACCCACTTTGTATTGCTTCCAATTAGCCTAAATATTTATAGGTAAATTTTAAGGAATATATTTCTTCATTAAGTGTCAACCATTCTGATGTACACATAAAAGATTTTTACTGGCTTTTGAAATGATAAAGGCTGTGGTTGCACAAAGTCAGAGGAATCAGTTAAATCAAATGACCAACATATTTTTTTATAACATTCAGTCTAAAATTACTCAATTTTAGGCAGACAATAGAACATTGTTTAGCTGATATTATTAGCCATAAATTAAGGTAAAGATTCAAAAGGGACTCTCCTGCAATCATTTTGTCATGTTATAGAGACACAAGGTTTGCTGTCTTTTATATATTAAAATATAAATTCAATGTGTCACATAGGGGTTCCATAAAACAGGATAACTAAATTTCAGTAAAAGGAGCATTAATTTTAATTAATTGTCTTACTCATCTCATAGATGACTTCAGATTTTGAAAAAACTAGATTACATGCAAGATTTTGTATTATTGGAATATTTGTTTAAAATGTGCTTTTACTAAATGTGCAAAAAGTTAAGTAATTAATAATATTTTAATATTTTCATACACACACATCTTCATATACCAAAAAATGCTCAAATTTAAATGATAAGGACTTCTGTTTCTATCCATAAAGTTGAAACTCCTACAAGTCACAGGCTTTCACTATATACAATTTAAGAAATAGAAAGTTCATGTAAAATTGTTTTGAACCCAGACACTAGATAATTAGCAGAGCATGATTGTCCCTGTGAGAAATAAAAAAACAAGGTGACTCTTGACTTTCTGCATCGAGGTAATTTCTGGACTATGTCAAGGTTGTTAGAATAAGGGTGGCAAGATCAGAAATAAAGATACATACAGAAAGAACTCCAGAAACATGGACATAAATCCCTTTAAACCTCCAGCTGGCAACCAAGTCATGCATGTGTAAGATAAAATCCATGAGGTGAGTCAAAGCAAATTTGCGGCAAAAGACAAATGATGAAGAACTTATAAAAAACAATTCCTAACCCCAGTAAGAAAGGCCATCATTAAAAAACAAGCAACAACAGATGCTGGTGAGAATATGGAGAAAAAGGAATGCTTCTACACTGCTGGTGGGAATACAAACTAGTACAACCTCTTTGGAAGACAGTGTGGTGATTTCTGAAAGAACTAAAAATTGACCTTCCATATGACCCAGCAATTCCCCTATTGGTAATATACCCAGGGGAGCTCAAATCATTCTACAGAAAAGATACTTGCACACATATGTATGTTGAAGCTCTATTCACAATAGCAAAAACATGGAACCAACCATGTTGCCCAGGGAAGCTGGACTGGATTAAAAAAAAAAAAGTGGTACATATACCCAATGGAATATTATGCAGCCCTAAAGAAGTACACACATATGAACTCTGGAGCAACTTGGATGGATTTAGAGTCGATCATACTCAGCGATCTATCACAGAAACAGAGTACCATATGTTCTCACTCATAAACAGACCTTGAACAATTATCACAATAACTATAAGAAAGGGACTGACAGTAGTGGGAAACAGCCAGGGGAGGTGAGGTGGGATTGGCAGTTGAGGGAAAATGCTAGGGGAGGGAGGGACATACCTCATCAACAAGGGTATCTGCATAATCAACATTTGTATACCTAACCGTGAGTTGTACCCCATATATGTATAATGAAAAAATAAATAAATAAATAAATAGAAAAACAGAAACAAAACAATTCCCAGGCTCAGGCAGCACTAAACTCGTTCAAGTTTACACTAGCCAGAGTCAGTTGACCTCACTGAATACGCATACAAAGTTTGTTATAAACCCTGATAGGATCATGCCTAAATAAAGGGATTAAATTATTTTAGAAGAAAGAACATTCTAGCACCACTTATAAATCTTAAACTAGCCTTGAAGGGATCAAGCAGGTCTGCAAGTAACTTAACTGTCTGCCACAACAAAACTCTATATTTTTTGAAACACAGCTAGATAAAGCACCCAAAATGAAAAAATTACAGTTTCCAGCATATAATAAATAATATTCTAGAAATGCATAAGGCAGAAACATAGAATTCATTAACAGAAGTATAAGTCAATAAAAAATTTAGAAATAATAGAGATGATGGATTTAGAATATAAAAACTTTGGAACTTTTAGAAATACAAACATAGGGTGTACTAGTTTATACTCCCATCAACAGTGCCCATTCGTGCTTATCTGTTTTCACCACATACTCTCCAGCATTGGTTGTTGTTATTGATGTAGTCATCCTGACTGGAGTTAGGTGGTTTCTCAATGTAATTTTAATTTGCATTTGTTTGATGACTAGTGAGGCTGAGCATTTTTTCATGTGTCTGCTGGCTGCTCATATGTCTTATTTTGAGAACTGTCTATTCATAACTTTTACCCACTTTGTAATGGGGCTGTTTGTTTTTTTTCTTTGGCTCATTTGAGTTCCTTGTAGATCCTAGATGTTAGGCCTTTGCCAGACATATAGCTTTGCAAATATTTTTTCCCAGCCTGTGGGCTGTCTTCCTGCTCTCTTGATGATTTCTTTGGCTTTACAGAAGATTGTCAGTTTGATGAGGCCCCACTTGTCTACCTGTTGGGAGCCAGCTATGGAAGATTGCCTGCTGACAAAGTCCAGGGGGCTGAAGACCCCAGGTCGCAAAGTGAACCTGGGCAGCTGAAACCCTTGCTTCTTCTATTTTTGTTGTTGATGCAGCCGAAAAATTTTGTACAGTCTGAAGATGGAAAACAAAATCCCACTCACGTCATTCCTCATTCCATGCACACAAAGGGGGATTTATGAGAAAATTACCTTCACTTTATATGAGTTACCCCCTAAGTTTCCATGTCCCCGACCTTCTAGTATTCAACCATGTAATTGCATAATTAAGTATTTTGTTGGGAAAGTTACCGTAGATCAGGAGGTGCTCACTTTAATGCACTTAAGGGAATTCATTGGCCTTGCCAGGAAACTATAGATAGACACTTTAATTATCATGTGTGGGTAGACAATCGCTTGGTAGATTTTGCTCCTTCTGATTGATGATTATTATCATTTGTGAGGAGAATGCCAATGCACTAATTAAACTTATTTGAGCTTTAAATGTGGAGTTTCATGTACACCTGAATGGCCATTTTTTAATGTTATGTTACTTCCAGCTATTTGGATTAAGCATATATAGGATTAAAAATATAAGATTGGATTACTATAGCAGTTTAGAACTTGATGACCTTTTGAAACTTGGTAGAGTAGATTTAGGCAGTAGGTGTGTTCCTTTAAGCTTAAAAGAATAACAGTTGGATTAAGTGCTTTAAATAATAAAGGAGGACTGCCTGCTTTAGTGATCACGAGACAGTGATGCTTTCAAGAAAGCATTGATATGTAAAATTACTTCCCTATAAAAGGGTATATAAGCTCAATGTTTACTGTCAATAAATGGCATCTGTCCTGCTAACACCAGAATCAGTTGTCCAAAGTGTTTCCTTCAACGCCGACACTGTTTCCTTCTTTGGGAAACCCTGAACCCAACTGGAGCAGGACTCAGGCATCTACCTTATCTCTTATGACTCTGTGGAAAGCAATGTGGCAATTCCTAAAAGATCTAAAAATCAACCTTCCATACAATCCCACAATCCCCCTACCGGAAATTTACTGGGAAAAACTCAAATCACTCTGTAAAAAAGATATATGCACACGTATGTTTATCACAGCATTGTTCACAGTAGCAAGATCATGGAACCAGCCATGTTGCCCATCAAAAGAGGACTGGATTTAAAAAATATGATATATATACATGATGGAATATTACGCAGCCATAAAGAAGAACAAAATCATGAACTTCACAGCAACCTGGATAGACTTAGGGTCTGTAATACTGAGTGATTTTTTTCACAGAAACAAAGAAATAGTATCACATGCTCACACTCATTAGTGGACCTTGAATAATTATTGTAATAGTATAAGAAAAGGATTGTCAGTAGCAGGAAACTGCCAGGATTGGGGATGGGAAGTAGGGTTGGCAGTAGTGGGAATGGGTCTGGGGAAGGGGAGGGCATACCTCATCAACAAGGGTACCTGCAAAATGAACATTTGTATACCTAGCCTTGAATTGTACCCCACATCTTTAAAATTAAAAAAAAAAAAGAAATTATTAGCATAGGCTCAATGATTTAAAAGAAAATGTGAGGCTGGTTGCGGTGACTCATGCTTATAATCCAAGCACTTTGGGAGGCCGAGGTGAGAAGATTGCCTGAGCCCACAGTTCAAAAACAGCCTGGGTTACTTGGCAAGACCTCATCTCTACAATTAATCAAAAAATTAGCCAGGCATGGTGCACATACCTATACCTCCAGCTACTTGGAAGGATTACCTGAGCCCAGCAGGTCAAGGCTATAGTGGCCGTGAGTGTTCCACTACACTCTAGCCTGGGTGACAGAGTAAGACTCCAACACAAAAAAATTTAAAAAGAAAATGTGAACACAATGAAGAGAGGAAAAAGAAAGTTTAAAGAGAAGAACTGCTGGGTGCGGTGGCTCATGCCTATAATCCCACACTTTGGGAGGCTGAGGCAAGAGGATTGCTTGAGCCCAGGAGTTCAAGACCAGCCCAGGCAACATAGTGTAACCTCACCTCTACAAAAAAAAAAAAAAAAACCCAAAAAAACCAACAACTTAGTTTGGTGTGATAGTGTACTTGTAATTTCAGCTATTTAGGTTTGCTGAGGTGGAAGGATCACCTGAGCCTAAGAGGTCAAGGATGCTGTGGGCCATGATCATCATGGGCAACAGAGTGAGTACCTGGCAACAAAGTGAGATCTTGAAAAAAAAAAACCGACGGACCAAGCTGAATTTCTAGAGGAAAATATTATATTTAATATCTGAAGTTAAAATATCACCAAATGGGATTAGTAGTTAATTAAACTATACAAAAGGGTCAGTCAATGACTTAAAGAGATAGCAATGAGAGGTGTATAAAATGAAAAAGTGGGTGAGCAAAGACTGAACAAAGATGACTAGAGTCACAGTTACTTGTGGAAAAATATTAAGCGCCCTAAATTATGTTTAACTGAACTTCTAGAGAAGAAGAAAGAAGGAATAGCATAAAATATCTTTTAAGAAAAGTCAGAGAGTCAGATCACCAAGATGGCCAACTAGAAGCTCCTAGCAATATCCCACCCCTTATTAAAACAAAATAAACAAAAACAATAATGAACTACATTTTCACAAAAATAACCAAAGGAAAGCTCTAGAAAGCCTTATAAATTTTATAGATCACAGAAACACAAGATGGCTACCTAGGGAAAGAAAAAAGAAAAACATCTTGCCTTTGCTACCCCACAGTTCCATGTGGGATCTGCTCTGAACTAAGAGAGACTCCTTCATGCAGGAAAAAGGTAAGCAAGAGGATGGCAGAAATCCTTATCGTCATCATTGCCACCTATAGTTCTTGCTGCCTAAGATGCCTACAGTCCTCCAGGCTCCCAAACAGCTGAGGGAGCTTCCTGAGTCCACGCAATGAGCTCTCACCAGAGAATAAGCTAATGTTGTGCTTCTGCCTTCTGCTGTGGCCCATGTTGCTGCTAATGCACTGCATCATTTTGGAAGTGAAGACACTACTAGAGTGTGTTCTACTCCAGGGATGAATAATCATTGTACCACTTTATCCCGGAGGCTTTACTACCACTGCATCACACATACCTGGTAGCTCACCATCTCCTAGCTGGGCTGCTGCGTTACTTTTCCCTCTAAGGCCAAACTACCAGAGAGGTACTCCACTTACCTGTCACATTCCAGGTACTCTGCCTCCCCCCCCTACTTTGTGATGAGCTGAAGTGGCACCCTATCCTCATGAGGGCCTCAGGACACCATCACATCAGAGCATTCATGCCAACCATGCCACCAGTGAGGCAGCACCCCATGCTATTCCCTTGGGACTTCAGGTCTTCTACATACTAAAGAATTGACCCCTCATAGAGCCTGGGATACTGCTGCATTCTACCATCCCAAGGCACCTGCAGTTATCACAGCTATTTATCACAACTGTAGAAGCGGCATGGTGACTGAACCACTGTGCCCACAAAGAATAGAAGTCACTGAATCCTGCCTAATCAGCACCCTCAGATCCATCTTCAGGTGAAAGTCTTTCCCTCCAAAAGCAAGTTTGTAAAGATTGGAAGAGGTGACTCCACCACCAGATGTCAAAAAGATATCAACAGAGCACAGAAGAAAGAAATAAAAGAACGGCCATGAACTTCAAAAGAGTACAGGAAAACACAGAACCAACAGAGCATACATCATGACTGCAAAATTGAAAACACACACATATATCAACCCAATAGTTAAAACAAACAACAACAAAAATTGTGTAGGAGCCTCATGACAGGGATAAACTCAAACGTATCAATAATCAGAAAATAAATGCACTTAATGAACCACTGAAAAGACATAGAATAGTAAATTGAACTGAAAAGCATGACCCAGCAATGTGCTGCCTCTAGCAAACACATCTCACTACAAAGGGCACCCAAAGACTCAAAGTTAGAGGGTAGAAACAAACTTTCAGATGAACAGAAAACAAAAAAAAGGCAGGAGTCATGATTTTATACCAGACAAAACACTCTTTAAGCTATCAAAAAATTTAAAAGATACGAAAGAACACTACATAATGATAAAAAGTTTAATCCACCAGTAAGAATTATCCATCCTAAATATATATACACCCAACATAGGAGCACCAGGATTTATAAAGCAACTACTAAGTAAATCAACAGAGGATATTGACAGGAACACTATCATAACTGAGTACTTATATACCCTACTAACAACCGTAGGTAGATCATTAAGGTGATAAAACAATAATGAGATCTGGAGTCTCAACTTGACACTTGACTAAGTGGGCTTGATAGATACCTGTAGAACATTCTACCCAACAACCACAGAATATACATTCTACTCATCACCACATGGAACATACTCCAAGATCAACCACTTCCTCTGCCATAAGTTACACATAAACAAATTTGATAAAATAGAAATACTACCATGTGACTACAATGGAATAAAAAATAAATATTACCACCAGAAGATCCCCTCAAAACACACAAAGACATAGATACTAAACAACATGATGCTGAACAACTCCTGAGTCAACCAAAATCAAAACAGACATTAAAAGATTCTTGGAAACAAATGCAAAAAAAAAAAAGATACATCTTACCAAAATCTCTGGGATACCATGTAGTAGTACTAAGATGGACATTTATACCTCAATGCACACACATCAAAAAAATAGAAAGATCACAAGTAAATAGCCTAATAAGTCATCTACGGGAGCTGGAAAGGCAAGACCACCAAACCCCTAACTTCAGCAGAAGAAGCCACATCACGAAAATAAAAACCCAAATACAGGACACAGAAGACAAAAATAATCATAGAAAAAAATCAACAAAAAACAAAGCTAGTTTTTTGAAAGGACAAAAAATATTGATTGACTGACCCCTAGTCAGACTGACCAAAAAAAAAAAAAAAAGAGAGAGAGAGAGTGAGAAAAAGTCCAAATAAACACGATTAGAAATGCAAAATATCAAGTCACAACTCACTCTGAAAAAAAAAAACAACAAAAGATAGAGATTACTATGCACATCTGTATGGAAACAAACTTGAAAACCTAAATGAAATGGAGGAATTTCTGACATCACACAACCCCCCCTGTTGAAACAAGAAGAAACATACTTTAAACAGACCTTCGAAATTGACTTTATCATAAGAAAACTACCTACAAAAAAAAGTATGACCAAGTGGCTTTCCAGCAGAATTCTACAAAACGTACAAGAAGGAGCTGATACCAACCCTATTGAAAGTAATCCAGGCAATAGAGAGGGACAGAACGCACCCCAAATCTTTTTATGAAGCTATCGCATTGACACCCAAACCGAGCAGATACCCAACAAAAAAAGATAGCTACAGGCCAATATCTCTGATATACATAGCTGTAAAAATTCTAACATGATTCTAGCAAATCAGATCCAACAACACATCTCAAGAATTATCCATCATGATGAAATAGGCTTTATCCCTGGGATGCAGGGCTGCTTCAACATCTGTGAGACCCTAGATGTAATTCATTACACCAACTGATGTAAAATCAAGAGTCACATGATTATATCATTAGACACAGAAAAGGTTAAACAAAATCCAGCATCTCTTCTAGGTGTAAAAAACACCTTTGAATACCTAGGCATATAAGGAACACACCTCAAAATAGTAAGAGTCATCTATAATAGACCCATAGCCAACATATTGCTAAATGGACAGAAATTGAAAGCATTTCAACTGAAAACCAGATCAAGAAAGGCCGCCCACTCTCACCCTCCTGTTCGACATTGTGTTGGAAGTTCTAGCTAGAGCAATTGGACAAGAGAAGGCAATCAGGGGTATCCAAATAGGAAAAGAGGAAATTAAGTTATTCCTTTTTGCAGACAATATGATCCCGTACCTCAAAAATCCAAGAGAATTTGTCAAAAACCTCCTTGCACTGACAAAGGACTTTGGCAATGTCTCAGGAAACAAAACAAATGTGCCAAAGACAGTTGCATTATTATACACCAACAAACAGTCAGAGAACCAAATAATATGCACAATATCATTCACAATAGCCACACAAAGAAATGAAATACTTTGGTATCTTCCTAACCAGAGAAGTGAAAGACCTTTACAACAAAAATCACAAAACACTGCTCAAAGAAGTCAAAGATGACACAAACTAATAGAAAAATATTCCATGCTTATGTATAGGAAGAATCAACATTCCATGCTTTTGGATAGGACGAATCCATCCTACTAAAGACAATCTACAGATTCAACGCTAGACCCATTAAATTACTAACATCATTCTTCTCAGACCTGGAAATGACAATACAGAAATTCATTGGAAACATAAATGACCACGAATAGCCAAAATAATCCTTATCAGAAGAAACAAAGTAGGAGGTATCACATTTCCAGACTTTAAATTTTACATACGGCTACAATAATCAAAACAGCTGGGTATTGGTACAAGAACATGTATATAGACTGATGGAACAGGATAGAGTTTTTGGAAGCAAACTTTCAGTTTCTCAACCAATTCATCTTTGACAAAGCCTCTAACAACAACCACTGAGGAGAGGAGAACCTATTCAGTAAAGTGTGCTGTGAAAACTGGCTGACCACATGCAGAAGATTGAAACAGGACCTCCACCTATCACCATACACAAAAATCTACTTTAAATGAATCAAAGACCTAAATGTAAAACCTCAAACTATAAGAATCTTAGAAAGTATAGGAGACACCCTTAGAGACTTTGGAATAGGCAATCAATTGCTGATCATAAGTCCAAAAGCACATGACATAAGAGATAAGATAGCCAAGTGGGATCTCATCAAACTGAAAAGCTTTTGCAAAGCAAAAAAAACACAAACAAACAACAAAACAACAGCCATCAAGAGTACAGAAAGACAGCCCACAGAATGAGAAAAATTATTTGACAGTTGTTTATCTGACAAAGGTCTAATGTCCAGGATGTACAAGGAATTCAAATATGTCAAAAGGAAAAAAACAAAAACAAAAAACCAGGACTATAAAAAAATGGACAAGAGATATGAATACGTAGTTTTCAAAAGAAGACATATGAACATCCAACAGATACATGAAAAGATGCTCTGCCTCACTAATCATCAATGCAATGCAAATCAAAACCACACTGAGATCCACCTAATTCCAGTCATTATGACCACAATTAATAATTCAAAAGCAGCTGATGCTGAAGAGGATGCTGAAAAAAGGAATGCTTCTACACTGCTGGTGGGAGTGTAAATTAGTACAACTTCTGTGGAAAACAGTGTGGTAACTTCTAAAATATCTAGAAATTGACCTTCCATATGACCCTTCAAACCCCTTCTGGCAATATTCCTGAAGGAAATCAAACCATTCTACCAAAAAAGATACCTGCATGTGTATATTTATTGCAGCACTATTCACAATAAAAACAACATGGAACAACAATGCTGCCTGTTGAAAGCGGACTGGATAAAAAAGTGTGGTACATATACACGATGGAATCTTATGCAGCCATAAAGAAGGACAAAATTATGGACTTCACATCAACTTGATTTAGAGTCTATCATACTCAGTGATTCTATCACAGAAACAAAGAACTGAATACCACATGTTCTTACTCATAAGTGGACTCTGAAAATTGATCACATTACTACAGGAAAAGGATTGGCAGTAGGGAGACTCTGCCAGTGGAGGGGGCAGCAATAACCTCACTAAGGGTACCTGATCCTAAATCAGGTAAGAGGCCAATGGGAGGCTCAAACTTCACCTGTATGTAGACAACAATGTACCTAATCCTGACATATACTCCATGCCGTTAAAATTAAATTAAGAAACAAAAGAAATAATTGCTAAAAACGTCTCAAGTCTTGGGAGATATATAGCTATCCATATTCAATAGGCTCAAAAGTCCCCAACCCCAAAAAGATCTTCCCCAAGGCCCATTGTAATCAAACTGCCAAAAGTCAAAGGCAGAGAAGATTTTAAAAGCAGGAAATGAAAAACATTTAAGTCACACATAAAAGAATGCCCATTAGGCTAACAGCAGTTTTCTCAGCAGAACCTAGCAGGCCAGAAAAGAAAGAGATGATATATTAGAAATGCTGCAAGACAAAAAGCCATCAGAAATACTATACCCAGCAATGCTGTTCCTTCATAAATGAAAGAGAAATAAAATATTTCCCAAGAAGAAAAAGCTGAAGAAATTTGTTGCCATTAGACCTGCCCAACAAAAAATGCTTAAGGATGCTAATAAAATGGTAAGAGGATTATAATAATTATCATGTATGAATATGAATTATAAAACTCACGGTTAAAGGTAAACAGATTCAGAACATTCCAATACTGTGGTGGTGATGTGTAAATCATATGTCTCTCTAGTATAAGGGTTAAACTTCAAAAAGGTAAAAAATAACTAAAGTTACAATAAATTTTAAGTAATTGCACAATATCAACAGATGCAAATTACATCAATTATATACATTGTGAAGAGTGAGGTAAAAATCTAGTTTTTTTTAATAACTAGATGTTGCTGTCAGCTTAAAATCATTGTTTATAAGTCATGTTATGTAAGCCTCATGATACCCATAAACAAAAGACTACAGTAGATATACAAATGATACAAAGAAAAAAATAAAAGCTTAGTACTACATAAAATTATTGTTCTAAAGGCAGACAAAAAGAGAGGAGCAAAGGAATTATAAAACAACCAGAAAGTAAGTCCTTACATATCAATAATAACCTTGAATGTAATTGGATTGAATTATCTGATCAAAAGACATAGAGTGGATGAATGAATAAAGAAAAGATCCACCTTTATTTTGCTTGCAAGAGATCTGCTTAAGATGAAAAGACACACACAAACCAAAAGTGAAGGGAAGAAGATATTCCATGTAAAGAGTAAGCAAAAGAGAACAGGGATGGCTATATTTATATTTGATAAAATAAACTTCAAGTCCAAAAAATATCATAAGAGATAAAGAAAATCCTTAATTCATCAAAAGAACACATTTGTAAATATATATGTACCCAAATTTGGAGCACTGAAATACATAAGCAAATATTAATTGATGTGAAAGGAGAAACAGAGAGTAATAAAATAATAGGGAGTAATCCTGCACCCTATTTTCAACAATGGATAGACCAACCACACAAAAAATTAAGTAAGGAATACTGGACTTGAACAGCACTTTTGGCCAAATGGACCTAACAGACATATACTGAACATTCCATTCAGTAGCAGCAGAATACACATTTTTTTTTTCTCTGTGGCACATGAAACATTCTTCAGGACAGATCGTACATTAGGCTACAAAACTAGTTTTAACAAAGTTAAGAAATAGTTAAATAATATCTAGTATAGTTTCAGAATACAATCATATGAAACTAGAATCAGTAACGGGGGAATCTTGAAAAATTTACAAATATGTGGAAATTAAATAACATGCTTCTGAACCATCAATGGGTCAAAGCAAAAACCAAAAGGATAATTAAAACAATATCAAGACAAACAACAATGAAAACTCACATACCAAAACAGAAAAAAACATTTCTAAGGGATGCGTTTACAGCAATAAATTCCACACTAAAAGAGAAGGAATATCCCAAATAGACAGTCTACTATTACTCCTTAAAGAACTGGGAAACCAGAAAAAAGAACACACTAAACTCAAAATTAGCATAAAGAAGGAAATAATAAAAATCCAAACAGAAGTAAATAAAATAGAGAACAGAAAAAAAAAACAAACATGCTAAGAGTTGGCTTTATGAAAAAACAAACAAAAATTTTAAGCCTTAGCTGTCCTAAGGGGAAAAAAAGTGAAAACTCTAATAAACAGAATAAAAAATGAACATGAAGAAACTATAACAAATGCCTCAGAAATCAAAAGTATCACAACATAATATTATAGACATCTGTATACCAACAAACTGAACAACTGACACATTTCCGGAAAAAATATAACTTTCCATAATTAAGTCAGAAAAAAATGGATGGAAAGCCTAAACTGATGAATAACAAGTAAAGAGATCAGAGAGCTAATAAAAAATTTCCCAGCAAAGAAAAGCCAGTACCAGATGACTCTCCAGCTGAATTTAGCCAGACATTCATACAATATCAATATTTCTTAAATTCTTCCAAAAAATAGTGCTAAAGGAAATAATTTTAAACAAATTTTATGAGAAACAGGAAAGCATGATTCATGCACAGAAAATAAGCTTTGAAGAAGGGACCCATAAGGCGGACTAAGAAAACAAAGATTTCAAAGCAATTATTATAAATATAATCAAAGAACAAAGGAAACTATGATTAAATAATTAAAAAGGTATGATGACTGTATCTCATAAAATAAAGAGTATAAAGATACATAAATTATAAAAAATAGTCAAATTGAAATGCTGGATTTGAAAGTATGATACGAGGTCCAACAATCAGGTTCGTGAACCATCCTAGAGAAAATGCTGCATATTTTGTTCCTGAATATGACTATGGTCACCTTCTAAGTACTCCCCTTGGGAAGTTATGCACCGACTCAGGTGCCTGGTCCACCTGTTAAAGCAGTTTTGGAACTGTTTTTCTGGAATGACCATCAGAGTTGTTGTCATTTGTTAAGGTATGACAATCAAGTCTGTGAACTTGCCACTGTGCACTTGCATTGGCAGCACTGTACAAATAACCAAACACCTGTATTGGAACACCCTCCCTACTCAACTGATCTGACCCCCACAGACTTTTTTCTTTACCTGAAGATAAAGGAAACATTTCAAGGAGACATTGGATGATATTCAGGACATCAAGGGTAATATGAGGACAGCTCTGATGGCCATTCCAGAAAAAGAGCTCGAAAATTGCTTTGATGGGTGGACTAGGTGCGGGTGTCAATGCGTAGCTTCACAAGGGGAGTACTTCAAAAGTGACTATAGTGATAGTAAACAATGAGGTAGGTAGTGGCTTTTCTAGTGTGAGCTTGGGAAATTCATTATCAGACCACTTATAATACTATATCTATAAATTTATACCTATATTTGTTTGCATATAATAATGTTATATCATATTTTAACCTATATAATATTTATATCATACAATATTTATTAATTAATATAAATGAAATATTCAGTAGAGATATTTAACATCAGATTTTTACTAGCAAAAGAAAGAACTAGTCAACCTGAAGCTAGATCAACAGAGACTATGCAATAAAAAATAGAAAAGAAGGGCAACCCCTTCGGGTCCCCTCCCACTGTGGGAGCTTCTCTGTCCTCTCAATAAATCCTGCTTGCTCACACACACAAAAAAGACTGAAAAGACATAAATAGAGTCTCAGAGAGATGTGGGGCACTAACAATCCAACCAACATATGTGTAATGGGAGTGTCAGGGAGTAGAGAGAGAGAGAAAGGAAAAGAAGAATAGTTAAGTAAATAATGGCTAAAAGCTTTCCAAATTTGATGAAAAACCTTGATATACTCATGCAAGAAGCCCAGTGAACTCCAAGGAGCATAGACATAAAAGGATTCAAAGACGCCTCAGAGACAAAATTTTGAAAGCCAAAGCTGAAGAGAAAATCTTGAAAGTACTACTAAAAAAAAAAAAAAACGACTCATCACACGTAAGGAAACCCTGACAAAATTGACAGATGGTGTCTAGTCAGAAAAAAAATGGAGACCAGAAGATAGTGGGAGAACATATTTAAAACACCAAAAGTAGAAAACTGTCCACCAGAATTTTATATTCAGCAAAATTGACTTTCAAAAGGTGAAAGTTAAATAAAGACATTTCAGATGAACAAAAAATAGATAATTCATGGCTAGCAGAACTGACTTCCATAAATGACTTTCACCCTTTTCAAGGTGAAAGCAGGTGCCACTGAGCAGTAACTTGAATTCACATGAAAAATAAAGTACAAGTAATGGTAATTTATATAAGTAATTATAAATATATATAATCACATATCTATTTTCCTTTCTATCTTTTTAAAAAATATATAAAACAATATGAATGCAATTGTATTATTGGGCCTGTAAGAAATAGAAAAGTGAGAGCAACAAGACACAAGCGATTGAGTGAATGCATAGCTCTTTTGGAGTACAGAATTGTAACAAGATGGTAACTAAAATACACAGGACAAAACTAAGAAAACTAGAATTAGAAAATTAGAAGGTTAATAAATAATCATAAATATTTACTTGCTGTGTTTTCTCTCTAAGCTCCTGCAAAAAGACATTACAGAAGAAACTTATTTGCAGTAGATTATTATGAGAAATTTTTAGCCTGTTTAAAGTTACATAAACAGTTCATGGTTCAATAATAATATGCACCTGTGACTTGGAGTTTAGTTTTCATAATGATGATATATATCTCCAAGTGACTTATGTTTTTGTTTATTGTGGTGTTTTTATGTTCATTTAAAAACTTTATAAGATGCCAAATAATTTAAATACGTATTTTTGAATAATTGCATAATTAATATGTAAATTGGAAGACATGCAGGAACTAACTGTTGCCACTGGAGGGTTTATTTTTTCTTTTCCCCAGATGTGAAAATGAGTAAACTTTGAGCAGGCCATCTATTTTTTAATGCTGGTTCTTGTTTTTTCTTATTTCATATTACAATATCCAGATGTTTTAAAAAATGTTTTTTGGTTACTTGTCCTTTCTGATACACTTAGAAGGAACACAAAGGTCATTTGCTTCTTCTAAGAAGGAGTAAGAGGCAAGCTGAAAAAAACACAGGAACTGAGAAGAGTTTTGAAACTGGGTTCAAATTCCAGCAGCACCATTTACTAGTGTCCTTAGCCTTATCTTTCCTATTTACAAAATACGTATGATAATTATTATCTAATTATCTAATACTATTATTAGAGAATCATTATCTAATTATCTACTAGACTTCTTTTGTGAATAAAATCAGATGAGGCATATAAAGCTTGACTCCTAATGCTTAGAAAAAAGGAAGTATTATTTAAAAAAATTATCTTAAAGATGTGGGGTACAATTCAAGGTTAGGTATTCAAATGATTATTGTACAGGTAAAGTTTGGGCCAACCTTTGGTCACCACAACACCTGGTTTGAGATCAGATATTTTTAATGATAGTCAATCTTTCATCTTCCATTGTCAAGTCTACTTGCTTTTTGTGATGGCACATTGGTTTAAGAAATTTAATGTGTTTATATATTAATTATGTTCAGTGAAAGCATAGATTTACCTTAAAAAATTCATTCTTTCTGGTCATGAATTCATTGACTACATCAATGTCCAGGAGGGTGTTTCCTAAGTTTTCTTCTAAAATTGTTATAATTTGAGGTTTAAAGTTTAGGTCCTTGACCCATTTTGAGTTGATATTTGTGTATGGTGACAGGGGTTCAGTTTCATTATTCTGTATGTGGTTCGCCAGTTTTTCTAGCACCATTTGCTAAATATGGTCTTCTTTCTCCAGAGATTGTTGTCGGTGGCTTTGTTGAGGATGAGTTGGTTGAGAGATTATGTTTACTTCCTGAATTTCTGCTGTTCCATTGGTTGAACCAGTATCATGCTGTCTTGGTTACTGTAACAATGTGATAAAGTTTAAAGACTGGAAGTGTGACATCACCTGCTTGATTCTGTTTGCTGAGAATTATTTTGACTATTTTTGCTCTTTTGTTATTTCCATGTGAATTTCTGTATTGTTGTTTCCAGGTCTGTGAAAAAGATGTTGGTAACTTGATGGGTATTGCTTTGAATCTGTAGATTGCCTTGGGCAGGATGGACAACTTGACAATATTGATTCTTCCATTCCATGAGCATGGGACATTTTTCAACTTGTGTCATCCTTTATTTCTTTGACCAGTGTAAAGGTCTTTCACTTCTCTGGTTAGGTGGATGCCAAGGTATTTCATTTTTTTGTGTGTGGCTATAGTGAATGAGATTGTGCTTTTTATTTGGTTCTTCGCTTGCTTGTTACTGGAGAATAGGAGCGCAACTGTCTTTTACTTGTTGACTTTGTAACCCGAGACTTAACCAAAGTAGTTTATCAGTGTAAGGAGGTTTTTGACAGACTCCCTAGAGTTTTCTACATATAGAATCATATGGTCCACAAAGAGGGATAGTTTAACTTCCTTTTTTCCTATTTGTATACCCCTGATTTCCTTCTCTTGCATGATTGCTCTTGTTAGGATTTCCAGCACTGTGTTGAATAGGAGGCTTGAGAGCGGGCATCTTTGTCTTGTTCCCGTCTTAGGGGGAATGTTTCCAGCTCCTGCTGATTTAGCAAAATGTTGGTTACAGGTTTAGCATAGATGGCTCCTATTGTTTTCAGGAATGTTCCTTTTACACCTAAGTGTTTGAGGGTTTTTATCAAAGAAGGGATGCTGGATTTTGTTGAATGCTTTTTCTGTGTCTAATGAGCTAATCATGTGCTTCTTGGTTTTACATTTATTAATGTTCTGAGTTACATGTATGGTCTCATGAATGTTGAAGCATCCTTGCATCCTGAGAATGAAGCTCACCTGGTCATGCTGGATAATCCTTGAGACATGTTGTTAGATCCTGTTTGCTAGAATCTTGTTGAGAATTTTTTGTGTCTCTGTTCATCAAGGAAATTGGCCTATAATTCTCTCTCCTTGTTGGGTCTTTGCCAGGTTTGGGTATCAGGATGATGTTAGCTTTATGAAGTGAGTTGGGAAGAATCCCATTGTTCTCGATTGCCTGAAATACTTTTAGTAAGATTGGTATCAGCTTCTACATGTATGTCTTGTGGAATTCATCTGGGGGGCCACCTGGTCTGGTACTTTTTTTGGCAAGGAGGTTTTTATGACTGACTCAATTTCCTGAATTGTAATTGATCTGTTTAGAGTTTCAATTTTTTCTTGTTTCAACCTTAGGAGACTGTGTGATACCAGAAAACCTTCCATTTTCTTTAGATTTTCTAGTTTATTTGCATATAGATGTTTATAGAAGTTTTGAATAATCTTTTGAATTTCTTCAGGGTCACTTGTAACCTTGCCTTTTAATTTTAATTGGGTTTATTTGGACTTTCTCTCTCTTTCTTTTTAGTCAATTTGGCCAGGCATCTTTCAAAATTATTTGTCTTTTATTTTTAAAATATAACTTTTTGTCTTGCTGATCATTTCTATGATATTTTTATCTTTTATATTCTGCAATTGTGAATTTATCTTAGTTATCTGAACTTTCCTACAAAATTATGTTTTAGATGATCTTGCCTTTCCATCTCCTTTAGGTGTGACATTAGGGTGTTTACTTATATCTTTCCATATTCTTGATGTGTGGATGCAATGCTATGAATTTTCCTCTTAATATTGATTTCATGCCATCCCAAGGATTTTGTTAAGATGTGACTTTGTTTTCAGGAATCTTTTTGTTTCTGTGTTGATTTCTGTATTGACCCAGAAGTCATTCAGCAGCATGTTGTTTAGTGTCCATGTATTTGTGTGTTTTGAAGGAATCTTGTTAGTGGTGACAGTTATTTTTATTCCACTGTAATCTGAGAATATGTATAGCAGTATTTAGACCTTTGAAGTTTGTTCACACTTGATTTATGTCCAAATATGTGGTTGATCTTGAAGTATGTTCCTTGTACTGATAAACTGAATGCATACTTTGTAGTTTTTGGGTGGAGGGTTTTGTAGGTGTCTGTCAAATCCATTTGATTGAGTGTTGAGTAAACATTCCAGATATTTTAATTGGTTGTTTGCCTCAATGATCTGTCTATGGCTGTTAGTGGAGTATCTAGGTCTCCAACCATGATTGTGTGAGTGTCAATATCTTCTCTTAGTTTTCTTAATAGTTGTTTTATACAACTTGCTACTCTTGTATTGGGTGCATATATATTTAAGATGAATATTTTCTGATGATTGGTTGAGTCTTTTATCATTATGTAGTGTCCTTTTAAACTTTTGATTGTTTGACGTCTGCTTCATCTGGTATCAGGATAGCTACCCCTGCTGTTTTCTGTTTCCCATATCCCAGAGAGGTCATTTTCCAGTCTTTAACTTTGAGCCTGTGGGTGTCCTTTGCAGTGAAATGAGTTTCCTGGAGGCAGCAGAATGTTCTTTATTCAGTTTGCCACTCTATGCCTCTTCAGTGGTGCATTCAGTCTATTCACACTCAAATTAATTACTGAAATGTGAGTATTTATCCTTCTCATAGGGCTCTTATGAGTTACTTTGCGTCCTTTTGTGTTTATATAGGTGCATATTTTATTTTTTTTGAGTGCTCCATATGCTCTGTTAACTTTGTGCTGCTTGTACTTTTTGTAATGGGCTTGTCCTTTTTTGTTTTATGTTTTATCTGTGTTCAACATCTTCTTAAGCATCTCCTGAATGGCTGGTCTGGAGGCAGTATTTTCTCTTAGAACTGAATGTCTTGGAAGGATTTTAATTCTTCATCACTGATGAAGCTTGGCAGGGTAGGAAATTCTTGGCTGGAGTAGCTTATTTTTGAGAATGTTACAAATGGGACTCCAGTTTCTTCTGAGTTGTAGTGTTTCTGAAGATAAGTCTTGAGCAATTCTTAGGAATCTTCCTTAGTAGGTGATTTGTCCTTTCTCTTTAGTTGCATTTAAGGATTTTTTTTCTTTTATGCTTACTTTGTGGAGTCAGATTACTATGTGTCTTTGGAATGGTCTTCTCATGTGATGCCATGTGGAGATTCTCTGAAATCACTTGCATTTGAAAACACCATCTCTTTAGAGAGATGTGGAAAGTTTTCTTGGAAGATCTCATGGAATGCTAGTTCCATGATGTTCTCAGTTTCCCTTTCCACTTCAGGGATACCAATCAGGCATAGGTTTGTATTCTTGACATAGTCCCACATCTCTCGGAGGCTTTGCTCATTTCTTTTGAACATTTTCTTTCTGTTTTTGACAGACTGGATTCATTCCATATTTTGTTCTTCAAGCTCTGAGATTCTTTCCTTTTCCTGATTGATCCTGCTCCCTCTGCTTGTTAATATGTTTTTTAACTTCCAGGATGTAATTGTTCATTTCCAGTATTTCAGGATGGGCCTTTTTGAAATTGATCAATTCTGATTTACTTTCTGTATGACATTGGTGAGTTTCACTTCTAGTTTATTGTAATTCTCTTTATTCATTTTAACAATCCAATCTGTGGGTTCTGTGACTGTCATGCTGAGGCATGTTGTTCTGTGTGGCTTTCATTGGTTGTACACTGATAGCTGCTTTTTCAGGTGCTGTCTCTTTAAGACTCTGAGGATTTCCTGTGTGTGTATGTGTGTGTGTGTTTCTTCATTTGTGAAGAGCAATTCTTCCCTCTCTATGTTTCCTTTTGGTTTTATTGCTCTAAGTCTAGTCAATATCCCTCTGTTCTAGGCCTTTTCTGTCATTCAATATAGATCACTCAGTGAGAGAGAGGGACATTCATTTCTGCTCTGTGTTCCACCCTAAAGAAGGCCCTTCTGCTGGCTGCAGAATTTTTCCCATAGTCTAGTCAGGTTGTTTTTCAGACCTATTGCGATTACTCTGTGGGGAAGGGGTGGTGGTGGGTCCACTGTCTGTAGGTTGCAGTTTGCAACCCAAATACCTTCCCACCAGGATTGTGCGACTTCTTCCGCATTCAATTCTATGCTCAACACTTGCAAATGAGCTCTCCACCAGACACTGCTTAATCTGCAGGCAAGCTTTCCCAGCCTGAAAGTCAACCACTGGGCTCTGTTGGTGGAAGATGTGTGCTCAGAAGCTTTCCAAGCTCAGGTTTCTTCCCCAGTCTGCTTGAGCTCTAGTGTGCTCTGACCAGGACTCCTCCCGCTTGGTACCAATGACTTGTAGGAAGTTGGGGAAGGAGGGGAATCAACCCAGATGTAACAGGATCACTCACCCCCCTCTTGCACACAGGGCAGGACTTCAGTTCCTATGTAAGCTTGGCTTATGGTGGAGGATGGGACGCCCAGAATCCAGCATCTGCTATTACAGTTGCAGGACTCAGCTTACTATTCCCAGCATGCTCAAAATACCTTGCTGGTTGCAATGTGTTTCACCCACCCAGAACTGTTCAGGGTGCCTGCATCTAATGGTGACTGTGCCCTGCTCTCTGCTCACTTGGTGAAAGAGGTGCCAATCAGCTGCTCCATGGTAGCTGTCATCTCACGTTGATTTTTGTTTAGCACCTTCTTAAGCATTGTCACTAGGAGGATTTTTTGTTGTTGTTAGTGTTTTTCTGTTGCCCAGAGTGTAGTGCAGTGACAGGATCATGGCTAAACACAGCCTTGCACTCTTGCTCTGCAGGGATCCACTTCTTCAGCCTCTTGAGTAGCTGAACTACAGGATTTTGCCACTACTTTCTGGCTATTTTATCTTTATTTTTGCAGAGAGACAAGGTCTTATTATGTTGTGTAGGCTTGTTTCAAACTCCTGGGCTCAAGTAATCCTTCTGCCTTGCCTCCCAAAATGCTGGGATTATAGGTGTGAGCCATTGTACTCACTCAATTATATTTTAACACATCAAAGGTGCCATTTCATTGACTTCATGATTTCACTGGAGAGAAGTCAGATGAAATTCTTACCATTGGTTTCCTGTATGTAATATTTCCTTTTACTCAACTGCCTTCAAGAGTTTCTCTTTATCTTGATTTTAACAGTCCAAGTATGATGCATCCAGGTTTTTATTTGTATTTATCCTGCTTGCAATTATCTAATTTTCTTGGATCTCTAGCGTTAAACTAAATTTGGAAATGTTAAAATGTTATCTCTTCAAATATGTATTGTGTCCATTCTCAGTCACTTCCTTTTCTGGGACATTAAGTGCACAAATATTAGACTGATCTTGTCCCAAGATCTCAGATCCTCTATTATGCTCCCCCTTTGGTATTAGTTTAAATCATGTCTATTTACCTTTTTAATTCTTTCTTCCTATGTGATAAGAGTACTGATAATCACACCATAGACATTTGTCATTTTCTGATACTATTTTTTCTTTTTATGTGTAACAATTCAGTTTGGCAGGTTTTTATTGTTTGCATCTCTCTCTCTCTACCTATTTATGCTTATTGTTTGCCTTTCCATTAGATCTTTTGACATATTAATCTTAGTTATTTAAAGTACCTGACTATTTCAACATTGAACCATCTTTGGATCTGATTTGATGACCTGTCTTTTTTTTCCGTATTGTTCAAATGTCTTTTTATTTTTTATTGAATGCTGGGCATTGTGTGTAAAATTAATAGATACTGAAGTCAATACCATTTTTTCCTGGAAAGGCACATGTTTCTTCTTCTGCCAGACTATTACTTTGGGGTATTGAACTTGTACTTTCTGTATGAGAACTGTTATTTTAATACTTATTTAGCACACCACAGTCTTCACATAATTGTTGCTACTTTGCACTTACTTTGAGTTCTGAGATGCTGGAGAGTTTCTCCTAGTGTCCCTGTTTTATCTTTATATTTTACCAGATTCTTTATACCTGTGCCATGCCCTCACACCTGTCCTGTGATATATTGCTCCATACTCAGTTGAAATGTTATGGTGATAGCAAAGAAGTTTCTTGGTTATTCTGTTCTTGACTTACTCCCAGGTGTGCTGTTTTCATGTGAAATGCAGGCTAGATCTTTTTTCAGCATTCTACCCCTCAAAGGCAAACAGTCTCTCTTCCTACTCAGTTCAGAGTCCAGAAAGCAAATAAATTTACGGTTTCTCCTAAGTGTAAACAATCTATACTCTGTATCAGTGCCGAGTTTGGGAAATTTAGGGTATGTGGGATTTTTCCTACCCTTCCAGTGGCAGCAAAATTATGTCTTGTATTAATGAAGGAAACAAGATATACGTTTCCTACCCCAGCAGTAGATAGCTGTGTTTGTGCACAGTACGGGAAAGGAAAATTTCTTGTCTCTCCTTCAGTAGCAGACAACTTCTCATTAAGAAGTAGATTGCCTGAGCCCGCGGGTTCAAGACCCACCTGGGCAACTTGGCGAGACCTCATCTCTACAATAAATTAAAAAATCAGCTGGGCATGGTAGCGCATGCCTGTAATTCCGGTTACTCGGAAGGTTGAGGTGGAAGGATCTCTGGAGTCCAGCAGGTCGAAACTGCAGTGGCCGGGAGCGGCCACTGCACTCCAGCCTGGGCGGCAGAGTGAGACTTCAACTCAAAAAAAAAAAAAAAGAAGTAGAATCTTGGGTGTGGGAGAGTTACCTGACTTTTCTCAAGAGTCAGTGGCTATTATTCAGATCAGAGGATGGTTTCAGGGCAAGGAAGTGTTTGCTTCCTTTTCCATTGGTAGCTAACTATCACTTTGTACTCCAGTGAGGTCCAGAGTATAGGTGAACTTCTCTATATTCTACTTCTGTCCTCAAAACTCAGTGACCTCACAAAAATGACCTACAGAAGGGGTGTGCTTCATTAAGTCTTGTCCTCCTCATGATTGTTCTTGTGAACACTAGGGACAGTACTCATCGAAAGGAGTGTGTAAATGAGTGCTGATTCTCATTGGGTCTGAAGATTCTAAGAATGCGAAACAGTCATGATAGCCTACAGTTGGTTTTTAAGAATTTGTTTAAATTTCAACCCTTTTTTTCTTACCTGCTTCTATGGTGGCCATGTTCTTGCATGCTTTGCCAAAGTTGTCATAATCTATGCATCTTATTCTCAAGGGGATTGCCACCTCATTGATTTCAGTTTTCCATGTTGACTTGATGTCTCAACTATCTAACATGCTCTAAAAGTGTATGATTTTTTAAAGATTATTTGTCTTGTTCTCACTGACATTGTGAGTGATTTGTTTTTGCAGTTTTCTACATCCTTACTGAAAATAATATAACTAAGTTTATACACTTAGGATGGTGTGCATGCAAATTATAGCATAGATCAGATGAGAAACATTTTAGTTTCTGAATGTGAGTTGTGGTTGTTTGTTTTAATGACTATGTTATACCTCCAGCCATTTTCCCTCCACATAAAGCATGACTATGTATTCATGCAGCTGTGTGGAATTTCCACATGACAATTTCCTTTAGACTTTTGGATGATGGCCATTATTTCTGTCAAAAAAAAAGTTATATATTCTTTCCTTGTGCTACAATGGCCTTCAGCCCTGGAGGCTCATATAAATACAGGAGTCCAGGGAAATGCTAATCAAGTTTTGTGCAGAATGTTTTTCCAGTGCCAGTGATGGAGCAGGTAATGACAGCTTCAGGTGCCTCTCATAGATATATTGGGGTCAAAACAGAATTCATCCAGCAAAACTAGCCAATTTCACTCATCTTCTGAATTTCCATAATTTCAATGGATAGACAGTCCCATTAAGGCTAAACATTTCACTACACTATGGTAGCTGTTTTCCTTGACTCCCCCTTCTCTCTCACCTTTAAGGCACCCGGCTCTAATTAAAAATCTAATACAAAAATAAAACAAAAGTCAAAAAATGAAAATATCATGGCCACCATTAGTGGCTGTCTGATCTTTGTAAAATTATGCAGCTTCTCCATGGTGTCATTTCTTTATTCCTGAAATGAACTAATTTTACTTACTCTAACCATCTCAATAGATAAGTTGAAATGCAAAAAATGTTACCGGTAATAAAAATAGATGTGTGTTATTATTGCCTATCCTTATTTAATGTATTTAATCCTTAATAAAGATTGATCTGGCCCTAGAATATACTGTTCTATATACCATTGGAATTTATTTAGGTGATTTCACTGAAAAGTTGTTATCCCTTTTTTCATTTATGATTATTTGAACATTCCTAGTTGATCTTTATATTTATTCAAATGCTTCTTGACACTTCTTAAATGAGGTTGTATACAACACATTCTTTCGTATTTGAAAAAGTCTGAGCGAATTATGTCTGTCCTTAATTTAGATTTAGTGTTTCTACCATTGACTAAAGACTGTGAGGTTTTATAAAAAAAGAGACATTAATAGAAAACTTCTTAATTAAGGTTATCTTAGCATGCTTGATTATTTATTAAACATTGGTTGATTACATTAAAACCTATTTAGCTCAATGTAGTCACTGGTATCTAGCACTGAGAGACAATAGATTTCCATTTCTATTTTACATATTTCAAAATTTCAACTTAGTCACATTCAATGCTTTCCCACAATAGCAATTATAATTGGGGCCAAACACATATGCTAGTTATCACCTTTCAATGCAATCATAAGTAGCACTTTTGTTAATGAATGGACTGATTGTTCTTTTTTATTTTGCTATGTAATCAACACATTGCCTAAACTATGCAGTTGTTTGAGTCCAATATACCTGTGATTACATTAGGAGGCAGTAACATGGAGGAATAGCCCACAGGTTTGAAGTGAGTTATTTTTGAATCCACTCACCTGTCACTAACTATGGGCTAGAGCAGGTTATTATCTCTAAGCCCCAGTTTCTTCAATGGTAAGATGAAGATGATAAAAACTTTTTAGAGCTATTGTGAGGATTGAAAAAGACGATATATAAAGCGCTTATGGCATATTATTTAGCACTTACCCATAGCTCAAGAAATGGCACCAATGATGATGATAATTGTAACTTTTAATATTGTTGTTATTATATTTCTTAAATTCTAAGTTTTCAGAAGCCATAACTGTCTAAACTGCTCTTAACATAATGTTATCCAATCAATATTTTGTTTTTGATGGCTTCCGTCTCCCAGATCAGTGCTGTCAGTCCTAGTTTGTAAACTCTTACAGAGATAGAGCTGCATCTATTTATCATGCTCGGTAAATTCACCTCACTCCAACATATATTTCTTGATTATGCTGCTGATTCAGCTGTCTTGTTTATCCTAATTGAATTGAGAATATTCCAGCATTTCCTCTCTTTTTGAGCAAACTTTAATTCAAAATGAAAGAAAGACCATCACCGGTTCAATTAGTTTGGCCTAACACAACCCTGGAGCTTAATTTTTGGATTAACACTGGCACTTCTGCCATTTCATCCTTTCCTTGGCTTCTTCTGCTATGTATGATTTCAAGATGACTATTCCCTTCGGACATTTGGCTGAAGGCACTTGTCACTTCCAATTCATTATTTCCTTGATATTTACTCACTGCAGAGCATCTGTCCTCATGCAAATGACTTCGGAAGAGGATGCACATCTATGTAATATCAAGACAAATATAATGCCTGATTACACGTTCAGGAAAGTAAACTTATTAAGACTATTCTAAGATTTTCAAAATCATATACACGTATACGATACTGATACTACCCTTTAAATTTCCAGCAGGTACATTGCCTATGACATATCTCTGTGCAACAACAAAGACTGCTCTGCCAATATTTTATTTAACATTGTCTCCCTGTGTCATGTGGTTGGACGAAAAATGATATGACTAAACTGGAAAGTTGCATATCTTTAATTACATAAAGGCTGAAATTCCTTGTTGGAGGATAGAAATAAACAAAAACAGCTATTGACATCTCTCTCTCTTTTTTTGAAAAACTCATGCCACATCTTGCTAAATTTGTTTGTACCTATTATTAAAAGTATTCAGAATTTCCAATGACTCTCTCGTCAAGCAGGTCACTAGTTAAATGCTCCCAATCCATAAACTACTTACTTTCATATCAACTAACTCTGTTAAAGACAAAATCTTGAACTGTTGCACAAATTAGTGTAGTCCATGAAGCTCAAAACAATTCATATTGTGGCGTGTTACAGTGGGGGAAAACAATGGATTTAAAATCAGGAATCTGAGCACCTCTCTTTACTGAATATGTGATCTCAGGTCAGTCAGTAAACTTCTTTGGGTTAATAAAACACCTTTTTTCTCTGGATGACGAGTTCCTTAAATGTCTGTATAAAACAGTAGATATGAAAGTGCTTAATGCACTTACCAAGCTAGTTCTCTTATAACGTACACATGAAGGATTTCATTATTATTAATGTTCTCACTGCAATTACAGCTCCTTTCTTTGATAAGCATTCTTTTTGACCCTTGTTTTAAAAACATGACATTCAATAATTCATTCAGCAAATATTTTTGAGTACCTACAGGTACTGGGTACTATGAATACAGAAAAATCAGAACAGAACCAAAACCAAATTCAGAATGGTCTCTTTAAGAGGGAATGACATTTGGAAGTTGCTTAAGCTTCCAGTTTACTACAGGTTTTTTTCTTTTTTTTGGTATAGATGTCAGGCTAAATAGGGAAAGCTTAACATGCTAGTAATATAACAAAGATAAAACTTAACTTAAGGGAGCTGCTTTTTTTTAAGTTGGAGTCTCACTCCATCACCCAGGCTGCGGTGCAGTGGCACACTTATGGTCACCCCAGCATTGACTTGCTGGGCTCAGGCAATGCTTCTGCCTTCCAAGTAGCCAGAACTACAGGTGCGCACTACCACGACAGCTAATTTTTTGATTTATTGTAGAGATAATGTCTTGTCAAGTTGCCAAGGCTGTTCTTGAACCCATGGGCTCAGGCAATCCCCTCACCTTGGCCTCCCAAAGTGCTAGGATTATAGACTTGAGCCATTGCACCTGGCCAGAGCTATTAATTTAAAATTAAAGTATTAGCATTAGACTTACCTTGAGAAAAATGGACACTAAAACTTTTTTCTACATGATTAAAATAAAAACACAACACACGGCTTTAAGCGACAAATTGAATTCATCAGCTTGATGCGCTGAAATGACTAGGGTCCAGAAATGATTGCACTTGTTGCATTCTGCTATGTTTTGAAATAACTGTTTGTCTGAAGGAATAAGGAGCAATTAGCTGATGTAATTTTCCATTTTGTATTGATACACATAGATTTCCTTAAAAGATGTATAATTTTTTTTTTTTAGTTGGAGTCTCACTCTGTTGTCCAGGCTGGAGTGTAGTGGCTGCTCCCGGCCACTGCAGCCTCAACCTACTGCGCTCCGGTGATCCTTCTGCCTCAGCCTTCCAAGCAGCTGGACCTACAGGCGCGCGCTACCACACCTGGCTAATTTTTGATTTTATAGTAGAGATGAGATCTCACTAATTTGCCCAGGCGGGTCTCAAACCCGTGGGCTCAGGCAATCCACTTACCTCAGCCTCCCAAAGCACTGGAATTACAGGCTAAGCACCAAGCCTGGCAGAAGATGTATAAATTAAGTGTACAATGAATGGCCCTTCCCTCCAAACTGATAGGCATTACAATATGGTCATAAGGACAGAAAGTGTTCAGGTAGGACATCTTTGACAACATTTAACACATGCTTTTTGAGCTAATGTATTTTTTTTCCTGTTTCCCTTTGGGGAAAAAAATCTGCTAGCAGAGCTGGAACCCACAGTCTTATGAAATTCTCAGCCTCTTTGTACTGTAGGTTATATGGAAGATTAAAGCAGAGTCACACCTTTTCATTTGAAGAGATCTCTTTCCTTTGAACAAGGACTTCTAAACAGATTTAGGTTTGTCTACCTTTATATTGCCTTCAATAAGAGCTTTTCAATAAGCTTCTAGGGGATTGTGGGTGGGTGAACATAAAATGACTTCCACCCTCTGGAACATTTTAGTGCTTGTAAGGGCATGGGAATAGAAGCTGGGATATGCTGTTGAGTGTATGCAATTCAGGATGAATGGAATCTTGCCCAAATATCCTGGTCTCTCTGGGCTTCAGTTTCATTCTGGGTTTCATGCATTCATTTTTGTAAAATGAGTGGGTTGGACAAATGTATCACTTAGTTCGTTTTAACTCAGCTAATATTTATTGAACAATGAGGTGTCAAGGATACAAATGCTCCTAGAATTCTATATTCGAAGGCATCAATACTTTTCCATTATTCCATGAAATGCAACTTCAATCAGGTGGAACATCTCATTATTTATAACATTCAGTATGATTATTTTCATTTTGTGATTTTTTTTCCTGTAGATTTTTCCTCCCTTAGCATGACGACTTCATCCTATCCAAATATTTAAATCTCACTTATATGTCAGGACAAAGTTTGTTTCACCTATTTCATGAAACTCTTTTATTTTGGAATATACCAATCTGAGTCTTATTGAATTATGAAATTACTAATTAATGTTTATTTAATTGTTTTAGGTATGTTAGTTTTATTTTCTGAATAATATTGTAAGCACCAAAAGGTCATAAATTATATCCTATATCTCTTTTGCAGATTCATAGAACTTACCAAAGAGATAACTACTGAGTAGATTAATCCATACCAATTCTAATAGTTTACTTAATACTTTTTAACTTTCAGAGATGCTGCAATATTAATCTGATATTGTTTCCTCAAATAATTTAATAGATTACTGCTACTATTTTGACTTTGAGTAAATCAAGCATATTTTCTCTACTTTTAAATTTAAAACTAATATTTGTAATATTTGTGTCATGCTTGTGCTATGATCTAGATGCTTGCCATATCTCCAGATTCATACATTGAAAGCCTAACCTTTCAGGTGATAGTATTAGAAATTGGGGCCCTCAGAAGTTATGAGGTCATGGGACAAGAGCCCTTATAAATTGGATTAGTGCCTGTATAAAAGAGACCACAGGGAGATCCTCACTCTGACACATCAGAAGATACCATCTATGAATCAGAAAACAGACGCTAAATCTGCTATCCCCTTTATCTTGAACTTACCAGTCACCAGAACTGTGAGAAAAAAAAATGCATGTTGTTTATAAGCTACCTAGATTATGGCATTTTAATATAGCGGCCAGTGCTGACCAAGACAACTTTCTACATAAGAAAATAAAGTAATTAGCCAGACATTCTTCTTTAGCTGTAACCAAGTAAAAGTTTAAAGTTATTAGAAGCGCACACAAATAAAGATTTACATGGAATTGTGCTTTTATCCCAAAGAAAAGTTGTTTGTAACTTGAGCCCTAATGAAAAATGTGCCATTTCACTTCAAGTGAAGTGAGTATTAATTTTAATTAATTTAATTTATTATTTAATTTAATTTTAGGGTTTTTTTCGGACAAAATTTCAAAATTTTGGATAAATGTAGGATAATATTGCAGAAAATTTCACAAAGAAGAAAAGAAAATCCATTTTATAGTAAACAAGCAAAACAGATAACAAGCTTTCTTCAAGAACACTGCAAACATGAAAAAAGAGGCATCTAAAATCTCAGATTTAAAAACTGGTGCAAACTGAGATTGAATACTATTTATAAAGTCTTGGTCTTAGCAAATTGTGAACCATTGCTCCTAAGGGAAATACAGGGTTAGATTCCTATAAGTCTCTAGTTAACATTTTTATCAACTTATTAATCACCTTGTTTGTGGTGTGTTTCTATTCAAAGACACGTTCTTTAATATACATCATTGATTCATTGACATTTAGCTCACAGCCAACAGCACTGTGACTCATGCCTGCCAATGACGCACATCTCTCTTTCACAACCTTCTTAGACTTAGACTTAAAAGCAAGACAATCAGGGCCCATTTTCAACACAAAGTCATCAAGAAGCACAAAATTCTAGAAGCATGGCATACATAGACCACAATATGGACACATGTTTGCAGTATGAGAGCTGAAACCAAATGGTGGAGTGTTGCCTTATTTGAATTCAACCTGAAGCATATTATTCGAGCCATTCAAATCTTTCTACACCATGCACATGTCTGTGAGTGACTGCAAAGGTGAAATGAATATTGATTTTAAGGTTGCAAATAAATTTCAGCAAGTAGGAAAATTTGCAAATGCATATTCTGTAAATAATGAATATGATCGTATTTATCAGATCTGTTGAGTCCCAATGTTCTTCAACGTTTTTTTTCCCTTGCCTCCCAGTGAATGGAGCTTTATCTTTCTCTTGGCTATAAAAGGAATGCATTCTCATGTAGGAAAGTAAAGCCATACAAAAATATTTTTACTCAATGAAAATTATATGTCAATTGCAGTCAATGCTGACTTCCTGTGTGTGTGTGTGTGTGTGTGTGTGTGTGTGTGTAATACTGAAAAAATATCATTCTGTTTTAAGAATTCTAGAAAAGAATAACTGCAGAACTTTCCCCTTAAGTGTTGAGTATAGCTATGCATAATCATTTTAGATAATTGCATGGCACGATCTCATTAATCTAATGATGAACACATAGCTTGTTTCTAATATTTATCTATTCTAAACACTGTGCAGGAAATTCACACATCTCTGTGTATATGTCCAATTACTTTTGCAATAAACTGCTAAAAAATGCAATTTAGATTTAAATTCCTATTAAACAGCTCTCAAAAAATGTTTTTCCCATTTTAAATCAGGTTCTATCTATTGTCATGTGTTACAGTATCAATTTTCTGTTTAACTTGATGTTGAGAGTTATTACCCAAGTGGGCAAGCAATGTGTTCTGCGTTCTGTGAAAATGGGAAGAGAAATAATTACATCACATGGTTCACAATGAAGTCTCCTTTCCAGGACAGGACCTCACACTCAAGAAAAACTGCTGGAAGTAGATTTAAAAGTTGGCAAGTGATGGACAAAAGAAATGGAAGAAAATGTCCAGCAACAGAAGAGAAGATGGAAAAGATGGAAGTACAGAGCTCAGAATTCTCACACAAAAAGCTTCCATAGTCCTAAACACTAAATAAAAACAGCAGCAGAAGAAGTTCTGTAAAATAAGAAAAGTTTGTGGGAATCGTACCTCCTTCATGTTTAGGAAGAATAGTAGCAGATAAAAATGAATAACAGGCAGGCAAGCTGGCAAGCTACAAAAAACTGTGGTATAAATTCCTAAATTTTAATACTGTTTTAGATTTCATAGTGTTAGTAACCTATCTCTTGTAACTACTTGTATTTAAACGTCATTTATAAACACAATCTCTTTATGTTAAGATGAAATATTTAACCATTTATTAATGGCTTATTGAATGGCTTATCTAGTTCTACCTTTGTGCTGATGTTAGTACTTGCAGTTTGAAATAAATCAGTTATGGTTTAAAAAAAAAGAAATGCATCAGAGCTAAAATCAGTGCAAATTATTATATGTAAAAAGGAAACACAACAACAAAGGCACATCTAGCAATAGGCATACTTAACACTTTGAAAGGTATTCTAAAATAATCAGACCACAAGTGTAACTCTTATTTCAGAGTGATCTAAATTTCAATTTACAAATTCACATATGAGATGGCAAAATATAGGAAAGAAGTTGATATAAAAGAGAAGAGATCACTTCAGACAGAAAGAATAAACTAGAAAGAACACAAGAGAAACACATTAGATAATGATTTCAGAAAATAAATGGAGGAAAAAAATAAAATTAACATCAAAAAATTTTTTAAAAATAATATAAAGTAACTGAGACTTCACCGTGGAGTGACTGCCCTGCAGTCACTGTCACCGCCCCACCCTGGGACTGACTGTGTGATTAGGCCACAATCTCCAATGAGTAAATATGCTTCTCAGTTCTGGTCACACATTGAACCTGATTCTTGGTCACAAATCTATGGAATTCTTGAAGGGCAGTGGAGATGACTGGCAGCACAGACGGCCTCTATGCAGACAAGTGAACTGTAAACATCCATTACAACTGCACCAAGAAGCCCCCATAAAAGTGGTTAAGATGAACACAGAAGTGTTGAATGGATATTCGTGCTGCACTTTACAAGTGTTCTCACCTGGATGGAGTAAACCTGAATGTACTTCCTTTCTATTGTCTCGGTATTATTGGACTGGAAAATTGCTGCTTCTTAGCAGAAGGTTCATTTACCATTATTTCCAACTTCATACTCAGAGCACTGAGAATTTCACATGGAATATACTGAAGTCTTCAGTTTCTTTGGGTTCCTTCTGTATTCAATTTTTAAGTCTTTTATAACTTTATTGAGTCCTTTTTTTTTTTTTTTACTAAAACTAGATTAACTAAAATAATGTGGTTTAAATGACCTGCCCAACTCCTGTAAAAGTCACAAAAAAGAACATGAGATTTCTTATTACACGCAATCCAACCAGTGTGACCTTCAACAAATTTATAGAGAAATTTAAGAAGTATGGAGTTACCATACTAGTAAGTAGATGTGAAGCAATTTATGACACCACTACTATGGAAAAAGAGGAATCTGTGTTATTGATTGGCCTTTGGATGATGGTGTGCCACCATCCAACCAGATTGTTGATGACTGGCCAAGTGTTATAAAAATTGAGTTTCGTGAGGAAACTGATTGTTGTATTGCAGTTCATTGTGGTGTAAGCTTTGGAAGGGCTTCAACTGTTGTGGCTGCAGCGTTAATTGAAGGTGGAATGAAATATGAAGATGCATTACAAGCCACAAGACAAAAGCACTTTGGAGATTTTGATAACAAGCAACCATTGTATTTGGAGAAGTAGCCTGGAAAATGCAGCTGCACTTCAAAGACTCCAATGGTCATAGAAACAACTGTTGCATTCAATAAAACTTGAGTGCCTAATGCTACTACCTTTGAAGTGGAACTCAATACAGGACCTAATTTGTCGTACATATTAGCTAACATGTTGGCTTGGTAAATCAGTCTAATGAAGCTTTCATAGGAGTACTGAAAAATTTTACCAGACCACGAGCTTGACAGAATTAACAACCTCTGTGTTTGGGCTATATTCAACATATTTGGACACTTAGCAAAAGATTCTGTTCAGCATTTAAATGTGTTTATTGTCTGTGCTAACTGACTTTTCCTGAAATCATGTGGTATTTAGTAATGTCTTATTTAAACTATTCCCATGCCAGAATCTTATCTATATACAAGAAACTTAGTAAGGTGCCAAAATACCCGGCACAATGCTTGTCTATTTTGAGTAGACAGAATGCAAGTCCCAGAAACTCTGAACACTCTAGCCCGGAGGTCCTCAATCCCTGGACCTTGGACCAGTACTGGCCCTGGCCTGTTAGGAACTGGGCTGGATGGCAAGAGGTGAGCCTTGGGAAAGCGAAGCTCTGTCTTTGGTCAGATCAGTCACAGCATTAGACTCTCACAGAGCAGGAACCTTGTGAACTGTGCATGCAGTTGTGTGCTCTTTATGAGAATCTAATGTCTGATGACTCTCTCCTCCACAAAACTGGTCCCTGATGCCCAAAACGTTGGGGACCCTTGATCTAGACCTCATGTGGTTTATTACTTCAGTCATTTCAAATATTGAAAGCAGGGCCAGGCCAGGCATGGTGACTCAAGCCTGTCATTCCAGCACTTTGGGATGCCGAGGCAAGAGGATTGACTGAGCCCATGGGTTCGAGACCAGCCTGGGCAAGGTGGTGAGACCTTGTCTCTACAATAAATCAAAAAATTAGTCAGGTGTGGTGATGCGCCTGTAGTTCTGGCTACCTCGAAGGCTGAGGATTGCCTGAGCCCAAAAAGTCGAATGAGGCTGAGGTAGCTGTGAGCCTGCCCTGCACTCCAGCCTGGGCGATGGAGTGAGAATTTGACTCAAAAAAAAACAAAGTAGGATCTATGCTGTCATTTATCTGCTCACCTTATGTTTACATCTCTTAAATTCATAAGTATACATCAGGTTGGCTTAATCACTAATTTCTTTTTGAATTTTTGTCAAGTCTTGGAGTGGTTATTTAATATCTTTCTATAAATCTCGCTTTAAGCTGTTATAAAAAACCTCCATTTTGAAAATCTTCATTATACAAAAGGAAGTCTTTCATGGCTTTAGACAAAAAACATCTTACACTTTTTAATGTTTGCACTGAGGTGCAGACAGGAAAAAAAGAATGAGAGAGGGTTATTAAATATTTTAAGCAAAATATTGCCTTTGTCTTTTGAGGAACATATAAAATATTCTCTTTAATTTGGTAAATTTTTATCAAGGTAGCGAAATGCTTTGTTATTGAGCTAAAACAATTTTTAGTCACAACATTTCTGAAAGTTTTGTAATTTTTTTCCCCATACTTATCAGAAGTTGTTTACCAACTTCTTTCTGGTTGAAGAATGACATTTTTTTCTTCTCTTTCCAATTTTTCTTGCAAAAAATGAAATGGGTTTCTACTCATAAATTAAACAGACATCTAATATTTTATTTGCATTTTGAGATGTGCAAATTAATATTTTGATACTCGATAATTTGTTTTATTATGTAACTGATAAAATGGTGATGTGCATTCATGTTAGTTCAGCCTTAATTTATACGTGTCTGGGGATTTATGGTTCTAGTTCCATGGAAGAAATAATTTGCCAGTGTCCACTAGTATGTAAAAACTTAGTGCAAGAACTTAAACACCTAAATAAATAATGAACTGCAAAAGTAAAAATAAAAACAGTATTTGAGAGACAGTTTCAAGCACTAATGGGAGAAAAAATGATTCAACATACAGAAAACAGACGTCTGAAGAAGGGAGCTGAAGAAAAGTAAAAAACACTAAAAATCAAAATTTAATCACATTGTCTTAAACTAAGAAGAGAACGATTTAAAACTACATGTTGGAAGAGTACAATACAAATCTGAGAGAACAATACATAACAGTCCCTGCCAAAAATTACAAAACTGAAACATTTGATATAATTTTTTAATTAAAAAAAGAAAAAGATGGGGTAAGGAGTAGATGTGATTTATAAAATATAAAAGAAAATTAGTTGATCATCATCAGACATTTTATCAGCATCAATTTATGCCAGAGGAAATGGAGCTGCATGTTTTAGAATTTCAAGGATAAAAAAGTCACTCCACCAAACCTGCTTGAGACCAGGATGTTGCATCCAGCAAACACTATAATGTTAAAAGCACATAAGTCAGCTTACCAACTTGCAAGGACTCCACAAACACTGTTTTCAAGAATCTTTGCAGAAGAATCATTGAGTGGAAGGATTAGGGAGTCCTTGACAAAAGGTTGGTGGTGAACATTAAACATTTTGTTACTTGCAGATCAAACTAAATGAGAGTTTGAGGGAAAGAGGTTTCATGTAATGATACACACATATATCTCATGAGAGTTAGTTGAACACATCCTTGTCTTCTCCTTGGTTGCTTAAATTGACCATTCTGGAAGTATTTACACCAAAGAGACTGGCCAATTTTACAAGGCATTGCTTTTTGTTTTGCTTTGTAGAAAGGCACTCTTAGTCTGCTTGGACTTGGCTGCCATAAAAAAAAAAAAAATACCACAGGCTGGGTGACAACCCACAGAAATTTATTATCTGACATTTTTGGAGGCTGAAACTTCAAGACCAAGGTGTTAACAAAGTTAACATGAGGGTTTGTCCCCTTGGAATGCAGATCGCTGCTGCCTTCTGTATGCTCACAAGGCCTTTCCTCAGTTTGTGTGAGGTGTGCCGGGGGATATGGAGGGAGGGAACTCTCTGATGCTTATCATATTGGATCAGGACTTCATCTCTGTGACTTCACTTAACAGTTATTACTTTCTTAGAAGTCCCACCCATCTGGAAACACAACCACACTGGGGATTAGAGTCTCAACATATGAATTTGAGGGAGCGGACATAAACATTAAATTCATAACATTTACCAATTCGCTTGGCCCACACAGTACCTATGAATGCACAGTGTCTAGAAAATTCTCTTGAAATACCACTTCCCACTAAAGGGAAACTATAGTTTCTAGGATAACTGGCTGATTTCAAATTGAGGCATAAATGTACAAGATAATCTGAAATATCTTGTCATTTCAGATAGGGAACTCTCAAAGACTCTTAAAAACTCCCGAGTCAACTTGAGGCATACCCTGCTGCCAAAGATTTGAGTTTCAAAAACAATAATAACTGAAAACTTTTGAAATCACCAAAAGTGTTTAAATTCATGAGTTCATCAAGTAGTTCTTAAAAAATTGGCCATCCCTAAGAGATTCATAGAGAATTAATTAATTACCTTTAAAACTAGTAAACATAAGGAACATGTCCTGCCTTTTCATTACGAATTGTAATTCTGGAAAAACAACAAGGTGATGCAAAAAGAGTATCTTTACATACGAATATTTAATATCTAAATTTAATTAATGATCGATTAGGATATCTCTATTTTCATATCTCCAATGCATTGATGGATTTAGGCATTGAGTATTAATAAATTTTAATGTTTAGAATTTTGGAATGGGCACAATACCGATACCATTGCCAATGAAATCAAACTTGAATCTGCTCAAACCTCTGGAGTTAGCTTCCATTTTGCCAAAAATACAGAGCCCAGAGGAAGCCTGTGCTTTAGTTGTCTTAGGAATATTTAACATACAAAATTCAGAGAATATGGAAAACTAAACCTATTAAACATACTGAAGGTAAGGAACAGTATATATACTTAAAGAACACTTTGAATCAAAATTTTTAAATGGCAAGGTTAAACTGTAGTGTTTAGGGATACATGCCTGGATTTCAATACACACATACACACACACACACACAAATGGAAGTGATTACTATAACAGTAAGGACACTGATTGTACACGGGGTGAGTGTTACAACTGAATAGATCACAGAAGGGGGCTTCTGGAGTGGCTGGAAAGTTTTATTTCTTGGTCTGTTGGTTTCATCACACATTTGATTTGTGTGATTTGCTGTATTTGTTTTATATTGCAAAAAATAATTTTTAAAGGGAGTTAATCTCTTAAAGTATATAACACAATAAAGAAATATGAATACCAAAGTAGAAACTAATATTCATTGCAATTTCACACTTTAAATGTAAAATGGAATAATTGAATTAAACTAGTCAAATGATTCTTTTAGGACTCTGTGGAAAACAGTTTGGTGATTCCTAAAAGATCTAAAATGGGGAATATACCCAGAGGAACTCAGATCATTCTATGAAAAAGATACTTGCACACACATATTTATTGCAACTTTATTCACAATAGCAAAAACATGAAACTAACCATGCCACCCACTGAAAAGGACTGGATAAACAAGATGTGGTACGTATACATGATGGAATATCATGCAGCCAAAAATAAGGACAAAATTATGAACTTCATAGCAACTTGCATGATCTTAGAGTCTATAATACTGAGTGATCTATCATAGAAACAAAGAACTGAGTACCACATGTTCTCACTCATAAGTGGACCCAGAACAATTATCACAATACTATAAGAAAGGGATTGGCAATATTGGGAAACTGTCAGGGAAGGGGCGTGGTGGTATTGGCAGTAGTGGGAAACTGCCAGGGGAGCTGGGTGCGCAGTACTTGCATAATGAGCATTTATAAACCTAACCCTGAATTGTACCCCACTTCTTTAAAATAAAACATTTCAAAAAAAGCTGTCACGACAATTAACTGAAGTATAAAAACTTTCACTAAAGTGACTTTTTTTTGGTTCACATCTTGCCAAATGGTAATCTAACTAAATCTCATTAATGTTTGTCGCTGAATTCACTGAATTAATTATTACTTGACATATTTGAGATCAAGATAGAAATCACATGACTAAATTGCCTTGGTAATAGTGTCCATACTATGATTTTTTTAAAGTGACTATGACACAGACATGGCAGAAATTAACATGATAATTTATAAAGAATGATGGCATATTAAAGAAAGCCCCCATTATAACAAAAAGTTATCACAGAATTTTTCCCAAACACCTTAATCTACAGTTCTTCAACCAGGTATATTCAAGTCTGGAGAATAAACCAGGATGAAATGTTTGTAATCCTCACATCTAAGGAGAGTATTTTCAGCTGCATGGTGATTTATTACCTGAGATATATTCATGGGTCAAGTCAAAGAGGATTGTGTGTTTGCTTCCATTTCATTCCTCCAACCCTTTCGATCCCCATTTCCACCTGCAATGGTCTCACGCCAGGTAGTCATGAAAGTTGAACTAAAGCTGGATTTCTGAGATTGAGGAAAGAAGGGTGGTGTGCAATCACGTGAAAGAATCAGAGCAGCCAGCCACAGTGCAAGCACCAGAGAGGAAAGACAACTGATTCAAAAGCTGTTAGACTCAGGTGGAGCCTAGGGTCACCCTAGGTTAATAGCTGTGAGCCCTCATTTGCAGTCACCTGGAGCCTGAATTGCTGAGCTGAGGAGGGGTCTGAACTGTGAAGCTGAGGACGCCTATTAGCAAGAGGAAACTTAGCTGAGGACAGATTAGTTTATACAGTCTTGTAAATTTCGCAATGGTCTCATTCTGCAAAACTTTATGAAGCCATTTATATATTTCTGAGTCCTCCAGAATTTAGGATTTCATATTATTGAGGAGATTTGATCATGTTTATCTCACATTTTTCTTCCACATTTCTACTCATGATATCCTGCTATGCTACCCATTCTTGGAAACCATACATTTATTTATTCTTTCCCTATAGCCTTGACTTTTAAATAGCCTTCTCCCACTTAGTTATTGCTTATTCATGCTGTGTTTACTTAGCTTTGCTTCTTCTAAGTCACTCTCATTATTGCCTTAATCAGGGCCGTTGTGCTTCTGTGAATCACCTTCCTGCTAATGTCATCACTGGTTGTAAAGGGCCAGAACACAGGGATAATTATTATTTTGCATTTATATTATCATTACTTTGCATTTATATAGCTTCTTTCTCAACATGATGTTTTATCCACAGTAAGTCTTTTCTGTTTATTCTCATTAAGCATATTAAGGAATCAGATCATCCTATAAAGAAATGCAGAAGAGATTGCATGGGTTATTTGACTTTGCACATGAGGAAACAGAGTCCAAGAAAGGTTAATTCACCTACCCAAAGGTACTTGTTTGTAGCAGAGTCAAACAAAAAGAACAATTTCCTAACTTGGCAACTACAAGTTAGTTTTTGAAACAAAGCAAGGTCTACATACATTAAAACATACATAAATTAATTAATTAACAAATCAGGACTCCCACTCTTAAGTAACAGCTGTACAATTGTGGCTACCACTTGCTGAGTAAGACATTCAAGTATAGCATACTTTGAAGACAGCTGCTACCTAAATTTGTCCGCTCTGGGGACCACAGGCTTGAAGGGTGAGTTCTCCCATATATGTATATATCTTGGGATGAGGAGCAGAATGGAAAAATCTGTCCTTAAGGATGGGTATATCTCGGGATGAGGAGCAGAATGGAAAAATCCGTCCTTAAGGATGGGGAGACCGAGTTCCTTCCATGTCCAGGGCATTCTGTCCTAGGCTGCCTTCATGTAGCAAAGCTCTTTACACTATATGTGAATAACAAGAGTTGATGGTACTGACTTAGCAATTGCTAGAGATTTAGCATCTCTAAAACTGCATCCACCTCTGCAAAATGGCCACAGTGGTCCTCACCTCTAGGGAGTGCACTGAGGACTAAACATCATAGCAGTTGGAAAGACCATGTCCTTAGGTAACATGAGCTCATCCAGGATTCCGTTTGCCCTTCCCGAACCCCACTCCCTTATTGTCATCTACGCTTATGATTTTTTAACGTCGTATACTCATACTCTAAATACTTGCTACCAGTGAAATTTTATCTTTGTTGGAACCTCTAGAGCCTCATATATTTACAGAACTTCCCTGTCTGTCATATCAGGTATTGTGAAAATTATAGAATTAATTTATTTTTAATTCAATAAAAATGGTGTAAAGTAAATGTTTGTTTTGGGAAAATATTCCTGGGAGCTTTCTCTTCATGATAACTTGGTCAATATTGTTTGTTTCTGGTTATAATTCTGCCAAGTTTTCAGTCTTCATATTTGTCTAAGTGCCGTGTTTCTTCTTTGGGGGCAGTTCTGAATGTCAGTTTCAATAGGAGCAATTCTGGTTGATGAGTAACAGATGTGTGTCTGAAAGCTGATAAGGGGAAAATAATGACTCAACTCCTAAAAATCCCTGAAGATGAAACTAGATCTAAAGCTAAAACAAAGAGCAATTTCCTACTTACCATTCCTCAGAGAACTGATTTGTGAGATATTAGCATCTGGCTAAACTCTTAGTAGCAACTGATTGCAGGAAATCTAAAACCAGAAAAATTCACTTTGAAGGACTTGGGGAATAGTTTAATAAGTGACATAACGAAACATGATAATATAGTATGGCCTCCCACTCAATGATTTTTAGTGCTTTACAAATTTTTTTCAAAAAATTCTATTTTCAAAAAATGATACTGGATACTGGGTCAAATGGCCACACATTATTTCCTTCTGGGAATAAAGGTGATATTTCTTTTTGGGTCAAGTCATTTTCCTGGATTTTTGTACAATAAGGTCCATTATTTCTGTAGAGAAAAATGGTGATCATTTTTTCTATGGTCCATGGCAAGTATACACGGAGTGATTTTTGAATTGATTATCAATACATAATGTTGGCGATTATAGAGATTCCTTTGTATGTGTTTGACTTATTAGGTATTCAATAGATCATATACTGCACAAAAAAGCCTTTTTTATCCTACAACTTACATCAAAATATAAAAATATGAGTAGCAAAGTATACTCTGTAAGGCTTTCATTATCATAAACTGCAAAAAGAACAAGTTTTATCTTTGGTCAAAACCTTGACTCTATTGAGACGGCTAATTTAGAAGTTTAGACTTGAATATAAGCAAAGAGAATGGTTTGGTGGATGTGAAGCAATAAGGGAAGCAAAGGATCTTGACACATGATATAGTTACTAGTATAGTATATACATATCCTGAATATGTCTGAATATGTATAGAAAAAAGGAGAGAGCAGACTTCTAGAGATTTGGGTTGAGTGACATGGGGCTTGTGGTAACCAAAGGGGGTGATACTTCCAGATGCATCATACAACTGCAGGGTTGAGTCTGAAGCAGAAGAATCTAATGATATTTAATATTTAAATACTTAAATATTTAATACTGAATGTTATCTCTAGGATTTAGTAGTTTTACAGTGAAATGGTACCAACTGTTTGTGCCATTTGTCATTCTAGTCAGAGTCACAGCAGAATATTGGTATTTATTTGTTTTGAGAGCCATTTAGAAGGTATTTGAAAGTTCAGTTGGATTGTAGCCCTGTTGACTATTCTAGGTAATCAATTAAATCACTTTAGGGACTGCTTCTATAGGAATGTTTGCCCCTGAATTTCAGTGAGGCAATAGCTGTTCCGTTGTGACCGAAAATAAACTTTCCAAAGTCATTGGTGCGTGTGTCCTTTCATTGGCTAGAGAGTGTACCTAGCACAACTGAGGATTCAGGATATGTAACTATGACCCAGGGCAGGGCAAGTATACAGTGTTTTCCTGATTTTAGAAGAAATCTTTAGTCAGTCACCAGAAGAATTGCTAATATAACAATTTCGTTGTAAACTCAGTATCGAGCAGAATAGAGCTCATCAAAAGAAACGAAAGACAGAGTTGTTACCACAAACATTTTATTATGACAGTTGAGTGTAGTGGAAGTCATATAAAAGAAACAGAAGACGGAGTTGTTAACACAAAAACGTTTAGATAGTAATTGAGAGCTACATAGTTAAGAGTGAAAGACAGCATACTCAACTAAACAAGGTCACCCTGACACTGAAATTATAGTGAAATAATATTGAATGCCCATCCAGGATTCAATAGTATTCTTCAAGATTTTTAAAAATAATTTTTTGATATTTTTGGTTCACCTAGCAACCTTAGGCTTAGATTCCCAGCTTCTGCAATATTCTCATTATTTAATTTAAAACCTGTGAATGTAGATTTTTGATGCTCTGGTGTTGTCCATCCATGAGCTACAAGTTTTCTCATTAGTCTGATCATATGCTGAACAAAATTCACAGCAGATTGTGCTTGGGTTTAAAAAGACCCAGTGATAGTCATGGTGTCATCATAGATCCATAGAGTAGATGAATTAAAATGGAATATTAGATATATCTAGGTAAGGGCAGTGAACTAAAAACTTGCATTTATCTTTTTTTTTAAACCACACTAAATAATGGTACTAAGTAACAATAATAGGATACACACACACATACACACACACACACACACACACACACACACACACAAGCAAAGAGATAAACAATAGCAGTATGCTAAAATAGACTTAATTTATTAAAACTGTTTAGACATAAAAAGAAATTATAAGGATAGAAATATTCCCCATACTAAGCTTCCCTATCATTTATATCTTACATTAGTATTTTGTACATTGTTATAGTTAATGAACTAATATTATTTTATTTTCATTAACAAAAGTACGTATTTTCTTTAGATTTATTTATTTATTACCTAATGTTCCTTTTCTGCTCCAGAATCCTATTCTGGATACTACTGTGTTATTTACTACTCATGTCTTGTTAGGCTTTCTAGTTCTTAGTCTCCTTAGAGTCCTCTTAACTGTTAGTTTCTCTTTGTTTTTGATAAATTGTCAGTTTTGAGGAGCACTGCTCAGGTATTTCGCAAAAGCATGCTTCTCAACTGGTGTACGTGTCTCCTCTTCATTTTTAAAATGGATATTTGAAGGTAGAGACATTTTTACCATATTGTATCAAGGGTATGTATTATCAGCATGAGTTAAGATAGTTGATTTCAACCTTGAGCACTTGGGTGAGGCAGTGCTTGTCAGGTTTCCATTCCATAAAGTTACTCTTTTTTTCTTGTTTATGCAGTCTTCTTTGTATGAAAGCAATGATATTTTGTAAAATAGGAAACTTTCCCTCCTGCACCCAGCAAGTAGAAGAACAGGAGCTGGGTTTTGGTTTGTTTGTCTTTATTTATTTACTTTGTTCTCATGTTAAATATAATCCAGTAGGACTTTGCCATCAAGAAAAAGTTGGGTTTTGGAGAATACCGAACCAAAAGAAAAGAATTCTTATGAAAGCACTCTTATCCATTCTTGGTTTCTAAAATACAGATGGTTGTACTTACCCTTTGGTCAAGAGTTTGAAATGTTTTTTCCTGGTTGGTCAAACAAGCCTAAGAACCCAAATAAATGGCACAACCCTATTGACTTTCAGTAAAGCTCATAATTCAAAGTCCTATGCTTGTGCAAAGGGTTTAAACCACCTCAATTAGAATATAAGACACAGAAGCAGAAACAGCTTACAATGAAAAATAGAGGCGCTATCATTAATTTATCAGATAAATAAGATGAGTTTTAAAAAATATATATTTAAGAATTGTGGGGTACATATGAGGATTTATTACGGAAGTAAATTGTGAGCAGATGAGGTTTGGGCTTCTAGGAAGCCCACTCTCTCCCAGTGTGCCATTGTGTGCCCTTTACCTTTCCCCCTTTACTCTCTCTTTTAGCAGCGTCCAGTGTCTGTTGTTCCCACCTTTGTGTTGTGTGTCCAGTGATCGGGATCACTTATGAGTGAGAACTTGCAGTATTCAGTTTTTTGTCCCTGTGATAATCACTTAGAATGATGGTCTCCAGCTGCATCCAAGTTGCTGCAAAGAACATAATTTTATTCTTCTTTATGGTTATGTAGTATTCCATCATGCATATGCACCGTATTTTCTTTATCCAGTTCACTTTTGATAGGCATCTGGGTTGGTTTCGTGTTTTTGCTTTTGTGAATAAGAGTTGCAATGAAAATATGTGTGCAGGTGTCTTTTTTATTAGAGCAATTCATGTTCCTCTGGGTATATTCCCAGAAGTGGGATTGCTGGATCAGATGATAGCTCAGTTTTTAGTTCTTTGAGAGAATGCCATACTGCTATTCTCAAAGTTTGAATTAGTTTCCATTCCCACCAACAGTGTAGAAGTGTTCTCTTTTCTAAGAGGAAATATGTTACACATAAAACACAGTAAAATTTAAAAAAATAGAGTGTAAACCGGGCTCGGTGGCTCAGCCTGTAATCCCGCGCCTTTGGGAGGCTGAGGTGAGTGGATTGCCTGAGCCCGCGGGTTCGAGACCCGCCTGGGCAGCGAGACCTCATCTCTACAATAAATAAAAAAATCAGCCGGGCGTGGTAGCGCACGCCTGTAATTCCAGCTACTTGGAAGGCTGAGGCGGAAGGATCGCCGGAGCCCAGCAGGTCGAGGCCGCGGTGGCCGGGAGCGGCCACTGCACTCCAGTCTGGGCGACAGAGTGAGACTCCAACGCAAAAAAAAAAAAAAAAAAAATAGAGTGTAAAAATAAACTTTTGAAAAACACCCACGTATGCTGCAGAGAGGTGCTTCTCTTTATTTTATCGTCAATAGAGACTCACTATAGGTACTAACTCATTCTCCTAGATCACTAATTGAGTTACCTCTGTCTGCCAACCAATGTCAATGGCTTGTGGAATGTGAAGGTAAATGATATGGGCATATGGCATCTAAGAGTTCAGAGCACAGTAGGGACCTGGTGACATATAATTGTAAACATGGGATAGTGAATAAAATAAAAAGGTGTATGAGAGTACACTGGGGAGGCATGAAGGAGAAAAGCGTCGGCTGAGCATGGTGACTCAGCCTGTGATCCCAACACTTTGGGAGGCTGAGGCGAGAGGATTGCCCGAGCCTGGGAGTTCGAGACCAGTCTGGGCAACTTGGTGAGATCTCGTCTTTACAATAAATCACAAAAACTAGTTGGGCGTGGTGGTGTGTGTCTGCAGTTCCGGCTGCTTGGAAGGCTGAGGCAGAAGATCGCCTAAGCCTAGCAGGTTGAGTCTGTGGTGACCGTGAGCGTGCCACTGCACTCCAGCCTGGGCGACAAGCGTAAGACTCCAACTCAAAAGAAAGAGAGAGAGAGAGAGAGAGAGAGAGAGAGAGAGAGAGAGAGAGAGAGAGAGAGAGAGAAGCGTCATCCCAGACATGGGTGTTCAGGGGCATTTGGAAAGATTTTACAGGGCAGCAGGGCAGCACTTGAAGGAAGTTCGAAGAATAAACAACAATTTTTTTATGGAAATGAAGAAGATAATTTTCAATTGAAAGGACAAAACTTGTACGACAACAGGAAATAATTAGTTTTTTAGTGAAGGACAGAAACGTCACAGACTTCTTGCTTCGGATTTGTGCGTCTTTGAGATTTGAATGGTGATAAGGGCAAAAATAGTGAAAAAAAAAGATTTGGGGACGTCTGTCATCCACTCTATATCTATAAACTTCCTGAAAAACGCATGCACCACATAGTGGATAATCTTTACAGCAAGCCTTAGTTATCTAATGTTTCTGTGTAGTTATGTAACTTGTCCTGACCTCCTTTGATGAATGCAAACCTGTAGTCATTTCACTCTTATTATCGTCAAGTATTCTTAATGATCGGTTCTACCTTCTCTTGTATTTAACTTGCATAATATCTTTCTTCTTCTCAGCTTTCAGCGGTTTTACACAATTTTCATTTTGGATATACAGTCAGCTCTCTGTATCTGTGGTTCTGCATTCACAGATTCAGCCAACCGTAGATCAAACATATTTGGAAAAATAAAATAAGATAAAAATAGCAACGCAAATAATGTGAACAAAATACAGTAGAACAACTATACACATAGCATTTACATTGTGTGTGGTGTTATAAGTACATCTAGAGATGACTTACTACATCACTTTATATAGGGGCTTAAGCATCCATGGATTTAGTATCCATGTTCTGGAGTTAATTCCTGGTGAAAACCAAGGGCTTCTTGTATTTTCTTGGAACTACTGGAATCAGGGTACCTTGATGCTGCTTTTAGCCATTGCACATTTAAGCTAAGTGACTCATCAGTTTTAAGCATTTATTTTTTGGCATTAAACCTGACAATGGCAATTGGCACTGATCTACACAAGAACCATGCATAAATATTTAAAATCGCTACTGTGCTTTCATTGGGTGGACACCAACAGCACACTGGGCTGTACTAACTAAGTGTGAAATTACATTTCCAATTTTACCTACAGGACAGATGTTGATTTAGATAAGTGTTCTTGTTTTTCTATGCATTGCTATTTTCAAATTTCAAAAGCATATTATAAATAAGTTGTGAGTTTTCCAAAATAAAACAGAGATCAAAAGCCATCAACTAATATTACATATAGTTTCAGTGTCAAAGTTGATATCTAAATAACTTTATTCAGTAGCAATATCTTTTATATGATTAATCAAAATAACTGTCTAGCATTTTTAACACTCCACAGAATAAAGTATACATTATTTGCCTTTCTAAAAGCCAAGTTTCACTAACCAATCAAGAAAGTTTTAATTGAAAAGTACTTATAAGAAAAATATGTAGTTTGACAACATGCTTTATAATTCTGCACAAAAATAAGGAAGTTTTTTTATAGCAATATTAAATATTTCAGAAGATGAAGGTTTCTCATTATTCATATGGTAATTCTCAAGGAAGTCATTCCTTTCATTACTGTTTTGAGGAGACTATTCTTGTTGTGGAATCTGAAGTCATGGGTGAAATCAGTGCAGCTGATACTCTCTAGTCAAAAGCAGCTATCCGGCAGGCCCCCTTACCCCTAGACTGTATCTATGATAAAACATTTAGTGGAAAAAAATAAAACTACTCAGTGGGCACTGTATATCCATGCAAAACATTACATTCAAGTGTATTAAACAATCAGTCATTTATTTTATCAAGTGAGTTAATTTGATTCATATATGTAGTCATATTCAAAATATAGAAATGCCTGTCCTTGGTAATTGCATGCATCTGGTTGTTGCAATGTTGGGTCACTTTATTACCTCCCAGACTGTATCTTAACTTTATGTCAAGCAATTACCATCTGATAAGGTTTAAATTTTGCACACCTTGAGAATTTATGAATGACAAAGTTATCTACAAAGGCCATATAAAGGGACCCATTTAAAGATTATCAAAGGGAGTTAAGAGTAACTGATTGATACTGTAATTATTTTATCAGAATTTTTGAATGCTGGATTTCTATATTATGACCTTTACATCACTTTTTACAACTAGAAACTTTATTATAATAATTTATTCTGGTCAGAACAATATAGTGGATAAGAGTATAGTCGCTGGAATCACCTGCTTGGCTTGGGATTCTGGCATCTGCCTTGTTCTAGCTGTGTGACTTTGAGCAAAGTACTTAACTTTTCTGTACTCCAGTTTCTTCATTTGCAAAATAATAAATATCATTATATTAATATTTACTGTATAGTGTTATTCTGAAAATTGAGTGAAAGCACCTAGAACAATTCTTGCACAGAATTAAGACTAAAACGTGTGTCTTCCTTAAAATAAATAAAATCTGCAGTGAAAAAATTCACATAATACTGAAAAAGTAAATAGGAAAGCAATGAAATACACATCCCAAAATATTGCATCGCCAAGAAATAATCTGTGTTAAGATTTTATGAGTATTATTTTATAATTCTCTCCTTGAATATGTATAACTAATTTTATGACACATTATTTTACATACTTTTTAAAACTTAAAATACATTAGATTGATTTAATTTAAATTTAATAAATGAAAAGAAAGCTAAAGTGAAATTGAAGGAAATATAAATGTTTCCTCACCATAAATTCATATTTTATAAAGAATCTCTCTGCATTTAAGAAAGAGATTATAAAAATCATTAAGATGTTTGAATCTTTATTTTTCTAAATCCCATGTTTTAAACTTCCTGCTATGAAAAGTGAAGTGGCTAACATTCTTATACACTCTTGTACCTCTTATTCATCAATACTTCATTATTTCATATCAAAATTTAACCAGAATTTATCTTGAGGTAGATTAACTTATAAACCTATGAATGATGAGTTCTGTTACCTTACATTTTGCAACTTTATTTCTCTTTTGTTTCAGTGGACATCTCTGATCACTTTTCCTGATAGGTATAGTAGTGATATGGCCAAGAAACATATGAAAAATTCTCAACATCACTAATCATCAGGGAAATGCAAATTGAAACCACAGTGAGCTACCACTTTACACCAGTCAGAATAGCCATTACTAAAAAAATAAAAAGACAGAAGACATTGGTGTGGATGTGGAGAAAAGGGAATGCTTAGATACTGTTGGTGGGAATGTAAATTAGGACAACTTCTATGGAAAACAGTATGTAGATAACTCAAAGAATGAAAAGTTGATCGACCATTTGATCCCAATACTTGGTATATACCCAAAGAACAAAAGATCATTATACAAAGAACACACCTGCACTCATATATGTATTGCAACACAATTCACAGTTGCAAAGATATGGAATCATATCCATCAACTGATCAGTGAGTAAAGAAAATGTGATACATATGTACCATGGAATACTATTCAGCCATAGAAAATAATGAAATAATCACTTTTGCAGCAACTTTGATGGAATTGGAAAACATTATCCCAAGTGGAGTAACACAGGAACAGAAAACCAAATACCATATGTTCTCACTTATAGGTAAGAGTTAAGCTACGGGTCTGTAAAGGCATATAGAATAGTATAATGCATGTTGGCAATTCGGGGCAGGGGTGATGGATAAAAAATTACTTATTGGGTACAATGTGCCCTAGTGGAGGTGATGGGTACACTTATTAAAGACCAGACTTCTTCACCACTATATAATGCATCCATTTAACCCCAAATCACATGTACCCGTAAAGCTATTGAAATACAAATTTTAAAAAATAAAGTATACTAATTCTCTTCATTTTGAGTTATCCCTCAGTCTGTCTGTTCTAGCAATCATTCCAATTGTTTAATTTCTTTTGCCTCTGTAATCACTGAGATTCCTCTAAACTATTTTCCACATCATTCATTTGATTTTTGGAAGTGTCTGCTGTTTTCCTCATTATTTTTAACTTACTTTTGGGATAATAAATAATGCTGAGTTTTTCTCTCAACATAGTTCCTTAGTTTAAAATTTATCTTGTATTTTCTTATATTTTACTTTCTTATATTGATTTTTGCTAAATTTATATTTTGGGAAAACTAACAAGAGTCAATTTAAAAAATTGTATTTCTCTTGCTTGGGTTATCTTTTCTTCTAGATTGGTTGTTCATTTTTCTTTTGCTTGCTATTTTATTTCCAATTTCTTAGTTCTTTTCACTGTGCCTTGAATGTTATTGCCGTGCCATTCATTTTATCTTGCCTGTACTTAATCTAGCTGTTCTGATTCTAGACTACCTATTTACTCTAATAAAATAATAGGCAAATTCTTCTTAACACAGTAGTTCCCATCTGAATTGTGATCAGTTTATCATCCTCCTTCTGGGCTACAGAAGCATGGGCTAAGTGTTGCTTTCAAGACATTGTTCTGGAGTGTGACGGGGGAACACGTGCTAGATTGATACTGAAGATCTGGCATCTACTCTCTTTCTGACAGCCTGTTAGATGTCACTCCACCTAATGGTGTCTGAGTAAGTCCTTCTGGGAACAGGGCCCTGAAAGCTGGCAAGTCCTGATTATTGTTCCTTTTAGTACTAAGATTCTTCCCTAATAGGTAGAAACTTCTAATTTTTAGAGGATTGCCTTATTTAATTTTTATTTAGAGTTTCTTATTTTCTTCTTTGGTTTATCTCTGCAAATTGAAGATTATTTATGCAAACTCAGAATTTCGTCAACTAACATTGTTTCTGAAAGTAGGAGTGTTGAAATATGGCAGGCTCAGTATTATTTCTTCCTATGGTCATAGTTGTCAACTTTTATCATAAGGTTTCTTCCCTTTCCTGATTTAAGTGCTACTCACATATATACTTTAAAGTTCTATCATGTTCCAATGAAGGGGCATTCTGTAAATCTGAATTTACTTTCCATCTTTAGAACCATTTGAACTGTCTTTAATTATTTCCAAATTATTTTTCTTAATTTGTCACTGCTATAATGTAGCCTGGAATCTTACCTATTGGAAATAAACACTTTATCTAGACTTTATCATAAATCCTGAATCTAAGGATTTACAACGATACAAAGATGCTGCTTTCTGTTCAAACATACAAATTACCTTGAGTTTGGAGCACTTGTGAATTATTAGTGACACTTCTGTGACATCATTGCAATAATTGGTTACACGCCACCTGATCATGGAGGTCCTGGGCTGCTGAGGTGTCCTTGACAGATCTTTTACAGAAAGGCAGATTTTATTATCATCCCATGCTTCACAATATACTAAGTGTTACTTCAACTCCAGTGAGCTTAAACACAAACAATGATAACTTTAAAAAAAGTTATGGACTTCAATTAAATGCTTTTAATCCTTAGACTTCCAAAAGGTAGCAGAGTGGTACAACATAGAAACCAAAGTGTTCTTGTGTTGCTTTTGTCAGATAGACTTAACTTTGTATCCTGGATCTATTAGCTGTACAATTCTTTGAACATCATCTGGTATCTGATATCCATTTTAATGTGTCCTAGACAGCATAAAGATAGCTATTTTTAATATTTTTAATTAACAAAGATTAATTAAATAGTACCTAAAGCATTGCAGGTACCCAATAAATATTATCTTTCTCATAGTTTTTTTATCTCATAGTTTATTATCATAGTGTGCACGTTAGTTAAGTTCCTTCTGCAGTCCAAGCCTCAGATGTTTCAGCTGTACAAGCAGGAGAGATGTAGTTTTTTTTTGCTGTTTTTTTGTGTGCACGTTAGTTAAGTTCCTTCTGCAGTCTAAGCCTCAAATGTTTCAGCTGTACAAGCAGGAGAGACGTAGTTTTTTTACTGTTTTTTTTTCTGAGTTGGAGTCTTACTCTGTCATCCTACTGAAGTACCGTGGCATGCTCATGGCCACCACAGCCTAAACATAATGGGCTCAGGCGATCCTTCTGTCTCAGCCTTCTCAACGGCTGGAACTACAGGTATGAGCTACCATGCCCAGCTGATTTTTTGATTTATAGAGACGAGTTCTCACCAAATTGCTCAGGGTGCCCTCGAACACCTATACAAGGGCAATCCTCTGGCCTTGACCTCCCGAATTGCTGTGATTACAGGCTTGAGCCACTGCGCCCAGAGAGATGTAATTCTTAACTCATGTGGTTTTTAAGGGCATTCAATAAACTACTTCGTGTCAAGGTCTTAAAATAATGTGTGACATTAGGACACGTTTAATAAATGTTACTGTCCCTTACTAAAGGCATTCTGATATTAATAAGACTTGGTTCAATGGTTGTCTCAAGATTTCCCTGATCATCTCCATTTCTGTAGGTAGAATTAATAGTTTCTTCCTGCATAGCCTCATTTAACATAGCATATATTGCTATAATATCATATTTCATGTTTTATCACATTTTCAATATTACCTGAGGTCTCCTGCTGTTAGACTGCATATCCCAAAAGGAAAATATCACATTTATTCATCTGTAGAGCTTCAACACTTGATAAATCCTATTATGCAGTAGGCGCTTAATAGGCGCTTGGTTTAAATACTGTTTGGCTGCCTACTAACCATGTGACTACAACCTAAATACTTAATTTCACGTGTCTTGGTCTCCCCTCTGGTAAAATAAGAATAATCATATACCTGCATCACAGGTTATAAAAGTTAAGTTGATACATACACATATAGTGGATTAGAATAGGGATTGGTCTATAATGACAGTTCAATAAATACTAGTTTTTAAAAAATACACGTTGTAAAATTGAATCAATAAATGAAAGGAAAACAGCAAGCAATAGGCATGTTTTTGCACACAAATACCGGAAGTTGCAAGTTCTAACTGTTGTGGTACTATCAGAGACACGCCATTTGCCTATGACAGAACAAGTATAGATCCCATATTAAAAAGGCTCTATTTTCCCACACCATCGCCCTGGAGCAAAGGTAATGTAGATTGCCAGTAGAGGATCACTGCCGGGGGGAGAGAGGGCGTACACATAACATTAATAAGGGTGACCTAATCCCAAACCATGCGAAGTGAGGACCAATGGGAGGCCCAAACTTCACCTGTACGATGACCATTTATGTATCTAACCCTGAATTGTACCCCATATCTTTACAATTAAAAAACTATGAAGCCGGGCTCGGTGGCTCAGCCTGTAATCCCGCGCCTTTGGGAGGCTGAGGTGAGTGGATTGCCTGAGCCCGAAGGTTCGAGACCCGCTCGGGGAACTTGGCGAGACCTCCTCTCTACAATAAATCAAAAATTAGCCGGCTGTGGTAGCGCGTGCCTGTAGTTCCAGCTACTCGGAAGGCTGAGGCAGAGGGATCGCCGGAGCCCAGCAGGTCGAGGCTGCGGTGGCCGCTAGCGGCCACTGCACTCCAGTCTGGGTGACAGAGTGAGACTCCAACTCAAAAAAAAAAAAGAAGAATGATAAATTAGGTAAATGTCCTGGTTTAATTTTTCTAAACACTCTGAGTACCCTACTCTAAACCGTAAGGCTTCAGTCTGAAGCTTCATTTAGCATTAGGTTCTCCTGATATCAAAACTTAAACATTTTCCTAGAGTCATTCGTTTTTTTTTCCATTGTATTCTTTACTGATTTCACAGATTGGACCTTACCCAATGAAGAGACCTTACCCACTGGCTGTCTCAGTTTGCTGAGCTTTAATTTCATGGTCCACTAGAAAGAAGATTCTTTGATGTTATTCCTAGTAGCCATTGGAACGGGGTGAAGCAGGGTGAACAGCAATAGAAGAGATTTATGTTGACTTGTAATTTCTAATAGCTGGCCGTTTGTGGCAAACAATAATAGACAATTCCTTAGTGGAAAAATTTTAATCAAAAAAGCAAACGCTATTATCTTCTGTTTTTTTTTTTTTTTTTTACTTCTTGGACATATACAAGTTATATCATTTCTCTTAGTATCAGTGGATCAGAATTGAAACGATTACAATTTTTAAACCATTTACATTGCAAATTTTCTTTCCTTTCTTCCTTCTTTATTTTTCTCATTTGCATGCATCTATAACATGCATTTTTTTTGATGAAATAAACCTAAAAAGGGGAATCATTTTGAGCGGCGGGATGATACCATTTGTCTTGGTATCTCCAGCATCTAACACAGCATCTGACCTAAAATATACACGCTCAGTCTATGCTTTATTAATTTAATGAATGCAAGTTTTCTATACGCGAGTGCATTCCTACTCACTTATTATTTATTGAACATTTGCCACGTTCCAAACCAAGTGGTAAGCAATTTCTCTCATATACACGTTCAGTCCTCATTGTAATTATCTCATGAATTGATTTTGTTAGTTTCCTTCACTAAATATATAAAAATAGACCATTTGGTTTAAAATAATATCCCCCAGCACACAAAGTCATAAATGAAAACAGTGGTAGAAACCACGACTTTAAATTTTCTTTCTGTAATACAACCTTATCTACATACAGAAAAGGCAGGCCCAGTGTATGCTTTTATACTTGCATGACTTAATAATACAAGTGAATACACAAAAACTATGAAATATGCAATATATCAAAGTGGTGGGAATTCGCACCATGTGTGTATGTTTGTGTGTAGGTATGGGCATGCATGCATATTTACATTTAAGGGAGTGGTTTTAATAAGTAACTAACTTTGATTGAACCAGAGAGGATCCCGTTGGCAAATAATGGTGATGGATATACAGAGCAAAGATCTTGAATTCTAGGCTGGATGGTTGATATTTTACAAGAAAGGGTAGATCCAGAATGGATTCTTTAGCAGTGCATAATTTATCAGAGGAATGCTCTGACCTCCATGCACAGTAAAGGCTTCTAGGTGAAACTTTTTCATTCAGCTACTGCATGACTTTGGTTTGCTTTTGGTTCATTGCAATTGTGTTGCTTCTAGTTCATCACACCGTGCTGACTTATCATAGAGGTCTTTCTTCTCTTGCATGTCATTATTTTAAGTATTTAGTAAACTGTTACATATGTTTGCCCTGATATCTGCTTGAACTTGCATTTTCAGAGAGTAGTCATAAGCCATCAGCAGTCCCTAAATGACTGTCTTGGGAACTTATGACTATGCTCACAGCTTAGTGAGCTGGAAGAATTTCCTGGGGGACTAGAAGTGTATTGTAAGACCAGCTTTCAGGATTCTTGTGGCTCGTTATGCATTCCTGAGTAAAATACATTGCATAAAGTGCTCACATAATACAACCTTGCTTCATGCCTTTGGGGAGGTTGTAACCTACTATAATTACTGTTAGTAGACCATACATTATGGCTCCACTCTAATAAGCAGAAAGGCAATTACAGAAATACAGGATTTAAAATGATGGCTCAAGTGTTTTTGCACCAAAGCTAATAGTCATCAGAGGAGAGATTTTTGAAGCCACAGATAATTTGCTGACCTAAGAAACCCTACCAAACAAAATCTCTACACATTTTCTTTTCTGTTGCTATTGTTCACCCAAAATTCAGTTGAAGACTTGCATAGTGCTCTAGCTCGCCATGATTCGGGGCTTTCTGGTAGCATCACTTACCATTCTGACCTCACACTGTAGGCTACCAGCAACACTGTACGCAGGGTTCCCTAAGTTCCGTTCTGTTTCATGCTTTGAGTACTGATGACCACGCTGTTCTTTCTGCTGGAAATATTCTTTCTTATCCTTATTTTCTCAGATTAAACTCAGTTTGTGATCTTCTTCAAGGAGACTTTGATGATCATAACATTTGGGTATGTCCTTTCCTAACTCAGTAGTTGGTTCTTGCTGTTAGTATTGAAATTTTCAGATGACGTAACTGCTATTTATGTGGTTTTTCTCCTATACCAGGTATTAGTCTAAATCTTACTCTTATTTCTAGTGCTCAGTAACTCAAACAGTCCTATTTTTAGGCATGGTCTAAGAGTCCATGTATTGCTTTATTGAGTGATTTATTTTAGGCAACCCGAGCGCAAATGGAATGCCAACATAAATATTCAAGGAAACATTTCTGGGATAACTAATAAAGAAATGAAGCTTTTTGGTTCATCTTAGCCAATCAGTCCCAAAGATCCACTAGGGAGACAGAATAGCAGAATCCATAAACAGCAGTATATCATCTGAAAATTTCAATACTAGCAGCAAGAATCAACTACTGAGTTAGGAAAGGATGCACCCAATCTTTATGATCATCAGCGTCCCCCAAAGAAGATGACAGCTTAATCTGAGAAAATAAGAATAAGAAAGAATATTCCTAGCAGAAAGGACAGGATGGTCATCAGTATTCAAAACTTTACTATTTGTACATTTCTAGAGAAGAATGGTGAAGACAGAATTGGCACAGGTGAGTTTCAAATACCAAAGAGTTGGTCAAGACACCAACATTTACTTTGAGAAATAAGATCTTAGCATTAAGGACACTGGGACATAATTTTTGCATGACAACTGTAAAACTCAAACTGTTGAAAAAAATTCAAGGTAAAGAATCTGACAGTAGTTAGCCGGGATACATGGATACCAAGGCAGCATATCAGTGCATGGTGGGTTCGATGAATTTTTGAGGACAAACACTTTTGAAGAACTTGTAAAGGACCAGTGTCCTGAGCCTGAAGGTTGTATCAGGTTACAAACTATGGTAATTTTTGGGGTCTGAAACTGATGAGATCAGGACAGGTAAAATATACCAGGTGAGGAAGAAAGAGTAGCTAATTCAGACCAAAGTTCAAGTAAGGAACTATTGGGAGAAATTCAGGGCAATCGGAATCCTTAATACAGACTTAAATGGCTAGTGTGGTATGGCTGTAATGGGTTAGAAGAAGGAGATCCCGATTGCATAAGAAAATTATTAGATGGGAATTTTCTTAACACCTGTCCAATATCATTGCTGAAGATATAGAGGTGAGCAGGACTCTGGATAATGCAGGCAACGAATAAGGGGAAAGCCCACAAAGGATACAACTGGCGAGGTTAATTCAGGATGTGTTAGAGAAAGCAGCCATGGAGTGGAACTTGCTTCTACTGCCGTGTTTAAAGGACAAGGATAGATAATTTGTTTTTCTCCCTCCTGAATTTCTTAAAGGAATAATGAAAATCAACTAGATTCAGAGCCAGGTTATGAGTGACGCTTCCAGCAAAACAAGTCTATGATATGACATGCAAATTATTAGAGAAGACACTGTGGCATAGATCATCTTTAATGATAAATGTGGGACAAGCCAGTTAGCTTGAAACTAACAATAATTGGACATATAATTACTGTGTTATTTACTGTCTGTGGAAAAGCAGGTGTTCTTCACCTTTTATGCCCCTCCACTCTTTTTGCTCTTGTTTCGATTTCGTCCTCACTTGCTTAGATCGTTACCAAACATCATTTCTTCAGTGTGTCTTCCCACTCTAATCTGTGTTCCGACTTTTTGTTGCATCTTTTGGGAAACTAATTTTATTCTACTGCTTAAAACTTGATGATAAAACTTGATATTAGGACGAATTCTAATGCTTTAAAACATAATTTGTTAATATGATGTATTGTTATAATAAGCAAACACTGCTGCTTTTCACCTCCCAGCATTTTCCTACTTCCTGGGATTACTGGTTGTGCTGTAAGTTATCCCCCTTATGGAAAAGGGAAAAGTCACAAAGCAGAGAGAATCTTGGCACATTACCAATTTGATAAAATCTAAATTGATTACTGAGAGTTTATATTTTGATAAGTTTTTGGAAATTCGGCATATTCAAAATTCACAGAGAAACAAGATTACAAATATAAAGTGCTAAAAAAAGGGAGTTTTATTAGGGTTTATGAAAGACTGTTTAAAAAGCTCTTCCTAGCCGTGCTCGATGGCTCAGCCTGTAATCCCGCACCTTTGGGAGGCTGAGGTGAGTGGATTGCTTGAGCCCGCGGGTTCGAGACCGGCCTGGGCAGCGTAGACCTCATCTCTACAATAAATCAAAAAATCAGCCGGGCGTGGTAGTGCACGACTGTAGTTCTAGCTACTTGGAAGGGTGAGGCGGAAGGATCGCTGGAGCCCAGCAGGTCGAGGCTGCGGTGGCCTGGAGCGGCCACTGCACTCCAGTCTGGGTGACAGAGTGAGACTCCAACTCAAAAAAAAAAAAAAAAAGCTCTTCCTTCTCATAGGAAGCACTGAAGCCCAGATTTGTTAATTGAGTTCTCCAGAACTGTACAGCTACTCAGAAGTAAAAGCGGATAAGGTGGCTGGCTTCTATCTCCAAGTTCTTAAACCACAGAGATATCCAGGGTCTCTTTAGATGGGTCTTGTATGTTTGAACTCATAGTGTGAAAAGAAATTCCATTCTGTTAAATGGAAGAGTTTGTTTCTTTTGTGTGATGTTACAATACCTTTACTGCTCTAAGGATCAGTTATAGAAAATATATCATTCCCAAGAGCAGAACTAAAAAAGATAAACTACAGCGTAGAGTTATTTTTTTCTAGGTTACCCGAACAGAAGTGCACAATTTAAGTAGACTTGATGTTTTGGGCTAAAACCGGGATTTTTGTAACATTCTTGGATTTCCTGTGCTTCATTCAGCCTTAAAGTATGCAGTGTCTACACTGAAGCGCATTTCTGTTCCTCTCTTTAAAGCCTTTTGGAAATTGTGGGCATTTTAAGTGAAGTAATTTTAGGAAGAATACCAGTGTTTATAAAAATAGGCTCAAAGATCATTAGAAATTTTGTTGTGCCACTAATTCACTTACATGGAAAAATCTGGAAAAAACAGTGCCCAAATTATCACACATTGTATTGTAATGAGAAAAAATTATGAATTGTTAAAATTATTTTAATTTTTATATTACTGTTGGCTCAATAACAACCTATCTTATTATCATTATTTCAACACATATGTCTCCTTAAATGTCTTTTATAACTTTTATTCTTGTCTTCAAAAGTTGGGTAAAAGTGACTCCAAATAGCTGGACAGATTATCTTATTTGTTAGGCTTTATTAATCTTTAAAATACTTTGTATCTTATTTTGGACCTTAGCTCAAGAAAAACATCATATTGATAGTATACAACTTGGATATCTACAGGCTTCACATATAATCATATATAGTGTTACATTAGACAAATAAATTAAATAAAAATATAGATTTTATATATTTGCTGATGTGGAACACAAAATAACCACTCATACTGTTTTTATACCTGTACCTTTGGTTATAAAACAATGAGTGATAAGAATGAATGTTAAATAAAAATTTGTTCTTTACTGTTTGGTGAATGGGGGGTTAGTTTAGAACCTATGCTATGCTTAATAAACCTCTCAGGAGGTAAGTACAGTGCTCATTGCCTTCAGTGCTGTGCCATCCTAATGATTATCTCAAATTCCTCAAACTTGGTCTCCTAGCCCTAAAAGTATCCTTCACTTTCATTAGTGAATTAGAGAAATATTTTTTGTATTATTAACTATGGAAGTATTATTTGTATTACCCCCAAATATGGATAATTTGGGAGTATTTCCAAGTAAATATTTTCCACGTGGCTTATTTAGCTAAAATATTATTTCTCCTTCATAGATCGCTTTACATTTTTGACTTACTAAAGCATTCATAAAATAAGTTATCAGGAAATTACTTTATGTTGCTATTTTCATATAGGTAGTCGCCTAAATTGCCATGGGTATTGTCTTATCACATACAGGTACTGACCTCTCCCGTTGAAGTACATGCTTAAAATTCAGTATGACCTAGTCAGATATAAATATTTCAGTTATTTCTTCAATACTTCCTAGTTTAGCTGTTTATTGTTGTGCCTAAAATAATTTCTTATTGTTTCTGTTTATTATTTTACCAGGGAGACCTAAAATAAAAATAATAATGGAGAGTTCCATGAGAATGGAAAAAATGCTAATGTTTATAGAAATGAAGAAAGAAAAAAAATAGTCTGTGTTATTCATCCTAGAGTCAATTATAGAGCAAAACAACAAATGTGATAACACACTGTATCAGATTATTTTGAAGGCTTTAACAATTTAAATATTATTAGGTATTTCCCCGTGTCTATAAGCATGCCCATGGCTCATAAATTTTACAGATTCACTCCTGCTGTTTCTGGAAATAACCATCTACTTCAAAATGTACTATAATCCTCTATCAAATTGCTTGAATTTTAAGAAAAAAAAAAACCAAGAGAATAATACAAACAGCTGCATTATAAAACTGATTTTTCTCCTTGAAGAGAATGAGAATGAGCATGGTCTACTGAAGTTATGTCAACCAGACATGGGTTTAAAAAATTATGGAATACAGAAAAGGTGAATTTATTGTGATCTCTTCTTACCTAAATCAATGATCCTGCTACTGAACTTCACGTACTCTATGCATCATGCTGGTCCTTAGGCCACCCACTCCAGGAAGCAACTGCAAACACTCTATTTAGCTTGCCCCACAGGCTAACCAAAGATATTTAAAATATTTTATTGTTAGCAATACAATGATTACTAATATATTAAGTAATAGCAATAAGCATAATTTATTGAACAATCACAAAGTAGTAGGCATTGTAGCAGTCATGGTATTATGTATCATCTAATCATCACAAAAATTCTGTGAGCTGTTGACATTATTCTCATTTCTCAAACGAGAAAACCTAGGTTCAGAAAGGCAAAGCAACAAACTGGCCAAAGAAAATAAGAGAGTGAGTTCCAGACCTGGGATTTGAATTCATGACTATGTACCCCCAAAGTTCATTTTCTCTCAGTTAGTGATAGCCAAATTGTTTAAAGGCTATGTAAATTTCTGTGTAAAACAATGAAATGGCAGTTCCTTTTAAAAAAAAAAATGTAAGCAGAAGTTACATTTTTATTTCAAAGCAGCTACAGAAAAGAGGTTGGAAAATTTGCAAAATAGTTTCTCATGAAAATTGAAACTACCAAAAGACTTCTAGTTCAAAGTATTCTTATGATACTCAAAAGTGAGACTAAGCAGGAAAAAAAAAATAGATAAAGAAAAACTAAGGAGAAGTGTCTTCAGGGTGGCAATTTTCAACCAAACATATGTGGTTTAGATGCCTATGAGAAATACTGTGAACTCTACTGTTGCAAATTGTTGGCTTCTCTCTCATCCAAGATGACAAACAGCTCACTGTATTCAATCCCTGAACTTTTCTGTTCTTCTGGGTAGAGTGGTTGAACAGGTACATTAAATTAGGAACTGTGAATTACTGCCTAGGTTCCCATGTGAAGCAATCTCCTCTAGGCACAGATAAATAAACGAGGGCTGCTTATTTTAAAATATATGTCAAGGTATTTAGACAGCTTCAAATTACCACAATAGTTAATGATACTATGAATACCTAGTTATAATAACAAATATGATTTAGTACTACTGTGTGTCAGGCATTGTACAACACATCTATGACTATTAGGAATTAATTTGTCACATTATTTGTTGAACATATGAATTAAGTCAATTAAAGAAGCATCATATAATAAATGGCAAGAATTTTATCAGCGGTGTTCAATGGGGCTATTTTCTCCTCTCAGTGGTGCTGTGGGGATGTGTGAGTGACTTTGTGGTTGCCACACTTCTTGTAAGGTGTTGTAAGGACAGAAAGAGGTTGCTACATTTCCTCCCCATCTCAAGAATTACAGCTGACACCCCTACAGCAAAGGCAAGTTAACAAGAGAAAAGCACAGCATACTTATTTGACCATAGTTTTACGTGACTCAAGAGCCTTCAGAATGAATACCCAGAGACCTAGGGTGAAAGATCTATAAAAGAAAATAAAATCTCAGGACCCTCTAAATCTATTACACCAAGGGTAAGTTAAGTCAGTGGTCCCCAATCCCCTGTGGACCCGTATCGGGCCATGACCTGTTAGAAACCCAGCTGTTCAGCAGGAGGTGAGCGGTGGGCTAGTGGAGCTCGCCCTTCTGAGAGATCAGCAGTGGCATTAGATTTTCATAGGTGTGCAAACCCTATTGTGAGCTGTGTGAGGGATCTAGGTTGCACCTCCTTACGAGACTCTAATGCCTGCTGATTCCCCCCACCATCTGTGGAAAAATTGTCCATGGAACCAGTCCCTGATGCCAAAAAGTTTGGGGACCATTGAGTTAAGTACAGAAGACTGAGTCATGTGATGCTACTGAGTAAATGGTCTCCCGGTCCAATGAGCACAGAAGCCAATAACAATGGAACTGGCTTTTGAGGGGGAAAAAGGGGGTGGGGTGGAGGCTTATTACAGAACTGGCTAGCGATAAGACAGGAGTCTGAATCAAATCTGTACCCCTGATTTGGGGCCTGGGGGAAAGTTTTCAGGAATCAGAGAATAAGATAAAGGATTTAAGAATGTGGAAATATGAATTTGGCAGGATCTGATCGAAAGGACTCAAATGTGATCATTTATGGTAAGGTATGTTGAGGAAGTTAGCCCTGATCTTCTGGTCAATGGATTCCTCGCTTCTTAAATAGGTCTGGTATAAGAGATTCATCTTGTCCTAGTCTTATTGGTTCTGAGGGGAGGAATGATTGTTTTGGGGTGTTGTTAGAGGGTGGTAACTCAACTCTAATCTTTTTTTTGGTATTTTTCCTTACAAAATCCCTAACATTCAATACAATTTACTTTCAAACCTGGCTCTGGCATAACATCACATAACAGATAAAGATGGCATCAAAGCATTTTAATGACCCTGTAAAGCTGTCTTTTGGGGACTCCAGGCACCTTTTAAGAAACCTACCTGCTCTCTCTGAAGTCTGCCACCACCCATAAAGCTTCACCTACATGTCAAGAAACTTGGCTCACTTATTGTTCCTCAAGCTACCCGACTCCCTAACTGCTTTCAAGATTCCTTAGGTAACTATAACTGACGAATTGTCAGTCAGATAATCTTTGAATACACCTACAACCTGTGAGGCTCTGCTTGGAAATGTCCTATCTACCTGGCCTGACTCAGCGTAAATCTCTCATGTATTGATGTATGGTTTCTTCTAACTTCTATCCTCTTAAATTGTATTTCACCAAGCTAAAATTTAACCACAGTGAACACAAATTCGAAGGACTTCCTGGGACAGATGCCATGGGCCTATGTCACTCACATTTGGCCCAGACTAAACCATCTGAAATACTTTACAGAATTTGGCCTCTTTTGTCAATCATGGCAAAGATTTTTCTATTGCTCGTTCTCAGGCTGTTATGTCTAAATAGTAACATTTTGTTATCAGGAAAGTAGGCCTGATGCTGGGTGGTGTGGTGTGTGCAGTTGCCCTGTGAGTTTTTTTTTTTTTAGTAACTTTTAAGTTTTTTTATTTTAAATATGTGAGGTACAATTCAGGGTTGGGCGTATAAATGTTCATTATGTAGGAATCCTTGTTGATGAGGTGTGCCCCGCCCCCGTAGTTTCTCTCAATGGCCAACTCCACCCTCCCTCCCCTAGCAGTTTCCCACTATTGCCAGTCCCTTTCTTATAGTATTATGATAATTTTTTAAAGTTCCACTTATGAGTGAGAACATATGGCACTCTGTTCTTTGTTTCTATAATAGATCACTGAGTAGGATCAACTCTAAATCCATCCAAGTTGCTGCGAAATCCATATGTTTGTCCTTCTTTATGACTGCATAATACTCCATTGTGTATATGTACCACATTTTTTTTCCATCCAGTCCAGTTTCAATGGGCAGCACGGTTGGTTCCATGTTTTTGCTTTTGTTAATAGTGCTACAATAAACATGCATGTGCAGGTATCTTTTTTGGTAGAATGATTTGAGTTCCTTCAGGTGTATTCTCAATAGGGGGATTGCTAGGTTGGATGGAAGGTCAATTTCTAGTTCTTTCAGAAATTGCCACACTGTTTTCCAAAGAGGTTGCACTAGTTTGCATTCCCACCAGCAGTGTAGAAGCATACCTTTTTCTCTGCATCCTTGCCAGCATCTGTTGTTGTTTGTGTTATTAATGATGGCCTTTCTTACTGGGGTTCGGTATCTCAATGTGGTTTTGATTTGCATTTCTCTGATGGCTAGTGAGACTGAGCACTTTTTCATGTCTGTTGGCTGCCTGTTTATCTTCTTTTGAAAAGTGTCTATTCATGTCTTTTGTCCACTTTTGAATAAAATGATAACACAGAAATCCATATGGAAACATAAATGACCATGAATAGTTAAAGCAATCCTTAGTAAAAGAAACAAAGAAGGAGATATCACACTTCCAGACTTTAAACTTTACTATAAGGCTACATTAATCAAAATAGCCTATTACTGGTACAAGAACAGACATATGGAACAGGGTAGAGATTCTAGAAGCAAAATCTCACTTTCTTAACCAACTCATCTTTGACAAAGGCTCCAACAAAAACCACTGGGGAGAGGAGAACCTATTCAGTAAATGGTGCTCGGGAAACTGGCTGATCACATGCAGAAGCTTGAAACAGGACTCCCACCTATCACCATATATAAAAATTAACTTTAAATAGATCAAAGACCTAAATGTAAAACCTCAAACTATAAGAATCCTAGAAAATGCAGGAGATGCCCTTGTGGATATTGGAACTGGTAACCAATTCCTGATCAAAACCCCAAGTGCCCATGCCATAGAGATAAGATAGATAAGTGAGACCTCATCAAACTGAAAAACTTATGCAAAGCAAAAGTAACCATCAAGGGAATGGAAAGACAGCCCACAGAATGGGAAAAATATTTTCCAATTGTATATCTGACAAAGGTTTAGCATCTAGGATCTACAAGGAACTCAAATGTGCCAAAAGGAAAAAAGCTCTGTGAGTTTTTGACTTTACCATAGAAAAAAATTTCAGAGCAAGTCCAAGCTTAAGAACAAAAAGGACACGTTCAAGAAAGAGCATGGGTGCCGTAAGCAAAAAGGCATGTACTTGCCTTTGACAAGAAGCTTTATATGACATTATGGTGATGATTAGGCAAGTCATGAGCTAAGTATGAAAGGATGCAGATATCTGGTCATAAGCTTGGATTACCATCTCTCAAAATTTTAAGTCACAAGGACCTTCTAAATAATGAAAGTTATTACCTAACTAGATTTGGACTTTTTTTAGAATATCAAGTCTATGTTTGGGTAATTCCCTATTATTTCTGTGATTTACTATCCTGGTAATTCTGTATCCCTACCAACAAGGTAGTCAAGTCTGGTATGCTGAGGTAGTCTTGTAAAGGTTGTGTACTGATAAGAAAGATGTCTGAACACTTATCCTATTTTAATTTAGACCTGCCTGCAGGAAAGTCATGTATCTTTGTTTAAGCTGTACTGGCCACTTTGCCTCAGGCCTGGTTTGGGTTGATCCTGCAGTTACAATAGCGTGTTTGTGAGTCTGCTTCTTTGTTGATAGCTGAACTTCCTTCCTTATTGTTCTTGTTCTGGGAATGACTAGAAGAAACCAATGACCAGACTTTCCCACTTCCAATCATTGATCTTTGTTATAGATTAACTGTTCCTTTTATTGTCCTGGATTAAACTTGGACAAGATGGCTCCCAAGACCCCATGACAGTTACGTCATCAATGTCGAATGTTAAACATACCTTTTCTGAAAGAAAAGATCACCTTGACTGATCACATTGTTATAACTGTGCATTAAGCCTTACATGGAAAGATGTTGAAATTCTGTTCCACTTCCCTTATAAGCAATCTCAAACTTCTACAAGTTGAAACACTTATTTTCATACTTTGCATCTGTGTTTCCTGGGTGTGGGACATCCTCAACTAGTGTGTGAATAAACTCTCTTTAAACTAGATTCTGCCCCTTTTCATTATTTTTGGTTGGCAATGCTTAGGTTAGATAAAGTTTGCACAGTCATATAGAGATGTTATTGGATAAAAAGTGTATCATACACTGCTATAGATCTAAGTTAGGGAATCTAGTAAAGTCTGTCTACCCAAATTCTTCTTCACCTCTCTGTGTAGCACTCTTTCCTTTTAGATATGGGCAGGAACCCCCCTGGAATGGGACCCTTAAGACTTGCTATCAGGCTAGGTAGGTCAAAGAAATGGGGTAAAGTGAGAGTAATAATTTTAGTTTTTATGGCTGACTTTGAGAAAATGGGGCTTGAATTACTATGACCTGTCTGAGGAAGAGGGGGAACAGTGGCTTCTATGGCCAGCCTTGGGAGAGAGAATGAGGGGTGAGGGACTGGAGAACAGATGACCAGGGAGAAACTTTTCTTTCTGAGGTCTTATTTGTGAGGTATCATTTTGTGAGCCTTTACAGGGTACATCTGGCAATTGGTGATACTAGTGCTGATGATAAGGGTGTTTGGCAAGGGTGCTAGACTTCCTGCAATTCTTAGAAAAATTCTTTACAACAAACAACTTACTGTGGCCTTCTGTGTTTTGAAAGTCCCTTAAATATACCAGGGGTGAATCCAATAAAACCTAGAATTATTTTTTGGAGGGTAGGCCCCTCGTAGTACAGGCTTTCCCTGCTCAGTAGGTGTTCTGGGAACCCATCAGCATCGGCGTCTGAGTTAATGCTGCTGTGAGAGACTGTGTTCTGCTTCAGTGAATTATTTACTTATTTAGTTTTAGATTCCCTCACTGTGTTTGTCCATTTCCTGGTGGGTGATTTACGACTGTAGCTGCCCACGTGGCGCTGAGTGTTCAGTAGTTTTTGACCCAAAGTAGCATAAGCCTCTTGCCCCAACCTCCCAATTCACTCAATCTTGCCCCCAAAGGCTACTTTTTTTCTTTTCTCAGATGAAAAAGTCTTCAAAGGGAAACGTTTTGTCGATGTGGAATCTGTGCAACAAAAAACAGCAGAAGCACTAAAGGGCGTTGAAATGGATGAGCTCAAAAACGGTGTTGAGCAGTGGAAAAAGCGTCTCCATAGGTGTACTGCATCAAACAGAGAGAACTTTGAAGGTGACTGAAGTTTAAACATGTGAGAATACATGCACAGTTTTTCATAAATAAATTCCATTTTTTTGGATCCCGCCTTGTACGTGAAGATGAGAAACTTGTTCCCTATTTTCTAAACCTAAAAACAAACTCTGTTTTATCTTTAAACACGGATCTTCTGACCAAGTTTTAATATACCCTAAATATTCAAGAATGCAATTTACGTACAAAATGAAGTAAGAGTATACATTTTTTAAGAGCGGTGGATAATTTTTTTATTGAGTTGGAGTCTCACTCTGTCACCCAGACTGGAGTGCAGTGGCCGCTCCCGGCCACCACAGCCTCGACCTGCTGGGCTCCGGAGATCCTTCTGCCTCAGCCTTCCCAGTAGCCGGAATTCAGGCGCACGCTACCACACCCGGCTGATTTTTTGATTTATTGTAGAGATGAGGTCTTGCTGCCCAGGCGGGTCTCGAACCCGCGGGCTCAGGCAATCCACTCACCTAAGCCTCCCAAAGGCGTGGGATTACAGGCTGAGCCACCAAGCCCAGCTTAATTTTTAAGAGTGACCTATACTTTTTCATTTATAGCATAGTTGCTTGTGGTGTTTAAGTTATCAATGAGGTGCGTCTAAATCATTGTGTTCCAAGTTATCATAATCATTGTGATTTCACATATAAGCACTAGAATGTGACTATTCCATGATTTCTTCTAGTGTAGTCAGTTCTGATCATTTATACAGTGAAATGAACATTTTTTTTTCTAAACGGTTTTTATATGATGTCTCTTTTGGTTTGCAGTAAGTACGTAATATTGACTTTAAAAATATCATGTGAGAAGTTAGATTATGTTATCTACCCAGCAAAGGAAAGCAAAATGTGATTATATAAAATATCTGGTATAATAAGGGATATATATAGTACACAGAACATATAAAGCATATGTAAATATATAGTATTACTATATATTACATTCTTAGAGTATGCTGTATATTTTGTCTCTCTCCATATATTCTCTATAGAGAGAATATCATTAAAGGTTTCAGTCCTTGCTCAAATCTCTGTAAGCACACTTCTACTCTGGAAGCTTTAATTGGTTCCTTATAAATAAATTGTATTGCACACTTTGTCCTGAATGCAAAGACAGGTTCCTGTTTTCCTTGCTCTATTTCCGTAAGACCTTTTATTTTTTCCTGGTTTCTTTCCATAGGCAGTGATGGGCCGTCTCTCTCATGAGTCGTCTATGCTAATTGCTTTGCTATAGCCACTGTGTGCATTTGATGTCACCCTTGTTGCAATTCTTTGGATACTAAGGTGATTGCTGACTTTTGGATTCATAGGCCCAATGGTCTTCCAGGAACTTTTGACATTTGGAAGGTGGGAAGGGACTTTATTTTCCTGACAAAGCAGCAGGCTGTCCCCTTCCTTGCCCCCCATTCCCAGGCATGAAGGTTGTTTTTGCAGGCTTTAAAATGGACTCAACCTCTCAAGTGTAAGTGATATTCTATCCCCAGCAAAGCAGAGATACTTTGAAGTCTATGACTGGAGGTGGAGAAATGTGTCTGTTAGTGGAGGAGGGGAGGTACAGTGATTTTACTTTTTGAACTTTATTTAGTGCCTTTTTTTTTTTCTTTTTTTCACAATCACCACAGCCTCAGCCTCGACCTGCTGGTCTCAGGTGATCCTTCCACCTCAGCCTTCCAAGTAGCTGGAACTACAGGCCCACACTACCACACCCAGCTTATTTTTTAATTTATTGTAGAGACGAGGTCTCACCAAGTTTCCCAGACTGATCTTGAGCCTCTGAGTTTAGGTAGTCCTCTTGCTTCCGCCTCCAAAGTGTTGGGATTACAGGCTTGCATCACCATGCCTGACTTATTTAGTGTCATTTTATGTGAAGAGAATATATGTAAAATACCAATATTTCTGAAATAATACTAATGACAAAAAGAACAAAGCAAAATAATACTGACTCTTTATTAAGTCTAGGTATCAAGAGGATGTGAACCCTTTTAAAAGTATTAGCTCAATTAAGGCTAAAATGGTCAATATAGGGTCAGTGTTATTGCCCCCTGTTTACAAATTAAAACTGTGCTTGAGATCACTAAATTTATAAACCACAAAACTGAGGTTTGAACTCAGGTCAGTCTGTCTCTAAAGCTCATAGTCCTAACAATTATCATGAAGTATAGATGTTGTTTTCTCTACAGTGTAAAAAGTATTTAAATTCACAACTTTGCTCATGTCATTTATGAATGAATGGATTCTGCCACTTACTGTGTTTGGAAAATAAACCTTTAATTGACCTCGTATTGATGTCTTATAGTGACTTCACAGACATTTTCCAATGAACAACACTAAATGAACAAAATACCTGGAGAAAGTAATATTTCAAAAATCCAATATAGTGACATAACAATTTTTTCTTAAGAATTGAAGCTTTGATTGTAAAAGCATAAAGAAATTGAACTCAGCTTCAAAGGGATACTACAAAGGACTTTAAGAATACCACCAAGATTTTATTAGACCACAGTGATCTCATTTGGAAGTCTTTGAAGTTAAATACCCACAAGAAACTTAAAGGATGCAGCTTAGAACCCACAATGAAACTGCTTGGGGCCGCTAATCATCTTTGCAAATGATTTTTGAATTGCAAAAGAAATTCATATTTGAACTTGGTATTTGTATAATTGCTCAAAATACACCACAGAAAATTGAGAAATTATTAAAACTTCAACTTGCTCTCTCTATAAATAAACTAGTGTTGATCAGATAAGACATCACTGTTTTCTAAAAAAAAATGGGGATATGTGTCAGAAAAACATAAACTAGCACCTTAACACCACACTTTATTGGCTGGTGGCTCTGGGCAAAGTACTTAATCTTTTAGCATCTGGAAGTTCACATCTTTAAACCCTAGCAGTCCATACCTTTCAGTATGGATAATCAAAAGTGATATTAATGACGCTATGCGCTTGGTATAGTGACAGGCACACCGTTTGTCTTCAATAAGTCCACATTATTATGAAGCATGATTTTTCACATACAAAAATTCATCTATATGATCAGAATTTTAAGGATGCATCAAAGTCAGAAGAAACTCAAATGTGTATCATCTTTTCTGATGTTATGTTTAGATTTCATTCTTAAGAATTATTTTTCATCCAAATAGAATGCAACATATAAAATCATTTTTTGTTATTTTATTCTGTTCTTTCTTTAGTAAATCAGTTCATTTGTATTTTGAGACACAAAGCATATTTTTACAAGTTCTTTCTATTAAAAGTTTAAAAACTTGGAAAATACAAAAAAAGAAAAAGTAGAAAAGAATCCTATACCCATTACCTCAAACAACTATTGGTAAACATTTTTGTTTATTCTTTGTATCCATTTTTTTAATATTTGCATATGGTGAATCCAGTAACTATTTGATTAGCAATTTAGTAGACATTAATCTAGATACAATCATTCATTATGTATTGTTTTTACTTCCCATTTTTCACAGTGTAATTCAAGGCTTACCTTTATATGGACATAGTTACAATGCAGGAACATATACATGGCACATTCTTTGAAAGTTTGTACAGTTATTTGGGTTTCCTTGCTTCCTCCATCCAAATGGGATTAACTTTCATTGACTTTGTTGGACATTTCATATAAACTTTGAGCAGTGATTATGTGCTGCTTCCAGGTTTCTGTTGACCTGAGGCCTTCGAAATGTGTGTCTTTTATCTGGCCAACTCGCCTCCTTCTGCTAATCAACTCAGTCACTCACACAAAGCATACGTTAACTTAGCTAATGGCCTGATTCAGCCTCCCTAAAACTACTGCAAAGCCTACAAAAATCGCTGAGACTCTTGACTCTATTTCAAAATTTTACACTTTCTTTTCTTCTGATTTTTTAATGGAATATTCATGATTTGCCTTCTTTTATTGTGATGTATGCAACTAATTTTACTCCCTTAAAGTTGATATAACCAAATTAATTTTTTCTCCCACAAAGGTTTTTACCTGAGCATTGAGCTGTACCTTGGGGAAGCTTTTATTCTGATCAAGCTAGGAATTCCTCTGCTAGCAGCCAAATAAAAATCTTCCTTCTGGAATGATATTACAGACCCCTATTCCCCTGGTATCAGAATCAAGGCACTTTATAGGAAATTAGAAGGAGCAGCTGTGAGATCATAAATGCCAAGTTTAATTAAAAAAAAACTTTTCATTTTCTAGAACTGCATGTACATGATTGTGGAGTCTGTGCAAATGGAGAGGTTTCCTAATTACTTCGCTCCGTAATGTCAGGGCAGGATTAGTTTTCACCTGTAAGTGTAGGTGCCAACCCAATTACTGTTGTTCTGCCAGGGAGGATTATTAATCTATAGTAAGACAGTTCTACAAGCTAAGTGTTTGGTTCACAAATCTGATTTCCATAAAGATTTCACAGAAATAATCATGCTTATTGAAAACGCAGCATATTTAAGAAAACCCTATCACAACCCGCAGACTTGGGGTATAATTTGACAAGCAGTAATAAATTATACAATTCCCATATATTCATAGTTCATAAAATGTCAGTGTTGGGTGGACCATGGTGACCATCTACTGGTTGTAGGGCCTCACAAGGAAAATTGCTATATTTGCAGTCACAGATTTAGTAAGTGGTAAAGCCAAGCCTTGAACTCAAGTCTCCCAATGATACTGGATTCCAGGTGTTTCCCTCCAGTTTGATTTGCTTTGATTATATGCCTTTGGTGTAAAGATTCTGAGTTAAGATTGCTCATATATTACCCGTGGCCTTAAGATAAGTAAGCTGGAAAAATACATCCAACACCAATTCAATGTCATAATTTTCTAGAGAGTTAGAGTAATTTTTGTGCATATTATTTATATTAATGAAACACCACAGCACAATAAAAATTAATAGGTGATAATTGGAAATGATTTTTTATTCTTAAAATAAGTAACTTAATTTCTTCAAAAATACCAAGAGGACATATTTTGCCTTAGTTTGTGATGAAATTGTGTAATAATCTTTGATACAACCTTATTAGTGAGGAGGTGAAACTTGTGATCTCTTTGCTATTTCAGAAACTCAATACTACCAACGTTATTGTGAATTCTACTAATCAAGTAAATAACATTAATGGAAATTTATTTTGTTTAGCAATAACACAGGTAAGTCACAATTGCTATTCTTGGTATTAAGAATTATGCTTATGTTTATACAGTGAAAGGCACAAACATACATTTTCTGTTTTCTTTAAAGTTGTATCTACATAAAGAGTAACTATAAATATTTATACACTATTTTTGGTTGATATATGTATTTAATTACATGTATCATACCACAAGATTAATTTTTCTTTGTAAGCAGTCTTGACTGGGGACTCCAATAGATTTACCAGTCTAGAATCCTTTCAGTTGATCTCCCTTTTTTATTTTGCTATTATGAAATTCGACAATATAGTTCCCTTAAGAAAGTCCTGTGAAACATAGCCCATCAAAGAACTTGGGCAGAAAAATGAGGAAAGAAGCCAGAAGGCATTGTGTAATTGGGGTTTCTTGACTTTTGTGAATTAATTAATCTTAGACTATTGAAGGATATTGCACTTGGAATAGGTAGCCAAATAGCCTAGCATTAATCCAAAGAAAGTTTATTCCATACGTACTTGGTTTTTCTCTTAGCACTGTAACCCAGATTCCATGATGTAGAATGTAGCCAGTCTAGGGTAGAAGTTAAGAAACTGGCATTGAAGCCAAGATGGAGAATTTGAATTCCTAGTCTATTTTGTGTTTTCCATTTGACTTGCACACAATATTTAACCCTTTAAGCCCACAATAATAATTACATCAGTTTCATAGGGTTTTATGAGAATTAAATGCATTAATCCATGCAAAATGCTTAATCCGTGCATGGAACATAGTTGGTCTGCAATCCCAGCAAGATATAATGAGGATGGTCATGAGGTCTAGGGTGTTCTTTCTGTCATTAACCACTAAATCCCAGAGATCTCATTGGATAAAACCACCCTTCTGTTCTTAGAAAAAATCCTGTTGTTATCTCCTAAACTGACTACCCAAACTGAAAATAAAAGAGGGAGAAAAGGAGGGGGAAGGAATAAACTGGAAAGTAAGATATTTATCAAGATCTTTTGTAGTAAGACTGCCAGCTTAAGTCTTGGTATTTATAGATATTTCTTCATCTTATTTGTGGAAGTTATATTTCCCTAGAGAATCCTGCCATGGGTAAAGATCGTAAAAAATACATTGAAGTGACCTTTCTACTTCTAAAGAAAAGTAGGAAAAAAATCACTTTCATTTGTCAATAGGATCACAAAGTCAAAAGGAAAAATACAATTCATAAAACTCTAAAGGGTTTTCAAAGAATTGAAAAGCTAAATCCTAAAATTTAGTTCTAAGATAAACAGAAGATTAGAAAGTAAACTATTCTGTTATAATATATACTCTTACTGCTCATAACCTCAACAAGGACATGGAGTTATATACACTTCACAAAATTTGGTTTGTGCAAGTGTATAAACTGGATTCAGCCAAATCAAAATTTTGTCATATATCATGTTATAAAGTTTATCAGGAGAACAGTATCTACAATTGCTACCTTGTCAAATATTTATTGAGTATATAACAGACACAGTTAGATGCCTGAATACAAATATATAAGCCTTCAAGCAATTAATTCATCTTTCAATGGAAGAAAAGCATGCAATGCTGTCATGGCACTTCACACGAGTTTATTTTAGAACACTGGCCACATAATATTGCCAGGAACTGTGTGTCTGTTTAACACAATTAATGATTTTTGTTTTTTTAGAAGCAGAGTGTTGTGCTTTTCTCATTGTGGTTTACCATAACCTGGCATGAACACCTCTGGGAAGTCATTTTTTTCCCATCTGTAGCCTGTGTGGATTGGGCAGTTTGAATCCCATCTTCAGATTCTTTGAAAGTTTATAATATTTTAAAGTATAAATTTGGGGAGGATATAGACAGTAGCAGAGGCATCATTTTGTTTACTATCGTCTCAATGTTATGCTATATTCATTTTTAATTTTTTAAAAAGAGATAAAGATGAGGCTGGGTTTCATAATCTAGAGAAGCCAGTACTCACTAACTTGTAGATACTTGTGTCAAGTTTCTCTCAGAGTGTGTACACAAACATCATATTTACAAGCAATTATTATTTTTTATTTCAAAATAAGCTACTGCTATTAAACACACTAGGACATGTGGAAAGCGAAGAGAGTTGCATTTAAAATTATTATCGGTGCAAACCATTCACTTTAGCTTTTGATTCCGAACGTGAAATCAAAACTGATTTTGTCTGTGTATGAATAGCTTGCCTCGGTCTTCTGTTCCAACTTCATCTAAGAGGACCTCACACTAGGAAAACAAAGTTCGTAAACTTCAGTATCTTTTATCAACCTTATAATGGTGATTCCAATATTTCCCTTGCCTAGGTCACAGAGTTTTTATAAAAGTACAGCAACCATCGTTAATGTAAAGTGCTATTGCAAAATATTATATTCATATGTTTCATCTTTTACATTACTAACTTAATTTACAATGACATTTTTAACACCCTGGAGCATCAATGGATAATGAATCTCTGACTCATTTCATAGAAAATAAAAAAGTAATACTAAAGTTGAGCATATTTAATCAGTAGTGAGTAGAAGAACTCAGATTTCGATTGAGGTTCCTTTTCTGTAAATTATTGTCTTTTCTCTTGGTTGCTGTTTTAATAGTCCTTTTTTTTTTTTTTTTTTGAGTTGGAGTCTCACTCAATCGCCCAGACTGGAGTGCAGTGGCCGCTCCCAGCCACCACAGCCACGCCTGCTGGGCTCCGGCGATCCTTCCGCCTCAGCCTTCCGAGTAGCTGGAACTACAGGCGTGCGCTACCATCTTAAAGTAGTTCAGTTTATCTCCATCTCATTTACAGATTCCATAAACAAATAACATAATTATTAGGTTAGAGTTTACTTTTATATTCTTGGATTTTCAATATGTTGAAATTTACCTTTATCTATCTATCTACCTACCTACCTATCATTCAGCTATCATCTCTTTATATCTATGTATATGTGTCTATATGTATGTGAGTAAATCTGTAATGTGCTAACAGCATCACGTCATTTGGGATCGTGCTTTTCTTTCTATTCAGACACCCACATTTTAAATGTTTGTTAATTGCCATGGGAAAATACTTCCAAATCAAAGTTAGGACATGTGAAAAAAAGACAAAACTTTTGATGGTACAGGAAGAATACTATACAAGACTTTAACAGTTTTGGCCATACAAATAATATAATGTAAATGCGTTTCCTCAACTATAAATTGAGGAAAGTGTTGGTATGATGATATCTAATGTAACATACAAACCTTAAAGTTGATAGTACTTTGATGCTCTTTTCATATTAAGCTTACTTTTAGAAACATTTATTTCTGGAAGTTACTTTCAAAAGTGCATGCCTACGAACTTAAGTCCACCGATGTATCCTCCTTCTCCTGATGGATGCCTTGCTGATATTTTCTCTTCAGACACTGTAGAAAGCAATGGAACAAGAACAATGAGAAAAAATGGTTCTATATTACTTGACTCCAAATGAACAGAATTGCAAAATGTGAAGCCCTGGAAAATATAGACTGTATCGAATGAAAATATTTCTAGACAAGGAGTTTATTCTATAAATAAATCAAAGAATTGATAGACAATGCAGTTTTTAGCCCTGTGATTTCCATTTAATAATTATGTTTCTTATTGATTTACTTTATAAGTAAAATCAATATTAATTATCATTATTTTCCTGACTAGCAAATTTTATAGGTTTGTTATAAATTCCCTAAAAATTGATATCTTAAATAAACAATTCTTATAATCATTGTTTTTTTATTAGAACATTATACTCATCACTAAATAAGCAAGAAAATTTTTTAAAAGTAAATTAATAAAATTAGATACCTAGTTATAAATGAAGTTTAACTCAATTTTTCTAAACTTTTGTTTTCTTTGGATAGATATTATCTAACTTATCTCTAGTTTGGAATCTTCAATTTGGAATATTTAGAAATTGTCTTCATGAATCTTTTCTTGGTATATCATCTTCATGAATTTTTTTTACTGCAATCTGAGTTGATTAAGTGTGAAATTTATACAGTTCTCATTCAATGAAAAATCCAATATTAGCTGTGAAAAGATGAGAGCCATAATTATATTTGATGCTAACCTCAATACTTTAAGAAACTTTTCATGGAGAAAAAATTATTCAATTATTTAATTACCTACTCTGGTTCTGCTCTTTCAAAGTTTTGTACTGTTCACACTGAAATTAATGATCTGGCAAAGATTTGCACTTATAAAACTGGCAGAAGGAATAAACAAAAAAGCAAACTTTGGATCAGACTGTCATTAGTCATAGTCAAATACAACATTGGCAGCAAATAATCTGTAGTGAAAGTCAAAGGCTGATAACATTCCTCTGCAGTCACCTTGAGAAATACCAAAAACTCATGGTCTCTCTTGCCAAAAAAACTAACTGCCATGTGAAATGCAAATATGGAATGCAGTAAAAATTAAGAAATTATGTTTTTGTTTTAGTTTCTACTTTTGTTTCGGAGAAATCCGTGTTTTGATGGTTAAGACTGAGTAATTATATTTAGTTTTCAGTATAGAAAATGGTTTCTAAGTCTTTCTCAGTTACCTACTGAATTTAATACAGATTTACTAAAAACTTGCATATGTTCAGTAGGTTTAACCTGGTTTAGTTGAAAGACAAATCCACTAAATATAAGATAAAAGCTGAGAAATATTTTCTAGATATTTTTCATAGTATTCAAAGATGACATTAAGGTATTGGAACCTTTGTTTTATGCCTGGAAAATGCAAATTCTCTCAAAAAGGAACTCTGATTGCACAGTAATACTCCTTTTCATTTAGGCCTTTCAATGACTTTTTCTGTATGTATATACAGTGGAATTTTTGCATTTGGTAATGTAAAATATCTGGTTTTAAATATTTGTAGATAAGCCACCAAAAGACTTTGCTAATGAAATTTAGCTGAAAGGATGCATTTTAAGAGAGAGAGAAAAAAAGCCAAGAATACCAGGAGGAGAAGCTAAGATGAAAGAATAAATAGTGGCAAACACTTTGTTAATTTAACAAAGTGTTTATGCAAATTTAAAAGTAATTGTGCCTTTATAAAATAGATAATAATGCACAATTTGTGATATTAATAAAAATTGGGGAACTAAAGTATAAAATATACTAAAGTATAAGAGTTTATATACACATATGTTTATATACACATATGCATGTGCGCACACACACACACACACACACACACACACACACACACACACACCTCATGGGATACTACATAGCCATAAAAAGAATGAAATTATGTTTTTTGCAGCAATGAAGGCCATTATCTATGAGTAATCACTCAAAAACAGAAATTCAAATACCACACATTCTCACTCATAAGTGGAAGCTAGCAACATGTGAACATACAGAAGGAAATAATATACACTGGGCACTCAAAAAGATGGACAAAGGGGAAGGGAATGAGGATTAAAAACTACCTATTAGGTACAACATTTACTATTCAGGAGAAAGGTACAGCAGCAGCCCAAACCTCACAATTATGCAACATATCCATGTAACAATCCCGCACATGTATCCTCTGAACCTATAAAAATAGAAACAAATTTAAAAAAAGAGGTCAACCTAAAAGATAGCTTGCATACTATAACTGATGGCTGTATATTTTGGAAAATAACTCAAAACTATTCAAAATGTAAGTTAAAAATTTAGTGTCTAGGTTAAATTGTGGATTAGACATGAAAGATGGAGTTTATGAACTGAAAGACAAATCTGCAGAAATTTTCCACAAAAATAGCTTAAAAGTCAATAATAGCTTAGAAGGAAATAAAATCCTGGGAGAAATAAAATCCTGGGAAAAATAAAACCTTGAGACATGAAAGATACAATGAGAAAGCCCAGTAGCCATATAATTGGAGTTTTAGAAGAAAAAAAAAACAGGGAAAAGGAGAAGAAGCACTATCAAAGAAGTAACAGCTAAAAATTTGTGTTGTTGTTTGTTTGTTTGTTTGTTTATTTTGAGTTGGAGTCTCACTCTGTTGCCCAGACTGGAGTACAGTGGCCACTCCCGGCCACCGCAGCCTGGACGTGCTGGGCTTCGGAGATCTTTCCGCCTCAGCCTTCCAACTAGCTGGAACCACAGGCACGTGCTACCACGCCCGGTTATTTTTTTTTGAATTATTGTAGAGATGAGGTCTGGCCAAGTTGCCCAGGTGGATCTTGAACCTGCGGGTTCAGGCAATCCACTCACCTCAGCCTCCCAAAGCGTGGGATGGCAGGCTGAGCCACCGAGCCCGGCTAGCTAAAGATTTTTAAAGGCAGACAAGTCATAGAAACTGGTGGATACTTGAAGCATCCTCTATACCAAGCAGAATAAATAAATAAATAAATCCACAGTAATACATATCATTTAGAGAACTAATGGTATAACAAAGAATAAAATCTTAACAATCACTCAGAGATCATCCCAAAGGAACAATGTTTAGTGTAACAAAAGACTTTGCAAGAGAAGTGATGGAGGCACAGAGACAGTGGAATGGCGTCTTTAAGTGCCAACTGCGAATCATTTATAAATAGAAAAGAAAGAAAAAAAAAATCAACATGCACCAGTATCAACTGAAATTTGAACTCCAGCTTAGAGCCCCAAACTTGTACGGAGGTCAGATCCAGGACTCCTTGTCCTCCACAAAGAGTCAAAGAGAGGATGAAGCTAATGGAGTGAGCAGCTTGACTCTGGCCATGATAATTAGGCACCTACTCTGTGGTGGAAAGTTCAATTTGGTGTAATGTGGCAGGTTCCCTACAAGCTAACTTAAGGAAGTATCTCTACTGCTTGAACCCTGAAGGTAAGGCAGTGAGCCAAGGTTATGGTCCCCAGCCCAGAAACAGGTATCCCTGAGAACACAAATATCTTGTCTAGAGACATACCTAGTAAAATAGTCCCATCACTCCAGGAGGCAAAGAGCCAAAAAAATTAACTTAGAAACATCTTAGAGACGGGTCAAAAGGTAGAGTTCTGAAGGTGTCCTGTTACTACCCAGGAATGTCCTGTGCATAAGTTCTTATAAAATCAGCTACTTGCTTAAAAAAAAAAGTTAATTATAACAATCACAACCACCAAAAATCATCTTAACCCAGATATCTTTCAGGAATAAGGAATTAAAAATATATATGTTCAGATCAGTAAAAATGCAGAGAGTTTGTCTACAAAAGACTTCGCTAAAGAAATTTAATTAAAATGATGCATTTTCAGCAAGAGAAAAAAGATAAGAATCCCCAGAGGATGAGCTAAGATGAAAGAATAAAAGGTGAACAAACCTATGGTTTTACACGTACGCAAAGTTAAAAGTAATTTTGTCTTTATAAAATATATTATAATGCATAATGTGATGTCAACAAAAATTAAGGATCTGAAGTATAAAGTTTACTAAAATAGAGTATTGATGACATTAGCTAAGTTATTTTGTGATCTTTATACTGTACAGGAAAGTTGTTAAAATATTGACTAGCTTTAGAAATCATTCAGTTGGTATCTGGGTGTGGTGGCTCAAGCCTGTAATCCCAGCACTTTGGGAGGCAGAGATGAGAGGATTACCTGATCCCACAGGTTCAAGACCAGCCTGGGCAACATGTTGAGACCTCGTCTCTACAATAAATCAAAAAATTAGCTGGGTATGGTAGTGCATGCCTGTAGTTCCAGCTACTTGGAAGGCTGAAGTGGAAGGATTGCCTGAACCCAGCAGACCCAGGCTGCTGTGGCTGTGAGCGTGCTACTGCACTACAACTTGGGTGACAGAGTAAGACTCCTCTTCAAAATAAACAAACAAAAATAAATTCAGTTAACTGAGTTTTAAGCATAACTGCTATAGGAATATGAATTAATTGGACAACTTCTAAATTATTAAGTGGAATAACAGAAATAGAAAAATAAATTTTGAACACAGACAATAAGAATACATTTTAGAAAATATGTATATATAATTACATATATACTTATATAAAAATGTGCATTTAGCTATATACTTATTTAACTATGTGTATGTATTGCATCAATGACATATGTACATATGTATATATAATTATACTTATAATTGTATATACAAACTATATGTGCAATATGTGTTTATACATATATATTCATAATCAAATATAAATAGGACTGAACTTTCCAGTTATATAATCGTGAGAATGAATTGCAAGAACAAAACTTCATTCTATTTATAAAGCATAAAACAAGCTCATAAAAGTTTAAAATTAAAAAAAAAAAAAGACCTGGCAAATATTAGGTAAAGGGATCTGGTAGTGCAATAAAATACTAGATAAAATAGATTTTTACACCAGAAAATATTATCAGACATAATGTAATACTGTTTAAGGCAAAAAGTTTAACTTATTGAAAAAAAGTATATGTACTTAATAAATAACCTCAGGTTATTTGAGGCAAGAATAAAATTCTGGGCGTTGATGGGTCTGCCATCATGTTTGGGGAATTAACAAAACTCTTTTTGTTACTGGTAGGTCCACCAAATATGTATTTGTAAATATGTCAAGACTTCAACTAAAAATTTACAATCTTTATAATCAATGTATACAGAACTTGTTATTTAATAACATTAAAATTCTTAAGCGTATCTTGAACATATACAAAAATTGACTGCTTAGGAAACAAAAAGCATCTTGCAACACATTTTAAATATTCGACATCATACAGATCATTTTCTTGACCTCAATTAAGTCAGAATTCAATAGCAAAGGACACAGGAAATGGTCCTGCGATGTCTCCACTGAAAATCTGTTTAGTGTAGCCAGTTGACCCATTATCTTCGCTCGATCTGTGGGATAACTGCCGTAACTTCCACGTCAGCACTTGTTCCTTCACTTTGCACTTTTGTATTATGGAGACATCTTTCCTTAAACCTCACAGACCAATCTCTTCTAGCTTCCAATTTTTCTTCTGTGGCTTCCTCACCTCTCTCAGCTTTCACAGAATCAAGGAGAGTTGTGCTTTTGCTCTGGACTAGATTTTGGCGTAAGGAAATGTAAAGGCTGTTTTGATTTTTCATTCAGACCACTATAACTTTTTCCATATCAGCGGTAAGGCTGTTTTGCTTTCTTATCTTTCTGGTGTTCACTGGAGTAAAACTTTTAATTTCCTTCAAGAGCTTGTCCTGCGCATTCACAATTTGACCAGCTATTTAATCTTTGGTGCTTGAGGTTGTGCTTTCAGCCTATCTCGGTGGTTTACATCCCTTCCTCACTTATTATTTCTAAGCTTCCTTTCACTTTAACACTTATGAGCCATGGTAGGATTATTACTTGGCCAATTTAAATATTGCTGTGTCTTAGGATAGGAGTTTCCAACACAGGGGAAGAGGTGGGAGAATGGCCAATGGGGGCGAACACATACATTTTATATGCCATTTTATATGGGTCTGCCATTTTATATGGGTGCAGTTCGTGATCCCCCCAAGCAATCACTATAGTAATTGTATCAAAGATCACCATAACAGATGTTATAATAGTCATAAAATTTTACACATTGTGAGAATTACCAAATTGTGTCACAAAATCAGGAAGTGAGCACATGCTGTTGGAAAAATGGCGCCAATAGATTTGGGTAGATGCAGGGTCTTTACAAACCTTCCTTTTGTAAGACATGCAATGGCTATAAAGCACAAGAAAGGGAGGTGCAATAAAAAGAGGTATGCCCGTATTGAAATGATCATGGAGATTCACTTCTCCAGTGAGAAGGCAAGTTGCAGCAGACTACACACAGTGTGCTGGCAAGCAAAACTAAATGCATTGTTTAGAAGTGCACACTTGGGCCGGGTCTGGTGGCTCAAGCCTGTAATCCCAGCACTTTGGGAGGCCGAGGTGAGAGGATTGCCTGAGCCTGAGGGTTTGAGACCAGCCTGGGCAACTTGGCAAGACCTCATCTCTACAATAAATCAAAAAATCAACCGGGTGTGGTGGCATGTGCCTATAGTTCCCGCTACTTGAAGGGACCGCCTGAGCCCAGTGATTCAATGTTGGGTGGCCATGAGCGTGCCACTGCACTCCATCCGGGGCCACGGAGTGAGACTATAACTCAAAAAAAAAAAAAAAAAAAAAAAAAAAAAGCACCCTTCTGTGTTTCAAAGATGGTGCATCGACTTTCAACACAGAATTCATCATAGTGATCATCTCCAAAATTTGAGGCAAGTACAAAAGCATAGATGTGGTTTAAAGGTTACAGGCAGTATATTGAGTTCATGTGTTGTGAGCTCATGAATGTAAATTTAATTATTACAATTCCTGATGTATCTATTTGTTATAAATTTGGTTACTATTTATCAAACTTGATGTATTTTAAAATGAAGTGATAATACTAAGAGACATTCATGAATTTTAGGTAATGGGGAAAATGATTTTGTAGTATTGCATAGCATATGACCGATAAACGTTAGCTATTAGTTATTTTTCTTCAGCAACCTAAAGGTTTTAAGTTCTATTAGTAATAAAACAACAACATTTGCACATGCTTTTGTAACATGTATTTAGCTCTTGTTCATGTTAGTACTACTACTGTAATAATTATAATATACCAGTATATTACATAAGTTTTAAATATATACAAAATATAAATTTTCAAAATGTGAAATAAATTAATGATGATTTAAAACTTAATAAGTGTTAATCAGTAGTGGTGAAAGCAAATATGTATTCTAATGTTTCCCCAGGAACCTTGGAATCCTTTTGTTTAACTTCTTTGTAGAATGATTAGATAATTATTGTTTCCATTTCATGATGTGGCTGATGAAAACTCATTTTAAAGGAAAAGTGAAGCATCATCGCCGCCTTCTTGGTTTCAATAGGAAGTGCTTTCTATTTGTAGTTTCTTTATAAAATGGTTTTAAAGCTAAATATCCATTTTGGGAGTAACCTTTATTAAAATAGATGAAATCATTTATAAATATAGCTAATGGTGTGTAGCAAAATGCTGAAAATGTGACAGTGTTAGAATGCCAACACCTTCAGGGATGACCACACTTCCTGAAACTAATGAGACATGTGTCCATTTGAAAGAGAAAAGAGATTTAAGTGTCAAAGGGAATATTAAATGTCAGCAAAACTTATTTTCCTTTGTAAAAGATTGGATAAAAAATTTAAGTTTTAATATTATCTATCTTTAATCAAATGATTGTTCTGCACACCCTTCCTTTTGGGGTCCACTAATTTCAAAAAGTGAGTATGCCTAGCTGATCACCTAGCATCCAAGTCTCAGGAGCGGTATCTGTTATTTAGAGAATCATTTGGTATTTTTAAAAGATTAATAGCCTGCTATATAGAATTCGTTGGTTAATGCAAGTATTCACTTAACAACTATTTATCAACCCTACTGGGTTTCAGTCAATCAGACATAATCCCTGACCTCAAGAAGCTTTCAGCTTTGTGGAAAAGGCAGTAAAAAACCAAATTTAATGCAGTTTGGTGGGTGCATTTTGGAGATATTCTCATAATGCTATAGAAGTCCATTTATCTTCAGAACACTCTGTGAGGTCAAGAAGGCACTAATGTTACCTCTATGTATCGATGAGAAAACAGAAATCAAGAGAGTCACATAAGCCTTAAAACTGTCGAATACCTGTGTTAACCCAAGGACTACACTGGTGTGGATTTTGGTCATGTCCTTTCTAGTGGGTCATGCTCCCTAACTAAATAGATTTCCTAAACCTGGGCACATCTGAGAGAATGTTCCATTCTTCTTTCAAATGCTATATCATCTTTCCTCCATGAAGATCTAAATAAGTTTTAGATTTTTGTAAAAATTTTGATAAAATAAAAAGGCATCACGTTGAAAATAGATGATAGACATGTGAAAGTAGATAAGGGACAGAAAATCCTGTTACTTTGTATCTGCATGAAATTTCCATTATAAAATGTTCTAAATTATCATCTTTTTTTAAAAAAATTATTTTTAAAATGTGGGGTACAATACAGGGTTAAGTATACAAATGTTCATTATGCAGGTACCCTTGTTGATGAGGTATGCCCCTCACCTGGCAGTTTCTCACTACTGCCAATCCCACTGCCCCTCCCCTGGCAATTTCCAACTACTGCCAATCCCTTTCTTATAGTATTGTGATAATTGTTCCAGGTCTGCTTATGAGAGAGAACATGTGGTACTCAGCTCTTTGTTTCTGTATTATAGACTTTGCTTCAGTATTACTGACTCTAAGTTCATCCAAATTGCTGCAAAGTTAATAATTTTGTCCTTCTTTATGACTGTGTAATATTCTATCATGTATATGTACTACATTCAGACCTCTTTCGATGGGCAGCACAGTTGGTTCCATGTTTTTGCTATTGTAAATAATGCTGCAATAACATGCATGTGCAGGTATCTTTTACATGGAGTGATTTGAGTTCCTCCAGGTATATTTCCTGTAGGAGGATTGTGGGGTCATAAGAAAGGTCGATTTTTAGATTTTTCAGGAATTGCAAACTGTTTTCGATGGAGATTGTACTAATTTACACTCCCACCAACAGTGCACAAGTGTTCCCTATTCCCTGCATCCTCTCCAACATCTGTTGTTTTTTGAGTTATTGATGATGGTCATCTTGACTGGAGTTAGGTTGCATCTCAGTGTGGTTTTAATTTGCATTTCTTTGATGACTAGTGAGACTGAGATTTTTTTCACGTATCTGTTGGCTGCTCATATGTCTTCTTCTGAGAAGTGTCTATTAATATTTCTTGCCCATTTTGTACTGGGGCTGTTTTTTTTTCTTTTCAGCACATTTGAGTTCCTTGTAGATCTTAGATGTTAGGCCTTTGTCAGATATACAATTGGCAAATATTTTTTCCCAGATTGTGGACTGTCTCCCCAGTCTCTTGATGGTTTCTTTGTCTTTGCCTAAATTATCATCTTAAGCAAAGCTTCATAATCTTTTAAAAAATGTAGTCAGGCCACCACAGAGAGCATAGATATCATACCGTGTTAGATATTAAGATACTACTAGAAATTGTTGTTGCCCAGAACAGAGAGAAAACTCCCTTAGGCCATGTTATGTCTAACTATTAAGATTGTCCAGTGGGTATCATTCTTATTCCTCACCACTGTGTTACACACTAGTCAGGACAATATAACAAAATTTTCAGAAGCACTCAATTTAGCTAGAGTTTTATAAAATAACTGTTAATCACTCTAAAGAAATCACAATCATTAATTAGCAAAGAAATATTATAGGAATGAAATTATCATGAATTTTAAAAAGCATGAAAAGCATTTCAAAACATATTTTGTAAATTAATTTGAAGCATTAAAGTTTAGTGATGATTTTCTATTAAGTCCTAAAACTCTCTCAATTTGAGTGTAATCCTTTCTTATGAGCTACCGCTTTGCAGTCTGTATAAGAGAGATGTTCAAGAGAGAATATTTCACTGGAAGTGTTTCAGAATTGAAATTTCCAAACCATCAATCTCTTCTTCATTTTCTCACATCATTTGGTTACATTCATAAATCACCTAAAATGTTAAGCTTAGGTTATTATGATCTAATATGAAATAAATCACCAGTGAAATATTTTTTCCATAATTTCATGAGTTTTTATGGAAAGAAAGGATATTTGATAAGGGAAAGGCCAAAAACCATCTTACGTTAGGTTGATTAGGATTTAAATAAAATATCATGCTTCCTTGTTTCTTCCCAAACACCTGCTAGGAAGGAAGTTAGTGACTTAACTAAGAAGTCATTGAGGTGAATGAAGTGATTGTAAAAAATGTGACTATCGCTTGGCTGTTCATTAGTAGTTAGCCTATTGCAGCTAATTTCTTCCTATTTGGTTGTTGCTTACCTTTTCCAGCTAAAGTATGAAATATGTGAGTCTCACCAAATTTGCTGTATTCAAAATTTTATCCCAAGACCAAATACATGAAGGACATCAGAGTGCCTACAGGGTCACAGTGTCAGATAGAGAAATCTTAGCCACCATTTTTTTAAAGCTGTCTTGTATTTCACATAAGGTAAGTCAACTTTCAGGTAAGAAATAATCTGCTTCAAATTCCCATCAATATTTGAATGGAGAATTGGGATTAGAACACAAGAAACTCTTAAATCAGAACTTTTTTCTCCTCTGGCTTATTCCTTTCACTGGGCATCCTTTTATTCACCACTGAACAAATATGTTTTAAGAGATTGTGTCTGAAAAAAGAATAGAGCCTGTGAATATTTAATTTTCATTCTTCTCTTCCAAGTTCTCCACATCTTTATTTTGATGTCATAAGCAGATGTTCCTGTACTCTTGATAAGTAAAGTTGAGAAAGACATGCTCAATTAGACCTGTCATCACCTATCATTAGGAAATTCACATGAATTAAAACAGTTCACAGTAAATCTTTTCTCCCCTTTTTCTTACACTCCTCACCCCATCTCACAGAAATATACACAATAATTCACCATAACCAAACCCTACATGTCAACAACCAACAACCAACCTGTTCAAACAATCAGTATTTTCCAAAGGAGTCAAAATATGCAAATCTCTGAAGTTCCTCTAGGAAATGAGAGATAGGAAGCAGAGACATAATACAAAATAGAATCATGACCAGTTATGAAACTGTGAACCCCAGCGTTTATGTTAGATGTTTAAAGATCCAATGTGTGAAAGACCAACTGTCTAGGAAAGTAGACACACAGATACCTTTTGCCAGCTCTTTATTTAACCCATTTATCTTTAACTTCCATCCTGGGAGCCAACATCACACAGAAGCTTAATATTGTTTGGAAGTCTTATCACTGGTTTTTTAATGCTTATCCCTGGATATTTGTGTGCCCCCCCCGAATTAATATATTGAGATCTTAACCACCAAGGTGATGATATTGAGGTAGAGCCTTTGGGAGGTGATGGATTCATAAAGGCAAGTTCCTCATGAAAGACTTTAGTGCTGTTATAAAAGATCTGAAAGAGTACCTATTGTTTATAAGATACCCAGTTTGTGATATTTTGTTATAGCAGTCCAAAGTAAATTAAGGCAATGTAAATCTCTGTTGAATAGCTACTACCGTATGTGAGCCTTATACTCTGACAGTTATGTGGGGAACCTGTGTAATGGGAAAGATACCAGGCTGTAGACAATTATGCATCAAAGTTCATCTCAAACTTTGATATTCATGGCATAGTTTATTAAGCAATAATGAAAATGCTAGAAAATATTTTTATAAGGCATTTAAAAAATTCAAATCTACTCTAAACTTTGTATTCCCCATTATTGGCTTAATTTTTAAGAAAATGAAATAGCACTTTTAGGTCCAGCAATCATTTTTATTAGTATATTATTCTTATTCTTTCCATTACAAAGCTAATAATGCATATTTCACAATGTGAAATCCTTTTAAAATATTAGCATGCAAAAAATGTACTTTACTATTTTAATTAATGTTCCTGTCATATTCTGAATATTCTGATACACTTTCAAGGGGTGTGAAGTATTAGGAACATAAATACAAATATTCATTGTTGCATTTCATTATGGCTCAGATAATGAATAGAAAAGGAAATTTCCATAAATTGATGTGTTGGAATTTAAAGTCTTTTTCTGTTGTTACTGAAGCTTATAATTTTCCATCTCAAATATTTCTTTAATAAAACAGTTTGCTTATTTCTTAATAATGACCAGATAGAAAGGTTGAGAACTCCAGAAACTAGTAAGGAACGAGAGAGAGAGAGAGAGAGAGAGAGAGAGAGAGAGAGAGAGAGAGAGAGAGAGAGAGAGAGAATGTGTGTGTGTGTGTGTGTGTGTGTGTGTGTGTGTGTGTGTGTGTGTGTCTGCGGAACGACCTCTATTCAATAGGAGAGGATTTCTTTACGAACTTATGGTAGAGATTATGGCATGGTTGGTAACTCAATTGCCAGATGCTCCCTGTGGAATTGCTGCTTCTACCTAGGTCCTGGGACAATGGATAGAAGTTTGAGACTGGAGTTCTTGCTGCTGGGGAGAGGCAGACTCCAACTCAAAGTGTGTTTCCCTTCCACCTCCTTCTCCCACATCTTTTTGCCAGTTCTTTTTGTGGGTAGAAATAAAGGGGAAGACAGCTGGCAAGGAGCCTGGGGTCACAACAACAACGTAGAGTGTAGAAGTCACTCTTCAGGTCTGTGAGGTATTAAGGAAGTGGCTAGATCAGAGATTCCAACCTGTGTACAAAAAAGACATGATTAAGAATGTTTTTATTTCAGCATTGTCTGTGACTATTAAACATTAAAAGCAATGTAAATGTTCAAAAGGATAATGAGAAAATAAGGGGAAAATTAGCAAATTTTAACCTCATGTATCAAGCAGGATAAACATAAAAATAAAAAATTGAAAAATTCAAATTGCTAAAGACTGCATTCAATGCAGTTCAACTTAAAGATGTCACAAAGTAAAATAACACTCTACAGATGTTTACCAAACAGGTAAATAACAAATAAAGAATGATGCTTACTTCTAGGGAACATGGAAATAAATATCATTTAGAAGAAATCAGAAATGACTCACCCATATCTTTGATAAATTTGTTTCTTTAACAAAGTAAATGAACTAAACAAAGCAAAAATTTTTTATGATTCATTTTTGTTAAGTGGTAGATGTATTAATATCTATTATGTTGTTCTCTATTGTTTTTTAATATTTGCATTACCCCATAATTTCTAAAAAGACGAAAAAAAGAGTTAAGCATAGCTGTGTGTCATTACTTTCCAGGGGTGATAACTTGGTCGGTCACTCATTATTTCTGACCCTCAGTTCTCTATAAATCTTCGACAGTGTCTTTGTGAGGCCTAGACGTAATGAATGTTAAGTGCCTGTCACCTGAAGGGCCACAATAATGGAGACTCTTTCATTATTATTATCAATAATTTCCCCAACTTAAAGTGACCATTTGTTTTTTTGTTTTTTTTTTATAATCGACATTTTTTTATTATGATATTGTGGGGTACAGTTAAGAGTTAGGTATACAAATATGCTTTTAGGCACTCTTGTTGATAAGAGGTGTCTCCCCGTCCCCTGACAGATGTTTACTACCATTAATCCCATCTCCCTTCTCCCCCGCTCTAGTTTCCCACCACTGTCAGTCTTTTTCTTATGGTATTACGTTGGATGATCAAGTTCCACGATATGAGTGAGAACATGTGATACTCAGATCTTTGTTTCTGTGAGAGGTCACTCAGTAAATGGTGCTGGGAAAACTGGCTGACCACATGCAGAAGATTGAAACAGGACCCCTATCTATCCCCATACACAAAAATTAACTCCAAATGGATCAGAGACCTAAATGTAAAAACCCAAACCATAAGAACCTTAGAAAAGGAAGGACATACCCTCATGGAAATTGGAACTGGCATCCAATTCCTGAACAAAACCCAAAACCCACAGGCCATAAGAGATAAGATAGACAAGTGAGACCTCATTAAATTGACAAGCTTCTGCAAAGCCAAAGAAACCATCAAGAGAGCAGGGAGACAGCCTACAGACTGGGAAAAAGTATTTGCCAACTCCAGGTCTGACAAAGGTTTAACATCTTGTATCTACAAGGAACTCAAATGTGCTGAAAAGAAAAAAACAAACAATCCCATTATAAAATGGGCAAAAGATATGAACAGACACTTCACAAAAGAAGATATCCGAGCAGCCAACAGGCACATGAAGAAATGTTCAACCCATTTGTTAAATGAAAATGAATGACATCAAGCAATTGAAAAATATAGCATTTCTAATTTTCCTATGAGGTTTCTCATTAATTTACTAATGATTCAAGAATTTAGTTATTTCAGATTTATGGATAAGAGAATTGAGGCTCAGATGAATAAAACAGCTTGTCAAGTTTACCCATCCTTGTTAGTAAAAGTGGACCAGATTGGAAACAGAGTAAATTTATTAAAAAATTAAAAGATCCAAAATTGTTTCTTAGAAGGACTATTTGAGAAATTCAGATAGCCTTGCAATAGAACACATTTTAAAGAATGGTAATTTTTGTTTGTTGCAAATTTTAAAAGAATTATTACGCAGAAGAGTCAGACTTTTTCTATGTGGCTTCATAAAGCAAAATGAAGACCACCAATGGTTGTTTGGGTCCAGGAGGCGCAGATGTTTTTTCTTAAAAAATTAAAAGGAGAACTTAAAACTGATTAGAATTCATGGATATCCATTTCTTCTTTTTGATGAGTCTTTCAGGTTTTCCAGAACTACTATTATAAGATCTGCAAGTAGAGATACTTCTACTATGTTCACTTCTTTTCCAACACAAATGTTCTGTCTTTTTTCCCCCTGACTTATTGCATTGACTAAAATCTCTAAAAAAATGTCTAATAGCCAGGGATGGTGGTATAGTCCTGTAGTCTCAGCTCTTCAGGAGATTGAGGGGGAAGGATTGCTTGAGTCCAGGAGTTGGATCCAGCCTGGACAACAGAGCAAAACTCCAAAATGTCTAATAAAAAACTAATACAAGAAGTGCTATCAGAGGTCCTTTTCTTGTTTCTAATTTTGGCAGAAATGTGCTGTTTTACTATTAAACTGGGGAATGTATTTTGTAATCAAGAATGGGTGCAGAATTTGTTGAATATGCTAGATAATTGTGTTATATATAACTTTAAAATTATATTAATGGGTTTCTGAATATTTACAATCACAAATTATAATAATGCATTATTTTGTAATGTAATATTGTTGACTATTGGATTCCATTTGCTCATATTATCTCTGAAATTTTTACATGGAATTTATAACTTGTTTTTTAAAATTTTCTTTGTATTTAGTGATTGTTATTAGATTTGAGTATTGCCAACAAATAGTTACCAACAAATGCCTTTCAAAACTTTATTTGGATAGAGGAATTTAAGGCATACTTGGAATTACCTGGTCATTGAAGAATTCCACGGTAATATTCCACGGTAATATTTCTTGGATGAGATGTTATAAATATATTTTTTTCAAATTTATCATTATTAGAAATGTTTCAGTTTTAGAATTTCTCAATTTTTTAATTTAGAAATCAGTCTGTTTATACTTTCCATCTACACCTTGAAAACCAGTAAACTATAATTTTTGGAATATTATCCATTTTATAAAATTTTAAAAATATATTTTTCTTTTTTTGCTTTCATTAGTGATATGTTGTTAATTTTTCCTAACTTATTTTGATATATTTAAAATTATGAATCTTTTTATATTGCTAATTTAATTTTTTTCCATAAATTCCTTATTTCTAGAAAGTTTGCAATTCTGTAATATAATTTTATACCTTCATTGAGTCAAGCTGATTAATGTATGTGTATCTGAGTGTGCTGCTAAGAAATATGTAGGTTTTTAATTATTTATCTCCTTTTTACTTTGGTTGTGATCTCTACAATTTTTAATGTATGGCACTTGATGTATGTTTGATAGCCCTAAAAAATATCTAATTTTAAAAATATTTAGAGTGGACTTAAGGGAAAGGACATCTTTTATTATTGGGATGCAATGTTTTTTTTATTTTCATGATATCTATCATTCTGATTATACACATTAGACCCTCTAACTTTATTGCCCATGTGATAAATCTTAGACTAAGAGTTGATGACTACAATTATTAGTACTCTTCTGTATATCTTCTGTGTGTCTCTTGAGTGGCTTGTTATTTCTGCTTTGTAAAAGTTGTTGTGCTTTCGGTTCTTAGATATTGCCAACTGTTAATGTCTCAGTTGTGAATTACGGCATTTAGCATTACAAAGGTCTTTAGCAGGGATTCTAACATTTCAGATAACAAAATCAACACAGTTTCTTTTTTCTTTCAACAAATAAACTTTTAAAAATTAAATTATTGATGTATAACTAACACAACAAAATGCATTTAAGTTTACAATTTGATGTTTTGGCAAATTCATGCATTTGTTAACAGCCATCACAAGCAAGATACAGAATATTTCCATCATCTTAAATTAATTCCCTTTTTTCCCTTATACTAACCTCACCTCTAGTCAAATACCAGTCTGCTTCCTTTCACTGTAGATAAGTTTTGTCATTTCTAGAATTTCATATAAATGGAATCATAGGTATGCAGTCTATTGAGGGTGACTTTTTTCACGGAACTTAATGTTATAGAGACTCAATAACTTTGCATGTGTCTTTAAGTATTTCTCTTTACTTATTACTAAGTAGTATTATATTGTGTAGAGATATCATAGCCTATTTATCCAATTGTCTGTTGTTGAACATTTGGATAACTTCCAGGTTTTAGGTATTATGAATAAACCTGCTATGTACATACATGTATGTATCTTTATGTATGTTTTCATTTTTCAGTATAAAAATTATGAGTAAAATTTCTGGGTTATTTCATAAGAGCATATTTAACTTTTACAAACTGCTAAATTTTTTCAAAATGGCTGAAACTTAAAAGATTTTTTTCCAATGTAAGAAAATCCTCATTGTTTCATGTTAATATTGACACCTGCTATTTTTAGGCTTTTGAGTTTTAGCCATTCTAATAGGTGTATAGTGGTATCTCGTTGTGGTTTTAATTTACATTTTTCCAGTGAGTAATGATGCCGAGCAGTTTTTTCTATGTATTTATTGGCATTAATGTATCTTGTTTAATAAACTATATGTTGTAATTGTGTCCATGTTTTGTTAGGTTGCTTGTCTTATTATTAATTTATTCATATTTGGAATGAAATGTTTTAACAGCTGTATAGATTAAGAATATTTTCTCGCTATTTTGAATTGTGTTATTTTTATCCTAATATCTTTGGAAAATCAAACATTTAAAATTTTGTTAATGCCACTCAATATTGCACCCTCTTTTTCTGGATGTGAGCTCTACTTAGTGTTTCCTGTAAAACCACAAATTTGCCACATTTTCCCTTTTTAGAAGTATTAATTAATTCTCTGCTCCCCTGCAATCTCTCATGCCTACTCTGTTGCTTTTGAATTCTTATGTTCCCAGTTACATGTAAATTTATTATCATAGTAAACTCTTTACCAGTTATGTTGTAGGAATGAACTATGAGTGATTTAATATTTTAAATTATTCTAACACACACACAAGATTTTGAAACTTAAGCTGTCTTCATTATTAAACCTTTCTTTCAAAATTCACCTTGCAAACAAAATTTCACCAGCACATTGCTGTCCATGAGAAATTATCTCATATGCTCATACCAAAATTCCTCTAAGGTAGGTGGGGAAGATTTAATTTTAGTTCTACTGTAAAAGATACAAAAAATAGAGAGTCTGCATTTTAATTGACTTGTTCATGTTCACAAAGTGAAAATGCAAGAGAACAGAAAATTAATACTCTTCCCAATCTAGTATGTTGATTATGTATAGCTTCTTTTGAAAAATTTTAACATAGCATAATTGAACTAAGATAAATATTAACATTGGAAAAGAGAGAAATTGTCTACACTGGAGTCTGGCTGTCATAGTTACCTGTCAGAGTCAAATAAAGAGAATCGTGTGTGTGTGCGCGCGCGCGCGTATGTGTGTGTATGTGTGTGCGTGTGTGTGTGCGCGCGCGTATGTGTGTGTGTGTGTAACAGAGAAAGAGAGAGAGAGAGGAGGGGAGAGGATAATTGTGTGGCATTTGAGATGCTGAAACAGAGTTTTGATTGGTCAGTTAGCTTTCAAAGTCTCCCCAAGTGCTCTAATTAATAAAATGTATGCATACTCTTGATTATAATGTAGATGAGCACTATAGCTTTAGCAATAGTGATATAGATTATCAATGCACAATTCTGTAAATTACCCTTTTTCATATTAAAGAGTCATTATCCTAGCCTATTTGCTAAGGGGCTTGAGTATTTTTATTTTTAGAAGTCATTCAAAAGATAAGAAATTTATATGATGTTTTCGAACATTAGATAAACATTTATTTCTCCAGATTTAGTCACATAGACTGTAAACATTGATGAGAAAACAATGTTAAGAATAGCAGCAAATGAATTCCTTCTTTGTGATTTTGTGATTCCCCCATCTGTTGATGTTGGTAGCCTATCTTGTAGGAATGTTTATATGCATGAGTACCTTAAATTCTGATGCTGATTTAAAATTACATATCCTAGAGAAGTGGATTTCACACAGCTCAACTATGATGCAGAGAAAAGCACAGATGTGACAAGTTGCTCTGCAATTTCACTTATTTTGTAATCATTTTGATCAACTAGATATTCTTGACGGCTCTGGTTCAGTGGTTATCAACCCTGTCTGCACATTATTATCCCCCGGGGAGCAATTTTAAAATAGCAATGCCAAGTCTTCATGCCTAGAGATTCTGGTGTTTGTCAGGAACAGGCTCATGTCATTTTACTAAGGTCTGTGGGTATATTGATCAGGTAGACAAAACTGAGTCCACGGCTTTTTTTTTTTTTAAAAAAGAGTAGATGTGTTAAAGAGAAAACAACATCATGAAAGCCCAAACCACCTCCATATCCAGAAAAAAAAAATGTTAGTTTATGTTTTAAGATGCTTCTCAATTGCAATAGAGTTTCACTTGGGGACACAAAAGATATTAAATCAAAGACTGTGCTATGGAATAAAGGATGTGAAGTTTGTTTCTACTTAATTCAAAAATACAAGGGAGAGAAGCTCTATGCAACTGTGGAGAGACAGAGCACGGAGCATCAAAGGTATATTATGAGAGGAGAAGGAACTGTTTTCAGTATGTAAAGGGATACTATAAACAAGAAAAAGATACAAATGCATATGGTTTCATAATTATTCATACGTCAATTATTTAAATTTATTTCATAAGGAAAGTTGTCTCATAAAATTAAATGTCATCATCTACTAGACTGCTTCACAAAGGTTGTCTTTCTACCACCAAATTATGAAATCAACTGAACAAGATTTCCAAGTATTTAGCTTTTTAAGCTATAATGTTTTTCCATATTTCTTTCTTTTTTTTTTTTATTTTTGAGTTGGAGTCTCACTCTGTCGCCCAGACTGGAGTGCAGTGGCTGCTCCCAGCCACCGCAGCCTCGACCCACTGGGCTCCGGCGATCCTTCCACCTCAGCCTTCCGAGTAGCCGGAATTACAGGCGCACGCTACCACACCCCGCTGATTTTTTGATTTATTGTAGAGATGAGGTCTCACCAAGTTGCCCAGGCAACCATATTTCTTTTTAATGGCATCATTGCATAGATAAGGGGGTGAAAACATCAATTTCTTAAAAATAGTTAAATATTATGCAATAATTTAATCCTGATGCCAATGTGACTGTAAAAGACACAAATCAAGATAAGGAGAAATGTCTTAGGAACTAGTAAACCCAGCATCAAGAATTTTTTTCTAAGTGTGATCTATTTCCTCCAGTGGATGTATTCATTGTAATTGTTTTTGAATGCTACATCTTAGTTATCTTTTTTTTGAGTTGGAGTCTCACTATCGCCCAGACTGGAGTGCAGTGGCCGCTCACGGCCACCGCAGCCTCGACCTGCTGGGCTCCAGCAATCCTTCCACCTCAACCTTCCAAGTAGCCAGAACTACAGGCACACGCTACCACGCCTGGCTAATTTTTTAAATTTATTGTAGAGATGAATAGGTCAGAAATATTGTTGCAAGTTATCTTTGTTCTATAAATGTTGTCATAAAAATACTGTGAGACTTTCTTCACGTTGTACTCTGAGGAAATGTTTCTATTTGTGCATTTCTATTATGTGCTTGAACCCCTTCAAGAACAAAGAGTAATATTTGATGAGGTATATAAAGCCTTCTCTTAGACTGTATGTATACACTAAAAGTAACATATGTTCCTCTACTACTGGGCTACATGACAAGGGGCCCAGATAAATATTGTTTGAGGAGTTTATTGTCATAAAGATTCATGCTATATCACACAACAGCTGGTTCTCTACTTTTATACACAGTTGGTTTCTCAGACCTAACATGAAGATAAGGGATAAGTTAACCTTTGTATTTTGATTGCCCTGTATCATACAAGACACGAATTTAGAAAATCATAAAAAAAATACGCACACTCAAAACGTTCATATTTAGGTCACATTTATTTAAATTATTTGTCTAAATGGATCATATGAAATAGCTGATTCACTTTCTGCTTTGTACTGAGATGATGCACCTTTAGAGAAAATAATAAATAATTTTGCCTTCCAAATGCTTACAATCAAAATTAGAGTGCACCATGAGAAATGGCTAAGATCAAATTACCTCCTGGCAGAATCAAATGCATATTAGAAATACAGAACCCATATGATAAAGATTAGTAGAGGAATAAAAAATAAATAAAATTTAGCTTATGGTTACTACAAAAAAAGATGAAATGATCAGTAGCAATAGCAAGTTTTTTTCCCCCTACCGGTTCCCTGTGGATTTGCTTTGTGATGAAGTCGGGTGGGTAGGAAGCACATACACAGAACTAAAATGAGCTGTGGCAACCTTGTCAGGCTGCATTTTACAGCTTCCTTTCTAGTCTGCCATGTGAGTTGCCCTGGCCAAATATAGTTTTCTTAGGCTTTATCTTCAGAGAAGTAAAGAAAGGTGACCTCGTTTAGACAAAAATACTGGTTAGAAATGAATTTTCCCTTTCCTCAGTCTATTTGCACGCTACAGAAAACCCTATTCAGAAAGCACTGTGCAGGGGCGATTCAATCTAAACATGGCATTCTCGAATCTGAACACTTGGAATCTTTTTGACAACAGAAGTTTGAAACATTAAAAAAAAACTGAAATACTTTTTAAAAGAATGACTCAGAGTAATGCTAAAATTGCCATTTTTCTTAAAGAAGTTGTCTTGGCAGAAAGTTTTATTTTTTAACTCTTTTGAAAATCCTGTTCATGAGTGTTAAGACAAAAAGCTGAATCAGGTACACTCAAGTAGTGTCTTCATTTATTCATAAAACTGTTAAATACTACAAATAGCATAAAATAAAAATATTATATATACTATATTTTGATAACACCATAAAGAGTGTTTTTTTTTTTTAAATCTCGCTTTCTTTCCTGAATTTACTCTTGTGAACTGGAACACAGAATCCACATGTGCAAACTAGGAAGAACAGCATTTGTCTCAATGGCTGTTGCAGCTATGTAATAAGCTGGGTCATGCAAAGCACTTAGAAGATTGCCCAGTACAGGATAAAGGCTCAGGCAATATTGGCAAATTAGTATTTTCACAAATTGTTGGAAGTTATCGTATCCATGAGGAAGGACGGTGTAGTACAATAATAGTTGTCTCGAAACCTCTAGCAATGAAGGAGCCACCGAAGGACTAGCCCCACATGAAAATAAAATTGCATTCTACTTTACAATTTTGACTGGTCCCTTCTTTTAAAATCAGTATTGCTGCTTAAAAAATGATTTAAAAATTGTTAATGTCAAAATAATATTCTATTGATTATACTTCAAGTGAAGGTGCCCTTCCTGTTGACATAAGCATTTTTATATTAGATAGAAAAATACAAAAAAAATTATTTGAAGGGAAGTAAAAAAAAAAAAAAAATCCATATGAGGAGACAAAAAAAAAAAAAAAAGAAAAAGAAAAAGAAAAAAATGCTCTCTGTTCTTGGAGAAGCCTGAAAGCAAATATTCATTCAATACTGATTAAAAAGAGATTGTGATTACAGGTACAATAAGTTCAAGTGAAGGTTGTTGGTATTTCTGTGCAACAAAAACTATATTGTCAGTGACCAAAAATAAATCTGGTCTTAAAATATTATTTTTATTTATATTGTGGATATGGGCTTGAATCACATTTATCTTACTGAACTGTCTCAGTCTTCCAGTACAAGTGATATAATTTTCATGAATTTCATACTGGAGTTTTTGCCCTCTTCAGTAATGACTGATAGTTCTTCCAAGGATCTTTTTTTTTATTTTCCTGCATGTTCTCTAGAGACAGTTTGCATCTTACAGTTTAGTACAGGGAAATATATTTCTTCCTTGACCTAGTTACACAATTCTCAAGTAGGTTTTTATTAAAATCGCATTTTCATGTCTGACAATGATGGTTCACCTTCTAAATACGCCACCTGATAGCCTTGTAACACTTATAGTTTAGAGGCACTCATGCACAGACCACATTAGAAAATTAGCCGAAAAGAATGTCTCTTTGATTAGATTAAGCAAACTTTATAAAATGCCAACTAGCTATGGTTTATGAGTTTATGATATAATTCTTTATTTAGGGCCTAGATAGGTGCCTCTACTCTTGAGTAATTCCAATTAAATTGTTAATGGTTTTATAGACTTTAGCTCCATCCAGGTTGCTGCTAGAGTCTGTAATACTGAGTGACCTCTCACAGAAACAAAGATCTGAGTATCACATGTTCTCACTCATATAGTGGACCTTGATCATCCAACGCACTACCATAAGAAAATGACTGACAGTGGTGGGAAACTGGGGGGGGGGATGGGACTAATGGTAGTAAACATCTGTCTGGGGACGGAGAGACACCTGTTATCAACAAGGGGGCCTAAATGAAGCATATTTGTATACCTAACCCTTAACTGTACCCCACAATATCAAAATAAAAATTATTGATAAAAAAATAAAGTTCCATGTTTTCAAAATAAAAAAAATATTAATGGTTTACACAGGGTTATTTGTTGCAAAGGAGAGAAACCAATTCCTTGGTATCTAAAAAAGAAAAAGAAACGTAGTGCAAGGGCATTGAGTAGATCATGGAATTTTTCTAAACGAGACAGAGCCAAGTTTGAGAGGTTCTTTAGGGAGAAAAGGTACATCCACAAGCCTAAAGCTCATAATACCGCCACGAGAGTTGCTACCAAGGATTTGGAATCCGTAATCCCCGGACACTTGCTTCAGGATTACAGCCTTGATAACGTGATCATTCCTGAGAAATCGTTTCTGCCTGACCCTCTGTAACTGTTTCAGTCTTTCACAACTGAACTCTGGTCCATTCACCTGCCCACTTTTTTTTTTGAGTTGGAGTCTCACTCTGCCCCAGGCTGGAGGGCAGTGGCATGCTCATGACCACCCCAGCGTCAACCTGCTGGGTTCTGGCTGTCCTTCCAAGTAGCTGGAACTACAAACGCGTGCAACCACACCAGGCTAATTTTTTTCATTTATTGTAGAGATGAGGTCTCACCAAGTTGCCCGGACTTGTCTTGAACCAGTGAGCTCAGGCAATCCACTCGCTTTGGCCTCCCAAAGTGCTGGGATTACAGGTTGAGCCGCCGAGCCTGGCCACCTGCTTGCTACTTAGACAACTGTTTCATATGATCTTGTGTCTTCTGAAACTGTCAGTACATCCTGGTTCCAACGCTCAGCTGATAACTTGACTTTTTTTTTCCTCAGCAAAATAGCAGACAAAGAAGCAAACAGAAGAGAACTTGGATGTGCTCACATTACTACATCTACTCATATACTTGCCCTGGAAACCATATACTACCTTTCTTCCTATTTTGATGGATGCACTATTTGTTCTGCGTATCACAGCAAACCCTTCCAAGTAAGCACTGGATTTCACAGATTCTTACTTCAAAACTTTGACCTTGAAACTATCCCCTATTGTTTTTGCATTGTCACTATTTTCCTTGTATTGGATAATTCCCGTTGTTGTATAACATACTCTAGTATCTATCAGAGCTTTAAAACAATCTCTTGACTAAACATCCAGTGAACTACTTGCTACTCCATGTTTTCCTATTAAAACAAATAATCTCAGGCTAGGTGCAGTGGCTCAAACCTGTAATCCCAGCACTTTGGGAGGCTGAGGTGAGTGGATTGCCTAAACTCGTGGGTTCAAGACCAGCCCGGGCAACTTGGCAAGACTTTGACTCTACAATAAATTAAAAAATTAGCTGGGCATGGTGGCATGTACCTGTAATTCCAACTACTTGGAAGACTGAGGTGGACGGATCGCCTGAGCCCAGCAGGTTGAGGCTGCAGTGGCCGTGAGCATGCCACTGCACTCCTGCCTGGGTGACAGAGTGAGATTCCAACTAAAAAAAAAAAATATATAAATCTTATGACTAAACATCAAAATTAACTACTTGTTCCTCCATTTTTTTCTGCCCTTCTTCACAAAACTCTGAAAACCTATCTATATTTGCTGCATCCATTTCACCTCTGCCTTGTCTTTTGAATAAAGTCCATTGAGGCTTTTCTCTCCATCGCTTCATAAAGTTGTTCTTTTTATATTTTCTAATTACCTACATATTATCTAATACAATCATGAGTAATATGTCTTTGTTTTACTAATTTCATCCATAGCATTTGACAAAGTCGAGAAGTTGACTTGGCTTTTTCTACTCCTCCTTGGCCAATCTTTGTCTCCTTTTTTCCATTGCAACACTAGGTCCTTGTATATTCTTTTGTCTCTACCTACTCTCACTTCCTGGGAGACCTTGTTCTGTCTCCTAGCTTTCAGTACAATGAATTGACAACACCCAGTTACTCCTTATCTCCAGCCATCCATTCCTGCTCTTCCCTACCTTTTTGTTTTAGCAATATATCACTTTCTACCACTGGCTCAAGCTCAAAACCCTTTTAGTTTTTCTTGACTTTTTACCTTTCATTCACGTACCGAACTAATACTGTCAAAAAATAAATATTGCAACTACCTTATGAATATGTTCTAAATTTTACCCTCTCCAACCCACCTACATAACTACTACCTCTGACCAAGCCACTTTCTTCTCTCAATCTGGAGATGCCAACAGCCTTCTAAAACAATCCATTTGCTTCCACCATTGTTCCAAGACAGAAAATATACTCCACACAAAAACATGAGAGAACTTTGTAAACTCAAAGTGGGATCATGCCACTTCTCAGTTCAAAGCATTCCAATGGCTTCTAACCTCTAGTCCTACAAGAAACAAATACTTGACATACAGAAGTGAAACTCCTTGGGAACAAGAGCTTTGTGTTGCTGTCTTTGTTGCTTCATTTTCTGCACCAGTGCCTAGATCAGTGAATAAATAAATATTTGTTATATGAATGGTTCTGGGCAGCCAAATCAATTCATGTAGACTATGTCTAATATAGTATTAAACATTCTCTCTTATATGAATTGTTTTCAACTAAACAAATAACTGAAAAAAAAACTTGGAACTCAGAACTGTGCTCAAGTAATCAAGTAGAAAAGCACTTAAGTTGAATGTCAAAGTTGAGTTATGAAACATTTTTAGACAGTACTCTATGAAGAATAGAGATTCTTTGCATATCACATTGAGAATCTTGTTATCAGCTCTAATCTTACACTGAGAGCACTTAACTGAACCATGAGTGCAGTTGCATTCATGTTACAGAAGCAAATGCTTTATTGTCATGTGATCTAATGGCAAGCTCTGAAAATAAACATGCTTTTCAGGCATTTTTGTTTGTTTTTTGGTGACATTGAAGCAAGTTTAAAAAACAAAACACAAGGAAATAAACAAAAAAACAACTTAGTTATAGATTTATAAAATGACAAAAATGTAAAACATTGTGAAGAACAAGCATCTTTAATTGCCTTATTAATCACACATATTGAAACCATATAATACCGATGGCACTGTGTGATAAGAGTTTGTTGGCTACTGGATAATTACTTGAGTAAATTAACAGTTTTGGTCCTAGTCATTCAGTTATTGTGCTAAATATTGGAAGGGACTTTTAGATGAATATTCAATTCAATAAGCATTTCTTAAGGTCTGAGCACATGCTTATTAAATGCTAAAGTAATTTAAAAGTTATTAAAATGCAAAATAAAACCTCTTTCTTGACCTTATAAAACTTATACATAGCACAAGACAGTCCATTCTGTTAAGAAGTCTATATACCAGCAAGAGAAAGAGGTTCACATAAACTTCTATTTAGTATAGAATGTGAAGAGAACAATAATTGTCAAAAGACTAAAGGATCCAGATGAGAAGATGAGAAGTGTGTCAATTCAAATCATATGACCAGGGGACATTTCATGGAAGAAGTGATAAGAATCAAAACTCTTAACTATTTCACACTCTAATAGAATTGTGAATTTACCTGCATACTTCCTCTGATTGTTTGCAATTCAAAATTATCATTTTTTTCTGTTAAGCTATTATTCACATTAATTATAATATAATTATAGACAATATATATATTTGAAATATATATGTATTTGAATAATACGTAGAAACCTGACATGTGGAGATAGAGAAGGTAAAAATTGAGTAGAAAAGGAAAAGAAAAATTTCTAAGAGCATATCTTTCAAGGGCATTAAAGATTAAATAAGTTAAAACAAAAATCATCCCAAAATGGAAGAAGCTTATATCGAGTATAGCCAGTATACTTAATTTGTATTAAATGTATATGCATATGTTTATCTGTAATATACATATGCACATAACTATGCACTTTTCTGAGTTAGCTTGTCAAGAAATACATAGATATTTGTATTAATTTCAATATAACATTGAGCTAGGTTAATATTACCCTAATAGAGAAACATGGTGAAATGAACCTGAAGATTTCATTGTGTTACTATTAAAGAAGGAAGTACACCACTTAATCTACAATATCGTATGCTGGCTAATATTTTTAAAATTATTATTGCTATTTCAATGTACAGAAATTTAAATTCTTGCTTTCAAGGTTATTAGCATATTTGCAAATAAAAATGAAAACTATTTAGACTTGTAAAGGGAAAATGTCTCAACAATTTATTGAATATCTGCTAGTGTAAGACATCATGACACATAAGTGTTGGTTTGAAATTGAGTTCCCAAAAAGATGAATGAATACATTAGCTTATAAATAACTAGTCAAGAAAATGAATATTATATACAAATGATAAAGCATATGTCACGTATTATATTGGAGTAAAAAAGTCACATTCAGATCTTGCAAATAAATGTCAAAATGAACATTTTCATAAACAATCTATGAGGGTATATAATTTGGCAGAAGTTTTGGAAACTATTTTGAGAGTATCTATTAATATTTATGATAAACATAACCTGGGACACATTGTAAGAATATACCTTGAGATAATAAGAGATTTTTGTTATAAAATGTAATGGAATATTTTATACTTATAGATAAGATGTACTAGATAATTCTTATTTAAAAATCAACATTTTGTATTTCAACAGATAAAAAATTCAAAATAAATTATTTGTATCAAGAGTCAACTTATCCATTGCTTTTTTTATTGCTTTTTTCAACTGCTTCTATTCATAGTGCTTTCCTAGAGAAACACATGAAATCAAAATAACATAAATTAAGACTTCAAAGGTGAATTTATCTGTATTTAACATCTGTATGTAAAATAAAGGGACAGTAATTATAAGACTAGGTTTTTGAGTCTTTGACAAAATTATAACTAAAGATTCTGGCACTACTACAAAGCTCTTATTCAAACTCTTAGGTCATTTTGTTCTCAATTCATTTTCTGCTGAATCAAGTTCTTTCCCTGGCCAATGGAGTTCTTGATTCAGTGCCATTTTTTTTTCATGGATCAATTTTCTTTTTTAAATGTATTAGGGAGCACCAGAACTCACTCAAGATGATAACTGATGGGTAATAGACCTTAACTTAGTAAAACTAATTGACAAAAATCCTAATTCTGATTGCAAACTCTTTGTTAGAACAAGCAATAAAACAATAAACTATTTCTGCTTAATTAAAATTTACTTAGCAACTTTAAAGGTAAATTTGTTAAGATTCAAGAGAGTGGAAGGCCAAGCCATCTGTTCCCACATACTACCTTGTGACTTACAGTGAATAATATTCATGCATTTTGGATGTTGCCAAGACAATTGAATGTCAAAAAGACCTTCTATGTTAGAAGCATATTTTTGTCCTTTCTTGTAAATGTAATTCTTGCTAAGAATCAAAACTCTTACTACTTCACACACTAATAGAATTGTGAATTCACCTGCATGCTTCCTCTAGTTGTTTGCACTTCAAAATTCTCATTTTTTTCTGTTATACTATTATTTAGACTAATTACAGTACTATTATTGAATTATGTTTATCTTTTGGTGATACATAGTAATATTTGTATATTCCATGAGTAACATTAAAATATTTGAGATATAGTAAAATCATGAATTTATTATTTTATGAATTTAATGTATCTAAATAAATTAACTTAAATGAAAGGTTGAGTGACTTCTCTAAAATATGGAATTGAATTAGTTGCATTTCAAAAGATTCCCCTAGGCTGTAAAACAATCATCTTAGTGGAACTAGGGCTTATAGCACTTTTCAGCTTTTATGTTATTGTCCCTAGTTTAATATTGTCTATTGTCCTGTGTTAGAGTCACTGTTGGTGATGTCCATGGAAAAAAGAGAATAAAAAAGCTTGCCATAAGCAAAAAAGATAAACAATAACAGGAGACTTCAGTCACTAGTAGTTTTGGTTTATCAAGATTAGAATGTAAATATATTTCTGATTTATCTAGCTGATTATGCAACTTCTAGAAGAAAGAAGAAAATGATGAGAAGAATAGTTAAGGAACTTTTATTTAGCCCAGTAAGAAAAATCATACTAAAGTAGGAACAACAGAAAATTTCAGGGAGAGGTGAAACAAAATGCTTAAATGGAGAGGAAAATTGAGATGAATCAAATCTTATATTTATAGTATCAAAGCCTAGATTCATAACTACAATTCATAATTTTATAGCAATAAATAGTCACTGTTTATTAAATATAAAACACTTAGTTTAATACTAATTTATGTATTTTCAATTGGTTTTATTCATCAACAGTGACAATAGCTGTCAAAGAGTCCTATATTAAGTAAAGCTTAATTAATAATTTAAGAAAACATGAACCATGCAGGAGTTGTGGTCCATGATAACATTCAGAAGACCCTATAGAAAAGGTCAAGTCTTATTCTATCAAGCTCAAAGTAAAACCAGGACTAATACCTGCAAAGGTCAGAGAGAAGATCAGGTAAGGAAGAAAATCCTTATACAACTAGATACCCTGAAAAGGAATGGTTTGCCCAATGGGCTGAATGCCAGAAGGGCTAGTGTAGGGATTAAGTTAGGTAGCAGGAGTCATGATGAGGGAAAGTTGGTAACATTTATGTGTGAAAGGTATTCCCTATATGTCAGATAATTATCATAGCAAGGACAGAGGAAGATTCTAAAATCTCCATTTCATGGATAGAGAAACTAAGACTGAGAGAAACTCAGTGAATGTTGAAAGTCCTTTTTGCAGAAGCTTTTAGTGCTTTACCACTAAAACCTGTCAGTATGTTCTTTTACATCCAACTTGCAAACATCCTCATCTGTCCTTTGGACATTTGACCCCAACCATAGATGCCAGACAGGTTGTGGGGAGTTAACACCCCTAGAGGCAATCTGCAGCAGTGGCTCTCTTAAGAATTAATCTCCAGTCACCCGCTGCAACAGTCAGTTTAACAATACCCTCTCTATCCAGTGAACCCCGCGTTTCTCCACCTCCAATTCCCCATCCCACTACGAGTGTACCCTGTACCTCCTAAATAAACTATTTGCACTCAAATTGCTATCTTAAAATCCATTTCTAAAGAAACCAAAACTATCATACAATGATACTGCCAAGATTCACGCCCATCCCTATCTCCAGAATCTGTAGCTTTTCCATAATGTTGGGTTGTTTTCCTCTAGATAAATGAATGTCTCCTAATGCCCCTTCACATTCTAATACGATTGTACAATTCTATATGTGACATGCTCATATTTATGATTTTAAGCTTCTGTGACCAGTAATGCAATGTGATATTTGGTTCTCACTATTTTGAGAATAATTTGATGTAATTTATTATTAATATGACCAGTGTATTTTAGAAGTGCTTTATGAACTGATTCTAGAACAAAGAAAATTCTTGAAAGCTTAGGAAATGCTATTTTACTTTTTAAAATTCTAATCTGCTATACTTAAATTTCAGGTAAAATTGTTTACTCATAAATTGCCAGTTATTACCTATCAATGCTGGGATATTACTGAGACACTATTAAAATGTTTGTGCAATTATTTTCATTTTTATCTCAAAGGCATTTATGATTTTGTATGCTTAAAAACCCAGGGATAGCTTTTTATTTGTATGTTTATCTCACATGACTAGGCTTTCTAAACTAGATTTCTAGTGACACTCTTAAGTTCCTTTTTTTAAAAAAAAATGCAGTGAAATTTGTTTTCATTAAAAGAAAAACAAAACAAAACCACTGTGAGGTCTAACCAGATATATAGCAGGATTTTTCTCTAGGTCCTATCAAGTAAGTCACACAGTCCAAATTACAAGATAGCTGTCAGTGGGGTGCTTAACAAGATATTTTTCTATTAGGAAACTCTGAGACAATCAAAACAAAAATTAGAGTGGAACTTAAACAAAATTCCACAGAGTTGGGAAAAGATGTTGTCTGTTTTTTTAATAGTTTATCTTAAGATCCTATTTCCACAGGGGAGTTTTATAAAGCTGTTTGTAGAAAGAGACCCTGTAGTATAAATCTCCGATAATTGTCTAACCATCAATGAGGGAAAACTCACCACCTTATGAAATAGATCCATTTGGAACATTTGTATCTCTTGAAATTTCTTTCTTATGGTCATGTTACTTACTTATTTATCATAAATTGGTCCTATTTTTACCCTCTGGAATGATTAGGAAAAAAACCTATTAACGGTTTAATTGATGTTTTTCAATTTTATAAAGATAGCTCTTCTTTCTAAATCCTACCCACCAAGTTAAATATTGTCATCACAATAAGCAAGTCAAGGGTACCACAAGCAACTCAATACACTTTTCTGGACTGTCTCCTTTGCCATTTCTTCTCATTCAGAACAGTGGGTGACTAGATCTAGAAAAGGGCAAGAAAAAAATGAGAATGAAAAATGAGATGAAAATAAAATGAATGTTTTACATACTTTGATAGAAGAGAAGCAGAAAGAATGATATTGAATGAATAATGACACAGAAAATAATTTATAGATGACAGTCTGTACTGATGTACTGATCTCGCTGGAAATCCTTTTTAATTCATACTGAAAATCACATTGTAGTAATTCCTAATGCTCTAGTAGTATTTTTCAGGGAAATAGGCTAGAATAACCATTTTGAGCCCCTTTCTCTGAATAACACAAATCAGAATAGCTTTCTAAGTCTCTGTTTTCAATAGATATCCAATGCCAATATAGTGTGACAAGAACTATATAACTATAAATTGTTATGTTAGACTCAAATGATAATATGTTCACCTGCCTACATAATCTTAGGATTTCATTTTCCTATATGTACAAGGTTAGTCACAGTGCCTGGCACTTATTTGGCATTTCAATGAATAATTTTGGAAAAAAAAAACACGCACACACAACAAAATACATCAAAGGTCTAGTTGTTATTTAAACTTTACTCCAAAATGCACTTGGTTTTGAGATTGGTAATAAACTTCTCATTAAAATTGTCTATACTCACCCTTTTCTCTTCTTTACTTACCATTCTCTCCTTAGTCTATAATAATGGGAGTGTTATCCTCACAATCACATTCCAGTTTTCTTTTTGAAGACTTCTATCTTGGTAAATCTATTGGTGTATGTGACCCTCATCTTGCCCATTGCTGGATCCTTCTCAATAATGAAGGCCTTTACTAACAACTCCACATAAAGAAGATCCTCACTCTTCCAGCACTTTATCTTGTTATCTCACTTTATTTTCTGCATAATATTGCTCGCTGTGCCTGCCTGCCTGCCTGCCTTCCTTCCTTCCTTCCTTCCTTCCTTCCATCTTTTCATTGCTTCTTTGTTCGTATATGTATGCAAAGTGAAGAAAATCACAAAATGCTACTATAAAAATATATACGTATTAATCAGTGGCATTATACATTATTAATGACAATTTTCCTAAACTAATCTATATATTTAATGCTATTCCAGTCAGACGAAATCTGCATGTCATGCAGAGGAGAAAATGTGAAAGAACAGAAAAGAATAAAAAAGTAAACGGTGAAAACAGATTAAGAACTCTTAAATCATATTCAATTCATAAAGTTGATATGTGTAATAATGAAATTTTAAACTAACAGAAAAAGAATGATGATTAATTTGAATAAAAGAAACTAGATATCTAATTTATGCCAATTGAAAATTACACTAATTAAATATCTAACTGTAATAGAATATGAGAATATTTTTCAGAATATTTGGGTGTGGTGGGTTTTTGCAGTAGCATACAAAACATAGAGCCTTAAAGAAAAAGAAAAATTTAGCCAGGCTTGGTGGCTCAGCCTGTAATCCCACGCCTTTGGGAGGCTGAGGTGAGTGGATTGCCTGAGCCCGCGGGTTCGAGACCCGCCTGGGCAGCGAGACCTCACCTCTACAATAAATCAAAAAATCAGCCAGGCATGGTAGCGCATGCCTGTAATTCCGGCTCCTTGGAAGGCTGAGGCAGAAGGATCACCGGAGCCCAGCAGGTCAAGGCTGTGGTGGCCGGGAGCAGCCACTGCACTCCAGTCTGGGTGACGGAGTGAGACTCCAACTCAAAACAAAAAAGAAAAAGAAAAAATTTGATTGAATAATGATTTTGAACTCTTCTTTTGAAGAAAGCCATTATTAGCCAAGTAAAATGACATACCCTAGAGTAGTAGAAGAGATGGAGGATAAAGATTATTCATATATAAAAAATTCCCTTGAATCAATATTGTAAATACAAACAACCCAACAGAAAGAAAATGGTCAATGGCTGTAACAATTCACAGAAAAATTGCAAGTTGCTCAACTCCACTTACAGTGATTGGCACATAAATTATAATATCACTGAGATTCTATTTTCCCATCATATTTTTATCACTTTAAAAATACCTGAAAACTTTTAGGTGGGATGAAAATAGAAAACAGAAGCTCTTACATACTGATTGAATGTAAATTTCAGAAAGTAATTAAGAATTTTCAATCAAAATAAAAAATGTGAATACCTTTTTTCTTTCTCTCTCCAACTCACTCTTAATATCTGCCCCCAAAGGGTGTTTAACCAAAAAGGGTGTTTAAATTTTCTAGGAAGAAAAATTAAAAATTACCTAATTATCTATTAACAGGGAATGATTAAACAGCTGTTTATTTGTATAATTTGATAATATATTCTACAACCAAAGAAAACAATGGAAAACACAAATACATTATTTGCTTGTCTATGACAAATTTTGTAATTTTGTAAATAATGTTATCTACTATATGAATTGCAAAAAATCCTCTTCATTCATGATTATGTGGATAAGTATGTTTGTAAATATATAAGGACACTAAAAACACACCCAAAGATTTTAGATCTTTGGGTTTTGTTCTGTATATTGCTTTTTCAATGGGGATCTTATTTTAACATGTGTATACAAAAATTGTGATTTTGAATCTTTTATCAAAGCATCAAAAGTGAATGGTAATAATTTTTGTAAATGAGGGAGAAAACTAGTCCCTTTGGTAACTCCAGTTACTTAATCTCTCTGGTAACTAGAGTTATCTTTGCAAACTCTAGTTACTTAATCTCTATAGTAACTAGAATTGTAAAAAAAATCATATTCACCACTTACTGAATGGATATTATTTATCAATTGCTGTATTTATTTAATTTTTGACTTTATAGTTGAGAATACTCCGATAAGAAAATCATTCCAAATTTACAGAACTGGTACGTGAGAGATTTGATCCAATTTTTTAAAAATCAAACATTCTTTTTATACTGTAATGCTAAGGGATCCTAAAAATAACCACTGTTAACAGTTTATTTTGCATTATGTGATAAATATTTAAGATGTATTTGATTTAGAAAGATTTTAATGTAATATAGTGTAAGAAGAAATATGAAAGAATGACAGACAATTCAAACTATTTTTGGAAAAAATTAATAAGCATCTCTTTTCCCCACAAATATATTAAAGCTTTTATTGACTTGATTATTTGGAATGATGCAGTATAAAAAATGGGAAAACAATCTTAGCTAACAAACATTGCATCATATATGCAATACAGTTCTAGGTGACACTTTATTCTAGACTGCTTGATTTCAGGGGTGATTCTCTGTATTTGTTTCAGATAGCAGGGTCCACCATAATGTGTTGAACAAAATTGTATATATTTAGAAAATGAACACCCAGATGGAATTTACAGCACGAGATTTCTTGGGGATAGTGCTTTTGAAAAAAAGTGGGGAGAAATCAGGAGTAAGCAGGGAAAACTTAAACCTTGGCACTGACCTGACATCTGTTGAAGAGGAGGCAGGAAAAGATTTGGGTAGGTAAAGCCTCAGATGCTGGTGCTTCTCAGAGAACAGTCTCAGCCTAACATGGAACTTTGCCACGAGAATGCTTGCAGATGAGATGACACTGAGCAGAAATGACCTGATACCATCGCTAAGCTTGGAGTGATCCAAAGGCGTGTGCCCTTCGCACAGAGGTCACAGTGGATCTTGAATGTGCTCCCCTGAACGCTCCCCTCTAGCTGCTCCCCTTTTTGGTTGGTCCCCTTGTCAAGGAACGTCTGAGTGACACACATCCCTGGCTGCTGCATCAGACAGCACATCACTTGGTAAGACCCTTAAAATGAGCTGAGTTCTTGTTGGCCAGTAACTATTGAATCCTCTGGTGACACTGTCTGTATGCAGTTTGCTGTGATTGGAATGTGGTTGTATTCTATTTACATTTCTTACCAAACATAGCCATGAAGAATAAGTGAATTAGTAATACACTACAGATTCCTGAGAGTGATCATCTCAGCAAGGTTTTTTTTTTCTTTTAGACCACAGAGGTGCAGAAAATGAAATGATGTCCTGGAGGAGTTAAATCACACTTCACATACCTAGGGGTGTCACTTGTCATTAACACGCTCAAAGTATCTAAGTCAATGAGCCGTGAAATGTCTGAGCATGTTAGGAGAAATTCACTATGCGAATTTAATTATTTTCCTAATTACAAAAATATACATGTCTGAGAAAAATGTGTGAGATCGCTGGAGTGCTACTCCATAGCCAATGGGCACATGTCTGTGTATCTGTGGGAAGTCTTTTCTATCTGATGAAATTATATGACTGGTTGGTTTTATAAATATTTTAGTGCCACTAAAGATGTTTTTTAAAGAGTAAATCATTTCAACAACTTTATAGACAAGCTAAAAACCATAATTCATTTATTTGGGGCCAAAATCCTTCCAAAAATAAGCTCAGTAATCTAAGTATAAAATTTTTTGCATTATAATTTTGTACCTGCTTCTGTGTATAGATTTTAAAATTACTCTATACTTATCTGAAGGGGGACCCACAAAAACTCGGAATTATCTTTGCGAAGGCGGGCACCTTATTGTACACTTGGTATTTGTTCCTCCAGATCAGTCAGCCAAAGTCTTTATCTGGAAGTGTTGAGAAGGTTGCCTCACAATTTGTGAAAGAAACATCCCTCTCATGGCAAACAGACAACTGCTTCATCTACCATGACAACGTATCTGCCCACACTGTGTTGAGTGATCAGCAGTTTTTGACTAAAATGGCATACTTCCATGCCTCACCCTCCCTTTTTGCCTGATCTCACCCCCAGTAACTTTTTTTGTTTGTTTGCTTCTTCAGATGAAAATAGCTCTCAGAGGGAAACATTTTGCTGATATGGAAGAGATGAAACAAAAAACAGCAGAAGCACTAAAATACATCAAAATTGACGAGTTCAAAAACTGTTTTGAGCTTTGAAAAAGCAACTCGATAGATGTATTGCTTCTCATGATGAGTACTTTGGAGGTGACTAAAGTTTAAACCTGCAAGAATAAATACACAATTTTTCTAAATAAGTTCTGGGGTTTTGGGTCCCCCTTCTTACATTACATATATCTGTGTAGGTACTTTTGCTTAAATGTGTGTCAAAATATATTTATCCGTATGTCTAGCTCCATGTCTGGGACATTTTCTCACATGCCACTCTTATATACCCATCAATGTTTTTGCATGATATCCAAGGAATAGTAGAATTCAATGTGGTTCGAAGGCTTCTTGGCCAAAATCTAGAAACCATATTATTAATTTCATGGTAAAAAAAAAAAAGACTGAAGAAAGATACACGATTTGCATTTCTTATATTGGTCATTGGTAGTAGTATATTTTTATTCACATTCTTGTGTTTTGGCAACTGGATACTTCTTGGTAGGGAAATAATCAGGAATTAACAGTGGTCTTCAGAGTAAAATGCTCTGTGACGATCTGTGAGGAAACCAGCAAATAACACATTCCTTTTATCACGTTCATAAATGTCTATTGCTATTAGCAGCACTAATTAATACTGTGTGACAAATAGATTAGCATCTTTCTGAAAGTTATTTCCCTTGTAAAGTTTAGCATAAAGACAATTACATGGACTGAAATGACACTGTGATATGCTGACCCTGTATATCAGTGTTAATCTTGTTTTATATCTGCTTACCAATGAATAATTTTGTCTTGTTCTTTTCCATCTCAGTGCTGATAATCTAATAGTCATGAACCACTTGGTGAAGTTTTGTTGGAACTTATCAGCTAAAATTAAATATCCATGTTGATAAATTTTGAGACAATAAAATATAATTACTTTGACCGTATATTTTGTGTTTATTATATGTCAGGAATTATGCTCAAAATATTATATTATTTTCTCAATTAATCCTCACAATGAAAATGATAGCTAAAATTTATCATTTTGTTTTACTAATAAAGAAACTGAAACTCAGAAAGTCAAGTAGTGATTTCTGAGTAAGATTCAGAGGAGAATGAACATTTTGTCTAACCCTAAAGTTCTTAACTGTTCAGCTATAGCCCTGGGACAGAAAAGCAGTTTGGAAACATGTATGTATGAATCTACAGTCACTCTAACCTTCTTCACCGAACAGCATTCACCTACCAACTGAGAAAAAGTTATAGAAGCTCCAATTTGATTTCCTTGCTCTCGTTTTACATTTGTTCCATTCTACATTTTCTCTGTCCAGTCTTTCCCTCGGCTTAGCATTGGGACTTGAGCTGTCATGCTGTGCCTGGCCCTCTGGCATTTATACTTGGCCTTCCTGAAACTTGGCTGATGGCTACCAACTTGGACTTGTTTCCTGGTTTTCCTCCCGCTTTGCCGCTTGGAAGTCAACATAAGTGCTATGAATTGGCAAGCCTGCCTGTCAGGTCAGCCTCCGCTCCATCTCTCTGAAGGGCATACTTGGAGACAAGCTTGGTCTGTTATTATCATTACTATATTATAAAGAGAAAAGTATTCATAAAACGAGGTTAAAAGCCGGGCTCGGTGGCTCAGCCTGTAATCCTGCGCCTTTGGGAGGCTGAGGTGAGTGAATTGCCTGAGCCCTCGGGTTCGAGACCCGCCTGGGCAACGAGACCTCATCTCTACAATAAATCAAAAAAATCAGCCGAGCATGGTAGCTCATGCCTGTAATTCCGGCTACTCGGAAGGCTGAGGCGGAAGGATCGCCGGAGCCCAGCAGGTCGAGGCTGCGGTGGCCGGGAGCGGCCACTGCACTCCAGTCTGGGTGACAGAGTGAGACTCCAACTCAAAACAAAAAACAACAACAAAAAAATGAGGTTAAAGCAGTTATCTTTTACATTGGCTACATCTTAACTGGCACAAAAATGTGTCTCTAGACTCAACTCCTTAGCCCTTTTCATTAAAATATGTTTTCTCAAGATAAAACAAGTTTCATGTTGCCGTGAACTCTGGGGTTCTGTATTCTAACTTCACTGTGATTCCTCTCTGCATCCTTTTGTTGTTGGATGTCATGGCCCTGGCCTCCTTGCCTGGTTACAGACACTGACAAGCTATTCTGGTAATTGGCAAAGGGTAAATATTTCACAGTTCAAGAATGCGAGTGGCTGAATTAAATAGTTGAAATGTACCAGAAGAAGATTAATCTTCCTCCATTTAGTATTACATGGAAATAAACTCTACAGAGCTATTCTAGAGAAATACGTTTTTGGCCAGTTTCCTAAAAACCTTCTGGAAAAATTCAGCAGGCTGTTGAGCACTGGATTGGGAGATGATGTCAATTTCTGTCTCTGTAATAGTCTAGTTGTTTTACCTTTGGATAAGTCACTTCACTTCTCTGTTCCTTAGTGTTCTCATTTGTGAAATTGGTAGATGACGAGAGGACTCTAACTCTCTTGAACCTGGGAGATAGGAATGGGAAGAAGGAGGTTTATTTTCCTGTATTCTTGCTTATATTTTTGTGCCCTTTGAAGTCCAGGATCTTAACTTCACAGCAACTTGGGTGGATTTGAGTGATCTATCACAGAAACAAAGAACTGAGTACCTTCATTTTCTGAAAGACACTCATTGTCAACATCTGGTGATAGATACCACATTGGGATATTCTAGTCCACATGGAAACAATAAAACCAAAGGAACACCCATGTCTCAGAAAGTGTTGTGTGAAGACTTGCATGGCCAGAAGAACCACCAGATACCAGACTTGTGGCCCCTTTGCTGGTGAACTGTGGAAAAAAAGAATGTGGCTTGGATTTTACTACAGTTATGCAACTGTCTTTGTAGGTTAAATTCATAGTCAGCATATACTTTGACCATTGTCACAAAAGCTACTGTATATGCTCTCTATCCATCTTTGCTATATTCCTCCAAAAGAACTAAAAGTTCACTTATGATGTGCTGTGAACACTGTACACAGGGTGAAATGGTGACACAGGTCTTGTGGGTATTAATATTTCGTCTCCTTTGTCTGGGTTGGGTTTTTCACTCCTTTTCTCCTAGTTTGTCCAGTCCAGGGGTTTAGTGCTTTTGCATGGCCCTTTTCCTGCTAAAAGTTCTTCTATCACACCCCATTGTTTTTTGTACCCAAATTCCTTCTTTCTCTTCTTCCTCAGTTGCTTTCCTTCCCTCAGCCAGTTGTTGAAGGGAAAGCCACAGATTAAGCTCATTTCCATTGTATGCAAAGGAGCTCAGAGTTTTTTATAACTAGTTAACACTGTTTTATTTATTAAAAAAAATATGTCACAAAAGATAAAAAGGAGTAGTAACGGTGATGTTTTTGGTTTTATAATATCCTAGATATTTGGAATACAAAATCTTAAAAAAAAAAACAGAATAACTTTTCAGGGCCTCATAAATCATACCACAAGAGTGCTTAGCGCCTTTTTTTACTTTTATGTCATACAATATAGATACAATATTTAAACACACACACACACACACACACACACACACACACACACACACACACACCCTCTGTATTTAACCCATTTCTTTTCTTTCCTGCTAAACATCAGTTGCTAATTCCCATGTGTAGCTTCATATTTAATTCATTTCTTTTACTTTTGTCTCCACAGTGTGGTTTTGTCTTTAACTTCAGGGATTTTATTGATATTCTGTTGTTCTTGAAATGACTGTGTTTTTAAGGTTTTGGCATTCTGGGAAACTTGAAAACTACATTAAATCAAAGTCTGAAATGTTCACTCAATATTTCCTTATGAATTTACATTTAAAAATTCAACACAGCTTTTGGGACAAGCTTCTACTCATCCCAAAGGAACATAGTCTGTGAAAACTTTTAGCACACCTATCTAAAACTGTACAGAGATATGTTTTTTTTAAAAAAAAAATGCTGAGTTCTTGCTTCACGAATCACCTTCCTTCTTTTCTGTTCATACTGCCAGAATTTACTGTTTCTACCAGAAGCATCATTTTGATAGGAAATGCAAATTTGAGTACAGATGGGTCAGAGTGGCTATGACCAAAGGGTACCCGTAAACGTCACAGAAAAAGCACTCCTGGGAACTCTGTCCTTTGTTTATGGCATGATCACTTTATTCACCTTCAAAACCACATTGGTCAGTGAAACAGGAGACAGAGGAGTCACCAAAATGACTGTCTTCTAATGGTTTTTAACAATATTTTATTGCTTCTCAACAAAGGTCACCATTATCTTCCCATACATTAGTCAACTTGTACAATATATTATTCTGCTTTTTTATTTATATTTAATATCCTCTCACTTCTATTACCATCATATTTCTTTTTGTTTTTCTCATGTTGAACTACCTATTAGCCAAGTGGTATGATCTGATTAAGAGGTACTATCTAGCCAGGCTCGGTGGCTCAACCTGTAATCCCGAGCCTTTGGGAGGCTGAGGTGAGTGGATTGCCTGAGCCCGCGGGTTCAAGACCTGCCTGGGCAATTTGGCGAGACCTCATCTCTATAATAAATAAATTAAAAAAAAATTAGCCGGGCGTGGTAGCGTGCGCCTGTAGTTCCGGCTACTTGGAAAGCTGAGGCGGAAGGATCGCCGGAGCCCAGCAGGTCGAGGCTGTGGTGGCCGGGAGCGGCCACTGCACTCCAGTCTGGGCGACAGAGTGAGATTCCAACTCAAAAAAAAAAAAAGAGGTACTATCTTAGTCTGTTTGTGTTGCTCTAAAGGAATATCTGAGGTTGGATAATTTATAAAGCAAAGAGTTTTATTTGGTTAATGATTTTGCTGGAAGATTGGCCACCTGGTAAAAGCCTCTGACTACTTCCACTCATGGCAGAAGGTAAATGGAGCAGGTGTATACAAAGATCACACCATGAGGGCAGAAGCAAGAAAGAGTGTGTGAGGGAGATGCCAGGCTCTTCTTAACAACCAGTTATCATTCAAAACTAATTGATACTCACTCACCACCTCCTCTCCAGAGAGGGCACTAATCTATTCACGAGGGATCCACCCCCATGACTCAAACACCTCTTATTAGGTCCCATCTTCAACATTAAGGATAGATTTTCAAAACCAGATTTAGAAAGACATACATCAAAGCTATAGCAGATACATTTGTTGTAATCTTAAACTCTCTTGTTTATATTAGTCTTGATTCATATGACTTTAGGTGTCTTTTAACATTTTTTAAAAAATCACTATGGACTAGATACTATCATTGTCCCAGTTTCATAATACAAGTTGAGACTCAGATGTAAAATAAGTTGTTTCAACTCACAGTAAGATAAGACTGTTTCTGACTCTTAAGTCTGTGATCTTATCAGTTCATGTGTGTAGTGGGGTGATAAGTGCTGGGAAGAGTGAGGCAATGCTTAATCCTCTTGATCCAGATCCAGATAATAGTAAGTCTCTGAAGCCTTCAAATCTCAATCCCTAGCATTTATAAAGGTGTTTTACCCTTTTATAAGAACACTCACCTTCTCTTCCGTGAAGGATGAGTCTTCTGTCTTTAAGAAGCAGAGGGGAGAGGGGAGAGAAGGGCATGGTGTGTTTAGGGAAGTCAAATAATGCTAGGATAGTGGAACCAAAAGGAAGGGGACATGGTTTCCTTGTCATCTATTGTGTCATCAACCTCTAGCACATAGTAGATACTCCAAAGACATTAGCTAAGTAAAAGGGATAAGTTATGGGAGATGACACAGGAAAGACAGGCTAGCGCATGAACGTCCAGGACTTCAGACAACATAATAGCTAGCTTCTCACCTATAGTGACTTAAGGGTGCATTATGAAACTCTGGATGTTTTTCTAAGCTCTACTTGGATAAACAGCTTATAAAATACAGAACAATTATAAAATATAAGCATTCATATGAAAGTCCTAATTGCTTGAGTGGGTATTGGAAAAAGCAGAATAAAGGAATTGGCCATGTGGACAGTGATAGGCTGTATATGAATTTCTGACTGAATTATACCCTAAGGCAAAGGCTGTATAACTGAGCCTTTGGAATTATTAAAAAACTAATTAAGAAGGATTATATCTTTAATATTCAGGTTTTTCCAAATATAAAAGCAATATAGGACAATATAAAAGATTAATTGAAATGTGTTTTACTCTCTTCCTCTCCAGTTCCCTACCACCTCTGCCATACACTGGTATTTTGCCACTGTGTTCTCCTAAAACTTTGTATAACATTCTCTCTTCACCAGACTTTTTTCCTAAGCAATTAGCTATTAGAAAATTTGAGCTGAGAAACAATTATCTTTAGAACTCGTGGGAATGAATTCCACAATATTTCTTTAGTTGTCAGGCCATTAGTGGTGCCAAACTGTTTTAGAGTCCTTATTAGATAAAAATCGGTTTTCCACATGAATTTAACAAATTCTAGCTCTGAAGGAAAAAAACCATAAAAAAGATACTCCTACTTTTTTATAGACAAGTAGATATGAAGTGAAATTATATTCATTATTGAAGTCTTCACAATCACCTTTGATTTTTCTCTTAATGTAAAAATATTTAAAACTGCCTTTCTTTAATATTTTATGCCACAATGCAGTGATGTACAGAACATACATAACAGAAATGTACAATTTAATATTTACTTGTAAATGAAGGCAATATGAACTATTTCACTATCTATTTTAACATGGATAAAACAGAAAATAATATTTCTTCTTTGTTACCATATTAAAACTTTAATAATTAAGATTCATAATAAAGATATTCTTCATTTAAATATATTATAACCCAGTGCTAAAAGTATCCAATAAGGCATCTCTTTAGACTTTTTACGCATGTGTTCTTTTTGTAGTGATACTGTGATATAGCTATTTTTATGGTTGTGGAGATAAGACAATTAGCCTCACAGTGGTCAGCTGCCTTCCTTAAGGAGTCTGGGTTACAAAGGCATTGTTTGCTTCTGACAAATTTTTGGTTTGGCTATCAGTTCAGATTGAGCATCCTTAAAAACAAAATCAAAAATCCAGAATGTTCCAAAATCTGAAATTTTTTGAGCGCCAACATGATGCCAGGAATGGAAAATTCCACACCTGATGACACATGACAGGTCACAGCCAAAACGCAAGCCCACGACACATAGTTTACTCAATGTCTCCAAGGGAAAAAGGACCCTCCCAATCCCTTCAGCTGCTAAATATCGTTCTCACGTAGGCTCAGATTCCCCCATGCTAAAAAGGCCCACAAAGGATAATAAAATGGCACATATAGTGATTGTGTGACATTTCTCCATGAATTTCCCATAAAAGTGCAGAAAAAGTGCTTTTAGACAACATGGTAAAAATGTGTTAGAGGCTTATCGAAGAACTACAGCAGCGTGCATTCATCACCAGAACAAGAAACTGTGTCAGTTTATAAAATCAAAGAGAGACTTCTAAGTCAAAATTCATTGCTAATGAGTCAGATGACTCTGGAAGAAATGTTTAAAAAAGCCATCCAGTAGAATGGCTGCTCATCCCTAAAGGACACACTTCCTGGTCCCTAAACTGCTTCCAATGCTTCCTTCTCATTTCCAAAATAAAACACAGTGTACAGTACCATTTTTAGCAAAACATAGCATCATAGGTGGAGTCTGAAAGCCTGTTGCTGGTTGTTGCTGACAAAGTTGTTTAACAACAGACAGAGGTATCCTAGTGATACTACTTTGCTGCGTAGTAAACCCTAATACATCATTTTTTCCACTATATTATTTGTATGTCATATGCTGTACTCAGTGCTTATGTATGAGTAAGTGTAAGGCAATGATTGCTTACCAATAGTATATAAATTCAGAGTTAGGAATGATGGTGATGCCAAAAAACCACAGACTGTCCACATGGGTGGCTAAGATAGTGACCTCTTTGCTTTTTGATGATTCAGTGAGTAAATACTTTGTTTCACGCACAATATTAATAAAGCTGTGCATGAAACTACCTTTAGGCTATGTGTATAAGATGCACATGGAATATCAACACATTCCATGTTTAGACTTAGATTCCACTCCCAAATACCTCATTATGTATATGCAAGCATTCTAAAAATGTGAAAAAATTAGAAATCGGAAACGCTTCTGGCCCCCTACATTTAGAATAAGGAATGTTCAATCTGCAGTAGAAAAATATATGTTTGGTTTAAATGACCCTAGGGGTTTCAGTTTTCTCATATGAAAGACAAGTCTAGATGAAAGTGATTGCTGATGCTGCTTATCAATATCGGGGCTGAGTTCTTTGCAGCCCTCTGCTCCTTCCCTCATGGTGACAAAGAGCCAGTGCAGCTAGAGCCATTATATTTGTGTTTCTGGAGGCATAAAGAAAAAAAATAGAAAACAAAAGGAGTGGTGCCAATTTTAGCAAAGTGAATATTTTCTTTTAAGTCTCCAGCAGACTTCTATGTAGATCTCATTGGCCATGGTTGGGTCACATTGCAATGCCAAGGTCCAGATGCTGAACCTGGGAAGGTTAGATTTTACTTTTCCAGTGTCTACTGCTGAGGAAGACAATGAAACAGGATTGGAAATGGAGACAAGAGCCAGGCTGTGTACCATGTTTTTTACCATTGCTCTGAATTCTGACATAAGAAGTTCAGCTTTCCTTTCCTTTAAAACAAACTGTCTTCCAAAAGGATATAGATCTCCTTTGAATGGAACAATTAAAACAATGAAGTGCAATGAAATGGCTGCTATCCAAAGAATTCTCTTTTCCCCTTATACAATTAATTACCTTCTGAATACTGAGTGTAACTATGATCTAATGATTGCATTTGAATGGTTTATGATAGCAAGTATAAATTCTTACCACAGAAAGACACGTGGATATTTTGTGTAGCTGAATCTGCTAATTATTCATAGTTCTGCTTCCTATTCCTAATGGTTTCATAACCAGATCCCTTTCAACAGCTTTCCTTGCCAATTGGTGTAGCCACATAACTATGTTCCAGCTGGTGGAAGTTACCCGGAAACGATGGTTGCTATTTCTCACATAGGAACTTTCCTTGCAGATCCTTCATGTTGTTCATTCTCCAACTGTTGGAGTAGATTTGATAGCTTGGAAACAAATGGTAGGACCACAAGACTGAAGGAGCCATTTGCAGATAAGAAACATGGACATCAGTCACTTAGGTGAGCAAGAAATAAACATGCATCATGCTAAGACTGAAATTTCAGAGTTTTCCAGTTACAGCATTTCTAGCATTGTAGAAACAGATACACTTGAAGAACTCCAGAAAAGATAAGAGCTCATTTGTAGTAAGATCTGGCCTTGCCCCAGCTTTCTGCAGTCATAAGCAGACAGCAGCCCTCTGCATCAAGACTGGCGATGTTCACTCAAGTGGGAACAGATTTTTTTTAATATCTCTGCTCAATTTAGTCAATGAATAACTCTTGAGTCTATCTCCTGAAGCTTTTCTTAAAACTTAACTCATGTTCACAACCATTAAAATATATTAATACATAAGCAGAGTTCAGTTGGATTTTCCAGGTCAGGAGCTAGACATTCAAAATCTATGAATAGATAAAAACAAAACACATTTATTAAATACATGTTTTCCAATGCCCATTTGAACAAAGAAAAATTTTTGCAAAGTGTGTACATTGCATATCCTTTAATTTCCCAGGTGTTGTGGGTCTACATTTCTTATACGAATTGCATAATTTATAGATGTTGATGGACCGACCACAAGATATCAAATTACACTTCATCAAGATAAAATGTTCTTGTCAATGTCTTTCTGAATAAGGCAACCTTAACTCTCTTTCTCAGGGCATATTACGCTCAGATTTATATTGCAATTCTTCGGTTTGGGACCTGTCATTCTCCTCTAGACCATTAGTTCCTTGAGTGCAGGAGTCTTATCTTATTTGTATTTTATGGACTTACCATACTGCCAATACCCATAACAGACATACAACAAATACAGGCTGATTAAATGAATAAATTACTTAGAAATGGATACAAATGATTACAGCCCTGATTGTAACTTGAACATATATTAAATAAGTTTTTATACGAATTTAATTCAAAGTTCAAATGCTGACGTTCACATTCAATATTTTGTGACAACATTATGAATAACAGCACTGATAACAACTGAATTGATCATAAAGATAATGTGATCTGCAAAGGAAAAAAAAGATGAGTTAAATTGGGATGCTGGGGGGGGATAAGGAGTAATGGTAACCAGAAAGTAAGACTGTCAAATGTCACTGCTTGTAATGATGAATGCCCTGAACTGCCGTGTGAGTCTGCTTACTTGTGTTTGTTCTGACCTAGCATCTTGGATCCCACCCTTATCTGAGGTACATATGAAGATGTACTTGGAAAAGGGGCATCTAAAAGTCCCAAAAGTCACTTGTCATGGCATTCAATAGTCTGTCCATCTGCCACTATCTTACATTGCAGTTGCTGTCTTCTGAGCTCGTCTGGCATGGTCGCTTTCCCCCAACCCAACCCTCCCAGCTCTCAGAGTTGTGAGTAGTTTCTCAGGAACAATGAGAAACTTGTCCGTTCCTCTGCTTTTGCCTACAATTCTCTGTCTGCAGTGCCGGACAGAAGCCTGATGATCTGATACTCTGAAGAAAGTTTTCCGTATAGCAAAGCAGTGAAGAAATGTGCCTTAATGAAGGACCTAGAGTTTTCATTTTTCTACAAAAATGAAGACGTTCACAAAAATGAATACATTTTTCATTAGGTTAAGAAGAACTGGAAAAAGAAGAGAATTCTCTTCATCACCAAGCCTTGGATACCTGAATGAGAAATGGAAGATTTATTTCTTCTTCATACACAATTGCAGTATAGCCTGGGTAAACCATGTTTCAGGACCCAAACAGGAAAACGTCCTACCTTCTGACTATACAAGTCTATGACAGAGAGGCAGATAGGTAGAGAGGAGATGAGACAGAGTAATTGCCTCTCCACCTTATAATCTAGAGCGTGATGCTGCCTCCTCTGAATCCTTTGCACATTGCCACGCTTCCATACTATAGTCTTTTCACGCTTTTTATTATATTTGTCACATTCCATTGACAGTTATGTGTTTGTACCTGAGTGTCTTGTATCTGACCATGTGGTCACTGCCTACTAGGATTGTCTTGTAAGTGGTAAATCGCCATGTTAGAAAGATGGTTTATGAATGGTGGAAGAACAAGTGAGTTGATTCCAAAACCGTCCCGGAGCAAGATGGACTGGAATGTGTCCCTGCAATGGCTTCACAGATATTCTCTAGAGACAACAACAATCAGGGATACTTGAAGAAGTTTCTAATGTGTCTGGGCAGACTCCAGAAAAATATTTAATAGTTCATGAACTCCTCAAAGGCTTTTCTGTTTTCTAAAAAGCATAAACGTTTTGAACAAAACCAGTTGGCATCTCCCTCAGAAGACTCTGCTCACCTTTTGAATTAGAGTGTCCAGAAATAATTGCACTTATGATAAGGGCTGTTGTGAAGAAATGTGATTAATTTTATTCTTTTAGAAAATCTACATGTTTATTTTTCTCTTGGAATTCCTGAGCGCACATGCTAGAGGGGAAAGGAAGCACAGACCAAAGAGATTTCTGCTCTTGTGAAATATCTGCTCGCTTGCTTTTTTTCTTCTTCTATTAACCATTACATCAGCAGGCTGCAACCTGCAATCTTCCCACCTTCCAAGGAGATTTGAGAGTGCATGACAGAGTGGCCTCACACCCCTCCTGTGATGACCCCAACAACCCGAACACTTTGATATTGGTCATATTTTGAGTAGCAGGTACCTTGAAGAAAGCAGCGATTCCCAAATGTCAGAGGGTTGTCTGTATCTTTAGAGAAGGCACTTTGAAAGGTGGCTCTTCTGAAATTTGACATGGAAATGCGATCTACAGAGCGCTGAGGATTTATTTTTTAGTCAGTTAGATTCTATAAGCAGAATGGAACTAGAGAGATGAGAGACTTGTGTGTCAACAGGCACTCTTTGATTTCACTCTCTTTGTAGACTTGTTATTTTTAAAGGGCTTATTACATATGTCTAATGTCATTTAAAGTGCCTACATGCACACATACACCGTGTTCTTTATAAAAGAGAATAAAGATAGCTCTAAATCATGAAGCTAAGGCAAATGGAAAGTGGAAAACAGATTTCTGGGTCAAAGTTAATTTTCCAGTGTTATATTGGGCACTTCTTGCAGGCCTTCACTCTTATTTTTCTCCCTTAAGCAATCCATATCCTTGAAAAGGGGTGGAGAAGCTTCTGCAGGAGTTGCTGGAAGGGAATCAGCTGAAGTGGCTGGACTGACTCATCCGGCCCAGCTGTGTTCGGTAATTGAGACCCAGAGCTTTGACCAGAATAGAAACAAGAGCAGTCTTCCTATTTCTTTCATCTTCATTCACCGCTAGGGCTTATGTCTCTCTCTCTCTCTCTCTCTTTCTCTCTCTCTCTCTCTCTTTCTCTCTCAAACTCTCTCTCTCTCACAATCTCTCTCTCTCTCTCTTGCAATCGCTCTCTCTCCCTCTCTCTCTCTCTCTCTCTCTCTCTCTATCTCATCTCTTCTCTACCTATCTGTCTGTCATAGACTTGTATAGTCAGATGGTAGGACGTTTTCCTGTTTGGGCCCTGAAGCATGATTTACCCAGGTTATATTGGAATCGTGGATGAAGAAGAAATAAATCTTCCATTTCTCATTCAGATATCCAAGGCTTGGTGATGAAGAGAATTCTCTTTTTTTTCCAGTTCTTCTTATCCTAATGAAAAATGTATGCATTTTTGTGAACATCTTCATTTTTGAAGAAAAATGAAAATTCTAGGTCCTTCACTAAGGCACATTTCTTCACTGCTTTGCTACACAGAAAATTTTCATATACAGCTTTCCAACTACCTACCCAAGCCCTTCAACTGATTGCTTTATCCTTTGTCTGACTTTGTGTTCAAATCATGATCATACCAAAGATTCACTACTCTAGATTTATGAAATGTACAATTTTAAGTGATTTGGGAAGTTAATAATAATTATATTAAATGTACAGACATATATTTATGTATCCATGTATGTTAGTATGTTGTATGTATGTAGATATCAGTTTTACAATTTTATTTTTTAATCTTTCCAATAGTCTAGTTGGCTCTGCATTTAAAAAATTCTCAGTCATTCTATGTCAGAAAGCAACTTTTATTTTTATAATAAGAACTCATGATTCCCCATCACCTACAAGGTAGGTTCTTTAGATAGTAGAATAATCACCCTCCCACTCCTTCCTAGATTTGAAAGCTATGGTGTTGGTACATCACTATTTTCAAGGAGCCTTTACTGTGGCACTTAACTTGTTTCATGACAATGTATTTATGCAGTGGTGTCTGCTCCTTGACTCTAATCTACCAGAGAGGCCCATGCCTTTTCTTTTTTTTTATATTCCCACTGGTATGATGGTTGGCACATGGAAAGCACTCAAATGAGGCTCATAAGCTGAATTAAAACTCTTATATGTTCCCTTTGTTGATTAAAACACACAGGGTTTTTAAAAAGCAACAATGATATAAATATTTTTTGGTTTTTTTCTTAGACATGACTGCAGATACTTCTCAACCTATAATGGAGTTGTGTCCTGATAAAACCGTCATGAGTTGTAATATTTTATGTTGAAAATGCCTTTAATAAACTTAACTTACTGAACATCATAGCTCAGCCTCACCTATTTTAAATGTGCCCAGAACACTTGCATCGGCCTGCAACTGGGCAAAATCATCTAACATAAATCCTATTTTATAATAAAGGATTGAATACATAATTTATTGAATACTATGTCGAAAGTAAAAACAAACAAGCAGAATAGTTATATAAATACTCGATATACAGTTTCTACTGAATGTGTACTGCTTTTGCACCATTGTAAAGTTGAAAAACCTTAAGATGAACCATCTTAAGTCGAGGACCATCCAGTAAAGAGAAAGTAAGATGTGGTTTATGAAAACTGGCAGACCAAAAGATCCCTGTCAAGTGTAACATTCAAAATAGGTCCCCAGGTCCCTGTGAGGCAAGGCTAATGAGCAACCCATCAGCCCCCCTGGAAATGTCAGTTCTTGTTCCAGAGCAAGGATCTTGTTCTTACGATTTTCAAAGAACATTTAAAGCACCCGGAGCAGAATAGCCTCCTTCCAGAGCAAAAGTGAACCAACGTGGGTGGAAGAAAGGTGAGAGAGCAGAGACGGAGAAGATGGAACAGAGCATTTGAGCAGCCATTATCTGGGGAATTTTCAAGTCATTTATTTTATTTTGAATTAAATATGACATGATCTTGGAGAGCAATAACTCTAAGCAGGACTGTTCCAGATACTGGACCTCGTCATGATTTTGCCGCTATCTAGAAAATGCCACTGGGGAAGACGCCTCAGCTGTTGTCTTTGGTATGTGAACACCAGGGTTCCCCAGACAAATAGATTCAATCAGATATAAGTATCTATGCACTCTGACCTCAGCTTGACCTAAAGAGAGGAGTGTTTTCATAGCTGGTAGGCAAAAAAAAAAAAAAAAAAAAGTTTAAAGTAGGTTTTTAGTTCCCAGCGATGACTTTTTTCATGTGCTCATTTGTTTTTATTATTCTTTCCATCCAGATGTCTCATTTTCTGCTGCAACTGTTTCCAGCTGTAGCCTTCTGCAAATAAAAACAGAAATGCCAGCAATAATCACTATCAAATGTAGAGGGTCCTATTTCATGTCCAGAGTCCTAGAGCACTGCAGAAATGGGTTTGAAAAGCAATCCCTTTGAGCTATAGTGATGACTGGCAATGACAAAGCATTTTTTAAAAGTTGGACAGAGCTATACAAGGTGCATACATCATGCCATGTTTAATCCTCACAATATTATGACAAAAGCATTATTATTGCTCCCATTTCACAGTTGGGGAGGTTGAGGCACAGATAAGTCAGGTAAATTGTCTGACATCAAAGACAGCTGAAGATGAGGGTTTCAAAACTAAGAAAGTCTGATATCAAAATGTAAACATTTATACTATGCTACTTTGTTTCCTCATAGCGAATACACAGGATGAAAGAGAAAATATTTAAATTGACCTCCTTTTAGTCTGCTTCTTGTCTTCCTCTCTTTTTCTCTCCCTTCTTCTCTCCCTTCTCACTCTTACACTTCTTTTCTCCTTCCTCTCTCTCACTTTCCTCTGTCTTGGCTTCCTTTCTTTATCCCTTAAAAAAATACCCATACACAATATGCTTATATTTTCTTAGAAAATGTGAAATACATGAAAAAAACTATTTTTTTAGTGTGTCAGAGATCATATGTGTTTTACTTTGCATTCCTTTACAACACTTTTTAGTAACTATTGTAATGTCCAGTTGAGAGGCAATGAACCTGAGACACGAAGTGGCTACTCGCCTGCCTCCTCTGTGTTGAGTAGTGGATTCTGTTGGTTGTTATGTGTTCTCTTTAGGCAAAGAAGTGTCACCATGTATATACACATTGCAAAAATAATCTTGAACTTTAGATTTTATTGTTTCAATTAACAACTGAAGCTATAACTCCTGAACACTGGAGATAGATTGGCAGTGGAATAGCCACAGGAAGGAAAGTGTAAAAAGAATGTAGGAGTGATTCACAAACTTTCCTCAACTTAAAACATTTTATACACATTTCTTTTAACATTTATCTTGTAGCTCCTAGAAGTCCTTAGGCACAAACAACGAGCATTTCTTGATCCATTCAAAGAGCCGTGTGATTAGCTCATTACATGCTAGGCAGAAGCACTTTAGATGGATCCATTTCTTTAATTTACAACTGATGCAAATTCCTGGCCTCATTCTACTGTCCTCATAAAAGAAAATACATTCTAGCCCATAAAAAGAGAGGGGGGCTATTATCAGTGGGAGACAAGGCCACAGTTTATAGAAGATGCAGTGAAATGTGACATAACCCAGAAGCCAGGCTCAAAAACGGGTATAACACTCAAGTTTTTATTCTAAGACCATATTGAAAGCTCACTTGAACGCAACAAATAGGTCAATAAAACTGTGCTGGATCCAGTTTTAAGATGTGTTGTCAGGTTTGTTTGTTTCTTTGTTATAGCTGTATAATAGCTTAAGATTAAATCAGACATTAATTGGATATCACAATTTCCGTTTCTTAATGATTCAGTTATCATTATTCTGTACTATAATTGTAAAGCTGGACTGTACAATCTGGTAGTCCCTAGGCACATGTACCACTTAACCACCTGACAGGCAACATTCTGAACGGAGACATTTGTAAATGTAAAATGCATACTGGACATTGAAAACAGTATGAAAATAAAAATGTAAAGTTTCTAATTTAATAATTATTAAGTAACTACATGTTGAAGTTCTAATATTTTGAATATATTAAATTAAATGACATATATGATTGAAGTCATTTTTCTCTTTTTTGATATGCTACTACCAACTTTTAAATTACATATATGACATATTTTTCTCAAAGAGAATTGCTGTAGGATTTCTCTATCATCGCTGTCCAGCTAGCTTATAAATATTTTGAGTAATAAGCAAACTAGTATAAGATGGTGAAAATCAATAACCTGTCCCTTTAATATGTGGAGTATTTGCTCTTCGTAGAAAACAACATACAGATATTTTTACAAAGGTCTTGAATTTGACCTTTAATGTGACTGAATCCACATTTAAACAGAAGTTTTAGTTGCTATATTTAAACATATTGCCATGCTTGAAGAGGATTTATCACAATCATTATAAGTTCTAGAATATAATTTCAGATCCATAATAGATATTGAAATTATAAACACAATGTGTATTAAAATGTGCTACGCAAGAAACTTCCAGAAGAAACAAAGTTTTTTGTATCTTTAGTTCTGCCACCCCTAGACTGCCAGCTTTTTTCTTAAGCTGGTTTCCTTGAGATTACAGGGTGGTTGTGGGTTCTAGGAGTCATCTGGATCCAGGAAAGAAAAGAGGCAATTGGAAGAAAAGGAGTCATCACTTCTTTGTGTTTCCTTTTAAGAGCCAGAGAACATTTAGCAGAAAACAGACCTTCTCTCAAGTTCCATTGGTTGGAATTGTGTCAAATGTTCATGACTAAACCAGACATTGCCAAGGGAAAAGGGATAACCACAGTCATCTTAGAAATGTCAGGACACTCTGTCAGAGAATGCATTCCACCTACTCAGAAGCACATAGCCTTACGGGGGAGGGAAGGAAACTGAATAAATCAGACTTCTGATGATTAGGAAGTGGGAGGTGGAGGTGGTGGAGATGAATGTTCAGTAGATAAATCACAGGTGGCCGCTGAAAATTGCAACTGAAACCTTTTCCAGTAAACAGACATTTTGAATTTTAAATTCTGAATGTCATCCCTCAAAGTAAATTAATTTAAGTGTTTCCAAAAATAGAAACTTCCTTTTTAAAAATCATCATTTTTTTCAAGGATCCTGAAATCCTTGTTTTTTTATTCAAAATTAAATATATGCTAATATATTTTAACAATTTTTCACTTAACTATTAACTATTCACAAAATTTTACAAGGAATGTCTTAACAGACAGTATAAGAAAAGCAATGCATTTCAAATGAACAAGAAAGGAAAACAAACAAAAACAAAAACATAAAGCCTTCATTCTGGTTTTTCTTTCTTATTGTTTTCATGATACTTAATATGTTTCTCAGAGAGTAAATACCCCTTGAAAATCAGCTCCTATCTTGCTTGCTTAAAGATTTCAACTTTGCTTTACAACTCTAACTGGTTTGCTCAATGTTGTGTACATTGTATTAAACAAATAACTAACTAATCAATGATGAATTTCATCAGAAATTCACATAATGTGAGAGGTGGAAAGTGGTTCTTAAATGATCAACCCCAAATCCTTTTCATTTGACAGGTTGTAAAACTTAGGTACAAGTACTTCAGATATGCTTATAATATCCATTCACATATTCAGTCAACAAATATTTAATGTGTGCCTACAATACAAGCACTGGAGTTTAACTGTGAAGAATATGACAATGTTATGATTAGTGTTTGCAGATAGGTAGAGAGGAAAGATGGACAATAAGCAAAAAAGCAAAAATTAGATAATTACCAAGTTGATAAGATAAGGAAAACAGAAAGAGAATAAGATGATCAGATGGTCTCTCAAACCTCAAGAATGAGAAACACCAGACTGTGTGAAGGAAACGAAAGAGAACATTCTTGGCAGAAGAAAAAGCAAGATCAAAGACCCAGAATCCAGAAAAGTTTGGTCCATTTAACAAAATCACGGAAGTCAATATAACTGAAGGAAATAGGGTGGTCAAGGTGGAGAAACATCTAAAAGAATGTCTTGGATGTAGGCTAGGGGAGACCATAAAAGGTCTTTTTTTTTTTCTAAAAGAACAATCTAAAGATATCAGAGTTTTGAAGTAGAAGAAAAAATCATCTGATTTACATTTTAAAAAGCTGATTCTGGCCTACCTGTTATCTTAGAAATGGATTAAAGAATGGCATCAGTGGGAATGAGAAAGTTCTTGCTCCTTCAGTTAAGAGACTGTTGTAGTAATCCAAGTGAAATGTTGGACCAGGTTGGTGATACCTGTGAAACTTGTTTAAAAATCATGGTTACATTCAAGATGCTCTTAAAAGAAACTGTAGGACTTACTGATGGATTGTATAAATGATGTAGGGAAAACGAACAAGTAAAAGATGGATTCTAGTTTTCTTGAATTACCACTAAGGCTGAGATGGTATTGGAATCAGGCACATGGAAACATTTTGAATATTGAGAAGCCCATGACTGACCCAAGTGGCAATGACAACTAAGAGGGTGGACATCTGAGTCCCCTTTACTGATAGAGAGGAGGGCTGTGATTAAAACCCTGAGATACGTCTGTCACATTACACACTGGACAGAGGGGAGGCCAGGAAAGAAACTAAGAAGGAGAAACCACTTGGGTAGAAAATACTAGAAAAGTGTGGTACCTATGGAGCTAAGGAAAGAGGTTTATTTCAAAAGCTGGGAATGGTGATCTAACAATATAAAGATTCATTCTGACCATCAAGAAGGCAATTTCAGTGGAGTGGAATATAGAAGCCGGAAATGAAGTTTGCAGAAATGCAGTTTTATTATTTTAAGCAAATAGAGTAAGGTTTAATTATTGTTCACAATTTTACTAGTCTATGTAGAAATGTACATCACTGAAAGTATAGTCTACACTTATGAAATGCCAACTTTAGAACATTATAGTTTTCTGTTTTTCTTCTGGAGAAAATAAATAAAAAGTTATATCTTATGAATCCAAAAATACAGAGGAGGGAGGATACCAACACAAACTATGAAAACAATTTTTTCAAGACTTGTTTTTTGAACAAGTCTTGAAAACAGAGAATAGTGGCTATGAATGAATTGCTGAATCACACCTAATTTAGTCCTGATATTGTTGCACCACAAGGCCTTGGAATAATTCTCATTTTTTAGTTCTTGGATAAATCAAACAGCTCCACGTTCTCAACTTTCCAGTGTGTAAATGAAGGAATCATGTATTTGTTGGGCAAATCTTTTTTTTTTTCTTTTGAGTTGGAGTCTCACTCTGTTGTCCAGGCTGGAGTGCAGTGGCACACTCAGGGCCACCCCAGCATCAACCTGCTGGGCTTAAGCGATCCTTCTGCTTCAGCCTTCCAAGTAGCCAGAACTACACGTGCGTGCTACCTAACGCCTGACTAATTTTTAAAAATTTATTGTAGAGATGAGATCTCGCCAAGTTGCCCTGACTGGTCTGGAACCCATGGGCTCAGACAATCCACTAGGCTTGGTCTCCCAAAGTGCTGGGATTTCAGGCTGAGTCACCAAACCTGGCCATGTTGACCAATCTTTGAGAGCCTGTGATGTGCTAGACCATGTGATTGGTGCAGAGGTGCAACAATAGAAAGGCAGCTTCCATTTTCTTTTTCTTTTTTTTCTTTTTTTCTTTCTTTATTTCTTTTTCTTTCTTTCTTTCTTTCTTTTTCTTTTTTTTTTTTTAAGAAAGCAGGATTTATTAAGAGGACAGAAAAGCTCCCACAGTGGGAGAGGACCCAATGAGGTTGTCTGACAGCCTCCATTTTCAAAGAGCTAAAGGGTAGCAGAGAAACAAGCAAATAAGTGAAGGACGCAAATAGTGAAGTATAAGAAGTTACTGCAATATTTGAGGAACAGCCACTAGTCCTTTTTTGCGCATGGCTTCACTAATCCTATCAGATATGAGTAAGCTAGTCTAAGGAACTGGCAGACAGTAACCAGAAAAAAGATGTGTGAGGGAGAGGTTAACACGGAAAGGATGGTAAATGTTCAAAAGGCAGAGAGATCTGGAAAGAGCAATGGGAACTGGATGAATTCGTTGGACAGAAAACAGCCTGGGAAGTAAATAATGGTGAAAAATAAGATAGTAGAGCGAAAATGTGTGTGTGTGTGTCTGTGTGTGTGTGTGTGTGTGTGTGTGTGTGTGTGTGTGTGTGTACACATGTGCGTGTGCACATTTCTGTTTTAAGACGGACAGGTAGCTTTGATGGTGAATGGGGCTGACAAGAAGAAGAAAGGAAGAGATTCAATATGAAGGAGACAGAGATAAGGCCATTATTTAAGAGTTTGAATTTTGCACATAAAACCTTACAAAATAATGCAAAAATAACACCATATCTACCTTTCTCTGCAAGGCTTTTTGAAATAACTTAGCCAATGTGAAATACTGCATTGATACTAATAATAGCAGAAGGCACAGAAGGAAAAAAATTGGTGTTAAATGTTATAATCAGAGATTCCCTAAACTTTTTCAATTAGCTTAAGATTTGGAAAGTGAAATGAAGTTTGCAGAAATGCAGTTTTATTATTTTAATCACATATAGTAAGGTTTAATTATTGTTCACAATTTTACTAGTCTATGTAGAAATGTATATCACTGAAAGTATAGTTTACACTTACGAAATGCCAACTTTAGAACATTATAGTTTTCTGTTTTTCTTCTGGAGAAAATAAATAAAAAGTTATATCTTATGAACATTATATTCTATTAAGATTTCTACTAATATTTAACATGCTCTTGCTCCTGTATAATCATTTTCTAAAATGATGTGACATTTAACTTCAACCATACCAAAACATATTAAACAAACTAGAGAAAAATTAATGTATTGAAAATAAAGTTCATTATTTCCAAAGAATAGGCATTTCTATCTACAGTGTGATATTTTACATATATTTCCATTAATGATAGAATTATCAACATAAAAAACAAGGAGTCATCAAACTATGATGATATAAAGTATCGGTATCATTTTGCATTTTCACCAGCAATGACTGAGAGTTTCTGTTTCTCTCCATCCTTGTCAGCATTTGGTGTGGTGAGTGTTCACATTTTGGTGATTGTGGTATGATAGTATCTCATTGTTTCAATTTGTATTTCCCTGATGATATACGATGTCAGGTATCCTTTCCTTTGCTTATTTGTCATCTATATATCTTCTCTGGTGAGATTTTTATTAAAGTCTTTGGAGCATTTTAAAAAATAAATATAGTTTTCCCATGTAAACAGCAGTCACATTCCTCGATATTGACTCAAAGGAGTTGAAAACTTATGTCCACACAAAACCTGCACATAAATGTTTATAGTAGCTCTATTCATAAATGTCAAAAACTTGAAAGCAACCAAGATGTCCTTCAGTAGGCAAATGGATAAAATAAACTGTGATGTACTTAGAAAATGGAAAGCTTTTATTTAGCACTGAAAAGAAATAAGTCATTAAACTATGTAAAGACATGAGGACATATTACTAATTGAAAGAAGTCAGTCAAAAAAGGCTGCACACTACATGATATCAATGATCTCTATATGGCATTCTGGAAAAGGAGAAACCATGGAGACTGTAAAAAGATCACTGTTTGCCAAGCATTAGAGGAGGGAGAAAAGAATGAAGAGGCAGAACAAAGAAGAGGCTAAGGGCAGTGAACAAACTCTATATATGACTATAATGATGGATATATAACCACATCCACTAAATGTACAACACCAAGAAACTTAAACGATGAACTTTGGATGATAATGATGTGTCAGTGTAGGTTCATCAATTGCACAAATGTATCCTCTGGTGGGAGACGATAATAATAATGTAGGCAGTGCATGGGGAGAGTCTGAGTTATGCAGGGAATCTCTATGTCTTCCTCTTAAATTTGTTGTGAACCCAAAACTGCTCTAGAAAAGCAGAGTCTTTAAAAAAGTCTCAGCCAGGCTCGGTGGCTCAGCCTGTAATTCTGCGCTTTGGGAGGCTGAGGTGAGTGGATTGCCTGAGCCCTCGGGTTCGAGACCTGCCTGGGCAACTTGGTCAGACCTCATCTCTTATAAATCAAAAAATTAGCCAGGCGTGGTAGCGTGCGCCTGTAGTTCCAGCTACTTGGAAGGCTGAGGCGGAAGGATCGCTGGAGCCCAGCAGGTCAAGGCTGCAGTGGCCGGGAGCGGCCACTGCACTCCAGTCTGGGTGACAGAGTGAGACTCCAACTCAAAAAAAAAAAAAAAAAGTCTCAGTGAAAAATCTCTCTACTAGAAAAAGTCAGACAAATAAAAATGAAATCACCAATTTATTCCCAACTTTAATACATGTGATATGAAAATTATGACACAGACTAACAACTCAGTTATGGATTTTCAACTTTCACGGTAAATGCATCCAAAGGAAGTGAACTCTGAAAATGTTAAGGTTATATATGTTATCCTATAGGGATGATTTTAAAACTCATTAGAATTTTAAAAAATTCTAGAAAAGTTTAGTGAAAGCATTGGTTATTTTGCATAATGAGTGTGAGGCTTTAGAAATAAATGTTTAAAAAGGTTTTATATGCAGCAGTTATAAAGTCTATGTTCTTATTTCTCTTGTTGAAAGTAACATTTATATGCTAATGAATTCCACTGTAGTAGAATTCCATATTTTTTAAATGTCTAGTTGTATTACCAGAGCGTAAGTGGTTCCTGAACTAAACAATAACCCCAGCTCCATAAGATTTCTAAGTGCTATTTTCAGAAGAATAAATTAAAGGCCTTGTCATAATTTAAAATAAAAACCTGATTAGCTTTTATGAATAATTAATAATATCTTAGACTGAGTACTATATGCCAAACTGGTCTATGTTTTATGTATAGATTTATGTGTACATGGAGATGCATAATACATACATACTTCATAGTTTTCACACCGAGCCTATACTGGAGAGTGTATTATTATTCATTTGTTAATGGTGAGGACACTGACACACCTGTTAACAGAAGAAAAAAACAACAACAACTAATTTAAGTTATTCTAAAGAGGTTTATTCTGAGCCAATATGAGTGACCGCAGCAAGTGGAAAACACAAACTCAAGAATTCTTGAGTAAGTGGGTGCCAAGGTGGTTGGATTACAGTTTGGCTTTATACATTTTCAAAAGCAAGAGTTATAGGCAAAGACATACATCAATACGTGGAACATATACATTGGTTCAGCCTAAAATGGTAGGATATCTTGAGGCAGGGGTTAATAAGTTATGGGTGGCATCAGAGATTCTTTATTTTACAATTGGTTAAAGGAGCAAGACTCTGTCTTAAACTTGGAGTCAGTAGAAAGGAATGTTTAACTTTACTAGGATGCAGTGCCAGAGTCAGCCACAATACACTGGGTCAAAAATGAGTTGTTTAGCAAGATTGATGGTTTGCAAGTGTGACTTAACCCCTGCTTTGCATGACCTTACATCCTGTTTAATGTTTAGTATCTACTTGTCACGAAAAGTCTGTCTTAACCAGTCTTATGGTCTCTATTGTTATGTTAATTCTGGTCACTAGTTGTGCCTAAACTCTAAAAAGGAGAAAGTACAATGATGCCCATCCAATCTCTCTTCCCATCATTTCTGAGAACTCAGAACTCAGTGTTTATCTTGTTTCTACATTCCCTTTGGCTAAGAAGGGGAGAGAAGTTTCCATCAGTGGGGGGCTTAAAATTTTATTTTTAATTTACACACATCACATTCATAGGTGGTGGAAGCAGGGTTGCTTGATCAAATATAAGACACCTAGGTAAATTTGAGCTTCAGATAAACAACACAATTTTTTTATAACTGGGTTTTAAATATTCCATTGGATAAATTAAAACTAAAAACATTCATCACATATCTGAAATTCAAATTTACCTAGGTATCTTGTATTTTTATTTGCTAAATCTGGGACTGTAGGTGGAACAGAAATTTCTCTCTGGTCTGGCTAGTTTCAGAGGTTGTGCTTTCCCCCATGACCTTGAACCATTACTGTTTGTATTAGACGAGAAGCTTGATATAGTAAAAAAAAAAAAATAATAAATTGGAGCAAGGCTGACTTTAAAATAAAAGACACAATGAAAGAGTTCTTTCTCATTGGAGCATTCGTCATCATCATTATCATGGTTGTAATCTGCTGTACATTAAAAGCTGCCTACATATCAGGAACTATGCTTCTTGTTCTATATAAATTTATTCATTTACATATTACAGGTATTCTTTCCATATAACAGAGAGTTAAGATGCTCTTTCAACGTCACACAGCCAGTGAGTGATTTGATCCCAAAGCAGCTACTCTCATGATGAAACTTAAACTGCAGTTTGTGCTATGTCACTCGGTGATTCTTGAACTCTTGCAAGTATCAAAATTACCCAAAGAAGAGCTTGTTAAGGCAGATTGCTGGGCCCAAATCCCTAGAATTTCTGATTCAGTTCTAGGATGGGGTTCAGAAATTTGTATCTTTAACAGTTTCCTAGGTGATTCTCAAGCTGCCAGTCTGGGACTACACATTGGAAGCCATCTACTGCCAGAAATCCTGTCTCTGGCCTTTTTTCCTATTGAATACCTAAATTTCAGTGAGATGAAGGTTAGAAAATAGATGTTGCAAGAAAATAAATACGGAAGTACCTCCAGAAGAAGAAGATGGAGCAGCCCAGTGAACAAATGAGAAACAACATTGTATCTACATAGTATTTTATAAAAAGGATTAAGTGGAATTAGGAGAAAGTAACTGCAATACAGATGGTATGGGTGCAAAGGTGAGACAGAGTAATTAGTACAGGTTAGGCATATATAGATACATTTCTTGTAGGCAGGTTTCAGGAAGTATTCAGACATTTTTCTTATAACATCTTAACTGCAGAGCACGCTGGAATGTGGACCTGTCAACCCACCCCACCCACCTCAGTCAATCAAAAGAAAATACCGCCAGATATAAGAATAGGACAGACCGACATTTCAGCTCACAGTTTAACATAATCAATAAAATCCATCAGGTTCCCTGTTGAACCTGAAGGCTCAGCCCCACTCCTTAACCCATCAAGGCACAGAAATGATAATAAGACCAACCTTCCTCCCATCAGAGGTGGAGAGGTTATCTATACTTCACCTTCTTCAACATATCAATAACAAGGTAGCTTTATCTAGCTATTAGTTGAGAGTCAAAGTCTTTCTTTTTGAGAGACTCACCCATGCTGTCAGGTCTTTGGGGGCATTCATCTTCCTCTTTCCCTCTTTTCTTCCGCATAAACTTTGTTTCCTTCTCTTCTTCTCACTGGTAGACTTTGTTTTAAAACTTTGCTGGCTGCTCTGAAATTCATTTCAGGGCCAAGTCAAAGAGCCCACAAGTTTTGCATCTTATTCCATTGGGCATCAAAGGAATACAATTCGTGCATGAAGAGAGGATGAGTTTATCCCTAATATTACATGGTATAAATGTAAGCTAGCTGTAGAAGGACTGAACAGCTATTTCCCCCCACCTCCACTTAATTTGGCTCTTTAGAGATAAAATTTTCCTCTTTAGCCTGAAAAATAAAAGTAAACAAAATCCACCAGACATGTCACAGTTGTTTCTAGCATTAGACTAACATTTTCTTCAGACCATTTGGGATTGTGAAAAAAATTATCACAATTTTAAAAGTTTTATATATATATATATATATATATATATATATAAAATCTTTGACCTGCCTTTTAGGAAGTGCATATAAGGAAATTGTAAAATTTTAACAGATTGATTGACATTGATCACAGCATTGCTTCTAACAGAGGTGACTGGAAACGAGCTGGATTGGGCAATTTACCAAAGCACTTCCTACCCAGGCCTCTTGCCAGCAACCTTGGACTTTTCCCATTCTGAGCCTGCCAAGCTCCTCCCCACTGCAGAGCCCATGGGTTTCTGCACATCTTTCGTGTGTCACCTTAAATGAGGCTCCTCTGTGGCTTTCTATTTCCTGAAGTTATTATCACTAGTTATATGTACATGCTGTTGACTTATTTATTTCTGTATTGACTTCAAATCTGTAATTTCCATGAGGATAGTGGTCATCTCTGCTTATTCAGTAGATCTCGCCTAGTGTCTGGCACTTAATAAGCAGTAAGTATTCATTGAATGAGATAGTGAATAATTCTTTCCCAGACCCTGTCCTATAAATTTATTTTGCTGAATTTTACAAAATGTTTGGAACATTTGCTTCAAAAGATGCCATGTGCTGCCTTAAGTCAGATGACTGTGTATTCGCTAATTTCCAGAAGCCATATTATTAAGTTCTCATTTTATTTAAATGATTCAATTACCTCTCTGCCTTAAAAAAGGAAATATTACTTAATTAGTAGTATATTGAACTGGAGCCTCTCTTTGCCTGTTAATTTTTCATCAACTTCACTAATCAAAAAAAAATTTTAAAAAGGCAAAAAGTTGTCTTCCAGGAATAAATAATTTGAAACATTCAAGTGAAAAGAGGAGATAAGCAATGCATTCTGGGTATTTCTGGTTTAATGCCTTAGGCATATGACTGCTTGCATAGGCTAGATACTATTTCACTGTATATCTTGAAATTGTTAGTTAATTGAAAAATTAAAAATTAGACCTAAATAGGGAAATAGGGCAATAAAATATGCCAACCGTCATCTCCCCCAATAAGCAAACAAGAAGCAATGTTTAGATGAAAGTGCTAGAGAATACATTAATTTAAGGTGTTTTTCAGTAAAACAATCAAACAAATATCCCCAATAACAATTCCAGGTTTAGGATGTTCTGGGCTATTCAATTCTATGTTTGGACAGGTTATTTTACACTTACAGTGTTATGCTTTTCTTTTTGTCATCTAGTTTACTCTTTGTTGGTATTATTTATGTTTTTAAAACTTTGAGGCATTTACAGTTCCTGTAGTGTTTAATCTAATGCTTTGTTCATGGTAAGTGATTCTAAGGATCTTTAAAACTAGTTTGACAAGTGAATGAGAATTCTCAGGGGGATTGTGATTTATTTTTATATTTGCATTGTCTAAATGTAAACTTATGACATACAATTGCATTTTATAGTATTAGTTGTATTGGTCAGGGTTCTTTCAGAGAAACAGAACTAATAGGATACATATACATATGTATACATTTCATATATATGTATATATATATATATATATATATATATGAATAAGAGTTAGTCTTGACATAAATATTCAATGTTCTACAGAGGTGACACACACCCCAGGATTATCTAGGTGAATATCTTTTTGTAGAATACTATAAGAGACATATCGTGACTATAAGATTAATGATAGCCATAGGCCCATTCAAACATCCCTTAGGACTGAGACTATGTGTTACTTCGTAGTGAGATGTCACCTCGCCTGGGGATTTCCAACCCTGGCCTAGGGATTTCGAGGAGAGAAGATGAACAATTATAAACCTTAAAACAAAGCTTACTCTTACAAGAATAGTTTTAGCTCCTTTTATAAAAGAAACACCTGGTAATTGACCTGGACTGACTATAGGTATAGAAAGGGGAAAGAATCTTCCAACCTGAGAATTGTCTGCCAACAAAGACCTCCCAGTCAGTGAGTCAGCAGACCTCCTAACTGTATCTGGTCCACAATCCATGTTGTAAGGGTGCTGCCAGAATAAACTACTTGGACATCAGCCACAGCCAAAGACTCATCATTGATGAGAATCAAACCACAGTGGAGAAGTTGTTCCTTGGGAAGCTGGTTAACTAAAACCCTGAGACCCAAACATAACATTTAGGTTGTTTTATTATTGACTGTTGATTAAAGGTGCCAAAGTGAAGTTACATTGTAGCATACAGTTATTTTTTCTGTAGTGATGAACATCCAATATGTTCAGTGGAGAATCCGTACAGAGAATGGCCCTGGATATATTCTAGTGTTTTTCTAACCTCCCCCCCCTTTTTTTTTAAATTTAAGAGGTATATGTGTAGGTTTGTTTCATAGGCATACTGCATGATGGAGAGGTTTGGACTTCTGTTAAGCCCATCACCCAGGTGGTGGGCATGGTCCTCAATGAGTAGGTTTTCATCCCTTACCCTCATCCTTCCCTCTTCCCTTTAGGAGTTCCCAGTGTCTGTTTTTCCCATCAGTATGCCCATATGTATACAGTGTTTAGCTCCCAATTTTAAGTGAGTATATTTGGTAATCAGTTTTCTGTTTCTGTGATAATTCACTTAGAATGATGGTCTCCTGCTGCATCCATGTTGCTGCAAATGACATCACTTTGTTCTTTATGTCTGTATACTACCTCATGGTGTATCTGTACCATTTTCTTTATTTAGTCCACCATTGATGGGCACCTAGATTGGTTCTATTTTTGCTATTGTGGATAGTGCTGCAATAACCATATGAGGGTCGGTATCTTTTGAGTAGAGTTATTTATGCTCCTTTGGTCATATGTCCAGTAGGGAGATTGCAGGGTCGAATGGTAAATATATTTTTTGTTCACTGAGAAATCGCCAAACTGTTTTCCACAGAATATAAGCTGTTATATTCCCTTTTTTCTGCAATTTCACCAACATCTTCTGTTTTTTACTTTAATAATAGCCATTCTGACTGGTATGCAATGGTATCTCATTATAGTTTCAATTTGCATTTATCTGATGATTAGTGACATTGAGCTTTTAAAATATGTTTATTGGTTACTTGCATGTCTTTGAGAAGTGTCTCTTCATGTACTTTGCTCATGGGGTTATTTTTTTTCCCTAGACTATTTTTCTTTATAGATTCTGGATATTATTACTTTGTGTGCTGCATAATTTGCAAATATTTTCTCCCATTCTGTAGGTTGTCTATTTACTTTGTCTTTTGCTGTGCAGAAACTCTTTAGTTTGATTAGATTCACACTCGGCTTTTGCTTTTGACATCATGGTCATGAGTCATGGCCTCGGCTGATGTTTAGAAGAGTGTTTCCTAGGCTTTCCTCTAGGACTTTTATACTTTGAGGTCTTATGTTTAATTTATTAATCCATCTGGAGTTAATTGTTGTATATAGTGAAAGAAAGGGGTCCAATTTCATTTTTCTGCATATGGTTAGCCAGTTTTCCCAGTATCATTTGTTAAACTGGGTGTCTTTCCCTCAGAGTTTGTTTTTATCAATGTTGTCAAAGATGAGATGGTTGTAAGACAGTAGTTTTATTTCTGTGTTCTAAATTCTGTTCTGTTGGTCTTTGTGTCTATTTTTGTACCAGTACCATGCTGTTTTGGTTACTGTAGCCTTGTAGAAAAGTTTGAAGTCTAACAATGGGATGCCTCTGGCTTTGTTCTTGCTTAGTATTGCTTTGGCTATTTGGGCTTTTTTTTTTTTTTTTCTTCCGTTGTTAAAAATGATTCTGATAATATGATAGGGATTGTGCTGAATTGTAGATTGCCTTAGGCAGTATGGGCATTTTAACAATATTGGTTATTTGAATCCATGAAGTGTTTTTTTCATTTGTCTGCGTCACCTTAAATTTCTTTCAACAGTGTTTTGTAGTTCTCATTGTAGAAATCATTCACCTCTTTGGCTAAATGTATTCTGAAGTACTTTTTTGTGGTTATTGTAAATGGGGTGGTGTTTCTGGTTGGGTTTTTAGCTTAAAAATTGTTGATGTATAGAAATGCAACGGATTTTGAACACTGATTTTGTAACCCAAGACTTTCCTGAAGTATTTTGATAGCTTTTATTTCATTCTCTTGCCTAATTGCTCTTGATAAGACTTCCAGTGCAATGTTGAATAAGAATAATGATGGTGGGTATCCTTGTCTTATTCCAGTTCTGAGGGGGAAGTCTTACTTTCAACTTCTGCTCATTAAGTATGATGTTAACTGTGGGTTCGTCATAGACGGCTCTTATTATTTTGAGGAAGGTTTTTTCAATGCCTAGGTGGTTGATGGTTTTTATTATGAAAAGATGCTGAATTTCATTAAATTTTTTTTGCATCTATTAAGACATTTATGTGGTCTTTGTTTTTACTTCTGTTTATATGGTGAATTATGTTTATTAATTTGCATATGTTGAACCAGTCATGCATCCTGGAAATAATCCCATCTTATCATGATAAACAATTTTTCTGATGTACTGCTGGATGCAGCTTGTTAGTATTTTGTTTAGGTTTTATGCATCTAAGTTCATCAGGGATATTGTCTTGTAGTTCTTTTTCTGTGTTGTGACTTTGTTACTTTTTGGTATCAGGATGATGTTAGCTTTGTAAAATGAGTTAGAGAAGGATCCTTCTTTCTCAGTTGTTTGGAATAATTTTAGTAGTTTTGGTCCCAGCTTTTCTTTGTTTGCTTAGTAGAATTCAGCTGTGAAGCCATTAACTCTAAGACTTTTGGGTAGATAAGTTTTTAATTACTGATTTAATTTTATGGCTTCTTATGAGCATTTTCAGGGTTTTAATTTCTTTCTGTTTCAATCTTTGAAGGCAGTGTGTTTCCAGAAATTTATCCATTTTTCTAGATGTTATACTTGTCACACATACAGATGTTTATAGTAATCTCTGATAATCTTTATATTTCTTCTGGGTAGGTTGTAATGTCATCTTTATCATTTCATTTCTAAGTGAATTTATTTGGATTCTCTCTTTCTTTCTTTCCTTTATGTTTGTCCAGGGATCTTGTGATTAAAAAAAAAAATACTTTTAAATAACCAGCTTTTTATTTTCTCCTGCTAACTTTGGTTTTCATTTCTTCCTTTTTCTTTTTTTTAAGTTTCCTTAGGTGAGGTGTTAGATTGCTTATTTGAGATGATTTTGTTCTCATAGTGTGGAAATGTGAAGCAATAAATTTTCCCTTTGGCAGTGTTTTAAAGGTTTTGGTATGATGTGTCTTTATTTTCATTTGAATCAAAGAATCTTTTTTATTTGTCTTGATTGTTATTTTCGCCAAAATTGTTCAAGAAAAAGTTGTTTAATATCCATTTATTTGTATGTTTTTTAGGATTCTTCCTTTTTTTTTTTTTTTTTTGAGTTGCAGTCTCACTCTTGTCGCTCAGGCTGGAGTGCAGTGGCACACTCACGGCCACCGCAGCCTCAACCTACTGGACTCAGGTGATCCTTCCACCTCAGCCTTCCAAGTAGCTGGAACTATAGACTTGCACCACCATGCCCGGCTTGATTTATTGTAGAGATGAGATCTCACCAAGTTGCCCAGGTTGGTCTCCAGTCCATGGGCTCAGGCAATCCTCTCACCTCGGCCTCCCAAAGTGCTGGGATTATAGGCATTAGCCACCATGTCCGGCAAGGATTCCTGTTAATGTTGACTTCTAGTTTTATTTAGTATCATCAGAGGAGGTTTATGGTATGATTTCTATTTTTTTAATTTATTTAATGTTATGACCATGTATGTGATTGATCTTGGTGTATAATCGATGTAGGGATGAGAACATTGTATATTCTGTAGTTTTTGGATGAAATGTGTTGTATATGTCTGTGAAATCTAATTGAGTTTTCTGCCTTGACAGTCTATCTAAAGCTGTTAGTGGGGTGTTGACATCCCCCACTATTTAGGTGTGGCTTTCTAAGTCTTCTCTTGGGTTAAAAGCAATTGTTTTTAAACCTAGGTGCACCTATGTTTGGTGCACGTATATATTTAAAGTAGATAATTTTTACAGTTGAGTTGAGCCCTATATCATTATATAGTGCTCTTTTTTGTCCTTTTTTACTTTTGTTGGTTTAAAGTCTGTTTATCTGATATAGGAATAGCAATCCCTTCTTTTTTGTTTTCCATTTGTGTGGTAAATCATCCTCCATCCCTTTACCTTGAGCCTATAGGTGTTATTACAGGTAAGATGGGTCTTCAGGAAACAGCAGAAGTATAGATCTTGTTTTTTAATCATTTGTCACTCTACGTCTTTTAAGTAGGGGCTAAATGCCATTAACATTTGGAGTATCACATGTTCTCACTCATATAGTGGACTTTGAACATCTACCATAATAGTATAACAAAAAAGACTGATGGTGGGAAACCATGGGGGGGGTAGGGAGAGGAAGGGAGGTGGGACTAACGGTAGTCAATATCTGTCTAGGGACAGGGAGACCCCCCTTATCAACAAGGGTGCCTGAACGATGCACATTTGTATACCTAACCCTTAACTGTATCATACAATTGTATAATAAAAAATTTGTTTTAAAAAAATTTGTAGTTACCACAGGTATGTGAGGGATTTTTCTTGTTATAGTGTTGTTGAAGAGTTGTTGAGTAGTCTCACTTTTTTGTTGCTGTTTTTGAGTGATTATATGATCTTATTGTGTGCTTACTTGTGCTTTTGTGTTGGGCAGCATTTTTCTTTTGTTTCCATGTTTAGAACTCACTTAAGCATCTCTTGGAAGGCCAGTCTAGAAGTGACAAATTCCTTTAGCTCTAACTCATCTGGGAAGATCTTTATTTCACCTTCATTCATGAAGGCCAGTTTGGCAGGGTAGGAAATTCTTGACTGACATTTATTTTCTTTAAGAATATTATAACCAGGCATGGTGGCTCACACCTATAATCCCAACACTTTGGGAGGCTGAGATGAGAGGATTCCCTGAGCCCACAGGTTTGAGACCAACCTGGCCAACTTAGCAAGACTTTATCTCTACAAAAAAAAAAAAATGGCTGGGTATGGCAGCACGTGCCTGTTGCTCCTGTTACTTGGAAGGCTGAGTCAGAAGGATTGCCTGAGCCCAGCAGATCGAAGCTGTGGTGACCATGAGCATCCCACTACACTCTAGCCTGGGAGACAGAATGAGACTCTGACTTAAGAAAAAAAAAAAAGAATATTATAAATGGGCTCCCAATCTCTCCTGGCTTGTAAGGTTTCTGCTGAGAGCCTGCTGTTATTCTTATGGGTCTTCTTCGATAGGTGTTCCGTCCCTGCTTTCTCAATGCCTGTAACATTTTTTTATAGCATTTTGATCTTGGATAATCTAATAACTAATGCCTCGGTGATGATCATCCCTTATTGTATCCCACAAAAGTCTTTATTTCCCATATTTGCATTTTGACCTCTCGCAAGATGTGTGATTTTTTTCATTGATTATGTCTGCAACTACTTTACATAGAGTACACAAATTTTCTCTCAGGAATGTCCATCAGACATCAATCAATCTTCTTATATAATCTCATACCTCAGCCGGGCTCGGGGGCTCAGCCTGTAATCCCGCGCCTTTGGGAGGCTGAGGTGAGTGGATTGCCTGAGCCCACGGGTTTGAGATCCGCCCGGGCAACTTGGCGAGACCTCATCTCTACAATAAATCAGAAAATCAGCCGGGTGTGGTAGCGCGCGCCTATAGTTCCAGCTACTCGAAAGGCTGAGGCGGAAGGATCACCAGAACCCAGCAGCTCTAGGCTGCGGTGACCGGGAGCGGTCACTGCATTCCAGTCTGGTTGACAGAGTGAGACTCCAACTCACACACACACACACACAAAAAATAATAATAATCTCATACCTCTCAAAAGCTTTGTTTATTTTTTGAAATTGTTTATTCTTTTTCTCATCTAACTGGGTTGCTTCTAGGAATTGGTCTTCAAATTCTGAAATTATTTCCTCTGCTTGTTCAAGTCTGTTGTTAAGGTTTGTGACTGTGTTTTGAAATTCTCGTAGCGAGTTCAGCATTTCTAGGAATTCAGTGTGATTCTTAGAATTATCATGTCAGCTTTCATTTTGCGAACTGTTTTCTTGGTCTCTCTGATTTGGGAGTCTACTTTCCTCTGGATCTTGATGAGTTTCTTGGCCACCCATATTCTGAATTCTGTGTTGTTCATTATGGACAATTTGTTCTGGATATGATCCATTACTTGAAAGCTGGTGTGATTGTTTGAGGTTGGTGAAACACTCTGGTATTTTGTTGCTAGTGTTCTTGCACTGATTTCTTCCCATTTGAAGGTGCTGATGTGATGCTTTCTCTCTCTCTCTCTCTCTCTCTCACCTATCTTTTGGCAGCTGCTAGTTGTAGAGGTGCTTTTTCATTAGGTGTTATAGTACAGTCGGTAGGTAAGTCTGTAAATGGTGCTTAACTATTTAAGTAAAGAGTGACAGACAAGTCATCTTTCTGCTCCTACTTACTTCAGCTGTAGGATGTGCCTTGTAGTGGCCTAGTGGCTATGGCAGCCACTTTGCCTGAGGGTAGTAGGTCTGTGTGGTCACATTCAGATGATTGTGGTGTCCCCACATGCTCTTTGGGCCCAGGGCAGGCAGTCTGTGTTTGGAGGGAATCCAGCCTAGATGAGAAGGCTGCAGGATGCCCTGATTGCTCTCTAGGCACCCTTATTTTGGCTGCAGAGACTGCTGGGAGGGCACACTCAAACACATAGAAGGCTTGCAAAATAGTGCTGGTGGCGGGCATCCCCAGGTGGCAGGGCAGCAGGACTTTACTGCCTTGTTTAGGCAGGTGCAGGGGTTCGCGCACTCTCCGTGGACCCAGTAGCAGGCAATCTGTGTCTAGGAGAAGAAGTTGAGATGAGAGAAGGCAATGAACAACTTGACTCCTTATACTCTTGTTTATTTCAGCGGCTCTGTCCATGCTGGTGATGCATGCTATCGATCTGTTAGGCTATCTTTTCTCCATGGCCTGCAGCAACAGCAGAAGGGGCTGCAGCGACTTTAATGTATCTACCTTTTTTTTTTTTAGAGTGTTACACAACATTTTATTCAGTGGATCCTGAAATTTTGTCACTTTCAGTTTAGAGGTATATTTCTTTTTTTTTCTTTTTTTAATAATTTTTTTATTATGATATTGTGGGGTATAGTTAATGGTTAGGTATACAAATACGCTTCGTTCAGGCCCCCTTGTTGATAAGAGGCGTCTCCCCGTCCCCAGACAGATACTGAATTTCGCAGCAACCTGGATGGAACTAGAGTCTGTAATACTGAGTGACCTCTCACAGAAACAAAGATCTGAGTATCACGTATCTACCTTTTAACTGAGGACTTCTGAGTCTTCCTTCTTGGCCAGCGGCTGAAGCTGTTACTGAGCTGTGGGGGGGTCAGTGGCCTGAAGAATTCCATGTGGGCTGGGGCAGTGCCTCTGTCTGATGGCCACTTGGGACGCTATGCTGGCCTGGGTCCTGGGCTGGGGAAGGTCAGGGCAGAGGGTCACAGAGGTTCTCCCTGGGCTCAGGTCTCCCGGATTCATAGCAGTGGTATGGGCTTTAAATGTGGATTTCTCATTCACTTAGTCACTCACTCCTTTACCATGTTGGGGAATTTCTGCTTCTCCACGCTGGGTCTATGTCGGCAGATGTTCTGATTACACTCCTCTGCGTTCTGTGGGACTCATCATTCTTCTGTTGAGTTCCAGGACCTAGTACAACTCTATTGAGTTCTGTTCCACTTTTCTCTTGCTTTGAGTGTAGAGACTCACTCTCTGTTTTGTTTCTTCTCTGTGAGAGATGTCATCCCGGTTGCTTCTAGTCAGCCATCCTGAACACACCTGTAACTTAGAAATTTTATCTTAATATTTATCTCTGTTTAATTCACTCTTTCCTCCTTTAATTTAGGACATGGAAGATAGTAAGTATGCAGATTCCATATTCAGTATATCATTACAATAGCGCACTTCTTCTATTGATGTCATTTTATATTTTGTGGGAATATTTTTCAGTCATTAAAAAGAATTACAAATAATATTAAAATAAACTAAATGTATGAATAGGCCTTCAGATTCATATATAGAAAGTGGTAAAATCATTTTCAAAAACAGCAAAGCTCCTTGTGTATTTCACAATGATTGGATATTTTTCAAAAAAGAAATTAAAAGTGTTTAAAATATACTTTGTTTCATTTGTGCCCAACTAATAGTCTGCCAGGATAAATTTAAATAATCTCTAAAGTAAAATAAACGTTATTGATAGCTTCTACAAATTTTCATGTCCAGGATTTTGTGTCGAGAATATTCAGGAGTCTCAATTCCTGATTAAAATAGGACAAAATGAACAAACAGTAAGTGGGAACAAATACAATAGACTAAGGACCACAAATAACCCAGACAATGTGGTTTTAGAAAATATACATTAAAATCTATAGTTGTGATAAACGTGTAAAGAGATGATATAATGAAGAATTTTTCTACTAAAATTCCTTAAAATGAATCAGAAGGAAATTCTAAAACTGAAAATAAGAAAATTGAAACTTGGGATTAAAATTTAGGTTAAATGGCAAGTAAGGCATAATAGAAAAAGTATTAATGGGAGATAAATCAGTAGAATGTTTTAGATTGAAATACAAAGAGACAAAAAGGATCAAAGTCATGTAAGAGTATAAGAGAAATTTGTACACAAGTAAAAGACCTCAACAAAATTAAATGAGAGCTAAGATGGAGACAAAAGGGATAATATCAGAACACTATTTGAAGAGATAGTGACTGACAATGTTTTAAAAGAGGAACTATATTAAACCAGATCTAAGACACAGTCAACACCAAGTAGGATGAATATTTAAACACACACACACACACACACACACACACATACACACACTGGGCACACCATGGTCAACATGTCCATAGTCAATACACTGAAAACCAAAGATGGAAGAAAAAGATCTACACTACAAGCAAAGGAAGTGGAGAGACATCTCCTGGAAAGAGACAACTCAATTTTTAGATGTATTGCTATAGAAATGATAGAAGTCACATTGGATTGACAGCTTCAAATTCCTGGAATAAAATAACTGCCAATCTGGATACTGTATCCTCTGAAATTATCTTAAAATATAAAAATAAACCAAATTAAGATAAAGTAGAGATTATTCTTCGGGAGCAGACCAGCAGCAAAAAAAAAAAAAAAAAAAAAAATACTATGGGCAACTTACAAAGCAGAAGAAAAATTCCTGATGGAAACTGGAAAAGAAGAAAATCAGGGTTTTACTAAAAATAAATAAATGTGTAAATTTAATACATACTGGCGGTGTGAAATAATAGTAATGATGTTAGCTTATTGCTATGGTATGAATGTTTGTGTTGGTATTAAGACGAGGGGCTTTGGGAGGTGATTGATTAAGGTCTTCCTGAATAGGATTAGTGCCTTTATAAATTAGGCCACAGGGAGCTAGCTAGCCTTTCTCCCATGTGCAGTCACAGTGAGAGGGCACCTTCTCAGAACCAGAAAGCAGGCTTCACAAGAATCTGAATCTGCCAGCACCTTGATCTTGAACTTGTCAGTCTCCAGAACTTTGGGAAATAAATTGCTATTGTTTATAAGCTATCCAGTGTATGTTATTTACTATATACTCACACACATATATGCTTTATATACATATATGCTATATATACATTCTATATATACACCTTTCAAAAAAAGTAGAATTAATTAATTCATAAAACAAATGAATGTATGTATTTATACAATAGTGTGTATTTATTCCGACATGCTGAAACTTTAGTCACTTTCAAAGTACTCTCTGTTTGATGCAATGCATTGATTGAGATGCTTTTTCCACTGCTCCAAACAGTTTTTGAACTTGTCAATCTGGATGACTTTTAGGGCTGCTGCCATTTTTTGTTTCATTTCTTCCACATCAGGAAAACAATAAAAAAGCTACTCGAGGTGAAATCTGGTGAATAGGGAGAGTGGGGCACGAGGGTCATGCCACTATTGGTCAAAAAACTGCTAAGCACTCAGCGCAGTGTGGGCAGGGGCACTCATCCATCATGAAATAGGCAAACATACCGAAAAAATCTCCTAAAAAACCAATTCACTAAAGCTGAATTCAACCTCTCACAACAACACTGGTGCACGGATGCTGATGGGATCCCAGAATGCTTACCAAGCGGGAAGACTGTAGTACAAGAAGTCAACCGTCCAAAAAAAATTCCAGATTTTTTGGGTCCTCCCCTCATATATCATATGAAAATAATTGCACAAAAGAAAGGAAAAGGTTAAAAGAAATGAAATAGTCTAAGTTTTTTTCAGTGTCAGGAAAGTGCTGAGTTCTGATTTATAATAGATCTGATAAGTCAAGAGTTCGTGTTTAAGTTTGTATAGAAACTATTTAAATGTAACCAATACTTTCAGTGACAAATGTAAAACTAACACTCTAATAGGGAAATGAAATAACAACAATAATAGTAAGATTAATAACCTAAAAGAAATCAATAAAGGATCAAAAAGGAATTGAGCAGCTAGAAACAATAGGAAATAAATAGAAAAATGGATATTTAGATCCAAATTAAACAGTAATTACATTAATTATAAAGTAAAATTCCTATTAAAACAAATATTTTTGGACAAACTTTTTAAAAAATCCAAATCTGTAGTGCTTATAAGCACTTATAAGAAGAACAATTTAGGTATATTGACAAAGAACAGTTAAAAATAAAATAACTAAAATATATCTTCCATTTCTAATCTTCCTTTAAACCCCCCAGAAAAACTGTAAGGCAGAAAAGAGCAATGTAAAAATTACTGATATTAGATGTCCCAGGGATGCTGTACATTCTACAGATATTAAATAATAAGAGTAAATCTTGAACAAATTTTAGTGAGTACAGTTGACAATTTAGATAAAATAGATACTAGGAGAAAGAGAAAATCTAAAATATACTATAATTGTCAATGAAATTTTCTGATTAAAATGTATTGCCCAAAGAACTCTGAGTGCTAAGATTCCTTCATGGGTGAACTGCAAACATAAAAAGAGTGTATATTTCTAATAATAGCACATCTTTCAGATAAAATAAATACCTTTGAAAACTTATCCATCTTATAATGCAAAGTCAACCAAACTTGAAGCAGATCTAATAAGTAAGAAAATTATAGACCAATGTATCTCATGAGTGAATATATGATCGAAAAATCTTGACTAAAATATTTTCAAGTCTAATCCAGTTTTCCAATTACAGTAATCCCCCCTAATATGTAACTTTACTTTCTACAGTCTTTAATTACTCATGGTCTGAAAATATTAAACGAAAAATTCCAGGCATAAACAATTCATGTTTTTATTTGTGTGCCCTTCTGAGTAGCTTGGTGAAATGTCATGCAGTCCTCATCTGTCCTGGATGGGAGTCATCCCTTTGTCTAGTGTATCCATGCTGTACAGGACAATTAGTTTCTTAGTAGACACTTGGTTAGCAGATTGACGGTCATGGTATTGCAGTTCTTGTGTTAAGGTCAACAACAGCTTGCTGCGACATCATAATCGTCATTCACCTCACTTTGTCTCTTCACTTAAGCACTTTATCATCTCATATCATTACAAGAAGGATAAATACAGTATGATATGATATTTTGAGTGAGAGAGAACCACATTCACGTAGCTTTTATTATTATTATCATTTTTATTTTTATTTTTTTTTTTTGAGTTGGAGTCTCACTCTGTTACCCAGACTGGAGTGTAGTGCCCGCTTCCGGCCACCGCAGCCTCGACCTGCGGGCTCCGGTGATTCTTCCGCCTCAGCCTTCCAAGTAGCCGGAATTACAGGCATGCGCTACCACGCCCGACTGATTTTTTGATTTAGTGTCGAGATGAGGTCTTGCTGCCCAGGCGGGTCTCGAACTCGAGGGCTCAGGCAATCCACTCACCTCAGCCTCCCAAAGGCGCGGGATTACAGGCTGAGCCACCGAGCCCGGCTAGCTTTTATTATATATGCTGCTATAATTCTTCTATTTTATTATTTCTATTGTTGCTAATCTTATATTGTGCCTAATTTTTAAATTAAACTTTATCATAGGTATGTATGTATGAAAAAATATAGTATACAGAGTTGCCCAAAACATGTATACACATTTTAAGAGATGTTATCTATCTATGTGTTGCTTTTTGAAGTTGAATTGAATTACCATAGCAATGTGTAGTAGGATGTTCACTCAAAAGATGGCGTTAATCAAATGAATGTTAATGTCACCATGCAACAGGCAGGACAGTCAAAGAAAACGATGGAAGCACTGTTCGAGGAACACAAGACTATTTTGAAGTGGTATTTGAAAGTCAAGAATGTGGTGGAAGTCCGGCGAAAATGTAAGTTTGAGTATGCAACAGAACCACCAACACGCCTAACAATTGCACACACCTTGTGATGCGTTTGAGACACATGGGTGTGATGTGCACAAGGGAAATTCCTGGAGGCCTTGCACAGCAAGTGCTGCATCTTTTGCTTTGGGTTGCACCAACGTATACACTCACAACAGAAGTCTACCAAACAATGTGCATGTGAGATAGGAGTTAACAGAACAAGCAAGCCACTCATTCTTAAAACAGCAAAACAGAACGTTTTTATCCTAAGATTACTATTCCTATAATGTGTATATATATTTTTGGACCCCTTTTATTGATAAGGTTTGGTACTCTGTATAGTTTCAATCATCTACTGGGGGACCTTAGAATATACGCTCCATGGATAAGGAGAGACTACTGTATCTATTGCTTTATTTCTAGAAAAATAAGCAAACCTAAGTCAGTAGCTTAGAACAACATTCTACTATTATTTCTCACAGTTGTACAGTGTTGAGTCTTTCATACAAGAGCAGGCACTTGGCAGCTCTGACAGAGTCATCTGAAGGCTTCTTCATTCTCCCGGACGTTTGTGTTGGGAGGGTTGAAATAACTAGACATTGGTTGAGTGTTATCTCTTTTTTCATATACCTTCTCCACATGGTTAACCTGGATTTCCTCAGGGAGTGGAAGTCTAAGTACAATACGACTTCTCACATGTTAGCAGACTTCCTCTAGAGGGAGTTATTCTTGGAGGAAGTTTAAAGGCTTCTTATTATCTAGCCTCAGAGTTCACACAATACCTCACCCACCATTTTCTGCTGGTCAAAAGCAAGTCAAGTCATGGAGCCAGCCCAAATTCAAGGGAAGAGAGCTATACAAGGGAGTAAAGAGGAAGTGTGCTGTTTTTAGAAAGAACATTACATAATAGCCAGTGATGTCTGTTCTGTATATGCAAAGTTTGGGTTGCTTTTCAAAATATAGAATTAAATCAATGTAATTCATCATATTAACAGAATAAAAAGGGAAAATATATAATCTTTTGAATAGCAACAGAAAAAAGGCATTTAGAAAAGTTGACAATCATAATTTTAAAAACAACCTAGAAAAACAAGAAATTAAATTGATCAATATTGAAAATTTTTTTTTCCCCTGAGATTTGGATTAGTCAAGGAAATACTCTGCCTATTAAATTTCATTTGCTTTTAGAGCATGTGTCATCTTCATTCATTTTAGCCTCATGAGACAAAAGGGTCTTTTGGTTCATTATTACAATAATTGGCATATATTAATATGATCTTGATAAATTAGAGACTTGAAGCTAACCATTCACATTTTATATTTTAAGTTATACAGAAACTGCATTTTGTGCAATGCTTGTAATACAAAGCCACAAGACAATTAAACATACAAGGTCCAACAATTAAGTTTATGAACTCATCCTAGAAAAAGTGCTACATACCTCATTGGTGAATATCACTATGGTTACATTTGAAGTACTACTTTTGGCAAACTATGCACCAATGCCAGCACCTAGTTCATCAGTCAAAGCAATTTTGGAACTCTTTTTCTGGAGTGGGTATCAGAGCTGTCATCGTATTACCCTTGATACCCTGAATGTCATCAAATGTTTTCCTTTCATCTTCAGGTAAAGAAAAAAGGCACAGAGTGCCAGTTCAGGTGAGTAGGGAGGATGTTCCAACACAATTATTTGTATAATGCTGCCAACGTAAGCACACTGTGGCGAGTCTACGTACTTCAATATCAGTCCTCAACAAATAACGATGATGGCCATTACAGAAAAAGAGTCCCAAAATTGATTTGACGGATGGATGGGTAACCTAGGAAGTGGCACCAGTGCATAGTTTCCCAAAGGAAATACTTCAAAGGTGATGGAGTGAATTCAGCAGTGAGGTATCGAGCACTTTTTCTAGAATGGGTTGCAAACCTAAATGTTGGACCTTGTATACTGTAGTGTCTCCCTGCTACCAAAGATTGTTCGTGCCATAATCCCTGTAACCTGGGAATATGTTATTTCACATTATAAAAGTTACTTTGCAGATATGATTAAATTTAAGATCTTGAGATGAGATTTCCCTGGATTATCTGGGAGGCCCAACGTAATATAAGGATCGTTATAAGAGGCAGACAGAAAAGTCAGAATCAGACAAGGCAACATGAGGACAAAAACAGAGGGCAGAGTAACATGAAAAAAGGCCAAGAGCCAGCAATGCAAGTGATCTTTAGAAGCTAGAAAGGGCAAAGAATTGAACTCTACTCCTGGAGACCCAGAGGAATGCAACGCTACCATTCTGTTTTAGACTTAAAATCTGCAGAGGTGTAAGGTAATAAATATGTGTTGCTTTAAGCCAGGGGTCCTCAGCCTTTTTAGCATCAGGGACCACTTTTGTGGAAGATAGTTTTTCCATGGACTAGGGGTCAGGGGTGCGCTAGGGGCACTTATTAGATATTAGATTCTCATAAGGAGCTTGCAACCTAGATCCTCACACATACAGTTTACAAGAGGGTTCCGGATCCTATAAGAATCGAATGCCACTGCTGATCTGACAGTAGAAGGAGCTCTACTTGCCAGTTGCTCACGTCCTGCTGTGCTGTCCAGTTCCTAACAGGCCACAGACTGATAGCTTCTAGCCCAGGAGTTGGAGACTCCTGTTCTGAGTCGCTTGGTTTGTGATAATTTGTTATGGCAGCAACAGGAAACTAGTGCATATAATAATGTAGTTCTTGGTATCTTTGACCTTCTAGAAATCACAAGATTTGTACTCCTAATGGCATAGCAGTATCAAAATCATGACTTATCTTTCTTTTTAAATGTTACAGTAGCAGACACAAATAGCAGCTGAAAGGGCTACTTTCCTTTGTAAGTTACAAAACAATGCAAGTATATCAGTAAGCATGGATATGCGGTCATGTGGTCATATCCAGTCCATCAGTAATTAAATTCATCTTTGTCTCAACATCTGCACTCTACCACCCACTTCAACTTGAAGTGTGATGAGTCTTCCTGAACTCACTTTTGCCATTCTCCAATCTAATCTCTACACTGGTAACAGAGTGCTCTATAAATAGTGTGGACTTGTACGTGCTTTGTCGCTATTTTATATTATTCTAGGCTTTCCTTTCTTTGGAAAACTATTAATAAAGAACACTGTTGTTAACCAAAAGTGCTTACATGGCCTTTATGACTCGACATGATCTTGTCAGTTGAAGGTGACCATGGTGATATTCAGCAACGAGGTATGTAGAACTTTTTCTAGGATGGTTCACAAACCTAATTGTCAGATCTTTTAGACTGGAGTGTTACCCTTCCCAAAGATGTTCCATCATAATCAGTGCCATTTTAAGCCCCTTAACTCTAGTTGTACTGGTATTTTTGTTTTTGTTTGTCTTCCTCTCCCCAGGATTTTTGCAGGTATTATTGATCTGCCCATATGGGCCTATTCTGCTGCTTGAAAGCTGACCTAACGTTAGTCACCTCGTGAATTCTTACTTTTTTTTCAAGATTTCTAGCTGATTTGAGAACCTCTATACTTTTATTCTAACTTGTTGCAGGATTTGGGGAGATGATATTCATTTTAATTTCTCACCTGATCTAATTTGATTAAACGGAAGAGTGGAGGCTGAGAATCCTTTTGCTGTTAACTGGGTCTTTGATCAGCCATTCTTTATTAAATAGCAGCTACTTTTGAAATAGATTTCTTGTGCAATGGCCAGATGGCTTACAGGCCCATAGCTACCTCCCTGGTTGAGGAACATTAACTTTTTAAGAAATATTTGTACCTACCTTTCTTTGGAAGAAATGGAAGCCTTTTACTGCAATGTGTCTATAAGAGTAACACCAGGTAACATGGCGCAAGCAAACTGCATCACAAGCCAAGATTCTCATGGGATGAGTGCCCAAATCAATAGTGTAGGTAACACAATTACCGCATAACAAATTGTATCCAAGTTTCCCTGAGATGAAATAACCCAGATTTTATTGTTGTGATAGAAACAGTATTGTGAAAAAATGAGCCCCAAGTGTCTGGAGATTAAGGGAGATTGTCAAAGAAATTTAGTAGTATGTAGGGATGGGGCACATTTTTCTTATTGTTCAACTAAGTGTCATATAGTAATTTCTTTCCCCATTTTCATCTCACAGGCATTGGTCTGCATCATGTCTGCTTAGTGTCTCCACAAAGCTGAGCCAAGAGCTAAAGTCCCTTTGAAGTGAATGGGAGTTCTGCGCTCAGATTAGCCCTGCAGGATTTGTCTAGCAAAGCATGAAAAGGTCCTTTATTTATATTGATGTTTATGTAATCATAGGGGAAACAGCTATCACTCAGCAGGATGACTCTTACAGTGGTGTGATATTTGCAGTTTTAAATCTGCTTTAGGATGTTTTTTTTCTTTCATTCTTTATAGTCACTTAGGGCTAGTGACATATTCTTGGAATTCAGATGCCTACCTTGGTTGAAAGAGCACTGGACAAATAATCAGGAGACATGCATTCTGGTTTCAACCCTGATACTTACTGTGTATGGTTGGAAAACAAATCACCTTTTGTTTCTAAGACTTGAGAAAACTGGGTTAGACCATCTCTGAAGTTTTTCCCACAGAAAATTTCTATCATTCAAGATATGAATTTTTAAATTTATGTTGTGTATGTCAAGTTTATTTTGTTATATTGCTGATGGGTGTATTTCATTACTTGAGTGTTTCATAATTTGTGTATTCATTCACCTATTGAAGAACATTTTGGGTGTTTCCATGTTTAGGTTATTACAAACAAAAAATGTTAGAGATATCCATATCCAGGTTATTTGTGAACAAAATTGTTTTGCTGAATATTATTAATAAAATACTGAGGAATGAGATTGCGGTTCATATGTAAGTGTTTGTATAACAATTTAGAAATTGCCAGCTGTTTTCTACCGTCTTCTATCTCTACCAGCAATGTATAAAGTTTCAAATTACTTTACATCTTACCATTTTTCCTGTCAGTTTTATTTGTTTATTTATTTGCTTACTTGGCATTATGATTTTAATTTGCATATTCCTAATGACTAATCATTTTGAGCATCCTTTCCTGTGTATATCTGCCAACTGCTACATTTTTGGAAAACATGCTTATGCAAATCTTTCATTTTTTTTAGTTGTTGGATTATCTGTTTTCTTGTTTAGTTTTGAAAGTTTTTTATATATTCTGGATATAGGTCATTTGTTACACATATGGTTTCAAATATATTCTAATCTGTAGCTCATCTTTTCATTCCTTCCTAATATGATTAAAAAGAAAAGTTTTAAATTTTAAAAAATACATTAACTTTTAAAAAAACTCTTTTACAAAGAAAAAAATTATCGAGAGACGTTTTCCTACTATCATTCAAAGACGGTACTCAGGGAGTCTATGAAACATCTGCAGTTACATTTAAAATTGTCTGTCTGCTTACGTGTACACAGAGAAAGGTTCCACATCATTCATTGGATTCCTGACTGGGTCTATGATGTCCAAACTGGAGAAAGAACATGGCAAGAACATAGATGAGGAGTCAGGAGTGACTGTTGCAACAGAAGCTTCTCGTACTATACAAAGATATTTTTTATTTCATAAAAAATAATTCAACATATTTTTTTTAATGTTGATAATGATTAATGTCACTAGCGCTACAAACATATTCCACACACACACACCCCTAGGATAATTTATCTTGTGCTTGACTGATCCTGTGAATTGTTTTTTATAGCTTAATTATTTAAAAAAATCAAACTAGTATTAAAAATACTTCATCCGAGTCAACTCTGCAGTCATAGAAAATTAGAGAAATATACAAAATACAATCAACTTCTACAATGCAACCATGTAAGTATAGCACTGCTGTTCCCGAAAACAATAATTTTAAAGGTGTAATTTTATATCACTAAAGAATTCTGACAACTGCTTTAGATTTATTTCTTTCATATTCTTCCAAAATTGAATCCTATTGAATGCCATATATATCCTTGAAGGAAATGTGATTTGCCAGAGTAAAGTTCCTTTGTTTACCCTAATATTTGAGACAGAATATCTGACTGCAAACATGCCTATGCAAGTCAATTTGCTTTTCATGTATCTCCGTAGATACTATTATCTGTGATCAGATTCAGCTCTGAATAATTTTTGGGTCGCATAATTATTTTGAAGGTGTTAGATGCATTTCAAATGAAAATTTTGCAAATAAAGTGATACTGGCATTGTATAAAAGCCTATCTTTCTAGGCTTGTTGTTTTAATCTATATTTTACTTGGGTGATAAGTGAGAGATTTTGTGCTTCAATAACCACTGCCTTGTGGTTTTATGTTAAAAACAACATCTTTGAATCAAGATGAAACAGATGGAAGCTTCCTTGCTTAAACAAACAGCTGCACTTTTCTTCAGGGCAAAAACCAAGAATTAATCTTGACAAAAAGCTTAAGAATTTTCTAGAAAATTCTTAATTTTTTTCCCACCAGCAATACAATTACAGTCACAGATTTGTTTTATAAAATAAAAGTTTTCTTATATCTGTTATTATCCTTCTGCATTTCCTCTAATGCAAAAAGAAACCATCACAATGATTATTTTAATCCATCTTCTGAGAGAGAGAGAGTTTAATGGCTGCTACTGGTTGGGATTTTTGTCCCAGTTTCTCAACTAGTTTTAATACATAAGAACCAGTCTTCTAATTCTCAGGAGGCCATGAACATGAATATTCTCACCGAAACAATGTTGGTAAGGAAATGCTTTTGACTCAGGAGCTGCACACTCTCTTTCAAGGAAGCTTTTCATGTTTCAGAGATGAGTGTAAATAATCCCATACATTCTCTAAGGAACAAAATTAGAACACCAACATTATCTTCTAATACACATTTAACTAAATTGTATCCCACCCTTTTACTCAGTATCTCAGCCGACTCAGGTTCAAAACCTTCTCATTTCTTTGGGGACAAAGAAGACAATTAGAATCTTTTCTTAGTTGGTTCAATTTAAAATTTAGACTTTGCTGATAATTTTTCCTTGGCTGATAATGAAAGTTGCTGGCACATTTCCCAGCCTGGATAGTTATCTATAAATAAGTAAAGTTGCATGCTAGTTTAGTCAGAAAGAACATAATATTAAAGCCGGCATCAGATAGTTAAGACAGCTGCTGGGAGGGACCTAAGCTATAGTAGGAAAGGTGAAGTTAAAGCCATGTCACTTCTGCTTTGGGCTGCTGATAGGCTCAGATTAAACTTGTTAGGTACAGAGAGTCCAGACAGGGCACACACTGGTAACCAGAGATCCAAGTCACAAAGAGTTGCAACACAAAGAGGCAAAGAAAAGATGATTTAAACAGAGATCACTTCCCACATGTGACCTTCTGGAGTACAATCCAATGCCACATGGAAGATGCAAATAATTGCACAGAAGTTAGATTTAAAAATATAGTTTATTTAAAAGTAAATTAGAGAGAGAAAGCAAAGGAAGAGAGAAGATTCACCTTCCCAAGGTGGGGGAGGGGGCCAAAGCCAGGAAGCATGGCGACAGCCATAGCTCAAAGAGCACACGTGGCCACACCAGAGTCTAGCATGGCAATGACCAATGGCTGCTTGTGGTTGAGTCCTTTGAACCATTCCCCTCAATGGGGGAAGATCATTAAGGTGATTGGGCCTGCTCCAAGTCATCACCAAGGGGCCCGCAAGTGCAGGTACTGACACGGAGGTGATGAATAGCTGGCAGATGGGTGGGTTAGTCACACGATTGCTGCCGTGGTGGGGTTTGTCTGAGTCACGTAGGTCACAAAGAACTGATTAGGTTAACTTGGAGGGTTTGGGCCCAGAGGGTTTTTCCTGCAAGAGACTTATTAGACATTTGCAATCCACAAACTCCTTGACCAAAGGTGGTTATTATCACTTTTATGGCTTTGACCAGCCAAAGGGTGATCTTTGACTGCCACCTTGACAAGGAACCTAAAAGTTTACTAGAGATTATTATGCTGAACCATGAATTAAAAGGTTGGGCTGTCCTGGTCTTGCATCTGAGGGAGATTTGCTGGTATGGGAATAAAAGGGGGCAGAGATAGGCTGCCACCTGGCCTGCAATAGAATGTCCGAATGCTTTCTAATGGTTATACTAAGGCAAAAAATAGACTAAACTAAGAATAAGCGAGGGTTCTTCTAGGTTTCTATAGATACCACCTTTCAAAAATATATATAGTATTCTTTTATGTATGAAGTATATGAAAAATATATCCTCATCTTCTCTCCAGGATACTCCTCCTTGCAAATACTTAATAATTTGCTGTTGAATTCAAAATTTTGAGAACCCTTTAATCAATTGATGTCCATCAAGGATTTAATAGGAACCAACTCCCATTTTCTGGACATGTGCTTACTGTTGGAAATAGAATAGGACAGTAGAGGACCTACCATTATTGAGTTCACCGTTTTACGATCGTATTTAGTTTTTTGATTTTCTTTTCTTTTTCCTGTGGGTGGTCGGGGGCAGGCTGGGAAACAGGCCCCACAGGAGTAATGAAAGTAAAACATCATGAGGACTAGAGGAACAACATCCAGGAACTTCTTCTGGGCTGCTTTTTTCTTCTGTTACTATTTCCTTTCCTGCTTTGCTCGACCAAATCCCACTCTCCCTTCAGGTCTCAGGGTAAATGTCACTTTCTCTTCAAAACTTTTGCCTGCAGTGGATAGCCCTGTCATAGACTTCATGCAGCCTGTGCTTTTAGTTCACAGCAGTCGATGTGTTGGTATTTATATCATTTGTATGGTTTTAAAACTCTCTTTTTCCCCACTAAAGTATAAATTCCATAAAAATTGGAACCTTGCCTCTTTTGTCATCCTGAGTGCTTCATACTGCGTCTGGCAAATAGTAATATTATTTAAAGAGCTAACACGTCATAGGCTGGGTGTCAGGCTTGGCTTTATGTACAGACTCATTTGTTAATGTGCCAAAAGTTCTTTGAGGAAAAAAAACCCGTCATATTTCCCTTTGTGAAAATGGAGATACTGAAAGAAAAAAGGTAAACATGCACAGCTGATAAGGGGCCAAGTCTGAATTTAAACCAAGGCATTCTGACTTCAAGCTTCGTGGTCTAACCCATGTGTTTTGTTTTGTTTTTTTTTGAGTTGGAGTCTCACTCTGTCGCCCAGACTGGAGTGCAGTGGCCGCTCCTGGCTACCGCAGCCTCGCCTGCCGGGCTCTGGCAATCCTTCCACCTCAGCCTTCCAAGTAGCTGGAACTACAGGCATGCGTTACTACGCCCAGCTGATTTTTTGATTTATTGTAGAGCTGAGGTCTCGCTGCCCAGGCGGGTCTCGAACCCGCAGGCTCAGGCAATCCACTCACCTCAGCCTCCCAAAGGCGCAGAATTACAGGCTGAGCCACCGAGCCCGGCTCACCCATGTATTTTAATGCCTTTGTAGATAACTCTTTGTTAAATAAGCCAGAGATGAATTAACGTGCTAGACAAACCAATATTAGAGCGCCTAACTGCCTTCAGCTGCTATACATATTTTTTGAAGATGTGAGAGATAAAATGTGACCAGAAAGATGATAAGAGAAGTAAAATTTAGCTTAAGAGGTGCGGCAGACAGGTGGAAGTGCAAAAAAATGTCTTCCAGGTTACAGAGACCTCATGGATGGAAGTTTGGAGATTTGTGAGCACTGGTATTTCCTGAAATGAGTGGAAGTTCATTTTATCTGAGACACATGCGGAAGGTAAGAGGCAACTTGGTAACATGTAAGGCTGGACATCCAGGTAGGTCCTAAATCATGGAAGGCTTTGTAAATACTTTTAAAGGTAGATTTGTGGAATTTGACTGAAAGGCTTGAAAGAGAAGAGTAACCCAATCATATCTGCATTTTAAGAAGGCTGCTGTCAATAGTGTAGAAAAGCATTTTAAAAAAACAAGATGGAAATTTGATTACCTGGACTAGGATGGTAGCAGTAGGATGAAAAGAATTGTTTGGATGTAAGCAATATTTAGGATTAAGAGATAAAAGGATTTCATGATTGAATACAGGAGTTTAAGGAAGAAGAAATTAAGAGTTGTCAGAAAGCTGACGTAGGGGATGGAGATTAAAAGATCAGTACAGGGTTTGAGTTACCAGCGTGGTATTCCAGCAACCACAATGATCAACAGCTGAGTATATTTCTCTTGCACCTAAGGGATAGGTCCATGCTGGAAATACAAATTTGGGATAGTTTAAGTAACAACTGAAGTCATGGGGCCCAAGGCAAGAACAAAGAATTACCTGGGTGGATGGCCCAGGGCTTGTCCAAGTGAACCAAAAGGAGTTTGTTATTTCTTACCCTCGGGTCCCTATGCTGGAAGTTGTCAATACAAAGAATGCACTTTACAGTGTTAATATTAGGCTATCATGAAACAACTGTGAAAATCTTTGGCACATGGAGCACATTCATTAAAGCTTGGTTCCTACCCTTTGCTTCTCTATAGTTAATATAATTTCTTTTAAAAATAGTCTAAGAAAGTAAAAATATAATTTAAGAGAAGATAAGAGAAGATTTTAAAGTCTAACATAGAAATAAATCAATAGTTTAAGGCATTTATTGCATTTTTTACTTAATCGACTATATATGTTTTAATATTTTGCTTAATTTTCAAAATGACTCTTATTTCATTTCATGTGGTTTTATTTTTATCTTTAATAATTAAATGTACATTCCTATTTTTAAAAAAGATACCAACATTTAAAAACCCAAAGAAGTACTATAAAATTATTGAGGCTTGCTATCAGATTTTCTTTTTACATGTTTTCTGTTTGTTTTTATACCTAAAGTACATTTATTTTTCTGTATTGACAAAGATAGAGAAATCATAATCTGTATATCCTATGGTTAAAGTGCAATACATGGTGCAGTAAGAGAAAATAAAGCATCTCTTCTCAATACAGGGATTGAGAGATATTAGAATGGACTCTCAACGAGGTATTTCTAAGTTGAAAAACAAAAGGAGAGATATTTTTGACTAGGTTCTCCAATACAATAAGCCGACTATCAGATTTGAGGCTTGAAACAAACCGTAGGCAATTACCAAAATGCAATTATCTCAAACACAGAGCCTGGCTATTTAACATGGACTATCCATTGATAAGGACTCAGTGAAATCTTTGATCAAATACATATATTACATTTTCTCTCCACAAGATTCAGGAGTAAAATGTCAACACAGTTACTGCATTAATTAATATGTTTTCTACACACACACACACACACACACACACACACACACACACACACCAGACTTTTTTTTCCTAATTTACTCTAAAGATTTGTATTATACTAGCTGAAACCTGAGAGCTGCATCAGTAGCTAAAATGAAATTATTAGGGACAGTGTAGCCATAATTCATAAGCTTCTGGTTTAGTGAAAGTTTTCATCGTTTAAAAATGCCTGACCATACTAGAAAATGACTGCATATGTTTTCTTTAAAAATCTCTCTTCAGTTCATTGGACATATATAGCTTCATTCTTCTAGGACCATTTTGAAATAATTCAGGAAAAGTCACAGAAATTTGTACCAAGTTGGAAAATGTCAAGTACATTTAACATTATGTTTGACAGTTGATAGGCATATTTCTTCATAAAACTTCCTCATTTTATTTCCTTATATGTGAATGCTTTTCTCATGTGAGTATGTAGATATCCATTAAATAGACCATTTTTTGTGATTTCTTTGTGATAAAGGCAAATTTGGGGTTCCAAATTCCCTGTTCCCTTTGAGTCACCAGATGCTTCCTTACTGTCAAAGTCTTCTGTCTTGGCTCATCCCAACACTTCTCTGGCTGTTCCTGCCTTAGGAAGGGTCAGGGATCTTTAAGGGTAGTTTCAAGTGATTCTGAATAGATCCCTTTACCTATTCCCTACCTCAGTTACTGTTGTCTACTAGACATTCTAGAGATCAGCACTTTCTTGTCTCCAAGTAAGTCACAATCAAACCAAGTAAGACATAAATACAATTAAATATCATAAAATATAACTTCCATATCTGTTACTTTTTTAAAAAAAAAGTACTTGATGCTATGGAGGAAAAATTGTTTGCCTCTACCAAGGACATGGAGATGAATGGATACTGTAGTGTCATTTGAGATGAGTCTTGAGGAGTAAGAAGAGTGTGTTAGGAAAGACAATTTACACAGCCCATGAAGACATTTTGAAACAATTACAAGTACAGACAGGGGGAAGGGGTGGCGCATAGTTTGAAGTGTTTTGCCTTTAGCACATAGAATGTAGGGAGATGGAAGCCATAGCAGGAAACGGTGAGGCTGGAAAGAGAAGTGAAGATCAGGCCGGAAAAGCAATTGAATGAACGGTGAGGAACCTGGGGGAGCCTAAGAATGTTTTTCAGAAGTGAAGAAAGGAGAGTTGACTTGTTACAAAGCATGTTCTAGATTAGGGTTGGTAGCAGAAATTGGAGTGCAAGTGCTTAAGTAGGATGCTCTCAAATTTTAGGGAAACTATGAGTTACTTGGTAAACATATTAAAACAAAGCTGCTGGATTCTCAATCATTCTGTGTAGATTGGGGCCCAGAACATCCATTTCCAATAAGTACTCACCCCAGGAGACTTAGTAAGGTGATTGTACTGGAGGTAGTTTAAGAATTATCCTTTGAGAAATAGTGGATTAGAAAATGTTGAAGAAAGTGAGTGGAGGTCGTGAGGGTAGAATTTTTTATTTTTTAGAAAATTGGATGAGGGAAAGAAAGTGTGGTTGAAAATATGGGTTCTGGAGTCAGACTTTATAATAGGCTTATATCTTGGCTCCACCACTCACTTTGGTGAGATCCCAGAAAAATTATTTTTTGCTTCAGTCTTTGCACGTGTAAAGTGGGAACCATCATAACATTCAACTCAGTCTGTTATAAAGAGTTTATAATGGCTAGAAGTAAAGTTCTTTGATGAATTCCTGGCACATTGTAAGTGCTCAGTACATTTTAGCAATGATTACTACTACTAACGTTATTATTTTTGCAGAAACAGTAAGAAAAAGAAAAATATTATTTTCAGACATGCAATTCTCTGCCTAGAAGATGAAAGAGAGATGCATAAGTAAAAATTCATTCTTGAATATCCATCTGGTTGAAAGAATACGTATAATGAAAGAGACAGGTAGGTACACTGACTGAGAAAGATAGATGGTTACTTTTCAGAAGCCAAGGCAAAGAGAGAAAGAATTAAAATAAAAAATGTCTCCCCATTGTCCAACTCTGTGTATGGAGGTCCTGGAAGCAAATGCAAAGTTTTCAGTAGAATTACCTTCAGCTTTCTCTCTGATAATAAAAAAGACAGTAATTTGCTTGAGCAGTTTTGAGTCTGTCCTTTTTTATTACCATAAGTTTCTCAATTTCAGTAAATGTCTTCTCATATTTCATTGAGAAGGTCAAGAGGTATCTGAATTTCATGCGCACTTCCTCAACTTGAATGCATTCTATTACAGTATCTCTCAATTTTTATGGATCCTCTCTACCCTTGATTCTGTCATGGTGGAAATTGTCTGTCTTCTAAATGAAGTCCAACCCTTAGCCTGGTCTTGAATCTCTCCCCCTAGATCTCCTCTGAAATGCCTTGCACCATCAATTTCTCCTACTTTCTTTTATTTTTAATCTCTCAATTTTTTTTCTTTATCGTCCCTTCTCATACATTGTCTGATATCTCTGCATACATTTTCATTAAAATACGATACTTTTCCTCAAGAATCTCCACAAATTTTCACACTTGTTTTTTGATCACAAATATCCTGATGATAACTCTACTTATGATGATAACTGATGATTTCTCAAACATTTAATCCAAATGGCTTTATTTAATCTTCTATTTTCCTATTCATTCTGTATAATTTAACATTGTTGGTCCTATCTGACATGTTGAAACTCTCTCACCCTCTAGCTTCTATGTTCTTCCACCAAATCCTTTGTTATATTTTCTTGCTCCTATTAGTGTATTTAATAATTGACATGCACATTTCCTCAACTTTTTTTCTTTTACTCTTTTCCTACTTTTCTCCTTTCTTTTCTGTAATCACCCATTTATATGGTTACAAGTTTCACCTTCATTCAGGTAGCTTTCAAATCTAGAAATTATATTGAGCTACCTTCACTAGAATGTTGTGTAAACACCTCACACTTACTCTGGTGAAATCCCAACATAATCGTACACTTCATCTTCCACTCCGAAGTCCTGACCGAGCTTTTCTTCCCGACTTCTGATTTCATGGGAATGTTTTATCATCCTTTGTGTTACTTAGATATAATATTTAATTATAATTTTGCCCCCTTCTAGGGGTCAAATAACTATTTCCGAAATATTTCCAACACCTACAAGTATTATCTTGATAAAATCTTTCTTATCGTTTTTCTCCTTTAAATGTCATGTTTACTACTCTATTTCATACTCTATCAACTATTGCAGGAAGCCGAGGAAAGTGTACGTTGCACAATTTTAAGGGCACTATTCACATAGACTATGATTTGAATAGTGCTTCTTAGTGTTTTGTACTGGAAAACATGTAGAAATGCACATGACTTTCCTGTAAACCCTTAGTACTTGAACCATTGACATACATTCATAACCAGTCTTTAAAATTTTAATCTTTTCTTTTCTTTTCTTTTGAGATGGAGTCTCACTCTGTTGCCCAGGTTGGAGTCCAGTGGCACGCTCATGGCCACTGCAGCCTTGACCTGCTGGGCTTAGGCAATCCTTCCACCTCAGCCTTCCAAGTAGCTGGAACTACAGGAGCGTGCTACAATGCCTGGCTTATTTTTTGATTTGTTGTAGAGACGAAGTCTCATCAAGTTGTCCAGGCTGTCTTGAACCCCTGGGTTCAGGCAATCCTCTCCCTTGGACTCCCAAAATGCTAGGATTACAGGCTGAGGCACTGCTCCTTGTCTGAATTTGTAATCTTCTAACTGAACTAACCCACACTGCTAATTATCTTTTTTTTTAAGTTTAGTTTCATTCATACCATTGTCCTATTTGAAAATCCTCAGTGTTTTACTAAAGGCATCCAGTTTCTGATTTTATAATATATGTCTTTGTCTAAATGCCCCCAACTTCTAGTCAAGTCACAAAAATGACTCTTGTGATCTTTTGAAACACAATTAACTTTTTGAATATTGCATGCATTAAGGACTGTCTGATAGTTAAGATACAAATCATTTGTTATTCACATACAGACTGGAGATATTACAAGCATAAAAAGGCTATTTCAAATATCTAGTGTAAAAACCATATGAAGCAAAAACAAACAAAAAATAAATCTCATAAAGTCTGGGAATCAATTAAACTCTTCAGACACTTAGTACGAGAATTCCTGAGGTTTTCCTCTAGATTGTTGACTGTACTCAGCTCCCAGCAGCTACCCGGATCTGTGTAGCTCAGTGAAAAATACAAAATCTGGCTGGGCATAGTGGCTCAAGCCTGTCATCCCAGCACTTTGGAGGTCTGAGGTGAGTGGATTATCTGAGCCTGCAAATTCGGGACCAGCCTGGGCAACTTGGTGAGACCTTGTCTCTACAATAAAAAAAAAAAATAGAGCCGGGTGTGGTAGCATGCGCCTGTCGTTCCGGCTTCTTGGAAGGCTGAGGCAGAAGGATCATTGGAACCCAGCAGGTTGACACTGGGGTGGGCATGAATGTGCCACTGCACTACAGCCTGGGCAATGGAGTGAGACTCCAACTCAAAAAAAAAAAAAAAAAAAAAAAGCTGCTTCTGCATCTAATGATATAATCATGTGGTTCTTGTTTTTACATGTGTTGATGTATTTAATTACATATATGGTCTTGTGGATGTTGAAAAAATCCTGCATCCTGGTGATGAAGCCTACTTGGTCATGGTGGATGATTTTTGAGATGTGTTTTTGGATCCAATTTGCTAGAATCTTGTTGAGGAGTTTTCTATCTATGTTCATAAGGGATATTGGCCTGTAGTTCTCTTTTTTGCTGTTGTTGTTAGATATTTACCTGGTTTGGGTATCAGTTTGATGTTAGCTTCATAAAATGATTTGGGGAGAATTCCATCTTTCTCAATTGCCTGGAATACTTTCAATAGGATTGGAATCAGCTCCTCCTTGTCTGTTTTGTAGAATTCTGCTGGAAAGCTGTCTGGTCCGGGGATTTTTTTGTAGCTAGTGTTCTAATGACTGAATCAATTTCCTGGGAAGTTATTGGTCTATTTAGTGTCTCAATGTCTTCTTGTTTCAACCTGGAAAGGTTATGTGTTGTTAGAAAGTGCTCTATTGCATTTAGGTTATCAAGTTTGCTTCTATACAGGTGTGCCTAGTAATTTCTTTTATATTTCTTCAGGACCAGTTGTGATTTGATCTGACAACCTTCTGCAAAGCAAAGGAAACCATCAAGAGAGAGGGGAGACAGCCCATAAAATGGGAAAAAAATATTTGCCACCTGTATATCTGACAAAGACCTAACATCTGAGATCTACAAGGAACTCAAATGTGACGAAAGGAAAAAAAACAAACAACCCCATTCAAAAGTAGGCAAAAGACATGAATAGACACTTCTGAGAAGAGGATATATGGGCAACCAACAGACACATGAAAAAGTGCTCAGCCTCACTATTCATCAGATAAACGCAAATCCAAAACCACATTGAGATACCACCTAACCCCAGTAAGAATAACCATCATTAATAAAAGGATGTTGGCGAGGATGTGAAGAAAAAGGAATGCTTCTATACTGCTGGTGGGAACTCAAACTAGGGCAACCTCTTTGAAGGACAGTGTGGTGATTTCTGAAAGAACTAGAAATTGACCTTCCATATGACCCAGCAATCCCCCTATTGGGGAATTATGCCCAGAGGAACTCAAGTCTTTCTACCAAAAGATACCTGCACATGCATATTTGTTGCAGCTCTATTCACAACAGCAAAAACAGAACCAACCACACTTCCCATTGAAGCTGGACTGGATAAATAAAAATGTGGTACATATACACAATGGAATAGTATGCAACCATAAAGAAGGACAAACATATGGACTTTGCAGCAACTTGGATGGATTTAGAGTTGATCACACTCAGTGAACTATCACAGAAACAAAGAACAGAGTACCATTTGTTTTCACTCATAAGCGGACCTTGAACAATTATCATAATATTATAAGAAAGGGATTGGCAGTAGTGTGAAACTGCCAGGGGAGGGGATATGGGATTGGCAGTTGAGGGAAACTGCCAGGGGAGAAAGGGGCACAACTCATCAATAAGGGTATCTTCATAATGAACATTTGTATACCTAACCCTGAATTGTACCCCACATCTTTAAAATAAAGAAAAAGAAAGAAGAAAAAATACAAAATCTGAAAATAGACTGGCTTGTCTAGCTGAACACCATAAGTACACATATGGATGCTGTCTCATACCAGCACACTTGGGGCAGATCCCAGAGAAGCAACAGTGAAAGGTTTTGTTCATACTGATCCTTTCACATGTCACGTCTCCTTCATTATCAATGACTGTTAATAATGCTTTTGGCCTTCTAGGGCTAGGTCACAGATATTCCTTCCACTGAAACATTCCTTGAGTATCTTCAGGGATTATGACCCTCTTTCCTCTGAATTTCCTGAAATACATACTTATTTTTTTTAAAAAAATTACATTTATTTATTTTTATATACCGCATCTGCGTCAACAGTGCATCTTCCCACCAACACATGAACTCTTTCAGGGAGGTCTCACTGCCTTGCTTGGCTTTTATCATCCTTTCCGTTTAGCAGGTAATGTCTGCCTTTGAGTCCGTTTTCGGTAAATAAGTATTAGAGTAAGGGAAATGTAAAGGGTTCTGTTATAAGTTATCACATTCCCAAGTGTTCCTTTAAATTACAGAAGAAGAATCCTCTCTTGGGCCTTAAGCTAATTCTCTCCTACTCCATATGGCATTCTTCTTCCTCCCCTGACCGCCTCCCACCTAGAGCACCTTTTATAAAGTTCTGGGAAGCTGCACAGAAGACATTTTAGAGGCAAAAGATTTTTCCATTTTTAACTTGTCGATCTGGATCTTCTTCTTGAGTGCACCTCCCATATTTTCTGTCCAACCGGATTCAAAGATTACACTCTATATAAATTATTGATGCCTAGATTCTGAAGTGTAACATTTTGAATTAAAACCAGTCACTTAATTACACTGCTTGACGCCTGATTATCCAAGATGCTGATTTGTATTTCTGTGGGATTGATCATTTTGGGAAGCCTGAGGTGCAATATTTCCACCTGCTGTCTCTATCTTATGGGCGGATTTCCATATTTGACTAAATGCTGTTCACATTTTGATGAGATTTAAATTAATTATGCCTACAAAGGCTTATTTAAAAATGCCCAGTTGCATGATCTGCTGGAAGAATTCCTACTAAGTTTTCTAAGTTCAATTTAGGTGACTGATAACAACAACTAAAAAAAACAACAAAAAAACAAAAAAAAAGTAGAAGAAGAAAAAAATCAAGAATAAAACCACGGTGTCATTACAACACAAATTTAGTTTTGTAACCCAATAAAACATGCAACAAAATGAGCCAGGCATAGTTAATAAAATGCATCACTGAGATTGGGCTGCATAGCAATTGCATTAAAAAGAGTAAGCATTTCATGTTATTTATTATAACATAATTTTCCTACAGCCAAACAAAATATGTGGGAGGTTGGCTTAAGGAAAAGAAATTAAGTCACACCAAGAACAGTTGTGGCTATCAAGACATTGTTGTGCTCCCAATTTAAACGCAGGTGAAAATTCAAAACGGGGTTGATACTCCATGGCCCACAGAACCAGCTTGTCATGCAACAGTCTTCGTGTTGAAGAGCATTGATAACAGATCTGGCAGCAGAACTGAGTCGCTAAAACATGACTTTTAACTCTTTTACTCTTGCAGCAAGAAATGCCCAGTAAATTACGGCTATGCATCAGTGTCATAATTAATGTGTTGTTAAAACGTACGTGCATATGCTGAGTTAGTAGAAAATGCTCTGGCAAGTAGTGATTCTCTCTACATAGTAAATTTTTTCATTAAGCATTTTGACACTAAATGAATGCCATCTGCGAAGCTCATGGAATCCTGAAGTTACTATGGAAACAGAAGATGGGGAAGATCTCAGGGGACAACCCCCACAAATACAAGCTGTGAGATTTTCTTCCTTAGTTCTCCACTGCTTTACCCTGATTCTTGAACTTAGCTTGCCATTAATGCTCTGAGAGTGAAATTTCCAAAGTGCTTTGCTGGGCTTATTTCTCTATTACTATCCCAGCAATTTAAAACCGAGTAAACACCATCAAGGCCCTATTCACTTCTGCAAGGACTCATGATTCTAATTGCCGTTCCCTAAGTATTACGTATTTTCCCGTTTTGTTACTTTTTCCTCTCTACATTTCCACTAAAGGAAGGAAGGCCACTGGCTTCCTTCTGTGTATATCTTTTAGGGCAGTGCTAGTCAGGTAACGGAAGAACTCTGGAATCTCAGTGGCTTGACAAAATAGGCAATTATTTCTCACCCACATAAAATCCAAAGTGGGAGATCCTGATTGGCAGATATGCTCTTCCAAGCAGTGAAGGAAATATCGTTGTGACCCTCCTAACTTTAAAACGTGACTTCCAAGATCTCTGCAATCGTGCGCATTTCAGCCAGCCAAAAGTGAGACAGCATGAAGAAGCACACGGGAGGTTTTCCTGAGTCAGACCTGCAGGTGAACCATATCAGCTCTGCTTGACTGGAATTCCATTTGCATATAAGGGTGAGTGGGAAATGGAGTTCAGGTGTGCACCCCAAAATAAGAGAAAGCAGGTTTGATAACAGCTAGGCCAGTCTCTCTCTCTCTCTCTCTCTTTAACTGAGTGAACGTCACATTAAGACATCTAGTTGAATAAGAGCATATTTTGATCAATTCGTCTTTTGGTTCCCTTAGTGCAGCTTTTGCTTGCTGTGCCTAGTTAATGACTGTGGATGGTCCAAAATGTATTGCTCTTTCATGTCATACTAGAATTTAAAGGGGAACTGAAGCATGAATCCCACAACAACATAAGAGAGAGATCAAGGAGGAGGAAAGGAGAGAGGGGGGTACTGACAGAAGGACCAGTGAATAGCCAGCACCTTTCTGTAAAAGGTCAGTGGGGTATGAAACCCTTGAGGACGCCTCTGGTTACCAAATGGTGGAGATAATGGGTTTGTTACCATTCTTTTGGTTGCAAGTGCAGAATTCCCTTCAGGCTAGCACAAGACCAAGTGAAATGTGTTGGGAGAATACTGAAATAGCTCTTAGGACTATTCTTTCACTTTCACCCTTTTCATTCTTACTCTCTGCACCTAAACTAACTTGCTTGTCAGTGTACATGGCATCAAATACCCGCCCCAGTCATAAAACTACTGCAAGACACATAAGTAAAACTGCAATCTTTACAATTGAATGGACAAATTTAAGTATCTTGGTTCAAACAACTGTGCCCAGGAGATCAGAATCAGTGCATTCGTTCATTCCTTCCACAAAGTTGCATCGAGTGTATTCTTTGCACTAGGCACTATTCTATAAATGTATTATAAAAATGGAAGTAGGAGTCTGTGTGTGTGCATGCGTGTGCCTGTTAATCAAAGGAAAGTATAGGTTGAACAGACACCCCAAAGCATAAAACATACAGTTTTATTGTCCAATATATACTGTGTGTATATATATATATATATGTGTGTGTGTGTGTGTGTGTGTGTGTGTGTGTGTGTGCGAGTGTGTGTTTGTGTGTGTGTGTGTGTGTGTGTGTGTGTGTGTGTGTGTGTGTGTATGTACGTGTGTTTAATTTTGCCGGCCAATGTTCAGAAGACTTAAAAGTAACTTTTATATTTAGAAATCAGTTTTAAAAATGAGAATTTACCTGTGTCTCTAGGTGTAAAATGGACAAGTAAAAGCAGAGGATGGATTTAAGAACAAAAACCCGCTAAATAAATTTGGCAAAAGAGAACTTCTTATGTTTTTTGTTAAATTAACTACAAGCATTCCTGTTAAATAAATTTGGTAAAAGAAAATGTCTTATTTTTTGTTAATTACAAGCATTTCTGTTATGGCTTTACGTTGTTAAAACAGAATGTGTTTGATGACTTGTTATCAGACTGTTACCAATCAAAGTGTGAAATTTGAAATGAATAAAAAATTGAAATATATGGGTGTGAATATACATGTATATATGTATGTATATATAATACATGCATGTTAATGTATGCATGGATATGTGTGTATATAGATATAGGTATGTATACACATGTAAAATTATGAACAACTTTGAGAATCTTCACTTAGGAGTAATCTTAAATCAGGATAGAAATGAGAATGTCCTTCGTGTGAAAAATTGGTACAGCATTTCTAGATGAGACATGAATAATATTATAAAGCACATAAATTTATCATTCTTATACAAATACAATGAAAAGTAGAACTGGATATATCTTATTGACTAAAGTTTGCCTATAATAGTTGGAGGAAGAAGAGTGCCAGGATTGTGGTCGCTATACAAACAAAACTGTGAAACAAAGCTCCAATATCTTCATACTAGGCAAACCACTTTGCCTGAAATGATTTCCTGACAATTAACCTATTTCTTTCTTATCAAATATTTTCTGTATATATATATATATATATATATATATATATATATATATATACTGAAATGAATTTAGCAGTGAGCTGAGCTTATGAATGGTATAGGGCTATTGTGGCCATAACAGTAGGTTCTCACTGGTAACCTCCCAAAGGTCACTGAGTCACAAAAGTCAAGGCATCGGGGAAGAAGCTTCAAGAATTCAGTAAAACTGCCATGATGATTAAAAAATAACAGTGAGTGACAACAGCCTCCACATGGGCACCCACTATGTGTCAGAAAGTATAATGGGAATTTTTAGCATACTTATTGTATTTGATCCCTATGTTCGCACTTAAAAAGAATTAACTTTTATCCCATCTTGCATGTGGTAAAACTGAGTAATAGAGAAAAAAAATACATAAAATCATATATCTAAGCCTGACCTGTCTAATATGGTAGCTATGAGCTGCATGTGACTATTTAATTTTATTTTTATATTTTTGAGGGAATGTTTATTTATCTATTAATTTATGGCAAGAGCTCTTAATATAAACTGTCCTGTTAATGAATTGCAAATGCATAATACAGTATTGTTGACTACAGATATTACACAGTGCAGCACATCTCCAGAACAAATTCAACTTGCATAGCTAAAACTTTATGTCAATTGACCAACAATTTGTCCACATGACTATTTAAATATAAATATAAATTAAGTAAAATTAAGTAATACAAAACATTTAAATCCTCAGTATTACCATTTATATTTAAATGCCCAGTAGTCATGTGGCCAGGGGCCGCCATATTGTACAGCACAGACATAGAAGACTTCTATAATTTCAGAAACTTCAATTCTATACTAATATTCTAGACTGTAGAAGAGTCTTGGTTCAAACCCAGGTTGTCGCAAGGCCTGTGCCCTAGCCTCTTTGGTAGTACATGAATAATATTTACACCTATTCAATTTGGAATCTTTAAATCCCAAGGTATTGCTTCATTTAATTATCATGCTTCATTATTGAAACTAATAAACATAAAAAATAAGTTTTACAGTTTTTGAGTATTTCTTTTTTTCAGATCAGAAAATATAGTTTATTTAGAAAGTAAATTAAAGACAGAGAGAGAAAGGGTGATTCACCTCCCCAAGATATGGGAGAGGGCCAAGGCTTAAGAAAACTTTGCTTGACCATAACCCAATGAGCACATGGCTATACCATAACTCAGCAAGGCAATGACCGTTTTTGAGTGTTTCTTTGGTTATTAATCACAACTGATTACAAAGTTTTTAATTTTTTTCTATTCACTATTAAAGGGTTGATCAGAGTGTGATTTAAATAAAAATACTTAAGGCCAAAGTATTCACAAATAAATAACTTATGAAAATAATTCCAGCCTTCTTCATCTATTTATGTGTAGACATTTTTCTGTGTCTTGAGGATACATTGGTATCCTCCAACAGTCAAAAATTCCTGTCTTTACGAGTTTCCATTCTAGTGAGGAGACAGACAAGTTTACGATATATTTATACCATGTTAGAAAATGCAATATTTATTTAAAAATATAAGAAAGAGGTATAGTGGAGGTTGCAATTTCAAACAGGGTTTTATATGTTACAGAGAGGACGGCATCTGAGTTTAGTCCAAAAGTAGCTGATGGGTATTTGGGGGAAGAACAGTGATGTCATGGAGAACGGGTATAAAGATTCCAACTTCTATCAAGGTGGAAGCGTGCTTAATGAGTTCTAGGTCAGCAAGAGGGGCAGGAGCCTCCGATGGGAAAATAGAAGGAGTAAAAATGAAGTCAGCAAGGTAAGTACGAGAGGAAATTTTGCCAATTATGTAGGGTCATGTAGGTTGTTTAAAATATTTAACTTTTCCTCTGAGAAACGAGGAGACACCAGGGGTACATCATTGCAGATATGTTCTAAGAAGCATTTTACCAAAAGCACATACTTTGATAAATACCTGAAGTTCTCATAAGTGAGTTATACAATCTTCATAAAACTGTATATGTGAATTTACATTCAATAACTCTTCTTTAGATATTCATTACATTTAGAGCAAACTGTTTTGACTATACTCCAATTAGTGAGCACCAGCTAAGAGTACTAATGATCTTCATTTGGCAGATAACCTTGTAAGTACTTCTTAGATGGATTTTATCAAATGCTTCCTAGGAACTTAACCACCTGCAAGGTAATTCAGCCCATTTATCTCAGTTTGGCTTCTTTTTCCTAAATGAGAGGTAGTACAAACAGTCCCCAACTTACAACTTTCTGACTTTGCTATGGTGTGAAAACAATATGCATTCAGCAAAAACTGTTTTTCCCGGCCATTGCCAGACCATTGCTGCCATTTGTGCTGAGCTATGGTGTGGCCATGTGCTCTTTGAGCAATGACCAGGCCATGTTTTCTTAAGCTTCGGCTCCCTTCCCTACTTATGGAGGTGCATCTCCTCTTTCCCTTTATTTCTAATTTACTTTCTAAATAAACTATATTTTCTAATCTAAAACAAACAAACAAACACCGGTTTTTCCCTTTCCTTATAGCATTTAATGAAGTATATAAGACACTCGAGATATCATTATAAAATAGATTTTGTGTTAGATCATTTTGCCCAACTGTAGGCTAATGTAAATATTCTAAGCATGTTTAAGGTAGACTAGGCCAAGCTACGATGTGCACTAGGTTAGGAACTAAGTGCATTTCTATCTTATAATATTTTCAACTTAGTACAAGTTTATTGGGAAGTAACCTCATTGTGGATCAAGACATGAACTCATGGATTCATTTAGTCATTTACTCATGTTCTTATTCACTTAACCAAATACTTTCTGAATTACTACTATGTCAACTCCCTGAAAAAAAAATTAAGTCAGGTGTGTTTCTTTACTTCAAAGTTTTCAATTTAATGCTGAAACATAAATAAGCAAGTACAAACAATACTTGATAAAGCTCTTCACAATCTAGTGAAAACATCCTTGATATGCCAAGCACAGTACTTGATAGTTCAACATTATCTTACGTAATTCTGCTAATGACTTTATCTGTATTCTCTTTCTTTAAGACATAAAGGCAGGTATCGCAGTGACGAGTTCGGAGTGGTATTCCTTGATTTGCCACTTTTCTTTCTTCAAGTCAAAGTAAATCTTCCAAGCAGATAAAAGAGTCATACATTACTACTACACTACTAATACTTAAAAAAAAAAAAGGAGGAGACATTGTCCTTCAAAGTCATAATTTTTGCTTGCAGGCAAGCATCTGCAGGTGTTTTTTTTTTTTGTTTTTTGTTTTTGAAGGAAAGTTACTGAAATCACTGCACAAAAGGGCAGTTTGCCCAGTCCTGCAAATTAACTTCCCATAACCTTGCAGATACATTTTAGTATTTTGGCTTTTGAAGTCTTTGCAGTTTATATGATGCTACACCCACTCTTCGGAGATTGGATTGTGTTCTTGAGCCTCTTTGTCCTGTTCACACATTTAGTTCAGCACATATTATCTTTTATGGCTCCTTCTTATGTACCATAAGGAGGAATCACACACACATAGGAAAGCTTAAAACCTACAGGCAGCTGAATATTCTGGATGCTAACACATGTTTATTAGACAAGACTTTGTGCTATTTGAAATATATGACATTTTTGTAATAAAACTGGGAATTACTATCTTTAAGACATTCAAAATAGATCTGAAGCTGGATTTTATTCATTATCTTGGGGTTAGAAAAATTGCTGAAGTGACTTTTTAACCCATTGTTAAATGAGATATCTGTTTCCCTTACAGAGTATAAGGATATTAACAAGAAATTGAATTAATAGGACACATTACTTAAACTCAACTGATTTAAAAACTAATTTATCTGAATGGATCATCTAAATTTTTTTAAAATGTTCACATGGTAACTAATTTTGTAATTATTAATTCACTTAAAATTTAACCTGATCTTGAGTATAGGTGGTATTTTGTAATACCATTTTTATGTATGAATGATCATATACATTTAATAATTTAAAAGAATTAAAAGATTTTTTTCTAAAGACCTTCTTTGTGTATGTTTCAAACTATATTTGAAACTGTATTTCATATAATCACTGTGCTATATCAACACTAGGACTTACCAGTGTCCTTGTAAGGGTTCTCATAGAAATAAACTCCCTATCATAATGTCTTGAGACTTTTTGATAGAAACATAACTTTGAAGAGGGGCTATATCAATCAGGATAGTCTAGGTTACTCTGTGGTCGTGATCTAATATGTCATGGTTTTAGGATAGAGGTGTATTTTTCACACATGTTACCTGTATGCCATAAGTCACTGGGTAATTCGGTTTCACCTGTCCTCATCTGGGCTGTAACCTCACTGTGGATCAAGACATGAACTCATGGATTCATTTAGATCTTGAGTGGGGGAAGCCTGCTATTTGGATTTGTTGGTTGTTACTGCTATACGGGAAGATGGAGAACTGTGTTGCAGTTCTTAAAGTCTTTTGCCTGAAAGCTGCACTTACCTTTTGCACATGTTTCCTTGGGTAAAAAAAGTCACACGGCCATGCCTAACTTTCAGGGATAGAAAATTAAGTATATTTCCACTGTGTGCCCAGAATGAAGAGAACCAAATATACATCGTGGGTACTATCAATGTCTACTATGGTTATTACAGAAGGACAGAAGAAAGAAATTTTTTTAAAAAGGAGGGGGAGAAGAAGGGGGAGGAGAATGAAAAGAGAAAGGGAGAAAGAGACAGAAAGAGAAAAAAAGAAGAAACGAGGGAGAGAGGGAAGGAAGGAAAGAAGGAGGAGCGAGAGGGAGGGAAGGAAGAAGAGAGGGAGGAAGAAAAGAAGAGAGGGAGGAAGACAAGGGGAGATGGAGAGAGGGGGATACAAGGAAGGAAACCTGGCTGAAATACTCAACATGTGCATCTGTGTGTGCATGCCTCCTTTAATAGAAATACATGCAAATATTGGTTTACATTTAAAATGTATTAGGTGGGTTAGGATAGGCTTCACAGATTAGGTGACTTTTCAGTGTGACCCTGAAGAAGAGGATTCAAAATTCATCAGAGAGGTTAGAGGGATTCCAGATAAAACAGTAACATGACCAATGAAAGAGCCAAGAAAGAGAATGGTGATTAAGAAGCTGGAGAAAGTTTTGATTGTTTACCTTTTTATCACGGGATGTGATAGCTTGAATTATTGATCATTAAATATTTACTTTGCTCTCTTTTATCGGTGGGACAGATACACATCCCCGCCTCACTTATTTTAGGCTTGGTCCCGTGTGACTTTTCTGGCTAATGGAATTTAGGCTGAATTGAGATTGCAAATTCTGAGCTCTGACTTTACGAGGTGTCATGTGTTTCTGCGTGCCCCTGCCTGCATCTGACTGCTTACATGAAAATAATATACCCAAGTAGTCTATGCCACCTGCTTGGGTTCTAGATTGAAATGTAAGAAGCAAAGCCACCTCTACTAAACAGCAAATCCATAGCAAACCTACAGACCCATGAGTGAGACAATAAACATGTGTCACTATTTAAGTAAATGTGATGGTGGTTACTTTTCTCTAGGGCATTATTTTCTTAGCAGCTGGGTAATATAATGGAAATATTATAATTGTTATCTTAAGTATTTCAAGACAGAGTTGGGTGAATAAGTTGATTTTTAAGTCAAATAAAACTTTAAGACTTTTATTTAAATAAAAATGAATCTGTAATATCTTCTTTATTAATATGTAAGTGGGTGAGTAGGAAATGGGTTGAGGATATTGGTTTAGCTCCAAAGCCCAAATCCAGACATGGTAGCTTTTTGTTTGTTGTTCTGCATATAGGAACCAAGACAAGAAGGAGCTTTGTTGTGCTGTCTGTACTTTCTCTCACCTTCATGGTCTTCCCCAATCCTTCAGAGTTATGTGTGTTAATAGGTTAGTGAAAGCTGAAATAGTTCTTTATGCCTTATATGAATCCTTATCTGAGTTACATGTAGTATCAATTTCTTGTATGTGAATATCACATTCCTCAATTTTAATGCAGATTTTGAAACTGTGATCTAATGATTAAAAACTAATCTTTGGACAAAAATAGAATTGAGTTTGAAACTTGACTTGACCACTGACCTTAGGTAAATTATTAAATGTTTTGTCTTCTATGTCCTGTATTTGGGCTTTTACTTTGGTAATCTGGATTCATCTGCTGAAGTTAGGGGTTTGCTGGTCTTATCTTTCCAGCTCACTTAGTTGATTTATTAGACTGTTAACTTGTGATCTTTCCATTTTCTAGATATGTGTTCATAAAGAAATGAATTCTCCTCTCAGTACTGACTTCATGGCATCCCAGAGGTTTTGGTAAGATGTGTCATTATTTTAATTTGTTTCTAGAAATTTTTAATTTCTGCTTTAATTTCCATGTTGACCCAGGAGTTCTTCAGCATCAAGCTATTTAGTTTGATGGGTAGCTTTGTTGGTGTTGATATTTATTTTTATTCCACTATGGTCTGAGAAGGTGCATGGCAGTATTTTAATCTTATTAAATTTATTTATGCTTGATTCATGACCAAGGATGTGGTTGATCTTGGAGTATGTTCTATGTGGTGATGAATAGAATGTATCTTCTGTGGTTGTTGGGTGGAGTGTTCTGTAGGTATCTATTAAGTCCATTTGGTCAAGTATCAAGTTGAGGTTCCAAACTTCTTGTTGATTATTTTGTCTCGATGATCTATCTAGGGTGGTTAGTGGGATATTTTAAGTCCCTAGCTATGATAGTGTCAGAGTAAATATCTTTTTTTGGTTTACCTGGAATCTGCTTTATAAAGGTTGGTGCCTCTATATTGGGTGCATATATGTTTTGGATGGATATTTCTTATTGATGGATTGAATTTTTTATCATTATGTAGTGACTGCTATATCTTTTTAAATTTTTGATAGCTTAAAGGTTGATGGGATTATAAACTAGTACAAAAAAGTACCTAAAAACCAACTTTCCATATGACCCAGCAATCCTCATTCTAGGAATATACCCAGAGGAACTCAAATCACTATATGAAAAAGATACCTGTATATGCATATTTATTGTAGCATTATTCACAAAAGCAAAAACAGGAGCCTACTGTGCTTCCCATTGAAAGTGAACTGGATAAAACTATGTGGTACATGTACATGATGGAATATTATGCAACCATAAAGAAGGACACAATTATGAACTTTGCAGCAACTTGGATGGATTTAGAGTTTATAATACTCAGTGATCTATCACAGAAACAAAAAACTGAGTACCACATGTTCTCACTCATAAGCAGACACTGAATAATTATCATAATACTACAAGAAAGGGATTGGCAGTAGTGGGAAACTGCCTTGGGCGGGGGATGGGGGAGGCACACTTTATCAAATAAGGGTACCTGATCTCAAACCAGGTGAAGTGGAGACCAAAGTGAGGCCCAAACTTTACCTGTACAATGGTCATTTGTATACCTAACTCTGAATTGTACCCCGTATTTTTAAAGTAAAAGTTTTCTTAAAAGAATAAAAAGAAAAAAAAACTTTTAAAGCTCGATGTTTGCCATATAAAAAAGTGAGGGTAATAATATTACCTATTATACCTGGTGGGTTTAAACTAATGTACATAAAGGCATTTAGCATAATGCCTGGTACCAAAGGAAGAGCCAATGATGACAATGATGATAATGGCTTTGTGTTAATGTTTTCATGAAAATTGGAGCACAGGAAAACAAATATCTGTAGGAAAGAAAATATCTATTTATGTCATCATGTTACCCTTCTATCCTAAACTTTGCGTTATTTGATTTTTAGTTAACCTAGAAGAGAAAATGTCATATGAATAATTTCCCCTGGTGACTTGTTATTTTAGCATAGCATGCAAAAAGAAAATTCTAATCCCTTAATATATAAAACTAAATTATTTCAGTACACAATTGTCTTTTTAGTAAAAGCACATAAATAAAACTAAATAAAAAATCAGGTTAGAGTAATTACTGATACAATAATCTTATTTCTGAAAATAATACGAATTCATCATGGTTTCTTAGTATGCCCAAATTTGAATCACCTGTATAGAATATTTTCCATCAGTTCATTAAGGACTCAAAGTTTAATTGTTCCTGTTCTTCATCCATATAAATGCATTGTGAACCATTTCAATGACGAGATAAACACATTGCTGAAGCTATTGCCACATTTTTGTCTGCAGCCACATAATAGTAAACTTTTATTTTGTCAAAGTCTGTCATTTAGAAAATTACATAAAAGATATACCAGAGAACAAAGTATCTAAAATTATGCAATCAACTGTATAAAATGAAGATGATGTGAGTGTAAATGGCTATATTTTGGCAGAATTATAAGAAAAAAGGAACACCTTGATCATTAACGAGGATGCATTATCCATGTACATGGGTTAGGTGAGTGTGTACATGTGTGTAAATATTAAGAGATGTATGTTCAGGGTGTGCACGGTGCTGTTCTTGGTGGCATAAGGCTATACATAATACTGAGACACGGATCTCCAAAAGTCCTTTAAAGCAAATGCAAGCAAAAAAATAACTTATATTGGGCAAGGTTCTTGGTCGCAAGCTCTGATTAGCTTAAGCAAAAAAGGTAATTTATAGACCCTAGGAATGATAAATCTCAAAAATAATGAATACTTGATTCAGGCAGAGCTAGTTAGAGTCAAGATTAGAACCAACCTAGATGGATCTCTATCTGCCTCTCGGCTCTACTCTTTCTTGTGTCGACTTGATTTTTATGTGTACTCTCAGCTCTTCATGGCTCCTGACAGCTCCAAGTCTTTCTGTTAGTAATTTCAGAAGTATTTATATCTATATATTCTATTGATTTTTTAATCTTCCTTATAACAATAACTATATAACTGCAGTTACATAGTTATTATTATAACTATATAACAATAACTCTATATACTGTTCCTGAATCCTAACATAATATTTCCCCTTTCTTCAATGGATCAATTATTAATATTTATTGAAAATGCTGTTCAGACTTTACCTTCTCCAGGGAGACTTCCATGATCATCTGAGACTGGTATCTCTTAATTATGTGCTGTTTACAGCATCTGTGTCAGTCTCTTCTAGCATTTATTACATGATCAGAAATGTCTAGCTTTTATTTTTAAACCCTTAGCACAAAATATGTTGCCTATTAGAAAGTAAATGCTCAGCTGGGCTCGGTGGCTCAGCCTGTAATCCCGTGCCTTTGGGAGGCTGAGGTGAGTGGATTGCCTGAGCCTGCGGGTTCGAGACCCGCCTGGGCAGCGAGACCTCATCTCTACAATAAATCAAAAAATCAGCTGGGCGTGGTAGCATATGCCTGTAATTCCGGCTACCTGGAAGGCTGAGGCGGAAGGATCGCCGGAGCCCAGCAGGTCGAGGCTGCGGTGGCCGGGAGCGGCCACTGCACTCCAGTCTGGCCGACAGAGTGAGACTCCAACTCAAAAAAAAAAAAAAGAAAGGAAATGCTCAATAGAGACCCATTTCTTCAAAATATCTCAGTTCTTATATTAGTGGAAGAAACGTCATATTGAAAGTAATCATTTAAAAATAAGGTATCTGATTTTCATAGGCATTGCCTTTTTAATTAAATATACCATAAACATATTTATATTTTAGTAATATGTAAAATGCCTCTCTTACCCTTTCCTCTTTGTAAGCCCTTTACCTTGTAACTATTTTTATTAGCATGTACATTTTCTGCTCCCACCAAAAGCCCAGCTTTGTAGGAGAATTAATTCAAACAGATTACATGTCTGAAAAATGGTATTTTTATCTATAATTATATATCACTTGAGATTTCTTAGAGAAGACCAGTAGAATGATCAATAATGAAAGATTATAGTCTAATAGATCCTAAATATTTTGTCCATATTATTATGAAAAATAACTAATTATCCACCATTTTTCCTCCTCCTTTTTATTTTTTTCTTTTCTCTTTCTTTCTCCCTCCTCATCATCCTTCTCTCTCTCTCTCTCTCTCTCTCTCTCTCTCTCTCTCTCTCTACCATTTTCCCTTCTCCATCATCACCATAATTTACGTTGTTATGGGATGCTCTTCAAGTCCTAAACAGTCCAGGCCAGAAATATGAAAGCATGAAGCCAACTGATATGAAGTTACAGGTGCTAAACTTCTTGGTGCCTGGTTAGTGATATTACATTGCAAGACACTAGGACAATTAAGGAAGCAAATACAAAACAAAACCAAACCAAATAAAAAACAACAGCAGCATAAAAAACAAACAAATATGTCAGGTATATTCTTCCCCATGGCTGCCAATTTATTATCTTTGCTTTGCAGACTATTATGGCCTCCAAATATAGGCTAAAAAAAATAAAAGAAAGTTAAAGACCTGACTTCTAGTCTTCCATTAACTTCTGTCTTACTGGAAGCGGTATAATATAGTGTTTAAAGAACATCCACTGGGACCAGATATCACCAGTGCTGTGCCCTCTCCCCAACTATGTCACTTTGATCAAGTCACGTGATCCCTTCTATTTATTTCCTCATGGGGTTATGGTGAGGATTTCATAGATAATTAATATAAAAGTTAGAACTGTGTCAAGCATGCGATATTGTACAAATTCATGTTAGACTTCAGCTACCTCAGTTATATAATAAAAAAAATGATCTAGATCATCTCTAACATTTATTTCTGCCCTGGCCCTTATGGCCCTAAGCATTTTCAATCACATTACCTCCAGTGATCCTAAAAAAATTATTATGAGAAAGGCTGAAATATATTAATAGCCTCAGTTACAAAAAAGAAAATTGAGACATTAATAGTCCCAGTTACAAAGCAGAAAATTGGGATTCAATTCATAAAAGTGCTTACCTGAAGCCACTTGGTTAATATGCATGATTCTGAATTCATAATATTTTATGGTGTCTACTGTAGTTTATAATTATCATTTCTCACCTTCAAGACCAAGACATTTATTTTCCAAGTTTCTGGAGATGTTGGCAGGTGACAGGTCTCAGCTGAGTCCTTCTCCAGTCCTGCCATCTGCTGAAAGGGTCCTCCCTCACCAAAGTTCTGCCCTCTTCTGCAGGCAGGACACATCCAATGTCTGGTCAAAGTGAGAGTTGAGGCCCAGCCTTTGCAGGAAAGACTCTGAAGGGTAACACTCCATCAGTTTCACTAAGACCATGGCTATGACTGCATCTCCCTTCGACTCCTGCCTCTGGTTCACACTGCTTTACTGCCCTGCAAGCGTCAATCTAATAATCTTCCTAACACAAATATCCATCTCACAGAGACTTTCTCAGGGAATCTAACCTGTAACACTCTGGAATACTTTTAAGCTTCTCTTTGTAAGAACAAAGGTGAGAAGGCAGGAACATAAACAGAGCAAGGGAGAGATCAACTGATAAATGCTATATTTATATCATCAAAGTAAAGTCTTATTTTAGGATCATACTTTTACATTTATAATTACTGTTATAAAATGCATAAAATTTACAATCTTAAAAAATAATCACTTTCGTAAGAATAAGATAAACTGAAGTTCAATGTATTTTAAGACTATTTAAAATTACTGTGTGTTGGTGTCTTCAGGTGTTGCTTATACTGAGACAGAATCAAATGCAATAGTTGGTATATTTGCTTCTGCTTAAATTAATCTTGACACTTTGAATGCTTATACAAATTCGCAGAGTAGTAGCTGTAACCTTGGGAAGAAAAGTATCTATGTGCATTGCTAATCTACACAATGACTAGAAAAATTACTCCATTATAAGAAGAAAGTGGACCATCAGTCAAACAATTTTGATTCTGTCTAGTATAGATTTTGTAAAAGCCCAGGAAAGGTGTATCACATCATTGCTAAGCATTTGTGGAAGTTTAGAAGCACTTAAATTCAAAGGAATATAAAGGATGGAGGTAACTTAATTATTACTTCTTAGGGGAAGTTTAGTGTTAGATATAATACCAGGGAAAATTTAGTGATGTGAATTTAGTGAATACATTTCTATTTCAGTTAGATGTTGATTTTTAGGGTCATATTTGAATGCAAGGTTTAGTCTTTTTTGGTTTGTAAAATATTATTATTATTATTATTTTTTTTTTGAGTTGGAGTCTCACTCTGTCGCCCAGACTGGAGTGCAGTGGCCGCTTCCGGCCACCGCAGCCTCGACCTGCTGGGCTCCGGCGATCCTTCCGCCTCAGCCTTCCAAGTAGCCGGAATTACAGGCATGTGCTACCACGCCCGGCTGATTTTTTGATTTATTGTAGAGATGAGGTCTTGCTGCCCAGGCGGGTCTCGAACCCGCGGGCTCAGGCAATCCACTCACCTCAGCCTCCCAAAGGCGCAGGATTACAGGCTGAGCCACCGAGCCCGGCTGTAAAATATTATTTAAGTAGCCCTCTAATTTAGATACTATTTACTCCTTTTTCACGTTTGGTTGACTACAGATGTTGTGATGTTGATGTTTATTTCTATGAACACAATCTCATAGAAACTCCAAGAAAGAAATTTCAAATAGAATTAATTATTCAAGATATTAGTGTGATAGAGTTGCCACAATAAACCACAGACTGGATTTCTTAACAAAAACAAATTTCCTTAAGTTCTGGTGTCTGCAAGTCCAAGATCAAAGTATCAGCAGGGTTGCTTTTGCCTGAGGTGAGTCTTTTTCTCATTGGCCACCTTTTCTCATTGTGACCTCACATTCTCACTCTAAGGTCTGTGTATTGTTTATGCACTAGACTCCCTTTCTTAGAAAAACACTAGTCATACTGGAATAGGAACCAATTATATGAGCTTATTTTACCTTCATTACCTGTTTAAAGACTGTTTCTCCAAATACAGTCATATCTTGAGATATTGAGAGATAGTACTTTCACAGGCAACTTTTAGGGAGACATAATTTAGTTCATAAGAGATGGTAGTATATGTTCTAGCTCCATATCAATTCATTAGAACATACTACATAAGTGAGTTTATGGAATAATGAAAATTGCTTCAATTATAGCTCTAACATTCACAAATTGATATTCAACAGGCCCTCGATTCCTCTGCCTTAGTAGATATAAGACGTATATGGTAGCACCATGAACAATACATTTTTTAAGGAAAAGAAAGTTTAGTGAAGTTTTTCATGACTGTGGAAAACTTCTGGAGGAAACAGATCTCAGTCGGGGATGAAATGATAAGTAAAATTCAAATAGATGAAGAAGAAAGGAAAGGAAAGGGCATTTCAGGCGAGTGAAATGATGTAACCGATGACATACTCATAGACAAAGCACATGGAATGATGAAGATACAGTGAATAAATCAGCCTGGCTAGAGGAGAAGGTCACTGAAGATATTCTGCAGGGGAAAACTATATTAAGGAGATTAAACTGGCAACAAAGTGAGGAATAGATTGCAGAGCGAGAGGCTGGAGATAAATTAGAATGCTAATGCAATAAGTTGGACAAAGTAATATTGAACTCAGACGATGGTGTTGAAACTTAGAAGGTGGTAAAGATACAAGGGGTATTATGAAGGAATTGGTGAACCAGCATTTGTTTTTTAGTATGAGAACTGTGTGAGAACTTTCAGAATATTAATTGGGAAGTGAAGCTTCTTTTTCCGAGGGCAAAGAGTGAGTTCAATTGTAGACATATGAAAAGGTCACAGATTATCTAAGTAAAAATATCTGGTTTGCAGTTAGAAAATGGTGATATTGCATAGAACGTTCTATGCAATAGAATGTCATGTAAGATGGAGATACTTGTGTATGGGTTAAGTGGCTCAAATTTTAAGAGTTGAATGGGTAGGAAGTCATGGAACATGTGACTATCAAGGGTGTTGTGGTATGAGTTATTCATAACAAAGTTAAGACCTTGAAAGTAGCATAATATAATTGAATAATGAGGTCCGGAATATAATCCTACTGATATAAGGAATAAGCCTTAAGGATGACCAATGAAATCAAGGATGTCAAGAGTTGCAAAGTGTTGTTGATATAATGCTCAAGCTATCTATACAATGGTTGAAACCATTAGGGCCAAATCCTAAATTCAACTTGAGATTAGAGGTAGTCCTGATAGCAAGTAAGATAAAAGCAGCACTGTGTTAACAAAGAAATCCCAATGAATATAGTCTTCTATTGATGATATGTAAATTCATTACAGACCAATGGTCATTTTTACTCTTTTATGGTATAAAAGAGTAAAATTCAGATTGCAATCCTCTTTTGAAGAACCACATTATATTTCTTTAAGGAAATGGGTACACATTTTTGCACATAGTATTCTAAGTATGAACTTCCCTAAATTTTAAATACTTGAAACTTTTAACAAAATCAATAAATAATTTGACCTGATGGGCAAACATGGGCTATATCTCTATCTACATGTATATACATCGTTAAATACAAATGTATTTAGACTAATATAATAATAGAATATCTAAATTAAGTGTATACAAAATATATTTAAATAGGTTAAAATTAGAAATAAAGCCATTAGAATAATGCATGACACTTGAGAGGTGTTCAATAAATAGTGGCCATAGTTGATATTTAAATTAATAGCACATTTAAATCCCCTTACATTCAAATATGAGAAGGAAAATACCTGTGGTAAAGCTTTTAACTACTGAGCACTCGCACCAATGTTTTCCTGTAACTGCGTATTTACAAGAACACCTTTGGGTATTAATAAAAAATGAAGCAATTTTGAAAACTCAGATTTATGAAAAGAATGGTCTCTATTTGCTAAGCTAGCATCTCCTTTGTTTCACTCATAAAACAAGAAATGTGAGTTTATCATACACTATAACATGGAAGTAAATATCTAGAGATATTATCCCCATTATTATTGCTGTTGTCTTTGTGGGTAGCATTATTTAGATGAAAGTTTGGGATTAATATGCCTTTGAACAATTTTTATTTATAAAATGTTTGTAAAGCTACGCCACCTAGAAAAGCAATGGCTTCCTCATTATTCTACACTGGAAAAGTAACCAATGTGGTTTCTAGGAAAGTGAGCGCTTATGAGGAAGTGTACACGCACCTAAGAGGTTCTTCTTAAATAAGTAGCTGATGATAATATGTTAGGGGCTGAGGCCTGGATGGGAAGGACAGATGACGGACAGCAGGGACATGGCCTTTCTCACCAGCTGGGCTCCTGTTCTTCAGCTTTCCTCAGTGTACTCACAGTGGTCCAAATTTTGTGGAATGATGGTAATAATGTTATTTCACGTAGCAGCCAAAGTACAACAAGTTGGGCCTGGCACTTTGTATAATATTTTAGATTTTATATTCTCAAATCAGAAAATGTATATCAGGAAAATATGACAAGTTGCTGGGTGAACGGACAAATAACCTTTACAAGTCCAATTTCATTTGGAATTTTATGCTAAACTTAAGATTGTATAAGTATCTATCTTGGGAGCTGGTATCTCTGGATGATACCATGTACCTCATATCTCACATGTTGTGAACAACTTGAACATCTTGGGGCATTTCCAGATACCCACCCTGACCTGTGGACAGCCTTCCATGAAAAGAGGCAGGTTATATAAGAGATCTAATTCTGCTCAGCCTATTTTATGCTGCACTGCTTAAGACAGAACAGGTAGTGAAGAATAGCTTGGCTATCGTTTTCTGAAGCCAGTTGATAAACATTAGCACATTTAAGAAGTCATCTGATATATGCTGCTGACCTTGATCCTAATGCATAGACATAAGATGACACATTTGCAGAACACCAGTGTCGGTACCTTCTGGCACTGGGGGAGCCTTCCACAGTCAAGCACAGCTGCCAGACACTCTTGTTTAATACGTTACAGAAAAGAAACAGGAAATAAGCAAGGGGCACAAATAGTTCTTCAGAGCACCTCTATACACATCGGAAAAGGCTGCTGTAATTTGTACAGGGAGATGGGACAGATGCGACCCATGTCATCTATATCCTGCAGCTCACTGTGCACCAGGTGGACCCTTCACCCACACTTAAACATTCTGCCTTATTGACCATTAGAGTGTGAGTCCTTTGAATCGCCAGGCAATATAGCATTGTGTGTGTGTGTGTGTGTGTGTGTGTGTGTGTTCATGCACACGTGCGTGCTCACAGACACTACTGTATTCCTGAATAGAAATACACTTTAATTCCTTTTAGGAAGAATCTTTTATTTGTCTGGTCTATGGAACTTGCTTCCAAATAATCATAGCACTAAAAGAAATCCACTGATGAAAATATTTTTTTGCCTCTGAATTTTTTTTTTTTTTAATTTAGAGATGAAATCAGTCTTCCTAAAGATGATTCTTCCTAAAAGAGAGGGAAAATTTTTTTTACAGTTTTGACTAGTGTATGTATATTCTGGGATAGGGCATAACAATGTCAATTTCTAAACTTTTCTGAACATGAAGCTCATATCTATATTTTATGAAGTTTCTTTCTGACACTAATTTAATAATAATTGATTTTTAATATTAAGGCAAGATCATGAAAAATGAAGTCACAGACACAGCCATTTAGCGGGCATTGACATAAAGCGCCTTTAGAATACTTTGCCTTTCACTTTCAAAGAATTTCACAAAGCACTTTCCAAAGTGCCATCTCTTTTATCTTTCACAAGAATTCTGTGAAATATTAGTGTAGAAGAATGATGAATCATTAATAGTAAGATAACTAAATATCAGAATTTGATTGAATAAAAGCAACAGGTCTACATAAATCAATAAATGGTAGTGATTTTGATGACATTAATACCTAAGACTGATATAAGCGTGTATTTCCTTATTTTTTATTTAAAAATTCCTCACCCTTTGGAGGAATTTCTCAGGTCAAAGCCTCTCAGTCAGAGATTTTTATAATAATTGATTTAATGTGATCACCCCAAGAAAGACATCCTAAACAAAAACTTTGCCAGAGGCAAGTATATATTTTTATGAATGAATTTTTTAGTGCTAGGATTATTTGCTTTGGACCCTAGCCTTAGAGTTCTTAAATACTTATAAATGTAGCATATATGGACAAGGCTAACAAAGCATAGCATTCCCAGTGAGCAATTTCCTGTATGTTCTCATTAAACCATGTGCAAAATGCCGTGGGGGGGGGCTTTGCACACTTTACCAGAGTAGATCTGCCAGGGTATTTCAGCATCTCTCCCTGGGGTATCAGATTGTGAAACCTATGGTGGGAGAAAAATAAAACACAATTACATGAGATTAACTGCTTCAGAAGAATGCAATTTCATTAAATCCCTTTTTATTTCACAAACATTCTTATGCTTGTCATTTCCAGTGAGACCATGGACTCCTCACTATGTAGTCTATTTTAAAATATTATTCTCTAATCTTTTGGTCAGAATGCATGTACCAAGCAACTGAGGTTCTTTTTTTCCCCATGATTTCAAGGGCAGAGATAAGACGTGTTTTTGGTTCCTGCTATGAGGTGGCATATATGTCTTCTCCCTTCATGTGTTGAAACCCTCAATGCTAGTACCTTAGAATGTGACTGTATCAGAAAGTGATTAAGTTAAAATAATGCTGTGAGGGTGAATCCTCATCCAATCCGACTGGTGACTTTATAAGATGAGAAAATTGGCAACAAAAGGACAACAGGAATGCACATACACACAGAAAAGGCAGCAGGAGGGAAGCCATCCTGAAGCCAAGCAGGTTGGCCTGGAGCAAATTCTTCTCTTATGACCTTCAGAAACCAACCCTGCCAGCCCCTAGATCTTGGACTTCAGCCTCCAGGACAATCAGAAAATAAAGTTCTGTTGTTCAAACCACCTAGTCTGCAGTACTTTGTCATGGCAGGTCTAGTTGACCTATATAATTCTTCAGCACTCATTGCAGTGCCTGGCATGTTGTTGATGTTTCATTGCTGCTGATAGATAAATTTCTTCATGGAGGAAATTTTTCCCTCTCACTCCGATGCAAAGCATCTGAACAAAATCTTGTGTAGCCTTCTTTTCCTCTCTCAATCAGAACAACCTGAATGAGTTTATGAAGAGGTTAAGAGAATATATATATTTGATTACTGGCATATATAAGAGAATATATATATTTGATTACTGGAAGGTTCTTATACTGCTCTTTTCCATTTACGTTACAGGCATCTCAGAAAAATTTTATCTTCAGATATTATTTTCTCCTCAAAGTATTTTTTGGTGTGATGATAACACCATGACAATCTACAGAGATTTTACAGACTAATAGAAACATGAAAAGCCGAATAATTGTTCCCCTCTGAGGTTCCGATTTTTTATTTTGTCTCAGAACTTAGAAAAGCTTGGAGAAAATAGAGTTTTGGCTCTCCAGGATGTTCCACATGAAATGTAGTTTCAGTCTTTATCTTTAGGTTTCATGATAATGCTCCCCAGAGAAAGCATTCTTTCACTCTACAAAGTAAGTTCTTGAGGTGCTTTCTAGAGAGAAAAAAATTATTTCTGGAATCCAGTGTAACTAATCATTCAACACATTTCAGCAGACTAGCAGCTTGACATTTAAAATGATGGTTTGGAATTTATATTTTGCAGACCACATTGATCTTTGAAACAAACTGGTTAGGGTTTTATAAATCTGCAAAACATAATTATCCAATTATATTTTATTGTGAGTGTGATTATTTCTGGCTACTGTGACAGAAAGAACCAACATTGGCATGAATAAGCAATTGCATTCCTTTTTTTTGGAGTTTGGTTACAAATGCTATTTATAGTTAATTAAGATGTTAAGTTCTTTCTTCAGTGTTTGCCCTAGATCGGAGAAAAAGGTTGCTCTATTTCACGTTTAGGGAAAGTCAAAGTTCAAATTCACATAAAATTAAGTACTAGATTCTCACCAGGAAAGACGGGTGAACTGTAATATTTGCAATTATCACATGAAGTCTCTGATTAGAACGTAGGTCTTCAACACATAATGCATAGTCATAAAATTTATGCCTTTGTCATTTTTAATTATTTTGAAAGAAAATGGTCTTGTCTGACATGCTGTGGCACAGGAAAGGATTATTGGGAATGTATGTATGGCATAATCTAAAGTGCTGGAGTGCCATGAAATTCTAACATATTATAATTATTATGGTGATTATATTAGGTAATTAAAATTATTTTCATTTTCATTGATGAAAAGAATCAAATATGGGCAAGGAATTAGGTTTTACTAAGTGCACTCAATTCAGGATTTGGTACAGCAGAAAAATAACTCCAGATTCAGTGTTAGGAAACATTTTTGTTCCTTGTAAAACCTCCTGCACGTCAATAGGTATAATTATTGTTGAAAGTTCTTGAGAAACTCTTTCAACAATTGTAAATGACAATTTGCAAATTCAGTTCTGAGTGTGAGCTATTAGCTTAATAATGACCATCGATTCTGTTTTTGCAATACCATATCTTTCCATCCTTTCCTGTTTAACTACAACCATGTTGGTTCAGATACCTATCTTCTTCCTGAATCGTTAAAAAAAAATCTTAATCTTCCTGACTCTGTTGTCTTTGAATAACATACCCTTCCTGAAGATGATCTTACAAAAATATTATCCTCATCAAAAAATAAGAATTAATTTCCCAGTGGTAAAAGATTAATATATAAACTGCATGGCAACAACAACAAAAAAGGAATCTTAACTTCTTCAACACAGTCTATTCACTTATCTTTTCCATAAAAAATTACTTTTATAATTACTTTTTATGGCTGTAAACTAAAAAAATCAAAGTAAAGAAAATAATGTTTAAGAAAACCTGATAGTAATTAAGAAAAAAGAAAACAGCACTGCTACTGGCAAGCATGTATTCAAAACTCTCCCCTAAGTCCCCTCTAACTACCCTAATTCTACTAGGTTTTGCGTGATCACTAGTTAAGTATATTTTGCCACCACTGCACTTTCTCTCTTCCACACGTGCATAAGTACCTTCTCCCTAAAGTAAACAGAACAAGTTGTATAATTTAAAACAAACACACAGAAATTATTAGTATATTTAAAAATAAACACAATGAATAAAACCGAATTAAAAGCAAAAATTAGAACATTTATCTAGATTAAAATTAAAGTGGAAGCTTCCTGGGCTTTTTTGCTGAGCAATATCTCATTTGTTTTGAATTTTAGACTCAGGTCCTCAAACAAGAGCCTGGAATCAATGACAACCTCAATCCCTTCAGACCCCACTTTCTCGACTTGTACACATGTGTGGACTCACTGGTTATTATTATCTCCCAAACCATTCATTGAACCACACTTCAGCTTCCCTGGTCCTGTCAGCGTGTCCAGATATCAGGTCTGTCTCCTGAGTGAGAAAGAAAATATTTATGACACGGCCTTAGCACACTGATAGGAGTAGATAGCAGAACTAGCTCCAATTTCTGGCTCCTCCTTGTATCCTTGACATTTCGAGGATAATTTTGCAGTCCCCACCTCAGGCTCTGATTCTGAGCTCTGCCAGGAGACTTGTGTTGGTATTGGGATGTCAGCAAACAGAAGATAGAAAAGTATATGTGAAATCGAGCTTGTCCTCTATTTTGCCTCCTTTCTGTCTCTGTGATAACTTTTCTGGGCTGGATCTGGAGGACAAGAGACCCATAGAGTGGATCCCATAGGCCCCTTTTGCCCTGGGCAACCTTCAGAAATTTGAGTGAGTTCAACTAAGATCAACAGAACTCCCTATCTTATCAGGCTAGTGTGAGCCTTAAGTAATGATGTTGTGAGCCACATTGAGGTTTTGTTATGGTTACACAGCATTATTGTCATAAAACATAGTTCATATGCTCCTCTTGCACTTTACTCACATTTCAAATCAGCCAGGAATGATTTCTTAGTCTTATGTTTTAAAGGCTACCTACCCCATAATGACATGTACAGATTAGGTATTTGAGCTTTTTTGTGGAAATCAAAGACCAGGGGTAACTCACCTCTTATAAAAGATACAAACTGAGAACTGCTTTATCCAGTAGTTAACATTTTTAATAGCAAATTTTACTCCAAGCCTTAGAAGAAATCAGCCTGGTATTGGTACAAGAACAGGCATATAGACCGATAGAACAGGATAGAGATTCTGGAAGCAAACCTCAATTTCTCAACCAACTCATATTTGATAAAGCCTCCACCACCAACATCTGGGGAGAAGAGAACCCATTCCGTAAATGGTGCAAGAAGAGAAGAAAACATATGAGCTTTCAATGGATACGTGAAAAAATTCTCAGCCTCATCAATCATCAAAGAAATGCAAATTAAAATCACACTGAGATACCAGTCGCAATGGTCATCATCAATAACTCAAGAAACAATAGATACCGAAGAGAATGTGGAGGAAAGGGAAATTCTACACTGTTGGTCGGAATGTAAACTAGTACAACCTCTGTGGAAAACAGTGTGGTGATTTTTAAAAGATATAGGAACCCACCTTCCATATGACCCAGCAATCCTTCTTCTGGGAATATACCCAGAGGAACTCGAATCACTCTATGAAAAAGATACCTGCACACACATGTTTATTGCAGCATCATTCACAATAGCAAAAACATGGAATCAACCATGCTGCCTATTGAAAGTGAACTGGATAAAGAAAACGTGGTATATTTACATGATGGAATATTATGCAGCCATAAAGAAATACAAAATTATGAACTTTGCAGCAACTTGGATGGAATTAGAGCCTATAATACTCAGTGATTTATCACAGAAACAAAGATCTGAGTACTACATGTACTCATTCATAAGTGGGCCCTGGACATTATTATAATACCATAAGAAAGGGATTGGCAGCTGGGCACGATGGCTCATACCTATAATCCCAGCACTTTGGGAGGCTAAGGTGAGAGGATTGCCTGAGCCCAGGGGTTCAAGCCCAGCCTGGGAAACTCGGCAAGACGTAATCTCTACAATAAAATCAAAAAATTAGCCAGGCATGGTGGCACACGCCTTCCTACTTGGAAAGCTGGGGGCAAGGATTACCTGAGCCCAACAGGTTGAGGCTGTGGTGGTCATGAGCAGCATGCCACTGCACTCCAGTTGGGTGACAGAGTGAGACTCCAACTCAAAAAATAAAAATAAAATAAGAAAAGAGTTGGCAGTAGTGGGACACTGCTAGGGGAGAACGAGGCACATAACACCCATAACACTAATATGGGTACCCACACTTTACCTGTATAATGACCACTTCTGTACCTAACCCCGAATTGTACCCCACATATCTAAAAAAAAGCAAAAGAAAACAGAATTAATAATCAGGTGAGTAGTATCAAAAGTATACAGATTTCATTCTCAAGATCATCAGGTAATTATCCATCTTCCACTCACCTTTGCTATTATCTGGATTCAGGACTCCATCATATCACATGGCGAAAGTGCAAACAGTCTCCTTCAATCCATTCTTCACGGTGCCAGAATGCTCTTCAAAACCCATAAATCTCACTAGTCAGGTTCTTGGCACCACCCATAAGTGAACAGCTGCAGCATTATGGCTTTAATCAGGAGGGTTCCTAAAAGACCGTGATGAAGGGAAATCCTCTCAGAAACAGAACTTCTAATAACATAGTTTATTGTCCTTTTCCTTTTGACTGAGAATTGTATACATATATGTGAATCTATACTAGTTTCAGAGTAGTGAATAATGGTTTGGTAAGGTGGTCAAAAGTTTGGAAAGAACAGATCAAAAGGTTGATGACAAGGGGGTCTGCAGAAGAGATGTGCAGATGCCCTCTTGAATACACGCAATGTATGAAAGCATTTTTGACTCCTATTTTTTTTTTTTTGAGTTGGAGTCTCACGCCATTGCCCAGACTGGAGTGCAGTGGCCACGCCCGGCCACTGAGGCCTCGACCTGCTGGGCTCCGGCGATCCTTCCACCTCAGCCTTTCGAGTAGCTGGAACTACAGGCGCGCGCTACCATGCCTGGCTAATTTTTTTTTTTTTTTTTTACTTATTGTAGAGGTCAGGTCTCGCCAAGTTGCCCAGGCAAGTCTCGAACCCGCGGGCTCAGGCAATCGACTCACCTCAGCCTCCCAAAGCGCGGGATTACAGGCTGAGCCACTGAGCCGGCTTTGACTCCTATTAAGGATCCCCAAAGGGCAGTAATTGCATGCAGATGAGATTCTTGATAATCAGGTAGATAAAATAAGATGTATGCAAAGATCAGTCTCTTTCCTAGGTATGGTGGTGGCAGAGCATGAGAGCTTGACATGGCTTTAACAACATGTGATTTTCTTTACTAAGTCTGACCTGGCTACTGCCAGATGCCTAATCAAAACCAATGAGTTGACTCCCTAAACGGTATCATTCTTTGATCAGGCAGACACCTGGTTAAGGTTGATTATATTAGATTCGTCAATCTACCCTCATTGGAACAGATCTGCGTTCTGCATTTAGATTGCCCTCATCTGCCTGAAATGCTTTCACCTGTATTGACATCTGCGCACCTGCAGAATTCCTGCCTCGCTGTCATGCTATCATTCAGAACGTAGCTTTTGACCAAGGAACACAAGTGCAATAGTAAATATAATGGAAAATCACAGTAATTAAAATAGACAGGACCGCCGCAATGGTTAATTTTATGTGTTAACCTGAATGGGTTAAGAGATGCCAGACCAGACAGCTTTTAAAACTGTATTACTGGGTGTGTCTGGGAAGATATTTCCAGAAGAGATTAGCATTTGAATTTGAGTAAAAGAAGATTCACTCTCAGCAATGAGGGCAGGCATCCAATTTCTAGAGGTCCTTGATAGAACAAAAAGAAGAAAAGGCAAACTTTTTTGTCTTATCTGAAGCTGGAGCATCCTTCCTCTACTGCCCTTGGGCATCAAAGTTTCAGGTTCTTGGTTCTTTGGACCTGGGCTTCTTACATCAGTGGTACTTCACATGCCCCTCTCAGGTCTTTTACCTTAGAGTCTCAAGGCTCCAAACTCAAGAATGAATTTAATCACTGGCTTTCCTGGTTCTTCAGCATGAAGATAGCATGTCATGAGATGTCTTGGCTTCCATGGCTACATGAGCTAATTTCCAAAATTAATCTTCTTTTAAATGTCTATATACATCCTATTGATTCTGTTTTGCTAGAGAGCCCTGACTAATATAGTCACAGAGAACTCTTACCTTACTGGAATATAAATTTGTGTAGATTTGGGAATACTGACAAGCTGAGGAGCTGTTTGAAACCCAGATGAAAATGAGATGGGCTAAGGAAGATTTTCATAATTTATGATCTGTAACTATCCTACAGAATTCAGGACAATAAAATTGTATAGAATTGTATTGTTAGCCGGCCTCGGTGGTTCAGCCTGTAATCCCGCGCTTTGGGAGGCTGAGATAAGTGGATTGCCTGAGCCCGCGCTGGGCAATTTGGGAGACCTCATCTCTACAATAAATCAAAAAATTAGCCGGGCATGGTACTGCGTGCCTGTAGTTCTAGCTGCTTGGAAAGCTGAGGCAGAAGGATCACCGGAGCCCAGCAAGTCGAGGCTGTGGTGACCGGGCGACAGAGTGAGACTCCAACTCAAAAAAAAAAAAAAAAAACAGAATTGTATTGTTAAAAATATACATACATATCTGAATACATTTATTTATTTATGATGCCTTCTTTTATTACTTTATATAAAAATTGCTATTAGTGGTTAAATAATAAATTAACCTTCAGATTACAGACTATACAGATGGGATTATGACAGAATTAAGGAAGAAATTAACATCATCCAAAGATGGATATCATTATAGGACTTCAAGTCCCATAACACACATCACTGAGAAGCTGAGTGGTCTAAGCAGTGGACTTTGCCAGTTATTACGTGGTTTTCTTTCAGCACCAAATCTACTCTTCTATAGTCAGCTTTGTGACACTGGATCTAGGCTTCTGCAAGCTGCATATCTCCTTTGCCAGCTGGCTTCCTGTATTAATTTTGTCAGTAGGGCATGATAGACTAAGACTGGAAGTTAGGAATTTGCTGCTGGTCTTGCCAGCATTATGCTTTCAATTGTTAATTCAGCTCTCCAACACCTGTGAAACTAATGCTCTATATTATGTGCTCCATGTTGAAATACCTGGTCTGACATCTGTCCTTCTGATTGAACTCTGACCAGTACAGTCTATCCTTGAGTTAAAACTGCAAGAGGTCCTTATTGTCCTTAAGATAAACTCCAAAATTCTTTCACTTGGCCTATGTTTTTCACATTCTTGCTTTGCCTTCTGATGCTTCTGTCTATGACTCATGTGATTCCAGCCAAACTAAGTTACTTGTATTCTTAGTATGCTTCTTTCTTATCCTTTGCATTATTTTCTCTACATACCTTATGTGATATACACATTTTTTTTTCCACCAGCACAATCTTTCCCATTTATCACTCTGTCTCACTTTACATATTCTTTTGGTCTTTTGAGACTCATGTCTCATACTCGAATGATTCCTCAAGGATTTCATTTTGGACATGTGGACACATATGCCCCAATATACAAGCACGCCCCATGCATATATCACAGTTCCCAAGGGTACATTACTTGTCTATTTTAGCACTTAACACTGAAATGAATTGTTTGTCTCCAATAGTATAGTGACAATCCTCAGTAGGTGTTCAATAAATAATTCGTAAAAAATCTAGATAAATACATTATATAAGATAGGTGAGGAAAATACCAGAAGCAACAGCTACAAAAAAAGGAAGAAGTTCTCTTGAATGAGAAAAAAACAAATAGAAAGGTTTGTGTTTCATAAAAGTCTATTGTGAATATATTTTGCTTATCTGGGTAATTGAGAATGATCTCCCATATTAAGGTCAGCTGATTACCAACCTTAATTCAAATTACAACCTTAATTTCCTTTGCCAGGTAACACAGTCGCAGATTCTGGGAATTAATATATGAATATTTTGGGAGGACCATTATTCTGTCTAGCACAATTAATATTGTAAAACTGAAAAAATGGCCTTGTGACTTAGATTATTATGAATTACTACCCAGGTTCTATGCCATTCTATTTTTTAACCTCACAATTGTCAATAAAGTCTAACTGATAAAAGAGAATTTCTTTTTATTTACTACTGGTACAGTTCAATATGAATGGATATGCTATTTTGATTCTCACTTATGTTACAGTTTATGTTAATTTTGTGTATTGAGGATTAATGAAGATGGCATCTAGAAGCAATTAGAGACTAGGTGAGTGTATAATGTGATTGCCAGCCAAAGGCCAGCAGTTAACCTGTCCAGTTATGTACCTCTGTGTTTTCTCTTCCCTAACCTCATGAATGAAAGAGAAGGATGCTCAATGGCATATTCAGGAAAGCCTACAGTCACCAAATATAACTGCTCACATGTATGACTGCTGAGATTGCTGAAATTTTCTGAGATTTCAGAAAAGGAAGAGAAGACTGAATGATACAGAATATCATCTCTTCTTGCATTCAATGTCTGGCTTGACATTTGTAAATGGCAATCTGAAGTATAGAAAAATGTTTCTGATTGAGCATATTAAATTTAATGTAAGCTATCAATTTTTAAATAGCATTTGTTAAAGCAAAAAGGTTTTTAATCTAGAGAACCATTAGTAGTTAGCTATTTATCAAAGTAGTTATTATTTGTGTTTGAACAAGTGCAGTGGATAGCTGGTTGTAATCCTGGCAATAGGCCAGGACAGAAATTAATTAATAAAAATCCTTTTTTTGGCAATGAAATTTAATTGTGTTATACAGACAATAGTGAGGTATCTACCATACATCAGTGGGCATGTGGAAAGGCCATATGCTTACTGTTCCTTAACATGTGTGTCCTAAAATCTGATGCATTCTTTCTTTCCTAATTCAGAGTGTTTCTCTTTCCAAAGTAATTAATTGCCTACTGGCCACATTTAGATTCCCTTTCCTTTTTCATGGAATAAAACATAAATAATACATTAGCAAGAATTGAGGTAAACGTTTCTAAAATTTCGAAAACAATGCAATCAAACTTCTGGATACTTGACCACAGACATCTATTTGAAACAGCAGCATTTTCAGATGAGTTCAAACACTTCTTCCCACGCTCACTGTCCTTCTGTCAACATCTCCAGCAGCATAAAGAATGGAACAGTCATGACATCTTCAGACACCCTTCCCCAACCCTTTGTAGGTTAACCCTTGGCTGATCTCCATTTACTTGCACTTAGATTACCCAAAGTTCTCCACTCCCTCTGAGAGGCACAAATGGACTGAAAGCTCATAGCTGTTAGCAAGTTCTGGTATACTTTCTGCTCTGTTCTGTCCAGTTTGGTTGATTTGTAAATAAACTATATCATAAAAAAGGCAAGAAAGTTATATAAATGATTACCATGGAAGCTGCTTTGAAATTGTTCAATAAAGACGAGATGGAAAAACAAAATCCTGCTAAACTACATGTGGATGGAGACATTTCTTAAAACTTAGGAAATAAATAACGAAAAACGATGCCGCATTCTTCACTGAGATTACATGGGCCTGGAAATTGTAGAAGATGCATTAAAATAAGAATTGATATAAAAAACAATGCTAATTATTAATCAAAGACTGTATACCCTAAAAAAAAACGCTCGTCTTCACACTAAAAGATTAGCAAACATATATATTTAAATATATTTTAAGATGGGTATACTTGAGCTATATATGAGGGGAGACCCTAAAAATCCAAGAATGTATTTATTAACAATGGGTATTCTTACATGTTTATCCTTTAATCATCTTCAAAGCGTTCTCTATTTGATGCAATACACCTATCAAGATGTTTTTTCCACTGCACAAAACAGTTTTTGAACTTATTCATTTTGATTCCTTTTAGTGCTTCTGCCATTTTTTTGTTTCACTTCTTTCACATTGGTAAAACTTTTCCCTTTGATGATTTTTTTTCATCTGAGGAAATTAAAAAAAAATGTCACACAGGGAGGGTGGGGCATGGGGAAGTCATGCTGTTTTTGGTCAAAAACTGTTAAACGCTGAGCTCGGTCTGGGGAGGTTTGCTCATAAATCACCCATCATGAAATGGGCAAATGCATTGGGAGAATCCCCCCCCAATTCACTGCATCCAAATGCAGCCTCACAAAAACACTAGCTAGTATACTGATGTCAACGGGTTTTACAACACTTACCTAGTGAGGAAGCCTGCTACAAGGGATCCACCTTCCAAAAATATTCTGTTTATTGAGTGGTCCCCAAAATATATTTATAATATTTAAATAATATATATTACATATAAATATATATTTTTAATGAAACTCTAACAAATTCTTTAATTAACAGGCTAGTGAGATGCACTGCCTTCAGTTGTTTTAAATAAGATTTATGCTATAGTGAGAGATTTGGTTATTCCAAACATCATGCTAATTCTTGAGCTTGGTTTTGTGCCAGTTATTAATCTCTTCTTTGCACATTAATCAAGAAGTAAATTGTTCTTCATGCTTGCAATAGTCATTCTAAAATCATGTACTTTCGAGAGCTGAAATAGACTTACTAGATATTCATTTCAGAGAAGATGCTAAATTTCACAAGGCTGCATATTATATAGATTAAGGGCATGGATTTGATGTCTCACTGCCTGGCTTTCAGTACTGATACATCTTGGCTGTATGATCTTGGGCAAGACACTTAACGTATGTAAGCCTCAGTTTTGTTTTGAATTGAGGCAATGAAAATAAAAGATAGAACCTACCATGATTGTTTTGAGGCTTAAACACATCAATATACATAGACTAAATAGGCTGGTAGCTTGGATATATCATATGCATACTCTTTGTTATTAATTGTAAGATGAATCTTCTAAGATATTTCAGATTATTAGTGGTTGAGTTAAAAGTAGAACCTAGGTCTCTTTATCTTGAAATATTGATAAAATAAGATACTTTATACTCATGATTGATATTGAGTGAATGTAATTACTATTACCATACTCTGTCTTAAGTTTTGAATTTCTTACAGAATATTATGCTATTTTAAGAAATATGAGTTGGAGAGTAAAGATAGAAATGGGACTGGTGAGAAGCAAAACCTGTTTACATATATGTCTCTGAGAGGAGAAAACCAAAACTAAAGTTTTTCTAGTTTAGTGCAATAGTGAAGAAACTTGCTTTACAAATATTTAATACGTAGTGCCAAGTAAGTTTCCTTAAAATCACAGACCGCTCTTGTTTTCAAGGAGCCTATAGACTGTAAAAATAAAAACAAATACACACCCATTCACACATATACTCCCATATACAAATGGGAGTATAATAGAAAAGTCTAGAGATAATTATCTTTTTTTTTTGTAGATGCAGTGTTTCTGAAATATCTTTCTGTTATATCAGTTTTTTTCTGAATAGATAGCTTTGAAACTTAGATCCAAAGAATAAATTTCAACACACTTGTAACTGGTCAAGGATAGTAAGGAAACTTGCTATATATAAAGGGATAAAAAATACTTTTTTCATGCAATAATCCAAACATGGGAGATAACAGATAATGATTGTGTAGTAAAATGATGATCAAGGATTTTTTTGTGACTTATACTTAAAAACCCATAGTATATTGCTTCCCTCAACTAGATCAAATATATTATATCCTACTACAGATATAAAGGAGTTGTAACAAAAGATTTATTCCTCTTTTATGAAGGATCTATGGCCATTCTGGTGTAAATGTCACAGAACATCTACTGGGCCAGAGAAATGTGATTGATAGAAAGCTGTAGTCATTCCCCTGTGTCTCCTAACAAAGTGAAATGTAGGATTTTGTCAATTCAAGTTTGTCAGAAAATTCTATGTTGGAAAATGATTAGTATTATTTTCAGAGTTCTGTGTCATTAGGGACTAGATATGTTTATTTTAGTTTACATAAGCTGTAAAGGCTTCTCAACCATAGTTAGTGTCTCCCCTTGAGGTGTTCCTCTGCAATGGAAAAGACTACATTCCACACTGTAGCACTCAGCCATGATCACATGATTGCTTCTTCCAATGAACTGTGAGCTGAAGTCACGTATGTCACTTCACAAGAGAAGTTTTAAGGACCAGCATGTGCCACGATTTTGCCCTGCCATGAGATCCAGCTATGTTCTCATCCTCACCATCAGCCACCAATCAGCAGAGAAAATGATACAAAACAGACTTGTAGCCAACCCCATACAGAGACATAATACATGCAAGGTATAAGGCTTCATTGTCAGCCACAGACAAATGGGGGTCATTTGTTACTGGAACCTAACCTATCCTGACTGGCACAGTACCAAAGACAGGAAAAACACTTAAGTGAAGTGCACTTCAAGGCCCATGCTTGTATCACTGATTTTTCTTAAAATAAATCAGTCTCTTAACATTAGACTTATTCATCCATAATATCTTTCTGACCATATACCTTATACTTGTACATTCAAATTTCTCTCAACTTATTTACTTAATAATCTGTTTTCCACTGTTGGATCCTCACTATTTCTTCTCTTTGCACCTTTATTTATTCTCATAAACAAATGAATGCAGATAGAGAATAATATGAAATTTCCCTGTTCCTTATCTAAAAATCTTAATAATGCTCAATATGTGGTTTATAATTTCAATATTATAGACAATGTTTACTGCTAAATATATTTAGGGACATTAAGTATGAGTGTCTCATGTATGTCTAACATTGAGTATCATTCAATACTTCACAATGAGTCCATACACTAAAAATAATAAAACCTGTTTTATCTACTTTAATTTACCATGGTCTCACACATTCACAGGACCTTTATGTCACTAATATGCATTTTGGTTTCATATTGATGGGCAGAGAATATTCAATGGGACCTCATATTAAAGGGAAATGGAGTGTTCTTACAGAATATAATGCATAGCCCTATACATGACTCAAAGGAAGATCTGTTCCAAGCAATATTGTTCAACAGTATTTCCACTTTATTTTAAGTCCAGAATTTCTAATTCCCTCATGCACTGATAATCTTGTCATTTGGTTGTTTGCAAGGCTCAGTGATGTTTCAGGCAGAGAGCAGCTTGGGGACCTTATTAAATAATGACTGGACAACCTGGTCCTCATGAATGGTCAAAGTGTGCAGACATTTCCCTTGTGGAAAATATTTTCACTCAAAAATAAATAGTAAGAACATTCTTAAGGATGAGAACAGTAGCAGAAAAAAGATGTTGACTGTGTTTTGGGTCAAGCTTGTTGTTTTATCTATATCTATACACACACATATAATATCCTGTGTAATATGTAGTGTGTGTAAATATATATGTATCTATAATATATATACACAAATATATATAGCAACTATAAAATGATAGTGGGATAATACATAGATCTACCTGGTAATAAAGGTTCAAAATTTTACTTGTAATGATACATTATTAATTCTATATAACTGTAGTTTTGAGTTTTAATAATCATTTTATTATTAAAACAAAAAATGCAACATCTTAACTTCAAGAAAAAGATCTTTTTAAATTTTTATTTTAAAGATGTGGGGAGCAATTCAGAGTTAGGTCTACAAATGCTTATTATACAGGTAAAGCTTGGGCCTCACTTTGGAACTGCACATTTCTTAAAGCAGCCACCATCATATTATGCAAAGAAGTACAATTCTAAGGCCATAAATGAATTAAAATAAAATTCTTTCCACCCCTAAACAAAACCAGTTAATTTGAATAGGACAAGAGAGTAGAAAATGAGGAGAGGAAAGTAGCTAAAAATAGAAAACCTGCCTAGGTTGAAACAAGAAGAAATTGAGGCCCTAAATAGACCAATAACAATCAAGGAAATTGACCACATAAGAAAACTACCTACAAAAAAAAGCCCTGGACCAGATGGCTTTCCAGCAGAATTCTACAAGACATTTAAGGAGGAGATTATATCAATTCTACTGAAGGTAGGCAATTGAGAAAAATGGAACTCTCCCCAAATCATTTTACAATACCAACATCTCATTGATACCCAAGCCAGGTAAAGATCCAACAAAGAAAGAGAACTACAGGCCAATATCTTTGATGAACATAGATGCTAAAATCCTCAACAAGATGCTAGCAAACTGGATTCAACAATACGTCTCAAAAATCATCCATCATGACCAAGTAGGCTTTATCCCTGGGATGCAAGGTTGGTTCAACATTCGTAAAACCATAAATGTAATTAGATTCATCAACAGATGTCAAAACAAAAACCACATGATTATATCATTAGATGCAGAAAAAGCTTTTATAAAATCCAGTACCCTTCCTGATAAAAACCCTCGAACACCTAGGCATATGGGGAACATACATCAAAATAGTAAAAGCCATCTACGAGAAACCCACAGCCAGCATACTCCTAAATGGACAAAAACTGGAACCATTTCCCCTGAAAATGGGAAAAAGACAAGGATGCCCACTCTTACCCCTCCTGTTCAATATAGTATTGGAAGTCCTGGCTAGAGCAATCAGAGAAGAGAAGGCAATCGGGGTGTTCAAATAGGAAAAGAGGAAGTCAACCTATCTCTCTTTGCAGATGACATGATCGTGTACTTGAAAACCCAAGAGAATCTGTCAAAAAACCTCCTTACACTGATAAAGGCCTTTGGCAAAGTCTCAGGATATAAAATAAATGTGCAAAAGACAATCGCATTTCTTTACACCAATAATAAACAAACAGAAACTCAAATAAAAACCACAATCCTATTCACAATAGCCACAAAAAAAATGAAATACCTTGGCATCTTCCTAACCAGAAACATGAATGACCTTTACAATGAAAACTACAAAACACTGCTCAAAGAAATCAAAGATGACACAAACAAGTGGAAAAATATCCCATGCTCATAGATTGGAAGAAACAACATTGTGAAGATGTCCATCTTACCTAAGGCAATCTACAGATTTATGCAATACCCATCAAATTACCAGCAACATTCTTCTCAGACCTAGAAAAAACAACACAGGAATTCATATGGAAACACAAATGACCAAGAATAGCCAGAACAATCCTAAGCAAAAAAAAAAAAAAAAAAAAAAAGCAGGTGGTATCACATTACCAGACTTCAAACTTTACTGTAAAGCCACAATAATCAAAACAGCTTGGTATTGGTACAGGAACAGGCATATAGACCAATGGAAAAGAATTGAGATTCCAGAAGCAAAACCTCAATTTCTCAACCAACTCATCTTCGACAAAGCCTCCACCACCTACCACTGGAGAGAGGAGAAGCTATTCAGTAAATGGTGCTGGGAAAACTGGCTGACCACATGCAGAAGATTGAAAGAGGACCCCTATCTATCCCCATACACAAAAATTAACTCTATATGATCAGAGACCTAAATGTAAAACCTCAAACCATAAGAACCTTAGAAAAGGAAGGACATACCCTCATGGAAATTGGAACTGGCATCCAATTCCTGAACAAAACCCGAAACCCACAGGTCATAAGAGATAAGATAGACAAGTGGGACCTCATTAAACTGACAAGCTTCTGCAAAGCCAAAGAAACCATCAAGAGAGCAGGGAGACAGCCTACAGACTGGGAAAAAGTATTTGCCACTCCAAGTCTGACAAAGGCTTAACATCTTGGATCTACAAGGAACTCAAATGTGCTGAAAAGAAAAAAAAAAAACAACCCCATTATAAAATGGGCAAAAGATATGAACAGACACTTCACAAAGGAAGACATCCAAGCAGCCAACAGACACATGAAAAAAATGTTCAACCTCACTAATCATCAGGGAGTTGCAAATCAAAACCACACTGAGATACCACCTAACTCCAGTCAGAATGACAATTATCAATAACTCAAAAAATAACAGTTGCTGGAGAGGTTGTGGTGAAAAGGGAACACTTCTACACTGTTGGTGGGAGTGCAAACTAGTACAACCTCTGTGGAAAACAGTATGGTGATTCCTAAAAGCTCTAAATATTGACCTCCCATATGACCCCGCAATCCTCCTACTGGGAATATACCCTGAAGAACTCAAATCACTCTATAAAAAAGATACCTGCACACGTATGTTTATCGCAGCATTGTTCACAATAGCAAGAACCTGGAACCAACCATGCTGTCCATCAAAAGAGGACTGGATTAAAAAAAAGTGGTACATATACATGATGGAATACTACCCAGCCATCAAAAAAAAAACAAAATCATGAATTTTACAGCAACTTGGATGGAACTAGAGTCTATAATACTGAGTGACCTCTCACAGAAACACTGAGTATCACATGTTCTCACTCATATAGTGGACCTTGAACATCCAATGTAATACTATAAGAAAATGACTGACAGTGGTGGGAAACTTTGGGGGTGGGAGAGGAAGGGAGATGGGATTAACGGTAGTAAATATCTGTCTGGGGACGGGGAGACACCTCTTATCAACAAGGGTGCCTGAACGGAGCATATTTGTATACCTAATCTTTAACTGTACCCCACAATATCATTAAAAAAATTGATTAAAATAAAAAAAGAAAACAAATATTAAAAGTAAATACAGTCATATAAATAATTGCATCAACTGTTAGCAGAAGTTAATAAATATTCCCAATTAAAAGAATAAAATGTAAGAGTAGATAAAAAGCAGTCTATCACTACTTGGTGTTAGAAAGAGAGGCACATTAGGTGAACATTCAAATTTACATATTGAATGGAAAATGATGAAAAGGACATATTATAGAAACGGCATCAAAGGGCTGAAATGACTGTAGTCACATCAGGTATAGTAGACTTCCAAGCAATAAGTATTATCAAAGGTAAAATGGACATTTCTTAATAATAATAGGATCAGTGCCCCCAAAATAATATCTCTTTGTCCCTAACACCCACATGCATACATATATCCTCTAGTTCAGGTCCTAAATGAACATTCTGATTGTGTATTTCTCAGCGAATAAGAAACATCTTACCGTATGAATTCATACAGTTATGTTGATATGCAAAACTCCACAGCATTGGAGTTCTTGCATTCTATAAGAGAAAATTCCCAAAGTAAATCAGAAGTCCTATGCCTTTTTCAAATGTCTCTTAATGGTGAGCAGATTCCCTTCCAGTGATTAGCGTCTTCATCATGCCATCATCCCAGAAATGCAAAAATTTATAGAAATTTCATAGCAATTTTTTATAACACAGGATATTTTAATGAAAAAAACTTTGTAGAACCCTAAGAAATGAAAGGGGTCCTCCTGAAATTGGTACGATGTTTTACACACATGCACTTCTATGTTCTGATTATTAGACTGAAAAAAATCATGGTATTTTGCAGTGAATATTATCATTTACTGTTGCCAAGTTTCTATTCTGTACTTAGATTCAGATAATACAGAGAATGATGAGAAAATCTATTTGCTTGCTTTCAAGAAGACTATTCAAATGCATAAGTAAATATGTAATTGTCATATGGGAAGGTCAAAATTGTATGAAATTCTACATATCTTTCTAAGTCATTTATTTTTGAGCAAAGAGCACAAAGAAGAAGAGAAACAAATGAAGGCTGAGGAAATCCGGGTGCACTATACATTCTATAAATTATAAAACTCTTTATTCCAAGCAATTCCCAAGAAAGCCCAGAGTCAAAGCCCCTCTTTTATGCTAAGTTTTCAAAGTATACTACCTTTGGGATTTCTCCTCCCAGACAGAATTATGTCAGAATTAGTGACAGAATTATGTCAGAAAGGCATGGGGCATTGACAGTTTAGACAAGTATCTCAGGTGATGTTAACTTGGTGCTGGAGATTAAAACTACTGTTCTAAAAATTTTATGTGACAACTCAATTTTAATTGGTATTCAATGCATGAGTTTAAATAATTTTGCATTCAGTTTTGTGCTCTTTCAGTAATACTATCATCACTGCTTTAAAACCATTACAGAGAGCAGACAATCCTGAATTTTTTTTGTGGAGTTTTAAATACCATTGATACCAAGAGTAGGTGAAGGTTGGCATAGGGACTGTCAAATTTGCTTATCCTTTCTGAATTCCTTCTTGAGAATAAACTCTAGTGATTCCTTATGGCTGTTTTCTTTCCACGAAAGAAACACCAGAGGCTAAGCCTGTGAGCCTCAATACTGCTGGCCCCCAAATCATGCCCATTTAAAAAAACTAGATTCATCAAAGGGGCCTCTTCAGATTAAGTTTGCTGCCATCTACTTGCACTAGCCAGACTCTATTTTCATATTTAGGATGGTCATTTTTCAACAGATCACAAAAAAGGTAACCCTTGGCTAACACACTGTTCGGTTTATCATTCTCCAAAATAAATACTTGCAAATGCTGCAAACCTCTACATGAATGATAGCTAAATATTTGCAGCCTTAATCAAAAAAGTATCAGAAAACGATTAAGTTTCCAGTCTCCCTGTTTCTCACTGCTCAGCAACTTGGCTATAACAGATCTTTGTAATCTGTGAAGAGCCCATTGCTAAACCTGCTGAAATGAAGTTCCTAATACTGCAGCATGAAGTCTGAGATAGTGAGATATGTTTCAGCTTGTGTGGAAAGAACTGTTAAATCTAAATCCTCTCTAAACTAAACCTTTTTAATTCACTCACCTAAATGTGAGACTCTTTAGTGATTGCCTTTCTCTGATCCCATTGTGCAATGGTAGAGTTTAGAGTTGTTAACAATTGACTGCTTTCTGGATTTATTGTGATTTGTGAAGCACAGAACAGAAAATGCTGACTAAAGCTTAATTGCATGCCAGTTGCCCATTAGACATCTCGACTATTTAATAACCTACACAGATGTACACTCAGGCTGAATGAGATCTCATAAACACCATTTTGATAAAAATGCATTCATTGTATGCATCCCTGAATAAAGCTTCCCACAGTGATTCATTACATAGCTTAAAGGTTCAACCCTTTTGTGAAACAGAAGAAAATGTTTCACTTTCAAAACGAGATGCATTTCTTTTGTTTATGTTGTGGGAGCTGAACAGATTTCTGAATCAATTATTTACAAGCCATATATGAGTTAGGATTTGCAGATTTCAGAGCAAAGACTTACAAAATATAATCGTCTCAATTTATTTATGTTATTTTTATTTTATTTTATTTTATTTTATTTTTTTGAGTTGGAGTCTCACTCTGTCGCCCAGACTGGAGTGCAGTGGCCGCTCCCGGCCACTGCAGCCTCGACCTGCCGGGCTCCGGCGATCCTTCCGCCTCAGCCTTCCAAGTAGCTGGAATTACAGGTGTGCACTACCACGCCCAGCTAATTTTTGATTTATTGTAGAGATAAGGTCTCACTAAGTTACCCAAGCGGCTCAGGCAATCCACTCACCTCAGCCTCCCAAAGGCGTGGGATTACAAGCTGAGCCACCGAGCCCGGCTTCTTTGTGTTATTTTGATGTTTTCACAAGAGTAATGTTATAGTCCAAGGCATGCTATTTTCCTATTAATGATGCTCTTAAATTTATGAAAAGGTGTAAACTCACATAAATAAGTAACAGCTATTTCATTTCTTAGGTGGGAACACCTAAGGTTCTTTTTTACATCAACATATCATTCTGTGCAATTAACAGTAGTTTGACTTGTAATGTTCTGTTGAGAATGGAATAGGGTGCTTGGAATGCTATTGCTCAATATTTTCTGAGTTTAAAAAATATGTTTCTAATTTGGTAAGAGTCACATGGTTAAGTTTTATTTAGCGATTATTTTCTTTCCAACTACTGTAATGACTTTGGCACGTTTATTTTTGTTTCCAATTTATAAAAGTGATTTATTTTTGTGCTTTGTGTGGTTTGAACAAATCTTGTAAACAATTTATAATCACTGATAAATCTATAAATAGATCATTACAGTCAATTGCATACATTCAAAGCAATCACTTTAGACTCCAGATCCTGGCATTCTCTTATTAATGGAGAGAAAACCTGTTTATAGTCATAATCACCTGTATTTAATGAAAATAATCGTTCAATTTCTTTACATGGAATTCAACATCCCCATGAGAAAGAAGGTGCTAATTAAGCACTCTAATCAGTGTGAAGGGGTGTTGAGCAGATTGTATTTTCCAGTCAGTTTTCACCTTCTTAATACAAGCATACCTCATTTTATTGCTTTGAAATACTGCGTTTTTTACAAAGTGATCCTGCATTGAGTCTGTTGGCATCATCTTTCTAATGGCACACGCTCACTTTGTGTCTCTGTGCCAGCATTTTTAGCAATAGAGTACTTTTAAGATAATGTATGTTTATTGTTTTCTTAGATATAATGTTACTGCACACTTAACAGACACATGTATAGTGTGAACATAGCTGCTTGATGCACTGGGAACCCCCCCCCAATAGTGACTTGCTTTATTGTGATGTTTGCCTTGTTTCAGTGGTCTGCATCAAATCTGCAGTCTCTGAGATATGCTGTAAATGCACCTGAATGAGGGAATACAGTGGCTCCTACCGTTTACACTTTCCAAGGAGAGATGGACATTAAAAAAGAAGAAAAATCTCATCCTGACTGAACTGTATCTTTCTCTTGCTTGAGGGGTTCAATTATTTTTTTATCACACACATGTTGAGTACCCAGGTCAATGGTACATTTTTATATTAAGACATCATAAAATAAGGTCCCAGTGTTAAAACTCTAGGAGTTATGGTCTTTCATGTTTAGTGCTATGACTATGTTTTCAGTTGGCAAAGAACTATATAAATAATTAATGTGCCAAAGGGTAGAGAATAAAAAACCACCAACAGAGTGGAAACCCACCCATATATTCTTGTTCAGTAAAAACAAGCTACTCAACTTAATGCCCTTCCTACTCCATATTATCGATTGAAATGGCAACTAATAGAGTTCTTTTTACGGAATATTTTATACATTATGTCATGCACATAAAAGTATGCAAGTTTTATATTTAATATTTGCAAGTAAATAGACAAACAGATAATCACAGCAGTAAATGGATAACTTTTACACATACTATATATATATATATATATATATATATATATACATATATATATAAATTCTAAAAATAAAATAAACACCTCTTTTTGAAACATGAAGCTTAAGAAATAGAAACTAGGCCGGGCTCGGAGGCTCAGCCTGTAATCCCATGGTTTGGGAGGCCGAGGTGAGTGGATTGCCTGAGCCCACAGGTTCGAGACCCGCCTGGGCAATTTGGCGAAACCTCATCTCTACAATAAATAAAAAAATTAGCCAGGTGTGGTAGCGCGTGCCTATAGTTCCAGCTACTCAGAAGGCTGAGGCGGAAGGATCGCCGGAGCCCAGCAGGTCGAGGCTGTGGTAGCCAGGAGCGGCCACTGCACTCCAGTCTGGATGACTGAGTGAGACTCCAACTCAAAAAAAAAAAAAAAAAAATAGAAACTAGAGTTTAAATATTACTATTGCAATATAACTATGATAATATGGAATACAATTAAATGAATAAGTCATATTTCTTCATTCAATTATTTTGACTCTCCTTTCATTTCCTGACACTGATATTTCAACCTTACTTTAGATTTATATTACCAACTTGAAAAATTACTTGGATGCTTAGAAAGGCAGACAAAGAACTTGAAGGTATGTACCTGAAACAAATGAGAAAAAGAGAAGTATTGTTCACTGAAAATAGATACCTGTTCTTTTTTTTTAACTTTCAAATTTTTTATTTTAAAGATGTAAGGTACAATTAAAGGTTAGATTTACAAATGTTCTCCCTGCAGGTACGCTTGTTGATGAGGTGTGCTCCCCTCCCCTGGCAGCTTCCCTCAACTGCCAATTCCATCCCACCTCCTCTGTCAGTGTCCCACTACTGCCAATCCCTTTTTTTTTTTTTTTTTTGAGTTGGAGTCTCACTCTGTCTCACTCTGTCGTAGTCTGCACTCCAGACTGGAGTGCAGTGGCCGCTTCTGGCCACCGCAGCCTCGCCTGCTGGGCTCTGGCGATCCTTCCGCCTCAGCCTTCCGAGTAGCCGGAATTACAGGCGCGCGCTACCACGCCCGGCTGATTTTTTGATTTATTGTAGAGATGAGGTCTCGCTGCCCAGGCGGGTCTCGAACCCGCGGGCTCATGCAATCCACTCACCTCAGCCTCCCAAAGGCGTGGGATTACAGGCTGAGCCACCGAGCCCAGCTAATCCCTTTCTTATAGTAGTATGATAATTGTTTAAGGTTCACTATGAGTGAGAACATATAGTACTCTGTTCTTTGTTTCTGTGATATATCACTGAGTATGATAGACTCTAAATTCGTCGAAGTTGCTGCAAAGTCCATGTTTGTCCTTCCTTACAGCTGCATGGTATTCCATTGTGTATATGCACCACATAGTTTTTTTATCCAGTCCCAGTTTCAACGGGCAGCATTGTTGGTTCCATGTTCTTGCTATTGTGAATAATGCTGCAACGAACATAGGTGCGCAGGTATCTTTTCTGTAGAATGACTTGCGTTCCTTCGGATATATTCTCAGTAGGGGGATTGTTGGGTCATATGGAAAGTCAAGTTCTAGTTCTTTCAGAAATCGCCACACTGTCTTCCAAAGAGGTTGCACTAGTTTGCATTCCCACCAGCAGTGTAGAAGCGTTCCTTTTTCTCCACATCCTTGCCAGCATCTGTTGTTGTTTGTTTTATTAATGTTGGCCATTCTTACTGGGGCTAGGTGGTATCTCAGTGTGGTTTTGATTTGCATTTCTCTGATGATGAGTGAGGCTGAGCACTTTTTCATGTGTCTGTTGGCTGCCTGTATATCTTCTTTTGAGAAGTGTCTATTCATGTCTTTTGTGTGGGGCTTTTTGTTTCTGCACATTTGAGTTCCTTGTAGATCCTAGATGTTAGGACTTTGTCAGATATAGAGTTGGTATATATTTTTTCCCATTCTGTGGACTGTTTCCCTACTCTCTTGATGGTTTCATTTGCTTAGCAGAAGCTTGTCAGTTTGATGAAGTCCTACTTGTCTATCTTATCTCTTATGGCATGGGCACTTGGGGATTTGATCAGGAATTGGTTGCCAGTTCCAATTTCCATAAGGGTGTTACCTCCATTTTCTAAGATTCTTATAGTTTGAAGTTTTACATTTAGGATTTTTGTGCATTTAGAATTAATTTTTGTGTATGGTGATAGGTAGGGATCCTGTTTCAATCTTCTGTAATTGATCACCCAGTTTTCGCAGCACTATTTACTAAATAGATTTTCCCCTCCCCAGTAGTTGTTGGAGGCTTTGTCAAAGACGAGTTGGTTGAGAAATTGAGGCTTTGCTTCTGGAATCTCTATCCTGTTCCATTGGTCTGTATGGCTGTTCTTGTACCAATACAAGACTGCTTTGATTATTGTAAAGTTTGAAGATTGGAAGTATGATATCTCCTTCTTTATTTCTTTTGCTAAGGATTGTTTTGGCTATTTATAATCATTTGCTTCCATGTGAATTTCTGTATTGTCATTTCCAGGTCTGAGAAGAATGATGCTGATAATTTAATGGGTATTGTGTTGAATCTGAAGATTGACTTTTGTAGGTTGGACATCTTAACAGTGTTGATTCTTCCTATTCATGAGCATGGATATAATTCCATGTTTTGGTGTCTTCCTGGATTTCTTTGAGTAGTGTTTGTAGTTCTCATTGTAAATGTCTTTCACTTCTCTGTTTAGGGAGATCCCAAGGTATTTCATTTTGTTTGTGGCTATGGTGAGTGAGATTGTGCTTTTAATATGAATCTCTGCCTGCTTGTTGTTGGTGTATGGGAATGCAACTGTCTTTTGCACATTTATTTTGTACCCTGAGACTTTGCCAAAGTCCTTTATCAGTGCAAGCAGGTTTTTGACAGATTCTCTTGGATTTTCAAGGTATAGGATCGTATCATCAGCAAGGAGGGATAACTTGACTTCCTCTTTTCCTATTTTGATACCCCTGATTTCCTTCTCTTGCCTAATTGCTCTAGCTAGGGCTTCCAACACCATGTTGAACAAGAGAAGTGAGAGTGGGCAGCCTTGTCTTTGCTATGGTTTTAGGGGAAATGTTTACAATTTCTGTCCACTTAGCAATATGCTAGTAGTGAGTTTATCGTATATGACTCTTACTATTTTGAGGAGATACCTGCTCTTTAGACATGTACACCTCAATATCTCCCAAAGTTCCCAAAGTTTCTCTGCTTACAGTTGATGGTGACTCAACATTGCTTTCTCATTACCTTCTTCAAATCTACTTATTCATGTGCCAGTTTTTTTTAATCTTTTCTAAAATCTCTCCAACTTGATTATCTTCCAATATTTCCATATCTCTGACTCTGACATGACTGCTCGATCCTGATTCCTCATAACTCCTTCATTACATGACTCAATTTTGGTATTATTAATAGTTAGCTGATTTCTAAATATCTAATCTATTAACAGTCAAAAATACTATTAACTATTGATGGGGATGATGATAATGATGATGTAAGAGACACTTCACTACCAAGAAGCTAAAATGATACGTACAAAATATTTCACTTTCACAATAACTCTCTGACTCTGGCATTGTTATTGCCATTCCCTGAAAAATAAAGCATTTTGTATATTAATTAAATTGTCTGATGTTACATAAGAAAGAAATTAGAGATCTAACTGAGATCTAACTCTATGTCTGACTCACAGTAGTCCCTGCATTTCTACCTGCAATAAAATCGTCCTCCCTACACTGAATTTCTTGAGTGTCAATTGCATTTTCTAGGCATGTGTAATATGTTTCACATGTTATATAAAGAGACTATCATGAAAATCCCAGTGGTAAGTGGATTATTTTACTTGTTTCCCTATCAAAGTTTCTGTACTTCTTTAGACTGAATTCTTTATATGCAGCACTGCCCATTAATGACACATGTTCAGAGAGCAGGGATTTCCCAGATAATGCTAAAATGATACTCCAGTGGCACCCAGTGCCATCCAACTCCTGGCTGCTAAGTTGAGTTACTGAAGACCCTCCTGTTTGTTTGCATCTGAATGATACTAAGAACTTAGAAGTTAAGATACAACTGCACATGATGAATTTTAATCAGCCAAAGACAATAACAGAAAAATTATGGTTGCAGGGCTTTAGGTGAACACCCCCACGAATATGTAGATTACACACTCATATATGAATGTATATGTATATGCTACAGATGTATACACACTCACACAGTCTTTATTCAAGTACTACATGAACCAGTGAATGCTAAAGTGTTACTCATTGTTTTGGTTTTCTTTCAGTTAAAAATATTTTTGCTTGCTTGACAAATACTACATATGAATGGTCTTTGACAGACTATTCATCATGATGATTAGCAAAGCATTTAAATCAGTGAAAATATACAAAGCCTACTAGAAAAAGCACATCTGAGAATTGATTAAAAGTTATCAAAATAAAATATCAATTAACATCTAATTGAAATAAAAATATAGTTCAAGGAAAAAGTAATGTCAAAGTTTTTGTAGGCATAACATAGAACAAAAATGTGAGGAAACTCTCTCTCTCTCTCTCTCTCTCTCTCAGAATAAAGTGTGAAATGTTTGGCTAAGGTTTCAGAAAGACTTTACCCTAACCATCTATTCAATTTCCTGCAATGACTTTCTCTATAAATAAGAGCTCACCCCATTGACCCTATTTGGGGAAAGAAAAAGAGACTAGCCCAGTATATTTATTCCCGGCAGCTAGACTCCAGACATGCAGCAACTATTAGTATAATATCGATCCTTTTCCTGAGAATTCAGATCTGGTAGCACTAGTGTCACTAGATCTTCCTATTTTATTCTTTCTTTTTCTCTTATTTTTGTCTCTTTCTGTGTTTGTGTCTATATATAAATATTGGGTGCATCACATTTATCTGACTATGATTCTTTCTCAGTCATTGCTGTAAAGAAACTCTCAGGACAAACTATCTTAACAATCGTTCACACACAGATTTATAAATTTCTATATGTGCACACATTTATAGATTGAAGAATGAGAATGGTAAAGAGAGAGGTGGGGGAAGAAGGGGGAGGGGGGAGAGAGAGAGAGAGTCTAAATTCTTGGCTGGGAGATTATTTCACTTATTGGTGAAACCCTAAGTATCAATGACCATTTCCATGAAAATTCCCATTTAATAAAATTAGTTATAAGCCCCAGTAGGAGGCCAGCTTATTTCAATAAATATTTTCTTTAACACAGGCAAAGTACAATGAGGGAATTTAGCCATGTTCTTGAATATACAGTTGTACATAACCTAATGACAGTGAGATGTTCTGAAAAATGCAAGATTAGGTGACATCACAATTGTGCAATCATCATAAAGTGCGCTTACACAAATATAGATGGTACAGCCTACTACAGACTTAGGCTATATGGTATAACCTGTTGCTCTTTGTTTAAAATTAATTTTTATTATAAAGATGTGGGGTACAATTCAGGGTTAGGTATACAAACATTGACCATGAAGGTACCTTTGTTGATGAGGTATACCCCTCCTTCCCTTAGCAGTTTCCCTCAACTGCCAATCCATCCCCCCTGCGACAGTTTCCCAATACTGCCAATTGCTTTCTTATAGCATTATAATTGTTCAAGGTCCTCTTATGAATGACAACATATGGAACTCTGTTCTTTGTTTCTGTGATAAATCACTGAGTATGATCAACTCAAAATTCATCCAGGTTGCTGCAAAGTCCATATATTTGTCCTTCTTTGTGGATGCATAATATTCCATTGTGTACATGTACTACATTTTAAAAAATCCAGTCCAACTTCGATGGGCAACATGGTTGGTTCCACGTTTTTGCTATTGTGAAGAGAGTTGCAGCAAACATACATGTGCAGGTATCTTCTTTGTAGAATAATTTGAGTTCCCCCAGGTATATTCCCATTAGGGGAATTGCTGGGTCATATGGAAGGTCAATTTCTAGTTCTTTCAGAAATGGCCACACTGTTTTCCAGAGAGGTTGTACCAGTTTGCATTATCATCAGCAGTGTAGAAGCATTCCTTTTTCTCCACATCCTCACCAGCGTTTGTTGTTGTTTGTTTTATTAATGATGGCCATTCTTTCAGGGGTTAGGTGGTATCTCAATGTGATTTTAATTTGCATTTGTCTGATGATGAGTGAGGCTGAGTACTTTTTCCTTTGTCTGTTGGCTGCCTATATATCTTCTTTTGAGAAGTGTCTATTCATGTCTTTTGCCCACTTTTTAAAGGGGTTGTTTGTGTTTTTCCTTTCAGCACATTTGAGTTCCTTGTAAATCCTAGATGTTAGAACTTTGTCAGATATTCAGTTGGCAAATATTTTTTCCCAATCTGTGGGCTGTTTCCCTGCTGTCTTGACGGTTTCTTTTGCTTTGCAGAAACTCATTAATTTGAAGAGGTACCACTTGTCTATCTTATTTCTTAAGGTATTGGCCTTGAGGTTTCTGAACAGGAATTGGTTATCAGTTCCAATTTCCATAAGGGTGTCTACTGTATTTTCTAAGGTTCTTATAGTTTGAGGTCTTACATTTAGGTCTTTGATCCATTTAGAGCTAATTTTTCTGTATAGTGATAGGTAGGGGTCCTGTTTCAATCTTCTGCATGTGGTCAGCCAGTTAGCCCAGCACCATTTACTGAGTAGGTTCTCCGTTCCCAGTGGTTGTTTTTGGAGATGAGTTGGTTGAGGAACTGAGACTTTGCTTCCAGAATCTCTATCCTATTCCATTGGTCTATGTGCCTGTTTTTGTACCAATACCAGGCTGATTTGATTACTCTAGCCTTATAGTAAAGTTTGAAATCTGGAAGTGTGATACCTCCTGCTTTGTTTCTCTTGCTAAGAATTGTTTTGGATATTTGTGGCCATTCATGTTTCCATATGAATTTCTGTATTGTCATTTCCAGGTCTGAGAAGCATGATGTTGGTAACTTAATGGGTATTGCATTGAATCTGTAGATTGTCTTTGGTAGGACATCTTTTGCCATCTTAATGATGTTGATTCTCACTATCCGTGATAATAGAATATTTTTCCATTTGTTTGTATCTTCCTGGATTTCTGTAAGTAGTGTCTTGTAGTTCTCATTGTAAAGGTCTTGCACTTCTCTGGTTAGGAAGATGCTGAGGTATTTCATTTTTTTGTGGCTATTGTGGATGGGGCTGTGCTTTTTATTTGGGTCTCTGCCTGTTTGTTGTTGGTATATAGGAATGCAGCTGACTTTTGCACGTTTATTTTGTACCCTGATACTTTGCCAAAGTCATTTATCCGTGCTAGCAGGTTTTTGACAAATTCTCTTGGATTTTCAAGGTACAGGATCATATCATCAGCAAAGAGGGAAACTTGACATTCTCTTTTCCTATTTGAATACCCCTGATTTCCTTCTCTTGTCTAATTGCCTGGGTTAGGACTTCCAACACAAAATTGAACAAGAGGGGTGAGAGTGGGCAGCCTTGTCTTATTCCAGTTTTCAGGGGAAATGATTCTTGTTTCTGACCATTTAGCAATATGCTAGCTGTGGGTTTGTCGTAGATGGCACTTACTTTTTGAGGTATGTTCCTTCTATACCTAGATGTTTGAGGGTTTTTATCAAGAAGGGATGCTGGATTTTTTCAAAAGTTTTTTTCTGCATCTAATGAGATTATCATGTGGTTCTTGCTTTTACATCTGTTGATGTAGTTAATGACATTTATGGTCTTGTGAATGTTGAACCAGCCCTTCATCCTGGGGATGAAGCCTACTTAGTCATGGTGGATGATATTTGAGATGTGATTTTGGATTCGATTTGCTAGAATCTGGTTGAGGATTTTTGCATCTATGTTCATAAGGGATATTGACCTGCAGTTCTCTTTCTTTGTTGCATCTTTACTCGGTTTGGGTATCAGTGTATTGTTAACTTTGTAAAATGATTTGAGGAGAATTTCATCTTTCTCAATTGCCTGGAATACTTTCAATAGGATTGGTATCAGCTCCTCCTTGCATGTTTTGTAGAATTCTTCTGAAAAGTCATCGGTCCAGGGCTTTTTTTTTGTTGTTGTTGTTAGGTAGTTTTCGTATGACAGAGTCAATTTCCTGGGTTGTTACTGGTCTATTTAGTGTCTCAATGGCTTCTTGTTTCAACTTAGGTAGGTTGTGTGATGTCAGAAAGTCCTTCATTTCATCTAGGTTATCAAGTTTGTTTCCATATAGGTGTACATAGTAATCTCTGATAATCTTTTGTATTTCTTCAGGGTCAATTGTGATTTGATCTTTTGTATTTCTTTTTTTTTTTTTTGAGTTGGAGTCTCACTCTATCACCCAGACTGGTGTGCAGTGGTTGCTCCCGGCCACTGCAGCCTCGACCTGCTGGGCTCCGGTGATCCTTCCGCCTCAGCCTTCCAAGTAGCCGGAATTACAGGCATGTGCTACCACGCCCGGCTGATTTTTTGATTTATTGTAGAGATGAGGTCTTGCCGCCCAGGCGGGTCTCGAACCCGCGGGCTCAGGCAATCCACTCACCTCAGCATCCCAAAGGCGCGGGATTACAGGCTGAGCCACCAAGCCCGGCTTTTTGTATTTCTAATTGTGTATATTCAGACTTTTTTCTCTTTTTCTTGGTCATTCTGGCTAGGGGGCCCATCAATATTCTTAATTCTTTCAAAGAACCGTTGGTTTTGTTGATGTCTTCTATGATATTTTTGTCTTCTATATCCCGTATTTGGGCTCTTATTTTTGTGATTTGCATTCTTCTGCTAAAGTTGGGGTTTTGGTCGTCTTCTCTTTCCTCCTCTCTTAGGTGATTTGTTAAGCTCTCCACTTGTGATCTTTCCATTTTCTTGATGTGTGCTCCTAGAGATATAAATTCCCCTCTTAGAACTTATTTCATGGTGTCCCAGACATTTTGGTAGGCTGTTTCTTCATTTTCATTTGTTTCCAGGAATCTTTCAATTTCTCCTTTGATTTCAGTGTGGACCCACTCATTGTTCAGCACCATGCTGTTTAGAATCCATGTCTTTTTGGACTTTGGGGAAATGTTGGTGTTGATATTTATTTTTATTCCACTGTGGTCTGAAAAGGTGCATGACAAGATTTCAATCTTATGAAATTTGTTTATGTTTGATTTATGGCCACTGATGTGGTTGATCTTGGAGTACATTCCATGTGGTGATGAGTAGATTGTATATTCTGTAGTTGTTGGGTGGGGTGTTCTGTAGGTTTCAATTAAGTCCATTTGTTTAAGAGTCTCATTGAGCTTTTGGGTCTCCTTGCTGATTTTTTGTCTTCATGACCTGTCTAGGGTTGTGAGTGGGGTATTAGAGTCACCAGTTACGATAGTGTTAGAGTCAATCTCTTTTTTAAGTTTGCCTAGGAGTGGCTTTACAAACATTGGTGCTCCTATGTTAGGTGCATATATGTTTAGGATGGATATTTCTTGTCGGTGGATTGAATCTTTTATCATTATATAGTGACCTTCTTCATCTTTTTTTATTTTTGATAGCTTAAAGGGTATTTTGTCTGAGATTAAGATTGCAACTCCAGCTTTCTTTTGTGTTCCATTCACCTGAAAATTTGTTTCCCATTCTCTTACTTTGATTCTGTGAGTGTCCTTTCTGGTGAGATGAGTCTCTTGGAGACAATATATTGTTGCCTCACGATATTTTATCCATTTTGCCCTTCTATGTCTTTTCAGTGGTGCATTTAGTCTATACACATTCAAAGGCTAATTATTGAAATGTGAGGGTTTATCTTTTTCATGATGTTCTTATAGAGTTGTTGTACTTGTTTGTTTGTTGTCTTTCTTTTGGTTTTCTGGGTTGATTCGTATGTGTTTTCAATCTTTTTTCTGTACTTTTGTAAAGAGCATTGTCGTTCTTTTTCCTTTTTCTTCTCTGTTTAATACTTTCTAAGAGTGTCTTGTAGGGGCAGTCTGGAGGCAGCATAAGTTCTTAGGGATTGGATGTCTGGGAAAGATTTTAATTCTCCCTCACTGATGAAGCTTAGCTTGGCTGGGTAGGTTATTCTTGGTTTAAATTGTTTATCATTGAGAACTTTGAATATTGAACTCCAAGTTCTCCTAGCCTGAAATGTTTCTGTAGATAAATCTGCTGCTATTCTGATTGGTCTTCCCTGGTAGGTAGTCTGGCCTTTTTCTCTTACTGCTTTTAGGATTTTTTATTTTATACCTATTTTGTTCAGGCAGCCTATTATGTGTCTAGGAGTTGGTCTTCTCATTTCTTGTCTTGTTGGGTTTCTATGAATCTCTTGTGTTTGAATTTTCACATCATTGATGAGGTAAGGGAAGTTTTCTTGAACAATTTCATGGATTGTTTGTTCCAGGGTGGTCTCTGTCTCTCTTTCTGCCTCAGGAAGTCCAATTACTCTCAGGTTCATTCTCTTAAAGTAATCGCTCATCTCTTGAAGGTTTTGTTCTGTCTTTTTATTCTAAATTTATTTATTATAAAGATGTGGAGTACAGTTCAGGGTTAGGTATACAAACATTGATCATGTGGTATCCTTGTTGATGAGGTATGTTCCTCCCTCCCCTAGTAGTTTCCCTCAACTGCCAGTCCCACACCCCCTTCCCCTGACAGTTTTCTGCTACTGTGAATCTGTTTCTTATAGCATTATAATTGTTCAAAGTCACCTTATGAGTGAGAACATATGGAACTCAGTTCTTTGTTTCTATGATAAATCACTGAGTATGATAAACTCCAAATCCATCCAATTTGCTGCAAAGTCCTTTTTTATGGCTGCATAATACTCCATTGTGTATATGTACCACATTTTTTTATCTAGTCCAGCTTCGATGGGCAACACAGTTGGTTCCATGTTTTTGTTATTGTTAATAGAGCTGCAGCAAACATACATGTGCAGGTATCTTTTTTGTAGAATAATTTGAATTCCTCCAGGCATATTCCCAATAGGAGAATTGTTGGGTCATATGGAAGGCCAATTTCTAATTCTTTCAGAAATTGCCACACTGTCTTCCAAAGAGGTTGCACTAGTTTGCATTCCCACCAGCAGTGTAGAAGGATTCCTTTTTCTCTGCATCCTTGGCAGCATCTGTTGTTGTTTGTTTTATTAAGCTTCTTTTCTATGTTTTTGACAGTTTGGCTTAGTTCTATATTTTGGTCTGCAAATTCTGAGATTCTGTCTTCTGCTTGGTTAATTCTGCTTTCTATGCTTATTAGTTTGTTATTTATTTCGATTACAGTATTCTTTACTGCTGTCATCTCAGTTATCAATTCCTTCCTATTTTCCTCTTGTCTCTCCTCAATTATTTTTATTCTCTCTATTAATGTCCTGATATATGGGTTTGTGGTATGTGACCAGTCATTCTGGGGACTCTTCATTGTTCTCATTTTGAAGTCTGTTTTCTCAATATCTGATCTCCCAGGTGTCTGTGTGAGGTCTATATTCTTCTTCTTTTGGTTTTTCTTCATTTGTGTAGATTTATCTCCCCATTTTCCCCCTTTTTTCCCTCTCTGTCTTTGTTAAATCTGTTGTTGAGGGGTGGCAGGGTTGCTTTTGCTTCTGTTTGCTCAATCTCCTATTCTTCCTTATGTGAATCCTCTGGCTTTGTTCGATTCTGAAGCTGGACTATAGATTGGGGGTTATACCTTTTGCAGTTTTGAGATTTATTTGAGGGGGGAGCTGTGATTCGAAATTTATTTGTAGATCCCCATATCCACTGACAGGTGTATGGATATGCTGGATCCCACTTCCCACTGCCTTCTAATCTGTTCATGAAGTGGGGGTATTGGTTTACTCCCTGAAAGTAAAATGATGTAAGAAAAGGGAAAGCAATGGAACAGGGAGGGGGGAGGAAGCAGAAGGTGGAGACAGAGGAGATTAAAAGGGAAAACAGACAAAGGTACCCGCTAACAAATGAAAATAGAACTGAAGACAGGTAAGAATAAGAGAAAACAAAACCAAAAACAAACAGTCAAACAAACAAAAAACAACAGCGACAACAACAAACAAACTAGGATATACACTCATACAGACACACAAGCTGACCGACCTACGTATGATGTACTATTCCCTTACACAAGCATGAGGTATTGGATCCCAAGTTGGAGGCTGGGCAGAGCTGCGTGGGCGAGGCACTGCAGGTCTCTGTCTAGTCACAGGGCTCCAGATGATCTCAGGTTCTACTGCCTCCGGGTAGCTGGGGGAGGCAGAGTGCAAGACTGTTGGGTGCTATAGGTTGGCGTGTCACATGCGGCTTGGGCCTCTTTTTCTTTCTTTGTTTTTAGGTCCGAAGCTGGAGGCTGCTCAGAGCTGGGTGGAGCTTATGGAGCAATGCAGATCTCTGCCTGGTCTCCAGCTCCAGATGTTCTCTGGTCCTGCTGTGGTCAGGGGCCAGTAGAAGGAGGCAGAGTGCGCGACTGCTGGGTGTTGCTGGTCAGCCTAGTGCTCAGGGTGGCTTGGAGCAAAGCGGTACAACTGACAAGGGAGCCTGAAGCTCCATGGGGAGGGACCCACGGGCCTTCCTGGGCATTGGAGACTTGGAATGGGGCTGGGCACGGTAGCCAGGGAGGGATCCCAGAGCTCCATGGGTGGCAGTGGCTTGGGACACTTCAGTCAGGGATGGAGCCTGTAGCTCCAAGGGGCTTGCACCAAGAGTCTCTGCGGGGGGCGGTGGCTTGAGGCGGGGCTGGGCGCTTCAGTCAGGGAGGGGGCCAGTAACAGCTGGTGCCGGCAGAGCAGTGTAGCCAGGGAGGGAACCCAGAGCTCCACAAGATGGGAGCCGAGGGCCTCCACCAGCAGCAGCAGCGGCTTGGCACCAGGTGAGGCAGTGTAGCTGAGCAGGGAACCAGGAGCTCCACGTGGCTGGGGGCCTGGGGCTGCCTGGGGTGGAACAGCGGCGGCAGCATTTGGAGGGGGGACGTCCGACCGGTGGCTGGCAGGGGGCTGAGGGGGTGGGAAGGGGGACGCAAGAATCTTTATGGGAACTCACTTTTGCGGAGAATCTCACAAGTTTCACGTGTGCCGTCGCCATCTTACCGGAACTCCAACCTGTTGCTCTTATGCAATAAACCTATGCAGCATGTTACTGTAGACAGTTGGAACATAATACTAGTTATTTGCACATTTAAACATATTAAATATAGAGGTAAAGTAAAAATGCCAAATAAAAGATAAATGGTACAGCCATCGAAGGAGCTTACCATGAATGGAGCTTGCAGCAGTGGAAGTTGGTTTGGGTGAGTCAGTGTGTGAGGGATAAGCAGAGGTCATGGGTTTGGACATTATTGTAAAATACTGTAAAATTTATAAACAATGTACACTTAGACTTTACTAAATTCATGAAAATATTTTTATTCACTAATAAATTAACCTAAGCTTTGTGTAATGCTGCATGTTTTTTGCTTTATAAGCCTCTTTTTTTCTTCTTTTGGAATAGCACAGCTTAAAACAAACATTGTACAGCTGTAGAAAAGTATTTTGTTTCTTTATATCCTGTATAAGTTTTTTTGTCTATTTTTGATTTTTTACTTTTTAAACATTTTTTATTAAAAAGCAAGACACAAACACACATTAGCCTAGACCTACACAGGGTCAAAATTATCAATGTCACTGTCTTCCACCTCCACATCTTGTCTCTCTGGAAGGTCTTTAGGGGCAATAATATGTGTGGAGCTATCATCTCCTATGATAACTATGCCTTCTTCTGGAATATGTCCTGAGCAACTTGCCTGAAGCTGTTTTACAGTTAACTTTTTAAAAATATATAAGTAGAAAAAGTGCACTCCAAAACAATGATACTAAGAAAATATATAAACCAATAATATAGTTAATTATTATCATCATCAAATATTATATACCTTACATAAGTGTTTGTGCTATACTGTATACAACTGGTAGTGCAGTATATTTGTTTATGCTGGCATCACCACAAATATGTGAGATATAAATATAATGCAGTCATGTGACCCATACATTTTAATCAACAATGGACCATATAACATGTGTCATCTCATAATGGAATTATTATAGTGGGTCAAAGAAAACCATCTTGATGGTGACACTCCCTGGATTGAAATCATAGGTTCACACTTACCAGCTTTGTGGCCTCAGAAAGGTTATGAAGGTTATGGAAACCTTTAAACATCAATTGTTAGTTTACATTACAAGAGTGATAAAAATACTACTTTACTAATAAATATTTTGTAACAATCAATTGAATGACCTATGGTAATTGTTCAGTAACATGATAATCCTTTGGCCCAAAATGCTTTATACAGTCATTATTCCTACATTAGAAATGAAGAATGTGCAGTGTAGTGATGTTAAGAAACGTGCTAGAGATTACATGGCAAATTATAACTTTAAATCATTCTGACCTAAACCCATGCTCTTAATCTCACCAATATGCTGCCATTTGGAAAATAACTTTAACATCAAAATAAAGTATCTTTGGCCACGCTCGGTGGTTCAGCGTGTAATCCCAGCACTTTGGGAGGCCGAGGTGAGTGGATTTCCTAAGCCTTCAGGTTCAATACCAGCCTGGGCAATTTGACAACAACGTCTCTACAATAAATCAAAAAATTAGCTGGGCGTGGTAGCGCTTGCCTGCAGTTCTGGCTACTTGGAAGACTGAGGCAGAAGGATCATCAGAAACCCAGCATCTTGATGCTGGAGTGGCCATGAGTGTGCCACTGCACTCCAGTCTGGGAGACAGAATGAGACTTCGCATCAAAAAAATGCAATAAATAAATAAATAAATAAAATATCTTCTGCAACAAGAAAAGGAACATCCTATTCCACCAGCATCCTATTATAATCCAGTGGAACCACCATTGCTTGTGGTCCATTGTTGATTAAAATGTTATTGGGTCACCTGACTGCATTATGTTTACTTCTTTCTTGGAAAACCCATGTAATGAAGAGCATACATTTAAAACTGGAATACATATATAACGTCCAATTAGGATGCTGGTGGAATATAATGTTGTCCTTGTAGCAGAAGATATTTTTTCTTGAGTTCACATATGTATGGATGATGCTGGACATGTGATAAGTGCTCAAAAAATGTTAGCTATAGTTTTGAAAAGTTCGGTTGTTCATCATTTTCACACATCTAAAGTTACTCACAAGAAGTCCCCTCTCCATCCTATGTTTATTTGTTCAGTAAATATGTACTGAGTACCTACGATGTGCCACGTGTTGTTCTCAGCTGTGGGATATAGCAGCCAACAAAGTATAGAGAATTCCCTACCCTATCAAGCAAATGTCCTAGTGTATGGAGAAAGGCATATAGAGAGAAGAAAATTAAGTACATAGTGTATTAGATGATGATAAGTACTAAGAAAAATAATAAAGCAAGATACGAAAGTAGCAAGTGTCAAAGTATATGCTTTTAGATGAACCGTGGAGTGCTTTTAATCATGGGCATAAACCTTTATGGAGCTCGGCTTCTTTATTCAGAGAATAGGAATAGTGACTACTATCCTGACAATCTAGGAAATTATGTAAGAATAAAATAGATATGAGAACACATTGCAAATCAAATGATTTTTAAAATGTGACATCTCAAGTATTGAGTAAATATTGCATCTGATATTTTATTTGAAGCAAAATTTTTAGAATCACAGGATACCAGGTAGACCAGAAACTATAGAAAAAGCTAGATATACTAGCCATAGAGAGAAGTTAAGTAAGAGTGATATTTGAGTCAGAAGATAATTTCCTGCATTACACATATACTCAGCAACAGTTTAAAATGTAACTAGAAATATAATATATACCCATGAGTAACTCTGATGATGTCACTATACCAAATCAAACTTAAGATTCTGTCTTATATTTGCAGTCTTATTAATGTTACTTAGAAAGCATTCTCCTAGGGATTAAGCCTCTCAACTCGTACCATGACTTCTGCAGTTAATTTCTTTTAGATGAAGCAGATTTCTCTCCAAAATTATATTTTTAAAAAAAGAAACAGAATGGACTACTCCCATGGGCAATGTGAAAAGCGAACTAAAAGTCACCCAGAGGAAGTTGTGACTCTAACAGTTGTGATTCTTATGTGTTCATGTTCCCAATTTTTATCGCCATCGAGTTTCAGCCTCTATTAGAATTGGTATCATAGATAGCAGTGGGGAGTAGGGCCTTAGCAGGGAACTGTCCTCATGGTGGTCTGCTTGGGCAGTACCTGAATGTTAAGATGAAGGTCACACATGTGTGGTCATGTGGGCAGAAGTTCATTAGGTAAGACCAAGGAAGTATGCCGTAGATATAGATCACACCAACCCAGAGAAGAAAAGCAGTAGTCAAAGCCCCCGATTATTCATGGACTCTGAAAGATCAGGACACAGCAAGAAAGCTAGGAATCTAGATTTGCAATGGGGGATAAATAACTAGCAGTTTAGGTCACAACAATTAGGGGTCAGCATGTGAAAAGGATATCTTAAGGCAATGATGTCCAAGCCCACAATTTGCTTATGTGATTTCTTCTTGAGAGAGAACCAGGTCCCGTGTAGCTCTAGCTTCCAGGGAAGCAACTTACCTGCTGACCTAGAGCTGTCATAGCACCATATCTTGTCGTGAGTAATGAACCCTGGTACCCCTGCTCCTCAGAGCTTCAGCAATCATTGGTGGATGAAATTAGAAGTGGATGAATAGAGAGTCTAGTGATGGTCTCTCTTCTCAAATTTTGAAAACAACAACAAAAGCTGCTTTGACTCCTTCTTTCCTCTCTTTGCTATTGAGATATGGGGTACAAGTTAGGATTAGGTACATAAGTATGTGCAGGTGAAGTTTAGGCCTCTAATTGGTCCTTACTTCCCCTGGTTTAGGACCAGGCACTCTTTATGATGCCATGTGCCCATCCCCCTCCCTCCCTTCCCTGACAATGTCCTGCGACTGCCCAGAGCACCCTTGTATCTTTGTGATAAATATTCAGAATCCACTTATGTGTGAGAACGTGGTATTCAGTTATTCGTTCCTGCGATAGATCACTAAGTGTGATGGACTTTAAATTCATCCAGTTTGCTGTGAATTCCATAATGTTCTCATTTATGGCTGTGTAATCCTCCCTCGTGTATACATACCACATTTTCTTTATCCAGTTTGGTCCAACCTCGATGGAAAACAGTGGCGATTTTTAAAAGAACTAGAAACTGACCTTCCTTAGGATCCAGCAATCCCCCTTCTGGGAATATACCCAGAGGAACTTAAATTGTTCTAGAAAACAGATACCTGCATATGCATGTCTATTGCTGCACTATTCACAATAGCAAAAACATGCTTCAACTTCCTAATGCACTCTGTGTTTCTGCTGTAATCAATCAACAGTATTGGGACTAAAGCTCAGTAACAAATGCTCATCTCCACACAGATATGAAACTGAGCTTAGCAAGAGAACATGATTATGTCAGATAGTAGACTGAAATAGGGATTTCTCATAAGAGTTCAAGGTTAGATATCTAACTCAGACATGAATCTGTGTTTTAGACTCCTACAGACAATGCAACCGCACATTAGCTGAGTGTTTCCCATATCAAACATCTTACTCCTTTATTTCCATTTTATGTCTCCTCTTCCTCCTTTTACTTCCCCTACATTCGTTCCCTTAATTATTGGAACTACCAGACATTCAGTTTGAGACAAACTTAAGCTTCATCTCTGATTGTTTTTTCAAAGCCGGGCTCGGTGGCTCACCCTGTAATCCCGCGCCTTTGGGAGGCTGAGATGAGTGGATTGCCTGAGCCCGCGGGTTCGAGACCCGCCTGGGCAGTGAGACCTTATCTCTACAATAAATCAAAAAATCAGCCGAGCGTGGCAGCGCATGCCTGTAATTCTGGCTACTCAGAAGGCTGAGGCGGAAGGATCGCCGGAGCCCAGCAGGTCGAGGCTGAGGTGGCTGGGAGCGGCCACCGCACTCCAGTCTGGGCGACAGAGTGAGACTCCAACTCAAAAAAAAAAAAAAAAAGATTGTTTTTTCAGCCACTCACGGCTATTCAAATACTAAATTTGGTCAATTTCACCTTCTCATGGTTTATTTTTAAATGCTTTTTTGCATCCATCTGCATCTATCTTTATCTCCTCCAGTGTCAACACTCTAGCTCAGACTTTTTTCGTCTTTTTCTTGAAGATTGCACTTGACTTCTAAGAGGTCTCCTTTCAGGCATCTTTCATCTCCCAATCTTCTTCCTTTCGTGGCTTTCTTGAATAGAAAACCAACCAAAGATTCAGTCGCCTATTAAAGCTGTTCTTCAACACCACATCATACCTACAGGTTGAAATTCGAACTCTTTGACATGGTTCTAACCAACTCCCTATAATTTTCCTGACATAACGTACTCCATCCTGTACACTCAAGTTCTGCATGGAATACTTTTCCGTTTTTTTGGTCTAATGACCCCTCCTACTTATCCTTTAAGATTCTTAAGCATTATCTAATCCCAACAAAGTTTTTTTCTAAATTTTTTTTCCTCAGAAAAAAGCAGTAATTGAAGTCAAAATAATATTAGAAAGTCAACACCATGCATCATAGGTTTTATCCGTATCAGTGCCAGGTAAAGCAAGCACACACATAGAAACATAATTTTATAAATTTATTATAGCTTTTTTTGCTTATGAAGATACTGAGGAAATATAGTTTAGAGCTAAAAGCAATGTTATTTTGTATTTTAAGTGACATAAGCAACACTGAACTACACATGCTATTAATACTACCAAATAATGTTCCCATTTTTATGACCAGATTTAGCAATTAATTATGAAAAATGTGTATTATTTATAAGGTAGTATCTTCCGCTGTTATATATGTTTAACACAAAGAGTATTAATTTTCATTATTTATCAAATCAACAAAGAATATTGGTAATGTAGCAAATCATTTGGTTATTTTTGTAATAAAACAAGATAGGATATTGTAACATACTGTGTATTTGGTCTATTTGTACTTATTTTCTTATTAATAGTTTCTGTTAAAGCATGTCTGCATATATTTATAAGTTTGTATGTAGACATGCTTTAATAGAAACTATTAATGAGAAAATAAGAAAACAAATAGACCTGCCTCCAGTCTGGGTGACAGAGTGAGACTCCAACTCAAAAAAAAAAAAAAAGTTTGTATGTATATATAGTTACATGTACATATACATGTAGCATACAAGTATATGTGTGTATATCCGTACATTTCAGTTTGTGCATTTTAATTCGTGGTAGAGGCATATATTATGAAATTGATAAAATATTACAGTCCAGAAATTTATTCAGAAAAGTTGCTTCAATTTTTTTTCTGCTGAAGTCTTATCACTGATTTACAATAAATCTGAAGTTTATACATCATCTTTATTTAACATCCTAACTGACACTGTCTTCTTTTTTAATAGGGAAACTCAGCATAGAGAAAATATGTATCACAATGTTTTTATTATTGACTTATTTTGGGACTCTTCAAGTCTTCATGAACTAGAGTCAAACATTTCTATTTTTATCTGTCTGACATGTTGTGTGTATATTTTACAAAGTAAAAATTCAAGGCTAAATGAATAAAAAAAGTATATGTTACTTAATAAAGTTGCAATGCTATTGTGTCTATCATTATAACCAGGCACAAACTTAAAATATCTTGTTTTCCAGAACTCTAAAAACCTTTTGGTCCCTAAAGAGGATTCTTAGAGAGTAAGTTTGTTAAGAAATCGATCAAGACTAGCTCCCAATATTGTTTTCTTATGAAATTAGTTTTATTACACAAACGGATCTGTTTTACATATATACAGTTGATTGTTATCATTCTTGGATTCTGTAGGCATGAATGTTCTCATTTACCAAAATTTATTTGTAACCCACAAACCGGTATTCACAGGGCTTTTGTGGTCATTTGCACAGAAGAGCAAAAAATGTAAGTCACCAGACAAGCACATTTTTAGGTAAGGTCAAACAAGGCAATGTTCTGCATTCTTTTTTCAGCTTTCATACTACAAACATGCATCCTTTTCCTCATCCATGTAATTCCACATTTTTGTGCTTTTTTTGTCAGTGATCTTCTTGTTTACAATGGCAGAACAAAGATCTGAGTATCACATGTTCTCACTCATATAGTGGACCTTGATCATCCAACGCACTACCATAAGAAAATGACTGACTGTGGTGGGAAACTATGGGCGGGGGGAGGGAGATGGGATTAATGGTAGTAAATATCTCTCTGGGGACAGGGAGACACCTTTTATCAACAAGGGTGCCTGAACGAAGCACATTTGTATACCTAACCCTTAATTGTACCCCAAAATATCATAATAAAAAATATTGATTATTTTAAAAAAAGGCCCCTAAATATCATGCTGATGTGCTGTCTAGTGTTACTAAGCACAAGAAGGTTGCGACGTGCCTTGAGAAAATATGTGTGTTAGATAGTTTCATTTAAGCATGCATTACAGTGCTGCTGGCTGTGAGTTCAGCAACATATATTAAATACGCTGTTTTTAGGCAGAAACACACATAAAACAAGGGTATGTATTGATGAATGGATGAAAATATTGTGACTAGAGGCTTATAGGAATCTAACCCTGTATTTCACCTATGGGCAATGGTTTAGTATTGCTAATTTGGGATTTATGGCAACTTTATGAAACATAACTATCACAAATAAAGAGAGTCTATTATGCATGCATTTTAGTTGTCTCTGTCAGTGTTCTTGTTAATTTTGCTAAGAGAAGCTAGAGGCTATTTGCTTATAGATACCTAAATTGGCATAATGTAATTATAACTGTCTATTATAATATGTGCCAAGCATGGTTTAAAAAGCTCAATATCTCATGCCTCTAAACCTATTTTATACACTTTCATGTTACTCTACAATTTTCTTTGAAAACGTAATATCATAATTATCAATTATTGATTGATGTAATTATTTTCATATTTATTTTACCATAGGCAAAAAGTTTAATGAGAGCAAAAAACATGTCTGACCTTTTCATTGGTGAATACTCTCAATGAAGTTCAAGCAATAGGCATAAAAATATTTATCAAATGACAGTGAAATGCTTGTAACAACATTTAAGAGGTAGAGATTTAAAAACCTACTTTCTATTAACCAAGAACTAGCCTTACAAAGTAAACAACCTAATAGAGTCTTTACATTGCCTAAGGTGTAGCATTACTAAATTGGTTGATTACATAATTTATTATCCAAACTGAAAAAAATCTTGAGAGTTAAAAGTGGTGACTAATATGTCTAAACTCACATAGTTTTACAATATTTGTTTATTGACCACTGAATTAGTTTTTTATATTCATGTAGCTATAAACTAGTTGTATTCAGAAGGGTGATTTTAGAATTATACTTTATTCTAAAAGTACAAATAGAATATTTCCATATACATTGTCAAGTTAAAAATATTTGTATTAACTTGCTGAATACAAAAATGCAATAAGTGAAAAAATTTATTTGTCCATATTTATGTACCTTAATCAGTTTTTGGCTGAATATTTTGCTAATATGGTATCCTGGTGTTTTTTTCTAAAAAATACAACTAATTTTTCCTATATGGTTTAATTATTTTTGTTTACGTAAAGTTTTTGAAATACTATTTTATTGTATATATTTTCCACTTATTTTTTCCTACAAACTACCATTATTTTTGAATTGAGAGATTAATCCCTTTACCTGATATACAGAGCAAATTGTATTCTCAAATCTATTTTTAATAGTTTTGAATGTTTTTCTATTGTGTGAATATCTTAGCCCAATTTATTTCACAGATACTATTTGGATGGATGTATGTCATCAGTCTTAAGAGACTGAACGATATAAATGATTAGAACAGTGATCCCTGAAAGAAGAAAAACAAATAAAATGAGTCTTACTATGGCATGAGCTCTGCTTCTGTAGTGATGACATGAGGAAGATGCTGGACCCTCTTCTCAGGGGAACAAATATTTCTTGGAGGAAAATTATGAAATAAAACCACAATCATTTAAAGTTTCTGTAAATCACCCTAAAGTATAAATTAAGTGGAGAAACAGTCATTCAAAACATTAATTAATATTAACTCTCAGAATAGTCAGAATCTGTGGCATTTGGGCCACAACTTCCTCCCTCCCCCCCGTTGCCATTATGAAGAAACTAATCTGGGTGTGAGGGTCAAGAAGACAGAAGTTCACTCTCCCTGAAGCTTCAAGTCTAGTATGACTGTTTCAACTTGGGAAGGGCAAAGAGCCAGCATTTTTCTTTCCCCCAGCCCTGTGTTGTAGTTCTATTACAGGAGTGTTATGGAGAGGATGAATTTCCCTTCCTGCCCCAAGCTCCTACTTATAGAAGCTCTACTCAAAACAGAAGCAAAGAATACTTTTTTCTTCTGCTCTAGCTCTGTCACTTTTTATAGAGAGTTTCACACTGCCACAAGTAAGCTGACAGGTCCAGAGGCTCTCATATTCCTTTCTTCTTTGGCTCTGCCTTCAGTGCACACACAAGGCAAGGGTATCATCAGGAGAGAAGTGAGTCCTTGTCCCCACTACCAGCTCTTGTGCAGTGGCACAGAGAAATTGCCCAGGAGCAGAAGCAGGCCCAGATGCGCTGAAAGAATTTGAAAGATCAGAAGGAACTAGTCTTATTTGGAACAGAGAGTGGAGAACTCTATACCTAAGGGTGCTCTTAAAAAATCAGTGGAGATCTTGGTGGAGAGCAATTAAGAAGGTGATTATAGCTCTGTGATACTAATGCAATGAGAAAGGTGACAGAAAAATTAAAAATTTTGAAGACAGAATCAGGGAAAGTGACAGCCAAGAGAGGCCCTCGTGGAAGGATCGCCATAGCCCAGTAGGTCAAGGCTGCAGTGGCTGTGAGCATGCCACTGCACTCCAGTCAGGGCAACAGTGAGACTCTGACCAAAAGAGAGAGAGAGAGAGGCCCTTCTGAGGTCACAGTCAACCATGGGGTTGGAAAGACCAAATAGTGCACAAGTGTTAAGCTACTCCCACTCAGGAGCAAACAAAGCAGGACCTGGGATAGAACTGAAAACATTTCCCTACCAGATACATCTTGTCATCAAAGAGAGGAAGGCTCTACTGAAATCAAGGCCACTCACACAATTTCCAACTAAACACCAGCTGAAAAAAAAAGCAACTACAAAAAGTAGACTCAGGAATAACACTTAAGAAGGCAGTCTCAATTAAATCGCATACATACCACATTCTGGAAGACTGTGAGTATACCAAAGATTCTCAGAAATAATCAGAGAGAGAAAACCCAAGCTAGCAGTCCCTCACTGAATGTTGAGGGCAAAAATAAATGTATTGAACAGTGATATAGGTGCCTAGCTTCATACACATACATCACTGAAGAACAAACATCTAATGTGTCAATTAGATTAGGCAACAGTTTTGAAAAATACATGACATACTCCAAGTGAAGGACAATGCTTAAGTAATAAGACTAAAAGAAAACACACACACACACACACACACACACACACACACACACACACACAATCTGAAAAGGGTTACCAGAAGCTGACTACTGTGGAAGAAACAGACCTTACAAAATTAGTTCAGCTAAGACTCTGAACAGATAAAAACAAACAAATGTACATACAGAAAAGCACATCAACCACCAGGAGTTGAAGTACTCAATATCTAAAGTTGCCACAGTATATTATTTCAAATGTCCAATTTCAATAAAGGAAATTTATTGTAGCTTTTGAAGGGCACCAGATGTTAAACATAGTAGAAAAGACAATAAAGTAGCCATTATAACTATGTTCAGATCACAAAAGAAAATTATGCCTAAAGAAATATGTTGATGATATCTCAAAAAAAAGAAAATATTAATAAGACAGAAATTCCAAATTAAAACCAAACAGAAATTCTGGAATTGAAGACTACTATAACAGACTGAAAAAATGTACTAAGGGGCTCAACAGTAAGATTGAGCTGGCAGAAAAATCAACTTGAAGATATATTTATAAAAGTTATACAATCAAAAAAGAGAGAGATAAAGCAAATTAAAATTAACAGAAACTCAGAAAAATGTGGGACACAATTAAGTATATCAACGTTCATGTAATTAGAGTTCTAAAAATTGATTAAAATATCTGAAGAAATAGTGGTTGAAAATTTCTCACATTTAACAATAAAAAAAGTCTATACATTCAAGAAGATAATGAAGTCCAAGTAAAATAAAATTAAAGATTCACACTCTAACAGATTATAGAGAATGTCGAAAGCCCAAAGGAAAATCTTGAAAACAGTAAAGCAAAGATGATTTATCCCATATGAGTGAACTCCTATAACATTAACATTTGACATTAACATTCTAATCAAAATCAATGAAGGCTTGGAGGCGCTTGAATATAATATTCAAACTGTTAAAAAGTCAAACATAAAAAAACCCCAAAACCTATAAACCAAGAATTTTATGCCCAGTAAAACTATCTTTTCATTTTCAAAAATGATGATTTCATTTTCCTCAGCCCTGTGTTGTAGTTCAATTACAGGAGTGTGATGTAGAGGATGGAACTGAGATTTCTGATTTCATCTCCAACATATAAAGAGCTTAGAAATTGTCACTCCTATCCATAAAACAAAAAATATCTGGACAAGCTGAAAATCAGTAACTTTTCTTAGACACATCAGAGAACTGATGTTGCAGAGCAAACTGCCACTGTGAAATTTGAAGAGAGAGGCAAATCAAAGAGTCACAACCAAGATCTGCTTACCAGCAGCAGTAGCTGCTAGAACCATAAACTAGTATATACACTAAAATGGTTATTTTACAAATACTGAAGACTGAGTGTGGACTAGTATGACAATGAGGATCTCTTAGGCAGTTCAGTCTTAGGGGTGCTCCCATATTTTCATGGGTTTTACATTAGGAATTCCACTAGGTACTTATAATAAAGGTCAAGAAAAATTTCATTCTGGCTCTCATGGGCAGTAGGGTGATGCATTATCATTGTGGAGTACATGTAGAGCACTGTTAATATAAACACTTTACTCTCGGCAGGGTTTGGTGGCTCAGCCTATTATCCCTGCACTTTGGGAGGCCAAGGTGAATAGATTGCCTGAGCCCACAGGTTCGAGACCAGCCCCGACAACTTGGCAAGACCTCATCTCTACAATAGATAAAAAATTAGCCGGGAGAGGTAGTGTACACCTGTGGTTCTGGCTGCTCGGAAGGCTGAGGTGGGAGGATCGCTGAAGCCCAGCAGGTTGACGGTGGGGTGACTGTGAGTGTGCCACTGCTCTCCAGCCTGGGCAACAGGGTGAGACTCCAACACACACACACACACACACACAGACACACACACACACACACACACAACACACACACACACACACACACACAAATACCTACTAAGAGAAATGATTGTACTGAAGTGCTATCCCACCATGGGAAGAACAAAAGAACATTCTTCCCATTCTAGGTCATGCTAACCTTTATATCTTATGTAAATCAGGACAGGGAAAGGAAGAGAGGAGAAAAGCTGTACTACTGGTAAAGTATCTGTGAAGGTGGTATTCCAGAGACATAGGCAAACTAAAAGACAGAGATTTAACTTAACAATAAAATGTCTCCACTCCATACTGCAATGCCAACAGGATTCCAGTGTAATAACAGTAAATTACAGCTGAACGAGAACTTCAAAGTCAAGAGAAGAGACAAAATAAGGATGAGAGGACACACGACTCCAGCCCTTACTGCCAAAGGGAACACCAAATAAAGCCCAACTTCTGTTTACTTCAGTTCCTATAACTTGATGCAAATGTCCAATTTTCAATCCAAAATGGAAAGGAATGCCAAAAAGCTAAGAAAAACAAAAATTAAACAAATCCAAAAAAAACACATAACACAGAGACAAAACAATCATCAGAACTAGACTCAGATATAAAACAAATGTTGGAAAGATTAGACATGGAATTTATTTATTTATTTTATAGATTTAGGAAGTACAGCACCGTTGGGTTGCATGGGTATATTGTGAACTGGTGAAGTCTTGACTTTTAGTGTATGCATTATTCAAATAATGAACATTGTACCTTATATGTTCAACCCTCATCCCCTTGTCACTTCCCCCTACTTTTGGAGTCTCCAATGTCTCTTTTTCCTGTCTGTATGTCCATTTTGCTAGAAATAAGGTGCTGATTATTTAACTCTCACTTATAAGTGACAACATGCCAATTTGACTTTTGGTATCTGAATTATTTCACTTAAGATAATGGCCCCCAGTTTTGTCTGTGTTGATGCAAAATACATGATTTTATTCTTTTATATAGCTGGATAGTATTCCAGCTATATAAATATAAAAAGAAAATGTAATACATATGTGTATATATAATATATAATTCATTTATACAGATATAAGCATACATATACATACATATATATGATACATGTATACATACATAACATTTATATAGTTTATATACATGTATAATTATAGTATACATATATGTATTATAATAATATTATAATAATATGTATAATATATATGTATATATATTACATTTTCTTTACCCAATCATCTGTTGATGAACATTTAGGTTAATTTCATATGTTTGCAATTATTAATAGTGCTACAATAAACATACACGGACTTTAAAATAAATATGAATAATGTGTTCATGACTGTAATAGAAAAAGTAGGCAACCATGCAAGAACAGATGAGTAATGTAAGCAGAGAGAAGGATTTTCTAACAAATAATGGAAAAGAAATTCTAGAAAGAAGAATGCAATAACAAATAGGAGTAATGTTACTTTAGGGGGGCCCATCATAGCACTGGAGAGACTAAAATAAAAAGGGAGGAACATCATCAACTTGATAATGAACCTACAGCTAACAGAGTACAACTAAAATTATACTTAGTGGTAAAAGACTCAATACTTCCCTGCAATTGTCAGGAAAAGCAAGGATGCACTTTTATCACTCTTACTTAATATCACCCTATAAGTTTTAGCTACTGCAACAAGAAAAGGAGAAAATATATTTTTCAATATATACATATGAAAGAAATTATATATAAAATATGTATATTTATATATAATATATATGAAAGAAAGAAATAACACTGTATTTACACATTTCATATCTAAAATCAGCAACAACAACAACAATAACTCCTGGAACTAAAAGCAAATTCAAAAATGACACAGAACACAAAATAAACATATAAAAGTCAAATGCTTTCCTATTTACTGGTAATGAACATTAGAAATTTGAAATTAAAGTATAAACAATACTATTTATAATAACACCAAAGAAAGAAAATACAAGGTATAAATCTAATAAAAATATGTATGGGTGTCATATATAGAAAACAAGAAAAATCTGATGAAATAAACCAAAGAAGATAAAAATACATAGAGATATATTCCATGTTCATGAATTGGAAAATTCAGTAATGGTAAGATTTCACTTTCCCCCAACGTGATCTCTAGATTCAACACAATTCCAACCATCTCAACTAGCTATTTTACAAATATTGACAAACTGATTCTAAAGTTCATATGGAAAGGCAAAAAAGCTAGAATTGCCAATACAATACTGAAGAAAATACAGAGTACTGAAGAGAATGAGAAAGTTGGAGAATATGAGGTAAAAGCTGAGAAAATATAAACAAACTATGGGCTTTAGTTAATAGCAATATATCAGTATTGGTTCATTAATTATAATAATAATACAATACAAATATAAGATGCTAATAATGGGGAAACTGGGTGTGACGTACACAGAAACTCTTTTTAGTAACTTTGCAATTTTTTAGAGCATCTAAAACTGTGCTAATAATAAATTCTAATGATTTTAAATGAAGATGAAATAAAATTTTTTTAGACAAAAAGAACCAGAGAAGATTAATTATTGCCAGATCTGTGTAAAGGGAACATTAAAAGAAGTTATTCAGTCAGAAGAAAGATGAGATGGTAAATTTTAGACAAATTATGCTAGAAATAAGGTAATAAAGTTGGCCAGTTGCATTTTTATTGTGTAAATTATGGACCATAGTAGTTAAAATTAGCTGCACTAGGCATTTTCTGAGTGTTAAAAATCAAAGTTTAAATGGGAGTAATTTTAAAACGTCTTTGACATCAATTCCAAATCCCCTGCATTAGTCCTCTTGTTTTTCTAAATTAATGACTTATGCAAGTTTTGCAAACTCATTGGAGATAATTGAATCCTATTTGCATAGATACCAAAGCAGGTTGTCCTTGACTCGTTTTTGACAAGCTACTGATGCTGATCGACAGGAAGAGTAGATAATTAAACAAAAAATTTAAAAACTTATTTTCTTAAGAGGCACAATGCATAATGTGCAAAATAAATTATTATTTCCCCTTAATTTGGGGAATAATACTTAAGATTTTAAAATTGGCAATTAATTTGAAATTCAGCAAAAATGTAAATGCCTTGGATTATGTTAGTAAAGCACTGTGAATCTAAATGAAAATATTTCACTTTTGCATGTATATTAATTGATTCTGGAAAAAATAGAAAAATAGTACCTATTATCAAAGAAAATAATCTTTGCCACCCTTTAAAATAGTGCTGCTAAGTCATAGTGACAAAGGATCTTAACTTGTTTATTCAATCTATCTCTATGTATTAATACACAGAATGAAATGTAGTCTTCTCTTTAGAGAAGATGTTTGCCTGAATTAGTCATAATGTTTCAAAAATTGTGTATTTTGTTTGACAAACACACTACTTGCTATCCCTGAAAAAATAAAGATTTTCAAGGAATAAGTTTGTTCGTCCACCTAGAGCTAAATAAAGAGACATACTTTAATCAAAACCATGAAATTAAGAAGACAAATAGGATTGTCAGGGCTACTATATTATCCTTTTTCACATCATGTTGTACTGTTCAGAATTTCCTAAAAGAAGTACGCCTTTCATCCTGAACTTCTGCTAGTTTCCTACCAACTTTAGTTTTCATGGAATCTTGTACCTGAATTCTCTGCAACCAGTTCCTTAACCACCATCTCCCCGTTCAGTCTGTCCTACGCACTTTTTAAGTACAGGCATTTCTCATTTTATTGCACTTTGCTTTATATTGCATCTTGAAAATATTTTAAAAACTGTATTTATTTATTTTACAAATTGAAGGTATATAGCACTCCTGCATCAAACAAGATTATTGGTGCCATTTGTCGAATGCCTGTGTTCTCTGTGTGTCTCTGTGTTACATTATAATTCTAGCAAGCCGGGCTCGGTGGCTCAGCCTATAATCCCGCACCTTTGGGAGGCTGAGGTGAGTGGATTGCCTGAGCCCGCGGGTTCGAGACCCGCCTGGGCAGCAAGACCTCATCTCTACAATAAATCAAAAAATCAGTCAGGTGTGGTGGCACACGCCTGTAATTCCGGCTACTCGGAAGGCTGAGGTGGAAGGATCGCCGGAGCCAAGCAGGTCGAGGCTGCGGTGGCCGGGAGCGGCCACTGCACTCCAGTCTGGGCGACAGAGTGAGACTCCAACTCAAAAAAAAAAAAAAAATTCTAGCAATATTTCAGACTTTCTCATTATTGTCCAATCTGTTACGATAATCTTTGTTTAGTGATTTTTGGTGTTACTATGTTAACTGTTTGGGGCACCACAATGGTGCCAATATAAGGCAACATAGTTAATTGATAAATGCTTTGCGACTTTTAAATGTTTTATCTACTGCCCATTCTCCTATCCCACTCCCTATTCTCAGGCCTCCCTATTCCTGGAGACACAATAATATTGAAGTCAGGCCAGTTATTAACCCTACAATGGCCTCTAAGTTAAAGGAAGGCTCATACATTTATCACATTAAATCAAAAGCTATAAATGACAAAGCTTAGTAAGGAAGATACATTAAAAGTTAGATCTGAAAGCTAGACTGAAAGCTGGGTCTCTTGTGCCAGTTAGTCAAGTTGTGAGTGCAAAAGAAACACTCTTTTTTTTTTTTTGAGTTGGAGTCTCACTCTGTCGCCCAGACTGGAATGCAGTGGCCACTCCTGACCACTGCAGCCTCGACCTGCTGGGCTCCGGCGATCCTTCCGCCTCAGCCTTCCAAGTAGAAGAGAAACATTCTTGAGGGAAATTGAAATTGCTATGCCAGTGAACACACAAACGATAAGAACGGAAAACAGCCTTACTGTTGACATGGAGAAAGTTTAAGTGGTCTGGATAAAAGACCAGACAAACCACAGAATTCTTCTAAGCGAAATCCTCATCCAGAGAAGGGCCCCAATGATCTTCAATTCCATGAAGACTGGTAGGTGAGTAAAGTGCAGAAGAAAAATTGGAGGCAAGCAGAGATTGGTTGGTTCATGAAGTTTTAGGAAAGAAGCCATCTCCATAGCATGAAAATGCAAAGTGAAGCAACAGGTGCTGAATAGAAGCTGCACAAATTATCCAGAAGACCTAGCTAATAGCCATTGATGAAGGTGGCTACATTGAACAGATTTTTAATGTAGATTAAAGCACCTTCCATTGAAAGCAGATGCCACCTAAAACTTTCACAGCTAGAGAGGTGGAGCCAATACCTGTTTTCAAAGCTGCAAAGGACAGTCTGACTCTCTTGTTTGGGATTTTCACAGCTGATTATTTTAATTTGAAGTCAATGCTCATTTACCATTATGAAAATCCCAGAACCCTTCAGAATGATGCTAAATCTACTCCTCCTGTTCTCTGTAAATGCAATAACGAAGCTTGGATGGCAGCACATGTTTATAGCATGATTTACTGACTTTTTTAAGACAAATGTTAAGGCTTGGAAAAAAATAATTCCTTCCAAAATATATCAGTTCATTGACAATGCATCTGGCCATCCAAAACCCCTGATGGAGAGGTACAAGAAGAATAATGTTGTATTCATGCCACTAACACAATATTTGTTCTTCAGCCCATAGATGGAGTGATTTTGATTTTCAAGTTTTATTATTTAAGAAATACATCTTTATGGAAGGTTGATTTTTAGAACTTTTAAGAATCATCACAATCCCCCTACTGGGAATATACCTGGAAGAACTCAAATCACTCTATAAAAAAGATACCTTCACACATATGTTTATTGCAGCATTGTTCACAATAGCAAGGACATGGAACCAACCCCGCTGCCCATCAAAAGAGGACTGGATTAAAAAAATGTGGTACATATACATGATGAAATATTACACAGTCATAAAGAAGAACTAAATTATGAACTTCACAGCAACCTGGATGGACTTAGAGTCTATAATACTGAGTGATCTTTCACAGAAACAAAGAACTGAGTATCACATGTTCTCCCTTATAAGTGGACCTTGAACAACTAATTGTAATACTATAAGAAAAGGATTGGCTGTAGTGAGAAACTGAGAGAATGTGAGCAGACAGGATTGGCAGTAGTGGGAATCTGCCTGGGGAAGGTGAGGCACACTTCATCAACAAGGGTACCTACATAATGAACATTTGCATAATTAACCCTGAATTGTTCCCTGCATCTTTAAAATAAAAAAAAATTAGAAGTTTTTTAAAAAGATAATTACATCTCATAATGCAAAAGTTGCCATATATATAGTGATTCTTCTGATGGATCTGGGCAAAATGAATCGAAACTTCTGGAAAGAATTCACCCTTCAATACCATTAAGTACAGTTGCTATTCACAGGAGGAGATCAAAATATCAACATTGATAGGAGTTTGGAAAATGTTGATTCCTATCCTCATGGATGACTTTGATGGGGTCAAGCCTTCAGTGAGGGAAGAAACTGAAGATGTGATGTAAATAACAAGAAAACCAGAATAAAAAGTGGAATCTAAAGATGTAAATGAGTTACTGCAATGTCATGATCAGATTTGAATGGATTAAGAGTTGCTTCCTAGGATCAGTGAAGAAAGTGGTTTCTTAAAATGAAATCTAATCCTAGTAAAGTTGCTGTGAATATTGTTGAAATGAAAACAAAGGATATAGAATATTACACAAACTTAGCTGATATGTTTAGATTGAAAGGAGTGACTCAATTTTGAAAGACACTACTATGGGTTAAATGCTGTCAGAGTATCACATGCTACAGAGAAAGAAAGAGTCAATAGATGTAGCAAATTTCATTGTCATCTAATTTTAAGAAATTCCCTCAGTCACCCTAACCTTCTGCTACCAGCACCCTGATTAATCAGCAGTCAACCACACTGAGGAAAAAAACTCCATCAAAATAAATATCACAACTGGTTGAAGGCTTAGATGGTTGTTAGTATTTTCTAGCAATGAAATATTTTTAAACTAAAGTATTTGCATAATTTTATATAGCAATACCATTAAATATAATGTAAATATAGGCTATGGTATAGTATAAACATAACTTTTATGTGTACTGGGAAACCAAAAATGTGTGTAACTTGCTTTATTTCATTGCAGTGGTCTAGAATGGAAACGATAGTATCTCTAAGGTAGGCTTGTGTGCCATAATCCTGAGTTCAATCAATTTCCTGTTTGCAAATCAATTGCTCTCAATTTGTTAGTATAGAGAAATTCATCTTATTAGTTTAAGATATGCAAATTCATCAATAATTTAGACTCAACTTATCTTCTTAATCTTTTCTTCTCTCTGCTTTTTATTATTATAATTGTATTTCATCCAAACAACTGAATCCAACCCCCATCTAAATATTCCTTGTATTTTGGAAGCATCTGCTTTTTTTATGCTGTGCACGAAATAGCCCTTTTCATTCCTTCCTATCTCATTCCTACTCATTTAGGAAGACTCATCTGCAGTGCTACTCTCTATGTGCATGTCAGAGGAGAAACTCAGGTACAAGGTTTTGCTTACCATGCTCTTTAGTTCTTAGTCTACTGTTGCTTCTGGGTCATTATAGGAGCCCTCTCTTGTTTTATTCAGTTATTTATTATTTTGTCCCATCACTATTCCTATTCAGCCTTTCAACAGCAACCATGTTAAGGGGTCTAATATGTACCCTTTTATTTGTATGTGTTTTGGTCAAGCTCTCATTATGCAAAGGCACTGTGCCATGGAACACATTCTGTGTTCTCTATTTCCATCCAGTATTACCACTTTTGGAGACATATCACATTTCAGTGTGTATAACTATGTTGTTTCCAACTGCTATGTCTTATTCTCAGGATCCACTATTTACCCCAAAGCCTGAATAATCTTTAAATATACAAATCTGATTATATTATTTGGTTATTTAATATTCTTCAGTGTTTTTTCATTTGAACATCCCAAATCCATACTAAGTCTACAAGGCTTCCCAGGATCTGGGCAGGGTTTGTTAGCAAGTCCCATTCATTGCTTTTTCCACTTAATCTTTACATTTCTGTCACTCTGGCCTGAAGTTCCTCAAACCATTTACGCTTCCATTTTTGATCTTTGTACATGGTGTTCTCTATTTCCTTCAGGTATCAACCTAACTTTTACTTCCTCAGATATGCATTCCGTGACTGACCAAATACAGCGGAGATCCAAGTTTTAAAGTGTTTTTCACATCATTTATTTTTTATTATACTTTACACAATCTTTATTTGTATTTATGTCTATGCTCAATTCTTTACTATGTGTTACACCTACTACAATGTCACTTCCACGGAGGCTGGGGACAGGCTTATTTGTTCCTCAGTCAATCTTATTTCTGTCCATGGGAAGCCGTTAATAAAAAAGTGTTCAATGAATCAATGACATAGGAGAAGTGACTTATCATAGGTCACAAAATGGATGAAAGCCAAGCCCAGAATAATAATTCAGCGCCTCTCCCTTTCCTGTACTTGCTGTTTTCTGAATATAGCACCATGCTGTATTTTTATGTCTTGTCCAGCTCCTTGCACATAATAGGTGCTCAATAATGATCACAGGAAAACACAGAAATAGCAAATAAATGGAACTATGTGTTATATGGTTGGATATTTATATCAAAGGGCTACTGGCTATTATGCTAAAACTGCAAATTGAGATTTGGTGGCCAAATGATTGTCATTGCTTTTCTCTTGAGTTTGTAAGTGGACATTTTATTTTTTTTAATGGTTTTACCAGGTTGAAAACTGCTTCCTGTGCTGTCATAAAGTCAGGAATACATTCTGAAGCTGTTGTCAGGACAGTCTGACTTGGAAAAGCATAGGGAGTTGAGTTTCAAAGTGCAACTGGGTAGAGAGAATCAATCTATGGCTATTCAATTTGTGCTCGTTTTAATAGGGAAAAAGACTAATGGCCTCTTTACTTAAGAGAGGATGGATGGATTCAAGTTTTTGGCAACATTTCCTTTACTTCAGAAAAAATAGAATAATAAACTGTCATTCTCCCTAACTTGGTCTCTGCCTGAGCAAGTTTTATCAATGGGCCTGTCACAATGCTGAAACTGGGAGCTCTTGCGATGTTGTTTCATAAATCTAATTATCTTGAATCCTTGCAGTATCAGCAAAAAAATTTTTTAAAGTTTCTTAAAGAAAGTGCCAGGTAGTATTTGTTTTTCTTATTTAATTTTTAGTAGTGTCAGGAGAATTTCCGTGTGTTCTCCAAGTGATCTGAATTTATATTACTTTTGAATAAAATCCTTGAAAACCAGAAATGATCTTTTCATTTGTTATCCTCAAAAAGTTAAATGACTTAGAAAGCAGTCTTATTGTAACTATTGAAGGCACTGGGAGTTAAGAAAATAAAAAATATAGTCCCTACTCAGTGTGACTGCGGATGGAGAGTAAAAGTGACCCTTGTCCCACTAGCCTGTTATAGCATCTGATCTTGCTCAATCTGAGATGTCCTCTTTTGTTTCCAGGTGCTGTATAAGATTCTCTCATTCACAAAGTTCCATCCAATTTTCGAAGTTTATCCACTCATTAATTATTTCATCTTCATATGATAACTATCATATCTCCAGAAAAGTTATTAACACTCAATGATAAGAAATAAAACAATCTCAACCGGGCTCAGTGGCTCAGCCTGTAATCCCACGCTTTGGGAGGCTGAGGTGAGTGGATTGCCTGAGCCTGAGGGTTTGAGACCCGCCTGGGCAACTTGGGGAGACCTCATCTCTACAATAAAAAAAAAAATCAGCCAGGCACGGTAGCGCGTGCCAGTAATTCCGGCTACTCGGAAGGCTGAGGTGGAAGGATCGCTGGAGCCCAGTGGGTCGAGGCTGCAGTGGCCGGGAGCAGCCACTGCACTCCAGTCTGAGTGACAGAGTGAGACTCCAACTCAAAAAAAATAAAAATAAAAATAAAAAGGAATAAAACAATCTCAACAAACTTAAATAATTTGTCCAAGAACTCAACAAATACTCAGACATTCTGACTTGGGGATCTGGAGTCTTTTACCAATATCACATAATTCTGATGATAATTTATGATACATTTTTAACTGGTACTATTATGAGTAAATTACCATTATCTAATCATTTCTTTGTTCCCTACAATCTTTTGTAGCTTCTTTTTTTTTTGAGTTGGAGTCTCACTCTGTCGCCCAGACTGGAGTGAGGGGCCGCTCCCGGCCACTGCAGCCTCAACCTACTGGACTCCGGTGATCCTTCCACCTCAGCCTTCCAAGTAGCCGGGATTACAGGCATGTGCTACCCCACCCAGCTTATTTTTTGATTTATTGTAGAGATTAGGTCTCGCTGCCCAGGAGGGTCTCGTACCCATGGGCTCAGGCAATCCACTCACCTCAGCCTCCCAAAGGCGCGGGATTACAGGCTAAGCCACCGAACCCGGCGAGTAGCTTCTTATTTATACTGTTTTGGAAGTGTTCTTCCTACCAGGGTCTGTCTTTGCCCTTTATGATTTGTTTCTATTGATGCCATCATGACCTTTCAGGACCTAAAACATAAGTCAAGCTTTATGTAAGATAAGGATGAGATTAAGAATTAAAAAAGGATATGCTAGGTCTTTGCCCCTGATCTTTTGATGGTTTCTAAGAGAAGTCCCGGGATAAAGTTGCAGCTACAAATATGAACCAGGTCTTCAAAGAGATGTCAGAAAGAACTAAAGGGAAGGAGAGAAATGTCAGTTTGTATTGGTCAACACTGTTTAGTCACAAATGGAAATACTTGAATGTAGTAGTCTACGCTAAAACAAAAAAAAAAATCAATGGATCATGTCACAATATGGAAGAACAGAGTAGGGCAGGGTATATGAAAGTTAGCATAAGGACAGCTGTAGCCACAGATTCCAACTGTTAGCATGGTGTTCACTTCTCATTTTTGTGCTTACCTATTCGGTTTTTTTTCATTTTTCTGACACTGCACAAGAGGAATATAGAAGATAGGTCTTTGAAAATGGACCTCAGTTCTGGACGAAAGTTCTTTAACTTCAAGAACAGACAAGAAAACAATTTATTTTCCCAGCTGGAGTTTGAAACTGTTGCGAGAGGATGCTGATAGATGAATTTTGGGTCACATAACAATCCCTTGGAACGAAAACTATGGATAAGTATGACGAGTTTTATAACAGCCCAGTGTGTAGCTAGGGAGGAAAAGTTGGTTGACAGTGGAAAGAGTAGTGGTACATTTAGGGCCTTTCAGCCAAAGATCTAGAACACTATTTTATAAGTATAGATAAGATGCAATGGTGATCAACAGGAAACCGTGGGTGGACAGAGGAGGGGTCAAGCTTGAGAACTGACTTGAAGATAGAATCTATAGGATTGTGAGGGCTTGAAAGTGGAGATCAAGAGGACATGAGAAATGTATTATTTAAACGTGTGATTGCATAAACAATAGCATAGTTCACAATGTGTAGAAAACATGAGGAAAAACAGATTTAACAGGAATTTTTAATGAATTCATAATAAAATATGCCCAATTTTCACCGTCAGTTTACTGGTCAGGGACTACAAGATTTTCTACACTGGAAGAAAGAGTATTGTTATTTTCCTTTGTCTTTGGTGTAGTTGAACCTGTTCAGCAGATATTATCTGATCATAGAATAGCTAAAGATCTTTCAAAAATGCCTGTGCCCAGAGTGTCAATGAGGATAATGCTCTGTTGAACAAACAGTATCTTCTCTTTTAACTCAGTGAACCTCAAATCTGGACCCTCATGGTGCATAGAAATGCTAGTTCTTTAAGTAATCCTGTTTTTTCCTTTTATATATGTATAGGTGTGCATGCATGCCAAATGACAGCACACTACTTTTCAAATCACCACAAATGTTGAAGCAAAGAATAGCAAGGGTGGACATGGGAAATGTGTCTTTAAGTACACCAATGAAAAACTAAGAAATTACCATGACCAGACAGCTGAGATTCTGAAATGGTCTCAAATTCAACTAATATATTTCTATGTGAATTTTTTTAAAGAAGTTTTTCTTTTCACGCTGTCACAGAATCTGTATTTTCTCAGGTTCAGCAACAGTTGGATGACATCATCCTGACTTTGTTAAAAAAAAAGTCTCCTTCTTAACTGAATCTATTTCAAGCTATAGAATGCATTGGGGTTTTTTTACTCTCAGTATTTATACCCATAAATAATATAAAGTATATTAGTACACAGTTTCTTAGCAACAATTTTGATAAGCTATCCAGTGTGAACTTATAAGATTCTGTCATTAAGTAGTCTAGGTAATTTTTATCAGGAGGTTTTGTGAATCTGAGTTTTTCTTTTTAAGACCAGGGATTGGCAAACTGAAGTACAGACTGTTTTTTAACATAGTTTTATGGCAGCACAGCCATTCTCATTTGTTTCAGTATTGTCTATGTCTGCTTTTGTGCTATAATGACAGAGTTAAAGCATTTTGACAGGAACCAACTAGTATGGAAAGCCTAAAGTATCTGCTATCTCTTCCTTTATAGAAAAAGTTTACTGACCTTTGTTGTAAACTATAATTTGGTAGCATGACAACCTGATTATAACTTACATTCTCATTAAATGCATGTATGAATGGAATGGTGACATACTTTCTCTTTTTAAAAGTCTCTCTCTTTTGGATATATAGCCAGAAGTGAGATTGCTGGACCATATGTTCATTCTATTCAGTATGTCAAAATATTATCCACACTTCATTGTTCATTGCAGCACTATTCACAATGGTCAATGTATGGAATGAACCTCAGTGTCTATCAACGGATGAATGGATTTTAAAATGTGGCATATATGCACAATAGAATATCCTTCAACCTTAAAAAAAGAAGAAAATTCTGTCATTTATGACAATATGTGGTCGTGCTAGGTGAAATAAGTCAGGCACATGATATTACTTACACGTGGAATCTAAAACAATGCAACTCATAGAAGCAGAATAGGATGGTGGCTACCAGAGGCTAGGGCTGTTGGATGAAAATGAGGTCATGTTCCTCAATGAATACAAAGTTTCAGTTTTTTTGAGATCTCCTGAACATCATTGTGACCTAGTTAATAATAAAATTTCCGAATGGCTAAGAGAGTAAATTTCAAGTGTTTTCGTCCCCTAAAATGGTAAATACTTGAGATCATAATATGTTAGTTACCTTGATTTAATCATTCTGTAGTGTTTACATATGTCATCACATCATTTTGTACCTCATAAATATATACAATTATAAACTATCCATTTAAAATAAAATAGACATAGAGAAAATCACATAAACATAAATCTCCCTCCTTCCCAGGTTCTTTTCCTTTATGCAATTCAAAATTTTCCATTATGGATGAAACTTTGTATGTTGCTGAATCATCTCCACACACTGTGGTATAAGTTGACTCATGTTACCAGTATATATGTGTGTCTTTTAGAGTTTAATTTCTTCTATAAAATTGAAAAATGAATAGGTCAGAATCATGTTCTGCCGGTGTTCTGTTGTTCTTTGTAAGTGGGGGATTGTTTTTCTTTTTCTTGCTATTTTCTGTGCTTTCTAATCTCAGCCTATTCTTAGGGTAACCGAGAGGGCACCCTTTTGTCACCCTAATAAGCTGAATCATTATCATTTTCTGTGCCTGGCTACATATGAGTCACAAGATCATTACTCTGGACTGAAAGCAGGTTTAGTGATATGACGTCTAAAATTTTCTGTACCATATTTACCTTTACATAATCTTAATCCTTCCTTAGGCAAAATGAGTTCTCTTTCTGAAAGAAACAAAATAAATAAAAATTCAAAGATAAATGTAAATATATATATATATTTCTAATACAGAAGAATAAGAAAATAGTAATTAGAATCCCAAAACATAGGGGAGCAGTTCCACATAATGTTCTTGGGTCAGTTTGAATTTCAGCTATGTGACTTATCAGCTATATGACATATCTAAGGTCCACTAGTTATCTGTAATGTGGGAATAATAATAGGTCCCATTTCATCTGGTTTTAGAGTAGATTATAAAAGTAATTTCACATTGAAGCACTTAGCATAGAGCCTGACATTTAACTAATGTCCAATAAATGTTATTCCTAATAATAGTAGTAATAACATCTTCTTGAAAGACTTTCTAGATAGTAGTAATAACACCTGCTTGAAGGGCTCTCTAGGGTCAAATTATGTTCCAGGAAACTCTGGAACAGAATCTGTATAGGCACATTTATCCAATGGGAAGCTAAAGATTTAATGACCCATCCGGAATTAATAGGTACACAAAAGGTGACAGAAACAATAAGATCTGCTTAAAGGGGACGTGTGGGACAAACTTGATGGGCTAAGTCTCAAGGTGTTTAGACCCACAGTGCTTTTAATAATGTGCACTGTCTTCAGTAAGAAAGATTATGCTGTTAAGTAAGTGAAATTAATTACTGTACTTAGAAGAAATTTTAAAAAACAGTCACTGCTTTGGTTAAAAAATGGGTGGATTACTCATATTTTTAAAAACATAAAATTAAAAACACTATACTTTATTGGAGAAAATAATTTTAATAAAAAATATAGAAAAAAGTGTTTTATATTTTGGAACATTTCCAGTCCATTGATATTTCTCATTCATCAAATTAACCAAATAATCTAAATATGCAGATCTTTTTAAAAGGTTAAAGAGTCGCAGGAAAAAAAAAACAACATAAAAAGAATTCATTGTCCCTGATTCCATGGAGCTTATTCTGGTGGAAATGCACCATTTGAATAATCATGAAATCTAATAAAAATGTTTAAATGTTAGGAGAAATGATGCAAGCTGTTATCATCACATGTGATAGTGGGATTTGGTCTTGTCACTCATTCAATAACTATTTTAAAGCTCATTGCCAGACATTGTTCTGGCTGCTAGAAACACCACAGCAAACAAGGCAGACATAATTCCTACTCTCATAGAAATTACAAACTGGCAGATACTCAGAAAGGATAGAAAATATGTTGGAGGTTATATAAATAGGAAGTAGGGGAGACAAAATTTACACTTAGATCATGCCAATGCCAAAGCCTGTGTGTCATTATCCACTGTCTGCCACGCTGTCTTCCCAATTTTATCCATAGATAGTTTAGTGAGCATTTGTCTCTTTTTCTGTTTGTTTGTTTATCTGTTCAACAAATGAACATCCTGCCCATGTTGGGACAGTCTCCACACTCTTATGTGTTTTAATGCTAGGCAGAGGCTGCCTCCCACCATGGACATTGGAAAGCCAAATACTAATTTTCTGAGTCAACTGTGCAAAGGCAGATTGGGCAAATGGCTTTACCAATCCAGCAGACTTACCCTTCATTTTAACTAGGTTTAGGTGTCTTGAAGGTTGGAATACCTGTTAAAAAAGTGACAGAACATGCCTGGTGTTTGATGCTTGTAGTTTTAGCTTTGCAGTATCTGGATTCCAATATTCAATTGTGGCAATAGCGATGGCCTCAATGGGTTAATTCTGTGCTGTAATTCTAATTGTACTTCTCTTTTGCTTTCTATTTTCTGAGGGTGGTTCTGTTATTTTCTACTGTGTGCAACTAAGAACCCAGGTTGATTTAGTATGGATAATTTCATCTCAAATTCTTAAATTGTCTGGCCAACAACTGATAGGATGACAATGAAACGAAGTTGTCATATGTTTATGCAGTTTTATAGAACTTTCTTCTTCATCTTTACTGCAAAGAAACTTAAATTTGCAAAAATTAGTCTATCAATAATACCTTGACATCCATTGATTGGTAAGATGGCAAAAACAATTCACTTAAAGTATTTTTGAATCAAACTTAGCTTATTGAAAGCTAAATATTGATTCAGCTAAATTCATCAACAACTGAGATATTTTACTTTCCTTTTACTCTACTCCACGTAGCTATCAGTTTTTGCTCTTCCATTCTTAATCTATCTTTTAGATATTTGTGTGAAAATAGAAGTCTAAAAAATTAAATGAGTAGAAATCTGTCAAAATCTTGAACATTATACTTACTAACTAACCAAATACTTGTAATATTTTATCACTTTCCAAAAAGTTACTCTGGTGTTAGGTTACACATGAAATGAAAGGCCTGTCAATCAAGAAGTGTGTTCATCCTCAAAGCTGTAAGTTTCACCAGAAAAAAGTTTTCTTACTATCACTGCAGTTGTCTTTGATGACCAGTTAGCATACCAATGTGTGTTTTCCTTGTAATTCAAACAATTTCTGATTTTGTGGACTTTCACTAATATGAATTTACGCAAACCTTTTGCTGTTGTTGAAGTTTACAAAAGCTTTATGTTTATTATGAGAAGTTCATTAAAGGGATGCATATTGGCTAAATAGAAATTTTTGTGACATTTATCCATCATAGAAATTATCATAGAAATTATCGAAGAATCTGTTGATTTAGTAGGTTTAATTATAGGAATACATTACAGTTCAGAAAAAGAAAGTAATTCAACTGTCTACATTTTTCATTCAGTCCACCTTTCTCTGTTTTTTGAGAGGTTAGAAAAAGAAAAGTTTATTTAAAGGAAAATTAGAGAGAGAAAGAGAAGAGAGAGAGAGAGAGAGAAGATTCAACTCCCCAAGGCGGGGGAGGGGGCCAAAGCCAGGAAGCATGGTGACAGCATAGCTCAGAGAGCACATGGCCACACCAGAGTCTAGCAAGGCAGTGGCCCAGTCAACCTTTCAGAAGTCTCAAAGATATTGAAGAGCTTGGCTACAGAATATTTAGGTATATCAATAAATGTTAATAAGTGGTAACAACTACATATGAGTCACATAGTGGTTGACTGTTCTGTAATCTGGACATTTAAAAATATCTGGATGTTCAATGTTTGGTAGATGCATATATGAGTAATTTTAAAAAATTTCAAACAGATGTTTGTCTTTGATGCCTACTGTAAACTTATGTCTTTCATGCTTTCTCAAATTTTATTAAGAATAATCAAAAAAATTCACCAATATCAAATAAAAATAAAATACACATAAAGACATAGCAGATACATTGAAGTGACTAAGTATAGAATGCAATTAAATGCTTATGTAAAAGTATAGACCACTTTTCTACAACTTGAATTACCAGTAGATGTTTTATGTCAATTCCATTTTTGCCTGATTTATTGCCTTTATTATATTGCTAAGTACTTCAATGTCAGTTTGGCATTTATTTCTTATGAATAGCTTCTTTGGAAATAAGATTGTTTCAGATTAATTTAATTTAAGCTATATTATGTACTTATGTTTTTATCTATACTAGTATGTCAAAATATATTGAACTTAATTCTGGGTGAATTTCTTTGTTACAATTAAATTTTCATAAGATGAAAGCTAATTATGCTAACTTTGTCTTAATGTTATACAAACTAATTATTGACATCTTTCTAGTTCAGGGTAGGGGTTGGGGACAAAAGAGTTCCAGGTAACTTGAACACCTGGTCAGTATGGATGATAAATATTTTTACTGTTGGGTTTTGCTAACTGCTGAATGTTTGTGTCCCTCCAAATTTGCATATTGAATCCTAATGACAAATATGAAGATGTACAGAGGTAGAGCCTTGGGAGATTATTAGTGTATGAAGATGGAACCCTCATAACTGGTACTAGTACCCTTATAAAAAGAAATTCCAGAGTGACCTCTTACCCCTTCTGCCATGTGAGGTTACACTGAGAAGACCGCCTTTTTAGAACCAGGCAATGGGTTCTTGCCAGAAACAGAATGCACCATTTCCTTGATCTTAGACTTCCCAGACTCAAGAAAAGTGAGAAATAAATTTCTGTCATTTACAAGCTACCCAATTTATTGCAGTTTGCCATAGCAGTCCAAACAGACTAAGATAGCCTTCATTCAATTAGTTTCCTCATTCTTTCTTACAAGATCTACAAATAAATGAAGGACCATTTGTTTTTTCTTGTTTTTTTTTTTTTTTTTTTTTTTTTGAGTTGGAGTCTCACTCGGTCGCCCAAACTGGAGTGCAGTGGCCGCTTCCAGCCACCGCGCCTCAACCTGCTGGGCTCCGGCGATCCTTCCGCCTCAGCCTTCCAAGTAGCCGTAATAACAGGCATGCGCTACCACGCCCGGCTGATTTTTTTTGATTTATTGTAGAGATGAGGTCTCGCTGCCCAGGCGGGTCTCGAACCCGCGGGCTCAGGCAATCCACTCACCTCAGCCTCCCAAAGGCGCGGGATTACAGGCTGAGCCACCGAGCCCGGCGGACCATTTGTTTTAATCTGTCATTGGAAGAAGTTTAGATTTTTTTCCTTTTCAGAATTGGAGGAGCTAGTGATATATTCTCATCTAAATAATACTTGATTTTCCTTCCTGTTCTATTAAAGAAGGTACTCTTGCTGTAATTTGATAGTTGCTTGCCTAGTTACAACTTGCAGATACTTATACATATTTTATCACTTTGTATTTTCAATATAGTCTTACAGTGCATCAGTTTCTATCTTTCATTTTAGAGATAAGGGCATTAAGGATCAAATAATTTCAAGTAACACATAATGGCTTATTGTATTACTCCACGATGGAAGAGCTAGTTCCATAACCAATGACTTCAAGTTGAGTGATCTTTCCAGTATACTACAACATCTTACTATCAATTATTATGCATTTGGTAAATATTGATTGAGCCAAATCCTTATCTTTCACACCTATAATAAAACCTACAAAAAACAAAGCAAAGCAAAACAAACAAAAACACCCTGGCCATGTTTTTTTACACTGTACCACAGAAAATATGGATTTAAAGTTTGTGAAATATTTAAATATGTTGCTTTCCTGATAGTTGGAGTGTGGTAAGTGCAAGATACACGCATTTTTGTTGTATTATATGTCAAAAATTCAATTCACTTTTTTTTTTTTTTTTTTTGAGTTGGAGTCTCACTCAGTCGCCCAGACTGGAGTGCAGTGGCCGCTCCCGGCCACCGCAGCCTCGCCTGCTGGGCTCCAGTGATCCTTCCGCCTCAGTCTTCCAAGTAGCTGGAATTACAGGCATGTGCTACCACGTCCGGTTGATTTTTTGATTTATTGTGGAGATGAGGTCTCACTGCCCAGGCGGGTCTCGAACCCTCAGGCTCAGGCAATCCACTCACCTCAGCCTCCCAAAGGGGCGGGATTACAGGCTGAGCCACCGAGCCCGGCTTCAATTCACTTCTATCTCAGAGAATTAAAACTTTGAGATCTCTCGGTGTGAATGAATAGAAATAGACCCTTTAGTATTATTTGCTTACAACTTTTCCTTGAATTGTTTTTCTGTGTGTGGAAGCCAATTTCAGCCTCTTTCTCAATCATTTTAACAGTAAATACAGGGATATGGTATAGCAGTGGTACGCAGTTGAATTGCATTTCACACGTTTTAAATGCCTTGATCTGTTAACATTTTGTAGAGTTGGTGGATCAGATTTTGTAACTCTCATTTCAGAGATGCAAAATTGTGATTAAGAGACTAGCCCCTGTACACACAGATCTTGAGCAACAGATTTGAGACTAGGGTTCAGTTTTCTTGAAAGTCCTGCCTGTATTTCTTCTATTTTACTCTCCCACTCTGTTCCAACACTGTCAGTATTTAGGAACCAATACAATACTCCTGGCAGGTGGCATATTGTGATAGTGGGGTGGCAACAACAGCATTTTTTCAGTTCTGTTTAAGACAGCATGCACACTCTGCACACTTTCAGATGGCGTCCCTGCATTCATTATTAGACATTGTACAATCAAGTAATCAGAATTCTTTGCAATAAAAACTGAAATTCTAATTCCAAAGTAGCACACAAAAGAAATGCTTTTTGGGAGATAAATGTTCAGAAAAATAAGAGAAGTTCTCTACTTCAAGGCAGTGAGTGCTGTTTTGTGCCACTACCAGATTTAACCTTCACTTTTTATCATCATTGAACTATTCCAATTAGTATAGCAAAAAGCGTCAGTGTCACAATCATCCCAATTTAGAACAAGGAGACAGAACATTTATCTTGAAATAAAAAAAAAAAAAACACAGGCAAAAATGCCAACACTGCCTATGCCTGCACTCAAAAATAGTTTGTTCTTGAATGAACTGCCAGTATGAGTTGACAGGAAGTGATTTTAGAGTCACTTTTCTATAAAGCTGACATGTGATAAACAGGACAATTTTGTATCCATAAAGAAAGATATATTTAAAAGAATAAAATGATAAACTGTGAAGGGAGAGCTCAAATTATTATGTAAAAACACACTAATGAGAATGAATAGAAGTTGTGTTTCTAAAGAATCATCAGAGACCAACGACATCTCCAAATTAAACTCGGATGCTAAAAAAGGATGCTTGTTGAATTGCATGTTATATAACTGTCAATTGTGTGTTAGTTCATGAGCAAAATATTGTTTAAAATAAGACAGATGACTTGGATGCATGATCATCTCTGAAACTCTAAAAGCTGAATGAATGGGGCACATTGTGTAGCTAACCAAGTGCTTTGTAATTGTTGACAGGATTTGACTTTATTAGCTTTCTTTTATCTGCAATATTTTATTTATGCATGGATATTTCTCCTTATATTTAAAGCTATAGAGACAAAATGCTCTTAATAACTATATTAGATATTTAAATTTTTAAAAAGAATGCTTATCTTAAAAAGGTAACATCTTGCTTAGAAAACCAGTATATTTTGCATTAGGAGAACTTTTGTAATCTTGTTAGTTGCGAGTGTTGTAAATTTCTCTCTGATCATTTCGATGGTTGTAATTCAGTGACACTTCATTGTCCAGTAACTGTGTATCCATGCTTCTTGGATGGACTTTCATGAACCTCATGATTTTACCTCAACCTACCTTTCTTATATAATTTCCCATGAGGTTTCATCTCATAGTCTCTGTTTTCTGTTCATAGTGAGGTTTTCTTTTCCAAATTTGTATTCACACTCTTCCCATTGCCTAGGATGCTTTGTCTCTATCCCTGATGTTCACATTTGATTCTTCCTTTAAGTTCCAGTTCAAATGCTTCCTTTTTCTTAAATTATTTCTTATTTCCAAATAAGTACGGGGTAACCCATTTAACCTTAATTACAGACATCTGCAAGAGGTTTCAGCTAACAAGAGCCTTTTGTGAACAATTTCCCATGTCTTACTGTGAAACAGAATAGGCAGTGACTCTAGGAACTGGTGGCTACAGAGGTAGACATTTTGTTGATAATGGTCATTTTATCAGGCCAAAAACAACTTTCTGACAGTGCTTCTTCTATGTCCAATAAGTAATTTTTGAGAGCTCAAGTAGCATTGAAATAAAGATTTAAAGAGGTAGGTTCTATGTTTATATACGTTGCAATTCATTTCGGAAAGACGCAGATTGACATTTCATTTGTATTCGATATATTTGTTATCTAAATGATGACTAAATGCTGACGTTTTATTCTGTAATTATTTCTGTTGTTGCCATGTCAAAGACTTGTCAGATGACAGCATCCCAAATACCTGGTGATCCCCAGAACATATTGTTCAGCTGTCATAAGACATTTATTCTACTTTTGTTTATTTTGAATTCTAGAGATTATAATAAATCTTAAAATGGAAGTTTATTAAACTTAAAGGAGATATTTGGTGTTTTCTTGTGTAGAGGATGTTAGGCTCAAGGGCATATATTCATTTATTCAACATTGATTGAACATCTTTTTTCATTAAGACAACAATGTGGAAACTCAGGGAAAATCTACTTTAACTGGAGAAATGTTCATTTAAAATAATATATTTTAAAATAAATATCTCACATTACCTCATGTATGGTGATTTATTAGCTTATTAACACAAACTGGATTTTCCAAGCCCCTTGTTCTACCACTTGGCCCTAAACAGTTTATCTTCTATTTTCTAAAACATGCCTACCCACAAAATAAGAGGAAGTAAAAAAGAAAACACACACACACACACACACACACACACACACACACACACACACACACACACATTATATACATTGCCCATATCATCTTGTGCAGTGAGCTTTTAGTATGTTTATGTTTTAAGACTATTGGCCTCTGAAATACAAAATAAAAGTAATATAAGGGACTATTTTCAAAAGTTACAGTCTTATAGAGAATAATAATATGTAAAATCTAAATAATGCTTTACTGAGTAAATATCTTCTACCTATCTAGCTATCTATCTATCTACCTACCCACTTACCTACCTATCTAACTGTCTGTCTTACTCATTTGTTATTAGTACGATTTTACAGATAAGAAAACCAAGTTTCAAGATTCAAGTTACTGGCCCAAAGTTACACAATAATTCAATGGCAGAATTTATATTTAAACTAAGGTCTTATAACTATCTTCCATTAATGGTCAGTGAATGCCCTAAAGAGTTTAAAACTTGTCTTTGCTCTGATTCTTGAATTTCGAGGTTATTATTGCAATAATGACTACTTTCTTATTGATAAACAATTACTGTATTCAATGTTCTCTTTCTCTTTTCAGGTTGATCGATTGAGTGTTTGACAGCTTTCCAGGTAGGAGGACACAGAACCCATTGTGGTGCTACTCTAAAAACTCTGTAAAACAGCAAGGCACTATGGGAAATCCCAGAATCGATTATAAAAGGGAGTCCAAAATCAGAGAGGTACCGAGAATTTATTGCAAATTAATGTGTATTATCTTCTGTTATGTGAAATGGCTGTGGTTGAGTGTCAACCAACTTTCTGATAGATACAAATATGTGGTTTTTAAATGGGTCTAAGTCTACCTAAAATCTTACAGCACCCAAAATGCCATTGACCTCTAAATGGCAATAACTGATGATTCCATTAAGACCGTGAAAAACACAACGTTCTTGAATTTAAAATACCACTTCAAACTGGTCTTGCACTCAGACGACCATGCTTCCACCATTTTCTCTGACTGTCTTGCCTGTCGCATGATGATGCTAGCATTTATTTGAATAACGGGCCAACTTTTGAGCAAATGTCATAATACACATTGTTAATTCCATTCAACTTTGAAAACTAAAACATAGATAACATCTCTTAAGATGTGTATACATATTTTTGACAACCTCGGTATTTAGAAAGAATAAAAGACAATTGTTTTGACAAAGCTTTTTAAAAAAAGGGTTGTAAGCCCCTTTCGAACAGTTTTTAAAATACTCCAAATAGAAATAGAAAACACACACACACACACGCATGCACGTACAGGTATGTGTTGTTGGTATGGCTAAAAAGTTGAAAACAAGTAAGTTTGAAAAGCAATTATATAAAATCATGCTTTATTCAAAGGTGAAATAATGACTTACTATGAATTATTCATCAGAAAGAGTAGAAACTAGAAGAAAAAGAGATAATAATGCTAAAAGAAAATAACTTCCACTTTAGAATGTTATCTTATAATAAAATGTCCTTCCAAAATAAAGAACATAAAGTCATTTATAAATAAACAAGAATCAGAGAGATTTATCCTAGGAGGACCTATTAAAAGAATTATGAAATGGCATCATCAGGCAGGCAAAAAGAGTGAAGAGTATTCACTGTTTAATGGTAACAATTGGCCAGGCATGGTGGCTTACTCCTGTAATTCTAGAGTTTTGGGAGGGCAAGGCAGGAGTTTCCTTTGAGACCAGGAGTTTGAGACCAGCCTCGGCAACATAGCAAGACTCCATCTCTACAAAGAAACAAAAACTAGCTAAGTGTGGTAGCATGCACCTGTTGTACCAGGTACTTGGAAGGCTGAGGTGGGAGGATCACTCACACCCAGGAGTTGGAATATGCAGTGAACTATGACTTTATTCACCTTTGAATAAAGCATGATTTTATATCATTGCTTTTCAAACTTGCTTGTTTTCAACTTTTCAGCCATACCAGCAACGCATCCCAGATCAGGCAACAGAGGTAAATCCTGTCTCTAAAATGATGATGATGAGAAATGTGTCTGAAATATGTATAGAAATTGAGTACATAAAAGTAATAGAACAAAGTCCAGTAAATATAGCTCAAGGTGTAAGGTTCTTGCATTATCTTTGTAGTGGGTGGTATAAGTACTGAATTATGGTAAAGTCAAATAAGTCAAGGGTGCATATAAGTATCTTTAGGTTGACTGCTAAATAATCCAAAACCAATGGAATAGATAAACTGAATTATTTAAAAATCCCAAGCAATACAAGAATGGTGTAAAGAACAGATGGGAAAAAGAAAAACAATAGTAGAATGATAGATTTAAAATGGAATAAATCAGTAATTACATTATATGTATATAGGCAGAAAACTCCAATTAAAGACAAAGATTTTCAGCTTGAAAAAAAATCACAACTATTTTGATAGATAATACTTAATAAAGTAATTAAGCAAAGAAATCTATCACCATATTAATATTGTAGAACTTAGATTTAAAGGCAATAGCTATTAAAATATTGACAAATTTATCAGAATAAAATTTTCAAGCCACCGAAATTTATAATTTTAAATTTGTATGTTACTAATAACATAGGCTTAATGTATAAAATAAAAATGAACCAAACTAAAAGACAACTGTAAGAAATTTGAAGCCGGGCTCAGTGGCTCAGCCTGTAATCCCGCGCCTTTGGGAGGCTGAGGTGAGTGGATTGCCTGAGCCCGCGGGTTCGAGACCCGCCTGGGCAGCGAGACCTCACCTCTACAATAAATCGAAACAACAGCCGGGCGTGGTAGCGCATGCCTGTAATTCCGGCTACTTGAAAGGCTGAGGCAGAAGGATCGTTGGAACATAGCAGGTCGAGGTTGCAGTGGCCGGGAGTGGCCACTGCACTCGAGCCTGGGCGACAGAGTGAGACTCCAACTCAAAAAAAAAAGAAAAAAAAAGAAAAAGAAACTTGAATCATATTAGAACCTAAATATATACTAAAACAAGTAGAAGGTAAATCATTAAGCATAGGTAAGAATAACAACATTCACAAAAGTTGACATAAGTGAAATAAATATAAGATTGCATCAAACAACAGAAGCATGTTCTTTTTAAGTGCAAATGAAACATTTTTCCAAAGTAGACTGCATTCTGGGCCAGAAAGCAAATTTCAACAAATTTCATAGGATTATAATTATTTAAAGTATGTTTCCTTATAGTGAAATTTTATAAGAATGCAATACAAAAAGATTACTTGAAAGTTTCAAATATTTATAATTAAGTAACAAGCTTCTATATAACTAAACACATCAAGGAAGATATTGCTATAGACCTATAGAATATAGTTGAATATGTGCTTTGTGAGAAAGTTAAGGGCTTAAATGCTTCTAATTGACAAGAGGAAAAATATTAAAATTAGTAACCTATGCATTCATCTGATGAAGCTAGAAAAAACATAACAAATTAAATGTAAACAAATCAATAGAGAAAAATTAAGAGCAGAATTCATTGAAACAGACAGTAAGACAGGAAATGAAAAAAGCATAAAGTTAGTTTTTTTAAAAGACTAGCTTGGTAAATATAAAAAGTGTGTAGTGTAAATTCCCTTCAAAGGTCTTTGTCCAGCTGCTGGCAATGTGGTCAGCAGAGATCACCAAGCTGTCAGCGCCTTCATATGACCTCAGCGGCATAGAGAGCTGTTAGCTCTACATCTTGACTTTTCAGGGGAAGCTCAGATCTGATAGAAATATGTCAAATTTCAACCTGATATGGGTTAACTCTTGGAAAATTCTTGCTTTTGTGTGCTGTGTCATGTTGGTGAAGATTTCTGCTGCAAGAATTGTAATGTTGATTTCTAATAAACTGTGATCACTGGAACCAGGAGTGTTTCAAGAAAACATATGAGAAGACGAATTGTTTTTGAAGTTGAATCATTCTCCACCTGTCTGGCAATAAGGGCCCCAACACTGAAGGAAGGTAGTTGGAACACAGATAGATCGGGCATAAGATGGTAGTTCAGTTATTAAATCTTTCACTAGTAGTGAATTAAGAAAGTATATTTGTGGAAGAAAATGCATTGATTAATCCTATGCATTCGATGTGAGATCTTTGGAAGAAGTGCTAGGCAGATAACATGTTTGCTTGGCTATTGTTAAATGCCATTGATGTTTCACAGAAGGGTAATGAAGAGCTAAGGAGAATACCAGATAATTGAAAGTCAGGCGTGAAAGCCTCTTTGGCAGTAAGAGGTAGAAAAAACTAAGAATTATACCATAGACTTAATTGTCAGAATCAGAGAGGTCAACTTCAAAGATAGTTAAATGCTTACCAAGGTTGTTCTGTTATGCCAGGACCCTGGTACAAAAACCCTGGGACTTGGACACATTGGATGGAAAGATCTAGGTGTATGTGGTAAAACTTTTTGATTCCTGAAAATCCTACTAAGCCTATAAAATAGCACTCCCATTAAAAGGTAAAGTGTCCCAATCTTTACTTCTTGCAGTGGATAAAAATTCAGAGGCTCTTTTCTGTTGGTCATTAGGTGAGAACCTCAGGATTTGCTTCCACCTTCCTAATGGCCTATCTACTATAACTATGATTAAGATGTAGCATAATCTAACTGGTTTATAGTCAAAAGAAACTAGAAGAAATAGACATCATATACCAACAGGTAGTGGGGGAACATGAATGGGACTGAGAACTGAGGGTGCTTAATCAAGAGGAAATAATTTAAATTAGGATAGGCAAACGTTTATTTACTTGTATATGCTCTCCTGTGATATAGAATTTAATATCCTGGCAATGGTCACAAAATATGGCAAACTTACCAGTAGGACGTCTCCAATAAATATCTAATAAACAATGACCTATGCTAATGAAATTAAAAGGCTAAAAGTGCAACAGTAGAAAAGAAAATAAGAAATCAAAATGCTCTTGGGAGTGAATATGCAGGAATCAGATACAGTATGTACGATCAGAAGACCTACCAGATGGTTATGTCTCCTAAAAAGACCCAGAGGACATACCATTTACAAGGGCTATCAAGAATGGTCTGGTTACCAAGGCACCAGCAGCACTAAAACTTTTAGCATTGTTTTTACTCTGTAAACATGGCTGTCAGTTAGAAAAACTAAAATGTGACTTTCTTTTAGCAATGAAAATAGGACCCACCCACACATTAAAAAAAAAATAGAGGACTGATGGTAGTGATAAATACTAGATCTAACAGGCTACAATGAACTTATTATCCAGTAAGTTGGAGTGAAAGTCTAGTGATCTGTCCTGCAGAAGGTAATGAATAGTTAGAAAGGTATAGGGCATGGCACCTCCATGGAAAAAACAGACAGGTTGTTCAACCAGGTCATTACTCAGCTTGTATCAGCAGAAGAAACCAAGAATGGATGACCAGGAGGCTGAGGGAAGTTGCCTTAATAAAAATAAGTGACACTTTGATCAGTTCTCTATCCTGAACCTATTTCCAGATCTCAAATCCATTGACCAAAGAGAAGTTTCCCAAGACAAAGGACACTTCAACAACACAGCAAATGTATTCTATACTATTCATGCCATCCTTCCCCAAAAGGATTCTACAGTCAGTTATTCAGGTAAATAACAAGAGATTATTCAAATACTCACAGAACTATTGGACACAGGTCCTAATTGATGTCGATCTCTGGAGACCAAAAACCAAACTATGGTCAAACCCCAGATGAGAGCTGGGTCATATGGGGCTGCTAAGATGTTCAATACATAAATGAATGAATCAGTATTTGTAAAAGTACCTGGCCCACATTGGAAATACGAATCAACAAAGCCTAGTTAAATCTGTTAGTTGAATGCTGCCAAGAAGCATAATTGAGCAAGATACAAGAGCAATATTTGCTGTAGGAATGAAGGATTGGTTTGTTGTCATTTGCAGAAATTATTTGCTTTCATAATTAATTTTTAACTCAGGCTAACGTTAAAATTAGTTATTATTCTCAAGGGCACAATGAATGTCAGTAAAGGATGTCAAGGACAATTTTTGCAGACCAGAAAATAAAATAATATTGAAGTAGATAATTCATACACAAGTATTACAGAGTTAGCTGCCATTGTAACTGATCAGTAATAAAAGGAAATGTTGAGTTTGAGTTCTGCTCTTATGTGCAAATGACAACTGGCTATAAATTCTTGCCAAGTCACTACTCATAGAACACATCTACAGCCTTACTCTCATTTCTAAGCCCAGAGACTGGGAAAGTGTTCATCTGCATCTCTCCGTGCAGTGGAATCTTTTTGGGATGGGTAGATTTGTTTCGGTCAATATACTGCCACACCATGAAGCTTCATTTTCAAACATCTAGAAGAGCCATATGTTAAAAAGGGAAGTGTTTTAAAATTCTTATGTGACCCTGTCATTTTATAGTCCAGTAAAGTTGGTCTAGAGATGGTCTGGAACTCTACCCAAAAGTCTACCATAAGATAGTATCTAGAGCCCTCAGGCATGTTTTGTTTTCACTACATGGTCCTACTCTGACTGCTGTTGCCTGATAGGGTCCCCACAGCATCTGATTTAGTGTAATATTGGAAGCCACAATACTATAAAGGCTGATCACAGAAGGAGACTCCCGGAAGTCACTGGTTCAAGTATGTTTGTGCTCCTCAGTTCAGTCAGATTTGTCTAAAGTCTGACATTATAAATGGTTCTTTGGAACATTTTCTGTTTTATTTCTAAAATGTTTTTTTCTTTTTTTCTGACAGTAGGATTAGATGCTCACTTAAAAGGGGTTGGCTATAAGTGTGCACTCTTGTGGTTTCAGGAAAAGCAAATTCATTCTTTTAATAAACTTCTGGGGGTAAATTTGCAGAAGTATGGAAAATAATTTCACTTTCAAAGAGAATATTATACATTGTGTTTTAATCTAGGAAGAGTGAAGTAAGTGCAATTAAATCATAAAAGTAATAAAATATCAGTATTAAAATAGTTTATTGTCAATGAATATTTAAAGACTCGTGAAATCCTTGGAAATATTTTTATCTGAAAATTAATCCAAAGGGAGATTTTAATTATAATAATATTAAACTTGCTCAAAAATTAATGTGAGGATCAAAGTAAATTTGATTAAAGTATTTGTAAAATAATCATTATACCTATGAGTAAACAGTTTGACAATTTTAATTGTAAATTTAAAACCCTGGAGTATACCTATGCTAGCTTCGCTTACCCTCTAGCATTCTCTCGGCAATACTGATCTTGCTTTGAGATACAATAACTATACCTAAAATTGCAAAGAACAACATTCTAAGACTATACTGGTTAATTAATAAAGGAATACCTCTCTCTTTCTTCTGTTCAAAACTGTATTCAAATTACTGCATTAAGGTTTCAGGTTTTCTTTGTTAAACAATGTTTGTGGGAGGCCACTGTTTTGGACTAGCCTCCTGCACTAAGCCCCAGTAAACCAGAATGGAGACACTTATGCTAAGTGTCATATAATCACCCTGACCTTTTAAATGGGCTGGTTTTCCAAAACAAGACAAAATAAAAACAAAATCAAGAGATTCTAGTCAACCTGGCTCAGATTAATGAGAAGGTCAGTTTTAACCCTATTTTAAAAAGTAACTTTGAAATGACCAATCCATGTTGTGTTCCTGTTTCTGTTTTCTTTGATTCTTCTCTACTTATAAAACCAACTCTTGTGCTCAGCTCATCAGGACACTTACTCTATTTATAGAATGAGGTGGTGCTTGATTCTGGAATTGCAAATCAAAGCCAATTAGAACTTCAAACTGTTGTAATTTTGTTTTTTGACAAATTCTAGGGAAATTCCAAGATTATAAGGGCTAGAAACTATTTTAAAGGTGATCTATTCTAATGATTTCCAATTCTTATATTTGTCATGGTTTGACTTTAAAAGATAAAGAATACAATATTTACATGCATTGAGGAACTGCATGATCTTGTCCTCTAAACCTTTTCTAAGGAGTAACCTAGACAACTAGAATCCATGACATTTCATATGAAAATAGATAAAAAGTCCACAAAAGTTGAATTCATTGGTTAAGATCCACTAAACTGCCAAATATTATGAATTATGACTTCTTAAAAAAACAAGAACCTCAAGTAAATTAGTAAACTTCATATACTTTCAAATGAATCCTTCACTCAGACCCCAATGTGAATACACTAACCCTTTTCTCCCCAGTAAATCACCACTGCTAACATTCTCACTGTCAAAGCCTTATTCTTGTTTACTATTCAGCCCATGCCATGCAGTTCTCTTCCTAATTAATTATTATGTGCTTATTTCACAATGGTGCCATGTTTCTAGAGTGAGGTAGAATTGAGTCTGTACAGTGGTATCATAAACAGAACATTCTACCTTTTAACATCAAGTTATATAGTATAAGAGTATACATGGGATTGTCACAATTCTGACAGGCACCTGATTCAGTCTGTAATGCAGTCCTTATCACTCCATCAGTCCACATGTTCTTGCGTGTTAAAGAATATAGAAACAGCAGAGAAAAGCATAGGGCAAATGTTATGGTACCTGTGATCTATACATTTAATTCTAATTCACTATATTATTAAAATATTTTACAGCCAGGTGTGGTGGCTCAAGCCTGTAATCCCAGACTTCAACTCAAAAAAACAAAAATTTACTTCTATTTACCACATTCATGAAAGTTCTCACACACAAGACACATCATCTTTAGAAAGATTTTATTAGATCCCCAAACTAAAAGAGGTCTTTCTATCATGCATTCATATAATACCCTATAATTTTTCCTCTTAACAATTACCACAGTTTTATAATTACATAATGGTATGATTGCATGATTAATGTCTGTCTTCTATGTTAGACTCTGAGTTGGATGATGGCAATTATTGACTTTATTTTGAGCACTATGGATAGCCTTAGCACTTATAGTGCTTGGCACATGGTAGAAAATCAATAGGTGTTTGTAGAATAAATACATTGAGGAATAAATTATCTTTCTCATGTCAGTTTCTGCTAATTGGTAGCAAAACTTTTCACCCCAGAAATCAAGACAAACCTTTAGAGTTCTCAGCACAACCTTCCAGGGAGTCACCTCCAAGTAGAATGGTCAGATAGAATAAAACTTGTTTGACATCCTTGACCTTACTATTTATGTAGAACATCACTCAAATTTCCCTCATAATAATAGTCACCTTGAGGGCCTAAGAGAAACACACATCCCAATTTCCTTCCCTAGAAATTCAGATCCATTGAGTTTAAAGCAAGACCTGGATTTTTGTTTAAAAACAAGTATTCCAAGTAATTTGTACCATTAGTGGAATTGGGAGACATTAATAGAGACATGCTTTACAAATTTGTCTAAACATAAGATTTGCTTGAGAATTTGATTAAAGGAAACAACAACAACAACAGCATCAAAAATCTCATCACAGTTCCCAGGACTTCTAAGTGAGAACTTTCAGGAAAATTGGGAGTTTGGGTGTCCAGTAAACACCATGTGATTCTGTTGGTAAATGTGAGAGACTTCATTACTTGTTACTTCACTGTAGATAACTTTAGATGCAGCTTTTAAGTGAACAAATTTTATTATTATTATTGCTATTATTATTATTATTATTATTATTGTTGAGTTGGAGTCTTACTCTGTTGCTCAAACTGGAGCGCAGTGACAAAACACAGTCACAGCATCAACCTGCCAGCTCCGGCCATCCTTCTGCCTCAGTCTTCCAAATAGCCAGAACTACAGGCACGTGCTACCATGCCTGGCTAATTTTTTATTTTATTGTAGAGATGAGGTCTTGCCAAGTTGCCGAGGTTGGTCTTGAACCAGTGGGCTCAGGCAATTCACTCGCCTTGACCTCCCAAAGTGCTGGGATTACAGGCTGAGCCATTGAACCTGGCCTAATTATTTTTATAGGAGGAAAAAAATGAGTTGTGAATGAACACAACGAGTTGAATACATGTATTATCTCAATTCCCTTCCTTAAACCCCATGAAAATGTAGCAGAGTTGGTTGATTTAAAAAGTATATATATATATATAACATGACTAGTAAAAATGATTTGGATCTCAATTTTCATTCCTTTGCTAAGTACCTAAAGAAATAAAGCATAGGAATCAAGCTAATTTGAACGACATATTCCCAGTAAACCTCATTCACTAGCTGGAGGCTCAAGTACCCCCAAAAGTGAGAAAGAAACGTAGATTTGAAAAGCAAACAAACAACAGACCAACACCACCAACAAAGAGAAATAGCTGCAAGTCTGTCAATGAAATAACTTCAACATTTCTAGTGTACCACCCCATCTTATCCTAACAAGACAACAGATTTACTGCCCAGAGAGTTTGATATCACCAGCTATATCTGAACGCAGGAGAGAAGCTCCTAACCCAAACAGGTAGACTAAGCAACAGTTTCTTTCCAGGGAAGAATGAAAGAAAGGGAAAGAAGAAATAATGGCCAGTCATACCATCTATGGGCTCCCTGAACTAGCTCTGAAATCCCACATCTCAGATTTCTTGTACATCCAAAATCATTACCTGTCTTTAGCGCTTAATCTACTTTTCATTTTCTCTTTGGACTCCCAGAAGCACTCTCTATCAGGTTTATTTTACCATATATAATAGGTATGAGGTGCCACTACATACTATTTAATTTTATGATGGTGTAAAAGTGCTATACTTCCAGTACACTCCTCAATTTATGAAGGGTTTACATCCTAATAAACCCATAGTATGTCAAAGATATTGTAAGTCAAAAATGTATGCTCATCAGTAGGTGAATGGATAAATAAACCGTCTTACATCTTGCCAAAGAAATATTATTGTTCAGTGCTGAAAATAAGCTGTCATGCCATAATGAGACATGAAGGAAACTTCTGGGCATATTTTTAAGTGAAAGTCAATCAGAAAAGACCACAGACTCTATGATTCTAACTCTATGACATTCTGAAAAAGACAAAACTAGGGAGACAGTAAAAATATTACTGTTTGCCAGGGGTTGGAAGAAGGGAGGGATGAATAATCAGAGCACAGAGGATGTCTATAGCAGTGAACACCCTCTTTGGGATCCTGTAATGGCGAATACAAGTCATTATACATTTGTCCAAACCCAATGGAATGTACAACACCCAGAGTGAGTCACGATGTAAACTATGGACTGGCGGGGATAAGGACTTGTCAATGTAGGTTTGTTCATTGTAATATGTTACACTTTGGTGGGGATGTTTATGATGAGGAAGACTATGGTGTGTGGGGACGGGGGATAGGCAGGAGTTATGTACTTTCTGCTACATTCAGATCAGAACTTAAACGTCCTCTAAAAATGTGAAGTCTAAAAATCTCTGTAAACTATACCCACTGCTTACCAAATATTGAAGCAACCAGGTGACAATCTATACACATGCACCATATTCAAGTAGCACTTGGGGTCCTCAAACTTAAATATAAATGAGTACCTGAGAATCACAAGATAATCAAGAAGATCCTCTGATATGAAAATTAAATGGGAAAAGAAAGAGTAACCCAAAGTCATTGAAAAAGCAGAATTTGTTTAGAAACTCTAAATTTTATCCTCATGAAAATAAATATATTACATTTCTGAAATAAGCACTAGCCATAATCAAAAGGCATTTTCTAATAATAAAAGTAATGTATTTGAAATTAAATATGATAGCAAAAGTTTGTTGAGAATTAATGGAATGTTTGAAAGAGAAAGTTAAAGAAATCTACCAATTTAGAACAACAAAAAATGGAAAATTGCAGAAAAATGTAATAAAAATGGATTATGGGAGATACCAATAAAATGGAAAACCCATAGGAAACCAACTCATCACTATGTTTTAGAGTATCCAAAATTGAAGATACAAAGACTTCCAGAAAACACACACATACACACACACACACACACACACACACACACACACACACACACACACACACACACACACACACATTAAGATGAGAATTGAACACCTTTCAATAGCAAAATTGGCAATATAAAAATTAATTTCAAATGTCCTCAGCAATTCAAGACAACCAAATATCCAATAGAGATTTCTGCACACAGCCATATGGTTTAGAAACATTTTCAGCTGTACATTTAAAAATAGCATAAGAAATAAAGACAAGTCATGATTTAGAATATGAAAGAAATCTAAGAGTAGGAATTCCAGAGTCAGTGCAATGGTACAACTGACCCATGTTCTTTCTACTTCTCTTCCATTGTTACATGGAAGAATTTGAAGGGCATGCTCTATCAAAATAAAGGCATAGGCAAAGAGAAACATGTGGATTATAAGAAATTGGATATTCAATGTACAAAGGAGGTTTAGACAACTGCAATGTCCAAGGAAGTAATCCCCTGAAGATTGCACTCACTTCAGATTATCTGACTACAAAAAGGTGATCCCTTTGACCACCCTCAGTTTCAACAATTTTCTAGACTCACACAGCTCACTAAAAGCTATTATAGTCATGATCAGATTTATTACAGGGACAAAGATACACATTTAAATCAGTCAAAGCACACATATAGGGCAGGATCTGGCAGCGGTTCTGTATAGAATTTAGGATTATCCTGTCCTCATGGAGCCAGGGACTGTGTTACTGCCTCTCAGCTATGATATGTGACAGCATACACAGAGTGTTGCCAGTCAGGATGGCTCACCCAACCTCCAGTGTCCAGAGTTTTTAATGAGCCTTTGTTACAAAGGCATGATTAGTTGAATTATTGCCCAGGTGGTTGAACTGAGTCTTCAGATCTCCCCTCCCCAATGGGCTGATAACACAAGACCCAAAGCTTCAATTGGCTAAACACATATTGGCTCTTCTCGCGTGCCCAGTTTCCATCCTGAATCACCTTGTTAGGTTAGCCTAATTCAGGTATGGTTCCACACCCAAGAATGAACAACAGACACTTCTATCACTTTAAAATTCTGAGAGGTTAGACTCTCCCAGATGCTAGAACAAGAACCAGACCTCTTTTTTTGAGTCAGAGTCTCACTCTGTTGCCCAGGCTGGAGTGCCATGGCACACTCGCAGCCACCGCAGTCCCCACCTGCTGGGTTCAGGCGATCCTTCCGCCTCAGCCTTCCAAGTAGCTGGAACTACAGACACGCGCTACCACAGCTGGCTTATTTTTTAAATGTATTGTAGAGACAAGGTCTCACCAAGTTGCCCAGGCTGGTTTCAAACCCCTGAGCTCAGGCAATTCTCTTGCCTCAATCTACGAAAGTGCAGACCTTTCTTTAGAAACCAAATCCCTTACTATATACAACACAAAAGAGAAGAATGGTGATGGTAATTCCCAAGTTGATGCTTAGACAGCTTCTGAGCAGGAGGTCAAGAGGGCAATTTGCTGGACAGAGGGGCTAGGACTTCAGAAGCAATAACATAGGGAAAGTAATCAGATTGCTTGATGTTTATCATTTATATTTTGAGATATATTTATGGTACAGATAGAGAGTGTGGGGAGAAACTTGTGATCACTATTAAGAAACATAAGCATAGTATATACTATTAGTTGTGGGAAAAGGATACAGTAATACAAGAAAAGTAATGCTATCAAAATAGAATATACCTCTAAAGAAGATGAAGTGCGAGACATGTGAGGAAGGATCCCTCTCAATCTCCTTTAGGGAGTAGTTATCAATATGGCTAAAGCTGAAACACCACAAAATGGAGGCATAAACATATTATATGGAAAGATGAGGGGAATTCCAAACTGAAAAACAATTAAGAGTTTGAAGATTTTTTGCGTTTAATTCTGGGAGTGGGAACTAGGAATGGAGACAGCTTCTTTTTTTTTTGTCTCTTAAATTGGAACAGCTGCAAATAAGTATGCCATGTTGAGGACTGCATCGCCACTGTTACAATTGTGGAGGTGTTTAGCTTATCCTGTGCATTTCACGTCCATATACTCTGCTTCCTCTAAGTTGAAAAGGATGTACACTGTAAATGGCGCACTTCAGAACAGCCAGCAGGCAATGAAATCAGCTGTCAATGGATAGAACTCAAATCATTCTCAAAAAAGATACGTGTACACGCATGTTTATTGCAACACTATTCACAATAGCAAAAACATGGAACCAACCATGTTCTGCCCATCGAAAGTAGACTGGATAAGAGAAAATGTGGTACATATACACAGTGGAATATCACACATCCATAAAGAAGGACAAAATTATGAATTTCACAGCAACTTGGATGGATTTGTCACAGGAACTGTCACAGGAGCTAAGAACTGAGTACCCCACGTTCTCACTCATAAGCGAACCCTGAACAATTATCATAACACTACAAGAAAGGGATTGGCGGTAGTGGGAAACTGCAGGGATGGGGAGGGGGGAATAGGACACACTTCATCAAAAAGGGTAACATCTCAAACCAGGTGAAGTGGGGACCAAAGCGAGGCCTAAACTTTACCTGTACAGTGATCATTTGTATACCTAACCCTGAATTGTACCCCACATCTTTAAAATAAAAATAAATTAATTAATTGAAAAAAGGAAAAGTCTCCATTGACAGAGCATTCTGCTTTAGATTGGTTACTGATGCAGTCCTAGCTCCAAAGAATTGAGAGCTGATTCTTTTTTCCCGTGGGGGTCTTTGAAAACAGAATATAAATCCACTTAGATGGAGTTAAGGAAAATTAGCTTCATTAAATTCAATTAAGTTTTGCAAATTAGGCCAGAGAATTCTGAAAATGATACACTTAGTTCCTAGAGTTCTAGTATTTTGTTTCTAAAGATGAGGGGCCATTCTGGGGCAAACACTATTTTAGTCTATTCTTCAAAATTTTATGAGACAATCGATATCTATAATATCCACCAGGTATGGTGGAAAACAAAGATGTCAAAGATGCCTGGATTCTGCCTTTAACAGCTTTATAACTAAGGAGGAACAATTCTTTATTTTTATTTTTGAGTTGGCATCACACTGTTACCCAGCTGGAGTGCAGTGACACAATCACAGCTCACCACAGCCTCTACCTCCTGGCTCAGGAGATCCTTGTGCCTCAGCCTCTGGAGTAGCTGGGACTGCAGGCATCTGCTGCCACACTTGGCTTATTTTAATTTTTTTACTTGTTAAATTTTTGGTAGAGACGAGGACTTGTTATGTTGCCTAGGCTGGTCTCGAATTCCTGGACTCAAGCAATTCTTCAGCCCCGGCTTCCCAATATACCGGGGTTACAGACGTGAGCCACTGTGCCTGATCTAAGAGGAGCAACATTTATAATTGTTAGAGCATGGTATGTAAACTAGGAGTGACACAGAAGTGACTTCCATATTGGGTGGATATCAGACAAAGCGTTATGTGAGAGAAAACAGTGATCTGCTTTTCGTTCTTACTACCTTAAAACTTAGCTCTCTACAGACATATACATATACATATATATATATATGCATGCCATTCTAGATAAATTATCTGATATCTGATCATTGTTCTTTCCTTGGACAAATAAAAACTTTTAAATATGGATAGACCACTCTAGTGGACATCACATTGGTTCACTTTCTCTCTGGTTGGTACAAGCATATTCTTTTTTTTTTTCTTGTTGCCCAGACTGGAGTGCAGTGGCCACTCCCGGCCACCGCAGCCTCGACCTGCTGGGATCCGGCGATACTTCCGCCTCAGCCTTCCAAGTAGCCGAAATTACAGGCAAGCACTACCACGCCCAGCTGATTTTTTGATTTATTGTAGAGATGAGGTCTCGCTGCCCAGGTGGGTCTCGAACCCGCGGGCTCAGCCAATCCACTCCCCTCAGCCTCCCAAAGGCGCGGGATTACAGGCTGAGCCACCGAGCCGGCTGGCACAAGCATATTCTAAGCCAGAACCCCAAGAGTAGAAACAAATGCCTGTGTTCTTCTCAGAGTGGAGCAAGCTGACCTGCAATCATGCACCTCAGAATCAAGACTGGAGAACATTCCAAGAAATGATAATATAGAGTTTTCTTAGAATGTCTCATCTGGATTTTTTTTTTTTAATTCTTGAGAAACAATTTATTACATCGTCTCTAACCTACCCTTGCTCTTCAAATATCTAGTCTTAACAAATTCTGCAAGACGTAATCCTCTTTTGTTTTTGGTTTATCCAAAATTAAGATATGATTTGCTTAGTAGAGCTCTTGTGCAGATTAAAATCGGATGCTGCATATAAAGATATGTGTCATCCATTCGATGGCATAACTGTTTCCTTGTTACCGTCTCTATTGCACAATTCTGTTGGCTATGATCCTTTGTCTTGTTTTTTTAATTAATGATTTATATCTATTTTAATTATATCTCCAATACATTTTAAGCTTTCTGAGAATGTGGCCTTTGCTTTGGAGGTTTTTTCTTTTTTTTTTTTTTTTTTAATGTTTCAGCACTTAGTACATTGCTGGGCATATAGTTTCTGCTCAGTAGTTGCTGCAGTTTAAAGCTTAAAAGGGGTCCTCACATGGGATCAGTGGCTTAAAAGTTTTATTTCACAGCCATATTTTCAGAGGTGGCATCAATTAGCCTTGCCTCTTACAAACTTACACAAAATCCTCTTGCTAAAAATAGTAAGCATTGCTGCTTGTCAGTCATCCACAGCTCAGCTGGGTGGCTCTATTAATCTTTGCTAGCTTCTCTCCCATGTTTTATGGTTGCAGCTATCTTTTAGCTTGTCTGAGATGGTCTCGGCTCTTCTTGAAAGCCTGTCTTATGTTCCAACAGGCCAGGCCAGGCTTGCTTTCATGGTGTGGCAGGATTTCAAGAGAGCAAGCAGAAATGAGCAAGGTTTCCTGAGGCCGATGCTGGCTCAGAACTTGAATACTAGAACATCTGCTGCATTCAGTTAGCAAAAGAAAGTCAAGTCCTGTTGAGATGGAAGCTTCAAGTCTAAGGGGGAGGAGCTGCAAAGTCACGTGTGCAAAAGGCATGGGTGCAAGAAGGGATAATTGGGACCATTTTCTTTGTCAATCTTTTAACCCAGCCCTGCCAATTATCTCCCACGATTCGTTGTTTTGCTTGTTTTTTTAAAGGTATAATTGACATATAACAAACTTCTTAGAAAGTGTACAATTTTATAAGTCTAAACATATTAATAGAAATAATCACACCACAATGAAGGTATGAATATATCCATCCCCTTCTAAAGTTTCTGTATGTCCCATCAGTTTCTCCCTCCTGTACACCTCCACCACTCACACCCATTTTGGGTAACCACTAACCTACTATCACTATGCATTAGTTAGCATTCTCTAGAATTTTATATACATCTAATCATATGATGTATATTCATGTTTCTCTTGCTTATTTCACTTGGCACAGTTATTTAGAGACTCGTCTTTAGGGGAGAAAGAATATCTTTTACTCATCAATCTTAGGTTCATGTCTGAGGCCTCTATAACTGGAGACAGATTCATAAGAGAAAAACATAAACATTTACTTAATACGTTTCACATGACATAGAAGCCTTTATAAAGAAAGGAAGACCCAAAGAAACAGTAACTTGAGTAACAGTAACATGAGTAAGCATTTGACTCTTTTGACTCTTCAGCAATACAAGCTTGAACTGTGTTAGCCCACTTATACACACACTAATTTTTTTTTAATAACTACACCAAAAAATTTTTGGAGATTTGCATCTTTTTGAAAAATTTCCAGATAAATTGCACAGTCTAAGAATATCACAAAAAGGAAAATACAACATTTATGAAAAAATATGGGTGGATTCTAATGCATTTTATCATATGCTATTATAAAATATACAAAAATCTATTATAGAAAACTAAAATTTATCAAACATATGCCCACACGTACAAACCATACATGGTACCATTCACAGTCAAGAGAAATATAAACAAATGTAATGATGCAATATTATATCATGACTGCATATAAATAACCATAAAACCTACCATACTACTGTGATAATTTTATAGCCACCTCCTCTTGCTCTTGTCACGAGCACAAGTGTTGCAAGTATCTGCTTGAAACTGCTGTGTGACACTAATCATTGTCATATGAGCAGTTCGTCTCTCCAGTAAATTGCTTATTGTAGTTAAAAGTGATCTCTCACAATTCTTGCATGAATTTCACTGTGTTTAATGCCATACGGGGGATCCTTGGATAACACCATGGGAGTCATACAGAGTCCCACTAGTGATGCTGAAAGCACTCCCAAGAAGCAAAATTATGACATTACAAGAAGAAGTTGAATTGCTTGATAAGTACCCTAGATTGAGGTCTGCAGCTGTGGTCGCCACCATTTCAGACCAAAGATTCATCTTGTAAACAGATGATGTAAACTTAGGATATTAATAAATACACTACAGTACTGTCAATGTCTTTGCTCTTCTTGATGATTTTCTTACTAATTCTCTTTTCTACAGCTTACTTTATTGTAAGAATAAACTATATAATACATATAGCATGCAAAGCATGTGCTAATCAACTATCAGTAGGCTTGTGGTCAGCAGTAGGCTGTTAGGAATTTAGTTTAGGAATTTTAACTCATGTTTTTTAAGGGCAGATTTGATGAAGAGTAACTATCATGAAGAAACATGATAGAAAAAAGTGGGTTTGGTCTAAACATAATAAACTGGTACAAATTTAGTAAGGTCTGTTTAGTAAGGTCTGTTAAGTTTTTTCTGTGACCCTTTACCTTCATAGATGAGGAGGCTTCGTTTTTCTGGGTACAGACCTCACACGAAGGTCTTAGGAAATGCTTCAGGTGTGGGGAAGAGTTGAGCATATTATTTCTGCTTCTGTCCCTTTCTACAACATGCCAAGGTGCCATACTTGCTATAGTGTGCTCTGAATCTCATAACATGTTATTTTGTGCTTCACTGGCTCATTTGTTTCTACTTCTGAACATCGGTCCATTATGCTTCCATTTGTTTATCCATTCACTTTTTGATGGAAATTGGGTTGTCACCAGGTATTGTAAATCAATATAATGTTGCAATGAACAACCTTGTCTATGGATGTAGGTTTTTACTTACCTTGTGTAAATAACTACGAGTAAAATGGATGGTTTCACATCTTTCACAATACTTGGTTAAGTCAATTCTTCAATTATAAACATTCTGATTGGTGTGTGTAGAGATTTAGTTTGCATCTGTTTCGTGATTAATAACGTAATCATCTTTTCACGTGCTTATTTGGTATCCGTATGAATTTTTTGAAGAGTGAGTTCAAAATTCTTGCTCAAAATTTAATATGTTTTTGTTTGTTTCATGTTTTCAAAGTGCTTCGAATATTCTACATACAAATATACTTTACCAACTCTGTGAATTGCAAATATTTTCCTTAGGTCTGTGACTTTCCTTGTCATTTTCTTAGCAGTGTGCTCTAATGAAGCAGCATACTAAATTTTATGACATATTATTAATTTATTTTTATATATATTTGCAGTTTTAGTGCTTTATATAAGAATTTTTGCCTAACTCAAACATAAAAAAATAATGTCTACTGTTATCTTTTAGAAATTTTAACAGTTAAAAACTTTTCCTATGTGATGCAAGGTATGGATTAAAGTTCTTTTTGTATTTGCATATGAATACTCAATTGGTCCACCATCAGTTTAAAAAAGACTGTTTTATCTCTGCTGAATTGCCTTTGCACTTGTGTTGACAGACAATTACTGGATTCCTTAATCTATCCCACTGATCTAGTTGTCTATCTTGATGCCAGTATCACAGTCTTGATTACTGTAGCTTTGATAATAGGCATTGAAGTCAGCTTGTATAAGCCATTCGACTATGATCGTTTTCAAACTTATTTGAGCTATTCTAAATTTATTTGAATTTCCATATGAATATTAGAATTAGATTGGGAAGTTCTATAAAAAATCTGATGGGTTTTGACTGAAATTGAATTGAATATGTGTCGATTTGTGAATTGTTATTTTAACAATATGGAGTCTTCTGATCTATGAACATGAACTGTCTCTCCGTTTATCTGTATCTTATTTAATTCCTCTAATCAGCACTTTGTAGTGTTCACATATTTCATCATATTTATCCATAAATGCTTTAAATATTTTATATTATTACAAACTCTACTTTTATTTCTGATTGTTCATTGCTAATGCATAAAATACAATTTATTTATTGTTTATTGATCTTGCAAACATGCTAAACTCACTTATTATTTCTAATTTTTTATAGATGTCAATTAATTGCATAGATGATTGTGTTGTCTATGAAAAAAGACACTGCTTTCCTTCCAATCTGAATGTTTTACTTATTTTGTTGTCTTAGTGCACTGACTAGAACTTCCAGTACAATATTAAATGAGAAATTAAGATTTCCTTATTTCTTATCTTAGAAGAATAACATTTAATCTCTTAACACCAAATATAAGTAGGGACCCCCCAAAAACTGGGATTATTATTTTTCATGGAGGGCTGGTACCCCTGCAAGATAAGTACTCTAGGAACCCATCAGCATCAGTGTATCAGCTGGCGTTGTTGTGAGAGGCTGCTTAGACTTCAGTTAATTTTTTTTAAAGATTCTTTCAATGCATCTGCCCATTTCACAGTGTGTGATTTATAAGTGCACCTGCCCACGCTGTGCTGACTGTTCAGCAGTTTGGTTTTTTTTACCCAAAATGGCATGAATCCTATATCCACCCTCCGTATTCACTCGCTCTAACCCTGAGCGACCTTTTTTTGTCGTTTACCCGAATGAAAAAAAGTCTTCAAAGGGAAACGTTTTTGATTCGGAAGAGGTAAAACAGAAAACAGCAGAAATGCTAAAAGGCAACAAATTTGAACAGCTTAAAAACTGTTTTGAGCAGTAAAATAAGCGTCTCAATAGGTGTACTGCATCAAATGGAGAGTACTTTGAAGGTGACAAGTATAAATATATAAGAATAAATACACAAAATCTTATTTTAAAAATTTTATTTTGGGGGTCCCTCTTTGTATGATGTTATTTGTAGGTTTTTAAAGAGGTATTCTTCATTAAGTTTATGACTGTTGCTCATGTGCTGAAGTTTATTTGTTTGTTTGTTTGTTTGTTTGTTTAAATCCAGAATAGATGTTCAATTTCATCATGTGTTCCCTTCTGCATCTACTTAGATCATTTTATAATTTTTTCTTTTTTAATCTGTTAACATAGTAAATTACATTGATAAATTTCAGCTGTTAATCCAGACTTGCATTTCCTGGGATAATATCTATTTGGCAATGATGCATTATCATTTTTACATTATTATTTTCACATTTGGTTAATAATTATTATATCTATGTTCATGGGAAGTATTGGTCTTTGGGTTTCTTTTCTTGCAATGCTTTTTTTCCTGTTTTTGATGTCAGAGTAATGCTGTTATCATTAACTGATTAGAAAGATATCCCATATTTTTAAGATTTTGGAAGAGTTTATAGAATGAACGTATTTCTATCAGTTCTTAAAAGCAGGGTATTGAAAAATCCAGTTATAGTTGTGGATATGTCTCTTTCTCTTTGTAGCTTTATCTATTTTGCTTCATGTGTTTTGAAACTCCATTGCCACTTGCATACATATTTACGATTGTCATATCCTCTTGATGAATTGGTCCTTCTGGGCGGTGGAAACAGACAATAATCTTGGCTTTGTATGAGCTCCAAGAATTGTTCCCTTTAACCTTTCCAATTGGTTTGTTCTTCAGTTTCAGGTAGATTTTGCCCACAACTGTGCAGATCAGTTCTCTACTGAAAGCCTTGAGACAGACTCTGCATATGGTGAGAGCGTTCTCTCTTTGTAGCTCTCTCCTTCCTTGTACTCTGCTCTATGAACTCTAACTACGTTTGCCTTGGAATGCTCAGCTCTCTCAACTTTGCAAGATGAGACTCTGCCTGTGTTTTTTCTCGCTCTCCTAGGGCTGGAAGCTACAGCTGATTATTTAATTTTCTATATAGAATAAACTACACTAATTTGGGCTAAGATCTGAAACTCCATGTGAAATTAGGCTTATACATTTTATTTTTAAAAATGTGAACTGGGTGTAGTGGTTGATGCTTATAATTCTAATGCTTTGTGAGGTCAAGATGGAAGGATCACTAGAGGCCAGGAGTTTAAGACCAGCCTGGGCATTATAGTAAGACTCCTCTCTACAAAACATTAAGAAAAAAAAAATTAGCCTGGCATGGTGGTGTGTTCCTGTATTCCTAACAATCAGGAGTATGCTGATTGTTTGAGGATAGGAGTGAAGTTTGCAGTGAACCAATGTTGTACCACTTCACTCCAGCCTGGGCTATAGGGTAAGATTCTGTCTCTACAAAAAGTAAAAATAAAAATGTGATATTATAACACTGTTGTAAATTAAGTGATCAAAAAATAAAGCTAGGGAGAAATAAAAGAATAAACAAATAAGAAACATGTGAGTAGCATGTTGAATTAATCTGCCATTCCCATGTAAGGGAAATCATTTCTGCAAGCATGTTTTAAAATCTCACTACTCTTATAATTTGATGCCTCATCTCCTTATTACACAAGAAGCAAGTATAAAAAAGCATGTTGTGAAAGATTGTTATAGATGCATGTGCTTTAAATAGAACGAGGCTAAAAAATATTTTGTTCTTGTTACTGTTTCTCAAAAAGTTTGGTGGTTCAGTTTAGTTCAGATTAACTTTCTACATATCGGGCACCTTTTCCAAACTCATACCAAAGAGGTTCGATGCCTTGGCATCCTCCTATTTCTTTCCTTTCTTTTCATAACCTCTTCCTTCTCACTTCCTATCTAACCATTCCCAGACCTTGTTCTTATCTTCCAACATCTAATCGATCTTTATAAGGAATCAATTTGTGGGGGCCAGATTTCTGGGCTGGACTTTTTTCTCTGTAGATGGTTCCATTAAAATTTTACAATGTTCTGGTTTCATTGACTCAGTAAATCCCCCTAATGTTTCTATTCTTAATGTATCTCTACTTGTATCCCTCACCTCTTTTTATTCACTGTAAAGACTCTTGATATTTGAAAAATTTGAAAATTATACTGTTTCTTATTTCTGCCAAAGCAAATTTAAAAATAAGATATATCATTAAAGGTTTTCAATGGACAAGTATGAACATTAATCCAAAATTAAATCAGTTATTTTCTTAAGATAGAATTTTGAGCTGTGAAACTTCAAAGGATAAGTTCTGCTTGATTCACTTTATAGGCCAAGAAAATTTTTAATAATGAAAATAATTAAATTTTCATAAATATAATTTCTTATATACTGAAATGATAGAAATAAGTTCTTTATCAGAAATGTGTTCTATATTTGGTTCTTAATCATGATGCCTGTGAACCACCATCACAGGAAAGAAATTGATCTTAAGGTCTTCAAACAAATATAGACAAGAAATGAGTGTGGGATAGATGCCTCTCTGCTACTGTGTGAATTTTATTATAGACATTCATTATATATTAAGTCATGGATTTAATTCAATATATTTCTCATCAGAAAGAAATATTTCATCCAAATATTTGAACTCACTTCTTTCTTAGTGGCAACGAACTAAGTGCAACCATGAGTCACAGATAGACAAATATCACAACTTAACTTTGGTTATGAGAGTGAGATGAAAACAATAATATATCTACCATCATTTGATCAAGTCTGGAAAATGTTACCTCTATTCTAGAGAGAAGGCAAGCAAACTTTGAAGAAATAATATGGTGAAAAGGATAATGATAGTGTTTCTGGGGGAAAAAATAAGTATATTTGCTCTGAACAAAAATAATGTTGCTGAAAATATGCTTAGGGCCCTGGTTCTCCCATTGCTAGAACTCCTTTTGGGACATTTTATGGTATTTTATATAAGTACAAGATTGTGGATATTTAGTTTGGTTTTTATTATGCCTTTCCTATCATTAAGTAGGGTAGCTAGCACATCTTATAAGAAACTGGTAAAAAACAATATAGACAACAAAAAAATTGCATGGCATTCATCAAATTGCTTATGTTAGAAAGAAAGAATGTCTTAGCCTAGTCAAATCCCTACATCAATACATCAACATAAGAGTACTGAAAAGATGATTTCAAGAATGTGCCACATACAGATAACATGGTGCATTGTTGCATTGCTATGTAAATATTAACTGTACCAGAATGCTAATCCCTGGATGGAGAAGTGACTGCTCTAAATTCTCATACCTCTTGTGCCACTGTCCTACACGGTCCAGTGGCTCCAGCCCATTGGCAACCTGGAGATGGCATTCTGAAGAGAAAGCAGGATCTCACTTTTGCCCAAGGTGCTCTCCCTTCCTTGAAGGTCAGGGTGTCTTGTGCTGGTACATCCAGTGGTGGGTCAGTAGATGGCAGTATGTCTGAATCTTGTATGTATGGTAGGGGAAAGCTTTTTAGCATTTTCCAAGAAAATGAAGGTTTTGAAAGCCGTGAGGCAGCATGGGGCCTAGTGCATGGGCCAGGAGACTTGATCTTCATTTCTGGCTTTACTCCTGAATAAATTTACTTGAATAAATGGACACCAGCCACTTAACTTTTGTGTTCCTTGCTTTCTTGAACTTGAAATTAGACAAAATACTCTGCCTCTTCCCATCTCCCTCACAAGGACACTGTGAGTTTAATCAGACTCCAGACTCATTTCCGTTCTTTGAAGAAAAGACTCCTTATGAATTTGCTATGCTATTTATAAAGCCAGTGGCAAAACTGATCTGGGTTGTTCTTCTGGGACTTGAAGTAAATAAACACAGAGGCAATTGGCAAGAAGGAGCTTCTGTATTTCCGTGCCATAAAATGCTGGTGTATTTTGGTTTTAAGGAGCAGCACTGAATCTCAGGATGTAAAATAATTCTTGCTACTTGGAATTAAAATAACTTCCTCAATACCATGGAACTTGACAATCATAGAAGGAAGCCAATCACCTCCTGGCAACTTCCCAATTTAAGTATCAACTATTCATTGCAGGTACAGATTCAGTCAAATACAATACTTTTCTCTTTTGCTTGCTATTAAACATGAGAATTTTCACTTCAGCATTTCACTCTGAAACTGATACTCTGATAAATGTAACATGAAATTGTAATGTAGGAAATAACACTGAGTGGTTGAAAGACGATCCTCTCTCCTAATGTGACCTGTCTGGAGGTACCACTTCCTCTTGAAGTTAGAACCCTCAACTGAAAGATGTTTTTCAACTGCGTGGCACCAAAATGGGTCATGACAAGATCATGTTGGGGCAAAACAAACCATGACATCTCACCTGCCAAATTGACTGTGGTTGCTTTCACAGCTACACTTCTCTTCAGGAGTCTTGCAACTTTGAGGCTGGCAACATGGTAAGGGATAAGGTCAATAATACTATTTCTGGATAGGTGGACTTTGGATAGGGAGGTGTACAGTGTGTCTAATACAGACTCCTATCTTATCTAGTTTTCCTGGAAGCAAAAAATAATTCTGTGATAGCCAGAAACCCACTTGCCATAATATAAGAATCTTCAGAAAACTAAGTGGATGCTGTGACTTGAACATGTGCAATATCATATTTCTAAATAACAGTCAGTTAGCATATAGGCAGATATTTGAGGTAGATTCTTTGTGTGCAGTTGAAAAAAATCTGTTCTAATATAAAAATCCACTCTCCAAATGTTTAGTAAACAACTAGGCTTTTTGGAAATCTCTTGTGCAATAAACAGATTCAAGACAAGTGATATTTGTGGGGTGTCATTGTATTTATAAGACATGCTCTTTAGTTGGATGATGATTGGCTTGCTGCTTTGAATGTCAGGGGGTTAAAATGTTCATTTAAATATGCATACGCATCAAAATATGTTCAAGAGAATGTCACATCAACCTCAACCTCAAAGTACCAATTATGGTGTTTGGGTTTCACATTTGACACTATTCTGACTAAACTAATATCCCCAGTTCAGAATTTCTAAAGATGTCTCAGATCTCAGTTTCATCATACATTCTATTTAAAGTGGAGACATTAGGAAGAACTGAATTATAGGAACATTATTTCATAGTTTCAAGGACATAAAAGTTGAAGCATATTTCTTGAAGTTAATGAACAATTATAAAGAAGTACAAGCTAGCATATTATCTATTAGCAATAAGTTAGAAGAAATTTACTTGGAAAATTCTGTAACCACTAAATAGGATGGATTCAAAACACAGAAAATTTTGAGGTTGGAGTTTAGTTAGAAACACTAATTTGTAAGTTGGGTGAGAACAATAACTGTTTTTAATCCTTAGCCAATATGTTTCATTTTTCCCCGAAGTCATTTGTTGAAGAAAATAAATGATGCAAGAGAAACAAGGGGAATTACTAATAACTAACATTTTGTGCATATTTATATGTAGAATGTAAGTGAGAAAGAACCAGCAGATTGTAGCATAGTCGATTTAAATAAGAAAAAAACTTGACATATATCAGGCAATCAACCAGAATTTTTTAAGAAGCCCAGCTACAATTTAACTGTAAACTGCAAATTGATCTTGGTTGGAAGCACTTTCTGTTTTAGGGAAAAAATAGAAGTTACAGTGTGCATAATATAGTTTTAACATGATGCATATGTTATTTTACTTTATATTTTTACATACTCAATTTGTGGCAGCCCTGAGTCTAATCACTGGTAAGTTGGAATACATCTTTACAGATAAAACCTCTGTGGAAAACACTGTAGCGATTCCTAAAAGCTCTAAATATCACCTCCCACATGACCCTGCAATCCCCCTACTGGGAATATACCCTGAAGAACTCAAATCACTCTACCAAAAAGACACCTGCACACGTATGTTTATTGCAGCATTGTTCACAATAGCAAGAACTTGGAATCAACCATACCGTCCATCAAAAGAGGACTGGATTAAAAAAATGTGGTACATATACACAATGGAATACTATGCAGCCATAAAAAAGAACAAAATCATGAATTTCGCAGCAACCTGGATGGAACTAGAGTCTCTAATACTGAGTGATCTCTCACAGAAACAAATATCTGAGTATCACATGTTCTCACTCACATAGCGGACCTTGAACATCCACCGAAATACTATAAAAAAAAAGACTGACAGTGGTGGGAAACTATGTGGGGGGGGGGAGGTGGGATTAACAGTAGTCAATATCTGTCTGGGGACGGGGAGACACCCCTTATCAACAAGGGTGCCTGAACGAAGCATATCTGTATACCTAACCCTTAACTGTACCCCACAATATCAAAATAAAAAATATTGATATTAAAAATTTTTTTAAAGTAAATGTACTACTTTCAAATAATTTTAACTCTGGTAAATGATGTTTAGAGATGATTGCTCTGACAAGCTATGAATCAGTTTAGTAGCTATCTAAAGTCACAGAATATAAGAATATACTTCTTCATGTTAGCTGTACACATCAATACAATACATCTAAAATAAATGTGGTAAAAATAAGGAACCATAGGAAATAGAGGGATAGCAAGACTGCTGAAAAACCTGTGGAAATGGAAATTTACTCTTGAGCCCAGAAGGGAACAATGATGACATGAAGGAAAAATGGAAGATGGCAACAAGTGTCTGGACAGCATTGCACTTAAATTCCCTCGTTGACATGGATGGTGGTTTTTCCTGAATTTTCCTGATTTTGTGAAACAAATGGAAAGTTGATTTAAACATTAGACTGACTTTTTAGAGACTGATCAAATCTCAAAACAGAGAAGTGAAGAGGTCATCGACTTATGCAAATAAAGAATTGCAACAAGTTTGACAACAATATATACCAGTCAGGGCTCTATCTACTCTACGTGATTGACAATTCAACTTAAAGTGGATTAGTCAGTCAGAGGTATTACTGGCTAACGTAAACAGCTTGTTCAGATTAAGTAGACTAGAATCCTCTTGTTTAGAACTTCTCTTTACGCAGTTCTCTGCTCCCAGAGCTGGCTCAGTCCTCTGCATAATGCCTCTCATGGATGTCCACGGAAGCAGAAACAGTAACAGCCTTCACATTCTCCTACCAGCCACTTCAGCGAGAATATTGTTGTCTAGCAGGCCTAACAGTTGTTCTGAGAATCACACTTCTGGGACTGGACTAAATTACTGTCCCATTTCTGCTGCAATCCTGATAGCCAGGAAAATAAAATGTGTCTATTGGCTGACGCTTGTATTCATCCATTAATGAGTGAACTAACCCAATAAATACATCAATATGTTGGAACCCCCTTTTCACTCCAATTGCTGTAGCCAAAGGAATGAGCTGAGCTAGTAAAACACTAGGCAACACCATTAACATTGCGTAACCAGTAATGGGAAACCAGTTGTTTCCCCAAAACAGATGAGGTATTAATATTTGAAGGAAGGAAAAGAATGGATGCCAGGAAACAAGTTACACGGGGGAATTCTCAGCTGTTCATATGACTCAGTCCATATGAGAAGTGATAAGCTTCAGGGAGGCCTAACATAGAGAATGTATTTTGGTATTTCCAAAACTGGCTCAGAAGAAGTGGATATATATATACACATACATACAGGGATATATATGTGTGTGTGTGTATATGTGTGTGTTTTTATATATATTTATAAATTTATATAAATAAATGAATAAATATATAAATAAATATATATATATACACACACACACATACAGGAATATATATCTAAATATGTATATATATATACACACATACATACACACATACAGGGAGATATATATATATATATACACACACACACATACACACACACACAAACACACACACACCAGGGGTGCCAAAAATGTATACTCATTTTAAGAGATACTATCTATGTATTGCTTTGAGTTCACATATTCAGAAGTGTTTGGACACTGATGATAACCACTTTGTTTACCTCTTGTAATTGCAGAAATCACATGAGATTTGTATTCTTCTTTTGTTATCAATCATATATTGAGGATTACAACTTTGATACAGTTTTTTCCTTTCTTAAAATGCATATACATTTTTTGGCACCCTCTGCATGTATGTACAGCTATATAAATTTACCAATAAAGTGAACTAGTTTGGTAAATCAAGATCATACCATGATTTTATGTCTACTCACTGTCATTGTACTCATTTACGTATTATCTAGCAAACATAGTTAATTAAGCCTCTACAGATAACAGCAGGGCAATTTCATGTTTCAGTTTATCAGGAGAACTTCTACTCTGCTTAAGAATTGGCTAAGACTTTCTATGAAGATGAAACCCTTAAGTCAGGCACAAGTATACCTTCTGCATATACTGATTTATGCATTTTTCACAGTCTGTGTACTGACTGTTTGGGATTTTATCCTCCCTCCCTAGCCTTAAGCTATTGGATGACATGGTTTATTCATTTTAACTGCAAGGTATGGCACAACTGGATGATGTTCAACAGATAGTTGGTTAAAAAATAAGCATGTAATTCAGCTTCTTTAGTTCTTAATTTACCTCCGAAAATCTTTGCAATGTCACATAGAAAAAAAACTCAAGATATAGGGTCTAATACATATAATCTGTGGCAATAATAAATAACTTGCATGAATTGAATGCCTATTAAGTATCAATAATATTCTTTTCATCTATGATCTCAATTAGTCTTTACACCAAACTTGCTTGGTAAATGCTATTCTCTCCTTTACATAGCTGTCATTGACACCCAGATATGAACCTCAATAGCTTGCCTTATACTGCAAATTAGTAATTGGTGAAAACTTGGATTTTGCTCTCTGACTTAAATACCATACATTTCACATAGCTTCTAAAATTTCCACTTTTTTGAAATTGTGTAAGAAGTGGGAAAATACACCATTAAAAAAAAAGCTTTCACTCTCACATCTGCAACAAAGGTGAAAAATTCACCTAAATGAAAAATCACATTCAGATGTGAAACTGGAAGCTGATCTCATATATATGTGTATATATATGTATATATATACATATATGTATATATATGTGTATATATATGTATTTATACATATATAAAGGTAGCATATAAAACTCAACTATTACACAAAGGGTGTTTGTAGATGGTTATTATAGATTTATGTTTCTTAGTTGTGATTTTGCCTATGTGAGCTGTTAACTACTCATGTTAACATTGATTGCAGTATTGCTCAGGAGAGATGGCCTGTTACTTCAAATAGAAAAAATAGAAGGGGGTCCATGAACATTTCCAGGAAAAAACAATAGAAGAAAATTATTAAATGATTTTTCTTTTCTCTGATACTTTGCACAGTACCCCCATTCATTTGTATAGGAATATACATACATATGTGTTTCATATTTGTACACACGTATGCATATAATATGTTGTGTTTAATGAAAATGAAACTCCATAGATCAAAACATGGTATTGAAGACTAAAGACAATGTGAAAACTGAAACTACTTAGTTTCTTCTCTAGAAATCACGTTGGGATTGAATTCTTAAGATTTACTTCAAACATGACTTTTTTAGAAGGAAATCAAAGGTATTGTGGGTCTTTTGCAGGGTCGCACTTGTACAATGTCTGCAGTCAGAAAGACCATATCTGAACTGGGTATCAACAACAGCTTTGTGAAGCGGTTTTACCAGTTCTGGTTCTTTGGGAACTCCCATACGGTGTCCCCAGTGCTTTTGGGGGAGCCTCAGAGTAAGCTTTCACTGACTGACCGCTGCATCCCCTCTGTTCTTACTCAAAGACTTTCTCTAGATTCACTCTTCAGTGATTTCTTCTTTCTCAGGATAAGATAGCCTTGCTCTCGATTTGATTTTAGGTATCAAAATATCTGACCATAGAATAATTAGTCCCTGGTTCATAATTAACTGTATAGGACCCAAACTTTATAATTTCTGTTTTTCCTTCTGAACAACATGGCAACCTTTATTTATACTTCTCATTAGCATGTTAATATTTGTGTACTCTGTCAAAGCATCATTCTACTTCGTTTCATGTGATGCTAATCTACCTCGATGGAAATGGAAGGGAGAGTCAAATCTTCGGAAGCTGGTAAGTTGCTCCTCTAATAATCTTGGGAACTTCTATCTCATCACATTTGTAGTTGCTTCGATAGAAGAAAAAGTAAACTTTAGACGATAACAGGCAGCTGGACAGGCCCCTAACTAGGATAGTGATTCTACTTATGTGGAATAAGTGGATTTACTTCTTCTGTGGGTGTAACGACTCCAGATAGTTGTCAGTAACATGAGGGTGAGCCCTCTCTCCAGCTTCTGCCCTATTTTTGCTGCACCTCAATTGGTATATTACCCCATATGTGAAATCTGGTGTCATTTCCCCAGGCTGAAATGCATTGGGCGATATTACAAGTGAAAATTAGTTTCAGGGCCAAAGGGAAGGAAGAAATTAAGTGATGAGAAGGAAGGCAAATGCAAGATGGAAGTGTAGCGTAGGCTAAATTATTTTAAATGTGGAATTATGTGACCAAAAAGGAGATCTTTATCCTCCTTTATGTTCCCCTGTCTTGATTATCTTCTCTCAGTGACGTTTGCTATCTTAACCACCAGTCAGACATTCATACACAAGCCAATCTTGTGAGTCCTGTGTCTATGCCATTGCTATTCGCTCAGATTTTTATGACCACAGTATTTTAGAACATTAAAAACTGGCTAAAGGACAAGAAAATTAGAAAGTGCATCCATCAGGGGACTGAAAATTGTACAGGATAGAAGAACAAGGTGAGGGCTGGATTCTTTAGAGCAGAACAGAGCTAACAAAAGGAAGAGCTACCACATGAGGAAAGGGATTAGAACTCAGAGAAGAGCTAGGCCAGTAGCCTGTTGGGGAAGGAGAGAGGAAAGGAATTCACTCGAATCTTGAGTCAGAATCTTGAGTGAAAATAAGAGGAGTGTGTCACTGGAGTTGCAGAGGAAGCCTGGGGGCCATCATTATTTTCCACTTATGAGAGGCTGCAGGCTGGCCTTAAGATAAATAGAATGGCTGACACTACAGGAACTGGATGGGAATGGTTTATTCTAAATATACTATAGCTACAGTCAACCAGAAGTTGGAAGGAAAGTAGGATTATCATAATATTTGTGTGTTTGCTTTCTTGGAAAATTATATTGAGGTCATTCACAAAGCATAGAAAGCTCCTATCCTCATCATAAATATTAGGTACGGGGGAGGGAGGAGACAGAAAGGCTCATTCCTTTTCACTCTGTATGTGCAAGAGAATGATTAGAGGGGGAAATGGGGCTACAGAATACATTCATGCTTCCTCAAATGGTAGATCCTTTCCTGATGGAGGAGAAGGCTTCCACTTAGCAGGAGGATATTCCTGAACCTCACGCTTGCTCTCACCCAGTGAGGTCTTCTTTGGGGAGATTTATATCATCCATTAGACCAGGCCTTCACAGGAAGGATATTTCACACTACCACTCTATTCTAGATCTGCTCATATGTGCCTAGACTTTCCCTTATGCTGGGTCAGAGAGGAGCAGCTGAGGGTACAGGGCATATTTCAGATTCCAATATCCCCAGGTCCCAGAATAAAAGATTGATGAGCACAAGACAGGGAGAAAGAGAATTTGAAAAGGGAATCCAGAATTATTCCAACATCTGGTTGCAGCAGTAAGACACTGTGAAAGATAGGGTTGGGAACGGCCTTTGTTGAGAATGGTTCGAATACAGAAAATAGAATAAATACTGGCTCTCAAAGTGAGCTTCCCCATCCGCACCGGATGTTTGTGAATATCTCAAAGACACCATTCATTTCCTCTTGGCAGCAGCCTATGAAAAAGAGAGAGAGAAAAAAAGAGTTTACAAAGGCTTTTTCTATTGCAACCATAAAAAAGTTATTTTCAAAATAAATCGTAACGAAGCATGTTTGTTAAATATCTCTCCTATTCTTTCCAGGGACCTACAAGTCAAAGAGTAATGTTGCAGCTTTATAGTTGTTAGAGACACATTAAATAAATTATAAAACTATAGAAGGCTTAATATTGTCAGCTCCAAAAGCTACCAGGTTATTCTAGCATCGTTGAATGAGTTTATATAGCTAAAACACTATGCTACTATTATTTTTATAGAACTAATATATCTTATTTCACTAAAGAGTTACAGTTTCTGCTGTCTACTTAGGATAATCTCCTTTTACAAAAAAGTATCTTCAGTCATTGTGGTCTTTTATTAGTCATTGGTCTTAATAAGATTCTTTTCTTACACCTCTGTCAAAGAATGCAAATGTACAAATCTAAAGGCATATCAGGGTTTAAGACTAGAGTAAATCAATGAATAATGTTATCCTAAGATGATTTTATGCCTAGAGCAAAGTTAATGCTAAAAATCATCTAGGATTTTTAAAATGCAAAATGGCTTTATTGTTAGCTTGAATAATTGAAAAATATTAGTTAAAATACCATCAACAGTTAACCAGCCATATTTTTCTCATACAACCAAATATTACTTTGGTAATGGTACAAAGTTAGTAAAAGGATAGCAAACATAAAAATAAAAAATTACCAAACATTACTTGTGAGCCACTCCAGAAAATCCTAAGAAGTTTCTATAACCAATATTGGCTCTGAAAGGAAGAAATTGAATACCAGTGTCTGTCATCCATAAATGAGCATAATACTTCTAAAATCCGTATTGCCTCATTTCAACGCATCTTACAAACTTCTGCCAGGCAAACCTCTTGAAAACACAGTTCTGATGCCGTTACTAATTTCACCAAGAGCATTTAATAGAGGATTCTCAGTTAGGAAGGAAACTTCTCTGGGAGACGCTGAAGGAGTCTTTTCTCCACCTCAAACCAAAATATTTGGTATAATAGTTGTAATATTGAGATTCAAGACTAATGATAAACTAAATGTCTGCATATTCTAAGAAGAATGCAGTTGGACTGGGGAAAAAAAAACATGCTTTATTCTAAGAAATGCATTAGCAAATGCTGAGTCAGCTGCAAGAAGATAGGAAGAAAGTCAAATTCTCTGTATCAGCCCGGTAAACTTGGAGTAAATTGAGAGACCTGTGAGGGCATTTAATTCTTCTCTAGATTTTCAGAAACCTGGAGAGCATAGTATGCAATAGTATACAGCCACATGTAAGTAGGTACAAAGCTTCTCCTTACACCTCTGTTCTTTTCCTACTCTCTCCTCCAATCTTTGAGACTTGCTGGGCAGGAGACAGTACAAAATGCTATAAAAAAGACCAGGTCTTGTGCCCTGACTCTTGCCTGCTAGCTTCATTGCCCTGGGTCTCTTTGTGCCTCAGTCCTGCCATTGAAAATGGGAAGAATAAGAGTGAAAATACTACTTCATAGAGATGTTGAGAACTAAGTGAGTTCATTTTATTATGAAGGCAATTTTTAGCTCAACATAAAATGTAGCCAGAGAAGATTTTCTTAATGCTTTGAAGAAAGATTCTCCTAAGGCTATGTTTAATCTTAAAGTAAATCCCTTTATTCCTTCCTATTCCAAGGGTCAGAGCAGTTTAAATAACCTCAATTCTGCTATCTCAGAGGTGAGGGACAAACCAATTCCACACAACTGTGTCAGGGATTTGGGCAGAGGACATGCTGAAGGACAGTTAATATTGGTAAGTCCTGTTATCACAGACATCTATGTGGGCAGAAGAAAATCCAAACAAATAGCTAAAATGATAGAAATATCACTCCTGAAGAGAATACTTTAATGTCTGAACCCAAACAACTGCAGAGAGAGAGAGACCAAAAATCCTTTTTTTATATTCACCTAAATGTAGGAAGTCACCAGGTCACAGAGGGATGTGGGATATAGGAATCTGTGTGAGGTCAAGAACCAGAAAACAGTGGGCAGCCACAGTAACACCAGGAAGGGTAGGACCAGAATATTCTATTATATCATAAACTGATATTAGGGCACTGAGATAAAATATAATTCTTGAAGAATGCAGTTTTTTTGTGTGAGTTATAGATGGATTAACAAAACAACTTTTGCCCTTCCAAATTATTTATCTTGTCTGAAGGCAAATAATCAACTGTGAAAAGAAATTTGTTATCACAATAATAACCTTAAAAATTAAGTTTAATCTCACTTTTTTCTCTAGATCTCTAATTTATATTCAAAATGATAAACTAACTTTTAAAACGTTTTGAAGAACACTCTATATTTATAAAACTAGTACAGTTTATACTAAATTTTTTAAATTATAGGTATTTTGGCCAATACAAGTTTTTGTAAGATTTCTACAGAAATAAATTAAATTAATTTGAAAAAATAGAACTTTAGTTGAAACATTAAGCTACATATGTTAATTAGTATCTTAAACTTAACAAACTGATAAAATTATACTCAAAATTGCTATACACATTCACTCATTTGTATCTTTTCTCTTAATTTTTCCTTTTTCTCTTTGTCTCTTTCTTCTTAAGTCTTCATCAAGTATCATATCTCTCTACCACTCCTCTAAGCGTCTAAGTAATTGGTGTTCCATCTTTTTCCCACTAATTTTAATTTTGTTCTCCTTGGGAAATCTCTCTATTCTAAGTTTTTAACCATCATGTACATTTAGTCAGCTTGGGCTGCTCTAACAAAGTACCCCAGAATGGGTGGCTTATAAACAACAGAAATGTATTTCTCACAATTCTGAAGGCTGGAAGTCCAAGATTAGAGTGTTTGCATGGTAGAGTTTAGGTGCGGGCCTTCTTCTGAGTCGTAGATTGCTGACTTCTTCTCATGAGCTCATATGGTCACATGGTAGGGTAAAAAAAAAATCTCTCTGGGGTCTCTTTTATAAGGGCACTAATTTCACTCATGAGAACTCCATCTCGGTTACCCAATTATCTCCCAAAGACTCCAACTCCTAATGCTATTACATTGGAGGTTAGGATCTCACCATATAAGTTTTGAGTGAACACAAACATTGTTTATTATACTTAGATTACCAGATCTGACCCTGATCTTCCCTAAACTTATGACTCCTATACCCACTGGACATGTCAACCAAGGGTTTCCTGGTGGCTCAAGTGCAACATTTCTAACAGTGAACACCACACCAATTTTTACTCAGGCTTTCTTATCCTTTATCTTTATCAACCCAATTCATAAAACCACCATGCAGCTTCTGAAATTAAAGCTTACGGTCCTGCATTTACACCCCATTATTTGCTAGTTCATTTGTCTTAGTTTTGACTTCTTTTACATTGTTGATCTCCCACCCATGACTCTTTTTCTCTTTAATCTGAATGACATTAGATGAACACACAACTCTTTCGCATGCAAGGTCCATTCAGTTTTTCCAAACAACTAGTTTTCAAAATTTTGTTTTTCAATATCCATCTCCAAAGAGATTGATTCAGAGGCCAATGATTTGACACATACTAAGTTTCTTTAACTCCCTTGGCCTCCGAGGACTTCAGTCACAGCTGTTCTTCAGACCTTCAGTTCTGAATCAAGTCTGCACACTGGACCTACCTTGTTGAAGAAAATTATATAGATATACTCATTGGATTCATGCAATAATATAATTTATCATCTCAGATGGGTCGTAAAAGTGCACAGAATCACTTTTTCATGTCATTGATTTCCCATTTTCTGATAGTTATACAAGTTATTATTTTTTAGGTCAAGCCAGCTATCTCTATCTCCAGTATAACCTTGACGTTCACTTCTCAAACAAACAAAAGCCATCACATACCTATTTTTAAATTTATTTCCCATTCTTCCTTCTCCTACACATATCTTTATTCATCCTTGTGTAAATAGATACTGTGTTCTGAGTGAGATTTTCCTTTTGTTTTAAATTTGGTGCTAAGGCCCAACGTGAAGAATAGAAATTCTTAGGTATCCCAAATTCTTAATTCAGTGATCCATCAGCTGTTAGATTGGCCATCTTCCATAGGGCTTACTGAAAGGTCCCATTAGAGAACTCATCTGACCTCCATTGCTTCACCAATGCTACCTGATAAAATTAGAGAGCTGGTATGGTGTCTTCATAGAGTGCAGTGCTTTTTAAAATAAACTACTTACTTCAGTCTCTTCCCTATGGGAGGCAAAGAATCCACTTATTCTCATCAAATAAAAAAAAGAAAGGACAACTCTTGGGTATAATAAATATAATTTACATATCCCTTAGGATATGAGTGCATAGGAGGTACTTAAAAATTCAAGACTAACTGATACAAATAAGGTCTATTGCTTTTTTCCAGAATCATTTACTTTTGCTGTATTCATGCTTTCTTGAAGGTTGGGATGCTGCCCTTGACAATGTGTTAGTCATAGACCAACAAAAGCCATGAGGCAGTGTTAAAAATGTAACTGTTACTTGATAATGAATAACGCTATTGGCATTCATCTGGCTGACACATTCATTCATTATTTGAGCTTTAGAAAACAGTACATGTTTTTTACTGTAACATTATCTTTAATGCCAGAGAACCCAAAGGAGAGGTAGTGATATAAAGATAGATAGACACAGCACCCATCCAGCCTCAGTCTAAAAGAGGTTTATTGATAGAGAGTTCTCTCCTTCAATTGTACAATTATCTACCTAATTGAAAACTGCATTTAAATATTTTTCTTGGGGAAAAATGCCAGTTTGAAGCTCTGCTTTTTAAAAAGAAAGTCTTTGCAGATATAAAATGAGAAAAATGTATTGCAGGGTGCAATGATTTAGCAAGCATTAAAATTAAGTGTCTAAAATATCTACAGGGCCTGAAAAGGTATATGGAAATTAGCTTTTATTTTTTTCTAGTTGATGCTACAGGAAATGACAGCTAAGCTGATCTCTTTTTCACACCCTTTTAATGATGTATTTCTCTTAGGATGTGAAAGAACTCTTAGATCTAGCTTCTTTCAACTCTAGGAGGTAGCTGATTCAAAGTGAAATTAGTCTAATATGTTAATTCAAAAATAATTGCAAGTTTCATTTGTTGGATCCGAATTTCCATAAGTGACATATAGGCAAGTTATGAAATGACAATGCTTATCTCTATCTCCTCTAGCCTTTCCATTTTCTAATACTCTGTAATAATTTCTACAACTTTCATATCGTTTTCTTTTTTTTAAGGATGCTCTCTGATCCTTCATTTATGCAAATCTGTGAATGCAAAACATGTTTCTTTTTTCTATAAATACTTTTTTTGTTACAGAGCAATAGCTCACTGGAACCCAAAACAATAATATATTTGTAAAGACATCAGTTTGGAGTGAATATCATGAAAATATATATAAAAATGTGTGAATAACAATTGGAAAATATACATTATCACACATAATAAAACAAAGATGCAATTTTATATAAGAAATTAACTCTAGAGATTCTAAACCATATTCTGTCTGTGAGAAAATTGATTGCAAATTAGTTACAGACATTCACCAAGTTAGATTTTGCCAAAATTCTTTCTTTATGAATTCCTAAAATTATTCAATATAAAGGAAGATAAGAATTAAAGGTCTCAAATGATTTTCTGAAGTCAATACATGGGTATAACCAGCAACATGAAGTCACTGTAAAAGTCTTATCACATTACTTGTATTTGAAGTTTAAATGGTGAATTATAGTACTAGATTTTTCATTCTCTTTATTTTTCATTTAAACTTAAAAAAATTATTTTATAGATGTGGGATACATTGCAGAGTTAGGTACACAAATGTTCATTTTGCAGGTACCTTGTTGATGAGGTGTGTCCACACTCCCCTGGCAGTTTCCCACTACTGCCAATCCTGCCACTCCCTGCCCTGGCAGTTTCCAACTAGTGCCAATCCCTTTTATAGAATTATGATAATTGTTCAAGGTCTGCTTATGAGTGAGAACATATGGTACTCTGTTTTTTGTTTCTGTGATAGATCACTGTGATAGACTCCAAATTCATCCAAGTTGCTGCAAATTCCATGTTTGTCCTTCTTTATGGCTGCATAATATTCCATTGTGTATCTGTATCACTTTTTTTGTTGGGAAATTAGACTTCAGTGAGAGGACAGAAAAGCTCCCACAGTGGTAGGGAACCCAAGGGGGTTGTCCTGTACTACATTTTTTAATCCAGTCCAGTTTTGATGTGCAGCATCACTGGTTCCATGTTTTTGCTATTGTGAATAGAGCTGCAACAAACATGTGTGTGCAGTTATCTTTCTTGTAGAATAATTTGAGTTCCTCCAGGTATATCACCAATAGCTGGGTCATACAGAAGATCAACTTCTAGGTCATATGGAAGGTCATTTCTAGTTCTTTCAGAAATCTCCACATTGCCTTTCAAAGAGGTTGCACTAGTTTGCATTGCCACCAGCAGTGTAGAAGCATTCCTTTTTTTCCACATCCTTGCCAGCATCTGTTGTTTGTTTTATTAATAATGGCCATTCTTACTGGGGTTAGGTGGTATCTCAATGTGGTTTTGGATTGCATTTCTCTGATGATTAGTGAGGCTGACCACTTTTTCATGTGTCTGTTGGCTGCCCGTATATCTTCTTTTGAGAAGTGCCTATTCATGTCTTTTGCCCATTTTTGAATGGGTCTCTTTGGTTTTTTACCTTTGGTCATGTTTGAGTTCCTTGTAGATCCCAGATGTTAGGCCTTTGTCAGGTATACAGTTGACAAATATTTTTTTCCCATTCTGTGGGCTGTCTCCCCACTCTCTTGATGGTTTCTTTTGCTTTGCAGAAGTTTTTCAGTTTGATAAGGTCCCACTTGTTCATCTTATCTCTTATGGCATGGGCACTTGGGGTTTTGAACAAGAATTGGTTGCCAGTTCCAATTTCCATAAGGGTGTTTCTTGCATTTTCTGAGATTCTTATAGTTTGAGGTTTTACTTTTAGTTCTTTGATCCATTTAGAGTTAATTTGTGTATGGTGATAGGTAGGTGTCCTGTTTCAATCTTCTGCATGTGATCAGCCACTTTTCCCAGCACCACTTACTGAATAGGTTCTCCTCTTCCTAGTGGTTGCTGTTGGAGGCTTAGTCAAAGAAGAGTTGTTTGAGAAATTGAGGCTTTGCTTCCAGAATCTCTATCCTGTTCCATTGTTTTGTATGCCTGTTCATGTATCAATACCAGGATGTTTTAATTATTGTAGACTTAAAGTTTGAAATCTGGGAGTGTGATATCTCCTGCTTTGTTTCTTTTGCTAAGGATTATTTTGTCTATTTGTGGTTGTTTATGTTTCTATATGAATTTCTGTATTGTCATTTCCAGGTTTGAGAAGAATGATGTTGGTAACTTAATGGGTACTGTGCTGAATCTGTAGATTGCCTTTGGTCGGCTGGACATCTCAACAATGTTGATTCTTCCTATCCATGATCGTGGTATATTTTTCCGTTTGTTTGTGTCTTCTTGGATTTCTTTGAGTGGTGTTTGTAGTTCTCATTGTAAAGGACTTTCACTTCTCTGCCTAGGAAGATGCTGAGGTATTTCATTTTTCTGTGGCTATTGTGGGTTTTTCATTCTCAATGTCATCAGAGTTGTAAGCATAATATGTAAAACTAGATTTATTACCTATAATTTCAAAATCTGTAACTTCATATTGGTAAATTGAATTATAAAGAAAAATATTAAAATTTTGAATCTATCAATATGAGGAGCAACCCTATTTAAAATAGAAAATGACTTACTGAGCAGAAAGAAATTTTAATATAATCATTGATAAAGTAACATATTATGCAAAGTTGGTGTAATTAAAAAATATTCTGCACATTTTTCAGGACTGTTTCAGAAACCTGCTGAGGGTTGAATCATTTATAATCCTTCATTCTCATTCATGACTCTGAACTTTTTCTACTAGTAGTACACATCCTCACTGCTCTATTGCCAACTCCAAACCTTTAGACACAACCCAGATCCAGAATGAGAGGTAATGGTACAGTAATAGTGAGGATCATGCCATTGAAGGGTTTTTAGCAGTGGCATAGGTGCAGATAATTCCATTAGTTTACAATGGGCTTGTGTCTAGACAAGAAGTTTGCTGAAGCTCAAGACAATTCCTTTTAATGTCTCTGGGAGCTTTGTAGTCAATTCCAGTATCTACAGCATCCTAGAACTCTATGGAAGTGGATAATGGACTAAATTTTGTGTTAATCCTTGTTGAATCCTTTGATAGTTCTGTCCTTAGTAAACAATTTTAGCAAAATTTATACCTACTTAATAAAAATTTATAAGTAAATCATGAATAAATAATATAAACACTTGCTGGTCTCCAGAAAATAAATTCACAATAAGCAAACACTATGAGCGATTTTTCGTGACAACTTGTCTAATTGTGCTAGTTAGTTTTTAATAAGGTTAATAAAGTTAGTGCCAACTTGATTAGTACATGACAAAAGCAATTGCAATTTTTGTCATACATTTTAGTAAAAAATATATTAGTCATATGGAAAATATAGAGAATTAAGTAAACAATAGTATATTCACTACTCAGCTTTGAAAAAATCTTAATATTTTTCCATATTAACTTTAAAAAGGGTGTAGTTTTAGATTTGTACATTTAAATATATATAGACTACTATTTATATAACTGATTTAAGCTTTACATGTATGTACAGAGGGTGACAAAAATGTAAACATATTTTTAAAAAGGAAAAAATGTGTATTAAAATTTTAATACTCAACGTATACTGATAACAAAAAATGACTACGAGTCATGTTTGAATTTTGCCATTACAAGAGGTGATCAAAGTGGTTACCATTGGCATCCCGATACTTCTGATTATGGTGAACTAAAAGTAATGCATAGATAACATCACTTATAATATGTATAAACTTTTTTAACACTCTTGTATATATCAGACTTAAAAATCTGCTCTCTTATTAATGAGCATTTAGGTCATTTCAGCTATTTTGCCATTACAAACACACCTCTTTGTGTCTCTTTTTCTTCATTTTTAAAGTGGAGATATTAATAGCAACTCCTATAGAGATTGTTGTGGAGATAAAATGGTAAATAAGCATAGCAATTGCGCTTAGGGCAAAGTAAATTCCATATGTGCCTATTATTATTATAAATATTATTTCAAAGATCCTTTCTGCTCTCACCTCATTTCCATGTGTAAGATATAGGAATGATATCCAAACATGGAAATGTATGGTCTTCTGGTATGTGGTATGCACCTCTTCAGCTTTACAAACCTAGTTTTCCAGTTTGCTCTCCAAAGTAATTGTACTATGTTATATTCTCTGGGATTACAGCGGGACAGTTCTGGACATCAATTCTGAAGTCAGATTTCCTGGGAACTAGATATATAATCTTGGCAAGATACTTCTGTCTGATCCATTTATTTCATCCATCAAATGCACATAACATCACTTTTCATTTTACTGAGTGACAGTAGACATTACATAGATTATGTATATAGAGTAGTTAGACGAGTGTCTGTAACACTTTGAGTGTACAATAAACATTAGCTATCAAAACCATCACCATGGGCAAAGAAAAGTTTCCTTTTCTCTTCTAGTAGCTAAAAAAAGTTTGATTTTTTAAATTGTTAAAATGACCACAAAATGAAGTAGGATGTTGAGAAGATAAATAACTTAAGATAATTGTCAAAACCCAACAAACTAATGTATACAAAGGTTTCATATTTGAATTTATTCAAAATGTCAAATAAATACTTCTGTGGCTATTTAATTCATTCATAACTTGAAAAGAAAAGAACATGTTCTAATAATTTAAAAATATGCAGCATAAACCTGATATAAAAAATACTACATATATTGCATAAAGCTTCAAACAATAAATCTCACTTAGGAGTAAATACATAAATGTCTCAAATAAAATTTTAACAAATTGCATATAGTATATTATCACTTTAATAATAATTCATAATCAAGTAGGGAATAATATAATATTTAGATATACAGAAAACTTTATTCTTCATATTAATAAATCAAGCAGAAAAATTCAGTGGTCATTTCAATAGGTGACAGATTTTTCTATGGTAAATTTCCACATTTTAAAATATTTTTACATGTCTAGTCAGTTTTAAAATTTAATATTATTATTTATTTTATTTAGTTTGGTTTGGGGATACAAATGCATGTTTGTTAGTTAGGTCACACTTCCAGCGAGGCCTCCAAATGTTAGGTCAGGTCCCCTGGGGGTGTGGGTGGGTGTCTGGTGTGCAATGTGGTGCCATGTGAAAGGTGCAAAGAATTCCACAGAAGTTAGAATATAAAATATAGTTTATTTAGAAAGTAAATTAGAGAGAGAAAAGAGAGAAGGTAAAGAGAGAGAGAGAGATTGAGATTGATTCACCTCCCCAAGGCAGGGGAGAGGACCAGAGATTAAGAACATGACCTGGCCGTATCTCAAAGAGCACATGGCCACACCATAGCTTAGCCAGGCAATGGCAAATGGAAGCTCCTGGTTGAATGCTTTGAAATGTTCCCCTTTCATCCGGACAGGTTGTTAAGGAGTTGGGTGGTGGTCTGTTCCACATCATCATGAAGGGACAGGTAAGCACAGGTACTGATGTCAGGTGAAGGACAGCAGGCAGATGAGTGGGTTAGTCATATGATTGCTGCCCTGATGGTGGGGTTTGTCTGTCACTATGTCATGAATGGCTGATTAGGGCTGATTAGGTTAAATTAGGTCTTATGGATGGAGGCAAATACTTGAAATAGAAAAGCTAAGAACAAAATTAGAAATAGAAAGACTAAGAACAAGTTGGGGTGGGAGTTGAAACAATTCTCAATAGCTACCTCTGAGAAACCAGTTCTGTCCTTGGCTAATGCTTAGAGGGTAAGTAAGTGATCTGTTAGAAAAACATGAGATTTAGGCAGTGTTAAAATGACTGCTCATTGGGTATGTTGAATCTATGTTATATCCTTTCATTTGTATATGAAATCCATGCTGTGTCCTTTCAGTTACATGGAAATAGTTTATATTGGTGAGGATTGGGCTTCAGGCCACTCATTCTCTAGGGACTGATCATTGTATTCAATAGGTAAGTCCTGAACACCTATCCACTCTCTGCCCTTTTAGTGTCTCCAGTATAATTTATTATTTCCAACTTTGTTGCCATCTAGCTCCTACATATAAGTGAGGACCTGCAGCATTTGATTTTCTGTTTCTCAATTAGTTTACTTAGGATAATGTTTTCCAGATGCATCCGTGTTGCTGCAAAGGTGTAAAGTACGTGATTTTCTTCTTTCTTATGACTGTAGTATTCCATAGTGCATATATACCACATTTTCTTTATCTAGTCAATTGTTGCTGGGCACTTAGGTTCGTTCCATGATTTTGCTTTTGTGAATAGTGCTGCAATGAGCATGTGAGTACAGGTATCTTTTTTATAAAATGATTTATTTTCCTTTGGGTATGAACCTAGTAATGGTATTGTTGGGTTGAATGGTACTTCTTCTTTTAGTTCTTTGAGAAATCTTCACGCTGTTTTCCATAGATGTTGAACTAGTTTATGATTCCACCAACAGCATATTAGCGTTTCTTTTTCTTTATGGAAGCATCAACATCTGTCTGTTGTTCTCTGACTTTCTAACACTTGCCATTCTGACTGGCATAAGATGATAGTTCACTGTCATTTTAATTTGCATTTCTCTGATAATTAGTGATGTTGGACATTTTGTAAATACATTTATTGGCTTCTTGCGTGTCTTCTTTTGAGAAGTGTCTATTCATGTCCTTTGCCCACTTTTTGAGGGGGTTATTTGTTTATTTGAATGTTGAGTTGTTTAAGCTCATTATAGATTCTGAATATTTGTTTTAGTCTTTGGAGACATAATTCACGAATATTTTCTTCCATCCTATAAGTTTTTTTTTTCATTTTGTTGAGCATTACTTTTGCTGTGCAGCAGCTTTTTAGTTTAAAGTCTCACATTTTTGTTTTTGTTGCATTTGCCTTTGAAGTCTTCGTCATAAATTCTTTGCCTACACTGATGTCCAATGAGTTTTTCTTAGATTTACTTCTAGGATTTTATAGTTTTAGGTCTTATATTTAAGTTTTTAATTCATCTTGAGTTAATTTTTGTATATGGTGAGAGGTAGGGGTCCAACTTTATTCTTCTGCATATGGCTAGCCAAGTTTCCACCACCATTTATTGAATTAGGTATTCTTTTTCCTATTTTTTTTTACTTTGTTGATGATCAGTTTGTTGTAGGCATGTGACTTTTTTCTGGGTTTCCATTGTTTTCCATTGATTTATCTGTCTGTTTTTGTATCAGTACCATGCTGTTTTAGTACTATTGCTTTGCAGTATAATTTGAAGTCAGACAATGTGATGTCTTTATATTTGTTCTTTTTACTTTGGGTTGTTTTGGCTATTTGGACTCTTTTTGATTTCATATAAGTTTTAGGATTGTTTATTCTAGTTTTGTGGAAAATGATGCTGGTATGTTGATAGGGATTAGATTGAATCTATATATTGCTGTGGGCAGGGCAGTCATTCCAACAATATTAATTCTTCTGATCCATGAGCATAGGATGTTCTATTTGTGTCATCTATAATTTATATCTTTGGTGTTTTGCAGTTCTTCTTGTAGAGATCTTTCAACTCCTTGATTAAGTGTATTAGTAAGTATTGTCTCTCTCTCTCTCTCTCTCTCTCTCGTGTGTGTGTGTGTGTGTGTGTGTGTGTGTGTGTGTGTCTATTGTAAAGAATATTGAACTCTTGATTTGGTTCTTATCTTGAGCATTATTGCTGTATAGAAACACTACCAATTTTTGCGCACTTATTTCTGTATCCTAAAACTTTACTGAAGTTATTTATCAGGTCTAGTAGTCTCTTGAAGGAATCTTTGGAGTTGTCTAAGTATACATACAATCATGTCATCAGCAAACAGATAGTTTGACTTCCTTACTGTTGATCTGAGTGCCTTTTATTTCTTTCTCTTGCATGATTGCTCTTACCAGGGCTTCCAGCAAAATATTGAATATGAGTGGTTAAAAGTCAAGGAATTTAAGCATAGTTTTTATATGATAGAATGTATCTTCCCCAGTCTCTATGTACCTTTATGTATACATTGCATATATATTGAAATTAAAATAACACCCCAATCTACCACCAAAAATTATTTACATAGACTAGAAATGCATTAAATCTATATGTTATTGTAGAAAATGGTTGGAGTTATGCTATGCTATTGCATTTCCTAAAGTTTTCCTTGGAATGCTAGTTCTCCCAGATTGTAAAGAATGTCCCTGAAATAAAAGATTCCAGAATCATGTAAGTTTGGAATACACTGGGTTAAACAGTTCAATGTATTCATTTGCTGAAAGAAAATTTAAGAGGCAAATTGTGTATAATTTCTAAAACATAATTTGGCCATTAACTACTTGTATACATGTTCGTATTTCTTCAGGGCCTGGTGGCGAATCTATCAGAACCAAATCCTGAGTCTTATTTTGTTTGTTTTAAGATTGTTTGCCAATAAGTTACATTTTATTATGTATTAAATAATGTTATACCCAAATTGTTTGTGTCATTTTCCAAAGCTGGATATTCTAATTGTATCTACTCAATAGTTTTCTGCTTTAAAATATTCCTTTAAATATTTACACATAATGAAATATAAACACTGTTGTGTTTATGGATGCATAACCTTCCTTCATTGAAAGAACTTTCCTGGAATACTTACCAGGTGCCAAATTCCTTCTAGAAATGAAATATCTAAAACTGACTAGAATAGGCAAAGGCCTACCTTGCAATCACTGTAAAGCGTATAATTCAAAGACCATCATAACTGAATTTGCTGAAATACATTCAACTTCAGAAAACTAAGGATGCAACTTCAAAATACATATGCTGCCTTATATATAAAGTCATATACATTTACTATTGTGCAAATATATTGAATTCATTATAAAATGTAACTTCTTGAAAACTTAGAATGGAAATTGGAACTGGCAACCAATTTCTGTTCAAAACCCCAAGTGTTCATGCCACAAAAGATAAGATAGACAAGTGGGACCTCATCAAACGGACACGCTTCTCTGCAAAGCCAAAGAAACCATAAAGAGAACAGGAAGACAGCCCACAGACTGAGAAAAAAATATTTGCCAGCTGTATGACTGACAAAGGGCTAACATCTAGGATCTACAAGGAACTCAAATGTGTTGAAAACAAAAAACAAACAGCCCCATTACAAAGTGGGCAAAAGATATGAACAGACACTTCTCAAAAGAAGACATATGAGCAGCCAACAGATACATGAAAAAATGCTCAGCCTCAGGAGTCATCAAAGAAATGCAAATTAAAACCACACTGAGATACCACCTAACTCCAGTCAGGACGGCCATCATCAATAACTCAAAAAACAACAGATGCTGGAGAGGATGCGGAGAAAAGGGAACAGTTCTACACTCTTGGTGGGAGTGTAAACTAGTACAACCTCTGTGGAAAACAGGTGGAGGTTCCTAAAAGACCTAAAAACTGACCTTCCATACAACCCCACAATCCACCTACTGGGAATAGACCTGAAGGAACTCAAATCACTCTATGAAAAAGATACCTGCACACATATGTTTATTGCAGGATTGTTCACAATACCAAGAACATGAAACCAACTATGCTGCCCATCAAAAGAGAACTGAAGAAAAAAAAATGTTTTATATATATATATGATGGAATATTATGCAGCCATAAAGAAGAACAAAATCATGAAATTCACAGCAGCCTGGATGGATTTAGAGTCTATATTACTGAGTGATGTATCACAGAAACAAAGAACTAAGTATCATCTGTTCTTACTCATAAGCGGTCCTTGAACAATTATCGTAATACTATAAGAAAAAGATTGGCAGTAGTGAGAAACTGCTGGGGGGTGTGGTGTGTTGGGGGACAGGATTGGCAGTACTGGGAATCTGCCGGGGGGGGGCACACCTCATCAACAAGGGTACCTGTATAATGAACATTTGTATACCTAACCCCGAATTGTACCACCACATCTTTAAAATAAAAAAATTAAAAGTTTTTTAAAAAAGAAAACTTAGGGCTATACAATACTGGGAATAATTTTGACACATGGTCCAATATCTACAGTGTATTTTTGTGACTGCAGATGCTGAAGACCATATTTTCATGCTGAGATTGTGAGCAAAATTAGACTTAAAGCAACTTTAAAGTCACTTTGCTCCATCATATCAGTCATATCACTAACATTTAATGAGGACAAAATAGCCTGTCTTGAATAAAAGTGTTCAATTTGAAGATCTCAGGTATAATCTACCTACATGGAACACTAAAAGCAACTCACTTCCACACTTTAGAAAACAGCAACAAAAAAATTCCTTTCATTTCTTTCATTTAGGAAATGTTAACCACAAAGGATATACTTAGCAATATTATATTCATAGACCTCTGCATGCCACTCACTTTGCTCATGGATGAAAATAGCATAATATAATTTTTCTCCAGGGAGAAGCTATATGACTTGTACTAATCATCTATTAAATTACTTTGCCGTTTCATATCATGGAGTGGAAAAATAAAAATATCCACAGAGCCAAGTTTTTAAAAAGTTAGTTATTTTGAAATTGAGACACATTTATTTTGTAATTGAGACACACACTCCCAAAGATGTTAGTTTAGGGAATCCCAAACCAAAACCAATTGGTGGGGAAAACTTTTCAGTAATCACCTATCACTTGAAAATGTACACCAGGCGAGGCTGCTAATTTTAAAACACAAGGTACTACAATTTCATGGGATCAGTCAGGAATCATTCCCATTTATGGGAAAATGTGGAGGGTATTTTCCCTAGCAATTGAGCTCCCTGAGGCAAAACAAGCAGTGAACATTCAATTATCCATGGAAGTGATGTCTGCGAAGACTTCAACATGCAGCAGGACACAGACTGGCTCCAACAACCACCGAAATGTCTCAGCTATTTCTGTCCATTTGGATTACTCTGTTAAAATGTTTCTACTTCTTTAAGTAAATTGTCTGTGTCTGCCATGCCTGTAATGAAGCTACTGTGGATTTTTCTTCCCATTTTTCCCAACGCCCTAGAAAAGCAGTTATTAATGATGGCAATTACATTTTTCATCTGCAGCAGCAATGACCGCAAGGAATTCTTATTTTGTGGCCATATTTCAGTCTGGATGCATATTTAAAGACAGACTTACAAGCAAGGGCCATCAAGAGTGTTTTCTGTGAAATGCATTTGCGATACTGAAAATTTTTATTAGCCATTTTCTGACTTGATATTATTTCTCACTTGCAGGGGTGAACATGGTTGAACAATTTGGTTTCTTGGAAACTCTAAAAATAAATTAGGATTCAGCAGCAGCAGGTCAGTTTTGGCTGCTCTAAGCATTTTGCGATTACTTATTATTATAATTGACCATGGATGATCGAATGGATGGCCAGTATAGCAGTCTCATAAAACAACACACATAATGGGTCGCTTGAAGCAGTGAAATGTTTGTTTTAGGCACTACACTTGAACATACTGAAATAACTCAATCTGAAATGAAAAGAGATTTAGAACTAATAAATTAGTACAATAAAATAAGAAACTAGCTGCACACAGAGAGTTAGGCTCAGTCAGGACAAAGGACACGGTTTTGCATTTCAATATGAATTCATTGCTATATGCAATCTGTCTTTGTCTGAAATCCAGGTGACGATATGTTCTCCAACAATTTTAAATGGAATGCATTTTCCTTATTGAGATATATCACAGTACTTTTACATAAATATTTAATTAGAGGGAGTGAAAAGCTATTGGAACATTTTCTTTATTTGCAGTGAGCTTAGTGAGTGTTTCAGTTTTCATTGAGTACGGCAATTTCCTGGCGTTTACGATTACTTGCCAAAAGCTCATTCATTTTCAGTTCTCCATCAGAAAATAAAAGAGCTAAAAATTTTCCTCCATAAACCAGAAAAAAAATGAAGCATATAAGTGACAACTCAGGTTGAAAAGATGGAGAAATCTTTTGTTTATCTGCTGCTGTCATTTAAGTTTTCATCTTTCATTTTATTATAAAAAGGTCTCTTAGAGGATGATCCTTTAAAATTCCCAAAACGTCCTGCTCTTTTCCTCTTCAGTGATCTTTTTATTTGTCTACATTAAATAACATGGAATTATTAAATAGTTCTTCAGAAAAAGTATTTTTGTGTTTTAAAGGCTATTCGTGATCTTTTCTTCTTGCGTCTCTAACTCCATTTTAACAGCTATTTACCACACACAAGAACAACAAAATTCAATTTTGCTTTTTCTCATTCTCCAGCTCCATTTCATAAATGAACTACATGGGTCTGTCATGATGATCATCTTTTAAGCACATTGATTCTGAGTCTGTTTCATTTATTATGACTCCCCATGGAAATCTGATTAGGTCAACTATGACTGCATTCATTTCTCTGAATTGGTTAGATTGTTTCAAATTCTTTCATCTTCAAAGTATACTAGGTCTGGAATAATAAAATCGGTAGATGCTCCCTTACTTGAATTTGAATGAACTTTTCTTCATTTAGTCAGAAAAATGATATTTTGACAATCCAATAGGAGCTTTCTACTCATTTAGAGAATGTCTTAGAAAAAGTTTTTTTTTGTGTGTGTGTGTGTGTATATATATATATATCATATACGTGAGTATATATATATTTGTAACTCTACTTCTCCTTTATACAACTCAGTAGCTGTGGGTCACCTTCCCCTTTACTACATCACCTTACCCATGACCCCCAAATTTAAAATACTACGAAGGTCTGGCTTTTTTTTTTTTTTTTTGAGTCGGAGTCTCACTCTGTCACCCAGACTGGAGTGCAGTGACTGCTCCCGGCCACCGCAGCCTCGGCCTGCTGGGCTCCGGCGATCCTTCTGCCTCAGCCTTCCGAGTAGCCGGAATTACAGGCATGCGCTACCACGCCCGGCTGATTTTTTTATTTATTACAGAGATGAGGTCTCGCTGCCCAGGCGGGTCTCGAACCCGCGGGCTCAGGCAAGAAGGTCTGACTTTTATCTGAAAATCTCTCCTGCGCTCTTACATGTGACCGCTGCTGTCCTATCATTCCCATGTTTCAGCACATCTGGTTTGATATAGCCGTTTGATTTAGCAATTAATAAACTGATAATGGTAGTAATACTAAGATAATCTTATGTTGCAAAGTTCTGTCCATTTGTAATTAAATGTTTGTGCTTTCTGAATCATTGACTTCCATTTCTAAGCCTCTTCAAAGATGGCTTCTCAAAAATCTAAAAGTCTCCACTTGTAAATTTTATGTGACAACTTGACTGATAAAATATTAATTCTGAATGTGTCTATGAGGGTGTTTACAGAAGAGATCACCATTTGAATTCGTAGGCATGTAAAGATTTGTTCTCACTAATGTTGGTAGGCATCATTTAATCCATTGAGTGCCCAGAGAGATAAAAAGGTGGAGAAAAAAGGTGAATTCACTCTCTTTTCTGAAGTTGAGACATCCATTTTCTCCTGCCCTTTGTCATCTGAGGTACAGATTATTGGGTCTTAAGACTCTGAGACATTGCCTCACCTGGTTCTCAGGTCTTTGTATTCAGACTAAATTACCCTAATGACTTTCTGGGTCCTCCAGTAAGCTTGCATATCATGGATATCTCAGCCTCCATAATCTCATGGCCAATTTCCATACTAATCATTTCTTATAAATCTCTCTCTATATTCTACTGTGTCTATTTCTCTAGGGAACCCCAAGTAACATACTAAATAATACTCTTCTTTTTTCAGAAGTGGTTTAAAAACATTTGAGTAAAACATTTGTCTTGATTAATACTAATATTCAGTTCGCAGATATGTAGCATGCACACCTTAAAATAGTGTCAATGTATCTGGACTTTGTGATGTGACTATAAAGAGCATTCTGATATGTTCTCTTATATTTTCTCTATTGTCCCCAGTGTACCATAAGCTCTTTGAGAAAAGGGATTGACTGTATCTTCTCCCTCTTTGTCTACTTAAAGTCCCTTGCGAGCATTGTAACACGTAATAAAATAAGCAAAAAGTTAAAGACTGGTGTTGAATTTCTGTCCTGTTGGAATGTGTGCATGTGTGTGTGTAGGAAATTATAAACATTGTAAACCTTGGTTATCCTGGCTATATAAAGAATATTGAATCTCCGTTTATGAAGATTTTTAAAATGTCGGATTGACAAATACAATTGGCTACACTCAAGGAGATAATTAAAGTTTCCAGTCACGTTTACTTAAGGACTACTCATCAGTCGCTTGTTACGTGCCAAGACTGGCTACGCTTGTTGGTAGGGGCTGGGATATAAGAAACACCTCCTTACATAAGAGTCGGCTAATTATTTTCATCTACTAATCAGCTATTAGTCAACATCAGGTCCTGTATTACAAGTCGTAGGTGATGCCACCGATCAAAGACTAGAGGATTAGAGCCTGCATTTTCTTGCCTCTTTGTGCCAGCAAACTGCAATGCCATTGCCTTCTTTGGGTCTTCCCACAGGCAGTGCATGACAGGTCATGCTAACTTCTCTTTAGTCTGCTTTTTCTAATGAAGGATAATGAGTTTCTGTAATGCGGCAAGTATAATTTATGAATCAGCATCAAATAAAGCTTTGCAAGCAAACGAAAGACAAATTTCACCAAGTTGGCTATTCATAGCCTGTCCCTGGAATTAAATCAAAAGCACTGAATAGACTAACATCCAAAGATTGTGAGCCAACTGTCTTTTACAGCTGACAGGATGCTTGGCACTATCCTGCAATTCAAAAATTATTTTATCATTTATCATGTTGGGGGGTCTTGCAAGATTGTGTGCAAAAAGCCAAGAAGGAACAGCCACGGGCTCTATAGCTTTCTGTATTGTCAGATATTTGTTTGATTTCTAAACACGTGTAATTGGGAAATATATAAAGAATTAAAATACACACTAAGCTGTTGACATAAAAATAACCTCAAATTTTGCATGAGGATCCATAAAAGCTGATAATTCTCTTATTCTAACTTCTATTGTATATATTCATCTATCTCAAACTGAACTCATTATTATCTTATACTCAAGATTATGTTATTTATTCAGAATTTTGTGTTCCTAGTTTTCTCTCTTATACCCCTCAGCTCAAATTTTACGTATTAAGGAATCACTAAACAAAGTTAATTCTACTTCCTAACTATATTACTCACTTGCCCCCTTTTCTCTACTTATTATGCCACTGCTTCATGTATTCCCATCCTGTCTCTTATCTGGACCACAAGAGAAAGCCACTTACAGAAAGGAGGACAATGTCAATATGACTGGAATAAAAGATATGGTGGAGGATGGGTACAAGTTAAAAATAGAAATGGGGGCAACCCCCTTGGGTTCCCTCCAACTGTGGGAGCTTTTCTGTCCTCTCCATAAATCCTGCTTTCTCACTTAAAAAAAAAAAAAGGAAAAGGAAATCTACTAAGAAGAGGCTTGCATGGGAAGACCACAGCATTTATTTTGAAAAAAAAATTTTTTTTTTTTGAGTTGGAGTCTCACTCTGTTGCCCAGACTGGAGTGCAGTGGCCACTCCCGGCCACTGCAGCCTTGACTTGCTGGGCTCTGGCAATCCTTCCACCTCAGCCTTCCAGGTAGCCAGAATTACAGGCATGGGCTACCACACCCGGCTGATTTTTTGATTTATTGTAGAGATGATGTCTTGCTGCCCAGGCGGGTCTCGAACTCATGGGCTCAGGCAATCCACTCTCCTCAGCTTCCCAAAGGCGCAGGATGACAGGCTGAGCCACTGAGCCCGGCTTATTTATTTTGAAATTGATGGAAGCTTATTTAAAAAATGAGTGCAATGATCCCAAAACAAAACTTCTCTGGTGGTAGAGTAACATATTTTTTAAAGGCATGCTAAACACAATTTTGAACCCTCCAAAACACTGTCCTAATCCTTGGAACCTGTGAATATGTTACTTGACATGGCAAAAGGTTAAGGAGCTTGATTCGGGGAGATTATCCTGAGTTATCCAGGATGTCCCAATTTAATCATAAGAGCTCTTACAAGGAAAATAATGAAGCAGGAGTCTGAGGAAAAAAATGTGATGATGGAAACAGGGGTGGAGGGAGGGAAAGAAGGAGGAAGAGAGATGAAGAGACAGAGATGAGGAGCAAGTACTGGAGAAAAGTTTGAGGATGCTGTAGGTTTTGAAGATGGAGGAGAAAGCCATGAGACCAGTAGTGTAAGTGACTTCTAGAAGCTGATAAAGGTAAGAAAATGAATTTTCCCTTAGAGTCCTTAGAATAAGGACTGTTGGTACTTTTATTTTAGCCCAGCGAGACCCATTTTGAACTTCTTTTTTTTTTTTTGAGTTGGAGTCTCACTCTGTCGCCCAGACTGGAGTGCACTGGCCGCTCCCGGCCACTGCAGCTTGGACCCGCTGGGCTCCGGCGATCCTTCCCCTCAGCCTTCCAAGTAGCTGGAATTACAGGCAGGCGCTACCACGCCCGGCTGATTTTTTGATTTATTGTAGAGATGAGGTCTCACTGCCCAGGCGGGTCTCGAACCCGCGGGCTCAGGCAATCCACTCACCTCAGCCTCCCAAAGGCACGGGATGGCAGGCTGAGCCACTGAGCCCGGCTATTTTGAACTTCTGACCTCCAAAACTATAAGACAATAGGTTCGTGTTGTTTAAAGCCCATAAATGTGTGGTGATTTGTTATAGCAGCCATTCAGAAGGCTAAAAATGGGAAAGCAAAGAAGGTTCTTATTTAGGGTTAGCACGACAGTACATTCTTAATAATTGCAGCGTTCAGAAAACCTAGGTTTAGATGGTAAATAGAAGATTAAGCATAATCTTTAGGTCAGAGTGCCTTAGGGGGAAAAAATAACCTGACATATTTAAAATAATTATTCAGTTAGGCTGTGACAGAATTCTAGGCAGAAAACCCAGGCCTTCGTAAGACAATTTTTTGTTATTTTGTGGGAGTAATGTAAACATAGTGAAAAAGCTATTTAATGTGATTAATATAAGACTTAATGCATTTAAAATTTAATAATGAATTATATCTTTTCCAGAACATGAAAGGTTTCCTCTTGTTAAATCTAATATCAGTAATGTTTGCATAATCTTGGATAATAATACAACTGAAATCACTTTTGCTCTCATTCTGGTCCCCAGCTATATGGTGTGAGTAACAACATCCTGTGAAGATGTAAATTTTGTGTATCACCTTATCACTTGATGTCTCAGGGGCTAGGTACTACAAACTACAAACTAAACAGAGTAGGGCTGTAGGTTTATGTGTGTTAATAAAGGGGTAGATATTTTTGGTTGTATTTAACATTGAAATAAAAATATTTCATAATATATTAAGCACCTAAATCCATTTTATGAAGCAAAGCATTTTGCAACTAAAGAAACTTAGGTCTGTGAAGACTAAACAACATGCATGCCTTGACGGCACACAATAAGAAATGAATCCAGCCCTTAGGGCCTGTGTGTGAACATTGAGACCTGGACCCTATTCTTAACATTGTAGAATTTACAACTATACCTGTATATAGTTGGGGCATCTATTTGTTTTGTTTTTTTGCATTGGTGAACAGCTAGCCAAGTGAGTAATATCAGTTTACTCCTTGTCTTAATGGCTGCCTAGAATTCAATGCAGTATTGCTATGGTTGAAATTTTGACTTGTTTGCAATTTTTGTCTTATTAGCAGTGCTATAATAATTGTCCCTCTAAGGTGAATCTTTACATTTGTCTTTATTTATTTACCTTCAATTCCTAGAAAGAGAATTTGTAAATAAATTGTGTTTATGGTTTAAGACTTTATATTAAGTACTAAATCGACTTTTGAAAGTATTTTCTTATAATGTCTATATTTAGAATTTCCCTCAATAATGATTCTCTAATATAGAATGGTTTCTTAATTACTTGCGATAATGAGTTTCCACTGACACAGTCATCTGTCCTTCTTCCCTCTGATCACATAGATGCATTCCTGAAATGGCTAAAAGTATTGGTGAATACTTTCTGTGAACATTGAATGTGAAATGAACCAGAGGCATTTGGTATTTCAATAAATTCAGAGAAACACTTAAGTTACAAAGAGGGAAACTTTCTGCTATTCTCAAGGTAATTATTAAAATGCCTAACATGTTAAGGTCAGAGCCTACTCAATTTAACGAGGTGTTAACATGCTCTAAAAATAGTCTAATTAGAACTACTGTTGGGTTAAGTTTACATGCCTCTGGGAGATGGGTCTGCTTTGATTTAAGTCAATTTCCCTCTTCTTGTCAGAAAGTTATTCAAAATACCCTTTCCTCTTTATTCTTTTTCCCTTCTAGTTGTGCATAAGTTTTAGAGGTTGGGAACCGACAGCATTTGAAAAAGCATATACACACTTAATTCAGTGATAAGTGCATTATCTGTAATTCGTTCAGTTTTGTTCTGCATTGCTACAACTTCTGCGTTCTCTTTATTTCTTTTTTATTTTAATTAATTAATTAGTTAATTAATTAATTATTGAGTTGGAGTCCCACTCTGTTGCCCAAGGCTGGAGTGCAGTGGCATGCTCACCTTCACCATAGCCTCAACCTGCTGGACTCTGACGATCCTTCCACCTCAGCCTTCCAAGTAGCCGGAACTACAGGCACATGCCACCAAGCTCAGCTAATTTTTTTTTAAGATGAGGGGGTACAATTCAGGATTAAGTATACAAATGTTCACTATGCAGGTACCCTTGTTGATTTATTGTAGAGATGAGGTCTCACCAAGTTGCCCAGGCTGGTCTCGAACCCATGGACTCAGGCAGTCCTCTCACCTTGGCCTCCCCAAGTGCTGGGATTATGGCGTGAGCCGCCGCGCCTGGTCTCATTATTTATTTTTAAAAGATCTGGAGTAGTAATTGCTTTTACTCATTAAAAATGGCTTAACTGCCTGTTAATTATTATACAATGGTCCTATGTGATAGACTTCACTGCAGTCCTTCGGGGCTCAGGAAATGCAAGACAGTCTCCATGATTCATAGAAATCAACTTAGTACCATGTACACTCACATCCCTATAATTGATTTATTATTCATTCATTCATTCATTCATTTTCCATGCGACAGATACTTATTGATCAACTGTGACATTCAAGATACAATGGGAGATAACATTAATAACCTGTGGCTCTTGCTTTTAATTAATCCAACAGGGAAAATATGAAAACTACTCTAACAGTAGAATGCAAACTTAAATAAAACTAGATATTATAGTAATTCCTATGTTCATTTCTAGGTAAAGTTCTGTAGTTCTAAAGAATGAAAGGTTGGAGTTAGAAGGAATGCCTGATCAAAGATGTGGGGGCAAAGAGGGACATGGATGTGTAAGAAACCAGGAGAACAGGGTGTCATCACTTCTGCATGACTAGGGTACACCATATCAAAAAAGGATTTTTTGAGCTAAGATAGAAATGAACTGTTGAAGTGGTTTGGAGTTTATTCAGTTTGTAATGGGGAATGCTTGACGATTACTTTTTAAATGGGGATAAAATTATCAAAGATTTGCTGTTCCAAAATTAATATGAAATCAGAGTGAAGGACAGGATTTAAAAGGAACCCTGGGTAACCCCTTCGGGTCCCGTCCCACTGTGGGAGCTTTTCTGTCCTCTCAATACATCCTGCTTTCTAAAATAAATAAATGGAAACCTATTTAGGAAAAACAGTTATCATTAAACTATTTACTCATTTAACAAATACTTAATGTGTTTCTATTACATTCCAGACACAGTTTTAGACACAAAACTATATAGAAAATTAAGGCAAAGGTTTCCATCCACAAGGAGCTCAATCTAGTTGAAAAACCACGAACAAAACTGACAACTGAATTGCAATAAATAAAAGTGAAGACAGAGATATATTTGGACTACTGGGAATACAGAGGAATACATGTTTACATGGAGTAGTTCAGGAAGGGGAAGGGATTAAAGTTTCTAAAACACGGGCCCTAAGGAAACAGTTTCTAAAAATAAATAGACGGCGACTTGTTTAAAAGGCTGAATACGTGCAGATAGAAGAATACTATGTGCGAAGGCAAAAAAAAAAATGGCTTTTGAAGATAGCATAGTGGTCAAAACTAGGGATCTCTGTGAAGGCATGGCAGGAAATTATGTAAAACAAAGGAAGGGCATCGACATCTAACATACTCAGTTAAGAAGTTCAGATATTTTTCTGAAGACAATGGGCAACTGTTGAAGGCTTTTGGGCAGAGAAATTACGTGGTCATCAAACTGTTCAGAGAGGTCGCTAACATATAACACCGTTTGTAATGAACATGACGGGGTCCCTGTGGAATGAGAGAAAAATTCATTATTGCCAGAGTTCACATGCAATAACAATGCAGAGACATGGGGGAAATGTGATAATAGAATCAGCAAGTTCAACTGTACTTCGGAAGCAGTTGGACTTAAAGGTGCTGTTGAGAAAATGAGAAGACTAAAAGTAAATTAAAATCTTGCATCACAGAAATAAGTCATTCCTGTGTAGTTCCTGATAGGTGCTTAAGTTAAAGCCTCAGCATAGACCAGGGGTCTGTTTCAGGCTGCAGAGTCCAGTGACCCAGAACCTTACAGTCAGATATCCACATCACATTTTTTTTTTTTTTTTTTTTGAGTTGGAGTCTCACTCGGTCACCCAGACTGGAGTGCAGTGGCTGCTCCCGGCCACCGCAGCCTCGACCCGCTGGGCTCCGGCGATCCTTCCACCTCAGCCTTCCAAGTAGCCAGAATTACAGGCATGCGCTACCACGCCCGGCTGATTTTTTGATTTATTATAGAGATGAGGTCTCGCTGCCCAGGTGGGTCTCGAACCCGCGGGCTCAGGCAATCCACTCACCTCAGCCTCCCAAAGGCGCAGGTTTACAGGCTGAGCCACCGAGCCTGGCTCCACATCACATTTTAACAGAGACATATTTTGTGACTGTGAAATTGTCAATAATTAGCCTGTATTATTGGTAACCAAGGTTTCTGCTTGAAAACAAAATACTTGGAACACTCTGATCTTCATCAAGAACCCAGAATATGCTGATGGATGACTTTGATAATGATGAGAATTTGCTAGTTGGACTGAGGGTGCAGGGCAGCTACTCTCTGTCAAATTTCTTACTTGCTTTTCTTCGCTAACAATACAGTGAATTTTCATTGTTATTTTTTAGTAGAAAATACTAAGCAAGCTGCAGAAAGTTGAATAATTTTATCTAGCAAATATTAGAAATATTCTGACCTTGTGATGGGGGTAATTATTCAAATGTGTGAAATTCTTTCTTTCGTTGAACTGCCTAGGCTAGATGCAGGTGGCTCTGGTTGGCAAAAGTTTTGAAAACAAATTGTAGATTACTCTGCCAGTTTACTGATTACTTTGAATTTATTCATTTGTTCTCTATTAAGTTTGGGGAATATTCTATAATTTTGACAAACTCAGCATCATTGTCATTGTTCTGGTATTCTTTAGCATCTGATGATAAAGTCCAACAGTCCCTAAATTTCCTCTCTAAGGACTTGGTTGAAATGTGGAAAAGAATAATAAATCCAGGGCTTTACACCCAGTACATGGTTGATGTGGAAGAAAGAAACAATGAATACACAAAGGAAAATCTTGATATCTGGTTATAGGTAAAACAGTAAAAAATTAAATTACTTTTTAAATGTCAGAGTAAAAATGTGAAACATTTTATGGAGGAAAACTTTGAGAATTACAAATGTAGGGAGCAGAGTATTATGAAATTTCATATATCCGTCACACAGTTTATTAATTGCTAATCCACAGACAATCCTGTTTCACCTATACTTCCACCAGCTTCTGGTTTCATCACTAAAGCAAATTCTGCTGTTTTCTGAACATTGTCTATTAACAGTGAAACCTTCGTACAACATCAAGGACTGTAAAATACTTATGAAGTAACTCCAATAAATTGATCTTAATGCGTTGAGCTTTGCGTTTCATGGCTTCTGTTTTTTTGCCATTCCGAGCCCAACCCTCACTGGTCAGCTCTTATTTCAACATCTCAGTCTTTCTAAATTCATAATTTCTCCCTCTGTATATATTCAGCAGCTGCTGTGTCATTCATGGCAGTTAAAGTTCTTCATTTATCCATAGTTCCTCTTGTTTTTCTATGTTTCCCTTGGTACCTCTCTATAGTTACTGAGATAACATTCACTTTAAGAATAAATTGCCTGTATTAACCTTGTCAGATGTTATTTCTTCAACTAGTCAGCAAGAGTTTTGTTACTAAATATGTGGTAGAGCTAACGGCTTTGATCTGTCTTTGTTTCTATGTACAGAAGCATTTTATTACAAAATGAAATTCCTTTCCTTAGGAATTAGAGTTTCAGCTATTTTTTACCAAGATTATTAAATAATTAATATAATTAAATAGAGTTTTAAGCATGATTACTACAATTTTATAAACTTAACTGTTTCAAAAATTGCGATTATTAGTTGGGTGTGGTGGCTCACACCTCTAATCCTAGCACTTTGGGAGGCTGAAGTGGGAGGATCCCTTGAACCCAGGAATTCTACGCTGTGGTAAGCTGTGATTGCACTATTACAATCTAGCCTGGGCAACAGAATGAGACTCTGTCACCAAAAAAAAAAATCAAATTAAAAAGTGTGGTTATTTATCTATAAAATCTACTTCTACCTTTTCCTAAAGATGTCAGCAAGCATGTCCTGGAAATATTTTAAGATAAAAAAAAATACATATATTGTTGTTTAGAATGTTGCAAGCACTGTATTTATTAATCATGTTGTTTTCTTACAAATTTGCTAAAGGGTTTAATTAAAAGTAAACCAATTAGGTGCTGGGTCAAAGATTTCAAACTTTGTTTTTCATGACCTATTCCATGCTTTGTAATTTTTTGTTGTTGTTGAGAGTCAGACATAATGAATCACACACTGTGGAAACTAGGCCTTTCGTGTGAGGTTTTATGCTAGTCCTGCTTGGAGATGAACTTGTATTTAATGTTTTCTGTGACTGTCAGTGTCAGAGGCTCAGTTTCTTCTGAAGTCCTTGTTTTTGTCTTTCCCATCACTTTGACAAAGGGGAAGAAAGAAATCCAATGTAGTGTGTGTGTGTGTGTGTGTGTGTGTGTGTGTGTGTGTGTGTGTGTGTATTTCTTGCAGCTCTTTCTGCTGTAATTTATTATTGTTGTACTGGAGTCTTATTGTTGTGGTGGTGAGATACAGGGTAGAAAAAATATTCTATAATTGTATGATTAACTCTCAGGTTTTTTAGTAAATCTGTGTCTCTGGGCTGTGATTTTCACAAATGTTTACATTTGTATTTGTTTGAAAATTTTCATAGTAAATGTTTATTTTTTATTATATTTTAAAATTTTTATTATAAAGATATGGGATACAATTCAGGGTTAGGTATATAAACATTGATCATGCAGGTACCCTTGTTGATGAGGTATGCTCCTCTCTCCCTAAGCAGTTTCCCTCAACTGCCAGTCCCACCCCGCCCCCAGCAGTTTCCCACTACTGCCAATCGCTTTCTTATAGCATTATACTTGTTGAAGGTCAGCTTATGAATGAAAACATATGGAACTCTGTTCTTTGTTTCTGTGATAAATCACTGAGTATAATCGACTCCAAATCCATCTAAGTTGCTGCAAAGTAAATGTTTGAAAGGTGACTGTAGACTTCTAATTTCATCTCTGTGAGAGAGCAGTCCTGGGGACTGAGTCTTGGGAAACAACCATACATTCACAGTTTTTACCTCTAGCAACCCACCAATTCAAGAACAACTCCCCTTGTTTTTATACCTAACCCCTTGTGTTTCTGGCAGGAGGAGGAAAAAATTAAGCATTCTGAAATATTTCCAGAGCATTTCTCACAACAAAGGCCTTCTCTCCAAGGAAAAAGACCACCAGATTTTTCCCAACCTGGAGAAAAATAATTGTCCAACTTCAATCCCATTGAAGCTTCTTGTCTCATCTAAGGAGAAAAAATATATATGTATACAAATACAAAATTATAAAAAGTAGTATACAGAATGTACCCATCACACAACAGATCACAGGTAGCAATATTTGCTGATCTTGTTTCATCTACGTCTTCCATGTTTTTATTTTGACTGAGAATTTTAACACAAATACCAAACATCAAAACGCCCAATATACAAAACTCCTAAGCCTTATTTAGTACTGTTTCTATATTTATATTGACTGAATATTAGATATGAACAGGGAATTATTATTTACTTTGTTGGGTCTTATATTACTGCAGTTAAGTATTTTAAAATTATTTATGTATTTTCCCCTCCTGTCCTCTAGCAACTCCCAATCTACTCTCCATCTTTATCATAAAGTGGATCTAAAAAAGTTTATCTCATGAAGACGTTTTAAAAATTAAAATGAATATATACTAGCTGTACATATGTATGGATTACATATTATATTTTGCTATAGGTATACAATGTGTAATGAACAAATCAGGGTAATTGGGGCATTTATTATCATAAACATTTATAATTTCTTTGTGTTATGAACATTCCAATTCTACTCTTTTAGTTAGTTTGTAATACACAATACATTATTAACTATAATTGTTCTACTGTGTTACCAAATACTAGATCTTATTCATTCCTTCCAATTGTTTTTTGTACCCAGTGACCATTCCACTCTCATCTTCTTCTCCCTATTGCCCATCTAGTAAGCATCATTTGACTTTCTATCTCTATAAGTTAATTTTTTTTTAACTACCACATAGTAGTGAAAACACGTAATATTTGTCTTTTGGTGTCTGGTTTATTTCACTTAACATAATATTCTCGAGTTTCAGCCATGCTTTTGCAAATGACAGAACCTTATTTTTTATGGTTGAATAATATTTCATTGTGTATACATACTATATAAAACATATATATTAGAGATAAATGCTGAAAAATTTAGAGGTGCTTGGGGTCTTTGTCGCTGTTTTTAATTCTTAGTAGTTATATAGTAAAAGTCAGAATTATTTAAAAGAATATCCTTAAAATAATTGACTCTTACCATCCTACATACTTATCACTGAAGTGTAAAATGCAGTACATTAAACCTTCTTAAATCTGTTAGTGCTTAAATTAACTGCTTAGTAAAATTAACTTTTACACTTTTCTACTCTAATGAAAATTGTGTTTTATTTTCTCCATAGGGTCGTTTCTTTCATACAATATGCCAGACATCACCCAATAATATCATACTATGCATTAGATGCCAAGATCCAGAGGAGAAAAAATATAGCTTTTTTTTTAGAGGCAAAGAAAGAAAAGTTTATTTAAAAGTAAATTAGAGAGAGAAAGAGCAGAGAGAGAAAATTCACCTCCTGAAGGTGAGGGAGGGGACCAAAGCCAGGAAGCATGGCAACAGCCATAGCTCAAAGAGCACATGGCCACACCAGAGTCTAGCAAGGCAATGACCCGAAAAAATATAGCTTTAAGAAGAAAATTATTATGCAGTCACCTAAATAGTTGGTTAAACATGAAATATTTATCTTGACATTTATGTACAAAGTTACCTCAAGGCAACCAAAAGAGTCAATAAAGAAAATGTACTCTTTATGTTAATATTCATATCAAGTAATAAATGAGGAAAGAGTGATGGAATTAGGATGCCATCATTTTCTACCCTTTAAGGTATTAATGGATTGAGACAATAATCAGTAATGACTGATGACATCACAAAAAGAGATAGCCAGAATTATGAAAGAATATAACACCATTTATGAAGTGGTTTTGTGTCTTAAGGCTTGTAGACAAAAATATCTCCGTTCTCTATATGTATGTCCTGCAAATTAGTGGTTAAATTCAGAGGTCTTCGATTTATGGTAATTTACTTTATTGATTACATGTACTTATTCTCTTCGTACACTGACAAATTCAACTTTAACATACACCTATATTTGGGGAGGGAGCACATAACATCAATAAAGGAACTTGATCTCAAACCAGGTGAAGTGGGGACCAAAGGAGACCCAAGCTTTACCTGTACGAGGATCACTTACATACATAATCCTGAATTATACCCCACATCTTTAAAATAAAAAAGCAAAAATAACCTATATTTTAGGTTGTATTATTAATAATTTTACCTGAGCTAGATTGATTATATGTGACTCTAAACTTAAAAATATGTTTTATAATAAACTCTATTCACAATCTCATTCAAGCATAATTTCACTTGGCTATTTCACATATTACAAAAGACATGCACATATTGTGTTAAAAGGTGTCTTTTTGGGAATTGCTAAATATTACTAGTAATCACAATATTTAAGGTGAATTTTGTGTCTGGTTCTACTATTCAATTTATATGCATTTTCTCACTTATGTTAATATTACTATCATACAATAAGGAATCTGAACACTAAAGAAGATATAAAACTTTCCAAGGTTATGTAAGTATCAAAACCTAGTTGAGTCTGACTCTCATGTCTGTATTTTTAGTCACAAAAAACTATTTTATCCTGCTGGTGCATAAGTTAATAAATTTTCAGTGGAAAGTCATTTATGATTAAAATCTTAGATAGCAAACATAAAATTTCCCACCCCTTTACATATGATACGTTTTAAAGTGATTTGGTTATTCACAATGATATCTATACACTTACCAAATGACTCAGACATCCCACTTCTACATGTTTATCCAAGATAAATAAAAACACCTTTCCACACCATATGCGAGCAAACCTAAATCTGTATTAGTTTCCTATTGCTGCTGTAACAAATTATCACAAACTAGTGGTTTAAGTCAACATAAACTTATCCTCTTTCAATGTACAGGTCAGAGTCTAAAATCAAGAAGTTTTTTGGTCTGTGTTCTTTCCAGAGGTTTCAGGAAAGCATCTTTTTTTTTTTTTTTTCCTGTTTCAGCTTTTAAAAGCCACCCATATTCCTTGACTTACAATCTCTTTCTTGCATCACTCCAACCTTTTGCTGTCATAATGTCGTAGCTTCCTCCCCTATAACACCATTGCAACATTATTCACAATAGCCACAAATATCAATCGACTAGTGAATGAATAAACAAATTACGGTATACTCGTAATGTATAATACTACTTAGCAATAGATACAACTACCATGAGGATGAATATTGAATATATAATGCTAAGTTTGAGAAGTCAAATACAAAATTCTACATGCTATATGTAAACAATTCTAGAAAAGTAAAACTATTGTAACAAAAAGCAAGTCAATGTTTGCCTAAGGCTCAGAGTTAAGTGAGGTGATCCAAATAGAAGGACCATTTTTAGAATGAGGAATATGCTCTCTATCTTTATTTTGGTGGACATTATAAAATTGTCATAACTCATCACCTGTATACTTAAATTGAAAGGGTTTGATTTTATTTAAGCTATGCCTCAATACATTTTGAAAACTGTTGATAGAAAATTCAGGTTATTTTATGATTTCTTGTCTTTTTGTCACATTACTACTTTTCCAGAGATTGGGTTTGCCAGTGATATAATTTTTGTCAACTTACACACTAACTAGTATGTGACTGATGAGTGCCACATTGTTCATGATACAAGACAGATAAGCATATACTACATGTCATTAGAAAGACAACTATAGTTATAGAAATTAAGGTGGGAAATTATTCCTTTTTTAAAAAACAAACCTGAGTTTGAACTTTCAAATGCAGAAAATGTCACTGAAAAACTTTCAAAACTTTTTAGATAATTCTCTTTCCGTCATAGCAGTTTATTAAACTCTTGACCCAAGCAATTACTACAAACTGATACCAGGAGTTATGCAAAGAGTTTAACATTAAAACTAGATCTTCATCTCTGAAAGCTCTTCCTGTGTATAGCACAAGGAAAAAGAGGCTAACAGCAAATAAACTTTGGTGCTGATTCCCTCAATGAAAGGAAGATTAGTAAAGGTGCCCCTCATTCTTTATAATATCTTTATTTGCAAAATGATCTAAGTGTCTAGTTTTGATATGTGAGCGTTAACTTTGCAAAATGCTATTTGCCAAAACATCAAAGAGATGTTTTCTTAATTATGGTTATTATTATAACCATAAATTTTACATACAAGTCTTGCTTTGCATAAGTTAATAAAAAGTTCAATTTCCTTCATTTTACCAAATCAGTCACAGTGCAACTTTAATTTAATTCGTCCTTCTGTAGAATTATCTGAACAAGTAGGAGTCATTAATTTGTAAGTTATTTACAAGCACTCACTGAAGCACATATACTGCTGATTTATGTGGCAGCTAAAGGTCTATGAAGAAGGCAATGCTCACTAATCACAAGCACCTGGGACATTATCACCTCAAAGCAACTGACATCTTGAGCGTCTTAAAACTGTCACAGAAGGGTTGACACTTATTAGAGGCACTTCACAGTAAGAATCCTGAGCACCAATGGTTCAAAGCATCTATTTCCTCCAGGGGTAAATTATGACATAAATATTAATATCAATTACATCATTCTGTGTCACACATCTAACTACTATCTTCAACTCATCCCTTAACCCCCACATCCAATTAAAGAACACGTCTTGAAATTCCAACTCATGCATTTCTTTCAACTCTATCCTTCATCTCTTCTGTTGTGTCTGGGCTAATTTAGTGACCGCTCCCCAGCCATCCTGCCCTAAATCTGGCTCTGTGCTACTTACTGTACAAAAACCGAATGTGATCATGCCACTCACCACTTAATCCTTTTATCCCCTCCCTCTGGATGCTTCCAGGTTGAGATTGGGATATTTTGGCCCAAGATTTAAGAACTCAGATGATCAGATCTTTGTCTACGTTTCCAGTCTCATTTTCCATCAACCTTCCTTTTGTCTCCACTGCTGCGGGCACGGGCAGGGGTGTTACCATCAGAAGAAATAAAGGGTCTTTCCCTGAACACAGTATTCTATATCACATCTCCAATTTGTTCTGATCCCCCCAACCTTCGATGTGTCTTTCTGGTCAACTCTTACAATACTTTCATATCCACTTTTGTGTCACCTACCTCAGATGCTTTCTTTGGCTCAGTATATATCAATTATTTACTCTCTCTTCTGTGTTGTTCCAGTATTACTTTTAAAAAAAATCTTATTTTCCACCGAAACAAAGAACTGAGTATCACATGTTCTCAATCATAAGCAGATCCTGAGCATTGACCATGATACTATGAGAAAGGAATTGGCAGTAGTGGAAAACTGCCAGGAGAGAAAGCGGGGTGGACACATAACATTATTAAGTGTACCTGGTCTCAAACCTGGAAAAGTGGGGACCAAAGGGTGGCCCAAACTTTACCTGTATGATGACCACTTATCTACCTAATCCTGAATTGCACCCCACATCTTTAAAATAAAAATAAATTTTAAAGATAAAAAAATCTTATTTTCTGCTAATTTCCTACAGATTACCAATTTACATGTTCCTTTTTGACTTCTATCCTATAACTTTTCTGTGGGAGGAATCTTGTCTTCCTCATCTTTGCAGGAAGGTGGTGGCCAATGTGCAGTAGGTGTTAATTGTACACTGAAGTGGACAACTGTAGAAAAAATTTTGTATTAGTGAAAAGTTAAACTAGATGGTTTTTAATATCCTTTCCACCTGAAGAATTCTTTTATCACTTTCCTCTTTATAATATCATCCCAGAGCTCCAATCTGACAAACACAGACACTTTCTAGTGGGATTCTCTTTGCTAGGAAATTTTTGAGCATTATAAAATACAACTACTTATGAATGAGGCAGAGCAAATATAACACTCTTTGCTCTTTTTAACAGCATATAGATATTGTAGAACGTTCTTCTTTCCCATTACATGCTACAAACACAAATATTAAGTTGACTCGATTTTATTGTATTTATTCTTAATCTTACTTATTTCAAAAATTGTAACAAACACGGGGAATGCATTCTGGTATAAATGTACATGTTGCCACTCTTTAGTTCAGCAATATTGCTTGAATCAATTACTTTTTGAGAAAGGTAAAATTTCAGTAGATTTTTAGCTGAAGTATTAAAAAATAATTCATTTCCCTTAAGTGTTCACACTCATTGTACTGTACGTAGATTTTAGTAATACATTTTGGGAACACTGATTCATTCAATTTTCCCTGTAAATAGCAGACTGAACATGCTTGCCCCCATAAAAAAAAAATCAAAAAGACATTAGCAAAAAAATGATTTCAATGCTTCTTCTATATTCTGTGAGATAAATGTTTAGAGTTATATTTAAATAAGATGATTTTTTATGACCCTGCCGTTTATCAAATCAACACTTTATCCTATTCACATTGATATTTATTACTGTTTCCTAACTAACTCCATGGTACATAAATGAAGTTTATAGGCACTGTCAAATGTGGTAGATGAAATGCTTAAAAACAGAATCTTACCCATGAAAACATATCTATGATCTGTGTCAAGATGTTCTGAAATCAAGTTGAAATATAAACACAGACTGTTGTATTTTAAAATATCAAGGGTTTCACAGTGGTTACCGGTCCTATTCTACTGATGAAATGATGGATTCGGAAAAATGGTCTGTTCTATCTATTACCACCACCTCCACTTCTATCTGTTTCTTCCTAGGTGAACTTCTTTTACAAATGCTTTCCTTTCTCTTGGATACTTCTGTTTTCCTCTCGTGTGTCTTTTAATCTCTTCTTCACTACTATATTTTTATTTTCCTTCATATACATGTATTTTTCTGCTGGGTCTTTAAAAAGGTCTTTCTGTGAACTGGTTAAATAACCATTCTCTTTTCCTTCTTTTTTGCCAAAGATGGTTAAAAAAAAAAATTCCTCTCACTGTCTTCCTCCTCCTTTCACTTCCACTTTCACCTCTTAATAAGTAACCTCATACTTGATGATGCAGCTCCATAAGGACTTTTATTAGCCCTCACTGTCCTCAAATACTCTGTTGGATTTGCTGTGTTGAAACAATAAATCCCTTTCTCTTTCCTTTCTGGAAACTTGTTCTCCCCTAAATTGCATGCAGCTGTATTCTTTTGGGCTTCTTCTAATGTGATCTAAATGTTGGACAGGTTAGAATTCTGACTACCTGGATTCAATCCTTGATGCAACATCAACTGCTGTGTGACCCAGAACAAGCTACTTCCCCTCTACCTGCTGCAGTTTCCACATTTAGGCTCAGGTCTTATCTTTGGAGCAGGTAATCTGTCAGTCACTGCCCCTAGAAATGAAGCAGATTGCATTAAACAAATGGATCTTCTTCAATCAAGCCAAATCCAAAAAAATTTTCTCAAGCAATGAAGTTAAATATTTAGCTATTTTTGGAAATTAGTATTATACCATTGATAATGTGCTTCATTGTGTCTCACCAGATAAAATAAATAAAATAATGTGTGTAAATGTGTTAAAATAAAATATAGGCATGTTTGGATTCGATACTTGACAAATACTCAAATATACCTTAAGTACTAAAAACCATACCAGGTATCTGAAAATTTAGTAGTGACTAAAACATGTCATATAATATATATCAATGTTAGGATCATTTATTCTGTAATTTAACTGGTGCCAATAGAATTGAAACATTCAAAAATCTCACTTAAAGATTGGAAGTATGCAGCTAATTTATTTTATTTTTGTTTTCACCCAAGCTGGAGCGTAAGGGCACATCCTTGGCTCACTGACACCTCAAGTTCCTAGGCTTAAGCAATCATCCCATCATAGCCTCTCGGGTAGGTGGGATTATAGTCATGTGCCACCATGCCTGGTTATTTTTATTTTTATTTTTTGTAGAGGCAAGATCTTACTTTTTTTGTTCAGGCTGGTCTCAAAATCCTGGCCTTAAGTGATAATCACATCTCAGCAGGTGTGAGCCACCCCACCCCCCAGCCTAACGACTTTTATTTTATAATGTAAGTTCAACTCTAAAATATGTTGTCTATATTAACTGGAAATCACACTGAAGATTGAAAAGCTTGTGTCTCATACTTTTCCTGAGAACAAACTTTGGAAAGGAAAAGGTCATTAGCATTACCATCATTTGTCGTAGGAAAGACTAATGTGTTTGCTACTGATACTGCTACTGAAAATGTGTACACACGTGAACACATAAGTTCAGGTTGCAGTGAGGAGAGTCATGGTTTTCTAGCCTCAGGAATGTAACAGAAGAAATGAAAACCAAGTCTCCCATCGTGTGAGCTACTCTGTAATACATTTATTGTGTATAGTAATTTTGGTAACAATGTAAATCTACATTTTAATATACATTTTAATTTTTAATGATAAAAATATCATTATATTTTTACTAGAATTTCATTATGACTGCTGATAACTAGGAGGACATCAGACAAGTTTCCTCTTGTGTTGATGTGAAAGTTTTTTTATTTTACTGTGTATATTGTATTCTTAATATACCTCTTTAGCAACGAGTATCTGCTCTTTCTTAATCCTGTTTAATACAGTATCTTCACTTGTAAGTGGGATAAACCACTCAGATACAGCCAATTTTAAAAAATCGTATTCTTCTTTCTTAGTCTCCTCCTCTTTTTCCCTATTTCTCCACGAATGAGTGGGTTTTGGAGTGCACATGAACTTAACCAGAAAAAGAGAAATCTGGATGACAAAATGCAATTAGACTGGATAAGGTAGACACATTTTGTCTTCCCTTTTTTTCCCATATGTCAAGATTTTTATTTATTGTCTAAATGCAAGATACCACTTATGAATATGACTTTCTTTTTTTATTTTGAAACCCACAAAAAATTTTAATAAATTTTAAATGAAGATTAACCCTTGTTTCCTCTGTTGAAGAGAAGTTTGATCTCTTTATGTTTACATAATACGACATCCTCAATTTTAGGGGCCAGAATAGTGATCTTCACTTTTGATGAGAAAATAATCACTTGAGCTTCTTGGGAAAGTTGAAAATTCTTCAAAGATACCCTCAAAGACAGTAATGTTATGAATCTGAGTGGACGTAGAAATCTGTATTCCAGGTGATTTTAGTGCAGATAATTCAAGGCCTAAGGTTTGAGAATTTTTCAGCTACATTTTGGTTTCTTGCAAACATGCAAACCATTTTTTAAAAAAATCTCCAAACTTCTATAATTCAAATAATTATGTTTAGGTCTAAACCTTCAAAGTTATAAAGTAACGGGAGAAGGCGGTGTCAAGTTTCCCAATATGTCTTTTGTGGAGTTGACAGTTGATGCAACACCCTAGAGATGTCTTCAGAGCAGAGCAAATATTTCACAGGCATTCTGTCATGGTGTACCCATTTGTGACAAGTGGAACACACACCATAAGAGGGTTCAAGTATGTTGGAATAGGAGAAACATAGTGGGGGCGGGATTTTCATCAGCTCTCCCAGAATTATTTTGCTGGGAGAGAATGTTTGATGAGTATTTTAGCAACAGAGTCTAAATCAGGCAGAAAGGCTTCCTTCATTCAATAGGCCATAGGATGTTGTTAACAGTTCAGCCACAGAATTTCCTTGATTTTGTACAAGCCTCCAGAGTAAGGGGTGTCTGTAACTAGAATAAAAGCATAATCCATGTTCAGAACTAGTGCAATATTTTTTGAAATAATTTCTCCTTCTTTGACTAAAGTATCTAAATAGATTATCTGTCTTAAGCACAGAGAATATCATTCCTTTTTTTCTTTTATAATAAAATTGATAAGACAAAAGTGCCAAATCTGAGCGGACTCAGAAATCTGTATTCCAGGTGATGGATGATTTTAATGCTGATAATGCAAGGACCAGGGTTTGAGAAGTTTTAGCCTGCCTTTTTGTTTCCTGCAAATGTGCAAACAATTTTTTTTAAATGCTCCAAAATTCTATTATTCAAATAATTATGTTTAGGTCTAAACTTTCAAGGTTATAAAATAAAGGGAAGAGGCAGTGGTAAATTTCAGAACTATGTTCAGAACTAGTTGTGTGATCATATTTTTGGAAATAATTACTCCTTCTTTGACTAAGGCATCTAAATAGATTATCTGTCTTAAGCACAGAGAGTATCATTATTTTTCTCTTTTATAAAAAAATTGATGAGACAAAAGTGCCAAATGTATTTGTCTGCATAGGAAGGTCAAGATCTGCATTCCTTCTCTCCTTCATTCTTCCATTGATGAGGCATATAAAAACGACAAAGGAAAAACACAAACACAATCGCATATAAAATACTGACTGAGATTGGTGGAATCTTGTTAGGAATTTTAACACCCAGAGTGAAATAAGCCTTGAAACAATATAACATTTTTCAAATGGTGTTTGTAAAGTCTATTATATGCAAGGTGACTTTCAATGAAGGTGTAAGCCTGATATTTGAGTTAGAAGTTCACTATGCATATATGACAATGATAAAGAAAATACTGTCTTCATTAGGTTGAGGCGTAAGTTCCTAGCATCTGTTTTTGCCATGACAACACCGCAGTGTTGGGAGTTTATCGTTTGTCATTCTTCATTTGTTCTGGTGAACATGCCTTGCAGTTTACAGGTTTGAAGAAAGTTAATGCTGTCCCTCCCTGGCTACATCGTCTCGCCCAGCACCCAGCACCAAGCTGCTGGTCACCCAGGGAGGCTCTGGGTGCCTGCCCCTCAGAGATACTGGTCCCATTACTGGCTGAAGTACCCTGTGAGGGAGCCAGGGCCACTGCCTGCCCTATGGATTTTGGAGTTCTGGAGCCTTGGACCCACCCTGGCTGAGGCACTCAGCGTGCAACCTCAAACTTGTGTAAGGGAACAGAACCCCAAGCTTGTATAAGGTGCTGATCGGAGGCTCCCAGTTCCAGAGGAAGGAATGCCTGACCCTCTCCTCCACCCCAGCCTGCTGGTGACACCCTGGATCCAGCACCCAGCTGTGCAGCTGATCCCCAGTGCCTCTCGCCCAGAGACCCAGACAAGCGGAGAGAAAAGATTCCCGAAAGTGAAGCTGCCATCAGGGCCATTAGCCAGGCAGATTTGCATTGCACCACCCACCTATCAGAGCCTCCATCTCGGTTCCTAAGGTAATGTCATTAAACAGGAGACAAAGCCCCTCTCCTACACTGAACAGACAGAGACAACTAAGTGTCACAGACCTTCCAAGCAGCTACTGCCTGCAACAAAAACAAAGGGGAGAGGCTGGAGATCAGAGCTGAAGTGATCTTAGACTCTCAGGAAAGATTCCAGAGCTAGTCTGATCTCTTATTTTGACTTTTGATTTTATCATTCTGACTGTATGTTTGGCTCCCTTTTGTTTGCTTTCTGACTTGCACTATCTATTTCATGATTTTATTGGTCTGTCTCTGTGTAGCTACCAATATTCTTTAGGGAATTTTCCTTCTGTGTTTTTTTCACTTCTCTCTGGCCTTGTGTCTCTTTTTCACCCGTTAGTTGGTATGTATATCTGTTTTCCCTCTCACCCTTCTCTCTTTCTAACTTCCTATTGACCCCCCCCCTTCCTCCATTATTTTCCTCTTTTGTACCTCCTTTCGATCCAGGGATCAAACCTACATACTGCTGCACAGACAAATTGCAAGGCAGTGGGAAATAGGTTCCGGTGTGTTCATATACCTGTTGGTGGATGCTAGAATCAGGATATAGATTCTGAATCACAGCTTCCCCCTCAATTAAACCTCAAAACTGCAAAAAAGTACAGCCTGCAGCCCACACTCCAACCTCAAAAGTGAACAAAACCAGAGGATCCTCATAAGGAAGAACAGATTTTACAAGTGAAACAAAAGTAATCCCACCTTCCCTGAAAAACAGAATTAGAAAAGGGGAGGGAAAGGGGGAGAGAGAGAAAAATCCTCACAAATGAAGAAAAACCAAAAGAAAAATATGGGTCTCTCCCAGACCCCTGGGAGGGCAGACACTGAGAAAACTGACTTCAGAATACAAACAATGAAGAGCCGCCAGAATGACTGATCTCAAACGACAAACCTAGATATCAAGACATTAATGGAGAGATTAAAAAGAATTTAGGAGAGACAAGAAGAAACTAGAAAGGAGCTGATATCTGAGATAACAGTAATAAAGAATACTGTGAATGAAATAACAAACAAACTGATAAGCATGGAAAGCAGAATTAGCCAAGCAGAAGAAAGAATCTCAGAGCTTGAGGACAAAAATATAGAACTAACCCAAACTCTTAAAAACACAGAAAATAAGCTCAAAAAGACAGAACAAAACCTTCAAAAGATGAGCGATTACTTCAAGAGACCAAATCTAAGCGTAATTGACCTTTCTGAGGCAGAAAGAGAGACAGTGACCACACTGGAACCAACTTTCCATGAAATCATTTGAGAAAACTTCCCTTATCTAATCAGTGATGCAAAAATTCAAAAACAAGAGATTCAGAGAACCCCTGCAAGACAACAAATGAGAAGACCAACTCCTAGAAACATAATAATTTGCCTAAATAAAGTAGGTATAAAAGAAAAAATCCTAAAGGTAGCAAGAGAAAAAGGCCAGATCACCTATCATGGAAAACCAATTAGAAAAGCAGCAGATTTATCTACAGAAACCCTGCAGGCTGGGAGAGCTTGGAACCCTATCTTCAAAGTCCTAAAAGATAAACAATTTCAACCAAGAATAACCTACCCAGCCAAGTTAGGTTTCATCAGCAAGGAAGAATTAAAATCTTTCCCAGATATCCAATCCCTAAGAACTTATGCTGCCACCTAATCACCTCTACAAGAAACACTTAAGAAAGTACTAAACACAGAAGAAAAGGAAAAAAGAACAACATTCTTCACAAGAGTACAGGAAAAAGAATAAAATACACATGAACCAACACCAAAACCAAAAGAAGACAAAAACCAAGTGGAAGAAAAACAACTCTACAAGAACTCTATGATAGGGATGAACTCTCACATTTCAATGATTAACCTGAATGTGAATGGACTAAATGCACCACTGAAAAGACATAGAATGGCAAAATGGGTCAAATATCACCAGGCAACAATATACTGCCTTCAAGAGACCCATCTCACTAGAAAGGACATGCACAGACTCAAAGTAAGGGGATGGGAAACAAATTTTTCAGGCAAATGGAACACAAAAGAAAGGAGGAGTCGTGATCCTAATTTCAGGCAAAATACTATTTAAGCTATCAAAAATTAAAAAAGATACAGAAGGCCACTATAAAATGATAAAAGGTTCACTCCATCAACAAGAAATATCTATCCTAAACATATATGCACCTAACATAGGTGCACCAACTTTCATAAAGCAACTTCTAGGAAGACTAAAGAAAGATATTGACTCTAACACCATCATAACTGGGGACTTTAATACCCCACTTATAACCCTAGGCAGATCATCAGGACAAAAAATCAGCAATGAGATCCGGAACCTCAATGTGACTCTTGACCAAATGGACTTAATTGATACCTACAGAACACTCCATCCAAAGACCACAGAATACAAATTCTACTCATCACCGCATGGAACGTATTCTAAGATCGGCCACATAATTGGCCATAAATCAAGCATAAGCAAATTTATAAGGAACAAAATTTTACCATGCACCTTTCAGACCACAGTGGAATAAAAATAAATATTAACACCAACAAGGTCCCCCCAAAACCAACAAAGACATGGACACTAAACAGTATGATGCTAAACAACTCCTGGGTCAATGATGAAATCAAAACAAAGATCAAAAGATACCCGGAAACAAATGAAAATGAAGATCATCTTACCAAAATATCTAGGACGCCATAAAAGCTGTAGTAAGAGGGGGAATTTATATCCCTACAAATGCACATGAAGAAAATGGAAGGATCACAAACTGACAGCCTAACAAGCCACCTAAGGAAGCTTGAAAAGCAAGACCACAAAAACCCTAATTTCAGCAGAAGAATCCAGATCACCAAAATAAAAGCCCAAATACAGGACATAGAAGACAAAAAGACAATACAAAAAATTAATTAAACAAAAAGCTTGTTCTTTGAAAGGATAAACAAGATTGATGGTCTCCTAGTTAGACTGACCAAGAAAAAGAGAGAAAAAACCCAAATAAGCACAATCAGAAACACAAAAGATGAAGTCACATGTGACCCTAAAGGAATACAAAAGATCTTTAGAGACTACTATGTACACTTGTATGGAAACAAACTTGAAAACCTCAAGGAAATGGAGAACTTTCTATCATCACACAACCTGCCTAGGTTGAAACAAGAAGAAATTGAGACCCTAAATAGACCAATAACAATCAAGGAAATTGACTACATAGTAAGAAAACTACTTACAAAAAAAAAAAAACCCTGGACCATATGGCTTTCCATTTCTACAAGACATTTAAGGAGAGCTGATTCCAATCCTACTGAAGGTATTTCAGGTGATTGAGAAAGATGGAACCCTCTTCAGATCATTTTATGAAGCTAACATCACATTGATACCCAAGCCAGGTAAAGATCCAAGAAAGAAAGAGAACTATAGGCCAATATCTTTGATGAACATAGATGTTAAAATTCTCAACAAGATCCTGCAAGCTGGATTCAGCAACTCATCTCAAAAATCATCCATCATGACCAAGTAGGCTTCATCCCTGGGATGCAAGGCTGGTTCAACATTCGTAAAACCATAAATGTAATTAAATACATCAACAGATGTCAAAACAAAAACCACATGATTATATCATTAGATGCAGAAAAAGTTTTTGATAAAATCCAGCACCCTTTCTTGATAAAAACCCTTGAACATCTAGGCATATGGGGAACATACCTCAAAATAGTAAAAGCCATCTATGAGAAACCCACAGTCAGCATACTCCTAAATGGACAATAATTGGAACCATTTCCCCTGAAAACTGGAACAAGACAAGGATGCCCACTCTCACTCCTCCTGTTCAACATAGTATTGGAAGTCCAGGCTAGAGCAATCAGAGAAGCAAAGGCAATCAGGGTTATCCAAATAGGAAAAGAGGAAGTCAAGTTATCTCTCTTTGCAGATGACATGATTGTGTACCCTGAAAACCCAAGAGAGTCTGTCAAAAACCTCCTTACACTGATAAAGGCCTTTGGCAAAGTCTCAGGATATAAAATTAATGTGCAAAAGACAATCGTATTTCCTTACACCAATAATAAACAAATAGAAACCCAAATAAAAAGCACAATTCCATTCACAATAACCACACACAAAAAAGGAAATACCTTGGCATCTTCCTAACCAGAGATGTGAAAGACCTTTATAATGAAAACTACAAAACTCTGCTCAAAGAAATCAAAGATGACACAAGCAAGTGGAAAAATATCCCATGCTCATGGATTGGAAGAATCAACATTGTGAAGATGTGCATCTTACCTAAGGCAATCTACAGATTCAGTGCGATACCTATCAAATTACCAGCAATATTCTTCTCAGACCTAGAAAAAACAACACAAGTATTCATATGGAAACACAAATAACCAAGAATAGCCAGAACAATCCTCAGCAAAAAAAAAAAAAAAGCAGATGGCATCACATTATCAGATTTCAAACTTTACTATAAAGCTACAGTCATCAAAACAGCTTGGTATTGGTATAGTAACAGGCATATAGATCAATGGAATAGAATTGAGATTCCAGAAGCAAAACCTCAATTTCTCAACCAACTCATCTTCGACAAAACCTCCACCACCTACCACTGGGAAGAGGAGAACCTATTCAGTAAATGGTGCTGGGAAAACTGACTGACCACATGCAGAAGTTTGAAACAGGACCCCTATCTATCCCCATACACAAAAATTGACTCCAAATGCATCAGAGACCTAAAAACCTCAAACCATAAGAACCTAAGAAAAGGAAGGACATACCCTCATGGAAATTGGAACTGTCATCCAATTCCTGAACAAAACCTGAAACCCACAGGCCATAAGAGATAAGATAGACAAGTGGGACCTCATTAAATTGACAAGCTTCTGCAAAGCCAAAGAAACCATCAAGAGAGCAGGGAGACAGCCCACAGACTGGGAAAAAGTATTTGCCAACTCCAGGTCTGAAAAAGGCTTAACATCTTGGATCTACAAGGAACTCAAACGTGCTGAAAAGAAAACAAACAACCCCATTATAAAATGGGCAAAAGATATGAACAGACACTTCTCAAAGGAAGACATCAGAGCAGCCAGCAGACACATGAAGACATATTCAACCTTACCAGGGAGAGGCAAATCAAAACCACACTGAGATACCACCTAACTCCAGTCAGAATGGCAATTATCAACAATTCAAAAAGTAACAGTTGCTGGAGAGGGTGTGGTGAAAAGGGAACATTTCTACACTGTTGGTGGGAGTGTAAACTAGTGCAACCTCTGTGGAAAGCAGTGTGGCAATTCCTAAAAGTTTAAATATCAACTTCCCATATGACCCTGCAATCCCCCTACTGGGAATATATCCTGAAGAAGTCAAATCACTATCAAAAAGATACCTGCACACGAATGCTTATCGCAGCATTGTTCACAATAGCAAGAACCTGGAAGCAACCATGTTTTCCATCAAAAGAGGACTGGATTAAGAAAATGTGGTACATATACAGGATGGAATACTATGCAGCCATTAAAAAGAACAAAATCATGAATTTCGCAGCAACCTGGATGGAACTAGAGTCTATAATACCTCTCACAAAAACAATGACCTGAGTATCACATGTTCTCACTCATATAGTGGACCTTGATAATCCAACGTACTACCATATGAAAATGACTGACAGTGATGGGAAACTATGGGGTGGGGAGGGGAAGGGAGATGGGACTAATGGTAGTAAACATCTGTCTGGGGACAGGGAGACACCTCTTATCAACAAGGTTGCTTGAACGAAGCATATTTGTATACCTAACCCTTAACTGTACCCCACAATATCATAATAAAAAAATATTGATAAAAAAAAAAAAAAGCTTTGGTGAGGCTGGTTAAAAAAAAAAAGTTAGTGTTATCTGTGGACTAAAGGAAATGGAATGACAAGGGGGAAAAATGAATACTTCCAACATATTCTTCTGTTTGAGTTTAACAGAGGAGTCAAGACAGTGAAGGTGGCTGGAAACATTTGTGCCATGTGTGAGGGAGAATGCCATCGGGGAAAGCATGGCAAGAAAATGAATTTGCCTTTTTCAAAGAAGGCCACTTTGACCTGAGTTATTCTCCATGATCAGGAAGACCATCGGGCTTTGAAGAACACCATTTCAATGCTTTAATCCATGATGATCCATGTCAGCAAACCCAAGAATTGGCAAATGTGAGGAACTGTGACCAGTCAACCATCATATGACATTTACATTCCACGCACAAGCAAAAACGCTATGAACTCATGCATCAACCCAATATTTTACTTAAACTTATACTTTAGGCCAACCAAAACATTTTGTAAAAAATTGACAGCTACTTGCCTAGCACTCTTTCCATTGCTAAAGACACAAAGGTGATCAAAGGTTGCTCTTAATGTTGGAGAACTTAGAAGACAAATAAAAACTCTAAAGAAATTCTAGTACTTTATTCAAAATCTTCTTTATGCTATCCCATGTTGAAAGAAGAAGGAAGTAACTTAGTGGCATTCTTTGTGCAGGCCTCACTCTGCTAGTAGAGTTCCATCAACAACTGTGTAACTTTGGTATTATTTTTTTCACATTTTTATAATAACAAAACTAAAGAGTAGACCAAGAATACCATGGTCAAAGTTGTAAATCCTAAGTGTGGTACTGTTTAGCAACTCTATTAGAGATGATGACTTCTCCAGGTGGCTTTTAACATATGGACAAAAATGTTGGGCCAGCAACAGTCTCTAACAGGGATCAAATATGAAGACACCATCTTTTCCTTACTGCAGTGGTTCCCTAGAACTTTGACAGTCATTCAAGGATTCTACTATCTTAATAACATTAAGACATGATTTGTCTTTCTACTGTGCTGACATTTTCACTGATAGAGCAAAAACAATGGTGACTGAAACTGTGGGTGACTTACGAGAAATCAAAGTAGGGCAACCAAATATTATTTGTAGATTTACAATCATTGCATTTCTCACTGTCATGTAACACACATGCACGTGTGCATGTGCACACAGAGATGCTAGTTTTACTTATGACTGTTCTTGATAAAGCAATACAATGATCAATTTTATTAATATTTTGTGTAACAAAATGGGAAATGTCTATGAAGCTGTTCCACTGCATGCCAAAGCTTTTCTGTCTCTAGGTAAAGCTCGTGTGAGTGTTTCAGTTGTTAGTTGTACCTTTATTTCCAAAACACTGTTTTTCTGGAAATTTCAACACACTTACAAACTGTGATTACACAAACTTGGATATTTTGCTGATATTTTCTAAAACAAATATGAAGCAAATCTGTCAGTTTAAGGGAAACAACTGAGAGTACTTTCTGCCAAGGATGAAACTTGAGCTTTCAATCAAATGTTAAAATTTTAGAAAAACTATATTGTCATCTTACATTTATGATTTTCCCAGTAGAGATTTGTGGAGATTTGTCATGACATAATGAGTATTTTTGTATTATATAATAAATGTATCAAAATATGATTTTCTAAGTCAATCACAGAATGACTCATACATACTGTTACAAAATAAATATGGGTAAAAGATCCATTTAAAGTGTACAATAGAAAGCAATTTGTATAATAAGCATATGAGAGATATAAATTTCATTTTTCTTTAGTCATACAAGAATAGACATACATCCACACACATACACATTGCTATGCTATTAGCAAATCACATAACCGGCAATATCACATAATCCTACATCTATCCTACAGTGTCCAGTCTCCTCATAATTCTTATCATCCCTGTTGTTTGTATATTCTCTTTGCATAAACTGTTCTGTAAGATTTGTTCATCATTCATTGATGTGATCACTGCTGGTATTCTTAGAGCTTACTTTTTACTGCTGGGCCTTCTAGCTCCGCCTTCCTCCAGCTGTCCAAAAATAAGTTGGGGTGAGAAATTGACTCTTCTTGGTATTTTCCTATGTATGGACTACCCAGAAAACATGTACTCTAACTACTTCTTGTCTTTCAACAAGAGATTGAACAACTCAATAACTACACATAAAAAAATATAGAGATCACTAGTAAAATAAACCACTAGTTTTCATCTGTGATATTCCAATGTAAACAGCCTCAAAAAATCCCTAAACTCTGCTTCCAAGTCCTATGAAGAGGTGATCTAAAACTTCAGTGTTAGCCAGTGTGTCTTATGGGTTCAACATCACTATTTCATCAATGCATTGATGAAATTTGTCAGGTCCCAATCTTTCAACTCGCTTTGATTTTGAGAACCTTATATCTGATTCAAATCACTGTTTATTTTAAAAATATTATAAAATTTTGAGACGTGTCTATTCATGTCTTTTGCCCACTTTTTAAAGGGCTGTTTTTTGTTTTCGGCGTGTTTGAGTTCCTTGTAGATCCTAGATGTTAGGCCTTTGTCAGATAAACAGTTGGCAAATATTTTTTCCCATTCTGTGGGCTGTCTCCTTACTCTCTTGATGGTTTATTTTGCTTTGCAGAAGCTCATTAGTTTGATGAGGTCCCACATGTCTATCTTATTTCTTAAGGTATGGGTATTAAGGGGTCTGAATAGGAATTAGTTGCCAGTTGCAATTTCCACAAGATTGTCTCCTCTGTTTTCTAAGATTCTTTTTTGTTTGTTTGTTTTGTCTTTGGAGTTTGAGTTGGAGTCTCACTCTGTTGTCCAGACTGGAGTGCAGTGGCTGCTCCCGACCACCGCAGCCTTGACCTGCTGGGCTCTGGTGATCCTTCTGCCTCAACCTTCCAAGTAGCTGCAACTACAGGTGCGTGCTACCACACCTGGCTAATTTTTTTGATTTATTGTAGAGATGAGGTCTTGCCAAGTTGCCCAGGTGGGTCTCGAACTTGCGGGCTCAGACAATCCACTCACCTCAGCCTCCCAAGGCGCGGGATGACAGGCTGAGCCACTGAGCCCGGCTTCTAAGATTCTTATACTTTGAGGCTTTACATTTAGGTTTTTGATCCATTAAGAGTTAATTCTTATGCATGGTGATAGGTAGGGGTATTGTTTTAATCTTCTGCATGTGCTCAGCCAGTTTTCCCAGCACTATTTACTGAATAGGTTCTCCTCTCCCCAGTGGTTGGTGGTGGAGGCTTTGTCGAAGATGAGTTAGATGATAAATTGAGGCTTTGCTTATGGAATCTCTATCCTGTTCCATTAATCTACATGCTTGTTCTCGTACTAATACCAGGCTGTTTTGATTACTGTAACCATAGAGAAGATATATGGGCAACCAATAGACACATGAAAAAGTGCTCAGCCTCACTAATCACAGAGAAATGAAAATCAAAACCACATTGAGATACCACGTAACCCCAGTAAGGATGGCCATCATTAATAAAGCAAACAACAACAGTTGTTGGCAAGATGTGGAGAGAAAGGAACACTTCTACACTGCTGGTGGAAATGCAAACTATGCAACCTCTTTGGAAGACAGTGTGGCGATTTCTGAAAGAACTAGAAATTGACCTTCCATATGACCCAGCAATTCTCCTATTGGTAATATACCTGGAGGAACTCAAACCGTTGTACAAAAAAGATACCTGCACACGTATGTTTGTTGCAGCTCTATTCACAATAGCAAAAACATGAAACCAATCATGTTGCCCATCAAAGCTGGACTGGATTAAAAAATGTGGTACATATACACAATGGAATATTATGCAGTCATAAAGAAGGACAAACATATGGACTTTGCAGCAACTTGGATGGATTTAGAGTCAATCATACACAGTGATCTATCACAGAAATAAAGAACAGAGTACCATATGTTCTCACTTATAAGTGGACCTTGAACAATTATTATAATGCTATAAGAAAGGGCTAGGCAGTTGAGAGAAACTGCTAGGGGAGGGAAGGTCATACCTCATCAACAAGGGTACCTGTTATACCTAACCCTGAATTGTACCCCACATCTTTATAATTTAATATATATATATTATAAAATTTAAAATGCATTCTTATATCTCTAGCCAGGTAAAGATCTTCTCTTTTTTTTTTTTGAGTTGGAGTCTCACTCTGTCACCCAGACTGGAATGCAGTGGCCGCTCCCGGTCACTGCAGCCTCAACCTACTGGGCTCCGGCCATCCTTCCGCCTCAGCCTTCCAAGTAGCTGGAATTACAGGCATGCGCTACCACACCCAGCTGATTTTTTGATTTATTGTAGAGATGAGGTCTCGCTGCCCAGGCGGATCTCGAACCCGCAGGCTCAGGCAATCCACTCACCTCAGCCTCCCAAAGGCACGGGATTACAGGCTGATCCACCGAGCCCGGCTAGATCTTCTTGTATTCATTGAAATAATTTTGAAGGGCATAGAGGCAAGATATGCCTAAATATATATGTTTGGTTTATTTTTAAAATGAATCATTGTAACAATCAGTCATATTCAACTTGTGTTATTGTGATAGATCTCACTTTGTTTGAAGACATTTTTAGATGGTTAATAAGTCTCCTCTGGTCTGTCCTGTCCTTTTTTATTATTATTTTGATAAACATCTCTTACTGCACTGACAACAATTTAACATGGGCTTAACTCTATGCCCCAATTAAATCATTTTTGTTGCTTGTTGTTAGACACTCTAAGTTTTGTTCTATTTGTTTTTGAATACAATGTTAAATTGTAACACAGAATATATACTAGAATCCATTTGAATCATGCCATTCATAGAGACCAGATGTCAGTCAAAATTTTAGTAACTGTTTGGTCAACTTTTTTTGCCATAGGATAATTGATTCCCATGTGTACCATATTACAAAATGTTATTTCCTGGGAAATTTTAAAAGTCAAATGAATTGAACCCATATGCAGTGTCTGAAATAAGATTAAGGAAGAAAACAAGAATTAGATCATGAAAAATTACCATTTTAATATTTATTTATTTTAATGTATTGTCCTTAGTTACATGTCCCAAAAGATTACTAAAGATATTCTTTAACTCTGAGAGTAGTTGATTGGGCATTATTTCTATGAAACAACAATCTCTAACACCACCTCTTATTTCATCCTGTAGACCAATTAATTTGATTCTTATTGATTGCTATCAATGGTCCATGTGTCAGATGTCTGCTCTATGTAGAAAAGCATTCATTTGGAAGCATGACCTGGAAAGCTCAAGTTTTATTGGGAGAGATAAGAGACAACAGCCTTAATAAGATTAACTCAGACACATGGGTGAAGAAACAATACTACAAAAGCACTTGATGTGGGGATAATTCATTCTTTTTAGAAAATGTTTACAGAAAAAAAGTGACAGTGGAATTGGGCTTTGAAGAGTGAGATGAAGCAAGGCATAAAAAGCAATAAAATCAATGAGATGGAAGAGTGAAAGCATGTGATATGTTGGGGAAAGGAAGAATATGTGGGGGAAAGGGATAGAATGTGGCATGAATGGAAGTAGCAGGGGAAAAAAAACAGAGCAGAAAAATAAGTTTAACAAATATATTGTATATCTAACAATTGTGATAATCTGTAAAGACAGGATGTACATGAAACAAAACAAGGATGGATAAAAGTGATGTAAGATCCTAGAGAGTTTTTGAGCTGGATTACGAACATTTGAATGAAATGATAAGAACTGAGGGCAAATTTAAAAGTTTTGAGAATGCAAGTAGCCATAATTGGATCTGTGTTATGTAAAACCGCAGAGAAGGAGGGGAGAAGACAGTCGAGTGAAGGGCTACCAATTTGTTGGAGAAGATTAGATGAGCTCTGACAAACATACAAAGTAGGACAGTAGCGGAGGGCGTGGAGATTACATAACAGATGTGATAGATGTCTCCTGGCAGAACAAATATGAATGAATGATCAAAGCAGATACTCGAAGTGATCCATCCATCTCCCGTCAGCATTTGCCTTTTCTCTGCACTCTGGCCCAAAATTCCAAGTGCCAGTGCCTCTGATTCTTTTCCTCGGAGTACTCTTTGACTACCAGAGATGACTCTGATTTCTTTTAATATTTTTTTAAATAAATGTATGTGGTACAAGTGCAGTTTTGTTACATGCATGGATTATGCAGTGGTGAAGTCAGAGCTTTTAGTGCATTCATCACCCCAATAATGTACATCATTCCTTTTACATAAATTTTTATCACCCATCCTCCCATCTTCTCACCTTTCTGAGTCTTGAATGTCTATTATTTCACACTCTATGTCCAAGTGAACACATTATTTAGCTTCCTCTTGTAAGTGAGAAAATGTGGTATTTGTCTATGTGTTTCTGACTTGTTTAACTTAAGATTATCACCTCCAGTTCTATCCATGTTGCCGTGATTCCTTTTTATGGCTGTGTATATATAATACCTTTTCTCTTTCCAATCAACTGTTGGTGGACACTTTGGTTGATTCCACGACTTTGCTGTTATTGTGAATAATGCTACAATAATAAACAAGTACAAGTCACTTTTTAATACCATGAATTTTTTTCCTTTGGGTAAATATCTAGTAGTGGGATTGCTGTGTAGAATGGTATTTCTACTTTTTAGTTCTTTGATAAGTTTCGTCTGTTTCTCTAGAGGTTGTACTAATTTGAATTCCTACCAACTGTGTATATGATCCCTTTTCTCTGCATCCTTATCATCTTTGATTTATTTTTTTGTCTTTTTAATAATAGCCTCAGTCTGACTGGTGTAAAATGATATCTCATTGTGGCTTTAATTTGTATTTCCCTAATGATTAGTGGTGTTGAACATTTTTATTCCGTTGGCCATTTGTATGTCTTTTGAAAAATGTTTATTTTTTCCCTTTGCCCACTTTTTAATGGGATTATTTGATTTGTTGTGGTTGTTGTTGAGTTCCTTGTAAATTCTAGATATTAATCTCCTGATACATGCATAGTTTGCAAACATGTTCTCCCATTCTGTGGGTTGTCTTTTCTGTCTGTTGATTGTTTATTTTGCTGTACAGAAGCTTTTTAGTTTAATTAAGTTCCATTTGTCTATTATAGTTTCTGTTGTCTGTGTTTAAAGATCTTAGTCATAAATTTTTTGCATAGAACAATATCCACAAGAGTGTTCCTTAGTTTTTCTTCTAACATTTTTATAGTTTCAAGTCTTAAATTTAGTCTTTAATTAATCTTGTAGAGGGATTGGAGTCCAATTTCTTTCTTCTGCATATAACTATCCAATTTTCCCAGCAACATTTATTGAAAAGGGTATCCTTTTCCACGTGTGTGGTCTTGTCAATTTTGCCAAAGATCAGGTGGTTGTAGGTATGTGGTTTTAATTCTGGATTCTCTATTATGTCCCATGGGTCTATGCGTCTATTTTTACACCAGTACCATGCTGTTTTGGTTACTATAGTCTAATATTATAATTTGAAGTTGCGTAATATAGTGCCTCCAATTTTGTTCTTTATTGCTTAGGATTGTTTTGACTGTTGAGCTCTTTTGTTTTCATATGAGTTTTCAATTTTTATTCTTTTATTTTTCAATTATTTAAAATTTTTGTTTTGAAGATGTGAGGTACAATTTAGGGTTAGGAATACAAATGTTCATTACGCAGGTACCCTTGTTGATGAGGTGTGCCCCCCTCCCCTGGCAGCTTCCCACTACTTCCAATCCTGCCCCCACCTCCCCTGGCAGTTTCCCACTACTGCTAATCCTTTTCTTATAGTGTTATGATAATTGTTCAAGGTCTGCTTACGAGTGAGAATGTGTGATACTCAGTTCCTTGTTTCTGTGATCGATCACTCAGTATATAGATTCTAAGTCCATCCAAGTTACAGCAAAGTTCATATGAGTTTTAGAAAAGTTTTTTTTTTTCTAATTCTGTGAAAAATAGCATTGGTGCTTTGATATTTTCACTGAATCTAGGGATTGCTTTGGACATTATACTCATTGTAAGCATTAATTCTAACCCATGTTTTCCCATTTATTTGTGTCATCTACAATTTCTTTCATCATTGTTTTATAGTTTTCGTCGTAGTGATTGTTTACTTCCTTGGTTAAATATAATCCTTGGTATTTAATTATTGTAGTTATTATAACTGGGATTGCCTTCTTTTTTTGGTTTTTTGCTGGATCACTATTGGTGTGTAGAAAAACTACTGATTTTTATATGTTAATTTTGTATCCTGACAACTTTTATCGAATTTATTTATCAAATCTAAATTTTTTTGCTGGAATCTTTAGGTTTTTCTAGATATAAAATCATATTATAAACAAATAGGAATAATTTGACTTCCTATTTCCCAATTTGGATACCTTTTATTTCTTTCTCTTGCCTGTTTGCTCCAGCTTGAACTTCCAATGCTAAGTTGGATAGAGGTGATAAAAGTACTTTCTTGATGAGTGGCCCAAAAGCGCTGGTGAAATAATGGCCATCAGGATCATTCATCCCTCAGCCAACGGATGACTGTAATATTGGAATCATGAATCCATATCCCTTGTCCTTTGAATGAGATAATTCTCAAGTGTGTGGAATACATTTCTATTTTCCTGATCTCTTAGTTGAGTTAAGCTCCAGGTGCCCACAGCTGTTAAGTACTTTTATTGATTTTTTCCTCCTCATTGTATTACTTATCTTCTCTCCAATGGTGCTTCCAGGATTATTTCTGAAACACACTTCTTACAATTTAATTATTTTTCAGAATTTGATTTTAGGAAAACACAATTTAAATGTGCTATGTACTAGAAGTAGCCTTACAGACCCTCAGAATGAGATGCCAACCATGAACCTGTTTCTAGGAATGTATCCCCAGTGATTTCATTAAATTGTTCAGAGGTAATTCTAGGTATGCTTTAAAAATTACTAAAGCTTTCACCTGATGAGAATTTGAGAAAAATCAGTGTTAAACAGCAAAAGTGTATTAGTTTTCTATTTCTACCATAACAATTTACCACAAATTTCATGGCTTAAAACAACACAAATTTATTATCTATTTAAATACATTAAGAGATCAGCCAGGTCTCACTAGACTGATATCAGGTGTTGGTGTGTGTGTGTATCCTCTGGAAACTCTCAAACACTGACTTCCCTTCCATTTTCTTCTTCTAGAGGCTACTGCCTGTATTTCCTGGCTTGTGACTTTCTTCCATCTTCAAGACCAGTAAGGCTGCCTATCTCTGACAAAAGAGCTAAACAGCCAAAACAATCCATGGTTCACATTTCTCTCTTACTCACAATTGGGAAAGATTTCTCTGACCACAACTGGGAAATATCCTCTGCCTTTGGATACCTCTGTGATTAGATAGGCTCCATCTTAATTATCTAGAATAATCTAACTGTATCAAAGTAATGATATACGTAAATTCCCCTTTGTCATGAAAACTAATACATTCACAGGTTCTGACAATCAATGAAAACATCTATGGGGGCATTAATTGGCCCATCCCAACTGGCTTATGAAAAATATAAATAGTTTAATAGATCATACTAGCAAAGACCATGTGGTTTGTGAATTTATATTACTGCCATTACCACTTTGAAGAAAAATTATAGACTTTGGTCAGACAATGAACAACTCAGGATAAAAATGTGATGGTATCTATAGCAACTTTTAAAACAAAAACAAACAAACAAAAAACCAAAACACTTGTCACCTTCAGGCAGAAGGGAGACTGAGCTAAAAATTAGACCAGAATCTTACTGTGATAGACGCAGAGTTGAATTCACAGCCTCAACAGGGTTTACATTAAAAATAAAGATATGACAGATAAAGAGTAAGACACAAAAATATGGGACAAGGACATAAGAGTGGATGTTCTTTAAAATCTTGACCATCCAAATTCCCCTGAATGTTCTGTGTCTGCAAAAAGAAGCAGCCATGTGGCTACTGGCAGGTCTCAGGTACCTGCTGACTATTGGCCGGAGACATCAATTCCTTGCCACATGGGCCTCTCAATAGGAAAATGTACAACATGGCAGATTCTTGACCCACATAAACTTTGATATAATACATGTTGCTTTAAGCTGCTAAGTTTTTTTGGGGGGGGTAATTTTTATATAACAAGAGTAACTAATATAATGCTCAAAAGAAAACAAATGCTATAGAGGAAGCACTGAAAAACAAAATGGATGTAATAAATTTTCCAGTGACAAGCAGTCTTTGTCCTTGGCTACCCCACCACTTTCAAAATAGTTCAATGAACAGGCTAGTTATGGTGGCAGGAATAAAGACTATGCATTGGTATGACAGCATGGGCCTCCTTTCCCCGAGATTGATATAGCTGTCGTTAATAATGAATACATGGCCTGTCAGCATCAGAGACTGAAACTGAGCCCTCAGTATGGCATGATTACTTAAAGACAATAACCAATTACTTAGTGGTAAGTTGATTACAACAGATATCCTCCACTTAAAAGTAAGGAGTGCTTTTCTTTACTGAAATTAATATGCTCTCTTGATACAGAGTTGACTTTTCTGTATTAGGTAGCATCATTATCTCAGGTTCACAAAGTGATCATGGGATTTTTGTAATATGGTCTTGGGTTAATGGGCTTTTTTGACAGTGAAACAATTACAAAAATATAGGACCATGAGGGCATTGGTTTTATACTACATCTTCTAGAAACATTTTCTGATAGGACATTAGGATGAGCTCATAAAAGATAGATTTGAATTAACCTTTCTGAGATAAATTCTTCTTGAATTAGAGTGATTTCCTGAAAAATATAATATATACTTAAAGTCATCAGCTATTACACTGTTCTGATCCACAGTGGATGAAACAGAGGTCTCTGAGAGTAGAAGTTGGAACACGCCTCTTTCACCATTACTGACTGCCATTGACCCATTTGGACAGTTTTTACCTTCTTTCCTCCAAATGTCAAGTTCTGCCTAGTAGAGTTCTAGTTTGGGAGGGAAGGGTGCTTCTACCAAGGGGCACAATAGGTTTCCCCTAATCTTAGAGGCCATTGTGCTGATTTCTATGCCAGTGGACTAGCAGGCTTTCTATTCTAAAAGGTGTAATGGCCTCATTATATTTATACAATAAGGTTGCTGGCATAGGAAGAAGTGTGTCTAAAACTCAGAAATTTACTTCTTGATTCTTCCATTCACAGTGATAAGTATAGGAGAGCGATTGTACCAAGCAGAGTCAAAAAGGGCATGGTAACCAGGATTAAGATCTGAGTTATCTCACCAAAGAGGTAAATTTGGCCAGCAGACCAGCAGAATTATTGGCAGAGGGTGAGAATAATCTAGAATAGGCAGTAAAAGAGGGAGACTACAAGTATCAATTATGGCCTTGGGACCAATTGTTGCAACAGAGACTAATATTCTATCTAAAAAAACAAAGAGTACTTTAGATAAATGTAAGTAATATTGAAGCAATATTCCCAGTGGTACCACATGTCGACATCTTGGAGATTAAAATTTTGGCAGAGACAAAGCTATGTGTTCTTGGTCAAATATTGTTTTCCTTCTTGTATTATGAGCTCATTTCCAAGCTTCCTGGCTGTTAGGTTGAGCACCTGGGTTACAATCAATTGGATGCCAGTGAAGGTGATACATACCTGGCCTGAACAGTAGCCCACACTGCCGTTCAGCCTCTCCTCCCTGCCATTATGACCTTGAAGGCTACAGATTCTATTTCATAGCTTCCAAAATGGAGGAAGTTTCCCTGACTGGCATCAGATTATTGAGTCAACAATAAATTATTATGTGTTAAGCCACTAAACCATCAGGAATAATTTGTCACCACAGCACAGCATAATTTAACTTGACTGAAACTCATTTTAAAAAGTGATTTCTTAGCCGGGCTTGGTGGCTCAGCCTGTAATCCCGCGCCTTTGGGAGGTTGAGGTGAGCGGATTGCCTGAGCCCGCGGGTTCGAGACCCGCCTGGGCAGCGAGACCTCATCTCTACAATAAATCAAAAAATCAGCCGGGCGTGGTAGCGCATGCCTGTAATTCCGGCTACTCGGAAGGCTGAGGCGGAAGGATCACCGAAGCCCAGCAGGTCGAGGCTGCGGTGGCCGGGAGTGGCCACTGCACTCCAGTCTGGGTGATAGAGTGAGACACCAACTCAAAACAACAACAAAAAAAGTGATTTCTTCATAGATGTACTTCACAGAATGAATATGGACAAAATATTAAATGAAGCAGTAGAAAATGGATCTAAGAAATTTTCTCAAAATTAAATGCAAAGCAAACAGACAAGCAAAAAACCCCAAAGGTATACAGTGTTAAGGAAAATAGTTAAAATGTACAGAGGATTAATCTAGAGTTTCTAGCAATGTCTGCTGGGTGTTCAGGAGAGAGAATGAAGATAGAAACGGTCAAAGGAAAGAAAAATAATCTCTGAACTGAACATTACCTCAAGGTCTTCAAATGAAAAGGGACCAGAGGATGACAAATATACCGTAACTTACAGGAAACAAATAGTGTTGTGACGGGGAAATCAACCAGCTGACTGGATCAATTGTGAGCAATTGTTCCTGGCTTGATAAATGACCAGAGAAGCATGCAAAGAAGTTTTTGTTTTTGAGGCCAACCAAGTTCCAAAGTTCCTGCTCACATCGTCATTTCTGCTCTGTTCTCTTTAAAACGAAGGGACTGGATAAAGAAAATGTGGTACATATACATCATGGAGTATTAGGCAACCGTAAAGAAGAACAAAATTGTAGCCTTTGCAGCAACATGGACACAGCTGGAGCCCATAATTTTAAGTGAATTACCACAGAAACAAAGAACTGAATACCACGTGTTCTCACTCATAAGTGGGCCCTGATTTCTTCTCATGTGAGCACACGGGTGGGTTTGGCAGGTGTTGGACACTGCTGTGAGGGAATGGGGGTATGTGGCAACACACTGAATCCACTAACCGATAGCAGAGGGCCAGCTAGAAGCCAAAACTTCACCTGCGTGCAGCCTTCTTATGAGTCAATTCCTATTTGTACCCCACAACTCTAAAATAAAATAAAATATGTTTAAAACAGAGTGAAAAATGAAATAATAATAATAATAATAACACTAAGCCATGAATGGTGCAACAGTCTATTTGGAAAGTCCAGTTTAAAACAGCAATTTTGAATTGGTTGAGAATTCAGTTTAGACCTATATGTTTATATTTGCAGCGATACTCTAAAATACTATGAATGAAACATAAAATATTGTGAACAAAATATTGCATATTCCATTTAACAAAAGGAATAAAAATTCTATTCTAGATTTTCATCAGTCTTATTATTTTTAGGACAAAAACCCCAAATAATGTATATTACTAAGTAATTTTAAAAATATTTTTGTCTCCAGAAGATAACATAAAGTTCAAGCCAAAGCAGTTGTGTTTGTGTATATGAGTGTGTGTTTGTGATAAGGCTACATTCTCATAAGCTGCTGTGACAATACCTCTACTACAAGATTAAATTTCTTGTGAAATGTAAAACCAGGAAGTGCCCTAGGTCTCTTCAAAAATTAGATACATATGCCATCTATAATTTTATCTTGGTTATTATTTGCATGCAGGCAATGAATACATCCGGGTTGTTGTTTTGAATGAGGAAAAAAAAAAGAGATTTAAGTAATGTGGTTTTTGTTTTTTAAAATAAACCTGCATAAAACAGTAAATGAATGTCTTTTTCCCTAGTCTGGCACAAGAAAACACTATAGACCACCTGAAATCACAGATGTCATATGGGGAACAATTGCTTTCTCCACAGTGCCTGACTACTTGGCAGACTTTTCCAGAAGCAGTTGGTGAAACTAGCAGCTCTTGAACTGCCTTGAGGGCTGTCATATGCCTTGGTGGTTGTTGGATTAATGGTCCTCTCAGCTTTCTTGACCCTAAATTGTTTTCTGAGATTATCAAACATGAAAAATAAGTTGGCAAAAATCCTTCAGATTTAAGTCTATTTAATTGCCTCACAATACCAGCTTTCTGATGAGTTCAGGAAAACTTGTAAATTTGTTGTTTTTTCTTGTTAGGATGGAAGCAATGCCTCTTCCAGTTTCTTCCACCATAGATGGGGATTTAGCTACAATGAAGTTGTTAACGAGACCAAACTAAAATTTCTGATGCTCTGAAACACACTTGCCTTTTAAATAAACAATCTTGACGATGAGCCTTGGCAGAAATATCTTGAAAATCGCAAATGCAAATTTATCTATTCATGAACTTGTTGGCTTTTCATGTTATCAGTTGGGTATGATTACTTGTTTTTTAATTTTATTTTTACATTGTTTGCCATATTAAGCATCCATGTTTTGCTGGTGCACTTCTGCATATGCCTTGAAACCCAAACCATTTTTTAAAATCCTGCCCCTTACCTCTACTGAAGCAGTCACGGTATTGATTTTGATTGCAGTCCACTTTGTGGAAGGATGTTGTACACTGGGGTAGACATTATTAATTCCCTGTACTTTGTTCTTTGTTCTTTCTACCTTTCTATCTTCATCACAGAACTCCAGTTTTACTCATGGCTTAATTTTGTTCGAACATTCCCAGCACCTTTTTGGATAAAGCCCCAAAGTCCAATCTCATTGGAAATATGAGGATCTCTGCAGTTTCTTTCTATCTCAGCTTTCCAGTCTCATTACTTGTCATTTTCAGACTCGAACACCAAAAAGCTAGTTGAACACCTCCCAAACTATACCATTTCTGTTTTCAATGGCTTTCCCCATAAAGCACGCAATTCCTCCAGAGTATTCCTCATCTACTATCTATTATGTGTCTTAAATTTCAGATTTGAAGTCGCCTCCTCCAACAAGCCTTGCTTGATTCTCCATGGTTTCTTATGTTAACCTTGAATAAGCCCTGTTTATCGTCCCTGTGATAACACACTTTATGGGGTAATCATCTATTCATTTTTTCCTACCTCTTTCTTTGTGCTCTGAGCTCCTTGAAAGCAAAGATTTCCAATTCAGCATTATTATCTTTGCACAATGCCTGACAAATTCACTAAATACTTCCGTTTGGTGTTTCACTTAGAAGATTGTGCTTTTCCTGAGTAAAAATTCAATGAATTAAGAGACTTTTTAAAAAAGTCACGGGGGGGGAGTAAATATGTGCAAAAACATATGTAATAAAGGATTGTTATCCAAAAGGTACAGTGAACTCTTAACATTAAACAATAAGAAAACACACCGCCAATTAACAAATGGGCAAAAGATCTGAAGAGACACCTCATCAAAGAAGATAAACAGATGGCAAACAAGCAGATGAAAATACACTCAACATTATATGTCATTAGGAAGTTGAAAATTCAAACAGCAATAAGATACCCCTGCACATATGTTAGAATGACTTACACCCACGACACTGACAACTCCAAACACGAGAGTAAGTTTGTAGAGCAAAAGAAACTTTCATTAATGGCTGGTGGGAATGCAAAATAATACAGCCACTTTGGAAGACAGTTTGGAAGTTTCTTACAAAGGTGAATATAGCTTTACCATATGACCCAGTCAACACAATCTTTGTTATTTACCCAAATGATCTAAAATGTATTTCTGTATCAATACCTGCACATAAACATGTATAGAATTTTTATTTATAATTGCCAAAAACTGGAAGCAAGATCCACTTCAATAGGTGAAGGAATAAATAAACTTGGTATATTCAGACAATGAAATGTTATTTAGAACTAAAGAGAAAGGCACTTTCAAGTCACAAAAGTACCTGGAGGAAACCTAAGTGTAAATTACTAAGCAAAAGAAGCTAATATTAAAAGTCTACATACTGTATGATTTTAACTAAGGTGCTATTCTGGGAAAGGAAAAAATATGGAGACAGTAAAAAAATAATAATAATAAGTGATTACCAGCATTGTAGGAAGGGAAGAAATGAACACAGGGGATTCTTAGGATAGTGAAATTATTCTATATAATATGCTAAGAGTGAATATACGTAATATTTTTTCAAAACCAATAACACATAAAACACAAAAAGTAAATCTTAATACAGACTATGAAACTTATTGAATAATAATGTATTAATATTGGTTCATCACTAGAACCAATGTACCACACTTATGCAAGATATATACAGCCCAACAATCCCACTTCTGGGAATATACCCAGAGGAACCCAAATCGCGCTATGAAAAAGATACCTGCACATGCATGTTTATTACAGCATGTGCATGCTATTATTCACAATAGCAAAAACATGGAACCAACCATGCTGCCCATCGAAAGACGATTGGATAAAGAAAATATGGTACCTTTACACGATGGAATATTGTGCAGCCATAAAGAAAATCAAAATTATGAACTTCACAGCAACCTAGATGGAAATTAGAGTCTATAATACTTAGTGATTTAGCACAGAAACAAAGGTTTGAGTACCTCATGTGCTCACTCATAAGCGGACCCTGAACATTTATTATAATACTATAAGAAAGGGATTGGCAGTAGAGGGACATTGTCGGGGAGGGGGCACATAATATCAATAAGGGTACTCATACTTTACCTGTACAATGACCATGTATATCCCTAACCCTGAATTGTACCCCACATTTTCACCTTTAAAAAAAATTATTGACAATAGGGGAGACTATGGAGGAAGCATATATAGATCTCTGTACTTTCCACTCAAATTTTCTGTAGACTTACAACTGCTCTAAAAAAAAAAAGGTATATTAATATATAGAACATTAGATATCTACTTGAAAACACTGATAATGACCTTGGAAAGTGACTTGAAGAAAAATACCAGGTGTATTCTGGAGAGAGCAAGATGACCTGGGACTGGTTGCAGCTTGATATGTGATGCTGGAATCGGCCATGGGTCATGAGGGAAGACAAGACCATGGTTAAAGCCATGTATGTTGTCAAGACAGTCTAGCTTTTGGGTTATTTCATTCCCCATGCCCGTTGTAGGGCCAGTTAAAAATGAGATAAATTATGAGGAACAGAAAACTAAACAGCAGATTCATTGACTTTCTCAGGACATTACAGCCATTAAACCTTTCCTTATTCAATTCCTATTAAACTCTAAAAGTAACCTTGGGACATATGTAGGACAAATATTATTAATACTATTTTACAAATGAAGAAACTGAGGTGCAGAAAAATTTAAGTTGCAATAAGACTTAAAATAAGTGTCCAGTCATCATGCGTCCAACTCCCTCAGTCGTGCCCCATTGTCAGTATGCATATATCTATGTGTTGCTTCCTCTATCTCTAGCTGTGACACTTTTTTGGCAAAAGAGTTACTATAAAACAAAATTTTCAGAAGAGTTGTATTTCAGTATTTTTAAAAAAGTATTCATGGGCTTTAATATTTTTTACTGGGCATGGTATCATAATTCATAGTCCCACTATATTTTAACTCTAATGTATAATAAGAGTTCATCTTTTTAAGATCCATCCCTTTGTCTTCTTCTTAGTGTTTCTTTCCTTTTAAAAAATGTATTAACGGTAATTTTAAAATATGATTGATTTGAGACCAAGTATGTTAATCATATTAATAAATATGAATGCATTAGCCATGCTCGGTTGCTCAGTCTGTAATCCCGCCCTTTGGGAAGCTGAGGTGAGTGGATTGCCTGAGCCCGCAGGTTCGAGACCTGCCTGGGCAACTTGGTGAGACCTCATCTCTACAATAAGTCAAAATTAGCCGGGCGTGGTACCGCACGCCTGTAGTTTCAGCTACTTGGAAGGCTAAGGCGGAAGGATCGCCGGAGCCTAGCAGGTCAAGGCTGCAGTGGCCAGGAGCGGCCACTGCACTCCAGTCTGGGCAACAGAGTGGGACTCCAACTCAAAAAAAAAAAAAAAAAAAAAATGAATGCACATGACTTAATGCAGAAATGATTTTCAATTTAGCTCACAAAGCGTGCTCCAACTTTTTCTTTTGACTTTCTTTATCCAAGCCACTCTATTGCATTTTTAAGTATGCTTGGCTTAAATATGCTCAGGGATGTTTGACCATGTATTCCTGTGTCCATATCAGTTTTCTTTATAAATATACAAAATTTCATAAAAGTCCAATTTTTAGAAAAATTTAGTAATGAATTAAAACAAAAATGTATACATTTATCAACTCTTTTGATAATAGTCTAGTTACATAAACTATCAAAAGTATTATATAACTTTGCCATACAATGAGGGCAAAGTATATGAATAAGGCAGATTTTTGTGCTCTTATCATGAGTATAGAAATAGTTAAGAGAAAGACTAGAAACTAACCAGGGGTTAGTTAGCATTGATAAACTCCTTACATATACAGTAGTAAGGTTGAAAATTCCATAAACAAAATGGAGACTTATGCCAGTGAAAATATACATATTTTTAAAATGTTCTCTACAGAGAAACTTTTAATCCAGCTCACTGGATAAATGAATCTTTACAATGTATTTGTAAGAATAGCTATTTTAATATGATCCACTTCTGTACACAAACCATTCATATTTGTAATGTAAACTTTAATTATAGGTTGGGCTAGGCTGTGAGATCTATGCAGAATATAAAATTACACTAATGTGATCACTATTTTTATGCCAATTGTTAAAATTATTTCACACCAGAGATTTGTCACATTTAACAGGACTGAAATTAGAGTTTATCAATTAAGCATATTACCCAGTAATGAAATGGAACAGATAATTGAATTGCTATGTTTATTACTTTAGGGAAATACTTTGCAAAAACAAAGATAATATTCCACCTTGAAATATAGCATTGCACAGCATGCACCTTTATTGTGGGTGGTCTGAAAATTACATCTGCTATTACTTCTAGTTTTGCATTGCTCCATATTTGTCCCTGATGGCTCTCTTGTGTATTCTATTATGAGTTAAATTAACTAGTACATAACTTTACAACCATTTCTAAAAGAGGGAAAATCCATAGCGTCACTTGGCTAACTCTCAAATCTCTTTATCTTTCTTTATGTGGACTCTCTTTTCTGCAACCAGTGACATTCATACAAAGAAATGCAGGAGACCTAAACATATCCCACTCAGCTCAAATACTAGTCCTAGACTGACTGGCAAATCATAATCTCCAGGACTGAATTTTTTTCTATTATTCATTCTTTTACTTATACTTTCCACAAATATGTACTGAGCACTTACACTGTGTAAGACTGGGGATAAACCAGTAAGCGAAAGCCACTGAGTCTCTGCCCACATGGAGCTGATCTATTAGATGGAAAAAGATAGAAATAAACAAGTTAATTAAAATGATTGCATAAGGTAATAAGTACTATGAAGGAAAATCAGAGAGTAAGAGAGATAGAGACAAGGATTGTGTTCTACCTAGTTTGCCCAGGGAAGGCATCTCTGATTGATGCACAAAGGAAAGTATGAGGAAAGTATGAGAGCCCGTGATGCAGTTTTCTAATAATAATACACCAGGCAGAAGGAACAACGTGAAGAAATCCTAGGGAAAGAGTCTCCTTGGTTAGAAAGAGGAACTGCAAAAATATCCGACTTGTAGTAAAAAACTGGAACAGTGGCAGGAGATAGCTACAATGGAGTAAGTAAGATGGTATATCATCAGAGACTTGTACACGATAGGCAAAATGTTGGGAATTTGGGCAAAAAAACCAGAAGTCAATTTGAAGTTCTTTATTATGGATGGGAAAAAATATTTATCACTACATGTATATGTATTCTAGAAGTATTCTTATTTTCTTGAGATAAAAGGGTTTATGACTGACACAGAAATGAAAGTTTAGGAATGCTTAGTGATTAAAAATTCAGTCACATAGAATGCTATTAATATAGGTACACTGAGTCAGAGAAATAGTATATAATACTCTCCAAACTAATATATGTAGCAAGAAAGTGCATGACTGAAGAGCACAGGATACAGAAAAGCCAAGTTTGGAGCAGCCATTGAGAGCTAGAGAACTGGATGAACTGGGAAGCCATTGTTACTCAGTTGAGCAAAAGGAAGTACCATTCTGGAACAGGACATCTGCAGAACATGGGTTAAAGCAAGGTGGTTTTATTGATTTACCTTTATGCTCACAGAAGACTGTGTTAAACAGAATGCCATTCTATGATATCTTTCCATTTAAAAAATAAATTTGAGTCTAGTTAAAAGATTCCAGAATTAGCATTTTATTTGACCCTGGAGATCATCTGGTCCACTGATTCTTCACTTTGGCATTAGTTTCATCTAGAGAGATTTCAAAAAATATTTATGCCCTAGTCCAATTCTACATTGATTAAATGAGAATCTCTGGGATACAGAGTCTTGACAGTATATCTGATTAACTTTCTGATTTATCCAATTGTAAAGACAGATTTTAGAACCATGGGCCCATTTCTTAACTAATTCTTTTTTTTTTTTTTTTGAGTTGGAGTCTCACTCTGTCGCCCAGACTGGAGTGCAGTGGCCGCTCCAGGCCATCACAGCCTCGACCTGCCGGGCTCGGCGATCCTCCCGCCTCAGCCTTCCGAGTCGCCGGAATTACAGGCGCGCGCTACCACGCTCGGCTGATTTTTTGATTTATTGTAGAGATGAGGTCTCGCTGCCCAGGTGGATCTCGAACCCGCGGACTCAGGCAATCCACTCACCTCAGCCTCCCAAAGGCGCGGGATTACAGGCTGAGCCACTCTTAACTATTTCTTAACTAGCTCCATATTCCAGAGATTCTCATGAAAGTGACTCTTGGAAGTACTTCATAAACTTTAAGATATGGTTTTTGGTGGCCACCCCAAACTTACTTGAATCAGTGTCTCTTATTTGAGGTCCAGGTTTGTGCATTTCTAAAAGATTTTCCAGGTGATTCTCTATTAATATATCTATTGATTAGCTACTAGTCTACTCCAGTTCGAGTAACTGGATTAGAGAGTATTCAAACTCTGAAGGAACATTTCCAGTGATACTGCATGCACTATTTCAAAAGGTTGTCTATTTTAGTTGATTACGTTTAGTTCTTCCTGGTACTGAATCAACATTAGCCTCATTAGAAATACTCTTCTTTAGTCATTTTTCTATTCCATGGGATTAGACAGATGAGACTGTCTTCTTTATGGTAATCCTCAGGTATCTGAGACTCTGCCTAGCCTCCTTTCTTCAAAGCTGGCCCAGCGACCACACTCTTGGATACATGATTTTAATTTTTTCTTGTTTTTGGCTTTTTTGTCTTTGTTCTTTGACTCTGTGCCTTTAACACTTTTCTCTTTAAATAAGCAATACTTATAAAAAATAGGAACTTCAGTTAGTTTTAAGTGTGTTGAGAAACACACTTAATTACCAATTATTCTTTCTAATGCATTGTTTTGAAACGTCTTGACTGCCTGCTTTTTAACTGACTCCCAATTGTCAATATCTGCTGCTGACAATTTTCTTCTGTTGGGGCAACTGGAGTATGCACTGGCTTGTTTTCGCAGTCAGATCAGACTGTCTCTTTATATTTAATTTGTATCCAACTTCAGATGTCATTTATGTTTTTCCTCATGTGAACTGTTCTTACCTCAAGTGTTTCCTACAGTCTTTTATATGACAATATTATTCTTTTGTTAAAAAGTAGACAGGCTTAAATCTTACACCATCCTGATAAGTGTTTCAAAGCCAAATTTGTATCCAGGGAGTATCCTAGGGAGTCCTCACATGGCATGTATTAGATGGAGAAGAAAACATTTTAAATAGTTTGGCGTCATATATAAAACATCTAAATGCAGAAATTGGTAAGACAATACCTAGAGACTGGCAATTCTGTTTCTGCCTAGTGTATAGAAATTTTGAAACAGTACCACTCTCAACTTCATAAAGAGAAAAACCTGGATGAGCTACAGAATCACAAAGCCAGTGTGCTAGCGTGACAGTGTGGAACACCTGGGCTCTCTTGATGCAACTGAAGTACATACTTCCAGGCTCTTTTCTACGAGCTTGGGAAATGACACTGGGTCCATCTAGTAGAATAAAGGCAAGATTAGAGACCAGAAAGAACTTACCTTGGGATAAGAAGTAGAGGAGGGTATGGGGGCTTTGTAATGTATTACTCTGGCCAGGATAAGTTCTTTTTCTTGGGATCACTGTTAGTTTCTGGTTAAAGTAAGCTGTAAGAGGTAATATTGGGAGATTTTGAAAGTTGAAGAGAACCAGCAGTCAATTTTGCTGCTCACCTACATTGTTGTTAGACTGATTCATCTTTGCAGCAAGAGGTTTCCTTATCATCCCCTAGATCCTTCAGCTTCTTTGACTCCTGGACCAGGTGCACGGTTAACTCTGGGGGAAAAAAAAAGCCCAGCTTTCATAGGACACTCAAATCCTCAAGTTCAAAAGCAACAAAAACGACAGAGTCTTAGTTATTCTACTGAGACTCTGGCCTGCGCTTGGGATTCAAACATGCTTTTGATCTTACTTTTTATCCATCCTCCTATCCCAACTGCTTGCCCTGTGGATTTCAAGCTCCAGCATTAGATGCAAAGAGAACAGCTCCCACACTTGATGAAGGCAATATTCCTGCAATAAACCTGGATATATGTATTAGCAGTTCTACTTTTCTGCTTGAACCCTGGTAGATAGAGATGGGATCGGTGTGTGTTTCAGGAAAGATGTGAAGCCTCCAATCTTGCACATTTCATTCTTCCATGTGGAACTAGAGGCCACGCACCAAACCAAGTCACCTCCAAGGAATAAATGGCTATTGTTGTTGAGTAAAGGATAGGGTAAAGAATCCCCCTCCCATCCTGAAAAATACAATTAAAGCTCCCCTACTGGGGAGGGATAAGAGACTGTCAGACACTCTATACTGCAGGTGCAAAACAAGGTTTGCCTGACTTCAGGAAGAGCAGCAGGAATTCTAAAAATCTCCACTCTCAAGACTCAGACACAGGGGGCTTACCTAAGGATGAAGTTGGGAAATAGCACAGAGAAATCTCTATTCCCTCATCACTAACCCTCCAAGCCCTTATGAAACAGCAAGTGAAAACTACTTCCCTTGAAAGGGCAGGGCATGCAGTAAGAACCCTATGTGGTACAGGCGTTCAGGGTTGGTAAAAGCTGAAGGTGGAGCACACACAAAAGCAAAAACCATCAGCATCCCACCTCCCAGTCCAAGATAGCATTTAGTGAAATTTGAAGCCTACATTGCACTGAAGGTAACCATGGCAACCACAATCCCAACCTCAGCTCAAATTCTGGCAAGATTGACTCAACAATCCCTACTAATTGCATATAGAATAGTTTTTGCAGGTGTTAAGACTATTTGCTTTACTATGTACTCTTCTATACATAACATAAAGCATTTATTTAAAAATACGAATCAAATAAAGGAAACAATGGTCAACTTTTTGTAGAAAAATAATTCAAAATAACTAATGGAATGTATTGTGGTGGCTATAGCAAAACAGGATTTTATACATTCTATGGTTACTATATTGAATTATTTAAGAGACAGGCAACATACACGGACAGACTGCAAATTTTAGAATAAAGAAAAAAATAATTATAAGACGTCAAACTGTAATACCAGAAATTAAAAAAAGAAAAAATAATTATAAGACGTATAATTGTAATACCAGAAATTTTAAAAAAAGAAGAAAATATTACAGATGGAAAAGTCCTATGGCTGGATCATTGGTAAATTTAACAGAACCAAAGAAGAAATTAGTGAACTTGAAGAAATGTATTTCTTTTTTTTTTTTTTGAGTTGGAGTCTCACTCTGTCGCCCAGACTGGAGTGCAGTGGCCGCTCCCGGCCACTGCAGCCTCAACCTGCTGGGCTCCGGCGATCCTTCCACCTCAGCCTTCCGAGTAGCTGGAATTACAGGCATACGCTACCACGCCCGGCTGATTTTTTGATTTATTGTAGAGATGAGGTCTTGCTGCCCAGGCGGGTCTCGAACCCGCGGGCTCAGGCAATCCACTCACCTTAGCCTCCCAAAGGCGCGGGATTATAGGCTGAGCCACCGAGCCTGGCTAGGAATGTATTTCTTAAATTAACAAACTTGAAATGCAAAGTGAAAAACTTGTTAATATTGAACACAGTGTACAGATCTATGAAACAGTGCTGTGAAGGCAGCCAGACAGTAGACACTACCAAACAGATTAACAGAACAGAATTACAGTAGATTGTTTATCAGAAACTGCAAGACAGAAGACGATGATGTAACACCTTCAAACTATTGAAAGGAAAAGGCAAACACATAAAACAAATAAACAAACAAAACCTGCTATCCCAGAATTCCATACCAGTGAAGATAGCTTTGAAAAATTAAGCTGGGTGCAGCACTTTGGGAGACCAAGGTGAGAGGATTGCCTGAGCTCATGGGTTCGAGACCAGGATGGGCAACTTGGAGACATCTCATCTCTACAAGAAATCAAGAAAAATTAGCCGGGCTTGGCAGTGCATGCCTATACTTCCAGCTACTTGGAAGGCTGAGGCAGAAGGATCGCCTGAGCCCAGCAGTTCAAGGCTGTGGTGGCCATGAGCGTGCCACTGCACTCCAACCTGGGGGACAGAGTGAGACTCTTACTCAAAAAAAAAAAAGAAAAGAAAAATTAAGGTGGAAACTATTACTTTTCAGTCAAACAAGAGCTGAGAGAATTTATTGTGCTATAAGAAATGTTGAAGGAATTTGTTTAGACAGAAAGACTCCATGGTTAGTTATCTATATTTATTGAACCCCGTAAAGCAATTACTAAAGTAAAAACAACTAGAAAATGTGATATAACAAGTAAGCCGAGCGTGAAAACAAAATGGGATAATTTTTTAAAATTCCATCTAATCACAAATTTTTTGTCTTTTTTTAAATAAAGAATAGAGATATTGAGCATGGTGGCTCATGCTTGTAACCCACTGCTCTGGGAGACCAAGGCAGGAGGACCACTTGAGACCCAGGAGTTTGAAGCCAGCCTTGGCAATATAGTAAGACCCTGTCTCTACAATAATTTTTTAAAAAGAAAGAAAGAAACAATTGAATGCCATCTCTGAGAAATATACCTTAAACAATTAAATGTAAAGAAATGAAAAGTAAAATTATAGAGAAAGATATACCATGTCAATATTGAAACAAGTAGATTTTGGAAGAAGAAATACTACCACGATATTATCTTATACCAGTCAGAATGTCTATTATTAAAAATTTTTAAAAAGATAGTGTCAATTTGGAAAAAAGAAAATGTTCATACACTGATGATGAGAATGTAAATTAGTATAGAAAACAGTAAGGAGATATCTCTAAAAACTAAAAATAAAACTACTGTTTGAGCCAATATTCTCACTACTGGGTATCTACCAAAAGGAAAAGAAATAATATAAAAAAGACACCGGCACTTGTATGTTTTATTGCAGCATTATTTACAATAGCAAAGTCATGGAACCAACCTAACTGTCCACCAATAGTTGAGTGAATAAAGAAAAACACATACATATACACCATGGAACATTATATAGCCATAAAAAAGAATGAAATCATATCTTCTGCAGTAACATCTGTAAAGCTGTAGGTCATTTTTCTAAGTGAACTAACACAGAAGCAGAAAATCAAATATTGCATGTTCTCAGTTGTAAGTTGGAAATAAACAATGGTTACACATAGACATAAAGATGGATATAATAGATATTGGAGACTCCAAAAGGGGAATGGATGGAAGGGGGAATGAGCCTTGAAAAGTAACCTATTGGGTACAATGTGCAATAGTTTGGTCATGGGAACACTAGACATCCAAACACCACTATGAGATAATATACTATGTAGCAAACAAGCACGTATATCTCTTAAATTGGAAATTTGAAAGTGATATTAAAAAAGAAATACTACCAAGAAGACTAGTTATAATATATAATAATAAAAAGACCAAGTTACAGAGAATTATATAACACTCCTAAATGCCTATCGACCTAACAATCACACTTCAAAGTGCTTGAAGCAAACTATTAGAAATGACAGGAAAATAAAAAAATGCAAACTATCAATTATTGTTAGATCTGTCAACATTCATCTTTCATTAATTAATAATATAAGCAAAAAGAACAATCACTGAGCATATAGAGGTTTGAACACTGTTAATCACCTCTACCTAATTTACATTTATAGATGTATAGATTAGTTCACTCCAGAACAGCACACAATATATTCTTTCTAAGTGCACATGTAATATTCATTTAGATGGACCATATCCTGGTCCATAAAATAAATCTTCAAAAACAATAAGTAGCCGGGCTTGGTGGCTCAGCCTGTAATCCTGCACTTTGGGAGGCTGAGGTGAGTGGAGTGTCTGAGCCTGTGGGTTCGAGACCCGCCTGGGCAACTTGGCGAGACCTCATCTCTACAATAAATCAAAAAATTAGCCGTGTGTGGTAGCGCGTGCCTGTAATTCCAGCTACTCGGAAGGCTGAGGAGGAAGGATTGCCAGGGCCCAGCAGGTTGAGGCTGCGGTGATCGGGAGCGGCCACTGAACTCCGGTCTGGGCGACAGAGTGAGACTCCAACTCAAAAAAAACCCTCAAAAAACAAAAACAATAAGTAATTGAAATCTTAAACAATACTTCCTCTGAGCAAAAGTGAATTCAAACAGAAACTAACGGTAGAAAGATATATTTATAATTCTCAAATATTTGCAAATTATGCAACACACTTTTATGTAACTTGTCATAGAGAAAATCAAGAGAAAGTAGAAGATATTTTAAATGCAATGAAATTAAAAATAAAATATATAAAAATTGTTGGCAAGTACTCAAAACAGCGCCAAGAGAAAACAAAGTTCTGAAAGTATGATCTTATTTTCCACCTTAAGAGAATAGAAAAGAAATGCAAACTAAATGCAAAGCAAACATAGGGAAAAAATAATAAAGATACGAGTAAGAATTGGTGGAATAAAAAAGAGCACATAAATTAAAAAAAAAAGTAGTTTCAACATTCCTACATACGTAGCCAGACAGGAAAAGGCAAAACAAATTTTATCAGGAATAAAAGTAAGATGTCACGAGTGATACTAAAATTATACTAAGAGAAAATTGTAAATAATTACATTCTAAGAAATTTGGCAACTTTGATGAAGTGCACAAATTACTTGGAAAACATAAATGACCAAAGTCTGCTTAAGAGAATGTAGATAATGTGAAGAGTCCTTCATCAAATAGATAGATTAAGCTTGCCATTAAAAGTTATTCTAAGAAACTCCAAGACTGGTGGCTTCACTATGATGCCTTTCATACAGTCATAGAAAAACAATATTAATTATGTACAAAAGCTTCTAGAATATAAGAGATATAATATTTTAACTTGTTTTATAAGGCAAGCAAAATTAGAAAAAAACCACATAACTGAAAAAATACCTTTTATAAAATACCTATAAAATTCCTTGACAAAATATTAACACAAAGAATTCAACATTATATAAAATTAAATAAAATTGAGAAACACGTGCAGTTTAATTTTGGAATGCCAAATTAAAACTCAATCATGTAATTCACCAAAGCAATAGTTAAAGAAATAAAGAAGCTTGAGATGAAAAAAAAAATTATATTAAGACTCAGTCAAGGCAAGAAACACATATTTTTTACCTCAACGACTACGTTTACTTCAGGAAAACAGTATAATTCTAAAAGACTGTTCTTGCACCTATTTTAATCTGGATGACTATTTCTATGGCTATACGTACACCATCCCCACCATGTTGCATAACTAAGGGTACTACTCATGTGATAGTCATGCAATTGTGTCCATGGAGTTGAAAAACCACAGTGAGTGACCCCGGGAACAGCATGGGGGAGGTGAGAATTTGCTCAAGAGAGCGGGTTAATAAAACCTCCTGGCCTACACAGGGGTGATGAAGAACATGTTTAGTAATATGACAGAAAGACATTTTCTGAAATAAAGATTATTTTTTCTAATTGAAAAATACTTCAAGATCCTTAAGGACCGGCATGGGCATATAAAGATAATATTTCTTAATTTAGGAATAAAGAGACAACTATATAGTGAATGCAGATGGAAAAATGGAATGAGGTACAAGAAAGAACAATCAGTAGGCTCAGACATCCACATAGTAATGTTTAATGCCAGAAAAATATTTCTGCAGTCTCTAAAGTACAAAAAAATGAATATATATGTATATACGCATATATACATACATATATTAATTTCAAGCTTAGCGTCATAAAAAGTCAGTCTTGGTTTGCAAGGAAAAAAACTAATAATATGTTTAAACCTTTATTGGAGGAAATAACAAAAAATATTAATTTATAATGATATTCAATCAATTAAAATAAGCAATAATATAGACATAAACAGATAATACTGAAGCTATTAAAATACAGATCTATAAGTGAACAATTGTAAAAGTCATGAAGTTACAGAAAAAATAGAATCATTTCAAAATTAGTCAAGGTTGAATTAAAAATATAACTAATGATATTAATATGTGAAATGTGGGAAGTGAAAATTTGCTACTATCTTCATTTTCCATAGTAGAAATTCATTTGATGATATCTAAATAAGAAACATAAAAATAAAAAATATCATAACAAGGCTCACGTGACTTCTCATATAAATCTGTATATATATTTAAATGTATTAAGGTGTTTAATGAGATATTTATGGTAGAGAATTTTAAATCTGAAACTTAGTAAATCTTTTATTTTTACATCAGATTACTTGTTTTCTTTCAAATGTAACTAAAATTAAATTTCATATATTTTAAATTAAATTTATGGAAAGATACAATTACAAACATATTTATCCATTCATACATTCATATATATGCATTCACATATGAAATTATATCCATAGAATTATATGTATCTGTATCTATGCCCATATATATTGTGTAGACTCTTATCTGAAATTCTGTTTACCAAATTTTGGTGATAAAAATATTCTGTGTTTTAAAAAGATATCGATCTTTTCATAGCATAGTCATGTGTCAATTTTAACACCATTAATTTTCATTACAATTTTAAATTAAAAAATATGTGTAAGAGAAACAAGCAGAGTTTTAGGCATGATCGGCTCATTTATAGTTTTGCTAAAATAGGGTTTTGGGAAGCAAGTGGGATGCAGAAGATTTTCCTTTTTTAATTCTGTGTTATTTTGTAGTATATGAAAGATACTACATTGATCATTTTTTAACAACTTAATGTGAAACTTCAGAACGATTTTATTAAATAGCATTACCTTATAGAATAGGAAACCAAAAAAGAGTCTTCTTTCTGTCCCCACACACCCACACTCTTAAATATACCAAAAGGGTCCAAACCAGGGCAAAAAGACCTTTTTTTTTTTTTTTTTTGAGTTGGAGTCTCACTCTGTCACCCAGGCTGGAGTGCAGTGGCATGCTCATGGCCACCGCAGCTTCGACCTGCTGGGCTCCAGCGATCCTTCCACCTCAGCCTTCCAAGTAACTGGAACTATAGGCGCACGCTACCACACCCGGCTAATTTTTTTGATTTATTGTAGAGGCAGGGTTTCACCAAGCTGCCCAGACAGGTCTCGAACCCGCGGGCTAAGGCAATTCACTCACCTCGGCCTCCCAAAGCGCGGGGTTCAGGTTAAGCCACCGAGCCCGGCCAAAGACCACTTTTTAGAGAAACAATGAAGAGGGAATATTGTCCTTCGCCAGGTCACAATGACCTCCCTGGGCAAAAATATCAAACTTCAGTAAAACTAAATGAATCTGACAGGTCAATTGAAGAGCAATTAATGAACAAATTGTCATTTGATAAGCTACACAGATGATCATTTTGCATTTTGCCAAGCTATGTTTGACCTCTTGGAAGCTCTACTTCTGCCAGCCCATCTTAATCTCTGCCTTCTTCACACCTTGTCTAACTTGCATCTCTCTGACCACAACTTACCCATCTTCTCCATGTTTAGAATGGTCGTGAGATCCTGTCCCCCTTACCTGCCTAACTCATGTGTGTCTGAGCTTGATTACTGCCTATACCTTTGAAATGCTCAGTCTGTGGCAACTTTTTGTCTCCTCCTTCACGGGCCATATTCCCACTGACTTTCCTGGTAAGGATATAGAGGAAAGGTCAGGTCAATGATACATGACAAGATAAGCAAAGAATAAAGAGATAGATGGGCATGAGGAGATGGGGAGTGCGGAAATAATACATCAGAGAATTCGTGTGCCATGCTGGAGGCATCCAGGTTAAAAAAGAAAAAAAAAATCAACATTTGAATTAGTGAAAATAGTAAATTAGATCTGAATATCAGAGAGGACTCAGAGACCAAAATACTAATTCAGTCACCTGCAATGATGTGATAGCTACAGCAGTATTTCTAGGTAAGTACATCTAAGAAAAGTATGTAGTGAGGCAAAGGGAATTTTGTAGTTCTTATGAGTAGGAATTATAAAGAAATTGTAGTCAGTGAAGCAAAGCAGACTATGGAAAACAAGGGGGGGGTCTGCTAATGAATAATTCCTGTCATTTCTTGAAACTCAGTTATGGCCGACTTCATGGTGTTGAGAACTGTGGTAAGCACTCTACAATGCATGACCACATTTAATTTAATTCTTAAAGGTAACTATATAAGGTGGGTTTTACTTTTATTCCCATTTAATACAGATCAAGAATCTGGCTTAGAGTGGTCAGTGCTGAAAGCACACAGCTAGGAAGTAGGGTAACTAAGATTCAAACTCATTTCTCTCCTGTTCCAGAGGCTAAGCTTTTAAACCACAACCACTGTACAGTTTCTTAACAATTTCATGCCCTAAAGACACTGAGGAAAGCCACGATCATCTTTAGAAGAGTTTTTCCAGTTTAGTGTCGAGGAAAGAAAGCAGATTGTATGTAGTTAAAACAATTCAGGGTTGCCGAACATAATGTATTGAATAAGACAATAAGTTCTGGAGTCAGACAACCTGTTTCAAAACCTACCTAGCCCACTGACTAGCCACATGACTTTGGATAGAGTAGTCAATTTCTTTGAATGTCTTTAAGTTTCTCTTCTGTGAGATGAGGTTCACAGCTGCATCGAACTCTAAGATGTATGGTGACTACTATTCATCAATCAATTAATATAGCTAATCATCCTGGCACCTAGTAGATGCAGTAGCCCCAAAACTATTATTATTAGTGGTTGGGGAGGTAACAGTGCTGAAAGAGGAGATACCAAAAAAGTTCATTCAAAGAAACAACACATTCAAGTGAACTTTAGTTTTGTTACTGACTATTTTTAAGGCAAAGAAATGACTTCACATCTATCAGTAAGCAAAGAGAAAAGGTATCAATAGAAAATGAAACCGCTTTTTTATTCTTGCATTTTTATGCACAGAGCTCAGTCATCCTCACTGCTATGTCCTGCTCTCCAGGAGTCCCCAGGTCTCTGCTGCAGTCTCTGTCACCCTGTGACCTTCAGGTCCTGGGAATTCATAGGGAGGACGATGGGACACCCAGAAGGCGGGAGATGATGTGGAACCAACCCTGCATCTTGGGAATGGAGCCTGCTTGGTCATGGTGGATGGATTTTGAGATGTGTTGTTGGATCTGATTTGCTAGAATCTTGTTGAGGATTTTTACATCTGTGTTCATAAGGGATATTGCTCTGTATTATCTGTTTTTGTTGGATATTTACCTGGTTTGGAAGCACAATTCCATTCACAATAGCCACAAAAACAAAACAAAACAAAACAAAATACCTCAACATCTTCCTAACCAAAGAAGTGAAAGAACCTTTACAATGCGAACTACAAAACACTGCTTAAAGAAATTCAAGAAGACACAATCAAATGGAAAAATATTCCATACTCATGGGTAGGAACAATCAATATTGTTAAGATATCCATTCTACTGGAGGCAATCTACAGAATCAATGAAATACCCCGTAAATTACCAACATCATTCTCAGACCTGGAAATGACAATATAGAAATTCATATGGAAACATAAACGACCACGAATAGTCGAAACAATCTTCAGCAAAAGGAACAAAACAGGAGGTATCACAATTCCAGATTTCAAACTTTGCTATAAGACTACAGTAATCAAAACAGCCTGGTATTGGTACCAGAATAGGCATATGGACCAATGGAACAGGATAGAAATTCCAGAAGCAAAGCCTCAATTTCTCAACCAACTCATCTTTGACAAAGCCTCCAAGAACAACCACTGGGAGCCAGGCTCGGTGGCTCAGCCTGTAATCCCGCGCCTTTGGGAGGCTGATGTGAGTGGATTGGCTGAACCCGTGGGTTCGAGACCCGCCTGGGCAGCAAGACCTCATCTCTACAATAAATCAAAAAATCAGCTGGGCGTGGTAGCGTGCGCCTGTAATTCCGGCTACTCGGGAGGCTGAGGTGGAAGGATCGCCAGAGCCCAGCAGGTCGAGGCTGTGGTGGCCGGGAGCGGCCACTGCACTCCAGTCTGGGCGACAGAGTGAGACTCCAACTCAAAAAAAAAAAAAAAAAACAAAACACTGGGGAGAGGAGAACCTATTCAGTAAATGGTGCTGGGAAAACTGGCTGGTCACATGCAGAAGATTGAAACAGGAACCCTACCTATCACCATACACAAAAATTAACTCTAAATGGGCCAGGCATAGTGACCAACACCTATAATCGCAGCAGTTTGGGAGGTCAAGGTGAGAAGATTGCCTAACCCCATGGGTTTGAGCTCACTCTGGCCAACTTGGTGAGACTCTGTCTCTACAGTAATCAAAAAATTAGCTGGGTGCGGTTGTGCGTGCCTATAGTTCCACTCAGGAAGAATCACCTAAATAGCCTAGTAGGTCGAGGCTGTGGTGGCCATGAGTGTGCCACTGCACTCCAGCCTGGGTGACAGAGTGAGACTCTGACTCAAAACAACAACAACAACAACAACAACAACAAACCTCAAAATGGATCACAGAGCTAAATGTAAAACTTCAAACTATAACATTCTTAGAAAATGCAGGAGACACCCTTTTGGAAATTGGAACTGGCAACTAATTATTGCTGAAAATCCCAACTGTCCCTGCCATAGGAGATAAGATAGACAAGTAGGACCTTATCAAACTGAAAAGCTTCTGCAAAGCAAAAGAACATCAAGAGAGCAGGGAGACAGCCCACAGAATGGGAAAAAATATTTGCCAACTATATATCTGACTAGGGCTTAATATCCAGGATGTATATGGAACTCAAATGTGCTGAGAGGAAAAAAAAAAACAGCCCCATTAAAAAATGGGCAAAAGATATGAATAGACACTTCTCAAAAGAAGATATACATGTGGTCAACAGACACATGAAAAAGTGCTCAGCATCACTCATCATCAGAGAAATGCAAATCAAAACCACATTGAGATACCACCTAAGCCCAGTACGAATGGCCATCGTTAATAAAACAAATAACACTAGATACTGTCGAGGATGCAGAGAAAAAGGAAGACTTCTACACTGCTGGTGGGAATGCAAACTAGTCCAACCTCTTTGGAAAGCAGTGTGGCAATTTATGAAAGAACTAGACATTGACCTTCCATATGACCCAGCAATCCCCTTACTGGTAATATACCTGGAAGAACTCAAATCTTTCTACAAAAAAGATACCTGCACACGCATATTTATTGCAGCACTATTCACAGTAGCAAAAACATGGAACCAACTGTGCTGCCCATTCAAAGTGGAGTGGATAAAAAAAGGGAGTTACATATACACAATGGAATATTATGTAGCCATAAGGAAGAACAAACATGTGGACTTCGCAGCAACATGGATGAATTTAGAGTCGTCATACTCAGTGATCTATCACAGAAACAAAGAACAGAGTACCATATGTTCTCACTCATAAGTGGGACTTGAACAATTGACATAATACTACAAGAAAAGAATTGGCAGTAGTAGGAAACTGCCGGCGGGGGAGGGGGGTTGGCACAACACACCATCAACGAGGGTACCTGAATAATGAACATATATATGCCTAACCCTGAACTGTACACCACATCTTTAAAATTCAAAATTAAAAAAAAAAAGAAAATGAAAACTAGAGTAAAGATTCAAAAGAAAGAGTATTGGGAACTTGTGGGTGACTCAACAGAGCATGACCTTTATTTAGGAGGCCAGGGAGAATGAGATCAGTAGCCAAAGAAAGTGGTAGGTTTTAAAAAGAAAGAAGTTTTTTGCACATTTATTTTGTATCCTGAGACTTTGCCAAAGGCCTTTATCAGTGTAAGGAGGTTTTTGACAGATTCTCTTGGGTTTTCAAGGTACACAATTATATCGTCTGCAAAGAGAGATCGTTTGACTTCCTCTTTTCCTATTTGGATACCCCTGATTGCCTCCTCTTCTCTGATTGCTCGAGCCAGGACTTCCAATACTATGTTGAACAGGAGGGGTGAGAGTGGGCATCCTTGTCTTGTTCTAGTTTTCAGACAGTAGTGGGAAACTATGGGGGGGGAGGGAGATGGGATTAATGGGCAAATATCTGTCTGGGGATGGGGAAGCACCTCTAATCAATAGGGTGCCTGAATGAAATGTGTTTGTATACCTAACCCTTAACTGTACCCCACAACATCATAATAAAAAATGTTGATTATTGAAAAAATAAAAATAAAAATAAATAAATAAAAAGAAAAGTTGAATTTGTAAAAAGAAACAGCTTTTCTTCTTAGACAGGACGTCGTTCTGGATGGTTAATGGCTCAGAGTGTCTTGAATATGAAATAGAGATATGGAGAATTGGAGGGCAAATAACAGAGCTAGGGTTTCAGATAAACAAATTATTTTAGGGAAGTGGAATGTGGGCTAATCAGCTGGGTGTGAAGAGTTTCTTTAGAGCAGACTTCTGAGTGAAAGGATTTGCTTTCATTTGCAGTGAAAGTCAATTTGTAGTTAGCAGTAGTGTAACTTCCAGGTAACTTTGGAATTCCGAGGATGAATCTCCTTAAAACTGCATTCATCGGATCACACAGAAGTAATAGCTCAACAAAAAAATAGCCCTACTATAAAAATCTATTCTCCTGAGGATCCAGCCCCAGTTATGAGCCAATTGCAGCCTTAAACTTACCAATGCATTTTCGTGGAAGTTTGCTAAGTTTTTTTTTTGTTTCTATTTAATTTGATACCTCAATATTATAGAGAAATTGCAATAATAAAACAAGAAAATCTTATAAACCTGCCCAGATTCACCAACTGTTTACATTTTGCCATTTGTTTTCCCTCTTATTCTCTTTTTTTGTCTCGCATCATATATGTACACAGAAGAAGTTTAAAAACTATCTTAGAATAAGTGTAAGTTGGAGATATCAGGGTCCTTCCTTCCTCTTAGACACAAATATTTCTGTGTCTATTTCCTAGGATTAAAGAAACATCCTTATAAAACTGAAGTTCATAATCATTCTTAGGATTTAATGGTCTTTATACCTTTTACAACTGGAGAAATTTCTCAGCTTTGTTTTCCTTCCTTGACCTTAAAGTCTTTGAATAATGTAGGTTTTCTTTTCTTTTTTTGTTTTCTTTTCAGTTTGTAGTTGTCTGAGTTTTTCTTGCAATTAGATTCAAATTATGGCAGGAGTATCACTGAAGAGATGCAGTGTTCCTTCTAATGTATCACATCAGGAGTCACCTGGTGTCAGCTTATCCCAATATTCGCCATGCTAGCTTTGGTCACTTAGTTTTGATGTCTCCATACTAACAATATGTGAAAAGATGGTTTGATATAATGTAAATTTATGATTCTCATCAAATTTCCAGGCACAACTTTCAGCATCGATTGCTTGATTTCAAATTCCATTATTTTTTCTATATGTATTAGTTGGCATGCTATTATGAAAGTTTTCCCTTCCCCTCTATTAGTTATTTAATTTATTTGTTTTTAATATTAGTATGGGCTCACTAATTTTTTATTTTATTCAATGGTGTATAATTTATTACTCTCAGTACTTATTTTATTGCTCAAATTATTCCAGATTTTTCAGTGAAAAGTCCTTTCAAGATGACTTAAGTGTCTTTTTTTTTCCCCCATGACCCCTGGATTATTTGAGCACTACCTTATTTTCTGGTTTCAGATATTCAAGGCTCACCTTGAACTTTTTCTTCCCCACTCCTAGCATCAGGCATTCCTTTCAAGAGTTTTGGTTCTTTTTCCTGTTGAAAGGTATATATGAAACAAGCTCAGGTTTCTAAGGAGGTGTATTACTATGGGTGTACCATTGCTTCTAAACCTCCTTAATGAGAGAGCTGACATATATACATGTACATATATATGCATATAAGCAGATAACAAAACTTATCTCTATAGTTTCACATATATCCATAATTTTCTACTGATATTTCCAATTTTGATTCAATAAGAGCATGTACATTATAGTTGTCATTTTCATGTTTCTACCTCCTGGACAGTGAGAAAACTGGCTTCCATTTTTTACCATTAGTTCTGTCATTTATATACTAAATTCCTTCACTAATTTTTCTTCTTCTATTTCCATCCTATGTTCCTACATGTAAAAATGACCACAGAATTTGGAAGTGATCTATATAAGGCCAGGAGAAGATTCCAACATCCATTCTCTGCCCTTAATATTCTGTCTGATACCTTGAAGAAGGGGAAGATTTTTATCTCAGCATATAAGCAGCAGTAAGATTATTAGAATCAAAAAAGCAAGATCAATACCAAATAAAGTGAATGTGTTAAAGTGAAATGAACAAGAATTTGGGAAGGGAGTTGCCTAATTCTGAAACTTGAAGCTTTCAATTTTATTGATATTATCTAAAGAATAATAAATCCACCCTGCTTCCTCCCTCTTTATTTACTTTTTCTTTTTCCTTCCTTTCTCGTTTTTCTTTTCTTCTCTTTTTTTTGTCCTACTTTTTTTACCTTTCTTCCTTTCACAAACATTCCTTATGCCTCTACTATGCCTCAAGCCCTGGGAGCACAAAGTCGTGAACCTCATTTCCTCATCGATAAAATTGCATTGAATAAATATCCCATTATATTTAAATGCAGATTAAATTATAGAATAAAATATGCATGTCCTGGTAATTATGGTTCTTGTATTTAGTGACTTATCAGTCAATGATATTGGCCACAATTATTTAATGGATATTAATTATCCTCCCTTCCATGCAGTAAATTATGTGGGATTTACTTTGCTAAGTAAAATTCTCCAGGCAATTGTTCTTTTCTCTGTGACATTTGGTGGTCAAAAGTTTTCACAATACCATGGAAATATCAAAGCTTTGAAACAAGTGACCCCGTTTCACTTTAAACCTAAAAATTCAAGTTGTTTAAAGGCATAATTATCATATTCTACAATTAACAGAACTCCAAATGTGTGATCAACAGGCAAATCTATTATTTTATTCCTATTTATTTTCATGCTTTCACTATATACTGCTGGCATCACACACATTATGTTTGGCAATTATTTTCAGAAGGATTCAATATCTTAAATTTGCAGAAATTGTTAGTTAAAGATATGTAATCATACATACTAAACAGACAAACCAAGCATGACTAACGAAACACTTTCATGAAGCTTGTGATCAGCCAATTTTTCCCCATCCTAAATTTCCTTACTGCTTTCTACATAATGGAGCTTAATCCCCATGTAAAATCAGAAATATTTTATATAAATGTTTTCCATAAGGCAGATAAAAACAATCTGAAAGAAATTCATAAACAGCTTTAGCTGTGAAATCCAGGCTGAATCCAGGCATGGGAGTCTGAACTTAAAATGAGATTGATCAATTGCTTCCTTGGTCAAAAATAATTTTTTTTTTAAAAAGCTGATAATTTGCTCTTTGAGTTCTTACATATTCTCCTGCATAGAAACTAACTATTTATATTGTAGGAAAAATAAAAGGAGATTTAAGAAATCCCTGTCAAAATTTGCTGCACATAGATTATTTTCTTCGTATATGTCATCCTATTTTCTTTGTAGTAAAGGTAGTCTTTGTCAATTAAGCCAATTCTTATGTGGAAGATAGGTTTGATAATGTGAATTTTCTTAGCTTGATTTTCATATTTGTATTAGCTTCTTAGGGCTGCCATAATAAAAATTCCTAGGGCTGCTATAAACTTGGTGACTTAAAACAACAGAAATTTATTCTTTTAGAGTTTGGGGGCTAGAAGTCCGAAAACAAGCTGTGAGCAAGACCATATTTCCTTTGAGAGTTTGGATATAATCCTTCCTTACCTTGTCCTATTTTCTGGTAGTGGCCAGCAAGTCTAGCCATTCTTTAGATTGCAGGTACATAATTTCATTTTTCTCCTCCATCTTCACATGGCATTCTACGTGTGTGTGTGTGTGTGTGTGTGTGTGTGTGTGTGTGTGTGTGTGTTCTCCTGCTACGTGGGAAGTAGTCCTATTGCATTAGGACACACCCTATCAACTATGAACTCATCTTATTATAATGACATCTCCAAAGACATTTAAATAAAGCCACATTTACATTTACAAAGGGAACAACTTCAATATAGTTTCTTGGTAGACACAAGTCAGTCCACAATATTGTTAACCCATTTGTTTGAAAATGGTTGTGTAAAACTGAGAATCAGATAATTAGGATGAGTTAAGTACCTGGGAAGGACAAGGTGTAACTTCAAAATTTTGTCAAAATATCTTTACATAATAATGCATTCTGCTTTTGAGCATATTTTAAATTCATATGATATTTAATTATGTGTCCTCTATGGAGCACTTGGCAAAAACATATTCAGTTTACTATTTTCATTTTCTATATTCAGTTTTCTGTATTTACTTGGAATCTCAGAATCACAGAGCCATTTCCTTGTGTTTCTGTTTAAAAGGAGTTGTGGTAACTACTTCTCGGGTTTGCTAACTCACTAATTTTGTTTCTTCTAGGAAGTATTTTTTTCTTTTCTTCTCAGAGGTTTAAATGTAAGGAATGTGCTCTACTAAAATCCTCTTTGAGACATAATGAAACTAGACATACTACAAGGGCTATTTCACAGCTTGAGACTATGTCAGGGTTGTTTTTCTCTAGTTCCCATTAACCAGTGTGAAAGTAAAAGGGAAGACACTGGAATATTCTCTTGAAGACATAGTGAACAAGTTACCTCCTTTTTGTGAGACAGGAATTAATTGTCTTTTAATCGATCATTCCCTTGTCAAGTGTGGCTCTTGCTTATTTTCCAAATTTACTTTTCTTGGTAATAGTTATTGGAGAATCCTTATTAAAATTTGTACAAGTATGTCATCAAAGTACTGATAATTCACATAGTGGTGAATTACGATGGGTTTCACTTTTTTGAATCTGGATTTCAATATTTCTTCTACTTAGTATGAAAATGATACGAATTTTTTTTTTTTGCATTGGAGTCTCACTCTGCCGCCCAGACTGGAGTGCACTGGCCGCTCCTGGCCACCACAGCCTCGACCTGCAGGGCTCCGGCGATCCTTCCGCCTCAGCCTTCCAAGTAGCCGGAATTACAGGCATGCGCTACCACGCCCGGCTGATTTTTTGATTTTTATTGTGGAGATGACGTCTCGCTGCCCAGGCGGCTCTCGAACCCGCGGGCTACGGCAATCCACTCACCTCAGCCTCCCAAAGGCGCGGGATTACAGGCTGAGCCACCGAGCCCGGCGAAAATGATAAGAATTTAAATGCTGCTGAGGCTTGTTACTCTGCAGGGCTCTGGTATGCAAAGATTATTAGAAAATTCGTAATGTCAGGCATATCTGAATTTTTAGAGAGACACTAGAAGTTACAATTTTATTTGAGTGGGGTGCACCAAAAACAAAACATCCAAGTAAATGTATTAATGTCTCAGAACATTTTGTACTAGGCAAAATCTGATCCAAAATCTTGTGACCGAGAAAAATGTTCTCATTCATTATGAGACAAGACTATCAGGTAGAATTTTCTTTGCCCACTGATCTTACACGATTATTAATATGTTGCACGCAACAGAACTATCAATAATTGTATTGTGGAGAGTTAGAATTTGAATGAGTTGGGGGGAAAAGTCACCACATCCAGTTAGTGGTTTGTGTTTTCTGTGTGTGTTTTAGTTTTTCATGATGAAGCTAATCTCTAGAGTTGAGCAAATGACGTCGGGCAAGTAGCACAGAGAAGAGAATGAATATCAGGACTTATGGACTCTATCATCCCATCTTTGAATTGTATCATGCGACGTATAATACCATTTGCCTATTCCTTCTGAATCTTCTTATATGTCTTTCTGGTACCATTTTGCTGAAGAAAATTATTTCAATGCATTTTGGTTCTTTTACCTTTGAAATGTACTCCTAAATTATTGTCTTATTACTAGCTTGTTTCTTCTTCTTCTTCTTCTTCTTCTTCTTCTTCTTCTTCTTCTTCTTCTTCTTCTTCTTCTTCTTCTTCTTCTTCTTCTTCTTCTTCTTCTTCTTCTTCTTCTTCCTCTTCCTCTTCCTCTTCCTCTTCCTCTTCCTTCTCTTCTCCTTCACCTCCTCCTCTTCCTCCCCCCCTCCTCTTCCTTCTTCTGGAATGTGAGCTTTTATTATGTGTTAGCTAATCTCCAAAGAATGTGTCTTTGATGGCAAAACAGTAAACAATTACCATCATGCTGGAAGTTATTATTCTTGTGGTTTGAGTCACACACATGAAACTCATCATAGCCATGCCTTGAATTAGAAGCATTGTTCTTATTGAGACAAAAATTTAAGATGTAATAAAAATATTAAAGCAGTGATAGTCATGCTGGATAATTGCCTATCTGTGCCACCAGATTGCTTTTCTGAATTTACTTGTGGGTACAGAGATAGGGAAATATACATATAAATAAATAATCAGATGAATGAGATGGAGTGCAAAAATGTGTTTGAATTTCTATGCATAACAAGATCGGTATTGACCAGTGTTAGAATTTAATAAGGCACACAGGCATGGCAGATGCTTCTATTTGTTTAACAAAGACATGTGACTGACTCCAGATGTGCTCTTATAGCTTGCAGTGAAACTCTGAAGTCACAAACTGTACAGTCCACTTTGAACCAAATAAGTAAGGACAGTGCCCAGATGTGCTTTTTAAAAAATCTATCAGGTGCCTAGACAGTTATACATATTTTTTATAAACCAAAATGAATTACTATGTGAAAAAAAAAGGCTTTGTGTCAGATGGGGAATATAGAAAATAAGAGTTGATGTGACTTATACGATGACATAAATACCTGGTTACGTTCATACACACAAACACACACATGACTTTAAAAGGACATTGTACAGTGAAATGAAGAGATATACAATTTTCACAGGTGGAACTATGTATAAAGATGAAGACAGAGTTAGTTAAATTGAGTGATGAGAGGTGACCTCCATGTAAGCATTCAGGGTTTGGCAATTTTTTTCTGTACAGGTGCAGAAAGTATTTTAGACTTTGCAATCTTTTAAAAAAATGTTCAACTCTGCTATCATAGCGTGCAAGCAGCCATAAATAATGTACATAAACAAATGGACATAACTGTGCTTCAATAAAACTTTATTTACAAAAAAACTCAGTGTGCCAGATTTGACCCAGGGGCTGTAGGTTGCTGACCTAACCTTGATATACAGAATAGTAGAAACACCAGAGAACTCAAAGTCAGGAAATAGAAAGTATAATTTCAAGTAAATACTCTTTAGTAGTTTTTTTTTCTCACCTTGGTCATACATATTTTATTTCTGAACCTCTCTTTTTAACTCATTGCAATATATTCAGCAGGGAATGGGATTGCTGTAAAGATAAAGTGACAGAGCATAGACATTGTAGAAAATAGTACACACAATTTTTAAAATTCTATCTCATGACACACCCAACTGAAATGACAGAAAATGGAGAGGAATATAAATTCACAAGGTCAAAACTGGTAAGAGAGAAGATGCCAGAGACAAGACACAGCAACAAAAATTTTGAATTTGAAAAGCCGAGATATGAGTTAGAGTTCAGAAAGCTGAACATTATCTCCAGAAACAAAACTAATAGGAAGTAAGCTGACTTGTCCTCCCAAAACTTCAGAAGGATTTGGGAACTGTTGACAGATAGCACATCCCAAAGTGAGGGTGTTAGATGATAAAAAACACAGGAAAATTTATAAATGAGGCATTTAAACTGCCAGATCCCACACAGCATCCAGCAGAGCTTTTATTTTCTATCTGTCCTCCACGTGGGAGATTCAGTCTCTATATATGTTGAGGAAATAGGTTTTGAGCTTGAAGATAATAGGCAAACTGAAGATGGGTATTCACAAAGAGGCTTAAGGAAAATTTGTATCCTAAATAGTGATTACCTTTCAGCGCTCTTCTCAAAATTCACTAGAATACTGGTAACATTCAGGCCTATAAACCTTGTTGAAATTGACCCATTTAAGATAAAAGAATCTTCACTTATTGATATGATAAGGTCATGTACTTACCTCATCTCTATTTCTACAAACACAAACCACCCATGTAGCTACCACTCATCTCTTTAGGGTCTCATTTTAAAATGAATAGTAAATATTGCCAGATATTTAAAAAACAGCTCTAACATTAATGACTGAAACCAAAACAAATAAAAAAATTTTAAACATTTAGACAAATAGAGGCCATCAAAATGTAGTGGAAACAGCTTCAAGCGGTATAATTATATCTTCAGAGAGATGAAATATTTTATTCATAAAACAAGGAGAGAATGCTATTATAAAAAGTAATATTCAAAACAAAAAGGGACATAGTGACACTAAAAATATGACAGCAGAAATTTTAAAAATCAACATAATGACTAAAGCACAAATTCACATTAATTTTAGAGCTATACTTCTCACATTTTATTGTGCATACAAATCACTTGGACAATTTGATTATATGCAAATTCTGATTCAGTATGGAGTGAGACCTGAGACTGTGCTTTTTTTTTTTTTTTTTTTTGGAGTCGAAGTCTCAATCCACCACCCTGCGTGGAGTGCAGTGGCATGCTTACAGCCACCGCAGCCTCAACCTTCTGGGCTCAGGCAATCATTCTGTCTCACTCTTTTAAGTAGCTGGAACTACAGGTGGGTGCCTCCACACCCAGCTACTTTTTTGATTTATTGTAGATACTAGGTCTGGCCAAGTTGCCCAAGCTGGTCTCAAATCCCTGAGCTCCGGCAATACTCTCGCCTCCACCTCCCAAATTGCTGGGATGACAGGCATGAGCCACCGTGCCAGGAAGGAGCTGTGCATTTCTAACAAGCTTGCAGATGATGTTAATGTTGTCAGTCTCAATCACTCTGGGAAGAAAGGCTTGATAGGGTATAAAGTAAACAAAGAAATGAGAAATAAGAAAGAAAATAAGAAAATAGAGTATCATTCTAGAATATTTCATAGCTGTCTAAAAGCAGATTCAGAAAAAACTAAAGAGGAATTGGAGGGGGAAGATATTTTAAAAGATGAAAACAAAGACAATTTTCCAGAACATAAGTTTCCAAATCAAAAGATCATTAAGTATCTCTAGCACAGTATGTGAAAAATTAGCTACAACAAGGGGTGTAAGAAGAAAATTTTAGAATATCACATAGGGAAAATAGCAAGATTATCAAAGCTTCCAGAATTCAGTCATTCACACACATCTTACACATAAATAATCACACACACAGACGCACAAACACACACGTCCCAGCAAACTTCAAAAACCAAATAGCCAGGTAGCAGACATTGCAGCCATGTTTTTAAGTTTGAAACCCTATACCCAGCCTGATTCACAATCTAGTAAGAGAAAATAAAGATGGTTTTTGAATATGCATGGTATATAAATATTTCAGAGTAAAGAATTTTTAAAAGTTTCATGTATACTTTCTCAGATGAATATATGTCACCCAAAGCAGAGCATAAACTTCCTAGGATCTATGAAACAGGAATTAACAAGAGATAGAGGCAAATGGAATTTCTAGATGGTGATTATGATAAAGTCAAGGTTGACAGCTGGTTATCGTTTAGCAAGCCTAGAAACTAATTAATGCAGATTGAGGCAGGGAACACATGGTTCCGGGAAAGATGTTTCCAAGAATGAAGAAGGCCACTGAGCTAAAGGGGCCAACAGAAAGAATCACAGGCAGAGCCACCAGAAGCTCATTAAATTAATAGGAACCTTTATTGATTCAGTAGAGGAGAAGTCTTGCTTTTTTTTAAGGGCAGATAGAGCCACAGAACTCATGGTTGCTACTACAGAAGATGAGATATTTCAAAAACCAGAATGAGGACTAAACGTGACTGGAAGACTGTTTGATGTTCAAAAGGCTCCAGAGAAACTATAAACTCCACCCTACCCCTGTAAGATCGATTTTAATTATCTGTGGGAGAAAATGAAGTCAGTTTCTACATCCTACACTTCCACTTGTTTAATGTAAAGATTACAGTGGAATTTTCGAGGGCTAAATACTGTTGCAAAGACCTGGATACTTCCAGTGCATGGCATTTTGGTTCTCTGGACAGAAAGCTAGAAGCTAGAAGAAGCATGACTGAGTCATTGGGAGGAAATGAAGTAACATTCCAGATTTTGGAGGGACAGTGCCAGATTTTGGAGGAACTGCTGCCTCACTTCGTAAAAAGACTGGATCTCTTTGTACATCTCACTTTTGAAAAGCATTAAATTTAAGGGAACAGAATTGAAAGAGGTTTGTGTCATGATAATCTCAAAATGAGTCTTCCTCCATCATCAATCACTCACCAGTTTCTCCTGAAACAATTGCTGCACTAAAATAAGTTTGAAGTCAAAAAAAAAAAAAAAAAAATCACTGGTTACTGCATTAGGTAGCAACTTAGAGACTTATTATTTCAAAAGGAGCTCCGATTTTAAAGTAGAAATTAGAGATTTTTGCTGTGGCTGCTTTTTGTTGATTTAACCATGACAGGTGATAACAGTGAAGAGAATATTCTTGAGGCCTCACTAACCCTGAATGTTGATGTCATAATTATAATTACCCTTCCATACATGCTTCTCTTGATGCCACTTCCTGTATTATTAGGTAAGGGATCCAAATGGGGCTGTGTGATTGTTTTTCAGATCAACTCAGAGAAAGAAGCAGAACTTTCTCAGAAGCTACAGAGGAATTAAAATTATATGAACAACTGTTTATTCACTTATTCATTCGACAAAAATATATTGGCTAACTACTATGTGTCAAGCATCCTGCTAACCACTAGCAGCACACACACACACACACACACACACACACACACATGTGTATATATATATATGCATATATATGTATATATAGACATAAAACTTTTATACCTCTTATATAAGCCTAAGATTTTGTTGTTAAGATCAAATGACACATAGTTACATAAACACTATATTTAAATATTTATATTATGCATACGACTTTCCTTCCATCCTCAGGAGAGTCAGTCAGCAGAGCTGAAGAAAGTCCTACAGGGAAATCTGGCCTTCTCTTCCTTGGGACACATAGATTCTTCCCCATAAGATGATTCCATCTTCACTTGTGACCATCTTCTGATGCTCAATATTCTCTTCCATAAGGAAGTCTTGCCTCACGGGGATGGACATTTAACAATTGGGATGCAGATTTGTAAAATATATAATAATCTCTTCTGCTCTCTCTAGAGCCAGAAGGTTTCACTGATGATTTTTGTGGCCCTTACTTACATATTGATGGCCCTACTATTTTCCAGCGATCCTTCTGCCTCAGCCTTCCAAGCTGGAGCTACAGGCACGCGCTACCACATCAGGCTAATTTTTTGATTTATTGTAGAGATGAGGTCTCACCAAGCTGCCCAGGCAGGTCTCAAACCCGTGGGCTCAGGCAATCCACTCACCTCAGCCTCCCAGGTCGTGGGATTACAGGCTGAGCCACCGAGCCCGGCTTGAATCATTCTTTGAATCTATTTGCTCTTCTCTGTTTCACTTAATTTAATCGCATGTCAAACTGCCCCCTCAAGTGGATTACCACAAGAGTCTTCTAGTTAACTCACCACTTCTAGTCTCTCCATGCTGCTTTCACTGATTCAGGTGAATAGTCTGACAGCCGTGGAAAATATCAAGGATGATAAGGTAATTTCTAATGATGTCATTCCACTGCTAAAACTCAACTAGCATCTATTGACTTCCGTCTATCTTCTCAGGCTTCCTTCAAAGCTCTAGTGTCAAGATAACAGCTCTAATTTCCTTCCACACCCTTAACCATATTGTCTATTGCAAGTACAGGACTACTCAATGTTTACCAGGCATACTGAACTCCCTTTACCATTCCTAATAGCCTTCTCCCTACTTAGAAAATTCTTAACCCTCCTATGGCCAATTGTATTTCCCAAAGATGACTTCAACATCCTATATGCAATGAGTTCTTGCCACTGTTCCATCAAGCAGTAGAGTCTATATCACCACCCCCTGGAATATGGTCACATTTTTGACAGCTTTGGCAAACAGAAATGACTCTGTGCCAATTCCAGTCATAGCCCATAATTGGCCCAACATTTGCTTTCTACCTTTTGGAAGCCAGTCTCTATGTAAGAAGTGTAGTAACCCTGGGATCTCCATGCTGTGAAAGGTTCTGAAACATGCAGTTACATGGAGACACAAAGAAATAGAGAGAGGGAGAGAAGGAATGAGAGTGAGAAAGAATGAGAGAGAGAGAAAATGAGAAAAGCACCAGGAATCATTGAAGCATCATCTCAGGGGTGCATCCTCTTGGCCCAAGCACTCCAATGATGCTTTCTGGATTGAGCAGAGACAACCCTCAGTTGAACCCTTATTTTAAACTCTTGACAAACATGATCATAAAAATTTTAAAAAAAAGAAAAATTAAATGATTGATATAAGTTACTAAGCTTTAGGGTAGTTTGATATTCAGTAATGTATTTTTAAAGCTATTCAACTTTGCCTTTTACTTAATGTGCCTTCACCAAAGGCATGGACAATGACCTAAATTAGAAGTCAAATAGCTCTCTGTTTCCCTCAACTTCTATGCAGTCTTTTGTACCGTTCACTTCCCTTTCTGTAGATATCATCCTGGTGTAGTTTGTACCTCTCGTCTATGGGTTCCCAACCTCTGTTGCTGAGCCCCCAGCACTGCTCACCTTCTCAGTTTTGCTTTGCTCTCACGCATCTCTGGATTATCCATCAGTCTTGTCTTCTTTCAACCATGGCTCAAGCCACATGAAACTGACTCATCAGGTGGAGATGTTGTCATAAACCACATCTCCACCTTCAAAATTAGACGGGTCCATTTTTGTATTTTTTTAAAAAGTATTACTGAATATTCACATTTGTCTTGAACCAATTTTCTCATTGACAGCCTTTTTTTTAATAAAGTAGGTAATTTAAATAACAAATATAAATATTTTCTCAGATTCCACAAGACTATTTCCAATTTTAAGTGAAAAACATAATCTGTAATTTATTTTTTTTCTTCTGATCTGGCTTTCTTGCAAAAGAAAAAGAAAAAAATGTTGAATAGCAACTCTTTGTATCCTTATGTCCATTTCTAAATGCAAAGCATTACTTATATGTTGTTGTTATCAGATATTATATCTCTGATTTTATATTTGACTATATAGAGAGTATATTTAAAATAGTCTCTTGGGTAATTTTTTTTACTTCCTGTATGAATAATAGATGTTCTCTGTTTTTGTTTTTTTTTTAGATTGAAAAATATACTTTATTTAGAAAGTAAATTAGAAAAAGAGAGAGAGAAAATTCACTACCACAAGGTAGGGGAAGGGACCAAAAAGCTAGGAAATATGGCAGCCATAGCTCAAAGAGCCATGTGAAAACACCAGAGTTTGACAAAGCCATGGTAGGATGCTCTCTCTTTTGCACCCCCATATATTGCCTCCTAACTGTTAGTGTCGCTTTTTATTAGGGAGTAATTAAATGTAGGCAGCATTCTGGAGGCAAGAATGCCTAGACTCAATTTTTTTTTTTTTTTTTAATTTGGAGTCTCACTCTGTCACACAGACTGGAGTACAGTGGCCGCTCCCGGCCACCGCAGCCTCGACCTGCTGGGTTCCGGCGATTCTTCCGCCTCAGCCTTCCCAGTACCTGGAACTACAGGCGTGCGCTACCAGGCCTGGCTCATTTTTTGATTTAGTGTAGAGATGAGGTTTCACCATGTTGCCCAGGTGGGTCTCGAACCCGCAGGCTCAGGCAATCCACTCATCTCAGCCTCCCAAAGCTGAGCCACTGAGCTCAGGTGACTCAAATTTTTTCTTTATCCTTTAGTTAGTTGCTTGATGACTTTGGACAAAGTTTTTTTTTTTTTTTTAAGATTAGAAAATATAGTTTATTTAAAAGTAATATAGAGAAAGAGAGAGAGAGAGAGAAGATTCATCTCCCCAAGGTAGAGAAGGGGTCAAAGCCAGGAAACATGGCCAAGCCATAGCTCAAAGAGCACATGGCCACACCATAGCTTAGCAAGGCATGGCGGTGGCCCAGCAGTAGCGGTGATGTTGTCTGACAATGGCTGCCAAAGTATTTTTTTAAAAAATTTGGAGACAGAATCTCGCTCTGTTCCCCAGGCTGGTGTGCAGCAATGCAATCATTGCTCTCTATAACCTTAAACTCCTATGCTCAACTGATCCTCTCATCTCAACCTCCCAAGTAACTGGGACTATAGGCACATGCCACAATGACTGGTTATTAAAAAAAATAATAATTTTCTAGAGACGGGGTCTGACTTTTGGCCCAAGCTATTCGTGAACTCTTGACCTCAAATGATCCTCCTGCCTTGGGCTCCCAAAGCTCTGGGATTACAGACACCAATTACAGTGCCTGGCCAGCTTATTCTTTTTCTTATAGATCATGTGCTCATATGCTATAGAGAATAAAGTATATTCACCTGATGCAAAAGTGGCATTCCAGAAATATTTGTTAAATGACTGAGTCTATTAACCCTTTAAGACTTAAATGCTGTCACCTTTATGAAACTTTCCCCCATCCTAGAAACTGCTCCATTTCTTTTCTAAAAACCCATGGGTTTTTGTTAATCTTTCTTGTAACATATTGTAGTATATGTTACAATTATATATTTGTCTTATAATACAATACAGTGGAAGCTCTCTGAGAACAGGGACTATGACATATTTCTTCTTGCATTCTTCACAGACCGTAACATAAAGCCTTATTCATATTAGGTGCTAAGTGAACATTTATTGTATAGATTAATACATTTTTATTCATATCTATTGTTCTTTATATTATATGATTGTTTCCTATCAACATACTCTGAGTTATTTATAGTTTTCACCTCATATTTATGTTCTTCTTGAAGCACTTTTTAAAAGTTATTTTTTGTTTCTAATTTGTTTCCTCTTTATTTTCTTTTATCTTTATTAAAGTATATTAATTACTTGAAGTGTTATTTTCTTATAAATGTACCTATAATTTATTATGAAATAATATCTCTCACTAGACCATGACTAATGAATAAAATCAATTTAATTCAAGCAAACAGTTTGGATTGATTATACCTCTTTAGTGCTAAATTCATTTATACTGCTAAGTAAATACTAAGTGTACATGTGCTTCCTTTAAGAATTTCTTTAACTATGTTAAATATAACACACTATGTTTTCATCTTATTTCTGTTTTTAGCAGCAAATTTTTCATGTGGTCTTGGAATCCTGCTTCTGTATGTTCACTCTTTGCTTGGATGCAGTTGCAAACTCTTGTTCTTTGCAGCTGTTGTTCATTAACTAAAATTTGCAGTGGAACTTTCCTTCCATTTCCCCAAATGGTGGTGTTTTGAACATGGCATTCCCTAGACGATGAGTTGAATGCCTATGTATGGATCATACAATGAATGTCCTTCTTGGCATTGATAATAAAGATGTTAGGAGTTGCTTATAGTTTCATGATTACAGAGTCGAAATGATATTTGAAAAAAAATGCATATAAATGTATTCGTTTGCTCAGAATGCGCTAATTTACCACATATAGGGGTTGTCAAAAAATGTTCACTTAAGACATGACATTAATCAAAAGAATGCTGGCATCAACATGTGACAGGCAGGGCAGGAAAAGAAAATGGTAGAAGCACGGCTGAGTGAACATCACACTTCACATTGCCACCATAATTCAATTCAACTTCGCAAAGTAATACATAGATAACATCTCTTAAAATATGTATACATTCTGGCACCCCTTGTGTATGTCAAATGAGTATTGAACTAGAGTAAGATATAAAATACTACGTCAGATATAATGATACAATCTTTTAATAAGAGACAACTTTGTTTTCATAATTTTAGAAGGTGATTAACATAGTATATTTATATATTTATCTCCCGATTTATTTCTTTATCTGGCTAGCTAGCTGATAACAACCTGTCTAGCTACAATCTATCTCACTATCTATATATGTCAGGAGGTGGCAGAGATGGATAAAACACAGGAACTCAGTCTTGTTTGCTGTGTTCTCTTCATGACCCTAAACTTCCTATCTGCATCATGGCCCCTAGTAGAAGCATGCTAATTATACTTATAGAGTTTTGTTACTATTTGTGGTGTTCCTGAACCAGTAAAACTACATTAAAGTTTATCTCGGCCGGGCATGGTGGCTCAAGAGTATAATCCCAGCATTTTGGGAGGCTGAGATGAGAGGATTGCCTGAACCCACAGGTTTGAGACCAGTCTGGGCAACATGGTGAGACCTCATCGCTACAATTAAAAAAAAAAAAAAAGAAATTAGCTGGGTGTGGTAGCACATGCCTGTAGTTTCAACTACTGGGAAGCCTGAGGAGGGATACACAGCCTTGGTGACAGAGTAAGACTCAGACTCAAAAAAAATAAAAAGTTATCTAATAGCCTTAGAATCTTGGACAGGCTGGTCCATTAGCCTGATCCGTCCTTTGATGTACTTCTTTTTCAAGAAAGGCATTTGTAAGAATTTCAGGCAAAAGTCTCAGTAATTCTTTCTATAGAGGACCTTATGCAATAGCAAGGACATAATTAATGTAGCAGCTCTGTTTCATTCAGTTCTTACTTATCATTGCAGCCATAGTGATGACCCTTGGTCATATCCTGATAGCTAAACTACTGGAATGTTTAACAACATTTTGTCTGTGTTAACACAAATACATTGATATATACACATTTTATAAAAGCGACTTTAAGTCTGCTGATATATGTGGGGAAATGATTCATTGGAAAAATAAGAAATGAATTCTATACTTTGTAGCTTTTCCTAGAATGGCTTTAGAGGTAGTACCTCAACTCAGAGTTAAACCCTAACTCTGTCTCCATCTAGCTGTGTCATTTTGGCAAGTACTACCAGAAAAAAATATCACCTATCTCATAAAATTGCTTTGAACATTAAATTAGACCAAGTATAAAATACTATCCAAAGTGCACCACACATGTAGATAACCAATACATGTGTAAATAAAAGGTCCAAAGCATTTGTAAATAAAAAAGTCTAAGTAACTTGTTTTCTAAGGTTTTCATAAATAAATTTTTAAATTTTAATTTTAAAAATAAATATTCGCTGTTAATGTATAAAAATACAGTTGTTCTTTGCATATTAATCTTGTATCCAATGACTTTGCTAAGTCTATTTATTAGGTCTAATAGATGCTTTTAGATAGCTTAGGCTTTTTTTATATAATGAAAACTCTAATACAATGCTGAATTGAAGTGGTGAAATCCTTGATTTATTTATGATCTTACTGGGAAAGCGTTCAATATTTCACCCTTAAACAGGATATTAATTGAAGGTTTTTCATAGTTTCCCTTTATCAGATTGAATTATTTTCCATCTATTCCTAATCTGCAAAAAATTCTTCTGAGGAATAGGTATTAAAGTTTTTCAATTGTTTTTGATGCATCTATTAGGCTAATCTTACAGCTTTTCTTCTTTATTCTGTTAATATGGTGATTTACCTAGATTGGTTTTTGAGTGTTAATATAGGTTTAATTATTTTTTTATTTTGTAGAGAAAGTCTACAAGGAATGATATATTATTCTTTTCCTGTATTGCTGCTGCAATTTATATGAAACTGCTTTTATTTAGGAGACAACTACCAATATATTTACTTGCTGAAGATTATATGATGATTTCAAATCTTGAAGTGGTAAATCATTATTCTTCATTGTAGTCTCTTGCTTTATCTTCTTGACTGTTTCTGCTTAGAGCCTATAGACATTTTGTTTAGAACGTGGATTGGTATTTGTCAGATAGCTTAAGCACTTCCTTACATAATTTTTTATGTACTCACACTTAGAAAACTGCACTTCTATATTGTTCATGTTGACATCAAGAAGTCAAATCCATTTCAAATACTCTTGCAGGCCAAATTACAGACTTTGACATTATAAAGATACCTATGGTTGAATAATTCCATCTGATAGTGTAGACTTTTAAGAGTGGTCCTTGCCTTTTTCATGGAGATTATGGCTTATTTGTGGCTTTACATTTTTTATTGTAAATAAAAATTATGTCTTATAATCTGATGATATAAGTGAACATATAGTCTTCATTTACACATTCTAATCTGCTTATGTGGAAAACCAAATATTCCTACTTCTCTAATGAAACACACACACACACACACACACACACACACACACACACACACACATCATCATCATCATCATCATCAAAATATTAGCTTTCACTAAAGATGTAAGATTACATTTTGGTGATTAAGCAAAAAAATAATTCTTAGGGTTCATTATTAACCAAACTTGGATATGTCATTAATCAAACATGTATTGAAAATATGTTATGTACAAGGTATTGTAAGGAAATAAAAAAACAGAAAAAAAACTTAAAGCACATCTACACTTGTTTCATTTTTAATAAACTTTATTTTTTAAAGCAATTTTAAGTTCCAAACAAAATTGAGTAGAAGGATTTATTATAAAATTCTAGTCCTGGCCAAGCTTGGTGGCTCAGCCTGTAATCCCAGTGCTTTGGGAAGCCGAGGCGAGTGGATTTCTGAGCCCGCGGGTTTGAGACCTGCCCGGGCAACTTGGCAAGACCTCATCTTTACAATAAAACAAAAATTAGTCGGGTGTGGTTGGGTGCATCTGTAGTTTCGGCTACTTGGAAGACTGAGATGGAAGGATCGCTGGAGCCCAGCAGGTCAAGGCTGCGGTGGCCGGGAGTGTGCCACTGCACTCCAGTCTGGGTGATGGAGTGAGACCGCAACTAAAAAAAACAAACAAAAAATAAAAAAATAAAAGAAAATCCTAGTTCCTTCTCATGCTTAGTCTTTCCCATTTTCAATATCCTCAAGTAGAGTGGTACCTTGTCATAGCCTATCACCTAAAGTTCATTGTACGCATTAAGTAAGGTTAACTCTTGATGTTGTACATTTTATGAACTTGGACAAATGAATAATGACATGTATCCACAATTATAGTTTTATACAGAATAGTTTTATTGCCTGCTGGTGTTTTTGACCCATCTACAGTGGAATAGAGCTTCCAAAAATTTTAAAGCATGACTCATGAATATACAAAATGTATACATATCAAAAATTGTATTCTAGTTCTTCATTAATGAAGGAACCAGTAAGATGTTTTCATCGATACAAATGACATTTAAAAAGTAATTATATGCAATATTAAATTGAGATTACTGGATTTGAGACAAAACTAGTTAATGTACAAAAAGGAAAATTTATTACATCAGAAAGAAGTGATTTGCATCTTTTTAAAAAATCTACAAATTCAAATCTAACTTCATAAATTCAGTTTAAAATATAACTCTTCTTTCTCAAGTTTTGATTTTGGGCACCTTGTGAATTTAGCCATGTACATTCCTCTAAACATGTTCTCCTTCCATTTGGCATTGAAAAAAAAGTGCTGTCCACATTTTTCCTTTTTTTCAGTTTGGATAACTTCTGATTCAGATAAAAGCAATATATACATATTACATTTACATAGTGCTCTACCCTGAACAGTATTTAAAGTGAAGTTTTATAAAATGTTTGGAAAAGGAAAACACATTTAAACTTGGCCTTTGGGGACATTAGGGTTGGAATTGGCAGAGATGGGATCAGAAAGAAACAGCTGAGTTGAAGGCACAAAAGTCAGGAAGCATGGTTGTTTAGCAAGCCCAAAGACTCCAGCTTGCTTACGGCACTGGAGCATGCATGGAAAAGTAGCTGACTGCGAAGGCCAACTGGATGGTGCCAAGCTGAAGGATTTTGGCTTTCCCTAATAGGTAATAAGGATCCCTAAAGGTCTGAGAGCCTGGAGAAGACTAATTAGATCTGCTTTTTAAGAAGAAGGAACTCACAATGGAGTCTTTTTTTTTTTTTGAGTTGGAGTCTCACTCTATCACCCAGACTGGAGTGCAGTGGCCGCTCCCGACCACAGCAGCCTCGACCTGCTGGGCTCCGGCGATCCTTCTGCCTCAGCCTTCCAAGTAGCCGGAATTACAGGCATGTGCAAGATACTATTGGAGGAATCCAGATACCAAATATACAAGTGAACAACGGCCAGACCATATATAAAAATAGAACCTGGATGTACCATTTGCAGCAACCAGGCCAGGAAGCCAGTTTGCTATAAGTCAAACCCTTAGGCAGTCAGAGAGCTATCTCTAGTCATGTATCCAAAAAGCCAAAAAATAATCTCAGTAACAACTGGTTCCCAAATGGGCAGGCCTTGATTAATAACTGACAGCTTTGCTAATTTTTGTCATCACTTCCAACTTAGGATCAACTAGAGAAAGCCAGTTCTGTGCTCCCACCCAGTCTTTTATGATGTCCCATCTCTAGTTAGTCTACCTACAACCTTGTCACACCAACATCTTCCAATCAGGGCACATGTGAAGCCTTTTCTTTTCTCCACTGAAAAGCTTCCCTACTCCTGTGTAAGTCTTTGGGTCTCTTCCAAAATGCAAGTGATGGTGGCTGATTCGTTTGCTGTGAATAAATAGCCTCCACTTTTTCCCATTCAGATGGTCTTTGTTTATTTTCGTAAAATACACTACAATCAAAATTCAGGATTCTTTTTATTTTATTTTATTTTATTTTGAGTTGGAGTCTCACTCTTCGCCCAGACTAGAGCACAGTGGCCGCTCCCGGCCACCGCAGCCTCGACCTGCTGGGCTCCGGTGATCCTTACGCCTCAGTCTTCCAAGTAGCTGGAACTACAGTCGCGTGCTACCACACCTGGCTAATATATATATATATATATTTGATTTGTTGTAGAGATGAGATCTCACCAAGTTGCCCAGGCGGATCTTGAACCCGCAGGCTCAGGCAATTCATTCATCTCAGCCTCCCAAAGCACAGGATTACAGGCTGAGCCACCGAGCCCGGCTCAGGATTCTTTTTAAAATAACGGTTTAATTGAGGTTGCATCTGTCTGTCTCACAATATCAACTGGATCTATTAAAATGCCAGGCACTGTGTCAGGCAGTGAGGTTTCAATAATAAACTTGCATACTCTTGCCCTCAGAAAGCCTCCCTGTTGTGTAGGATAGAACAAGAAACAAGTAAATATACATTATACACTATCAAATATAAAACTTAGCCCAAGTCAAAATTAACATAGGTTGATTATAAACTTGCAGCGAGGAAACCCATCTGTTATCACTTTCATTTCAGCAGAGGTTCAAAGTTTTACACAGCAAAAAAGAAAAAAAAATACTGAAGCACTTCTGATGAATGAGAATTCTATTAAGGTGAGATGTGGAAGGAGAGGAAACTTGTTCGGGCATATCTGACAGTTCTTGATTGGCTGGAAGGGGGAAAACCAGAATGTTGGGGACATTTCAAATGAAGAAGTATTGTTCATGGTAGGGAAACTGAAGTTTTCTGTGGCTAGTCATTTTCTGGGACAAGTCTAGGTGATGGAGACCTTGTGAAAAGTCCACTGTCATAATAGTTCTTAATGGATGGAAGTCCATGGGCTGCTATAGCAGGCAGTTTCTTGCCATGACATTTTAAGCGATGTCTTCCCAACAGTTTTATATAGAAAAAAGTTTACAGATGTGATATGTCTTGTGTTGCTAAATTGGCATTATAAAAGGACAACACTTCAAAAGTGACTATCTCCATATCTAAAGACCAGTGGTGTATGCATGTGTATGTATACATACATTAAGATTTCTTTTTAAAGAATACAACTAATACTTAAGCAAGACTGAAAACTGGCAGTTTGTAACTTGAAGTTTTGTTTTATTTATATATCAGCTTGTGCTAAAGAATTGAATTATCATGCCTTTAATGACAAACAAGCCTGTTTTCCAAAGTCACTACACTTGACGCATATCCTTGTTTCAGTGTATTTCACATGTTCATGTTACTTGGGGTGGGTTTAGATTTGCAAATATTAAAGAAATATACTTAAAAACAAAATCTTCTCCCAACCCAGAAATTGTCCCCACAAAAGCAGTGTCATTTAATTAGCATTAAACCTGATTGTGATGCACAGCATGAACAATCGGCTAAGATTGCAAGCATGGAAAAAATTTCATATCCAGCCAAGTAGATACAAGCCATTACATAACTGGTTTCCAGATGAACAATAACTCATCCTTAGAGAAGGGGGCCTGACAGCACCATAGTTTTTAGCCTAGCTCTATCTTGTAATTGGGGTGATCATCTCTATTGGTTTATCATCTTTATGGGGGGAGACATACAACCTTTTATTTTATGACAGGAGCTTTGCAAATAGGATCAAGATACCCACAAAAGTTAGGTTCCTACCCTCCCACAGAGACTGGGAGTAAGGGCATTATCTTCTTTGAAGCTTGCATTTCAAAGAGTGGCTCCTAGCCTTGAGAAACACATTCTCAAGTGTGCATTAAGTGGACAAAAAGACTATCTAACTTTCAGAACACTTTTATATACATTTCAAAGTGAGAAGAAAGTACTTACAAGTCATTTTCTAAGTGAATGATAAATGAGGATAAAGAAGTGTATTTGTTTAATTTCAACAGAAATAATTCAGTCTCTTACTTTGAATTTTTATTTATTCTTACATAAAAGCTGCCTGAATTATGTGCCCTCTTAAATTAAGTAGCCCAAGAAGTTACATTTTTTTAAAATAGTGCTCTTTTACAATGACAATTACTGGTATTTGTGAGGCATTAGTGATACTAAGACTTCAGTTTTAGGGAATCGAGGAGCTTTTTTAAAATACAGATTTGGGGGACTCTGATCTTAGATATGGTTAAAAATATACAGAATTCAGCTCACATTTTTTTCTTCTTGTCAAATTCTTTCCATACTATTCTGAGACCAGTTATCCCACACTGTTCTTTAAGACACACGACCTAAGGGTACACAACCACAGTGCAATAACAACCTTACATAATGGCTTTTGAATTTGCTGAATGAATTTTGAGTCACCCTTAGGTTACTTGTTTATCCAACATAATTAATAATTTCCAATTGTGCCTGAAGCCACCTTTTTCATTTTGGGAAACAAGAGGTGTTCTCTGTTCCGTAACTGAACAATTTTCATGGCATCAGTAATTCAGAGCATCTGACACACTAAACCCATAAAAATGCACCTCAGTGATGTGGTCCAAATATATTTTGAATCACATATTACTGTTTTAAAAAAGAAAAAAGAATACCATCACCATTATATTTAATTTATCAGCCAAAGGAATATTAAAACTAATGAAAGTTGACTGTTACGTGTGAAATATGTTTGTGCCATACCACTATGTTAAGTACATTTGCAAGTCCCTGGCTAACTCTAGTAATCACCCTTTCATATATAATTTCCTTTTTATAACACTACACTAGACCCCCAAGACATGGCTAACTATGTCAACTTAAGTGCTTAAGGCAATATAGAGCAAAATCACTAACACAATTAAAATGATTAAAGTGTTCATTTAAAAAGAGTGACACCTACTTAAAATCAATGTAAATGACAACAGCTTTTTAAGTTATTTCAATTGTACAGCTGTAGCTTTAGAATTATCATAGCCTTCATTGAGTAATTTCTTAAAATATTGTATAAGAAAATATGCTAAAAATATTATAAATACTTAAGGTAAGGGGATGATGCTTTAAGTCATTCTTTCAAAAAATTAATTTTATTTTCTTTAGAAACATGCTTTTTCGCTTAATGTGTTACTAAAATCTTGGAGAAAAGGCTACCAGTCCTTCCTTTTTTTTTTTTTAATTTGTTGTGATGATTTATTTCAGACCTTAATAGAATAGAAACATATTTCTGTAAGGCATGTTCAGTCTATAGAAAAATAGCAATTATTATTGATTCTATTAGGACAAAAGCCTACAGTTTAATGAAAACATGATGTACTTCCTATAGGTATGATTATTTTAACTAGCTAATGTCATTGCCTCTGTTTCTATTCCCAGTGACAATCCCTGCTCCCAAAGCTCACCAGCACAAAACAAAAGTGAAAACATACAGCCTCACCCCATACATAGCCTATTTCTTTCAAGCTATTCCAGCGTTTTAGCCAGGTAGCACATTGTCACTTCTTTCTCCTGCAGAAAGATCAATAGCCAGATGCAGTGAGGCATGCTTGTAGTCCTAGCCACTTTAGAGGGTGAGGCAGAATTGCACCAGGTCAGGAGATCAAGGGTATAGTGTTCCATGATTGCACTTGTGAATAGCCAAGGCACTCCTCCGGCATAAAAACAAACAAACAAACAACAACAACAAAGCCAACATTTGACCTATATAGCCCTTTCTCCACTACTTCTTATCCTAATATATCCTAATCTAGGATAGTTATTTTCTAAATATCATTTTCTCTTCCTGCTCTCTTGTCTTTGGTTTTAACTTTGTTGACACTTCTTCCTGGAAGATTCTCACACATTTTTCATCTGGCTCTTTCTATTGCTATACAATACTAACCCACCTTTCAATACCTAGGGAGATGCTGTCTATTTTCAGATGCCTTTATCTTCATAGCCAGAAATGATCATTTCTAAACTCCCATGTTATTGAGTTCATATCCCCTTTTTGCAAAGCCATTCAATCTAATTGCTTAATTCCTACTATATACCAGGAAACATTTAGGTACTAGGGACCACTGCTAAACAAGGTCAGATCGCTGGCCTCATAAAAAAGTTTTCACTAGCTGTATTCATAGATTAATATCTATTAGAGTTACAAAAGCTTTTCTCTGCTCCAACTGCACTATTAACCCTCTGAAGGTGGGTAGAGTGTTTTATTCATTATTGCATTCTTATAGCCCTTAGGACAGTATCTAGAATGTAGCAGATGGATGATCAATAAATTGATGTTACTCTGTGAAGAAAATATTTTCTATCTCATTTGAGTATCTTTGTAAGTGGAGGTGATCATATTTTATTTATCTATGGATACTTGAGTTGCTATCACCATTTGGCTCTTATAAATAATTCTACAATGAACAACCATGTACATGTTTTTTTGTGGACAAATAGCTTCAGTTATTTTGAGAATGTACCTAGAAATGGAATTGCTAGATGATATGGTAATCCGATTTAACTTTTTTAAAGGAACTACAGAGCTCTTTTCCAAACTGACCGCACCATTTTACAGCCCACACATAACGCACGAGGGTTCCAATTTCTTCACATTCTGACTTCTTGTCAACAATTTCTATTGTCTATTTTTCTGGCTAATTTTTTTTTTGATTGATTGTGGAGATGAAGTCTCGCCAAGTTGCCCAGGCTGGACTCAAACCCTTGGGCTCATGCAATCCTTTTGACCTTGGCCTCCCAGAGTGCAGGTACTATAGGAATGTGCCACCGTGCCTGACCTGTCTGTCTTTTTTAACGCCATTGTAGTGATCGTAAACTCGTATCTCATTATAGTTTCAATTGGCATTTCTCTGATGATTGTTGATGTTGAGCATCTTATCACCTGATTATTAGCCATTTGTATAACTTTTTGGAAAAATGTTCATTCAGATCCATTGCCCATTAAAAAAAAATCGATCCACTATTTTTAGAGCAATTTTACACTCACAGCAAAACTAAGCAGAAGATATGGAGATATTTTATATACACCCTTGTCCCACACATACACAGCCTTCCCTATTTTTAATAACCCTCCACAGAATGTTACATTTGTTACAACTGATAAGCCTATAGTGACACCTGTTGTGTTTAACCTTGTACTGGAGTTTTCAGCCAGGACAATTAGACAAGAAAATTAAATCACAGACATCCAGATTAAAAAGAAGAAAGTAAAATGGAATGAGAAAAGTAAAAGAGTAAAGAGAGAAGATAATGGTGAAAGCACAGACGTCCTTGTCTTTTTCCTATTCTTAGGTTGAAGGCATATCGTCGTTCACCGTTAAGTATGATATTAGTTGTAGGTTTTTGTTAGGTGACCTTTAGTATGTTGAGGAAGCAGACATTAGTTTTATTTTTCTGAGGTTTTTTTTTTTTTTTTTGGTCATGAAAGTGCATTGAATTTAGTAAAATGGTTTTTCTGTGACTATTGAGATGATCACATTTTTTGTCCTTCATAATATTAATATGGGGTACTACAGCAGTTAACTTTCTATTTTAAACCAATTTTTCATTCTTGGGATAATTTCCACTTAAATGTGGCGCATAATCTTTTATATGTTTGCCAAATTTTGTTTGCTATTATTGTTTCTGAGGATTTTTGTGCCTATATTAGTAATAGATAGTTTTCTTTCTTCATCATGCATTTGTTTGATTTTGGTTTCAGGATAATACTGCCCTCATAAAATACATTGGGAAATGTTCCTTTGTCATCTATGTTTTGGGTAAGATTGAGAATTGGTATTCATTGTTTTCTTAAGTTTTTGGTAGAATTTACCAATTAAGTAAGCTGGGTTTAGGCTTTTGTTATTGGGGAGTTTTTAAATTATAGATTCCATATCTTTAGTTGTTATACCTCAGTTGAGCTTTTCTATTTCCCTTGAGTCGGTTTTAGTAGCTTGTGTCTCTCCTAGAACTCATCTATTTAATCTAAATTATCTAATAAGTTGGCATATAGTTGCTTATAGTATTCCTTTTTATTTCTTCTAATTTATATAAGACCTGCAATGTTCTTTCTTTCAATGCTAGTACTTTGAATCTCTTCTCGTTTTTTTTCTTTGTCAGCCTAGCTAAAGGATTGTAAATGTTGGTGATTTTTTTCAAAGAAACAAACTTTCATTTATTTTCTCTCTTGGTTACCGATTTTAATAATTTTTCACTCAAAAATTATTATTTTCTTTCTTCTGCTTACATTACATTCTGCTTTCTCTTCTTTATAATGTCTTAAGATGGATGTTAGGTTTCATATTTAATACATTATTTTTAAGTTTAGTTATTTGCAATTTTAAATTTCCCATTAATGACTATTTTAATTGTATCCAATCAGTTTTGGTATGTTGTAGTTTTTTTTTTTTTCATTTATCTAAAGGTATTTTCTAATTTCTCTTGTGAGTTTTGTCTTTATTTCATTAATTATTTGTGTGTGTTTTAAAATTTCTATGTAAAATTTATTTCTATTATTGCTTTATAATCTTATCCCATTGTGGTTAGAAAACATATTTGGTACCGTGTCAATGCTTTTACATTTATTGAGGTACATTTTGTAGCTAACAACAATCTAAGTGTTTTAGGTGTACTTGAGAAGCATGTATATTCTGCTGTTTTTAGGTGAAGTGTTTTATAGCTATCCATTAAGTCTAGTTGGGTTTGTAGTGTTATACAAGTCTTCTATTTCCTTATTTTGCCTAAATGCTGTTTTTGTTTTAATCCTGACAGTCTGTCTCTTTAGATTGAATTGCTTGATCCGTTCACATCCGATTATTGTTTAAATATGATAATTTGCATCTGCCTTTTTTACCTTTTGCTTTCTATTTTTTGTTATTTTTACCTTTTGTGTTATACTTTCATTCATTCTTTACTGTTTTCTTTTCAATTAAGTGAATATTTGCTAATGTAACATTTTAATTCCTTTAACAATTTTCACTTTCTTAGCTATTTTCTTAGTAATTATTTCAAGGCTTATTCTAATACAATATAAATTACCAGAATCCAATTCAGATTTATAGTCACTTAATTCCAGTGAAATATAGAAATATTATTTCTATACAATTCTAGTTCCTCTTCACCCATATTGTACTATTATTGTTAGACATATTATATTTCTTTATTATAGAATTCCAAGAATAGATTATAGCCATATTTTGATATACAGTTGATTCATAAATCAATTAAAAACAAAGAAGAAATATGTATTTATTCTATCATTTATAATTACTTATTAGCTTTTTTTTTCTTCTTTCATGTGGATTCAGATTTCTGGGTATCAATTACTTTATGAGTAACTACTTTTTTACATTCTTCTAAGATGACTGAAATTCATTTAAGTTTTGTTCCTGATATGTTTGTTTTTAAATAATTTTCATGTGTTATGATTTTTCCCACTGGGGAGGAAGTTCAGTAGAACTCCTCACAGAATTCTCTAGTGACACATGTTGAATATGTATATTTATTTTTATTTTCCTTGATGCAAAAATAAAATGTCTAAATCAAAGGATAATGTTATTACTTTTAGCAATAACCATATCAAAGGAGAAGATTCGATAATTATGAATTTGGGATCTACATAAGAAGGCTTGCATAGCAGTCCTTCTTTCTTCCTGAGAGATGGAAAAAAGAATTTCCTCCCTATAGAAAACAAATTTTTCATAAAAACTAAAAAACAAGAACCCTTGGATCTTGCCCTTTGGAATAAAAATACATTTGTTCAATTGGGAAGATAGGCTAAATGCCTCTGGTTTACGGTCCTGGAAATGTCCCTACTCTTCTGAGCTTTATCCCTTTTGAAATAAAAATATATATCTTTAAGGAGGTAAATCTTTCTGGAGTTCCTTCTCTTTCTCCTCAATCATTTTTAAACATCCTATGATTGTCTTTTAAACCAGGTTCCAGTTTTCATTACTAAAAAATCCTCATCCTATAGAAACATGAAACTATTTATATTGTTTCTAATGACCAATGATATTTGCTTAATTTAATGATTTTTTTAACCATATTTAAGGTCAGATATTCACTAAGATAAGATCAGGACACGTTTGTCATTTACATTCTATTGTACTACCTGGTTCCCGGCTGCCAGAATAACATAACTCAAGATTATATTAGCATTGCCACTTCAGCTACAATGTCACTCTATAACAAACATTGCCTTTGGCAATGCACAACCTCTCTGCGGCTCAGTGTCTCAATCTTGGGAATTAAATGGTTGTCTAGATGATCAAGATCCCCTCTAGCTAAACTTCCCTGAATTGTTAAATATAGAGCCAGGCTCATTTAAAAAAATTGAAATAAAACAAAACAGAAAGCTTATTCAACACTCCTTGTGTTATTACTGCAGAGGGAAAAAATGTTTTTCAAATCTCAAATGCTCATCTCAAGCTTTGGTCATGCATTTACAACTTATTTATCGGTATCTCATTTAATCGATGGATTCAGCATAGTGATAACATGAATAAAAATAAAACCTCTCAACAACGTTGGAATATTTTTTAGTTCAAGATTGGTTAATCAAGTGATCGCTCAAAAAATTTGAGAAAAGGCTTTTGGCTACACAGTAGTCATTCTCTTCTGTCTATGTCTTAGTTCTTTTTGTGTGTGACTATAATAGAATAGCACAGACTGAGTAATTCACAATGAACAAAAATTTGTTAGCTTATAGGTTTGGAGCCTGGGAAGTTCAATGTTAAGACATGAGCATCTGGTGAGGGCTCTTCTTTCTACATGATCACATGATGAAAAGCATCCCACGGTAGAAGGGTAAAAAGAGGCAAAGAGAGAGAAAGTGAGCAAAACGAGGCCAACCTGTCCTTTAAAAAACAAAAAATCACACTTCCGCAATGATGGCATGGATCCATTCATGAGAGTGGAGGCCACATGACTTGGTGATCTCTGAAATATCCCACCTTTCAGCACTGCCCATGGGGAGTCTTTTTCCAACACATGAACTTTAGCGTACATGTTCAAACCTTAGCTGCCTGCTTACCCAGAGAGGTTGAGGAATGGTCACCTTTTCCATGCACTTGTTTGAAAATCTCATAGTTAATTAGAAACAAACAAGCACAATAAGCATAATTTCAGAAGGAAGAAAAAAGAGATTATGTGGCCCTCAAGAGATGACCAAAATAGCTCTCTTGTCTTATCGAACATTTTTAGAACTGAGAGTACCTCACAGGTTGTAATTATCCTTCTTGCCTTTGGTTGTATGAAGAACCACTTAATTCCTTTCTTAGTTGTATAATCATACTTGATCTGTTTTCTGTTAGAGCTACTTCTGCCATAATGCAAACACAAGCATTCCTAAAATGTATTGCACTATGCACAATAATGCAATAAAGACAAAGAGTTAATGGTGAGTTTTAAACAAAACTAGGAGCAAAGATGTCAAAAGGATCATCAGTGATACATACAAAGAAAAGGAAGGGACAATGAAAAGGGTGACCCAGTTTTATACATGTTAAATGGTTAAGAAATACATAAACACTAAAATAAACATTTTGCTTGATCTTGGTGGGGGAGGCGGGACTGTCATTTTTTCTATAAGGCTGTTTCAGATGGATTCAAGCTGTGAGTTATCATGAAGTGATAGAAAAAAGGTCTCCACATTTGCAATCTTTTGCAGTCTTAAAATTGGAGGCATGCTTTTTCTTGCCTTTGAGATGTAAGTCCTGGAAAGCATGTGTTTGTAGTAGATACCTGTTTCATCAAAATTGAAATTTGATATGATGTAAAACCTTTAATTACCTTCTGTATCACTGCTGAAATACCTTTGTTGCTTTTTTATCTTCACTCATAGATTTCCTTAACAACTAATGGCTTTGAAAATTTTTAGTGATGTTTAAAAATCACCATACCAGATCCTACTTGCACTAATTACAGGATTTGGTAATTTTTGCTTAGGGTCCTAATTTATAGATAGTGCTTCATATTTGATTGTGAAAAAGGGTGTTCCTGACTTTTTTTTTTCCTGTTTGGACTTCCATGCATACGTCCAACAATCTTTGCATTACTTTTATGTCTCGGGGCCTTGTTTTTATTGACCTTGCAGTGTTTGAAGTTGTTCTAATCAAAGATGTTTCTTTTATTTTCAGAGCATTGTCTTTGATGGTTCCCGCTGTGGATTCTTTTTGTCTGTTGCTTAAGAGTTATTACACGTTTCCCTATTTATTTCAAGACATTTTATTATTTAAAGTTTCTTCTCAATATTTAAAGCTTTCTTTTTAATATACTGCTTGGTGTGTTCTCCTGGGACACAGGTATGTTTGGGATGTTGAATGAGTATCACAACTGCAAAAGATCAGCAACACAGTCTTTCAGGCTAACAATGCAGGAAACAAAGTAAGCCAGTAGAAGTGATGTTTGAGATGCTGTGTATGCATGTTTTCTGTATTCCTATTGGCTCAGTTCAATTGGAAGCAGTTTTCTGAATGCACTTCGAATTTTCAGCAGATAAAATTGCATATAGGCAAATACAAAGTTTGCATTTTTCTCAAACTGTTCCCTATATGTCAACTGCATTGGAACAAACGTGTGTTTTCAAAACAAGTGTGAGAACAGAACTTATTGTACTTGAAATCCATAGTGTCTTCTTTAAGACACCTACATGTGTCTATTTTTGTAGGCAAGACAAATCATGTGGTTTCAAAAACATAGTCTTTAATTTAATTATACATAAATGTTAAGTAGCCACTTTAAGAGTATGAAGTATCTAATTTAAGATTTTGAGGAATTTTTGGAACATGGAGTGTTAAAATAAATGATTATTTAATCCAGAAACAGCTTTCATCTTATGGATAAGTGCCTGGATTCTAGAAATAGATGCTGTGTAGTTGAATCAACACATTGCTATGTAACCTTAGGTATGTTATAATAAATGATTGCTATTATTATCTTTAGAGTAATCACAGATCCAACTCACTTAATAAAAAAACACACAGTCTAGAGTTCTCAATTCTTCATAAAATAATTTAAAATTGTTCAGCAGAGAACATCTTTAGCCAATACATAATAAATGTAACATAAATGCAGACAAAGTCTAGCTTATTTTAGAATTTACTCTGTCTTCTCTTAAATTCTTCATGTTGAAATTAGAAAAGGGAATCGAAGCAACTAATGATAAATGCCAAGACTAAGTTCAATAAAAAGAAGGTTTCTAGACATTGGAATCGATAAGGACTTGGCAAATTTCTGTAATTGTACTGATATAAAATACTTACGGCTTTGAGGACCATTTAGTCTCTGTTGCAAATGATTAAGTCTGCTATTGTAGCTCAAAAGTAGCCATAGACAATACAAAAATAGTCATGGGTGTGTTCCAATAAAACTTCACTTACGAGAGAGAGAGAGAGAGAGAGAGAGAGAGAGAGAGAGAGAGAGAGACAGAGAGAGAAAGAAGAAAGGCAGGTGATTTAAGTCACTTGCCATAGTTTGATGACTCCCTGAAATATATCACTCATATTTAAAAATTGGGTTTTAGAATACCTACATTTCAATTATAGTGATAATCTTTACAGGATACACACACACACACACACACACACACACACACACATATACACACACACACACACATATATATGCATAAAGTATACACACACACACACACACATATATACACACACACATACACACATATATATGCATAAAGTATACACACACACACACACACACACACATATATATTTAAACTGACCTTTATAATCTAATTGGTTTGAGAATGTGGTTCAAGTATCTATATTTTTAAAAAATCTACAGATTACTCAAAGATGCATGCATGGATGATACTGTTCTAATTATTAAGCCAGAAACATTTGTTGATGTTTTAGTCTGTGCTCATTGAAGTGGCTACCCTCTCACTCATGTTTTGATCTTGGGCACATTTCTTAATATATCTCTGAGGCACAGACTGGTAGGTAGCTTACTCTTCAGTAAAATAGAGATGACTTGGCTCTTACATAAATGGATCTATAATAATCATTCATTTGACACTTGTATTCAGATTAAATAAACAAAATCAGTGACTATATATGCCAATTTTATTCTTGTTATTATAGTCTAAGGCTTGAACTTGAACTAAAGGGAAATCCAGCATTTATGGAATTAATAATTAATATTTATTAATTTTAAAATTTACTTATATTTAACATGGGTTTTCAACCTCACCAATATGAACATTTTGAACTGGATAATTATTTGTTTAAGAGGCTGTTCTGTGCAATGTCAGATGTTTAGCCATTTAGCATCTTCCCAGGCTTCTGCCTGCTGGATACCTGTAGTACCCCCTCCTCCTGCAATCATGACAATAAAAATATGTCTCTAGACATTGCCAAGTATCTTGGATAAAATACCAGTTGAGAACCACTAATATTTACTCAAGTAAATAATGCAGTGTTTTATAAAAAATGTATCAATGAGTTGGGAAGACAGCTTCTAAGACAGCTGCTCAGAGCCCTCATCTCCTTGTGCCCATGGTCTTGTGTAATATTCTTCTTTTGAGTGTTAAATGAAATTAATGATTTGCTTCTAGCGAATTGCTTATGACAAAAGTGATGGGATCCCACATTAGAAATAAGATTACAACAAGACTATCCTTTTTAAGCTTCTTTTTAAATTTTTTATTTGACAAGTAAAAATTGTACATAGTCATGCTTTCATGTTTTGAAATATGTATACAATATGAAGGCTAAACCAAGCTATTTACCGTATGCATTATCTCACATATTTATCACTTTTTGTGTGAAAACATCTACTCTCTTACCAATTTTCAAAGAGAAAATATATTAACTATAGTCATTAGATAACAGTAGAACTCTTGAACTTATTCCTTCTGTCTAACTGAAATTTTGTGTTATTTGACCCACATCTATCCAATTTCCCCACACCCTAGTTTCTGGTAAACACCATTTTACTCTCTGTTTCTTGTCCTTTTGTTTGTTTTTTGTTTTTTGAGTTGGAGTCTCACTCCATCGCCCAGGCTGAAGTGTAGTGGCTCACTCGTCAACCTGCTGGGCTCTGACGATCCTTCCTCCTGAACCTTCCAAGTCACCAGAACTACAGGCACGTGCTACCAAGCCCAGCTAATTTTTGATTTATTGTAAAGACGAGGTCTCGCTAACTTGCCCGGGCTAGTCTCGAATTCACAGGCTCAGGCAATCCACTCACCTCGGTCTCCCAAAATGTTGGGCTTACAGGCTGAGTCACCGAGCCCAACCTTACTCTCTGTTTCTAAAAATTTAATTTAAAGAACATTCTACATATAAATGAGATCTTGTAGTATTTGCCTTTCTGTGCCTAACTTACTTCACTTAATATAATGTCCTTCAGGTTCATCCCTGTTGTCATAAATGACAAGATTTTCTTTTTTAAGGTTGAATAATATTCTATTGTGCTATATAATACCTTTTTTACCCATTCATCTTTGATGGACAATTAGTTTGATTTCATAACTTGACAATTGTGAAAGATACTGCAATGAACATGGGAATGAGACATCTCTTTGACATCTGAGTTCATATCCTTTGGATATATACCAGCTCGTGGGATTACTGAGTTATATGATAGTTCTATTTTTAATCTTTTGGGGAAAACTCCAAACTGTTTTCCATAATGACTATAGTAATATACATTATCACCAATAATGTACAAGTGTTCCTTTTCTTCACATCCCCACTAAAACTTCTCTCTTATCTTTTTTTATAATGGCCATTCTAGCAGGCAGGATGTGGTTTTAATTTGTATTTTCCTAATAACTAATGAGGTTTTTCCATATATATGTTGGCAATTTGCACATCTCCTTTTGAGAAATGTATATTCAGGTCCTTTGCCCACCTTAAAATTCAGTTATTTTTCTTGTTTTTTGGTTTTTTGTGTTTCTGATATGTTTTTTGTATTATTATTAATTGTCTACTAGATATATGGTGTGCAAATATATTCTCCCATTCTATGGGCTGTCTCCACTCTGTTGGTTCCTCCCATTGCTGTGCAGAAACTTTTTAGTTTGATGTAATCTCATCATCTGTTTTTGCTTTTGTTGCCTGTGCTTTTGGGGTTATATTTTAAGAATCATTGCTTACACTAATGTCATGCAACTTTTTTCCTCATGTTTTCTTCTAGTATTTTTACCATTTCAGGCCTTAGGTTTGAGTCCAATCCACTCTGAACTGATTCAGGCATAGAGTCTAATCGCATTCTTGTGCATGTGAATACCTTGTTGTCCCAGCAACATTTATTCAATAAATTGTTCTTTCCTCATTGTGTCTTTTTGGCATCCTTGTAAGCAATTAATTGACCATAATTAAAGCATAATTATGTGATTTATTTCTGGGATCTCTATTCTGTTCCATTGATCTTAGTGTATTTTATTTTTTTTTTGTCAGTACCATCATTTTTTGGTTACTATAGCTTTGTAGTCTATTTTGTAGTGGGATAATGTGTACTGTTTCTGACTTTCTTCTTTTTGTGCAAGATTGTTTTTACAATTTGGGGTCTTTTGTGGTTTCATACACATTTTAAACATTTTTTATATTTCTGTGAAAAATATTGGAATTTGTACAGAGATTGTTTTGAATCTATATATATCTGAGTAGTATAAAAATAGTAACAATATCAATCCTTCTAATTCATGAACATGAAATATCTTTCCATTTACTTGGGGCTTCTTCAATTTCTTCATCAATGTTTTATAGTTCTCAGTGCAAAGATCCTTCATTCCCTTGGTTAAATTATTCATAAATAGCTGAATAGCTGTGAATGAGTAAGGGTGTGTGTGTGTGTGTGTGTGTGTGTGTGTGTGTGTGTGTCTGTCTGTCTGTCTGTCTTAGTCTATTTAGTATTGCTATAACAGAACACTTAAGATGTGGTCATTTATAAAGAAGAAAGGTTTATTTAGCTTGAACTTCTACCAGTTGAAAAGTACAAGTATAGCACCAGCATATTGTTGGTTTCTTATGAAGGCTTTGCATGCTATTTCATAACATGACTGGAAAAATCAAAGGGTGAGTGGACAAATATGAAGAGAAAAAGCCAATGGGGCATCCTGGTTTTATATAATAATCTATTTGTGTGGGAACTAATGCATTCCCTTGAGAACTAATCCAGTCTCTTGCAAGAGCAAGGAATCAATCATACCATGAGAATGGCACCACATCATTCTTGTGGGATCTACTTCCTTAATTCAAATTCTTTGAATTAAGATGGTCTCACTTCCCAACACCACCACATTAGGAATCAAATTTCAACATGAGTTTTGGTGGGGCAAACTCAAACCACAGTCATAGCTGCTGTAAATGGAACTTATTTGTATTATTTTATTTTCTGAATTTTCATTGTTAGTATGTAGAAACACTACTAAATTGTGTATGTTGATTTTGTATTCTGTGACTTTACTGAATTTGTTTATCAGCTCTAACTGATAAACAAAGCTTTTTTGGGTAGAGTCATTAGGGTTTTCTATATATAAAATCATGTCTACAAACAGAGACAATTTAACTTCTTTCTTTTTAATTTGGATGCCATTTATTTCTTCTCTTAATTGCTCTGGTGGGTACTTCCAGTACTATATTGAATAGACCCGTGCTTGTCTTGTTCATCTTCGATGATAAGCTTTCAAATTTTCACCACTGCTTTTGACGTTAGCTATGAGTCTGTCATATATTCTTTATTGTGTTGAAGTGCATTCCAAAACTATTTTCTTGAGGCTTTTTATCAATAAGACTCTATCTTAACAGTTACCATATTGTAAGCAGCTCTATGAAGAGACTCCGGCGGCAAGAACCTGATAAATCCTCCAGCCAACAGCCCACAAGGAACTGAATCAAACTAACAACTTGAATGATCTTGGGAGTGGATCCTTCCCCATTTACATCTGAATTTGACAGCAGTCTTTAGTGACAACTTGTTTACTACCTTGTCAAAGATCCTTCACAATAGGACCCAGCTACATTGTGCCAGCATTTCTGAATTTCAAAAACTATAAGATAACAAATATGTATTGTTTAAAGATGCCGAAATTTGAAGTAATTTGTTTTGCAGGTATAGACACTGATATGGTGATATTTTAGTTAGTTAAGTATGCTTTACTAAAAATTTTAGCCCTCTTGATTTTTTAATATGAAAATGTCCAAAGATTTGAGGCATGCAGGTCTCAGTCATTATACTTAAAAAAAAAAATTGCCATGGGAAACCTTTATTTTCTTTTGATAAATGTGTCTGAAATCTCTAATTTATGTCTCTTGAGACATATGGTCATTAATAGGGGGGAAAAATGCACAGGAAAAATACGTTGTTTGTGGAAAACAGTAAAAATACTGGTATGTATTATAACAAGACATCAAGGGACAATTAGTTTTAGCCCATGTTGAGGTTGTTGTTTCCTTGTAACCTTGTAAATTTTAAATTAAAAGAAATCCGTTTGATGTATTTTTTTAAAAGTATAGGGCAAATAGAGAATATTAAAGTATCAAGAAGATAATAATATAGTACTTTGTGTTGATTTGACTTCCATATAATAAAAAAACAGAAAGATTTCCAAGTGATAAAGAGCTAGAATAACAAATGACTAATACAGTATTAAAAACATAAAGGGAATTATGCAGGAAACAGTTAACTCAGCAGGCCTGGCATGCCCAAACTCCATTTTCCAAACAAAGGTCTGTCTTTAGCTGTCTGCCACAAGCAGACTTCTGGGAAATAAACCTCTGATCATTTAGAGCCTTCTTCCTGATACAAGTACGTTTGTATGTTGGAGACCTTGGAGCATGCTTTGCTAGTCTGATCAGATAAGTTTATCCTAGCAGTGCAATTGATGGGGATTGTTTTTGCTTTGAGAACAGTAAAATCTGAACAGCTGAGGTCTGTCACACATGTACTGTATGCTCACCTATTGTCCCACTAAACACCCTGAACACAAAGGTTCAGGTGAGCATCTCTGGCACCATATTTTATGTTTTATCACAAATCATTGCTAGAGGAGTTAAGTGTGTCTCTGTGTGACTTCACTAGGAGGAATTACATGAAAGCTTGCCCCTGGGTTCTCCTGGACTTCATCCCACACATGACTTTTTTTGTTTGTTTGTTTGTTTGTTTGTTTTGCTGTTTCAAATCTTGACAGTTATGTAATAACCTGTAACTGTAAGCATAACATCTTTCTGGGGGGTTTTTGTAGTCCTAGCAAATCAACAAACCTAAAGATTGTCTTGGGGACATTTGTCATGGATGCATTTAGGGCTTCAGTTCTAGGTGCAATACATACTAAGGTACTGAAGTAACTAATATATCATTAATACCACCCTTAATACTCTTTTTTTTTTTGAGTCAGAGTCTCACTCCATCACCCTTGCTGGAATGTAGTTGCACACTCACGAATACCCCAGCGTCGACCTGCTGGTCTCCGGCCATACTCCGGCCTCAGCCCTTCTAGGTAGCCAGAACTACAGGTGTGTGCTATCACCCCCAGATAATTTTATTTATTTATTTATTATAGAGATGAGATCTTGCCAAGTTGCCCGGGGCTGCTCTTAAACCCACAGGCTCAGACAATCCACTCGCCTCGGCCTCCCAAAGTGCTGGTATGACAGGCTAAGCCACTGAGCCCGGCCGACCCTTGATATTTCTTGAGATGTCATAGAAAATGAGTGTCAGGATAGCTGGGACTATCATGGAGTTATCAAATATGATCCTGATTTTTCAAAGAATCAGTGTCAGAAACTATAGGTCATCTTGCTATCAGAGTCTAGAAACACTCTATAACATATTTTAGAGCAGACAGTGAGCCAATTGAGAGCAACAGTTATAGAGCAGATATCGTACAACTGGGGAAGATAATACACAGAACAACATACACATATTAATACACAATACATAGCAGGTGCTCAAGAATTGTTTATAAAATGAAAAGTACAAGAATCTGAAAGGTAAAAGAGCATGACTGGGAACCAGCATATATGTAGAAACACCATGGAAAGACAACTGACTCTACCGGCTGTTTTAATCAGGTAGAGTCTAATAAAACTGACCAAGCACAGATAAAATCTTATCTGGATTTCAGCAATGTGTTAAAGTCTCTCATGACTCATTTGTTTACCGGTTGGAGAAACTTAGACCAGATGTCAGAAAAATCAAGTAACGTCAGTTGGATGAGAGTAGTTTCAGGTGATTGAATGATGGTTCCCCAAGAGTGATCATGCAGGATTCTGTCCTAAGCCTTGTCCGCTCTAACATTTCTATCAGTGACTTGGGTAAGGACAAAAATGTATGCTTATAACGTTTTCAGATAACAAAAAGCTGAGAGAAATAGCTAATGTGCTGCATAACGATCAATATTTGAAAAGAACTTGACAGCAATTTGTGTGAAAAAGACTTCAGGATTTTAGTTGTCTGCCAACTCAAAATAAATCAGCCATAGCTGCCAAGAAAGTTAAATGTGTGTTGTATATAAATGCAGTAGCGTGCGCGCATGTGTGTTTCACCCATAGTTGTTAGAAATTACCTCTTAGAAAATCACTGGAGCTAATAGAATTCATCTGCAGAGGTTGTCCAAATCCAAGATTCTTTGTATGATTGTTTGTTGGTTTTTAATCTCATGAGTCAGTTGTTATGCTTGTGATCAACCATGACTAGTGTGTCATAGTGTTATCAAGAAAGCAGTTGTGTTAAATGGTTTTATTAATATAGGAAAGTAGATTGTCAGATGGCATTAGGCCTTATCTCAATGAATATGCATTAAATTGTTTTAAGTGACCCACTTTAGGAAGGTGTGTGTTAGTGGTTGCTTTGCGATCACAAGAAAGAAGCATGAATGATCTAACACAGGACCACCTGAAAGGGGAAGTGGAAAAGCAGTAAGGTTATCTAAAATATCAGACCCCCAAAAAAAGTGTGAGTGGAGAAGGGAGCAACTCACATATCACTTTTTTTTTTTTTTTTTGAGTTGGAATCTCACTCTGTTGCTCAGGCTGGAGTGCAGTGGCACACTCATGGCCACCACAGACTCGACCTGCTGGGCTCAGGTGATCCTTCCACCTCAGCCTTCCAAGTAATTGGAACTACAGGTGTGTGCCACCATGCCTGGCTAATTTTTTGATTTATTGTAGTGAAGAGGTCTTACCAAGTTGCCCAGTTGGTCTCAAATTCTTGGGCTCAGGCAATTCTCTCTCCTCAGCCTCCCAAAGTGCTGGGATGACAGGCATGTGACACTATGCCTTGTTTCACATCACCTTAAAGATTACAAAATTAATACGCAAATAGGTTTCAGTGGAATAGGGGAATAGGAAATTTAGAAATATTGTAAGGGCAATAGAGGCCATTCTATCATGTGAAAAGGTTTCTTTGGACACCCACCACCTACTGTGAAGATCTCTAAGGCTCACAAGGCTGCTAGGGTCCTCTTCATGCTACCTTCTCATGTGAGTCTCTACTGAAACTGTGCTCTCTGTGATGCACAATGCCCTTCAGTGGATCAAGGGTAACAAATACCTCATAGCTTGACGCTTTTGCTGCAAGGGAACTTGCTGGGTAAGCATGTGAGAATATAATTACCTCTGCTAATAAAGGTCTGGAAAGGGGACCACATGTGAATACCACGACAAGCTATTGAAACAGGCTAGGAGGAATATTGGATATAAATACTTCAGCAAAAGCAGGAGATGATTATTTTTTACCCAATTAAAAATGAGCAGAATGTTCATTGTGGCTATGTTTGTCTCTTAAGACAATAAACATGTAAAACATTTGCACAAACTGAGCAGGGGCCAGTTCTTGAGAAAGACAAACAAGCATGAGTAAACTGGGGCCGACAAATGTCACTCTTGCTCTAAAATGAAATGGCAGAAGTAGGCTCTAAATGCTGCTTGAAAGGGGAGTCAGCTTTCTATCCCTTAATATAACTGTTTTGTACGTACACATTCTGTTTTATACACGTACAGTCTGATAAATTAGATGTAAAGTGTAATCTTCTTCTTATTATTATTATTTTAGCAAGCAGGATTTATTAAGAGGACAGAAAAGCTTCCACAGTGGGAGGGGACCCGAGGGGGTTGCCCCAAAATTATTTTTATATAGCCCCTGGGGGTTGTAATTGCTGTTTCCAATCGCGTTGAATGAAAGTTAAATGTTTTAGATCATTCATTTATCCCTACCAAATTATTCAAGTACCTAATATACACTTGGCCTTAGGATATTATATGAAACCATTAATTTCTTAGAGTTTAGAGTCTAATGGGAGGAGAGAAGGAAGTATATACTAAATTAATTAAGAGATATTCACTGCGAATCAATTGTAACTAACAACACTCCAATTTTCCTCAGTGACCCAGCTCATGAGGGAGGAAAAAAGTGTGTGACAGCAAGTAAGAGTGAGGGAAAGACTGGCCTTGTCAATTTCTTTATAAAGTTGAATTGGGTTACAATAGCATCAATCAGCATTAAAGGTAGCTCCAATAAACAGGATTCTCCATACTACACTTAGGTGATTTGCCTTACAGTTGGTAAGAAGAATGGGATTTTGAAGATGAAGAAAGAGTTGGGAGACAAAAAAAACAAAAACAAAAACAAAACATTTACAGAACTAAATGTTGTCTGCAAAGTTTCATTTCAACACTGTCTTAGGCCAGTTCCCTGGAAACAGAACTGAGCTGGCAAATTGCAGGCAGAAGGTTTATTGGTGAGTAACTGAGGAATGGTGCCTGTAAAGGGCTGAGGAAAGAATTGGGTGAAGGGAGAATTGGAATTGCAGTCCACCTTCCATAGCAGCCTTAGATCCCCTGTGGAGCTGCAATACTTCTTTAGAGTTGTATCAAGTTGAAGGAAAAGGCTCCAGCTTGGCCTGCGACCCTGTTAATTAGTTGTTGCATCTGTCCGGCCCCTGGATAAACGTCGAGTGAGGGAACTTCCATCAACTAAGAGAAATTTCAGGGAAGGGATTCATCTGTGAGCAATCAGCAGATAGCCACTGGAAGATAAATATTGGGGATAAAGAGGGGGACAGGCGGCCTGCTTGTGAGACCACAATATCTACTACAAACACCTGGAAAATACCATTCTCCCATTTATCCACCACCCACAAACATGTCTGTTTAGAGAGAATACACATCAGCTTTCAAGAGGTGTATCTCCTCTACCCAGCCTCTTAAAATTGAGCTGGGAAACTCAAGTACAGAGTTGGTAATCGAAAAGCATTCGGAAGCAGTTTAGAAGATGAATTGCAAGGGAAACGTGGTAGAGATTCTGAAAATAAGAATATTGGTCACAGAAAAGAGAATAGTGGAGCCAACGTTCGTAAAGTTAGTGGGCCAGAGGGAATGAAGGGAGAAACCTGCTTGCATTTTTTTTTTTTTTGACTAGACCAACCTTCAGAGTTGCAGCAGACAAATTACAGAAGATAGAATTAAAATTGATTCAGCCCATGGGGTCTGCCGCTTCCACCTAAATAATACCGAAGAGCCAGGAGCAGGCATAATGAGAATTCATAATTTCACAGCTTAAATGAAAGCTATGAAAGTCAACAGAATGATAAACCTGCAAGGAGAGAGAGAAAAATGCATTTTTATATTAAAAAAAAGAGACTCCTTGGTACAACTCCAAAAAGAAAGCAAAAATTTTTTAGAGGCCAAGAAGTAGAAGCATAAAGGAGACCTGTGGGGGTAGGTAGCATTTTTCAGAGACATGACTAATATGGGGGGGCTCAAAAAATCCAGATTATTTATTGAAAAATTGTGTATTGATCCATTCACTTTTAAACTTTAGTCACCTTCAAAGTACCCTCCATTTGACGCAATGCACTGATTGAGATGCTTTTCCTGCTGTCACAGCAGTTTTTGAACTCATCAATTTTGATGCCTTTTAATGCTTCCATTGTTTTTGGTTTCACCTCAGCAAAACATTGCCCTCTGAGGACTTTTTCATCTGGGGAAACAAAATAAAGTAGATCTGGACAAGATCGGGTAAATAGGGAGAATGGGGTAAAGGGATCATGACATTTTGGTCAAAAATTGCTCAACACTTAGCGCGGTGTGGGCAGCTGCATGGCCATTGTGGAAGAACCAGTCATCTGTTTGCCACAACTTGGGATGTTTCTCTCACAAATTGTTTTGCAACCCTCTCAAAACTACCAGATAAAACCACTTGATCTGGAAAAAAAAAGATTCTGAGTGTATTTAAGGGACTCGTCTCCCATAATATAATTTCATTTTTTTATTGGGTTTCCTCTTGTACTTCTATAAGAATGAGATATCACCTAAAATATTCCCTCGGAAAAATATTAACTCTTGGCCAGGTGCAATGACTCAAGTCTGTAATCCCAGCACTTTGGGAAGCTGAGGCGAGAGGACTGCCTGAGCCCAGTGGTTCAAGACCAGCCTAGGCAACGTGGCTAGACCTTGTCACTATAATAAGTTTAAAAAATTAGCTGGGCATGGCAGCAAGTGCCTGTAGTTTCAGCTACTTGGAAGGCTGATGCAGAAGGATTCCCTGAGTCCAGTAAGTCGAGTCTGCACTGGCTGTGAGCATGCCACTGCACTCCAGTCTGTATGACAGAGTGGGACTCCAATTCCAAAAGAAAAAAAAAATTAACTCTTGCAATTCCTAGTCAAATAAGATAAGAGATTGATATTTCAATTCACAAATTCATATGAATGGCCATGACATATATTTAGTAGTATGTGTTTAAATTGTGGAGTCACTGCAGACTGTTCTCTTTTGTGAAATTACATATTTAGGCATACCAAAATGTATACTTAACACTAAGAGTTAAGTCTACTTTCAAAGGGAGTTTATTGGAGGTGGAGGGTAACTGCATCTTATAAACTTGTAGAAATAGAGTAAATCCCAATGGATGCTTACTGGAGGGAAAATGTATTGCGGCTTTTATATGATAAAGTAGTTAATTTTATTGGCTCGGGAATCTGGATCCTGGATCAAACACCAACTCTGCTATTCACTTGGTAAGCTGAAACAAGTTACTTGAACTCTGGACTCTATTTTCACATCTGTACAATGGGAGCATTATTTGTAGTTATCTCACAGGGTTGTTATAATATTCAGCACACTAATGCATGCTTAGAATTTATTATAGTGTTTAGTATATTTTAATTATTTCATAAATGACAACTTTTATTGTCATTACTATTAATTTTTGTGGTGAGCAGAAACATAACAAATGGCTCTAGAATAGAAATGTCTTAGGACAATAGTAAATGTGGATATGGGGGAGGCATGGGAATACAGTGAATAAAATCAATGATGGTTGGCAAAACTAAGTCACTTGAAGTATAAGAAAGTTAAAAAGCTTGACCTATTTCTTTCCAAGAAATTAGTTTCTATTATGATTTTGAGAAAACTTACCAGTAATATGCATTCAGTACTTTGATGGGGTAATGGGTGGGGACTCTCATAGTTCTTCACATTTGACAATAATAAGAACAAGCATTTATTAGTTGCCCTCTGTATGTCTTGTACTGTTCTAAGCACTTTACAAGTGTAGATCCACTTAACTTCCCCCCCCAAACCATTAAGTCAGGTACACATGAGTTTCAACTAAAGAGAAAAAGAAAATCATGGCCGTGCTCAGTGACTCAGCCTGTAACCCCAGCACTTTGTGAGGCCAAGGCAAAAGGATTGCCTAAGCACGCGAGTTCGTGACCAGCCCTGGCAATTTAGCAAGACCTCATCTCTAAAGCAAAATAAAAAATTAGCCAGGTGTAGGTAGCCAGTATCTACCAGCTACTTGGAAGGCTGAGGTGGAAGGATTGCTGGAGCCCAGCAGGTCGACGCTGGACTGGCCGTGAGTATGCCACTGCATTCCAGCCTGGGCGAAAGAGTGAGACTCTGACCCAAAAAAAAAAAAAAAAACCATAAAATATTTTCTAGTAACTTTCATATTATCAAATTGTGGCATCAAGATCTAATCCCAGGTATCCTGGTTTCAGAACCTATGACCTTAAACACTACACTGTATTATAACATATCTGCTTCTATGTGTGTACTGGAGAAACAGTGAAAAACATTGGTAAGTAGGCCTGTTCTTTATCAAATCAATTCAAGAGAAAAACAATTCTCTTTATTTCAGTGGTTCGCTACTTTTACTACAGCCTGTCACCCTTTGTGCTGTTACATTATGCACAACGTCACCTCTTGGTAATGTTCATAAACAATGCAAATAAAATAGGGTTTTTAGATTTTCTCCACCTACTCTCAATTTCTGAAGGGCATACCTGGCCTATTGGGCCACTTATCAAAAAACATGAAATTAGCAGTCTCAGGTGAATTACACTAGGATCCAATCAAAGGGATTGACCTGATTCATTTTACAATCACACATTTCAAGTCACTAAAACCCTGTTTTCAGATAGATTTTTTTTATTCTCTAATACTGCATAGCAATTATTTCTTTAACACTATATATTGGTTTGTTGGGGCTTCCATAACAAAATATTACCAAATGGGTGGCTTAAACAACATTTTTTTTTTTTTCAACAAAATGGAAGTTAAAAGTCTAGGCTCGAGATGTCAGTAGGGTTTTCTTCCCTCCTTGTCTTGTAGATGACTGTCTTCTCCCTCTGTCTTTAATTCAACTTTCTTTTTTACATGTCTGTATCCAAATTTCCTCTTCTTAAAAGGACACCCATCATATTAGATTAGGTTTCATCCAATGACCTCATTTTAACTTAATTATCTCTTTAAAGACTTCATCTCCAAATATAGTTAAATTCTGGCATACAAGAGGTTGGGACTTCAATATGCAGACTTTTCAACCCATAACACAATGGTAATGGAATGAAAAACTCTCTACAACCAAAGAACAATATTTTTCTTCTGTGATCCAAACCTGCTTATTATTCCAGTCCAGTCGAAGCTTCAAACTAAAATAGATCATTTTTAACTTCCTTCAACATAGTATACTAATGAGCTAGTGGCAGAGAAGTGAGGTGAAACTTCCTTTCCGCGTGGCCTTTTGTTCCTTTGATGGGGAATGGCAAAGAGAAAAGTTTCACAAAGTCATACCTCATTCTGCAGTCTTACTAGAATCAAAGAAAAAAGTTCAGGGTATACACAGATAAACAGAATGTCTGGCCTTAATGTTATTCATATTAGGATGTACTAGGCCTTTTGTTTTTCATCTAGCAGTAGCTATGGTAACACTTCTCGTATTTTCAGAAAGCCATCGGTCAGAGCAGTTATGTGGCCTAATAATCTCCATTGTTAACTATCTGAAAGACAAACGACGAGATGCTAAATCACTAAATGTTTTATATATCAGGGTCTCTAAAAATTTTAAAAACGAATTGAAGGTAAACATTAAACCAAAATAATAACAAGAAACCCCAAATGTAACAGTCTTTGCAATCATAGAAGAGCCACGCATCTTCATGTATCTGAAAACTTTTTTAACCTGAAACCATGCCCCCAAAGAGTTACAGAAACTAATGACTAACTGAAATTCTTGAGTTTGTAGGATGGCAGATAAGAAAATAAACAGCTTGCTGAAATAGTGAAACTCCCTCTACTTAAAAGATTAAAAAAAAAAAAAAAACTGGCTGAAATCTGTTGGAACCAATAAGGCTATCTGAGTCTGCACAGACTGAACTTGCTGGTGTCATGGCCTGAGCTTCCGCTGCATGTTACGTTCTAACTCCTCCTCCACCCTCCTCAACCCCTCGGAATTTGCACATGTGATCCATGAGGTAGCATGAAGAGATAATAGTGCATGTCCAAGGACTTGGCAGACCCGTTTTCCTTCCACCAGTTCACCGTTAATCCTAGAATCCACCCTCTACATCTTTTCTAATAAAATTGCTGCCTGGATATCAGCACAGCAAGACATTTAAGCTGGATTCTAGTCTTTTTGTTGGTTGATTTTCTCAAAAGACTGATGTCACAGTATTGGCATCTAGCATGTCACGAGTGAGACCTTTTTGCTCTGTAGCGAGTCCAGTATTGTTTTATTTCTACCCCTAAATATTACGGAGAAGGAAAAGAACTAGGAAGTCATTTCCATGTCCTTCCCCAAGGCAGTCATGAGACTATTACTTAAATAATGATATGGAATAAGCCTGAGCTTAAGTTAGAACATCAGTGTAGTATAGTGGAAAACCTTGATAGCTGTAAGAAAGACTTTTAAAATCTCATGGTTTCATACAAACTCCACATAGATATGAAATGAGAGAAGGCAGCAAAATGATCCTCCATGCACACATGATAGCCTCAGCAAATTCTTTTTTGTCTTTCCCATAATTCTCTCATCTCTTGTCACTTAATTATTTAGAAGTGAGATCCAGCATTCAAAATTTTAGAAATAAATACTTGAATAAATAGCTCTAAAAAACAATGGCTCTCAATGAACATAACACGACAGTATTTATTAACACATTCCCACAAATTAGACATAATTTATTTTTTAAAAATCAAGTGTCCAGTCAGTCCACACTTCCCAGATTGTCATAATATAATCTATTTAGTATGTAATATATTTTATAATCTAATATTTATTTGCATATCATATAATGTATAATAGACATATTTGAAAATTTAAATATATTCCATGTGTTGCAACTGGTTGAATTGCTGCTTAAATCTATTTTTGCTTAAACTACTAGTTATATGGCCTTTTCTGGGTTTTTTTTTTTTTCCCTGTCATTTTGTTTTTGTTGTTGAGGAAACTTAAGTCATCTTTCGTAGAAAGCTCTCAGCACAGAGACTGGTTTTTGTTGCTTGTCATTAGTGACAGAAAAAACAATTGCTTGAGCTATGTGTTGCTAAGAATATTTTTCCAGAATAACAACAGCAGAAGGAAAGAGGCAGGAGAAATAGTCTCTGTTGCTAAAGGCCTATGTGGAACACTAAAGGGAAGAAGTTGTTACCGAGACCAGAACATAGGTTAAATCCTGACTCTGAGAATCAACATTTTCACATTAGGCAAATTTTGGATGTTTCTGAGTCTTAATGTCCAGGTATGTAAAATCATATATAAGCACATTATACTTGAATTATTGAAAACAATTTTTTTTTAAGCTGTGAAAGCATCCAGAGAAGAAAGACACATTTTCTATAGAGTGGTAACAAGAATGATAGTTCATGTCACAGCAAACAGATAAAACAGGTTATACAATGGAGATGTAATGTTTAGTGATGGTAAAGCCTCATGTGAAATATTAAAAGGAATAGCATGTGATAGAGAAACAAACAAACAAACAAAAAATAAATGGCATAATTTAGAGCTTTGGTTTGGATCAACTGACCCAATGTTAAACCTCAGTTTCACCATTTTTTATAGTTTTGGTAGTTACACTAATCTTTAATTTCCTTTACCTCTCAAAAGATTATAATAATGTCTACCTCATAGAGCTACTTTATAGCTTAAAAGAGAAAAATCAGTAGGTTGATGAATAAATGTCACAGCTGCCCAAAACTGACAAATATAATTAGAGAGAAGAGGCTATGCTAAGGATGTATAAATAAAATGCCATGGAATTATCTCAACTTTCTATCGTGTTTATTTGTTCATGTGTATATGTGAAATTGACATGTCTATAGTCTCTATAAACCCAAAATTTGAAATAATTCACTTAAATGATCTCTGCAATATTTTTTCATAAATGCTTTATAGCTACCTAAGAAGTTTGTTTTTTATTTTTTATGAAGAATAGGAAAGACATAGTCAGAAAGACATAAGAAAGGAGTATATAGGAGCTCAAACTCTATTAGTCATGGTTTATTTTCTTGGCTAGGAGTGGCTCTGTGATTATTCCTTGTATTATCTTCCATGCCTGTTTCTATGTCTAAAATGCTTCATCATAATTTTCAAAATGCAATTCAATTATAGTTAGCTACACCCAGAAATGGCAAGTCTTTAAGAAGTGTGTCAGACAGTTTCAAGTTTCAACTGATGACGTGTGGAACTGTGCAGGACGTGCTAATGCTAAGTGATAATATGGCTGTCTATTACAAACATCTGCACTTCCTGTTTCTCTGCTCTTATCTGTTTAATATCCTCTTTCCCACATACACAAACATTTATCTTCCTTTAAGGATATTAAGTCTCCTTTTCAGTTATTAATGTTATATTGGTGGAATAATTTAGGGAATGAGGTTACACTCTAAAGTCTACATGCTATCGTTCCTGAACTGCAGCAGCTTTGACTAGAGTTAGCCAGAAAGGATTTCTCAGCTCATCAGAAGCTTGATTTTTCTTTTTCATTAAATCCTAATTACTCTGCTTAGTCAAGTCTGCATTGGAAAGAAGTTCCCCACAACAAGTTTTAACTGATAGTTTTGCAGTGTCCAGTCTATGATCATAATGAATGATAGTAGACATGTTTATTCATATATATGGTTATTTTACCTCTTCAGTTTTTTAAATAATTAAGGCCAGCTCTGGTATGAACTACTAAAGATACTGATTTCAAAAAAAAGAAAAAGTGCTCTGAGATTTATTTTAACTAGTCTTTGCATTTATTATATTTTTTAAGGAATCATAGTTCAGGCTTACTTCTGCTGGTATTGTTCCATTGAGCTACGTGTTTATTCATTTGGAAGAACTGTTGTGTTGTAGAATGTTTTGGAGATAAATTTTTATGATAAGTACAATTTATCTGAGCTCAGATAATTTGATATGTTCACAGTTTGTTTATTTATTGGGCACTTAGAATATACTCTGGGTTCTTCTGGTAACAGATCTTTAGTTTTGGTTTGGATCCCTATCATTAAGCCCATGTGCGTAGAATTATGTCAGATTTAAGTAACCTCCAGAGGTAAACACAAACTGTGGAGTAAGCCAGATATACATTTGTTTTCATTAAACTACAGTGATGGGTTCAAAAACGAGAACATTACCTGAGTTAATCCAATCAAAACCAACAAGCTGGATATGAAGATGTGAGAATGCAGTTACATAGCAGCAAACATTGACATGTGACAAAGAGAACAGATTATCTTTAACAATAAGACCAAAAAAAGAAGAAAAATCATGGGACAAAAGAAGAAGAACTGAATTCTTTGGACAGAGCCACTGGTCAACCAAGTCTAAAGTTTTCATATTCTGTCCTGAAATCAAGTTTTTTTGCATTTTTTGATTTACTAGTAAATGAGTCCTGGTGATACAATTTCACTGGTAGTGTTGTAATGAAAGGTGTTGTAAAAAGAAACACTGCCATTTAAAAAATCTTGGATGCTTGTTTTTTATGTCACTGTGAAGCCAGTTTTTTGAAACCATATAGCTTTTGATGTCAACATTTTGGTTCTTATCTGATGTTTGATGTATCCCAAAGACCAGGAACTACATTATTGTTACACATCCACAACCAAGAAGCCAAACTTGTATCAGTCCTATTAATTTCCTACTGCCTATTCAGTTTGATCCACTTTGCTCCTCACCCTTCATGTGTAGTTTGTGAAAATATTCAATCGTATGGATTTATGAGTTTATTTAGTTAACCAGGTAGCTCCAATATTCTGTTCAACATTCATAAGTCACTAGAGTTTAGAAGTGCCATATTCCTAATATTAGGAATACCAAACAATCTTTCATGTTATGGCCAATTTCCTTTTTCAGTCCTCCAGGGGACATCAGGGTCAGGATCAATGACACTCATTCTCAGGTCGTTGGCAGAAGAACTAATTCTGTGACAACAGCTCTCTGTCTGTCTCTGACCTCTTAAACCCCAGCATTTCTGATGAATGGCACTCTATGAAACGAGGGTTGACATGTTTGTTTGTTTGAAATCAGTTGAGAAAAAAAGTAAAAAAAAAAAAAAGCACTTTAGAGATGCAGAGGGGGTTCTCGTGCGGATTTATTGCAGGAAAAAAGTATTTATTTTCTAATAAATAATTCACTTCCTGAATTGGTTTTTAGACAGAGAGATTCATTTGTGTTTCAAGAGGTATAAGCAAGAGTGATGACTGAGAGCTTAATATAGACATAATCTCCAGCTCGCGCTGATTAGGTCTCCATGGATTTTTGCCATGGATTAATACACAGCTGCAAAATTTGCACAGTAATCCTCAACTATGCAATTTGGCGGCAGGCTTTATTTTATAGCCATTGTCCCTACAAATAATAAGAATACAACATGTATCAGGGCTCAGTAACCGTCTTCATATTGATAGACAAACAAAGGGAAAACAATAGCCTAAAGTTATGAGGAAGCCAACACAGAGATAAAATCTGACATTAAGATATAGTATGTGTGAGTGAATTGGGTGATAATCCAGTAAGGGAAAGGCAGCTTCAGGGTAGTGATGGGTTGAGAGTTGTACATCAAATACTGGGATGGATGGATGAGAATTATGTGTTTCCGTTCAAAGCAAAAGTTGTATGAGCAACATAAGCAAAGCATGTTTGGGAGCAGTAAACAAAACCTGATGGAACAAAGTAGTCATGCTTGGAAGAAGTAAGACATAATAATGACCATGAAACCTGAGCAAAACAACATGAAGGGTAGGTACTGACAATTAGTCAAAGCATTTTGATAAGGGTTTTTACTGGTTTTAGGCCTCTACAAGGTAGCTAATGAGAAAAAAAAAAATCAAGTCAGCATGCATTGTTTTTGCTTCTGGAAAACCAAATTAGTGAACATCTGGAAAATCTCTTTTTTTTATCAGAATAGCTGATTCCCAATGGACAAAGTGGAATAGAAAGTAGCCAATGTGCCATTCTTTTTGGCTATGTATACATGATAGGACAACATTCAATGAGGTCTTTTTTTTTTTTTTTTTGAGTTGGCGTTTCACTCCATTACCCAAGTTGGAGTGCAGTGGCACACTCAACTGCCACCCCAGCATTGACCCGCTGGGCTCTGGAGATCCTTCCACCTCAACCTTCCAAGTAGCCGGAACTACAGATGTGCGCTACCTTGCCCAGCTAATTTTTTGGCTTATTGTAGAGACGAGGTCTCACCAAGTTGCCCAGGCTGGTCTCAAACCCACGGACTCAAGCAATTCACTCACCTCGGCCTCCCAAAGTGCTGGGATGACAGGCTGAGCCACCGAGACCGGCCTCAATTCATTTTTAAATCTTCTGCTGTGACTGAAGGAAGATGCTATAGTTATCTTCTTAATGGACAGAAAGATGGAGGAAAATGTCATACCAATACAGCTTGGGGGTGGGGGAGACCTGGAACTGGTAAGATAATATTACATAGCATTGTTGCAATGCCTTAAGGTTATGGCAAATCACAACTTTAGGGAATAGCATAGAGATGCCAAGAAATAGCTACAGTAAATAAATAAATATGCCATTCAGTAGACAGAATGAAAAGAAATGAACAAAGTTCTTTTTAAGATGCACCAAAAGATTCAAGGATCCTAAAATGCCTGGCTTTGTACAGAGTTATCACACAGACCAGAGACCACTGTGAGTCTGAGAAATAAAGAAATATTAGTCAATCAAAGGGCAGTACCATCAGGAAGGGAGAGTAAAGAGTCCTCTAACATCAAGTGCAACGTGGGAGAAGGTATAATAGGGATAGAAAGCATGGTGCATTTCAGAGGAAAACCATGAGATTGTGTCTATAGGGGAGTGGGAAGACATGAGTCCGAAAATGACCAGCCAAATCCTAAGGCTCGAAGCCTTCACAAACCATGGCAAGCATTTTCCCCTGATAGAAGGACACTTTAAGTGATAATCACAAGAAAAAGTTATCTTTCTAAATCACATAAAGAGGAGTTTATGAAAAATTACTTTATTGAGTAATATGCCCAGTCTAATTAAATTTTCTCTTATGCACGCTTTGCTATATTTTACTCAAACATTAAGCCAATAGATACAGTTTATCATAACAAAAAACCTTGATTCTGGACACATATTTAACATTTTTTTTTTAAATTAAAAACATTATTGACTACCTGCTCTATGAATCTGTCCATGTTATGGAGATGCACAAATAATAGATACAAATCAGACATGGTACATATTCTAGAAGGTGACATCAGTTCTTAAACAAGTCATCTAAAGAGGAAACTGAGTTAGGGAAGGGTGGGAAGAGAAGAAATAATCACAGTGTTTAGGGTTCTTGGGGATTCAATTTTAAGTACTAGCTTAATTGTGAGGAAAGATCACTCTTAATTTCAATCGGGTAGACTATTCAATTAAAAGTTCTACATAAGCACTGATAATAAATTCACAAGCTGAGACAAATTTACGAGTACAGAGAAAAATCCCAGAGCTTAATATAGTGGGAAAACCATGGACACTGAAATCAGTAGGAATTGCAATGAGCTATTTAGCAACCAGCCAGGTGTCCTTAGACACAAGAGTGAATGAAGCACACTCCTTGCCTTTATAGACCTTACAGTCTGGTGAGGAACCGAGACAATACATGAATAATGAAAATATCCGGAGATGAAAAGATTTACGAAGGGAAAAAAATAGTGCTAAGGAATAGAGACCATTGGGATGTTTTAGATAGTATGCCAGGGAAGGAACCATAACAGAGGTGAATTTGAATAGATCTCAAAGAGGTAAGGGATCCCTGCAGGTGCCTGTTGGGAAAGTTGCCCGGGCAGGGAGAGGAGAAAGTGCATTAGTGCTGAAGGGAATCGGATTTTCTAGGTTCCCCAAGAAGGATAAGACCCAACACTAATCATTCAAAAAGTTAAGGTAACTCTCAATATCTTCATTAGTATATCTACATTAGTATATCTTCATTAGTATAACAAAAAACTGCTTGTATCTTGGAGGAGTAAAGATGCTCAAAAAGATAAGATGCTAAACTTCAAAGCCAAAGAAGACCTTAGGGAGGACTGGGCCCAGCCACCTTCACTTGGGGGCGAGAATGCTAGGTACTGAAAAACAAAATGATTGGCAGTGTGGGGCTGGAACTAGAAATGAGGTTCCGTCTGCCCTCGCCCTAGACAATTTATTCTTTTCCTGAGATCTCAGCTGGCACATGAGAAAGAAAAGGAGTTGTCTTGATATAGCATCTAGATACAATTAGCTGCATGATTTATGAACCCTGTTTAAAATAAAATGACGATTCAGAATCTTTATTTTCTACATGAAATACTACATTATTTTGTTGAGGGCCCCAAAGCCCACCTTTACACAGTAAAACTGCTTTAAAATTAGGATGACCAACATGAGTGGCATAAAATCATTTTTTTTAATCTATGAAAAATAAGATCTAATTTCTGGAAGGAACTTCGGCTACTTTCAAAAAACATTGCTCAATATGCTCCCATTAGCTCTCCAGGAACATTTAAGATGACTAAGACTGACCTTTTGCTTATTTTCGAGTTTTATGAAATGTGAATCACTCTGCCATTTTCTATTCCTTTAGTCTTTATGTGGGTTTTGTGAATTTGCTACAAGACATCTTTCCTCAGCAGGGCTTTTTGAGCCATTTGCCTCCGTGAGGGGTCCATTATTCTTGCCTTGGTTTCCAACTACTAGTCCTGGGCTGGGACGCCGGTGCGGGTATGGCGTTGTGACTCATCTAAAACTCTAGTCTGTCTTTTTTCTATTTCTGCTATTCCCCCATAAAAGTCGATGTGTGTCTCTGCCAACGTAGTAAGAGTAAGTGATCTTAGCATTGGTAAGGATTTGTCTTCAAGCAATCAATATAGTTTTTATTGATGACAATCTATCTCCTTTCATATACAGTTTTTTAAAGAAAGTTTGTAAATATTCTTCCAGGAGAAAAAAAAAGGGTGATAAATTATGGTAGCTTGTTTGGGTATTTCACAAAAAAGGGAATTTTGTTCCACTGTAATACTTATTAGCACCATCATAAACTTTCAGTAATATGAGACTAGAGGGATGTTTTGTAGGGAAAGAACATAAGCAAAAGGAGAAAATATTGCAAAGAATGAGTTTGTGTTCCTCCTCACTTCCAGTTTTAAAGGTGGCAGTATAATTTTCAAAGCGATGAACTTTATCATTTTTACATCAGTCTTACTCAATTTCTTCCTGGAAGCCCTTCATCTAGACGTCAAAAGTTTTAGTGATTGTGATGGATTAAAAATGGGCCCCAAATCTTTTGCTCTCCTTGTATTAATGAGGGGGAGGGGGTTAAATCTCCCCTCTTTAATCTGGGCTGGGATTGTGACTACTTGCCTAAGGTAATAATGCAGAAGTGATTATCTTATTGATTCCACACTGGTTTTCAGACCTAGATATAAGAAACAGGCAGTTTCCACAACTTAACTCTTAATACTCCCTCTTGGAGTCCAGCTGCCATGCTCCCGAGAAGCCCAATCAGCCTGTGAATAGGCCCTTGCAGAAGGGAACTGAGGTGTCCGATAGTTTCAGCTGAGCTCCCAGCTGGCAACCAGCACCAATTTGGCAGCCATAAGAGGGAGCTCATCTTGGAAAAATACACCTAGCTTGAGTCAAGCTGAGGCAAAGAGACCAGTGATTATTTGCTCCCTTCCCCAGCTCCTGCACACATGACAGAAAACACAGAAAAAAACAGATTACATGCTTTTACACCAAGAAGTTTTGGGTGGTATTTTATGCACCAGAACAGTACCTTTTTGTAAACATCTACATACTTCTCAGACTTGCTGTTTCTGTAAGAGTGTTTTGTACTTGCCTGGACTCAGGGAGTAACCCCTCAACAAAGCTGTCTCCACCCACTTTCCCAGATCAATATTTGCCTTCTTTTAGAGTAGGTGGGGCTAATTGTTGGTTAGAAGGAAGCAATTTGAGTGAGGTAATTCTCATCAAGACTTCAATGACTAAAGTGTATTTAAGTCTTAATTGGCAACATTTCAACAAATTAAAAAAAAATTGAATAGTAGACAATAGGGGGAAAGTTTTTCTCAAATAGGGCCATAGTTTAGAGAATACAAAATATGCAGGTTGTTCTTATATTATGGTTTGGGTTTCTAAACTGAGTAGGCTAAATCTAGGACATGCAACTTGCATCGTATTCATTACTAGAGAAGGCTCACCATAAGGAATGTAATGTGTTGTATTTTAAAATATTTCATTGTTTACGCCTATGACTAGATTGAATATTCCTTTAAGGAGTGACGCTCACATCCATGTATCTTCCACTATGCCTAGTACAGTATATTTTGCACATTATGGGTGTTTAATAAGTATTTTTGTGTGAAATAGTGAGAAATTTTCCTCCATACATTATAATGCAGTAGCTCCAAATCTGAGAGGGTTCACATCTAATGTTTACCTGTTCCAAAGAGGTCACCCAGAGGTCCAGCAGGGAAAGACATTGGTTTATTAAAACTTACCGGAGGTACTGTTGGTGATGTGTTGTTGAAGAATCCACACTTCAGGGTAGTATAGCAAGGAGTTTTATAATCAAAGCAATCAAGTTAACTATTCAAATTGCTATCTGATATGTACAATTACATTGTTTAGGAGTGACGTCTACAGACTACATTGTTTTCAGCTTTGTTTGGTCATCTGCATCCCGTGACTCATTACTGGGAAAAGCATACCCTTCAGAGATCAACCTTGGCCAGAGGCCACACTCTAAGGGAGGGGACAAAAAGAAGCCACATATGGGAGAAACAGTCTATGTCCGGACAATGTCTCAGACACATATTTACCATTATGTAAAAATGTGCTCTAATTTTATGAAATATTACCAAAATATAATCAAATTGAAAATATTATATTTTACCACTGTATTGTACTGGCCAAAGTGTCTAATGCAATGTTGAATGGATCAATTAACTTTCAGTTGTTATAAATCAATTACATTTACTGAATAACCCCAAATTAGGAGTGTTATATGGTTCTTTTTGTGTATTTATTGGGTCACTTTGCTCATATTTTAGTCAGTCTTTTGAATTTATGGTTATGAGATTGGGCTATTGCTTTTTTCATTGTAGTCTTTTAGTCAGGTTTGTTCTCAAGGTTAGGCTATCCTCAAACAAATTAAGAAGGGTTGTATCTTTTTACAACTTCCATATATTAAATACATGCTAGTATTCACCATCAAATCCATCTGTTGCATTTTTCTTTGTAAGAAAACTTTTAAAATTAAACTTAATTTATTAAATAGTCATAGAACTATTCATTATAAATACCAGAAAGAAAAAGAAAGTATTCACAGATAATAATATACCCACAGCAACATCCCAAAGAATTTATGGATTAATATTAGAAATAATAATTTGGTTTAGAAGTTTACTGCATATAAGCTCAATACAAAGAATATATGCAAGAAAAAAAGAGAGAAAATGAAAATTTAACAATAAAAGAGTCAATTTCCAATAGCATCACAAATTTAAAATACCAAGGAATAAATGTAATATATGTTTTATGATCACACTACAGAAAATTATATTTTTAAAACAATTTAGAGAGGATTTTAATAATTACATGTATTATGTAAAATATTTGAAATGATTCCTATTATGAAGATGCCAATATAATGGAAATACAAATGCTAGCAGTTTTATTTCAGTATTTGGTCACATGCTAATACTAAACTTTATAGTAATTTGTAAAGGATCAACAATAGCTACCATAAGGATGAATCAATAAACAATAGAACAACATTGGTAATGCAAAAAAAGATATGATTTTAAAGGGATACTTAATTTATGACAAAATTATAACTAAGGCTTTGATATTCATATTTTTTAAAATATGAAATTTGACTTCTACTTCATACTGTTCACAAAAATTAATTCCAAAGAGTTTACAGATATTCAGGTCAAAGGAAAAAGAGTAAAGCTTATGAAAATACAAAACTTTTGACATTAACTTGAGGTAGGTAGATAAACTTTTACAATGAGAACAAATAAGAAATAGTCTATAAATGTAATTTGATGAGTTGGACTATATGAAAATTTAAAATTCTTTGTAAATTCCATATAAAAGTAAAAAGTCATTCCATGGGGTAGGCAAGATAATTCTAACACATAAAACTAGCAAAGCACTTTTATCCTGGATATAGAAAAGTCTCCTAAAAATCAAAAGGGAAAATAAAGAAAACCCAGTAAGATGACACTGGAACTGACACGCTATGAAACAACATATCTACATGACAGATATTTGTGGGAAGAGATGATCATTCTCACTGGTAATCGGGAGAATATAGATTGAAACCATAAGATGATACCATTAAAAACTCAGCAAGTGATTACAACTAAACAGACAGACAATTAAAAAAAAAAAAAAAAAAGCCAGGATGTGGATCAAACAGAATCCTCATGTTCTGCTGCTCCAAGATGAAATTGGCACAGGGATTTTAGAAAAAAATTTAGCCAGTATTTACTAAAGCTTTACTATGATCTGGTAATTCTACTTCTGAATATACACCTAGCAAAATATGGTTGATGAGACAGATAGATAGATGATAGATAGATAGACAGACAGACAGATATAGATAGATAGATGTAGAGATGTGGTGTTATGTATTTAAAGACAGAATGTTCAAAGACACCCACACTGAAAACAACCCATCTATCCATCAACCGTGATGTGGGATATTCATAAAATGTGAAAGTATACAGCATTATAAAATAATAAACTACTGATAGATTAAACTACTTGGACAAATCTCCAGAAACAATGCTGAGTAAAAGAAGCCAAACACAAAAATAGTTCATGCTCTTTGATTCCATTCACAGTTCAAAAATAGGTATAATAATACTTGCCAACAGAAATCGAATACTGGTTATCTTATGCAGCTATCATAAAAAGTAGTAAAAGAAGCAAGTAATTTTTCATACCTTTATAGAGTGGATGATTTTATGCTATTCAGATTGTTTCAATGAATACAACTTTTAAATTATTGTGAAGGTAGCATTACACTGATTAAGTCAAGTCCCAGAAAGACTTCACGGAAAAGAATATCCATCATTCTTGTGACTATTAAAGCCAAGTCCGAAATAAAAGTATTAGCATCGCAACCCAGAAGCAGATTCAAATAATAAAGCACATGATTAAATAGGGTTTCTCTCCTGAAAGGAGATGACTCAAAATTAGAATTTCCATATCAAGATGATAGTTACTGAATGTAAACAAGTGAAAATACAAAGGCTTGTTTTATTTTAGGAGACACAATATAATGTAAATTTTATCTTAAGTTAATTAGCACATTAATAATAATCCCAGAAAAATAATTGCCAGCAAGTATTATTTCACTAGGCAAACTGAACATACACTGGGGGCCACTCCTAAAGTGTGGAGGGAGGAAGGGAAGTCAGGGTTGAAAATCTGTAAACAGCCCCATTCCAAAGTGGGCAAAAGTCATGAACAGACACTTCTCAAAAGAAGGCATTTCAGCAGCCAACAGAGACATGAAAAAATGCTCAGCCTCAGGAGTCATCAAAGAAATGCAAATTAAAACCACACTTAGATACCATCTAGCTCTAGTCAGGATGGCCATCAACAATAACAAAAAACAGCAGATGCTGGAGAGGATGCAGCGAAAAGGGAACACTTCTACACTGTTGGTGGAAGTGTAAACTGTTACAACCTCTGTGGAAAACAGTGTGGCAATTCCTAAAAGATCTAAAAATTGACCTTCCCTACAACACTGAAATCCCCCTACTGGGAATATACCCAGAGGAACTCAAATCACTTTATGAAAAAGATACCTGCACACGCATGTTTATTGCAGCATTGTTCACAATAGAAAGAACATGGAACCAATCATACTGCCCATCAAAAGAAGAATGGATAAAAACAATGTGATACACATACACGATGGAATATTACGCAGCCATAAAGAAGGACAAAGTTATGAACCTCACAGCAACTTGGATGGAGTTAGAGTCTATTATGCTGAGTGAGCTATCACAGAAACAAAGAACTGAGTATCACATGTTCTCTCTCATAAGCACACCTTGAACAATTATCGTAATACTATAAGAAAAGGATTGGCAGTAATGGGAAACTGCCAGGGGAAGGTGGAGCACCTCATCAACAAGGGTACCTGCATAAGGAACATTTGTATACCTTACCCTGAATTGTACCACACATCTTTTAAAAATATATTTAAAAAAAGAAGAAGAAAATCTACTCACTGGGTACCAGGTCCACCAACTGAGTGTCAGGCTTGTCAATAGAAGCCCAAGCCTCATTTGACACACAATATATCTATGTAACAAACCTGCATGTGTACATTTCTAATCGTAAAATAAAAAAACATTAAGTGAAAAAAGAACTCTGAATTTTAAGATAAAGTTAAAAAAAACCAGCCAGGATCGGTAGCTCAGCCTTTCATCCAAGCACTTTGGGAGGCTGAGGTGAGTGGGCTGCCTGAGCCAGTGGGTTTGAGACCTAGGTGACAGAGTGATAAAAGAAAAGTTGGAAAGCTTTGAAAAAGACAAATGCTGGAGATGATATGAAACAAAAGATGTACCGAAAACCATCCGCAGAAAGTATTAAGATTTACCATGAAACCTTAAAAATAATGAGGCATTGCCACACTACAGACAAACCAAGAAATCAGAATAGAAAGCTTAAAAATATAAACAAGTTTATTTTAAAAACCCACTAATTATATGTCACGGATCCATCAGGGTAAAAATGTCAATAAGTAGCATATGATAACTATTTTTCATTTGGAAAAATAATAAAGTGAAATTAATTCCTCACCTCTACACTAGGAAATGTTCAAAACAGATAAAATGTTTACCTGAAAACATAAAGCAATAAAAGGTAATAGAAGAAAACACAGAAGAATTATATTTAACCCCCGAGTTAGGAAGACTTTTCTAGGTATAACATAGATGAAGCATAAAAACAAAAATAAATCTGCTCAATTTAACCATATAAAAGTCACAAAACCTTTTGCAGGACAAACATTCATACACCAAAGAGATTGTGAACTACAACAATTGAGAAACATTCATAATTATGATGATGAATGGTGATCTTTTAAATACATGCAAGTGTAGCTCTGATACACACCCAGTAGGAAAATAGGCAAAGGACACAGGTTGTAGGTCCACAGTACAGTAAATACAAGAGCAGAGATGATTAGACACAGTCATAATAAGAAAAATGAAAATTAGGACTCTAATAAGATGCTATTTTCACCTATCAGATGAACAAACACTGGGCAGCCTAATTTTCACTGTTATTAAGGATACAGGAAAATAAACTACATTGTCTGTGTTGCCGTAAGAAAGTAAAAGATGTTCAGCTACTATAGGGAAGTTAGCCATTATCTTTTAAAACTCAAATACATATAGCCTTTGAATCAGTGATTCTATTTCTAGTCATTCCCAAAGTTAAGCTAGCAAAACTTTGTAAAAATATTCATTGGTCTACGGTATCACTGAACAGGTGCACGATCTCTTGTCCGAACTGTTGGAATAAACAAGTTATGGGATAAAGATTTTGTGTTTATTTTTAGGAGATACGACATGTATATGTCATCATATATCATCATATATTATTATGTAACAACCTTAATAAAACTTAGGACACCACCCCATGTCCAAATTATTACTACTTCTGCAGTGAAACATGTATATTCACACTAAATAGAATAAGCAAAGAATACGAGGGGACCCCCCAAAAAGCAGAATTCTTTTTTGAAGGATGGGCCCCTTGTATTACAGTGTTCACCTGCTAGGTAAGTGTTCTAGGAACCCATTGGCATTAGCATACTAGCTAGTAGCTTTGTTTTGAGAGGCTGCATTCCACTTCAGTGATTTTGTTGTTGTTGTTGTTGTTGTTTTGTGAAGATTCTTTCAACCCATTAGTCTATTTCATGATGGGTGACTTACAAACACACCTGCTCACACCATGTTGATGTTGAGCAGTTTTTTTTTTTTTTAACCCAAAACAGCATGACCCCTGTGTCCCACCCTCCTTATTCACCTGATCTCACCCTAGCGACTTGTTTGGGTTTTGCCAGATGAAAAAAAGTCCTCAAAGGGAAAAGTTTTGCCAACGTGGAAGAGGTGAAATAAAGACAACGGCAGAAGCACTAAACTCGACGAGTTCAAAAACTGTTTTGAGCCATGGAAAAAAGTGTCTTGATGGGTGTATTACATCCAATGGAGAATACTTTGAAGGACTGAAGTTTAAACATGTAAGAATTAATATATAATTTTTATAAATAAATTGCTTTTGGGGGTCCCATTGTGTATATCATATTATTGCTTGCGCATGCAAGCAATATAAAATAGTAGTAACTGATTGTTGAAATAATGAAATAAATATAGACCAGAGGTTTCCAAATGAGAGCACACACCAGGATCACTCAAACCTGTGTGAAAAGACAAATTGCTGGGCACCAACTTCAGAGTACATGACTCAGTAGGTCTGGGTAAGGCCCTGGTATTTGCCTTCTTATGATGTTATGGTGATGCTGGTGCTGTTGGTTCTAGTAATTACATCTTGAAAACATCAATATAGACCATAAATTCAGCTTATTTCTTTCTATGAAACACTTTAGCAAAACTTCAACACCTGTACATATATATATATACTGAGTTTTTGCTACATTAGTATGCCTTGGAAAAGAGGATACCTCAGTTTGACTATGGTTAAAATGAGACTGAAGTTGGATGTCTGATAGTGGGAGCAAGTTTCTCAAATGACAAAACCACACTACAGACTATTTAACAGTGTTAAACCTCGTTATGGATGGTCTGATTAAAAACTTCCAATATCTTTCTGTCTCATTGCCATGGGTTTATAAGCAGTTTTCATTTAACTATGTAAGCCACTGTAATCTCTTTCTCATTGATAAATGTATGTCATTTATGGGCAGAACTTAACCGATAAGACATTTCTCCCCATATTCTATGAAAATTTTAAACATTTATACAATGTTCACATCATTTAGGTAATAGACAAGTGCTTTTTTTTTTTTTTGAGTTGGAGTCTCACTCCGTTGCCCAGACTGGAGTGCAGTGTCCGCTCCCGGCCACCGTAGCCTCGACCTGCTGGGCTCCGGCGTTCCTTCCGCCTCAGCCTTCCGAGTAGCCGGAATTACAGGCATGCGCTACCATGCCTGGCTGATTTTTTGATTTATTGTAGAGATGAGGTCTCGCTGCCCAGGTGGGTGTCGAACCACGGGCTCAGTCAATCCACTCACCTCAGCCTCCCAAAGGCGCGGGATGACAGGCTGAGCCACCGAGCCCAGTTTGACAAGTACTTTTTAAATCTAACTTTTCTATACTCCTAGCTGATTCACTTTAGTCTGAGTGATGAGGTCTGATATAATTTCTTATAGTTATGCAAAAGGATCATTTGAGGTCTCCATCAGCAGGGGTTTTCAAACATCATTGCTAGTTTGATGACCATGCCATGCACTTGTTAATACTGATTTATTGACATGACTCTAAGAATATGCAACAGTAAATTATACTGTCCTACAAACTGAATGCTTTTAGGAAATCTTGAATACATCAACCGCTGTTACTGCAGGTTTATCCTTTAAAATATGTTTGTATTTGCTAATCATGTGTGTCATGATCATGGTACAGACGTCACAATGAAGGAAAATATTCTCATCCATAAAAATAACATTTTAAAGTTGTTTTTTTTTCTAGTCATACTGTTCTACAATGTGTTCACATGGCTAGTACAATATTTTTTTGTGCCAGCAAGAAAATATATTTCTGGTTATTCCTGTTTTACACTCAAGTAGAGTCAACATAATTTTTTTATTTGCATTTTCTTTTTTTTTTTTTTTTGAGTTGGAGTCTCACTCTGTCACCCAGACTGGAGTGCAGTGGCCGCTCCCGGCCACCGCAGCCTTGACCTGCTGGGCTCCGGCAATCCTTCCGCCTCAGCCTTCCAAGAGTAGCTGGAATTACAGGCATGCGCTACCACGCCCGGCTGTTTTTTTGATTTATTGTAGAGATGAGGTCTCGCTGCTCAGGTGGGTCTCGAACCCGAGGACTCAGGCAATCCACTCACCTCAGCCTCCCAAAGGCGCGGGATTACAGGCTGAGCCACCGAGCCTGGCTTATTTGCATTTTCTTTGGGTGTTCTCTGCTCAGTATTATTAAGGTGTTTCTAAAACTTTGGCACCAGTGCCATGCTACTTATTAATATTGTGACTTTACTCAAAACTACGTTTTTCATCAGCTATTAACTTAATAAGTTTGTCGAATAACCTTTTTTTATCATAGATGTTTCAGATCTATTATACCAAGTGTTTCTTAACGTTTTGAAGTCAGTCTCTTAAAGATCCACACTCACCTTCAATGCTGTCTTCATGATCACTTCCAGCTGGTTCCTCAACCTACAGATTCATGGGTGGTAATGTATTCTGTCTTGTTATGTCAACATAATCAATCCATGGTCATGATCTTTTCTTATGCCATGTGATGTGTTTTTCTGTTCCCTTTAGTTCTTGCTTATTACTGTTACAGAGTTAAACATAAACATATCACTGTCCCAGGATAACATTTTTTGGTGTCTGATTTTCTGCTTCTGATTTAAAACCAGAGAAGAAGTTTTAAATATAAAAATATATTCATAATTTAATTAAAACCAAGGTCAAAGCATAAAATGTAAAAGAACACAAAATACTAAAGTGTAAAAAATGCAATTGTGTGTCAGCAAACAGCATAAGCACATGACTATTGGAGGCACAGAGACACCAATGGATCCTCTGGTCAGAGTAGACTGAGTTTTTTTTAATTAAATGAGTTTGGGCATAAGTTTTATTTTACAAACATTTTCAAAGATTATCAGATTTTTAAATTTTAAATATAGAAATATGAACCTACAGAAACAAGAAATTTTGAAAACTATGTATCAGTAGCTATTTGATTAAATAAATTGTGGAATATGTATAATGTAATACTAAGTATCTCTCAGAAAGAACGAGGAAGCTCTTTTTATTTTTTTGTACAATAACATCACTTATTATTAAGTGCAACAAGCAACCTTCTAAATAATATTTATAGTCTGTCTCTATTCCTAAAGGATTGGAAAACAGAAACACAGGAAGATAGAAAGATAAGTAGATGAGATGGAATGTGGGAGAGATTTTCACTTTATGATTTTTTTTTTTTTGGTAATTTTTACTACTCAAATATGTGCCATATGGTACAGATTGCTATGATTTCTACTTAAGAAATTAAATGTTTGTAAAACTATAAGAGAATTCTGTTAGGAAACTCATGGGAAGTAAGAATAGGAGTCCTGATATGCTGCAGTATAGCACAAAACCAAAATGTCGCCACAGCAACCATCCAATTTAGACAAAGTCTTTAATTTAAAAATAATCAGTTACCATTACCTTCTGGTGTAGGATAATTCCAATGCTTTTATTCAGAAGTTATAATTACCATTTACAATACAAGGCAAACAGGATATCTGTGTTTTATCAATAGGGTGATAGGGGAAAGAAGATTGTAGGATGGAGAATAGCTTTCACATAACTGAGATTTTGTAAAGTTTAGCACTTTCATTTCCAAAGTAGATAAGCTTTAAACACCTATTCCCAAAGGTCCGTGCCAGACATACATTTTCTACCAGTGTCCTAGCATAGTCAGCAGCTCAGTTGCAATTCTGATGAAACCTTTAAACTCCTCTGGTATTAGTTATTAAACTGGGAGCTCAAAGAAAGGTCATTGACAGAGTGTAGCTAGTGTTTCCAAAGGATTTGACAATGTCTCCAGTGGTATCCTGATGAATATAATTGAAATATGTGAGCTCTATAGCAGTACATTTAGGTATATCTATAACTATTTAAATAGTTCTAGAAAAGAATTGATTAATAGATCCTTGTATAAAAGAAAGAAGACTGCTGGAGAGTTAGGCATTCTATTGGTCCTGTTATTTGACATTTTAATTTTGACATTCTTCATTTTTTTACTCCAAAGATTCTTATTCCAAATTCACCATATGTCAGGCTTTCCTAGTCTAATTAGGATGCTCATGGAGGCATCATTTTAGCATTCAAATTTATAGTTTAAAGCATGACTGAGAGGGGTTTCAAGATGGTTGACTAGAGACATCTGGCACTCATCTCTTCCACAAAAAAAAAAAAAGAAAAGAAAATAGATAATTACACCTCAACGAGTCATCTAAGAGAAAACACTAGAATTCAACAGATAAATGACAAGATTACAGGGAAGGAGAGAAAAGCACAGCAACCAGCTAGATTCACCCGTTGACAGGCCCACCTAACATTCTCATTCCCAGGAAAACCTCAACACAGCATCCACTAACAAATATAGCCTAAGATACTGAGGAAACCAGACAACACTAATGCTGATTTCAGCCAAATAAATCACATGAGACTACACTGATATAGATAGATAGATAGATAGATAGATAGATAGATAGATAGAAAGATAGGTAGATAGAGATAGATAGATATAGAAAATTCCCAGATTAAAGCTAAAGTGTCCTACATAACCAACACCACAGATAGGTATCTTCAGAAAAAAAAGTATTTTTCTTTTTTTTTTTTTGAGTTAGAGTCTCACTCTGTCGCCCAGACTGGAGTGCAGTGGCCGCTCCTGGCCACCGCAGCCTCGCCTGCTGGGCTCCGGCGATCCTTCCACCTCAGCCTTCCGAGTAGCCAGAATTACAGGCGTGCGCTACCATGCCCGGCTGATTTTTTGATTTATTGTAGAGATGAGGTCTTGCTGCCCAGGCGGGTCTCGAACCTGCGGGCTCAGGTGATCCACTCACCTCAGCCCCCCGTAGGCGCGGGATTACAGGCTAAGCCACCGAGCCCGACTCAGAAAAAAAGTATTTTTCTATAAAAGCCAACCAAAAAATTGGTAGAAGCAAAGTAAGAAAACACACACACACACACACACACACACACACACACACACACACACACACACACACAGACACATGCACACACACACATACACACACACACAGAAGTGAAAAAACAAAAACAAGGATAGTGGCACATCCAAAGAAACACAATAGTTCTCTAGCAAAAAGAAATCTATGCAATGCCAAAAATTCACAATAATGATAAAGAAGCTTAGTGACATACAAGAAAACACAGATAAACAATACAAAAAAAATCAGAAAAACAATTTAGGAAATGAATGAGAAATTTACCAAAGATATAGATATAAAAAAGAACTAACCAAAAATGGTGGAACTGAAGAATTAAATGAATAAAATAAGAAAATTGAGAGCTTCAAAAATAGATGAGATCAAGCAGAAGAAAAATCTCAGAAATTAAAGACAGGTTTTCTGAAATTATCAGACAAAAAGAAGAAAAAGGAAAAAAGTGAACAAAGCCTACATGATATATAGGACTCCATAAAGCAACCAAATATACAAATCGTGGGTATTCCAGAGCTAAAGAGAAGATAAAAGCATAGGGAACCTATTTAATAAAATAATAGTTGAAAACTTCCCATGTGTAGCAAGAAACTGAAACATCCAGATACAGAAAGCTCAGAGATTCTGAAATGGACGTAACCAAAGAAACTTAAAATATCCAGATACAGGAAGCTCAGAGATTCCCAAATGGATCAAATGGACCTAACCAATATCTATAAAATTCAGAAAGTTTTTCTTTGCAGTATATTATAGTCAAGCTGTTAAAAGTCAAAGACAGAATTCTACAAACAGCAAGAGAAGTCACTTGTAGTTCGTTGTAGGTTTACCCCCAATAGTCTAATAGCAGGTTTCTCAGCAGAAACCTTATAGGCCAGGATAGAATTAGATGATATAATCAAATAAAGAAAAAAAATTGCCACTCAAGAATACTACACTAGTACAATTATCTTTCATAAATGGCAGAGAAAAAAAGTATTTGCCAGTCAAGCAAAAAACTGAGAATATGTACCACTACTACATAAGCCCTATAAGAAATGCCTATGGGAGTCTACACTTCAAAGCAAAAGGACAATATCTACCATCATAAAAGTAAAAAATAGAACACTCACTGTTAGGGCAAATACAAAAGTAAGAAAGACAAAGAACTCAAAACTGACCACACTGTAACCTTCCACAAAATTACTATGGTAAACAAGGGAGAAAGAAAGGAAAAGTGACATACAAATCAACCATAAAAAATTAGCAAAATAACAGGAATAAATCCTTACATAGCAGTAACAACCTTGAATGTTAACAGATTATATTTTTCTCTTGAAAGATATAGACAGGCTGACTGAATATAAAAAAATATAATGACCCAACTATATGCTGCCTACAAGAAACTCACTGTACCAGTAAAGGTATATAGAGACTGAAAGTAAAAAGATAGAGAAAAAAGATTCTACACAAATGAAAACCAAAAGCTAGCAGGAGTAGTTATACTTACATCAGATAAAACAAACTTTAGCTCAAAAACAGCAAAAAGAGACAAAGATGCTAATTATATAATGAAAAAAATATCAATTAAACAAAGGAATACAAAAATTCTAAATAAATATGCACCCTAAACTGGAACACCTAGATAAATAAAGCAAATATTAGATCAAAAGGGGAAGATGAAATCCAATACCATATAATTTGGGGACTTCAACACCACATCTCTGCATTAGACAGATCATCTAGACAGAAAGTAAATAGAGAAGCATTGTATTTAAACTGTACTTTAGACCAAATGGACCTAAAAAATCTATAAAATAGTTTATCTAGCAGCTGCAAAACATAAGTTCTTCTTGTCAGCACATGGAACTTTCTCCAGGAAAGAACATATGTCAGACCACAAAACATGTATTAACAAATTTCAGAAAAATCAAAATTGTGTCAAGCATCTTCAGACCACAATGGAAACAAAAAAGAAAAAAAGAAATAAAGAAAGGAACTTTGGAAATCATACAAATACATGGAAATTAAACAACATACACCTGAATGACCACTGGGACAATGAAAAAATAATGAAGAAAATTTTAAAAATATGAATCAAGTAGAAACGGAAACTCTACATACCAAAACCGATGGGCTATGCAAAATCAGGGCTAAGAGGGAAGTTTATAACCATAAATGGCTTCATCAAAAAAGTAGAAAGATTTCAAGTAAACAATCTAACAATGAACCCCGAGAGACTAGAGAAACAAAAAAGAAAAACAAACACAAAATAAGTAGAAGGAAATACTAAAAAAGACCAGAGCAGAATTAAATGGTATAAATACTTTTTTTAAATGCAAAGGATCAGGAAAATGAAAGTTTTGAAAAGGTAAAAAGGGCCAGGTGTAGTGGCTCAAGCCTGTGATCCCAGCATTTTGGGAGGCCAAGGCAAGAGCATTGCCTGAGCTCAGGGATTGGAAACCAGCCTGGGCAACTTGGTGAGACCTCGTCTCTACAATAAATCAAAAAATATAAGCTGGATGTGGGAGCATGTGCCTGTAGTTCCAGCTACTTGGAAGGCTGAGGCAGAGGGATTGCCTAAAAAAAAAGAAAAGGTAGAAGATGAAGAAGATGAAGAGGAAGAAGAGGAAGAGGAGGAGGAGGAAGAAGAGGAAGAAGAGGAGGAAGAGGAGGAAGAAGAAGAGGAAGAAGAAGGAGAAGAAGTCACTAGCTATGCTAACCAAAGAGAAAGAAAGAGAGGGAGAGTAAAAGGACTCCAATAAACAAAACCAGAAAGAGAAAGAGAGCTGTAGCAATTGATACCACAGAAATACATAAGATCATGAGAGACTTATGAACAATTTTATGCTAACAAACTGGAAACCTAGAAAAAGTAGATACATTTCTGGACACATACAATCTACCAAGACTGACTCAAGAAAAAAATAATAAAAGTAAAAAACCTGAACAGACCAATAACCAGTAATGAGATTGATGCAGTAATAAAATAATCTCTTAAACAAGAAAATACAAGGACTGGGTAGTTTTATCACTGAATTCTACAGAAAACTTAAAGTAGATTTAATACCATTTCTTCTCAAACTTTCTGAAATACTAATATTCCTTTGTATTCTCATAATAAGTCATATGTGACCGTGGAAAAAAATAAAAAGGTTAGCATTTCTAAAGCTACAGTCCCCTTACTTCTTTAGACTGAGTGATCTCTGTGTGCAAGCAAAAAAAACATGACTTCTCAATGAGGACCTTGAGTACTATTTTCTACTAAGGCCTGTCCATGGGCTAAATTATATACAGAATGTGTTAACTTGTTTTCTTAAAATGTTTAAGACTCCAACTCACACACACACAAAAAAAGAATGCACAAGTTAAAAATAAAAAAAACTGTTAAAGTATTCTTACTTATAACAACTTAGAGCTTTGACAAATGTCACATTCATAGCCAAAGCAATTTGTTGAATATTGCAGGGTGTATATGGTAACCATTCTTTCTTATATCTGTCATGCTGATCATATAGTTGGTGGGGTTTTGTATTTCAAACCCTATTAAATTAACCATGATCTGATATTTCAAAGATGGTCTTATGTCTGAGATCTTAAAAAACAACAACAACAACATAAAACAGCGCAGTATAAATCAAGGCAGTACTATTATGAAGTCAATTTTCAAGGGACTTTTGCACAATAAAAATATATCAAGTAAATCTTTAAGTAGGTTTTCAGGACACAGCATGCTTTTGAGTTTTTCTAGTTAATTAAATATACTTAATATTTTCCAGTTGAGAAGTTTAAATCAGTTAAAGCTACCTTCAGAAATGTTATAGGAAAAGATTATATTATATTAATATATTTGGAATATTAAAAATTTATAGATAGTGTATAATTTAAATGGAATCCTCTTCTGCAGAATATTAACCACTGCCACTAATATAAACTACACACTTACAAACTTCTCTGGACGAATTTTGAAAAACAGACCAGAAATCTCACAGGATGGATATACCAAGTTGTATATAAATCAAACCAAACACTTGAGGCTAGAAGGAAAGCATTCAGTCTCACTCTGGATAACTTGAGAAGAGATATCATGTTCAATTCAAGTTTCCCTTCGTTGTTTGTCTAGTGGCTCGTGAGAAAGACAATCCAGTAACCAAGAAACATATGTTCAGAACCAAGTTTCTGAAGATGGCAATGTAAAACCTCAAAATGATATTGTGTAGGTTTGGGATGTATTTTCGATGCCCATCTTAGATTGACAATCAATTGCACTCCTTTCAAGTCTTATCTACTTACAATGAGCTTAGACGCATACATAGACTCATACATTCTCTAAAAAAAAATTTTTGCTCTGGCATAAGCCAAAGTTTTGGATAAAAGTTAAAGTAAGGACATTTGGAGAATTCTACAAGTGTGTATAATGAGTAATCTTGAATTTTATGTGAATAGTGGTGACACAGTATTGGACTAGCAAGTTGAATCTTGGTGGTATGAAACCAGAAATTCATACATATCAACATTACAAATGCAAATTAATTATGAGAGAGAATGCTTATTTAGGACAAAATAAATCACAAGTTATAAATGATATAATTCTGGAAAAATATCTTACAAACATACAAAATTTTAAAACAGTAATATTTTTCTTAGCTGCCTCTACAATACTTAAAACAAGTTTTCATTTTATTTTAGAGTTGAAAGGTGCAAGTGGGGATGTATCACATAACTAAGTTGCATGCAGGTAAAGTTGGGCTTCTAGCTGGCCCTCTCTCCCCATGATAGAGGACCACGGACCCAGTGTGTTGCCACGTTCTCCTCTCCCTCCTCTCGCCCTCCCTCTTCCCCTAACAGTGTCCAGTGACTACCAATCCCATCTTTGAGTTAGTGTGACCAGTGTTCAAAGTCCACTTATGAATGAGAACATGCAGTATTCAGTTCTTTGTTTCTATAATAGTTCACTTTGTATGATGGTTTCCAGCTGAATCCAAGTTGTCATAAAGGCCATGATTTTGTTCTTCTTTATGGCTGCATAATATTCCATCATGTCTATGTACTACATTTTCTTTATCCAGTTTACTTTTGATGGTCATTTGGATGGGATCCATGTTTTGGCTATTATGAACAGTACTGCAATAAGCATGCATGTATCAGTATCTTTTTGGTAGAGCGATTCATGTTTCTCTGGGGATATTCCCAGGAGAGGGATTGCTGTATCAAATGGAAGCTCAATTTGTAGTTCTTTGAGAAATTGCCACATTGCTTTTCATAAAGGTTGAACTAGCTTACATTCCTACCATCAGTGCAGAAATGTCCCCTTTTCTCTGCAGCCATACCAGCTCCTGTTGTTTTTTGACTTATTGATAGCTACCCTTACTGGAGTTAGGTGGTCTCTCATTGTAGTTTTGATTTGCATTTCTCTGATGTTTAGTGAGTTTGAACATTTTTTCGTGTGTTTTTTGGCTGCTTGTGTGTCTCCCTTTGAAAAGTATCCCTTCTTGTCCTTTGTCTATTTTTTAATAGGGTTGTTTGGTGTTTTCCTTTCAATTTGTTTGAGTTCCTTGTAGATCCTGGATGTTAGACCTTTGCCAGATGCATAGATTACAAATATTTTTTTCCCATCCCATGGGTTATCTCTTTACTATCTTGATAGTTTTTTGTTGTTGCTGTTGCTGTTTTTGTGCAAAACCTTTTTATTTTGATAAGATCCTGCCTGTCTATCTTAAGTTTTATGTCATTTGCTTTTAAGGACTTAGCCATGAATTTATTGTCTACTCTGATGTCCAGGAAAATGTTCCCCACATATTCTTCCATGATTCTTGTAGCTTGAAGTTTTATGTTTAAGTCTTTGATCCATTTTGAGTCAATTTTTGTATATGGTAATAGTTAGGGGTTCAGTTTCATTCTTCTGCATGTGACTAGCCAGTTTTCCCAATACAATTTACTAAATATGATTCCCTTTCTACAATGTTTGTTATTGATGGCTTGTTGAAAATGAGTGGGTTGAGAGATTGTGTTTTACTTCTGGATTTTCTGTCCTGTTCCATTGGTCTATGTGACCTCTATAATACTTTTAATTCTACACTTTTGATCATCTAATCTTTGATTAGTGCTTCCTAGTGAAACAATTTTGTAATATCACTTTCTCCAGAAAAAAATGGAAAGTGAATTCTACCTTTCTTTTAGCAAGGTTGATTGAAATTTGCTTTTATTATTAGTTGTAGAGTTAGGGATGCAAAGAACCTTTCTAGAAACTGAAGAAGAATCATAGACATGTGTTCACATGTTTGGTAATTCTGCAAAAGTTAGATATTCAACAGGCTGCAAAGAGGTCATTTTTGTTATATTAGAACAATCATTTAGAAAAAAACTTAAAAATGTATATTCTTTTGTAGCTGAGTTGGACTAAACATAAAAGCTTGATATGCACATTTTTCCTATTCCCTGTCCCCTTCTCTACTCATTAGCATGACCTTGCCTGACTGGCCAATTTTATCTAGTAAGCCTTTGTTGGTGCTGAAGAAGATACAGCCAGCAAGCCAGACCAACAAATATTTAGGAGAGTCATCTAAGACCAGCAGAAGTGTATCTGAAAGCCTGATATGGGCATTGCCCACCTCTACTCCATCTTCTGAAAACAAGGTCATTGGTCTGTTATAGGGCAGGATTCTGGGAATAGATGATAATTACAATTATGTTTTAAAACAATTTAAAGCTTTCATTTTAAATGTTGTGACTTTCCCTTACTTCCAGATGTCACAATTTTCTGTAAAGAACATGTAAAGAACATGTTGTAAATTATGAAATGTTATCTAAAATGTCAGCATGACAAGGAGACTCCAAATCATGTCAGTGGTCATGTACCAAAAATTGGCAATGCAAATCTTGAGTCATGTTTACATTGCATGTAGGCTTCAAACTCTGGGTGGGTGTGTAGCAGGAACACAAAGAGGCCATGACACCAAGGCTATTTTAGGAAGTGGCAGTTTTATTATATTAGCACAGGCGTGACTCAGCAAACTAATGCTCTAAGGCTGAACACCCCGGGAGAGAGAAGAGGGGTCTTATACTTTAGTTTAAGTAAGGGAGGAGGGTCATGCTGAGCAATTACACATTTTCTTTGGAATTCACAAGGTTCTACTCAGCAAAATCAGATTTTCAAAGAACAAATGTTCTCCAGGAAATGCATAACAAGCAGGGGTTGTAAACTGATAACTTCAAAAAGAGAGGATTTGGGTAAGTGTGTGAATTGGTCACTCTTTTGCATTTCCAGGAAAGCCACCAGTCTTTGGCTGTTTGGTTTCCTCAAGCAAAACCTGTTTAGCAGGTTTTCAGAGCTTGCCAATTGATTTTCCAAAGGAATATTTTAACTGCCATCAGTCCTTTCTGATGGATATAAATTTTGGATATAAATACTGGAATACATTTGCATTGCTTGGAGTGGGTTTTTTGGTAAGGATGCTGAACTCTCTCCCTTTAACTTGGCTATAGAAGTTAAACATTCCTTTTTCTCTCAGTCTCTGCTTCTTATCCTCAATTGGTCCCAAGAGATAGCAGCTGATTGTTGCTCAGACCATTTTAAGTCCAGATCTCTGTTTATTCTTCTCTGCTATGCACAAATTTTTTGTGTTTTTCCCCAAATGCATATGATGGAACCTAATCACCAATGTGGTGATACTAGGTGGTGGGTATTTGGGTGAGGTGATTAGATTTGAATTCAGAACCCTCCTAAATGGGATTAGTTTTCTTTAACACCAAAGATGCTCCAGAGAGCTACCCTACCCTTTTCTATCACATAAAGACACAAAGCAGAGTCATGAACCAGAAAATAGGCCCCCACCTTATCCCAAATCTGCCATTGACTTCCACTTAGATTTCTTAGCTTGTTGAACTCTGAGAAATAAAGTTTTGTTGTTTATGAGCTGCCCAGCTTGTGGTATTTGGTTATAGCAGCATGAATGAACTACAACACACCCCAATATCTTCTCCATCACTTGACCTTATGTCAGGTGGGATTCATATGGCCACAGGAGGTTTGGAAATCTTGCTAAGGACAAATTGGGGGATACATTTATTCTGGATTTAGCTGAATGTATTTGTGTGGTTTGCAGTCAATTCTGTTTGTACGTGGATTGCCGCAGATCACCACGGCATAAGAAATATCATTCAGTAATATACCTCAAAGCTTATGCAAGGTTAGTCACTGCACAAATACACAATCACATTTCCCTCAAGGTGTGAAGATAATATGTGAAAAAACTATGTAAAAGTTTCCACAAACTATTGACAGTCATCCTAAAGTTTGCATGACATTACTATGAATGAATTCTGATGCTGCATCTGAAAGTGTAATGAAAGGGAATTCAGAATGAAAGGTCTGATGACCAATTACAATTAAAGTCTCTTACTTTAAACAAACAAAATTTACCCCTACGCCCACATTGTGTGGGTCCTTCCTGAAGCTTAAAATTCCATTAGCTTCATGTTAGACTTGCCTCTGTGTATATAGTAAGGAAAGATAGGGCTTCACAGAGAGACCTGTTTGGCTTAAACCTCAGCTCTATGACTCAAGTCTTTGGTAGATGAGAACTACTTTCTTGGCTTTAGTTTTCTCGTCCATTAAATACTTCACTTACTGAGCTTGAAGGATTTACGTATTCAGCAACTATTGATTGCGTATGTAAACAGCAGAGGCAGAGAATGAGTTGGGCAAATGCCATGACCTGAAAGAAGATTCATTTGTCTGATGAACGGTCGAGTGAAGCAGAAGATGTTAGTAAATGAGATCTGAGAGAAGGGACCTCACATATGGTAAGGACTCTTCATTTTACGATCGCAAGTAACTTATTTTAGAATTTTAAACTGGGGAGTGACATGTGTGATTATTTCATCCAAGGGGAGATTCATAATCATTATAGCAATACTTATTTTTGGAGCAGTTACTGTGTTCCAAGTAAGATGTTGATCACTATACATGTGCTTTTCAGTGTAGTCCTGTTAGAAGTCTGTTGAGATAGTATCATTATCTCTAATCTGCAGTTTTGGAAACCAAGTCTTAGAAAAGCTAATTAACTTACTGGAGGGCAAGAAGTAATATTTTGACAAAATGAATTCAAATATAGGTTTGTATTACTTCAAAACCTCTTCCGAAAACTCTGCTTACCCTGTTTTTACGTGGCAGGAGTCTGATCACTTCAACGTCACTGAGATAAATGAGATCATCTGTATCATTGGAATGAGTATTATTGGAAAGCTCTTGCCTGTGCTCCAAATTTTTCTGTGGGTGGGTGGGGAAATAGACCATCCTTTTAAAATGAGAACAGTTTCAAATGTTTTGGCAGTTGGCTCAGTAAAGAAAAGGTATTCTTTTGCAGTCTAGAGTGTGTGTGTGTTTGCAAAAGCGTTGATATTTTAAAATGACATATAAAGAGAGTACTTTCAGAAATTAGCAAAATAGAATTAAACTTCTTGTGAAATGAAACTCAATTGTAATCTTGATATACTTCTAAAATATTATCCAATACAAAAAATGTGTTTATTTGTTACAATGCACATTAGGATATGGATAAGTAGTGAAGGAAAAGAAATACAAACCCTTAAACCATGACTGTGTGCCAGGTGTTGCTTAGATTTTTCATACACATGATTTCTTTTGTCTCAACTCTCTTCCTCTTTCTGTGCTCCAACATCACTCTGCATCAGAAATTCTTGGCATAAGTGTAAGTGCTTAATCAGATCAAATATACTAGAATATCTACTGAGAAAATTTGTCTCATCTCCTAAAAGTTCTTTTATCTGTTAAAAGTCTGGACTTCTCTATTTTTTCAAAAACCATCTAAGCCCATGTTTCTTATTTGGGTCTTCTTTGTCTAAATTGACTGGGTAGCTTCTTCAAGGTATCAGGTATTTGCCTTATCTTCTTTACAGGCTTTCTGTTTAGAAATTATAATTAAAGGATAAATGGTAGCACTTGGCAGATCCCCTAAAATAGTTCAAGTTTAACGTAGCCAAACATTTCATCTCTGCAGGCACAAATTGCCAACCTAATGATTCTAAAAGGTAGAAATTAGAGACTGCCCATGTGAAAATGATTTTTTTTCTGTCTGGAAGAGTGCAGACAGGGACTGGGGCTCTTTTAGGTCCACAGTATAAGATGACAAAGAGGCACCCATGCCAAATTCAGTCACCGCCATCAAAGCCACAGTAAACAAGTAGAAACGCAAAGACAGCATTTTGTTGTTTCTACTGTCTGAATTCTGCTTCCCCTTCTACCTTTCTTCTTCACCTAAGGAGAGCTGAATGAAGATGATTTCCATTTTTGTGTTATTCAGGAAAATGATTATTTTCTGATTGATTTCATCTTCATATCTCATCAATAGAATTACATCCTGTGCAGATAGAACACATTTATGTATTTAGTGATTCCTTCTTTAGCTTTATTCTTTATTAAATAACAGTCAAGTATTTTCATTTGTTTGGCTGAGTATCAGACGTTCAGCAAGAGTAAGACCAGTTGCAGCATTTGGTGCATACAACCTCCTAAACTATTGGAAGTTTTAGTTATCATTTCTATCAACTTAAGCCAGTGGTACAAATGTTTGACTTTTGTTCATACTTTTATTCAATTAATTAGCTTGTAAAATGGAATTTTTAAGTAGAAGTCAGTAATACTGAAGTGCAGGGAAGGAATCTGTGATTATTTTGAAATATTTGAATTTCTGCTAAGCACTGAAGATATCAGGCTTGCTGTGCCCTAGACAGACACTTTCCTAGAAAAATTGGTAGTTACTTTAAATTGCTCTGCATTTCTGACAGAAAAACAATCTAGCTATTTTAGAAGCTTCACTAATGGAAATAGATTCTTTGTGCAGAAAATTATAGAAAATGCAGTGGATTGCGGTGTGACTTTTCTAAGGATAACCAGCTCATTTTCTACCACACTTCAATAAAAGTTAATTTTGAAGGACATTTTTAGTAGTTTCACTACTTACCTCTTGCCTCTGATATAAACATGTGGCAAATGCTTCTACAAATGAAATATATTAAAGCAAAAGTACTATAGTTGAGATGCAAGGGTGTTACACAAAAAATTGACAATTTTAATTGTTGGTAGTTACTGATAAATCATGGCTGAAGTCACTTACCAATGTTATAGCTGGTAAATAGGCAATGGTTGTGATTCCTGTGACTGAATAAAGGTTATGCCTAAAAAATTATACCCTAAGGCAATGCTGCCCAATATGGTAGCTACTAACCACATGTGACTCTTGAACACTTAAAATGTGGCAATTAATTTAGATGAGTCGTGAATGTAAAATATACACTGGTTTTGAAGATGCATTGTGAAAAAAATGCAAAAATCTTAATAATAACTTCTATATTAAATACAGGTCAAAATGATAATATTGTGAGCATATTGAGTTAAGGAAAGTATATCACTAAAATTAATTTTACTTATCTTACTTTTTAAAATGTAACTACTATAAATTTAAAATTACATGTGCGGCTTATATTTGTGACTCATTATATTTCTATCAGGCAGAATTGCTCCGAGGAGACTGACAGATGAAAATGCATTGTTAAAGAGTAAATTAAAATCCATTTGAGCAAGCTTGGAAATTATATTAACCTTCAGAACATATCTTAGAAGCTCATTCATATTTTACCCAGTAATTTTCTCTTTTAGATAGTCTGTCCTTATTAGCATATACACAGTAGACAAATACACACGTATGCACGTACACACACATATACTATTCTCAGAAGAAGAAGTAATAAAATAAACTGAAAGTAGTCTGATATGCTAAAAAGAAAATTTGAATAAGATTAAGACGATTCGGATTGTGTTTAAAATGTCCACTAATAACTATTTCCAATAACAGTAAGTCACTTATTTGATCTGATCTTTGGTTTTTCCATCTGTAAGTTGAATGTGTTAAAGAATCTCAAAGACCTTTTTCTGCTCTATAAAGATGCAATGAACAGACACAAGAGATACAGAAGGGACACAAAAATTGATTAGGAAATTGCACTTGGGTGGAAAAAATGAACTGAAGTCGCCATTATGGTCCAGAGCAAGGTAATTCTCAAAGAGCAGAGACAAGCATCTCAGAAAACTCTCTTTTCCTATTAGCTTCCACCCACTGTTTAAACATTTTATCTTTACAGGAAGGAAACAGATCCCCCTCTCTTTAAGGCTATATTCTTGCTAAGAATTTTTTTTTTCTCATGACCACACCAAGTCATATTTATGGACTTCCCGCATTCTATCCCTCTGTTTATTTGGATTCTTAGGCCATTCTTCCTACCCAAACTCATTTGCTGTCTTTTGTTGAGTTGTTCTGTGAGTTATCTTGCTTCCTCCTCTGTTCTGACTAAACTTTCTCTAGCTAATCTCCTATCATCAAATCAAAACCACATTTCTCGAACTGCCAACTTCTCCTTTCCAAAGTCTTTTATGCCATTCCAGCCTGACTCTGCAAGTTCTAGATCTTCTTGAAACATAGGGGACATTTAGGTCTGGGGTAGGATGGAAGAGGTGCAGTATGATTTTCCATTGTAAGAAAGGAAGACAGAGGGCAGCTAGAGCAGGAACACAGAAAAGAAAACAAAGAGTCTCCTTGTTCCACAATGTGAGGATCTTCTTCCTTCATTTATGAATTCCAGTTATTGAATTACTTTTATTGAATATTTTACCTTGTTTCTAGAGGTGTGTGTTTACAGACAAATCATGTTTTATATCCTTAAATATATATACATGAATATTTTAAAATATTAATATATGAGTTCTCCTCTTCACTCTTCTGAATTGTTATATTGGTAGAGAGTTCTCCGCCCTCCCCCCCAAAAAAAGTACATGAAAACCTTACCCGATGTGGCATTTTTTTTTTACTTCAACCATCTCTTCTCTTTCTAACCCAGTTATATCTTACAACAGTTGCAATATGTAGCCTAAAGACGTACATGGAATGGTGTGATTTTATAATGTTTCTGTTTAGATTATGTGTAAAATATATTGAAAATGTTAGGGCGTGATCTTCTTAGAAAGATATCATTTAAAATGATTGATTATTGCTTATGTACAAGTCACCTGAGTGGTGAATGCAGGGCTATTCTTCATAAGACCCAGAGTCTCATCGGATCCTTAAAAGACTCCGTCCTTGGATCTCCTCTCTAGGGCAACCGGAGGTAACAAGTAATCACTGTACCCTGTGTTTTTGCTCTTACAGCCATCAGAGCTGCCTGAAAAAATTACTGTCCCTCTCCCAACCAGATGAGACTGACTTAAAACTCATTTGGAGGAGGGGAAAAACAAGGTCGTTTTGAGGGTCACCAGGGGATACACAGTTCATGACTCCCCACTTGATCCCTGTAGGCTAATAATTTAATCCTCACTCTCCCCTGGGCTAGAGAGTCTCTTCTCATCTCCATACTGAGACTCAGAGGCAAAAGGTGCTTGTTTTTATTGTACTCCATTTTCCATGTTGAAGTGGTTCCAATTGCCTTTAACTATGTGGGCTGGGGGGTTGGGGGTGGGTGGAGGTGGTTGGAAAAACACCCAATAAGAAAAATTATGCTGCCAAAGAGTTGTTTCAATTTAGTATTTTGCAGTTAAAATTTAGAACTAGGAAAAGCCAGATTCTCTAATTCTATTTTGTTTTTCAGAAATTATACATTTTGTTATCCTTGTCACATGTGTAAGTTAGGTGAGTTAGTACGAACCTCTTTATTTTTCCTTACAACAAATGCTCATTAAGTTTATACAGTGTTCCCGTGTCCAGTTCACTTTCAAGCAAGCAATCACATAATAGCTTGTGCTAATTTACTTTGAAACCTACCTATGGACCATAAATTCAATTATTTCCTGCTCTTCCTGGTTCATTTTTGTAGTTTCTTTATTTGCTATCATATTTATTTCTAGTTCAAATTAAATTGAGAATTAAAATAGATAGCGAATGTAACATCTATTTGGAAAAATCATGTTCAGTTCTCTATGGTCACAGCTAAAAAGCAGTAAAAATGTCAGTGCACTCTTCCCTGAGGAATTTTTGGGTGCTGAGTCACCGAACCTGCTTTGTGTGTGATGGGGGGGTGTGAGGAAGTCATTAAAAAGCACTTTTAGCTGGAACCTCATTGCAAAAAGCTATTTTTGTTTTCACTGGACTCTGTCTTTAAATATGTAAAATTCTGTCATTAAACATGTTTTGGGGATTTTTTTTACTTAACTAGAGCTCAGGGCTAGTGAGGAGACAATATGGTCCCAGAAGCACTAGTAGAAACGAGATAATAGAAATTGACATTGTCTTAAGAAAACTACATACATAAAAAGCCCTGGACGAGATGGATTTCCAGCAGAATTCTATAAAATATACAAGGAGGAGCTAATACAAATTCTATTAAAAGTATTCCAGGAAATCAAGAAAGACAGAACTCCTCCCAAATCATTTTATGAAGCTAACATCATATTGATACCCAAAGTGGGTAAAGATCCAACAAAGAAAGAGAACTATAGGCTAATATCCTTGATGAACATAGATGCTAAAATTCTCAACAAGAGTCTAGGAAATCAGATCCAACAACATCTCTCAAAAATCATCCACCATGACCAAGGACTGGTTCAATATCCACAAGACCATAAATATAATTAAATACATCAAGAGTTGTAAAAACAAGAACCACAAGATTACATCATTAGATGTGGAAAAAACTTTCAATAAAATCCTGCACCTTTTCTTGATAAAAATCCCTGAACACCTACGCATAGAGGGAACATGCCTTAAAATAGTAAGAACCATCTATGATAAACCCACAGCCAACATATTGCTAAACAGACAGAAATTGGACGCATTTCCCCTTAAACCCAGAACAAGATAAGGATACCCACTCTCAATCTTCCTGTTCAACATAGTATTTGAAGTCCTAGCTAGAGCAATCAGACGTGAAAAGGAATTAAGGGGTATCCAATAGGAAAAGAGGAAGTTAAACTATCCTCTTTGCTGATGATATGACTCTATACCTCAAAAATCCAAGAGAATCTGTCAAAAGCCTCCTTGCACTGATAAAGGACTTTGGCTAAGTCTCAGGGTACAAAAACTCGCAAAAGACAGTCACATTCTTATACACCAACAACAAACAGGCAAAGAACCAAATAAAAAGCACAATCCCATTGACAATAGCCACACACACAAAAAGAAATACTTCAGAATCTTCCTAACCAGAGAAGTGAAAGATCTTTACAACAAAAACTACAAAACACTGCTCAAAGAAGTCAAAGATGATACAAACAGATGGAAAGAAAGAATAGTCCATGCTCATGGATTGAGAGAATCAACATGGTTAATTTGTCCATCCTACCAGAGGTAATCTACAGATTCAACGCAGTACCCATTAAATTACCAACATCATTCTTCTCAGACACGGAAATGACAATACAGAAATTGATATGGAAACATAAATGAATAAGAATAGTGAAAACAATTCTTGACAAAAGAAACAAAGCAGGAGGTATCACACTTTCAGACTTTAAACTTTCTTATGAGGCTACAATAATCAGAACAACCTAGTATTGTTTCAAGAACAGATATATAGACCAATAGAACAGGATAGAGATTCCGGAAGCAAAACCTCAATTTCTCAACCAACTCATCTTTGACAAAGTCTCCAAAAACAACCACTAGAGAAAGGAGAGCCTATTCAGTAAATGGCTTTGGGAAAACTGGCTGATCACATGCAGAATTAAATAGGACCCCTGACTATCACCATACCCCCCCAAAAAATCAACCTCCAAAGCATCAAAGACCTAAACATAAAACCTCAAGTGTTAAGAATCTTAGAAAATGCAGGAGACACCCTTACAGAAATTGGAATAGGCGACCAATTCCCGATCAAAACCCCAAAAGCCCATGCCATAAGAGATAAGATTGACAAGTGGGATCTCATCAAACTGAAAAGCTTCTGCGTAGCAAAAGAAACCATCAGTAGAGTAGGAGACAGCCCACAGAGTGGGAAAAATATATTTGCCAATTGCATATCTGACAAAAGGCCTAACATCCAAGATCCACAAGAAGCTTAAACGTGCCAAAAGGACAAAAACAAACAGCCCCATTAAAAAGTGGACAAAAGACATGAATAGACAGTTTTTAAAAGAAGACCTATGAGCAGCCAACAGACACATGAAAAAATGTTCAGCCTCACTAATCATCAGAGAAATGCAAATCAAAAACACATTGAGAGACCATCTAACCTCAGTGAGAATGGCCATCATTAATAAAAAACAACAGACGCTGTAGAGGAAGTGGAGAAAAGGGAACACTTCTACACTGTTGGTATGAATACAAACTAGTTCAACCTCTATGGAAAACACTTTGGCAATTCCTAAAGGAACTAGAAATTGACCTTCCATATGACCCAACGATCCCTCTTCTGGGATATACCCGGAGGAACATAAATCACTCTACAAAAAAGATACCTGCACATGCATGTTTATTACCATACTATTTACAGTAGCAAAAACATGGAACTGATCATGCTGCACATTGAAAGTGGACTGGAATTTTAAAAAATATGGTACAGGCCAGGCTCGGTGGCTCAGCCTGTAATCCCAGCACTTTGGGAGGTCGAGGTGAGTGAATTGCCTGGGCCGGCCGGTTCGAAACCAGCCAGGGCAACTTGGCGAGACCTCGTCTTACAATAAAAATAAAAAGTTAGCAGGGTATGGTAGTGTGCACCTATAGTTCCAGCTACTTGGAAGACTGAGGTGGAAGGATCGCCTGCTCCCAGCAGGTGGATGCTGGAGTGACCGTGAGTGTGTCACTGCACTTCAGCCTGGGCGACAGAGTGAAAATCCGACTCAAAAACAAAAAAAAAACACATAAAATAAATAATTAGAGAATTCATAGAAATTAAAAAAAATAAAAAAAATACAGACATCTTTCCCTGCACAGAACACTTTAAAAATGTGGTACATTATACATGATGGGATATTATGCAGCCATAAAAAATAAACCTAATTATGGACTTCACAGCAACTTTGATGCATTTAGAGTCTATAACACAGAAACAAAGAAATGAGTGTCACATGTTCTCACTCATAAGCAGATCCTGAATATTTACCATAATACTATAAGAAAGGGATTGGCAGTAGCCAGAAACTCCTGGGAGTGGGGGGTAGGGCTCACATAAAATCAATAAACGTACCTGATCTTAAACCAGGCGAAGTAGTGACCAAAGGGAGGCTCACAATTTACCTGTACGATGACCACTTGTATACCTAATCCTGAATTGTACCCCACATCTTAAAAACAAGCCTAAAATAAATTTAAAAGAAGAAATGAGATGATAATAGCTGGTGGTGGAAAGAAGACACAACAAACACAAAAAAACTGTATTGTACAAAGAACAGGGAGTTTCTTTCTTTCTTTCTTTTCTGGCTTTGGATTTTACCATGGTGCTCTAAGCAAATCAAGGAGCCAAGCATTTCACTAAATGCGTAAAAGAGATGACAGAGTTACCCTGGTAGTCCTGAGGCAGATGACAGTGCTGTCCAAGGCAAAGAGCACAGCAGGAGCATTACAGGATGGGGGACATGGAGAAGCTTAACGTAACCTAGAGGCCTGTGACATCAGCCCCACCAGGAGAACAAAGATAATGACAGCTGCAGGCTTGGGCAACACAAGGAACTTCCTTGTGCAGTTTACTAGTTTGTGTATAAGATATTGTGTAAGAACTGAGCAAATAGAAAGTTCCAAGGCATTTATTGCCTAGATATTTTCTGGGTTTGTTACGTACATGCTGCCTATTGGTTTTCAAAGCAAACCCAAAGAGTGAGCAGGTTTTGCAAGAGCAAAGGTGTAATGATTTTTTTGGAAATGCTTCCTGGAGAGGAGTTATTCATTGTTAGTGGTTACATCCATCTCTTCCCCATGGCCATCCCTTGTATTGGGGGCTAGCAGAATGCAAAGAAAGACTATCATTCCCTTCTCTCTCCAGCTTGTCATTCCTGGAGAGGAAACCACTACTGAGAGAGGAAGGGGCAGAGTTGGCCACTTGAATCAGGCTGACTGACTACCTAAATGTTATCCTAATGCTCATAATTATTTTTCTTTTTTATACATAACAGAGACTTTGAATCTAAAGGAAATTATTTTGGGTAGCCATGTGACTACTAACATAAAATGTACAATACTATACAACAATGGATCACCATACGCTTAGATATTATTTCATACCAACTATCTACAAAAACCCTTCTCTGCTTACTCTTTGGTGTTGAGGGACAATGTTATTACATTTAAATATTTAATTGTGTCTGTTTCTCTTAGGCTGAGTAGGATCTTGCATAAATGTATTTTAGCAAGACTATTACATATTCAACTTGCACTATGCAGTAGCAACCGCCCTGCTGCTGAGTGATATATTTATACCTTGGATAAAGAATCATTGCTTTCTCAAAAGCAATAACATTACTTTGTTTATGTGGGGAGATGGAGAAAAACAAAACTAACAAAGAATGCTTAGTGGAGATTAAAAGACTGTTTAAACCAAAGAGCGTGTGCATTTCAATTTATATGATGAGAGAATAGGAAAGAAAGCAGCAAAGAATTATTGCTAGAAGAAATATAGCAATATGAATATAGAACACACTTGAAAATATGAACAAAGCTCAGTGTGTGAGCATAAGCATGACGTGCCTGGGGTTTGCAACGGTCTGATCTAAAGTAGCTTGCAAACTTAGAGAGCAGAAGAAGAACTCCTCATTCAGTGATTTCCGGGCATTCACACAACTACGGTAACTTTGTTTACAAAGTCCTATGATTTCAATTGAAAAAGACATTGAGATGCTCAGAGATGTATAGACATGACAGATTAATGGCCTTCTCATTCAGCCTAATATTTCTGCAAATCCTTAATGCTGCCTCTTGTGAAACTCATGTGAAAAAGGGGCATGGCTCTCCACTATCCTGCCAGTTTAACTTATCCATCTGATTGGCTTATGACTTGCAGCTGGATTATGACTAAAGCAGGAACAGCTGACTAATACAAGCTGCTGCTTGGGAAATCTGTAGAACACATCTTAATTCAATCATGCCCACACAGCAGCATTTCTCCTTTTAAACACTCTTCTCCCTGTATGTACCTTTTAATATCAATCATTTTTTATTTTACTCATTTGAGGGATTAATGAGAATTACATAAACCTATAATGACTTTTCCTTAAGCATTAAACACACTATTAATAGGCTAGAAGAAGGACATAAGTCATGCACATAAGGAAATAAAAAGCTGAGTCTGCAAAATAAAATGTTAGCAACAAACCACATTCAAGTTGCTGGTAATTAAATATTTTGAACCCCAAATGCATTTTTTGTTACCAAAGAATATGCTTTCAATAGTATGTGATGTTATTATTTTATGTTGTAAAGATTATTTTATTATATTTTCAAGAGCCTTTATTTTTGGTGGTATATACACAATATATAAAGGCTCTACATCATTATGGCTTATTCTAATCAGGATTATTGCTCACAATGAATAAAATTTTAACCCAAGGTGACACTATTTGGAAACCTAACCATATATAAATGATAAAAAAATTTGTCATTCTTTGCAAACTTGTTTTTCTTGTGTCATACTCATTAAAATCTATTATTGATAATGCTAACATAGATGAATAATTTCTTCTGAACACACACACACACACACACACACACACACACAGTAAATGAGAAGATGCTCAATATAAAATGCCCCAAACAGATCACAAAGTAAAATTGGGTGGATAAAACAGAATAGAGTATAAGCGACAAACAGGACAAGTTTATAATGTTTACAATGTTTAGTCTATGTACAGTTGGAGTTCCAGAAGGAAAAATAAAGATAATGGATCAAAATTAATATTCGAAGAGATGTGACACAAAGATTTTAAAGATTAACATTGATATTCCAGAAGTGGAGCAAATTCCAACAAAATACAAACAAATAAAACTACACCAAGGCACATCATACCAAAATTGCTGAAAACCAATGACAAAGGAATAAGACCAGTGGAAGTCTGAGGAAAAAAGACACAATATATATATAAAGAGCAAGAGTGAGAGTGAGGTATGACTTTTCAACAGAAACTCAAAGTGAGAAGGTGAAGAAATGGCATCTGGACAGAGCTGAAAGAAAACAAATCCAGAAAAGAATACTATATCCAGTAAATATATCTTCTTGGGAGTGTAAGCTAGTTCAACCACTATGGAAAGCAGTTTTGGTGATTCCTAAAAGAACTAAGAATTGACCTCCCATTCAATCCAGCTATCCCTCTTCTGGGAATATACCTGGCAGAATATAAATTGCTCTACTAAAAAGACACCTGCACATGCATGTTTATAGCTGCACTATTTACAGTAGCAAAAACATGGAACCAACTCTACTGCTCACTTAAAGTGGACTGGATAAAAAAATGTACATATACATCATGGAATATTACACAGCCATAAAGAAGAGAAAATCACGGACTTTGTAGCAAATTGAATGGAGTTGGAGACCATCATACTAAGTGATCTATCACAGAAACAACTAAATACCATATGTTTTCATTCATAAGTTGGCCCTGAAAAATAGTTACACTAGCAAAAGGGAGGGATCAGCAGTACTGGGCATGACTTGGAGAGGGAGGGAAGGAGGAAGGTGGAGGACACATGACAGTACGAAGAGTACCTGGTCCACTGCTGGGGGAGTGAGGGTCACCTAGAAGCTCAAACTTCACCTGCAGGCAGACTACTTGTGTAGTTAATCCTCACTTGCACCTCACATATCTATAATAAAATAAATTTTAATTTAGAAAGCAAAAAAAATAAAAAATAAGGTGAAATAAAAATTTTGCAGACAATGTTTATTTCAGTAGAAAGGTACTCAAACAACAAAAACATAAGGAAGGATTTATTTAGACAGGAGAAAAATTACCTAAATGAAAATGTTGAGTGTAATTAGAAAAAGTTATAAATGAGTTAACTTTAGATTGTAAGGAGGACTAAAATTAAAGACATAACCAAAAAAAGAAAAGATGAAAAGTAGAAAAGGTAGTGGTATAGCAGACTAGATTCTTATGTCCACTGCCCAGAAAATATCATAACTGACACATCCATAAAAGCTAGAAAGAGAGTTTAATATTGCAAAGAAACTGAGTGAGCAGCTCAGGAGAAATATTTCAAATCTGCCTTCCCAAATAACCTGAGGATAAGGTTTGCAATGGGAACTTGGCAGGCTGAGGGACAGGATTTGCTGATTGGTTGGTGATGTCATAGAGTGGAGGCTGTCTTCTTGTAGAGCCAGTTTCTAAGAGATGACCTCACGGACTGGTAAAGCTGATTTCCTGGTGTTCTGGTCTGGTTGGGGGTCGGGGTCCTTTAGAGTACAAAGTCTGAAAAATGATCTCAAATACCATTCTTAGGTTTTACAATGGATACCATCTATGAGGCAAGCTCATTGGCTACCAGGTGCCACCCTCTGGTCCCTGAGCCATTAAAAATTTAGTCTAGGAGGAAAGTATGGGGTTCTCTGGAGATTGAAGTTGCTTTTGTCTTTCAATGGCTTCTTGTCTCCTCAAACATTCTTATGTTGATTGGCTTTTCAGGGCAGCCTCCCCTCCTTCCCAGGGTTCAGGAGGTAAAGGTAAATGCAGATAAACTTAGAAGAAACATATTTGTTAATTTCTACCATAGCTACAGCTTTGACTCTGTGACCTGATATTAATTCTGTATAGGTGGTTTCAGTAGTACAAAGTCCATATTACTACAGCAGTATCAAGAATTAGACTGTAATGAGTTAAAAATGCATACTATAATCTCTTCTGTAACAAGTAAAGAATAGTTAAAATATGGTTTTTTAACAAGTTACTTGTATGACAAAAATGGAAGATAAATTTATACAACTCAACAAAAATAAAGAAGGTGGAACAGAATGCAGAGTGGCCAAATTCACAGAGAATCATACAATGACAGATTAAAGTCATCTATGTCCATATTATATTAAATATAAATGAACTAAGCACTCTAAGTAAAAGATTAAGTTACCAGATTGAATTTAATTTAAAAAGTACATGTTAATTAAAGGATACATGGATTAAATAAAAAGATACACAAGTTCTGAAAGATGAAGGATGGAAACTGATATACCATGTAAAAACAACCCAAAAGTTGGGGTAGTTAGACTGCCTTAGGGAGCATTAGCCTTTTAAACAAGAAGTTGCTGAAAAATGAAAGATAAGACATGCCATAATGATAACTGGAAAGATCCAATAGGGACATATCAGAATCCTATGACTGTATCCTTCAATAACAATTTTTAAAGTTATAAATTGAAAATGGACAGAACTAAATAAGAAAAAAATAAACAAATATAAATCATTAATAACTCCAACCTCAAGGCCAACATCTTCCAATCGTTCTTGTCTTTCTTCCCAACACTTTTTCCCCTGTGTGTGAATAATCTCTTTCCTTCTTATACTGATTCCTGTGATTACATTTAGAACCCAAACAAGTGATCCAGAAAAATCTCTCCTTGTCAAGATCCTTAAATTAATCACATTTGCACAAAACCTTTTTTTTTCTGGACATCAAAAGGTAACATACACAGATTTCATGAATGAGGGTATGGACATCTTTTGAAGAGTCACTTTTTGACTTACTCTAAGTGTCCACCCAGATGTCCTTCCCTATTCTAAGGATATTTGCTGAGCTGACACATCTAGCATCCTGTAAAGTACTGATTCTTTTATTAACCTCTGAGCCGTGTCTTCAACATAGTCAGTTCTCTGCCCATAATAAATGAGTTTCTCTGTAAGCATCATCAGGGAGTTATATCTTGAGTCAGGATTTGGCTGACCTGGAGTATTCCTTTTCCTTCTTCAATGCATCAGTTACACCTAGGAGCTATCAAATATGATAATACTTATAATTACATCAATCATTATTATCCAATATCGAAGTAATTGCACGTAACCAAAGTATCTCCTTCCACCTGTACTTATCCCAATTTATGATGGTGAAAAGTTCAGTAATCTCACTGCTTCAGCATGACACAATGCACAGACATTTCACTTACCACCAGTGATGAGGTCCATGATGCCATCTGACAATGGAGGAATCCAAGTCCAGATTTCTATTTTTAGAGCCTACCTTCTATGATGAACCAGTTAAAGGTAGTAAGTCACATTTGCCTTGGGTTGGGTTCTTCAGAAACACAATCTGAAATAAGGATTCATGGGCAAGTTAATTATTAAGAAAATGTTCCTGGAAAAAACATTACGGAAATTAGGAAAGTAGAAAAGTGGAAGAAGCCAAGCAAGGGGAGAATTCCAGGCAATTTCTAGGGGAGATAGCTTTGATCTTATCCCAGATGGAAACTCAGAAGGATAAGTTGGTCCTGGCCCAAGGCAGAGAGCTAGTTTTTATTATGCTGTGCCCTTCAGTCATTGGCTGTCTTGGGGATACATAACTCCCAGGCACTAGTAGCTTTCTGTGTATGGTTCAATTAGAACCTTGAGAACAGTTCTCCAGAGATGAGTTCCAAGAGCAAGCACACTCAAGCCCAAGAGGGGCACGTAGAAACGGTAGGAAAAAAAATTGAGGGTACCTGAGCATAGCACTGAGAATGTTTGCAACATACGGCATACATGATGAACCGTGTACCACCACTTTCTCCCCCGCATCCCCTACTGACAGACATTCCTCTGCTCTGATCTCTTAAGACTCTCTCCTTTGCTCTCCAACTGAACTCCATACACATTTTTCGTCTCACTGCTCTTCAAACACACTGGCCTCAGGTGTGTTTGATTTTGCTGCTCCCTCTGCTTAGAATGCTTGATCTCTCGATATCAACATGAAGTCTTCTCTACTTAAACTCAACCCCAGAAGTGAGGCTTTTCCTGACCACCATGTCTAAAATTATGCACCATCATCTACCAGCACACAATGACCTTTTCCTTTGGGTTCCCTTTTCCTGCTCATTTTCCTTCAGGACTCTTATTCCTTATAATACCCATCATATATATAACCTGGTTGCAAAATCTCAGAATTGTTAATTACTAGCTATATAAATTACTCACCTCTTCTCGTTTCCTTAGTGTTTTTATTTGTAAAATAGACATACTGATACTACCCATACTGATACTGTGTCAGTAAACAGACCCTTGCGTAGCAGGCAGTAGGCATTCAATAATTATGTTGATTAATTAATTAATTAATTAGCACATGTTATTTAGCTAACGACGTCGTCACTTTATTAAAGTTTCTTTCTGCTTTCTTCACAATCAGTAGTACTATCTATGAGTGAACTGATCTCTAAAGCAACTGAAATAAACAATCAACCCTGGCACGAAAACTCAATTTTCTGAGAGAATGCACTGCCCGTGCTCTTTGCCACCTACATGGATGACAGTGATAAAATTAAAACAAATGCAACAGATGGTATATAAGCGTCTGCTCATGCTACTTATCCATTCTTTTGGACCAGTTAAACACAATCATTATTTTTGTAACTTTTTTTTTGTATTTTCATATTGTTTCCTTTGTGATACTTGTTTCAGTCTCCATGTTTTATAACTTGACATCAGTAATTCACTGGATTGAATGAATGAGTGACTCTAACATGTCCTTCCTTCTGCCATCATCTCACAGCCACTAATTGAGTAATTTGCTTCAGGAGAAAATAATTCTATCATTTTCATTTATATAAAAAAAATCATAGTGATGGCAGAAGCTTCAACCATAAGTGTCATTTATCATCCATGGAGCACGAATCACTAAAGGGATAGTGTTTAGTCTCTACTATTTCTAAATCATCCTTAGAAATTTAAGTGACAATCAAATTTGATCCTCAATAACACATAGCCCAGTGTACACCAGATTCTTTTTTTTAATCTGCCTCCTATCTACTTTTAAATTGTTCTCTTCCACTCATCATCCTCAAAATTACCCAGAGCTCCACACAAATGTATATGTCCATGAAAAACAAAAAAAAAGCAGACCAAGAAAACGATAAAAAAAAGTTTTCCATTGATCATCAGCCTGAAGGCTTACCTTAATTCTCTTGGTTGCTCTAAATGTTTGAACCTATGTACTGAGAGCTTTAGGTAAAGTAAATGAGGAACTTGAATGGCCCTCCCTGGTCAATTCTGATAGTTGTTTACATTTACGGTGCTTTGCAATTTTTTGTATTTTAGGGGTGAGGGAGTGTGTAGTAGAGCCAAGGGGGGGGACGACAGGATGATGAGATTTAAAGCAAAAAGAATATTGAAAATATATTTAAAAGATACCATAGAAGGATTCACCCCCACTCTATGAAAAAGAGGTAAAAACTGCAGGGTATGAATGATGCTTGTTTTCTCTACAAACTGATTGTAAGAACTGAACACCTGTTTAGAAGTGAGGAAACAAGTCACTGGCTATTAAAAAAATTTACTTTTGTTTATTATAAGCACCTGCCATCATTTTAAAAATATTGGAAGTTGATGTGTTACATGAGATAGAAAAAAAATGAATGCAAGAGGACACATCAATTGTGCCTTTACATTCACTAATGAAACTAATTCACGTTTATTGTACAGTTATCTTTTGCTATGCTTCTACTCTTTTCAATCCTATATATCATTTTCTGGATTCCATCAGTCAAATCAGTCAAAATCTGCTTTCTCACAATGGTCATAGCCGTCTTCGTCAACCTCATATTGTCCTACTTCGACAATATTATTTTCCACACTGTCTTAAAGACCGTTGATCGTGTGCAGTAGGGAAGTTTCTCAAGCCATTTTCTGCTGTGTGACATGCATGAAACTGGATGTTCTTACATGTGAGCCTTCTCATGGGCAGACCCAGGGCTATATGAAATTCCTAGATTACATTCTATGAAGTTATGCCTTTCCTTTATTTAAAAAAAGGAAATTAAGACAATTCAACATTATATAGATGTAATTTACTTTAATTCACAAATGTAATATGATTCTAATAAAAATATCAGCAATGTTTTTTCCTGAAAATGGATGAATAAGCCGGGCTCGGTGGCTCAGCCTGTAATCCCGCGCCTTTGGGAGGCTGAGGTGAGTGGATTGCCTGAGCCCGCGGGTTCGAGACCCGCCTGGGCAGGCGAGACCTCATCTCTACAATAAATCAAAAAATCAGTCGGGCGTGGTAGCGCATGCCTGTAATTCCGGCCACTCGGAAGGCTGAGGCGGAAGGATCGCCGGAGCCCAGCGGGTCGAGGCTGTGGTGGGCGGGAGCGGCCACTGCACTCCAGTCTGGGCGACAGAGTGAGACTCCAACTCAGAAAAAAAAAAAAAGAAAATGGATGAATACTAAAGTTCATAATAAAGCAAATAAGAGTAAGAACATTTTAAAATAAACTATGTGACCATACTATGTCTACTCGGAATTTAAACATGCTATCATTCCTCTAATTAAATAACATATTACTGGTGTATGAATGGACAAATAGATGAGTAAAATGGAATAAAAACTTCAGAAATAGGCTGAAGTACATGCAAAAATTTTAGTGCAAAATAAAAATGGCATCATTAGTCATTAGGGTAATGGTAAACTTTTTAAATGAATGGTGCCAGTTCAATTTGATAGCCATTTAAAAAAAGGTAAAAGTGAATCCATCCCTCATACCATATAGAGGAATAAATTCTAAGAGAATTATAAATATAATGTAAAAAATGGAGACTAAGTATGCACAAAAAAGAAAATTAAATGCATTCGTCTATGTGAAAAAAGGCTAACTATTATGCAAATCCAGTTGTGGTAAAATAAAATATTGATAAATTATATATATAATATTATTATAATATAATATTTCAAAACTTGCTTTTGGATAAAAAAGTTTATCAAAGTTAAAATAAACATGGCATGTGTAAATGGAAATTGAGTTTGGGGGAAATAGAAAGTGACTATTAATGAGATATTCATGTTTCTTTCTCGGATGATAAAATTTTCTAAAATTGATTATGATGATGTTTGTACAATTCTTTGAATATGCCTAAAATCATGAAACTTTCAAATTCAATTAGTCGGGTGACCTGTATGTGAATAATATCTCAGAAAAATTTATTTACATATGTATATACAATTATATGTTATATAATGTATACTATATTGTAATATACAATTTATAATATACTTTATATTATTTATATTTTTACCTGATATATATCAAATTATTTATATCTCAATAAAGCTATTATTTTAAAAGGCAAGTAGTTCCATTTTAGGGGAGAAAACTGGTATGTACTTATTTAATCAAGTGATTAAAGTTAATATAACTAGTAATGGGTCAAAATGACACCCTATGACTCCTGATGTCACTGAAAAGGACATAATACCATTTACATAGTATCTTTGCCAAAAATGCAAAACCTGAATCAGGTTATAAGAAAACAATCAGACAAAGTCAAACTGAAGAATACTTTCTAAAAATAACTGGTCTATACCAGTCAAAAAAAATCAATGTCCTAAAAGGTGGAGGCTGACTCAGGAATTGTTCCCAGTTAGGGGAGACTGAAGTGAAATTAATAAAATATACATTATGATCTTGGAAAAGATCGTAAATCAGAGGGGAAAAGTCTGTAAGGGACATGGGGATAACTGGTACAATATAAACTGGACTATATGTTAGATAATAATCATTGGATCAACATTAAATTACTTAAAATTGAAGATGGTTTTGTGGAGAAATCTCATTATTAAGAAACTTACATGAATATGTTTCCATGTAAAGAGTCAAGTGTCAAGATGCTTTGAACTTACTGTCAAATGGATCAGCAAGAATTCTTCTTAAAACATTTAAAACATATGTATGTATATAACATAATACTAAACATGGACACATATAGAAACATATAGATACACACGCACATATGTATGAGGAGAGACAGACAATGGAGCAACATGTAAATAAATTATGAATCAAGGTGGAACTATTAAGGCAGTCTATTGTTCCATGCATTACTTTTTGTAAGTTTAATTTTCTCAAAATCAAAAGTTTAAAAACGTGTATTGTAGCTGGGCTCGGTGGCTCAGCCTGTAATCTCGCGCCTTTGGGAGGCTGAGGTGAGTGGATTGCCTGAGCCCGCGGGTTTGAGACCTGCCTGGGCAACTTGGCAAGACCTCATCTCTACAATAAATCAAAAATCAGCTGGGAGTGGTAGCATGTGCCTGTAGTTCCAGCTACTTGGAAGGCTGAGGCGAAAGGATCGCCGGAGCCCAGCAGGTCGAGGCTGCGGTGGCCGGGAGTGGCCACTGCACTCTAGTATGGGTGACAGAGTGAGACTCCAACTCAAAAAAAAAAAAAAAAATGTGTATTGATCTAAGTGAGGGCAAAATCCTAAAGGATGACATTAAATTAACTATTTTATTCATAAATAGTATATTTATATTCTTATACTACTTTTATTTTATTTTTGTAATTTATAATCTTAAATTATTTGTAATGCATGCACTCAGGACACAGAAGAGTATCAGAATACCATGTTAGAGAGTCCCTCCTCTAGAGAAAAATTTCTTGCCAGCAACCAACATTTCCTTGTTTGGTGCTATTCATAATATAGGCATAAAAATGGCAAATATTCCTCTTGAATTGTCAATATTAGATGATTCTAGAAATTAATTTTTAAATATTGATTGATAGGCATAAATATTTAGAATAAGAAGAAAAGAAGTATGACAGATGTCATAGATTTAGTTGAATTTTCTCTATTCTGAACAAAATGAAAGTTTTAAAAACTTTTTTCTTATTTTTTGAGGGAGTTATTTTTTATTAAATTCTAGTCAGTAATTCCCAAAAATTCATACTAGACTTGACTGATATAATGGTTCTATGCAATTATTTCTTGGAACAAGATCATTTTTCTATTCAGTAAGTTGACAACAGTCAAAGCCTTAATTAGTCACTAATAAAAGCATCTAAGTGGTCTGTTCATCTAAGTCGTTGGACCTGCAAACTCAGCAGTGCTCTCACTCCTCTTGTGAGTGGATCATACATTATATACTTACATATCAGAGGCCATTAGCAGCTCGAATATGTGTTCCAGGCAGAGATGTTTCTTAACTTCATTCCAGAATGTAAAACATTCCTTTATAGACCTTTTCAGACCTGAAATTTCAGCATAACGCAAAAGAATCTAATATTTAGACAGATACATTGTTTTCAAGGATACTATGTAGAGTCAAGTTAAAAAATAGGGAGAGCCAGGCAGATGCTGCGCTTCTTACACTTTAATATGCCTATGAATCTCCCAGAGGACTTGTCAAAAACTCAATCAATTAAAATCTAGATTATGGTTCACTTTCTCAGGGAAGAGCCTGAGAGTCTGCATTACTAGTAAGTTCCCTGTGATGCCCATGTCACTGGCCCATGCATCATATTCTTGCAAGACAGATCTCTAGGTGATCGTAGATCATCCAGTTGTACCCCATTGCTTGTAGTTCTCCAGAACAACTGTAGAATGTTCTGGGAATGTAACATCCTGAAATATGGAGGGGCTGACTGGAACAGCCCAGGCTCAGTTTCCATCCCCCTCAGAAACAGGACGTCCTTCAATACTGTTGCCCAGCATGGCACATTGCTCCAAGGGGATAAAACCCAGGGTGGGCTGTTTTCCAGTATCCTTCAGCTGTAATGCAAGTGTGGCATGCTTTCCTTAGCCTTGGGGAGCTGGCTCATCATGGATCCTGGCTTTCTGTTGTATGTTGCTGCCTATCGGTAAGTGATAAATCCACTTCATATAACTTGTGTGTGTGTGTGTGTGTATGGTGGCGGAGAGTATACTGTCTCATCAGACTCAGCCAAGCTAGTAACCGTGCACAATGAACCTCCTTCACAACTCTGAGCAACAGAGGATTATAGAGAATTCTTTGAGAGCTTCTCTTAGACACCAAGCTTTTTGAAAAGTCTCTGAACCAAAATCAAACTTCAAACCACCATCCTTTCTACTTCAAGAAGCATCAGTTTATTGGATCAGGGAGGGACTGTTACTTTCAAGGCTATTACAATAGGTTTGCCAATGGCCTATGAGGTAGCCTGACATAAGAGTAACGCCAATAAGAGGAAGTCTGTCTCAGATGGGGACTGGAAGGAGAGAGAGAGAGAGAGAGAATGAGAGAGAGAGAGAGAGAGAGAGAGAGAGAGAGAGAGAGAGACTAAGAAAAAGAGAGAGAGAGAGAGAGAACAAGCTGAAGAGGGAGAATACATAACAAACATGGTCTCTCTTCTTATAGGATATTGCTATGTCAGCAGAAGTCTCTGACAGACATTAGAATGAGAGATGAGTCCTCAACTCTTTCTGAGACCAGAGACGCAATTGTGGAGACATCTCCAACTGACTTGTGTATTCTAACAAATAGACACATTTCTTCACATATGAGTACTACTTGAAACATTCTCTCTGAGAACCCTAAGCTGCTCCACCGTTCACACTTATCGAATGTCTATTTCTATACTTCGGAGATTTGCAGTGAAAACTTTTCCCAAACACTGTGATTGGGACTATATAGCGAGATAGAAAGAGAAGTGCTTTTCAAATGATGCTTATGCACAAACAAGATTTACCATCTAGAGAATTTCATCAACTTTGAGGTATTCTTGGTAGAAGAAGCAAATCAGGAAGAAGCAAAGGGAGATTCTCCTCATATTTGTCAATGGTACCCTAATACTCAACCTATTAGTCTTTAGCAAACACAAAATAGAGGACAAGAATTCCCTTCCTTATATTTAGATGGTAGTTAGAGTCTCATTTGAAAGACAATTCCAATTTAAACTGCAATGATATCATTTATAAAAATTTACCTGAATTTCAAACTTCAGGAAGTAATGAATTAAGAGAAAATTCTAACCAATGTGGTAAAAGTGAAAACATCATTAGATTTTTACCTCAAATATAGAAAAAAAAAGTGGTACTCTGACAACGTGTATTAGGCTGTCATCCCTCCACTCCCAGGAAGCTTTACTACTGAAAAAAAAAAGAATTATTTTAATAGTATAAAATAGACTCTAGGATGCTCGGGAATGGAGTCATACCAACAGACACCTTGTTTTACAACTCATAGATTGAGGTTTAAGTTAGTTTTCTAATATTAGAGAAGGAAACAACATTTTGGAGAATCCATACATTTACAAGTGATTAAGGGTGATCAAGGTAAAGTAAGTTGTCTGACTGGGATGGATAATTAGGGAAATGAATTTACTTCCTATCTTAACAACTATCCTTTAAGAGGAGTTACTTAGAAACATGCGCCACATATAAACAGATGGGGGGAACTGTCAGAGAGAAAAACATGAGATTGTTACAGAAGCTTAGAGAATTCTTTCCACTTGCAGGTGAGCAGTTTCAGGGCATCTGGTTTTCCAAAAGTGAATGCATATTTTGAAATTCCAGAACGAGAAGAGTACCTGGTAGCTTTGTTCTTGCTGTTTCAAGAGTTTGGGAGGACATCATGACTTCACGTTTTTCTTTCAGCTCCTGCACCCCAGTTTTTTCTACCTTCATCTCCATAGATACTACTTTCACCTGGATAATAAATAGCATTTGTCACTGGTTTGCAGGAGTTTGATTTGCTGTTATACTAGAAAATAGATACAAACGTATCGACTCTGGAGATTCATACGTGTGTTCTTTTAGGATATGATGAATTTCAAAGTCCATTAGCTTATTTTTTATAGTGTCTTCATACAAGTAACTTCAGGTTATAATTAATTGAATAATATATTTTATTATTTTTATTTTGTTGATTATAGGAAATATTTTTTATTTATGCAACCTTTCTCAAAAACAGTGTGTTCTTATAAAAGCACCATATCACCAGTCCCTCACCTATTACGTTCCCCTGTTCTATACCCTTGGTAGTCTTTACACCAGTAAAGGTGAAAAACATGTTTGTGCTAAGTACCCTAAATAATTTGCATTTATGTATTTTGCTGCTGTAAATAAGGCTTAGAAAATATCTCATTCAAATAAATCACTGTAGTCTTCTTCAATGAAAGCCTTTCCCAAAATAATGTAGGGGTATTCAAATTTCCTTACTATATTAATATTATTTCAAAGGAAATAATTAAAATTATAGTTACTGGTGATTGACACCATAATAATAAGACATCATATATTAAAAACTTCATTTTAATAGAGTTTTCCTTTTGAGATAACTGTAAATTGTTGGAATAGAATTTTTAATTTTTGAACAAGAAAGTCTCATGAATAATATTGATTAAACTTTCTGCATTATACGAAGACAACGTTAGGGCTTAAGAAATGATAAAAAGAGATATAAGATTTTTTTCATAATAATATCAGTATAAGCCAGGCTCGGTGTCTCAGCCTGTAATCCCGTGCCTTTGGGAGGGTGAGATGAGTGGATTGCCTGAGCCCGCGGGTTCGAGACCCGCCTGGGCAGTGAGACCTCATCTCTACAATAAATCAAAAAATCAGCCGGGCGTGGTAGCGCATGCCTGTAATTCCGGCTACTTGAAAGGTTGAGGCGGAAGGATCACCGGAGCCCAGCAGGTCGAGGCTGTGGTGGCCAGGAGCGGCCACTGCACTCCAGTCTGGGTGACAGAGTGAGACTCCAACTCAAAATAATAATAATAATAATAATATCAGTATCAATGGCACTAGTACTATACTCTTAAACATAAAACAGAGAGATTAATTTTGATAAAATAAAATATTCAATGGGACTTTCTTATAACATCAATTTATATTTTAATAATAAATGAAAAATATCAACTGAAACGCTTTTTCCACAAATGCCTCTATACTTTGACACTTAAGATGTACATTTAGTAATACCAGTTTACGTATACTATCTATTTTGTTTAACGACTAACTGTGAAAAAATATTTTTATTTTAATAAACATCACATTCTTTTCCAAGTAGCTGGGTTCTTGAAAACACTTAGCTTATTTGTTGTTTATGAGTAAATACATGTATAAATACTCCATTTATGGATATATATTACCTGTTGGGTCAGTCTACTTTCGATTAACTCTTCGAGTTATTAAGAAAATGATTTCCTCTCATTCAAAGGAGACAGATCAAAATAGATTCAACATTAAGCTAACAAAAATAGTTATATGTGATGGCAACTATGCTGTCACATTGAGACTACATCGAGAAATTCATGGGTTTACTCATATTTTATGTCATTAAGAGAACTTCAAGATCTTTGATTCCAAGTTTCTCCTTTAATCTAAGTCCCAGAGTGGGTATGGGCTCCCCCACATTACAGAGTTAGCTACTGCAAAATTCAGTCCAAACCTCTGTTGACTTCTAGACCTGAGTATTTGATATTATGCTAATAAATGCTGCAGCCCATTTTCTTATTAATTTTGCTGTTCAAACTATATCAACTCCTTGTCCTTGGCTTGTTGTAATATGGCTATGAGGTGATTTAACTATACTAGTTTTCAAACATATGCCAAATTTAAACCTCAGATAGATATATATTTGTTTTATGTCCATTTTAGGATAAAATTAAATGCAGTAACAGGGAATGGCAGTTTGTTTCTAATTTACTTTCTAATTCCGAAATTTACTCTTTTAAATAAAATAGTTGTTTTTTACAGTTCAAGTTATAATATAAAATACTTGCAATAAATTGAAATTTAGTAGCATTTCAGTAGTTCAGCTAAATCCTGTGACTTAAACTTGTTAATGAAAAAGACATATGTTACCCTTACAGTAAAATAAGTAAAAATATTAATCTTCAGCTTATCCAAATAATATATTAATGGAAAGCATCATTTTAGTTACCATTTAAAGTTCCACTGATTTGCCATAATGCTTATTGAGAATGCTTATTTTCATATAAATTGTTGATTCCAACTGCATTAAATTTTCAGAATGAGATAAAGAGGCATGCAGAACTCTCCAATTAGATTACATATTAAATAGCTATACTCTTTCATTAAAGCAAGTACCTCAGTCTTTCTAAATCAGTGTCCTATTTTCAACACTTTTAATGCTCAGTTATGCTATAATTTAATTTAAAGGGCCAGAACATTATGTGCTATGACACACAACATAGCAGGTGATGTCCATCACTTTACAAACTGAGGAGTTAAGCTAGGAATGAGCTGGTTAATGTTCTTTTCCCTGACTCCAACAGGCACCTACCTCACAGATGGGTAGTTCAGACCTTAGGAAATACCAAGTAATTAAGTCATTTTAGAAAGAGTCTTGATCTACCGCTAGCAATAATAAGTCACTACAATATATGTAATCTAACATATTTATGTGGATTTAATAAAGTAATAATGAAGCACCAGCTTAGCCACAGTGGATCACACAGGTATCACTACACTGTATAAGATGCATCCTCTCATTTCTGAAGTAAGTCATTGAGCCGTTTAGCACCTCACCAACATTCTACTCTGCGAAACGGTGACAATAATCATCACTGTGTAAAGGTGGAATTTAGATAAAAAAATATAAAGGGAAGAGGCACTCGTGAAAGGCTCAACAAGTATAAAACATATTAGGGCTTAGAAAGGAATATTTGCAGGCAGAAGAATTAGTCCACATAGCTAATGACAAAAAACATTGATTAAATTAGCCAATTCCCTAATTACTGGGAGAAAGTTGTGGTAACTGAAGTAGAGGCTAAACAGAAACTGTTGACCCAACAACCCGTGGCATTTAACTCCCATTTCTAGAAATTGAAGAAAGGATCAGCTGTAGCAGAGAAGAGAGCAGGGAATATTTCAAGTCCTTATCTTAAGCTGTTTGGAAGTATAAAATGCGTTGTTGTTAGCTACAGTCACCCTATCATGCTACAGGAACTTTGTCCTTCCACTTAACTGCATGTTTGTATCCATCAACCAACCTCTCCTCATCCCCCTCAGCCCCAAAGACCATTCCCAGCTTCTGTTAACTGTTATTCTCCTGTCTTTCTCAATGAGATCAACTTATGTAGCCCCCACACATCACCTATGACAAATAGACAGTATTTGTCTTTCGGAACCTGGCTTAGTTCACTCAGCATAATAACCTCCATTTCCGTCCATGCAGCAGCTAATAACATGATTGTATTCTTTTTTATGACTGGATGGTATTTCACTGTGTATAATGCCACATTTTGGTATCCGTTTGTTGAGGCCCACTTAGGTTGACTCCACGTCTTCGTTTGTCTTTCTCCAAGCTGCAACCCATACTGGAGAGTCAGGAATAGACTGAGGATTGTCAAGATATTTTGGAAAAAGGGACAAATATCACTGGCTGGAAATCTTTCTAACTATTTCTACATGACCACGTTATCACTTATACCAAAATCAACCACATATATCACAAAATTTTAAAAAGTTCCTATCTCATTGACCAAATAGAGTACTCAAAGAGATCCATGAATGTGTATCTGTTATATCATGAAAGGTGACATTTCAAATCCATAAGGGATTGAAAATGACTTAGAGGTAATTGGATATTTATTTGGGAAAAAATTAAAAATTAGTTGCCTACCTCATATGATAAAAGCTATATATATATATATATATATATATATATATTCCAGAAGGCATTAGGAGTTAACATGAAAAGCACACAAATAATATGGTATAGATTAATATTTTTATATCTTTGTGAGATAGGTTTTTATAAGCATAGCACAACTCTTAAAGCCATAAGACATAGCCAGACTAAGTAATTTTGTTCATAAAATTGAAAAATAAAGTTAATAAAACAAGAGATTATATGTAAGTCAAAAACTATCCAGCAATCTCAGTATTGGTTATTTATCCAAAGGAAAGGAAACCAATATATCAAACACCCACGTTGTTGCCGCATTATTCACTGAAGTGAAGACATGGAGTCAACCTAAGTGTGCCTTAACAGACAAATGGATACCAACATGTGGCATTATACACAGTGGAATACTGTCCAGCCATAAAAAAAGAATACAATCGTGGGACCTCATTAAACTGAAAAGCTTCTGCAAAGCCAAAGAAACCATCAAGAGAGCAGGGAGACAGCCTACAGACTGGGAAAAAGTATTTGCCAACTCCAGGTCCAACAAAGGCTTAACATCTTGGATTTACAAGGAACTCAAATGTGCTGAAAAGAAAAAAACAAACAGCCCCATTATAAAATGGGCAAAAGATATGAACAGACACTTCACAAAGGAAGACATCCGAGCACCCAACAGACACATGAAGAAATATTCAATCTCACTAATCATCAAGGAAATGCAAATCAAAACCACACTGAGATATCACCTAACTCCAGTCAGAATGGCAATTATCAATAACTCAAAAAATAACAGTTGCTGGAGAGGGTGTGGTGAAAAGGGAACACTTCTACACTGTTGGTGGGAGTGCAAACTAGTGCAACCTCTGTGGAAAGCAGTGTGGTGATTCCTAAAAGCTCTAAATATCAACCTCCCATATGACCCCACAATCCCCCTACTGGGACTATACCCTGAAGAACTCAATTCACTCTATCAAAAAGATACCTGCACACGAATGTTTATCGCAGCATTGTTCACAATAGCAAGAACCTGGAAGCAACCATGCTGTCCATCAAAAGAGGACTGGATTAAAAAAATGTACATATACACAATGGAATACTATGCAGCCATAAAAAAGAACAAAATCATGAATTTCGCAGCAACCTGGATGGAACCAGAGTCTATAATACTGAGTGACCTCTCACAGAAACAAAGATCTGAGTATCACATGTTCTCACTCACATAGTGGACCTTGAACATCCACAGTAATACTATTAAAAAAAAAAGACTGACAGTGGTGGGAAACTATGGAGGGGAGGGGAAGGGAGGTGGGATTAACAGTAGTCAATAACTGTCTGGGAACGAGGAGACACCCCTTATCAACAAGGGTGCCTGAATGAGGCATATTTGTATACCTAACCCTTAACTGTACCCCACAATATCATAATTAAAAATATTGATTAAAAAAAGAATACAATCATGTTATTAGCAACTCCATGGATGGAAACAGAGGTTATTAGGCTGAATGAACTAAGTCAGGTCCTGAAAGACAAATATTGCATATTTGCCATAGGCAATATGTGGGGGCTACATAAGTTGATATCATGGAGAAAGATAGGAGAATAACAGTTAACAGAGGCTGGGAATGGTGTTTGGGGCTGAGGGCGACGGGGGAGGTTGGTTGATGGATACATACATGAAGTTAAATAGAAGGACAAAGTTCCCATAGCATGATAGGGTGACCATAGCTTACAACAACCCATTTTATATTTCAAAACAGTTTAAGATAAGGACTTGAAATACTCCCAAAGCAGAAATGATAAGTACTAGAGGTGATGATACCCTAAATACCCTGACTTGAGCATTGCACATTCTATATATGCAACAAAATATTGCATGTACCATATAAAATATTCAAATATTTCAATAAAAATATATTGATTGGCTGAATATATTGACAAATGACATAATTAACAAGTGATTGATACTTTTCTTAAAGAGTTCTTATAGTTAAACATTAAATGATTATTAGGAACAGAGAAGAATATAAAAATATGTATGTGATCACCTATATTAAGCATTTAACACCTTAGGCAGTATGTTAGATGCTTTTTATACATATAAAGCATATATATTTTATACATTATATTGTACACTATATATTAAAGTATATATATTAAGATACTTTATATACTAACTATATGCATTTAGTAGTATTATCTAATATTTTCCAAATATTCACTAGATGCCAGACTCTAAGATAAGTACTTGTTACCTATAGAATTTAATTCTCCCAATAACCCTGTGATGTTTCTTTTCTTATATTAAGAATATGCATCTCAAATAACTAAATATCCCACTTATTTAATTATGCTTATACTATTTAAATAGCAGAGAAGTCTGATTCAGAGTCTGTACTTTGAAGCATTGTATTATGTGAAATTCTTTTATCATTATATATAATAGTGAAAATTTTAAAAAATAGGTGTCAACTAAATTATGATATGTCTGATATTTGGAAGACTGTTCAGTGGTTAAAGAGAACGAGGTAGATATATGTTTGTTAATATGAAACACAATTTCAGAATATATTAAATGAGAGGAAGAGTTACAGAACATCATGATCCATTTCTGTTTTAAAAACTCTATTTTTATGTAGATAAATGTAGACATCCACATATTGACTTGAAAGGCATGGGAAAGGCAATGAAAAGATACATACTAATAGTTAGCATCCCCAGGGGTCGGTCTTGAGTGGGTATAAAGGGAAGAGAACAAGCAGGGCTTTCCAGTAGTTTTTCTGTGCTTGGTAATACTTAAGTCTTTTAAAAGAATAATGTCATATAATCTTTTTTTAAAATCAAAAACCACATTTTGGAAGGGAATTATAAGCAGATTGTCTTGACTATAATTTTCTAGGAATTATTGTTCTGTATAAAGCAGATGTTCAGTGTTTGATAGATGTAAAATGTCATTCCTAAAGGAAATGCCAAAATACTCAAACAGACCATACTGTACTCCTATATGTATGTGTGTGTGTATATACTCATATATTATATATACATGTAAAATACATTTGATAGTGTTAGGACTGATGGAATTATCTGAATATTTTCATGACTGATTTCATGACAAATAACTTTCCGAATTTCAAATTGTATATGCTAATTCTCTCCCGAAAATATAAATTATTTCATGCATTAACATCTTAATATCAATGTATTTAATAATGTCTCACCAAAATGTGTTTTTAAAATCTACATTATGTTTAATTTTGATGACTCTAAAATGGATTTTTTTCTTTTAACCACACACATAACTCTCTGCTAATCTTTCCTAAAATTAGAAGTCTGGGTGAGATTTTTTTTCTGAGAGCCCCCCCCAGGTCAGAAAAGGAGGCTCACATTTCTTTCCCTGTAATCCTTTCATGCACAAAGTTTATGGCGTCCACCCTGAGATGCCATTACCAGTGAAGCTGAGTTATTATATATCAAATTGAAATGAACCAGGAAATGTGTTTCTCACAATATTTCACAATTCCTAATGCAGGTACAGGCCCTGATAGAATCACTAAAATTGCTCAAAGTTCAAACTGGATGTGAGCCACGCTATACATCAACCCACATTAGAAAGATCTATCACTGTTTTGCATTTGGCATAGAGTTAATCTAATACTGAGCTCTTAATTCATTGAGTTGCAGTGTGGAAACCTGTAAATAATGCAGATCTGAATTTATCTGTGATCGGCCCTTTCTGTATTTCAGTACCACACTGTAGACTGACTTTTCTTGTCCTATTGAAACAAATGTGAAGTCGGACTGATATTTTTCACCACAACCTGACTATTCTGGTTTTCTCTTTTAACATTTTATTGAAATATACTAGAATATATACAGAAAAGTACACCCGTCATAATACACAACTCAACAATTTTCACAATCTGAACTCTTGGGTAAACTACACTCAGATGAAGAAATAGACAATTGCCAGCATCCCAGCTTAATGTTACACGTGTTTGTGCAGGAATTTCAGGGAAGCTGCCACCAAAGTTTCTACACCAAAGTGGGTGCTTCTCAGGAGAAAGCCTGAAACTTGCCTGCACAGCCCTGTTTATGACCTCTGCCAACGGCCACTCATACACTTACATATGCTTGCTGCTACTGCAAATAAATTTTGGTGTGATATACTAAGAAATATACATTTGATCTCTTTACCTGGCTCCTGAGACAGAGCTACTAAAATCCTTGTATTTCCTGAGAAATAGGGGTGCCAGGGGTATCTTTTGATCTAATACTTGATTTTTGACCCTGGTTTCTGACACCTAAGTCCTACAACCCTTAACTCCCTGATGTTAGTGGTAAGCATATCTTGCATAGAGCTCCTAAATGCTGTGAAACTTCCTATGTGCTAGGATCATCTTTTGCTCTATTGAGGGAACTCTTGGTGGGCTCCTGGAAGGCTTTAGGGTGGGGGTTCTTCACCAGAAAGACCAATCCAGGATTAGAAATGTGAAATTTTCAGCCACTTCCTCTGACTTTTGGAGAGGGGAGAGAGGATATGATTGAGTTAATCAATCATTTCCACATAATGACGCCTCCACAAAATTCTAGAAATTAAGGGGTCATGTGTTGGGAGGGTAGCACACTTCAACTCCATGGGAACTGACGCACCTGTGCTCAAGAACTTTCAAGACCTCACCCAATGTACCATTTCATCTGGCTTTTTCTTTATAAAATCCTTTCTGATAAACTGGCAAATGTAGGTAAAGGATTTTCTGAATTTTGGAAACTACTATAGCAAATAATTGAACACAAGGAGCGGGTTGTGAGAACCCCTGATAGTTCATCAGTTCGCCAGTTCATCGGAAGTACAGGTGACAGCCTGGGACTTGTGATAGGTGCTTGAAGCAGGGGATAGACTTGTGGGACCAAGCTCTTAACTAGTGGGATCTGTATTGACTTCAAGTGGTTAGTGTCCTGATCAAATTGTAGGACATCCAGTTGGTATCTGGAAAGTGGCAGAATCGGTTGCTGTGGGAACATCCCCCACCCCCACCACATTTGCTGATGGAAGTTTTCTGTAGATAAAAGCAGATTTTCCTTTACCTGACTTTTCCCTCTCTCCACTCTATCAAATTTCCCCTGGGTTCCTTTCATTGCAGAATTTAAATAGAAAGCTGCTAGGCAAAGCATCTGGTGAATGGTATTTCTAGGATTTATACCTCCATACTCAAACAACAGGCCCATAAGATATTATTAATGAACACAACAAGCACACTTTCTTTCTCTTTTAAAAACACTTATGTATTTAATCTATTTATTTAGGATTTGTGCCATGTTTACTCCCAACAAGATTTAAAAGGACTGCAAAATTAAGCTATTAGAAAAGAAAGAATTTAAAATAAAGACAACTAAAATAACCACCATAGGACACCATTTTCCAATATCAAGTCATTCAATATTTTAAAAGACCATTCTCATGGTTTTGGTGATTGTGTGGTAGAAAGGACCATTGGGTAGCCTACTTGGGAATGCTCATTAGTGCGGGCACAGGGTTCTCAGAAAGTAAATTGGTTTTTTGTATCCAAAGCCTTAAACATGTTTTATATATATAATAAATATATATATTTTAGATTTTAATATTCCTGATGATGTTTCATTTTTCTTTTCTTCTATTTTAAAGATGTGGGGTACAATTCAAAATTAGGTATAAAATGATCATTTTGCAGGTAAGGTTTGGATCTCACTTTGGTCCCAACTTCACCTGGCTTGAGATCAGCTATGCTTATTGATGTTATGTGGCCCCCTTCCCTCCCCTGGCAGTTTCCCACTACTGCCAATCCCTTTCTTATAGTACTATGTTAATTGTTCAGGGTCCGCTTATGAATGATAATATGTGGTCCTCAGTTCTCTGTTTCTATGATAGATCACTGAGTATTATAGACTCTAAATCCATCCAATTTGCTGCGAAGTTTATAATTTTGTCCTTCTTCAGGGCTGCATAATATTCTGTCATGTATATATACCTCATTTTTTTATCCAGTCCACTTTCGATGGGTAGCACAGATGGTTCCATGTTTTTTGCTACTGTGAATAATACTGCAATAAACATGCATTGCAAGTATCTTTTTCATAGAGCGATTTGAGTTCCTCCACATATATTCCCAGAGGGAGGATTGCTGGGTCATCTGGTGCCAATTTTTCAATCTTTTAGGAATCACCTAACTGTTTTTCCACAGAGGTTGTACTAGTTGACATTTCCACCAACAATCTAGAAGTGTTCCCCTTTCCCCGCATCCTCTTCAGCATCTGTTGTTTTTTTGAGTTATCGATGGTGGACATCCTGACTGGAGATAGGTGATATCTCAGTGTAATTTTAATTTGCATTTCTTTGATGACTAGTGAGGTTGAGCATTTTTTCATGTAACTGTTGACTACTCATATGTTTTCTTTTAAGAAGTGTCTATTCATATATTTTGCCCACTTTTTAATTGGGCGGTTTGTATTTTTATTTTTGGCACGTTTGAGTTCCTTGTAGATCCTCAATGTGAGGCCTTTGTCAGATATACAGTTGGCAAATATTTCTTCCCATTTTGTGGTCTGTGCTCCCACTCTCTTGATGGATTCTTTGGATTTTCAGTTTGATGAGGTCCCACTTGTCTATCTTGTCTCTTATGGCATGGGAATTTGAGGTTTTGATCAGGAATTAGTTGCCAGTTGCAATTTCCATAAAGGCGTCTCCTGCATTTCCCAAGGTTCTTATAGTTTGAGGTTTTATGTTTAGACCCTTGATACATTTAGAGTTAATTTTTGTGCATGGTGATAAATAAGGGTCTTGTTTTCATCTTCCACATGTGATCAGTCAGTTTTCTCAGCACCATTTACCGAATAAGTTCTCTTCTCCCCATTGGTTGTTAGTGGAGGCTTTGTCAAAGACGAGTTGGTTGAGAAATTGAAGTTTTCCTTCCAGAATCTCAATCCTGTTCCACTGGTCTATACGCCTGTTCTTGTGCCAATATCAGGCTGCTTTTATTATTGTAGCCTTATAAGAAAGTTTAAAGTCTGGAAATGTGAAACCTCCTACTTTGTTTCTTTTGCTGAGGATTGTTTTGACTATCTGTGGTTGTTCATATATCCAGGTCTGAGAGGAGTGATGTTGGTAATTTAATGGGTATTCCGTTAAAACTGTAGATTGACTTTGGTAGGATGGACATTTTAACAATGCTGATTCTTCCAATCCATGAGCTTGGAGTATTTTTTTATTTGTTTTTGTCATCTTTGATTTCTTCTTTTTTGTTGTTTTTCTTTTCATTTTTTTATTTTAAAGATATGGGATACAATTCAGAGTTTTCTTTGAGCAGTGTTTTATAGTTTTTGTTGCAAAGGTCTTTCACTTCTCTTGTTAGAAAGATCATAAGGTATTTCATTTTTCTGTGGCTATTGTGAATGGGATTGTGCTTTTTGTTTGGTTCACTGTCTGTTTGTTGTTGGTATATAAGAATGCAACTGTCTTTTGCACATTGATTTTGTACTCTGAGACTTTGCCAAAGTCCTTCATCAGTGAAAGAAGACTATTCACAGATTTGTCTTTAATTTTGAGGCATAGAATCATATCATCAACAAAGAGGGATAACTTGACTTTCTCTTTTCCTATTTGGATACCCCTGATTTCCTTTTCTTGTCTGATTGCTCTGGCCAGAATCTAACACGCTGATGAACAGGAGGGGTGAAAGTTAGCAGCCTTGTCTTCTTTCAGTTTTCAGGGAAAATGCTTTCAATTTCTGTCCATTTAGCAATATGTTGGCAGTGAGTTTATTGTAGATGGCTCTTACTATTTTGAGGTATGTTCCTCCTATGCCTAGGTGTGCAAGGGTTTTTATCAAGAAGAGATAGTGAATTCAATCAAAAGTTTTTTCTGTGTCTAATTATATAATCATGTGATTCTTGTTTTTACATCTGTTGATATATTTAATTACAATTATGGTCTTCTGGATTTTGAGCCAGCCCTGCATCCCAGAATGAAGCCTACTTGGTTATGGCAGATGATTTTTGAGATATGTTATTGGATCCGATTTGCTAGAATCGTATTGAGTATTTTTGCATTATGTTCATCAGGGATATTGACCTGTAGTTCTCTTTCTTTGCTGGGTCTTTTCCCAATTTGAGTATCAGTTTGATGAATGATTTGGAGATAGTTTCGTCCTTCGTGATTGCATGGAATCTTTCAATAGGATCGGCATCAGCTCCTCCTTGTAAGTTTTGTAGAACTCTGTTAGAAAGTCATCTGGTCTAGGACTTTTTTTTTTTGTATGTAGTTTTCCTATGACAGAGTCGATATCCTGAATTGCTATTGGTCTATCTAATGTCTCAATTTTTTCTTGTTTCAACCTTAGGAGGTTGTGCGATGTGGGAGAGTCCTCTATTTCATTTAGGTTTTCGAGCTTGTTTCCATATAGGTGTGTTTATTAATCTCTGATAATTGTTTGCATTTCTTTGGGGTTCACTGTAATTTGATATTTTGCATTTCTGATTGTGTTTATTTGGGCTTTTTTTTTTTCTCTTTTTCTTGGTCACTCTGGCTAAGTGTCCATAAATCTTTTTTATCCTTTCAAATAGCCCGTTTATTGTTTTGTTTATTTTTTCTATGATATTTTTGTCTTCTATGAACTGTATTTGGGCTTTTACCTTGGTGATCTGGATTCTTCTGAACAAGCACACTTTCTAAGAATTTTCTAAAACCTCGAGGAAACAACTTTCATGGCAAAAACATAACTTAATATTACAATGACACTGATTGTGAAACAAGAATTTGAAAATAAAATGAGATGCTTGATAATAATTACAGGGTATCAAAAAGGCTTACCATTATTCCTTTGTACTTTATATTTCTTAAAGAAATTATTTATTTTTAAATTATGAATCAATATTTAGAAATATTGAGAAAATGGTATGATAAAATTTCATTGTCTCATCTCCTAGTTTCAATCTTATTTCATCTATACCTTCCACCTTCATTATCCTCTTGCATAAGAATTACTGATGCAAATCCAAATTATAATATATTTACTTTAATCCATAAATAGTTATGGAGATCTAAGAGGTAAAAGTTTAAAAAATATAACCATCATAATATTTATCATGCCTAAAACATGTATGCAAATAATTGATTAACACCACATTCTTTGGCAGTGTTCAAATATCAAAAAAAATCAGGATCTTGATAAAGTTTATACATTTCAGTTTAATAAATTGCTTAAGTCTCTTTTAATATATATTAGATTTCCTCTTTGTATATCTATCTGTCTATCTATCTGTCTATCTATCTATCTATCTATCTCTTTCTCTGTCTCTCTAACAACTCATTTATTGAATGTGTTGGTGTTTTTCTTCAGTATGGATTTAGTTGACTGCCTCCTGTGGTGTTATTCAACATGTTTCTTGGTGTCGTGTTACTATAGGAGTCGAGCAGATTCTGCAATGCAGTGCTCTTTGTATTTCCACCAACAGAAGCATTGTCTAGCTTTTTGTCCTATGTATTTTTAGCTGTTATTGGGTCCTTATTTCTCCTGTATGTACAGAATGGCGATGAATCTTTATTAATAATCTGGAATATTTCCTTAAAAAGATCCTTTGCCATTCAATTATTTTGTTATCTTTAATATAGTTAACCATGGAAAAACAGGGTAGACTCTTCCTTCCTTTTCTTTTTCAAATAGTTCACTAAAGCCTCAAATGTGGTTAGTGGGTGCTTGATCCTAGCACCACAACTTATGAGTCATGTACCACTGGAAAATCACTTTTCTTCTCTTGAATATTCAAATCTGGTAGAGATTTTTGTAAACATTTAGATATAATTAACATAAATACCTAGTTGACCTATTTGCACACAGTAGGAACTCAATTCATTATTATCATTATTACTTGTTTAAATCACCCAGATTCAGTATTCACATGGCCTGTGGAGGTAGGAAAAAAAACAGTGAATCATGGTTTTTAAGGAAAACAGGAAGTACAGTCTGAGTTAATGCTGACTCAGCTGTCAAGTGGGATAAAATATTCTACAGCCATTATAGATTTATGATGTCACATACAGAAGAGAGAAAGAGGTGATTGAGCACCCAAACAGAAATAATAAAATCTGTTCTTGATATTGTTTGTCTGCTTTATAGTCATGGAATGATATACAGAAAATTGCTAAGAGTTAAAGCATTGTGCAGCGCATGTTGATCTATAGCTAGTGTTTGTGTGTGTGTGTGTGTGTGTGTGTGTGTGTGTGTGTGTGTGTGTGTGTGTACCTGAAGTTACTGAAGAAGAAAAATGGAGATTTATTTGAGGAAGATGTGATAGAAAACTGGATTATTTATTTATTACTTGGAAAGAATGCTTCATGCCCCTCCTCCTTGTTTAGATGTCCTCTTCTGGGTGAATAGATCTCAAAAATACTAGATCTTCATTTTGGCTTGAGATAACAAAATAACAGAGCTAAGAGGGAAAACTTGGACTAAGTCTTTGGACAAAATGTAGCCTCAGCCTGAAAATTTATCATTCTTTTCAGTAGAAATTTTATGTATGCCTGTAAGAAAAGAAGAATAGGAGCGCTTATACAGATGGCTAACTCAGCAGGTGAGAGCTTGATTAATCTAAGGTCAAAACCTCATGTCTCTTATGGGCTTATTATTTTCATATGTTTTCATGTCCAGAGTGTACATATTTAACCCAGGCCAGTCATTTCATAAATGCTTGTCTAGAGTCACTCATAAGGGGTAAATTATTAAACTTCTGACTCCACATTAGAAGAAAAATTTAAAGCACATCCATAATAATATTAGATTTGTAGCTTCAACCACAAGTTAAAGCCAACATTAATGTCATTATGCCCATTATCCATTGTCTTTGTATTGAAGAATTCCATTTGATCCATCATTTATATCTGGAGTTTCTGATTCTCTTCTTTACTGACGATTCAATAGCTCCAGCTCATTAAAATAATTTTTAAATACTCTAAGGCATGCAATAAATATGAGTTGATCTTTGGCTGTTCACTATCAGAGAAATATATCTATGTGTGAGTTACATTCTACTCCCTGAGGATCAATAAAGAAAAGCCCATCCCTTCCTAGAGAAGCATTAGATTTTTAGTCTCCCTTGCAGCAAGATTGAGAGCATGTGACCTAGCTCCTCTCCCTTAAACTTTGAATTGGGATTTAGGACAGAGACTGTGAAATATTGTTATCTGTGTTAGTGTCACCATCACTAAAACCCAGAAATAGGAACAGCAACAGCAGAAGCAGTGCAACGAATAGGCAGCATACAGTATTTGGTGTTGACTATGGCTGAAGCACAAGCTGGCAGATATGTTTTGCAGCAGCTGTGGACACAGGCTGGTTGTCACAGAGCTGACATTTGATATGGCCCTGGGTCTGCTGCTCGCAGCTATCTGGTTTTTCCTCTTTTGGTTACTTTTTTTTTTTTTTTTTTGAGTTGGAGTCTCACTCTGTCACCCAGACTGGAGTGCAGTGGCCGCTCCCGGCCACCGCAGCCTCGACTTGCTGGGCTCCGGTGATCCTTCCGCCTCAGCCTTCCGAGTGGCCGGAATTACAGGCACGCGCTACCACGCCCGGCTGATTTTTTTATTTATTGTAGAGATGAGGTCGCGCTGCCCAGGCGGGTCTCGAACTCACGGGCTCAGGCAATCCACTCACCTCAAAGGCACGGGATTACAGGCTGAGCCACCGAGCCCGGCTCTGGTTACTTTTTAAAAACCTGATTCTCCAGCCTTGCTGGCTGTTTTGTGTACTACTTATTACCCTTTCCCTAAATGTTCTGCTTAAATTAGCCCATTTGCTTATTTTGCATACAACAGTATGAGAATTGATCACAGAACCTCAAGAAAATGCAAACACTCTGAGATGGATTTTCTGGACAGGGCTGAAGTGAAAATTCAATAAGTATTTGAAGGAATAACCATATCCATTTTTAGCATACAATGGGAAAGCAGATAAATATGTCCTTTGCTATCTGAACTCTGAATCATCTCAATAGATGTTAAAATAACTTTCAATGAAATTCAACTAATTTTTACTATCCAAATTAAAAATACGATGTAACAAATCTACAAGCAGATGCCAGTGAAAATAATATCTACCTTTTTCAAATTTATTTATTTATTTAAACTTTTAGTTTTAAAGATGTGGGGTACAATTCAGGGTTAGGTATACAAGTTCTCATTATGCAGGTACCATGTTGATGAGGTGTGACCTCCTCCCCTGGCAGTTTCCCACTACTGCCAATCATTTTCTTATAGTATTATGCTAATTGTTCAAGTCTGTTTATGAGTGAGTACATGCGATGCTCAATTCTTTGTTTCTGTGATAGATCAATCTGTATTACAGACTCTAAATCCATTAAAGTTGTTGCAAAGTTCATAATTTTGTCCTTCTTTATTGCTGTGCAATATTTCATCACGTATATGTACCCCATTTTTTTTATCCAGTCATCTTCTGATGGGCAGCACAGTTGGTGCCATGTTTTTGCTATTGTGAATAATGCTGCAGTAAACATGCATGTACAGGTATCTTTTTCATAGAGTGATTTGAGTTCCTCCAAGTATATTCCCAATAGAGGGATTGCAGTGTTGTATGTAAGGTCGATTTTTTGGTCTTTTAGGAATTGCCACACTGTTTTCCACAGTGGTTGTACTAGTTTACATCCACCAACAGTGTAGAAGTGTTCCCTTTTCCCTGGATCCTCTCCAGCATCTGTTGATTTTGAGCTATTGCTGATTGCCTTTCTGACTGGCATTAGGTGGTATCTCAGTGTGCTTTTAATTTGCATTTCTTTGATCACTAGTGAGGTTGAACATTTTTTCATGTATTTAAACTATATGGGTATCAATGAGAAAGGATGTAGAAAATGATGTAGTTTGTTCTCAGCAATTCCCCCTTAAAAACTTTTTGTCTTGTGCTTACATCTTAAGAAAATGTTACATATTTTTGTTATCATTTCCCTAACATAAGTAAGCTCTAAAAGTCTTCTAAAAAAAGTAGAATCGCCTGTGGAAAAAATAGCTGAGCCAAAGAGGCACCAAAAAGTCACATATTAGAAAAAAAAAAAGATTAATGGTAATAATGTGTTTTAAAAGAGGTGACTACATAAAAGATATAATCATGTCCACACACATATTCCCAACAACTGTGTATGAATTGCTTCTCTACATGAGAAAGTAAACAGTCATGAAAGTTATGAAAGTTGGTTGCTGATGTTGGTTCCAGAAAATCTCAATGTTACCCAATTACGGCACAATAATATTGAAAAAAATCAGATAACTGACTCACCTGACGTATTATGAATCACAATCATTATGGGCTGCCTTTGAACACCATGTTGATACAGTAGAAAGTGTCAAACATATTTAAAGATCTTGAGTAAGACTCCAATAAAGGAGTAAGAAGATTCAGTCAAGGAACTAAGAAACAGAGTGGGTTCAAGACAGATCAAGATGTTTAAGAAACATGCAAGACTGCACAATTTAAAGATCAGGGTCAAGGAAATTCTGCTAATAATGAAGGTGCAGTAGCCTTCATGAATTACACATTTCTACTGTTTCTAACTTCAGGTTTTTGGAGAAATGGTTGATACAATATAAGAATAAAATCATAAATCTTGATAAGGAGCCTGAATTTAGTGAGATGGCTAGAGATATACTGAGGAAGTATACATAGCCAATTATCTACTATGGAGAATGACATTGTACTTGATGCTCATCATTGGTCTGAGAGGGAAAAAAAGGGATGTCATATACACTATATGCCATTTATTTAAAGTAAACTACATTATTCAGACCAAGTAAATATTGTTGAAAGCTATCATTAACAAGAGCACTTGAAAATATTAACTTCTTGAAAAACAATTCTAAATGTAGGCAACCTTTATAAATCAATTGCCAGCACAAGTAACACAATCTGATAATTACTTTTTAGTCTGTTCATTTTACTATCAGCCAACCCATTTCTGTAATTTTATGCATCAAATGGGAAGAGTGTTCACCATGAATTCGTACTTAACTTTGTACACATTTGGGACAGTTTTAACCTCTTCTTTACCAGTGTACTGTCAAGATTCCAGGGAACAGTAGCTTAAACTCTACCTCCATCTACCTTTTCCCAGCCTAAAGTTTCTCAAAGATGATAGGTTAGTATGATAAATTAAGCAGACTGGGATTTCATGATTTTTTGTGTGGTTAGTTAACTTAAACTAGTCAGTAACACCTCACACTGCAGAATATGAAGATGATAGAAACTTCTTAATTTAAGGTACAGAAGGAAATCCACAAACTTGGAGCCTAGGCACATGCAGCAAATGTTTCATGTTTGAAGAAAGATTTCAGTCATTCCAACCAATTCAGTAGGTAAATATTGAAATATTCAGTAGATAAACAGATAAGAAGAAAATCCCTGTGGTTTTTTATTTTTTATTTTTTTTTTTTTTGTTTCAGTTTTTTTATCCTACTATTTTCTATAAGGTTTGTTGTCAATGATAATTTTGCAGGTGAAAAATAGCAAGACACGATTGTGGTAAAAATTTCACAGTGTATATGTACATCAAAACATCATATTGTACACCCTAAATATATGCAATTCTTAGTTGTCAATTATATCTCAATAAAGCTGGGAAAATATTTGGCACAAAAATAAAAGAATGAAAATGCAGTAGCTGAATCTCTCCTATATAAATATACAGGTATACACACACGTTTATGTCTGTGTGTCTGTATGTGTCTATCAAGACACACTGAGGTCAGAAGAAAAGTAATATACATTTCTCTAGAGATCTTGGTATGCTGGCTAGATGCAGTAAACAGTGAAACTTTGAATTGCTCTTTTTTGCAGAAGGTGAAAGTGCATTCTAGTTTTCTAAGTAATGGTGTATCACATTAGGCTTGAGCTGCCTTGTTTTTGTTTTTGAAGCAGAGCTATGTGAGGAAGGTATTGTATGCTAGAGAGCCCAAAATAACAAATGCTTGGCAGACAAAGAGGTATGTAGTTGTAGGCATTTATCACATCCTCTGCGACAAGCATCCATTCCCCTTTTGATGGATGGACAATTCCTTACCTGGCGAGTGTTAATGGAGTCAAAGACTGCTGTCTACCACGGGAGCTGAAAATGTCTAGTTTTTTCAGGGTTTGGGATGAAATGTTGGCTTTGTCAAACTGACGCACCAACGCTGGAATTGGAATTGAGAAACAAAGACAAAGAACCCATTCTGCCAGTGTGCCGTAGGGGCAAACCCTTAAGGTCCAGAGGCCGCAAAGTGCAGTGTCTAGTATCAGGTATCACTAGCAGAGGTACTATAAGCAGGGTGCTTGTGTTCTGTGGCCCTATCTTATGACCACCATCCCTTGTTCCTGTGGAGTTTTCCAGGCCTGGTTCTCTAGCCTTCCTGGAATGTCTGTGAGTTATGCAATACTCTTTGATAAATGTATATTTTCTCTTTATATATGTTTGAGTCAATGTCTGTAGCTGATAACTAAGAAAAATAACTGATTCTGGGTCCTACAAAGTAGCTTGAAATTTATGAATAGAAAATAAATGTGCATTAACAGAAGACTTTCACAAATAGGGGACTAAATTTCTAATCAGCAATTATTTATATGTGCCAATCTGGAACCTAATATTTTCACCAAGAAAACAAGTGCTGTTTCTATTAAGGTACAGAAGCCATAGTTCACTAATATTTTTAAATGAATTTAAGGAAGACTCCATAGTTGACAAAGATAATGGAAGCAACAAGAGATGATGAGGCCCTAGAGACTACCAATGATTTAAAAAAGGAGACACTTGGGATAAAGGAAGGAAATATTAACCAGGACCCTGTGAGAGCTGACATAAAGAAAAAGGGCAATCTTAGAAAATTATAGTCACAAAAGGAAAAGACCATATTCAGAACTCAAGGGTCAAGGCAGATAGTGGGGTAGCAACAAAGCAATACACTGACCTTTGTCCTGGTCTTTCAATCTTCTGTTGGTATCATCCATTGGTCAAGCACAGAGGCCAAATAAGAGTTGGCTCCTCAATCGCTAAGGAAGAAAAAAGCAATAATAAACTTGGAGTAAAATAGAGTATACCACCCTTGAATAATACTCAATTTACTTTTGAAAAAAAATTGAGAGAACTTTTGAAGTACATTTTCCATGAAATCATCACATTTAAAGTTGTAGTCCAGTCAAATGTACACTAATAAAAATAATGCCAATATTGTCCAAGACCAAGTTAAACCAAAAAATATTTTTCTAAAGCATATAAAGAGTTTTGAAGTATTTTATAATTAGACCTTATGATAGCCAGGCTCGGTGGCTCAGCCTGTAAATCCCGTGCTTTGGGAGGCTGAATTGCCTGAGCCCTCAGGTTCGAAACCCACCTGGGCAACTTGACGAGACCTCATCTCTACAATAAATCAAAAATTAGCCGGGCATGGTAGCATGCGTCTGGAGTTCCAGCAACTTGGAAGGCTGAGGCGGAAGGATCACCGGAGCCCAGCAGGTTGAGGCTGCGGTGGCCAGGAGTGGCCACTGCACTCCGGTCTGGGTGACAGATAGACTCCAACTCAAAAAAATTTAAAAAAAAGAACTTATGATTTCTATTTAAAGTTTCATTGGCTTATCAGAGAACACTTAGGATATGAGGAGTTCCACAAATCCTCAGCAAAACAACAATAAGTGGCAGAAATTTTAATGTAAGCAACCATTGAAAGCCTCTGGAATTTGTCCTGAGAGCATAAAGCAAACTGAAAATTACCCACCAAAGAAAATCCACTACATTTTGCTAAGAATGAGGATAAGTTATGGCTTTAAGCCATAGCCCACTTCCTTTCCACCCCTAGATCAGCATAATGAAAGCTCTACTCTTTGGGGAAATAAATTTTTAATTAAAAATACATAAATAAACAAATAAAATAAAAAAGAAAGAAAAGATAAGGGACTTTCTCTCCTCCAGTTCCAAGTAAAAAGCTATGGGTTCATTTGCAGGACAAGCAGCAGACTACCAGTGTTTTCATCCCCCTCAGCTTTGGGAGAGAGAAGTTCTTTTCCAAACCAGAGCAGCTGAGAGATCTAAGACACCTTTCTCTTACTCAATCCCCACTCACAAGATGGAAGTTCTCTGCCAGGTGTGGCAGACCGAAAATAGCGGGCCCGCCGTCCCTTCATTACAGCTGACTCATACAGCAGAGATTCCATGCTGAGAGAGGCTAGCCTGGAAGACTGAAGCTGCGGCTGATCCTAGCATCCCACGCGTGAGCCAGAGTGTCACTTCAAGAGCCGCAGACAACTGTTTCCACTCCTAGCTCAGAACGTTGGTGCAGAATTTAGGACCCAGAGGAAAGGAAAAACTTAAAAATCAGTAAGCTCTTCAGCTCTCCATAAGGAGACTGGCTTTATTTGCAACAGAACTGGAGAATTTGAAGCTGAAGGGCACTTCAAGCAGTCAAGATTATTTTAGTGTGCAATGAATAAACAGAAGAGTTCTAGCTCTATTAGAGCAACAAGGTAAAACTAGACAAGCTAGTCATTTTACAGAGAAAACTGGATAGAGAGAAGCTAAAATGAGACCCCTTAGAGTCAAAGCAAGCTTCAAACAATGGCCTCAAACACTATATAGAAAAGGAACTCCGATTCTATTTTATCAGGCCATGGAACAATTTATGCCGCATACTTCATCAAAAATAGTAGAAAAGTTAGTTGTCGGTTATAGGAGACTAATACTAGGAGCGATGTGAAAAGAGACCCATTCAAAATGTATTGGGAGAGCAGAAAAAGACAACCAAGGAGAGCCCAGCTAAAACCATCAGCCCTGAAAAAGTGAGGGATCTGAGTGACTGTCTGCATGTTCAAGGCTACAACCTCTGAAGATTACAGAGATTACATACTGTGAGGTAAATACATTTTTCTGTATTAGTCTAACCAAGCAACTAAACAAATCAACAACAACAACAACAAACAAGCAAACGACAAAAACAAACTCTTTAGGGAGGGGTTGGCAGTACCCAGAGTTGCTACAATATATTATTTAAATCGTGCAGTCAACATAAAAGCAATTATGAAACATATAAAGAAACACAAAAGTGTGTCTCATACACAGGTAACAACCACAACTGAGCAATTAATGCACTCTGCTGTTGACAGGGCCAGGATGCTAGACTTAGCAGAAAAGAAATTAGGAAGACTTATCTTAAACATTTGCAAAAAATAAAAGGAAACCACTATTAAAGATACAGCGGCAATAACTCATCAAATAAAAAAACAGCAACAACAAACAGAAATATTAAAAAATAAAAATTCTGAGGTTGAAAAATAGAATAACTAAAGTTTTTACAGAAAAAAAGCTCTATAGTAGATTTGAGCTGACAGAAGAAAGCATGAGCAAATTGAAAATAGATGAATATCTGAATTCAAATATGAAGAGCAGAAAGACAAAAGAATGAAGAGAAATGTGAGATGCCATTAGCACACCAACATACAGTTAATGGGGTTACCAGAGAATGAGAGAGAGAAATAAGCAGAAAAAAATGCTCAAGTAAATAGTGGTCAAAAAAGTCCCACATTAAATGAAAAATGATTAAACTTCACATCCAAGTAACTCAATGAACTCTACATAGGATAAATACAAAGTGATGCACACACAGATGTACCATGGTAAAATTATTAAAAGACAAAGTTGTCAAGACAATGTTAAAAGTGACAGGAAAAAAAATTCCACTTTTCAGCTTTAAAAAGTTCAATAATGTTAACCACTCTCTTCTCATCAGACAGTGGAGACCAGAGAACAACTGGATGAAAAATTCAGAGCACCGGGGGAAAACGTCAGTCAAAAATTATATCCTGCAAAACTATCTTCCAGAAACAATAAACAAAAGTCAATAAAAAAAATTTTTTGGCAAATGTGTGCTATAAGAAATAGCAGAAGAGTTCTTCAGGCTGAAACCTAATGATGACAGATAGTAATCTGAATGGACACAAGTTTTAAAAGGAAATGCACGCAAAGGTAATTATGTTGGAATGTATAAAAGACAGTAAAATTGCATATTTCTTTTTTTCTTCTCTTGCTTATTTAAAGAGCGATTGCATGAAACAATATGTGTTACTTATATTTTTAGACCTGTAACATATGATATCTGACAATTAAGTTCGTGACCTTGCCACCATGCCCTTACGTTAGCAGCATTATACAAACAATTTGGTAAGGTTTCATAATCTTGGCGTAACACAGTCTCATAGCTGTGTTCATCTCGCCTTGTGGTGGTGCCTTGCTGAGTGGCATTCATTATTGTTATTGCATGTTTTTGTGTGCTGTTGCTAGAAGGTCGGACCTTGAATTACGGCAATGGACGAACATTAAATTTCTTGTTAAACTTGACGGTAGTGGAAGATTTATTATTGTTAAGGTGATAATATTCTCTAAACTGATAGACAGATTCAAAACAATCTCTATCAAAACTAAATTTTTGCAGAAATGGACATGCTGATTTCAATTTAAAATAAAAATATAAGGGTTCCAAAATGGCCAAAATAGTATTTTGAATTACTGCAGCAACCCAACAGCAGTTTTTAAAATGTGTAAATAATCTGAGTATTTGCCAAAGATCTGAATATAGTCAATAAGCACATGAATAGATGTGCAATATCACTGAGAAATTGTCTATTAGAAAAATACAAATAAGATACCAGTTCAGACTTATCAAGGTAGCCATAGTCTAATAGGTAATGAAAAGTATTGTCCAAGATGTGCAAAATTTGGGGCTCTTGTAAGCTACTGGATTTAATTTAAAATGGTGCAGCCACATGTATGTTTGTTGCAGCTCTATTCGCAATAGCAAAAACATGGAACCAACCATGTTGCCCATCAGCTGGATAAAGAAAATGTGGTACATATACACAATGGAATATTATGCAACCACAAAGAAGGACAAATATATGGACTTCACAGCAACATGGATGGATTTGGAATTGATCATACTCAGTGATCTATCACAGAAACAAAGAACAGCATTCCATATGTTCTCACTCATAAGCGGATCTTAGACAATTATAATACTATAATACTATAAGAAAAGGATTGGCAGTAGTGGGAAACTGTCAGGGGAGGGGGGTTGGAGTTGGCATTTGAGGGAAACTGCTAGGGGAGGGAAGGGCATACCTCATCAACAAGGGTGCCTGCATAATCAATGTTTGTATACCTAACCCTGAATTTTACCCCACAGCTTTATAATAAAAAAATAATAAATAAAATAAAAGTACAATTTAAAAAATGGTGCAGCCAGTTTGTAAAACATTTTATCCTAAAATTGATTGTGGTGATAGTTGCATTAACTCTGTGTACATACAAAAAACATTCAATTCTATATTTTAAAAGGGGGAATTTTCTAGTATGTGAATTATAACCCAATTAAACTGCTTTTTCTAGGTGAAATTGCTCCAGCAAGTCGATCTCACATTTTCTTCAGTCTTTTCAGTAAAACATACCAGAAGACAGATAAAATATGAAAGCCAGAATGAATGATCAACCTGTCATGAAACTGAAATTTTCAATAATTGCAATTTGAGAAAAATATCTTTTTTTCCCTCTTTTAATTTTTATTTTAAAATTGTGGGGTACAATTCGGGATTAGGTATACAAATACTCATTGTGCAGGTACCCTTATTGATGAGGTGTGCTCCCGCTTCCCCAGGCAGTTATTGATTACTGTCAATTTCACCTCCCCCCCAGTCCCTCCTCCCTGCAGTTTCCCGCTACTTCCAAGCCTTTTCTTATAGTAACATGGTAGTTTTTCAAGGACCACTTATGAGTGAGAACAAGTGATAAGCAGCTCTTTGTTTCTGTGAGAGATCACTCAGCATTATAAGCTCTAATTCCATCCAAGTTGCTGTGAAGTTGATGATTTTGTTCTTTTGGATGGCTACATAATATTCCATTGTGCATATGTAACTCATTTTTTTTTTTTTAATCCAGTCCTCTTCTGATGGGCAGCATGGTTGGTTCCATGTTCTTGCTATTGTGAACAACGCTGCAATAAACATACATGTGTAGGTAAGTGACCTGAGTTCTTCTGGGTATATTCCCAGTAGAAGGACTGTGGGGTCATATGGAAGGTCAATTTTTAGAACTTTTAAGAATCGCCACACTGATTTCCATAGAGGCTGTACTAGTTTACACACTCCCACTAACCGTAAAAGTATTCCCTTTTCGCCACATCCTCTCTGGCATCTGTTATTTTTTGAGTTATTGATAATGGCCATCCTGACTGGAGTTAGGTGGTATCTCAGTATAGTTTTAATTTGCATCTCCTTGATGACTAATGAGGCTGAACATTTTTTCATGTATCTGTTGATTGCTCGTATGTCTTCTTTTGAGAAGTGTCTACTGGGGAGAGGAGAACCTATTCAGTAAATGGTGCTGGGAAAACTGGCTGACCACATGCAGAAGATTGAAACAGGATCCCTACCTATCTCCATACACAAAAATTAACTCTAAATGGATCAGAGACCTAAATGTGAAACCTCAAACCATAAAAATCTTAGAAAATTCAGGACAACCCTTATGGAAATTGGAACTGGCATCCAATTCCTGAACAAAACCTGAAATCCACAGGCCATAAGAGATAAGCTAGACAAGTGAGACCTCATTAAACTGACAAGCTTCTGCAAAGCCAAAGAAACCATCAAGAGAGCAGGGAGACAGCCCAGAGACTATGAAAAAATATTTGCCAACTCCGTGTCTGACAAAGGCCTAACATCAAGGCTCTACAAGGAACTCAAATGTGCTGAAAAGAAGAAAACAAAACAGCCCCATTACAAAGTGGGCAAAAGAAAAACAATATTTTAAAAAATACAATTGATGTATGCTCATGCTCAGCCAAGTCAAAAATAACTGACCATTCCCCAACCTTCCCTAAATAGGTTGTCAAACTCTTTCTTTTTTTCTTATTTTTTTTTAAAAGCTGTGGGGAACTACCCAGGGTTAGGTATACAAATGGTCATTGTGTAGGTAATGTTTGGGCCTCACTTTTTTCAATTATTTGTAACACTGGGTTGAGAAGCAAATTTTTGTCGCCCTTGAAAGTTGAGCTACTGTCCTACCCGGTATGTACTAGTTTCCCTGACACATTTTAGTTCTTTCTCAACATTAGTTTCTTCCTACTTACATCAGGAGACAGAAATACTCAACAAATTACAAACCAGCATGGATTTAGGGAGGAAGTTGTGGGGAGGAGTGACATCTTGGAAGCGGTAAAAATTGTCGTTCAGATAGGGAGTTGGAATAGATCATAGCAACAGCGCACAGTAGTGTTTATTTCAAGTGTACTGCATCCGTTTATGGAAACAGCAGTTCAGAAAGTGACACTTCAAAAATGTATCATTTCAGACCTGCATAATCATGTGGATTAAATTTGTCTAGATATGAGAATTGGACTAAAAGTTGTGCAAATGAAACTGCCATCCTGCTGTGGATATGAAAACAGAATTTAGACAGCTTCCACATTGCCAGAGAGTGGAGTCAAGGGTTATGCTACACTTCAAGTGGACAAATTCAATTTCACATTAAAAAGAAAACTCTGGAATCATCATAGTTCTCATAGTTAAAGGTTGGATTCGTGGGAGATTTATTTATATATAAATATATTTATATATATTTATATGTATACATAAAATAGAAAGGCTGAATATCTCAAAATATCTTTGTTCCTTTTACAACACTTAAAGAAAATAAAACTTTTGTTAACAAGAAATAGAGAGGATATAGGTTTCAACTTTGCTTCTAAGTGGTTTATTTCTATTTCTCCTTTTTCAAAAAGCAATCAGCAATATAGTAATTTATGGACCTTGTATTAGCGAATACAGGGGATGTTAATAACATTTAAAAGTCATTGTTTTTACTTATATTTTGAATAAAAGGCAACAATAAAGTTAGTAATATTCTAATGGAATAATTTTATTGTTTCTGTGGTTCAAATAGCTGTTGATAGAAAATGAATCAAATAAGTTATGTATATATCATTTGGTTTATTTTTATTTATTTATTTATTTATTTTTGAGTTGGAGTCTCACTCTGTCGCCCAGACTGGAGTGCAGTGGCTGCTCCCGGCCACCGCAGCCTCGACCAGCTTGGCTCTGACGATCCTTCCGCCTCAGCCTTTCAAGTAGCTGGAATTACAGGTGCGTGCTACCACTCCCAGCTAATTTTTTTTATTTATTTATTGTAGAGATGAGGTCTCACCAAATTACCCAGACGGGTCTCGAACCCGTGGGCTCAGGCAATCCACTTACCTCAGCCTCCCAAGGCGCAGGATTACAGGCTGAGCCACCGAGCCCGGCTTATAATTTGGTTTAAAAAGAGGGGTTGAATCCCAATATAGAATTTTTCCCCCATATCTAGTGTCTCTTAAACATCCTTAATAATGCCTGGCCAATAGTAGAGCTCAATAAGTGATGTTGAATATTGAAAAACATTTAGAATGTACTAGGGAGTATGTACTAGGGAAAATGTGCTAGGTAATTTGAATTCTTTGCACATTCTTGATATTAGTCCTCTGTTGAACACACAGTTTGCAGGTACTTTCTTCCATATTGAAGGTCATCTATTAACTTAGTTGATGGATTCTTTTACTGTGTGAAAACTCTTTAATTTGATTAGACTCAATTTGTCAATTTTAGTTTTTGTTGCTTTTGCTTTTGAGGTCTTGATCTTGCATTCATTCATTGACCAGGCTGATATTCAAGAGTGTTTCCTAAGCTTTCTTTAAGGATTTTTATAGTTTTGAGATCTTACATCTAAATTATTAATCTAATTAATTATTGAGTTAATTACTGTATATAACAAGAAGAAGAGATTCAGCTTCACTCTTCTACATATAGCTATCCAGTTTTCCAAGATCCATTTTGTTAAATAGGGAGTTCTTTATCCAGTTGCTTTTGTCAACTTTGTCAAAGATGAAATGGTGCCTTTATTTCCGGGTTCTCAGTTTTGTTCTATTGGCCTGTGTGTCTATTTTTTTGTACCAGTTGCATGCTGTTTGGTTGCTGTAGTCTTGTAGTAAAGTTTGAAAACTGGTAATGGGATACTTCCGGTTTTGTTCTTTTTTGCCTCGGATTGCTTTAGCTATTCGAACTCTTTTTTTGCTTTTATAAAAACTTAAATTTTTTTTCCTTGATCTGTGAGAAATGATGATTATAATTTGATAGGAATTTCTTTGAATCTGTAGATGACTTTAGGCAGTATGGACATTTAAAAAAATATTAATTTTTCTAATCTATGAGCATGGAATGTCTTTTCATTTGATAGTGTTTTCTTTACTTTCTTTTAGCAGTGGTTGGTAGTTCTTGTTGCAGATAACTTTCACCTCTTTTGTTAGCTGTATGTCAAGGTATTTATTTATTGTGGCTATTGTAAATGGGAGTGTGGGGACCGTGCATGCTCCTCAAATCCAGAGCAGGTGGTCCATGTTTACTGGTGAGCATCGTAGATGGAGGAGACTGAAGGGTAGCAGGAGAGTTTTTGTGTGGTAACAATGTATACACTTATTCAACATACCATTCTGTGAAACTCTGCCCATTTCTTGGATATCTGGAATGAATAATCTTGAAGTCCCAATACAAACAGGACAACTCTGAGAAAATCCGTGAAAAATACGTTTAAGACATCAGATTTATTTCCTGAATCTAATATCTTCTGATAATATATAACTAGAATATATGCTAAGAAACTTTAGTAGTTTGAATTTAAGTCCTATTTTGTCTAGTATTTGATCTGTCTTGTGTTTGACCTATCTTGCTTTACCAAAACATAATGGTTACCCTTTTTCCAGAAAGTGGCAAAAGTATGAGAAGTTTAGAAATCCCATCGTTTTTTTTTCTTTTTCTTCTTTTTTTAAGCATGCAACTCATTAGCCAAATATCTCAATAGCCATTATCAGAATAGTTATACAATAACCATAGAGTTAATAATACTTTAAGCTGTTATATTTAGTGATGCCGATCTCAAATGGCAATCTCAAACTCAGAAACTCTTAGAGTAGGTATACAATCCCAGATATCTAAGGAACAATTTTCATGCCTCAGGAAATTGCCAAATAGCACGTTCCCTAAAGTGTTATTGAACTCATCCTAAAAGTGCCTGATACTGCAGAAATATTAGGATATTCTAGAAAACTGGCAAGCTGGTATTGCAATGAAGACTGAGGAAATACTGTAGTTCTTCAGACTTTATTAGCTTTTCCAGAGACTCTTTTTCTTTCATGATCTACAGTAACAACATCTCTTTGAAAAATAGCTTTGGCTGTATATCCTGAAAGGCAATGCCACTGCAGATTTCAAAACTGTTGCCTTAAAAAAAAATCTGTGAAAATAACCATCACTAAGTATTTAAAATAGATACTGCATATGGTCACAGATAATTATTTCCTTCGGACCAGGAAGCAGTAGTCAATCAAATCTAATAAAAAAGTATGTTCAAAATTGTTTAATAGCAGTAACATTTGATATAAGCTATGTTTATAGTGATTTCAAGGTGATTGTTTAAAAGTACAAGGTGAAAACACCCATTGGCCAGAATAGAGCGCACATTTTGGTGATGCTTGAAAAACCTACAAGAAAGAAAATGGAATCCCTATGATCAATAAAATCAGGGTAAGGTTGGCTTCTTTAGACCTGAAGCAGACCAGACCAAATCATAGTGGTTCAAGCATCCAACCTGCTCTATGTCTCAGATATTTAAACTTTCCAAACTGGCATCTTGGAATTTCATTTGGGTGCCAGATTTTGCCACTCATGACAAGACAGTGTCAGCAAAAATGAGAATAGTCACTACATTAATGCAAAAATGAGAATAGTCACTACATTAATGCCAAAGCAATACTTCCTGCACCACCACTTTTTTGTAGACCATATGCTACCTAAGGGTAAATGTTATTTATCTGATCAGCTATATATAGTTGCTGTAATAGTAAGTGATAGCTAAGAAAGTATGCACCCTAACCAAGATTTAGAATTTCCTCACTGGGCCAGGCTTGGTGGCTCAGTCTGTAATCCCAGCACTTTGGGAGTCGAGGTGAGTGGATTGCCTGAGCCTGTGGGTTTGAGATCTGCCCGGGCAACTTGGCGAGACCTTGTCTCTGCAATAAATCAAAAAATTAGTTGGGCATGGTAGTGCATGCCTGTAGTTCTGGCTACCTGGAAGGGTGAGGGGAAAGGACTGCCGGAGTCCAGCAGGTCAAGGCTGCGGTGGCCGGGAGCGTGCCACTGCACTCCAGGCTAGGCAACAGAGTGAGATCCTAACTCAAAAAAAAAAAAAAAAAAAAAAAAAATCCCTCACTGAATAGACACAGCTTTGCTCTTCTTAACCTCTCACATCAGGATACTCTCTCAGTTCTACCAGGGGTCAGGCAAATCTGTGTTTTGTTTTTAGTTTTGAGTAAAAAACTATTGATGCCATAGAGTAAAACCAAATCATTCCCATTCTCTAAGAAGAAAATGCTATCTCATATCCTTCTTTAAAGATGTCAGTCCTGGAGTATCATACAAGTACTCAAAAAGTTGTGGCAGCAAGATAAAGTGTGTTTTTGGTATATTGGAGTTAAATTAAAAAGAATGTATGTTTCTTAGGAGAAGATTATGGAAGCAGTGATTTCAACCACAAAACATCGTAGTAAATATTCTTTCATAAGTGCATGTTAGAATATTTCATTATAAGGCAAGACCAAGTTTGATTTTTATTTAATGAACTCAAGCTTCCTGTCAGTGTGAGTCATTCTAGCAACACACCTGAATACACAATGTATGGCCATATCAGTCTTTAACAGATTAAAAGGCAAGGGGGATACTCAGGTTTGATTAGGCTAGGTGATTGCAAATTTCTCTTCTTGATATCTTAAATTCTGTTCCTTGTAGGAAAATCATTCTACTTAAGAAAATGATGAGATGATATTTTAATGAAGTATGCAAGAGATATAATTTACAACTGATGCTTAATGTATGTCTTATAGATTTTTTGGTTATGTGCTTACTTCTCAAAAATATCTCCCTAGCATATTTTCCAAAGTGGTCTATTAAATGCAGGTGAAGAACAAAAGTATGTATCTTTAAGGAAAAAAATATATAACAGTTCAAGATCTATTTCGGCCTAAAGACATGAAGAGTCTTTAGATAACTGCTCTAACTGGGGCACCAATTTTGACTTTTCCTTACAATTTTTGTTGAAGATTTTAGTTCAAGGAAGTGAAAGAAGAGTGATGATTCTTTGAAACCTGAATTGAAAACACCTTAATTTCTCTAACCCTTGGGAGCAAAGCGTGACAGAGAGCTAAAAAAAAAAAAAGGCAAATAGAAAACATTAGAGGTATCTAAGTTATTGGCAACATTTTTTATTCTATGCATATAGATCTGGAAGAAGTCACTGTCACTAGACTATGATGACTTCACCTAATGGCCAACATCTTACTTATTTTTGTGTCCATGGGATCCTAACAGAATCTACAATCAGAACAGGTACTTAAAACATACTTCCAGGACTTTATTGACTGTGGATGGCTAGAAGGTTAAGAGCTTATCTAAGAATGATTTCATTCTTGTTTCCTATGGCACTTGGAATTTGTAGTTGTTCTCAGACTTGGATTCACACAGATGCCTGAGACCCATGCCCAAAGACTGATTCAGTTTTGGGAAAAAGCCTGGGTATCACTGTTTTGCAAAAGACTTCCAGGTAATTCTCATGTGCATCAGGCTTGAGATTCACTACCACTGTCCAAGAGCTGTGATTCTCAAACCGTAAAATGTATGCAAATCATTTGGTTATCTCATTAAAACTCAGATTCTGATCCAGAATGTGTGGAGCAGAGTCTGACATTTTTCATTTGTAACAAGCATCTGAGGGACGGGTGCTGCTGAGTTCTGGTTTGCCTAGGATGTGAGACTTTCTGTGCTAACCCAGGTGGGTTTTAGGCAAACTGGGTCAATTGGGACCCTAATTGTGGATTTATAGACTACATTTTATATAGTAAGGTCCTAGGGCAGAGGTTCTCAAATTATAGCATGCTTCAGATTCACCCGTAATGATTATTAATACCCAGATTGCTCCCATCTACTTCTTAGAATTTCTCCTTCAGTAGACCTCGGGTAGGTTCTGAGGGTCTTTTGTTTGTTTGTTTTTGAGCTGGAGTCTTACTTCATTGCCCAGACAACAGTGCAGTGGCACACTCACAACCACCACAGCGTTGACTTGCTGGGCTCCAGCGATCCTTCCACCTCAGCCTTCCAAGTAGCCAGAACTACAGGAACATGCTACCATGCCTGGCTAATTTTTTTATTCATTTATTGTAGAGACAAGGTCTTGCCAAGTTGCCCCGGCTGATCTTGAACCCTCAGGCTCAGGCAATCCTTTCTCCTCGGCCTCCCTAAGTGCTGGGATGACAGGCTAATCCAATTAAAAGTACCTGAATGATGCCAATGCTGCTAGTAGGGACACTGCTCTTTCTGGAACATTAGATCCAAACCAGCAGTTCTCAAATTTGCCTGCAAAGCGATTTTGCCCGAAGAGCTTTTAACCCACTAGTGGCTGAGCCTTATCCCCATTGGTTTTTTTGGGGTCCATTTCCAGATTTTAAAAAGCACCCCAAGTGATTTTAATAAGCAGGCAAGTCTGAGATTTATGGTAAATATGTATATTATAATTATCTGTAGTTCAAATATAGATTCACTTTTGTGTATTTGATGTTCCTGTTTATTCATGCCACTCTCTGCTCTATCAACGCGGAATACCATGAATGACTGAGCAACGACATTACAAGTCTGAATCCACACTGAGCTATTTCTTTTTCTTGGGTGTACTTTTCTTTGGAGGACCAAAGAAGGGAGGATTTAAACAGGATTCAAAATTCCCCACTTGAGAGCAGTCTGTTCCTCGTTTCTACCTCTGGATACTTTTGATGGTCTCAAGACTTTCAAAGTCAGTAAGGGCAGGAACAAAGTCTATACTACTATCCAGTTCCCTCTTTCCTGCTTCTTTCTTTCTTCCCCTTTTCTTCCTACATTTTTTCCCTTTTCATCCCTCTTTAATTACCTTTCTCTTTTTTATCTTTCTCCCCCTTTTTAAAACTGGACTGATAACTGCTACCACTGCCACTTTGCTGCCACTTTGATATCAAAATAGCAGACTGCTAATATTCATTTTCCCAGTCTGGCTTCATATCCACCTCTTTCTACTGTTTCTCATGATATTTGCTCTCAGATTTCTCATTCATAACTCATGTTTGCTGTCTGAGCATTTAATGGTTTCTAACATTATCTAATTATTGTTCATATAAAAATAAGATTTTCACTTTTTTATGCTATTACCCACAAATAAATCATTACCTTTCCCACCAACTTTTCAGTGTACTTAATATCAACCTTTATGATGAAACTGATATTTAGCATGTCTTTATGAATATATGAATATTATCCACAGTTGAATTACAAATGGTATTCAATTACATTTCTTATCAAATGTTTGTTTTCCTGAGTGCTTAGGGTTGCTGCTCTTTTTTTTTTTTTTTTCTGGCTTGTTTGCTTACTTTTTGGCGTAACCCTAACTGCCTAATCCCTAAACTTTCCTACATAAGTATAAATGTCTCCTCATGATATTTGTACAGAACAGATACTTTGCACATTTAAAAAAAATTTTTGTTTATTTGATTTTCATCAATACATCTGTTAATGATCCCCATGGGTTTTTTGCTTGTTTGCTTTTTTGTTTTTAGTCAGAGTCTCACTATCACCCATGCTGGAATGCAGTAGCACCCTGACAGCCCCGCAGCCTTGAACTGCTGGCCTTAGGCGATAATTCCCACCTCAGCCTCTCAAGTAGCTGGAACTACAGGTGTATACCACCATGCCTGACTAATTTTTTGATTTATTGTAGAGACGAGGTCTTGCCAAGTTACCCGGGTTGGTCTCGAATTCCTGGGCTCAGGCAATCCCCTCGTCTCCACCTCCCAAAGTGCTGGGATTACAGGGGTGAGCCACCACACTGGGTTGCATCCCCATGTCTTTGTTACAGTCTCCTCTGGAACCCTGCCCACCGACCTATAGCTGAGCTCTTTTCCTGGGATGTCTCTTTATCACCCATTTTGCAATGTTTTTATGCTTACTGTTCTGTTGGGTCCACTCCTTCCAGGATCCCATCATCCTTTTTTGACTTCCTCCATCACGTTGCCAAAGCACACACTTGAGTAGCTTCATGAGAAAAGGTGTGTCAAAGGTAATTTCTATTTTTGGGGGGGTGGGAGAGTCCTGTTTGTATAAAAATGTTTAGTATTCCTGGTTTAAAGAGAATATAATTCTGAGTTGAAAATAATTTTCTTTCAAGATTTTGAAGGAATAGCTCTATCCAATTCTAAGTCCCAGAATTGCTATTGGGAAGTCTATTGCCATTAAGAGTCCTGTGCTCTGAGGAGCTACATTTTTTTCCCCTTCCTTGTAGCTTTTAATATATATTTGCTTCTCTGGTGTTTTGAAATTTCTTCAGGAGATACTTTGGTAGTGCTCATTTCTGCATTCTAGGTGCTTGGAACACAGTAGAAGCTTCTAGTTAGAAATTTGAGCCCATTCATCCTGGAAGGTTTTCTTGTGTTGGCTCCTTTCTAAACTTCTTTCTTTTATTAAACTATTGGGGGCTAGAAACTGAGTATCTTTTAAATTTTTTTTACTCATTTTTTTTCCAATAACTTTTGTTTTTCTTGCACTTTCATGAAAAGCTACTAAAATTTATTTTATGATCCTTATGTTAAAATTTCTATTTCTACTATCATATTTTCAAGAGATAATTTTTCAAATTCTTTGAGTAATCTGTTTTATAAAACCCTGTTATTGTTTCATAAATACAGTAATTTTCCATTTCCCTGAGGAATTTGATGATAAATATTTGGCATTTTATTTATAAACTCTGTGACATCCTAGTTTGTAGTCTGTATCCTCCTATTATTTTAAATCTTGTCTTTCATGTTTAAGGCTTTCCTCCTTTAAATATCTTCTTACCTTCTTACATAAAAGTAAGGCATTTAAAAGCTGATCAGGCCGGGCTCGGTGGCTCAGCCTGTAATCCCGCGCCTTTGGGAGGCTGAGGTGAGTGAATTGCCTGAGCCCGCGGGTTCGAGACCCGCCTGGGCAGTGAGACCTCATCTCTACAATAAATCAAAAAATCAGCTGGGCGTGGTGGCGCATGCCTGTAATTCCGGCTACTCGGAAGGCTGAGGCGGAAGGATCGCCGGAGCCCAGCAGGCCGAGGCTGCGGTGGCCGGGAGCGGCCACTGCACTCCAGTCTGGGTGACAGAGTGAGACTCCAACTCAAAAAAAAATAAAAATAAAAATAAAAAATAAAAGCTGATCAGAAGACCTTGTGTGCAGTAAAAGAAGAGTGATAAAGATGTTGAAAGTTGGGATTCATTGTATAGTAGTTGGTGGGGCCTAGATATTTTGTTTGAAGACGTCTGAAGATCAGGATTAGTATGTCTTATACACAGTGTTAGGCCAATTCATGCTCTCCTGAGAGAAAGGAATCATTTCGTTTTCTCATCTAAGGGATATACTTAGCTTCGGGCTTTCCATGTCTCATGCGGGGCAAGAAAGTGTAAGACGCACAATTCATTGTCCATATACCTTTACTTAATCTTTCTGTTCGCTAATATATTGGCACTATTCAACCTCTCTGAAGATTATCATCCAGTTTTCTATTGAATTGGGGGGAAAAGTCTGAGGGTTGAAACAAACAAAGGCCAAACCAACAGACCATCAGTTAATTCTCTTTTATCTTGCCCTGTCTCCACATCGCTCTTTTCTGAGATATCTGCTATTCCTAAGACCTGAGCCTTTCTAAAGTTCTAAAACATGAACCACCTTTTTCTAGGCTTCCACTCAGGCAGGCTAACGTTCAACTTTCTGAGGTCTGTGAACTTGGGTGTCACTTCCTACTAGCTTTTCATCTACCAAAATTGTATACACATTTTTTTTTCTTCTGGTTTATTCCACATTCTCTTTATTCTTTGGGTTTCATGTAATTTGTTGTATTTATTTATTTATTTGAGTTGAAATCTCACTTCTTCGCCCAGGCTGGAGTGCAGTGGCATGCTCACGACCACCCCAGCAACTACCTGCTGGTCTTCGGTGAGCCTTCTGCCTCAGCCTTCCAAGTAGCCAGAGCGACCATGGCCAGCTATTTTTTATTTTATCGTGGAGTCGAGGTCTCACCAAGTTGCCTGGGCTGGCCTCGAACCCACAGCTTGCCTTGGTCTCCCAAAGTGCTGGGATTAAAGGCTGAGCCACCGAGCCTGACCAGATTTCATGTCCTTTAAAAAGCCTTTTTATTATCACGTTATCTAGATTTTGGAAGGAATTGAGGTGGATTCGTCTCAATTGGCCACATTTAATAACATTAACTCCTCTACTCTTCCTTGTACAGGTGGTAGAAAAAAATTATACTGTTTTACTGCTTGGAAAGAAGTGTTATTCTTATTCTATTGATCATCCTCCCTTTGTAAGAAAAGTGAGATAAGAATGGGGCTTATGGGAAATTAGACCATTTTTGCTTACCTCATCTGACAAAAAATGTGCACACCTGCCTTGCTCAGCAGACTTCCCCATGAAAATTTGAAAACAGAATTCAACCTGGTAGTCAAATCCTCATCTCTCAATGTCTTCTGGGTATATAATTTTTCTGCAATATTGCAGAGACAGATAAATAAGTTAGTATGCAAAATAATTGTCAACAGCACTTGTTCAATCTTGAGTTTCCTGTCAAAATAATATATACATATATATGTAGATATGCTTCAACATATGTAACTTTGTATAAATATATTGTATGTACAGTTTTCAACTTGCAGTTTCAATGTAATGCGCATTACTCAATACATTACATATATTTAACATTTTCTTATAGGCTTTGTGTTGTCTGATTTTTGTCCAGCTGTAGGCTAATGTAAGTGCCCTGAGCATGATTAAGATAGGCTAAGCTAAGCTATTATGTTTGGCAATTTAAGTGTATTCAGTGCATTTTAGATTTATAATATTTTCAACTTACTATGAGTTCATCTGGACATAACTTCATTGTAAGTAGAAGAACACAGACACACACATAAATGTATACACACACAATTTTTAAAATACACATTTTAAGAAGGTTATACTTTCAAGAACTAATGGATTGTAGGAATTTGAATGTATTCTTCATTTATATTTTCCAAGTCATCTCCCAAATAATATGGATTGCATGTTCAATAAGGGAAAATGTATAAAGAAATTAAACCTCAGGGTTCCACTTTTAGTGAATGTAAACGGTGGCTGTTTCTGGATACGTTAACGGAAGTTAAGAGAAGATTATCATTAGAGAAGCCTAAACTGAGAGTAAAGTTCCTGCCATGCTTTAAGATCAGGCTGTAGCTGCATGCCTGTAGTTCCGGCTGCTTGGAAGGCTGAGGGGGAAGGATCGTGGGAACCCAGCAGATCGATGCTGGGGTGGCCATGAGTGTGCCACTGCACTCTAGCCTGGGCGACAGAGTGAGACTCCAACCAAAAAAAAAAAAAAAAAAGAAAGAAAGAAAGTAAAAGAAAAGATCGGGTTGGTACAATGGAAAATAACTTAGTTAAAATTACCTTTCTGCTAAGCTTGAAGTCGTCCTGAACATTTATTTTCAGCTTCTTATGAACTTGAGGCCATTTTAGGGATCGGAAACTTAAGGCAATGTTGATTTGGGGACTATATGGCTTGTTTGCTGTATTCTTGTGAAACCACAAGAGTCTTCCTTGCCTGGGTATTTGAACACTGAAGAAACATCTTCCAAGGCTGCAGTGTAGATTTCCCCAAAGTATCTTGTCAACCTGGGCAAGAAAATGAGGACTAGAGAGGATTGCCATGTACTTTGTTCAGCACATTGCTCTGTCAAATTGTTTTTTAATATTTCACTCAGCCCAGAAATGACTTTAACAGTTTTCTATGGCACAGCAATTTCCAGAATGCATGTGTGAGGTCACTGAACCGTTGTGTTCCTCATCAGAGTTAAAGAAATTGTATTAATCTTTTCATTGTCTCCCCTCACATACAGCAGAATGACTGATTGCTTGGCATATGCTGGTGTACCACATGGTACCAAACAGATGGAGACCGTTCAGGCAGAAGCTGGGTCGGGCAAAGATATACTCCACAATTTTGTGTTTGTGAAGAGAAACAATTGGGCGGGCTTCCTTTGCTTCCTCTTCTGATATTTGGATTTGAACTAGGCAGGGGAAAATATTACCCTGAATTAATTGTTGTCACTTCTATTGATCTGTATTCTATTAAATGAGAACACATTTGCAATTAATCCATAGGGGAAGAGCAACCCAAGTAAATCAGCTAACACTGGAAATTAAACAATATATTGAATCATTTTATTTTTTTATTTCAGAAATGAAAAATTAATAACACTGAACACTTAATTCTCTTCCTGTAATTTGCTTCCCATATTTTGAGTGCATTCCTTTATTTTAGTAAATATTTGTAACACAATAGCAGGCACTGATTTAAGAACTGGAGATAGCGTGAGAAATCAAATGTAGAAACCCGATCCTCATGCCACGTCCATTCTAGTAGATAGAAGATAAAAATAGAAATAAACAAAATATATTTCTAAGTAATGGAAGATGCCAAGTGCTATGAAGAATAATAAATAATGCAGGTTAAGAGAGAAAAGACGAACTAAAAAAGCAGAAGAAAGCTCATTGTTTTATAGAAGAAAATTATAGAAGCTGTCTTCAACATGGTCACCCTTGGACATAAGTAAGATCTCTGCACAGATGAAGAGAGAAAATGTAAGAGTCCCGAGGTGAGCTCATGCAGGGGTACACAGCACACGTGAGAAATAACAAAGGGTCATTGCAACGGATGAAAGCTGAGAAAGTGGGAAAGTGGAGAGAAAGCAAAAAGGAAAGTACTTAGCAGAGCATGTAGGAACTTTTAGGCATGTATAAAAACTTAGATTCTGCTCTGCATGAGAAAGGAAAATACATAGAGTACTAAAAATCAGAGAAAGGATATCATTTGACTTATATTTTAAAGGGGTCACTCTGGATACTTGCTTGAGTTCTGTAGAAAGACAACGGTTGCTTTAAACCTTTCTGAAGAGTATAGTGATAATCAAGATGTGAGATCATGGTGCCCTAACCCAAGATGTGGCAGATAATTGTGGTCCACAGTTATATTCTAGATATAAGTTGAAAAAACTACCCCAAAGCCTTGGAGATGTATGTATTATGGGGTGTAATATATTCAAAAAGTTTAAAATAATGGTATTTAAAATTAGAGGCTGGTACTCCTAGAACAGTATAATACAGACATCTGAAAATTGTCCATTCCATAGAGGCAATAAGAGTACTGTCAAAATTGTCTGAATAAAGCTTTTCAGAACTATGGAAATTAAGCAAAAACTTAGAGTCATCTAAGGAGAATTTATTTAAGAAAGATGACTGAATCTTGGTAAAACTGTAAACTTTTTGGTGTTTACTTTTGCCTTATTCTCATTACCCTTCTCCAATTCCATGGTAGACTTGAAAAATAACAGTCTACAATTGCATTTACAGCTAGCAGGCTGGTAGCCACCTGTGGCAGTAGAACAGGGCTGGACCTCTCTCAAAGCCCCAATCTCAGAGAATTGTCATAAATGGACTGCTGTGATTTCTTGGAAGAATCCAAGTACAAGGCAGTTCTGATTCATGGTTTGATTCATTTGTATGATCTGAAGTATGGCTTGCCTAGTATTTTTTTTTATTGTTGTTTGTTTGCTTGTTTTTCCTTTTCCCTGGAGGATATTTGGAAACAACTAGAGGCAACCAACAAACTTTGCAACAACAGGAGCCTGTAAATTATGGTGAGGGCAAATAATGAACTAACCAAAAAGCTTAAAGCAAAAATGTCTAAAACGAAATATCTATATGTTTACAGAAACTCTGGAAAGTTCTGGCATTTTCCTTAAATAAACAAGGTGAAGTGCACATGTAGGGATGTGCATGTGCTCAGAAAGGTATGAGGAAGTTCTAAAATCTCACCTCTGGTTGACTATGAGGCTCTAAGCAGAAGAAAAGAGAAAATTAAGGCAAAGATGTCAACTGTCTGGCTGAGGATTAAATGAGAGCCCCAAAATACACATAATTTGCATCAGCAAAGACTGGGATACTACGTCGTTCTAGTCGTTTAATAAATTCAATCATAAGATTACAAATAAAACAAGAGCAGAAAATACAGTGGACACATGAGACACACAAAACAAATACAGACTTTACAGAGTTAAGTAAAAAAACAAAAACAAAAACAACAACAACAAAAAAGCAAAACAGCATAACCAAGCCAAAACAAAAGCAAACCCTGGAAGGCAGAAGATTAATTTCCAGAGTTGTCACATTATTTTTTTATATAATGGCAAGTATTCAACAAAAAGTTAGAATCAGGAAGCAAATATATATAGGAGAAAAAAGCCATCAATTGAGATTCTCCCTGAGGAAGCCCTGGTATTAAATTTACTAGACAAAGACCTTGAATCCACTTGCACAGATACAGTAAATAACTAAAAGAAACAATATATAAAGCAATAAAGGAGAGTGTGAAAATGACATCCTACCAATAGAAAAGATCAATAAAGTAATATACATTTTTAAATATTGAAATTCTGGATTGAAAATACAATAATTCAACACAGTTACTAGAGGAATTTAAGAGAGATTTGAGGTGGCAGAAGAAATAAACAGCAAACATGAAAACAGGTCAATTGCGAAACAAATTACAAAAAAGCAAATTTAAATCTCACTTTGTCAGTAATTACACTAAGTATAAATTAAACATTCCAATTAAAAAACTGAGATTAAGATGATGGAATAAACTAAAATAAGTAAGAGATTAAATTTATAAAACAAAATTTCTTACAAGAAAATGTCTACATCTAAAAAGCTTCCATAGTAAATTTTATTGTACCTTTAAATAAGCATTAACATCAATATTTTGCAAACACTTCCAAAGATTAGGAGAGAGAAACAAATCCCAAATAATTTTATAAGTTTAGTAGTACTCATACTAAAAGTATGTAAAAACACCTCAAGAAAAAAAAGCTATGCAACACATTAATTCCTCATAAACGCAGACATAATTTTTCTTTTACAAAACTCTAGCAAACAAAATATAGCAAAATGTAAAAATAGTTAAACACCATGATTAAATGAAATTTATTCCAGGAATGCAAGATTGATGTAATGCATAAATATTAGTCAATGTAATAACCATATTAATAGAATAAATGACAAAAATCATGTGATCATTGCAATAGATACAGAAAAGCATTAAAAAATATAACATCCTTTCATTAAAAAAATTTCATGAGACTGGGGTGGCGCTCGGGCTGCATGGACTCAGGGCAGCGGTGGCTGCAGCATCTTGGCTTCCCTTTCTTTCCTTCCTTTTCTTTCTCTTCCTTCACCCCCGCCCTTCCCCTCGTCCCCCTCATCTGGTTTCCGTGCTTGTCCTCCTCCGGAGGGCATTTGCTCTCCAAAGCCACAAGTGGTGGCCGGTGCATCCGGTTTCTGCTTCCAGAGTGTGGTTACTTGTGAAACAGTCAGAGACTTCTGGCAAGATGGCGACGGGGCAACCTGGTCTGTGAAACCCTCTGCAAAGGAGAACTGCAGTAGGTCTCTGGCTCTCGCTCCGGGGGCTGTGGACCCCAAAATCGCAGCCTGCTCTTCATACAGAGCTTGACCCTTGCCACCGCTTGGGCATCGCAGTGGACTGGACAACCACTGCAGTGCAGACGCCGTCACTGCAGCCGCTGCAGCCACCGCAGGCACCATCGCACCACCCAGGCCAGAGGCGATCCACGACTTCAGTCCTTGAAGCCCCTTCAGGGAAGATCTGCTGGGATTGCTGCCACCTCTCCTGCAACTGAGACTTGCTGCCCCCGTGAGTCTCCTGCCTGTGCCCTGAGGCAGGCAACCATCTCCAGTCTCTGCCGGTTCCTGTCCGGCCCCACCCCCTCTGGGGCGAGCAGCTGAGATAGCACCACCTGCTGGCGATTCAAGGTAACAACACCAAAACAGGAGAAACAAGCTTGAAAAAGACATAGGCCAAAGTGGTGAACGGAGGGTGATCTGAACTGTCCTTCACAATAGACCAAGGGCAACTGACACTAACTGCAAACTAATTTACCAGCTTGAAAAGAAAACTAGAAATCAGACCTGAAAGGATATTGGACTTAAATGAAATGTCTCAGAGTGTGCTTCATTGATTCTGTTAGTTTAATGACTTAATTCTATTCCTACTGTATTGTTCCTTTTTTCTTTTTTCCTCTTCCTTTTCTTCTTTTTTCTTCTCTCTGTAAACCATATCTTTGTATAGAGGAACAGTACACCAATAAGGTAGTGGGTTAGCTTGTATGTTAGCATCACTATATGTTTTATTTTTTTTTTGTATGAGAATTGGTTCATCTGTAGCTGTGGTCTATTGTTTTTATCTGTTTCAGTATAGGCCTTTCTCTCTATTTGTTGGCACACTAGTTTGTTTCCCCCCTTACTCCTCTATCTCTCCACCCCCCTCTTCAACCCACTGTCTGTTCCATTCTCTCCCCTCTGCTAACCACATTTTATTTCAGGGAGTAAACCTACAGCCCCACTGCATGGACAGATTCCAAGCCAGTGGGAAGTGGATTCCAGATTATCCACACACCTGTCAGTGAATACCAGGACCTGCAGATAGATTTTGAATCACAGCTCCCCACTTAAGTAAACCTCAAAACTGCAGAAAGGACTACCCCCAACCTACAGTGCAACTCCAGAATTGAACATAGTAAGAGGGCATACAAAAAGAATAGGAGATTGAGCAAACAGAAGTAAAACCAATCCCTTTACCCCTGAATAACAGAATTAAAGAAGACTGTGACATGGAAGGAAGGAAAAAGTAGGGAGGGGGAAAAACCACACAAATGAAGAAAAACCAAAAGAAGAATATAGGTCTCACACAGACCCCTGGGAGATCAGACACTGAGAAAACAGATTCTGGAACACAAACAGTGAAGAGCCCTCAGAATGACTGATTACATGCAACAAACCCAGACATCAAGACATTAATGGAGAGAATTTAAAAAATTGAGGAGAGACAAGAGGAAAATAGGAAGGAGCTGATGTCAGAAATGACAGCACTAAAGAATACTGTGATGGAAATGAATAACAGACTAATAAGCATGGAAAGCAGAATCAGCCAAGCAGAAGATAGAATCTCAGAGCTCAAAGACCAAAACACAGAAATAACCCAAACTGTCAAAAGCATACAAAAGAAGCTCAAAAAGACAGAACAAAACCTGCAAGAGATGAATGATCACTTCAAGAGACCAAACCTAAGAGTAATTGGGCTTCCTGATGCAGAGAGAGAAACAGAAGTTACACTGGAACAAACATTTCATGAAATCATTCAAGAAAACTTCCTTCATCTCATCAAGGATGAAAGAATTCAAAAACAAGAGATTCAGAGAATCCCTGCAAGACAACAAATGAGAAGACCAACTCCCAGACACAGTAATTCGCCTAAACAAAGTAGCTATAAAAGAAAAAATCCTAAAGGCAGCAAGAGAAAAAGGCCAGACTACCTACCAGAAAAGACCAATTAGAATAGCAGCAGATTTATCCACAGAAACCCTTCAGACTAGGAGAGCCTGGAGCCCTATCTTCAAAGTTCTAAAAAAGAAAAAATTTCAACCAAGAATAACCTACCCAGCCAAACTAAGCTTCATTAGTGAGGGAGAATTGAAATCTTTCCAGATATCCAATCCCTAAGAACCTATGCTGCCACCAGACCACCTCTACAAGAAACACTTAAGAAAGTACTGAACACAGAAGAAAAAGAAAAAAGAACAACAACATTCTTCGCAAGAGTACAGGCAAAGGATTAAAAACACACATGAGTCAATTCCAGAACCCAAAGAAAGACAACAAACAAACAGGAACAACTCTGTAAGAACCTTATGACAGGGATCAACTCTTGCATTTCAATTATTAGCATAAATGTGAATGGACTAAATGCACCACTGAAAAGACATAGAATGGCAAAATGGATAAAATATCATCAGGCAACAATCTATTGCCTTCAAGAGACTCGCCTCACTAGAAAGGACACCCACAGACTCAAAGTAAGAGGATGGGAAGCAAACTTTCAGGTGAATGGAATACAAAAGAAAGAAGGAGTAGCAATCTTAATTTCAGACAAATACCCTTCAAGCTACTAAAAATCAAAAAAGATACAGAAGGCAACTACATAATGATAAAAGGTTCAATCCATCAACAAGAAATATCTATCCTAAACATATATGCACCCAACATAGGTGCGCCAACTTTCATAAAGCAACTTCTAGGAAAACTAAAGAAAGATATTGATTCTAGCACCATCATAACTGGGGACTTTAATACCCCACTCACAACCCTAGACAGATCATCAGGACAAAAAGTCAGCAAGGAGATCCGGAACCTCAATGTGACTTTGGACCAAATGGACTTAATAGATACCTACAGAACACTCCATCCAAAGACCACAGAATATACATTCTACTCATCACTGCATGGAACGTATTCTTAGATCAACCACGTAATTGGCCCTAAATCAAGCATAAGCAAATTTAAAAGGACCAAAATTCTACCATGCACTTTCTCAGACTACAGTGGAATAAAAATAAATATTGACACCAACAAAGTCACCCAAAACGCACAAAGATATGGACACTAAACAGCATGATGCTAAACAATTCCTGGGTCAATGATGAAATCAAAACAGAGATCAAAAGATACCTGGAAACAAATGAAAATGAAGGAACATCTTACCGAAATCTCTGTGATGCCTTGAAAGCTGTAGTAAGAGGGGAATTTATATCCCTACAAACACACATGAAGAAAATGGAAGGTACAGAAATTCACAACCTAACACGCCACCTAAAGAAGCTGGGAAAGCAAAACCACAAAAACCCTAATTTCAGCAGAAAATCCAGATCACCAAAATAAAAGCCCAAATCCAGGACATAGAAGACAAAAAGATAATACAAAAAAATCAATGAAACATAAAGCTTGTTCTTCAAAAGTATAAACAAGATCGATGGTCCCCTAGCTAGACTGACCAAGAAAAAACGAGAAATAAATCAAATAAGCATTATCAGAAACACAAAAGATGAAGTCACATCTGATCCTGAAGAAATACAAAAGATCATTAGAGACTACTATGTACACTTGTATGGAAACAAACTTGAAAACCTTAAGGAGATGGAGGACTTTCTGACATCACACAACCTACCTAGATTGGAACAAGAAATTGAGACCCTAAATAGACCAATAGCAATCAAGGAAATCGACTATGTAATAAGAAAACTTCCTACAAAAAAAAACTCTGGTACAGATGGCTTTCCAGCAGAATTCTACAAGACATTTAAGGAGGAGCTGATACCAATCCTACTGAAGGTATTCCAGGCTATTGAAAAAGATGGAACTCTCCCCAAATCATTTTACGAAGCCAACATCACATTGATACCCAAGCCAAGTAAAGATCCAACAAAGAAAGAGAACTACAGGCCAATATCTTTGATTAACACAGATGCTAAAATTCTCAACAAGATCCTAGCAAACCGAATTCAGCAACACATCTCAAAAATTATCCATCATGACCAAGTAGGCTTCATTCCTGGGATGCAAGGCTGGTTCAACATTCGTAAACCATAAATGTAATGAAATACATCAACAGATGTCAAAACAAAAACCACATGATTATATCATTAGATGCAGAAAAAGCTTTTGATAAAATCCAGCACCCCTTCTTGATAAAAACCCTTTAACATCTAGGCATATGGGGAACATACCTCAAAATAGTAAAAGCCATCTACGAGAAACCCACAGCCAGCATACTCCTAAATGGACAAAAATTGGAACCATTTCCCCTGAAAACAGGAACAAGACAAGGATGCCCACTCTCACCCCTCCTGTTCAACATAGTATTTGAAGTCCTGGCTTGAGCAATCAGAGAAGAGGAGGCAATCAGGGTATCCAAATAGGAAAGGAGGAAGTCAAGATATCTCTCTTTGCAGATGATATGATTGTGTACCTTGAAAACCCAAGAGAATCTGTCAAAAACCTCCTTACATTGATAAAGGCCTTTAGCAAAGTCTCAGGATACAAAATAAATGTACAAAAGACAATCGCATTTCTCTACACCAATAATAAACAAACAGAAACCCAAATAAAAAACACCATTCCATTCACAATAGCCACAAAAAAAATGAAATACCTTGGCATCTTCCTAACCAGAGATGTGAAAGATCTTTACAATGAAAATACAAAACACTGCTCAAAGAAATCAAATATGACAAAAACAAGTGGAAAAATATCCCATGCTCATGGATTGGAAGAATCAACATTGTGAAGATGTCCATCTTACCTAAGGCAATCTACAAATTCAATGCAATACCCATCAAATTACCAGCAACATTCATCTCAGACCTAGAAAAGACAACACAGGAATTCATATGGAAACACAAATGTCCAAGAATAGCCAGAACAATCCTCAGCAAAAAAAAAAAAAAAAAAGACAACAACAACAAAGCAGGTGGTATCACATTACCAGACTTCAAACTCTACTATAAAGCTACAATCATCAAAACAGCTTAGTATTGGTATAGGAACAGGCATATAGATCAATGGAATAGAATTGAGATTCCAGAAGCGAAACCTTAATTTCTCAACCAACTCATCTTCGACAAGGTCTCCACCACCTACCACTGGGGAGAGGAGAACCTATTCAGTAAATGGTGCTGGGATAACTGGCTGACCATTTGCAGAAGATTGAAACAGGACCCTTATCTATCCCCATGCACAAAGGTTAACTCCAAATGGATCAGAGACCTAAATGTAAAACCTCAAACCATAAGAACATTAGAAAAGAAAAGAAATACCCTCATGGAAATTGGAACTGGTATCCAATTCCTGAACAAAACCTGAAACCCACAGATCATAAGAGAGAAGATAGACAAGTGGGACCTTATTAAACTGACAAGCTTCTGCAAGGCCAAAGAACCATCAAGAGAGCAGGGAGACAGCCTACAGACTGGGAAAAAATATTTGCCAACACCAGGTCTGACAAAGGCTTAACATCCTGGATCTACAAGGAACTAAAAAGTGCTGAAAAGAAAAAAAACAAACAACCCCATTATAAAATGGGCAAAAGATATGAACAGACACTTCACAAAAGAGGACATCCGAGCAGCCAACAAACACATGAAGAAATGTTCAACCTCACCAATCATCAGGGAGATGTAAATGAAAACCACACTGAGATACCACCTAACTCCAGTCAGAATGGCAATTATCCACAACTCAAAAAATAACAGCTGCTGGAGAGGGTGTGGTGAAAAGGAAACACTTCTACACTGTTGGTGGGAGTGTAAACCAGTGCAACCTCTGTGGAAAGCAGTGTGGCGATTCCTAAAAGCTCTAAATATCTACCTCCCATATGATCCCACAATCCCCCTACTGGGAATATACCCTGAAGAACTCAAATCACTCTATAAAAAGATACCTGCACACGTGTGTTTATCGCAGCGTTGTTCACAATAGCAAGAACCTGGAAAGAACCATGCTGCCCATCAAAAGAGGACTGGATTTTAAAAATGTGGTATATAAACACAATGGAATACCTCGCAGCCATAAACAAGAACAAAATCATGAATTTTGCAGCAACCTGAATGGAACTAGAGTCTGTAATACTGAGTGACCTCTCACAGAAACAAAGATCCGAGTATCACATGTTCTCACTCATATAATGGACCTTGAACATCCAATGTAATACTATAAGAAAATGACTGATGGTACTGGGAAACTATGGAGGGGGGGAGGGAGATGGGATTAACAGTAGCAAATATCTGTCTGAGGATGGGGAAACACCTCTTATCAACAGGGTGCCTGAAGGAAACGTAATTTTACAACTAACCCTTAACTGTACCCCACAAAACCATAATAAAAAATATTGATAAAAAAAAAGAAACAGTCACTGACATGCATTGCAGGTTCATGGATACGTGTTGTGCAGTAGTGATTTGTTTGACGTCTTCCACCCAGCATTTTTTTATTCAAGCAGATAATGTTGTCTCATATTCTTCCTCCCACATTAATAATGTGTAATTTATTGTCCAGTCACTTGTTTGAAGATGATGTGGGAAGACGCACTCATTGATTCCTGAAAACCACTTCTCAACTGGTCGATCATGTCTTAATATATATTCCATCTCTTTATTTGCTTTCTCATGCAATTTAAATGGAAAACTTTAAGGAAACGTACATTTTTGAAAAATTTTCTCTGTATAAGTTTGTCCTGTATAGTCACCGCAATCTCTTTATGACCCCAGAGAGAGAACATCCAAGGGGTTTGCTAGATTTTAATGTTCCCTCAGAGGGAACATTCAAGTGCAAAGGACAATAGATACTTTTGCAAGTGATGGCTTTTCACTATAAAAATATCCTTGATTGAATTGAAAGCATTTTTTCCTACGTAATAATTTTCTATGTGTATGAAGTGGAATGAGTTTTATTTGTTTCTTATATTAGTCCTGCAGATAGGAAAACTGATTTATAGTTATATATCCTTAAACACAACCTATTACAGTATAGTAATTTGCTCATTCATGAAATTTATGTAAAGAAGGTAATATCCTACTATTTGCTCATACACATAGATAAATCACAAGTTGGTGAGTGTAAAACTATCTTCTGATCAGTTCTTAAAATGCACATTTGAAAGATTTTTTTCTTTTATTTATTTGTGTCTAAAATATATAAACTGTGAATGGAATTTTGTCCTTTTTTTAAATCACTGTAGACAACTGAACCGAAAGGCCAAATGCTTCCTTTCATCACTACTCAATGCAATTGTCATGAAACTGCAACATTTGATAGCATTGAGGCAAAATATACTATCTATGTAGCGATAAATGTTTAATAGAGATATTCTTATTTCATTTAAGAATACATATGATAGGAAAGACTTAGAAAATGTATATTCAGAAACTATGTAAAATAATGAAACACTACCAAGGAGTCAAATTTATATTACTATGTTCAAATGAAAATGACTATTTTTTTTGTTTCATGTCTATCCAATAAAAAGATTAAACTTAAAAAAAAAATTCATAAACAGAAAATAGGAAGGAAATTTTCTAATCTAATAAAGGGCATTTAATAAAATTAATACCTAACATATTTAATGGTTAAAGACTGAATACTTTTCCTCTAAAACTGTGAACAAGACAGGGATGTCCACAGACACCACTTTTATTCCACATTGTACTGGGGGTTTTGCCAGGAAAATTAGTCAACAAAAGAAAGAAATCTAGTTTGGGAAGAAGGAAGTAAAATTGTTTCATTTCCAGAACTTCTCTCACACACTTATACATATGTCTGTTAGCACTTACAATCACATTCAGCAAGAGTGTAAGATTGATGATGAACATACAAAAACCAATCATATTTTATTTTCTTGAAATAAACAACCTGAATTAAAGAAAACAAATTCACTTACAATAAAATAAAAAATACAAAATAGTTATGGTTAAATTTAACAAAGAACTGTAAGACTTCCTTATTGAAACCTCAACAAAATCACTGAAAAAAACAAGTAAAAATATAAATGGAAATGTATTCCTATAGATTGCAAGAAATAATAGTTAAGATAGCAAGACTCCCCAAATTGATCTTCAGATTCAGTGTAGTCCCCATCAAAATATCATCAGGTGTTTTTTAATAAATTGACAATCTGAGCTTAAAATTTATATGGAAATATACAGAATCCAGAAGCTAACATTGCTTTGAGAGAGATGAACAAAGCTGGGGACTCACCATGTATGATTTCAAAACTTAATGAAAAAATAGAAATCAAGATTGTGAGGTACTTGCATAAGAATCGCTATGTAGTTCAGTGGAATAGAATGGAGAGCCTAAATAGACCCTCTTCTTTATGTTCAGTTGATTTTTGACAAAGGTGCCGAGGCAACTCAATAGAGAAAATGTGTCTTTTCAATAAATGATGATGACACAATTGGCTATCTACATGCAAGAATGAATTTAAACATTTTTTTCACACCATAAATAAAATTTACCTAAAATGAGTCAAAGGCCTACATGTAGGAGTGGAAACTATAAAACCCTTAGAAGAAAACACATGTAAACCTTTGGGACCTTAGAAGCACAAGCAATGACAACAACTTGGATACAATGAGCATCATCAAACTTAGAAAAATGTGCGTTTTAAATAACACTAAAGTAAGGCAAAAAGAAAACCCAAAGACTGGCAGAACATATTTGCAAATTATATATCTGATAATCATCTAGAATTCTAAGTATGCATAGAACTCTTGTAACTCAACAATAAAAAGATTAAATAAACCAACAAAAATGGGCAAAGGGTTTGAATACAAATTTACATGTGTCTCCAAAGAAGATATACAAATAATAATTACATTTAAAAATATTTGTGGCATCATTAATCATCATGGAAATGCAAATTAAAACCACAAAAAATATATCACTTTACTCCCATTTGGATGGCTATACTTTAAAAAATAATAAATGTTAGCAAGGATGCTGATAAATTGGAGCCCTCATACATTGTTGGTGTGAATATACAACGATGCAAATGCTTTGGAAAACAGTTTGCTAGTTCTTCAAAAGGAAAATATAAAACTTCCACGTGAACAAGCAATTTTACTCGTAAATACAGTCCTGTGACCTGTAATGACACTTTGGTCAAGAAAATACCACCTATACGATAGTGGTCATATAGACTCTAACACCATATTTTCATTGTACTTTTTATGTTTAAATAATTGTACCATCATGTGACAGTTGCCTCTAGTATTCAGTATAGTAATATTTTGTACAGCTTTATAGACTAGAAGCTATAGATTTTACCATAGAGCCTAGGTGTACGTCTTCTAGGCTTGTGTGAATACACTCTATGGTATTTGCACAAGGGCAAAATTGCATGACAACTTATGTCTCAGAACTTATCTCTGTCATTAAGTGATGCATGACTGTATGTATATTCCCAAGAGAAATGAAAAAATATAGCACAAAAACTTATATACAAATATTTATAGAATCATTATTCATAGTAACTGATAAGAGTGGAAACAATCCCAATGTCTATAAACTTAAAAAGTCAGTAAACAAAATGTAATATATTTATACACAGGAATATATTCAGCAGGGAATAGATGACATTCTCAAATTAGGAAAATTCAGGAAGCACTTAATGAATCCACAGCAGTGTGGGGCAAGAAAAATCACGTTGAGGCGAGCAAAAATAGAGCATTTCTGGCAGAGGAGATGGTGGTGGCTCGCTGGTCCCATAAGTCTTAAAATACTAAGAATAACACAGAATGGAGTCAGCATAAGGTTCCAGTAAAAAAATATAGGGAGGTAAGGCTGAAAAAGTTGGGAAGAAACAAAATACGAAAAAAAATCATTTTTAAAAAAACAACATATGGTAATGTACTCCATAAATGGATTAAGATTTCTCTTAAGGGATGCTAAAAATTTGAGAATTTTTGAGTTGTATGATCTCTGAGGGAGCTGAATTTTAATTTTATGCTAACAGCGTGTACCTGCTATTGGGTTACTGAATTTAATAAGTGCCTGCATTTTCCTCTAAAAGAAGTTGAACCTTTTTTTTCCTTCTGAGATAAATACCAGAACATTCTAAGCCTGAGGTCTGTTTTTTTTCCCCCTCTAAACAATTGTTCTTTTTCCTTTCATTCTCTTTTTTGAATTTCTTCTGGGCTAAATGATACTACTGGATCTGTCATAGGTGCCTATAATGCTTCCAACATATGTCCCTACTTATGGATAAACGAGTGACCTCCATCACCATGAGACAAATGGGAGATTTGTTGGCAGAAATCTCAGAAGGCAATGCAGTGATAACTTTTGCATCACAATCAGCTAATCTTTAACTGTGTGTGCAGTAGATGAGGGTGAAGGTGTTACCAAGACTGGTGTGATGATAGCTGCTCGTAGAGATGACAGTGAATGGGCAGGTGATCGTCATCTGATTGTAGTCGATCTCATCAAAGATTGGGTGGCTTCTTGAATGATTCAGACTGTCCAATCGGCAGCAGTGATTTATTTCCACAGTTCTTGGCTCCAAAGAGGAATCTTTAACATGCCAGGCTACAGTTTTCCAGGCTACAGGCTTCAGTGGCAGTTTATATGACTAGGTCATTGGCAACAAGCCTTGGATTAGTAAAATGTCATATCTGGTCCTTAGGAATATCGTTCAAGGCAAGGTTCGTGACTTTCAGTTTAGCCCATTGTGTCGACTGTCCCTTACTAGAGTGACTCTTCCAAAATTGCTGTTGCCCCATGCCAAGGGCTTTCAATTACTCTCCCTGCTCCTTTCTGGTAGTTCTTCCTCTGGCCTTGGTCGTTTGCTCACAAGCATGCTCAGCTGAAGATTTAAGCTAGTCCTCTGCATGTCTCCAGAGCTCTGTCCTCCTTGAACTCTGAACTCTTTCCTCCCGAGGCAATGAGGTCACTGAGGTCTGCTTAGATTTCTGACTTTGTGATAAGGCCTGTCTTCATCCAGTAAGCTGAGGGAAGTCGCCGGGCTTGGTGGCTCAGCCTGTAATCCTGCGCCTTTGGGAGGCTGAGGTGAGTGGATTGCCTGAGCCCACGGCTTCGAGACCCGCCTGGGCAGTGAGACCTCATCTCTACAGTAAATCAAAAAATCAGCCGGGTGTGTAGTGCATGCCTGTAGTTCCGTCTGCTTGGAAGGCTGAGGCGGAAGGATCGCCGGAGCCCAGCAGGTCGAGGCTGCGGTGGCCGGGAGCGGCCACTGCACTCCAGTCTGGGCGACAGAGTGAGACTCCAACTCAAAAAAACAAACAAAAAAAAAGCTGAAGGAAGTCATAGGACACATCTAGTTTTCTCCTCTTCTTAGTGATCAGTGTCCTGTGCTGGCTGGCTATCCAATGTTTGAAACTGTCATTGCATATATTTTATGCAATTTATAGTTTTCTAGAATAGGAGGGTACATCTGGCTCCCTGACTCCATCTTGATCAAAAGTGGAAGCTCTGTAGTGTCTTTTGTAGTCGGGGCAATATGAAGGGACTTTTCCATTAAGGTGCCTTACTCTATGAAAAAAATAAAGACCAGGGTGGTTAGGTGGTGAAAAAATAAGACAACTTAGAATATAACCAGAAATAAAACTTTTCCAAGGGCTTGGTGTGTTATTTGTCCTATTTTTATGAAGATCCTAATATAGATTGCAGAGTCTTAGCACTAATTCATACAATGATAAACCAGGGAGAAAAACCTAAGTTTTTGCATGCGGGTGGAGAGCCTCACCCATGGCATTGCAGGGTGGTCCTGGAAGTATGAGCTTAATGACTTCTCCATCCTGCTTCGTACACTCTTTCCTTGGCAAGCAGGCTCTTTGCAGTGAGGTTGATGAATTACAACATGAGCAGGGAGCAGTCTCAGCATCACAGCACCAGTTTGACGAGCCACAGACTGAAGATAAATGACTAGCGAATACATCCAATTTATTCACTGGATTTTCCAATATGACTTCTAGCCAAGATTCCTTACAGGACAAAGGCCAAGCCAAAATAGACACCAGTAGCGCAGTAACCTTCTCTTCCTCACTACTGTCTCTTCTCTCCTGGCATAGATATGTTTTAAAATAGCCACCTGTATCTAAATGCAGATCTTGTCTCTGTACAGACTTGAAAGTTCATCTGTTCAACATCTCTTCCTGCTTTTCAGAACTCTGTTCCCAATGATTAGTCCTGAAACATATGTTTTGCTATATTTCCAAATAGTGATGTCTGATGGCCAATTTTTGTTGTTATCTTCTTATGCATACAGTAAATATTACTCACCCTTTGACCAATTTTTCATTCTCTGTAGTACGGTGGAATTCTGTAAGAGATCACTCTCTTTTTAAAGTTCCAAGTGTGTGAGATGGGAAGAAAAGATAGCTACTTTGTAGCCATTAAAGGAATTTTTACTCTGTGGCAGGCCCTGTACTCATTCAACAACCTTGTCATACAGAAATTACTATTCTGAATCAACAGATGAAGAAATACAGACTCAGAAAAACCAAAATGTATGCTAAGTTTCTTTCAGTTCCCCAGATTAACAAGTCTTTCCCTTGTATTATTCTATTTTACAAATTTATTTTGCAAGATCAAGCAGAGAATGGGCTGTTCTTTTATTTTAATACTTATTTATTTAAACAGTAATATACAGATCTCTTTGTTATAAGATTTATAAGCAATTCGGAAATATAAAAAGTGGCTAAATGCCACTATATCTGTTCAAATCCCATTCTCCTCTTTGCAATCAATATTAACAATTTTTTTTTTTTTTTTGAGTTGGAGTCTCACTCTGTCGCCCAGACTGGAGTGCAGTGGCTGCTCCCGGCCACTGCAGCCTCGACCTGCTGGGCTCCGGCGATCCCTCCGCCTCCGTCTTCCGAATAGCTGGAATTGCAGGCATGCGCTACCACGCTCGGCCGATTTTTTTTTTTAAATTTATTGTAGAGATGAGGTCTCGCTGCCTAGGCGGGTCTCGAACCCGCGGGCTCAGGCAATCCACTCACCTCAGCCTCCCAAATGTGCAGGATTACAGGCTGAGCCACCGAACCCGACGATCAATATTAGCAATTTTAAGTCTTGTATTACTTACATAAAATATATTTAAATCCACATATTTACAACTTGGTACCTTTTGTTATATGACGTTATATTGTGTGTTATGATTTGTAATTTGGTGACTTGCTTATTTAAAACTAAATCTTTGATTTTTTTCTACATCAAACATAATATGCTGAATTTTTAATTGTTTCATAATATCATATTGCATACTGGGGTTTAATTTTCTAAAGTTATATTTCCATTGTTGGAGATATAAAATAGCTCTAATTTAGATATTATAAATAACACAGCAGCCAACACCCATATAGAAGCATCTTTTTTTTTTACATGTGCAAATGTATTATTCATTTTTCTCTTTCTAGTCGGCACTTCCCATCTTTCAATGTAAGACACTTTAATTTAATTAATAAATGCACCATCCAGTAGCTCTGCCAGGTTTATCTCAATCTTGCTAAGGAGTTTGCATGATCCCTTCCTCGTTCTGACAGTTTTGTGCTGAATGATATTGCCAGCCAGACATAAAAATCCCTGATTCACAGCCCCTTAGCTCTTACGAATATTGGGTGCTCCAGTGCTCACATTGTCAGAGCAGGTCTACCGAATTATAGAAATGAGAGATTGGAATGACCTACAGGGTCAACTGTTCTATACACCTGCCAGCACAAGATTGTTTCTTACAATATACATTATTAATGGGATGAACTGGAATATATTCTTTAGAATCAATCCTTTCATCAGAGGAAAAGAAAGTCTTCAGTAAGAACAGGAATCTATCCAAATGAATGTTTTCAAAGTCATGTAAAGAATGAGGACGTGGCCTTATTACAATCCTAACAGGATCGTGTCGGGCCAAGTCATTTTGTTTAACTTCAGATATTCTAAATCAGTGGAATTTCTACCATTCTCTTAGGACGCTAGCCCATTATTGTAGACTGATTACCAACAGGAAGAATAAACTACCTCTAAAGTAAATTTTCTACCGTTCCGGACTTTTAACTGGGGAAGGTTTGATAGCTGAAGGAATAGGCCATATTCTGATTTGAGAAATAATGACTTAAACTGAGAATAGTATCAAGATAAGGATGTACCTCTACCCTCATACAAGTATAAATTTTGGTAATAGATACATTTTGTGAAAAGTAAATGAGGCAATAAATATTCAGTTCCTAGCATAGGCATAGTGCCTAGAACACACTTAAACAAACGTTTCTCACTCTCTCTCTCTCTCTCATTTTTTCCATAACACTGATGTAGGGAATCTCAGATCTTTGGGGGAAAGTAAAACAATATTTTGTTATCTTTTTCATCCTCTGTCTGTAAACCACCCTCCTCCACCTATTAAATAAAATACCTGTGAACTAAAGTATTCTGGTGGATAATGTTACAATTTTGACTTTTGATATAAGACAACAGTCTTTTTTTCATGAAAGAAAGATTGCATCCGGAGGTTTATTCCTGTGTGTGTTCTACATATAGATAACTACATTTATGACTTTCCCTATAGTCTTCAGCCTTTTTGAAGGAAAGATATTTGTCTTACTAATATTTGCAATTTTAGGACTTGCTATAACAGCAAGTAAACCAGAGACAACACACCAAAATGTATTGCTTCCGTAAGTTGAATATTACTCGATTATTATCATCACCGTGGTATTTTATAGATACAAAAGAAGCATCAATTGATATACTAAACTCCTAATTTTATAAATAAAAGACTAAGTACCTGGAAAGAAAATTTGTAAACCAGGTTGAACTCCTAGACAAATACTGTATTTATTGTAAGTTTGAGAAAATTCTTTAAGAATGATGTGTAGAAAGTTAAAAACCCTGTCATGATATCCCCATTTAATAATCCATTGATTTTTAGCAAAGTATGCATGGTCATTAATGTGTCACTGGAATGTATTCCAGTCCGGTTGTACTTACACTTCAGCAGGTATTAATAGTTCATGTTCCTAGCAATGGATGGTCGATCCCATGAAGCCCTCATGTCTTTCTCCTTCCTGTTTTGAGATGTTCTGTTATTTAGTCCTTTGGTTTCATTTTCTGGTTTCATCACAAGATGGTGCCAGTGTGTCTCTGTCACCACAGAATAAGCATTAACAGATGATCTGCTTGTACTTTCATTGGAGGCTGGAGACAAGCATAGTAAATCCCAAGGATCCCTACATTTTCTTCTTTCTTCTGCAACATTCCAGTATCCTCTTTCAAACAGTTGGTGGATGGATCTCCCAAAGTTGTTGCAAAGTTTATATATGTCTGTATCTAGGAGTCCCATGCCCATAGATAACTCATATATGGCTTGTGCTGATTTCACTCGAGCTTCTTCCATTGACAGAAACACACACAATATGCACACACATTTGGAGTTAGGGTCATTACTCTTGATCTGGTCCATGGATGAAAATTCTTCTACCAGGGATTTCTCTATATTGCATATAAATCTCAGTTCATAAGCTCATCTCATAATTTCCACAGCCTTGTAGAAAATTTAATTTCAGGCACATTTGTTGTTTGTCTCACCAACTTTGCTTTTCTGGAATCTTAAACCACACTAAATATTAACGGGTCACTAATGACGTTTCCTTTGAGAATTCCATTATCCAGCTAGCATCACCATTTGCCTGCTTCTTCTGTGTCTGCCTTATGCGTGGGGAGGACGGTAGTGGCTGGACACGCTGGACCAGTTCAGACTGCTCAATGTAACATGTGATCATTACTACTGAGGCTCCACCAAATCCTAGCGGATGCTGTTGAATGACATCCTACACACAGGCACACACAGGCACAGCCACACAGATGCACACGTCTCCCAGCCTGGAGGAATGTGTTTCAGTCTACACATACACCATGTTTCCTCCAGTTCTATTCTCTTCAATGGGCTTAGGCACTTGGAAGGAAGTCAAAAAGTCTGCAAACAAACATCACCTGAGAAAAGAAAGTACACTGTGCTACCTGCTTAAATGGGCAAAGGAAAGGGAAGAGCACAGAAGAATATAACAATTTGCAATAAAAAAACCACAAGTCCCTGTCTCAGAAAATTATCTTGACAAATATATGCGGAAATTCATGCAATTGCTACGAACACCACACACCACACTGTTTTTCATGGTACAGTTGGCCTTCTAATTCAACCAGTCACAGATTGAAACTGTTTTTTAAAAACACAGTAAAAAATAACAATACTAACAAAATGACACATTTAACAACAATATTGTGTAATAACTACCGACGTAACATTTACATTAGAGATGATTTAATGTATATGAAAGACTACAAGCTGGGCTCGGTGGCTCAGCCTGTAATCCCGCGCCTTTGGGAGGCTGAGGTGAGTGGATTGCCTGAGCCCGCGGGTTCGAGACCCGCCTGGGCAGCGAGACCTCATCTCTACAATAAATCAAAAAATCAGCTGGGCGTGGTAGCGCATGCCTGTAATTCCAGCTACTCGGAAGGCTGAGGCGGAAGGATCGCCAGAGCCCAGCAGGTGGAGGCTGTGGTGGCCGGGAGCGGCCACTGCATTCCAGTCTGGGCGACAGAGTGAGACTCCAACTCAAAAAAAAAAAGAAAGACTATAGGTAGATGGTATGCAAATATGACATTATTTTGTATAAGAGATGTAAACACCTGTAGATTTAGTATCTTGTGGGTTTCTGGAAACAATACCCCATAGATACCGGGAAACAACTCTATTAATATATGCAGGAAGCTGTGCCAAGTTTTGCTAAAACACAAAGAAACTGAACCAATGTCTGAAAATGGAAAGGCTCAGTAACTAGCAAATGTCCCTGAATCAATGAATCAGTTAATTAATTTATGGCTTATGAATAAATTAATTATATAATACCTTAATCTCCAAATAATTTAATGCAGCCTTAAATTATTAAACTACGGTTAAACATGCATAATTTTCCACCATTAATCTGCATTTTTTGGTCAGTCTATGATGAGTTTGCATCTTGAGTTAGGATACGGTTGGATGCGTATGAAAACTACAGTATTCCTTGACGTAACACATTTCAGTGTTCAATTTTTTATTTATGTATATATTGTTTTAAATGTCCTATTTTTATTTGCTATTTACTCCATCATTTATTAGTATAAAAGGCCATTTGCTAATGAAGCACCTCCCAGATAGTTTTATGCAGAAGTACTGCTTACAAGCAACCTTGATTAATTCAAGAAGCTACAGTCATAAATGAATACTTTTAGAAAAACTTTATTTAGCAGATTCTGCCAATGGTTCCCCCACATCATGTGTGTGTATGTAAATATGTGTGTACCTGTTTTAGTGAATTTCACCCACATCAAACACAAAACAAGAAAACTACCCTTTGCCAGTGGACTTAGGGTCCACTGACTTAACATTTAATCACTGAAATCTTTTTAAATGCCCAAACCTCAGCAACCAAATCATTTTATGGCCCAGAACATGCCAGAATAGAAAAAAAGTGGTGGTGGTGGGGTCTATGTAGTATGCCCTTAAGGTGAACACTGAAATACTAGTACATCCATAATCCCTGTAACAAAGCTACTTCCTAGAGCACAAGAAACACACACACACACACACACACACACACACACACACACACACACACACGCACACACACATACACACACACGTGCGCACACACACACACACACACACACACACACACACACATTTTTTCCCTCAACCTCTAGTATCTGCATGATAATCACATCAACTTCAGTGACAGAGCTGTCTTCTTCCCTGTCTCGTACTCCTCACTTCTCAATATTGATGTATTGCTCGTTTTTTTCCCCTAGGGTTTTAAGTTCTATATAATGCATAATTTTTCAGCATGTTCTAGTTTCTTAAACTTATTATCCTATCTTAGTTTAAATAGTTTCTTCCGAATCTCCCTATCTTCCCCCAAATGCTAAATAATTGAGCTTGTTTTACCCGTATTTTTTTCTCTTGCTACTGCATTCTATTTCATCGTTAATACTTATTTCATTAACTTTGATTCCCATTTTAAAAAATGATCTTTAGTATTATACAGAGAACGGGGGTGGGGAATGAGATGTCCTATCTTTTATGCAATCGTTCATTTGTTCTTTTATTCATGGAACACTTAATACCTATTATAAGCAGGACTCTGCGTATAAAGAAAGACATAAGATTCATTCCCTGAACTCCATGAACTGATAGAAACTGAATGAATTAAATGTCAATTTGGGGAGGATATTAAAGGTCATTGAGGTCAGTAGCTCCATGGATAGGCTACAGCAGAGTCATCTCTGATCCCTCAAAAGTGCAGAGTCATGGACCACATCCCTCAGACGCTCAATAAGTCTTAAATTGATTTGGGAATTTATGTATTTATTAGGCATCTTAGCTGACTATGGAATGTTGGAATAACAATAAAGAACAATTCAGAACTATGAATGTATTCCAACCTCAAAACTATTTGCTAAATTTTTGTCTTCATATTTTTTTTTATTTTAAAAATGTGGGTACAATTCAGGATTTTATTTTAAAGACGTGGGTACAGTTAAAGTTTGGGTCTCACACACTCTAGACCACACATCACCTGGTTTGAGATCAGGTATCCTGATTAATGAAGTGTGCCCCTCCCCTCCCTTGGTGGTTTCCCACTATTGTCAAACCCTTTCTTGTAGTATTATGATAATTGTTCAGGGTCCCCTTATAAGTGAAAACATTTAGCACGCAGTTTTTTGTTTCTGTGATAGATCACTGAGTATTATAGATTCCAAGTACATAAGTACTTAATTTGTTTCTTTGATAGATCACTGAGTATTATAGACTCTAAGTGCATAAGTTGCTCCGAAGTTCATAATTTTGCTCTTCTGGCTGCATAATATTCCATTATGTATATGTACCACTTAAAAAAAATCCAATCCATTTTTGCTATTGTGAATAGTGCTGCAATAAACGTGTATGTGCAGGTATCTTTTAAAAAATTTTTTATTTTAAAGATGTGGGGTACAATTTCAGCGTTAAATATAGAAATGATCATTTTACAGGTAATTTTAGGTCCTCACTTTGGTCCCCACTTCACCTGGTTTGAGATCAGGTACTCTAGCTGATGAAGTGTGTCCCCCTCCCCAGGGCATTTTCCCACTATTGCCAATTCCTTTCTTGTAGTATTGTATGTATTACACAGCAGAGGGAACTCAAGAATCATTCCAACATTCCAAAATACATATATTTTAGAATGTGTGTGTGTGTGTAATCTTCAGATTTGGTATATCAAAATGTCTAATCCTGAGACAGAAAATTCTAGCTGTGGGCAGCTCTGACCATAATAAATTTTTGGTTTGGAAAAAAAATGATTATGTAGCTTCCACTAGTTTATTCTTTTTGTTTTTGTTTCTCCATTTTCTGAACAGAATTGAAACTTTGAAACTTGGGGCACAAACCACACACCACACACACACACACACACACACACACACACACACACACACACACAAAGGATTCTGGTATCTTCCCCTCAGTCCTTTATGATTAAAATATAATGTTACATTAAGACAAGACAAATAACATAAACATGCAGAAAGTAAATTAATTTTCTTTATATTTTATAATTATGCTTAACAAATGTTTTTACTCAAGCTGAATGAACGTTTTTTAAAATCACTGTCTCTTGCTAGTAGTATACATGTTACATTCTTTTTTATGTTTTTTTTTTTTTTTTTTTTTTAGTTGGAGTCTCACTCTGTCACCCAGACTGGAGTGCAGTGGCTGCTCCCGGCCACCACAGCCTCGACCTGCTGGGCTCTGGCGATTCTTCCGCCTCAGCCTTCCGAGTAGCTGGAACTACAGGCGCGCGTTACCACACCCGGCTCATTTTGATTTATTGTAGAGATGAGGTCTCACCAACTTGCCCAGGAGGGTCTCAAAACCCGCGGGCTCAGGCAATCCACTCATCTCAGCCTCCCAAAGGCACAGGATCACAGGCTGAGCCACCGAGCCTGGCTCACATATTACATTCTTATCCTGACTGATGGTTATCCAGCAACTATTGCCATTTTTTGTTCAATACTACAGGAATAAACTGTATTACTATTCCCCAGGTCTGCATTAAATGTTTTTTATTATCACACCTTATTCAACCACACCTTATTTCTATTTTATTCCCATAATATAAACTACTTTATTCAAAGCATATACTTCTTGAAATTCATTCTGTCAATTTCTAAGAATGGTAAAACTTTCAATTGTTTTTGTTTTAGAGAACATTAATACATAGTCATATGAGTAAGTAAGAAGATCTGTGTTAGAGAGTAACTTCTGTGTTAAGCTGGAACTCCCCTGGTCTTCCCTAGTAATAGCCAATCAATCATTCAACTTGTTCTGAGATCCCATAAGTCATGGAGCTGTGTGTGGAGTCATAGGTTCACTGAAATTCTGTGCTTATGTACCATAATCCCAGCCTATGCCTGACTACCTGGAGAGCTGAGAGTTGTGAGGCTGTGCTTTCCATCTGAACCAGATCTTGATTTAGACGTGCAAAGAAGATAACAGCATTCCAACAGATTCAGAGACCCAAGAAGCCCTGACGCTCATACCCTTCCTAACTTACTTATATCCTTATATTAGCCACACCAGTGCTGAAAATGATAGCTCATGAAGAAAAGGAAAAGTCAAGGAATCCATAGTTCCATTGCTTTTCAGTTCTTTTTTACTCTTAGAATGCATGTGTATCAGAAGTGAAATTAAAAAGCTTTTTATAGCATTTTCAGTATTCTGGTACAAATGAAATACACACACTCGGACAAGCTAAAAAATGCTTGTGATTCTGCATATAAGAAAAATGATTTTATATTTGTACTTAAAACTGACTTTATGCAATATGAAGATAATAACATTCATGCTACACATTAAAAATGTTAGTATGTGTTTCTTAGAATGACTATTTGTCATAACATTTTTAATGTGGAGAACATTTTTATTTTAATTTCAATTTTTAATTTGAATTGGGAGATAATTATAGGTTCACATGCATTTGTAAGAAATAATGCCGAGATCCTGTGCACTTTTAACTCAGTTTCTCCAATGATAATATTTTGCAAAATGATAGTACAATATCACAACTAGGATGTTGGCATTGATACAGTCAAGACATAGAACTTTTCTCTGTGAGGTGTGCTATCAAGAATTTAATTTCTGGCTGGGTGAGGTGGCTTAAGACTGTAACCCCAGCACTTTGGGAGGCCAGGGAGAGATAATTGCCTGAGCTCAGGAGTTCAAGATCAGCCTGGGTAACTTGGAGAGACCTCATCGCTACAATATATCAAAAAATAAGCCAGGCATGGTAGTGCACACCTATCGTCCCAGCTACTTGAAAGGTTGAGGTGGAAGGATTGCCTGAGTCCAGCAGGTCAAGGCTGCGGTGTCCATGAGGGTGCCACTGCACTCCAATCTGAGCAACAGAGTGAGATTCTGACTCAAAAAAAATAAATTTTTTTAATTTCTTTAATACCTATAGAGCTACTCAAGTACTCCATTTTGTATCAAATGAATTATAGTTTGTTTTTTTTTTTTGAGAAAGTGATCATTTGAGTTTTGTGAAAATTAGTTATACTTATTGAAGTTATCTTGTCACATCCAGCTAATTTGGAGTCAAGAAACCCAGTCTAGGAGGACCATGAAGCATACAATTGCTTGCTGAGAGATTACACTGCAAGCAACTGCTGAAATGACCTGGTAATAGCCTTCGTACTAGTTTTACCTAGTAGTTGCTGAAATAAATGAACAACCTTTACTCTACGACTATTTTTATCTACTGCTGTCAATCACCTATCAGAGCTTGCCAGCTTCCAAAAACTTCACTTGTGCCAATGGGCTTTCTTTCAAAATAATAGGTAACATTTCACTTTCTAATAAAACCCTGGATCTTCTCTTTGTTTTTCAGACACAAAAAAGACCATCCCAGCTGGTGTGTGTACTCCAAATTTTTCCCGACTGAAATATTTTGTTTTCCCAAATAAATATTTTTTTGTTTAAAGATTTGTCCTTGTATTTTTATTTGACTTTGACAGTTGTGAAATTTATGTGTAAAATTGTTTGTAGTATTCCCTTATTATCTTTTTGATATCTTCAGAATCTGTAGTGATGTGGAGTCATAGGTTCCTGATTTGATCATTTGGATTATGTTTTGACACCTTGGATCTTATTTTATTCTTCTGTTTTGGCTGGCTCGGATCTCTGTTGGCATCCAAGGATGCAGCTTCTCATTACTGCTGAGTGGGAATAGGAGTTCTGGCTCTACACATGGTTTCCACTCACACCAAGGGGGGGTACCATTTATAAACTGAAAAGTTTGGAAGTCTCAGCTCTAGACTTGGCCTTCTCTGATACTGCTCTAGTGGGTGTGGTTTGAGGCTCCTTGTCAGAAACTTGTGAGTATGGAATTCTAGGCTACTCACTGGGCCTTTGCTGGCGTAGGTGGGTTGGGGCCACAGTTATTTCTGTGATGTTAAGCTGATGTGGAATGGTTTTTGTCTGAAAATTAGCTGTTTTGCTTGGCTTCCCTTTTCCTTGTCATCTGGCTAGAAAGGGCAGGATGTGGGATGGAGCTGTCTTTTTCTCTTTTCATTTTCTCCCACTGACATTTCTGAGTGACTGGATTCTTCAGTTCCAGGTCTGGCATGTGAGAGACAAAGAGAAAACATAGAACATTCAACCCAATGTCTCAGGTCTTCTGATCCCTAGACAGTCAGTCTAATTTTCACAATCTGCCTAAATTGGTTTACATATGATGTAGACAATTTCCACTTGCGCTGAGTGGAAGGGATAGTGAAATTTGTAGCTGCACCATCTTCCCTGAAGCAGAAGTTCACTATTGCATTTTATGATTAATATATAACAGTATAACAAATATTCTCAGAAAAAATTGTGTACATCATAGCTTTAACCATACAGTCATCTGCCAAATACTGATGTTTCCATCATCTCATATACAACAGTGGCTCCATATATAATAGCATATTTTGCTATGCCTTTTCTATGTTTATACATGTTTAAATATACAAATACCAATGTGTTTCAATTTCCCACACTATTCACTACAGTTGTATAGGTCTGTAGCCTTCAATCAATAGTCTATACCATATAGCCTATGAGTGTAGTAAGCTATACTATCAAGTTTTGTGTAATGAATGCCTTACAATGTTCACACAACACATTTCTCAGGATATATCCCCACTGTTAAGTGGTTCTTGATTGCACCTTATTCTTTCTTTTGAAGTAAGTTATGTATTTTCACTTTGTATTAGCTCCTAAAAATTACGTAGCTGGTCCTGAGTTTGGGCATGAAAGGAGAGGATTTCTTGTTTTTTAAAAAAATTTATTTTAAAGATGTGGGGTACAATTCAGGGTTAGGTACACAAATGTTCATTGTGCAGGTACCCTTGTTGATGAGGAGAGGATTTCAACTGTGTGTTAAATATGTCATTTTGAATTTGAAGTCTCTGGGTATTTTTTCTTTATTACTAATCTGATTGTGTCCCTGTCTTCACTGGAATTATCCAGTGATTTTAGTCACTGCGAATACAAAATATGAATTTTGTAACACAGCCTGTGGAGTTACATGATCAAGACTCTAGTTCCCTCTCTAGCCTTATTTTAGGTTCCTTGCTTATTACTCTCTCCTCTTCAATCATTAACTTGTCTTAGTTCTTCACATGGTCTCTGTTTCTTTCACCCCAGGTTTTCTGCACACTCGGCTAGAATACCTTTTTCATTTATTCATCTGGTTAATTCTTATTCATGTCTCACTTGTCAGATCAAGGAATCTTTCTTCAACAAAACCTTCCCAAGGGACCAAAATTAGATGAGGGCCCTATTATAACCACTTATATCATTTGTTTTTCATAGCATATGTCTATATATTTAATTAATCATGTGTTTATCCTGTAGGCTATGAGATTTGGGAAGACCAAAGTTACTAATTTTTTCTTTCTTTTTCATGTCACTGTTCCTTCCAATATCTAGTCCCATCTCTGACATAATGATAACTCATTGAACGTGTTCACAACATTAAAGATATTTAGGTCTAAACATTAAAATTATCCTTGAAGAGGTAAAAAATAATCTCAGAATTTGAATAATTCACTTATTTATTAAAATATTTTGCTGAGTACTCTGTGTCAGGCAGATATTTACCTTTCTGATAAAAGTTATACATGTGATTAAGAGAAACCTTATTTCTATCTTTATAAGTCTTGTATCTTAGGGATACAGAAAAATAAAAATTACATATGAAATATGGCAAGTTCCAGAAAAAATATAAATGGGATAATAATATAAAGGATAATAGGGAAAGAAACCTGATCAAAAAACGGAAAAAAAATATCTAGCCAGAGCAAAAATGAAATGCAAAAGTTCTAGTTTTAATTTTCTGTTTGTTTGGTTGCTGGTGCTGTCTTGCTTCATTCAAGCAGTTAGGTAGATAGTGGTACCATCATCAGGCCTGGGAAGAGTGTGTTTAATCAGCTTATTTTGGAAGAGGGAATCAGATAAAGAAAAAATAAGATATTAAAAATTTTAATACCTTAAATTTGAGATACCTACTAGATATATCAGAAGATAAGCGATGTTGAAAACTTTATGTATGTGACAGGATGTCAGTGTTTGTGGAATTTGAAAAAGCCTCATGGTTCTTGTCAAGACTCCAAAAGAAACTAGAGGCACATTAAGTGTTTGATATTAAAATGATTTAAAAAGCTGAGAAGTTATTATTTGTGGTAGTTGACTGGAATATTTCTGAGGGAAAAGAGCGCTTCAATCTATAACTATAGAAACTAAATGGCTTGGTCTCCTTTTCACATGAAAAATGACATTCACCTCTAGAAAATATTTGGATAACTAAGACATAAATTTCATACCTTTCAAGGAAGCCTATAACCTATACAAAGGTAGTAGTTTCTGTAAAAAGTATAGTAGTTCACAAATTACACACACACACACACACACACACACACACACACACACACACATACAAATATTATATATATACATTGTGTTTGTGTCACTAGACACCTGACTATTACTGCAACACTGTGGCTTATTTTGTACATTGTTTGGAATTTTCAGTATTTATAGTACATATTTTACTTTTTTAAATTTTTTAATTTTTTATTTTTTTTTGAGTTGGAGACTCACTGTGTTGCCCAGACTGAAGTGCAGTGGCCGCTCCCGGCCACCGCAGCCTCAACCTGCTGGGCTCCAGCGATCCTTCCGCCTCAGCCTTCCAAGTAGCTGGAACTACAGGCGCGCGCTACCACGCCCAGCTAATTTTTGATTTACTGTAGAGATGAGGTCTCGCCAAGTTGCCCAGGTGGGTCTCGAACCCACAGGCTCAGGCAATCCACTCACCTCAGCCTCCCAAAGGCGCGGGATTACAGGCTGAGCCACCAAGCCCGGCTTGTACATATTTTATTAAATTTAAAGACTATGTGCCATCATTTGATAAATATGAACTCATGTAATTTTCCATATTTCCCCCATAGTGTACAACATTTAACTAAAATATTTACGATTTCGTCGAAGTTGTTCTGAATCCATTAAAAAAAAGAAACCACGAGATATAATATGTGCATTTTTTTTCTTGGCTCATCTTATCTTTTGTGTTTTTTTTCCCTTAATGATACTCAAGAATGTTCTTGTAAAATGGTTTTGAGGCCATTAATTCCATAATAAAAACTTTGTAAATATGCCATGCTCCACACCTTTAGGGTTTTGTTCTTTATGATCAGTGGAAAACTACATACCTAATATCGGGTACATCATATTTCAAACAAGTCGTGTTATATGAGACCAATCAGAGGTTTTATTTTTTATTTATTTTTTGTCAGAAAGCAATATTTAGCTTTTAGACTACAGAAGCACCCACTATCTCAGCCTTGGTCAATGCCAAGGAAAAATTATACTTACTCTTGTTAGTCCCTCATAAATTCTTCATCAAGATATAAAAGAATTCTCTCACGGATTGAAAAACCTCAGAAATTACATAGAAGAATGCATCAGGAATAATTGGAACAGCAATGCCATATAGCAAATGATCTACACATTTCAGTGACACATTTCACTAAGTGTATTTCTCTCCCGTGGGTGTCCAAATCAGCTGGGGACCCACCTCTTCCCAAAGTGGGTCAGCTCATTTGCTCTTTTTATTTATTTATTTATTTTTTTTTCATTAATCAGTATTTTTTATTATGGTTTTGTGGGGTACAGTTAAGGGTTAGGTGTACAATTACGTTTCATTCAGGCACCTTGTTGATAAGAGGTGTTTTCCCATCCCCCGACAGATATTTGCTACTGTTAATCCCATCCCCCTCTCCCCCATAGTTTCCCAGTACCGTCAGTCATTTTCTTATAGTATTGCATTGGATGTTCAAGGTCGATTATATGAGTGAGAACATGTGATATTCGGATCTTTGTTTCTGTGAGAGGTCACTCAGTATTACAGACTCTAGTTCCATCCAGGTTGCAGCAAAATTCATGATTTTGTTCTTTTTTATGGCTGCGTAGTATTCCATCGTGTATATGTACCACATTTTTTTAATCCAGTCCTCTTTTGATGGGCAGCATGGTTGTTTCCAGGTTCTTGCTATTGCGAACAATGCTACAATAAACATACGTGTGCAGGTATCTTTTTTATAGAGTGGTTTGTGTTCTTCAGGGTATATTCCCAGTAGGGGGATTGCAGGGTCATATGGAAGGTCAATTTTTAGAGCTTTTAGGAATCGCCACACTGCTTTCCATAGAGGTTGCACTAGCTTACACTCCCACCAACAGTGTAGAAGTGTTCCCTTTTCACCACACCCTCTCCAGCAGCTGTTATTTTTTGAGTTGTTGATAATTGCCATTCTGACTGGAGTTAGATGGTATCTCAGTTGGCTCTTTTTTATGTTTCTCTTCCTCCTCCAGGTCTGGTAGTTTCCTGTCATGGGAATAGCAGAAACTGAGAGGACAAGCCTCATCACTTAAGGACGTTTCAAGCCTCTCAATGATAATCAATCCATTAGCCATTTCAATTGCAAATAAGTTCCTAAGGAGGACAATTTACTATAGCTTTATAATTCCTGAAGATTTCCTGATGTATGCAATCCAGAGGTTTTTCTTTATTGATCTCCTGCAGCAATCATTGAATAAACCACTTAATAAAAAAATGTTTTATGCACTTTCCTATAGGGGAGATTCTTTCTGATGTGCAATTTTCTCTGAAGTTTGTAAGCATATGCTAGAAACTTTTCTCAATTTTTATTGTTTCTGTTCGACACAAAGCGTTAAAAAATAAATGAATATTGTTGATCATGAAAACTACACAAAGGGTAAAAGGAGAATGGTTTTTGGAACTAGGCAGTTTTTAAATTAGAGTTCTGCTTACTAGTAGTGTATCAATCAAAATAGACTGCATAATTGGCATCATCACCACCCATCATCATCTATCATCGGCTTTATGCCCAATGAGGTCAACAAAGGCCCCTGATCTTGCAGAAAGGCAAAAGCTCCTTTTTGATACATGGTTTCACCATAGTGGAGAAAGAATACAAAACAACAAGAACAACAAAAATGGTTCCCTGGTTATTAATCCATTCTCATACATACATACATACATAGGAAAGCTCATACATATTACCTTTTGCTACGTGTCCTTTGTGAAAGTAAGTTATACAACCACACCTAGCTTGCAAGGAAGTGGGTACTACAGACCGACCACATTCAAAAAGGCAGAACCAGGAGGTGAGTATCAGTTTTGCTCCTGTTTTTTAGAAGGAAAGTCTTAAGGCTGTGAAACAATTGCTAAATTCTCACTAGAAAGCAGCCGAGTTGGAATTCAAATCACTGTTTCTGAGAAATGAGAAACCACGTGTTTAAGTACAGCATTCCACTGCCTTTCCTTGGGAAATGGGCTTTCTGCTGAAAAGCACGTGCTAGGGTGTGAATATTTATGTGCCCCCGAATCTCATATGTTGAAATCCTAACCCCCAAGTTGAAGGTAATTGAAGGTGGGGATCTTTGGGAAGGGATTAGGTTAGGAGGTAAAGCCTTGATAATTAGCATTGGTGCTTTTATAAAGAGCAGAGAACTAGCTCTTTCTGCCATGTGAGGACACAACTATCAGATGCCATCTAAAAATCAAAGAGTGAGCCCTTATCAGGCCGTAAATCTGCTGGCACCTTGATCTTGAACTCCCCAGTCTCTAGACCTCCAATAAATAAATTTCTGTCGTTTATAAGCTTACCTGTTTATGGAATTTTTAAAGTAGTTGTCCAAATGGGTTGAAATAGAAAGTGCTAACACATTACTTTTTGTTCTCCTTATCTCTTATATTTTCTAATGGTTATAATGATGGTTAATAATATAGATATTAAATAACAATAAAAACAAGAAGAAAAGCTGGTCTTCTTAGGCTAATATCTGTTCAGTTATTCAAGCAAAAAGATTGGTAGACACTGAGAGAAATTTATTGCTCATAATGGATATACTGTGGTCCGTAGTCTAAGATATGCCTGTTATCAGTGGAGATTTTAAATAAACTTAAGAAACCATTGTATACTTCCAAACTATCATTTTTATGAGAAACACAACTTTTTAAAGAAACAGAGTATTTTCATTCTCATAGTAAAGTCATTGTCTTACAGTTACCTGAACCAAAATATAATCAGAAGACTTCTAAATGGACAAAATAATTAAATAAGGGGAAACAGATAAATCAAATTGTCATGGCACCAAGATAATAATTACAGCTTACAAAACAAATGCTCCCACTTATGGATAAATGTATTCAAAGTCCAATGGGTACACAACCCTTTGTGACCTTGCACCATCACTAAATGCTTTCTTATCATTTGGCCAAGTTTCCCTCCCACAAAACAGAGAGGAACAGGCACTGCTGCCCTTGCCTCTGTGACCCTTCATTCCTATTTCAATGTCTGTCCAGACACAGACTTTTCTTGGATGTACTTTTATTATAGTTACCAAGTCCTTAAGCCTCAGTTTTGTTTCTTAATGCCACATTTCCTATATTTGCACCATTACATTTAATGTTGTTTTTATGTTTAATTTTAGAAGTAAGTAGTTTTTAATTATTTCCAAGATATTTCAGGATAATCTCATATACTGTAAGAACAATGATGATGATACAGAACCAAATTGAAATATGACTCCAAAATTACTTCCAGGAACATTCATTATCAATGAGCAAAATATTGTGGTAATACTTGGAGCAAAAAAATACTTGGAGTATTTTTCTCTCTAATTTTAAATGTACGTTTTGCTTACTTTAAAATTGCCTGTGTTTTACAAGATGGTTTCTCAAACTCAGTGAGGACATCATTATGCAAGCTGTATTTTTAAAAATACTTGACATGCAAGTAACAAATAGAGAAAAGGAGAATGTTACAATACTGGAGAGAGAGAGAGAGACATAGCTTTTAGTATTTTCTAATATTTGATCTATCTTGTATCTGCATCCTGTGTTATTCAAAAGCATTTCATATTTTTCTTGTGTTGCTATATATATTCTCTAACTCAAAGTAATTATAATAACACTTAAAAATATGTTAAATACTTGCTGATGTGAATACATGTCAAAACTATTCATTTTCCTTTAACTGGATATTAGGGAAACAAGGAACAGGGTGGATATTTCTTCTGAGTAATCTATGTATGTGTGTGTGAATTATATATATTTTTACTCCATAAATATATATTATAATACATATATGTATATAATTAATTATAAATATAATATACATAATATATGCATATATAGTACATAATATGTGTATATGTTAAAATGTATTTATATACATATACATACTTTATATATATATACACATATTATGCAATAGATACATACATATACATGTGTACATATACATGTGCATATATATATATTATATACTTTTTTCACAAAATGCTTGTCTTTATTCCAGGAAATTCCTGCTTTTCAAAGGAAGCTTAAGAGAGCATTTTTCTCCTTTTGGTGTAATTTTCCATTTTAAGACTAATTATTTTCTTCTCTTTGGGTGACATCACTGATTATTGTTACCTCCATTGGAAGAGAGCTATATAAATGTAAGAGGAAAACTAAGTTGTTTGAAAAGGAAAGGGTAAAAAAAAAAGAAATGAAAGGAAAGGGTATAAGAGAAAGGTCTAATATTGTCTGATGCACATTTCTTTTCATTTCCATTCCTGTCTCTGAATTCCAAGACCATCCAACCTTAGGATTAGAAATCTTGACAAACTGTTGGCAACAAAGGGAATTTTGGTTTCCTGTATACCATCCAACATGCCGTTCATTCTGCAAAACATCTTTCTTAGCCATAAGTCTAACAACATGTAACTTTCCCATTTAGTAATATTCTGAAATGGTCTACATTGCCCCAGGTTAAATAATAACTCCTATGTATTTCAGAAACATATCAAATCTTTTTAATATCTATCTTTTACATTTCAGTCATACAAAAATATTTTTATATTCTCAAATTTGGCTTATTTTTCCCACCCTCAATTTTTGTACATGATTTTCCCTCCTCCTAATTACATTTTCTCTTAGTTCTTTTCTTGGATCTTTCATAATCTGCCCTCTCTGCTCTAAGTATCATCTACAATAATGAAAAGACCCCCACTGTCTTTCTATAAACTACCAAAGAACTCCATTCCAGGGCATAGCAGACAGGGTTACAGTAGCCTGCTTACCAAGTTTATCTCACTAGCCTTTAAATTTCACAAATGTAGGAATTGTATCTTATTTATTGTTCTATATATAACACCTAGAACAGTGTACATAAATGATGTGATAAGTACATGTATCTCAATAGTGCATTTTGTTTGAGGAAAATTGTAATTTTTATTATTTACTCATACCAAAAATGTATTGTGTTTCAAATAGCTAAACATAAAAATAAAATTTAAAAAAGATACTGCCTGAAATGTTTAGTTTGAGACAACCGAGTTGTCCTAATGACCTATGTGGCCATGGCTACACCCATTTTTCTGCCTCTAAAAGCATTTTATTTGAGCAAACTCAGATAGAAAATACATAATAGACAAACTTTGCATGAGAAATGTTCAAAATGCAGGGGGGAAAAAGGGCTGAACTTTATATGTGAAGAGGACCATGGAGAAGGATGGGGAGGAAGAATTGGCATACATGTAGAAATTATAATATTTGAGCCCACTGAGAAACCTTTGAATATGTGGACTGTAAACTTATCTGCTTATGTCTGTGCAGTCAAGTAATAGAAACAAATCACAGATGAGGTGAATCACTCTAACTGAGTTTAATGGAGGATACACTTTTCATTAGAGAGGTCAATAATATCAATATTTGTTCAGATGAACTCTGTGTTGAGCTATAGCATTTAGCTCCATACAACCATGAATTCCTTAATTCTAATATTCACAGGCTTGGTCTTCATTTAGATGTCTGGTTATCTTATATAAACTCGTGTGTGTGTGTGTGTGTGTGTGTGTGTGTGTGTGTGTGTGTGCACGCACGTGTGAGCTCATGCTTAATCTGAACTACTGATATAAATAAACTCTTTTGATTGCCAAATCTCAAGTAAGAATGTTAGTACAAATCAGAAAACAGCCTTTTAATATTCAATACTAAATCTAGAGTTTTTTCTAATATTTGATGCAAGAACTCTGTATGTGCATCCGTTTAACAGGGAGTACATCAGACAAATGGCCCAGCTCATTGTTCTTGACCTTGTCATTGAAATTGAAATAAACTGTGCTCTTGGTTAATTAAAAAGAAGTTAGAAAACAATAAAACACTAATTGCATTTCCAAATTACAATCATATTGATCATAAATAGTTACAGAGTTGATAGTCAACAGTAAACAGAACCATATATCAGCACATATATTTTATCACTGAGTTCAAATTGCGATATTCAAAAAAGTAACAACTGAACAAGGACTACAAGTAGTCAGTCTCTCCAGTCTTACATTCAGCCTCTTTTCTTTTCACTCATGTAGTCTTTTGGCTTCACTCATAACCTACATGACAATAAACTTAATTTCCAATCACTTGCCCTGCTCCCATCTGCATTTTTTTTGACTTTTTAATTTTTCAAAAGGGCTATGATATTTATTTTATATAAAAAAGTTATACCATTTTTCTAATTTTATTCATAATAAACCAATTGCACAATATGTAGAAAATATTTTAATAAACCGGGAAGAAGAAAAATACATTATTCATGATGTCTTTTAGTCTTTTCTTCTAAATATGCATATTTTATGACAAAACTTTTTTTTACCAGGCTTTTAAAAATTAAGGCATGATATTTTGTCCTTTATTTTTACTATCTAAATTTACTTTTTAATTATTTTAATTGACATAATAATTGTGCATATTTATGAGTTACAGTGTAGTGTAATATTTCTAAACTCATACATAATGTGTAATGATCAAATCAGAGTAATTAGCATAGCTCTCATCTAAAATATTTATTATTTCTTTATGTTGGAAACAATCAAAATTCTCCTTCTAGCTATTTGAAAATATAGACTAAATTACCGTTAACTACAGTCACCCTAGAATGCTGTGGAACAGTAGGGCTTATTCTCTTATCTAGTTTTGTATTCCTTAATCATCATCTTCCTATCTCCACTTCTTTCTACCCATCCCAGTCTGTAGTTATTACAATTCTACTCTCTACTTCTATTTGATTAACTTATCTTCCACATATAAGTAAAAATATCTGGTATTTATTTTTCTGTGTCTGTCTTATTTCACTTAATATGATATCCCTTGGCTCATCCTTTTCACCACAAATGACACAATTTCATTCTTTGTGGCTGAATAGTAGTACATCATTGTGTATATACTCCACATTTTTTTTAAAACCAGTTATCTGTTCATGGATACTTAGGTTGACTTGATATTTTGGTTATTGTGACTACTGTTGCATTAACCATAAGAGTACAAGTGTGTCTTAAACGTACTGATTTCATCTCTTTTGGATAGATACCCAGTAGTGGGATTCTTGAGTAATATGGCAGTTTCATTTTTAGTTTCTTTTTTTTCATTGTTGTTGTTGAGTTGGAGTCTCATTCCATCACCCAGGCTGGAGTGCAGTGGCCGCTCCTGGCCACCGCAGCCTCAACCTGCTGGACTCAGGCGATCCTTTCACTTCAGCCTTCCAAGTAACTGGAACTACAGGCACGCATTACCACGCCTGGCTTATTTTTTGATTTATTCCAGAGATGAGATCTTGCTAAGCTGCCCAGGCTGTTCTTGAACCCGTGGGCTCAGGAATCCCTTCACTTTGGCCTCCCAAAGTGCTGGGATTACAGGTTTGAGCCACCGTGCCGAGCCTTTAATTTCTTACAAAAAGCACCATATTGTTTTCTATAATGGGTGTACTAATTTGCATTCCAACCAACCACATATAAGAATCCCCCTTTCTCTGCAACCTTACCAGCATTTGCTCCTGTCTTTTTGATAGTAGTTATTCTGATTAGGGTACACTGACATCTCATTGTGGTTTTGATTTGCATTTATCTGATGCTTAGTGATGATGAACATTTTCTGTGTATATCTTAGATATTTGTGTGTTCTCTTTTAAGAAACGTCTATTTAGGTACTTTCCTCATCTTTAAATCAAAATATTTTTTATTACTGTTGTTCAAGATCATTGTATATTCCGAATATTAATTTCTCTTTGGAAAAATAGGTTGCAAAGATTGCTCCCATTCTGTAGGTTGTCCCTTTGTTCTGTTGTTTTCTTTACAGTGCAGGTGCTTTTTGCTTTGATATGATATCCTATCTCTATTTTTGCTTTTGTTGCCTGTAGCTTCATGATTTTATCCTTAAAATATGTGCCCATGTGAACTTCCTGAAACATCTCCCCTGTGTTTTCTTCTATAGGCTCAGGTTGTACATTTAGGTTTTTAATTCATTTTGAATTGATTTTTGTACTTGGTAAAAGATAGAGGTCTAGTGCTATTTTCTGCATATGAAAAGCCATTTTTCTTTGCATAATTTATTGAGGAGACTGTCCTTTCCTCAATACACATGGCGAGCCCCTCCCAAAAGGAATTGATTCATAAAAAATTATGTCTTCTTACATGGTTACACTTCGATCACCTTCAAAGTACTCTCCATTTGATACACCTATTGAGACACTTTTACACTGTTCAAAATAGTTTTTGAACTGTCAGTTTTGATACCTTTTAGTGTTTCTGCCATGTTTTGTTTCACTCTTCTATCTAGGGAAAATGTTTCCCTTTGAGAATTTTTTTCATCTGAGGAAACAAAAAAATTTACTCAGGGAGAGATCATGTCAATAAGAATGGGCCACAAGGACCATGCTGTTTTTCATCAAGGATTGCAGAACACTTGTTGTGGGGTGGGCAGGTGGACCCATAAATCACCCATCATGAAATGGGCAAGCATGTTGAAAGAATCTCAAAAAAAAAAAAAAACCACAGAAGCTGAACACAACCTCTCAAACGATGCTGGCTAGTACACAGATGCCAATGGGTTCCTAGAACACTTACCTAGCGGGGGTGGGGGAGGAAAGAGGAAAGCCTGTACTACAGGGGACCCACCCTTCACAAAACAATTCTGTTTTGGGGTGGGTTCTCCTCATGTAGATGCTGAAAAAATAAATTCAACATTTATTCCAGATAAAAACTCAATAAATTAGATTTAAAAGACATCCACCTTAATATGACTGCAGCTATCTATGAAAAAACCACAGCCAACATCATACTGAATAGGAAAAAGTTGAAAACTTTTTCTCTAAGAACAGGAATCAGACAAAGATGCTCACTTCTACCACTTTTATTCACCATAGTACTGGAAGTTGTAGTCAGAGCAATTAGATAAGAGAAAGAAATAAAGGCATGTGAATTGGAAAGCATGAAGCAAAATTGTCCCTCTTTGCAGATAAATTCATCTTGTATATAAAAAACAATCTAAAGACTCCACCCAAATCTTCAGAACTTATACCATCAGTAAAGTCGCAGGATACAAAATCAGCATACAAAAATCAGTAACATTTCTATACACCAATAACAAACCTGCTGAAAAAAGCAATCAAGATAGTAATTCCATTTATGAGGGGAAACCCCCCTCCAAAAGGTGGAATTATCTTTTGAAAAGCAGGCCCTTGTAGTACAGGCTTCACCCACCACGTAAGTGTTTTAGGAACCCATGGGCACTAGTGTATGAGCAAGCATTGTTGTGAGAGACTGAGTTCAGCTTCAGTGATTGTTTTTTTTTCAAGAGTTTTTTTTTTACCTCATTTTATTATAAAGATATGGGGTACAAGCCAGGATTAGGTACATAAGTAATGTACGTGCAGGTGAAGTCTGGGCCTCCAACTGGTTCTCACCTCCCCTGGTTTAGGCACAGGTACCCTTTGTGTTATTACCGTCCCCTTCTCACTTTGCTTTTGCCCATTTCATGATGGATGATATATGAGCACACCTGCCCGCACTGTGCTGAGTGTTCAGCAGTTATTTTTTTAGCAAAAAAACAGCATTACCCTCATGCCCCACCTTCTCTATTCACTGGATCTCCCTTTGGGGACTTTTTGTTGTTTCACCTGATGAAAAAGTCCCCCAAGGGAAATGTTTTGCTGATGTGGAAGAGGGGAAACAAAAAAAATGGCAGAACTAAAAGACATCAACATCGACAAGATCAAAAACTGTTCTGAGCAGTGAAAAAAGCATCTTGATACGTGTATTGCAGGAAATGGAGAGTACTTTTCAGGTGACTGAAGTTTGAACATGGAAGAATGAATGCACAATTTTTTAAAATAAACAAACTGCCGGTTTTGGGGGACGCCTCCTATTGAGATGATCATATGGTTTGTGGCCTTCATTATTTTGATGTGATATATCACATTAATTGATTTTTCTACATGTGACCATTCCTGCATCCCTGGACCAAATTCCACTTGAATAGAGGTACATAACCTTTTGGATGTGCTGTTGAATTCAGTTTGCTAGTATTTCATTAAGGATTTTGGCATCTATGTTCATCAGGGATATTGGTCTGTTATTTTCCTTTTTTTTGTAAAGGCACTTTAAAATTATGATTCATTTCACTTCAAACTTTAAATTTATTTTTAAACTTTAATTTTATTCATTTATTGTTAATAACATTATAGATTTACATATTCTTATTTGAATATTTGGGCTAAAAATTCTTGTACTGATTACTTATTGCTCAAATTACCCAAGCTTTGATTTGCAGATACACTTTCAAGATATTTTATGCATCTTTTGAGAGTATCTCCAACATCCTGCGTTCAAATATCTTCCTGAACTCTGCTCTTCGCTGTAGGGCCTGACTTCAGTAAACAAACACTCACACCCCTCAGGCCCTGACATACCTTGTTAGATTACCACAGCACTCCAACTCCCACCAAACATACACTCCTTTAGTTAGCACCAAATAATATTATTTATACATTTATTAACTTTAGACTAAATTGCTCTGTACGAGCAAGTGTATTCTTTCGCTTTCACGCTTAAAATGCCCTTGTGCATTTCAGGCTTGGTTAGATATTCACGTTGGAACATTTGATCATTTACATTTAATATAATTTTTGGTATGATTTTGTTTTTGATATATTAGGCTGCTGTTACTTTTCCATCTGTTAAAACTTTTTATTTTTTTCTTCCTACCCTTATTGCATTAGTTGATAATTTTATGGGCTTTCCCTTTTTCTTTTGTTTTGGCTCTTAGCTATAATTATTTGTGGTATTCTTGTAGTTATTGCTTAATGTTCGTAATATATAACTCTACCATATCATAGTCTATCTTTCATTGATGTGTATTTTTTCACTTTTAGTATAAAAACCTTACACTTTCATCTCTTCCTTCCCGAACTTTGCTCTATTATTGTCAAACATTTTTTTCTATATGTGCTATAAACCCTATAATATAATGCTACCTTTTTTTTTTTTTTACTAAAAGTCAATTACCATTTTAAAAAGGTAAGTAAGAAAGATATATTTTATATGGTTACATTGTTAGGACTTTTTATTTTCAGGTGTAGATTTTTAAAAATCTGTTAATTTGTCCTTCCTTGACGCATTGTGTGTGTGTGTGTGTGTGTGTGTGTGTGTGTGTGTGTGTGTGTGTATGTGTGTGTGGTTTAGGTATGCTAGTGATGATGTATTTCAGTTTCTGTATATTCAGCTATTATTTCTCATGAATTCTTTTGCAATCAATTTTCAAAATGGGTATAGAATTCTGGGTTAATAATATTTTTAATTCCAATACTTTGAAGATATTTCTTAACTGGCTTCTGGTATGCAGTTTGTTGAGAAATCTGCTGTTATTTTAAACTTTTTTTCTCTGAATATAATGTGGCTTTTCCTGTTTGTTTTAAAAGTTTCTCATTGTTGTGTTTAAGAAAACTGTGATGTATTTCCATGTAGCTTCCTTAATTTTGCTTGTTCTTGGAGTTTATTGAGATTCTTCTATGTCCATGTTTACAGATTTTATCACATTTGAAGAAAATGGATGTTATTTTTTGCAAATACTTTTTCTGTTTTTTCTCTCTATTCCTTTTCCTTCAGTGACTCAAATTACATACATACCAGGCATTCTTAAATTGTCTCATTGCTGACTTATGCTCTATTAATGTTCTTCTCAGGTTTTTTTTTTTTTTTTTTCTGTTTCATTTTTGGACAGTTTTCATCTCTATCTCTTCAATTTTCCCTTACGTGATGTTTGAACTACAGTTAACCCCATCCGGTATATTTTTCATTTCAGACATTTCATTCAACTCCAGAAGTCTGAATGAGATCTTATCACTTCTCTGTTTAATCTATTCAATTTAGTTTCTTCAGGATATGAAATAAAGTTTAATAACTATATTATAGCTTTATCTATTCATCCTACCCTCTGTCTTTTTTACACAGTTTCAATTTATTAATTTTCTTCTCATATATGTTGTATTTTCTTGTTTTTTTAGTACCTGGTAATTTTTTGTTGGATCCAAGTTATTGCTAATTTTACCTTTTTTTGGTGCTGGCTATTTTTGCATTTCTACACATAACTTTTTTTGGTGCTGGCTATTTGGCATTTCTACACATATTCCTGAGCAATTAGTTTATGTGGAAATAATCCGATCCTTTTGGTCTGGTTTTCAATATTGTTTTCAGCGAGTCTAGAGGAGCTTTTAATCCACAGATGATTTCACTTCACTTATGAAGCAATCCCCTTCCTAGTATCCTACCCATATATTTAATATACCATGAATTATAAGTTTGCACTCTGGTTGGTAGGAATATTATTCCTTTGATTCTTTTTACTGTTTATTTTCTGGTCTCTGGTGGTTACCTCATATGCATGTGCTAATCAGTACTTAGCTCAAGACTTGAGAAAACCTGCATAACTTCAAATATTCTCTCTCTTTCTCTCTGCAGATTTCCTCCCTCCAGCCCTCTCCCCTGCAAGTCTTTCTCCTGCAAATGCTAGCCACCTTTTTCTCTCCATATTATTAGCTTCTTATCCTCAGCTCAGGGAAGCACTCAGTTATGCCCAGATTCTTCTTCATTGCACTATAGCCTCAAATATCTCTCCAGGCAATAAAGTGAAACAATCCTAGGACTCATCTAGTTTGTTTCTCGACTTTCAGAGACAAATATTCTTTGTTATCTGGTGTACGATATCATGAACGTGGTAATTTGTACTGTCTCTGTGTGGTTTTTTTGTTATTGCTTTATTTTGGTTATTTTGGAAACAATGGTCAATCAAGTCTCTCTTACTCCATATTGGCTAGAAGTACAAGTCTTTTAGTCTTTTAAATATTCAATTGTGTAGTATGCTGGAAGTCCTTCTATACTATGCCAATCAATATTAATTTTATCCTACAATGATTTGAGAGCTAATCAAAAAATTTAAAAGTATCTTTAGATGTATAAATTTATATCAATAAAAACCCTTTGACATTGTCTAATGAGGATTTGTGGATGAAAGATAAAGGTTGTGAAGCAAATTAGGAATTTGTTTTCATTCACACTGTTCACAATCCTAAATTTTCATACTTCTGAGGAAGTTTAATAAAAGTGGGAAGAGAAAAGCTGGAAGTGGCAAAATTTTGCAGACGGCTTTTAAAAGTTACACAAAACTGCCTGACTGTATTAATTTGAGTTAACTGTATTAATTTGAATTTTCCTGAACGCTGAGGCTTAGTCAAGAACTTTTATAGAAAGAGAATTTTGGAATGTGATTCATCCATCTCCTCTTGTTCTCTCTTTTCCTCAACAGTTGCCTCATTTCTCGCCTACATTTTGAAACACAGAACTTCTTAAGAGTGCTGGAAGAGTATATCTAGGTTATATATTTGAGTCTCATTTTCAAAGTTAGAATTGTGTCTGTAGCCTAAGACAGGTGGTGCTGATTCTCAGTTTGAAGAATTCTCAGTTGAAGATGTATTCTGTCAAGCTAATTTGAAGACTTGGTTCAAATAAAGAATATGATTTCATTTTTTTGAGTCAGGATGGCAAGTGGCTAGGAGTATGAATCTTGGAGTAATTATGCCTAAATGTAAAGCTGAAACTCTTTTCATGACAGCTATATGAACTTAGAGTTACTGCTTACTGTTTGTTTAATATGCCTTATTTTTAGTTTGGGGGTGACATTACTACCATGTCATGTAATTGTGACTATTAATGGTTTAATGCATGTAGAACACTCCGAAAAATACTTGCACGGTAAGTACGTAAAAATGTCTGGATAGTCCCAGTTTGTTAGCTGCAAAGTAGTTCATCTTCCCTAGATAAACCTGCTAGTGTTTCAATGTTACCATGATTATTTTATTGCCATCTGCTAACTACCTAATTACCTTAGATCTATACAGAGAAAGATCATTACCATAATAACTATTCAACAGTAATCTCAAGCAGACTTTGTGATTAACAGAGATATAGCCAAGTTATTTTCAAATAATATATGCTCTCTTCTGATCCTTTATAACTTTGGGCAGTATTATCACATAAAATGCTATCTAATATCCACAAATAATCACTTTATTAAGTACATTATAAAAGAAGAAAGGCTTTATTTTCTTCTTAAAATTTTACAGTAACCTTAAAAAAAAAAAAAAGAATGAACAAGCTGTATCTGAGGCTTTTTGTTTAGTGTTATGTAAAAAATGTTTCCTTTAGTGTCCTGAGACTAAAAATGCAAATGTTTGAAGGTCTAGGTTCAGAAATATTGGTGGTCAATTACTCAGCAGTCTCTCGAGGCCTGTTAAAGTACTTTTTGAAAAGTCTCTCTGATGTTGTTGAATCTATAACCAGTAACTGGAAAGAAACATATTTCCTATGTCAACAATGCACACACAAAAATAAGATGTTCAATGACTCATTTATTGCTTAAAAATCTGGTCGTCAAAATAAAAAATAATCATAGAGAAACTAATAAAAATTAACTATTTTAATTCATGCTCTTAAAGAAAGGAACCAGAGCATTAACCTACAAAACACAGTATTTCAAAGAGTTTTGTGGTTTTCTAATGCTATACGGACATGTTGACAGCAATCATTTCAAAGTGTGGAGTCTAAAGGTGACCAAAACCTCTCGGACAATTTAACATGGAAGCATTATACTCAGAAAGTTTTACTTTAATGTGCATTTTTATTCACTATTTATAAACCTTTCATAATATATCCTTTGACATTTGGCCAAATCTCTATTTTCTATGACTATGTTCTCAAATTTTACCATTTAATAGATATTGACATATATTTTGATTGGTACATTGACCATTTTTATGCACAACAATATTATAGAACTGAATGTATTTTGCAACCCCTTTAGAAACTCTAATGTTTATTAGGTAAGTTTTCATCGCAGCATTATTTTGGCACCTAAATTTCTTAGCACATACAACCTTTGTTTTCTTTTTTTTAGCACATGAAATATTTTGGTTTGATGATAATATTTATTATTTATATTTATATGACAAAATCTTTGCAAGTGTAAAAGCAAAAAGTCACTCAATTTTACTAAAGAAAATTAGAACATTCTAAACTTCAGAAAATATCATAAGCTATATTAAAATAGTGAAACAGAGATAATATAATTATATCACAAATATTATATTGAAAACTATAAATACAGCTTAAAAGTAAATAATTTTAAAGGAACAATAAAAATAAAATTTCCATAATTTTGAACTATCTTAAAAATATACATGTAATTCCAGATAAACAAAGAAACATGCTCAATGAATGTAAATAGAAATTCAAATCATTCTTAGAGCAGCAAGAATGCTAGTAGTAACAACAACATCATTTCTACCACTTATTAAGCACTTACAATATGCCAAGCAATGTGGTGTACTAAGCCATTTAAAAACCAAAACTGACAAAGGAGGTCAGTGTTATTTTAAACCCTGCTTTACAGATGAGGAAATGGGGACATAAAAAAGCAACTAGATTGTCCAAATTTACTTAGTGGTAGAGTTGAATCACAATTTTAGGGCCAGTCAACTCCAATATGCATGTTCTTAAGCCACTCTGCTAAGAAAATATAATTTGACACAAAATGTGATATCCTTAAAAAATATTTGTCTGGCAAACTTGCAAAGACTAAACAATTAATAGTGTTCAAAATTGGCACAATTATATTGAGACACACTTTTCTTTTACACCGTCAGGTGGAACTCTAAAGTAGTAAAAATTTTGGCAATTAATTTAAAGACAATATGTTAAAAGTCTTAAAGGATGGTTGTAATGATCAATTAACTCAGCATCATTTGTCTTCTAAAACGGCAACCAGACATTGTCAAAGATTAATCTAGAATTGTATGTATTTTATCATTTTTATTAGATAGAAATATTAAAATGAAATAAAAATTTCCTCCTAATACTGCTTTCATGCCCTGTTTTATTTTATTTTACTTTTTCTGTTTCAAGTTCAGTGAATCAGAGAGATAATCTAATACTCTGTGAATTTTTTTTTTAAAAAGACTTCACTTAGCTCTAGAATAACCTCATACTTGGACACTTAATGCTGCTGTACTTGGAATAAACAATCGAATAATGCAGCTCTGAAATTGTGGAATTTGACTCAGTCAAGAAACGGAGCTTGGTGTCTGGTCGGAGAGATGGGTAGTATAAGGCCATAGATGAAAAATACAGTAATGCTTTGATATAGCTTCATAGAGATTTTATAAATTTAGACCGATATTTAGAAGCCTGTCTTCCTTACCTCTGTCTCTTTCTCAGAGGCATATTCTGATTACACATCCTTTTTGCTTGGCCTAATCCTGAATTGGTGCACAATTCAGGATTAAGTAGGTAAGTGGACATGTCTCAAAAGAAGACATACGAGCAGTCAACAGATACATGAAATCATGCTCAGCCTCACTAATCATCAAAAACATGCAAATTAAAACCACACTGAGATATCATCTAACTCCAGTCAGGATGGCCATCATCAATAACTCAAAAAAACAAAACAAAACAAAAAACAGATGCTGGAGAGGATGGGGGAAAAGGGAATACTTCTACACTGTTAGTGAGAGTGTAAACTAGAACAACTTCTGTGGAAAACAGTGTGGTGATTCCTAAAAGATCTAAAATTGACCTTCCATATGACCCAGCAATCCCTCTCCTGGGAATATACCTGGAGGAACTCAAATCACTCTATGAAAAAGATACATGCTCATGCATGTTTATCACAGCATTATTCACAATGGAAAAAACATAGACCTGTATTTGCTGCCCAAGAAAAGCAGGATACAAAAAATGTGGTACATCTACACGATGGAGTATAACGCAGTCATAGTGAAGGACAAAATTATGGACTTTGCAGCAACTTGGATGGATTCAAAGTCTATGATGTTCATTCATCTGTCACAGAAACAACAACAAAAAAGTACCACATGTTCTCTCTCGTGAGCAGGCCCTGAACATTAATCATAAAACCCTAAAAAAAAGGCATTGGCAGTAGCGGGACACTGTCAGAGGAGGGGAAGCATGTAACATCCAAAACGGTACCTTCATCTCAAACCAGGCAAAGAGGGAACCTTCAGGGAGGCCCAAATCTTACCTGTATGTTGAAATATTTCTTATGCCTTCAAAGCTTTTTGATTTAACTGTTCTATTGGGGGGTGGGGGAAGCATTTAAGAGCATCAATTCCTATATAATACACTTGGATAGTATTATTCTTAAAGCACCTCCATACTTACTGTATGATTTAATTCTTTTTTCTTTTTTTTGAGTTGGAGTCTCACTCTGTCACCCAGACTGGAGTGCAGTGGCCGACCTGCTGAGCTCTGGCGATCCTTCCCCCTCAGCCTCCAAGTAGCTGGAACTACAGGCACGCGCTACCACCCCTGGCTAATTTTTGATTTATTGTAGAGATAAGGTCTCACCAAGTTGCCCAGGAGGGTCTCGAACCTGCAGGCTCAGGCAATCCACTCACCTCAGCCTCCCAAATCGCTGGAATTACAGGCTGAGCCACCGAGTCCGGCTTGTATGATTTAATTCTAATAACAATGTGCGGTCAACAGCATAAATATAGTAAGAGCTATTCCGTTACAGGAAAGTTTTCAAAAACGTAGCTGAGCATGTACAGAAGGCAAAGAATGTTGTAAAAGGATTCGTCTGCAAGTAGGTCAGGCAGTTAGCTGTTTTGTGGTGCCATTTGGGGAATATTTTCATGAGGTTTCGCTCCAGGGTCTTTCTCTCTCACCATGATAATCTTCTAGTTCTCCATATAAAAATTATGTTATACACTTAAAGGGGGGGTTATATTATATGTAAATTATGTCTCCCTACAGCTGATTATCTGGTCATTATGTCCTTGGATTTTTTTTAAGTGCATATATGTGTTGGAGAAAGAAGAATGCATTAGTTTACAGAACATAGATTGACAACTTATGTCCTGATTCTAAAAATAAAGGTGAGAAATGCTTATGGAGTTGTAGTATAGATCCTTTTATGTTGCTGCCTGCTTCTTACCTGGGGATAAGCTTTCTCTGCAAGGACATACTAACTTCCAGTGAAAATGTGGTTCTTAACTGCTACATGCCACTGAGAGTAAAATTCATTGATTAATGCATATTTTGAGCATCTGTAGCAGCTATTTTGCTCAATATTAAGCCCCAGAGTCAGCCACATGCTAAAAGTGAAGCCTATATAACTCATTGAGATACAGTGAGAGCCAAATCCTTGTAAGCTGTCAGAGCTTGCAAACAACTAAATTGCTGTCCTTTCTGAATGACTGTATATCATGAAATTCACAATTTACTTTACTATAGAGACAATCTAAGTATTTTGCAATTTAAAAACACTGTAATAGCGGAGACAGAAGAGTTTTTTGAAGTTTCTAATTTGAAGGTGGAGGCATACACTTTTTTTTTTAATAGCATATTCTAGAAAACATTGGCAGAAATTTCATGTTAGAAGAGAAAACAGGATGACAAAGAGAAGGTCATCTGATGAACAGTCAATTAAATTGAGATTCTGTTTGATTCCATAACTACAGATCCTATTTTTAAAGTCAAAATGGTATAAAATCATTAAAAAAGACTTTGTGCAAATTATCAAGAAAATCATAGCTTATTAGAGGATCTGAGTCAATCCATTAATCCTCATTCAGCTTTTATTGTACATATACAGCCATATGTAAGGGATGGTGGTGCACACTGCTGGCATGCCAGAAGTTGAACTTAGGTCCCTGCCATTTTGTACTGTCTTGGCGTGGGTGCTCAGTTACTTAAAATCTGCTGAAAAAGTAAATATTCCAACTTTTTTTTTAGTGGCTAATGATACGAGTTTTCAAGGCTAGAAATATAGGATTCAGGCTAGAAAATCGCTGCAGGTTGTAGCAGTGAACACAAGTATCATAAATACATACTTTAAGCCACAACTTCAAGTATTGGAGGACAGAGTCAGAGGATTGATTGGCTAGGTGATCTTTAATGTAAGAAAGGTCAAGGTATGTTTGAGATACTGTAATCACTCACATTTTGCCTAAATCTCATTGCAAATAACACATATGATATTTATAATTTACTGTTTCAATAAATAGTTTTACTTGTAACTTTTTTACAACCCTTAAGTATATCTCAGTAAAAGCATATCTTTCCTCTTGAAAAGATGATATATCAACTAAATCTTAAGTAATAACAAATAAATAAAGTTAAATAATACCCAAACTTATAACTCTATTACCTTAATAGCACAATTATAGTTTAAATATAGATATATATTTATATGCATGCATACATATAGTTTTTTCAGGTTTTTGTGTAGTTTTCCCTGCTGTTATTTTTTAGGAAATTTATATTTGTTCTCCATCTTCTCAAGAAACAGTTGAGAAATCAGGAAAGCTGTAACTCTGCAGAATTAAAGCTAAAAAATCAACACAGAAACATCACGGGTTTGGAGAAAGCAAAGTTGACAGCAGAGTCTAAGGTTAAGGTCACCATTTTCAGAGCAAGTAGGAAAGAAGTGAAGACGAGCTTATTAGTCAGTCTTACCTATACCTGTTACCATGCCATACGTGTGTGCTTCTGGGTCTGTCTTCAGCTAATAATGAGTCATTATGTCATGTAAGATGCAGGAGAAAAAAAAAGTTTAGTAAAGAAAATAAAACCTTAAAATGGCAACTTCAACATGATACTGTGTGGTTCTATTAAACTTGCTAGTTGATACTAATTACATTATTCAGATGCTACACAATAAAGATCACTGGTAGTTTCCAGTATTCAAATATTCATTCAATATTATAGTTCCCTGTAAATACCACTACACTTAAAATTTTATATGTATTGAACATTTTAAAAAAGATATCCATAATAATTTTTAAAGACTTTGAGGAATGTTGAAAATATTTCTAGAATAACATGATTTCTAAAATTCTCAGCTATTTTTGAAAATTGTGATTTCCTAATCCTAAATCTTGAAGACTGGTATCTAGAAGAATGGGTAAGATTTTAAAACACTACCCCTTTGAATCTGAATTTACATTTAAATAACAAAGTTTTAACAGTTTATTTCTGACAGAGTTTCTAATAATATTTTCCTATGTATCACGGTATTATTTGTAGAACATAATATGTGTCTCAGATAATTTGAGTCCATTTTTGTGATTTAGAATTTCTAATCTGTTTTTACAGACATGCACATATGAAGGTGAATTAATTCTTGGTTGCACCGCTTTTTATATATCGTTACTATGCTCACAAATCGTCATTATCAACTTCTATTATATGAGCTTCCTTTACTGAAAGCAATGTGAAAATCTAACAAATATTGTATCCTGAAAGATTTAAATTTTGATTCAAATTCCATAGGTTTACTTATTTTGAATGTATGTTTTTTAATGATCTATTTGGAAATTTCAACATTCTCAACTCATACACTATAAAAAGAAGATCTAGAAAATGGCCAAAATAAAACTCTAAGAATTCTAATAAGCAAGATGCATGTTGATAGTAATATAGGAATGACTTATCACTAAAACCAGGATAAATTTAATATTCTTTCTTATCTCGTGGAAATTGACATACCACATTTTCTCATATTTTTATTTTTCAAACCCCCTGAAGCAATCTGTTTCTGGATAAAGGTCGAGAAAAAAGAATGCTGTCTTCAGCATCGTTCTGATTTCAAACCTAAAGTTACACCTGCTCTAGATTCTAGGACACATTTTTAACTAATAAAATGCTTCTTCTAGTGAATGTGCTTTGAGTCCATGGTTACGTTCTCAGTAAATACTAGAACATTTGCAAAATTATCTCAGGTAACAAAATGGGAGTGAAATGCATATACTTATTTAAAGAGAAGTTTCTTAAGTTTCTCATTTGGTTTATACAGTATTAAAAATAGCGAAGGAATGAGAATTGCTTATATTCCAACTATTAAGTATCCTAAAAATTGATTCAGTAAGCCAACACGACTCATTGATGTACCAATAAATCACATGGCAATTTTACACAATTAAGATGTGGGTTTTCATCTAGTGAACACTGATAATTTGGACGGATATGGAGGAAACAAGTGTTTTCCATCTATGTTGTAAAAAAAGGACCACATAAACCTCTATGAAATAAGACTTTACAGTTTGTTAGAAATCTAGTCAGGACTCAGGTGCAGACATGGCTTAGGCAGTGGTTGTGTCTGTAACTGGGAGGAGGAAATAGGATCAAAGTTCTGGTACCATTTATCACAAATGCCCACATGTGATTGCAACAACAGTGTCAGATGCAAATTCATTTTTTTCCTGCCTAAGAAGATAAAAAAAACAGAAACAACAGCACTGCTCAGCAGAGCTTAAAATTTTTTCTGAAAATGTTTGTAATGTGTGAGACCTGGCTGCATGATAATTCTATGGACCCAACCATCAAGCGCAACACTAGCCAGATAAGAGTATCCTGAAGTCATCAAGAACAGAGGAAAAAATCACAGAGTGGATTTTTATAGGACTGTTTACTGTGAAGAGTGATTTATTTTATTTCTTAAATTTTAAAATAATTCCAAGAAGCAGTACAGGACAATAAAAAGCAGAAGGCATTACAAATAAGCTAAAATATTAGGGGCATGCAGAAAAGAAATCCTTGTCAATTTTCCTAAGATGCCCCAAATTGTCCAAAAACCTAGCTAAGGTGCTTATTCAACTTGTCCATGTAGACAAGTCTTCAGTGCACCCATCTTGAATCTTTGCTAGACTTTTAATAGCAATAAACAATCAATACATATTTAACAGTGACTGTTGTAATGCTGTTGCTGTTGTTATTGTTTTCAAATGGTGGAAGTGTATTAACAGTGGCAAACTGGAGAAAAGACTCTGTTATAAATTCACAAAAGGCCTACATCTTGTTATCCATCTCTGCATTCCTAGTCTAACAGTTAGGAATGCAGAGATGGATAACAAGCTGTGGGTTCTCAATATACATATACTACCGCAATGATACTTATAGCTCAAGTAAATCTTTCACTTAGTTAAAACATGATTATGGCATATCTTTACTCCAGTTCCTTATAATTTTTGTTTTAGAATAGAACATCCCTCCCCAAACTAAAGGCATTCTTCAGTTGGCAGGTATTTTAGACCAGTCCAGAAGAGGAGAAAGTTGGTAGGTTCAAGACAACAGCAAATAACGCATGCCCAAGATGTATGTCTGAGAATGAGCCGTGAGCTATTCAGTAGTTCTGGCAAGTTGATGATCAAGTCTAGGGTCTGCTATTCCACCTGCGGTTAAGTCTCGATTTTTACCCCACAAGTATAGATTGTATAGCTTTGACCAAGCGGAAGATGGAGTTGGAAGGGCCAGGACAATCCCCAAGCATCTCAAAGAGTTTCATACTAAGGGCAGTGGAATGTTCCTGACCGATGGTGCTTATGTTGTTTTTCTCACATTTTTGGTCTTTGGGTTGCCTTTTCCTGTCAGGGGTAGGGGCTAAGGTGCACATTTTCTCATCTCCATGGCCAGAAATAATTAAATGCCTCTTTTTTTTATGGATGAGAAACTGTTCCTGATTCTGGAAGAAAGCCTCCAGGCAAATTTGTCTTCTCTGCTATTCTTCAGGCAAGAGCCTGACAGAAAACTGCATTCACTGAACTGAGCTACACCATCCACCAGATACTGGGGCATCAAAAGGACATCAGATCATCTGTCAGAAGTTGAGAGTTAAAACTCAAGCAATACTTCTGCTCGTAACACCTGGCTACCCCTGCTTCTACTTATGTAACTAGGCAAAGACACCTTTCCAGACAACATTTAGTTCATTTGTAAAGTGTGAATATTAATTATATTCATCTATATCAGATTGCTATGACGATTAAATGAGTAATCCTTGTAAAACATCAGAAGAGTGGCGTCCTCTATCAGTAATAGCAAATATCAGTAATAGCAAATAGAACTAGCTTTTATTCTTCTCAGGAAAAAGCTATTTTCTGGTCATTTAATTAACAACAATTATAAATTGAGCAATTAGGTAGGTCTCTTTCTTATTCATACTTTAGGAATACTAGTCAGCTAGTCTCGTACCAAAGCACTAATTAAGGACCAAGTAAAATCCAGTCCACTATCTCGATGTTTGATGAACTGTATCTTGAGGTGGAAAAGAGGCGTTGCCGGTTTCTTCCACATCTTCCTTCTCCCCTGAAATAAATGCCTTGGGCAACTTACTCGGCCCAACTGAAGAGGACGATTTAGTGTTACAGATGGGTCTTGATTAATTATACTCTACCACAATTTATAATAACTCCTGAGATAATACTAGAAACATAGGCTCGCAAAGTTGAACAAGGTTTTAAGTTTATCTAGTTCAAAATTCATATTTTACACTTGGGAAAAAAAGTGTTTTCATTTGGACTTCCTACTTAATCCACTTTCTTATTCTTCACGTTGGGAATAAAGTCTGAAATGAGTATCTTGGCCCTCAGTCATTGCTTATCTGCCTGTGCTCTCATTTATTTGCCTGAGAGTGAAAGTGTTAAAGGCAATTCAGAATAAGACCTTGATAAATACACTTTGCCAAATGCATGGTGCTTTATCTAATTCAACCCAGTCATTGCATAGTCATCATATCCATAGGTACAATTTTAACAACATAGATTGATGCAAAACTTCTTTAGTTTCAATAATCAATATAATTAATATAGATATGAATCTCATTAATATTGAATTCTCTTGAATTCCTTAATTTATGAACCAGCCTTAAAGTTTTCTATATATATATATATATATATATATATATATATATATATATATATATATATCAATACCTGTATATATATATAATATCACGATTTGGTTTCTGAATAATTGAGCCTCACACATGGTCGTACTAAGGTTTTTCAGTTCAGATTGAGAGTAACATGATGACGAAGAAAAAATGAACTAGGCATATTGTGCATTTAATCCCCAACTAGATGACAAAAATCCAATTTAGTGTACAGTAAGCATACACCTGCATTAACAGAAGCTGCTAGTCCAAACAAGACAGGCCTCTAGCCAGAGGAAATGTGGTGGCCCAGATAGTGCAAATGACAACTTTGGCCTGAGGTAATCAGGTGGCATGCTGTTACATTTCAGAACACAAGATAAGAGGCTGTCGAGAACTGCAGCATTTTTCTAAAGTATACTCAAGCAGTTTTAGGATACCATAACTTTTCAGAAGGTGAACACTGCATTCTGATACCACCATCTTCAAAAATAGAGATTATGATTTTACATGTCTAGAAAATGTGAAAGGAGAATGTTACTCTTGTCTTAAACATTAGCGTACTTTTACGTTGTCAAAATATAAAACAAAATATGAATGTGCATTTTCATACAACACACTTTCTAACAGCAACTGGACATAAGTCAGATATTAAAAACTTCCTTTAATCTGCAATAAAGGTAATAGTGGGGTTTTCAAGATTAATATGCTAAACAATTGAAATGACAAAGCACAGCACACATATCTTACTTATGGTGGTTATTCAGAATAATGGAGACCAAATGAATGATAATCTTATTTTTTTATTACGTATGCAAAAGTTTTATCTTTCAGGCACTGATTTTTCTTGATTAAGTGCTGTTTAAATAGACCAATTTGTAGGGTTAATGGTTACCATCAGAAGACCACCTTATTACAGATGTGAAGAATATAGATGATTCATGATAATTGAGAAGGTTCATTTTAATAGGTGTATGATTTTATACTGTATTGTAAAATACAGACAAGGGGACATTCACATTGCGTTGCTATAAATCACAGATGCAAAATAATGGTTTTCTCCCTCAACTATAAGGGTATAGTTTTTATAATAGTAAATTGGCTTATCTTTAAATGATAAATATAATTGGACATAGTTGTTATGTATAACACATTGTTTTGAAATATGTATACATTGTGGAATGGCTAAATTGAGCGAATTAACATATACATTACCTCACTTATCTTTTTTCTTTTTTTGGTAAGAATGTTTACAACCTAGTCTCACCAGTTTTCAAGAATGCAATAATACATTGTTATTAACTATAGCCAATATGTTGTACAATACATGTATTGAATGCAATGTTCCTGTGTAACTCCAATTTTTCATCCCTTTACCAATATACTTTCAGTACCCTATCTGCATCCCCTGATCGTCACCATTCTACCTTCTGCCTATATGTGTTCAACTGTTTTAGATTCCTCCTGCTAGTGAGATAATAAGGTATCTGGTTTCCTGTGCCTGGCTTATTTCACTTATTCAAATTTCCCAATAGAAAGGCTGCATTGTTGTCCTTTGAATTACAGTATTTCTTGATGTCTGTGTGCCATGATGCAAAGAACCATTATGAAAAAATGAGTTATCAATAGTTCACTTGACAGGAATATCCTAACCTCTCAGTTCTGAAGTCTATATGAGAAGTAGCTTTCGGCCATATCTGCTGATCACATTAGGATAGTCTGAGAAGATTTAAAAAAAAATACATACAGTTCCATCCCACTAAATTTTTACTCTGAAATACTGGAAAATAAAATATGCAAAAAGTGATATCTAATTTCTAAACCTCAACATGCCACTAATATCTTGCGTTAAGTCACATAATATTTTGAACACACATATTAACCTGTAAAATAAGTTTTCTAATTTGCAAAATGCTTATTTATTAATTTTTACCTTATTATAATTAAATAATCATAATTAATTAAATTAGGGTGTCGGTTTATGTGAGTACTAAACAAGGAAGAGGATGTTACAGGATTTCAAACCATAGAAATTGCCATGCAAGTATAAAACTTTGTTACTGTAATTAAAGTCATCGTAAGAAGTTGAATGGCCACCAAACCAATCCTTACATGCTTCTAAAAAAAATGTTGTGCAACTTGTCAACATATCTAAATTAAATATAAATGAGCAGAAGGGTATATGAAGAATGAGAAAATAAATGATCAGAATTTAGGGAATCAATACTATTTAAGGAGAGACAGTAGAAAAAAAATGTTTCAGTAGAAAACTACACAAAGCGGCCATTGTCTACACACAGCATAGCTTTCTAGGTGCTATTTAATTCTAGACTTTGATTGACTGAGTAATTTTACAACTCTGTAAATGTAGGTCACTAATAGACATGTAAATGCTGATTGTCTAGAAGTTCAATAATCATAGCTTCCACCCTATATTAAAACCAGTTATGCCACTATTTACATATCCATTTCAACATTTAAGTTTACAAATGTGTCTATTTTTAAATCCTCTTTTGAACCAGTTATAGCATGTGTCTGGTAACCACTCTAGATCATTAAAATGTGTTTATTCTTACATCTGCTTTAGAACTATGTTTTTTATCATTATTTGAAAATTATCTTTTAACAAGAACCAAAGAAGTTAAATCAGCTAAAGAAAGAGGAATTGAATGATCATTTGGGCAAGCAAAAGGACACAAGAAGAAAAGGACATTCCTGAGACCAAGGGAGAGAAGAAGGTTGTTTGATGTGTTTAAACTGTTTAAAAGAGTATATTGCATTTGGCAAGTAAGCAACCATTGGCATCTTTACAGTAACATTTCATAAAAAAATTGGGGACCCAGGCACCATTCAGAGTTTTTTTTGGGATTTTTGGTGTTTTAAGGTTTTTTTCTGTGTCAGAGTTTCTCAGGCAGGAGTGCAGTGGCATTCTTAAGGCCATCACAGTCTCGACCTGCTTGGCTCAGGTGATCCTTCAACCTCAGTCTTCCAAACAGCTGGAACCACAGGCCCGCGCCACCACACCTGGCTATTTTTTTTTTTTTTTGACTTATTGTAGAGACAAGGTCTCATCAAATTGCCCAGGCTAGTCTCAAACCCATGTGCTCAGGCAAGCCTCTCATCTTCACCTCCCAAAATACTGGAATTACAGGTGTGAGCCACCATATCCAACTCCATATAGAGTTTTGATGAATGAGAGCTGAGAAAGGGAAGCATCAAAGAGATACAACCTTTTTCCTGAATTTTTCTACTGTGGAACTTACCCTTCTGTATTTGTAAAGATAATAAATGCTCACTGTCAAAAAACAAAACATACAAAAATGTAAAAAATAGAAAAACTCATCTGAAAGTACACTGACACTTAGTGAGCATCTTTCCATATATTCTGTTAAGTGCACACAATGTAAAATAATGGACTCATAATATATCTACCTGCTATATGGTAAGTAATTTAATTTTGCATTGTAGCTTAATAGTGGATATTTTTTTTTGGTAATTTAATTAGCAAATTGTTCTACTGACAAAGTAGCAATAATAACTGGGTAGGTTGTTTGAATCTATTTACATGCTTCTTTAATTCTTATATCACTCTTATCTGTATATTCTACAATTCACAAAGTGTCTCTCTGTAATTTTTGTTGTATTTAATTCTTAAACTCTGTGAGGTAACCCAAGGAGACATTTTTGTCCTTAGTCTACAGTGAGGAAGCTGAGGTTCAATATGATTAAATATCTCGCCCAAAGGCACAAAAGTGTTATTGAAGTCATTCATTAAACAATATGCCAGCCACCGTGAAGATAAAAATAAATAGGAAGTGGTGTCTGCTATTCGTTCTGCAATTCAAAATTTACTGAGAGAGAAAAGTATGTAAACAAATACCAGCAAATCATCCAGAAATTCTGTAGGCAAGGCCTTAGCAAGGTAGGAGAGAGTAATTGTTCTTTTATTAATGTTAGAATATGTAGCTCAGATCAAAATGGAATATCCAGGCACAGTGGCTCACACCTGTAATCCCAGCACTTTGGACGACCAAGGCGGAGGATTACTTGAGCCCAGGAATTCAAGACCAGCTGGAGCAACATAGGGAGACCTCGTTTCTACAAAAAAATTAAAAATTAGCCACATGACATTCGACACACATGTCGGAAGTATCTCCTGATCCCAGGAAGTTGAGACTATGGTGAGTCATGATCAGGGCACCACATTCCAGCCTGGGTGACAAAATGAGACTCCAACTAAAATAATAACAGCAACAACAACAACAATAATAATAGTAGTATTAAATGGAAAAAAGTGACTCCAGTTTAAAGAAGATCTGGTGAGTAATGGAGTAATGTCTTCTTTAAGGACCTCTTCTTAAGATATAAAAAAATTCATAAAGAAATAAACTTGATTCAAATATTGTACTGAATTTTAGTGTAAAAGCAGAGAAAAATAAATGTACACGTTTGTGGACATCTTTTCAAGGTAAAAGCCTGTCGTGTATAGACAATGAAGATGAGTTTGAGAGCTGTGGCAAAACACTATCAAGTATGCATGTCATCTCTTCAATTTCAAAGATTGGTACTATCTGTCCTTAGTCAGAAAAATTGGCTATTGTTAAAGAAAAACTCTTCGAAGCTGAAATTTTTAGCAATCCAAGAGCAATTTTGGATATCTTTTAAAATGGCAGAGAGAGTAGGATGCATCAAAATCTGACCTGGCTCGAAGATTGGAAAAATTAATATTTAAGCAGAACGCTGAAGTCTGCTGTCTTTATTTAGAAAGTGAAGAGGGGATGAATGGTAATAGAACCCAGAAAAGACAAGGGATCTTTATTTGTAGAAACTACGGAAATGGAAGAGAACGCCAGATAAATAGAAGGATGCTAGCCTGAGTTGAGAGCAGACAATGGTATACTGTAGAACTGAATCCAGAATTGATTTTCAAAAGGTTCTACTGTCCTGCATGAATATAAGGATATCTTTTCCCCTTTCAAACAACAATATAGACTTCAAGTTTCTAGTCTAACAAGTAAGGAATTTGAAAGCCTTTATTTTAACAAGAAAAAAATTAGCAAACTGAAAAATCAACAATTCTTAGATCTCTCATAGAAGAGAGGTCACAGGGCAGACCACTAACCCCCAAATTGGTGAGACAGACAGGTGGATGCAGAAAATCACAACTTACCAGAGCAGATGTCCAAAAAAGCAGAAACTTCCTTAGGAACCAGTGACATACTAGGACAAACTGAACTGCAATCGATGAACGGCTGCAGACTTAGTTTGCACAAGTCGGAGAGTTAAACACTCTATGGGGTCCCAGTCATAGTGAAGCCCTCACATTTTTTTGTGAGTTTTGGTTCCTAGAGTTCTTTAAAAGGATTTTTAAGAGAATATGTGAGAAAAATTCTCTTGTGCTTTCAGAAGCGGGGAGAAGAAAAGTAGTCATTCTCAAATACCCCTGGGCTTTCTGTTCTCGACAAGGTCTGACCTCAGGAGAACAGATTTTTTTTTTTTTTTTTTTGAGTTGGAGTCTCACTCTGTCACCCAGACTGGAGTGCAGTGGCCGCTCCCGGCCACCGCAGCCTCGCCTGCTGGGCTCCGGTGATCCTTCCACCTCAGCCTTCCAAGTAGCTGGAATTACAGGCATGCGCTACCACGCCCGGCTGATTTTTTGATTTATTGTAGAGATGAGGTCTCGCTGCCCAGGCGGGTCTCGAAACCGCGGGCTCAGGCAATCCACTCACCTCAGCCTCCCAAAGGCGCGGGATTACAGGCTGAGCCACCGAGCCCGGCTAGGAGAACAGATTTTATCAGAATTTAGTCTATTGGTGTTTTATCAGAATCCAATTGACCTGGGGAGCTGAAATGTACATATTTCACTCTATATTTCACATGGGGGAGAGAAATAGTCAATTCTAACAAGTTTTAGCCTTCCAAATGGAGAAAGGGAAATACACAACCCAATCTCTGCTCAGCCATTTTTTTCTACTTGGGGGAGGGGGTTTGTGGGCAGGATGCCGAGAAGCACTTGTGAACTTTACAATCCAAGGACACTTGGTGCACTGAAATATTGTAGCTTAACCATAGCATTATATAATAGTAAGCCCCTACCTTGTCACCACATTCCTAAAAGCCCATTTGCTGCCACTTTCTTGTCTTTCTCCCCCACTACTTCAAAACAGAATTTTCAAGACATGCTAAAACACAGTTTAAAGAGACAAAGCAAACATCATAATGAGACTCAAATTTTTCAGAGATGTTGGAAATATCAGGCCATTAATTTTAAAATACTATAATCATGATGCTAAAGGCTCTAATGTACAAAGTAGACAGCATGCAAGAATAAATAAATAATGCAAGCAGAGAGACTGAAAGTTTAAGAAAATATTTTTTTTTAAATGGCAAAGATAAAAAACAAACCCACAGTAACAGAAATAAGGAATGTCCTTGATAGGCTCATTAGTTGACTAGACTGGACATGATTGAAGAAAGAATCTCTGAGCTTAAGAATATGTCAAGAGAAACTTCCAAAACTAAAAAGAAAAACAAGTTAAAAAGCAATAAAATATCCAAGAATTATGAGACATCTACAAAAGGTTCAATATAGGCAGACAATCCATAATGACAAAGTTCAACTCAATAGCATTATAAATCTACTGGGTATAATTGATATCTATAAATTGCTTCATTTATCAACAGCAGAATATGTATTATTCTCAATCTCACATAAAATATTAATCCAAATAGAACATATTCTGGAACAAAAAAACTGTAATAAAATTAAAAGAATATAAATTATAAAATATTTACTTTGAAACCACAATGGAATTACACTAGAAATCAATTAGAAAGACAGTTGAAAATTTTCAAAATACTTAGAAATTTAGCAGCCCACTGCTAAATATAATATGAGTGAAAAAGAAGAAATATTAGGAAAAGTTAAAACTATATTTTTAATTAAATCAAAAGGAAGACACAACAACAAAATCTGCAGGATGTAGCAAATGTATACTTAGAAGATTTATAGCATTGAATTTATTTATTAAAAAGAATAATAATCTAAAATCAGTAACCTAAGCTTTCACTTCAGGGAACAGGAAAACAGAGGGTAAATTAAATTCAAAGCAAGCAGAAAAAAAGAAATAATACAAATGAGATCAGAATTCAATAAAATTGAAAATAAGAAAAGAATAGGAAAAACCAGTAGAGCTAAAATCTTGCTCATTGACAAGATAAAAGAAAGTGAATAAGCTTCTGGCAGAGCTAACCAAGAAAAAAAAGAGAAAGAAGACACAGATTACTAATATCATAAATGAAAGAGGAGACATTCCTATAGAATATTATGAAGCTGGGCTCGGTGGCTCAGACTGTAATCCCAGTACTTTGGGAAGCTGAGGTGAGTGGATTGCCTGAGCCCGCGGGTTCGAGACCTGCCTGGGCAACTTGGCGAGACCTCATCTCAACAATAAATCAAAAAATCAGCCGGGCATGATAGCACATGCCTGTAATTCTGGCTACTCAGAAGGCTGAGGCGGAAGGATCGCCAGAGCCCAGCAGGTTGAGGTTGCGGTGCCTGGGAGTAGCCACTGCACTCCAGTCTGGGCGACAGAGTGAGACTCCAACTCAAAAAAAAAAAAAAAAAAAGAATATCATGAATAACCATGTCCACAGATTTGATAACCTAGATGACAGAGACTAATTTTTTTGAAAGATACAATCTTCCAAAATTCACACAAGAAATAGACACCATGGATATACCTGTGTCTATTAAAGAAATGACCAATAAATAATGACCTTTCAAAACCAAATACACCAAGCCCATATGGGTTCACAGGTGAATTCAACCAAACGTTTAAGAAATAATTTACACTGATTATCTGCAGTCTTTTCCAGAAAATAAAAACAAAGTGAATAGTTTCTAACCTATTCTATGAAAACATAATCACTCTAATATCAAAACAGGCAAGTATACAATAAGAAAAGAAAAAGGTAGACTAATATGTCTTGTAAATATAGTTGCAAAATCCTCAACAAAATATTAGTAAGTCAAATGCAATAATGTATGAAAAGAATTATATACCACGGCCAGATGGTATGCAAGGATAGTACCATCTTTGAAAATCAGTGTAATGTAATCTATCACATCAACAGGACAAAGGAGAGAAGAAAATCATATGGATCATATCAATGTATGCAGGAAAAGCATTTGACAAAATTCACATCATTCATGGAAAAAAAAAACTCTGCAAATGAGTAATCCTAGTCGGAGCGAGTAGACGAGAAAAATAAATAAAAGATATGCAAGTTGTAAAATTAAAATTAAAATTATGTCTGTTTACAGGTGATATAATTTAAAATGTAGAAAAAACTTAAAAAGCCTATAAAAAGCTGTTATGGGTGGGAATTTAAAATAATATAGGCACTATGAAAAATGGTATGGGATTTCCTTTAAAAATGTAAAATAGAATTTACATACGATCTTGCAATTTCACTTCTGGACATATATTCAAAATATTTAAAGCAGAATCTCAAAGAGATGCTTGCACATGCATGTTCATCTTAGCATTATTCACAATAACCTAGAGGTGTTCAGTGACAGATAAATAAATAAAGAAGATGTGATATGTACAAGCAATACTATATTTTTCAGTCTTAAAAAAGAACAAAATTCTATCACATACTATAACATAGATCAACCTAAGGAACATTACACTAAGTGAAATAAACTAGTCACAAAAGGTCAAATACTATATGATTCCACACATGCAAAGTGCTGAATACAGTAAAAATTATAGAGACACCGAATGGAATGGTGGTTGTCAGAAAGGCAGAGGGGATGTTGGAGTGTTTAGTGTGTACAAAGTTTCAATTTTGTAAGATGAAAAACTTTTAGCAATTTTTTACATAATAATGTTAGGATACTTAACTCTATTGAACTCTACACCAAAAAATGGTTAAGACTATATTTAATAATGTCATTTTTTACAATAACAATTCAATTGTTTTACTGTGTAACAGCAATAAACAAGACAAATTTGAAATTAAAAACATTTAACCATTTTTGATAGCACCCTACAAAAATGAAATAGGTATAAATCTAACAAAATATTTACAATTTCTATATGAAGAAAATTCCAAAACTCTGATGAAAGAAATCAAAGAAAGACTAAATAAATGGAGAAATTGTTTATGTTCATGGATAGAAAGACTCAACATTGTTAATATGTCAGTTTTTCCCCATTTGTTTTTTAGATTTAACATAATTCAAATAAAAATTATTTTGTGGATAATAATAAACAGATTTCAAATTTAATAGTAACAGAAAAGCAGCAGACACCAACACAATATTTAACGGAGAACATAGTTGAAGAAATGACACTACCTGACTTCCAAGCATACCACAAAGCTACAGCAATTTTAGGAGTATGGCATTAGAAAAATAATGGACATATAGTTAAACTAAAAAGATGAGCGAGGTAAAAGGTAAATCCAAATAAGTATAATCAACTGAACTTTGACAAAGGAGCATAAGTAATATAATGGACAAGAATTAGCATTTTCAATAATTGAATGTCCTCACACAAAAACAAAAAGAAAAGAAAGAATATAGATACAGACTACACACTTCATAAAATATTATCTCTAAGTGGATTTTGCAAATTGCAAAATGAAAAAGTATAAAACTCCTGGAAGATAAATGGAGACTATCTAAATAATTTGGAATATAGTGACAATTTTTAGCTATAACACCAAAATTGGGATCCATGAAAGAAGTAATTGACAACTGAACTTTATTAAAACTAAAAACTTTTGCTCTTTGAAACACACTGTCAAGAGAAAAGGCAAACAGTAGATTAGGAGAAAATAATTGCATAAACATGTCTGATAAGGGACTATTATGCAAAGTATACAAAGAACACTTAAAAACTAAACAATGTGAAAAAAACCCCTGATTTTTAAAATGTGCCAAAGACCTGAACAGACACTTCAACAAGAAGATATGCAGATGAAAACTAAGCATATGAAAAAGATGCTCATATCTTTTCAATATTATTTATCATCAGGGAATAGTGAATTAAAACAATAATTAAATACCACTGCATATAATAATAGCCAATGCTCCTTTACATTTACCCAAGGAGTAGAAAACTTATGTCTACACAAAACCAGTGCACGAATGTTTATCATAATTTCTTTATTCATAATTGCCCAAACACGGAAGCAACTCAGATGTCCTTCATTAAGTGAACAGATAAATAAACTCTAGTACATCCAGAAAATAGAATATTATGAAGTATTAAACAGTAAAGAGCTAACAAATGATGGAAAGACATGGAGGAAGCTTAAATGCATATTACTAAGCGTAAGAAGTCAATTATAAGAGGGCTGTATGCTGAATGTTTCCAACTACGTGATCTTCAGGAAAATTCAAAATTATAGATATGGAAAAAAAGCTCAGAGGTTTCCAAAGATTTGGGGATAGAGAGAAATGAGAAAGCAGAGGAGAGATCTTCAAAGTTGTAAAACTATTCAATGTGCTGCTATAATAATTATACATGTAATTATCCGTTTCTCAGCACCTGTGGAATGTACTATACCAAGACTGAACTCTAGTGTAAACTTTGGGCTTTTGGTAATAATGATGTGTCAATATAGGTTCACTGATTTCAAGAAATGTACTTTACTAGTGTGGAACTTGATAATGGGAGAGAATGTAGATATGTACGATGAGGGAAAACCTCTTGGTTCTTTCTACTCCATTTTCCTGTGAACCCTAAACTGTCGTTGAAAAAAGCCCATTAATAATTTAAATATGAAGACGATGTTTCAAAGGACCACAGGATTATTAAGGGACATTTGTGGAATCCAGAGTGGCTCATTCCTCCTTCACTCGTCTAAGAAAGAGACACGAGAAAATGCTAAAGTTCATTGACTCTACAGAATTAGAAATGTATTAACACATAACTGAGGTAAAATGTTAATATTTTTAAGGAATTTTACCTTTATTATTTTAAGGAATAATGAAAATTTTATTTTTTAAATTTGTTAATCAATATCGAAGGCTTTACTAAACATTGTTTCAAAATTTACTTCTTTTTCAAATAACTAACAGTCTTTAATTTTCAGTCCTAAAGCAAATTTCTTTTTTTTAAACTTAGCTTTATGGAAATGCATCAATAAGTCATAAACAAAACACTAAATACCACTCTCCCTGTCATGAGTTACATCTAAATTAACTGATCAGGAAAAAACAAAAACAACAACATTATATCAACTTAAGAGGTCAGGTGGGATATTTTTTCACGTGTAATCAGTTTGCTTTCAATTTAAGTAGAGAAACTCATAGCTACATTGTGAGTTCAAGATTGAGAATGGCATTTTTTTGTGTTAAGTTTTCATATAGAAAAGGAATTAATGTGTTAGAGGACACATTTTATGAATGGGGGATTAGGTTTCACTGCTAATTAACAAAGTTTAATTACAGAAAATAAGTGGCCATAATACATTGAAAATGTACACTGAAAAGTAATAAACTGTAAAATTACTTGCAATTAACGAGAGAAGTTTTTCACGTATTGAGAAAGATTTCCATTGTGTAAATCTTATAAAAATTCTATAAAACATAGCTTTAAATATAAAACATGAGAATTATAAAATCAACTTTTATTCTTATTTTATTAGATTTAGAAATAGAAATGTAATATTCATTGTTTAGTTATATTATTGTATCTGTAACGAACTTTTCTTATTACGACGTAACTGTTTTATTTTTTATAAATTTTTTTTTCACTTTGAACACAATTTCAAAAAAAAAATTAGATGAAAATTGAATTTACTGGTTGAACTGTATCCCCGTATTCCAGTCCTGAGGGGTGATTAAACTTTGGGGTCTTATTTGGGGCCAAGGTGTTGTGGGTATCTTAGCGACTGAGCTCTGTTGACATTGATTTTTGCCACAGCCTGCTAGTATCATCAGAGCTGCCACTCTTCTGCTAAGGTGTTACATGGAAGCCAAGGATCTCACATGAGGCACGCTGGAAATCCCAGGCTGCAACCAGATGTCCTGGCATACCATACTGGCATTTCCTTTGTGGTCTTCCCAATCATGAAGCCTCTGGAAAAAGCAGTCTCCAATATTCTGATACTCCTAACCTATGTATAGTCTTTCAATTATTAGGAACACTGTAAGGTCTCAAATGTCCCTCTCTTTATATATTCTATCTTGTTTTCTGATAGCCAAAAGCAAGAAAACTCGCCACAAACTTCCTAAGCCTGTAGAAATCAAGGTGCCTGCTTACCTTATCAAAGGGGAGGAGAGGTAAGAAAAACATAAAAAAGAAAATAGATTAGTGGTTAGTTTTCTTGTAACACTTTCAACCACAGAATTTCATTTTGAGACTGTACTAGTTTTATAGATCTGTCATGAGAAACCAATTTTCCAGCTCCCCCAAAATCAAGTTGATTAACTCATTTGACTTTTCAGGCTAGAATATTTCAACCAAAGTTGATATTAATGCAAAAACAGGATTTATAGTAAACCGGATTAAGATGGAGCATTTTATCTATGTGTGAGCATGTATATTCATAGGCTTTCTTCTCTATGATAAATTTCTCAATCAAAATTTTAAAGTTTTTAGTGCTCACACTCTTCAACTACCAGTCTGAGGGGAACAACAGTCTTTGTTCTCATACTCCTTTGCTCTGACTCTGTACTTTATATGTCTTATCACATTCCATTTTGCTGATTACATGGCTTATTTGCCTTGTTTATATTAAGTTGGTCTCTGAAGACAGGGTTTGAATTCCAACTGAGATATTTTCAGTTACATGACACTGAAAAGGTTCTATACACTTTCTAAAGTTTGTTTACTTTCTTTAAAACTGAGATTGAAAGAACTACTTTGCAATGTAGGATAATGCATTCTATATATTAAGATAATGCATACACATGTCTTAGTTTCATCTGATTTGAAACATCTTGGATTTTCAATCTGCGTTATGTTAAAAAAAAAACTTTAGGCAAATTAACAGAATTTAATTGAACAGAAAAAACAAACAAAAAAAGATTTGTGAATCAAGTAGCCTCCAGAATCACAGTAAATTCAAAGAGACTCCAGGAATGTTGTGTGGTCATAGCAAATTTATAGAGAAAAAAACGAAAGTGATCTAATATTGAGAGCAAAAATGAAGTACAGAAACCACTGGGTTGGTTATATCTTAGTCTTTACCTTATCTGAGCACAGTTTGAATATTTGGCTGCCTGTGAGTGGTTGAAGTGTAGCCACTGGAATTGATTGAGACACACCTATTGTTACTGAAGAATACTCCTTAAATTAGATTTTTAGTTTTCCTACCTACTAAGTTAGGTTATGGTTTGTCCCTAAGGACTTCAGAATGGGAGCATGAAGGCTTCCTCAGGTCAGATTTTAGTTTTATTTAACAAGTGCATTCAGATTAAAATATCTGATCACAAACAGTTTGAATTTTTAAAAGTTTAAACTAGGAATTGCTGAATATCATGCTCCACAGAGTGGCTTGTGACATGGCTGAATTTTTTTTTAAAGCTAACATTTTTACTTTAACACTGGCATCATCTTTCTGTAATCTCTTTCTAATATTACAATAGCATTGTCTTTAAAGCAATAATTTTTGGTTCAATGGATTGTGCGAAATCTACATATTTTCAGTTTGGTTTTGTTTTTTTTTTCCTCGACCTTTCCCATCATCCCCACTGTAGGCTGTATTATATAATATTCCCTAGAAGTTTATTTATGATTTACCTTTCTTATATATAATGGCACTTATAATCCAGGCATTTCCATGTAACCACAAAAATATTTTATGACTCATTTTTAAATTAACAGTATGGTGCCTTATAGTTAATACCAACATATAGTCCAATATAGTTTGTGTAACGTGAAAAACACACTCTGATCTGAGAATTAAATTACAGGAAGTTCATGGAGAAGTATTCTTTGGAAACAAAGGATATGAGAAACAAGGGGGAAAAGGCCTGAGCTAAGGGAGAAGATGAAATGCAATGCAGTAAATCCTAAGGCACTGTGGGTAGGAGAAGCAGACTTAACCAGGATATTTGTTGATTCCAGTCAGGATGATGCATCTTCCCTTGTAGGACACAAGAGATTCAATGCAATCAAAGTTCCAGTAAATGTTGGTGTTCTTTTCTGGGGACAGTGCTATATTAACAGCTCAATAATGATCTCTGTTTTTCATAGACTGTATATTAGACAGTGGCAGTAGATATATCAGCCTTTGTAAATGCTTGGTAAGTACTTTCTGTTAACATGTTAAATAAGCATGATGAGAAAATCCAGCAGTCTAACCCTAAATAAACTTATACAGAGGAAACTTGTTCTGATAAGAAAATATAAGCAAGAAAATATTAAATACTCAAAGAAAAAAATTAAATCTAGAAGATAGATTAGTCAAGAAAGATCAGTGGTCGTATTTTGGATTTAATGCTCTGTGATGTGTGAAATAAACCCTTGTCTCTATCTTCTGAAAAAGAAAACTTTATTAATATATTTATTCCACACCAATATTCATGGTGTATATTTTTGGTGGGAAATGACAATAAGAACTGTTTCAAGCTTCAAGACTGGTTTTAAGAAAAAAAGTTGTCAGCAACGGGAAGTAGATTTTTTTCCCCCTAATGTACACAAGAGTGAAAGATACTGTTTCATAAGCACATTGTTGACCAGTATTTAATAATTGATGCTCATAATCTTGGAATAAATTAATTTCCTCTCTTTCCTTTATTATTTTATCTATAACACCTAGCAAAATAGCACAAAGATGTAAGGTTTTCAATTTTAAAAATAAATAAATCAGTATAGTACTTTTTACACTAGTTGTATGTATATACATACATGTATAATTTATTTCATTCTGTACAAATGAAATAAAATATATTTAATTTATTTATTCATTTATTTATCACTATAGCAGTCACCTGTTCAACAAATGTTTGTTGTACTACCTTCTGTTCTAGGCATTATATGAGTAATTAATTCAGGATAGACATTGTCGTTCTTGTGTTTTTAGCACATATTTTTAGCAGAATATCCTTTAGCCAACAATTAAAACACATGGTGATAGATGCTATGGTATGGACTAAGCAGGTGCTGATACCCAAATGGTAAACTGAGAGTATCAAAAGAGTTACTAGGAAATAACAAGTTGACATTACGAACAGAATGAGAGTAATTTATCCAAGTTAAAAAAGAGCAGAGAAGCACATCAAATGGCCATCCCAAGAAGAGGTGTAGTGAGTATATATGGGAAAGACAGAACAATGAAGGGATAAAAGGAATTGGTTGTGACCAGATCATAGTGTACAAAGTAGAACCTGGTTAGAGACAGTGCATGTCAAGACTTGATGATGATAGATCTTATAGAAGTGTAGATTTTTATCCCAGGAAGAGTAGAAAATATTGACACATGTAAGCAGAAAAAGTATTATACAGACATGGAGTCCACTAAAAACATGTGAGAAATTATTCTTCTGAAAAACAATATTGCTCTTAAGGGGAATTTTAGCAATAAAAATGAAAAATTAAACAATTTATAGATATGTAGAAGTGAAATGAAACATTCTTCAACAATTAATGGATCAGATAATATATAAATAGAAAATCCAAAAATTACTTGAGAAAATTAAAAGAGGAAACACAACATACCAAAAGTTATAAGAGGCAGCAAATACAGTTCTAAGAAGAAAGTTTATAGCTATAAATGCCTACATTAAAAAGATCTCGAGTAACCCCTTCGGATCCCCTCCCACCATGGAAACTTTTCTGTCCTCTCAATAAATTCTGCATTCTAAAAAAAAAAAAAAAAAAAAAAATCTCAAGTAAATAATAACCTAACTTTATACCTCAAAGAACTAAAAAAATAAAAGTAAACAAAGCCCAATGTTGTCAGAAGGAAGATAATTAATTAGAGCAGAAACAAATGAAATAAAGACTAGAAAATTGACATACAAGGTTAGCAAAGCTAATATCAGGTTTTTTTGAAGAGATAAACAAAATTGACAAACCTTTAGATAGACTAAAACAAAAAGAGAGAAGACATAAGTAAATAAAATCAGAAATGGACAATGAGCTTGACCAGGAGACAAAGGTACCAGTACCAAAAGTAAAACCAGAAAGCAGTTTAATCCTAGGTAGAAGCTCAGCTATGTGAATCTCCAACCCCACCTTCTTGCCCTGCCTAGCCAGTGTCCCTCCACCTCCAGGATGTTATAGTCTTACTGATGAAGTCTACCAAATATGTAATGAAGAAATAGCATCTATCTTTTTCAAAGTCTTCAAAAAATAGTAAATAAAAAAGAGGACGTCTGAAACTCATATCGTGTGACCAGTATTGCCCTGATATCAAAACCACATAGAGAAATTGTTTTAAAAATTACAGGCTAATATTTCTGATGAACATAGAAACATATTTAACAGATTATTAGCAAAATCAATTCAACCGCATTTTAAAGCTTCACACACCACAATCAAATGTGGTTTATTCTTGATGTGCAAGGATGGTTCAATATATATATATATAATTAGGATATTCTACACTAATAGAATGAAGGACAAAAATCACATGATCATCTCAATAGTTGCAGAAAAAGATTTGACAAAATTTGGCATCCTTTTATGATAAAGGTTCTCAACAAATCATCATAGGAGAAATGTACCTTAATACAAGTTCGTAGCTAACATCATACCCAATGGTGATAATTGAAAGATTAAGAAAAAGATTAAAATGTCTATACTTGCTACTTCTGTTCAATATTTTCCTGCAAGTCCTAGCCAGAGCAATTAGATAAGACAAGGAAATACAAAGCATCCTGAACGTCCTGAACGGAAAAGAAAGAGTAAAATTATTTCTGCTTGCAGACAACAAAATGTTACAGAGAAAAAATCCTACAGACTCCACCAAAAAACTGTTAGAACTAACACACAAACTCAATGAAGTTGCAGAATATAACATCAACATAGAAAATTTAATTGTGTTTCCGTGCAATAAAAATCAAGTATCTGAAAAAGAAATTAAGAAAACGATCTCATAGACAATTGTATCAAAAAGAATAAAATACTTAAGAATAAATAGAATAAAGTCAGGATCTGTGGCTCAGCCTGTAATCCCGCGCCTTTGGGAGGCTGAGGTGAGTGGATTGCCTGAGCCCGAGGGTTCGAGACCGCCTGGGCAGCGAGACCTCATCTCTACAATAAAAATCAAAAAATCAGCTGGGCGTGGTAGCGCACGCCTGTAATTCCGGCTACTCAGAAGGCTGAGGTGGAAGGATCGCCGGAGCCCAGCAGGTCGAGGCTGTGGAGGCCGGGAGCGGCTGCTGCCCTCCACTCTGGGCGACAGAGTGAGACTCCAACTCAAAAAAAAAGAGAATAAATTGAATAAAGGAAGGTGAAAAATCTGTACACTGAAAATTATGACATCGATGGGAAAATTAAGATAAAAATAAATGCAAATATATCTTCTTTTCATAAATCAAAAGAATTAATATTGTCAAAGTGTTCATATTAACCAGAACAATCAACAGATTCAATGCAAACCCTATTAAAACTTCAAGGGTATTTTTCTTTAAAAAATTTTTTTTTTTTTTGAATTGAAGTCTGACTCTGTCGCCCAGACTGGAATACAGTGGCTGCTCCCAGCCACCGCAGCCTCGACCTGCTGGGATCCGGCGGCGATCCTTCCGCCTCAACCTTCCCAGTAGCAGGAATTACAGGCATGTGCTACCACGCCCAGTTGATTTTTTGATTTATTGTAGAGATGAGGTCTTACTGCCCAGGTGGGTCTCAAACCCGCGAGCTCAGGCAATCCACTCACCTCAGCCTCCCAAATGTGCGGGATTACAGGCTGAGCCACTGAGCCCGGCTTTTTAAAAATTTTTTATTTTAAATATGTGAGGTACAATTCAGAGTTTAGGTATACAATTGTTCATTATGCAGGTATCCTTGTTGATGAAATGGTGTTTATCAAAGGAAATAAAATCTTAAAAATCACATGGAACCACAAAACCTAAAAATTCAAAACAATAAGAATGGCAAAAGTAAAATAAGATAAAATAAGCTAGAGACATCATACAACTTGATTTTAAAATATACTACAAAACTAAATTAATTGCAACAATATGGTGTTGCCATAAAAACAGACATATAGACTAATGGAACAAAATAGAAAGCTTAAAAATAAACTCACATTTATGATTAACTGATGTTCAACAAGGGTACCAGGAACACAAAATGGGGAAATTATAGCCTCTTCATAAATCATGCTGGAAAAACTGGATATCCGCATGTAAAAAAATAGTATTATATTTGCAAATATCAACTCAAAATGAATTATAGACCTTATCTTAAGACCTAAAATTACAAAACATCTGGACTAGAACGTATGAAAAAAGCTTAATAACATTGACTTGGGCAACGTTTTTTTAGCTATAATGCCAAAAGCACAGGCAAAAACAGCAAAAATAGACAAATGAGATTACATCAAAATAAACGTTTTCTGCACAGCAACAGAAATATCTTAGTGAAGAGACAATCTATATAATTGCAGAAAATATTTGCAAATCATACATTTGATGGATTTTAATATTCAACACACTTTTCAAAAGAAGACCTACATATAACCAGTGGGTATACGAGAAAATGCTGAGCATCACTAATCAGAGAAATACAAACTAAAACCGCAATGAGACATTAATGACAACTAACAGAGTGATTATTAACAAAAAGATAATATGTAATAAGTGTTGGTACAACATGGAGAAAAAGTAATTCTTGTATAATGCTGATGGCAATGTTAATTGGTATATCCATTATGTAAGAAATTATGGATGTGTTTCTTAAAATATTAAACATGGAACTATCAAATGACTCAGCAATCCCACTACTGAATATATATTCAAAGTAAATGAAATCAGTATCTTGAGAAAATATCTACATTCCCATGTCCACTGCAGCATTATTCACAAAAGTCAAGATATGAAATCAAGCTAAGTGATCATTAAAAAATAAATAGGCCGGGACTCGGTGGCTCAGCCTGTAATCTCGAGCTTTGGGAGGACGAAGTGAGTGGAATTGCCTGAGCCTGTGGGTTCGAGACCCGCCTGGGCAGCTTGGCGAAACCTCATCTCTACAATAAATCAAAAAACCAGCCGGGTGTGGTAGCGCATGCCTGTAATTCCGGTTACTCGGAAGACTGAGGCGGAAGGATCGCCAGAACCCAGCAGGTCGAGGCTATGGTGGCCGGGAGCGGCCACTGCACTCCAGTCTGGGCGACAGAGTGAGACTCGAACTCAAAATAATAAAATAAATAAATAAATAAATAGATGAAAACATTGCATATGTATGTACATATACACATATACATACATACATGACTACCAGAAAATTTTTCAGCATTAAAAATGAGAAAATATTGTCATTTGTGATAACATGGATGATAGACCTAGAAAATATTCTCTTAAGTGTAATGAACCAGGTTCAGAAAGACAAATACTGTGACCTCACTCATGTGAATTCTAAAAAAAGTCAAACGTATAAAAACACAGAGCAGAATGGTGGTTTTCGGGTTCTAGGGGGTTGGAGAATGAGGTGACATGGGTCAAAGAATATGAAGTTTCAGTTACACAGGGTGACTAAATCTTGGCGATGTAATGTATAACAGGGTGACTATAGTTAATAATATTTTGTACTGTATATTTGAAATTTGCTGAAATAATATCTTAAATATTCTCATTATTCACACACAAACCCTCTGGTAACTATATGAGGTGATAAACATTTTAATTAGCTTGAGTCTGGTAATCCTTTTATAATTTATACTTATATCAAAACATTCCATTGTACACATGAAATAAATAAAATTTTAATTTGCCAATTTGTATACAACAAAGCTGGAAAAATGAAAGTAATATACAGTTTTGAGAAACATAAAATTTAGAGATTGACTTGATATGGATATAGAGAGAGATGTCAGGGAGGGCTCCTTGTTTCTGCCTCTGATAATAACCTGAATGCTGGCACCATTCACTGCAAAGATAAATCAAAATGTCCTGCAGATTAGCTACACAGGAATTGATTGACAACACATTTAAATCTTTTTGTTTGTTTAGTCACACATCTACTAGTGATGATGAATGAGGGGTTAGATAAAGATTCTGGAGTCAAGGAAATATAAATTTTGGAGCTACTGCTATATACATGAACACTGACTACTAAATGGATCAAAGACCTAAATGTAAAGTCTCAAACTATAAGAATCACGCAAAATACAGGACACACCCTTGTGGAAACTGGAACTGGCAACCAATTCCTGATCAGAACCCTAAGTGCTCATACCATAAGAAATAAGATAGACAAGTGGGACCTCATCAAACTGACGAGCTTCTGCAAAGCAAAAGAAGCCATCAAGAGAGTAGGGAGACAGCCCACAGAGTGGGGAAAAATATGTGCCAACTGTATATCTGATAAAGGTCTGGCATCTAGGATCTACAAGGAACTTTAACTTGCTGAAAAGAAAAAAAACATACAGACCCATTAAAAAGTGGGCAAAAGATATGAATCGACACTTCTCAAAAGAAGATAAATGGGCATCCAACAGACACATGAAAAAATGCTCAGCTTCACTCATCATAAGAGAAATGTGAACCAAAACCACACTGAAATACCACCTAACCCCTGTAAAAATGGCCATCATTAGTAAAGCAAACAACAACAGATGCTGGCAAGGATGCAGAGGAAAAGGAACACTGCTACACTGCTGGTGAGAATGCAAGCTAGTACAACCTCTTTGGAAGACACGGTGGCGATTTCTGCAAGAACTAGAAATTGGTCTTCCATATGACCCAGCAATCCCCCTATTAGGAGTACACCAAGAGGAAGTCAAATCATTCTACAAACGATACCAGCATATGCATGTTTGTTGCAGCTCTATTCACAACAGCAAAAACATGGAACCATCCACACTGCCCATCAAAGCTGGACTGGATTAAAAAATGAGGTACAAATACACAATGTAATATTATGCAGCCATAAAGAAAGACAAACATAAGGATTTTGCAGCAACTTGGATGGATTTATAGTCTATCATGCTCAGTGATCTATCACAGAAAAAAAGAACTGAGTATCATATGTTCTCACTCATAAGTAGACCTTGAACAATTATCATAATACTATTAGAAAGGGATTGGCAGTAGTGGGAAACAGCCAGGGGAGGTGGGGATGGGATTGACAGTTGAAGGAAACTGCTGGGGGAGCAAGGAGCACACCTCATCAACAAGGGTACCTGCATAATGAACATTTGTATACCTAACCCTGATTTGTACTCCACATCTTTAAAATAAAAAATAAAAGAAGTAAATAAAATATTTCAGGAAAAGCAAGGAAAGCAAGATAAGGGGGCCTGTATATGAGAAACTGAGAATGCCAAATGTAAAGCGAGTTGCCCAAGGAGGGCCTTTGGGGAATCCATGAACAACGTGCCTTAGAATACAGAGAATATAGAAGGGAACACATGCAATGACATTGGCTTAAGAAAAGTTGTCAACACAAATTTTACTTTGGTTTATTAATAATTGGTGATCTTGACAAGAGCATTAACTCTAAAGTAGTTATGAGAGGAGTCAGACTACAGTAGCTTTAGAAATGTGTGAGACATTAGAAAATGAAGGTATAAATTGCAGCAAGCAATTGAATGGTGCCACTGGGCCGGAGTTATAGATTTTTAAAGTGGAAGAAATGTAACCGTCATTAGAAGATGTCAGTTGAAGGGAAGAAGCTGTGGTTACACAAAATACCTATACCACAATTATAAGTAAGTAATAGGGGAAAAATGGAAAGATGGCATGCTATATTCAAAAATTTCTCTTGTATTCATCCTTGCTAACATTTAGTGTCTTGTCCTTTTTTATGATTACAAGAGTATGTCTCCTATTCCATTATTATTGACCAGTCTTCACAGTTTATTTGGGAGTAAAATCTAATTTTACAAAACAATGGAGAAATAAAACCTTTATTAAATAATCCGTTGAAAATAAAAATGCAGGTAATTAACTGTTCCCACCGTGGTACCTCACTCATTAAACCAACATGCACTGAGTGTCTACTCAATGCCAGGCAATGGGGATATAAAGGGAAAATCAGTATTTTGATAAAACAAAATAAACATATTTTAAAAAATCCCACCGCGTGCCTTGGGAGGCTGAGGTGCGTGAATTGCCTGAGCCTGTGGGTTCCAGACCCACCTGGGCAATTTGGCGAGACCTCATCTCCACAATAAATCAAAAAAATTAGCTGGGTGTGGTGGCGTGTGCCTGTAGTTGCAGCTACTTGGACGGCTGAGGCGGAAGGATCGCCGGAGCCCAGCAGGTCAAGGCTACGGTGGCTGGGAGTGGCCACTGCACTCCAGTCTGGGCGACAGAGTAAGACTCCAACTCACACACACACACAAAAAAAATCCCACCTCATGGAATTAACATAGCAATCTCACTTATAAAATTTCACTTTTACTTTTAATTGTATGTATTTTCATATATAAATATTCTACTAAATTCCAGGTAATGATGAGATATACCATTTCTTATTCTTTATCCCTCAATATCTCATAAAGTTCTCTGAATAAATGAAATTAATATTTTAATTACGTATCTAATTATTACAAAATTACATTTAATTCTGCAAAAATATCGGGTATCAAATAATTAAAGATATGAACTAACATGAGATATTGGATTGTCTTTGAATTTGAGATAGCCATACTATCTGGCTATATGTTATATAAAATATAGTTAGTCAAATTTGTGGTACTAAGAAAGTCATAGATATTTTCTAAGTAATTTTTATCATTCCCCATCTTTGCTTCAACTATTTTGACTTAGTTTCCCTATTCTTGGAAATTTCAAGTGAGACAGTTTTCCATGTGACTCAACCATAAGCTGACTCCTTTGTATCAATTGTTCTTGTTTGATTCTCCATGAATTTAGAGAAAGAATAATAGTTATTATTACCATTTTATTTTAATGTTATTTTAATTAACATAAAACAATATTAAAAATATAATTGAGTCTGTAAAAATAAAAATGAAGTTTCTATCTAAAGCAATTATCTTCTCTCTAATAAAATATATATTGTGGCTTAATTTTCTTTTTATTATTTTTTTATTTCTTATTTTTTATCAATATTTTTTATTATGATATTGAGGGGGTACAGTTAAGGGTTAGGTATACAAATATACTTCGTTCAGGCACCCTTGTTGATAAGAGGTGTCACTACATCCCCAGACAGATATTTACTACAGTTAATCCCATCTCCCTTCCCCTCCCCTCCCATGGTTTCCCACCATTGTCAGTCATTTTTTTATACTATTACACTGGATGTTCAAGGTCCATAATATGAGTGAGAACATGTGATACTCAGATCTTTGTTTCTGTAGAGGTCACTCAGTATTATAGACTCTAGTTCCATCCAGATTGCTGCGAAATTCATGATTTTGTTCTTTTTTATGGCTGCGTAGTATTCCATCGTGTATGTGTACCACATTTTTAATCCAGTCCTCTTTTGATGGACAGCATGGTTGCTTCCAGGTTCTTGCTATTGTGAACAGTGCTGCAATAAACATACGTGTGCAGGTATCTTTTATATAGAGGCATTTGAGTTCTTCAGGGTATATTCCCAGTAGAGGGATTGTGGGGTCATATGGGAAGTCAATATTTAGAGCTTTTAGGAATTGCCATACTGTTTTCCACAGAGGTTGCACTAGTTTGCACGCCCAACAACAGTGTAGAAATGTCCCCTTTTCGCCACACCCTCTCCAGCAATTGTTATTTTTTAAGTTATTGATAATTGCCATTCTGACTGGAGTTAGGTGGTATCTCAGTGTAGTTTTGATTTGCATCTCCCTGATGATTAGTGAGGTTGAACATTTTTTCATGTGTCTGTTGGCTGCTCGGATGTCTTCCTTTGAGAAGTGTCTGTTCATATCTTTTGCCCATTTTATAATGGGGTTGTTTGTTTTTTTCTTTTCAGTACATTTGAGTTCCTTGTAGATCCAAGATGTTAAGCCTTTGTCAGACCTAGAGTTGCAAATACTTTTTCCCAGTAGGTAGGCTGTCTCCCTGCTCTCTTGATGGTTTCTTTGGCTTTGCAGAAGCTTGTCAGTTTAATGAGGTCCCACTTGTCTATCTTATCTCTTATGGCCTGTGGATTTCGGATTTTGTTCAGGAGCTGGATGCCAGTTCCGATTTCCATGAGGGTATGTCCTTCATTTTCTAAGGTTCTTATGGTTTGAGGTTTTACATTTAGGTCTCTATCCATTTAGAGTTAATTTTTGTGTATGGGGATAGATACAGTTCCTGTTTCAATCTTCTACATGTGGTCAGCCAGTTTTCCCAGCACCATTTATTGAATAGGTACTCCTCTCCCCAGTGGTAGATGGTGGAGGCTTTGTCAAAGATGAGTTGGTTGAGAAATTGAGGTTTTGCTTCTGGAATCTCAATTCTATTCCATTGATCTATATGCCTGTTCCTATACCAATACCAAGCTGTTTTGATGATTGTAGCTTTATAGTAAAGTTTGAAGTCAGGTAATGTGATACCACCTGCTTTGTTTTTTTTGCTGAGGATTATTCTGACTATTCTTGGTCGTTTGTGTTTCCATATGAATTCCTGTGTTGTTTTTTCTAGGTCTGAGAAGAATGTTGCTGGTAATTTGATGGGTATTGCATTAAATCTATAGATTGCAATAAGATGGACATCTTCAAAATGATGATTCTTCCAATCCATGAGCATAGGATATGTTTCCACTTGTTTGTGTCATCTTTGATTTCTTTGAGCAGTGTTTTGCAGTTTTCATTGTAAAGGTCTTTCACGTTTCTGGTTATGAAGATGCCAAGTTATTTCATTTTTTGGTGGCTATTGTGAATGAAATTGTGCTTTTTATTTGGGTTTCTGTTTGTTAATTATTGGTGTAAATAAATGCAATTGTCTTTGGCACATTTATTTTATATCCTGAGACTTTGCCAAAGGCTTTTAACAGTGTAAGGAGGTTTTTGACAGATTCTCTTGGGTTTTCAAGATACACGATCATGTCATCTGCAAAGAGAGATAGATTGACGTCTTCTTTTCCTATTTGAATACCCCTGATTGCCTTCTCTTCTCTGATTGCTCTAGCCAGGACATCCAATACTATATTGAACAGGAGGGGTGAGAGTGGGCATCCTTGTCTGGTTCAGTTTTCAGTGGAAATGGTTCCAATTTTTGTCCGTTTAGGACTATGCTGGCTGTGGGTTTCTCATAGATGGCTTTTACTATTTTGAGGTATGTTCCACGTATGCCTAGCTGTTCGAGGGTTTTTATCAAGAAGGGGTGCTGGATTTTATCAAAAGCTTTTTCTGCATCTAATAAAATAATCATATGGTTTTTGTTTTGACATCTGTTGACGTATTTAATACATTTATGGTTTTACAAATGTTGAACCAGACTTGCATCCCAGGGATGAAGCCTACTTGGTCATGATGGATAATTTTGAGATGTGTTGTTGAATCCGGTTCGCTAGGATCTTGTTGAGAATTTTAACATCTATGTTCTTCAAAGATATTGGCCTGTAGTTCTCTTTCTTTGTTGGATCTTTACCTGGCTTGGGTATCAATGTGATGTTGGCTTCGTAAAATGATTTGGGGAGAGTTCCATCTTTCTCAATCACCTGGAATACCTTCAGTAGGATTGGTGTAAGCTTCTCCTTAAATGTCTTGTAGAATTCCACTAGAAAGTCATTTGGTCCAGGGTTGTTTTTTTTTGTAGGTAGTTTCTTATTATTTAGTCAATTTCCTTGATTGTTATTGTTCTATTTAGGAACTCAATTTCTTCCTGATTTAACCTATGCTGGTTGTGTGATAACATAAAGTCCTCCATTTCCGAAAGGTTTTCAAGTTTGTTTCCATACAAGTGTACATAGTAGTGTCTAATGATCTTTTGTATTTCTTTAGGGTCAGGTGTGACTTCATCTTTTGTGTTTCTGATTGTGTTTATTTGGGCTTTTTCTCTCTTTTTCCTGGTCAGTCTAGCTTGGGGACCATTGATCTTGTTTATCCTTTTGAAGAATCAGCTTTTTTTTTCATTGATTTTTGTATTATCTTTTTGTCTTCTATGTCCTGGATTTGGGCTTTTATTTTGGTGATCTGGATTCCTCTCCTGAAATTAGGGTTTTTGTGGTCTTGGTTTTCCAGCTTTTTTACGTGGTTTCTTAGGCTGTTAATTTGTGATCCTTCAATTTTCTTCATGTGCGTTTGTAGGGATATAAATTCCCCTCTTACTACAGCTTTCATGGCATCCCAGAGATTTTGGTAAGATGTTTCTTCATTTTCATCTGTTTCCAGTTATCTTTTAATCTCTGTTTTGATTTCATCATTGACCCTGGATTTGTTTAGCATCGTGCTGTTTAGTGTCCATGTCTTTGTGGGTTTTGGGGGGACCTTGTTGGTGTTAATGTTTATTTTTATTCCACTGTGATCTGAGAAGGTCCATGGTAAAATTTCAGTCCTTTTAAATTTGCTAATGCTTGACTTATGGCCAAGTATGTGGTAGATCTTAGAGTACATTCCATGTGGTGATGAGTAGAATGTGTATTCTGTGGTCTTTGGATGGAGGGTTCTGTAGGTATCAATTAAGTCCATTTGATCAAGAGTCACATTGAGGTTTTGGATCTCATTGCTGATTTTTTGTCCTGATGATCTCTCTAGGGTTGTGAGTGGGGTATTGAAGTCCCCAGCTATGATGCTATTGGAGTCCATATCTGTTTTTAGTTTACCTAGGAGCTGCTTTATGAAAGTTGGTGCTCCTATGTTTGGTGCATATATGTTCTGGATGGATATTTCTTGTTGATGGATTGAACCTTTTATCATTATGTAGTGGCCTTCCCTATCTTTTTAATTTTTGATAGTTTGAAGGGTATTTTGTCTGAGATTAAGATCGCAGCTCCTCCTTTCTTTTGTGTTCCATTCGCCTGAAAATTTGTTTCCCATCTTTTTACTTTGAGTCTGTGAGTGTCCTTTCTAGTGAGGTGAGTCTCTTGAAGGCTATAGATTGTTGCCTGGTGATATTTTATCCATTTTGCCATTCTATGACTTTTCAGTGGTGCATTTAGTCCATTCACATTCAAACTAATTATTGAAATGTGAGAGTTGATTCCTACCATAATGTTCTTACAGAGTTGTTTTTCTTCCTGTTTGTGTGTTATCTTTCTTTTGGTTTTAGAGTTGGATCATGTGTGTTTTTAATCTTTTGCCTGTACTCTTGTGAAGAATGTTGTTATTCTGTTTTCCTTTTCTTCTGTGTTTAATACTTTCATAAGTGTTTCTTATAGAGGTGGTCTTGTGGCAGCATAGGTTCTTAGGGATTGGCTATCTGGGAAAGATTTCAATTCTCCCTCACTGATAAAGCTTAGCTTGACTGGGTAGGTTATTCTCAGTTGAAATTGTTTATCTTTTAGAACTTTGAAGGTAGGGCTCCAAGCTCTCCTAGCCTGGAAGTTTTCGGTAGATAAATCTGCTGCTATTCTAATTGGTCTTCCCTGGTAGGTAGTCTGACCTTTTCCTCTTGCAACCTTTAGGATTTATTCTTTATACCTACTTTGTTTAGACAAATTATTATATGTCTGGGAGTTGGTCTTCTCATTTGTTGTCTTGCAGGGATTCTATGAATCTCTTGTGTTTGAATTTTTTCATCCTTGACAAGATGAGGGAAGTTTTCTTGAATGATTTTGTGAAATGTTTGTTCCAGTGTGACCTCTGTCTCTCTCTGTCTTAGGAAGGCCAATTACTCTTAGGTTTGGTCTCTTGAAGCGATCATTCATCTCTTGAAGGTTTTGTTCTGTGTTTTTGAGCTTCTTTTCTATGCTTTTGGCAGTTTGGGTTAGTTTTGTGCTTTGGTCTTCAAGCTCTGGGATTCTTTCTTCTGCTTGGCTAATTCTGCTTTCCATGCTTATTAGTTTATTTATTTCCATCACTGTATTCTTTACTGCTGTTTTTCTGACATCAGCTCCTTCCTATTTTCCCCTTGTCTCTCCTCAATTTTAAATTCTCTCTATTAATGTCTTGATGTCTGGGTTTGTTGCATGTAACCAGTCATTCTGGGTGCCCTTCATTGTTTGTGTTCCAGAATCTGTTTTCTCAGTGTCTGATCTCCCAGGGGTCTGTGTGAGACCTATATTCTTCTTTTGGTTTTTCTTCATTTGTGCGGTTTTTCCCCCTCCCTACTTTTTCCTTCCCTCCACATCACCGTCTTCTTTAATTCTGTTATTCAGGGATAGAGGGATTGGTTTTACTTCTGTTTGTTCAATCTCCTATTCTTTATGTATGTCCTCTTACTTTGTTTAATTCTGGAGTTGCACTGTAGGTTGGAGGTGGTCCTTTTTGCAGTTTTGAGATCTACTTAAGGGGAGAGCTGTGATTCAAAATCTATCTGCAGGTCCTGGTATTCGCCGACAGGTGTATGGATAATCTGAAACCCACTTCTCATTGCCTTGGAATCTGTCCATGCAATAGGACTGTAGGTTTACTCCCTGAAATAAAATGTGGTTAGGAGAGGGAAGAGAATGGAGCAGAGAGTGGGGGGAAGAGGAGGGTGGAGAGATAGAGGAGTAAGGGGGGAAACAGATGAGTGTACCAACAAATGAAGAGAGAGACCTAAACTGAAACAGATAAAAACAATAGACCACGGCTATAGACTAACCAACTCCCATACAAAAAAAAAAAAAAATACAATGATGCTAACATACAAGGTAACCAACCACCTTATTGGTGTCCTGTTCCTCTAAACAAAGATATGGTTTACAGAGAGGAGAAAAGAGAAGAAAAGGAAGAGGAAAAAAAAGGAAACAATACAGTAGGAATAGAATTAAGTCATTAAACTAACAGAACCAATCAAGCACACTCTGAGACTTTCTGTTTAAGTCCAATGTCCTTTCAGCTCTGATTTCTAGCTTTCTTTTCAAGCTGGTAAATTAACTCGCAGTTAGGGTCAGTTGTCTCTGGCCTGCTGTGAAGGACAGTTCGGATCACCCTCCGTTGACCACTCTGGCCTGTGTCTGTTTTCCAAGTTTGTCTCTCCTGTTTCAGTGTTGTTACCTCAAATCGCCAGCAGGTGGTGCTATCTCAGCTGCTTGCCCCAGAGGGGGTGGGGTGGGACAGGAACAGGGCAGAGGCGGGAGATGGAAGCCTGCCTCAGGGCACACGGGAGGAGACCCACGTCAGTCATGGTCACAGGAGAGGTGGCAGCGATCCCAGCAGATCTTGCCTGCAGGAGCTTCAAGGACTGAAGTCCTGGATCACCTCAGGCACAGGTGGTGCGATGCGCTGTGGCCGCCACAGAGGCCGTGGCGGTGCGGCGGCTGCTGTGTCTGCGCCTGCAGTGGCTGTCCTGACCGGTGTGATGCCTCAGCGGTGGCGACAGCCGAGCTCCATGAAGAGCAGGCTGTGATGTTGGGATCCGCAGCCCCGGGGAGAGAGCCAGAGACCCTCTGTGTTCTCCTTTGCAGAGGGTTTCATAGACCAGATTGCCCTGTTGCCATCTTGCTGGAACTCCTATATTCTGTGGCTTAATTTTCAAATGTGTCTTTTAAATTTTCACTTTAAAGTGAAAACTGTTTTGTTTGTTTATGCAGTTTGTGTATGTAGCAAAATGTAGCACCACAAATAAGCCTGACATGCTTCCAACTAACTAGCAGAAAAGTATCGTTGAAATGTAAAATCTCACTATTGAGTTAGTACAAGCTACTCTGTAAGTGTAGAAAGTTTAGCAATGATAGTAAGTATTTGAAAGTTTAATTTTAGTTTACTGCATTTTTCATCACACAATCTGAAGTATAAAAGAGAAAAAAATTAATAGAATCAGGAGACTCGCAACGATTCATGCAATTTGGAAATTCTCCAATTAGCAATAATTGCAGAATCAGCACTTAGTGCATACTTGAAATAAATGCCTCTTTAGAGCAACTACAATTTAGATAGTTCTCAAACAAATATAGGAAAGAACACCATCTCAAAAAAAATAATAAAATCAAAACATGTTTAAATTGCCTTATCTATTTTTACCTTTAAAAATGTATGCCGTACTTTTTTATCATCTCCGAAGATAAAAAACTGTAAGTTTTGCACTTGAATTGAAGCCATACTCGCCTACTTTGATGATAGCACTGACACTTCGTGTCACATAATATTGAGGAAAGAGTATAATAAATCCACATTAAACTAAACCATCATTATTAACATAATTAATGCATCTGTGTTACCATATCTTATAACATTTTTTTTTTTTTTTTGAGTTGGAGTCTCACTCTGTCGCCCAGACTGGAGTGCAGTGGCCACTCCCGGCCACCGCAGCCTTGACCTGCTGGGCTCCGGTGATCCTTCCACCTCAGCCTTCCGAATAGCCGGAATTACAGGCATGCGCTACCGCCCGGCTGATTATTTGATTTATTGTAGACATGAGGTCTCGACAAGTTGCCCAGGCAGGTCTCGAACCCTCGGGCTCAGGCAATCCACTCACCTCAGCCTCCCAAAGGCGCAGGATTACAGGCTGAGCCACCAAGCCCAGCTTCTTATAACATTTTAAAGTAAAGGGACAAAATAATTCTAGTTTATTATTTTGATTGTTGAAAGGTTGCAAAATAAGCAATTGTTAAATAGTAATTCTTTCTTAGCTATTAGAATTTAATTTCTTATTACCCTTTGTTTATTCAATATTCATTATTTATACATATATAAAGATCTGGGTTTTTTTAACTTTTTATTTCAAAAAATTATGGATTAGTAGGAAGTTATAAAAATATATACAGGAAGTTGATGTTAGTGAAAATGGTAGAGTATGAAACTCCAAAATGTATCCCCACAGAAAAGCAATTAATAAACTGGCAAAAAATGTTAGAATCAACTTTTTGGGAAATTTTGGAAGCTATTCAAAACCTTCACCAGCCAGGGGAATGCTTAATCAAGAAGACAGTTGAAGCCGGGCTCGGTGGCTCAGCCTGTAATCCCGTGCCTTAGGGAGGCTGAGGTGAGTGGATTGCCTGAGCCTGCAGGTTCGAGACCTGCCTGGGCAGCGAGACCTCATCTCTACAATAAATCAAAAAATCATCCGGGCGTGGTAGCGCATGCCTGTAATTCCGGCTACTCGGAAGGCTGAGGTGGAAGGATTGCTGGAGCTCAGCAGGTGAGGCTGCGGTGGCCGGGAGCGGCCACTGCACTCCAGTTTGGGTGGCAGAGTGAGACTCTAACTCATACAAAAAAAAAGAAGACAGTTGAATCTCAGTAAAAGAGCTTTGTAACATTTTAACTTTCTTCGAACTCTTTCCTCCTCCCCTCCCTGGTGGTGCCTTTAAGATACCAGCCTGTATTCTTAATACCAAAGGATGCAGAATGCACCTTCTTTTTTTTTCTTTTCTTTTTTGAGTTGTATTCTCACTCTGTCCTAGGCTAGAATGTAGTGGGACGCTCACCTCCACCGCAGTCTTGACTTGCTGGACCCAGGCTATCCTTCCACCTGAGCTTTCCAAGTAGCTGGAACTACAGGTGTGCGCTGTCATGCTGAGCTAATTGTTTGTTTATTTATTTATTGCAGAGATGAGGTCTTACCAAGTTGCCCAGGTTGGTCTCGAACCCTTTAGCCCAGGCAAACTTCCTTCCTCAGCCTCCCAAAGTGCTGAGATTACAGGCTTGAGAGACCGTGCCCGAACCTCCTTATTTTCAAAGAATTATGGTTGTTTATTTTGATTTCTGTGATGGTTTCATCAAGAATTGGCTAAAAGGGCTTGTCTTTATTTTGTGTAACTCAGAATTCTTCCCAAGCTGAAGAGGTTTCTTAGTGGCATTTGTCAAAAAATATTTAAAGGCAGATACAATAGTTGCTGCTGCCTGGGACAAGTAATAAGAGTTGGTGAAAGCAACAGACCAGTTAATATGTTAAACATCAAATTACCTCATGACCCAACATCTTAATTCTTAGGTATTTCTAAGAAAATTAAACAAATTTTTAAATTTAAAAACACAAATTCAAATGAAACAAACATTTGCATATGAATGTTTATAGTAGTAGTCGTCATAATAGCCGAAGAGTAAAAATAATGCAAATGAGCATTCATTGATCCGCAAATAAACAAATTGTGGTATAGCCATGCGATGGAATATTGTTTGGTCATAGAAAAGGAACAAAGCACTGATACATTCTACGAAATAGTTGAAACGTTGAAACTTGGAAATAGCACGGTTAATGGAAGAAGACAGGGGAAAAAAATGGCCATATATTATATGATTCAATATATATGAAATATCCAGAATAGAAAAATCTCTAGATATGAAAATGTTAGTGGTCAGGTACTAGGAGGGGAAATCAGCTGTAACTGCCTAATGTGCAAGGGATTTTCTTTTTTACTGTAGAAAATATTCTGAAATTAGATAGTGGTGATGGCTGTACACCATTGTAAATAAACTACATGCTCCAGAATTGTGTACTTTGAAATGGATAAAGAGTGAGTTTTATGTTATGTAAGTTTTTAACACACATGCACACATATAACCAAGCCCACACACCCAGAGGTGGTAGTGGGCCATGAGTAGGAGGACAGACTGCTCAGATCATGAATTTCCTGTTCTACTTAAGGGGCACTGGAACATCCTGAATATTCCCTTCAGTCTGTGTCAATTTGCAAAGCTCCTTCCCCATAACTTGTCCTTGTTGCTCTTGATACGGATATAATTCAGTATTGATGCCTGATTCCATTGTTACCAAGTGAAAAATACTTTGGTTTTATTAGAACAGAGTATGACTAAGAAAAGGCAATTAATAACTTGACTTTTTTTTTTTTTTTTTTGAGTTGGAGTCTCACTCTGTCGCCCAGACTGGAGTGCAATGGCCACTCCCGGCCACCGCAGCCTCGACTTGCTGGGCTCCTGTGAACCTTCTGCCTCAGCCTTCCAAGTAGCCGGAATGACAGGCATGTGCTACCACGCCCGGCTGATTATTTGATTTATTGTAGAGATGAGGTCTCGCTGCCCAGGCGGGTCTTGAACCCGCGGGCTCAGGCAATCCACTCACCTCAGCCTCCCTAAGGGGCGGGATTACAGGCTAAGCCACCGAGCCGGCAATAGCTTGACTATTAAAACGCATGTGTGTGCACAGAAAATTAACCTTCAGAGGCAGAGAAGTTTGGGCCCTTATGGCCTCTCTATGTGGTCTCCCTCCTCACTTTCAACCTCTTTTTCACTCAAAATGTGGCTATTCCTGCGATACTAGCTTTTGTCTGGATCCTAGTCTTTTTTTTTTTTTTTTTGAGTTGGAGTCTTACTCGGTCGCCCAGACTGGAGTGCAGTGGCCGCTCCCGACCACCGCAGCCTCGACCCGCTTGGCTCCAGCGATCCTTCCGCCTCAGCCAGTGCATTTTTTTCTATAACAGATTAGTAACTTGATCCCTGGGTTTGATGCCTGTCTTACCAGATGTAGGCACAAATACAAATTAAAAATGCTTAATAATGGTCTAGGCTCCAGCATAGCTACTTCTAACTCATTGAAAATTGAGATAAAAAGCAATGTAAATATGAATCCTCTTGCTTAAAAAAGTGTGAGATTTATTTGCTTTTTAAAATATCAGAAAATCTTGTATATTTATTTGTTTTGTTTTACTTTCTTGTATGTAACAAAGACTGCCTGCATTTTTAAATAAATAAGCAGAAGTTAGTTAAACTGAAAGGTTTCTGCACAGCAAAAGAATTAGTTAACAGTATAAATAGGCAACCTGCAGAATGAGAGAAAATATTCACAAACTACGTATGTAAGTATCTAACAAAGAACTAACATCTAGAATCTACAAAGAATTCGAACAAGTCAGCAAGAAAAAGACAAATAGCCTCCTTAAAAAAAATGGGAAAATGAATGAACAGGTATTTCTCAAAAGAAGATATACAAATGGCCAACAAATGTATGAAAAAATGCTCAACATCACTAATCATCAGGGAAATGTATATTAAAAGAGACACCACCTTACACCAGTCAGATTGCTCATTATTAAAAATTCAAAAAAATAGATATTAGTGTGAATGTTACCTTCTCAACTGTTGGTGAGAAGGTAAATTGCTATGAAAATCAGTATGGAGATTTATCAAACGACTGATAATAGACCTACCATTTGATCCAAACGTTCCACCACTTGGTATCTACCCAAAGGAAGAGATGTTGTGATGTAAGAAAGACATCTGTACCTGCATGTTTATAAGAGCACAACACACAAATGCCAAGATGTGGAATCAACCTAAATGTCCATCAGGTAATCAATGGATAATAAAAGTGTAATATAATGTACTATTCATTACAGTAAATAGTAAATAGTATTTACTATTGCATTATATATATTATTCAGCCCTAAGAAAGAAAAAAATAATGTCTTTTGCAGCAACTTGGGTGGAATTGGAGACCATTATCCTATGCAAAGTAATGCAGGAATGGAAAATCAAATATCACATATTCTCACTTATAAGTGGCAGCTAGGCTAACACACATTGCAAAGACACAAAAAAATGACATAAAGCACATTGGTCACTCAAAGGAGGAATGATAGGAAGTGGGGGAATAAATGAAAAATTTCCTGTTGGGTACAATGTACATTAATGGGAATGACGAGTACATTTGAATCCCTGACTTCACCACTACACAAATTGACCATTTACAACAATCATTTATACCCCTAAAGTTATTAAAATAATGAAAATATAACAACAAATCAATCTTGTCTATGTGATGAAACCTCCATAAACATCTCTGATCTGTAGGGTCTGGGAACTTCTGGGTTGTCGAACACATCTGAGCGCTGGAAGAATGATTCACCTCAATTCCACAGGAACAGAAGTTCCTGTGTTCAGGTGCCTTTCGGACTTCACCCTATGTCGCTCTCCATCTGGTTGTTGATCTGTATTCTTTATTATATATGTGATTAATAAACCAGTAAACCATAATAACATGCTTCTCTGGATTCTGTGAGCCACTCGAGCAAATTTATTGAACCAAAGAAGGGGGTAGTACAGGTTTTGATTTATAGCCAGTTGGTCAGAAGTGTAGGTGATAACCTACTACTTGAGATTGATATCTGAAGTGGGGCAGGCTTGTGGGAATGAGTCCTCATCCTGTGAGATGTGACACTAGCCATGTAGATAGCATTAGAATTGAATTGAATTATGAGACATCCAGCTGGCATTCACTGGAAAATTTCTTGGTGTATGGGAAAATTTCTTGGTGTATGGGAAAAGACCTCTACATATCTGGTGTCAGAAGCAGTGTGCTGTGTGCCTGGTTGAGTGTAGGAAACGAAAAAGAACACTTTGGTTTGTCCTCTGTCTCACAAGTTCATTCCTTCTTTTGTATTTCTGAAAAGATTAGAAAATGGGGATTTTTTTTCCTGAGAATTGCCATGTCAGATCAAAGACACAGTGGATTAAACAATTCTGAGTATCAGGGGCTATGAAATTCTACCAAAAAGCAAGACAGAGAGGAAAGAGAGAGTTATGCCTTCCTGTTCTCATACCTCAGTGTTAGTGTGTGTGTGTGTGTGTGTGTGTGTGTGTGTGTGTGTGTGTGTGTGTGTGTGTGTGCGCGCGCGCACATGTGTACACTAGTTTAAGAATTTCACTTATGTCCTGTGTAAGTTTCAGTTACTTACTTGCATAAGTTATCTTCAAAATCCAAGTATTCTAGAAGCCCACTTTAAAAACATCAATTTTTCTACTTGCTTTCCTTCATAAACTTAAACCCCTACAAGAATCCCGGTCTCTCTTTACCTTCTTAAGATTTTCAAAGGCTGGTGCCTTAGACTTCGGCCTGAGACCACAGGAGGCTGTCTTCTTCCCAGACTTTGCTAACTCTTCTAAAAGCCAGGGGCTCTATTCCCTGGAGTTGGGGGATCTTTTTCATTATCTCCACCAGTGGAGATTAAGGTTAGATTTCTTCCTAAATTGCTTAAGGGCCAACATATCAGTTTCAAGTATATTACACTTCCTCTAAAGAACACATAGTTTAGTCTCATGAAGGAATGTAAATTTATCCTATTTATTAGACTTTGACCTAACTTGAAAAATAGCAGCCTTTGTATTATGATGCTGAGAAGCACTTGCCTCCTTCCCAAGTCTTCTTTAAGACAAAAGGCCACTACATCAGCTGAAAATGTGTTATGTGGGAAATTACCTTGATGCAGTGGAAGCACTCAATGACGAGCTATCCCAGAGGTCAGGGAACAGAAAGGCTTTCAGACAAAATTAAAATGATCAAACCACATGGCTTATTAAATTGATTAAAGCACTGAGCAAGAAACAGAGAATGAAATGGGGTAAAGCAATACATTTAGATGGGTTCAAGCAGGGTGAAAAGACCACACTCCCTGAGTCTTGGAGATCACAATGTTCATAAATCTTGCTTCGCCTTGCTGCATCAGCCTTCCCAGGTGATGGTTCGGTGATGCGGGTCAGAGTTAATGTCGGCACCAGAGAGCCACAAGGTTGATATCCAGAGCCAAGGACACAAACCTACTCTTCCAGAGAGATACAGGGGAAGTGTGTTGGATGCAAAAGTTGCTGTCAACTTTCTTGTTGTACAGACTCTGATCTTATTTGCATTTCTTGGGTAGTGCATACATAGGACCAGAATGAGACCATGCTGGATATCAACAAGTGCTAGCCCATTGAGGTTTGATAAGATCTTCAGTCTCGAGGTGGCATTATTATGATGTGGGTCTTTTCATCCTTTAGATCTCTAAGCAGCATATTTTTGTTCCATCATATTTTCTTTTTTCCTATCTTTAGCAGTCTTATAAGTTACTTACTATTTATATTTACCAAATCATATGAATTCTGCCTGTGACTCACAAGTTGCTTCTTATTCGTTACATATAATAAACCTGAGTATTATGACCCTGGAGGTAATAAGAACCATGTACTCCACTGGGTTGAACTTCCAACTTGAAACACACTGTTCTGTGTCCTTTCAGAGCTAGTGTGGGGCTTCACCCAAACAGACCCAGGTTTGGGGAAACTATTGCTAGGAAGTGCTTAGAAGACTCTTGGATTTAAATGCAAACATTGGCAGTCTTTCCTTTTGGAGAGAGAGAGAGACATGCCCCTGCCAGGTCTTTCTGGCATGACATTTTCACCTGCCCTTTCTTTCATCTCTTTTTTCTCCAGTAAACCTTCTTTTGGAACTTAAATAAAATAAAATAAATACAAGAGTATCAGAGATTCTGCCATTTGCAGCAACATGGATGAACCAAGGGAACATTGCACTAAGTGAAGAAAGCCAGACACAGAAGGAAAAATACTTCATGATCTAGCTTATACGTGGAAACTTAAAAAAAAATCAAATACAAAGAACAGAAGAATAATTATAGGGCAGAGGAAATGAGGAGCTATACAAAAAAGAGTGCAAAGTTGAAGCTATGCAGGATGTGTAAACGTAGAGATCTAAGCACAGAAGGATGATGACAGTGAATGATATTGTATTGTATACTAGAAATCTGCTGAGAATAGATTTGAAATACTCTTAACACACACACACACACACACACACACACACACACACGACAACAGTGAGATAACAGATAACGTTAATCTACTTAACTGTAATAATCACTTCACTATGTATACGTGTATCAAAGCATCATAGTGTACACCTTAAGGTGATACAGTAAAAATGAATAAATAAATATAATATAAGTGAACTAATACTGGAACAGAAAACTAAACATCGCAAGTTCTCACCTATAAGGGAGAGCTAAACTAAGGATTGGCAAACGCATAGAGAATGGTATAATGACACTGGAGACTGAGAAGGGGGAGGTGGTAAGAACTGGAAGGACAAAAAAAATCTGTGAGGTCCAGTGTGCACAGGCGGGGGTGGTGGGTACACTTAAAGCTCAGACCAAAACTATTTGTCCCTTCCAAAGCGATTGAAATAAAAATTAATAAATAAAAAATATAAATAGATAAATAAAAATAAACTTGTCATATGATTTATGCCTATGTCTCATATACCTACTTTCTAGCATATCACTATCATTATCTAGCACTTATGAATTTCATCCATCCTGTTTATTTTCTTGTCTTCTACGGCAGAATTGGATATTCTCAATAGTACAACACATGCCCATTCCAAAATGTTATTAGCCATCCATATAATTTGGTTAGTGTCATAATCACAAAATTTATTCTATCCATTCCCCAATGTTTCCCCTGACAAAAATGAAGAGTTTGCAATTTTTAAAAGAATTAAGAGATATTTGTCATAGTCCAAGTGAGAGATGATGGTGCCTTGGCATTGGCTGAAAATATAGGATGTGGGGAAATGGATGAAATTGAGAGAAAATTAATAGAACCTGATGATTTACTTTATGTGATATTTGCAGGAGAAAAATATATCAAGAATAACTCCCAGGTTTCTGGTTCTACACAGGTTAACACTTAAAATGTGTGAGAAAAAAAAAAACTGGAGTAATAGAGCCTAGGGGCATGTTGAATGCAGTTTCAATCTTGGAATTATGCCCCCCAAAAGATGCCATGTTGGCAATTAGTTAAATATTGATAAGAAAGTTAGAAGACAAATCTATCAAGTATATGCAAAGTTGAGAATGCATCAGCATATAGATGGTATTAAATTTCATGAAATTGCAGGATTTCATCTAGGGAGGGAATGTGGAAGGCATAAGTGAATAAATCAATATATATGAGCATAAATACATATATATACACAAATAGTGTACTATATGAGGCAACTGTTTAATTTTTATTGTGTCAACTTAAATGAACTGGAACTAAATTTCTCAGAATTCCCTTCCCTGCATAGTTCCAGGTTATCTTAGGCCACAAGAGATATTTTTCATGAGATTTGGAAGATAAGAGTAAAGTGATATCCATAGTCATTTTATTTGTTATATTATTATTATTTTGTTATTGTTATTATTTGAGTCAAGGTCTCACTCTGTTGCCCAGGCTGCAGTGCAGTGGCTCCATCACAGCTCACCACAGCCTCAAGCTCCTGGAATCAGGCAACACTTCCTCTTCAAGATCCCAAGTAGCTAGGACTAGAGGCAGATGCCACCATGCCTGGCTCATTTTTATTTTTATTTTTTGTAAACATGAGGTCTTCCTATGTTGCCCAGGCTGGTCTCAAACTCCTGGGCTCAAGTTGTCCTCCCACCTTGGTCTCCCAGAGTGCTGGGATTACAGGCATAAGCCACTGTGCTCTGCCCATATTCTTTTTAGAATGGAAGGTTGGTGAAGGGCATGAACCACTTTCAGCTGAGGTTTGTCACCATCCACATGGTTGAACTGGGAAACAGCCAAGACTACACCTCCTCTAGGTTCGACAGATTTTCTTCTGCAGCTTCTTCAGCTTCTGGATCAGATGAATATTGCGTTCTGGGTCTCAGTGTGGCATTAACTTCTTCTGCAAGACATAATCATCTCCAAAGTTAGAGGTGTGACAACAGCAAGACACTGGCGTGTGTTCAGTTCACTTTCTTGGCATCCAGCTGATTCTCACAGGCTACCGCCTGTCTTGCTTTCCTCATAGCAAGCCCATTTTCACTCACCTTTTGCTTATCCTGTGAACTTCAGGCTCTACTCACAGCCACAGAATCATCAACTTCACAAAAACCATTGAATCAGTTTCCACGTGACTGTGATTCTCGGGTACAAATCTCGAATGAGACAGGAATGAATGACCTCATTTTGTTTTTGCCGGAATGCTACTGTAGTGCTAAGAAGAGCAGGATGATTTTGACAAGTCACAGAGGACACAGCAGTGCACTATATTAGTTATTAAACTGTTATTTACCAACTCCAACATCAACCTTCTATATTTTGGACTATGATGTCTGGGCTGAAATTCTGCAAGCCCTGTTTTTCCTTGGTCAGTTAGCTTACGGTTAGATGGTGCCAATAAAGTGCCGAAATAAGTGCAGTGGTGAGTCAGGTGGGTATGGTGATCAGAGGAGGCATTATTTTAGTCAGAGTGGATGGCAAACTCTAAAGTGAGAATGTGTTTGTCAGGCAAGAGGAGTTTGTCAGGCAAGAGCAGGCAGGAGGCAAGCCTGCTGGAATTTGAAACCAGAGAAGTAGTCCCGGAACCAGTTCCTCTAAGCCCAAGGCAATCCTTCGTAGAATTTGTGGGCAAGAGAAGACAACAGCTAACATTTAACCTGTATACAGGGACCAACAAGCATATGGAAACAAAAATCCTTAGCAAATTTACAAAACAAATAAATAAAATTTAAAATAAATAAAACTAAAACCTCTGTTTTGGGTTTGGGGCTGACAAGTAAACAAGATTGATTATACATCGCATTGGTGAAAATACAGGATATTGGGCTTTATCACATTCTGCTCGTGAGAAGCGCTCATTTGGACAATTTTCTGAACAATATTTTATATAGAAAATTTAAAATTTAAAGCTTTTGATGCTGTAGTTTCATCTGTGAGTGTATTCCAATGATATTATCCAACATAAACTTAAAAGCGTATGAACAAGGGAAGTTTTATTATAGCAATTCATAAGATGATAAATTTGGAAAGTATCTAAATCAGTAAAGTAAATAATAGTACATCCATTGAAATAAATATAAGGTGGCCACTAATTATAAAACCAGTGTATGACAGACAGTTATTTGGGACCCAATATCATTTCCCTTTCATAAAAGAATTCTCCATTTTTAGGTAGATGTGGTAATACGCAATAAACCTTTCATTTTCCAACCTCATTACAGCAAAGAGTTACCCTGTGACTAAATTTTGGTTAAACAGATTATAAGCAAAATTTGCTTCCTGAAAGGGAAGGAATATGTGCTTTTCCCCTCTCTTTCTTGTTGGTGGCTGGAATGTCTTTTAATGATAGTAATGACTGCTTTTGTTAATGCTACACTCAGACACGGAACTCAATATTCATCTGACCCAGAAGTTGAAGAAGCTGCATAAGAAAATCTGCTGGACCTGGAAGATGTGTGGGCTTGGCTGTTTCCCGGATCAACCATGTGAATGGTGACACACCTCAGCTGCAAGTGGCCCCTGACCTTCACCAACTTTCCATTCTAAAAAGAATATGGCCTGGCAGGTGGCTCATGCCTATAATCCCAGTACTCTGGGAGGCTGAAGGATGGCTTGAGCCCAGGTGTTTGAGGCCAGCCTAGGCAATGTAGCAAGACCTCATGTTTACAAAAAATAAAAACAAAAATTAGCCAGCAGTCATCTTAAACCAAGAAGTGACCTTTGAAAGGAAGGTACTAACTGGGGAATGGCAAAAAGAACAGCCTTGTGTGAAACATCATAGAACTCCCACCTCTGCCTTAGACTGTTGTCGCCAAGACTTTTGAATGTATGATGTTTATATCATTTATTTTTACTTGTTTTTTATTCACTGTATCTTAGGGGATTATTTTTAAGAAAAATGTAAAAGAAGTCATAGAGTAGCTTGTACAGTATGTTTCTAAATATATCTGTGAGTTTGTATATGGGGAAAGAATGATAGCTAGATGGAAATCATCTTGTAGAATATAGGTGGTCTGTGCTTTCCTTTTTATAAATTTTGGCTCTAATTGAATATTATTACATAATTGTTAATATTCTCAAGATAAAAACAAAATAAAACGTTTTTAGTTGTGCATAATAAGGTTTTCATATATATTGAAAATTAAAATACTGAATAGACATATGGCAAATATATTAATAATTTTAAAACATTTTACAATATTTTGATAGTGTTAAAAGTTGCAACTTAGGAACAAATTTAGACTGGCCTTTATATGTATTTATAGGTGAACTTATAAGTGAACTCAGGAATCAAAGATTTTCAGATACTACTTTTAGTTCATTGAAAAACACTATTATTTAAAACATATTCTTGTGGACAAGTTAAAAATAAATCTTTGATGAGTAGTGAGGCTAAACATTTTTTCATGTATCTGTTGGTTGTTCGTAAGTCTTCTTTTGAGAAGTATCTATTCATTTCTTTTGCCTGCTTTATAATGGGGCTGTTTGTTTTTTTTCTTTTCAGCATGTTTGAGTTCATTGTACATCCTATATACTAGACCTTTGTCAGATATATAGTTGGCAAATATTGTTTCAAAGAAATGTAAACTAAAAACACACTGAGATACCACCTAACTCCAGTCCGGATGGCCATCATCAATAAATCAAAGCACAATAGATGCTGGAGAGGATGCAGCAAAAAGAGAACACTTCTACACTGTTGATGGGAATGTAAACTAATACAACCACTGTGGAAAACAGTTTGGTGATTCTTAAAACAACTAAAAATCGACCTCCCATACAATCCAGCAATCCCCCTTGTGGGAATATACCTGGAGGAACTCAAATAACTCTATGAAAAAGATACACGCACACGCATGTTTATTGCAGCATTATTCACAAGAGCAAAAACATGAAACCAACCTGCCCATTGAAAGAGGACTGGATAAAAAAAAAAATTTGGTACATATACACAGTGGAATATACACAGCCGTAAAGGACAAAATTATGAAGTTCACAGCAACTTAAATGGACTTAGAGTCTATAATACTCATTGATCTAACACAGAAACAAAGAAGAGTATCATGTGTTCTCACTTATAAGCGGTCCTTGAACAATTATCATAATACTATAAGAAAGGGATTGGGAGTAGTTGGAAACTGCCAGGGGAGAGGAAGGGCACACCTCATCAACAAGGGTACCTGCTAATGAACATTTGTGTACCTCACCCCGAATTGTACCCCACATCTTTAAAATGAAAAAATTAAATATTAAAACAAAATAAAAAAAACAAGATAGATGTGAATCCCACCTATAAACATAAATATGGGATTTCTAAATTAAATATTAGCACAATTATTTCAATTTGTAGAATAAATAAATTATCACGCATGACAAAGAAGGTGCATGGAATGTGATCACTGCTTGGTGTTATACAACTTTATATAATCATGTCAGTAGTCCAAATATGAATATTGTACTTCCTATTTGCTCTATTCTGTTGTACTTGAGAAATTTAAATGATACTATTGCTGAAAGAAAGACAAATTTTCCATTATGGAAAACAGTACACATTTGGTTATCATTATTTAAAAAAACTAGCTTAAATAGGAAGTATATTTAATGATGAAATACTGGAGTCACTCTCATTAAAATAATAATTAAGAATACCCATTATCATTATTTTAATTTGCTATCTTAATTTATCTTAATTTAGAAATATGGTAAATATAAAACTATAAATATAAAAAAGAGCTGTGAATATCAGTAAAGTAGAAATAAATCTGTATTTGGAGATAAAATTTTACAAGTTTAGATCAGTGAATGTTCAATAAAGCTGCTAAACATGTTTGTATATAAGAATCAAGGTACCTGTCATTTTGTTTTCTTTACACTCACAGTCATAATCAGTTAGAAACAATAAAGAAAAAAATTCTCATCCAAAATAATAACAAAATACAGTATGGATAGGAATATCCTTATCTGGAAATTTGAGAAAGTCATACAATTAAATGCAAACTTTTGATTAAATATAAAAAATGTGTGACTTAATAAGTTCATATCATCCTAGATCATCAAAGGTACATATTCAAATTCCATTAAAATTCCATTTTAATTATGAGAAAACATAAAATCCCTCTAAAATTCACCTGGAAGCATGAATAAGATGAGGATAGGTAGGGAGCGTGTGAGCAAGGGAGGACTAATGAAGATTACCAAACAATGATGATCTTTGTGATACGGCATAAGCCCGATAAATAAGTCTGTGCATGTAGCAGTCATGAATTTTTACCAGAAACAATTGCAACTGTGTGATAGGGAGTGCAATAGGGAGGCGTTACACGCACATAAAATTATACCTGTTAACTAGGCTTGGTGGTTCAGCCTGTAATCCCGCACCTTTGGGAGGCTGAGGTGAGTGGATTGCCTGAGCCCGCGGGTTCGAGACCCGCCTGGGCAGGCGAGACCTCATCTCTACAATAAATCAAAAAATCAGCGGGTGTGGTAGCGAGCGCCTGTAATTCTGGCTACTCAGAAGGCTGAGGCGGAAGGATTGCCGGAGCCCAGTAGGTTGAGGCTGCGGTGGCCGGGAGTGGCCACGGCACTCCAGTCTGGGCGACGGAGTGAGATTCCCACTCAAAAAAAAAAAAAAAAATTATACCTGTTCAACATAAGTCAGGTGTTAGTGTATTCACTTCATGCCTGGAAACCTGTATCAGGGAAGTTAACTCATTTATTAAAAGTACAATTGGTAATGTGTAAATGCAGGATTTAAAAGAAGGAATCATCACACAAGAAAGATGCTATTCAGAGAGATTTATTACCTGATTTTCTAGACCATGTTTCCAGAACCCTGTGTATTTTTTGTTTTCTATCATGGAGGAAAAATAGCTCACCTGTTGTATGCTTATGCCAAAAATAGCTCACAGCACAATCTAAATTAATAGTACAGACAATGTTATAATGAGAAAGAAAAAGAAGCATGATTCAAGTGATGTATCTTTGACAAGTGGTAAAATTGAAAAAAAAAAATTATCTCACAGTTCACAGCACCATCACAGAATTTTAGAAAAGGGTAAATTTATACAATGTAGAAATGGATAAGTTATTTTAAAATTACTTAAAAGTAATTGTAAGGCATTATAGGTGTTAATACAGTATTTAAGCTTAAAAAATAAAAACAAACATAGAAAGAAATGTAAATAGAGTCCATCCTGAAAATTTAAATGTTTCATATGTCATACAATATTACACACATAATTTAATATCAAACAACTAACTAAAAAATGTTTCATGAACATAAGCTAATATGATTTATATATATTTCTCAAAGAAATTAACTATTTTTACCTATTAAGTTAGTAATGCTTCTTAAAACAGCACATATATAAACCATAATCTTAAATTTCTTGTGTCATATTATTTGGCACACAATTTTGACAATAATACCTCAAAAGATATAAAAATATGTACCCAGTAACTCCACTTTTAGGTATACATTTCAAGAAAATAAATCTGTATGCAGACAAAAGTAAAAATATAAAATATTCATCATCACACAATGTATAAGAAATAATATTTGAAATCAACATCTAAAAGTAGGATAAAAGTTAAAAAATATGTACTGTATATGCCTGGTAGTTATTATAAAATCAAAACTTGTATTTAGGACACCGTTATTAATGTAATGGTTATGACACAATAATAAAAGAAAAGAGACACAAAATTGAATGCAATATAGATAAGCTATATAAAAATAAGTACTTTTTTATATATAGTTTTTAAAAGTTGACAATGGCTCTTTATTCATTTTTTTCTTGTTTGTGCTTTTTTATACTTAATTATTTTCCACAATGAGCGTGACTTCCTTTTATAATAAAATAAAACAAGTATTATTGCATCAACAAAGTGAGATTTATTTTAACCTGGTATTTATACAAAGCAGGCAATTGAAAAGTCAAGCATAAAATACTTTTTATCAAAAATTGACATGGCATAGCGGGGCATGGTGGCATGCATCTGTAGTTCCAGCTACTTGGAAGGCTGAGGCAGAAGGATCACCTGAGCCCCACAGAACGAGGTTGCGGTGGCTGTGAGCATGCTATTGTGCTCTAGCCTGGGGGACAAGCGTGAGACTGCAACAAAAAATAAAAATAAATAAAATTCAAAGATTGACATTTTAAAGGTTGAATTTGCAGAGACCACAACACCTTTATTTTTCTAGAGAAAGTAAAGAGAAGAAGGCATGAGCAATCTGGCTATTAGAGGTAAGATATAAATACAACCAACAACCAATCTCTTTTGTGAGAAAGACCTTCACAAAAGGGCTCCAGACATATCATTTCTGAATGAGAGGATCTGTACTCTGGCCTCATTTTTTCATCATAGATTTGACTCCTAGTCGGTTGCCACTGTGGTATCTGGTAGGCCTTTTCATAAATGGGAGAATGTGACACAGCAAAACAGAATTCTTTGTGCAGAGGACCAACACCAGCTCTGCATACCATTTCCGGTTATTTTATTTTGTGGATGCACCAGAACTAAATAGTCTCTACTCACTGAGTGGGTCCTTGAGAGAAATGAGAACTAGAATGCTTTCTAGCTGGCCACCATTGGACTTCACATTTCTTGTGCAGCCATAGCTGAACTATGGCTGAAGTAAAATGAAACACGGTTGTACTGCAAGCCACCGAGAAAAGGCAGGTCACATGAGCTTCTGTAATTAAGGGGCAGTTGGTACTCCACTATTGTTCTCCATTCTATCCAGATTTTCTGTTACAAACTCTGAGCAAGGAGCATCCATAATCTAATTCTAGGAAACATTTACCTGAGATGCTTCTTATCAGTTTCAATTGCCAGGAAAGAGGTAGAAATATCGTGTTATGGATACTCTTTCAATGGTGGGCATCTGGGTCAGCACATTTGGGATCTCAAATGAACGTTGAACCTAAATTAGTAAAGAAAACCTTTAGAGATTTCTAGAAAGAAAATATGACTTCTCTTTCATGAGTGAGAAAATTTATGGCGTATATTCAAGCTGTTGCTAGGTGGCATAAACAGAAGCTATTTTTAGCTTTTCCTTAGATATAGCACATACACAAATGAATTAGTATCCTAAAAAGAATTCCCTGGGTAAGCAAAGCTATAGAATCAGGTTACTGGGAAAACACACTGGTTTCTGTGTAGTATTTTGGAATACTTCTGCTTTGAATATACCTGGAATAAAAGAAGAAGCATCAAGATGACTTAAGAGTGTTAAGATTTCCTACAAAAAAAAAAAAAGAAATTGAAGTGGTTCTACAAAGTTTTCTCAGGCAGGACATTGAAATGAAAATAAAACTCCTACCTTCCGAAAGATTTCCTCCAAATGATGAGACCAAGAATACTTTTTGAAGTGGTAGATGAGTAGGGAAATGAAGACAGAGCCCTGTTCATCAAGCCTCCAAGAAACATTATCTGCAAATAAAAGTTATACAGATATTGGAGGATGTGGCTTATGTATTCATGTGGAAAGCTTCTGGAACCATAATTCTGAGACAGTCTGACTTTGTTGTTTCAGAGAAGGGAGGGAAGCCAATGCTGAATAAAGACTATCTCCAATTTCCACAGAAGGCCCAGAGAAAATCATTATGGATCGTCACTCAAAAATTCCCAGACGTTTCTAGTAGGCTAGACCAAAGTTATGGCCTCGAGAATTGCAATAGGAGAAAAGAGTTTAAGTCCTTTCAGCACTATTTTATTATATATATATATACATATATATATATATGTATATATATATATATAATAAATTATAATAATGTATATTATATATATAGACATTCCTTGATGTTGGGCCTCCTCTTCATCTTTTTGTACTTTCTGTTATGATATATAAAAATATTTTCACTGACGACTTCTCTATCTTTTCAGTGTGACCAAGTTATTTTTGTATTTTTTAAAAAGGTAATACTTCCTTAATTACCATTTTTACATGCAAGTATCATCCTATTTTGCCTACCCTTCTACAATCCAATTTTTAATTTTGTCTATACTCTTCATTCAATTTCCTCTCATCTGGTTTCTTCCTCCTAGCTCTTACACCAGCTTCATCGAATAGTTTTCCCCAAGGTCACCATGACATCCATGTCACTAAATGTAATGATCATTCATCAGGCCTCACCTTCACCTGATCTCTCATTCACATCAGAAACAGATTTTTTTGTTGGTAATTTTGACAGCACATGCTCTTAGTTTTTTGTTGTTGTTGCTTTTTGTTTTTGTTTTTTTCTTATTCTCCTCTATGAGGAGAGATCCTACTTTTTAAGTCAAATTTACTGGCGAATCCTTCTATTTCTGATCTTGAATACTGGAGTCTTTTCAGCCTCAGTTTTGGGACCTCTTATCATGCTATTCTCAACTCTTAGGTGATTTAATCCATTTTAACAATTAAATATCATTCTGAGGCCAGCATCTTACAAAATACTGTCTCTAATAGAGACCTCTTCTCTGAAATATACAACTGTGCAACTTTTGACTTTTCAGTTCATCTTAAGTATGCCAAAGGCATCTCAAACCTTCTTGTAGAACTCCAGTTTTAATTAATACACTGCAGTCATCTACTTGCCCACTGGAACCACCTTTAGCATACCTTCTTGTTCACCTAAAAATCCACCAAATCATCAGGCCATGTTAGTCGTATACACTAATTAGTTCTTAGAGTCAACATCTTACTTCACCTCAAGACTATCTTTAACACCTGTGGCTTGTAGTATTGCAATAACATTGAACCTGACCCCCATATCCACTCTTGCTATACTATAATCCTTCCCCCTTAGAACCCAAAGAAACACTGTATAAAATTTAAAATCTTATCATTTCATTGCTAACAGTTCCCCAGAATTTTCCAGTACTATCAGTATAAAAGACCATTTAAGACCTCAGATGTTCTGGTCCTTGCCTGGTTCACCAGTCTCCCCGCTAGCATTTTCTGGTTGTACCCCGCCCTCTCTCCTAGGCTTCTTTTTGTCTTAGCTTCTCCATGCACACTGCCTTTCCTTTCTAGAGTGTTTCTCTCTTACCCTTGACCTGGTTAACTCCTTCATCTTTCAAGACGTGAGCACAAATTTGTCTTTAAAGCTTTTATCACAATTGACATATATTATTTGTTCCTCTTATCTGGTACTTATCCCCCCCCCCCGCAATTAATTTCTGCCTTCCTGGCCTAACTGTAAACTCCAAAAGGTTCGGTAACCATGTCTGCTTTAATAGGGCATCATATGTCCTACACCTAGTTCAGTCTTAGCACACAATTATATATGCAAAGAAAAAAATGAAACCAAGAATTTTGTACATTAGGCTGTATTTCCACAATTAAATTAAACAGTCTTTTAGAATATGTTTCAGGCTGTATATGCCATTTCAATTTCCTTTAACAGCTAAACGTGTAGAACTCTGCTTTCAAGTAAAATCTTATTAAAACTCCAATATATAAAATAAATAGAAAGGGAGTGATTCTCGCTGTCTATTCCCCAGGCTAGACAGCCTCAGCGGGTTCTCTCCTCCCTCCGTACTCACATGTAGCCATTGACCAACAGTGCTGGCATCACAAGGAAGCTCTTTAGAAAGACAAAATCGCACGCCCCACCCCAGACCTCCTAAATAAGAAATTTACGTTTTAACAAGATCCCCAAGTGACTTCTAAGATCACTCAAATTTGCAATCACTATGCTAGAACACTTAGAACTGTGAATTTTGTAAACTAGATTTCTAAAATTGCCTGTATAAGTTAATATCATGGATAACCATTCAAGAGATTTTCTGCAAGGGTGATGAGTGACCAAGAATCGTCTCTATTTGTACATTCTACTAGGACTTTCTTGCCAAAGAAGTAATTATTTTCATTCATTGACTGCTTGATCCTAAAGATAGATATTGAAATGTTAACTAATTTCCTAATACTAGATTCAAATAATAGACCAAGAGTTATTAGATGTGTGGATCCAAATACAACAGTTACTGGTTGGCATGTTTTATTGCTAGTAATTGATGGGGGTTGGCGGTGGCATAAATTGTGAAAAAATGATACATTTTTGTGCCACTGCCATATTTTAAAAGCAAAACAAAACAGCAAATCTTCAATTTTTTAGTTAGACTATTTCAAGTCTACATCCTAAAAATCCTGTTGACTAAAAGTTTCCCCACAAATCAAGATTCATAGCTTTCTACCTACAGAAATGTTAGTATTTTAAATCTCTCTTCCACCTAAAATATTCCACAAATTAGAGAATTACTCTTCTCAGTGATAAGATATGATCATAACCAAGTCCATAACTAGAAACAAATAGCAGATTTAGAAATTATCCTCTCTGAGGTAACTTACATGGTGTTGAGGATTTGAAAGCAATGAAGTCCTTTTCCACATGGGCCTTCATAATAGCATCATTTGAGATTTTATACTTTAAGAGCTGGCTATGTGTATCTGTAGTGACTTCTGGCCCATCTGTGGTCATCCAGACAATCCCAGAACCTCCTGGGAGAGACATCATGTCTTATAAAAGATGCAAAATTTACACACATCCCTCCTCCCCCCAACACACCATTACACCTTTCCTTTTGAACATTTCAGCGTGGAGTTAATTATAAATGCAAGTATATCTTACTACTAGAAAATCTATCTCACCAACTGTTTCCCAGTTGTAGAAAGCCCATTTAAGTTTAGAATCACCTTGTTGACAACATATTTCCAAATGATCGGGGCATTTCTCATTGTTGTGCTTATAACTTATTTAAGAAATGGTACAAACTTAATATGACTTCTTTCTGGTCTGTACTTGAGAGTAATACTAGGCCAGGCGTGGTGGCTCAAGCTGGTAATCCCAGCACGTTGGGAGGCCGAGGTTAGGGAATTGCCAGAGGCCTTAGGTTCAAGAACAGCCTGGGCAACTTGGCGAGACCTCATCTCTACAATAAATCAAAAAATTAGCCAGACGTGGTAGTGGGTGCCTGTAGTTCCGGCTAGTTGGAAGGCTGAGGTTGAAGGATCGCCGGAGCCTAGCAGGTTGATGCTAAGGTGACTGTGAGCATGCCTCTGCACTGTAGCCTGGGCAACAGAGTGAGACTCCAAGTCAAAAAAAAAAAAAGAGAGAGAGAGAGAAATACTAAAATGTATTCCTCCCCCATCTCTGCAAAAAAAAAAAAAAGGCTAAACACTAGGCTAACAGAAAAAAATCGCACAGCTACTCATGAGGGTCACCAAATCAAGATTTACAGCTGTCAAATTTGAGACTTACTGCCTCGACAGGCCTGCATGATGATGACTTTGGGTTTGTCTTTCAGACTCCGGCAGTTGCGGTTGTTGAAAATTTCAAAGACGATGTCGTCATGAAGAACATCTGGCTCCTGATCCGAGTGTTTAGTTCCACAGATTCCATTCAGGATGCCATGTGACATGAATACTAGGAATGTGCTGTCTGAGGATTGGTGCTCTGGGCGGGCAGCAAATAGCCTTAGTTCTGTTTCCATTTCCTGAAAGAGAGTCCAGAGTCACTAGCGAGGCACTCACCAAGTGTAATTTGTAGTCAGGTAGTAGACGGGAGCACAAAAATGAGCTAGCACCAAGCAATCAGATAATTTGGACTGAATGCAATTGTAAGATAGTGTTCTGATATAAAATCAGAAAATTTAGATGTAAAGAATATTAAATTTAGTAGGGTTTTGGTATGTATCTAACCCAGTGGTTTTCAACAGAACCTTACATTTTCCTTCCTCCCTTCCTTCCTTCCTTCCTTCCTTCCTTCCTTCCTTCCTTCCTTCCTTCCCCTTCTCCTTCTCCTTCTCTTTCTCTCTCTCTCTCTCTCTCTCTCTCTCTCTCTCTCTCTCTCTCTTTTTCTTTTTGGTGGGTAACACTCTGTCACTCAGGCTGAAGTGCAGTCATAGGATCATAGCTCACTACAGCCTTTAAATCCTGGGCTCAAGCAATCTTCCTGTCTCAGCTTTCCAGGCTAGTTGAGACAACAACCATGCACTACCACTCCTGTCTATTTTTATTCTATTTTATTTTTTGTAGAGATAGAGGATCTTGTTATGTTGTCAGGCTGGTCTTAAATTCCTGGCTTCAAATAATCCTCCTATCTCGGCTTCCCAAAGTGCTGGGATTATAGGTGTCAACCACCATGCCTGCCTAGAACCTTAGGTTTCTGGAGATGCTGGGAGATGGAATATAATAAGAACCAAGTAACATGACAAGACACCAATAAGACCACTTTGCTTTAATCTGTTTTACAATGGGGTTCCTGTAAGTTTTTATTTAAAAGGAAAGAATGATAGAGAGACTCTTCTTTTCTACTGAAAAAACTTAGAAACACCAAATCCCTTCACCCTTCATGAAACAGCAGAAAGTTAGGTTTAAAACGGCCTGTCTAAGGTCACCCAGAGCAGAGCAAGAATTACTTTTTCATTATATATGTGTATTTGTGTATATATGTATATATATACATAAATACACACACACAAGCATATGCAATTTTTAAAAATCATATACTTGCCTTTCCATTTAGAATTATGTTATTGACATGACAAAAGTGTCACAAGCTCATTCTGTAAGTATCTGGCAACTTCAGGGTTCAAAGCTTTTGCCTCACCCAGACTATTAAGTCATAAATGTCTTCCAGATTGAGAATTTCAGAGATACCCAGCAGTTTTAGGAAAAGGCTGTTATATAGAATTTCTCTAAATCCTTGCTATGTGATTGTGCATTGGAGAAGATGGAAATTCAGGGTATCTGATTCTGGAGCGAATGCAATTCCTCTAATATCATATATGTTATCCTTGCTGCTGTCAAGGAAGAGGCTGAAAGTTGTCTGAAAGGTAATAGCTTACTCCAATCTCTGGGGCCATTACCTGAGCTGTGAGATTCTTCCTTACAGTTACTGAGTATCCAAGGTGTTCAAGCAGGTCTTCCATCCCCAAAACGTCAATTTCAGAACCATATCGATTAGAAAGATGGTCGAATACTTTGTTGCAAATGATGAGGGCCTGGCGTGTTCGGCCCTTCTTCTCCCTCACCGGATATATCTGCAATTAACAGAGACCCAAACTTCAACTGTACGTAGACCACTTATACACCTAATCCTGACTTGTATCCCACATCTTTAAAATTAAAAAAAGAAAAAAAACCAACAACAACAGATATGGAATGATTTGCCCGGCCTCTTCCCTTTTGCCTCTAAGGTTCAGACTCAACAGGCCAATATAAGTATGTAGTGAGTGAACAGAAATCTTGGGAGTGAAAATACACCCCCATGAGGAAAGAGAAAGGACACCAGGCTACAGACGTATACTAGGTCTAAGAGGTCTAAGTGTCCACTCCAGGAATTTGGCTTTGATTAGGTGGTGGAGAGGAGTTTGGACTGTGTTCCCGAATGAGGTGGAAGACGCAAGCAATGTAATGTGAAGACCACTTGATCGAACAGCATTCTATTTCCTTTGTCCTGATCTTAAGGCATTTGTGGCAAGAATGAAAACACCTCAGTGAGTTTCCAGTGTTTTGTCTGAATGAACAATCTCTTGTCTCCCTATTCCAAAGCATATCACCTCATCTGCTTTTTCTGTTCTCAGTTTGTGAAAATCATCAGGAGGGCAAAGCTTCAACTCATAATTGAGTTGATCACCTTGGATTTCTTGAGGAGCTGAAAAAAAGAACAATACATAGTCTGTTAAGCAATAATGTCTGCTGCCTTGCAGTCTCACAGATCTTTTGCTGGGATCTCATTTCTCAACAATGCTTACTGCTATGCTACTGGAAAGCTTAATAAGAAAGAACATTGTTTCATATTTAAAATGACTCACAAATAGTGAGTACTCTCCCTTTTCTCTTTCCTCTTCTTAATAACCTCCCCATACATTTCTATACTTTTGTTAATGCTCACAGCATTGACAAATTTTTCAAACTCAACACATTGTAGGAATATAAACACAGACTCTAAGATTTGAAAGGAAGCCTAATGCTCATCTAGCCTAGTCAAATCACTACTCAGGTATTTGAGCACCACTTATAATATTCCCACTTTATCATGACCACTTTCTGAGATATCTCTACTTACATGAGATTTACAGCATTCTAAGCCATTCCTGAACAGTTCCGTGTATCATAAGGTGTGCACCTCCTAGACCTTGGTATGTATTTCCCGCAACAGCACCATATAAAAAACATAATTCTTCTCTTGATAAAAACCCATGAATGAAAAAGCCTATGATGACTTCAATATGTCATTCTCTATGTTTCCATTCTTATATTGAATACCCCATATAAAAAATTATTATATTGTAACTTAATTGTGCTTACTCTATTGTAAGCTGAACTAGAATGGAGATGTCTTTCATCTTTGTATTCCCTGTATACAGAATGATATCTGGCAAGATTAAAAATTTATAAATGTTTTTAATGAATGGATATCTTCAAATACTTGAAAATAGTTACCAGATATTCCCTGGTTCTTTGTTTTTCCCTAGAGTAATAAGTCTTCTGTCCTTTATCATATTTTTGCATAAGAATTATTTCACCCCCAATGCTACCAATTTACCTACATCTCTACTTGCTTACTCTATTTCTCTTCCTACTGCATAAAAGAGATGTCTTTCCTATCTAAGGTCAATACCGCTACTGATTCTCTGAATGACTTCCCCTCTCACCCACATGGATTTTTCTCAGATATTTATTCAGACACAGTAAATGGTACCATTCACCCAGATGCCAAGCTAAACACCTGTGGTCATCCTTGGTTCCTTCTGCTCTTCCATATCCCATATCCAATCCATTAGTTAGTTTCCATTGATTCTGCCTCCAAAATAGAACCCAAATTTAACCACTTTTTAATCATCTCTATTCCTATAAACCCAGTATAAAAGCTGTCATCCCCTAATTGAAATATTTAAACAGCTTTCAGCTGGCCTTTTGGAGTGTATGTTTATCTGATCACTCCTCAGCTCCGCAACTTCTAAGGTGGTATAAACAAAGGCAAAAGTCATCATTTGTCATTTTTCTGCTGTAGACATTAGACCATTTCCTTGCCATTGCAATTTACTTGACTCTATTAGCATGTAATGATTTCAACATTGACAGGGAGATAAAAGGGAGAATTGAAGGATATAGAGGGAAGAAAGTAAATGCACGGAGAAAGAAAAAGAACACAGAGGGGAAGAGAGAAGAGGAAAACACAGAGGAGGGAGAAATAGAATGTCAATGGAAAAGAAAGTAAACAGATGGCAAGGAAAGGGAAGAAAGGGGAAAGGGGATGGAGAGGGGAAAAATGGGAAACTAAGTATTCTCTTTTACATGGAGGGTTGTAGAAAAAACTCTCAGCTGAAACCACCTTATATGCAATTTAGTGAAAGAATTCTTAATCAGAGAGAGCACTTTCTTCTATTTCACATTGCTCCTGTGTGTTTAATGTCACTTCATTTTACGTAAGCTTAAATAAAACTTAGCTTGCGTGAGAGTAATCTTTAATACTTATGCAAGTGTTAAGCACTTGTTTTAGCAATAGATGTTAACTCTAATAGATGACTGGGTTGAGCAGAGGCTGGGCAACATGCCTGGAATTTGTAAAGTTTACCAAATATTAATAAACAGTGGTCTTTTAAAAAAATTCCAAGGTTTTCTACTGCAAGTAAAATCTAAATTATTTTCCACTGGCTAAGGCCCTAGATGGTGTGGCCCAGTCTGACCTTTTTTTTTTTTTCAAAAAGCAGGATTTATTGAGAGGACAGAAAAGCTCCCACAGTGGGAGGAGAACTGAAGGGGTTGTCCCAGTTTGGCTTTTTTTTTTTTGAGTTATAGTCTCACTCAGTCGCCCAGACTGGAGTGCAGTGGCTGCTCCCGGCCACCGCAGCCTCGACCTGCTGGGCTCCGGCGATCCTTCCACCTCAGCCTTCCAAGTAGCCAGAATTACAGGTATGCGCTACCACGCCCAGCTGATTTTTTTATTTATTGTAGAGATGAGGTCTCGCTGCCCAGGCGGGTCTCGAACCCGTGGGCTCAGGCAATCCACTCACCTCAGCCTCCCAAAGGTGCGGGATGACAGGCTGAGCCACTGAGGCCGGCTCCAGTTTGACTTTTTAACAGCTGCTTTTACACTCTCCCTACGTCCCTACTCTCCAGTCAGATGAACTAAACCCTCTTATACATCAAGACCAATATTTCTCTCAAGGTCCTTGTTCCTGTTTCCCCTCTCTAGGTATTGCTTTGGATTTAGAAACCACCTTCCCTATAGCTCCCTTCTCATAGTTCATGTATGTACTGAAATACTACCTCAGTGGAGAGTTCACGACTAATCACCCAGCTTGCCGCCTTTTCTTGCCATCCCTCACCCACCACACACGACACTTCATTCTGTAGCCTAATCCTCTTTCCTCTTATACGTTCTCTGAAACTAGACTATTCATTTTTACTTGTTTATTATATATCTGCCCTCGCTACACTTGAAACTCTATGAGAGCAGAATCTTGCTTCCTGCTACACAAAGCGATGTTAGAACAGCATACTCTACTAGATTTTCAAGCAACACATTCTGAACAACATAGCCATGAAAAATAAATCACAAGGTCTTCATTCCTTTCTAAACTCGTTCAGAACTTTAAAAAATGTGGTACTCAGAAGACAACACTGTAACTACTCCCCTTTCTAGACACTATGGAATATATATGCTTTTCTTAACCACTTGCTTTTGTTTTGTGAGGTTGGCAGTTTCTTATATATTCATAGTTTTATGCATTCTTCTAAAGATGTCATTAATCTCATTTTAAAATACGAGTTTCAGTCGGGCTCGGTGCCTCAGCCTGTAATCCCGGGCCTTTGGGAGGCTGAGGTGAGTGAATTGCCTGAGCCCGCGGGTTGGAGACCCTCCTGGGCAGCAAGACCTCATCTCTACAATAAATCAAAAAATCAGTCGGGCGTGGTAGTGCATGCCTGTAATTCTGGCTACTTGGAAGGCTGAGGCAGAAGGATCGCTGGAGCCCAGCAGGTCGAGGCTGCGGTGGCCGGGAGTGGCCACCGCACTCTAGTCTGGGTGACAGAGTGAGACTCCAACTCAAAAAAAAAAAAAATATGAGTTTCAGGAAGGTGGGGATATTTATACCAAAGCACATGTCAATGGCATTGATGGGCTCAGCATACTATGTAATTTTTGCAGCCTTTATTCCAGTCCTGTTTTTACTACTATATGGGGTCTTTTAAAATCTGACTTAGCTCAAATAATGTTCATGGAAAGACATACCTATCAGTGTTAGAACTGATACCTGGGCCAATTGAACATTCAGCTCAGTTTCTTCGTCTCTGCTTTCATTTCTGGATCCTGAGGAGAATTGAAGAGCAGAGTTATAAGAGCTGTTGTTGTCTTTGAGGAAATCTGTTACAGACAGATGTCAGAGATAAGCCCTGTTGTATGAAGCTCAAGACAGTGATCATTCTTGTTCATTCATAATATAGGACCCCCTGTAGGGTTGCTTTCACTCCAAATGATGTTTAAGGCTTCTGGGGACCACTTGGTTGAGTGTCAATTTACCTGTTGGAGAAACAGCCACTGCCTGAGCTGATCCAGCTTCTTCTTTATCACTGCTTTCTTCATCCTCTTCTTCAGATTCTGTGGTGGAATAAACAAAAGGTTAAGGATCAGTGTTCTATCCTGAAGGTCATTTTCACAGATAAAAACTGACTAAGAACATAGGTTTCCTAGGCCTTTACTGGGATACCTTCTCAAAACAACAGAGGTCTAAGAGTTTTCATTTGGGATCTGGGGGTTGGCGGTAGTTACCTGTTGAAGAGGAAGATGATGCAGAATTTTTCTCAGATTCATTATCCTCACTTTCAGAAAGAAGTTCTGGAATAATATGAAAAACTGATTTGTTAGCAGAACTGTGTTTCTAGTACCTACATACCTCAAACTCTTTCCCCTGCACTGATAAGTAAAAGACCGCGTGAGTATGGGGCTACTCTACGAAGCATGGGATTTTGGCCCATTCTCTAAGCTTCAAGTTTGTTTTAGAGGACTATATCCTTCTGCCAAGCACACAAGGAGGCAGAGTTTCTACAAAACAAAGAAAAGCTCATTTTCTTGCTGCTTACGTAATTCAAAGGATAATTTTTAAAAAATCTTTAATCAAGGTTTTTCTGCAAAAGCACTTTTCATTCCGAGGAAAGAAAGTACACCTATGTATAAAAGTTAGTGTTTCTACAACAAAAATAATCCCAGGGGATGTTTTAATAATTGGAAATTGACTTATTTATAGATGATAGCCTAGAGTAGGAGACAGTAAACTACGGTCAGCAGGTTGAACTCAGTCCATTTTTATACACAAAATGTTATTGGGACACATGAACCCTCATTGTGTACTTATTGTCTGTTGCTGCTTTCATGCCACAATAGAAGATTTGAGTCATGACAGAGACCATACGAGGGAGACCCCAAAAAGCCCAGTTGTATATTTTGGAGGGTGGGATCCTTGTAGTACAGGCTTCCCCTGCTAGTTAATTATTCTAGTAGTCCATTATATTTTATCTGGAAGTTTTGAGAACGTTGCCTCATGACTTGCCAAAGAAACATCCTGAGTTGTTGCCCCAAGGAACAGTTTTTTGTTTGTTTCTCCGTATGAAAAAAGTCCTCAAAGGAAAATATGTTTCCAATGTGAAAGGGGTAAAACAAAAAAAGGCAGAAGCACTAAAAGACATCAAAATTGACAAGTTCAAAAACTGGAAAAAGCAGTGGAAAAAGCATTTTGATAGGTGCATTACATCAAAGGGAGAGTACTTTGAAGGTGACTAAAGTTTAAACTTGTAAAAATACCTTTTTTTTTTTTTTTTTAGTAAATAAATTCTGGAATTTTGAGTCCCCCCCCACATATGATGAACAAAGTTTAAAATATTTACTATCTCACAAAGAAAGTGTGCCAATCCATGCTCCAGAGAGAAAGAAACATCTGCAACCCACTAACCCTAAAATTTCCTGTGCCTTCCTTTAATAGAAATCTTGATTTCCAGACATTTCTTTTCTGGGGTAAGCCACAGCTAAGCAGAAGATCCTAAATGTTTTCCTATGGGAATAGCTCTAGAGTTCACATTGTGCAACCAGAGCCCAGACTAGCTGAAAGCTTCCCTGAATTTAATAAGGCACCAATAACAAATATTTACCAAAAATCTATTATATGTTACATATCATATCTATGCATTTGGAATATATTCATGAACAAAGCAGAGAAAGATTCTTTCCTCATAGCTTGCATCTCAGCAGAGGGGGATATATTAACATAATAAATAAATAAAATGAATGAATGGAGTGATTGGGGGTGATCATTGCTAAAGGAAAAATACACTACTGTGTAATAGTAATTGGAATAGATCAGGATATCAAATGATATCAAATGAATAGACAGCCAGAAAATGAAGGCCCTAGAGATGGGAAGAGTTTATTCTGCACTTGGAAAAAGGAAAAATAAAGAAGACAGAAACTGCATAAGGATAGTAGAGAAAGAATGAGTTACTATCCCTTTGACCCACAATACTCACTTAAACTCAGCTGGTTTTTGTAACTGAAGAGGTGGTTCATAAGTATTTTTCCTGCTATTTGAGTTTTCTCAGCGATATTCTCTAACAGATTTTCAGCGTTGTTCACAACGCAGCTCACGCCTTCCCCTAAACTGCGCAAGTTGTCTCTGTTTAACACGTTACTTTCCGTCAAGTCATCAAAAACATCACTGACAATGTTCTTGGCAATTGACTTCACCATCTTGATTTGATCTTCTTTGGATGATCTCTTATCTGTGAGAATGATGGAATCTTAGATATGAACAGAACCTTACATATACCATTCTAGGGTTGTGGTTCTCACATTTATTCATTTATTTATTTATCTTTGAGTTGGAGTCTCACTTGGTTGCCCAGACTGGAGTGCAGTGGCCGCTCTCGGCCACCACAGCCTCGCCTGCTGGGCTCCGGTGATCCTTCCACCTCAGCCTTCCGAGTAGCCGGAATTACAGGCATGCGCTACCACGCCCGGCTGATTTTTTGATTTATTGTAGAGATGAGGTCTCGCTGCCCAGGCGGGTCTCGAACCCGCGGGCTCAGGCAATCCACTCACCTCAGCCTCCCAAAGGCGCGGGATTACAGGCTGAGCCACTGAGCCCGGCTCGGTTCTCACATTTTAATGTGCATAAGCATCACCCGGAAAGCTTGATAAGCAGCACTTCCTGCATCTCAGGCCTGGAAGTTCTGATTTGGTAGGTCAGAATGGAGTTCGTGAATTTTCATTTCTTGCAATCTCTCAGGTGATGCCAAAGTCTCTCTCCCAGAACCACATTTACTTAGAGTAACTCCTATCTTGTTCAGCCTTTTATCTCCCATTTATTTCATAGAGAGAGAAATAGGTTCAGAGAAGTGAAATGATTTCACTAAGGAACTTAGGGATAGATAACTCAATCTAGTCTTTTGTATCACCCATGAACTTTTCACTTCCTGTCATGTTTCTCAGTAACTAGTTTAAAAAATCAATATATTTAACACGCGCAGCAGTAAAACATAAATATATTCACCTGTAAAATAATACCATTTTTGTTTATATTTTCAGGGCTGGCAGGGAAACTTGATATACTGAGACCTGGAGCACAAATCATGGTGGATTCATTAGCTGCTCTAAACTAAAAGTCATACAGAGAGGGTAAATATGGAGGAAATGCAAATTACTCTGTTCAACTACATGGTTTCTCACTCTCATATTAGAACATTTACAAAGTTAATGTGAATTTCAGGTCAGTATGAGTCAAAAGAAACATCTAAGATGGCAAGAAATGTTTAAGAATGTAAGTCCAGATCTTTGATATTTTTCTCCCATTTGAGAAGCTGTTATATAACTAAAATACTTTGTTGGCATACTCAGTGCTGTGTCCCCAAGCTCCCATTTCTCCCTCTGTCCCCAGAGTAAGATAAATGTGTCTTATAAGAACTTCCCCCATGCCTCTTATTTTTCCCTTTGAAATGCAACTCCCTTCAAGTAAAGCCATGAAAAACAGAAGCCACTCACCAGCCATTGCTGCTCTCCGGCTCCCTGGGCAGAAAAAGATATGAAAGTGAAAGCAGATCTGATAGCCTGACGTTTCTCTTAGTGGATCAGTGTGTTGATGCAGCCCAAAATGGAAAACCCCACCTTCTAAAGTCTCTCCTTTTTTTTTTTGCCAAGTTTGAATGAGACTCGAGCTGGAACATGTAACTTACTTCCTCTGGAAAGCAGGAAGTAAAACATGTGTTTTGTTTTGATAGAGTAAAGTTACCACAATGAATCATGGGTCATTCACACACAGACACAAGTCTCTGCATTCTGTCTTCTGGTGTATTTTTAGCACTGCTAATACATCAGATGAAACCCTTATTTGTCTTTGTGCCATGACCAGCCAAGGAGTGCAGAGAGTCCTCATTTCACTGGTGCCTGCTCCACTCCGGAAGTGTGAATTTGGAGGGTGAGGGGAGAGTGGCTGACTGAGGACTGCCGAATAGTGATACGCCTACCACTAGTTTGCAAATCCAGATAAGTGTTCTATTTTCTTGTCTCTTTTCAGATCTGTTCATTTGTCCACTGGAGTATTGTATATCCATGATACTCATGTGTGCATCTTTGTTAAATGCATGAGGAACTCTTTTACTTCATTTAGTTTTAAGTAGATAAATGTTGACATTGCACAATAGAAAAGTTTACAAAATGGAAAAGAATCATCGAGATTCTTTAATTCACATAACAAGGCAACCGCAATTATATATTTAGCTTGTATTTTCGTAAATGTTTTTCCCTATGCTTCCATAAAACACTTAACACAATACCGATTTTATCAACGGCCATAATCATTGGTCTCTTTATATCTTTACCTGTTGCCTCAACTCTGAACTGGCCTTGTGACTTGGCTTTGGCCAACACCAGGCAACAGAAGGAGCTTGTACAGTGCCCATCCCTTACAAAGCCTCATGCCCTTCTGCCTCTTGGACACCTGAACCTCTGTGAAGATAACCCTGAGCTAGATTGTTAGCGGGTAAGCGACATTGCATGAAAGAGACTTCTAACCAAATTTATTCTAGCCAGATGCTTTCTGAACATATGAGAGATCTCAGCCTTGAGAGTGGTGATGCCTACTCTACCCACAGGTAATCTCAGACATGTGGATTATCCCAGCAGAAAGAGGAGGAATCACCTAGCTAATTGGTCACTAAGTGAACAAGAGTAAATGCTTATTGTGTGAAGCTGTTGGGTTTTTTTTCATACTCAGCAAAAGATAACTGACAGAAACATATTTGCCCATACATTTTTCCTTGTAGTGCTAGCATTATATTATCAAAATTAGCTTTGTTTTTTCAATCACACAATATATGGTAGATAATTTAAAAAGTCAGCACATTAAGGACTGTCTGATATTTGTAAGGCTACATACTATTAAAACTGTTGATAGAACATAATTTTAAATTGTTTTGTGCCATCAATGCATTCATGAGGCAGTTAGACAAATAGTACAGAAATGCATGTAATAAAAACCATACTCTCTAGTAGAACCTCTCCAACTTCAGACCTGCATACTAGATGTAATTGCCCTAACTTATTTTTCTTTTGTTTTATTTGGAGGGGGTCTTTGGAATTCTCAGCAATGCCTCTTTTATCTATGTCCTAATATATAGAATAAAAATATGTCATTGACTACCTCATATAAAATATGAAATGAAGCTTACACTGCCACACCTCTATCCTGTTGTTCCTAATTTTTGATAATGATGTAATTTTCAGTTCTTTTCTGGATTAATTTTGAAACAATAAATGATATACTTAGCCCTCATTTTGTCTTTTATCAGTGTTGCTTAGGAACTTAAATGTCGCTATGTAATTTGATTATTGTTGCATTCATACAATTTTCTCCATCATTTCTCATCTTCAATCATACCATCATATTTTTCAATTTTTTTTACTGTGAGTAAAATGTACATAACACACAATTGGCCATTATAACCATTTGTCAGTGTACATCCAATGGGATTAAATAATTCATAATATTGGGAAACAGTCACCCCATTCATTTCCAGAATTCTCTTTATCTTGTAAATCTGAACTCTATAGGCATTAAATAACTCCACAATTCCTCCTCCCCAGCTTTTGGTAACCACCATTTTGCTTTTTGTCTCTATGAATCTGACACTCTAGGTATCTCATATAAGTAAATTACACAGCATCGGTTTTTGTGTGACTGACTTATTTCACCTAGTATAGTGTTCACAAAATTCATTCATCTTGTAGCATAATCAGAGTTTCCTTCAACTTTAAGACTAAATAATATTTCATTTTATATATAACACATTTTGCTCATCCATTCATCAGTTGATTGATACTTGGGAGGCTTCCATATTTTAGATACTGGGAACTATGTTGGTATGAACATGAGTGTACACATATATCTTTGAGACACTGTTTTCAATTATTTTAGATACATACACAGAAGTGGAACTTCTGGATTATATGGTAATTCGACTTTTAGTTTTTTGAAAAACTACCATGCTGTTTTTCATGGCTGCTATACTATTTTACACTCCCACCAAGAATATTGCACAGAGATCTAATAATTCCATCCTTGCCAAAATGCGTTATTTTTGGTTTTTGTTTGTTCTGATAGTAGCTATTCTAATGTGTATGAGGAGGTATCTCATTGTGTTTTGAGGTTTTTTTTTAGAAAACAGGATTTATTGAGAGGATCGAAAAGCTCCCACAGTGGGAGGGGACCCGAATGGGTTGCCTTCATTGTGATTTTAAGAAGCATCTTTTATCCTACTGTTGGGGGTAAATCATAACCTGTTCTCTCCACTCAGCAACGTTCAGATGTTATATGAGCCATAAATCTAGAAAACCTAGGTCGCTTGAACTTCATGTCCATTCACCGAACATTTGAATTGAAATTATATTCTTTATTAGAGCATCTAAAAAGACAGTTTTTTTGGTTTTCACTTTTATTGAAATACACATATGCTTGTCGTTTGGATGAAGGTGCTCTTTGAAGTTGATAAAGAAGAGCTGGGCTGCCTGCGGGTTCCTGCTGGAGAGAGAGAGAGAGAAGAGAAGGTCAAGATGGTTATTCCTTCCTGCACTCATCCCAGCCCTCATCATGATTCTTCCTCCATCCTTCCAGGTGGCACGTCCCTTGACGTTCATCTGTGATCTCTGTAGGCTATTCATGAGTACTGGAATGTACTCAGGGTGATATCTGTCAAACTAAATTAGGTCAGTTCTCTTGATGGGATTCCTATCTCAGGAGAAATATTTTAAAGGTTTACCATGTGATCACCAAGGGCCCCGAGACTAGGCTTCTCTCACCATTTCTCTGAAATCATCTCTGCCATTTTCCCCACTCTCATTCTCTTTCTGTTACATTGTATCATTGCAGTTCTTTAAACACCTGAAGTGCATTTCTGTCCCAGGTGATTTGCACTTGCTGTGTTCTGTGCTGGGATGCTTTTTCTGCCTGAGGACCACACGGCTCACTTCCCCACTCTGCCTATTTTTGTTCTTATTTCTTCATTTCAAAGAAGCATTTTCTTAATAATGTATCCACAGCATTACGGCACCTATAACTTTCTGCTTACCCTTATTCTCATTTATTTTTTTCTTCTTACTGCTTATCATTCTCTAACCTGTGATACATTTACCTGCTTATATATTCAGAGTCAGTCTCTGCTAACTAGAATATAAGCATTATGAGAATAAAGAATCCATTGACTTTGTTCACTGGTATATTCCAAGCATCTAGCACAGAACCTGGTACATGGTAAATGTTGATAAATATTAGTCAGACCAACAATTCAATGTCCAAATGTGGTCCTTTTCGACGAACCAGGCAGTGAAGTTGTTCTGCTGAAATATCTACGCAATTTGCAATCAGGCTGTCCAAAACCAAGAGTAAATGCTGGTGTGGGTACATATTTGAAGTATTTAGATAAACTTTGCTATAAAATATAATTCTAATTACATTCCCAACAGGTACATTAACAAGAGGCTTATAGTATGGTGCTATGTAAAGTAGTAATTAGTGAGGAAAATAATTTTATGTCTAAACTCTTATACCCATTCTATTATATTTTGACCATTTTTTAAAAGTTTTAATATGAGAGCTTGAAGGAGTTTCTAAGCAGTAATTGCAGGCCTGAAGGCAGACTGAACTGTGATCTACACCTTGAGAAGAGTCTGAGAACTAAAGCCTGCAGCAACACAAACTTTATAGTCTGGGGTGTATTTGATACTGCCTGGTGATGGTAGCTGAATGTCAGCAATGTGATATCTACTGTGATATCTGCACCTGAGCATCAAAGTCCTGTCTTCCTCATAGTCAGATTCTTGTTTTACTGCTTCATTTTGTTCAGGGCCTAATGCAATGTTTGTACTTCAGTGTGTATGAAGGTGGGGGAGGCATAGAGAGAAAATATGAGAGATAAGCTAATATAAGTAATAATGAAATCCTATTACATTTCCATTTAATAATTGCCACATCCTGCCTTGGTTTTCTTTATTCCTTGATTGATTGATTGATTGATTGGTTGTAGTGATGGAGGGATTCAAATGCACATAAATAGAATAAAAAATAGCAATTAATCACCTGGCTAGTCAACAGAGATCACTAATTTGACAATATAGGTAGTCAGCAGTGTATTCACTGGGTCCCATCGCCAATATTACGCTCCCACTTTTTTCACACATCAAAAACAATACTTACTGTTTTTAGATACCAGGAAAGAGGTAGAAACATTTTGTCATGGACATTCGTTCAATGGTGGGCATCTGGATTATATCACGTGGTTTATCAAATGAAAGCTGGACCTATAGAGAAAAATAATCTCTAGATGAGATATGGGTCTTTAAAACACTCAGAACACATTTTGCACCATGAGCCATGAGACAATAGAAATGAAAGGTGCTTCTGAGGTTGATGGGACCAAGACCATGGATACTATAACTCCCTGAGACAGTTACTACACTACCTCTGAGAACTGGCACCCTTGCAAAATTGTACTTGCTACCTTAAAATAAACACCTCATGCCTAATTCAAGACATTTCAATCTTCATTTCTTCTCTTTTCCATTTCTGATCTACATATCTGACAATCAATTGTTTCTTGGGATCTGTTCATGAGCATTGGATATAGATGATTTTCTGGCTTCAACCCTCACCAAGGCTGATTCTTCAGTTTATGAACACTTAAATCCCAAGATCTTGTTTTAAAACCTGAACACTGAACATATTTCACATCCTCATCACCATGCTGAGCTCTGTAGTCTTTTGCATGGATTTTTAGGAGACATCCTACTAACCTTAAATCTGGTATTTCTAGTCTTTCTAGGAATAACCCTGAAGTACAATGGCTAATTTCTACGGATTCTAAATTTTAGCCACTCTTTTCTGTGTTCTTATTCCACTCTCCTTTTCTCTAAAAATATGGGATAGCGTTTATTCATTCTTTCATGCGTGAATGTCAACGAAGCTGTGTTATGTGCCAGGCACGTTGAGGTGTTGAGCAAATCCCTGTATTCACAAAGCTTGCATTTTAGTGAGTAAAGTCAGGTGAAAAGCAGACATGTAAATAAAATATGTGCTGAGTGGGCGATGCTAAGAGCTATGGAGAAAAATAAATGGGGAAGAATCAGAAATAAAAAGTGACCCAAATTGGAGAATGAGTAGCAAGTCTTCCCTTCTCCACCATTCCATTCAAAGAACATCTTTTTTAGTATTTTCCACATGACTTTGTTTATCTTATCACAAATTGCAAACACACTTGTTTGTTGACCTACACTTTTAGTATCCATTTCTCCCATAAAAGTATGAGCTGTAGGTAGGCTTATGTCATGCATACCTTATATACCCCTCTGTCATCGGGATAGAACACATTTCATGGTAGGGTACCCAATTGGACTCATTTAATACATGATGTATTGAAAATTCCTTCAAAATTTTTTCCATTCCCTGAATTTTAAGAACGTATAGCCCAGAACATACAAGTTTCCTGTTGATATGATTTTGTTTTACATTGACCTCCTGCTGTGATATATTGACATTTTATTTTCTAAACTAGATTTTAAACGCTAGAGTGATAGAATCCAGGTACCACTCTACTTTTGTTTGCCTGACAAAGACTGTCATTATCAATTGAAAAGTAAATCATGATAAATTCTTCCTGGAAAAAAAAAAAAGAAAGAATTACTGAAAGAGGAAAGAGAAATCTTACCCTCTGAAATAACTCAACTATATGACAGCACCAAGAATATTTCCGGAAGCATGTGATGAGCTCTGTGATGAAGATGGAGCCGTCTTTGGTGTCTCTCCAGGACACGTTGTCTAAGACAATAGAGAATGGTGTGCCTTGGGTTATGGCCTTCACTCTTTGTTCCATTTACATTTTTGGTGGTTGGACTTTTTCAAAAAGAAAAGTATAGCGTGGGAATTATCACAAAAAAACTTAGGGGAAGCATTTATGACCCAACATTTACTCATTTTTCACAAAGTGGAAACAGAAAAGTTGGCAAAACTTGAACTAAAGGAGCAGCTTGTCAGAATTGTGAGATTGCATGGTGATTGTATTTTGATGCTTGCGGCTGACTTTCTGCTACATGTCTCATGTTTATTCACTTGACTATAAATAGGGACATGAGAAATAACTGTAATTACCCTATTTTACAGAGGAAAGAATAGAAGTTCAGAAGGATTAAGGAACCTACCCATGTTTACACAATAAGTAAGCAACAAAAAATGACCACCTGATTCCAAGATGTTGTTTACAGGTTACACCATGTTTTCACAATAAAATAAGCAAAATGGATGGAGAGATCCAAAGCTGGAGTTAAAGAACACAGATTGGTTCTAGAAATCTACTGTACAACATGGTGCCAATAGTTAACAATAATGTATTATATACTTAAAAATTTGTTGCCGGGCTCGGTGGCTCAGCCTGTAATCCCGCGCCTTTGGGAGGCTGAGGTGAGTGGATTGCCTGAGCCTGCGGGTTTGAGACCCACCTGGGCAGCGAGACCTCATATCTACAATAAATAAAAAAATCAGTCGGGCATGGTAGCGCATGCCTGTAATTCCGGTTACTTGGAAGGCTGAGGCGGAAGGATCGCCGGAGCCCAGCAGGTCGAGGCTGTGGTGGCCAGGAGCGGCCACTGCACTCCAGACTGGTAGACTGGGTGAACGAGTGAGACTCCAACTCAAAAAAAAAAATTTTGTTAAGTGGTTATGTTTTATCTTCAGAGCCCTTATCTCTCTCTCTCTCTCTCTCTCTCTCTCTCTCTCTCACACACACACACACACACACACACACACACACACACACACACACACAATGATTATAATAATAGAGAATTGGAGGAATGTCTGTTTGGAGGGGAAGAAGAATATGTTTATGGCACAGATTGTGGTATACTTATATCCAAACAAATTATATTGCATGCATTAAATGCATACAGTTTTTCAGCCAGGTGCAGTGACTCAAGCCTGTAATCCTAGCACCTTGGGAGGCCAAAGCAAGAATGCCTGAGCTCAGGGGTTCAAGACCAGCCTGGGCAACTCGGTGAGACCTTGTCTCCGTAATAAATAAAAATAAAAGCCGGGCATGGTAGCGCATTCCTGTAGTTCCAGCTACTTGGAAGGTTTTGGCGGAAGGATTGCCTGAGCCAACTGGGTCAAGGCTCCAGTGGACATGACCATGCCACTGAACTTCAGCCTGAGGTACAGTGTGAGATCCTGACTCAAAAATAATAAATAAACAAAAAGGTACAGTTTTATATGTTAATTATGCCTCTTTAAAGTGACTTATAAAAACAAGGCTTAAAAATGTGCAAATTAGAAATAGTCAAGCATATGACTCCTTGAGATGATCACCTTGTGGTGAAATACTAGACACTATTCCTTATGAATAGAACTGAAATACTAAACACTGTTCCTTATAAACAGAACTTATCAGCTCAACACCGTTTTTTACTTCTTATAAAAGGCATCCACAATCTTGCTAGGCGTACAGTGGCACTATTTGCTGTAGAATCAGACAGGAAACATGGAGAAAGGGCCATGAAGTTGACACTTTCAGAAAGAACAGCCAGTCTCAGGATCCACACAATCTCTACTCAAAATGTTAAGTGGATTTAGCAAAAAAAAAAATCCATCATTAAATAACGTGTTATGAGTGGGGATCCTTGTACTGAGATTTTTTTTAACGTTTAGAACACTTTCAGCTATAAAGTATCACACAAAATAAAAGTAGCATTTTAAACATTTTGTGTGTGTGTGTGTGTGTGTGTGTGTCTATCTTAGGCATGAGAATCTGTCCTCACAACACGGGTAAGATAATGTAAAATACATTGACAGCACACAAAATTTGTCTCAGGTTATTGCTGCAGAGAGACTATCTTGATTTTCTAGAATGATTCAGAGGCAGCCTCAGGACCGCAACTCCCTGGTTGCCACTGAAATACACATACGTGGGGTTGAGGAACAGAATCCAATGAAGTCCTTCTCCACGTGTGTCTTGCAAACTGCATCCATCTCCAGGTTCCTGCATGACTGTGGATAGCTGACTGCCGGAATCGCTGAACGAACTCTGACAACCACATCCCCTGGGTTATCTGTAGAGACATTAACCTTCTGTACACCGCTATGCCTCTGCCAGAATGACAATCACAGTTGTCCACTTGGTTCTTTTTGAATAGTCATCTGAAGTTGCTGTATATATACATGCACGCGTGTGCACACACACTCACTTTACCTTTCCTTTAGAGTCTTTGATTAATGTGCCAATTAATAGCAAAATCATCATGCAGTTACCAGTTTTAAGTTAAATTATTTCTACCTTCGTTTTTAAACACAGCTAACAAAAGCCATGAGACAATTGTCAATCTGGGGGGAATAATAAAATAAAATTTAATTTCAATTACCCCAAAGTCCCCTGATCTCCCTACTCACTACTTTTTTAATAATTATGAGAAAAGGAGTGCTGCTATTACACAATGGATCAACTAACAAAAGCAATTCTTCCCAAACTAGCTAATGTCAAAATGTCTGTAAAATGTTTAAAAACCACGTTATCAGTAAAATGATTCGATTCTGAGGTTTAAATATTTCTGTTCAACTTTGATTTAAGGATTCAGATATCTCCTCCACCTTTTACCCTGAAGAAATTATATAGATATTTCTCTGCAGATCAGAGCAGACTGGACAATTTCTTCTAATACCAGTTCCTCTCTCTTTAAGAGAGTTTCCTCTGAATTCAAGGTCATTTATTTGCACTGGATGGGGGCCTAAGAGTGTTTCCCTAGATATAAATCACACAGCACTATCCTCTACAAACACCTTCAGAACTTTTGAGTTTCCGTCTCAGGACTCACCACCTCTGCAGGCCTGGACAATGATGACCTTGGGTTTGTCCATTAGATTACGGCAGTTGCGGTTGTTGAATATCTCAAAGATGGTGTCATAAGGTAGCACATCCGATTTCTCTTTACTGTGCATCTTTCCACAGATTCCATCCAAGATGCCATGAGACATGAGCACCAAGAATGTGCTGTCTGAGGTCTCATGCTCTGGTTTGGCTGCAAAATTCCACAGCTCTGTCTCCATGTCCTGGAAAAGTGCTATGTAACTTCAATATGACAAGCACTATGTTGATCTAACCTCTTAGATTTACCACAAATAGCACAAGAAACAGATGCAACATTAGAGTCATGGTGACTTCCCGTACTGGGTAATCAATGATGACAGTGGTTTTATTTTTCTTCCTTAATGGTAAATGGGTTCCTACCCTCTCTTCTTGCTGGCATACATAAACTCTCTCCTTGATATATTGTCTTTTTATGAATGCCACTCACATTATTTCTTCTTTTCCATCTCTATATTTTCTGTCTTATCAAGACTCGTGCTATAAATGCATCAAGCCACTTCTAACATCAACCCCTCTGTGCTTAGACTAAAACCCCACTTGTGACCTGACCAATCTCCACTCTCTGTTCTCTTCTTTAAGATCAAGTCACCCTCCTTTCTGTGCCTCTCTCATGCCTGTTTCATTTCAGTTTAGCTCTCTCCCTCTCCTCAGAAGCTTCTGCACTCACATCTGTCCAAGCCAAATCCCTCAGGTAGACCTATGTTATCTACACACAGAGGCTTTCCCAGACCACGCCATCACACATGGCTCCCTGCCTGCAATTCTCTCTCATGTTTCCTTCATGCTTTTCTTTCCCCTTACTCTTGACTTTCTAGTCACTCATAGTAGATGCACCCAATTTCCGAAATTGTCTGTTTCACTTACATTTTGGCTTCTCCTCTCCACTCTAACCTAGATCAGTGCCCGTTGAGAAACTCCTGCCTCATTCACACACCTATCCCCAGGCTCCAGGACTCAGTGTTTGATTTGTGAGTGCATTCCTGCTTAACGTTCATTGCTCTAGAATATTCTGGAGATTCTTGTGGCTGATTCCTGATTTTGGAGCTCAATGAAATTTGTGAAAACACAGGCCAATCGCGTTTTGTCTGTTTTTATGGTATTGAGTTTGGAGATCAATAGAGAATAAAATTTACCTATCCAATACCTTCATTTTGCTAATAGACAAACACACACACACACACGCGCGCACACACACACACACACACACACACACACACACACACACGGGGTTTGGGATTGTGATAGTTTTTTTGAGGTTTTATAAGGCTAACTCGATAGTAGAGCACATGTACTGAATATGTGAGTTTGGATTGGGAGGGGGGCTCTCACCTCGGCTGTGAGGTTCCTTTTTACATCCACAGTATAGTCCAGGCCTTTAAGCAGCTCCTCCATCCCTGCGATGTCAGATTCAGCACCATTCCTTTGAGGAAGATGGACAAACTCTATATTGCATATGATGAGAGCTTGGCGACTGCGTTTTTCATTTTTCTTCTTTATCGGATAGATCTGGAGAAAATGGATATGCTGTGAATTTGATTTACCGGATTCTCATTTGAACTCCAAAATGCCCATCAATGTTGCTTTATTAAGGTCTCATGCAGCTGTCACCTCCCTTACCTCTATTAGAACACACTGCCTTTCTCTCTCTCAAGAGCTCAGATCAACAACCAGGACATACCTTGAGTAGTTACTCAAAAACATTGAGGAACTAGAATAATCTCTACGTACTCTTTCTACATTTTCTTCTCCACCTACTCAAATTTTTCCTAGCATTCAAGCTACAGATTAAATTTAATAAAATCCAAGAGAGATATGTCATTGGTTTTAGTGAAAATTAATACACAAAATAAAATTTGCCTTTGGTAGCATTATTGTTTTTTAACACATCAACTTACAATGTTTTGCAAGCTGCAATTGTGTTTTTAAGATATACTTCATGTCTAGGCTTTATAGCTAGAGTACAAACAATTACCACCCAGCCATGCTATCTTATAAATATTTTGATTTGTGGCCACAGCTGAAGTTGTCATACCTTTCAAACAGATATGAGAATAAATAAATGAATAAAATGAATTTTACCATGGGTTTAAACAGGGACTGGAACTTGTGTGAAGTCACACATTCTCTTCTTTGTTGAAAATATGTATGAGAAAGATTACCACCATACTCATTCCCATTCATTTAGTATCTTAAGAAATTGAGCATTAAGTGAAGACAATAGTTTGTTTCTCTATGTTATGTATCGAGCACAGCACCTTTCCAGCATTTTCTCTACACAGTCTCAGGAAATCTTCACCAGGACAATGCTTGAGGGTATCTGTAGATTCCGTTGGCTCAACTCTTTCAGCCTGGATTTCCAGGGGATCTACAGGATACATCACATAATATAAACTGTGATTTCTGCCTCTGTGAATCAATTTGTAACCCAATAAGATTGAGAGACAAAAGTTCTGGGAAAAGACTTCTTCCCCTGTAGGGGTTGTAGTTGAATCGAATCTCTAGTATAAGGAGATGGATCATTACTGGGAAATAATAAAAAAGTCACTGGTAGAGAATCAGGTCCATCCCACAAAAAAAACAAACAGATAATAAATTCTCATAATTTTAAACAAAATACCTCAATCACATGTGGTATAATTTGTCTTTTTATTTTAATAAAAAAGCTTGATTTTTATGATGGTTTTATTCTAGGGCACTCATTAATTCGTGTGAACTTTCTATTGTGTGTGAGAGAAAATATATTGAGTAAATATTTGTCAGAGTGCTATCTAACAGGAATATATTAGCTTTATATGTCCTATTAAATTAATTAATATCACATTGGAAATTAAAACTAAGATGAAATTAATTTAACAGTATGTTTTATTGAGTATCATATATGCAAAACAAGATTATTTTAACATGTGGTACTAGTCACAGGTCAAGTACTTGGTAGCTTCAGGTGGCTTGAGACTAGCATAGTGGATGGGACAACATCTAATTTTGGGGTGATTGTCTCTTCCTAACCCATACAATATATGCAGATACACACACACACACACACACACACACACACACACACACACACATCAATCACTTAACAGTATCTTGAATTCTGTACCATCCAGATATTGTTTTTGCGACCTTAACCAGAATTTTAACCTTTCTAGAATGGGCTTCAATTATCCCTCACCAAACTGTCCAGTCAGCTATTTAATGGAGAAGTGCTGACTAACAACAATAGTGCTGTGTTCAAGGTCAAAGGGACAATTTTGGTTTTGTCAGAGATTCTCATGTAACTCTGGATTTCTTGCCTCCAAATATTAAACAGCCAACACTAAGTTTCTCAGTCCTTGTTTTATAATGTGAGGAAATAATTCATCTCTTTTGGATAAATTTGTTTTGGAGTGAGCCTGATCTATCCCCTAGAGAAATATCAAACAGCACTTGATATCATTTGTCGGAGATTGTGCATGTGACTGGGAAATTCCAGAGCCCTCCCTTGGAGAAGAAAGGAAAATAATTTATAAACACAACTTAGAAAAGAAATTTACCAAGATCTAATATAAAGTGGTTTCTTTCCATGAACGCAATGGATGGTTACATTTTTTTTTTCTATTCAGTTATAATGAGCCAATGAAAATATTCTCTGGCTTATTTGATTCAAAGGAGAAAAGTAATATTATTTTGTGTAAAATTTTTCAGTCTTTATATTTTTTTCTATTTCAATCACTTGTTTCCATTAATTTTTAAAATGATATTTTGAATTAGATGTCTTTCTTAAAAAGTATGATAAAAGGCCTGTGCTCAGGAGATGCAGCAAGTTGTAAGAGTGTGTAAGAATTCCAAACCTTCTGAGCATTCCTTTTCATAGATTAAAGAGTGACACACACTCTTACTTCCCATTTCAGAATTTCTGCCAATGTGAAGATATCCACAGTCCCGGGATATTCCCTGCTGACAGGGTATGTTTTGTCATCCAAAGTTTTCTGTTTCCAGTTAATGAACAGGTTTGGAGAACTTGCTAATTTATCATCTCCTAATCTCCATTAAATAGTGTTTTCAAGTAAATCAGGAATTAGAAGAAATTTCTATCTTATAACCAATAGTAAAATTGGCATGAAAACAGGTTATTTGATTATGAAATAGATAATATAAGAGAGCAGTTTGTATCTCAAAGGGAGTTCCTATTCTCCCGGTGGTGCAACAGAAAGAAATGAGAAAATTAGGAGTTTAGATTAAAATGTGACTTTCTCAGGCTTACCTGTTGCCTACTGAAGTGCTCAGGAATTCCTTCAAACCAATACAAAGAAGAAAGAACTGGAACGGATAAGATAAAGCAATACTTTTTGGCAGAGATTTGAGTGGTTATCTCTCTAATTAGTAGTACTCCGCACATAGTGCGTATACATACTGGTTTGTTAAATGAAACAAACCAACAAACCAATAGCTTGGTTTCTTTCTACTCTCCACTCCATATCCTAAATACTATGAATGAAAACCTCAGAATTATTCCCATGGTCTGAGGCTTTTATGTCTTCTGATAGCCCAGCCCATTCAGCTACATGAACTTCTGGGCCAGTACACCCAGAGTCCTGGGAACATCTGGAGATTCTCAGAGAGAGACAGCACCTAGGGGGCCAATGCCCTCCTCCTGAGAGGGTCTACAGCGGCCTCCTTCCTGCCAAAGCCTCTGCTAATTACAGAGGTTATTTCCGTTTAGAGTTTACTGCTCATTGTGATTTATGGGTTTGTGAAAATCATGTTTAAACTCCTATTGCTTCCATTCTGATTCTCCTTTGCTGCATAATTGCCGATTTTCAAAAATCAGAATTGTTCTTATGACATCCTAGATTTGAGAAAAAGAGAAATCGTGAAAAATAACCAGCTTCAATATCAGTGAGAATGCAGCCTAGGATACAGTCATGGTGGATTATCATATTAGTATGTGCTTCCTGTGGTGGGAAAATCCTTTCTCCATAGTAAAAGTCTGGTTGAAAAAGTCCTTCATTCATTCATGCCTTCATTCACTATAATGTACCATCATTGGAAACTCTAAGATGTCAGGGCTGAAGATTTTAGTTTTCCAACTCTCGGGCAAATTGAGTCCATCACTGTTGAGTTTGAATGCAAGAACATTTAGACTCTAATAATACTAAATTTAATCTGAGTCAAAAGTTTTGAAAGGTTATAGAATTGAATACATTTTATAAAGGTTCCTTTGACCATATTACTGCAACTCAAAATAAGGATAACTACCAAAAAATTTTAAAACTTATCTGCAAAATAATTGTGATAAGTAATATTCATTGCATGTTTACCATTTGTTTATCCATCCTGTATTTAGTAGGTATCTGTTATGTGCCAGGCACTCTACTAATTACTGCAATTAATTGGTGATGACACCAAGTTATAGTCTAGTGTTATTTCTGTTTATGGATGTTAGTTGTGTTTACTGATATAGAAAGGGAATAAAAAGTGAACAGATTTGGTCCAGGTTCAAGTGGTTAATTTTAGATATGTTCATTTTATAAAGTCAACAGGATACTCCAGTAGAAATGTTGAATACGCAGCTAAAGCTAAATAAGACTGGAGCTTGGCAGAGAAATTTCTAGATGAGAGCTAATGTCTTAGGAGTTGTTAGCATGTACCTTAAATTACCATGTTTCTAGCCTTACAGAGTCTTATGAGAAAGTACAGGGAATATTTGCATTTCAGAGATGCTAAGACTGATGACGAGGGAGCTAGAGAGGTTACAAAACTTGAAGGATGTCATAGAGTTCACAGGTGACAGAATTTAGGTTTAGATTTGGGTCTCTTACTACAAAGTCTCTACCATTAACTCCTTCTATGCACAGCCTAAATGCAAAGACTCAGTGTCTTAGTTAATTGTAAACTGGATTCCACTCCACAAAACACAAGGTGGCTTCTAAAAGGACAATCATAGTTTAGTTAAAATGACACTTTGGTTAAGGAAGAATAGAGAGATTGCAGAAGACAACGCGTGCGAATTGAAGTTGAATAGATGCTGGAAATTTTGAGATATCCACGGTGAAAGATTCAATCTTACCTCCTATTCTTGTTGGAGCTTGGTTTGTCTTAACAATGGCTCCGAGAACCGCTTGACCTATCGCTTTTTCTTTGTGTCGAAAAGAGTCCAGAAAGACCCTACGCTTATCTTTACGTCTGGCATCATGGTATTTTTTCTTTTCCTCTTCGGTCCAGTTCAGCATATCTCTTTCCACCAAATTATCCAAACTGTCAGTGATAGTCTCTTTGACTATGAATTCCAAATTCTTAAGAAATTTTCTATTCCCATTGCCTTCTGTAAGAAATAGAAAGACTCCTTCAACTATAGTTACTGCTTCAAGAGTTTTGCCCTTACTTGAGAAATCACTCTGTAACAGAAAACGGCCCTGAAAATACATTCTACTTCACCATCTCCCCCACAAATTATACACCTCTTTTGCTGGACTTGTAGAATGTGCTCACTCCATTAAATTCATACCAGACTTTGTTTAACAATTCATTGACACTTACGTTTTGTTTTTTGTTTTGGTGTCCTTGTGTCTGTTTGGTTTGTTTTGTTTTATAGCTTCCCATCTCCTCTTTGTGGCACTGAGACTATCGCAAACTATATGATCACCAATGTGCTCATATTTCTCTTTCTCTTACTTACAGCCCACAATGATGACAATCTTCCTGAAATGCATGCTCCCAGGAAAGCCCATGTTCCTGTATAGATTGTCACTTTCTACTACCAGTCTATAGGACATTTTCTCTTCTCTGTGCCTCATTTCCTTGGTAAAAGTGCTATGTCTTTTAATTTCTATTTATTACACACATCCTGTATTCACGTCTTTGTGCTCAAAATACTTAAAAGTATTTAATATGCTTACTAAATACATGACAATGAATATATAGATGAATTTAATTAGATTCATAGTTCTTTCAGTTCTTATTTTCAATTAAAATTTAGAATTAAAAATAATCTGCTGATGATGTGTCCTGTTATGATACAGTAATTTGTATCTGGGTTAGTGTATTATTCCTTAGAATAATCATAATCTCATAGAAAAGTATAGATATCAAAGTAAGCTTTTTTTTTCAGTACAGTAGATATTATTTGATCAGGTTATATATGGGAAAGGATGGTGGATTATTAATTCTCTACTAACTCTACAGAAATATTTATCCAGTCCATCTAGATGTTAGGATAGCTTTGATACAAAATGACATTTTATAAAAAAAAATCATGTAGGACTTTGGATAAGAACACTGGCCCAGAAGCACCAGCTTCATTGTCCATGTTATTGTGAGTTAATATCTCAGTAATTTTTTTATTGGGCAATGACTGTAAGAAAAACACATGGAAGTTTCAAAACAGTAAAATAACAAGTTCCCTAATATCAATTAACATAATAAAAGGTAGCCTCTCTCATGTACTTGTTAGGATTAAAAAATAAATACCTGTAAACCGGGTTCGGTGGCTCAGCCTGTAATCCCGCGCCTTTGGGAGGCTGAGGTGAGTGGATTGCCTGAGCCCGCGGGTTTGAGACCTGCCTGGGCAGCGAGACCTCACCTCTACAATAAATAAATAAATAAATAAAAATTAGCCGGACGTGGTAGCGCATGCCTGTAATTCCGGCTACTCAGAAGGCTGAGGCGGAAGGATCGCCGGAGCCCGGCAGGTGGAGGCTGCGGTGGCCGGCAGCAGCCACTGCACTCCAGTCTGGGCAACAGAGTGAGACTCCAACTCAAAAAATAAAAAATAAAAAATAAATACCTGTAAATCATTATAATTATCATTATTATTTACAAATCTCTGCATTAAGTACTTCAAAAATATCGATATACTAGACCCTCACAATAAGCCAGTGGGATAGTTATTATTTTCCCTAACTTATAGATCATTTAAATTATAACTTGTCCCATATTATGCAAATTAGGATTCAAATCTTGTTTTAAACTTCATTCTATGGAATTAACCATGATATAGTCTTAGTAATATTAGTTAATATTCATTGAGCCTTCCTTATACCAAGTGCTTTGCTAAAATTTCACAAAAACTCTATGTAAAATCTGAATGTTAATGCATGGGAAAGAAAACACTTCTTACATGGGAAAGACAACATTCACAAATAAATTAGTTAAATTATTGACCTAAACTGTGTGAAAAGAATACTGGAGAGTGTACAAGAATTGGGGAGTAGGGGCTGAAATCTGGGGGTTTAGAATCTGGAGCCTCTACTCTTAAATTATCAAACTACATTGCACAATGCTTGGTAAAGTTCTACTTAAAAGAATACAAACAAGATATACAGTCAGGTGTGGTGGCTCACCTCTGTAATCTCAGCATTTTGGGAGGCTGAGGCAGGTGACTGAGTCCAGGAATTTGAGACCAGCCTCAGCAACCTAGCAACACTTCATTAAAAAAAAATTTAAAAATACTGGGCATGGTGGTTCGTGCCTATAGTCCTAGCTACTCAAGAAACTGAGTGGAGGACCACTTGAGTTCAGGCATCTGAGGCTGCAGTGAGCCATGATTGTTCCACTTGACTCCAACCTGGGCAACAGAGTGAGATCCTGACTCAAACTAAGAAATAACAACAAGATCCTTAAGGCTGAGAAAAGATGAGTAAATTCCTGCATGTGCAATCACAATTACTTCTTAGAAGAGATGGCAAAAGTACTGGTCTTGAAATATGAGGTCCAACAATTAGGTTTGTGAACCATCCCAGGAAAAATGCTACATACTTCACTGCTGAACATCACTATGGTCACCCTTGAAGAACTCTCTTTGAGAAGCTATGCACCAACACTAGCACCTAGTTCAACCATAGAAGCAATTTTGGAACTCTTTTTCTGGAATGGCCATGAGAGCTGCCGTTGTTATTTGTAGAGGATTGACCATTAAATTCGCGAGCTTACCAGAGTGCTTACATTGGCAGCACTGTACAAATAACTGTATTGGAACACCCTTCTTACTCACCAGATCCAATCCCCAATAACCTCTTTCTTTACCTGAAGATAAAGGAAATTTTGAAAGGAAGACATTTTTATGACATTCAGGACATCAAGTGTAATACGACAAAGGCTATGATGGCCATTCCAGAAGAAGAGTTTCAAAATTGCTTTCATGGGTTGATTAGGCACTGGTGTTAGTGCATAGCTTCCCAAGGGGAATGCTTTGATGATGTCTGTAGTGATATTCAGCAATGAGGGATGTAGTGCTTTTTCTAAAATGAGATAGTTTGAATGTTTGCAAACAGCAACAGGTGAGTATGTGGAATATTCCACTCTGCCTGAATTCTGGGCTTCCTTTTTTATGTATTTCTGTGCTCAATAACCTAACAGAACAACGACTGAATGAAGGATAGTAGAGAAATATGGTAAGCAATAAAGCTGTAATACCTTTACAGCACAGTAAATTCCACATATAACAAACACTGCTAGCATCCTACTCATTGGTAAGAAGATCAGTAAGAAGACAAAAATACCCAGGTTCACCACTTTTATTCAACATCGTACCAGAAGTCCTAGCCAGATAAATTAGATAACATAAAGAAATAAAAAATTGCCTGAGCCCGCGGGTTCGCGAACCGCCTGGGCAACTTGGCGAGACCTCATCTCTACATAAAATCAGAAATGAGCCGGGCGTGGTAGCGTACATCTGTAGTTCCAGCTACTTGGAAGGCTGAGGCGGAAGGATCACCGGAGTCCAGCAGGTCGAGGCTGCTGTGGCCGGGAACGGCCACTGCACCCCAGTCTGGGTGACAGAGTGAGACTCCAACTCAAACAAACAAAAAAAAAGAAATAAAAGGCACTGAAGTTGGGGAAAAAAAATGTTAAATTGTCCCTGTTTATAGATGGCATGATCTTGTATATAGTAAACCCCAAAGTTTTACCAAAAATTTGTTCAAACTAACAAACAAATTCAGTAAATTTGCAGGATACTAAATCAACATATACAAATTAGTAGCATGAATTTATGAAAACAGATAATTACCTGAAAAAAAATTGAGAAAACAATCTCATTTAAAATAGATCTCCTGTGTTCATGGATTAAACAAGTAAATATTATTAAATCACTAGCAGTCTACAGAATTATCAATAGATTTAATGCAATGTCTATTATCAAAATTTCAATGGCATTTTGTAAACAAAAGTGAAAAAGCATGGTGGCACCCGTAGTTTTTCAGCTACTTGGAAAACCAAGGCAGATAGATAGATCACAGAGCCCAGCAGGTGGAGGCTGTGGTAGCTGTGAGTGTGCCACTGCACTCCAGCCTGGGCGACAGAGTGAGACTCTGACACAAAAACAAACAAAAACACAAACAAAAATTCCTAAATTCATATGGAATCACACACTCACACAAAAACTGAGTACCCAAAGCAATAATTAGTAAAGAGTACAAAGTTAGAGGCATCACACTAATTTGGCTTCAGAATATACTACACAACTATCGTAATTAAAATAACATGGTACCAGCATAAAAACAGACACGTAACCAATGGAACAGAACAGAAAGCTCATAAAGAAGCCCATTTATTCACAGTCGGTTGATTTTGACAAAGGTTCCAAGAACACACAATGAGGAAAAGACAATCTCTTCAATAACTGGTGTTGGGGAAACTGAGTATCCATATGCAGAAAAATTAAACTGCATATACAAAATATATGCAAAATAATCAACTCATGGATTAAAGACATACACAAGACCCTAAACTGAAACTACTAGAAGAAAACAGAGGGAAAGTTCCATGACATTTGTCTAGATAATGATTTTTGAATATGGCACAAAAATCTTGTCACAAATCTTGTTAAAATGTTTATAGTCAAAAAGAAAACAAAAGATAAATGTAGGAGAGGATATGGAGAAAAAAGGAATCTTGCAAACTTTTGGCAATTATGTAAATTATTTCTGTAAAATGGTACAAGGATTCTTCAAAGATAAATATAGATCTATATATGAGGGAGACCCCTACCAAAAATGGAATTATTATTATTATTATTTTCTGCAGTTGGCGGGCTCCTTACTGTACACTCAGAATTTGTTCCTCCAAATCAAACAGTCAACCAGAGTTTTTATATGCAGATTTTGAGAAGGTTGTGTCACGATTTGATGAGGAAACATCTAGAGTTGTGGTAAACAGGTGACTGGTTCTACCACCAAGATAACGCACCTGCACCCACTGTGCTGAGTATTCAGCAGTTTTTTGTTTTTTTTTTTTTTGAGTTGGAGTCTCACTCTGTCGCCCAGACTGGAGTGCAGCAGCCGCTCCCGGCCACCACAGCCTCGACCTGCTGGGCTCCGGCGATCCTTCCACCTCAGCCTTCCGAGTAGCCGGAATTAAAAGCGCGCGCTACCACGCCCGGCTGATTTTTTGATTTATTATAGAGATGAGGTCTCGCTGCCCAGGCGGGTCTCGAACCCGCGGGCTCAGGCAATCCACTCACCTCAGCCTCCCAAAGGCGCGGGATTACAGGCTGAGCCACCGACCCCGGCTTCAGCAGTTTTTTATCAAAAACATAATGACCTCTATATTCCACCTCCCTATTCAACCTATTTCACCCCAAGCAAGTATTTTTTGTTCCCCTGGATAAAAAAGTCCTCAAAGGGAAATGTTTTGCCAATGTGGATGAGGTAGAACAAAAAATGGCAGAAGACTAAAAGGCATTAAAAATTTGAAAGTTCAAAAACCTGTTTTGAGCAATTGAAAAAAATATCTTGATGGTGGATTACATCAAACAAAGAGTACTTTGAAGGTGACTAAAGTTTAAACATGGAAGAATAAATACACAATTTTTTATAAATAAATTCCAAGGTTTTGGGGGGGTACCCCCCTGGTATAATGAACTCGAATTTGTGAAAGATACTCTGCTAGTGTTGGGAGTAGTATTTAGGAAAGATTTGAAAACATCAAGGCTTAAAGTCAAGTAGAAAGATAGATATGCAAATAAGTAAAATAAAACTCACTACAGTAATTTAAATAATGAGCATATGCACAGGAAGAGCATAAGGAAACCATGCCTCAGGTGGAGATGGTTGCCCAGAGGAGGGGGAGTTTGGATTGGAGGCCTGAAAAACTGGTAGGAAGTTGCCCCTTGGACAAGCTGGGGACAGTCTCTGGTCAGAGAGCAGTATGGAAAGAAACACAAGGGCTGGAGGATAGGTGACGTAATCCGGGAACTGGTAGAGCTGAGCTGTAGAAAAATTATACTCTAAGAAAAGATGTGCAGCATGGACTGAAGTGGGAGTGATGAGAGATAGGGCAACTATTTGAAGATTTTTGCATGTCAGGGTCTTCAGTTTGAGCACCAGGTTCACCTGGGATCACTCCTCTCAACAGACACTTGACCAAAAGCAAATTACTTAACCCATCTCTAAGTATCTTCTTAATAGCGTAAGAATAATACACTTAATAGGTTGATTTTAAATATCGAACCAAAGAGAGTGCGTAAAATAGTTGTCTATGGTAGTTTTTTTAAATGTTGTGAATTATTTACTGTTCTTGTAATAATCATCGAATTGAAGTTGCAGAGATAATTAAAAAGGAGGAAAAAATTTAGAGGACAAAACTCATCAAGGCTACAGTTTTGGTCCCAAGTACATTGATAACACTCTAACATGTTATAGAACATCATTCCTTAGGAATTTTGGTTTCCAATAAACACTTAGACTCGGTTGTTGAAATTATTGAGCCACTTTAGTTATTTTTATCTAGTGCCTTTCAGTTCCTCACATCTATGACATAAGGATCCCCCATTCTTATCCAATAACCAGAAAGTCAGTTTGCCTGACCCAAGAGGTAGGTATAGGTGTAAATTTGACTTATTACAACCCAGCCAAATACTTTATTAGTATCATGAGGAAGACAAGAAAACAATCAGTCTCTGAGTTTTAGAAGCTTAGGTTAAATGTGATGTGAGATATAAGCTCTGGAAATTATAATACCCCAAGGAGAATCAAAGAAGTAAGAAACAAAACAGGAGGCAACTATGAGAAAAGTAAATACAACTTTTTAAAATTAAGCTGAAATCAGTCTTAGGAGTGATTAATGGGGGGAAAAAGACAGAAAAATCTGTCTAAAAAGTCCAAATATTGTTTTAAAGGCAATATAGAGTCCTTGTATATTCCTGAATAAAAGAATACAAAAAATCATTTATGGATACAGAGTATATGAGAATTGAGAGTCCGCTAAGTGGTCCCCTTTCCTAGTAGTGCTAATCTGCAGACTAACCTGTATCAGGCCAGCTTCATAAGAATTATCTGTAGATCTCTGGAAGATTATAAATGTCTGTAGCTGATTTAAGATTGAGCTATCAGGGTCAGAAAGGACAGTGATCTGAGTCTTTTCATAAGACTAGAGATTATTCAGATGGGATATAAAGTTTAGAAACTGCTGATTTAGCCTAACCTCTTCCTTTCAAATGAGGAGAACTAAACACAGAAGCGATATGACCTGCTGAAAGAAGAGCTGTCTCAGTAGGTAATGATTCTGGCTCTTTTGCTTTCTCAGTTTCCGTGTGTAAGACGACAGACCTGAATGTAGCAGCAGGATGGATTGGCGTGTTCAGTCTCAGAGACAGGAAGGTCAGTTAAAACAAACAAACAAACAAACAAACAAACAAACAAAACGGTAATAGCAACCCCAGAAATATCATATTAGTTACCACCAATACTAGAGAGAAAGGGAGAAAAAAACAAAATAAACAGACTAACAATGTAAGTCAGTATACAGATGTCACGGGGGTGAGAACTCAAAGGCTCCCAGATTTGATTTCAGGAGGAGGTTTCATGATCTCGATGATTAATTGGGAACTGAGAGGAAACAGAGAAGATTTCAGAGTTCATTTAGAAACGTTCAGAGATGGCTGGGCACGGTGATTCATGCCTGTACTCCCAGCACTTTGGGAGGCAGAGATGAGAAGATTGCTTGAGCCTAGGAGTTCAAGACCACATTGGCAACATAGCAAGACCTTATCTCCAGGAGAAACAAAACAAAACAAAAACTTTCAGAACACAAATCCCTTTGTCTGTCCTTACCCTCCCTTCATTTATCAGAAGCTGAGAGAAAAGTATTTACTTTTTTCTGGCTCGAAGACATCGGGGGAACATACTTTACTGCGTTGTCTCTAATACTAAGTCCCCTATGCAATTTGCACGCTATTAGAGAAATGATTCAGCTTGCACACTATCAGCTCACTTCCTTTTCTTCATGTCTTCTTGTCATTTCATATAGCAAAAAAATCAAGGGTTTTCTAAGATCCGAGTCCCTCGCCCCTAGCCAGAAAAGGGCCTCAACTCACCAGCCATAGTAAACAGCCTCCGTTCCTTCTTGCAGCACTAAAAAGAGCTTCACACTCAAAAATGAAAGTAATCCAGTGTTTTTCTACTGTGAGAGGAGGAGACATCTAGTCCTCAATTGTGAAAGTGTTGCAGAAGTAGATTGCCTTGTTGGGAAATACCCTGTAGTCAGGAAATTGACGTCTACTCCTGAACTCTAGTTTCTTTCTTTGCGTAGAAAACAAGGAAATGCCAAAACATTTCCTGTAAGTTGAGACCTCACATTGTTTTGTTTTGTTTTTTTCTCATTTTCCTTTTCCCAGACCTTTTTCTATTTTCTCTTTTCTTTCCGATCTCTGTGTTTCTACCTCTGCTCACCTAAAAACACAAATCCTGAAGGTGTTAAATTTAACAAGTCTCCTTTCATTTCTCAATAAGAAGTAAACAAGGATTTTGTAATTCGTGTCTAAACTGTGCTGATGATGTCTTCTTTTCCCAGTCTCCCTGTTGTCTTAGTTGTTTTTTACTGGCGATAACTCTAGAGGAAATTTCTCCTTCACTCCCCAGAATACTTTTTCTTGTTTTTTTTAAACTGCCTAAAACTGCCATGACATTTAATTTTTACCTCTGCCTTTCATATGCTTTGAACAAAGATTGATCATAGAAACAGTCTCAGGCTGTCGTAGAATGAATACAAAATCATACAAAAGAGATGTATCAGGAAGAACAGTCAGTAAAAGGGAAAAATAAAGGGTCATGAAGTGCTTGATTTTGAAGTTTTTCAAAAGGTCTGAAATTTTCTTCAGTTGTAATGAGTTTAGGATTATAAAAGACATACACCTGCAAGCACATGACTAGCTCTCTCCCCTGTGCTTCCAAAATCTTAACATCTTTGAGTCAATGACTTCACATCAGAATCGTTTTCTCTGCTTCAGGCAGAGACATCATTTTGCGCACGACTCACCCTAGCATTTATTCATATGTCATCTACTGTCTGCTAATTGCTTCGCATTTGTTGTGTGTCTTACTTTCCCAATGAGATAGTGAACTACTAGAGTTTGATCTGTTCATGACATTGTCAGAAGTAGACTCTGGGGTTAGGAAAAAGTCATTTAACACCCTGTGCCTTATCTACCATGATTGCTTGTCTTCTCTGCATCTCTACTGTTGAGCTCTAAATTCTTTGAAGACAGATACCTGCTGTAATTTGCATCTGCATTCCTGTAGCATAAAGCCTACCAAATGGTTTCCAGAAAGAAGGGTGCTGTAGGCCAGTTCAGGTCTTACAAATCAAGTCTAAAGACCCTAAATTTATTACAGGCTCCAAATTTCACATCTTGTCTTTTCAGTAGAGTTAAAAAAAACCAACAACACTTTTCATTATTATTTCAGATTTACTAGAATGTTTAAATAAATGCCTATTTTTTGGTAGACATGATTTCAAAAATACATACAGAATGACAGAACTCATGACTTCCTATGGGAAAAGAAAAGAAACCTAACATAAAAATCGTGCTTTGCTAAAAGATTTGCAAGTTATAGATTCATATCACCAATGGGAATATATACAATCATAAAAGGAAAGTGCCCGTGCTGTGTCTAAATATTACCCTACTGAAGTGGGGGAGTTTGTAGAGAGACACCTAAAAGTGAGCTTTTGTAATTTTATGACCACTGATAGATCAACACCAACTGATTTTGGCAAGATTGGTTTAACTGCAGAAATTGAGAGAACAATGTTCTCTGCAATGGCCAGGAGAAAGTCTTTTCTTCCGTGTGTCATTTTGTTATACTACAGGTTGAGTATTCCTTATTCTAAATTTTTGGGACCAGAAGTGTTTTGGATCTCAGAATTTTTCAGAATTTGGAATATCTGCATTATATTTACTGATTGAGCACCCTTAATTTAAAAACCTAAATCTGAAATCCTTCAATAAGGATTTTCTCTGAGCATCATGTTGATGTTCAAAATATTTTGGATGTTGCAACATTTCAGATGTTGAATATTCAGGTTATGAATGTTCAACCTTTAAGCCTAGAGACTTTGGCCAGGATGGAGTTCTGTATTCTTTCCCCTTCCCCCACCCTCAACCATACACACACAGCTGCCTACAGATATTCACACAAGATCCTTATTGTAATAGCCTGGGAAGTGTTAGAAATATTTTGTCAAAATCACCCTTTCATTGGTGGACATCTGTGTCCTGCCATCTGGCAATTCAAATGACAGTAAGACCTAAAGTATAGAGGGAATTCTGACAACCTATTCTCTTAGTGGGGAATCATGACTTAAGCCAAAAGACTGCAACAAATACAGAAAAATAAATGATAGAAACAAAAAAGTATGTGCATGTAAAAAGTATAGTAATATACATATCTAAGTATTAAATGACCGCTCTCTGGACTTTTTAAATCTGCTGCTGGATCTGATAGCCTCAAGGAACACAAATATATTAAGAGACCCATTTGTCTCTTCAGGACAGGTGTGAAATTAAAATAAATTATTGCTTTCTAGGTGGGGTCCAGAACAGATTAGATATGGCTTTCAGGCTTGTTGACTCTCCAAAGAACTTCAAAACTTCTTTTGAAGGAGTAAGACAAGATAAAATTTTTTAGGTCTGCTAAGATTCCAACTGGAATAATCAAGAATCCAGATAAGTAGAGTGGAAGAAGTATCTAGATATCTATCTTTCAGAAAATTTCCTTCAGATACAGGGCCAGGAATACTCTTGCAAATGTTTGTTATAAAAAGGGAGCTCTGTGTGAGATGTCACCAAGAAACGTTATTTGTGAATAAAGCACCGTTCAAATCTTAAGATTGTTTCTAGAGAGGAGATAGAAGACCTAGTATTTCTCCTCCAGCTAAAGTATACAACTGAATTCACTCTTTTTTCTATATGGTGCGTGCCATGTTTTAATGAATATATTCAAGGTTCAGTGAATATATTTTTGCCAGTACTCAACAATGCCCCTGTATATGGTGCAGAAATCAGGGTGGCATAGTCTCTAATTTCAAGAAGCCATAAAGTTTAGTAGAGAATGAGGGAAAAAATAGAATGGATAGAGGGGAGGGATGGGGCTTGGGAAAGAAATGTCTAACGGGGAATACCAAGAATGCCATTTACTGACTGTAATTTAAGTTAATTACACACTCTGAAATTCAGTGGACTCAAGTATAAAAAGAAAGGTAATTTCTGCCACAAGAGAGATCTGAGAATTAGATATAAGTTATCACAAGTGTATGGGATAATATGGGATGTGTAATATCCAGTCTATACAGGGTAATTATATTAATAACCTTTAAATTTATCTACTGTGCAAGTAATTTTAACTAAAAATAAAAGTATTGAGCACAAGATATTTACAAAAAGAAAATGTTAACTAAATATAAAAAAAGTACCAAAAGAACAAGAGTACAAATATAAAAAGGGTGGATAAAGAGACAATCACATTCAACTGAAGGGCAAAATGTTCTTATGGAGAAGAGAAATATTACAGAAGAACAACATTAACTTATTATATAATAGATACATGGAAGTAATGAAAGCATAAAAATTATACAAAGGAATGTAAAAGAGAAAAGCAGTAACAATAGCTCTGCATATAATCATGGACAAACAGTTAAAATCATTTGGCCAATTATAATGGTGAAAATATACATTAATAATAAACTAAAACTATTTAGAACTACAGCTGTTTCAATTAAAGAATGTCTTGAGCTAAGACTGGTTTCAGTTAAAGAAAGAGAAAGGGTGGAGACAAGTGTCTCTGCCAACACTTTGTGTTTTTAAGGAAGTAGATGGTCATTTTTTTTTCAGGAGAGCACTATGATATGATTGAAATTTACACAGGGAAAAATGGGGTAAGTTTTAATAGTGGGAGTGGAAGATAACTAAATTAGTGTTTCCGAGAATCACTGGAAAAGTTGGGTGTTTATAGTCAAAAAAAAGAGAAAGAAAGGACAAGGAGACAGAAATCAGGATTGTATAAACAGAGGTGACTGTCTAATATTGTAGTCTGCTAAACACATTCAAGCAAGAAATGCATGGGTTTTTTGGTGTGGTATCATTGTCTTTGATCATCAGGAAAAAATATATATATATACATATATATTGACCATCAGGACATGGTCAACAAAATGTAGACCCAGGCTTTCTCCTTAAGGGTGGCATCTAATTATGGAAATAACTGTAAGCTAATCTATCTGGGCAAAGTCAGGGATTTTGCACCAGAAGTGATCAAGAAAATGTGAATCCTCTGGAAACTGCACAATATGACGGGTAGAAGGAGTCATATAACTTTGATTTAAGCCTTCATAAGGAAAACAACTGAGTTAAATTACAAAATGGAAAATATTTTTAAATAATAGCAACCATTTAATATTTGCTTTATTCTGGGTCATGCTCAGTATTTCATATACATGATCTCATGCAATTCTTAGAACAATTATACACACACACACACACACACACACACAATTTAGTGAAGAATTTTTTTTAAAGCCCAGAGAGGCCAAACAAATTAAATTAGTCTACAATGTACTAATGGCTGTGTCAGGCAATAATAGAACATTCTTATTCCATAGCGTACATTTAGAATTACTCAGATGGGTTCTATTTTGAATACTTCTAGCTGAAGCACACTTTAAATTAGGGCCTCGATATGCCTGACTTACTTTTCTGCTCCTGTGTGCCCTCTCTCACTATTTTTCTGTGAATACTTGATGTCTGCATAGACCAGACTGCTAAATGTTCCCAATATTGTGGACTTTTTTCTATGCAAATTGAGGTTTTAATTCACTTCAGTGTAGATAGCCCTCCATTTAATTCTCTGTTATCCCTCATGGTTTCAGAAAAAATATTTTATACCACAGAGAAGTTCACTTATTACTAATTCACTGAATACATAAGTAAATGTTGTCACTGTGGTGGAAGGAAATTAAATATACAATTGGGAGGAAGTTTTGGGAAAGATCGTATCTAAAATTCTACACATGAATCTACACTTCGAGATGTAGGTATGAGTTTCTGTATTGATTGACCACAACTAAGAAGATGCCCTGTGTAGAAACCCATTACCTGGTGTTGAAAAGTAGAAAGCAATAAAATATTTCTCCATGTGGGCTTTATTTTATTTTATTTTTTCTTGAGTTGAAGTCTCACTCTGTTGCCCGGGCAAGAGGGCAGTGGCACACTCACAGTCACCCCAGTGTTGATGTGCTGGGCTTCAGCGATCCTTCTGCCTCAGCCTTCCAAGTAGCTGGAACTACAGCCATGCGCCACCACGCCCCACTAATTTTTGATGTATTGAGGAGACGAGGTCTCACCAAGTTGCTCAGACTGGTCTTGAACCTGCGGGCTCAGGTGATCTACTCGCATATGGACTTTCTTAATGGTAAACTCCTCTGGAGTTGGTAAGGATATGTTTCCAGAGGCTCCTGCTGGATCTTTCAACCAGACCACTCCATGGTTCTCTGGAAAGCCAAGATTTGGTTTCCTATTACTACCAACTTTTAAGAGAGTTACTCTCTTTTCTAAACCCCTGTTTAACCACATTTTTTAATGTATTTGTCTCTATCTTTAATTTACGTACAGATACACATGTACATCTCATGAACTATCTTTTCAACAATTCTCATCTCTTCTAACCCTCAAATAAATTCTAACCACATTCGAATATCAAAGTATCAAGTTTGAAAATGGAATGAATTCTGCCAACTAGCCATACCATTTACTAAAACCACAATCTTGACTAGTGATAGCATGTGTTCTTTGACATGAAGAAACAAAAACAAGCCAACAAATAAAGAAGAAGGAGGAGGAGGAGAAACAGTAAAAGAAAAAATACAAAAACAACAAGAAACAGACACAAAGAAAGTGAAAAATACTGGATGCAGATGGTGAACTCAGTGTTTTAATATCTGCTGTTCTAAGTGACATCAGCACTCATCACCACAGCAAACCTGAATCACTATCATCCTGGGTTTGACCTCTCAACTTAGATGGATGTTCAACACTTAAAAGACTTGGTTGACAAAAAATACATCTGGGACTTGCTTGGAGTATTTCTTCTCACAAATGCCTTTCTGAGTACCATGAGACATGACCAGAAAAGTGCTATCAGAAGTCAGTGCTCTGGGCAGGCAGCAAACACCTTAAGCTCTGTAATCATGTCCAGAAAGAGTTCATACCACTGATTCTGGCCTTTGTGCTTTATTATAGTGGCACCTTGGAAATCCAATAAAGAAACACTTAAGGAATTTCTTAAGGAATTCCATAAATCTCAATAGAGTAAAAATAATATCCAAGCCTTAATTTGGAGAAGAGAAAAAAATGGTTATACAAAGTCATCCGGGAATTTCTTGTAGAAAGAAGGTGGAAATATTGTGTTAATAGAACACTTTCCAATTAAAAGTATACCAGGCACTTGCTGAAACACTTTTATATTAGAAAGGACTATCAGGAGATCACATTTCCTGGTGCTACAACCAAGCTTTCTAAAATTATTTAGGGATATGAAGGGTAGAACCCTTCTCTGTGCAATATAATAGACCTTGTTGAGGCAGTGAGATTTTCTTTCACATCCATGCTGTACTCCAGATGGTCTAGCAGCATCTGCATATCTCTAATATCATCACAACGATGGGGTGGCACAACTAAACTGAGCCTAGAAAAATCTCGCACAAATGATCTTCCATATTCTTTCCAATGCTATTAACTGAACGGTTATAATCACGGTTATTTTAGCATGATATGTTGCAGATTATATTAGAGGCAAAGGATGAAAAGGCTCTAGGTATCTGGATTAGATTTGGAGAATAGTTGACTATTAATCAAGGATGGTCATTCTTGAACTCTCATGAATGAGACAATAGTTTCCATCACATCTGAGCCATTATAGATTTTGACTCAACTAAAGCATCTTCTTGTTATCGTAACTGATACAGGTACATGCAGTGTAATTTGTATCCCCAAATTTTTGGAAAGCTTTAAGTCAATGATAAAAATATTTAAATACCTATTCATTCATTGTGCATGCAGTCAATTATATGTTAAATCAAGGATGGTCTCTTCAGAATTCTCACGAATGAGACAATATTTTCTACCATATCTGAGCCATTATTGATTGTGACTCAACTAAAGCATCTCTTGTTATCATAACTGATACAGGAGCATGCAGTGCCATTTCTATCCCTAAATTTTTGGAACCCCTTAAGTAAATGATAGAGATGTTCAAATCCCTATTCTTTCGTTATTTTGTTATATCGTCTTTTGTTATATTGTAGTCGATTACATTCATTAATGTTAAATCTAAATTACCTTTACCTAGAGTTATTAAACTTGTGACATGAAATAACTTTATTTTCAACATTTGGCAGTGAAAAATTTTATAATATTTGATCTGAGAAGTATTTCACATGATAGTGAAGGATCAAAATTTAATATGATGTAAAGGCATATTGCATTAGATTAAGTGCAGGCCAGATCAGAGGATATTTTCCATGTTTTTCTTCCTCCTCTAGCTCTGGCAGTTCCACTCATTGCAACAGCAGAACCTGAAAAAACAAGTCTCATTGTTTAAAGACATTTCAAGTCTCTGCTTACATCAGTCCATTGGTCATTTACACTGCAAAGAAGTTGCTAGGAAAGAACTTAAACTTATAACTCAGGACAATTTTCTAATCTCCTGCTTCCTGAAGATTTCCTGATGAACTCATTTCAGAGACTTTTCTCTACTGATCTCCAGTAACAATTCTTGACTAAGCCACTTAATATGAAATGTTTTATACAGGTTCCCATATGGTAGATTCTTTCTGGTGTATATTTTCTCTGAGATTTGAAAGCACCTCAAAAACATATACTAGTGATTTTTATTCATTTGTTCAACAGAAACCTGAACCAAAATAGATTATTCTTGTTAGTAATGGAAACTATGTGAAGGATAAAGCTAGAATGGTTTTTGAAATCATACAGTTGTGGTTTGAGTTATGTTTGTCAGTAGTGGATCAGTCAAAATAGACCACAAAGGCTATGCCATCTCCACAGTCTATTATTGGTTTTATGCCTAATTCAGTCAACAAGGGTCTCTGATCTTTGTGGTCTTCTAGAGATCTGGAATGATGAAAGCTCCTTCGTGACACACAGTTTCACCATGGCAGCGAAAGGGTGCATAAGAAGTGGTGCGTTGGCTCCCATTCTCTCAAAGGAAAGCTCACACATATTATTACCTTTGCTTATCTTATCAGTGAAAGCAAGTTATGTGGCCACACCTAGCTTGAGATGAGGTGGGCAGTACAATGTCACCACATTTTAAGAGGCAGAACCAAGAAGTATGTATCTTTATTACTCCAGTTTTATAGAAGAAAATAAAACTTTAGGTTGCAACTACTTCTGAAGTCACATAGCTAAGAAGTATGCAAGTCGGAATTTAAATCAACATTTCTAAGAAATGAGAAACTGTGCTTTTAAGCACAGTATTTCACTACTTTTTCATGTGAAGTAGACTTTCTGGTAGAGAATACATGTCATGGTCTGAATGCTTATGTACACCAAAATTCAGATGTTGAACTGCAAGCCCCCAAGGTGATTGTATTTGGAGGTGGAAGTCTTTGGGAAGCGATTAGGTTATGAGGGCTGAATTCCTGCTCTTACAAAAAAGACTTCAGAGAGTTCACTTTTTTTTTTCCTATCATGGTAAAACACAGCTATAGGACACCATCTAGGCATGAGAAAGTAGGCACTCAGCACTGAATCTGCTAGCACCTTGATTCTGGCATCCCAGGCTCCAGAACTGCAAGAAATGAAATCTCTGTCCTTTACAAGCTATCCAGCTTTAGGTATTTTGTCATAGTCGCCCAAATGGACTGGGACAGTAAGTGTTAACAAATATTATTTTTTGTGCTTTATATCTTTCAAATTTTGTTAGTGATGACAGTGGTGTTAAGAATATAGAAATTAAATAACAATAAAAAAAAAAAGAAAGCTAATTCTCTTAACTCAGGCGGTGTTCAGTTCCACCTAAGATAAAAAGGTTGGTAGGCTGTTTTTGAGAGACATTTCTTGTTAGTAATTAATATACTGTGGTCCATAGTCTAAAGTAAGCCCATTATCAATGGAGATTTTAACTAAACATAAGAAACCACTGTAAACATACAAAGTGCTAATTTCTTAATGAGAAATATAACTTTATAAGAAACAAACTACTTGCATTCTGAAAGTAAGATAATTTTCTTGCAGTTACTGACCCAAAATGCCATTAGAAGATCGCTAAGAGAATATAGAATTAAATAAGAAAGAATTAGATAAATCCATTTTTCCAGACATCAAGATAATCATTCCAGCTTACAAAAATACTGCCTTTTCTGGATAAATGTATTCAAAGTCCACTGGGTACACATCCCTTTGCAGCCTTGAACAACTGCCAAATGCTTTGTTATCAGTTGATCAAGTTCCCTCCTACAGGCTAGAGATGAATCTGCACTGCTGCCCTTCCTCTGTCCGTGACTCTTCTTTTCTATTTCAGTGTCTGTCCAGACACAGACTTTCCTTGGGTGTTCATCGACATTCATTCTAGCTATCAAGTCCTTAGGCCTCAGTCTTGTTCCTTAATACCACACTTCATATCTTTGCTCCATTACATTCAATGTTGTTTTTGTGTTCAAATGTCAGAAGAAAACAGTTTTCATTACTTCCAGATTTATCAGGATGAGGATTTTTACATGGGATTTTATGTACTATAAGAATAACAATGGTGAAGAACACAGAACCAATTTTAAATATCAATGCGAAATTACTTCCGGGGACTTATAATATCAATGCACAGAATATTTTGACAATACTTGGAGAAAAGTAATATTTTTATCTCTAATTTCAAATGCACCTTCTATTTACCTTAAAGTCACCTGTATAATTAATTTCCAAGTTAGTTTCTCAAATTCATTGAGCGCATCACATGCAAGATGTAGTTTTTAAAAACTTGTGGCATGTAAATCAGCCATAAGGAAAAGGAGGAGGTTAAACTAATGGGGAGAGAGGGGCATAGTTTTGAATCATTTCTTTCATTTAACTTATTTTCTTTTTGTCTCATAACTATGATATTCAAAGGTGTCATATTTTTCTCCTGTTGTTATATACATATATCATCTGGCTCAATATAGTTATAATATTACAGAGGTAAAATATTAGAAGGACTGTAATGGTTAGGACTAAGTTTTAACTTGACTACATGGAGGAATGTCTACATGGTTGGTGAAGCATTGTTTCTGGATGAATCTGTGAGGATGTTTCCAGAGATTGACTTGTGAGTCAGTGAACTGGGAGAGAAAGATCCAACCGCAATGGGGACAGGCACTCAATCAGCCACTAGTGCACCTACTGGGTGTGTGGGCAGCCTGCCGAGATTCTTCCTGCTCTGTCCCCTTTTGTGGCAGGAAGCTGTGCTTCCTCTCCTCTTGTTTTTGCACATCAGACTCCAGATTCCACCTCCTTTGGACTCTTGGACTTGCAGGAGCGGCCATCCTGGGGCTTTCTGGCCTTCAGCCTCAGGCAAAGGGCTGCACTGAGGACTTCTTCGGTGTTGAGGCTTTCCAGATATGGACTGAGCCACTCCATGGGCTTTTCTTATTGTCCGACTTGCAGACATCCTGTCGTGGGATTTCACCTTGTAATTGCATGAGTCAGTTCTCCCTAATAAATTGCCTTTTGTATATACAAATATCCTCGTGGTTCTGTCTCTCTGGAGAACCCAAACTAATACAGAGACCATGTTCTCAAACACTTACAAAATATATGTAAATGATGGTTGATGTCAATATGTGTCAATCCGACTTATTTCTCTTTAACTGGATGTTCGGAAAAGTAGGAACAGGATGAATCTTTCTTCTGAGGAAAGGGGTATATTTTCACTAAATTCTTGTCTTTATTCCAGGAAATGCCTGCCCTTCAAAGGCAGATAAGAAACATTTTTCTTCATTCAGTTTAATTTTCCCCTTTGAAGTATAATTTCTCCTTTCTTTTTGAGTGACATTACTGATTTTCATTGGAACATGAAATATATCGGTATCCTGGAAGACAGTTACGAAAATATATAGAGGAAAGAGAAGTTGTTTGTTTAAAAGAAAAAAGTTTAAAAAGACTGAAGACAATTATTATTTGAATCTTAGTTTTTTGTTTTTGTTTTTACTTTGATTCCTATCTCTGAATTCTAATGCTAGCCAAACTTAGGTTTAGAAATCTCAACAAACAATTGGTAACACAGGCAATGTTGGTTTCATATATGCCATTCCGTTTGCTGTATATTGTGCATGTCCTTTTTCTTAATTATAAATCTGATTATGTATAACTCACCTGTTTAATAATACTCCAAAATGGTTTACATTGTCCCTAGGACTACAAAATAATAATAATATCTCCAAAGTATTTCATTCACATATCTGATCTTTTTAACCCATACCTCATCTTTTACTGCCCAGCCATACACAAATATTTATACATTCCCAAATTTGCCTCATTTTTTCCTCACCCTCAATTTCCATGCATGGTTTTTCCTCTCTCCCTAGTAAAATTGTCTGTTTTCTGTAACAGACTTCTAACAACAAAAGCACGAGGCATTCACACACCAACACAAGGCTCTCCATCTGTTTTCCACTGTACCCTTACCACTGTCAGTAAATAAAATCAAACCCCTGCCGGGCTCGGTGGCTCAGCCTGTAATCCCGTGCCTTTGGGAGACTGAGGTGAGTGAATTGCCTGAGCCCGCGGGTTCGAGACCCGCCTGGGCAGCGATACCTCATCTCTACAATAAATCAAAAAATTAGTTGGGCGTGGTGGCGCATGCCTGTAATTCCGGCTACTCGGAAGGCTGAGGCGGAAGGATCACCAGAGCCCAGCAGGCCAGTCTGGGCAGAGCCACTGCAGAGCCACTGCACTCCAGTCTGGGCGGCAGAGTGAGACTCCAACTCAAAAAAAAAAATCAAACCCCTACTTTGTCTCTGTGCCACCACCAGCCTCTAAGTGGCAGGGACTCCTCACTTCACTGATGCCCGCTCAATGCTGTAAGTGTGAATAAGAAAGATGAGGGTAGAGAGGCTGACACTATTTTCCAAACCCAGAGAAGTGATCTATTTTCTCCAGTCCTGCTTATTTGTCAATTGAGGTTATTTATTGAATATCCAGGACATTCACGTGTGTGTTTTCTTTTCTTTTCTTTTTGTAAAATACGCAAGAGACTCTTTTACTTAAGTTATTTTTAAATAACAGATATATATTTACCATTAGCATTAAACAATGAAACATTTATAAAATGGAGAGGGGATCACCCAGATCCTTTAATTTCACACTAATTGACCACTGTGATATGTTTAGCTTGCAACTTTGAAATTTTGTCTTATGCTTTTGTAAATCACTTATCAACACAATACTGATTTTTATCAGTGGCCTAATCACTGCCCTCTTGGTATATGTGCCTTTTGCCTCAACTCTGAATTGGCAGTATGACTTGGTTTGGGCCAACATAATACAGGACCTTTTGCAGTCTTTAGTCCAGGTTTTGGAAAGCCTTGTGCCTTTTCTCCCTGTCGAGCACCTGAACTTTCGTGAAGATAAGCCTGAGCTGGAATGCATGCTGGTAAGAGACATCAATTGAAGGAAAGTCCTAATGAAGATCATTCTAGCCAGATGCTTTCCAAAAATATGAGAGATCCCAGCCCTGTGGGTAGAGACAAGAAGGTGATCTCAGACATGTGGATGGTCCCAGCAGAGATGGGAAGCACCACCTAACTGACTGGCCACCTAGTGAGCATCGGTAAATGCTTGTTGTGTTAAGTCACTGAAATTTTGGGTGTTATGATGCTCAGCAGTGGATAACTGACAGACACACATTAACCTATAACGTTTTCCTTATAGTGCCAGTGTTATCTGATAATATCATCAGTAATTTGCTTCATTATTTTTACTTCACAGTGTAGGAGAAATATTTCTTTAAAAATTACTGCATTAAGAGTTGTCTGATTTCTGGGTGTCTGTATACTGTTAAAATTAGTGATATAATGTAATTTTTAAATATTTTGTCAAATGAATATTTCAAGAGGCAGCTAGTCCACCAGTACAGAAACACATATTTAAAAAATCATATTCTTTAGTACTACCTTTGCCAGCTTCAGGTTCACACACTAGAAATAATTTCCCTAAATTATTTCATTTGTTTTAGTGGTAATCATTGGACCTGTCCATGATGCCTATTTTATCTCTTTATTTCCTGGTATATAAAATACAAACAATGCCATTGACTACCACTTATTAAAAATGAAATTTATCTCACTCCCACTGCCACATTGCTATGCTATTATACTTAATATTTGATGATGGCATGATGTTTTTTTTATTAATTGGGAAACAATAAATGATATTCATTACCCTAGTTTCTTCTCTCAGCACTGTTACTCCAGTAAATTAAATCTCCTCTGTGTAGTTTGATCATTGTTGCCCTCTTGCCATTCTCTCCATCATTTCTCATGTTCAATTGTATCATCACTTTTTTTCCAATTTTTTATTGTGATTAAAATGTACATAACAGAATTTACCATCTTAGTCATTTTCAGTGTACAGTCCAATGGTATCAAATACATTCATAATGTTGACTAAGAATCACCTTATCCACCTCCAGAATTCTTTTTGCCTTGTAAATCTGAATACCCATGGAATAATAACTCCTTATCTCCCCCTGTCCCCAGCTGCTGGCAACAACCATTCCACTTTTTGCCTCCATGAATCTGATACTCTATAAGCCTCATATAAGGGGATCATGCAGTGTGTTACTGACTTATGCGACCTCGCAATATGTTCATTCATATTGTATCATAAACAGGATTTCCTTCCTTTTCAAGGCTGAATAATGTTCCATTACATATATAACCAACTTAGGCTTATCCATTCATCAGCCCGTGGATACCTGGGTGGCTTCCACGTTGTAGATAATGTGAGCAAATGCCACTACGAAAATGAGTATGTGGTCTTTCCTTTTATTTTTGCACTCATCATCTTTTTATTTATTGTTTCTTTTTTTTGAAGTTGGCTTTTTTCAAGACTGAGTGACTCTTGGGACAATAGAAAGCTGACATATGAGGTGAACCCTCCCAAATGGAATTTATTTAAAACGTGTATATTTATTGATAGATGTTTCAACTTCAGTGACCTTCAAAGTACTCTCTGTTTGATGCAATACCCCTATTGAGACAGATTTTCCACTACGCAAAACAATTTTTTGAAAAATGTATTTATTTATTATAGAGCTTTGAGGTACAAGTTAGGATCAATTACACAAGTAGACTGCATGCAGGTGAAATTTGGGCTTCTAGCTGGGTCTCACTCTTCCTGGTAGTGGACCAGGTACCCTTTGTGTTGTCACTTGTCCCATACTCTTTCCTCCCTCTCTCCCTTCCCTAGCAGTTTCCAACAACTGCCATTCCCATCCTTGTGCTGATGTGACAAGTGATCAGGGCCCACTGATGAGTGACACCATGTGGTATTCATTTTTTGTTGCTGTGATAGTTAATTGAGTATCACGGTTTTCGACTGCCGTGAAGGCTATGATTTTGTTCTTCTTTATGGCTGAGTAATACTCCGCCATGTATATAAACCAGAGTTTCCTTATATTTTGAACTCATCAATTTGTATGCCTGTTAGTGCTTCTGCTGGTCTTTGTTTCACCTCTTCCACATCAGAAAAACATTTCCTTTTGAGGACTTTGTTCATCTGGGGAAACAAACAAACAAAAATGTCTGTCGGGGTGAGATTGGGTGAATAGGGAGGATGGGGCAGATGTGCACATAAATATACCGTCATAAAATGGGCAAATGTTTTGAAAGACTTTCCAAAAAAAATTCACTGTAGCCAAATGCAGCCTCTCAGGACAATGCTAGCTGATACACTGATGCTGATGGGTTCCTAGAAAACTTGCTTAGAGGGGGAAGCTGGGACAACAGGGGGCCTGACCTCCAAAAGTTAATTTTGCTTGTCTGAAGATCTCCCCGAGTATATATAACTCAAGTCCCAGAAAGAGAAGTCATAAAAAATAAGTCTGAAGTAATAATGACCAAAATATTTCCAAGTTGAATGGCTGTAACAGGCCCACAAGTCCAAAAAAAACTCAACAAACCCTAAACATGGTAATCAAACGTAAACAAAAACACAGAAAGGCATATTGTAATCACAGTTTTGAAAATTCATGTGAAAAAGTCTAATCTTAATAGCCACCATAGAAGAGGCTTTAGCTTCATTATTGAGGAAAACAAATAAAGCTAACAGCAAACGTCTCCACAGAATCTTATAAGCCCAGAAGACAATAGAATGATACTACTTAATAAATCACATGGATTAATTCAATATTAAAAGCCCTGGGCATAAAACTTAGAACTTAAAAAAGAGATAAAATTTGCATACTAGAAACAAGAAATGATTCCTGGGCAATGTGTCAACCTGCATCTTGTATGTAGACAAATCATGCTGTTAATTCCCTATAGTAACCTTTTGTCAAAAACAGAGTCCATAGTTGTAGTGGGTTGAATGGTGACCTCTAAAAATATACGTTCACATCTTAACACCCCAAACCTGTAAATGCAACCTTATTTGGAAAAAAGAAAGTCTTTGTAGATGTTATTCTGTTGATGCTATGATGAGAAGAGTATGCTGAATTATCTGGGTAGGTCCTAAATCCGACAACAGGTGTCCTCATAAGAGACAGAAGACGGAGCAGACACTGAAGTCCTGAAGCCACAAGTCAAGGAACTCCAAAAGTCACCAGAAGCTTGAGGAGACCATGAAAGATTCTTCCCAAGAGCCTTTGGGGGGATTGTGGCCCTGTTTGGCACTTTGATTTCAGACGTCTGGTCTCCAGAATGGTGAGAAAATAAATTCCTGGATTTTTAGCTCCTCTCCCTGCCCTGCACACGCAATGAGCATACAAATAAATCTTTGAGTTTCTACATTCAATTATTTTAGGTATATACCGAGATGGGATGTGGGATTTCTGCATCCCATGGTAAATCAACTTCTAATTTTTTGAAGGCCTGTCATACCATATTCCACAGAAGCTGTCTATTTCTTACCCCCAGTGCACAGGGTTCCCAAAATTCCCTATCCTTGCCAAAACTTGTTAATTTATGTTTGTTTGTTCTGATATTAGACATTCTAATGGGTGTGAGATGGTATCTCACTGTAGTTTTAGGCACGATGTCCTTTAATCCTACTGTGGGGGATTAATCACAGTCAGTTCTTTTCACTCAGCAAAGTTCAGATATTATATGGGCCATAAACCTAGAAAAATCAGTTAGCTTCCACTTCATTTTCTCTCACCCACTATTTTAATTAAAATTATATGTTTTATTAGAGAATCTAAAAAGACAGGGTTTTTTTTCTTCATTTTTATTGAAATACCAATAGGTGTGCTATGTGCTGTATGAGTAAAGGTACTCATTGAAGTTGATAAAGGAGGGTTGAGCTGCCTATGGGTTCCTGCAGGAGAGATGAAGAAGAGAAGACCAAGATGGTTCAAGATGGGTCAAGCTGGTTATCACTTTCCACCCTCATCCCATCCCTCGTCCCGATTCTTCTTCAGTCCTCTTCCATGTGCTCTTGCCACTTTCCGTGACTTCCATCTGTCATCTCTGCAGTCTATTAAACAAAAAGCACCAAGGGTGATAGTTGTCAAAGTAATTAGATGATGGAACTTCATTGTTCAAAATCACCTGAAGGGTTTCCTATCTCACTCAGGAAAAAATGTTAAAAGCTTTGCCATGTGATCACCAAGGACCACGTGATAAGGCTTCTCACCGTTTCTCAGAATTTATCTCTACCATTTTCTACACTCTCGTTCTCTTTCTGATACCGTTTCTCATTGCAGTCATTTCAAAATGTTTAGTGCATTTTTGTCCCAGGATATTTGCACTCGCTGTGTTCACTTCCCCTATTTTTTGCTCTGATTTCATCATTTCAAATAAGGCTTTTCTAAGTAATGCATCCACAGCATTAAAGCATCTATTTACTTTTATTCACCTTCATTTTTCTTCTTACTTCTTATCACTCTCTGATCTGTGATACATTTACCTGTATATATTCAAAGTATCTACTAATGAAAATATAAGCGTTATGAGGGTAAAGAATCTATTTACTTTGTTAGCTGGTATATTCCAAGCATCCAGAACAGAATCTGGTACATGGTAAATGTTGATAAATATTAGTCAAACAGATAATTCAATGTCCAAATGTGGTGTAGTCCTATTGGAAAAATTAGGCACTGAAGGCTGTCCTGCTGAAACATCTATGCAACTTTGAATCTAGGATGTCAGAGAACAAAAGTATCAGTGTGTATGGGTGAATATGTGAAGTATTGTGATCAACTTTACTATAAAATATAATTTTAAATATGTTTCGGAGAGGAGGATTAACAATATGCTTATAATGCAGTGTTATATAAAGCAGTTATTAGTAAGGAAAGTAATCACTGGGTCTAAACTCAATGTACCCATTCTACTATCATTTGTACAGAAAAAGTTGAAGTGTTAATACGGACACTTGAAGACATTTCTGAGCAGTAATTCTGAAAAGAGGCACTGAGTGATCTGTGTCCTACACTGTTAGAACAGTCTGAGAAACAGAGCCCGCAAATGCCTAGGATGTATTGATACTAGATGGTGATGGGAGCTGAATGTCAATAATGTGCTATCTGCATCTGAGAATCAAAGTCTTGTTTTCTCTATAGTCAGCTCCTCAGTTTACTCTGTTTTGCTGAGAGTCTGGTGCCATGTTTTCTGACTCGGTGTGAGTATTTATTGGGTTTGGTTTTTTTTTTGAGGGGAGAAGCATAAGAAATAAATGACCATAAGTAACTTTAAATGCATGAGTAAAATTTTATTTTAATAATTGCTACTGAAGATCTTTCATCATTTATCACAACCCACCTTAATTTTTCTTACATCATTGGTGAATTCATTGTAGAGATGAGGGAATTCATATGCATATAAGTAGAATTTTAAACAATCCATTAACTACCAGACTTGCCGTTAAAAAGATGAATTTGACAACCCAAGCAGTCAGCTGTCGTTGGTCATCAGGTCTCACCTCCAATATTACTCTCCCATTTATCTCACCCACCAACCACAATAGTCACTATTTTCCATGGCCAGGATAGAGGTAGAAATATTTTGTCAGAGATTGTCTTTCAATGGTGGGCATCTGGGCTTTAGGACCTGGTTTTTCAAATGATTGTTGTACCTAAAACAAAAACAAAATCAAAAACGATCTAGATGAGATATGACCCTTTTAAACTCTCAGAACTTACCTTGTACCATGAACAAGGAAATGACAGAAATGAAACGTGCTTCTGAAGTTGATGTGTCCAACCACACAGATATTCTAACTGCCCACCACTGCCACCACACTGCCTCTTAGAGTTGATGCCATGCCACACTGTACTCTCAACCCCAAAATAAACACCCCTAAGCCAAGGCCTTTCAATCTCCATTTCTTCTATTTTGCATTTCTGATTTACAGATCTGACAATCAGTTATCCCTTAGAATCTCTTCACGAGAACCTAACTACAGAAGACGACCTTCAACCTCACCAAGACTGCCTCCTCAATTTAAGGAGACTTAAATCCTAAGATCTTATCTTTAGGGCCTGAACCCTGAACACATTTCACATCTCATCAGGAAACTGAGCTCTGAAGTCTTTTAAATGAAATGATGAATGAGACCAACTAACACTAAATTCAGCATTTCTATGTTTTTGTTCAGAAATGCAATGGAAAGTATGATAGCTAATTTCTATTTATACTAAAGGATTTAACTTCCTAGGTCTTCATACACAGAAACCCTGACTCATTTTATGATGCACTCTTCTTTAACCTACAGAAAGTATACCTGTCTTTTCCCCAACAGTGTTACTGTTCCTTCAAGTTTTATTTAATTTAAAAACAACCAAAATTTCCTGTGTTCGTAATGCCATGCTCCTCTTCTCTAAAAAAAGTAGGCACAATTATTTATTCATGCATGCACCTATTTATTCAATTAATATTAATTGAATGTCTGTAATGTGCCAGGCCTGTTGAGGTGTTGAGCAAAGACTTATGCCATGTGTGCTCCATTGACCCCTCTGTCACCAGGATAGAGCCCATCACCTATGTTGCTACCCAATAAGTATTTATTAAATAAATTATGCATTTAAAATGAATTCAAAGCTGTTTCCACTTACTGAATTATAAGAACTGATATCCCATGACATACAAGCTTCTGACTGTATCATTTTGTTTTGCTTTTATCACCTGCTGTGATATATTGATATTTTCTTTTTCTAAACCAGATTTTAAATACCAGTGCACAAGAAGTAAGGTAGCACTCTTCTTTGACTTGCCTGACAAAGTTTGTTACTGTTACTTGAAAAGTGAATAACGATAATGATAAATTCTTCCTGGAAAAAAAAATGAATGAATGGAAAAGAAAAGAAAAACTTACCATCTGAAATATTTCCATTAGGTGATAGCAGCAAGAATATTCCTGGAAGCATGAGATGAGCTCTGTGATGAACAGGGAACCCCTAGTGGTGTCTCTCCAAGAAACATTATCTAAGACAACAGAAAGCAGTAAGCTTTGTACTCTGGCCTTCATAATTTATTTGTTTAAATTTTTGATGTTGGTACATTAAGAAGTTTACCTCTGGAATCAATTTTCACAGGTTTAGGGGAAGCAGTTGTAACCCAGCATTTACATATTTTCTACAGAGAGGAAACAGAAAGGCTGGCAAAGGTTGAACTAAAGCAGCAGCTAGTCAGAATTGCGAGAGATTGCATAGTGATTCTGTTTTGATGCTTGAATCTGACTTCATATAATGTGTCTCATGTTCATTCACTTGGCATTGAATGGAGGCGTGGGAAATAACTGTAATTATCCCACTTTACAGAGGAAAGACTAGAGGTTCAGACGCATCAAGGAACTTCCTAATGTTTACACAATGAGTAAGCAACAAAAACCTGCCACCTGGCTTCAAGGTGGCTTACAGATTACACCACATTTTCACAATATAATAAGCAAAATGATGAACAGGTTGCAGTTTCAGTTGCAGAACTTGGATAAGTGCTAGAAATCTACTGCAGAGCATGGTGCCAATAGTTAAAAATACATGGGATACAATACTGTATTACATCCTTAGAAACCTGCTAAGTGGGTAAATTTTTATTTCAAATATCCTTTCTCTCTCTGTCTCTGTTTTGTCTCTCTCTATCTTTCTCTGTCTTTCTCCCTGTCTCTCTCTCACACTCACTCACACACACAATGATGATAATCATAAATGGAGAGCGGGAGGAATGTTTTAAAAGTGAGGAATAAGTTTATGGCACAGATTTTGGTGATGGGTTTCATAGATGGACACTTATCTCTGAGCCTATTAAGTTGTATATGTTAAATGTGTATAGTATTTTGTATGTCAATTATGCCTCAATGAAAGTTGTCTTGAAAAATACAGCTTAAAAATCTCAAAAATTTGCAAATTAGACACAGTCAAAAATAAGTTTCCTTAAAATGATTACTTAGTGGTGAGCTATCAAACGCTGTTCCCTGTGAGTAGGCCTAATCAGCTCAACATCATCTCCAACTCCTTGTAAAGGGTATCCCCAATCCCACTGGGACATGCATTGGCACTGCTCTAGGTAGAGTCAGTTGGGAAACATGGACAAAAGCCCTGAAGTTGATACCTGAGAAAGGACAATTAGTCCTGGAATCCTTAAACTCTCTACTCAAAATATTAAATAGATTCAACAAACATCAGAATCAATTATTAACACTTAAATAAAAGAGGTTCGTTCTGTTAGGATCCTTTTTTAACGTGGTATGCCTTTGACTGTAAAGTGTAGCATTCCTATGAAAAACACCATTTTAAACAATGTGATAATGATGTTGCTGTAAGATCATTGCTGTGTAGAGCCTGTTTTGATTTTTCTAGAATCATTCCAAGGCAGCTTCAGGACCACAGATTCCTGGTTGCCACTAAAAGACACATACGTGGGGTTGAGGAACAGAATTTAACGAAGTCCTTCTCCACATGAGTCTTGCAAACAGCATCATTCTTCATGTCCTGAGGTGTCTGTGTAGATCTCATAGGCAAGGCTGCTGGGGAGTCTGTGACCCACACCTCACCATAGTTTCCTGTGGAGACATAAATTTTCTATGCACCATCATGCTTCTCTCAGTTCGACCATTTCAATTGCCCACCTCATTCTTTTGGAATGTTCATTCTGATTATTTTCATACAGACACACATAATAATTTCCTTTCTAATAATTAATAGAATAATGGGGTGTTGCTATTACATGATGGTCCCCTTTCAAAACTAAGTCTCTCAAACCAGATCATGTCAGAATGTCCATAAAACATGTACATATCAAACTATCATTAAAATGATAGTTTGAGCTGGGTTCGGTGGCTCAGCCTGTCATCCGTGCCTTTGGGAGGCTGAGGTGAGTGGATTGCCTGAGCCCGCAATGGGCAGCGAGACCTCATCTCTATAATAAATCAAAAAATCAGCAGGGCATGGTAGCGCATGCCTGTAATTCCGGCTACTGGGAAGGCTGAGGCGGAAGGATCGCCAGAGCCCAGCAGGTCAAGGCTGCGGTGGCCGGGTGCGGCCACTGCACTCCAGTCTGGGCAAGCGAGTGAGACTCCAACTCAAAAAAAAAATGATAGTTTGAATATTTCTGGTTTAACCTTGACTTAGGAATTCTGATGATCTCCTTTGTCTTTTACCCTGGATGAAATTGTGTAGCTATTTTTCAGCTGATCATGTAATGTATCCTAATACCAGCCTCACTGAGAAAGTGTCCTCTGAATTCCATGTTGCTTAATTGCACTACATGGGTTCGAAGATTGTTTCCCATAGGTGTAAATCGTATGTCACTATCCTTAGTAAACTCTTTCAGAACTTTTGAGTTTCCATCTGAGGACTCACCACCTCTGCAGGCCTGGACAATGATGACCTTGGGTTTGTCCTTTAAACTACAGCAGTTGCGGTTGTTGAATATCTCAAAGATGGTGTCATAAGGAAGCACATCTGGTTTCTCTTTCCTGTCCTTTGTTCCACAGATTCCATTCAGGATGCCATGAGACATGAGCACCAAGAATGTGCTGTCTGAGGACTTATGTTCTGGTCTGGCTGCAAATTTCCGCAACTCTGTCTCCATTTCCTGGAAAAGTCCCACGTGACATCAGTACAGCAAGCATCGCAATTAATCTGACCTCCTAGATTCACCATGAGCAACAAGAGAATTAGACATGACAATCACCTGGTGTCTTCTCGTACTGGTTACTCAATGATGATAGCAGTTTTATTTTATCTTTTTCTTAACAGAGAGTGGGTTCCTATGTTCTTTTCCTGCTGTCATACATAAACTGTCTTCTTGAGATATTGTCTATTATGTATGTCACTCATGTTATTTCTTCTTTTCCATCTCTTCTCCTTTCTGTCCTAGCAAGAGTCATTGGTTATAAATGCATCAAGTCCCTTTACTTCTAAAACCCACCCCATTGTGCTTAGAATAAAACTCACTTGTGGGTTGACTGTCCTCCACACTCCTCTGCTCCCTTCTCCTTTAAATGCTAGTCACACCCCTCATCTCTCTGTGCCTCTCTCACGCCTTTTTCATTTCTGGTTTGGCTCCTTCCTGTGTAGCCCCTCCTCCTTGGAAGGTGTTTGATACCATTTGTATCGATGTCCCCTCCAGAGCACATGTTGAAATGGGATCCCCAAGGTAGGAGGTGGGGCCTAGTGGAAGGTGACTGCATTATGGTGGGTCCCTCATAAGTGGCCTGGTGCTCTTATTGCTGAAATGAATAGGTTCCACATCTGTTAGCTCTGATTGTTTGAAGGACCTGGCCCCGCCTCTTCTAGTTCTTACTCCTGCCCCAGCCACTTGCCACACCTGCTCTCTCTCTCTCTCTCTCTCTCTGCCCTCCACCAGGATTGCAAGCTCCTGAGGCCTCATTAGAAGCCCTGCAAATGGTGGCACCATGCAGAACTGTGAGACCGACTATTCTCTATAAATACACAGCCTTGGGTATTTATTTATAGCAATGCAAAAATGGACAAATACACACTGCACTCACAGTTTTTCTAGAGTATCACCTTCAGGTTGGCTAGTTTCATCTCCTGTGCTGTCGCCCCACCAAGCTTTTCTGGACCACCCTATCAAACATTGCTTCCAACCCACCAATTCTCTCTTGTGTTTTCTTTACTCTTTTCTTTTCACTTACTTTTGACTTTCTTTTTGCTGTTATGTAGACAGTGAAATGTCTGAAATTGGTTTTTTGCTTATATTTTGACTGGTCTCCGCTTTAAACTAGATCAAAGTGGCTTATGCCCAGTGCCAGGAAGAGCTCTTGGAGCTGAGTTTAGGACTTGATATTTGTTTTTATGTGTGCATTCTTGCTTGGCAGTCATTATTCTAGAATTTTCTGGGGAATTTTGAGGGAGAATCCCCAGTAACCCACTTCACAACTCAATGAAAATTGTTAAAAACACATGCCAGTCATGTTTTGTCCAGTTTCATGGAGTTGAGGAGCTCAGAGGAGATAAATTTTACCTACTACCTTCATTTAGTACATACACACACACACACACACACACACACACACACACACACACACACACACCACACATATGGCCTGAGTTTGTTAAAGCTTTTTTTGAGCTTTAATAAAGCTAACTAGTTAATAGAAGAATTTGTGAGAAGAATTGTGAGGGGCTGTTACCTCGGCTGTGAGGTTCTCTTTTACATCCACAGTGTAGCCCAAGTTCTCAAGCAAACACTTCATCCCTGTGGTGTCAATGTCAGCCCGTCTCTTGAAGGATGATGGTCAAACTCTGTATTGCAAATAATGAGAGCCAGGAAAGTGCGATCTTTTTTCTCCTTTATTGGATAGATCTGGAGAAGATAGATGAATGATGATTTGATTTACTCTCTTCTCTTTTGAATGCCTGTATACCCGTAGATGTTTTACTATGGTCTCATGAAGCTGCCCTTCCCTACCTCTGCTAGAGGATACTACCTTCTACTCTCTCAAAAACCCAGAGGAAAAGCTAGGATGTATCTAGAAGAGGTACTCAGAAATCTTGAAGAAACTAGAATAATTTCTACCTACTCTGTCTACCTTTTGTTCTCCACCTACGCAATTCTTTCTTGCGTCCGAAGTTCAGTTCAACTTCACAAAAAACAAGAAACATTTTTCGTTGTTTCCAGTATAAGCAATTACTGCAAATCCACATTATCTTATACATACTATGATTCTATGGCTAAAGACGAAATTGTCATACATCAAAAATAAATAGAATAAATAAATGAACAAAATGAAGGGTCTGCATTTTATTATGGGTTGAAATAGAATTAGAATCTGTCTAAAGTCACGAAATCCCTTCTTTGTTGAAAACATCTATTAAAAAGGTTACCACTGTTCTCATCCCTAATTAATAGTGCTTTAAGACACTGTGGATTTGAACCAGGCACAGTGACTCACATCTGTAATCTCAGTGCTTAGGAGGCTGAGTTCACAGGACTTCTTACGAGCAGGAGTTCATGACGAGCCTCGGAAAATTAGTGAAATCCCCATCTCTACAAAAAATACAATTAGTTGGGAGTGGTTTTGCATAGCTTTCATTCTAGCTACTTAGGAGGCCAAAGAAGCAGGATCTATTGAGCCCAAGAGTTCAAAGTTGCTGATTTGGCCACTACATTCCATTCTGAGGTAAGGCAAGACCTTGTCTCAAAAGAAGAAAAAATAAATGTAGTGCGTATAGTGAAGCCAATTGTTTCTCTCTTTCTGTTTCATGCATAGAGCACAGCACCTGTCCATCCTTTTTTCTCTTTTCTTTACACAGTCTCAGGGATTCTTCATGAGAACAAAGCTTGAGGGAATTTGGAGATTCTGTTGGCTCAGCTGGTCCAGGAAGAGCTGCAGGATACATCATATAATATAAATTGTGATTTCTGCCTCTGTGAACTGACTTATTACCTAAGAAGACCAAGAAAGGAGAAAATCTTGGAAGAAGAATCCTTTACATATAGGGGTTATAACTGAATCTAACTCTCACTTAGGGAGCTGGATTATTACTAAGAAAGAAGAGTCAAATCCTTGATAGAGAATCAGATCCACCCTTCTCCCCAAAATAGTAGATTCCCATAATTATGGGAAAAATATCTCAGTCATTTGGGGTTAAATCTGGCTTTTCCATATTCAGAAGTAACAGGTTAATTTTTCCCATGGTTTTACTCTAGGTTTTTCATTCATACATGTGGACTTTCCTTTGTGTCTGAGCAAAATATTGGAGCAAATATTGGGCAGAGTGCTATTGGAAATACAGTGTGAGTCCCATGTGTCATATTAAAATTTTTAATACGATACTTATAAAGTAAAACTAAACAAATGAAATTAATTTCATTAATATGCTTCACTGAACACAGTATATCCAAAATACTATCATCATAACACGTGGTATTAGAAATAGATCAAGTACTTAATAGCTACATATGGATAGCGGTTACCATGCTGAATAGTACAATGTCTGATTTTGGGTTGTGCCCTCTTAACCCTTACAACACATACAGAAAAAGGCAGATATCACACACTTAATGAAATCTTGAATTCTCTATCATCCAAGTGCTATTTTTACAACAATCTTAACATAAATTCTTAACCTTTCTAGAGAAATGGACTTCAACTATTCTCACTAAAGTTAGCTATTTAATGGACAAATGCTGTCTAGTAAGGATAGTGCCGTGTCCAACAACAAAGCAGCTTTTTTTTTTTTTGGTCAGATATTCTGATATAATTCTGGGTATCTTGCCTCTAATGTGCTGAACAGCCAACACTAAAGTTTTAAACCCATGTTTTATAATGTAAGGAATAATATGTTTCTTTTGAACCATTTGTTTCTGAGACATTCTGATCTCTCTGGTAGAGAAATGTAATATAATCAGACAGTACTTGACCTCATTTGTCTGAGATTGTGTGAGAGACTGGGAAATTCTAGAGCCCTCCCTTAAAGGAGAAAGGAAAAGGAATTTCCAACAAAAATAACTTAAAAACAAAAATTAGAAGTTTACCAAGATCTAGTACAGGGAGGTTTTATTTTCTTCCATGAAAGGAGTTGACGGTTACGTGTTTCTATTCAGTTACAAGAGCTAACCAGATGTTTTCTTATTTATTTTAATGAGAAAAGTAATTTTCAGGGTTTTGTATATTTCTTCTCTTTCAATCATGTGTTACCATTAGTTTTTTTTTAACAATTATTTAGATAAATGTCTTTCTAAAAAGTGTGATATTAGCCTAAACTCTGGAGGCGCAGCAAGTTGTGAGAATATGTAAAGATGCCAAACCTGCTGAGAATTTATTTTTACAAACTAAACAGTGACACATGCTCTTCCTTCTTGTCTCATAAATTCTGCCATTGTGAAGACAGCCAGGGTCCTGAGGTATTTTCTAGAGGGTATGTTTTCTTATCTAAAGTTTCCAGTTTCTGATTTATTTACAGATTTGGAGAACTTTCTAACTTAGTAATCTTCTAATCATCATTATGTACCTATGTAGAGATATAGTATTTTCAAGTAAAGTCATGAAAAAGAATGTCTTCCTTATAGTCAATATAAAATTAGTATTAAAAACAAATCATTTCATTACAAAACCATAAATATTATAGAGCAGTCTGTTGTCTGGAGGAAGTTCTGATTAGCTTGCCAATGCAACAAAGAAATGTGAAAATTAGGAGATTTGATGAAAATTTTAATTTCTGAGTCTTATCTGGTTGCCTTAATGAAATGCTCAGAAATCTTTCTAAGTTGATACAAAAAGAAAGGATGAGACAATGCAATCTGCCTTGGCAGGTAAGAAATAACGTTGTTATCTTTTCAACTAAATAACATGACTTGACGCATTGTATGTATGTATATAAGAATTTGTTAAACGAAAGAAACCAATAAATAGCTTAAATTCTTCCTATCCTCCACTCCATAACCTCAGTACTGTGCTGGAAAACCTCAGGATGTATCCATGGCTAAAGGCCTGGTCAGAGGCCTTTACCTGTTCTAATAACCCTGCTCACCCAGCATCCTGGCCTGGGTACCCAAATTGTCTGGGGAATCACCTGGAGAATCCAAACTCTGATAAGACACCAAGACCCCCTTCCTGAGAGGGTCTGCAGCTGCCTCTTTTCTGCCACAGCTTCTGCTGATTACCATAGGGCATTTCAGTTTAGAGTTGACTGCTCATTGTGATTCCTGGAGTTGCTAAAATCATTTTTGAAACATCTATTACTTCAATTCTCATTCCCATTTGCTGCATTATTGGTGATTTTCAAAAATCAAGATTGTTCCTATGCCATCCCAGGTAAAAGAAAAGGAAAAATGCTGCAAAACGACCAGTTTCAATATTGAGAATTCAGCCTTGGATACGATCATGGTGAATTATCCTATTAGCATGTGCTTCCTGATGGTGGGAACTTGCCTTTTCACACACAACAGCTTATTGAAAAAACTCATTTGATTTAGTGAGGTCTCAGCAAATTATATTGCCTTCATTCACTATTTTTCATTATTAGCAAATTCTGGAACTTCAGGACTGAAGATTTTGGTTTAAACTCTGTGACAAACGGAGTCTGCCAGTAATAAACTTGTACACAAGAACATTTAGGCTCAAATAATACTCATAATTCAATCTGAATCAAAAGTTGTGAGAAGTTGTAAAGTTTTATATATTTTATACAGTTATCTGATCATCTTTCGTTAATCACAGAAGTGGGTGCACCCTGGAATAGTCTAAATCTTGACATCCACATAATAATTATTATAACTAATATTGATTTCATGTAAATAACTACATATATTTAATTCATTTGTTTATTCATCCTATATTAAGTATCTGCTATGTGTCAGAAAGTGTTCCATTGTTATTCATTGGTACAAAAAAAACCATTAATCACGTTCCTGTGGAAAAAGCTTGGTAAATGCTACTTTTGTTTACTGAGATGAAAAGGGAATAAAAGTGGAATAGTTTTGTTTGGGAAAACAAACGTTTAAGTTTAGATATAATCGTTTTATGAAGGAAGTGAAACACTGCAGAGAAATGTTGAGTGTGTAGCCAGAACTAAATGGGGCTCAGAGAAGAAATTCTTGAATGAAAGCTAATTCTTGAGAGTTGTTAGCATATTCCTGGCATTATTGTTACCAGCCTTACAAAACCTTATGAGAAGGTATTGAGATTGTCCCCATTTCACAGATACTGAGATTGATGACTAGACAGTTAACCTGTAATCCCAGCACTTTGGGAAGCCGAAGAGAGTGGATTGTCTCAGCCTGTGGGTTCGAGACCAGATCGGATTACTTGGTGAGGCATTGTCTCTACAGTAAATAAAAAAAAAATTAGCAGTCGTGGTAGCGCATGCCTGTGGTTCCAGCTACTTGGAAGGCTCTGGTGGAAGGATCGTCGGAGCCCAGCAGGTTGATGCTGGAGTGACCGTGAGTGTGCCAGTGCACTCCAGCCTGGGCGACAGAGTGAGACTCTGACTCAAAAAATAATAAAATAAAATAAGACTTGCAGGATATCCCATAGTTCACAGGTGCCAGAATCTAGCACTCTTTGTACAAGGTCTCTACTGGTAACTATGTGTGAGCAGACTGCACACAAGGACTTCGTTTTTAAGCTAGTTGAAATCTGAATCCCACGCCATAAAAGACAAGGTGGTCTCTAAAAAGACAATAATAGGTGAGTGAGAATGATACCTTTGTAAAGTAAAGGAAGACCACAGAGGACACTGCATGGACTTTAGGATTGAATAGGCTGTGAAAATTTTGAGATATCTATTGTAAAAGATCTGGTCTTACCTGCTATCCTGTTGAACTTCTGAACCATATTAAGAAGCACTGGAATAAACGTTTGATCTGTCATATGTTTCTCTAGCACAAAGTCTACCAAGACCCGGACTTTGTTTTCAAGGTCAGCATGATAATATTTTCTCTTTTCCTCTTCCTTCAGTTTCAGCATATTTTGCTCCAAGTTATTCAAAATTCTATGACCGACAGCTTTGCTCGTGGATCTAAAAATACTAAGTATTTTATTGGCCAGTTCATCTTCTGTGAGAAATAGAAAGACACTTCAACTATGGGCACAGCTTAAAGAGTGTTGCACTCACTTAAGACATCGCTCTGTGTTGTGAAATACTCCTGAAAATACATTCTGCTTCACCATCTCTCCAACAAATGTTTACTCACCTTTTTTACTGTAACTATAGAAGTCACTCACCTCATCAGATTCATACTAGGCTGTGTTTATGGATTCACTGCCCTTAACTTGTTTTATTCTTGTTATTATATACATTTCGTTTTTATATATGTTTTGGTTTTGTTACTATATATATGTTATATATAAATATTTAATAATCTAATATTTATGTATAGTTCTCATTCTTCTTCTGTGGCATTGATCCTAATGGTAACTTCCTGGTCATCCATTGTACTTATATTTCTTTCTCTTGCTCACATCCCATGATAATGGTGTTCTTTCTAAAATATGTGCTCCAAAGAGCTCTTTTCTAGATTTGTAATATCAAATATGTGCACTTTTGTAGATTAGTGAATTTCTTCTGCCAGATTGTAGGTTTTTTTCTCTTCTCTGTCTTCAGTTTCCTTGAAGAAAGCACTTTGTCTTTGAATATGCATTTTTTTCACAAACCTTATACCCACATCTTTATGCTCAAAATGCTTAACCATACTTAATACGCTTGGTAAGAAGATTAACTAACAAAGTTTTGAATGCATCTATTTTTTTTTTTTTTGAGTTGGAGTCTCACTCTGTCGCCCAGACTGGAGTGCAGTGGCCGCTCCCAGCCACCGCAGCCTCGACCTGCTGGGCTCCGCCGATCCTTCCGCCTCAGCCTTCCCAGTAGTCGGAATTACAGGCATGCGCTACCATGCCCTGCTGATTTTTTTATTTACTGTAAAGATGAGGTCTCGCTGCCCAGGCGAGTCTCGAACACACGGGCTCAGGCAATCCACTCCCCTCAGCCTCCCAAAGGCGCGGGATTACAGGCTGAGGCACCGAGCCCGGCTGCATCTAGATTGTTAATTCTTCAGAATTTTTGTTATCAATCAAAATTTAGACTTGAAAATAATATGATGATTAATCTTCCTGTGTGGTGGGTTAATTAGACACCAAGTTAATGTATTGTTCCTTAGTATAATTTGATTTTTATAGGGAAACATAGACATCAAAGTAATAAATCTTATCTCTGGCACTCTACTAACTATTATGATTGACTAGTGAAGAAACAAATTGCATTCTAGTGGGAAAAACTGGGTAGATGTTAGTTTTGTTTCATGAGATTGAAAAGGTATGCAAGTAAAATAGATTTGGTCAGGAGAATACGTATTTAATTTTGATATCTTAGTTTAATGAAACTAGTGAAACACTTCAGCAATTGTTGGAGGTGTAGCTAGCTGAGTCTAGAGTTCAGAGAAGAGTGTTCTGGATGAGAGTTGGTATTTGGGGGAAGTTTTATCATGTGTCCGGCATGACTATTTTTCTAGCCTTCCACAGCCTTGTAAAACAGTAATGGAACTTTCGCATTTCAAATATATTAAGACAGATGACTAAGGAACTAGAGAGATAGAGAAACTTGCATGACATCACAGAGTTCACAGTTGACCGAATCCAGGTTTAGGTTTAGGTATTCTTTATATCTGTATCACAAGGTCTCTGCTAGTAACTATGAACAATCTACAACAAGGACTTAGTTATTTTTTGCTAGTTGGAAACTAGATTCTACCCCCGCAAAAGGCAAGGTGCCCTCTAAAAGGACAGCAATAGTTTCAGCAAAAATGACACTTTGGTAAAGGAAGGATGGAGTGTCACAGAAGATGCTACATGTTGGAAATTTTGAGACAGCCATTGTAAAAGATCTAGTCTCACCTTCTGAACTGGTGGCCTTTTGATGCGTCTTACAGAGACCTTGGAAAATCATTTGAGCTCCCACAAAAGTTTTTCGGACAGAGGATCTAGAGATCAAGGTCTTGTTTTCAATTCTGGCATCTTCTTCTTTTTTCTTTTCCTCTTCCTTCAATTTCAGCACATTTTGATTTACTGAGTTATCCAAACTGCCATGATGGGCATCTTTCTTCATGAATAAAGGAGTCTTATGTGGGTTTTTTTTGCACTTTTCTGTTAGAAATAGAAAGACTTCAATTGTGGGCACACCTTAGAATTTTGCCTTTACTTTACCCATAGCTCTGTAATGTAAAATACCCCTGAAAATACATCCTATTTCATCATCTCCCCAACAAATTATACACCTCTTTTATTGCACCTGTAGAGTTCTCTCACACAAAAAATACATACAAAGCCGGGCTTGGTGGCTCAGCCTGTAATCCCACGCCCTTGGGAGGCTGAGGTGAGTGAATTGACTGAGCCTGTGGGTTCGAGACCTGCCTGGGCAACTTGGAGAGACCTCACCTCTACAATAAATCAAAAAGGAGTCGGTTGTGGTAGCGCGCGCCTGTAGTTCCAGGTACTCGGAAAGCTGAGGCGGAAGGATCTCCAGAGTCCAGCAGGTCGAGAGGTCGAGGCTGCAGTGGCTGGGAGCGGCCACTGCACTCCAGTCTGGGTGACTGAGTGAGACTCCAACTCAAAAAAAAAATTATATATATATATTCATTGTCACTTAAGACTTAATTTCTTGTTTCATTTAGTTTTTTTTTTTTTTTTTTTTGAGTTGGAGTCTCACTCTGTCACCCAGACTGGAATTCAGTGGCCGCTCCCGGTCACCGCAGCCTCGACCTGCTGGGCTCCGGCGATCCTTCCGCCTCAGCCTTCCAAGTAGCCGGAATTACAGGCATGCGCTACCACGCCTGGCTGATTTTTTGATTTATTGTAGAGATGAGGTCTCGCTGCCCAGGCGGGTCTCGAACCCGCGGGCTCAGGCAATCCACTCACCTCAGCCTCCCAAAGGCGTGGGATTACAGGCTGAGCCACCGAGCCCGGCTTCATTTAGTTTTTTATACTTTTTTTTTTTTGAGTTGGAGTCTCACTCTGTCGCCAAGACTGGAGTGCAGTGGCCGCTCCCGGCCACTGCAGCCTCGACCTGCTGGGCTCCGGCGATCCTCCCGCCTCAGCCTTCCGAGTAGCCGGAATTACAGGCATGTGCTACCACGCCCGGCTGATTTTTTGATTTATTGTAGAGATGAGGTCTCGCTGCCCAGGCAGGTCTTGAACCCACAGGCTCAGGCAATCCACTCATTTCAGCCTCCCACAGGCGCGGGATTACAGGCTGAGTCACCGAGCCCGGCTAGTTTTTTATACTTCTAATCTCCTTTTGGTGGCACTGGGTCTAATTCTGACCTCCTGATCATAGACTGTATTTGCATTTCTCCTTATTTTACTCACAACCTGTGGTACTGATGGTCTTCCTAAAATGTGTGTTCCCATGCAAGTTTCTGTTCTAGTCTAGACTGTATATTCTTCCTACTAAGCTGTAGGATCTCTGCTCATCTCTATATTTAATTTCCCTGGTGAAAGCACAATGTCTTTGAGTTTGCATTTAATACAAATTTTATACACACCAATTCATGTTCAAAATGTTTTCATGTACTTAATATGCTTGCTAAATACATAAATTAAATAACAAATGCATCTAAATTACTAATACTTTAGGATCTGGGTCTCAATAAAAAATTAGAATTAAAAATAAACTTACAACTAATCTTCCAGTATGGTGAGTAATTTTATACCTCAGTTTATATTTCTGTCCTTAGCATAATTTGATGTGTTATAGAAAAGTACAGATATTAAAATACAAATCTTTTATTTCAATACAACAGATATAATTTAGATAGGTTTCTATAGGAAGACCAAGCATCTCATACATTTTCAATTAACTCTATAAAGATAGTTATTCAGTCTATTTAGACGTAAGGACAGCTATGACGAAGAATGTAATTTTCTAAGGAAAATGTTTCAGGACTTTGAGCAAGAACCACAGTCCAAAAGCATCAGCCTCATTGTTCATGTTATCTCCAGTTAGTATTTCCATAAATGTTTCTTTGAAAATATTATGAGAAAGACACAAAGAAGTTACAAAACAGGAAAAAAGTTAACTAATATCAATTAACATAATAAAAGGCAACATCTGTGCACTTATTAGGATTAAAAAATAAATACATATAGAGCAATGCGAATCATCATTATAATTATCAATATTGTTTACAAATCTCAGTATTAAGTACTTCACAAATGTTGATATAATATGCAGTGGGATAGTTATTATTTTCTCTATTTCATAGATTATTTCAATTATAGCTTGTTCCATATCACACAAATCATGATTCAAATCCTCTTTTAACACTATGTTCTATGTAGTTAACCATCCATACAACTCAAAAATAATAGTTAGTGCTCATTAAAAGCTCAACATGCCAAGTGCTTCACTGAAATTTCCCAACAATTTCTTGTAAAATGGATATTAACATCTCATACATGAAAAGGGAAACACACGCAGAGAAGTTACTTAATTGACCTAAATTGTATGAAAATAATACAGAGTGTGTAGTAACCAGGGAATAGGGACCGAAATCCAGCGGTTCAGATCCAGAACTCTCTCTCTGAAATCCTCAAACTACATTGCATGGCATATGGCAAAGAGCTGCTTAAGAGAATATGAACAAGATATATAAGGAACTGAGAAAAAAAATGAGTACATTCCAGCAAGTAGATCACAAAGTCTTCTTTTTTTAATTTTTTTTTTAATTTAAAGATGTGGGGTACAATTCATGGTTAGGTATACAAATGTTCATTATATGCAGGTACCCTTATTGATGAGGTGTGTCCCTCCCTCCCCTGGCAGTTTCCCTCATCTATCAATCCCTTTCTTACAGTATTATGATAATTGTTCAGGGCCTGCTTATGAGTGAGAAGATAGGGTACTCTGTTCTTTGTTTCTAAGAAAGATCACTGAATATGATAGACTCTAAATCAATCCAAGTTGCAGCAAAATCCATAGTTTGTCCATCTTTATGGCTGCATAATATTCCATTGTGCATACGTATCACTTTTTTTTTTTATCCAGTCCAGCTTCCATGGGCAACATGTTTGGTTTCATGTTTTTGCTATTGTGAATTGAGCTGCAACAAACATGCGTCTGCAGGCATCTTTTTTGTAGAATGATTTGAGTTCCTCTGGGTATATTACCAATAGGAGAATTGCTGGGTCATATGGAAGGTTCATTTCTAGTTCTTTCAGAAATCGCCTTCCAAAGAGGTTGCACTAGTTTGCATTCCTATCAGCAGTGTGGAAAAAGTTCCCTTTTCTCTGCATTCTTGCCAGGATCTGTTGTTTGTTTTGTTAATGATGGCCATTCTTACTGGGGTTGGAAGCTATCTCAAGGTGGTTTTGATTTGCATTTCTCTGAAGAATAGCGAGGCTGAGTACTTTTTCATGTGTCTTTTTGCTGCCCATATATCTTCTTTTGAGAAGTGTTTATTCATGTCTTTTCCCACTTTTTAACAGGGCTGTTTGTTTTTTTCCTTTAGTGTATTTGAGTTCCTTGTAGATCCCAGAAGTTTGACCTTTGTCAGATATACAGTAGGCAAATATTTTTTCCCACTCTGTGGGCTGTCTCCCTGCTTTCTTGATGGTTTCTTCTGCTTTGCAGAAGCTTGCCAGTTTGATGAGGTCTCACTTGTCTATCTTATTTCTTATGGCATGGACATTTAGGGCTTTGATCAGGAATTGGATGCCAGTTCCAATTTCCATAGGGGTGTCTCTTGCATTTTCTAAGATTCTCATAGTTTGAAGTTTTATGTTACAAGAGGCAAAAAACTGGTCTTGAAATACAAAGTACAGATTTAGGGACACTGAGTTTAAAAGTTTGCAAACAGAACACAGGTTAGTATTTGGAATATGTACTGTACCTGAGTTCAAGATTTCTGTTTTAATTATTTGTGTATTAAATAAACTAGTATAGTGGTGCCTAGTATACTGAAAGGACGGTGTGTTTAAGCAGTAAAACTAAATAGGTTTACAACTCCATAAATGCCACATATGACAAATTCATACTTAATGCCCTGCTCAAAGATAAAAGGTTAAAAGGTTTTCTCCAAGTTCAGAAAGAAGACAAAATATTCACTTTCATCACTTCTATGTAATACAGTACCAGAAGTCCTAGCCAGAGCACTTAGATAACAGTAAGAAATAAAAGTGTCAAAGTTGGACAGAAAAAAATTAAAGTGTACCTTTCTATGGATGTCATGATCTGACATCTAAAAAAAACCCTAATGAATTCATGAAAGTTTTGTTAAAACTAATAAAAAATCAGAAAATTTGAAGGACATAAAATCAACTTTAAAAAAATAAGTCACATTTCTTTATAAAAAGATACTATTTGAAAAAAAATCAAGAAAATGATCTCATTTAAAATAGCTACAACCTGCTTATTGTTGATATATAATAATGAGACTGTCTTTTGCACATTTGTTTTGTATTCTGAGACTTTGCCAACATCATTTATCAGTGCAACCAGGTTTTTGACAGACTTTCTTGGATTTTTGAGGTATAGGACCATATTGTCAGCAAAGAAGGATAACTTTCCACTTTTCCTATTTGGAGACCCCTTATTTCTTTCTCATGTCTAATTGCTACAGCTAGGACTTCCAACACAATGTTGAACAAAGGGAGTGAGAGTGGGCAGCCTTGTCTTGTTCCAGTTTTTAGGGGATGTGTTTCGGTTTCTGGCCATTTAACAACGTGCTGGCTTTGGGTTTATCATAGATGGTACTTACTATTTTGAGGTATGTTACTTCTATACCTAGGAGTTTGAGGATTTTGATCAAGAAGGGATGGTGGATTTTATCAAAAGCTTTTTCTGTATCTAATATAATCATGTGGTTCTTGTTTTTACATCTGTTGATATACTTAATTACATTTAGGATCTTGTGGATGTTGAACCATCCCTGCATCTCAGGGATGAAGTCTACTTGGTCATGGTGGATGATTTTTGAGATTTGTTATTGGATCTGATATGCTAGAATCTTGTTGACAAATTTTGCATCTATGTTTATTAGGGATATTGGCCTGTAGTTCTCTTTTTTTGATGAATCTTTACTTGGTTTAGGTATCAGTGTGAGGTTAGCTTTGTAAAATGATTTGGGGAGAATTCTGTCTTTTTCAATTGCCTGGAATACTTTCAATAAGGTTGATATTAAGCTGACCTAGATAAAAAATTTGGTACATATACACAGTGGAATATTTTGCAGCCATAAAGAAGGACAAACATAGGGACTTCACAGCAACTTGGATGGATTTAAGAGTCTATCATACTCAGAGATTTATCACAGAAATAAAGAACAGAGTGGCATATGTTCTCACTTATAAGTATTTCAATCTTATGAAATTTGTTTATGCTTGATTTATGACTGAAGATGTGATTGATCTTGGAGTGCATTCCATGTGGTGATGAGTAGACACACACACACATGCACCCACACACACACACGCACACACACACACGAAACATCTCATCATCTTTCTAACCAGAGAAATGAAAGACCTTTACAATGAAAACTACAAAACACTGATCAAAGAAATCCAGAAGGACACAAACGAGTGGAAAAATATTCCATGCTTATGGATAGGAAGAATTAACATTGTTAAGATGTCCATTCTACCAGTGACAATCTACAGATTAAACACAATCCCTGGTAAATTACCAACGTCATTCTTCTCAGAGCTGGAGATGCCAATACAGAAATTCATATAGAAGCAAATGAATCACGAATAGTCAAAACAATCCTTAAGATTCCAGAAGCAAAACTTCAATTTCTCAACCAACTCATCTTCATCAAAGCCTCCACCAACAATTACTGGGGCAAGGAGAACCTATTCAGTAAATGGTGCTGAGAAAACTGGTTGACCACATGCAGGAGATTGAAACAAGACTCCTACATATCACAATACACAAAAATCAACTCTAAATGGACCAAAGACCTAAATGTAAAACCTCAGACTATAAGAACCTTAGAAAATGGAGGAGACACCCTTATGGAAGTTGAAACTGGCAACCAATTCCTGATCAAAACCCTAAGTGCCCAGGCCATAAGAAATAAGATAGACAAATGGGTCCTCATAAAACTGACAAGCTTCTGCAAAGCAAAATAAACCATCAAGACAGCTTAAAGAATGGGAAAAAATATTTGTCAACTGTATATCTGGCAAAGGCCTAACTTCTAGGATCTAACTTCTAGGATCTACAAGGAATGCACCAAAAGGAAAACAAAACAAAACAAACAACCCTGTTAAAAAGTGGGCAAACGTCATGAATCAGTGCATTTCAAAAGAAAATATACAGGCCGCCAACAGACACATGAAAAAGTGCTCGGCCTCACTATTCATCAGAGAAATGCAAATCAAAACCACATTGAGATACTACCTAACTCCAGTCAGAATGGTCATCGTTATTAAAACAAATGACAACAGATACTGGCAAGGAAGCAGAGAAAAAGGAACGCTTCTACAGTACTGGTGGGGATGAAAACTAGTTCAATCCCTCTGGAAGACAGTGTGATGATTTCTAAAAGAACCGGACATTGTCCTTTCATATGACCCAGCGATCTCCCCACTGGGAATATACCCAGAGGAACACAAATCATTCTACAAGAAAGATACCTGCACATACATGTGCATTACAACACTATTCACAATAGTAAAAACATGGAACCAACCATGCCGCCCATCAAAACTAGACTAGATTTTAAGAAATGTGGTACATATACACAATGGAATATTACACAGCCATGATAAAGCCAACTAGAGAGACTTCATGGCATCATAGATGCATTCAGAATCTATCATACTCAGTGATCTAGCACAGAAACAAAGAACAGAGTACCACATGTTCTCAACTCATAAGTGGACCCTGAACATTTACCATTATATTATAGGAAAGGGATTGTCAATAGCGTGCTATTGCCTGTGTGGGGGTGGTGGGGACACGACATCAATAAGGATATCTGATCTCAAACCAGAAAAAATGAGGACAAAAGGGAGATCCAGACTTTACCTGTATGCTGGCATAGACCTACTGCTAATTGTACTCACATTTTTAAAATAAAATTAAAAAATTTAAAAAGTGAAAATGAAATAGCTTTCAAAAACCCCACAAAATACTTGTGCATAAATGTAACTAAAGTGGTGGCAAACTTGAACACTTAAAGGTATAAAACATTTATTGACGAAATCGAAGACAAAATCAATAGAAATATGACCTGTGTTCATGAATTGAAAGAATTAATATTAATAAAATGTCCATAGTACAAAGCAATTTATAGATTAAATGCAATTCTTATAAAATTTCAATGACATTTATTACAGAAATAAAAAATGTAAAATTCAGTGAAATCCCAAGTAAATCTGAATAGCCATATCAATCTTTAATAAAGGAGAACAAAGCTGAAAACACAAAACTACCTGCTATGGTTATCAAAATAAAATGGTACTAGCATAAAAGCAGACACAAAGACCAATGGAAAAGGATAGAAAGTACAAAAATAAGCTCTCTTTCTTTTTTTTTTTTGCACTGAATTGATTTTTGGCCCAAATTCTAAGAATACAAAATAAGAAAAAGACAGTCTCTTTAATAAGTGGTGTTAAGAAAATTGGATATCCACAAGCAGAAAAGTGAAATTGGACCTTTGTCTCCTACAATATGCAAATATTAACTTAAAATGGTCTATAGACATAAATACAGAACTTAAACTATAAAACTACTTGAAGAAAGCATAGGCTGAAAGCTCCATGGCATTGGTCTAGACATGAATTTTGGCTATGACATTAAAAACCTGATTTTTTAAAAAGTGAAAATAACAAATGGGATTGCATCTAATTAAAAACCTTTTGCACATCAAATAAAACAATCAACAGAGTGAAAATATAACCAACTGAATGGGAAAAATATCTGCAAACAATACATCTAATAAGGGGTTAATATCCAAAACGTATACAAAACTCAATTCAATAGGAAGTAGACAAACTTATTCAAATATGAGCTAAGGGCCAGGGTAACCATTTTTGAAAGAAGATGCACAAATGAACAACAGGTATGTAAAAAAATTGCCAACATCTCTAATAAGAAAAATTAAAACCATGATGAGATATCATCTCACAACTTTGAGAATAGCTATTATTAAAAAGAAAAAAAATTGAAAGTGTTGGAGAGAATGTGGAGAAAAACTTATGAAAACAATATGGAGACTCTTCAAAAAGTTAAAAATAGAGCATAAGATCCAACCATCCCACTACAGGAAATATATGAAAATGATGAAATCATATGTCAAAGAGATATTTGCACTTCCTTTTTCTTTCTTTTTTGAGTTGGAGTCTCACTCTGTTGCCCAGCCTGGAGTGCAGTGGCCGCTCCTGGCCACCGCAGCCTTGACCTGCAGGGCTCCGGCGATCCCTCCTCCTCAGCCTTCCAAGTAGCTGGAACTACAGGCATGCGCTACCACGCTCGGCTGATTTTTTGATTTATTGTAGAGATGAGGTCTCACTGTCCAGGTGAGTCTCGAACCCGCGGGCTCAGGCAATCCACTCACCTCAGCCTCCCAAAGGCGCGGGATTACAGGCTGAGCCACTGAGCCAGGCTGCACTTCCATTTTCATTGCAGTATTGTTTACAATAGCCAACGTATGAAGTAATCAAAAGTGTCTACAGATACATAAACGGATAATGACAATATGGTTCAAATACACAATGAAGTACTGTTCAGTTGTGAAAACGAAGAAATTCTGTCGTTTATGACAACATAGATGAACCTGGGGAACATTATGATAGGTGAAATAAACCACAACACGCACCAAAACACAAATACCATATGCTCTCACGTATATGTAGAATCTGAAACAGTTAAACTCCTAAAAGCAGAGGGTAGAATCATGGTTACCACAGGTCCTGAGGGCAGAAAGAGAGGCAGGAGGGGAGTTTGGGGAGATGTTGGTAAAAGGAAACAAAATTTAAGTTAGATAGGAGGAATAAGTTCAAAAGCTCTATTGTACAACCTGGAGACTATTGTTAATAACAAGGTATTCTGGAAAATTGCTTAAGAGAGTAAACTTTAAGGGTCCTGACCACAGAAAGATGATTGGCCTATGGAGTAATGCCTATGTTAATTACTCAATATAGGCATTCTGTAGTATATACATATTTCAACCCATCCTATTGTACGTGACGCACATATGTAATGTTTATCTGTAAATTAAATAGATAAATACATTGCAGTAAAAATTAACTAAAGAAGTTTGGCCTGGAGTTCTCTTTTCATAATCTATATATTCTCATGGTATTAGTGATAAGCCTGAAATAATAAATATATGACTCTCAAATTTATATGTTCACTCCACATATGGATTAGAGTATAAAGACCCACACATCTGACAATGAGATCTCTCATCCCCATACCCCACAAGCTCATAAACTCAGCTTTTAGAGGCAACCTGCTCATTTTTATTTCTCTCCTTCATTCCCTCATTCACGTGCTAGCAAATATAAACAGACCTCCAAGAACAAGAAAGCAGCAAACCACGGTGATATGAAACCTCTTTTGCCTTCTTTAAATCTGATTTCTCATCTAGAATAAAATGGTATTGAGATGATTTGCTGACTATTCACAGATTCTGAATACTTCTCTCACTTCTAGGTGTTCATTACTTCTGTTCAGATCAACATGCTTTCTTTGTTAATTACACCACGAATGCTTTCAATCTACTCTTATCTCCCTTTAATCTATTTTTCACAACAAAGCAGAGTGATCGAATCAAAATACTAGTATTTAGATTTGATCGTGGAGCATCTCGACTTACTGTAATCTAGACCTTCTCCTTCAGACGCATCTTCTGATCCTGTCTCTACCTTGCTCATTACATTTGAAACATCTGCCCTTCTTCCAGTGTCCAGAAAGCTCCCCCTGGGGGATCTTTTTCTTTTCAGTCCCCCAACTTCTCCCAGTGTTCTGTGTTGATCCACCCAGTCTCAGGTCCGATGGCCCTTTCTTCAGGGAATCATCTCTGATTCCCCCAGGCCAGACAGTGGGGTCTGAGGTATGTTGTAAAAGAAGGTGAAGAGAGTGAGACCTCAAAGACTCTCAGGTTTGATTTGGGAGGAAGGTTTTTGACCTGGATGATTCACTTGGAACCAAGAAAAAACAAAGGAGATTTCAGAGCGCAATTAGAAACATTCAGAGTTGTCTCACAACACAGCCTCCTGTCTTTTGACCATCCCTTTGATTAGCAGAAGCTGAAAGAGAGAAAAATTAACAACTTTCTGGCTTGAAGACATCTGGAGAACTACTCTCCCCCCTCATCTGTAACACTCTCAAGTCACCTCTGTAACACTAGGTTCCGTGATTCAAGTGAAACACAACCAATAAAAGAAAGGATTCTGCTTTTACACTATTGTCTCACCTCTCTTTTGTTGTTTCATGGCAATACATCAAGTGCTTTCTAAGACCAGAGACCCCTACCCCAAGGCAGAAAAGGACCCCAACTCACCAGCCATAGAGGTAACAGCCTCTGTTCCTTCTTACAGGGCTGAAGAGCACCTGAGACAGAAAAGTGAAAGTTCTGGGATATTTCTTTATTGCAGAAGGCAGGGAAATTCTCCGTACTACCCAATTGCACCATATCCTATAGCAAAGTCAACTAGATAAGCTATTGGGCCCACACCCCGATAGAGGTATGAGGCTGTGAAGCTGCTGCTCAGAACTTCTTAGTTCATTGTTGGGAAATCCCTGTAGTAGGCAAATTGGTTTCCCAGTCCTGAACTCTAGCTCCTCACCTAAAGAGATTGCGAAAAAATGGACATGACATAATATTGCCCTGTAGGTTAACATCTCGGACTTCCCCCCCCCTTCTTTTCCATTTCCCTCCTTATGTCTCCTAGCCCATCTTCTATTCAATAGTCTCTTCTCCTCGGTATTTCTACTTCTGCTCACCTAAAAACACAGATCCTGAAGGAGTTAAATTCAACAAGTCTTCTTTCATTTCTGGATAACGATTAACCAATAGTTTGCATTTCCTGTTAAAACTGTGTTGGCATATCAGGATGCTGCCCTCCCTTCTCAGTCTCCCAGTTTCGCAATCTTTTATTGCAGTTATCGCTAAAGAAAACTTCTGCTTCGCTTCCAGGAAAACTTCTCTTTAACTACCTAAGACTGCCATAAAATTTGATTTTTACTGAGGTTGACCTCTGTTTTTCTCTACCTATTGAATAAATACCAATCATAGAAGCAGTCTCAGGCTACAGTCGTATGAATGCATAATAATACAAAGGAGATATGTCCAGAAAGTTAGTAAAAGAGGGAAAAAGGCTATGGAGTGTTCTATTTGTAAAGTTTTCAAAAGGTCAGAAATTCTCATTACTTTTAATGAGTTTAGAAGTAAAAGGGACTCATTGCAAGTGAATGAATACCTCTTCCAGCCGTTCCTAAATTTTATTTTATTTATTTATTTTTATGTATTTATTTATTTATTTTGAGTTGGAGTCTCACTCCGTCACCCAGATTGGAGAGCAGTGGCCACTCCTGGCCACCGCAGCCTTGACCTACTGGGCTCCAGCGATCCTTCCGCCTCAGCCTTCCAAGGAGCTGGAACTACAGGTGCGCACTACCACACCCTGCTGATATTTTATTTATTGTAGAGATGAGGTCTCTTCAAGTTGCCCAGGTGGGTCTCGAACCCGCGGGCTCAGGCAATTCACTCACCTCAGCCTCCCAAGGCATGGGATTACAGGCTGAGCCACCTCTCTGTGAATGATTTCACTCAGACTAATTTTCCAGGCATGGGGGTGGGGGGAACATCATTTTGCATGAGTCTCATGCAAGGAATTGTCCATTCCTTTTGCAATAAGGAAACCACCAAAGGAATTGTTCATATTCCATCTACTGTCTGCTACTGGTTGTTGAGTGTCTTACCTTCTTTTTTTTTTTTTTTTTTTTTTTTGAGTTGGAGTCTCACTCTGTCGCCCAGACGGGAGTGCAGTGGCCGCTCCTGGCCACCGCAGCCTCTACCTGCTGGGCTCCGGCGATCCTTCCACCTCAGCCTTCCAAGTAGCCGGAATTACAGGCATGCTCTACCACGCCCGGCTGATTTTTTTGATTTATTGTAGAGATGAGGTCTTGCTGCCCAGGCGGGTCTTGAACCCACGGGCTCAGGCAATCCACTGACCTCAGCCTCCCAAAGGCGTGGGATTACAGGCTGAGCCACCGAACCCGGCTGTGTCTTACCTTCTTAATGAGATTCTGACATTTTAGGGTTGAATCAAAATTTACTCTGTGTCTTTCAAATACAAAAGTCAGAAATATGGAAGTTCTTGTAATTGCATTGTCAGTAGGAGACTCTGGGGTTTGGGAAAAGTCACATAACACACTTTGCCTTAACTGTCATGAGTGTCTGTCATCTCTAAATCACTACTGATCTCAGATTCCTCCTGTAATTTGCCTGTTTATACCCACAGCATAAAACATCGCAAATGATTTTTTGAAAAAAAATTTTTTAGCCAGTTCAGGCCTTATGAATCCAGTCTAATGCTTCAAGTGCCACATCTTGTTTTTCCATGAGGTAAAAAAGCCTAACACAACTTTCATTTTTTACTCACATTTATCAGAAAATATATAGTTTTCAACAGACATGATTCCAAAATGACAGAACTCTTGTCTTTATGGGAAAAAAAGAAATAAAAAAAGAAATAAACATAAAAGAGTGTCCTGCTAAAAGATATGTAAGTTATAAAGTGACACCACCAACTGGAACATATTCACTCATAAAAGGAAAACACCTATGCTGAGTAAGGTAATTTAGCTATTACCTTACTGTTGAGTAAATATCTAAATTACCTTACTCAGGTGAGAGGAAGAAACACCTAGAAGTGAGCTTTTGTAATTTTTTGGTCACTAGTAGATAAACATCAACTGCCCTCAGCAAGGTTGGTCTAATTGTAGAACATTGAGAGAACAATGGGTTTTGAACTGGTCAGAAGATATGCATTTTTTAGTGTGTCCTGTGTGTCATACTACAGGCTGAATATCCTTCATCCCAAATGCTTGGGACCAGAAGTGCTTTGGATCTCAGAACTTTTCAGATTTTGGTATTTTTCCATTATATTTACTGGCTGAACATACCTCACCCAAAATGTAAATACAAAATGTTTCAATAAGCATTTCCATTGAGCATCTTGTCAGCTTCCTAAATGTTTTAGAGTTGGGAGCATTTTCGAGTTCTAATTTTCAGATTACAGACATTTCACCTGAAGACTTAGAGACCTTGACCAGGATGGAGTTCTGGCACTTGTCTTCCAAACTCTCCCTTGCTCCGTTCACACACACACACACACACACACACACACACACACACACACACACACACACACACTCCTTTCTACAGACATACAACTTATTTATGTTAATATACTGGTAATAGGTAGAAACATCTTGTCAAAGTTGCTCTTGCTGGTCGGATGCAGTGACGCAAGCCTATAATCCCAGCACTTTGAGAGGCTGAGGTGAGAGGATTGCTTGAGCCCAGGAGTTTGAGGCCAGCCCAGGCAACTTGGTGAGAACGCATCACTACAACATATTAAAAAAAAAAATAGCAGGGTGTGGTAATGCGCGCCTGTAGTTCCGGCTAATTGGAAAGCTGAGAGGAAAGGATCACTGGAGCCCAGCAGGTTGACGCTGGGGTGGCAGTGAGCGTGCCACTGCATTCTCGTCTGGGTGACAGAGTGAGACTCTGACTCAAAACAAAACAAAACAAAAGCAAAGTTGCTCTTTCATTGATGGATATCTGTTTCCTACCATTTGGCAGCTCCAATGACAATCAGACATGAAAGAGAAAGAAAAGTCTTTCAGTCTTTGTTTTTAGTGAAGCATCTTGACAGGAAAAAAAAAACTGCAACAAATATAGCAAAGTATAATAGGAACAAAAAGCAATATAGGCAATTTCCATATAGCAAATTGTGATATAAAAATATGAATATCGAAGCACTGAATGACCCTTCTTGTGACTTTTTAAATCTGCTGTTGGATCTCATAGTCATGGCAAACACCGGTATAAAAAGTGGACTTATTTGCCTCTTCAAGACAGGAGTGGATTTAAAGTAAACTATTGTTTTTCAGGTTGTGTAGGTCATAATAGATTGCATCTGGCTTTCAGGATTTTCAACTCTCCCAAAAACCTCAAACCCTCTTTGGAAGGAAGGGACTTATTGGAAGGTAAATGTGTTTCCAAAGTTTCCAACTGGAATAACCAAACATCCAGAGAAGTGGATACGAATTGTCTAGAGCTCCTCTACCTTTTAGAAAATTTCCTCCAGTTCACAGGACCAGGAATATTCTAACAAATGTTTCATGAGTTTCATAATAAAAGAGAGTTCAGTGTAGGATATTGCCAATAGACATGATTTGTTAATAAAACACATTTAAAATTTGAAGACAGACCCTTGCCTGAAGAGATAGAGGCCCTAGTATTTCTACTCTAGTTAAAACATGCTACTCAATTTATCCTGTTCTATTCACTGCATGCCATTTTTTAGTGAATATGTGCAAAGTTCATTGAGAATATTTTTACCAATACTTGACTAGGCTTCTGTGCATGGTGTAGAAACTAGGGTAACATAATTCCTGATTCAAGAATGCATAAATTTAGTAAAGAGTAGGAGAAAGACAGAATGAGGTAGAGGGGAGTGATTGGAGAAGTTTTTGTTTCATTTTATTTTTATTTTAAAGATGTAGGATACAATTCAGGATTAAGTAGAAAAGTAGTCATTGTACACATAGAGTCTGGACCTGCTTGGGTCCTTACTTCATCCGGTTTCAGTTCAGGTATCCTTACTGATGTTACGTGCCACCCCCCAACTCTGGCAGCATCCTGCTAGTGCCAATCCTGTTCTTATAGTACTATGATTAATGTTTAAGGTCTGTTTATGAGTGAGAACATGTGGTATTCACTTCTTTGTCTCTGTGATAGATCAGTGAGTATTAAAGGTTCTAAATCCATCCAAATTTCGGCACAGTCCATAATTTCGTCCTTCTTTATGGCTTCATAATATACATGGCTCCACCATGTATATGTACCAAATTTTTAAAAATCCAGTTCTCTTTCGATGGGCAGCACGGTTGGTTCCATGTTTTTGCTATTGTGAATAATGCTGCGATAAATATGCATGGGCAGTTATCTTTTTCATAGAGTGATTTGAATTCCTACAGGTATATTCCCAGAAGAGGGATTGCTAGGTCATATGAAAAGTCAATTTTTAGATCTTTTAGGAATCGCCATACTGTTTCCACAGAGGGTGTACTAGTTTGCACTTCCACCAACAGTGTAGAAACATTCTCATTTATCCACATTCTCACCAGCATCTGTTGTTTTTTGAGTTATTAATGATGGTCACCCTGACTGGAGAGCAGGGAGACATACCAAAGAGTGGGAGAAAATATTTGCTAACTGTGTATCTGACAAGGCATAACATCGAGAATTTACAAGGAAACACACCGAAAGGAATAAAACAAACAGCCCTAATTAAAAAGTGGGCAAAATCTAATAGACACTTCTCGAAAGATGACATATGAGAAGAAGAAATATTTAAGGACGCATCCCAAAGAGGCTGCTTACTGACAGTGATTTAAGTTAATGATATACTCTGAAATGCAAGGGCCTCAAGTATAAAGGGGAGGGGAATAATTGCTACCGCAAGAGACTTCTGAGTATTAGATGTAGTGTACCACAAGAGTATGGGGTAATAAGAGACATGTTATATTCAATCATACAATGCAATCGTATTGATAAAATGTCCATTTATCTACCACAGAGTAAGTTTAGTTAAATTGAAATAATATTTATTATAAGATATTTATACAAAGATTGTTTTTCCTAAATATAAAAATGGTTCCAGTCAAGAAAACCAAAGTACAAAACTAGGAAAAGTGATTGGGGGGTGGGTGGGCATTCTCACCCTGTTGGAGGATAAAAAGTTTTTATGAAGAAGAGATAAATCAAAGAAAAATAATATTATTTTATTGCATAGTAGACACGTTGAAGAGATGAAGACATAAAAAAATATACAAGCTTGGCACAGTGGTTCACGCCTTTAATCCCAGCACTTTAAGAGGCCAAGGTGAGAGGATTGCCTGAGCCCAAGGGTTCGAGATCAGCATGGGCAACACGGGAAGACCTCGTCCCTACATAATTAAAAATATCAGCCGGGCATGGTGGCACACGCTGTAGTTCCAGCTGCTTGGGAGGCTGAAGCAGAAAGATTGCCGGAACTCAGCAGGTCGAGGCTGCAGTGACTGTGAACATGCCACTGCAAGACTCGGAAAAAAAAAAAAAATTACGCGTACACAAACACACACACACACACACACACACGAGAGTATAAGAGAAAATCTGTAGTAATAGTTCTGTATATAATCATGGGCACATTGTATAACTAAATTTTTTATTTAATTATAATGGAAATAAACATATATTAGTAATAAATTCTTTCTAGAACCACAGCTTTCTCAGTAAAAAAAAAAACAACAAAGAAAACCCCAACAAACTTGAACTAAGGCTGCTGGTTCCAGTTAAAGGAAGTAAATATAAATATAAGAGGGTGGAAACAAGTGTTACTGCAAATGTTTTGAGACGTTAAGGAAGTAGATGGTCATTTTCTTAAGGAGAACACTATGATATGGTTCGGAATTACACAGGCGAACGTGGAACCTGGTTTAATCGAGGAAGTGGAAGATAACTAAATTGGAGTTTCTGGAAAGGAGGGATGAGAAACGTTAAAAAAAGAAAGAGAAAGAGAAAGATAGAAATCAGCAAGATTGATGATGAGAAGCTGGAAGCCTACAAAGGGCTATACAGACAGAGGTGACTGTCTGGTGAAAGGCTGGCATCGAAGGACTTCAAAGAACAGTTATGCCTACTAGTAAAGTCTACAAAGTACACTCAGTTGCATTTATCTCTGTAGTCATGTACTGAAAGAGACCATACCACTAATTTTGGACTATGTGCTTCACTATCATGGCATCTTAAAAATTTTATAAAAAGACACAAGGAATTTCTTTAGGAATTTCATAAATATCAATGGAGTAAAAAGAAAATTTAACTCTTAATATGGAATAAGGTGAAGAAAAGTGTTCTAGGAAGTCATCCAAGGATTTCTTATAAAGAGAAGATGTCATAATTGACTTAATAGAACACTTCCCAATTAAAAGTTACACCATCCCCCACCTTGGGGAGGTGAATCTTCTCTTTTCCTTCTCTTTCTTTCTCTAATTTATTTCTAAATAAACTTTTCTTTCTTAAAAAAAAAGTTACACCAGCCCCTGCTGAAAGATTCCTTTGTAGAAGAGAATATCTAGCATCATGCATCCTCAGAGGGAAAATTTAGATTTTAGACAGTCAAGAGATTACATTTCTTGATGCTACAACAAAGCTTTCTAGTATTATTTTTAAAAATATGCAGGGGATGACTATTGTCTCTACAGTATGGTGGACCTTGGGTTTGGAGTATGGCACCTCTGCTGACTTTTCTTTGAGCTTTTTCTGGGAACTCTTTCCTGGGCTTGTTGAGGTACGCACAGCTGGGTTGTCCTGTACTGACTGAGGTGCTGAAAAAGAAAAGAAACATTGTGAAAAATGACAGCCCTCTGTGTCCCACTTTGTGTTCCTCACAGCATCATCTGTGTTTGAAGTCAAAGAGGAGGAAATGCATTCTGAGTAAGGCATTCCTGAACTAACTACTAATACCAGCTGGTGAGTTCACTCTAATAAAATACATTCCATGCCAGTGACGATTTTCAGTTTTGCGATCCAGGGATCTAAATTTATATCTTATGATCAGCATTTCTACAAATATTTTAGATAAAAATATAGAAAGAGAGCTTTCCAATGGTATCCATGATTTAAAAACAAACAAACAGCTGGGCTCGGTGGCTCAGCCTGTAATCCCGCGTCTGGGAGGCTGAGGTGAGTGGATTGCCTGAGCCCGCAGGTTCGAGACCTGCCTGGGCAACTTGGCCGAGACCTCATCTCTACAATAAATCAAAAATTAGCCGGGTGTGGTAGCGCGCGCCTGTAGTTCCAGCTGCTTGGAAGGCTGAGGCGGAAGGATGGCAGGTCGAGGCTGCGGTGGCTGGGAGCGGCCACTGCACTCCCGTCTTGGCGACCCAGTGAGACTCCGACTCAAAAAACAAACAAACAAAAAAACAAACAAATAAACAAAAACTCAGAAAACAGTCAAGATTTCAGATAAAATAATTAAGACATAAATCTATTTCAAAAGATACAAACCCTAAAGGATACATTTAATGGGAACCAGTCTTATTTAACTCTATTTAAACGTTTTTATTTATTAATTAATTTAGTTAGTTAATATTCACAATAATAAGCATTGAGATTTTTTTTTAACAAGCTTTTGTTCTGTCTTTCAGGATCTCTTCCTCCTATGAATCCATATGGGATGTGGAGGAAGAATATTTAATATATGAAATAGAATTAATATGAAATGCAATGATAAGTGCTAAAATCAAGGTGCACACAAGATAGAGTCATAGCACTAAACGTCAATTGCCCAAACACGTGGAGAAGAGTTTTCTCAGTGATTTATGTGAGAAAATCCATGACTCTTGGTCTTGATTACAAGTTCAACACCATCCAATAATGTGATGCACTTGTTAAAGAAAAAACGGATTTTTTTGTAAAATCAGAAATAATTATTCAACATCTTTGGGAAATTCCTTGGAAGAGGAATTTGAGAGGATATTATACAATCAAAAGTAAAGCAAGGCATCATGAAGTGAGTTGACCATGGAGAAGATAGGTTATTAGGATAAATATGTTGTGGAAAACTATGTAAGTAATCATTAGGTGAAAGAAATGTTCTGTTTCTGTGCAAAGAAGTCTGAGAACTAAGAAAAAAACAAGTGGAAGTATTAGGATAATTTTTGAGCTAGGTTTCTCAATAAGCAATTGGGAGGGTACTTGGTAATATTGTGAGTGTCTCATCATCTGAAATACTTAGGAAAACATTCAGGAAATAATCACCTTTGCATTCTTGGTTCACTAAAGTAATATCTAAACTTGGTCAAAAGTTTGCTTTCCGGACTTCCAAATTTCTTTCAACTATAAGGTCTTTTTATTTATTTATTTATTTATTTATTTATTTATTTATTTATTTTTTTTTGAGTTGGAGTCTCACTCAGTCGCCCAGACTGGAGTGCAGTGGCCGCTCCTGGCCACCGCAGCCTCGCTTGCTGGGCTCTGGCGATCCTTCCACCTCAGCCTTCCGAGTAGCCGGAATTACAGGCATGTGCTACCATGCCCGGCTGATTTTTTGATTTATTGTAGAGATGAGGTCTCACTGCCCAGGCGGGTCTCGAACCCGCGGGATCAGGCAATCCACTCATCTCAACCTCCCAAAGGCGCGGGATTACAGGCTGAGCCACTGAGCCCGGCTAGGTCCTTTTATTTTAAGAGAAAAGGATTAATTCTGGATGCAATTATTTTAGAATCAAGGGTACAAGATTGTTTTAAGATTAGTAAACACTGATTATTTGGTAAGCAAGGAGGTAGACTCACAAATATAAACTCTGCAAGCAAAAAACCTAGTTCATGTTGACCATGTTGGAAATCAATGAACTCGATAAATTTGAAACCAAAACTTTCACTGTAGAACATTGAAATATGTTTCAGATCTTTGCTGCTGTCTGGGACATAGCTATTTCTTGTACTGTCTCCCACACGTATAGAAGGGAAAGCTTTGTGCTTAACTATTTGTTGCACTCCCAGTGTCTACACTGAGACCCAATGAGACACTCTTCTCTTTTTCCTGAGCACATACATATCTTGTGTTGCCAATGACTTTGACAATTATGCATGACCATATGGCTGGGTTCTAGCTAATTGGTGGAAGCACAATATAGGGTGGCACATCTAGGTTGGGCCTAGAAAAATCTCCTACAAATGATCCCCCATAGTCTTTCAAATGACGCTAACTGAATGGTTATAATCAAGTTATTTTAACATCGTGTGCTGCAGATATCAAAGGCAAAGGATGGAAGAGGTTTAGATGTCTGAGTTAGCACTTGGAGAAGAGGTGACTACTTATCCAGGATGGCCATTTGGAATTTTCATGAATAAGGCACCCATTTCTATCACATCTGACTTAGTCAAATTATCCCATGCTTTCTTAACCTATCCCTGCATTTTTGGATTATTTGAATTTGATATTTTAAGATACATGTCCAGTCATGATTCATGCATTAATTAAAACTCAGTGAACGCAGGAGCATTGGTTGTCTCATGCATTATTCTTTATCCAAAACATAGAACAGGCATGTGATACATATTTTTCTTTTGTAAAAATGTATTTATTTATTGTAGAGATGTAGGGTACAAGTGAGGATTTACAACATATCCAGGCTGCATTCAGGTGAAGTTTGAGATTCTAGCTGGCCCTCACGACCCCGGTAGTGGACCAGGTACCCATTGTGTAGTCATATACCACCTACCTCATCTCTTCCTCTCTCGCCTAACAGTGCCTAGATCTGATGATCACACCCTTGTGCTAATCTGACTAGTGTCCAGGGCCCACTTATGGGTGAGAATATGTAGTAGTTAGTTCTTTTTTTCTGTGGTAAACAAATGTAGTGAGAGATAGTTTACTTAATATGATGGTCTCCCATTGCATCCAAGTTGCTGCAAATACCATGATTTTGTTCTTCTTCATGGCAAGACCTTAATTTTTACAATAAATCAAAAAATTATCCAGGCATGATAGTGAGCACCTGTTGTTCCAGCTACTTGGAAGGTTGAGGTGGAAGGATCACCGGAGCCCAGCAGGTCGACGCTAGGGTGGCCATGAGCGTACCACCACTACACTCCAGCCTGGGCAATAGTGAGACTTCGTCTCAAAAAAAAGAGGCATGTACAGTCCTACTAGGGTGTTCAGCGGCACTTCTCCACGCAGAATCAGATGCGAAACATGGAGAAAAGGGCTTCAACTTGCTACTTTGAGAAAGGGCAGCCAGTCTGGGAATCCATAAAACCTCTACTCAAAGTGTTAAATTGAGTCAACAAAAACCAGAATCAACCATTAATGTTTAAATGCTGTGTGGTGCATTCTTTTATACTTAGAACAGTTTTGACTGTAAAGTATAACATTTAAAATAAAAGAACAATTTCAAGCAATGTGTGTGTAGGTGTTTGGGGCTGAGAATCTGTCCTCACAAGCACAATAAGATAATACAAAATATAGCTGGTCATGGTGGTGTGCGCCTGTAGTTCCAGTTACTAGAAAGGCTGAGGCAGAAGGATTGCCTGAGCCCAGCAGGTCGAGGCTGCAGAGTCCGTGAGCATACCCTGCACTCCAGCTTGGACAACAGACTCTGACTCAAAAAAAAAAAAAAGAGAGAATGCAAAATATTTTGACAGCACACGAAATTTATCTCAGATCATTGCTGCATACAGCCTATCTTGATTTTCTAGAATCTTTCAAAGGTAGCATCAGGACCACAACTCCCTGGCTGCCACTAAAACACACATGCATGGGGTTGAAGAGCAGAATTAAATGAAGTCCTTTTCCACATGGATCTTGTGAATTGCATCTTTCTCCAGGTTCTTAGGGGACTGTGAAGAACTGCCAGCCAAGGTTGCTGGAGAGTCCTTGACAAAGACATGACCCGAGTTTTCTGAAGAGACATAGACATTCTGCACACTACCATGGCATCTCTCATTATGACAATCTCAATGGCCCACTTTATTCCTCTTGAATGTTCACTATAGTTAGTTTCATATACACACATATGCATATACACACATCACTTTGTCTTTTCTCTGGTGTCATTGAGCAATGCGCTAATTAATAGTGAAATCATCATGTTGTTACAATTATTCAGAAAAACTATTTCTGCTTTCTATTTTTTTTTCTAGACATAGCTCTCAAATCCATGACACAATTGGAATTCAGGAAAATAAAATGTTTGACTGCAAGTTGCCCAAGTCCTCCTGATCTACCTACTCATTTTGCCTTTAATAATTATTAGGAAAGAGAGTACTGTGACTGCACTATGGTTCACCTTTCAGTTGCAACTCTCCTCAAAACGAATCATTTCAAAATGTCTGTAAGGAACTTGCAAACCCAGCTATCCTTAAAATGATTCAAGTCTGAGGTTTGAATATTTCTGTTTAAGTCGATTTAGAAATTCTGATATCTCCTTTTACCTTGAAAAAAAATCTATAAATATAAATATATATATACATATATATATATATATTTTTTGAGTCAGAGACTCACTCCGTTGCCCGGGCTGAAGTGTAGTGGCACAATCACAGCCACCCCAGTGTCAACCTCCTGGGCTCCAGCAAACCTTCCGCCTCAGCCTTACAAGTAGCCAGAACTATAGGCATATGCTACTACACCTGGCTAATTTTTTTATTTATTGTATAGAAGAGATCTCACCATGTTGTCCAGACTGGTCTTGAACTCGAGGGCTCAGACAATCCTCTCACCTAGGCCTCCAAAAGTGCTGGGATTACAGGCTAAGCCACCGAGCCCAACCTGAATATTTCTTAACAGACCAGACGCTGTCTCATAATACCCGTTTCCTCTTAATTCAATATTGTTTACTAGCTCTAGATGGGGGCTGAGAGTGTTTTCCTTAGATATAAATCACACTTCACTATCCTCTACAAACACTTTCATAAATTTTGGAATTCCGTCTTAAAACTTACCATCTCTAAAGGCCTGGACAATGATGACCTTGGGTTTGTCCATTAGACTACAGCAGTTGCGATTGTTGAATATCTCAAAGATGGTGTCATAAGGCAGCTCATCTGATTTCTCCTCCTGTGCATCGTTCTGCAGATTCCACCCAGGATGCCATGAGACATGAGCACCAAGAATGTGCTGTCTGAGCAATTGTGCTCTGGTTTGGCTGCAAATTTCTGCAGCTCTGTCTCTATACCCTGAAAAAGCCCCATGTTGCTTCAATACAACAAGCATTACAATTAATCTGACCTCCTAGATTTACAAGGAGCAATGCAAGAAACAGAAGTAACATCTGGGTCATGCTGCCTTCCTGCACTGGCTACTCAAGGATGATAGCTGAATTATTTTTCTTCCTTAACAGATAGTGGGTTTCTCCCTTCTCTTCCTGCTGGCATATATAAACTGTCTCCTTGATATTGTCTTTTTATGAATGTCATTCACTTTATTTCTCCATTTCATCTATCTCTTTTCTGTCCTAACAAGAGCCATGTGTTATAAATGCATGAGGCCACTTCTAAAACCCACCCCTCTGTGCTTAGAGTAAAAGCCCACTTGTGGTCCAACTGTTCTCACCCTTCTCTCTGCTCCCTTCTCTTTTAAACTCTAGTCACGCTCCTTTTCTCTCTGTGCCTCTCACATGCCTGTTCCATTTCAGTCTAGCTCTTTCCGGTATAGCTCTCCTTGCTTGAAAGGCACTGCACTCACATTTGTCTGAGCCATGTCCCTCAGGTAGTCCTGTGTATCTACACACGGAGGCTTATCCAGGTCTTGCCATCAAACCCAGCTCCCCACTCCCAATTCACTCCCATGTTTTCGACATCCTTTTCTTTCTCCTTACTTTTGACTTTCTTATCACCCTTAGTAGAGATACTCGACCTGTGAAATTGTGTTTTGTTTACATTTTGACTTTTCGTCTCCTCTCTAACCTAGATCAGTGCCAGTTGGGAAACTCCTGTTTCATTCACATACCTATCCCCATCGCCAGGAAGTGCTCCAGGCTCCAGGCTTCGATATTTGTTTTGCTTAACGTTCATTGCTCTAGAATTTTCTGGAGAAACTTAGGGCTGATTCTTAATCACCTGATTTTAGAACTCAATGAGATTTGTGATTGATTGTTATGGTATTAAATTTGGAAGTACATAGAGAATAAGCATACCTATCCAATACCTTCATTTTGCTAATAGACACACACACACACACACACACACACACACACACACACACACACACACACTAATTGAACCTGGGGTCGTTAAAGCTTTTTTGAGGGTTTATAAGGCTAACTAGTTAGTCGAAGCATGTGTGTTGAATATGTGAGTTTGGATCAAGCAAGGGGCTTTTATCTTGACTGTAAGGTTCCTTTTTATAAATTTTTTTTATTGTAAAGATGTGGTGTACAGTTCAGGATTGAGTATACAAGCATTAATTATATAGGTACCCTTGTTGATGAGGTATGCCCCTCCCTCCCCTAGCAGTTTCCTTCAACTGCCAATCCCACCCTCACTCCACTGACAGTTTCCCACTACTGCCAATCCCTTTCTTACAGTATTATAATTGTTCAAGGTATACTTATGAGTGAGGACGTATGGTACTCTGTTCTTTGTTTCTGTGATAGATCACTGTATGATCGACTCTAAATCCATCCAAGTTGCTATGAAGTTCATATGTTTGTCCTCCTTTATGGCTGCATAATATTCCATTGTGTATATGTCCAACATTTGGGGCTGCTTAAAGTCCTGGACTACGCTGTGGATGTAAAAAGGAACCCTGTACTTATTCGAATTTCAAAATAGAAGGCTCCTTTTTTTTTTTGAGTTGGCGTTTCACTCTGTCGCCCAGACTGGAGTGCAGTGGCCGCTCCCGGCCATCTCAGCCTCGACCTGCTGGGCTCCGGCGATCCTTCCACCTCAGCCTTCCAAGTAGCTGTAGTAGGTTCCATTTTACATCCATAGTGTAGTCCAGGGCTTTAAACAGCCCCTCCATCTCTGCGATGTCAAACTCAGCTCCATTCCTTAGAGGAAGATGGTCAAACTCTATATTGCTTATGATGAGAAACTGGCGACAGCAATAATTTTTCTCCTTTATTGGATAGATCTGGAGAAGATGGATATGCTGTGTATTGGATTTACCTGATTCTCTTTTGAATCCCCAAATATCCATCAATGTTCTTCATTAAGGTCTCCTGCGACTGCTCCTTCCCCTGCCTCTACCAGAAGACACTGCCTTTTTCTCTCTCAAGAGCTCAGACCAATAACCAGAACATACCTGGAGTTGTTATTCAAAGATACCGAAGAACTAGAATAATTCCTCCATACTCTTTCTACACCTTCTTCTGCACCTACTCATATTTCTCTTAGCATTCAAACTACAGATTAAATTTCATAAAATCCTAGAGGCATATGTCATTGACTTTAGTACAGATTAATACAAAAAAGTGCATTTGCCTTTGGTAGCATTTTTATTTTTTGACAGATCGACTTATGATGTTTTGCAAGCTTCATTTATATATTAAGATATGCTTCATGTCTAGGGTTTATATCTAGAGTAAAATTCCCACTCAGTCATGTTATCTTATAAATATTTTGCTTCTGTGGCTACAGTTGACGTTGTCACATATTTCTAACAGATATGAGATTAAATCAAAGAACAGATTGAGAAATCTGCATTTATTATGGGTTTAAAAAGAAATTGTAACCTGTGTAAAATCGTATGATCTCTTCTTTGCTCCAAAACCTCTATGAAAAAAGTTACCACCATCCTTACTCCAATTCACAAAATTAAACACTTAGTGAAATCAATTGTTTCTGTATTTTATGTATAAAGCAGAGGTCCTCTCCAGTTTATTCTCTACACAGTCGCAGGAATTCTTCACCAGGACAATGCTTGAGGGTATCTGTAGATCCTTTGGCTCAGCTCCTTCAGCCTGGATTTCCAGGGGATCTACAGGATATGTCACATAATATAAACTGTGATTTCCGCCTCTGTGAATCAATTTGTATCCCAATAAGACTGAGAGACAAAAATTCTGGTAAAAGACTTCTTCCACTGTAGGGGTTGTAGTTGAATCTAACCTGTAGTATCAGGAGATGGATTATTACTGGGAAAGAAGAAAAACGTTCCTGATAGGGAATCAGGTCAACTCCCCGTTAACCCAACAAACAAACCAAACATGGTAATACATTTTCATAATTCTTGACAAAATACCTCAGTCACATGGGGCTAAAATTAGTCTTTCGATATTTAGAAAAAATAGGTTTTTTTATAGTGGTTTTATTCTAGAGTACTCATTAATTCATGAGATCTTTCTATTGTGTGTGAGTGAGAATATATTGAGTAAATATTTGTCAGAGTGCTATCTATCAGAAATATTTATGAGACCTTTGTGCCATATTAAATTTTCTAATAAAACTAGGGTGAAATTAATTTTAATCATATGTTTTATTATGCATAATATATACAAAACAGGATTAGCCACAAGTCAAGTACTTGATAGCTTATGGTGACTTGTCACTAGCATATTGGATGGGACAACATCTAATTTTAGAGTGATTGTCCCTTCTAACTCATACAATATATACAAATACATACACACACCAATCACTTAACAGTATCTTGAATTCTGTATCATCCAGGTATTATTTTTACAACCTTAACCCGAATCTTAACCTTTGAAAATGGGCTTCAATTATCCTTCACCAATTATACAGTCAGCTATTTAACGGAGAAGTGCTGTCTGGTAACAATAGTGCTGCGTCCAAGGTCAAAGGGACAATTTTGTTTTTGTCAGAGATTCTGACGTAAGTCTGGATCTCTTGCCTCCAAAATACTGAACAACCAATACTAAGTTTCAATTCATGTTTTATAATGTGAGGAAATAATTCATCTATTTGGATACATTTGTTTCAGTTAATTCTGACTATCCCCTAGAGAAATATCTAACAGTGCTTGAAGTCTTTTGTCTGAAATTGTGCAAGAGATTGGGAAATTCCATAGCATTCCCATGGAGGAGAAAGAAAAAAAATTTGTAAACAGAAATGAGAAGAGAAATTTAACAATATCTAATACAACGAGGCTCTTTCCATGAATGGAATGGACAATTATGTATTTTTTTCTGTTCAGTTACATGAGCCACTGAAAATATTATCTGGTTTATTTTATTTTAGTTAGAAAAGTAGTATTATTCAGTTTTTATATTTTACATTTTTTTCCATTCCAATCATTTGTATCCATTAAGTTAAATGTCTTTTTTAAAAGTATGATTAAAAAAGAAAAAAAACACCTATGTTTGGGAGATGCAGCAAGTTGTGAGAGTGTGTAAGGATTCCAAGCCTTCTTTCTTTTCTAGATTAAACAGGGGTGCATGCTATATCTTCCCATTTCAGAACTTACAAGTTATGTTTTCTCATCCAAAGTTTTCTGTTTCCAGTTAATTAATAGGTTTGGAGAACTGGCTAATTTAACCATCATCTCCTAATCACAGTTAAATAGTGTTTTCAAGTAAAATTAAAAGTTAGACGGAATTTCTATCTTACAAGCAATAGTAAAATTAACATAAAATAGATCATTTGTTTATTAAATAGTAAATATAATAGTAATCTTTTTCGGCAGGTAGAGATTTGAGTGTTTATCTCCCGAAGAAATAGTACTTGGCACACAGTGAGTTACAGACCGTTTTGTTAAATGAAACAAGCCAACAAACCAATAGCTTGTATTCTTTCTGTTCTCCTCTCTCTACCCTCAATATTATGCAAGAAAACCTCAGAATTATATCCATATCAAGGGCCTATACCTCTTCTTACAGCCCAGCTCACTCAGCTACCTGGACTGCCGGACCGGTACACCCAAAGTGTCCTGGGAACATCTGGAGACCTCAGATGCAGATAGAGCCTAGGGGGCCACTGAATTCCTCTTGAGAGGGTTTACATCTGCCTCCTTCCTTTGCTAATTACAGAGGTTATTTCAGTTATAGTTTACTGCTCATTTGATTTCTAGGTTTGCTAAAATCATGTTTAAATTCCTGTTGTTTCAATTCTGACTCACATGTGCTGCATCATCATTGATTTTCAAAGATCAAAATTTTTCCTATGTCATCCTAGGCTTGAGGAAAGGAAAAATTTTGCAAAAGGATCAGTTTCAATATTCAAAAGATGCTGGGCTTGGTGGCTCAGCCTGTCATCCCAGCACTTTGTGAGGCCGAGGCAAGGGATTGCCTGAGCCCACGGGTTTGAGACCAGCCTGGGCAACTTGGCGAGACCTCATCTCTACAATAAATCAAAATTACCCAGGCATCATGATAGTGCACACCTGTAGTTTTGGCTACTAGGAAGGCTGAGGCTGAAGGATCTCCGTAGCCCAGCAGGTCAATGCTGGGGTTACGGTGACTGTGTCATTGCACTCTAGCCTGGGAGATGGAGTGAGATTCTAACTTTAAAAAAAAAATACATATATATAAATGAGAATGCAGGCAGGATACAATGTGCTTCCTGTGGTGGGAACATTTCTTCTCCATAGAAAAGGGCTTGTTGAAAAAGACTTTATTCATTCATGCTATCATTCATTATCATGCACCATTACTGGTAAACTCTTAACACTTCAGGGCCGAAGATTTTAATTTAAACTCTATGGCAATTTGAATCTGTCTCTGATGAGATTGGGTGTGTGAACATTTAGACTCTAATAATGCTAAATTTAATCTGAGTCAAAAGTTTTGCCAGGTTATAAAATTTTATAAATTTTATAGAAGTTCTCCTGAGCACACTACTGTAACTCACAATAATGGTAACTACCAGAAAAACCTAAAACTTATTCACATAATAATTATGATAACTAATATTTATTGCAAGTTTATCATTTGTTTTTTCATGCTACGTTAATTAGGTAACTGGTATGTGTCAGACACTCCATTAATTACTGTTATTTGTTGGTGACGATACCAATTATATTCTGGTGTTAGTTCTGTTTACTGATGGTAGTTCTGTTTACTGATCTAGAAAGGGAAGCGGGAAACCGCCGGTGGGAGACACATCTCATCAATAAGGGTACCTGCACAATGAGCATTTGTATACCCAACCCTGAAGTGTATACCACATCTTTAAAATAAATTTTTTAAAAGGGGATCAGATTTTGTCAGGGAAACAAATGTTTAATTTAGTTATGTTCATTTTATAAAGTCAATAGAACACTCAAGTAGAAACGTTGAATGCGCAGCTAGAGCTAAATGATTCTGGAGCTTGGAGGAGAAAGTTCTGGATGAGAGCTAATGTTTTTGAAGTTGTTAGCATGCACCTGAAATTACTGTTTCTAGTCTTACACAACTTTATGAGAAAGCACTGGGAGTGTTTCCATTTCAGAGATGGTAAGACTGATGACTAGTGAGTTAGAGAAGTTAAGAAACTTGAAGGATGTCACAGAGTTCACAGGTTACATAATTTGGGTTTAGATTTAGGGATCTCTTACCACATAGTCTCTACCATTAGCTCCTTCTATGCACAGCCTAAATACAAAGACTCAGCTTTTTAGATAATTGGAAACTGGATTCCACTTCACAAAAGACAAGGTGGATTCTAAAAGGACAATCATAGGTTTAGTTAAAATGACACTTTAGTTAGGGAAGAATAGAGAGATTGCAGAAGACAATGCATGTGACTTGGAGTTGAATAGATGTTGAAAAACTTGAGATACCCATGGTGAAAGATTCGATTTTAACTTCTATTCTCATAGGCTCCTGGGCTCTGTTAAGAAAGGATCAAAGAAGCAGTTGACCCATGCTATGGGGGCCCATTGTTCATCTTTACGTCTGGCATCATGAGATATTTTCTTTTCCTCTTCATTCCAATTTAGCACATTGTCTTCCACCAAATTCTCCAAAATTATCAAATCATTATTAGAGGCAGCCACTTTGGCTATGGATCTTTAAGATATCTTCTAATCCCTTTGTCTTCTATAAGAAATAGAAAGACTCCTTGGACTGTAGGAGCTTAAAGAGCTTTGTCCTCACTTTAGAAATAGCTCTGTAACAGAAAATGGCCCCGAAAATGCATTCTACTTCACGACCTCCCAACAAATTACACACCCCTTTTGTTAGACCAGTAGAATGTGCTCAACCCATTCAATTCATACCAGACTATGTTGAATGATACATCGACACTTAGATTTTGCTTTGGTGTTTGGATTTTTGTTTGTTTGTTTGTTTTATGGCTTTTCATCTCCTTCCTGTGGCAATAGGACTATTGCTAACTGCATGATCATCAATGTATTCATATCTCTCTTTCTCGTGCTCACAGTCTGTGATGATGATGATCTTCCTGAAATGTGTGCTCCCAGGAAAGCCCATGCTCTTGTCCAGACTGTCACTTTCTACTACTAGACTATAGGCCCTTGCTCTTCCCTGTGCTTGATTTCCCTGGTAAAAGCACTATGTCTGTTAATTTTCATATATTTCATACATCCTGTATTCACATCTTTTGTGCTCAAAATACTTGAAAGCATTTAATCTGCTTACTAAATACATGACAATGAACAAATGGATAAATTTAATTAGATTCATAATTATTTAGGATTGTGTTCTCAATTAAAATTTAGAATGGAAAATAATTTGATGATTACTCTTCTTATTATGGTAGACAAACTTGAAGCTGGGTTACTATTTCAGTGTTTGAAATAATCATGATTTTGTAGAAAAATATAGATACCAAAGTAATTTTTTTTTTCCAGTTGGAGTCTTACTCTGTCGCCCAGACTGGAGTGCAGTGGCCACTCCCGGCCACCGCAGCCTCGACCTGCTGGTCTTCGGCGATCCTTCCTCCTCAGCCTTCTGAGTAGCCGGAATTATAGGCATGCGCTATCATGCCCGGCTGATTTTTTGATTTATTGTAGAGATGAGGTCTCGTTGCCCAGGTGGGTCTTGAACCTGCGGGTTCCGGCAATCCACTCACTTCAGCCTCCCAAAGGCGCAGGATTACAGGCTGAGCCACTGAGCCTGGCTCAAAGTACTATTTTTTTATATCAATATGGTAGATATAATTTGGGCAAGCTGTATATGGGAAGGGAGGGTAGATTATCAGTTCTCGACAACCTCTACAAAATAGTTATCTAGTCCATCTGGATGTTAGGATAGCTTTGACACAAAATTACATTTTCTAAAAAAAAAAACATGTTAGGACTCTGAATAAGAACACTGGCCTAGAAGCACCAACTTCCTTGTCCATGTAATCGTGAGTTAATATCTCAAATTTAAGAATTACTTTAAGAAAGACACATGAAAGTTTCAGATAGTAAAAAAAAAATAGTTCCCTAATATAGACTAACTTAATAAAAGGCAACATCTCTCATGTACTTGTTAGGTTTAAAAAATAAATACCTGTAAATAATTATAAGTATTATTATTTACAAATCTCTGTATGAAATACTTCATAAATATTGAAATACTAGACTCTCACAAAAAGACAATGGGATAGGTATCATTTTATGTATTTTATAGATCGTTTAAATTATAGCTTCCCCCACATTACACAAGTTAGGATTGAAATCTTGTTTTAAACCTAATTCTATATAATTAACCATGATACAGATTCAGTAATAATAGTAAATATTAATTGAGCCCTCATTATGTCAAATGCTCTAGGAGTCTGAGGCTGCAGTGAGCCATGATTGTGCCACTTGATTCCAGTATGGGCAACAGAGTGAGACCCTAACTCAAACAAACAAAGAAATAAAAACAAGATACTTAAGAGGCTGAGAAAAGATGACTAAATTCCAGTATGTGCGATCACAATTACCTCTTAGAAGAAGTGACAAAAATACTAATCTTGAAATATGAGGTCCAACAATTAGGTTCGTAAACCATCCTAGAAAAAATGTACATACCTCATTGCTGAACATCACTACGGTCATCTTCAAAGTACTCTCTTCGGGAAGCTGTACACCAGCACCAACACCTAGTTCACGTATCAAAATAATTTTGGAATTCCTTTTCTAGATAGGCCATTAGAGTTGTCCTTGTTATTTGCTGAGGGCTTACAATTAAGTTTGTGAATTTGCCACGTGTGCTTACGTGGGCAGTACTGTACAAATAACTGAATTGGAACACCCTCTCTACTCTCCTGATTTAACCCCCAATGACTTCTTTCTTTACTTAAAGATGAAAGAAATATTGAAAGGAAGACATTTTGATGATATTCAAGACATCAAGCTAATACAAAAACAGTTTTGATGATCATTCCAGAAAAAGAGTTCCAAAATTGCTTTGATGGGTGGACAAGGCACTGGCGTGGGTGCCTAGCTTCCCAAGGGGGGTACTTTGAAGGTGACCATGGTGATATTTAGCAATGAGGTATGTAGCACTTATTCTAGAATGAGATGATTTGGATATTTACAAACAGTACAAAGGTTAGTATGTGGAATATGTACTCTGCCTGAGTTCTGGACTTTTTTTTATTTATTAATGTGCTCAATAACCTGGTAGAGCATTGCCAGAATGAAGGGTGGTGGAGAAATATGGAAAGCAATAAAACTAAAAGCCTTATAACACAATAAATTTCATACATGACAAACACACAGTTAACATCTTAATAGTGAGATCAGTAAGAAGACAAAAATACTCATGTTCACCAATTATTCAACATAGTACCAAAAGTCCCAGCCAGAGAAATTAGATAATAGAAAGAAATGAAAGGCAATGAAGTTGGAAAAAAGAATATTATAGTGTTCCTATTTATAGATGGCATGATCTTATATATAGTAAACCCCAAAAACTTTACCAACAATCTGTTCAAACTAATACACAAATTCAGTAAAGTTGCAGGATAATGAATCAACATATAAAAATTAGTAGTATGAATTTATTAAAAAAAAACCTGAAAAAATTTCAAGAAAACAATCTCATTTACAATAGATATCCTGTGTCCATGGATGAAAAGAATAAATATTATTAAAATGCTAACAGTATACAAAATGATCAATAGATTTAATGCAGCATCTATCAAAATTTCAATGGCATTTTGTAAACAAAAGTAGACAAAAACATAGCCGGCATGGTAGCTTGTGCCTGCAGTTCCAGTTACTTGGAAGGCTGAGGCAGAAGGATCACTGAACCCAGTAAGCGGAGGTTGTGGTAGCTGTGAACATGCCACTGCACTCCAGTCTGGGCGACAGAGTAAGACTCCAACTAAACAAGACAAAAGAAAAAGAAAATAATAATCATAATCATATGGAATCTCACACACACACAAACTGAGTAGACAAAGCAATATTAGTAAAGAGTACAAAGTTAGATGCATCACACTAATTGACTTCAAAATATGCTACACAACTATAGTAATTAAAGTAGCATGGTACTGGCACAAAAATAGACCCATAACCAATGGAACAGAACAGAAAGCTCATAAAGAAACCCAATTATTTACAATCAATTAAATTTTGACAAAGGTTCCAAGAACACAGTGAAGAAAAGACAGCCTCTTCCATAAATGGTGTTGAGAAATTTGAGTATCCATGTGCGGATAAGTTAAACTGGATAGTTACCCCTCAGGATATACAAAATAATCAACTAAAAATGAATGAGAGACATAAACACAAGAACTTAAACTGTGAAATTGCTAGAAGAAAACATAGTGGGAAAGCTCCATGACATGGGTCTAGACAATGATTTTTGAATATGACACAAAAATCTTGTTACACCTGTTAGAATGGCTATAACCCAAAACAAAACTGTTAGCCCTAGGAATGCCATCTTAGATGATTCCCACCCTTTTACTAACACAAACCTGGGTGGAAAGTTACCGCTGTGCACTTACTGCAGAGTGCATCCTGTTAAGCAGTAGCTAGCTGACCACAAGACTTCTTCCTTAGATACCCCCCCTAGCAACCAACTAACTGCAAAAACTCCCCTCTTGAGATAGCTAACAACACCCCTATACATTGACCTTAGCCTGTAAGTGAGGCAGGCTCCAGTCTCACCTGGGGTCCTCCTCCCCAGGTCCTTCTCTGGAATAAACCTGTGTTGCTGTCTCTTATCTCTTCTCTACTTACTTTCTGAACCTAACAAAAACAAGAGGTAAATGTTGCAGAGGATACGGAGATAAAAGGAAACATGCACACTTTTGGTGAGGACGTAAAAATTGTTTATGTAAAATGGTACAAATATTCTTCAACAGGTAAATATAGATCTAATATATGAGGGAGATATTCCCCAAACCAAAACTATTATTGTTATTATTGTTGTTATTATTATTATTATTATTTCTGTGGAGGGCAGATTCCTTGCAGTACACTCAGAATTTGTTCCTCCAGATCAAACAGTCAACCAAAGTTTTTAATCTGAATATTTTGAGAAGGTTGTTTCACGATTTGCTGAAGAAACATCCCAAGTTGTGGCAAACAGGTGATTGGTTTTTCTACCATGACAACGCATCTGCCCACACTGTGCTGAGTATTTAGCATTTTTTGATTAAAAAGGACATGACCCCCATGCACCACCCTCCCAATTACCAATCTTGCTTCAAGTGACTATTTTGTGTTCCCCTGTATGAAAAAAGTCATCAAAAGGAAACGTTTTGTTGATGTGGAAGAGATGAAACAAAAAACAGCAGAAGTACCAATAGGCGTCAAAATTGATGAGTTCAAAGCTGTTTTGAGCAATGGAAAAAGTGTATTGATAGATGTGTTGCATCAAATGGACAGTACTTTGAAGGTGACTGAAGTTTAAAAGTGGAAGAATAAATATATATTTTTAGTAAATAAATTCCAGGGATTGTTTGGGTCCCCCATCGTACAATAAGTATGAGTTTGTAAAAGTCACTCTGCTACTATTGGAAGTACCATTTTGGAAAGATATTCCTAGACATCAAACACAAGGACCTGAGGGTATGTGATGTGATCAGGGAGCTGGGAGAGTTGGACCATAGAAATAATTTAAGCAAAGGTATACAGGGTGGACTGAAGAGGAAGCATTCAGACACAGGGCAGTTATTTGATTTTTGCAGAAAGTTGGAATAATGTCAGGGCCTTCAGTTTGTGAATCAGGCCCACCTGGACCACTCCTTTCGACAGACATTTTTACCTGAAGTCAATTACTTATTCCGTCTCTACATGTATTCTCCAAGTATTCAATGACAATAATAGCACACACTCAATTGGTTGATTTTAAATACTGAATCAAAGAGAGTACATAAAATAGATGTTGATAATAGTTGTTTTTTTAACACTGTTGTGAATTACTGTTCTTGTAATAAACATCGAATTAAAGTTGCAGACATAATAAAAGTGGAGGAAAAAACTTATAGGGCAAAACTCATCAAGGTTACAGGTACTGGGTACCAAGTACATTGATAATGCTCTAATGTGTTATAGAATACCATTCCTCCGGAACTTTGGTTTTCAGTAACCACTTAAACTTGGTTGTTTATAATTATTGAGCCACTCTAGTTTTTTTCTGTTTGTTTGTTTCACTGTCTCACTCCATCGCCCAGGCTGGAGTGCAGTGGCACTTTCACGGTCACCGCAGCATTGACCTGCTGAGCTCAGGCGATCCTTCCGCCTCACCCTTCCAAGTAGCTGGAACCACACTGGGCTAATTTTTTGATTGAACGTAGAGACGAGGTCTCACCAAGTTGCCCAGGCTGGTCTCTAACCCCCTGTGCTCAGGCAATCCTCTCTCCTCGACCTCCCAAAGAACGGAGATTATAGGCTTGAGTCACTGCATCTGGTCCACTCTAGTTGTTTTTATCCAGTGCCTTTCAATTCCTCACACCTATGACATAATGATCCCCTCATTCTTATCCAGTAACAAGCAAATTGTTCTACCTGGCCTAAGAGATAGCCATGGGTATAAATTTAATTTATCACGACCCAGCCAAATACTTTATTAGTATCATAAGGAAGACAAGAAAACAATACATCCCTGAATTTTAGAAGCTTATGTTAGATGTGAGGTGAGACAAAAGCCCTGGAAATTATAATACTACAAGGAGAATCAAAGAAGCAAGAAATGCAACAGCAAGCAACTATGAGTGAAGTAAATACAACAATTAAAAAAAAAAAGCTAAAATCAGAGTTAGGGGCGATTAATAGGAAAAGATGAATATATTTTGAAAGATAAAACAATCTGTCTGAAAAGATAAGATTTTTTTTTTAAAAAAAACAGAGAGCCATTGCATATTCCTGACGAAAAAAAATGAAAAAATAATTCATGGATACAGAGTATGTGAGAATTGAGAGTCAGCTAAGTAGTGCTAATCTGCTGACTAGTAGTACTAATCTGCTGACTAATGTGTGCCAGGCCAACTTCATAAGAATTATCTGCAGATCTTTGGAAGACTATGAATGTCTGCAGTTGACTTAAGATTGAGCTATCAGGGTCGGAGAGGGGGCAGCAATCTGAATTTTTTCATAAGACTGGAGATTATTCAGATGGGCTACAAAGTTTAAAAACTGCTGATTTAGTCCAAACTCTTCCTTCCAAATGAGGAGAATGAAGCGAGAAGCAGTATGACCTGATGGAATAACAGCTGCCTCAGTAGCTCATGACTCTGGCTCTTCTGCTTTCTCAGCTTTCATGTGTAAGATGGCCGACCTGAAAGCAGTAAGCAGGATGGATTGGCGTGTTCAGTCTCAGAGAGAGGGAAGCTAGTTAAAAAACTGTAATAGCAACCCCAGAAACAGTATATTAGAGTAGTCATCACCAAGACTAGAGAGAAAAAGGGGTAAAAAACGAAATAACTTAAAAAAGACCAAGAAGGTAAGTCAGTGTACAGACGTCAAAGGGGGTAAGAACTCAAAGGCTCTCAGATTGATTCCAGGAGGAGGTTATATGATCTAGGTGATTACTTTGGAACTGAGAGAAAATAGAGAAGATTTCAGAGTCCATTGAGAAACTTTCGGAGATGACTGGGCATGGTGTGGCTCATGCCTATACTCCCAGCACTTTGGGAGGCTGATGTGCGAGGAATGCTTGAACCCAGGAGTTCCAGACCAGCCTATACAACATGACAAGATCCTGTATCTTCAAAAAATTTTTTAAAAAAGCTTTAAGAGTTGTCTAAGAACACAAATCACTTTGTCTGTCTGTACCCTCCCTTCGTTTATCAGAAACTGAAAGAAAAGCATTTGCTTCTTTCTGGTTTTAAGACGTGGAGAACATCTTCCCTTCATCCTTCCTAACACTAAGTCCCCGATTCAAGTTGCAAGCATTTAGAGAAATGATTCAGCTTGCACACTACCGGCTTACATCTCTTCTTTCATTTCTTCTTGTCATTTCACATAGTAAAAAAAAAAAAAAGTTTTCTAAGACCTGAGTCCCTTGTCTCTAGTCAGAAAAGGTCTTTAATTCACCAGCCGTAGTAAACAGTCTCCATGCCTTCTCATTGACTAAAAGGAACTTCATGCTCGAAAATGAAAGTAACCCAGTATTTTTTCCACTGCAGGAGGAGGAGACATCTAACCCTAGATTGTGAAAATGATCATTAGAAGTAGATTTCATTGTCGGGAAGTCCCCTCTAGTGAGGAAATTGACTTCCATTCCTGAACTCTAGTTTTTCCTTTGGGTAGAAAACAAGGTAGTGCCAAAACATTTTCTGTGAGGTAACACCTCAGATTGTTTTTTCCTCCTTTTTCTTTTCCCAGACTTTTTTCTATCCATTTTCTCTTTTCTTTCTTACCTCCCGGTATTTCTACCTCTGCTCGCCTAAAAACACAAATCCTGAAGGAGTTAAATTTAACAAGTCTCCTTTCATTTCCCAGTAAGTATTAGCCAAAGGTTTTGTATTTCCTGTCAAAACTGTATTGACTTACTATTCTGATGCCTTCTTAATTTTTTTTATTGGAGACAGCTCTGAAAGAAATTTCTCCTTCACTCCCTAGTATGTACTTTTTTTAAATTTTAACTTCCTAAGACTGCCATGACTTTTAATTTTTACCTCTGCCTTTCTTATCCCTTGAACAAAGACGGACCATAGAAGCAGTCTCAGGCTGTTGTAGAATGAACACAAGATCATACAAAAGAGATATGTGCAGAAGAACAGTTAGAAAAAGGGAAAAATAAAGGGCCATGAAGTGCTTGATTCCGAAGTTTTTCAAAAGGTCTGAAATTTGCTTCAGTTGCAATGTGTTTAGAATTAGAAAAAACATACACCTGCAAGTGAATGACTAGCTCTCCCTGTACTTAAAATCTTAGTAACTCTGAGTCAGTAATTTCACACCAGACTCATTTTCTCTGCAGAGACATCATTTTGCACACGACTCGCCCTAGCATTTATTCATATGTCATCTACTGTTTGCTAATGGCGTCATGTTTGTTGGGTGCCTTACTTTCCCAATGAGACTGTGAATTACTGGAGTTGGGTCAAAATTTACTTTGTATCTCTCAAAGATATTCATAAAGGATTGACATCTGTAATGAGCACATCTCATAAGATCCACTCATAGCATTGTCAATAGTAGCCTCTGGGCTTTAGGAAAACTCACCCAAATTCCTGCAGTTGAGTGCAAAATTCTTTGAAGTCAGATTCTTACTATAATTTATATCTATATCCCTGTAAGCACAAAGCCCAGAAAATGGTTTCCTAAAAGAAAGACAAGGCTGTTAGCCAGTTCACGTCTCATGAATCAAGTCTAAAGACCTAAATTCATTACTGACTCCAAGTTCCACCTCTTGTTTTTCCAGTGGAGTTAAAAAAAAAAAGCAAAAACTTTTCATTATTATATCAGATTTATTAGAATGTTTAAAGAAACGCCTATCTTTTAGAAGACATGATTTCAAAAACAGATACAGAATGACAGAACTCATAACTTCCTACGGGGAAAAAAATTATCAACTGAACATAAAAGCATGCTTTGCTAAAAGACTTGGAAGTTATAATTCATATTGCCAATGGGAACATACACATTCATAAAGGAAAGAGCCAGCGCTGTATCTATATATTACACTGCAGAAATAGGGGATGGGGAGAAACACTTAAAAATGAGTTTTTGTAATTTAATGGCCACTGATATATCAACATCAATTTCCCTCAGTCAGGTTGGTCTAATGGTAGAACATTGAGAGAACAATGTTCTCTATACAGGTCAGGAGAAAGGCATTCCTTCAGTGTGTCCTTTTGCTATACTACATGCTGAGTCTTCCTTATCCCAAATTTTGGGGATCAGAAGTGTTTTGGATCTCAGAACTTTTCAGATTTTGGATTATCTGCATATACTTATTGAACATCCCTAATCCAAAAACCTAAGGTTGAACTGCTTTGATGAGCATATCCTCTGAGCGTCCTGTTGGCACTCAAAATGTTTTGAATGCTGCAGCATTTCAGGTTTTGTTTTTATGAATAAATACCCATTATACTTTAAAAAAAAAAGATAAGATTATTTTCATTTTGTTATTTTGAGTGTATCGGATTTGAGTCATATTTTTTGCTCAACTTGTTACAAACAAATGTGGTCAATATTTTACTTGAAGCTCAAATTGACCCAAATAGGGCTAGTGTGTGTCTCTAGACACTGGCTCCTGGTTGCTTTGACATATTTTTATTAGTCTTTGAGCATGTCTCTATTTTTATTTTCAACACAATGTGATGATCTGACATCCCTCTATATTTTCTCTCCCCAACACTCAATAATATGCATCATTCTCTAAGAAGACCAGATTATTTAGACCAGTTTAAAAGACAGACTGAGGTAGAAGGGAGTAACTGGAAAAGAAATATTTTAAGTGTGTATCCCAAAGACGCTACTTACTGACTGTGGCCTAAGTTAATGATATACCCTGAAATGCAATGGCTTCAAGTATAAAGGGGAGGGTAGTAATTTCTGCCGCAAGAGATCCCTGATGATTAGATGTAATGTACCACCAGTGTATGGGATAATGTAGGACATGTTATATTCAACAAGTTCAGGGTAATTATATTAATATAATTTCCCATTATCTACTACATAAATAAGTTTAACTAAATTGATATTGGCCATATGATATTTATACACAGATAATTTTTTGCTAAATATAGAAATGGTGCCAACCAAGAGAACAAAAATACAAATCTAGAAAACTTGAAGAGAGGACAATCTCACCGTGGTGGAGGATAAAAAAGTTTTTATGGAGAAGAGATATCACAAAGAATAATGATATTCATTTATTTCATAGTAGACACATTGAAGTAATGAACATATAAAAATTATACAAAAGAGTGTATAGGAGAAAAGCAGTGGCGATAGCTCTGTATATAATCATTGACACATTATTTAACTAAAATTTTTAGTTAATTATAATGATAATAAACATATATCAGTACTAAGCTGGGTTGTCCCATACTGCCTGAGGCTCTGAAAAATAAAATAGACATTGTGAAACATGACATCCCTCTTTGTCCCACATTGTGTTCCTCATATTTTCATCTATGTTTGAAGCTACAAACAAGGAAATGCATTTGTGGTAGGGCAATCCCGATCTAGTTATATGTACCATGTAATGGAATATATTCCATGCCAGTGGAGATTTCCAGTGTTGTGATTCAGGGATATAAGTTTATATCATATGATCAGTATTTTTACAAATATTTTAGATAAAAATATAGAAAGGGAGCTTTTCAATGCCATTCATGATTTTTTAAAAAAGCTCAAAAAACAATAAATATTTCAGATAAAATAATTTATTTCAGAAGACACAAACCCTAAAGATAAAATTTAACGGGAACCATTCTTAATTAACTCTATTTAAATGTTTTAATATATACATGATTATTTGTTCATTTAATAAGTTAGCTACAATAGTAAGCATTGAGAATTTTTTTTTAAATGAGCCTCTCTTCTGTCTTTCAGAATCTCTTTCTACTATGAATTCATACGGAGAAGTGGAGGAAAAATATTGAATTTATCAACTGGAATGAATATGAAATACAATGATAAGTACTAAAATCAAGGTGTACACTAGATGGATTCATAGCACTAAATGTTGACTGCACAAGCTTGTGAAGAAGAGTTTCACAGTGGTTTATGTGAGAAAATCCATGACACTTTTATAATTTTGAGCTAAGTTTCTCAATAAGCAATTGGTTGGGTAGTTGGTTATATAGTGAGTGACTCACCAACTGAAATACTTAAGAAAACATTCACCTTTACTTTCCAAATTCACTAAAGTAATATCTAAACTTGGTCAAAAATTTCCTTTCCTGGCTTCTAAATTGCTTTAAAACACAAGTTCTTTTTAGTTTAAGAGAAAAGGATTACTTCTGGACACAATTATTCTAGAATTATGGGTAAAATAATGTTCTAGGATAATTAAAACACTGATTATTTGGTAAGAAAGAAGCTGGACTCATAAATATGAACTTTGTGAACACTAAATCTAGTTCATGTTGACCATGTCAGGAATCAATGAACTCAATAAAGCTTTCAGTGCAGACCACTGAAAAATTTTCAGATCTTTCTTGTTGTCTGGGACATAGATATTTCCTGTACTTTCTCTCATACATATAGAATGAAAAGCCTTGTACTTAACTATTTGTTACAGAGACAGATTCTGAGACACAATAAAGCACTCTTGTCTTCTTCTTGAGCACTCAGCTAGTCTATATTGCCAACGTCTTGAGCAATATGCATGATCACATCACTGAGTTCTAGCTAATCAATGCAAGCATAAGGATAGGGTGACACAACTAGGCTGGGCCTAGAAAAATCTCCTGTGATGATCCTCCATATTCTTTCAAATGCCACGAACTGAATGACTATAATCAAGAATTTTAGCATAATATGTTGCAGATAGCAGAGGCAAAGAATGGAAGAGGTCTAGATATCTGGGTTAGCACTTGGAGAAGAGTTGACTATTCATCAAGGATGGCCATTTGGAATTTTCATGAACAAGACACACGTTTCTCTTATGACTGACTGAGTTAAATTATTCCATGTTTTCTTAACTAGTAAATGTGCCTACCTCTGCATTTTTGGATTGCTCTAATTTGATGATATTTTAAAATACATATTCAGTCACGATTCATGCATTCATTTAAACTCAATAAAGGCAGGAGCATTGGTTGTCTCTTGCATTATTCTCTATTCAATCCATAGAAAAGTCTTGCGATAAATTCTTTTCTTTTTTAAAAATTTATTTATTTATTATAGAGATGTAGGGTACAAGTGAGAATTTACTACATTTGCAGGCTGTGCGCAGGTGAAGTCTGGGTTTCTAGCTGGTGCTCACTTCCCTTGGTTGGACCATGTACCCATTGTGTTGTCGTGTGCCACCCATCCTCCTCTTTCTCTCTGTCCTCTAGCAGTGCCCAGAGGCTTTTGATCCCACCCTTGTGCTAATTTGACTTGTGTTCAGGCTCACTTATGAGTGAGAATGTGTGATGTTCAGTTATTTTCTTCTGTAGTAAACAAATGTAGTGAGAGATAGTTCACTTAGCATGATGGGCTCTATCTCCATCCTAGTGGCTACAAAGGCCACGATTTTGCTCTTCTTTATGGCTGCATAATATTCTATCGTATATGTGTACTACATTTTTTTAATCCAGTCTGCTTTTGATAAGCAATGGGGTTGGTTCCATGTTTTTGCTGTTGTGAACAGTATGTCAATAGGAGGCCCATCCCCCACCCTTTTCCCTGTAAAGTACTTGTAACAGGTCTAAAAACCAGCATGATGGGTCAAACTGTGGGATAAACACTGCAGCAGAAAACCTTTTACGGGGCAGAGTACAGAACAGAAGTGAATACCTCTCTCTCTCTCTCTCACTGAGTTATCTATATTGACAAAAGAAAAGGCCCTATAACAGAAAGATACTAACTAGCTTCAAAACAACAAAATTAAAGAAGAAAGATAAAGAGGGAAAAGTTGTTATTTACAAGTTAGGAAGAATCAATGACAAAATACAGGAAATCCTCAGAATCTTAACAAGACAGCACCCGAAAAAATCTTCTGTAAGTGCACAAACAATATATTAAGCCCCCAAGAATGACCTGTTCTTGATGGCAGTCACAGAACTTGGAGATTGGATAGCCAAAATTAATAAAGAGAACCATAAAAAACTAGAAACAGAACTCATCAAAGTCATATAGGAAATAAAAGCAGAGTTGGCCAATTTCAGAAAGGCCCATTCTGAAACACTGGAAATAAAAAATTTCCTCCTGGAATTTAAAAGCGCAATGCCAGCCGGGCTCAGTGGCTCAGCCTGTAATCCCACGCCTTTGGGAGGCTGAGGTGAGTGGATTGCCTGAGCCCGCGGGTTCAAGACCCGCCCGGGCAACTTGGTGAGACCTCATCTGTACAATAAATCAAAAAGTTAGCCGGGTATGGTAGCGCGCGCCTGTAGTTTCAGCTACTTGGAAGGCTGAGGCGGAAGGATCGTGGAAGCCCGGCAGGTCGAGGCTGCAGTGGCCAGGAGCGGCCACTGCACTCCAGTCTGGGCGACAGAGTGAGACTCCAACTAAAAAAAAAAAAAATAAAAGCACAATGCCAAGTATAAGCAGCAGAATCTAAAAGGCAGAGGAATGAATTTCAGAGCTTTATTTATTTATTTTTTCATTAATCAGTATTTTTATTATGGTTTTGTGGGGTACAGTTAAGGGTTAGGTGTACAATTACGTTTCATTCAGGCACCCTGTTGATAAGAAGTGTTTTCCCATCCCCCGACAGATATTTGCTACTGTTAATCTCATCCCCCTCCCCCCCATAGCTTCTCAGTACCGTCAGTTATTTTCTTATAGTATTGCATTGGATGTTCAAGGTCTATTATATGAGTGAGAACATGTGATATTCAGATCTTTGTTTCTGTGAGAGGTCACTCAGTATTATAGACTCTAGTTCCATCCAGGTTGCAGCGAAATTCATGATTTTGTTCTTTTTTATGGCTGCGTAGTATTCCATCGTGTATATGTACCACATTTTTTTAATCCAGTCCTCTTTTCAGAGCTTTAAAACTAAAATATGAAAGTAACCCAACGTGTAAAAATATAAAAGGAACTCAAAAAGAATAAGCAGTCTCAGAGAGATGTGGGAATACGTCAAAAAGTCGAATCTTGACTAGTGTCCCTGAAGCAGAAGGGGAATCTGAGAACATCATGTAACGAGCATTCTATGAGGTCATCCAAGAAGACTTCCCACATCTTTTTTAGAGAGGCAATCATCCGGACGCAAGAGATTGAGAATTCCCACAAGGTATCACACGAGAATTCCATTTGTAAGACACATAGTAATCTAACTCCATGAAGTAACCATGAAAGAAAAACTCCTGAGGGCAGTAAGAGAGAAAGGTCAGACCACCTACCAGGAAAGACCCATCAGAATTGCTCCAGAATGACTAGCAGAAACATTAGAAGCCAGAATGGACTAGAGTCCCATTTTTCACTTCCTCAAACATAAGCAGTTTCAGTCAAGAATGTCCTGCCCTGTCAAGCCAAGCTTCATCAGTGATGGAAAATTAAAATTTTTTCCAGACATTCAATGTCTAAGAGAATATGCTTTCTCCAGACCAGCTCTTCAGGAGATGCTTAAGAAAGTGTGGAACACAAAATCAAAAGAATGGTCACACCCATCACAAAAGCACAGGCAGGCACAGAGTTAACAGGGCATACCAATTACTCACAAAAATAATAAATATTTTTCTAATGGCCCAGTAAGTAATAGTAACTGATGAGATTCCTTCGTGAAATAATATACGTTTTTCATTTTCTGTCTTTATTTTAGAGTTGTGGAGTACAAGTGAGCATTTGCAATATAAGAAATGGACCAGCTGGGCTCGGTGGGCTCAGCCTGTAATCCCAGCACTTTGGGAGGCTGAGGGGAGTGGATTGCCTGAGCCCGCGGGTTCGAGACCTGCCTGGGCAACTTGGCGAGACTTCATCTGTACAATAAATCAAAAATTAGCCGGGCTTGGTAGAGCTCGCCTGTAATTCCGGCTACTCAGGAAGCTGAGGCGGAAGGTCGAGGCTGCGGTGGCCGGGAGCAGCCACTGCACTCCAGTCTGGGTGACAGAGTGAGACTCCAAAAAAAAAAAAAAAGAAATGGACCAGGCACCCTTTGCGTTGCCAAGTGGCCCCCTCCTTCCTCCCTTGCTCCCCCACTTGGCTGTGCCCTGTGACTGCCAGTCCCTCCTTGTGCTAATGTAACTAGTGTTCAGGGCCTACTTAAGAGTGGAAGCATAAGGCTCACTTAACAAACATTTATTATGTACATTAGGAGTCAACCACTGTTAGATAAGACCAGACCTATGAATAATTCAGAAATGTTAAATGTAATCATGAAGCTAAAATCCACTGGGGAGAAAAGATGAATTTATTTATTTAAAATTGCAAAAAAAAATGTAGTGAGTTATGGCTGAATAATTATTGGACACCTTAGGAGTAGAGGATCTGAAATTTGGTAGTAGAAGTAGAAATGCAGTAACAGGACTTTGCTATCTGCCAGCCCAGGCTTCACAAAGCCTGTGCCCTTTTCCCTCTTGAACACTTGAATCTCCAGGAGGATAAGCTCAATCTAAGTTGCCAGCAGATAAGAGACATCACGTTGAGGGGAGTCCTCACCGGGTTCATTCCAGCCAGTTGCTTACCAAACATATGAGAGATCCCAGTGCTTTATTCCAGCTGACACCGTGGTAAAAATTGTTGCAACCTATTACATTGGTCAGGGCCAATTGTCCAGGTTCCTGCAGCTACTAGAGTCAGTCGCCCTGGTGGCAACAAAAGCCTGAATCTCATTGATCAATGGTTGGTTCTTGTTTTCAAATCTAATCCCTTAGATTTTCTTGTCAGTAGAGCGGTCTGCCTTACCTGCAAATGATCTCATACACATTGATGATCCCAGCACTAACAAGAATCACCTGGCCGACTGGCCAACTAGTGAACAGTGTTTTGTCACTGAGGTTTTGAGTATTTTCATACTCAGTCATAGATAACTGGCAGACATGCATTTACCTATGGCATTTTCCTTTACAGCACCAGTATCACACAATTATATTATCAAATTTTGTTTTATTATTTTTACTTCACAATGTATGAGAAATATTTTAAAAACTCAACATAGTAAGGGCTTTCTGATTTTGAGATGATTGTATAGTGTTAAAGTGTTGCTACAACATAAATTTAAAATGTTGTGTCAGATTAATACATTCAAGAGTTAGCTAACCAGTAGTACAGAAATGCATATAATGTAAAACATATTCTCCAGTATAATTCTCATGACCTTCAGGCTCACATACTGGATGTAGTTTTCCTAAATTATTTTGTTTTGTTTGGTCATAATCATTGGGACTGTCAATAATGCTGGTTTTGTTTCTCTATAAAGAACACAAACAATGCCAATGCATTACATAGAATACAAACAATGCCATTGACCACTTTATGTAAAAAATAAAATGTAGTTCCTTCACACCACCACATCTCTATACTTAATATTTTCTGGTGCCACAGTTTTTAGCTTTTTATTATGAAAAAATAAATTATATATATATATATATATAAAACCCTCATTTCTTCATACATCAATAATACTTAGTAGATTAAATGTTCTCTATGTAATATGATAATTGTTGCCCTCATACAATTTTCTCCATCTTTTCTCACCATCAAGTGTACCATCACTTTGTTCCAATTTTTTTTATTGTTGTAAAATGTATATAACACACAATTTACCCCCTCAATCACTTTTAAGTATATAGTTCAATGGTATTAAGTACATTCATAATGTTGAGTACCAATCACCCAACCACCTCCAGAAATTTATTTACCTTGCAAATCCTAACTCTTTATTCATTAAATAATAATTTCCATTTCCCCAGTCTCTGGCAACCAACAGTCTACCTTTTGTCTCCATGAATCTGGTACCCTATGTACTTCATATAAGTGGAATCATATAGTATTTGTTGTTGTGTGTGTTACTTTTTTTTCCATCCAAAGCTGTACTTTATTCCAGCTGACGCCATGGTAAAAATTGTTGCAACCTACTATTGGGTCAGGGCCAATTGTCCAGGTTCCTGCAGCTACTAGAGTCAGTCACCCTGGTGACAGCAAAAGCCTGGATCTCATTGATCTATGGTTGGTTCTTGTTTTCAAATCTAATCCCTTAGTGTCTGTCACATTAGATCTGAGTTGTAGCATCAAAAACGTATTAGAGGTTCAAGATGGGTTTCATGCAACTCATTCTTCTTCCTTCCAAGGTTCTGGTAGATGGAGAGTTCATACAAGGATTGCCAGCAAAATGGAAAACAAAGTGTCATCTTTATTACTGACTAGGCATGTTCAATAAATTCCCTAAGTATAGGGTATCTGGTAAATACTGTTAGTGAACGTGACTTAGGTGTGTTACTTGTTTATATCACCTAGCATAATGTCCTCAAACTTTATCCATATTGTAGCATAATTAGAATTATATTGTTGTTTAAGGCTGAATACTGTTCCATTATGTGAGTATATCACATTTTTCTTACCCATTCATTAGTTACTACTTGGGTGGCTTCTACACTTAAATATTATAAACAATGCTGCTGTAAATGTATGTATAGATATATACATTTGAGTCCCTGCTCTCTATTAATTTAGACATATATTCAGATATGTAACTTCTGGATCACTTGAAAAATCAGCTTTTAATTATTTGAAGACCTACCATTCTGCATTTCACAAGAATTGCACCATTTTACATTTTAATAACAGTGTACAGGATTTCAATAATTCAACATCTTTGCCTAGACGTGTTATTTTCTGCTTGTTTGTTTTTGCTTGTTTTGATTGTAGCCATTCTAATGGGTATGAGTTAGAATCTCTTTGCGGTTTTAGGTACCATCTCCTTTAATCCTGTTTTTAGGGATAGATCACAGCCAGTTCCCCTTACTCAGCAAAGTTCAGATATTATGTAATCCAGAAACCTAGAAAAACTTTATTTCAAATTGCCATTATACTTGGAATCATATTAATTATTAAAGGGCCTTAAAAAACATAATTTGTCTTCAGTTTTATTGAAATATCAGTTATGTGTTCTGTACTGCTAAAAGTGTTCTTTGAAGTTTATAAAAGAGGTCTGGGCTGCCTGTGGGTTTCCTACAGGAGAAAGAAGGAAGAGGAACTCAAGATGGCTATCCCTTTCCACCTTCATCCCACCTTCATCATGATTTTCCTTCCATTCTCTTCCATGTTATCTTGCTACTTCCCTTGACATCCATTTGTGGCCTCTGTAGTGTACTCTCTGAAAATTAATGATTGTGTCACTTCTCTGTTCAAAAGTACCTGAAGAGTTTCCTAATTTATTCTAAAAACACTGAAAAGATTTATCATGTGATCACCAAGAACCATGTGACCAAGCATCTCACCATTTATTGAATTTGTCTCTGTCATTTCTTCACTCTCATTCTTATTCCATTACCCTTTCTCACTGCAGTTATTTCAAAGTGGTTAGTGCATTTTTGTCCAGAATGTTTGCACTTGCTGTGTTTTGTTCTGGGATATTTTTCCTGCTTAAAAACCAAATGGTAAACCGGGCTCAGTGGCTCAGCCTGTAATCCCGTGCCTTTGGGAGGCTGAGGTGAGTGGACTGCCTGAGGCCCGAGGTTCAAGACCCGCCTGGGCAACTAGGCGAGACCTCATCTCTACATAAATCAAAAATTAGCTGGGCGTGGTAGCGTGCACCTGTAGTTCCAGCTACTTGGAAGGCTGAGGCGGAAGGATCGCCGGAGCCCAGCAGGTTGAGGCACTGCACTCCAGTCTGGGTGACAGAGTGAGACTCCAACTTAAAAAACACAAACAAAAAAAAAAAAACAAACAAAAAGAGAAGGCTTTTCTAAATAATATATTCACAGCATTACAGCCTCCATCACTTTCTGTTTACCCTTTTTCTCCTTTATTTTTCTTCTTACCCCTAATTACTCTCTGACCTGATACATTTACCTGTTTATACATTCAGAGTCAATCTCTACTAATTAGGATATAAGCATTATGAGAGTAAAGTGTCCTTTTACTTTGTTCACTGGTATACTCCAAGTACCTAAAACAGAAACTGGTACCTGGTAAGTGCTGATAAATATTAGTCAACAAATAATTCAGTACCCAAATGTAGTGTGGCCCTATTGAGCAAATTAGGCGCTGAAAGCTGTTCTGCTGAATTACCTGTGTAAATTTGCAACATAGGGTGTCAGAAAACAAAAGTAAAAGATTGTGTGGGTGCATGTGTGATGTATTGAGATAAACAATAAAATATATTTTACATATATTTCTGAAAAGGACCTTAATAGTATATTTATAATATGGTGTTATATAAAGTAATTATTAGTGAGGAAGTAACTTTTGGGTCTAAATTCAATGTACCCATTTGACAACATTTAGACATTAAAAATGTTTCACTTTTAACATGGGAGCCTGAAGATTTTCAAAGCACCAATTGGGGTCTGAAAGCAGACTCCAAGCAATCTACGATCTAAATTACTGTAAGAAAAGTCTGAGAACCAGAGCCAGTAAAAACACAAACTTCACAGTCTTGGAGGTATTAGATACTGTTTGGATATGGTAGCTGAATGTCAGTAATGTGATATCTGCTGTGATATATGCACTCAGATGATCAAAGTCCTACTTTCTCCATAGCAAGCTTCTCTGTTTACTGTTGCTCTCAGTACCTGATGCAATGTTTGGTGACTCAGTATGTATGTGAGTTGGAGGGGGAAGAGAGTATTAAAAAAGAAGCAAATATAAGTGATATTGAGAGTAAGAATAAAATTCTATTTAAGCAATTGCTGCAGAAGGTCTTTCATTGTTTATAACATCCTATCTTTGTTTTCCTTTCATTGTTGATTGATTAATTGATTGTTAAAATGGAGAAACCCAAAAGCATTTAATTAGAATATAAAAAAAAAATCACCAGACTAGTCAACAAAAAACAATAATTTAACAATTCATGCAGTCAGCTGTCATTGGTCACTGGACTTCCTCACCAGTGTTACTCTCCTATTTATTTAAGCCACCAACAATACTCATGATTTTCAATGGCCAGGAAAGAGGTAGAAATATCTGGTTGTGGTCACTCGTTCAACGGTGGGCATCTGGGCTCTAGCACTTGGTGTTTCATATGATTGCTATACTTAAAAAAACAAGACTCTAGATGAGAGATGACTCTTTTGACCTCACAGAATACATCTTGTACCTGAAGCAAGAAATGCCAGGATGAGAAATGCCTCTGGGGTTGATGGGACCTACCCATGGAGACTGTAACTGCCTGCCACTGTCAACCTTATCTATTAGAATTGACACCCCATGGCAGACTGTACTCTTTCACCTGAAAATTAAAATTTCATTCCTATTCCATGACCTTTCAACATTCTTTTCTTCTGTTTTGCATTTTTTATTTATAGATTGACAAGTATTTATTCCTCGGAATCTGCTCATGAGAAGTAAATATGGAAGGTTTCCTACCATCAATCCCCAATGAAGCTGACTTCTCAATTTAAAAACAGTTAAATCTCAGTATCTTGTCTTTAGACCTGAATTCAGAACAAATTTCACAACTTCATCACCACATTGACCTCTAATGTCTTTTGCATGGACTGATCAATGAGACCTCTCCCTAAATCCAGGATTTATAGTATTTTCTTAGGAATATCTTTGAAAGCGTGATGGCTAATTTCTAGTCATCCAAAAGGACTTAACTTCCTAGGTCCTTCCTCACAGAAATGCTAATTCATTTGATTTTACAATCTTCTTTAGTTTATTCGATGTCCTGCATACAAATTCCATTTTCTCCAAAAAAGGAAAGATTATTTATTCATGCATGCATGTGCCTATTTATTTAATGAATGTTGTATTCCAGGCATGTTGAGGTGTTCAGCAAATCCATGCCTTCATAAAACTCACAGTTTATTGAGTAAAGAAAGGTAAGAAACAGATACTTAAGTAAAATATATGCTGAGTGGATGGTGGTAACAGAACAGAGAACAATAATTTAGAAAGGAGGAGAAATAAGAAATGTCTCAAGTTGGAGATGGATTAACAAGTGTATCTTCTTTGTCTTTTCTTTCAAGGACTGTGTTCTTTTCAGCTCTCTTTTACAAGACTTTATTGACCCTATCACAACTTGTGTGCTGACCTACATTTTTAGTATCCATTTCACTCACAAAAGTGAGAGTCCGAGGATGTTTATGCCATGCATGCCCCATTTACACTTCTGTCACCCAGACCGAGCCCATCACCTTGCAGACCACATAATATGAATGGATTTAACAATGTAAGTAATGGCAGTTCATTTCAAATTATTTCCACTATCTGAATTTTAAGAACTGATATCCCAAAACATACAAGCTTCTAGTTGATATAATTTTGTTTTAGGTTGACCTCCTGCTGTGATGTATTGACACTGTCTCTTTCTAAACTGGATTTTAAACACCGATATGATAGAATCCAGGGACCACTTTCCCTTTGTTAGCCTGACAAAGTCTGTCATTGTCATTTAAAAGGTGTATAATGATAAAGTCCTCCTGAACCCATTAATGAATGACCAAAAGAGGAAAGAGAAAGTTACTTTGCGAAATACTTTCTCAAGGTGGCAACACCAAGAATATTTCTGGAGGCGTGTGTTGAGTTGCTTGATGAAGACGGAACCCTTTGTGATGTCTCTCCAGGACACGTTGTCTAAGACAATAGAGAGTGTTATGCCTTGGATTATGGCCTTCACTATTTGTTAATATTTTTAGTGTTTGGAGTTTTTAATAAAAAATATAGCATGGGGATTTTCTTGGCAGATTTAAGGTAAGCATTTATAATGCAACATTTACTCATTTTCCATGTAGAGAAAACAGATGCTGGCAGAGGTTGAACCAAAGCAGCAATCTGTCAGAACTGCAAGAGATGACTTAGTGATTTACCTGTGATGCTTGGGGCTGACTTCCTACTATGTGTCTCGTGTTCATTCACTTGACTTTGAAAACGGGCTTGGAAAATAACTGTAATTATCCTACTTAACAGAGGAAATAATATGAGATCCGAAGGATGAAGGAACTTTTGTGCTCACAATATGTGTAAGTGACAAAAACAGGACACCTGGCTCCAAGGTGGTGTACAGATTACACCACACTTTCACAATATAATAAACAATATAGATGAACAGATGCAGTTTCAGTTATAGAAGTTGGATAAATGCTAGAAATCTACTGTACAGCAAGAGTAAAATAGTTAACAATCCTGTATTATTCATTAAAAGTTAACTAAGATGGTGGATTTTGCCTTGAGTCTCATGTCACAAAAATATGATGAAATATATAGAAAGCTGGAAGGATGTCTTTGGAGAATGGAATATGAGCACAGATTGTGGTGATCATTTCACGGATATACACTTGTTTCCAAATTTACTAAGTTGTATACATTACATATGGACAGTTTTCTGTATGTCTATTATGCCTCAATAAAATTGTTTTTAAAAGTTTCCAAATTAGAAACAAAGGTTCCTTGAGATGATTACCTAGTGGTGACATACTAAACACTGTTCCCTGTGATTAGATCTAATCAGCCTCACTACATCCTTCTTGTCTTCTTTTAAAGAGTATGTACAGCCCTACTGGGGTGTTCAGTGGCACCACTCCATGTAGAAGTCGATGAGAAATGTGGAAGAAAGGGCTTCAACTTGATACTTTGAGAAAGGGCGGCCAGTCCGGGAATCCATAAAATATCAACTCAAAATGTTAAATTATGTCAACAAAAAGCAGCATCAATCATTCATGATTAAATACTGCATGGTGAAGGGGGTCCCTTGTTTTGTAATCCTTTATATTTGAAGCAGCTTTGATTGTAAAGTATAACACTCCAAATAAAAGCGTAATTTCAAACAATATATGCACAGGTATTTGGGGGCTGATAATCTGCTCTCACAAGCACAGAGAAGATGATGCAAAATACTTTGATGGCACACAAAATTTATCCCTGCTGCATAGAACCCATCTTGGTTTTCTAGAATCTTTCAAAGGCGGCATCAGGACCACAACTCCTGGGCTGCCACTGAAAAACTCATACGTGGGGGTGAGGACCAGAATTCAATGAAGTCCTTCTCCACATGGGTCCTGCAAATGGCATACTTCTCCAGACTCTTAGGTGACTGTGAAGAGCTGACTGCGGAAGTGGCTGGAGAGTCCTTGACAAACACATCACCATCGTTTTCTGAAGAGACATGGACATTCAACATATTGCTGTGTCTCTCTCATTATGACAAATTCAACTGCTCACCTCATTCTTCTTGAATGTTCACTCTAAATAGTCTATCACACACACACACACACACACACACACACACACACACATATACACTCACACACACCACTTTGCCTTTTCTGCAGTGTCATTGAGTAATGTGCCAGTTGAAACTGAAATCATCATATGCAGGTAAATTACTCTTGCTTTTTATTTTCAACATAACTCCCAAACCCATGTGATAACTGGAAGTTGGAAAAATTAAAAGTTTGACTGTAAGCCACCGAAGTCCACTGATCTCACTACTCACTTTCCCTTCAATAATTATAAGAAAAAGGGCACTGCTGCTACACAATGACCCCCCTTTCAAATGCAATTCTCGTCAAAGGAGATCATTTCAAATGTCTGAAAAGCATTTACAAATCCTGTTATATAACATAATTCAACACTGAGGTTTAACTCTTTCTGTTTAACTTTGACTTAGAGATGCTGATATCTCCTTCACTATTTTTTTCCACTACCTTGAAAAAAAAAATGTATGAATACTTTCTAGCAGACCAGATATCATCTCATAACACCAGTTTCCTCTGAATTTAATATCTTTTATTTGCACTGGTTGGGGTCTCAGAGTGTTTCCCCTAGATATAAATCACATATCACTATCCTCTGTAAACACCTTCAGAACTTTCGGGTTTCCATCTTAGGACTCACCACCCCTGCAGGCCTCAACAATGATGACCTTGGGCTTGTCCATTAGACTACGGCAGTTGTGGTTGTTGAATATCTCGAAGATGGTGTCATTAGGCAACACATCTGCGTTCTCCTCACTGTGCATCGCTCCGCAGATTCCATCCAGGATGCCATGAGACATGAGCACCAAGAATGTGCTGTCTGAGGTCTCATGCTCTGGTCTGGCTGCAAAATTCCACAGCTCTGTCTCCATAGCCTGGAAAAAATCCCATATGACTTCAATACGACAAATATTACAATTGGTCTGACCTCCTAGATTTACCACGAACAACACAAGAACAGATGCATATCTGGGTCACGGTGCCTTCCTGTACTGGCTACCCAATGATGATAGCTGTTTTATTTTTGTTCCTTAACGGTTAATGGGTTCCTTCCTTCTCTTCCTGCTGGCATACATAAACTCTCTGCTTGATATATTGTCTTTTAATGAATGTCACTCACATTATTTCTTCTTTCCCATCTCTGTCTTTTCTGTTCCGACAAGACTCATGTGCTATAAATGCATCAAACCGCTTCTAAAACCAACCCCGCTGTGCTTAGAATAAAACCCCACTTATGGCCTGACTGTTACCCACCTTCCTCTCTGCTCCCTTCTCCTTTAAACTCTAGTCACGTTCCTCTTCTCCCCGTTCCTCTCACATGCCTGTTTCATTTTCAATTTAGCTTTTTCCCTCTCTTCAGAAGGTTCTATGCTCGCATTTGTCTGAGTCATGTCCCTCAGGTAGTCCTGTGTTATCTACACGCCGAGGCTTTTCCAGATCACACTGTCAAACATGGCTCGCCACCCCTCAGTTCTCTCTCACATTTCCTTCGTCTTTTCATCCTCCCTTACTTTTGAATTTCTTGCCACGCTTGTATAGAACACATGCGCACACCCAGTCACTGAATTCTAACCCAAATCCACGCCGTCTGGGAAACTCCTGTCTCACACACACACCTATCTGCAGTGCAAGCAAGAGCTCCTAGGGCCAAGTTTAGGACTCAATTTTTATTTTGTAAGTGCACTCCTACTTAACTTTCACTGCTCTAGAATGCTACGAAGACTCTTGGGGGGCTGAATCCTAATCACCCCCCATGAATTGGTGCTCAATGAAAATTGTAAAAACACACACCAATCACATTTTTCCAGTTTTGTGTTATTGACTTTGGAGATGGAAAGGACATAACATGGAGTTCAGATAGCCCAGGAACAGTCATTTTAACATAGTCTAGTTGTTATAATTTTCTAGCAGTTCACTTTAATTTGCCCTCTAATCACTAGTCAAGGACAGATCCAATTGCTCAGAGGTAGCTATGATACTTGTTTACAACCCCCTTCTCAGCTTGTCTTATGCTAATTAGCTTTTCTAGTTCAAGTATTTGCCTCCACCCCTAAGACCCAGTTAACCTAATTAACCCTTCAGTGGCCTTTCTGACACAGACAGACCCCATCACCATGCACCAGTCATGTGACTAACCCACCCACCTGCCTACAATCCATCACCTGATGTTTATACTTGTGCTTACCTGCCCTTTCATGATGACATGGAGTAGACTACCTCAACGTTCTGCCCCATCAAAGGGGAATGTTTAAAAACATTTTATTCCAAGTGGCCAGTCACCATTGCCTTGCTGTTTTATGTTCTAGCCATGTGTTCTTTGAACCAGGCCATGTTTTGACCAGAGCATGTTTTCCTAAACCTTGACTCAGTTCCCTAACATGAAAAGGTAAATCTTCTCTGTCTCTGTCTTTCTCTTTCTCTCTCTCTCCTTATTTGCCATTACTCTGCTAAGCTGTGGTCTGGCCATGTGCTCTTTGAGCAGTGGCTGCCATGGCTTCCTAGCTCTGCCCCCCTCCCCGACCTTGGGGAGGTGAATCTACTCTCTCTTCTCTCTCTCTCTAATTCGCTTTCAAAATAAACTATATTTTCCAATCAATTTTTATGCAATTCTTTGCATCTCTTGTGTGGTACCACATAGCAGATATTCCCCAGTGGGTCTGACCTAACATTTTGGAGGCCCTGTTGGGGGATTTTTAACCTAAGAGATCAATAAAGAACAAAATTTGCCTATCCAATACCTTCATTTTGCTAACACACGCACACACACACACACACACACACACACACACACACACACACACACACACACACGCAGCCTGGTGTCATTAAAGCTTTTTTGAGGTTTTAAAAAGCTAACTAGTTTGTAGACTCATGTGTGTTGAATAGGCGAGTTAGGAGCAAGAGAGGGCCTCTCACCTGGGCTGTGAGGTTCTCTTTTACATCCACAGTGTAGTCCAATCCCTCAAGTGTCTGCTTCATCCCTTTGATGTCAAGGTCAGCCTTGTATCTTGGAGGATGATGGTCAAACTTTGTAATGCAGATAATGAGAGCTAGGTGAGTGCGATCTTTCTTCTCCTTTATTGGATAGATATGGAGAAGATGAAAATGATAGACAAGCAACGAATGTGATTTATCAAGTCTCTTTTGAACTCCCATATGCCCACTGATGTTGTTTTATTAAGGCCTCACGAAGCTATACCCTCTCCTAACCGCTACCAAAAAATACTACCTTCTTCTCTCTCAAGATGAAGCATCAGGATATATCTGGAAAAGTCACTCAAGGATCCTGAGCAAGCTAGATGAAATCCTATCTACTCTCTGTACCCTTTTCCCTCCACTTAGGCAAATCTTTCTTGGCCTTCAAGCCACGGATTAAATTTCATAAAAACCAAGAAATGTTTGCCATTGACTCTACTAAAAATAAATACACCAAGTTCATTTGCCTGGGTAGCATTATTATTTTTTAACACATCAACTTATATAATGTTTTGCAAGCTTTAATTGTACTTTAACATTATGCTTCATGTATAGGTTTTTGACTAGAGCACAAACAATTGCTATGCAGCCATGTTGTCTTATAAATATGCTTATTCTATGGCTCTAGTTTAATTTGTCATAAATTCTAAATAGATATGAGACTAAACAAATAAAAAAGTTAGGGATCTGCATTTTATCATGGGGTTGAAAGAGGATTAAAACCTGTGTAAATCCATATGATCTCTTACTTATGAAAAACATCTATGTAAAAATTCACCAGTATTCCCAGTGGCAATAAATTAGTGCTTTTAGAAATTGTGCATTTAGTCCAGGAGTGGTGGCACACACCTATAATATCACCACTTCGGGAAGCCAAGACAAAAAGAATCATTTAAAGGCAGAAATTTGAGACAAGTCTGGGATAGCTGGGGATGGTGGTACAGGTCTAGAGCCCTAGCTACTCAGGAGGATGAGGCAGAAGGATCTCTTGGACCTATAAGTTCAAAGTTGCAGTGAGCTGTGATTGGATCACTGCATGCCATCCTGGGTAATAAAGTAGGTCTTGTGTCTTAATGAGAATAACGTATGTTTAAGGAAGCAATGTATCTCTCTTTTCTGTCACGCATAGAGCACAGCACCTCTCCAGCTCTTTACACAGTCTCAGGAATTCTTTATGAGGACAAAGCTTGAGGATATCTGTAGATTCCGCTGACTCAGCTGGTCCAACCACACTATTCGGAAGAGCTGCAGGATACATCATCTGATGTAAATTGTGACTTCTGCCTCTGTGACCCAAGTTATCACCTAAGATGATTGAGAAAGAAGAAAATCCTGAGGAGAAGGCCTCTTCACATGTGTGTGTGTGTATGTGGGTGGGGGAGGTTTAATAGTTGTATCTAGCCTCCAATATAAGGGGTTGAATTATTATGGGGAAAGAAGAAAGAAGTCCTTGGAAGAAAAAAATAGATCCTCCCAAAAATGCAATGATAGATTCTGATAATCTGGAGAAAATATTTCAATCACTTTTGGTCAATTTTGACCTTTCCATATTCAGGAAAAGCAGTTTGATTTTTTCCAATGGCTTTACTCTAGGACATTCATTCAACCATGAGGACTTTCTGTTGTGTTTGAGCAAGAATATATTGAGTAAATATTTTCCAGAATACCATCTATCAGAAATATAATGTGAGTACCATGTGCCATATTGAATTTTTTAATATCACATTTAAAAAATGAAAGTAAATAGGTGTAGCGATGTGTTTTATTGAGCATAAGATCTCCAAAATATTATTATTTCAACTTGTGGTACTAGCCACAGGTAAAGTTCGTAAGAGCTACATATGGATAGTGGTTACCATACTCAAGGGACACCATTCTATGGTAGAGTGATAGACCCATCCTCACCCACACAATGTACACAGAAAAAGACAGATAGCAAATAATTAATGCAATCTTGAATTCGATGTCATCCAGGTGCTATTTTCACATCAACCTTAACTTGAATTCTTAACCTTTCTGGAGAAAATGGTTTTCAAATATCCCTTGCCAAATTGTAACGACAGCTATTTAATGGTGAAATGCTGTCTGGTAACAATAGTGCTACGTACAATGTCAGTGGGACATTTTAATTTTAATTTTAATTTTCTTTTTGGTCAGAAATACTGACATACCTCAGGATATGTTGCCTTCAGAGGGCTGAACAACCAACACTAAACTTTTCAATCTATGATTTATAATATGAGGAAATAATACATCTCTTTTGAATGGGTTTGTTTTGGAATAATTCTAATTTATCTCATAGAGAAATGCAGTATTATCTGTCAGTTCTTGACTTCATTTGCCTAAGATTGTGCAAGAGACTAGAACATTTTTAAGCCATCCTAGGGGGAGGAGAAAGGAAAGGGATTTATAAACAGAAATTAGAGAAGTTCACCAAGATCTAGTACAACAAGATTTCTTTCCAAGAAAGGAGTGAATAGTCCTGTTATTTCTATTCAGTTACATGAGCCATGAAAGATATTATCTGGTTTATTTTATTTCAATGAAGAAAGTAATATCTTTCTGTACAGAATTTTCACTTTTTATGTTTTGTGGTTTTTTTTGTTTTCATCATTTGTTTCCATTAGTTTTTGATGCTGTTTTTTATTAAATGTCTTTTTTAATTTTTTATTTTATTTTTTATTTATTTATTTATTTATTTATTTATTTATTTATTTTTGAGTTGGAGTCCCACTCTGTCGCCCAGACTGGAGTGCAGTGGCCGCTCCTGGCCACCGCAGCCTTGACCTGCTAGGCTCCTGCGATCCTTCCGCCTCAGCCTTCCGAGTAGTTGGAATTACAGGCGTGCGCTACCATGCCCGGCTGATTTTTTTGGTTTATTGTAGAGATGAGGTCTTGCTGCCCAGGCGGGTCTCGAACCCGCGGGCTCAGGCAATCCACTCACCTCAGCCTCCCAAAGGCGCGGGATTACAGGCTGAGCCACCGAGCCCGGCTTTTTCTAAAATAAAAAGTATGATAAAAGATTTTAGCAGAATGCTTTAGACCCTCCCCACCGAAAATTTCTTTCACAGACCTGACTGAAAGATAATAAATCCTGTTCAAAATGTTATTTAATTTAGAGAGTGGGGAGGGTATAAAATAAAAAAATAAGTATTGAAGGAGAAATAAGAAATATATTACTCATAGATGAACAGGAAGGAAAAAAGAAAAGACTCCAATGTCAGCCCAGGCAGACATAAGCTTCCCCTAATTATTAGAAAAAAATCTTCTCACTTTGATGAAACTGCTCCCTCTGAAGTGTCTTTGGAACATGCAACAGAGATCGGAGTCAGGGAGGCCAACAAAGCACCCACCTTCACCGTGTGGGAGATCTGTAAGGTCACAAGGGGCCCACAGTGATGCTCGGGCCATGTATGGGGCCCACAGAGTGGCTGGAGGTGAAGCTAGCAGTCCTCACAGGACACTCCCCAGCCAGGTACCAGGGTAGTGGCCATCTTGCTCAAAATAATATGCAAGGGGCCACCTGTCAGAAAGATTCCACTTGAAATATTTGCTTTTCTAAAACCATTCATCTTATTCTCTGAGAGTTTCACCATCTCTGGAATATATTTTATTCTTCCTGGAGAGTAAAATTTTTAAGGGAATTTGTGAAAAGCACTTGATTACAGACCTTAAACCTTCATGTCAGACACATATGTAAATGCCTAGGGACTTCCTGGACTTTTAGAAAAGAGTAAGCAGATAAATAAATAAATCTGTAAATATATAAAAGGCCTTGCCAGGAGAGCTGGAACTTACAGTAGGAAGCTTTTCAGGGGGTTTTCATAAACTTCAACAAATGAGCTACCACATACTTGAAACAGGAAATGAGCTTTAATTAAAAAAAAAATGCCTGAAATCTGAAAAACAAAACAAACAAACAAAAATAGGAACAAAGAGAAGAGTCAGGAGGCACAAAATAAGCACCCAACACAGAAATGGTGTCCTAACGCCAGAGATAAGAAAGTTTTCAGCAAATTATTGAGATGAGTCAAGAAATCAAATGCTGAGCACGAAGACACAGGACTTATGTGAACTCTCGTCTGAGTCTCCAACCTTCACCAGAGGAGAGCCCCAGCACCTCTGCAAGGTGACAGTCATCTTCACAAATATGGTCGATGAAGACTTGACATGCCCTGGGTCCTTTCCGAATGACACAGTCAATCAGAGTTCGGGCCTTATCCATAACGGTAGCATTTTCATCTCTTACTCTCTCCATCTCTTCTTGGTTCAACACACTTTTCTCTAGTAATTCATCCAGCAAGCCTTTGATCGTAGCTGCATTCACTGAACGGATAAACAGCTTCCTCTTTTCCTTCAGGACCTTGTCTGTTAGGGCACAAGAGTTTCTCAAGTCATAAAAACAGCCTCATTTGCCTCCCATGTCACCAACAGGAAAAGGCCTCCTCTAGAGTTAATCAGTTAAATATCCCTCACCACACAGTTGGGTGGGCAATTCTATCTCATATTCGCTCACCGTCCTCCAGTTTTCCCTCGGTTTTACCCATGTGTGCACACAGAGCAGGCTGAGGACTGAGATTTGCTGCCTCCACCTGAGTAGCTGGAAAGCAGAGATCATCCTTTTGTATCCTCTGTTTATTCAACTCTGAATAATAAACTAATGAAGCAAGGATGGCTAATTTCCTTGAAGGACAATGGCTGCTGGTTCTCATCCTTTGCCAATTCTACACCACCCCCTGTAGACATTTGTCTTGCAAGCATTTAGTTAAAATTGCAAAAGAACAACAGGATGCCAGTGAAGCCCTACTTCTTTTCAGGCCTTATCTTACCTTTCTGCAGACCCAAGAACCTTCTGGGTCGCTCCCTTCCTTTTTCTCCTTCTTCCCCCTCAGTTTAGATCACATACACTTCCATGAAACCTAATTATGGCTTCCTGAAGAGACAGCCCCCTTCAAAACAATTTCTTTGCAGAGACTTATACTTTTAACAGTTAGAAACCCACCTGCCATGGCTCTTTTCTCCTACCCTTATTGTGTGGAATGAAACTGAAAGCATGTTCCTCTTCCCTTTTAAACAGGATGTAGGTACATACATATGCATGACTCATTTCTTTTCCAGATACATAATGAGATTGTTGTATTGTAGGTTGCATCAGAGGATGTATCCTTGGGAAATTTTCTTCACTGACATTTGGAACAGAACAGGGTAAAAGTGGAATAGGGCTTGGAGAATAAGATAGGAAAGAGAAAGTATGCATACAATTTCAGTCACACAATGACAAGTTTCCTTTCATTAGTAAGTGTAATCTAAAAAAGCAACATATTATTTGGAGAAAATAAGTCATAATTCCTCCTGCTTTTCCTCACAGCCATGTGAAGAGTTCCAGAAACTGTATGCCTCTGTGAGGTAGATTTACATTAAGATATCAAAACGTTCTTTTTTTTTTTTTTACCCAAAGTTAAATATTTTCTTATCTAACGCTGTTTTTTTCAGTTGGACATTGCATCATAGAGACTACAAGCTCAAGCTCTGGACTCAGAATGTGGCATCTAATATTTTAACCTTTCCTTCTTGGGCAAGATATTGAACTTTCTTATGCACTGGTTCCTCTGGATGTAAATAATTTTACCTGTGCGGCGTTGAGCATTAAGTGGGTGAAAATGTGAAAGATACATAGAACATGGCTGGGCACATGGTAAGCAGATAATGTGGGATTTTCTTATCTTAATACAAATATTGCGTACTAGGTAAATGATCACGTTAATTATTGGCAGATTATCTTTTGTGAGAATCCATGTCCCTTTTATCTAGTCATTTATTTAGCAAATATACATGGATGACCTACTCCACGCCAGACACATTCTAGGTTCTAGGGGTTCAGGAGAGACAGACCATGGTCCCTTCTCCCATGGCCTCACATTTAAGAGAGGAAGACAAACAAGAAGCCCATAGGCTACTGATATATTCAGAATGTTGTAATCTGGTAAGTGCTAAGAAGAAGGAGAAGGAGAAGGAGAAGGAGAAGGAGAAGGAGAAGGAGAAGGAGAAGGAGAAGGAGAAGGAGAAGGAGAAGGAGAAGGAGAAGGAGAAGGAGAAGGAGAAGGAGAAGGAGAAGGAGAAGGAGAAGGAGAAGGAGAAGGAGAAGGAGAAGGAGAAGGAGAAGGAGAAGAAGAAGAAGAAGAAGAAGAAGAAGAAGAAGAAGAAGAAGAAGAAGAAGAAGAAATTACTTTAAAAAGCAGGTGACAAAATATTGGAGGATTAATTAAAACTGTAGACAGAAGAGCCAGGGAAGCCCCACAAGGTCACTGTCATTTGTCAGCACTGTCGTTTGTTCATTGAATTGTCCCAAAAATAAACTCAACGTGGCCAGTCTAGTTTATGAATGTATTTTATGGAAGATGGACTAATAACAAAAATGTAGATAGTACTGCACACTTACCAATTTCTTTACCAAACTACTCTCGGGATTATTGCTTTGTTACATTAAGAGAATATGTACCCAGAGTTACAAAAAAACATACAGATTGTATGTATGTGTTTGTGTGTGTGCACAGGCAGGCACACTCATGCATGTGTGTGCATAAGCATCACATATCTAAATTACATGTTGATAGCTGGATTGCTATTATTTTAAAATGCTATGAAATTCACAATAAACCCACCCTTGGATGTTCACCACCCGTTTTACTTCCTATGCGCTAGGTTAAGTGTTAAATGTATTTTACTTAGAGTATAATCGACTGTGTTAGGATGACAATGTATATACATTTTAATCTTCAGTGTTTCTCATAGCATCTGCTATCTTTACTTTCCTGTTTACCCAATTTGTTTGCTGCACAATCTTGTACTCCTCGCCAAAGTGGAGACATGTGTCCTGGAAGAGGCAGATTGCATGTGCATTGCTTTTCTTCCATTTATTTATTTATTTTTTGAAAGTACCTTAAAGGTTCCACACAAAGGTTTCACCTCCAGCCAAGGCCACACACCACTGTGTTGAAGCATGCCAAAGTGGTATGCAATGCAGACAGTGGCTCCTAGATCACATGGCTCAGGATGTAGAGTCAACACATCGGTTTCTCTGTCCTGGGAAACTCAGCCAAAAGTCACTAGATAACAAAAAATGAAGATGTCAAACCTTCAGAGAACCCAAATGTCCCATATGGTTGTAAGAGTACACAAAAGGTGTCAAACACACATACACACACACATAGGGAAATACTCTTCAATAATAAAAGGGTATTAAAATGGATACAAACATTAAGCTTTTACTGTGAGTGAAATACAATCTATATACATACTCTTTGATCCCAATTATATGGAGCTCTAGAATATGAAAAATGTATGTATAGAAATCAGATCACTAAATGTCTGAGAAGGAGGTAAAAAGAATTTCAGAGCAAAGGGCATGAATGAATTTTCTGGGGTGATTCAAACATCCTCCTTATTTATCGAAATGATATATACAGATCATACATGGATCATGAATGATCACATTTATTTTTTTTTTTTTGAGTTAGAGTCTCAATCTGTCGTGCAGTGGCCGCTCCCAGCCACCGCAGCCTCGACCTTCTGGGCTCCGGCAATCCTTCCGCCTCAAATTGTATTTTTAAAAGGGGTACATTTTATTTTATGCAAATTTTAATACCATAACATTAAAATTTTAAAGGTAAAATATCAATGGTTGCAATAAACTGCATTAAATAAGATTTTATTTTCTTAATTTCAGGACACACTGAAGCATCTACAAATTAGTTGAAACTCAAAGGGTTTCCAGGCATGGGGGCTCACGCTTGTCATCCTAGCTCTTTGGGAGGCTAGGCTATATTATTGCTTGAGCCCAGGAGCTCAAAATCAGCCTGGGAAATATAGTAAGACCTCATCTCTACAAAAATAAAAAATAAAAAATTAGCTGGCCCGCTCTTGCACACCTGTCATCCTAGCTATTCAGGAGTTTGAGGGAGGAAGATCTCTTGAGCCAAGGAGTTCCAGGTTGTGGTGATCTGCAATCATGCCACTGCACTCCAGTTTGAGTGACAAAATGAGACCTCCAATTAAAAATAAAATCTTTTGATAAAAGGAATGGGTAGAATGAAATTACACTTCCCCTAGTTGTGTGGCTATTTATAGAAAGAGTGGAGATAAAACAAAGTTAATTTAAACTAAATATAGCCATCCAACTATAAGTCATATATCAAAGGAAGCATAATAGTTTAGAGATTCTCATGTCAGAATTACCTGTGTTAAGTCTGTGGAAAAATATCATTTTAAATAACAGAGTAGGTATTATAAAAAGCTCTGGTACAGAAGTATCCCTATGCTTGGGTTTTTGTTTTGCCATTTCCAGATCCAAGCTGTCACTTACTCTTTCAGTTCCTCCAACTCATATTCTTGTTTATGTTTTTGGACATGTTTTTGGATTGGTACATTTTGTTTAATGGAACTTAGTGAGAGCTAATCGACTATAACATAATATTTTTTTAAATTTTTTCTATGTCTGAAACCTTTCTCCTTTCTGTACAGTTTGTCTATGTGGACTTTGAGATCTAACTGTCCTGGGTTCAACTTTCACTCATTAGCCATCGATCTTGGACAAGCTATTTAACATCTCTAAGCCTCTTTGTTCTCATCTGCATGAAGGGCTCATCGTACCTTCTAGAATACAAAGGCAGGCATAAAACCATGCCTAAGCACTTCCCATTTAGAGTCATCATGAGCTATGCCCGAAAGCAAAGTCATGTCAAAATATGCCTGTTTTGCAAAGTGCTTCTAAATTGTCCTTATTATTTCATGGCATGTCACCAACATCTGCGCAAGTTAGATCAGTAAAATAAGCATTCATTCCATTTTAGGAAAAAGAAGACCAGATAAGAAGTTGGTTCAAACACTTGGCAAGGACAAGTTGCAGAACTGGGTGAGAAACCAGTCCGCCTCCACACTGACTACTTGCTCTATACGATGTGCAGCTCTTCAACCTGGCACTACCCTGGGAAACTCAGAGTGTACAAGCAGAGGATGGGAAAACCACACCTGCTCTTGTGGAACTGAAGAGAACGTGGAGGAGACAAAGTGTAAGCATGAAAATAATTATAAGGACAATAAAAAAGGACAGAGATTGAAAATACCATGAGAGATCGGTTACACATGGCTTGGAGCACGACTAGAAGCTGGCTCCACGCTGGCAGGATGCATTCTCCAGCCATGGGGCAGATGGTTTCTGAACTGATTACAGGAGAAGACAGAATGTAAATTATTGAGACATTTTTGTGTTCTAGGTACAGAGATAGATCCTTTGGCCCACCCTACAATGTTGAAAACTATTATTGTTGGCCAGATTCAGTGGATCAGCCTGTGATCCCAGCACTTTGGGAGGCCAAGGCGAGTGGATTTCCTGAGCCTGAGGGTTAGAGACCATCCTGGGCAACTTGGTGAGACCTCATCTCTACAATAAATAAATAAAAAAAATTAACTGGGTGTGGTAGCATGCACCTGTAGTTATGGCTACGTGGAAGTCTTAGGAGGAAGGATTTTCAGAACCCAGCAGATCGATGCTGGGGTGGCCGTGAGGGTGCTACCACTGTACTCCAGTCTGGGTGACAGAGTAAGACTCCATCTCAAAAAAAAAAAAAAAAAAAGAAAAAAAATTTTATTGTTAATCTCATTTTAAAAGTCAGTAAATTGAGCTTGCAAACAATAATCTCTTTCTTAATAGCAGAGTCTGTGAGTGCAAAGTATACTTTGCTTAACTCTGAAATCCATTTTTTTAACGTATAGAGAGTAGAGATGTGAGACCAGTGCAATCCAATGAAAGTGAGTAATGTGAAAAAAATGCAGAGGCCAGAGTCAGGAAAGAGGGAAAGATATTCTCAAAAGATAAACTGGATTTAGAAAATAAAGATTTACGGTCGTCAGCCTCAGTGAGAAGCTTAAATGGATATAGCAGGCAACTGGAAGCCAACGTAGCTTCTTGAGTAAGAGTGATATCAACTTGCCTCCAAAGTAGCTATTTTGTATTAAGTGTTTAACAAGACCAAGACCTTGGAAGAAGTACTTCATCTGTATTGGTTCTACTAGTCAAATCTTTTAAAGAATAATGATATTTAGGCTAACCCCAGTTTATTGAATCAGAATCTCATCCTGAGCCTCTGGGAGTGAGATTTAGCATTATGAATACATAAAAATATTTCTAGATGTTTTGGGCATATATCCTTTATTGAATGTCACTGCTGAACTTCTGAATATCTTAATCTAGTAATATAAAACAGCTAAGAGCTCTTTGAGACTCACTGTACCACACCATTCAGAATTTAATAGAACATGCTCTTTGAGGCATTGATGGTCCCATATACTCCAGGAGCTGGATCTTGTGTGGCCAGGATGTTGAGACCAGGAAAAGGGAAAAGAGTGCCTGAGATTTGGGGCTCATGGCAGAAGAGTGGAGAACTGTGGTGGAGCTAGCAGCCAGGAGAACTGTGGTTCCACTGTATTAGATTTGTCTACCAACTGTGTAGGAAACACTGACCCATGGAACCTCCTCAAGGTCAAAAGGCTGATCTTGGAATCAGATTGAGCCAAGTCCATGAGCAGGGATAGAGATTATCATAACGTGGCATGTTGTCCATCAGCAGAAGCTGAAGCAATTCTTCTCCAAGTTCAGCTCACGGGTCTTCTACTGATGATATAAAGTTTACAAACTGATGAAGTTCATAAACATATTAGAAAGCAAGCCACTGTGAGGATATATCACAGATTCAAGAAACTACAGATTTAGGTTCTTAATGATATTCAGATGTTGGACCAGTCAAATACATAGTATAAAATGCCAGTGTAAGAGAGGTTTGAATAAAGAAAGCAAAAAACAATTGTTCTATTATAAGAAACAATCAGAGCCATTTAATTAAAATGGAGCAAGTATAAAAAATCAATTATGATTAATAATGAACAGATTAAAAGGCCGATACACAAAGTTTGGTAAAGTGTAAGTCATCTGGAAGATATATCCAACTACAGTGAACCCTTGGACAACGTGACAGCAACAACTACAAGTACCGACTCTCAGTGAAGCGAAAAATCTGCATATAAATTTACTCTTTCAAAATTCTGTTTAGCCTACTGCTGACTGGAAGTCTTATGGATAACAGAATCAGTTTATTAACACATAATTTTGTATGTTGTATGTATTTAAACTGTATTCTTACAATACAGCAAGCTAAGTGGACCCTGAACACTAGTCACATTGGCACAAGGGTGGGATCTGCAGTCACTAGGCATGCTAGGCGGGGGAGGGAGGGAGAAAAAAGGGGGTTACGTGGTAATACAATGGGTGACTTGTCCACTATCAGGAAAAATGAGGGCCAGCTACAAGCCAAACTTCACCTACACTATGTGGTGAATCCTCACTTGTACCCCACAAATCTAAAGTAAATAAATATATAATTTTAAAAAGAAAATAGTCAGGAAGAGAAAATATATTTACTGCTTGTTAATTGGAAGTGGATCATCATAAAGGTCTTTTAGAGTCATCATCTCCACATTGGGTAGGCTGGAAGGAGGTGGGAGGGAAGGAGTTGGTCTTGCTGTCTCAGGGATGGCAGTGGTATAAGAGGTAGAGGAGGTGGAAGGGGAGTTAGAAAAAGAGACTCACTTGGTGCAACTTTACAGAAATATATTGTAATTTCTGTCTGACTTGTGCTTTTTCACTTCCCCAAAATTGTTTCTGACACCAATTCTTCCTCCGTTTGTTTTAATTTATGTGCCTGTATCATAGAATTACAGAAGTGTCCAAAAGAAGTCAAATGCAGTCTTGAATAACCACAACCCTTCTGCTAGACTCTTTAATGTCAATTAGTTCTCTTTCACTGCTCCTTCTATGTCTTTTTCTTCATTATCTAGAACTGGCTCAAAAGCACTCATCTCCATCAAGTCATCTTCTGTTGATGCCTCTTGTGTAACACCTATTAGCTCTTGAGTTTCTTTAATATTCACTTTTGTTTTGTCCTCCACATTTTTGCCTTGCCCACAGTCTTTTCCATAATTTCCTTTATTGGCTCTGTTGTCAATCCTGGTGAAAACATGAACAACATTTAGAAACACTTTTCTCCAGCAGAAATTTATTGTTATTGTTTCAGACTTCATGGTTTCTTTTTTAAGAAGCAGGGTCTGACTATGCTACTCAAGTTGGCCTCTAGGTCTTGTGCTCAAACAATTTGCCCACCTCAGAATTTTGAGCAACAGGATTCCAGATACATGACACTGTACCCTGCATTATGGCTTTTTCTGTAACTACAGCAGTATAATTCTTCCAGACTTTCATAATGTTCTCTCTAGAAGGGTTCATTTTTATAGCATTGATAATTCTTTCCATAGAGTATCAAGAGCTATGAGCTGAAAGGTAACTATTAATATGACATGATCTAGAGGCTGAATTAGAGATGTTGCATTATGAATGAGTAGACCACTTCAATGCCTTTGATGTTGAACTCATGGGGTTCTGGGTGGTGATGAGCATTGTCCAATATCAACAGAATTTTAAAAGGCAGTCCATTACTGGCAATATACGTCCTGATTTCAGGGACTAATCAACAGAGCCAACAGAGAAGTAAGTTCTCATTTTCCAGGCCTTCTTCTTGTACAACCCATAGAAGGGCAACTGAGATTTACCATTTTCCTTCAAGAATTGTGAATGATCAGTTTTATAGGTAAGGGCAGTCCTGACCATAAACCTGACTGCATTTGCATAAAACTGTAGAGTTAGCCTATTCCTTCCTGTTTTATATTTTTACTAATAAATGTTCCTTATTAACAAATGTTTTCTTCCCTTCTCATCAATAAGCCAAGAAGATGAAAAACCTATAAACTCAATGCCATAAAGAAAAAACAGAGAAAACTGAAGGCAACTCAAATAAATAGAAAGATATTCTGTGTTCATGAATCAAAAGAATAAATATTAAAATGCTGACAATATACAAAGCAATCAATACTTTCAATGCAGTGCCTATCAAAATTCCAATAGTATTTTGTAACAAAAATAGAAAAAATAATCCTGAAATTAATATGAAATCACACACAGAGAGAAAAATACTTGATTAGCCAAAGCAATTTAAAGTAAAGAGTACATAGTCAGATGCATCACGGTACTTGATTTCAAAGATACTATACAACTATACTAATCAAAACAGCATGGCATTAGTATAAAAACAGACACATAACCCATGGAACAGGACAGAAAGCCCAGAAATAAGCTTGATTATTTAGAGTCAATTGACTTTTGACAAAGGTACTAAGAACACACAGTGAGGATAGTTTATTCAATAAATGGTGTTGAGAAAATTGGATATTCTCATGCAGATAAATTGAATCAAACAATTATCTCTTACCATGCACACAAAATTAACTGAAAAGGGATTACAGACATAAACACAGTAATTGAAACTATGAAACTACTAGAAGAAAACATGAAGAGACAGCTCTATGACCTTGATCTACACAAAGACTTTTGGATATGACACCAAAGGTGCGGGCAACAAAAGTGAAAAGAGCAAATAGCATTACATCAAACTAAAAATCTGTTGCACAGCAAAGGAGACAATCAACAAAGAGAAGAGATAACTAATGGAATGAGAGAAAATATTTGCAAACCATGTGTTTAATAACGGGTGAATGTCCAAAACATATAAGAAACTCAAAACAATTCAACAGGAAGAAAACAAAGAAAGAGAATAAACATTTTTTTAGAAAAATAGACATACTAATGAACAAAAGATATATAAAAAGTGTTCAACATCTCTAGTCATTAGGGAAATTAAGTTCACAATGAGACATCACCTCATACCTGTTAAAATGGCTATTACAAAAACAATAGATAAATATAGGAGAGGATACAGAGCAAAAGGAAACTTTGCTCACTCATGGTGAGTCTGTAAATTGTTTTTGTAAAACAATATGAAGATTTCTCAAAAGTTAAATATAGATCTAATATGTGCTCCAGCAATCCCAATATTGTGTGTTTGTTTGTGTGTGTGTCTACATATATATGCATATATATGTCAATATATGTGCTGAAGAGATATCTCTGCCTTCATTTCCATTGCAGCATCTGTCACAATAGCTAAGATTTGAAGTAAACCTGAGTGTCTTTAAGTGAATGAATGGGTAATGAAAATGTGGTTTATATACACAAAGGAATATTCTTCTGCTTAAAGAAGAAAGGATTCTGTCACATGTGGCAATATGGATGATCCTGGAGGACATTATATTAAGTGTAATAAGCCAAGCTAGGCACCAAAGGGCAAATAACATATCATCCCACATGTATGTAGATTCTACAAATGTCGAACTCATAAAAACAGAGGATAGAATGATGATTACCAACATCCAGGAGTGGATGGAGAGACAAAGAATGATTTTAGGAAGATATTGGTCAAGAGAAACAAAATTTTGATCAGATAGAAAGAATGAGTTCAAGAGATCTATCATACAACATGGCGACTACAGTTCATAACAGTGTATTTTAGAAAATTATTTTTTAAAAAGTAAGTTTTCAGTGTTCTAATCACAAAAAAAGTGATAAGCCTATGGTACAATGCATATGTCAATTAGCTTGATTTAAGTATCCTATAAGATATACATATTTCAAAATATTATATTGTACATGATAAAGATATACACTGTCCCTTTTTCAATTAAATAAATAAATAAATTGCAGCAAAAAGTTAACTAAAACAATTTGGCCTGGGGTCCTTTTTTCATAATCTATGTACTATCATAGCATTCATCATAAACTTTAAATAATCAAGTTACTCTCAAGTTTATACATTCAGATCCAGATCGGGATCAGAATATTAAGACCCACACATCTGACAATGAGACATCTCTTCTCCATACCCTACATACTCATTAAACTCAGCTGTTACAACTGAACTGCTTATATGTCATTTTCCTTGTACATTCCCTCTTCATATTGGTAAATATTATCAAACTTCCAAGCACAGGAACGCAGCAAACCTTAGTGATATTAAACCTTTTCTGCCCTCTTGAAATCTTATTTTCCATCCAAAATAGAAATGCTTTGATGTTATTTGCTAACTAGTTACAGAATCTGACAATTTCTCTCATTCTATTTGTTCATTATTTCTCTTCAGGACAAAATCCTTTCTTTCTTAATTACACTAAGACCCTATAAATCTATTCTTGTCCCCTTTTGATCTATGCTGCAAAAGGAAGCAGAGTGGGAGTTCTAGTATTTAGATATGATCATGAAACTTCTCAGCTTAAAATCTAATCTATGACTTCTCCTTCAGTCTCTTCTGATCCTGTCTCCACCTTTCTCATTACATTGTAAATATTCTGCCCTTCTTTCAGTTTCTAGAAAGCCTGCTCTGAGGGATCTCTGTACTTCCAGTCCCCAACCTTCGCATTCCTTCCTGTTCTCCCAGTACTCTCTGGTGATCCTCTAAGTCTTGGATTGGGTGGTTCTTTCTTCAGGAAATCATCTCTGATTCTCCCAGGGTAGAAAATGTCAGTGGTATGTGCTTCTAGGGCACCTTGCTTCTACCTAACTTAGCATTATTTTTCTACGTAATTGTGATGCCCACACTATTTATTGGTGTTCATCATTAGATTTCATGCTCTGTGAGGCCAGGGCATTACAATAGGTCTGCACTACTTCTGGAATTCAGGGATGGTTTGTGATGATCTACTGAATCATTAGTCAAATAAATGTAGGAACAAATGAGTAAAATTCAGGTGTGGCGCAACTCTTGAAGAATACTTAATAGCAAATTAAATTTGATTCATTTTACCAGCAATAAGCACATGTTGGAATTTTTCAAGCAGAGGGAAGGTGTGTTCATTCTCCCATTCATTCAGAAACATGTAACAAGCATGAGTTTGTGAAAGATACTCCGCCAGTGTTGGGTGTACCATTTTGGAAAGCTGTCTCTAAACATCAAGGCTTACAGTCAAGTGAAAAGATAGATATGCAAATAAGCTAAACAACAACATCAAAAAACATACACTAATTTAGGTCATGAGCATATGCACAGGGAAAGCAAAAGGAAATCATGCCTCAGGTGGAGATGGCTGCCCAGAGTAGGGAGGACTTGGATCTGTGACCTGAAAGACTAGTAGGAATCTGTCCCCTTAAACAAGCTGAGGTTGGTCTCTTGGCAGAGAGCAGTGTGGGAGGAAACACAAAGGCTTGAGGGTATCTGATGTAATTAGGGAACAAGGAGATCTGAGCTATAGAAAGAATATACTACAAGCAAAAGTGTGCGAGTTCTAGTACCAGGTTAAGGAGGGTCAGTTGGAAGTCCAAATGTCACCTGCATGCAGACTGCCTACGTAGTTCATCCTCCCTTGTATCCCATATCTCTATAATAAAATTAAACCATGATGTGTGCAGCATAAACTAAAGTGGGAGTGATTAGAGACAGGACAGCATTTTAAAGATTTTCTCAAGAAATTGGAGAAATGTCAGAGTCTTTAGTTTGAAGGCATACTATCCTGTGATCACTCTTCTCAAGAAATATTTCACCTAAGTAAATTATGTAACTCATCTCTAAGTATCTTCTTCAAATATAAAATGGCAATAAGGGCACATATTTAAGTAGTTGCTTTAAATATTCAATATGAAGAATGCATGAAATACCTGTCATATGGTATGTGCTAATTTTAAAAAATCACTTGTTATGGATTGTTTATTGTTTATTGTTATAATTAATAAATTGGAGGTGCAGCGGCAATAAAAATGGAAAGAATAACGTAGGGGACAAAACTCATCAAGGCCACAGTTTTAGTTGTAGGCATATGGGAGGCCGCTATTTCTCAGGAGTTTTGGTTGATAATAGCCAGCTACGCTCAGATTTTCATAGTTATGAGCCACTTTACTTGTTTCAATTACTCACACCTCTCATTTAATGATCTTCAGCTTCTGATCCAATAACTAGTCATATATCAGTCAATCTGGCCAGAGAGGTAGCCATGCTTATGAATTTAATTACTACTTCCCAGCCAAATGCTTTATTATTAATATCACACAAAAAGACAGGAAAATAAAATGATCACCCCCTGAATTTTAGGGATTTAATTTACATGTGATAAGTCATAAACTCTGGAAAGAATTATACAAACAAGTAAAAAAGCACAATAGCAAGGCACTACTAGTGAGGTAAATACGTTAAGATTTGATTGATTTTTTAAAAGTTGAAACCATTCTTGGCTGGACTTGGTGGCTCAGCCTGTAATCCCCCGCTTTGGGAGGCCGAGATGAGTTGATTGCCTTAGCCTGCGGGTTCGAGACCCGCCTGGGCAACTTGACGAGACCTCATCTCTACAATAAATCAAAAAATCAGCCAGGCGCATGCCTGTAATCCCGGCTACTTGGAAGGCTGAGGCGAAAGGATCACCGGAGCCCAGCAGGTCGCTGCAGTGGCCAGGAGCGGCCACTGCACTCAAGTCTGGGTGACAGAGTGAGACTCCAACTCGAAAAAAAAAAAAAAAAAAAGTGAAATCATTCTTAAGAAAGATTAATGAAAAAAGGGGATGAATATATTTTGAAAAGTGGAAAAACCTGTCTGAAAACTTCAGATACTTTTAAGAAGGCAATAGGGAGTTATTGTATGTTCCTGAGGGGAAAAAGCAAATGAACAGGTATGTAATATATGAGAATTTGAGAGTCAGCTAACTGATCACCTTTCCTAGTAATGCTAATCTTCAGACTAACCTATGCCAGGCCAGCTTCCAAAGAATTATCTGCAGGTCTTTGAAAGATTGTTCATGTCTGTAGTTGATGTGAGATTGAGCTATCAGGGTCAGGGAGGGGACGGTAACCTGAAATTTTTTATAAGACTAGAGATTATTCATATCGGTTACAAAGTTTATAAAGCACTGATCTAGTCCAACCGCCTCCTTTTCAAATGAGGAGAATAAAGTTGAAGGATTCATGTGTCCTGCTGGAATATGAGCTGCCTCAGTAGCAAAGGACTCCCTAGCTCTTCTGCTTTCCCAGCTTCTGTGTATAAGACGGGTGGCCTGAGCATGGTGGGAAGAATGCACTGGATGGTTAAGTCCTAGTGAGAGACTAGCCAGTTAGAAAAATGTGACAGTGACCCAACAAGTACTGAATTAGAGAATTTATCTCCAGGCGTAGAAAGAAAGGAGAAAAAAATGGAATCACTGTAAACAAGCCAAGAACGTAAGTCAATATGAGAGACGATGAAGAGGGCGAGAACTCAAAGACTCCCAGATTTGGTTTTGGGAGAAAGGGTTGTGATCTGGAGGATTAATTTGGAACCAAGAGAAAACAGAGATGTCAGAGTGCAATCAGAAACATTCAGAGTTGTTTCACAACACAGCTTACTCTTCCTTTACTCTTTCTTTGATTGTCAGAAGCTGAAAGAAGCCAATTAACTACTTTCTGACTTGAAGACATCTGGAGAGCTACTTTCCGCCTCATATGCACCACTCTCCATGGGTTTCACACCCTCCAGCCTTCTCTGTAACACCAGGTTCCATGTTGCAAGTTACTCACAACTAATAAGAGGTTCAGTTTGCACACTATTGGCTCGCTTTTTTTTTTTTTTTCTGCCTGCCACACAGTGATAAATCAAGGACTTTCTAAGACCCAAGACCCTTGCACCTAGTCAGAAATGGACCCCAACATATGAGCCATAGGTGACAGCCTTTGTCCCTTCCTACTGAACTGAAGAGAACCTAAGATACTTAAATGGAAGTTTCTGGGTATTCCCTTATTGCAGAAGGCAGGGACAGCTATTTAAAGCTGCCAAAATGCTGTTTCAGACTTCTGGGTTCATTGTCGTGGATTCCCTGTGTAAGCAAATTGGCTTCCCAGTCCTGAACTCTAGTTCCTCACTTAGAGAGATTACAAAATATAGAAATGACAAAACATTGCCCTGTATGTTAACACTTCAGAATTTTTTTTTTCTGCTTCTTTTCCATTGTGCTCTCCATGGCTGCCAGATCTTCTATTCATTCTCCTCTTCTCCTGACCTCTCAGTATTTCTACTTTTTCCAATCTAAAAGCACAAATTCTGAAAAAGTTTAATTTTACAAATCTTCTTTCATTTCTGCATAAATATTAACGAAATAGATTGTATTTTCTATTTAAATTGTGTTGAACTACCATGATGAGGTCTTCCCCTCCCTGTTTTCCTGTTATGGTAATATTTGATTGCAGATAGCTCTGTAGAAACCTACTTCACTTCTGAGTACACCTTTCTTTACCTGCCTAAGATTGCCATAATATTTAATCTTTATTGAAAATGACTGTTCACCTCTGCTTCTCTATATCATCTGAACAAATAACAATCACATGCAATCTCAGACTATAGTAGGAGGAATGTATCACCATAGAAATAAGATAATGCTCAGCTGACAGTTAGTAAAAGGAGAAATAAAGTCATGAAGTATTCAACTTAGAAGGTTTTAAAAGGCCAGAAGTTAACATTGCTTTTAAGGAGTTTAAGATTTTTAAGGTCTCCTACTTACAAGTGAGTGAATAGCACTTCTTGTCACTCCCAGATCTTAACATCTCAGAGAGAATGGTTTCACCCCAGATTCATTTTCCCTGCATCAGCCAGGGACATCATTTTGCATATGACTCACCCTAGCATGTATTCATATGTCAAGTGCTGTCTGCTAATTGATTCATGTGTGTTGAATGTCTTACCTTCTACAGGAGATTATGACTTACTAGGAGCATGAGGTTGAATCAAAATTTACTTTGAATCTCTCAAACACCTTAATAAAGGGCAGAAATATGTTCTTGTCATCACATTGTCAGTCATAGACTCGGGAGTTTGGGAAAAGTTACTTAATAACACACTTAACACACTATGTCTTAACATGATTGTCTGTCTTCTCTGCATTTTTCTGGCTGAGCTATAAATTATTTGATGTCAGGTACCTACTGTAATTTACATCTTCATTTCACCATCTCAAAGTCTAGCAAATAGTCTCTTTTTTAAAAAACAAGGTACTATTTATCAAGTTCAGATCTTAGGAGTCAAGTGTAATGACTCTAAGTCCATAACCTGCTCCAAGTTTCACATACTGTTTTATAGTGGGGTAAAAAATTCAGAACAACGTTTCGTTTTTCTTTCATATTTATTGGAAGGTTTAAATAAATATCTTTTTAAAACAGACATGATTCCAAAAACAATACAGAATGACAGAATTTATGACTTACTATAGGAAACAAAAAAACTTTGAAACATTAAAAAAGTTCAGCTAAAAGATGTGTGAATTATGATGTTCATCACTAACGGAAACAAACACAATATTAAAAGGAAAGTGCCCATACTGTGTCTAAATATTATCCTGTTGAAGTGAGGGGGAGAAACACTTAGAAGCGAGCTTTTATAATTTTGTGGTCACTGATGGATCACACATCAACTACCCTCAGTAATGCTGGTCTAACTACAAAACATTGAGAGAAGAACAATGTCCTCAGTACTGGCCAGAAGAAAAGCATTGTTTCAGTATGTTCTATGTGTTATACTACAGATTGAGTAGCCCATATCCCAAATGTTTATACCAGAAGAGCTTTGGATCTCAGAAATTTTCAGATTTTGGTGTATTTGCATTGTACTTACTGGCTGAACATCCTCATCCAAAAATGTAAATCTGAAATGCTTCGATAAGCATTTCCCTTGAGCATCTTGACAACCTTCAAAATGGTTTGGATTTGGGAGCATTTCAGGTTTTGAATTTTCGGGTTACAGACATTCTACCTGAAGACCTAGAGACCTTGACCAGGCGGGAGTTCCAGTGCTCCTCTTCCAACTTCTTCCCTGCCTCACACTCTCCTTCTCTCCCTCTCTCTCTCTGTCTCTCTCTCTCTCTCTCTCTCTCTCTCTCTCTCTCTCGCACATATACACACACCTGCCTTATATCAATATCCTGGGAATAAATAGAAACATCTTGTCAAAGTCACTCCTTCAGTGGTAGGCATGTACATCCTCCCATCTGGCAGCTCAAATGACAATCAGACCAAAAAGAGAAAGAAAAGTCTGTCGACCATTATTCTTAGTGGAGAACCTTGACTTAAGCCAGAAAAGCTGAAACAAATACAGCAAATAGAATAGAAACAAAAAGTACTTGCAATATAGCAATTTGCATTTAGCATATTAAGGTATAGCAATATGCATACCTAAGCACTGAATGACCCTCCTCATGATTTTTAAATCTGCTGCTGGGTCTCATAGCCATGAAGAACACAGATATAACATTGTCTCTTCAAGGCAATTGTTTTTTGGTATGGCTCATGACAGATCGCATCTGGCTTCCAGGCTTGTTAATTCTCCAAAAAACCCTCAAAATTTCTTTAGAAAGAAAGGACTTATTGGAAGGTAAACTTATTTCCAAAGTTTCCAACTGGAATGCCAAACATCCAGGGAAGTGGATAAGAAGTGTTTTGAGTTCTACCTTTCAGAAAATTTACTCCAGTTCACAGGACCAGGAATATTCTTGCAAATGTTTAATGAGTTTCATAATAAAAACAGAGTTCTGTGTAGGATTTTACTGGTAAACATTATCCATGAATAAAGCATATTGCAAATCTTTTTAAAAAAAATCATTATCTTCCTTTTTAATAATTTATAGTCCTTTAATTGTAAAATTGATTTGGGGGTGGGGGGAAGCCTGGAGAAGGTTTGGATATGTTCTTCCTAATCTGTGATTTGGTATCTGTTCCACAACTTAAATCTACATGTTTTGGCCACGTTGGAATTTTTTTTTTTTCTTTTTGAGTTGGCGTCTCACTCTGTTGCCCAAACTAGAGTGCAGTGGCCTATCCCGGCCACCGCAGCCTCGACCTGCTGGGCTCCGGCAATCCTTCCACCTCAGCCTTCCGAGTAGCTGGAATTACAGGCGCGCGCTATCACGCTCGGCTAATGTATTTTGGATTTTGCTGTAGAGATGAGGTCTTGCCTGCACAGGCAGGTCTTGAACCCGCGGACTCAGGGAATCCACTCACCTCAGCCTCCCAAAGGCGCGGGATTACAGGCTGAGCCACCGAGCCCGGCTCACGTTGGAAAATAAAAGTCTGCTCTCATTCTTGAAGCAAAGGTGTCTGCCTAAATTTCTCAATTCTTATGTCGAGCTTAAAGTATGGAAATGATGTGGATTTTTTCTGGTCAGTCTGGGCTTCGAGAGTGTCAACTCAATAGGTCGGCCAGCCAAGCCCCAGAGAGGGTCATGTCGAGGGACTGGCACGCCTAGCCCTGGAAGTGTTAGCTCTAATGGGCTGGCAAGCCAAGCCTGAGAGTATTATTGGTCCAGCAGGCTGGCAAGCCTAGCTCCCGGTGTATCTCAGCTTCGGAGTCTTGCCTTCTTCCAGTAGCTCTCCTATGGAAAATTGCCTGAAGAGTGAAGCCCTGCTATTTTTACTCTCAATAAAGCATGCTACTTAATTCATCCTGTCTATACACTGCATGCCATATTTTAGTGAATATGTTCAAAATTCAGCAGAGTTCTCTTTACCTATACTATGCTTGACTAGACTTCTGTAGATGGTGTAGATACTAGGGTAGCATAACTCATGATTCAAGAATGCATACATTTAGTAAAGAGTAACAGAAAGATAGAATGAGGTAGAGGGGAGTAATTGGGTCTTGGGAAAGAAATATTTAAGTGTGTAACCCAAAGAGGCTATTTACTAACTATGATCTAAGTTTATGACATACTCTGAAATGCAATGGCCTCAAGCATGAAGGGGCGGGTTAAATTCTGCCACAAGAGATATCAGAAGATTGGGTGTAATGTACTATCTGTGTATGGGATAACACAGAACATGTTATAATCAATGCAAGCAGGGTAATTATATTAATAAAATTTCCACTTATCTACTACACAAATAAGTTTAATGAAATTGAGATAATATTGACCACATGATATTTATACAAGAAATAATTTTTACTAAATATAAAAATGGAACCAACCAGGGGAGCAGATGTACAAATCTAAGAAAACTTGAGAGGGGACTATTTTACCATGTTTGAGAACAAAACATGGTAAAAATTTTCTGTTCAATTTTTTATGGAGAAGAGAAATATCAAAGAAGATTGATATTAATTTATTACATAGTAAACACATTGAAGTAATGAAGAGATAAAAATTATACAAAGAAATGTATAAGGGAAAAGCAGTAACAGGAGCTCTGTATATAATCATGAACATGTTCTTTAAAACTTTTAGTTTATTATAATGGTAATAGACATATATTAGTAATAAATTTAACTTCCATCTAGAACCAAAGCTTTCTCAGTTTAAAAAATGCTTGAAAAAAGTCTGGTTCCAGGTAAAGAAAATAAATAAAAGAAAAGGTGAAGACAGGTGTTTCTGCAAATGCTTTGTGATGTTAAGGAATTAGCTGGTCATTTTCTTCAGGAGAATACTAAGATATGGAAGGGATTTGCAGAGGGGAATGTGGAGCCAGGTTTACTAGTCGGCGTGGAAGTTAACTAAATGAGAGTTTCTGAGAGTCATCTGAAAAGGAGGAGTGAGGAATGGGAAAAGACAAGAGAGAAAGGCAGAAATCAGCAAAATGGTCATCGAAAAGCCAGTAGCATACAAAAGGCTCTCCAGACAAAGGTGAATGTCTGGTGAAAGGCTGGCATCAAAGGACTTTAAAGAACAGTTATGCCTACTAGTAAAGTCTGCAAAGTACACTCAAGATGGAAATGCATAGCTTTGGGTATCATTGTATATCATAGAGAGAAAAAAATTATAAGGTTCTACATCAGAACACGGTCAACAAAATGTAGAACCAGGCTATCTCCTGAAGGATGCCTATGGTTATGGAAAATCTGTCAGCTAAACTATTTGAACAGAGGCAGGGAGTTTGGGCTAGATACCACTAGATAAAACATAGTGGATAGAAGAATTAATATGATCTCATTTAAACCTTGATAATAGTAATTGAGCTACTTACAAAATAGAAACATCTTTAATAACAGCAGTCAATTACTGTGTGCTTTACTCTGTCATGCTAGATATTTCACATACATGATCTTTTGAAGGCCATAGAAGAATGTTATTCAGATTCACATATGATAGTGAGGAATCCAAAGAAAGCCCAGAAAGGCCAGATAAAACTAATTTGCAAAGTACTAAATGGCAGCCGGGCTCGGTGGCTCAGCCTGTCATCCCGCGCCTTTGGGAGGCTGAGGTGAGTGGATTGCCTGAGCCCGCGAGTTCGAGACCCGCCTGGGCAGGCAAGACCTCATCTCTACAATAAATCAAAAAATCAGCTGGGGTGGTAGCGCGCGCCTGTAATTCCGGCTACTCGGAAGCCTGAGGCGGAGGGATCGCCGGAGCCCGGCAGGTCGAGGCTGCGGTGGCCGGAAGCGGCCACTGCACTCCAGTCTGCGCGACAGAGTGAGACTCCAACTCAAAAAAAAAAAAAAAAAGTACTAAATGGCTGGGTCACGCTATAGTAGCAAGATTCTTACTCCATAGGTCACACACAGAATCACTCAGGTGGATTCTGTTTTGCATATTTTATGCTTCTAGTAAACCCACTTTGCATTAGGGCCGCAATATGCCTGTTTGCTTTCCTGCTTCTGTGTTCCTTTTCTCACTATTTTCCTGTAATAACTTGATGTCTGGCAAATTGAGCTACTGAATGATCCCATCATTGAGCACCTTGCCCATGTGAAGTTAGATTTGAATGTACATCTGTGTAGAGAATGTTTCACTTAAATCTCTGTTATCTCTAATAGTTTCAGGGAAAAAAATTACTCCATAGAGAATTTATTAATTACTAATTCAGTGAAAATATATGTAAATTTTGTATGTGTTGATCAAGGGATTTAAATATATACCTGGGAGGAAGGCTTGAATTGTTCTTCAAAAATCTTATATAAAGTTCAGCATAGGCGTCTATACTCTAGTACATGGATGTAAGTTTCTGCATTGAAAATCCCAAACAATATCCAACACAGAGAACCATTACCTGGTGTCAAAGAGCAGAAAGAAGTAAAATCTACCACATGGGCTTTCTTGATGGAATCATCTTCTCAAGTTGGTCAAGGATGTGTTTCCAGAGGCTCCGACTGAATCTTTCAGCCATACTACTACATGTGTTTCTGGAAAGACAAGATTTGGCTTCTTACAACAATTAATTTCCAAGACAACTACTTTCTCTTCTAACCTCTGTTCAATTATATTTATTAATATATCTGTCTCTATCTTTAATTCACATGCACACATGTCTCAAGAACTGTCTTTGCTACAATTCTTATCTTTCTTTACCACCCAATAAATATTAATAACATGAATATCAAAGACTCGAGCTTGAAAATGGACTGAATATCTACCAAGTTGCCATACAATTCACAAAAGCAATAAATCTTGACTATTAGCAATATATGTTGTTTAACATTAAGAAACTGAACTATACTGGATGCATACAGATGATAAGGTCAGTATGTGAATGTCTAGTGTTCTAAGAGACACCTGCACTCACCACCCCATCAAGCCAGAATGATGATCACCTTGAGCTTGTTTTTCAAACTTGGATATGTCTAGATGTTCAGCATTCAAATGATTTTACTGACTTCTACTATATCTAGGACTTGTTAGGAGTATTTCTTCCCACAAATGCCTTCCCAAATACCATGAAACACAAACACCAAAACTTGCTGTCAGAGTTCCAGTGTTCTGGAGAGGCAGCAAATGTCATCAACTCTGCAGTCATGTCCTGAAAGAAACCATGCCACTGATTTTGGACTATGTGCTTCGCTATTATAGTACCTTGGATATCTGACTTTAAAAAACACTTAAGAAATTTCTGAAGAAATTGTATGGACGTCAATGGAGTGAAAAAGAAAATGTAAGACTTAATATGGAAAAAGGTGGAGAAAAGTATTCAGGAAGTCACCCATGTACGTTTTTCTTGTAGAGAGAAGGTGGTTTTATTGACTTAGTAGAACACTTCCAAATTGAAAGTTACGCCAGCCTCCTGCTGAAAGACTCCTAGATTAGAAGGTAATATGTAACATCATGCACCCTGACATGGCATAATTAGATTTGTACTTCATGTAAGTGGAGTCATATATTATTTCTTGTGTGTGTGTATTGCTTGTTTATATCACCTAGCATAACGTCGTCAAACTTTATCCATACTGGAGCTTCATCCCAATTATATTGCTGTTTAAGCCTGGATAATATTCAATTATATGTTTATACCACAGTTTGCTTATGTATTCATCAGTCAATACTTGCTTTCACATTTTAGATATTGTGAACAGTGTTGCTATAAAAATAGGTGACAAATATTACTTTGAGTCCTTGCTCTCCATTATGTATGTTTATTCACCAAGGTGGGATTTCTGTATTATATGAAAAATCAACTTTTTATTTTTGAAAACTTACCATACTGTATTCCACAGCAGATGTACCAGTTTACATCTAACAACAGTACACAGGGTTCCAGTAATTCAACATTTTTGCCAAAACTTGTTGTATTCTGTTTGTTTGGATAGTAACCATGTTAATGGATGTGGGGTAGAATCGAATTGTATATTTTTTAATCCCATTGTGTTTTTTGAAACAATTCCCTTTAATCCTATTGTTGGGGGTAAGTCATAGCCAGTTCTTTTAATTCAGCAAAGATCGGATATTATGTGCTTCCTAAATCTAGAAAAATTTCATTTACACTCACCCAGTATTTTAATTGAAATATGTTTTTTTACTACAGAATCTAAAAAGACACAATTCTTTTTGTCATCACTTTTATTGAAATACCAATAGGTGTGAGGTACCGGTAATGTGTACCTTAAAGTTGATAAGGAGGGTGGGGCTGCCTGTGGGTTCCTGCAGGAGAAATAAAGAAGAGAAGGTCAAGATGGCTATCCCTTCCTGCCTTCACTCCATCCCTTATCATGATTCTTCTTCCATCCTCTTCCATGTGCTCTTGCCACTTCCCATGACTTTCATCTATGACCCCTGTCGTCTATTCAACAAAATTCCTCAGGGTGATTTTTGTCAAACTAAGTTAGATCATGTCACTTTTCTGTCCAAAAGCACCTGAGGGGTTTCCACCTCACTCATGAGAAAAATCTTAGAAGATTCAGCATGCGATCACCAAGGACCACATGACCAGACTTCTCATCATTTACCTGAATTTGTCTCTGCCATTACTTCACTCTCATTCTCTTTCTGTTAACCTTTCGCATTGCAGTGACTTGGATATGTTTAGTCCATTTCTGTCCTAGGACATTTGCTCTTGCTGTATTCTGTGCTCAGACACTTTTACTGTTTAAAAACCATGAGGTTCACTTCCCCATTCCACCTATTCTTTGTTCTCATTTCATCATTTCAAAGATGGCTTTTCGAAATAATCTATTTACAGACTATCATACCTATCACTTCATATTTCCCCTTACTCTTTATTTTTATTCTTGCATCTTATTACTCTATGACTTGCGATACATTTACCTGTGTATGTATTCAGAGTCAGTCTCTACTAATCACAAATAAGCTTTATGAGAGTAAAGAATCGATTTACTTTCTGCACTGGTATATTCCAAGCATCTAGAACAGTACCTGGTACATGGTAAGTGTTGATAAATATTAGTCAAACAAATAATCAGTGCCCAAATGTGGTGTGGTCCTATTGGGTGAATTAGTCACTAAAGGTGGTTCTGCTGAAGTATCTATGAAATTTGCAATTTAGGGTGCCAGCAACCAAAAGTAAAAGATTGTGTGAGTTCATATGTCAAGTTCTGAGATAAACTTTGCTACAAAATATAATCCTACACATGTTTCTGAGATGGACTTTAATAATATATTAGTAATATCATGTTACATAAAACAATCATTAGTGAGGAAGTAATTCTTATGTCTAAATTAAATGTACCCATTCTATAATATTCTGACCATAAAATATGCTTCAGTTGACTGGGCGTGGTGGCTCAGCCTATAATCCCAGCACTTTGGGAGACCGAGGCGAGAGGATTGCCTGAGCCTGTGGGTTCAAGACCAGCCTAAGGAACATGGTGAGACCTCATCTCTACAATAAATAAAAAAAAATTAGCTGGACCTGGTGGCGTACACCTGTGGTTCCAGCTACTTGGAAGGTTAAGGCAGAAGGATCGCCTGAGCCCAGGAGATTAAGGCTGCGGCGGCCGGGAGCGGCCACTGCACTCCAACCTAGGCGACAGAGCGAGACTCCAACTCAAAAAAAAAGAAAAAAAGAAAAAAAATGCTTAAGTTTTATCGTGAAGCCTGAAGATATTCTGAGTAGTAACTATATCAGAAAATAGACTCTGTGTGATCTGTGATGAGAACCAGAGCCTATAACAACACGAACTTTACAATATAGGGTGCGTTTGATACTGCCTGGAGATGGCAGCTCAATGTCACTAATGTGACATCTGCTGTGACATCTGCACTCAGAGGATCGAAGCCCTACTTTTTCCGGAGTCAGCTCCTCTGTTTACTCTCTCTACACTGTCTTGATCAGTGCCTGCTGCAATGTTTGCTGACTCATTGTGTGCGAGGAGGGAGAAGATAATATAAGAAATAAATGGCCAGGCTCGGTGGCTCAGCCTGTAATCCCGCACCTTTGGGAGGTTGAGGTGAGTGGATAGCCTGAGCCCGGGGGTTCGAGACCCGCCTGGGCGACTTGGCGAGACCTCATCTCTACAATAAATCAAAAAATGAGCCGGGCATGGTAGCGCGCGCCTGTAATTCCAGCTACTTGGAAGGCTGAGGTGGAAGGATTGCCGGAGCCCAGCAGGTCAAGGCTGCGGTGGCTGGGAGTGGCCGCTGCACTCCAGTCTGGGCGACAGAGTGAGACTCCAACTCAAAAAAAAAAAAAAAAAAAGAAAAGAAATAAATGACTATGAGTAATATTGAGAGCTTGAGTAAAATTCTATTTTCACAATTGCTATGGAAATTCTTTCATTGTTTCTTATATCCTACCTTTGGTTGTAAAGATGGAGAAATTCAAATGCATTTCATGAAAATAAAAAGTAGCAAATAATCACCATATTCGCCAACAGAAAAACAATAATTTGACAATTCACGCAGTCAGCTGCCATTGGTCAACCGGAATTCACCACCAGTGTTACATTTCTATTTATTTAAGCCACCAACAGTACTCACAATTTTCAATGGCCGGGAAAGAGGTAGAAATATCTTGAAAAGGATACTCGTTCAATGGTGGGCATCTGGGCTCTAGCACTTGGGGTTTCAAATGATTGTTGTACCTAAAAGGAAAAGTAGACTCTAGATGAGATATGACTCTTTTGATCTGTCAGAACACATCCTGCACCTAAACAAGGAAATGCCAGGATGAACGGTGCCTCTGGGGTTGATGGCACCAACCCACAGATACTGTAACTGCCGGCCATTGCTACTGTCTTGTGTATTAGAATTGGGATCCCATGTCAGACTGCTCTCTTTCACCTCAAAATAAAAACTTCTTTCCTATTCCATGAACTTTCATCATACATTCCTTCTACTTTTTATTTCAGACTTTCAGATCGAAAATCAATTATTTCTTGAGATCTGTTCATGAGAACTAGATGTGGAAGATTCCCTACCATCAACCCCCAATGAGGCTGGCTCCTCAATTTAAAAACACTTAAATACCAGGATTTTGCATTTAAGACCTGAACACTGAACACATTTCAAAACTCCATCAACCTGACCTCTGAAGTCTTTTGCATGAACTGAATGATAGTGCCTCCCTAAATCCAGCATTTCTAGTACTTCTTAGGCATACTCTTGAAAGTACAATGGCTAATTACCAGTCATCCAAAAGGACTTAACTTTCTAGGTCCTTCTCCATTGAAACCCTGACTCATTTCATGATGCCTGCCAAAGGTACTACTGTAGCCTACCAAAGGTACTACTGTTCTCTACAATTTTTAATGCAATAAAAAGCTCTCTTCTTTATGCTCTGCATAAAAACACCTATGTTCCTCCCAAAATGGGGAAGATTATTTATTCATTTATGCATGCACCTATTCATCCAATGAATGTTAATTGAATGTCTGATATACACCAGGCATAGTGAGGTGTTGAACTAATTCATGCCTTCATAAAACTCACATTTTAGTGAGGAAAGAAAAGTTTTTAAAAATAACACATAAGTAAAATATATGCTGAGTGGGTGGTAGTAAGAGCTTCAGATAAAAATAATTTAGGATGGAGGAGAAATAAGAAAAATCCCAAGTTGGCAAAGGAGTAACAAGTATCTCTCCTTTGCCATTCCATTCAAGGAGTGCGTTCTTTTTTGTTCTCTTTCACATAATTTTATTACCCTATCACATTTGTGTGTTGATCTACATTTTAGCATCCATCTGACTCACCAAAGAGAGAGTCCTAGGAGGGGTATGCCATCCATACCTCATTTATCCCTCTGTCACCCGCACCCATGACCTACCAGACCACCAAATATACATTTATTTCATAATTTACGCAGTGATAATTCATTTAAAATTATTTTCTTCATTTGAATTTGAAGAAAATATAACTCATCATGTACTAGTTTCTAGATGATATAATTTCATTTTAATCAGCCTCCTTCTGTGATATATTGACTTTTTTTCCTAAACCAGACTTTAACACCAGTATGACAGAATCCAGGGACCACTCTACCTTTGTTTGCCTGGGAAAGTCTGTCATTGTCACTTAAAAGGTAAAACAATGATAAACTCTTCCTGAACAAACAAATGGGTTACTAAAAAGGAAAGAGAAGGTTACCTTGCGAAATATCTCCTCAAGATGATAGCACCAAGAATATTTCCGGAAGCATGTGATGAGCTCTGTGATGAAGATGCAGCCCTTGGTGGTGTCCCGCCAGGACACGTTGTCTAGGGCAACAGAGAGGGGTATACCTTGAGTTATGGCCTTCACTATTTGTTTGTTTATATATTTAGTGTTTCGTCTTTTTTATAAAGAAAGATATAACTTACAAATTATCTTGTTGGATTTAACGGACATACTTATAACCCAACAATGGTTCATTTCCCATACAGGGGAAGCAGAAACAGTGGCAGAGGTTGAACTAAAGAAGCACTTTGTCAGAATTCCAAGAGATTGCAAAGTGACTGTGTGTTGATGTTTGGGGCTGAATTCCTATGACTTATTGCATGTTCATTCACAAAACCTTGAGAAGTAACTGATTTATTCCACATTCGGATGAAAGAATATGGACTCAAGTGGATAAAGGGACTTCACCGTGTTCATAATATGAGTAAGTGATAACAACTGGCCATCTGACTTCAAGCTGGTTTACAGATTACAACAAGCTTTCACAATGTAATCAACAAAATGAAAGAACAGATGCAACGCTTCAGTTATAGAAGTTGGATTACTGCTAGAAATCTATGGTGTAGTATAGGTTCAATAGTTAATAATACTATATTACGTCCTCAAAAATTTATTAAGATGGTAGATTGTATCTTAAGTCTCCTTATAAAATAATGACAGTAATAAATAGAGAGAGGGAGGAACATTTTGGAGGAGATTATGTTTCTGACACAGAGTGTGATGATGGTTTTATGGACATACACATGTTTCCAAACCTATTAAGTTATATACATTAATTTATACAGTTTTTTGTATGTCTATTATGCCTCAATAAAGTTGTTTATAAAAATTTGCAATTAGAAACAATCAAATGTAAGGATTCTTGAGAGGATTAACTAGTTGTGAAATACTAAACACTGTTCCCTGTGATTAAAACTAGTCAGCCTTACATCATTTTTGCCTTCTGCTAAAAGGCATTCACAATCCTACTGGGACATTTGTAGTAACACTGCTCTGTGTAGAATTAGTCAAGAAATATGAAGAGAAACTTCAAGTTGATACTTTGAGAAAGGACAGTCAGTTCTGGAATTCATGAAATCTACTCAAAATGCTAAATAACTTCAGCAAAAAACAGAATCAATCATTAATGCTTTAATGTTGTATGGTGAGGGAGTTTTCTTGTATTGCAATCCTTCATATTTGGAAGAGCATTAACTGTAAAGTATAGTATTTAAAAATAAAAAAGCGATTTCAAACAATCTGTATGCAGGTGTTTGAGACTGAGAACCTGTTCTCATGAGCACAGATAAGATAATGCTAAATATTTTGACAGTACACAAAATTTATCTCAGATCATTGCTGCACAGAGCCTATCTTGTTTTTCTGGACTCATTCAAAGGTGGCCTCAGGACACAACTCCCTGGCTGCCACTAAAATACACATACGTGGGGTTGAGGAGCAGAATTCAATGAAGTCCTTCTCCACATGGATCTTGCAAATCGCATCATTCTCCAGTTTCCTAGGTGACCGTGAAGAGCTGACAACCGAGGTTCCTGGAGAGTCTTTGAACCACACTTCGCCATAGTTTTCTGAAAAACATTGACAATCTACACACTGCTGTGCCTCTCTCAGGTTGACAATCTCAAACACCTGCCCCATTCTTCTTGTGTGTTCACTTTAGTTTCACACACACACACACACACACACACACACACACACACACACAAACACAATCTTACCTTTGCCTGCTCTCTAGTGTCATTGAGCAATGTACCAACTGATAGTTAAATCATCATGTTGTTAGCAGTATTCAGGTAAATTATTTATGTGTGTTATTGTTTTTAACATAGCACCCAAACCCATGAGACAACTGGAATTCAACAAAATTAAAAAAAAATTGACTTCAAACCACCTAAGTGCCTGATCTCCTTACTTATTTTCCCTTGAATAATTATGAGGAAAAAAGAGGTACTGCTATTTCAAAGTGGTCCCGGTTTCAAATGCAATTTTCTTCAAAGAGGTCATGTCAAAATAACTGTAAAACATTTACAAATCAAACTCAGTAGGAATATTCAATTCTGAGTTTGAGCATTTATGTTTAACTTTGATTTAGGGACTCTGATTACTCCTTCACCTTTTATTCTGAGGAGATGGTATCGATATATCTTAGCAGATGAGACAAATTGCCCTGATACCAGCTTCATAGATAGCATTTCCTACGAGTTCAGTGTTGTTCAATTGTACTACATGAGTTCGAAGATTATTTGCTATCTATATAAATCACACATCACTATCCTCTACAAACACCTTTTGAACTTTTGAGTTTCCATTTGAGGACTCACCACCCCTGCAGGCCTGGACAATGATGACCTTGGGTTTGTTCATTAGACTATGGCAGTTGCGGTTGTTGAATATCTCGAAGATGGTGTCGTAAGGTAGCACATCCAATTTCTCTTCACTGTGCATCGTTCCGCAGATTCCATCCAGGATGCCATGAGACATGAGCACCAAGAATGTGCTGTCTGAGGACTGATGCTCTGGTCTGGCTGCAAATTTCCACAACGCTGTCTCCATGCCCTGGAAAAGTCCCATGTTTCTTCACTATGACAAGCATTATAATTCATCTAAGCCCCTAGATTTACCACGAACAACAGAAGAAACTGATGTAACATCCGGGTCATGGTGCCTTCCCGCAGTGACTACTCAATAATGATAGTGGCTTTAATTTCCTTCCTTGATGGACAGTGGATTCCTACCTTCTCTTCCTGCTGGTATACATAAACTCTCTTCTTGATATATTGTCTTTTTATGAATGTCACTCACATTGTTTTTTCTTTTCCATCTCTATCTTTTCTGTCCTAACAAGAGTGATGGGTTATAAATGCATCAAGTCTCTTTACTTCAAAATCCCATCCCGCCGTGCTTAGCATTAAGACCCTTCTTGTGGCCTGACTGTTCTCTATCCTGAGCTCTGTTCTCTGCTCCTTCAAACTCTGGTCATGTTCCTCTTCTCTTTGTGCCTCTCACTGCCTGTTTCTTTTCATTTTAGCACTTTCCCCTCACTTCAAGGGTGCTGTAATCATATTTGTCTGAGCACCGTCCCTCAGGTAGTCCTGTGTCATCTACCCACAGAGGCTTTTCTAGACCATGTCATCAAACATTGCTCCCCACCCCCCTCGATTCTCTTTCTTGTTTTCTTCATTCTTTTCTTTTCCCTTATTTTTGACTTTCATGTTTCTCTTATGTAGAACACATACACACACCTAATCTCTGAAATTAGATGGTTTGTTTTGCTTATATTTTGACAGAGCCTCCCCACTCTAACCTAAATCAATGCTATTTGGGAAACTCTTGTCTCATTTACAGACCTATCCTCAGTTCCAGGAAGAGCTTCAGTGACCAAGTTTGGGACTCAATATTTGTTTTATGAGTGCGCTCCTGATTAACACTCATTACGCGAGAATTTCTGAAGAATCTTAGGGTTGAGTCCCTACCACCTGACTTTGGAACTCAATAAGAATTGTGAAACATAGGTCAATACGTTTTTTCCAGTTTTATGGTTTTGATTTTGGAGATCAATACAGATGTAAATGTTACCTTTCCAATACCTTCATTTTGCTAGTGTACACACACACACACACACACACACACACAACAAACACACACACACTAATGTGACCTGAGATCATTAAAAATTTTTGAGGTTTTTATAAGGCTGACAGGTTAATAGAAGGATGTGTGTTGAACACGTGAGTTAGAAGTGGGTGAGGGGCTCTTACCTTGGCTGTGAGGTTCTCTTTTACATCCACAGTGTAGCCCAGGCCCTCAAGTAGCCACTTCATCCCTGCAATGTCAATGTCAGCCCCATATCTTGGAAGGAGAGTGTTAAACTCTGTATTACATATGATGAGAGCCAGGCGAGTGCGATCTTTTTTCTCCTTGATTGGATAGATCTGGAGAAGATGGATATATGGATATGCAGTGAATTTAATTTACCCAAATCTCTTTTGAACCCCGATATGCCCATCAGTGTTGTTTTATTAAGACCTCATGTAGTTGCCCCATTTTCTAATCTTGACCTTCCTTTCTCAAGACAAAACATCAGGACATATCTGGAACAGTCACTCAAGCATCTTGAGCAAACTAGATTAAGTTCTCCTTACTCCTTCTAGCCTTTTCTTTCCACCTACTCAAATCTTTCTTAGTCTTCAAGCTACAGATTAAATTTCATAAAAACCAAGAGACATTTGTTATTGGTTTAGTAAAAATGAATTCAGTAAACCTTATCTGCCTTGGTGGAATTATTATTTTTAACACAACCAAATTATGATGTCTTGCAAGCCCTAATTGTATTTTAAAAATATGCTCCGTGCCTAGGCTTTTCAACTAGAATACAGTTACCACTCATCCGCGTTATCTTATAAATATTTTTATTCTACAGCCCTAGCTAAAATTGTTATAAATCCTAAATAACTATGAGAATGAATGAATGAAAAAGCTAGGGATTTGCATCTTATCATGGGGTTGAAAGAAAATTGGAATCTATGTGAAGCCATATGATCACTTTCTTGTGGAAAACATCTATGCAAAGCGTTACCATTGGTCAGGTGCGGTGGTTCAAGCCTGTAATCTCAGCACTTTGGGAGGTTGAAGCAAGAGGACTGCCTGAGCTCAGGGGTTTGAGACCAATCTGGGCAACTTGGTGAGACCTTGTCTCTACAATAAATTTTAAAAAAGCCAAGCGTGGTAACGCGTGCCTGTGGTTTCAGTTACTTGGAAGGCTGAGGCAGAAGGATTGCCTGAGTCCAGCAGGTCGAGGCTGCAGTGGATGTGAGTGTGCCACATGGGTGGCAGAGTGAAATTTTAACCAAAAAACAAAAACAAAAAACAAAACAAAACAAAAACCAGGTCACCACTATTCCCAACTGCAATCAATTAGAGTTTAAGAAATTGTGCACTTAGGCTAGAATTGGTAGTTCATAGTTATAATCCCAGCACTTTGGGAGGTCAAGGCCAGAGGATTTAAGTCTGGAAGTTTGATATTGCCCTGGGCAAAATAGAAAGACCCCATTCTCTACCAAAAATACAAACATTAGCTGAGAGTGGTTTTGCATGCCTGGAAAATCCCTTTAGCCCAAGATTTCAAAGCTAGAGTGAGCTATCCTTGGGCCACTGCACTCCAAAGGAAATCAATGTCTCTCTCTTTCTCTCTCTTTCATGCATAGAACACAGCACCTCTTCAGCTCTTTCTTTACACAGCCTCAGGAATTTGTCATGAGGACAAAGTTTGAGGGTATCTGTAGATCCTGCTGACTCAGCTGGTCCAGCCACAATATTCACTAGAGCTGCAGGATACATGATATGATGTAGATTGTGACTTCTGTCTCTGTGACTCTTGTTACCTAAGAAGTGTGAGAAAGAAGGTAATTCTGAAAAGACATCTTCACATGTAAGTGGAGTACAGTTGATTTAAGTTCTAGAATAAGGAGATCAGTTATTATGGGGAAAGAAGTGACAAGTCCCTGGGAGAAAAAGCAGACTCACCCCAAAATGCAATGATGGGTTCTGAGAATCTGGAGAAACTATCTCAATTACTTTGGGTCAATTGCGGCCTTTCCATATTCGGGAAAAACAGTTTGTTTTTTTCAGTAGTTTTACTCTAGGGTATTCATTCATTCAGGTGGACTTTTATTGTATTTGAGCAAGAGTATGTTGAGTAAATATTTTTCAGAGTGCCATCTATCGGACATAATATGTGATTTCCATATGTCGTATCAAATTTTCTAATGTCATATTTAAAAAGCAAAACTCAACAGATGAAAATAATTTCAGCGATGTGTTTTATTGGGCATAATATATCCAAGTTATTATTATTTTGACATGTGTTACTAGCCACAGTTCGAGTACACACTAGCTGCGTATGGATAGTGGTTACCGTATGGGATGGCACACAATCGGTTTTGAAGGGATTGTCCCCTCCTGACCCACACAACACATACAGGAAACGACAGATGCCCAACACTTAATGGAATCTTGAATTCTGTATCATCCAGCTACTATATTGCAACAACCTTTACATGAATTCTTACCCTACTGGAATAAGTATTTTTCATTTACCCCTCACCAAATTGTAATGCCAAATATTTAATGAAGAAATGCTGTCTAGTAGAAACAGTTGTCTAGTAGAAACTTCGAGAAGTTTACCAAGATACAGTATAATAGAGTTTCTTTTAATGAAAGGAATAAACATTTATGTTATTTCTGTCCTATGGGCCAACCAATACATTTTCTGTTTTTTGTAATTTAAATTAAGAAAATAATATAATTCTGTGTAAAATTTTCAGTTTTGATATTTTGTATTTTTTTCAGTTTCAATCATGTTTCCATTAGTTTTTAATACTTTTTTTAATTAAATGTCTTTCTAAAAGGCTAAACTTTGGAGACGAAGCAAGTTGTAAGAATATGTAAGAACACCAAATTTTCTGAGCATTTATTTTTATAAATTAAATAGTGACACATGCTCTTCTGTCCTATTTCCAAAAATACTGCCAATGTAAAGACGTTGAAGTTTCTAGTATATTTATTTCCAGGTCAGAGAGTATGTTTCCTCATCCAAAGTTTTCTGTTTCCAGTTTATTGAATGGTTTGGAGAACTTTCAAACTTAACAATCATATCCTAATCACTGTTACGCGTCTATGTATAGATATGGTGTTTGGGGCAAAATGACAAATTATACATAATTTCTCTCTTATATTCTATAGCAAAATTAGCATGAAAACAGATAATTCTATTACAAAATAGTAAATATTATAAAGCAATCTGTTGCTCAATAAAAATTTTCATTATCCTGAGAATGCGACAAAAATAAACTAGGAAATTGGGAGCTTAGATGAAAATTTTGCTCAGTGAGTCTTTTCTGTTACCTAATGAAATGCTCAGGAATGCCCTTAAATTGAGACAAAGCAAAAATGCTGGTACAGAATCAGAAAACACAATTTCCCTTGGAAGGTGGGTATTTGAGTGGTTACTTCTCTATTTAATAGACCTTGGCACATAGAATGTGTATATACAGGTTTGTTAAATGAAATAAACCAACAAACCAATAGCTTGGATTCTTTCTATTCTCTACCAAAACCCTCAATACTATGGAGGAAAACCTCAGATTCATGTACATGTTCAAAGGCCTTCCAGGGTCTTCACCTCTTCCAACAGCCCAGCCCACCGTCTTCCTGGCCTGCTGAGCCAGGGTGCCTAATGTGTCCTGAGAGTACTTGGAGACTCCAAATGCAGATAGAGCCTAGGGAGTCACTGGACCCCTCCTGAGAGGGTCTTCAGCTGCCTCCTTCCTGCCACAGTCTCTGCTGATCACATAGGTGATTTTGGTTCGTTGTGATTCCGGGAACGCTAACATCATCATGAAGACCCTATTGCTTCACTTTTGATTCCCATTTGCTATATTATCTATTCAAAAGTCAAGATTGTTTCTATGCCATTCTGGGTTTGGGAACAAGAAAAAATCCTATCATAAGACCAGTTTCAATATTAATAAGAATAGCCTAGGATACAATCATGGTGAATCGTAATATTAGCATGTGCTTTCTGCTGGTGGGAACACACCTTCTCCACAGAAAGGGCTTATTGAAAAACGCATTTGATACTGAGGTCTTAGCAATTTATGCTGCCTTTTGTTTATTATCGTGTATCGTGATTGATATACGCTAGTACTTCAGAACTGAAGATTTTAATTTAAACACCGTGGCAAGTTGAGTCTGTCACTGGTGAACTTGGATCTGAGAATATTAAGGCTGTAATGTAATACCATAATCCAATCTGGGTCAAAAGTTGTGAAAAGCTGTAAAATGTTATACATTTTATAAGGACTGTCCTGGTCATAATTTTATAACTCACAGAAATGGACGAGAGGTGGAAAAGTCTGTATTTTAGCACCCACAAAGCAATTATGATTACTAATATTTATTATGTGCATATTGATTTGTTGATTCAGCCTATACTCGTTAGGTATCTGCTGTGTGCCAGGCATTCTACTAATTGCTGCTATTCATTGGTTAAAAAAAGACCAGTTGCATTATTGAGGGCACAAGTTTTTAGATTGTAGCTTTTTTTGCCGAAACACAAAAGGGATAAGAGTGGAACAGATTTGGTCAGGAGAACAAGTGTTTAATCAGGCATATTAGTGTTATCAAGGCAGTGAGACACTGAAGAGAAGCGCTGAGTATGTAGCTGGCACTAAGTGACTCCAGAACTCAGAAGAGAGTTCTGGACAAGAGCTAATATCTTGGGAGTTGTTGACATGTGCCTGATATTACTGGTTTTAGCCTTACAAAGTCATATGAGGAAGTACTGGCATTGTCGTCATTTTTTAGATACTAAGACTGATGACTAGAGAGCTAAGAAATTTGAGAAATTGGCAGAACATCCCATAATTCACAGGTGTCAGGATCTAGGTTTAGATTTAGGTACTCCTTATACAAGTTTTCTATTGGCAACTATTTCTGTGAAAGCCTAACAACAAGATCTTTGTCTTTTTACACTAATTGGAAAATAGATACCATCCCACAAAAGGCAAGGTAGCCTCTAAAAGGACAATGATAGACTCAGTGAAAATGATGCTTTAGTAAAGAAAGGCTAGGGTATCACAGAGAGTGCTATATGGGCCTTGGAGTTGAATAGATGCTGGAAATTTTGAGATAACCATTGTAGAAGATTTACTCTTACCTTCTGGATTGGTGGCCTTTTGAATGATGGTAAGGACATTTTGGATGAACTTTTGAGCTGCTACATGCTTCTTTCCGACAGAGTCTAACAAGTACAGGGCCTTGACTTCAATTTTGGCATCATAATAGTTTTTCTTTTCCTCTTCCTTTAATTTCACCACATTTTTTTTCATCAAATTATCCAAAGCATCGTTGAGGAAACTTTTGGCGAGGGTTTCAAAAATCTTAAGTTCTTTGTTTTTGCGATTGTCTTCTGTGAGAAATAGAAAGGCTCCTTCAACTGTGATAACAGATCATTGTTTTGCCCTCACTTTAGACATAGCTCTGTAACATGAAATATTCCTGGAAAGTCATTCTATTTCCTCATATTCCCAACAAATGACAAACCTTCTTCATTGTACCTGTAGAGTTCTCTCTAACTCCATTAAATGCATACCAGTCTGTATTTAAAGATTCATTGCCACTTAAGTTTCATATATATATGTATATATCTTTTATACATACATATGAAACTTAAGATATATATATATCTTTTATATATATATATACACATATATTTCTTTTTTTTTCTTTTTCTGTTTCTTCATCTTTAGCACTTGTATTTTTCCAAGTTATTCAACTTGATATGAAGGACACCTTTGCTCAGGAATTCCAAAATCTTAACTGGAACTTTATTTTTGTTCTTTTCTTTTTTGTTTGTTTCTTGCATTTGCCTTCTGTCAGAAATACACACACACACACACACACACACACACACACACACACACACACATACACACACACGCACAGCATATAGTGTTTTATCTCTTCTGTGGCATTTGGACTATGCTAATTTCTTGGTCATCCACTATATTCATATTTGTCTCTCTCTTGTTCACAGTCTGTGATTGCAATGTTCATCCAGAAATATGTGCTGCTCGGAAAGTTTCTGCTCTTGTATAGACTGTAAATTCCTTTTATTAGATTGTAGGGTCTTTCTTCTCATTATTTAGTTTCTTTGGAGAAATTACTATGTGCTAAAATGTACATTTTTATGCACATTCAGTATCAAAATATGTATGTTCAAAATGCTTAAAAGTACTTAGGTGCATGAATTAATTAATACATAGATGAACGCATTCAGATTCCTAATTTTTTAGGATCTTGTTCTCAATCAGATTTTAGAATTAAAAATAGTCTGATGATTAGTCTTCCAGCATGGTAGATTGACTTGACATTGGGCTAATGTATCACTCACTAGTAAATTTTGAATTTTTATAAGAAACTATAGATACCAAAGTAATAAAAACCTTTTTCTGTCACCTTGCTGGTTATGTTATTTATTGCCAAAGAAACCAGTTATATTTTGGTGGAGGAAACTTGTATATTTTAGATTTGTTTCCTGAGATGGAAAGGGGATGAAAGTAGAACAGATTTGGTTGAGAAAATGGGTGTTTAATTTTAGATATATTAGCTGAAGCCTATGAAATATTTGAGCAATAATGGCAAAAATGCAGCTGGCGCTGAATAGGTCTGGAACTTGGAGGAGAAAGTTCTGGATGAGAGCTAATGTCTTGAAGTTCTTAGCATATGCCCAGCATTACTATGTTTTCTGCCTTATCCATTAAAATTGTTGCCATTTCACAGATGATAAGCTTGATGACTAAGGCACCAGGGAGGTTTAGAAATTGCATCATGTCCCGTAGTTCACAGGTCACAGATTCTAGGTTTGGGTTTAGACACCCCTTATACCAAGTACCTGCTAGTAGCTATTTATAAAACAGCTTAGCAACCAAAACTGAGCTTTTTAGCTAATTGGGCTCTGGATACCATCCTCCAAAGGAAAAGGTGGCCTCTAAAAGTACAATAATAGGTTCAGTGAAAATGAAATTTTTAAGAAATTATAGGGGAGGTCACAGAGGAGCCGGCACGAGCTTTGGAGTTGAATAGATTATGAAAAAAATTGAGATATTAATTTTAAAGGATTCAGTCTTACCTTCTGTATGGGTGGACGTGGAATCCATGTTGAGGAGGGTTTGGACAAGCTTTAGACCTACCACACTTTTCTTTTGCACAGATTCTACCCAGACCAGAGCCTTGTCCTCCATTTTGGCATCATTTTGTTTCTCCTTTTCCTCTTCCTTTACCTTCAGCACATTTTTTTTCATCAACTTATTCAAATGGATACAGAGGACATCTTTTCTCAGGAATTCCAAAATCTTCAGTGGGTTTTTTCTGCGGCTGTCGTCTGTTAGAAATACAAAGACTCCTTCAACTGTGGGCACGTTTAAACAGTTTTGCCCTCATTTTAGACATAGCTCTATAATGTGAAATATACCTGAAATTACATTCCATTTCACCATCTCTTCAACAAATTACACACCTTTTTTTCTTATTGCACCTGTAGAGTTCTCTCACCCCATCAAATTCATACCTGGCTGTGTTAAAGATTCATTGCCACTTATTTATTTATTTATTTATTTGCCAGGACCAAGAGATTTATTAAAGGGGCTGTTACAGAGAGGGTCTGTAACCGAGAAAAAGCAAGAGAGAGAGTGAGAGAGTGAGAGAGAGGGAGAAAGCGATATGGGGAGAGAGGGCGAGAGATCACTTATTTCGTTTTAAAAAATAGTTCTCATCTTCCTTCTGTTGTATTGGGCCTAATGCTACCTTTCTGGTCATCCACTGTATTTATATTTCTCTTTCTCTTACTCAGAGTCTGTAATGTTGATGCTCTTCCTGAAATGTGTGCTCCCAGGAAAACTTCTACTCTTGTCTAGACCATAAACTTCTTCTTATAGATTGTAGGATTTTTGTTCTCTGTATTTGTTTGCTTAGTTAAAGCAATATGACTTTAATTTTGCAGTTTTACCCCATTTTTTTTTTTTGAGTTGGAGTCTCACTCTGTCGCCCAGACTGGAGTGCAGTGGCCGCTCCTGGCCACCGCAGCCTCAACCTGCTGGGTTCTGGCGATCCTTCCGCCTCAGCCTTCCGACTAGCCGGAATTACAGGCATGCGTTACCATGCCCGGCTGATTTTTTGATTTATTGTAGAGATGAGGTCTCGCCGCCCAGGAGGGTCTCGAACCCGCGGGCTCAGGCAATCCACTCACCTCAGCCTCCCAAAGGCGTGGGATTACAGGCTGAGCCACCGAGCCCGGCTTTTACCCCATTTTTTATCCACGTCTTTGTACCTAAACTGCTAAAAGGACTTAATATGGTTTATAAATATATGAATTAATAAATGGATGAAAGCAAAAAAATTTCTCTTTATCGTCTTGTCTGTATCAAAATTTAGAACTGAATATAATCTAATTATTAATCTCTCAGTATTGTAGATTAATTCAAATCTGAGTTAGCATTTTATTTCTTAGGATAATTAAAATTTGTATAGAGAAATACAGATATTCATGTAATAAACCCTTTATTTTAAAACAAAAGATATAAGTTGAGCAAGTTGTATGTGGAAAGGCCAGATATTTCATCAATTCTCAGTTAACTCTATGATGATAGTTATACATCTAGATGTAAGAAAATAGCTTTGGAACCAAATGATATTTTCTAAGGAAAGCATATCAGGATATAAAACAAGAAAGTTGGCCCAGAAGTGCCAGTTTCAATGTTCACATTAACTTGAGTCAATATTTCAATAACTTTCTTTTTTTATTCTTATTTTAAAGATGTGGGGTACAATTCAGGGTTAGGTATACAAATGGCCATTATCCAGGTAAAGTTTGGGTCTCACTCTGGTCCCCACTTCATCTGGTTTGAGATCAGGTATGCTTATTGATGAAGTGTGGACTCCCACTCCTCCCCTGGCTGTCTCCTACTCCAGCCAATCTTTTTTTTGTAGTATTATGATAATTGTTCAGGGTCCATTTATGAGCGAGAGCATGTGGTATTCTGTTCTTTGTTTCTGTGATAGATCACTGAGAATAACTTTTTTTTTTCTGAGTCACAGTTTCACTCCATGGCCCAGACTGGAGTGCAGTGGCACACTCCCAGCCACTCCAGCATCGACCTGCTGGGTTCCCTGATCCTTCCACCTCAGCCTTCCAAGTGGCTGGAACTACAAGCACGTGCTGCCACACCCGGGTAATTTTTGATTTATTGTAGACATGAGGTCTCACCAAGTTGTCCAGGCAGGTCTCGAACCCGCGGGCTCAGGCAATCCACTCGCCTCGGCCTCCCAAAGCACTGGGATTACAGGCTGAGCCACTGAGCCCGGTGGAGAATAACTTTCTATTGGACAACAGTTATGACAAAGATACATGGAAGACACAAAACAGAAAAAAACAAGTTTCCTGATATCAATTACTTTAATAAAAGATAATATCTTCTGTGCACCTATTAAGATTAAAAAAGAAGTATATATAAGGCATTGTGAATCAGTATAATTATCATTCTTTTTTACAAATCTCTTGGAGGTACATTACAAATATTAATATACAAATACTACAATATGTAATATTAATTACAATATGATATGTAGTGTTATATTTTAATTAATGCAATATTAATTATAAATATTAATATACTCACAATAAGCCAGTGGAATAGTTATTATTTTTCCTATTTTATGGATCATTTAAATAATACTTCTCCTATATCATGCAAATTAGGATTCAAATCCTATTTTTTCACCATATTCTCTATAGTTAACAGTGGCACAACTTCAATAATGATAGTTAATGTTAATTGGGGTCACACCATGTCACCTGCTCTACTGAAATTTCACAAAAACTCCTTGTAAAAAGTTTACTAACATTTCATATATGGGAAAAAAAAGTACACAGAGAAATAAGTTAAGTATCCTGCCCAATTGATGTGAAAAGGCTCCAGAGTGTATAAGAACTGGGAAGTAAGAACTGAAATTCAGGTTTCAGATACAGACTCCCCACTCTTAAATTGTGAAACCATATTGCATGGTATTTGGTTAAGAACTACTTAAGATGATACAAATAAGATGTTTTAGAGGCTCAGAAAATATGGATAAACTACAGTAGATGAGATAACAGAATTCTTAGAAGAACTGGAGAAAACACTAATGTCAAAATGAAAAGCACAGATGGAACAGAGAGTTTGAAGATCTGCAAACAGCATGCAGGTTAGTATGTGAAATATCGACTCTACCTGAGTTCTGGGCTTCTGTTTTGTTTATTTGTGTGCTAAATAGCATAGTAGAATGTTGACTGAATAAAGGGAATGTGGGAAGTATGGTAAGCAATAAAAATTAAATAGGTCTACAACACAATAAATGTCACATATGTCAAACCCACAGTCAACATACCATTCAATGGTGAAAAGTTGAAAGCTTTTTTCTCTAAGACCAGAAAGATGACCAAAATATTCACTTTCACTACCTCTATTTAACACAGTACTGGAAGTCTTACCCAGAGCAATTAAATAACCTAAAGGCATCAGAATTGGAAAGAAAGAAGTTACATTGTTACTGTTTATGAATGGCACGATCTTAAACATAAAAACATTCTAAAGGCTCCATCAAAAAACTGTTAGAACTAATAAACATACAAAACTCAAAAGTGTTTCTTTATATAAACAACAAATTATCTGGAAAAAATATCAAGAAGGCAATCTCACTTAAAGTAGCTGCAAAAGACACACAAAATACTTGATAATAGATGTTATCAAGCAGTGGATAAATCTGTACACTCAAAATTATAAAACATTGATAGAAGAACCTAAAGAAGACACAAATAAACAGAAAAAATCCTGTGTTCATGGACTAGCTTTTTTAACATTATTAAAATATCCACAATATCCCAAATTTCAATGGCATTTATTATAGAAAGATAATTAAGTTGGAGGCATCAAAGTACCTGACTTTTAAATATACTACAAAACTTCAGTAATCAAAATAACATAATACTGTCATAAAAACAGACACACAGACCAATAAAGCAGAACCGAAAGCCCAGAAATAAACTCAATTGCTTAAAGTTTTAAGAGCACGAAATGAGAAAAAGACAATCATTTAAATAAATACTGTTGGAAAAATTGGATAGCTACAGGTAGAAAACTAAAATTGAACTTTTATCTCTCACCACATACACTAATAATTTTAAAATGGAAGAAAACATAAGGGGAAAGCCTTATAACACTGGTTGCGACAATGATTTTTTTTTTCTGTAGGACACCAAAAGCAAAGACAACAAAAATAAAATTAACAAATGGAATCACATCAAACTAAAAAGATTTTTGGACAGCAAAAACTACAATCAACAGAATGAAGAGATAACCAATGAAGTGGAAGAAAACCTTTGCAAGCCATACATTTAATAAAGGGTTCTTGTCAAAACATATAAGAAACTCAAACAATCTAACAGAAAGAAAGCAAATTGATTAAAAAATTATCAAAGGACCAGAACAGACATTTATTCAAAAGACGTTCAGAAGAATAGCAGGTATATAAACATGGTCAACATCTCCATTCATTAGAGAAATTAAAATCCCAGTGAGATATCACCTCACACCTGTCAGAATAGCTATTATTAAAAAGACAAAAGGTAAGTATTGGAGTGAATGAAGCAAAATAATATCTTGTACTCTATTGGTTGAAATGGAAATTAGTAGAGCCATTATGGAAATAATATGTAGACTCCACAAAAAGTCAAAATATACGATTCAGAAATCCCACTATTGGGTTTACATTCCCCAAAATTGAAATCAATATGTCGAAGAGATATCTGCACTTCCATTTCATTGCAGTTTTGTTCACAGTTGTCAAGATTTAAAATCAACTTAAGCATTTATGAATGGATGAATGCATAATGAAAATGTGGTTTATATACAAAACGGAATATTATTCAGCTTTAACAAAGAAGAAATTATGTCATTTGTGACAACATAGATGAACCTGGAAGACATTATGTTAAGTAAAATAAGCCTGACTGGGCACCAAAAGACAAAAGTTAAACTCATAAAAGAAGAGAGTAGAATGGTGACCAGCAGAAGCCAGGAGGAGGAACACAGGCAGGGAATTTGGGAGATGTTGGTCAAAGGAAACAAAATTTCAATTAAGATGTAAAGAGTAAGTTCAAGAGATCCACTGTACTACATGGAGACTATAGTTAATAACAATACATTCTGAAAAATTGTTTAGGAAAGTAGCCATAAAATAATAAGCACGTGAGGTGATGCATTAGTTAATTACCTCAATTTAGGCATTCTACAATGTATACATATTTCAAAACATTATGTTGTGCATTATAAATGCATACAATGTTTATTTTTCAATTAAATAAATAAATAAATTGTAAACCAAAGAAATTTGACCTGAGGTCTTCTTTTAATAATCTACGTATATGTATGACATTAATTAAAAGATTCAATAATGAATTAGACTCCCAAGTATATATAGAGTCAACCTTGGTGTGGATTGCATTATTGAGACTCAAACAACCAACAGTCAAGGAGACATTTCTTCTCCATATTCTGCAAACTCATTAAACTCAACTTTTACAACTGAGATGATCATTATTTATATCCCCCCTTCATTTCTTTTTCCATACACTAGCAAATGATGCCAAATCTCCAAGTACAAAAAAGCAGCAAAACATGGTGATGTTAAATCTCGGCCCAAGGAGCTTGGAAAGCCACCTTCTTCGGTCTAAACAGGCAAGTTTTCATCAACTCCACATAATGTGGTTTACTTTCCAATCTGACTCTGATTTAACATCACATAACGGATGAAGGAGAAAATGAAAAATAAAAAAACTAAAAAAAAGCCAAACAAACATTTTTTATGACCTTACAAAGCATCTCTTGGAGAAATTTGCATCTGTGTAGAATCCCTTTCTCTGGACTCAGGGCACCTTTTAAGACACTTAGCACCTATTATCTCTGAAGCCTTCTATTGAGAACCTTCATTTACATATCAAGAACCTTGGGCCAACCCCCTTATCTTAAATCAGTATTTAGTTTACTAGTTTAAAATTCATTAGACAGAGCCCAACTCTTTCTACCATCTGCTAATCAGAAAGTCTTTGAATCCACCTATGACCTTGAGTCCCCAACTTGGCACTGTTCTCCTGTATTGATTTATGTTTTGCTTGTAACTTCTATCTCCCTAATAATGTATAAAGCTAAACTGTAATTCCACCAACTTGGGACCATGTTCTCAGGAACTGTTGAGGCTGTGTCACGTGCCAACATCACTCCCATATGGCTTAAAATAAAACTTTTATAATTATTGTATAGGTTTGGAAATCTTTTGTCAACATTAGTTAGTAGCCAATAGAGGACTCAAGGACAGAACTCCTGATGCTCTGACCTCTCACTCAGTTGATGGTGATTTGGTTTACTCTGTGCTAGTCTTTTCCTAGGAAACTTGCTTGTGGATCATAATTCTAATTTCAGAGGTGCATTCTAAAATGTGAACTGCCGTTCCTCCCCAAATTAATCTCAATTAGCTCATCTTTGTACCCTCTAAGAATGAGAAAACCCAAGGAGGATGAACCATTTTGTGCACACCTATTGATTCCTTGGTCCATCTACTTGCAAGTAAATGGGAAAGTTCAAGGGCATGCTAGGTTTTCTAGTACTCTAGCTGGTTACATATTATGGTCTGTTCTTGTGCACATTTTTAAGTTGATGGGTAAATTACAACAAAAATCATTCAGGATTAAACCTGAGCACTAAACTCTGACATTTTTCTTTTCAACTGTTGCCAAATTCCTGACTAAATAACCCAGGAGTAACACCCTATGAGTCTCAACTGACAAGTTTTTATTAACTCTATTGAATGTGTCCTTTGTGCTTTTCCTGGATGTCTTATCTGAACATTTACGTATATCATTTTTTCTTATCTTAAGCAAATGATGGTATAATATTAAGACCTGGTGTCAACTCAGCTTTTAAAATATAAGTTATCTATATTGTTATGCAAATTGTCCTTTTAGAAATAAAAATTTAGGGTTATGTAGGACAGTTAAAAACTCAAAGGTCAACCTGCAATTACAGAGTTTATATATAAAATCTTCTAAGTTCTCTATTTCTCTGTTTTTCTTTTCTGCCTGTTTTAAATCTGCTACTACTTTTCTATTGGCATTTAGATAAAACCCACTGTTTACATCCAATCAATTTTTTTTGTGAACTGACAAGTTTGCATTGCTAGCTAATGGCTAGAGTTTTTAGTAAAAGTCACAGGACGCTTATTTGTTAAGGCCCCATCCTATGATGCATGTGTTGTCTTTTGCTATTTTAAGTCTATTTCTGAGAGTGTATTTTTTATGATCATGGGAATTGTCTCCACGAGACCCTCTCCAGGAACCCCCCTTGCCTATATGACAAAAAAAACATGGAAAATTGCCACCTGGTCTTCAAAGAATTGAGTAGCTATTAGAATTAAGTGCAGCACTGAAAATAATAAAGTTTTTTTTTAGAGCTCTATGGTCAAAAGCTTAATTAAAAGGTAATATTCAAGATTTTATATATGTATATATACATAATGAGAAAGATAGAGAGAGAGAGAGAGAGAGAGAAAGGCCTTCTACATACATATACACGCATTGTTTTAAAACAGAATTTATGAGAGAGACAGAGACTCGGGACAGGCATGGGTGTCTTGAAGAAAAAGATCACTCTTTTTGAATCCTCCTTTTTCTGTCTTTCTTTCTTTTGTTTTTTAGTCAACTAACTTTTTTCTGTTTCTCTGTTTGCTTATGTCTTTTCCTCCACCCTTTTGCCGCCCTACATGCTCAAGTGAGATTGCCTAAAATAATTTCTAACAGTTTTGGATCCCTGAAAGGAAACGGAAAAAGCACCACAAACTCCCTTTGGAAAGAAGACTCTGATTTTCCTTGTGGAATCCCCCAAATTATAAACTTTTTAGACCTGAGACTCTTCTGAGGTCTAAAACTCTGCTTTTTAAAAATTGCATTACCTGGTTGCTTTTGGCTTTTAGGGGTACCAGAAATTACCTTGCATTGAATTGAAGACTTGACCTTGGTTTTTAAAGTAGGTTAAAAAAAAAAACTCTTTAGAAATGACTGGCAGTTGCTTCCAGTGAATGGGTATTTGTTACTGACTTATGTATTCAGATTAGAAAAATATGACTTAGGTCCTTGTCTACATCTTTTCTTAACCACCCCCCCCATTCTTAAAGGGCTTCACCCTGAATCCAGAACTCTGAAAAACCAAAATACAACTTCCTGACATGTAGCTAGCTAAACTGTTTTACAAAATAAACGTACGCCTTTGAGAAAAGCCTCTATTTGTAAGCATGCCAGCCTGTCATTTTACATTTATAAGTCATCCATGTGTGCAATGTGCTTTTCTTGGCTGTCTTAACTGAACATTTATGTATATAATTTTCCTTAGTTTAAGCAATTGATGGTATCACATTCAGGCCTGGCATCTCAACTATGTGCTTTTAAAATATAAGTTCTCTGTCTTTTTTCACCTATGAATTGTCCTTTTAGAAATGAAAATTTAGGGTTACCTGGGACAATGAAACATAGTTTAGACTGGGAATAAAGGTCTTTAAAAACTAAATGGGGAATCTTATAATTCATGTTGTATGTATGTAATGCTTCACCTTCATAATATAAAACAACTCTAATCAATTGGCTTAAAAAAAATTGCTTAAAATATTTTATCCGGAAAAGAGAAACTTCAACTAAAATGCCCTTTAATTCACGTTACTTAATTTATCTTTAAATAAGAGTTTTGAAATGATTGGTAAAATAAAATAGAAATGTCTTCGATATTTAATTTAGACATTTTGTATGAATCTATTGGTTTCTTGGCCCCATACTATTTCTATTAAGTATTTTAAGATGCAACAATTTTCAGAGGGTTGCCAGCAAGGTGGAGATGGAATAGGTCAGACTGTGAGAGTCTCTGCAAAAGGGAGTGTCAATAAGACTTTCTGTAATTGGATGTGTACCAAGCCCACACCATCACCTCTGACAGCAAAGCGGCAGGAGCCCCAGTATCAATGGAGAGGGCAGGTTGTGGAAAGCTATAAAGAATCCCTGCAACTGGTGTGCAAATGCCAACTAGCACCATATTCTCTGTCCTGGAGCCAGTCAGAGAACTGCATTGCTCAGCCAAGCTCCACCCAGCTTCCAACCTGGGACCTAGAAGTTATCTCCTCATCAAACTCCCAGAGACGGATGCCTCTCCCCCATGCTGGAACAGACACAGAAGTGTCAGTCTGAGTGGGAGACTTTACAGCACTAGCAGCCAGTAGGGTGAGTCTGAATCAGATCCATCCTTCCCTCAGTAGTCAGTGAGGCACCTGACCCACACTGAGAGCAACCCTATTAGCCTACTCTGAGAGTAGAGGAGAAAGTCTGGAGACCACAGCTGAAAGGATATTGGAGTTACAGGAATAGCCTCAGAGCAAGTTTTGTTGTTTGGTGTGGTTTTGGATGTTGTGTATGTTTGTTTGTTTTGCATGCTTTTTCATTTGTTTGTTTTTAGTTTTTTTCTCTTCTCTCTTTCTTTGTGGTTTTTGATTATGGTTTTGTATTTGCTTTGTTTCTATATTATTTTAATGCTTTAAAAAAAACTTTCTATTTGTGTATGGATATTTTTGAGGGAGAGTACATCAATAGGGTTTTTTTTTTTTTTTTTGGTCAGTCTGTGTGTTTGTACAATTTTCTGTATTTTTACAGAATATTTTCTGTCTTTGTGTCTCTGTTCATTTGTTAGTTCATATGCTTTCTGTCTTTCCACTTCTTCTTCCCTCTATTCACCTTTTTCTCATCTTCCCCCTTCCTTTTTCCATTCTTTCCTTTTTCTTACCATATTTTGCTTTCAGGGGCAAACATATATCCTCACTGCATGGACAAATTGTAAGCCGTGGATTCCATGGGCCCCACACACCTATCAGCGGATACTGGGATATGCAAATAGTTTCTGAATCATAGCTCCTCCTTCAATTAAATCTCAAAACTACAAAAAGTACCACCAGTGCATCTTCAAAATTGAACTAAATCAGAAGATCTACATAGGAAGAATAGGAGACTGAGCAAACAGAAATAGAAGCTATCCTACCTATCACTGAACAACAGAATTAAAGAAGAGATTAAAAAAGAGGAGGGGGGAAGATAACCTACACAAATGAAGAAAAATCAAAGGAAGAACATGAGTCTCACACAGACCCCGGCAGGTCAACCAGTGAGAATAGACTTCAAAACTCAAACAAGGAAGAGCCCCCAGAATGATTGGTCTCAAACCACAAATCCAGATATCAACATATCAACAATCCAGAGAATAAATAGAAACGAGAGAGAAAAAAGAATGAAGGAGTTGATAAATGAGGTAACAGCAATAAAGAATACAATGAATGAAATAAACAACAAACTGATAAGCATGGAAAGCAGAATTAGCCAAGCAGAATAAAGAATCTGAGAGCTTGAGGACCAAAATATGGAACTAACTCAAACTGTTAAAAACATAGAAACAAGCTTAAATAGACAAAACAAAACTTCCAAAAAATGAGTGTTTATTTCATGAGGTTGAACCTAAGATTAGTTAAAATCCCTGAGGCAGGCAGAGACCATCCTGGAACAAACATTCCATGAAATCATCCAAAAAACTTCCCTCATCTCATCAGTGATGTGACTATTCAAACACAAGAGATACAGAGAACTCCTACAAGACAACAAATGGAAAGACCAGCACCTAGACATAAGAAATTTGCCTACACAGAGTAAGTATAAAAGAAAAATTCCTAAGGGCAGTAAGAGAAAAAAGTCAGACTATCTACTGGAGAAGACCAATTAGAAAAACAGAAAACTTATCTACAGAAACACTTCAGGCTAGGAGATCCTGGAGCCCAATCTTCAAAGTTCTCAAAGATAAATAATTTCAACCAAGAATTGTCTAACCAGCTAAGCTAAGTTTCATCAGTGATGGAGAATAAAAATCCTTTCCAGATATTCAATCCCTAAGAGTTTACATTGCCTCCAGACAAGCTTTATATATAAGAAACACCTTAGAAAGTATTAAACACAGAAGAAGGGAAAAAAAGAATGACAATGCCCTTCACAAGAATGCAGGGAAAGGACTGAAAACACACATGAATCAACCCAAAAATCAAAAGAAAGAAAGAAAAAAAAGCAAACAGCAGCAACAACAAACTCTATAAGAACATTATGATAGGGATAAATTCTCACATCTCAATAATTAGCTTGAATGTGAATTGACTAAATGCACCACTGAAAAGACATAGAATGGTAAAATGGATAAAATATCATAAGGCAGCAATATATTGTCTCTAAGAGACTCATCTCACCAAGACACTCACAGACTCAAAGTAAGAGTATGGGAAACAAAATTTCAGGGAAACAGAACACAAAAGAAAGCAGGAGATGTGATCTCAATAGCAGACAAAATACCCTTTAAGCTATTAAAAATTTAAACAGATATGGAAAGTCATTGCATAATGATAAAATGTTCAATCCATTAACAAAAAATATCCACCCTAAACGTATATGCACCCAACATAGGAGCACCAGCTTTCATAAAGCAGCTTCTAGGTAAACTGAAAAAGGATATTGACTCTAACACCTATCATAGCTTGGGACTTAAATGCCCACTCACAACCCTAGACAGATCATTAAGACAAAAAAATCAACACAGATATCTGGAAGCTCAGCGTGATGCTTGACCAAATTAACTCAATTGATACCTACAGAACACTCCACCTAACAATCACGGAATATACATTCAACTCATCACCACATGGAATGTATTCTAAGATCAACTACATCCTCAGTCATAAATCAAGCATAAACAAATTCCATAAGATTGAAATGCACCTTCACTACCATGCACCTTCACAGACCCCAGTGGAATAAAAATAACTATCAATACCAACGAAATTCCCCCAGAACCCATAAAGATGTGAACACTAAATAGCATGATGCTAAACAACTCTTGGGACAACATGGAAATCGAATCAGAGATTTAAAGAAGAGAAATCTTATCAAAAACCTTAGGGATGTCATGAAAGTAGTACTAAGAGGGGAATTCATATCTCTGTGAACACACATGAAGAAAATGGAAAGATCCCAAGCTAACAGCCTAACAAAACACCTAGGGAAACTGGAAAAGCAAGACCACACAAACCTTAACTTCAGCATAAGAATTCAGATCACCTAAGTTAAAGCCCAAATTCGGGACAAGGAGACAAAAATATAGAAAAAATCGCTGGTTCTTTGAAAGGATAAACTAGATTGATGGACCCCTAGCTATACTGACCAAGAAAAAGAGAGAAATAACCCAAATAAACACAATCAGAAAGCAAAAGATGAAGTCACAGCTGACCCTGCCGAAATACAAAAGATTATCAGAGACTACTATGTACACTTGTATGGAAGCAAACTTGAAAACCTAAAGGAAATGAAGGCATTACTGACATCACACAACCTTCCCAAGTTGAAACAAAAAGAAATTGAGACGCTAAATAGAACAATAACAATCCAGAAAACTGATTATGTCATAAGAAAACTCCCCACAAAAAAAGTCCTGGACCAGATGGCTTTCCAGCAGAATTCTACAAAACATACAAGAAGGAACTGATAAAATTCGTATTGAAAGTATTATAGGCAATTGAGAAAGATGGAACGCCCCAAAACATTTTATGAAGCTAACATTACATTGATACCCAAGTCAGGTAAAGAGCCAACAAAGAAAGAGAACTACAGGCCAAAATCCTCAATGAACATAATTGCTAAAATTCACAAGATCCTAGCAAAACTGGAACCAACAACACATCTCAAAAATCATCCACCATGACCAAATAGGCTTCATCCGTGGGAAGCAGGGCTGGTTCAACATTCTCAAGCCCATAAACGTAATTAAACACATCAACAGATGTAAAAACAAAACAAAACATGATTATAATATTAGATGTGGAAAAAGATTTTGATAAAATACAGCATCCCTTCTTGATAAAAACCCTCAAACATCTATGCATAAAAGGAACATACCTCAAAATAGTAAGAGTTATCTAAGACAAACCCATAGCCAATGTACTGCTAAACAGACAGAAATTGGAACCATTTTCCCTGAAAGCAGAAACAAGACAAGGATGTCCACTCTCAACCTTCTTGTTCGACATAATTTTGGAAGTCTTAACTAGAGCAATCAGACAAGAGACGGAGATCAGGTTTGTTCAAATAGGAAAAGAGGAAGTCAAGTTATCTCTCTTTGCAGATGACATGATTCTATACCTCGAAAACCCATGAGAATCTGTCAAAACCCTCCTTGCACTGATAACTGACTTTGACAAAGTGTCAGTGTGTAAAATCAATGTGCAAATGACAATCACATTTCTATACACCAACAATAAACAAACAGAAAGTCAAATAAAAAGCACAATCTAATTCACAATAGCCACACAAAAAAAGAAAAAAAAAAAAGAAATACTTTGGCATCTTCATAACCAGAGACATTAAAGACCTTTGCAATGAAAACTACAAACCATTACTCAAAAAATCAAAGATGACACAAACAAATGGAAATATACCCCATGCCCATGGATTGGAATAATCATAATTGACATTGGTAAGATGTTCATCCTACCCAAGGCAATCTACAGATACAGTTTTAATGCAATACCGATCAAATTACCAGCAGCATTCTTGTCAGACCTAGAAACAACAATCCAGGAATTTATATGTAAACATAAATGACCACGAATAGCCAAAATAATCCTCTGCAAAAACAACAAAGTGGGAGGTATCACACTCCCAGACTTTAAAATTTATTACAAAACTACAGTAATCAAAACAGTCTAGTTATTGGTACAAGAACAGGCATATAGACCAAAGGAACAGGATAGAGATTCCAGATGCAAAACCCCAATTTCTCGACTAACTCATTTTTGACAAAGACTCCACCACCAACCACTAGGAAGAGGAGAGCCTATTCAGCAAATGGTGCTGGGAAAACTGACTGACCACATGCAGAAGATTCAAACAAGACCTCTACCTATTCCCATACACAAAAATCAACTCTAAATGTATCAAAGATCTAAATATAAAACCTCACACTATAAGAACTTTAGGAAATACAGAAGGCACCCTTATGGAAATTGGAATTGGTAACCAATTCCTTATCAAAACTCCAAGTGCCCATGCCATAAGAGGTAAGATAGATAAGTGGGGCCTCATCAAACAGATAAGCTTATGCAAAGCCAACAAAACCATCCAAAGAGGAACTCACAGACTGGGAAAAAATAATTGCCCACTGTATATCTGACAAAGGCCTAACAACTAGGATCTACAAGGAACTCAAACATGCCGAAAAGAAACAAACAAATAGCCCTATTAAAAAGTGGGCAAAATATGTTACTAGACACTTCTCAAAAGAAGACATATGAGCAGCCAATAGATACATGAAACAATGTTCAGCCTCACTAGTCATCAAAGAGATGCAACTTAAAACCTCACTGATATATCACCTAACTCAAGATGGCCATCATCAATAACAAAAAACAACAGATGCTGGGAGGATGCAGGGAAAAGGGAACACTTCCACACTGTTGGTGGGAGTGCAAACTAGTACAACCTCTGTGGAAAACAGTGTGGCAATTCCTAAAATTTCTAAAACATCTAAAAATCGACCTTCCATATGTCCCCCCAATCCCCCTTTGGGGAGTATATCTGGAGGAACTCAAGTCTTTCTTTGAAAAAGATACCTGCACACACATGCTTCCTGAAACATTGTTCACAATAGTAAAAATAAAGAACCAACCTTGCTGCCCATTGAAAGAGGACTGGATTTTTTAAATGTGGTACATGTACATGGTGGAATATTACACAGCCATAACAAAGGACAAAATTATGACCTTCACAGCAACTTGGATGGACTTAGAATCTATGATACTGAGTGATCTATCACATATACAAAGAACTGAGTATCACATATTCTCACTCATAAGTGGACCTTGAACAATTATTATGATGTTACGAGAAAAGAATTGACAGTAGTGGGAAATTGCTGGGCTGTGGGGGAGCAGTATTAGCAGTAGTGGGAAATTGCCAAGGGGGTGGGGCACACCTCATCAGCAAGGGTACCTGCACAATGAACATTTGTATACTTAACCCTGAATTGTAGCCACATTTTAAAAATAAAATAAAAAAATAAAATAACAGTTTTAAAACCTAAAAAAATGTAACATTTTGTTCCTAATACTTTTTTATGTTGATTTATTTTTTATTTCTTATTTTTATTTTTTTCCATTTTTATTTTTTAATCCCCAGATATTGTTCCTTTGTGCTATACGGTGCATCTTGCTACATAATGATAATGTCTCAGGTTTTTCACTTAAAATAAGAATTGTTAGCCGGCCTCGGTGGCTCAGCCTATAATCCCGGGCTTTGGAAGGCTGAGGTAAGTGGATTGCCTGAGCCCGCGGGTTCGAGACCCGCCTGGGCAACTTGGCGAGACCTCATCTCTACAATAAATCAAAAATCAGCTGGGCGTGGTAGCGCACGCCTGTAGTTCCAGCTACTTGGAAGGCTGAGGCGGAAGGATCTCCGGAGCCCAGCAGGTCGAGGCTGCGGTGCCCAGGAGCTGCCACTGCACTCCAGTCTGGGCGACAGAGTGAGACTACAACTCAAAAAAAAAGAAAAAAAGAAAAAATTACTAAGAGTTAACTTTGTAATTCATGTATGTAATGAAACTACTAAGTATAAGAAAAACAATTTTACATACAAAATATATAAGAGAATTAAGGTGTATTTCTGTTAAAAAACTCTATGAATGCATTGGAATGCAGTTTTTGCTGAAGGGACAGTAATTTTTTCTGCTTTATTGTATACTTAAGAAATTTTTAAGTTGTTTTATTTGAAGAACTATTGATCGATATTGTAAAATATTAAAGTTTAACACAAAATTTATAAAATCATGGACCCTGACCTAAACAAAATGATAATTTAAAAAAAATACTAATTCAGTATTGTTGGTTTGATAAAAATGGCTAAACCCCAAGTCATCAAAATAAATAATAAGTAAATATACATGTGTATAACTATACATTTAATCTAAGGTTAACAAGGAAATAGAATAACTTTAAATGATGACTGGTTTTGTCTAATACCTTTATTTTAATATGACTTTGGTAAGCCATTTAAAAATATATAAACAAATAAATTAGGTAATTATACTGAGATACATGTATCATTTTAAATCTTAAAGTTATATTAAATTCAATATACTGAGTTGGATATAACTACAGAAAAATTATTTATAATAGTCCTAGAGATTGAGCTTTAATATTAAAAATATACTAACACAAAACTAAAAAAAAATTGATTAGAACAACAGAGTTTTGTTAAAACATTGGTTTTTCTCTTAATAGCATTGCAAGAAATCTAAAATTTTTAGTTCTGTCTGCCCCTTGGACAAGCTGGGACAAATCTTCCGTCAGAGAGCAGTGTGTTAAGAACCACAAGGGCCTGAGGGAAGGTGATACAATCAGGGAGTTGAGGGAGCTGGACTTAGAAAGAATTAAGCAAAGGTGGGCAGCGTGGACTGAAGTGGGAATGGTCAGAGATGGGGCAGCTATTTGAAGATTCTTATAGAAAGTTGAAATAATGTCAGGGTCTTCAGTTTCAGAACCCACGTGGGATCCTTCTTAACAGACATTTGGTGAAAGCAAATGATATAGCCCCTCTCTCAGTATCCTCTTCAATGATATGGTGGCAATAATAGCACACTCTTAACTGGTTGGTTTTAAATATTCAGTCAGAGAAAGTGCATGTCATCTAGTAGCTGCTTTCTAAAAAAATACAATTTTGATGGATCAATTTTATTGTTATTGTAAGTCATCAATAAATTGAAGTTGCAGTGATGTCAAAAATGGAGGGAGTAACTTAGGGTTCAAAACTGGATCAAAGTTACTGTTTTGGCCCCAGGTACATTGATGAAGTGCTCTAACACATTATAGAATTCTATTCCACAGGAGTTTTGTTAACAGTAGCCATCTGTATTCATTTGTTTATAATTATTGAACCACTTTAGTTGTTTTTGTCTAATGCCTTTCAATTTATTACATGTATCATATAATGATCCCATGATTTCACTCCAATAACCAGTATAGTCGATCTGCCTGGCAAACATGTAGCTGTGGGTGTAACTTTAACTTACTATTCCCCAGCCAAATGATTTGGTAATATCAAGGTGATGACAAGAAAGGAAAATAATCATCCCCCGCATTTTAGGAGCTAAGTTTAATGTTGCAAGGTGATACATAAGCTTTGGAAAGTGTTATACTACAGGGCCAAAACAAAGAAGTAAGAAACACAACTGTTAGAAACTATGAATAAAGTATATACATTTAATGAAGCTGAAATCATGCTTCAGAATAACTGATGAAAAAAAAGGAATGAATATATTTTGAAAGGTAGAAAAACCTGTGTGAACATTTCGGATTTTATTTTTTTAAGGGCAAGAGGAAGCCCTTGTATGTTCCTCAGTAAGAAAGTTGTATTAACAGATACTTAGTAAATGAGAATAGAGAGTTAACTTACACATCATCTATCCTAAGAATTCTAATGTGCAGACTAACCTATGGCAAGCCAGATTCATAAGAATTATCTGCAGATCTTTGACAAGATTGTAAAGTCCTAGTTGATTTAAGACTGAGCTATTGAGGGACAGAGAAGAGGTGGTAATGTAAAAAACCTTCCTTTTTGAATGAGGAGAATGAAGACAAAGAAGTGATATGATTTGTTTGAATATAAGCTGCTTACATAGCTGATGACTTCATCGCTTATGTATTCTCAACTTCTGTGTATAAGATGGGTGACCTGAAAGTGGTGTTCAATGAATTACAGGGTTAAGTGAAGAGCAGGGAAGCCAGTTAAAAAACTGTGATAGCAACCCATGAAATGCAGGACTAGCTGTTATCACCAGGACTAGAGGGAAGCGGGGGAGGGAAATGGCATCACTTTAAAAAGACCAAAAATGAAAATCAAAATAAAAGATGGCAAAAAAGGGGGGAGTTCAAAGGCTCTCAGATTTGATTTGGGGAGAAAGATTTGTGGTCTGGATTATTAACTTGGGACTGAGATGGAGCAGAGAAACTTTCAGAATGCATTTAGAAATGTTCGGCTCTCAACACAACACACACAACACAATTTACTCTTCTTAATCTTCCCCTCGACTACCAGAACCTGAAAGAAAGAATTCACTGCTTTTTGGCTTCAGGACATCTAAGAACTCCTCCTCTTCTGTGACACTCTCCAAGGGTTTTATACCCTCCAGCCTCATCTGCAACACCAAGTTCCATGATTCAAGATACAATCAACAAGAGACAAGATTCAACTTACATGCCATTGACTCACTTCCCTGTTGCTATTTGGACCCGTCACACAGCAGTAACTCAAATGTTTGCTAAAACCTGAGTCCCGTGCCCCTAGTCAGAAAAGGATCCCAACTTACCAGCCATAGGTAACAGCCTCCGACCCTTCTCACAGGGCTGAAGAGAGCCTGCGACTCAAAAATGAAAGTGACTGGCTATTTCCTTATTGCAGGGGGTAGGAACATCTAATCGTAGTTTATTGGTGGCAATCCCTATAGGCAGCTAACTGGTTTCCCAGTCCTGAACTCTAATATTTCCCTTGGGAAGGAAAACCAAAAAAGGAAATGAGAAAACGTTGTCCTGCAAGTTGACACCTCAGACTGTGTTTTTCTCCTTTCCCTTTCTCAGACCTTTTTCTACCCATCTTCTCTTTTCCTTCTGATCTCAGTACCTCTACCTCTGCTCACTAAAAAAATACAAACCCTGAAGGAGTCCAATTTAACAGGTGTCCTTTCATTTCTAGCTAAGAATTAACCAAATAGATTGTATTTCCTGTTTAAACTGTGTTGATCTATTATGACAATGCCTTCTCCTCCCTGTATCTCTGTTGTCTAATCTTTATAGTTCTGAAGGAATCTTCTCTTCACTCTTTGACATGCTTTTCTTTAGTGGCATGAGATTGCCTTAACATTTAATTTTTACTGAGGGTGATTGTTCACCTCTGCTTTTCGATATCCTCTGAACAAAGATTGATCATAGAAGAGTCTCAGGCTATCGTTGAATGAATACATGATCATACAAAAGAGATATGCCCAGAAGGACCATTAGTAAAAGGGGAAGAAAAGCTGTGAAGTGTTCAACTTTGAAGATTTTCAAAAGGTTAGAATTTCTCCTTACTTTTAATGAGTTTAAGATTTTAAAAGTTTCATGCTTTCAAGTGAGCGGCTAGCTCTTCAAGTCCTTTCAAAATCTTAACATCTTTGAGTGAATAATCTCACCCCAGATTCATTATTCCTGCATCAAACAGGTGCATGTTGCATATAACTACCCCTAGCATGCATTCATATGTCATGTCCAGTCTGCTAGTTGTTTCATGTTTGTTGAGTGACTTATCAATGAGAATGTGAACAACTAGATCACTACTTACTTTGTATTTCTCAAATACCCTGACAAAAAAGTAGAAATATGGAAGTTCTACTTATGGCATTGTTAGTAGAAAAGCCTTGGGATTGGGAAATGTCACTTAACACACTGGGCCTTATCTATCACGATTGTCTTTCTTCTCTGCTTTTCTACTGTTGAACTCTGGGTTCTCTGAAGGCAGTTACCTGCTATAATGTGTATCTGTATCTCTTAAACAGAAACCCTGAAAGTGGTTCCTTGAGAGGAAAAAATAGGTACTGTTAGGCAGTTTAGATCTTATCAATCAAGTCTAATAACTCTAAGCCCATCACTTGCTCCAAGCTCCACCTCCTGTTTTCCAAGTGGGGCAACAAAATCACAAGTATCTTTTCACTTCTATTTTACTTTTATTAGCATGTTTATTTAAATGTTTGTTTTTCAGCTGACATGATTCCGAAAACAGGTATAGGATGACAGAAGTCAAGTTTTCCTATGGGAAACAAAAGAAATAAAAACATTGTTTTAAGTATTCTGCTAAAAGATATGAGAATTATGATGTCACATCACCAACAAGAACATTCACAGTCAGAAAGAGAAAGAGCCCATGCCGTGTCTAAATACTACCTGATGAAGTGAAGGGGAAAAACACATAAAATTGAGTTTTTAAATCTTATGTCCTCTTGATCAGCACCACCTTTCCCTCAGAAAGGCCAATATAATTGCAGAGCACTGAGTGAGGAACAATGTACTCTGCACTAGTCAAAAGAAAGGAATCCCTTCAATGGCCGATGTTCATTCTACTACAGGTCAAGTATCCCTGATCCCAAATGCTTGGGACCAGAAGTGCTTTGGATCTCAGAATGTTACATATTTTGAAATGTCTGCATTATACTTACTGGTTGAGCAAACCTAACAAAGATGCAAATCTGAAATGCTTCAATAAGCATTCCCTTTGAGCATGATGTCAGCTGACAAAATGTCTTGGATTTTGGAGAATTTCAGATGTCGAATTTTCAGATTAGGGACGTCCTACCTGAAGACCTAGACAACTTGACCATGTTGGAATTCAGTACACTCCTCTCAGTCTCCTCCCACCATTGACCACACCCACAAATTTTCCAACAGACATTTATATAACTTACTTGTTTTAATATCCTGGGAAGAGGTAGAAACATTTTGTCAATGTTACTCTTTCCGTGGTAGGCATCTGCACCCTACCATCTGGCAGCTCAAATGAAAATCGGACCTAAAAGAGAAATGAAAGTCTGTAGAGTTTTATTCTTGAAGAATCTGGAGAATCTTGACTTAAGCCAGAAAAACTGCAACAAATACAGCAAAATAAGTGATAGGTATGTCTAAGCATTGAATGACCTTCCTCACAACTCTTTATTTTCATTTTTATTTTTTAGATAACAAGATTTATTGAGAGGACAGGAAAACTCCCACAGTGGGAGAAGACCCAAGAGGATTGTCCTCTCACAACTCTTTAATTCTGCAGCTGAATCCAACAGCAATGAGGAACACAGATAGAATACAGTCCATTCATTTGTCTCTTCAGGGCAGGTGTGAAAATGGTTTATTTTTTAGGTGTGGTGGGTCATAACTGACTGGATCTGGCTTCCAGGTTTGTTGCCTCTCCAAAAACCCTTAAAACGTCTTTGGAAAGAGTACTGTATTGGAAGGAAGATACACACGTCCTGAGCTGTTTTCTAAGTTTCCTACTGGAATAGCCAAACATGCAGGAAGCGGAGAAGTAGCATCTACAACTCTACCTTTCGGAAAATTTCCTCCAAGTCACAGGAGCAGGCATATTCTTGCAAATGCTTGATGAGTCTCATAATAAAAAGAGAGCCCTGTGTAGGATGTCTCCAAGAAACATTGTCTGTGAATAAAACACATTTCATATCTCAAGACAGGCTTTTGCCTGGACACAGAGAAAAAAACTCGAGAATTTCTACTTCAGTTAAAGTACACCACTCAATGGATGCACAAAATTCAGTGTGGATATTTTCCCCAATACTTGCCTAGGCTATACTCACATATGGTGCAGATATTAGGGTGGCATAGTTCCTGAATTCAAGAAACCATAAATGTAGTAGAGAGTAAGGGAAAGATAGAATAGGCCAGAGGGGAGTGACTGGGCCTTTGGGAAGAAATGTCTAAGTGTGCATCCCAAAGATGTTACTAACTGTGAGTTAAATTAATGATATGCTCTGAAATACAATGGCCTCAAGTTTCAATTTATCTACCACATACATAATCTTAATTCAAATTTAATAACATTGACCATAAAATATTTACAGAGAGATAATTTTACCTACTATAAAATGGTATCTGGGAGGCTGAGGTGAGTGGATTGCCTGAGCCCGTGGGTTCGAGACCCACCTGGGCAACTTGGTGAGAACTCATCTCTACAATAAATCAAAAAAATCAGCCGGGTGTGGTAGCGTGTGCCTGTAGCTCCAGCTACTTGGAAGGCTGAGGCGGAAGGATCGCCGGATCCCAGCAGGTCGAGGCTGCGGTAGCTGGGGGCGATCACTGCACTCCAGTCTGGGCGACAGAGTGAGACTCCAACTCAAAAAAAAAAAAAAAATGGTATCAACCAACATAATAAAAGTACAGATCTTTAAATGTTGGTGAGGCCACATTCACATATTATTGTAGGTGAAGATGTTCTTATGAGAAGGGGTATACTAAATGTTAATATTAATTGATTACATGATAGACACATACAAAGAATGAAGTCATAGAAATATACAAAGGATTGTGTAAGAGACAAGCAGTAGCACAAGCTCTGTACATAATCATGGATACATTCTTTAGCTAAACCATTTAATTCATTATAATGGGCATAAAATATATATTCATAAAAAATAAAATTTCTATCGAGGAAATAAAAGACTGTTCCGGTAGAAGTGAGGAGATAGAGAAGCTAGTAACAGGTGTCTTTGAAAATACTTTGTGAAGTAAAGGGGTTTTAATAGCAGGCTTTTAATGTGTGCTTTACTCTGTGTCATGCTGATTATTTCACATACATGATCTCATTTAATCCTTAGAACAATGATATTTTTATTCACATATATTAGTGATAAATTCTAAGAAATTTTAAGAAACTCAGAGACTTAACATAGAAAATTAGTTTACAAAATACTAAAAGACTGAGTCAATATAATAGCAAGAATTTTCCTCCAAAGCTTATATTTGGAATCTTTCAGATATATTTCTGTTTTCAACATATTATACTTCTAGTCAACAGCTAGTTTAATGTAGGGTCCCAATAGGCCTTGCTTACCAGAGTCCTCTGTCCTCATTATTCTTCTATAAATACTTTATGTTTGGGCAAACTGAACTGATGAATGATTGTGGCTCTTTTCTATGAGAAGTGAGATTCTAATTTACTTCAGGATAGATAGTCTTCCATTTAATTCTCTGTTATTCCACATAGTTCCAGGAAAACATCTTGCACTATAGAGGAGTACACTAATTATTATTCTTTTTAGATTGGAAAATATAGTTTATTTAGAAAGTATATGGGGGGGCTTCACCTCCCCAAGGTAGGGAGGGGGTCCAAAGCTAAGAAACATGGTGGCCATAGCTCAAAGAACACATGATCTGGCCAGTGCTTAACAAAACAGTGGTGAATGGAGAGGGTGGGGGAGAGAGAGAGAGAGAGATTGTTTCACCTCCTCAAGGTAGGGGAAGGTACTAATTATTAATACAGTGAAAATATGTGTAATTTGGTGTCTGAGGATAAAGCAATGTCAGTGTATAAATGGCAGGAAGGTTGGCATTGGTCTTCAAAATTATTCAAGTTTAACATAGATATCTATACTCTAACTAACGAGTAGGTGTGAGTCTCTGTACTAATAATCCCAACAACAATGCCCTGCATGGCGACTCTTTACCTGGTGTCGAAGAGCAGAAGGCAATGAAATCCTTCTCTACATGGGCTTTCTTAACGGCATCATCCTCAAACTCATCTGGTGTTGGGAAAGATATGTCTCCAGAGGCTTCTACTGAGTCTTTCAACCACACCACACCATGGTTCTCTGGAAAAACAAGAATTGATTCCTTATTACTACCAACTGCCAAAAATCAACAACAATACTACTCTCTCTTCTAATGTCTGTTCAATCATACTTACTCATATATTTGTTTCTATTTTTAATTCACATGCACGTACATCTCTGGAACTGTCTTTTCAACAATTTTTATTTTTTTATCCTTCTTATAAATTCTAATAGCATTTGAATATAAAAGTTTCAAGCTTGAAAATGGAACGACTATCTACCAACCAGTCATACAATTCACAACAGACAAGATCTTGACTCATGACAGCAAGTGTCCTTTGATCTTAAGAAGTAGACATAAAGGCAGAACAATACTGGATGCACACAGATGGTGAAGTCAATATATGAATATCTGTTGTTCTAAGAGATGTCAGCACTCACCACCGCGGCAAGCCTGGATGATGATCACCTTGGGTTTGTCCTTCAAGCTTGGACAGTTCCAGGTGTTCAATATTTGAAAGATGTTGTTGACGTTTAATACATCTGGGACTTCCTCAGAGTATTTCTTCCCACAGATGCCTTCTCGAATACCATGAGACATAAATACCAGGAAAGTGCTGTCAGAGGTTCGGTGCTCTGGCCGGGCAGCAAATTCCTTCAGCATTGTAGTCATGTCCTGAAAGAGACCACACCACTGATTTTGGACTATATAATTCACTATCATGGCACCTTGAGAAACCAGTTTTAAGAAAAAACTAAGGAATCTCTTCAAGAATTTCATGATCATCAATGGAGTGGAAAAGAAAATGTAATGTTTCATTTAGAGAAAGGTGAAGAAAAGTATTCTAGGAAGTCACCAAGGGTTTCTTGTAGAGATAAGGTGACATGGGTAACTTAATAGAACACTTCCAAAGTGAGAGTTACACCAACCTCCTGCTGAAAGACTTCTATATTAGAAGGGAATGTGTAACATCATGCATGCACCCTGACATGGCAAATTTAGATTTTACACTGTCAAGAGATTACATTGATTGCATTTCTTGGTGCTACAGCCAAGCTTTCTAACATTATTTAGGAATACGAAGGGGATGATCATTGTCTCTACAGTATGATACAACTTACTGAAGCAGTGAGATTTTCTTTCACATCCACAGAGTACCCCAGACCTTCTAGCAGCATCTTCATATCTCTAAGATCAACTTCAGCTCCTGTCCTTCTGGGAAGATCGTCAAACTCTGTGTTGCAGATAATGAGAGCAAGACGTGTGCGTGTTGACTTTTCCATGATTGGATAAATCTGTAGGAAATTCGGATTGGTTGAGCAGTTTTGTTCTCTTCAAATAAATATTCATTTTGTGGTTTTATGACAACTTCCTTAGTCTTTTCAAGGAACTAAACCTCAGAAACCATACATTAGAAACTGAAGTAAGATTGGAGTCTGCAAATGTCCAGATGGCAGCTGAGCTACTAACTTAAGTATCCTTGATAGGTAGAATTCTGAAAGATGCAAAGCTTGAAGCAAGAATGACTAAGTTTTAAAACTGATTCTTCTAATTTCAGATGGTTGGATTTGGAAAATATAATACAGCCTCAGGCCTCAGTTTCTTGATATCTATAATGGGTTATTTTTCAGTTTAGTTATATTACTATCTGCAAAATTCTTAGAATAGCTTCTGACTCATAATAAGCATTCAATTACGGACATCATTGTTATTATTTACTCATAAAATTAGATCATGTGTAGAACTCTCTTTATAAAGCTGGGATACTAGGGTACAGGAATCCCGTATTTGAGAAAAGCAGCAGAATGATTCTCCAGAACCTCTCAAGGAAATTGACTCTAAGAAAAAGTCACTGCACTTCAGAATAGACCCACTCCATCTTTGTGTTATGAGCGTGGCACCTCTCCTGACTTTTCTTTCCATATTCTGCTTGCTGTTTCTTGGGAGCAAAGCTTGAGATTTCCTTCTGGGCAAGAGGATGTGGGCATAGCTGCGTTGTCCCACACTGCCAGAGGAGCTGAAAGAGAAAAGAAACATTGTGAGCAATGACATCTCTCTTTAACCCACTTCATGCTCATCACAGCACTATCTGCATATGAAACCACAGAGGAGGAAATGCATTCTTGGGAGAGCAATCCTAATCGAGTCATTAAGAAAGTCCATGAAGTGAATTCACTTGATGGAACACATTCCAAGCCAGAGGAGGTTTCCAGTGTCACCATTCAGGGATCTAACTACATATCTTATCATCAGCATTTTACAGATATTTTAGATGAAAACATAGAAAGGGAGCTTTTTAATGCCATTCATGATAAAACACTCAAAAATCAAGCAACATATTCAATAACATAATTAAGATATATGTTAATTTTAAAAAATGCAAACCATGAAGACAAAATTTAATAAAAATTGGGATGAATTAATTCTATTTAAATGTCTTTTCTAAAGATTTATGTTCATCTATTTAACAGACATGCCAGTAAACATTTTTTTAATGACCCTTTGTTTTGTCTGTCAGGATCTCTTTCTACTATGTGTACATATGAGGAAGAGGAAGAAGAATATTGGATATATGAACTAGAATTTATATGAAATGCAATGATAAATGATAGATGGATTCATTGCACTAAACTTTGATTACACAAACATGTGAGGGAGAATTTTCACAACATTTTAGGTGAGAAAAACCTTGAGGCTTTTATTTAATCCCAAGTTCAACACCATCTGACAATGTGATGTACTTGTTAAAAAAAATCTAATGAAATTTTGTGTGTTTCAAAATAAAAATAAGTTTTCTAGATATATGTAGTATATTTTGGAATCTAAACTATTGAGATGAAAATTGTATTCAATTTTGAAAAAGAATTTTGGAAACTGTTGTGCAATCAAGTAATCCAAGGCATCATGAAGTGTGCTGACTGTGGAGAAGATAGAAGTAACTAGAATGAGTACATTGGAGAAGACTAGAAAGAATCATTAGGTGGAAGAAATGTTCAGTTTCTTCAAAAAAGAATCTTGAAAACAATAAAAAAAACAAAAAAGAAGCATTTGGATTAATTTTGAGCTAATTTTCTGAGTAAGAAAGAGCATTTGTTACATAGTGAGTGTTCTATCTAATGAAATATTTAAGGAAATGTTCATGGGATAAGCAACCTTAGTAGATTCAGTAGAGTAATATCTAAATTTGGTTTTAAAAAATTGTTTCCTGGTTTCCAAATTTTTTTCAGATATAAGGTATCTTATTTTAAGATAAAAGAGCATCTTTTTGATAAAATTGCTCTAGAACTATTGGTGAAATATTGTTCCAAGACAAATGAAACACTGATTATATGACAAGCGAGAGGATGAAATCACCAATATAAAATCTGTTAACAGAAAATTTAGTTCATGTTGACTTTTTCAGTTGACTTTGTCGGGATTCATCAAATCTGACACCACAATTTTCAGGGTAGAGCACCGATATTTTTAAAATCTCCCTTGTTATCTGGGATGTAGGTATTAACTATACTACCTGTAGAATTGTGTGGCAAAAAAATGTTTTTGCTTAAATTTTTGTGGCAGAGATTGTTAGATACACTCAATGTCTACACTGAGACCCAACAAGACGCTTGTCTCTTCTTCCTGGGCACTCAGCTAGTCTATGTAGCCAAGGATTCCAGCAGTTAGGCAAGACCATGAGTTGGTTCTTGCTAATGGATGCAAACACAAGGACGAGGTGGCACAACTAGGCTGAACCTAGAAAAATATCCTACAGATGATGCTCCATATTCTATTCAATACCTTCAACTGGATGGCTATCATCAAGTTTTTTTGGTGTATGATGCAGATATCAGAGCCAAAGGAGCGAAGAGATGGTGTTATCTGAGTTAGTTCTTGGAGATGAACTAACTACTCATCAAGGATGGACATTTTTGAATTTTCATAAATGTGGCATAAGTTTCTATCACATATGAGCTTTTGTAAATGTTTGACATAGTTAAAGCAACCCACGTTATCTTAACTGGTAAAGGTGTCCCTAGTGTTATTTGTACTCCTTTATTTTTGAATTGCTTTGATTTGATGACAAAGATTTATAAGCACCTATTCATTCAAGATTCACATATTCATGCAAGCTCAATAAAGGCAGGAGCATCTTCTGTGTCATTCATTATTCTCTAACCAGTCCGTAGAACTGGGTACGAAGCATAGTTGGTATGTGATAAATATTTTTCTAATGGCCTAGTAAGTAATAGAAATTCTGATGAAATTCTTTTGTGAAATGTTCTTTTAACAAATATTTATTGCATGCACAATATGAGCCAATCGCTGTTAGATGAGACCAGATGTATGAACAAATCAGACGTGATAAAAAATTTTATCATACAGCTTAAAGTTGAATGAAGGGAAAGAATTATTATTTTTTAATTATCCCCCCCAAATGTAGTGAGTATTATGGCTGAAGGATTTAGGGCACTTTAGAAATAGGTGCCCTGAAATGGAGCGTAGAAGTGTAAATAGAAAGAGAGAGAAATCTTAATTGGAGAGAGGAAGCCATAAAATTTGGCCATGACATGAATGTTGGAGCAGAGTGAGAAAAAAGATACAGAGATGAGTTTCGGTTTCTGATTTACACAAGTGATGATGGTGGTGCCATTAATCAATGGTGGGTGAAACAGAGAGAGCAGAGTGGGAAAGAATGACACACTCAACTCAGGGAACTTTTAGATAAAGGTGCCTGTGGGAAATGTGAGTGAATGATATCAACGGGCACTTGAACAGTGAAGTCTGATAATTAAGTGGGTAATCAGGATTTGAGACATGGATTCAAAATGTGTGTGTAGAAACGTGGTTAGTGAAGCTGTATGACAGTTTTTGCCATAGTAGACTAGATTAAGAAGAGAAAAAGGCATTACCTATAGCCCTGTCACCCTGGGTTGACCCTATGAAATTAATGTCAAGGAAGAAGGGATTCAGAGAAGCTCTTCCTTTAAAAACACCTTTACCTGGAAACGAAGGGAACACCGTTTGAGAGTCGTATGTGCCTGGGTCATTTCCACGTGACGAACCTGATAAAAAGAGGAAGAACATGGAAACAGTCATCATCTCCGAAGAACTTTACTGAAATCATGCTCAAGATGTTCTTTAGGTTAGAGAGTGGGGGGAGTGTGAAGTGAAAAAGAAAAATATTGCAAGCAAAATAAGATGCGTTATTCATAGATGAGCAGAAAAAATATCTGCAACGTCAACCCAGGCAGACATAAACTTCCCCGAATTTTTAGAAAAAAGTCACCTTGCTTCCATAGAATGGCTCCCTTTCAAGTGTCTTTGGGACATGTAACAGAGATCAGAGGTGAAGAGGACACCAGAGCTTCCACCTTCACTCTGTGGAAGATCTGCAAGGCCAAACGGGCCTCCACAGATGCCCGGGTCATGTATGGGGCCCTCAGGAGGACTGGAGGTGGAGCTAGCAGTTCTCACAGAACGTTCCCCAGCCAGGTAGCAGGATCATGGCCATCTTGCTCAACAGAAAATGCAAGTGGACACCTGTCAGAAAGATTCCACTTGAATCTTTACTTTCCTCAAATCATCTTATTCTCTGAGTGTTTCACCCTCACTCTATTTTAGTCTTCCTGGAGAGCAAAATGTTGAAGGGAATTGATCAAAAACACTTGTTTACAGACCTTAAACTTTCATCTCAGACACATACATAAATGCCTAGGGACTGCCTGGACTTAAAAATAAGTCGGTCAATCAGGCAGTCAGCCAGTCAGTAAATAAATAAATAAATGGCCTTGCCTGGAGAACTGGAACTCATAGCATAAAGCTTTTCAGAGGACGCTCATGAACTTCCTCAAATGAGCTACCACAGACTCAGAACAAGAACTGAGTTTTCATCAAAAGGAGGCCTCTAAGGCTCAAAAAAACAGGAAAGAAGAGGAGACATGTAACAGGGTTTCTGAAGCCAGAAATAAGGAAGTTTTCAGCAAACTTGGCATGCTGAATAAAGAATTCACATGCTGAGCACAAAGACACAGGACATATGGGAACTCTAGTCTGAGTCACTGGCCCTTACCTGAGGAGAGCCCCAGCAACTCTGTGAGGTGACAGTCATTTTCACAAATATAGTCGATGAAGACTTGACATGCCCTAGGTCCTTTCCGAATGACCCAGTCAAGCAGATCTCGGGCCTTATCCGTAACTACAGGATTTTCATATCTTATTCTCTCCATCTCTTCTTGGTTCAACACTCTTTTCTCTAACAATTCATCCAGCAAGCCATTGATAGTAGCTGCATTCACCGAATGGATAAACTTCCTCCTCTTCTCCTTCAGAACCTTGTCTGTTGGGGCACAAGAATTTCTCAAGCCATAAAAACAGCCTCATTTGCCTCCCATGTCACCAACAGGAAAAGACCTCCTCTAGAGTTAATCAGCTAAATATCCCTCTCCACACAGTTGGAGAAAGCAATTCTTTCTTTTATTCTATCACTGTTTTTCTTTTTCTTTTTTCTTTTTTTTTCTCAGTATCTGCCAAATACACACAAGGAGCAGCCTGAAGACTGAGATTTGCTGTCTCCATGTAAGTAGCTGAAAAGCTGAGATCAACCTTTTATGTCCCATGTTTATTCAACTCTGAATAATAAAACAACAAAACAAAGACAACCCATTCCCTTGAAGAAAAACAGCTTTTGGTGCACATCCTGTGCTAGTGTGCACCCGCTCTCAGACTGTTGTCATGTAAGAGTTCAGTTAAAATTGCAAAATGACAGCAGGATACCAGTAAAGTCAGTTTCTTCATGGCTTTGTCTTTCCAAAGACAGAAAGAGTCTTCTGGGGCCTTTCCCTTCTCTTTCTCCTTTCTTTCCCTCGATTCAGTTCACCTGAACTTTCACAGAACCTAATTATGACTTCCAGAAGATACAGTCCCTTTCAAAAACATGTCTTCCCTGGGACCCGTTCTTTCAACAGTTTAAAAAAAAAAGCACAACTCACCAGCCATGGCTTTCTCTTCTGCCCTTGTTCTGTGGAGTGAAACTGAAAAGCATGTTCCACCTTCCTTTTCAGGAGGGCGTGGACACATATTGAGAAATAACCACTGCGCATGTCTATTTTTTTTTCAAAAGTATAATCAGATTGCTGAGTGTAGACTGCATCAGGGAGTGCATTTTTGGGAATTTTTTTTTCCACTGGCAATTAGAACAGGACAGGGCAGGAGGAGAATGAGGTTTGGAGAATAAGACAGGAATGAGAAAGTATGCAGGCAATTAAACTCACATGATGAAGAGTCTCCCAATCATTTGCAAGTGTAAGCCAGAAAAGTAACACTTTCTTTGGAGAAGCTGAATCACTGTTTCCCCAGCTATATGGAGAGTTTCAGGAACTGTATGTTCCTGGGAAGCAGGTTGGCTTTAAGAAATGAAAACATTTTTCACCAAAATCAAATATTTTCTTATCTAATCCCCTTTATTTTCAGACGGCTCTTTTGAGGAACGTTGCATTATAGAGATTACAAGCTCAGGCTCTGGACTCAGAGAATGTGACATCCAGCATTTGAACCTTTCCTTCTTGGACAAGATGTGGAACTTTCCTATGCATTGGTTCCTCAGCTTGTAAAATAATTCTACCTACATGGTATTGAGCATTAAGTGGGTGAAAATGTGAAAGATGCGTAGAGTATTGTTGGACACACAGTAAGCAGATAGGTGATATTAGTATGCTAGCATAAACATTTTACTCTACTGAAATCATTATGGTTAATTGTTTGCGATTACCTAGTTAAATTTATCTTTTGTGTGCATTCTCAGGCATTGCTTTTAGTCATTCATTTAGCAAATATGAGTAGACAACCTACACCATGCCAGACATGTTCTAGGTGTCAGGATTCAGTCAAGACAGACCATGGTCCCTTCCGCATGGTCTCACCTTCAAGAGGGTAAGACAAACATGAAACCTATTATGTTAATGGGATATTCAGAAAGCTAGAATGTGGTAGGTGCTAAGAAGAAGAAGAAGAAACTATTTAAAAGTGGGCGACAAAATATCGATAGACTGAGGAGTCAGGGAAGGCCCAAAAAGGTCACTGTCTTTTGTCAGCAAATGTTTGATGAATTATCACCACTCCCTACAGAAAGAAAAAGAAAAAAAGAAAAAAATTCAGTGTTTCAGTGTGGCCCATTTAATTTATGGACATATTTGGTGGAGCAATGAACATGCAGATAGTACTGATACTCATCAATTTATTTACCAGAAATACTCTTGGGAACAATGCCTTCTCATATGAGGAAAAAGAGGATCCAGAGTTACAAAAACATTCCAACTGTGTGTCTGTCCATGCATGTGCTCAGGCATGTGTGTGCAGATATGTAACATATTTAAATTAATGACTCTTGTTATTAAAAACCCCATGCAATCCAAAACAAACCAACCAGTTTTACTTTTCATGCTCTAGCCAGAGTGTTTAATGTATTGGACTCAGAATAAAATTGACTATGTAGTATGTATGACAATGAAGCAGATTTTAATCTCAGGGGATTCTCATGGTGTTTTTATCTTGGCTTCGCTATTTACCCAATTTATTTGCAGCACAATCTTGTGCACTTCTTGCCAGAGGGAGAATTTTGGCATGGAAGATAGCAGATATTACATTGCATTGCTTTTCTTTCATTTATTTATCGATTGACTTAGTTTTCCAAATTCCTTAAGAATCTCACAGGAGTGTTTCACCTACAGCCAGGGCTACACACCACTGGGCTGGAGCATGGCGATGTGGCATGCAATACATAGAAATGATAGCCCAGGTCATATGTCTGGGAATGTAGTAACAATCACATTGACTCCTGTGTCCTGGGAATCTAAACAGAAAAACACTAGATAGCAAAAAATGAAAATGCCAAAACTGGAAAGAATCCAGTTGTCCGGTATGGTTGCAGAAGTAAGCAAAGTGGGCTAAGTATATATTGGTGTGTGCATGTGTGTGTATATATATGGGTGCATATGTGTGTGTGTGTATAGGTATATGTGTGTGTGTACACACCTATATACACACTGAAATATTCTCCTGTCATAAAAGGGAAGAATTACATAAAATGGAATCATTACTAATATATGCAACAACATAAATTAAAACATTATGCTTTTATTATGAGTGAAAGATTCCATATATATACCCTTTGATCCAAATTATTTAAGTTCTAGAGTAGAAAAAACAATGTGTTGTATTAGAAATCATATCCTTTTTTGTCTGAAAAAGTTGTAAAAATAATTTTAGTGTAAAGGGCATGAATGAATTTTCTGGAGTGATGAAAACTTTCTGCCTCTTGATTAAGATGATATTATTCAGAATATACATGTATCCTTAAAATAAATTGTATTCTTAAAATGGGTAGATTTTGTCTGATGCAAATTATACTACAATAACTTAAAAATATTAAATCTAAAAATATAAATGGCTTTAATAATAGACTAGACTGAAGAAGGTATTATTTTCTCCATTTCAGGATACACGCAAGCCTTCACAAGTCATCAAAACTCTAGGAAGTTCTTATAGTGACTGAAACAGAATTATCGACCATCCTAGTTGGACAGTGATTTGTAGACAAAGTAGACACAATTTGTAAGGATCGGTTTGTTAACCAAAATTTGAACCTGAAAAATAACATCACACAGATAAAGTTATTTTAAAATAAATGTATATAATAGTTCAATTATAAGTCGTATTTTGAAGGAAACTTAATGATTGAAATTCTTATGTCAGAATGACCTGTGTTAAGTGTGTGAAACAATATCATTTTAAATAACAGAGTGCGTATTTTTAAAACTTCGATACAGAAGGCAGGAGATTCCTGTGCTTGGGTTTTGGCTGAGCTATTTCCAAACCTGAGAACGTTACTTGCTCTTTCAGTTCTTCCAACTCATATTCTTCTTTAAGCTTTTGGACTATCTGGACATTTTGTTTAATGCAACCTAGTGAGAGCATTCGTCGATTATAGTATGTTATTTTATCTTACTTTTCTTTGTCTAAAACCTTTCTCCTTTCCGTTCAGCTTGTCCATGTGGACTTTGGGATCCAATCATTCTGGGATCAGCTTTTATTGATTAGTCGTAGATTTTGGAGAAGCTATTTAACACCTCTAAGCCTCCATGTTCTCATCTACATGAAGGGCTCATAACAACTGTTACTTCTAGGATGCAAGGACAGACGTAAAGATCAAGCCAGAGTGCCTCCCGTTTAGAGCAATCCCAAGCTAAGTCTGGAAGCAAGATCGTGTCAAAATATACCTGTCTTGTAAAGTGCTTCTAAATTGTTCTTATTATTTCATGGCGTGTCACCAACATCTGTGCAAGATAGACAAATAAAATAAGCATTCATTTTTGTTTTAGGAATAAGAAGCCCAGGTAAGAAGTTTTGTTCAAAGACTTGACAAGCACAAGTTGCAGAACTGGGTGAGAAACTTCCTCACTCACTACTTGCTCTGTGTGACATGCAGCTCTTCAACTTGGCACTACACTGGGACACCCGGAGTGTGCAAGTAGAGGATAGGACATTGCACCTGCTCTGGTGGAACAGAAGATAATGTGGGGGAGACAAAGTGTAAGCATAGGCTGGGTTCGGTGGCTCAGCCTGTAATCCCAGCGCTTTGGGAGGTCGAGGATTGCCTGAGCCCGTGGGTTCGAGACCCGCCTGGGCAACTTGGTGAGCCCTTATCTCTACAATGAATAAAAAATTAGTCGGGCATGGTAGCGCGAGCCTGTAGTTCCAGCTACTTGGAAGGCTGAGGGGGAAGGATCGCTGGAGCCCAGCAGGTCGAGGCTGCGGTGGCCGGGAACGGCCACTGCACTCCAGTCTGGGTGACGGAGTGAGACTCCAACTCAATAATAATAATAATAATAACTGTAAGGACAATAAGAGCGCATAGATGGAAAATACTGTGATAGATCAGTTACACATGGCTTGGAGCATGACAAGAAGCTGGCTCCAGGCCGGCAGGACACATTCTGCAGCCACAAGGCAGATGGTTTCTGAATTGGATTAATTATAGAAGAAGAGAGAAAGTAACCTATTTTTCAGACATTTCTGTGTTCTAGGTACAGAGACAGATCCTTTGACCCACTCTCGATGTTGGAAAATTATTAATTTAATTTTAAAAGTCAGTAAGTTGAGCTTCCAAAGGAATATCTCTTTGTTAATAGCAGAGTCTGTGAGTATAAAGTCTAATGTGATTACTTTACTTTAAAGTTCATTGCTTTTAATGCATAGAGTCGTGTGAGACCAACGAACCAATGAAAGTAATGTGAACAAAATGCAGAGGCCAAAGTCATAAGAGAAAAGTAAAGATGTTTTCAAAAGATAGACTGGGTTTAAAAAATAATGATTTATAGCCATCAGCCTCAGTGAGAAGTTTAAACAGACGTGGCTGACAATAGGAAGCCAGTGTAAGAGTCATATGAGTAAGACTCATATCAGCATACCTCTAACATAGCTTGATTGTACTGTGTGCTTAACAAGACCAGGGCCTTAGAATAAGTATTTTATCAGTATTGGTTCTACTAGTCAAAATTTAAAAAAATAACGATATGTAGGCTTACCCAAGTTTATTGAATCAGAATCTTATCATCTTATCCTGAGCCTCCAAGAGTGAGATTTAGGGTTATGAATATATAAAGATAATTCCAGGTGTTTGTGGTGTATACCTTTTATTGAATGTCACTGCTGAACTTCTGAATGCCCTATTCTAGTAACCGAAATAGTTAGTAGCTCTTTGAGATCCATTGCACTGCAACATCCAGAATTTAATAGGACATGTTCTTTGAGGCATTGTGGTCCCATGTGAACCAGAAGCTAGGTCAGGGTGTGGGGCCAGGAGAAGGGAAAAGAGAACTCTGGCTGATGCCAGAAGAGCATTTCAGATCTGATGGCTTTTTTATTTTTTTAATTTTGTTTACTTTTATTATTTTTTTTTAAGAAAGAGGATCTCACTATGTTGCCCAGATTGGCCTCCAGCTCTTGGACTCAAGCAGTCCTCTTGCCCCAGCCACTCAAGCAGCTGAGATTATAGGTACATGATACCACATCCAACATCCCATTTTTCTGTTGGTTTGTCAGAATTGCCAGAGTCCAGCAGGTCAACAATAGTATAACAACAATAGTACAATTCTTCCAGACTTTCGTGGTGTCCTCTCTAACGGGGTTCTGTTCCATAGCATTGACAATCCTTTCCATAAAGTATCATGTGAAATGTGCCTTAGACCTGATTAGTGTAATTATGACATCATCTAGAGGCTAAATTAGAGATGTTGTATTTGGAGACAAATAGATCACCTCAATGCCTTTGGTATTAAACTCATGGGATTCTCTGGGGTTGATACAGTAATTAGATATCCTAAGAGCAGAGATTAAAATTAAATACACCGCATATTCCAGAATTGACCTGTTCCCAACAATTCTGGTGTGTGTTCACCGAATTATACAGTAGTCTAATCTTTTAGAAACAAAAAAAGTGAAAGGTCTTAGATCTATCTATTCATACGCATTGTGCATTCAATATTACTAACTTAAGACAGTAAGGTGGAAAAAAAAGGAGAGGCCATAGGCATTGACCAATATTTTAAATAACTTTAAAATGTAGTGCATTACTGGCAAGGTACTTCCTGACTTAGGGAAAAAGCATTCACACAACCAGTTGAGAAAAAGATCTCTCATTGTCCAGGTCTTATTGTGGCACAACTCAGAAACTGACAGCTCATATTTATTTTCTTTCAAGGTTCAGGAGTTAGAGCTTTATAGATAAGGGCAGTCCTGATCATAAACCTGACTGCATTTGCATAAAATAGTAGAGTTAACCTAGTCCTTCTCTCCTTTTCATTTTATTTATTTGTTTGTTTGTTTGTGTATTTATTTGTTTATTTATTTATTTGAGTCGGAGTCTCACTCTGTCGCCCAGACTGGAGGGCGGTGGCTGTTCCTGGCCACCGCAGCCTCGACCAGCTGGGCTCCAGCGACGCTTCCGCCTCAGCCTTCCAAGTAGCTGGAACTACAGGTGCGCGCTACCACGTCCGGCTAATTTTTTGATTTATTGTAGAGATGAGGTCTTGCCAAGTTGCCCAGGCGGGTTTTGAACCCGCGGGCTCAGGCAATCCACTCACCTCAGCCTCCCAAGGTACGGGATTACAGGCTGAGTCACCGAGCCAGGCTATTTCTTTTATTTATTTTTGTTTTACTTTGTGTCATTGTGGAGATGTGGGGTTCAAGTCAGGATTAGGTACGCAAGTAATCTACATGCAGGTGAAGTTTGAACCTTCACCTGGTCCTCACTTCCCCTGGTTTAGGACCAGGTATCCTTTTTGTTGTTACATGCTCACTCCTCCTCCCTTGACAGGGTCCCATAACTGTCAATTACTTACTTGTGCTACTGGGATTAATATTCAGGTCCCATTTATGTGTGAGAACATGTTGCATTTGGTTCTTTGCTTCTGTGATGGTTCATGAAGTGCGATTTTCTCCAGCTCCTTACAATTTGCTGTGAAGTCCATCATTTTGTCCTTTACTTCAACCAAAAAATTTCTCCTCTCTTTGAATCCTCTTGGTTGTTCCTCCTCCTTACTAATAAATACCTTTTGTGGTTTCTTATTTTTATTTTCATTTAAATTTTTTTTTTTATTTTGAAAATGTGGGATGCAATTCGGGGTCAGGTATACAAATGTTCATTATGCAGGTACCCTTGTTGATGAGGTTTTATTTTCAGATCTGTATTAAAAACCTGTTTAGATAGATATATTTGGTCATCGATGATTTTCTTTATGGTGTCTGGAAACTTGTCTGCTGCCTCTTGGTTGGCAAGAGCTGTTTCTCCTGTTATCTTGACATTTTAAAAGTCAAATCTCTTTAGAACATTATCAAACCATCCTTTACTGGAATTAAACTCTTCAACTTTAGATCTATTGCTTTCCTTTTACTTTAAGCTACCATGTAATGACTTCACTTTTAAAGATGTGGGGTATAATTCAGGGTTATCTGTGCAGATGTTCATTATGCAGGTACCCTTATTGATGAGGTGTGCCCCTCCTCCCCCAGCAGATTTCCACTACTGCTAATCCCACCCCCTGCCCTCCCCTGACAGTTTCCTACTACTGCCAATCCTTTTCTTATAGTATTACAATAATTGTTCAAGGTCTTCTTATAAATGAGAACATGTGGTAACTCAGTTCTTTGTTTCTGCGATAGGTCACACAGTATTATAGATTCTAAGTGCATCCAGGTTGCTGTGAAGTTCATAATTTTGTCCTTCTTTATGGCTGTGTAATATTCCATCGTAAATATGTACCACATTTAAAAAATCCAGTCCTTTTTCAATGGGCAGCACAGTTGGCTCCATGTTTTTGCTATTGTGAACAATGCTGCAATAAATGTACGTGAGCAGGTATCTTTTTTCATAGAGTCATTTGAGTTCCTCCAGGTATATTCCCAGTAGGAGCACTGTGGGGCCATATGGAAAGTTGATTTTTTGATCTTTTAGGAACTGCCACACTGTTTTCCACAGAGATTGTGTTAGTTTACACTCCTACCAACAGTGTAGAAGTGTTTCCTTTTGCCACATCCTCTCCAACATCTGTTATTTTTTGTTATTGATGATGGCCATCCTGACTGGAGTTGGATGGCATCTCAGTGTGGTTTTAATTTGCATTTCTTTGATGACTAGTAAGGCTGAGCATTTTTTAATAACAATTCAGCAACCACATAAAAGCTGCATATTCAAAACAAGACGAAAAGTTATTCTACTCTACGTGCTAGGTTGTCGTACCTTTGTGCTTAACTGCAGCCGTGGCTTCATGAATTTATTTATCTTTTACAATGATCCTTATGCTGGATTTTTAAAATCTTGAAACAGCAGACAACCACATCTGCAGACCTCATCCTAGAATGCGTTTCAAACTGTTGGGAGCCAGCCACAGAGGCCCACTGAGTGTTAGGGATCAGGAAGGGCCATTGACCCTGAAACCACTAGGATGCGTTTGGGAGCTATTGACCCCATTTCCTCCCCCTTTCTACTCAGCACTAACCAGATTAAGCTCCTGTGAGCTCAAAACATAAAAACTCTGAGACCAGGACGAACACAAGCTTACTTTAGAAGCTCATTGCTCCCATTCTTCCTCAAACTGCAGTTTTGGCTTTCACACAACTTATAATTCAAACTCGTGTCACATCTAAGAGCCTTAGTATTGGTCACAGGCTTCTGGGTAATGATCTTAGGATTTATTGAAGGCGTAAATTGTAGAATATAGTTTAGAAGACAGCCATTTTGTTGAAAGAATGCGGCTGGGTTACTTGCAGGTAGCCCACTGTGAACTTTGGACTGGGCCACATTCCAAACATTCTGGGATGGGCCACTTTCGTTTGTAAAGTAAATACTTAAGCTTCTATAGAATTGTTTAACTTGGCATAACTCAATCAGTTTAGGATGAAAAAGGTTTATAGAATATGTCAGTCACAGATTAGGTTATCCTTTGTTATGGGATTTTAAGATTATCATATGAAAAGGGTTTAAAGGCAATCATTGATTAAGTTTTCATGGATTAAGGTTTCTGGTGGGTGGGGGATGCCCCTCCCACATCTAACTTTGTGTATAAAGACCTGTTGTAATTCCCAATGGCACATATAGCTTCTGCACTAGACTGGAGTCCAGTCTCTTTCTCTCTCTCTCTCTCTCTCTCTCTCTCTCTCTCTCTCTCTCTCTCTCTCTCTTCTTCCCCCTAATCACCAATGCCATCTCCACCTTTGGGGTACTGAACCTGGCTGGAGCTGGTCCCCAGCATCAAAAAGTTAGAATTTTCTTGTAATGTTGTGACTTTGCTTCTTGGGGACACTTCCAGCATCAGTGGAAGTGGCACTTCCTCTGGGTCCCACAGTATTTTTCAAGAGTTGTAGTATTGGACTACACACAATGAAACCTATACTAGAAACTTGAGGTCACTTTTTACAGGAATACACAATTTACTGCAAATACAAACTGTTCACATGGATGATTACTGTCATATGGTGTTTTAAGTGGATACTCACAATACTTGAACTTACTGCAGTAGCATCAGGGCATGGCTATAAAATTATTAAAGTACAATATGCACCACAGTTAATTTTTGCAGTTATGATTTCATACTATAACTCTATGTTTGTTTACGTTTATCTTGATTGTGAGTGGTACCATATATGGTCTCCGTGTGCAGACATTTTGATAAACTTTAAATTTTTATAATGTATCTGTATATATTTTATAATAGTACATGATAAGATAGACTAGTATCTACATACTTTTATGCATTCTTTATGTACCCCTTTCTTAATTTTTAGATATTGCTAGGTTGTGTGGTACATCTGTGATATTTTTCAAATTGCCCCAAATCTCCAAAATATTTTTCATATATTAACTCAAACAATATAGCTATTTAAGTGGACCCACACAGTTTAGGTTTATGCTTTTGAAGGGCTAACTGTTATCTGGAATGCAAGAGCCAGACATGAGAAATTGAAAAATTTGAAACGAAAACCAGAGATATGAAGGTTGGAATGAGAAATTCTAGTATATATCTGATCAAAAGACAGAATTGAGAGAATAGAAAAATAACATAAAGATAACTTTTCAGATCTCAAGAAAAGTATGAGTCCAATAAATGGAGAAGTATAAGGCATCTTAACTAGGATCAATTCAAAGAATAACTGCTTAACACCGACCCTGTGAGTTAGACATTGTTATGAGTTGAATTGTGTCCCATAAAAATATATTTAAGTCCTAACCCCCAGTAACTCAGAATGTGCCATTATTAGAAAATAAAATCCTTTCAAATGTAATTAGTTAAAATGAGGTCATATTGCATTAGTGTGAGCCTTTAATTCAGTATGACTGGTGTCCTTATTATAAAAAAAAAGACGCTTGGGGACAAAGAAAGGTAGGAAGAAAAACATGTGAAGACACAGAGAGAAGAAGCAGCAACATGGTGATGAAAGCAGAGACTGGAGTCATGCAGCTGTAAGCAAGGGACACCGGGGATTTCTGGAAGAACCAGAAGCAAGAAGCGCATAGCCCCACCCTGCTATACCTTGATTTCAGAGTTCTAGCCTCTGGAGTAGAGAGATAATAAATTTCGACTTTAAGCTTCTCAGTACTTTGTGATGGAAGCCCTGGGAAATGAATACAGGCATTACTGGTTTCATTTTGCAGATGAGAAAACTCAGCCAAATGAGTAAGGAGCATCTCACCTCGTGGATACCTAATTAAGTAGAAGAGCACACACCATATCACTTAGAACAGAAATCAGACATTGGTGACCCACAGTCCCTATCAGGAACACAGATGTATTTTTCTTGACCAGATATGATTCCTCTGGACATTGAATTATTGATCAAAAGTTTAAAAATTGTGAGATTTCAAACAAAATTTTGGATTGCAGGCTTCTCTTGCCTGAATTTCCACATGAAAATAATTACCTGGAGCTGAGTTCATGATGTTTCATTTATGTACTCTTACGTTTTTCCATTTTCCCTGTGTTCACCTAACATGATTAACGTAATGTGTGTTCCCTGCCAAGCCTACGATGTGTTTGTTACCTCTTTCAGGAGACTAGAGATCAGATTTTGAACTCAGCAGATCTTACTAAGATTATTATTAATAAATATTATTAATTACTATCAATCTCAAAACTTTACACTGATGTAATAATTGTCATGATAACTCATTTCAAGTCTCAATTCACCTGTGAGTCAACCACCTGTCATCAATACAATTTTTTAATTAAACTTAATGTCTGAAAACCAGTAACACCAGTTAACAAGAGGACATTCAGTAAAGTTATTTATCATTTTAATATAACCCTTCAAACAAGTTTTCATAAGAAAAAAACAGTATATTTTCACATGGAGTTCAAAAGAATAAACAATGGCATTCATTTTAAGGGTGGGGGGAGGGTGAAAGGACTTAGAAGTTATATTGATTAACAAAAAAAAGTTAAGGGATGAAAAATATAGCATATGTTTCATAAGCGGTGTAGTGTGTGATGTTAAATTTGCACTATGAAACAAAGAAAATCATTGTCATCAAATTTGCACTATGAAACAAAGAAAATCATTGTCATCATCTCTTCAGTCCAACTGACTCTAGTGGTGCTATGGTAAAGACCACCCCTCATGTGGGTAGTGTCACATGTCAGACCACTGTGTAATCAGGCTCATTCTGCTCCGCAGCTTTGAGACGTTCACTAAAATACTTAGGGCTGCTTAGCTGTGTGCATGCAGGCACAGAAATTTGGGAGAAGAAATTACCTGCCCTGGAGGCAGATTTAACCAATAGAGTATAGTAGTCTGTTGAGGAATGTTTCCAATTCTTCAACTTCTAGTAATGTAGGTTCTGCATAATTCCAGAGAAACTCCCCAGAAAGACTAAAATCTGATTGCTCAAAGAGGTAATCAATTCATTAATAAAATTTTGCGGGGAATTAGCTTCCTCTTATCTCCCTTTCTGATTTCCTCTCTTCTGTTTCTTGGAACCACTGTTCAGATAATACCTGCACTCAAGTCCCTGACTCTATTTTTGCTTTCAGGGGCATCCATTGAGACATTATACGTCATCATCACCATTGTCGACATCATCATTGTCTTCTTTATTGAGTGCTTCCCTTGTCGAAGCACTAAGTTTAATGTCCTATGTACACCATGTCATATAATTCTTACTGTACTATGAAATTGACTATATTAACTTTCTTCACATAATAAAATCTAGCTAAGATTAATTACACGTATAATCACACATCTAATAACAGATATTGGTTAGAGGTGGATTTAGATACCTTTGAATGCATATCTAGATTAGCTAAACTCCCAAACTCTAGTGTAAGTAGAGTGCTAGACTTATTATTATTTTTTAATTTTAAAGACATGGGGTGCAATGTGGGGTTAGGTATGCAAATGGTCATTGTACAAGTAAAGTTTCGGCCACACTTTGATTCCCACTTCACCTGGTTTGAGATCAGGTACCCTTATGGATGAAGTGTGCCCCTCACTCCCCTGGTAGTTTGTCAACACTGCCAAACCCTTTCTTATAGTATTATGATAATTGTTCAGGGCTCACTTATGAGTGAGAACATGTGATACTCAGTTCTTTGTTACTGTGATAGATCACAGAGTATCATAGATTCTAAATCCATCCAAATGGCTGTGGAGTTCATACTTTTGTCCTTTTTATGGCTGCATAATATTCCATCAGTGTATGTACCACATTTTTAAAATCCCATCTACTTTCGAGAGACAGCCCCGTTGGTTCCATGCTTTTGCTATTGTGAACAGTGCTGCAATAAGCACGTGTGTGCAGGTATCTTTTTTTGTACAATGATTTGAGCTCCTCCATTCCTACCACATGGACAGAGTGTAAGATGGTGGGAAGTGGGTCCCAGGGGGTCTACACACTTGTCAGGGATACTGTGATCTGCAGATATCTTCCCCCATCCTACCATAATCAAATCTTAAAACTGCAAAAAGCACAGCCCCATCTCCAGCATGCCTTCAAAACTGAACAAATCCAGAGGATCTACATAAGGAAGAACAGGAGGTTGAGGAAACAGAGGACTTATTTATTTACAATAGCCCCTGCTTCTCAGTACAGCCTTCTTATTTTAGCCTTTAAAGTCTTGACACTGTGTTCCTCATATGATTTAGCAAACCTATGTCTCATCACCCTCCACAATGTCTATTCACTAACTTTAGGCAAAACAAGCAACTGGATGATCCCTAAATGTTTGCCTCGTGTGCCTGATCCCACTGCACGCTTTTTGATTTGTGGGTATTATTTTGTTTTGTCTCATTCTGTTTTTGCTTGAGGAGATTGTATTCCTTTGTGATTCTTCCACTACTCATTGAAGAGATCATTAAATGACAGGTAGACTGTATGTGGTAGGAATGGTGTTTGTAGGAATATTTTCCATGGATGAGTGGCATGTGAGCATAGGGAGAAGCACATAAACTACTATGCGAAAAACATTGTAAACAGTAAGACCCTCCTTTGAGCTGTCAAAACTTCTTTGCTTAGGCCTGCCTATCTCATGGCTGCCTCTTCCTTTCATTTCTGGATTTACTGAAGTCTGGGTACTGGTGACTAAAGATGATAAAGCACGTGTATAAAGCTGCTTCCTTGGAACTGAAGGGTAGAAAGAAAAAAATAAATCTTTCTGCCGTGGAATTTATTGCTAATACCATGTATGATTAGTTAGAAAGTATTTTCAGCTATTGTAGTGATACATATTCTACCCATACGTATTCCTCTATCTCAGAATAGACTTTTATATTGCTGCTAGTCACTGAAAAGAAGCAAATGTTGATATGGTCATCGTATTTTCTTTTTTTCTCATAGTTTTCCCTATCTACCCCCTTCTCCTTCTCTCTCTGTCTGTCACACACACACACACACACACACACACACACACACACAAACCGTCTTCCGTTCTACCAGTCCACAAATAACCAACCATATATTTTTTTCCCAGAAAAGAATGCTAATTGAGCAAATAGACTGAAAGCGAAGCCACATTACAGCAGTAACTGCTGGATTCCAGAAAAAACATTTGATAACAATGAGAAATTTACAAATATATTATGTTTCCTGTACTAAAGCAACACAACAATTATCCAATAGTAATCCTGGGTGATGATGACCCTCAGTTTGTTTTTAAAATCAGAAAGAGTTCCAGATGTTCCATATTTGGAAGATGGTGTTGCAACAAGTGTGGAGCTGAAATTTGATCACTGATAGTCAAAGTTAGTCCTACAGCGGCATTAAAACTACCTGTAGCTCAATAAGAAGACAGAGAACTTGGGCTCTCCAGGATTGCTGAATCTGAGTTGGCATTTTAGCAATATATCCAGGTGGGTAATTTGGATACTTAGGTCTGAGAACACACCTTTAATGTTTCTTTCCAGAAATACCCTCTGGAATATCATAACGTACACACAGGAAAAATTACCAAAAGCAATCCAAGGTTCTGGGCTGGCAGCAAATGATTTTACACTGAAGTCACACCTTAAAAATATTCCAGAGCCACTGAGTTTGGATTTAGCTGAGTAGTCGTTAAAGCAAATTGAAAACACAATAAGCAAGTATTAAAGTAGCAATTCCTCTCCTTTCATCTTATGATTCTACATACCCACTTCCTAATGGACAATTGTAGTTCCCACTAAAGAACTCAAAAGGCAAATTGTTAATTTGCTCAATACTTTTTAAATACAACAAGAAATAGCATAAACTTGGAGGACTGTCAAATTTTCATCTCATCCAGCTAGGCTAGATCGTAATTTCCTACAGAAATGAGAAAAGAAAGGAGAGTTTGGCCAAAGTTACCTTAAGACTTTCCTTGGAATAACAGCTTCAGTATGTAAACTATTAGTCTCCAATTACCAAATATGTCTTTATTTGTTCAAAAATGCTGAAGAATTGCAAAGAGATGCTTGTAGTGATGTGCAGCTAATTCCCCAATAACTGGGAATAGACAACAATCTTCACTTAAATGGTGATGGGTATTTTTCTGAAATCTTTATGACTGGATGATTGATGACAAATATTAGACATCAACAGTAGGTGGCTTAGTAATTGTCACACCTAGTTGAGTAAAGAACATAGACATTAATTGTGCCAGTAACTTATAGTCTACTAAAATGTGTGTGTTTTCTAGATACAATACGACTGATATATATAGATGAACTGTTGACTGACATCAATGGATACATTTGAAAAGGTTTTAGCCACAGAGAGTTCTGACTTTTAGCATAAGAAATTGAAGATGTGCAGGAACAGAAAATTAATGCTTAAAATTTTTGTTGCCTGTAGTTGGCATCGTGAAAACACTTTTGAAAAGGGCAACAATCAGACCACTGTCAACATGTGATATATCAAAGCATATTTCATGATAGTTTCAGATCAGAATCATGTAAAAATATCTGTACACTCAGTTGATAAAAGACCTGACTTTTCTGTAGCTGCCATATCTGATGAAACAGGGACTGATGAATCCCACTGATGGAGAACAATGTATGTGAGGTTGTCACTTGGGTATGTGTAAACACATAACTATTTGAAAGGAATGATCTATTCATTACAAAAAATGTCTTTGCTTTATCTTTTTTTTTTTTACATCTGAAGTCAGAAGAGCACAAGAAAAAAAAAACAGGAGCTTGTCACAAATCGCATCTTTCAATCTCATCATTTATATAAGTTGTCAAAACAGTTATTGATGCCACGTTTAATTGTCTGTGAAATGATAAAAATATCTTGTCATAAATAATATTTCAACTTTGAAAATTTAGGCTTTTGTGACTAGTTCTGCAAATTATTCTTATACCTACAAATAAAATTAGTGTTTGAGAACCTACCTCTTTCATATAAAGAGAGTATATAGTACTATGGGCCAAGATAAAAGTAACTGAGTTGCAGTTGTTGGTGGAGTTATGAGGAAGAAAAGCTCCATTAACTCCAAATGATGCCTAGTTCTCAGTATTCTAAGGGCTACGTAGGCCACACCATCTCTTTACTATGATCCTTTAGATCAAAGCTTGACTTTTACCTTGAATAAACTTCAAATCCAAGATCCTTCAATATCTATTACCTTATATAATCTTTCTCTGATCACCAGATCAGAGCTCTAAATAATCTGAATCAGAGCCAATTCACTGGAGATTTTGACCTTAGAGTTACCCACTCTGAATCTTCACAAGGGGTTGATTCCTTCAAAACTGAAGTCCCTTGAAGCTTAAATTCCAAGCTCTTGTTCCGAAAGACTTGACCTCTGAAGCCCTTGTATTTACCTGAGACACCCATTGCCATAGATCTTGACCTCAAAACCTATCTCCAAGCTGATTTCAAGTCATTTTGCCATGACGTAAATGTTGATCAGCTTCCAAAGCGTAATTCCTGATCTCAACTCAGAGTGTTCTCTGAAGGATCAGTAAATGATTCTTTTTTCCACACTGTTATGTTTTAGCACACTAATGCTTTAATATGTTAAAACTTCATTCATATCAGTTTTTAGGAAAAACTCATCAGATTTACTCTTTCTTTAGCTAAAGGAGGCTTTCTGTTCTTTCAATTTATTTTAATACCGAGGTCTTTAAATAGGGTCTTAAACTTTTTAAATTTCTCTGCTATAAAAAAAGGAAAGAGTCATTCCTCAAAGATGGTAAAATGCACATAATTTCACTTTGTTGTGACCCTATCTCTTAGCACTTATGTCTTAAATCTTCACTAGTATTCTAGGTCCCAGTAGTCTTCAATTTTCACTCAGTTTTCTTATTCTGATAAATTAATTTGCTTTTATGTGTTACAATGGAAAAGAAGATGTTTTAATTACAAAAAGCAAAGCAAAAAAGCACTGGTCAAAGAAAATTTAATTTTCTTAACACTGGTTGAATCTAACATTTAATTTATATTTTACATATATGGTCTCAGTTTATTTGAATTAAAGTTATTATATGTGATTCCTATAGCAATCAGTGTCTTTTATATCAGTATAATCATTTTTACACACAATGATGAAATATACATGCGTTAATATACATCTGAATAAAAAAGAATCAAATTGATTATTGTTATTTTTGTCATTATTATTATTATTATTATTATTGCATTTATCTTACAAGAGAATGAGCCAATAGTGGTTTGAAAAATTGTTTAAGAAACCCTGCGTTTCCAGGCCTAAAAAATGTCTAATGTAATATGTTATATGATTTCATTGATTATGATATACTCATTATATTAATGAATATGTAATATTTAATCTATCAAATTATCAAAATCCCCCCAAATCATTAACATCATTTTGGTAAAGTAGTGAAGAAATGTGAATCCCTATACACTATTTTAGCAATTGTGGAAAAATCTTGGTTGTATACTAATTTAAATACGCATAATACTCTTTGATTCAGAAAATTCAATTCTAAGAAGTTATTACTCAGTTATAGTTGCATACATCTTCCATCATGTATCTACATTATATATTTTTGTAATAGAATAACTTTGAAAACAACTTAGCAATAGTAATGGGAGAAATTATATAAATCCAGGGCATACTTTTTTGACATTAACCAATACAGACACATTTTAACAAATATTTAAATAAAGAAACAAATGACATCACAGGGTTTATTATGCTGTATCACTTTTGTTACTATTTATGTAGGAAAAGACTCTATATTTATACTTGCTTCTACAATCTATAAAAATCTTAGAAGCATAAATAAAGAATATATGATAGTGGCTATCTGGGGTGGAGGATGATGACTGATAGTGGCAGAATTTTGCAGGCAATAACATGAAGCAATTAATAATTGAATAGTGAGTCTGGTTTTGAAACAAGAGTTCAACTGTCTTGATTTAAACTGATACCATGAGCCATTGAGTCAGGGTCAATGTTTACTAGATGATCTGTCTGGAGAAGTTCAGATCAGGACCAACTGAAAAATCTTAGAGCTTGCTCAACATTCTTCAAGGTCATTTATCAAGGCATTAGAAAATAAGAACATATAACTTTCTTATCTTGGTTTTTGGAGACCTTAAAATGTACTCTTTTAATATACTTTGTTATATTTTCCACTGGAATATGAATGAAATTTGACATTTCTTTACCCTAATAACTCCTGATTTCTTGCCAGGATCAGTACCTATTTTTCCAACAAAACAGCATACTATTTTTATTCCATGTGCCAAACCGGTTGCTTGGCTTGGCTTCTTTCCTTTGTGAAATGCTCCATGTCTTCACTACAAAAAAAACTACATTCTCCTTCAAAATACAAAAAGTCTAAAATGATCCTCTCTAAAGGAAGACCTCCCCTTAATTTGTTTTCAGGAGACTTGGTCCTTCTCTTGATAACACTTTACAGACCGTAAAGATAATATATGATAGATAATACATATGAATGAAGGGATAGATGATAGGTAGGTAGATAGATAAGGATAGACAGATGAATATACAAGTAGATTGACTAGTTTTATCATCTAGTTCTCCCACTGTGTATTCATTCTATGGGAGCAGAAGATATGTCTTTTATGTTTACCACAGAATCTGCACCAGGCCTCCAGAGTCAGGGAAACCTCAATACCCTAGGGTCTAGAGTAACTACTACACTGCATCTCATCCCCTGGGACCTGAGTTGCTACCCAGCTCTATTGCTCAGGTTTCGCACTGTAGTCAGACCCTGCTACCTGGATTCAGACTTCCAGAGCATTCCTTCTTCCCTGGGATTGGGCCAGTGCTGTGTCCTGTTCCATAGAGCTAAAATTACATCTAAAATCTAGGCTGCTAGGCTCAAGTTCTAGAAGATATCTCAAAGTAAACTGTTCCAGTTCTGCAGGCAACCTATATCCAACTCTGTTGCCGAGAATGAATCTTAAGCCCTAGTGCTTATTCCGTTTAAAAGGTGGTGCAATCAGTTTAAAAGGTCTTGATCCAAGGGCTCCAGCCTCATAGCCGTTCCAAGTACATGCATCTGGAACTCAGTGCCATTGCTACTGAATTTAAGTTATATCAGAGTTAATAACATGAAGGATCTCCTTGACTAAGACTCCCCATTGTGGAGAAAATGAGAATAAGAGGAACCCCAAATCTCTTTATACTGAATATATTAACAACCTATGCTACTTGCTCCGGTGCTACAGACTTCTATGGCATAGCCCACTGAGGCACCCACAGTTGTTTCTGATGTTGAACAGAGCCGATGATGCTTCACAGAGACTGTACCACTGCACCTACTCAGAAAGAGAGTTACCTGCCCTTTCTCAATTGGCATACAAAAACCCAACTGTGAGTGAAATTGTTTTTTCACTCCAGAAAATTCGAAATAGGTAATTGTTTCACCCAATGCACAGATATTAATGGAAAAGAATAACAAAACAACAACAAAAATACAGAAAAGCAAGGAAATACACACCACCAAAAAGCACTGTAATTCTCTAATAAGAGACAACAATGAAAAAGGGAAGTCAATGAATTCCCAGAAAAGAAATACAAAAAAAAAAAAATGGTCATTAGGAAACTCAGAGATACAAGAAAATACAGATAGGCAATTCAATAAAATAAGAAAAAAATTAATGATGCGAATGAGAAATTTACTAAAAGATAAAAATAATAAAAAGGAATCAAACAGAAATTTTTTGGCTGAATAATTTAGTGAATTAAAGAGAAAATACATTAAAGAGCTTCAAAAGCAAGAGAATTTCTGAACTTGGGAATAGGTTATTTGATATTAGTTACTACCCAAAGAAAAAAACAAAATAAAAATAAAACAAGAAAATCTATAAGACTTATGAAAAACCATAAAGCAAATAATATTTGCATTATGGAAGTTTGAAAGGTGTAAAGAAGAAAAAAGGCATAGAAAGTCCATTTAATAAAATACTGGCTAAAGTTTGCCATGTCTATGGAGTCATGTGAACATAAAAGTGTAAGAAGCTCAAAGTCTCCAAATAGATTTAACCCAGAAAAGTCCTGCTGGGCTCGGTGGCTCAACCTGTAATCCTGCGCCTTTGGGAGGCTGAGGTGAGTGGATTGCCTGAGCCCACGGGTTCGAGAACCGCCTGGGCAGCGAGACCTCATCTCTACAATAAGTCAAAAAATCAGCTGGGCATGGTAGCGCGCGCCTGTAGTTCCAGCTACTTGGAAGGCTGAGGCGGAAGGATCGCCGGAGCTCAGCAGGTCGAGGCTGCAGAGGCCAGGAGCGGCCACTGCACTCCAGTCTGGGCGACGGAGTGAGACTCCAACTCAAAAAAAAAAAAAAGAAATGTCCTTCATAAGACACATTATGATTAAATTGTCAAAGTTAAAGACCAAAAAAAAAAAAAAAAAAAAAAAAATCCTACAAATAGCAATGGAAAAGTATCTACTCACATATAAGATGATTTCTATTAGACTAACTGCATATTTCTCCTCAGAAATCTTTCATGCCAGGAGATAACCAGATGACATATTCATAGTGCTAAAAGAAAAAAATAGAAGTTGTCAGACAAGAATACTATATTCAGAAAAACTATTACATAGAAATGAGGCAGAAATAAAGTTTTTTTCCAGACAAGCATAAACTTAAGGAAACTTGCCACTCCCTAAATGGTCTTACCAGAGTCTTGCATCTGGAAGTAAAAAGACAATAATCATCTTCATTTAAGAAATGCATTATATAAAATCACTGTAGAATAGATATAGAAAGGAGAAAGAAAAAAATTAAAACTTATTACTACAGAAAACCACTCAGTCACAGTGATAAGAAAAAAGAGGGGAAGAAAGCTAAAAAGAATGTACAGAGCAACCAGAAAACATTTTACAAAGTTACAGTTGTAAGTTCTTGCCTATCAATAATAACTTTGACTGTAAGCAGATTAAATTCCTCACTTCGAATATATAAAATGGCAGAAAGGGTTAAAAAATGTTTTAACTTATGTTGCTGACAAAATACTGATTTTATTTGTACAGACATAGATAGAATGAAAGTTACGGGATAGAATAAAATAACCCACACAAACAGAAATAAACTGTAAGTGTAAGTATCTATACTTAAATCAAATAAAACAGATTTTAAGTCAAAAATTGTAAAAAGAGACAAAAAGTTATTTTATAATAATGAGATTAATTTATCAAGAGGAGTTAACTTTAAATATATATGCACCCAACAGCATATAGTATATTATATATATAATATATATATATATATATACACATATATATATGTAAAATACCATTATCAGAGCTATAGGAAGAGATAGATACTAATAAAATAATAGCTGAGAACTTCAACAACACACTGTCAGCATTTGAAAAATCAAGAAATAAACATTGAACACAAGCTATTTTTTAGAACAAATGGACCCAACAGACATTTGCATAACATAACACGCAGGATAAACAGAATGCACATTGCTTTTATTAGCACATATAGCATTCTACAAGATAGTTCATATTTTAGGCCATAAAATAAGTCTCACCATATTTTTTTTTAATTGAAATGATATCAAATATCTTTCTGACCATAATGAAATAAAACTAGTAACCAATAACAAGAATTTTCAATATTGAACAGATAAATGATGGTTAAACAACAGGCTTCTGAAAAACTAATTGGTCAGCGAAGAAATTAAGATGAAAATTCTGATAATTATTGAAACACATCAAAATAAAGACATAACATAAAATCTGTAAGACATAACAAAATCAGTATTAAGAGGAAATTCATGGCAATAAACACCTACATCAAAAAGTAGAAAAATTTCAGATAAACAACCTAACAATGCATCATAAGGAAATAGAAAAACAAGAACAATCTATATCCATACATAGAAGAAAAGGGAAAAGAAATCAGAGCAGAAAGAAACAAATTGTTACTAAAAAAATGCAAAACAGCAATAAAAGCAAAGGTTGTTTTTTTGAAAATGCCAGCAATAGTGGTAAACCATTATCTAGACTAACTAAAAAATAAAAAAAAACAAGCAAATAAATAAAGTCAGAGACTAAAAAGAAGAAAATACATCTTTTACAACACATACACAAAATACAGACTAGTATGAAATAACTGCACACCAACAAATTAGAAAAATTTTGCAGAAATGGATAAATAACTGGATACATATAATCTACCAAAACTTAACCAAAAAGAAATAGAAAACTTGTAAAGAGCAGTTGTAAGTAATTTGATTGTAATACAAAGCCTCCCATCAAAGCAAAGCCCAGGAACCTACGACATTACTGTTGAATTCTTCCAAATATTTAAAGAACAATACCAATTCTTCCCAAATTCTTTTATAAGATTGAAAAGGAAAAGACATTTGAAAACTAATTCTATGAGGCCAGTATTATCCTGGTTCCAAAACCAGGTTGAGACACAGCAACAAAACCAACAAAAGAAAACTATAGGTCATTATCCCTGGTGAACATAGATATAAAAATTATCAACAACATTCTAAGAAACTGAATCCAAAAGCACATTATAAATATCATTCAGTATGATCTAGTGAGATTTATCCCAGGAATGCAAAGATAGTTCAACATATGTAAATCAATAATCATGATACATCACATAAACAGAATGAAGGACAAAAACAATATAATCTTCTCAATAAATGCAGAAAAAGCATTTGATAAAATTCTACATTTACTCTTGATAAAACTTCTCAACAAGTTAGGTACTGAAGGAATGTACCTCAATACAATGAAGACTATATGACCAATTCAAATGGAAGATATGTAACACTTTATCTAAGATCTGGAATAATACAAGGATGCCAACTTTCCCCATTTTAGTCAACATAAGTCCTAGCCAGAGCAATTAGGTAAAATTAAAAAATAAAGGAAATCCAAATTGCAAAAGAGGTTATTTTTTTTTTGTTTGCAGATGTCATAATCTTATATAAAGAAGATCTTGAAAATTTCACCCAAAAATGATTAGAATTAATCAATGAATTCAATACAGTTTTAGTAAACAAAATCAACATACAAAATTTTTGTACTATTATTGTATTTACCAAAAACAAACTAGTAGAAAAGATTTTTTAAAATTCCCATTTACAATAGCTAAAAAAACCTTAAAATACAGAGGAATGCATGTAATCAAAGAGGTAAAATATCTCTATATGAAAAACTCTAAAGTACTAATGAAAAAAATTACAGTGGACAAAAAAGTGGATAGATATCTCCTGTTCATAGATTGAAAGAATTAATATTGTGAAAATGACCACACTGCCAAAAGTCATCTACACATTCAATGCCATTCTTATCAAAATACTAATGACAGTCTTCACATAAATAGAAGAAAACAATTCTAAACTTTTGAGGGAAATTGCAAACACCCCAAATTGTCAAAACAATCCTGAGCAGAAAGAACTGGAAGCACCATAGTATCACACATCACGATATACAAAAATCTATAATCACAGAAATAACATAGCGTTGGCATAAAAACAGGCACATAGACCAATTGAGCAGCATAGAGAATCCAGAAATATGCCACTTATTTGTGACCAATTGATATTCAGCAAAGATGCCTAACACATTTACTGGGGAAAAGATAATCTCTTCAATAAATAATGCTTTAGAAACTGGGTAGCCAAAACTGAAATTGACCCTCTATCTCTCACCATATTAAAAAATCAAATCCCCAAAAGGCGAATGCCATAAAAGATAAAATAGACATGTGGAACCTCATCAAACTGAAAAGCTTTTGCACACCAAAAGGAATCATCAAGAGAGTGGGGAGACAACCCAAAGAATGGGAAAAATATATTTGCTCACAATTGTGTATCTGACAAAGGCCTAACATTCAGGATCTCCAATCAATTTAAACAAATCAAAAGAAAAAAAATAACAAACAAACATCCTTATTAAAAAGTGGGCAGAGGACATCAATAGACACTTTTCAAAAGAAGACATAAGAGCAGCCAACAGATACATGAAAAAATGCTCAGTCTCACTAATCATCAGAGAAAAACAAATCAAAACCACACTGAGATGCCATTCCAGTAAGGATGGACATCATTAATAATTCCAGTAAGGATAGCCATCATTAATAAATCAAAAAACAACAGATGCTTGTGTGGGTGTGGAGAAAAGGGGATGCTTCTACACTGTTGGTGGGGGTGAAAACTAGTCCATATTTTATGGAAAATACTCCGGTGATTTTTAAAGGAACTAGAAATTGACCTTCCATATGACCCAGCAATCCCTCTTCTTGTAATATACCCAGAGGGACACAAATCTTGCTACAAAAAGACCCCTGCACATGTATGTTTATTTCCACGCTATTCACAAAAACAAAAACATGGAACCAACCCTACTGCCCACTGAAAGTAGACTGGATAAAGAAAATGTGGCACATATACACGATGGAATATTATGAATCCATAAAGAAGGACAAAATCATGGACTTTGCAGCAAATTGGAAGGAGCTAGAGGCACTCATACTTGGTGATCAATCATAGAAAAAAAGAACCAAAAACCACATATTCTCACTCATAGGTGGCACCTGAGCATTAATCACAATAGCACAAGAGAGGGATCAGCAGTTGTGGGACACTGGCAGGGGAGTGGGGGATAGGCGTACACATAGCATAAAGGGTACCTGATCCTAAACGAGAGGAAGTGAGTAATTTTTGGAGGCCCAAACTTCACATGTAGCTAGATTACTTATGTACCTAATCCTGACTTGTATCCCACATCTTTATAATAAAATAAAGTAAAATAAAGAGTAACAAACATTAAAGATGTAAGTGTGAGATCTAAACACACACACACACACTCTCACACACAGTAAATACTTCAGCATATTGTTCTGGGCAAAGACTTTATGGAGAAGACTTCAAAAGCAGTCAACAAAAACAAAAGTAGATAAAGAGAATTATATAAATCTAGGAGCTTCTTTGCTTAGTAAAGAAAACAGACATCAAAGTAGAGACAACCCACAAAATGGGAGAAAATATTTTCAAATGATTTATCTAACAATTGATTAACATCCAAATATACAAAGAATGCCATAGAAATGAAATAATCTGATTAAAAATGAGCTGAGCTGAACAGTCATTTTTCAAAAGAAGACATACAAATGGCAGCAGGTGCATAAGAATGCTCTGGGTCACTAATCATCAGGGAAGTATCAAAACCACAATGAGGTATTTATTTATGGTGTCATAAAATAGCCAAAAAATAGCAAATGGAAAGTGGGAGCTCTTATACAACGCAAATGGACATGTAAATGTAAATCAGTACAACCATTATGGCAAATGTTATAGCGTTTCCTAAAAACTAAAAATAGAACCATTATATGATCTGGTAATTCCTGAAGTGGTTATATATCCAAAGGAAAAAAAAATGAGTAAGTTGAAGAGATATCTCTACTCCCATGTTTATTGCTGCAGTATTCACAATACCCAGGACATGGAACTAACATACATGTCCATTGACAGATGATGGGTGGAGAAATCGTGATACACACACACACACACACACACACACACACACACACACACACACACACTGGGGTATTATTTAACCATAAAGAAATGAAATTCTATCATTTGTCCCAACGGTGATACACTTTGAGGTCACTGCATTAAGTAAAATAAGACAGGTGGAAAAAAGATACCTCATGTCACTCACATGTGAAAGCTAAAAACGCTGATTGTATGGAACTAGTGGAAGAGGTGGGAGAGGAGAATAGTCCTGGATGGTGGTATTGTACATAAGTCCATCTCGATAGGAGAAATAAGTTCCAGTGCTCCGTAGCACTACAGTGTGATTACAATGAACACCAATGTGTTGCATATTTTCAAAGAATTAGAAGCATGAATTTGGGATGTTCCAAAAATAAGGGAATAATAAATGTTTGGGGTGGTGGATATGCTACTCAATCACCCTGATTTGATCATTAAACATTGTATATGTGTATTGAAATATTGCACAGTACCCTATAGATATGTACAATTGTCAGCTGTCAATTAAAAAAAATCACAACAAAATTTTTTTTTAGTTTGAACATTGAAAATTCTGACCATAAAATTACTATTTGATATTAACTCTCTATTTTCATTTCTTTTACATTGCAATCATTTTTAATGCTAGCACCTTATAAGGCTATTCATATTTTTCTGAAAGTAATGAATGATCTGGTTGGCAATCTAGTTTTTTCCAATATTAGGTGTATCCAAATATAATTTAAATTCCGTAAAATTTACTCTTTTGGTTATACAGTTGCATGTGCTTTGATGAATATAAACAGATATATAACCATCACCAAAAAAATGATATTGGGCATCTTCATCAACCCATAAAATACTCTTATAACTCTTTGTGGTCAGTCTCTTTTCCCAGTTCCATGACCACAAATGATATGATTGGACTCCTTTTAGTTTTGTCTTTTCGGAATGTCTTGTACATGAAATTGCTCATCTGACTGTTTCTATCTTTCTTCACTTAGAATAATGAATGCATTTGACATTTAGTAGTTTGTTCCTTTTAGTTTCTAAATAACACTCCATTATATGAGTATTAAAAAATGCTTATCTGCTTAGTGACTGATGAATATTTGGGCTGTTTTCAGTTTTCAGTGATTATAAATAAATTTGCTGTAAGCATTCACGTATAGGTTTTTGTGTAAATATGAACTTTAATTTTCCTTGGATAGATGCCTAGGGGTAGAATTTCTGGGTCATATGTCAAATATGTGCCTAACTTTTAAAGACGTTATAATAAGTTTGCAAATTCTTTTCCAAAGTAGCTGTACCATTTGGCATTTCCAGCAACAATGTTTGAGAGTTTTGATTGTTTCATGTATTTGTCAGTAAATGATATTGTTAACTTTTGAATTTTAATAATTCTAATATTTGCATAATAGTAGCTCATAATAGTTTTGATTTGCATCCCTGGCTAAAAATGTTGAGCACTTTTATGTGGATATCTGAAATTTATATTTTTTCCTTGGTGAAGTCAGAATATTGTCAAGTTAGTTCTGAACAAATTCCAATAGCTGCCCATCTCTAAACTACATGCTTAATTAAAACAAAACACCTATTTGTGTTAAAAAGTGCCAACTTTTTAACGGTGTCAACCAAATTCAGTGCAAATTAAAGAATGGATACACCATTTCTGAAAGACAAGGATGATATGTACAATGAAACATTATTCAGTATTATAAAATGAAAATGAAATCTTGTTCAGTCTTATAAAGAAGTAAATACTGTTACATGCTATGAATTAGATGAAGCTTGAGGACGTCATGCTAAGTGAAATAATCCAGTAAGAAGAAGATAAATAAAACATGATTCCACATGCATGAGATATCTAAAATAGCCAAACTTGAAGAGGAAAAAAATAGAATGGTGATTGCTGGGGGTGACACAGGGCGGGGGGGAGGGGGAAGTTGTATTTATTAAAAGTTACTTATTTGCATAATGAAAAACGTCTAGATTTGTTGCACAGCAAAGTACAAACAGTTAATGCTACTGCACTGTCTACTTCAAATGGTGAAGGTGGTAAGTATTATGTGTGTGTGTGTGTGTGTGTGTGTGTGTGTGTGTGTGTGTGTGTGTTTTTACCAAAATAAAAACAATAAATTGAGTTGAGGATCATTCTGTAATCTTGAAGGAAAAAAAAAACTTGAGTACATTACGTTTCACTTTTTTATCTTTCCGTCTAAAAAATTTCTGCCCAATATTAAAGTCACATCTGAAATTTTATAAAAATAAGGACATTCTTTACTGTCTACAGTCAATCTGTCACATTCAAGATTGTTGTCCATTATGGCATTATAGTTTAAATCACTCTTAAAATCACAGATAATACTGCATACCATTATTAGCTATTTTATGCTTGCAACGCTGAAATTTTCAATTGGATTACTTACAACATTAGCCAAGAATTGTGGCTTACAATTATTTGTGCACATATTTTGCATATATTATATATATATTTGTATATATTACTTCATATTGTCTAGTCATATATTAAATCTTAAACATAAAAATGAATAAATAAGTAAAAGTGACTTTAGGTCTCTATTTCAGCCTGGGATAAAATATGATATTGATAGTGGATAGAAAAGACTATCTTACGGCAATTCTAGAAAAAAATTTGCTTTTGGAGCCTCAGAGAAATGTGTGTTAAGGAGACATTACATTGATCCTTTCTTCTCCCCTCTTCCAATTTCATTCATTTATTATACCATCTTTCATTAGTTTCTAAAAGTTTTTTTGGAAACCAAACTTAAAGGTTACTGTTAATTCTGTAGATATCTACATTTTTAATCCATTATTGACTTCTGGAAATGCTGTAAGAAATGTGTCATGAAATTATAATGATGTCAAAACTTCCACACTTGAAATTCCATGTCACATCCTTTTCTACCCAGTGGGTGACATAACTTTGACTTTGGCAGCCACATACTGAAGATACTAAGGTAAAAAATGGGGGACGCTTTAGTTCTTGAATCACCTCTTGGCAGAGAAGACATTCATTGTAAAAAGACATCCTTTTTGTAATTTACATGAGTAAGAAATACATGCCTATCATGCTTGAGCCATTATACATTGTTGAGTTTATTTAATATGTTACACAGAAATATTTTTAAAGATACTCTTGTATTCAGTACATAATGTACTCATTTATGAATGATTTATTCATGTCAAATATAGGCAAGCTAGGGTTTTATTTGTCTTGAACATTTTAGTTATGCCCAGTCAATGGAACAATGCCTTGAATATAGTAGGTGTGCAATCAGTGTTTACCTCTTGGATAAATAAATACTACTACTTTTGACAAGATAATTACCTCAATTATGCATTCAGCAGCTTCTAATAAATAGGTAATAGATGAATAGTTTATAACCAATAAAAAATGAATAATATGCCTACTATGAGTCAAATTCTCTGCTACTTAGGGTTATACATAGTTGTAAATATGACATATATATTCACTAGTCTCAATCAAATGTAGAATCTCATGAGAAAAAGTGATGGACTTAGAAAATAAAAAGAAAAAAGTAGTGAAGGTCATGGCAGACGGAATGCATGAGAGTGCGGATGCAAGCAATCTAAAATACGGTGGTGCTAGTGGGATGAAAAAAATAAGTATCGATGGGATTAAAGAGTTAGAAAAGTTGTCCTCCTTGGATGATGGGGATTCAAGAGAAAGAGAAGTTCAGGATTAATTGAAAGCTTTTATTTGAAATGTTGAGAAGATGGTGGTGCCGTATGGAGACAGGGTAAATTGGAAGAGAAACAGGTTTGGAGGAAGATGATGAGTTTAGCTTCAGGCATGAGTGATTTGAGGTGATTAAAAATGTCCAACAGGTAACTAAAGAGATATGCTGGGAACTAAGAAGAGAGGTGTGAATTTGAGAATTCGAGGTAGGAAAAGATAGTCTACAGACAAACATCAGCCATGGAAATGGATGGGTCAGCTCAAAGAGATCATGTCTGAGTAAGGCTTAGAATCAAAACCTGAGCAATCTCTATTGTCTTCTCACAGTCAATTAACAATATGTATCCATGGTGAATACCAAAGGCGAAGGGTTCCAAAGGGTACATTTGCTTTGAAAACACTATTCATTACTGACAATGGAGCAGCTGCTGCTGGGAAGCCTTGTGTACGATCATCATGTCTAGAACTGGGATTCTGAGGGAAGATAAATGCTATGAAAACAATTGCTTGTCAATCCAAAAGATGATTTTCTCAAATACATTTGGTATCTGTAACCCACAATTTCTTTGGTAAGCCAGCTGATCATCCATTTCAAGGTGTGACTATCTGGAAACAATGGGATTTGCTGATGGAGGTCGTAAAATGGAACTTGTCTCTTGAAATGAGTATGTCTACAGGGCTCCAAGACTCACCACATTATTCTCAACATGAAGATGTCCAGGTTGGAGCTGACTACATCTCCACTGAGAACTCAGTCTTGCTAAGATTTATTCCAGAAACAAATATCTGTGTGTCTTGCTTTCACCCAACCATAGCTCACAAAACTCCAGCACAAAACCTAAGGTAAATGAAAAAAATTATTCTGGGGAGAGATTAGAGATTTTACAGGTCAGGAATCATAGAAATGATGTAACTCACAAAGTCTTTTCCTCTGTTTTGGGAAAAAAGACTGTTGATAGAAATGTCTCCTTCCTATCAGAATCTTACATATTTGTGAACATCAGTTCAATTTCCCCCAAATATTTAAAAATATTTTAAAAATTCAAAAAGTATGTACTAAGGTTTCTATGATATGCCAGGTACTATGCTTGTCACTGAGATTAAAACAGTCAACAAAAATTAACATAATGCCCAATGTCCTCATGGAGTTTTTTTTTTTCTGGTTTAGAATAGAAATATTATACATATAACCATATCAATTTTTTAAAAATTAGAACCTTCTCCAACCTGTGATAGGTGCTATGATTAGGAGGTAAGTAATGCTATTTATGAATGTGTATTGCTGTTTTAAGAACACAAGCATTAGACTCTTAGCTTTCTCTGATTAGTCATGTAGGCTTGGCCAAGCCACCTCTGAAAAGTGGGAATAGTAACTGAAGTTACTTGATAAAGCTGATGTGATGATTAAATGAGGGAATACTAAGTACTAACACCCAGTAAAGTTCCCCCTTTAAGAGCTCGATGTTATTAGGGGAGCTGATTATCAGAAAAATGTGAGTCAGTGTCAGTGACTGCTTTCATTGAACAGTGACATGTGACTGAATTATAAAAGGTTGACTTGAAGAGAAGAGCATTCTGATAAGAGGAGACAAAGTGTGATGGGGGAAGAACAGAAATAAAAATGAAGAAAAATTGTGACTAAAGGACTTGGCAAAAGGGTTACTTAGCTCTATGAGGCGGTTTGATAGGTAAGCAGGCCACAAAGAGGGATCCTTGTGGGCTATGTTAAAGGCCAACAGTGTTTGTCAATTGGATAAATACAAACTTACTGCTTTTGACAAGATAATTAGCTCAATTATGCATTCAACAACTACTAACAAGTAGGTAATAGATAAATAGTTTATAACCAATAAAAAGAGAATAATATGTCTCTTATGAGTCATATTCTCTGTTGCTTGGGGCTCTACATAGTTGTAAATATGACATACATATTCACTAGTCTCAACATGTGAAAGCTATTGTTATACTTTAAGTAGAGGTATGACACAAGCGTCTCAAAGACTGTCTGGCTACAACATTGGTGGCTTCAAAATACTGTTGTCAGAGGGCGTTGTAGATGATCAATTGATTGAAGAAGGTGGGAATCTGGAGCGCTGAAGGAATTGTTTTGAACCGTGTTTTCTTAAATTCTACGATTTGACTTAGATGGATGTTCATTAGGTCCGATTGACAAGACTGTGTTGAGCTACTTCTAGGCTGGAGGGGTCAAGTCAGGCTAGGTAGGAAAGGGAGATCCTGGATGAGCTACTTCTTTACATCCTTCCTCTCACAGACATCACTGCTGTTTGGCTGTTGCTGTCCAGCAGGAATTGCAATGACCTAGAACAGAGCCTCTAATTAGCTCTATCAGCTTCTCTGAATTGTGAGTCACTGTAATCCTCACAAAAATTATAGGGCTGGACAGATTTTTACCACTAGATTTGATTATTTATAAGTTTTGTGCTTTATATGAAGTTAAAGAAAAATTATTCATAATTTCTATAATGTGAGTTATGATTATTATTCCCTGGAATGTCTATCCTTTACCCAGTATCATGATTCTGCATCTCTATGAATAAAAGTAGCAATAAAATGATGACACTAACAGGCAGAATTAGTTGCTTGCTCACTTTTTGGCAGGCAATAGGCTTAACCCTTTACAAGATCATTTAGGTTCTTTCAAGGACTCTGTGTGGATGGTGTTTTTAATTCCTTTTTATGTATAAGGAAATAATGTCTCGAAAAGGTTAAGATAATTTTCAAATGACCATCAAGCATATGACAGACTTGTCTTGACCTCAAACCTGTGCCTTTGAGCAGTGAGCATATTGCCAAATCATCCTCAAAGTGTGATTTCTCAAAATGTGTTTTCTCAAAGACACCATCTGATTACATATGAAAAGAGCCCTGACCTCAATCTCTGGTATCTCAGACAAATAAAAACATCCTGTCTGTGGCATGCACCTCTTCTATAAAAGAAAACATTGAAAAATCTTCATTCACTGTATTCGGTGTTAACCTACAATGACTTTTTTCCCCCACAAGTTATGATTGACAAATTTCAAAAGGAAAGGAACTACATTGTTTTATTTTAGCTTTCTAAAGATCTCATCCAAAGGGCACAAACCTGGAAAATCCAGTAAATGCTTCAGTCTTAGTTCCTGGCACTCAATCCTTTGCTAAAACCAATGCCAGAACTTTTAGAAATTGGCATGAACTAACAGATTAAAAGCTTTCCTGTGGCTTCTAGAAGATAATACTTCATTATTTAATGCTATATACTCAAAGAAAAGACAGCCTAAGCAGAATGAATGGCCATTTTCCTGCACGGAAGAGTACAGAGCCATGACATATCATCATGCTGCATTGACTCCACAAATCCACAAATCTTTATTCCTCAGGCAGGGAGAAGCCATATCTTCTTGCACTCTGCCCACTTAGACTTCAAGGTCCATGTTTACCATCAGTGCTTTCATGAACTTCTTTTTTTTTTTCTTTCTTTTTGAGGAAACTTGATTTCTGGCAATAAACAATCTCATCATGGGTTTTCCCCATTGCTTTTCCAATATGGAAGACTCGTTTGTCAACACTGGTTAATTGGCCATAGTCCTGGCTCTTAAAAAACAGATGAGAGCATTAGAGAGAAGCAATGTTCTTTAAAATGCTGAGTAAGGTTTGCATTTGTTTTCCATGACAGGGGACCTCGGTGCTGATAACATTCAAGTGGGCTATACATGTGTCTACAAGCAAGGGAATGAAACAAAACAAAGCAGAAGAGGAGAGACTTCCTCAATTACATTATAATCATCATGGCTTTCATTGTTTCTGACAGATAATCCTTGTTTGGGATGGGGAAGGAAAAAACAAGAAACGAGCAATGTAAGAGAGTGAGAGATTTATTAGGAAAAGATGACCCCGATTATATTAATTTGGCAAAAGCAGCTTTTTGGCTGTTTGCTGTTTTTTTTTTTTTTAAGAACATCTTCTTCCTCTAAAGCAGCTCTGAAGAGTATCAGTGGTTCACCAGAGTTCTTCCTTCTCTGGAGGGAGGAAAGGGTTAGAGAAATGAGTTAGCTCAGATACTAGAACCTGGATCTGCTGCTCGGGAAGACTGGAAATAGAGTGGACAGGCCACAGAGAATGGCTTGCAGACTGGCCCCATGCATGTAGACAATATTACACACACACAAAAGCTAAGGAGTTGACTAGCAAGCAGAAGTCACGTATAATTTAATGCAAATGTAAGTATCTAGTGTACACTTAATTTTATATACATATTTATTTTGCTCCCTGACAATTCCATCATCACGATGTATTCTGAAAAACAACTATTAAGGAGACGGGGAAAGAGCAGAGAGACAGGTACAAAAAGACCTTATATTCTCTCTTCCAATAAGTACACAGGCTTCTCAGACTCCAGAAGTAGTGTACATTGTTCCCCAGGGACATCAAAACAGCCAGTGCAAACACCTGCACTCTTCAAATGAACTACAGTAATGAGCTTCTACATACACAGAGCTGGAGATGTGCAGCAGAGAGTACTGAGAGCAAACGTACAAGGGATATAAAGGAGTAGAGATGAAACAGGCCCTAGAATAAATGAAGACACCCATAACTAGGCGTAAGATGCAAAGACTATTTGGCTATTAGGTTGAGTTCAACTTACCTTAGCCCAACCAACTTCCATGCAAGTTCATGGTCTTCAGTATGGAGATAATGGATAGATTTGCAACAAACTTCTACTCCTTTTCCAATGACAAGGTCAATCAAGACTCGAGGCTTATCCATGACTGTGGTACCTTCATCTTTCACTTTGTTTATGTCCTCCTGACTAATCACATTCTCCTCAAACAGGTCATCCAAAAAGACATTTATTGTACCCACACCCACTGAATGGATAAACAACCTTCTCTCTCTCTCTTTGTTTTTTTTTTAGGCATTCATTTGTTGGAAGCACAAATATTTGTCAAATACTGAACATAGCACAATTTCCCTCTCAATTTACTAAAAGAGAAACAATCATTTCAGTATTCCCCAGCCAAATTTTCCTCTCCCTCAGTACAGTAATCTCAAGGAATTATCTTATGCTTTGCATTTAGCTGATATAATTCTTTCTGATCCTAGTGTTGCCCACATGTGATCCCTGTGGGGCCTAGGAGACTTAATTTTGTTATTATTATTATTATTATTATTTTGCCAATCTTCTGAAAATCAGAAACTGTTCTGCTCTGACCTGCACCAATTTTTTAAACTCTAAAGGGTGTAGACAGGCTGTGTGTGTTGAAAACATCAGCTGCTGATTCCCTTCCAGTGTTTTTTCTCATCTTCAGCTAACTCAAAATTATTTAAATTCTATTTAAATTCTAATAAGACTAACAAAATTATAACAGATACCAGTAGAATCCCAGACACTTTCTGGCATTTTCTTCAACTTCAAAAATTTTGTGAAAGTGTGGCTGATCTTCTCTCCTTCCATCTTTCCTGTCCGTCTTCCTTCCACTTCAAGGCTGCTTGTGTAAATCTTCACTAAGCCTAATAAGAGAGGAAGTCTTTTCCTAAAATAGTTTCTTTTAAGGACCTCTCTTCTTAGGATAGGAAAGACTCACGAGCCATGGATTCACACAGTGCATACGGTATGCAATTGTAACAGCAGGTGATGCAGCCTTCTTTTGTAAAGAAGGGCATTTGCACAGACTAAGAAATGATTACACCTACATATATGTGCTTATAATTATTATTTTCTAAGAAGCTCTTAATACTGTTGTCATTTCCCATGACCTATTCAGGTCACTGAACCTCAGATCATAGCAGGAATTCTCCCCAGAAGATATTTGCTTCACCATTTCTTTGGGCGTGAGAAATGGGAATAAGAAAGAAATAAGAGGGCATAGCAGAGTTAAAAACATGAGATAAAGTCGGGCTCCGTGGCTCAGCCTGTAATCCCGCGCCTTTGGGAGGCTGAGGTGAGTGGATTGCCTGAGCCCTGGGGTTCGAGACCCGCCTGGGCAGTGAGACCTCATCTCTACAATAAATCAAAAAAAATTTAACCAGGCGTGGTAGTGCACGCCTGTAATTCCGGCTACTTGGAAGGCTGAGGCAGAAGGATCGCCGGAGCCCAGCAGGTCGAGGCTGCGGTGGCCGGGAGCGGCCACTGCACTCCAGTCTGGTCGACACAGTGAGACTCCAACTCCAAAAAACAAAACAAACAAAAAAAAAACATGCGATAAAGAATATTTAATTCTTTGAGGTTTAAATTGAAAGTGAAATCAGAATATGGGACAGTTTTGCCACTCAGCTCAAATTCTAAGACTCCCTCTTTTAAAAACTGTGGGAAAATTACACATTATGTGTAATTTACCACCTTAGCCATTTTTTCAGGACCCAGTTCAAGTGGCATTAAATGCATTCACATTGTAGTGCAGCCATCGCCACCATCCATCTCCACAAGTCTTTTCCTGGAAACTCAAAACTCTGCACCCATGAAACCGTCACTTCTCATTTTCCCCTTCCACTGAGCCCTGGCAATCACCATTCTACATTCTGTCTTTATGAATTTGATTATTCGAGGTGCCTTATGTAAGTGAAATTAAATAGCATTCCTCTTTGGTGAATGATTTATTTCACTTAGCATAATGTCCTCAAGGCTTATTCATGTTGTAGCATGGGTCGCAAGTTTTTTTCCTGTTTAAGTCTGAATAATATTTCATTCTGTGTATGTAACACATTTTCTTTAACAATTCACCTGTGAAAGAACACGTTTTTTTTTCCCATCTTTTTGTTTTGTGGCTAATGCTGCTAAGAACGTACATGTACAAATAAGTCTTTCAGACTCTGCTCTTATTTATTTTGGCTATATACCCAGAAGTTGAATTGCCATATCATAGAGTCATTCTATTTTATTTGTGTGTGTGTTTGTGTATGTGTAGTTATCATACTGTCTTTCATGGCAAGTGCACCATTTTACATTCCCACATACAAAGCGCATGGGTAGCCATTTTTCTGATCCTTGTCAAAACATGTTATATTCTTTCCTATTATTTTGATACTATCCAATATAATGGATGTGAGATGGACTAAGACATCTTAACTCATTGCTTTACCCAGTCTTTGGGCTGTTTTCAGGCACAGGAATACTGTGTGCCCCTGTGAAATATTTTTGCTTTTTGGAATGAAAATGCTTTCTTACTTAAGGCTCTTTCTTTTCAGCTGCCTTTGATTTAAAACACACTGCATCACAGGGATTAAGAGAACAGACACTGAAGCCAGGATGGTTGAGTGAATATTTTACCAACTATTTTCAGGCAAGAAATTCAACTGTGTCTCAGTTTCTCATCTGCCAAGCAAGTTTGATAATTATTCCCACCTTGTAGTGTCATTATGAGTATTTAACAAATCAATACAATTTGTTAAAATAGTGTCTTCCACAAAATAATCCCTCAATAACTATTGTTGTGTAACAATTCCTATTCGTTTCATTAATTAATTCAACACAAATATCCAACAGTTATTTACTGAGGACCAATTATATGTGCCAGACAAATTATATTAGAGATATAGCAATAATGATCAAAACAGACAAAAATTTCTGCCCTATTTGAGGGTTTATTTATAGTGAGAGAGAAACCTGTACTCATTCAATGCATGCAAAATACTTCATATGAAGAGAATTTTAGCAATGAAAAGTAAAATATTCTCAGTAAATTTCAGTAATTGTATTTTTCGCTAATATATTTGTATTAGCTTATATGTGTGACCTAATGTGATATACATTTAAAATCTGGGCTTGGTGACACAGTTTAAGTGCTCACAAGCCCAGGAATACACCGAGTGAGGCAAATTGGAGTGGAAAGGCCTGTGGTAGACATGGTCCTCTCTGAAGGAACAGGGCTTCTCAGAACCAAATAGTTTTGCCTATGAGAATGAAGATCCAGCTTACGTTTTCATTTTATGTGTACTGTACCTCTCACAGAAATATTTTTCAATAGGTTTGCCGTTGTTCTGAGACACTACACAGATTAGACAAAGCTTGTCTGTGGTTCACATGTGACCTGCAGTCACTGATATGCCCTCTGTGGTTTTGGAAAATAATTATTTTCTCGAGAATAGAATCTTCAGTCCTGGCAGTGTGTAGTAGAACATTTTGGAAATTTTAATCTATGGTTTTTTTTAAAGTAGTCTTTTCTTTCCCTCTCACTTTTCCAAACAAGTTCATAGTAGGCATTGGGTTCTGTGGCCTTTGGGAATATATATAGAAGACTAGAAATTAGAGATGGCCAGAAACAGACTCGGATCTAGAGCAAGAAGAGGACAAGGCAAAAAAGAATGGGAACTTCACTGTGGAAATCACAGAAAAGAATATTATTCTCACAACAGTTTCCTTCTCATGGATTGGGAGAAAAGAGGGGGTGTTTGAGTTTCCAACCAGCCAGTAAAACACATAGTCCAAGGAAGTACCATGAGATGGTGCCTCACTACAGCTCAGGCCCAAGTTATACCTGTAGAAAGCAACACAGTAGATACCAGGATTCTCAAACTCAGTCATTGGTCCTAGCTCTCTTGAAGCCAACCAGAGAACTCTTAGATATGACAGTCTAATGATGGATTTCAGCGAAAAATGTCAATGATAATGTTTTCAGGGAAAGAGAAAGATTTTCTCTTCTTGTTTTCCTGAAGACTACTAAAGCCTATGTGAATCTGGTAAGGCTTCAGTAAGGGCAAGAGCTCTTATAATAACTACAATTCAATTATCTAAAATCCTCTTTGAATAGGGACTTGACTTCAGAATATAATTTGAAGTCAGGTATACTAACCAAAAATAAATTCATGATGTGCTAAATAAGAGGTAGCGCTTTAAATGACAGGTAGAGACCTAAAAATTTAGATGAAGGCTCATATCAGATTTCTTGAATTTTATTTGCTGCTGACAATTCATATTTGCCATTATATATAAAAGTGTGGAATTAGAAAGTAAATATGATACAGAGGAAGAAGGTCCTAATTGCTGGTCTATTTAAGTCATCTCTAACTCTTTGAGGCGGCCCAACTATTCATCTATCATTTCTCCTTGGTCTACTCTTGGGTATAAACATTCTGGAACAAGTTTACTGAAAATACATTAGTGGGACAATTAGTCAAAAGTAAGATTTTCCTTTTCCATAGACTGTCCCCTCTTCCCAGATTTGAAGTCAAATCATCCATTTGAATATACAACATGAGTTATATGAGATGTTGAGTGAGTTAAACTGTTTAAGCCTTGGTTTTCTCATGTATACTGTTACCACCTCTGTATCATTCCTATTACTATGTTTACTGTGATCATTTAATATAATGTGTCTAAAATCATTTCCCGGCCATAAGTAAAAGTGAATGCTGTTACATTAGGAATAATCTTAAAGAAGAAGGTATCCTAGTGACTTATTTTTTTTTTTATGAAGTACACACTTTTTGTGTCAAACATGACAAAATATGTTTCCATTTTATGAAGAGTACTAATTCTCTAAGGTTAGACGGTTAGACGGTTGCCTGACACAAGGACCTCCTCACTTATTCTTGGGCACTCTGTGTGTTGTGTTGTTTGCTCCAAATCCTAGTACTATGACTGAATGGATGTAGAACATCAGCAAGTAAGATAGGTTTCAGTGTCTGCCCTTAAGGAGTTTATTTGGGACAGATAAGGAATAAGCATAGGAAAAAATTACATGATAATACAGGAGTGTTACAGACTAAAAGGGCTATAGATGGAATAGTTTAATATGCTTCCAAGCAAACAGAAATATTTCACAGAGGCAACAGGAAATACTTCCACAACCTATAGGATGAAGGTGTTTAGACAAGTACTGAAAGAAGTTAATTGTTTGCTAATAGCTTGTTCTAGCTTCTGTACTCGATTGTTCAGCCAGCCTGACAACACTAATAAAATGGAATTTGCATCCCAGAAAGGCAGATGAAATTGTGACTTCCAGAAAATAAGTCTTGCCCAAGATAACATGGCCAGGGAACGTAAGAAGAGTGATTGAATTACTTAAGTGCAAAGACCACAGCTATGTATCTGTACAGTACAGAGTTGAGAAACCAGGGTAATTCAGACACTGACAATAATAGGAACAAAAATCAAGAAGTGGAAATAATGTAAATTAAGGAAGGGACGTAAAGACTTTTGACTGGAGCAGAAATAAATTTTGAGAAACTTGATCCAAATTAAGGATTATGACAATCACTGTGAATGTGGAATTCAAACTGTAAGTAACAAATGATAATTGTGACCCATTGTTGCTTCTTGAGTACACTGATCACATTTTATCTTCCTGAGATAGCCATATTGAGTGTTTCATGTTTGCTACATCTTGAAATAAATCTTTGATCCATGTTAATCCTGGTAATACAACTATTTAAAAATACTGAATCACTCCAGAAGACTATTAAAATTTCAAAGAGTGAGGCTTGGGTTGCTGTATATTTATAATGCTTTAAGGCAGTTGCACCTTCAGTTGAAAATCTCTGACTGGGGGATTTACCTCTGTAATTGATAATAGAAAGATTCTCTAGTACATTACAATCTTTGAGGAATTGCTAAAGGACAAAAGCTGGGTTTGAGCGACAGGGACACTGGAACTGGAAAATGGGGAGGGAACACCTGGTATTTGGGGTTACCAGGAGACATGTCACAGAGTGAGGAGACAGGCTGGGGCAAGAATGAGCTTGCCTGGATTGGTAGGGAAACATGAAGCGTGAGAGTCCACTTGGACTTTTCAGAGTCCAATCCCTACAGTGGAACCCTGAGAGATAGTGAAACTCAGCAAGATGCTTGCTTCTAAGCCAAAAGTCTTGAGAGATACTGAATCTAAATGGTCATATGTTACTTGCTTGTTGGCAGAAATAAAAGCAAACAACACTCTGGTGGAAAGTTTTCCTAGTTAAGTCCACTGAATATCAAGATGCATATTCACATACAAACACTAAAACACAGTAGAAAGTAAGCACACTTGAGTGGAAGTCACCAGAAACAAGAAGTTTAGAGACGAAGGAATTCCAGATACTGGAATATTCTGATAAAAAATACAGATGATCTGTGAGCATTATAAGGCATTCACTTTAAAACAAGTTTTTTAAAGACTAGCACTTATGAAAATACAAACTTCAATCACTGAAATAAAAATAAAAACTCAAAGAACAGGTTAAGGGCTAAATTCTGACATTATTTCTCTTATCAAGTTTCTAACAAAGGGATCTGGAGACACATGCCCTACAAAGCCACCTCAGATAGGTTTTTATTAGCCGTATATAATATGACTTCTTTTCCAACCTGACTCTCACATAATATCACATTACAAATAAAGTTTTAAAAATCAAATATATTTTATGACCCTACAAAATCATCTCAGGGAAACTTGCATCTGTGTAGAATTCCCTTCTTAGGGAATCCCAGAATCTAGGCACCTTTTGAAACATGTATCACTTATGCACTTATTCTGCCTGAAGGCTGATATTTAGAGACTTAATCTTCATATCACGAGCCTTGGCTTCTCCAACCCTCATCATCATAAATCAACTTTTCTTTTACTAATACGTACATTATTTAGATGGAGCTTAACAATACTTTCTACCAATTGTCAGAAAACTTTTAAAATCCACCTATGACCTGCAAGTACCCTGCTTGGAGATGTCCCACCTTCCTGGGGTTGGCCTATGTGAATTTCTACATGAATTGATTTATGCTTTGCCCGTAACTTCTGACTCCCTAAAAATGTATTAAGTCAAGTTCTAATTCAACCAACCATTGTGGGCACATATTCTCAGGAACGTTTGAGGCTGTTCAACGGGCCTGGGTCACTCACATTTGACTCAGAATAAACATTTTAAACTATTTTACTGAGTTTGGTATCTTTCATCAATGAGGTTAAGTACACACCTGTAAGAGAATTGATGAAATGAAAGATAAATACAAACACGTTATTCAGAAAGCAGCAAAAATAAATAAGAAGATGGAGACTATTATAGAGACTAAGAGATGGGGAGGTTAGAAAAAGAAAGTCTAGTTCATTAGTAATATTATATTTATACTGCTGCCATAAAAAAAATAACCACAGATTTACTGGCTTAAAACAATAGAAATGTGTTATCTCATAGTTTTGTAGGTTAGGAGTCTGACACAGGCTTTACTGGGCTAAAATCAAGAGTTGGCAGGGTTACATTCATTACTAAAAAATCTGGGATGTAATCTTCTTCTAAACTCATTCAGGTTGTAGGCTGAATCTATTTCCTGATAGTTGTAGTACTAAAAGAAACATGCAGATTATTTATATACTTCCTATGCCCAAACAACACAAAATCTTCATCCCATAAACTGGTCTGTACAACGATGACATTTAGTTTATCTTTAAAGTCTGAAGATATTCTAGGTGTTAAATAATGGAATTACAGTGCGGCTGCTATATTTGGAATGCCTGGGGGATGGTTCATGCTATAAGTACTGTGAAGATACCATGAGATGCCATGAAATATAAACAATAAAAAACTAAACAACAAAAGTCCAGAGTTTGGGGAGAAAGTAAGTGCCTTTTATAGTAAAATCGTGTCATTAAAAAAAACTCAAGTCACTAACTTTAGACCACATAAACTACTAGAGTGATATTAGCAGAAATGAAGCTTATTTAGTTACATTATGTCAGCTTTTACTTCTCTCTTTTATTCTCGGCTGCCCTAAGCATATTCCTCATGAAAAACTGTTTTTTCACAAAAGCTAACCCAATACACACCCAGCTAATTTATTTTTGTTTTCTTCTTTTTTGATTTGGAGTCTCACTCTGTCGCCCAGACTGGAGAGCAATGGCTGCTCCCAGTCACCAAGCATCTACCCGCTGGGCTCCAGCGATCCTTCCGCCTCAGCCTTCCAAGTAGCTGGAGCTATAGGTGCGCGCTACCACCCCCGGCTAATTTTTGATTTATTGTAGACATGAGGACTGGCCAAGTTGCCCACGCGGGTCTCGAACCCGCGGGCTCAGGCAATCCACTCACCTCAGCCTCCCAAAGGAGCGGGATTACAGGCTGAGCCACCGAGCCCGGCTTATTTTTGTTTCTTAACTGGAAAGCAAAAAGATTTTTTAAATCATGCTGGCAAATCTTCAGAAAGTAGATAAGCTAGGACAGACCCTGTGATTTTTGTTCAAGAGAGAGAGAGACAGAAAGAGAGAGAGAGAGAGAGAGAGAGAGAGAAGAGAAGAGAGAGAGAGAGAGAGAGAGAGAGAGAGAGAGAGAGAGAGATGAAAGGGGAGAGAGAGACAAAAGAGAGATGTGTGTGTGTGTCAGAGAGAGAGAGAGAGAGAGGTGATATGAGATGGTACAGATGTGGCAATAGTTGCTCAGGGATAATTCTGCAATAATTAACAGTGTCTACATTACCATGATGAGTTTACCATCCCCAAGTCTATTTCTGTGAGTACACAAAATTGTAGAATTAATGTTGTGTTACCTTGGACAATAGACTTAGCCTTAGTTGCCTAAACTATAGGATAAGATAACAGTAATTTAAGGATTGTTGTATGGATGAAATGACATAGTTTATATAGTCATATTTATATAGTGCTATGTACATGCAGATTTCATTTTTTTATTCATTTAACACATATGATGATCATATGAGATGAGTTGTACAATTAATCTTATTTTACAGATGAGAAAACGGAGGTAAAGAGTTTGCACGCATGGCCCTAGTCAAACAGTGAGTGCGTGATAGAGCTGGAATGCAAACCCAGGTGGTCTGACGGCATAGTCTGCTTTTACATTAATATGTTATGCTGTGCTTCAAAAACTAGTTGTAAACCGGGCTCGGTGGCTCAGCCTGTAATCCCGCGCCTTTGGGAGGCCGAGGAGAGTGGATTGCCTGAGCCCGTGGGTTCGAGACCTGCCTGGGCAACTTGGCGAGACCTCATCTCTACAATAAATCAAAAAATCAGTTGGGCGTGGTAGCGCATGCCTGTAATTCTGGCTACTTGGAAGGCTGATGCGGAGGGATCGCCGGAGCCCAGCAGGTCAAGGCTGCGGTGGCCGGGAGCGGCCACTGCACTCCAGTCTGGGTGACAGAGTGAGACTCCAACTCAAAAAGAAAACCTAGTTGTAAACTAGTCAGCAGGTGTCAGGCACATAGTAAGAGTTTAACACATTGTATTGATTGCTAGAATTAGATTAGAGTTGTAATTTTGTACCACCCTGAAAGCTGATGCTGTGCCACTTGCTTCCTTTTGTACTTTTTAGACTAAACCTTTATACTGTGCCCTTATAAGCACCTTGCGAGCTGGATGTCACAGGCAAGTAGTAGCAGCTTCACCAGATGAATAATGGGCCTCCACAGTTGCCAGAGGGATCAGATAAGTCTGAATGAGAATCCCTAGGCCAGCTCATCCCTAGGTCAGCTCTCTGTGTTATCAGAAGCCACCTCTCTTGTGAGCACTGTGTCAAGATGTCTAAGGCAAGGAAGGTGATCTTGAGGTTGGGGTCTGCTTTCAAAAGGCTTGGCATACACTGATGTACAAAAGAATAAGCACAGGAAAAAGAAATAAGACAACAGAAGAGAGCAAAGGATCCTCTCAATGGAGGGACAAACTAAGAGTGTTATACAAGGATTTCAGAAAAGGATTAATTTAAAAGTGCTATAGGCTTTAAAGAATAACAGGGTTTAAAATATATGAAGACAGAACGTAAGCAACTACAGTTAGGGACAGCCTACAGCTTACCAGGTGTTGTGGTGAATGCTTTAAGGAAAATGGGATATTGTTCATTTATCATCACTGTAAAGAACATGTTAGTGCTACATCTCCATTTCACAGATAGCAAACTGTCCTCACCTGGATTAAAACTCTTGCAGGAAGTCACATTGCTCATATTCAGTAGAGATCAAATTTAAGTTCACTTCCAATTCCAAAACTCAAGTTCCTTCACGTGCAAATTCAAGAAAGAAAAGGGAATTCCAAGCATGTAGAACAGCATAAAAATTGAAAGCACAAAATCAGGACTCATAAATGAAAACAGGGACAAGAATGCCTGCTATATAGCAATGTAAAAAGAAAATTGTCCAGGTGAACTGGCTTTTTATAAAGTACTTATCACTAACTGCTGATCTCTTCTTTATTTATTGTCTGTCTCTCTTTACTACAAAATAAGCCACAGTAGGGAATGAATTGTTCGACCTCTTTGCTTCTCTATCCACATCACTTAAAACAACACTTGCTGTCTAGGGGCTCAGCAGTATGTACAAAATTGTAAAACATAAATGGTTTAGAGTAAAAGGAAGAACAAATACCATATACCACAAATTTGTGAGTGAAAACTCATTTAGAAATGTATTTGACAATGTAAGGTAATCAGTTTAAAATTCAAAACTAAACCATGATGTTAAATGTAGAATGGATAAACATAAATTATTGAATTTAATGATAAAGCACTTCCTCATTTATTTTTATTCATTAAATATACATTTGTAGAGTGTCTATCAATGTCAGACACTGAATTAGGATCTAGGGATTTAACACAATAATACAATAATGTCCTTTTCCCTAAGAATTTTTGCTGACTACTACAGAAAGCAGATGTGAGTTAATAATTAAAACACAATTGTAGTTACAAAACTAATGTCTGTGTGATAGGGCAGGTAATTCATGTAATCAATTGTTTTACAGCTAGATGAACAGGGCTGGCAATAACTTTTGCAGAGAATAAATGTTTTGGGTTATATTGATCTTTCATAAGTTTTATATAAGCTAGAACAATTCAATAAAAACTTAGTATCCATCTAAATGACTCAAAAATATTCACTGTGACCCAAGTAAATACATATTGTGCTCAGTGCAAATAGTAAGAGATCATAAGAATATAGAGTCTTGGCTTCATAAAGTTTACATTCCAGTACAAAAGAGAGTTAAGAAGTCCACAGACCAAGAAGTAAAATGAATAAACGCAATAAATAAAAGACCAACAAATGCAGGTTATAATGCATACTATGAAGGACAACTATGTAAAGGGGTGAGTGAATTTTTTTCTGCTTCTGTATCCCATCACAAATTTGCTGACTTGACACAACACACATCTATTAACTCACAGTTCTAAGGGTCCGTTTGAAACAGGTTTCACTTGACTAAAATCAGGTCTCACTGGGCTATACGCCTTCTGGAGACTCTAGAGGGGAATTTTTTCTCTTATCTTTCCCAATATCCAGAGGCTGCCCACATTTCTTGGTTCTTGACCCTGTATCACTCTGATGTCTATTTCTGTTATTATATATATACCTGCTTCTTAACTCTGATTCTCCTGCCTGCCTCTTCCCCTTATAAAGACCCTGGTGATAATATCAGGCTTTTTTGGATGGGCAGAGTATTTTCTTCATCCAAGATTTTTAACTTAATCACACCTGCAAAGCCTCTTTTGTTATGTTAGGTAACATATTTGCAGGCGCTTGTCAGTAGAAACTGTGCAGGATTGAGAGTAGGTTAATTGTGCCTACCATGGAGGCAATGTTGGAAAACAAGGCAATGGAGCAGTGGAATTTGAATAGGAAGGTCAGGAAATTATCAATGAGTAGGTAAAGCCATGTGTGCAACAAAAGTTTCAATTCAGCCGGGCTCCGTGGCTCAGCCTGTAATCCCGCGCTTTGGGAGGCCGAGGTGAGTGGATTGCCAGAGCCCGTGGGTTTGAGACCCCCTGGGCAACTTGGCGAGACCTCATCTCTACAATAAATCAAAAAATCAGCCGGGCGTGGTAGCGCAAGCCTGTAGTTCCGGCTACTCGGAAGGCTGAGAAGAAAGGACCGCTGGAGCCCAGCAGGTCCAGGCTACAGTGGCCGGGAGCCGCCATTGCACTTCAGTCTGGGCGACAAAATGAGACTCCAACTCAAAAAAATAAAAATAAAAAAGTTTCAATTCAAAAGAAAGAATTCCCACAAATTGTAGAACTACTTAAATCATATACAGAACAGTTTCCTCATGTCTGGACATCAATTTTTAAACATTTAGACAAACTATAGGATATACAATTTTTAAATCTGAAAAATGAAGACAGACGGAAACTGCAACGAGTAATAGAACATTGTGACTTTAAGTCCATGTTACGTGTATTGTAAATTAAAGAGGATATGTAATTACATTATGGTTGTCATCACTATTAGAGAAAAGAGTTGGAAAAATTAAATGTATTAAATAATAATGTTGAAATCTCTAGTATGACTTGAAAATATCATTGTGAGATCATAATACCTCCTGCTTAAAAAAAAATATATATACATATATATGTATATATATATATATATTCTAGCTTTGTGAAAAAGGTCTAAAGCCACAAGTCTAGTCGTAATGATCACCTCTAGTTCCAGATATAATTTCTAAATGCCATTTACCACTAAAAGAGATAAAGGTGTCTTAGCGAAGCTAACCCCAGTCAGGGGTCATAAAATGTACAACATAAGCATGGAATGACTTCTTCAACCAGAAAGCAAGGATGCTCTCTTGGTTCATGTCAAAGAAACATAGGAGTTAAACCTAGGGACTTCCACAGGCAAAGGATGAAACATGTTATAGCTTTTAAAAACATGATATCTTTAAATAATTAGCATGCATGGAATATATAAAACGCAATGAGTGTATACTAATATTATAAGGAGTAGGAGAAAAAGAACTCAACTCTTGAGCATCAATGAAAGTAGTTAGAGCTCCAGTTAATTACTCTAAAATTTGATGATTAAGACAAATAATTAAGTGTTTATCTTTATCTTCCCATGTGAATTATGTTTCAGGTTAACACAATTAGGAGCTAGTACATAAGAAGAAATTGTTATATTAAAAATAAGTCCAGCTAATAAATGGAAAAAACGGTGGTGAAAAACCATGATTTCACAACTCGTGAAAGATAGGATCACGGCTCTATAGTCAAATGATGGCAAAATCGGTAGTTATGTTGATAGAAACCTTCATAAAGAAGAGATTGAACTGAACCCTAGATATTGTTAAATCATTAAAGCTGAGACAAGACGCAGGTGAGCGTTTTCAAGATGGCTGACTAAGGGCCTCCCAAATAGGTCTCCCTCTCCCTCCTCCATCCCTCCCTCCCTTAGCATCATCTGCCGATCCCACCCTTGTGCCAATGTGACTAGTGTTCAGGACCTGCTTACGCTTGAGGACATGTGGTATTCAGTTCTTTGCTTCTGTGATAGTTCAGTTAGTATGATGGTCTCCAACTGCATCCAAATAGTTGCAATGGCCATGATTCTGTTCTTCTTCGTGGCTGCATAATATTCCATCATGTATGTGTACCGCACTTTCTTTATCCAGTCCACTTTTGACGGGGATCTGAGTTGGCTCCATGTTTTTGTTATTGTGAATAGTGTGACAATAAGTGGCATGCAGGTGTCCTTCTGGTAGAGCAACTTATGTTCTACTGGGTATATTTCCAGGAGAGGGATTGCTGGATCATATGGAAGCTCAGTTTTTAGTTCTGTTACAAATAGCCCTACTGCTTTCCATAGAGGTTGAACTAGCTTACATTCCTATCAACAGTGTAGACATGTTTTTTTCTCTGCAGCTGTACCAGCACCTGTTGTTATCTGACTTATTAATGATAGCAAACCTCACCAATGTTAGGGAGTATCTTGTTGTCATTTTGAATTGAATTTCTCTGGTAGTGACACTGAGCATTTTTTCATGTGTTTATTGGGGTCCAGTTTCATTCTTCTGCATGTGACTTGCCTGGTTTCCCAGCACCGTTTGCTAAATATATGATTTCCTTTCCCCAGTGTTGCGAATGATGGCTTTGTCAGGCTCTTACTCTTAAGGGCCATCTACTGGAGGGAAACCTAAATTACACCGACAAACAAATGTACCGTTATAGCAGACATCAGCTGAGAAAGTCTCTGCATGCATCTGTCTGCAACCAAGAAACCTCTACAGAGCTGTGGCCCAAAAAAACCACTCAGAAACAACCAGTCAACCAAAAAACAGAGTACAACATAGTCACAAGGGGAAAAAGAAGAAAAAGTTAAAAAGACTCATACCAATCATATGGAAAACACAGTGAAATGGAAAACAAACAAAAATGCATCAATTCCCTCAAATGAGAAGGAATCAATGCAAGAATTCTGGCAACACACACACACACACACACACACACACACACACACACACACACACACACACAGTGTTTTGTCACCTCAGCTACCCATCAATGGGTCCTAACCAAAATGAAAAAAGATAAATTCTAAATATGAATGGCAAAGAAACTCAATGAGATTCCAGATAAGTATAAATCTAAAGCAGAGAATTCATTCTCATTTGTACCCTACAACTCTGTAATAAATAAATACATTACAAAACAAAACAAAGCAAAACAAAACAAAATAAAATGGATAATTCTTTTAATCATTCAAACCAGTCGTAGCCATACATAGAAGAAACCAAATATTACTTCTAGAATTGAAGAATTTCAAAATATAGTTGTGAGCCTTAACAGCAAACTAAACCAAACAGAAGAAAGAATTTCAGAGATTGAAGACTTATTCCTTAACCCAATCAGACAAAAATAAAGAAAAAAATGAACAAAGCCTTCTAGATTCGTGTAATCTTATAAAGACACTAAACCTATGACTGATTCTTATCCCTGAGAGAGAAGGAGAAAGTGGAAGCAATCTGAAAAATGTATTTGAGGACATAATTCAAGAAACCTTTCCCAATTTTGATAAGATGTTGATATGCAGATGCAAGAGATTTAGAGAACTCTTGCAAGATATTAAACAAGATGACCATCCCCAAAGCACACAGTCATCAGACTTGCTAAAGTCAGCACAAAAGAAAAAAAATTAAAGGCAAGTAGAACAGAGTCAGACAGCCTACTAAGGGAGACCCATCAGATGAACAGTAGTTATTTCAGCAGAAAGTTAACAAGCCAGAAGAGATTGAAGGCTGGCTTTTAGCATTCTCAAAGAAAAAACAAAATGCCAATCAAGAATTTCTTACCCTGTTAAGGGAACATTATAAACAAAGGAGGAATAAATATCCCAGGTAAACAATTGCTAAGGAAATTTGTCACCATCAGACCAGCTCTTTATGCTTAGAGAGGCATTGTAAAGATGGAAATAAAAGAATGACTTTACATAATAGAAAAACACACATAAGCATATGTGCTCACAGATCCCATAAACAAACCACAAAAATGAGACTACAAGACTACTACCTAGCAACATTAAGTTAGAAACAGAGCCCCACATAACAATAGTAAACTAGAATACTATGGCCCAAATACCCCCACTTACAATAGGTAGAGTGGCACATTGGAGAGAAAAAAAGACTTTTCCTTCTGTTGTCTTCAGGAGACCCATGGCACCTCTAATGATGCTCTTAAGCTCAAGGTAAATGGATACCATGCAAATGGGAGTCAACAAAAAAGCAGAAGTCATTGTTCTTACATCAGGTAGAATAGACTTCAAACCAACAATGTTAAAGTTAAAAAGACAGTAAAGAAACGTACATAATGATAAAAGGTTCCACCCAACAAGAAGTCTTAACTATCCTAACTATACACACATCCATCTGAGAGAATCAAGGTATTTTATAAAAACAATTACTACTAGACCTAAGGAAAGTCTCAGGCAGCCATTCAACAATAGTGGGGGACTTCAACATCCCACTAATAGACTTAGGTAGATCTTCAAGGTAGAAAACTAACAAATTCTGAACCTAAATTGATACTTGACCAATTAGACCTAACAGATACTTGAATATTTCTTCCAACAAGCACAGAGCATACATTCTTGTCATCTATACATGGAACATATTCTAAGATAAACCACAATTCTTAATAAATTCCCTCCAAAATAAAAGAAATTAAAAATCATACTAAGTTTCTGCTCTGACCGTAATGAAATAAAGATATAAATTAAAACCATGAAACCCTCAAAAGCACATAAACACATGAACACTAAACTACTTGGTCCTGCATGATTTGGGGGTAAACAACAACATTAAGACAGGAATTTAAAAAATTATTTTTAACAAATGAAAATAAAGACACAGCATATCAAAACCTTTGAGATACCACAAAAGCAGTGCTAACAGAGTATTAATATATGGTACTAAATGCCTATATCAAGAAGATAGATCTCAAAAAACAATGATCTAATTTCTCATTTAAGGGGACTAGAAGAACAATAACAAACTAAAACCAAAGCTAGCAGAAGAATGAGAATAAAAAAACACAGTTAAATAGAATTGAAACAAAAAATACAAAAAAACCCCACACAAAATGAAAAATTAGATAAATAATTTGTATGGATAAAAAAGGTTGATAGACTGCTGTCCATATTGAAAGGATTTCAGCGCCAGTGATGACTCCACACCCAGATAAGACCAAGACCTTTATTAAAGGGGCAGTTATAGGAAGGGACTGTAACCGAGGAAAAGTGAGAGAGAGGGAGAGAGAGAGAGAGAGAGAGAGAGAGAGGAGGAAAGAGAGAGGGGGAAAGAGGGCGAGAGAGTGTGAGAGAAAGAGAGAACGAGGGAAGGAGAGAGAGAGAGAGCGAGCGAGCATGAGAGTGGCGGGGACAGAGGGAGAAAGCAAGAGAGAGTTATGCAGGGGGGTTGTATTTATGGACTTTGCAGGGGCTGGCCAGTGCCGTGTTTGGGTCTTATTGGAGGAGACTATGAGGTAGTATTCCTATAGGGAGAGGTTGTTTGAGCACAGGTTTAAATTTCACGCGCACGGGAAAAGACGGAGCTTAGGGCCTTTGTTTTGGGAGGCAGTGCCATCTTGGGGACACCCTTCTGACTGTTCTCTGTGCCTTTCACATATTAACAAAAATATGGAAAGTCCCAAAAAGTACAATCAGAAACCAGAAAGGTAACATTACAACTGATCCCACAGAAATACAAAAGGTTTTCAAGGATTACTAGAAATTTATGTATGCAAATTAGAAAATCTAGAGGAAATAATACATTTCTGGAAACACACAACCTTCTAAGATTGAAACAGGAAGAAATTGAAATCCAGAACAGCCTAATAATAAAATAATAAGTCAAGACATTGAATCAGTAATTAAAAACAAAAAACAAAAAACAACCAACAAAAAAGGTCCTGGTCCAGATGAATTCATAGTTGAATTTTACAAAATGTACACAGAATAACTGGCATGAATCCTACTGAAATTATTCAAAAAAAAAAAAAATGAGTAGGAGAGATTCCTCCTTAATTCATTTTGCAATTCCAATGTTATACTGATATCCAAATCTGGAGAAAACAACAAAGAAAAACCTACAGGCCTATATCTCTGATGAACACAGAGGCAAAAATTTTCAGTAAAATTTTAGCAAACCACATCCAATAGCACATGGAAAAGATCATTCATGTGATCAAGGGGGCTTTATTCTATGGATGCAAGGTTGGCTCCACATATGCAAATCAATAAATGTGATCCATCACATAGACAAAATTAAAAGCAAGAATTGCATGATTACCTTAATAGGCACAGAAAAAGAATCTGATAAAGTCAAACGTCCTTTTGTGATAAAAACTCTCACCCACCTAGGCATTAAAGAAATATACTTCAAAATAATATAATAAACCCACAGCCAATATCATACTTAATGGACAAATTTGGAAGCATTTCTCCCTAAGAACTGGGAAAGACAAGGATGCCCACTCTCATACTCTTATTTAACACAGCACTGAAAGTCTTAGCCAAAGCAATCAGGAAAGAGAAAGAAAGAAAAGATATTCAAATAGAGAAAGAGGAAGTCGAGATAAGATAGACAATGGGAGCTCATTAAACTGAAAAGCTTCTACAAAACAAAAGAAACCATCAAGAGAGTAGGGAGACAACCCACAGAATGGGAAAAAAATATTTTCCAACTATATATCTGACAAAGACCTATTATCCAGGATCTACAAGAAACTCCATTGTGCCGAAATTAAAAAACAAACAGCTTCATTAAAAAGTGGGCAAAAGAAATGAATAGACACTTCTCAAAAAAGATATGTGGCCAGTAGACAGACACATGAAAAAGTGCTCAGCCTCATTAATCATCAGGGAAATGCAAATCAAAACCACATTGAGATACCACCTAACCTTAGTAAGAATAGCCATAATTAATAAAACAAAGACAACAGATGTTGGTGAGGATGTGGAGAAAAAGGAATGCTTCTGCACTGCTGGTGGGAATGTAAACTAGTTCAACCTCTATGCAAACCAGTTTGGTGATTTTTTAAAAGAACTAGAAGTTGACATTCCATATGACCCAGCAATCCCCCTACGGGGAATATACCCAGAGGAAATCAAAGCATTCTAAAAAAAAGATACCTGCACATGCATATTTATTGTAGCACTATTCACAATAGCAAAAATATGAAGCCAACCATGCTGCCCATTGAAACTGGGATGGATTAAAAAAATATGATACATATACACAATAGAATACTAGGCAGCCATAAAGAGGTACAAACATATGGACTTTACAGCAACTTGAATGGATTTAAAGTCAATAATACTCAGTGACCTACCACAGAAACAAAGAACAGAGTACCACATGTTCTCACTCATAAGAAGACCTTGAACATTTACCATAATACTACAAGTAAGGGATTGGTAGTAGTGGGATACTGCTGGATTGGGAGTGGCGGCAGAAGACAACATCAGTAAGAGGACCTGATCACAAACCAGGTGAAGTGGGGACAAAAGGGAAACCCAAACTTTGCCTGTACCATGTTCACTTATATACCTAATCCTGAATTGTACTCCACGTCTTTAAAATAAAAGAAAATAAAAGAAAAAAGTAATAGAGGAAGTAAAATTCTCTCTCTTCACAGATGATATGATACTATATTTGGACAACCCTAAACCTCTACCAAAAGACTCTTAGACCCATCAAGTGATTTCAGTAAAATCTCAGAACACAAAATCAAGTTCAAAACTTAGTGACATTTCTATACACCGTCATGTAAGCTGAGAACCAAGCCAAACATGTAATACCATTTACAATAGCCACACAAAAATAAAATACCTGGGAATACATTTAACCAAAGAAGTAAAGGATATTAACAATGAGAACTACAAAACAATGCTAAATAAATATATCAAGTGTGATACAAATAAATGAAAAAATATCCCATGCTCATGGTTTGGAAGAATCAACATTGATAAAATGTCCAAACAGCCCAAAGCCATCTTCAGATTAGCCTGGGCAACTTGGTGAAACCTTGTCTCTACAATATATCAAAATATTAACCTGCGTGGTAGCCTGCACCTGTAATTCTGCCTACTTGGAAGGCTGAGGTGGAAGCATCGCCTGAGCCCAGCAGGTCGATAGTGGGGTGGTTGTGAGCAAGCTACTGCACTCCAGGCTGGGCGACGGAGTGAGATTCTGACTAAATAAATAGATACATAAATCAAACCAAAAACATTCCAGTGTCATTTTTTTTCACAGAATTAACAAAAAAAATTGAATTTAGATAGAAGCAAAATAGAGCCCAAATAGCCAAAGCAATCCTAAGCATAAAGAACAAAGCCAGCGGCAATATGTTATTGGACTTCCAACCTTACTGCAAGTAACTGAAACATCAAGATACTGGAGCAAAAATAGACATATTGACAATGGAACAAACTAAGGAACCCAGAAATAAAGCTACTCGCTTACAACCATCTTTGACTAAGTAGGCAACAATAAACGTTGGAAAAAAGATACTCTGTTCAATACAAAAGGCTAATATCTAGAATCTACAAAAACATAAATCAACAAGAGAAAATGAATAACCTCATTAAAACTAGGGAAAGGACATGAACAGACTCTTCTGAAGAAATGACCAATATATATATGAAAACTGTTCAACATCATTATCATCAGAGAAATGGAAATCAGAACCAAAATTAGATACCATTTCATACCAGTCAGAATACCTATTATTAATAATTTTTAAAAACATACAGATGTTGGTGATACTGCAGCGAAAAAGAATGCTCATACACTGTTGGTGGTAATATAAGCTAGTTTAGCCACTGGGGAAAGCAGTTTGAAAACTTTTCAAATAAATTTAAAAATAGATTTATCATTCAGTCCAGCAATACCACTACTGGGTATATACCCAAAGAAGCATAAATTGTTCTACCAAAAAGACACTTGAACGCATATGTACCTCATAGCACCGCTCCCATAGCAAAGACATAGAACCAACCTAGGTGCCCATCAATGATGGTTTGGATAAAGAAAATGTGACACATCTACACTATGGAATAATATGCAGCCATAAAAAAAGAATGAAATCCTGTCCTTTGCAGCAACATGGATGCAACTGGAGGCCATGTTTTTCAAGCAAATGAAAGCAGAAACAGAAAACCAAACATTGCAAGTTCTCACTTAGAAGTGGGGGCTAAACACTGGATACACATGAGCATAAAGAATTAAGAACAGACACCAGACTGTCTTAGAATGGGGAGGAAAAAAGGAAGGCAAAATCTGAAAAACTCTGTGGGACACCATGTTTACTACTTGGGTGATGGGTTCAATATAAGCCCATACTTTATAATCACAAAATATACTCATGTAACAAGCTGGCACCTGTCCTCTCTGAATCTAAAATGTATTTTTTAAAGACAAAAATGTGAAAATAAAAAATCTGAGAGAATTCATTCATTATGTACTCTCTAATATTTCACGATATGATGTATTCAGCACCACCTAAGAAATTCTTTTGCAATATAAAATCAACCTTACTCACATCACAATTGTTTTATTTTATTTTATTTTGAGTTATGGGGGGCATGTGAATATTTGCTACATAAGTAAATTGCATGCAGGTAAGTTTTTGGCTTCTAGTGAGCCTTCTCTCCTCCCAAAGTATACCTGGTATCCAGTGTGTGGTTTGAACCCTTGGCCCTACCGACCGTTTTGTCTACTGTGGCAGTATCCAGTGTCTGTCGTTCCCACTTTTGTGGTCTTGCGACCAGTGATCTGGGTCTGCTTATGAATGAGAACATGTGGTATTCAGCTTTTTGTCTCTTCGATAGTTCACTTGGAATGATGGTCTCCAGATGCATCCATGTTGCTGCAAAGGACACAAATTTAGTCTTCCTTATGTCGGTGTAATATTCCATGCTGTGTATCTACTACATTTTATTTATCCTGTCTTCTTTCAATGGATATCTGTGTTGGTTCCATGTTTTTGCTATTGTGAATACTGTTGCAGTGAATGTATATGTGCATGTGTCTTTTTGACTGAGCCATTGATGTTTCTCTGGGCATATTTCCAGAAGTGGGATTGCTGGGTCATGTGGTAGCTTAATTTTTAGTTCTTTGAGAAAATGCCAAACTGCTTTCCGTAAAGATTGAACTAGTTTACACTTCCACCAACAATGTAGAAGTGCTCTCTTTTCTCTGCACCCTTGACAACATCTTTTTTTTAAATTATAATTTTAGAAGTAACTTTCAGTTGATAGTAAGTCTGGAGGATAGACAAAGTCGTTAGATGAGACTACATGCAAGCAATAAGCCAAATCCAGAATATGAGACATTCCATAAACAATTTGCCTAATTTCGTCAGTCTCTAGTATTTAAAGAAGGAAGGCTTCTAGATCAAACAAGATTTCTATGGAACTTAGATATGAACATTAGATGTTTGCATTTTACTTTAAATAAAGCATGTACATACAAAAATTTATTTTTTTCAAGACAATTAATGAGCTGGATTACAGTTAAAGAATTAAATATCGATGAGTTCATAAGGATAAACAGTCATTGTATGTAATACTGTGGTCCCTGAAGGCTATAATAAGAGCTGAAAATTTTTTTCATCTAGTATTTACTAGACCATACTTTCTATCATTATTGTAGAACATACTCCTTATTTTTAAAAAGTTAACTTTAAAACAGCCTCAGGCAGGTCTTTAAGAAGGTGTTTCAGAAGAAGGCAATGCTATCATAGGCGATGACAGCTCCATGAGTGTTATTAGTCTTGAATCTTGTCCAATGGGACGAGATGTGGAGCTGGAAGACAGTGATGGATGATTCTGACCCTCTGTAGGCCTAAACTAATGTGTGTTTCTGTCAAAAGTTTAAAAAGCTAAAACGAAAATTAAAATTTTTAAAATAGAAAAAAGTTTACTAAACAAGGACATTTAAAAAATGTATTTTTGCACCCCTGTATGATGTGTTTGAGTTTTAAGCTGTATTCTTCAAAAGAGTCAAATAATTAAAATAAAATTTTAAAAGTTTCTATTTTAAAAAGTTATAGTGAGCTAAGGTTAATACATTATTGAAGACAAAATATTTTTGACAAATGTATCAGATATAAGTGCCACGTGTTTATAAAGTCTATAGGAGTGTAAAGTTATGTTCTAGGCCTTCACATTCACTCACCACCCACTGACTCACCTAGAGCAAATTCCGGTCTTGGACGCTCCATTCATAGTAAGTACACTACAAAGATGTATCATTTATTTTTTTATGCTGTATTTTAAATGTTACATATATATTATATATATATATGTTTTTATTTTAAAGATATAGAGTACAATTCAGGATTGGATATACAAGTGGACATTATACAGGTAAAGTCTGGGCCTCCCTTTGGTACCCACTTTGCCTGGTTTGAGGTCAGGTACCCTTATTGTTGTTGTATCACCACCCCCACACCAGCAATATCCTACTACTGATATTCCCTTTCATATGGTATTATGGTAAATGTTCAGGGTCCAATTTTGAGTGAAAACATATGGTACTCTGTTCTTTGTATCTGTCACAGATCACTGAAGATTATAGACACTAAGTCCATCTAAGTTGCTGTGATGTTCATATACTTGTCCTTCTTTATGGCTATGTAATATTCTATTTCGATAGGCAGCATGATTGTTTCCATGTTTTTGATATTGTGAATAGTGCGACAATAAACATGCTTGGGCAGGTATCTTTTTGTAAAATAATTTGAGTTCTTCTGGGTATATTCTCAGTAGAGGGATTGCTGGGTCATATGGAAGGTCAATTGCTCATTCTTTTAGAAATCACTCCGTGCTCAGTGACTCAGCCTGTAATCCCGCGCCTTTGGGAGACTGAGGTGAGTGGATTGCCTGAGCCTGCGGGTTCGAGACCCGCCTGGGCAGGCGAGACCTCATGTCTACAATAAATAAAAAAAGTTAGCCGGGCATGGTAGCACATGCCTGTAATTCCGGCTACACGGAAGGCTGAGGTGGAAGGATCGCCAGAGCCCAGCAGGTCGAGGCAGCGGTGGCTGGGAGCGGCCACTGCACTCCAGTCTGGGCGACAGAGTGACACTCCAACTCAAAAAAAAAAAAAAAGAAATCACCACACTGTTTTTCATAAAAGTTGAACTAGTTTGCATTCCCACCAGCAGTGTAGAAATGTTCCGTTTTCTCTGCATCCTTGCCAGCATCTGTTGTTTGTTTTATTAATGATGGCCATTCTTACTGAAGTTAGGTGATATCTCAATGTGGTTTTGACTTGCAATTCTCTGATGCTTAGCGAGTCTGAGCATGTTTTCATGTGTCAGTTGGCTGCTCCTAAGACTTCTTTTGAGAAGTGTCTGTTCATTTCTATTGCCCACTTTTTAATGGGGCTGCAGTTTTTTTTTCCTTTTGGCGTGTTTGGGTTCCTTGTAAATCCTTGATTTTAGGCCTTTGTCAGGTATGCAATTAGCAAATATTTTACCCATTCTGTGTACTGTCTCCCCACTCTTTTGATGGTTTTTTATTTGTTTGTTTGTTTTTGTCTTTTCTTTTCAGTTTGATGAGGTCCCCCTTGTCTATCTTATTTCTTATGGTATGGGCACTTGGGATTTTGATAAAGAATTGGTTGCCAGTTCCAGTTTCCATAAGGGTGACTCCTGTGTTTTCTAAGATTCTTATAGTTTGAGGTTTTACGTTTAGGTCTTTGATCCATTTAGAGTTAATTTTTGTATATGGTGATAAGTAAGGGTCTTGTTTTAATCTTCTGCATGTGGTCAGCCAGTTATCCCGCACCATTTACTGAATAGGTTCTCCTATCCCCAGTGGTTGTTGCCAGAGATTTTGTCAAAGATGAGTTGGTTGAGAAAGTGAGGCTTTGCTTCTGGAATCTCTATTCTGTTCCATTGGTCTATATGCCTGTTCTTGTACCAATACCAGGCTGTTTTGATTATTGTACCCTTATAGTAATGTTTGAAACCTGGAAGTGTAGTATCACTTTCTTTGTTTCTTTTGCTAAGGATTGATTTGGCTATTAGTGATCATTTATGTTTCCATATGAATTTCTGTTTTATCATTTCCAGGTCTAGAAGAATGATGTTGATAATTTAATGAGTATTGCGTTGAATCTGTAGATTGCCTTTGGTAGGATGGACACCTTAACAATGCTAATTCTACCTATTCATGAGCATGGAATACTTTTCCATTTGTTTGTATCTTGGATTTCTTTGAGCTGTGTTTTGTAATTTTCATTGTACGAGGCTTTCACTTCTCTGGTTAAGAAGATGCCAAGGCCTTTCTTTCTTTCTTTCTTTCTTTCTTTCTTTCTTTCTTTCTTTCTTTCTTTCTTTCTTTCTTTCTTTTTGTGGCTACTGTGAAGGGATTGGTCTTTTTATTTGGTTCTCTGCCTGCTAGTTGCTGGTGTATAAGAATGTGACTGTCTTTTGCATGTTTATTTTATACCCCAAGACTTTGCCAAGTCTTTTATCAGAGCAAGGAGTTTTTTGATAGATTCTCTTTGGTTTTCAAGGTATATTGTCAACAAAGAGGGATAACTTAACTTCCTCTTTTCCTATTTGGATACCCCTGATTTCCTTCTCTTGTCTAATTGCTCTAGTTACTACTTCCAGCACAATGTTGAACAGGAGTGGTGAAAGTGGGCAGCCTTGTCTTTTTTTGTTATTTGGGCAAATGCTTCATTTCTCTCCATTTAGCAATATACTGGCAGTGGGTTTATCATAGATGGCGCTTACTTTTTTGAGGTATATTCTATCTATGCCTAGGTGTTTGAGGGTTTTTAAATCAAGAAAGGATGCTGTACTTTATCATAAGTTTTTTTCTGCATCTAATTATATAATCATGTGGTTCTTGTTATACATTAATTGATGTGCTTAATTACATTTATGGTCTTGCAGATGTGGGGAGAGAGCCCAGTTTCTCCTGACACATCTACCACACTTCACCTGCATACAACTTACTTATGTAGTATAGTAAATTCTCACTTGTACCCAACAAATTTAAAATAAAATGCAAAAAAGAAAAAGAAAAGAAGATAGACAAATTTCTGGCAAGTCTACTCAAGAAAAAATACAAAACAAATTTTAAAAAATCTATGGTTTGATAACCTAAGAAAGAAAAAGTGGATATATACACTAAGGATAATTTAGAATTACAATAAAATATGATACTAGCACAAACTGGGTTAGTTCAGAGAATAAAAAGAAAACCCACAGAATGGGGAAAAAATTGCAAATTATACATCTAAGGCCTAACATCCAGGATCTACAAGGCATTCAAATGAAGTGGAAGGAAAAAACAAACAGCCTCATTAAAAAGTAAGCAAAGGACATGAACAGACACTTTCTAAAGGGATGGCATTCAAACAGACAACAGACAAGAAAATAATGCTCAGCCTCACTAATCATCAGTTAAATGCAAAGTATAATTAATTAATTAATTAATTTTTAAAAACCTACAATGAAATACCACCTAACTCCGGTAAGAATGGCTATCATTAATAAATCAAAAAACAGCGGGTGCTGGTGCAGCTGCAGAGAAAAAGGAACACTTCTACACTTTTGGTGGGAATGTAAACTAGTTAAACCTCTACGGGAAACAGTGTAAATTTCTACAAAAACTAAACCTTGAGCTTCCATATGGTCCAGCAATCCTTCTCTTGGGAATATACCCAGAGGAGCATAAATCACTCTACAAAAAGACACCTGCACACTCATGTTTCCTGCCACACTATTCACAGTAGCAAAAACATGGCACCAACTCTGTTGCCCCTCAGAAGTGGCCTGGATAAAGAAACTGTGGTACATATACAGAGTCATAAGGGGAACAAAATCATGGTCTTTGCATCACACTTCGTGAACTATCACAGAAACAAAGAACTGGATACCACATGTTCTCCCTCATAAATGGGCCCTGACCATTAGTCATATTAGCACAGGGAAGAGATTGGCAGTCACCGGGCACTGCTAGGGGATGGAAAGAGGGAAGCAGAGAGGTGGGTGAGGGACATGTGACAACCCAATGGACATACATGGCCACTACATGGCCACTATTGGGGGAGTAAGGGCCAGTTAGGAGTTCAAACTTCACTTGCATGAAACTTTCTTATATAGTAAATCCTCACTTGTACCCCACAACTCTGTAACAAATAAATAAATTAAGAATATATAACTACATATAATAGAAAGAATTCATTCCAGGTTAGTCACAAGTAATCATCAAACCTCAATGAGAAACATTCTAGAAAATACCTCTTCTTAACTGTCCAGATTACAAAACTCAAGGAGAAACGGAAAAAACTGTCACAGATCAAAGAATACTGAGGCATGACAACAAAGTGCAACATGGCGCCCTGGATTGGTGGTGGACACTGAAGGAAACACTTGATGCTAATGCCATGGCTCAAATTCTAAATCTGGTTCCATGGCATCTACTACTCTTGGAGAGAGAAGGGAAGGCACCCTAGTAGATGTTCGTAAAGAGATACATGAAGCACAATGACACCTCTGATGAAATTGTTGACCTCTTTCAGTTTAATTTCATGGGTTGGAGATAGCATACATCTAGAAATTTTGTTCCGCACTCCATTAAATCCAAATGTATTTCTCTTTCTTTCTCTCTTTTATTTTTCAATTACTAATGTGTTATAGGGCTTCAGGACAGTAACATGAGAATATCCACTAGTGATTTAGGAAAGTGTTTCTTTTTTTTTTTGAGTTGGACTCTCATTCTGTCACCCAGACTGGAGTGCAGTGGCCGCTCCCTGCCACCGCAGCCTCAACCTGCTGGGCTCCGGCGATCCTTCTGCCTCAGTCTTCCAAGTAGCTGGAACTACAGGTGTGCACTACCACACCTGGCTAATTTTTTTTATTTATTGTAGAGATGAGGTCTCACCAAGTTGCCCAGGAGGGTCTCGAACCTGCGAGCTGAGGCAATCCACTCACCTCGGCCTCCCAAAGTGCTGGGATTACAAGCTGAGCCACCGAGCCTGGTCAGGAAAGTGTTTCTATCATGAGAGGGAAGCTACCTTCTGCCTCCTCCTTCAATGACTCTAGAGGACCAAGGAAGGTGAGGCAGGTCGAGAGGCTCGGCACATCAGGAGAGACATTCAACTCTTGTTCTTTCTGTATAAATGCCCTGCTTTTCTCTTTCCATGTTTCTGCAATGGTGAGTGAAGTGAGTGCCTATCACTTCTTATAGGTAGCCCTTCCAACTCATGGTTTCTCCTTTCCAAACACATATGCTGCATGTTCTTACACCTTCTCTGCAGTCAATTAATTATTGGCTTAAGAAGGGCAAAAGGTCTCTTTGTTTTAGGCCTTAGTATCATTGCATTTCAGTCCACTGTAGATAAAAATCTCTGAAAAGCAAATGGGGTAATATATGGATGAGAAAAAAATAAAACATCTAAAACTCACGCCTCCATCCCCATAAGGGCCTGGTTTATTCGACCAAGGATATAGAATGTTATGCACACACGCAGCTATACAAAGAAGAGTTGTTCTGAGCCTCTATGAAAATTCTGCCTTGCTCTTCAAAGGAAGAGATTTAAAGACTTAAAAAGCAAGCCAATTTATTGCTAAAAAGTGCATTTTAAAATGTAGATTTAAACCGGGCTCGGTGGCTCAGCCTGTAATCCCACGCTTTGGGAGGCTGAGGTGAGTGGATTGCCTGAGCCCGCGGGTTCAAGACCTGCCTGGGCGATTTGGCGAGACCTCATCTCTATAATAAATCAAAAAAATTAGCCAGGCGTGGTAGCGTGCACCTGTAGTTCCAACTTCTTGGAAGGCTGAGGCAGAAGGATCGTCGGAGCCCAGCAGGTCAAAACTGCAGTGGCCGGGAGCGGCCACTGCATTCCAGTCTGGGTGACAGAGTGAGACTCCAAATAAAAACAAAACAAAACAAAACAAAATGCAGATTTAGATTGCCATTTGGAAAATTTGCACTAAAGTCTACAGTTCCACTTAAAGACATGCTTACAAATGCCAGGATTTTCTGATATTTTGAATCAGAATCAGCTTGCTTAATATCACATCCCAGATTAAGAGCTTTATCTCACATTCCACCCCTTGATTTTATTATTATTATTATTGTTTCCTATTATTGAGGGGTGGCAAATTCTTACTACGTGTTTGAAATAATGGGGGGGGGGAGTTTATATTGCGGGAGTTGACTGATTTACTTCAACTGTTCTGTCTTTCTAAGCATCTTTGATTTTATATCCTTTTACCCAGGAGGCTTTCCTACTGAGTTTAGTATAAAGACCAAACTAAAATTTATTTTCTCACACCCTACTGAGCTATGTGATTAGAGACAGTGGTCAACTTTACTCAGAGCACAATAGCAGGCAGAAATGATTTTTAGCTATTTTACATCTATCTACTTTGAAAACCTCTATGGACTCTCAGACACTTATACACCTTGAGTTTTTAAATGTGCATAAATGTATTTATTGTTATTGAGTGTTTCTGTTTGTATGTGCATGTATGTATGTACGTTAATAGCACACACTGGCAACTTGCAACTTAATATTTCTAATTTAAAGAAAAGTTTCCCCATATAACTTTGAAAATATTTTTGGTTTTTTAAGAAAACAAACCATGTTCCCAGGACAAATTAGTTTCCCCAACTTCCAAACATGGAAATAGTCACTTTGCAATAAGCCTTAATTGTCCTTGGTGGGGAATAGTGTAAGAGACAAAAAACTCAGTGCTACCATATTATTTAGGTGTCCATAAACAGATCTATGTAGTAATTTTTTACATGAATATTCAAGGTAAAGTATAGTGAAACAGGGTGGAAGCTATTCCTGAGACAGAACATTTTTTTCTTCTCTAAAATGGGCCTGGAGTTCATGTATCTGTCTCAAATTTAATTCCATTTTGTTTGATCTTATTCTAAATGGGACCTGTTAATCAATTTCCCCTCCTTTATGATTTACTTGATCTATGGAGTTACACATGGTCATATCAAGATGTAATTTTATCACACTTTACCTTAAACTTAAGAGTTTCTTATCTACTCATTTACTTATTCATGTATTTCCTTATTTATCATTTTATGTTTCATCAAGCATCTCAGAAATGGTCCCAAATTGTACAAGTCCAGGTGATGGTTTCCCCTTGTGACTACTTAAATATTAATTGCTTAAAAATAAAGAAGAATCTTAACCTCTCTTTAAGATTAAAAAAAAAATTTATTCACCAAAACAGAAAACATTTGAAAAAGCACAGCAAATACCACATGGTTTGATCAAAGCAAGAGCTATGTTGAAAGAATCAAATATGGGCAACTTGGCAAGACCTCATCTCTACAATAAATAAAAAAAATTTGCCGGGTGTGGTAGCGCACGCCTGTAGTTCCAGCTCCTTGGAAGGCTGAGGCGGAAGGATCGCCAGAGCCCAGCCGGTCGAGGCTGCGGTGGCCGGGAGCAGCCACTGCACTCCAGTCTGGGCGACAGAGTGAGACTCCAACTCAAAAAAAAAAAAAAAAAAGAAAGAATCAAATAAGAGCCTATGAGATTTCTGTTGAAAATATCCCTTCAAATATTTTCATGGGCATGCATATCACTCATTTTTTTAATTAGTTAGCTCAAATATTTTACATCTTTCTAGCTAATTGGGTAAATGTAGACATTTATTGCTGCCGCATTGCTAAGATTTCTTTTTTTTAGACTTAGTTAAGTATGACATAATGTATAACCAAACTAACAGTAATAATTGTCCAGGTCTTTTCAAATGTCACTAAAATGTTTTAAGTGAATCAATTTCTGTGGTCTTAGAGTTCTACAAGACTCAACTCAGAGAAGACAATATACATACATACATATATATATAATATATATTAGTTTTTTTGAAAGTTGAAATTTATTTTTTAAAGATGTAAGGTACAATTCAGTATTAGGTAGATATGCGGTCATCATACAGGCAAAATTTTGGGCCTCCCTTGGGTCTCCACCTTCCTGGCTTGAGATCAGGTACCCATTTTGATGTTATGTGCCACCCCCCAAAGACAATATTATCTGTGGATTGTGGTATGTTTTCACAAAGAAGCAGCATATCCTGTTCTCTGACCACATCTGTGTCAGAGCAGTGATCAACTGTCCTCTTAGAGACAGCCTTTGAAAGCATTTTTCATCTAGCTCTACATGCACCACTTCTTCCTGGAACTCAGATATGACTTTTTTCCTGGAGATTTCGTTTTATGGATTATGGCAGATACTTTGTTTAACTCCTGAATGCCTTATTTTGCCTTGTCTGTGTCTTGACTGTCTGTGCAGAGTTTATTCTGACCAAGAACTTGAACCCCTGAACTTATAACCTACTCATTTTTTATTTTCCTGATGCCAGAAACCTCGGCACTGCATTAAATAATTTGATACTTTGGAAACATGCATATGTCACCGAATATCTATTATGTCAAGGTAATCCACTGGAGAAATTTAGGCCTTGGCCAAACCTGAGACCTTCCTTTTTCAACTTACTTGGGAAATTTTCAGATTCCCGGCTGACTGGACCAATAAAATTGGAAGCCATGAAACTGTATGTGGGCTCCCTTGTCTTGGTTTGGCTGTCTGTATCGACCCAAAGAAATCAAGTAGGGGAGGTAGGACAGCAGTGGTTGAATTCTGATGATAGACTGATAAAATTCCTTCAGAAATAGCTCTCACTTCCCCAGGTTTCCATCTGATCAGCTTACTATTCTTTTCACTGATTTCCAACTCCCATTCCAGAAGTAAGCCATTGTAGTGTGTGTGTCTTCCTTCCTGTTCCACCACTGATATAATCTGCAGCATCAGAGACTAGGAAACAGAATCATAGAAAGAGAACTGAAGACAGACACCCATGTATGAGGCTCATAAACTGGGTCAGAACTCACTGGAAGTAAAGGGGCTACACAGAGCTGACCACATGCAGTACACATTTGTGGTTTTACCTGACCCCTTTTATTTTGCGGGGTTCCCCAGGATGATTTCCTCAGGAATCTTACCAAGAAATGAGAAGAAATCTAGATTTTTGTTGCCCTGGTGCCATTTTCTACTCAAGCTTCCATCACCTTGTAGGAAGACTTCAAACTTATTCACCAGATGCTTTAGTTTGAGGGAATAATGTGAGCCGGTGACGGGAGATAGGCTTTACTAGAGAGCTAAAGGCAGAGATATTGTTAGGGGCCACCTCGCCTTGGCTCTGCTTTCTCTTCCACATGCAAGTTCAAGTCAACAGCCAGTAAGTTCTCTTCTTGCCTTTGTTACCATCATTTCCTCGGCGTCGACCTCCTCTGGCATCCTCACAGGAAGGAGGCATGCAGTGTTTTGGGCTTCATTCAGGCAATTTTATTTCGTGTCTGTCAGCATTATTATTTTAAAATTGCAAGGAGCTTGACAGCACATGCTGAACGTTAGACATTCACACAAGCCGATGAATAGTTAAATACTTTTATTGTAATTAATCTTCTTTTCAAACAAGCAAACTCTAAGAGGAATAGCGGGTGATCCTGCCATAGCCCTCTGTGTTGGATGTGTTCTATGACCGAAAGATTAAAACATCAAAAGCAGGACAATTCATGGCTACACAAGTTTAATTGTGAGAAAGATTCTTTATTATACATATATAAAACGCCTTCCAGTGACTTCCATGTTTTTAAACTATTTCTGATATCTTAATTTACAAAATAGTATACTTTATTTTTAGAAGTTCTTAGAATATCTCAGGTAACTAGCTTCTTTTAAAGTATTCTTTGGGTTTAGCAACTCCACTTCCTTAGCTTTCTTCATATGCACAAGGTCACATGGTGTGTAAGATGTGGGGACCGAAGCAGACACGATGATCATCTGACTCCAAACCCAGTGCACTTTCTGTGATCTCACAGCTTCTCTGAAGGAACTGCCAGAATCCTGCCTCTGATCTACCTCTGGAACTGATAAATATGGTAAAGAGAGTCAGGATTAATAGAATTCTCTTGGTAGAGCCATCACTATTTGTCAAAAGAAAGACACAGCTGGGTCTAGCTCATTGTGACCTTTTCCTAAGGGCAGGAGGGTGCTGAAAAATCTGGGCCCTCATGTAGTTGTATCTCTACTTTTGGTGACAATGTTGAGGTTGTGACAACTCTGTTTTGCCCACTTTAAACTTAGCTCTGAGACAAAGATTAAACACCACAGTCAATGAGGAAACGGAATTTAAATGGTTTGAACTTGAATAGGTAAAATGACCCTTTATTTATTTAGGTTCTAAAAACTTAGAGTAGGATTCAGTAAATGATCAGAATGTAGCAGTCTCTAAGGAAGTGTGCTCCATGTGCTCCATGTTGGTCCATGAGCTGGTCCAAGTCTGATTCTTCCCACTTATCCCAATAAGTACTAAAGAGAAGGTGCTAGATCAGGGCAGTGCCTGTATCTGGAAAGAGGACTAAAGCAAAAGTATCTTATATTCATCGGGATACACACTCAACTGCTGGGCAGAGTCCACATTAGTGACTTGAACAAGTTGAAATTTCATTTCTATCTCAATTGATAGCTGGAGAAGTCTGAGCATACATACTCCAGTGATGATACATCAGGATTTTAAGTAGCCAGGCTTAATCCGTCTTGTCATGGTTTTAGATAATTCCTCAGCTTATGTCAACTTGCTTTCAATCCAGCAGGAAGGAATGAAGCAAGGAAAAGAGAAAGGTATATTTCATGATTTCTCAGTACAACAGCAAGACATAAGAATCATATATTACACTAGTTTTCCATTTGGAATAAAACGGGTCATGTAACCAAAACGAGGTACTAGCAAGCAGATAGAAAACAAACAAACAAACCAAAACTTTACCTGGACTGACATGTGTTAAACTTAGAGTTCTATTCATGTAAAAAAAAAAAAAAGGAAATGGATATTGAGGTGATCATCACATTCTTCTTCCTAGTCCCTGAAAAATGCCTGACAGATATTTTTCCCAGCGATGCTATAGTAGGCATCATAAGAGCTCCACATTTAAGATTTCGATGAGTTATAAAGATTGGCAAGTTTTAAGAAGGCAAGGCTTAGATTAAATTTTAATATATTTTTATAAAAAGTTAATCATGACTGTACATGTGTGTCAGAATAGAATTAGTACTTTGCTTGGATTTTGCCATTGTTGCCCTGGTCAACACTTCATACTTTCTCAAAGCAGAAGTTTTCAAATTGACCTGCAAATTAGTACTCCTTTATTCCAATAGAGAAACATCTTACAAGGAGGGAGAGCTACTACATGGGCTGAGAGATCACTGCTTACTTCCTGGAGTGTAAGGATTTATACAACCCTTCATGTGTTCCCACATCAAAATCAGATTCTCTACATCCCAGTAGCAGGATTCAGGTTGGTCTTCCTTTCTACGTAGAATGGTGGTAAGGAATTCTTAGGAATTAAATGATGATCACTGTCTACAGAAAGTCACTCTTACCTGGCAGAAAAATATATATCATTAGGTCTCATCTAGCTCTTTTATCTTAGAAATAATCATTACATTATTCTTTATCATATTTGAAGGTACATAAGATGGCCCAGGGAGAGAAAAATTATGTTTATATAGAGACATGAGTGTGTGATAAGACAATAAAGAAATTACCATGAGAGTTATCAGTGAAAGGCAGATCCCAGTTGGTTGTAAACATCAACACCGGGAACTAAAGGTCAAGGCAAAGAACTGGGCAAGATGGATTGTCTACTAGACAACTCTGCAGAAACAAATGACCTCAAAAGTTCACATGGGTTTACTTGTTACTAATATTCCATATCCATAGTGGTTTGGAATAGTATCATGGCATTCATACACTGGGACTAAAGCTCAAGGAGAAGTCTCTTTTTGGAACATCCTTAGTCAAAGAAAAAAATCTACTAACTACACACTGGCAGTTACCGCTTCTTCATGGTAACTCCCCTCATTTCCACTTACATTTTGTTGTCAAAGGATGAATCCTCTTGGATTCAACAGGACCTGCATATGCCATCAACTGCCATACTCAAGGCAGAGGAGCCACTGAGTATGGATGAGCAGTAAGCCTGTCTATCGCAGGTGAGGGGAAGTTAAAACATTTCAGTTATTCTCCATGGGAATCACTAGCTAATAGTTTTTGAGCTCTAATTATATGCCAGACACTCTGCTAAATTTTTATAAGCATTATTTCATGTAATCTTTTCATAATTTCTACAGTGCACTTTTCTTATCCCCGCATTACAGATAGGAACACTATGAGTTTAAGTAACACATAAAAAATTACTCACAAATCAATCTCAGAGAGAGAACTCAAGCCTACGGCTACCTACCTCATAGTAATACCCTGGGATAGAAGGATAACAATGATGATCATTCTCTGAGTCTTTGGGAATAAAAAAAATGGAATAAGTTAAAAGAAGAGACATTTTGCAGTAAGATGGACACAGAGGCAACTGGCTGTATCAGATCAGATAGAAAGAGGAACATTTTGCATATGGTAGAGACCCAGCCTGTTGCCTACAAGCAGACATTTGAAGAAAAGAAACAGAGAATAGTATTTGGAGCTCCAGTGGAATTCGTATATTTACCCCGTGGAGAAATTAGTTGCTTTGAAAAACACTTCGTTCAGATGCCAGAAAACCAGGCATGAGACCCCACAGGAACTTGTAACAGGTAAGTATCTAGAGAAACTACTATGCTTCATACCAGTTGAGAAAATGTGGTAACTAAGGAGAAACAGTGTCCCTCTACACCTTGCATTATGAAGGGGTGATTGGTTGTGAGAAACACACACAGTGAACAGCCATGTTGACCCCAACTTGTCTCCTCTTTCCTCCCCTGATTGTGTCTCTTAATTCAATGCATGTACTTAGTATGAGTCATGTCTTTTATACGTTTACTCATTGAAATGAGTAAATGTTACTATTTAATATAACATTCTTTTACTTACATGTGAGCCCACAAATTCTAAATGCTATCTATCATTGGCAGTGCATTTTTTTCATTATAATTTTGCCATCACAGCAAGATTCATTTCTTGAACCACCAAAGGCACTCTATTGGCATTTAAACAACAACAACAATAACAACAAAAGAGAAATGTTATACGATTGGAGAATTGAAAGGAAAAGGCAAAACACCTTTTCTTTGCTCAACTTTCTCCTTAAAATGCCAAAGAAAAAGTTGCCATGTTTCCTTTTTCCCTGAGCTATTGAGAATCCCACAATGAGGTTTTCAATGCATTTTCAAGATTTAAAAAAGGGTTATACCAGACAGAAAATAGAGTTTCAAGCAGGAGAAATGACCTGAGAGTAGCAAAGGACACACAGGAAAGAGTATCTTATGGTCGTAGATGCAGATAAAAGGGTTTAACAGTAAGAAATACTGGGTTAAACTGCACTAGTGAATGGTCTGTTACCGACTAATAGAATAACGTACCAAAAGGAAAATAAAAAAAAACTAACAACCCCAATAAAAAGTGGGCAAAGTATATGAATAGACAATTCTCAGAAGAAGACATACAAGCAGTCAACAGTTACATGTAAAAACGCTCAGCCTCACTAATAATCAAAGCAATGCAAATTAAAACCATACTGAGATATCACCTAACTCCAGTCAGGATGGCCATCATCAATAACTCAAAAACAACAGATGCTGGAGAGGATATAGGACAAAGGGAACACTTTTACACTGCTGGTGGGAGTGTAAACTAGTACAACCTCTGTAGAAAACAGTGTGATGATTCCTAAAAGATCTAACAATCGACCTTCCATAGGACCTAGCAATCCCCCTTCTGGGAATATACCTGGAGGAACTCAAATCACTCTATAAAAAAGATACCTGGTGGGGCGTGGTGGTTCAAGCCTGTAATCCCAGCTCTTTGGGAGGCTGAGGCGAGAGGATTGCCTGAGCTCAGGAGTTCGAGACCAGCCTGGGCAATTTGGTGAGACCTTGTCTCTACATTGTATCAAAAAATTAGCCGGTTGTGGTAGCACATGTCTGTTGTTCCGGTCAGTTGGAAGACTGAGGCAGAAGAATCGCCGGAGCCCAAAGGGTCAATGTTGGGGTGGCCGTGAGCATGCCACTGTGCACCAACCTGGGCAATGCAGTGAGACTCCATCTCGAAAAAATAAAATAAAGGATACCTGCACACAAACGTTTATTGCAGCATTATTCACAATAACAAAAACATGGAACCAACCATGCTGTCCATCCAAAATGGACTGGATAAAGAAAATATGGGCTAGGCTCAGTGGCTCAGTCTGTCATCTCAGCACTTTGGGAGACTGAGGCTAGAGGACTGCCTGAATCCTTGGTCTCGAGACCAACCCGGGCAACTTTGTGAGACCTCGTCTCTACAATAAATCACAAATTAGCCAGGCATGGTAGCATGCCTGTGGTTGTGGCTACTTGGAAGTCTGAGGCAGAAGGCTCGCCTGGCCCAGCAGGTCAAGGCTGTGGTGGCCATGAGCATGCCACTGCACTCCAGCCTGGGAGAGGGGAGTGAGACTTTGACTCAAGAAGAAGAAGGAGGAGGAAGAGGAGGAGGAGGAGGAGGAGGAGGAGGAGGAGGAAGAGGAGGAGGAGGAGGAGGAGGAGGGGAAGGAGGAAGAGGAGGAGGAGGAGGAGGAGGAGGGGAACGAGGGGAAGGAGAAGAAGAAGAGAGAAAAAGAAACATGGTTTCTGGAGAGTGAATGTCCATCCAAGGTGAGACTCATACTAGGGTCCCCACCGGAGGCGGCTGCAACACACCACTGCCCTGAGATCAGAGACCCCAGCGTACAGTATCCTCAGCCATTCTCGGGAGGACTCTCAGGAGGAGGCAGAGGAGGTCAGCTACTCTCAGCACTTGGCACCTGGCCCAGGCCACCACTCACAGCAGTGGGCCAGGCACTGGCAGAGGGAACCATGGAGAGGGCATGGCTAGGACATCTGGAACTGAGCCCAGCCTCCGAGCAGACCAGGAGACACTGACCTTCGCCATTTGCTCTGTCCCGGGTGGGGCAGAGCCCTGCACAGGCCCCCCTGGCTCTGTTCAGCCTCCAACCTGGGACCCAGAGGCCATTGGCACACCCCCGGGGATCAACCATTGCTGACCCAGAGAGGACAGAAACTTGGAGTGATGATCCTTCCACCCCCACGCTGGACCAGGCGCAGACACATCGAATCTGAGTGGGGGACTTGGTGACAGTGGCAGCAGCAGTGGAGGAGTTGGGTGAATGGAGATCTGATTCTTCCTCTTCCCACAGTAGTCTGTGACTAAGAGCCACCCCATTGGCTTGCCTAGAGCAGAGGGGAAGGCCTGGAGACTGGACCTCCCGCTACCCAAGCAGGGCCAGAAGCTCAGCAGTGCTTGGGAAAGTAACCCGAAGTTGCAAAATCAGCCGCAGAGAGAGCTCTTTTACTTTTATTTTTATTATAATTTCGCTCTGTTTTTGTTTTAGTACTCGTTTGTTTGTTTTGGTGTCTTTTAGTTTTTCTGTTTGAATATGGATATTTTGGAGGGCAAGCGGATTAGGATTTCAGTTTGTATGTTTTTGTGTTCTTTTGTTTTGTTTTTTTTTTGTCTGTTTCTTTGTGTTCATTTGCTAGTTGGTGTCTCTGTCTGTTTTCCTTCTCCTTCTCTTCTGTCTTCATCTTCCTTTAGTTTCCTTTCTTCCCTTTTCTGTTCAAGAACAGGCATATAAGCCGGGCTCGGTGGCTCAGCCTGTAATCCCGCGCCTTTGGGAGGCTGAGGTGAGTGGATTGCCTGAGCCCGCGGGTTCAAGACCCGCCTGGGCAGCGAGACCTCATCTCTACAATAAATCAAAAAATCAGCCGGGCGTGGTAGCACATGCCTGTAATTCCGGCTACTTGGAAGGCTGCGGCGGAAGGATCGCCGGAGCCCAGCAGGTCGAGGCTGCGGTGTCCGGGAGCGGCCACTGCACTCCAGTCTGGACGATGGAGTGAGACTCCAACTCAAGAACAGGCATATAGACCAGTGGAACAGGAGACTCTGGAAGTAAAACCTCAATTTCTCAAACAACTCATCTTTGACAAAATCTCCACTATCAACCACTAGGGAGAGGAGAACTTATTCAGAAAATGGTGGTGGGAAGACTGGTTGAGTACATGCATAAGATTAAAACAAGACCCCTACCTATCACTACACAAAAATCAACTAAATGGATCAAAGGCCTAAACCTAAAACCTCAAACTATAAGAACCTTAGAAAACGCAGGAGACACCCTTATGAAAATTGGAACTAGCCACCAATTATTGATCAAGACCCTAAGTGCCCATGCCATAAGAGATAAGATAGACAAATGAGACCTTATCAATCTGACAAGCTACTGCAAAGCCAAAGAAACCATCAATAAAGTGGGGAGACAGCCCACAGACTGGGAAAAAATGTTTGCCAACTGTATGTCTGATAAAGGCCTAACATCTAGGATCTACAAAGAGCTCAAACATGACAAAAAGAAAAAAGCAAGCAGTCCTATTAAAAAGTGGACAAAAGATATGAATAGACAGTTCTCAAAAGAAGACATAGGAGAAGCCAACAGATACATGAAAAACTGCTCGGCTCTCTAATAATAAAATAAATGTAAATTAATACTACCCTGAGATACCACCTAACTCCAGTCAGGATGGCCACCATCAATAACTCAAACAGCAACAGAAACTGGAGAGGATGCAGGGAAAAGGGAACACTTGTACACTGTTGGTGGGAGTGTAAACTAGTACAGCCTCTGTGGAAAATTGTTGGGCGATTCCTAAAAGGTCTAAAAATCAATCTTCCATACAACCCTGGCAATCCTCCTACTAGGAATATATTCAGAGGAACTCAAATCACTCTATGAAAAAAAAAATGCACGTGCATGTTTATTGCAGCACTATTCACATTAGCAAAATCATGGAATCGACCATGCTGACCATCAAAAGTATACTGGATTTTAAAAAATGTGGTACATTTACACGATGCAGCCATAAAGGACAAAATTAGGAACTTTGCAGCAACTTGGATGGATTTAGAGTCTGTAATACTCAGTGATCTATCACAGAAATAAAGAGCTAAGTACCACATGTTCTCACTCACAAGCGGACACTGAACAATTATTATACTACTATAAGAAAAGTATTGGCAATAGTGGGAAACTGCCAGGGGAAAGCGGAGGTGAGGAAGGGCACACTTCATCATTAAGGGTACCTGATCTTAAAGCAGGTGACAGGGGGACAAAAGTGAGGCCCAGAGTCGGGCTCGGTGGCTCAGTCTGTAATCCCGCGCCTTTGGGAGGCTGAGATGAGTGGATTGCCTGAGCCCGCGGGTTCGAGACCCGCCTGGGCAGGCGAGACCTCATCTCTACAACAAATCAAAAAATCAGCCGGGCGTGGTAGTGCGCGCCTGTAATTCCGGCTACTCGGAAGGCTGAGGCAGAAGGATCTCCGGAGCCCAGTAGGTCGAGGCTGTGGTGGCCAGGAGCGGCCACTGCACTCCAGTCTGGGTGACAGAGTGAGACTCCAACTCAAAAAAAAAAAAAAGTGAGGCCCAAACTTTACCTGTGCAATGACCATTTTTATACTTAACCCTGATTTGTACCCCATATCTTTAAAATAAATAAACAAGAGAAAAAGAAAGAAAATATGGTACATATACACAATGGAATATTACGCAGCCAGAAAGAAGGACAAAATTATGGTCCTTCTAGCAACTTAGATGAATTTGGAATCTGTAATAGTGATTCATCACAGAAACTAAGATCTGAATACTACATGCACTCACTCATAAGTGGACCCTGAATGTTTAACATAATATTATAAGAAAGGAATTGGCAGTAGTGGAACACTGCTGGAGGTGGGGGGCACATAATATCAATAAGGGTACCCAACCTTAAACCAGGTGAAGTGGGGATCAAGTGGAAGCCCTAACTTTACCTGTACAAGGACCACCTATGCACCTAGCCCTGAATTGTACCCTCCATCTTTAAAATAATAATTATATATATATATATTCTCTTCGAAAAGCTCATTTTCCTGTCCTTGTTCACTAACCAAGGTTTGCAGAGCTTCCAAATCAAGAAGCAAAGCTGGTCAAGCAAGTTTCTGTTGGCAAGAGCATTTCTTCTTCATATCTCGGCCATTCTCTACTTCCCTCCCTCTCTCCACCTCTCAGCAACTTGACAGGAATAATGACTTTGAAAGCAGACATTGTCTTTCTCAAGGATGTACTCAAATACCAGACCTTTTAGATCATACATGGTTCTGTCCATCAGCTTTGAACAAGTAAAAGAGAATTTAAAACACACACACACACACACACACACACATTGTCCCTTTCTTTTTTATCAGGGTGTTTATGTAAGAGCACGCTTTTACTCCAGGCCTCCTGTGGAATAGAAAATTAAACAAATTAATACCTACTTTCTAATTACATTCAGCATGCTCCTTCTCTTTCCCCAGGCTCAGTCTTATGTAGGATAAGACTGTCCTTTGGAAAGGACGAACCAGCTCTGCACACTTGCATATCAGAAACTTCCATAGCTGCAGTTTTTCAAAATCATGTTCCCTGATAAGGGTATAAGTTGGGGAAAGAAGACCACATTCTCTGGATCCCAGTGAGGGAGAAGGGCGGATGGGGGACGGGAAGCAGTATAACATGGACTCCGAGGCTGGTATTGTAAGCTGATGAATTAACCTGACACACATGGGAGAAGCCTGAGTTGGGAAACTGCAGAGTTGGGAAAATAATACTTGGCTTTAGTTTTTATGCATACAAAAAAAGCCAGGTTTGCTAAAAGATGATTTATCAGTACATCATAGTAAACACACAAGCTTAATTTAACTCGGGAGGCATGGAGGTAGAGGAAAAATGTAAGTGACAACACTGAAGAATCATTTTAGTTATTAGGTGAATAACACATAGGACTCAGGAAAGGGAGAAATCCGGAAAATTAAACTTGGGAATTTTCTCTTTGCTTTGGTGGGTGAGATGTGTTAAAACTTAAGGTAAATTAGGAAATGAAGACTTCAGTGTTGCCCATGTTTTTCAATGGCCATATATACCTTGCAGATACTTAAATGAATGTTTAAACCATTGAGAACATATGAATTGATGCTGTGAATATGGGAGCAGAAAGGGTCTGAAAATCTATTTATATTTCCTTGAGGAAAAATTTGTTCACCTATTTGATTTCAAATTCTGTGCTGCTGTGGCTCCTTTTGTATTACAAATGTGACTATTCATCTCAGTGTAACACAAATTGAGATGTTGATACGTTTTTCCAAGAAAATAAATGAGTCATAATAAACTTTTTCCTGCATAAGAATGAATGTGAAGTGCATAATCATTATTTGAACAGGATGTTCCTTTTAAACAGCAGTTGAGATCACACATCTCAGGGCTGTTTGGATGGCAACTTAGCAGTGTGCCTGGCAACATGATTTTGTTCCTTTCTGCTTCTCAACAATACTTTCAGAAATCAGGAAATTAAATCCTTCTGGTGGGATATACCCCATCCTCGTTTTCCGTTGTCAGAGGTAGTGTCTGGACTCTTAATGTTTTATCCCTGTCTCGATTTCTCAGCAGAATGTGTTTTAACCTTTTACTGTGTGTTTTGTTAAATTTACAATTTTAAAAGGTGACCTCTTGAAGATTAAAGGTAACAATTTATACTAAAAATGTATAAATAGATACAAAGTGCTCTTGAAGTTCCCATACAATGTGTGTATATGTTCATTCCTAATTATATAATTATGATAAATCATCTCTAGCAAGAATTCCAACAAAAAAAATACTATGATTAAGTGGTTTTTATTTCCAAAAGCAACACAGTTTTAACATAGAAAAATTGAAATCTATGGAGAGAGTTTAAATAGAAGAGAAATATCACCCACATTTCTACCATATAAACATATTGTAGTTTTTGTATTTTTATTTGCTCTGCCCAAAACGCATCATGATAAAACTGAGTTTGCTTATTCTTTAGTATAAGGACTGTTGTAGGATTTATGAATTAATGCTAGCACATTTGGGCAGCAGTTTCAAAATTAGTAACTAACTAAGACAGGCTCATATAGCATTCTTTCTACACTTACTGTTCTTCCTTTACTGAATAAGTAAAAACGTCTAGGAACAGAGTAGTCAGGAAGCAATGATTAGATGTGTTATAAATATAACAATGTAGGCTTTTATTTAAAAAATAAATTGTATGGAGCATTGTTTTCAAAATAAAAAGCATAAAAAGAGAAGAGAATCACGTTTGTTTTAATTTTTTCAGTGGTTGTTTAGTGGCTCAGGCTGACCTTTTAACTTCTCAGTGTTTTCTTTCCTTATAAGTTAAAATTAGCCATCTGTCTGCCACAAAGGTTTTGTGTAAGAATCACCTAAAACTTGTAAGAATCTCTGTGTTACGAAAGATAATGAGAATTAAAAAGCATTGTCACACTACAAAGCCATGTTAATTTGATGTGAACTGAAATTAGTGACCTAGATATTTTCTCTCATTTTTTAGCTTCTCATTTGTTTAGAGCGTTGCATTTTTTGTTTTATGAAAATATTTAGATTCACTTAACTTTTCCTAATTATGGAAATAATGGTAACTGAAGCAAACAGAACGCATTCAGGTAAGTTTAATAAATACATGGTAAAACTAATAGAAAGAAAAAGAGCTGATGGTTCTGTAATCCGGACAAAGTAAAACGTAGCAGTCTGTTCATCGCATTGTCATTTCAATTGTATCTCCACAGCATATAAGGAAAACACATTGGTATACATCACATAACTATCATATTTTAATAACATTTTGTCTGTGTATAGCTTCTAGATTTGCAATGTGACCTTCGGCAAGATCTAAAAGAAGGCTGTATATCAAAGGGGAAATATTAGCTCTCCAGAAATGGAAAAGATTTCAAATTAATATGATAAAATATATTCTGTTAGTCAGAGAAATCAATACATACTCTGCAAAAATAATTCTAAGGAGGAGGAGGCTGTCTAAGAGAAACTCTAGGTTGGGTAGAGCAGAAAAAAATATACCAAGGACCAACAGGAAAGATACAGGTTTGAAGCAATCATTTTTAAGAAGATCAAAAGGAGAAAGCTAAAACAACATTTAAACATCCCCTGTTTTTTTTTGCCTGTTTTTGTTTTTACATAAATAAGTGATGGCGTCAGAGTGCAACAACTAAAACTATGATTGAGATTTTCCTATTCTCTTTTGTTATATTAGGAGCAATAATGATATAAACAAATCACAATATAATGTCAATAAAATATGAAAAAATATTTAGGTTAAGAAGTAAAGTGCTACAATGTCCTCAAAACCACAATAGTGTCCATCTCAAAAAGCTAAGAAATATGTATAGAAAACACACTAAGACAGCTTTGGAATTGACAATTCTACTCCTTTTTTGAGGACCAAGATGTTAGCGGTAACTCTTGCATCCTAAAAATTATTACAAACGAAATGTAAAACTGAAAGATTAACAGAACAGAGCCTCTAACATGGTAAGTAGCACTGTGCTTCTAACAAAAGTTTACTCTTCATGGAAATGAAAATAATGGTTTCCTGAAAACAACTCCTAGTAGCTGAATTGACAAAAATTGCTTATATTAAGTTTTTACAAGATATATTTTTGAATCTCTAATTCCCTCTCCAGTTTTCCCTATGAAAACATAGTTTCCATAATCAATTTCTTACATATACATGGGTAATATCATAATACAAGACGTCATCTGAAAATAACCTTTATGGTATTATCATTTAATGAGCTTTGAGCTAATACCCAGGTTCAAATTCCATTTGACATTAGAGTCTCTGAGCCTTTTTATTTCATATGGCAATGCTTTGCATAGTAGATGTGTTGAATATGTCTGATCATGTAATTCAACACACTCAACATATGTTTGGAACATAGTAGGTATAAAAAAAAAAGTTTCATTTCCTTCTTCTTTATTAGAAGACAGATTTTCAATATTCTAATTACTTTCCCTTAATTCTCAGTCTAATTCTTGTTCTTTGTTTTTTATTATTGACTACATTTAAAGTTGCTGGAATTCTAATCTCCTGATAAGTGAAATGTTATCATGCATTCAGATTTTTCTAAGCACAGAATTCTATTTCATATATAGTCAGGGCCTAATTTGTAGGCTGGAGAAAGAAGGGAGTGGAGAGAATGAAGTTGGCTGAGAACATGCCATAGAACACAGACAGGCCCGTCTCTTCATCATTTTCTGTCCTTTCATGCATTCACCTTTGGGGTTAAGGATATATATATATCACAGCACTATGCCCTGTTCACTGAATCATGAGAAAAAGTTTGCTGCTAGTACATAATTAGCTTCGTGTATGTTTGTTGAATGAATGACTGCGTAAACAAATGAGTGACAGCAATTAGTTGCTTGGTTACGTGGTTAATAAAAGGGAGGACAAATTCTTCTTTGCTAGGCTTTCCAGTTCATTTTAAACAGACCATTCTTTGTTTCTACAGACAAATGTCAAAATTCCAACCCTGCCTTTTCTCAGTAATAAAAGTTACCTGGAAACCCATAGTAGACAATGACTCCTTTAAAATTACCAATTTTATTAAATAATGATCACAAAAAATATTTAAAACACAGGAAAAGTTCCCACTTTGAAAGCCCTAAATGACACTTTACATTTAATCTTTACCCTCTGGATCTCCTCCCTAAGGGGCACTGTCACAAATCATAAGACCTTGGAAGTAAGTAATGTTTTGTTGCCAGAAAAGGACAGTCTAAACTGTAGGTAGTTTTTAGCAGCACTTAATGCTTTTCCCATCTTCAATCTATTTCACAGGAGGAGGAACCAAAGAGGCAAGCAAGCAGCAGCTCTGAAAATGACAGTCCACTATTCCTGGAAGCAAATGGGTCAGGCTGTTGACCAAAAAGGTGGCTGAGGGATCACTTGTGCTTTCCATCACTTGAACTCTTCATGGGCCTGAAGTCACTGACCACAAGGTTTTGGTATTCAGTACGGCACTGGATAGAGGGCAATTAGGTCACAGGCTACATTTTGGCGAAGGTGTAAACGTAAGGCACTCTTTATAGTAATTCGAATATACTTAGAGAAGAATGATTACTTTCCTTAGAATCTCAGTCTAATTCTTGTTCTTTGTTATTTATTGCTGATTATGTTTAAAGTTACTGGGATTCTAGTCTCCAGGTAAGTGAAATGTTATCATGCATTCAGATTTTTCTAGGCACAGAATCCTATTTCATATGTAGTCAGGGCCTAATTTGTAGGCTGGAGGAAGAAGGGAGTGGAGGGAATGAAGTTTTTTCTCTTCTTAAAAATACTGTAAGAGATCACAAAGATCTGCTTGATATCTTTAAAGATAAATGTGGCAGCTGGGCTCAGTGGCTCAGCCTGTAATCCCGCGCCTTTGGGAGGCTGAGGTGAGTGGATTGCCTGAGCCCGCGGGTTCGAGACCCACCTGGGCAACTTGGCGAGACCTCATCTCTATAATAAAAAAACAAAAAAATTAGCCAGACGTGGTAGCGCACGCCTGTTGTTCCAGCTACTCGGAAGGCTGAGGCAGAAGGATCGCCAGAGCCCAGCAGGTCGAGGCTGCAGTGGCCGGGAGCGGCCACTGCACTCCAGTCTGGGCGACAGAGTAAGACTCCAACTCAAAAAAAAAAGATAAATGTGGCTTTTGATTGAATTTCAATTTTGATAGGATAAATGTTTGACATAGATAATATAATATTTGTGAGCAATATATATATCTTACAGTGCTGAAATGCCTTTTTTCCATAGTTGTTATTAATTTTTAAAAAGTATTTCAAGAATTTCATAGGTCAGGAACCTCAGAGTTGTAATGAAAACATCCTAGTGAATTTTGTATTGTAATGAAACAGAAGAGTATTTTATTTCTCACCTATTCTTTTATTATTATTATTATTTTATTTATTTATTTATTTATTTATTTTGAGTTGGAGTCTCACTCCGTCACCCAGACTGGAGTGCAGTGGCCGCTCCCGGCCACCGCAACCTCGACCTGCTGGGCTCCGGCGATCCTTCCGCCTCAGCCTTCCGAGAAGCCGGAATTACAGGCATGCGCTACCATGCCCGGCTGATTTTTTGTTATATTGTAGAGATGAGGTCTCACTGCCCAGGCGGGTCTCGAACCCTCGGGTTCAGGCAATCCACTCACCTCAGCCTCCCAAAGGCGCGGGATTACAGGCTGAGCCACCGAGCCCGGCTTCTCACCTATTCTTAAACACCTGCTGAGAAAAAGCAAGAATGAGAGAGAACGGGCAAGAGAGTGAGAAAGAGAAAGAAAGAGAGCAAAATTAGTATCCAATAGATTTGCAGAGGCTATTCAATTATGCCTATCATTTCTGCAACATCATTTGCAGGTATATACAGAGACAGACTGATTAAACACTTTCAGAAATGGAAATTTACTGCTTCTTCGTCTTTTTATCAACATAGATCTTTTATTCTGAAATTTAATCATTTTTAATTACCACTGCTGTGCCAGACACTGAATTCCTTGTCTCATTGTTGCCTTTTTTCCCCCTTTGCTTTGTCTCATTTTTAAATTCCTCTTTAACAGGAAGATACTCAAATATATAATGGCTTCGTCAAGTGTTTTGTCTTCTTATTGTTGATTTTGATGTGTGTGTGTGTGTGTGTGTGTGTGTGTGTGTGTGTGTGTGTGTGTGTTTGAGATAACGGTCCTTATCAGATACCTGCTTTGCAAATGTTTTTTTCCCAGTCTGTGGCTTTCCCTCTTATTTTCTTGACATTGCCTTTTGCAGAAAAGAAGCCTTTACATTTCATGAAATGTATTGTCATTTCTTTCATCAATTGTGCTTTTGGTGTTGTATCTGCAAGGTCATTGCCATACCCAAGGTTTTCTCCTTATGTTATCTTCTAGAAGTGTTATTGTTTTGCATTTTGCATTTATGTCTATAATCCATTTTTCATAAATTATGGTGGCAACTGTAAGGTCTTTGTCTAGATTCCTTCAGATTTTATTTTTATGTGGATATCCATTTGTTCTCAGCACCATTTGTAAGAAAGACTTTGATTATGGCACTGTATTGCTTCTGCTCCTTTTTCAAATATGTAGGTATATTTCTGAACTTTTAGCACTGTTCCTTTGATCTCTGTGTCTACCCTTTCATGAATACTACACCGTCTTGATTACTGCAGTTCCATAGCTAGTATTGAAGTCAGTAGTGTCCTTCATCTGTGTTGGCTTTCATGATTGAGTTAGCTATTCTGAGATTTTTGCCTCTTAAAATAAACTTTAGAATGAGTTTGTCAATAGTCACAAAATAATTTACTCGGATTTTAACTAGGATTGCATTAGATTTGTAGTTCAAGTAGAATATATTTTATATCTTGATAATATTGAGTCTTCCAATCCATGAACATGGATGATGGAATATCTCTCCCTTTATTTATTCTTCTTTATTTATTCTTTATTTATTCTTCTTTCATGTGTTCATCAGATTTTTGCAGTTTTATGTATCAATTCTGTACCTATTTTGTTAGACTTATATTTAAGTATTTTTTGTGTGGAGTGTTAATATAAATGGTATTTTTAAGCATTTTCAAATTTCAGTTGTTCATTGCTGATACATGGGAAGGTGAATAACTTATAACTTTGCTCTAACTGATTTTAGTTCCAGGAGTTTTTTTTGCTTCTTTTGGATTCTCTGCATATTGCTGTCTTCCTAATCATCATACCTTTTTTTCTTGTCTTATTATATTAGCTAGAACTTCCTGTAGATTTTTTTAAACTTGTGTGATCATGTGAATGCTCATTATCATTTTTAATTGGTTATGTTTTTAATCATGTTTTTAAAAAGGATATAAAGATGTTAATTAATTAAATTAATGTGTAGAATTGCTGTAATTCCATGAATGTCCTAGGCAAAATTTAGGGTGATTAAATAAAGTAAATCTATAGTTCCTCCAGCAGTAAACAATCATTAAAAAATTGAAAAAAAAATGATGAGAGTGCAAATTAAACTATTAGACCACTTCAATAATTAATTTTTTTCTGCTATACAAATCAATGGCATTTAAGTAACTTATCAAAAGTAGAAGTTTGGAGGTAAAAGAAGTCTAAGAAAATATAATATGCTGGGTTATTTGTTTATTGTTTTGAATATTTAAAGTCATATTATCGAAATCACAAAAGAAGTACATTTCAACTCAATTAATATTCTTTAGAAGAAATAGAAAGAAAAAGGAACATTCAGAAGAAATGAGCTAGACACAACGAAACACCAAGGCTTCTCCTTGTCAGTTTGTTTTTAATGAAAATTTTTATAAAAACTTAGTTATAAAATGCTAGACCATAAAATTTTATGAGTTTTCCAATAATTGCAAACATTTTGTTTGATTTAGGAGAACTTCTTTTTAAAACTTTTAAAAAAGTTTATAAAGAAAAATGAAAGAAATAAGTAAAATGTACTAGTGGTCAAGAAAAAAGAAGACAAACCACAAACTAGGAGAAACTTTTTGCAAAAGACATATTTGACAAATAAGTGATATCTAAAATAGTAAAACAAACCATTCCATGGCAACAGTAAGAAAATGAACAAGCCAATTAAAAGATAGGAAAAAGATTTGAAGAGGAAGTTCACAAGACAAGATGTAAAAATAAGTATATGAAAAGATGCTTCAACAGCACGTCATCCGTGAAATGCAAATTAAGACAACCATGATATAACACTACACACATTAAAATGGCTAAAATTCAAAACATCAACAATGCCAAATGCTGAAAAAGATGTGGATGGAATAACAGGAATTCTCATTCATTGCTGGTGGGAACCCAAAATGTTGCGGCCAATTTGAATGACATTTGGTCAGTTTCCCACAAAACTAAATAATTCTATCATACTATGCAAAGATCACACTCCTTAGTATTTATTCAGAGGAGTTAAAAACTTATATCCACACAAAAATTTGCACATAGATGTTTATAGCAGCTTTATTTGGAATTTCTCAAACTGAGAAGCAATCAAGATGGCCTTCATTAGGTGAATGGATAAGTAAACTGTGATACATTCAGATGATGGAATATTATTCATTACTCTAAAGAAATGAGTTACCAAGCCATGGAAAAAACAAACAAACAAACAAAAAACATGGAGGAAGCTTAAATGCAAAAGAACCAAATCAGAAAAGGTTACATATACTCTGTGATTCCAACCAGACGATATTCTGGTAAAAACAAAGCTAGAGAGGAAGGTAAAGGATCAGTTACCAGGGGTTATGGGGAGAGAAAGATGAATACACAGAGCACAGAGGATTTTTATGGCTGTGAAAGTACCCTGTAGGATACTACAATGGTAGACACACCTCAGTATTTATGTGCCACAACTTATATGATATACGACACCAAGAGTGAATCCTAATGGACACTAGTGACTTTGGTTGGTAATCATGTGTCCATGTAGGTTAATCTGTGGTAACAGATGTGTTACCCTGGTGGAGGATGTTGATAAAAAGACTGGAGAGCTTTGCATTTGGAGAGACAGAGAAGTACATGGGAATTATCTGTACCTTCTGCTCAGTTTTGTTGTGAAACTAAAACTGCTCTAAAAATAGTCTAATGATAGAAAAAAAGAATTAAAAATAGGTAATGCAGATTTTCTAGCATATCACATCAAAAGACTCTATATTTTGTGAGAATTATTTAGTTTGTCTTTATGCCAATCCTATAAAATATATTTTAAGAAGTACCCCATACTGATTAAGGTATTCTAATTTTAAACAATGTTTATTCTGAAAATTAAGTTGTTCCCAAGTTTGGGGAATATTTTGAGTTCAAAACTTTAAAGAGAATTTTGTAAAATTGTACCTAGTAATGCAGTTGGAACACTCTTTTATATGTAAGAAATTGTACAATTTCAAACAACCTAAGATTTTGCTGTAAATGGAAGCCACTGTAAGTAAAATAGTTTTGAAAGCCATGGGGGAAAAAATCTTCTATGCTTTTTATATAGGGAATAGAAATGAAGATTCATAAGAACTAAAATTATTTTATCACAAAAATGGCAAGGTAGAAAATCTATTTGTTCAGGAAGCTTTGTGTATTATCAAAAATACTGCTAACCCTCACTTCCTGAAAACAGGATAACATAATTGGCTGTTTTATGGATAGCTCCAGCACATTTACTTACCTTTTATGTTCTCCAAAGGCTTCTGCCATTTTCTTTTTAAATTCTAGGTTAGAAAATCCCTTTAAGAGCCTTTTCACCCAGTGTATATTTTAAATTTTAAAAAAGAATTTAAACCATTTTTTTCATTTTTCTCTATTCAAATCGGTTAGCTAAATGACCACTTAGTGGCATTTCTTATGTTTGTAAAATTTCCCCATACATTTCTCTAGAGCCAAATACAAAAGTTTCGGCTAGCCAAATTTTATTCTCTGTGTATTTGAACTTTGTATGCTGGTCACCACATTCTCCCTACAGAACAAATTCCCAATTTGTGTTCTTTGATTTAAAAACAAACAAATAAACAAACAACAAAAAAACACTTTGGTAAATGTGAACTTAATTAAAATATTTTTTCCTACTAGACGTGATGTGTACTTTAATATATTGTATTCTGGCCCCTTAAGTTAAAGAGTGTGGAATGTGGAGTTCTTTCTAATGACTCTTAATTCATATGACATATTTTACAACTTTTAAACTTCTTTGCATTTTTGAAATAATGTAAATTAACAGGAAGTTGCAAATAGTATATTGAGACTTCCCTGCAGCCTTTATGTAGTTTCCCCCAAAGGGTACATCTTACAAAGTTTTAGTAAAATACCAAAACCAGGAAACTGGCATTGGTGCAGCAAGTGTGTACACAAGGATGAATGTGTTCTCTGTCAATCCATCATTTGTACGCTCCTATGACAATTGGCCATCAAGACAAAACTAGTCCATCTCCACAAAGTCCTCCCTCATGATACCATTGTAGAGGTCTGCCTTTGCCACCCCCTCCAACCACTGCTATCCCTAAACCCTCGGCAAACACTACTCTGTTAGTGATTCGTGTTTGAGATTGATTTTTTCTAATCTGCTGAAACTATTTTTTCGTTCATACAGTACAGTGTCCTTGAGAGACATCCAGGTTATCTTTATCAATAGTTTTTGGTTTGTTTTGTTTAATTGCTGAGTAGTGTTCCATGACATGAACCATAGTGTTTAACCATTTACTTTTTAAAAATTTTTATTATAAAGATGTGGGGTACAATTCAGGATTAGGTAGATAAACATTGATCATGTAGGTATTCTTGTTGAAGAGGTATGCCCCTCCCTCCCCTAGCAGTTTCCCTCAACTGCCAATTTCACCCATCCAAACGATTTCCCACTACTGCCAATCGCTTTCTTATAGCATTATAATTGTTCAAGGACTGCTTATAAGTAAGAACATGTGGAACTCTCTGATAAATCACTGAGTATGATTGACTCCAAATCCATCCAAGTTGCTGCAAAGTCTGTATATTTGCCCTTCTTTATGGCTGCATAATATTCCATTGCGTATATGTACCACATTTTCTTTATCCAGTCCAGTTCCTATTCAGAACCCTAAAGACCAATACCTTAAGAAATAAGATACACAAGTGGGACCTTATAAAATTAATGAGCTTCTGCAAAGGAAAAGAAACCATCAAGAGAGCAGAGAGACAGCCCACAGAATGGGAAAAATATTTGCCAACTGTATATCTGACAAAGGTCTAACATCTAGGATCTACAAGGAACTCAAACGTGCCGAAAGGAAAAAAAACAAACAGCCCCTTAAAAAAGTGGGCAAAAGACCTGAATAGACACTTCTCAAAACTATCTACTATTTTTTTTTGAGTCAGAATTTCACTCTGTCACCCAGGCAGGAGGGCACCGTCATGCTCATGACCACTGCAGCCTCAACCTGTTGGACTCTGCCTCAGCCTCCTGAATATCTGAAACCACAGGCACATGCCACCACACCCAGCTAATTTTTGGTTTTATTGCAGAGATGAGGTTTCAGGGAGTTGCCCGGGCTGGTCTCAAACTCCTGAGCTCAGGCAATCCTCTTGCCTCTGCCTCCCAAACTGCTGGGATTACAGACATGGCCACCGTGCCCGGTCATCTACGTTTTGAAAGTCATGTGGAATTTTGTGTAGACATACTTAAGCTTTAATTTTTCTGGTATGAATGTCCAAATGTGTAATTGCTGGGTTCTATGGTAAGTGTGTTTAATTTTTAAGAAACTGTCAAATCTTTTCCAGACTGACTGATCCATTTTACTTTCCCATCAGCAATACATGAGAGATTCAGTTTCTCCATATCCATGCCAATATTTGTGTTCTCTCTCTCTCTCTCTCTCTCTCTATATATATATATATATATTATATACACACACACACACACACACACACACATATATTTAGTTATTCTGTTAAACATGTAATGATATCTCATGATGATCTTAATTCACAGTTTTCTTAATGGCCACTGATTTTGAATATGTTTTATGTGCTTATTTTCTATCTGAATATGCTCTTTGTAAAGTTTTTTTTTATGATTTTTGCTCATTTTTGAATGGGATTGTCTGATTTTTTTTTTACCATAGAATTTTGAAAGTTATTTATGTATTCTAGATACAAGTCTTTTAATAAATGTGTGGTTTACAAAATATTTTCTCATAGTTAATAACAGAGTCTTGTAAAATAAATTCCCTTAATGTTAATTTAATTCAGTTTATTATTTTTTCTTTGTATTGATTATACTTTGGGATTTTAAGAAACATCTACCAACTACTTATTCCAATGATTTTCTCCTATATTATCTTGTAAAGGTGTTTTATGTTTTACAGTTAAGCATGCTATTAATTTTTAGTGAATTTTTGTGCATGATCTAAGGTTTATTAAAGGCCTATTTATTTAATTGTTTATGTGTGTATGTATATTTTTGTGTATGGATACCCAATGTTTTGGTATCTTTTGATAAAAAGGTTATCCTTCCTATTAAATTGCTTTTTCATTTGGATCGGAAATCACTTGGTTGTACTTGTATAAGGGCAATTTTTGGATTCTCTATATGTCCATTGATCTATGTGTCTATTGCTTTACTAATAATATGCAATCTTGATGAGTGCAGCTATATAAAAGTCTTGAAATTTGGTAGAGTTATTCCTACCACTATTTTTAATCATTTTTGAGATTTTTTAAAGCTATTTTAACATTTATCTTTTCAAATAAATTTTAAAATAATCTTGTCTATGTCAATAAAAAAAATCTCGCTAGTGTTTTTATAGAGCAGTCATCAAACATTATAGTTATATCTAACTGTATGTTTGCACATGCGTATATATTTAGATACAGAAATATAAAATTGAAGATAATTAACATCCCTATTATTTGAATCTTTCTAGTTATAAACATATTGTGTCTTTTCATATATTTAGATGATCTTTAATTTCTTTAATCAGATTTTTGTAGTTTACAAATTCACATGCCGTCTTGTACATGTTTTGATAGATTTAAGACTAAAAATTTCATCTTTGTTGAGCAAGTTGAAATAATATTTCATTTTTAATTTGTGTCCACATTTTTTACTTTTCATGTTTATTTTTTCACTTGTTTCAATCATGTTTCTAACTTTTTGTTGAAGCATTTTTATGATGGATGCTTCAAAATCCTTGTCAAATAATTCTAATGTCTGTGTGATCTCTATGTGGGCATCTGTTGATTGTCTTCTGTCGTTCAAGTAGGAAGGTTTCTGATTCATAGTATGATGAGTGATTTCCTTTGATCAGAAATGAACATTTGAATAACCGTTATGAAACTATGGATTTTATTTAAATCTTGTGTTTTAGCAGACTTTCACTGTCACTACCCACTGGAAGGGGAACACGTTCTCAATTTTGATGAGTAGGAGTTGAGTGCAGGTTACTCAATCAGTCTCTGTTGACACTAGGGGTCAGGGGCACTTATGATTACTGTTGAGAGGGGTGGGAGTTAGATCCTCCACTAAGTCTCACTGAGACCAACCTAGCTGGGTGTAGGAAGGGGCACTTTGTTACTCACATGGCCTTCAATAACCGGACAGTTAGGGGGTGGACTCCTTACTGTTTATGAGTGATGAAAAGTCAAACTTTCTACTTGGTTTCCTCAGTAACCATGGGAAGTGGAGGGGATTCCTCAATACAGTCAGAGTGAAGTAGAAGGCTAAGCTTCCTGCCTGGTCTCTAGTGATACCATCTTGGGATAAGGATTTTTATCACTGAACAGGCATGAAACTATTGACTCTTTATTCTGCTTTTCTCAACACTACTCCAAAATTGAGATGGGAGATGCCTGTTACAACCTGTCAAGGTTAAAAAATGTAGGTTTTTCCACTTGGCCTTTACTTGAGGTGATAGGGTTGTTTGCTAAAGCGTTTTCTATCGTGTTTGACTTGAGTGTCTGTTGTCTAAGAATTTCCTGTTTTGCTAGGCTGTCCCTTTTCCTGGTCTTTGGCCAAAGTGAATGAGCTTTTTTCAGGACTTTTTGTGTGTGTGCCCACTGATGTTCCTGGATTGCCAGCTTCTTCCATACCCCTTCTGGGATATAGTTGACCTTATTAAAAGGTATTTATCATTCCCCTCATACATGTATTTATGGAAGAATAAATAAATTTTTGACTACTTCAACAAACTTGAACCTTAAAAGGCAAAGTCTTGTCAACACTTATTATGTAAACTGAAATTCCAGTAGGGTAACAACAGACCTTTATCTTTTCTCCTACAAGTCTTTAGAGTAGCCTTGGATGTGGGAGAATGAGACAGACAAGAAAATTGTTTAATTGGTTTTTAAATGGGATTCCATTTTAAGAAGATGACATCTCCTAACTGTTATAGTAATGACTCATCATCTAATGTCTATATTTATTAGAAGAGTTACCATGTCAGCCAAACAGAGCCATCTGGACCAATTTTTACTGTTATGTTCAGTAGCTTTTGGGAAATTATTTACAGAAATTTGGTATATGATTTTCTTCTTGGTCTCTTATGAGGAATATTTTCCCAGAAGAGAAGCTTTTTTATATTGTTTAAAAAAAAACCCTCCAAATTTCATTTAGTACTTGGCCAAATAAAATTTTGTAACACAAAATCTTAAAGTTATAAACAAAAACAGAGATGCAGCTTAATTTCTTTTTCTTAAGACTTGGCGGTTTATAGTTAATTGCAGGCATCACATAAAGTACTTGTTCATTGCTTTCAGTTATATGAATAGATTGGACCAAAAAGTTGCAATGGAAATACACCATGAAGATGATATAATAAAAATACTATGTCATGCTACAATTACAGAAGAGCACGATTCTGTGGAGATTAGAACTTAATTTTTTCTTGAAAAGGCAAAACTCATAAGACTAACCATAATTATCTATAAATATTCTGTAAATTGGCTATAAAGTTACATAAGCCAGGTATAGTGTATATCTCTCTAGTGATTCTTGATTGCAAGGTTGAAAAACCATTGAGTAAGACTAAAATAAATAACAAAAGGAAAGTCTGTATGCTGAGTTTTGGAAACTGAAGTCATTCTGCCTTTAGAGATCTCTTTGGCAAAAATTTATGCTGAGATAAACAGGAAATTAACTTCAATCTATCCTACTATTAAATATATATAATCTAATAAACTACAATAATTATTTTTACACAAGATACTGCATCAACTTCTTAAAGACCAATTAAGTTTTGAATTCTACTTGCTGTTTACATAAATATATGTTGGATTGTAGACACAGTCCAAAAGTAAAAACAAGAGAAAGAGCTCATTATTCTCAATGACTTAAACTGTCGCGTTCTTTCTAAAGCTGAAAATACATGTTGTTGAGGAAGTGATTCACTTTATGATTTCTCAAACTAGCATACATTAATAATTTTTAATCTTTATTAATACATATTTTCAAACATGTCTAAAAATATTAATTGTAACTCAGGGAATGGCAAAAAGGAAATGAGCTCTTCATATAAATAAATTTGTATAGTATAATCTGGCTACTTGATTAATATCATCTATCTATCTATACAAATAAATAAGAGAATAAAATACATTTTAAGCTCTTAGCCATAAAATTTTCTACCTGGTTTCATAGGTTTACAAAAATTTACCAGCAGGTTTTTCTTTTATATAGCTTTGCCTCAGACACAGTTCCACCATTTCAATCATGTGTTGCACACAGGCACATCAGGATCTTTAATATCAGTTCAAACTAATAAAACAATGCAAAAGACATAAATACCATATGGCATTTTCCATGGCATGATATTTTTAAAGAGAGGGATATTACACTTTGGGGAGTTTATCTGATGACTTCTAAGGCTGTTATAATGATGTAGATTAAAAATCCTCTGGTCAATATCATGAATGCCAAACATTTCAACTCTGCTCGATAGCATTCTCATAGCTACTGTTAGGCTAGCAGGCCACTTGCTTTCCTGTTATTGTTTGAGAACATTAGCTTCCCTATGCATCTCTAGGATTGTGGAAGAAACCTGTTAAAATGGATGAAAACAAATTCACTGGACCCTTTCATGAAGGGTTAAGGGCATAGCTATCTGAGCACAACTAAATTATGTATCGTAAACAAAATCGCTTGTATACTTTCCAGAGATGTGTTGTTCCTGTACATATATATGCAGGAGCAGAAATAAAGAGTAGCACTTTAAAACATTAATTGATGTTTCAAATTTGGGACCACGAAACACCCAGAAGCAGCTGATTACTTTTTTTTAAAGTCCTTTGTCTTTTTGCAATTAGTCCTGCAAATAGTAAATTCCTCATTGTACACATTTATCATATGCTAGCAGTCTGCCCAGAATAACCTAGTTCAAACAAAAGGTAGGTCAGGAGCATCTTCAGGGGAGTATTAGCAAAATGATATGCATTTTCTTGAAGATTTTTGAACAATTAGCTGTTAAGGTCACTTTCATATCTCCCAGTTCTGCTACTTTTGTTCCCTTCACAAGTATTCTCAAAATGTTTGTTTTAAAATTCAAATATACAGCCAGGCTGGGTAGCTCAGCCTATAATCCCGCGTCTTTGGGAGGCTGAGGTGAGTGGATTGCCTGAGCCCGCGGGTTCGAGACCCGCCTGGGCAGCAAGACCTCATCCTTACAATAAATCAAAAAATCAGCCGGGCGTGGTAGTGCATGCCTGTAATCCCGGCTACTCGGAAGGCTGAGGTGGAAGGATCGCTGGAGCCCAGCAAGCGAGGCTTGGTGACCGAGTGAGACTCCAACTCAAAAAAAAAATTCAAATATACGATAATTATAATAAAAATAGGAGAAAATAGCCGAGCCAGGGTATTCCTCTGAAGAAGACAGTTTTTACTCTAGGTGCTGTCAGGATTCTTCAAGCCAAAGAGAAGTTCTGTGTTTATCCCTTTTTAACAATTATACTTTAGTTTCTTCATTTATGTATATATGTTATTACTAGTTGCCTGTAAGTGTTCAGAAACTCAGTGTTACATCAAGAACTAAAAAGACCTCCCAAAATATTATGTTTGCATAAACTATAATTTAAACATTAATCAATATGTATGTGTGCACTGTGTCAAGCATTTTACTTCAGGGCTTTGTCGTTATGACCCTGCTTGATCATCAAAATAATCCTCTGAGAGTGTGAACTTCCGTATCTTCCATTTAGAAATGAGAAAATTAAGCTGTGAGCAAGGTCATGAAAACTTTTTGAAGCCATATAGCCACTGATTGCCAAAGTGAGAATTTAAACTCAGGAAAGTCTGAGTCTAGATCCTATGGCCTGGGCCACTGACAAACAGTGTTTCTTTGCAGTTGTGTTTTCTTTGAATTTGGCTATCAAAGTAAGAGCTAAATCTCATCAAACTGTCACTTAACAGATATTCTATTAAGATAACTCATAGCCTTTTACAATGACAGATAAAATAAGATTAATGGAAATTCCTCTGAACAACTTGGCCTTGAGCCAACCCAAGTTTCAGAAAGAATGTGAATGATTCAGCCTGTGCCTTATAACTGAGATCCAGAAATAACTGTAAGTCTTATGAAGAACTAAAGAAGTATATTCTCTATTGCAGATAATGGGAAAAATTGAGATTTTAATGGACTGCATGAAAATTTAGAAAGAAGAATGAAATATTTTTAATGTACTTCAAGATGAAAACCTGTTTCTCAAAATATAAATTGTGCTTCTGTTTATTGATTTATTATTATTCTGTGTTCCAGTCAAAGCTCTTCATAGAGTCAATAAATTCTAATTGCTTTTTCATGTTATTTTTTCAGCAAAAAAAATATAGTCTCTTATAGGGCAGGAAAATTATATTATGGTTACCTATAGGGTTATTGGGAAAGTACATATGATAGAAACATGCTTCTGCATCTCTTGAGCAAGAGTCACTAAGGCCAGTAAACAAGAAACTCTGGTCAGCATCCTGGCATCATGTGAATTTATCCATTATGCTTCCTGGGTATCATTTGACTCTCAACACAAATAGCAAACATCACCAGTTGTGTGTATGTTGTTTGTTTGTTTTTCACTTTTCTGATCAGAAAGGGAAGATGCAAGCCAAGCTGTATTGTTATGATGCTAGATGGCTTTAAAATGACTTTCTAAAGCTTGCTTTTGATGATATTTAATCTGATATTAGTGCACAGAAAGGGAAGATACAGAAAGTATGTTTGAAGAGAGCTGTGATTTAGAATTCAGAACATTTATACTTGTAGTTGTAGAGTCTAGGAGAGATAATTGTCTTGGAAGCTTGATTAAATGCACAGAAAGAAGGCGCTTGATGTTGGAAGAATTAGAGACAGTAAGAGCCGCAACTGAAAATCTTTGTGTTCCTCTTTTTCGGTTGTTAACATGCTAGAGAGGTGAGAGATTGCCATGACTTTACACCAGAAAAGAGTTTAAAAACAGAAAAAAAAGGCAACAATGAAACAAAATGGATACATCAACCTCTGATCTGAAATTTTTCTCCTCATTGGAAAATGTCAACTTTTATGTGCATATCATTTGAGCTCAAATGTTAAATTTTAATGGTTATGCTGATGCTATTTATCACTCTAATGAAAATTTAGAATGTGAATGAGAACTTTATAGAAATACTTTCTATTGTTATAGCTTCAATAAATTCTGAATATTGTTTTACCTAACATCCACGGCAAGAGAAAGCATCTATACTAATCACAGAATTCTTCTATACTTCAGTATGAGAATACAGCCAAGTTATCTTCTAATATAAAGGTGTATTTATTGATCCACAAAAACAATATTACAGTTATTTTTATTAAAAGAACATTGTAAACAAAAATTATTCTGGCATTGAAGTAATTTTCAAGCATCCTCATTGATTTATGTATAGTTTCTATTTAGTATAATTTGACTTTTACAAGACTCAGTTGAGAATTTTTTGTTGGCATATTTGTTTCAGGGTTTTACATTTTTTAATATTACATGCCATATTCTCCCTATTATATAAACAAAGAACTGAGAGTTTACAGACCTGAGTTCCACATACTTATTTAGGGTACGACACAATGGCTTCTCTGTATTTATAACAGATTTAATATATCATAGAGTAGCTAGTACATAATAGGCACTTAAGAAATGCTTATGTAAATGAAAAATCTGTATATAAACTTGAAAGCGATGCTTCAAATATATAAATTTATGAGTTTCTCAATTATTTTTAAATTTTTCAGATCACTTGGAAGAGCACTGTCCAATGAGTCCTCCTCGTTTTATTTTTATTGCTATCATTTCCCCGTTTTACAGTTCTGGCATTCATATAATTTCTCCCTGACGCAAACATGTCTTGTTAGCTCATCACGTTCTTTTCAAATAAGAAAGTTATAAATCCATTTTACTTTTTAGTCTCCACCAGCTAAATTCTTTATTATTCCCTCACTTTTTTACTTGGCCTCACTGGGCACACACATCGCTGCGTATTCTTTTTTTTTTTTTTTTTTTTGAGTCAGAGTCTCATTCTGCCGCCCAGACTGGAGTGCAGTGGCCGCTCCCGGCCACCGCGGCCTCGACCCGCTGGGCTCCGGCGATCCTTCCGCCTCAGCCTTCCGAGTAGCTGGAACTACAGGCGCGCGCTACCACACCCGGCTCATTTTTTGATTTATTGTAGAGATGAGGTCTCGCCTCCCCGGGCGGGTCTCGAACCCGCGGGCTCAGGCAATCCACTCGCCTCAGCCTCCCAAGGCGCGGGATGACAGGCTGAGCCACCGAGCCGGGCTGCAGCACATTCTTAACCTCTTTTGCTCTTTGAAAACTTTGAAAGTGTGACTCAGATTTGGAGCAGGTGGTAATATTTATGCAACTTCCTCTTCTTTCGGGCTTCAAAAACCTCAAAGTGTATGAGAGTACACAGCACAGAGGAAATAAGAGGAAAGTAAGTGGAGAGAATAAAGCAAAGGGAGAGCCATAGAAGAGATAAAGAGGTGCATTTAGGGAACTCAGTTACCCAACCAAGAGTATTTCAGATTTTCCTCGATCTGTCTACTTGGGCTCTCTGCCTGCTTAGTGGTGAATTAAAGATGAACATCCTCGAAAGAGATGCCTACATTCTGATCTCAGGAACCTGTGAATGCGACCTTATTTGGAAAACAGCGTCTCATCAGATGCAAATAAGTCGAAGAGTTTGAGATGAAGTCATTCTGGATTATCAGGGTGGGCCCTAAATCCATTGACAAATGTTCTTACGAGAGATATGAGGAGATATGGAACAGAGGAGAAGGCTCTGTGAAAATGGGCACAGAGACTGGAGTTACACAGCCACAAGTCAAGAAAGTCTGGAGCCACCAGAAGCTGGGAGAAGCAAGCAAGGATTCTACCCTACTGCCTTCTGCAGAAGCATGGCTTTTGGACTTCTGGCCTTCAGAATGGTGATAGAATAAATTCCTGTTACTTGAAGTCTTCAAGTTTGTTGCTTTTTGTTGAGGCAGCCCTAGACAACTCATAGAGTATCTATCTATACTGTTTTTCCTAGTGTTTTATAAAGAGAGAGAGACAGAGAGAGAGAGAGAGAGAGAGAGAGAGAGAGAGAGAATATAGAAACTGCCAAACACTGATTTTTTTCTTTCTGTTCACATTCCCTTCCGAAGCATTCCCTATCCCTATTTCCTATTTCTGTTCTGTTCTCTCTCTCTCTCTCTCTTTCTCTCTCTCTCTCTCTCTCTCTCTCACACACCCCATAAGTAAATAAAGTCTAGCACAATGGAAGAGACTAGAAGTCGAGGACTTCTACCATTTAAAATGTGGGCATTACTTCATCATCTTTGAACCCATTTGATATGTACCAATATAAAATGCAAAATTGTTGAAAACATCTTTTTTCTCTGTGAAATTTGAAAGATCATTTATGAATGATGCATGGGTTCTCTATACACTGAAGTAAGTCAGCTCATACATTTCTGCTTGGAAAGGAACGAGAAGATCATTAATGTTATAAAAAAATGAGATGGTGATAAATAATGCTTGAAACACTCTTTGGTTCATCAGCTACTTTCAAGAAAGTTGAGACAGTTGCTGCTAAGTTTGGTATGAGTCTGACAAAATCTACATGCAGATTATGTTTTTTAATGTGAATAAACTCAGAGTTCTTATTTTTCTTTGTAATGTTATGTGCAGGTTCATTCAGAATCAACTTGGTCATAGATGCAAGTGATTAAGAAGATGCAGGACAAATTAAACCCTAAGAAATTGTTTTTATCTCTAATACGTTGTAGCAGAGCTAAATTGTGCACTGATCACAAGAGAAAATTTGTCATGATGACTCATGTAAATTACTGAAATTGCTTTAGTTTGGGAAATAGACCTCATTAGTCCTAAATTTTACCTTATGATTTTCCCAAGTAGTCAGACATTATTACTTATAGTAAAATGATGCTCTTGATACCATTTATTTTAATAAAAAACCCAATGACATTAGTATATTATTTTGGTCATAATCTCAAAACGAATGGCATATATCAGCAAAGCCAGTGGTATCACATAACTTTTTTTCGTGGAATCATAGTTAAAGGCACATTTAAATAACGAGTACTGAGTCAAGATGCTCAGTCCACCTCTCCACACTTATCTCCTGGGTCCAGATGCCTGTCGTTTAGCTCTTTAGGAAAAAATAAAAACCTGCACTTGCTACTACTCATTTTCAGAACTCTCTACTTGCTTTTAAGCTTCCAGAAGGCATTCTTTCAAATAGCAGGGAACATATTCTTAAAACTTTCTTGAAAGATCTTTGATAATCATCTAGTACAAAATTTTCATTTAATTAGCAGAAAAACTAGACAGCTTGGGAGTTGAAATAGTGCCTGAAAACTCATGCTCCAAAGTAGAATTAACATATTTAAATTGGCATTAAGCTATAACTCCACTGTGGGTTAAAGTATAGCGGGATTTTCCATGACTTTAAAAATGAATTCTCTACTTGCAAATAGATATGAGAACAAAATATTGGAAAAAAGAGTAAAAAGAAAAATAAAAAAATACAAATTTTTAGAATGATATATTGGCAGTTAAACAAAGATTTGTTTATTTATTTTTAGTCTGTTCTATTCCCAACACTGTATTAGGTTTGAAACTCCCACAATGAATGAGACACTATCTCTGCCTTTAAGGAGCATAAAATATCTTGGCAGGTGCTAGTGAGAAAATTATTTTGTAAACAGACATATATAGACGGTGTGATGAGAGAAGAATGAGACAGCAGTCATTTCATCCTGGGGAAAATAGAGACAACAGTCTAGAACTGGAGGCTATATTGAGTCTAAGTGAATGAATAAAAGATAGTTAAATAAAGAATGGTAGGAAGTCATTCCTGGCAAAGAAAAAAACATTTTCAAAAAGTAAACCCACTGGAATATGAAACAATATCAAGTTTACAGAAAACCAAAAGTTTTTATCTAAAGGAGTTAAGTCAGGGAAGAATTATGGGAGGTAAGCCTGGAGAGACAATGGCTAGTAATGATGGTTCTTGCGCGCTGTTTTAGGAAGTGTGGGCTTTAAAGGATTCGTAGTAGGTAGCACTAAGGTATTTACGGTAAGAGAGTTAAATTGTGGAGTTTAAATCGTAGGGAAGGAGATAGTATGATAAACTTAAAAATGAGAGCAGAAAAGAAAAGCTTACAATGAGATGGAAAAATACAAAATAAATCAAAGATTAAGTTTTAAATATTTAGTTGACATAATGAATAAGAGAGAAAGAAAAAAACTCAAACAATTTTCTTTTTTAAAAACATGAATCAAGCCGGACTCGGTGGCTCAGCCTGTAATCCCGCGCCTTTGGGAGGCTGAGGTGAGTGGATTGCCTGAGCCCGCGGGTTCGAGACCCACCTGGTCAGTGAGACCTCATCTCTACAATAAATCAAAAAATCAGCCGGGCATGGTAGCGCATGCCTGTAATTCCGGCTACTTGGGAGGCTGAGGCGGAAGGACTGCCGGAGCTCAGCAGGTCGAGGCTGTGGTGGCCAGGAGCATCCACTGAAATCCAGTCTGGGCGACAGAGTGAGACTCCAACTCAAAAAAAAAAAAAATGAATCAATGAGTATTGCCATTGACTAAACTGCAACACCCATGAGAAGAAACATGAAACACGCATGCTGTAAGAGATGATGAGTTCATTATTAGGGTGACTTTGAGATGCTTATAGGACATTCAAATTGAGATGGTTAGAAGGATTGAAATATCTAGAAAATCAGGAGGTACACATGTCTGATGCTTAAGAATTTAGTCAGAAATGGAGGTTAAGATTTGGGGATCACTGAGATACATTAGTGGTAGTGAATATAATCAGAGAAATAAGACTACTCATGATGTAGAATGAAATTAAAATTCAGTAAAGTAAGAATTTCAGAGAAAACTAAAGACTGAAAAGAAGGCCAAAACAAACAAACAAAAAAACAGAGTATGGAAAAGAACTTGACACCAATTTGAGACAAAAAGACTAGAAAATGGGAGGTACTTATAGACAGAATACAGTCACAAAGATCAATAGTATGAAAATTTTAAAAAGTGACAATCAAGATCAATGTCATTGAAAAAATTCCTTGGATCTGACACAAGTTGTTGGTGACTTCTCAAGAGAACTTTCAATAGTGTACAACAGATATAAAATATAGTGCCAGGGGAAAAGTGAAGTTTTTCAGTTATACATGGTGAACTGGCACCATGCATTTCTACTCCCTCTGGAAACTTAAAAGAAATGGCATTAAGTACTTCTTAAAGGTATGTGACCAAAAAGACTCGAGCAAGATGATGATAGTACATAAGATGTTCATTTTGGAAGATGTAAAACATATGGATAAATAGTAACTGTATGTATGAAATAATCCAGAATGTGACAGCCTGAGGAACCATGAAGAGGGTCAAGAATTTGAGGTACAAATTGTCTCCGAAACCCAGGATGCATAGTGGGGCTAAAAACAAAAGATTTGCTGGTAGTTTCTTTTTCGAGCAGGTGGTTTCCCAGATGTTCTCTTAAGGCCAAGTGTTACAGAGTTCTGGGTTTTTAATGCCCACTGTAGAAATAGGCTGATACACTGAGATAGCAGTTGTCGCAGTAGAGAAAGTGTTTAGTAATTTCAAAATAGCCAAGTGGGAGGACAGTAGATATTTCTCAAATCCACCTCTCTGAGAGCTCAGAACATTGGACTTTAATGGATAATTTGGCAGGACGGCACTAGGGAATTGGGATGGCCAATTAGTTGGGAATGAAACCATAGATCTGTCTTTGTGTGTGCCTAGTCAGTTTCTGGGTTGGGGGTCCAGGATCAGTTGAGTCAGATCCTTATATGGGTCACAGGTTCCAGTGGGTTCTGTTGGTCCACCAGAATGAAAAGTCTGAAAAATTCTCAAAGACCAGTCTAGGCTTATTTCTTCTATAGTAGCAGTTGGAGAAGTTATAAATCTTGTGAATCATGAAATGAATGCAGAGGTGGGACTCTCCAATGATGAAGCCTACTCATGTTCTTCAGCTAATCAAACTTCTGGATACCAACAAGGAGGTCTTCGTGACCTAAAGACTCATTGTTCTTTAAGAGAAAATAAGCAAATCAATCTTGCCATCAGTTCCTCTGGAATCATGACATGGCTAAATTCAGTCCTCATCACAATTTTAACTTTATGACATTTCATTAAGTTTACAAAGGTGTTTTCACAAAGGTAGTTTTACAAGCAATTAAGCAATTTCCCATCCTTGAGCGCTAAAGAAAAAAACAGGTTGATTCTCTGGAGATTTGGAATCACAGAAAGACCCTGAAACAGAGAAATATTGAACAGCTGAAGTCAAAGATGAGGCATTCTTCCGGATACCTGGGATGAGGTGTTTGATAGTAAGCTGGAGGTTCCTCCCCCATTGCCACCAGCCTTCCATCATGCTAGCTCCTATGCTTGCACTCTGTGGGCAGATAATTGGAACATTTATTTCTGAGAAAAATCCCTGTAAAAAAAATAAGGGATCACATATTCTTAAAAAAAAAAACAGCCGGGCTCGGTGGCTCAGCCTGTAATCCCGCGCCTTTGGGAGGCTGAGGTGAGTGGATTGCCTGAGCCCGCGGGTTCGAGACCCGCCTGGGCAGCGAGACCTCATCTCTGCAATAAAGCAAAAAATCAGCCGGGCGTGGTAGCGCGCGCCTGTAATTCGGCTACTGGGAAGGCTGAGACGGAAGGATCGCCGGAGCCCAGCAGGTCGAGGCTGCGGTGGCCGGGAGCGGCCACTGCACTCCAGTCTGGGCGACAGTGAGACTCCAACTCACAAAAAAAAAAAAAAAAAACAAAAAACAAAACACCAAACAACAACAACAAAAACACCTATATCCTGTCTACACCGACTAATGTGAGGTTTCTTATTCAGCAAGACATTCCAATGTACATAGATCTTCCTATCAGACTTTTAGGTCTTTTTCTTTATTTGATTGAAAAGCTAAAGTATCCCCAGATAGTTAAGAGAAGTCCTTAAAACAAAAAAGAAAATGCAAATCGCAAAGTAGAAAAATAAATGCAAAAAACAAAGAAATTATACAGAAAGTTTAAAGAATCCTCATATAAATTTATAACACTCATCTTCACAACTAAAAGATGTAAATTTCACTTGCATGACAGTAATTAGAAAATAAGGAAGAATTTTTAGAAATTGAAAATCGTATGAAAAAATAGAAGTAAATGATTGAGATGTTGGAAAACAAAGTATAGAAAACTTCTAAAAAAATTTTTAGGATAATAAATGGCTTTTGAACAATCTAAGTGGTCAATCAATTAATGCTGCTGATAATTTAATGGGTATTGTGCTAAATCTGCAGATTGCCTTGGGCAGGATGAACATCTTAACATATCGATGATTCTTCCAATCCATGAGCATGGACTATTTTTCATTTGTTTGTGTCATCTTTGATTTCTTTGAGCAGTGTTTTGTAGTTTTTGGTGTAAAGATCTTTCACTTCTCAGGTTAGGAAGATGGCAAAGTACTTCATTTGTGTGTGTGTGTGTGTGTGTGTATGTGTGTGTGGCTATTGTGAACGGGACTGTGCTTTTTATTTGGATTTCTGTTTGTTGATTGTTAGTGCATAGGAATGTGACTGTCTTATGCACATTTATTTTATACCCTGAGACTTTGCCAAACTCCTTTATCAGAGGAAGGAGGTTTTTGACAGATTGTTGTGGATTTTCGAGTTATGGAATCATGTCATCTGCAAAGAGGGATAACTTAACTTCCTCTTTTCCTGTTTGGTTACCTCTGATTTCCTTCTCTTGTCTGATTGCTCTAGCAAGAACTTCTAATACAATGTTGAACGAGAGGGGTGAAAGTGGGTATCCTTGGCATGCTATTGTTTTCAGTTTAGCAGTATGTTGGCTGTGGGTTTCTCGTAGATGGCTCTTACTATTTTGAAGTATGTTCCATGTATGCCTAAGATGTCCTCAAGTTTTTATCAAGAGGGGGTGCAGGATTTTATTGAAAACTTTTCCCGTGTCTAATGATATAATCATGTGGCTTTTGTTTTTGCATCTGTTGATGAAAGTTAAAGACATCACCTAACTCCAGTCAGGATGGCCGTCATCAATAACTCAAAAAACAGCAGATGCTGGAGAGGATGTGGGGAAAAGGGAACACTTCTACACTATTGGTAGGAATGTAAAATAGTATAACCTCTGTGGAAAACAGTTTGGCGATTCCTAATCGATCTAAATATCGGCCTTTCATATGACCCCACAATCTTCCTACTGGGAATATACCTGGAGGAACTCAAATCACCTTATGAAAAAGATACCTGCACATGCATGTTTATTGCAGCATTCCTCACAATAGCCAAAACACGAAACCAACAGTGCTGTCCATCAAAATAGGACTGGATTGAAAACATGTGGTACATATACATGATGGAATATTATGCAGCTATAAAGAACAAGATTATGAACTTCTCACCAAATTGGATGGATTTAGAGTCCATCATACTGAGTGATCTATCACAGAAACAAAGAACTCAGGGACACATGCTCTTACTCATAAGCAGATCTTGAAAAATTACCATAATACTATATGAAAGGAACTGGCAGTACCGGGAAACTGCCAGGGGAGGGGGGCACAGCTCATCAACAAGGATATCTACATAGTGAACATTTGCATATCTAACCCTGAATTTTACCTCACATCTTTAAAATAAACAAATTTAAAAATCAATTAATAAGATTTCCAGAGAGAGAGAGAGAGAGACAGAGACAGAGACAGAGAAACAGAGGAACGGACAGTGGTGAGGAGGACATTATAAAAGAATCATTTAAAAATGTTTCCAGAATAGAAAGACAGACATTTTTCAGATTAAAGGGCCCACTATCTACACTATAACTCAGCTTCATCAACACCCATACCAGTGTTTATCTTTATAAAATTTCAGGACACTGGGGGAAATCCTAAGAACATCTAGAAAGGAAAAATAAACTAGGGACACGCAAAATACCTAAAAGTTCACATACAAAGGAATAAAAGTGACATCTTTGTTCTAACTGGCAACACAACACTGAAAGTTAAAAGAGATCAGAGAAATGTTGTCAGTTTCTGAAGGAAAGTCTTTTCCTTTCTGGAAATCTGTGAATCTCACCACTATAAACTAAATGTGAGGGTGGATATTTTCAAATATGCAAGGCTAAAATAGATTTTTCTTTATGTTCCCTTTTTGCATGCTATAGAATAACTATAGAAAGTTGTTGAAGTATACAGTAAAAATGCATAAATGTAAGAAGGACTCAGAAATAACAGCATGGAACAGAGAAAAGATATGAGGGACGGAGAAGAACAAACCCAGTTTCAATTGCAACAGGAGGAGTGAAAATTTTCAGAAGAGATGTTTCAAACACAGACTTGCACTTACATGCACGTTATTCTCTTTGTAGTCAAATACATCAAGTAATTTGTCAACCCTTCTTCCTGTGTGTATGTGTGTGTTAGCACGCATGTCGTGGTGTAGGAATGAGAAAAAAGCCACGTTTTTATATTTCATGTTAAAAAACTGATGGATAATATTTAATAATTTTAAAAACCACAAAATAGTGGTTAAAACATAGTATTTAATATTTGGAGTTAAAATGGTTTGTATGCATATGTATTTGAATGGGAAATTAGAAAATTCAAAAATCAATTCATGAAACAACACTTGTACAGTTTTATTATCTATTTTTTAAAAATAGTAAAGCATATTTATTCTCTCTCCTAAAGGACAGGCAAAATTTTCAAAAAATATGCTGGAATGATAAGAAAATGTCTCAATTGCAATTTTCACAAAATCAAATCATTTCTTATTTTCAACAAATGCTGAAAATAAGATTGCTTAAAATGGCATGAACATTATCTTCCATATTTCAGGGAGCTTATCCATTTTATTTTCTATTTTATCCTTGAATGTCAATTTTCTATTTTATCATCCAGTGTCAATTATCTCAGAGACTCACGGAGGTGCCCCAATATTTGTTCTCTAATTTTTCGACCAAAATAGAAGCTCTGATTTGTATGTAGGCAGGTAGTTGTCCAGGATATAAGCTAAATGCATCTTTCTTCATCACTTTGCTCTGGCCAATAGACTCAACAGAAGGGCCTTGTGATACATCCCTTTGAGTGAGTCTTGGGGTGGCATGATATTCGGTTCGACAGTATTCTGGGTGTGCCTGTAAGTGTGTTTCTGGGCAAGATAAATATTTGAATATGTACACTAAGTAAAGAAGATTGCTGTCCTCTGCGTGGGCAGATTTCATCCATTCTGCTGAAGCCCTGATTAAGACAAAAGTCTGCGCAGCAGAGAATCCTCTCTGACTGATGGTCTTTGAGCTGGGACATGGTACTCTCCAGCCTTCTGATACAGATCGACACACAGTTGATTGTCCTAATTCGCAGGGCTGTGACTACAGGTCGTGGAACTTCTCAGCCTTCATAATATTCTGAACTAATGTCTTATAACCTCCTTTCTCTCTCCCCTCTCCCCCTCCTCTGTCTCCTCTCCCCTCTGCCCTGCCCCCTCTCCTCTCTTTCTCCTTTTTTCTTACCCTCCTCTTCCTTCTTCTTCTTTTTCTTCTTCTTCTTCCCCTTCTTTCTCCTCCTCTTCCTCCTCCTCCTCCTCCTCCTCCTCTCTCTCTTTCCATATATATATTCTCCGTATATTATATATACTGTTTGTTCCTTATAAAACTATAGGGGCACATCGCTCAAGAAAAAGAGAATGTCTTTCTTGATACTGAATGTGAGTATAAAGGCAGTAGATCTGATGAAACTCGAGCAGAGTCTTGATCTATGCCAGGGAAGCCGATGGTCAAGGAAGTTAGAAGGGACCTGGGACAAGGCCCCGTAAGTGGCTTACCGGCCAGACTGCCTGTCTTTGAACTTCTTTTTATGGGAGAGAGAAATAAATTTCATTCTTATTGAATTTAATGTTATTTTTATTTTTATTGCTTTTTGCCGCTCATTAACTGATCTCATTCTGACTGATATATCCCTAAAATAATATCATAAAAACTAATATTTCGAATACTTGTTTCAATCGAGCAAGATTAAATGTAGTCAAATTCTCCAGTGTTGTACTTTCCATCCTTCCTTCCTTCCTTCCTTCCTTCCTTCCTTCCTTCCTTCCTTTCCCTTTCTTACTTTCTAGTCAGTCTCACTCTCTCACCCAGGCTGGAGTGCAGTGGCATACTCATGGCCTCCACAGCTTCAAACGACTAGACTCAAGCGATCCTTCCACCTCAGCCTTCCAAGTAGCTGGAACCACAGATGTGCACCACCAGGTTCAGCTAATTTTTCAATTTATTGTAGAGATGAAGTCATGCCATGTTGCCCAGGCTGGTCTTTAACCTCTGGGCTCAGGCAATCCTCTCACCTCCACCTCCCAAAGTGCTGGGATGATAGGTGTGAGTCACTGCTCCCAGCTTGTACTTTTCTTATTATGTTCTTTTCAGTCTCCTAGAAGCAGAGTCATTTTCTAAGATAACAGAAAATGTTAATAAAACTGAACGACTCGTTGAGGACAGAAACTGTTTCTTTGTCAATGAACTCTCTTTATACTTACAAAGAAGGATGTAAGTATAAAGATGTAGGTATATTTGTAATGTTCACACGGTACTACCCAGAAGGTAAAAAAGGAATGCAAGTACTGAGTTGTAAAGCTGCTTAACCCAAAAGCCACATCCAACAAATGGCATAGACAAAGATGCTAAAGAATAGCATAATGCAAGAGTCCACATGCAGCTGCATAACAGCTTTGGACACCAAGACCAGTGGGAATGCTCCATGATTTGTAGTGTGAAGACAAAATTAAGTTGAATCATGCAACTAGCAGATAAAATTGTTTCCTCTGGGCCCCAGAGAAAACAGCAACCAAGATATGGATCTGATGGTGCAGTAGAAATCCAGAAAAGAGAAAAGGAACCTGAGAGTATGAAGGTGAGAGTTCAGGTATGACAGAATGACGATGAACAGTTCACCCGTCAGTGTCATTAGGTAGAATATAAAGTTAACTACACAGAAAACTGCTTTCAGATTAGGCCAATTAAAAAAAAAAACATAGTAAATGAGTCTTCAGAATTTGCATCAATATGCTCAATTAACTTTCATTTTCTGTTACTGAGAAAAAAATTCACATAAACTTAAAAAAAGCAAACAAGTGCTCCAAGAATCTTAGACACATAAAAAACAAACTAAAAAACAGACACCAATTTTAAAGAGCCTACCACTGTTAATTTTAGGACATTTTGAGCATTAAGGAAGAATATGATAGGAATGAATTGAACAAAAAACGAATGCTAAAAGCTCATACTGGTATAAAAGATCATAAATAAATAATAAATGATGGAAGATAAAACTATTCCTTACAGCAGAATGCTAAGTAATAAGCATAGGAGGCATAATGGAGTTAAAAAATCATAAATGAATGCTAAAATTATTAGGTATTAATTGGATGCGGAAAATAATATTTACACATCTCAAATGTCTCTCTACAAATTACTTAATTGCAAAGTAAAAAATAGCAAACTTTACAGTAGAAAACCTCGTGGAAACTGATCAATATTAACATCACCCTAGTTGGAACAGACCAATATCATGTGCTTGCTGATATGATGCTCTGAACAGAACGTCATGTCACTTGAGTGACATGTCCACTGAAAATGCACAGCTTAATTCTAATAATGAAGAAGCATGAGACAAATTCAAGTTGAGACAAATTGGACAAATTAGTTTGCCTGAACTCTTCAAAAATATCAAGTTCAATGAAGACAAATAAAAGCTAAGGAACTTGCCCAGATTAAAGGTAATCAAGAAAATATGATATATAAATATGTGATCCCCGATTGGGAAAATAATACAAAATAAAACAAGAAGTAACCTTGTTAAGACAATATAAGAAATCTAAATATGGATTGTGAGTTAGATAATAATATTGTTTCTATATTAAATTTGCTAATTTAGGGAACTATATAGCAATTATGTAAAATAATGTTCTTATTTTTAGGAAATAAACCTTGATGCATTCAGGAATAAAGGGAAGAAAGACATAAGCATAAATTAAAGATGCTTAATGATAAAGCTAGCTTTTTTCCCAAAAAATATATATCTGGTGTGTGTCTGTGTTTGTATATATATTTGTTTAAAGTGGTCAATAATCACAGATTAAGATGAAAAAGAAAAAAAAACCACATTTTAAATTTTCATTTATATATGTAAAATTTTAAAAAATAAATCATCAGCCTTGTATATGGGTCAATTACATTTTAGATTGAGTTTGTCTCCCAATAGTGTAAATCATGTAATAAATAAGCATTGTGTAGAAAGACATTAGCACGTGCAAGTTTATAGCTACACTGTTCACAATAGCAAAAATATGGAACCAACTCTACTGCCCGTCAAAAGTGGACTGATTAGAAAAAAATGTGATACATACACACAATGAAGTATTATGCAACCATAATGGACTTTGCAGCAAATTGAATGGAGGTGGAGACTATCATACTTAATGATCCATCATAGAAACAAAGAACCAAATACTACATGTTCTCACTCATAAGTGGCACCTGAATATTAGTCATGTTAGCACAAGGGAGGAATCTGCAGTCTCTGGCCCCTGCTGGGTGAGAAAGAAGGGGAGGGGGCACACAGCAACAAAAAGCATACCTGCTCCTAAACTGGGGAAGCGGGGACCCATTGGACGCCCAAACTTTAGGTAGACTTCAAGTCTACATGCACATTATTTGTGTAGTTAATACTGACATGTATCCCACATCTCTATAATGATAATATAATAATAAGTTGTTAACCAAAAATAAATGAATATATGTGAAAACATTCATAATGGTGACTGGGCCAAATAAAAGGAAACTTGGAACATGATAATGTAGACACTGGGATCTTGAATCAAATAGTCTAGATTCAAGTCTCAAAAAATACCAACTAACTCTGAGCTACTGTCTTGATCTCTGTGAGTCTGTTTTCAAATGTAAAAAAAATAGAGTAACAAGTGTATCCGGCATAGACATGGGTCGTCTGAGTTAGGAGTGGCCATGCATACCAATAGGTTCACTAGTCCAATTTCAGTCATCAGATTCCTCCTATGCTTGGGATGTGATGGTCAGTTAATCATTGATATCATAGTATATGTGACAGATGTTCATATAGACACTAAGTATTCCGGGCTACAGACATTGGCAGTGAGGGCTCATATGTTTGGAAGTATGTAGCCACAACCCATAAACTTTAAAATCTGACTTGTTCAGCCTCACAAAATCCCGGAAGTCTATGTGACAAATTATATCATCCTCCCAAGGATAAGTTATTAGACAAAAAGCTTCTTAGGGCCTAATAGATTTAGAAAGGAGAGGGACAATTAAATAGACTTCTAAGGCCACTTTTTGGAACCAGGTGGCTTTCCTTCCAGAGATATGGTTGGGAAGCAGCAGGCAGTGCCCAAACATGCCAGATGTACCCAGCAGAAGACCTCAAAAGTTGTGTTAGGATTAGGGTCAGGGTTGTGTTGAAAGAATCTGAAGTGGAATGAAGAGCTCAAGGTGAGTCAGCCTATGCTGTGAGATCCTCTCAGCACTGGCCTCTGCAAGATTTGTACAGTTTTGGGGTACAGTGGTATTGGACAGTGAGCTCCAAGGCACCATTCAACTGTATATAAACAGCAAAGGCAACCACCAAACACCCTCTGCTACTTAGGAAGTCCCGCTGACATTTAAACATATTCACTTCTTTCTTCCCTGCTTTGTAATTTCAAATACATTGTCATTTGCCAGTACACACACATGGTAAATCCATTAGGGGAATATCTTAAATGGAACAAAGGCTTAACAATAGAATTATGAGTGACCTGTATGAATTTGCTAATTATTTTCCCTTCTGTAGATATTAGCAATGCCTTTCATTCACATTTGCATTTACATATGCTCACAACACACTCATTTGTGTTCTCTGCATTTGTAAACAATTACTTCATGACAGACCTCCTAAATAATTGAACAGTCTCACTCCAGAGAGTACAAACTAACCTATTCACACCCTTTCCCACATGCCACTAAGGTACTCACGAGAAAGAAAAGCAGATCTACTCAAAGATGTGAACAGGAATCTAATTGTGCATCCATTTCTGCTACTGTAAATTGAGATTTGTCTGGGCATCTTGCCATATTTTTATTCAATCTTCTGTCCCTGTATTCAGTTCTTATTTTTCATTGCTATCATTCAATAATGTTAATTTTATTATAACTGCCATAACAAAAAAAACTTGCCTATGTTTCACTGTTTTAAAAAAAATGAATATGCTGTTTGTCTTCTAGGGAAGGACTGTGAGACGCCATACAATTAAATAATATTTGTTTTATTAATAACTCAGGACCAAGAATGCTGACCACGTTGAACAAAGAGTTATAGATTTAAAAGTATGCTCTTTAATATTTTATTTTGATGCAACCATAAATAGGTCATCTTTTATTATTTATTTAGTAAATATTTATCAATAATGCATCAAATTGCTAGACCTTAGGAACTCTTCTATGAATAAGATATTATCTAAAATTATATGCCAGGATCTAGAGGTTTTCAATAAATAATGCATTTGAGAACTTTTTTTTTTTTTTCGGTCACCCACCAAATGACTATGTATGGTTCTGGGATGCAAAGACACACGGACAAATGTGCTTGTTGGTAGCTGGTAGCAAAGTGACTGATGGCATGTGGAAGAAAGCTATGTAACCCAAATAAGAGATCCAAGACATTATCTTGGAGGAGGCAATGTCTGGGATGTGTTCAGAAGCTAAATGAGAAATAAAATTGGAGAGTGAATGGAAGACCACTATAAGCAGAAGTAGCACATGTGAAGGACTGGAGCTGAGGCGGGGGGGGGTTCTTCACCACTCCCCAAGTGTTCCAACATGGCTGGCACTTTGGTTGAAGGTGTGGCTGGAGAGGTGATGTATGAGTAAAAGAAGGTTGTCTTGTTCACAAGGGGCCCCACAGGGTGACAGGCATTATCATTGTAAAGCTGGGAATCCTACTTTAGATAGCACCCCAAGGAGAGAGCTCAGCTTCTCAGAGAAGTCCCCTCATTCTCCTTTAATTAGAGTCACAAAACTGATATACAAACACCAAATTAATAGCCTAATTTATATGATGCAATACAGCTCCCTGTTCAGAATGCTGGGGCGATGAAAACTTTCTCTACAGGAAAAAGTGAGTAGAGTTTCCTATTCAATTCTCCTAGAGTGAAGATAAAGATGACTTTCAACTTTTTGGTAAATTTTGTTTTGAAGGGTCTCAGAATTTCTTAAAAATACATTTGCATCAATTCTTATAAACTCCAACTGCAAAATGGTGTCCACAGTATAAAACTGATAAAGTAAGATCAATCATATTTCCCTGGAAAATCAGCCATGCTCATTGTTGACTCTAACCAGAAGGCAGTAAGTGTTGGGAGCAATTTCTAGAAATGAGACTCAGTTCAGCAGACAAGACAATAAGAGAAAATCTGGAAGTTAGTCAAGGTCCTGTCACTTCATGGAGTCTTTTTAAAGCCAGTACTTCCTGGTTATTTAGATATAACTGGGCAATACACAAGATGCGTGTCACTAATATTAGATTTTTTTAGAGTAATAGAGACCATGTTTTCTCCCCTAGCTTAAATATAAAAAATTTATGTCATCTCTAGATGAACTACGTAGTTTATTGAAAATGAGGGAACTATTATTTCCAAGTTTATTGCTACAATGCCAAATTTATGTTAGCTACCTTCAGCGTAGCACAGTAAAGATGACTTGCATTTTCTGTATACATTTATGAGGTTTGAGATATATTTTTTAAAGTATGCTCATACTATGTCTTTCAGTTTTGTATTGACTTATTTTTTTCTAAATTTTATATTAATTTGCTTTTTAGTTATATGCAAAATGAGCCCATATATTTGAGGATGAATTTCTAAGAAAAATATTAAATTGTTTGATGTTTATAAATGAACCAATCAAGAAAGGCCTCTAAGCATATTTTTGTCTTTTGTCTCATACCAACAGGAAAAAATTGTACTTCCATTTATTTATTCCTTCTCCACAAAAGTATAGAAGTTCATTATATTTATGAATGTTCCTCTGTATGGAATAAAATATTTTCTTGTACTTATTCTACGACTGAGCAAAAACTTTTTAAAGAGGAATACTACTTACTATGAATTTTCTGTGCCATGTGTAGTGCTAAGTACATATTAACCAGAAGGAAACTCAAAGGTTACAAAATACAATTTTTATCTCCATCATAAATGTATAATCTTATAAGAATATTTTACTGTTTTTCTCATTCCTCCAATCTCCACAGTTCACTCAGGAAAAGCTTGAATTGTATCCCCTATTTTGCATGTGATACTTTTGAAAGTTTTTAACCTGAAACATTCAGCTAAGTAATTCTTGTTAAAAATGAAGACACTTTCCCTAAGTTTTCTCAGTTTAAATAGCCTGCCATGTTACTTGTCTAATGTGAAATGCTACTATGGAAACCGTTAAATTTTCAAGCTAGGGGGACCTTAATTATCATCTTATCCAAAAAACAAATCTCTTTTTGTTATAAATAAGAAGAAAGCCCTGAGGTACTGAGAATCTGAGCTGCCCAGGGTCACACAGGTAGTCATTACGTTGAATTATTATTATTAACTAGAGTTTAAAAACAAGGGACTTCAGCCTCCAATTAATTTCTTGTACTCTTTAGGTTTTGCTTTCCTCTCTAAGCAAGCTCAGCAGTGTGAAAGCAGTGGAAGGGTTATGTGCTTTAATTAGTTTCATTTTTTATCTGCTTCTTTGGGCATTACGTGTTTGGGCAAAATACTTATTTGGGTATTAAGTCCGTTAAAAGTCCATCTGTTCTTTGGATTGTGACTAGAAAAGACCTTTTACCCTAGCTAACAGTGCCTCCTACACTTTTTTAGGAGCAAATATTACAGTCCACAAAGGCATCTAGATCCTCACCATGAGAACTGGTACTGAGTTCTGAACAGTGTTGCCACGTGAACAACTTGAGCACCGGGATTCTCTCATTCAGCTTTGTGTCAGACATATGCTTTGTCTCAGCACATCTAGGGAGAGATGAATTCTGTTTAACAGAACAGAATTAATGACTGAAGCCGACCTTCAGCACTGCGAGAGCTGTGAAGCAGAATAGAATGTTTACTAAGGGAAAGGACTGGAAGGTCAATTCTCCATTCTGCAACTGAGAAGAGAGCCCTCAAAAGTCAAAATTTAGCCCAAGCTGACAGTAGAACTAAGACTTGGAAGACAAAAATATGTCTGCTGCGCCTATTGCACAACCAACAACCAAAGTCTCCCTTTATACCCTGACCTTGCTTTGCTCTCATTCAGAGTCACGATTTGCCAACAGTGGTGCTCTTGGATAATCTCCCTCTCAGATTCTTGTTCTTCCTGGACCTTTTTTTTTTTCTTTCCAGAAAGGCATATGCCTCACTGGCAATTGTTTCATTTCCAGGTATTTTGGCTGCTGTTACGGTTTTATTTGAACTTCAGCATTAGTAAATCATTAAAGCAGTTTTTTGATCTGCCCTACTTGACTTGCCTGAGGTTGACACAAAGAAAAATACTATATCCTTTACTCTGGAACGTTTTGAGCTTTGCTTGATTTTCCAAACTATATTCCAAATAAAGCTAACATAGTAAAGTTCAAGCTATGAGAAAATGAACAGTTATTACCAATGCTTAATATTAAACTAATGTCTATTTTCATATATATATATATATATATATATATATATATATATATATACACACACACACACACACACACACACACACACACACCCTGAAATCATTCTTGCATATCATCAAAGCAAAAAACACGGTTCCACATTTGTTCCAACAACAGGCACAGATGATAATTCCCAGCAGGGTTATTATACTTTATCTTTCAAAACTTACTTCAAGTCTTAGTTATCGTAACTAATATTGACCAATTTAAACAAGAATTTCTAATTATACCCTTTCCGAGTGACCCCAAAATGCTGAAGGCAGTTATGTGTGACAATACAGAATATGGGAAAATTCGTTTCCACCCTTTTCCCTTCATTTCCAAAGAAAAGTTTTGAACAGTCTTCTTCAAATGTATCAGTTCTGTCCCCAGTTTCTAAGTGGACTCCAGTGTATTTGGGATTCCCTTGTCCTTACTTAATGATTTTCTTAATTCTCAGTTAATTTTCAATGTTAATATGGGGGGAGGAGGAAATTCTGGCATAAACCAGGATTATGAAGCCATACTTAAGTAGGAAACACCAGAGTTTCTGTAACTTAACCTAATGGACCTTTATTTATTGTCTAAGCTGTGATGCCACCATAGGTGAATAAGATTGTCCAGGGTGTCTGCACCCCAAGTAGAGGCTCAACTATCTATGAGACTTTGATCTCCCAGCACCTCCATTTTAACAACGAATTTCATCAGTGCCACAGCAAAGGAGATTAATAAAATTAATAACTTCAGGCCATAATGACCCATTCCACTTTCACACACAACCCTTTGGCCACGTTCTTTATTTTATGTATTTTAGAGTAGTTGAGTGCAAGTAAGATGTACTACATAAGAAAATTGCATGCAGGTGAAGTTTGACCTCCTAGTTGGCTCTCTCTAATCCAATAGTGGACCAGGTACCCTATGTGTTGTCACATGTCCCCCTCCTCTCTTCCTCCCTCCCTTAGCAGTGTCCAGCATCTGGCGACCCCACTCTTTGTTTTTTGAGTTGTAGTCTCACTCCGTCGCCCAGACTGGAGTGCAGCGACTGCTCCCGGCCACCGCAGCCTCGACCCGCTGGGCTCCGGCGATCCTTCTGGCTCAGCCTTCCGAGCAGCCGGAATTACAGGCGCGCGCTACCACGCCCGGCTGATTTTTTTTTTTTTATTTATTTATTGTAGAGATGAGGTCTTGCCTGCCCAGGCGGGTCTCGAACCCGCGGGCTCAGGCAATCCACTCACCTCAGCCTCCCAAAGCGCTGGGATTACAGGCTGAGCCACCGAGCCTGGCTGACCCCACTCTTCCGATTGTGTGACCCGGTGGGTCCTTTTCATCATATGTCTCTATCTAGTAGCAAAAGGACTGAAAATGTGTAACTCCTTTATACCTGGAAGGCAAAGAGAAGTGACTACGGATAGGTCCTGATCATATAGTAAAGTGGTGACTGAAAACAGCTGAATGGAAATGATAAATTCTCAGATGGCAGCATTTATTCTAACCTTAAATTGTGCTCTAGAATATAAACAACCAATATCTGATATGACACTGTTTGACATGCTTTCAGATTGTTTCTAATCTTTTTCCTTTAAGCAGTAGGTTATCATCATGAATTTCTAAAAAAGAGAGGGGTGAGGATTGGGTCACGTAATGACCAATAAATAAGTATACAAATCTACGTGGTGTAAAGTGTTCAATAATTGTAAGTGGTGTTTCTGAGTTCAATCGCAAATAGTTTAACCTTTTGTCATAATAGTTTTAAGTGTATTTGATATGATTTTCATTTTACATTCTAAGTGTTAGTCTATAATCATTTGACTAATCTTTTGGGTGTTTATTGCCAGCACATTTTCATTAAGTCTGCTCAAATGCATTAACAGCTTAGAATTCAGTGTTAGGCCCGCTATTTAATATTATTTTTCAAGTCAAGAGGTCAAGGTGGCCAATTTTGCTACTACAGGGAATTATTTTGTGCAGAATTAGTGAAAGATAAAAATGTTTTTATATAGCTCTTACTTGAGACTTATCTGTTGCGTAGTTCTAGGTATATGTGGTATGAGTGGTATGATGATGTATCAGTTTTATCTCGAAAAATAGGAACTATATGTCAAAAACGTCCTTGACTTCCACTCTGAAATATCTATTTACATCTGTTTAGATGAAGGGTTGAAAACAATAATCCTGGGAATTTAATGTATAAAGAAATTTTCAGTGCAAAAACTTGGGTTACATGGTTGTTCTTTTTTTTCTAAAAGTATTTCAAATATTTTTTTAAAAGTCTATCTAATGTTATTTTAGTAATCTACTATATTAAAAATTTGGAATGCCATTAACAAATATAGTGAACCAATACAAATGGAGCATTTATAAAATCAAAATGACTATATGTTTAACTAATTGCTTGTAAGGTTTCAAAATCTTTTTTTTTTTGTAGCTGTTTTGCACTAGTAAATGGAAAAGCCTCTCCTAGATTTAGTTTAATTGACTGGAATATTTTGGCAGTAAAAAGTAGGGGATGCACATGCTATGCATATATTTTATTACAGCGATTTTTTTTTTACAGAAATATTCTCTAAACCATTTATTTTTTTCTGGTTTTTTGTTTATTTGAGATAAGTTTTTCTATAAAAACATCAGCCTATATTGCAATAATCGTAAATGTGATTTTGTTATGAGTATCACTTGTTTCCAATTCTACTGCAATATGGAAAAAATGTATCAGTAAACCATAATTATTTTCTCTAATATTTACCAGGTTTTTTCTACTTCTATTCATGATATGTGTATATCATAAACCAGTGCTCAAATTTGCTGCCACTATACCTTAAATTAAATAAGGAGGAAAAAAATACAAGTTTTAAAAGTATATTTTTCTAACATCATGTTAAAAATTATTATAAATAATGCTAATAATCAGAGTGAGTCTCAAAGGATGCTATTATCTTTGTGGCAATGAAGACATTGTCCTCATGGTTTATCAGCCCACAGACTTGAGTTTACAATCACGATACACAGACTTTGGAACTTAATTGACAAGAAAAGCATAGAATCTCGTACATGAACCAGAATGTTCATTTGCTCATTTACAGATATGTTAGTGGAGAAGACATGAATATTTTTAGCACTCCTTTTTAATGAAATGTCTTGGATGATGTTGCAAGCAAGGGATTTCCTTTGTGTTAATAATTTAAAAGGAAAGATAAAATGTATAAAAGAAACAACTCATTATATTTCAAATGGGAATGCTATGAAAAATCAAATTCAGGTAGTCGTTTGCATAGAATGGAACTGGGCAAATTATTTAAAGGACTTATGTCTAATCTATGTTTTTAAAAAAACAATTTAAGACAAAGAATCATAATTTTTCCAATTACACTGACCGAAAATCCTAAAGTTAATTAGACAAATGAGTTATCTATACACATAAATGTCAGATTATCAAAGCATGCTGTCACTCTCCAGTCAGCCTCTCTCTGTCTTTCTCTCGTCACTGTATTCCCCCCCATCTGCTTGGGCCTAAGTATCACACATTTGGGAATAATTTGACTTATTTTGTATTTTGGCCATATTCCTGGAACCAGTCCCTCTGTTAGGGGGATAATACACTCTCCACTATAATGGGCCTAGTCGTTTGCTTGGAGGATAGACTATTTCACCAAAACTACAAAGAGCTGGGAAGAAACACGTTTTTCTGGTCAGAAAAAATAAATAAACACACACACACACACACACACACACACACACACACACACACACATATTTACATATATATCAAAAAATATACATGCATATCTCACAGTCACAGCATCGCAGTAAACACCTTTAGGCACATAGAGCCATCGACTGAAGGGATGTAAGCAGGACACTAATAACATTCGCACAATGTATTCTTTGCATGACCCACAACTGCCTCACATTTTTTCACTTTGACCTGCACCTGACTTTTCAAGAGACTGACTTATCAGAATTTCTAAACAAAACAAAAGCAAAAGTTTTACAGCAGAGCATTTTTAATACCCTTGGCCAGAACTTCTTTTTTTATTAGGATGCTTCTAATCGAGTTTAACACTGGTCACAGAAGCCCTAAGATGTGCCTCTAATAATCCTCGAGTCCCAGTCACATTTTGCTAGGTGCCTCACAATAAATAATCAGGGTCAATGAAAGCTATCAGCATATGAACTGACTCCTTTGTTGATCTTGAAGAATCTAAAGTAAACAGCCTTATGTTTCATGGGACCCTGGTTGCGTCTGTCATAGGAACCAGAAATTATAGTTCAGCAAAGACTAAACTTATGAGGATGGAAAGATTTCTAAGTGGGTCACTGAATCATGATGAAAGATGCCACTCCTACTTCTGTTCCTCAGTTCCTTCACCTGTGAATTTTACCTATCAGGAAAACAACTTTTTTGTCCCAGTTTTACAGGCATGATCACCAAGGTGACACATAAGTTATGCCTTGAAGGTTATTTAAATACTTCATCAAGCTGGGAGGGTCTGTGGTCTGTGTAGTAGTTGAAATAAATACCACATGCTTATTTATTGGTATATCTCCTTCTCTGAAAAGTGGTAATAAAACATGACAAAACTTCAGGTACTCTTTGAAAACTCAGGCCAGGGTACCACTGGCAGTCTTTATGCATTCAACTCCATAAATACATATTCCCTATGAGAAGCATACCCTTCCCACCTTGTCTCGCAATAGACAGACAGACAGATAGATGCATATGTATTATGTATGTGCATTCTCCTATTGCTTCTGTATCTCTAGAAAATTCTAACATCTTTGCTAAATGTTCCTTTCAGGAGAGCCGTGCATTTGATGTGAAATACCTATATCTCACTCTCTTCCATACCCACCCCTAACTTCTGCCTTCATAATCAATTCAATTAAACTTATTGACCCACTAGAATTAACTTTCCTTCTTTAAAATCCATAATTGCTTGGTTTTCCTCCTCTAATGCCTCTAATTAACATATTTGATTTGCTTACAGTTATTTTGTAACCATGTGATAGCAACAACCACGTGAATGCATTTATTGCAAATAAATTATAGTCTTAAACGTAAGAATTATTTCATATTCATCTCTGTAACTCACAGATCTATGTGAGTACAAGGTAACTACTTGAATAAAAATTTGCTGAATTATGTGGAATTAAATAATATACTGTTATATTTCTTAAAGCAACAATGACAATATTAAGCCCAGAGTAGCTATTCAAAATTATCTGGTGAGTTGAGTATATTTAATAATCCTGAGGTATATTTTTCTTTCCTCTAAGACTTTGAGTTAACTTTTGATTTTTTTTTCCTTGGATTCTCATATCCACATAAAACAAGTACAAAAAATTGTTTATTTTGAAGTTCTACCACTGTTCAATAAAAGTCGATGTAAGAAATATTAAAGTGGGTGGAAAACTTCATGTGCTATTGATTGACTGTGCAATTGGATAAACACAGAGCTATAGAATGTTTAATGGCATGGCAAAAATAAGATTTAGAACAGAGCAGGTGATCCAGCCCAGTTCCATTTTGAAGTTATTACTATCTGCTACCTTCATGACCCCTAAGTCCAATGCTAATAGAACATTTTATTTATATAGGGTTAAGATCATTTTTTCAAATAAGATTAGGAAGCTGGACTCCAAATCCTCAAGCACCTGCTCAGTCTACATTAAACAGTCCTTCTCACCCCACCCCAACTTACCCCCAAGTTTCAGAGGGATTGCCTTGGGCTACCAAGGAGAAAGATTATTGACTTATCCGGTATGTTTTGTGGAAGCCGAGCCCCCAGACAAACAAGCAACTCTCAAACCACAGCAGCAAAGTAACCAAGATTCTTCTTTATGATTAGATCCAAGAATGAATACCTACATTAACTCTGAAAATAGAGACTGCTGGTTGAACACTAAAAATAATATAAACATACCACATTTTACATGTAGGATTGTCGAATAGCTATGAAGTATGAGCATTGTGGTAAAAATAGCTACTATAATCTCAGGATAATGATTTGCCTTAGATCTGATGAGTGGATGCATACCGTGGAGCTGCTCCTCCCTCATCACCTGCCTTGCAATTTTATGTTTTACTTTATACTTTCCCATTTTCTTATCTTCACTTTACTACGTCACTATACTTGTTTCTTATCTGTACTTGCCATTTATGTATTTACCCACAGTCATCTCTGTGATGGCCCCCTTTTATCACATCTTTGTAAAAAACCTGCATCTACTTAGCTCTACACCTGTCCCATCACTGAAAAGTTATCTTTTAGGATCTCCAAAGCAATTCTGTGGATATGAAAGCTCAATCATGCCTTTCTTCCCTGCATACGTAAAAATAGAAGTTCAACATTAAGCAATTTAAAGAATGTTCCAAAATATTGTATTAGCACAGTCAGGATGAGAAATCAGATCTTTCCATTTTCACCCACACTAGTTAGTAATTTCTGAGCTTTGAAAATCTTGCTTGGCATCTGGGGTCTGGTTGTGCATAAGGAATATACTTTGTTGATAAATAATAAACAAATGGAATGGAATGAACCTCAAAATGTTTGCACAATTGTTTACCCATCTTTTATTTCTCTTTTATTTTACAGATGTTACCTTCCAACGTAAAAAAAAATTAATATTATTTGAGTAAAGGGAAAATTATCAAAGTATTTTAGATCAGTGGTCTTCAAAGAGTGGTCCTTGCATATAGGAGTTGTTCGAGACATACTGTTATAAGTGCAGGAAAAAAATCATTAGAATTTCAGACATACTTTTTATTAGTACAAAAATACATATTGTTTAAAAAGTCAAACAGTACAAGAGGAGCTTTCATGAAAATGGCAACCTTCTCCCCATAATTCTGTTCTACTGGATTTGAAGCAAACATTTTTGATTCTTACAGTTGTTTTACTTTGTACTCAAATCCTATTTGCATTTACTTTATAGCTTATTCTTTTAATTTTATATTTTACATTTTAAATTTTATATAAAATAGAAGTGTTGGAAGGCACAAATATATAATTTACAAATATATACATGTTGAGGGCACTTACAAAAAAGTCTTCCTTGATGGGAGTTCAAGTTTTAAAAACAAAACATTGAGGATACCATTATCTAGATTAGAAACATGAACTTCTCCTAACCACAGCTATTTGCCAGATGGTTATGTGGGAGCCTGCCAGAAGCAGAGAGAAGAACATTTACTTTTTTGAAATATGCTATACGTAAAAAACACATTTCCTGACAAGTGTAACCTACAGGATCTTGGGACACTGGGTAAATATATTTTTGCTTAGAGTCTTTCACAGCTTATCTGGTGAACATTTTTAATAAAACAGAAAAAACAAAAGTGAAATAGATACCTGAGTTTGAAATCAAATCTCTAGAAAATCCACCGTCTTCAAGCCCAATGAGCAATGATACTAATATTGACCCAAATGCTTTCTTTTATTCTTAATCTAGTCTCCTTCACAAACTCTGGGCAGTGTGACTTAGTGTTATGAATGAGACTTGACAGAAGCCATGAAGCCACAGGGAAGCAGGCAATTATTAATAGCATAAATACTCATAAATTTATTTCTTTTACATGGAATGCCTGCAGCCATGCTTTTTTTTTAACCCCAGCCTGTGAACTAAAATCAATTTATCATGTAAGATTTCCAGTATGCAATTTTATTTTGAAATGTTTTCACTGAAGAGAGCATATTCCCTTCTAAAGGCATTTTACTTCTCTCTTATCTATTCATTAAAGAATATTTATGTTTAGTAACATCCAAAAATCAAATGATGGTTTTTTTATTGAAATTTATTTTTAAGCCATAGTATTCTTAAATTTATCTAGAGATTCAATTCAATCCCAGCAAAAATCTCAGCAAGTAATAAAGTGATTTTTAAAGTTTACATAGAGAGTAGAGGACTCAGAATAGCCAATTTGATATTGAAGGAAGAATGACGATGGAGAACTAACACTACCTGACTTCAAAGTTTACTATGAAGGTACAGTAATCAAGACAGTGTAGTACTGATGAAAAAAAGACACAGAGACCGATGAAACAGAATCAAAACACAAGATAGACCCACATAAATACAGTCAACTAAGGAACAAAAGCATTGCAATGGAGGGAAGACAGTTTTTAAAACAAATGGTGCCGGAACAACTTGATATCCACTTGCAAAAATTTGAATCTAGACACAGGTCTTACAGCTTCACAAAAAATCACCTCAAAATGGATCACAGAATTAAATGAAAAATGCTAAGCTATAAAACTCCTAGAAAGTAACATAGGAGAAAACCTATAAGAACTTGAGTACGACAATGACTTTTTAGATACAATGTCAAAGGCAAAAATCAATGAAGAAACAACTGATAAGCTGGACTTGGATAAAATTAAAACTTCATCCGGGCTCTGTGGCTCAGCCTGTAATCCCATGCTTGGGAGGCTGAGGTGAGTGGATTGCCTGAGCTCCCGGGTTTGAGACCCGCCTGGGCAACTTTGCGAGACCTCATCTCCACAGTAAATCAAAATGAGCTGGGTGTGGTAGCGCGTGCCTATAGTTCCAGCTGCTTGGAAGGCTGAGGCGGAAGGATCGCCGGAGCCCAGCAGGTCGAGGCTGCCGTGGCCGGGAGCGGCCAGTGCACTCCAGTCTGGGTGACAGAGTGAGACTCCACCTCAAAAAAAAAAAAAAAAAAAAATTAAAAATTTCTGCTCCATGGTTTACAAGATCAAGAGAAGGCAAATTGGACTGGGAGAAAATATTTCCAAAAGACAAATCTGATTTCTAAAAAAAAATGTCATTTAAAATATACAAAGAACTTTTAAAACTCATCAATAAGGAAACAAACAAACTGATTTAAAAGTCGGCAACAGACCTGAACAGACAAATCACCAAAGAAGATATACAGGTGCCAAATAAGCATAAGAAAAGATGTTTAATATCACACATTGTCTTAAGTAAGTAAGGGCTTCTATAAGATAAAAAACATTCCACAGACTGGGTAGCTTAAATAACAAACATTTATCACAATTTTGTAAGTTTGGGCAGTTCAAAGTCAAGGTGCCTGGAAATCTGGTGTCTGGTGAGGACGCTTTTCCTGGTTTGCAGGTAAAAATCTTCTCACTGTATTTTCATGTGGCTAAGAGAAAAATCATCTTGTGTCTCTTGTTATAAGATATAATTCCATTTATTAAAGCTCCACCGTCATGGCATAATTTCCTCTCATAGACTTCACTGCCTAATACCATCATATTGGGAATTAGAATTTCAACATACAAATTTTGGTAAGAACACAAACATTCAGTTTATAACATTTATCATTAGGGAACTGCAAATTAAAATAACAATGGGATCCTACTACATACCTGATAGAATGGCCAAAATTCAAAATACTGGCAATACAAAATCTAGACAAGGATGTGGAGCATCAGAAACTCTTACTCATAGCTGATGGTAGGTGCAAAATGGTACAGTCACTTTGGAAGACAATTAAGCATTTCCTTACAAAACTAAATGTGTTCTTATCATAGGGATGCATCAGTTGTGAACCTGGGTATTTACTCAAATAAATTGAAAACTTGGGACCACACAAAAACCACTCACAGATGTTTATAGCAACTTTACATATAATTGCCCCCAACTGGAAGTAACCAAGTTGTCTTTCAGTGGGTAAATGAATAAATAATCCCTGGTAGATCCAGACAATTGAATATTATTCAGCATTACAAAGAAAGAAGCTGTCAAGCCACAAAATGACATAAAGGAAACTTAAATTCATATTATTACATGGACGAATCCAATATGAAAAGGCTACATATTATTCCAACTATATGACATTCTGGAAGAATCAAAACGGTAGAGACAGTAAAAAGATCAGTAGTTACCACAGTTAGCAAGGAGAGAGGAATTCATAGGCAGAGAATAGAAAACTTTTAGGACAGTGAAACTATTTTTTATCCAATGGTGAATACAGGCCATCATACATTTGTCCAAACCCATGGCATGCACAACACCAAGAGTGAGTGCTGATGTAAACTACAGACCTTGGATGGTAATGCTGTGTCAATGCAGTTTCTTCAGTTTTAGCAAATGTACCACCATGGTGCTGGAGGTCAACAGTAGGGAGGGCTGCACACGTGTTGGAGGAGGAGGCACTTGGAAACTCTGTACTTTCTAGTCAATTATATGGTAAGCCTAAAACTGCTCTAAAAGTAGATACTAATTTAAAAAACTCAACAAAAATAACAAACCTCACTAGATAGGTAAAATATGATAAAAAATATATATATATATATACAGTTCAGAAAGTCAAGAGTGGGCTTCACCCATTGCCTTCCCTGGTAACTTTCTGCAACACAGAACTAAAGAGGCAGCCTCTCTTACATTTCTATCCTTATCTGTATTATGAATCAAAATGCAACCCCACATTGGAGGGTCAGGGTAGAGGTCAAGTTACATGCTATGTGTAATAAGGGCTGGCCACAGGGAAAATAATGGGTTAGTTAATGAAGTGCATAATAATTTTGAGACAATTGGCACTATGAATGGCTCTCCGTGGGAGCTGGATTTTGCACGAGTATCTAACATTATTTGCGTTGGGTAAGCTATTGAACATCTCAGCTATTGACCAGTTTTCTCAGATATAAAAATGATGATATTTGCCTAGATGATGTTACGATTCCTTCTAGCTCCATGATCGATCCTGTAACTTTCCAGAGCTTCATTAAAGTAAACTCCTTGGTTCCAGTTAAAATTCAGAAATCTACTCACAGTACCCTCTCATGTTTCAGAGCTCCAGTCATCAGACTCTTAGAGTGTCTTACTTGCTTTCTGATTTTAGATATGGCATCACTGTAAAGATGTGGGATCAGCGCCTGACACTAAAACTTACTGACAGAGTAGAAACTCTAGACATCTAGCAGAAGCCTTGCAGCAATAACCTGATATTTATCTACCAACTTTAAAAAAATATTTGTTATACTCCATAGGTTTGGAACCCTAATCTAGGAGTAAAATAATCACCAAGAAAATACTTTCCTAAGTATACTTTGTTCTTTGCATGTTTGTCAAAGTTGATGCTTCCTGACAGTGAGTAGAATAGAAGACTGGAAGATGAGATGGATTTTCTGCTTCCATCTCTGAGAACCTCCTGAACCCATTTGGTGCCTTTGGGTATCAGGTTTCCTGTGTGTTCATAAAATCCAGAGAAATATTATTAGGGCCTCCCATGTTTAAATAGAAATATGAATCAGACACAGTTTTGCCCCCAAATGCTAACAGCCCTGTGAATGATGTGGTGCATGCTATTACAAGGCAGGTAAAAAGCGTTATTAGGTTCAAAAGGTGGAAGGAACTCTCATTTCCTTAGAGTGATGAGGTCTGGATTCAAAGGGTAGTGGATATTGACATTGGGTTATGAAGAATGAAAACATTTTGCCCCGTTAGAAAAGTAAGTGGGTGTCTGCACAGCATGAGAGAGTTGGGATATTTGCTGAACACCTACTATGTGCCAGGTGTCTTTCACAAATGATTTCTAATATTATTAAAATCATGATTATTTTTTCCATTTTATCGACCAGGGTTTTGAGTTTCAGAGAGGTTATGCCACTCAGTCAAAATCATTCAGCTAAAATTGTTGGAGATTATATTTTAACCTAGGTATATCTGACTCGCTATAAGCCTACATTTTTTGGAAACACCATACTGTCTTTCTCTATACAAGTGAAAATTTTCTTCGAAAGGACCTACCCTTTTGAGTTTCCAAAACCTTTTGAGTTCATGATGTGGAAACGTCACAAGAGTGACAATGCATGGGTGGCTCATGATTAATGCTGAATGTTATTCTCTTTCTGCCTTGCAACATTTTGTTTATGCTGCATTTGTGGGACTAAAACCTTATGTTGGGAGGCTATTACTGGCATTTTAAATAGAATAGGTTATAGGAGGAGCCTATTCACGGAGTGTTTTTATGGCTATATACATATGTATTCTCTATCCAGCTAATTTAGTGTGCATCCAGAATTCAATGTGAGGAGTATTAAAACTGTTCTGTCTTCCATGAAGTTACCAATAAAAATGTGCCATTTTATGTTTATTCACCTAACTAACAAATAAACTTTTGAGTTATATACAACTAACTTCAGCTCCTGTCCTAGTCAAGTTAATCACGTCCCAGTATTTTAGCAAACATCATGCCTTCTGGATTTAGAAAAGCCTGAGTTTTAATCTCTGCCATTAAAAAAAATTACACAGTCCATAAAGAAGGACAAAATTATGGACTTGAAGCAACTTGGATGGATTTAGAGTCTATCATACTCAGTGATCTATCATAGAAACAAAGAACTGAGTACCACATGTTGTCACTTACAAGTGGACCCTGAACATTTATCATAACACTGAAAGAAAGGGATTGGCAGTCACGGGATGCTGCCAGAGGAGGAAAGGAGGGCACATAACATCAGTAAGAGTATCTTATCCCAAACCAGGCAAAGTGGGGAAAAAAGGGAGGCCTAAACTTTACCTGTATGATGACCACTTATCTACCTAATCCTGAATTGTACCCCACATCTTTAAAAATAAAATTTTTTTAAAAACCATGTAATTTAAGGCAACTGTGTTAGCTTCTAGAATCCTGATTTGTAAATTGGGAATAATAATTGTTTCACTGGTCTGTTGTGAGAATTAAGAGAAAATCTATCTAATGTATGTAGCACAGAGTAAGGGCTTAAAATTTTAATTTGTTAAACTCCTAAAAGGAGATACTACTATTATCAGTATATTAATACAAAGAATGTCTAAAATTAGCCATTTTCATTAAAATTTGGTCACTTTCTGTTAACAAAAGTACCATTACTAAATCAAATATTTACTAAACGTTCAGTGCCGTATTAAAATTCAAATCACTATACCACAAAAATAGCATTTTCACTTTGAGTCTAGCTAAGTAAATATTTTCTTGTCAAACACCACACAAAGCAATTAGATAACCTGGGAAAAATAAATAAAAAGTCATCATGCTCTCTGGAATATAAACTCCATTAGGGTTAAGGTTTTTATTTCACTGATGTCTTCTAAGTACAAGGAACAGTATCTGTCACATGGCAGGTGCTCAAAAAGAATGTGTGAATAAGTGCCATGTGCCTGCTGGATTTCTCGCTATCTACAATATGAATCACAGACAGAAAAAGAGAGAGAGAGAGAGAGAGAGAGAGAAAGAGAGAGGGAAGGAGGGAGGGAGAGAGAGAACGCAAGAGCAAGTAAGTGCACTAGCTCCAAGGATAACCTTTTTGAAAAGTTTTCTGGAAGGGGAGGACTTGAGTTGGGTTGTGAAGGAGGAGTCATAGTCAGGAAAAGAGTGAACAGAAACCATTGCAGGCCTATTTTTATCATTGTTGTAGATTGTAAAATATAGTTTATTTAGAAAGGAAACTAGAGAGAGAGGAGATTCACCTCCCCAAGGTAGGGGAGGGGGCCAAAGCTTAGAAAATATGGTGGCCATAGTTCAAAAGGGCATATGGCCTGGCCAGTGCTTAACAAAACAATGGTGCAGGCCTGCTTTTTTCAAATTGAGTTAAGACTCAGAAGTGAGTTATTATGTAACAAAAAGGGGTTCACATTTTTATATTTCTTAGAATTAAATGGAAGAGGAAAAAGGGGGTTAAAAGAAAGGAGAAAAATATATTGGTTAAGGGTAAGATTTTTTTTGAAACATTTATTCAGATAATTACGAGATACTGTGAAGATATTAAAATTTGGTGAAATACTTACTGAATTTGCAATCAATTTCACCCTAAGTGTGGTCCTTTAGTATTTGTGTGGCCTTAGACAAGGCACTTTCTGTGAGTCACCTTTAGACTCATCTGGAAAATGGGGTCATTACACATATCTTTAAAATCTGTTATGAAAATTGATCTAAATAATGCTTGCTATCTGCCTAGAAAAGAATATTGTTCATGTTGCAAATCAATAAATGTTTGCTCCGTTTTTCTTATATAAATCTTCTAATAATTTAACAAGACATCACTTTAATACAATATTTTCAGCATCCTAGAAACACCATAACACCACAAGTGCATTTGTTACCAACTTGTTTTTATTTAAAATCACTTAAGCTGGGCACGATGGCTCATGCCTATAATCCTGGCATTTTGGGAGGCTGAAGTGAGAGAATTGCCTGAGCTCAGGGTTCAAGACCAGTCTGGACATCTTGGTGAGACCTCGTCTCTACAATAAATCAAAAAATTAGCCAGGTATGGTGGCACATGCCTGTAGTTCCAGCTACTTGGAAGGCTGAGGTGGAAGGATCACCTGAGCCCAGCAGGTCGAGGCTGTGGTGGCTGTGAGTGTGCCACTGCACTCTAACCTGGGTGACAGAGTAAGATTCTGACTCAAAATCAATCAATTAATTAATCAAAGAATAAAATAAAATACAATCACTTAAAACTTTTAAAATTTCAATTAGAAATAATATAATCAATTCAATCATGTTGTATTTGCTTTTAAAATGTACAAATCATTTCATTCTTATAGTTATCCATTCATTTACTGTTTCTAAACATCTACAGTGTGCTAAATAATTTATGTGATGCCCACACTAGGATATAAAATTGATACAGTTAACAATCTAATTTAAAAATGAAGCAGCAAATAAGTAGAATACTAGCTACAATGCAAGGTATCACATGTTCTTGTGTTTGCATTTATATGAAAATAAGAAAAAATGGTAACTCTGAAGATGCTGCAATCAGAAGAGCCCCATGCTTGCTTTAATGTGTTGCTTTTACTGTCTTGAAATTCGTTACAAATTTATTGTTTAACTTATGTTTTGTAAGGGAAATCTGATGAGACAATGGAGAATGTGTATGTCTGCTGTGTTTTGCTATCTCATTGATATTGACCTCCAGAACCCAGAATTTAGGCAGGTTCATGGTTTGTGGGAGTTCCACATGTCTCAAAGGGACTGTGAGTTAAATAGGCTCCATCTGTGAAGGCTCTGACAGCCACCAGAGGTCACGTTTACATTGGAATCAAAACTTGAATCCAGCCAATGAAGACAACACCCTTTCTTAATGTATTACTTTCTTATGTCAGCTAATCACTAATGCCAAAACTAAAAACAAAGAAGGAAAGAGAAAGATAGGACAACTTTTGACTTCTTTTCCTTTTTGTTTGTCCTTACTCATCAGTGAACGGAATGCAGAGAGTGTTGGTGGAATATGTGCCTATGAAGAAATGAAAACAGGTGAGATAGTTTTGTGTAGTGTTTTCATTGTTCATTCAAGAGCAAAATATATATGCACGTACCACATACCAAATGCAAATTGTCTAATTTCAGTGATTGCACATTAAATGCCTTTAAAACTGGTATTTTAAAACTGGCAAATTTGCAATTTAAAATAGCATTGAATAATGTAAAGGTGACCAGTAACATGCATGCTAATAATTTAATGGTTTTACTTTGCTTAGAAGAGCATTAAATGGCAGATAAAAAATACCATGTCAAGAGAGAGGGAGTGAAGAAGAAAAAAAAGCTTTAGTTTTTGGTGCTTTATAACTACTTCCCTCTCTACTTTTCTTTTTTCTTTTTTTTGAGTTGGAGTCTCACTCTGTCACCCAGACTGGAGTGCAGTGGCCGCTCCTGGCCACGGCAGCCTCCACCTGCTGGGCTCTGGCGATCCTTCCGCCTCAGCCTTCCAAGTAGCTGGAATTACAGGCATGCGCTACCACACCTGGCTGATTTTTTGATTTATTGTAGGGATGAGGTCTTGCTGCCCAGGCAGGTCTCGAACCCGCGGGCTCAGGCAATCCACTCACCTCAGCCTCCCAAAGGCGCGGGATTACAGGCTGAGCCACCGAGCCTGGCTTCTCTTTACTTTTTTAATAAAAGGAACTCACATTTGCAGTTTTCATTGGGCCCACAATTTACATAAACCACCCTAAATTTCCATAGCATCAGATTATATAGAGAACTGGGGCATAGGGTATATAAAAGCCACGCTTTCAGGAAGAAGCCAAGTACGCAGACAAAGGAACACTGAGATTCCCTAAATTCTACCTCATAGGCTTACAATTTTTGTTCAGGATCTTCCCAGAAGAATTACATTTCAATGTCAGATATCAGCAAAAGTTTGTGATTCTCAACCTGTGTATGATTTCTCAAGATTTTAATAAGGGAAAGAACAAAGAATGCAGGTGCATTTCATGGAATTTCCTATGCCATCTCTGCTTTATAAATGTTAAAAAAAAAAAAATCTCCTGACTCTCAGGCTGTTTCATGAGAATTGAGAAAGTGAAAAATACATGACAAAAGTCAGATGTGGGAAATAAGGGACACAGTTTAACTGCATATATTGTTGCTACGGTTAAAACTCCTTTCCTGGATTAAATAGATAAAACTGAAATTCTCTAGTACAGAAGTGAACTTTAGTTGTCTATACAGTGATGCACATTGAAATGGGCAATCATGTGTTTAAAAATCAGTCAACAACCGCAACAGGTGAGTGATTCTTTAAACTTGAAGCATACGAATCTAACCATTTTTATTTTAATATTGCCAACAAGATAGAAAAAAAGACACAAGCACATTTTAAGACAAATTATGCAGGACTGGTATATATTGAGATTTAATTGTCAATTTAGAAATGCCACTGTTTTCAGATCCTTCTAAGAAAAGGTAATCAATTACAATCTGGTAAAAATATTTTGATGATTAAAAGAAAACCCTCCTTTGAGAAGTAGACCATCACTCAACTGTAGTAGTGAGGAATTTTAAAAGTAGCTATATTGTTGGTGGGAGTGTAAACTAGTACAACCTCTGTGGAAAACAGTGTGGTGATTCCTGAAAGATCTAAAAATCGACCCCCCCATGCAACCCAGTAATCCCCCTTCTGGGAATATGCCCGTAGGAACTCAAATCATTTTATAAAAAAGATACCTGTGCATACATGTTTATTGCAGTACTATTCACAAGAGCAAAAACATGAAACCAACTGAGCTGTCCATTGAAAGTTGACTGGATAAAAAAAGATGTAGTACATATACACGATGGAATATTATGCAACCATAAAGAAGGACAACATTATGAACTTTGCAGCAACTTGGATGGATGTAATACTCAGTGATCTATCACAGAAACAACTGAGTACGACATCTCACTCATAAGTGGATCCTGAACAATTATCATAATACTGTAAGAAAGGGGTTGGCAATAGTGGAAAACTGTCAGGGAAGGGAGGGGTGAACACACTTCATCAATAATGGTACCTGATCTCAAACCAGGTGTAGTGTGGACCAAGTGAGGCCCAAACTTTACCTGTACAATGACCATTTGTATACCTAACCCTGAATTGTACCCCACATCTTTAAAATAAAAATTTTTAAAAAGTATTTTTTTATACAACAGATCTCACCATAACAACCCCTCTTAGCTGTTAATTCTTTACAGTAAGATATTTTTAGTGATAGGGTAAGTTTGCTTGAAAAATGGACCAAAAAATCAATACCTAGCAATCTTGGAGAATATCTATTCTAAATACTGTCCTAAATGCCTAACATATATTATCTTATTTGATACTTATAAAACCAATTGAATTTATTGTTCCCATTTAGAAAAGAAAAACTGAAGATAAGAGAGTTTGTCCAAATTAGCCTTTTGGATGGCAGAGAGGATTTGGTAGTAAATTAGCATTTTCCCAATGACATGCCTAACTTTCTGGTCTATTTCAGGGAAAACTTGATGATTTCTATTTTAGTTTAAAATATCTATTAATCTATTATTTATAACCACGAATCTTGCTTATTGGGTAGAAGAATTATGAAGTAGAAGTTTGTGTTAGAAGTTTATTTGTGTTAGAATATGAGTTCACTTCTATAAACTGCTAAAATTTTGACGTTTTAAAAACGCTAACAATTAAAGCAGATGTTGAGGAGGGAGCAGAGAGGGTTATGAGAGAATTATGGAGAAGAAACTCACCAAAGTATAAAGATGATTACAACAACAACACATCTTTTAAGGAGGAAGCCCTGAGGTAAAAGGACTATTGAAAATCCCTACGTAAACAAGGCAGGTAAGAGTGCCCCATTCCAAGTGAGGCATTCCTGTTTACTAGTTCTCGGTTCATGTATCTGACATCCTCTCTGAGATGAGATCTTCCCCAAAGAGGAAAGCTTCATAGATGATGTCCACTGTGCAACTCAGAAAAAATCCTGTGCACCCACTTAAAAGTATAGATAATCCATGTGGACTTGCCAGAGCATCACCTTGGGAGCATTTGTAATTTAAACTAGAAACAAAAGTAAACAATCTTAGCCGGGCTCGGTGGCTCAGCCTGTAATCCTGCGCCTTTGGGAGGCTGAGGTGAGTGGATTGCCTGAGCCTGCGGGTTCGAGACCCGCCTGGGCAGCGAGACCTCATCTCTACAATAAATAAAAAAATCAGCCGGGCGTGGTAGCGCATGCCTGTAATTCCAGCTACTTGGAAGGCTGAGGTGGAAGGATCGCCAGAGCCCAGCAGGCGAGGCTGCGGTGGCCGGGAGCGGCCACGGCACTCCAGTCTGGGCGACAAAGTGAGACTCCAACTCAAAAAAAAAAATAATAATAATAAAAACAATCTTCCCCCTTTTCATACATTTTTATTGTTGATTTTTTATATAAAAGAAGATTTGTTTAAAACATTTTTTAAAGTCATATCCCTAAACTTTATATCTTCTAGGGTTTTCTTCCTGTTTTAAAAAGGTATTTTGCTTTTTCCAAAACTATTTAAACATGTAAACGACTCCTCTGCATCTAATTATTTTTTAGACTCTTTTTTATTTTTAACTGCTTAAGTAGTTTTTCATCTGGAGTTTATTTTGATCTCAGAAAAAAAGATAGGGTTTCAGCATAACTTTTCTTCCAAAACCTCTACTTGCTACAAAATGATTTATTGAGTAATCTGCCTTTTCCCTACAGATGTAAAGTGCCAGCTCAATCTTTATATGATTCTGAGGCTATTTCTGTATTGTCTATTCTGTTCCACTAGATATCAATCTTTTCCTGGCTGGTAGGGCACTGCTTTTATTATCGTAGCTTTATTATTTATTCAGAAATCTGGGATAGCTAGTCTTTCATTAGCAACAAAATATTCTGAAAAAGAAAACACTTTTTTTAAGTTTTCTTTTTGTGTTTGACCTTCACAACCGCTCTCTGATTCTTGAGAATCCTGACACATCTTATTAAACGGTGATGTCCATTATGTTAAACCTTATTAACCTCTTCAGCTTTAATTTCTGTTTATATGTATCCCTCCTATGGAGAAATCACATCATATCTTTTTCTGGAAGTTTTATTATTTGCTATGTAAATATGCACTAACCATCCCTCCTCTTCTATGGCAAAACTTTTTTTTTTTTTTCAGTTGGAGTCTCACTCTGTCACCCAGGTAGGAGTGCAGTGGCACAAGCAAGGTTCACCACAGTTTCCCATCCAGGATTCAAGCAATCCTTCTGCCTCAGCCTCCTGAGTAGCTGGGACTATAGGCATGCACCGCCATTCCTGGTTAATTTTTTAATCTTTTGTAGAGACAAGTGTTTGCTATGCTGCTTTGGCTGGTCTCAGACTCCTGGACTCAAATTTGCCTCAGCCTCTCAAGGTTCTGGGATTGCAGGAATGAGCCATTGCACTTGGCCGATGGTAAAATATAATTTCTTTCACATTGTACTAAGTATATGTTGTCTAACTTAGGAGATCAGTCTTGAGAAAAGGCACAGAAAAAGCTCAAGTAAGAAGGATCTTGGCGTACTTCGTGTCCTAATTGTGGTCAACCTCCCTTCTACACTTCCTATTCCTGCTCAGTGAATCAAGAACAATTGGGGTTTTGTTTGATAAGTAGGAATTAGTTGGTTTCTACTATGAGACTGGAGGCCAGTATAAACACACGCTTTAAACTAAATACATGTGTAACACATGCACATATTAGGGAATTTGAAATCTATGATAATTACCCAGAGAGTGAGCTTAGATGTTCCCATTCACCCTCAAAACTTGAATTAACCAAGAATGAAGACATTTTAGAGTCTTTGACTTTATCAGGACTCATAATTTAGCCTGGCAGAGTGGTCCATGTGGCAGAGTAGCCCCAGCTACCCAGGAGGCTGACCCAAGATGATTACTTGAGCTCAGGATTTTGAGGTCTCAGTGAGTTGCACTTCAGTCTGGGCAACAGGATGAGGCTCTAAAATAAAATAAAACAAAAAATAAAAAGTCTTATAGAACCCAGGAGTCATTTAAGAATGATACATTAAAAATGAGCAACTCAGCTGGGCTCGGTGGCTCAGCCTGTAATCCCGCGCCTTTGGGAGGCTGAGGTGAGTGGATTGCCTGAGCCCGCGGGTTCGAGACCCGCCTGGGCAGCGAGACCTCATCTCTACAATAAATCAAAAAATCAGCCGGGCATGGTAGCACATGCCTGTAATTCCGGCTACTCGGAAGGCTGAGGCGGAAGGATCGCCAGAGCCCAGCAGGTCGAGGCTGTGGTGGCTGGGAGCGGCCACTGCACTCCAGTCTGGGCAACGGAGTGAGACTCCAACTCAAAAAAAAAAAAAAAGAGCAACTCAGAGATTTTTGTGCCTAGGTTTGTGCTGACAAGTAAATAATGTTACACTATTTAAGATATATATCAATATATATTACTACATTACAAATGTAATAATATATTTTCTTTGTCATGTTAAACAATGTTACAGACTCCAACTGGAGCTTCTGTGCAGCTTACTACCTTCTCTCTTTTAATTATTCCTTTACCCAAAGAGAAAATGCAGTTAACAGAGCCATGGTGGGCATCTCACCTAAGCTGGGCCAATCAGATACCCTCCTAGGAATTCTAAACTTAGACTAGAAAGTAAGTCTCTTCCAGTGGTTTTATGCTTGTATGTAAAACATGAGCTCAGGCTAGGCTCAGTGGCTCAGCCTGTAATCCTGGCACTTTGGGAGGCCGAGGTGAACCTGCCTGAGTCTGCAGGTTCAAGATCAGCCTGGGCAACCTGGGAAGATCTCGTCTCTACAATAAATAAAAAACTAGCTGGGCATCGGTGCACATGTAGTTCTGGCTATTTGGAAGGCTGAGACGGAAGGATCGCTGGAGCCCAGCAGGTCGACACTGGGGTGACCGTGAGTGTGCCACTGCACTCCAGCCTGGGCAACAGAGTGAGACTCCGACTCAAAAAATAAATAAAAATAATAATAGTAATAAAAACATGAGCTCCAAAGCTCAGGAGTCCTTCTATACCTGCCATATGAATCACAGAAGAGGCACCCGCTGAGAGGTCCATAAAGAGACATCAAGCAGGAATGGAGAGAAGCCAGGAAGCAATGAGGTGTCTTCTTAAGTCTCTGATCACAAAACTTTCTGAAGACTAGTTGCCTGATTCTACCTCTGGGTGACACATCTGAGCGTTATCACCAAGTCCTTCACTCCCCTATTATGTGGCTTGAGCTAGCTATGTCTTGAGATGAAAAGAGTCCTGGGGCAGGGCACAGTGGCTCAGCCTGTAATCCCAGCACTTTGGGAGGCCGAGGGGAGAGGATTGCCTGAGCCCTGTGGGTTCGAGACCAGCCTGTGCAATTTGGTGAGACCTCATCTCTACAATAAAATCATAAAAACTTTCCGGGAGCCAGGCTCGGTGGCTCAGCCTGTAATCCCGCGCCTTTGGGAGGCTGAGGTGAGTGGATTGCCTGAGCCCGCGGGTTCAAGACCCACCTGGGCAACTTGGCGAGACCTCATCTCTACAATAAATCAAAAAATCAGCCAGACATGGTAGCGCATGCCTGTAATTCCTGCTACTCGAAGACTGAGGTGGAAAGATCGCCAGAGCCCAGCAGGTCGAGGCTGCGGTGGCCGGGAGCAGCCACTGCACTCCAGTCTGGGTGACAGAGTGAGACTCCAACTCAAAAAAAAAAAAAAAAAAAAACTTTCCAGGCATGGTGGTGTACGTCTGTAGTTCCAGCTACTTGGAAGGCTGAGGCGGAAGGATCACCTGAGACCAACAGGTTGAGACTGCGGTGACCATGAGCGTGCCCACTACATTCCAGTCTGGGCAACAGAGTGGGACTCCAACTAAAAAACCAAAAACAAGCAAACAAAAAAGAGTCCTGGGTACGCCTAGGTCGTGGCTCAGTTAAAAACTTTTCAGACATGTGTACAAATCCCCACCCTGTGATTTGGACAAGTTGCCTAACTTCTCTAATTTTTGAGTGTGCCCTAACAGTAAACTAGGATTAAATACCTACCTTGAAGGTAATAAAGAGGACTATAGATTATCTCATGTGCTGAGGCAGACTCCTACCAACCTTCAGGAGCCAACTATTAAATTTTCCAAAAGTTCACCGGCTTGTTGTAAATTTTGCTAATAGCTTAAAATCACTTGTGACGGGAGTATTTACACCACACATATTAGCAAATGCTTAAAAATAAAGGCGGTTTTATTTTTGTTTTTAAAGGCTGCGTACCAGCACAGCACCAATTAGAATCATGAATATAAAGCATACTACCTGGCCAATCGAAAGGCATTCAATAAAGAGGTGTTGTTATTGGACAACTGTCCTGTTGATTAGGAATCGGTGACCTTAGGCAATCTATTTGTATTATGAAAACATCTACCAGGAGTCATTAGCAAACAGGGAAAACAGGTTCTTCATAGTTTATTTAAAATGTAAAAAGGTGTTAGTCTGGGTATTCCAAGAAGCAGACTGCATGGAGGAATTAAGTATGCAAGGACTGTCTTAGGGAAATTGCATGAGGAAATTGGCAGGGATTTGGGAAGACTGGGAGAGCCATCAGAACAGGACGCAGGAGAAACTGATTCTCCTTCAAAACTGAAAGAAAAAGAGAGAAAAAGTGGGCTGTGCTTTCAAGACTGCCAGGTCTTCTGAGGAACCTTTGAGAGAGCCTTTGACTGGTGCTCAGAGGAGCCCTGCTTCTCCCATAGTATTCCTACAATGGTAGCTCCTGGCCAGGAGCAGCCCAGGTAAGTCACAGCCTGGACACCAAAGAAGGACAGATTGGATTTCAGAGCACGGCACCCGTGGGATCATTGCTCACTGATCCCCTCTGCCCTTGGATGACGGGCAGCCACATTCTCACAGCCGCCACGAGGAGGAACAATTTTCATGTGTGCTAGCTTTGTAGATCCTCCGGTTCTCAATTTTAAGGTTCTTAAAAAATCAACAGTAATAGTAGTTAAAGGGCAAATCCTTGGCTCCATGACAGTGAATTTGAATTTGAAACATGAATCTTGCATATTTCTGATATTGTGGCATTAAATAAAAAGCAAAAAAAACCCACATTTTCAGTTAATTTCTTTTCTTAAAATTACTAATATAAAGTTATTTTAATCACCTTACCTCCTTAACAGATCATACTGTGTATGCCTTTAAAATAATACTACTCTTTGTGCTGATTGGCACACAAAAAGACAAAAACAAAAGTAAAACCTGGCTCATTGTTTGAAATCATTGCATCCTTGCAGCTGAGTGTGTTCTTCATCTGTGTCTGACCATGTTTATTCCAACCGTATTTTTCTTCTTTATATCAGGAGAGTCCTTATTCCCAGAGGCTTAGCTTCATTTCACTACCCCACCTTTTCCAGTTTCAATATTTCCTTCTTTCTTTTTTCAATGTGTTGTTTTAGTTTTGATACCATTCATCTTGCCCATATCTCTCTTGTTCAAAGAAGTGCTCCTCCTGTCTTTTCTATTCAATTCCACCATTTTAAACCACTGTTAAAAACAAAAAAGCCCGGACTTGGTGGCTCAGCCTGTGATCCCAGCACTTTGAGAGGCTGGGGCGAGAGGATTGCCTGAGCCTGTGGGTTTGAGATCAGCCAGGGCAACTTAGTGAGACCTCGTCTCTACAATAAATAAAAAAAACAACTGGACGTGGTGGTGTGCATCTGTAGTTCCAGTTACTTGCAAGGCTGAGGTGGAAGGATTGCCCCTGAGCCCAGAGGTCGAGGCTGCGGTAGCCGTGAGCATCCACTGCACTTCAGCCTGAGCGACAAGAGTCAGACTCCTACTCAAACAAACAAACAAAAGTGTTCTTGGAAGTATCTCCATAGTGATCTTTGATTTCAAGATTTTTATTTTCTCTAGTTTGTTGCACAGAAGAGTGTGTTAATATGTAAACTTGATCACATAAATTATATTACTCAGTCACTTTGTCTATTAAAATAAAACTTTAACTCCACAATTGCATTCTAGGTTCCTTGTCGTCTATTTGACATATATCATTCAGAATTTCCTAAAGTACCTCCTATAAAAAACTATTCATATAGCAAGGGTCATTATCACTGGTGGTCAAACACATTTGTGAAATGATGGGTTGAACAAAGTTAGCTTAATTTATTTAAGGCCCCAGATCTTTTAATATGCTAATGAGCAAGTGAGGTCTTTAGGAGAGGTATGTAATATCAAATGTTTCCAAACTAGTGATCCAAACAAAATGCTTTTGTAAGTCATTGGGACTTTATTTTCTGTCATTCCCCACAGAAAACAGGCCATCCAGATGCACTTCTGCACCCTTGTGCTTGTTATTGTCTGCATCTTTGCCAGGCTCTTCCCTCTTCCTCATTCAAATATACATATTTCTTAATATAACATTGATCATGAATTAAGAGTTGACTTGACACACCATAGATTCAGTCAGGCTCTTTCTCTCTCTCTTTATATCGCTGAATTCAGTAACTTTGAGAAGCATTTTTCAAATTGCCAGCCAACAAAAACATCAACTTGATTCTTTATTGACCATTTTATTGATAGTCTATGAGGGTTGTCTCTTGATTTAGCACTTTCGTAATTGTTTTATTTGGCTAACTCTTGCTTCCCTTACATGACTACGCATATTTTGAGAACAGGCTTGCAATTTATTTATGTTCTCTATAGTATTCAGCAGAATGTAATGTCTTATGTATGAAGTGGGGTTTGCTAATTGAAAAGCAGTCAGGAGGGAGGATCTGGGGAGATTTGGGAGTCAGGAATGCAAGCAAATAGTTAAGATGTTGAGAATGGGAGAAAACTGACTCAAAGTCTAGCTAAGCAGAAAGAAGTACTGCAATAGATTGATGAGTCCAGAGTATGCAGTGGATTGCATGAATGCCTTTTGAATGTTGCCACTTGGCCAGCTTCACTTTACCTTGTCTTATGAAACCTTTCACTATTCATAGGCATTCACTAATTGAAGTCCTTGGAAAATATAATATAATAACCCAAGATAGTTCAAGCCAATGGAGTCTCCTAAATGTACCAGAGCCCATCACATTAAATTTCTCTCAGACTGATAGCCTCCATCTCTGTGTACACACAGAAACACAGTTTGTGCTTTTACCATATCTTAAAGAGATACGATCTCACTCTATTTACAGGAGGCGCAAAATATGATGCCTAGGGATGTGTGGGGACTAGCGGAAGAATCCCAAGATAAACTCAGACGTTTTTAAATAGAGAAGTCAGACATAGAGAAAAAATAAAAAGTCTAACTCGAACTTGACCAAATGTATTTCTCTTGAAAATGGAAACTAGAAATTATTGCAGCTTTAATGTGTTATCCCCATAATAGCTCAGCTGATAGCACCAGTGTCTAGGTGACAAAAGCCTCCAAGAGAGGTGAAACAAAAGTCACTTAGAATGACTCGTAAGTGAGGGCTTGTGTATAACTGACAGTTCTAAAAACAGGGAAGGGTCAATTTTGTGCACTTCAGATCATTTGACTCAAGAGGCTAACTCTCGGCTAAGGAGATTGATAGATGACCTTCAAAAAGTTTCCATTAAAAAAAAAAAGACACATTTGATTTGTGAACTAGAAGAGATTCTATCTGGAATAAGCTCACATAAACTCGGCGTAAAATGTGAAGGATGAGATGAGATTAATAATATAATATTTGAGAGAAAACTCGGAATTATCTGGTTTCTATCTTGTACTTACCACTCATCACAGATGCATTCAAACCCAGCCACTGGACCCAATCCATGGTGGGGGAGAGAGAGCATGGATGTAAGTTAGGTCATGGAGACCAACTGCAACTGATGGAGGCTGCCGGGTGTGTGCCCTGCCAACCTATCATTTCTGTTCACAAAATAGTCTCTGATGAGCTGGGTTGGACCTTGTTTGCCTAAGCAGTACATGACTACAGCTAATAACAAATGTGGGTCAAAAGACCTTTTTTCCTATGGCCCAGTGTTGAATAACAGTCCTCGCAGTATTGGGAAGAGGTGTATGAATATCCAGCAGTGAGTTGAAGAAGAAAACACTAGTGACAGGACATTTGTTTTTTGTTTCTTTTTCTTTTTCTTTTTGAAGAGAGTTGTGCTGTGCTTTGAAGTTTAAAAGGAAATAATTTTCACATACAATATTTCATTTTAACCTGGAAACAAACTCAAATGACATTTACTTTTAATAAAAGAAAATTAGGAAAAAGTATTATTGTACTTATGTAAGAAAATTGCAACTTTGGGAAGCTGAGATTGTCATAAGTATGTGAGTTGGGAATATATTCCTAGTCCTCTGATTATTATACTTTAACGTTAAAATAATTATGTCTGGGCTTTTTATACATTGCACGACAGAAGGACAGGCATCTCTAGTCTATTTTAACAAAAATTTCTATTATCTTTGTTAAATACTGTGGGACTCTAAATATAGCTAATATTTTATAAAAACTGAATATGTCCCATAAATTTATTGCACTGATTTTTTAAAAAAATATTTTATTTGGCATTTGTTTTTTTTTTTAAACACAGTTTTATGTCTGTTCCTCCCAGTCAGGGAGGTTGGTATGCAGAGACAGTAACTACATCAGTACAAGTGACCTCAGTCAATGGATAGGAGAACTCCAGACAGTGCTGGAAAGCCCTTTGCTCCAGAACCCTCCTTGTGAATGAAATGAAGAAGCAAGCAGGGAAAAAAAGGAGCATTAATCCCCTTTCCTATGAAGGACAGCAGTGCACACACAGGAAGTGGAATTTTATTTAAACTGTTTTTACAGTTATCCAGTTAACTTTCTCGTAAAATTCTTATAAACAATTGAAGGAAAGTATAACCACTGATTTAAATTGTTATTTTAAACATTTTTATGCCATATTTTTATCGCTAAGATGTAATCATATGTATGATGCTCTAAGGCAGCTGATAATGTTTTACTACATATAAATTATTTCCTTTGTAGAAGCAGACAGAAAGATGAGGAAAGTGGAAAAAATCCTAGGAGAAGGAAGCTTAATTTGTGTCCTGAATATTATGATATTTAGGGTAGAAGAGAATTTTGAATAAGTAACAGACTGTGAGAATGAGCCTCCTAGGTGTTTGCTTGTTTCATATATAAACCAGGGTACCAGGAGGTCTGGATGCCATCAGAGATGAGCCGAAAGATCTCAGTAATGTCATGACGGCAACTGTATTATGTCTGTCTTGAGGGAGTAGGATGAACACTTATGCCTCGTATTTCTTTTCAAAGAGAACAAAACCTGTTAAAATACTTAAACTGACCCAATCTCCTACTTTTCCCTGGGCCTTCCATAGTACTTAGCAGTGTCTCAGGATCGGGTTTGTTCAGGACTCAGAGGAACTTTCTACAGAGGCTGACTTTAGTCCTTAAAGAGAATGGTGCTATTTCAACCTCCTCAAAAATTGTCCTTCAGGTCTTTGGCACTTTGAGAAGTAGGCAGGACTTTGGGGTAGTTGCATATCTGTATTAATAATAGTAATAATAATAATAATAAAGATTCCCTTACTATGTGCCAAGTGCTCTCCATGTAACAAATCATTTAAACCTTAACAACACCACACAATTCATATCACAATAATTGTTATGTGTCAGTTGAATAAAATGGTCAAAAGTCTTGCAATAGTTATCAAGTTCACATTGTTAGGCAGGGGAAGAGGCGGGGTTTGAACTTATTGTGTGTGCTTATCTCTTAAGCACTATGCTACTCTACCTCATAGACGGGGCAAACCATGGCAGATCAGTAGGTGAGTCATTTATTTTGGACTCTGCTCAGAAGAGGACACAAATCATAATAAGGCTGCGGGCATACCAGGCACTGAAGGCATTAATATCTGCTTCATTAACCATATGTGTGGAGAAGCAATGCCAGAACTAGTTTTGCTAGAGAAGAATTTTCCCTTGAAGAGCAATGGGAGATAAATTTCAAGAGCCAGGGGGAGGTCATAGTCGAGGCTTGGTTATGTCATGCTTAAGTCATTAAACTTTATCCATGCACTGGGGGCAATCCGTAAATAAAGAGTCTGTAGAGGGGTAGGTGCAATTTGGTGAAAAAGAAGTCAAATGTTTGTTGTAGGAATTAGAGAGGGAAAAGCTAAGGCGAGAAGGACGAGTTTGGAGGTTGTCAATGTAAATCAGGGATTAAGTGATAAAAGTCTGTCTCACTGCTGTTAAGAGTGATTAGGAAAGGAAAAGAAATGACAGGTGGATGAGCTTTCATGAAGAACGTATTAAGATAATTTTCCACAAGTCAGTGACCCACATAAATTATGCCTGATTTCCATGCCAGTTAAAGTTCATATGATTAATGGTGTCATTTGTAACTTAACTTCTGAAATACAGTGGTGAAAATTCAGATTTCACAGTCTCTTCTCCCGTTCATCAGACTCCTGGTTTGGAGTCTGTTCTGTCCCCTAGCTATACTAATCTTCCCAAGAATCCCTTCAATCTGCGATTGAACCGCAGATCAGCGGTTCAATCATTCAAGAAGAGGTGAGCCAAGTGTGATGAGAGAGGTCATCTTGTGTAAATCACTGAAAGACCCTCTTCCCCTATTTTCCTGGTGTCTACATTTTTGGCTATGCCATAAGAAAAACAATGTGAACAATACCTTTCTATTTAATGGTGGTCATAACATATTAAAACATGCTAATTCAATGTTGGAATGTGCATCTTTCCCGGATGACCAGTCAGAGCTTGTTCATTTTTGTGTGAAGTAAACCTGAGTATATGCTGACCTCATTCAACAGCCATCGATTCCTTCCCCAGCCTGGGATCTACTCTCTATACTGCTACTGTCTCCCTGCCAGCCCCAGGTGTGGACGATGTGTCAAGAGTCATCTGCTTCACTTGCTTTCAGCTGCTGTTGTTGCTATTTCTGTGTTTCAAGGCACCTGAAAAGCCAACTTTTCAGTTTGAACCACGGCTGACTCCTGTCGTCAGTGACGTAAAAGTTGTCTGGCCTCTGCCACTATCACTGCTTTAGACGTGTCTCTTAATTGCTCTGCCTTTCCCTCTTCCTTGGATGTCTATAAAGCCAAGGGCTGCTAATTATTTTCCTTCTTTTGGCTTGGTGGTTGGACATTGGTTCTAATATCGTTCACTTAAAATATACTCATCAGTCCCTCTTCTTTTCAAAACAACCTACTTCTTAACAGAGATTATAAGCCCTTTTATGATGTGACTATTGCTTAGCTTATCAGTAACACACAGTTATAAAGAAGTACTTGTGAGTCTGGTGAATCCCGATGGTCTTACTCACCTCTGGGCTTTAGCGTGCACTCTTTCTCTTTGAAAAATAGTATTTTCTTCTACTCTCTCTGTTACCTTAAACACTATGGTTTATTATGTCTTAATGTAGGTATTGCTTCTGCTGAGAAGGTGTCCCTGAGCAACAAGACGTTGAGTCCAGTCCTCCTTTTGTTCTTTAATAGAAATCTGTATTTATAGGCAATCGTGGCTCTTTGAGCTGTGGCTGCCATGTTTCCTTAGCTTTGGCCCCATCCCCTACCCTTGAGGTGAAGAATAGCCTTTCTTTCTCTCTCTCTCTCTCTCCCTCTCTCTAATTTCCTTTCTAAATCAACTTTGCTTGAAAACTTAAAAAAAAAAAAGAAGTTGGCGCCAAAAATTTTACAGATGTTAGTTTCAAACCTAAACATTGCCATTCTCTAGCTACACAAACTTAGAAATTTACTTAATTTCATTCACACATATCTTCTTTAAAATTGTACCCAACATCCTTAAAAAAAAAAAAAATTAAAAACTGAAAAAATAATGTCTGTATCATAAATGTATGGAATCAAGGGTTAAGCGGAATACAGATATAAAAACTAGGCATAATTCCTAGAGCTGTGATTCTTAAGTAGCTTTCCATCACAATTTTTTAATGAGCTCTAGGTTTGTCCTGAAATAAACTAAAAGACTTCTCCTAGAACAACCTTCCTCTGAGTCACAACTCTTAGGAGCTAAGGCATATATCGTCCAAATACTTTTGGGAGACATTTAACCAAAAGAAGTGCATTGAGCAGTCTCTCTCACCATTTAAACATCAATGCAATGCCCTCACCTCCAAGGTGGAAAACTTTAAAAATAGCTCAGTCACAGGCAGAGATCTAGATGCTATAAGTTTTCAGGTGGTATGACAGCATCTGTTTATGTCCCTATACCAACTGCTTCATTTTACATATCACATTGTATTTTATCATAACAGGACCGTGAATCATTCCCCTCAATAACATAGAGAGGGCACAGGAGCCAATTATGTGAAACACGCAGATGTGACTTCCAAAGCCATTATCCTTCCCGGAAGCCAGAAGTTTAATTTTTGAGTAATACAGATGGCCTCTGATTTGTATGTGGTTGCTTCCAGAATTCTACCGCCTTTCGGACTTTTTGTTCAAAGAAAGAACGATGGAGAGACTAAGTAATATCCAAAATTGTATTTCTGGTGAAAATTGGGCTACAACAATGCATCACCTTACAACAGAGAACTGTTCCCTTCTCCTTTTTTCTTGTGTCATTAGATGGAGAAGCTTTTTTTAACCATCTGAAGATCCCATAACATTATTGGATGATGATAATATATTTGCTTTTGCTGAAAAAGTAAGCAAATCATTCTTATAGTTGATTAGAGGCCATTTAAAAACAAGTTTGACATAAGTTAGTTAATGTTATTTTAAAAATTAGCATTGAAATGTCATCAATTCCTAGTGACAAACTTTTTAGGAATATCTTAAATCTGAACGAATTATTTACTGTAAGGAATCTAAGCAGTGAATAAGCATTTACTCTTTCTACCTTAGAAATAAAATACTTCTCAGATTTATTGCTATGAAAGTCTAGTCTGAATTCACCTTAGTTAAAGAAACATTAGTTCCCCTGCAGCTCATTCTGAGAAATTTTAATTCAACAAGATAAATTCGACTTTATTTTATTTCTAAGAACTAAATACACCATGTGACAGGACAGACATCACATTCAAAAGTTGCTAGGAATTAAATGTTTCCAGCATTTCTCTTTGTGCCATACTCTTTCCATAGTTGTGTTCTAAGGGTTTTAGTATTATTCAGCCTTTTCAACAGAGATGTGGCATTATTATTGTGAAGATTTGGTAACACAAAATATTGCCAAAATACAGAGGATTTCTTGGCAGCACTGCTGAATAGGGACGATCCTGGTAACTTATCCTATACCCTCATTGTGTTCAGAGACATGGCTTAGTTGCCTTGGTCACATAAACCATTAGTGACCAATTATACCAGGCTGCAATCCATGTATTTTCTGTACAAAGAAAAAACAACAAAGCTCAACTAAAGAATACAAAGCAAATATCAGTTTAATATATAATACGCGGTGGTTCTCGTCTATACTCCCAGCACTTTGGAAGGCTGAGGAGAGAGGATTGCCTGAGCTCACGGTGTTTGAGACCAGCCTGGGCAACTTGGTGAGACTTCATCACTACAATAAATCAAAAAAATTAGCTGGGCATGGTGGTGCATGCCTGTAGTTCCAGCTACTTGGAATGCTGAGGTGGAAGGATCACCTGAGGCCAATAGGCCGAGGCTGCAGTGGCCATAAGCATGCCACTGCACTCCAGCCTGGGTGACAGAGTGAGACTCCAACTCAAAAAAAAAAAAAAAACCAAACAACAACAACAATAAAACTTCTCCATCTAATGACATCAGAAAAAGGGAGAAGGGAACAGTTCTCTTTGGAAAGGTGATGCATTATTTTAGGCCAATTTCCACAGAAATACAATTTTGGATATTACTTAGTCTCTCCATGGTTCTTTCTTCGAACAAAAAGTCCAAAATGAGGTAGAATTCTGGAAGCCACCACATACAAATCAGAGGCCACCCGGACTACTCAAAAATTGAACTTGTCTCCCTGGAAGGAAAAAGGCTTTGAAAGTTACATCTGCATGTTCCACATAATTTGCTCTTTTGCCCTCTATATTTTCAGGGGGAACGATTCAGGGTCTTGTTATGATAAAATACAATGTGATGTCATGTAAAATGACACAGTTGTTACAGGGGCATAAGCAAACCATTCCACGCCACTTGAAAACTTATGGCATCTAGGTCTCGGAATATGACAGCTATTTTGACAGAATATGTTATGTATATGTTAGTTATTTTAATGTAAATATATAAAGAAGGACAAAATTATGAACTTTGCAGCAACTTGGATGGATTTAGAGTCTATAATAATCAGTGATCTATCACAGAAATAAAGAACTGAGGACCACAAGTTCTCATTTATAAGCAGACCCTGAACAATTATCATAATACTACAAGAAAGAGATTGGCAGTAGTGAGAAACTGCCCAGGCAGGGGGTGAGCACACTTCATCTCAAGCCAGGTGAAGTGAGGACCAAAGTAGGACCCCAACTTTACCTGTACAATGACCTAATTCTGAATTGTACCTCACATATTTAAAATTTAAAAATCAAAAAATCAAAAAAATAAAAATAGATCAATATTTATATATAAATACGTGATATGATATATATTATGTTTATTATGCATTAAATTACATAATATATAATTTATATATTAAATATATATTATGTATAATAGCCAGTCCTTTTCTCACTTCACTAAAATCAGAAAGAAAAAAAAATGATAAAATGATTGCTGTTTCGTAGAGGTAAATAAAACATAGGAAAGAATTTCTGACTCTGCAGGTTGCTTGGTAGATCCTGGGACAGATGCAAAGGCAACCTATGACCTCCTATGATGTTCTGTATCCTATCTAAAGTTATAGAAGTAAATTAGATGGTCACTTCATGTCCTTTTAGAGTCAATGGAATTACTAGGAAAGATCATTCACCACTCTCATTCTCTAAAGTACAGGAAACAGTTGGATGGAGTATGCCTTCTACCTAAATATTAGACTTTTAAAAAGCAAAGGGATTTATTTTACCCCCAAATATCTGCCAGCGCACCTTGTTGACTAGGATGGTTTTACACTGAGAACAGCAATGAATTCAAAGCAGAAACAAGGGCTGACAGACACGTTTTCCCGACAGAGGGCCTGCCTTTGCTAAATCAACACATATTTTCTCAGTCATGTGTCCCTTGTCTTTTCCTAACATTATGTCTTTCTTTTCCTTACCATCAACCATGCCCAATATGTGCTCCAAGCTGCTCGGAGTCGCTGACCTGATTGATGCGTAAGTAGACAATGTAGTTGGGTCTTTATTTGGACCCGATACAACTGGTTTCTCCATGATTGTCAGACATTCTGAAAATGTCCCCCCAAAATGTAACAGCCTAACACTGTGAACCTCTGCATGCAATGAATTGTCACTCTGCAATTTTTTTGTTAATATATGGCACAGTTGACCTTAATGTGAGAGAATCTGGATGGGCCCAGATCTAATTACATGAGTCTCTATAAAAGTAGAAAGTTTTTTCTGGCAGATGGGGAAGGTAAAAGGATTAGAAGAGGGAGAAAGACTTGCCTTGTTTTGGAATTGAAGTTGGAGCAGGGTGCAAGGGAAGGAATGAGGAGTATAGACTTTAGAAGCAGAAAGAAATCTCCAGACGACAGCCAGCAAAAACAAGGACCTGAGAAAAACAGCCTCAAGAAATTGAATTACACCAACCACTTGAATGAACTTAGAAAGAGATTATTTCCTCACATATCCAGATAAAAGCCCAGCCTGACTGCCCCATGATTTTGGCCTTGTGAAAGCACAGAGAATGCAGGCAAGTCTACCTGGACTTCTGATCTACACAGCTGTGAAATATCAAATGGATATTGCTTTAAGCTGCTACATTTGTGGTAACCTATTATAGCAGCAATAGAAAATAGAATTTGTCTATGTCTGTAACCACCATGCAGCACGGCTCTTCTATGTATGTAACTCTCTAAGAGGTGGTTGCTGTAATTAAACTTCAAAATTAAAATTCAAAAATTGTGCCTACCATCATCACTAATACAAATATTGCTATCAACCACACAACCACTGCAATGAAGACTGATTACTATGAAAACAGTAATAATAATAATTGCAGGTTGGGTGTTGTGGCTCACCCTGTAATCCCAGCACTTTGGTAGGCCGAGGCAAGAGGATTGCCTGAGCCCGCGGGTTCAAGATCAGCCTGGGCAACCTGTAAGACCTCATCTCTACAATAAATCACAAAAACTAGCAGAATGTGGTGGCATGCGTCTGTAATTCTAGCTATTTAGAAGACTGAGGAGGAAGGATTGCCTAAGCCCAGCAAGTCGAGGCTGCAGTGGCCAGTGACCGTAAGCATGCCACTGCACTCCACGTGATTATCATGTGCCAGGAACTAATCAGTTTCCAGTTGCAAAGATTCTTATTTAATAGGTTTGAATGGAGGTGGGAATCTGTCTGCATGTTTATGCAGTTCCTTAGATAATACTGTTACTTTGTCAAAAATTAGAAACAAGAACAACAACAACAACAACAATGGATCAGATGCAGCTGTGGGCTGAATTGTATCCCCCCAGAGTAATATGTTGAAGCCCTGCTTGGAGGTGGGGCCTTTGAAGAGGCAAATAAGTAAAATGAGACCATTAGTCTAGGCTGTAATACAATCTGATATGACCTTACAAGAAGAGGAAGTCTTGAAACACAGAGAGACACTAGGGACACACAGAAAAAAGACCAAGTGAGGACACAATGAGAAGACTGTCTACAAGCCAAGAAGAAAAGACCTCAGAAGAAACTAAAGTCATCAACACCTTGATGATGGACTTGTAGTTTCCAAAACTATGAGAACATAAATTACTGTAGTTTAAGATACTGTATCTTGTTATGGAAACCCTAGAAAAACAGTTGCCATTTATTAATTTTACTTATTTATTATTACTTTTATTTTTGGTCTCTATTTTATAGTGAGAGGAATGAGTGAAAGGTCAGAAAAGTTGAAGTAATTTCCTAAGGTCATATATCCAGGCTTAAGTACTGGCATTTTGATTCATACTTGGTTTGTTTCACTGTCAGAATCCAAGCAAGATGATAACTCTTTAGAATTTTTCCTTTACCATAATCCAAATTTTCTAATGATAAAATATTGATAGTAATTTCTGTAAACAAGTCACAGTTCTATGGATCACCATCCCCCAAACATACATAAAAATACGTTTTTACAAATCTTTTGAATAATTGAATATACCAAAATACTCATTAGGTTACTAAATAAATTCACAAGCTAACTTCTTATGTATGTTTCTACCTTTTTTAAAAAATTCAGGAACAAAATTAAACAATTGTAAAATTTCTAAGACTGATATTCACAGAAAGGCAGTCATTTACACAATAAGTAAAAGAAATATAACACATTTTCTTGAGTCATTTTATTTTAGAAAAAGATATTGGTCCCAGCTTATACAAAATAATCAAAATAGAGTGAATGGAAACTCTAAAAGTAATCATCTGAATGAGATTTTTTTTTAATAATCAATATTTTTTATTATGATATTGTGAGGTACAGTTAAGGGTTAGGTATACAAATATGCTTCGTTCAGGCACCCTTGTTGATAAGAGATGTCTCCCCGTCCCCAGACAGATGTTTACTACCATTAATCCCATCTCCCTTCCCCTCCCCCCCATAGATTCCCACAACTGTCAGTCATTTTCTTATGGTAATATGTTGGATGATCAAGGTCCACTATATGAGCGAGAACATGTGATACTCCCATCATTGTTTCTGTGAGAGGTCACTCAGTATTATAGACTCTAGTTCCATCCAGGTTGCTGCAAAATTCACGATTTTGTTCGTTTTTATGGCTGCATAGTATTCCATCATGTATATGTACCACATTTTTTAATCCAGCCCTCTTCTGATGGACAGCGTGGTTGGTTCCAGGTTCTTGCTATTGTGAACAATGCTGCAATAAACATTTGTGTGCAGGTATCTTTTTGATAGAGTGACTTGAATTCTTCAGGGTATATTCCCAGTAGAGGGATTGCAGGGTCATATGGGAGGTTGATATTTAGAGCTTTTAGGAATCGCCACACTGCTTTCCACAGAGGTTGCACTAGTTTACACTCCCACCAACAGTGTAGAAGTATTCCCTTTTCACCACACCCCCTACAGCAACTGTTATTTTTTGAGTTATTGATAATTGCCATTCTGATTGGAGTTAGGTGGTATCTCAGTGTGGTTTTGATTTACATCTCCCTGATGATTAGTAAGGTTGAACATTTCTTCATGTGTCTGTTGGCTGCTCAGATGTCTTCTTTGAGAAGTGTCTGTTCATATCTTTTGCCCACTTTATAATGGGGTTATTTGTTATTTTCTTTTCAGCACATTTGAGTTCCTTGTAGATCCAAGATGTTAAACCTTTGTCAGACCTGGAGTTGGCAAATACTTTTTCCCAGTCTGTGGGCTGTCTCCTTGCTCTCTTAATGGTTTCTTTGGCTTTGCAGAAGCTTGTCAGTTTAATGAAGCCCCACTTGTCTATCTTATCTCTTGTGGCCTGTGGGTTTCAAGTTTTGTTCAGGAATTGGATGCCAGTTCCAATTTCCATGAGGGTATGTTCTTCATTTTCTAAGGTTCTTATGGTTTGAGATTTTACATTTAGATCTCTGATCCATTTGGAGTTAATTTCTGTGTACGGGGATAGGTAGGAGTCCTGTTTCAATCTTCTGCATGCGGTCAGCCAGTTTTCCCAGCACCATTTACTAAATAGCTTCTCCTCTCCCCAGTGGTAGATGGTGGAGGCTTTGTTGAAGATGAGTTGGTTGAGAAATTGAGGTTTCGCTTCTGGAATCTCAATTCTATTCCATAACCTATATGCCTGTTCCTATACCAGTACCAAGCTGTTTTGATGATTGTAGCTTTATAGTAAAGTTTGAAGTCTGGTAATGTGATACTGCCTGCTTTTTTTTTTTTTTTTTTGCTGAGGATTATTCTGGCTATTGTTGGTTGTTTGTGTTTCCATATGAATTCCTGTGTTGTTTTTTCTAGGCCTGAGAAGAACGTTGCTTGTAATTTGATGGGTATTGCATTGAATCTGTAGATTGCCTTAGGTATGATGGACATTTTTAAAATGTTGATTCTTCCAACCCATGAGCATGGGATATTTTTCCACTTGTTTGTGTCATCTTTGATTTCTTTGAGTAGTGTTTTGTAGTTTTCATTGTAAAGGTCTTTCACGTCTCTGGTTAGGAAGATGCCAAGGTATTTCATCTTTTTTGTGGCTATTGTGAATGGAATTGTGCTTTTTATTTGGGTTTCTGTTTGTTTATTATTGGTGTAAAGAGATGCGATTGTTTTTTGCACATTTATTTTAGATCCTGAGACTTTGCCAAAGGCCTTTAACAGTGTAAGGAGGTTTTTGACAGATTCTCTTGGGTTTTCAAGGTACACAATCATGTCATTGGCAAAGAGAGATAACTTGACTTCCTCTTTTCCTATTTGGATACCCCTGATTGCCTTCTCTTCTCTGATTGCTCTAGCCAGGACTTCCAATACTATATTGAACAGGAGGGGTGAGAGTGAGCATCCTTATCTTGTTCCAGTTTTCGGGGGAAATGGTTCCAATTCTTGTCCATTTAGGAGTATGCTGGCTGTGGGTTTCTCGTAAATGGTTTTTACTATTTTGAGGTATGTTCTTCGTATGCCTAGATGTTCGAAGGTTTTTATCAATAAGGGGTGCTGGATTTTATCAAAAGCTTTTTCTGCATCCAATGATATAATCATGTGGTTTTTGTTTTCACATCTGTTGAAGTATTTAATTACATTTATGGTTTTGTGAATGTTGAACCAGACTTGCATCCCAGGGATGAAGCCTACTTGGTCATTATGGATGATTTTTGAGATGTGTTGTTGAATCTGGTTCACTAGGATCTTGTTGAGAATTTTAGCATCTATGTTCATCAAAGATATTGGCCTGTAGTTCTCTTTCTTTGTTGAATCTTTACCTGGCTTGGGTATCAATGTGATGTTAGCTTCATAAAATGATTTGAGGAAAGTTCCATCTTTCTCAATCACCTGAAATACCTTCAGTAGGATTGGAATCAGCTCCTCCTTAAATGTCTTGTAGAATTCTGCTGGAAAGCCATCTGGTCCAGGACTTTTTTTGTAGGTAGTTTTCTTATTACGTGGTCAATTTCCTTGATTGTTATTGGTGTATTTAGGGTCTCAATTTCTTCTTGTTTCAACCTAGGCAGGTTGTGTGATGACAGAAAGTCCTCCATTCCCTTAAGGTTTTCAAGTTTGTTTCCATACAAGTGTACATAGTAGTCTCTAATGATCTTTTGTATTTCTTCAGGGTCAGATGTGACTTCATCTTTTGTGTTTCTGATCATGCTTTTTGGGTTTTTCACTTTTTTTCTTGGTCAGTCTAGCTAGGGGATCATCGATCTTGTTTATCCTTTTGAAGCACCAGCTTTTTGTTTCATTAATTTTTTGTATTATCATTTTGTCTTCTATGTCCTGGATTTGGGCTTTTATTTTGGTGATCTGGATTCTTCTGTTGTAATCAGGGTTTTTGTGGTCTTGCTTTTCCAGCTTTTTTAGGTGGCTTCTTAGGCTGTTAATTTGTGATCCTTCCATTTCCCTCATGTGCATTTGTAGGGATATAAATTCCCCTCTTACTACAGATTTCATGGCATCCCAGAGATTTTGGTAAGATGTTTCTTCATTTTCATTTTTTTCCAGTTATCTTTTGGTCTCTGTTTTGATTTCATCATTGACCCAGGAGTTGTTTAGCATCATGCTGTTTAGTGTCCATGTCTTTGTGGGTTTTGGGGGGGAACTTGTTGGTGTTAATGTTTATATTTATTCTGCTGTGATCCGAGAAGGTGCATGGTAGAATTTCAGTCCCTTTAAATTTTCTTATGCCTGATTTATGGCCAATTATATGGTTGATCTTAGAATACGTTCCATGCGGTGATGAGTAGAATGTGTATTCTGTGGTCTTTGGATGGAGTGTTCTGTAGGTATCAATTAAGTCCATTTGGTCAAGAGTCACATTGAGGTTCCGGATCTCATTGCTGATTTTTTGTCTTGATGATCTGTCTAGGGTTGTGAGTGGGGTATTAAAGTCCCCAGTTATGATGGTGTTAGAGTCAATATCTTTCTTTAGTTTTCCTAGAAGTTGCTTTATGAAAGTTGGTGTACCTATGTTGGGTGCGTATATATTTAGGATAGATATTTCTTGTTGATGGAGTGAACCTTTTGTCATTATGTAGTGGCCCTCTGTATCTTTTTAAACTTTTGATAGCTTAAATGATATTTTGTCTGAAATTAGGATTGTGACTCCTCCTTTCTTTTGTGTTCCATTTGCCTGAAAATTTATTTCCCATCCTCTTACTTTGAGTCTGTGCATGTCCTTTCTAGTGAGATGGGTCTCTTGAAGGCAGTATATTGTTGCCTGGTGATATTTTATCCATTTTGCCATTCTATGTCTTTTCAGTGGTGCATTTAGTCCATTCACATTCAGGCTAATTATTGAAATGGGAGAGTTCGTCCCTGTCATAGAGTCCTTATAGAGTTGTTGTTCTTCCACTTGGTTTTCTGTCTTTCTTTTGGTTTTGGGGTTACCTCATGTGTATTTTATTCTTTTTCCTATACTCTTGTGAAGAACGTTGTACTTTTTTCCTTTTCTTCTGTGTTTAGTACTTTCTTAAGTTTTTCATGTAGAGGTGGTTTGGTTGTAGCATAAATTCTTGGGGATTGGATGTCTGAGAAAGATTTTAATTCTCCCTTGCTGATGAAGCTTAACTTGGCTGGGTAGGTTATTCTTGGTTGAAATTGTTTATCTTTTAGGACTTTGAAGATAGGACTCCAAGCTCTCCCGGCCTGCAGGGTTTCTGTAGATAAATCTGCTGCTATTCTAATTGGTCTTCCATGGTAGGTGATCTGGCCTTTTTCTCTTGCTGCCTTTAGGATTTTTTCTTTTATGCCTACTTTGTTTAGCCGAATTATTATATGTCTAGGAGTTGGTCTTCTCATTTGTTGTCTTGCAGGGGTTCTCTGAATCTCTTATGCTTGAAGTTTTACACCACTGATTAGATTAGGGAAGTTTTCTTGAATGATCTCATGGAAAGTTGGTTCCAGTGTGGTCTCTGTCTCTCTTTCTGCCTCAGGAAGGCCAATTACTCTTAGGTTTGGTCTCTTGAAGTAATCACTCATCTCTTGAAGTTATTGTTCTGTCTTTTTGACATTGTTTTCTGTGTTTTTAAGAGTTTGGGTTAGTTCTATATTTTGGTCCTCAAGCTATGAGCTTCTTTCTTCTGCTTGGGTAATTCTGCTTTCCATGCTTATCCATTTGTTGTTTATTTCATTCACAGTATTCTTTATTACTGTTATCTCAGAAGTCAGCTCCTTCCTAGTTCTTTTCTCTCCTCAATTATTTTTAATCTTCCATTAATGTCCTGATATCTAGGTTTGTAGTTTGGGACCAGTATTCTGGGGGCTCTTCGTTGTTTGCATTCCAAAGTCAGTTTTCTCAGTGTCTGCCCTCCCAGGGGTCTGGGGAGACCCATATTCTTCTTTTGGTTTTTCTTCATTTGTATATATTTTTCTCTCTCTCCCCATTTCCCTCCCCTTCTTTTATTCTCTTTTTCAGGGAAGGTGGGGTTTCTTTAGTTTCACTTGTGCAATATCCTGTTCTTGCTTATGAGGGTCCTCTGGCTGTGTTCACTTTTGTGGTTGGAGTGTGGGCTGCGGGCTGTACTTTTTGCAGTTTTCAGGTTTAATTTAGGGGGAAGCTGTGATTCGGAATCTAGATGCTGATTCCAGCATCCACCAACAGGTGTATGGGGACACAGGAACCTATTTCCCACTGCCTTACAATCTGTCTGTGCAGTGGTATGTAGGTTTGGTACCTGGATCAAAAGGAGGTGCAAAAGAGGAAAATAATGGAGGAAAGGGGGGTCAATAGGAAGTTAGAAGGGGAGGAGAGTGAGAGGGAAAACAGACATACATACCAATTAACAGGTGAAAAAGAGACACAAGGCCAGAGAGAACTGAAAAAGACACATGAACAAAATTCCCTAAAGGATACTGGTAGCTGCACAGAGACAGACCAATAAAATCATGAAACAGACAGTTAAGTCAGAAAGTAAACAAAAGTGAGCAGAACAAACAGTTAAAATGATAAAATCAAAAGTCAAAATAAGAGATGAGACTAGCTCTGGAATCTTTCCTGAGTGTCTAAAGTCTCTTCAGCTCTGATCTCTAGCCTCTCCCCTTTGTTTTCCTTGCAGGCAGCTAGATTTACTGGCAGATTGGGTTTGTTTGTATTTTTTTTTTTTTTTAGTCTGCTGCCTGGGAGGTCTGTGATGTTGCCTTTGTCTGATTCAGCAGGGGAGGGGTTTTGTCTCCTGTTTAGCAATGTTACCTTAGGAACCAAGGTGGAAGCTGCTGGTAGGTGGGTGGGGCAATGCAAATCTCTGCCTGGAGAATGGCCGAGGTGGCAGCTTCACTGTCGCGAATCTTTTCTCTCCGCTTATCTGGGTCCCTGTGTTATCCACTGTGATAAACTGTGCTGGAGTGGGAGGCACCGGGGATCAGCTGCACAGTTGGGCGCTGGGTCCAGGGTGCCACCAGCAGGCTGGGGTGGAGGAGGGGGATGGGAGTTCCCTCCTCTGGAGCTGAGAGTCTCTGATCAGCACCTCCTTAAGATAGGCTGTTCCCTTACACAAGCATGGGATCATGTGCTGAGTGCCTCAGCCAGGGTGGGCCCAGAGCTCCAGAGCTCCAAAGCTCCAAAACGCAGACGGTGGGTGGCGAGAGTGGCCCTGGGTCCCTCACAGGGTACTTCAGCCAGAAATGGGACTGGTATCTCTGAGGGGCAGGTGCCCACAACCTCCCTGGGTGACTGGCAGCTTGGTGCTGGGTGCTGGGCGAGATGATGTATCCAGGGAAGGAGCTGAGATCCAGGACTCCCATGCAGGCAGGAGTCACATATAGTGGAGCAGCAGCAGCTGGGGGCCACAATATCCGGCCCTGCGTGGGACTGAAGTTCCCCGAGCCTCAGACTAGTGCAGCTGGTGGTGGGTGGGGGATGGGGGAACAAAAGTAAGAGTCTTTTTGGGAACTCACGTTCAGAGAATCTTACAAATCCACCTATGCCATTGCCATCTTACTGGAACCCATCTGAGATTTTTTAAAAAATAGTTAATGTCAAAAAAATGGGGTTGAGTTACATCACTTGGAGAAAAGGTAAGACAGCTGAAGAAAAATCATGTTTATGAGATGAGAACATCATTTTTAATATAAAAACAAAACGTTTGAAAGAGAATTGGAAAAACTACACATCTACCATTCCCATTTTTTTGTCATGACATTCTCAGTTTAATTAGAAAAATTATTTTGCACGCAACTATATTTAACACATTTAAAATTATATTAAAACATTACATTTGTATTGTTAACATTAATAACAAATTTTTTATGTTACAAGTAAAATTATAAGAACATTTAAAAGTCAGGTTTTTAACAAACTAGTTGTAGACAATATTTCCACCCTTATGACATTATGTTCAATTTCTGTGATTACAGTCCCTTTTAAACAAGTAATAATAAATACAAAAAAATCAGAGACTGAAGGTGAATCAACAGAAAACAAAAATCAACAAAGAACAGGACCTTAAAAGCAAATTGCTGAAAGGAAAATGCTTTCACAGTTTATTAACAGGCAAATTGGAAAAAAAAAAAAGAAAAAGGTAAAATGGACCTGATATCATTTTTCTTTTTAAGAGCAATATTCAGCCCTTCTAGTCCTTGCGAATGCAATCAAATGGCTCATTTAGAACAAACCTGCTATTCGTTACAAGGAAGAAAACTCTTATGGTATCAGCAACTATTGAATGTGAGACATTATTATGAGGTCAATTTTTAAATGCAATCTGTTTACATAAAACAGCTAGTTATATTCGTTACTTTTTTTTTGCTGGCAAATATAGCTAAATTTGAACCTGAATTCTTAGTCCTTTAAAGATAATTAAGTACGCATGGTGACTAAAATAAACATTCTAACTAAGGTTAATATGAGTTCATTACTAGCTAATGCCTATAATATGTCTACACTTGTAAACTGAAATTAGCATTCCAAAAATTAAAAGAGATAATATTGAATTAACCTTTGAAGTACATACAAAATTCAGCAGGAGCAGGAAAAAAGGGGTATTACAAAGAGCTTTCTTCAATTATAGGCTTCCATAAAATGTTGTTATTTGGGGAAAATTACCTATTTCCTTTTTTGCCGCCCTGCCTTCTATATGCCATTTTCATAGTCTCTGTAGGATCTTTTTATTTATTAGAACTATAATCATTTTTTTGAGTGATAAAAGAAGAAAACTTAGGACAAATTAAATTTAACAGTGTTTATTTGAGCAAAGAATGATTTGAGAATTGGGCAATTTTCTGACCCAGAGTAGACCCAGAGACTCCACTGCAGCCATGTGGCTCAAGAAGTTTTATAGACAGAGAAAGGAAAGTGAGGTGCAGAAAACAAGTAAGATACAGAAACAGTGACTGGTTACTGTCCAGCATGTGTCTTATTTGAACAGGTGATCACTTTTTATTGGCCAAAACTGGGTGATAGGCATGAGAGTAGATGAGTGTGTCTACATATCCAGTTAGGTTCAAGCAAAGGTTGTCGAGAAACCTCTAGGCCAAACTCAGAATGTGCAAGGAGTCTGCTTTGGGTTAGACTTAATTTAACATGAGTCAAATGTCTTTGAGACATGACCACAGAGTCCACAAGAAATAAATGAAGAAATTTCAAGGATAATGCAATCATTAAATAATAGAAATTTGGGGAATGTAACAGTATTGAAAAGTAGTCTCAATATGCATTATAGGGATGACTGATTTATGGTAGAAAGATTGAAAGCCAGGGGGAGAAAAAAACACTAACCCATCTACCAAATGACCTGGTGGAGGGAATTCAGTTGGAATTTGTATGTAAATGAAAGAAAACAGGAATGTGGTGCCATCAGAGTAGAACGGTCAAGAGTATGTGGTGAGATGAAAAGAAAGCTGTTTCCGTTTCGGTGTCACCTGTCTGGGCCCCCAGCCAAGGGTCCGGGACAGTGGACCTGAGTTCACTATTGGTGAGCAAGGTAAATAATTGGGAAGAAAGTTGGGGCCAGGGAAAAGGAGGGCAAAGTTAGGCTGGAACCTGCCAGGCCTCCTGAGATTAATGGATGCTATTTTACTGACTTTATTGTAGCTCCTAATCACACAGTAGAGTGGATTGTGGGAAATGTGGTTCACACCCTTAAACAAGTTCACTTAGCACAATCCTGCACAGAAAAAGAAGAGATAGTGTTAGATTAGATTTCTTGACATATGGTCGGAGGAACTATGAAACCATAAAATCATAGGTGAGATGTGTGTGGTGTGTGTGTGTGTGTGTGTGTGTGTGTGTGTTTTAAATGAGTGTGCATTTTGGTGGGAGATGTCCTAGAGCTTTTCTCAGGTTAGAAAAGACATTTGAGGTACAAATAATTCAAAAACCACTTACTCTAAAACATTTCTTTTCAAAAATATAAAATCTGTCACTTACCTAATTTTGCATAACTGGTTACAGAAGCAGTTTTTCTTTTTTTCATTTGACATTTAATTTTTGTTGTGAATACATGAGAGAAAAACTAGCATTTTAAAATTAAATAAAAATATTTTTGGCCTCAAAAAATAAGTAAAATAAGTAAACCAGTAGAAACATGATGCAAATAGCTGCAATAACAAAAATTTATAAATATACTAATGTAATGTATGTGTATAATAAACATATGCAAAGAGAGGTAATATTTCATTTTTTTCCGAGTTGCCAGGAACTATTTTAAGCTACTTTGCATGCATTATATAATTTACAATCTGAGGAGATCTGTGCTATTCATATCCTTACATTTTGCAGCTGAAAACACTGAGAACACTGAAGCACAAAGTATTTAATACACTTGTCCAAAATCACATGTTTAATAAGTGACTGAATTTAAATTTGAACTCAACTCTCAGTCTGTTCTTTTAATTAACCAAATATATTGTGCTATTTTGATTGAGGTAGGTAGAGAATATCATGAGAAGATCAGAGAAGAATGTGCTAAATCTGTGGATTTCTGTCTGCTTCCCAGAGGAGAAATTTGAGCTGACTTGAAGAATGAGTATAGAGCTGTTCCATTTTGATGATGGCATTTAACGAGAAAAATGCATGCAAAGGATGTGGGCATAAAGAAGCACATTGTAAAGCACACACACACACATACATATAATTAATACATATTTATATAAATTTAACTTTGCGTAAATTCTAAGAAGGAGAATGTTTAAATCAGAAGTAAAATAAGAACATCTCTCAGCAACTACCTATCCATCACTTTATCAATTCGGCACACTATTTAGAATATCTAAAAAACTATAAATTGTACAAGTAGGTATTGCATATATTATTTCATTTGACATTCATACTAATGGAGCAAAGTAAGACAGTGGTAAAATATTTAGACTTAGGAGTCAGACACACATAGTTTCAATGTTGAATCTATGATATAGTGTATAAGAAACATTAGGCAAATTAAAAATAGAAATAGTTAATTCATTATTTTTCCCAGAATTTCTTTTATCTTTTTGACCTTGGACAAATACATTAATCTCTTTAGGCCTCAATTTTCTTATATGTAAAATCAGAATTATTAAGCATTATTGATTAAATAAAACATGAGAAGCTATTATCAAAATACAGAGCATATGGAACTTCCTTAACTTATGTTTCAATATTATAGGAAGAGGAAACAGCATATTAATGATCTTAAACTGATAATTTGGGGTTTTTAAGGAACAGAAATAAGGTACTAAATCAATGGACACTATTGAAAGTGAGGAAGAATCACATATAACAACACAGATATAGGAGGCATACAGGGCATTTAGAGCCTTGTAGAATATGGACTGGTGTTTGGGCTTTTATCTAGAGATTTTGTTCTAACCAATGAAGAATTTAATCAGCAGCAGAATACACATTCTTCTTGAGTCAAATGAATTTTCTTTAAGGTAGACACATATTAGACTATAAAACAAACCTGAATAAATTTAAAATATTAAATCATACAAAGTGGGCTATCCAACTACAAGTAAATGAAATTATAAATCAATACAAAGGAGAATTAAGACAATTCCCAGACATGTGGGACATTTAAAAAACCTAATACATCAAATAAGAAATAGAAATGTTAATTAGAAAATATTTGGGAGTGAATTAAAATAAAAACAAAACATAACAAAATATATTGGATGCGATGAAAGCAGTGCTTGAGAAGAAAGTATAACTGTGAATACCTATACTAAAAAAGAAAAATCTCAAAATCAGAAAACTAGGAAAAGAATATCAAATTAAATCCACATCAAACAAAAGGAAATAAATAATAGAGATTAAACAAAAAAGAAATGCAATACCAACATGTAATATATCCATGTAACAAACATGCACATATACCTTTTGAATCTAATTTTTTAAAGTTATAAAATAAAGATTAGAAAAGCAATAAAGAAAATTTTAAGAAAGGTGTTTCTTTCAAGTTACTGACAAAATTGACAATTTTCCAACAAAACTAGCCAGGAATAAAATAAAGAAATATTACCAAAATCATAAACCAGATAGTAAAGTCAAAACTACTAATCTTATGAAATAAAAAGAATTAAAGGGCAATACCACAAACATTTTTATGCCAACAAATTAGATAACCTAGATGAAATGAACAAATTTCTACAAAGACATAAAAGTAATAAAACTGACTCCAGAAGAAATAGAAATGCACAGATGTATACCAAGTAGGTGGGAGAATTCCAAGATGGTGACTGAGTCAGTCGGAGTGTGTGAATACCCATATAAGTGATTGTGTGCAAGTACAAATATGCATGTAAAAAATATGTGTGCAGTGGGTGTGAGTATCTGAGTGGGGATGTGAGAACAAGTGGCCTGAGTTTTCCTGCTGAGATGGCTGCTCTGCAGGCTGCTGCTCAATTCCAACATGTCCCATGGCCCACAGACAGGCACCATCTTTGGAACCCACTGATGCTCAGATCATAGCACATTCCATGGCCCAAAGATAGGCATCATCTTTGGGACCCTGCTGGTAAGAAAGTGATGGAAAACAGCTAATGCTCAATGCCACATTCCATCACAACCTCTGGTGCCATATTGGACACTGGTAGCGGGGAACACAGAGAAAGTACAATAAGGGGTTCACTCACAGAGTCCTAATAGAGGAGAAGATGCAGAATCACTGCCACATTCTTTGTCCTGAAACCTGGGCAGAGAAATGTTCCTGCCTGCCCATTTAAACAGCAGAGCTACCACCTGAGATGAGGGGTGTATTCAGCACCTCTCTAAGATTGATCACCATTAACTCAAAGAAGAAAACCTAGGTGCATTATTCCCAGAGGGACAGGGCCAGTGAAGAGACTCAGTCACCCCATGCCCCACACTGGACCATTTGTGGGACTGTGGGTGCAATTGGAAGAAAAGAATCCACCCACAGTAGATGGATAGGGGTGAGTTTTGATTCAACTCCCTTCCCCAGAGGTCCGTGAGGCATATGACCCACACAGGGCTCAACCTGATCAAGGCACACAGAGAGGGATGAACACAGGTGGAACAGTTGGGGGCAGTTTATTGCTTCCCCTGGACTGCACAGTGAGCCGGGATGTGGGTCTCAAGGCTGGAGCCCACTTCCACTGGGAACCAAGATCTGTGGTACTGGAGTCTCATCAACACAAAAGGAACCTAAAGTTTCAGAAACAGTCTCCGGAGAAGGCTCAAGGATCATAAAAGTTTTTTTCATTTTAATTTTTTCATGCTTTCTTTATATATTTTGGGGTGTATTGTGCATGTTTTGTGCATTTCATTTTATTTTGTGCCTTCTCCATCTTTTATCACATAAAGGTTTATATGAGGATGGAAGTGTATTCATTGTATCTGTTTTAGATTTTCTTTATTGGTTTGTTTTTCTGTCTGTTGATTTGTTTGCTTTTTTTTTGTACTTCTTTCTCTTCATCATCTTTTATTCTTCCATCTGTTTTTCTCAGTTCTTTTCCTTGCCCTTATGTTACTTTGTATTCAGGGGCTATACATACATTCCCATAGCATGCACACACTGTGAAGTGGTGGAGAGTGGGTCCCAGGGAACCCACACCCAAGTCAGTGAACATAAGTGATCTGCAGGCAGCTTTTGAATCTTAGCTCCTCCAAAACTACCTTATTCAAATGTCAAAACTGCAAAATGACAACACAGTTCACCACTCCCAATGCAGCTTCAAAACTGGAAGTCAGAGACTCTACCTTGGGAAAAATAGGGTTGAATAGACAGAAGTGAAAATTCGTTTCTCCTCTCACTGAGCAATGGAAATAAGGAGAAAAGAAAAATTCATCACAAATGAAAGGAAATCAACAAAAAACACAGATACTTGATAGAGTCCAGAAAGGATAGTGCACGAGCATAAAAATACAGACTTTGGAAGTCAAGTAGTGAAGAGAGCCCAAAATGAGTGATCTCAAACCATAAATGCAGAGATCATAGGATAGAGAGGATGAATAAGAATCAGGAAAGGCAAGAGAAAGACATGAAAGAATCCATACCAGAGATGTTGGTTACAAAATATATCATCCATAAAATAATTAACTGACAAGCAAAGAAAGCAGAATTAACCAAGCAGAAGAAAGAATCTCAGAGCTGGAAAAATATGGAACTAACCCAATCTGTTAAAAACAGAATGAAAACTTAAACAGACAGAAGAAAGCCTCCAAAAGAAGTGTCATTATATTAAGAGGCTAAATTTATGCCTGATCAGTATACTTAAAGCAGAAAAGGAGACAGATAAAACCTTGGAAGAAATATTCCATGAAGGTATCCAAGAAAACTTCCCACATCTCATCAGAGACACATCCAGCCAACTACAAGAGATCAGAGAGCTGCTGCAAGGCATCCAATGAGAAAAACAACTCCAATACACACAGTAATTCACTTACACATAGTAGGTATAAAAGAAAGAATCCTACAGGCAATAAGAGAGAAAAGTCAGACTACCTACCAGGGAAGATCAATTTGAATCAGCAAACTTATCTGCAGAAACACTACAGCCTAGAAAGATCTGAAGTCCAATCTTCAAACTTCTCAAAGATAAACAATTTCAACCAAGAATTTCCTACCCAGGTAAGCTCAACTTCATCAGCAGTTGAGTACTAAAGTACTTCCCAGGCATCCAATCCCTAAGAGTTTATGCTGCTTCCATTCCAGCTCTACAGAAAATGCTTAAGAAGGTATTAAGCACCGAAGAAAGAAAAAAAGGAAAGAATGACCAGGAACTTCACAAAAGTACAGAAAAACAGAATCAACAGAAAATTCATCACAACTGCCAAATGAAACACACACATACACACACACACACACACACACACACACACACACACACACACACACTTCAACACAAAAGTTTAAAGAAAACAAACACACGAAAGAACTCTATGAGAGCCTCATGACGGGGATACACTTTCACATTTCAATTATTAGTCTGAATATGGATGGGTTAAATTCACCAATGAAAAGACACAGAATGGCAAGCTAGATGACAAAGCATGACCCAACAATGTACTGCCTTCAGGAAACAAATCTCACTACAAAGGACACCCACAGACTCAAAGATTAGAGAATGGAAAACAAACTTCGGGTGAACAGAAAACAAAAACAGGCAGGAGTCATGATTTTAATATTAGTGAAAACAGCCTTCAAGCTACTGAAAGTTTTAAAAAGATACACAAGAACACTACAGAATAATAAAAGGGTCAATCCAGCAACAAGAAATATCCATCATAAACAAACATGCACCCAACATAAGAGAATCAAGTTTTATAAAGCAACTATAATATAAACTTAAAAAAAATCAACTCTGACACTATCATAACTGTGGAGTTAAATACCCCACTAACAACTCTAGATAGTTCATCAAAGCAAAAAATTCATAAGGACTCCAGAACCTTGACTTGATGCTTGACCAAATGGACTTAATAGATAATCTCCAGAACACTCCACCCAAAAATCAGAGTATACATTCTATTCATCATGGAACATACTCCAAGTTTGACCATATCCTTGTCCATAATCAAGCATAAAAATATCAAAGATTGAAATACTACCAGGCACCTTTACAGACCATGGTGGAATAAAGATAAATATCACAACCAATAAGATCACCCCAAAACACAGAATACATGAACACTAGACAGCACAAGGCTGAACAACTCCTGTGTGAAGACAGAAATCAAAACAGAAATTAAAATATTATTGGAAACAATAGAAAACAAAGACACATCTTACCAAAACCTCTGTGATATCATGAAATAAGTATTAAGAGGAAAACATATAGCTGTATGCACATACATCAAGAAAATAGAGGTAGCACAAGATAACATCTTAACAAAAAACTTAAGAGAGCTGGAAAGGCAAGACCACCAAAACCCAAATTTCAGCAAAAGAATTCAGATCACTAAAGTAAAAGTCTGAATACAGGACATAAAGACACAAATATCATTAAAAAAAAATCAGTGAAACAAAAAGTTTATCCTTTGAAACAATAAACAAGATTGACAGATCCCTAGATAGACTGACCAAGAAAAAGAGAAAAAGCCCATATAAGCGCAATTAGAAGTGCAAAAGATTAAGTCACAACTGATCTGAATAAACACAAAAAACTATCAGAGATTACTATGCACACCTATATGAAAACAATTCAAAAACCTAAATGAAACAAAGGACTTTCTGACATCATACAACCTCCAAGGTTGAAACAAGAAGAGACTGAAACTCTAAATGAACCAATAGCAAACCAAGAAATTGACTCTGTCATAAGAAAACTACAGGAAAAAAAAAAAAAAAAGCTGAGACCAGACAGCTTTCCAGTGGAATTCTACAAAACACATAAGGAGGAGCTGATACCAATGCTAATGAAAGTATCTGAGGCAATCAAGAAAGATGGAAGTCTTCCCAAGTCATTTTATGAAGCTAGCTTCACACTGATACAAAAACCAGGAAAAGACCCAGCAAAGAAACAGAAGTACAGGTCAATATCCCTGATGAACATAGATGCAAAAATTCTCAAACAAGATTCTAGCAAATTGGTTCCAGCATCGCATTCAAAGAATTATCCGCCATGACTAAGTCGGCTTCAACCCTGGGGTCGAGGGCTAGTTCAACATGAATATAAATGTAATTAAACACATCAACAGATGTAAAAACAAGAACCCTTTGATTATAGCATTAGATGCACAAAAGACTTTTGCCAAAATCCAGCATCCATTCTTGATAAAAACACGTGAACACCTAGGTATGGAGGGAGCATACGTTAAAATAGTAAGAGCCATTTACAATAAAACTATAGCCAATATATTGCTAAACAGATAGAAATTGGAAGCATTTCCACTGAAAACCAGAAAAAGACAAGGCTGCTCATTCTCACTCTTCCTGCTCAAAACATTGTTGGAAGTCCTAACTGGAGCAATCAGACAAGAGAAGGAAATCAGGGTATCCAAACGGGAAAAGAGGAAGTTAAGCTATTCTTCTTTGCTGACAATATGATCCCATACCTGGAAAACCCAAGGGAATCTGTCAAAGATCTCCTGCACTGATAAAGGACTTTGACAAAGTCTCAGGGTACAAGGCAATGTGCAAAAGACAGTCACATATTTATACACCAATAACAAACAGGCAGAGGACCAAATAAAAAGCACAATCCCATTCACAACAGTCACACACACACAAATGAAATACCTTGGCATCTTCCTATCCAGAGAAGTGAAAAACCTTTACAATGAAAATTACAAAACACTGCTCAATGAAATCAAGGAGACACAAACAAATGGAAAAAATATTCCATGCTCATGAATTGGAAGAATTGACATTGTTAAGATAACCATCCTATCCAAGGCAATCTACAGATTCAGTGCACTACTCATTAAATTACCAACATCATTATTTCCAGACCCAGAAAAGACAATACAGAAGGTCATATGGAAACAAAAACTACCATGAATAGCCAAGACAATTCTCACAAAATACAGAGAGTGGGAGTTATTGTACTTCCATACATCAAACTTCATTATAAGGCTATAATAATCAAAACAAGTTGGTATTGGTACAAGAATAGGCATTTAGACTAATGGAACAGGACAGAGATTTCAGAAGGAAAACCTCAATTTCTCAATCAACTCATCTTTGATAAAGCCTGCATCAATAACCACTGGGGAGAAGAGAACTTGTTGCTGGGGAAACTGATCACATGCAGAAGAATGAGACAGAATCCCTACCCATCACCATACCCCCAAAATAAATGCTAAATAGAACAAAGACCTAAACATAATACCTCAAAGTGTAAGAATCTTAGAAAATGCAGGAGATACCCTTACAGATATTGGAATAGGCAATCAATTACTGATTAAAACCCAAAAAGCCAATGCCATAAGAGATAAGATAGACATGTGGGACCTCATCAAACTGAAAATCTTTTGCAAAGCAAAAGAAACTATTTGCAGAGTGGGGAGACAGCCCACAGAGTGGAAAAAAATTTGCCAACTACATATCTGACAAAGGCCTAATGTCCAGCATCTACAAGGAACTCAAAAGTGCTAAAAGAAATAAAACAAACAGCCCCATTAAAAAGTGGACAAAATTCATGAATAGACACTTCTCAAAAGAAGATATATGGGCAGCCAACAGACACATGAAAAAGTGCTCAGCCTCACTAATCATCAGAGAAATGCAAGTCAAAACCACATTGAGATACCACCTAACCCCAGAAAGAATAGTCATCATTAATAAAACAAACAAAAAAGAGATGCTGACAAGTGTGTGGAGAAAAGGGAGCACTTCTACACAGTTGATGGGAATGCAAACTAGTTCAGCCTCTATAGATAACCATGTGATGATTTCTTTTTTTTTTTTTTTTTTTTTTTGAGTTGGAGTCTCACTCAATCGCCCACACTGGAGTGCAGTGGCCGCTCCCGGCCACCGCAGCCTCGACCTGCTGGGCTCTGGCGATCCTTCCGCCTCAGCCTTCCAGTAGCTGGAACTACAAGTAATTCTCTACACATGGCCATAACATATAAGAGTAACGTATCGGGCAACCTTTCAGGTCCCCTCCCACTGTGGGAATTTTTCTGTCCTTGCAATAAATCCTGCTTTCTAAACAAAAAAAAGTAACACATCATTGGTTTTTCTACTGATTTACTCCTCATGTGCATGGAGAATTATTACTTTTTAATTGTATATCTGACTGCATACATTTATGTAAGAGTCAGATGTGAAGATGTGAGGTTTTAAAATACATACACTCATTGTTTCATTGTTCACTGATTTCCAAACATGAACATTCAGATTACCTGGAGAGTTGAAAAAATCCATGAGCCCAGGTTGTACTTCGTACCAATAAAACAGAATGTCCAGGGATGGGAGCCAGGCATAAATTTTTTGAAAATCATTTTTTTGTGTTTTTATTTTTATATTAAAGATGTGGGGTACAATTCAAGATTAGGTATACAAGTGGTTATGGTACAAGTAAAGTTTGGGCCTCCCTTTGTTCCCCACTTGGTCTAGCTTGAGATCAGGTACCTATATTGTTGATGTGTACCCCTTCTCCCCTGATAGTATCCTGCTACTGCTGATCCCTTTCTTATAGTATTATGGTAAATGTTCAGGGTCCACTTATGAGTGAGAGCATGTGGTACTCATTTCTTTGTTTCTGTGATAGATCTCTGAGTATTATAGACTCTAAATCCAAGTTGCTGCAAAGTTCATATGTTTGTCCTTCTTTATGGGTGCATAATATTCCGTCTTGTATACATACACATTTAAAAAAATATCCAGTCCTGGTTAGATGGGAAGAATGGTTGGTTCCATGTTTTTGCTATTATAAATAGTACTACAATAAATATGCCTGTGCAGGTAACTTTTAGGTAGAATGATTTGAGTTCCTCTGGGTATATTGCAAGTGGAGGATTGCAAGGTCATATGGAAGGTCAATATCTAGTTCTTTTAGAAATCACCACATGCAGCTGGGCTCCGTGGCTCAGCCTGTAATCCCAGCGCTTTGGGGGGCTGAGGTGAGTGGATTGCCTGAGCCTGCGCGTTCGAGACCCGCCTGGGCAGCGAGACCTCATCTCTACAACAAATAAAAAAAAAAATTAGCCAGGCGTGGTAGCATGCGCTTGTAATTCTGGCTACTCGGAAAGCTGTGGTGGAAGGATCGCCGGAGCCCAGCAGGCGAGGCTGCGGGGGCCGAGCGGCCACTGCACTCCAGTCTGGGCGACCGAGTGAGACTCCGACTCAAAAAAAACCCCAACCAAACAAGCAAAAAAAAAAACCAAAAAACAAAATTAACCAATTAAGTGATATATGTCTAAAATATTTCCTGTTAAAAAGCAAGCTTTTAAAATTCATTTTTATAAAACGATAAACTGAAAAAAAAATTGGGTGCTTAAAAACAAACACATCAAACCATATAGACCTGAAACTGTATTCATTTGAGTTGGACTAACTTCTGTTTTCCTATTTCAGTCAGAGACAACCCTCTTTGGTGCCTCCCACAAATTACCTGGTTACACAAAAGACAAAGCCTAAAATTATCAGGAATACAACTGTTTTTACTCCGAGTTCATATTTTTCATGAGTCTTTGAAGTTTTCTGTAGGATTCCAGACTCATTTACCCAGAAGAAAATTTGCAATCAAGAACACAGGCCATGTTCAGTCGTTTTCTCACCTGTCTGCAATATTTCCAAACTGTACCACCTGGAGGAAGAGGTATGGATGTTTTTAAAATTCCCAGTGCTTATTTGAGCCTATGATTGTGTTGTTAAGCTTATGAAGTAGCAAAAACTAATGCTTACAGTGAATATGCAGCCAATGGCGTACTAGGCACAATTTCAAGTTAGAGTGGGCCTTCCTCTGTGTCTACTTTTCCATCCTTCAGCTGTGGCTTGCTTTAGGCAAAGGACACGGGGCTGCTAATTTTAGTATCTCATTACTCGAGCTTCCTAAGGTCAGCTAGCTGTGGTGACCAGAGGGATGCACATGTGTAAGTAAGTGTATTAGTCAGAAGAAAGAATTATTTTCACAACAATCTCCAGTCTTTATTACTTGCCCTGGGGATGGCTTGAAAAATATTTTCAGACAAGTTATAACTTTTAAATTTAATGCTTGAGAATGCTATTCATAGTGTAAAATAATTTTGGCAATTTTGACTCTGAGAAAAGAGTGAAAATATTAAATATATTTTATTGTTTTCCCTTCTCTATGAATCTCTATGACAGCTGAGAGGTATATCTAGCTGATAACTGAAGCTACTGAATTTAAAATTTTTCAGATATCTTAATATTGTTCAGCTATATTACAAGTACTTAAATACAACTAACTCTATTATCATAAGTACCATGATTGACATTTCTCCCCACAAAGAGATATATTATGTGATCATAATGTATTAGACAGAACGAATGTGTAAATTTTCCTTGCAGTTTTGTCATGAACAATATTTGACCTAAAAACTAGGTTTCTTCAATTTGTTACAGTAAATGGATTTGAGCAAATCAGAATTTTCAGAGCATGAATGTAATCAATTTGAGCCTAGCTATTCTGGTTTAGAAAAGTCAACTCAATTATTTCCAGTCATTTAGACGTTTTTTAACAAGAGAACATTTGGTTGTGTAAACAACAGCACAATGAATATATGTATTTTAAAACCTGGAATGTGTTTTTCACACCTGATTCTATACATAAATGTATGTTAATTTAAAAAATACTTCTCCATACACAGAAGAAGCAAATCAGTAGAAAAGTCAAAGATATGTTGCTCTTATATGTTATGACCATGTATAGAGAATCACTCCCTTCTTTGGATTCACTGCTAAGACTCTCAACAGTTATGCCAATTAGTGTAAAATAAGAAAGAACATCTTTATAGCTGGAATTCACCTTTTAATTTGACCTATTCAATACAGACTTTAAAAAGTCTAAATTGTTAGTGTTTCCACCTGGCTGAAATATTTTTAAACCATTAATTTACTTCCTAGTAGCCTATGGATTTTTGTAATTTTAAAGATTAAAATCAAATAAATGAATAAGTAAATCATAAGTAAAGTAGTAGAGTGTCATCATGTTTCCTTATAAAAGTGATGTGTTTGCTTAATCAGATTCTGCTTTTTAATTTCCAAAATTTCACATATATAATGGTTTATGTTAATACCAAAGAAAATCTAGAAGAAACAAACATTAAGAGACTTTATGAATCACAAAATAATTTTTAGTCGTTATTCTAGTACTGATTAGACTTAACAAGAGTGTCAGTAATTCTGACAGCACCTGGTTCTGATAATCTAGAAGAGACTATCCCTGGCCCATTTGTCTTCATGCTTTTCCCTGGCTCAGAGCATCTGAGCCTCTTTCCTGAGCACTGTCAGATTGTCTGATTATCCTTTATATATACTATGTACTTAACCCCAGGCCATGCAAGGTCACTGCTGTGCTGGAAGACATCTACAGTGGGAAACTATCTTGTCAAAATCTCTTTCAATTCTATCTTTCCAATGTCAAGTTTTTCTGGTATCATCTTCTGTCAGTGAACTAATTCCTTCGCAAATCTGCATGCAGGAACCACAAACTAGAGAGATGCGTTTCACTAGGTATATGAATAAGAGAGTTGTTAAATGTGAACAACACCGGGTCAATCACTCAAATATTTTATTTTAGAGGGTATTGGAAATAGCCTTGGGACAGCCAGAAAAGAAAACTGTGGATCACAGACAGAATCTTTCCAGGGTAGGAAGTGTTTTATAGGAGAGCTAGTTTTGTCCAAGTGTTGTATAAACTGGAAGCCATTTTGATCACAACTAATCAGCAAAATGGTTGAGTTCCAGGAATATTGGCTGAGAATGTAAGTATCAGTCAAAAAGTTATAGACTGAGTGACAAAGTATGGGAAAATATGGTGTGCTGTAATGACAATGAGGTAAACAAAATTGTTTCTGTATCGATGCACAAACATCTGTAGAAAATGTGACAGCAGTTTTCAAGAGACATCAAATAGCAGTGACTATCTCACTGAGAGCTCCAATCTACTCTTATCAAATACAGCTATGCCCTTATCTTTCGTCCCTTCCATCTCTGCATACACAGTACAGATAATCAGTTCATCATTATATTCATTTTCTTGTCAACATCTCTAAGTCACTTTCTTTTTTCTACAACCACTGGAGTCACAGGGAATGGATATGGGTATTCAATGTCACAAACTCGCTTACGGTATCAGCTTGAAATATTTTTCAAAAAATTGCATAATCATTATTATTATTAATATTATTATGTCATGTTCTCACTCTTGTCACCCGAGGAGGAGTGCAGTAGTGTGATCACGTCTTACTGCAGCCTCGAACTCCTGGGATCAGGAGATCCTTCTACCTCAGCCTCCTGAGTTATAAGAACTATCGATGCACACGATTTTTTGAACTTTATTTGTTGAGACGAGGTCTTGCTATGTTGCCTAGGCTGGTCTAGAACTCCTGGGCTCACGCAATCCTCTAACCTTGGCCTCTCAAGGTGCTAAGATTACAGAAATGAGTCATACTATTATTTTTAATTGACAAATCATCTTGTATACATTTATTGGGTAACATGTTAATATATATGCATATCACACACAAATAATAGGAAATGATTAGGCAAAGCTAATTAGCACATCCGTCTCCTCATCTTTTTTTTGTGGTGAGACATTGGAAACTTATTCTCTTACTTATTTTGAGATATACACAACATTATTATTGGGCCACAGCACTTCCTAACAATTCTACAGTTTCTTTTTTTTTAATTGTTATTATAATAAAGATGTGGGGTCCATTTCAGGGTTAGGTATATAAACATTGATCATGCAGGTACGCTTGTTGATGAAGTATGCCCCTCCTTCCCCTAGCTGTTTCTCTCAACTGCCAATCCAACTCCCCCTCTGCTGACAGTTTCCCACTACTGCCAATTGCATTATAATTGTTCAAGGTCCGTTTATGAGTGAGAGCATACGGAACTATGTTCTTTATTTCTGTAAAAAATCACTGAGTATGATCAACTCCAAATCCATCCAAGTTGCTGCAAAATCCATATATTTGTCCTTCTTTATGGCTGCATAATATTCCATTGTGTATATGTACCACTTTTTTTTATCCAGTCCAGTTTCGATGGGCAACACGGTTGGTTCCATGTTTTTGCTATTGTGAATAGAGATGCAACAAGCATACGTGTACAGATATATTTTTTGTAGAATAATTTGAGTTCCTCCGGGTATATTCCCAATAGGGGAATTGCTGGGTCATATGGAAGGTCAATTTCTAGTTCTTTCAGGAATCGCCACACAGTCTTCCAAAGAGGCTGCACCAGTTTGCATTCCCACCAGCAGTGTAGAAGCATTAGTTTTTCTTCACATCCTCGCCAGCAGCTCTTGTTGTTTGCTTTATTAATGATGGTCATTCTTACAGGGGTTAGGTGGTATCTCAATATGGTTTTGATTTGCATTTCTGTGATTATGAGTAAGGCTGAGCATTTTTTTCATGAGTCTGTTGGCTTCCCGTATATCTTCTTTTGAGAAGTGTCTATTCATGTCTTTTGCCCACTTTTTAAAGGGGCTGCTTGTTTTTTACCTTTTCGGTGCATTTGAGTTCCTTATAGATCCTAGATGTTAGGCCTTTGTCAGATAAACAGTTGGCAAAAATTTTTTTTTTCCCATTCTGTGGGCTATCTCCCTGCTCTCTTGATGGCTTCTTTTGCTTTGCAGAAGTTCATTAATTTGATGAGGTACCACATGTCTATTTTATTTCTTAAGGTATTTGCCTTTAGGGTTCTGAATAGGAATTGGTTCCCAGTTCGAATTTCCATAAGGGTGTCTCCTGCATTTTCTAAGATTCTTATATTTTGATCTTTAGGTCTTTGATCCATTTAGAGTTAATTTTTGTGTATGGTGATAGGCAGGGGTCCTGTTTCAATCTTCTGCATGTGATCAGCCAGTTTTCCCAGCACCATTTACTAAATAGGTTCTCCCTTCCCCAGTGGTTGTTGTTGGAGGCTTTGTCAAAGATGAGTTGGTTGAGGAATTGAGACTTTGCTTCTAGAATCTTTATCCTGTTCCATTGTTCTATGTGCCTGTTCTTGTACCAAAAGCAGACTGGTTTGATTATTGTAGCCTTATAGTAAAGTTTGAAGTCTGGAAGTGTGATACTTCCTGCTTTGTTTCTTTTGCTAAGAATTGTTTTGTCTATTCATGGTGGTTTATGTTTCCATATGAATTTCTGTATTGTCACTTCTAGGTCTGAGAAGAATGATGTTGGTAGCTTAAGGTGTGTTGCATTGAATCTGTAGATTGCCTTTGGTAGGATGGACATCTTAACAATGTTGATTCTTCCTATCCTTGAGCATGGAATATATTTCCGTTTGTTTGTGTCTTCTTAGATTTCTTTAAGCAGCATTTTGTAGTTTTCATTGTAAAGGTCTTTCACTTCTCTGCTTAGGAAGATGCCGAGGTATTTCATTTTTTTTATGGCTATTGTGAATGGGATTGTGCTTTTTATTTGGATCTGTGCCTGCTTGTTGTTGATGTAAAGGAATGCAACTGTCTTTTGCACATTTATTTTATACCCTGAGACTTTGTCAAAGTCCTTTTTCAGTGCAAGCAGGTTTTTGACTGATTCACTTGGATTTTCAAGGTATAGGATCATATCATCAGCAAAGAGGGATAACTTAACTTCCTCTTTTTTGATTTGGATACCCCTGATTTCTTCTCTTGTCTAATTGCCCGAGCTAGGACTTCCAACACAATATTGAACAAGAGGGGTGAGAGTGGGCAGCCTTGTCTTGTTCCAGTTTTCAGGGGAAATGATTCTGGTCTGACCATTTAGCAGTATGTTAGCTGAGGGTTTGTAGTAGATGGCACTTACTATTTTGAGGTATGTTCCTTCAATACCTAGATGTTTGAGGGTTTTTATTAAGAAGGGATGCTGGATTTTATCAAAAGCTTTTTCTGCATCTAATGAGATAATCATGTGGTTCTTGTTTTTACATCTGTTAATGTATTTAATGACATTTATGGTCTTGTGAATGTTGAACCAGCTTATCCTGGGGATGAAGCCTACTTGGTCATGGTGGTCGATTTTTGAGATGTGTTTTTGGATTCAATTTGCTGGAGTCTTGCTGAGGATTTTTGCATCTATGTTCATAAGGCATATTGACCCGTAGTTTTCTTTCTTTGTTGGATCTTTACCCAGTTTGAGTATCAGTGTAATGTTAGCCTCATAAAATGATTTGGGGAGAATTCCATCTTTCTCAATTGCCTGGAATACTTTCAATAGGATTGGTATCAGTTCCTCCTTGTACATTTTGTAGAATTCTGCTAGAAAGCCATCTGGTCCAGGGCTTTTATTTGTAGGTAGTTTTTGTATGACAAAGTCAATTTTCTGGATTGTTATTAGTTTATTTAGTGTCTCAATGTCTTCTTGTTTTAACCTGGGGAGGTTGTGTGATATCAGAAAGTCCTTCATTTCATCTACGTGATCAAGTTTGTTTCCATACAGGTGTACATAGTAATCTCTGATAATCTTTTTATTTCTTTGGGGTCACCTGTGATTTGATCTTTTGTATTGCTGATTGTGTTTATTTGGGCTTTTTCTCTCTTTTTCTTGGTCATTCTGGCTAGGGGCCCATCAATCTTATTAATTCTTTCAAAGAACCAGCTTTTTGCTTTGTTGAGGTTTTCTACAATATTTTTGTCCTATGTGTCCCATATTTGGGCTCTTATTTTTGTGATTTGGATTCTTCTGCTAAAGTTGAGGTTTTAATGGTCTTCTCTTTCCTGCTCCCTTTGGTGATTTGTTAGGCTCTCCACTTGTGGTCTTCCTATTTTCTTGATGTATGCTCGTAGAAATATAAATTCCCTTCTTAGAACTGATTTCATGGCATCCCAGAGGTTTTGGTAAGACATTTCTTCATTTTCATTTGTTTCCAGGAATCTTTCAATTTCTTCTTTGATTTCAGTATTGAGCCAGTCATTGTTCAGCATCGTGCTGTTTAGTATCCATGTCTTTATGGGCTTTGGGGAAATGTTGTTGGTTTTGATATTAATTTTTATTCCACTGTGATCTGAGAATGTGCATGGCAAGATTTCAACCTTATGAAGTTTGTTTATGGCCAAGGATGTGATCAATCTTGGAGTACGTTCCATGTGGTGATGAGTAGATGTATATTATGTGGTCATTGGGTAGAATAATCTGTAGGTATCTACTAAGTCCATTTGGTTAAGTGTCAAGTTTAGTTTCTTTATCTCCTTGTTGCTTTTTTGCCTCAATGATCTATCTAGGGTTGTCAGTGGGGTATTCAAGTCCCCTGCTATACTATTGTTAGAGTCAATATATGTTTTTAGTTTATTTAGTAGTTGTTTTCTAAATGCTGGTGCTCCTGTGTTGGGTGCATATATGTTTAGGATGGCTATTTCTTGTTGATGGATTGAACCTTTTATCATTATGTAGTGTCCTTTTGCATCTTTTTAAGTTTTTGTCATTCTTTTCTCCTTTTCTTCTGTGTTTAATAGCTTAGAGGTTGTTTTGTCTGATATTAAGATTGTAACTACTGCCCTCTTTTGTGATCCATTTTCCTGGAAACTCATTTTCCTTCCTTTAACTTTGAGTCTGTGTGCATTCCTTGTAGTGAGATGATTCTCCTGGATGCAGCAAATAATGGGGTCATGGTTTCTTATCCAGTCTACCATTCTGTGTCTTTTTAGTGGTGCATTTAGTCCATTCACATTCAGGCTAATTATGAAATGTGAGGGTATATTCCTGTCATGAGGTTCTTATAGAGTTGCTGTTGTTCCTGTTTATTTGTTGTCTTTCCTTTGGCTTTTGTTGATTCATGTGTGATTTCCATCTTTTTCCCTGTACTCTTATGAAGAACTTTGTTGTTCTTTTGTCCTTTTCTGTGTTTAATAGTTTCTTAAGTGTTTCTTGTAAGGTGATCTGGAGGCAGCATAAGTTCTTAGGGATTGGATGTCTGGGAAAGATTTTAATTTTCCCTCACTGATGAAGCTTAGCTTGGCTGAGTAGGTTATTTTTGGTTGAAATTGTTTATCATTGAGAACTTTGAAGATTAGGCTCCAAGTTCTCCTAGCTTAAAGTGTTTCTATAGATAAGTCTGCTGCTATTCTAATTGGCCTTCGCTGGTAGGTATTCTGACCTTTTTCTCTTGCTGCCTTTAGGATTTTTTCTTTCATATCTACTTTGTTTAGGCAAATTATTATGTGTCTGAAAGTTGGTCTTCTCATTTGTTGTCTTTCAGGGGTTCTCTGGATCTTTTGTGTTTGAATTTTTGTATCACTGATGAGACAAGGAAAGTTTTATTGAATAATTTCATGGAATGTTTGTTTCAGGGTGGTCTCTGTCTCTCTTTCTGCCTTAGGAAGTCCAATTATTCCTAGGTTGGTCTCTTGAAGTAATTGTTCATCTCTTGAAGGTTTTTTTCTTTTGAAGCTTCTTTTCTATGTTTTTGACAGTTTGGGTTAGTTCTGTATTTTGGTCTTTAAGCTCTGAGATTCTTTCTTCTGCTTGAATAATTCTGCTTTCCATGCTTATTAGCTTGTTATTTATTTTAATCACAGTATTCTTTACTGCTGTTATTTCAGTTATCAGCTCTATCCTATTTTCCTCTTGTCTCTCTTCAATTTTTTTAATTCTCTCCACCAATGTCTTGATGTCTGTGTTTGTTGTATGTTACCAGTCATTCTGGGGGCTCTACATTGTCTGCATCACGAAGTCTGTTTTCTCAGTGTCTGACACCCCAGGAGTCTGTGTGAGACCTATATTCTTCTTTTGGTTTTTCGTCATTTGTGTAGATTTTCCTTCCCACTTTTTCCTTTTTTCTCCTCCCCTCATCTTCTTTAATTCTGTTGTTCAGGGGTGGAGGGATTGCTTTTACTTCTGTTTGTTTAATCTCCTATTCTTCCTTATGTATATCTTCTGACTTTGTTCAATTTTGGAGCTGGACTGTAGGTTGGGGGTGATCCTTTTTGAAGTTTTGAGATTTACTTGAGGGGGGAGCTGTGATTCAAAATCTATTTGCAGATCCCAGTATCCACCGACACGTGTATGGATACTCTGGAACCCACTTCCCACTGCCTTGCAATCTATCCATGTAGTGGGATTATAAGTTTACTCCCTGAAAGCAAAATGAGGTAAAAAAAGGGAAAAGAATGGAATGGGCAGTGGGAGGAAGAGGGAGGTGGATAGAGAGAAAAGTAAGAGGGAAAACAGACAAACATACTGATTAACAAATGAAAAGAGACACAAAGAAAGACATGAGTAAAAAAACAAAACAACACAACAAACATACAAAAAAACTAAAACATACAGTTATACAGACATACAAGCTAACCAACCTCCTTATTGGTTACTATTCCACTATACAAACATGAGGAAACAAAAGAATAGAATAAAGTCAGTAAACTAACAGAACCAAAGCAAGTATGAAAAGATTATTGTTAACAGTAAGAAGAAGGAGAAAAGGTAAAAAAGAGATGGATAAGGCAAACAGACAAAGAATAAAAAAAAAAATTAAAACAGGGGAATCAAGCACACTATGAGACTTTTCCTTTAAGTCCAATGTCCTTTCAACTCTGGCTTCTAGCTCTCATTGCAGGCTGGTAGAGTTGCTCACAGTTAGGGTCAGTTGCCCCTGGCCTGCTGTGGAGGGTAGTTCAGATGAGGGCTGCCTGCCAAATCTGCCACTCAGATCTGGCCTGTGTCTATCTAGCATGTGGGAGGGGCTTCTGTCTTTCCCATTTTGATGTTGTTACCTTAGATCCCAAGCTGGGAGATGGGTTGAGTTGGTCTTACAGCTCCAGCTGATCTCTTTTTCCACTGCTGTCCAAGATTGCCGGGCAATGCAGACTAGCATAGCACCAGGCTACTCGGACCGGGCTGGGCATAAGTTGGGGGCCACCCAGGGCGGGAGGGACCAGGGAACAATGGCTGTGGTGGCAGCTGCTGCTTCAGCAGTGCGTTGGAGGAGCTCTATGAGCCTGGCTCTGGGTGAGGGGTGGGCCACAGCAGTGGCAGTGGTTTCAGTAGTGTGGTGCTTCAGAGGGGGGCTTCACAGGTCCAGGAGCTGTGGGTCACCTCAGGTGGGAGGGGGTCATGATGGCCGTGGTGGCAGTGGTGGCTGAGGCAGTGGCTGAGCACTGTGTGAAGAGCAGGCTGGCAATGATGAAAGCCACAGCCCCTGGGAGAGAGAAAGAGACTTTATGGGTGTTCTCTTTTGCTTAGGGGCTCACAGACCAAACTGTCCCATCACCATCTTGCTGGAAGTTTATTTTCTCCACCTTTTGGTGACAACTATTTTGTCATTACTTTTCTTTTGACAAATGACCAGCAGAGTCTTCTGATTCTTTCTTGCCTGATGACCTAGCTTCACATTCTGATAAAATAGAAGCCAAAAGAAGAAAAACACTTCCTCATATTCCCTTCACCACTTCTGTAAGGACACAGGAAGTATTCCTGAACTTGGCAAAGTCTAGTGCCTCTTCTTCAGCTCTGGGCTTTCTTTCCTTTTGTTATCTCCTGTTATCGCCTCTTGTGGCCATAGGGAAGCCCTACTGTTTCAGGGTTTTCCTTTTCCTTTCTACTGTTACCATCTCAACCTGTTTGTTGGCTCTGTGAAATACAGACTTTTTACAGATGTTCTCTTCTGCATTCCACCAACTTCTGGTCTACTCAATATTTTATACTAATGTACAGAAACATTTAGAAATCATAAATCTTTAAATAATTCCTTATGTCTGGGCACAGTGGCTCACACCTGTAATCCCAGCACTTTGGGAGGATGAGGAGAGAGAATTGTCCGTGTTCATGGGTTCAATACCAACCTGGGCAACATGGCAAGACCACATCTCTACAATAAACTTTAAAAAATTAGCTAGGCTTGGTGGCACATGCCTGTAGTTTCTGCTACTTGGAAGGCTGAGGCAGAAGGATCACCTGAGCCCAGCAGGTCAAGACTGCAGTGGCCATGAGTATGCCACTGCACTCCAGTCTGGGCAACAAAGTGAGACTCCAACTCAAAAAAAAAAAAAAAAAAGAATTCCTCACATAATTTCATTCATTTCACCTTTCTACTACTATCCAATTTATCTGCCTCCCTTACAGCCAGCTCCATCCTTTAACCTCCCTTATCTTCATTTCCATTCATATCTTCAAGTCTCACCACTCCACCGAAATTTGTTTGTCAAGGTTGCCAATGACGAATGTTTGTTTTGTCCACTGGCCATATCTCTGTTCTCACATTTATTAAAACTTTAATAGAAATTGAACCAATTAAGTATTACTCCCTTGTATCCTCTTTTGGTTATTGGGAAACCCTACTGTTTCAGGGTTTTCCTTTTCCTTTCTACGTTAACCACCTCATTCTGTTTGTCAGCTCTGTGAAACACAGACTTAACCTTATACTACTTGAAGGTGGTCCCTAGGCCTTCAAAACATCTTGCCTGGCAATCGTATCTTTGTTTATCATGGGGACTTAGCCAGTGGATAGTTTGACTGTGATTTATGATAGGGACTTTGGAGCCTCTAGGAATCTGCTCTGCCTCCAAAAAGTCTGCAGACTGAAGGTCACATACATTGGTTGTCAACCATGGGGGCTTCTAGTAACAATGTTGAATATTAATGCTCAGGTGAACTTCCCTGGTTGACAATACTCCATACTTATTGTTACACATCAATTCCAGACAATAGCAACTCTCATTGAGTTCTGTGTGATTCTAGAGACTTATTGAAACTGTGGTTTGGAAAACTCACAAGGATGCAATTGGTATTAGAAATGAGAGAGCTCTTGTGAACTATGTTCCCTCAAACTTTGCAGGCTCCTTTTCTTTTCCTTTTTGAATTTTGGAGAGCTCTAATGTTTGTTCCTCATTCTCTTTTCTCTAGCTACAAACTCTCCCTATATAATTTCAGAGAGTCCTAAAGTTTCATGTATCAGTCAAAATCAAATTTTTCAATAGATTTCAGAATGCATAATCAGCTTCATATGTAATATGTGTGCTTTTATGACTGCTATCTGCTCAAATTCACATACCCAACAGAAAATTCTTCATTACCTCTTTTCTCTTTTCAACTTTTCATCTTTTCTCTAGTCACCCTGATCTCAGTAGAACCTACTTGTTCAGACTAAAACTTAAGACATATTCTTGATTCATCCTTTTCTTTATCTCACTGAACAGAACCCAATAGCAAGTTCTATTTTAATCAGCACTGATAATTCAGTTTGTTTGCAAAGGTATAACTTCCTGATTATTAAAACTTTTTACTACCTCTTGATTAGTTGATCAAACCTATTGCTCTGAGGAAGACCCCCTTTTACCTTTCTCTTTCTGTTCTAGTCTCCCTGGTTTTATACCTAATTACCTACCCAGCTTCCTAGAACCCAGAAAAAAAAAAAGTCAATGCCTGTTGGGCTCCCTCTAGGATTTTGTTCTGGCTCCAAAGTCATCTTCAGTTATAGTCAGTGAGTGTTTGTGCTAGTTATACCAAAATGTTCTCCTCTTAAGAAGCTTTCGTGTTGTCTCTTGGGGTCACACAGGACTGATTGTCCCACTCTGACATTTGCTGGTCTGCTGGATTTCCCACGAGTCTTCTGCTGATTCTCTTGGAAGGCCTTCTTTCCCAATATTTTCTTGGATATGGTGGCCTTGAAGTTCAGGAGAACAGATAGAGTGCCTGGTAGCCATGATGGTATCTTAGCATGCAAATATGTTGCCATCTGGCACTCTAAAACTATGACAATATGCTTGTGTACACTATTCTCTTGGAATTACTCTTGCTTATGTGGCTTATTATGTGAATTAAAGCCTTCATGATACCTTGTACCTATAAAGTTCCTGGGAGGATGCTGGAGAGTAGGTAGGTTGGTCATAATTAGGGCCACCAAGAGCAGTAGCAGGTCACTGAAGCCTCTGCAATTACTATGGATGTTTCATAGAGAATCAGGAAGCATGAAGAAATGGATGGAATCAACAAGTCTGTTTGAAGCTAGTAGTGTCCTGAGTACAGATGTCCCTTTTCACCATGCTCATTATTTTTTTCACTAACATACAGTTCAAATGTCAAAACATTCACCCTTTTGAAATGCACAACTTAAAGGTTATTAGTATATTCACAAACTTGTGCAACATTCACACTATCTAATTCAAGAATATTTGAATCATCCCCGAAAGAAACCACGTAGCCATTAACAGTCACTCCTCACTTTCCCCTGCCCCCAGATTCTGGCCATTACTCGTCTACTTGTCTACTTTGTGTCTGTATGAATTTGCCTGTATTGGACATATCATATAACTAGAATCACAAAGTAAGTCCACTTTTGTGTCTGGCTTCTTTTACTTAGCATAGAATTTACAAGATTCATTGCTGTTTTAGTATGTATCAGTATATAATTTTTTTTATGGATGAATCATATTCCATTGTAGAAATAGACCTATTTTACTTATCAATTTATTGGTTAAGGGACATTTATTTCCACCTTTTGACTGAAATGGATAAAGCTGCCATGACATTTGTGTGTACATTTTTGTGGAATTCATACTATATATAAATTATATTTTATTTGTACTCATATATAACTATGTTACATATGTGAGAATTCCTTATATATTATAAATGTATATTATAGCTATAAAATTCATTATATATATATATATATAAAAAAACTGTGAAATTGTTCAATCATATAGGGATTCTGTGTTTAGCCTTTTGTGAAATTGTTCACTTTGTTTTCAGATTGGATGTACCATGTTACATTTCCATTAGCAAAGTATGAGGGTTCCGATTTCTCTACATTTTCACCAACACGTTATTTTCTGGTTTGCTTTTTTTTTCTTTTTTTGAGAGAGAGAGAGCCTTTCTGATTGATGGGGAGTAGTATCTCATTGTGGTTTTGATTTGCAGTTTTCTAATAATAAATAGCATCGAGCGCCTTTTTATGTGCTATTGGCCATTTGTTTGTCTTTTTTGTTGAAATATCTTAATCTTATATTGTTGAATTATAATAGATTTTATATATTCCAAATGCTAGATACATATCAGATATGTGATTTGCTAATATTTTCTCCCATTGTGTGGATTGTCTTTTTACCTTCTTAATAGTCTTGTTGGAAACAACACCCAAAAAAGGCTGCGTAAGTTCGATAAAGTCAATAAATCTATTTTTTCTTTTGTCTTTCTTTTAAGTATTCTTTTCTTTTGTCGGTGAATTCAGTCATACACATCACTCTTGTATTTTCTTCAAAGAGTTTTGAAGTTTTAGCTCTTGCATTTAGGTCTCTTGTCCATTTTGAGTCAATTTGTGTGTTAATTTATATGAGCCAGGGGTCCAAAGTCATTCTTTTGCATGTTGCTATATGGTTGTCCCAGTATCATTTGGCTGAAAAGGCTATTCTCTCCCTTTGAACTGTCCTGGTACACATGTTGAAAATCAGTTGACCATAAGTGTTTAGGTTTCTTTCTGGTCTCTCTTTTGTTAAAAGTTGATCTGTATGTCTATCCTTATACTCATATCATAGAGTCTTGTTTATTGTAGGTTTGTAGTAAATTTTAAAATTAGAAAGTATGAATCCTCCATCGTTATTATTTTTTAAATTGTTTTGGCTATTCTGTGTCCTTTGCATTCTCATGTAAAGTTTTGAGATTAGTTTGTCAATTTCTGTGAAAGAGACCAGGAGAAATTTTTGATAGGAATAATGATTGAAATGAAGATACATTTGGCAATTATTGCCGTTTTAAAAGTATTTAGACCTTGAATCCTTAAACATAAGATATCATCCTATTTATTTAGGTTTCTTTAAATATCTTTCAACAGTATTTAGAGTTTCAGTAAATTGGCCTTCCACTCCTTTGAGTGTTTCCTTTTTTATTTAAATTTTATCTTGTATTTCATTGATAACATATAGAAAAAATAACTGATTTTACAGATTTTAACCTTTCTTGCAGCTATACTGAACTCATTTATTAGCACTAACAAGTATGCATGTGAATTCCGTCGTATATTTGAAATGCAAGATCAGTTCACCTAAAGAGACGGTTTTACTTCTTTTCTACCTGGGAAGCTGTTTATTTGATAATCTTGTCTAACTGCCCTGGCTTGAACCTCCAGTGTCATATTTAATTCAAGTGGTGAGAATAAACATCCTTGTTTTTTCCTGATCTTAGAGAGAAACCTGTCTAACGCAATTAAAAATGTTTTCGGTTGAGAGTTTTTCATAAATAATCTTTGTCAGATTGAGAAAGTTATTTATCATTCCTATTGTGTTGAGTATTTTTAAATCACAAATGTGTATTTTGTTTTGTCAAAAGCCCTTTCTGTGTTTATTAAAATAATCATGTAATTGTCATATTTTATGTTATTAATATAAGTTATATAGCATTGATTGATTTTTAGATGTTGAACCAACATTGTGACAATGACATAAATTCCATGGTAGTCGCATTGTATAACATATATGGTCACAGTGTGTGTGTGTGCATGTATGCTTGTGTGTGTGTGTGTGTGTGTGTGTGTGTGTGTGTGTGTGTGAGAGAGAGAGACAGAGTGTGTGTGTATGTATTTGTTTTGTTAGTATTCTATTGAAAATTTTAATGTTTCTATGTCTAAAATCATAAGGTATATCGGTCTACAATTTTCTTTTCATGCAGTATCTTTATCTGGTCTTTATATCAGGTTAATATGTAGAATGATTTCTGAAGTCTTCTCTTTTCTTCTGTTTTTGGAAGAGCAGGGGAAAGATTAATATTAACTTACTTATACATTAACGTAAATTCACTAATGAAGTCATGTTATTTGGGGATTTTTCTCGGTGGGAAGGTTTTAGATTACCAATTAAATCCCTTTACTTGTTGTAAATCTTCATTGTTTTCACTTTTAAAATGTGGCTTACATAAGTGGTCATCATACAGGTGAAGTTTGGGCCTCCCATTGGCCCTCACCTTACCTGGGTTGAGATCAGGTACCCTTATCGATGTTATGTGCACCGCCTCTGCTGGGAGTGTCCCACTACTGCCGATTCCTTTCTTGTAGTATTATGATAAATATTCAGAGTCCAATTATGAGTGAGAACATGTGGTACTCAGCTCTTTGTTTCTGTAATAGATCACTCAGCATTATAGACCCTAAATTCATCCAAGTTGCTGCAAAGACCATAACTTTGTCCTTCTTTATGGCTGCATAATACTGCATCATGTATATGTATCAAATTTTAAAAATCCAGTCCACTTTCAATGGGCAGCACAGTTGGTTCCACATTTTTGCTATTGTGAATAGAGCTGCAATAAATACGCATGCGCAGGTATCTCTTTTGTAAAATGATCTGAGTTCCTCCAGGTGTGTTGCCAGAAGGGGGGTTACTGGGTTGTATGGAAGGTCAGTTTTTAGATCTTTTAGAAATTACCACACTGTTTTCCACAAATGTTGTACTAATTAACATTCCCACCAACAGTGTATAAGCATTCCCCTTTCTCCATATCCTCTCCATCATCTGTTGTTTTTGAGTTATTAATTATGGCCATCCTGAGTATAGTTAGGTGGCATTTCAGTGTGGTTTTGATTTGCATTTATTTGAATGTTAGTGAAGCTGAACACTTTTTCATGTGTCTGCTGGCTGCCCATATATCTTCTTTTGAAAGATTTCATGTCTTTTGTTCTGTCTTTAATAGGGCTGTTGGTTTTTTTACCTTTTGACACATTTGAGTTCCTTGTAGATCCTGCATTAGGTCTTTGTCAGATATGCAGTTGGCAAATATGCTTTTCCATTTTGTGGGCTGACTTCCCACTTGATGGTTTATTGGGCTTTGCAGAAACTTTTCAGTTTAATGAAGTTCCCACTTGTCTATCTTATCTCTAATGGCACGGACATCTGGAGTTTTGATCAGGAATTGGTTGCCTACTCCAATTTCCATAAGGGTGTCTCCTGTGTTTTCTAAGATTCTTGTAGTTTTACATTTAAGTCTTTGATGCATTTAGAGTTGATTTTTGTGCATGGTGATACGCAAGGGTCCTGTTTCAGTCTTCTGCATGTGTTCAGCCAATTTTCCCAGCACCATTTACTGAATAGGTTCTCCTCTCCCCAGTGGTTGATGGAAGCTTAGTTGAAGATGATTGTGTTAAGAAATTGAGTTTTCACTTCCATAATCTCTATCCTGTTCCATTGGTCTATATGCCTGTTCTTGTACCAATACCAGGCTGTTTTGATTATTGTAGCCTTATGGTAAAGTTTAAAGTCTAGAAATGTGATACTTCTTGCTTTATTTCTATTTATTTGTTTTGGCTATTTGTGTTTGGTTCTGTTTCCATATGAATTTCTGTATTGTCATTTCCACATCTGAGAAGAATGATGTTGGTAACTTTTTTTTTTTTTTTTTTGAGTTGGAATCTCACTCTGTCGCCCAGACTGGAGTGCAGTGGCCGCTCCCGGCTACCGCAGCTTCGACCTTTTGGGCTCTGGCGATCCTTCCGCCTCAGCCTTCCAAGTAGCCGGAATTACAGGCACGCGCTACCACGCCCGGCTGATTTTTTGATTTATTGTAGAGATGAGGTCTCGCTGCCCAGGCGGGTCTCGAACCCGCGGGCTCAGGCAATTCACTCACCTCAGCCTCCCAAAGGCGCGGGATTACAGGCTGAGCCACCGAGCCTGGCTGATGTTGGTAATTTAATGAACTAAATTTGTCGATTGCCTTTGGTAGAATGGACAACATAACAATGTTGATTCTTCCTATTCATGAACATGGAATTTTTTTTATATCAATATTTTTTATTTTGATATTATGGGGTACAGTTAAGGGTTAGGTATACAAATATGTTTCTCTCGGGCACCCTTGTTGATAAGGGGTGTCTCCCCGTCCCCAGACAGATATTGACTACTGTTAATCCCACCTCTCCCCCCCCCCATAGTTTCTCACCACTGTCAGTCCTTTTTTTATAGTTTTACAATTGAAATTCAAGGTTCGCTATATGGGAATATTTTTCCATTTGTTTGTTTCTTCTTGGATTTCTTTGAGCAGTGTTTTGTAGTTTTCATTGCAAAGATCTTTCACTTATCTGGTTAGGAAGATGCCAAGGTATTTCAATTTTTTTGTGAATGGGATTGCATTTTTTATTTGTTTTTTTGCCTGTTTGTTGTTGGTGTATAAAACTGCAATGGTCTTTTGCGCATTTATTTTTGTACCCCGAGACTTTGTCAAAGTCCTTTATCAGTGCAAGAAAGTTTTTGATAGATTCTCTTGGAAAAAAAATCCCTTTTTTAAAAAAAAAAAAATCTCACATTTTCTAAAAAGTCCTTTGAAGGAGTGTAATTAATGATGGTGGCCGTCTAGGACAGTTAAGCATGCCTGATCTGGTAAACTGTCTGGCATTGGTCCAAGTTCCAAAGTTTATGAGCTCTATAACATTGAACACCACTTAATTTCACTGTGCCTAAGTTTTCTTTAATCTGTAAAATGAGAAAAATTGCTAGTAGCTAACTTACAGTTTTGGTTGAAGGCTATTTAGTGCAGATAAACTGTGAAACAGAAGATAACTATAGCTATTACCTCATTGCCATTTAGTAGGTGAAGAAAATAAAGCTCAAAAAGTTGATTAACTTGCTAAAGTTTTCACAAATAAAAGTCCCACAAATACTGAATGAATACATTACATGTATTATATATATATAATTATTTAAGTTTCCATGGCAACATTCTTTCAAAATGTACCGTTCTCACTTCTATGATCTTTGGAAAATGGTGTAACCTAACGCAACCTAGAAAGTGATAGCCTGAAAAGCTAGGTTACCACACAAGGGCCTGTAGTTGTATAGATCTAGCTTCAGTGCCTTCTACCAGCTGACTGTGGAGGTAGCTACTAGCTGTTTGCATCTCACGATTCTAGATCAACCACATAGAATGCTTATATTACAAGAATTCTGGAAATATGATTTATTTACTTAACTAGACTGTAATCCTGCTTATCTCTTGTGAGGTGTGGACTCTAATTATGAAGTATGTGATATTTTTGTCTTATATCCAATGTGACATATTACTGTCTTTAATTTTCAGATAAGGAAAATTTGCTTTCTTGAATATGAGACTGCATGGAAGGCATCATATTTCTGAGAGTGGTTCTCAACTGTAGAATCACTAAGGTAGATTTTTCAGAAATTCTGATGGCTGGACACCACACTGACTTAATAATCCTGAATTGGGCACAGGCATTTGTTTTTTGTTTTTTTAATTTACACAGGTAATTCCAAGATGTAATAAGAGTTAAGAATCACTTTTTACAAAATATAAATTGTGAAGAATAATCATTCAAATATTTCCAAGTCTAAAAGTCTGAGCATTAGCATTGCCAAACACCAATGAAAATTACTCTAGATTGTGATGTATGCAGCATTTTCAGTGTATAAAGCAAGTTTTCAGCACTGGATTGAAAATGTGTTTTTTTTGTTGTAGTTGTTTGTTTTGTTTTGTTTCTCCTAAACTTTTTTGTTTTTTGCGTGTTTCAGGGACATTGGCTTTGTGGAAATTCCTGTAATAAGAGTCCAAGTCCCTTGATTTCATAAAAATCCACAACATAATAGAAAGGCAAACGAATAAACAGAAATGATGAGCTGTAAAATAGAACAGACATGTAATTTAATCTCATTTTAAATCTCACTTCTAGAATGTTTTAGCCATGTGACCCAGCAAAAGATTCTAAATTTCTCAAAGACTCTTTTTGATGTATAATGGAGATAATAAAATCTAACCTAGAGGTTTGTTTTAAAGGTTTAATAATGTTTTGTGATGTATTACTTAGTCCAGCATTAAAACATTGCCTATCATATCATCATTTAGCATGATAAGTATGTAAATAGAGAAAATATTCAGTGCACTATGAAAGAACTGATGTGGAATCTCCAAAACAGATGGAGCTTTAGGAAGAAAACTTCAGGAAGGCATAATGTTCATTGATTCAGAGAGTCTGATAAAATTTTATGATGTTTCTTTAAAGTCAGCTTGCTGAAGTATGTCTTTAATTATGAATACACTTATGGATTTCAACTTGTTTATTTTCCTGATATTGTCCAGCCATTGAGTTAAAAATCAAATCATCTATAAAACTCTTGACCCACTGTGACCTCATATGCAGCCTGTATAACCACAGTAAATGAAGAAACAGAAATAAAATAAAAACTATTATGAAACAGTATATGATACTTATAAATCATACTTAAAGTTATTTGAGAAATGTCTACTACAAGTGACCCTTGGAGTCTATCTGATACATCATATTTGATGACTTTTTCCAAAAAAAGTTTTATATATATGAAAATTTTGCCTCACTAAATCAAAGAAATTTCACTTTATACTTAAACTATAAACTAAATAAGGAGAACAGACCTAGTGTAAACTCTCTTAGGGCAGTCATAATGATGTGCTTTAGGGAAAACCTCAGTAGAGTTTTGCATTATCTACATAAAGAACAGAGCACTGTAGTGTTTTGCCCATGAAATCCATCATATTTTCAATTTTGTACTCAGTTGTTTATAGTTATTTAAATTGTTAACTGTTATGTTATAATTATCATTTCCCAGATCACTTTTCTTGCATTTCCACAGGGTTTTAGTTCTGTGAGCTTTTAAGAATATTCTCTTGATACAAGTATACAATGTGTAATCAAATTAGGATAACTAGCATATTCATCACCTCAAACATTTAGCATTTCTTTGTATTGAGAGCATTCAGAATCCTCTCTCCTACATATTTTGAAATATGCAGAGTATTGTTGATAACTATAGTCACTGCACCCCATAAATATGTAAAATTATGTGTCATTTAAAAATAAAACTTGAAGCCAGGCGCGGTGGCTCAGCCTGTAATCCTGCGCCTTTGGGAGGCTGAGATGAGTGGATTGCCTGAGCCCGCGTGTTCGAGACCTGCCTGGGCAGGCGAGACCTCATCTCTACAATAAATCAAAAAATTAGCCGGGCATGGTAGTGCGCGCCTGTAGTTCCAGCCACGTGGAAGGCTGAGGCGGAAGGATCGCGGGAGCCCAGTAGGTCGAGGCTGCCGTGGCCGGGAGCGGCCACTGCACTCCAGTCTGGGCAACAGGGTGAGACTCCAACTCAAAAAAAAAAAAAGGAAGCTTTCCCACAGCTCTTCATATGGCTGACCCTTTTCCATCCTTTGTTCTTAGCTCCAAGTTCACTCCCTTAAAGACACGGTCCCTAATTGTACATGTCAAGTAATCTCCCACACCACCAATTTGTAGGACACTTATTATGTCATCTTGACTGCTTCATAATCTTTACCACCAATCTGATGATATATTGTTAAATTTATTTGTTTTCTTGTCACCCTTCATTTCAGGATGTAGCTTTCTGACAGCAAGGCACATTTGTCTCATTTATTGTGGTCTCCTCAGCACCTAGACTAACACCAGACACCCTATTTTGCATGCCTAATAATGTAATGTTCATATTTAAATTTATATTTATGTTTGTATTTAGTGTGTACGTTTGCTTTTTAAACTGTGTTAATATAATTGTTTTTCTCTTTTCTAAGGTTTACGTGGGAAAAGCTTGACTTAGTGAATCGCTAATTACCTTGTAGCAACAAATATAATACAGAAGAAAAAATATCTGCCTTATATGAGTGTGATTTTGTGAATCTAAGCTTTTAAGTACCACAGAGAGTGTTACACAGCTGTAAATGCTATCAATTATTAGATTAGGTTTCTGACTATTCGATACAAACACAAGAATAAATAGTGCAAAAGCTTGGGATATGATTACAAAATCTTCAAATATACCTTCAAAATCCTATAGAAAAATAAATCTGAGGTATTTATTTTTACTGAAATGCATGGTATCATGGAAATTTAAATGAACTAAAATTATAAGCAATCAAAGGTCTGCTATCCCAGATATCTCCTATTTTATTATTATGTAGCTTAGACACATTTGAAAGAAAAATAATTTGGAGCTTTCACGTATTCTGTTCATTAGAAATTTGAAACAATGGCCATGGTGGCTTTTGTCCTGTAGAATAGAATATCTGCTCTTTTAAGGCAAAATTACTAAGTGAAATGAAGTCAAGCCGTAATTTTTCACCATAATACAGGAATGGATGATAGTTCAGTCACACAACAGATAATTCATTATCCCCCACTTGATTATAGAATGTACTTTGCTTTTAAAGACCCAGTTTCCTTTTTCTCTTAGGCCAGCTCAATGATGCCATCATTGATGTCTGCTAAGAGTTGGGAAGCCGACATTATCAGAAGTGATTGAAAAGCGGTCACACTGAGGGAAAAACTTCCTAAAGTCATAGGAAAAATGTGAAAAATTGTGTATAATTAATTGTAAATATTAAAAAATATTTTAATAAGAGTTTTTTTCATATACCTTATCCCAACGGACTTAAAAAATAACACTCTCAAGTATAACAGTTACTGGTATTATTTTCCAAGTACTGAATTTAAAAGTATTTTTTAGAACTGAGACATCTCATAGGTAAATCTAAGACTTCCAGCCTGCCTCTTTGGTTGGTATCTACAGCCTACAGGAGGCTCTGGGTGGAACTCACTATTAGTTTTGTAGAGTTGTCGCATTTGGAAAGCTAAGCTTCAGCAAGATGATTGGTTAGAAAATTAAAGGAGCTAAGCCCAGTGAAGGACTTAGTTTAAAATCTGATCCAGGACTGGTTTATCTCTTAATAGGCATTAGAATATTCCACTTCTGGACATTTTATCAAAAACAGAGTAAAATAAAGGGTTATTTGCTATGAAAGAGCAGATAAATGTACATATATATAATATTTGTTATGTATGTCTGTATATGTGTACACATATATATATATGTGGAGAGAGGGATATGTATATTATACATATAAACACATACAAAGAGAGAGATATGTGTTATTAAGTACACATATAAAATACATTCAGAGAGAGATGTGTGCATATTAAATACATATATATAACACAAACAGCACATAGGTATATGCATATGCTATATATATAACACAGAAGGAGGTATATATAATATATATATGATATACATAATATATGTGGATTGTAAAACATGGGCACATACTCCCTTAACAAGACTAAAACAGTTTTTTTACTCAGTAACTGCCCTGGTATATACAAATAAGATAATATTAGGCCAACAAAATTGATATTCATTAAATGTAATAAAGCAAAGAAAAATTATGAAATACATCTTCTTGGTCTTTTTATTTTATTTTTGTAAAAAGGTGGCTGAAACTTTAGTGTAAATTAATGGGAGAATAATGTATTCTGGAAGTGGTGGGGAGAAGGTTAGTTTGGTTTATAGGTTCTTCCCAATTCTGCTTTTCCCTACTTTCTCAGAAAATGTCATTGTTTTCCCCATGGGAGGCATATCACAATACACACATATGTTCTTAGAGAATCTTATCCCTGATTGTTAGTAACACATTTTCTAACAATCTTTTTCTTTCTTTTCTTTTAAGCAATACTCTCATGACATGATCTTTTCAAAAACTATAGCCTTGGGACTGAAATAATTGAAAATTTGCTGTTTTTCCATACATTGCAAGATTTCCTATGCAACCCATTCTGCAAATAATACATTTTCCCCCTTAGTTCCAAGGTCCTCAGATTTTATCGTGCAACAAAATGACCTGGGAAGCATATTAAAATTACAAATTCCCTGGTCCCATATATGATATATTTTATTCTGCCAATAACACCATGGGAAATGAATTATTGTACTCCTTAGACAAATAAGGAAATTGACATTCAGAGAAATGTCCACAAACAGTGAGCAAAAGACCTGAAAAATACGCAAACTGTGCTTTCAGTCTATTCACTAATTGCTGTCAAAGAAAATTGTAAATATAAATGCATTTTCTTGAACTTTGATCTCATCTTAATGTCTATCACTCTGTACTGTAAATTCTACTCCCATCTGTACTTCTCATTTTGTTTACACAGCAAGTCTTTCATTGGAGACATCTCATTTTCCTTTATTCCACAAAAAACTGTTCAACCTTTCACTGACAGAAATCCCCATCTTATTTTTTATTTAAGATTGGTCTATACTGAGCACACAAATTGTAATTCCATAGAAGAACATACCCAGAAGGTAAAAGAATTAGCCGCTGATACTAGAATTTTAGGGAGGAAGACATTTTGTCATCTGGCATTTCTTCAAAGCATTGGGAGTATCAAAGTGTATGTTGTGTGCTTGTTAGTTTCAATTTACAGCCTAGGAGTGGTCAGTTATCCAACTGGGAATAAATGCTTCAGGGGTGGTTAGATGCCTATATACTCAGGAGGAAATGACTCTGCCTACTTGGATATGTGGCCATGCTTTCTAGGATCAACAATACATGGTCGGTTAATTAGCGCACTTGATGCTAGAAATGTTATTTTCTTGAATGAGATATTGGCACTTAAACTTCGAAGAACAATGAGAACTAAATGGTAGAAACAATTCAATTGTCCTCGAATAAACAGGACACCACCACCCAGGAGTCTCGATAGCCTTCACATTTCAGAGTGGCCCCAGAACGTTGATTCAGAAACAGTTCTGTGCTTGACCATTAACCCAATTGATTCTTTCAGTCTGAAATCTACCAGATTGTTACTAAAACTTACTTTTAGAACTTTGTTGACTTTCCTACGGCAAACTTTTCATAAGAGGGATTAATGGAGTCCAGAAAGAGCAGATTGTCAAGGCTTTATTAAAATTACATAGCAGGTTACATGACTCTATGTGCCGACTGCCTAATAATTGTTTATGTCTACATGTAATGTGCATGTATAACATGCATGCAAACTTGCTTTCCTTGTAAACTTGAAGTGAAGTGGTAGAGCACAGATGCAGAGCTTTCACAGAGTTTATTGATATTTCCTAAAATAAAATAAAGACCGACAAAAGCCTAGTAATCTTTGTGTTCAACAAAATTGGTTTAGGTTATTTCACAACAGAGTAGGTGTCCGATGGTGTGACACTGGGCAAGAAAAGATGTAACAATCACATTTTCTAGTTTCTGAATTTGTATCAGTTCCTTGGGACCTTTTTGATCCTGGAGAGATTGCCCCTCCAAGGGTTAGCTAACTGCTACAGATAGCAAAGGATTTGCCCACAAATATATGAATGTGTAAACCAACCATTCCAGAGTCCAAATCTTCAACATTTCTTTTATTAGACTCTTACACCCTGGGTCACTATCTACCTGCTCGAATCACCCTGGGGCCAGACAACCAAGAACTGCACCTATGCCCCTGGACCCTCTGAAATTATTCAAACTAATCAACTCTAAATCTGCTTATCCTGTACCTCACCTCTCCCTTCTCCCAGAAAACACTATAAAAATTTCTTGTGGGACAACCCCCTCGGGTCCTCTCTTATTGTGGGAGATTTTCTGTCCTCTCAATAAATCCTGCTTAAAAAAAATTTAAAAAAGATTCTTTTGCACAATTTCTTTCACTTGCTCTGTTTCTTAATCAAACCTGGCCCTTCGCCCATGTGGCCCTACATGATGTGCTATTCCTCTGTTTCTAGGGATATATGGGTATAAAATCTCTTTCCTTTATGACAGATATTTCTGTGTCTATGTGTCTTACCATATCTGATTACAAAGAAAAATCCCAGGTACCCTTACTATAAAAGGAATTAGAATATTGTTTTAAATAGTAAGAAGGCAAAATGAGCTAGAGAAAAAGCGAATCCCAGAACTATAGGAAAGAATGTGTACTATGTCTTGTGATAGTGTTAATGGTGCCCCAACTCCAAGATGAGGAGGGAAGGCTGGTAGAATTGATGTGAATATGAATATTCATAGCTGATAGCACACAGATTTAACTTAGAGTTTTAAGTTTAACCGTCTTAATGGTGGTTGGAAGGGACTGCAATTTAAGGATGTAATTTATGATATGTGCCTATTTTTAAGCAACTCTCAACTTGCTACTATTTCCTCATAGTCTTCCAATTCTTCAGTTAAGTTGACTTGAGTAATAAATATTGAGACTTCCCATGATTCTTCCAACTGAGGATTCAAGGAAAATTTTTCTAATCAGGGAATCATGGTATCTAGTTTAGAGAAATAATGTTAATTATATATCTCCCGATTTTTTTTCTGTAGAAAAGTATATAAAACACCTGGTATATCAACAATGTCACCTTTAAATTAGAATTAGCAAAGCATATAAAATACACAATGTTAGAAAAATCTCATTCATTTCTGGCTAATTTAAGAAAAATCATTCTTTTTACCTTTGTGTTAACATGAATTCTTAACTACACTAATACATACTGACAAGTACTATCTACTAAATAAAAGTTAATTCATGGAAAACTCATAATCTAAAAAAGATCTAAAAATAGCCAACTCAATATCAGTACAATAGCTGTAGATTAAGATGATATGGATCTATCTTGTAGTAGGGATATTTCTGTTTATTAAAAACAGAATATATAAAAATTTAAAAATATGCTCATAAGGCTCATTCCATTGACATTTTATTTTAATTCCTGAAGAAATAGGTATCTAAGAGACTCTGAGGTCAAAATAATAACAGTAATTAATTATACATTATTTGCACTTTTATGAACAGTTAAATGCATTGAAACTACATAGAGAAGCAAAGGGAGCTTGACATTTCTCAGTAAAGTGTGAATAAGACAAATTTAAAGGAGGGACTTTTCATGTAAGTTGCTTATAAAAAGTTGATTTATTCAAATTAAAGCCTTCATTTGAAGACCCTTAAACAAGCCATTGATTTACATGTCAACAAGCATTTACTGATGCCTGCTTTATACTAAACACCAAGAAATAAAGACAGATATGACAAAATTTCTGCCTCCAGATGTTCACAGCCCAAAGTGATGATAGATATATGAATAATAAGAGATGTGCTATTATATGACAAGTATGATAATAAAGATATAATTGGGTTACAGGGCAAATTGGAATATAAGAAAAACCAGTAATTGTCGGGGAGAAATGAGTTATGTGAGAGCTAAGTAGAAAGGAATGTGGCAACCGTAAAGGAAAGAAGGTCAGATCAAGTGAGTGGAACAAAATGCTGAGGCACAAAGGTATAAAAGAGTAGAAACTGGTGAGTACACCACCAGTTATCCTGTGGGCAGGGGCATGGGCATGACATTTTGCTGTGTGCTTGCTACGCCCATGAAATTTACGTTACACAAATAAACCAAATTCAATCAGGCAGACAACTCCTGAACTTTGATTAATATCATTTCAAGAAAGTAATGATCTTTGGATTCTGAAGAAAAAATCCCATTACAGACATACAATAATTTTGTTTATGAAGTTAAAAAATTATATATAGAATATATTTATGTAATTATGCTCATCCAAAAACATTGACTTTTCAAGTTTAGATACAAGCTTATAAAAAAAAAAAAAACAACTACACCATAGTTCAAGGACCAAAAGTGAAAGATAATGAAAAATGGCAGCTTGCACCAAGTTGTTGCTAGAAAATTGATGCAAGGTGCAATCTACCCAGCATCTTCGTTAGTGAGCTAAAAGAAGGTGAAAATAACACTACACTAATGATATTCACAGATTATAACAGATTGGAAACTGTCTTTCTGACACCACTGTTGACTGTGAAGTCGCAAGGAGGAGGCAAAATAGCTTTGAAATATTGGCAAACCATTAAGTGGGAGAAAACATTTAGTTTCAGATAAGAAAAGGAGCAATTGAATCACCATCAATCTGGAGAGGATGAATATGATACAAAGAAAGTGGCAATGCCAAGCTTTAGTAATACACCAAAGCAAGAAATCCTTAAAGAAATCTCTAGAATTCTTCCCAGTACATGCAAGCACTCCATATGCCTCAGTCTAAAGAAGCACATCAAGGAAGTTATGGCATTATGGGCACTGACAGATGGAAAGTGATCGAAGGAGTTAACTGTGTCATGGAGGATAAGAAATACAACATCGCCAGGCTCGGTGGCTCAGCCTGTAAACCCGCGCCTTTGGGAGGCTGAGGTGAGTGAATTGCCTGAGCCCGCGGGTTCGAGACCCGCCTGGGCAGAGAGACCTCATCTCTACAATAAATCAAAAAATCAGCCGGGCATGGTAGTGCATGCCTGTATCCTGTCTTCTCGGAAGGCTGAGGCAGAAGGATCACTGGAGCCCAGCAGGTTGAGGCTGCGGTGGCCGGGAGTGGCCACTGCACTCCAGTCTGGGCGACAGAGTGAGACTCCAACTCAAAAAAAAAAAAAAGAAAGAAATACAACATCTACTTCCCCAAAGAATGTGAAGACTTGGGAAATAAAGAACTCTTAACTGCCATATAATAAGTACAGTAAAATGAATGGTGAGTAGACATTTTGGGAGAAAACACTCTCAACAGAAGCATGTTCTAAAGGTAAAGGTGGTAAATATTTGTTTACACATTCAATCTGTACCTAGAAGATCTTCGGACCACACATTCTTAAACAAAATGCTCTCTGGATAGTACTATTCTCCTTCAGATGAGGAATATTTTATAAACAATAAATGTCAAAGGAAAGGGAAACAGCAAAGGCAGAGACTAAAGGAAAAGAGGCAGCAAGTCAGTGGGGACCCAAGAAATTCTACAAGACAAAGGTATATTGAGTGGAGAGTCGAGGTGTTAGAAGGATTTTCACAGGAAGATTTGGAAAGGTAGAGAACATGGTTACTTCTATAAAGACTTATTTTTTTAGTGTTTGCTATGTTTTATGATTCTAGAATAACCTAAAAGAATACAAAACAAAAGTCTGAATGAAATTAATATATCGTGATCCTTGGGTATTCAACACACCATATAAGAAATATACTATGCCATGCCTTAAACCCCATATTTAACCAAATGTGTGTAGCCTCAGGAAATTTCTTTCCCCCAGCTACAATTCATGATCTTTTCCCCAATTGTAGTGCCTTTTCCAAACAACACACTAACCATCCATCTAGTGGAATCAAGTAAATGACTTTCCTGCTCAAACTCTAATTCTGAAGTAACAAAAATCTGTGTCAATCTCTTGGGATTATTTGCATTTTACGATCATCTCTTCAGAAACAGGAACACAGGCTTTATTGGAGGTGCTGTTCCTTATCTCTTTAACCTATAACCAGAGTCAATAAATCTGATGTGAGCATGCCAACGCAGAGGACAATGAAGCATTCTAGGACATATGTAGTGTAGGTTGCCACAGGGTTACTCTGGAGCAGGTTGACAGCACTGAATCCTGGAGCAGCTGGACTCCACGCCTTCCCATCACACTTCTGTCCTTGTTGGACAGCCCAGAATATGGCTTCAGTTCTCTACAGAGCCACCCTAGAAGACATTTCAAGAAAAGGAAAGAGAATAAAAGAAAAGGGATCTATGAATATATGTATCACATCGGGGAGAAAGAGCGACCCAGTTAGTAGGTTGTGCAGAAAGGATTAGCAAAAAGATAGAGAGGACGTTGCAGGCCATGGCTTTGCTAAATTCTGGTGTGTCCACGTGGCTCTTTGAGCTACGGCCACCATATTTCCTAGCTTTGACTCCCTCCCGTACTTTGGGGAGGTGGATCTCCTTTCACTCTCTCTAATTTACTTTCTAAATAAACTATATTTTCCAACATAAACAAATAAGTAACAAGAGAAAGTTGCAGCCACGTGGTGGGTAGTGTTGAAGGTCAAGCTGAGGACTTTATTTTACAGACCAGAGAAAGAATTTAACATTTATGAGAAATGAAGTTTTAGAGGCTGAAAAGGACATTTGGAAGTTTGATCAGGCAGGAATGTGTAGGATGGATTTTTTTTTTTTTTTTTGGAGAAAGCAAGATTTATTGAGAGGACAGAAAAGCTCCCAGAGCAGAAGGGAACCATGAAATTCTAGTGAGCTGAGAGTTGTTCACTACTATAGTCAGGGATTGATCTGATCCAGGTGTTGTGGGCACTAAATCATATACAAAGAGACCTTTTTTTTTTTTTAAAGAAACAGAGCACAAAACACTGGATGAGAAATTATGCAAGGGTCCCCAGAATGAGGCTTCTGCCTCAGGGCAGTACTATGTGATCAGAACCTTTGTTAAAACAAACAAACAAAAAAAAAACTCCCTTTTTCTTTAACAAATGAAAAGTATTTTAAGGTTCAAAATTTGCTCCCCCAAATTATTATGTTTTTAGTCTCCCAGATACAGCCAGTAAAATAAACATAGAATAATGACTTAAAGTTACAGTAGTCCCCCTTTGTCCATGGGGAATATTTTCCAAGACCCTCCAATTAACACTTGAAATCAAAAATAGTATGAATCCTATGTATGCTATGTTTTTCCTATGCAATAATACCAATAATGAAATTTAATTAGGTAGGCACAGTAAGCGATTAACTATAATAATTAATAAAACAACATTTATAGAAATGTACTGTAATAAAAACCTTGTAAATGTGGTCCCTCTTTCACTTTCTCCTTCAAATTATCTTATTGTACTGTACTCACTTTTCTTACTCTTGTGGTAAAGAAGGAATAAAGTAAAAAAAAAATTCACATTGCTCAGAACAGTGCACAATTTAAAACTTATGAATCATTTTTGGAATTTTCTATTTAATTAGTTTGGACCACAGCTGACCACAGATAAGTGAAACCATGGATAAGGGGGGGACAACAATAATTTGACAATAGCATTCCTACTTCTGATAGTTTGAGAGATGTATTTTTATATTAAAGTACATTTCTTTCTAATCAGGGGAACCACAAATATATCCCAAATTCTGTTAAGAATTTTTTTATCAGAAATTTTAAAATATGAATTTTTAAGTCATTTGAACTCATGTGACACATTTATTGAGGTATTATTATTTTGCAGATATTCTGTTAAATCCTTGTAATATTACTGTGATGAACAAATACAGAGAAGGTACTCAGAATCTATTAAGCTCAACTTGGACATGTTAAGTGGGAGAGAGACCGCTAATTGTTGAGGTTGTTCGTTATTAATCTACTGTATTCACTGTGTAAAGAATTCTTTATAATATTAGTTTAAATATTGTTTTACTATAATATCACCAATTCTTTCTAGTGTGGAAAATCTTCTGTTTTATTTACTATGATTATTATGGATAATACATTTAAAAGATCAAGTGCAAGCTTAGCTATAGAAAAAAATAACAAAATTAACAAAAAAAGAACCTGCAGAAACTTAGTTCCAATGAAAGAAGCTATACATTGGACATGGTGGAGCAGAAGTAAAAATTCTAGGGAAGCAACAAAAAAAGTTAGTGATTTGAGATTAAAACCAGATTCTTTTTTGTTTTTAGTCAAAAATAAATTGACAACAAGAAGATAAAAAATATACTGAGAATAAAAATATATATTAAAGTTGGCAAATTTGGTGAGAAGGGCAACTCCTTTAAGTATCAAGGATCTACTGTATATAGGTTGAGTGCATAGAATCTAAAAAATAAGAAAGAAACATGTTTCATGGCTATATGATTTGCAGATTTTTGTACAGAGTGACAAAATAAAATCACTACCAGGTCTAAAAAAGACAAAGACTAGTAAAGAAATCCCCCAACCCCAGAAAATACTTGTGATCATTTGAATGATATAATATTATGATATTAAAGTGCATTTTCTTCTATCAGGAGAATCACAAACAAATGCCATGCTTCTTGTGTTAAGTGTTTTTTGAAAATCATTCCAATAAATTAATAAAGATATTGGTAATGACTCAAACATCAAAGAGAGGTAAACCAGCGTTTCTTAATTTTGGGCTACATTTCCCTCCTAAGGAAGCTTTTAGGACATATTTTGCCTGATTACCCCCACTTCTAAATGAAATATATTTGATCTCTCTTGATGTACTATTGCTTTTTTGGGGGGGATATAAATAACTATAATACCTAAAAAACAAAAATTTCACCCCCCCCGAACCAATTTTCTCCCTGTGGGAAAATATTACTACCATTGAGATCACATCTTTTTAGGATTTCTAAAATTATCAGAAAAAATCATTTGTGCATTTAGACACAAATCATTGCCATCATAGATATTCTCTCAGAAATGGACACAGAAATATTTTGTTTATGTATTTTTTACTTGTACCGTAAGTTGGACCATAAAGCCCTCTAAATTAGAGGTCTGATCACAGTTGTATCTCTAGCACCTTTTGCAAGATCTGTCACACACACGGTGCCTAATGAAGATTTGATGAATGCATGATTTACAGTGAAGGAGTGAAAAATCTATATTTCCTACACAACATGTCTAAAAAGAGCTATATCACGTCTGAATCTTGCTCCATGACTGAATTGCTACTTAAAGTGAAATAAGCACTTGTTACTTGACTTTTGAATCTGATCACTGTGGAAATAAAAATCTTTTCCCCAAATCCCTATTCTTAGAGATGTTGTAACTAAATACAGACAAATGATGCTAGCCAGGAAGAACTGAGTCTTAACGTTGTCTGTTTCTAACATGTCATTCAATCTTGAGCAAATTATTTAATATTTGTTGCCACAATTTTCTTACCTTTAAAATGGGTTTAGTAAAATAGACTCTACCCATTGTGTGAGTTTTCTTGTAAGAAATCAGCGTAGAGTTGACAGGGCATTGATCCAGTAAATGAATGCAGTGGGAAATCTGCGGTCACCTGCAGTGGTCATCTGGAAGTCAGAGCAATTGGAAAAATTATGTCATACTAAAAGAGTGTTCCAGGTTAAAACTAAAGAAGTAATTTATTACTCAGTCTCAAGGAAAAATAAGTATCTGAGAGAAAGAGAGAGAGACATTAAAAACATAAAATGTCAGGAACCAGGTAAGTCCAGAAACAGAATAGGAGGTGAGGGGACAGAGGCAGAACAAAGCAACAGCTGGGAGGAAAGAAGGAAAGAAAACTAAAAAGGAAGAGAGAGGCAAGGAGAGAAGAAGAAAGGAAGAAACGGAGGAAGGGAGGAAATTGTTTTCTATGAATGAGACACAGTGCCCAAAGCTCACTTTTCCAGGCTTCCTGCCTTGTCGTCTCCAACAGACTTGCCTTATTACAAAAGTAGGCAGATATTTCGGTTAGCTGAAGAAAAATGTAACTGTCTCTTACAAAAGTTAATTTTATGCAAAGAAAATATTAATGAAAGCATACATATTCTATGTTTTTTTTAATTCTTAGGTTTTATAGGAGTGGAAATAAACAGATGCTCTATTCAGACATTTAGAAGTGATTTCTTAGTAACTACAGAGAGTTAGGAAGGTTTAAAAAAAAAAGAATAGACTAATTGTTGTATTTCCCAGTAAAATATCTTTTGGGAAGACCATGGTAAAACTATGTTGACTCATTAATATTAATCAAAAGGCAGACTATTTTACTGTACAGAAGGAAAAAAGGCATCACAGTTAGCTAGTAGAAATATAAGATATTAAGCTATTTATGAGTAGCTGAACACTACAGTCAAGCCAGAGGTAGGGAGAAAGAAAAAAAGTAGAAAATGCAGGCAAGATTGTGAAAAAGGTTTTCACTGTTTAAACCACAGGAGTGAGGGCAGCTAAGGATATCGAAGAAAATTAATCAGAGTCAAATATTCATTACACCCTCCTTCTCTGACATGGAAGTCTAGCCTTTTTGGTAATGGGCAATGGCATTATAACAATGAAAGGGATAAAACATAAATTAGATAAAATGCAACCATATTTAAATGAGCTAAAAAGCAATAACAAGTAAGCCCCATGTTTTGTCCATCTGGCTTTACCATGGAGAATAGTCCAGAGCAGTGAGTCATAAGAATTGTTTCAGAAAATGACATTATAATACAAATGAGTGCTATTTAGTTGCAAAATAGCTTCCAGTTCTTATTGGCCTTTCTCTTCCCATTGTAATCAAGTCAATGCAGATATTAAATCATATACTCATATATTCACATTGTCTCTTTCATTCCTCTCATCTGGCAGAGATCTGGAAGAAATAATGGACTAAAGAAATGTGTAAGCTCTGTCACTAGGTCCTGAGGTACCTGGGACGCCAATTCATTGCTTTGACGTTCACCCAGCTCTTAGGCTTACTCTGGCAGAACTCATTCAGCAATGGACTAGATCATGGAGTCAGCAGAAGAAAAAAAAAATGATCCCTGAGATTTTTACTGATAGCCTGTTTAGGGTTCTCCAAAAAAACAGGACCAACTGTATGGAGAGTCTATGTGTACACACACACACACACACACACACACACACACACACACACATCTCTCTCTCTCTCTCTCTCTCTCTTTTTTATATCTATATAGAATGGTATTTACTTGAAAGGAATGACTCATGTGATAGTGGAGTCTTGAGTTCAAAATCTGACGAAAAGGCAGGCAGGCTGGAGACACAGGAAAGAGTTGCAGATCAAGTATGCTGGAAGAATTCCCTCTTGCTGAGAGGAAGTCAGTATTTGTTCTATCCGGGGACCTTCACTTGACTGGACAAAGCCCACCCACCTTAGTGAGGGCAATCTGCTCTGATCAAGTCCATCAATTTAAATGTTAATCTCTCCAAAAAATACCTTCACAGAAACATCCAAAATAATGGCTGACCAAACATCTGGGCACTATGACCCAGTGAAGTTGAAACAAAAATAGCCAATACACAGTTTATTGTAACTGTGGACATTTTCAGTAGAATGAGATAGAAAAGGTCAAAATAACATTTCCTTAGTGAAAAACTTACTGTATGTGAGGAGAAATAGGAACAAATATTAAACTTTATTGGATTCCAGAGTTTTTATTAAACTCTTCGTAGTAATATATAAGTATATATTGTACATACATTGTTTGCATAAGGATACTTAAGCACATATACTTGTCGATTTACTAATGGACTAATTGGAGCCTATTCAATTTTTTGAAATGTTTTACCAAACTGTGTTTTGTAAAATAGTAGGATCATTACTTAAAATTTTAAATCATAGCAATTCATATAATCTTTTGGCTACTAGCAAAATATCACACACAATTTACTTCCTGTCCTTCTCACTCCTGTATCAAGTAATTTCAGAGATAATTTTATTCTGGATATTAGCAAAATACTTATCAACTACTTTGATATGTTAGTTTCATTAGTGTAGATTTGTAATGTCCAATGAATGTTTTCTTCTTCCATGAAAAATTTTTGAGATGCCTCTGTTTGGAAGCACTGTTTCTCCTTTTAGATTTCCATGGGTATTTAGAAAGTATCCAATGAATATCTGTTTATTGAGCACATCCTCTCTGCTATCATCGACACGAACATCGTATCTATTTTATGCACACCAATATGTGTTATTAGTAACAAAAATGAACTGCCACCTCCTGATACAAGCTTGCCATTAACAAAACTAAATTATCTAGCTTTACTTTTACCAGACCTGAAAATAAATTAGCTATTAATCTTTCAGAATCCATAAGACGGGAGAGTTTGTAAAAAACAGCTTTTATCATAGAGCAATTCTTGTTTAATTGAAATTAAGCATAGGAACTATCAGCTAGATGGTGCACTCACTGTTTTCAGCCCTGGGTGAACAAATTAGCTGTAGGGAAAGGAGGGCCCTAAGATGAATCAGGACTTTGTACAGTGGTGTGGAGAAGGATACTGCGAATACCAAACACAGGAATCGCCCCACCTAGAGGTGAGTCATTGTGAAGTTACATTGCCTCTGCATTTATACTGTATTTGCAGTATGCAAGTTCATTCACATAAATATCAGTTTTATTGTATCCATAAAGCATTCATTCAGTGAAATAAGGGAAGCCTGACTTCCTATTTAATAATAAACAAAATCTGGTGTAAGGGCGACAAATCATTTGCTCACAAGGAGACACAGAGGTTTTCTAACTCCTAGTCTTTCTCTCAGTCTTTCAGTTCTTTCTACTGATATTTGTCTAATTACTAGACTCACAAGTTTAACTACAAGCAGCTTCAAATCATCCTTGGATTATTAGAGTGTTTCTCTTGTGTCAAAAAAATGGGGGACATGATTGGAACTTTAGCAATGCAAAGAGTTTAAAAAAGACAAAACTATGGAAAGTAATATGCATGTTTTCTAAATGGTTACATAAACTTATAAAATATCTTCATCCAACAGCTATTATTGAACACCTAATATATTCCGGAAGACCAGGAGTGATAAATGAAGACATCATGACCTCTGCTCAAAGGAGATTTTATTCTATTATTTCAGTGATCTTCACATAAGTGTAAATTCTAATGAATATTATATTAATGAATATTATGATAGTTAATGTTATATAAGTTAAATATTCTAGCCATGGTATTACAAGACTCAATATTCATCTCTAGATCTGGTCTTCTTGATTTATTTTCTTCAATCTTCTTATTTGTAATACAGGGAAAATGTCTTATAGGACTTTTGTGAGAATAAGGTATTGTATGTGAAATGTTTAAAACATCGTAAATATTCAATACTACCTAGTTTTCTTTAGTAGCTCTTACTAGCAGTATGCAATACTACCTAGTTCTTCTTAATGAGATGTTCTGCTATTTCTCTTGGCCATAATATTTCTATGACTGCCTGAAGGGTTTCCCAAACCTCATTGCCATTCAAGGCTGTTGTCAAAATTACCATGATTTATGTTATTATTTCCACTTAAATTTGATTCTTACATTGGTTCTTTGCTATTTACCCATTTTGCACGCTTACCTATTTTCCTATGCTACCATGTCTTTGATACTGAGGGATAAGACCACCTTTCCCTGTGATGCCTGATACGTGTGTTCACCAGAACCACTCTTCACATGCAGTTCCTCCATTCTGGGCTGAAGAAGCTTTTCGCTGGTCTCCCCTCCCTCACTTTAAGCCACCTGAGCCCCATGTATCAAAAGAGAATGGAATCTGTGCAGGACCTTAAGTCCTAACACATGATGACTACTCCTGAAGTGCCAACCTCCTTCCCTCTTTCCAGCAACTTCTAGGCAGGGGTTGTTTCACGGACTTCAGTGATAACTGGTGTCATCTGCTTATTTCTACTCTGCCTGGTGCTCAGAGTCACACATTCTGCCTCAATGATTTAAAGAAACAGAAATTTCAGGTAAAAGCTAACCATAAATTATTTCCATGCTAGGAGACAAAAACACATTTTCTTTTCGGTGTTTTATAGTTCCTTTTCAGAAGGATCACCTTTCTCAAGAATTTGTGGGTAAACGGATGATATAATTATACTTAGTGTGCAAAAGCTAAAACACATATTTAGATCTTTATTATCAAAGTAGAGAAATCCTCTAAAACATGAGAAAATTAACCCTTTCCTACCCGGTGCTTATAAGTCTTCATTAATAAAAAGCAGAGATCAGATTGTTCCACAGAAATAGCAAAATCATTCTTATTTCCAAAGGGTATAATAGGCTTCAGTTTTTCTGATGTATAGAGCTACAGTATGATATACATATAATTAGATAAATAGATAGATAGATAAATAGATAGATAGATAATCTTTACTTACAACTCACTAGATTGACATAGTCTACAAGTTGTGCCTATCAGCTTGCCTATCTTTTTATTCAGGGATTTAAGAGAAGTTTCAAATATTTTTCAATATCCAAATGAAAAACAAACACACATGACAAGAGGCACCCTTTCCATAGAGAACAGCACCAAGGGCTTTCTTCACTGTACCTCAATGCCTCAGGTAACAAATATGTACTTTTTGGAGACTAGCCAGGAAACACATTAAACAGAAGAAGAAAGTAAATGTAATGTCCTTTTCCCTTGGGATTCAGATAATTGTGGTCAGAGACTAATGTCATAATGGAATCTAGAAAAGGGGGGCAAAACACACCGTAAACAGAATGTTTCTGTCTTCATGGAAACATCTGAAGTAGGCCAGAGTCTACCTTTCCTTCCTAAGAAGGAACTTACTAGAATTACTTGGGTAGCTTTGTGTTCAAAATGCAATGATTCCCCTCCATCCTGGAAATTCTGAGTCATAAGTTCAGGTGTGGAGACAGCAGGTGTATGTTGATAAGGCCTCAGAGACCAACCTTCCTTCCTACCTCTCCCTCCCAGCTCTGGCCTTCAAATCGTTGTCGTGGAATAATATCAAAGCTTCCTTTCTACTCCAATACAGAGCTGAGTAACGTTCTGTAGTGATATTTCCTAACAGTTTATGCAAACTAATTTTTCTAAATTTTAAAACCAAGAATTTACTGACTTCCTAGTATGTGTCAAGGTCTTGTTAGGTACACATTTTCAGAGAGGAATAAATTCTCTGTAGAGATTTTCCTCCAAAAAGTTTCAAAGCTAGTGGCTTCTCAATAAGTAACTTATTTATATTTCTAGTGGACTTTTCTGGAAAAGCTACTGCTTTAATTTTTATTTTTTTTTACAATATTAATAGTGATGGTTATTCCAGAAAAGAGTATATGCTTTGACGGGTGAACTAGGCACTGGCATCGGTGCATAGCTTCCCAAGGGGAGTACTTCAAAGTGATGGTAGTGATATTCAGCAGTGAGGTATGTAGCACTTTTTCTAGGATGAGTGTGTAAACTTAATTGTTGGTCCTCATATCTTATTCGATGAGATGTGGGTTAAGGCCTTTGGTCTGTTTTTTAAAAACTGAATTGTTGTTGTTTTTTAAATTATTCTTACTGTAGAGTTTTAAGACTCCTTTGTATATTTTGAATAATAATCCTTTATTATGGGTCCTTTGCAAAGAGTTTCTCCCAGTATGTGTCTGGTATTCTCATTCCTTGACATCATTTTTCACAGAGCAAAATTTTTTAATTTTAATGGCCTACCAATTATTTCTCTTAAAGATTGTGTCTCTGGTATTATATCTAAAAAGTCAACACAATACCCAAGGTCATTCAGATTTTCTCCATGTTGTCTTCTAGGAGTTTTAGAGTTTTCCATTTTATATTTACATCAATGCTCCATTTCGAGTTAATTTTTGTGAAGGGTATAAGGTCTTAGTCTAATTTTCTTTCTTTATTTTTTGCATGTAGAGGTACAATTGTTTTCTTACTATATGTTTAAAAGATTATCTTTGCTTCATTGTATTGTCTTTGCTTTTTGGTCAAAGATCAGTTTATTACACCCATTTGGATCTATTTCTGGGTTCGCTATTCTGTTCCATTGACCTACTTGTCTATTTTTTCATCGATACCACACTGCCTCAATTACAGTAGCTTTACAATAAATCTTGATATTGGATAGCATCAGTTCTTCAATTTTATTCTTCTCCATCAATATTGTGTTGGTTATTCTGGGTCTTTACCTCTTCATAAAAGCTTTAGAATCTATTTGTAAACATCTATAAAATAACTTACAGGGATATTGATTGGGAGTGCATTGACTCTATTGATTAAGTTGGGAAGAACTGAAATCTTAAAAAATGTCTTTCTCTTCATAAACATGGAGAATATCCTCATCTGTTTATTTATTTATATATTTTAATTGACAAATCATAATTGTACATGTTTATTTTGTTCAAATATTACCTGTTTTATGTTGATATATAAAAAAGAAATTGACTTTTGTATATTAATCTTGTATCCTGCAAACTTGCTGTAATCACTTAGTGGTTCTGGAAGAGTTTTATTGTTTATGACATTACTTTTTATTATTTTTTCTACATGTATTTTTATGTCATTTATGAGCAAAGATAGTTGTATTTTTTCCTTTCCAAGGATGATTTTGTATATTTTTTATTTTTTGCTTTAGTTTTATTTAATTTTCTTGTCTTATTATTAAATACATTGGTTAGGACTGTCAGTACTATTTTGAAAAGAAGTGGTAAGAGGGAACATCATTGCATAGTTTTTTTATCTTAGTGGATAAACTTCCAGTTTCTCACCAATATATGGGATATTTACTGTGGGTATTTTGCAGATATCCTTTATCAAGTTGAGGCTGTTTCTCTCTATTAGTATACTGAGATTTTCTTTTTCCTTTTCTGCATCTATTGATATGATTTTTTTTTTCTTTTTTAGCCTATAGATGTGATGGGTTACATTAATACTGTTGTTTCTTTGTTTATATTTTTGAAATTTCCAGTGACACATTGGAAATTAAATATCTTCTGTTTTATCTCCTCATGTAAATATTATCAACAAGTTTGACATTTAATTTTACACATCCACTTGGCTAGGCTATCGTACCAACTTGTTCAATTCAACATTAATCTATGTGTTGCTATAAAAGCATTTTATAAACATACTTAACATTTACAATTAGTTGATTTTATGTAAAGGTTATTACTCTTTACAGTGTTGCTGAACTTCGTTCAACCAGTTGAAAGATCTTAAGAGCAAAACTTGAGGTTTACCAAATAAGTAATTTTACCTCAAACTTGTAACATCAACTTTGACCTTTGAGTTTCAGTCTGTGGGTTTGCAAATCTCTGACTTCTCATTCCCTCATAATCAGGTGAGATAATTCTTTGAAATCAATCTACATATATACATATACATATGTATACACTTAAAGAATAAATTAATAATGCTAGGAACTTGAAATCAAGGACAGATTTTCAGACAGAGCACATAATAGATAAAGCTTGTTCTGATGTTGTTAATCTCTACATTTAAACTGTGGGAAAGTCAATTTCATACATTAAGTCATTAGAGAGTTCCTAAATTTTGTACAAAGTATATAAAGTTCCTCTGTTGTGAATTAGATATAATGTAAGTTGATAATTAAAACATCTGTTTATATCTTTCTTGTTATTTTCAAAACTCACCAGATACAAAAATTGCAAAATTAAACAAAGTCATTTCATGGCCACAAATCATCTCCAATACACTAAGACAACTTTTGTGCACTGAAGAACCAAAGTCATGACGTCAAGTAACGCCAATACAAGATATCTGTAGATGAAGACATTGGTACTCAGGAACCTAAATGTTTGCCGACAATACACAGTAGAAATCTTATCTTACTGCCATAATTTCTTAAATTGTGTACATATTGAAATTACTTAGAAGAGTGTTTTCAAAGTATATAATTCTAACTCACTTAGCCAAACCCACAGAATCAGAAAGGAATCAAGCTGATGTGTTTTTAAAAGTTTCCCGGGGATTATTTTGGATAATATTAGTTAATTAATATTAGTTAGTTAATTAAGATGAAGACCTTTATGGTGACCCACTACTCCTTAGTAGAAAATATGTTTTCTTTTCCTTATGATTTAGTCAGTAGGAATGTGTCCAGTAAATCACTGATTCAGTAAGACCAAAAATTCATTCTGATTGTTGACTTGCAGGCAGATTAAAGTTAAGCACACAGTGCCAAGTTTTTTACTCTAGCAAACTTAGGTTCTCCCTGCTTGTGAGAAGACTGTGTCACAAGCGGAATTTTAGTACTCACCTGACTTTTTCGGTAGCAAGTCCCAAATGATGGGGGAGCTCTGACTATTCTCGTGAGCCCATTCCATTTAGTTGTCCTGAGGACACAGGAGCATTTGGATGAAAGAAGGGAAGTGATAGCTGAAAGTGGTGAGACTCTCACCTGAAGAAGAAATATCTGTCAGGAGTATACAGAGCAAGTTTATGCTTCCATCACTGTGATGTGGCAATCACCAGTGTGATAGACATGCAATCATGGTGTGCTCTTCTGCAGAGCAACCCAATCAGCTGAGTCTTCCCCACCTTTAAAAGGCACTTAACTTTACACTGTGTATGAGACGAAAACCTTTCTCATCAGCGAGTCACTTACTATTTTAGTGACTGTGTCCTTCTGCCTCTATTTATCCATGGTAGTGCTGTCCATCTTAAATAAAAGTGTCTAAGGGGCACTGACCAGATTTCTGGGATTCGCTTTGATTATTTATTCCTGGCAAGGGCTTTTCATCATTTGATTCTTCTTAAGTGCTGAGGATGGAGTATCCAAAGTAAGTGCTGATTTTAAACAAAGGACCGAAAAATACTTTATTTTCAGTACCATAATTACAGTAATAAAAAGAATTCTTTTGGAACATTTCTTGCAGATAATTTCCAGTGACAAGAAATAGATCAAAGATAGAAGAAACGTTTTCCCGCGCTCTCTGGTGAGATGCTGAAAGGGAATTGTGCAGCACTTAGAGGTGCTGAAAACAGATTAGAAAGTTAAAGGGCTTGGTACCGAACCTGATTTCATTTTTTAAAAAGTCTGTGCTTTATTAATCTTGTTGTCTATTACTGTTTAAGTCAGGAGCCACACAGTGGAAGGGTGAGAAAAAGATAGCAGTGAAACAGAAAGGGCTTTTAGACTCTCTCTGGACTCACCATGGAAACCCCAGTCTTGACCAATTAGGTGAGGCATGCAGTGCAGTTGTCTCTATTTCACTTTATCCGCATATTTTCATCTGAAATATGTAGCACACCTATCAACTCATATGATGCATGAATGTAATGTAAGTATATAGAAACACCTTCCTTGAAAGAGTGGATAACTGCACAAGAACATATAACTTGGCATGACTTTGCTTCTAAGGTAAGTATCTTATTAATCTTGCATGCATTCGCTTTATTGAATGGGCAGAGGCAGACGCATAGGTTCCATAATGATCAATAAGAAGAAAAACAAAAACACCCTCCTCTAGACCACATGGCCTACCAACTATGAAGACTTCTCCAAGTGCTTCAATGTATAAGTGGGAAGAGACAGCAGAAAATAGCACTGGTTTGGAATATCTGTAGGTATTGTAGTAACTCGTTACCAGGATGGTCTTCCCATCTTAGGGGTGTAGAGGCAGAAGAAGTGAAGGCAGTTGGAGGGGAAGCTGAAGAGACAGGCACACTTGGCGTAACTTTTGTTTTAAAAAGTCTGCATCTGCATATGAGTTCAAACTCCCGTTGTTCTAGAATCAACTGTCTTTACTATCTTAGCAAAACTGTTACTGTTTTCAAAGTCATTCAACAACTGTAGCATATACTTTTCTCTTTGCTTGTGTATTTTTCACACCAAGCACAGTGTCTGCCACCTACAATTTGCGTGGTAAATAATAATGATGCTATTTACCCACCAATGTTGGATATAATTACTATAATTATCACAACTTTATTTTTGAGGTAATTATGGCATACAGAATCAAGGTGGCTTTCTCAGACCTGGCAAGTAGTAGACCTATTTGGATTCAGATTTGAACAAAGATCTGACAGAGTCCAAAAATCTTAGCTTAGAATTATCAAAAAATGAGTTGGTGCCCGATAAAAAACTCTTACATGAGAACTTGAAGAGTATGCGTTTTTAGCTAGAACAAGAAATGATCAAACCTCTCCAGTGCTTGTTGCTGTTGCTGCTTTCAGTCCTTGCTGTCATATAGGGCTCTTGAAATCTTGCTCTATGGAGAGAAGTAAATGCTGTGTATCCACTTTCATGGCCTAATCTTGCTAGACCAATTCCACAACCAGAACTCTGCAAGCCTTTGATGCAAAATCAATCTACTGCCTGAGAGCTAGGCTGAGTCAAGGGGGCTTTCATCTAGAACATCGGGTTAGCAGAGTTCAGCTCTGTCAAACCCAATCCGAGACACCTATAAGGTACCAGCTACCCTCGAAGTTGTTCTGGCACCTGCCATTTGCAAACTTACAGTCTATGGTTTCTCCTTAGTGATCCACAGCACGACGATTTATGCTGTTTCTTTTCATCTTTAAAAATCATCTTAATTATACCTGCTTTCTCAGTGAGTGATAGTGGAATGGTGTCCAAATACCTGTGCCTTAATTATGTTGGTTTTATTAAACATTTTCATGTCGCTGCCTCAGCCCCTCCCCCTCCTTTCTTGGAGAGTTACTTCCGGTGGTTTAGAGTGATGTCAAAGAATTCAACACCAGCTTCATAAACTGCTCATCGGGTTCTGAGTGGGAAAAATAAAACGTTGAGTGGGAGTTTAGGAATAAAACAAATATACTCTATTTTCCATGGCATCATCTCCATTCTCCCCCAAATACATTTTATACTCTCCCTCTCGTTAGTTTATCTCCAAAAAGTTGTGTAAATGGGTGATCTTTCAAGCAGGTACATTAGTATGACTGTTTACGACTCAATTCTCTAGAAAAAGAAACATGCATTGAAAGAGTGCGTTGCTGTATAAATGTCTTTTCCCAGTAATCTTCAAAGGCAACACAAGCAGGCCAACATATTAAATGAATTTCATACCATATCTTCACAACAGTAACTTTTCATGAAGACTTTGTGAACTTAACACACCACATGGGCTCATTTAAAAAATATGTTGAAGGGCATATTGTAGTCTTCACAAGGGCAGAAACCAAGTTATATTCATCATTGCATCAACAATGCTGAACCCATACACTAGTACACAGCTTATTCACGACAGTTGTTTGCCAAATAAATGTTGCTTAATAATTAGATGGATATTCGGTATAAAAATGTTTATTTTTTTCTGAGCTGCAAGTAAGTTCTGGAATATTTTAAAGGACACACTGCTCTACTCCTACATGCAATCCCGTTGTATGCATTTTAATTTGTACTGCATATCCAAGAGGCCGTTATCTAAAATATATTTAGAAATTTTTACAGAATGGCCTCTGTTTTTAAATAGATGCTCAAGTTCAAGGATCTCCAAAATGTGCAATTTGCAGACAAATTTAAATCGTAAAACAAGTTGGATTTATTTGAAATTCAACAGTAGTTAAGTTAATGAGATTTTTGTATTATGCATATTGGTCACTTCAAATGACCTATATATGAGATCAAATAATCAGATTATTTAGAGGTCTTCAGTTCTTCTGTGATATACAGACGTTTGAAGCAATGTTGCTATTACAGAGAATGTTATTCTGGGTAAAGTGATATTACAAAAAACATCGAAATCCCACATATTAAAACACATTCTCGGTGTCAGATTTGTATCCTAACAAATAAAAATTAAATTTCATTCTTTCTTTCTTTCTCTTCTTCCCTTCCTCCCTCTCTCCCCCTTCCCTCTTCCTTCCTTCCAGTCAGAGTCTCATTCTTGCTAGACTGGAGTGCTGTATCAACCTCCTGGGCTCAGGCAATCCTTCAGCTTCAGTTTCTTGAGTAGCTGAGATTATAGGTGTGCACCACCATGCCTGGCTGATTTTTCATTTTTATTTTTGTGGAGATGAGGTCTCACTATGTTGCCTAGGGTGGTGTTGAACTCCTGGACTCAAGCAATCCTCCTGTCTCGACCTTCCAAAGTGTTGAGATTACAAGAGTGAGCCATCACACGTGACTGAGTATTTCTAAGGTCCACCTCTTACATATAGCAAACTTTCAACAAATGAAAGTTTATTATCACAATTTTTATATTCTGCTTTTAATTTCAAAATTTCCAATAATACTAAAACTCTGGAAATCTATGTTGGTCCATTGAATCCGTAAATGCCCTAAATGCCCCCCCCTCAGCTCTCCAGTACTCAAGAAGGATTTCATTAACCATCAGTCAAGGTTATTGTGTTTTTTCCATAAGGCATATGCTGATGATTTTACCTCCTGAGGAAAGAGAAAGAAATTAAAGATTGTAAGAAGAGTCACCTGGTGCTACTTGAAAAAATGTTAAGAATTAATACAACTTTGCATGCTGACAAAACTTGTTAGGCCCATTAGGTTTGAGAATTATTCACAAAAAATAATATGGTTCATTTCCAACTCTTTAAACAAATGTAAATTTTAAGTCTTTCACTGCCTTCATTATTACAATGCTGTTCAATTGCTCTCAAATAGTCATCCTACAGTATTAAATTTAGAGGACTACACATTGTGGAAATAATTCATGAGAAGACTGAAGTATTTGGCAATCATTCCCTTGACATTCAAATTATTTCCTTGACATTCAAATTATTTCCCCAAGTATAAATATGAAGATCAATCAGTGATATTTGGGATATTGTAAGGATTAGAGAGCATTGCAAATTTCTCAAGTGACCTAAGGAACAATGCTACATAAAAAGGTAAGCTTTTATTGAATATTGTGTAGCATTAAAGTTTTCTGCTTCCCCTCCCCTAACCTTAATATATGCAGCAGATGTGAACGGAGAGAGAGGAGGAGGTATTGAGGGGAAGAAATGGTGAAATAGCAGTAAGCAATACAATTTTTTTTTATTTATTTAGCGGGACAGTTGGATTTTAGCAAAGACAGAAACCAACAGCAAATAGAAGTCATCCCACAAAGTTTGCCACAATAGCAAACATAAACATGAAGTCAGTATCTCTGCTGTTAAAATTAGTTCAGGGCAGGGTGCGGTGGCTCAAGCCTGTAATCTCAGCACTTTGGGAGGCCAAGGCAAGAGGATTGCCTGAACCCGCAGGTTCGAGACCAGCCCTGGCAATTTGGCAAGACCTTATCTGTTCAATAAATCAAAAAATTACCTGGGCATGGTGTCGAGTGCCTGTAATTCCAACAACTTGGAAGGGGAGATGGAAGGATCATGGGAGCCCAACAGGTCAATGCTGGGATGGCCCTGAGCATGCATGCCACTGGGTTCCAGGCTGGGTGACAGAGTAAGATTCTGACACACACACACACACACACACACACACACACACACACACACACACACAAATTAGCTCATATAAGTCAAGACAGCCAAAGGAAAAAAAATCATAAATAATAAACCTTACTGGAAAAAGCAAACGATGTATTACATTTAAGCATTTCCAAATATTTGCCTTCAAACAGCTTGTCTTTACTCACAAAATCATTTTTTATGTTCATCTTTTTATTTTTCTACTATTCTGTTTTTTGTTTTTGTTTTTTTTGAGTTGGAGTCTCACTGTCACCCAGACTGGAGTGCATTGACACACTCCCAGCCACCAGCGATCCTTCCTCCTCAGCCTTCCAAGTAGCTGGAACTACAGGTGCGTGCTACCACACCCTGGCTAAGTTTTGATTTATTGTAGAGACGAGGTCTTGCCAAGTTGCCCGGGCGGGTCTCGAATCCGTGGGTTCAGGCAATCCACTCGTCTTGGCCTCCCAAAGTACTGGGATTACAGACTGAGCCACCAAGCCCAGCCTATTTTTCTACTATTCTTAAAACCAGTGAGCCATGTCAAGAAAAATGGCTTCCTTTTTAATCAAAGCAAATATTGTAGTGCATGAATGGATATCTTTGTAATTTATATATGTGTTGTCCACTGTAGTGCATTCTAATTAAATATTGAGCAATTCTTCAGTTTTTTAGTTCTGTATTCTTACTATATAAATTGTTTTGTATGTGTACAGCATATAGGTATTCCCTGATATAGGTTGATATAGAGATGCATAAATATTAGTTTTTAATTTGCTGTCAAATATTTTACACTTAAAAACATCATATCCACATAATTTTAATAATTAATACATTCCTTTTGAAAAAGCATATTCTTAGTAATTGTGCTACAACCAGAGTGGACATAGTGACTTATAATTTGGGTGTTATTGTTTCTACGTAAACAGTTTTAGAGGATTTTAGAGGGGATTAGTTAACTGCAACTGACAGCAAAGAGAAAATGGAGAGTCAAAGACATATTCCCACAATCCAATCCTCAACACTGTCAGCCAGGCAAAATAGTGAGTTACTTTCCTACTTCCAGAGAAATCCCTTTACACATTATAGTGGCATTTTAGAATGCAATTTCTTTTTAAGAGTTTTGACAATGCTCATTTAACTTGATTTCTTCTGAAATAAATGATATGTGTATATAGGTATAGAATCTGAAATGAAGTTGTATCTAAGTGCAGTTTCTGTAGGTCCACAATGATGATTTGGATAAACCTAAACAGATGTCTTCCAGTACTATCTACTGAGAGTGCAGGATAGGGGAAGGGCAATTAAGTAAGGACAGCCTCTAAATACCTGGGAAAATAAGCTACACTATCAAGGTTTTATTCTTAAATTGTAGTAAATACCTCATTTCTAATTTTCTCATTTTTAGCAAATGTTTACTACCTATATGTGTGTGTGTAATATACATGACACATACACACACATACATATAACATAAATATATATATAATATATATGGTGTCAAAAAATGTACATATATTTTAAGTATGATGTTTGCTCAAAAAATGGAGTTAATCAAATGAATGCTAGCATTATCGTTTGACAGGCAAGAGAATCAAAGAAAATGGTGGAAACAAGGTTGAGTGAAAGTCATAATTCATATTGCTACCATAATTATTTTAACTTCAAAAAGTAATATATAGATAAGAACTTTTAAAATGTGTATACATTCTTGGCACCCCCATATATGTCATATGGATATTATGCACACACTAATAATACAATATCATTTTTTTTCACTTTTATTTTCGATTCAGAGGGTACACATGCATGCTTGTTTCATGGACACCTTGTGTAGAAATGAAGATTGGACCTCACGTGGCCCATTTCCCAGATAGTGAACATTGTACCCACTTGGTTATTTCTGAAGCCTAGCTCTCCTCCCATCTCTCCTCTTACTGGTGTCCCCAATGTCTATTATTTCCATCTTTGTTATCATTTGGCTTCTGCATATGACTGATAACGTGTGGTATTTGTTTTCTGTTTATGAATCAGTTCACTTAAGAAGATGATCTCCAACTCTGTTCATGTTGCTGCAAACAGCTTGATTTCATTATTTTATATGGCTGTTCAGTATTCCATGGTGTATATATACCACATTTTCTTTATCAAGTCAATTGTTGGTGGGCACTTATGTTTGTTCCATGATTTTGCTGCTGTGAACAGTGCTGCAACGGATATATGAACAGAAATATATTTAATATTGATTCCTTTTCCTTTGAGTATATCCCAGTAGTGGAATTGCTGGGTCAAATGGTAATTTAATCTTTAGTTCTATGAGAAATTTCCATACTGTTTTCTTTAGTTGTCGAACTAGTTTACAATCCCACCAACAGTGAATGAGCGTTCCTTTTTCTGTAACCACGCCAACATGCGCTGTTTTTTAATTTTCTAATAATAGTCATTCTGACTAATGTAAGGTGATATCTCATTGTGGTTTTAATTTGCATTCCTCTGATGATTAGTGATACTGAGCACTCTTTGATTATTTATTGTGTTGTGCAGAAGCTTTTTAGTTTAATTAAGTCCCATTTATCTACTTTAGTTTTTGTTGCAATTGCATTTGGAATCTTTGGCATAAATTCATTGCCTAGGCCAATGTTCAGAAGAATGTTTACTAGGTTTTCTTCTAAGATTTTTATAATTTCAGAACTTAAATTTAAGCCTTTGATTCATCTTGAGTTAATTTTTGTATATGGTGAGAGATAGGGGTCCAGTTTCATTCTTCTGCATATGCTCATCATATGAATTTTCCCAGCACCATTTATTGAATAGAATAGCCTCTCTCCATTGTCTGTGTTTGTTGGCATTGTTGAAAATCATGTGATTGTACAAATGTGGTTTTATTTCTGGATTAGCTATTCTGTTCCACTGATCTGTCTATTCTTGTACTAATGCCATGCTGTTTTAGTTACTATAGCCATATAGTATGATTTGAAGTCAGGCAGTGTCATGCTTCTACAATTGTTCTTTTTCATAAGTATCTCAATTCCATTTACACTAGGAAAAGAAAAAAGCAAAAACCAAAACAAGACAAAGCAAAACAAACAGGAATATACCTAACTAAGGAGGTAAAAGATAAGAGATCTCTGCAAGGAGAACTACAAAATATTGATGAAAATAATAGTAGGCAATGCAAACAAATGGAAGAACATCTTATGTGCATGCATTGAAAGGATCAATATTGTTAAAATGACCATACCACCCAAAACAATCTACAAATTCAATGCAATCCCAATCAAATACCAAATTCATTCTTCACAGAACTAGAAAACAATTTTAAAGTTTATATAAAACCAATTTAATTTTAGTTGAGAGGTTTTGAACACCTTTTCAAACAACACTGTAAGGCATTCAAAATCAGGGAATGCTTTTACAAAAACAAAACTGTAAGGCAAATATACCAATAAAAGTTTGCATACTTAATATCTAGTATATGCATTTATTATGCCAAAAGTTTTGCTGTGACTACTGACTACATTTCAGTTTCTCTATTTTGTTTTCTTTAAAATATATTATTATAAATGTTTTAAGACATACATTTTTAAATATACATTATAAATCTTTGATCCATCAAAGCTTCCTATGGTTGGAGAGACGAGAACTCAAGCATCTGTCTGTAAATTTGATCTGCTGCTATCAACATCTCTTTTTCAACATTTTTATATTCTCACTTAGAGACTCTATTATAACTCTTTTTACTTTGAAACTTTTCATTACTGAAATTTTCTTTTTAAAAATTAATGCCATAATTCTAAACACTAATGAGGTCATTTTAAAACAAGTGATTATTATAAAAGGTAAATGCTATAAACCTTAAAATTAAGACTTTTCTAAATATCAGATTGGACAGTCAATAAAGGAAAATGTCCAAGTCCAAGAAATCTCAGCAAGACTCAAGAAAGTAGAAATTCTACCTAATTTGAGAAAAGAATATTATAGCAAAGTGATGTCTGATGAACCATAACAACAACACATGTAGTATGAGCCATAATTTTTGAAATTTCGTTTTCCGTCTTAGAATGGGAACAGTGTTTGTCAAGGTACTGACATAATTTATTAGACAATAGGGAACACCAAATAACCTGAAGATATTTGCAATTCAAATGACATATTTTTCTTTCCCTGATATAATGACTGGCTTAACTTGGAACATTTTAGTTTTTGTTGTTGCCTCTAACATTTATAGATAAAATTTTACTTATTTTTTCTTTCTATTTTTTGATTTTTTGTTTATTTGTAGATATGGACAGATTAGTTTTCTCCTTATTAGTAGTATGTATTTGCATCTCTTGTTAAATTACTCACAACCATGTAAAGTATGTTGGAAAACAGACATATTGAAAATATGAGAAAATAGGCTGACTCTGATTTTTGAATTTCCAGAAGGAAAAACAGATTTATAATCTGCTTTATTAGGGCAGCTTTTCAAACAAATGCATATTAAATTGCTTCTAAAACAGTTCACACTAGAAACTTTCTTGAGTCTCTTCTATTTGTCAAGTACTATCTACTAAAAGTTAACAAATACATAAAACATATAATATATCCACAGCATGCAGTACTTTGTGGTGAGCTATTTTGTAAATATATGCTTGATGCTTATAAGACATTCCTGTATTTTTCAACAACCAAAGATAATTACTTGTGATTATCAGAAGAGAAAATACCCATAATTGTTATAACTATTCATCTTGTCCTGAAATTAAAATACCCTTATGGCTTACAGAATTGCTAACTATCTTATTAGCATAACAAAAGATATACATGATTGAAATAATTGTTTTATTATTTGATACATATATGTCAATCTCTTCGAGGTGGATTTTCAATGTGCTAACGGTATTTGATATACAAGAAATGTATCTTCTGCATAGCACCATAGACATTCTGAAAGAGATTCAGGCTGGGTTCAGGAAGAACCAGTAAAGTGGGTCAAATACTATCTCTAGGGTTGGAAACACAGTCATCTGATCAGATAAAAAAATGATTGCAGCTGTTGTCTCTAAACATGTAACATATGTTTCACAGTCTTTAGAGCAATTCCAAGCTCAAAGAGAAGTCCTAATATGAGAAATATCTAATTGTTATTTTAAAGACAATATAAACTACATATTATTTTATTTTCCTTTTCACTATTACCATGTTTCTCTTTTAAAAAAAATGACAGTGGCAGGAATATCTGATTACAGCAAAGCACTTTCAAGTATAGCAAAGTACTTTCTTAGATTCTCCTTAACTTGTGGGTTTTAAGACATAATAAGGCTGTTCATCATCTCCAGAAGTCCAGATCTCTGTGGCATTTATTTCTCTTCAACTGATCATGTTTCAGTCAAGTTATGTGAGCAAAGCAAAACATACATTAAAGAGCAATTTTAAAAGGCTTGGGTAGCAGTACAAAGTGCCATTTAATTTTTTTTTTTTTTTTACACTTTAAAGATGCTATTCTATTATGGGTTCCGGTTAAGAAAAGAGTGCCAACTAACTGAGCCTGGCCAGATTATAAAGCACTGTTTTTAAAAATCTTATTTCTAGCCGGGCTCGGTGGCTCAGCCTGTAATCCTGCTCCTTTGGGAGGCTGAGGTGAGTGGATTGCCTGAGCCCGCGGGTTCGAGACCCGCCTGGGCAGCGAGACCTCCTCTCTACAATAAATCAAAAAATCAGCCGGGCGTGGTAGCGCGCGCCTGTAATTCCGGCTACTCGGAAGGCTGAGGTGGAAGGATCACCGGAGCCCAGTAGGTCGAGGCTGTGGGGGCCGGGAGCGTCCACTGCACTCCAGTCTGGGCAATGGAGTGAGACTCCAACTCAAAAAAAAAAAATCTTATTTCTTTCTCCAGATGGTCTAATTCTTTTTTTTTTCTTTCTTTCTTTTTTACCTCACACTTTTAGGTAAGACTTTCATTAAAGTGTTTCACAAATTGAGATAAACTATTGATTTTTCTTTCAATACTCTAAAAATGAAAGGAACTTAATTAGTCATCATTATAGTTGAGATTGAGAAAAACATGAGGAAGAAATTCATGGTTATTCAATAATGAGTGCAATCTATTAAATACTTCTTTTCAACAAAGATTAAAATCAAACTTTAACGGATATCTAAAAATCAGTCCCTGAAGAAGGGGGCACCCTTCTTTACTACCAAGGTAAAAGTCCTATTTTCATGTATGCATATATGAGGAAAATCTTTTCAATTTTTCTCAAAACATAAAACAACTTTCTTCAAATAAAATATTTATATTACTATTTTTAAAGCCTGGGGAAATTCATACTTCTAACCACGATGAAGTAACAGCAACGAGATGAACTCTCTAGCTTGACACTACCGAACAAAACAGACCAAAAATGTATAAAACAATAGTATTCAAGACACAGTACAGCAAGCAATGTTGCACAGTGATCCTGAGAGAAGAGAAAGAAATAAGTGCTATGATTGCTTCAACTTACCGCACTGAGTGAAGTTCAAGGCCACAGCAGAGGAAGCACGTGCCAAAATGGAGCCAGGGAAGCTCTCTGTGTTGAAGGACAAAAATCAGAGTCCCTGGAGGACAAGATATTTGGAGTGTAAAAGAGAGAACACTGGAGAGAAGAGAAAGACACAGAAAGAGAACGGCACAGACCTGCAGAAGTTATTCCTTGAGTATTCAGTTGAAGACCGATCAACACAGGCATGTAAGGAAAGTACATGAAGCCAAGGAATAATTTCCTGAAAGGATTACAAGAGTCAGTTCACCTTATTTACAGAGGGATATACAATTATATGTTCTCATCAGCGGTCACAGAAAAAAGCTCAAGAATATGTATAGGAGAATAAGTACATCTAATATCCAACAAGCTAACATTCACAATGTCTACTAGACAATTAAATATTTCTCATGCTGTGATATAAAAAAGCTAAAACTCGTGACACACAATGAATAGAAATATCGATTGATCACAACTAGCCCACCAAATTAGCAGTCAAGGAAATTAAAATAGTTATTATAAATGTGTCTTTCACAGGGATCGGTGGAACTAAATAAATGGTTAATCAATTTTTGTCAAAGATGCAAAAACAATTCAAAGGAAGTTAATAAGTTTTTAACAATAATGCAATTATTCACAGCAAGTTCATAACCACAGGCAAATAAATGAACCTGGACTTAAATATCATACTTAGTACCAAAATTATTTCAATATCTACATCAAAGAATGAAGGAGAAACACCATATGATCATTTCAAGAGACAGTGAAAGAGCATTTGATGAAATTCAACATCTGTTCATGATAATTCTCAAAAGTTAAGTACTGAAAGAGCATACTTCAACATGATCGGGGTATTTTATTTAACATAGTACTGGAAATTCTAACCAGAACAATCAGACAAGAGAAAGAAAAAAAAAAAAAAAGAAAAAAATACATATTAGAAAATAAAGAAGTCAAATTATATTTAGAAAAATCTAAAGAATCCACCAAAAATTACTGAAATTGATAAGTGAGTTCAGTAAGTTGGAGGATGCCAAAACAGCACACAAAAATCCCTAGCATTTATGTGTGCAAACAGCAAAAAACAATTTTTTTAAAGAGATACTAAGCAAGCAATGTAATTTATAATACCTACAAATAATTTTTAAAACTAGTAATAAACTTAACCAAAGAAGTAAAAAAGCTCTACAATGAAAACTATATAGCATTGATAAAAGAAATTGAAGAGGACTCAAAAGAATTGGAGCATATATTGGAATAATCAATATTGTTAATATGTCCATAACTTTTAAAATGTCCTTATAATTCAAAGTGATCTACAGAGTCAATGCAAGCTCTATCAAAAACCTGATGATATTCTTCAGGGAAATATAAACAATAATTTCAAAATTGATATGGAACCACAAAAGATCCAGCAAAAATAAAAAAAACAGGAAGCATCACATTTTCTGACTTCAAAATATACCACAAAGCTATAGTAACCAAAACAGCATAATACTGACATAAAAACAAACACCAGACCAATGGAACACAACTTTTTTAAAAAATCACATGATTATAATAAACTTCTTTTTTAAAAGACCCAATGAACATATATTGGGGAAACAATAGTCTCTTCAATAAATCATGCTGGGAAAACTAGATATTCAAATGCAGAAGAATAAAACTAGTTTCCTATCTTTTACCATATAGAAAAAATCAAACCAAAATGGATTTGATATTTAAATGTAAAACCTGAAACTATAAAGCCACTAGAAGAAAACATTGGGAAAATGCTTCAAGACACTGCTCTGAGCAATGATTTCTAGAATAAAACCTCAAAAGCACAGACAAACAAACAAAAAGTAACAAAGGAGATCACGTAAAGCTAAAATCTTCTGCACAGCAAAGATAGCATTTGACATAGTGAAGAGACAGCCTATAGGATGGGAGAAACTATTTGTAAACTATTTAACTAAGACATTAATAACCAGTATATATAAGGAACTCAAACAACTCAATAGTAAATAAATACATAAATACATAATCTAATAAAAATACCCAAAAGCTCTGAACAGAAAGTTCTTTTAAAAAGACTTACAGAAGGCCAACAGATATGTGAAAAATTGTTCAACATCGCCAATCATTAGTGAAATGAAAATCCAAACTGCAAATATCAACTCACCCCAGTCAAAACGATGTTTTTCCAAGAAGACAAATAATAATAATAATAATAATAATAACAGATGCTGGGAAGGATACAGAGAAAGGGGAAAGATCATACATTGTCATTGGGAATGTAAATTAGTACAGCCATTATGTAAAACAGTATGGAGTTTTCTCAAAAAACTAGAAATAATTATCATAGTATCCAGCCACCTTGCTTTAGAATATGTAATGAAAAGCAAGAAAATTAGTGTATGGAAGAGATACCTGCACCCCCATGTTCTTAGCAAAACTATTCACAATAGCAAAGATATAGAATCAACCCAAGTATCCATCGATGGGTGAATAGATAAAGAAAATGTGATACATATGCCCAATGAAGTACTCAGCCATAAAAAATGTAACACTGCAATTTGCAATGACATTGACAGAACAGGAGACTGTCATGTTACTTGAAATAAGCCAGCTACATAAATACAAACATTGCATGTCTTCACTCGTATGTAGGAGCTAAAAAATTGGTCTTATGGAAGTAGTAGAATGAGGGTTACCAGAGGGTGGTCAAGATAACTGGAAAGAGGGATAAAGACAAGTGGGTCAGTGGTTACAAAAACACAGACAGAAGAAACAAGATATCGTGTTTGGTGTAGCACAATAGGGTGACTGTAAGTAACAAGGACTTACTATATGTTTCAAAATACAAGAGTGGATTTGGAATATTTCCAACCCCAAACAATAAATGTTTGAGATAATGAATATCCTGATTACTCTGATTTGATCATTACACATAATATGCTTATATCAAAATATTATATGTAGCCCATAAATACGTACAACTATTATGTATCCGTAAAAATGTTTACAAATTATCATTGCCATATGGATCAAAGATCTGAATGTAAAATGTAAAATTGTAAAATTCAGAGTTAAAATAAAGAAAATATCTATGGCCTGGGGTTATCCAAACAGTACTTAGGTAAGACACCAAAGGTTTAACCCACACAATTTTTAAAAATAGTAAATTGGGTTTTGTCAAAATTAAAGATTTTTTTTTTTCTCTGTGAAAGACACTGACGTTTTTTGTTTCTGTTTTTTAACTGGGCAAAGTGTGGATATATTTACAAAACTCATAATCACGATAGGATTTTCATTTCAAAACTATAAAGAATTACCAAAATCAACAAGATGCAAACTATTACAACAATTAAAAACAAATAAGGATATTTCACCAAAAAGGACATAGAGATGGCAAATAAATACCTTTTTAGAAGTTCGGTTTCAGGATCCAAAAAGGAAATTCAAATTAAAATCTCTATTTTTTTAAAGCAATTATGCACCCATGGATTATTTTAGCACATTGAATAAAAAAATATTTAATGGATAATACATCATAACAAAGTGGGATTTATCAATTCAAGATTGTTTAAATATTTAAAAATCAATCAATGAAATTAATCACATTAACAAACTAAAATAGAAAACATTATCTGAACAGACACACAAAATATTGACAAATTCAGTATACATTCCTGGTGAAAAATTCTCACAAACTGGAAATACCAGGAAACTTCCTCCACTTGCTGTTAGACATCATAGTGGTTATAAACTTCCACTGTCTAATGGTAGTAGACTGAATGCTTTCTCCAAAATTAAAGAAAAAAAGTAAGGATATCTTTTTTTTAAAACTATTTTCACATTATACTGGATATTCTAGACAAACAAATACAAAAATAAAACGGGGAAAGCATTCAGACTAGAAAGGAGGGGGAAAATCATATTATAGTGTCATAATTATCTATGTGGAAAACTCAACAGAACCTTCAAAAAAAAAAACTGCTAGAACTAATAATTTACCAGCAATTCAGGATATAATACTAATATAAAAACAAAATCAATTATAGTTTTATGTGCTACCAATGAACAATCAGAATGTAAAATTATAAAATAGTGTAATTTTCAATAGCATTGAAATACATAAAATATTTAATTAAAGATAAGTTTGATACATCTGTGAAAGACCTGTACACTAAAATCCGTAACACTTCCTGGGGAAAAAGTCCTTAATGAAAATGTATATTATGTTGAAAGGTTATAAAGTTTAAATGTTGTTAAATGTCAATTATCCCCAAATTGATACCTAAAATCAAGATAATCAAATATAAAACTACAGCAGGGTTTATTGAAAACATTAACAAAATGATATGAAATTCATCAGGAGATGAAAAGCATCTAGACTATCCAAAATCCATTCGAAAAAGAACAGTGTTGTAAGATTAACACTACATTTTCTTAAAAGTTAGTAGTAGCTACAGTCTTCAAGACAGTGTGGCATTATCATTAAGATAGATAAATATATCAATGTAAAAAATAGAGAGTGTAGAAATAGTCTCAGATATATGTGGAAACACTTTTCAAAAAGATGACAAAGGTAATTTAGAGGAGAAAGATTAGTCCTTTGAATAAATTGTGCTCAAAAACTGGGTGTCTATAGATAGATATCTATAGGTCTATCTGTATAAATAACTTTTTATTTCATACCTCATATCACTCAATTACTCAAAATTGATCATCTGCCTAAAGTATAAACTTAAATTATAAAATTATAAAAGGAAATATACAAGAATATATTCCTGATCATGGATAAGAAAAGATTTCTTAAATACAACATAAAACACATAATCCATGAAAGATAAAAGCGATAAAATAGATATATCAAAATTGAAAACTTCTGCTTTTTGAAAGACTCTAGCAAGAGAACAGCAAGAAAAATAATAGACAAGGAAAAAATATTTTGCAAATCACATATCTGATAAAAGATAAATCATTGTAAAATATATAAAGAAACTAAAATTTTCATACACTGCTGGTAAAAATGTAAAATAGTACAATTGTACAAATAGGCAATTTCTTAAAAAGTTAATCATATACAGATCATGTGATCTAGCCATTCCATTCTTTATATTAAACAAAAGGAAACAAAGCATAGTACATACAATGACTTATATAATTTTTTATTGCAGCTTTATTTGTAACACCCACAAAGTGAAAAAAGGCCAAATGTCTATCAACATGTGAATACATGAACACATTGTGGTGTAGCCCTGCACAGAATACTACCCAATAAAAGGGAATGAAATACTGACCCAGGCAAAATATGGATTAATTAAGAAAATGTTAAGCAGATGAATCTGGTTTAAAAAGTGCATATTGTCGAATCTTTAATATATACAATTCTAGAAAATGCGACTGAATATATAGTGACACAAAGTAAATCAGTAGTTGCTTGGAGACAGTGGAAGGGAATTGGGTAGTGACAAACCAGAGAAGGTTACAAAGTGATATGAGAAACCTCTCTGATAGATAGGGAGATGTTTAGTGCCTGAATTTTGGCAGTGACTTCCTGGGATTATATATAACTCAAAATATATTGAACAATACACTTTAAAGATAGAAGTTTAACTCATTTCTGTGCTTCTATCTAGTCCTCTAAATCTGTGATGTGCAAAAATTATTTTTAAAAGAAATCTATAGCATGAAATTCTGATGATTCATGTGAACTTTTCTACCTCATTATTACTCATGTTAGAAAATTAGCCAAAATTATCTTTTTGAAAATCTCTAATGTTTGAAAAATGACTCTCTACACAGATAATAGTATTTCCTGGTATTTTTCTAAGCAATGACTCAGAGACCAATGGATTCTGAAAAGAAGACCAGAAGATGATAAAGAAATCTTAAAAGTGCCTTTGTTTCACAATTAATAAATGTGGCATTCACCTTAGACCTTGTAAAGTATTTCTTTTAATCTACTTAGATTTAATTCTCTAACAGAACATCAATCTGAAAAAGAAAAATCCGATCAAAGAGTTACAAATGACTAAAATGTTCCTGGTTTTATTATAACTTAGTCTAAAAAAAGTAATATTTACCAAAGAATTTTTTACACTTAAAATTTAAAAATAAACAAGTCTCATTTCTAAACTTAGATGTAAAAAAGTGCAGAAAACCATAAAGAAGAAAACATTTCAAAACTGTTATACTACTAGTAAGAACATTTCACTTGTAATGAATCTATTAAGTTGGGGTGGAGAATCGCTATTTCTCCTTAAGCAAACATTGAACTATTTGTGTTTCTGCCCAAGTGGACTTTCAATTTGCCAAGCTGAAATAGCTCAGGGCCAAGATTCTAGAACTATGTTTGTTAGATTGAATTCACACAGCATATCTAAAAGCAAAGACTGACTGCATAGTAATAACAGTCAGGGCTGCTTAATCATGTACAAGGACAGGACAGAGAGGCCCTAGTGTGAGCAAGTACAGAGAGACAGAATTCTACCTATCCTTTGGAGCAATGCTGTGAAGAATGACTCAGGGAGGAGGGCCAGGACTTGGCATACCTCTCTGCAGAGAACCACAGTCACAAGTAGAAAGGTCTGAAGCTGGTTCTCACCTTTCCCCAAGCTGTAAAGAGAAAGTTGAGTGACTTTGCAGACTGCTCGGTGGGGTGCTGTCACTGAGACAAGAATGAGATGATCCTGCCAGTGACAGTTGAATTAGCAGCCCTTAGGTCCCCTAAGCAGCCCCATTTCAGGTCACGGAATTTCTCCTAGGCGTGAACACATGGCCTGATGACAAGAGTTCACAAGACTCATTGGTTTGCCGATCACTGGGAGCCTGCAGACGGTCTATCAGGAGAGTTCATGGGCCTCTGGGGAGATTGGCCGAGAGGATGGATGGGGTCGTGGGGTGTCATTTCACTCTGAATTATGTTTTCCCCTGCTCTCTACTTCGTAGAGGAGGCCTGGCCTTAGGGATAAACTGTAATTCACCCTGCAGGCTCTTAATCTGTACCTAGATTCAAGACACGTGCACAGAAAAAAATAAAAGTGTCAACTCTCACAATTCTGCCCAGGAGAAGAGTTTTATCTGCCCACTGGGATGGGATATAGCCAGAGATATTCAGCACTAGAAACACAGGAATCTGACAGCAGCCAGAAAAGTTCTGGATCAGTTGGTGTTCCAACAGCATTCTATGATAATGTTGATAAATTTTGTAAGTACATACTTAGAATGAGACTTACTTGAAACATGAAATGTACTTATGTGAAATGTGTAATATTATTATATTTATATGATATAATAGCTAAAATGATAAGCTTTGGAGTCAGACACATCTAGGTTCCAAAGTTGTTTTTTCACATATTTATTTACCAACATTTTTGATATTGTTAGATTATTTATAAAAATAGCAAAATACTTCAAACTCCTGTTTCCAAGATTTAATAAAATAATGTATGCTGAAATGATTTGCACAAAGTATTTTTGTATGTAGACCCATTAAATTGCCTTTATTTTGCATTTTTTTAAGGCTCAATAAGATAGAAGTTTATATCTTGCTTACAACATAATTCAGGAAGTTTCCAGTTTTACCATCTTCAACACATGATTTCTTTTTTATTATTATTATAAAGATGTGGGGTACAATTCAGGGTTAGGTACACAAATGTTGATTATGCAGGTACCTTTGTTGATGAGGTATGCCCCTCCCTTCCCAGCAGTTTCCCTCAACTGCCAGTTTCACCTCCCCTCCCTGACAGTTTCCCACTACTGCCAATCCCTTTCTTATTGTGTTATAATTGTTAAAGGTCCATTTATGAGTGAGAACATACTCTGTTCTTTGTTTCTGTGATAAATCACTGAGTATGTTCAACTCCAAATCCATCCAAGTTGCTGCGAAGTCCATATGTTTGTCCTTCTTTATGGCTGCATAATATTCCATTGTGTATATGTACCACATTTTTAAAATCCAGTTCAGCTTCAATGGGCAGCATGGTTGATTCCATGTTTTTTGCTATTGTGAATAGAGCTGCAGCAAACATATATGTGCAGGTATCTTTTTTGTAGAATGAGTTAAGTTCCTTCGGGTATATTCCCAATAGGGGAATTCTTGGGTCATGTGGAAGGTCAATTTCTAGTTCTTTCAGAAATCGCCACACTGTGACGATTTCTGAAATTGCCTTTATTGAAACCAATAAAAGAAGCAGGATTCTTGCTGTTGTGAGACAGAACAGTAAGAATAATAGATTTAACTGTAAATATCATGTGGAGGCCAGCTGGATTAAAACTTTGCTTAATGAGTGCCAGAACCTATGTTTACTGAGGCACTCAATAATAGATTTGAGTTCATCATATGTCAGACCCTAGTATATAGATCAGTGACCAGTTACCATGTATCAATGATGGTGGACATTGCCATTCTGGTAGTCTAAAATATAATTTGCATTATCCTCCAGGAGATGATATAATGCATGACCTTTCAAAATGTCAACTTTATTGCCAGGGTGTGATGTTATTTATTTGCCTAGAGGTGTATGACTCTGATTCTTATCTGTCCATCTATGTATCCATCCATTTATTTACTAGGAGTGTGTGATTCTTCAGTTTAGGAAGAAGAAGGCATTTCTGACACTGAGACGGGTAACCACAATCAGCAGTTTCATTGAATTACTGTTTTTTGATTGCTCAAATTTTATTGTAGTATGAGGAAGGCCATTTAAAAAGTAATACATTTAAATGAAGAGGGACTTCATGGTAAACATAGTAGCTACAGTCCTATAAAAAAGTGTTCACAGAAAAAAATGCATTACAGTCTGCGAGACCATTGTCCCTGTGGTATTGTATGCTCTGATGCCATGAAGACACTGCACCATGTCTAGGGTCACAGATATGCCTTCAATGAGTTCCAAACACTCCTCCACTCTGGAAACTCAGTATGTCCCCAAAGCTTGAGACCTTTTCTTTTCTACTGGAGAAGAATAAGAAAAGGGCTTCTCCAGAAGTGTAGAAAAGTCCAGTCCCACAGCAAGCTCTACCCTCTAAATTTGTGCCATGCCATTTATTTATCCTGAGCCTTAACTTTCTTGTTTGGAAATCTAAGGATAATGTGTGTTTGATCGAGTCGCTGAAATATGATACATGCTGATCACATTTGGTTAACATGATTCAGCAAGGACTCATAAATGCTCCTGAAATTGCAACCAAATTCAGATAACATGAGGGAAATTGCTATCAAATGAGTGTTTTTGAAGAAAAAACAATCTATGATGAGAGCTAAAAAGGTATCCTGTGTAATGATATGAGAAGGAAAGTAAACCCACTGTCACTGGAAAATGAAGACTAACCTCTAAAAAGGATGAGGAGGGACCCTTAAGAAAACATCACTCTGATGGGGCTAGATTTACAATAGATTGGGTTAAGACAAACTGAACACTCAAACCTTCTTTGACATAATCATAAAGTCAGTTTATTTAATGTCTACTGAGGGTCTAGCACTGCCTTAGTGCCTGAGTAAGAGGCATGGGCTTTGTACCCAAAGGGGTGTCTAAAAAGTCATATTAGCATAGGTCAGTGAATACCAAGGATATACAAAATGACCCCCATGTCCCTGCAGGAGTGATATTAATAACTGGTCTGCTTTGTACAGCAGGCATCTTCCCCAGAATCCTACGTATATAATTGTATGATGCATGTAACAAAATGGCTATTCATGTCTCCACTGCCCCTGCCACCTTCCTTAGTTTTAAGTTGCTACTATTTTTATTTATTTTTCTATTGTGAAAAGAAACATATATCATAGAATTTGCCATATTAACCATTTGAAAATGTCAGCTTCAATGGTACTTAGTCCTTTCACAATGATACACAGCCATCACCACTCTCTGACTCTAGAACACCATCATCACCCCAAAAGAAAGCCATGTACTCATCAGGCACTCACTTATTATTCCTTTCTTCTCTCAGTAACCACCAATCAGTTTTCTGTCTCTATGGATTTGTACATTGGGGATCTTTTTCATGTAAATCAAAGTGTACAATACATGGTCTTTGAGTTTGGTTATTTCACTTGGCCTAGTGTTTTCATTCTTCCCCATGTTTTGGTGACTGAGAAATATTCCCCTTTATATACACACTGTATTTTGTTTATCCATCCAGCAATTGGTGAACATTTTGGTTGTTTCCACCTTTTGATTATTGTGCATAATGCTGTTATGGATATTTGCAAATGAGGATCTTTTAATAAGCTGTTAAAATTTTAATGTCCTTTTCATCTTCTATACCAAATCTCAGCTCTAAGCTCTTCTCTCAACATGGTATTTGGTCACCACTCCCCCTTTTGGGGCAACCCGTAAGTTTTACATGTACCTTATGACCAAGGCTGCCACACACCTCTGGGCCTTTGTTCTTGTTTGCCCACTGCTTGCAGTGTCTTCATTAGCTTGTTGCACCCTTACTCATTTACTGGTTTTTCAAGAAATAGCTCAGTCATCACCCCCTGCCAGAAGTTTTCCAGGTCTTCTTTGTTTGTTCTTTCTCATCTAATACTTGTATACACTCACTGATAGGCCATTTCCATCCTGTTGCACCCACTTAAGTGAATACAGGTCTCTCTACTAAACCAGGAGCTTCAGGGAGGTATAGACTATATGAGATTCATGTGAATTCCAGAAGACTATATGTGATCCATGTGAATTCCAGAAGAAAGTTTGGCCACATAGTAAATACTCTGCCGAAGTATGATGAAAAGTATATTAAATGTCCAATCTTTAAGGGGCATTTGCCTTTCATCTCTCATTATGTCTCTCTACCCCCATCAATTAAACTTTCAAGCTCATCTCCTGAAAACAGATGATAGGAAAAAATCAAGGTCTAAAGAAAAACAATGAATATGGTCAGAAAAGATGAGGACAGTTTGTGGCACTTCCATCCTTATCTCCTAGAGTCCATGTCAGTTGACTTTGCTTGCTAAGTTCTTAACACAGACTAAAATAGACTCAGGTATGATAGTAAAAGGTTAAGCTTTAAAGCCATGACATCTTCCGGACACTGACCATGCGATCTTCATATGAATATAATTTTGACTCAACAAATTAAAATATTCAGTGAAGTAGGTTATAAAGAGATTTTTTACCACATAGATTAAAATATATTCAAAATGCATTCATCATCAGCTCTTACATGGCTATGGTAATAAGGGATACAGTTGTATATTTTATTTCAAGTGGTAAACTCACTGTTTTCTCACCCCATCAGACTATATGTTTGAGACATGAAAAAGTTCAATCATTACTTATTTTGAGAAATGTTCCTGGCTATTCCAGTCTGATTTACATGTCCTTTTTTTCTGCCTTCATCGCACCTTTTATATTTCTCTCTCATAGCATCTGCCACTATCTTGTGTGCATAGATATGCTTGTCTCTGTTCTCTAGTAAATTGTAAGCTTTATGATGGTAGAAGCCGTGTTTTACTTATAGTGATTAATACAGTGTACTGGGCATAAAAGTTGTTCAATCAATGATGTTGAATGAATTTCACACATTTAATCAAGTTTTATGGAGACCTGCTATTATTAGATAACAATGCAACAGTCAAGTAGTCATGAGCACTAGATTTAAAACATGTTGCAGAATGATAATTTAGATGGTCAGAAACAACATTTTGCCATTAAAATGTGGAGTAAAATAAGGTTTTAGTCAATGACAGCATTGTTAAGACATGGACTTGAGGAAGGCTGGTTTGTAGAGAGGTTATTATAGAAATTTGTGCACAGAAGTCTCAGCCATGTTCCACCTTCTGGAAATGATGCTTGCTTTAAAATCACTTCTCAATTAAATAATGAATTTAATTTTAAACAACAGGAAGTGTCTTTCTCATTTTATATTTTCTGTAGCAGTTTGGAATTATAACAATTACCATCACTCAAAACTGACAGGATCAAAAACAAGAACACTTTTCAGTTCATGACTTTCAACTCAGAAGACCCTCAAGAATAAGAATAAAAAATAATGTTGTTAAATTAAACTTCATTACTAGTTTGGAAGGGGAAGGGAAAGGTATCAAATCCTTACATCCAATTTGATAGAATCATCTGGCAGATCATAAATTATACCTTTGCATCGTTAATACTTTTTGCAATATATTTGTAAATTTATAAAATGAACCAAAAATATACCATATGCTAGAATTACAATGACTTCATAATTGGTAGTAAGTACAATTTTCAAGTTATTAAATAAGCTTTTATAAACTATATTAACCAAGTAGTTGTAAGACAACACCTACTCAGAAAAGAGCTAATGGAGAGTTCTTATTTAAGGATTCACAGATGAGTAGAAAAAAGATGATAAATTATTTTCTAATTGTCTCTAGTGAGTTTGTTGGCAGTGAAATTAAGAAATTTAAATTAGCTAAAATAACTATAGAAAAAATCACTACTATAACGTTCATTAATATTTTTTATTATAAACTCTAATTTGGGAGGATTTTGGGGGGTGGGTCATCTTACCTATCATTAAACACAATTTGGGAGGACAACAGAAATATATGTTTGTTTTCTGCTATTTCCCTCTCCATGAAAAGCTTTTATAACCATAATCTTCTCTCAGTATTATAAGTCATTTTGTAAAGACTAACCTTTAAGTTTGGTAAAAGTTACTTATTTGTGTCTTTGCCCTTTTGAGAGTTTTTTTTTTGGGGTATATAACGAACCTAAAATAGTATGCATTCTTTAGTCTCTGAAGAATGAATGTGATTTCATTGAATTCATTTCTTGTTAATAAATCAATTTCAAAAGAATGTGATTCTAATGTCATTTACTAACTCTTAATATCCCATAAAATATATCTTTGCTTTGTGTTTAATATGATATTTCACATTTAAATAGCATGTTCATGGTATTTATTCCACATATTTTCACTTTAGGCATTTAAATATGCTAATAAAATCAGCCACTGATTTCATATGAATGATCTTTGGTTTTCAGTTAAAGGTGCTACTACTATTAATTGCATCTACCTACTCCATCACAAAATCCAAGTTCACACTTAAATTTTGAATGTATTTACTTACCTTCTCTGTGTAATGAAGAAATCTGTTTTTATTTCTGATTTTAAGGTATTATAGTTTCACACATGCAAACTTTTTTGATAGCAGTATATGGTGATATATGAACAAAGAATCAAAGAAGGGAGATATTGGTATAGGTGTGAGGGAACATGAATGCTTCAGGGAGTAGGATAGACCTCATCCAGACCTGGAAAGACAAGTACATTTGAAGGAAAAAGGAAGAAATAAAAATTAAAGTTTTTAACAAAGCCTACAAGGTTCTACATTGCATAGGTCCTGCTATCCTCTTGCATACTGGGGTCCAGCCATGACCTCAGAGTTGGAGCCTGGTAGCATGTTGATTCTCCTGCCCAGAACGTTTACCTTCATCTGGTAAACTCATCTTATGGGACATATCTTTAATGTTAGCTTCTCAATAAAGACTTCCTTTGAGAATGACAGTTTCAAATTATGAACAAGGTCTATCTGTTACATGCTCATTACACCTTCTGTTTTTCCTTAATAGTACATAATGTATGTTCTAATTATGTATTTATTCATGTGATGATTTGATACCATATATCGCTACTCAACTGACAACTTCATAAGCAGAGATTGTTATATTAACCTGTGTTCTGTATCCTGAATACCCAGAAGAGTTCTTGATATGTTAAAGTACTTCATGGTTTTTAAATGAATAAAATGACAGAAAGCAGAATGCTAAAAAGTTCAGCAGTATACCATTTCAATCTTACAGATTACTTTATGGTGTAGAAGAAAGAACATAACTTTTGGGGTCAAGCCAAACTTGATCTACATTCCTGATTCTATTGACTTGCTCTGAACTTCAGCTTTCTCATACGTAAAATGGGTATGGTTATTCTACCTTGCAGGTTTGTTATCAGGATCAAATAAAACAATAAATGCAAAATTTCTAGTACATTGCTTAGCATATAATGATAGTTTCTGGTCTTTATGTACTAGTATTAAATATATGGTAATGTGTCTAAATTACTTATTAGTAATATACTTTGAAATGTATAAAACTTTAGCTTAAAATGCTAAACAAATCAACTCAAATCATTTATTATTTATGTGAACTCAAGTTTCTCAAAATTATTTTCCACACCTCGGAAATTAACAAACATAAACTTTTAGTAGACTATTTCTACTTTTTGCCTTTTAATTTAATTTGGCTGCATGTTACAGTTTTCCATGTTTAAGTTTGATAAGAAACAATGAAGATGATCATTTAACACAGATCTCAGAAAGCTTTGATGGTCTGCTAACCCTGTATTGGGGAATTAGGCCAGTAAATAGTAAAACCTCTGTGTGTGTGTGTGTGTGTGTGGTGTGTGTGTGTGAGAGAGAGAGAGAGAGAGAGAGAGAGAGAGAGAGAGGGAGAGAGAGAGAGAGAGAGACAGGAAAGAGAGAGAGAGAGAGAGAGAGAGAGAGAGAGAGAGGAGAGAGAGAGAGAGAGAGAGGCAGACAGAGACAGAAGCAGAGACCAAGAGAACAGATAGGGTTTCCAAAGAGATTGACTCACAGGATGCTCTTGAGAAAGTATAAATTTGGATTATCCGATCAAGCCAACCACCCATGAGATTGATGGCCCATGATAAGAGATAAGAGATGCAATTCCAATATTGGCTAGCATAATGTCTGTCTATTTAAATATTAAAGAGATGTTTCATGTGTCTAAGTTGGGTCCAGTTTCTAATGAAAGAAATTACTTTCAGATAAAGCAATAACTACCATCTTCCATTTTAATGACATTTAATGAGAAAGAATAATATTCATTTATGCTAACTTTCTTAGTGATTTTTAGTTAGTAAAACTGCATCATTCATAGTTTGTTCAGAATAAATGTACAATAAAACCTTTCCTAGTTCATTAATTTCTCAGAAAACAAAATAAATGTAAAGTCAATAAGGAAATACATGTTAAATTGGCACTTAATAAACATTTACCTATGTATCAGAAAAATGCTATAATTTTTTTTTTTGACTCAGAGTTTCACTCTGTCCTCCAGAGTGGCAGTGGCAAACTCATGATCACCTCAGCCTCGACCTGCTGGACTCAGGCGATCCTTCCGCCTCAGTCTTCCAAATAGCTGGAACTAGAGTCACACGTCATTATGCCCAGCTCATTTTTCATTTTTTGTAGAAAGGCGGTCTCACCAAGTTGCTCAGACTGGTCTCAAACCCCTGAACTCAGACAATCCTCTTGCCCTCAGCCTATAATCTTAAAAATATTTACCCACAATTATTTTCTGGAGAATATTTTTTCAAATCCACAAGTACTTTTGGATCTTGGACTAGTATCAAGATGAATTAAAAAAAACATTTCTATAAATTTAAAGTGTTTTATTTCTTAAATCCTTCATCTATCATTTTCTTGAAAGAAATATTAACTTTCCCTCTTTAGAGCTGAAGTGACTATGTGTGGAAATATAGTAGTGAAACTTTTAAACCTTTGATTTATCTCAAACTAGGCTTTCTTGAAAAAACAACTACCACTGGAAAGCGTAATCAAACTTTTAATTTCTCCTTCACTAGAACTTCCTCCTGAAAATCTGCATCACCCTCAACTCGGTTTATCATGGCATTAATTTGTTTTTAATTTTCTTTTTAAACCCAAAGAATTGTTGCTATTAAAAAAATCAATTTAATTCAGAGAAACTTCCAATAACATATATCAAGTAGTTCCACTAAATAGATATCTATGTACTAAATAGTATGCATTATCATAAACCACAAATGATGAATGCAATGATGATTCAAATAGGGAAGTGTGGAGAAGGAGACTGTAATGTAGCTCTTTTCTTGATATGATTATTGTATACTATGTATTCAGATTGAGATAAAGCTAAGGCAAAATACCTCCATATGTAAGTGGCACTATTCTGTAGTCCGTATTTTCTGATACATAATTAAGGCACAACACCCAAATAAAACATGAAAACAGAGAGATTTAGAAGTCAGCAAGGAGAAAAGATTATTTATCAATAATTTATTTAAAAAACAAAATTTAAAATATTGCAAAACTATATGTATATGTGTATATCTAACACTTAAGTATGCTTGGGTAATATCCAGAAATTTTAAGTTTTATATATTATATGGAGATCATAAAATGTACTATATTGCTCCCTGGGCAGTACCTTTTCTATTTTTCTAGTATCTGTTTGAAGAAGATTTTTTAAAATTTCAGGTTAGAAATTCCAGGAAGTTCCCTTTGAGTGAGTATTTAATATCTACCCACGTTACAAAATTTGTATTTTTAGATACTAAGAAAAACTTTCTTCAGGTCAAATTAACTTGTCAGGTTGATCTTGGCATCTATTCTTGAAACCAAAGCACTGCTAACTATTAAGTATATTCTGAAGCTAACAGGAAGTGTAAATTGCTCTTGTTGGGTAAAAATATCCTGCTTACCTTAACGAAAGTAAATCTGAGTAGTTTCAGGAAAGAGAAAGAAAAAAAAAAGAAAAAAAATATGTGCTCATTATTTTTAAAGATGAGAGAAAACGCTGGTGCTCCAATGTCACAAACTAATTTATGAAGTATTCCCTAAGCCACCTTTTTCAAGCCTAACTGGAAAACAGGCAAGCTGTTAATTGCTGGCCTTCTTCCTAAGGTCAGCTAGTGACAAATTTGGTTTTCCTTAATATTTTAGTCTTCCATCAGAAAATGTGTGGAACTACAGGCTCACTTCTACTTTGAGGACTCGGCTATATCTGTGCATTGTTTACATCTAGATAAAAAATAAATTCTCTAATGTGTGAGACAATCCAAACATTCATCGTGAGTCAAGTAAAGGTGTAACTTTTAGTCCCATGTGTGAAAAGTTGATGGCATGATCACAAAAAGGGTTATCGTCTGTCTGCTTTGACACAGAGAAAAAAAACTGATTTCCAAAATAAAAGATGAAAATAAAAACTGGCAAAGAAATATATGCCACTATTTTTAGAAAATATATTTTGTCTTATACAATTCTAACTTCCTACTTGAAAACAGAGACACGAGAGGTCAGAAGTTGAAACAATATATACTAGACCTCATAAAATATATGGAAATTAATAGTAAAACTTTTGGATCATCATAAAAAATTAAATTTATTTAAAATACTACTGAGAAAAAAGTACAAATACTTGAATAAATTTCAAGAGAGAAAGAGTAAATATTATAAAGATGGCAGTATTTCCCAACTTAATTTATAGGTTGAATACAATTCTATAAATTATCCTTAGATCTTTCTTTTTTTCTTGGAAAAATCTTAAAATGGTCAAAAATACTCTTTCTAAATATCAGTAAGAATTCCTGGACCTTTTAGCTATTAAAACACATGGCAAATTATAATAATCAAAAGAAACATTAAATAGTAAAAATTTCAAAAATAAAAAGTTTTAACATAAGTTTATGATATGGGTGAATTTCTGATCTCTGGGTAGGTAAGAATTATTTTAAGTATGCAACAATGGGGGAAAATAGTTGTAAATAGAAGATTAAAATAATGTGAGGTATTACTCAGCTTGGACACATATATATTTTGAAACCTCTTTAAACATAACCATAAACAAAATTTAAAAGTATGTGAAACAGGGCAAAACATGTGTAAGTTAGTATATGAGTTAATGTGCAACTAATACTGAAAGTAACACCAAACATTTTCAAATCATTAAGAACTGTTGAGTACACAAAAGAAAAATTGAAAGTGTGAATCATTAATTAATCCATTGAAAAAATGCAAATACCAATTAAATTGTAAAATATTCAGTTTTACTAATAATCAAAGAAAGTATCATCATAGTTATAATGAGTTTTCAATTGTGTCCATCAAATTGGCAAAACCCCAAAAGTATTAGTTTTTGCAATAGTAAAAGAAAGTGAGTTTTCTCACATGGCTAGTAAAAATATAAACTTGGTGAGCACTGTGGAATAATATTTTTACTGCTATCTATATTTGTATCTATGCATAGATATTTTAAGATTTTTAAACAATTTTTCATTTTAAAGATGTGGGGCACAATTCAGGGTTAGGTATACAAATGGTTATTGTACAGGTATATTTTCAGATTCTTAAAAGTGTTTATAATCTTTGACCCAATACTTCGGTGGGACTTAAGCTAAATAAAATAAGCATAGATATAAATAATTATGTAAAAATTTTATCATATTGTTATTAAATTGCCAAAAAGTGACATCAGCACAAATGTCCAATATTGTCGTCATATACTGTGATATTTATATACAAAGAAAACCCATTAACATAACAATTACAAAGATAAGAATTGCAAATGTGATAAATTGTTTAGATTTTGATGTTATATAACATAAGTAGATATTGTGTTTTTATATATTAAGAAAACAATTTTATAAACACTATAAAATAGCAAAAAATGAAACTTTAAAAAGAATCAAGAAACTTTACCTCTTAAAATAATAATCATTGCAGAAAGACTGATGAGTAATTTTTAGTTCCTTTTTTGTATCAGTTAAAAAGCAGAGATTTTCCTATTGAATAAATGTCTATGAGAAACACAAAGATCAATGTTGGAAAACTCACACTATCTAATATATTATCTGTATGTATTTAAATGTACACTAAACCAAAATTATAGTGCTGGCATCACGACAGATATAGATCAATAGAAAAGAAAAAAACTAGGAATAGGACCACATATGTATAGTTAACTGGTTATTCACAATGGTTCCTAGATAATTCAGTGAGAAAGAATAGTGTTTTTCAATAGATGGTGCTCGTAAAATTTGACATAGATGTGCCAAAAAGTAGTAATAACACTATCCATACCTCATACCAAATACAAAACTGAATTCGAAACGAATTTTTTAAATGTGAGATAAGATATATTTCGACAAGAAAACATGGGAGAAGGTCTTTGTGACAGTTTAAGGAAAGATGCATGATACATAAGTTTTAAAAATGATAAATTGTACTTCAACATAATTGAAACCTTTGTTCTTAGGATGATACCCTAAATAAAATGAAAAAGACAAATTAGAGATTTTGTCAAATTATTTGCAAAGCACAAATATGTGGAAGTGCTGTATACAGAAGAATTTTGTATTAATTATAACTCTTACAAATCAATAATAAAGAGTAAAAAACCCACAAAAATAGGTTAAAATTTGAATAAAACTTTAAAAAATATACAAAAGTATGAGTAATTAGTCCATGAAATATTTTCAGCATTTTAAGTCATTAGGGAAACTAATAAAACTGCTCTGAGATACCTCTATATGCCTACTAGATGGACTAAATTAAAAAGACTGACATTAGCAAACACTAGTAAACAGTTAGAGTAACTGGAATTCTCATACATTGCTGATGGGAATACACTTAGGGAAAAGCTTGCCAATTGCTCATGACCTTAAGCATAAAGAATTGTATGACTTAGAAATCCCAATACTAGGTACTGAAATTGAAAACATATATCTATAATATCTATGCTTGAATATCCACAGCAGTTTTATTAAGTACAGCTGAAATGTGAAATACGATTCAAATATCCATCAGCTTTCTTGTGTTAACAAATCGTGGTGCATCCATATAGTAAAATGCTACTCAGTATTTAAAAGAAAAAGAAACTACTATATATGCAAAAATATCGATGATTGTTATAAATATTATGCTAAATGAAAGATGCCAGAAATAAAATTCCCCATATTGTATGAATCCATTTATATAACTCTAGAATAAAACAAATCTAGAGAAACAGAAATTGGACTTAAGGCAAGATGGTGATGGGGCAGGTTGGTTCGTGAGATTCTCCGTAAAAGTGAGTACCCATAAAGACTCTTGCTCTCCCCTGGTGGTGCCTACTTCTGCCACTGCCAGACTGCTCTTCAGCCAGTCACACAGGCCTGCAGGCTGGCAGAAACTGGTCTCAAACACTGCTCTGTGCCACTGCAGCCGGAGCCACCACTGCCACCGCTGCACTGGCATGTGGGCTGAAGGCCCCTGGTTCCACACACCACACTGCTGATGTGGCCGCCACCACTGCTCCCTCCCACAGTCGCTTTCTCCTCCCACCCAGGTCGGCCCTCAGCTCCCAGCCCCATGGAGCTCCAAACTCCCACATCTGCTGCACCGCCCCACCGCACTGGTGCCAACCAGTTCCACACTGACCTGCAGCTCCTGGCTGTCTCGCACTCCTCTTCTGGCTGGAGGGTCCAGAGAGCTGCTGGAGACCTGAGACCAGGCAGAGATTTGTATTGCCGCACCCAGCTCCACCAGCCTCCAATTGGGACCTAAGGTAATAGCATCAAACTGGGAGAGACAAAAGACCCTCCCCAATGCTAGATTGGACACAAGTCAGATCTGACTGGCAGACTTCCCACACAGCAAGCGGACTGAGTCCATATCTGTTCCACCCTCCCCCTGCAGCAGATCTGGGACACCAGATCCTAGCTGTGATCCACCCTACCAGCCTGCAATGAGAGCTAGAAATCAGAGCTGAAAAGAAATTGAACTTATAGTAATGATCTAAGTGTGTGCTTGTTTCCCTTGTTTTTATTATTTTATTTTTATTCTTTGTCTGTTTTGCCCTTCCTTTTTTTTCTCTCTCTTTTCCTCTCTTCTTACTGTTATTGATAACATCCTCATGTTTGTGTAGGAGAATATTATCAATAAGGAGGTTGATTGGCTTCTGTGTCTGTATGATTGTATGTTTTAGTTTATTTTTATTTTTATCTTTCCTGTCTTTGTGTCTCTTTTCATTTGTTAATTGGTACATTTGTCTGTTTTCCCTCTCACTCTTCTCACTCTCTGCCTTCCTCTTTCCCTCTCCCCTGTTCCATTCTTTTCATTTTTCTTGCCCCATTTTGCTTTCAGGGAGCAAACCTATTTCCCCACTGTATGGGCAGATTGCAAGGCAATGGGAAATGGGCTCCAGGGTATCCATACACTTGTCAGTGTATCCTGGGGTCTGCAGATAGATTCTGAATCACGGTTTCCCCCTCAATTAAATCTCAAAACTGCAAAAATGTATAGCCCATAAGGGAGAATAGGAGATCAAGCGAATAGAAGTAAAAGCAACCCCACCACCCCAAAAAACAGAACTAAAGAAGAGGGAGAAAAAAGGAAAAGTGGGGAGGAAAATATACACAAATGAAGAAAAAACAAAAGAAAAATATAGGTCTCACACAGACTCCTGGGAGATCAGACACTGAGAAAAAAGACTTTGGAATGCAAACAATGAAGAGCCCCAGAATGACTGCTCACATACTACAAACACAGACATCAAGAAATTAATAGAGAGAATAAAAAGTATTGAGGAGAGACAAGAGGAAAATAGGAAGGAGTTGATAACTGAGATAACAGCAGTAAAGAATACTGTGATAGAAATAAATAACAAACTAATAAGCATGAAAAACACAATTAGCCAAGCAGAAGAAAGAATCTCAGAGCCTGAGGACCAAAATAAAGAACTAACTCAAACTGTCCAAATGTAGGAAAAAAGCTAAAAAGACAGAATAAAACTTTCAAGAGATGAGCGATTACTTCAAGAGACTGAACGTAAGAGTAATTGGTCTTCATGGGGTGGAAAAAGAGAAAGAGACCACCCTGGAACAAACATTACATGAAATTATTCAAGAAAACTTCCCTCATCTCATCAGTGATATAAAAATCCAAACACAAGAGATTCAGAGAACCCCTGCAAGACAACAAATGAGAAGACAAACTCGCAGACACATATTAATTTGACTAAACAAAGTAGGTATAAAAGAAAAAATCCTAAAGGCAGTAAGAAAAAAAGGTCAGACTACCTATTGGGAAAGACCAATTAAAACAGCAGCAGATTTATCTACAGAAACACTTCAGGCTATGAGAGCTTGGAGCCCAATCTTCAAAGTTCTCAAAGGTAAACAATTTCAATCAAGAATAATCTACCCAGCTAGGCTGGTAGGGAGAATTATCAGTAGGGAGAATTAAAATCTTTCTCAGACATCCAATCCATAAGAACTTACATTGCCTCCAGACCACCTCTACAAGAAACTCTTAAGAAAATATTAAACACAAAAGAAAAGGAAAAAAGAATGACAACGTCTTCATAAGAGTACAGGGAAAAGATAGAAAACACATGTAAGTCAACGCAAAAACCAAAAGAAAGACAACAAACAAACAGGGACAACGACAACTCTATAAGAGCCACTTGACAGGGATAAACCCTCACATTTCAATAATTAACCTGAATGTGAATGGACTAAATGGACCACTGAAAAGACATAGAAAGGCAAAATGGACAAAATATGAGGCAACAATATATTGTCTCCAAGAGACTCATCTCACCAGAAAGGACACTCACAGACTCAAAGTAAGAGGATGGGAAGTAAAATTTCAGGCAAATGGAATAGAAAAGAAAGCAGGAGTTGCAATCTTAATCTCAGACAAAATACCCTTTAAGCTATCAAAAATTCAAAAAGATACAGAAGGGCACTACATAAGGATAAAAGGTTCAATCCATCAACAAGAAATAACCATCCTAAACATATATGCACCAACATAGGAGCACTAGCTTTCATAAAACAGCTTATAGGCAATCTTTAAAAAGACATTGACTCTAACACTATCATAGCTTGGGATTTTAATACTCCACTCACAACCTTAGACAGATCATCAGCACAAAAATTCAGCAAGGAGATCCAGAACCTCACAGTGACTCTCGACCAAATGGACTTAATTGATAACAACAGAACACTCCACTCAACAACCATAGAATATACACTCTACTCATCACCACATGGAATGTACTCTAAGATAGACCACATCCTTGGCCATAAATCAAGCATAAACAAATTTCATAAAATTAAAATTTTGCCATGCACCTTCTCATACCACAGTGGAACAAAAATAAATATCAACACCAACAAAGTTTCCCTAAAACCCACAAAGACATGGACACTAAACAGCATGATGCTAAGCAACTTCTGGATCACAATGGAAATCAAAACAGAGATTAAAAGATGCCTAGACAAATGAAAATGAAGAAACAACTTACCAAAGTCTCTGGGATGCCACAAAAGCAGTAGTAAAAAGGGAATTCATATTTCTACAAATGCACATGAAGAAAATGGAAGAATCACAAATTAACAGCCTAACAAGTCACCTAAGAAGCTGGAAAAGCAAGACCATCAAAACCCTAACTTCAGCAGAAGAATCCAGATCACCAAAATAAAAGACGAAATCCAGGATATAGAAGACAAAAAGACAATACAAAAAATCAACAAGACAAAAAGCTGGTTCTTCGAAAGGATAAACAAGATTGATGGTCCCCTAGCTAGACTGACCAAGAAGAAGAGAGAAAAAGCTGAAATAAACATAGTCAGAAACACAAAAAATGAAGTAACAACTGACTCTGAAGATTATCAGAGATTACTAAGTACACTTGCATGGAAACAAACTTGAAAACCTAAAGGAAATGGAGGACTTTCTGACATCACACAACCTCCCTTGGTTGCAACAATAAGAAATTGAGACCCTAAATAGACCAATACAAATCTAGGAAATTGACTATGTCATAAGAAAACTACCTACAAGAATTAAGCCCTGGACCAGATGATTTTCCAGCAGAATTCTACAAAACATACAAGAAGAAACTGATACCAACCCTAGTGAAAGTATTCCAGACGATTGAGAAAGATGGAACTCTCCCCAAATCTTTTTATGAAGGTAACATCACATTGATACCCAAGCCAGGTAAAGACCCAACAAGAAAAGAGAACTACAGGCCAATATCTTTGATGAACATAGATGCCAAAATTCTCAACAAGATCCTAGCAAACCGGATTCAACAACATATTTCAAAAATCATCCACCACAACTAAGTAGGTTTCATTTCTGGGATACAAGCCTGGTTCATCATTTGTAAGACCATAAATGCAATTAAACACATCAACTGATATAAAAACAAAAGCCACAAGATTATATCATTAGATGCAGAAAAAGCTTTTGATAAAATCCAGCACCTCTTCTTGATAAAAACCCTCAAAAATCTAGGCATAGATGGATCATACCTCAAAATAGTAAGAGCCATCTATGAGAAACCCATAGCCAGCATACTGCTAAACAGACAAAAATTGGAACCATTCCCCCCGAAACAAGGATGCCCAGTCTTACCCTTCCTGTTCAATATAGTTTTGGAAGTCCTACCTAGAGCAATCAGAGAAGAGAAGGCAATCAGGGGTAGCCAAATAGGAAAAGAGGAAGTCAAGTGATCCCTCTTTACAGGCGACATGATTCTCAACCTCGAAAACCCATGAGAATCCTCCTTGCACCAATAAAGGACTTTGACAAAGTCTCAGGGTATAAAATAAATGTGCAAAAGACAATCGTATTTCTTTGCACCAATAATCAACAAACAGAAACCCAAATAGAAAGTACAATTCCATTCACCATAGCCACACACACAAAAAAAGAAATACCTTGGCAACATCCTAATCAGAGATGTGAAAGACCTTTACAATGAAAACTACAAAACACTGCTCAAAGAAATCAAAGATGACAGAAACAAGTGGAAAAATATCCCAAGCTCATGGATTGGAAGAATCAACATTGTTAAGATGTCCATTCTACCTAAGACCATCTACAGATTTAATGCAATACCCACCAAATTACCAGCAACATTCTTTTCAGACCTAGAAACAACAATACAGGAATTCATATGGAAACATAAAAAACCAAGAATAGCCAAAACAATCCTCAGCAAAAAACACAAAGCAGGAGGTATCACACCCCCAGACTTTATATTTGATTATAAAGCTACAGTACTCAAAACAGCCTAGTATTGGTACAAGAACAGGCATATGGAACAATGAAATAGAATTGCGATTCCAGAAGCAAAACCTCAATTTCTCAACTGACTCATTTTACAAAGCCTCCACCACCCACTACTGGGGAGAGGAGAATCTATTCAATAAATGGTGCTGGGAAAACTGACTGACCACATGCAGAAGATTGAAACAGGACCCCTACCTATCCCCATACACAAAAATTAACACTAAATGGTAACAGACCTTAATGTAAAACCTTAAATTACAAGAACTTTAGAAAATGCAAGAGACACTCTTATAGAATTTGGAACTGGCCTCCAATTCCTGAACGAAACCCGAAACCCACAGGTCATAAGAGAGAACATAGACAAGTGGGACTTCATTAAACTGACATGCTTCTGCAAAACCACAGAAACCATCAAGAGAGCAGGGAGAGCACGGAAAAAAATATATGCCACCTCCATGTCTGACAAAGGCCTGTAGTCAAGGATCTACAAGGTACTCAAACATGCTGAAAAACAAAAGAACAAAACAAAACAAAACAAAAACAGCCCCATTCCAAAGTGGGCAAAAGATATGGATAGACATTTTTCAAAAGAAGTCTTATGAGCAGCCAACAGATACATTAAAAAATGTTCAGTTTCATTATTCATCAAGAAGATGTAAATTAAAACTATACTGAGATACACCTAACTCCAGTCAGAATGGCCATCATCAATAACTCAAAAAATAGCAGATGCTGGAAAGGATGTGGCAAAAAGGGAATACTTCTACACTGTTGGTGGGAGTGTAAACTAGTACAGCCTCTGTGAAGAACAGTGTGGCGATTCCTAAAAGTTCTAAAAATCGACTTTCCATATGACTCTGCAAGTCCCCTACTGGGAATATACCTGGAGGAACTCAAATCACTCTATGAAAGAGATGCCTGCACACGTATGTTTATTGCAGCATTGTTCACAATAGTAAGATCATGGAACCAACCATGCTACCCCTCAAAATAAGACTGGATACAAAACATGTGGTACATATACACAATGGAATATTACGCAGCCATAAAGAAGAACAAAATCAAGAACTTCGCAGCAACCTGGATGGAATAAGAGTTTATAAATAAACACTGAGTGATCTCTCACAGAAACAAAGATCTGAGTATCACGTGTTCTCACTCATAAGTGGACCTTGAACAACTACCATAATATTATAACAACAGGATTGCCAGTAACGGGAAATTGCGGGGATTGGGGGAGTGGGGAGGTGGGATTGACAGTAGTCGAGATCTGCCTGAGCTAGGGCACACCTCATCAACAAGGGTACCTGCACAGTGAATATTTGTATACCTAAGCCTGAAGTGTACCCCACAATTAAAAAAAAGAAACAGAAATTAGATCAGTAGATGTCAATTTTGTTAAAATCTACCTATAAAAAGGAAAAAATTTATTGTATATTCAATCTAAATTAATCTGACTTAGAGAAATTTAGATTTTTATAATAATGTCTAATACTGCTGATATAGTTGTAATGAAGTTACCAGAAATACACTGTCACCTAATCACTCTGCTGAATACTTACCATTGTGAGAGAGGCAGTAACTTTACTAACATTTTCACAGCTATGGACATTAAATGTTATGACTTTTAGGTGACTTTTTTTCTAAAGCATAATAATTACTATGTGGGCTAACTCAGGGGCTCAGTGCAGCCCTACTGAGATTCACTCAGCATCAAAAAGTGAAAAAGTGTGAATTTTTGAAACATATTTTAAGTACAAATTCTATAGCTGCTTCTAAAATATATAGAAAATGGGCAGAATGCATATAATCTTTATGATCATAATTACTTGCCCAAAAGTGATCATCAGTATGAAAGAGATGACTTTTGCTAAGTCTCTAGTACAATGACTAGCACCTATCAGGTCTTCTCTTCGTATTGGTTCCTGCCCTTCACTTTGCCACTGCACTACTATTTCATTAACCGCCTTTGAACAGATACTCTTTCTCTTAATAGCATGGCCTCCTCTCTATTCCTCTCTCCTCATCCCAGTCCAAAACCTTATAGACATGTAGCCTCTATCTCTTCCACACCAAGAACATTCTTTTGGTAGCAAGCCTTGAAACATTCTTCTCAAATATGTCTTGAGTTCCTCCTATATTATTAGTGTCCACAATTCGCTTATTTAAAGCTCTCTTGTATTTTTCTTGTAGAGTTCTGAAATTGCTTCCTACCTAGTCTCCCAGACTCCAAATAGCTCTCTACATGCCTACCAGAGTATTATAAAACACAGATCTGATTATCACATTACTTAGCACCCTTTATTTGCTTGCCATATACTAGTCATACGAATTGTAAATTTAATAGCATCACGTATGAAACTTTTCATGATCTGATCCTTGCCTTTATCTCCAGCTTCCACTCCCCCGACAATATCATCAGTTCTACAGAATCTGTAATTTACCAAAGTAATATATATTTATCCTAGTGCTGACTTTACCCAGAGAGACTTATCTGTCCTCTCTCTCCCAGGTTAAATCACTGATATCCTTCATTATCAAACATTTTTCTCTTCCAGAAAAGTTTCTCTGACAAGCAAATCTATGTCAGTTTGATCTTTTTCACATAGATTGCTGTGATAACTTTCTTTTAACATTACTTGTTTTCACATTAATCTACACCACTAATCAATAAATGCCTTGAGATCAGGAACAAAGTTTTTCTTATGCTTATAATCCCAGCTTATAGGAAAACACAAGAGGTAAGCATATATTGACAAATTAATAATATATCAAATTAATTTTGTTATCTCTAAGTTTATGTGGCAGAAATGAAGCTTCTGCACTTAATTGTTTTCCCATATTCTATTTGACAACAACACAGGAAATACTACATGTATTTATGTATCCAAATACTTTAGTAATTTATGTATCCAAATACTTTAGTAATATTGAATTTCTAAGAAAGAGGGTCAAGACACAGTAAAAATTAAATTGAACCTGATGTCAGAAGAATTATTAATATTTCCAGTTTTGTGAACATCCAGCTAAATAACAGTACTTCTGCTAGCTTTAATGTGTTTCAGTTTTCTCACAAACTAAGAGACAATCTCTGATGTTTATTCTAACTCCAAAGCATGGTTGTTCCCTCTTGACTTTTGTGAAATCTAATAACCTTCTTCTCTATGACATAGTTTTCATTTCCCCAGTCTTTCTTGTCTAGACTATAAAACCTTTTGTGTGTAGGTGGGGGGGGAATGCTAGTTACCGAAGATATAAAAAATAATATATTGACCTTCTAGAATGTGCTTCCTTCTCTATCCAAGTTAATAACACACTATTACTAAATCATTTTCTGTACCAATCTCTTGAAGCTGTCATCTCTCTATTTCAGTGTGTCTCCTTTGCCCTCAGATCAAATATCAACTCTCAATGTTACCTTCAAAATGCTGCAGGTAGGCCTATTCTCTCTCCTTTCTCTTGTCTCCTTTTAACCTTATTCCTCACCCCGCTTCTCTTACAAATCCCACCTGCTGTCCAGCAGCATTTCGTCCACATTGCCCAGTTCACCCCTGTTCCATTTTTCTACTCAGTCAAGTAAGAGTTCAATACCTATCTCCTTGAAATGTATACTCCATTAACCCTGTCTCACCTCTGACCTTCTCTCAAGGCTCCTGAGGAAACTTTCCAAGATAATGTACCAAGTAAGGAACAATCTGTCTAACTATTCATACTGTCAGGTTCATGGCACAAAATGCAGTTTAAATAAGAAAACTAGTTCCATTAACTATGAGATTAATTCAGAAGCACCCAGACCTTGGTTTCATTTTTATCCCACATTGGTTGGTACTCTTCTTTTATTCCTCCCTGAGGAAAACTGAAAACTCACTTTAAGGGATTCAGCACCAGGCACACTAATCTTTCTAGCTCTCCTGAGATTCTTATAGGTAGAATCTCTACAGCTTTTTAGGTATCTGATACATGTATTGATACTGCTTGGGCGATCTTTATTTTCTAATTAAAAATGGGCAAACTTCACTTGCAAAAACGTTTTGAACCTAGGAAGCCAAAGAATTTAAACACTTTAGTGATTTGGCTAAAATATTTTCACAAGATGGGAACTGCTAACATGGATTCTATACTTCACCTAGTTGAAACCCATTATTTTAAAGATGAGGAAATTGAGACATACCAAAGTGAAGACAAGAATTGAAAACCAGTATTAGCCGGGCTCGATGGCTCAGTCTGTAATCCCAGCACTTTGGGAGGCTGAGGTGAGTGAATTGCCTGAGCCAATGGGTTCGAGACCCACCTAGGCAACTTGGCGAGACCTCATCTCTACAGTAATAAAAAGTTAACTGTGCGTGGTAGCTCATGCCTGTAGTTCCAGCTACTTGAAAGGTTGAGGCAGAAGGATTGCCAGAGCCCAGCAGGTCAAGGCTGCAGTGGCTGGGAGCGGACACTGCACTCCAGTCTGAGTGACAGAGTGAGACTCCAAACTCAAAAAAAAAAAGAAAAGAAAAAAAGAAAACCAATATTAAGGCATACTTTTTCTAATGTTAAGTCCATTATGCTTCCTAAATTTTTGTTCTTAATATGCTGACAGAACATAGGCAACCTAATCACATTACAACAACTCTCTAAACGTATCTGAATAAAATCCTACAATATTAGATGTTGGTGGAAAAAGGCAAGGATAGTTTTATTATAACTAGCAGCCAACAATACATATCCATATTTGTAGCTTATCTCATGACAACTGGGATTTCATTTAAGAAGGAGTATGATAAGATTTGTACAAAAATTCTCAAATGTTTCTGTCTTGCCTGCTTTACCACTTTACCAGTGAAGCAAATTTTGAAACTTAACTCTTAAAAACAGTAATAAAGATCTGTATTATTATTAGATAAATTATTTAGAAGTAGTTATAATACATCTGGAGCACATGTAAATTGTGAATTATAATTGCTCTTAACAGTTATTTCTGTGAGGTAGCCTCATTAAGTGTTAATTAAATAATCTAGTGCAGTAGTTTGAACATGTCTCTAATGCAATTTTTAATTATGTAGGTAAAATGGGTACCACAAATAATTGCTTCTATATCTCATCTTTGCATATAATAGTGCTGGAAATTTTGCATATTTATCTCTAATACATCATCTTGAGAAACATATCTAAGAGTCTGTTTATTGCTATTTTAATCCTTGGAATTTATAAAATGAAGAAACCAAAAACTTGGGAACTTGTTACATTTTAAATGAATTAGCATCCTTTAGTTATAATTGTAGCTACTATTCATCGATTGGGTATAATCAGACACTATGCTTATCAATTTATGTGTGAGATAACATTTAATAATTGAAACAACCTAAATTTTTTCTTATTTTATAGATTGAAAAATTACCCCAGATCTAAGAGCTGGTAATTAATTCAAACTAGATGTTGCTTACTCCAAAAACTCATGATCTTGAAAAATTAAAAATTACATTAATTGATTACATTCTTTGTACCTGACACCAGTGCCAGCTGGAATGAATCCAAAAGTGATTTGGTAAGTCTTGGTCTTTACCAACTTCAAGTTACTATAGATTTGAGCATTTCTCTAAAGAATGTTTTATTTTAAAGGTGGAAAATGACACCATTGTGGCACTTTATTTTTTTAAAATCCTAAGGAAATACCCAGATTTTGTGAATAGCATTTATATACAAAAATGTTTAATTTAGCATTATTTGAATGACAAAACATTTAAACAAAAATAAAAATAAGTTATAATATATTCATAAACATAAAACAACATTCTATCTATATAGAATGTTATAAAAAAGAATATTTAACAGCAAGGGTATAGTTAATTAATTCATGCATTAAAAAACATTTATGAACACATATAATGTACTTGGTATAATTCAAGGTACTGATTATATAACCATCAATGATATTCAGCCTTTGAAAAGCTAACATTTTCATAGTGAAAACATATAGGGGGATAAGCAAATATTATAAATAATGAAGTGTCAGTTACAGACAAGACAAGGGAACAGAGAATAAAAGAGATGTCACCATTTAAGGACAGTCAAGGTCAATAATCAGACTTGTGAATATCTGAGGAAGAACATTTCAGATACAGAAAATATGATAGCCCAGTATTGAAATTAACTTGATGTTGAATGCAGTTGACATTCAAAAGGAATGAATGACACAATTCATTCATGTTCTGATGTTCGGAGTTGCTAACTTTTATTGATCATCTGTATAGAGTTATCCCTAAGCTTGTGTTGATTAACGATTTATCATACCAGACTTTTTATCAATATTCTTGGAAATTCCTATAACAAATCTACAAATTAGGTATTACTCCCTTCCTATTTTATCAACAAAAGGACTGAAAAATATCACCAGTAGATGTTCAAGACCAAGATTCAAATTTAGGTCATATGTTTTTCTGGTTCAAAGCTCTATTATATCTATGCTTTATGGCTAGAGAAGGTCCAAATATTTATGTATCTTAATAAAATAAAAGATAAAACATCCCAGGTGTGGATTTATAAAATAAAAAATTCCACTGATCAGTTTCTACAGAAATAATTTATTAAAAGTTAGATATATGTAATATTTTATTCTGATTACCAAATAATTAGTCTTTCAAATATGCCACTCTAGTGTATAAATCCAAAAATATGTTTGTTTCCTAGGGAATTGTAATAGTTATGGTTTCTGTGTATTTTTATATATTCATTTTGAAGATGACATTTTAAAACCAATTTGAAGAATATTTAAATTTGAAACTTTATACAGACATGAAACAACTTTTTAAGAGACATATAAGTCCTCATATAATAATGTATTATATAAAATGTATGTATTATATTTATGTGCAATGAACTATAAACAAAATATAGCCAATATTAGAACTTACATATTCATTACATAATCATCAGATTCCATATTATACAAAAACCTTTTTACAGACAAATCAAAAAAGTTGAAAATATACACACAAATATTATTCAATCTTTAAAGAGAAAGAAATTGTGCCATTTGCAACAACATGGACGAATCTGGAGGATATTATGCTAAGTGAAATAAGCTAGACACAAAAGAAAAATAATGCATGTTCTCACTTGTACGTGGAATCTAAAAAAGTCGAATTCATGGAAATGGAAAGCAGAAGAGTGATTATCAGAGGACCAAGGGAGTGGGAAAAATGGGGAGATGTTGGTCAAAGGATACAAAATTTCAGTTAGGTACATACATAAGTTCTAGACATCCAATATACAGCATGGCGACTATAGTCAATAATACTGTATGGCGTACTTGAAATTCACTAAGAGAGTACATCTTCAGTATTCTTGTCACACACACAAATGGTAGCTACGTGAGGATGATAAATGTGTTATTCAATATGATCGTGGTAATTATTTCACAACGTATATGTATACATATCACAATGTATACCTTAAATACATACAATTGACATTTGCCCATTGCATCTCAATAAAGCTGGGGTAAAAACAAACAAACAAACAAAAACACTTGAAAGCATTTCTGTGATAATTAAGGCAGTCAGGACTTAGGTAAAATTCTGAGGTGAGGCGTCCAGCAGAGAGAGAGACTAAGAGTGAAATCCATTTCCCCAACAACATGGTTGAGAGACTGGCTAGTCAAGCAGAACTTAGGCAATTTTAAGGTGCTTAGGGAGAAAAAATGGAATTTGGGACCACTTTGATACGTTTTTTCTTTTGCGTAAACCTGTATTTCTGTCTGGTATCCTTCCTGTTCTGTCTATAACAGTTTTTTATTAAACCTTTCTTGTACTGTAGCTTTGCTGGTGATAAATTCTTTTGATTTTCATATATCTGAAAACATTTTTATTACATCTGTGTTTTGAAAAATATATTTGCAGAACTCTCGTGGGACAGTAGTTTTCCCTCATCACGCTAAAGGTGTGATTTCACTGTCTTTTCGGCATTATTACCTACAGGAAACCTGCTGTCATCATTGCTTTGTTTTTCTCTCTATTGCACACACACACACACACACACACAACACACACACACACACGTATATATATATATACACACACATATATAAATAAGTAGTTTTGAAAAATTTTATTATGCTATACCTTGATGTCATTTTATTTATGTCTCTTATGATTGGTTTTTTTTGTTTGTTTGTTTCTTGTCTCTGTGGTGCTATAGCTAAAATATTTGGAATAGTTTTGGCCATTACACACACACACACACACACACACACACACACACACACACACACACGTACATATGCACATATATATTTACATATGTGTATATACATGTATATATAAATACATGTTTAAATTTTTTTTTAGGGCTGTGGGGTGAATGTGAGGATTTGTTACCTAAGTAAGTTACATGAGGTTAAGGTTTGGGCTTCTAGCGAGCCCTCTCTCTCTTGGTAGTGAACATGGTACTCAGCGGGTGGTGGTGGTTTTCTTATCTCCCCTCCTGCCTCCGTCTTTGAGCAGTGCCCAGTGTTTTCTGTTCCCTCTTGTGTGCTTGCGTGCCCAATGTTTAGGGCCTGCTTATGGGTGTATTTGCTCAAATTTTTTTGTCTTCCTCTCTTTCAGGGACCCCAATTGCACATATACTAACTTTCTTAAAGTTGTCTTACAATTCTCCAATGATCTGTTTATTATTCCTAGAATTTTCTCTCTTTGTGTCTCATTGTGGCTAGATTCCAAGGTTATGCCTTCAAGTTTACCAGTCTTCTGCCATGTCTCAACTGCATTCGTCTCATCCTTCAAATCTGTCTAGCTCACAAATTACAGTTTTCATTAAAATCCACTTGGAGTCTTTGTTGTTGTGGTGGTTGTCTCTTTTTCTTGTACAACCATGCGGTTCTACTTAAATTTTTATGCACACAGAGTACAGTCATCAGAACTGCTCTAATGTCCATCTTTTAATCTAACATCTGTATCAGTCCAGGTTTGGTTTTAACTCATTTGTTTTCTCCTTAGGGGTCATATTATTTTGCTTCTTTGCGAACCAGATAATTCTTGTTTTGTTTTTGTTGCCATACAGTGGAGATTTTAGCTTGTTCAATGTTGAATCCTTTTGATTTAAATATTTTCTACTATTTATATTTCATTGACTACATCTTTATGTGTGTGTATATCTATGTGTATGTGCTTGCACAAGTATGTCTGTGTCTCAGTATCCTTGAGCTCTATTCTATATATATACAATATTCTATTTATATGTACTTGAGCTTTATTCTATGATGCAGCTATTCAAAAGCAATTTAATCTTATCACATCTTGCTTTTAAAAGCTGAAGGGGGAACCAGAGTAGAGCTCAGTCTCAGGTTAATTTTACCCACTGCCGAGAAAAAACCCTTTGGTGGGTTCCAACAATTCTCTGGGAATCTTGTGGTTTTCCACAATGGCAGGTAGGAAGAGGCACTGCATCAGTCTTATGCCAGTGCCAGGTACTCCTCTCTCCTACTCTCAAGTGTTTGTTTTCCTGGCTTCCGGTAACTCCACACACACACACATATGCTAATTATTACATAACAGAACAATCTAGGGCAGTGGTCCCCACTCTTTTTGGCATCAGGGTCCGGTTTCTTGGAAAATAATTGTTCCACTGTCGAGGGTTGGAGGTGGGGTGGTTTGGGGATGATTCAAGCACTTGTATGTATTGTGCACTTTATTTCTATGATTATTACATTGTCATATATAATGAAATGCTACACAGTTCACCGTACTGCAGAACAAATGGAAGTCCTGAGCTTGTTTTTCCTGTTTTCCTGCAACTAGGTGCTTCCATCTGGGGGTGACGGGAAACAGTGATATTCGAAGTGTGTTGCTTTTGTCCAGTCTACTCTGCAATTTTGTTTTGCTTGTGGTCACTGCAGAAAACCCTGCTTCACAAAGACAGGATGTTGGAAGTGGAAGCAGGCTTTCCAGTGCTAATCCAACTGGAGGCGGAGCTCAGGCAGTGATGTTAGTGATGGGGAGTGGCTGTAAATACAGATGCAGCTTCCCTCACTGGCCCACCACTCACCTTCTGCTGTGAGGCCCAGTTCCTAACAGGCCGCAGACCAGAACAGGCCTGTGGCCCGAAAGTTGGGGACCTGTGCTCTCAGGGACTTTCTACAGATCTCTTGAATTCTCTTTCTCTGAAGACCTTTCCTTTCTGGTGCTTTGACCTGAAAATTCTGGCAGCCCCTAGTCTCCTTGGACTCTCATTTTCACATTCTTCACTTAGAGAGTTCACCAAGCTCTCTTTGGACTCCGTCTTCCTGCATCACAGCACAACTTTATGCAGGAATCCGGGCAATCTAAGAAATGACTTCCCTTGTTTCCTATGACTCAAGCATCATTGTTTTCATGACATGTTGACTAATTTTTTGTCAACTATTCCTGTATCTATTTTGTCTGGTTTTAGTTGATTCAAGGAGGAGGGTATAGCTGTTCATTACTCCATCACAGCCAAAATGCAGAAGTCCTGTCAAGAGGGGCTTAAGGCAAGCATTAATTACACCACTCAAAGTCCACTGTTTTTCAAAATCTGATCCTGATTATTCTTTCCGCAAAACAAGTATCACAAAGAAGATTCCTCATTGGCTATTCAGAAATGCATTAACATGTTCCTGAGATTTGATCAGATGGAGCTTGATGGTATTTCCTACACCTACCTTGGTTCTTATGCACATCTGGCCTGAATGGCTTCATTCGTCCTGTTCCTTTTAAGCTGGTGAAACTTTAGTCACTAACCAGGAAATATGAAAGGTTCTGTAATTCCAGTTTCTCACAGGTGAATATTTCCTCCATCTAGACCCTACTGGAGAAAACAATTTTTTTATTGTCTCCCTGAACTGTTTTTAATTGGCACTTAAAGTTTCCAGGCTTAATTTAAATTTTTAATTTCTTACTCTCCAACTTGCTTATCTGAGAATCTTAACCCCTGTGTGTGTATGTTAAAGTATAAGTCACTAATCTTTGCAACCTTTTTCTGTGTATTTAGAAGCACACTCTCCTCTATCAAATGCAGTTTTTACAGTACTAGAAGAGCCTTCTTATTTCCAGACACCTGAGAAGTTTGTTTTCTTTATTGTAAGGTTAATTAAGTGTTGGTCCCACCTCTAAATTCAATTTTGTTCAACATTTTTAAGTTTTTTGTTTTGTTTTGGTTTGGTTGGAAAGAATTTGGAATTAACTGATCATACTAAAAATCAAAATTCTTTATTTATATTTCTGTGTATAGATATTTTGTTCAACTTTTGCTGAATGTAAAATGTCCATACATATGAGTCATGCAAGTATTCCTACAGCAACAAAATTCTAAAATATCTCAAAATAATGGTGATGTAAAGTCTGACTAAGCAGTTGAAATGCATAGAAGTATATCTGTTTGGCTTGTGTCTATATGTGCAAGTATATGGTCTATGAAATGTTTTCTTTTGAAATGATAATGAAGGAGAATAAGAGAAAAAACTTGGTGAGAAATTCTAAATATAAGTTTTAAAAAGAAAAATTTGAACTAATTGTAATATTTGGCAAAGATTTAATTTTAAAACTGCAAATTAATAAAGACTCAAACTACACAATTAACTATTGTTACTAAATTAAGTGATGTACATCATTTCTAAATAGAAGTTAGTGAAATATAAAAGCAAAATAGGTTCCAACATTAGATGAATACAATTTAATCCAGAGTAGAAAAAAAAGTCTGCATCAGTAGTAATATAATAGGACTAGAATGAACATCTCTGATGGTAATAGGCAAATAAAGACAATTTATAAAATTTTGTGATGAAAAGACATGACATGAGATAATTTAAAGTAAATAATAAACTACTTAATATCCTACGGTTGAATAATTCATTTTAATAAATAAAATATCCTGATTAATGTAATTGAGTCTTCTTAAAAAGTACAGTACATAGCCGGGCTTGGTGGCTCAGCCTGTAATCCCGCGCCTTTGGGAGGCTGAGGTGAGTGGATTGCCTGACCCGCAGGTTCGAGACCCGCCTGGGCAATGTGGCGAGCCCTCATCTCCACAGTAAATCAAAAAATCAGCCGGGATGGTAGTGTATGCCTGTTATTCCGGCTACTTGGAAGGCGGAGGCGGAAGGATTGACGGAGCCTAGTAGGTCGAGGCTGCGGTGCCGGGAGCGGCCACTACACTCCAGTCTGAGCGACAGAGTGAGACTCCAACTCAAAAAAAAAAAGTACAGTACAGATTTTTTTATCACATAAATAACTTAGAAAGATAAAACTTTAATTTCAGATTGAAAATATTTCAAATTTACCTGCTCATTTCTTCTAGAGGTAAAATGTACACATAGATATGTTTTGCTTTAAAATATTTAAATGTAAGAATGAGTTTTATAGATTCCAAATCATTTTGTTTTCACCAAGTAATTTTTTAGAGACAAGTATTTCAAATCATAATTTTAAAATTATTATAGGTAGCATCACTTGTGAGTTTTAAGCTCTTATATGGCTTCCCTAAAACTGGTACAAAATCTTTTTGATACACACTTAATAGCTCTGATGGCGTTCAGTTTAGGCTCTCCCATGGAATTGGATATCATACTGATTTTTTTTAAAAAACCAAGCAGAACTACAAATTCATTAAAATGAATAAGCCAAAAATACGTGTAAAAATAAGAGAAAATGTTATCTTGCACAATAGTGAAAAGTAAAATGAAAATGTATATTCTGCATTTAAAAGCATTGTTTTCTTTTTAAAAGTAAACCACATAGCTACTTGCCATCATGCCGGCCCTCTTCAATACTTAACAAAGTCTTTACAGTGCATATTTTGACCTAGAAATTCCACTTTCAAGAATGTACCTCAAGAAAATAATCAGTGATAGCTGCAAAATCTTTGAAATATAATATTCAGTTGAATACACAATAGTTTATAGCAGCAATTTTGAAAATAACCTAGATCTTAGACCTTCAAAATTATTTTAAAAATTGTTGTAGAACCAGGAAAGCACCCAGGGTGCAACGGGAAACACACAGGTGAGGTAGTATTACAGAGAAGGTGCCCATTTGAGGACAAGCTAGGGCCAGGAGTACATCTTGCAGACAGTGACCTGGAGCAATAGTAGTTAATTGTCACAGAATGCCCTAGATCTGGACATTCAACATCCCTGCCTAAGAACACATTTTAGGGTCCCTGCACTCTAGCATGTTTATTATTATTATTATTTGCTGTTGTTGTTATTGTTTTTGCATGGAAAGACAGGGGACTCCAGGCCTAGATAGAGAACTATGTATTTCCTTGGGGACTCTCTCTAAACTCCTATTCCTTCCCAACTTTACATGATATCAAGCAAGTACCCCGAGGACCTCAAAGATTTATGTATATGAGTTGGTTCCTGGGCCCCACAGCCTCTCAGTGGTTTCAGGAAAGCAGCTGGTGAAGGGATCACTCCCACTGACAGATGCTATGTTACTTTTTTGTTTTTGAGTTGAAGTCTCAGTCTGTTGCCCGGGCTGAAGTGGAGTGGCATGCTCATGGCCACCCGGCATTGATCTACTGGGCTCCAGTGATCCTTCTGCCTCAGCCTTCCAAGGAGCCAGAACTACAGGTGTGTGCTACCATGATCTGTTAATTTTTGATTTATTGTAGAGATGATGTCTCGCCAAGTTGCAATCAGGCTGGTCTCGAACCTGTGGACTCAAGCAATCCTCTCACCTCGGCCTCCCAAATTGCTGGGATTACAGTGCAGTGCAGGCTTGAGCCACTGCTCCCAACTGGTTATGTTATTTTTACCAAAGAGTAGAAAATTGATGTGCAAGGAAGATGTTGACATGCTCAGTTCTACCCTTCCAAACCAGAAGAGTTCAGGGCTTTGGGCAATGAACACAGTTCACTGACTTTAGCCAAATGTGTGGTCATTTGTGCTCTTCCCCCTTCTGATTACTATGCTGCACCCGAAGGCCATGGAGGTGGCCATAGTCATCCTATTCCCAGGAAGTCTACCACCATAGGTACCTCTTCACAGATTTCCCACCATAAGTCAGACAACCCTCTAGGAGTGTCTCAGCTTATCTTTCAAGAGTTTCCATGACCATCCTTTCCACCCATGTGCTCTGCTGTTGCATGTGATATCAAACTTGTTTCTGTTTATCGTTAGGCATACCAGAGGACAGATAAACAATCCTCGTGCAAACAGGATCAGTCTTGCTTGGTCTAGGGCCGCTTGCCTACTCTCTGCTGGTGACATTGTGTGCAGGATAGGAAGGCAGGAGAATGTGATCAACTAAGAAAAAGATTATATTCTGTGGTTGCAATCATCGCAGCCCACAGAGTTTAAGAGAGAAGGAGTTGAAGAATGTGTTGCTCTATATGACTGCTATGACATTCTGTATGGTAAATTTCATATTGGCAGAAAATAAATTAGCATTCTTCTTTTTTTCTGAATTCTCTGGAAATCCAGACTTGCATTTATACTTATCATCAAGGAAACACAGTAACACACTTTGAGAGAGTCATTGGAAACCAAATTTCGTGAGCTGCAGGATGGATGAGGCAGTGTCATAAGAACTAATGTAATCAGCAATAAATAAGTGTTATTAGGGACCTACAGAAGCAAGATCATCTGTCTGTATTGTTTTGATACAGATCATTTGTCTGTATTGTTTCCATCTGAACAGGTTCAGAAAAGCTGTGGCATTGTAAGTAATAACAGTGTTGCTTCTTTTCCTTTGGAGATATGAAATCACCCAGGAATGGTACATATGACAATGAAGAACAGGAAAAGTAGGTTTCTGGGCCTCAACAAGAAGAGATAGCGTCTAGACATCATAAAGAATGTCTACTTGCATTGATTTGACAATAAATAAACATGTATAGGCGTCTACCAGTTTTCTCTACATTTCCATCAATATGCCTCTATGCCTTATATAAACCCTTGACTTTTCTAAGTCATTTAAATCAAATCAATTATATAAAATTAAGCCCACAACCTATTTTTCTGGGACCCCACGAAACCTATTGATGTCCTTGTGGCTACACACAAAGGGGAATCTGCAAATAAGAAACTCCATGGAGTACAACAATGGGCTCCCAGGCTTCCTACCACTGGTAAAAAAGAATACAAATATGTGAAGACTCACATCTAAAATGAGCCCTGTATTATTGATTAGAATTGAAGTGACTGGTATAATATCACAGGTTTCAATGTTTAGGGATAGAAATACAGATATGAACAGAGAGAGCACACCTAAGACATAAATCTTGGTTGCTAATTACATCCACTCCAAAAAGATTCTGGAGCTCCTTGAAAAATAGTTGATCTGAGACTGGGGCCAGGAAACTGTAAGATGAATCTGGAACGTGTCATTGTGCCATAAGTAAGAAAGCACTCCAAAAATGATGAAGACACAATAAAAAGACACAGGAGTTAGATGAAAGAAACTCAAATAGTCAAATATATAACAATTTGAGCAGAAAACGTGCAATTGAAAGAATAGATTATAACATCAAGTTAATTATAAATCTATACATGAGAAAATATGTAATTAAATAAATAGTTAGAAGAGAGAAGAATGCTCTTTCTAACAGTAAAATGCCAACAAATAAATATAGACAAATGGCAGAATCAAATAATCACTATTAGGCAACCATAGACAAAGTTTAAGCAAAAAAAAAAAAAAAAAATGTGGATGCCGAAATACCAGAAGAAATTAAAATAAGGAACATGATTTTATGTAACTTCAAAATATCTCTTTGTAGAATACTTATTATTTTCAAAAGGAAAACACGCAACTTTACAATTGAGTAGATTTGATCTTCATTCAGCAATGAAAGTAAGATTATGAGTACTGGACAAGTCAACATATATGGCATCTGATAGGATGCAATGGAAGAATGCAGCATCACTTACATGGTATTCTGGGAAAAAGTGATTGGAACCAAGTCCAATTCTGAGGAAGCATTAAACAAAACCACTTTGTTGCCAGTAACTTAAAGGAGATTATTCTTGAAGCAAGATTGGGAGTTAAATGCAGCAACGCTTTCTATGAAGAAAAACACACATAATGAACAGTAATAAATATTCTCCCATTTCCCTGGACAGTCTTTCTTTCTTAGAGTTAAACCCGATTGCTAATGTATTCATCTTTCTCTCTCTGAAATCTATTGTTATTGCATTTTATTATCCTGTGTCGTGAGTTAATAAATGTTCTCCTGTCAAACTAAGCATGCAGATTGATGTGTGTGCAATGATCATTTCTCAGGAGACCAGAGAAATTTTGATCGGATTCAATAGCAACTGACAAATATCTAGCAGGTCTAAGTCAGACTCTATTGAGAGCAGAAGTTCAGGGGTCTATCTCTTGCTAGACAGAAAGCAAGGAAACTAGCAAGTGGATATGGTGCAGATTTCTCAAAGAATAACAAAGAACAAGAAAGTCATCCTCATTAGCTGGAATAGAATGAGATTTAAAAGATAATGCCTTAGCACTGACTCTCTAATTTAACATGGCAAATTATCATTGACAGGCTTGATAACAATGAATTCACTAGGCCTCATTGTCTGAGATTTTGATTCAGGAGTATGGTTTGAGACTCAGAGAAGTTTCATTATTATCAAGCTCTTGGAAGATTCTTTTCCACATTTAATTAGAGAACCAACAGCAGTTATCTTGAAAAGCTTATCCCGCTGTTGCTAGTATTGACAAATGCTGTTGTTAATATGAATAACTTGCCTGGTCTTTGTAATTTCTCAAAGAATCCCTGATCTTCTTCAGTTTCCACTCAATTATTCTTCTTCCTCACCAGAACAAACAAAAGAGCTGGGTGTACAGAGCATAGACCATACTCTGGAAAGCACTGTATTATAGGACTAAAGAGTGTTTAAACATATAGTGCATTTTAGATCTTCGCACAGTAGAAGAGCTATTAGCTGTATGCAATTCAAAAGTGGTTTCTGACAGATGTTTATATGAGTTCAAGTACATACTTCTCTGCCTGGCCCTCTCTTGGAATACTCTCTCTTTCTCTGGCATCTAGTCCCAGGAAATTCGTCTCTGAGAATGCCCTGCTTTCCAAGTCTCCTTGCCTTCTCCTTTTCATTTATTTTCTACTACACCATTAGCAGACCAAATTTATTTAGTTCACTGTTTTACAAAAAGAGATGCCTTCTTCACCTTTATGACATCAGCATCTATCACAGTACGGATACATATCAGATACCCTCAAGTTATATGTCAAACTAAAAGGACCACTAATGTACTCATGTGTCTGTTTTATGTTGTTGTGTAACAAGTTGCAGAAAGCTAGCCTAAAACAGCACACATTTATTATCTTGCAGTTTTGTGGTTCAGAAATGTTGCACTATGTAGCTGGGTCTTCTGCACAGGGTCTCATAAGGCAGAAATCATGATGTTGACTCGGACATCCTTATATGTAAGCTCAACTAGGGAGAGATCAACTTCCAAGCTCCCTTAAATCATTAGAACATGCATCTCTTGCCACTGTATGACTGAGTTTTCTACAATCTTGTTTTGATGGCTGCAGTCTGCTCTCAGCTCTCAAAAACTGCCCATAGGTTCTAACCACATAGGTATCTCTTCTATACTTTGAAATTATCTAATGTATTCAGTATCTGATTGCTAGATCCTTTTTTCAAAAGGATCACCCGATTTGAACAAGCCTACTGGAATTTAAGGGAAGGACGTTATATAGGACCATCTTAACAGCATCCAATAATCTCTAGGATTATCTTAGAATTCTGTCTGTCACAACCATTAATAGATAAAAATTTCAGAATATTTGTTCTAATTTGTAGGTTGTTCAATTTTGCATGCAACTCAACATTGAAACACTTTACTGTCTATTGTGTATAATCAGAAAAACAGTCAACCATGGCAATTTGAGCAGTGAATTATATTCTAAATAAATTTTCTTTACGTAGGGCTAGTATTATTCTAGTCCTATATTAATATCTGTGCTCACAGAAATAAAAAAGTGATTGCTAAACATGTCTTTCTTTAACTTAGTTAAAATAATATGGGGAAATTGATGCCAGACATTGCCCTTCCTGTTACTTTTATGATTAATAGTAAAGTAGCTAACTTAAAATGGTGACTTGCTTTGACCAGGCATTGTGCTAATGCATATATTCTTTTATTCAATCTTATATGAATCATGTTAAATTTTCTATTACTGTCCCTAGTTTATAGATCATGGAGCTTAAGCTAAGACATATAGTGAATATATAATTCAGGTTTTTTATTCTTTTCCTTTAATTTTCAATTTTAAAGATGTGGGATACGATTTAGTATTAAGTATACAAGTGGGTCTTTTCTAAGAAACATTCCTCTTTAAAAAAAAAGATATGTCTAACTCATAATGAATTGAGTTTCTATCCACACTTTTGTTTTTCCTTTCTGTTCTTGATCTTTCTAGTTTATTTATTAAAGAAATTAAGAGTGATTATTTTCTTACTGTGCCTTTAAATCTGTTTTAAAATGGATTATAATATCAGTGCAGGCAGTGTACATTAGAAGGTAAGCTTTCTAAAAGAATAAAGATATTATTTTTTTCTAAAACACAATGACATAGTCAATATAACACAAAGAAATTCACAGCATGTTGTCACCTTATAATTTTCAGAAAAATGTTTAAAACCAGATCAATTAGTCATGTTTTACTAAACTGCCACATTAAATTTTGTATGTATATAATTAACTAGACATAAGTAATTTTCAAAATTAAACAGTTTAATTATTCTTTCATAGATGTGTAATATTAATGTAAAAAGATACTTTTAAAAATATAAATATGAACATTTATGCAAAAATGTTTCTCAGGCTATGTATCAACCAAGTAAATGGTACTTTATTCTACATATAAGAAATTTTTAGTTTGCTTCATTGGACAAAAACATATTGATGGAAAATTTAATGAAAAATATTTTGTACTTAATGTCGGTATAGAAAGCTTTATATGAGTTAATTCCCACAGGGAAAAATAAAAATGAGTCAATATTTATGAATACGAAACCCATTACTACTGTTAAAAAAAAATGTTCATCATACTCAGTGTTCTATCACAGAAACAAAGAACAGAGTACCATTGGTTCTCACTCAAAAGCAGACTTTGAACAATTATCATACTTTAAGAAAGGGATTGGCAGTAGTGGGAAACTGTCAGGGGAGGGGGGTGGGATTGTCAGTTGAGGGAAACTGCTAGGAAAGGGAGGAGCACACCTCATCAACAAGGGTACCTGCATAATCAACATTTGCATACCTAACCCTGAATTGTACTCCACATCTTTATAATAAAAGTAAATAAATAAAATAAAATGTAAAAATCATATATAAACTTACCGAAGATTTTTGTTTCAACATTGCCAACACCAGTAAAGGAGATTATATAAAAAGTCTTGGCTAAATTTTTTTTCCATAATAAATACAACAAATAGAAATTGAATCTCAATTCCAAAGATTTCAGTAATAGTTTATTTATTTATTTTTTTGAGTTAGAGTCTCACTCTGTCGCCCAGACTGGAGTGCAGTGGCCGCTCCCGGCCACCGCAGCCTCGACCCGCTGGGCTCCGGCGATCCTACCGCCTCAGCCTTCCGAGTAGCCGAAATTACAGGCATGCGCTACCACACCCAGCTGATTCTTTGATTTATTGTAGAGATGAGGTCTCGCTGCCCAGGCGGGTCTCAAACCCGCGGGCTCAGGCAATCCACTCACTTCAGCCTCCCAAAGGCGCGGGATTACAGGCTGAGCCACCGAGCCCGGCTTGGTAATAGTTTATTAAACAAAATTTTGTATTAAAATAGTAAGTATCAATTAAAAGTATACAAGACATTAACCATATAGTTTCTTGATTTGGAGATTCAATTTTAAAGTGGGAAACTTAATCCATTTACATCCAAGGTTAGTATTGACAGACAGTGGCTTACTTCTTTCAATTGTTTTGTTAGTTGTTTTCTAGTGTTGATATGTAATGACTTACTTCCTTCATTTTGTTAATTGTTTTCTGGTTGTTTTGTATCTCTTTAGTTTCTTTCTTCCTCTGTTAATGTTTATCACTGTGGTTTGGCGGTTTTCTGGTATTAATAAGATTTGATTATATTCTCTTTCTCATTTGTGTATCTGCTTTACCAGTAAGTTTTATATTTTTTCATGTGTTTGTGATGGTGGTTATTGTATTTTCACCCTCAGATTCAGGCCTTTCTTGAGCATTTCTTGTGAGTAAGACCTACTGGTGATGAATTCTGTTTTTTGCATGTTTGGAAAAGACTTTATTTTTCCCTCACTTCTGAATGATAGCTTGGTTTGATATAGAATTCTCTTACTGGCAAATTTTTTTCAGTATTTTGAATATATTACTATTCTCTCCTGACCTAGGTACAGCATTACAATTAAATAAAAGGAATAAGCTCTAGTGTTCAACAGCAGAGTAGAATTGATACAGTTAACAATAATTTATCATTCATTTCAAAATTGCTAGAAGAAATTTGAAATGTTCCCAGCACAAAAAAATGATAAATGTTCGAGGTAATAGATATCCTAATTACCTTGATCTAACCATTACGTTACCATTAGTTTAGTGGCTTAAGAAAACACAAATAGATTTGTTGTTGTTGTTGTTGTTGTTGTTGTTTTTGAGTCAGAGTCTCATTCAATCACCCAGTTTGTGGCAGGATCATGGCCACCAAAGCCTCAACCTGCTGGGCTCTGGTGAACCATCTGGCTCAGCCTTCCAAGTAGCTGGAACTACAGGCCCGTAACACCGTGCCTGGTGAATTGCTTTGATTTATTGTAGAGATGAAGTGTTGCCAAGTTGCCCAGGCTGTTCTCAAATTTCTGGGCTCAGGCAATCCTCTGGCTTCTGTCTCTCAAAGTACTGGGATTACAGGCCTGAGCTACGATGCCTGATCGTGATTTTATTAAAATTTTGTGATTCAGAAGTTCAAAGTGCATCTCACTGAGCCAGAATCATGGTGTTGGCAAACCCGCATTCTTTTCTGAAGATTTTAGGGGAGAGTCTATTCCCTTGCCCTTTCTTGGTTTTAGGGATTGAAAACCCCCATGGTTTGTGACACAGAGACAGCAGGTTGAGTTCTCAAATTGCATTATTCTAACCCTGTCTTCTGCTTTCCTTTTCCACATTTAAGGAACCCTGTAGTTACGTTGGGCTCACCAAGAGAAGTTAGAACTGAATATTTGTGCCCTCCAATATTCGTGTGCTGAATTCCTCACCCCTCAGTGTGACTTGAAGATAGGTCCTTTGAGAAAAGTTCTCTTTTTTTAATATATATTTTTTATTTTCAAGTTGTGGGTACAGTTAAGGGTTAGGTATGCAAATATTCATTATGCAGGTACCTTGTTGATGGGGTGTGCCCCCCTTTCCCCAGAGAGATATTGACTACCGTTAATCCCACCTCCCTTCCCCTCCCTGCCCCCCCATAGTTTCCCGCCACTGTCAATCCTTCTTTTATAGTATTACGATAGATGTTCAAGGTCCACTTATGAGTGAGAACATGTGAAGTTCAGATCATTGTTTCTATGAGAGATCACTCAGTATTATAAACTCTAATTCCATTCAGGCTGCTGTGAAATTCATGATTTTGTTCTTTTTTATGGCTGCATAATATTCCATTGTGTATATGTACCACATTTTTTTAATCCAGTGCTCTTTTGATGGGCAGCATGGTTAGCTCCATGATCTTGCTATTGTGAACAAAGCTGCAATAAACATACATGTGCAGGTATCTTTTTTATAGAGTGGTTTGAGTTCTTCAGGGTATGTTCTTAGTAGAGAAAGTTTTTATTTAATATTACCATTTTTTTAACTTGAAATATATATTTTTTTAATTTTAAAAATGTGGGATACAATTCAGGTTTAGGTATACAAATGTTCATTATGCAGCTACCCTTGGTGATGAGGTATACCACCCTCCTCCCTGACAGTTTCCCTCAACTACCAATCCCATGTCCCCTTCCCTGACAGTTTCCCACTATGGTCAATCCCTTTCTTATAGTATTATGATGGTCTGCTTATGAGTGAGAACATCTTGTACTCTGTTCTTTGTTTCTGTGAGAGATTACTGAGTATGATAGACTCTAAGTCCATACAAGTTGTTGCAAAGTCTGTATGTTTGTCCTTTATGGCTGCATAATATTCCATTGTGTATATGTGCCACATATTTTTTCTTCAGTGCAACTTTGATGGGCAGCATGATTGGTTTCATGTTTTTGCTATCGTGAACAGAGCTACAACAATCATGCATGTGCAGGTATTTTTTATAGAATAATTTGAGTTCCTCCAGGTATATTTCCAGTAGGGGGATTGCTGGGTCATATGGAAAGTCAATTTCTAGTCCTTTCAGAAATCTCCACACTGTCTTCCAAAAAGGTTGCCCTAGTTTGCATTCCCACCAGCAGTGTAGAAGCATTCCTTTTTCTCCACATCCTCGCCAGCATCTGTTATTTTTTGTTTTATCAGTGATGGCCGTTCTTACTGGGTTTAGGTGGTATTTCAATGTGGTTTTGATTTGCATTTCTCTGATGATTAGTGAGGCTGAATACTTTTTCATGTGTCTGTTGGTTGCCACTTGTTTACCATTAATATACCAATATTGATAAACTAGTTTTGACTAAAGTCCATATTTTATTCACATTTTATTTGTGTGGTAGGCAGAATAGCTGACCCTATTTTAGTCTTCTCAGGTTTTGACAGAAAAATACTGCTGACTGGGTGACTTAAACAACAGATATTTATGTACCTGCATTGGAATCCATGAAGGCAGTGCCAGTGAATTCAATATCTGATGACAGCTCTCTTCCTGATTTAAAGATGGCCACCTCCTCCCTGTGTTTTCACATGGACCTTCCCAGGTGTATGTATGCAGAGAAAGAAAAAGTTAGCTGGTCTCTACTCTCATAAGGATGCTAAGTTTATCAGATCAGGGTCTTACACTTACAGGCTCATGTAGCTTCAAAAACTATCTCAGACACCCTTATGGGAATTGGAACTGGTAACCAATTCATGATCAAAATTCCAAGTGCCCATGTCATAAAAGATAAGATAGAAAAGTGGGACCTCATCAAACTGACAAGCTTCTGCAAAGCAAAAGAAACGATCAGGGAGAGACAGCCCACAGAATGGGAAAAAGTATTTGTCAACTGTATATCTGACAAAGTCCTAACAACTAGGATCTACAAGGAACTCAAACCTGCTGAAAAAAAAAAAAAAAAAGCAAACAGCCCCATTAAAAAGCAGACAAAAGACATGAATAAACTACTCCTCAAAATAAGACGTAGTACCTTACAAATGCAAGATATTAATAATAGGGGAATTTAGGTGTCGGTAACAGAAAATCTGTGTACTTGAAGATATCTTTCTAACTCTAAAACCATTTTAAAATTAAAGTGTATGTCATTGTTTTAAAAAGACCATATCAAGATTTTTTTACATAAAAATGTAAGAAAAATGTTACTTTTATTTTACCAAGTTAAATTTCATTTTTAAACTTGTATTGTTCAAGAGCAGAGTAAAGATTAAGAAGAGTGGTTACAAACCAGAGTTATTTAAAGAAATGCCAAGGTAGTGAAGATATAAAAATGGGACTATAAAGAACTAATTGAAGTAATTGGAATTTTTTAGTATGGAAGAAAATGAAAAAAACAAACATCCTGACCATTAGACCTGGCATATCATTTGAAAGAACCACTTTTGGTAACACTAAATTTCATTCGTAAGAAAGAGTGCATAGATAGGAGATTCTTTAAATGGAGTGCATTAAATGAACATTTGAATATTCTGCCTTCTTTGGTGAAACTTAGCATTATTTTTGTACCTAAGTGTGACAGGAAAAAAAGACATATAATAGCCACCAGATTTTAGAAAACAATGAATCTTAAAGAAACAGATTTGCATGGCTATATTATACTTCATTACAAAATAAGAGAAATGAATTTTGGGCTTCACCACAACGTGTCACTCTAAATTACATCTAGGTAAACATAAACATTTTTCTGTGATGTAAACAAAATCTTTTATGAAAGGACTTATCAGAGCATAATATTTAATATTCATTAGAGACATGAACATTTTGAGGTTTTGCTTCTTCTCTATTCTCAGAGATAGTAATTAAATCATAAAACATGAATAATTCTAATTTGCATTTTCACAACGTAGACACTGCCATATGTGTTCTTATTAAGGATTTGTGTGAAATTTGTAAAATAATAATACCATCTTCCTTGTTTGGATAATAAATAATTGGGGTTGACATTCTCTCTCTCTCTTCTCTCTCTCTCTCTCTCTCTCTCTCTCTCTCTCTCTGTCTCTCTGTCTCTCTCTCTCTAAATACAGAGAAGGATAACAAAGTACCAGAGAATGTTATAAATACAGAGTAGGATAACAAAGTCCCAAAGAATATTATCCATGGTGGTTACTTTTTTTTTCTTAGATGGACGTTAGGAGGGTTCCAATGTCAAACTCTAAAGGTGAAACGGAGATGAAGAAACGTGACCAAGAAAAGTGGGAATAGTATTGGAGAACTTGAGCAAAGGCAGAAGTCAGAATAACAATCTAATAGCTCTGAATTGTTGCAAAAGCATAGGAAAGAATTAAATTAGATCACAGGACCATGCTGCCAGAACCATTGGTCACGCCTTCACAGTATTCTAGCACAAAGAAGCATACCTAGTAGTGATCTAGCACCAATAGGTCACCAAGAAAACAAATTTTGTCTATCAGTAAAACAAGGCATTATAATCATAACAAAGTTACACTTATCTACCATTAGAGATGTAATCAGCAGGTAGCTTAATTTGAGAATGGAGACATAAAAGAGACAATACAGAAAAGATAATCTGTGAATAGATATTTCCATGTTTGAGTTTTTTCACCTAGAAAATAGGAAACAACAAAAATATCAGCAGAGAAATGGTTGAAAAAACTAGATTCTTCCTACTCTAAGCCATGCACAAAACTGTATTTGTCATCTTTATTATTTCAGTAGTAAATTCTCCAAAGTACTTCTGGTCTCATGAAGCTCTTCTTTGCTTCCACCAGAAATATTCAGATACATCTATTTTAAATTAAGTACACATGGCTACAATAAATTATTAAAATGACATTTATTATGAAGGAATTTATGCTTTATTTTTCCAAATCAAAAAATTAAATAAATAGGTCATGTGTAAAAAAATTATAATGAGTAGTGTTTTATCTTTATCACTAAAATAATGCTTACTCTTCTTGTTCAGTTAAATGAGTCACACCATCTAGTATTTATTTTACATTTAGACATATGTAAATCCTCAGTGAAGTCTGAATTCGAGAATGTGACAAAGTTACTTTTGCATAAGCCTGGTTTAATTCAGTCTAAAAGGAGAAAAAAAAAAGAAAGAAAGAAATTTATTTATAAGAAAAATTGTGTATTTACTTTTACATGTTTAAACTCCAGTCAACTTAAGAGCACTTTCTGTTTGATGCAATACACCTATTGAGATGCTTTTTCCACTGATCAAAACAGTTTTTGGACGCATTGATTTGGATGTCTTTTAGTGCTTCTGTAGGTTTTTGTTTCACCTCTTCCACATTGGCAAAACATTCCCTTTGAGGACTTCTTTCATTCAGGGAAACAAACAAACAAAAAAAAGTCACTTGTGTTGAGATCAGATGAATGGCAAAGGTGGGGCTTGGAAGTCATGTTTTTGGTCAAAAAATGCACATGCCCGCATTGTGGACTGGTGTGTAGCCATGGGGGGATGAATCAGTCACCTATTTGTTACAACTCAGAATGTTTCTTCCACAAATTGTGACACAACCTTTTCAGAAATTCCAGATTAAACCTTAGGTGGACCGTTTATCTGGAGAAACAAATTCTGAATGTGCTACCAGGAGCTTGCCCTCCAAAAGATAATTCCAGTTTTTTGGGGTCCCCCTCAAATATGATTCTTACTCTTTTTCCCCCTTATAATTCTTCTATCTGCCAATGTTACAACATAATATGTCTCTTTCAATCCTGCTTAGATAATCACCACTGCTTAAAGTCTTCCAAAGTGGAAAAAGTTGTTATTTCATGAGCTGGCTTATTTAATTAATCTAATGTTACACATGGTCTTATCTTATGGTTTATACTTCATTTGGAAGCTAAAAGCAGTGTATAGTCTTTCCACACTCCATAAGTAATATAGAGAAGAATGGAGATTCAATTTTCATAAAAGGAATAGTAAGATCTCTGAGTAATTAAGATTGCCATTCTGCAAGCTTTTAAAAATATGATGATTGACTCAGAAAAGAAGAAGAAGAAGAAAAAAAAACATGCCTCTCAGTTTCAAACTTCAGAATAGTTAAGTAACGGGAAGTCAACTGATAAAAATGAAAGACTTTCTCATAGTGTTTTATTATAAAACTGCAGCATTCAATTATCAAGTAGATGGTAGTTTACTGAAGGCATGGTGTACCTGTCTCACTTCCTTTTCAGCATTCCATTCACTTTGGTTGGAAACTGTCATGATGGTCCACAGACTTCATCTGTGCTGTGCCACAAGTAGAGACAATGCTTGTTTGATGATCCTCTGCCTGTTGGGGAAAGACCCCCCCAGGCAGAACACATTCAGCATGCATTCTTCTCATGCATCTAATTAGTGACTTTTTTGCTTTCGAGGGATTAGGAAGAGTGATCATGCTTAGACTTGTTGTTATTGTTGACACATATCATCAAATGAATGAACAGAAACTATTAGACAGCTGTTGGATGGCCTGTGGGGAATCAATTGAAACATTTATTTCTCTTGACATAATTTCTTGCATCTTCTCTGGAAAACAATAGCAATGCACTTGATAATTCATCTTTGTATTCACAGCGCCATGTTTATGTATCGTTTTAGTGGAGCAAATATTTTTTTCGCTTTCATAAAGAGAAAGGAAATCACATCTGCTTTAATTTTTTCTAGAACACTTCAGAAAAAAGTATGTCCATTTTCCCCTTTTCTCTTTGCATGATTACCTTCCTCTTCTACAGAGTTTTGCTTGAAAAGCTGGGGAAATTCATGTTTTTGATGCACAACATTATTGATGACACTGTATTAATTTATTTGTTTAAAAGTATACAACTAACGAAGGAAAATGAGAATTCATTCTTACAATAAATGTGTGTGCTGTGTTTATAATGCTTGTCTTTGTTCTGATTTACTCAGAATCCAGGGCACAGAAAAGGCGGGCATTGTTTGAAAACTCTGCAAGTCAAACTAACAACCCACAGACACCTGGGGCAAAAGATTATGGTTGAAACATACATTTGACTTCTTAAGACCTGGGAGTAAATGGTGAAAAAAAGTCTTTAAAAAATTAGGACACTTAAAACTACCCATATATATGAGAGAATTTAAAAGAACATGTGCATGCCTAAGACAAAAATGCATGCTAAGAAAAAAACCTGAGAAGACTCATTTTTACCTTGCGCCAATCCCTACTCAAATTGCATTTTCTGGCTGTGTTGAGTATGTGGCTTGACATTGAGCCAAACCGCAAAGACTAACAGAAGTGCTTTTCTTTCATTCTTTTTTGTTTATTTTTATTTTTTGTTGCTGTTTAGTCTTTAGGGTTCAAGGAAATCTGTTCAGACACTAGCTGAAAACAAAGTTAAAAGAAAGAGACTTCAATAATCACACCCAACAAAGAATACAATCTTCAAAAAAAAGTTAACCAGGCGTGGTGGTTCATACCTGTAATTCCAGCACTTTGGGGGGTGGAGGCAAAAGCCCAGGGGTTCAAGACCAGGCTGGCCAACTTGGTGAGACCTCATGTCTATAATAAATAAAAAAAAAAAAACTAGCTGGGTGTGGTGGTGCATGCCTGTAGTTCCAGCTACTTGGAAGGCTGAGGTGGTTGGCCTGAGTCCAGCAGGTCAAGGCTGCAGTGACTGTAAGTGTAACACTGCCTCAAAAAAAAAAAAGTTTTGGAAACTCACTGCATGAATGAGTGACTACAGACTTCAAAGACAAAACTAGCAAATCTTGAGAAAGGGGCAGAATCTAATACAGTTACTACACTATAAGATTTAAATATTCAGTCTTCAAAAAACAAATAAGACATATGGATAAACAACAAAATGTGGACTATTAAAGGGGAAAAATATTGACAGATATTATTCCTGATAAAGTTCAGACAAGAGAATCAAAACAAAAGACTTTAAAACAAAAGTTTGAAGTAAGGACAAGAAACTAAAGAGAAATCTGAGCAAAAAACTAAAGAAAATCAGAAAAATAAAGAGATAAAAGTTATTTTTTTAAAAAGAGACTAATGAAAATTCTGAAGCTGAAAAATAAAATGTATCATAAAAAAATGTACTAAAGGGCCACAATAGCGAATATGAGCAAGAATAAAAAAGAATCAGAAAGCCTGAAGATATGATAGTTAAAACTGTTGAATCTAGAGAGCTGGAGGAAAAAACATGATGAAAAGAGAATAAAGCCTAAGGGAACTGTCAAACATACCATCAAGCAGACCAACATATACATTAGTGAATACCAGTAGGAGAAAAGAAATAAAGGAGCAGAAAGAACATTTTGAGTAAAAAAAGGATGAAAATAGTTCAACCTTGATTGAAGACATGAATCTAAAAATCGAAAAAGTCCAATGAATTCCAAGTTTAAAAACTGCAGAAAGACTCACGCCAACCCAGATTATAATCCAACAGTTAAAAGCCAAAGCCAAAGCACTGGAAGCAGTAAAAGAAATGTAATTAATCATGTAAAAAGTTTCAAAGTATGAACAATATCTAATTTCCCATCTGAAATCATAGATGCCACAGAGCAGTGCAACAACATATTCAAAAGGCTGAAAGAAAAAAAACTATAAAACAAGAAGTTTACATCTGGCAAAACTGTACTTCAAAAATGAGAAGGAAGTTAAGACACTTGCAGAAAAACAGCTACTGGGGGTATTCATTACCATTAGACCTGCCCTACAAAAAATGATAGAGAAATTCCAAAGGACAAAATAGAGAAGGTAATAGGCAGTAACTCAAAGTTGTGCAAACAACTATTTCTAGTAATGATAAATCCACAGCCCATACACAATAGCTAATATAATTATATTTTTGGTCTTTAATTTGACTATTTATTTTCTATAAGATTTAAAAGATAAATACCTAAAATAATTATACATTGATATTATTGGGCATACAACCCATAAATATATAATTTGTGACAAGAACAACATAAAGAGGAATGGGGAGATAGACCTGAAAATGAGCAGCAGTTTGCATATGCTGTCCAAGTTGTTTGTATCAACTTGAATCAGATTGTTATAAATTTAGTATGTTAAACATAATGCAAGTGATAACTACAAATAAAGTATCTTTAAAAAATACAGAAAAGGAAATGAGAATGGAATCAAATATGTCACTACGAGCAAAAAAACTAAACACAAAAGAAAACACTAATAGAAAAAAGGATGAATGAAAAACTATCAGATATGCAGAAAACAATAGCAAAATGCTAGAAATAAATCCTTCTTTTCCATTAGCTATTTTACATGAAACTAGAGGAAGAAAAATTCTGCGAGTGGGCAGAACTTCAAGCAGTGCACCTGGCTGTTCATTTTGCTTAGAAGGAGAAATATCCAGATTTGCAATTGTATACCAATTCATGTGCTTCCACCAGTGATTTGGTTCATTTGTTAGGGACTTGGGAGAAACATGATTGAAAAATTGGTGACAAGGAAGTCTGAGGGGGAAGAAAAGACTGTTATAAAAAAATTGAGCAGGAAGAAGAGTGTCAGTAAACTTGAGTATATGAAAATTGAAATTATTAAATACCTCTCACCATTCTGATAAAAAAGTGAAGATATTTGTACCCTGTGTAAATGTTCATTAAAAGGTAAACTCTACAGAGGCAGATTTCAAAAAGCATGTAGAAAGAATGACCCATTTATGCGGATACAAATCAGTCTTCTTTCCCAACCACTCTTGTCATTGCCCAATTGCCTAAGAACAAGATGGCAGTGATGGCAAAAATGGAGGTTATGCATGGGGTCAGTAACATAGATTTACACTCACAAGGCCACTCTGGTTACTGCCACTTCTGGGTGTTTAATTTCCCAGGAGCTGAGACCAGCACTGAGTCTCCAATATGACAATATTTCCCTGGGTGATCACCCCACTACTTTACGGCAAATTGGTAACATTGGATCATTTTCATCATGGAGAGAAAACTACTTTGTGCTTATTGAAAAAACAAATTCTGGATATAAATTTGCCTTTACTGCAAACAATGCATACAACAAAGGTACCATTCATATCTTTGGGACTCATCCAACAACTTATCCACTGCCATGATATTCCAGACAGCATTGCTCTGACCATGGAACTCCAATCACAGCAAAAGCAGTGCGACAATGTGTTTATATTTATAAAATTCACTGAGGTTGCCACGGCCCCATTATCCTGAAGCAGCTGATTTGATAGAATAGTGGAATGTCTATTATTGAAAACCAAGTCACAGTACCAGCTAGATAGCAGTACCTGGCAAGCCTGGGCGAAGTTTCTCCAGAAGGCTGTATATACTCTACATTAGCATCCAATACATAGTGCTTCCCGCCCCAGTCAGGATTCACAGTCCAGGATTCAAGAGGTGGAAATAAGAGTGGCATTGCTCATTATTACCTCTCATATTCAACTAGCAAAATTTTTGCTTTATGTCCCTGTGCTGATACTTTGTTGGTCTAGAAGAGTATAGCATTCAAGCAGGTGACCGTTGTGGCAACTTTTTCCTTCCCGTCCACATACCCTGGGGTTTCCTGGGCCACCTCCAACACAGCAACTTGCCCCCACATCCTGGGGAGTCAGGAGCCCCTTCCTGGGACACCAACTCAAGATGATGCAGTGAGAACTTCTCTACAGTTCAGTGACCAGCATCCCAGGGGGAACCTTGATGTGTTCTGGAAACTTCTAAAGCCACCACCTCTTGCTCCCTGCCTTCTGTGGCCTGACTGTCCCCATGCAAAGACAGTGGCACCTGCAATTGTGTGCTAATTGCCCCCCACCATGCAATGATCTCCTGCAGTGAGTAGGAGGGAGGAAGGAGGGTGAGGGTGTGTATTTAATTACTTTCTCATCTTGCAATCAGGTCAGATCGCTTTTTGAATGAAGTCTACCCAGAGCCTGGAATGTACAGAAATTCTCCCTGCTTAATGGTCTTCTCGCCCACCCATCCATCACAGACACACTGTGGAATAAAACACAAGTGCTTTGATTGGATGTATTTGCAAAAAAAAAAGAAGAGTATAACATTATCCAAAGGGAGGAATGCTTCCTTCAGGAGACACAACAATGATCTACAAGGGGGGACTCAAAGAACTCAAAGAAACTCATAATTTATTTTTAAAAATTGTGTACTTATTCTTACATGTTTAAACTTCAGTCACCTCAGTACCCTCCATTTGATGAACTATACCTATCGAGATGCTTTTTGCACTGCCCAAGATAGTTTTTGAACTCATCAATTTTGATGCCTTTTAGTGTTTGTGTTGTGTTTTGTTTCACCTCTGCCACACTGGCAAAGTGTTTGCCCTTGAGGACTGTTTTACACTGGGAAGAAAAAAATGTTGCTCACATGAGATAGGGGATGAATAGGAAGGGTGAGGTATGGGGGTCATGCATTTTTGATCAAAAACTATTGATCTTTCGGTGTGATATGAGTAGGTGTGCTCATAAATCACCCATTATGAAATGGACAAATGCATTTAAAGAATCTCAAAAAAAAAAAAAAGTAATAATTCACTGAAAGCTAAGGCAGCCTCTCACAACAATGCTAGCTGGTACACTGATGCTGGTGGGTTCTTAGAATACTTACCTAGTTCGGGAAGTATGTACTACAAGAAGTCTGCCTTTCAAGAGATAATTTTTGGTTGAAAATGGCCCAAAGTTTCCAACTTGCCATAAAATAGCTGGGAGATCATCCTGGGAAATGTTGTCATCTTGGCGATCCAGAGGTGGTCTCAGCTCCTGGGAGATTAAACACAAAGCAGTGATTGTAACCAGAGTAGCCTTGCTAGTGTAAGTCAAATAGTTGAACACCAATGATCAATGTCAAAAATGTCCACAGTAGCCAATAGATGGAAACTAAATGACCATTAAACAATAAATTGATCAAAAAATTAATACATGCACGTAATAGCTTATTATTTATCCATAAAAAGGAAATGAAGCAGTGATACATGCCAAAATATAAATGAACTTTAAAAACATGTTTAGTAAAATAAGACACAAAAGGCCACTTATTTTATGATTCATTTATATGAGATGTCCAAATTAGACCATCCTATCAAGATAGAAAAAGATTAATGGTTTGGAGGTTGTGGGACATGGGAATGAGAAATGACGTCTAACGGGTCATGGTTTTGCCTGAACTGATGGAAATATTTTTGAATTTATAATCATGATTACATAATTTCATGAATATATTTAAATCTTCAAATTATACACTTTCAAATGATAAATTCTATGGTTTGTGAACTTATTAAATTTTCTACTTTCATTTGATTCAATTTGAGAATGTGTTACTTTTCAGAAAATTATTTATTTTGCCTTTTTGTTTTCAGGCTAATTAAAATACTTGTGTTTATATTTTTCATTGGATATAAAAATTTATATTTTCTTTCTATGATCTACTTAGATAGGCTTCACATACAGCTTATATTTGTCTATTTTTTCTTTGTCATCAGTGTCAATTACGCTATTTTTTTTTCAGAGTACTTATTTTGGCTTAGATGATCATCTCTACTAATGTTCATCACTAATTTTTGTCTGTTCCACTTATTGTATCTATGACTTTTTCCCTATTATTGTCATTGTGCTTTATCTTTAATTAGTGATTTGATATATTTCTTTTTAATATTTTAAATTTTGTTTTTAAAATAAATTGTAATTTATTGTCTTAAATTTCCCACTAACGACTTATTTTTATTATAGTCCTGAACTCTGCTGTTTACTCGGTATACTTTTGCTGTCTTACTGTGTCATTTCTTTTGACAAAAGAATATTAAAATATCATGATTATGAAGTTTCTAATTTCTTATAATTTTGTCAGTTTTTGCCTTATATATTGTTTGATAATTTATGACACCAGCTCCATTTTGGTTAATGTTTTGTTTATTTCTCTTTTAGTTTTAACTAAATCTAAAATTCTTCAGCATCTGTATCATCCAACAAAATAAGACCAGTACTTTAATTACATTTTTTAAATCTCTTTTATGTTGCATGACACAGCTAGAATTTCATTTGTAGCTTTTTCCAAAAAGCAAACATAGATGTAATTATTTATTTTTATAACCAAAAGAAGATTAATTGTATCAAAATATTTTATCAATATCCAGACTCTTTATGCTTTTTGTGTCTTCCTCTTCCCTCTTTGTTCACATCTTTACTTGCTGAATTATGTCTTTTCTATTAATTTTAGGGAGGGCATCTGGGTAGTAAACTGACATGGTTTATAAAGCTCTTTAATATATTATCTTTCTCTCAGATGTAAAATGATAGATATTTGCTTAGTACTTTGAAAATATTTATAGCTTTAAAATGAAACATTGTTCCTCTACTCACAATACTTCTGACATCAAATGTGTGGGTTTTCTGCAGCAAGAAATTATCCAGCTACATGTCTTATGATTTAATTCATTTCTGACACTAACTACCTGAAGTTAGTTCCAACCTCACAGGTTAAGAGTTCAGTTATATAAGACTGTTTCAACTTTAGAGGCCAACTGCATATAGTGGGTCTCCAGACTACCTACGCTACAATCTAATTCAGCTGCAAATTGGGGGTTCCCTTCCTTAAATCCAACAACTTGCTAAAGCAGCTTACAGAACCGGGGAAATATTGATTTATAATAAAGGACACCAATGAGCAACAAGATCAAGAGGTACATAAGACAAGGTCCAGAAACGTCCTCATTTCAGGAGCTTCTGTTCTGGAGTTGGAATGAGTCACTATGTATACACAAACTTGGAAGCTTTCCTAAATTTTTTGTTTAGGGTTTTATAGAGGTTCCATTACTTAAGTATGAATGATTAAAGCATGGGACACTGATGATTGCTTCAATCTCTAGCCTCTCTGCTCTTCCTAAATGTTGGAGAGTACAGCAGAAATTTCCAGTTTTGCAATCATGCTTTGGTCTTTCTGGTAACCAGTCCCCATGCGAAAGCTGTCCAGGGACCCCAGTCACCAGTCATCTTATTAGCATACAAAAAACTTTCATTATTCTGGAGATTTCAAGAGTCTTAGAATTTCTTATGTCAGGGACCATGGACTAAGATCCAATACTGTAATGAAAAATGTTTCAATCACGCTCAGGAAACTCCAAGAGTTTCAGGAGCTCTGTATCAGAAACTGAGGGCAGAAACCACGTATGTGTTTCTTATTATGTCACAAGCTTTTAGTCAATTATTACTGCTAATGAGATATTGTTGCTGTGGAAATAATTAACATTTTATTGTAGATAATTTGTCATTCTTTTGTCAGTTGTTATATTGTTTTTCTTTATGCATTTGGCATCTCATGGTTTCTCTAAGTATTTTCATGAACTTTTATGTGCATAGCTTTGTGTTTCCTGCTTGGTACTTTATACTCTTTTATATGAAAACTCTTTTTGTTCTTTCTTTTAGTAAAATTCTCAGTCATGATTTTAAAGATTTCATCTCCATCATAATATTTTTTGTTTTGTTTGTATACAATTATATTTTGGATTTTTTTCTGATATTCAAATTCTTTAGCATGTTTTTAAAAAAGAAATCAACCTCCATAGTGGTATGTTGATTTGTGAATAAATTTCAAGGTTTTTTTTTTTTTTTCCACATTTGAAAAGCAAAGATTTATTAGAACTAATACATTTATTTATTTATTTATATTAATTTTAAAGATGTTGGGAACAATTCAGGATTAGGTATACAAGTGGATATCGTACAGGTAAAGTTTGGGTCTCCCTTTGGTCCCCACTTTGCCAAGTTTGAGATTAGGTATACTTATTGGTGTTGTGTGACCCTGACCCACCCTGGCAGTATCCATTTGGGTTTGTTTATGAGTGAGAACATGTGGTAAGCTGTTCTTTGTTTCTGTGATAGATCACTGAGTATGATAGACTCTAAATCCATCCAAGTTGCTATGAAATCCGTATGTTTGTCCTTCATTATGGCTGTGTAATATTCCATCGTGCATATCTACCACCTTTTTTTAATCCAATCTAGTTCAATGAGCAGCACTCTAGGGTCCATGTTATTGCTACTGTGAATAGTGCTGCATTAAACATGCGTGCACAGATACCTTCTTTGTAGAATAATTTGAGTTCCTCCTGGTACACTCCCAGTAAGGGGATTGCTGGGTCATATGGAAGGTCAATGTTTATTTCTTTTAGAAATTGCCACACTGTTCTTCAAAGAGGTTGTACTAGTTTGCATTCCCACAGCAGTGTAGAAGCTTTCCTTTTTCTCCACATCTTCTCTAGCATTTGTTGCTGTTTGTTTTATTAACTATGGCCATTCATTTTATTTTTTGAGTTGGAGTCTCACTCTGTCACCCAGACTGGAGTGCAGTGGCCACTCCCAGCCACCGCAGCCTTGACCTGCTGGACTCCAGCGATCCTTCCGTCTCAGCCTTCCAAGTAGTTGAAACTACAGGCGCGCGCTACCATGCCCGGCTAATTTTTTTTTTTTTTTTTTGATTTATTGTAGAGATGAGGTCTCACTGCCCAGGCGGGTCTCAAACCCGCGGGCTCAGGCAATCCACTCACCTCAGCCTCCCAAAGGCGCGGGATTACAGACTGAGTCACCGAGCCCGGCTACTATGGCCATTCTTACTGGGGTAAGATGGTATCTTAATGTGGTTTTGATTTGCATTTCTCTGATGATTAATGAGGCTTTTCACTTTTTCACATATCTGTTGGGCTGCCCATATATCTTCTTTTGAGAAGTGTCTATTCATGTCTTTTGCCCACTTTGTAATGGGACTGTTTTTTGTTGTTGTTTTTTTTTTCTTTTGGCGCATTTGAGTTCCTTGTAAATCCTGGATGTTAGAACTTATTCAGATATACAATTGCCAGTTCCCCATCCCCCTTCTGTGGGCTGTATCCCTGCTCACTTGATCATTCTTTTGCTCAGCAGAAGCTTTTCAGTTTGATGGGGTCCCACTTGTCTTTCTTATCTCTTAGGACAAGGGCACTTGGGGTTTTGATCAGGAAATGGTTGCCTGTTCCAATTTCCATAAGGGTGTCTCCAGTATTTTCTAAGGTTCTTATAGTTTGAGGTTTTACCGTTAAGTCTTTGATCCATTTAGAGTTTATTTTTGTGTATGGTGATAGGTGGGGGTCCTGTTTCAATCTTCTGCGTGTGATCAGCCAGTTTTCCCAGCACCATTTACTGAATAGGTTCTCCTCACTCCAGTGGTTGTCGGAGGCTTTGTTAAAGATGACTTGGTTGAGAAATTGAGGTTTTGCTTCCGGAATCTCTATCCTGTTCCATTGGTCTATATGTCTGTTCTTGTACCAATACCAGGCTGTTTTAATTATTGTAGCCTTAAAGTTTAAAGTCTTCAAGTGGGATACTGCCTACTTTGTTTCTTTTGCTAAGGGTTGTTTTGGTCATTCATGGTCATTTACATTTCCAGATAAATTTCTGTTTTGTCATTTTCAGGTCTGAGAAGAATGATATTGACAATTTAATGGATATTGCATTGAATCTGTAGATTGCTTTGGTAGGACGGATGTCTTATCAATATTGAATCTTCCTATCCATGAGCATGGACTATTTTTCCAGTTGTTTGTGTCTTCTTGGATTTCTTTGAGGTGTGTTTTTTATAGTTTTCATTGTAAAGGTCTTTCACTTCTCTGATTAGGAAGATGCTGAGGTATTTCATTTTTGCGTGTGGCTATTGTGAATGGAATTATGTTTTTTATTTTGTTCTCTGCCTGCTTGTTGTTGGTGTATAAGAATTCAACTGTTGTTTGAAATTTATTTTGTACCCTGAGACTTTGCCAAAGTCATTTACAGTGAAAGCAGGTTTTTGATAGACACTGTTGGGTTTTCGAGGTATAGGCTCATATCAGCAGTAAAGAGAGATAACTTCCTCTTTTCCTATTTGGATACGCCTGATTTCCTTCTCTTAATTTCTCTAGCTAGGACACAATGTTGAACAAGAAGGGTGAAAGTGAGCAGGCTTGTCTAGTTCCAGTTCTCAGGGGAAATGTGTCCAGCTTCTGTCCATTTAGCAATATGCTGGTTGTGTGTTTATCATAGATGTTGCTTACTATTTTGAGGTTTATTCCTTCTATTCCTAGGTGTTTGAGGATTTTTATCAAGAATGGATGCTGGATTTTATCAAAAGCTTTTTCTGAATCTAATGATATAATCATGTGGTTCTTGTTTTTACATCTGTTGATATATTTAATTACATTTATGGTCTATGGTCTTGTGGATTTTATTTCTTTTTTAAAATTATATATACATATATATATATAATTTTTTTCCACCTTTAAATTTTTTATTTTAAAATTGTGGAGTACAATTCAGGGTTTGGTATGCAAATATTCATTGTGCAGGTACCCTTGTTGATGAGGTGTGCCCCGCCTTCCCTCTTCCCTAGGCAGTTTCCCACCTCCCCACCTCCCCACAGTTTTCTGCTACTGTCAATCCTTTTCTTATAGTATTACAATAGTTGTTCAAGGTCCACTTATAAGTGAGAACAAGTGATATTCAGTTCTTTGTTTCTGTGAAAGATCACTCAGTATTATAGACTCTAAGTCCATCAAGGTTGCTGTGAAGTTCATGATTTTGTTCTTTATGGCTGCATACTATCCCATTGTGTATAGGTACCACATTTTTTTAATCCAGTCCTTTTTTGATGGGCAGCATGGTTGGTTCCATATTCTTGCTATTGTGAACAATGCTGCGATAAACATACGTGTGCAGGTATCTTTTCTATAGAGCGATTTAAGTTCTTCTGGGTATATTCTCAGTTGGGGGATGCAGGGTCATATGGAAGGTCGATTTTTAGAACGTTTAGGAATCACCACACTGTTTTCCACAGAGGCTGTACTAGTTTACACTCCCACCAACAGTGTAGAAATGTTCTCATTCACCACATCCTCTCCAGCATCTGCTTTTTTTTGAGTTATTGATGATGGCCATTGGATTTTGAATCAGCCGTGAATCCCAGGAATGAAGGCTACTTGTTCATGGTAGATGATTTTTAAGATATGTTGTTAGATTCAATTTGCTAAAATCTTGTTGAGAATTTTTGCATCTATGTTCCTTAGTGATATTAGCCTATAGTTCTCTCTCTCTCTCTCTTTTTTTTTTTTTGGATCTTTACCCAGTTTGGGTATCAGTGTGATGTTAGCTTCATGAAATGATTAGGGGCAAAGACCTTCTTTCTCAATTGTCTGAAATGCTTTCAAAAGGATTGGTATCAGATCCTTCTTGTGTGTTTTTGTGGAATTCTGCTGGAAAGCTGTCTGGTCCAGGAATTTTTTGTGTAGGTAGTTTTTATGATGTCATTTTCCTGAGTTTTTATTGGTCTATTTAGTGTCTCAATGTCTTCTTGTTTCAACCTAGGGAGGTTGTGTGATGTCAGAAATTCCTCCATATCATTTAGGCTATCAATCTTGTTTCCATACAGGTGTGCATAGTAATCTCTGATAACCTTTTGTATTTCTTCAGAGTCAGTTGTGAGTTGATTTTTTGTATTTCTGATTTTGTTTATTTGGGCTTTTTTTCTCTTTTTCTTCATCATTCTATCTAGGGGTCCATCAATCTTGTTTATTCTTTCAAAGAACAAGCTTTTTAATTTGTTAATTTTTTCTATGATATTTTTGTCTTCTATGTCCCATATTTGCACTTTTACTTTGGTGATCTGGATTCTTCTGCTAAAGTTGGGGGTTTGGTGGTCTTATCTTTCCAGCTCCCTCAGGTAATTTGTTCAGCTGGTAACTTGTGATCTTTCCATTTTCTTGATGTGTGTTTGTAGAGATATAAATTCCCCTCTCAGAACTGTTTCCATGGCATTTCAGAGGTAGGATAATTCTTCATTTTAATTGTTTCCAGGAATCTTTTAATTTCTGTTTTGATTTCTGTGTTGACCCAGTAGTTGTTCAGCATCATTCTGTTTAGTGTCCATGCCTTTGTGATTTGGGGGGGAATTTTGATGATGTTGATATTCATTTTTATTCCACTATGGTCTGAGAAGGTGCATGGTAGTATTCTTATCTTATGAAATTTGTTTATGCTTGACTTATACAAGTATTCTGTGGTTGTTGGGTGGAGTGTTCTGCAGGTGTCTATTAAGTCAATTTGGTCGAGCATCAAGTTGATGTTCTGGATCCTTTTGTTGATATTTTGCCTTGATGGTCTATCTAGGGTTGTTTGTGAGGTATTTAAGTCTCTAGCTATTATAGCATTAAAGCCAATATCTTTTTAAAATTTACTTAATAGTTGCTCCATAAATGCGGGTGCTCCTGTGTTGGGTGCATATATGTTTAGAATAGATATTTCTTGTTGATGGATTGGGACTTTTATCATTATGTAGTGTCCTTCCATTTCTTTTTAAACTTTTAAGAGTTTAAAGGTTATTTTGTCTGATATTAAGATCACAACTCCTGCCTTCTTTTGTGATCCAATCACCTGGAAACCCGTTTTCCATCCTCTAACTAGGAGTGTGTGCATCTCTTGTGGTGAGATGAGTTTTCTGGATGCAGCAAATTATTGGGTCATGGTGTTTTATCAAGTTTGCCATACTGTGTCTTTTCAGTAGTGCATTTTGTCCATTCACATTCAGGCTGATTATTGAAATGTGATTGTTTATCCCCATAATAGGTTCTTATAAAGATATTTGTTAGTTTTCTTTTACCTTTTGGGTTGACGTATGTGTGTGTTTTCAAGGTTGCAAATGCAATGTAGTCTCTGTTGATTCTGTGTTCTGTTATTCTCTTGGGAAGTGTGTGATCTTTCTGTTTTTCTTTCTTCTCTACTTAGAACCATTTTAAGCATCTCCTGTAGGGCTGGTCTGGAAGCTGCATAATTTCTTAGGGATTGGATGTCTGGGAAGGATTTTAATTTCCCATAACTAATGAAGCTGAGTTTGGCTGGGTAGGAAATTCTTGGTTGAAATTGTTTATCTTTGAGGACTTTGAATGTTTGACCACGGTCCCTTCTAGCTTGCAGAGTTTCTGTCAACAGGTCTGCTTCCATTCTGGTTGGTTTTACCCAGCAGGTAGTCTGAAATTTCTCTCTTGCTGCCTTTAGGATTTTTTATTTTGTGCCTGTTTTGTGTAGCCAAATTAGTATGTGTCTAGGGGTTGATATTCTAGTTTGATATCTTGTGGGGGTTCTCTGTATCTTGTGTTTGGATGGTCACATCTCTGGTTAGATGAGGATTGGTTTCTTGGATAACCTCCTGGAATACTTGCTCCAACATGTTCTTCATTTCCCTTTTTTCTTCTGGGATACCAATCAGGCATAGATTAGTCCTATTGATATAATCGCATATCTCTTGGAGAATTGTTCTTTCTTTCTGAGTTTTCTTTCTGTGTTTTTTACAGGACAGGTTAATTATGTTTTGGTCTTCAAGTTCTGAGATTCCTTCTTCTGCTTGATTAATTCTGCTTTCCATGTTTGTCACATTATTTATTTCCTGGGTGAAATTTTTTATTGCCAAAATCTCTGTACAAGTTCTTTCAGTGTTGCATCTTGTCTTTCTTGAGTCTTATTCACGCTTTCCTTTCATTCCCTAATCCCTGTTGTATTCTAGGACCAGTTGTTGGTGACTTTCATTGTTTGGGCTCTGAGGTCTGATTGTTTCAGGCATTTTCTGTTTGTAACATTGAGAATTACCTGTGTTCTTCCATTGATTTTTTTCTCATTTGTGACAGATCTCTTTCTTTTCTCTTTAGTTCTGTTATTCAGCCACATTATGAGAGGTTTTCACTTCTGATGTTTGCTCAGCCCTCCATTCTTCCCTGATCAGGGTTGTGAATTTGTTCTATTTTGAAACAGGGCTGTGAGTGAGAAACTTTGCTGTCTCTTACAGTTTTGAGAGTCAAATAAGATGGAGTATGGGGAGTGCTATTCTGTTTGAAGGTCTTCCTCATCCTTTTCAGACCACAGTCTTTGTCCCATGATTAAATTAGGGTAGAGGTGGGCATCTGAGACTCAGTACTCACCCTGTTCCTCTAGAGTTTGCTTTCAGGATATTCCTTCCGGGTTATGATCAGTCCCTGAGTAGTTAATCTTCCAGTCACAGAAATTGGGTCAGGTCTGTCAAATTCCAAGATTATTTTAAAATAGTTTATTTTTTATTGTGGAAAGTCTAAAATTTATGTCATCTTAATTTTTCCTATTTCAATGACATTTAAAATATTCTTTTATTTATAATTGGTTAATTTAATGTTCAATTGACCTGTGTTGTTGTGTCATTGTTGTTTTTTTTTTTGTAATACTTTATTCATCTTCATGGATATTATTAATCCCTTTACCTCTCTAATATTATTACATTGCTTTCTAACATTGTTTTTCTTCTATAGTAGATGTCTTGATTGTGGGAAAATTGAAAATGGCAAAATTTCTTAAATTGTTAATTTGATTTTTGCACTTTGACTTTTTCTGAGGTATAAGAATTTTTTTATTATTATTTTTGGTTACTTTTATTTTTCATTTCTAATTTTTTTTCAATTTTTTTTTCCTGATTGTTAGATTTTGATTACTGACCAATGAGATTCCAGAGTTAAGAATTAGGTCATATATTGGCAGTTCAAGTACATTGATGTCTCAGATTGGGTCCTGGTTGCTTAGTGATTTCTGATTAATTTTGTCCTTCTGAGCAATAACTCAATACAGGCCACAACCCTACTAGTTTTCATAGATTATGTTCTGGTCACTCTATAGTTTATAAGGTGATTCTATCCCATTTTTCTTTTAAGCATCTATTCCTGGATGCCTCTTTCATTTTTCTCCCTAGAGGATTATATCTCATTGACTTCAACCCCTTCTTGATATGAGTTTTCTCTTCAATATGTGTCAACTGTAAAGATTGATAACTTGTTTTTGAGTGGTTGAAAAATTTAGAAACATTTCTTATAATTTTTTTATGTCTAGAGATGAGTAGAATGACTAATATGGTACCTATGTTTCCAAATAGATCAGGTGTTTAGGGCTATGTTCCCTAGCCAGACAATAACAAGTGTTTAGAAATAAGTCCTCTTCAGAAAACTTACTGAAAAATAAATTGTGAGATCTAACTCAATAACATTGGAGATTCAATGTTTATTTTATTAATATGCTTTATTTAAAGAGACAGCAAATTTAGAATACAGGCTACATATCAGTTCCATCTTGGGATGGTTTATTTTGATCAAAAATATATTTCTTTTAGAATTAAAAATAATGCATTTAGTTATAATAAAAATAAAAAAGTATACTGCAGATCTGTATGAATTTTGTATGCTATTGATAACATATCATTTATAGCAAGTCATAATTTATTCCAAATGATTTTTTTCCTCCAATACCATGATTCTTTATTTGTAATTTTCTGTTCTTTTGCTTAACACATCTAATGATTTTAAATTTTATAGACATTTTAAAAATTGCATTGCCAGCATGTAAACTATATTCTCATATTGTGTCTCAGCGTTATCATCCCAGAGTTGGTCCAAGAAATATCATTGGTCCAACATTGTTGAGGGCTTTCCTAGAGACACAGTTGAACTAGTCACACTGTATATGAAAAAAAATAAAAAAGAAAGAAAGTCTCCTAAAGATTCAAAATTCTGGCTTATATTTTTTTAATCAGTCTTATAAGCACGAATACTTTCAATTTGAACTTGACAACCTTTTAAATCAATATGCAAATTCAAAACAGTTTTATTTTTTCAGTTCTTCACCTAAGTTAAAATCTCCACTTCTTACTACAAACGAGTGACATATTAATGTGTTTCAACTTTGAACCTATGTTTTCCTTTTGCTTAGTGACTTGGTTGTACTATTTTAGTCAAGTATCTTCCTTCTTCAGTGAAGTAGTGGATATCATTCTTCAGCAGGTGTAGCCTTGGGCAATGGACAGTCACCTGAGAATAGCAGTGGTTGTACCAGGTTTCCCTTTGATTGTTTCTTTTCCTGTTCTCTCTGTTAAGCTGCCTGCCTCTGATGGTATCACACTCAGCCACTAAAGGCAAGCTATTGCTCTACTGTTTTCCAGGATACTTTAAAGTATAAATTGTTCCCGTGGGTCTATTTAATTAAACCCAGCTCCATTTGCAGAACTAGTTTTTGAGACAAGTTGTTGAGGTTTGTTCTGAACACAGGAGGCATCTTATTAGCTCTCTCTTTACCTAGATCAGTCTGACAAAGTTCTTAGTTTACATATTAACTTGTTGCTCTTAATTGTTTATCACCAAAATTGCCTTTACTTTTTAGCAACTTTCAACTTGAACTTCCCACAGTCTGTTTCAAATTAAGTCAGTTATTTTAGAGAGCATTTTGGGGTTCTCTGTTTTTAAGGACTACCTTCTTACTTGGGCAAACATTTTAGCATCTGCTCTGGAGCCCAGGCCAAGGAACGTGGCCTAATCTTGGCGGTCCGGCAGAGACACACCAGCTTCTCTCCAGTAAGAGTTCCTCCCAGCCGGGCTCGGTGGCTCAGCCTGTAATCCCGCGTCTTTGGGAGGCTGAGGTGAGTGGATTGCCTGAGCCCGCGGGTTCGAGACCCGCCTGGGCAGCGAGACCTCATCTCTACAATAAATCAAAAAATCAGCCGGGCGTGGTAGCGCATGCCTGTAATTCCAGCTACTTGGAAGGCTGAGGTGGAAGGATCGCCGGAGCACAGCAGGTCGAGGCTGCGGTGGCCGGGAGCGGCCACTGCACTCCAGTCTGGGCGACAGAGTAAGACTCCAACTCAAAAACAAAAAACAAAACAAAACAAAAAAGTCCCTCCCAAGGCCTCTGGTGGTTATACCCCAGGGAACAAGTTGGGATGGTGGTGCAAACTCTGGATAAAGTTCAGAACTAGCACATGTAGGTATCCTCAAAGGACTGAAAGTAGAGAGGGGGTGTATAATATGTGTGTGGACAGTAAGTCCATGAGGGAGCTGGAAGGATGGTCATTCCCTCATTATTCTTGACCTGCCATGCTTGTGGTTGAGCCTCCACCCTGTTAGTGGGAGTTGAGTGGATGAAAAAAGTCCTCAATCTCTTAGTTTGCAATGTGAGGAATTTAGCCTCTACAACTTGGAGCTGAGAGAAATGAGAAATACTGGCAATCTGCCCCTCCTGGAGAGATAGTACATCCCTTAACTGAGAGCTGAAGGAATAGGGAGCCCCATTTTCCTGGCCCCACCCACTCAGAGTGGAGAGTCTATAAAAGCAAAACAAACAAACAAACAAATAAAAAACAAGTTTAGATAGGGAGAGGCAAAGAAAAAGCAGGTCATGGCTCAAGCATGATAGACTGACTGTCATTATCACAATTTAGAATGTTTTCTTGAATAAATGATTTTTTTTTGTTTGGTATAGGATAATTTCCTAAGACTTAAATGATTTTTAAAAAATGTTTCTTCAACATGATCATTTTCTCTAGAAAGTTTTATAGAGCTTATCATGCTGCCATTCCAGAAGTCACATATTCCCTAATTATCTACTTTATTTTTTAAAAACTATATCTTCTATAAATTTAAATATTGATAAATAAATTAAATGTATACTTAATAATTATATATCTTCTAAATATGATCGTTTAGATTCTCCGTCCCACATCAGGATTATTTCTTTCATTAAATTCATTTTAGCCTTTGAGCATGTTTGTTCATTATGGATCAAATTGCAAAACCCTAACTAATAAGTCAGGCACAGTGGCTCAGGCCTGTAAATTAATAAACCCAGAATTATTTTCTTTTTTTAAAGACATATACCATCATGTCGAGCTACATGTAGGATACAAGATAGCATTCTTTCAAGAATATCACACTCATGTTCTACTTTCTAATGTATTTGTCTTTGTTGAATACTGTTGATTATTTCTTATTTAATAAGTTGTTCTTCAGCTCTATAATTAGACATGAGTTGTATTATTTCTGAGTGCATTTGCTGGTATTTTAACTGAGGACCCTGTTTTTTTAATCATAGAAAACTTAATTGGCAAAGCTAAATGTGAAACTAGCTTGTACAACATGCAGAAGAAAAATATATTGCATTTTAAGTTAATGCTTAAAAGGTAGTTACTACATTTTCTTTCTTCAAATTAAAATTTTTTAAAGTGAAATGCTGTGGTTTCTGTCATGTTAATCCAGTGTAATTTTATATAACTATTTGATCAGAATATGTTATTATAGGAATATTCTCACAGTATAAAATATGTGATGGATATTTTCATACAATCTGCTAATTTTATGAATATAATATTTTTATCCTCCTAACAGGTCAGAGTTGCATTTGTTGCTTCTGAGTTCTGAGATGTGAATTTGACAGAAATAATTGTATTTTTTATATTCACATTATACTAGACATAATCAAATGCTCATTTCATAAAGACTATGAAAGCCCAGGTATTTCATTTGACCTATTCATGCTCTGGATTTGATAAGAATAATTTTACTGTTCTTTAATAGTCTTTTATTATGTCTGCAGCATGTGGCCACAGACCACATATGTGGAATGTAAGGTGACTTCCTTCCTGCCTAGGTCTAAGGACAATGCTGTTAATAGGAAAATGTGATAGGTTACGTTTAACTTTCAAAGCAACTCTTTAATTCAGTCAGTCTGCAGATGAACGATTACCAGTAAAGGAGATCTCAAGTCACATTGTTTAGGAACCATTTAAAATTAAAACTTTGGGATAATATATTTTAATTTTGCTCCTCAGAGATTGTATATTACTCATGAACACCTCCCAAATAATTAAGACAACAGTGAGCAGAGAAGCCTGAGTCACAGATGATGAAGACCAACTTCTAAGAGAGTTTACTCCTGGAACTTCTGTTTGGAGTCAGGTTCAATTGAAATGACGAATAGCGAGATGCAGAACCCTTTGTTATCCTTAATTAAAATAACCAGAATAAATTTGTGGAGATTAATCATGTATTCGTGTAGAGGTGAGCAGAGGTTTCAGTTGTACTAGATACCAGTATAGGCAGCTGGTATGCAACCTTAAAAGTGGGTCAAGAACCTCAACCAGAAGAGAGAGGTCAGTGGAAGAGTTCAAAACTTTCTTGGTATTTCTGAATAACAAGTCTCTTAGTAACGCATTCACTAAAGCCCCAGTGGTTTTTGCTAAGATGGTTAAAGGAACTCCACTCCACTTACAAGCCTCAGTGATGGGTGAGTCCTAGAATCATGTTTGTCCTCTGTCTCATTCTTCATTTGGTCCTTGAAAACATGCACAGATATACTCGATAAAACTCAGACCAAATGTTGAGCTCAATAGCCAAAGGCCTGGATTGAAAACAAATTATGATGACACAACTATGAGTCCACTCAGCCCTGAAATGCAGTATGGAAAATTGCATGTGTTGAGAAACATAGTAGGGCAACGCAAGTAAGGAGGGAGGAAGGAGACAGGAAGCACCTAACCTCCAGACAGTTTGGAGAACACCCTAGTGCAATATCCTAGATGAAGACATAAGGAAAATGTACAGAATATTGCATACCTTCCCTGTATTTTTAACTTGGCTGGCATGACAAATTTGTATGCACATTTTAAGAAATGTCATCTATGTATTAGTTTTCGAAGTATCTTTCAGAAGTGTGTGGATGCTGATGGTAACCACATGGAGCACCTCTTGTAATTGCAGAAGTCAAACATGACTTGCATTTATCTTTTCTTATCAGTATATATTGAGTATTACAATTTTAATACAGTCTTTTCCTTTCTTAAAATGTGTGTACATTTTTGGCACCCTCTGTATATGTATGTATATATAATATACATTATATATGCATGATAATAATATATTATATAATGTACATATATTTTATAGAAAGAGAGACAGGCAGAGAGAGGAGCCTTTGCTGACATATTTTCTAGTCTTATCTCTTATCTCTCTTTACAAAGCATTTATTGATTTTTCCTTCTCTATTCAAATTACTCTTGTTCATATTTCTCTTTCTTCTTCCATCAAATATTCCTATTCAATCTTTTTTATTTCCCTTAGTCCTCAGTTTTTTATCTTGCATTCTTTATGGTTTGACTTCAATTATTATATGTGTTTCTGTATGATGTCTCCATATATCAGATAGTTGTTTTGCAATTGCAACTCTCCCTGAATCAGTCAGGAAAATAAATGTATTAAAGGATGTTTGGTTAAACACAGAAGTTTTGGATGGACTGCAGAACACGGCTTAGTGGGTAAACATCCAGGGACAACTCACAACCTAATGTACCCTAGAAATGGTCTCATGAGAACACCACCAGGCACCATCATTAATTGCAGTCATTTCTGCTTCTCAAGACTGATGGAAGAGGTTCTCTGCAGCCTCATCAAAACACTGGAGTCTACCTTTGCTTTTTTATTTCTTGCTTTTTATTGTAAAATCTGCATAGATAAATCTCATCAGTAGAGCCTTGGTCATGTATCTGAGCTCTAGCTGCAATGAAGCCTTGGAAAATATTTACTTGACATCTTTTTGTTTCTAAAGTAAGAAACTACTCCATAAGGTAAAGGAGTACCTGAAACATTAAAAGGATGGTCAGATGTAGGGTGGTGGGGGCAGTCTGTTACAGATCCAAATTTCTAAAAGGAATTACACTTATTTCCAACTGTTAGTTGAATATCTTAGGGTATATCCCATTAAATACCTCAAATATAAAGTTTCTAGCCAGGCTCCGTGGCTTAGCCTGTAATCCCACGCTTTGGGAGCCCGAGGTGAGTGAACTGCTTGAGCCAGTGGGTTCAAGACCCGCCTGGGCAACTTGGCGAGACCTCATCTCTACAATAAATCAAAAAAACTAGCCGGGCATGGTAGTGCGTGCCTGTAGTTCCAGATACTTGGAAGGCTGAGGCGGAAGGATCGCCAGAGCCCAGCAGGTCAAGGCTGCGGTGGCCGGGAGCAGCCACTGCACTCCAGTCTGGGCAATAGAGTGAGACTCCAACTCAAAAAAAAAAAAAAATTCTTAATGCAAATGTCTAAAAAATGTATTCCCTCGTGACCACTAAGATGAGTAATCATGATTTTCTCCTTACTCATCTACCTTAGTCACTTTTGCAATATATCTTACATATATTGCAATTTATCAGTCATATATCTGCAAGACTAAATATTCACCTTCTTTATATCTGTATTCACACCCCACCGCCTGAATAATCCCAAGTAAGCATCTAAAATTGTTGCTCATCCTTCCTTTCCATACTCCTGATTCCCTGTAACCTTCTCTCCTTTTTCTTTCCATTAGCTCTTATCAACTTCTACTAAACCACATCATTAGCTTATTTAGTAATTTAGATGTAGGGAGTATTGTCTGGACATGGACTATTTCCCCCACACTTGCCTTCTTCCTGCCCCCTCCCTCAGGGAGTGGCAGACCAAGGCTGGTCTCTGAAGGGTGTGCATATTCCGGTGATGAGTCATGGGATGCAGGTGACCAAGCAAAGCCGAAAACAATGTATTCGACTTTGCTTGGTCACCTGCATCTCATGACTCATCACCGGGAATATGCACACCTTTCAGAGTAGTCTGGATCAATATAACTGTAAACATGAATCTCAATTTGAATGAGTAGCTTTACAGTTTTGACTATAAAACTGCTTGCTATACTGTCCCAAGATGTGGTTCTTCACCAACCTGTCTGACCTGTCACCATTGGTGCCTCGGGAAAGTTATGATAAACCATTGTCTTTCCCTGCTGGACTTCTGGGTGGCTTCTTTAGGTAAAATTTATGCCCGAGCCCTCCCGTTACAGTATGTCAGTTGTTTACTACGTGTTACTCCTTGCCAGAATGAAAATTCCATAATAACTTGAGTCCTTTTTTGTTTTGGTAAATGTGATGCTTGTAAGATCCAGAGTACCTGCCCCATAGGAGGCACTGAATACATTATTTGTTGAGTGATGCATTATTGAATCATCTCTAGAAAGGAAATGATAATATTAAAGTGTCACGTGAGAATATCAGTTTGACTCCAACAACTTTTTATAAAATGCAGGATGATATAGGAATCAGTGAGAATAAAGGATGTGTGCGCAGAGATAGCTCTAGAAAAATGTGTCATAAAAATATATGTATTCATAAAAATATCTGCCTATATTTTTGTGTATATATATTCATATGTGTATAGAACAGTAGCTTCAGACTGAAACCAAAATGTAAAGTCTAAAAGGAAAGTCAAGTTGAGGATATGGAGTTCATTAGGAGAAAACCAGTGGCACTTGAAATTAAGTTCAAGAGTCTGTGACTAGGGACAACAACCAGAAGAACTGATGGAAACTTCCAGTATTGCCGATGTGTACCCTATTAAGTATATCTATATTAAACATCTAAGAAACTGACTTGGTGAATATAAGTAAATCAAATATCTTCTAAAAGTTCTTCTAACCACTATTTTTTTATCTTTGACATTTTACTTTTCATTAAGACTACATTTCCAAATTTTGAAGAATATTTCCCTTTAGATTTTCTGCTGCTGATTCATAATCACTGCTAAGAAATCAATGCCAAAAAAACAATTGCCATTTTAAAAGTTTCTACTTTAATCATTGATGCAAAAATACCAGAAAATGTAGGACTAATGGAGCCAATTTTAAAAAATAATTTCCTGTTTAAATTTTGCATAAGCCCTGTTATATATTTACACATTTTTAAATGAAGACAAGGGCTCTGTGATCACAATTATTAGTTAATTTATTTACTTATACATTGCATCACTTATTCACTTAATCATGAAACAAGTATTAACATAGTACTCATTAATTAGCTTATTTAATAAAAAATAACAGAGTATCTACTATGATAAAGGCATCTACTGAATACTGTGACTTCAACAGTTGAATAAATAAAACCTTTCTATTTGTATTCTATTTGGTGAGGCATACATAAGTAAGGTAAAAATAATGATATAATTTTGGTTCATAATATTAAAAATCTAATGGGGTGTGCTGTGAGTGTACAGGTGCTGGGTGATACCAGTTTTCTGAAAGTAAAAATAATTTTTCCATCCTAAAAATAATTTTTTGTGACTATGGAATCTCTTTATGATACCAAACATTTTTGTCAAGGGAGAAACCCTTGTCCATAGGCCAAAAAGAATTGAGACGTAAATAAGCTGGCTCTTAGTTGAGATGGGGGTCTACCATTGCACTGACCACATTCTCACATAATTATAAAAATGTTAGCAATGGAGTAGAATGCCAGGGCAAATGCCATAGGAAGGTATTTTTTCAGTTAACAACCTCAATTAAAATTTATTTTGGAGTTTGGTCATATAATCTATTGCATACTACAGAATGGACAGGTTTGTTTCTGATCTACATTTATGAAAAATGTCCACCTACTGCAACTGCTTCATGGGATGAAAACATACTTTGTTCATTTCAATATACTTTCTCCCCATAATGTCTTTTCAAGACCACCTATTTTCCTTTCTTCCTTCCTTCCTCCCTCCCTTCCTCCCACTCTCTTTCTTTCTTTCTCTCTCTCTCTCTTTCATTCTTTCTTGTCGGAGTCTCCCTCTGTTGCCCAGACTGGAGTGCAGTGGCACGCTCACCCACTCAGGTGCTCCTTCTACCTCAGCCTTCCAATTAACTGGAACTACAGGTGCACATCACTACGTGTGATTAGTTTTTGTGATTTTTATTGTAGAGATGAGGTCTCACCAAGTTGCCCACGATGATCTCCAATCCCTGAGCTCAGGCAATTCTTTCACCTCGAACTCCCAAAGTGCTGGGATTACAGGCTTGAGTCACCGCACCGGCCTGACCACTTATTTTCAATTGCACTCCATGCTTAAAGCTCTAGATTAAAAATGCAATTATTTGTGGCTGTCTGATTTTTATCCAAACTTTAAAGCTGTGGTTCTGAGCAGTCATGATTCTGCAGTCTCATATCTACAGATAAGCTATCGATCTATAAACCACCCTACACCAAATGATTTGTTTCATGGTTGAATAGCTCAGCTGAGAGTACAATGTATTCAAATTCAGGGAAAGAATAGAGCATCCTTGCCAGGACTTTTTTTTTTTTTAATACAGATAAGGCTGGATGTGGTGACTCAGTCTGTAATCCTAGCACTTTGGGAGGCCGAGGTGAGAGGATTGCCTGAGCCCGCGAGTTGGCGACCAGCTGGGCAATTTGATGAGACCTCAGCTCTACAATAAATTTTTAAAAATACTTGCCAGGCATGGTAGCATGCATCTGTAATTCCAGTTACTTGGAAGGCTGAGGTGGAAGGATCACCTGAGCCCAGCAGGACAAGGCTGCAGTGACCATGAGCGTGCCACTGCACTCCAATCTGGGCTACAAAGAGTGAGACTCCAACTCAAAAAAATAAAATAAAATAATAAAATGCAGATAACCTCTTTTATGTATAAAGATAGATTGACCAACCTCAGGCCACAAAAAATGACTTAACTCTAAAATAAATTGACTTGATTTTTAAAAATAAGAATTCTTTAAAAAAATGAACTTTAATAAGCATAGGATACCAGTAATTTTTTGATGGGCATGGAGGATGGGTATACACTTCATGTGTTATATTTTTTCCTAGATATTCTCTCTAAGAAAAAGTCATCAATGAAATCTTCAAAAGAATTGAAAAAAGCCAGCCGGACTCAGTGGCTCAGCCTGTAATCCCGCGCCTTTGGGAGGCTGAGGTCAGTGGATTGCCTGAGCCCGCGGGTTCGAGACCCGCCTGGGCAGTGAGACCTCATCTCTACAATAAATCAAAAAATCAGGCGGGCATGGTGGCACATGCCTGTAATTCCAGCTACTTAGAAGGCTGAGGCGGAAGGATCGCCGGAGCCCAGCAGGTCGAGGCTGCGGTGGCCGGGAGGGGCCACTGCACTCCAGTCTGGGCGACAGAGTGAGACTCCAAACTCAAAAAAAAAAAAAAAAAAAAAGCCAATTCATGTAGTACTCAAATCAATTTATGTCAACTATAATTCAAGAGCACATCTTAAGTAAGGAAGAAATTGGTTGAATAAACCTCGTATGTCTCCATCAATAAATAATGTATATTTGACTCAGGAAATAAAAATCTATTTTAAATAGATTCATGTTTTTAGCCATAAGAAATATATAAAAGCAGAGCAAAAAAACTCTTCGCTATAGTTCCCCTTATGTCAAGACATATTTAAAATGTATTACACAGTATGATTAAGCAGTTAAATTTAATAGAGTGCAAGTTTCTGCTCCTATAAAATAATTTTTCTTTGCTTGTATTGATTCACTAACACCTTATTGAGTGGAATGCGTGTTTTGTGGGGTGTTTTTCATAGTCTCATTGATTTTTAGAAAGCTGAGAGGATGGGAAGCATCGAAATGTGGTTTTTTTATTATTATTACAAAGCCCATTATGATCAAGCTTAAGGCTCAAAAGAAAACTGTTTATAAACTATATGCCTTTAAAAACATTTTTTCTATGTTTTCTAAAAGAAGCGAATTAAGTTTTAAGCTTCATTAATAGGCTGGGGGAAAAGGTGATGGTCTCTTTCTTTTCCAGACTAGTGAGATCAAAACTACAGAAATGTATCCAAATCTGAGTGACAAACTTTAAGAGAAATTAGAGATAAATTACAATGGAAAAAATAATGTGACTAAAATACTGAGGAGATCCAATGCCACATAAATGATAATCTGTGTATTCTGTTGTTTGAATTTTTTTGTTGTTTTCCTTTATTTTTTTCATGATGTGTGTATTTATTCATCTGGAAGATTATCATGTAGAAGAAGGATTAGACCTCAAAGAAGATGAGGGCAATCTATAGGAAAACTGATTTTAATCAACAGGAGAACGAACATGTTCAGTACTTTGAAAGATGGGGTGACAGAATACAGTGAAGATAGCAATTTTCATAATAAAATGTACTAAAGTTGTAAGTCAAGCTAGAAAGAGATATAGTATAGAGATGACTATAGGATAAATAAACATCAGATTAAAATCTAAACTGTATGAACTAAGTTTCTTACTTAAAGCTAATATATGTTTCTTTATGGTAAATGAGTATACATGAAAAGGCACATGACTAACCCTTATTTTTAAATTAAATGTTCACAGCTGGGCTCGGTGGCTCAGCCTGTAATCCCGCGGCTTTGGGAGGCTGAGGTGACGGGATTACCTGAGCCCGCGGACTCGAGACCCGCCTGGGCAGTGAGACCTCATCTCTACAATAAATAAAAAAAAATTCAGCTGGGTGTGGTAGTGCGTGCCTGTAATTCCGGCTACTTGGAAGGCTGAGGCAGAAGGATCGCCGGAGCCCAGCAGGTCGAGGCTGCGGTGGCTGGGAGCAGCCACTGCACTCCAGCCTGGGCGATAGAGTGAGACTCCAACTCAAAAAAAAAAATTAATTAAATTAAATTAAATGTTCAGCATTTTCATAAGAGAAAGTATTCGTTTCATTAGAGAATTATTGCATTATTGATACATTTTAGATAAAGCAATAAAAACATAGGAAAAAATTATTCCCATCTTTCTACTTGTATTATGTTAGTATGTTAATGAATTAGTGTGTTTTTCCATTTTATGACTATATTTCTTTTACATATATTTACCATTTGGTAAATATAGTGCATTTTAAATGTAATGCATTAAATAGACTTATCTCTGTATTACTACGTTGTTTTATAATATTATGTTATAAATAATATTTAGCAATGTATCAATCAATTCCTTATTTCCTTATATTTATAGTAAATTAAAAACTTTCTATTTCAAATAATACTGAGATAAAATTAATGCAAATGGATTCCTTCACATATGGGATTACACTTATAGAGTGGTTACCAAGAAATAGTCTTACTAAGGCACATGACATGGAAAGTTTAAGGTTCATTGTTAGAACCTCAAATTGATTCCCAAAAGTACATCTTTTTATTCAGTCTGCAATGTGATTTTAATTTCAGAAACACATCAGCTACCTTTCTGCTATGGTTTTTGTAAACGCTTTTAGCACTTGCAATATACAGTATACTTCATTCACTGTCCTTTCAAATGTGACACTTCTGTGTTCTTTCCACTAAAATAGGCATATCCAAGAAAAAGAATGGGATAATTATTTTTAAACTTTTTATTATAAAATAATCCTATACTTACATAGAAGTTGCAAAAATAGTACTGAGATTTTCATGTACCCTTCATCCAACTTCCCACAATAGTAACATCTTATATAGCCGTAGTATAATTATCAGGACCAAATATTGACATTGGTCCAATATTATTAACTTTACATGTCTTATCTGACTTTCACCACTGTTTTCCTTAATTTGCTTGTGTGTGTGTGTGTAATGCATTTTATAGCATGTGTAGATTTGTGTAATCACCATCATAATTAGGAAACAGTGTTTCTATCACACCCCGAATCCCCACTCGTGCCATTCCTTTCCTCTACTTCAACCTCTGTCAATCACTGATCTGTTTTCTATCACTATAATTTTGCCATGGAGAGAGTTTAAAATACACATAATGATACAGAATGTGATCTTTTAATGCTGTGTCTTTCACTCAGTGTGATTCCCTTGAGACACAGCCAAGTTGCATATGCCGATAATGCTTTTCTTTTCTCTGCTGAGTGCTATTCCATTGTATGACTATATCACAGTTTATCAGTAAATATTAGCTATTATTATCTTTCCTGACCTTTTCCCATGCATTTACAGATATACACGTGCACACATATGTGGCAGATATGGAGATCTGTCATTCAGCTGCCCCTTTAAGAGAACTTGCGGTGGGAAGAATAGCTGACTGACAGTCTCAGCTATGGTATCTTTGGGTCCAATGTGGTATAACCGATGTCCTACTTTCTCTGTACTTCTCTGAGCCAAGGATTGAGCATAGGGGGAGTGCTAGAGATGAACCAGTTCTGCTCAGTGTTTACCAGTTTTTGTAGGAGAAATGTGAAATTTTGTTCATTTACTTATCATTGCCATTTTGTTCAATATTTAACTTGTCCATGTTTTTCATCTTTATTTTAGATTCATAGGGTACATGTGTGTTTGTTACATGACATATCATGTAGTGGTAGGAATTAGGTCTCAGGTGGCTTGTTTCCCAGAAAGTGAACATTATACCCCACAGGTAATTTCTGAACCTTAGTTCTCCCTCCATCTCCCACATTGTTGGTGTCCCTGGTGTCTATTATTTCCATCTTTGTGACATCGAGCTTCGGCATATGAGTGAGAACATGTTGTGTTTGGTTTTCCTTTTCTGAGTCAGTTCGCTCAGGACAATTATCTCCAGCTCCATGCAGCTGCAACAGACATTATTTCATTCTTTTTTATGCCTGCGTAGGAGTCCATGGTGTACATACACCACATTTGCTTTATCCAGTCAACTGCTGATGGACACTGGGGGGGGGGTGTCCATGATTTTGCTGTAGTGAATAGTGCTACAATGAACGTATGAGTACAGGTATATGTTTAATCTATGTATTTCTTTTGCTTTGGGTAGATCCTCAGTAGTGAAATTGCTGGGTCAAATAGTAGTTCAATTTTTAGTTAAGAAATCCTCATACTGTTTTCCATAGAAGTTGAACTAGTTTACAATCTCACCAACAGTGGACGAGTGTTCCCTTTTCTCCACAACAGTGCCATCATCTGTTGTCCTTTGACTTCCTAATAAGTCATTCTGGCTGATGTGAGGTGCTATCTTATTGTGGTTTTAAGTGGCATTTCTTTGATTAGTGATGTTAAGCATCTTTTTCATATGATTGTTGGCAGCTGTATGTCTTCTTTTGAGAAATGTCTATATATGTCCTTGCATGTTCATGGCTTGGGATAATCAATATAATTAAGAGGACCATACTACTCAAAGCAATCTGTAGATTCAGTGCAATCCCGATCAAAACACCAACTTCCTTCTTTGCATAAATACAAAAAAAAAAACTTAAAGTTTATGCAATCAAAAATGAGCCCAGATAGCCGCAGAAATTTCAAGCAAAAAGAACAATTGCAGAGGCAGCACACTGCCTGATTTCAAGTTATGCTATAAGGCGATAGTAACTTAAACAGCATGGTACTGATACAAGAACAGACAGACTGACCAATGGAACAAAATAGAGAACCCAGAAATAAAATCGCATTCCTACAACCAACTAACCTTTGACAAAGCCAACAATAATAAACAATAGGGAAAGGACACCTTATTTAATACATGGTGCTGCGGAACATGGCTAGCCATAGGCAGAAGAATGAAACTAGACACCTGTCTCTCACCATATATCAAAATTAACTCGTTAGATCAAAGTCTTAAATGTAAGACCTGAATTTATAAAAATTTTAGAAGAAAACCTAGGAAACACCATTTTTCCGGACATTGGCCTAGGAAAAGAATTTAAGAGAAAGATCCAAAAACAATTGCAATAAAAACAAAAATAGGTAAATGGGACTTAAACTACACAGCTTCTGCACAGCCAAAGAAATAATCAACAGAGTGAAAAGAAAACCTACTGGTGGGAGAAAAATATTTGCAAATTACACCTTGGACAAAAGGTTAGTGTTCAAAATCAAGGAACTCAAACAGCTCAAAATAAACAGCAAACAGAAAGCCCAAATAACTCCATCAAAAAGTAGGATAATTATTTTTTTAATTTACCTGTCTGAGAACTAAGTAAAAGACAATTAACTTTTGTAAAGATGAATGCAGCAGTGATAATCTATTACAGCTATGATCCTCTATGATGTTCTAGGTTTTGTGTTTACTGTCAGCAAAATAAGTTTCTCACAGCCTCAGTCTACTCTCCCATTTTTATACTTTTAAGAGTTTAGGTTTTTTCCTGTGTTTCCTGCCTGGAATCCAGGTTACTTCAGTATTACCATAGCCTTTTGTTGTTGTTTGTTAAATGATCACAGTAGCAACCAGCTCTCAAGAAGGATTTTTTTGATGGATGATGATAATGATGGCAATATTTAAAATAATAAATAACAACGCATGCCTAACCAATGATTTTTTGAAATGCCAGACATGATGCCAGAAATATATAAATGATCTCATTTAATCTTCCCGCAACCCTACATGCTACCACAAGCCATTCCACAGAAAACATGGACGCTCAAAGGTAATTTTCCCAAGGTGACCTTTTTAAGTGCTAGAACTAGGATTGAATTCGAACCTTTCTTGTCCCAAAGCTATGTTCTTAACAAAACGTCTGCTTTGGACAAATTATATATGATTTATTCTGCTTTAGACAAATTATACATACCAATAAAATTAGAAACAGAGAAGTCTTAACAGTTATCTTGAGTCTCTACTCATGGTCTAACTTTATTACATATAGTTGTCAAGTTTAGTAAAACTTCCTCTTGTCAGAGTTTTTGTACTTAGTCTAAAGGTGTATTAATTATTAAAAAATCAATTTTCTTTTTATTAATGATCCCTTATTGTGGATCACAATCTCCTTTCTAAATAGCTGATATTTTACTTCTTTTTTTCTTTTTACAGCTTCTGTTCCCAATTCAGTTAGAATGGCTACTCCAAAGTAACGATCCTCAAATTCCATTTGACTTTCAGTGCACACTGTATTTTTCTTTTACCTATAAATACCATTTCCATTTCTTCTGTTCTTTAATATAATCTGAAATGTTATCTTGACTTAATGTAATTAGAGAATATAGTTTATTCTTTAAAAACAATTTGCTCTGTAATCATCACCTAAAATCTGTACTTGTTTAACACAAATAAAATCAGTCTCTGAGGTTTCACATTCAAAAAACAGGGAAAGATGAGCATAAGAAAGGGTGAGAAAGAGATATTTTAGTGTCAAGCTGACTTGAAATTACATAACTACGATTCAAAATTGCTTCAGTGAGGACATATTGCACTTTACAAAAAACTTAAATTATATGGAAAGTTATTCATAAGAACAAAATTGACTTTATAAATGCAAAAATAAAAGCTAATAATAAAGACATTTGCCAGCTGAATCAGAAAAATTACCCTAACACTCCAAGATGGCAGAATTTCTTTGGCACAGAGAGTTTAGGCATTCTAAGAAGGTAGTCTCACCCAAATGATTGGATAGCTCTGAATAGTGATACTGAAAATATCTGATACTGAAAACAAAAGATATTATTTTGTTTTGTTTTTTGTTAATCTTTCTCTCTCTATTCCTCTTCCTTAACATAAAACCAGATAAATATGTGTGGTAACTGTTTTTCAGCATTAGAATATGATCAGTGCAAGTCAGCGATTTCTGAAAGAAGATAAACTCAAGAGGTCAGCACCATGGGCATCTTAAGCGCTTTGCCTGAGAGCAGTTTCCAAAACCCATCACAATGAGATGGAGATCAAGCAGAGCTTGATGGTCACATCAACTGAGGAGGCAAATGTCAGGTGTCATTTTAACAACTTGTGCTATAGCAGTTGGAAATCCACAGGCAAAACAAAACAAAAAACTTCCATCCATACATTTCACCACATATAAAAATTAACTCAAAATGTACCACCAGTGAAAATTCAAAACCTAAAACTCTGAAACATTGATAAGAATGTAGGAGAAAACAATAGCGATCTTGAGATAGAAAATATTTCTTAGATGTGAAACTAAGAGAACAATAATAGATAAAAGCACAAATCGATGTGTGGGATTTCTTCTCATTAATAATCTCTGCTCCCATAAAGAAGAGCAAGCATATGGACGCTGTAGCAACTTGGATGGATTTAGAGTCTATCATGTTCAGTGATCACAGAAACAAAGAACAGAGTACCACATGTTCTCACTCATGAGCAGGGCCTGAACGTTTACCATAATACTATAAGAAAGGGATGGGCAGCAGTGAGTTACTACCAGGGTTACAACGTCAATAAGGGTACCTGATCTCCAACCTGGCAAAGTGGGGATCAAAGGGAGGCCCAAACTTTACCTGTACGATGACCACTTGTACACCTAATCCTGAATTGTACCCCACATCTTTAAAACTTAAAAAAAAAAAAAAAGAAACCATTTGGTCCTTTTGAAGGACCACTAAAAAAATAATAATAATCTCTACTCTTCAAAAAACAAAGTTGGGGATGAAAAGATAAACCACATCTTGGATGAAAAGGATTGAAATAGTATATCTGATAAAGAAATTGATTTCAGAATATAAAAATAGCTTTCAGAACTTCGTAGAAAATAGACATCTCAATTTTAAAAACTGGATCATATTTGAACAGACAATTCGCCAATTAAGATATGTGGTAGGCAAACAAATAAATGAAAAAATGTCCCACATTTAGAAAAATTTATATTAAAACCACAGTGAGACATCACTGTACTACCATTGTTAGAAATATTAAAATAAAAATAGCAAACATATGAAGTTCTGAAAAGAATATGGAAGAACTAAAGTTTCCATCCACTACTGATCAAAATGTAAAATGGTACAACAATTTTGGAAAAGAGTTTGGCAGTTAATTAAATAGTTAAACATGTACCAAACTGCATCAAAATATAAATCACTCACAAGATTGATTTCAAGATCACACACGTTAGATTTAATGAACAAAGCCTTTAAGGCAACTAGTATAAATAAGTTCAAAGAAACAAACATATTCAAAGAACAATAGCAAAATATTGTCATAATCAGTAAACAGAGAATATCTGCAAACAAATATATATAAAATATTCATATAAACATTAAATCTGCTAGATTATTTCAATCTGAGAAACAATGAGAATAAGATAAAAAAATAACAGAACCTCAGGAATCTGTGGGAAACTATAACTATAATTAGAGACCAAAAAAAATAATAATAATGAGAATAGGGGAAAAATTATATATATAATTTCTTTATATCTATCTCTATTGATAGAGAATTTATATTTATAGATAGATTGATATGCAGATAGAAATTGAGCATTAAGTACTCCCAAGTTTGGGTTTAAAAAATTAAATCACATGGAACATGAGTCTATAATACTGAGTGACCTCTCACAGAAACAAAGATCCGAGTATCACATGTTCTCACTCATATAATGGACCTTAAACATCCAATGCAATACTATACGAAAATGACTGACCGCACTGGGAAACTATGGTGGGGGGAGGGAGATGGGATTAACAGTAGCAAATATCTGTCTGGGTACGGGGAAACATCCCATATCAACAGGGTGCCTGAATGAAACGCAATTGTATACCTAACCCTTAACTGTACCCCACAACTTCACAATAAAAAAAAAAATTAAATCACAGATTCAATACATTCTGTAAAGCCCAAGTAGAATGAACAAAATCAAATAAATAAACAAAAAACAAGTATAGTCATGTACTTGTAAAACTGAAAAAATAAAGATAAAATTTTAAAAGCAAAATACTATATCTAATTTTAATATTCTTTTTTAAAAAATGTAGAATTAGACACCATTTCCAGATAAATGAGAACTGGAGGAATCTGTACTAGTAAACCTGCAAGACAAGAGATGCTAAAAGATATTCCTAAGGTTGAAGGAAAATGATACCAAGCCGGGCTCGGTGGCTCAACCTGTAATCCCGTTCCTTGGGAGGCTGAGGTGAGTGGATTGCTTGAGCCAGAGGGTTCGAGACCCGCCTGGGCAAGTTGGCAAGACCTCATCTCTACAATAAATAAAAAATTAGCTGGGTGTGGTAGCATGTGCTTGTGGTTCCAGCTCCTTGGAAGGCTGAGGCGGAAGGATCGCCGGAGCCCAGCAGGTCAAGGCTGCGGTGGCCGGGAGCGTGCCACTGCCCTCCAGTCTGGGCGACAGAGTGAGACTCCAACTCAAAAAACAGAAAATGATACCGAATAAAAGCTTGGGTCTACAAGTAAGGAATCGAGAGCTTCAGAAACATATTTTAATGGTGGTGGCTTACTGTAACTTCTTTATGAGAAATTAGTGTTTTAGGAAAAGTAATAATAGTGCCAGTTAGTAAATACTGTATACATTCACGTAAAAGATAGGAAAACAAAATGCAAAGAAGAATGTCAGATAAATGAAATTAAGCTGTTGCAAGGTAAATACATTTGTGAGAAGGGTAGTAAGCAATGTAAAAGATAAATTGTGACATCAGTAAAGTATATGCTTTTCAAAAAATACCATTAAAGCACACAAAAAAAGGCATGCCACAGACTGGTAGAAAGTGTGGCAATACAGATCTCTGGAAAGGACTTGAAACTTGACTGTCAAAGTAACTCATAACTCAAAATTAAGGAGCAGCTCAATTTTTAAAAAAATTCATACATTTTTCACAAGTCGATAAAACAAAACTATTAAATGACCAAAAAACACAGGAAAAGATATTACCATCAGTTATTAAGGAAATTTAAACAACAGCAGCAACAAAAACAACAACACTGCTATACACCAGTATAATTTATACATTTGAGAAGAATCAGCCGGGCTCGGTGGCTCAGCCTGTAATCCCGCGCCTTTGGGAGACTGAGCTGAGTGGATTGCCTGAGCCCGCGGGTTCGAGACTCGCCTGGGCAGCGAGACCTCATCTCTACAATAAATCAAAAAATCAGCCGGGCGTGGTAGTGCATGCCTGTAATTCCAGCTACTCAGAAGGCTGAGGCAGAAGGATTGCCGGAGCCCAGCAGGTCAAGGCTGCAGTGGCCGGGAGCGGCCACTGCACTCCAGTCTGGGCAATCGAGTGAGACTCCAACTCAAAAAAAAAAAAAAAGAATAAGAGTTTTGAAGGCTAGTGAGGATACAGAGTAACTGGAACTCTAATACATCATGAAGGAGAATACAGAAGCATACAGCCACTTTAAAGTTATATATTCACTCCTGGGCATTCGCCCAAGAGAAATGAATGCATGTGTTCACATGGAGATTTATACAGGATTGCTCATTGCAGCTCTGTTCTTAATAGGCAAGAACTGGAAGCAACAGACTGTCCATCAACAGGTGAATGGATAAGCAAATTGTGCAAATTTGAACAATGGAATATTAATCAGCAATAAAAATGAACTAGCTGCAGATAGAGCAACAATATGACTGAATCTCAGAAACAGGCTGAGCAAAGGAAGGTAGATACAAATTATTATATACTGCATAGTCAATTTATTTAAAGTTCAGATCAAATAAAACTAATCGATCATGATAGAAATCAAATCAGCTGTGTAATGCGGAGGGAGGGAGTAGGACTGACTGCAAAGGGAATTTTCTGGAGAGATAAATATGTACTTTTTTTATTGGGAGGGTGATTACAAAAGTCATAAAAATATAGAATTAATAAAATTCAAGAACAGGAATCTATGGCGGTTTAAGTCTTCATAGCAGATGAAAACGTCTTTGTGGTTCAACATTTTTTTGTGGAATTTTTGAAACGATGTACTCCCTTGTGAAACTACATTTTCAAAAGAATTTGAAGACTACTATTTTAAACAATATACATATAAAAACAATGGAATAATATTTATCCTAGCTACTGAAATTATCACTGTTAGCAATATGTATAATATTCTGATGTGTCCATACAACCTACACTACAAAGGGACTACAATCTTCCTTTAGCATTTAGAATGCTCAAAAATGATTATAGGATAAACAATAAAATCATAATCAGCCCAAGCTTAAAAAATATCATTTAAATGTCTCATTATTTAATTTTTAAAGTAAAAATTTCAGAAAAGGAACAAATAATTTATTTTAAAATTATTGAGTGATTTTATCTGGGTTTTTTTTTTAATATTTGTTGCATGCTATATGTCTAGCAATTTCTCGTTTTTTCTTGGTGAGAAAGCAGGATTTATTGAGAGGACAGAAAAGTTCCCAGAGCAGGAAGGGACCCAAGGAGGTTGCCCATGTCTGACAATTTCAAGTAATTAATGTGCATTCCAAACTTCCAGAAATGTAAAGTGGTTTTTTATCAGATGATATTGTTTTTTTTAATTTACTTCTTTCAGGAAAAAAAAAGGAGGGGCAAGTCCGAGTTCAGCCATTGTCCAGCACCTTTGTTTTTATTTTGCAAAACTTATTTCAATTTTAAAAGCCTCTGTAACTAGCTTAATACATCATATCAAGCATAATTTTTAATGTTTAAATTGTGATGGCACATATACATAACATTTACCAAGATCGCAGATACTTCTTAAGATTATACTTTAAATGTAGTTACAGCTTCCTCATATTTTGTATGCAACTGCAAGTACACTCAGGGGATCTTTCAAATAAGGCGTGAATATATGGAAGCAGAAAAAGAGAGATTTAAATATCACCCTGATATGCTGGGAAGGAAATATGACATGACAATGTTAATACAGTGTGAGAGTCCAGACAGCATACTGAGTGACTTTTCTTTCTTTGTGAATATCCATCAACAGACATTCAGAACACTGATCATGCTCTCCATGTAGATGTATAGCTCAGCAAAACTGAAGAGTAAATCAGCGGTGTGCCTTGTTTGTGCTTTCTGAAAACAAAATTGTCAACAAGAAGTAAGTTTATAGTTATTTACAAAGTTTTGGGTTTTATTCTTTCCACAATAACTACACTTAGAGGATGGCTTTCGCTAGAATTTAATGTAATCACATATCTGTTAAAATGAGAACACTACTTCAATAAGCTTAAGGCTCCTTTAGAATTTTAATAATTATAAAACGCTCTGAAAGTAGTAACTATAAAGTCTATTTTTTCACCACTAGTTGATCTTGCAGGCAATTGATAGTTGGATGAAATGTTAACCACTTCATATTGTCCTAAAAGCATTGGCTGATAGTAATAAAAATAATGTATGTCTACACACGAATTTGTTTTCTTCAAACTAATACTAACAAAAACTCAGATTTACTGTCATTGGTAACATCCCTACAGTCTTGTTGATGATTTTTCTGAAGACTGATTTATAAATTTTGGAGAAAAATATTTGTTTTACATCTGACCTAACATAGCAATCTCAATTTATATAATCTATGTAAAACAATGATGTACAACCATTGTCTTCTAGGCAAAGAGTATTTGAAAATAATTGTTGGCCGGGCTCGATGGCTCAGCCTGTAATCCCGCGCCTTTGGGAGGCTGAGGTGAGTGAATTGCCTGAGCCCGCGGGTTTGAGACCTGCCTGGGCAGCGAGACCTCATCTCTACAATAAATCAAAAAATCAGCCGGGCATGGTGGCACATGCCTGTAATTCCAGTTACTTGGAAGGCTGAGGTGGAAAGATCGCTGGAGCCCAGCAGGTCGAGGCTGCGGTGGCCGGGAGCGACCACTGCCCTCCAATCTGGACGGCAGAGTGAGACTCCAACTCAAAAAAAAAAAAAAAAAAAAAAAGAAAGAAAAGAAAATAATTGTTTATTGGGCAAACCCCTCAGATTCCCTCCCACTGTGGAGCTTTTCAATCCTCTCAATAAGTCCTGCTTAAAACAATAATAAAATAAAAAAGAAAATAATTGTTTATTTATATGTAAAATATACGATTTTCTATTTGGGAATTGCATATAAAAACAAAAACATATGAATCACATCATACTTAGTTATTTGTAGTAGAGAGGTGGGTAAGGAAAGGATAGAGAAAGGTGGATTGTGTTGAAGTGAACCTTCACTAATTTCACATTAGGACACGTAAGACAGACTCCAGTCAAAAAACTGGAAAGAATATCTAATTTTAAAATGGTTAAATGCACATTGAGGCAAAAATCAAGTCACTGTCTACTAAATACCCAGCATAAAATAATTTTGAAGTCAAATCTGTCTACTACTGTGATTAGGTCAATTGCATGGGTAAATACACACAAATATATTAAATGTTAACTTAAAAGTTAGATTTTTAAGCTATCAGCATCTCTTTTCTCATTTTTTTCTAGTCTGAATGTACTAGTATGTGCAATTATGAGAGCCTTTGGTGTGCTTATAAAATAGCACTAAAAGTTAAATGCTTAAGGATTTTCATTAAAAGAAACATGGATAAGTACCTAAAATCAAATGCAAGTGTTTTTAATGCCATCTATTTACAATTTCCCATACAGATTCTAGATTTGACAAAAGTAAAATAAAATAAAGCCCAAGGAAACCAGTGTGGTCTAGATTGCCTGAAATTTCAAATTCACCAACAAACAAAGGAGGAAGGAGGCAACGCGATCTTAGAAATAGTGCAAATTATCTATTTTTGCAAACAACATTATTCTATATGTAGAAAACCCTAAAGAGTCTGCCAAAATAAGTGACTTCAGTAAAGTTTCAGGATACGAAGTCAACATTCAAATATCAATAGCATTCCTATACACCAACCACGTTTAGACTGAGAACCAAATCAAGAACATACCAGTTAAAATATACACACAAGCCGGGCTCGGTGGCTCAGCCTGAAATCCCACGCCTTTGAGAGGCTGAGGTGAGTGGATTGCCTGAGCCCACGGGTTCGAGACCCGCCTGGGCAGCAAGACCTCATCTCTACAATAAATCGGAAAATCAGCCTGGCATGGTAGCGCATGCCTGTAATTCCAGCTACTTGGAAAGCTGAGGCAGAAATATCGCCGGAGCCCAGCAGGTCGAGGCTGCGGTGGCCGGGAGTGGCCACTGCACTCCAGTCTGTGCAACAGAGTGAGACTCCAACTCAAAATAAAATAAAATAAAATAAAATACACACACACACACACACACACACACACACACACACACACACACACAATAAAGATCATGAGATCCAGAATCCATAAAGAACTTACCCAAATCAATAAGAAAAAAAACTCATTAAAAATGGGCAAAGTCATGAAAAAAACACTTCTAAAAAATAAAAAATAAAAAAACACAATGCGATGCCATCCCATATAAGTCAGTATGCCTCTTATTAAAAAGTAAAAAAACAACAGATGCTGGGGGTGATGCAGAGAAACGGGAATACTTCTGTACTATTGGTGGGAATCAAAATTAGTTCAGCCCCTGTGGAAAGCAGTATGGAAATTTCTCAAAGAGCTAAAAATAGAATTTCCTCTCAACCCAGCAATCCCATTACTGGCTATATACCCAAGGGAACAAAAATCATCCTACCATAAAGATACTTACATTTGTATGTTTATTAAAGAACTATCCAGAATAGCAAAATTATGGAACCAACCTAGGTGCCCATCAATGGTGGACTGGACAAAGAAAATGTGGTAAATATACACCATGGAATAAAAAAGAACGCCATGCAGCCATAAAAAACAACAAAACCATGTCCTTTGCAGCAACATGGATTCAGCTGAAGACCATCATTCTGAGCAAATCATCACAGAAACAGGAAACTGATACCACATGTTCTCACTTATAAGTGAGAACTGAACACTGAATATACACAGGCATAACGATAGGAACAACAGACACTAGGGACTCCTAAAGGTGGCAGAGTGGGAGTGGCATAAAGGTTAAAAAGCCATCCATTGGATACCATGCCCACCACCCGGGTGATGAGCTCAAGATGGTCACACCTCTCCATCGTACTGCATACACATGTGATAAAACTGCATATGAATTCCCCGAATTCAAACTTAAAAAGTAAATAAGTAAATACAAATGAAACCGAAAGAGTATTTTATTTACCAGTTTCATTTTATTCTGTCACTTACACCTCACAGTTCATATATAATTCTCTTTGTATATTTGAGAGCTGGCTTTTTGCTATATGACATCTATGACTCATATCTTTGTTATGAGTTGACTCAATTACCAATGTGAAATTATGCTTTTGGTCTTGTGCTTATTGCCTTGAATTTTCCTTCTTATTGCTATTAATATTGTGATACCTATTTTGAGGGAGATACATTTCAGACTTTGTGTATCTTTTAAATTTAGGTTTATCATTTGTCGTAGACTATTACTGAATTTGAAAAAATTTCTTTCAATTTTTTTGTACTTTAATAGTTAAGTTCAACCCATTTATCTCTATCACTATATTTGATTTAATTCTGATGTCTTATTTTAATTATTTTACCTAGGCTTCATTGTTATTTCCAGTTTCTGCTCCCATCTAAACTGTAATTAATTTGCTTTTATCTTCCACAGTGCTCTTGAAGGTTCATTTTCTATTTTAATTCTATTCATATTTAGGTTTAAAAATGTTCTTTGAATAATATTGCTTTCGTTACTTAAGTAAAAAATAGATAAAAATCTTCCATGACCTGTTAATGAAAAATAAATAATGCATACGATGTGACTTTGAGCTCCAGATGTTCTTCTTTTCAGGAAATTAGAGAAAGAGTCATGAAGACTTTATAAAACTGTATTTTCATGCATTACAAAATTGATCGTTAATTAAAGCATGTCTACATTTAAAACGTCTCAGAAAGTTCTAGTTACTATATATGTAAGCTGCTAGTCATTTACTCTAACACAAAAGATAAAAGTGAACTTCAAGCTGACAAACTAAGTCAACTATCCAGATTTTTTGATAAAATTAGATTGCTGTTTATTTTTGTTTGTTTTTATGTTACTGTTGTGATACATATCTATAAAATAGAGACTATATAGACTACACTTACTTTTATTTATAAAGATGGTGTAGGCTTGGACACCCAAAGCATCATGTGTTAAGAATATACTTCTAACCTGAGCCCAAGGATTCGAGACTCGCCTGGGCAACTTGGTGAGACCTCATCTCTACAATAAATCAAAAAAGTCAGCCGGGTGTGGTAGTGCACGCCTGTTGTTCCAGCTACTTGGAAGGCTGAGGCGGAAGGATCGCCAGAGCCCAGCAGGTCGAGGCTGTGGTGGCCGGGAGCGGCCACTGCACTCCAGTCTGGGCAACAGAGTGAGACTCCAACTCAAAAAAAAAAAAAAGAATATACTTCTAAACATTTGATGCTGAAAGACAGTAATTAATGATTATAGGAAAAGTGAAGCAAATTGGTTAATAAACAAAAATAGAATTTTCAAGTTATTTTAGAGATGTTTCAATATTTTTGAATTCCACCTAAAACAATCTAAATTCTGTGTAATTGATATATAAGCATCATGTACAATATTGTATAATCATCTTCCTATATGTTTACCTGAAGTATGTTTATTTTATTTGTCCCTCAAATAGTATTTTTTTTAATGCCAGTGTAAACTGCTTTCACATTAACCCATGGAATTTACCTCTAAATCCCAGGGCTTTCTAAGCGAGAAGTCATCAATGAAAATCATTTCTACCCCAGTTTATAAAGTGATATTCTTTTGTTACTCACAGTTCTCAAGTACAACAGCCCACAGACCGCAGGGCAGTGAAGATTATCCTTTTACATCCTCTGCACAGTGGAAACATTTTTAGATTGACTAGATTAAACACTTTTATTTCTGTTTTTATGTTCAAATTCCTCATCTCTAATATAGACCTGTTAATCAAATTTGAGAATTGTCTTTACATTAAAACCGTGGTTATTGATGTTTTTTTCTTTGGTAGTTGACATAAATCCTCAGAGTGTTCCAAGATAAAATTTACATTACAGTGAACTAAAAATTTCCCACTGTTTTCTTTAGAAGTAGGCATTTTAAGTGTCAAGTGAAAAATATGGGCTATCATTTTAAAATAGATGTTTTAGAAAATCTAGACAGCCATCAGAAATTCTCCCACAGAGGTGGAAATGAGACAAATTAAACCTTCATTGAGATGAAACCCCAGAGACTTAACCTGTCTACGGTAGCCAAATAGAAACATCGGAGATTTATGAGGAAATCTGTTGTATTAATACTAGTGAAATGCATCGGGGACTCTCTTCTTGGTCTGGTTTTTAATCATTCCAAATCCATATTTGGATTTTTTTCTACTAATGTAACAAAAGTATGTCCCTCTTTGATCATAATTCAGGGAAAAAGTCAAACATGACATCCCTGTTTTTCAAACTTCCTGGTGTCCAGAGGAATACAAATATCAAACGCTTGCAAAGATTTGAAGATAAGATATACCCTGGTTCTCTGGCTACATTCTTTGTCTTGGAATGGGAAGAAACAACTCACTGTATTTATGCCACGTATCGCGAGCCTTTTTCTACTGTCCTGTTTGTGCTGTTTACTTTCTTTGACAGTGTTTTCCTGTTGTCTTTGAATTCATCACTTTAGTGGTGTGAGAAGATTGCCTTGGCCAAGATTAAGAGCTTAAGGGAACACATTACTATGAATTTAACTTCAGAACTACCTTAAGAAAAAAAGAGGCAAGAAAACATCACTAAGCCCATATTTGAGAAGTGTGTGTGTGTGTGTGTGTGTGTGTGTGTGTGCTGCGCGCGCGCGCAGAAAATAATTGAAAACAGTATCTGACAAAGGCCTAACATCCAGGATCTACAAGGAACTCAAATGTGATGAAAGAAAAAAACAAACAGTCGATTACAAAGTGGGCAAAGATATGAATAGACACCTCTCAAAAAAAGATATATGGGCAGCCCAACAGACACATGAAAAAGTGCTCAGCTTCACTAATTATCAGAGAAATGCAAATCAAAACCACATTCAGATACCACCTAACCCTTAATAAAACAAACAACAATCGATGCTGGCAAGGCTGCAGAGAAAAGGGAACACTTCTACACTGCTGGTGGGAATGCAAGCTAGTTCAGCCTCTATGCAAAACAGTGTGATGATTTCTAAAAGAACTAGAAAATGACCTCCCCTATGACCCAGCAACCCTTCTCCTGGGAATATACCCAAAGACACTCAAATCAGTCTACAAAAAAGATACCTGCACAAGCATGTTTATTGCAGCACTATTCACAATAGCAGAAAACATGGAACTGACCGTGCTGCCCATTAAAACTGAACTGGATAAAAAAAATATGGTACATATACATGATAGAATAGAACACAGCCATAAAAAAGACAAACACATGGACTTTGCAGCAACTTGGATGGATTTAGAGACTGTAATACTCAGTGATCTATCTCAGAAACAAAGAACAGAGTTCCATATGTTCTCACTCATAAGTGGATCCTGAACATTTGCCATAATACTATAAGAAAGGGTTTGGCAGTAGCGGGATACTGCCAGGGTGGGGAGTGGGACACAAAATCCATAAGGGGACCTGATTTCAAGCCAGGCAAAGTAGGAACCAAAGGGAGGCCAAACTGCACGATGTCCACTTGTATACCTAATCCTGAATTTTACCCCACATCTTTAAAGTTATATATATTGTGTGTATATATATATATATATACACATAACTTTATATACATATATGTGTGTGTATATATATGTGTGTGTATATGTGTGTGTGTGTGTGTGTGTGTGTGTGTGTGTGTATAAAATAATTGAAACAAAGTTAAGCAATCATTTGTGCTCATTGGTAATTTGGTGACAAGGCCCAATTGTTTAAGGCCCCCTTACAAGTGAGAACATGTGATACTCAGTTCTTTGTTTCTGCGATAGATCATTTAGTATTATAGACTCTAAGTCCATCCAAGTTGCTATGAGGTTCATAATTTTTTCCATCTTTATGACTGTGTAATATGTAATATTCTATAGTGTATATGTACCACATTTTTTAAAATCCAGTCCTCTTTCAACAGACAACACTGTCGGTTCCATTTTTTGCTATTGCAAACAATGCTGCTGTAAATATGCATGTGCAGTTATCTTTTCCACACAGTGATCTGAGTTCCTCTGGGTATATTCCCCATAGGGAGATTGCAGGGTTGTGTGGAAGGTCAATTTTCAGATCTTTTAGGAATCACCAAACTGTTTTCCACAGAGGTTGTACTAGTTTACACTCCCACCAACAGTGTAGAAGTGTTCTTTTTTCACTGCATCCTCTCCAGCGTCTTTTTTTTTTTTTGAGTTATTGATGATGGTCATCTTGACTGGAGTTAGGTGGTACCTCAGTGTGGTTTTAATTTGCATTCTTATGATGATTAGTGAGGCTGACTGAACATTTTTTCATGTATCTATTGGCTGCACGTATGTCTTCTTTTGAGAAGTGTCTATTCATATTGTTTGTCCACTTTGTAATGGGGCTGTTTGTTTTTTTCTTTTTGGCAGGTTGAGTTCCTTTTAGATCCTAGATGTTAGGCCTTTGTCAGATATACAGTTGGCAAATATTATTTTCCAGTCTCTAGGCTGTCTCTCTGCTCTCTTGATGGTTTCTTTGGCATTGCAGAAGCTTGTCAGTTTGATGAGGTTCCGCTTGTCTATTTTATCTCTTATAGCATATGCACTTAGGGTTTTGATCAGGAATTGGTTGCCAGTTCCAATTTCCATAAGGTATTTCCTGCATTTTCTAAGGTTCTTATAATTTATAGTTTTATGTTTAGTTCTTTGATTCATTTAGAGTTGATTTTTGTGTACGGGGGTAGGCAAAGTTCTTTTTTTAATCTTCTGCATGTGGTCAGCCAGTTTTCCCAGCACCATTTATTGAATAGATTCTCCTCTCCCCAGATCCAACAACACATCTCAAAAATCACCCACCATGACCAAATCAGGCTTTGCCAGATCCAACAACACATCTCAAAAATCACCCACCATGACCAAATAGGCTTCATCCCTGGGATGCAGAGTTGGTTCAATATTCGCAAGACCATAAACATAATTAAATACATCAAGAGATGTAAGACAAAACCCACATGATTATATCATTAGACATGGAAAAAGCTTTTGATAAAATCCAGCATCTCTTATTGATAAAAAGCCTTGAACATCTAGGCATAGATGGAACATACCTCAAAATAGTAACAGCCATCTTTGAGAAACCCACAGCCAGCATACTGCTAAACAGACAGAAATTGGAACAATTTTCCCTGAAAAATGGAACAAGACAAGGATGCCCACTCTCACCCCTCCTTTTCAACATAGTTTTAGAAGTCCTAGCTATAGCAATCAGACAAGAGAAAGAGATCAGGGGTATCCAAATAGGAAAAGAGGAAGTCAAGTTATCCCTCTTTGCAGACGACATGATTCTAACCCTCGAAAACCCAGGAGAACCTGTCAAAAACCTCCTTGCACTGATAAAGGACTTTGACAATATCTCAGGGTTAAAATAAATGTGCAAAAGACAATCTCATTTCTCTACACCAATTATAAACAAACAGAAACTCAAATAAAAAGCACAATTCCATTCACAATAGCCACACACACACAAAATGGAATACCTTGGCATCTTCCTAACCAGAGATATGAAAGACCTTTACAACGAAAACTGCAAAACACTGCTCAAAGCAATCAAAGATGAATCAAACAAATGGAAAAATATTCCTTGCTCATTGATTGGAAGAACCAACATTGTTAAGATGTCCATTCTACCCAAGGTAAACTATAGATTTAACACAGTACCTATTAAATTACCATCAGTTTTCTTCTCAGACCTAGAAATGACAATACAGGAATTCATATGGAAACGTAAATGACCACGAATAGCCAGAGCAATCATCAGCAAATTAAAAAAAAGCAGGAGGTATCACACTCCCTGACTTTAAACTTCATTATAAAGCTACAATAATCCAAACAGCTTGGTATCGGTACACAAACAGGCATATAGACCAAATGGAATGGGGTAGAGATTCCAGAAGCAAAACCTCGATTTAAAAAATTTTTTTTTAATTTTAAAGTTGTGGGATACAAATCAGGATTGCATATATAAGTACAGGTGAAATTTTGGGCCTCCCACTGGACCTCCAACTGGATTAGGATAAGGCACACGTATGGATGTTATGTGTCCCCCTCCCCTGGCAGTGTCCCATTACTGCCAGTTCCTTTCCTGTAGAAAAAAGAAGTGGTCCATTTATAAGTGAGACTACGTGGTACTCAGATCTTAGTTTCTGAGATAGCTCACTGAATATGATAGACTCCAAATCCATCCAAGTTGCTGCAAGATCCTTAATTTTGTCCGTCTTTATGCCTTCATAATGTTGCATCATGTATATGTATCACAGGTTTTTTTAATCCAGTCCAGTTTCGATGGGCAGCATGATTGGTTCCATGTTTTTGCTATTGTGAATAGTGTTGCAATAAACATACTTAATGTCTACAGTAAGTCTGCCCAAGTCACACACTCTGTCTTCTTGGGCCGGAACAATACGCTTGGGCTCAGATAGTATATGAGAGGCAAAAGGAAATTAAACGAGAAAGACAGATGTTTGACTCCTAGCCTTCTGGAACAGTCTTACCTGAACTTAGTTTTAGTTGTTGCAGCATGAGACAGAGGTTTTGTTTTGAATAGAGCTCTGATGTCCTCTTCTGTACAACCCTATTTGTTTCCCATTTAATAAGTTACTGACTACTCTATCTCTAATGGGTTTTGCCCATGAAAACTAATACCCAACTGTGGTCTGGATGTCTCCCAAAATTAAAATACTGAAACTTAAGGGCCAGTGTGGTAGTATTAAGAGGTGGGTCCTTTAGGAGACAATTACGTTATAAAGGCAGAGATCTCATAAGGGGACCAGGGCTTTCATAAAAGGGCCAAAGGAACAGTGTTAATTCCCTTTTACCGTTTGGCACCACCTTGTGAGATCACAGCACTGATCTCCTCCGAAGGATATAGCCACAAAGCACTGCCTTGGAAACAGAGAGAGCAGCCCTTACCAGAAACTAGACCGGCTGGATACCTCGATCTTGGACTTTCTACCCTTCAGAACTTGGAGGAATAAAATTCTGATCTCTTTGTATTATCCGGTCTCAGGTATTTTGTTACAGCTGCACAAATGAGGTAAGAAATATTTCAGCAGATGAATGTGAAATCGCTTTAAAGTGTTATCTGGGAAAGCAGAGTGGACAGACTGTCAAGTGTTCTCTCAGGGACCCTGGACCGGATCTACTGAGAAAGCAAGGGTTGGAAGCTGACCTCCTCAGGACTATGGAGAGTCTATAGCAGGATAAGAATAAGGAGGTATATAGGTCGAGGATGTCTGGACAAAGGGGTCAGTGTGACAAAAGAGGTGAAAGCATTCTCTCCCCTTCCCTGTCTTCTTTCCTTCCGTTTGGATACTACCATCGCCCCCACGTAAAGGGAACAAATGGATTCCCGACCTGCTACTATTTATCTCTTTTTCAACCAATAACTGTCAAGGAGTTGTAATGAACCTGACTGTGAAATCAAGTGAAACTGATGTGAAGCCATTTGTGAATGAATAATTCTATAGTCAGAAGAAGTGATCTTGTTTGTTATAGCTTTCCCAGACAAAGTGTAGTGGAGCTTAGGACTTTTATGTTCCTTTATGCCTTTATTAAGTATTTATGTAATGCCCATTTAGAGTCTGGCATATTTTAAGATGTCTTGCTTTCCAATATACATAAAATAATAAATGAAGTGAATATTATGAGATGCCAAGAGTCAGGGACTGGTCAGTTAAAATGCCAGTGCAGGAAATTCTCTTGCTGCACTTTAAAAGTGTTAATTCATTTAATCTTCACAAACACATGCATAGTTATGCACACACACAAAGCACACACATACACACACACACACACACACACAACTACTTCTATCATTTACTTCATTTTATGATGGTGTAGAATCCATATATAACTCACCCAATGTCGCACAACTATAATAGTAATTGGTGGAGCTGTAGTTAGAACAGTCTGCCTCTAGTGTCTCTATACTTAATTTTTATGCTGCATTTGATTGATCTTCACGCACTAATATAAGTGATATGTAAACATTTTTACTTAACTGGAAAAAAGTTAGTAACAGATTTTTCATTTAAGAAAAATATGCCAGTAAACAAGAGAGGGAGACAGATAAAGAGACAAATTCAAATACTCGAATCCCTCTTTTGGTTGACAATTTCTGCTAGGGTCTGGTCCACCCGGGTAGGTATTATACACCATTTCACTCATGCAGAGCCCAAAATCCAGACATAGTTGGTTTGGAAATTTAGTCAGGACTTGACACCTTTTCAACCCCAATGCTTCAATATTAAATTTCTTTTAAATGAAAACAGTTTAGACATTAGGCCCACAGAAGATAAGAACAATCTTGCAAAGAGAATTTAAATAAAAAAAAAAATCTTGGGAGATAGCTGTTTCATGACTGTGAAGTCATCATCTCTACTTCAGTCTAACCAGATAGCATCTTTTTTAGTAATACCACAATAACAATTTATCTCTGCTTTGAAATGTGCTTGGATCACAAACCAGGCATTTTCTTTGCAGATACGCTGGTTCTGGAATACTTATTTCCTCTTGTTAAAAATAATAATAAGCACAAAATAAAATTTTGTTTCTATCTTCTTAATTCATATCAACACTCACCATTCTGCTTCAAACTATCCTAACAAGGAACCAAAAGCAATTTCCCAAACTTTATATGTATTTTAGATTTCATTGCTGTAAAGTAATTTTTTAATCCCAAAATTAAGTCCCTTTATGCGTGAAGTTACTAGAGGCATTTTAAATTAAAAAAAAAAAGTTTACTTGTGGAAATATTTTAATTATAATTCCAAGTTGATCCATTTGAACTCAGAAGAGTCGATTTATTGTGGTTAGAGATGTGTCTGGTGGTTCTCAAAGAATTTCTAACTTTGCGATAGCAGTTACTGAAAACCATTTAGTTTAAATGGGGCCTTGGGAAGTGAAACTCTTGGGAGATGCATGACATCCAGAATTATTCACAAATGGTTGACTTCTCCAAAAAGACTAAAGCATGAATTAAAACAGCTTTATAAAAACAGTATTTTACTGTGTGTTGTTATTTAGTTAGTTAAGTAGTTAGTGCATGTGCTGCTGAATTAGAGTACTACAAATTGTGGCAATATTTTAGAGAAAAATGAATTAACTGCTATTAGAGAAAGATGAACATTTCCAATATGTGTTTAGACTGCCACTTAAGATTCTCTCCTCTCAAACATGCCATAAAATGTTGTATCTGTACACCTCTGCTCATGTTCCTCCAGCTAGGGCCACTGTAGTAGATGCTTCTGGAACTCCACCCAGATCCCTTTTACCTGGTTGGGAGCATAGCAGTTCTCAGCGGCTGTTAGACCCGGAATACAACGACTTATACCTGGCACCTTCTCCAAAGAATTGCCTTGGCTGTTTTCAAGCTCTGAGATTCTAACAGATGCCAGGAGTCTTTACACTCAAGGACTCCCCAAGGATAAGCCAAGGCTGGACTTGACTTGGGACCACATGCCTGAGCAGCTCCACGTGCTACAGGATGATCCTGGGAAGTACTCCATTAACAAATTATACACACCTGGTTCCTTGCCTTAGGCTGTGCTTCCAGAGTATCTGATTTAAGACAATAATCATCCCCACTTTTTTCCACCACATCAATTACTACTATTCTGCAGGGTCAAATTGCTTTTCCTCTGGAGTCTTTTGATATATTCCTGCCACGGCAACATCCCTGGCAAAATTAATATTTTTTTGTTTGTCTCTTAATAGAACCTCTGATATTTATATTAAGCATATTCATGATATATGTATTTATCCAAAACCCATTTATTGTATACTTCTACATGCCAGACATTATTTTAGACACAAACAACCCACAAGTTAATAAGACACACAAGGTCCTACTCTCATGAGGTTATATATAAGAAAAAGGAGACATGACAAATATAAGGCAAATTAGTGTACCAGATACATTTAGACAAGAATTAACTAAATAATAAACAAGCAAGGCAGTGCAATAAAAGCAGAAAGTTCTTAGACTAAGGGTTCAGATAAATGCTATCCAAAGAACTAAAGCATGAAATTATTCTAATGTAAAGAGCTTCTCAAGAGCACAATGCGTGCGTGTTTTGCACAATGAAACGCACCACACCTAAAAAATCTGACTTGAATTAGAATGCCTTAGTATTAATTGAATGGAATTCCTGAATATAGTGTTCTGATTCTTCTTATCTGAGAGTTTCTTATTTGGCCTGGTGATCCTCCAACGATGACATGTTGAGGCTTTCTCTTCAAAAGGGTATCTAGCTGACAGTTCCTTTATTATCCTTACTGAATTTGTACTGAAATATTCATAAAAACTGATAAATAAAAGACAATATCACAACTTGGGAATCCAAGTTTTCCAGACAATAAAGTAGCAAATTCTGATATTCTTTGTTTAAAAAAAAAAAGTCACACAATTCTTTAAGAAGACATAGGAGCAACACATGTACATTTTAACTCACAAAGTCGTGAGTGCAGTCCTGCTGAGTAATAGGGAGACAGTCTGGTTAGTGGCATTGCTTGCCCTTGGCTCAGGGTTCTAAGCCCTGTACTAATCAGAAATGAGTGTCTCTGTCTCACCAATAGACAGGTTTGTTTCACAAAGTGAATCAGTCACCTTGGTCTTACCAACCCACAGAGAACTTATAAAATTCTCACACTCACATCTTTGAGAAAAGAAGTTAAGTAACAATTAAATATTAAAAAGTAGGTTTTTAAAAAGCCAACAATGATCCATTAAGATACAGTTTAAAGAATAAATGCATTCACAGCAGTTGCATAAACATAAAAAGAGATAAAAACAAATCTAACAAGAAAAGTTAGAGGCTTAGATTGTTTTAATCTACAAAAATATATTGTGAGATAAATACACATACCAACTTTGTAAATCAGAAAAGAGAGTGCAGTCATGCATTGCTTAAATGACAGGAATATGTCCTTGGGCAATTTCATCATTGTGCGAACATCACAGAGTGTGCTCACATCACAGAGTGTGCTCACACAAACCTAGATGGTATAACCTACTACATACCTAGGCTAGGTAGTGCAGCCTATTGATTATAGGTTACAAACTTGTCCAGCAAGTTACTTACTCAATACTGTAGACAATTAAAAAACAACGGTAAAGTATTTGTGTATCTAAACATACAAAAGGTATAGGAAATATATGTTTTGAAAGATAGAAAAATGGTATACATGTGTAGGGCACCTTCACAAATAAAGTTTGCAGGAGAGGAATTTGCTCTGGGGGAGTCGATGAGTGAGTGGCAAGTGAATGCGAAGGCTTAGGACGTTATTATATATCACTTTAGACTTTATAACATGATATGCTTAAGCTAAATTTAGTGTTTAAAATATTCTTCTTTTTTCATATTAATTGACCTTAACTGACTATCACTACATTGCAAACTTTTTATTAATTGTTGATTTTTTGGGATTGGATAAAAAAAAAATGTGGTACATATACACAATGGAATATTATACAGCCATAAACAAGGACAAACATATGGACTTTGAAGCAACTTGAATGGATTTAGAGTCAATCATACTCAGTGATTTATTACAGAAACAAAGAATAGAGTACCATATATTCTTACTCATAAGCGAACCCTGAACGATTATCATAATATTATAAGAAAGAGATTGGCTGTAGTGGGAAACCTCCAGGAGAGGAGGGGTGGGATTGGCAGTCGAGGGAAACTGCCAGGGGTGGGAGGGGCATACTTCATCAACGAGGGTACCTGCATAATGAACATTTGTATACCTAACCCTGAATGGTACCCCACATCTTTAAAATTAATAAATAAATAAATAAATAAATAAAGGTTTCAAAAATAATAATTATAACTGATTCTTTTGTAATAGCGCAGCTTACGACACAAATATATTGTACAGCTGCACAAAAATATTTTCTTCTTTTATGCCATTGTTCTACAAGCTTTTTCCAATTTTTATGTTTCTTTTTATTTAACTTTTTAAATGTTTTTATTTAAGATTAAAACATAAACACTCACATTAAGACTGACACATAAGCCTGATCCTCACAGAGACAGGGTCATCAATATCCCTGTCTTCCATCTGCACATCTTGTCCCCTGGAAGGTCTCGGGGTCTATCACATGTCTGGAGCTGTCACCTTCTATGATAATGATGCCTTCTTCTAGAATACCTCCTGAAGGGTCTGCCTGAGGCTGTTTTATATCTAACATTTTAAAAAATAAGTGGAAGACGTACACTCTAAAATAATGATCAAAAAGCATAGGCAAGTACATATGTAAACTAGTAAGTCATTTATTATCATTCAAGTGTACCGTACAAAATTGTATGCAGTATATTCATTTATATGACTGACTGACAGCAGAGCAGTTTGTTTATACCAGTATCACCACTAACATGTTCATAATACATTGCACTACAATGTTACGGTGGCTACAATGTCACTAGGTGTATAATCTTACAGGACCACTGTGTTATTTGTGGTCTGTCATTAACCGAAATGTGGTTAATGTGGCATGAGATTGTGCTTTGAAGATGTTTCCCTAAATTTATTTACAATTTAATCCAATATCACTGTCTTTCAATACAGATGCAAAATAAAGACATTTTCTGATACACAAAAGTTAATCGCATCATGAACAACTGTGCACTAAAAAAATGATAAAAAAAATAACAGCTGCTGGAGAGGGTGTGGTGAAAAGGGAACACTTCTACACTGTTGGTAGGAGTGTAAGCTAGTACAACCTCTGTGGAAAGCAGTGTGGCGATTCCTGAAAGCTCTAAAAATTGACCTTCCATAGGACCCTGCAATCCCCCTACTGGGAATATACCCTGAAGAACACAAATCACTCTATAAAAAAGATACCTGCACACGTATGTTTATCGCAGCGTTGTTCACAATAGCAAGAACCTGGAAACAACCATGCTGCCCATCAAAAGAGGACTGGATTAAAAAAATGTGGTACATATACACGATGGAATACTACACAGCCATAAAAAAGAACAAAATCATGAATTTCGCAGCAACCTGGATGGAACTAGAGTCTATAATACTGAGTGACCTCTCACAGAAACAAAGATCAGAATATCACATGTTCTCACTCATATAATGGACCTTGAACATCCAATGTAATACTATAAGAAAATGACTGACGGTACTGGGAAATTATGGGGGGGGTGGGATTAACAGTAGCTAATATCTATCTGGGACTGGGAAAACACCTCTTATCAACAGGGTGCCTGAATGAAACGTAATTGTACACCTAACCCTTAACTGTACCCCACAAAACGATAATAAAAAATACTGCTTAATTATAAAAAAAAAAAAAAGAAAATCCTTCAGGCAGACAAGAAATGGTGCCAAAAATAAATGTGTCTTTGCACAAAGAAATGAGTCTTAAAAATGGTAAATATATGAACAAGATATAAAATACATTGTCAGTTGATATATCTTTCTTTAATCAGCAACTGATTTTGTAACATAATATAATAGCAACGTACTTTGGAGTTTCTGACTTAAGTAGAGGCTGAATGTTATAACCATAATATTCTGTAGGATGGTGAGGGAAACTGAAGCACACCGTGTCAGGGGACTTATATAAGAATTGCTGTAATGTTATTTAAAAGTTGTCTGTAAAAAGTTAAAGATACATATTACAAAACCTGAAGTCACTAAACTAACAAAACAGTGATATCGCTCTTAAGCCACTTAGAAAATTAAATAAAATCATTAAAAAATACACAACAAATCCATAAAGCTGAAAGGAAAAAAAATAAACAAAGGTGGAGTGGGTCAAACAGAAACTCATTTTGAAAAGGTAGATTTAAATCCCACATTATCAAAAATTATACGTAAGCACTCAAACTAAAAAGTACAGATTATCAGACTGAATACAATAGCCAGGACTAATGATATGATATCTATAAGAAATACACTTTAAATATGAAGACACAAAGAAACTAATGGTAAAAGATTTGAAAAGAAATACTAAGAAAACGAACACAGGATGAAAGATGTAGTTACTATATTAATGTTAGACAAAAATACATCACAGAACAAGGGATATTACCAGTGACAGGCAAATTTTATAAAGATTAAAGGCTTTTATCAAGAGGACATAAAATTCTAAATGTGTATGGACCCAATGACAGAGCTTCAAAATATGTGAAGTAAAATTTCATGAGAAGAGGAATAGACATATGTGTGATTATCATGGGAGATTTTAACACTTCTCTTTCAGTAATCATTAAACATAAAACCAGCAAGGATACAGAAGACTTGAGCAATAATGCCAATCAACTTTCATTTTTTCTTATTTATAGAACACTCCATTCAAAAATCATGTTAAATACATATTCCTTTTAAGAAACATGAAACATGTACAAAGATGGACCATATTCCAAGCCACAAAACAAATCTTAACTGAAAAAAAATTAGACTTTAACAGTAGTGTCAACCAACTTTCACTTCTTCATATTTATAGAACACTCCATTCAAAAATCTGTTAAATACATATTTCTTTTAAGAAATATGAAACATTTACTAAGATGGACCACATTCCAAGCCACAAAACAAACCTTAATTAAGAAAAATTAAGCTTATCTAAATTATTCTCTGACCAAGTGAAAGTATATATGACATAAAAAGATAAAATCTAGAAAATTCCCGCATATTTGGAAAAGAATGTTCACATTTTAAATAACTCACAAATTAAGAAATAAGTTATAAGTACTAAAAATATTCTGTATAAAATGAAAATTAAAGCAAAACATATCAACATTTGTTGGATGCAGGTGAGTGGTGCTTAGAGGGAAAAAATGTAATTTTAAATACTTATGTTAGAAAAAGAGAAAATTCTTTGGAAAGATGATTAAAATTTATAAAACGTAGTCATACTAACCAGACCAAACAGGAGATATAAATTACAATTTCTACAAATATAACTACAGGTCTACAACCATCAAAATACTAATATAGAATACTAAAAAGTAACTTTTTGCCATTAAATTGACAATGAGAATGAAATGTACAAATGATTTGCACTATACAAACTACCAAAGCTTACACAAGAAGAAAATATAACCTGAATAGCATTTTATCTTTTAGATTGAAATCCTTCCTACAATGAAAACTCTAGGCTGAGATGAATTCACTATGAATCTGACCAAATACTATAGAAGAAATCATAGTAAGTTTACACAAATTCTTCAAAAAATTGTCTTCTCATCTTGTATTTATGAAGTCAGATATATTCTGATACAAAATCCAGGAATTACAAAGAAAGATAACTAGAGACCACAATCCCTTGTTAATTTAGATGCAGCATCCTTAACAAATTTTAGAATTAGAATTCATTAATATACCCAAAGAACGAGTATTATGACCAAGTATATCACAGGATGCATAGTCAACTCAGTCTTTGAAAATTGAACAATGCAATTTGCCATATTAATATACTGAAAAGAAAAGAGATATATACAATCTCAATAAATGCAAAACATTAGCAAAATTGTACCTATTTGTGATTAAAAGGGAAAAGAAAACTATCAGCAAACTAGGAATTGAAGGGAACTCTCTCAAACTAGTCAAAGGTATGTGTGAAAAACCTACAGCTAACATCATAACTAATGGTTAAAAACTGAATAATAATCCCCATAAGATTAAAGACAGTATGTCTACTCATACTACTTTTATTCTTCATTGAAATAGAAGAAAATAGCCAGTGCAATAAGGCAGGTAAAAGGAAATAAACAGCCATACATATCTGAGAGGAAGAAGTAAACGACTTCAATCACAGAACACATTATTTCTGAAGAAAATTTTGACACATACAGAAAAGCAGGTAGAACAAACCAATGAGTTTATTGGATGTGGATGAGGGCAAAATACAAAATTCAATCATGGCTCTATATCTGAACAATGAATACATAGAAATTGAAACTGGAAAAATACCATTTACAGTAACAAATGAAAATACGAAACATTTAGTAATGAATTTAGCAACATAGGTTTAATATTCCATAGATGAAGACCACAAAACATTGCAAATAAACAAAGATAAAATTTTAAAATTAAAATATATAACATATTCATGACTCAGAAGACTCCGTACTGTTAAGATGAAAACTCTCTCCAAATTGAACTATAGAGTCAATGCAATCCTTGTGAATGTTCTGACAGGCTTAGATTTGCAGAAGTTGAAAAGCTTTTGTTTAAATTTATATGCAAATAAGAGAGAGTGGAATAGTCAATGTCACTTTGAAAAAGCAGAACAAAGTTGAAGCATATATATATCTGATATCTAAAGATACTGTAAGTTTTTTTTAACCAAGAGAATGTGGTATTATTATGAGATTAGATGTAATATCATTAAATATGATACAGAGTGCAGACATAGAAGCAAACATATTTGGTTAATTGATTTTCAAAAAGGAAATCAAAGTAATTCAATGGGAAAAGGATAGCTCTTTTTTTCTATAAATATTCCAGGACAATAGGATATCCATATGCAAAATAAAATAAACTTAACCCTTACTTCATCCCATATACAAGTTAATTCATAGGCGATAATAGGTCTAAATATATTGAATACAACTATAATTTTTTTTTGTAGAAAACAAAAGAGAAAATTCTTGAGATGTTGGATTAAGTCAGTTTTCTTGCATTAGACATATGAAAATCACAAACCACGTAGGAAACATGGATAAATTGTATTACATTAAAATTACCAAACTCTACCTGTGCAATAACCATTTGTATACCTAACCCTGAATTGTACCCAACATGTATAAATTTAAAAAAAATTAAAGACATTTTCTCTTTAAAAGGCACCAGTTTAAAAATTAAAAGATATGGCACACATTGGGGGAAATATTTATGAAAGATGATTTTGATAGAATACATATCAAGAATATATAATTTAAAAACTCATAACTCAGTTAAAATAAAAAAATTATTTCAACAAAATGAGCAAAAACCATATACAACTACTTTAAGAGCAAAGTGATGAGACATACTATAATACGATATACATAAAAACGTTATGCTACTAGGAAGAAGAAGTTAGAAAGGACTACATATTGTATAATTCTCTATATATGAAAAATCCAGAATGGGTGAACCTGTAGAGATAGAAAGTGGATTATTGGTTGTCTAATCTTTGTAGGATGATACAAATATTCTAAAATTAAATCACGGTAATAATTGCACAACTTTGTAAATATACTTAAAACCACTAAATTGCATTATTTCCATGGATGGCTTTTATGGTATATAACATATCTCAAAAAATATATTAATAAAAAATTCTACAAATGACAAGTAAGGGTGCAAAAATTATGCTCAGCATTATTAATAATTAGAAAAATAAAATTAAAGTCACAATGAGAAACTACTATACATCAGAAATGGCTATACTTTAAAATGGGGGCAATATTTTTGGATAAACTCTTTCACTCATATGTTGCTAGTTAGATTACAAAATGGTACAATAGCAGTTTTTTAATAAAATTAAATGAGTGCTCTTCATGCGACCCGGAATTCTCACTCTTAGACATTTATCCAATAAAAATAAAAGCCTAAGCCTACATAAAAATGTGTACTCAAAGGTTCAAAGCAACCTTATCAATATTAGTCAAGTCTTGTAAACAGCCTAAATTTCATCAGCTTTTGAAAAGATAAATAAGTTAAGGAATGCTTTTATGATGACATGCAATTCAGCAATAAAAATTTAAAAACTACTGATGCCTACAACATAGATAAATATCCATTAGCATTATGCTAAGTGAAAGAAGTCAGACACCAAGAACTACATACTGTATAAATATATGTACATGAAATTCTAGAAAAAGAAGATACTATCAAAAAACATAGCATATCAATGATTGCCAGAGGTGAAAGGGGGAAACGATTTAGTGCAAAAGTACACACATTACATTTTTGAGGTAGTATATATGATGTTTGACTATATGTACTTTTCAATATATGTGTATATTTCAAAACTCATAAGTTGCACATTTAAAATTGATAAATATTGTAAGTCCTGCTTTATTAAAAAATATTTTTAAAACTGATTAAACAATTGTCACCAATTGCAATCACGTTTGCTCACAAGATAGCCTATTACTAGTCTCATCTCAGAACCAAATGACATTTTATCCACATTAAATAATATTTTTAATTTGGCTGTTACCATTCTCTGATTAAGATGGCTATTTCTTCTACTTTGGCTTCTGTGAATTAGAGGAAAAAAATGAATTTCTTTCTTCCAGAGCAGTGGTGATATCTTTTCATATTCTATCATTTCAAGGAGTCACTTTTGTGATAATAGCTGTTTACACATTTGAATGACTAGGAAGTTGTGTGTGTAGTGCTTTTGTGCCCCGGCTTTGAATTAAAAGGCTTCTGCTTCAATAGTCCATTTATTATCTGCATTGCTCTGGCAAGACTTTGAGTCTCTTCCTTTGTAAATGGAAAAAAAAATAACAATGCTTATTTCATTATCATGGAGATTAAATGAGTTAGGACAGTGCCTACCAAATGATGAGTAATTAAAAGTTAGCATTCCATTTAGTATCAATATTATCACTATTAACAAAATGTAGCTGCTCTCTACCCTGAGAATTATTGTGCTTTTCACAGACTTGCATTCTGCTCTAGACATTTGATATACAGTTATCTTATGCATAAACAGCTACATTTCTTGTGGCAATGAATTAGAATCTCATTTTAAATTTCAAAAGGTGCAGATGCTTTTTTTATTTTTTAACATGTTGAGCTAAACAAATTACCATAATTCCTGTACTGGACTGAGATAACATGATTCAAACAAGCAAGAGAAATTCTAGGTGTCCCAAGGCAGATGCATCCTAATCTCCAGCATTTCACTGATCTCTCTCCAAGTAATAAAATACTGAGGGATGTTCCAAGATTATATATTTCTTGTTTTTGCTAGTTTCCAAAAAGGCACTAATTTGAATAGAAAAAGCATACCACATGCCTCTAATAAAAAGCATATTTATTTACATACCTTCTAATTGCCTATGGCTAATAATTAAATAAATGGTGCACCATGCTAATACTTTCTCATTCTTCTCACCCTCATAAATGAATGAAAAATACACAAAATGAAAGCACATTTATTAGCATACAGAGAAATCAAAGCTTTCAAATATACAGAAAGCAGGAAAAGCAATGACTCGCAAATATTGTCAAGTACTTACAAAATAGACACACAATTTATTTTTTAGAGTTTAGGAAGAAGAATAGTAAATATATCCATATTTCCATTTTGTTTAAATAGACCTGACTCATTGGATTAATTTTGTCTAAAAATTCACTAAATACAGCTTCTTAATGCAAAATTTTTAGGTGAAAATTGTTCATCAATCTTCATTTTATAGTCCCATATAAAATTTTATAACTCCTAAGATCTAGCTATTTCCCAGAAATATCCTATTTCCTCACATTTCTGTTTTCTCTACATAAGATGGAAATCCAGGTAAAGATGACATCAAGCTAGCTTTCCATCATTTCTTCTCCTGATGTCTTTTAAAAATGTTTATGGAGACATAGAAAAGGACAAAACAGCATAATAACAGCCATCAACGCTAATAAAAACAGGAAAACATGTTTAAAGCTTTGGAAGTAATTTCCAATAATATCAAGACAAATTGAGAAATTAAATTTTAAAGTGAGCTGTTCTTACGATGATATGAGGGAATACGGCTAACCAGTAGGCATGCTGGGAAAATGTTAGCCCTTCCTTCACTCTGTATCCTTTGATTGAAGAACAGAGGTCGGCTTCAGTAAGAAGCCCTAGTAGCACATCAAACACCACTGCCAAATGTTTCTCCTCAACCTACCAACCTCGTGGTCTGCCTTTCTGAATCCACTAAAAGGCTACAGTTACAATGGAAAGGCATAAGAGAAAATAGAAAGCTTTCTTCACCCTGTATGCAGGCCTTGTGATTTTCATGCAAGGTATATCATTCATTTAGTGAAATAAAATCACAGTTGGCCTTAGTGTGATCTGCTCATAATCAGAAACTTTGTGATGGGGGGTGGGGAGAGGCACTTAGTTCTAGAAGAAGTGATAAATGCCAATCCAGAATTTAAGGCAGGGCTAGGAATTGGGCACATTGTATTGCTCTTCAATTTTAGATCTAAAAGGGAGATTCTAATGCAATCTGCATAGTCAATAGAATGATTGAAAATAATTAAAGCACTTTCTCATTTTTAGAAAGTGATAAAGAAACTCCGTACTCAAAAAGACAGGAATTATTGCCCAAAGACTAAGAGAAGAAATAGACCTCTAGAGATAAAGAAAATATTATACATGCAATATATAAAACATATTATAAATATATTAAATCTATTATTTTTACTGTATTTCTATAATACAGTATAGATATACTTTTTTCAAGAAAGTAAGAAAATATCAACTCTACAGAACATTATGCTAAATTTCTTTATTATTCCAGCAATAATTTTTATATGCCTCAAGTAGTTGGAATTTCTGTATAAGGAGACAGAAAAAAAAGTCTAGAAATACCAATCTATTTTAAAAATTATTCTGTGTCTGAGATATACTTAAGCAATTAATTTAAGCCAAAAGTAAAGTCTGAGCATGTAATTTTAGTATGTTTATCATATCAGGCACTATAAATAAATTTTTACTTAGGCACACTGTGATAATTTGATACTTTATAGAAAAAATATTTGTAAACTATGCATCCAACAAAGGCCTAATGTCCAACATCTAAAAGGAACTCAAACTAATCAACAGGAGGAAAAAAACCCCACAAATAACCTGTAAAAAAGTGAGCAAAGTACATGAACAGACACTTCTCAAAGGAAGACATGCAGGCATTCAGCAAACATGGAAAAATGTTCCACATTAATCATCAGAGAAATACAGGTCAGAACTCTGATGAGATACCATCTCATACTGGTCAAGATGGCTATTATTAAAAAAATCAAAAAAGCACAGGTGTTGGCAAGACTGTGGATAAAAGGGAATACACATGCACTGTTGGTGTGAGAATGAAAGCTAGTTCAACCTTTGTGGAAAGCAGTTTGAAGCTTTCTCAAAGAACTAAAATTGAGCTACCATTTGACCCAGCAACCCCACTTCTGGAAATATACCCAAAAGAACAAAAATTGCTCTACCAAAAAGACACTGGCACACATATGTTTATGGCAGCACTTTTCATAATAGCATAAACATGGAACCCACCCAGATGCCCATTGAAAGAGGACTGGATAAAGAAAATACGGTACATATACACTATGGAATACTACACAGCTATAAAGAACAAAATCATGTCCTTCGTGTCAACATAAATGCAGCTGAAGACCGCCATTCTAAATTGATGATCACAGAAAAAAACAGTGAATACCACATGTACTCACAAGTAGGGATTAAACACTGGGCACACCAACACAAGGATGGGAACATCAGACACTAGGCGCTACTAAAGGAGGGAGGGAAGGGAGATAGAGCTACACATCACTCAGTAGGTACCATGTTCATTACTAGGGAAGGAACAGGGCTTACCAGAAGCCTAAACCTTGCCTTCATGTCATATACTTAGACAACAAATCCTCATAAGTACCCAACAACTCTTAAATTCAAAGAAGAAAAAGCCAAGAAAAAGAAAAAAAAAAATAACAATAGAAACATATATGCAAAGAATGGACAAAAAACCTTTGCCATCTGTCCTCAAAATCAGATATACTTTTATTCATGAGAGCTGAGAATTGATCATATCACAAACCATTAAAAGGTAACATAGGGGCATTTTAAAAGCAAATTAAAAATACATAATTGGGTTTGCAATGATACAAAAGCTTAAGAAATAAAATCACTAAAGTAAATACACAGTTTTGTTAAAATGATTGCTAAGGTCTCTTCTAAGCTCAAACATCAATGTCAATATTGCACGATCTTAGGGTATAAAATTAATGTGCAAAAGACAGTCACAAACCTATACACCAACAATAAACAAACCCAAATAAAAAGTACAACCCTATTCACAATAGCCACAAAAAAAAGAAATACCTTGGCATCTTCCTAATCAGAGAAGTGAAAGACTTTTACAATGAAAATTACAAAGCACTGCTCAAAGAAGTCAAAGATGACACAAACATATGGAAAAATATTCCATGCTCATAAATTGGAAGAATCAACATGGTTAAAATGTCCATCCTACCCAAAGCAATCTACAAATTTAACGCAATACCCATTAAATTACCAGCAGCATTCTTTCAGACCTGGAAAGGACAATGCAGAAATTCATACGAAAGCATAAACAACCACAAATAGCCAAAACAATCCTCAGCAAAAGAAACAAAGCAGGAGGTATCACACTCTCAGACTTTAAACTTTATTATAAGGTTACAATAATCAAAACAGCCTGGTAATGGTACAAGAATAGGCATGTAGACTAATGGAACAGGATAGAGAACGGGGAAGCAAAACCTCAATTTCTCAAACAACTCATTTTCGACAAAGCCTCCACCACCAATCACTGGGGAGAGGAAAACCTATTCAGCTAATGGTGCTGGGAAAACTGACCACATGCAGAAGATTAAAATGAGACTCCTACCTATCATCATACACAAAAATCAACTCTAAATGGATCAAAGGCCTAAACATAAAACCTCGAACGCCAAGAACCTTAGAAATTGCAGGAGACATCCTTATGGAAATTGGAACTGGCAACCAATTGCTGATCAAAACCTCAAAGTGCCCGTGCCATAAGAGATAACACAGAAGTGGGACGTCATCAAACTGAAAAGCTTCTGCAATGCCAAAGAAATCATCAAGAGAGCGGGAACACAGTCCACAGACTGGGAAAAACTATTTGCCAACTATGTATCTGACAAAGGCCTAACATCGAGGATATACAAGGAACTCAAATGTGCTGGAAATTAAAAAACAAACAACCCTACTAAAATATGAGAAAAAGATATGAACAGACATGTCTCAAAAGAAGACATATGAGCAGTCAACAGATACAATGAAAAAAATGCTCAACCTCACTAATCCTCGAAGAAATGCAAATTAAAACCACACGGAGATACCACCCAACTCCAATCAGGATGGCCATTATCAATAACTCAAGAAACAACAGAGGCTAGAGGGGATGCAAGAAAAAGAGAACGCTTCTACACTGGTGGTGGGAATGTAAACTAGTACAACCTCTATGGATAACAGTTTGACGATTCCTAAAAGCTCTAGAAATCACCTTCCTTATGACCCTGCAATCCCCCTTCTAAGAATTTATCCAAAGGAGTTCAAAGTACTCTATGAAAAAGACACTTGCAAACGCATGTTTACTGCAGTATTAGTCACAATAGCAAAAACATGGAACCAATTATGGTGCTCATTGAAAGAGGACTGGATAAAATAAAAATGTGATACATATACACAGTGGAATATTACACAGCCATAAAGAAGGGCAAAATTATGAACTTTGCAACAACTTGGATGGACTTAGAGTCTATCATACTGAGGGATCTATCACGCGAACAAAGAACTGAGTACCACATGCTCTCCCTCACAAGCTGACCTTGAACGATTATTATAATACTTTAAGATAGGGATTGGTAGTAGTAGGAAACTGCCAGGGGGAGGGGAGACACATCTTACCAACAAGGGTACCTGAATAATGACCATAAGTATACATAATCCTGAATTGTACTCCACATCTTTAAAATAAAAAAGAAAATTAAAAAATAAAGTAAATCACAAAATTTATACATAAAGTACAGTGTCAGTTCATATAAATAAATGAACAGGTAGATAGCAGGATTGAGAGAGGGATAGAGAGAGAGAGAGAAATTTAGATTTTATTTTTCTAAGTTTTCTGCAATGCAATTTAATACTCTGTTGGCTAGAAATTCGTACTGAAGTAAATTCAGTAGAGAAAATAAAATCTATAAAACATTGTTTCCAATGAAGTTCTTTAAGACAAAATATTTTAGGGTAGTCTTTTCAAACATATACATTTCTAACTTCCTTAACATAACAAAATAGTAATCTTGTTCACAAAGTAAAAGAATAAGCAGAAAACTAAATAAATCATGTTCTGGATATGGTATAATCTTAATGTCAAAACCTTAAAAGATAATCTTAAAATAAATACTTTCACTTATGTACAGAGATAAAAAGATGATATATAAAAGAATGAAGGAGACCATTTAAGAAAATAATTTACAACTATTAAACAGGATTTATCTTAGAAAAAATTGATATTTTAATGTTATGAAATACATTAATATGAAATAACACATCAAGTTACTCACAAGAGGAAATATGTGAAGTGGACATTATAATGTCATTTAATAAGTGCCCACAGTAACTCAAAAGACTGTTTAAGTCAACAGTCACCAGCATACATAACTGTGAAACATATCAACTTTCTCTTTAAAATCAGAAACAAGACAAAGATGGCTGTTACCACAATTTTTCAAACATTTTCCAGCAAATATTGGTCAATACATTAAAACATGGGATAAATAAAAGAAGAAGAAAAGATTTGAGAAGAAAAAAATATTAATTTTTTTTAACAATCATAACTGCATTAAGGTTTCCTAAGTTTATGAGCTAAGGATAATTATATAGTATTCTAAAACTTTCCTTTTCAATGATCAATAATTATTTAGATAGCATAAAGTAAAACAATATTTCAATGGTAGTAGCGTTAAAATATATAAAATACCCTCAGGATAAACTGATCATGGCATATGTAAAGAAACCAAGATCCCACTGAGATATTGAAAGAAATAATTTAACTGATATATCTGTTTGCAAAATTAGCTTGAATGAAGGGGGTAAGCAAACTGTAAAGCTCAGTCAAAGAAATGCAAATTAAAACCACACTGAAGCCAGCTCGGTGGCTCAGCCTGTAATCCCGCGCCTTTGGGAGGCTGAGTTGAGCGGATTGCCTGAGCCCGCGGGTTCGAGACCCGCCTGGGCAGTGAGACCTCATCTCTACAATAAATCAAAAAATCAGCTGGGCTATGGTAGCGCCTGCCTGTAATTCCAGCTACTTGGAAGGCTGAAGCGGAAGGATCGCCGGAGCCTAGCAGGTCGAGGCTGCGGTGGCCGGGAGCGGCCACTGCACTCCAATCTGGGCGACAGAGTGAGATTCCAACTCAAAAAAAACAAAAAACAAAAAACAAAAAACCACACTGAGATACCACCTAACTCCAATCAGGATGGACATTATCAATAACTCAAGAAACAACAGATGCTAGAGAGGATGTGGCGAAAAGGGAACACTTCTACACTGTTGGTGGGAGTGTAAACTAGTACAATCTCTGTGAAAAACAGAGTTTGGCTTGGGTGTTGTGATAGACAGTAATACCAATAGAACAGCATAGGAAAACCAGAAGTAGAATTGGGTGTGTACAATTTGTTAATGTGTCATAAAGAATAAATCACAAAGCAAAACAGACAAAGGGGTCATTTAATAAAGGGTGCTTGATCATTTATGCTTTATTTTTAATAAGACAAATCTCGGAAGGATTGAAGAATGAAATATACCCTAATAAATTATTTCAAAAATAAAATAAGTTATATATTGAGTATTAAATTTTTAAATACTAAAAGGATTTAATGGCTTAGGAACAATAGAAGAGCCGGGCTCGGTGGCTCAGCCTGTAATCTCATGCCTTTGGGAGGCTGAGGTGAGTGGATTGCCTGAGCCCGCGGGTTCGAGACCCGCCTGGGCAGCGAGACCTCATCTCTATAATAAAATCAAAAAATTAGCCGGGCATGGTAGCGCATGCCTGTAATTCCGGCTACTCGGAAGGCTGAGGCAGAAGGATCTCCGGAGCCCAGCAGGCGAGGCTGCGGTGGCCGGGAGCGGCCACTGCACTCCAGTCTGGGTGAGCGAGTGAGACTGACTCAAAAAAAAAAAAAAAGAACAATAGAAGAAACCAAAAAAACTGAAGGGCAGGTAGGACTGATTTTCTCAATCATCTGTTAAGTATAAACAATCTAATGTAAAACACATTTCAAAGAAATGTGGCAACACCCTTGGGTCCCCTCCCACTGTGTGAGCTTTTCTGTCCTCTCAATAAACCCTGCTTTCTCACTTTCAAAAAAAAAAAAAATAAGAAAATAAATATGACAAAGGATTACTATTCTAATCTATAATGAAATCACCCAATAAAAGATGCTCCAGTGAGTATTTATAAACCCCAGTACATAGACAAATTACATTAAAGAGACTAAAAAGAACATCTAAAAGAGGGAATATGTCTATCTAATCAATTGAGAAGTGTTTAATCTTTCAATTTAAGGAAAGACACAGATTTTAAAAATGATTTTTTTCTCATTTCGATCACCAAATATTTGTAATAAAAGCAAAGCTATCAAACAAAATTAGGAAAGCATTGAAATAGGCACTCTCACACTCAAACAGCATTGTACATGTTCACAAACTATACAGAAAGCTGTTTGATCATGTGTATCAGAACTTTTCAAATTGCTCATGACTTTCTCATTATAACTGATAGTCACCTAATCAATGAAAGTTATCTGAAAAGCCATTGAGGTATTATTTATAATGAAGAAATTTGTAAACATCAGAAATGTTATAATAAGGAATTGAGTAACATATAATGTATCATAGGAGACAGTGTAATACAATTGGTTTTTTAAAAAAACTAATATATAACTCGAAAAAATTTTGGGGAAATGCCTACAGCATAAAATTAAGTGGCAAAATCAAGCTATGCAACAAATACACAGTATGGTCCTTCTATAAAAAGAAGCATGAATGAAAGGAAGGACTTAATATTTACTGTGGTTATTTCTTTGTTGTGAGATAATAAACAATTTTCATTCTTCTCTGTACTGCTTTATAGTTTTGACTTTTTAAAACCTAGGTCGATGTTGACATTGCTTATTTCTGAATAATTTTAATCATGATCCACTGAAGAACTCAAATTCTCTTACTTTCTAAAGACTTTTTCTGGTAGAATGAATAATCTCTTTGGTTAGAAGCACTTCTCAGACCTCTGACCACGAATACATTTTGCTTATAAATGTTGTCTTCCACTGATTGCTTTTTCTTCGTATAGTATTGTATATATGTAACTGCTCTGTGCATTAAATTATAAACAATCTGAGGACATATCTATCATGATTATCAGTTCATTTCCCAAACAAAGTCGGTGGGTGGGGTGGACAGAGACAGACACACACACACAGAAAGAGAAAGAGAGAGAGAATTAATCAAATCATAACTGAGGATAAAACATACATGGCAGACTCCAAGTGGCTGGTACCTATGTGGCCAAAATATGGAATAAATTATGCATTTTACCTATTCTTTAGAGAGAAGGAAGAGAAGACATTACACTTCTGTTATCACGATTATTAAATTTATCACATGAGCCCTGACTTTTCCTTTTGGCGCTAATGACACATTTCCAATGTGATCCTGGTAGTCTGTCAGTAGCCCTGCCTACAACTTAACTACAACACCAAAAAAAAAAATCGTTTTCTCAGCTTCATGCTTTCCACGCATTCGCAGGTAATACACACACAACTTTATCTCCTTGTCATTCAGACATCAAATTTCGAAGTCATGTACTAATGTACTTAGGAGGTACTAACTTCATCCCCTTTCCTTCACCAGCATCTAATAGAGTAGTCTATTCAAGGAAAAATTTGTTTAATCTTTTTGTCTTCATGTATGACCAGGCCTTCATTATTTTAATGTTATGAGTGCCTTTTATTTGTCCAACTTCAAGGTTTCTCATACTTGTGTTTTCCCCAAACCAATATGCTGAAAGCTTGCCTCTGATCATGGCTGTCCACTATCCAACATTATTTGATTGTTTCCAAGATTAGCCACATTCAGTATCCTTAAGTTAGTTTTCTAAGCCCTACACAAATTTGACATTAATTTTGATCCTGTCATTCTTTCTGGTAGAAAAGAAAAACAATGTAAAGATGAATTTCAAACAAATGATCTATTCTCTTAACTGTACACTGAATTCATTATCTTAGGAATAAGTCACGAATATACTACTTTTCATTAAATTTAAAATGCACATTGTTACAATTTCACATTTTTGAAATCATGGTATATCTTACAGTCATTGGTATCTAATGTAATTTTCCTTTAAAAACATATATAAAATAGCATAGCATCTTGAAAAAATGGTATTTAAATTTCATAAAATATTTTTTGGTCTTCACCATCTATTATCATAATTTTCAAATAGTAAGTGCCAAATATTGGTTCAACACACAAATGTGTACAAAGAAACTTGAGTCACGTGTTGATAACCAAGGAATTAGCCCAGCCTACTTTCTAACTATGTAGCACCCATCAAGCAATATTTTAAAATATATCAGCTGAAATAAAACAGACTGAAATGGGAAATAAAAACAAATATGCACATTTAATTAGTTAATGTAGTATGGTAGCATGGGCAGACAGTCAAAAATTTCACAGACAATAATACGAGCCATATTGAAGTAGTAATTTGATAATCAACCATGCTTCACGTTAGATATTTTAGAAGAGTTCATCATTTTTCTAAACTGACATTTTCTCTGATGTTTATCTTATCCCAGTCTTCACACTAATTCCAAAGTGTTTCATTTTTACAAATAAAAAAGAAATATCTGTTTAATCGTCAGTGATCGCAAAAACAAAAACCATTGTCTTGCATAACATGAACTGTGCTGCCAGTAACTGCATACATGAGCAACTGGGTAAAAAGAAACTAATTCCTTACAATACATTTGCATGTTCTCTTTAAGATCTGAAAAATTTAAAGTGTTTGCAGTGATTTACTGCACGAGCAAACTGGGACAACATCTCTTGTTCTGGAATTTAAGCACCACACATTCAGCTTCACCCTGCTGAGTATACAGGTTATATTTAAGGTGTATTCGGTGAAGCATATGAAACTTTAACAACGTATCAATCTTCCAAATATTCTTTCTTTAAAATATAAAATCAAAGACAAGACACTCATATATAGTTGAACAGGAGTGTTTTAAGTAGCATGACCATCATTCTGATTTATCTAAAAGAGTATCTAAAGACACTCTCAAGTGAATTCTGTTTTGTGAAACAAATTATATCAACTTTTTAGATTAAAGTTTCCCAAGAATACCACCTATTGTATAAAATCCTCGGGCTCCATTGCTAATATTTATTTTATGATTTTTAATTATTTTTATTGGACAAATAAAAATGGTATATATTTATCATAAGCCTAGAAATATATTTCCTTTCAAAATGCAAATCTTCTTGGGAAGAAGACCAGTGTTAAGTGTTCCTTAGCAGCTTGGTGTGAACTTGAGGTGATGTGGCTTGCAGAGTTATTCAAAGTAACATGGAACACTATGTATATGGGGCGGAAAATCAAGGGTATGTTGAAAGGCAGCTAATGGTAGAAATTTTCACACTGGAATGATTGGCGCAAACCAGATGGGTTCTGCAAAGTGACATTTGCATGCCCTGTCCAGGTCTGCAGGGGCCTGTAAAGTCACATTCTGTAACATGGACTTTCAAGTCAGATAAAGCAGATTTTTAATTCTGGTTTTGTCTTCTGAATGCTTTGTGCCATTAAGCAGATAATAATATCTCTCAGCTTCAATTTTCACTAATCCTGACATTATATATCTGTGTGAGGTGACATCCTCACAATTCACTTATCCCAGTGAATTGTACTAATACAGTAAATATGTTCATGTATTTAATATTGAGGAACTGCCGTTGTTTTTGAAAATGGTGACACAGTTTTTTGTACTTTCTGTAATGTCATTCTGTAGTCAAATATACTAATTTATACCTGTGTGTGTGTGTGTGTGTGTGTGTGTGTGTGTGTGTCTGTCTGTCTCTCTCTGTTTCTCACTCTTTTTGTCTCTGTCTCTCTCAAATTTAATTGAAAATCAATTACGTAAAATTTGTACTTCAAAATCTTCACAATTAAAAAAATTGAGAATATTCGATCCTTTAGCCTATTAAATAATTATTTTTTGAGTTAGAGTCTTACTCTGTTACCCAGGCTGGAGTGTAGTGGCAAGCTCCTGGCCACTGCAGCCTCAACCTACTGGGCTCAGGCGATTCTTCCACCTCAGCCTTCCAATATTAAATAATTTAATAACACATGGTGAAGAATATGATGAAAGTTCTATCTTCACAAGATCTTAAGGTCTTGTAGAAAGAAGGAAATATGCACATGGCAAAAGATGGAACAGGTAGGAAATGTGTTTTAAAATGTTACAAACATTATTTTGGGCAATCAGAGGATAAAGGAATCACAATATGCTTGGGGTAGGAGTATGGAGCATGGCAGAGGGATAACCAAGGAGAGTTCACATTTTAGGATCTGAATGTGGAATGCAAGGAGAAGAGCATTGCTTGGGAGCAGGCGTAGGAAAGAACTACATGAGCATAAGCTAAATGACATGAACAACACAGGGACCACAGTGGATTGCTTTGGATAGCATGTAGGGTCCATGCAGCAAAGGACATGGAAAACCAAGATTGCAGCTCACCCATTTATAGCTTCATGCACCATTGGTAAAGTGGAGCAGCAGGTGTCTGAGGACGGGATACGTTGTACAAAATTCTTAACTAACAAGATGCAGTTAGCAAGGTGGGGCCCCCAAGATAACTGAGTAAGAGAGTAACCTGACCAGAGCCACCTTCTACATAACATTGTGGAACAGAGAAAGAAAAAACAAAATGTGCGTCTTTTTTTTAATTTTATACAGTGCGATTTGCTCCACTCTTTAGACCTGCTTTAAGTTATACTAAGTCAGAATTCACTCATTTGTTTCTCTGAAAAAATTCAGAGTGTTACATAAGACTAACATGTACACGGGTTCCAAGAAGAATCTTTAAAAAGAATGTGTGACCTGGTGTAGACTGAGACACTTACTCTGTACTTTAACACATGATGGAAAAATTTAGAGAAAAAAAGTGCAAGGGTTGAAGCTAAAACTGAAAACATACATTTAGGCAGGCGAAAACACCATTTAGTAGAATTGCTTAGCTTTGCTAGATAACAGCAGCAACAGACAGGCCAGGCTTGCTCCTGGCAGGCAATGACTGGGCTGCTCTTTTGGAGTAAAGATTCAAAGGAATAGTGAGAATAAGAGGCAGGTCCAGACGGCTCAGAGCAATCTGACAACAGTGTATCTTGCAGCAATCCGGGGCCATGGTATGTCTGTGTAGTTAGGGATGATTTTTCTCTCCCAGGTTGCAAACAAAAGTAGCCACATGGAGCATCACTTTGTTAACTCCCGGGTAAGAAATTGTACAAACCTCTCGGTTTCACCTGCATGAGATTTTCTCCTGGATCCTTTCTCTGATCCTAGTTTTGGCTTCTCCTTGTTTTCACTATTTTTTTTTCAACGTACAAACTCCCTACCTAAAGAGCCCAGGCAACCTCCCTACAAAACATGTTGCAGGTTTTTATCAGGAAAGATAGAAATGATACTCACCACCTGCTACTGCAAGATTGTATATCACTGAACTTTCATCACTGGTTCTCTGATGAACTTCAGTGAACTTTATTTTACATTTAGTGTTGCCCTAAGTGTGCAAGTGGTTCTATGCTCTAGGACAACTAAATGCACCAGATTCAGATCATAGCTTCTATATTTAGAAGGGTGTATTGGCAAGTACATAGTACTTTTTTCTCAGTATAGAAAGGAAACCATAATGATGCACTGAAAGAGTTAACTTATCTAATAGAGATAGGTAAATCAATAGGTTGATCAATGGATAGATATAGATGTGGCTGTGGATATACAGATAGCTATCAATGCACATATGCACAGATCTAAAAATAATTATATATAGAAGGAAATATCCATCTGTCTTGCTGATCTTAAATCCCTCTTTAGTTGTTGAAGTTTACAGTGATTTTTTTTCTTTTTCCAATAGAGATTTAGGGTTTAAAGTTAACATAAGTTTTAAACAGATGAATTAAAATGTCAGCCAAAATCTCAGAGCTAAAAACTGAAGATGTTTGCTCTACTTTTCATTTACCCCTTAACATCCTTCAGGTATATTTAGTGGAATGAGGAGGCCAGAGTAGAAAAAGTGGCTACATGGAGGCAGATTCTCCTGTATGCAAATCCTTTCCAAGGCTACATGACTTTGAACAAGTTACTTTATCTGTTTAAGCATCAATTCTGTCATCTGTGAAGTAGGGATGACATTATTTACCTTAAAAAAGGCGAGATCATGTGAAACATAATAGATAATTCCCAATGTTATTTTCTTTCTTTCTTTGTTTATGATAAATTAAGTTTTAAGATTAGTTATTAGATACTTTTTTTCGAGTTGGGGTCTTACTCTGTCACCCAGGCTGGAGTGCAGTGGCACGATCATGGCCATCATAGCCTCGACTAGCTGGGTTCAAGTGATCCTTCTGCCTCAGTCTTCCAAGTAGCTGGAACTACAGATGTACACCACCACGCCAGGCTAATTTTTGTGATTTATTGCAGAGACAAGGTCTCACCAAGTTGCCCAGGATGGTCTCGAACCCTTGGGCTCAGGCAGATCTCTTGCCTCGGCCTCCCAAATTGTTGGGATTACAGGCTGAGTCACCATGCTTGGCCTGGATTAGTTATTAGACATTGTATAAGCTCGAGATATAAAACAAACAGCTCTTCTTTTCAGATTTGTTACACCTTTTCAGGGAAAACTTATTAACCTTTTATTGGGAACAGTTGTGTAACAGAAACAATGCTAAAGAACAGCTAGGCTTCTAGAAATAGCCAAAGAAGCCCAAGACAACATTCTTTCCACAGAGAGATGTAAGAGCGGTTGGAGACTTAGAAATGACTACACAAGTTGCGATTGGTCAATTCACAGGTGCCTTTGTCTAAATCTTACTCATCATGTCAACACACAACCAGAATTCCTTTTCTTCTTCAAAAGATACTTTTGTTGTTCTTTCTTGGATCTGAATTCCCACAGTCAACACTACTTGTGGTGAAATAACTCCAAATCTGGCATGAGGAAGCTTTTAAGATTGGCCTAGATTGTTACATAAGTCTTTCATCACTATTTGCTCAACTTTGTTAATATGTACTACCTCCCTGCCAGATTGATTTTAAATTCTATGATGATGACCATTCATACTTATTAATTAGTAAATCAGTAAATAGAGAATCCTAACTCCAGCACTTATTAGTCATATGCTCTATTGCAAGTTTCCAAACCTGTCCACAAATTAATTTCTTTATTTGGAAAAGTTGAAAGCAATAACTGCCTTATAAGACTGTCGAAGAAATGAGTTTCTAGACAAATTAATTGCTCAAAAATATTTTTCATTAACTATTTTTATGCCCACTATGGGTAGGCCACAGGCTAGACACTATATATACAAAGGGTACCCTCAAAAACCTGGAATTTATTTATAAAATATTGTGTATTTATTCTTACATGTTTACACATCAGTCACCTTCAAAATACTCTCCATTTGATGCAATACACCTATTGAGATGCCTATTTCCACTTCTCAAAACAGTTTTTGAACTCTTCAATTTTGAAGTCTTTTATTGTTTTTATTTTACCTCTTCCACATCAGCAAAACGTTTCTCTTTCAGGATTTTTTTCATTCGAGGGAGGAAAAAAAAAGAAACTTGGGGTGAGATCGGGTTAATAGGGAGGGTGGGGCACAGCAGGCACACCATTTTTGATCAAAAATCACTGAATACTCAGCACGGTGTTCACATTCTTGATTGACATGTATTACTGAGCATATATGTATGCCAGACTTTGATCTGGGCATAAGAGGTACAACTGTGAGCAAGACATAAAATCCCGCCTGGAGTTTGTATTCAAATAGGAGAAGATAGATATACATGTGTATGACATGCCACATGATGTTGGTACTTTTGAGAAAAGTTAAGATAAAGTTGATTAGGAGCGCTGTGGACACAGGTGAAAGTTTCTATTTATACACAGTGGATAAGGATGGCCCCATGAACCAAGGGATTTTTAAGAAAAAGACCTAAAGAGAGTCATAGTCAAGTGAGTCCTCATGGTACCGGGGGAAAACATTCCAGACATTGGGGGTAGCAATGCAAAGACTCGCGAAGAACTGTGCTTGGCATTTTTGAAGAACCACATAGGGACCTGTGTGGCTGAAGGAAAAGATGGGAGAGGAGACAGTGGGAGGAGGTTAAGTCAAAGGGGTGAATTGTAAAGGTTCTCTAGGCAATGGCAGACGTCTCTAATTGTGTTCTAAATGAAATGGAAAATCACTGAGGACTTTTGAGCAAAGAAATGATGTCACTCAGGCTGCATTATAATGAATAGAGTATAAAGGCTCCAAGCAGAGGCAGAAATATCAGTTAGGAGGTTAGTGCAGTTCAATTGAGAGAGAATGGTGAGTTGTGTTAGAAAGAAAAATGAGTCATATATTTATAGATATAAACATAGTATATTTTGAGGTTTACAGGATCTGCCATTAGATTGATTTGTGACTGTAAGAAAGGAAAGAAATCAAGACCTGATCAACAGAAGGCATGAAATTGCCATTTAGTGAAATAAAGAAGATGGCAGGAGAAAAAAGTTGGAGGGGAATTATGAGTAGTGTATTTGGGACATGTAAAACATCAATGTGCAGGTGTTCAGTGTATAGTAAGTACATGAGATCCAGGGAAAAGGAGGGATTTGTACCAGTCAAAACACTTCATTATGCAGGAGAAAAAAATGACTTTCAAATCTCAGTGGCATCCAGTGAGCACACATTTTAATACTCACTCATATTACATGGCAACCTTGGGCCTGCTAAGGCTCTGCCCCAACTTGCCTTGACTCTGTGGCCCAGACTGACAGATGTGTTTAGCACTTTGCCAGTCTCATACCTGAAAAAAATACAACATGAATCTCAGACTGATCACAAAGCTTCTTCAAGAGGTAGTCAATGTGACTTCCATTACTGTCTTGTTGGGCAAAGTAAGACACATGGTCAAGTCTAACATTGTTTTAGGGTGGAGAGATATAATTCTTATCTAGGGAAGAAGAAAACAATAATTCCAGTCTACTACCAGGATAAAGGATATAAATTTGGGCACCATCAGCATAAAGACAATAGTTGAAGCCATGTCTAAATAAGCTCACCAAGAAGGTTATCACAGGAAAGAGTAGAAATCTGATGTCTGGAACACTCTGAATTTTAGAGGTCTGACTAAATTAGGAAGAGAGTCTGTAATGAAATTGTCAATAGTGTAGAAGAAGAAGAGAGAATGGTGTCCTACATGTCAATTACAATCAATCATTGGAGAAGGACAAAGTGATGAAGAGTGTGTTGATCAAATACATTAAGGACTGGGAATTTGTCAAAAATTGCTGAACACTCAGCACAATGTTCGCATCCTTGATTGACATGTATTACTGTCATGTCATACATTACTATATATGTATGCCAGACTTTGATCTGGGCATAAGAGGTACAACCGTGAGCAAGACATAAAATCCCACCTGTCCTGGAGTTTGTATTCAAATGGGAGAAGATAGATATACATGTGTATGACATGCCACATGATGCTGGTACTTTCGAGAAAAATGTAAAGCAATGTGTAGGCTACTTGCTATCTTTACAGTAACAGTTTCTGTAGGGGGATAGGGATGAAAGTCTGATTTAAGTGAGTTCAAGAGTGAATGTGAGGAGGCGAAATTGAGTATAGACAGTCTCTCAAGGAGTGTTGCTCTATGCGGCAGATCACAAGGTCATCAGTAAAAACTTTCCTGTCTCCGTGGGGAAAAAAGAGAAGTAATCAAACCAGCATACCCTATTCATAGATGTTTCTGGTTCCTAAATAAAAAGGGGCAGATGCTATAGAAATATAAACAGCCACTCATTTTGTGAACTCTTGGAAGACAGAAGAAATAACTAGAATAACACTTGGGAAATAACACTTTTCTTTAACAATGAAGAAAGTCTTTTATCTGTTAATTTCAAGTTTGTTAGTATCTACACCAGATGGGTTTATTATAAATCATTCCTTTACCTTTACAAACAATTATTTGCTTTCTCTTATGTTCCCTCTATAAGACTTCACTTTCAAAATTATGCATATTGTTATTGTTTGCTTTCTTGCTCAATTATAGATTTGCACTAGACAGTAGAGAGGCAGAGGTATTGACAGTCTTGACCATTGTGATACATACTATAATATGTCTGACAGACAATATTCACCTAAAATGCCAACTGAATGAACAAATTAAATGCATTCAGCTTTCAAACGCTTTATACATTTCTTGTTAGTATTTTTTTCTCTTCACAGAAAATATATATTTATATAATATACATATGGTCTTATATACTATTATAAATATAAATAAATAATATATATGTATATATGTGTTCAGTTGTAGTCTTTCTCTACAATTGAACAGCTCACACACCATACCAGGGAGTTAGGCTTTGTGTCATCAGCGCCTACATATTAGTATGCAATTATTAAATATTTAAGTACTTGAGAGATGATTGGTTGGTCATCACTGAGCTATCAGGAAGACTCTGTCATTTTTGTTCATATGTCTTCTTTATTTTTTTAAATAAGTGAGAAAAAGTCAATTCTGTAATTACCTGCAATAATGGCAATAATACTAAATACAGAAAAGTACTTTTTGCATCACCTGGTAGAGACTTTTTTGTCTACACATAGTAAATAAATGCTATTGTCAAAGCAATTGCTTTTTGACTATCTGACATTCAGTAACAATCATGATATCTGTGTATTGAGGTACAAATCCAAAGTTAAAGTGTAATTTCTTTTATTCCCAAATATGCAAAAGTTTACCAAAAATCAAAGACTGAGCAACTATATGTGGTTATTAATCAGAAGTTATTCCGCAAATGGTAGCACTAAAGTGATTAAAATATCTCGACCTTGACAGTGTAGAAATAATTAATCTGATAATTACAAACACTTAGTTGGAGTAATGATATAGCAATTCGATCAGTTATCAGCAAGCAGAGATTTTGAAGGCTGAAAGAATGAACGAATTGGATTTTGATGATTTCAGACACATTACAAACTATTCCCAGATGTGTTAAACACAAATTTTTATTGTTGTTGTCAATATATGATTGAGTTTCCACATAATCTATTTTTATAAAGATGCAACATTCAAAATTCCCAAATCTGTAAGAGGTTATATTATCGGATTTGTCAACTTTTCCTTTTAGATATAGAATATAAGCTTTGGTTTTAGTAATTATGCTGCTTAGCTTTTTTTAATCTCTCTTGAGAGTTAAGACATTTTTGTCCAAGAACTATGAACTATTGCATCCGTAAGGTACCATAAAATCGCACACTTGAAACTAAATGACTCCTCTATTTCACATTCTCCTGTAAGTCGTCTGTATGAGAATGGGTCAATGTTGAGCCAGTTAAGCTTTCTCTTTTAGTACTTGGTCTGAATTTTCTAAAAACTTGTATAAAGCAAGGTTAGACTCAACCCCTATAATACTAGAATGAGGTTAAAACAATTACTGTTGGTATTTACATGTTTCCTTCTAAGAACAGAGAGCAAGAGCTCACTCCATGTCTTTCAGAGAGACACATTTATGAGAATAAATCCTTGGCTTTTCTGATGTTGGATCCCAATTTATTACATAAACAGCATCACATTCAGATGCTCTAAATGAGAAAATGTATAGAACAATAGAAGCAAGAAAGACATTGGCTCTGACCCATGCATAAAAGATAAAAATGAAAAAGTAGGGAAGAGATGGTGGAGAACTGGTGGAGAGAGGTCAGAAAGAACTTGAAGCATGGCAAGGTCCCAGATAACTCAGGGTTCATGGACCTGTTCTGGAGCAAACTTCTTTAACTACCACAGGCCAAGAGTCCTGTAAAAGAGATGACAAGCCCACCACCAGTCACGCTGGTCCGAGGCCTGGGAACCTTCAGTCCCACGCAGGACCAGATATTGCTGCCCCCTGCTGCTGCTGTTCCACCACATGCATGGGAGTCTCAGGTCTCAGCTAGCTCTCTGGCTACATTGTCTCTCGCCCAGCACCCAGCACCAAGCCACCCGTCACTCAGGGAGGATCTGGGCACCCGCCCCTCAGAGACACCGGTCCCATTCCTGACTGAAGTACCCTGTGGGGGGCCCAGGGCCACTCTCACCACTCACTGCCTGCCCATTGGAGCTTTGGAGCTCTGGCTGAGGCACTCAGTGCGTGACCCCAAGCTTGGGGACCCAGACAGTGGAGAGAAAAGGATCTATGAAAGAGAATCTGCCTCTGCCTTTCTCCAGGCAGAGATTTCCATTGCCCTGTCCACCTATCAACAAACTCCACCTTGGTTCCTAAGGTAACCTTGCTAAACAGGAGACAAAGCCCCACCCCTAAGCTGAATCAGATAAAAACAACTCCCAGGTAGCCAAACACAAGGTGTGAGTAAACCTAGCTGCCTGCAATGAAAAACAAAAGGGAGAGGCCGGATATCAGAGCTGAAGTGATTTTAGTCTGATCTCTTATTGTGACTTATGATTTTATCATTTTGACTGTTTATTTTGATCATGTTCATTGTTTGGCTTCTGATGTACACTGTTTCATGATTATATTGGTCTGTCTCTGTGTAGCTATCAGTATTCTTTAGGGAATCTTTCTTATGTGTCTTTTTTCACTTCTTTCCAGTCTTGTGTCTCTTTCTCACCTGATAGTTGGTATATATCTGTTTTCCCTCTCACTCTTCTCTCTCTCTAACTTCCTATTGACCCCCTTCCTCCATTATTTTCCTCTTTTATACTCCCATTTTAATCTAGGAACCAAAACTACATACTGCTGAACGGACAGATTGTAAGGCAGAGGGAAATAGATGCCAGTGTGCTCACACACCTGTTTGTGGATGCTAGAATCAGCATATACATTCTGAACCACAGCTTCCCTCTCAATTAAAACTCAAAACTCAAAAAGTACAGATTGCAGCATACACTCCAACCTCAAATGTGAACAAAGCCAGAAGACCCTCATAAGGAAGAACAGGATATTGAGGAAGAGAAATAAAAGAAACCCCCACCTTCCCTCAAACACAGAATTAAAGAAGGGAAGGGAAAGGGAGAGAGAGAAAAAAATCTACACAGATGAAGAAAAACCAAAAGAAGAGTATGGGTCTCTCCCAGACACCTGGGAGGGCAGACATTGAGAAAACTGACTTCAGAATGCAAACAATGAAGTGCCCCCAGAAAGAAGGGTCTCAAACTACAAACCTAGATATCAAGACATTAATGGAGTGATTAAAAAGAATTGAGGAGACACAAGAAGAAACTAGGAAGGAGCTGATATCTGAGATAACAGTAATAACAAGTACTGTGAATGAAATAAATAACAAACTGGTAAGCATGGAAAGCAGAATTACCCAAGCAGAAGAAAGAATCTCAGAGCTTGAGGACCAAAATATAGAACTAACCTAAACTCTTCAAAACACAGAAAACAAGCTCAAAAAGACAGAATAAAACCTTTAAGAGATGAGTGATTACTTCAAGAGACCGAAACTAAGAGTAATTGGCATTCCTGAGGCAGAAAGAGAGACAGAGACCACACTGGAACAAACTTTCCATGAAATCATTCAAGAAAACTTCCCTTATCTAATCAGTGATGCAAAATTCAAATACAAGAGATTCAGAAACCCCCTGCAAGACAACAAATGAGAAGACCAACTCCTAGACACATAATAATTTACCTAAAAAGTAGGCATAAAAGAAAAAATCCTAAAGCAGCAAAGAAAAAGGCCAGATCACCTACCATGGAAGACCGATCAGAATAGCAGCATATTTATCTACAGAAACCCTGCAGGTTAGGAGAGCTTGGAGCCATATCTTCAAAGTCCTAAAAGATAAACAATTTCCACCAAGAATAACCTACCTGGCCAAGCTAAGCTTCATCAGCGAGGGAGAATTAAAATCTTTCCCAGATATCCAATCCCTAAGGCTTATGCTGCCACCAAAAACCCCCTCTACATGAAACAGTTAAGAAAGTACTAAACACAGAAGAAAAGGAAAAAAGAACAACATTCTTCACAAGAGTACAGGGAAAAGAATAAAATATACATGAACCAACCCCAAAACCAAAAGAAAGACAAAAAAAAAAAAAGTGGAAGAACAACAACTCTACAAGAACTCTATGATAGGGATGAACTCTCACATTTCAATAAATTTGCCTGAATGTGAATGGACTAAACACACCACTGAAAAGACATAGAATGGCAAAATGAATAAAATATCACCAGGCAACAATATACTGCCCTCAAGAGACTCATCTCACTAGAAAGGGCATACACAGACTCAAAGTAAAAGGATGGGAAACAAATTTTCAGGCGAATGGAACACAAAAGAAAGGAGGATTTCGATCCCAATTTCAGACAAAATACCCTTCAAGCTATCAAAAATTAAAAAAGATACAGAGGGCCAATACATAATGATAAAAGGTTCACTCCATCAACAAGAAATATCTATCCTAAACATATATGCACCCAATATAGGTGTGCCAACTTTCATAAAGCAGCATCTAGGTAAACTAAAGAAAGGTATTGACTCTAACACCATCATAACTGGGGACTTTAATAACCCACTCACAATCCTAGACAGATTATTAGGACAAAAAATCAGCAAGGAGATCCAGAACCTCAATATGACTCTGGACCAAATAGACTTAATTGATACCTACAAAACACTCCATCCAAAGACCACAAAATACACATTCTACTCATTACCGCATGGAACGTATTCTAAGATCGACCACATAATTGGCCATAAATCAAGCATAGGCAAATTTAAAAGGACAAAAATTCTACCATGCTCCTTCTTGGACCACAGTGGAATAAAAATAAACATTGACACCAACAAGGTCTCCCCAAAACCCACAAAGACATGGACACTGAACAGCATGATGCTAAACAACTCTTGGGTCAATGATGAAATCAAAATAGAGATCAAAAGATACCTGGAAACAAATGAAAATGAAGAAACATCTTACCAAAATTTCTGGGACACCTTAAAAGCTGTAGTGAGAGGGGAATTTATATCCCTACAAACACACATGAAGAAAATGGAAGGAACACAAATTAACAGCCTAACAAGCCACCTAAGGAAGCTGGAAAAGCAAGAACACAAAACCCTAATTTCAGCAGAAGAATCCAGATCACCAAAATAAAAGTCCAAATCCAGGACATAGAAGACAAAAAGATAATACAAAAAATAAATGAAACAAAAAGCTGTTTCTTTGAAAGGATAAACAAGATCAATGGTCCCCTAGCTAGACTGACATAGAAAAAACAAGAAAAACTCACATAAGCACAATCAGAAACACAAAAGATGAAGTCACATCTGACCCAGAAATAATACAAAAGATCATTAGAGACTACTACGTACACGTATGGAAACAAACTTGAAAACCTCAAGGAAATGGAGGACTTTCTGGCATCACACAACCTACCTAGTTTGGAACAAGAATAAATTGAGACCCTAAATAGACCAATAACAATCAAGGAAATTGACTACATAATAAGAAGACTACCTACCAAAAAAAGCCCTGGTCCAGATGACTTTCCAGCAGAATTCTACAAGATATTTAAGGAGGAGCTGATACCAATCCTACTGAAGGTATTCCAAGCAATTGAAAAAGATGGAACTTTCCCAAATCATTTTACGAAGCCAACATCACATTGATACCCAAGCCAGGTAAAGATCCAACAAAGAAAGAGAACTACAGGCCAATATCTTTGATGAACATAGATGCTAAAATTCTCAACAAGATCCTAGCAAACCAGAATCAACAATCCATCTCAAAAATCATCCAACATGACCAAGTAGGCTTCATTCCTGAGATGCAAGTCTGGTTCAACATTCGTAAAACCATAAATGTAATTAAATATATCAACAGATGTAAAAAAAAAAAACCACATGATTATATCATTAGATGCAGAAAAAGCTTTTGATAAAATCCAGCACCGCTTCATGATAAAAAAATCCTCAAACATCTAGGCATACAGGGAACATACCTCAAAATAGTAAAAGCCATCTACGAGAAACTCACAGCCAGCATACTCCTAAACGGACAAAAATTGGAACCATTTGCCCTGAAAACTGGAACAAGACAAGGATGCCAACTCTCACCCCTCTGTTCAACATAATATTGGAAGTCCTGGCTCAAGCAATCAGAGAAGAGAAGGCAATCTTGGGTATCCAAATAGGAAAAGAGGAAGCCAAGCTATCTCTCTTTGCAGATGATATGATTGTGTACCTTGAAAACCCAAGAGAATCTGTCAAAAACCTCCTTATACTGATAAAGGTTTTGGCAAAGTCTCAGGATACAAAATAAATGTGCAAAAGACAATTGCATTTCTTTACACCAATAATAAACAAACAGAAACCCAAATAAAAAACACAATTCCATTCACAATAGCCACAAAAACAATGAAATACCTTGGCATCTTCCTAACCAGAGATGTGAAAGACCTTTACAATGAAAACTACAAAACACTGCTCAAAGAAATCAAAGATGACACAAACAAGTAGAAAAATATCCCATGCTCATGGATTGGAAGAATCAACATTGTGAAGATGTCCATCTTACCTAAGGCAATCTACAAATTCAATGCAATACCCATCAAATTACCAGCAACATTCTTCTCAGACCTAGAAAACACAACACAGGAATTCATATGGAAACACAAATGTCCAAGAATAGCCAGACCAATCCTCAGCAAAAAAAAAAAAAAAAAAAAAAGCAGGTGGTATCACATTACCAGACTTCAAACTTTAATATAAAGCTATAATCATCAAAACAGCTTGATATTGGTATAGGAATAGTCATATAGATCAATGGAATAGAATTGAGATTCCAGAAGCAAAACCTCAATTTCTCAACCAACTCAACTTCAACAAAGCCTCCACCACTTACCACTGGGGAGAGGAGAACCTATTCAGTAAATGGTGCTGGGAAACTGGCAGACCACATGCAGAAGATTGAAACAGGTCCCCTATCTATCCCCATGCACAAAGGTTAACTCCAAATGGATCAGAGACCTAAATGTAAAACCTCAAACCATAAGAACCTTAGAATGAAGGACATACCCTCATGGAAATCGGAACTGGCATCCAATTCCTGAACAAAACCCGAAACCCACAGGTCATAAGAGAGAAGATAGACAAGTGGGACCTTATTAAACTGACAAGCTTCTGCAAAGCCAAAGAAACCATCAAGAGAGCAGGGAGACAGCCTACAGACTGGGAAAAAGTATTTGCCAACACCAGGGCAGACAAAGGCTTAACATCTTAGATCTACAAGGAACTCAAATGTGCTGAAAAGAAGAAAACAAACAACCCCATTATAAAATGGGCAAAAGATATGAACAGACACTTCACAAAGGAAGACATCCAAGCAGCCAACAGACATATGAAGAAATGTTCAACCTCACTAATCATCAGGAAAATGCAAATCAAAACCACACTGAGATACCACTTAACTCCAGCCAAAATGGCAATTATCAACAACTCAAAAAATAAACAGCTGCTGGAGAGGGTGTGGCGAAAAGGGAACACTTCTACACTGTTGGTGGGAGTGTAAACTAGTGCAACCTCTGTGGAAAGCAGTGTGGCGATTCCTAAAAGCTCTAAATATCAACCTCCCATATGACCCTGCAATCCCCCTACTGGGAATATATCCTGAGAACTCAAATCACCATATAAAAAAGATACCTGCACAAGCATGTTTATCACAGCATTGTTCACAATAGCAAGAACCTGGAAGCAACCATGCTGCCCATCAGAAGAGGACTGGATTAAAAAATGTGGTACATATACACGATGGAATACTACGCAGTCATAAACAAGAACAAAATCATGAATTTCGCAGCAACCTGGATGGAACTAGAGTCTATAATACTGAGTGACCTCTCACAGAAACAAAGATCCGAGTATCACATGTTCTCATTCATATAATGGACCTTGAACATCCAGTGTAATAGTATAAGAAAATGACTGACAGTAGTGGGAAACTATGGAGGGGGAGGGAGATGGGATCAACGGTAGCAAATATCTGTCTGGGGACGGGGAAACACTCTTATCAACAGGGTGCCTGAATGAATCTTATTTGTATACCTAACCCTTAACTGTACCCCACAACATCATAATAAAAAATATAGATTTAAAAAAAAGAAATAATAAAGATTGGTCAAAAAGTGAAAAAAAAAAAAAGAAAAAGTAAAACATAACATGTGGAGGTTAAGTGTAGGGGGCAGTGGGTATTAACACCAATTATTAGATTTTTTTTCAAATATTTCCTCTGAGTTTAAACATATCCACACATTTTCTATCTCCCGATTTTACAGAACAAAATTGATATTGCATAGTCTTAATATGTTTAAGGAACTGAAAATTCAAGTCAGAGAAAATGTTCTCTTCTTACAAAAAATACTACTTTACTACTGAAGCAGTCAGAGGCTTGACTTGCAGAACTTTGATGCTTGACCAAGAACTATAACTAAAAAGGAAAATTTCAAAAAGCAGAGATACTAGAAATCAGTCTTTATTGAATTAAAACCCATAGTCAAACAAATGTTACATAAACTCAAAATACATCTAAAGCTCAGCAGCGTAGGATAAGAGCAAACTTCAATCCATGAAGTATTTGTTTTTGTGCTGAGCTTTAGATGTATTTTGAGTTTACATAACATTTGTTTGACTATGGGTTTTAATATATATATATATATATGTGTGTATGTGTGTATATATATAATAGATATGAAGAGACCAAAAGAAAAGGGAAGAAAAAAATACCTGGAATTATCTTTTGGAGGGCAGGCCCTTTGTAGTACAGGCTTCTCTGGTTAGGTAAGTGTTCTAGGAACCCATCAGCATCAGTCTACCAACTAGAGTTGTTGCAAGAGACTGTGTTTGGCTTCGGTGAATTTTTTTGTAGCCAACAGGTGGCTGGTTTCTCCACCATTACAACACGTGTGCCCATACCATGCTGAGTGTTCAGCAGTTTTTGAGTAAAAACAGCATCACCCCTGAGTCCCACACTTCCTAGTCACCCAATATTGCTCCAAGGGACTTTTTTGTTTTTCTTTCTTTGAATGAAAAAAAAATCCTCAAAGAGAAACGTTTTTTCAATGTGGAAGAGATGAAACAAAAAATGGCAGAACCACAAAAAAGCATCAAAATCAACAAGTTCAAAAACTGGAGCAGTGGAAAAAGCATCTTAATAGGTGTATTGCATTAAACAGAGAGCACTTAGAAGATGACTGAAGTTTAAACGTAGAAGAATAAATATGCAATTTTTATAAATACATTCTAGGTTTTTTGCCTCCCTCCCCATATAACCTCCAGATTTAGGGCATAAATTTTGTACCTATTTCAAAATCAGGCTTATATTAGGAGGTCAGTAGTACAGGTCAGAAGGTGAAATTAATCTCTTTGAAAAAAAAAAGTTGATAGCTACGTCCAGGGGGAAATAATCCCCACTCCTTATTCAATGAGACTTGTCCCAGATGAGACTGAAAAGAGACACTTAAGGAGAATTATTGATGTCAAGAGATCTTGAATTGGGGTTTAAACAGGAAGGCAACTGTGATCAATTTTTTTCCAGTTTATTGTGCTAGGTTTCTATAGCAGCTTTGTGAATGAGAAAAAAAACAAAACAAAACAAGAATCACCCATTTTTTGCCAATTTTTAGGTCTAAACAGTGATTGCCAGCATTACGTTGGAAGGACCAATTTGCAAGAAATGGTTCAAGCCATAGATTGTAGATTTCATTCCTTTCAAAATCCATTTTTCATTAACTAGCTGAGATTGAATAAGTGACTTAACCTCTCTGAGACTAACTTCCTTAATATCAATACCTATCTTGCAGTGTTGTAAGGATTCAGGAAAATGCATGAAAAGCATTTTACTCAGTGCCTGTCATATACTAAATCCACAATCCAAATGCATGTTGCTTTTATCACAGGGAGAGAAGGAAGGGATGGGACTATAAAAAATTTCAGAATAAGGAATGAATGTAGCCTACTTACCACTGAGGTGATGAGGAGTGCTCAATGATTCTTTCAGCAACCACCATGGAGCTGTTACAGACTGGTGACCTTGAGATATGCTTTAGTCCCTTTGGTCTTGTAAACCATCAGTCTTACAGGTTATAGTATACTGCAGAGATAACAGGATCTTCAGTAGAAAAACCTTAACTATTATTGAAGGAGGTAATGAAATCAGTCCTACCCTACAATGAAAGGAATGAGAAACTTGTTTAATTATAAACCTCACCTGTACACATAGATAAGATGCTGACATAGATAGTAACCATTCTGTGCCTGGGACTACATCATACACAAACAAAAATATTATAATATCTGCATTATAAATATTCCAGGTAAATAAAAGGGATTATATAAAAGTACAGACTTGCAATGGTTTGACTTACTGTTGTTCAACAATGGCTTTATCGGGGTATTAAATATATTTTCAAGTTACAATAGTCTTGATTTATGATGGGTGTATTGGGCCATAAACCCATAGTAAGTCAAAGAGCATCTGTCCCCCAAATTTTGAAAGCATATTGAAAATGTACTTTAAAAAACATGGAATATCTAAAATGTGATTTCAGCTTTATAATTTTACTTTGTCAGATTTTAAAAAGAAATCCAAAAGATGTATTGATGTGTTTTCATTAGTCATGAGAATATACAGGGACGTATATAAAGGAATTATTTCTAAGCTTGGAGATGTTCAACATGTATTTGCAAACCTACATTTCTACACTATTAAATTTGAAGTAATAGATACTTATACTGCTAGTATTATTGTAGTTGTGATGTTTCTCAAGGAAGCATAAAAATTCAGCCTAGTTCTTTATAGTACATGTCATTTTTAAAGAGTTCACAAATGTCCTCATTAATGCAAAGTCAGAAGTTCGAATTGGTATCTATTTTCTACAATTTTTTCTTCTTTTTAAAACTAGATGAGTGTACAAATAAGAAGCAGTAGCAAGCAAATGTGGTTTCCCCATAGAAACGCTCTGGCTATTTTACGGTTCTTTATGCTAAAAGCTTTGGAAAGGTAGTATTTTAGGGTTTTTTTAATGTTTCAAGCATTAATTGCTACTTCTTATGCACTGTAACACTCTTAACTAGGTTTTGTAATTTATTTTTAAAGAAGAATGTATCTTGAGAAAAGATTTGTAAGTTACACAGTATGAAGACTAGTTTTGCCTTCTGCCAATTTGTTAGAGGATTAAGTCCTAGACAATCTCATTTTTATGGTAAATTATAATTATAATTTAATAGAGGAAAATAACAGCTAATTTTTCCAAAACAACTTCACGGTTTCTGCTGTCCAAGATTCTTTTATAACAAGAAAATAGAATGGATACTACACCCACTGATTATCTGAAAAGTCCCTTAGTTAAGAATTTTTATCATGTTGAGTTAAATAGCAATGACAGATTTGGACCATGTAATAAACACTGCTCAGGGCTAAAAATGCAATCATAGGAATGCTAGAAATGAGGGATGCTAGGAATAAAAAGATAGTCTGTAAGGTCAATCATCTAATCAAAATTTCTATTACAGCGAGATAGTTTTGCTCTTGTTTCTAAATCAAACAGAAGGAGCAACATTGAGCTCTATTTTCTGCGCTTTCGAAATTTCATTTTATTTGCAAATGTGAAGCCACCAACATAGAATTTGTTTACTTGGCTTGGTTGAGTGTAGGTTTCTGAAATCCCTACCCTTGTGTTAGATTCAAAATCAAATTAAAGGTTGATTTTTCTCAACTCTTTTGTTGAACAAGTAGATTGGGTTTTGGTAAGGATGTGAGAAAATAAACACAAATTATCCAGAAGCATGTGCCTAATCACAAACTCTATAAAAAAGTTGATAGAGCTCTACTTTAAGAAAAATATGTACCAAAAATTATTTATAAATCATTTTATATTTGCAAGTCAATTTCAAATGTTCTCCAGAGACTGTAATTTTAAACACATGTTCTCTCACTCATGAAAATATTTCTAATACTCTATCACATTAAAGCATAATTCTGTGTTTATTTCTTGGGATCCTTGTGGTCATGGTGATTGTTTGGGTCATAATTCTCTTACCTCACCATCTGGCTGTTTAATCATTTCTTTGAAGTTTGTATTTCTGCCTCTCCTTTCATCTGCTTGTTCCTTGACTATTAGTGTCTCTAAGACGCTGCTTTGAACTTACTCTTTATTGTGCCCTCTACCTGGGCTATCTCACAAATCGTGATAGCCCCAAATGCCAGTTCTATACAAAAGGCTGGAGATGTTAGAACTCTTGAAGAACTAAAAGTTGAACTACCATAAGCTCCAGCAATCCCACTGATGGGAATATATCCGGAAATACATAAATCGCTCTACCAGAAAAATACCTGCACATGTTTGTTCATTGGCTCACTATTCACAATACAAAAACATGGAGCCAATCCAAATACTCATCAAAAGTGGACTGGATAAAGAAAATGTAGTACATACACGTGATGAAACACTATGCAACCAAAAAGAAGAGTCAAATCATGTTCTTTGCAGCAACAGGGATGCCGCTGAAGATCGTTCTAAGTGAACGATCATAGACACAAAACACTGAATATTACATGTTCTCACACATAAGCAAGTTCTAAGCATTGGGTATTGGGTACGTGAGCACAAAAGTAAGAACAACAGCCGGGCTCGGTGGCTCAGCGTGTAATCCCGCGCCTTTGGGAGGCTGAGGTGAGTGGATTGCCTGAGCCCGCGGGTTCGAGGCCCGCCTGGGCAGCGAGACCTCATCTCTACAATAAATAAATAAAAAAATCAGCTGGGCATGGTAGCGCGTGCCTATAATTCTGGCTACTCGGAAGGCTGAGGGGGAAGGATCGCCGGAGCCCAGTAGGTCGAGGCTGTGGTGGCCGGGAGCGGCCACTGCACTCCAGTCTGGGTGACAGAGTGAGACTCCAACTGAAAAAAAAAAAAAAAGTAAGAACAACAAAATGCTGAGCACTGCTAGAAGAGGGAGGGAGGAAAAGGGGATAAGGGGTACACAACCACCGATTGGGTACCATGTCCACTACTAGGAGGAGAGAGGGCTTGCCAGAACCCCAAACTTCACCTGCATGCAATGTACTTGTGTAGCAAATACTCATAGGTACCCTGCAACACTAAAAATGGGGGTGGGGTTGAGTGGACACAGTACCCAGGCCTGGCCAAACCACTGCATACACTTAACAACAGGTGTACATACGTGTGGAATTGTAGGGCAATGAAGCGTGGGGGTTGAAAATAAGAAACATTCTTAGGATTTTCCTGGCAAGTTTGGGAAAAAATGATTCTCTTCCAAAAATGTCTGTGTAAGCCCAGTGTGAGGCATCACCCAAAGAAGTGGAGCCATCAGAAAGATACATACAAAGTACTTCATCCTCCTGACACATTTGAGCCCCTGGAAGTCACAGTCATAGGAGCCCGGTTATGTCTTAAACTACTCAAAGGTGTTTTGTCACCTTCAACCTAGCTCATACACACACCCTACCATAAGTATCTGCTTGACTGCTTCTTCACCTTTCCTCACAACGTGGGCTTAAGGGGACCGGTGAATGGGTCTTATTTATCTTCGTAATTCAACTATTTGATTTATTGAAGATGTACAAAATTTTGCTGAATAAATTAAAGAACATATTTTTAAGAAAAGTTAAGTTTAAGGAGAGACGGGGGGCAATGAAGCAAGCATGCTCAATTTCTCAGCGAGTTAATGTTAGAGAGTAATTTTATTTTACTTCATTTTATTTTTATTTATTTATTTATTTTTTTAGTTGGAGTCTCACTCTGTCGCCCAGACCGGAGTGCAGTGGCCGCTCCCGGCCACCGCAGCCTCGACCTGCTGGGCTCCGGCGATCCTTCCGCCTCAGCCTTCTGAGTAGCTGGAACTACAGGCGCGCGCTGCCACGCCCAGCTCATTTTTTGATTTATGGTAGAGATGAGGTCTCGCCAAGTGGCCCGGACAGGTCTCGAACCCGCGTGCTCAGGCAATCCACTCACCTCAGCCTCCCAAAGCGTGGGATTGCAGGCTGAGCCACAAGCCCAGCTGAGTAATTTTATTTTTAAGTTTCATATTATATTTTACTGAATGATAAAAATGAGTGTTTTCCCATTTAATAATATGGGTGTAAGTTTAACCCCAAAATAGCTAAAACTAGTGTCATGGTGACATACCGTTGCATGACATAAATATAATCCTCATCAAATATCTCATTTGAAATCCCACCCACTAAAAGTTACATTAAATACTGACAGGAAGCTCCTGGGAAACAGACAACATGATCTTGTCAGCACCACAAGTAAATTATCAAAGGCGTGATGGTTTTATATTTCTGGGTTGTTGCTATGGATACATGGATGGCTGCAGGTAAAAATGAAATATACACTCACAGTCAGGAGCTCTGGAGCTTGGGACCAAAAAAATCTTTAGAAATTTCCATCTCTCAAGGTTTCACACCCTGTAGTCACCTCTTCCATACTTAGAAATTTAAAACGGATTGAGTTGAATCTGTGGTTCACTTTGCATATCATGTTCATTTTAGCAATATTAAATTATTCTAATCCATGCATACAGGATGTCACTTTATTTATTTGTCTACTTTAAATTTTTGTCAGTATTTTATAGCTTTCGGTGTACAGTGCTTTCATCTCTTTGGTTTGGTTTATTATTATTTTATTATTTTTGATACTATTATAAATGGGATTGCTTTAAAATAAATTTTTGGATGGTTCATTGTTGGCATAGAAAAAAAACAACTGTTTTTTTAATACTGACTTTTATTCTGAAACTTTGTTGGATCCATTTAGTAGTTCTAGCAAGTTTTTAATAAAGTCTTTAGGGTTTTCTACATATAAGATCATTTCACCCACAAACGTAGATAGATTTCTTTCTTTCCTCTGAACTGAATGTCATTATTATTATTTTTATTTTTACTAATTTCTCTGGCTATGACTTCTATTACTAAGTGGCACTAGTAGGTATCCTTTCCTTGATCCTGATCTTAGAGGAAAAGCTTTCTGTTTTTCACATTGAGCGTGATGATGGCTGTGGGCTTCTCATATACAGACTTTACCGTATTGAAATTAGTTTTTTCTGTATCTAATTTGGTGAATATTTTTATGAAAAATGTTGAATTTCATCCATTTTTTTACATCCATTAAGGTGATCATATAACTTTTTTGTCCTTCATTCCGTTAATGTAGCATATCATATTGATCAATTTGCGTATGTTGAATCATCTTTACATCCAAGGGATAAAGCCTACTGATCACAGTGTATAATTTTTTAATGTCCTGCTAAATTGTGCTTGCTAATATATTCTTAAAATGTGTTGCCTTTATGTTCATAAGGAAGATTGGCCTGTAATTTTCCTTTTTGTGGTATCTTTATCTGTCTTTGGAAGGGTAATGCTGTCCCATAAAATAAAATGACCCCATTCCCTTTTCTATTTTTTTGGAAGAGTTTAAAAAGACTGATATTAATTCTCCTTTGAAGTTTGTGAAATTTTTCCTGTGAAGCCAGCTGGTCCTGGGCTTTTCTTAGCTGCAAAGTTTTTGAGTAATGATTCAATCTTTCAGGTCTTAGTGATCTCTTCAGGCTTTCTAGTCTTCTTGATTCCATCTTGGTAGGTTGCATTTTCTAGACATTTATCTACTTCAAAGTGGTCTACAGATTCCATACAATTTTTGTAAAAATCTCAATGCCTTTTCAAAAATAAATTAAAACATTCTAAAAATTATATAGAACCACAATAGACCTCAAATAGCCAAAGCAATCTTTATCAAGAAGCACAAAGAAGGAGGCATGGCATTACATGATTTCAAAGCACATTGCAAAGATACAGCATTAAAACAATATAATATTGGTATGAAAACAGGCATATGTACCAATGGAATAAAGTAGAGAGCCCAGAATTAAACCACACACATGCAGTTACCTGATCTTCAAGTAGAATGCCAAGAATACACAATTAGAATGTTGAGAAATCTGAATATCCACATGCACAAGGATGAAACTGGATCCTTAACTTTCATCATTTAAAAAAGTAAACTCGAAATGGATTAAAGATTTCATTGTAAGATCTGAAATCATAAAACCATAGAAGAAAGTATAAAAGGATAGTTTCTTGACATTGGTCTCAGCGATGATTTTTAAAAAGATGGCATCAAAACCACCGACAACAAAAGCAAAATAGAAAAAGGGTACTACATCAGACTTAAAAGCTTCGTATGGCAAAGAAAAAAATCAGCAGTGTGTAAAGACAACCTACAGAATGGAAGAAAATATTTGCAAACCATATATCTGACAAGGCATAAATCTCCAAAATATATGTCACTCCCACAACTCAACAGCAAAAACAAAAACAAAGAATCAGATCAGATGCAGTGACTCAAGCTTGTAATCCCGGTTCTCTGGGAGGCTGAGGCAGGAGAAATGCCTTGAGCCTAGGAGTTTGAGACCCACATAGCAAAACCTCCCATCTCTACCAAAAAATAATTAAAAAAAAAATTAGTCAGTCATGCTGGTCTACACCAGTAGATCCAGCTTCTCTGGAAGTTGAGGTGGAAGGATCCCCTGAGCCCGAGAGGTTAGGGCTGTGGTGAGCCTTGATCATGCCATCACTTTCCAGCTTGGATGGAAGCAGAAGACCCTGACTAAATAATAGCCATACAAATAATAATAATAAATCAATAAAAATGATTTTTTTAAAAAAAAACTTACTAAAAAATAGGCAAAGGACTTTAATAGACATTTCTCAAGAAAATATGAGGGGGAACCACCCAAAAAACCCAGAATTATCTTTTGGAAGGCAGGTCCCTTGTAATACGGGCTCCCCCTTCTAGGCAAGTGTTCTAGGAGTCCATAGGCATCAGCGTAGCAGCTAGTTGCTGTGAGAGGCTGTATTTGCCTTCAGCAAATTTGGGGGGACAGATTCTTTCAAGCATTTGGCCATTTCACGATGGGTGATTTAAGAGCTCACCTGCCCACAGCGTGTTCGGTGGCCAGTAGTTTTTGACCAAAAAATAGTATGACCTCTATTCCCCAACCTCCATGCCCCACCCTTCGTGTTCACCCAATCTCTTTCTGAATGTCTTTTATTTGTTTAATTGTATGAATAAAGATCTCAAAGGAAAACATTTTGTCAATGCACAAGAGATAAAACAAAAAACAGCAGAAGCACTAAAATGCATAAAATTTGACGAGTTCAAAAACCTTTGAGTAGTGGAAACAGCATCCTGACAGGCGTATTGTATCAAACAGAGGGTACATTGAAGGTGACTGAAGTTTAAACATGTAAGTATAAATACACAAGTTTTTATGAATACATTCCAGTATTCCCCCCCCCCATACAAACAGCTAACAGGTATATGAGAAGATGCTCAATGTCATTAGTTATTAGAGAGCTAGAAATCCAAACCACAATGAGATATAACCTCATACCTTTGAGATGGCTATTATTTTTAAAAAAAGTTTCTCAAACAATTAAAAATAGAACTGCCACATGATACAGCAATCTAATTTCTGGGTAAATATTAACATAATTGAAATCAAGATATTAAGGTGATATTTACACTTTCTGTTCGTTGCAGCATTTTTCCCATTAGCCAAGAGATGGAAAAAATCCAAATGTCAAAAGAAAATGTGGCAAATGCACACAATAGAATATTACTAAGCCTTGAAAAGAAGGAAATTTGACCATTTTTAAAAAACACAAATTGACCTAGAAGACATGCTGAGTGAAATAAGGCAGTTACAGAAGGATAAGTACTACATGATTCATTTTACATGAGGCATCAAAAAGAGTCGTATAAGTAGACAATAAAATGATGCTTACCAGGAGATGGTAGGAAAGGGCACATGGATTGTTGTTCAATGTGTATAAAGTTACAGTTACATAAGTAAGTGCCAGGGTTCCATTGTATAACTTGGTACCTATAGTTAATAAAAAGGTATTGTGTACTTAAAAATTTAAGAGCATGAATTTTTTGTTGTGCCGTACCACAAGTAAAAACAACAAATGCATACAAGAAAATTTGGAGAGATTATGGATATGTTTATTAGGTGAATTATAGATGGGGAAATGGATGCATACATATGTTCAGACTCACCAAATAGTATACACTAATTATTTGTGGTTTTTAGATACTAAGTATACATCAATAAATCTAAAAAATAACTTTAGTTTTTGGAGAAAAAGTAATTCAAAAGGAGAGGGATTTCCCCAAGATTTTGAATTGGGTTCTCACAGTTCCCATTTTCTATCTTCTCTATTTTTCCTGTCTAACATGGTCTTATTCTTATTTCTACTTCTCTGAGTATTATCTTTCTTCTCGACTCTTAAATCTCAAATTACTCTAATTCGAAAGACAAATTCTAAGTCGGTGCTTGCCTAGAAATCCCAAATTGTAATGGCCAATCATGTTTGAAAAGTAGATGGTACGTGAGTGTGTGTGTGTGTGTGTGTGTGTGTGTGTGTGTGTGTGTGTGTGTGTGTGTAGAAGGGTGATTCTCATTTACAGACTCTTTTGCCAACCTTAGTAATATAAATATGTGTCTGAATTTTACTTTAAAAAATTTAGAGCTATACTTTGACGTATTTAGCTTTCTATTATATAATTTATCATCTAAATCTTGACACCATTCATAGTGAAAGGGGTGCAATAATAAATACCTTAGAGTAACAGGTATATACTGGGACTGAACAAAGTGAAATGTGTGAGCTTCCTATTTTTATTTCACCTGGATTTGATATTTGCATATGGCACAATAAGTGGAACTAAGTAATCTGCTCCACATGGATAACGACTTGTCTCAACATGATTTTTTAAAAATATATTTTCTCTTTCTGATGACCTCAATAATACCATGTATCTTCTTATCAAGTTGCGTATATATATATATTTATATATATGAGCACTCTCTTATGCTCCATTTCTATTTGTTTATCTATATTCTTAATTACTCCACTTTTCAAACAAGTATTTTTTTGGTAGAAGATTCTCTCAACTTTATTATTTCCTTCTCACAGTTTCCTTAGCTAACATTAACCTTTTTACTTTTATGTAAAGTTTAGACACACTTGGTCAAATCACACACACATACAATGTCTTTGGAAATTTGCTTGGAATTGTCTGAATGTGTAATAAATATGACAAGAATCAGTAACTTAAAGATATTCAAAGTTCTTATCCATAAATCTGATATATCTTTCTACTTATTTAGGTTTTATTAGATGATTTTCAATAACTTTTAACAAATGTCTCCATAATGATCATGAACATATTTTGCTACATTTAGATCTAGTTACTGGGGTAATTAATTGGTTCTTTATCGTTTATGTTTGTGAACTATATGCCATATAAAGTAATTTTCTAAACGTTGGTTTCTGCTATTTAGGGATAAAATTGAATTTGACATATTAGTCATTTGCTGAATTATTAAAAGCACTTGTCTGTCTTCTTGTGAAGTTGTGAGTGTTCTTTATATATTCTGTATGCAAATCCTTTATTAGACATGTGCTTCGAGAATATTTTCTTCAGTCTGTGGCTTGTCTGTTTCTTTGCTTTTTTAAAATTACTATTACTATAGCTATCGGGGGTACAAGTTGGGATTAGTTACCTAAGCAGGCTTCGCTCAGGTGAGGTTTGGAACTCCAACCGTCCCTCACTTCCTCTTGTTTAGGACGAGGTGCCCTTTGTATCTTTCAGAGTAGAAGTTTTCTTTTTTACAAAATAAAATATATTATTTATTTTTATAGATGAACTTTTTCGTGTTTAATCTAAAAAATCTTTGCCAAACCCAAAGCTACAAATGCTTCGTCTTTTTATTTTATGCCTAGGAGCATTATAGTTTTATTATATTTATGTCTATGATTCATTCTGATTTAAATTTCACTAAAATTTTATCATTGAACACATACCAGCATTCAGATAGCAGCCTTTTCCTTTATTAACCATGTGGCTTTGGGAGAGTTTCTCAAGCTCTCTAAGCCCAGGTTTCTGCATTTGGAAAATTTCCTCAAATCTTCCTAAGCCCATGTTTCCTCATTTTGTTATGTCACAAAATGAGATAACGCTTTGAAGCTCTTAGCCCATCATAAGAACTCAGTACGTACCATTAACCCATTGATACATGGCTACTTGTGCATGAGTTTGTAGAGCATAATGCATATTCAAAGCATATTAAACATATTAAAGCTAAGCGTACGCTAATGTTGCTTACATGAAACTTAACTCCGTTATTTATTTCCATAGCTTATACATTCTGTATTTTAATACATATGTCTATCAAACATATTTTTAAAAGAAGTGTCTCTACACTGACATATTTTTAAAGGACATCTTTTATAAAAATCAGTTTTTGAGGTCAGTAATTCCATTTGAATATTCCTTTGCTAGATTCAGTGATATAATATCAGGCAAATGTGAAAAATGATGGATATCATGGAGAAGACAAGTCTAAGGAGAAATGCCCTTTAGAAGCACTGAACTGTATTATGCTCATGTCATAAAAGCTGTTAAATATATAGTGCATACATCCAAGGTAATAGGAGATTGCGGGAACTTGTGTGTTAGAAACAGCTAAGCAGTTAAAAATAAATCAAAACAGTGTTGCATTTATATTCTCCCTTTTGTGTCCGTGTGATAGATACTTGGACTATTCGGTGTACATCAGGGAAGACAGCAAAGGAATTGAAAAATTTGAATCACAGTGTTTAAATGAACATTTTACTCAATTTCCTAAATATTTTTTTTAGAAACAGATACAGCTCCAAAACAAGTCACTGGCATATTATTGATCACAAATTCTCCTATTTGCCTGAAAGATAATCAGCACATGTGTAGACTGGTCCCACGCGTAGAAAATGTCTTCTCCGTCAACTTCATCTAGCCCCAAGCAGAAAGCACCTACCTGTGACTTTGCTAATAATCTCTGAATACTACCTATCACATTCACATTAATTTGGGGTAAATTTTGAACAACTAATTTTTGGCAGAGCCATTGGCAGTCCTCGTCATCCTAAGCTTCTGAAATTACTCCTGTGGACAAGGGTGGCTTTTGTCAAGGAGGTACAGTTTGAAGTCTCTGACAACCTAGTTACCAAAAGTTGATTCTTGACTATCCCATGTAATCCTTTCCAGGATCCATGCCAACTTCCTTCCATGGCTATAGATTCTGCTCTATCTAATCCCTCTACATTTCTTACAACTTACTTCCCTCTGAAAACACATAATTCTCATGATGACCAAGATTTGGGAGCAGGTGTGGGTGGAAAACTGAGTATATAAAATCAAGGCATGTGATGCATATTATGTTCATCTCAAATTCCTGCTCTGACATGCAAATTTTGGCAAGTGGTTTAGATTCTGAGTCTTAGTATTCTTATGGGCAGGACCAGAATAGTTCCCACCTCATCAGATTATTCCAAAGATTAGATACAATCAAGTGCATAAGGTGGCCCACACACCGCTGGCATTATAAAGCGATTTGGTCAACACACTCAGAAAGACGGTGTATCTTCTACAACTCATCAGTGGTATCTAGCCTCCCCGTGTTCACCTTCTGCTGCTTCTGACTAAGGAAATATCCTTATTTATCTTTAAGTTGATGTTCATGGTTCTGCTTTTATGGATTGTACACCGAGTCCCCATTTGGCTTCTTAATATAAAAGCATGATGAAATTTCTCTAAATATAATAACTTAATTGGTTAAAAGGAAACTTATCTTGGTACAGCAGGAGGTGCTGGGATGTATTCATTTTAAAATTGAACTTGGAGAAAGTGTTAATTATTTCTAGAGACAAAAGGATATTGAACTTTTGTTGACAGCTCATCTTTTGAAATATTGACATAATTACTTGCAGCCCACTCCCCCTCCCCTCCCAAAGAGGTATACAAATTCTGTACTTATGTATGCTAATGCTAGACCTGAGCAGTTAGAAGAAGATTTCTTTCTTTCTTTCTTTCTCTTTCTTTCTTTCTTTCTTTCTTTCTTTCTTTCTTTCTTTCTTTCTTTCTTTCTTTCTTTCTTTCTTTCTTTCTTTCTTTCTTTTTTTTTTGAGTTGGCTTCTCATGCTGTCACCCAAACTGAAGTGCAGTGGTATGCTCACTGCCACCCCAGCATCGACCTGCGGGGTTTCCCAGATCCTTCCTCCTCAGCCTTCCAAGTGGCTGGAACTACAGGCTGCACTATCACATCTGGCTAATTTTCTGTTTATTGTAGAGATGAAGTCTCGCCAAGTTGCCCGGGCTGGTCTCGAACGCGCGGGCTCAGGCCATCCACTGGCCTCAGTCTCCCGAAGTGCTGGGATGACAGGCTGGTGGGCCACAGAGCTAGCCCTGCCTAAAGAAGATTTCATAGGAATTCTGGAGTGATTATAGCTTGAAATGACAAAAAAAAACCTCTTGTCCTTTTAACTCCTCGAATTAGTTGGGATAAGCACCCATAATTAGCCACAAAGATACTAATTAAAACAGGTGTCTATTATTAGAGCAAAGAGTGAGTTTCATTTTGTCAGCAGTAGATGTAAGCCACACATTTTGCCTCTCTCCTTCTATACCACGCATCGACATAAAGAAACTGCTATTGCTACCAAAATTCTAGGGGTTTGGTTTAGATCCCTAGCTCATTGCACAGAAAGTCAGGCACTGAGAGAAGTATTGCCAGGGAAGAATGTCGGCCTAGGAGAACAGGAGATGAGTCTCAAATCTATCTCCCTGAGGCGTTTAAATAGTGGGAAAGGAATGGAACGATGTGCAGGAAAACAAGAAAGAAGAGTAAGGCAGAATCACGATAAATGAAAAGTCTGGAGTCTCATTGTCAGGATGTGATGTTCTGGTGAGTTTCAGTCCTTTGCCAGAGGTCACATTTCTAAAGAAGAAACTCAGATAAGACAACTGTAAGTTTCAAGTTTTAAGACTGAGAGGGTAAATGTCTGTTTATTAAAAAAAAACACATAAGTTATACGAAAAAACAGGGCCAGTCTCTCTCCCCCTTGCTATTTACCAATTATTCAATCATGCAAAATCTGGTGAACCATCTTTCTGACTGTTTCATACTGGGGAGGGGTGTCGGGGATTATGAGGAGGAATGGAAATATTGCTTGTCTAGGATCTTTGACTGGGCTTTGAATACTAGCTTAAGGCCTTCTGAAGGTCCACAAGAGTGTAACTGTTTCTCCTGGAGGGATTCCAGAGGGACTGGTTTTACCTGAGTATGGTGAATTTATGACTTAACACAGGCAAACTTGACAGATGAGTGGGTGGTCAGCAGCACCTCTAAAGGGCTGATCTATTGTGCTTGTAGCTGGTCTTCAGCCTTGTGGAATTTCCAGGTCTTCAGCAGGACGTGGTTCCTCAGTTCAGAGAGTGGAGAGGCATATCCACAGGGAACTTGAGTCTGTTGAAAGCACACTCAGAGAGACTAGTTAATATAGTTCCAAAGAACCAACCCACTCCTGGAGCTACCCATATCCACAGCAGGGCAAGGGACAAGACCCTTTCTCAGGTAAGATTTGTCTCTTGACACATTTTAGAAAGATAAACTTTTGATTCTCAAAAATCAAAAGCTAAAAAGTAGGGTTAATATTCTGGTCATCCTATAGTCAATACCCCACAGATTGCATACGAAGTGCACCAGCTGCTTCATCTGAGGTACTCCCTTGGCATTTATGGGTGGAGTTGTGCAGTTCCTTTTCTCAGGGTAAGCACAACTTCTAGTATTTTTTATCCAGTTCACCGGGCTTTCTGTTCTCTCTGGAATGACTTCCTGTGTGCCTGGATTATGCATCTCCATCCGTGATTGTTCAACTGTTAGCTGTAGATCCTGTACAAGCAATTCATGCTCTGTTATTCTGTAGTATTTAAAACCAAAGACATTGCTTCCAAAATACTCTTACAATCCATTTTAATAAAGTTGCTCAGAATTCTGACTATACCAATCTGAAAACTGAAACAATTGCTTTACATTATACCCGCTGATTTCAATAGTTATTTGGTTTTGCCCTTCCTCCCTATTGACAACCTTCCCGGAAATCGTAGGTCACAGAGGTACTTTCTGGTACCTTGGCATCAGGGAGAACCTCTTGTGGATAACCTTCAAGCTAGTGATCTGATAATGGCATAGGAATGATACTGATTAAATGTAAAATCTGTTTCCTAGGCCATGTACCAAAAGTCAAAAAAATACATTCTTCAGTGTGATTGTCTTTATGAGAATCTCATTTAGATAAACTGAAAGTCAAGTCTGATGAAGAGTATTTACATTAATCAGATACAGGTAGAGCCTGTCCAAGAGATAATAAATGAATATTATGTTATAGAGGAAAGAAGAAACTAGAAAATGTGTACCTTTAACCAGGGCGAATAAGCTCTTAGTAACACATGAGAAGACTTCCAGTCATATGGAATAATTTAGAAATATCAAGAGAAGCCAATAATACAGAATCAAGTGATACTGGAGGGAAATATTGCTTTTTTAGACTTTTAAGATAAACATTTTAGAATCAGGTCACAACGGCAGTTAGAACCAGAGGAAAAATGATTACAGGAACTGACAAAAAGTTGGTGAAGATTATCATCTCAGACCTTTCCCAGGCAGAAAAAGCTGAAAGCAGTGATATACATTGAAGTTCCCCTTCTGAGATAATCTGAGAAATTTTTAAAAAACAGATTATAGGATTAAAATCAAAACCTCTTCTACAAGATTTCTTATACAAAATCATTTTATTTTCCTTACAACCTTCTTTACTAAAATTCATCATCATATACATAAGTTTTTTCATGCCTCTCACCCCTACCTACTGGTGTCTTTCTTCCTTGTTTCATAAATAACTTTTCCAAGTCTATAATTTAGATAACTTCAGAATTAGACAAAATTATTATTCAAAAATCACACATGCAAAATTCATTTAGTTATTGGCTAGGTTTACACTCTTGTAACCTTTAGTGCCAAACCTAACACCTTAAAATATCTAGCAGTTACAAATATAAAACACAGACAAAAATGCATGCTGGAGACACTTATATATTTATTTTATCAATAAGCTAATGCCAGCTTATTTATTAAAGATTTACTTAACGCATATAAACTTCAAAAGAACTTGGCCTTTAAGGTTTTTTTTAGTTTAGGAATACTCTTTTATTTATAAGCCAGTTTGATACTCTGTAGACAAATTATTTAACATAATAAATGTGCATATATACAAACACATCTTAACATGTATATACACATATATACATACACATAAATAAAAATCCAATAGCTTTTAGCTCTCAATTCGAGCCATGAAACAGCAATATAAACTCACTAGTTTATTTATATGTTCACATTGCTAACATTGTTTGCCCTAAAGGTAATTCAATGATGGATTTAAACCAAAATTTTGGGTAAAGCCATTCCCACAGTAGTTTAATTTTTCCACAGTAGTTTATTTTATTTATTTTTTTGAGTTGGAGTCTCACTCTGTCGCCCAGACTGGAGTGCAGTGGCCGCTCCCGGCCACCGCAGCCTCGACCTGCTGGGCTCTGGCGATCCTTCTGCCTCAGCCTTCCAAGTAGCCAGAATTACAGGCATGCGCTACCATGCACAGCTGATTTTTTTTTTTTTTTGATTTATTGTAGAGATGAGGTCTTGCTGCCCAGGCGGGTCTCGAACCCCCAGCTCAGGCAATCCACTCACCTCAGCCTCCCAAACGCGCAGGATTACAGGCTGAATCACTGAGCCTGGCTAGTAGTTTAATTTTTAAGGATCCCTAGACTCCAAACAACACTAGTGTCAAACAGAAGAACAGAAGAATGACATATATCAATCAAGCTTTACCATACTTAAAACAGCCTGGATACACAGAACTCCACCCCACTTTTCCATTCAACAGTTAAATGAATCCAAATTAAAGATCTTCGGAAAGTCCGCACTCCAACATCCCAAGACTTCAAAGGTCGCTGGGGCCAAACTGCATTTATAAAGAATATTATTTTCCGTTGATCCATGGTTTATAAACAATTTTGAAGAAGGCACCCAAATGAGCTGCAATCTTTGAATGAATTAAGATTGTCCATTATACACACACATATACAAACAATTTTCAAAAGACAATCTAAGTGCAGTTGCAGCAAACAAACTGAGATTGTCCAAACTGGAACAGCTAGACTGTTTCCACTCTCCATTGCTTAGGCTTGTTCATCCTTCAAATGAAAATTCTTTCAAAATTCCTCACATTGAGAAAAACAAATCCCACTGTCTGATACTCACAAAATATACTCACCCCTATAAACAGATATGTCAGATTTCAGTCTTTTCTTCCTAGGCAATCAGGAGCACTGGTAACAGTGGGACAAGGCAGAAAAACCCAACTATTGCCAAAAAATGTTCAGGCAGCTGCTAGGAGGGCTTATAAAACCCTAAACATGTTCTGAGCCAGGCTACCAAAACCTGTTAGCAAAATGCTGGGAGTTTGGTATAGGTGTCCCCTCACCTACTGCACAGAATGCCATCACTGAAACAGTGTGTATTGTCAGGAAAGGTTATTTACTTGGATCATGTCACCAAGAAGAACAGAAGAGCAGTCTCAAATCAGTCTCCCCATCCAACTAAAATTGGGAATGGGTGTTAATCAGTGGGGAAGGAAAGTAGTTACATGCTATAAAACGGGAATTATAAAGGGGTAAGGCAGCAATGATGATGAATGAAGGACCTGGCATCTCATTGCCTAGGTGTGGTGATCTGGTGAGTTTCAGGTTCTTGCCAGAGAGTCAATTTCCTACTACCTTAATAAAAAAACAAAACAAACAAGCAAATACCTTAACTGTCAGTTCCATGAAGAAACTGAGCCAGTTTCACTTTTACTAAATAAGTTTTATATGTGCTTATTTCAAATTAACACAAGTGTAATAGAGAGTGATGAGATAGACCACTAGCAGCAATATATAAGATATGACTAAATGATGTTGAAGACTATAAAACAAATGGAAGGTTCTAATGTCAATATGTTTCTCATTTTTCCTTATTTTTTTGATTTTCTGATTCACAAACAATTTTTCTTTTTTAAAAATAATTATATATTTTTATTTTAAAATTGCAGGGTGCAGTTAAGGGTTAGGTATAGAAATATTCATTGTGCAGCTACCCTTGTTGATGTGTGCTGCCCTTTCTCCAGATACTGACGACTGCAAAAACAACTTTTCTATAAAATCTTAAAAATTTTAAACAACAGACTACTTAAAAGAAGAGTAGGTCAAAGTTCACATTCACTTTTTTTTTGGAGGAGGGGGCACAGGAATAATTTATTGCTGACTTTCAAAGTTCCATGAAAGTGATAGGAGCAAAGCAAAACAACAATACCAACACAAACAAGCAAACAACAGCAACAGAAACAACCCTACTTAGACATTTTCAAAGAGACTTGATTTAGTGACATGTAGAGTGAAAAACTATTAGCCCTCCATAACAAAGAACTTGCCGCCAAAGAACACGTTCAAACTGATGCTCAGAGTTGTAAGTAGTCAATCTCACAAAATCATCTTGGAGATCAACTGATGAAGTTTTAAATTAAAAAAAAAGGTTTTAAAGAATGCTAAAGTCATCCAAGATACATCAACAGAAGCATTCCACTAAAAGATGAAATTACAAGTACAGCACTGCATTATAACCAAGAAGTGTAAACTTACAAGCACAGGGCACACAAAGTGATGGCCATTTTGAGTTTTTCCCATTGTGTTGACTTGGCTATGATTTCAGATGATGCGTCACAGTCATCTTTTTTCTGGATGATCAAATGCCCTAAAGGCAACCCCCAGTCCTTTGGAACTGAATATGAACAAACTTCAGGCATGAATGTTTTCACCTCTTCCCTCACCAGTTCATTCCACCCACCCTAACACCTAATGAACAGCTACCATGACAACTCTAATCTCCCTTCTCTCTCTATCTAAATTTCCTGTAGGCGACTCTAATCCATAAATAATCACATTTTAGATAGTCTTTTTTGTAAAATGTAATTTGTGAGTTAACTTTTAATTTATTATTTTTTATATTTAACCTGTTTTTCCAAATGTTTGTAGAAGTGCAGTAGAAAAGATTGCTTGTATTCATATCATTGTTTACTGCAGACAAACTTACAGGTTTAGTGTTAAATAAACTGATGAATGATAGTGCTAAATGATTTGCTAATTTGGTGTTTAATAGCCTTACATTTTGTACAAATCTTTGGTAGTTGTTATCATAGTTATTTAAAGGTGTTTTGGTAAAATCTAAAGGAAATTGCTAAAGTTTTTGGAAGGGATAGCAATGCATTGCTGCTTTTCACCTTTGAATGATGAAATATGATTCGTTCAATCTTGAGCTATACTTTGTACTTTTGTTTTTTCTACTTTTTTATTTCAATTGATTTAGAGGTACAAATAATTTTTGGTTATATGGATGCATTTTATACTGATGAAGAAAACTCGGCTTTAAGAGTACCCTTCGCCCCCACCTGTACACATTGTACCCAATAGATGATTTTTAAAAATAGTATTTATATATGAGACAAGTCAATGTTCAGCCTTCTCAGAAAAATAAAAATGTATATCTATATTCATAATCACTTCCTGTTTCTAACAACAGAGGTTGAGATGACCTATTTTATTTGAGGTCAATCCCTTCGTTAATGCCTTTGATTTCATCTGCCTTCTAGAATAATTTTCCTGTAAAAAATCCTCTTCTTTCTTTTGTCTTTAGCATTTTCCTCCGTATTGACTCTTCTCTCACAGAATATGTATATGCCCAGTTCTGTTCCATTCTTTAAAAAATAGTAATTGTTGTTAGTCAAACCTCTAGTTTTCTCCTTTCTCTTCATCCAATGTAGTCAAACTTGTTTGAAGAAAAATCTATAATCAGTTTCTCAATTTTCTCATTTTTCTTTATATCTCAGTGCAAATCAATCAAATTGTTAACTTCACTATCCTTACTGAACTTACTTCTAAGAGGATCACCAGTAGTCTCAGTGTAGCTGAACCCAATGTGTTCACATCAGGAGACTACATCTCATGATCTCCTTGCTGCAGCCCATGTAGTGTCTATTCCTTCCATCTCTACTTCTTAATCACATCTATCTTCTGTGCTGATGGCTTATAAATCTCGACACCTACCCTGACATCTGAACTCCTCAGAGATCTAATAATGTGGACAGTTTCACAGTCATCTCAAAATCAACACTCTCAAATCTGAATCTGTCATCTTTCCTCTAATCTCATACTTGTCCTAGCTCTGGTATTTCACAGCCTAATAAAAAATCACCACCACCCCTATCAAACTTGGAAACCCCTCAGAGGAATCCTGAGTTTTTCTTCATGATAATCTTCTTCTGAATACCAAATACTGCTTATTTTTCCTGTAACATTTTTCTAATTTTATTTTCTCATTTATTTCTCTTTGGTCTTCATCATATGTTTGCTTCTAATTGTGTTCGTCCAAAACAGCCTGAACTATATTCTTCACTCTAAGGTCAGATTGACCTACATAAACTGCTGTAAGCAAAAATCCTCAGTGGGTCAGAAGAGGGGTCATATTCCTTGGAAATATACCGTGTATTATTTACATTACAGCTGGCTTACAAATGTTAATCTGAATTTCATTTTCAACTTTTCTTCAAACTCCACGAGTTGTTAAAAGTGTCTTCTTATAACTTCTAGTTATTTAGTTGTGTGTATTTAGTTGTGTGTAACTGTGTATTTAACTTAACTGTGCATAATGTGTAATTAAATACATATATATATATATGGTTGGTAATTGTCCATTATGTGGGCATATATGTTATATATTCTTAGTTATACATAACTAACTGTGGATGTTACCTGAACTGCACTTAAGTCAAAAAATGAATGTTGTAGTATTCAATCCTTTGAAATATTTTAGAGTAATTTGTAGGCCAAATGTGAAAGATTTTTTTTAAACTAGATTAGCATAAAAGGAATATGTGTTTAGTAGTTGCTAGATTTAATATTCTGCTTATGTTCAGAACATATAGGCTCATATCCTGCCTAAATTTTCTGTCATTACTAGTACATTGTGTGATTTATCTATTGATTTTTTAATAAATTTTTAAAGTCACCCTCCACATTAATGCCATTATCAACTTTTTCCTGTTTTATATGTATTAAAGCTGTGTAACTGGAATTAGTAGAATATGGTTTAGAATTTTTATACATATCTACTCAGAGTAGCTATTTGTCATTCCATATGCCTTCCCTTTATTTCTGATCTTGATTCTTGCCTTATGCTCCATCTGTCTAATATTAATGTATTGATGTCATCTTCCTTTAGGTTTTTTTCCCCCTACTATATTTTTTCCAATCCTTGATTTTCAATCTTCCTCTTTCCTTTTATATCTATAGATCGATGAAAATACCATATAGCTACATCATATATAGTTATTTATGTATATACACATAGGTAGATAGCAGTTTAATATATATTAATATATAGAGAGAATGACAATCTGTCATCTGTTATTAGAAACTTAGTCTATATACATTAAGTGTGAATTTATGCCTATCTTCTTATTTTGTAATTTCTACTTGTTCTTGTTTTTCAATGTTATTATTTCTTTTTTGCTTTCTTGTCTTCTTTGACAAGCATTGCACTTGTAATTTTCTTTTCTCATTCTGTTTCCCTCTGCTTGTTGGTAAGTTCTGTGGCCCATGTCTTGTTTTACTGAGGTATATTTACATACATTGCATAGCACAAATCTTAAGTATGCAATTTGATCATTTTAAAAATGAACCTGCATAATCTATACTCTGTCAATACATAGACCATTTCCATTACCTCCAAAAGATCCATTGTGCCCTTCTTCGTGAATTCCTACCTCCACTCCATGAAACATCATTCATCTGATTTCTATCAACACAGGTTAGTTTTATTTGTTAGAACTTTATATAAATCAAATCTCCAGTATATTCTCTTTTGCAATGTTCTTATTTCACTCAGCAAAATGTTTTTGAAATTCACCCATCTTGTGTATATCAGTTATTTTTTACTTAAATTGATGAGTAATATTCTATTGCATACATGTGCTCTAGTACTTTATTTTTGTTTTGTTGTATTAAAATATATTATTCTATTCATGGGCATGGGGATTATTTCCACTTTGGGCTATTATGAACAAAAATGCTATAAATAGGTGTGTTCAAAACTTTTTTTTTTTTTTTTTTGAGTTGGAGTCTCACTCTGTCGCCCAGACTGGAATGCAGTGGCCACTCCCAGCCACCGCAGCCTCGACCTGCTGGGCTCCGGCGATCCTTCCGCCTCAGCCTTCCGAGTAGCCGGAATTACAGGCATGCGCTACCACGCCCGGCTGATTTTTTTGATTTATTGTAGAGATGAGGTCTTGCTGCCCAGGCGGGTCTCGAACCCGCGGGCTCAGGCAATCCTCTCACCTCAGCCTCCCAAAGGCGCGGGATTACAGGCTGAGCCACCGAGCCCGGCTCAAAACTATTTTTTTAGACAGAGACTTGTATTTATTTTAGATAAATACCTAGTAGTAGAGTTATAGTCATAGAGTAGATTTATATTTAACTTTCAACAAAATTGTTGATAGTCCTCCAAAGTGGTGAATATCCTTTTAAAATGCATCCTTAACTTAAAGTCTAAAGATAGTCAACATTTTTTATCACCCTGGCCAACAACATAAGAATCATGAAATGCATTAACTTGATCATCCTCCTCCCAGCATATAAGCTTTAGTGGTTCTGCATTTTATTTCACCTTTTTCTTCTTTAAAATATAGGCATTATTATTGTTTACACAACACTTTTTTTGAACCTACGCACACAATTGCCAATATCTTTGTTCAGCTTTCTCTCTGGCATTGACTACAGATCTTCCTTCCCAGATTATTTTTATTTCTTCCTTAATTTCTGTTTAAGAATGCTATTCTGTGAGTATCTGCTTGCAGTAAACTCTCTCAGGTTTTCTCATTCAGGTGTCAGTATTTTACCCTCATTCTTGAAAGATAATTACTCTAGGTATGAAATTATCTCCTTCCTAGCTTCACTGAAGTATAATTGACCAATAAAAATTATATACATTTAAGAAGTACAGCATGATGTTTTGATATATGCATACATTGTGAAATGATTCCCACAACCAGGCTAAACAACATATTCATCAACTCACTTGATGGCATATGCGTGTGTGTGTGTGTGTGTGTGTGTGTGTGTGTGTGTGTGTGTGTGTAGAATATTTATATTTAAGACCTTCTCTGTTAGCTGGGCATGATGGTTCATGCCTATAATCCCAGCACTTTGGGAGGCGGAAGTAAGAGCATTGACTCAGCCCAGTGTTTCAAGACTAGACTGGGCAACTTGGCAAGACCTCATTTCTATAATAAATCAAAAATTAGCCAAGTGTGATGGTACATGCCTGTAGTTCCAACTATTTGGAAGGCTGAGGTGAAAGGATTGACTGCAGTGGCCATGAGTGTGCCACTGTACTCCAGCCTGGGCGACAGAGTGAGACTCCAAATAAAAAAAAATCTACTGTTAGAAAATTTAGAATGCACAGGAGCGTAGTATACAGATGAGTATTATTAACTATAGCTATTTTTCCTCAGAATTTGGAAGATATTACACTCTTCTGGCTTCTACTAGTGCAATTAAGAAGCAGCCATCAAACTAATTGTGATAACTTTGGAGGTATTTTGTTTTCTCTCTGGCTGTTTTTAAAGGTGATCTCTGTTTGTGTGTGTGTTACAGTTCAATATTAGATATGTAAGTTGAATTTATTTTCATTAATCTATTGAGACCGTGAACCACCTGGGTTTCTGATTTCTGTTTCACTTCAAATATTGCTTCTCTCCATTCTCACTCTTATTTCATTCTGAGACTTTGAAAAGACATATGTTGCACCTTCTCGATCTATCCTCCCTGGTTTTTAAATGATTTTTTATAAATACCTTTTTACATCTTTTCACTTTCTGAATAATTTTAAAATGTATTTGTCTTCAAGCTTTCTAGTAAACTCTGCAGCTTAATTCATTCACTAACTTTAAGCATTCCATTAAATATACAATAACCAATACATACATAAATTAGATAGGCAGATGATAGATGATAAGTAGACAGACAGACAGATAGATAGATAGATGATAGATAGATATAGACAGAGACAGACAGACAGACAGATAATTGCAGATAATTGCACTCTAGTGCAATTATGAACTCTAGAGTGTTATACAAGCCCCCCACTGGAAAAGCTTAGAAAACATGGTTTTAGCATGCACTGCCAGCAGCACTTTTCCTTTCACTTTGTTTGTAAGCTCTGCAGAATTCTTCATTTCATGTCATATCAGCAATGCATTTAAAAAGATGTTTCAAATATCAAACATTTTAGTATTTCATTGGGAAGAACAATATCTTGTCGGCCCTATTACCAGAAATAAAATCCTAGTTTTCTTCAAAAACTAATTATGTCTTATATATCAAGATTCGGTGAAGGTACAGTGCCTTTTTCAGGAAATATTTTCTCTATGTTCAGATTGAGAACAGCTACCGTACTACAAAAAATACCTTAAAGCTTACCATTTTATGCTTAACTTAATTATCTATATGAGCTTGGCCACCATTCTATTTTTTTATCTTCTTGAAAAGAAACTAAGAGGTATATCTATTCCCTCAAGAGCATCACAGATTATAATAGGAGCTAATTAATGTTTCTGGTTGTCCAGCCCTTTCATTCACAGATCTGCAAAATTCTGATTCTTTTCTTTCTCCTTTTGTTTCTCTCTGAGACAACATTCTTGTGCAGCCATTTAAATTACACATTCTAGCGCTTTTAGCTTTTAACCTAAAATATTTGCATGTGGTTATCTTGGAAAATTCATTTTGGAAACACAAAAGGCCATTGATGTCTCATATCTGGACAAGACTTTAATACATATCTAGGCTTAACCCATTGTCATGATCTCAATCTTGTTTTCAGTCAAGATTCTTGTTGCCACTCATTACTTCTGATTATTTTTATGCTCTAACAGCACTAATACCATTCCTTGTGGCACAAATGCATCAGGAGCTCATGTTTCCTGAAACATTTGCAACTTTTTGTTATAGGGTTGGTGTAAAGATTATAATGGATAAAACAAGAACACATACTAGAATCACTGGTATACAAAGAATGTTCAGCACAAAATAGGACTCATTACTGTTACTATTAAAGATATATTAGTTGCCTCATTTGTGACATATCTCTTGTTAACCCCAATAAGAATGGCCAACATTAATAGAACAAACAACAGGAGCTAGTGAGCATGTGGAGAGAAAGGAACGCTTCTACACTGCTGGTAGGAATGCAAACTAGTGCAACCTCTTTGGAAGACACTGTGGCAATTTCTGAATGAACTAGAAAGTGACCTTCCATATGATCCAACAATTCCCCTATTGGGAATATACCCGGAGGAACTCAAATCATTCTACAAAAGGGTACCTGCACATGTATTTTTGTTGCAGCTCTACTCACAGTAGCAAAAACATGGAACCAACCATGTTACCTTCAAAGCTACACTGGATTAAAAAAATGTGGTACATATACACAATGGAATATTATGCAGCCATAAAGGACAAACATATGGACTTCGCAGGAACTTGGATGAATTTAGAGTGGATCATACTCAGTGATCTTCCAAGAAACAAAGAACAGAGTACCATATGTTTTCACTCATAAGCGGACCTTGAACAATTATTATGATACTAAAAGAAAGGGATTATTAGTAGTGAGGAATTACTGGGGAGGGACGGTGGGATTGGCTGTTGAGGAAAAATGCTAGGGGAGCGAGGGGCACACCTCATCAACAAGGGTACCTGCACAATCAACGTTTGTGTACCTAACGCTGAATTGTACCTCACATTTTTATAATAGAAAAAACTCTAAAAATAAAAAAACAAAGATATGTTAAACAAATAAATGACTCATATTACTTTTATTATATTACTAGGGAGATCTCATAAGTGAGGCTCTAGTGAAAATTTTTAAATCCACTAATAAAATAGCATACTTTTTATTGCATTATTAAAATGAACTAATCTTTAAAAAAAAAAATCTCAGTCAGGGAGGCATCATACTACCTGACTTTAAATTATACTACAGAGCTATACAAACCAAAGCAACAGGGGACTGGTATAAAAATAGAAACATAGGACATTGGAACAGAGTAAAGAATCCAAAATTAATCTATGCAGTAACATCCAATTTTCAACAAAGGCTAAGGACCATAAATTAGGGAAAGGACAACCTCTTCAATAAACAGTGCTAAGAAAACTGGCTATACGTATGCAGAAGAATGAAACTAGATCTCTGTCTCTTACCATGTACAAAGATCAAGTCAAAATGGATTTTTTTAAAAATTTAAGTGTAAGACACAGAACTTGTAAAAGAAAACATTGGTAAAACACTTCAGGACACTGGTCTGGACAAAGATTTCTCAAGTAAGACTTCAAAAACACAGGCAACCAAAGCAAAAACTGACAAACGGGATCACATCAAAATAAGAAATGTCTGCACAGCAATGGAAAAAAAAAAAAAACAAATTGAAGAGACAATCTACAGAATGAGAGAAAATATTGTGAACTATCTATCCAGCAAGGAATTAACAACTAGAATATATAAAGAACTCAAACAGCTCAATAGCAGATTAATAATAATAATATTAATATTAATAATCCAGTTTTTAAAAATGGACAAAAACATGAATGGATGTTTCTGGAAAGAAGATATACAAATGGCCAACAGGTATATGAAAAAATTATCAGCATCATTAATCATCAAGGAAATGTAAATCAAAGCCACTATGAGATATTTCTCACCTCACCCCAGTTAAAACGGTTATTGTCAAAACAGACAGAAAATAACAAATGCTGGTGAGAATGCAGAGAAAAAGAAACGCTACTACACTCTCAGTGGGAATATAAAATGGTATAACCACTATGGAAAACAGAATGGAGGTTCTTCAGAATAACTAAAAAAAGAACTCAGAAATTTCACTGCTGGGTATATACCTCCCACCTCCAAAAAAGTCTGTACATCCAAGAGATATGTGTGCTCCCATGTTTCTTGCAGCATTATTCACAACAGCCAAACTATGGAATCAACCTAAATGTCCATCAGTGGATGAATGGGTACAAATAAAATTTTCATATATATCCACAATGGAATATTATTCAACCATAAAAAATGAAATCCTCTTACTTGCAACAACATAGATAAAACTAAAGTTCGTTTTGTTAAGTGAAACAAGCCAAGCACAGAAGGACAAAGATTGCATGTTTTTACGCACACACGAGTTAATAAAGTGGATCTCATGACAATAGAGAACAGTAGTTTCCAGAGGATGGCAGACATAATGGGGAGGATGGAGAAAGAACAGTTGCTTAATGGGCATGAAAATACAGTTAAATCGAAGGGATACATTTGAGTAGTTAATATTAAAGTAGGACTGTTTTAGTTGATAATCATTGATTGTACATTTTTAAATAGCTAGAAGGAAAAACATGGGAATGTTTTCAACACAGAGAAAATGTTTGGAATTATGGATAAGCTATTTTCACAGATTTGATTATTCCACACTGTACACCTGTATCAAAATATCACATGTATCCCCAAAACATGTAGAACTATTATATATCAATTAAAATATATTATAAAAAATCCCTCCAGTCAAGGACATGATTAAACAATATTGTGATGTGGGGAAAATTTGCTTTCATGTTCCTGTCTTCTTTCTTTTCTCTTACCAAAATTTCCACAAATTGCTCCTTCACAAATGCCCATGCTTTTTCTATTGAGTCCAGGTCTCTTTCTTAAGATTAGAAAATATAGTCTATTTAGGAAGTAAATTGGAGAGAGAGAAAGGGAAGATTCACCTCCCCTAGGTAGGGGAGCGGGCCACAGCTTAAGAAAACATGGCCTGGCTATTGCTCAGAGAGCATGTGGCCTCATCATAGCTCAACAAGGCAATGGCCGAACCCAGGTCTTATGAATTAAAAACAAAGGAAGCAACCACTTAAAATACAAAGTTATGGAATTTTGCTATTTCCCCATACCTTAGAGTATTGTCATGATAAGAGATAACCCTTAATCCGGTGAAATAAGTTCTTTTTAACACATTTGGGCTATAACGCTGGGAAATCTGATTAGAATCACAACTTGTCTAGTTATTGCGAGTGAACTTGGGCATGTTTCTTTTTCTTTTTCTTTTTTTTTTTTTTTTGAGTTGGAGTCTCACTCGGTCGCCCAGACTAGAGTGCAGTGGCTGCTCCCAGCCACCGCAGCCTCGCCTGCCGGGCTCCAGCGATCCTTCTGCCTCCGCCTTCCGAGTAGCCGGAATTACAGGCATGCGCTACCACGCCCGGCTGATTTTTTGATTTATTGTCGAGATGAGGTCTCGCTGCCCAGGCGGGTCTTAATTTCTCTGAGTTCCAGAATGCTCACTTGTGAACTGGGAAAATAATAACTAAGTCATACAGTTGGTGGGAAGATTAAAATAGATTTTTTTAAAAAGCAAATCACATGTTAGAATCTCTGGCCTATCACAATTTTTAACACAAAATAGGGGCTATTACAAATATTGTTGATGTATTATATAATGATCATGTTTACAACTGTAGTTGTATTTTCTTTTTTTTTTTTTCTTTTTTTTTGAGTTGGAGTCTCACTCTGTAGCCCAGACTGGAGTGCAGTGGCCGCTCCCGGCCACTGCAGCCTCGACCTGCTGGGCTCCAGCGATCCTTCCACCTCAGCCTTCCAAGTAGCCGGAATTACAGGCATGCGATACCACGTCCGGCTGATTTTTTGATTTATTGTAGAGATGAGGTCTCGCTGCCCAGGCGGGTCTCGAACCCGCGGGCTCAGGCAATCCACTCACCTCAGCCTCTCAAAGGCACGGGATTACAGGCTGAGCCACGAGCCCAGCTTGTAGTTGTACTTTCATGGAAATCTTGAGCCTGGAGTTCAGGTGGAGCTACAAGTTTTACGTCATCTCTACATAATACTGACTAGTCCTCTTCTTCCTGGGATGCCATGGGTTAAGTTCACATCAGAATGGTGGGGGGGGGGGGTCCCAGGAAGGATCCTGTGACAGCTGCAACCCCACTAGCAAGGGTATAGTAAAGGTAATGGACTTAGAAAAAAATCACCTCAAAATGCTAGCATTACAGAAAAATGGATTTAATAAACCAAGTGAATTTTTATCGGAAAGTCTTTTCCAGTTAAAAATCAGGCTGTATGGCAAAGGGGCATGGAGAAGACATTTAAAAATTATCAGGGGCCAGACTCGGTGGCTCGGCCTATCATCCCAGCACTTTGGGAGGCCGAGGGGAGTGAATTGCCTGAGCCTGTGGGTTCGAGACCAGTCAGGGCAACTTGGTGAGACCGCGTCCCTACAATAAACCAAAATATTGACCGGGAGTGGTAGCATGAGCCTGTATTCTGGCTACTTGGAAGGTAGAGGCGGAAGGATCGCGGGAACCCCGGGGTAGTTGCCAGTGTGCCCCTACCCTCAGGCCTAGGAGACAGAATGAGACTCCAACTCAAAAAAAAAAAAAAAAATTATTACGGCAGAGATTTCTCAGCTAGTCAGTGTCACTTCAGAGAAAACTGAAAGACACAGAACATTCTTATTGTGTAGTCACATTGTTGATGCCCATGTGCCACTGCAACTTATTGTCATTCCATCTGCCCTTCTTCACTCAGCAGATGAAGCATGAGCAGGTAAGTTTCCCTTGCATCATTAGAACTGGCTTCCAGCCACTTCTCTTTTCTGACCCGCATTCACTTAATTCAGTACTTGCCTTCTACTGTCCACTCATCTTATTTCTGTCTCAAACTTAAATGGCTATCTGTGGCTGGGCATGTTGGCTCAGACCTGTAATCCCAGTACTCTGGTAGGCTGAGGCAGAAGTATTGCTTGAACCCAGAGTTTCAAGACCAGCCTAGGCAAAGAGTGAGGCTTCGTCTCTACAACAATAATACAACATTTAAAAAGAAAGAAATAAAAATTAGCTGGGCATGGTGGCCTGTGCCTGTAGGTCCAGCTACTCAAGGGGTTGAGGCGGAAGGATCACCTGAACCCAGGAGGTAGAGGATGCAGTGAGCCCTGATTCTGCCGCTGCACTCCAGCCTGGGCAACAGAGTAAGACCTTGACTCAAAAAAGTAAAAAATAAGCTAAATTTAGTCAATGCAAGTAAAAGTATTTGTTTTGGGTAATAGTAACAAGCATTATTAATTAACCAATTGATTTATAGATTTCTTTTCTACTGGCTTTGTCAGTGTCTTCTTCAGTTTCATTTAATAAATGAAACAATGTCATTTATTCAAAATTAATAATCAATGTATTAAATAAAAATAAATCAATAAATATATAGATGCCTGATAAAAATTCTCCTTCATTTACGTTGCTTTTCTTTCGTTGATTGGATATGAACTCTGCTGGCCTTCAACTTACTTTCCCTTCCCTTGAAACTTTCAGAAACATTCCCCCAATTTCTATGTTAAAACCAACTTATTTTTTGCGCCACCTCCCTGAGAAATTCCATACGTAATGAAAGTCTTACCTCCATGCACATAATGGCCAAATCAACTTCTCCACAACTATTCTTTGGCACTGACTTTAGTCATTCAGCTCCTGTCATGCATTGGTTTCATGTCAAAACCAATATTACCTTTCAGGCCTGATGTTATAGTATCTAACTCTAGGTCATTTCTCTCCAAACACTATTTCATGATGCAGTGTGCAGAGTTATTATGACACATACTGGAAAAAAGGCGTTGACATTTATCAACCTTGTCATTGGATAAGGTCTGATTTACTGTAATTAAGGTTGGACTGTACTGAAAATGTATTCTTTAAATATAGGGGATACATTTAACTCACCATTCATCCCAAACATCCAGAGCTCGGCTGCACAGTCCTCGACGTGAATTTAGGTGTTTTAAGCTACTGTGAATATAAAACTGGAAAAGATTTATGGGCAATAAAAGGAAATGTGCTCGTAATTCACAACTGGCCTGTGAGACCCTGGCTCTGCTTTGGAGCCACCAAGACAGTTCATTAGTTTCACTAGACAGCCCGGAATTGAAATGGAATGATCAGGCATCACTAATGTGATTAAGGCTCTTGATTTCACAGTTTAAAAAAGTAGATTAGTTGACCCAAATGTGATTTCAGAGTTTTCCTTGTGTATGCATCAGGGTCAATAACCAGTGGTTGGTAGGAAATAGAGTAACCTTGAAATGTTAGCAGGTGACCATGGTTAGAATTCCAGGGAAAGCTCTGTGGGCTTATGTTTCTTCCACACTGGAAAATTAAAAAAAAAAAACGATGTCCCCCTAACACATTGAAAACAATTGTGTGGAATGACAAAATAACATTATGTATTTGATAAAGGCAATCAGTGCTCGTTTTTACACATTGTATCACCAGATACTTTCACTCTCTTTTGAATGTTTAATGTGACAACCACATGCAATTTAATGAACTTGCCTAAATCAAACTTCCTACCACACATTTGGTAGCACGAAGACATGTTTAATACACGAGAAAAAAAATCGCTTGGGTTTCACTAACCCTATTAGCTGTATTTATAATGTTACACAATACTTGATTTTCATTAATTTTTATTGTCCTACGTTCATTAATATTTGATCCTCAGAATTAAAAGAGCCATGATGAGAACGTATACATACTTGGTATTTACTAATTAGTCATATTTTAGCACACAGATACAACTCAATTCTGATAGGCTATTGCAACATTTACCCATGGCAACATTTACCCAATAACAATATGGTGATAATCTGTACTTCTCCCACCCCTTCATCCCTCCAAACAATCTGTACTGGAGGTGAGATGTGAAAAACTTTGGCATCCTAGAATCTGAATAGCACTGTATAAACTAGTTCTGCTGGTAGGCTTTGAAACACATTAATAATAAATTCTCTCAGAGAAGAATTTACACAACCTCAAGGACAGTCTACAAATTATTTTAATATTTTATTGCATGCATTTTCTATAACTTGAGTGTAAATGACAAAATCACTGAATTCACATTAATTTCCAGGGGGAAAAATCCTATATGAAGGGGGACCATTCCCCCAAAAAAGCAAAATTACTTTTGGAGTGTGGGCCCCTTGTAGTATAGGCTTCTGCTACTAGGTGAGTGTCCTAAGGAATCCATCCACAAGAGTGCACAAGTTAGCGTAGTTGTAAGAGACTGCAATCGGCTTCAATGATTTTATTGTTCTTGCTGAGATTCTTCTAAAGCATTTGCCCACTTAGGAACGCACCTGCTCACACAATGCTGAAAGATCATTAGATTTTAACCAAAAATGGTATCACCTCCCATGCCCCACCCCTCCTTATTCACCTGATCTCGCCCAGAAGGTCTTTTTTATCTTTACCTGAATGAAAAAGTCCTCAAAGGAATGTCTTGCCAATGTGGAAAAGACAAAACAAAAACGGCAGAAGCGCTAAACAGCATCACATTTGACTAGTTCATAGACTGTTTTGAGCAATGGACAAAGCTTCTCGCTAGAAGAGAATACTCTGAAGGTGACCAAAGTGTAAACATGTAGGGATAAATGCATAATTTTTTATAAGTAAGTTCCATTTGGGTGAAGTCTTCCCTTATACAGTAGAACATAGAGTTGTCTGAGAAACAAAACAGACTCAGGGAACTGCATGAGCTCATGTAGCAATCGGTAGCAGAGGAGGACATGGAACCCAAGACTCCAGAATTCTAGTCCAGTTCATTTTACTTATTACTAACAGCTCCTTTTGCCTTTCTTGGAGCTTTTTACACACACCTTTAGCATTCACATGCTTAACATTTGCTCTTTAGATCCTTTGAAAACAACCATGATAGGCAGTAGTTTGCAGTTTTTGATTTTACTCTTGTTCTGAGGTAGGATTTTAATTGTCCACATGCTGAGGTTGCTATGGGAGGACAGCTGTGTAGGGAAGGAAATCCCTGACAGCAACAGGCCCAGGCAACCTCGCATACTTGCCACGCTGTGTGGCTCTGGTGTTCCTACAATTCATTTCTCATTCAGCTACGTTAAGAGGAAACCTTGTTTCTATTGACATTGATATAATTCACTAATCTTGTTCTAGCTTCTTCAGTAATACTTATAGTAATTTGTGTTTGTGTTTTTAGTTCTATGTAATTTTTAATCACAGTGGGTTCATGCATCTCCTACACAGTCAAGATACTGACAGTTTCATCACCACAAGGACCCATTTTGTAGTCGTTTTATAACCATGCCACCTCCTTTCTTTCGGCCCTCATACCCTCATCCCTGACACTTGGCAACCACTAATCTGTGAGAAACACAAAATGATAATCTTAATAAAAGCAGTGAAGAAAAGACAAAGAAAATTATATTTTCTAAAACACAAGTATAACTTTGGGAGTGATTTTTTAAAAATAATGTGGCCCACTTATGTATTGCTGATGGCAATGTAGAATGACACAGCTACTCAGGAAAATAGTTTTAGTTTTTATAAAAATGAAACACTCAAATTACTATACAACCCAATGATTGCATCTTAGACATTTGTTCCAAAGAAATGAAAACGTATGGTTACACAAAAACCTGGATTGTGCTCAGCACTTTTTTCCCCCCAATAGTCAAAAACTGGAAAGCATCTAGATATCCTTCGATAGATGAATGGTTAAAGTATGGTATCTATGAACTATAGACTACTTCTCAGAAATAAAAGGGGACAAGCTATTAACACACAAAAAGACTTGTATGAGCCTTCAGAGAATGGTGCTGAGTGAAAAACCCAAGGAAATTTACATGTTGTATGACTCTATGTATATTACATTTTGAAATGACAGAAATTTAGGAGTGGAGAACAGGTTAATGGTTACCAGTTATGTACTCTGACTATATGTTCATGTATACAAATAGCAATAGTCAATATGTAGCAAATGTATATAGTTGATCAGAAAAAATATCTCTAAATAATTAAGCAATAAACCACTTTGTAGGATGAAACAAAGTCCATGTTCATTAGTAACCAATAACCAACATATAAACAGCGGCAAAATAAGAGGTTTTTTTGCCCTGTTTTGTTTTTATTTTTGCATGAAGGGAGGTTTCTGACTATGAATTCCCTTTCTTTAATTTTTATAGGATTATTTTGATTATCTGTTTCATCTTGATTTAATTTTAAGAATTTGTGGTTTTCAAGGAACAGTTCTATTTATTCTAAGTTGTTGGATTTATAAGCATACAATTTTTTACGGTATTCCCTTATTGCCTTTTTTTAATTGTTGTAAAATTGAAGTGATAACCTTGTGTCATTCCAGGACTTAATAATTATGTCTTTCATTTTTATTTTTAGAGTCTTGCCAGAGGTCTATCAATTTTATTGACTTTTTAAAATAACAAACTTTTTGTTTTGATAATTTTATCTGGCTTTTCTGCTTTCATTTTTCCTGCCTTTTGTTTTTATCTGTATTTATTATTGCTTTCCTGCATCTACTTTCTCTTCTTTAGTATGTCCTTGAGGTAAAATCATAGATTGTTGATTTGAAATCTTTGTTTTACCTTAGTGTAAGCTAGTAATGTGTTAAGAGTTATATATATTCCTCTCTGCTCTGCTTTGGTTGGAATTCACTTATTTTTATATGTGGTTATGCTGTTTAATTCAGTTCTGAGTATTTGTCTAATATTTTTTACTCTTCTTCTTTGATGCATAGATTATTTAGAAGTGTATTGCTTAGTTCCACATGTGCAGAGATTTTAATTTGTCTTTACACTATTAAATTCTCATTGGTTTCTATTATGGTCAAAAAATATGCTGAGTTATATCAACTTCTTTAATTTTTTTCAAAGACTTTTTATGTCTGAGTATATGATCTATCTTGATAAATGTTTCAACAGCACTTGGAAAAAATATGTATCTTTTGTATTTAGGTGAGTGCTTATTTATGTTGATTAGATTTTGTTGATTTATTGTGTCATTCAGATCATTTATATTCTTGCTTATGTTCTGTCTAATTATTCTATCAATTCTGAGAGAGAGATGATGATGACATTTCCAACTATAATTACAGAATTGTATGTTTCTGCTATTAGCTGTGTTGGGTTTTTTTTCCTCGTGTATTTTAAGACTCTTTTATTTAGTTTATACATATATAGGTTTTTTTTGTTTTTTTTTGTTTTGCTTTCTGGATAAATTTATTCATTTATTCTTATGCAATATCCCTCTGTTTGTTGTAATTTTATTTCCTCAGAAGTCTATCTTATCAGATATTAAGATAGTCACTCCTGATTTTTTAAAAATTAATGTTGTAATGGTATTTTTTTCATCCATTTTTCTTTCAGATTATTTCATTTAATTTGAATCAAGTTGATTAGAAGTATATTATTGTGTTATTATTTGTATCTTCTCTTCCAATATCTACCTTTAATGTGGTATATTTAGACCATTTTCAGTCAAAGAAAATAGTGACATATGTAACTATTTCTTTATTTCATCCACTCCACACAGATGTTATGATGGATAGTTAGTTCTTTTTTCTGCTGTTGGAAAATATTGTGCCATTTCCTTCTGGCTTCCATAATTATATGTAAGAAATCTGCTGTTATTTGAATTAGTGTTCCCCTAAAGGTAATGTGTCATTTTTCTCTGGCTGCTTTCAAGGTTTGTTTTCTTTGCTTTGGTTTTGGAAGTTTAATTATGAAGTGTCTTGGGGTTAACTTTTATGGGAAAATTATCCAATTTGGGTTTTATCATCCTTTTAAATCTGTGGGTTTATATCATTTGCCTAATGAGAAATCTTAAAATATTGTTTTCATCAAATACTATATAGCCATACTCTTTTTATCTTTTCCATTTGGACTCCATTAATATGAATGTTAGATATTTTGTTATTGTCTCACTAGTCCCTAAGGATCTGCCCATTTATTTATTTATTGGTTCAAATTAGGTAAACTTATTTTATTTTTCCTCAAGCTCACTCATTTTTTTCCACTGCCACTCAACTTTGAGCCCCTCCAGCAAGATATTTTGATTTCTGTTGTTGTGGTATTTTTCACTTTTATAATATCCACTGGTTCTTTATTATAGCTTCTATTTCTTTGTGAAATTTTCTATTTTTTTATTTGTTTAAAATTTTAACTAGTTATTGGATCATTTTTGTGATAGTTACTTGAAAATATTTTTCATATAATTCTAGTATTCTGATGTCAGTGTCAATCAGTTGTCTTTTCTCACTTAAGTTTTTATTTCCCTGATTCTTGATATGATGTTTCTAATTTAATTCTGTCTTAGACATTTTGGCTATTACATTAGAAAACCCTGAATCCTGTTTATTCATATTTACTTATTTTTTAATTTTAGCTGGCAGTCATCCTATTCACCTCTCACACACAGGTTTTTGACTATGATTTTGGGCTGTGTTTCTTATGATCTTCTAATTTTCAGAACTTTTATGCTGCTACTTTGTTCTTAATATCCCTATGGAGACTCTCACTGATCTTTTCTTATGTTTATTGAGGGGTAGAAAGTACCTTCGCAGTCTGGTCTAGCAGATGGTTATAGGTAGGGGAAGGGAGTCTTTAGATCGTAGGCAAGTACCGATGCTGCTGGCTGCAGCCAGTATTTGGGTGAAGGAGAGGAACCTCAGGCCTGCCTGCAGGGACAGAGTTGCTTTCCAGGCTTAGTGCCTTTTGTGACAAAGTTTTCCCTCACCTCTCCCCCCTAAATAGGCATTCAAGTTTTTACTGATATTGTTTAGAGTAACCTAAAATCTATAGTATGCTTCAAAAATAGCTACTACAGCTGGAGCTTTCTGGGTATATTAGATAATTTATGTTTGACAAGCTTCTGTGCCTCCTTGAAGCTAAAGCACACAAAAGCTCTTTTCTGTTACTCTTAAGATATATCTATGCCAAAAAGAACTGATCATATGGAACAAATATTCCAGACAGCCCAGTAGCAAAAAGATACATACAACCAGCAACAAAAAACATAGCCTATTTTTTGTAAGCTTGTGATGTTTCCCAATGATTTAAGACCTTGTCAACACTCATATAACTTACACAGCTGAATTACAATTTGTTGGTTTTGCAGTATTTCAACTAAAGGGTAGAGGACACTTCACTCTTTAAAACAAAAATTGGAATTATCTCTCTGAAACAGGCTCTTTTCCAGACACTTTACAGAAGGGTCATATTTAGGGAGTATTATATCTGGCTATAAAAACTTAGAAAAGAGTTTTTACAGTATGAACAAGGTAGTTGTTATTCTCAACATATTATATTAACAAAATTACTATCCATATTAAAAAATACTATGTATTTGCACAGCAACTGCAGTATAGATTTCAAAGCAAGAAAGAAAAATCAGTGCAGAACAATATTGAGAGGAAACTTCAATATCTTGTTACATTGCTCATCTCACATTCACAAATATAGTAACATCTTTAAGTTGGTAAAACAGAATATAGCATAATATATTAAATTTCAAATGCCACTTCTAAATATTGTTAATCTTTTTTCCAGATGGTTAGTAAAAACATGCATTTTGAGAAATCCTTATTGCTTATTGAAGAGTAAACACAGTATTTTATTGTACTTCCAAATATTGTAACTTCCACTTTGATAAAAAATCATCAAGTACCTAAAGTTTCTCACAGTAAGTATATTTTCCCATTACTATCTTTCATGGATGTACTTGAAATTATGCAGTATCTGAGTAAAACAAATTCAGTTGATCTACTAGGTTTTAGAGTAAGGAATTTGACAGTGGCGCAAACAATATGACACTTGCAAAGAATTCTTTCTCTTGAAAGTCATGAGTAAAACCCTGACAAGAATATTGTATGATATATATTCATTCCTTAAACAGTTACTGAGAGTATACTTTGTGCAAGACACTCTTTTTGTTGAACAAAACAAATGAAGTTAATTTCCTTTGTAAAGTGTACACATTTTTTAGATGAAAAAACAGATGTGAAATAGGCAATAGGAAAGTAGATAGTAAAAAATATTAAAATAAAAATAAATTGGGGCAATATCATAGGACAGATTGGGGAGGGGACAAGTCTTTAAGGGCAGTATCTTTTGAAGAAGTGATATTTTGCTCAGTTGTAAAAGCTTTGAGTAATTCATTAAACTCCTCTTAGTCTTATTATCCCCATAAGCAGGATGGATATAAAAGTAACTCCCAGGCCGGGTTCAGTGGCTCAGCCTGTCATCCCAGCACTTTGAGAGGCCAAGGAGGGTGGACTGCCTGAGTCCACAGGTTTGAGACTAGCCTAGGCAACTTGGTGAGACCTTGTCTCTACAATCAAAAAATCGAAAAAATTAGCCGGGCATGGTAGCATATGCTTGTAGTTTCAGCTACTTGGAAGGCTGAGGTGGAAGGACTGCCAGAGCCCAGCAGGTCGACGCTGGGGTGGCTGTGAGAGTGCGTGTCACTGCCCTCCAACCTGGGAGAAGGAGTGAGACTCCGACTTAAAAGAAAAAAGAATTATAAAAAAAAGAAAACCAGTACTTCCCTTGTTTGGTTATTGGAAAAGTCAAATACAACTCAAATAAAGGGCCTGGGTGCCCACTGAGTAAGAAATCTTTAACATTGTTGCTAAAGTTAGTTCTTTTACTTTTGGTCTCAACTCTTCATCACTACAGTAAAGTCTATCAGGAAGTCAATTTGTTCTGAATTTCTTTTTAGTACAAACTTGGACTTCATATACTATATTTAAAACATGATGACAACACATAATAATTTTGTCTTTACTCTCATGGATTAATGAATATGGGAAAAATACCCAAATGATGTATTTATACAATTATTCAGCCTTTTGACACACATGCTACAATTTATTGAGTGCCAACTCTCTCCAAAGCGCCTTCCTGGGCATGACTATCCCTTCACGAATTTCTTTGCTTTATAAAGTCTCTGCTTTTAAGCTCCTTCTTATTTAACGGAGCTTAAAAAAATCAATAATACATAGACCAAGTTTTGCTGGCAAGTCACACCTTTCTCTAAGCTTCCGCACCTCTATAAAGTGGCAGAAATAATAAGTCTAAATATTTAAGACTATTATGAAGATTTACAAATGGTGAATGCTAAAATATGAGGGAAAAGTCACCTACAAATAACCTTCAATGGAATTAAAAATGAAGGACCCTTCCCTTAATCTCTTTTCTGTAAGAATGAGCTATAAACAGTAACTTTAATGTCTTGACACCTTAGTTATACCCAATCCATTGGTCCCATAATAAGTTTATTTTTTAAGTAATGAAAATTATAGAAATAATGCATGAATGCATTTTCTGTATCAAACTTAAAATATAAATGCATCTACAGTCTCTCTTGAACTTTGCTTTATCAATTAAATTACCCTTTCCCTCTACCTAAACTCCCAAAAAGTAGCCTCTACTTTTAGATTAGTTGCATATACCTCTAGATTTTTCCTGTTTGCCAATCTACATGCATGCCCAAACAAAATGATTCACATAGTTTTGTTGATTTTGTAAGCATGATTTTAACTGATATTGCAGTTACTGGCAATTAAAGAAACTTCAAAGAGTGACTCCAAAAGGAAATGGCCCATTAATTTAGAGTTGTATATTGTATCAGACAATACAAAGCAGATAATGATGAATTTTATGTGTAAATACTTAGTAGGGAGAAAAATAGCATGGTGGGTGTCATCTTTAGACTCTCTATCACCTCCTTATTCAGTTTTTTGACATTGAGTCTGAATCCTGTTAAAATATTCTGGTACTAAAACAATATTATTTAATAAAGACTAAAGTCGTGTAGTTTCACTATTATAAACAGAAAATAAAATTAGTTGGGCAACTTACATTTCTCACATCATAGTAATGCAAATAGCCTTTTGGTTTAATTACTAATTAGTGAGGCATCCTTGGAAAGTACTTTGAACATCGCACATAAGCAAAAGATTTTTTTTTATTTTTTATTTTTGAGGATTTTATCTGAAGAGATTCTTCCCATTCATATAAAAATGCTTTTTGACTCTACCTTATCAGTTGATAGGAATAAACAATAACATGTATATCATTATTTGGTAATACTTTTAAGTTATCAAATGAAATGAAATTTTTCTTAAGTTATATTTCAAGAAAAGGTTATTGGGCCATAATGGCAGTTATTGAAAAGTCAAGTTTTTTTCTTGCTGTATTTCACGTATTACTTATTTAAAGCAACATATTAATCAAAACTGCCCTCATAAACTTCTGCTTCTTAAAAATATCCTAAATTTTATCATCACCAACAATTATATAATGAATTTGTATTATAAAAATCTAATACCATATTTTATTTGACTTCTAAGAAAACTCCAAAACAAAGAGTAAATCATTATTTGGAAAAAAAAATGAGTGTTATCCTATTGTTCCTCCAGATAATCTAACTGCAAACTCTTTGAGAATCAAACCTAAAAGAACTGAGATGGCAGAATTAATGAGTGTCAAAGACCAAGTTTGATGATGATGATGATACTAATAACTAACATGAATTGAGCTCATGTTTTATCTCTTTTAATCCCCCTACAAACTCATAAATTATCTTCATTCGCTGGAACAACAAAGTGCACTAAGATATTAAATAATTTACTTGTAGATCACAAGCCTATAAAAGATGAAGCTGTGATTCAAGTCTATGTATCTGACTGTAAAGACAAATGCTTTTAACTACTATGCTGTTGTTTCCAGACTATCTAGCTATGCCATTTAATCTCTGAGATTTACCTTATCTGTTAAAAGACTATAGTAATCTCCACTTTCTTCCTAGGGATGATAGAAAACCGGATATAGAAAATGTGTGAAAACATACATTGTAGACTCTGAAAGCATGGTGATTATTTTAGAAACATAAAAGCAAGAGGAACAACATTTAGTCTCAAAAAGAAGGATTTAATTATCCAAAATTCTAGAGACCAGAAGTGTTTCAGATATCTGACTTTTTAAAATTTTGTGATATTTGCATATATATATATAAAATGAGATATCTGTGGTTGGGATCCAAGTCTAAATATGAAATTCATTTTTGTTTAATATCTATTTAATACACACAGCCTGAAGGTTTTTAATAAACTATTTTAAAATAACTTTATAGATGAAATAAAGTTTGTGTACATGAAGCCAAGAGAAAGCAAAGGTGTCAGGTCATCACTCAAAAAGTTTGGGATTTTGGAGAATCTTGCATTTTGGATTTTCAGATTAAGGATGCTTAAACTGTAATATCTTTTGATATCTTATGTGATGCCCACCTGTCCTTTGTAGTATAAACACAATAGAAAACATTGCAAGAAGGAGCCAGCTCAGAGTCTTTCAATTTTTCTAGTTCCCAAGTCCTGCTCACCACACAAAGCAGAGGATAGTTTAGTGGAAAGCCTATGGCAGTATGCAAAATATTGGGAGGTAATAAGTAAAGTAAAATGCTGCTTAACAACTGTTTCCAAAACCATTAGCATGAATCACAAAACCAAAAAATTCGCCACTTCCCAGACTCAAGCATAAGGATGAATTTGGCCTTATGTAGAGAGGACATTGGAAGATATATGACAGGTTCTGCATAGATTACCTGAGTGCAGGAGCACTAGCATTATATATGATAACAGTGGTTCCTCTGGAATTCATAAAAATATAAACTATTAATACTATTTCTATATATCTTACGTACCTTGATAAAATAGTGTGTGACCCTGAAATCATACAAAATGATGACACCTTCTTATTTAATCAATATTAAATTAGCTGTGACTGTTAGGCAAAATTAATTAAATGATTTTTTTAAAGCTGCAGCAGGAATCATGGGATAGGACTCTCCATTCAGTGCTCACCCTCAAAAATAACAATTCGAACAATTATACATGAGCAAAAATACTTTCCCAAGCACCAAGAAAATCAGACAACAGATTACAGCACCTGGAGGTAGCACAGAAATGAGAAATAAGATTGAAGAGTGTAGGAATATCAGTTTACATTACCTGTTGGTTGTATCACCCAACCCCAGGTAGCATAACAGGGACAGAGATACTCCCCAATTGGGAGAAGAAGAAGCAAGAGAATAACTGATGTTGCCTTGTATCCCCAAACTCAGGGCTAAGTCAGCTCCAGGCCTGTGCAGCAGACTCAGTCTTTAGGTAGCCCTATTTCAGAGCCAATCTCAGTGGGCTCAGGCTGCAGAAAACCCTCAGCATTGAGCCAGCTCCAGAAACCTCAGGCTCCAAACTGTCCCCACTGCCAAGAACACCCCAAGGGTCCCTTGCTCTGAGCTTTATCAGCACCAGACTGGTTCACACAGCCCCAGGCTTCAGGCCTGCCCCAGCATGAGACCAACTCTGGCAGCCCTAGTTATCAGGCCAGCACCTGCACACACAGCCTCCAGGAGAGCTTCCACATAATACTAGCTTAGCTCCTGTGGCCCCAGTCTTAAGAAATACTCTCAAATCAGATGGCACCCCTTGCCTTGAAAATGAGGCAGAAACTTTTCAGACATAGGCTTCAAAATTTCCCAGTGCCAGGCTGGCCTTCACAGTTTCACACTGCAGGCAACCCCCCGAGACTCCATGCGCCAACAGATGCAGAGTTATACCTGTACCTATAGACCCCAACACTTGACAGGTTCATACAAACCTAGGCTCCATGACTATTCCTGAATAACCACTCTGGAGGCCGTAGGATCCAGGTCAATTCTACACCTGCACACTCAGCATTCAGCCTGGCATTAGCAGATGTGGGCTCCAAGCCAGTCCTCAAAGCTCTGGGCTAACCCCAGTGACTCTAGGTACCAGGCCAACACCCACAATCCTAGGCTTCAAAGCAACCACCACAGACTCAGCACCCAGCTCACCCCAAGCTCCAGGCTGGTCTCTATGGCCCCAGTCTCCAGATAATCCCAAGATTCAAGTTTGTATTATAATACCCAGAGTCTAGATCCACCCAGTACACCTCAGTGCCAGGTTGCACCCCATGAACTGAGGCTCCAAGATTACCCCAGCAAACCCAGGATGCAGGTCAACTCCCATGGCCTCAAGCTTCAGGCCCATTCATGTGTTCCTAGGCACTAAGCTCATGGCAGTGTCAGTTCTAGCCTTGTGAATCCAGGTTTCAGGCTGCCCTTATGGACACAGGCTCTAGGAGTGTCATTTTGGACCCAAGTTTTAGGCCTATCCCCACAGACCAAATCGACAAGTCCTGCCCAGTGGATCCAGGCTTTAGGACCCAGAAACAAGGCTTGTACAACTTTTAACCAGGCACCAGGTTAGTCAGCCTGAGGACTCCATAAGCAGGCCCACCCTGGGACCCCACCAGACAGCCTACCTAGAATCTCTGGATGAGGCAACTAGTGAAGGACTTTCCCACATAAAAACAGTCTGGAAAGACTAGAATAAGTCTCTACTTTTCAATTGTGCAGACATAAATGTAAAGCAATGTGAGACATGAAAAAAAGAACCAAAGACATGTAGCATCACCCAAAGAAGACATAATCTCTCAGAAGCTGACCCCTTAAAAATTGGAGACAGGCAACCCTTTTGGGTCCCCTCCCACTGTGGGAGCTTTTCTGTCCTCTTAATAAATCCTGCTTTCAAAAAAAAAAAATAGATACATACAAACTGATTGAAAACTAATTTAAAATAATTATATTAAGGAATCTTAGCAAACATTAAGAAAATGCAGAGAAACAATTCATGAAATCAAAAAAATAATATGTCCAAAACTTAAAAATAACAGACATACTAAAATAATTTTGTCAAATTAAACAGAAATTCTGTCGCTAAAAACTACAATGAATTAAATGAAAAATGAAATAGAAAGCAGCCATTTCAGACTTGATCAAGGTGAAGAAAGAATCTGAACTTAATGACAAGTTATTGGAAAATATGCAATCAGAGAAAAAAGAATTAAAAAAGAAATCTTATGGAATATACGAGACAGTATCAAAAGAGTAAATGTTCAAGTTATAGTATCTCTTGAAGGAGAAGAGAAAGACAGAAGGGTGGAAAGTTTATTTAAAGACATAAAACATAACTAGTTCTAAATTTAGTGAAAGATATGTGTCCAAGTAAAAAAAGGTCAAAATTGTCTAATCAGATTCAATCAAAGCAAGATTATGTCAATAAATATTACAATGAAACTGTCAAAAATCAAGAACAAAAGATGATCTCAAAAGTAGCAAGGGAAATAAAGCAAAATAATATATAAGAGAATTTCAGTTAGGATAATAGCAGATTTTACAGCAAGACCTTATAGGGCAGGACAGTGTAAAATAATATATTTAAAATGCTGAAGGAAAAACAAAAACAAATTGTCAACCAAGAAGCCTATACTCAGCAAAATTGTCTTTCAGAAGTAGTAGAAAGATAAAAACTCCAGACCAACAAAAGCTGAAAGCAAGTTCATTATCATAAGAACTGTATTATAAAATTTCTAAAATGATTTCTTCAAGGTGAAAGAAAAAGACACTAAATTGTAACACGAAAACATGAAAGTATAAGGCTCATTAATAAAAGTAAGAACCCAATCAAACTCACAATACCCTATTACTACAGTGGTGCTGTGTAAAATATTTATATCTTAATAATAAGGGTTAAAATATAAAACTATAAACATTATTGTAGTTATAATAATTTGATAAGAACTACACAATATAAAAAGAAAGTAATGACATCAAAAATGTAAAGGTGGGGGTACTGGAGTAAAAGTATTATTTTTGTGAACGCAAAGTTAAGATGTTATCTGCATAAAATAGCCTGTTATAACTGTAAGATGTCTAATATAAGCCTCATGGTAACCACAAAGCAAAATCTATATTAGATACACAAAAGATAAAAAAGTAAAGAATCAAACCTTACCAACATAAAAATATTGCTTAATTACAAAGAAAGACAGAGAGAAAGAAAAAGAATTATAAAACAACCAGAAAGCAATGAACAAAATAGCAGTAGCACATTCTTACAAATCATTAGTTACCTTCTATGTAAATTGATTGAATTCTTCTATCAAAGCACATAGAGTGGCTGAATGTATAGAAAAAAAAACAAAAAAAAAACACAAGATTTAACATATGCTGCCTTCAAGACACTTTACCTGCAAGGACATACATAGACTGAAAGTGAAGGGATGGAAAAAAAATATTCCATGCAAGTGAAAACTAAAAGAGAACAGAAGTAACTATAGTTAGATCAGATTAAGTAAACTTAAGAACTGTAAAAAGAAAGAAAATATTTGTATATGATGACAAAAATTCAATTCAAGCAAAATATAATATATATTAAGTGTTCTGAAATAAGAGGTAGACAAGACATATAGTAAAGGAATTCAATATCTGACTTTTGAGAATAGACAAATCATCCATATAGAAAACAATACAGAAACAGTAGACTTAAAATACACTTTAGACCAAATGATCCTGATAGCTATATATAGAATATTCCATCCAACAGTAACAGAATACACATTCTTCTACAACATGTGTACAATGTGTGCCAATATGTATCATCTATTAGGTCATAAAACAAGTCTTAAATTCAAGACAACTGAAATTATATCAAGTGTTTTTTCTGACCACAAGTGTATGAAACTAGAAATCAGTTATAGAAAGAATTTTGAAAAAGTAGCAAATTAATGGAAATTAAACAACGTGCTTCTGAACAACCAGTGTATCAAAAAAGAGATTAAGAGAGAAATTTAAAGTAAATAGAGAACAATGAAAATGGAAACACAGCACACAAAAATATATGAGATACAGCAAAAAGCAGTTTGAAAAGGGAAGTTTGTAGCAATATATGTCTATATCAAAAAGCAAGAAAGTTCTTAAACAACTTAACATTACACCTCAAAGAACTAAGAAACAAAGAAGAAATTAAATCTAAAGTTGAAGGAAGGAAAATTATTAAGATTATAGCAAAATTAAATGAGAGACTAGAAAAACAATAGAAAAGATCAATGAAACTAAGAGGTTTTTTTTTTTTTTTTTTGTAAGAATCACAAACAACAAACTTAACTAAAATAAGAAAAAAGACCCAAATAAATGAAGTGGGAGAAGACAAGTGCTCATAACACAGTAATACAAGAATCACAAAAGACTAATATGAACAATTATATAACAACAAATTGAATAACCTGGAAGAAATGAATAAATTCCTAGATACAAATATAAAATTTGAACAGACTAATAACAAGAAAGTTAGCTCAGTAATAAAATGTTCACCATACATGAAAATATCAGAACCTAATGGTTGCACTACAAAATTCTGCAAGACACTTAAAGAACTAATACCAATCCTCCTCAAGCTCTTCCAAAAAAATGATGAACCCATTTTCCAAGACCAGATTTACCCTGACATCAATGACACACAAAGACACCAAGAAAAAAGAATGGGAGAGAGGGTGGGAAGGAAGGGAGGGGAGGGAGAAAGAGAGGCAGAAAGAGAGGCAGAAAACCGTATGCCAATATTCTTGATGCATACAGGAGCAAAAATACTCTGCAAAATACAGCAAATGGAATTTGATAACATATTAAAAAGACTATAAAATCATCTTAATAGATAAATAAAACACGTGTGGCAAATGTCAACATTCTTTCATAATAAAACTCAGGAAATTAAATACAAAAAGAATGTACCTCAACACCATAAATGTCATATACAACAAATCCACAGCTAATATTGTACTCAATGGTGAAAAATTGAAAACTTTTCTTCTCAGATATGGAACACAACAAGGACGTCCACTTTTGCCACTTCTATTTGGCATAGTGCTGGAAGTCCTAGCCAGAGTAGTTAGGCAAGAGAAAGAAATAAAAACATGGAAGTTGGAAATAAGCAAACTGTTTCTGTTTGCAGATAACATGATCTTATGTATTAAAAAAAAATATCCAAAAGTGACAACTGAAAACTGTTAGAATAACTAATAAACCAATTCAGAATCATTTCTGGATATAAAATCAACATACAAAAAACAGCATTTCTATACAATAACAACAAACTATCTGAAAAAAAATAAAGAAAATAATTCATTTTCAACAGAACAAAATATATTTAGGAATACATTTAACCAAAAAGATGAAAGAGCTGTCCACTGAAAATTATAAAAATACTGATAAAAATAGATGACAAATAAATGAAAAGATATTCTACTATCATGAATTGGAAGAATGAGTATTTCTGAAATGTTTAGAGTATACAAAGTGATTTACATATTACATAATATCTCTCTCAAAATTCCAGTGACGGTTTTCATATTTAAATTCATAAAATTCGTGTGGAATCAAAAATCTTATGAATAGCCAAAATAATTTTGAGAAAGAAAAATGGAGTTAAAGACATTACAATTCCTGATTTTAAATTATATTACAAAGCCATAGCAATCGAAACACCATGATATTTGCAAATAAACAGACACATAAAGCAATGGAATGAAATAGAAATATACCTGTGTCTTTACACACAACTGGGTTTTGCAAAAGTGCCAACAACAGAAAATGGGGAAAGGATAGTCTCTTTAATAAATGGTGTGGAATAATTGAATAGCCACATTTAGAAGAATAAAATTAGAACCATAATGCACAGCACAGACAAAAAATTAACTCAAAATACATTAAATACTTACATGTAAGACCTGTAACTATAAATATACTAGAAGAAAATGTAAGGAAAAAATTCCATGACATCGATCTGGGCTTTTTTGGATACAAACTCAAAAACACAGCCAACAAAGGCAAAAATAGACAAATCAACTATATCAACCTATAATGCTTTTGCACAGCCAAGAAAACAATCAATAGATTGAAGACATAGTCTACAGGATGGGAGAAAATATTTGAAAGCCATACATCTGATTAGGGTTTGATATTCAAAGTATACAAGTAACTCAAACTACTTAATAGTATAAAATGAATAACCTAATTACAAAATGTGCAAATTATCTAAATAGACATTTCTCCAAAAAAGACTTACAAGTCGTCAATAGGTATGGGAAAAATGCTAAAAAAAAATCACTAATATCAGAGAAAAGCAACTTAAAACCACAACTACACATATCATATCACACTTGTTAGAATGCCTGTTATCAAAAATGACAAAGGATAACAAGTGGTGGCAAGGATATTAAAAAAGGAAACCATTGTACACTGCTGAAATACTTGTAAACTAGTACATTTATAATGAAAAACAATATGGCAATTTCTCAAAAAAATAAAAATAGTACTTTCATAAGATCCAGCAGTCCTACCACTGGGACTATACAAAGAAAATGAAATTGCCTTGTCAAAGAGATATCTGCCCTTCCACTTTCTTTTTTTTTTATTGAGTTGGAGTCTCACTCAGTCACCCAGACTGGAGTGCAGTAGCCGCTCCCAGCCACCGCAGCCTCGACCTGCTGGGCTCCGGTGATCCTTCTGCCTCAGCCTTCCAAGTAGCTGGAACTACAGGCGTGCACTACCACATCCAGCTAATTTTTAATTTATTGTAGAGATGAGGTCTCACCAAGTTGCCCAGGCAGGTCTTGAACCCCCGGGCTCAGGCAATCCACTCATTTCGGCCTCCCAAAGTGCTGGGATTACAGACTGAGCCACTGAGCCCAGCCTGCCCTTCCAGTTTCACTGCAACATTATTCTCAATTTCCAAGATATGGAATTAACTTATGTGTTCAACAGTGAATGAATAAATAAAGAAAATGTGGGATATATACACAATAAGAAATTCCTCAGCTTTAAAAAAGAAGGAAATTCTGTCATTTGTGACAACATGAATGAACCTGTAGGTCACTAACAAGTGAAATAAACCAGGTACAGCAAAATAAATATGATGTGATCTCGCTTACATATGGAATCTAAAAGAATTAAACTTATAAAAATAGCAAGTACAGTGATGGGTAGCAGGGTCTGATGTGAGGAGAGTTTGGTTGGTAGACATTGGTCAAAGGTTTTAAATTTATTTAGATAGAAGAAATAAATTCAAGAGATTTATTGCACAACGTGTTGAATAGTTGCTATCATTATTTTGTATTCTTAAAAATGCTAAGAGAGGAGATTTTAAGTGTTCTCATTACAAAATAATAACTATGTAAGGTATGCATATATTAATTTGCTCAATTTGGTCATTCTATAATGTGTACAAACTTCATAACAATATGTTGGCAATAAATATAAACATTTTTACCCACAAAAATAAACGAATAAATAATATTAAGTATTGAAATAATCTCAATGCTTTTGCAACTGATTGTTCAAAGAATGTACTATGTAATGTAAAAGTATAAGTAACTATTCATTTTTAAAGCATTGTCACAAATTCGTATACATATATAATGAGAGTAGTCCTTTCTTAAAGATGCTGAAATGCCATAGGTTATCAGAATTGAGCAAGAATGTTAAGCAAATAAATGACAAACGGAGGACAAAGAGGCCAATTAATTAGAGCATAAGTTGATGATACTAATTAATTTATGGAGTTACATAAATAGTAATTATTTGTGTAATTAGATGAGCTATATTTTTTAAGTCCTTGCTAATTTCTAAAAGCTTTTCTTTGACATGGTTGTCCTCCTACTTTTCTAACGACAGTTTTTCTAATTTTGTTTGTGTGACAGTCCCTTACAGATCACTGTTTCTCCTAACCTTTTCTTCTCTTTTCACCTTACATACACTCTCTTGGTGATCTCATGCCCTCCTGTAGATTTAGTTAGCATCTACATGCTTTCTCCTCTCTGCTTGGATGCCTCATGTGAGCAGAAGTAAAATTAAGCAATTTAAGAACCACTTCTTATGAGCCAGTGTGAGCCACCTCCAGCATACTACTGCCCGCAGATGCTACCAGGATTATTCACACCAGCCTTATAATTGTCTCTAATCTTGGACACTTCTTGTAGAGAAAGTGATCCTTTAACATGCAAATCTGATATGATTTTGCTGCTTAAAGGTTTCCAAATATTCCATTTATCATTACAGTGAAATTTAAACCCCTTAATATATCTTTTCAATAGCTTCATCTTCCATGCTATCCTCATCACCTCCAATATACGATGGGGCACCCAAAAAAACTTGGAATAGACCTCCCCAGCTGGGTAAGTGTTCTAAACCCCTCTGCATCAGTGTACCAGCTAACGCTGTTGTGATTGGCTGCACTCGGCTTCGGTTAATTTTTTGTGTGTCAAACAGGTGACTGGTCCTTTCACTATGACAACACACCTGCCCACACTGTGTTGAGTGTTCAGTAGTTTCTAACCCAAAACGTCATGCCCCTGTGCCCCACCCTCCCTATTAACCAGATCTCGTCCCAAGCGACTTTCCCCTCGCCGTCAGATAAAGAAAAGTAGTCAAAAGGAAACTTTTGGGGGATATGGAAGAGGTAAAACAAAAAATGACAGAAGCGCTAAAAGGCATCAAAAGGGATTAGTTCAAAAACTTTTGTGAACAGTAGAAAAATGCCTCAATTGGCATGTTGCATCAAACGGAGAGTTACATGTCTTAAACATGTAAGAATAAATACACAGTTTTTTATAAATAAATTCCAGGCTTTTTTGGATTTCCCCCTTGAACATCAACATGCACTATAAATTCAGTACCTTGGATATACCATACTTGTTTCTGCCAGAATCCAGCCATAAATCTAATTTCCCATATCTGAATTGATTTTCTTGCCATTCCTCCAACTTGTTCAATATTTTCTCATTCTTCAAATCTCAGTTTTCTCTGAGAAGTTTTAATTTACATGAAATCATTCCTTGCCTGTTTCTACTCATTTTGTATTCTTTCTGTATTCTTTCAGGAAAACTGCAATTATACCACTAGTAAGAATTTAACTTTGGAGGTAATTGTACTATTTTTTCATTATAATACAATATTTATTATATTAGGCATTATATCTATTTTCATTTCACTATATGTCCAATACTTAGCACAATATCTGACAAATAATAGACACTACGTGCGTGTTTGTGTATTTAATTAATAAATGAGTAATTGACTAGGACACATAAACTGCAAGATATTTTACATACATATTTATTTAACTTTCAAAATCATGTTGCATAGCAGGTGTTTAATTTCTAAATGCATATAGTTTTCAAAATTTTCTTTTGTTAGTGACTTGTAATTTAATTCTGTTGTTGAAATTTAATTTAATTAATTCTGTCTTGGTGAAAGAACATACTTGGATATTTTCAATCTTTTAAAACTTTCTGGCATGTTTTACGGCCTAAGCTGTGTTCTATTGAGATAGTGTTCTATGTGTACTTGGTAAGAGTATATTCGGCTGTTGTTGAGTAGACTGTTCAATAGATGTATATGAGGTCCAGTTGCTGAACAATGTTCAAATTTTTTATACTTGTGCTTATTTTATTATTTCTGAGTGTTCTATCAGTTATTGAAAATGGAGTACTGATGTCTGCAACTAATATCGGTAAATTGTTTATTTCTCCTTTAAATTTTGCCAGTTTTTCTTTTATGCATTTTAGGCCCCTCTGGTTAGATTAGTATATTTTTATAATTGTTGTATTTCCTGATGAACTGACTCATTTATCATTTAAAAATATCTCAAGCCAGGCTCGGTGGCTCAGCCTGTAATCCCGTGCCTTTGGGAGGCTGAGGTGAGTGGATTGCCTGAGCCCGCAGGTTCGAGACCCGCCTGGGCAGCAAGACCTCATCTCTACAATAAATAAAAAAAAAAATAAGCTGGGTGTGGTAGCGCATGCCTGTAATTCCGGCTACTCGGAAGGCTGAGGCGGAAGGATCGCCGGAGCCCAGCAGGTCGAGGCTGTGGTGGCCAGGAGCGGCCACTGCCCTCCAGTCTGGGCGACAGAGTGAGACTCCAACTCAAAAAATAAAAATTAAAAAAAAAAAAAAAAAATAAATCTCTCTGTTTCTAGTAACATCTCTTTATTTTAAAGTCTATTTTGTAAAGCCACTGTAGCTCTATTATGGTTACTGCTTGCATGATTTTTTTATTCTATCAATTTTAATCTATTTGATTTTTAATTTTTTTGTTTTGTGTTTTTTTTCTTTATTCTTGTCTCTTTGTTCTCTCATTTTAACTAGTTTGCCTCTAAAGTGCATGTTTTATGGAAAGAACATATTGGATTCTGTTTATTATTCAGTTTGATAATCTCTGCATTTTTATTTCAATGTTTAATCATTTTATTTTTAATACAATCAGTGAGATGGTTAGATTTGCATTTATATTTCTGGTTTTCTATATGTCTTATATCTTTGTTGTTCCTCTTTCTTCCTCCATTATCTCCTTTTATGTTAAAGTTTTTTTTAGTGTACTTTTTTTTTAATTGGAAAATATAGTTTATTTAAAAGCAACTTATAGAGACAGAGAGAAAGAGAAGGTTCACTTCCTCAATGTAGGGAAGGGATCCAAAGCCAGGAAACATGGCCCAGCCACAACTCAAAGAGCACATGACCACACCACATCTTAACAAAGTAATGGCCTAGTGTACCATTTTAATGCTCTTTTTTTATTATACTTTTTTTGAGTTATTTTCTTAGCATTTTCTTAAAGTTGCTGCAGAAATTACAAATATAAACTTTGCTCCAATATACTTGCTTCCCCTTCTCTTTTCTGTCATTGGGATACGAGTTCATTTTTATATGTTCCAAGCCCAGCGTTGCTATGTTATAAATATTGTGCAATTGTCTTTTAAATTAGTGAAGAGTAAACTATGTATATCCGCATGTTGTCTTTTATGTTTATGTAATTATCTTTATCTGTACTTTATTTTTGTGTTTATTTGCGCTACTTCTTATGTACATAAAGAACTTCATATAGTATATCTTGTAGGTCTGTTCTGTTAGAAACAAATTTACTCAGTCTTTCTTTATGAGAATGCCTTTATTTTGGTGGGCTGGCAGTGTCTTTCCAGCACTTTGAATATATGATCCTGTGGCCTTATGGCACTCACTTTGATGAGAAGTCAGTTATCAGTCTTCACTTGTACATGACGGGTCATTTTTCTCTTGCTTCTTTCAAAATTTGCTCTTTGTCTTTAGCTTTTGATAATTTAAATATGCTGGGTCAAGGAGTGGATCTTTTCAAGTTCATTCTCCTTAGATTTTCTTGATCTTTTTAGACATGTATGTTAATACTTTTCATCAAATTTGTGACTCTTTCAGTTATTATTTCTTCAAATATTTTTCTGCCACTTTCTCTTCTCTCTGAGTTTTTTGTTATGCATATAGTTATTGGTACATTTAATGGTGTTCCACAGGTCTTTCAGAATCTGTTCTTTTTTTCTTTATATGTTGATTATTCTGTTCTTCAGTTTGCATATTCTGTAATGACTCATCTTCAAGTTCACCGATTCTTCCTCCAACTATATAGTTGAACACATTTCATATTTTAATAATTTTTTATCACAGTATTTTTACTTTTTATAATTTATATATTTATTCATAATCTGTGCTTGTTGAGTCATTGGTATGATAAGTTCCTTTAATTTTTAAAATGTATTTCCTCTTGTTCTTTGAACATATTTATAATAGTGGACTTAGAGTCAGAGACAGTTTCTGTTGATTTTTTTTTCTCTTCTTATGGGCCACAATTTGACTTTTCTTTGTATGTCTCATAACTTTAAGCAAAGACTGGATATTTTAGATAAATTGTTGTAGCAACTCTTGATTCTGAATGTCCCCCTTCATTTGTTGTTTTTGTTTGCTCATTTGTTAGTAACTTACTAGACTCAACTGAATTTGATAACCCCTCAATTACTAATTATTATGATTATGATTATTATTATTTTTTTTTGAGTTGGAGTCTCACTCTGTCACCCAGACTGGAGTGCAGTGGCCGCTCCCGGCCACCGCAGCCTCGACCTGCTGGGCTCCGGTGATCCTTCCGCCTCGGCCTTCCAAGTAGCCGGAATTACAGGCATGCGCTACCACACCCGGCTGATTTTTTGATTTACTGTGGAGATGAGGTCTCGCTGCCCAGGCGGTTCTCGAACCCGCGGGCTTAGGCAATTCACTCACCTCAGCCTCCCAAAGGCGCGGGATTACAGGCTGAGCCACCGAGCCCGGCTTATTACGATTATTTTAAATTTAGTTTCTTAAGCAGAGCTTAGTGACCATCCGGTGAATGGGAAAACTTTCCTTTAAATGTCATGAGCCTGGAAGGGTTCCACCATTTGCTAAGAGAATCTATGTATGGGTTGTGGCACACATTCAAAATTTAGACAGTTTACATGTCTGTTTTGACTTTCACTTTTTTCTTATAAAGTGTTTCATGGTCCAGCAGATATGAGTAATTAACTGGAACCCACTCCATTCTTTCCTGAATATGTAGACAGCCTCGTGCATGTGTGTAGCCCCACATATGAACTTAACCCACTACATGCACATGATGTTCCAGGTTACCAGGAATATGTTGGAAATTGTCAGATGTGTGTGTGACTATCTCATTTCCGAACTCTCCCTTTTAAGTGTTTGACTGGTTTTTTACTTGCTCCAACATGCTATCCTTCACCGTCTGGGACATCAACTTTCTCCAGTTAATCACCACCAATTGCTACTCAGTGGGTATGGATTTCCTCAATAGACTTCTGGGCAGATGAGCCCTGAAAAAAATTGTAACAGTGCCAGTAAAAAAAAAAAAAAAAAAAAAAAAAAAATCATACTACTGTTCTTATCAACATTCTGTTGTTTCTTTTGCATAAATATTTTTAAATATTTTGTGTCCTTTGGTTAATTTTCAGAATTATGAAATGGCTATTTTGGAGAATTTGACATTTTTCTTGTTGCTCTTGGGGGAGAATTTGCTAAGATTCTCATTCCACCATTCCGGAAGCTCCACCTAACTTGCACTGCATGTTAATCCATGAATAATAAATTTCCAGATAAATATTAAGAGAAATACATCCTAGATACTGGGGAAAAAAGTGAATAGATAGCATAAAATTACACAGTGGGTTCAGGTGACTAAAAGTTATTTATTGAAAGCACAGAATAATAGAAGATAATGCCGAGCAAGTATATGAAAGTCTTACATATCATGTTAAGGAAGTAAGATATCATTCTGTGGGTATTAGAGTCTGAATGAAGAATTTTGAGCAAATGAATAAAAGTGAGATATACTGTGAAAATTCACTCTAATACAAAATTCAAGTTTACTGAAAGATGATAAGACTAAATAGAGAACAGTACAGAGACTGTTTTAATATTCTGGGTGAGAAATGATGAAGTTTAAACTAGGACTAGGGCATGGGAGGTGGATAAATATGATAAATATTTAAATGTCTAGAGTATGCCATTGCTGGAACTAATTCTATAGGAAGTGGAAAGCACGTTCTAATAGTAAAATAAATATAAGATGCTAAAATGCATCTCAGCTTCTGGCATTAGACTAATGGATGGCACTTTCATTCACTCGTAAAAATCTTTATAACTATTTTAAGAAAAAAAGAAATGCACATGGTAGCCTTATGATGGGTAAAAATATGTTTCTAAAAACACATATTTGCATTAAGCATGCATTCAACTTTCACAAGAGTATTCAACTTCTTTTAAATTATTTTATAATGAAAGAATCTCTTATAAAAATGTTTAAGGGTGAAGTATGCTCGTTTTAAACCTGAATATAATAAATCATTTCAGCCAGGAATTGGTTTGTTCATTCAGTCAGCCAACAAGTATTTGAATACTAAAGAATGTAGATAAATTGGTGCATCGATGTATCTATATTCTGTTCTTGAGTAGGCTATTTTAATTTAAAAGGTGTCAATATATCTCTCAGAACAATTATTTTTATTTATTTTTTATTTTTGAGTTGGAGTCTCACTCTGTCACCCAGACTGGAGTGCAGTGGCCACTCCCGGCCACCGCAGCCTCGACCTTCTGGGCTCCGGCGATCCTTCCGCCTCAGCCTTCCGAGTAGCCGGAATTACAGGCATGCGCTACCATGCCCGGCTGATTTTTTTGATTTTTATTGTAGAGATGAGGTCTCGCTGCCCAGGCGGGTCTCGAACCCGCGGTCTCAGGCAGTCCACTCACCTCAGCCTCCCAAAGGCGCAGGATTACAGGCTGAGGCACCGAGCCCGGCTTCTCAGAACAATTATTAAAACATTTTAATATAATTATTCCATCATATGAAAATAGAGGAAGAAAAAGTTTAAGGAGATAAAGCCAGACAAAAATTAGGAAATATGATTAAATATCCCACTAGCACGGTTTTAATAAGTGATAAATCTTTAATAATATGATTTAAAAGATTGGGTCTCTTAAACACTAAATTTAAGCAATATATTATCAGAAAAGTTAATAAAGTATCCATGCCTGAAAATTGTGTAGGGCAAATTTCCTCAAAATTGCAGGAAGCACACTTCCTACCATAAATATAAGTAAGTTATGAAAGTCAGTGAATATCTTGTAGAGAATAAAAACCAGATTATGCAAAATCCTAACACGCTTATTTTATTAAAATATGCATGCAGTGATAAAAGACTTTTTATTTTGTTTTGTCTCTTCCCTGTATGAAGATTTATTTGTAGCGAACCATGCCTTATTTCTAGATATAAAGCTTCTAGCAATTTTGAGAACAGAAAAACGAGTTTTGTTTTTACACACATAAAATAGCTTATCAATAAAAAGAATCTGAAATGACATTATTGTCAACTAAACTCCAGAGAGACTAATATTAATTTTCAACCAAAGAGTAAGAGCACAAGTTTTCTCTTTCCTAATTAATAGTGCTAATTTCAAGCATCATTTATACCATGCATCTAAGTCCTTAAAAATTAGGCAATATCAGCAGTTAATGATTGGTTTGGTCTTTAGTTCCGTGACGAAACTCAAGGCAAATGAATAGTTTTAAAAGTTGCATACTAATTATGTTAATAAATGATTTGGGAGGTTTGATACTGGTTAAAGCTGTGAATATATTTTTAATGATCAGAATATGCATTCAAGTTACAATTGAACTTTCATGTGGTGCAGGGAGGTATTGAATGACTTTCATTAAATTTGCTATAGACATACTATACTGCTTTAGCTCTCCAGCAGTCTTCAATCATCGCGCGCCTGTAGTTCCAGCTACTTGGAAGGCTGAGGCGGAAGGATCCCAGAGCCTAGCAGGTCGAGGCTGCGGTGACCAGGAGTGGCCACTGCACTCCAGTCTGGGCGACAGAGTGAGACTCCAACTCAAAAAAAAAAATATGTGGCAATTACTCCACAATACAGTATTTATGTAAGCAGTCATGCTTTCTTAAAGTCCAGAGAAACAATAGGCCTACGTCCACACAGCATCATGCCCACAGACCAAATGTCATTGTCAAACACTGCAAGAAAGTACTTAGTTATTGCAAAGCTTAATCCAGGGTGTTGTAATTATAGAATACATGCAGTCTACTTTCTTTGGTAATTTTACCAAAGAATATTTTATTTCACAGAAAAAAGAAATACCAACATAATATTGAAACAGTGCCTGGCATTTAAAAACAGTCCTAAGTGACCATATTCTTTAATAACATATGTTTGTCCATTATTTCCTCCTAAAATAAAAGAGACAGTATTATTTATACACCTCAGGGTATGTCAAATTGCTATTTATGCTATATATCACCCAAGACAGTTTGGATCCTTGCTACCTTTTAATAGCTGCATGAACTTAGGTATGCTATCTCTCCTTTCTAAACCTGAAAACTGGAGCATTATGAGAAGTAATTCTATTAATTAAATTAACTTTTTAATTCTAATACTTAAAAAGTAAGTAATTTTAAAGTACATCAAATTAACCTGGTTTTATTTTTAAATAAAGCAATTTTATGTGTTAAATATTGCACTTTGGCTGAAAGAACACAAAGTATTAAAAGTTAAAAAGAAAAATAGCTGAATTAATATGCAGATAGCAAATTTACTGTAGTCCTAAAACTATTTTGTTATGTATGTGGCGAAAGAGACATGGTAGAGTAGCTCTTTTCAGAAATTAATGAACAACTTCAGAACATCCAGATAAATACATTTGTCCCAGCGATTCGCACTGCTGAACAAGATTAATTTTAAAAACAAGTTTCTAAATCTCACTTAATTTCACTCATCCATCTGTTCACATCTCATTGATAAGAAAAATTATAGACAAGGAACTAAAATTAGAAGCTGGCTTGGAAGCATTTGTTTCAAAAAATATACCTCAAAAATTGAAAGAAAAAAACACAGTGGAAAAGTAGATATGAAAATCATCGCTCGGTCCCTTTGCTTTAAGCAGGCAGTTACAGCATGGGGTCAACACATTCAGTGGGCGTTTAGGTACCTAAGACTCAGAGTAAGTATTCCACTATCAGTACTCTTCTTAGTGAGCCTGGAGATTTTCCTTCCTTCTGTGTAGTGGTGATGAAGTGCTGAGCTCAGAACTTTCATCATCGAGTGATGCAAATGAAAATCCTGATGCCACCATTACATTCTTTTTTTTTAATGTGAACTCTCTTTCTCTTTTTTCTCTGTAGAAATATTTGGCATGTTCTTCTATCTTTCCTATTCAGTTTATCATAATACATTTAAATGTAAGAGGTGTGCAGGTGTGTGCACATAGGTATGTGTGTCTGTATGTATGTTTATTCTACTTGCTGACTCCTCAGGGAATCCTTTCAAGTTCTAGAAATTTCTCTTATAAATGCATTGAATATTTTATCCTCTACATTTTTATTATTGTAATTTCTATTTCCTGGATGGTGCGCCCACTCCATATGGATATTTTGAATCAGATGTCAGAAAGCTGCTTCTGTTAAGAACCAGGTAGTGAATATTTCAGACTTCAGAGGGTATTACATAAAGTTTCTGCCTCTTCTCACTTTTTCTTTCTTCCTCCTCTTTCTCATTTCCTTTTTTTCCTAATAATCCTTTTAAAATCTTTTCAAAAATATTTTTAGCTTAAAAGCTATACAAAAATAAAACATTGACCATAAAGTTCTGACTCCTGTTATTTCTCTTAGTTTACTTTTTTATATTTTTCACTAGTAGGTTCTGTTGAAATATTCGAATTATTCTTTTTTCTTTATAGATTCTATATCTAATTAAGCACAAACTTGGACAAATCATTTACTATCTTTATGTCTCAGTTGTCTCATTGATAACTGGAGACAAGATAGTTAATGAAAACATAAAATCTATGTGATTCTCAGCTTAGGGAATGTTGTACATAATGGATACTCAATGAATGCTATTGATTGTTTGAATGAATGTAATATATCTCCTCAAGTGCTCCACGGACACTATAAATAATTTTTAAACTTCTATCTACTTTCTAAATTAACTTTATGTATTCAAGTATAAATCGTTGCATGTTTGAATATATCTTTGTGCTGCTGAAGTAACCTCAACATCTAGTAAGTTTGGTTGTCCATTTATGTTTAAATGAGGAACAAAGTAGCCTGACATTAGTAGATACTATAGATTTTCTGCATTAACCTCTATTTCTTTTTCCTTCGCAGTTTCCTCTTCTGAATGAAATGGCTGACTGCCAGCTCTTTGCACCTAGGCTGGACATGTTAACTGGGAGTATTTATTTATTTATTTATACAGGGTTTTCCTCTGTTACTTGGTCTGGAGTGCAGTGGTGCAACCCTGGCTCTCTACAGCCTCAAACTCCCGATAATTTATAATGTATTTATAACGCTTAATTTTTCATCTCTATTGAACTAAAAATGTCACCATGCGACATAGGTTCAAAATTATGTTTATAATTAAGCTTTGATATTGATGAATGAAAGCAATAGTTAATTATATGATATTCTGCTTGTACTAATTTCTTAGACCAAATGATTTTGCTCAACATGGTAAATTTTTTTTCTTTATAGGTGATAATTCTTAACTCCATTCTATTAAGTGTCATATTTCATAGCAACCCTAGTCATTGACAATTTATAATCTGGAGTCGTAGAGAACTGGGTTCAAATCTTTGCTCTGCCATTTACTAACTTTGTGGACATGAAAAAAAGTTATTTAACTCTTTAACATATATTTGTTTAATCTGTACATTTCATTTTTTTAATTTTACAAGCATCTATTAAATGCCTACTACTTTACTAGATTTCTATGAAGATTAGTAAGAGAAAGAAAGTAAGGTGATCCTCTTGGTACTTAATAAGTCTTTGATAAACATTTGCTGTTTTAGTTTTCAACTCTCTTTTTACAGAACAAAGCAGAAATTGAACATGAGGCAATTTTATATTGTCAATCATTCTTTACTGCGTGGTAGACTGTTGCTGGAAAACAAACAATACATGTTTAAAATAATTTTAAAGGCCTGACATTTATATTGGTCAGAAAACATCCTGATATTATAGCAATATCAACTAAGAAAGAATGTGCAAACCATACTGGAAAATCGTGCATGAACTCTTTCATGTCTGTGAGAAATCCTTTCAGAGCAAATACTTAAATTGAATCCCTCTCCCCCCAAAAAATGCACAAAATAATTTAATCTCCAAAATATCTTCCATTGTGTGTCTCAAGACCCCTTTTCCCAAAATTAATATGCATCAACCATGTATAGCCTCCTATATTAACCAAAGAGAAGGGCTGCATTTTGCACTTGGGTTTTGTTTTCTTATCTTGAGACTCAGTGATCTCTGAACTGGAGCTCCAAGTTGGTCCATGTAAATTAAGACTGCCTTTCTCTTGTGGTTCTCCTGACCCACATGCTGCATGCTCACCTTTGCAGAGGAGCACTTGATCCCCTTTTCTAGATGATCACTATCAACATCCACTTGGCAGTAAAGAAGATAATTATCTTTCTCATGAAAACCAAAACATTCGGCTGAAGAGCTGAGGAAAAGCTAGGACTGGTTTCTTTTCTAAATGATCTTTCACATTCCACAATTTACAGACTAAAAGAGGGAATCCCATGGCCCTTTGTCCATCTGTGCTTTAGGAATTCCCTCATTAAATGCCCACAAAAGAGTTTTACACAGCAATTATCTTCACCGATTTTACCTGATATTAGTTCTCTCGGGCTGCCAGAACAAAGTTCCACAGACGGAGTGGCTTAAACAACAGAAATTATTTCCTCACCGTTCCAGAGGTTCTCCACTGGGGAGCAAACAACTCTATCCACAATTTTAAAATACTAATTAGAATAACTTGATTAAAAAACGTAATATAATACATAATGTGCTAGACTCGGAGTAGGAAATTAGTTTGAGTACTAACCTTATGGTCAGTCCGTGATCTCCTCAAAACTAAGTTCCTCATAAATAAAAAAGTCGAGTAAAAACATCTGGCCCATCTATTCTAAATGTAAATCTCATGACATTATTATTATCAGCGTGTTTCAAAGGGTTTTATGACTTTTTTTCTGTAACATTACAAATCAGTTTTCACTTCCTAGACTGTGACATTCAAAGAAACAATATATTTCAAATAAGTCTTCATTGTTTTTATTAATGCATTCATTTCTCTATGCCTATTATTCACGAAAATGGGAGATGATGATTTTATCTATATCATAAATGTATCCGGACAAAATGCAATATTGATAAAGAGGATTTAAGTACTTTGCCAAATACTTAGCACTCAATAAATGTTAACTTGCATCATTTTAAATTTGAATCAGCATTGCTTTATATTTAATTTATGATTTTTTTCTCAATTCCTAGACATGTAGCAGAGGACTTAGTATCGCAACTCAAATGAACTGGGGAAAAAGTGACTGGGGGAATGACTGGTATTAGTGACTGGGGGAATGACTGGGGGAAGAAAGGAAGGAACCAGTAGCAGACTAGCTCTTTATCCCCTGAGTAGGGCTGAACAGATGCTGGGGAGAGATTTAGAATCTATACTTGCAAACAGTTCAGTGGACTGGGCCTATCCTTTAGGCTTATATTACAAATTGTGCTGGTTTATCACTATACATGGGGAGACATCCCCCAAAACAAAATTATTTATTTAAAAATTATGTATTTATTCTTACATGTTGTAAATTTCAGTCATTGTCAAAGTCCTCCCCATTTGACCCAATAAACCTATTGAGACACTTTTCCATTGCTCAAAATGATTTTTGAACTCATCAATTTTGATGCCTTTTAGTGCTTCTGCTATTTTTTCTACCATGTGGGCAAAACGTTCCCCTTTGAGGACATTTTTCTTCCCGGGAAACAAACAAACAAACAAAAAGTCACTGGGGTGAGATCCAGTGAACAGGGAGGGTGGGGCACGGGAGTCATGCCACTTTTGGAAAAAAAGGTTTATTCCAGAAATAGTAATATATGAACCCATAATGTGAAAGAAGCTTCACTTGAGGTGGCTGTCAGGGTAAGAAGAGATTTTAACTGAGCAAGCTGCTTTTGTACATCACTGTGTAGCTTGGGACATTCATGGGTCACTTACCACTCATCATCATTAATTTCTACATCGTGAAAGTGAGGGAAGTAAGACTTTTCAACCTTTCTCATATAGCGACATCATGATGGTATGTGTGGGCTTTGTGGCCCCCGGTCTTAACTGCTTGAGTTGCATAACCTTGAACAGCATATACAATTTCTACCAAATAAGGAATGCTCAAAACATTTATAAAGTATCTTCCATTTACATGGTGAGGCTAAATAAAATATCTCACTCAATAACTGCTTCTTGCTCACCGTCTACATAGATGGACGGGCACATCAGGGTCAAGATGTTGAGGATGAGAAAGACACAGCTCTGCTCTTCAAATACTCTCTTATGCTTCTGAATGCTAAGCATGGGCTGACATAATAAGGGGTTTATTGGAAGCTAGTATTCTTTCTTTCAAATCCAAAATTACATGCCTATGTAGGAGCATAGAATGCACACTTTAAGATAGCACAACGTATTTTCAGAGCTACGTTCTGCAACCAATATTCCTAATTCTAATGAAGAGCTTTGATAATATAATTTCAAGCAAGTTAGCAAGTAATAAAGAAGATACCTTTGTAAAGGCAGTCATTTTTCTCTTCCTCAGATTAAGCAAATTTCCCCACATATTTACTCACAGAAAGCATTTTATTTAACTAGAATACATTTAAAATAAGTACTGATTCACGTTTAAGTTTATGAAGAACACTTGAATAAGTTCCATTGCCTTATCTATTTTACTTTGTCAGATAAATAATCGTGCCCCAAGCATTTTTAATTCATTGACATTTATTTTTGTAATTACCTTTACATTTATCTTTTGGCAAAGCAGGAAATGTACACCCAATTCATCTGGCAGTAGGTACTGTGATATGTTAAACAGAATTTTATAGAAATGTCATATTCAATTAGTAATTTCACCTTGCCACCTCAACAATTAGTGAACTAATCCAAGAGTTGCCTATAAAAATCATGTCATGAAATAGTTTCCTGAGCCATTTACAAGTTATTAATATGCTGTCAAGTTTAAAACTCAAGTTGAAAGCAGAGCAGAGTTCATGATCTTCAGATTTGTACAGTGCCATTGTGAACCAGTGACATGCAAGGGAAAGGTTCTAAACTTTTATTTTCTTTTATCTTACTCATAATCTCTCCACTTCCCTGTGTGTCTCCACTGTCTTCCCTGAATGACTAGAATCATGAGTCGTGTTAGCTATGAACTGTTTCTTCCAATCAACTCTGCTTCTGCCTATTTTTCTTTTCCAGTCCGGAAGATGATGGGTTTGACTGAATTTCCAAAGATAGAATATGCCATTAACATTGATTCTTTTTTAAAAAAAATCTGTAATAGGGTATTGTGCTGGTATTCCTTCATTGAAATTCTAAGTATGTGGATTAATCACAAAATCATATTCTTAGGAATACTGAAATTACAATATTCATATGTTTTCACATATCAAAACTGTATTTGTGCTGTGTTCTCTCATTTTTCTGTTTATTTTCCCTTATCTTTTTCCTTTTATAATATGCTAAATTGCAAGAGGCAATTCCTGGTTGTTGCTTATCATAAAATTTCAAGACAAAATCTAGATCTGCTTTTTCTAGGGCACTGTTTCAAGTCAATTGCAATGATAAGATCCTGCCCCCAGGACAAAAATTTAGCTATTTATTAACCAACAAATATTTTTAAATGTATGCTATAGGAAGACCTTTGGGAGATATGAAGAGATGCCACCATCATGTCCTCAAAAACTCATAATTTAGTTGAGAAGAAAATGCTCAGTCCAATGAAAAATCAGTTAATAATAATGCATTAAATTGGAACAGAATGCAGGCTCAAAGGGTGTTAGATATAAAACTACTAAATGAACCATGCAGATAGTACCTCAGTGATCCGTTTACACTTCACAATATTTAGCTAGACCTTTAAGGATAGAATTAAAATTTGGAGAATTTTATAGAGACCTCAGTCTTATGCACCAACAGCAGACCATGATAAAACCTAGTTCCCTCTTGGAGTCATCTTGTCTCAACTTGCTTTTAACTGACTATTCTAGGCTGCTTAACACAAGGAAAGAGGACAAACAATTCCCCTCCTGATATCGGTGGTTATAACATAAATTAGATAAGATATTATGTGGATTCACTGACCTTGAGACTTCAAATTAAACAATATCTCTCTATCAAAAATTTTAGTGGTGTTTTAGTCAATGTAAAACTGAGTATGATATGGTTGTGATTCATAGTCTCATGTCTTGTGGGAGAGATATACAGGTAGAAACAATCCAAACCAAGTAGGGTGTAATGAGAGCTGAAATGAAGAAAAAAAAATGAAGCTGTATGTGAACCAGATTTTAACCAATCTAAGAAATTTAGTCCAATGTAATAATATAAACAGTCTGTCAGAGTAAATGCTCAAACCCTTTGATAAAGCTCCTTTAAAATTTTCCTTTCTTTTTCTGCTTCTTTGTAAAATAGCCTCTGGCTATATGGTAAATGAAGTAAATTTTAAATAGCTTTGAAGATTTAATTTTTTTTAAAGAGTACTCATAGCTCAAGGATCCTCAGGAACCATACAAGTTATGATAGTTGAGGTACTTGTCTTGTCTGAAAACTGAATCCATGATGAATAAGCTGCAACTGGTTCTAACTTGTTCTTTTGGATGAAGTTAGAGTTGGTGAGAGATGATACACTAGTAACCACTGCTGTACTCTGTGGTTTGGGTCTTAAAGTAGCCTAAACCTTATATAAGAGAGCAAGAAGCCTGGCATGATTGCTCACTCCTGTAATCCCAGTACTTTGGGAGGCGGAGGCGAGGGGTTGCCTGAGTCAATAGGTTCGGGACCAGCCTGGGCAACTTGGTGAGACCTCTTCGCCACAATACATTAAAAAATTAGCCTGGCATTGTGGCATGTGCCTATGGTTCCAGCTACTTGGAAGACTGAGGCGGAAGGATCACCTGAGCCCAGGTCGAGGCTACAATGACCATTAGCATGCCGCTACACTCCAGTCTGAGCGAAAGAGTGAGAGACTCCAATTCAAAAAATAAAATAAAGAGAGAGAAAGAGGAAGGTATTTGGCAAGCTGGAAACTCTAGGGTAGGAACTGATGCTTCAGTCTACCAGTGGAACTTATTTTTTCTTTGTGGAAATCTCAATTTTACTCTTAAATATTATCCTTTAAATTAATTGGATGATTGAATTTACCTAATGTCAACTGAGCATAAATATTAATCACATCACAAAATATCTACAAAACACCTTTGTAGATTAATGTTTAGCTCAGTAACTGGGTAATATAACTTAACCTAGTTGAAAAATAAATTGCTGATAACTGGAAGAGAATAAGAAGGATCCACTATAAATAAACAAACAATAAAACAGATAAGAGGCAAGAATAAGAAAGCACTTAAGGACAACTTGGAGGGTTTTACCTTGGTAACTGGAAAAGTGATGTACATGTAACAAAACAATAGAAAGCTGATTTGGAGGGCTAATTAATTCTGTTTTAGATGTTAATTGGTGTGAGTTGAATGACCAGATTATTGAAGGTGATTCGCCCAACCAATGTACTTCAATTGAACTGTGGAAGGGATCAGCACATAATTTTCACTGCCCTGTCCTGGACATAACTGATTGGGCCAGTAGGGCATACCAGACCCAATACAAGGACTAAGCTTAACCAATCAAATTCTTCTCACATTTATATAATCACACATTCAAGTTAATCAAATAGTCATGGGTACCCTAGCTATAAAAACATGAAGTCCTAGAAGGAGCAGACATGGAATTGTAGCTGGGTGCTGTAGAGCGTAGCCCAAACAGAATCTTTGAAGAACATAGATGAGATGGATGAGTTAGCCTTGTCCTTAAAGGTGGAGAATATAGCTTTAGTTCTTTTCTGACCTTCCATCTTAAAGATGGAGAATATGACTTTAGTTTTCTTATTTCTAGACACTGAATGATGCCCGATTTTACTGCATTCACTTTCTTTAAACTTTCTAATTATTACCATTCCCATTTAAAAAATGTATTTGAGTAGGTTTCTGTTCTTGAATCCGGGGAAAAAAAAAAAAACAAACCGGGCTTGGTGGCTCAGCCTGTAATCCCGTGCTTTGGGAGGCTGAGGTGAGTGGATTGCCTGAGACCGCGGGTTTGAGACCCGCCTGGGCAACTTGGTGAGACCTCATCGCTACAATAAATCAAAAAAATTAGCTGGGTGTGGTGGCACTCACCTGTACTTCCAGCTCCTTGAAAGGCTGAGGCGGAAGGATCGCCAGAGCCCAGAAGGCCGAGCCTGCAGTGGCTGGAAGCAGCCACTGCACTCCAGTCTGGGTGACAAAGTGAGACTCCAACTCAAAAAAACCAACAAACAAAACAACAACAACAACAAAACATAAATTCCAGGAGGAAATCTAGTCGGTAGGTAATATCAACACTACCTACTTGCAAACATTCTACCTAAATTGTTCATTTGTATGTTTGGTAGTGATAAAAAGAGAAAGAGAGAATTTTAAAACTGGGGCCAAAATGAGACTAGATGTATTTGAACTGGAAAATCATGATTTCCAAAAGTATTCGTACTTGCTACAGCCTGGTACTTGCAGAATCAGAGTCAAATATTTGTGAAGAAATATCTCCTGATATTTTGCCTACAATTACTTTTTTATCTTTTTATTTATTTATTTTTTGAGCTGGAGTCTCACTCTGTCGCCCAGACTGGAGTGCAGTGGCCACTCCTGGCCACCACAGCCTTGACCTGCTGGACTCCGGCGATCCTTCCACCTCAGCCTTCTGAGTAGCCGGAATTACAGACATGCACTACCATGCCTGGCTGATTTTTTGATTTATTGCAGAGATGAGGTCTCACTGCCCAGTCAGGTCTCGAACCTGCAGTCTCAGGCAATCCACTCACCTCAGCCTCCCAAAGGCGCGGGATTACAGGCTGAGCCACCAAGCCCAGCTTCGCCTACAATTATTAAACCACATATGGAGTTATAATCTATTCTCTATATTTTCACTGATCTTGTACTCAATTTCTACCTTACCCAGCTCAATTTCCTTAACCCATGATAACCATCACTTTCTTACATAAGTCTCTAACTCTCTTGCAATTTTTTAAAAATATTTTTATTTTAAAATTGTGGAGTACAGTTAAGGGTTAGGTATACAAAAATGCATCATTCAGGCACCCTTGTTAATAAGGGGTGTCTCCCTGTCCCCAGACAGATCTTGACTACCGCTAATCCCACCTCCCTTTCCCTCTCTACCCCCCCCATAGTTTCCCACCACTGTCAATCCTTTTCTTATAGTATTATGATAGATGTTCAAGGCCCACTATATGGGTGAGAACATGTGATACTCAGATCTTTGTTTCTGTGAGAGATCATTCAGTATTATAGACTCTAGTTTCATCCAGATTGCTGCAAAATTCATGATTTTGTTCTTTTTTATGGCTGTGTAGTATATATACCACATTTTTTTAATCCAGTCCTCTTTTGATGGACAGCATGGTTGGTTCCAGGTTCTTGCAATTGTGAACAATGCTGCAATAAACATACATGTGCAGGTATCTTTTTTATAGAGTGACTTGAGTTCTTCAGGGTATACTCCCAGTAGGGGGATTGTGGGGTATATGGGAGGTCGATATTTAGAGCTTTTAGGAATCGCCACAATGCTTTCCACAGAGGTTGCACTAGTTTACACTCCCACCAACAGTGTAGAAGTGTTCCCTTTTCGCCACACCCTCTCCAGCATCTGTTATTTTTTGAGTTATTGATAATTGCCATTCTGACTGGAGTTAGGTGGTATCTCAGTGTAGTTTAAATTTGCATGTCCTTGATGATTAGTGAGGTTGAACATTTCTTCATGTGTCTATTGGCCGCTTGGATGTCTTCCTTTGAGAAGTGTCTGTTCAATCTTTTGCCCACTTTATAATGGGGTTGTTTGTTTTTTTCTTTTCAGCACATTTGAGTTCCTTGTAGATCCAAGATGTTAGAACTTTGTCAGACATGGAGTTGGCAAATACTTTTTCCCAGTCTGTGGGCTGTCTCCCTGCTCTCTTGATGATTTCTTTGGCTTTGCAGAAGCTTGTCAGTTCAATGAGGTCCCACTTGTCTATCTTATCTCTTATGGCCCGTGTGTTTTGGGTTTTGTCCAGGAGTTGGATGCCAATTCCAATCTCCATAAGGGTGTATCCTGCATTTTCTAAGGTTTTATGGTTTGAGGGTTTACATTTAGGTCTCTGATCCATTTAGAGTTAATTTTTGTCTATGGAGATAGATAGGGATCTTGTTTGAATCTTCTGCATGTGGTCAACCAGTTTTCCCAGCACCATTTACTGAATAGGTTCTCCTCTTCCCAGTGATAGGTGGTGGAGGCTTTGTCGAAGATGAGTTTGTTGAGAAATTGAGGTTTTGCTTCTGGAATCTCAATTCTATTCCATTGGTCTATATGCCTGTTTCTGTACCAATACCAAGCTGTTTTGATTATTGTAGCTTTATAGTAAAGTTTGAAGTCGTAGTGTGATACCTCCTGCTTTGGTTTTTTTGCTGAGGATTGTTCTGGCTATTCTTGGACGTTTGTGTTTCCATATGAATTCCTGTGTTGTTTTTTCTAGGTCTGAGAAGAATGTTGCTGGTAATTTGATGGATATTGCATTAAATCTGTTGATTGCCTTAAGTAAGATGGACATCTTCACAATGTTGATTCTTCCAATCCATGAACCTGGGATATTTTTCCACTTGTTTGTGTCATCTTTGATTTTTTTGAGCAGTGTTTTGAGTTTTCATTGTAAAGGTCTTTCACATCTCTGGTTAGGAAGATGCCAAGGTATTTCATTTTGTTTTGTGGCTATTGTGAATGGGATTATGCTTTTTATTTGGGTTTCTATTTATTTATTATTGGTGTAAAGAAATGCGATTGTCTTTTGCACATTTATTTTATACCCTGAGATTTTGCCAATGTCCTTTATCAGTGCATGAGGTTTTTGACAGATTCTCTTGGGTTTTCATGGTACACAATCATGTCATCTGCAAAGAGAGATAACTTGACTTCCTCTTTTCCTATTTGGATACTCCTGATCGCCTTCTTTTTTCTGATTGCGCTAGCCAGGACTTCCAATACTATATTGCACAGGAGGGAAGAGAGTGGGCATCCTTGTCTTGTTCCAGTTTTCAGGGGAAATGATTCCAATTTTTGTCTGTTTAGGAGTATGCTAGCTGTGGGTTTCTCGTAGATGGCTTTTACTATTTACATTTTTTCTTTGCCATTCCCAGCTAGTAAAATCCCAACCATGGTAAATTCCAACTCTGTGCCTACTCTATACCTTCATCCTCTCAGAACATCACTGGAAAAATATACCTAGTCGTACTGTCTGGCCACAATTGAAACTGATAACCATTAACCTTAAATATGCTAATCAACAATCATACTACACTGCCACAGTTCAGTCACATCAACTTTTCTGGAAAAGGATCTTACACTTTGGTCACTATCATTAAAACTGCAATACATCCACCTTTCTTCTCCATTATCAATCTTTTGAAGATGCTTATACTTCCCACTTCACTGAGTACACAGGGCCAATGAACTACATAAACCCATTACCACACCTTCTTGCCTCCCTAACAGGTTGTAAGACTTCCCCAGAAGCCCCTCCTTGTTACTTCTGCAGAACAATTTTTCCCCTTCTATTGGTTGATTACTATTGGTAACAGCTTGGAATTCAGAAGAAAGAGAATGGGCAGTGACCGTTAATGGGTGTCAGGTTATTTTGAGTGTTAAAAATGTTCAGAAATTATATTATAATGATAATTATATACATCTATAATTATCTAATTACATTAATTTTATTATTTAAAAATTAATAAATTTCACACTTTAAACATGAATTTTACGATAAATAATCTATATCTCAATAAAGCTTTTTTTTAAGGTAAAATAATTTATGGAAGACAATCTTTGTGATTTCGTGGTTTACAAAACTGTTTTGACAGTACATACACACAAAAATGTATAAGCATTATAAATTAAGTTAGTCTACTTCAAAGTGAAAAATATGTTTTCTCCTCTAAAGTTACTACTACAAAATATACAAGTTACAGACTTGGAAAAAATATTTACAATACACATTTGGTAAAGACACATGTAGAAGATATAAATAACTGAAATTCAATGTTACAAATTAAATAACAATTAAGCAATGAGAAAATGATGGATATTTTATGAAGCAAAATATATAAATCAACAATAAGTAAATAATGTGTTCAAACTATTTGTCATAAAAAAACTATTTGATGCCATTACATGTCAACCAACATAATTAAAGTTAAAAAACAATATAATCAATGAAAGCATGAATATTTGTGAGGATATGAAGCAATTAGAACTCTTATTCATTGACAATGGAAGTATAAAACGGTACCTATTTGGAAAACTATTTACGTGTTTTATAACACTCCACATCACCTTCCTATGACACAAAAATGCCATTTCTTATTTCTTTATCCAAGAGAAATTGTAAACATACATCTCCACAAAAAGACTAGTACAAAGATATTCAGAGCAGCTTTATTTGTAGTAGCCCCAAAATGGAAACATTCTAATTGTCTGCCAATAGGGTAATGATTTTAAAATTTTGTGGCATTTTTAAGCAATGCAATACTATTCAGCAATTAAAATTAATTACCAATATATACAAAAAAAAGGATGAGTCTCAAAACCGTTACATAGAATACCTGAAACCATATGCAAAAGAGTGTAGCTACATGATGTGCTTTATATTAATTTCAACAAGGATAAGTCAGATCTGTGACAATAAAAAAAAAAAAACACTAGATTCCTCTTGATGTGAGGAATTGACTAGAGGGACATGAGAAAAGATTCATATCTGTCAAAATATGCTAAACTATACAAGAGCTCTTCTTTTCATGTAAATTTTACCTCATCGAAATAAAAATAAAAAGTTATCATTTCTCAATTGGGTTAGTGATTAGGTAGAAGTCAGGGTAAAAAACTCTTTATCAGATACTGGAGAAATGCCAATACATATTTTGCAATTGCTAAATATTTTGTAAAAAATTTTTTTATTTGAAGATCTGATGGCCACAGGAGAAAAATGCTAAACAGCTGAATATTAGTGATGTGTGTTGTTTGTAAAATGATACTTATAGCAAAGCATTATATTTTTTAAAAATGGACTCAGTGATGCTTCAGCTGGTTTGAGAGCAGAAACGAATTCAGATCTGGAGAATTAAAAAACTGAGCCTTGCAAGATTGGAAAAGTCAACCTTTTTTTAGATCCCAAACTGGAAGAGGCCTACTAAGATCTTTTAGTTAAACAAAGACTTAGCTATAAACAGGAAGGGGTTGAAGAATAGGGAGATCATTTAACAAGGTTTGAATCCCATGGCTTCATAACAGCTGCTATTAATTTCAGATAGAGAAAGAGGAAAGCAAGGTGTCAAAGCTCAAATAAGTGAATCATCCTAGGTAATTACATCTAGCAAAGAACCTGAGTAGAGTTACAGGTATGAGGTGATTAGATTGATTTGTGCAAGAAAAGAGATGCCTAATAAACCACAGTCTGGCCTAAAAATATCCCCAAACTTGCACTTGCAGAATGTGGTAATAAGAAGTGCATTCTCCAAGGAAGACAGATTCCCTAAAGCCCATTTAAAATAGAGCCATGGACCCCAGGAGGGAAAAAAATAAATGAACAAAAGCTGTGTTCTCTGATAAAAGAGAGTCTATGCTAGTAATTTCCTTCACTCCTAGGTTAGAAAATCTTTCCAAAGTCAATCCCATAAGATTTCCTCCTTGCTATGGACTCTACCAAATGAGTCCCTTTCCCAAATGAGACTTTCAGTGAAGTTTGCAGACCCCCTAGACTTGCTCCTTGGAGAGCAGATCACTTGTCTTTTGTCACTTGTTTGCCAGACTGGGATGTTATAACTGATGAACAGGGTTGTACTCCATTCACAAATCTCTCCAGGACCTCAAACTAGATACCTATTCTAGATGGGGAGTGGTAAATAATCTTGAGATGCAGGCCACACGGGGCTGTGAAGGCTACATTAATGAGTTTAATATTTTACTGAAAAGCAGTGTACTGCCATCGAAAGGTTTTAGCTTACGCGAGGCATGATATATGAAGAATGCCTCTCTAGCTTCAGTGCGCTGAGCGGATTGGAAGTGGATAAGAGTAAATAATAGGCAGTAAATTAGGTTTTATAGCAATCAAGTTGAGAGATGGTCGTAGCTTGTACTAGGCTCGGGGCAAAGGAAATTTAGGATATGGATCAATATGAGAAATATTTGAAAGGTAATGTTATTCGAACATGCTGATGCATCGGAAATGGTAAGTGACAGAGAAGGGATGGCAAGGGAGGGGTTTGAAAATTTAGTTGGATGGTGGTGACATTTGCTGAGTAAACAACTAGAAAATAATTAGGTAGGGGAGTATAGTTTGTAACTGAGCCATGTTGGATATCCCATGTTTGAAGTCTCTTAAAGACTCTAATGCCTTGAATTCAGAAGAAATATCTATCCTGGACAATTTATTTAGATATAATTAGTAAATAAATAATTACTGAGGCTTTAGAATTAAATTAGGTAGCTTGGGAAGAGACTATAGAATAAAAACAAGGAATCCTAGGTAAACAAAAAAATGTCCTGTGAAATATAAATTGTCTAATGTAGCAGTTCTGTAGCACTTAGGTTAAGTTCAGATTGAATTACACATTCATCATATTAAACAACTCTGAAAGGAGTATGGTGCAGTGCTAGTAATTTGAGCTCTGAAAATAAAATATTGTTTTGTCACTGAATAGTTTTCTGCTTTGAGCTTATTATTTTGGGCTTCAGTATTCCCATGGGAAAAATGAGAATAAAACTGAATTGAAGAGCATTAGACTTATACTTTTGAAAAATATCAAAATATCTAATATATAACAAGAGATTTGCTTTTTTAAAAGTAATTTCTACATTGTCAAATCTGTAAACTTAGATATTCTGGGAAAAAAAATAAGCACTTTTTGAAATATTTCAAATATTTCAATATTTGACAATTATATTTGACAATAATGTGACAATTATCACATTAACTTTTTTCAGTAAATTATCAAAGTCATTTTCCTGTCATATTATTTGTAAGATAAGCAAAATATAGCTACTCTTGGCCACAGTTACTCTGAAATATTTCATAAATGTGGCTCATATTATTTGTGCATTTCATCATTCTCTTTTTCTTCCGCTTCTTGAAGAAGGGTAATTAAAATGTCTGGAAAAGAACTTGGACACCAAATATCCACAAAGAGAAAACATTTCTATTGCCAAGTTAGAAAGCAAACTCTCTGAAGCTGAAAAATGCCTTTTATTTTATTCCAAAATTTTAATATCTAAAGAGACCTTAGTTTTCCAAAGTACTTCATATCAGTTGCTGGCTAATAAAGGCTGCTGATTAAAACTCGGAAAGAACATTGAAAGGCACAGTCAGCCAGACATTTGGTCACTTTATTTCTATTAAATATTGATGCTGCCACGGCTTCGTTCTGATGTATGAAATTCAATTTTGCAGTATTTCCCAGAGGGGGCCTGTGGTGTGGAGTTAGGGGAGAGGATCAGGCTAGAAATAGACTTAAGATAATGCAGTGCTATCTCTTCATCACCAGAGAGTCATATATTTAAAATGAGCAGTTACTATGCTACTCCACCAGAGTGGGGTCCAAGGAAGAAGAGCTGGCTGGCCTCAAAACTTCAGGCGATACATGACATCAAAAGGCCTTGAGCAGGCTCCGCCAGCAAGCAACTGGTCACCACTTTGCGAACAATTTGAGGAAAAGATGCAAGACCTGTTGCTAGCCTCTCTGCAGAGAATCACTAGCAGTGCAAAGCAAAATCTTCGGAGCACGTCTACATGCTGAGCTCAGAATTGCATTCACTGTGAAACCTTCACTGTGAAACATCTGCAGCCAGACATCCCGTGTGATGCCGCTTCTCACCACCCACCCCACTCCCTGAGTGGCTGCTAAGAGCATGGATTACGGTTTTCTTTTTTCTTTTTTTTTGGAAACAGGAAAAAAATAGTTCTTCTGTATGAATTTCATCTTGCCAGATAGTAAACTGTCAGCGAATGAGTGATATTAGGACACTTTAGGGGTCCCAAACGACTCATTTTATAGACTGTCTGGGCACATGTGTCTACACACAATTTTTTCTGTTAATTTGCTCTCCCTCAAAATTCTAACCAAACTAGAAAATATTGAACTTATTTCTTCTTTACATTTTTTTTTATTATTATAAAGATGTAGGGTACAATTCAGGGTTAGGTATACAAACGATGATTATGCAGGCACCCTTGTTGATGATGTATGCCCCTCCCTCCCCTAGCAGTTTCCCTCAACTGCCAATCCCACCCCTCTTCTCCTGACAGTTTCCCACTATTGCCAATCACTTTCTTATAGTATTATCATTGTTCAAGTTATGCTGAAAAGGAAAGAAAGCCCTTGGAAAGATTAGAATAGATCTGGTTTTTACCAGGTCTTAATAAAGATATTTTATGTTTCTTTATTCAATTTAGATAACTTTTGCCTTTAAGAATTTATTATTATTATTATTATTATTATTATTATTTTTGAGTTGGAGTCTCACATTGTTGCTCAGGCTGGAGTACAGTGGCATGCTCACTTCTGCCTCAGCCTTCAAAGTAGCTGGAACTACAGGCACAGGCCTTCATGCCCAGCAATTTTTTTTTTAATTTAGTGTAGAGATGAGGTCTCGCCAAATTACCTAGACTGGTCTTGCCCACCTAGGCTCAGGCAATCCTCTCACCCCGTCCCCCCAAAGTGCTGAGATTATAAGTGTGGGCCACCAAATCCAGTCACTTTTAGAAATCTCAATATGAAGTTTGGAAAGCTTTAATCGTACTCTTTGTTTTAGATTTAGATTTTTTTCTTTTTCCTTTCCAACTTAAAATTCTGTATAAAATGCATTTGGTTATATAATTTAAGCATTCGCCTTTTTGTGTATGTGGGAGGGGGATATGTGATACTTTTAATATAGCTAGTTAAGAGCCAATAAGACTATTCACTCATACATTTTCTCTTCATCAATATATTAAAGAGGGTAGGTTTGACTTGCGAGCCTGAAGCCAACCTTTTACTTTGTTCTCAATTCTCTGTTCCATCTCACCGCAGGAGACTCCTCCAGCATTCATCAAGGCTGGCTGAACCCAGCTGGCTGTGCTGAGCTTCCCAGAGTGACTTGGGCATTGGGGACAATCTGGCTCATTACTAGCATCTGACTTTTTGGCCCAAAGAACAAAATTTCATAAGCAACACTTACAAAAGGCTCCATTTTTTTCGGGTGTCCAATTTTCTGACAACCTTCTTTTTGGAAAAAAGATACAGTGTTTTTTCCTCGGTGCAACTTATTATTGCATGGACAATACATCTTTTTTGGAAAGAAGAGCTGTGGAATTTAATGGAAAAGAATTAACAGAAAAAAACCCTCTCAATGATTCAATTGGGGGTGGAGGTAGAGCTAAATCAGCAAATCACTCCAACAAATTCAACATTTAGTTCCCAAGCCCAATTTTCTAAAGCAAACATTTTAAAATCTATGGGTGCCTAGTGAATTGGATTCCAGTCCCATTGAAGCCATTTGTAAAAAGAAAAAGAAAAAAGAAAAAGAAATAAATTAAACTTATCCAGTGCTTTATACCATATCTTTAGTTTGTCAAGAGGGCTTTGTGTTAGCAGAGGGATCTTGCAGCAAATACAAAAGCATATTTTCCTACAATTTGCACAAGACTACAGCATGAATAAGGTAGAATTAAATAATTAAATAGCCTTTCAAATCATGTTGTTCTAAGCAGGTGATGTTTTTACTTTCATATTAAAGGGGTGAGGAACAGAGGAGGTAGGCTGAAATAAAGATAACATAGTGGTTGCATCCAAAACTGTTCTACAGTAATTGTCATTTAAAAACTTCAAGGTGTACATGGCAAGAGAGAAGTCAAGGGCACGAAAGACCAGCACAAAATCAGTAGCAAATGGAAATAAACGTGGCCATGTCAGAGTCAGGTAGCAAACCAGAGTTTCACGGCAGACTTCACACAGAGGGTTTCACACAGAGGGCAGAAAGTGCAGTGGAAAGGATGGAAGAAGAATAGTTCTGGGAAACTAACTGAATCGGTCACCAGAACAGTAAATGGAGTGGCAAAAGCTAAGACCCTTCCAAAGGAAAGCCAGACGGTAAAAATAGTTAGATTTTAATAGACAATACTCTGTCTCAGAGCTACTATCTAAATGCTGGGGTTTGCACATAAAACAAATAACTGAAATGTGAATCCTAAATACGCATTTCCTTGAATTAATTATCCAAAAGAACTCAGTAGCCACAAAGCTAATTTCTATACATGAGTGTCTATATATACATATTACTACTGTATGATGCCTTTTCAGGAAAATATTGTTAGATATTTATGAACCTGTTTTCTGTATCCCACCACTAGAATGAATAAGAGTAGTATTTTCCTCTATCATATTCATGACTGTATTCCCAGGTGGTGGCACAAAATTAGCGTGAATCAGTTCTATAAATATCTGGTGAATGAATCAATTATTAGCTGTCTTCCTTTGGAGTTCTGCTTTATTTATAAAATTGTTAATTGGGTCTCCTAACATTCTTTTTCATACAGCTTCAATGTTTGTTTTACTACATATGAAAACTGAACATTCTCTATCATAGATAGATTAGCACTGTTTAGCAGCAATGGTGGTTACTGCCAAATACCATTTCTCTGCTGGAAATGCATCCAAAATTTTAAGAGCTTATAAAGTTGAAAAAGTGACATATGGTATGATCACATTCAAGAAGAAAGAAGTATAAATTCACAACATTATATCTTTTAAAAAAAACAAGCAAATAATATTTTTAAAAGGAATATTTCTATCATAAAACACCACTCATGCATACTATTCACATTATTTATTAGTTGGCAATATAAATTTCAAGCATTTCAACAAATTATGAGCAGTGTCTTTAGCTTATATAAGCTTCGTAATTTCTAGAGGATTATATATTTCAGCAAACCTACTGTATCATGAGCAAGCAATAGATATTATAAATCTATGCTATTATTTGCCTTTATTTTGGTTCCATATTAGCATACTGTGAGGTAGAGAACTCCTTTTATAGGTATTCTATGGCAGTTGACTATTGCCTATGCCAGGACTGATTCGCAAACCTGATAATTGAATGTAGTTCAGTTATATGTTGCTAAAGAGTTAGAACCTGTGATACTAAACATGACAAAGGAATCAATGCCTCTGAAACAGGGTTAAATGAATTCTTTCACTTAATGGGGTGGAGATTAGGCAGTCCCCATTGATAACTCTACTAAGAAATAGTTGAATGAAACTCAACCACTCTTGGACAAACAACACATTGTTTACTTTTGGGATTTTAACAAGTCAATAAATAACTTCACTACTTTCTTGACAAATACAGAAATTATAGAGACATGGTCTCAGGGTCACACAAATGGAGATCAAAATGCTTAATAGTTGGTCAGATTGTTTGGGAAGCTTGGCTAGACCTATAGTAACAGTGGGCTTCTTAATGCTGTACTGCAGAATCAAATTTATCTATCTTGCCACGCGCCATGCTGAAAACTCTAAGGCTTTTCTAAAGAGGTTGTGCCTCTAACACGTATGAGATGGAGAAGCAATGAAAACCCTGTGGGAATGGACAAGAAGAAACCCTTCGTGTTCTCAAATTCACCAGTCACATATGCCTTTCTCTATCCAATGGGATGGGGACCCAAAAAAGAGCAGGGAAGAGGTCAAGATTACCCTAGAAATTCCTTCCTATAGGAAACTAAGGGATTGAGAGTAAAAGTTACCCTCAGACATCATTACTTCTCTAGATTCCTTGGCGTGTGTTCTTTCCTTATGCATAGCTAGACACATTAAGGATGAATTCTTCCTTTTGTTCACTTTTTTACTTTGTTCTTACTCTTTTGCAATTCTCTTCTCTCTCATTTCATGTTTTTCTGATTTTCAACATAAATTTTATGATTAAATAAGTATTTAAAAATAAATCTGTTCTGTATAGAAAGGTGTTAAAGTACTGAAGAGAATAGGAAATCCCCATGACAAATGCCTAGAGTTGAAACAAAATTAGGGAAAAAACAAAATCTACTATAATTTACTGAAGAGGCAACGGGATCCTTTGCATACTAACATGACCGAATTGTCATGAAGGGCAGAGGTATATGAAGAGCCACAGAGAAGTTACTGTGAAAAACAAAATCTAAGTAAACACTGAAAGAAAGATTCTGCCCCAAACACCTGTCTTGGTATAACAGCCAAAAATATTAAAAATGTATGATCATGGATAATGAAGGTTTTTCATGTGAACCATAATAAAATAATTCAGAAAATGTAGTGTTTCACTATTAAGGCAGAGTATTTGCAACTAGTGGAAAACTTTAGACATAAAAAGTTTATAGCTTTGTAACATTTATTAGCAAAAGTTGCTAATATTAAGAAATAATTTAAGTAGTTTTGAAACATCAAAGATCTTAAAATATCAAAAATTATTTTGCTTTAAAATAGATTTCTTCTGCACACTTATTGTAAAAAAATAGCTTAAATAGTCATTACAATATATGCTTTTTTAGGTCTCCCTACTGTTTTTATAAAGAAGACACTTGATTAACCACCATGTAACAAAAATGCTTTTAAGGACTCAGACCACAGACAGTCTGTCTCCTGCAGTTATGTCACATAACACTTTAAAATTGTGTAACTAAAAGAAAGAGCCTTGAAGATTCTTCACTCCAAATATGAAATAACAAACAATGTCTAGAGTTTGATATGAGCGTAAACTCCAGATTTCACTTTAATATCCATGTCCTGAAGAGCAGATGAGCAAAGCTGGTCAGGAGCGGTCAAGATGGGTAGATGCTCAGACTGACTGGATAGGCACCAGCTAAAGGCTATGAACCGCCACAGATCAAGAACAGGCAGAGAGCAGGACCTCAGGCCGTGAAATGGAGCTTACACAGTATCAGTTCTAACTAAATGGATGAAACTGAAAATAGGGAAAGTAGGAATTTATCATGGGAAGGAAAAACAGGTCAAGGCAGGCAGATAGCAGTAGGTATAAAATTTCTCAAGCGACCTAAAATCCCAAGGGTGGCTGACTCTAGGTCTATATTAATTTTTCTTTGAATATTTTAGTATATTTTGTCAAGCACACGAGCCCATGATTCATAAGTAACTATGGGAAATAATTACATTCAAAGGAAAAGTTAGAAATCTCATAGAAACTATCTACCCAAGCCCTTCTCTTTAAGCAAGCAACATACAGGCACAATGAAAGCTTTTTTTCTCCTCCCCAGAAAAAGAAATGGAATATTCAACTTTCATGCCGGTGATTCTTTTTTCAATGTATTCCATTGCCTTCATGACCTACGCTTTTATTCCATTTTCCAGTGTTTGGATTTTAAAACAGAATTCAGCATCTACTGATTTAGTCCTTTATACTATCTTAGTTTGCTAGTACTCCTGTAACAGAGTACCACAAATTGAATGGCTGAAACAACAGAAGTTTATTGTCTCACATTTCTGGAGTCTAGACATCTATAATCAAAGTGTCGACTGGGTTGGTTCCTTCTGAGGGTTGTGAGTGAAAATCTGGTTCTATGTCTTTCTCCAGGCTTCTGGTGGCTTGTGGGAAATCTTTGGCATTCCTTGACATGTAGATACATCACCTCAGTCACTGTCATCATGTTTGCATGACATTCTTAACTGTGTGTGTATGTCTGCGTCCAAACGTCCCCTATGTACAATTGGATTAGGGGTCTACTTAACTTCATTTTAGCTAATTACCTCTGGGATGATCCTATTTTTAAGTGATGTACTGGGAATTAGGACTTCAGCGTATGAATTTTAGGGGACACATCTCAACCCATAACAATAATTCTGATCACGTGCTTTGCCCACAAAACTTGTGCATGATTCTTGTTTTAGATGCACCCACTTAAGTAGCAGATTGAGAAACAGAATTAAGAACATTAAGTAACCTGGATAAAATGAATACAAGTGATCACAGGTTTTTGTCACCACATAAAATTTCATATTTCTTGAAAAATATTTATTTCCATTTTATAGTACCACTATTTCCTTTTTTTAGCCACCTACTGACTTTACTTATTTTTTCTTGACTTCATACTTAACATTCTCATGACAATGAAATCTAGAAGTCTGCTTTCATGTGACTCTAAAGTTTCCAAATGTAAAGTCCTGCTCTTGATCTCAGAGTCCTCTAACTCTCCGCAATGATTCTCATTAACACCTCCTTCACACTATCTCAGCTCCTTTTCCAGGACACCCAATTTTCTGTCTCTTTGTTTACTTCTTTGACCACACGTTCCTTGTATTGTTTTGTCTGTTTCTCTGCCTCTTCTCTGTTTATATAAATATTTGCTGAATAATTGAATGGATAGATGGATGGATGAACGGAATGAATAAATTTGGAACTTAAGAGCAACAGGAAGGCAGTGAAAATTTTTAACCAAGCTAAAGAATGCAATTAGATTGAGCTGGTTTACTCATATGTGCCCATTTTTTTTTCCCTAACTTCAATTGTTCACACTTCTTTGACAAATTATAATTTCAAAAAGGTATCTTGGTCAAGAACTCATTATCTAATGAGCACTAAAAATACATTACCTCCAGTTCAAGATCTTCAACTTTCTGTCAGCCTCTTCCTCTCTATTTCCATATAGGTGTTCTGAGCTCATTGTCAAGTGTTTTTTTATTTGTTTGTTTTTTATTTTTTGTGGCCTATATTTTCCTGTTCCTGTGATTTTGCTATTGCCATTCTTTCCACTCAGAGTAATGTTTGCAAAGAGTTTACTTATCTTTTCTTTAATATAATTACCGTAAAATCGTTGTCAACTATCTGCTGAAAAAAACAACTTTGTTTTTTATCTGAAATTTTTATTTTCTAAAGGTGGAAAAAAAATCATGTATTTTATTCTAGAGCTTTCTGAGATTACAGTAAATCGTATTAATTCTCTGTGATAAAGGTTTAGAGATTGTTCATTCCATACTGTCATATAGAACTGTACTTTTAAGTTATAAAATTCTTTAACTTAAAAAAAGTTTTATATCTGCCTTTTCTGTTTTTAGGCAAAGAGAACTAATGTATATCAAGTTCAGTAAATTATAAAAATTGTTCTGCTGAGAATAACAACGTTTAGATGACAAACATAAAATATTAGCGATTCAACATCTTTTAAGTTTTAGTAGAAAAGAATATAGAAAATTAAATAGAAGAAAACTTATATTCTTTATACATTTTTTTCACTTCAAAATGACGTTCTTATTATACCATCATAACTGTTGTTGGTTACATTAAAATATTGAAAACTCTTATACTAAGTGTATTGCTACTTGTCCTTGGAGAAGACTTGAAAACATCTTGAGATGAACATTTATGACGTCCAAGATAAAGAGAAAAATAAAGTGCTTTAATTCAAGTTGTTTTTTAAAATTATTATATTTTCTCTGCATGTTCCCTTACTGTGAATTGTGCTTTGAGTATAGGATATCAGAAACTTTGTATAAGTCTTTCGAAAGCAAATAATAATTGAGTTTACATTAGTTTTTAGTACCATGGAATTTGGCAAAATCAGAAAGTGAACAGGCAATTTTAAATAAACTTTTAAAAATTTTAGGACAGTCTAAGATTTATAGAAAAATTGTTTAGATAGCACAGAAAGTTCCCATATGACCCACACTCACTTTACCCCATAAATAACATCTTACATTAACATGGGATAATCATTAAAATTAATGAAACCATTTAATGCAGTATTATTAACCAAAGTTCAAAATTAATTGTTTTTATTTGCTTGCTTGTTTTTACTTAATATTCTTTATCAGTTCCAGGATACCATATTCATATTATATTTTGTTGTAATGTAACCTTAGGCTCACCTTAGCTGTGGCAATCTCCCAGTCTTACTTTGTCTTTAATGACCAAGAGAGTTTCGAGGACTAGTGAACAAGTACTTTGTTTAATGTCCCTCAGCTGTTTCCCACAATCTGGTATTTTCTTGTAATTACACTTGGATGACGTATTTGAGAGAGGAAGATCACAGGGGCAAAGTGCTATTTTCATTACATCCTATCAAGAGCACATGCTATCAACATATTTTATCATTGTTGATATTGGCCTTGCTGAGGTCAACCAGCTGAAGTAGTGTTTCTTAAGTTTCATTACCATAAGGTTATTCCGCACCAACCTTGTCCAATACTGTACTCTTTGGAAGAAAGTTACTATGCACAGACTGCACTTAATAAGTTGCAGTTATGCTCCTTCTTTTTGAGGTTTGAGAGTTATATAAATGATTTGTAAAAAAAATTGCCTGGGAAATGTAACTATTCTTCCCCATTTATTTATTTATACACTTATTTATATCAGTAAGAACTCATGGATATTAGTTCTGTACTTTAGATTTTGATTCAATGACACTTTGTTTATTGTGTTGCTCACGATGTCTCAGTGTAGTAAGTCTTTGGGAGCTTTCAGTTGACTCCTGTGTCCCTTCCGCATACTCCCATCATTGTGGGGTTTTGTTTTGTTTCTGTTTCTGTTTTTAATTTTTTAGTCACTTAATTTTTTTAATTAGTTTTATTTTAAAGATGTGGGGTGCAATTCTGGATTAGGTAAATAAGTGGTCATTGTACAGGAAAAGTTTGGGCTTCCCGTGGGTCCCCACTTCTCCTGGTTTGAGATCAGGTCCCGTTATTGATGTCATGTGCTCCCCCCTCCCCAGCAGTGTCCTGCTTACTCTCTCTCTCTCTCTGATATGTTCAGGAAGCATATTGGATATGTCCTGCACCAGTCTTAGAATGAGCTAATTTTTCAAGAAGTTTTGGGGTTTTTTTAACTGGAGAATACTATTAGAAACCAAAATCTAGCACTTGTTGCTTTGGGGGTATTGTTTCTCCTAATCCCTCTCAGCTAACAAAGCACATTAATCCATTTATATATACATATGTACATACATATGTGCATTTCTATATCTAAACATCTATATCTATACTGAATGAAACATGAGTTCATACCGATGTCTGCCACTCAAAATCTAGTACCACATGGATCATTCTAGCCTCTTCTTGTTGCTTTTTTTGTAACCTTTCAATCCAGCATTGTAAAATCTGGCTACTACCATTTTCCAACTATTTAATTAAGGGTTTAGTTCTTATTACATATATAAAATATATAACAGTCCCAGAATTTTTAACCTGTACCCCCACGGGAAATAGCTTTAACTACAGCACAAAGCATATTTACAATTGCTTTTGTCTTTAGTCTTGCAGAATCCAATCATTTTTATTTATTTATTTTTTATTTTTATTTATTTTTTTTTGAGTTGGAGTCTCACTCTGTCACCCAGATTGGAGTGCAGTGGCCGCTTCCGGCCACCACAGCCTCGACCTGCTGGGCTCCGGCGATCCTTCCACCTCAGCCTTCCGAGTAGCCGGAATTACAGGCATGCGCTACCACGCCCGGCTGATTTTTTGATTTATTGTAGAGATGAGGTCTCGCCGCCCAGGCGGGCCTCGAACCCGCGGGCTCAGGCAATCCACTCACCTCAGCCTCCCAAAGCGCGGGATTACAGGCTGAGCCACCGAGCCCGGCTCCAATCATTTTCAAAGTTACCTAGGTCAGCAACTTTTCATTCCACCCATTTCATTTAGGTTGTTTTATGTATTTGTAACAGTTAAACTGTCTTGTAGAGTCTGCATTTTATCCTGGTATCCCTCAACTTACAATTTTTTATGATTTGGCATATGTTTAGGATCTCTTTGGGACATGAAGGATTTTTACAAATGCATAAAGTCATATATCTGTCATCATAGTATCATACAGAATAGTTTGATAACTGTAAAAAATATATATCTTGTATTTTAAATCATCAATCCTTCCAATCTCTCCTCAAGTTCCTGGAGGCCTGAATCATTTTACTATCTTTATGGCTTTACCTTTTTAAGAATGCCATAAAATTGCAACCACACATATGTAGACTTTAAATTGGCTTCTTTCACTTATGAATATGTGTTTCTGTTTCCTCTATGTCTTTCTGTGGCTTAATATCATTAATTTTATTCCTTTGTATGGATATTACACAGTATGTTTTATCCACTCACCTATTGAGGACAAATTGGTTGTTTTTAGGTTTTGGCGATTATGAATAAAACTGTTATGTATATTCATGTGTGGGTCTTTGTGTGAACATAAATTTTCAGTTTAGTTAGGCAAATACCAAAGGACTTAATTGCCAGAGTCTATGGTAAAACCATTTAGCTTTGTAAGAAACTTCCAGTCTGTTTTCAAAGTGACTGTACCATTTTGCATTTCCACCAGCAATGGATGAGAATTCCTGTTGCTCCACATCCTTGCGAGAAATTTGCATTTCTAGTTTATTGGATTTTATCCACACGAACTGGTGTTTAGTTGCATCTCATTATTGTTTTAATTTTCAATTACCTGGTAAAAAATGTTAAGCACATTTTCATATGGTCATTTTAAATCACTGTCTTCTTTGGTGAGGTGTTTTTTGCTTGTGTGTATTTTAGATACAAATGCTTTGACAGATATGTGCTTTACAAATATTTTCTCCCAGGGTGTAACTTGTCTTTTCATTATCTTAGCAGTGTTCTTCACAGAAGTTTTCATTTTAGTAATATCTACCTTATCATTTTTTCTCTCGTGGATTATATTTTTGCCTTTATATGTAAAATCCATCACCAATCACAAGGTTAAATTGGATTTCTCTTGTATTTATTTCTAGAGGTTTTATTGTTTAGTAACTTACATTTAAGTTTATTCTTAAGGTTAATAGTCCATTTTGAATTCAGTTTTGTGTAAGATATAAAGTCTGAATCTAGGTTCATTCTATTTTTTTTTATATGGACATTCACTTGTTCCAGTTCAATTTTTCAAGATTGTCCTCTCTCCATTGAAATGTCTTTCTTCTTTAGCAAATATCAGTTAACTCATATTGTATGTCTATTTTGGGGCTCTTTATTCTGTTCTAATATCACATTGTCCATATTACTGCAACTTAACAGTAATTCTTGAAAGCAAATAGACAAATTATCCAACTTTGTTCTCTTTAGAATCATATTGGTTATTTTAAAGCTTTGCCTTCCTATATAAATTTAGGTCATAATTTTGATACCTATAAAATAATGCACTGAAATTTTTATTAAAAAATACTTAAACTGTAGATTAAAATAAAAAGAATTGCTATCATAACAATATTGGGTCTTTCAATCTATAAATACAGAATATCTCTGTATTTATTTTATCTTCTTTGATTTTCTATAGTTTTTGTTTATATTATCTGCACATATTTTGTCCAATTTTTACAGACATTTAACATTTTAATGCTACCTATTTTAAAATTTAAAATTCTAATTGTTTATTGCTGATATGTAGGAAAACAAATAAATCCTGTATATTAACTTAGTATCCTATAACCTTGCTGTAGTTGGTTACCAGTTCCAAAAGTTTTGGTCAATTCTTTGGAATTATCTAGGTTTTGGCAATTAAGAAAAAACCTGTTATGTATATTCATGTGCAGGTTTTTGCATGAACAGAAATTTTCAGATTAATTAGGCAAATTCCAAAGGACATAATTGCCAGAGTCTATGGCAATCTCATGTCATCTGAAACGAAAGGAAGTTTCATTTATTCCTTTCCAGTGTGTGTACTATCAATGTGTATACATCTTATATCCTCTCTTTTGTCTTATTAACTACCTAGATATAATATGATGTTAGAGTGGTGAGAGAGAGGGCATCCTTGTTATTGATTATTTGTTTGAGAAGGTATCCATTGTCTCACAATGAAGTATACTATTTCTAAAGTTTTTGTAGATTATTTGTTAAATTTTATTTGATTATAGAGATAGGGAGTACAGGTGAGGATTAACTCCATAGGTAGGCAACAAGTAAGTGATGCTTGGGCTTCCAACTGGCCCTGACATGTGCCTTTCTCTCCCTCCCTCCCCTAGCAGTGTCCTGTGACTATCAACCCCTCCCTTGTGCTAACTAGTGTTCAGGGCCCATTTCAGTGTGAGAACATGTGTTGTTCAGTTCTTTGTTTCTGTGAGAGACCACTTAGTATAATGAACCCAGCTCCATCCAATTTACTGCAAAGTCCATGATTTTTTTCATCTCTATGGCTGTGTAATATCCCATCATATATATGTACCACGTTTTCTTTTTCAAGCCCACTTTCAATGGGCAGTAAGGTTGATTCTATGTTTTTGCTATTGTGAATAGTGTGGCAATAAAAATATGGGTGCAGTGTCTTTTTTTTGTAGAATGATTTATGTTTCTCCGGTGATATTCCTAGAAGAGGGAATACTGGACCATACGGAAGGTCAATTTCTAATTCTTTTAGGAATCACCACACTGCTTTCCATAAAGGCTGAACTAGCTTGCACTCCCACTAACAACATAGAAGTATTCCCTTTTCTTCAAACCCTTGTCAACATCTGTCATTTTTTGACTTATGAATTATGATCATCCTTACTGGAGTTAGGTGGTATTTCACTGTAGTTTTGATTTCCATGTATCTAATGATTAGTGAGGCTGAGAATTTTTTTCATGAGTCTGTTGGCTGCTTGTAAATCTTCTTTTGAGAAGCGCATGTTAATGACCTTTGTCAACTTTTAATGAGGTTGTTTGTTTTTTGGTTTTGGGTTTCTTTTCCTTTCACTTTGTTTGAGTTCCTTGTAGATACTGGGTGTTGGGCCTTTGTTGGATGAATAATGTGCAAATGTTTTTTCCCCATTCTGTGGGTTGTCTGTTTGCTCTCTTGATGGCTTCTTTTGCTGTGCAAAATCTTTTCAGTTTGATGAGGTCTCACTTATTTATCTTAGCTTTTATCACATTCACTTTTGTGTCCATGGTCAAGAATTTGTTGCCTACTTTGATGTATGTACATAAGGGAGTTTCCTATATTTTCTTCTAGAATTCTTATAGTTTGAGGTTTTACATTTAGGTCTTTAATCCATTTTGAGTTTATTTTTGTATATGATGATAAGTAGGGGTCCAGTTACATTCTTCTGCTTGTGGTCAGTCAGTTTTCTCAGCACTGTTTGCTAAAATATGGTCTTATTTCTCTAGTGGTTGTTATTGGTGACTTTGCCATAGAAGAGTTGGTTGGGAGACCATGTTTTTCCTTCCAGAATCTCTGTCCTATTCCTTGGGTCTATGTGCCTATTCTTGTACCAATACCAGGCTGTTTTGGTTGCTATAGCCTTATAATAAAGTTTAAACTCTGGAAGTGTGATACCACTTGCTTTGTTCCTTTTGCTGAGGATTGATTTGGCTATTCATGCTCTTTTTTGTTTCCATATGAATTTCTGTATTATTGTGTCCAGGTATGAGAAAAATGATGCTGGTAATTTGATGGATATTGCACTGAATCTGTAGATGGACTTGGGTAGAATGGACATTTTAATGATATTGACTCTTTCAGTGCATGAGCATAGAATGTTTTTTAATCTGTTTGCATTATCCTTATTTCTTGGAGCAATGTTTTGTAGTTCTCATTGCAAAATTCTTTCACTTCTTGGTTAGGTGGATGCCAAAGTATTTCTGTGTGTGTGTGTGTGTGTGTGTGTGTGTGTGTGTGTGTCTACTGTGAATAATATTGTGCTTTTTAATTGGTTCTCTTCCTGCTTGTTGCTGACATATAGAAATTTAAATGTCTTTGATTTAGTACTCCAAGATTTTACCAAAGTTGTTTAGCAATGCAAAGAAGCTTTTGACAGACTCCCCTTAGTTGTCTATGTGTAGAATCATATCATCTGTGAAAAAGGGATAGCTTGACTTCTTATTTGGATAACCCTGATTTCCTTCTATTGCTTTATTACTCTGGCTGGGACTTCCAACACTGTGTTGAATAGGATGGAAGAGAGTGGACATCCTTGTCTAGTTCTTGTTCTCAGGTGGGATACTTCCATTTTCTGCACAATAAGTAATATGTTGGCAGTGAGTTTGTCATAGATGATTCTTACTGTTTTGAGGAATGTTCCTTCTATGCCTAGGTACACAAGAGTCTTTTTCAGGAAGGGATACTGGATTTTGTTGAATTCTTTTTCTGGTTTTAATAATATAATCATGTGGTTCTTGGTTTTACATCTGCTGATGTGTTGAATTACATTTATGATCTTGAGAATGTTGAGCTGGCCTGCATCCCAGGAATGAAGCCCACATGGTTGTGGTGGATGATCCTTGAGATGTTTTGTTGGACCTGATTTACTAGAATCGTTTGTAGGATATTTGCGTCTATGTTTGTCAAGGAGACTGGCCAGTAATTCTCTTTCCTTGTTGGGTATCAATATGATATTGACATCATAAAATGAGTTGGGCAACATACCATCTTTCTCAATTGCCTGGAGTACTTTCAGTAAGATTGGTATCAACTCCTCCTTGTGTGACTTGTAGAATTCAGCTGGGAAGTCATCTGGTAAGGGTTTTTGTTGTTGTTGTTGTTGTTGTTGCTGCTGTTGTTGTTGTTGAGAAAATTTCTTATGACTGAATTGACTTCCGGGATGGTTTTTCATCTGTTTAGAGTTTCAATATCTTCTTGTTTTTACTTTGGAAGGTTGTATGATGTCAGAAATTCCTCCATTTTCTTTAGGTTTTCAAGTGTATTTGCATACAAGTGTTCATAGTAATCTAATCTCAGATAATCTTTTAAATGTTTTCTGAGTCAGTTATGACTTCACCTTTGTGTTTCTAGCTGTGTTTATTGGGGCTTTTTTTCTCTCTTTGTAGGTCCATCTGGCCAGGGGTCCACAAATTTTATCTATCCTTTCAAAGAACCAGTTTTTTGTCTTGTTTATGCTTTATATAATATTTCTGCCTTCTATACCCTACAATTGTGACTTTAATCTTGGAGATCTAAATTCTTCTGCTGAAGTTAGAATTTAAATGACTTTGGTTTTCCAATTTCCTTAGGTTTGACGTTAGACTGTTTACTTTTGATCTTTCTGTTTTATAGATGTTTGCAGATAGTGTTGTGAATACTCCTCTTAACACTGATTTCATGGCATCCCAGCAATTGTGATAAGATGTGTATTGGTTTTTGTTTATTTCCAGGAATCTTTTTATTTCTGTCTTGACTTCCATGTTAACCCAGATGTCATTCAGCAGCATATTGTTTAGTGTTCATGTCTTTGTGTATTTGGGGGGAATCTTTTTGGTGGCAATATTAATTTTTATTCCACTGTGATCTGAGAAGATACATAGTATTATTTAGCTCTTTTGATATTTGTTCATCCTTGATTATGTCCAATAATGTGATTGTTTTTTGGAGTATGATCCATGTGCTGATGAGTAGAATGCATACTCTATATTTGTTGGGTGAAGTGTTCTGTAAATGTACATTAAATCCATTTGATCAATGTTAAGTTGAGGTTCCAGATCCCCTTATTGCTTTTTGCCTCAATGATCTGTCTAAAACTGTTAATAGAGTATTTAGATCTCCAAGTATGATTGTATGAGAATCAATGTATTCGTGTAGTTTACTAGTAGTTGTTTTATAAAACCTGATTTACTTGTGTTGATTACATATATGCTTAGGAAGGATGTATCTTGCTGATGAATTGAGCCTTTTATCATTATGTAGTGTCCTTTTGCGTCATTTTTAACTTTTGATGGTTTAAAGACTACTTTGTCTGATATCACAATAGCTACACCTGCTCTCTTCAGGTTTTTATTCACCTAAAAGATCATTTTCCAGCCTCCAACTTTGAGTCTGTGTGTGGACTTTGAGTGAGGTGAGTTTCCTGGAGGCAGCAGACTGTTGGACTATGCTTCTTTATCCAGTTTGCTACTCTATTTCCCTTGGTGGTGCCTTTAGATCATCTACATTCAAATTGATTTTTCGAATGTGAGTGTTTATTCCTATCATAGGGCTCTTTGTTTATTTCTGTCATAGGGATTGCTGTGTTTCATTTTTTTTATTTTTATATGTGTATGGTTTTATTTTTGTGAGTGCACTGTGTGCTCTACTAACTGTATTTTTGTGATGGGTACAACCATTTCTGTTAAGAGGTGCTTAACAGTTTCTTAAGCATCTCTTCTAGGACTGGTCTGGAGGCAGCATATTCTCTTAGGGATTGAATGTCTGGAAATAATTTTAGTTCTCCATCACTGATTAAGCTTAGCTTGGTGGGGTAAGAAATTCCTGACTGAAATTGTTTATTTCAAGAATGTTAAAAATTGGGCTTAATTCCCTTCTGGCTTGTAGTGTTTCTGCAAATAAGTCTGGAATGATTCTCACAGGTTTTCCCCTATAAGTAGTCTGGCCTTTCTCTCTTGGTGTCTTTAGAATTTTTTTTCTTCCATGCTTATTTTGTGAAGGCAAATTGCTATTTGCCTTGAGGATAGTCTCTTCATATAATACCTTGAGGGGGTTCTCTGAATCTCTTGTGCTTGGATGTTTGCCTAGCAAAATATGGGAAATTTGCTTGGATGACCATATGAAATGCTTATTCTGTGACATTCTCTGTTTCCCTTTCTGCTCCAGGAATACTAATCAGGCATAGATTTGGATTCTTGACACAGTCTCATGTATCTTATAAGCTTTGCTCCTTCTTTTTGAAGCTTTTGTTCAGATAGAGCTTTTGTCAGATAGAGTTAAATCCATATATTGGTTTTCAAGCTTTGAGATTCTTTTCTCTGCCTGGTTGACCCTGCTCCCTATACTTGGTACTGCATTCTTAATTTCCAAGGTAAAGTTTTCCATTTCTGTCATTTCAAAATAGACTTTCTGAAATTGACCAACCTCTGTACTTTTACTTCCTGTATGATGTCAGTGAGGTTCATTTCTAGTTTCTCTTGGTTCCTGTTTATTTTTGCTTCCATTCTGATTTCTGTGGCTGTCATCTGAGGCAGTTCATTCTGGGGGGTTTCCATTGCTGTAGTCTTTTAGCTGCTTTTTTGAACATTGTCTCTTTAGGACTCTGAGATTTACCCGTATTTTTGGTTGATTTTTTTTCTCTTTTGTAACAGTCCTCTCTTCACTCTCTATTTCTTCTTTTGATTTGTTTCTCTGAAACTCTTGAATTACTCTCTGTTCTAGGGCCCTTTCTGTGGTTCATTATAATCATTCAGTGAGAGAGAGGGGGCATTCACTTCTGCTCCTTGCTCCATCCTGTGGCAGGCTTCTGTCACTGTAGATTTTTTTCTCCTGCTGCTAAACTAGTTTGACCAGCTTTCAACCCTTGCTGCTAGCAGGCTGCTAGCACTCTGTGGAGAGTTGGGAGATGGGTCCCCTGTTTGCTGTCTGCCATTTACAGCCAAGGATCCTTCCCGCTGAGAAAGCCTTGAGGTGTCTTTTGTGTCACTTCCTTTCAAGTCCTTGAAAGATGGGTCTTCCTTTCACTTCTTTTCAAGTCCTCACTCTGCTACTTAAATAGAGTCAATTCTCTGCTGAAGAGGAGAGCATGAGCTCCACCCTACAAAGAAGCAGGAATTGAATGTGGTTCTTCCTGATCTGACTGGGAAGATGACCATCAGTCACTGGTGGTGGGTGTCAGCTGAGTTTACATTATAGGTGGGCTTTCCCTGCCTATGTGTTGGGCAACCTAGCAGAAGTCACACTCATGGAAGCTGACTAGGCATGGATTTTCTTCCCCTCATTCTGCTTGGGCTGTGGTTGCCCAACACTGTGCTCTCCCCAGGACTCCTCCCACATGGGATAATGACCCATGAACAGATGTGAAAGGTAAGCTGTGCCAAAGCATCTTTGTCTAACTCATCCACCTTCATTCACTAGACAGGGTTTCAATTCCTGTGCAAGCTTGTTGCATGGCAGATGATGGGGGCACCCACATTGCCTCATCTGCTGTCACTTTCTGGTCTCTGTGTTCACAGATACTTTTTCTAGGTGCAAGATGTTTCACCTGTCCAAAAGTGTTTGAGGTGTCTCTGTCTGTAGATGACTGGGTCCCTACTTTCTGCCTTACTCGGGGAAAGAGGCCTGGTGCATTGCTCTATAGTGGCCATTTTGGAAAACAAGATTTTGTAGATGCTTTTTACTAAATTCATGACATTTCTATTTTTACCATGTTTGCTGAGAGTTTTGTTATGCATAAGTGTTGGATTTTGTGAAATGCATTTCATCATGTATATAATTTGAGCAGTAATTATTTTGTCTTGTTTTTGCACTATGAATGTCATATTATTTCAAAATCAAATTATATTGTTTTTATCTCACATTGCTTGATCTCTTATTATGTACCATACACTGTGTTTATGGATTTTAGCTTACGTTCATTTAATGTACCCAACATCTATGCATTTGCTATTTTATTGGTAGCAATGTGAGACTCACAGAAGTCAAAACAAATTCTCTTTTTTTATCCCTTTCTCATCTTCCCTATCTGTATTCGTTCCCTATTTTAACATATCATAGCCCATGGCCTGATATGGCTAATGACTCCCAAATTTATATTTCCAGTTTTAATCTATTCTCTGAGATTTGTTATAACATCAATAATCATACTCCAGGCTAGCCACCGTGGCTCAAGTCTGTAATTCCAACACTTAGGGAGGCTGTGGCAAGAGAATTGCCTGATGCCAGGGGTTCAAGATCAGCCTGGGCAACTTTGTGAGACCTCGTCTCTTCAATTAAGATTTAAAAAATTAGCCAGTCATGGTGGCATGCGCTTGTAGTTCCAGCTACTTGGAAGACTGAAGCAGAAGGATAACCTGAGCCCACCAGGTCAAGACTGCAGTGGCTGTGAGCATGCCACTGCACTCCAGCCTGGGTGACAGAGTGAGACTCCAACTCGAAAAGAAAAGAAAAAAAAAGAATAATAATCATAATCCACATTTTGAATTGATAGTTTAAAAAGCATCTTGAACTAAGCAAGTATCACAGAGAATTTCAGGTCACCTTCTCCATTATCAACCCAATTGGAATATTTTTCATTTTTGTTTTGTTTTGTTTTTTAATGCTGCTGTTGTTCACCAATTTTCACAGAATTAAAGGAGTCTCTTTCATTTCTTTCTTTTTCTCCTATTCCACATTCAATTCCTCTGAGGATAGAGTGAACTCTGTCTTCAGAATATGTCGCAAATGTAACTGTTTCTCATCATCTCAGATGCTCCTATGTTAGAACAAGTTGTAATCATCTCCTGCCCTGACTACTGTGATGGAATATTACTTTTTTTCTCTGATTTCACATTTGCCTACTACAGCCCACTCTGGGCACACCAACTCAAGTGATCTTCCTAAACTATGAATCAGATCACATTATTTCAAAAAATCTTTTCATTTCACATCAACTTAGAAATCAACATTGTGTCCTGTCCTACGGATCCTTGCCTACCTCTGCAGTTTTTGCTTGCACTTGACAAATCTGTTTGTGACTCAAGGCATTTGCATGTGCTGGCTTATTTTTGTGAACTGCTATTCTCCAGGATTTTTGGTATGGCTTGCCCTTGCCCTTTATATAAGCCTGACCTTGAATGTCACTTTTCCCATGATTACATTATACACAAACACTGGCACATTTTGATCATATTTTTTGAAATTTTTATAGCACTTTTCACTACCCAAAGTGTAGCATATATTAATTTTTGACCACATATGCTCTGCCTTTGAAAAGAGCTGAGAAGACAGGAATACTGTCTGTCTTGTTCATTATGATATCTCTAGTGCCCTATAGTAGATGTATAGTAAATATTGGTTGAATACATAAATTTGTTGTCCGTAAGTGGTAGAACTTGGACACAAAATTAGATTTTCCAGAACTGATGTATTTAATCTCTGTGAAGAGGATGATTGAAATTCTAGCAGCTGCAAGTAGTTCTAATTATAAGCAAAATCTCCTATAAACAAGTTAGAATTGTCTGCATTTTCTCCCTACCATCCTTGCATCCCATTTCTTAGAAAGTACATTTTATCCCTATTTGATAATAAATCATCTCTTTTTCTTCAATTGCAGTTTTACATCTATAACCATAAGATTTCTCTTTCTTTCTTTCTTTCTTTTTTTTTTTTTTTTTGCGTTGCAGTCTCACTCCATCACCCAAACTGGATTGCAGTGGCACACTCCCGGCCACCGCAGGCTCGACCCGCTATGCTCCAGCGATCCTTCCGCCTCAACCTTCTAAGTAGCTGGAACTACAGGTGCGCGCTACCACGCCCGGCTAATTTTTTATTTATTGTAGAGACAATGTCTCGCCAAGTTGCCCAGGTGGGTCTTGAACCCGCGGACTCAGGCAATCCACTCACCTCGACCTCCCAAAGCTCTGGGATTACAGGCTGAGCCACCAAGCCCAGCAAGATTTTTCAAGAGTTACATTTTTCTTCTGTTAATTTTAATTATCACTAAAAATGCCAAAATTTAACCAACATTTGAAACAGAACAATTTCCCCAGTGTTTTAGTCCATTTTCTACTGCCATAAAAGATGACCTGAGACAGGGTAATTTATAAAGAATAGACATTTATTTATTGGATCACAGTTCTAGAGGCTTGGAAGTCCAAGATTGAATGGCTGGCATCTAGAGAGAGCCTTCTTGCTGTATCATCCTGTAGCAGAATGCAGAGGGCAGAAAGGCAAGAAAGAAGAAGAGGAGTTAAGATCTCCCATTTATAAAATGCATAAATCCACCAATGAAGGTACAGACCTTATGTCCTAATCACCTTCAAAATGTCTCACCTTTTAAACTATTACAATCACAATTAAATTTTAATATGAGTTTTGGAAGGGACAAACGTTCAAACCACAGATAATTAGTATATGAAAGCACAAGGTGTTCACTTATCATAGTACCTAATTTTTTAAATTTTGTTTCAGGGGTGCACGTGCAGGTGTGTTACACTGAAATATTGTGTGATGGGACAGGCATGGTGGTTCACGCCTGTAATCTAGCATTATGGTAGACTGAGTTGAGAGGACTACTTGAGGCCAGGAGTTTGAGAGCAGCCTAGACGACATGGTGAGATCTCGTCTCTACTGAAACTAAAAAAAATTATCTGGGCGTGGTGGCACATACCTGTAGTCTCAGCTACACAGGAGGCTGAGGGTGTAGAATTGCCTGAGTCCAGGAAGTGAGGCTGCAATGAGCCATGTTTATGCCACCACACTGTAGCCTGGGTGACAGAGGGAGACTCCAACTCAACAAAAAAAAAAAAGAAAGAAAAAAGAAGGAAAGGAAAAGAGGGAGGGAGAGAGGAAGGAAGGAAGAAGGAAGACTGCATGACGGTGAAGCTTGGGCTTCTGTTGAGCCCATCACTCAGTTGGTGGATAGATGTGGTACCCAGTAGGTAGTTTTCAACCCTTACGCCCCTCTTCCTTCCCTCTTTGAGATTGCTCCAGTGTCTGTTGTTCCTATCCTTATTTAGCACTTAGATTAAAGATCCTAAATCAACCTATCAATCTTTTCCTTTACAATTTTTTTTTATTTTTTACAGATTTGATCATATTTAATTGAATTCACTTCAGAATGAGGGAAAGGGGAGTATACAAGGGCAATATGTGGCCTGTTAGTCTAAAAATGCAAGAAAGGTTGTCTTTAGATAGCAGAATCAAAGCATCAGCTACAGGGTAAAACAAGCACATAAAGGAAATTTCTTTCAAGTGTAAAAATATGTGGCCAACAAGGTCACATTCAAAAATTAAAATGGGTGACTTGACCTTGATTACTGATACCATTTTTCAATAAAAGTAACCAGAATTCCTTGAAGAAATAGCTGATTTGGGGACTGCAGCAGAAAATATACAATATGAGCCTGGAGCATCTTGATAGTAGCAGGGAAAAGAACACTCAAAACGAAGGGAGTGTGTCAGAGGAATGTGGGAGTTAGAAATATTTTGGATTTCAGATTTTTTTTCAGATTTTGAAATATTTGCAGATATAAAATAAGATATCTTGGAAATGAGACCTAAGTCTAAACATGCAATTTATTTATGTCTTACATATACCTTATACACACAGCCTGAAGAAAATCTTGTACAATATTTTTAATAATTTTGCATGTGACACAAAGTTTGTGCCATCAAAAAGCAGAGGTGTCACTCTCTTAGCCACCTCTGTGGAAAATCTATGGTTGTTTGGCATCACAAAATTTTTTAAAAAGTTGATTTACACTGGCAGGTTTTTTTTACCCATTTATTTCTTAACACCATCATAACATCTCAAGACCAAAATAGTCACCTCTCATCTTCCAAAGACTGCCAATGGGTTTTAATAAAATTTATTCTTCTGATAATCTGACTTTTTTGTTTACCATATATCTACACTTTCTTCTTATGTTTCTTATGAATTCTGATGCTTTCATGTTTTCTTCTTTGGCAAATTCTAATAAAAATAAAGCAAAAGATTGATAAGCCTCTGTTTCCATAAAATGAATAATTATTTTTTACTTAAGTAATATTTTAATTTGATAAAATTTAGTCATGTAGTTTATACTGAACACGTTCAATTGTATCCTAAAGAAAAACACAATCTAGTCGAGAAGTTAGGCACTTAGAAAATAAAGATAATGTTATAAGATGTAAGTTGTGTATTATATAACAATAAAAGTTGTACTAAAGACAATCTTTAGTTTGTTGAATAAATAATACAAATTATAGTGATGGGAACATTCAAAAATTTTGGATTATAAAATAATTAACAAGAAATAGCAAATTAAAGTCAAGATTTGAAAATGGATCGAGTTAGAGAAACTGGAAAGATTAAGTTGAATCACTCAGTTGGGGGATTAATGCTTAGTTAAAAAAGTGACATATATGTTTAAGGAATGAAAATACAGAACAGCTCATCTTTAATATTTAATGGGTATATAGCAAATATTTGTTGCTTTTAGGCTGCTCAGCATTTATTGTTACGCTTTGTTGAGTATTAATATTTTTGCACTAAATTAATTAATAGCTGTTATTTATAATCTTTGTAAGAATGTAAATCAAAGTACCTTATATGTTCCTCATCAAACAGTGAGCACATAACTCAAACTACAATAAATGAGCTGTAGTTTTGTCTAGGATGGGCCTTTAGGACTTAAATTATTTAAGGAGAAAAACAAATAACAGTAAGCACATATTATTTCAGGAAAAAAAACATGATTATATAGACAAGTAATTCTTGTTAGCTAGATTGAAACAAGAGTCCTGAATGGGAGATTAAAGTGTTTAGGTTTTATTATACAATAGCTGAACATAAATATTATTTTATTTATTATTTATTTTATGGATCAAATTATTATATTAAAAAGACTGAACAGCATTTAACCATCGATCAAAGAGGAGAAGAGTTAAAAGTAAGTGAAAGCAATTAGAAAACTGAAAAACTGAATGTTGGCAACTGAAATGAAAAACAATTGGGCTGATAGACATGAAAACATGACCCAACAGAATTTGGTGAACTGATTGAAGATTTCAGAGTAATGGGGAATATCATAGACAACAATGTATGTATTTATCTATATATTTCTACATTCAATGTTCTATTTCCATTGCACAGATTTTTTGGCAGGTACCATATTTCAAACATTCTAGTTTAAAAAATTTGAAGATTATCCATAGTAGGAAAAAGTAGTATGATGAGTTATTTGAATATCTTAGCAAGAATAAATGGATCTTGATCTCTACCTCAAAAGACAAATCCACATGGATATTCTACCTAAATAAAGCTTCCAGAAGATGACAAAAAAATAAATCTTTTTCACCTTAGTGTAGGAAAAAGTGTCTTGAGTTAATATAAAAGACACTAACAGAATAAGATTGATTGATTGACTTTATTTAAATTTTGAATTTCTGTTCATCAGAAAATGTCATTAAAGGAATAGAAAGACAAGCAACAGAGACCACAGTAATATTTGCAAACTATATATTTAAAGTTATAGAGGGTATGCAACTACTAATCGTAATCATATACATAGTCTATAACTCAATAATTCCAATTTAAAGCTGCAGTATTCTTATATATGTTATATATGTTTAAAACATATATAAGAATACTTAATTATAAGAAGAAATATTTGTGATACAAGCTAAAAATTGGAAACAATGCAAATCTTATTCAGTTGAGTGGATAAATACCTTTTACTATATTCATACAATAGAATAGCAAAAAAAAAACTTTAAAACATTGCTCTATACAAAGACATATTTATTAAAACATAATATTAAACAAACAAATCAAACCCCAAAGAGTACATACTGAAAGGCTGCATATATTTATAGTACAAAAATAAATTAAAATATGCTCTGGTGAAAAGTCTGAACAGTGGTCATGTGAGGAGACAGAATTACAGGTAGAAGTTACAATGAATTTTTCTGGAGTATTAGCAATATTATCTGTTTTTGTCTGGTTGTAGTTCTATGAGTGTGCTCACGTATTATTTTACACTCTTCTGCCTGATTTGTTTCAAGAAAATATTTACTTAAAGAAAGATGGCAGTGGCTACACAGTTGCATGTGTGTGTTTTTAAATTTATCTGAATCTTCACATAAAAATAGAATGAGCAGAATATGAAAACAAACTTCTTTGACATTTAAAACAAAACTAGATGAAAAGGTATATCATACTATGAATGCCAATATGTAAGTCAGTGGTGACAAATCACCAACAGACTTGAAACCTACGCGATGTCTGTTCTTTGTGGATGAATAGAAGAAAGCAACAGGGTGTCTTTCTGTTCATTTACCAATTTTCATAACAATGCATGGATGTATTCTTGATATGTTATTGCTCATCTTTCTAAAGTTTTCATCTATAAAATGTCTCCATAATTTCACAATGTTGTAAAAAAGTTTAAAATCCAAGAAAGAAACAATCGTGTAACTTATAAATATGTAATTCTTTTTGTTCTTTTTACCCAGGATTTAATCTCAGGCAATGAATATCTTATTTTCTAACAGACATATTCTTAGTAAAGTTCCATGGTGGGAATGATTGAATCCCTTATGCTTTCAGATATTGATTAGTATTTGTCAGGGGGACAACAGAACACAGGGAATTTTCACAGACATCCTCAAAGCTCTTCCAAATTGTACTCGTGCCTTAGTACCAAAGTCAACACTTGGTAATGGCAGTACTTGACCTGTAAGTACTCATGATTTTCTATTTTATTTTGCCGTTATTGCATGATAAAATACCTCAATGCCTGCTATTTAAAAATCGTTATTGTGATTTTTTGAGTCAGGAATTTATAAGACAGAAAAAATATCTGGGGCTACAGCTGGAAGACTCTGGCTAGGAATAAATCAGTGGTGGGAAACCTGGACTGTGTGAAGATGAGGAAGCCCACAGGCAGTCATCTGTATTGTTTTTTATAATCTAGCCTTGGAAATGCTTAGTGGCACTCCTAGTGTATTCCATTCGTTACCAGGGAATCACTAAGGTCAGTCCAGAGAACCTTGAAATAATTTGTGCTCATGTACAAAACCTCCACAATAATTTTAATAGATTTTTGTGAAGATACAAATGCCTTTCACCACATCATATTAACTAGATCTACTAATTTTTTTCTCTTTTTATTTAAAACGTTTTATTACAAGAGAAGCAGATACTCAGAAAGTTGGGTACACACAGAAAAATATGCAAAAGAATGTTACTGATTCTTATCATCTTGAATATTCACTAGTAACAGGCTGCCAATAGTCTTTTCTAGGTTAATTTTTTAAAATTATTTTTATTTTATATATTTTTTTTAAGAGACTGATCTCACTATGTTGCCTAGACTGGTTTCCTGGTCTCAAAACCATCCTCCTGCCTCAGCTGCCTAAGTAACTCAGATTACACATGAGTCACTGCACCTGGCTCCTTTTTTAAAAAAAAATTTCATAATTGAGTCATCCTCAATATCTGTAGAGATTTGTTTTCAGGATCCCCTGTAGATATCAAAAGTTGTTATGCTGTAGTCCCTTATATACAATGACAAAGTATTTGCATAAAACCCACACATATTCTCCAGTACGCTTTAAATAATCTCTAGATATGTGTAGGTTTTATGCAAATACTATGCTATTGTATGTAAGGGACTGGAGCATCACAAATTTTGATATCTACAGGGGATCCTGAAACCATTCCCACACATATCCTCCTGTACACTTTAAATAATCTCTAGATGGCTGGGCACAGTGGCTCAGTCTGTAATCCCAGCACTTTGGGAGACTGAGACAAGAGGATTGCCTGAGCCCGGGGGTTCAAGATCAGCCTGGACAACTTGGTGAGACCTCGTCTCTACAATTAAAAAAAAAAACAAAACAAAAAAAACTAGCCTGGCATTGTAATGTGTGCCTGTAGTTCCAGATACTCAGAAAGCTGAGATAGAAGGATTGCCTAAGACCAGCAGGCTGAGGTGGCAGGTGGCCGTGATCGTGCCATTGCACTCCAGCCTAGGTAACAGAGTAAGACTCCAACTCAAAATAATAATAATAATAACAATAATCTCTAGATTAGTTCAATACCTAATGAAACGTAAATGCTATGTAAATAGTGCGACTGTGTTGTTTAAGTAAAAATGACAAGAAAAAAGTATGTACAAGTTCAGTTGAAATGTAGCTATCGATTTTTTTTCCCCAAATAGTTTTTGGTTCACATTTGTTTGGATTCATGAATATAAAACCAAAGGTATAAAAAGCCAGCAGAACTTTATAGCTGCAATTATTTTTAGAACTTTTATTTTGCTTCTTTCATTTAATATTAATCTACTGGCCTTTTTAATACCATCACAAAGTTTTAGAGTACAACACTGGATGAAGTTTAAAGTCCTTTAAATAAAACAATTTAATTTATTAAATAATTTTTAGATAGTTGAAAATTTAGATTATTTGTATTTCTGGTTCATAAATAATGATATTTGTCCAAATATATATCATTAACTTGAAATTTGGATCCCACTCTTTTTCTTTACTAATATGTAAAATTTATGAGTTTTATATAGTTACTTTATTGACATGCCACTGATCACTTCAACTAATTTTAAGCTAAAGAAACCTTTACATATTAAAGAGTTTAATAAATATGCTTTTATTTTCTCTCTTTTCACTTTTTCTCTATATAACTTTAAAAATATCAGTATAGGATGAGCTAAGAGACTCAATATTCATTGATATGCAAACATTTTGACTTTCAAACATAAGAAATATTGTTATTTTTAATACCCCCAGTATAAAATAGTAAGTTTGAGTATTTGATATTTTCATCCTTACTGAGAAAAGAAAAATAATGTGTATTCCTATACTTAGGAAGACTTTGGTTTATAGCTAGGAAGTATTTCTGTCATTTCTTCTTTAATTTTAAAAGAGAAAGCTAAAAATCATCTTTGCAGTCAATCACTGGCCTATCATCCGAAAGAAATCCAGAGAGAATTGTCTCCTGTTATTTCAGTTAACATGGGGCTACTTAATAAAGTTTGACCTCAAACTAAGGAGATTATGTGAACAATTATAAATGCAGGTCCCAGAATGGCTAAGGAGAAGCCGTTTTTTTTCCTAAGACATCAAAAGTTTTACAAGCCCCCATATTTGTTAAGGATGATGAGCAATGAATTGAATTATTTTCGTAGATGGAGGTAAAAATGGATCAGTAGTGTACTTCTTAGGGCTTGGAATGACTAAAAAAGTATGAGGAATATAAAAGTAAAGCAAATACACAACTATCTTAGCTATACAAATGGACTTCACCATTTCAGGATATTGCTTCCCTTAAGAATTTTATTATTTAGGCTAATTTAAAGTAGATGGACTTTTATGAAGATCAAAAGTATACATTTAGCCTCAAGATATATGCTTAAATAGAACTTTGTTCTTAATCTTAAATTTTCTTTGTATCTAAATTATGGGGTAAAATATTTGAAAAATCGATCCTTTGGAGAGGTTAGGTAAAGTTTTGGCAACTTTGTGCATGGGGAAATATTTTATTATGTTTTAGAGACTTTAATTATTTCACATCTATTAAATCTTCTTTGAGGGAATCTTCTTTAGTAAATTCAACTAAGACATGAGTAACCGCAAGATTATGCTTTAGGGTTAGTCACTGTGATCTGAAAGTTTAATCAATTACATTTTTTTCTAAAGCATCCCTCTGAAGGTATCATTTGAGATATAATATTGAGCCATAGTTCTGATCCTATAAACTCAAGAAAAATGTATTTCAAAGGAGTTTTTTATCTTTCTTGAGAGGAACATTTCTTCTTTCCATTAATTAAAGAAAAGTGATTTTGAGGTGATAAAACACAGTTTATGATAGATCTTAAAACAGAAGACGCTAAGGCGAAATATGCAAATATATTTGATATTCTAAACCTATAAAAATGGCATCGGCCTCAAATCTTTATGAACTGTACTTAAGGTATGGCATAAGTTTGTAAGCGAATCTATAGTTACACGCATATGAGTTAAGTCCTGCGTATGAAATTAATTTAGTTCTACAGGATCTTTATTGTATGTCTCATAACATATCAGAGAAAGTTTACACTAAATTGTATTCATATATGTGACCATAAGCTTGATCCTTTTCCATCAGATCCATCCCTAATATTTGCAGAACTGTGACAATACTACAAAATGAGCCCACACCCCAGATATCAAAATATTTAAAATTCATAAACTCATCTCTTCAAATTTCCAAACCATCTGAAAAATCCATTTAATATAGTGTATTTTAACTTCCTACAGTGACAAACAACTTTGTAATGACGTGCAACCAGGGAGTACAGGGAACACTGGCCACACGAGCCCACAGGCCTGGATCTGCACCCCTCACTCTTCTTTTCCTACCCCAGGCTCCATCCTTCATCATAGGGTCCTTGAACCCACATGTGTGGACACTCCAAAAGGTATCAGTTTTAACACTTCCATTCATTTTCCTTAAAAGTCACCTCTTGGTCTCTATGTAAGCTTGTTGTGTCCAGTGGCCATGCATTTTGCCCTCAGGAAGACAAGGCAGGATGTGTCTCAAGCCTGTTCTAGAAGCAGCTTGGAGCCATTCAAGCAAGGGATTCTCCACTTCCAGGTACCTGGAATGCTATGCCTACAGGAAGGGCAGAAATCTACACACTCCCACTCCTTGGCTCCACAAACAACTTGCCCCCGGATTGGGTCCTGTAAGGTCATGTCCAGAGCAAGTTATCTAAAATGTAAGGCCTACTTTTAGAATTTCTAAGGACAGTACTGCTTTTTGTAGTCAACCAAGCATGCCTTTTGAATAAACAAACACTATAAAACTGAACAACATTAATTTTACTGAGTGTGAACAGAATATGGAATGTATAAATAATATTTAATTACATTTTCAATGTAAAATGCATAAAAATGGTATATAATATGAGTATTTGATAGCTTTGGGAATATCAAAATGCATATAAATTATCTGTTTTCAGTCTCCTATAATCATATTTATTTTGCTTTTACTATGCATCAAACACTGCATTAGCCACTGTGAATATAAATTGAACAAGACAGGCACAACCTTAGCAGTCTTTGGGGAGAGAAGAATGAACAAACAATTAATGCCTAGTAAGTACTATGGTAAGATGCAGTCCCCTTTGAAGTACCTGACACAGGTTTGAGAGTTCAGGAGAATCTTCCTGGAAAAAGTAATTTTAAGTTGGGACCTGGAGAATAAATAGGAATTAGCTAAGCAGATGAAACAGTCTGGGAGAAATTATAGCTTACAGAAGAAAAAAAAAAGAAAACCTAAGAACTAAAATAATTCATTGTTTTATGTAATTTTGGTAAACTGGATAAGAGATAATAAACCTAGAAAAATAGATATGAGCCCTTTCATGGAAGTTCTTATCTCTCAAGATAACTGCACAAACTTCAGCCTCAAGAAAATGAAAAATCATGGATGGTTTTAAGCAACAAGATCAGATTAGGTAGGTAGGTGTGTTTTTGAAACTTACTTTGGCTTCAGTTTTAGAAAATGAAGACTGATGCAGATTGAACGTAGGAATGCAGGTAAGAGAGAGTAGGTCTAGACTAGAACAGTGCTTGTGAGGAAAAGGAGCTGTGAAGACACCAGAAGGGGTGTCCAGGAGAGATAATTGACAAAAATTGTTGATGCGGTGGATTTAAAAGATGAGTGAAAGGATAAGAGTTCTGTCTTAAACCTTGAAGTGCTTTCCTCATGTCATTGACTGAGAATAGACATTAGAGGAAATGTGGTGGTATGTACCAAGGAGCCACCCTGTCCTTAAGGTAAGTAGGGTTCAGTGCAAGAGTATAAATGGGTTGTGCTTTCATACATCTGAGTGTATAAAGCAAGCGGCAGACAGTTCAATAAAAGGTGATCTATTCTCCCTCCTCACGAGAAAGCAGCTTCAAATTTGTAACTATTGGACTCCTTAACATTTTATACTGGAAGGTGGTAGCATAATGTACGCTGATGCCCACCACCTCTCTCTTCCAAACACACTCTGCATGTCTGTATCCCTTGGGAACAGTCTCTCCTTGATCACCAGCCCTCAGGTGATGTGATGGCTACTTTTACCTGTCAACTTGGTTGGACCAACATTCCCAGATGTTTAGTCAAGCATTATTATTGGTCTGTCTGTGAGGGTAATTTTGACTGAGATTCACTTTTAAATCAGTGGACTTTTAGTAAAGCAGTTTGCCCTCCCTAATGTGTGTGGGCTTCATTCAATTAGCTGATATCTTAGATAGAACAAAGGCTGACCTCTATCAGGCAAGAAGAAATTCTGCCAGCAGAGAGCAGACTGCCTTCAAACCCGAACTGCAACATTGGCTCTTCCATGAATTTCCAGCCTGCAGGCCCATCCTGCAGATTTTGGACTTGTCAGTCTCTTTCTCTTTTATCTCCGCCCCCTCCCCCGCCTACCCACCAACACTGATTTCTCTCCCCCAACATCCTCCCCGCCATGGTTTCTCTTTGGGGAACCATGACTAATACAAGCAAGGATAACTGTAAGTGAGGACTATAGTCAAAAGGGCAGAAGCAGGGAAAAAAATTCAGACAGAGAGCCGGGCTCGGTGGCTCAGCCTGTAATCCCGCGCCTTTGGGAGGCTGAGGTGAGTGGATTGCCTGAGCCCGCGGGTTCGAGACCCGCCTGGGCAGCGAGACCTCATCTCTACAATAAATCAAAAAACTGGCCAGGCGTGGTAGCGCACGCCTGTAGTTCCAGCTACTTGGAAGGCTGAGGCAGAAGGATCACCGGAGCCCAGCAGGTCGAGGTTGCGGTGGCCGGAAGCGGCCACTGCACTCCAGTCTGGGCGACAGAGTGAGACTCCAACTCAAAAAAAAAAATTCAGACAGAACTGGGAGAGAATTATGAGGCCCTGGAACATAGAAGTAAGCTCTGAACCCCAAGAGGACACATTCAGTATCCAGTCGACTTTTGACCAGGTGATAAGGTGGCTATAAACAATGGCCAGAGAAGAGTCCTCTAAAGCACAGGGCCCAAGACACAATTTCCTCTAATCTGTGGCTATTTGGAAAGAGGTATGAGAAAGAGGGTGTAGGCAGGACATAATGGCAGTTCAGTATGGGTCAGGTCAAGGTAGAATTGCTGACAAGACATCTACGTAATAACATCACTATCCAGTTGGGATATAGGTTCATCTGTTTAGGAAGACGTTCTGGTCAAAATATAGACATGGGTGATACCAAGAGACATAATAATTGAAGCCACATAAGTAGTGAGATTACCTAAGAATGGGTATCCCAGGTAGAACCACAAGAAATATCACTTAAAGGACAGGGGCTGCAAAGAAAACTCGACAAAATACAGTTGAATTGGGAGGAAAGCACTTTGATCTATGATAGTGGCTTACGCACTTGTGAGTTGGAAGGCCTAAACCTAAATAAATGAGGAAGAAAACAGAATTCATATTACACAAATATTCCTAAATAGCAGAAAATTTAAGGAATAATTTTCCAAATTCATCTGTTTTGTAGAAATAAGAAATATGTTTATAAATTTGAAGAAATTTTATTATCAGTAACAAGAAAAGAAAAACAATTCCAGAAAAAAATTACAAAATAAACATGCAAATACATGCAATGTTTTAGAAGAGGTGTCATAAATGAAGAGACCATATTAATGTTCAAAAGCAGCTATGAATTAAACTCTACCAATTAATAGTATTCTGGCAGAATGAATTTACTGTAAGATATGAAAAAAATGAGAGAAAGAAATTTCTTAAAAATCATCTTTAACACAAAATAAAAATTACAGAAAATATGTTTATTTCACTACATTGCATTGCACCATCTGATGTGCATACAAAGATACATAAGATATGCAGCAAAGGGAAAAGAGACATACATTTATTGAAAAAGTAACACATATTACTATTTAAACCACACTCATTTATTTAATCTCATATTTGTATACACATACAAATAATACCATATGTATAATATATTTAGCAATTAATGAATAGAGTTGCACAGAAAATGAAGTGTCAGTATTTAGTGCATTTGAAAATATTTAACAACAAAAGGAAACCATCAAGAAAGCCATCAAGGGAGACAGCCCACTGAATGAGAAAAAATATTTGCCAACTGTATTTCTAACAAAGACCTAACATCTAGAACCTACAAGGAACTCAAACACGATGAAAGGTAAAAAAAAAAAACCAAAAAGCCCCATTAAAAAGTGGGCAAAAGATATGAATAGATACTTCTCAAAAGAAGATATATGGGCAGCCAACAGACACATGAAAAAGTGCTCAGCCTCATTCATCATCAGAGAAATGCAAATCAAAACCGCATGGAGAGACCACCTAACCCCAGTAAGAATGGCCATCATTAATAAAACAAACAACAACAGATGGTGGCGAGGATGTGGAGAAAAAGGAATGCTTCTACACTGCTGGTGGGAATGCAAACTAGTGCAACCTCTTTGGAAGACAGTGTGATGATTTCTGAAAGAACTATAAATTGACCTTCCATATGACCCCGCAATCCCCCTACTGGGAATATACCCGGAGGAACTCAAGTCATTCTACTAAAAAGATACCTACACACGGATGTTTGTTGCAGCTCTATTCACAATAGCAAAAACATGGAACCAACTGGGCTGTCCATTGAAACTGGATTAAAAAAAAATGTGGTACATACACATGTTGGAATATATATCACACAGCCATAAAGAAGGACAAACATATGGACTTTGCAGCAATGTGAATGGATTTAGAGTCTATCATGCCTAGTGATCTATCACAGAAACAAAGAACAGAGTACCATATGTTCTCACTTATAAGAGAATCTTGAACAATTATAATACTATAAGAAAGGGATTGGCAGTAGTGGGAAACTGCCAGGGGAGGAGGGGAACAGGATTGGCAGTTGAGGGAAACTGCCAGAGGAGGGAGGGGCACACCTCATTAACAAGGGTACCTGCATAATGAACAGAACCCTGAATTGTACCCCACATCTTTACAATAAAAAAAGAAAAATATAAGGTTCTTTGTTTAATAACAAGCTTTCCTGAAGTTATTTTTAAAAATATATTTGACATGTCACTGTACTTAGCCTGGGCAGCAGAGTGAGACTACAAATCAAATATATATATATATTTAGGAATAATTTCCCCATAGAGATACTCAACTGCCAATCCTGTCAATGATTATTGACAGTTATCTTCTTACGCATTACATTGTGGGTTGCAATTTTCATTTCTACGGATTTTCTATGTGTTAATTAATAATTGTATCATTTATTGGGGAAGAGAAGAACCATAAGAAGTGACAACCTAGGAAGTTTTTGTTTCATCAAAAGACAATTATATTGTCAGTTTTATTTATTTCACATAAAGCCACACTTTTTTTTGTCATAAACTAGTTTATTATTAAAATGATTTAACTCACTCTTCTCTTCACATTTAAATTACTGAGCATTTAGATTGCTTTCTTTTCTGTCTGTCACTAGGATATCATTTCAGTTTTTTAATTTAACAGCTCAGAGAATTGTGTTGAGCCATTAAGATGAAGTCATTCTCTTTGTCATTACTGTTCTTGATTGATACATGTTAACTTTCAGTACTGATTAATCCTTTCTGCCTTTCCCTTTCTTTGGACCAGGATTAATAATTTGCCCAAATTATAATTCCCAGAGCAGAGAACATGGTTGACCCAGCTTGAACAAAATATGCCATCCTGATTAAATTAGTTGATGCCAGGGATACAGGATTACAAAATAGTGTGGAGAGATAAGAGAGTTGGATAGATGGATATACATCTAAGTACAGATGCATGTATAGATGTGTAGAGGAAAAATGAGTCTGTAAGGAACTCTTCCTGTTGGAGTCAGTATTATTTTTTGTTTAATTACTTTTTTTTGATAGACAGGGTCTCACTTTGTCACTCAGGCTAGAGTGCAGTGGCAGGATCATGGCTTACTGTAACCTTAAACGCCTGTGGTCAAGTGATCCTTCCATCTCAGCATTTCAAGTAGCTATTTGAGTAGCTGGGACTACATACAGATGCACACCACCACACTAGGCTTTTTTTTTTTTCTCAGTTCACCTCCCAAAGTGCTCAGATGACTGGCTTAAGCCACCGCTCCCAGCCAGGGACAATATTTCTCAAGAAAAGGGTTAATTATACAATTAGTATACATAGGTAAGGAGATCGGAGCACTTCGTTGCCTATGATTGTGTTTCCTCATGTTTTGTCCTTTGTTTCTTTTCCTTTGTTGCTAATTGTGACCTATGTGCTATAAATCCTTGAAACTTTTGTATTTTAGTTAATAATGTTTGAAAGAATACTTGTAGCTGGGCTCGGTGGCTCAGCCTGTAATCCCGCGCCTTTGGGAGGCTGAGGTGAGTGGACTGCCTGAGCCTGCGGGTTTGAGACCCGCCTGGGCAGCAAGACGTCATCTCTACAATAAATCAAAAGATCAGCTGGGCATGGTAGCGCATGCCTGTAATTCCGGCTACTTAGAAGGCTGAGGTGGAAGGATCGCCGGAGCCCAGCAGGTCGAGGCTGCGGTGGCCGGGAGCGGCCACTGCACTCCAGTCTGGGCGACAGAGTGAGACTACAACTCAAAAAAAAAAAAAAAAGAAAGAATACTTGTGTGCATCTGTGGCATAACTAGTACTATGTAACCAAAATATTTAGCAAAAGAGGTTACATTCAGACACTTTAAAGTTACTAAAAATGATGCTCTTTAACTAAATATATGTTGCAAAAAGTTATAAAAATCATTACAAAACTTAATTGGCAAAAAGTCAGGTAAAACATTTTATTAACAAAATGTAAATAATAAGAACAGCCTGGTCATAGAATAATTTTTAAACATGAATTAACTCAATCCTTCAGAGAACTATTTGTTATAAGTGCTGTCAGTATTATTTGTCCCCTTTGTTACAAATGATGAAACTGAGACAAAACATTTATTTAAAAAAAAAAAACTAGTTCCCAAACAAAAAACAGTAGAATGATTTCAACCCAGGAAGTTTTTCATTATAATCTAATCTCTATAGCAATTTACAAAAAAATGCATTCAAGTGTATATAAAACAAAATTTGAAATGAATTACTGAAATGTTGAGCCAATTAATTGAACCGAAAATGAAAAAAAGTTCAAAATATTTCTCACTGTAAAGGCTAAAATAAATCTCAGCTAAATTAAAATATGAGTATATACAATTAAAATCATAAATATATATAATAGAGATATATACATATATATGAGTAGTTCTCTAATCAGTGAAGAAGAGAAAGTTTTCTAAGTTTATAAGCAATAAAATATATTTTTAAAAACCAGATGAACATATTTTACTGCCTTAAATCACTACAACTTTTTATAAAAATTATGTTTAAATGATTGAGAGCAAATTAAGAATGTATTTGCAGTAAAAGAAAAAATCAGAAGTTATCATTGTCACACTTAATCTGTATGTTTGACTAATTAGTCCAAATAATTAATACCTTTATCTATACAAGAAGAAACAGCATACAAATTACAAAGGTAAATGGCAATATTTCAATATAGATGTGAAAAACAGGAATAAAATAATAATACAATAAATTGAAAATTATCAAAAATAATTTATTCTTTTTGGTAATATCAGTATTATCAATTTTAAATATTAATACATATTATTTTGACCATTTTTATTAAAAAATACTTTTGAGTGTCTACCCAATGCTAACAAGAATAAAATAAAAATAATACTCCTATATATTGATAGAAGCAAAAACCCATCAGGTATTATTAGTTGTCACATAATATTCATAGACTATGACACAGGAATACCCATTAGTGAGAAATAGCTTCCAAGAAGTCATTAAGAATAAAACTATTATATACACCATGAAAAACTGAACAAATTTAGATATCCACTCTTTTTTTTTTGAGTCAGAGTCTCACTCTTTGTCCCCAAGGCTGGAATGCAGTGACACGCTCATGGTCACCGCAGCCTTGACCTGCTTGTCTTAGGTGATCCTTTTGCCTCAGCCTTCCAAGTAGCCAGAACTACAGATGCACACCACCACGTCTGGCTAGTTTTTGTGATTTTATTGCAGCGACGAGGTCTCACCAAGTTGCCCAGGCTGGTCTCGAATCCCCAGGATCAAGCGACCCTCTCACCTCGGTCTCCCTAAGTGCTGGGATTACAGGTTGAGCAATCGCACCCAGCCTGACTTTCAAATTTTAGAGATATGTTAGGAAATCGAAATTATACCAACTCAGAGGAACATTACACATTTCAATTTTTGTATATAATAATATAGATAATGCTTTGATATAAGTAAAAATACAGGACATAATATAATGTCGATTATCAAAATTCTGTTTTTATTTATAATAAGTCAGTAGTTATTATCTATCCATAGATATAAATATGTGCAATGTGTATATGTTCTTATGTCCATGCATGCACATTTGAGTGTAGAAAGTGAGAAAGAGAAGGAAACTAAAATGAAATTTACCAAAAACACCATATAATTTAGGTGAGTGACCTTTTTTGAGTTTCTGAAATGTCTTTATTAGCCATTAATTACTTTTAGACTGGGAGTGGGGTTCTTAACATAACAGCAAGAACATATGAATAAGGAAATATAATTAATTATCAAAAATTCTCCTTAATAAAAAATTAGAATTAAAATATATGCTGTAATTTTTTTGTAATAATTTGTTACTTGCATAAAATATTCCATGGAGACTAACAGAGCTACGGATTTAGTAAAAATGAAAACATAAAGCTATGATGATATTATATCATGTATTTGTTGTAAGATGATTCAAAAAAGATACCCAGTTTTGACTTTACTTTGGTGAACAATTTCCTTAAACTGACATAGGCTTGTCAGGTGACAATTTAAAAACCTGAGACTAATCTGGGCTGAAAATGAAAGCCCTGGGGATCAATAGGTAATAAATTCATCCAACTGCTTGTAAACATTTATGCTTTCCTTTTGCATTCTTTGCCATAGTGGCCATTTCAGTGTTACCTCCATGGAGAGAGAAATGATAACCGGAATTGTCCCATTACAAGACAGCATGTTTCTCAGAGATCATGGACAAGGCAATAGCTGTTAAAAATAATAAACCTCTCTAGACACAAGTGGGTAAACTATGAATTCTAGGAGGCAAAAGGGAATAGAATTTCTTCTCATATACTTTTCAAGTGGACAACTATACTATATCATGTTATTGTTCCTTTATACTTTGGTACACTGAATAAATTATTCTGGTAAATATTAAGAGGATGCCACATTTTTTTTCCACTGCCTGTGAAAGTCATAATTTATGAAGAAGCTGCTTCATCCAAAACCTCACAGTTGGTGCATTTTCTAGTTTTAAGGGATTTTACTAATTCAGTTTTGCTTAAACTATGGTACATTCATTTTACAGGGTGCAAATTAGCCTATTAGCATTCTGTATTCTATGGGCAAGTAGACCTTACTCTGAAATGGCCTATGTGTAAGAAGAGGAGCATGTTTAAAAATAAAATTTTAACAGAAAAAGCAAATCAAGAGTCATATGTCTCTTTTTTGGGTATTTTTAAAAATTCTTATTTTGTAAAGCCTTAAAATAATTTTTTTTCTGTGTTTCAAAGACTTTAATGGGTCTTCTTTTTTTGTCTTAACCTAGTTCTAATTGATCCTATCTCCTTATTCCCACTAATTTTATTAAATTTCTTAATTGGACCAACAATCTCATCCACCACCCCCATAACCATGAATTTCAGTGTTATAAGTCATAGCCAAGATTTACTTATACTATTTTAAGAGAACTTCTGACACTCTGCTTTGCCACACTAATACCTTGAAAGATGGTAATTGTTTTTCTCACATTATGTGCTCCTTTGTATTTTTTAAGGTATAGTCCTATTTAATAGTTTAAGGTCCAAGGAAACATATATAACTGAAGTCATCTTATGCCATGTACAGTACTGTAAATGTATTTCAATTATGCTATAAGTTAATGATTTCCATTAGTGACCACTGTAATTGGCAACACATTAGGTGCTAAAGTATAAATTCAAAGAATAAATCACATTTCTATTCTCATGTTGATATGACTGACATTTTTCCAGGTATAAAGGCATTTTGAAAAATGTACATAATAACTCTTACACAAACTTTTAGCATACCTTTCAAGTGGGAAATTAATATTTCTTTAGAAAAAGCTATGCTAATTTGACTCTGTTTCCATTGGCTTTGAAACATCGGTAATAAAAATAATCTTAGCCATACTACATAATAAGACCAAAATTATACACTACTTGTATTTAATGTATTGGCCTAAACTCCTTGTAAACGTCAACATTAACTGAGATATAAAACAAAGGAAAAAGAAGAGGAGAGAAGAATATTGAGGATGTCGATTTCCATTTGGACTCCTTTTTGAAGTTCATATTGACTAAATGAAGTTGACAGATAGAAATGAGTCCAGAACTCAGAAACAGATTTAGACTAGATATATCAGCTGGAAGGTGACAGTTACATCCCGGATTGGGATGAGAGTGCATACAATTTGCAAAATAAGATCAGAGAATGACTCCTTGAAGAACATCCCATAGCAAAGTGACGGCAGAAAACAGACAATAGAGAAGATAGAGCTATCTTTGAGGTGATAATAATTCAAGAGAAGATGTAGAGATTATGAGGACAAATACAACTGGCATCTTATTCAGATGCTCAGAGTAAGGGGAAACTTCCTCAAAAGAGTGTCATGAAATTGAAATGGAGAGAATGAGAACAGATTATCCAGCAGAAGGAGCCAGGAGAAAGAGCTAAATACAGACAAAAGGAAAGGCACCTGAAGAATATTTGAGTCAAGACAGAGCAAGAAACAATCAAAGACTTGAAATGTAGAGTTACTGAAGCATATTCTTTATCTTAATTACACATTTTTTAAAATCATAGAGATGTAGAGTACTAGTCAGGATTAGATACATAAGTAATGTATGTGCAGGTAAAGTTTAGGCTTCCAACTGTTCTTCACTTTCCCCGGTTTAGGACCCGGTACCTTTGTGTTGTGCCATGTACCCCACAGTGTTCAGTGACTGCCAATCCCTCCCTTGTGTTGTTGTGATGAATGTTCTTGTTCCACTTATGAGTGAGAACATGTGGTAGCCAGTTCTTTGTTTCTGTGATAGATCACTAAGTATGATTGTCTCCAACTCCATCCAATTTGCTGAGAAATCCATGATTTTGTCCTTATTTATGACTGCGCAATATTACACATTTTGACTGAACAGACAGGTGAGAGATATCGGGGAGATTCAGACAGGTGAGAGATATTGGAGAGGCTAGCAAGGACCAGATCATTTAAAACTGTATGATACGTATAAAAAACCAATTTCCACGCAAATATCAAACTCAAAGCATTTTTAACATCCTGAAGAAAAAAGACTTTGCAAAAACTCATTATGTAGAGCATCAAAGCAAATGTATTCTCGATGAAGATAAAGGGTAATACAAAAAGCATAATTTCATGATACTTATAAATAAAATTCATTTTGAAATTTTGCACTGATATTTTAGTATAGTGATTTCAGCATTGCATGACACCAACACAAGTTCTTGATGATGTGTGTAATAAGGCAGGCAAAAATAGCAACAACAAAAGCTCCATAATAGTTTCCGATAGTCCCAATGCCACAATTAGACTGTCATTCATTTTACTGCAACATTTTAAGCGTGTGTGTTGAAAATCTACTATAAGCCAGGCACCACTAAGTTGTAATACCCCTAGGAACAAAACAACCATCCATATGGAGTGTATGTGATAGGAAGCAAAGGCAGTGCAACAGTAAAGCATGATAAGTAAGTAGATTATATTATATGTTATTGAGTGATGAATGCTTTGGAGACTAGAAATAGTAGAGGAAAATAAAATTAGAAGTACCTGGATTCGAAGTATGTGATGGCTGCTAATTTTACAAGATGTTTAGGTGGTCTCATTCAGAAAATGACATTTGAACAAAACTAGAAGGAAGAGATTGGCCACAAAGATATTGGAAGAACATACAGGCGGAGAGGAGAATGTTCCAGGCCTAGGAAGGGGGCACACCTGATGTCATCAAGTTACTAGAAAGAGGTGAATGTGGCTGACATAGAGTGGATGAGAAGGAAAGAAAAAGAAAAACTAAAGTCAAAATGTAGGAAGGGTCATCTCAGGGAGGGTTTTGTAGGTTCTTGTAAAGTCTTTGTCTTTCACCACAAATGAAACACAAAGCTACGGGAGGGTTTCAAATCAAGGAGCACATATGAACTGATTTATTTAACATGGATAATTTTAGTTATGGTGGTAGTCGAATAATGGTCCCTCAGATACATCTACATTCTAATCCTTGGAATCTGTGAGTATACTAAATTACATGGCAAGGGGAGTTGACAGATGTGATGATGGTCAAGGGCCTTGAGATGGACTTTATGGATTGACCCAATCTAATCACCAGAGTGAGGGAGGTGAGAAACAGAAAAGGGAGACAAACATCGCTGAGTCAGAGACATAACATGACTGCATGTCACTGCTGGCTTTCAAGATGGTGAAAAAGAGACCTAACCATGAAGGAATGTGGTGACCTCTAGAAACAAGTAATGATCCCTGGTTTATAGCCCGCAAGACAATGGGAACCTTGGTTCTACAGCCACAAGGAACTGAATTTTTTCAACAATTGGAATAGACAGGAGATAGACTCTCTCCCCTAGTATCTCCAGAAAGGAGCACAGCCTGCTAACATCTTAATTTTAGTCCATTAATACCCTTATCAGACTTCTGATCACTAAAAATGTATGATAATAAACGTGTGTTGTTTTAAGTCACTAAGTCTGGACTTAGCAGCAGACTGTTACATCAGCAGCAACAGAAAACTAATAGTTCCAGTGCTGAGAAAATGCTATGACAGGAAGAAAGGAAGGGAGAAACAGAAAGAAGAGTTAGGAGGCTATTGCAGTAATCGGGTGAGGGATGATAGTTTGGATAAAGGTGGTAGCCATTAATATGAAAAACACCCAATTCTAGTTATTTTTTTTAATTATAAATATGTGAGGTACAATTCAGGATTAGGTATACAAATGTTGATTATACAGGTACCCTTGTTGATGAGGTGTGTCCCTCCCTCCCCTAGCAGTTTCACTCAACTGCCAATCCCACATCCCCTCCCCTGACTAGTTATCTTTTGAAGGCAGAGCTAATATGATTTTCTGAAAGACTGGATATAGATATCGGGAGTGTCAAAGATGGCTTCAAGATTTTTGACCTGAATAACTCAAAGGACAGTGTTCAGCATCCATTAAGATGGGGAAGACTATGGGAGGAACAGATTTGGGGGGAAGCTCAAGAGATCAATTTGGGGGGCATACTAGACAGCCAAGTCCTAGAGTAAAGAGTTAAATGTGCAGTCTGAGCTCATGAGAGAGGTCTGAACTGATAATATACATTTGGATGTCAGGGGCATATAGATTGTTGCTAAGTCATAGACTGGATTAACTCATGGAATAAGTGTTGATAGATCTTCATTTGGCCAAACATGCTTTTATAGGAACACTTAATTCAAACATATTGCATCAAGTAAAGTAGTCAATGATAGGTTTTGAAATATCGTCCTTCCAGATCACTTCTTTTCATGAAAAGAGGAACCCTGACCCTTAAGAGCATTTGCAGATTTGGAAGTGGAATGTATCAGATAGATGGAGAAGACACTGAGAGGATTCACATGGAAGAGACGTGAGAAAGAAAAATAAGCTTTGCTTATCAGGCAGTTCTGCCTAATTCCTTCCATGACTGCAAAAGTAAAAAAAAGAATGATTTTTTGGCAACATTCCAAACCAGAATCTGAAGCAAGCTCAACACATAGTACTGAGGCCATGACTTGTTTCACCTTTGGAAAAAGCTATGCTACTTTAACAAACTCTTAGATTATTCAAATGCTCCAACATCTCGAGAGAGACTGGTAACAGCTAAACCTGACATAGGAGAACCATTCTGTATGGAACGCGCAGACTCAGATGTCTACTTTTCTCCCCCACTACAAAATTGCCCACCAGAATGTTTAGAATATGCCCCAGACAGCTAGGCTAAATATTCTGTACACATCATTTCATTTAACTCTTCACAACAATCCCTTAAGGTGGCATTGTAATCACAGGTGAGAAAATTAATTTTTGGAGTAATTAAGAAACTTATTCAGTGTCATTGTCAAAGCTAGAAAATGTCAGAATCAGGACTCAAATGTAAGTCAGACCGCTCTAAACCCTGCTCTCTTATCTGTGCTGTATGATACAACTAGTCAGCAATAAATCCTTCCACTTTTAACTCTAATAAATTCCTTGAATCTTTCCATTTTTTTCTACTCCTGGAGTCAGTAGTACTTACACTATACCTTCTTTGTTTTCTTTAACTAATATCACATATATACTGCTTTGCTTATACTTAGTTCTGTTTTCTTCTATGAGCTACCAGAACGATCCCAGCTGTGGCTTCCTATTTCTTACAAGATGAAGAGCATAGTCTGCCATATGCTGTGGAAATTTCTTCGTTTTATATCTTCAATCTCACATATCATAAGCTGTTCCTGCCTTGTACTTTACGGACCATCCACACCAACTGAAATGCACAACCCAAAATATGCCCAAAGCATCGGACTACTCTCTCAAGGATACCACTCTGTCTACTCCATCACACATGCACATCAGCATTGAATAATTCCGAGTCAGCATTAAAACTCAATGCAGTAATCTTCTCCTTCATAATATCTTCCCTCTACTAACAAGCTACATTTATTGAACATTTGCTCTGTGATACACCCTAGGCTAGGCACCCTGAAAACATTGATAGAGAAAATGTCTCTTCTCAAGAAACTATAATGTTTCTTCAATACAACCAGATAAACAAAATTTATATGTAATATTTAAAGTCATTACAGAGTACAGCCTGGAAGAGTCTAAAAATACACTCAGTAATTCTCTCTGTTCTCACAACTTTCTTATCAGCTCATATTAAAATTATCTGGTAATGAATCCAATACCGCCATACCGTATTTATTGTTTCAAATGACACAAAAGTTTTCTAATATTCTGTTAAGATCACACTAGAACTCCTTTGAAATGTAAATTCACAGACTAGTTTATTCAGTAGTTTGGTTTTCTTTAATGAAAAGAATATTCTTTATATGAACAAAATAAAAGAAAAAATATAAAAAGAGTATAATGGATATAACTATAGTTGGAAAAATATTCATTAAAATTAAAAATATCAGACTCTGTGAAACAAAACATTATTATGGGTGAATATGTAAGTTGGATTCTTGGTCAGTGATTAACTCACTCTCAAGTACTCACCCAGGACTATTGCGTACAAGTAATTCTTTCCCATCAAAATGGCCTATAAAGGTAGCAAATGGAAATTTAGGAGAGCTGTCAACCCTTCAAGTTTATAAATTACTAGATCTTGCTCAGTTTTATTTTTGCAGGGAAATGAACAGTAAGAACTAATAGTTGAAATTCTTTAGCTGTATCTAATGTATTATATCAAACTGACAGTGTGTTTTGCTTATACATCAAACATATATCTCTCATATGAGATATAATTACTATCATATTATTTATTTTCACATTTCAATAGTCATAATATGTGTACTATATATTGAATATTCTATATTTTCACATATCCATAATCTATATTATATATATGTCTTCCCTATAAATCACATTTCTGTATGCATTTTATATTTTTAAATGCAATATTGCAAAAAGACAGGGCTCAGAAAATTTAAAAATTTTACCAAGACATCAGAGTGAACAACTTAGCAGAGTTGGAATCCTATCCTCAGGTTTATCTGTTACAAAATGAGTTTTTTATTCTGATGAGCAAAAAAGTAAAATAAAATAATAAAAATAATGAAGAATAAAGACAATTTTACCAAGAATTAGCCATCTATTTAACGTTGCAACTATGATTAGAATCCTAGTCTCTTAATATTGTCAATATTCTATTCTATTTTTTATGTTGATATGTTAAGAAAAAGCTAATCTACTCGTCACTATTCTGAATTCAACTAACATGGCTAAGTTATCAAATAACATACCCTCATAATGAAAAATTAAAATGTGAAATCAAATAGGACATCGAAAATATAATAAACATCTGGATAACACAAAATTAAGGTAAATCTCAAGTACCAAAATAAAACAGAAATAAGAGCCATGTTAGTGAAAATGGACTGATGTCAAGGTAGGTGTCAGACTTGAAGATCAAGAAACAGGGTCTGATATTTTAATAGCTGCACAGAGAAAAGCACATGACCTTAGACTTGGTCAAGTACGTAATTAGAACTGAAACACCTGCGTCAAGAGAGAGCCTCAAAAGGAGCACAGAAAGAGCCAAGTGCATTTTAAAAACTTGCCTTTTCTGGGGCCTTTGGTGCAGAAAAATCAATCTTCTGTGAGAAATTAATACTCCAAGCCCATATATACCATTCATGTATGGAGGTTAAACTATCCTGATGATGTGATATCCCCAGAGTAAGGAAATTGACCTAAAAATTGGTCGAGGGTCAATGAAACACAAAAGTCACAGCAGAAACAAATTCAAATGACTGCACAAGTCTCTTTCAACAACACAAATACATTGAAAAATAATAAGCAACTTTCCCTAGAGAGGAATTTTTTGCCCTTTTTTTTTTTTTTTTTTTTGAGTTGAAGTCTCACTCTGTCGCCCAGACTGGAGTGCAGTGGCCGCTCCTGGCCACCGCAGCCTCGCCTGCTGGGCTCCGGCAATCCTTCCACCTCAACCTTCCAAGTAGCCAGAATTACAGGCATGCGCTACCATGCCTGGATAATTTTTTGATTTATTGTAGAGATGAGGTCTCGCTGCCCAGGCGGATCTCGAACCCACGGGCTCAGGCAATCCACTCACCTCAGCCTCCCAAGGAACAGGATTACAGGCTGAGCCACCGAGCCCGGCTATTTTTTGCCATTTTTAAACAGTGTAGAAACCGGTATGAGAGAAAGGTATATGATACAATGAGCAAGGGAACTGGGCCAACAAGAAGTTGAAACAGCTGGACACAGAGGTTCAAGCCACTAATCCCAGTACTTTGGGAGGACAAAGAGGAAGGATTGCTTGAAACCAAGAATTTCAGATCAAGCTGGGCAACAGAGAGAGACTTTGTCTCTACAAAAATTTAAAGAAAATAAAATTGTGTGTGGTGGCATGTGCCTGTAGTCCCAGCTACTCAGGAGGCTGAGGAAAGAAAATCTCTTGAGCCCTGGCGTTTGAGGCTGCAGTGAGCTGTGGTTATGCTACTACATTGCAGTCTGGGTGACAGAGTAGAAATCCTGACCATAAAAATTAAAAGAAGTAGAAACAAAAAAATCGACTTAACTGGAAGAGACTATGGAAAAATATGCTTAAAATGTCGTAAGACATAGAAGAGAAAACCACAATGAATAAAAATGAACATTGGGGGAAAGGTCATCTAATTTGAGTAAGTTGCAAAAAGAATGTCTTTGATGTTAGAATAAATGCAACAATTTAAAGCAGAATCTCAACTAACAGATTGAACGTCAGCTAAGTCACAACCACAAGGACACCTGGAGAATTATAAGATACAACTCAGAAAATTGCCCAAAAGATAGAGAAAGAAAGATAAAGAGACGCCTCAGATGAAAGGAAGGTTACAGAACTTTGAAGACAGAACGAGAAGTCCTAACATATGTCTAATAGGCGTTCCAGTGAAATAAAGTAGAAAGAGACAAGGAAAAGTAATACTTGAAAAGACAGTGATGGCTTCTGATTCTAAGGCTGGAATGGCCTCTGATTCCAGCAATAATGAATGAACATAATGTGTACTGATAAATCCCACTGAAGAGAACCAACATGGCAGGGCAAAATACTTTATTAAAAATTATCTCAAAGGCAGAGTACTAATGCAATAGTAAATGAGGTCGAGGGAGAAGTTCTGAATTTCTGAAACTGAACCGTGCATTTAAAAATTCTTTCTCCTGGGAGTGTTTGGCACAGACTGAGCAGAATTTTTTTTTTTTTTTTTTTTTTTGAGTTGGAGTCTCACTCTGTTGCCCAGACTGGAGTGCAGTGGCCGCTCCCGGCCACCGCAGCCTCGACCTGCTGGGCTCCGGCGATCCTTCCGCCTCAGCCTTCCAAGTAGCCGGAATTACATGCATGCGCTACCACGCCCGGCTGATTTTTTTTTTTGATTTATTGTAGAGATGAGGTCTCGCTGCCCAGGCGGGTCTCGAACCCGCAGGCTCAGGCAATCTACTCACCTCAGCCTCCCAAAGGCGCGGGATTACAGGCTGAGCCACCGAGCCTGGCCTGAGCAGAATTTTTGACAGGCTCTAAGGACATGAGAACAGCAGTTAGAATCTAAGTATGGTGCTGGCAGGGAGAGAAGCACAGACCACTTTCCTTAAGGAAGACTACTGCTGAGAATAAGAGGAACCAGATATAAACCAGCAATTGCCCAGCTTTGGGCAAATAAATTCCCGACTGTTCCAGAGCCTCTCAACTCTCTCTGATTTTGGCTTAAGGTGGTTCTAGATTGCCAGTGCCATCAAGTGCCAGGAGAGGAAAGAAAATCATTTCTGGAAAAGAAAAACACTTTATCCTAGAATGCAAATTATCGCTACACTTTTGAAATCCAATTTCCAACATACTGTTAAAAATGGAGATCAAAGAAGATAAGGCAATTGACATAAAAACCAGCAGAAATGTTATATGATACAGACCCTCAAAGACTTCCCTCAAATTGCTAGACAGAGATGTTAAAGTGTAACTAATAGTATTATATTTGAGGAGATGATGAGAAAAATTTTAAATTTGGTAAGCATCTAGAAGTCATAAGAAATATGATATATTTGAATAATCAAAAAAATTATAAAACCAAAAATTACAAATGAGACTGAACTCATTGTATGACTTCGTTAGCCAATTTGACACAGTAGAGGAGACAATTGATGATCCTGAAGATAAGACCAAAGACAACATCTAGAATGGTGATGGAGAGAAAATACATACAATTAATAGTGATAAGATAGATATATTTAATTGTTGTCCAACAGAAAGAGGAGCAGAAATATAAAGACAAATCTTTATTATTTTTTATTTATTTGTTTGTCTGTTTATCTATGTATTTGTTCATGTATTCATTTGAGTCAGAGTCTCACTCTGTCACCTAGGACGGAGTGCAGTGACATGATCATAACTTACCACAGCGTCAACTTCCTGGGCTCGGGTCATTTTTCCACCTCAGTGTCCAGAGAAGTTAGAACTATAGGAACATGCTACCACACCTGGAAAATTTTTGTATTTAAAAAAAAAATTTGTAGAGACGAGGTCTTGCTATGCGTTGCCTAGGCTGGTCTCAAACTCCTGGACTCAAGCAATCCTCTTGGCTCAGTCTCTCAAAGTGCTGGGATTATAATGTAAGACACTGCACCCAGCCAAGAAAGCAATATTTCAAGAAAAAGAGCTTAGCTTTTTTTTCCAAAGTGGTGAAATAATTCACAGAATACAAGAAACCATGACTCAAAGAAACCCTATAAGTCTTCTTTTTGAAAACCAAGGCCAATGAGAAAAAACTTAAAACTCAACAAAGGATAAAGCCATATTACTTTTAAAGGAAAAAAAATGGACTAACAAAATTAACTTCTTAATGAAAACAATGAGATAATGAAATTATATTTTCAGCCCAGAATTTTATATGTAATGAATAAAGTAAAAATAAAACTTTCAGAACAAGCAAAAAAAAAAAATATATAGTTCAGAAACAAAAAAATCAATGAAATATCAAAAGACTTGCTCAGGACTAAAGGAAGATGAAATCATATAACAATAGAAAATTTAGAAAGAATTTTTTAATGTCAAATATATTGATAAAAAAATAAAGCTTGAGTCTCTTTTTCAACAACATTTTTTGAAAAAATGCATTACTTCCCTTAATTAGATTGCATAGGTATTTTGGGGAAAGTAAGGTAATTGTGTACAAACAAAAATGTTTATTTCTATATTCAAGCATCAAATAACAAATAACTTGGAAAGAAAATTAAATAAACAATGTCATTTTTAATAGAACCAGAAACATAAAATACTTAAGACTAGTGTCAGGAAACTGCGGGGAAGGGGCTGGGGGGAGAGGGAGGTGGGATTGACAGTAGTCGATATCTGCTTGGGGAAGGGGGGACATACCTCATCGATAAGGACACCTGCACAGTGAATATTTGTATACGTAGTCCTGAATTGTACCCCACAATTTTAAATAAAAATTAAAAGAGGAAAAAAAAAAGAATAGCGTCAATAGATTATAATCATTGAATTATATGCAGTAATAACTGCAAAAATATTCTGAGATAAGGATTTAAAATAAATTAATTTAAATGTGTTACGCCTACACACTGAAAACGTAAAGACATTCTAAAATGAAATACAGTGATCATAGATTGAAACATTCAACACAATCCCAATCAAATTTCTTGCAAGCATTTTTTGCTGTAGAATAAAATTGGCACGTTTGTTCCATTTAAGTGGAATTTAAAAGACTTAGTGGAGCCAAATCATCTTCAGAAAGAAGAACAAAGTTTAAGGTCATATAAAGCAACAGGAACAATTAGATTTTGATATTGGAATAAAAAGATAATTAGATCAATGAAAGACAAGCGAATTCAGAAATAAATGGATACACATACAACGATTTGATTTTGCCGAAGTACCTATGCAATTCAATTAGAAAAGTAATACATGTTTAAGAAATTTTGCTTAAAAAAAACCCTCCAACTTTATCATTCATTGATATATCTACCATGGTTATGCTATTACTATGCCTTAAGAGGCATAACACTTTATAAGAAGGAAATAAATGAGATGGGTTAATAAAAATTTTTTAATTCATGTAAGCTTAGATTTCAAAAGAATGTATTTATGTAAATTTAAAAAACAAGTGAAAAGACTGTATTTTCGGATATGTGAAAACATAGGTAAAATCATACAGACCAATTTCGGTTTTCTAGGGTGGTATAAGCAATCACACCAAAATGTGATGGCTTAAGAAAACAGTTTTTCGTGTTTTGTCTTCTGGGGGCTCATTTAGATGGTTCATGCTTGGACTTTTCATAGGGATGCAGAAAGATGGCAGCAGGAATGGAGTCACTAGAAAGTTCTGTGCCAGAATGCTCCTTGATCCCTTTCTCCCTTCGGACATTATGGTCCTTCCGTGAGACTTCTTATATGGTGTTTGGTTTTTAAAAGTCAAGAAGCACCAGCCAGTTGAAGACTTTGCTCAGAATGGACTTAAGATCACATCTGCCATTGGTCAAAGAGGTCATGATCTTTGTCATGATTCAAGGAGAAGGAGCGATAAATGTTGCCCATTGTTACCGGATTTACAAGGTCACATTGAAAAGCACATGTGGAATGCAGACAATTACTGGGGCCAGTTTTGGAAAATGCAGTCTGCCCCACCATCTATTTCAGGGTAGTGGTAACCACAGTGGAGGCAGGGAGAGGAGAAAAAGTTCTTTTGCAAAAAGAACTTTAACTCAACCTACATTGTTTCAGTGTTTTTTTTAAAATGAAGTATTTAAAGTAAATGTGACAGACCTGCTTGTGAGTACATGGACACTGATGATATTACTTTCTATATATTTTTATATTTTAAATATTTTATGTTTTAAAAGAAGTATTCAGTGCTTCAGGAAAAAAGTATTATAGCTTTCAAAAGATAGTAGTTCTTCCTGTCTTGCATTTATCTGTATCTAAGATGTCATATGATGTTACGTGGCAGAAATTTTAGGTTCAGATGGGGTTTTTTAGGTATTTCAGTTTCACAGATTACCTTTTTGGAACAGCTAAAATATAAGTCTGCACTCAAAATAACTAAAAACATAGAAGTTGCTCCTCTGTAACCCTGTTTTACTTCCCTGAATACGCTTGAATAATTTTAGATTTAAAATTCTTTTCATAAAATGATATTAAGTATACTGTGGCATCGCTATGAGTTTTGTAGAATGAAAAAAGTGCATGCTTTGTATTTCTTCATCATGAAAACAGAGCCTCAATTTAAATATGAATTCTAATTTAGAACATTAGCAATTAACTGATTTTACTCTGTTGTGTAATTCTTTCATTCATTAATTGTTATGAGAGCTAAAGAACATTGCAACCCTGTAGGAAATGAAAAGAAATGGGTGTCAGCTAAGGTTAGTCATAGAGCATGGCTTGCATTTTAATCTAGCATGAGTTTCGTAGAGATTTAAAACGTTTCCATCAAAAATACTTCTAAATGTCACCAGTTCTGAGGGAAGGACTTAGTCATTTCATAAATTACTTTTCTGATCTTTCCTGCTATGCTTTAATTGCTACTTAATCTAAAATCAATACTCCGGACAACAGAGTATGGTTTTGTGTCTGGCTTGCAGAGTCCTGAGGACCCCAGTTTAAGAAGTACCATATAGGTTACTATTTCCTTCCTTCTAGCATTCCTCTACCAGATATGCAACAATTTTTTTGTTGTTGTTTGTATTTCGAACCATTTGAGTGTTTCCAATTTTTTTGATACACAGTTTTTTAAGAAGGCATTTAAAAAGCTATTTTATAAGAAATAATTTGGCAACTGGGAAAAAATTTTGAATTGCGTGTATATAAAGATATTTTATATTTTGCATAATATTCCAGTACATACATGTCACAAATATATAACATTAACAAAAGTTTCGTGAAGCAATACTTACCTTTATTATACATAATGCTTTCTGATATGTCTACATATTCTATTTTACTGTTTTTAATGTTGGCCATGTCCCACTGAATTGACTTTATGAACCATTAATGGGTCATAATTTGTATTTTGAGAAACACTGAACTACTGTGCTTGCTTTATCTGGGTCCAGTGATCAACACCATCTTATAAGAGAAGAGATAGGAGACAAGCAGAAGGAACACCTTCTCAAAACTATAGCATCCAAGAGATTCAGGGCTTTAAAACTTTGAAGTTTGAGGACCTATAATGAAGAAAATAATTTATTATAAAACATTCCTGGCCTGGTATGGTGGCTCACACCTATAATTCCAGCACTTTGGAAGACTGAGGCAGGGGGATTGCTTGAACCCAGAAGTTTGAGACCAGCCTGGGCAAAATAGAGACCTCAATCCTACAAAAAAAAAGTAGAAAGTTAGACAGGCATGACGGCATGCATCTGTAGTCCCAGCTGAGGTGGAAGGATGATCTGAGCCCAGGAAGTTGAGGCTGTGGTGAATCCAGATGGTACCACTGCACAACAACCTGAGCGACAGAGTGAGACTCCAACTCAAAAACAAAAACAAAAACAAAAAAACACTTCAACATAGCAAGATACTATACACATGCCAATTAGTTTCAGCTCTACCTGGAGGAGCCACCAGGAATGGTCACCTGGCACTTTCATCTGGACTTCCCCACCAGTCAGATACGCAACATTTATTGGTTGAATGCATAAGGAGTGTCTCGCTTCAGGTTGGTGAGATCCTGTTTTTTCCAACCCTGTACAATGTATCCGTATGTAGTCACAAGAGTATTGGTGACGAAGACACAGAAAATTAGCAGCTATATTTGCTTTTTAGCACTATAACTTTTCCAGCCCTGGTGTCTGCTTTAAGCCAATATATGGATGACAACTTGGGAAGGAAGCAACGAAATTGTATACATTGGAATAAATATTAAAATTTTAAGTTTTAGATAAAATTAAAATTATGAAAACTTAAATCTTCTTTGAAGAACAATACCATCCACAATCTCTACAGTTTTTATCCACTAATTCAAGTGAGCAGGAAATATATTGATTCCCATTTGAGAGCTTATTCTGCTGGGCAGGAAAAACTTCACGTTGGTCAGCTTCTGCTTCACTCTCTTCTGGCTGTGGCTAAATTTTGCTGGTGCTACATGAGACCGGATTGTTTAAAGGCAGGGTCATTTTACATTTATGCTCCTAGGCACCTGTGGCAATGTTGGTCATCCCATCTGAACTTGAACATTCACAGATTGCAGCTGCAACACTCCTTATGACCACAGGTGTGCTTAAGATTTATGTGGAAGCGCTTTCCTATATTTCTCCCTCACCCTAAGCACCTGGGATGTATTCTTCTTTGTCCCAGACCATGGACATCTCAGTGATACCGTCTGTTGTTCCCATCTTCCTAGACACCCCATATAAACAGTCCCTATATCCCCAACAAAGACAGAAAAATTATAAATCATTAATACGTGTGTGTGTGTGTGTGTGTGTGTGTGTGTGTGTGTGTGTGTGTGTGTGTATCAGGAAAAAAATTGAAAAAAATCTTTAACAGAGGAAATATAAAGGAAGTATGTGCAAATATATTCAATATCATTAGTTATCAGAAAAACGCAAGTTAATAATCACAGTGAAACACCATGCATAGCTAGTATAACTTATTTTTTAAACGAAAAAAGTGTTACATATGTAAAGCAACTAGGCAACTCTTGCACTTGTGGTAATATAAGATAGTGCTACTAGTTTTTGCACAAGGTGGATTATGTACAAATATATGCATCGACCATGACCTTGCACTTTTTATTTTTCTATTCATGTATCTACCTAACTACACACTTATATAAGACTGAAAAAGTCTGTATGATTCATAATACACTAAATTTTCATCAAGAGGATAAAGGATAAATAATGGTGGCACATTGATGACATGGCATACCGCAGGTGGTTTTTAAAGTGTGGTCACTGGACCAACAGCATCAGTACCACTTGAGAACTTGTTAGAGTTAGGAATTCTTGGGCTTACTTTAGATCCGCTGATTTGGAGTCTCTAAAGGTGCATCTCCAAGTTTTGGGTTTAACAAAACTTCCAGGTGATTCTGATGCATGCTTATATTCAGAAGCATTGCTTTAGATTCAATAAATTAATAAATATGAAAATGTTCTGCTCTATGCCATACTATGAATAAATCTATGGGTAGAGTCTGATAAGAAGCATAAGGGAGTCTGGCGAAATTTTCTGTTTAAATGCTGGTTATAAGGTGTTTACTTTGACAAAATTCCTAAGTATATACACGTATAATTTGCTCATTTTGTATTTCATGCATAATAAAATAATATAAAAATATACTGTACCCTGATGCAAACTCAATTGTTTTGATATTGCGTAGCCAATAATGTGTGGTTATTACCTCTCTTAAATTGGATACCATGCTCTGAGTGCAGGATAAGATTTATTTGTTTTAAATTAAAATGAAAAAGACTTACTTTAAGAAAATATATCCAGTCTACCAATTATCCTCTGTGCACTGACTTGTATAAATGCTAGACTTTAACAAAAACTTTGCTGAAAAATGAATTAAATATTTTATCTTGGCAATCATTCATGTCATTGTAAAATCAGATGATAGTGATGGTTTTATTTGTCGACTACCATGATGTGATAGACATTTTACATATAACACATTACTAAATTGTGCTACTAAATAAATAGCATTCCTATTTTGGATATGACAGTACTTAGGTCTGAGGAAATTACATAATGTCTTCAAAATAGTAAGTGGTAAAACTCGAGATTGGAAATCAAGTCTGCTTGACTTCAACTTCAAGCAAGATTGGCACTTTCCCAGTGGATGCAAATAATTACTACATCTACCCAGAATAAGATGGTAGAAGAAACAAACAAGGTTGAAGATGCTAGAAATATCATACATTTTCTACAAGCTAGCAAAGATTACAGATTATCACGGTTAGAAGGCATCTTCAATGTTATGTGATTTAAGATGAATTAAAATAAATTCCATTTAAAATCAACTTCATGGACTAAGAACTATGTTATTAAACTAGCTATCCCTTCTTCTCTCTCTCTTTTTATTTTACAATTTTCTTTACTAGAAAATATTTTCTTATCGTGAGGCTAAATACTCTACAAAAACATGACCAATTTGTACATATACAAAAATTGCACAGAACATATTTGTACAAATAATTTGTGCCTTATACCCAATAATTCCAATTCTGCCTATTGCAATCACATGGAAGAAACATTCATTCAAATAACAGAACATCAAATATTCAAAGAAAGCTACAGCCGGGCTCGGTGGCTCAGCCTGTAATCCCACGCCTTTGGGAGGCTGAGGTGAGTGGATTGCCTGAGCCCACGGGTTCGAGACCCGCCTGGGCAGTGAGACCTCATCTCTATAATAAATCAAAAAATCAGCCAGGCGTGGTAGCGCATGCCTGTAATTCCGGCTTCTCGGAATGCTGAGGCGGAAGGATCGCTGGAGCCCAGCAGGTGGAGGCTGCGGTAGCCGGGAGCAGCCACTGCACTCCAGTCTGGGTGACAGAGTGAGACTCCAACTAAAAAAAAAAAAAAACAAACAAACAAAGAAAGCTACTATTTTTTCCTAGAGTGTATTCTCTCCTTGGTTCTCCTGTTTTAATATTACTTGGTCTCTGAGTCACTTCATCATCCTGATCTTTCCCCTCTGACTGCTTCAATTTGTTTATGTGTCCTTTAAAGAATAGTCCTACTTAGGTGTTATCTGAAAAGCAAAGCAGAACAGGAACACTTCATTCATCTTTTTCCAAATCTCGAGTTCCTTTTATTACACCACAGAATTTTAAAAACTAGAAAGAAATAAAATATCCTTTGTTAAAAAGATATGCTTCGCCTTGGATCAGTTCCTTGTGAAAGCTTATGCTAAGAAAATTTTTAACAGTTATGTTTATAAGGTATGGACATTTCTCATCTTCAGTTGCACAAAGCAGCTGTTTTGGGAACTACAAGAGATAATCCAAGAGAAACCATGTTAGAGTCCTAAACAGAATATCTGGCAGCTGATGCAGACAAGCTTTCAAGCTGTGTGAACTAGAGAAGTGATTTTTCCCTCTATAAGCCGCAACTTTCTTGCTAATAAAATGGGTTGTACAGATGAAGTGAAATAACATGATAAAAGCAACAGGGCTTAATACGTATTAGATCTATTTTCCCTTGCTTCAGTTCCCCAGACACAAAAATTTAGACCTATTTATACAAATGGCAGACATCACCATTATCTTCACCGTCACAACTGTAACCACTATCATCACCATCACCATTACCATTATCAAAAACGTCTGTGGCATGGTCACTGTGTGACATACCCTTTCACAGCCCTTTGTATGGCTATCCCATTTTATTTAACCCTTACATTAATCTCATGTGGTAGTTACTTTTATCAATCTCACTTTACATATGAGAAAACTAAGTCACAAAAACCTATTAATTTGACATACTTTTGTTTACACAGCTAGTAGATGAGAATGTACAGTTCAATAGTATGGGTTCTAAGACGTGTATGGTAAAAAGAAGCTCTAAATGTAAGTCTTCACTATCTATACATTTGTGTAGAGATGCTTACTTTAATCAAAGAGTTATTGAGCACTCACTATGGACTAAGCACATAACTATTCAAATAAATATAAATAAAACATAATCTATTATTCCATGAAGCTCACATCCTGGAGGTTACCGTGATATTAATGCCGTTGAATTAATAGTACAAAGAAAAAATTATATTATATTGTGATATATATCAAAGCACAAAGTTCAGGGAAGTTAATAGTGTGAATGTTCAAGGGACAAAATCTTTCTAAGAAACAGAAACAGCAAATGCAAATACTCAGATTCTGACCAAAGTTATCTTATTTTAGATAACTTTTCATTTTAATTAGTGTGGTGTAACAAGAACATGAAGTGAAGGAGAAAAAAAAAGCCCCACGATGAAGCTGAAAAGTAACAAAGGGTTAAATCTAGAGGATGCGCATGAGTTTTGGACTCATGATTATAAAGTATGGATGATGGTTATGGTTGTGACAGTGATGATGATGGTGGTGATGTCTGCCATGTCCTGAAAAGGTTGTAACACTTCTGAAGAGTTTTCATCATGAAAATAATACGAGTAGTTTAGGGTTTGGGGATATCTTTCAAAGTGTGGTGGAAATTGATGGGAAAGGAGAGTGAAATGAATTGGGAAAGCTAGTATCAGAGAGAAGAACGAGAAATCCATGGACTTCTACAAATGAAAAAACAAAAAAACAAAAATATTGACACATCGAAGATGGAAGACAGAAGGGAGCATCATGGTGAATAATTGAACGCGTATGTGTGTATCAGTCATGGGAGAAGGTAAGAAAACAGACACAAGCCGGGTTAGGTGGCTCAGCCTGTAATCCCGCGCCTTTGGGAGGCTGAGGTGAGTGGATTGCCTGAGCCCGCGGGTTCGAGACCCGCCTGGGCGGCGAGACCTCATCTCTGCAATAAATCAAAAAATCAGCCGGGCGTGGTAGCGCGTGCCTGTAATTCCGGCTCCTCGGAAGGCTGAAGTGGAAGGATCGTCGGAGGCCAGCAGGTCGAGGCTGCGGTGGCCGGGAGCGGCCACTGCACTCCAGTCTGGGTGACAGAGTGAGACTCCAACACAAAAAAGAAAAAAAAAAGAAAAAACGGACACAACCAAGAATGAGTCCCATTTTGTTAAAATGCATCTTCCATGACATGCCCACAATCCTGTTTTCCTCTTTAAATACAATACCCTGTAGACTTTAGCAGCCCTTTATTCAACTTTCCCTACCTCTGTTTTTCTCCTCTCGAAGATTAAGCCCTACTCTCCCAGTCAGAGTTTCGATATTTCTCCAATTTTCAGAATAAAGCAAACCAGAGAAAGGAACTAAAACTATACTTCAGACTCAGACTCTGTAAGGCGTAGGTGCAAGTCATTTTCCCACATATATAAAATGTAAGTAGAGTGAAACCTCTGAGTTAACTATATATATATAATTATTTGCATATATATATATATATTTTTTTTTTTTTTTTTTCAGAGTCAGAATCCTATTACACCAAACAGTGACACCAGCCCCCAGGACTCTTAATCTGTATCCCTGTAACCTGGAGCAAAGCCATTACTAACCGATTACTTCTTCTAGGTCATACTTTTCATCATTTTTGGTCTTATTCAGATCATAAGAATCTTGAGCCTAACACTGGAGCGTAAGTTCACACATTATGCCATAATTTGCAATACTTAGTTTTGGTTTAGGTTCCTATTTCCACATGCTTCTTCTTGGAACTTGCTTAGTGTTCCAGACAGTGACATTTTTGCCAGGCCCATATGCTAAGAATTAAAACACAGATGGCAATTCTCATCCCAGAGGGGAAACCCAGTTACCTAGTTGTCAAATTTTACCAAAACTGTCCTTCTGGAGTTCTGAGTATATCATGATTCCCTTTCAACAAATTATTGCACTCTTTTGGTGCACTTTGATATATTTGGCTTCCTGATGTTACTCATATATGTGATAAATAATTTGAAATTAGAATACTCTAAGGACATCTTGTCAGCCTTACCAGATATACTTACTTGGTCCCACCCAAAGAATCGTGCACCACTGAACTGTTTCATCTTTTTGTCTTTCAGCAATCCTGCCCTGACAATTCACGCTGAGATGTGATGGGTGAGATCTATACATTTTTCTTTCTATGGGATAGAATATCAGTGTATAAAGTATTTCTGAACTGTAAAGAGGTATAAAGTGTGATTCTGAACATATTACAGAATAAATAAAACTGCTATCAGAGTCAATAATAGCATCCAAGTGCCTTGCTTCTTTGTACTTATGTTAAAAGAGACTGATTTTATAATCAGCTGCAGCAAAGAGTGCTTGTTTGCAAAATATTTCATTTTAAACTTTTTAAAAAATTTTAATTCTGGGTAACCCCCTCGAGTCCCCTCCCATGGCAGCAGCTTTTCTGTCCTCTTAATAAATCCTGCTTTCTCACTTAAAAATAAAATAAAATAAAAAATTTTAATTCCATTGTCACGTGATCTGAAAAAAGAGTTTCAGTTTATGTTCTCTTCCAAAACACATCTACTGGTTAACTTAAAAACACACTAGAGGCAACTCTCTCAGTTTCCCTCCTGCGCTGGGAGCTTTTCTGTCCACTCAATAAATACACACACACACACACACACACACACACGAGTGTTGGCAAGAATGGAGAGACATAGGGACCCTCACAAATCGCTGGTTGGAATGTAAAGTGATAGAGCTGTATTGGAAGAGAGTTTGGAGGCTTTTCAAAAAGTTAAACATAGTGTTACCACGTGAAATGGCAATTCTCTTAGAAAACACAGGTTTACACAAAAATTTTTGTATGAATGTTTATAGTAGCATTAAAAAAACTTTTTTTAGAGTTGTGGGGAACAAGTGGAGATTTACTACATAAATAGGCAGCCTGCAGGTGAAGTTTGGGCTTCTAGCTGGCCCTCACTTGCCCTGGTTGTGGACCAGATACCCAGTGTGTTGCTGAGTGCCTTCCTCCATCTTCCCTCCTTCACGCCCAACAGTGCCCCGGGACTGCTGCTGCCTCCCTTGTGCTCATGTGGTGAGTGTTTGGGGCCCATTTATGAGTAAGAATAGGAGGTATTAAGTTATTTGTTTCTGTGATCGTTCACTTGATATGATGGTCTCCAACTGCATCCAAGTTGCTGCAAAAGCCACGATTTTGGTCTTCCTTATGACTGCGTAATATCCAATCATGTATGTATACCACATTTTCTGTATCCAGTCCACTTTTGATGAGCAACTGGGTTGACTCCGTGTTGCTCAATATTGTGAAAAGTGCAATAATAAACCTGTGCATGCAGGTGTCATTTTGGTAGAGCAATTTATGTTCCTCTAGGTTCCTTCAGGTTTTCCTGAAACCTAAAAACAGTTGTTTATATGAGAACAGCAGGCTGTACAGTCTTTCTGTTGCTTGTTTTTACAATTAGTGACAAATTGGATTTTTTTTTGGTTGGAATTAATTTGTTCCCAAGTCTGTTCCAACTGGACATGTTTTATATAAATATGCTGGCACCAATTATGTATTGAAAGAGATTGTTTGCCCCTGTAAACTTATCTTTGAAATACTACTTCAAAAACTGAAGTCCTGACCGAAACCTTAGTATTAATTTCAGAAGGAAAGTAGCATTATTTATAATAGCCAAAAAGTGGAAACATTCCAAGTGTTTATCAATTGGTGAATGGATAAATAAAATGTGGCATATCCATACAATGGAATATTATTTAGCCAGATAAAATAAATAGTGATATGTGCTACAACATGGATGAAACTTAAAAACATGAAGTGTGAAAACATCACACTAAGTCAAAGAATCATACTCTATGATTCTATTTCTATAAAGTGTCCAGAAGAGGTAAATTCACAGACAAAACATAGGTTAATGGTTAGAGAAAATAATCACAGGAAGATGAGTGAGTGCTACTGGGTACAAGATTATTTTCAAAGTGGATATAAATGTTCTGGAATAAGATAGTGGTTGTATTTGACAATCTTGGAGATATATCAAAATCACTGAACTTTATAGTTTAAAAGCATCAGTTCATAATATGCAAATTCTATCTTAAAGAAAAAACAGAACAGGTCTAGGGTACAATATAATAAGTGAAATAAGTGAAAATGTCATAAAGAAATTCACTGGATTAGAAAATTTGAAAAATTAGACACACATGGAACCTTAAAACTTCAAATCAGAATGTACTAGACTTCTGTGATTTTTTTATTTCTTTGTGAACTTATTATTTCCTGAAACCTAAAAGCAGTTGCAACTTTCTATGGGTTTTCAGGGATTTCCAGACTCTCCCATCTGATACATAATTTAAAATTTTAAAGACATCTGTGGTTTCATTTATTCCTACTATATTTCATCTTGTTGAACTTTGCCTACTGTTTCCATCTATTAAAGATAAATTATCTAAATTAATTTATTCTCAGAGTTAAAAAAAGTACATCGATGCAGTTAAGTTATCTTCCTCGAATGATAAAGAAACTGAGGCCTAAGTCAGCCGAGCTGCAGCCCACTGGTATAAAGTTAGTTTGTGGCACACAACTGAGATCATATCCTATGAAGTATTTTATTAAGTCATAATGAATTATTATTCTGTCCTTTAGAAAATAGAGAATCTTGTCTATATTTTGCATTATTGACATTTGATAAGCATATGTCTTAATTCGTTATCCGTTGCTTATAACAGAGCATCTGAAACTGAGTAATTTATAAGAAAAAAAAAGAAATCTATTTCTTACAGTTAAAAAGGCTGGCCGGGCTCGGTGGCTCAGCCTGTAATCCCGCACCTTGGGAGGCCGAGGTGAGTGGATCGCCTGAGCCCGCGGGTTCGAGACCCGCCTGGGCCACTTGGCGAGACCTCATCTCTACAATAAATCCAAAAAACTAGCCGGGCGTGGTAGCGCGCGCCTGTAGTTCCAGCTACTTGGAAGGCTGAGGCGGAAGGATCGCCGGAGCCCAGCAGGTCGTGGCTGCGGTGGCCGGGAGGGGCCACTGCACTCCTGTCTGGGCGACAGAGTGAGACTCCAACTCAAAAAAAAAAGGCTGAGAAGTCCATGGTTGGGGTTCCCATCTGAGGGAGGCTTCTTGCTGCTGGGGATGCGGCAGTCTTGAGTCCGTGCAGAGTGCCACACGACAAGGGGGCTGAGCACAGTCACGTGCTATGCTCAGGTCTCTCTTTGTCACGCTCTCACTCCTAAGTGGGCCTTCAACAAAAGCCACATTAGCACACGGGAGGGATTGGCAGTCGCTAGGAGAAAGGGAGGGATAAGAGCAGGGAACACGTGGCAAGACAAAGAGTCCTTGGTTCATTACCAGGGGAAGGAGGACCAGTTGAAAGCCCAAATTTCATCCTCATGCAGTCTATTTGTATAGTGAGTCCTCACTTGTACCCCACGTTCCTATAATAAAACAACTTAAAATAAAAAAATAAAACCACCAAGTCCACTCCAAAGGCAACACTTTAACCCATTATCCTATTAATCCATTAATCCACGAATGTATTAGTCCATTCAGAGGGCAGAGTCGCAATGATCCAAGCACATCTTAAAGACCCCTATCTCTCAATACTGCCCTATCGGAGATTTAGTTTCAACGTGAGTTTTGAAGGGGACATTCAAGCCCTAGCAGTATGTAAGGCCCCTCATCCTAGTTGTTAATTAATAAGATGATTAGGCCAGATTCACCAGGCTGGGGCTGAGACGCATGCTTCCGCCCAGCCCATGCCTCTGATTTCCTTCCCTGACTCTCTCCTCCCTGGAATTTTATTTATTTATTTTTTCCAGCCACACACTGGCCTCCTTGCTTATCTTTTAGCACCCGCACACATTGTGTTTTAGATACTTTATGTTTAATATTCCTCCACTTGGTAAGTGCTTTGTCTAGAGCTGTGCATGGTGTGTTTCTTCATATGGTTCATATGCTTACTCAGAGGCCTTTACTGACTATCCTAACATACCCTCAGTTCTTCATCATCCCAATCCACCTCCCTATCTTTCTATTCCCACACCCTACAGTATTGTTTCATAGACCTTACTATTACCAGATTTTTTTTTCTTTTTACTTTTTTTTTTTTTCTATATCACCTTTCTCTCTGACTACAGTGTAAGTTCCGTTAAGGGAAGCAAAAGGACTTTGTCTCTTCACCTCTGTATCTCCAGTACTTGGAACCGTGCCTGGTACCTCTGACTCCTCAACACATGTGTTGAATAACTGAATGAAATGGCACTGGTGACTTGTATTGCATAAATAGGAAACTAAAGACTGAGATTTTTGTTTTGGATTTTCTGGCAATGCACGATTATTTTGTTTTGGAAAATGTGGTAATTATTTCCACCTGGAAGTGACAAGGAAAAGAACAGTATGTAGAATAAGATCCAGAAGATTTCCTATGGTTGAACTTCACAATGACTAACTTCAGAAGTAGTTACTGAGCACCATCACGGAATCTCTGCCTATGCAGTTATTCATACAAAAATCAGAAGTGTACCAGTATACTTCTCAGTAGCGAGTAAGAGGATGCTTTCAAAATTCTGTGACATGCTATTTATCTGACATATGTATTTTGACTCTTTCTCATAAATTAATGTGAGAGTGGCAATGAAACTATTAGACACACAGATATTGCTTGATAACTTCAAGTAAGATTAATCCAAAATATACTTTATTAAAGTATCCTATTATTCTCAGCGTTTTCCATAATGTATAGATGTCAAAATGCTAATTAGAACTACTGTTTTCTTATTGTTTAGTTGTTACAGCCAAGGTAATTTCACTGTTTATATTAGAACAGCAGGCTGTACAATCTTTCTGTCAATTGTTTTTATAATTAGTGACAAATTGGATTTTTTTTTTGGTAGGAATTAATTTGTTCCCAAGTCTGTTCCAACTGGACATGTTTTATATAAACATGCTGGCACCAATTATGTATTGAAAGAGATTGTTTGCCCCTGTAAACTTATCCCTGAAATACTCCTTCAAAAACTGGGGTCCTGACCGAAACCTTAGTATTAACCATAAGTTGTGATTGAATTAATTTAGGAATACCTAAAATCTCACTTCCAAAATAATTCTCAAGACAAGTCACTGATGTCGACAACTCTGAAAAAAAAATAATGCTCTTCAGGTGATCTTTTAAAAATGCAACATTTCCTAAAATAAATTAGCAGCCTATAGATTATTTTTCTGAAATGAGCAATTCAGATTGAATCATTGATGAGTGATCATTGGAAACTGGAAAGAATGAATCATTGGATACCAGAAAACATTGTCACTGTGAGTTTAGAAATGAAGACAACAATGCTGCTGTATTAGTTTGCTAAGACTGTTAAAACAAAGTCTTATGAACTGGTTGACTTAACCATTTCCTCTATTCACGTTTAAGTGGAAACTTACGTACCAAAATTCATTCCTTGATTTTCGTGGTTATTCTGAAAGGCATAATACCTTGAAGAATCAATATAACTTGTATTCTAGTAAACATATCAGCAAGACAAAAAAATTAGAAAGGTGGTATGTACTAAGAACGCATGCTAAGCCAAGTGACTATTTGGTATATGACAATGCTATGCCCTGCTGCCAAGCAAGCATCTAACATATGTGCTGACTGAGATTCTGGCTGCTACAACGTTGCTAAAACGATGCTGTGTCAGAGTGTGGTGTGTTAGAGAGTACGGTTTTGTTTCTCAAGCACATGCTGTGAGAATGAGAATTATTGAACTTTAAAAGCCTATTGTTGAGTGAAATAATTGCTGAGAAACCAGAATTGTAGGAAGAACAGCAGTTCATTAAGGCAAACAGCTCACAGACTGGGAAAGCAGGTATGCAGTGAGGGAGAATTTATGTAGCCAGAGAGTAATATCTGTGCACTACAATAATGTTATCTCTTTCAAAGAATGAAGATACTTAGTGTTCAATGAGGAAGGTATAGCTATTAGTCATCACCCACTGTGCCTAGCTCAAGTGGGCCAGGTTCTTTCTCAAGCTAATTATGCTGCTGGCTGTGTCAAAAACAATATGTATTTATTACCAGGATTCTTCATCTTTATATTTGGATCAGTTCTAGAAAATAAGCAGGTCCTTAATAATGGATAGATAATTCCTATTTAAATCCATTTAAGGGTTCTCATAGGCCCTGTATGATTTCCATCTTGGCTACCGCACACATCTTAACCTGCTCTCATCTTTCTCCTCGCTCTATCTTCCTCGGTCTCCTTGGACTCTGTGTGTTTCTTGAAATTTCTCATGCTCTTCTCTTTCTCCAGCCTTCACACATCCTATTCTTCTTCCCTAGTTGTTTTCCTGCCCCAGTTTTTATTAAATTAATTCTCATTCATTCTTGAAGCCTGACCCTACTTAGGAGCTCCTTCAGAAAGCTTTCCCTAAACTCCAAAACTAGGTAGAGGCTTTACATCACACGTCTGCATAGTTTAATCCCACTCTCAAAATAACCTGTATCCTCTGCTCATCTCTTTTAGCGGCATGGGAGCACAGAGTGTATCTGTCATGTTCAATGCTGTGCACCAAACAGCGAGTCCACTGTCTATTGAGATTATAGCCATCATGCTGGCAAAAAAAAAAGTATATGTTAAAAAGAAAACTAAAATCTGTTATTATTTATGTAAAATGAATAAAATCAAATAGTCACTTTAAAAATACTACAGCTTAAAACTCTAAATAGTAAATATTAAAGTACAGTTAGTTCATACTGGATGGATGTCTACAACTGGCCATTCATGATAAAGGATAATGACAGATTTAGACAAGTTGTTTCCCTTATCTCCATGAGGAAAGTCTCACTTCTCACCTAATCCCCAGCTTTCCCAAGGCTAACATAGGAGACCAGTTTGCTTTCCATGAGGTAAGATTTACAAGTGAAATTGCTGTGGCAGCCTGGGCACTGACCCTCTCATAGTCAAAGTCATAGTTGCAAGGAATTTTAAATTCAGTGACAACCTCATATGGACACTCATGTATGATTCCAATTAATTCCCAATTGGTTCTACAACACATTCTGCATGGTTTCAACCCCCAAGGATATATAAAAAGTGAAGCGAACGACTCAATGCCAGGGCAAGAACAGTAACTCTCAACTCTGCTCCCTGGTGCAGTCATCCAAGGAGCTTCTGAAAACTACTGGGTCTAGAACATGCTCTCATGCCCAACACATCAGAATATTTGAAATGGAATCCAGGAACCATGACATTATTATCACAGCTGTAGAAAACAAATGAAGACAAGTAAAACGATGATCCCACTATCTCTTTGGATGGTGGGACTATGCATTACTTTTTCCTACTTTCTAATTTTCTTTGCAGTTTATGAACATTATGTGTGGCTTTTATGGTGCATAAATAATCAATCCACTTTTGCTTAAACAAATAATTTTTCTAAATTTTTACTATTCATTTATTTATTTATTTTTAGTTGGAGTCTGACTCTGTCGCCCAGGCTGGAGGGCAGTGGCACACTCACGGCCACCCCAGCGTTGACCTGCTGGGCTTCTGCAATCCTTCCACCTAAACCTTCCAAGTAGCCAGAACTACAGGCGTGCATTACCACACCCAGCTACTTTTTTGATTTATTGTAGAGATGAGGTCCCACCAAGTTGCCCAGGCTGTTCTCAAACCCGCAGACTCAGGCAATCCTCTCACCTCGGCCTCCCAAAGTGCTAGGATTACAGGCTTGAGCCACCATATCCAGCCGATAAATGTATTTTTTAAAAATAAAGTATAGAAATCTCTTTGTAATTACCTAATGATATACACCATCTTTGTATATAAAGCATGAGTATTATTAGAATACAAGCTTCTCTCTTGAATCGAAGGTAATGATGTCGGATTTTCTTTTGGTTTATTTTTCGAGCATAGTTGAGTCTTTGCTATAGACTACAATATAAATTAAGTAAATAGCAATTGTGTGCAAACATTAATCACTTTATTATAGTAGACAAAGACAAATTTTGCAATAAGTTATCCAAATTTAATGACCACATACATTTAAGGAGTTATGATAAAACATAAGGTTGTCAATATACCTCTCTTTATTCCCTACCCCCATTCCATGATACTTACACTAAAGATTGAAAACCTAGTTTAATATTTTTGTTTCCAGGCACGGTGGCTTATGCCTATAATCCCAGCACTTTGGGAGGTCAAGGAGAGAGAATTGCTTGACCCCAGAAACTTGAGACCAGCCTGGGCAACATAGTTGTTTTGTTTTGTTTTTTACAAAAACACCAGTCATGGTGAATCCAGTCCCAGCTACCTGAGAAGCTGAAGTGGGAGAATCCCTTGAGCTCAAAAGTTTGAGGTGGCAGTGAGCCATGATCATGTTACTGAACTTCAGCCTCAGGGACAGGGTGATATATTAATTCAGTAGAAATAAAGCAAAATATATTAATAATGACGATAAATGTAAACTTGCCAGTTAAACAGAGAATCTTAGGTAGGATTTAAGAAATAAGATCTAACAAATAATGTTAGCAATATTAATTTACATAAACATACAAGAAAATTAAAAATAAATTTATAGTGGGGAAAATATATTATAGAGAAATATTAATGAAAAACCAAGTTGGGTAGGAATCTTAGTATCACATTAATCAATTTTTTAAAAAAAGGTATTAGAATAAAGTCATTAGATGATAATAACAGATTCAGCTTACTAGAAAGCTATTCCATTTCTAAATATCTGTGTAGAAACAATAAAAATAGCTTTACATAATATAAAGCAAAAATTAAGAAAATTAATGTAGAAAAATGACAAATATACCATTAGAATGAGAAATTTCAATACTCTCTCTCTTAAATTATTGATGAGTACAGCAGATAAAATTAGGAAAGTTATAGAAAAGTAGGACAGTACAATTAAGCTTAATGCAAATGCACGTACACAGAACTTTGTGCAAGTTATAAAATGTATTTTCTTTCCAAACACAACTAGAGAAGTTTCAAGACTAATTGTCGATTAGCCCCCGAATTCTGGGATACAGGGAAGAATCTACAGTCCACCTTGAGAAACTGGGGCCAGCGCCTTCTCAAGAGGGCCAGCCTGATCTGCTTATGTGGAAACTTCATGAAAATGTTTTCTCTTTTCCTAAATACGCATTCTTACAATTTATCCCAATTTCCATGAACCAAAATTTTAGAGGTTAATCTAGCTGGGTCAGTATTTCTTGGAACTAAAAGAGCTTCATTGAAATTGAAATTGACAGCCGGCTCGGTGGCTCAGCCTGTAATCCCAGCACTTTGGGAGGCTGAGGTGAGTGGATTGCCCGAGCCCACGGGTTCGAGACCCACCTGGGCAGCGAGACCTCATCTCTATAATAAATAAAAAAATCAGCTGGGCGTGGTAGCGCATGCCTGTAATTCCGGCTACTTGGAAGGCTGAGGCGGAAGGATCGCCAGAGCCCAGCAGGCTAGGCTGCGGTGGCTGGGAGCGGCCACTGCACTCCAGTCTGGGTGACCGAGTGAGACTCCAACTCAAAAAAAAGAAAAAAAGAAATTGAAATTGGCATTGCTCAGATCTGAGCAGTTACAGTGCTGAGAATCAGTGATAACATGGTAAGGAAGGAGGCAGGATGCCCACCAGAGGGAACACATTGGGCTACTTGGTAATGGCTGCTGTGGAGAAAAGTAAGAAAAGCGGTGAGGCAGAGAATAGGTAGTAGACATTTCACTGGTGTGGCTTAGGAAACTGACCTGGGCTTGTCCTGCTCTCAGCCACTCTGCCTCTCCTATACTTTGTGTCAGCCACACTGGTGGTCTTTCAATTTCTTGTACGTGGTTCTCGCCAACCTGGGAATAAACTTCCAAATATGAAATTGTCTATATGTCTATATGAAATTGTCTATGATCTTGCTTTTAAGGGAATGCTCCTTCTTCCAGTTAACTTTCACTTTAGGTCTCAGCTCAGATGTTATTTATTACAAGGAAACTCCTTGACAGTTCTAACTAAATGTTTCCCCATTTATTATATATATATATATATATATATATATATATATATATATATGCCTTTTGCATGTATTATTCACATATATTTATACATCATTTGCGTCTGTTTCTCCCATAGAGTGTAAATGTTTTGAAATCAGGGACCGTATGATTTGTTCACTACTACGTATTCAGCAATTAATATAATGCCTGACACACTGTAGGAGTAAAGATAATTTTTTCTCCCCCTCTGAATATTCAAGTCTGCTAAAATAAACTGTCAATACAGGTTAACAGGAGAAAAGGCATACAAATGCATTGATGTACATAAGCGTAAGAGCCATATAAAACAAATGTACTTGTCTTAAATCCCTTCATTAGATAAGAAAATTCCAGAGAGAACTCCTCTTTACCCAGAAAAGATGGGGAAAAACAAGAGAATGTTAGAAAGTCATTGGTTCAAAGGCAGCTTCCAAGGTTTTTTAATTGTATTTAATTCAAAAGTGCTAAGTATTCCAATGCACCATCCCTTGGGGTATCATTTTCTAAATCTCAACAACACAGTAGATATGCACGCAGTAAAGGCTGATTAAAAAGTTGTCCAATACATTAGAAACTCAAAGCATTGAAAGAAAGAACTCAATTGAAGACCCAGGGTCCAGGCTGACACTCATCCTATAAGTTGCGGTCATGAACAAGCTGTTTAACTTCTCCGAGTCATAGATAACCTCTGTATCTCAATTAAGGGAATGGTAGGGGAGAACAGGGGGTATATACCTCTCTCATAGGAATCAAATTGGAGGAGAAAAATCTCAATATGTTTTAAACATCTAGTGCACAAGACAAGATATAAATGTAGGTTCAAGCCTCCCTACTCATCTCCACCTCTCCTCCTGCTGTCATGAGTAATAGGATCCAGAGTTATTCTATGACCAATGCTAGCTAGAAAATTATAGGAAAGTCGGTTTTAGTTAAATATGAGGAAGACAAGTCTAATAATTATTGTTGTCCACCAGGTGATAAAACCACCTCAAAAAAAGTAGATCCCTCTCTGCCACTGACCATGTTTGAAAAAATGGATTATTACACAAAGGAAATTCTTTATTTGTGTAGAAAATTATACTAGACACTCACAAAGATTGTTTCTAATTTGAAGAGTGTATTCATCTAATCTTTTCTAATAGGAGTTATTTCCTTGTATCATTTTTTTAACTTTTCTTTTAGCTTTATTGTTTTTGAAGGTAGGGTCTTTAATTTATCAAGCTTTTGTAACTACATGGAGAATTTTTAAGCCTTAAAGTCAGCTAGAAGCATGCTTTAACTTGTATTACAAGCCAAATTTTGATGTAATAAGGCAGATTTATCTTTGATTTCAGTCAATAGAATTTAGGTTCTGAATTGCCAAAAAGAACTTGGTTTAATGTACTTTACCTTAAGGTAGTATTACATCATGAGTTGTCATCTCTGTGGACATCAGAATCCCAGAAAGATCCATTGCTAATAAGTACATTAATTAGTAATTATGTAATCCCATACTTAGCTATCATATCAATTAAGTCTTTATTATTGAAAAGTCTGTGACTAACTTTATGAGTACTCCAATATAGTTTCTCAATGTTATTTTCAATATATAATTTGGGGTTGAAATAAGATTTTGCCCTCATAAGACATGCAGAAAAAAATTCTGGTTATAACTGTGACTGTGCATTTGATATTTTGTGGTATTTAAAGTTAAATCATTGACTACCGCATGCAAAGAGTTATTAGAAGTATATGGTGAGCATTAGCATTTTTTGTTTCCAGAGAAAATCCTATCACTTCTATCAGAGTCACACAGCATACTTAATAAAAATTCAGACATCTCAGCTCTTCCTAAAATCTATTGGATCAGAATATATGGGGTAGAGCCCAAGAACTTGCCTTTTCTACAAATACCCCAGATAAATCTTGCAAACACCAAAATTTTGAAACACACTTTAATAAAATATAGCTGAGGGCAATATATAAGAACATAAGCAAACTGACTTTATTTTGAATCATGATTCATAGGACTAGATTTTTAAGGCAATGTAAAGAATTGCGGTAGTTTTATGAATGATTCTCACTTAAAATATTATTTTGTAGGTATGTAATCCTGTGACAGAAGCAAAACAAGTTTGTCTGGGCAAAATGCACTGCACACAGAGGGAAAGGAACACTTAATTACCTGAAGGGGCTCTACTCGTTGGCTCAGCCTGTAATCCTAACACTTTGGGAAGCCGAGGCGAATGGATTGACACAGTCCGTGGGTTCGAGACCAGCCTGGGCAACTTGGCGAGACCTTGTCTCTACAATAAATAAAAAATTAGCTGGGTGCAGTAGCATGTGCCAGTTGTTCTGGCTACTTGGAAGGCTGAGGCAGAAGGATCGCTGGAGTTCAGCAGGTTGATGCTGGGGTGGCTGTGAGTGTGCCCCTGCATTCCATCTTGGGTTAGGGAGTGAGTTTCTGACTCAAAAAAAAAAAAAAGTTACCTGAAGGACTAAACAAAAACAAAAGTTAATTAGTATGTAAATACCGAAAAGACAGGCAAATCACAAAGTAGGGCTTGCTAATTCTGAAAGTCATCACATTCAGATTGGAATTTAGGTTTTATTGAATATTTAGCATATTGCTATTTTAAAATGCTTCTCTATAGGCAGAAAGGTGCCCATTCACTATCTCTGAAGGCTTTCTGAAATGGTTGAAATAGACAGATACATAGAAGAACAAGTCAAACAAATTTATTTACAAACATATATGAACATGAGAATCTTGCAAATATGAGATTCAAAGAAAAGCTAGCAAGTTGAGGCTTAAATCCCCTTTTCATACAGAAGAGAGAAATAGGGGTCTGTTAGTAATTATAGGGGTGGTAAATGATCGATAAGGGAAATGAATAAGCTCAAAGAACAATGGAGTGGGACATGTTTCTGAGCTCTGGGAGAAGTAGTGGGAAGCTAAGGAACAGAATGTCAATGGAACAAAGATTGTGTTATTTTGCAGATAAAGCCTTCCAGGTAATCTCTCAGAGTTACTCTCAGAAGAGTAGATTTTTAAAAATCTATCTTGAGTGGTTACAGCTTTTAGTGTCTTTTCTTCAGTGGTTCATCTTTCCCAGTTGTTTGACGAGCTTCTTAGAATGGAAGTCTAAGGACAATTGAATTTCTCTTGGAAAGAAATTGTTTAGTCAGATTAAAAAAAGCAATTCAGAGAAAGTTTCTTCCTGTGTTTGGTGGAGGGTGGGGATAGGGGAATAAGAGAAGGTTAGCTGTTTGGGGTTCTAAAGCAGATTTTAAGCCCTTTCAATTTCTTTTAATTCAAAATTCCCAGCATACCAAAGCATTATACTTTGGAGTAGTATTCTCTGTGCCTCAATGATGCATTAACAGAATTACAGAACCATGGAACTGGAAGAAATCTCAAAATTCACCCAGTTCAAACCTTAGTTGTTATTGAATAAACATTACAACTCCTTGTAATATTGAAATCTGTTCAACAATGGAAAATTTGTACAACTCACCTCAATGTCCATACTCAAGTGAGCTGTACACAGGAATAAATAGTAAAGAATAAAGGAAAGAAAAAAGAAAAGAAAGAATTAAAGAAGGAAGGATGGCTGACCTAATTTGGGGGGGTGGGGAGTGTTACTATCTATAAAATTATTTCTTTGCTTTTTACATGCATTTAGAAAATGATAAATTTTATGGAAAACTGGGAGTCACATCTGGCAAACTATTTTTGATTTACCGAACTAGGAATAGCTGCAAAAACACTTCCTCTTGCAGACTTGCATAATCAATCATTTGTTGCTTTCCCTTGCACATCAGCATTCATTTTATATTACTAAACTTTTCTCTCACCTTCCAGCATTAAAAGAGGTCATGAAGCAGTTTAGTTTAATTTTAAATTCAATAAAATTAACGATATATGTATTGAGCAGTCGTTCTCTGCTTAGCCTTTTCTGGCTACTGCGGCAAAGACAAAGTCTTTAACCACCACAAGCTTCTAATTTTATGGGAAGTCTACTCTCTTCCCACCCCTTCCCAAAAGAAATACATGGTAAAGCACCAAAAACATGGCATGCTAGAATTTGGGCTATAATAAAATGGCTATAAGAACTCCAAGTTGATCGGGCTTGGTGGCTCAACCTGTAATCCCAGCACTTTGGGAGGCTGAGGCAAGTGGATTGCCTGATCCCATGGGTTCGAGACCCACCGGGGCAACTTGGCAAGACCTCATCTCTATAATAAATTAAAAATTAGCCAGGTGTGGTAGGGCGTGCCTGTAGTTCTGGCTACTTGGAAGGCTGAGGCAGAAGAATCGCCGGAGCCCAGCAGGTCGAGGCTGCAGTGACTGGGAACATGACACTGCCCTCCAGTCTGAGTGACAGAGACTCAACTCAAAAAAACCAACCAACCAACAAACAAACAAACAAAAAACCTCCCAGTTGGGAGAAAGCACCCAATATTTGCAGGAAGAGCAGGAGCAGGTTTTATGATAGACATTGGCACATGAACTACATCATATTGAAGACATTTAATAATTACTTATCATTTGTCAAGCAAAGAAAGATTTAAAGGTTGGAATGTGCACAACTGTGCCAAGATCAGGGAAAGGGTATCCTATGCTTCAGAGAAAATTTTGCAATGTTTTAATAGACTACAGCTTCTCAGGTTAGGACTTTGAATGTAAGGACTAGGGGCATAACATTTCATAGTGGAAAAGATTATGGATTTTGAAATCAGAAAAACTTCATTCTAAATTTCATTGTTACAGTAAAAAATTATATTATCTGGAAAATATTCTTGCATTTGTTGAGTTTTTAAAATACATAAAACAGAGAATAATGAACCCCTTTCTTGGAGGCATATAGGAAAGATTTACTGAGACTAACACTGTGTCCAACAAGCAATAAATAATTAAAAATATGAGCTTTCTTGGTATCAAGTATACACCCTAAACATAACACGTGTGGTATGTTCAATAGGATGACAATGTTATGGTATGCTTTTTTCAAATACGTTAGATACATAAAACATGGGAGTGACTAAGATTGTCCAAGAGGAATTTGTAGAGAGAAAAGTACATTAAAAATATAAACACGGCAGCAAAAACAATTACAAGTTAGAAGAGGTGGAGAAACCTACCAAGAAGACAGAAAAGAAATGGGCAGGAGTATAAGCGAACAAACAGTAGGGCACAGCAATATTGACAGTGAGTGGATTAAAAATGTCCAATATCATCGTAGCGCATGCCTGTAATTCCAGCTACTCAGAAGGCTGAGCCGGAAGGATTACCGGAGCCCAGCAGGTCAAGGCTGCGGTGGCCGGGAGCTGCCACTGCACTCCAGTCTGGGTGACAGAGTGAGACTCCAACCCAAAAAAAAAAAGTCCAATAAATAAAGAGTGTTCAATAGAATCTAATATGTCAGGGAAACCTGAAATTAGAAATACTGAAGAATTTTCATTGGACGGAAGTCACTGTAGAGTTCTACAAGAGCAGCTTCACCTGTGAGTTTGGGGAAGAAATCAAACTGCAAGAAGCAGGGAAACAGAAGTGAAGGCAGTGAATTCCCACTGCTCTTCAAGACTTTGGCTGACAACAGAAGAGAGAAAGCAAGGTAATTAGAAAAAAAAATCTTTGTTAAAGTTGAAGGAGAGCCAGGAGAAAACAGGTGTCGATCAAAAACAGGTCTCCATGGAGTGGGCTGGGAATAAATGCTTAGAGAGAATGAATTGAAAAAGTGAATGGGAATATTTTACAATAGGCAATAAACGAAGTGGCAGGAAGTGTATCTTTACTACCAATCACAGGAAACATGACGCCGTTTTTTTAGATGAAGCACTGTAGGGGAGGGAATGTAGGGAAAGGAACAAGAAAAAAAGAAGAAGAATATTTACTTTATTTATTTTGCTGGAATAAATATCAGCAAAAAGAATGTGTTACACACAGAAATTAATTATAAATATAAACTATTGCGTATCGCTTAGTGCCTGCATTGTTTCTACAGCAAGAATCAAGAAATAAAGTGTTTAAGCTTTAAATGGACACTAAATGCATTTAAAAATTTTTTTTCAATATATGTTTTCTTTTCTACTCATCTCAGATTTTAAAACCAACAACCTTGTCAGCCAGGGAAGAACTACGGTCATTGCTTTGAGAGTACTGAAAGTTTAGGCATAGTGCCTATCAAGTGTATCGAAGAGAAGTTACAAAGAGCCATGAAACATAAGACAGAGTGTTCTATTATCTACATACTAAAATATATGCACAAAATATCCCTAAAATAAAAATGAGACCAAAGTAAAATTGGCCTCAAATTTGTAGTTTCTGTTATAAAAAAAAGCAAAACAAAAATTTCTGATCATTCATTTCAATTAAAGATTAAACTTTCTCGTTTCCGTGAGCAATTTTGACAGTGGACCTTAGGCAAGATTCCACTTTGGCTTATTACAATCTGTTTTCTCATTCACTAACTTTTATTCAAATGTATTCACTTTCCTGATTTATCATGTTTTGCATTATGTTGATGTTCACTTGGAAATCGTTGTTTTCCTATATTCTAATGATGTCTATGCCAGCAGCTGCAAGCTCACTGAGAACACAGCAAATGTGTATGCACAGTACAAAATTCTTCCAATTAGAACTGCTGCTTAATTGGCAAGATTGCTGTCAAGTAGCATGACCACTGCATTACATTTGAATCTCAATTCCATGTAAATGTAGATATTTAGGAGCTTATTAGAGAATTTGCATGGAAATTGAGGGAGAAAATAGTTCATGTATTTGAGGGAAACAAATCTAACTCAATTTTAACATTATTATTTCCTTAAACAACTTGAGCAGTATGACAAACTAGTTAAGTGTGTCAGCTATGGATTTAGGCATGACTAAGAATTCTAGCTATGCATCCTGGCAAGCTGTGTGTGATCTTAGACCAGGTTCTTAACCCATCTGAGCCTTTATTCTGACATAAGTAACAGGGGGATAATTACAGTAACTACCTCTTAGGGTTGTTTAGAGCTTATATAAAATGATAAGTATTAATCACTTAGCATAGTCACTGTCAGATAGTAGCTTAGTGACTGTCTTAGGCACTTGTGGCTACTATCCAGTCAAGGACATAATACATGAGAAGTTGTTCTGAGTTTCCTAACTCAATGCTATATATTATAGACTCAATAAATTGCATTAATTTTTAAAATTCTTCTTTTTTAAAACTTATTCCAATAGATTTTTAAATACAGTTTAAAATAAAATTTTATTTTAAAATTTATCTGCACGCATTCTGTGCTTGACTTTAGAATTCCTGTTTTCTTTCTGCAGAGAAAAAATGCAGTTCTCTTCTTTCACACTAACTCCTCTTTGGACTATAGGAGTGGAAGAGGTGCAATATCGTCCCTCATTCTTCATAAAGGTCATGACCAATGCTCCAATAACATAAGACAAGTTACCAAGAGGAAAACCTAACATATTTGTTTAATCAAAGTTTTATGTTACACGGGAGTCTTCAGAAATGAAGACTCAAAGTCTCAGGGAAAACTATCCATTTTTATCCTTAGGCTTGATGAAAAATGGACAGCCATGTAAAAATGTGTCTCCTGGGAAGAACATAGTGATGAAAGGCATTATTTCTCTATTAAAGACTTTACAGTCTAGTGGAAAAGAAAGGAAAGTGAAAACATAAGTCTATTAATTATTAAATGGTCTCTGATGGAAGTTTTTTCCTAGTACAGAGCAGCATTTTGATTGACCAATACAAACTCTTCATTCAGACTATGCTACACATTTAATGCTACCAAAGAACTTTCTATCACCACATCTTTAAACAGAATATTTCTGAATAATTTATGTTATCCAGTTCATTCATTAACCTTTAAATACTCTTCAAGGCCTATTTAGAGTAATTTTCTTCTCATTTTTTAACTTTTTATTGTACTCTAGATAGAACAGTTTATTCTATTTATAAACATTTGGATTATCAGCATGAACTAATTTGAACCAATATTTACTTCTATCAGCTTAAGTTAAACCGTACATACCAAAATTAAATAAAATAATTGTTTCTTGCATAAAACAAGCACCTAAATATCTGAAAAGATTATGATGTGTCCATATTTTCTCTCTTCTAGGCCAGCTACCAATAATGGGTTTAGTCATTTCCCAAATAACATGTATTTAGACTCCTGACCATATTCTGATTCTTATTATAGACATTTCTGTGGATTTGTTATGAAATTGTCAATGTTCCTCCTAAAATAAAAATGTGCCAGGACTTCTGCTTTGGCTGTGGTATATGAGCTTCTATTGGTACAAAGAAGACAGCTAGGAAAACTGAACATACTACTTTATATATCACCTGCTGTAGGACACTTGTGATCTATGAAGACAAAGGACTTATGGGAAAAGATCACAGAGAGAAAGATAGTATAAAGAGGTAAGAGAAATTTTTTTTTTTAAAAGTTGGAGTCTCACTCCATTGCCCTGGCAGGAGTGCCGCAGCACACTCACAGCCACCCCAGCATCGACCCGCTGGGCTCCATTGATCCTTCCACCTCAGCCCTCCAAGTAGCCAGAACCACAGGTGTGCCCTACAGTGTCAAGCTAATTTTTGTGGTTTATTGTAGAGACAAGGTCTCACCATGCTGCCTAGGTTGGCCTTGAACTCGCGGGCTCAGGAAACCCTCTCTCCTTGGCGTCCCAAAGTGCCCAAACGGTTTTTTATCCTTTTATTCTACTTCTCACTACTTCTCAACTATGCATTGTCTTATTCAGTTTGGATGTGATATGTAGTATTTTCAGGCTTCTATGATCCTTCCACTTCAGTCCTCCAAGTAGCCAGAACTGCAGGTGCAATTTTTTGATTTATTGTAAAGATGAAGTCTCGCCAGTTTGTCCAGGCTTTTCTCAAACCCGTGGGCTCAGGCTATCCCGTCATCTCGGCCTCCCAAAGTGCTGGGATTACAGGTTTGAACCACCGCACCTGACCGAGAGAAAACTTTTAACAGTCATCCTCCATCAAGAAAATTGTCACTGCTGAGCCTTAGCCAAGAAGCTTAAAGCAGGAAAATTTTAAAAAATAAAACAAAGAAACAAAATGGTTTCTAAGAAACTGAGAAGCTGTGCAGTGGATTGAGCTGTTATATGGGTCTAAAAAAATTAATGGAGTTCAGAACTAGCTAAGAAGGAAAAGTTCTATTAGAACCCCAATCTTTCCAACCCAGGAAAGTCTTCAAACTGTAGTAAGGACAAAATTTACACAAACCAACTATCACAAAAACTGAATGAATAACCAACTCCCCAGAAGAGCAAATGGCAAATATTTGAGATAAAAAAATATAAAATAGAAATTAACATACAGGGATCAAAGTTATTTCTGTATCCAGAAATATACTTTAAAATGTTTTTGATCCACTTATTCAAGGAAATGCCTAACAAAATGAATAATTTAAGCTGAGAAACAGAATCTATTAAAAAACCAGATAATTCAAAATTATAGAGCTGTAACATTTGATAACTGAAATGAACACATCTGTGGATGGTTTTAACAGAATGCAGGGCACAGAGAATGAAATAATTAAATCGGAAAAGAAAACAACAGAAAATATCTAGACCACAGGCTAGAAATAGAGGATAGATAATAGACAATAGAAGAAAGAAGGTAAAAACCAGGAAACCAGTGAAAAAGTCTGCGTGTGTATATGAAGCAAATGTAACAAGAATAGATTTGAAGCAGAATTTAAAGCTGTTATTGAGGTGTCACGAATCAAAGAAGAATAAATACAAAGAAAATCACACCTGGGCACATCTTCAACCTTCTGAAAATTGTCAACTGAAGAATCTTGAGATTCATCAATTTGGAAAGGAGAGCTTTATTTCTCATAAAGGGTTGCAGCCTGCAGGGTGGCCATTCTGACAGACTAGAATGAATAGCCTCCTGCTAGAGACTGAAAACAAACTCTTGGAGGGAGAGATGACTGGAATGTCTGTTGAACAGGGTCTCCGAATTTACATATACAATTAACTGAAGGAGTCATGAATATTTATGAAAGAAGGAACATGCACATGGGTCATTGAGCTTCATGCCCCTTCATGTGACCTATTTTCAAAAAATAGTGGTGTTAGTATGATGTGAAGGTGCAGGTTTCCTACTCTTTGAAGTCAAAAGGTGAAGCAGAGGACGTGAAAACCCTTACTGGGAAATCTCTGTAGAATGGCTAGACCACTCTATGGTCGGTGGTTTCTTATCAGGCAAAAAAGGAATTAAGTATCAGGGGGTTTTTGAATCGGTGGTGGAGTCTTTCCGAAGGATTGGTTTCTGTTTAGCATTTAGGGAAGACAACATAATGCCACTTAGTAGGGAGGGGTATAACAAGGTGGGTCCGATATCTCTGTCTCATCATGACCCAAAACACAGTTTTGTTACTCTGAGATGATTCAATCTGTCCCTTGGGACACTTAGAATTTTAAGTTTCGTTTGCAAAACCAAAGACAAAGAGAAATCTTAAAAGCATATAGGACAAAGGGGCATGCTACCTCCAAAGGAGTAACAATAAGAACGAAATGTTATTACTCAATGAAAAGATGACATCCAAATGATTAAGTGGAATCTTTAAAAAGCTGAAAGAAACAACATTGAAAATCAGTGTCAAGCTAGACTTGTCTGCTCAGTGAACATACTCAAAATAGAAACAAAACAATAACTTTTTTTATTCATATGAAACAGAAATTTAGCACCAGCAGACTCACAACAAGAAAATATTCGAGGTAGTATGGATACAGATTTTTCAAGTCAGACAAGGCTTCCAGAGAGGGTCACCTTGAGGGACTGGTACACCTAGCCCCAGAAGTGCTGGCTCTAATGGGCTGGCAAGCCAAACCCCGAGAGTCTTATAGCCCCCCGCAGAAGTGTCTCAGCCTCAAAGTCTGGCCTTCTCCCAGCAGCTCTCCCAGTTTAGCTGGTTCGGGAGGCTGACAAGCCAGTCACTGGGATGCACAGCTCTTCAGCTCTGACCATCTTCTGAAGCTCTTCAGGTCAGAGTTCTTGTCTTGTGCCCAGGAAGAATGACGGACATGGACAACTGGAAAGTGAGAAAGCAGGATTTATTAAGAGGACAGAACAGCTCTCACAGCAGGAAGGGACTCAAAGGTATTGCCTGATTGCAGCGGAAACCTCGTGCTTATATAGTCCTAAGACCAAGCTGATTGACTAGCACTAGCTCTGCTGATTGGTCAGTACTAAGGCCCAATGTGCAGAAGATAGGGGCCTAATGGTGATCTGACAGGTCGGTACTTGGCAGTAGGCTGGTTGGTTGTTTTTCCATCCTGACAGGGAGTACTTAAGCTCTAGCTTGAGAGATTCATAGGGAACTTATTTTCCACTGGAAGCTCACTACCTTTTTATCAGAAGACCCGCCCTGTCCGCCTGCCTAGCTTTTCTCAGGCTGTCTCCTCTCTGTGTTCTGGGCAAAAGGAAAATGGTTTCACATGGACAAATAGAAATACAAAAATAAATAGGAATGTGTGGGTAAATTTCAATGACACATGAATGTAAAAGACATTATTCTGTATATAGAATTTAAGTACATGGTAAAAAAAATGACACAAAAGCAAAAGGTAAAATGGGATTAAAATATTATGACATTATTGAATTGTCTGGTAAATGGTAAAGGTGCTAAATTACATTAGACGTAAATATGTTGTAATCTCAAGAAGATCTGCTAAATGGAAACAAAATAAAGGATTTAACATTAGCAAATGAATGTGAAAATGGCATGAAACAATATATTAGATTAATACAAAATAGTAAGCGAAAAGAAAACGAGAGTGAGAGAGACGTCCAGAATGGTGAAGTGAGAACTTCTGTTAAACTGTCCCTCTATAAAGGTAAGGAGAACATTTGGCAATTACTAGAAATGACATTTTTCGAAGCCCCAGAAGTTAAGCAAAGGCTGACTACCATCTGAAAATCGTTTATTCAAAACAAATCTCTGCTCAACCTCAGTGAAAATAGCAGAATTGGTGGCATCTTAATTGTCTGTGCACCCGTCTCCCTCTCTCAGGTTTGTTGTAACTTGGAAAACCAGTAGCCTCACAACCAGAGTAGCTGTGAACAACTGCAGCACAGAAGCTAAGATAGAGTGCAGCCTACGTTTGGAATCCCCCCAAAAGTCCCATCCTCAGGGGATTGTCAACACTTGGTACGTATATCTGGTCCCCGGGAAAGGCCTGTTCCCAGGGTGTATTTTTATTTGACATCACTCGTAATTAACTCCATCAAAAGAAGCCTATCACCAGGCATTTGTTGAAAAAAAATCGGCAACAATTAACAAATACTGCAGCTGCCTGAGACTGTCACACCAGTTAAAACAAAAGCCTCTGAAAGAGAGGTTTGAGAATGAAGTATCCATAGGGACTTTGAAAAGCTTTGACATATTTCTGGAGACCTAAAAGATTGTGCACATGGGGAGTACTTTGCGCATGCTTTTATTAAAATTAAAAACACTTTGCTGCTAAGAATAGCAATAAAAATGGAAAAGACAGTACACAGGGCAAAAGAAAATATTTGCAAATCATATATCGTAAATGACCTGACCAGGACGTACCCCAGTCTCTCCCACTATCTTATCTAGAGACCCTATGCAAGTGGGAAGAAGAGCTAAGGCAGAGTTTTTAATTGCCTGGTATTGTGTTCCTGCTTGGCATTGTGTTCCCAAACAATATTAAGCCATTGGCAAAGAACTGAACTCATTGGTTTAAAACATTCAAGGAAATCTCTGACCAATCATTAGCTGACCACTAAGATAACCAAATATATTTAATACTAATGTTACAGAATTATTCCAGAAAATTTACTAAACACGCAGAAAACAAAATAAAGAGGAAATATGATTTCTGATTTCCAGAGTTGTCTTATTAACTTATTTAAAATTTCTAGTGTTTAGCAAAAAGTATGAGGAGCATAAACTTAGGAACAAAAAACGGTCAATGGAACATGGATACTGTACTTATTAGACAGTATCTAATAGCAGAATACTAGCAGTAATCATATTATAAATATGTTCAAAGAACTAAAGGACTTTACACACTAAGGCTGTGTATAAAGAATTATGATAAATGGATATACACATGCAAAAGATGAAGTTGGATTACAACCTCATGTCGTATACAAGAATTACTTTAAAATAAATAATGGACCTAAATGTTTTAAAACTATAAAAGTACTAGAAGAAGACATAAGATTTCATCTTACTCATAATGCAAAAAGCACAAACAAAAGAAGAAAATAAACATGACTTTATTAAAACTAAAAACACTTTGCCGCTGAGACTAGCAACAAAAATGGAAAAGACAGTGCACAAGGCAAGAAAAAACATTTTCAAATCATATATCATAAACAACTTGTATCTAAAGCATATAAAAATGGTTATAACTCAATAATAAGAAATCCAATTTTTAAAAATAGGCACAAGACTTTTTCAAAGATAATATAAATGGTCAAAAGACATAGATAATTTCAACATTGCTCATCAATAGAAAATGCAAATCCAAACCACAATGAGAGATTATTTTATGCACACTAGGATAGCTATAATTTTAACAACTGAAAATTTCTGGTGTAAATAGGAAGAAATTGGAATGTTCAGATCCAGCTGTTAGGAATGAAAAATGGTGCAGATACTGAAATCAGTAATGGATAAGAAAAATTTTATATGATCATGCAATGAAATATTACTCAAATGCATAACGTATTGATACATACAACAACATGGATAAACTTTGAAAACATTATGCTAATAGAAAGAAAATATTCACAAAAGAGCACATATGGTTTAATTTCATTTAAAGGAAATCTAGTGGCCAATAAAGACAAAACAAATTGATTAATGATTGCCTAGTTTTGAGTAATGGGGATTAGATGTTACTACTAACAAGTACAAGCTTTTTGCGGGGGGTGTTAAAACTGTTTCACATTTAGTTTGTGCTGATAATTGCACAACTCTGTGAGTAGACCATCAAATATGAAAATTGCATTGATGAACTTTATTGAATTATATCACAATAAAGCTTTTAAAACTAAGAAATGAATGTAGAAGAGGCAGGACAAATTAAAAGTAAATAGTAACATGGAAGATTTAATCCAAATACATCAATAATTATATTAACTATGAGTTGACTGAATAACCCAATTAATAATCATAGATTGTCAGACTGAATAATGAAAACTAAAAATCACTTTTTATACAGGAATATAAATATTTAAATTAAAAGATTAGAAAAGGGTATAACTAGCGAATGCAAACTTAAGGAAGTCATAATAGGTATACTAATATCAATCTAAGTATAATTAAGGCAAGCATTACTTGGGTTAGCAGCACTGTATTAAAAGTTCAATACAAACAATAGCATTTATGATTGTGTATGATACTGTTAACATAGCCTTAAAATATATAAAACAAAAACTGCAGTACTAAAAGATGTAGCTAAATACATTATGTCATATAACAAATTTGTTCATTTAGTTAAAATTTTAAATTTCCATGAATTTTTAATAGTATCCTTTACAAACATTTTTATATCTGTGAGATCTGTACTGATGTACCCCTTTTCACTTCTGATATTAAGAATTTGTTCTCTCATTTTTTTCTGCATTAATATTGTCAGAAGCTTATCAATTTTATAAATCCTTTCAAAGAACTAACTTGTGGTTTTGCTGATTATTTTTTATTTTTATTTTTCTGTCATTAATGATACTGTAATAAATTTGCTTAGTTTTTTCCAAACTTCTTATGGTATTTAGATTATTAATTTTTAGATTTTTTTCAATATATACTTAAGATAAAAAATATTCTCTGCGAAGAGTTTTACCTGTACTCTAAATGTTTTAATATGATGCATTTTCACATGAATCAATACAATGTATTCGCTATATTTTATTGTGCTTTTTTTTACTTGAATTTGCTTAGCAATTTAGAAGTTACGGTTATCTTTTAAACAGATTTTTATTTTTCTCTTTGCTATTAACTTCTGATTTAATTATTTTGTAGTCAGAGAACATATTCATATTTCAAATAACTTCAAAACTTTTTATTTTTTTTTACTTTTTTGTCATTGTAAAGATTTTGTGTTATATTACTCTGTAAGAATATAGCTAAGCTTATGGCTAAATTAATGCTTTTTAAATCTGTATGCTTTGCTGTTGTAAATAGCAGAGCTTTGAAAAAACAAAAATTGACATAAAGTCCAAGAGTCTAAGCACCTGGCTCTTAGAGGTGCCTATTTAAGAAGTCTAAATCTACTTCTTTGCTAGTTAACTCCTTCCCTAGAGCAGACATAAGGAACAAATCCTATTGGGTTGTTGCATGTATTTAAAGATTGTTTTATTCATTATAGTCTGCAGGTGGTTTCTCTCAACATCCTTATTCACAAAGAATTGGGTTTTAAAAATCTAAAAATTAATCATCTAAATACCATAAGAAGTTTGGAAAAAACTCAGCAAATTTATTATAGTATAATTAATGACAGAAAAATAAAAATAAAAAAGATAATCAGCAAAACCACAATTTAGTTCTTTGAAAGGATTTATAAAATTGATAAGCTTCTGACAATATTAATGCAGAAAAAAATAAGAGAACAAATTCTTAATATCAGAAGTGAAAAGGGGTACATCAGTACAGATCTCACAGATATAAAAATGTTTGTAAAGGATACTATTAAAACTCCATGGAAATTTAAAATTTTAACTAAATGGACAAATTTGTTATATGACACAATGTATAAATACTAACAAAAGGCATTAAAATAATTGCAATTGTATCTCAATAAAACTTTTTAAACTAGAAAATGAATGTATAATCACATTAGCACAAGGGAGGGAGCAGCAGTCACTAGACATTGCCCACAGGGGATGTGAGGGGCACATAACAATGCAAAGGGGAAGCAAGGGTCAGTTGGAGGCTCAAACTTCACCTGCATGCAATGTACTTGTGTAGTTAATCCTTACTTGTACCCCAAATCTCTATAATAAGATAAAATTTTTTAAAAAGCTAAAAGAAAAGAAAAAGAAAATGAATGTAGAAGAGGCAGGACAAATTAAAAATAAAAAATAGGATGAATGCTTTAATCCAAATACATCAATAATTATATTAACTATGAGTTGACTGAATAATCCAATTAATAATCAAAGACTGGCAGACTGACTAATGAAAATGAAAACAGTTTTTAATATAAGGATAAAAAACAGTTATCAATTAAAAGATTAGAAGAAAGGTATAACTAAAGTCTTCATTTTATTAAGGAAGTAAACCTGCAATTTAAACTTCCGTGTAAAGAAAACACCAGACCAGAGCCCCAGGAGCACCGACATCTGTGCATACCTGACTTGGTCACGAGTACCCGGGAGGTGCTGTGCCAGACACTCCCTGGGCGCGGGAGCCGCCGCCACAGCCACAGCTCAGATACATGAAGCAAATATGAATGGGAAACCATGGAGCCATACATTATGTTTTCCAAAGGGACGAAGGCTGCATACTGCTGAATAGATAGACTGTAAAGCAGAGGGAAAAATGAACAAAGCCAGAAGACCCTCATAAGGAAGAACAGGTCATTGCAGAAGAGAAATAAAAGTAACCCCACCTTCCCTCAAAAACAGAATTGAAGAGGGGGAGGGAAAGGGGGAGAGGGAGAAAAATCTACAGAAATGAAGAAAAACCAAAAGAAGAGTATGGGTCTCTCCCAGACGCCTGGGAGAGCAGACATTGAGAAAACTGACTTTGGAATGCAAACAATGAAAAGTCCCCAGAATGAAGGGTCTCAAAATGCAAATGTAGATATCAAAACAATAATGGAGAGATTAAAAAGAATTGAGGAGACACAAGAAGAAACTAGGAAGGAGCTGATATCTGAGATAACAGTAATAAAGAATACTGTGAATGAAATAAATAACAATTGATAAGCATGTAAAGCAGAATCACCCAAGCAGAAGAAAGAATCTCAGAGCTTGAGGACCAAAATATAGAAATAACCCAAACTCTTAAAAACACAGAAAATAAGCTCAAAAAGACAGAACAAAACCTTCAAGAGATGAGTGACTACCTCAAGAGGCCTAACCTAAGAATAATTGGACTCCCTGAGGCAGAAAGAGAAACAGAGACCACATTGGAACAAACTTTCCATGAGATCATTCAAGAAAACTTCCCTTATCTAATCAGTGATGCAAAAATTCAAACACAAGAGATTTAGAGAACCCCCACAAGACAACAAATGAGAAGACCAACTCCTAGACACATAATAATTTCCCTAAATAAAGTAAGCACAAAAGAAAAAATCCTAAAGGCAGCAAGAGAAAAAGGCCAGATCACCTACCATGGAAGACCAATCAGAATAGCAGCAGATTTATCTGCAGAAACCCTGCAGGCTAGGAGAGCTTGGAGCCCTATCTTCAAAGTCCTAAAAGATAAACAATTTCAACCAAGAATAACCTACCCAGACAAGCTAAGCTTCATCAGTGAGGGAGAATTAAAATCTTTCCCAGATATCCAATCCCTAAGAACTTATTCTGCCACCAAACCATCTCTACATGAAACACTTAAGAAAGTACTAAACACAGAAGAAAAGGAAAAAAGAACAACATTCTTCACAAGAGTATAGGGAAAAGAATAAAATATATATGAACCAACCCCAAAACCAAAAGAAAGACAAAAAAAAAAAAAAAAGAAAAAGAAAAAAGAAAAAACCAAGTGGAAGAACAACAACTCAATAAGAACTCCATGATAGGGATGAACTCTCACATTTCAATAATTAGTCTGAATGTGAATGGACTAAACGCACCACTGAAAAGACATAGAATGACAAAATGGATAAAATATCACCAGGCAACAATATACTGCCTTCAAGAGACCCATCTCACTAGAAAGGACATACACAGACTCAAAGTAAGAGGATGGGAAACAAATTTTCAGGCGAATGGAACACAAAAGAAAGGAGGAGTTGCGATCCTAATTTCAAACAAAATACCATTTTAGCTATCAAAAATTTAAAAGATACAGAGGACCACTACATAATGATAAAAGGTTCACTCCATCAACAAGAAATATCTATCCTAAACATATATGCACCCAACATAGGTGCGCTGACATTTATAAAGCAACTTCTAGGAAAACTAAAAAAAGACATTGATTCTAACACCATAATAACTGGGGACTTTAATACACCACTCACAACCTTAGACAGATCATCAGGACAAAAAATCAGCAAGGAGATTCGGAACCTCAATGAGACTCTGGACCAAATGGACTTAATTGATATCTATAGAACACTCCATCCAAAGACCACAGAATACACATACTACTCATCACCACATGGAACCTATTCTAAGATCGACCACATAATTGGACACAAATCAAGTATAAGCAAATTTAAAAGGAATGAAATTCTACCATGCATCTTCTCAGACCACAGTGGAATAAAAATAAACATTGACACCAACAAAGTCCCCCAAAACCCACAAAGACATGGACACTAAACAACATGATGCTAAATAACTCCTGGGTCAATGATGACATCAAAACAGAGATCAAAAGATACCTGGAAACAAATGAAAATGAAGAAACATCTTACCAAAATCTCTGGGATGCCTTAAAAGCTGTAATAAGAGGGGAATTTTTATCCCTACAAACACACATGAGGAAAATGGAAGGAACAGAAATTCACAACCTAACAAGCCACCTAAAGAAGCTGGAAAAGCAAGACCACAAAAACCCTAATTTCAGCAGAAGAATCCAGATCACCAAAATAAAAGCCCAAATCCAGGGCATAGAAGACAAAAAGATAATAGAAAAAATCAATGAAACAAAAAGCTGGTTCTTCGAAAGAATAAACAAGATTGATGGTCCCCTAGCTAGACTGACCAAGAAAAAACGAGAAAAAAAACAAATAAGCACAATCAGAAACACAAAAGATGAAGTCACATCTGACCCTGAAGAAATACAAAAGATCATTAGAGACTACTACGTACACTTGTATGGAAACAAATTTGAAAGCCTTAAGGAAATGGAGGACTTTCTGACATCACACAACCTACCTAAGTTGGAACAAGAAGAAATTGAGACCCTAAATAAACCAATAACAATCAAGGAAATCGACTACATAATAAGAAAACTTCCTACAAAAAAAAGCCCTGGACCAGATGGCTTTCCAGCAGAATTCTACAAGACATTTAAGGAGGAGCTGATACCAATCCTACTGAAGGTATTCTAGGCGATTGAAAAAGATGGAACGCTCCCCAAATCATTTTACGAAGCCAACATCACATCGATACCCAAGCCAGGTAAAGATCCAGCAAAGAAAGCGAACTACAGGCCAATATCTTTGATGAACATAGATGCTAAAATTCTCAACAAGATCCTAGCAAACCGGATTCAGCAATACATCTCAAAAATCATCCATCATGACCAAGTAGGCTTCATTCCTGGGATGCAAGGCTGGTTCAACATTCGTAAAACCATAAATGTTATTAAATACATCAACAGATGTCAAAACAAAAACCACATGATTATATCATTAGATGCAGAAAAACTTTTAATAAAATCCAGCACCCCTTCTTGATAAAAACCCTTGAACATCTAGGCCTATGGGGAACATACCTCAAAATAGTAAAAGCCATCTACGAGAAACCCACAGCAAGCATACTCCTAAATGGACAAAAATTAGAACCATTTTCCCTGAAAACTGGAACAAGACAAGGATGCCCACTCTCACCCCTCCTGTTCAACATAGTATTGGAAGTCCTGGCTCAAGCAATCAGAGAAGAGAAGGCAATCAGGGGTATCCAAATAGGAAAAGAGGAAGTCAAGTTATCTCTCTTTGCAGACGACATGATTGTATACCTTGAAAACCCAAGAGAATCTGTCCAAAACCTCCTTACACTGATAAAGACCTTTGGCAAAGTCTCAGGATACAAAATAAATGTACAAAAGACAATCGCATTTCTCTACACCAATAATAAACAAACAGAAACCCAGATAAAAAACACAATTCCATTCACAATAGCCACAAAAAAAATGAAATACCTTGGCATCTTCCTAACCAGAGATGTGAAAGACCTTTACAAGGAAAACTACAAAACACTGCTCAAAGAAATCAAAGTTGACACAAACGAGTGGAAAAATATCCCATGCTCATGGATCGGAAGAATCAACATTGTGAAGATGTCCATCTTACCTAAGGCAATCTACAAATTCAATGCAATACCCATCAAATTACCAGCAACATTCTTCTCAGACCTAGAAAAAACAATGCAGGAATTCATATGGAAACACAAACGTCCAAGAATAGCCAGAACAATCCTCAGCAAAAAAAACAAAGCAGGTGGTATACACTACCAGACTTCAAACTTTACTATAAAGCTACAATCATCAAAAGAGCTTGGTATTGGTATAGGAACAGGCATATAGATCAATGGAATAGAATTGAGATTCCAGAAGCAAAACCTCAATTTCTCAACCAATTCATCTTTGACAAAGCCTCCACCACCTACCACTGGGGAGAGGAGAACTATTCAGTAAATGGTGCTGGGAAAATTGGCTGACCACATGCAGAAGATTGAAACAGGACCCCTTTCTATCCCCATGCACAAAGGTTAATTCCAAATGGATCAGAGACCTAAATGTAAAACCTCAAACCATAAGAACCTAAGAAAATGAAGGAAAAACCCTCATGGAAATCGGAACTGGCATCCAATTCCTGAACAAAACCCAAAACCCACAGCTCATAAGAGAGAAAATAGACAAGTGGGACCTTATTAAACTGACAAGCTTCTGCAAAGCCAAAGAAACCATCAAGAGAGCAGGGAGACAGCGTACAGACTTGGAAAAAGTATTTGCCAACTCCAGGTCCAACAAAGGCTTAACATCCTGGATCTACAAGGAACTCAAGCATGCAGAAAAGAAAAAAACAAACAACCCCATTATAAAATGGGCAAAAGATATGAACAGACACTTCACAAAGGAAGACATCTGAGCAGCCAAGAAACACATGAAGAAATGTTCAACCTCACTGATCATCAGGGAGATGCAAATCAAAACCACACTGAGATACCACCTAACCCCAGTCAGAATGGCAATTATCAACAAGTCAAAAAATAACAGCTGCTGGAGAGGGTGTGGTGAAAAGGCAACACTTCTACACTGTTGGTGGGAGTGTAAACTAGTGCAACCTCTGTGGAAAGCACTGTGACGATTCTTAAAAGCTCTAAATACCAACCTCCCATATGACCCCGCAATCCCCCTACTGGGAATATATCCTGAAGAACACAAATCACTCTGTAAAAAGATACCTACACACGCATGTTTATCACAGCATTGTTCACAATAGCGAGAACCTGGAAACAGCCATGCTGCCCGTCAAAAGAGGACTGGATTAAAAAAATGTGGTACATATACACGATGGAATACTACGCAGCCATAAAAAAGAACAAAATCATGAATTTCGCAGCAACCTGGATGGAACTAGAGTCTATAATACTGAGTGACCTCTCACAGAAACAATGATCCGAGTATCACATGTTCTCACTCATATAATGGACCTTAAACATTCAATGCAATACTATATGAAAATGACTGACCGCACTGGGAAACTATGGTGGGGGGAGGGAGATGGAATTAACAGTAGCAAATATCTGTCTGGGTATGGGGAAACATCGCATATCAACAGGGTGCCTGAATGAAACACAATTGTATACCTAACCCTTAACTGTACCCCACAACTTCACAATAAAAATAAATAAATAAATAATAATAATAAAAAAAGAAAACACCAGACCAATGACATGAATTATTTGTTCTTCCACATATTTACAGAAAGAATATTATACAAACTCTGGGGAAGAAAAAAAGAAAATAATTCCCATATTATTGTATGAGTACTACATACTTGATCAAAAGCTGACTAGAATAGTATAAGGAAGGAAAATTACAAGGCAATCTCTTACAAACTAATGCAATCTTCCTGAGCAAACTAATAGCAACTCATATTCAACAAAGTATCAAATAAATAATGTATCATATCCAATGAAGGAATATTCTAAGAATATAGTCTACTAGAAAAACCCATCGATACAGATCACCATGTTCATTGAAAGAAGTGGAAAAACGTTATTTCATTTTACGCAGTAAAGTATTTAATAAAATACAAGCTTTCAAGATTTTTGCGAACTGGAAGTAGGAGAAACATTTTTATTCTGTTAAGATCAACCTACAACAGAAAACCTACCACAATTATTGTACTTCCAATGATGAAGATGATTTTTATCACAGGCTAAAAAAAAAAAGACAAAGTTCTCCATCTCTATTTGTACTCAATATTGTGTTAGAGGATCTGACCAGTGTGCTCAGGGGAAGAAAAATGCAGAGTTGTTAGCTAAAATAAAATAAAATGATATTCATAATTTTATTGCCAATTTAGAAAATTCAAAATAATCTACAAAAAAACCTGAAATGAATACCTTTAGTAGGTGTATTGTATACAAGGGAAATAATTTTCAAAATCAATTCTTCTTACATAGAGCAACTATCTGTGATACATATTTAAATTGTATATTTAAATAATAGCTGTAACACTAAGAACAAACATCTAAAAAGAAATATAACAAATGATAAACCAAAAAATGTAAAATCTAATTTTTAAAAAAAAAATATGTGAGCTACCTCCAGACTACCCTGTTTATTGATCAGAATAGACAGTGTTATTAAAATGGCCAACCAAATGTGTCTAAATTCAATGCACTCTTAATCAAAATCCTAATGGATGTGTGTGTTGGTGCGTGCGTGTGTGTGTGTGCATAGTATATGTGAAAATTGACAAGTCAATTTTAAAATTTATCTGGAAAATTTGTAGTCTAAGAGTACCCAAGAAATTATTATACAAGTACATAAGTGACTTATAATACTGAATATCAACACTCATAAAATTGAAATTAAAATAGTATGGTATTGGCACAAGGCTAGACAAATAAAACATTTAAGCAGAATACTGTCCAAAAAAAAAAACCATAGGAATGTATTTTTAGAGACACTACATATATGAGAAAGATGTTACTCCAAAGCAATAGTTAAAGGTAAATCTTCTCATTAATAGTGCTGGGTAAATTTGCTAGATTTGAAAAAAAAAAAATCTTTGCTAATATATCACATTACATGGAAAAGCCAGTTCTTGATAAACTGCAGATCTAAACACTATGGGTAATTTAATCAGGCCTCTAGCAGATAACACAGAAAAATATATTTACTTTTGTAAGCTAGACACATATTTCTTCAGCAGAACATACAAAATGCTAACCACAAAGAAAAATATTGATAAGTTGGACAATTAAAATTAAGAAACTGGATTATTCAAAGACAATATGAAGATAAAAATGAAAGCCACAGATTGGGAAAAGATATTGGCTATATATGTAACAAAAAGGGACTCTTGTCTAAAATATAAATTTTAAAATTCACCCAAATCAGTTAAAGCAACAAAAACCATTAGAAAGTTGGATAAAAGATTAAACACTTTACAAATAAAATTTTCCAAATGGAAAAGGGGAGGCATATATAATAACAGTTTTCCTGGGACACTCCTGGTCTATACCAACTAACATTCTTCCCATTCTCAAAAAGAAAATTGATTACTATAATAATATAAATAATATAACTACTACATTTTATTTTTATAAATAGTGTGACTAATATTTTCCCTATTTTGAACACTGTGCCCATCATATTCAGACTAAAATTTATTCGATTTCAAGTAGCTATCCAATATCTCAGACTTTATAATCACCCTTAGTCATCTAATTTTTTGCCTAAATTGCTATGTAATGACATTTTTTCCCTCTAATTCTATGTTGGGCAATTAGGTTGTTGCTTCTTTTTTTGTTTCGGCATAAGTGTAATATATTTTTGTTAATGATTACTTGTTTAGTTCTATCCCTGGAGCATTATTTTAACCTCTTAAGAGATAGTTTTCTTTTACTTCACAAACAAAAATTAATCATCATTGGTTTATTTTACATTCCTAGATCTATTAAATTATTAGCTATACATCCCACATTTGTGCAATCTGAAGAGCTTATACACATGCCATTAAAATATGAGATGAAATGTTAGGTGATCAATATATGTTTGTAAATTTCATGATAAATAATTAAATATTTATAATGATGTGGCTAAAATATATGCATACAATTATATGAAATGAGTTGTTGCTATATAAATGCTCCCTAAAGCATGAGATAATTATCTTACTTTTTTTAATTTTTTAAATGGATGACAGTATAATATAAACATAAGGACTTTTAGATTGAGATTGAGGGAATTTAAATCTCACCTCCACAACTTCCTCCCTGCAAGACACTGGAGGAGTTGCTTAACCTGTCTGCACCTAGGTTACTTTATTTGTAAAAAGGAGATACCCCTCAAAATATTATTTTAAAGATTAAATATTCTAATACATATGAAGAGTACAACCATACAATGTGACAGTTCTGACTTGCCCAGAATAACTCCTCAAAAAAATTTTTCAAGATGAGTGACCCAAGTTGGTCAGGAAATTCAGGGATCCAGGCTCCTTACATCATGTTACTTTGCCACTCTTGAGGGTTGTGTTTTGCTCTGCAAAGTCAAAGTGGGGCGGAGACATGGTCATTGCCCAGATGACTGAAAGGCAAAAGTGCGTAGAGAAGTGCACATCCAATGTCTTAAGGCTCATAATTGGAAGGTTGCATGCCGTTTCCACCCATCTTCCATTGCCAGCAATGTAGTTTTATCATCACACAGCTCTAGAGGAGCTTGGTCAATGTAGTCTATTATTCTCTTGCTCTGCAAGAAAGGGAAAAGTAGATTTGGGTGGACTAGAGGCTCCTTGGATCATATTTGGTATTTGCAATATGAGGTTACTGCCCTTGGATGGTTACAATGTATAACATCCATATAAGAAAGTACCTCTCTAAATGAGTGTACCCCAGATAATTAAAATTAAGATCTACTTTCTATGGCTAGATAGTAGGAATGAAGGAAAGATACAGCCCAAAGTCAAATGCAATTTTAATCACTCTGTATACATTAGGAAACTGAACATTTTAATTTTAAAAAATACCACCATGGAGAAAAATCTCATTTCACAGTTATTTAAATAACAATTTAAGCAAAATTTCCTCAAACTGATGTAGACATGGAGCTTTCTCCAAAATGTATTAATAAGTTCCAGAAATGTGACTTTGTAGGCTATATTTGGGAAGTTCTGTGAGAGTTATTGCGTGGCTTCCCAATTCTTAGTAATTTTGTATTCTAGAATTCTACCCATCACAGCAAGAAACTCACTTAAGACAACCCCTGCAGGTTCTAGAGGCTGTTGCAGAAATGATTGGGGCTGATTGCATTTTATACCTAATCAGAGCAAGAGCGTATGCATTTCTGATATGTTGCTAGAGAAAGTTATTTTCAGCAGTTGTAAAGCCTGCTGTAAGCCACTGGCAAAATCCCTCCTTTATAGAGTCCAACTATTATCATGAAGTCATTTTCATGAACCCAGCCTAATTTGGCAATTGAGGAAACTATGAAACATCCCGGTTTCTTCTGCCACTGTCTCTCCTTCCTCTTTTTTCTCATCTCTTTGATTGTGTTCTCAATAGTAAACATCTAAAACCAGAAAATTGCACAAGAAGCAACTCGAAATGTCCCTCCAGGCTATGTGCTCTTGGTGAAAATTGCTTTGTAACATAAAACATAAGACCTATTTCTAATCAATTTTATAACGTCATATAGTATGTCTATGCTTGCATTCAAAGGCTTCTTCGAATTAGCTCATACAATCATAAAGATGTGTCCCAAATAGAATAGTTAAATGTCTAGAACCCTTATTGTAATGTTTTTAAACTTTTAAAATTCTTTTGTTTTAAAAATGTCAAAATTTACAAACTACAACGTTTTGTAAAATTATCTCCTTATGACAGCAACGTAATAGACAAGAAAAACTTGAAAGTTAACTATTCAGGCATGTTATGATATTTCAAATTAACATAAGAAACAATATAGGACCGTTGTTTTCCTTTTCCCTGAAAAGATGCAGTTCTATTTTTTCCTTAGGAAACATTTTGAGGTAATTAATTGATGTTAAATGGCATCTAATCTAAATCATACTGGTGATTAAAGTTCAGCTTTTTAATTCAAAATGAATAAAGAAATAAGAACATGAATATAGATGTGCAATACTGAGAGAGGAGAGTACCTGGAAGCTGAAACAGGGTATTTCCCATTTCTAATTTACTTAAGTTAAATTTGGAACTCAAATGTGTACAATGACCTCAAAAATTTCAGTAGCATTGTGATAATTGTATGTGGGAGAGAAATTTGATGTAATGGTTCTTTCCCTGCAATGCTAAAATTAATTTAAGTGTAGCGATTGGAAATCGTGGTCTTTGTAGTAAAGAAATAAAACTGCCAAGGAAGTTCCTGGAGAAAAAGTTAAAAGCAAGGCCAGCTCTCAGGACACAGCACACAGTCCTAGTAATAACCTACCAGAAGAGAATCAGTTCACAAATAGCAGCATTTGCTTTATCTCAAACAGCAACTGTTTCTTTTATAAGTGACACACTTTCCTGAGCAGAACAATTTTTAAATATAAATTTATATAACAGTGACACAAGATGTGATGTGTTACCCCAAAGACGAACTTTTGTGATCAAGCCTATCTGCATTCCCATTTTTAATGGTCCAGTGGGAATTTATGAAAACTTTCACCTTCTTTGTTCTAAATATAAGTATTCAAGTTTTATTGAAATTAAGTGAAAAAGCTGAACCTTTGAAAACCAAGTCTTAGAATTAATTAATCCACTTTAAAAAGCAAGTAATTGATCATGAACAAACAGGCCCAATGAGCAGATTTATGGCAGATTTAAAGCATCCAAGTGTCAAAGACAAAATTGCCACAAATTTAGTTTAAAGATCTTTTTTTTTTATAATTAATCAGTATTTTTATTATCGTTTTGTGGGGTACAGTTAAGGGTTAGGTGTACAATTACGTTTCATTCAGGCACCCTGTTGATAAGAGGTGTTTTCCCAGTCCCAGATAGATATTAGCTACTGTTAATCCCATCCCCCCCCATAACTTCCCAGTACCGTCAGTCATTTTCTTATAGTATTACATTGGATGTTCAAGGTCCATTATATGAGTGAGAACATGTGATATTCTGATCTTTGTTTCTGTGAGAGGTCACTCAGTATTATAGACTCTAGTTCCATCCAGGTTGCTGCGAAATTCATGATTTTGTTCTTTTTTAAAGATCTTAATTGGCTTTTATTTGTGATTCTAGAACTGGACAACACTTTCTTCTTATAAAGTAGGAGTGTTTCAGTAAACTTAGCAGAGGAGTTTTGCTTCATAGACAAAAAGGACCAAACTAGCAAAAAACAAGAAACCAACCTTGCTACCCATTGAAACTGGACTAGATTTAAAAAAAAAAAAAAGTGGTACATATACACAATGGAATATTATGCAGCCATAGAGAAGGGTAAAATGATGGACTTCACAGCAACTTCGATGGATTTAGAGACCATCATACTTGGTGATCTGTCACAGAAACAAAGAACTGAGTACCACCTATTCTCCCTCATAAGCGAACTCTGAACATCTATTATAATACTGCAAGAAAGGGATTGGCAGTAGCAGGATACTGCCGGGGTGGGAGTTGGAGAGCACATAACATCAATAAGAGTACCTGATCTCAAATCAGGCAAAGTGGGCACCAAAGGCGGGCCCAAACCTGACCTGTATGATGACTACTTGTATAGCTAATCCTGAATTGTACCCCACATCATTATTTTATTTATTTAATTTTTTTTTACTTTTAAATTTTTTTATTTTAAAGATGTGAGGTACAGTGCAGGGTTAGGTATACATATTCATTATGCAGGTACCCTTGTTGATGAGGTGTGTCCTCCCTTTCCCAGGCAGATTCCCACTACTGACAATCCTACCTCCCCACCCTTCACACCTCCCACAGTTTCCTGCTACTGTCAATCCTTTTCTTATAGTGTTTTGATAGTTGTTCAAGGTCCACTTATGAGTGAGAACATGTGAAACTCATTTCTTTGTTTCTGTGATAGATCACTCAGTACTATAGACTCTTATTCCATCCAGGTTGCTGTGATGTTCATATTTTGTTCTTCTTTATGGCTGCTCAATACTCCATTGCGTATATGTACCATATATATATATATTTTGTCCAGTCTCTTTTGATGGGCAGTGTGGTTGGTTCCGTGTTCTTGCTATTGTGAACAACGCTGCAACAAACATACTTGTGCAGGTAATTTTTTATAGAGTGATTTGAGTTCTTCTGGGTATATTCCCAGTAGGGGGATTGTGGGGTCAGATGGCAGGTAGATTTTTAGAACTTTTATGAATTGCCACACTGCTTTCCACAAAGGTTGTACTAGTTTACACTCCCACCAACAGTGTAGAAGTGTTCCCTTTTCTCCACATCCTCTCTAGCGTCTGTTATTTTTTGAGTTATTGACGATGGCCATCCTGACTGGAGTTAGGTGGTATCTCAGTGTAGTTTTAATTTACATTTCTTTGGTGACTAGTGAGGCTGAGCATTTTTTCATGTATCTGTTGGCTGCTCTTACGTCTTCTTTTGAGCAGTGTCTATTCATATCTTTTGCCCACTTTGTAAAAGGGCTGTTTGTTTTTTTTTTCTTTTCAGCATATTTGAGTTCCTTATAGATCCTAGACGTTAGGCTTTTGTCAGATATACAGTTGGCAAATATTTTTCCTCAGTCTGTTGGATGTCTCCCTGCTCTCTTGATGGTTTCTTTGGTTTTGCAGAAGCTTGTCAATTGGATGAAGTCCCGCTTGTCTATCTTATCTCTTTAAAATGAAAACTTTTTTTAAAAGAAAGCAAGCGAAAGCAAAGAACAAAAACAGGTTAGTTGTTTCAAAGTTACTTTCCTTATAAAGTATAAAGTAGAGGCGACTTCTTATCATGCCAGCCGAAAAAGGCCTCTCCTGATTTCTTGCCATATCAAATAGACAATTTTTTTTTATTTGATGGTATGAAACTTCAGCATGAGTAGCTCCTTTTTCGGTTTGATCTGTTGAGCTTAGTGCCTGAACTCAGTTCAAACAAATGGCCTCCAATAAATGCTATTAAACAAAGGTAAAGAGGTTTATTTTAATGTTGCTTTCAGTTGCTTTAGGAATCCCTATATGTTTAGACTTGGGGTTTCCTGAAAAACTAGAAACAAATAAAATTATTTCCTTAGAGTATATCTTCTAGGTCTTCAACACTTGAGAAACAACTTGGGTGACCAATACACATTTTTTACAAAACTGTCTTTCACTGAAATTTCAAGGATTGGAGGTTGCACCATTGTGGACCAGAGAACACCTTAATAGAGAAAATACGTAAAAGGTCATTTGATATTCTTTTGCTCCCCACTACTTTTGTGAATAGCATCACTTTTTCCTGAGTTGAGGGAAGAATTTATGAGAAGGAACATATACACAAAGGGAAAACAATTACTAGAATAACTATTAATAGTTTGCATTCTACAAGGACAGAAATATCCTAAAATTAGCCTTCAGAGTTACCTATGTGTGTTTTTGAAATTATGTATTAATCAATCTTATTGAGTGTTGTTTACTTTTGAAGAGATGTTTATGCAACTACTAGCCAAGTAAATAAATGATTTCCTAAGAGGCAAATCTGCCAAGAAAATTAAGTAAGCTAATTATCGTACTTAGATATAATGACTAATGCTGCACCCAAAGGCTTTCTCTGAATCTAAAACAATTGTCGTAGGAAAGCTCATTGGGAAAAAATTTAAAAATGAGATTTTAATGCTTTGTTAATTGATAAATACCCAAAGCGTATCTTAAAACATCAAATTTCTTATTCATGGTGGCTTTAGAATAAATTATAATACAGAAATTATAAAAAAGAAATTGCAATCCATCTAAACAACATCTAAAATACAATGGTGAGTGTTTATGCCACTATCTAAGGCACTATCTAAGCATTCTGGAATGCTCAGATCACAAAATAAAATTCTACTGGAGAAAAACATCACAGACACATAAAATAGAAAAAAACGCATATGCGTCTATTAAAAGTGCTTGACCTATAAAAAGGTACATAACTCAGGAGCAAGGCTGAGTCATCGATGTCTTACATAATTTGTTTTGAGACCCAACACTGTACATAATGCTGCGGCAACAAAATGCATAATTTTTATATCAATCACACACATGGTCAAAAGAATATATACTTACCCTCTCCATAGCTATTTATTTGGAATAATCACTCTAGTCACTGAAGCAGTACTCCCAGGGACACACATAAATCTATTTTTCACGATGTGGAAGTATTATTTGATCCTGGTTTAAAACAGTTAAGAAATTATGAAATAATATGAGAAAGCAAAAGCTTGGAACCATAGGCTTGTCTTTGAGCTATGGGATCTTGGACAGCAATATAACCTTCTTGAGCCAAATTTCTCTCACGTACAAAAATTTAATGACAATATTTACCTCACTGAACAATTAGGAAGATTAGGTGGGATAATATATTGAGAAAGCAATTACTAGAATAATCTAGTTTGCCTTCTATTTAGGACAGAAATGTCCTAAAATGAGATTTCAGAGAAACCTGTGTGTTTTTGAAATAATACATTAATCAATTTTTTCGAGATCAAAATAAATTGTAAGGAAGTACCAATATTTGTTACCATTGTAGTTAACATCAATCTCCTTGAAACCCCAAAGTTCTATGTCAGATGTCAGGAATCATTATCAAAAGTGTTCTTTAGGGATAAGCACAATGGTAGTTAGCAAGTTGTGTCAAATAGCACTCAAACTGTGGAAGGAAATTGTCTTAGCCATTCATACTGATGCTGAAGACTCATCACCTATGGTCATCACCTGTTTGGGTAGATACAGCTGAAGATCTGATTGAAATCGATTTCATAATTTACAGGTTGCAGCACCAGTTCAATGCACCCTCCTGCCAGGTGTCTTGTGCTAACTTAATAGCCCTAGTTGAAAATGAGTGGGGCCGTGATTCTTCAGATATAGACATTTGTGCAGACACATATGAGGCTAAAATTTCTGAGCTCCATACATTTTCCTGAACCTACTTTTTCATCAGAAGCAACGATTCCCTGTTCTGAAGGAAGTAAGCTTTTCTTACATTAAAAAAAAAACAAACAAAAAAAACTTGGCAACCAATTCACCCAGAGCATTTTCCTTATAAGAGAATATTGATTCTTTTCAGGATTCACCTTTAATGAGAGTGAGTTCCACGTTAGCTCAGACAGAAAAGTAAGAGCTACACTCCAGGAAGAAATGATGTCTATATAAGGGGTGACACTACAATAAAAACCGGAATTTATTTATAAAAAATCGTGTATTTATTCTTACATGTTTAAAATCCACTCACCTTTAAAATACTCTCTATGTAATACATCTATTGAGGCGCTTTTTCCACTGCTTGAAACAGTTTTTGAACTCATCATTTTGACGCCTTTTAGGGTTTCTGCCATTTTTTGTTTCACTTCTTTCACATTGACAAAACAGTTCCCTTTGAGGACTTCTTTCATTAAGGGGAATAAAAAAAAGTCTCTCAGGGTGGGATCAGGTGGCTAAGAAGGGTGGGGCATAGGAGTCATGTAATTTTGGGTCAAAAACTACTGAATGCTCAATGTGGTGTGGGCAGGTGCGATGTCATGGTGGGAAAACCAATCATCTGTTTGCCACAAAAAGAGTCACTGTAGCTATATGCAGCCTTTCACAATGATAGCTGGTACACTAATGCCAGTGGGTTCCCAGAACATTTATTTAGTGGGGGAAGTCTGTACTACAAGAAGCCCATACTCCAAAAAATTATTCTGTTTTTTTTTGGAAAGTCTCCCCTTATTTATCGTACGCACTGCAAGATTTTAACATCATTTTGTGAAATAAGGAAATCCAGCCTCTACATTAACAATGAACACTGCACATATACTATTCTGTTTCATTTTACTCATAATATTTTAGTAAGTAAATAGAATCCAGAATGCTACAGACATCTACATTTTTTCTTCCATGCTTAAAGCCATGTACTATTCAGTCTAGTATTTTATAAAATTTTAATGTACTTAATGATAAGTGTTTAGAAATATTTTTTCAAGTTTATCACTTAATAGTGCAAGACACAAACAATTAGAAAACACATATTTTTTTCCTGCTGTAATAAAAATGACTGAAAAAATACACTGAAAACAGTAAGACTGAAAATGTGCCTTCTATTTTCAGCGAGTAATATCAGGAATCTCAGAGAAAACACTACTAAATCTTGGAAAACAAATATTAGTAGAAACATGCAATGTGAAGTTTTGCTGTGCCATTGGATGAAGGTCCAGGCATTTCCGACCTTTCTTTGCTAATTGTATTTACTATGTTCTGATTCAACAATGAAACAGAATAAAGACAATTGTGTGTGTTTGTAAACCTGGCAAGCATATCAGGTCCAGTGACATACACGAGGTAGCTCATATACCAGTTTCAGAACAGCATTTGCCAAGAAAAGCGTAGAAAGACCAGAGAAGTAGCAGGTGCAGAGTTCCCCTGCCACCCATTTACACTGGGGTAGTGAAATAAGATCCAGCTAAGTTGAAGGTCAGATTTTGGAAGGAGGATCCTGGTGTTTGGACTACATAGTGTATAAAATCCATGGTTTGAGCCCTTATCTGGCAGTGATTGGGGTCTAAGATCCATCATACATGTTTGCTGTATAATAAGGTAGACCAGTGAGAGTACCAGTCTCACTGACCACTTCAGTATCCTTAGTGCACGTCAACCCCCCTGCTGTGTAAACAGAAGCTGACTTCTAAGACTCGTGGATGAACACGATTATATGGCGAAACTCATTGCTTTCAAGTCCAGATATAAAGCCCCACCTCAATCATCCTATTAGGACCGATAATCTTAAGCACCATGATAGTTGGGTTTAATGGAGAAAATTTCAGCTCACACGTGGCCCTGCTAAACAGGAGGCTAAATCCTTCTCTGGGAAACCAGCATGCAGGGCATCAATTATGAACAAGTTAACTTTACCTGTAGGAGCCACAAAAGGAATAATTTATGGGGAAAATATTTGCCCAACTCTAAATTTCTTTTTCAATTTAAAGGAAAATTTTCTGTATGAGACTTTAATTTTCTCTGTTGACGGACAGGCTCCTTCAACTGGAATTTTAAAAGGTCAAAGATATTTGTTAATTCATGTATGAATGAGGATCAATAAACAATGACATCAAGTTTGGAAAGAGTATTTAAGCAAGCAGTACTTCAGATCAGCAATCTCCTATCACCTTTGTTTTTTTCATTGTATTCAACTTTACCTGACATAACTGAGCAGGTAAATATAGATCTACTTATCTAAATACATATAAAAGAGTTGATAGATGGATAGATATAGAAACAGAGATGGAGATAGAAAATACAATACAGATAAAAATTCGTATTGGGCATCTTTTTACTAGAAAGTCTTGTCACCTGAGTGAATAAAGAGAAGCCTGTGAGATTCCAATGGTTTGAAAATGACTCACTGGTAACAACCAATCTTTTTCCTTTAAGCAGAGGAAATGTGAGAAGGAAAAATCTCTACAAGAATCAAAAAAAAAAAAGTACGAGTGAATAAAATATGACAAAAGTTATTTTAGAAAATATATTAAACGTTAATAAAATAGTTATTTAATTAAATCTGGATTATTAAAAAATTACTACCTCAAATCAATTTAAGAATTACTATTTCATTTCCTCAATACTGCTGGTAAGAATAAATGTTTAAATGAGTATATGAAATATATATGGATGTGAAATACTTGGGGACTCAAAGTTTATACTGTCTTTTAAAATATACCATATTTATAACAGAGTGTCACGGTATGCTGAATATTTCCAACAAGGTCTCTGGAAACACTGATACAAAATGCTTAGGATTGTATTTTTTAATGTATTTTATTTTATTTTATTCTTTTTATTTTTGAGTTGGAGTCTCACTCACACACTCACAGCCACCCCAGCCTCGACCTGCTGGGCTCCGTTGATCCTTCTGACTCAGCCTTCCAAATAGCCGGAACTGAACTGCAGGCGTGCACTACCCCGCCCAGCTAACTTTTTATTATTGTGGAGACGAGGTCTTGCCAAGTTGCCCAGTCTAGTCTCAAACCTGGGGACTCAGACAGTCCACTTGCCTGGGCCTCCCAAAGTGCTGGTATTTTTTAAATATTAGTATACTATGTTACAGAACCTATTTTCGTATACACAAATACATAATATACACATACACACTTGCATATAACTTCAATATTTTTCTGAAGAAATCACTTCTCATTCCACTATCTATCACCTTTGGAATGTAAGTTATAACATAATAACTTATACTAATAATTAAGATAATTATTATTGTAATCATTTAATTATTTAACTATTTATTATCTAAATGCTGGATATTTGATAATTAAAATAATAATCAAATATCTAACATTTACTGAGTGATCACTACATGCCAAGAACTGTTTTATATCCTTTAAATGTATTCCAATTATCAATCTTTAATAGAGGTAGCTTTAATGTCTATCTTTATATTAGAAGTGAGAAAAGAAGCCCAGAGGGGTTAAATAACCTGCCCATAATCACACAGTAAGAAGAGGAAGCTGGGATTTAAGCCTACACAATCTGGCTTCAACGTCTGCACTTTAGCAAACAAGTTCTCAAAAGGAGAAATTTCAATGGAGGACAAAATATTTGCAGATCAATAGAAAAGCTAATAATAATTTGCACTTCAACAATTTTATTTTCATGTTTTCAGACCCATTAAAAAAATATACAAGCCGGGCTCGGTGGCTCAGCCTGTAATCCCGCGCCTTTGGGAGGCTGAGGTAAGTGAATTGCCTGAGCCCGCGGGTTCGAGACCCGCCTGGGCAGCGAGACCTCATCTCTACAATAAATCAAAAAATCAGCCGGGCATGGTAGTGCATGCCTGTAATTCCGGCTACTTGGAAGGCTGAGGCGGAAGGATCGCCGGAGCCCAGCAGGTCGAGGCTGCGGTGGCCGGAAGCGGCCACTGCACTCCAGTCTGGGCGACAGAGTGAGACTCCAACTCAAAAAAAAATATATATATATACAAATTTTATCTGCATATTAACATTTGTTCACCATTTGATTTTCTTTTAATTAATGATGAATTAATGACAGTATAAACATAAAATTCCCACAAGAGGATGGAGTATGAAGTATTCTATATATCTAAAGCATGTTTTTTTCTCATTAATAAATCTTTTACTTTTGTTATAATGGTAAGATAGCAATAAACTGTTTTTCAAAATTATATTTTGTGGAACCTGGGAGTAACGTAATTTTTAACAGCAAATTTCGTTTTTGCTTGGTCACATCATAAGACACTAGGATTTTGATTTTTTTAAAATATGATATAGAACTAATTGTAAATTTTTTGACATACAATATAGAAAAATCAAAAGTAATTTTTGAATATTTGTTTTATTATTTCATTTTTCTTTAGTTTTTGGTGTACATATTTTTTGAAATTCAGCATTTATATTGATTGTAGGACACTGATATCCTATTAAGAGAAAATACAGGAATATAAATAAAAGTGAAAACACATTTTCTTCTCTATGTTTTACTCAGTACTGAAAAATGTTAGAAGTATTACATGTTTTTTTTTTTCTTTCTGCAGGAATCAAAAGAAAATTCTAACAAATATATATTTGTACTTGAAACTTTACATAAGTAATTAGCAGATCATCTTAAAATATATTTCTCAAAAAATTTTGTGACGTTACATTTTTTCAACATTGTATTGATTTTATATTTTGTCTCATATTTTAAAAGTAGCATACACAAAAAAACACACAAATCTTCCATGCAGAAAAGTTCTAAATGGTTTATGTAGATTCTCTGCCCGTAAGAAGATGAACTTCACTTCCCAAGTCCTTTAGGTATGGGAAGACAGGGTTTAGAGGGAAATGACTTGACAGTGAAGAACGCTACAAAAAACTGCCCCCCTATGTAATCAAGGTCAACATCAACAGTGATAAATCATGTAGATAATATATACCTTTGATATGATGTGATTTTAAAAAGTCACTTTACCACATGGTCTTCCTCCCCAAAACTCATCATCTCTGTTTAACCATTAAAATGCTTTTTTTTTCAGATGCATCCCAGTTGAGGGCATTCTACAAAACACCTGACAAGTACTCCTAAAATTGTTCAGGTCATCAAAAACAAGGAGAATTCAGAAACTGTCACAGCTGAGCAGAAGCTAAAGTGACATGAATGCTAAAGGTAATATGGTATCCTGGATAGGATTCTAGAACTGAAAAAGGGAAATCGGAAAAACACTTTAAAAATTGAATGTTATGGATTTAGATGAATAATAATGCCTCGGGATTGGTTTATTTACTGTAATGAATGTACCACACTAATAATGTAAAATACAAACACAATCATGAGCCACATAATGACGTTTTGGCCAATGATGTAAAGCATATACTGGGCTGATCCCATAAGATTCTAACAGCACTGAAAAGTTCCTATCACCTAGTGGTGCCACAGTCATGGTGATATTGTAGCACAATTCATTACTCATATGTTTATGGTGATGTTTTTGTAAACAAGCCTACCATGCTGCCAGTTCTTTCAAAGTTTAGCACATATAATTATGCACAGTATATAATCCTTGATAATGATCATAAATGACTTTGTTACTGGCTTATGTATATAATATACATTTTACTGCCATCTTAGAGTGTGCTCCTACTTATTAAAAAAAAAAGTTAACTGTAAAACAATCTCAGGCTGGTCCTCCGGGAGCTATTCCAGAAGAAGGCACTGATATCACAGGAGATGACAGCTTCATGTCTGTTATCTCACCTAAAGACCTTCTAAGGAGATAAAATATAGAAGGGAAAGACAGTGGTATGGATGACCTTGACCCTGTGTAGACCTAGGCTAATGTGTGTGTTGGGTCTTAATTTTTAACAACAAAAAAAGTTAAAATTAAAGAAAAAATGTTGAAATAGAAAATAGCAAATAGAATAAGGATATAAAAAATCTCTGTACATATGTTTGTGTTTGATGCTATATTTTTACAAGTCAAAAAGTTTTAAAAAATGAAAAAATGTATAAAGTAAAAAAGTTACAGTAAGCTAAAGTTAATTAATTCTTGAAGGAAGGAAAATCATTTTTATAATTTTGTTGTAGTCTAAATAGACAGTGTTTATAAAGCCTATGGTGATACATAACAATGTCCTAGGCCTTCACAGTCGTTCACCACTCACCGACATCCAGAGCCATTTCCAGTCCGGCAAACGTTATTTATCATAAGTGTCTGAAACTGATGAACCATTTAAAATCTTGTATACTGCATATTTGCTTCAGATTTCCTATGTTTGGAAATATTTAGATGCACAAACGTTTACCATGTATTCCAATTGCCTGCAGTATTCACTGCAGGGACATGCTCTACCAGTGTACAGCCTAGCAGCAACAGGCTAAAGCATATAGCTCCCCTGTGTCATAAGTTATTCCACCTAGGTTTGTGTAAAAACACTCCATGATGATTGCACAACTTCCTAATGACACATTTCTCAGAGTATATTCCCATCGTTAAGCGACACACGACCATAATAGGAGAAACTGCTTATAAAAAGAAGGGAACTTCCTTTACTATCTTTGCAATCTTTCTGTAAATTCAAAGCTATTGTAAATAATACATGTTATTAAAACGTGTCCTAAGATAAATAAGCAAATACCATACACTTGTTTTTGAAAACTTGAAATATGGATAAAATACAGTAAAAAGTCATCTATATTGTCACCATATAGAGATAATCACTGTTGATGGCCTCATGTATTTCTTTCACATTATTTATATATAAATAAACCTATTTATGTTTTACCCTTGGATCTTAAATGTACTATTTTGGATTTTCCTTTTGTGCTTTACCTTTCATTTGAATTATTTTTCATAACATTGTATGGACTTTAAAACATAATTTCAATAAACATACAGCATTAAATTGGGTCCATGTACTATGATGAATTTCTAAAAATGTCAGACAAAAGAAGATTTTCTATATTTGGTCAATTTTTAAGAGGATTTTAAAATTTATCAAATTAATATATATATTTTTTTCAAGTATAACACAGTTATGCAAAAGCATTTAGTTGAAATATAATTCACACGTACCAAAAAAGGATATTTTCCCTTTTATATCCTATTTTAAACAAATGATGAAATCCAGAAAATAACAAGAATGTCCTAGTTCTAAAAACCAGAAATTTTATAGATGAAATAGATCCAATCATCTATACCTGCTCTCAGATTCCAAACAATAAGGCTCACTGACCTGAACTCTCATAATCAAATAAATCTGAAATTGATTTGGATGAAATATACAATTTCTTTTTACTTTTCTGAGACAGGGTTTCACTCTGCTACTGAGGCTGGAGTGCAGTGGCACAATCCTAGCTCACTGCAATCTCTACCTTCTGAGCTCAAAGTCACCCTCCCGCCAGTAGCTAGGACTATAGACATGCCGCCACAGCTGGCTAGCTTGTTTTGATTTTTTTTTTTTTTTTTTGGAGAAACAGATCTCGCTGTGTTTCCTAGGCTACTCTGGAACTGCTGGGCTAAAGCAACCCTTCCTCTTCTTCCTCCCAAAATTCTGAGATTAAAGACATGAGCCATAGCTCCCAGCTAAGAATAATTATTATTTTAGTAATAAATCTTTACCTAATCTAAAAGTATTTCTTCAGGACAAATTCTGAGTGGGTTACTACATCAAAAAGTAATCACCTTATTTTGACGTTTAATAGACCATTTCTTTCTGGAGAAAGTTGAATATATTGGGACAATTTCCTGTCTGGTGGGTCATGATTTTCAAGATGATGCAAATTTACCTTTAATATGCTATAATTTATTATCTTAAAAAAAGATTTACAGCTTGTACATTTACAGAGGTTTATTTTTACACTTGTTCCATTCCTTTTCTTATGATGTTATATTCCCCTCCTACTCCCTCCCCCGGCAATGTCCTGGCATTACCTATCCCTCTGTTGTAGAATAGTGATAAATGTTTGGGACCCACTTATGAGTGAGAACATGTCATATTCAATTCTTTACTTCTGTGATAGGTCACTGAGTATGACAGACTCTAAACCCATCCAAGTTGCTGCAAAGTCCATAATTTTGTTCTTCTTTTTGGCTGTATGGTACGCCATCATGTATAGATACCAATTTTTTTTTATCCAGTTCACTTTTGATGAGCAGTAGGGTTGTTTCTGTTTTTGCCGTTGTGAACAGTACTGCAATAAACATGCGTGTACAGGCATCCTTCTTGTAGAACGGTTTGAGCTCCTCTGGGTGTATTCCCAGAAGGGGGATTGTTGGTTATATGGAAGGTTGATCTCCAGTTCTTTTAAAAATTGTCACAATGTTTTCCATAGAGGTTTAACTAGTTTACACTTCAACCAACAGTGTGGAAGCGCTCCCCTTTCTCCACAACCTTGCCAGCATCTGTTGTTTCTTGATTTACTAATAATGGTCATTCCTATTGAAGTTAAGTGGTAGCTCAATGTGGTTTTGATTTGTATGTCACTGATGATTGAGTCTGAGCACTTTTTCATATATCTTTTAGCTGTTCGTATGTCTTCTTTTGAGAAGTGTCTATTCATGTCTTTTGCCCACTTTTTAATAAGGCTGTTTTTTGTTTGTTTGTTTTGTTTTGTTTTGTTTTCCTTTTGGCTTGAGTTCCTTGTAAATCCTGGATGTTAGGCCTTTGTCACAAATACAGTTAGTAAACACACTTCCCATTCTGTGGGTTGTCTCCCACTCTCTTGATGGTTTATTTTGCCTTGCAGAAGTTTTTCAGTTTGATGAGATCCCACTCGTCTCTCTTATATTTTTTGGAATATACTTTTGGGGTTATGATCAATAAATGGTCACCTATTCCAATGTGCAGAAGAGTATCTCCTGCATTTTCTTCTAAGAGTCTTACAGTTTGAGGTCTTATGTTTAGATCTTTAATCCATTTAGAGTTGATGTTGTGTATGGTGGTAGGTAGGGGTCCTGTTTCATTCTTCTGCATATGGTCAGCCAGTTGTCCCAGCACCACTTACTGAATAGTGTCTCCTCTCACCAGTGGTTGTTGTTAATGGCAATCAAGAAAGATGGAATCCTCCTCAAATAACTTTATGAAACTAACTTCACACTGATACCCAAACCTAGCAAAGATCCAACAAGGAAAAGGAACTACAAGCCAATCTTCTTGATGAACATAGATACAAAAATTCTCAACAAGATTCTAGCAAATTGGAGCCAACAACACATCTCAAGAATCATCCACTATGACTAAGCAGCCTTCATTCCTGGGATGCAAGGCTGGTTCAACATTTGCAAGACATAAATATAATTCAATACATCAACAGACATAAAAAAGAACCATATGATTATATCATTAGATGGAGAAAATCTTTTGACAAAATTTAACATCCCTTCTTATTAAAAAAAAAAAACTTGAACACCTATGCACAGAAGGAACATTACACGAAATAGTAAAAGTCATCTATGATAAACCAATAGCCAAGGTATTGCTCAATGGACAGAAGCTGGAACCATTGCTCCTGAAAACGGGAACAAGAACAGGGTATCCACTCTCATCTCTTGTATTCAACATAGCGGGGAAGTCCTAACTAGAGCAATCAGGCAAGAGAAGAAAATCAGGGGTATCAAAATAGGAAAAGAGGAAATTAAGTTATCCCTTTTTGCAAATGATATGATCCTTTACATTGAAAACTGAAAAGAAGCTGTCAGAAACCTCTGCACTGATAAAGTACTTTGGCAAAATTTCAGGGTACAAAAATCAATGTGCAAAAGACAGTTGCATTTTTATACACCAACAACAAACAGGCAGAGAACCAAATAAAAAGCACAATCTCATTCTCAATAGTCACACAAAAAAAGAAATACCTTGGCATCTTCTTAACCAGAGAAGTGAACGATCTTTACAATGAAAACTACAAAACACTGCTCAAAGAAATCAAAGACAAAATACCAATATCTTGTCACAAATAACAGATAACATTTCCATATATAGTTATATTGACTTTCTGATTATTTAATTACTATAAAAGAGAATAAGACTCACACAAAGAGGAATAAATATTTGAATGATTCAGACAGTTATACTAGGTATATATCTCTAGGAACATATATTCCCTATCATCAAATCACCAGTCTTGAATACTGAATTAAAATATGTGCTAATTTTATTAATATGAAAACAACTTTCTGAGTCTGATTTGGATTTCTTCATTTACTAGTAAAATGAAGTATTACATTATGTATTTGTATATACTCGTATTAATTATGCATATGAGCTATTGGAGCAATATGTTTTTGTTAGCTATATAAGTTCCCTATATATTAATTTCTTGCCTTAGTATTGCAAATATTTGCCCCCAGATAAGCTGTTTCTTAAGAGAATTGCTTTGTAGATGATTGATTGATCTCATCTATCATATGCTGATGACGTGAAAGATGTAGATCTTCTATAATTCATACAATGATATTTCCTGAACATGTTTTCAGATTGAAAAAGCACTGTCAGGAAATGGATTATAGTCTTCTAAGAATTGATTACAATAGACTCCTAGTAAATATTTTGATTGATTTATTGGAATGGCCAAATGATTCTTTTTTCAATTTAAAAAAACCATATGCTTTCATTACAATTTGACTCTGTAGCACTCCTACATGTATTCCCTTACAAAAGTGCCAGAATCACCATAGTTTGAGTTTCCACAAAAAACATAAGACAAGTTTATTAATTATACTTCTCACCAAGTTGAGTTAGACTAGTACCTATACAATAACACATGGATAATGGGAGCAAGGCATTAGATATAAATATATTTTGAGCTATTGTTGCTGGGTAACAATTTGAGCAGATAGCCTTGGTATAGAAAGTGTAGAGACTATGGTTCTTTCAACCCTGTATGTAAACAAGTATTTAAATAAAGTATTTCATACATAATGCATGTCTATATAATAAGAACATTTAAATTTATTATCTTAGTGTTGGTTCACTGCCTTCCTGTGGCCTCTGCTGGTGAGAGCATTTATCATATTTCATTCAGAATCTCAAATCTTAGATCCTTAAATATCTAAATTTTATCCTCACTGGTCTCATTTAAGTTGGTTATAAAGGAGAAAAAGATGAACTGAGAAAATAAGTATTTTAACTTTAACCTGTCTCTACATCAAATTATACAATGTTTAGTTAATTAAACCACTTTGCTTTAAAATGTCAGAAAATGAAATACAAATCAAGAAGATTGTCACTATCAGCCTTGTAAGTAGATTGGAAGAAAAACTTTACATTTCATGAGAAATTGCATTTTAACAATATTTTAAAGACTGTGGAAGAAAAATTTTTGAAGTAGGTTAGTAATCTTAATGAAGTGCCCTTAACATAAATGGCAACTTTCAAGTTGAATCAAATTTTCAGTCACTTTTATTTAACTTAGGAACTAAAAATTCAACTCTATTGATTTGCAAATGAGTTTTTGAATAATATATGCATATATACATACGCCTGACACTATGTATTCCAGGTAAGTATAAAATATTTGTTGTGAGCCGGGCTTGGTGGCTCAGCCTGTAATCCCGCGCCTTTGGAAGGCTGAGGAGAGTGGATTGCCTGAGCCCGCGGGTTGGAGACCCACCTGGGCAGGCGAGACCTCATCTCTACAATAAATCAAAAAAAATTAGCCGGGCGTGGTAGCCGCGCCTGTAATTCCGGCTACTCGGAAGGCTTAGGCGGGAGGATCGCCGGAGCCCAGAAGGTCGAGGCTGTGGTGGCCGGGAGTGGCCACTACACTCCAGTCTGGGCGACAGAGTGAGACTCCAACTCAAAAAAAAAAAAAATTTGTTGTGGGCCGGGCTCCGTGGCTCAGCCTATTACATCCCAGCACTTTGGGAGGCCAAGGCAAATGGATTGCCTGAGCCCACGGGTTCGAGATCAGACCGGGCAACTTGGTGAGACCTCATCTCTACAATAAATAAAAAATTAGTCGGGTGCAGTAGCTCAAAAAAAAATTGTTTTGGATATGGTTACTGACTTCAAAAATCTTAACATTTTAATGAGAGTAGGTAGCTTGGATCAAAAATTGAAAATATATTAATAATGATAAAGTCAGCATTAGGAAGCAAAATATCACACTATGGGAACTCTCAGTATTTAAATCATCCTAAACTATTCTTACAAAATAATTATTCAACCTATTTTAAAATACCTTAAATTATTAAAAGACCACTATTTCTCAAGACAGGGCAGATAGCTTTTTTCCTACAGAAAGCTTTGCATATAGAAATCAATATTGCCATATTAGGTGACAACTATCCTCCTGAGGTTTTGGCACACTTATACTTTTCCATGAACATGATGGTGTCATTTAATAAAATGTTATTACGCCGGCTCATTCAAAGCATTTACATCTCCTTGTCAATAGCCATCGTTCTTCTGGACAAAACATCACTTAGTCTTCATTTATTCCACATTTGACTCTATTTCTAGAAAAATAGCCATCGCAAATGCTCACTTCTGAACATGTCTAGATTACCTTTATACATCTTAAAAGACAGGGTTTAAAACTGAAAACTGTATCATGTATCACACAACTTTATAGATTCGTTTTAAAATTTATTTTCATTGTATATATTTACGGTATACAACGTGATGTTTTAATATACATAGTGAAATGATTACTGTAGACAAATTAATATATCCATCATCTCAATTGTTACTTTCTTATGTATGTTTAGAAAGCCTGAAATATACTTTTTTGGCAAAATTTTGATATAAAATAGAATATTATTATTATTATTATTTTGAGTTGGAGCCTCACTCTGTCGCCCAGACTGGAGTGCAGTGGCCGCTCCCGGCCACCGCAGCAATGACCTGCTGGACTCCGGCGATCCTTCCGCCTCAGGCTTCTGAGTAGCCGGAATTACAGGCGCGCGCTACCACACCTGGCTAATTTTTTTTGTTTTATTGTAGAGATGAGGTCTCGCCAAGTTGTCCAGGCGGGTCTCTAACCCTAGGGCTCAGGCATCCACTCACCTCAGTCTCCCAAAGCGCAGGATTACAGGCTGAGCCACCAAGCCTGGCTAAAATAGAATATTATTAACTGCAGTTCTTATGCTGTGCATTGTACTTTTAGATTTATTTATCTTACTTTGTCACAGATTTGTACTCTTTGACCTACTTTTCCCTATTTTATCCTCATTCCCACTCTTGGTAACTGCCATTCTACTCTCTGTTTCTATTTATTCGACTTAAAAAAAAAAAGATTCCACATAAAAGTGTGATAACACAGTGCTTTTTTTTTTTTTTTTTTAGTATGCCTTATTTTACTTTACTTAGCATAAAGTTCTCCAGGTTCATCCATGCTTTTGCAAATGGCTGTATATCCTTCTTTTTAAAATCTGAATAATATTTATATATCCCACAATTTTCTTATCAATTTATCTACTGATGAATGCTTGGGTTGTTTTCATATCTTAGCAATTGTGGAAAAGGCTGCAATGAACATGAGCGTGCAGAAATCTCTATGAGGTTCTGATTTAATTTATTTTGGAGCCATTACTGAGACATAGAATAGTTCTATTTTTAATTTTTTGAGGAAGTTCCACAGTTTTGCATACTGGTTGCACCATAGTACTTTTACACCTGTAGCATGCAAGGGTATATATAACCTTATCCACACCCTCATTAACACTTATCTTTTGTCTTTTTGATAATAGCCATTCCAGCAGCTATGAGGTGATATCTCATTGTCATTTTATCTTACATTTTTCTGATGATCAGTGATGCTGCTAAATACACTTTCATATACCTGTTAGCCATTTTATGCCTTCTTTGTAAAATGTATTTCCAGGACCTTAGCCCATTTTTAAATCTTTGCTTTTTTTAACTGATGAACTGTGACCAAGTACAATTTATTCCAGAGATCCAAAGTTGGTTTAACATACACAAAACAACCTATGTGATGTATTACAATAGTGGTATGGAAGATAACGACCACCTAATCATCTCAATAGATGCAGGAAAAAAGCATTTGACAAAATTCTACTTCTTTTAATGATAAAAACTTTCAACAAAACAAATATAAAAGGAAATTTCTTCAGTAAAGTCTATTCATGAAAAACTCACAGAGAACACGCTAATCAGTGAGGAAAAACTAAAAGCTTTTCATCTAAGACTTGATACAAGATCAGTTCAGTATAGTACTGGAAGTACTAGCAAGGACAATTAGACAAGAGAAAGAAATCAAAGGCATCCAAAGAAGAAGAAAAGAAGTAACATGATCCTTGTTTGCATGTGACATGATCCTATATGAAACCCAAAGACTTCACAAAAAACTATTCGAACTAATAAACAAATTCAGGAAAGTAACAGGAGAAAAAAGCAGCATTTAAAATGCTGCACTTCTTTAAATCAATAGCAATCGGTATGAAAAAGAAATTGAGAAAATAATCTCATGTATAATAGTATTAGCACACACAGAATGCTTAGAGTAAATTTAACCAAGGAAGTAAAAAATGGTCTAACGCACAAAACAAAGAACTGAGTACCAGATGTTCTAACTCATAATCGGACCTTAAACAATTATAATATTATAAGAAATAGATTGGTAGTAGTTGGAAACTGCCAGGCGGGGACAACCTCATCTACAAGGGTACCTGTGTAATGAACATTTGTATACCTAACCCTGAATTGTAAATAAAAAGATTAAGAATCAAAGAAAACTATAAAGCATTGACACGCAACTGAAAAAGTCACAGATAAATGGAAAGATATGCTGTGTTTATGGTTTGGAAAAATTGGTATAGTTAAAATATCCATACTATGCAAAGCAATTTACAAATTCAACATACCTATCAAAATCTCAATGTCATTTTCACAAAAACAGAAACAATTCCAAAATTCATATGGAACCAAAAAGATCCCAGATGACCAATCTTGAGAAAGAAAAACAGAGTTGAATGTATCACACCTGGTTTCAAATTATAATACAAAGCTAAAGTAATAAAAACAGTACGATACTGGCAGAGAAATACACAGACCAAAGGAACAGAATAGAGAGTCCAGAAAAAAAGCCAAAAAAAGCTTCTGCATAGCAACAAAATGAAATGCAAAGCATATGCATGGCAAAAATACAATAAAATCAACAACATAGAAAGGTAGCCTATAGATTGGGAGAAAATATTTGCAAACCATGCATCTGATAAGGAGTGAATATCTGAAATATATTTTTAAAAACTCATACATAGATTGTTATGTCTCTTCAGCAAGGTACTAGTTATGGAGACTGAATGTGTGTCCCCAAAATTTATAGGTTGAAGTTCCAAATCCAAAGTGGTTGTATTTGGAGATGATCTCTTACTGGAGGTAATTAAGGTTAAAGGTTAAATGGGGTCACAAGAATGGGACACTCTTGCAATTTATAAATGTCTTTATGACATGAGACAAGAGAAAGCTCAATCTTACTACCAACCCTCATCTCTCCCCATGTGAGGACATGGCACGAAGACGGCCATCTTCAAACCAGAAAGAAAGCCCATTCCAGGAACTGGATCAGCCAGCATGTTGATCTTAGACTCAGATTGTAAGAAAATAATTTTATTTTATTTGAGACACTCAACCTATGATATTTTGTTATGGCAGCCCAAGTACACTAAGACAATACTCTATGTGTGACTTTACCAGAATAGTCAAAGAATACACCAGATTTTAAAAATAAACAGTAATATCTTACAGTTATATTTATCAAACAACTTTTACAAGAAACCTCAAGCCAATACCACACATATTGCCACTAATTCATGTCTGCTCCATTATAAATTGGTATTTATTAGCCGATTTTATGTGGACAGCTTTGTGGGTAGTCATTTATTTTGCTGCACGTCGTTATTTATCTTGGCTTCATGTTACACAAATGCTAATTAGTAGTTATTTACATCTTCATCCAAGTCTTTGGTGTACAAGCTCAATAAGCTTGAGAACAGAGCTTTCTCTCCTACCAGTAAAAACTTTCCATCAAGTAGGCATCAATTAATTAACCAAATTTTTTTTTTTTTTTTTTTTTTGAGTTGGAGTCTCACTCTGTCTTCCAGGCTGGAGTGCAGTGGCCACTCCCGGCCACCGCAGCCTCGACCTGCTGGGCTCCGGCGATCCTTCCCCCTCAGCCTTCCGAGTAGCTGGAACTACAGGCACGCGCTACCACACCCGGCTAATTTTTTTATTTATTGTAGAGATGAGGTCTCGCCAAGTTGCCCAGGCGGGTCTCGAACCCGCGGTCTCAGGCAATCCACTCACCTCAGGCTCCCAAAGCGCAGTATTACAGGCTGAGCCACCAAGCCCGGCTACCAAATTTTTAATGAGAAGTTTCTAGAGGAGTCTCACTGTCTCTAGGCCGATCGGTACACAATTTTATACCGTTTTATCCATATATATCACGATAGAAGAGTGATGCTACTTCGACTTCATAGGTTGAGTGGCTTAAACAGAAGAAAATTATTTTCTTACAGTCTGAGTCCAAGATCAACGTGATGGTGATTATTATCATCAATTTTTAAATTCCCTTCTAAAATTTCTCTATGTATGCTATAATATCACCTAAAAAATAAAGCCATAATTTGTTCACCTGTAAATTTCCAGTGTCTAAATAATCTGTCATACGATAACTGCTCAGCAACTGTTTCTTAAATGAAAATATGTCAGACCTCCCAGATCATATGGCATTTGCAATGTAATTGGAAAAGTCAGTAGTTATTAATAATAGGCAAATGATGGTAGTAGTAAGGGCAGTGCCAAGTGTTTGGTAAGTATTTTAAGTTACTGCTTTTATCTGCAATTTAACTAGTATTCTATTTTACCTGCTCTCACTTTATTGCAAAATCAGTAAATTCATTAAAATTTAGTTTGTTGCCTGTTATTGCCACACGTTATTTCAGAAATGATTAAGATGACTTACAAGGATGCCAACAATTCAGAAAGATATAGTGTACATTTAAAATATACAGATAAGAAAAATTATTTCAAAGAATAAAAAGAAACTAAAAATTTCAAAAGCAGATGGAGCCAGAAATAAGGTCAGTACACAAAGTGCATGCCCTCAAGGCGTATATGCTTGCTGGAGCCTGGCCACAATTTGGCTTTGATTTTGAAGTGATCAACAGAAGTAGGACCACATGATTCACAAGACAGTTGCTGACACTGAGGCTTCAATGCTTCCAATGTCAAGGTTTGGCACCAGCTACCTATCCTGTTTGACAACACTGGCACAGGAAACACTTATGATACTGTGGCCCAGTCTCTAGCCAATTCAATCACCTCATGATTTTGCCTCTTAAATGCTCCTCAGAGCTAATACTGTATTCTCTTCTCAAATATCACTTTCTCATCTGGACAAAGGCAATAGCCTTGCAACTGGTCTCCTAGTCCCGTGTTTACTCCCAATCTAATGTTTTCATGTTGCTTCCAACATGAATTTTTAAAATTGCAAATTGGATTCTATTAGATCCTGGCTTAATGCCTTTTGGAAATTCTTCATTTCTTCCAGGATAAAGCCTCAATGTGTCTTACAAATCCTTTCACGTTATGCTTTCCCCATTTCCCAGCACGCAAATCTAGATCATTAACGTGTGTGTGTGTGTGTGTGTGTGTGTGTGTGTGTGTGTGTGTATAACTAAATGGGCTTTTGCTTACTTTTATAAAGTCACCCTGGTTTCCTCTAACTCAGGCTATTTGCCCTTGCTGACCCCTCCTTGACAGCTTCCCCCCACATTATGCAAACATTAAATTTTTTGTGATGCCCAGAAACATTTAGTGTAAGCAGATATAGAAGCACTCATCTGCAAGTGCATATTCATCCCTATATATACTATATGACATATATAGCATAAAACAGAAAAAACTTTGAACATATGCATAATAATTTTAATAAATCTGAAAATGAATTATTTTGGCTAGACTATCTAAACAATGCTAACTTCTCAGGACTATTATAGAGTTTAACTCTGCACTATCAACTCAAACTGTATTTCTTTTCTCTTAGAGAAGACAAAATGAGCACTCTGCATTGGCTATTTTTTTGTTTAGCTCCATAAAAATGTCCAGGTTATGTTTCACACATATAAAATATTGAGCATTTGAAATCACAGGGCAGTCTTAAAAATATTAAGGATCCAAAAGCTGATCCAGGACTTGAAGAAAATAAATCTGACATTCTATAAAAGTAAAATTTATTTACAATGAATTTTGCTTTTCTCTACTGCCTACACTATAGTGCTATAATTTAAACTTCCTATTTCACCTCTTTTTACTTTTATGAAGTAATCATCTAAAGATGCTTCCAGGAAGACAGACTATAAAGTCTTTGAACTTTCTTTCAAATGAACCTATAATGCCCCAAATAAACTTCTTTTTAGTTTTCAAGTTAAAAGAACATATAGAATACAAAGGTATTAATAGTGCATTGTGTCTGGTAGAGAAAAATCGTAAGCGTTAATAATAATCATTCTTCTAAAATTATATACCCTAAGTTATTTTGTGAAAAATATAGTCCCAAACCATTTGCAATTTTGTTGCTTTTTTGTCAATTAAATAAAATGCATTTTATTGTGACAATAGGGCATTTAAAAAATATTAAAAGTATGGGTGAAATGCCAACTGAGAAATCCTTTTTATTAAAGGGTGGAAAATGAACAACACTTCTTAAAATCAAGAATAAATATTAACGGGATTATTTTTCTCTGAATTTAATATATAGTTTAATTATAATATTTTACATAAAAAGAATTTTTTTAAAAAATATGACCCCTCGTGTGTTTATACAATCTTTGCAAAATTGCATCAGGCAATATTAAGCAAGGCCAATTATATTTATACTAGGAAATTATCAAACACTTGAATATGTGTTGGAAACTGAAAGGTGTACTTGTTGTTTAAAAGAAATGGAGGAAAGTAAGAGAAAAAAGTAAAGAATAGTCGTCGGTTCTCAAAAAAAGCATTCATATACAATTTGAAGGTCATATCAAGGCAATTACTTGGTTGTGATAATTGTGGTTATTGACACTGACGTGGTCACTTTTCTATATATATTCAGAAATTATGCGATCAAGATTGGAACACAAGCAGTCACCTAACAGTAGACATTAGATTTGTGTTTGGAAATAATGGATAAATATAGTAAGAATAATAGTTACACAGACACACACACACACAAGCACATGCATATACATTGTGTATTTCCATTATCTCTATAAGTTTTCTCCAGAGTTAGCATTAGCACTCAAAAAAAAATCTTTATCATATTGTTTCTATTTAATTTCACTGAATCATCTCACTGATTTTTATTTTCTTTTTAGTACTAGTTGGAGAAAAATTGATATGGTCCTCAGGATAGGCATGTGAATATTGATCACATAGTATTTTACTCTTCTTAGTAAAAGAGAAATCGGGTTTTTACCAATTTCATTAGCCAGAAAATGGCCCCACTCCTGTAAATTCAGAGTTCTGAGAATACTATTGAATAAGGAGCTGAGGTCAGGTGTGTTCTGCAAGCTTTCTCTGCTATTGTTTCTAGCTGCTAGACCACCTCCTTAAGTTCCTTTCTTTATGATTCCATTCATGTTCTGTGGATGTAACCAATACAAACTCACACCCCACAGAAATTCAAATACTTGCAGCAGCAGAACATTTTTAAATGACAATGGTTACAATGATTGTGGTTATACAAACACATAGAAAAACTAAGAAACAATATGCCAGAGTGAGTTGTATTTCTCTTTAAGAATTGCAAAATATGGGTGACTCTTTTCCATTTTCTGAATAAAATATTGTTGCACCACAGTTTCGACATGCATAAACAAAATAAGTATGCTCATCTACATCATTGCCTATGTTTTCATGGGGGTTTCCAGTGGTTTAAAGAATCTAGTTTAGATATTGCTAGCATCAAGGCATCAATAAACGCAGTGAAAGTTTAGAAGCAGATGTTAGTGACTTCAAAGTCTGTTAGCAGAAATTAGCAGATCTCATTTTAAGTGAGAATAGATAACCAAGCTGAAATAAAAGAGAGATTCTCAGTGTTTAGCATTTACTAACACCCTGTCATTTTTATTCTTGATGCCTAGTGTTCTTTATTCTATGCCTCAGATTTATTTTTCCTTAATTTTTCTCTGCTCCACGGGGTCTCCAGTGAATCCTTGAATAATTGAAAACATTTATCTCCCTTGCGGTTGAGCTTTGGTCACTGTGGGACTAAAACAGCTCAGCAAACAGATCATTTTGTTCATGTAAAAGTGTCAGATTTTAAGATGGAATGGCACAGTATCGACCCTGTGGTCCCGTTCACTTAGTTAATTACTTTAAATCATTTTCATATTGCTGTGTTTTGTATTCTAGTGCTAGTTATGATAGCACAGGCATTAAAATCTAACATGAATATAATCTCATGCCATCATAATAATTTTTGCTATCTCCCCAGATATAGAAATCATCCTTTCAACCTTTTAAATACATTGCGCAACAAAAATAGATGGAGTGTTTTGAAAGGTACCACTGCCAACGGGATGACCATGGGGTGCAATTTTAAAGGAAACAAATAAATGATATATGGGCAGTCAGAATTACAAATCTAGTGATAGTGTTTGTACATCATGATTAAGCACTACACAACATGTAAAAGTAGAGAACTAGAACAAGACAAAAAATAACTGATCCTGTTTTCATGTGCATGTCTAATCCCAAAGATAGTGTCTCTGAGACGCTGTAGAGCCCTGTGTCCTTGTTAGAGACATCAAACTTGAAAATATTTGATTAGCTTATTTTCTTTATTAAATAGCAAAGGTTGTCATATTGAAATATACTGTAAAGCATAACTTGATTTATTAATAATACAAGGCAGCTAGGCTAGGTTGAGCCATTTTATCAATTTTAAGCTTTGGAGAAATAATTGATTTGGCTTATTCTTCTTTCTTCATTCTTTGCAATCATTATGGCAAAGGTTAGTAAGAAGGCTACATGATAGAAATATTTATTATAATATAAAACTGGATACTATTGCTTAAAGGCAGAAAACTAATATCAGAATTCTACAATGACAGTAAGTGGTCAGAGGGACCCAAATAGGGTTAGATCAAAAGATTAAATCATTATTTACTATATAATCAGGAAAGAACAACAATAAAACATTAACCATGTAATTTAAGAGTTTTAAAAATTGTCAGAAAAATCATGGTATAATCCCAAATTCAATGGCATTCAATTAATCCAAATGAATTAAAATATAGCTTTTATATTTATGTATTTTTAATGAAAGTAGCATTTGAAAAAATTACAAATTTTTTTGTACTTTCTGTAAAGGATTTACACAATACATGCAAATGCAAGAAAAATGTTTTTTAAAATCACCTTAAATTAAGGTAATTTTGAGATAACAATGCTTTGGTGAATATCTTTTCATAAATATCGTTATTACTTACATATTAACATGTGTAACATATAAATATGTTACATCATAAATGCAGTTCTTATCATGCACATGTATGTTTTGCTTTGCCCCTCCAGCCCTCTCACCTACCCTGCCCTTCCAATTTCTTACCCCAAAATACCAACTGTCAGTAATCTTGTGTGCTTCCTTCTATATATCTATACCTTTCTTCAAACATGCATTCAATCACATACACATGCACATGCGTGTACATATACAACATATATGTACACACAAAACAGAATCATATGTGTGTATACATATGTGTGTAGTCACATGTATAGGCCTTTTACATAGTTTGTATTACAGACAAGGTATAATAATATATGTGTCTCTGCCTTTTGCTTTTTTTTTTTTTTTTGAATTGGAATCTCCCTCTGTCGCCCAAGCTGGGGTGCAGTGGCATGCTCCCGGCCACCGCAGCCTTGACCTGCTGGGCTCTGGCGATCCTTCCGCCTCAGCCGTCCAAGTAGTTCAGGCTACTATGGGTGCGCACTACCATGCCTGGCTAATTTTTTTTTCTTTTTTTTCTTTTTTGTTTTATTTATTGTAGAGATGAGGTCTCGCCAAGTTGCCCAGGCGGGTCTCGAACCCTCGGGCTCAGGCAATTCACTCACCTCGGCCTCACAAAGCGCGGGATTACAGGCTGAGCCACCGATCCCGGCCTCTTTTTCTTTTACTTTGCAAAACAGACTAGAAACTGTTCTCCATTTTTCTTTTCAGTGAATGCATGATACTCCATGGGATGTTTGTGCCACAATTTATCTAATCCTTTATTCTTCTTAGAGTTCTCCTTTTTCTCTTCCTTTCTTTCTCCCTTTCAACTATCCTTCCTTCCAACTGTCCAGCTTTCTTTTTGTTAATACTACAAGAGCTATGATTGATATATTTCTATATACAATCTGATGTATTGATGCACTCTTTCTTTTGGGGTACTTTCACAGGACTTTGATTGCTGCGTCATATTATAAGCAATATTTTAATTTTAAGAGATGTGATAGATGTGGCCAGATGGATGTTGAAAGTGGTTGTAACAAGACTTCGTTTCACAATTAATACATGAGCGCCTTGTGTCTCCATCAGTACATAGTGTTAGTTGTGTTTGATTTTTGTCAACCTGCTATGTGTAAATGTTACACTATAAGGTCATACCTCATTGCTACTTTAACTTTTGTTTTCCCAAACTCTGGACAGTAAAGAACCTCAGTGTATATTTGGGGGCCATTTTTTTTTCTCTTTTCTGGATTTTGTTCTTTTTTTTAATTTTCTTTTTTTCTTTTTAAGATGTGAGATACAATTCAGGATTAGATAGATAAGTGGTCATCGTATAGGTAATGTTTGGACCTCCCTTTGGTCCCCACTTTGCCTGGTTTGAGATCAGGTACCCCTATGGATATGTAACACACCCATCCCCATCTCTCCTGGCCATTTACGGCTGCCACCAATCCCTTTCTTATAGAATTATGGTAAATGTTCAGGATCTGCTTATGAATGGGAACATGTGGTCTCAGTTCTTTGTTTCTGTAATAGATTACTGAGCATTATAGACTCTAAATCCATCCAAGTTGCTGTGAAGTCCATAATCTTGTCCTTCTTTATGGCTGCATAATATTCCGTCATGTATGTGTGCCATTTTTTTTATCCAATCCAGTTTTGATGAGCAACACGGTTTTATTTTTTTGCTATTGTGAATAGTACTGTAATAAACATGTGTTTGCAGGTGTCTATTTGCAGAGTGATTTAAGTTCCTCCAGAAGGGGTATTGAGAAGGATTCCTACCTGTAACCATATACAAAAATAAACTCCAAATGGATCAAAGACCTAAATGTAAAACCTCAAGTTTTAAGAATTTTAGAAACTGCAGGAGACACCCTTAAGGAAATTGGAATAGGCAACCAATACCTGATTGAAACCCAGAAGCCCATGCCATAAAGGTTTAGATAGACAAATGGGACCTCATTATACTGAAAAGCTTCTGAAAAGTAAAAGAAACCATCAAGAGAGCAGGGAAACAGTCCACAGAATGGGAAGAAATACCTGCCAACTGTGTATCTGACAAAGGTCTAACATCCAGGATCTACAAGGAACTCAAACATGCCAAAAGGAAAAAAGCAAACAGTCCCATTAAAAAGTGGGCAAAAGACATGAATAAACACTTCTCAAAAGAAGACATATGAGCAGCCAACAAACACACAAAAAGTGTTCAGCCTCACTAATCATCAGAGAAATACAAATCAAAACCACATTGAGGTACTATCTGACTCCAGTAAGAATGACCATCTTTTCTAAATATTTTATTCATACCATTTTCTTCTTGCTTTATTAGAATTATTAATTGTAAAGACTTTTTGAATATAGATATCAACTCTTTAAATACCACATTATAAGCTCTTTCTCAAACTTTGATGTAACCTTTCCTTGTTTATAGCAATTTTACAATCAGAAATGCTTGATATATGCATAGACATGCCTATCTTTCATATTTTAGCTTTTAGACTTACTGTCTCCATTCAAAGTTCTTTCTAAAAATAGATTATGATAAATTTTATTCTGATTCATCTCACTACACCAACTATAGACAGAAATTGTCAGAGTAGATAAACTGTATGTCTTCTACAAAAAGCTCACGTTAAATATAATGACAGAGGTAGGTTAAAAGTAAAGGGCTAGAAAAGGGTATGCTATGTTAACAGTTGATCAAAAGAAGATGGGGGTCAATACATTAATATCGGACAAAGCATGCTTCAGGACAAGGAAAATTGTCAGGTATAAAGAAAGAGACGTTACATAACAATAGAGGGGTGAAGTCTCCAAAATTCATGTATGTGTATGCACCTAAGAATAAAGTATCAAAATGCTACACACAAACATTTGTGGAACCGCAAAGAGAAACAGACAGGTCTATTATTATAGTTAGAGCCTTTAACACCCCTGGGACAGATCCAGTAGGAGGAAAAACAGTAAGAATAAAGATGACATGATCAGTACTACCAATCAACATGATCTAATTGATATCTATAAAATACTCAACCCAGCAATAGTAGAATGTACATTCTTTTCAGGCTCACATGGAAAATTCACCATAAATATACCATACTAATACGACATATTAGTTATAGGGGAAACTGGGTTTGAGTCTCTCAGGAATCATCTTTCCCATATTTGTAAATTTTCTGCATATCTAGAATTTTTCTTAAACAAAAAATGCATTAAAATGAAAAGATTTTAGGTATATTTAGAATTTTACTACAACTATTTAAATACAGTCTACATGGAAAAATCACAATCTTTTCTAAATGTATTATGATTTATAAATTTAATTTATTAATTTAATTTAAAAACTAAATTTCTAAAAAGTGCTAAAAAATAAAGATTTTGGTTTTGTGATATATTTTGAAAGAAGTGCAACTAAGTTACAAAAAAGTTCTCTATTAGTATAGTTGTCTTTTTGTTTCTTTATTTTCTATTTTGATTCAGAGGGTACATGCACAGATTTGTTACACAGGAATATTGAGTGATGCTGAGGCTTGGGCTCTCCTGAGCCTGTCACCCAGATGGTGGGCATGGTACTCAGCCCTTACCCCCATCCGTCCTTGCCTTCTTTGGGAGTGCCCTATGATCTGTGGTTCCCATTTTTGTGTCTGTGCACATGCAGTGTTTAGCTCCTGCGTATTAGGGAGAACACATGGTATTCATTTTCTGTTTCTGGTAGTAATTCACTTAGGATGATAATGTCTAGTTACATCCCTGTGGCTGCCGAGGACATGATTTTGTTCTTCTTTATGCCCGTATAGTATTCCATGGTATGTATGCACCACATTTTCCTTATCCATTCCTCCATGAATGGGCACCTAAACTGGTTCCATGTGCTTGCTATTGTGGATATCACGTGCGGGTGTCTTTTTAGCAGAGTGATCTGTACTCCTTTGGGTATATATCCAATGTGGAATTGCTGGGTGGAACAATATAGTTGGTTATTAGCTTGTTAATATATCTCCAAACTGCGTTCCACTGGGTAATAAAAGACATTCTGACTGGGGTGAGATGTCTCATTGTAGTTTTGATTTGCATTTCTCTGATGATTAGTGATATTGAACAATTTTTCATGTTTATTGGTCACTTGTATGTCTTCCTTTAAGAAGTGTCTGTTCGTGTCCTTTGCCCACTTTGTAACACAGTTGTTTTGCTCTAGTTTATTTGTTGGAGTTTAGATTCTATTACCTTTTTGTCAGATACACTTAGCAAATATTTTCTCCCATTCTGTAGGTTGTCTGCTAACTTGATTGATAGTTTATTTTGCTGTGCAGAATCTCTTGAGTTTGATTAGTTCCCACTTGTCAATTCTTTTACTGCTTTTGCGGCCTTGATCATGAAATCGTTGCTAGGCTGATGTACACAAGAGTGTTTCCTATACAATCTTCTAGAGTTTTTATAGTGTGAAGTTTTACATTTAAGTCATTAATCCACCTTGGGTTAATTTTTGTATACAATGAGAGAAGGGAGTCTAGCATCATTCTGTTTATGTTTAGCCAGTTTTCCCAGCGATATTTGCTAAATAGTGTCCTTTCACCAGTGTTTGTTTTGTCAGCCTTCCTTAAGGTGAGATGATTGGATACCAGTGGTTTTATTTCAGAACTCTCAAGTCTGTACCATTGTTCTATGTGTTTATTTTTGTCCCAGTATCATGTTATTTCAGTTACTGTTGCCTTGTAGCAAATCTGGTAATGTTATGCCTCCAGATTGCTTGGGTTATTTGGGCTTTTCTTTTTGCATCTATATGAATTTAAGTATTATTATTTCTAGACCTGTGAAAAGTGGTACTGGTACTTATAGTTATCCCTTAACTAGCAAAGTAGATAACTTTGACTACATTGTGTTAATATTTTATCATTACAGAATACATTTCAGTATTTTCTTTCTTATTTTATTATAAATAGATTAAATTATCTAAGAAAATATATTTTTTTGTTATCAGGATTAGGTACATAAGTGTTCTATATAAAGGTGAAGTTTGAGCCTCTTAGTACTTCCTTGACCTGATTTAGGATCAGGTACTTTTACTGATGTTATGTGTACCACCCTTCCTTCCCCTGGCAGTATACTGCTACTGCCATTCCCTTTCTTGTAGTATTATGATAAATGTTCATGGTCCACTTATGAGTGAGAACAAGTGGTACTCAGTTCCTTGTTTCTGTGATAGATCACTGAGTATGATAGATTCTAAATCCATCCATGATGTTGCCAAGTCCAAAGTTTTGTCCTTTATGGAGGCATAGTATTCCATTTTGTATATGTACTACACTTTTTTTCGCCAGTCCACTTTTGATGGGCAGTATAGTTGGCTCCATGTCTTTGCTACTGTAAATAGTGCTGCAATAAACATGTGCGTGCAGGTATCTATTTTGTTGAATAATTTGAGTTCCTCCAGGCATATTCCCAGAAGGGGTTTTGCTGGGTTATGTGGAAGGTCAATTTCTAGGTCTTTTAAAAATTGCCATATTGTTTTCCACAGAGATTGTACTAATTTGCACTCTCGTCAGCAATGTAGAAGCGTTCCCTTTTCTCTGCATCTTCTCCAGCATCTGTTTTTTATTGAGTTATTAATGATGGTCACCCTGAAAAGATTAAGGTGGTATCTCAGTATAGTTTTGATTTGTATTTCCTTGATGAATAGTGAGGCTGAGAATTTTTTTATGTATAGTTGGCTGTTGACATGTCTTCTTTTAAGAAGTGTCTATTCATGTGTTTTGACCACTTTTTAACAGGACTATTTATTCTTTTTTTTCCCCTTTTGGCACATTTGAGTTCCTTATAGATCCTGGATGTTAGGTCTTTGTCACCTAGGCAGTTGGCAAAAAAACTTTTTCTCATTCTGTGAACAGTCTCCCTGCTCTCTTGATGGTTTCTTTTGCTTTGCAAAAGATTTTCAGTTTGATGAGGTCCAAATTGTCTATCTTATCTCTTATGTCATGGACTTTTGGGATTATGATAAGGGATTGGTTGCCTATTCCAATGTCTATAATGTTGTCTCCTGCATTTTCTAAGATTCTTGCAGTTTGAGGTTTTACGGTTAGGTGTTTCATCAATTGGTGTTGTTTTTTGTGTATGGTTATGGATAGGGACCTGTTTCATTTTTCTGCAGATGGTTAGCCAGTTTTCACAGCACCATTTGCTGAATAAATTCTCCCTCCCTTGTGGTTGCTGAGGGAGGTTTTGTTGAAGATAAGTTGGTTGAGAAATTGAGGTTTTGCTTCCAGAATTTCTATCTTGTTGCATTGATCAATGTGCACCAATACCCGGCCATTTTGATTATTGTTGCCTTATAATAAAGTTTAAAGTCTGGAAGTGTGATGCCTCCCACTTTATTTCTTTTGTTGAAGATTGTTCTGGCTATTTGTGGTCGTATATGTTTCCATATGAATTTCTGTATTATCATTTCCTGATGTGAGAAGAATTATGTTGGTATTTTTATGGTTATTGCATTGGATCTGTAAATTGCCTTGGGTAGGATGGACATCTTAACAATGTTGATTCTTCCAGTCTATGAGTATGGAATATTTTTCCATTTGTCTGAGCATGATTATATCATTAGATGCAGAAAAATCTTTCAACAAAATGCAGCATCCATTTCTGATTAAAAAAAAAAAACCTTGTTCACCTATGCTTTGAGACAACATATCTCAGAAGAATAAGAACCATGATAAACCCACAGTCAATATATTACTACATGGACAGAAATTAGAAGCATTTTCGCTGATAACCAGAACAGAACAAGGCTGCCCATTGTCACCGCTCCTGTTCAACCTAGTATTGGAAGTCTTAACTAGAGCAATCAGACAACAGAAAGAAATTAGGAGTATACAAATTGGAAAAGAGGAAGTTAAGTTATCACTCTTTGCTGCTGATATGATCCTATACCTTAAAAACCCACAGGGAATCCATCAAAACCTTCCTCGCCCTGATAAAGGACTTTGGCAAAGTTTCAGATTGTAAAATCAATGTGCAAAAAACAATCGCATGTTTATACACCAACAACAAACAGAAAGCCAAATTAATAAAAAACACAACCCCATTCACAACAGCCACAGAACAACTAGGTACCTTGTCATTTTCTTAACCACAGAAGTGAAAAACCATTACAGCAAAAACTATTAATATACAACAGTGCTCAAGGAAACCATAGAAGAGAAAATATTTTGCTACCAGCTATACTTTGAAATTTGATCCCCATTTGGGCCTAGTGGGATGTGTTTGGGTTATGGGGGCAGATTGTGCGGTCTTGGTAGTAATGAAAGAGCTCTTTTTTTCCTATGTGAGCTGGTTGTTGAACACTTCTGCACTGTTGATGGGAGTGTAAACTAGTATAGCCTCTGTGGAAATCAGAGTGGCACTTCCTCAAACTCCTAAAAATTGACCTTCCAAATTATCTCGCAATCCCCCTACTGGGAATATACCCAGAAGAACTCAGGTCACTCTATAAAAAAGATACCTGCACATGTATGTTTATCACAGCATTGTTCACAATAGCAAGAACAGGGAACCAACCGTACTGCCCATCAAAAGAGAACTAGATAAAAAAAATGTTACATATGTACAATGGAATATTACACAGCCATAAAGAAGAACAAAATCATGAACTTCACAGCAACGTGGATGGAATTAGAGCTTACAATATTGAGTGATCTCTCACAGAAACAAAGAGCTGAGTATCACATGTTCTCACTCATAAGTGGATCTTGAGCAACTATCGAATTACTGTAGGAAAGGGATTGAAACTGTGGGGAGGGGGTGGGGGGTGGGTAGCTGGGATTGACAGTAGTCGATACCTCGAGTTGTACCCCACAATTTCAAAATAAAAATTAAAAGAGAGAGAAAAAAAGAAGAATCTGGTACCTCTCTTTCTCTCTCACTTACTTCCTGTCTCCATGTAATCTCTGCACACACCAGCTCCCTTTTGCTTTTGCCTGAGTGTAAGCAACCTAAAGCCCTCACCAGAACCAGATGGCATTTTCTTTATAAATTACACAGTCTCGGGTATTCCTGTCTACCAACACAAATGGACAAAGATAGTACCTTTATTGTGTTTTCTTAATTATCTTTTTGTTGGTAGCCAACCTAGGAGGCCCTCCTGATTGACAAAGTCCAGGTGCGCTGAGGACCCCCCGGCCGCAAAGCGAGCCCAGGAAGCTGAGGCCCTTCTGTCTTCTGTCTTTGCTGTTTGGTACTGCCGAAGAATTCTGTGCAGTCGTGGAAGAAGAAAATGGCATGTTTATGTGAAGTACTCATAGCTAATCTGGAAATATCATGGTTCATTTTTCCATTTCCCACTATGCCGTTTGGCCTTTTCTAACATACGCAATGGTTAAACTCTGAAGCACATCAAGAATGCTTTCTTTCACTTGGTTATAAGTTACTAGATATTGCTTGAGTAATAAATGATATAAGTATATTCACTCCTTATTTGATTTAGAATTATGTAGTTTAGTGTTTAGACATAAGGTTTTTTTAGAAGCACAAGTTTATAGTAAGTTCATTATGAATTCATTATAAGTTCTAACACTTATCTAGGAGTTATGTAGGTGATTTATAACACTGTCTTCACAGATTTAGGATGAAGATTAATCGTTAAGGTTTTTACTTAATTCAATAGTTAAAATTCTAAGTTAACGTTTATAGAGTGGATTTTCACTGAATTCATAATATACTAATCAGATACTTTTATGATAAATTAACTAGAGACAGAAAGGAACCTTGGGGGCCTGGGAAACATCACTAAAAGCTTCTTTTAAGTTTTCTTTAGAAATAAACACTGCAGGATAAGAGAAAAGTAACGAAGACACCAGGACAAGAAAGGCGATTACAGAGCTTTGAAGGTCACAGAAGCCTCAGAAAAAAAAAACTGCTACATGGAGAAATGTGTACTTGGAAACTTTCTTGAGACATTTCAAGGTCTGTAATTGGGAATTTGGACTAAAACTATCATTTTTGGCTTTATGAATAAGACTCATTGTCTGAATGTTTAGAGCATTCTTGGCTTATTTGTTGCTAAGACCACTGGATGGTGGTAACTTTTAAAGGATATGTACGTGAAGGAATTTTCCTTGTTTTGCCCCTTTATGAATGGTATAAAAGCTCTGTGTTAACTAACATAAATTGTCATCTGTTCAGCAAGCAGGTGTCTGCGTATATTATTTTCGTCTTTCGCCTTCTCGTTCCTCATTCAGGAAACCCAAGACCTGGCAGGGGCAGGACCCCCACATCTTTTGATACTTGCCTTAGCAAGATTTTAAAGTTAAAATCCATGTTCTTGAATAGTCACAGGTAGTTTCATGACTATCAAATGCCACTATAATGGTTTATTAATAATTTAATATTAACTATTAAATCCATTCAATAAGAAAAAAGTTACTGTGTAAAATGTCCCCTAACATTTCATACTACTGTTTGTTACAAGTCATTAAGAAACCAGTCAGGCCACTGCTTTGCTAAGCACTGGCCAGGCCACATGCTTACTGAGCTAGGACCACCATGTTTTCCTCAGCTTTGGCTACCTTGCTCCCTTGCCTACCTTGGGGAGGTGAATCTCTCTCTCTCTCTCTCTCTCTCTCTCTCTCTCTCTCTCTCTCTCTCTCTCTCTCTCTCTCTTTCTCTCTCTCTCATTTATTTTCTGGTCATTGCTTTGTTGGTCCCTTCCCTACTTTGAGGAGGTGAATCTCCTCTCTCTCTAATTTACTTTCTAAAAACCTGTATTTTCCAATCGAAAGCAAACAAAAAAAAGGATCCAGTCAATACACAATTTTACATAGCGATAATATAATTATTTCATAACAAAAGTCAGTGATCTCTTGCTGACAAATGATAATGTCATTTCAATATATCCTTAGAGCTAGATTTAAGGGAGAATGTGGCTTAAATTTTACTTGATTTAGATAAGAAGAGCTTTCTGTAAAGTTCACACTCCTTCATGCAGAGATCACAGTGTATGTTACTCTTCCATGAAAATAATTTAGCATTTAGTAATATAAAGTACAATGCCATTTTTGCTACAATGAAATTCCTCTTAGGAGATATCACAGTGGCTAGGCTCAGTGGCTCAGTCTGTAATCCCAGCATTTTGGGAGGCCGAGGAGAAGACTGCCTGAGGCCACTGGTTTGAGACTAGCCTGGGCAACTTGGCGAGACCTCATCTCCACAATAAATCAAAATTTAGCCAGACGTGGTAGCACACACTTATAGTTCCAGCTACTTGGAAAGTTGAGTCAGAAGGATTGCTGGAGTCCAGCAGGTCAATGCTGGCATGACCATGAGCGTGCCTGTTTTTACAAATCAGTGCAATAATTAAGAATTGTTCCATAGACCAGACATATATTATTGCCATACCTTGGTATTGCTATACCTAGAGCATAACCAAATTAGTGAAAATGACCCAAAAATTTTTTTCCAGATCAAGAAAAACACTTTATACTTTTATTTTCATGAATTGCTTTACTCTTTGTCATTTATCTTTCATAAATGAAATTATTGGCTTTTTGAAAATTTGCAGATTTTCTAATATCACCGTGTAAAACATAAATTAGAACTCATCAGATTTGAAACATTCATTCCATATGACATATTTGTTTTATATTTGAGCTTATTTAATTTCTGTGGCTATAGACGAATCACTCTGTACTGTATTCTTACCGAACTGATACTTTATGTTTATCACACTCTATCTAGGAGTACAGTTACTTGTGACTTGTATGTCTCCAAGCAAGGTATTTTTATGTATTTTTGTATCTTCCCCCTAAATACATCTTCATATTGTAGGTTTTCAATAATGATACAGACTTTTGTTCTTCTCCTGAATTGCATTTCCTCTCCTCTCCCCTCTCCTCTGCTTTCCTCTCCTCTTCTCTCCTCTCTTTTTCTCTCCACTCCCTTCCCCGCTCCTCCTTCTCCCTCCTCTCCTTTTTCTTCTGTGAATAAAGTTGTTACCTAAGTGCGATAGAGCAGAGTTTTACAACAGCTCATTAGTGCACAGTGGAAGACTTATTAAGTGTCACAAAACACTGACCTCAGGCCTTGAGATGAACAAGTGGGGCCTAGAACTTCCAGAAACTCTTTGGCCAGTCTACTGTATATTAAAGTAGCTTCATCCCTGGTTTTGCTATGGGGGATGAAAATTAGTCACTCACTACCGTCACGTAGGCAGTAAGACCACTGATGGATCATGAATACGTACTGCTCATCTACAAAGTATTGAGGAAAACCACAAAGGTGATCTAAGACATAGCTGTCTACCTCAGCAGCCAGCTGTCCATTACAGAAGGGGATGGTAAAATTTCTGAAGAAATTCCTTTTCTAGGTGCCCATGAAGGTTTACATTCATCCCAAGGTGCTGTCAACTGGGAGCAGGAGAACAGGGTAGTTGAGTGAGTTTCCTGCCAGGTGACTGTATCCAAACGTTGTCTTCATATATACTGAATACTTCTATCCATTTGCAGTTGATGTGCCTTGCACTGGCTTCACATTGGTTGTGAAGTGAATATTCCAACAATGTATGTGAGTTCTGTAAATCAAGGATCATCATTGTTTTTGAATATTCAACATGAAAAACTTCGAAATTCTATCCAAGATTCATACATATTGTTAGAATAAAGTTCAATTCAAAGCTGTTAATTAAAGAAGACAAATTATTCAACAATCTCAACTCTGGAAAGATGGTAAATAATTATGAAATTATTATTTCATAATAATAATTTTATCACTAACTTCAGTGAACAAAGTTTCTTATAGATGAGAACTAACAAAAATATGGACTCATAAATAAAAAGTTGTGAAGAATTGCATTTAGCCATTCAAACCATAAAACCTGGTTTCAGGAAAAAAAGAAACAAGCAGAAACTATGTTCACAAGAATATCAAGTTTCTTCTTAAAAACTGGAAAAATAATTATGTTGAAATTTGATACAAATTCACCACTCAGTATTTTTCTTATACTTTGCAGTTAATTATTCTTATTAATTGCACACTTGGTTAGCTTTTTCACCAAGCCTTATATAGATGCCTTCAATTGTCTTCACTTAAACCCCTTGTTCCATGAGCTGGACATTTACTGAAGATATTTCAGTTTATGTTCATTCATGGTAAGAGGCGAGGCTCCTTCAGAATCGGTGTTGTATCTGGGATTGAGAGGGACAGACAGATACACAAAAATGGTTAATTTTTTTTCACATAGAGAGTATCGTATGCTCAAAAGATAGGAGGAGCAAGGCATTTTTACTGATTTTCTTTTCTTTTTCTTTTTTTTTATTTTTGAGTTGGAGTCTCACTCTGTCACTCAGACTGGAGTGCAGTAGCCACTCCCGGCCACCGCAGCCTTGACCTGCTTGGCTCCGGCGATCCTTCCGCCTCAGCCTTCCAAGTAGCCAGAATTACAGGCGCGCGCTACCACGCCCGGCTAATTTTTTGATTTATTGTAGAGATGAGGTCTCACCTGCCCAGGCGGGTCTCGAACCCGTGGGCTCGGGCAATCTACTCACCTCAGCTTCCCAAAGGCACGGGATTACAGGCTGAGCCACCAAGCCCGGCTCTTTTTATTTTATCTTAAAGATGTGAGGAGGTACAATTCAGGGTTAGGCATGCAAATGGTCACTGTACAGATAAAGTTTGGGCCTCACCTGGGTCCCTACTTCACCTGGTTTGAGATCAGGTACCCTTATTGATGAAATGTGTACCTCCTCCCTCCCCTGGTAGTTTCCCACTACTGCCAATCCCTTTCTTATAGCATTATGATAATTGTTCGGGGTCTGTTTATGAGTGAGAACATGTGGTACTCAGTCTTTTGTTTCTGTGACAGATCACTGAGTATTACAGACTCTAAATCCATCCAAGGTGCTGTGAAGTTCACAATTTTGTCCTTCTTGATGGCTGTGTAATATTTCATCCTGTGTATGTACCACATTTTTTTAATCTAGTCTTCTTTCGATGGGCATGCCCTCATCTCCTATTCTCTTTCAACCCACTAAAACTGGCTTCTATTACTTACTGATACATGGAAACCCTTTTCAGAAATTTGTCCATAGTTTTTCGTAACAAATGCCCAATTTTCAGACAACATATAGTTTGATCTCTCTAGCACATGGTGCACAGTTATCATTTTCTCTTCTGGGTACTCTCTTTTCACCAGAAACCCCTGACAACATTTTCTTCTGGCTATCCTCTTATTCTGACTTCCCTTCCTCCTTCGTCGGCTTCTTTTGCTCACCTTTTCCATCCTACAGCCTCTTCCTGAGTTTTCTGTCTCTTCCATGGCATGAGCAACCACAGTTAGGCTGACTTCTCCCAGACTTATATACCTAGTCCAGATCTCTAAACCGAGCGTTGGATACATATGTTCTATTGCCACCTATCCATCTTCACTATGTAGCCCTCAAAGTAGTCAAGAAGCACAAAGTGAGCTCGTTTTTTTTTTTACCCCCAATCTTTTCTTTTGATAATGCCTGCGTTTCATCATAGACTCATTACCCCATTCGCCCAGGCTAGAAACTTGTAGCCATCTTTTCATCTCTTGATCTCTAAATCCTACTCTCCAATCCTACCATGGGATCCTCCCAGTGGTAGCTCTGAAATTCATCTAGTGTTCTGTGCCATGGCTTTGTCAAAATTGATTAAAAAACACGGTTTATGAAAGTTTAATATATGGATTTACATTTGGGGGTAAGAACACTGTCTTTATGTTAGCCAGCCTATGATCATTTATAGTTCATGGGTTTTTCGTTTAATGAAGAATGGTATTTATACAACATAAACGAGTAAGCAATGATGTCTTAAATCGCTTTGCTCTCAGCATTTCTGAGCAACTTACATACTATAAGATGATTTCAACATGGTCAATTTTATAAAAACAGGTTATTTAAGTCTTAGCATATTTACAGCTGGGCTCAGGGCTCAGCCTGTAACCCCAGCACTATGGGAGGCTGGGGCGAGTGGATTGCCCGAGCCCACGGGTTCAAGATCCACCTGGGCAACTTGGCAAGACCTGGTCTCTACAATAAATCAAAAAATTGGCTGGGTGTGGTAGCATGTGCCTGTAGTTCTGGCTACTTGGAAGACTGAGGCAGAAGGATTGCCAGAGTCCAGCAGGTCGTGGCTGCAGTGGCCGGGAGCATGCCACTGTACTCAGTCTGGGTGACAGAGTGAGACTCCATCCCCACCCCCCAAAAATAAAAAAAGTCTTAGCATATTTACAATTCTTTGTAATGGAAAGGAGACTGACTATAGAAATCATATGATACAGAGGTTTGCTATTTATCTAAAGCAAATTACTTTAAAGAATTGGCAAGCTTAAGAAAAAAGCAGGCTTCCAAATATGGTGACCTGTTAGGTACAAAGTTGTCAGTAAGATGCTATATAGCAGATTATTCAAACATGTATATACACTTTTTGCAGGTATTTGTACACAATTAAGTTGTCCTTTTAAAGCACAAATGACATTTTAGCCATTGAGAAAATAACTGCTTTTGGAAAAATAATTCAGGTTATAGAAAAACCATTCTGAAAATGGATGCTTGGGAATGTTCCTGTGATCATGTAATTTTGTTGCTGAGAAAAATATACATGATTCTCTTATGAAATAAATCCACACACTTTAAAATCTCAGGAATATAGTATTCAAATAGACAGTCCCTGTATATTTTAAACCTACTATTAAAGTAAGAGTTTCTGGTAAAACTAAAAGAATAATTGAATAAAAATTTCAACATAACAACTTTTAATAATTGCTGAATAGGGTTGGAAAATAAGTAAATAGATAAACATGGCACAGCAAACTTGTTCTGTTTGGCTTTATATACCTTTATGGTGTCTTTTTCAACTTTGGTAGTCTTTAGAACCAGTACTAAAACAAACTGAAATTATAGCCAGATCTTCAAATGCCTGTAGTATGAAATATAAAAGCAAAATTTCAAAACTAATAAAGTGCACTTGATCACATTACTTTCAAAAATCAGTAAATTAAAATATACAGTAAAATAAAGCATGGAATATTGTTAGAACTTATTAACAGATTATGAAATGTTTTTCCAATTATTTTAGAAAAAAAACTGAGAGATTTCTCTCTTACCAAAATAAAATTCATGGCCAGGCAGGATGGCTCAGCCCTTAATCCCAGAACTTTGAGAGACTGAGGCGAGAGAATTGTTTGAGCTCGGGGGTTCGAGAACAGCCTGGGCAACTTGGTGAGACCTCGTCTCTACAGTAAATCACACACACACACACACACACACACACACACACACACACGCACGCACAAACACACACACACACACACACACACACTCACACACAAACTAAAACTAGCTGGGCATGATGGCATGTGTCTGTAGTTCCAGCTACTCGGAAGCCTGAGGTAAAAGAATGACCTAAGCCCAGCAGAACAAGGCTGCGGTGGTTGTGGAGCGTGCCACCACACTCAAGTCTGGGCGACAAGAGTAAACTCCAACTAAAAATATGTATATATTCGCTTAAGATATTTGTATTTTCTACCTTTTCATTTCCATATTTTTATGACTGTCTGTCCAAATATATTAATATTTTGAAATAATAGTATATGTGTAATTTATAAATGCCACTAAATATTTATCGGGCTGTATGTTAGTTTTTATTTTACTAATAGAAATATGCAATTAAAAAATTGGATACCATTATCATCTGTATAGAATGTCAAATTTCTTTCATAAGACAGAAATATACACAGATGCATTGTGTCTTGCTGCCTAACACCTATCTCACCCAATTACTAGCTTACTGTATGTATCTAGAATTTAAAAATATAAGAACGCACACAGATGACCATTAGAAAACACACAGTCCCTTATCAGTGCATGAGTGTAGCCTGTGTAGTGTCGATTTTTTTCTGTCTGTTTGACATATTCCCTCTGTGCATCTTCTCAGGGATTTCACTTATTCGACATGGATTCTACCTTCAGCCAAGACAATTACTTGTTTCTATGATGCTTCTAGAAGAATTTTGATTGGTTTGGTTTTGCACATTTTATTCTCCTGAATCCCAAATCAAGTTTCCCTCACTTTTGTTCATCAATCTGTGAAATTTTATAATTGATATGAAAGCAAACCCCTGTTTTAAAATAGTTTTTATTTTCTCAGGATATATTTCATTTTCATTAATCAGTGGCTTTACTACATGATTTCTCAACTTATAGTTTAAGCTTTTACAGTACCATCAAATATGTAACTTATGTGCAATGTATATCTCTCCTCAGACAATCCCTATGAGAAATCTAGTTGTCAATTTCATTTGTAGCTGCACCCCACCAACAATTTCAGACAGATGGTAAGGGATTGGTAGATATTATCAATCTATTCTTGAATAACAACACATAAAAGTGCAACTAATTTGATTCAGTATTCATGTGCAACAGATTAAAATTTGTTAGCTTTTTTAAAATCCATACTCATTGTGACCATTTCACAGGCCACATAGAATTAGCACTATCTTCACCACCACTTGGGAATGTTTTTACTATCATGCAGTTTTGTTGCTGAAAAAAGTATACATGAGTCTCTTATGAACTAAATCTACACACTTAAAAAACTCAGAAATATAATATTCAAATAGACAGTCCCTGTATATTTTAAGTAATTAAGAGTTTTTGACAAAACTAAAAGAATAATTAAATTAAAATTCCAACATAACATCTTTTCAAATTTTTTTTAAAGATGTGGGGTACAATTCAGGGTTAAGTATACAAATGTTCATTATGCAGGTACCCTTGTTGATGAGGTGTGCCCCCAGCCCTGGCAAATTCTCACTACTGCCAATCCTAACTGTTCTCCCGCCCCAGCAATTTCCCACTTCTGACAATCCTTTTCCTATAGTAATAATTGTTCAAGGTCCACTTATGAGTGAGAACATGTGGTACTCAATTCTTTGTTTCTGTGATAGATCACTCAGTATTATAGACTCTAAGTCCACCCAAGTTGCTGTGAAGTTCATAATTTTGTCCTTCTTTATGGCTGCATAATGTTCCATCTTGTATATGTACCACAACTTTTAATAATTAGTGTATAGGATTGGAAAATAAATAAACTAGATAAACATGGCAGAGTAAACTTGTTCTATTTGGATTTATATATCTTTATGGTCTGTTTTTCAACTTTGGTAGTCCTTAAAACAACAATAATAATAACAAACAACAACAATAATAACAACAAATTTTAATTTGAATGGTGCTGTTTGGAATAAAAGTTTGCAAAAATAATCAGCACAATCCTACATTCTCTACATAATCACTAATAATGTTTTATGTGATATGCATGTAATTTTCTATGCAGAATTATATCATAATTCAGACAATTTTATATGCTTTCTCACAAACACTGTATTTTTGTATTCTTCAAGAATAAAATAAAAATAAAAAGCCAATATCCAGATTTCAACAAAATATCTGGAAATGGTAGTTATTGTGCAATTTCATAAAAGTCTCATCCATAATTTCTATGTTGAATTATAAGATGTGCTTGGAAAACAGACATTGCACAAGACACTCTGAAAAGTCAGGAAGGCAGAGAGGTCTGTGAGCAGAGCCATCTTGATAGTAAAGTCATTATGGTGCCATGTTATTTTTGTTAAAGGTGCTATGCAAAATATATTCGGTCACAGCCAAGGATATTTTCAAGGGAAGGCTATGGTATAAGGTGTGACTAAATACACAACTCAATCTTCTTAAGTGCTGAAAAAAGAAGGGGAGTGAGCAGAATCAGGAAACAGGAGAGGGAGCATTCAGTATAGGACTTAAACCCAATTTCTGGGATAAGTAGAATTAATAATGGTCATTTGGGAATAAAGGGTGACTCTAGCATAAATCAATTACTTGAGTTGTTGTAAGAACAAGGATTCTATATGGTTAGAATGTCACTTTCACTTATCTTTTTTGTTTTATTTTACTTTTGAGTTTCTGATATTATTACTAATGATTTGTGTTTTCCCTTTCCCAACAAAGCAACTATTACCATGTGAAATAAATAAATGTTATTGACCTAACTTTGCTACCATAGCATTGCACTAGTTATCGCAGTAATTATCAAAACTTCTATAAAAACATGAATGTACATATTTTCTCCCTTCTTTAATATTCTGTAAGTCAGAGCCAAGGCAAAGATAACTGGTACAAACCAAATACTTGACTTTTTTCATAAATATATGTGAGAAATGTTTAGTCCAAAAAGCACAAGCTTTAAGCCAGTAAAAAAGGTTTTGAATTCTGTTGCATCACTACTAGCTGTGTGACATTGGGCTTGTTAGTTAACTCCTCTGAGCTTTAATTTTTCCATCTCTAAAATAAGGGTAATGCTGCACAGATTGAAGGATTGCTTTAAAAACTAAAACTTGCATTCTTATTCTTAAATAAAAGCCAATTACATTCATCTTATTGTCCAAAGTAAAATGAAATTTTAAAATTTTGAACATGTATTTTGCGAAAGTGTCAAGCGTAGATGTTTAAATTGGAAAACTCAATTTAACATTCACTTTTTTATAATCTGGAATAACCTTTGGAAGAGTTTGATTATCCAAATAATTTTATTAATTCTCCACCAAAAGCCTGAATATGAATCAAATTAAGCAAAATGACCTGTGACTTATTAGGAGAAATACTGCTAACAAGTTAGAAGGAAAATATATAACTCAAAGCTTCATTTTGTGTCACTTGTCCTTTTATGTGCCAAATATATTTTTAATGTCCTCTATATGCCAGGCTTTTCAGAGTCTAGCTTTGGTCAAACTCCCGAACCTTATTGGCTACTAATCCCCATCTTGATTCCTATCTTTGACCATCCACTGCTTCTCTATTTTTTGGTGATTGAAAACCTTGCAGTTTTTTTTAATATATAATCATGTTCAAATATGAACTTTTCCATGATGCTGTTCTTGACCAATCCTCTCCTGGAATGATCGTTGAGACGCTGAACAAGCACTAGGTAGGAGTAGACTCCTGTTTAGTATGACATGATCTCTACTTTGAAAGAAATCACATGAGCTTTCTGCCTCTAATGGAGGGTTTAGAACATAATATTTTATATTCGCTTGTGTGTGTGTATGTATGCACATGTGTCTATGTTTGGGATCACTTAATTGTTAAAAACGGATGCTATGATGGATAAAATCCTTTTCCATTCCCTTGTGATACCATGATCCATAGACATGTTCTAGAAATACATAGTGAATGAATGAGGGAAGGAAGGAAAGTCTGCCAAGTTCTACTCAGTGACCCCTTTCAACTACAGTGATTCCAGAGAGAAGTGGGAAACATAGCACAAGAAAAGTAATCTTTTTGGTGTAATGAGGATTCTGTGGTCCTGGAAGAGAGATAATGTATCAGCATTAAAGTCACGCACAATGTCAATCAGCTTCATGGTGAGACCATGTGAGGTAGATAGATGACAAAAGATTAATCAAGCTACTGCTATAGGGTGAGATTAGTGTGCTGATTATAAGCAAGGTTGACAGACAGATAAAAAGGTAGAGCAGTGTCGTTTGTGAGGCACTTGGGTATTGTTCCTCTTGCTGGAAGTGACAACAGCAAAATATATGAAAATCAGAAAGTACTAGCTCAATTGAAGAAAAATATATATACGTTGAAAAAACAAAATCCTGACAAGAGATCATTTAATTAATACACACAAATATTTATTAAATTGTCAGTATTAGTCTAAATAATGCACTGGTCTCTTATAGGAGAAAATATTATAAATAATGCCATCCATTTATATTAATGTCTATGAAATTCAATGTTTTCCAGGAATGGAGATAATTAACAACAATAGACGTGTTTTTAGTAGTCATCAATGGTTGCAAACAAAAATAAAGCTATCAAAAATTCAACAGGTTTTGGAGAACTTCAGTTTAGGTTTAATATCATAAGTAAATGTATTTTGCTTGATTGTGGAAATCAATTTTCTTAGTGTTGGAGAGAGAAGTTACAGAGAAGCAATAAGGTGTACTAGAAAAAAATGCTGTATTATTGAATTTGAGTTGAAGACATGCATATGAACTCATGGGTAAGCTTAACACGCATGTAGATGGATAGAGAAACGCATAAGCATGTATAACAACATAGGATTGCATATATTTTATATATTATATATCAAGCACTGTTGTAGGTAATAATCTGGAAGCAATGACAATTCAGTAACGCTGAGTGAACCCAACACCAGATTTTGGTCTTTAAAAATTATTCTTCAATAAAAAGAACCAGGCCTCCTTAGAGAAGTGGTTCATTACCAAGGTTAAGGCAAGGAAAATACAAGTTATTCCTAGAGTATCTTACCATGACAGTAAGCATGGAGGTGTTCAAAATACAAAAAGATAGACTTGTATGAACAGCTCCCAATGTGCAAAGCTAGACCAATTTGAGCAACACAATAAAAAACAAAAATATAATATTGGATTGTAACCTAAAGTGTAAAATAAATATACATGAGTTTATGAGGACATAAATACATGATTAAATTTTAAAAGGGGGGAGAAGAGATAACTCTTCATTATAGAAATTCCAAATAATATATGTAGATACTCTTTTCTCCTGGTTAGTGGAACATACTTAGTGATTCATTTCCAAGGAATAGAATAGAGTGGAAAAACAGTTACTTTATAGTGGTTAAAACCTGAAACACAATAACCAACTTTTGAAGGTTAACATCACCAGTAGTAATGTCAGAGGAGATCAAAGATTCCCTTATATGATATAATAGGAAGAGCACTTCACTTCTCTGGTATTCTTTCCAAAAATCCATCACTCCAGTCCAATCAAGAGAAAAGTATTATACAAATACAAATTGAAGTACATCCTGCAAAATATCTAACCAATACTCATCAAACTGTGGAGATCATGAAAAAACACGGAAGATGAAATTGTCACAAATCCAAGCAGGTATGGCAGCTAAATGTAATGAAGGGTCTTGAATTAGATCCCAAAACAACAACGACAACAACAAAAGAACCAATGGAAGAACTGATATAATCTAAATAAAATCTGGAGTTTTATTAAGGATGACATGCCAATGTTGATTTTCTCATTTTAACAAATGTCCCAGAGTAATGCAAGATGATGACATTGAGGGAAAACCGAAACGAAGTAAGGGGTAGAGGGAAACTCTCTGTAGTAGATTTACAACTCATGTAAATAAAAAGTATTCCAAATGAAAAGTTTACTTTTTTGAAAAAGTTATGGGTTGCTTCCCTAGAATCATACCAAAGAAACCAATGAGACTTCTCTCTTTTAAAAATCATCCCATAGCCGGGCTTGGTGGTTCAGCCTGTAATCTCGCGCCTTTGGGAGGCTGAGGTGAGTGGATTGCCTGAGCCCGCGGGTTCGAGACCCTCCTGGGCAGCGAGACCTCATCTCTACCATAAATCAAAAAATCAGTCGGGCGTGGTACCGCATGCCTGTAATTCCGGCTACTTGGAAGGCTGAGGCCGAAGGATCACCAGAGCCCAGCAGGTCGAGACTGCGGTGGCTGGGAGCGGCCACTGTACTCCAGTCTGGGCGACAGAGTGAGACTCCAACTCAAAAAAAAAATAATGAATAAAAAATAAAAACCGTCCCTATGGACTCATGAATTTAACACTGATATATTACAATATATTGCAGTCATTATTCCTTTTGATGTCTAAATTTTCCCATCTTCAGACAATGAAAACACCTCCCAGTTGGCTCCTGAAAACTTTTGACTTTATCTCAGCGATTATAATAACTTCCTTACTTTTTGTTATTATGAGATATTCCAAGCTCACATTGAACAATTCTTTCCCAAGACATGGAGTGAGTTATTTCCTTAAAAAGCTCTGATATCTTTCACTGGGAAATAGTAGTAGATACCACTAGCTGAATACCAGGAATGCTAATTTTTAATAGCTTGATCATTATTTCTAAGCCTTCTTACTTTGTGAAGTTATAAGATGCATATTAAAAAACATAAAACGATAATTCACACTTAAACTTCCTATTCAGACTCACAACTACCAGATTTTAAACTTTATCCTCTTTGATTTTAAACATGTATCAAAAATATGATACTAGTATCAACATTATAATTAGTGAAGACAGTAAAGGGTTTTTTATTGTAATTATTTTTGTCTCTAGAGATGTCCTACTAGAAAGAATAAGCCAGAATTGCCTATTTTAAAATCAATTGAAGTAACGCAACTCAGGGTAGGTATGGAAAGTTTATTTGCTTATACTCCTCCCAGTCGATTACACACACATTTCTGTATTGCTTTTACTCACATAACACTATGTCCTTGAGATCACTTTATGGTAATAGACAGAGACACTTCTCTTTTCTTGTACAACCATATAGCACACCACTACATAGATGTACCATAGCTCAGATAGCCTCTTATACACGGACATTTGGGTTGTTTTGTGTCTTGCTGTGAGGAATGGTGCTGTAGTAAATTTGTGCTTGCCAATTTTGTAATTCAGCTAGTGCTTATTTGAGCTAGAAACTTAATTAAAAAAAAATTGAGCTAGAAATCCAAATGGAAAATTTTACTCTTAGTTTTGCTCACACAGTCATTTCTTACCCAGACTATTTCCACAGCTTCGAAATTTCTCCCCCTGCCTCCAGCCTCGTTGTACAGCATTTTTGGTCACGATTTTGGCTCTTAAGGGCAAATCTGATCAACTGGCCCCTTCACTTGTAACCTTTCACTGTTTCTCTATCTCTTTGAGAGGAAGACACACTGCCCACTGAGGCAGTGTGGAGTCACCCCTTGCTCTGCTTTCCAACCTCACTTCCAGTATTCACCCCGTACGACCTGAAGTCCAAATATACCAAATTTTTAGCAGCATCTAGAAAGACATGTGCTCTCTCATATCCTGCACATAATTTTTCTCTGGTTGATAATCTTTAGATTCTCCATAGAAATTCAGTTCAGATTCTCTTTCTCTGTGATTTCTTCCTGAGTTATCTCAAAGTCAGAATGAGACATCTATTTTGCCCATACGGCACAATGCACCTCCCACTCTTGGAGCGCTGATTGCATATTTTGGGCAACTATTTATTGACAACAATTGCCTATTATGTGCCAGAACTGTGTTGAAAGTTTACATATATGCTATTGGAACAGGTTAAATAATGTATCCAAGGTGATACAGCCAGGAAGCTGGGGGAGGGGAGCTGATTCCAGGAATTAATTACTACTCTGAAAACCTAAGGTCTTATAGGTAGAGCACACTACCTTTTGAATTCTGTGGATTCTTCCAGTTTGCTTTTCAGTTCCCAGACACCTCATTGCACCTGAAACTCATTGACTTATCAGGTTTTAACGAAGATAGCCCAGTCTCTGAACTCTGGTCATTTAAGTTCCATCCCTAGTTCTTGGGCTTATTACTTACTAAAAATATAACCCTAAGAAAGAATTGTAACCTTTTGATAGGTTTGTAACAAATATAAATTGTCGGGTGATATATCTGTGGTTTTAGCACAGCACCTGGCACATTAGTAAGTGTTCACAAACATTAAGAATCTTCCAATAACAGAAGGGATTCTGGTTTGTTCACCTATGTGTCTCAAACACTTGGATAGTAAACATATGTGGTAGGTGCTCTGTATACAACTATTTCATATATATTTACATATATTTCTATATATCACACAGAAAAATATATGTATTCTGTCCATATATCTATCTATATATATGTCATACAGAGAGTTTCGATTCATGAAGTAAAATGGAGATTTTAATTAATTGGGAAAAAAATTAAAAAGCACAGATTACTATTTTGGAAAAATACAGTTATGTCACCTGTGGTCATATTTGTACCAGTGTCATCATGGCAATCAGATGAAATATAAAACCTGTCCTGCATGTATATCAATGACACCTCTAAATCACATGAAAGTCCAAATCTTTCCATTTTGAGAAGAATAAAAGTAAATAATTGCCTCGGCGTCAGTCCGAGCTTCACTAGTTACCCAAGTAAGTGATGAGTTTAACGGTTTGGTGGGTTTTGAAATTTTAATTTAACTTGAATTTAGCGCGTCCTATTTTATTATCTTCTTACAAGAGAAAACAGAATGCTATTATTTACAGCCTTGGTTCTACCAAGACAGAAGATACAAAATGGGAAACATTTCAAATCTATACTTGCGAGACTAAAATCTCATAAACTAAAATGACAAAAGTATGATTGGTGTAATACAATTGCAATTAGGTTGTCTTTGTCATAACAATCTGCAGTGAAAGGCAACTGGAAAGTGGATAAATGACAACAAAATTCGATTTTAAGAGTAAAATTTAAAATTTTGGAAGCAGAAAATCACTCTGAGGTTTTAACAGGGGTTTTTTAAAATGTCATCTACAAACTACGAAAAACAGATCATCGGTGACACCTAATAAAAGAAGGTTTGAAGGAGTAAAGACACATTTCAAAACGTCTTCACCAGGTGAAGCCTTTGTGAGAATTCCACGCTGAGCATTCGATTCTCCTCTTTTCCCAAACACGACATCAGGCCAACATAAGCATTTGCTATATTCTTTTTAAAAACTTTATGGGAGACACTAACCTATGTCCCCTAACCTTTCAGGAGATTCTCTTCCTTTAATGACTCTCTCTCTCTCTCACAGTGTATCCGAATCAGGAGATTGTATTTACTGTCTAGCTTGGGACATCTCAAGCCAGACGGAGGAAATCAGAAAGCTGCCCTTCACTGCCACCGCAGGTGACTGCCTCTGAGGGCGGCACAGGCTCCATCCATGACAGCCAGATGGAAGGGCGATCCTAGAGGTGACGCCGGAGAGGAAGGGAGACCGCGGCCCTAAAACTTTCTAGGCTCCTTCGCCCCATGTCTTCTGCCTAGTCACAACTACTGACATCATCCGTGAATGCTGAAGGCCTCCTGGAGGTGGCGTGGAGTGGAGTGAGCATTCCAGAGTCCCAGACACGGAGAGCTGTGCACGAAAACACCCCCTTTTCCCATCAGACACCTGTGTCCACCGTCCCAAGCACTGCCCGTCTGGCGCTCCGCCAACAGCCCTTGCGCTCCTGAAATGGGTCCCCGCCCAGAGCGAAAGGATGCTCCCGAAAGGCTGGCCGGAAAGAAAGGGACAGAATCCTTGGTCACTTTTCCTACTTGTGCACTTCACACAGCGCTTATCCCTAGCTCCGCCTCGCGCCTTCCAAAGAGCAGAGCCCCGTTCTCGTTGTCATTTCTCAGGCTCGCCCCATCTCGCTCAGTGCCCCAAACTTCGTCTGTCGTTTAAAGGAACCTCCTGCCCCCTCCCCGCCTTCCTGGGAGGCTAACTTCTCCGGCTCTCTTGCCCACCCCGCCTCCCTCCAACTCTCCCCCCGGCCCTGGCCTCCCAGACCCGCCCCGGTCTGCCCTTGGCCGCGCTCTGCTCCTCGGGCCCTCGCCGAGTCCCTTCCCCTCGTCGGTTCCCGCGTCAAGCAGGCTCTCCAGATTCCCGGGCCGTTTGCCGGTGAGAAATCTCTGCTGCAGCGAGGACCGGAGTCCCCCGCGCGCAGCCCAGCGGCAGAAGAGGGCTCGGCTGGGAGGACGGCGCGCCCTGTCGGGGAGGGAGCAGCCCGCCCCCCCGCCCGCGAGCCTGCCAGGATGCGGCGCGGGCCCGGGGGCGCGGGGAGGCCCTAAGCCCCCGAGCCCCGGCTCCGGGCTGGCAGACCCGGCCGGCGGGCCCCGCTCCCGCCGAGCGCGGCAGGGAATCGGAGGCGCCCCGAGAGCCGAGCGAGGGGCGCTCGCGGTGCCCATCCCCGCGACCCGAGGGAGTCGGCCCGCCGGCGGCGAGGCGCAGGAGAAACCCGCCTCCGGTCCGGGGACGGGGCGCGCCGGTGAGCTCCGCGGGGGGCGAGGCCGGCCGGGCGGCGGGCGAGGGGGCGCGCGGGGCGTGCGCGCCCGGGGCGGGCGGGCGGGCGGGGGGGGGCGGCGCTCCGGGCGGGTGCAGCCCGGGGGGGCGGGGGTGCCGGCGGGTGCGAGCCGGGAGCGCGTGCGGCGGCCGCGGCCCCGGTGTTTGTGTGTCTGTGAGCAGGCGAGGGGCGAGCGCCAGTGCGAGCGAGGCACCGAGAGAGCGCATGTCTCGTCCCCGCGAGCAGCCACTAGACGCTCCACCACCATCTTTTGCATGTGCAACATTTGCAGCCGGACGGCAAACCTCTCCCAGGGCTATGGAGACTGCGGGAAAAATCTGGCAGCTCGCGATGGATTGCTAGGTGGAAGCAGTCAGCCTCTGAAGCCACGCAAACCTCTCTCCTTTTCTTTCTTTCTTTCTTTTTTTTTTTCTTCTTCTTCTTTTTCTTTTCTTTTCTTTTTTTTTTTTTAAATTTTAGCGCCATCGTCTTCAATGCCTCTCTAAACAGCCTTTAGGAAGAGTGCGAGAGAAAGAGAGAGCGCGCGCCAGGGAGAGGAGAAAAGAAGATGAGGATTATTTGCAGACAGATTGTCTTGTTGTTTTCTGGATTTTGGGGACTCGCCATGGGAGCCTTTCCGAGCAGCGTGCAAATAGGTAAGCTCTGGCCCGGTGGGGTGTGCATGTGGCTGGCTGTAGCAGGTATCCGAAAGTGAGTTAAATGAGTTGCTGGTAAGCAGTCCAGGGAAACCTTCAGCGGCTCCCTTCCCCTCTGCTTCCCTCTTCTCCCTCTCTCTCCTTTACAGAAAGACTTCCTCTTGGGTGCAGGTTCCTTGGGAATATGCCCAGGGCAGCCCACCCATCGTCCTCAGCCCATATCCCTACCTCCACCTTCGGTGATAGTCGCTTAAGTGGGATTGGAATAAGTTGGGGGACAACCTTATTGGGGTTTGGTTGTATTTTATAAGATAATTCTTTTCATCCCTTTCTCCAGAGCATGAAAAGATGTCGAGTTTGTTTTAAAAAAAAAATTAAAAATCCACTTCTTCCCAGGCTGGACGCCGTAGCTTTCTCGCTATTACAGAAAGGCACTGTTTGGGCAAAAAAGCCCTTCCACCCGCACCCCCTGCTTTTTGTTGCTACCGGTTAGCAGATTCCAAAGTTAGATCCCTTTCCAGGAACCTTCTCTTCTTTTGTTTTGTTTTCCTGGCGAAGCTGTTGCCCTTCTTTCTCTGCCTGGACTTTATTTCCAGAGACCCCCACCCGCTCCCCCCCGCCACCATCCTTGGCTTCCCCTGCTGTTCTCTCCTGTCTTTTCATGGGACGCAGCTATTGAATTTCTTCCAGCTAAGCCCAGCTTCAACACTGCATCATTTCTCGTGAACTGTGCACACAACGAATCTATCGAGGCTGAGTCCACGAGCTGCAGAAAAACAAAGTTCACCTCCCCTTTCTGATTCCCTCTTCCCTACATTCCACCGTGCCTTCGTTTCCGAGATTTAGTGCAAATCTCTTTCCAGTTCATCTGCATGCATCTGAGAGAGAGAGAGAGAGAGAGAGAGAGAGAGAGAGAGAGAGAGAGAGAGAGAGAGAGAGAGAGAGAGAGAGAGAGATGCCCAGAGCTGGCTGATGTAGCGGCGCTGGAATCCTGGGGAGGGAAAGGGAGAGAAAGGAACACACACTCCATGGTCTCAGAGGTCATTGTGATCGTGACAAATGGGAACAAGAAAAAACACGGAGCTGCTCTAAAGACTGAAACACCAAGCATGCATCTTAGGGGACAAGGGGCAGTCACCCAAGATGTGGCAGGGAGGGCTCCTTAATTGTATGTGCTTGTGAAGGGCGGTAGATCTGCCGGTGCTTGGGGTGGGTAGGACGTTTACAAGAGGAAACACTGAATGTGCTTTTCCTGCTGTCTTTGATAGGTGGTCTCTTCATCCGAAACACGGATCAGGAATACACTGCTTTTCGACTAGCAATTTTTCTTCATAACACCAGCCCCAATGCGTCGGAAGCTCCTTTTAATTTGGTACCTCATGTGGACAACATTGAGACAGCCAACAGTTTTGCTGTAACAAATGCCTGTAAGTAAATAAGTTATGGATAAATTAGAAGATAATTAAAATGAGGCAATTGAACTCCCCTTCCTCTTTGTTATTTATTTTTTCAGAAAGGAATCAAGATACATTTATCTAGTTTCAGAGCAAATCAGAGTTAAAACAAGATATAGCCTCAGAGAAATTCAGCTGATCCCTTTCCCTCTTTCTTCTCTCTTTCTTTTTCTTTCTTTCTTTTTCTTTCTTTCTTTCTTTCTTTCTTTCTTCTTTCTTTCTTCTCTTCCTTCCTTCCTTCTTCCCTTCCTTTCTCCTTCTTCCCTTTCTTTCTCCTTCTTTCTTTCTTCCTTTTTTCTTTCTTTCTTTCTCTTCCTTCCTCTTTTCTTCAAATCTTATCTGGAAAACTCAAGTTAAATTCTCTTTTAACATTTCAGTGTTATTCTTATCATTTGAATGTCAATTTAGTGAAACGCACTCCGTCTAGTTTTTATTATTATTATTTTGTTCCTTTGGTTTTTCTTATTTGCTTTCCACTTAAGTAAGCATAGGTCTTGCTTTTAAAGAAGACACATGCTCTTTTACATGGGTGAAGGTGATGGAAGTCTTGCTAATAGTGAGAAAGGGAGGAGTGGTGGTGTGGAGGATATACATGTGAGTCGGTTGGTTGACGCTGCAGATGATCTGGTGATGTCACTTGAGGCTGCCCTGCTCTTATATTCTGGGTTGTAAATGTCTGTTACTATCACGTAATGCATATATCCTATGGATGTAACTCCATGAATCTTCACCTTGGTGCCAAATCACGTTCGTCTTCCGTCCACTTAAATTCACAAACCAACCCAGCTGGATCTATTATCCCACACAATGAAACTAAACTGGTAACCTTACCCAATGCCATAAGGAAACAATTATACAGTCCTCTCCGCCAAGATACTGTGTAACTTAATGGAAAAATATAATCAACTGAGCATTAAGGTAAAACACTTTGAAATAGCATTTGTCCTGCCTTTTCATTCTTGATGGTAGTACAGGCTTCAAATACCTCCTCACTTTCTTACGCTGACTTACATTGTTCTAAATTTATATGTTAAGATAATGGTTATAGATTATATAAGACATAAAGAATAGTTTCTGCATAACATTTTGCATGTTTTCTCAGCAGTAATAAAAAGATTTAATCAGAATTGTAAAGCATTTTCAATACATCAAGTCAGATATATTTTAATTTAAAAATATTTTCAGCACATGAAAGTGTACTGAACAAGGGAACAAGTGAAACTGAAAACAAAATTTTACATCTATTTCAACTTAGATATTTTAATTCATACTTATTTGACAACAATTCATCTAACAGCACAATTACGTTTTCTTAATTTTTGGTGTCTATTACTTCTTTTTAGAAGTTTGTTTCATGAAGAGGTTGAAGCATTTGGCAGTTTTGTAAACTGTCAAAATTGCATTATTTTTCAGAAAGGCTATAGTTTCTATGAGTTATAACTTAATTTAAAAAATCACTTGATGTATTTAGTGATAAAATTAATATTAAGTTAGAGCAAAAAGGAATTATTTTTTAACAGAAATTCACATAAATTAGAACAAGGTTTTGTGAATAGTCATTTTTGTAAATTTTCTAAGTTATTAATTTCATGTTTCAAGTTTTAAAAGGGATGTCAACATTTCCAATGGTTTTAGGGAAAGCATTCTTCTTCATACATGAATATTATTTCTTCATTTAAATATTTTTCTCAGATCTTGCCTAAGGCTCTATCAACACAAATGTTACCAGCTTTAAAATTAATCCATGATCCAAACATATGCAAAGGTACTTTGCCAGCAATAAATTACTTTTTAAATATTTATTATTATTAATAAATTTGGAAATATTTTCTTGGAAGTGGTAAATATATTCGTTTTATTTTATATTTATAAGTAAAGATCTTAAATATTCTGAAGTTTTATTATGACTTTCAGCAGTTAAACTATTTAGTGCTAATCCTCTCTCCTCTTCATCGCCTATTAACCTCATTTGGGATCATTTTAACTAGTACTATTTTATTTATGTGCTAAAATACATAAGAAATAAAATGATACTGGTAAAGTACTTGAAACCATATGAAGTTGATAGAAAGCTGCATACAGAACTAAAAAGTAGAAAAAGCATGAACTATATATTCTGCTATTCTTTAGCATGTTAGGATTGAGACCATTGACACAAGTAAGCTTTAAGTCTGTTTATTCTGAATCAAAGTATAACACAATGTTTGTGATTTGATTGTTTTCATAATCACATGTAATTGATTTTGTGTAGGTGTTTACAAATATTTGCAAAAACAAATTGTAAATAGGAGAAAACATTTTCTAGTAAAGAAAAGGAAATTATTTTGACAAATGAGTATGCTGAGCATTCCCCAGACAAATTTAAGCAGAATCTGGGAAAAAAATCAATCACGGGAGAGTGTGGGTCAGGTGATTGGTGTTTGTTGAATGGACTGACCGAGGACAAACACACGTGATTTTCCAGTCTAATTAAAGGTGAAAAGTAAGCAGTAGGTATAAGTCAACCTCATTTATCAAGTTCTGAGCCTTAGGGTGCAAAAGGGTAAAAATAGGTCTTGAAACTTAATATTCTAGAGAATTAACATTAAGCTTATTCCTCACCATGTTACAGACTGGGTTTTTTAATTTGTCATGTTAGATTGAATATAAAGACATAGTATGTGACTGGTTAGGTTTTTGTGATTTTCCTACAGTGTTTCTTGTAAATCTGTGGGGTCTAGATTGTCTGTGAATAAAGCACATTTACAGAACTTGTTTTATTGTTTTGTGGAATGTATACACCAAGAAAAAAGTCAAATTAAAGAATAAAGTGTGTTGGTTATCTAGTGGAGAGATAATTTCATACTGATTCTTCTGCCTCAAAATTAAATTAGTGTTCTGAGAATACTTTGACATTCTAAAGTATTCTATGTATAGAGTTTACATACATAACTCTAAACCTGACTAATTCACACTTATCATTTTGGGTATAAATTCCAATTTCCTGTGGGAGGGGCAGATAATTTTGGCTTATAGTTTAATTTAATTTCAACAGTATTTCTGTAAGATTAGATTGAAATATTGTTTTTCCTTTTTAACTATTCACATTGTTGGAAACTCACACTTTGATGAATATTAAACTAAAATTATATGAAATACAGATAGTATATAATTATAACCATTTCAATAACAGAAAACATGACTATAATAAATAGTCCTTGTAGTCAAATTTCAAAATGTGATTAAAAGTACACATATTTCTGTCATGATATACTCACTGTATGAAGAATGAAAAAAATGAATATTTTAAAGATAAATTTAATATAGACATTTTAAAAATTAAACACTCATACTATTGTATTTCAGGTAGATACAAAAATAGCTATCTTTGCAAACATAGCCTTTGAAAAATACTTGAGACAACCCAAAAGCAGGCAGTTTTCTTACATTTTTCAGTAGTTAATGGATATAGATATTTTGGTTTCAAGGATGATATATGTTAAATTTGACCAAAAGTAGTAACCAAAATACTAAATGTCTATCACTAAATTTTCTAAAAGATAAAAATATTTGAGACACTGCCATTATTGGTTTAATTCGGTTACATTAGGAAGCCTATAAAAGAATCAGTCCTTAAAAAAGAAGTTTCTGTACAATAAAATCCACAAATATTCAGTTTCTGAAATTACCCATTTAAATTTTGGATGGCAATAGAAAGTACATAATAAAACAGATCAAGTACTCATGTACTGTCTCATCTTGGTGGACTAATAAAATAATTTCATAGAATATTTCCAACTTTTTAAACTTTGTTAGGATGAAGCAATTGGTTAATAGTTTTCTTTTTTTTTAATGAGACTTTTTCTTGCTCACTTTTTGTGTCTAAAATCATTCTATTCAATTGTTTAAAAGATGATGGATTGAGAATTTGTAAAAATCACAAATAGAATAGATATTAAACCCTAGTAATGATGAAAAAGGTGTTATTTTCAAAAGCTGAATATGAGTTCTGATGTGGATGATGTCCTTGTCAACTCTAAATATCGATAATGAGTGATACTCATAAAAGCAGCTTGGTATATAAAATAGAGTCGTTTGGTTCATTTAAATATATTGAAAATGTGACACTATGTCCAGCAGACTCTGAAGAATTTTCCACTTATGTAGTAGGTACGTAATAAAAACTCATTGACTTTAAGTGGATTAAATAAGACAATATTGGGGGTTTAATTCAACAAAGTTTAAATATGACTGTACATTTTCTCTTCCAGGAACATGAAGCCCTAAAAAGGCACTCTAAGGGTTTACATTGGACAATATAATAATTGTAAACATGCTAAACATAAAATTTTGATGGTTTGACTTGCAAAGTTGTTAGTAAAGATACATTAGAATTAAATACTGTTTGACTATTGTTTGTTTGGGAGAAAATGAATAGTGATGTGACTCTACTGTAACTCTCACTAGGTTTCCTTATTTTGAATTGATAGCCAGATCCCAAGATAATTTGAAATACTTCTTTAGTGGCATGCTTTCTCCTGTCTTACCTTAATTTTTCATCCTGAGACTAATAGCAAAGATATGAGTGATATTCCTATGGTTTGTCCCTTTCATAAATGATAGAATGATGCAAATTTCTCATTGACATATTTCAGAGTTGTGACAGGGTTAAGCTTCCAGAAAGTTGTCAAAAAACTTAATTTTTTTTCAATCTTGATTGTTCCAAGTGTCATTTATTTTCCAAAGAAGAAATGTCTTACTTCCTGGCGTTGGGAAATTATATATTAAATAAAATATCATGCTATTGTATTTCATGTGGATACCAAAATAGTTGTCTTTGCAAACAAACAAACATATTAGGTAAATTGGACACACACACGCATATATATGTATATGTGTATGCTTTAATTGCAGAGTAATACTATTATTGTCTAGATTTTAAATGAAGAATAAATACAATACACCTTACATTTCATGACAACACATAATTTTAAAACTGTTTTTATATGCATGATTTTATCTGACCTCAAGTTAATCTAACAGTGAGACAGCTGATAAGAAAAATCATTTTGTAGTCAAGCCAGCTTTGACTCAAAGGAGTTACTTTACTTTCCAAAGACTGTGAAGTAACGGATTGCAAAGCCAGGGTTTGAACCAGGTCTTATGCACGCTATCTTAGTACTTTTATCAGGAGGCCATAAGGGTGTGAAAATATATGACATCTATATACTTGCTTAAGTGAAGAAAGAAAAAATAACTTGCATTTATCTTTTCTCTAATTTAGCTGCAACATTTTGAAGAAAATAGGGCAAGACAGTTCTGGGCAGCTTATTCATTAATCACATGACATTGAGTGATACAGCAAAGGCTGAAGTCATATTATGTAATGAAGCCATCCATTCATTCATTTGATTAGATAATGAATGTATCCATTTTTACTCATGAAACATATTTATCAGGAGCAACTTTATTCAAGACATTATGCTAGCAACTCACAACACAGAACCTTACAAGTGTATTTGCTGACCTCCAGGAGCTGATAGTTCATGACAAAGAGACAAACCGGTGATTACAGTATGGCTTATGGTCTAGCATGGTGAAATGCTGTGACAGAGAAAAAGGGCTAGGAGAGCGATGAAGACAGGAACGATTATCACATCAATCCTGGAATGCCACCCTAAAGATGATATTGCCTGCTCTGGGTGTTAAGGTCTAGTTGAGTCATTCGAAAAAGAAGGAGGAAGAAGGGCTTGCCTGGCCAAAGAAGAGGAACGTGGGGAGACACCAAGGTGTGGGAGAACCAGGTATTCAGGAGCCACTGAGTACGGGTTAGTCTGCCAGTGATACTGAGTGTGAGAAGCAGAAGTGTGTTAAAGGGAGAGGCTTTGCAGATCTGTAGCTGTCTTGAATGTCAGGACATTCTTCTGAATACAAAGGAGGACCCATAAATGATTTGAGCATAATAATGACATGACCAGATTTATATTTCACAAAGTACAGGCTGATTGCAAGAGGAAGAATGAGTTGGAAGAGGACAAAATGGGAAGAAAAAGACCAGTTAGCTGAGTGTTGAAGTAATAAAATTTAGAATGATGGATGCGTGGTTAAAAGTAGAAGCAGTGAGGAGACAAAAAGCACATAGATCAATAGCATGGAATTTTTGAAAGGACTTAGTGATTTGTGGGAGGTCTCGGTGGGAGGGTGGAGAGGAAGTATGGTAAAATAAAAGATGGTTTTCCAGGTTTCTGACCTGGGCAAATGTTTAGGTAGTGAGGAAAAAAGGGACACACAGGAGAAGGAGCCGACCTGAGTGGAGAAGGTGACTTGAGTGTGGACATACTGGTTTTGTGGTGTTAGTAAGATATCCAAAGGGAAATATTCAGGAGAGAGTTGAATAAGTGTCTGGAGCTCTTGGGTTCAGACTCAGCTGAAGACTGGTGATCAGTGAGAGCGAGAGCCTTGGAAGTGAAGGAGGTCACCCAGAGAGCAGAAGCAGGGCAAGACCACTGAGGACCAAACTGTAGGAAGAACCAGCATTTGAGGAGAAAGGAGAGGAAGAGGAAAAAACAAAGGAAACTGAAGGAGAAGGACCAGAGACCCCGGAGGATAATGTGGCAAGAGTAATTTTATAGGAGCCAAGAGGTGTGAAGAATGTCAAGTCCATGTGGTTGACCTTGTCAAAGTCTGCAGAGTTTAAATAAAGGATTGCAAGCATGATTGTAATATCTTTAACATAGGTCTTTTCTTTGTTCTTTTCAGAGTACTTTTTGTTTGTTTCTTTATTTTTGTATTTTTTCCGGGAAGAAAAAAAAGCAGCCTTTCTTAACTCCACCGAGATTCCACTACAGCATAATCATGTGTTTATATTGGCCTAAAATATTATCCTCTGTCATTTGGAGATAGGGAGAAATAGTGTACTTGGGACTTTTTGAGTCAGATGACTTTGAATTTGCAGCCTGATGGTGGGTAAGATATGAACCCTTCTAAGGCTCGGTTTCATCTATTAATGCAGGGAAATCACATATGCCACATATGAATTTTCAGAATATTAGGAAGGAGTTTGGAAAATGTTCTGCCTACAGGTAGAACTCAGTTAACTGTATTACATTTTCTCTTTTCTTTTTCTTTTTCTTTCTTTTTTTGAGTTGGAGTCTCACTCCATTGCCCAAGCTAGAGTGCAGTGGCACACTCAAGGCCACCCCAGTGTAAAACCCTCTTGGCTCTGACGATCCTTCTGCCTCAGCCTTTCAAGTAGCCGGAACTACAAGTGTACGCTACCATGGCTGGCTAATTTTTTGATCTATTGTAGAGAAGATGTCTCATCAAGTTGTCCAGGCTGGTCTCAAACCCATGGGCTCAGGCAATCCTCTCACCTCATCCTCCCAGAATGCCCACTGAGCCCGGCACTGTATTACATTTTCTGTGTCATATGGAACATTTATTTCTGAGACAGACTTAACATTTACATTATTTAAATTTATATTTTGGAAAAAGCATTTTGTTTTAAATAAATATATTCTGTCGATATTCCATAGAAACTTTTTTTGACTCTCACTGAATTGTTAATTTTAATTTATGTACACAAGTCTAAAACCATATTTGGCAAAATTATGCCTAAGTCCCAAGAGAGGGTAGATTTATCTGAGATCTATGGACCATTCAGAGGGAGGATTGTCTCATTGATAGATTAAAGGAGGTCAATGAATTCTCCTAATTTTATGCAAAATTGTGTGTACTTGTGCACAGTGTGTGTGTGTTTACAGAGACACAATCAAACTTTTGAACAGCTACTCAATGAGTTCCAGTCACGAAAAAGGCCCAGTACTTCAGCTCTAAAGGAGCCACACATAAATTAGATTAACAAACAGCCCTTCATTCCCTATCTTCATCATTTTAGAAGCAGAATAAAGTCTAGCCTTGAAACCAACCAGGAACTTTTTCATAAAATCCATCTCTACTAACTTCTTCCCTGACATAGAACTTACAGAAAATAATCAGTGGATTTCAGTGGGAAAATCCTTGGCTTGGTCTTCAGCCTTTCAATCTCTCATTTTAGGATTCTTATCACTTCACTTACTATCATAAGTGCTATGTATTCTGCATGAGCTCATTCTATTTTTATCATATTTATCTTTTCCCTTACCCTCACCGCTCCAGGAACACCATGTTCTTGAAGGTCATCAGTGACTTACAAATTAGTAAATTCAATTGCTGTTTCTTAGCCCTCCTCTCAGGATGGTTTGCAGGAATTTGACATTGCTGACAATTCCTTGTTCTTTGAAACTCATTCCTCCTCTGATAATAATAATAGCTACTCTACTGCAATGCAGTGCTGTATACCAGTGTTTTCTGTTATCTCAATATTTACACAACTCTGAGGAGTAGGCATTATTACTGTTATTATCATTTTATAGGTGGAGAAACTGAAGATTTTGAATAGCTAGGAAAATTTGCCCAAGACCGCAAAGTATCCAGGACAACTTAATTTAAAATCAGTTCTCTTAGCCCAGCTCAGTGGCTCAGCCTGTAATCCCGCGCCTTTGGGTGGCTGAGGTGAGTGGATTGCCTGAGCCCGCGGGTTCGAGACCCGCCTGGGCAGCGAGACCTCATCTCTACAATAAATCAAAAAATCAGCCGGGCGTGGTAGCGCATGCCTGTAATTCCAGCTCCTTGGAAGGCTGAGGTGGAAGGATCGCCGGAGTCCAGCAGGTCGAGGCTGCAGTGGCCGGGAGCAGCCACTGCACTCCAGTCTGGGCGACAGAGTAAGACTCCAACTCAAAAAAAAAAAAATCAGTTCTCTTAACCACTACACTCTTTGCCTACCTATCACATCATGGAATCTGGATCAGTACAGTACCTCTTATCACTCAGCGTGATTGTAGCTGGTTAACTACAGCAAAATTAATAACTTAAATATCAAGATTTTTTTACTCAAAGCTACCACTTTCGCAACTTTTATTCACCCCAACAAATATGTATGTATTTTTTCTTCTATGTGATTTTTTAATTCAACACACAAAATTCGGAATTCTAAATGGTAACACCCTCATTAGTTGATATTGCCAAATTTGTGTCATAAATACAACCATGTGTAAAAATGACTAAATGACTCTTTTAACTGTTTTGCAAACAGTGTTAGGTGCTTCATTAGTTGGCCAGCCAAAATATTTTTTATAGGAGCATTACTTGATTTCAGGATAACCACAGATATTCAAAACTGTTTTCCCAAGTGCTTTAAGATTTTCTTGGATATCAGGTATTCTATTTCGGGTTTTTTTTTTTTTTTTGACATCAGTTTTTGGATTCCAAATAAATATCATGATGACTATATTAAATCACCTTAGATCAAAATCACTTTACCTTTTACAGCATTATCACTTGTCTCTGACTTAATGAAATGTTGGTATTATCTCTAAAAAGTTCAATGTTATGTTATAATTAAAAGGTAAAAAAAATAGAAATTTATGCGTTCTTCCAATGTCACCATAGTTCTGCAGATATAGCAAAAAATTACACCATAAGTCATAATCAGTGTTTGCTTATTTTTATTGCTTAAATGCTTGTTCTAAAATAAGCACTTTTCATCAGTAACATTAAATATATTACATTTGTGTTTTCTATATTTTATGTTTATCTAAAAATACATGCATACTTGTAGAAATTTTAAATAATTCATCTCTCTTAAATTGTCAAATAGTCCTTAGTCTTACCACTTGGAGACAGAGTAAACAGTTTGCTGTAGATCTTTCCAGACTTCTTTTATCTTTTTCTGTGTAGACCTAGAGTACTAAAGAGTACTATTAACATAAGTTTCTAATATATATCTAGAAATCTAGTCAAGCTCAGTGCTTTACGTCTGTAATCCCAGCACTTACAGCGGCCAAAGCAAGAGGACTACTTGAACCAAGGAGTTTAAGACCATCCTGGGAAACATAGCAAGATCTCATATCTACAAAGAAAATTTTTAAATAGATAAAAAAATTTTAAAATATATCTAGAAATGAAAGTATTTAATTACGTCAGTGTATAAGAACTGTCCAATTTCTTATACCGATACACAACATGCTATTGTATAATGTTTCTGTGATTAATGTACTCAGTCCCCTGGACATCAACGTTTAGATTATTTCCACATATTTTTATTGTTCCCACATTTTTAATAGTGCAAACAACAACATCAAAAACTCTTTATGTACTTGTGTGACTATTCCTCAAGGATCAATTTCAGGGAGTAAAGTCATCATGTCAAATATTGCATATTTTTATTTTAGTAGGTATTATCATATCTTCTTCTAAAAAAAATGTTATTTAATGTTGAACTATGACCAACTATGAGGCAAGAGGATTGCCTGAGCCTGCGGGTTCAAAACCAGCCTAGGCAATATGGTGAGATCTCGTCTTTACAATAAACCAAAAAATTAGCCAGGCGTAATAGCGCATGCCTGTAGTTCTGGCTACTTGGAAGGCTGAGGTGGAAAGATTGCCAGAGCTCAGTAGGGTGGCCGTGAACGTGGCCCTGCACTCCAGCCTGGGCGACGGAGTGAGACTACAACTAAAAAAAAAAAAAAAAATGGCGAAACACATATGTGTGAGAAAAATTGTTTTCCTATGACCTTCCAACACTAGTCATTATCAGTCTCTTGAATCTTCACTTGTCCTGGTGGGCAAAGATGACTTCTACTTGCTGCTTTAATTTGCATACTTTTGATTAATCATGAAGCTGAGGAAATTCTCCTTTAAGGCCTGTGTGCTTTCTCCCAAAGCTAGTTTTTCTTTTCCTTTGCCAATGTTTTCTTCTTTATTTACAACAGTATTTTATATACTATAGAAATTAGTCCTTTGTCATATACGTTGTGAATGTTTTTCCACTTTGCCTTTGGCTTCTATCTTTATTTATGATGTCTTTTGCCATACAGATATTTCAAGGTTTTTGTTTTTGTTTTTGTTTTCTAGTCAGGGTCCCACTCTGTCACCAAGGCTGGAGTGTGGTGACACGATTCTGGGCTCACCTCAGCCTTGACCTCCTGGGTTCAGGCAATTCTCCTGCCTCAGCCTCCCAGGTGGCTAGTACTACAGGTACATACCACCACACCTAGCTAATTTAAAAAATTTTTTTTCTTATTTTTTTGTAGAGACGAGGTCTTTCTATGCTGCCTAGACTGAATTTCAAATTTCTCTTTAGTCAAATTGAAAGAGTTACCCATTTTCTTATTTTGTGTTATACTTCTGTGTTTTGTATTATGCTTATAAAAGTGTTCCTATCCCTAAAATGTTATACTGCATTTTTCTAATAGCCTTATGGTTTTAAATATTATATTTATTTATATCAATTTTTTTCTTATGTGTGTTAAGAATTTATCTTTACTCATTTTTTTTCTGCATTATTTATTTGAATGAGCTATTTCTTTATAAATGCTTTGAGTTGCTATATTTGTGCATTTTGTTTTCTGTTTGTTTGTTTGAGTCAGGGTCTCACTCTATTGCCTAGGCTGGCATACAATGGCACCATTATAACTCACCACAGCCTCAACCTCCTGGCCATCCTTCCATCTCAGTCCCCCAGGTTGCTGGGACTACAGTCATGCACCACCATTCCTTGCTTTTTTTTTTTTTTTTTTTTTTTTGAGACGAGGTCTTGCTATGTTGCACAAGATGGTATGGAACTCCTGGACTCAAGCAATCCTCCCAAAGTGATGGAATTACAGGAGTCAGTCACCACACTTGGCCTGACTCCCCTTTTTGACTGAATTCGAGCTTGGGTAGAAATTCTCCCTTTTATGTCTTTTGAATTTCTCCTATTTACTGTTCTTCACTTACCTACCATTTTTCTGGTAGACCCTAGGGGTCATGTTTCCAATTTTGATATCTGATCTACTATCTTACTCCTTCTATTACTTTTGGGGATTTTTCTCTCTTTCTTCTGATTGTCATTCACGATCTGACCAAGTCCTCTTGTTTCTACCTCCAAAGTGCACCACCGATATTTTCACTGCCTCCGTCTTTTATCCCACCATACCTGCCATCATGTCAATGATATGGCTTTGACAGTTTCATAATTAACTTCCTGTTTCTGCTCTTGATCTTCCGCCATCTTCTTTACATACTGGAGCCAGGGGCCTGAATTTCAAAATCAAAGTCTGCTCTTTTCTTACTTAGAACCCTCCGGTGGGGTTTCATTCTCTTAGGATAAAATCCACATCTTCGCTACGGTCCTGCATGATCTGACCCTTGCCCACTTCTTTGCCATATTGACCATGCTACAGTCAACCCTGGTCATCTTTCCTCTATACCTTTGAACTTGCCATTTCTTTCTCTTGAAGCCCTGCAATCCACCTATCTCCTTGACTAGAGTTTTCTGAACCTTTAAGACAAATATCACCACTTCAGATTACCTTGGTTGCTAAACTCTCTAGCCTAATCCTCTCACTCTAAAATACCAGTCGCTCTATATCATATTACCAACCTAATGATCATCTTTGGTTTATCACAATCTGTAATTACTATTATCTTCTATTCATTTACCTATGTTTCATCTATATTCCCCAATAGAAAAAAAAATTTTTTAGAACCAAGGGCTGTGTAGGAGGAAAATAAGTCCTAAAAGGAAGAAGTTGAAACTGTTAATATAAATTCACATATGTTGCGCTGGCCAGATTGCACTTCGATACATTTAAACCTAGTAGAAAAGAACTTCTAGGTGCTTACAATATTTGGTGTCTGCTGACAAAAGAACCTGAAAATGCTGATACAAACTACTTTGAAAGTAGAAGGAAGCACATTTGGGGAGCCCAGGTGAACTAGTAAGCACACTCAAGAGAATCCCATCTGTTCAGACATTGGCTGCTTCCTCAGCACTTCTCAAAACTCATGGAAGTAGAAGACTTTTGAGAAAGAGGGATTCGAGTCTAATGTCTAATATTATTTTTTTCAAGGCTTGATATTCTACATTGAACCTTGTGTAGTAAATTTCACAAACAAGTTGTGAGTTTCTGCAACGCTTTATTTCTTCCTTATTTGACACTAGGTTATCCTTGGTTAATTACTTAACTTCCAACTTCCAACAGTCTTACCTAGTCAAGTTTTAAAGAGATTTCATTTCTTTTTTTGTTCCAAAGATTTAACATCAAGAGAGATTTTTTTTTCTCCTAAAAACATTGCATGCCTTTTTTTTCATAATAGGAAGTTTGTAAGTCAAAATGTTTCTTTCTTTGCTGTGACAAAGAGGAAGCTCAATTAAAAATTTATTATTTAGTAAAAGTGTTTTTCTTTTAGAAAATTAATTTTTTTGTTTTTATGTCGTGTGTGTGTGTGTGTGTGTGTGTGTGTGTAGTATACTAATATATAGAGAATTCTATATAGATATAGAATATATATACAAAAATCAGGGACATATGTTTTTATGTACTTAATTTCTATATATATATATATAGAAAATATATATACATATATATGCATTATATATTGAATACCTGCCATAGAAAACTATGCACATCATTTTTGGAAAGTAGTACAGAGGTGCTGTGGTTATAAATTTTAAAAGTCTAGATGAAATCTCATAAGCACAAATGTAGGTTAGATTTTGCTTAAATCGTTGAATTTCCTTTTTAGCCTTTTCAATATCTTGTATGTGTTTTGGATGACAGAGAGAAAGAGAGAGATTTCTTATTTCTATTAGACTGTGAGTGAGTTCCTTGAAAACAAAGATGACACTGTATTAAAAACTCTACCATGAGGGCGTATTACAGTGCCTGGAACATAAGTGTTTCATACTCAATAGTTCTTTGCCTATTCACTGTAGGGAGGAAGGGAGATGGGGAGGAAACCCATTTCGTGACTGGGTATCTGGAGTAACTAGTTCTTAGCCCAAATCGAATAACACAAAACAAATCTAGTTTCTTGTCCATCACATTTTTTAAAAACAGATGTCACATATCCCTTTAGTACTTTCTTCCCCAAGCTAAATAACATTTCTTTAAATAATATAGTTTTTCAAATTTGTAGCATCCAAGTTTTGGAATTCTGAATGCCCTCTGAAATTACTATGATTTTGTTAAAATATAATGACCTATCTTAACTCCCATACTCCTGTCATGATTGGTACAGAATAAAACTCCACATTCCTGATATTCATGATTATGAACTGGCATGATGTGGCTGGGTGAGAATATTAATTCCAATTATTTAGGCATTCTACACATAGAGGGCAGCTCAAGATGATTTGGGTTTTAGTCCATTACATCATTGTGTCGGTCTGTGTTAAATTTGTGGTCAATTAAAACTTCACACTCTGTTCTCTTTTCCACATGAGTAGTTACACATGACTTTCCTGAAGAGTGTTTTTTTAAAATTTATCATGAGAGATTTTATGTTCTCTCTTAAATTTCAATCTACTTGGAAACATCAAGACCACCTTCAATCTTAATTAAGTTAGTTATAAACTATTTTAAATTCGATGTGACTCTTGACGGCATGGTTATCCATATTGCTCATTAAAATTCAAAATAGACTGGAATATAGAATAGATATAGGTTGACACCGGAGTAGGATTCAGTACTTTTTAGGTATGTAGGGGCAGTTAAGGGTGAATTCAAAAATAATTAACTGATCAAATTCCCCCATATTATTCCTAAAGACTGCCATTTCATAACACTTGTAAAAAAAATTTTAGGTTAGAAAACATAGTTTATTTAGAACATAAAGTAGAAAGAAAGAGAGGAGATTCACCTCTCCAAAGGAAGAGAGGAGACCAAAGCTTAGAAAACATGGTGGCAGCCATAGCTCAAAGACCACGTAACTACACTAGAGTTTAGTAAAACAGTGGTCATAATTTTTTAATATTAGAACAAATATAGCGGCTGTGAAATCTTGAGAAAATATTTCAATGCAGTTATGTTGGATAAAGGATCACACACACATGCGTGCGTGCGCGTGCACACACACACACACTTCAGATTTAAAAGAATGGGCAAAATATTCATAATTGGCATAAATAAGTCTAGTAAACAAACTATATAAAGTATTTTTAAACTTAACCAGAGAAAAAAGTTAAAAGTATATAGACAGTTTTACGTAGCAAATTAGCTAATTTGGATGGTAAAGATGAAGAGAATTTTAAGTCACTCAAGATAACTGAAGCCTTTAAAATTGATGCAAAGCTTTGAAAATCAATTTGTAACAATTTACCAAAAACCATTAAAATGTTTGAATCATTTGACCCCATGAATATAGGAAAATCACTAGCCTTGAAATGCTCATTAAAGCATTACCTTGCAATATTTAGTTGGGGGATGAATAAATTAATTAAGATCCGGCCAGACTATTTAAGGAAGTACATTGACTGTGAGGGTTCTCTGACTTGTGCCAACAATTTTATGTTTAGGAATTTGTTACAGACTCTTTATGTATTTTTTTCTTTATTTAAATTATTTTGTTTTATTTTATTTCATTACAAAAGAGCCAGTGTCATGGTAGAGAAAAAAAAAGTGTTCTAGTCAGATATTTAAAAGGTTGCGCTCAAAATGTAATAATGATTTATGGAGCTCATATTGCTAGTTGAATGATTTTTAAAAGCACCAATTGTTTAGAAGAGTATACCATACCAATCCTGGACAGTGTCCAGGTAGAGATAGGTGCATTGTTCATCTTGTACAGATTTTTGGAAATCCTAGTCAAAGAATGATGTGGGAAAACACTGCTGTTGATCTCGCCTCAGTCTGCCTTCTGTTTCTGTTCCCTCACCTCATTCTCCTAAGTTCTTAAGGTGTTGGGGAAAAAGTCAGAAATTACATGACAATCTGCTTGGGCCTTGAGAGATGCGTGAGATTCTACTAGGCTGCAAAGAGACAGAAAGTATTTCAGGCAGACAGACAAAACAGCATCGTAGGAAAAGCGTACGTGCATGGACAACTTTAGAGAACAGTAATGTGACTGGAGAAGAAAGTATGGGTTGGGGGGCTGACAGAAGGTAGAATAGAAAGGTGGAGGGGTAGAGAAGAGGGTGGAGTCAGCACTGCAGAGACAGGGAGGGGCCTCGTAAATTGCCCTGAAGGCTAGGCTAAGGATGTTGTTCTGTATTTTGGTGCAGAAACAGCAAGAATTATTTTAAGCAATGTATAGCATAATTATGTTTGTGTTTCAGAAAGACTTCTAGCAGCAGTGTTCATCATTCATGTATATAGCAAAGCATGGTTCCTTTCCCATGCCAAATACACTAAGAAACCATTTTCTAGACAAGAAATGCTATTTTGTTACTTCAGTCGCTGTTTGTGGAACCCATTATTGTGTGTAATTCTACTCACTATTTTCCAGCAAGGACTATTATAGTTCCAGCAGCAAATACTTAGTTTACAGTCTCAACCACGTATCTTCAGAACTGCAAACCGGATCTTTTATGATAATAAGCAGGTTGAAAAAGAGCTGGTATTTGTGGAAGGAAAGAAAACAAAATCAAGCACCATTATAATATATATAAAGGCAATTAAATCTTACAGAGTAGTAGAGATTCTGGTAGAACGCGACATATTCCATTTCGGATTAGATTTCAGACAACTCTTCCCTATTTAAAGCTGACATTCTTGGCAGACATTAATTATTTAATTTAGTTGGTACAAATAAGAATCTATACCACAATTGTGACTTGCCATTCAATCACAAACTACAGGATAGTCAGAACTACTTTCTTTTTCTTTGTTTTTTTTGTGTGTGTGTTGTTGTTGTTGTTTTTGATTTGAGGTCTCGCTTTGTCACCCAGGCTGGAGCAGAGTGGCAAGGTCATAACTGACCATAGTCTCAACTTCCTGGGCTCAGGCAATCTTTCTGCCTCAGCTTTTCAAACAGCTGTGATTATAGGCATGAATCACCATGCCCTGCTAATTTCTAAAATTTGTTTGTAGAGATGAGGTCTCACTATGTTGCCCAGGCTGGTCACACACACATAGCCTACCACAGGTTAAATACAATAGGATAGCAACCAATAATTTGCAAGATTTGGTTATTCATTCCCTTCAAAATAATGGATTGCAAACTTTCATGTCCATACTTTTGTCCAGTGTTATTTGGAAATGTATTTATTCATTAAAAGCAAAAAAACAGCAAACATATATAGAGTAACTTTATAAATAACTATACTTTGTTGTATATATCATATATGAAAACGTTTATATTCTGTACATATTTAATAAGTACATGCCTTTATGATTTGATTTTTGTTGTTTTCACAAGATTTGGTAATGATTACTATTAGGAAAACATTAAGGAAGTGTGGAAACATGCCTGATTTTACGTAAGTGATGACATCACAGATTGTAAAAGAAGTGTGAATATTTTTATTGAGAGGGAACTGTTGCTGAAAGAGCATTTTATCTTCAAAACTGCAATGTTTTTATACTTTATTTATTTCAAAGGTAAATTTTCTATTTAGGGATAGAAATACTCTAGTCCTTGAGTAATATTAGATTGTAGCCAATGGGCTATTTATCTGAGATGGTAGCTAAATAATAAATATTATACATATATCTTAGACATCATGCTTCAGAGATTTCTAACATGTGAAAAATATGTACAATATAATGAAGAGTGAAAAATATAGGTACGCTTTTGATTACAATTTCATTAGAACTATAATATATGATACTGAAAAAGACTATACCAAAATGTTGTTAGTGATTACTTTTCTTTAGTATTACTATGTAGAATTTCCATTTTTAATCTGAATACTTCCGAATTTGTACATATTTCCAAAAAACATATTTATTTATACTTTTTTCTGATTAATAATCTCTCTATAAAAGAAAAGGCAGTGATCTTGCCACTAAATATTGAGCTTTTCTTGCTCTGTCTTAATGGAACAACTAAACTAAGAGAGACTTAAGACATTTTAGTCAATATCATGGTTTATTGTCAGACTATCTGGCCCACTTAGCATTTGCCATGTTTTATCTCTTTGGTTGCATGCTTTAATTAATTTAAAATGAAAATACCCGGTTTAATAAACTAAAATTATTGTCATTATGTTTGCTAACTTTAGCTCATTAAAGGAACCAAGGAAATGTGTTATTACAGGCATTTGTCATTGCCAGCTGGAGAAATCTATAACTTACTGAGCATATCTCATTTTCAATTAGGCAGAAAGGACAGTAGTGCATGATTGAGCCGACGGCTCTTGGATATCTGGTCATGTTTTTTCTGCCCATCCCAGACTGGTTTAGTCTCCTTTGCTATAATTCCAGGGCGTCTTTGACTTACCTTGCTGTGTCATATTAGTGTTTAGCCGTACGTCCTCTTTCCCGTGGAATGTAAACTCCTGAATGACTCGGATGCTACCATATTTGTGAGTAAATTTGTCCCTAGTGCTTGGCTCGTGGCTCAATGCCTGGCACATAATAACACTAAATATCCACTAAAGGTATGGATATGAAAAAGGAGGGATTTGGGATTGATGGTTTTAAACATATTAGTATTTTAATTCAATCTTTTAGCACCAATTAAGGCATTAAATGTAGCAGCCTGTCAGTGGGCACTGGAAGTATTCAAAAATTAAGAACAATTTTTATGAACTATCCCATATGAGTAGATGCCTAGGAAAGAATCATAAATCATTATTCATTAAAACACATTGCCTTCAACCTTTAGAACCTAAGAGTCCTCTAATGAGAATCTTCAGGTAGAAGGGACAGTCATACAAGTTGCCCTCCATCCTTCCTCTGAGTTCTTATATCTCATGTGGATTATTTCACCTAATTGTTGATCCTGCCAGGATGTCTGGCCATGAACAGGGATATCACAGCTCTCCATTTAGAATTCTGATGAAGATTCACCCTCATTCCCACTCCCCACCTTGTTTAATACAAAGCATCTAAACCTACTATGTCCTCTCACTTCTACCCAGTTTCAAAGATAATATTTCTGTGTCTAGAGTGCCAAGCAATATTCTACTCAGGGTACACAGACCTCTTCGCTGCCTAGTAGCGTACAGTCTAGTGAAGACCACTGAAAATCTCAATGGAATGTGAAAAGGCTGTGATTACATTGGACAGAGGCAACCATCCCTGCCTGGGTTTCTTCATATATTTATAATTTACTTCAAAAGGTGTTTTCTCTTTTCTCTTCACATAGGGTCAAAGGATAGCTTGGCTGTCTCATATAAAACTGAGATAACAAGCTAAGGAAAAATATTGTGCATTGGTCAGACTAATCTGATTAATAAAGTAAAAGTGGACTGATTTTCTTAGATGTCAGAATTTGCATAGAGAGAAATGAGCAATTAAATAAAACAAAATTCTTTGGCAACCCAAGATTAGATCCAACAGCTGTGAATCTGAGTCACTCACATTGTCTCACAGACACCAGACTACTTATCACTTCCATATTTGATATGCTTTATGCATCTGTGTGTGTTTGTTACCAAATTATTTGCCCTTGTTAATATGCAGCTTCCTAAGTGTTCAATTGTCACTTTAATTAATTGAATGTTCACTTGGCAACTGTCTTGCTTTCTTCATTGTGGCATGAATGTTTTGAAAAGGAGCATTAAACGTGATATTGGACCTTAAAAAGCCTATCATGAGTTGGAAGGACAGAAGTAACTTACGAAATAAGGTGATAAGTAAGTGTTAAATTAAAAGGTGATATGCATTGTATAGTAATTCCCAAAGTAGTAGTATCAGAAGAGGCCAGACTTTATTACAAATATAAAGCTTAATACAATGGGATTTAGTCTTGAATAAATAGGGAGGCAGGAGAAAGATATAAAAACAGGATTGGACAGAGCAAACGAAAATCCTAACATAGAAAATGAGATGAGGTGGCATGATAGAACATCTCGTTGGATTTGCATTGAGTTAGAAGGGAAGGAAAACGGGGAGGCCTAATTATAAACTTGGTACCTTAAAAGGCAAGAAAAGAAGAGTCTGAATTTGTTTGAGCAGGGGATTGGTATATAGACTTCAAGGACTATAATTCTGGCATGGGTATGCAGTATCAACTTAAAGAATTAAGACAAGACACAAGAAAGGACAACGAAACGAATAAAGTCCCACTCTCTCAAGTCTTGTCGCTTCTCATTATTTTGAGTTCTCTTCGGTCTGGAGTTTTAGCTGGCTCCCCGTCTCACCACAGAAGAACCTCTTTTTCAAACATGTCTGTCCTTTGTATTTTCCCAATTTCAAAAACAGTCACACTGCTTTGAATGTTTTTTTCCACTTTCTTTTCATTTGTAGAAACTTTCCCGTCCCTCCAAATCTAACTCTCTGGTCTAGAAGCAGAGCAGAGCCTGGAGAGCCAGACCTGGATCTGGGTCCCAGCTTTTTGCTCACTGGCTATGTGAATCGTTGACCTCCTTTGGTTCCAGGAGCTTAAATTATAACTTCAGAGGAAAAACATCTTGCCTTATCTTTAATTGGAAACACTTAAAACAATGTGTGTTAAAATACAGCATATGCAGTGTTTAGACATCGTCCTCTAAGGGTTAGTATAACCACAGTAATCACTGAAATAGTGATTTGTGTCATTCACTCAGTTTCAGGCATACACCATGAAATGGGCTTTATGGTTGATGGAGGTGAGAAAGAAAGGATCTTTAGGACTGTGAACTAGAAGATAGTGAAGGGTGATGCTGTTCATCAGAAAATACAAGTGGAATCAAAGGTCCTGAAGCAATATTATGGAGTCATTTTGGAGCTGATTGAGTTAGAAATGTCTATCCTGTGTGCAGTAGTGTGTTATGTATTATTTTGTACATTATGAAAAATGTAAACTTCCATAGGTGCTCAATAATGAATTGTTCTGAATGATTGCAATTTAAAAATAACTTTACTATTCCATTTATATGGATTATTGTTTGAAAATGACAGAAATTCAATAACTTCCTTTTAAAACCATACCTTATGCTTCACAGCTAACAATATTGGCATTCCTTAAAAGTTTTATACATATTTCTATATAAAGTGTTTGCTATTATATTCAAAGAAACTAACACTAAAATGTCAATTAACAAATTATCCAGAAGTTGTACATCAGTAGACTATCAGTTTCTTGAGGGCAAAGTTTACATAGTGTGTAACACAGTGTATAAATTGTAGGAAACCTCAGTAGATATGTATAAATATAAATTTTAATTATTATACAAGCTGTGAATCTACAGATCAAGTGTAATTGTTCTGGAGTTTAGAGACCATTAAAGAAAAACAAACTTATCTATAACATGCTTTCTTTCAAAGAGTCTCTAGATATGCCTCATTAAAATAATTGAAACCAAGTTTGAAAATCTCTAGTACTATAGAAAAGTAATTCTGCACATTGTAAGAGCTGTAGTTCAGATTTAGTTCAACAACAAAATCATAATCACAGACCTGGAAGGGTCTTTTTTGACATTACTTAAGTAACAACCAGTTTACCATTAACAAAATCTTTCCTATGACCTACGCTAATTGAGTCTCAAACAACACTGGGAAATAACTAAAAATATCAGACTGCAAAGTGAGACTCCTGAAACTAACCTGGTGCTTAGGGCTCTTAGGCTTAAAAGGGTTTCTGCCAATTCTTGGATCTCATAACCTTAGGCAGGTTATTCAATTTTTCTGAGTCTCAGTTTCCTGAACTGCAAAACAGGGATAGCAGTAGTAGCCTAAAAGTCTACCGTGAGTGTTTTGGAGAACTTGCCTATAAAGTGCTTAACCCAGTGCCTGCTGCATGTACTAACCTATTATTCTGAATACCTTACTGCTTGCCCAAGTATCCTCATGTAGAAAACAGACTTCAACTCAAGTCTCTGTCTCCAAATTCTGTGATGCTTTACCTATTTTGCAAAAGACTACACATGCTTAAGAGTTGTCCTTTTTTAATACCTTAGTTTCTGACAGTCCTCAAATTTTCTAAGTTGCCTGTATGGACTTATATAACACCTAGGAAATTATTTTCTGAACCCCCTGCATGATAGTGGAAATAAAACATTGCCAGGTATATCCTAGGTTTAAGTGAATGTCAGAAAAGTCCAGAAAATCTATTATAAAATAATGGACTATAAATAAAACTTTCAATATTTTATTAAATGAGTTAAGGTTTGTGTAATTTTGGAGTGGGACTTAAGGAACACAAATACCTTTGTCTATAATAACTAGGATAATAACATTTCACCCATGTAGAGCACTTCACAGTATTTCAAAAATGAAACACTAATAAATTAGGTGATATACTGTGTTTCTGATGAGTGTACTGACAGATAAAAGTGCAACTTGTGCTTTTTTTCTTAAATGTCTGCAATCAAATATAATTATCCTATATTTAAATATTCTCTAAAATAATGATGTTAGAGACTTTGAATTATCTTCAGTTTTCTTTGGAATACAAAACAGAACCGGGGAAATTAAGCTCTCTATAGGAAAATAACTGAGCAAGAGTAAAATAGAATGTCCGTGTATAAATTACAAGCATACTAGGAAACTTTAGTCTCAATCTATAATTTGTGACTTGGAAGAAATAAGCCAGGATTTGAAAGGGAAAATAATATGAAGAAGATATGTCTTCGTGCTGACAAATAACGGCCCCCACGGTAAGTGTCAGGCATAAGAATACACGTTCTATATTTTACAGGTTTTGCTTTAGGAGAAGTGGCTAAATAAAAAATAGGAATTGCAGAAATTACATTTCTGACAAAGGGAAATACTCGGAAGGACATTGTTATATTTCTGTGGGACTCACAGGGGCGAAGCTTGTCCTGGATGTATGCCATTTCACAAGTCAGTAGAGGTATGGGAAGAGGCTGCTTTTTCCCACCTGCCGGGACTGCCGCCTCACTCCGTGCAGAACCTCCAGCTCTGAGCATCCCAGCCAAATGGTCCCCTCCAGTGACCCTCACCATTATTGCCCTGGAAATTGCGTTAGTGACAGACTTTGGCCTCGAATCTGAGCAATATAAATACCTTTTCACATTTTTATCTAGAATTTAAATGTCTCAGTAAATCACAACGTTGTATCTTTCAACTGGTTTCTATAAGTCTAATCCTGGGGGGAAAAAAAGGTACTCAAGGCAGTTTAGAAACAGGAAGTTATAGGAGGTAATCTCTATAGTGCTGACACAGAATGCTACCTGAAGACTTAAAGAACTGAGTATTTCATATGAACCCCGAAGTGGCATTGCCTCACAATCTTGTTACCATGCATGTGTGCAGCAAGTGCTCAAAACATTTGCTTTTAATTATCAAGAGTATTTATCATCCATTAACATGAAGCAGCTAGTTTCAGAATACAAAACGAGTAACTCCCAATGCAAAGAGAATAAAAGACAAATACCTTCTTGTTTTTCATCAGTTCAGTTTTTATTAGATGATCTCCCAAATGGGGTGTCTAATAGCATAAAATGTTCACGTTTATTAAAGGCAAGTATTGTTCATGAAATGTACATTTTAAGACAAAGGGGAATAAAATTTGCAAAAATGTGGATAGCATAATATTCTATATTTCTTTCATAATTTCCCATCGCTTTCATTTTTTATCCCTAAAGAATTCTTTGCCATTTTTCATTTTGTTCAAGGTCAGACTCTTTTAAAGTTCAAAGTGACTTTTTATTCAAAGTCTCATTTACTTTCCTTATCCTACCTGACACCCATACCAAATCAAAACATCCTAAATTTTCATTCTTTCTCTTTCTTCATCGACATAATCACCTAAGATGCCTCTCCACTTCCAGGGCTAAAATAGAAAGGATGGCTACCCGCTCTCCCCTCTTTCCCTGGTGTTCCCAGTTTCGGAAACCCATTGTCTAAAGTCTAGCCTCATTTAGTGCAGCCATATGGTGATGTTTCCTCACTGGTGTGACAAGGTCATTGTAAACATATGCTTTGGAAAAAAAGGATGCTTATTTAATCCATGAACTCCTTTTAAAGAGAAATCTTAAAACAATAACATTGAGTGGCAGTGTGCCTTAACAATGAATCATTTTGGACAAACTGCGGAGGCAAAAATGCTCAGTTTTCTGCAGTTGGCTAGAATACAATTAGGGCAAAGTATGTTGCTACCATCAAACCGTCCCATGACCCTCAGTCTGATGTGTTTGACTTTTACTACATACAAACTCAGTTGGCTTTTACAGAACAATTCCTTCAATATGTAGCAATACAAAATGATGATATTGATACTTTTTGCGTAAAAATGTTAAGTATGGAAACAGAGAAGAATTTAGAACATTTGCAAAATGCTGTGTACATATTTTGTGCTGCCCATTACTGATGTGAAAATAACCATTTAAAAAAGAGTTTTTCTGAAGCTAGATAATTTTAATGATATGCGATATGAATAGAAGCTTTGTTTCTCTTAACACTGGTAATGGAAATTTATAATTAATTTAAGTACAGTTCATGACATTAGCAATAGAATTCTATGGCTGTAACCTTTTAAACAATCCTTTTGCTTACAGCAGCATTATGCAAAATTTTATTGTAATAAAATTGCCATTTCAAAAGTAATGCTTTTAAATTGGACTGAATTTCCCTGAGGAATAGTATCACTGGATTTAGTGTATACTGCGTAATATCAATCATCTCAGAAAAACATTTGCACGTGTTAACACTATCTCTTATAAATACTTATTGAGTGTCTACCCTATGAGTCACACCATGCTAGGCACTGCAGAAGATTTAAAAAAAAGCGCCAAATAAATACTATGCTCTCATGAAGATTGAAGTTTAGTAGGAGAAGTAAGACACGTACAGAGATAAATAACATGTAGACTAAGGAGTGGTGAGTTCCACAGTGTCCTCTGCATGATTCAAGGACAGAGAAATTTCCAAGCCAGGAGAACATGGCACTGTATCTTAGACCTAAACAGATGAATAACTCATATTTGGAGGTCATTGTAGCATGTTGTTATTTTGGAAGGTAGGTAAAAAATTTAAAAATGCCATTTGAACATGAAGTTTTGTTTTTTGTTTTTTGTGAGTAGAGATCTCATTTTGTCACCCAGACTGGAGTATAGTGGCACAATCATAGCTCACTGCAGGCTTCAGACTCCAGGGCTCAAGCCCTCCTGTCTCCTTGGTCTGGCAAAGTGCTGGATTACAGCCACAAGTCACTGTGCCCAGGTTTGAGTGTGAAAATTCTTAAAAGCTAAACCCAGGTGAGAATGGCCATGAAGGAAAATGATTGATGACCACTCAATCATCAGTTCCAGGTTGATGTAAACATCTGAGATTCTAAATTCTTTGAAAAATTAATTCATTAATCTTTTAATTGGCAATATTTGTCAATTTTTTACCAAGGACCACATGATGCTTTCTAAAATCATATAATGGTATATTTTGTTACCAATGTATCATGTATGTTTGAAGTAATTTCACAGAGTTACCTGATACAACACAAGTTGCTTTGTCTGAAAAAAATTAAAAAACTAGAGTAGTATTTAATGCTACAAGAATGAAATTGTGTGTGTGTGTGTGTGTGTGTGTGTGTGTACACACATATATATAACTCCTCTCAAAGAATTCCTGAAGATGTGCATTGGAACACCGCTGGAAGCCATGTATGATGATTGATGTGGAACCAAAGCAGCCGACAGATCATGCTGATAGGAACAGTGAGGGACATCCTGGAAGAGACGGGTCAGAAAAATCATGTTCAACTAGAAGCTAACAAGGCCTGGAGCATCCATAAACACGGCCCCAAAGCAGAGTGTAGACACAAGTCCCCTGACCCTGCTGAGCACTTGATAACACTAGATCATATTATGCTGTCCCATACGTATTCCATCAATCACGTTTACACAAATATGACCAGTGCAAAGTAGCCATGTTCTAGAATACGGATTTTTAACATCAGGAATCAACACCTTACGGGTTTTTTTTTCTCTCCATACTTTATTAGAGCATATTATTTGCACCTCATTTTAAATAACATGTGATTGTATACATTTTTTGTTAAAAATCACTGTCATTTACCCTATTTCACAGTCTCTGAACTGATTCTAGTTTTTCTCACTTTTGCCTCCATTAAGCACCTCAACTTCATAACCATTCTTTCACTCAGTCTGTCCTCTTAGGGAATTGTCTTCTTCGTCTGTCTTCCCTATATTATCAGAGCTCGCCCTCTCTTCCTTCCTCCAGCTTTCCCAGGATAGCATTTATACTTTCTTTCCTTTCTCTATCATCATTTATGTTTTTATTAGTGAAGATGTCCACAGATCTGTTTGTATTAAGCTCAGTTTTCAAATCAGTGCAGTACACCTACTAGACTAGACAATTAGCAAATATTTCCTTAAATACTCAATATTTCAGTAGCGTGTCATTTTTCTCTTAAAACAATGAACCGACTCAGAAGCAAACAGTCAGTAGAAAATGCATCTCTTCTCCCTCTTACTTGGAACTGGAAAACTTCTTTAATCATATTAACTCCATGGGGAAGAGGGAATATTTATGCTACGTCAGATCTAATTTAATGTTCCTTCTCTTTCCAGCTCCGAATTGAGCATTTCTGCATTCATTAAGGCCACTGATTTTCTTTGGAAAACAGTAAAAAAAAATGTTTAGTGAATAGACAACTATCAGAGTAAATATAAAATGTGTTTTAAAATTCTTAAACAGAATTAATTTTATAACAATAAATTAGTTCTATGGTAATATTTGAATAATAGTTACAAAAGGGACCTGAGGTCTCTTGCACTATGAAGATCTCAGCATCACAATTTTGTCTTGTTTATGACCAGAGTAAGCCATTTCTTATGCTTCACAGTATTTGTTTAAAAATAGGCCAGTCTCAGTGGCTCAGTCTGTAATCCCAGCACTTCGGGAGGCCGAGGCGAGTGGATTACCTGAGCCCACGGGTTCGAGACCAGCCCGGGCAACTTGGCGAGACCTTGTCTCTACAGTAAAATAAAAAATTAGCTGGGCACCTGTAATTCTGGCTACTTGGAAGCCTGAGGCATAAGGATCGCTGGAGCCTAGCAGGTCAATGCTGGGGTGGCCATGAGTGTGCCACTGTACTCCAACCTTGGCGACAGAGACTCTAACTCAAACAAAAGAAGAAAAGAAAACTAATACTGAATGAAAAAACTCAGAGTGTTATTTAAGAAAAGTTGGGGACATCTTAAATATTCAGTGTTATATATTACTTCAAAATTGTACAGCATCTATTTTTAATTTACAGTGATGTTGCCATCATACTTTTCACATTAAAATATATCCATGATAATTATAGACTGTTAAATCCAAAAGTATCTATTAAATAATGCAGATCCTTTTACCAGAAAAATTAAGTAACTTTCTTAAAGTCAGATGATGCATTTTTGACACAGCTGGGACTATTCATCTGTCTTTTTAGTTAGTGCCAATTGTTCTTGCATTGTTCAATAGTCACCTTACTAATACAAAAATGGCAGCAAATCACAGAATTTGAAGACAGTAATAAGAGAGTCCAGTTATTTTATTTGGAAAGATGATTTTAGGCAGGTCATGGCAATGAATGCAACTATAAAAGAATTTTTTATTTTCTTTTTGAGTCAGGGACCCACTCTGCTGCCCAGGTTGTTCCACAGATCACCTAGGCCTCCAACTTCTGGACCCAGACAATCCTCCAAATATTTTTGAATACAAAATTCATGTGCTTGTGGGATAGGCAATTTGAAAAATAAAGTTGCCGGGCTCGGTGGCTCAGCCTGTAATCCCACGCCTTTGGGAGGCTGAAGTGAGTAGATTGCTTGAGCCCGCGGGTTCGAGACCCGCCTGGGCAGCGAGACCTCATCTCTACACTAAATAAAAAAATCAGCCGGGCGTGGTAGCGCATGCCTGTAATTCCGGCTACTTGGAAGGCTGAGGCGGAAGGATCGCCAGAACCCAGCAGGTCGAGGCTGCGGTGGCCGGGAGCGGCCACTGCACTCCAGTCTGGGCGACAGAGTGAGACTCCAACTCAAAAAAAAAAAAAGAAAGAAAAAGAAAGCTATAAAAAACAAAACATATAAACTAATAATTCTAGTACCAAATAAAAATATGTGTCCACGATTTACTGTTTTGAAAGCACTTATTTGTTATATACATATAGTATTTCAGATTAACATTTGATTCTAGGCATTTTTCCATGAAATATTATTCAAAAATACTCTTTTAATGACCAAGCAATAATTTAGTTTATGAATGTTAGTAATTTATTTTGTTTTTTTAGCTTTTCTATTTTTTTCAACGTTTGACATTTTTTAAGTAACAATTTGACCATATTTCTGCTAGAAGGAAGACTGTTGTTTAAAAGAGCATGAACATTTTAAAGATTCCTGACACAGAGTGTGAAATTAATTTCCAAATGGACTTGTGTCTGTCAGAAGTATATGAGAAAGCCTATTCATCACATTGAGTATTGTTATTTTTTTTTTCTCTCTCTCTTTTTTTGAGTTAGAGTTTCACTCTGTCACCCCAGCTGGAGTACAGTGGCATGCTCACAGTCACCCCAGCCTTGTCCTGCTGGACTCAGGCCATCCTTCCACCTCAGCCTTCCAAGTAGCCAGTTATGAATAGTCATCTGTCTAATTGCTATTCATTTTTAAATTAGATAGATGACTAGTCATAACTAATTGCTTTCATTTTGTTTTGCTTTCTTTGTAATGTATTTCTTAAAGTTTCATTCCTTTGCTTATTTTTTGCTTTATCATTTCATTAACATGTAAAAATAAATTAGGCTAGCTGGTGTTCTGAAACCACAAACAGAATATGTTTTATAGCATTATTTGTATAAAAATAATTATGTTTAAAATCATGGAACATCGCTCTATAGCTTTTCATGGGCACTTCACATGTTTATGAGAGTGCTTATTTATCCAATATCTGTTATAATAATTTTGAAGAAGTAAAATAAAATAGAACTTTCATTAAATACATATTTTAAATACATCTTTTAAATCTAGAACTTTATTAGCATGTGGTAAAAAATATAAAAAAGTATTACCTTCGCATGTTGCATAAAAGCCTGAAATTATCAACTATATTAATTTTAATCTGAGAATTATAGAAATCAGACCGAGTGGTAGTTTAACTTAAATTGTTTTATTATATTAACTTTCCATTCTCACTCGCCTCAGCCATCATCTCTTGTGATGGCCTCCTAGCCCTTTTTGGTCCCTGATGCTACTTATAGAAGTAACTTGAGCAGAAACTTGGGAAGAATTTTTTGCTTAATAATTTAGCTGAGACTAGAATAGAGTGTTTAAATGGAAACGGACCTAGAAAGCAAAACATCTCTGATTTGAGGAATTTTTTTAAAAATCTACAAGGAATCCTTAAGTATAACAAGATAGAGAATATCTTACAAACATATGGGAAACCATTCTGTGTCACTCCCAATTTTAGTCATGTGAATCCTAGGGACCCTGTGGTGATGTTATTCACCGATTTCACTTCTCACCCATATAAAATTAGCTACCTCCCAATCTCTGACTACTTTGTAGTAGGAAGGGTGTTCTCTAGTCCACGTTGTGTTACTAGGCCACAAAGTGGTGTTACTTGTCTATTTCTTACGACTTACAAAACTGCCCTGTATTTGTTCACTAGGACAGCCATAAGATAGTGCCACAGACTGAATGGCTTAAACAACAGAAATTTATTTTCTTCGATTCTGGAGACTAGAAGTCTGAGATCAGGACATCGGACTTGATTTCGTCTGAGGCCTTGCTCTTTCACTTGAAGATGCCGCCTTCTGTCTTCCCCTGTGTCTTAACATGATCTTCCCTCCATGTATGACTGTGTCCTAATTCCCTCTTTTTATGAAGTTACCAGTCATACTGCCTTAGGGCCCAGCCAAATGACCTCATTTTAACTTTTTAAAGCCCTCTTTAAAGTATTTGTCACTGTGTCTCCAAATGCAGTCGCATTCTGTGACACTGGGGATTGGGACTTCAGTATATAAATTTGGGGAAGATACAATTCATCCCATAATATGTCATTTGCAACACTTTTCTATGATCTTCCACAGGAATCCACATTTAGGGGAGGAAGGGTGGGGAGCAGACAAACTGAAAGCATGTGTTAAATTGCATCATGCATGGATCCTGATGGAAACCCATTATTTACAAAACAAGCTTGTATACCTTTAAGTCTTTTAAATATTTTGGTGGAATTCTGTTCATGCAGTGGGTCACACCATCCATTTCCTGGAAGGTTAAAGGGTGACTGTGGTTCCTAAATAGGGCCCCAAATATTGCCAATTATATACAAGTGTTTCATAAATAGACTCTGCAACCAACATTTTCAATTTTTATGAAAAAAAAAATGATTGGCACAATTCCTACCCACCCACCATCCACCCAAGTTCCAGAAAACACCGGATATGTCCAATTAATCTAGATCAAATGTCCTAGATCCAGAGGTTGGGCAATCTATTGTACTTGTATTTATTAACACCAAATATGTTTCCATTATATTGCTGAATCAATATATACAGCTAAAAATCTTAAGCCTACATTTAATTCTGATGCAAAGCCATGCCCCTCACATTCTATAACTGTTTAGTTAGCTTTTTTAGTGAAAGTATAACACTTTACATCTCATACCTATGATGTTTGTTGGTCACAGATCATAGGTCAGTACAGTTTATTTGCAGTATTCATCATTTTATCTATTATTTTTTGCTTTCTGAAAAATATTATGATAATCTAGGAAGTTATATCAATATTGAATAGGATCAAGAAAAATATAAGATCCTAGAGGATTTCTTTTTTTAAAAAAATCTTCCTTTTAGGAAGGATTGTCATCTATCAATTGTCAGCATTTCTAGATACAATTATTTAAGCAGTCATAAAGCCTTCTGTCTCATCTCATTTTTCCCCACATTTCCTTGTGATTTACTCAGGGATCTTGAGGAGACTGGGCCTTATGCTTTGCTGAAGTGCTGACGTACTAGGCTCTCCTCTTGTTCCTAGTCTCCTCTGGCTATCATGATGGGAATTATCCTCAAAGCAGTATAGTTATCTCTAGCGTTTGTAGAAATGGAACCCAATAGTTCTTCCAACAGGGTTAGCGCAACTATTCTTGCCTTGGTTTGAACTGCGTTGCAAATATCAAATCAGATATCTAAGTATGTGAAAAACTCTGTAATTTTTATCAAATAAAATTATCAAAGATTCTCAGAGAAAATTACTGAGAACTTGTTTTTGTAACCCCTCAGCTTCTTAAGGGGGAAAGACATGTGGTGGGGAAAGGGATTATCAAAAGATTTTTTTGGAGAAAGTACTTCATGCTGTGCGATTCCCTGCTCCCTTTGCTGCCTTAAAGTCACATCAAGGTCGGTGGTTTGTAACTGTCGAGTCTAACTTTTTTTTTTTCATTTTAGAAAATCAAGATTGCATTTGCATAGTTGAAAAAAGGTTGCTAGGAAATATGGTGAGAACAAATTGTCATAAGGATAACCTTAGATAAAAATTTTGCATTTATTCTAAGAGTAAGGAATGAATAGCTTACACCATTAAATCATAATATGTGATTTAAAATAACAGGTGGTTATTTTACTGAGGCACAAGAGAGTAAATGCTAACATTTAATATATGTGCTCTTGAATGTATAGCAAGGTACAGTGTATAAGACGCAGGCAATACGTTTCTAGGTGGTCCTGCTAGCATCTTCTGTGTCGGAGATGTAAGGCCTGGGAGCTAATCATTGGGTAGCTCCTAGGAGAAACAAGAAAATCCCAGCTTCTGACCCACACACCACCCCCAGCCAATTGCAGGTGCAGTGGGTTTGAAGAGGAGCAGGGTGGCTATGCTATTTTGGTTTGCAGATTCAGCTTCATAATCAGGAGGGCCGGCGTGAAGGCAAAGCTGAGCCAGAAAAGGGATGGAGAAAAAGAAATGAAGGGATAAACTTTGTAGCTGCAAAAAGAAACTTTACACAGGTTCAGCTAAAGAGAGTTTTGTGACACAATGGCTGTCTTGCTAAGGTAGGCTGCTTGTGCTAACACTGAAGAATGGTAAAATTCAGATGTCATCCTGGGCAGGGGAGCCAACTGATGAGGAAAGTGGACAGAAATAACAAACCCAGCATGCAGCTGTATTTGTCTCTGGCCCTGCTCACATCCTCCTTCAAGCAGCTGAATAACCAAATAAAGTAACCAGTTTGAAGATTACAGAGAAGATTCCAACAGCATCTGTTAAAACAAGGAGGAGAAATCAGAGACAAATCATCAACACTATTTTGGGGCAATTAATAGGAATAGATGGAATTGCCCAGATTTAGAAGTGAAGAGTATAAAAACACAAAAACAACAAGGAATATCATGGTAACTCTGTCGTTTTCTTTTTAAAATAACAAGAGAGACCTCAATCAGTGGAATTAGCATATTTAAATAGTTGAGGAAAAATAAGGAGGGCAGAGTGGAGAAAATAGCACACACAGTGTTGACTACAGAACCAGAAACTATGCAATAATAGATAAGATATTATTACCATGGAAGATTGTATTGATTGAATATATAAATATTGCATTTTAGAGTCAAAGAATTTGAGCAAATAATTGCAGAAGAGTGTGCAAAAACTTATCTGGATCAAAAGTTCAATTTCTGTAGAGAAGGTACTCACTATACTATAAGAGCAATTAATAGAGCCTGGTTGAGATACACCCTAGTGAGTTGGTTGAAACTGGGATAAAGAAAGATTCTCACAAGCCATGAAGGAAGAAGGAGTTTACTTACAAGAGAAAATAAAAACAATCATTCTGCTCTCCGACACCTTTTTATGAATTTTAACTAAGAGCTGGCAATGTGATATCATCTACAGACATTGAGAAGAAAAAAAAAATATTAGCTAAGAATGTTTACCAAGCAATGTGGTTACGCAGATGTAAAACCAATATCAAACGTGCAGTTATTCAGAACATGTTACCAAAGTGCTCTTTATAAATATAATACTAGAAAATTTATTTTGGCAAACAGAAATTTTGGCCAAATATAAAAGTTACTACTAGGAAACTTATGGTATTAAGGATCCAGAGGTAAATACAATTATCTAAATAGTAATTAGCCATAAAGTTCCCATGATTATTGCTTAAAAATGGAGCCAAGTGCATTTCTTGAAATAGGAGCAAGAAAGTGTATAAGTAATATTAAATGAAGTATAAGTCAGATTTACAAAAAATGATATGTTTACCAATCTGGAAATTAGAAGATAGATGACCAAGTAGCAGGAGATACGAGAACAGACAGTGTTGAGTGTTAAAGTTAACACATTGAGGAATAAGTGAATTATTCAGAGTTATAAAAGTAACTTCTGACTCATATTTCTTCCAAATCACCAGTAGGGAAATAGCTAAAGTACATACAAGCATATAGCAAAAGACAGAAATTAAGGAAAAGATTGTGTAAACGGAGAAAATGAAAAATATAAAACAAGATGATAGAAATTAGATATTTATTACAAAGGTAATTACAATCCTCAATTTTTTAAATATTGTATAAAAATGATAAAGGGATACCTAACCAATTGAAATCACTCAAATAGTTTAAAGATGAAGTATTTGTGAAGATATCAAGAAATGCAAAAAAGCTAGAAAGGAAGAGAAGGAAAGAGAGGGAGAAGGAATGGTCTGAATTAAGAGAGAGGGAGGGAGAGAAGAAAGAAAGGGAAAGAAGAAAGAAAAAGTTGTGGAAGAAAGGAAATGCTTCTACACTGTTGGTGGGAATGCAAACTAGTTTAATCTCTGTGGGAAACCATGTGACAATTCCTAAAAGAACTAGAAATTGACCTTCCATATGACCCAGCAATCCCCCTTCTGGGAATATACACAGAGGAACTTAAGTCACTCTACACAAAAGATACCTGCACACACATGTTTATTGTAACACTGTTTTCAGTTGCAAAAACATGGAACCAACCATGCTGCTCATCAAAACTGGACTGGATTTTAAAAAATGGTACATATACATGATGGAATATTACGCAGCCATAAAGAAGAACAAAATTAGGGACTTCGCAGCAACTTGGATGGATTTAGCCTATAATACTCAGTGATTTATCACAGAAACAAAGAACAGAGTACCACGTGTTCTCACCCATAAGCGGACCCTGAACATTTACCATAATACTGTAAGAAAGGAATTGGCAGTAGCGGGTTACTACCGGGGTTGAGGAGGATGGGAACACAACATCAATAAGAGTACCTGCTCTCAAACGAGGCAAGGTGGGGACCAAAGAGAGGCTCAGACTCTACCTGTATGATGACCACTTGTATATCTAACCCTGAATTATACCCCATATCTTTAAAATAAAAATTAAAATAAAAAAACTTAAAATTAATTTAAAATGTAATCGAAATTTCTAAAAAGAAAATTTCAATAATAAAAACCAAGCATGTGCCACTCTTTTAAGCATTTGGCCTGTGCCTGATAACTCATTCCATCCCTTTAATAACCCCTGTGGTAGGTACTATTATTATTGCCATTTTGCAGCCTGTGAACTAGAGAAGCTAACTGACTTGTCCGGTGTATTCCAGCTTATGTGAGGTAGGGCCGAGGTCCCAGATAAGGCTGCCTGCCTCCACAGCTCTTTTCCCTCATTGCCAGACTTTTGCTATTGTACCTGTCAGACAGAGCTAATGCTAATGCAAAAAAAAAAAAATCAGATTAGAAAAATCACTTGCTATCTTCAACTGTATAAATTATAAATCACTGTGAAGTTTTCATAAATCTTTAGATTTCCAACATATTATTGAGATATATAATCCAAAACTATAACAATGTATTGGAAGAAATCAATAGAATGCATTAGACCATAAGGATGAGAGAGTTAAGCAGTAAAGTTATTTTTATAATCAATTAATTCTTCAGTTTATCTCAGTTAAACATCACTGAGAATGTTTCAGCATTTTCATGTATAAGGTCTTTCACTACTTTGGTATAGATTTGAATTCATTTAGAGAAACAGTGTGTGCTATTAAATTTATGTTATCTCATGCTTGATCTTTGATCTTGTCTTAAGTGATTTTTTTATCATTCAGTGTTCTGACATTTTTTCTATTTAAAACAAGATTCAAGATCAAATCAAGCAGTTCGCCTTCTCTTTGTTCATTATTAGCACTGGCTCATAAGTATAACTTTTCTTTCTTGTTATATAACTACTAAAAGTGATCCATGCAAAGAATAATGCTTATTCCATAACAAATCAGCAAATTTTTTTAAAAGGGCAGAAGTTAAGCCTTATGAAATTTCCTACATGAGCATTACTGAACATTTTTAGCATAAGTTTAAATTGGCTTAATCTTTCTGAAAAATAATTTTGCTATATATATTAAGCGTTTTTAAATGTTTGTGGCCTTTGACCTGTATATTAATGACTATGTCCACAACACAAAGGTAGATTTCATCATTATTTTTCATATTGAAAGTTATTTTAACAGCCTAAATGTCCAAATATCAGAGAACGAATACTGAAATATTGAATCACTAACAAAATTGACTCATTTGGAGACATTAAAGGAAAGGTGCTCATAATTTTGAATTATCTAAGAAAATAGCTATGAAGAATATGTTATGGTAAGGAAAGAGCATCAGAACCCAAAACAACATGTATATAATATGATCCCAACCATATAAAATATTATATGAAAAGAAGATTTTTTTTTTAATGTGCAAAAAGTATCCATTGAGCATGAGTGTTGGGAGGATAATTAAATGATTTTTCATTAAACTGGTCTACATTTATAATGTTCCAAAACTGTAAGTTGAAAATGGTAGAAATGCTTTATTTGTTTTTGAAAGTCTCACCTCCTTGGGGGCTTATTCACTCTACCTCTTCATGTGGAGGTCTTAAAGATTATAAATCTCAAGGAGAGTATTTCTCAAGGAGAGAGACTGTCAGCTAAAATAAAGCAGCTTGCCCTACTTCCATTTGCAGTGGGGATTCCCAGTATCTACCTTATCCTTTAGGCTTTCTTCTTGGACTGAGAGCAACTTCCTGAGAATAGAAAATGGGACACCAGATATGACAATGTGTGAAATTTACATATTTTATTATGTAACAACCAAGAATCTGAGAAACTGTTTCCATGATTGGAAAAGACTTGACATCAACACAAACTCTGAAATATCAAGATGAAGAAAAACTTTATACTAGTCAGAGGGTTTTAAACTGCTAGTATGCATAAGAATCTCTGGTTAGAAATATTTTCTCCTATGTTTAATCTCGTATTTTACATTTATGTCTCTTGTTGAAGGTACCAATTATATTCCAATGCATTTTTTTTTAATTGGGTGAGAAAAAGGCCAACGTTTGTTGTTTCTTTCTTCCTTTCTTTATTATGCTCCACTGTCTTGAAGGGGAAATAGCTACATAAATAAATTGAAATTTTTAAAAAAATCTCTGATTAGAGTGGGGAGAGATTTTTTTAAAATATGAATTACTGGCCTTGTATCTCTGAAATTCTAATTCAGCTGGCCTTGTGTACAGGAAAAAACAAAACAAAACAATTTGAGTATCACCAAGCTATTAAGCAGATGGTCCCTGAAGTACACTCACTTTAGATTTTCCAGTGATAAACTAACTTTTCCTGTAGAAATCTCACATAAAAAAACTGTCCATAAATATTCTCAATAAAATTAGACAATGTGTGAATAATATACAAATTATCTCTAACAGACCCCTCCTTTTCTAGCAAGAGAGTAGACATAAACTGTTAAAGTAGATGATTGAGCACTTTAATCAGTTGAAATAAGCAATTTGTAGAAAAACCTGAGTCTTGTAACTTTTCTATTTATAAAATGAAATTTCTAGCAAATCACTATCTTATGGATATTTCTTATCCATTTCCCAGGAACTTATTAAATGCAAGTATAAATTTACTTAACTTTGATAAACATGGAAATTCACAAGAGAAGAATTTTCATGAAGTCACTGAAAATACTATCATAAAATGAAAATCAATATAAATACTTTAAAAAATAAAATTGTTCTCAAATAATGCCACACTTTGATTTGGCATGAAGCATCTTTGCAGTATTCAACTGCACTGGGTGAACTGAAGCATTTGTGCACTTGTTTCTAAATCTGTGATTTCCAAACCTGCATGAGCATTACCTGGGATATATATGAAAATATAGAGATAGAGATATATATCAACTCAGAAACTTTGAAGAAGCAATAGAAAACAGGAGAGAGAAAGACACAGGGATTTCTATTTTATTTTTTAAGGAAACCTTTACAGATAATTGTTAAGATTAGTCATACTATAGATTCCACTTTGAATGTAACTGGCTGTGTTATACTTGAACTGTTAGAGTTCTTCCCTTAATAAAGACACATCGTTTGGATCATTAGACGTTGCAAAGTGTTTCTCGAATACACCGAAATTGTTTATGACACTGGTAACACTTTACATTGTCTTCAAATCACTGTAGTGTTTTTCTCTGCACACTTATGTTTGGGGTTGCATTACTTGAGCACAACATATGATAACATTGGCAGTAGCCTGCTGTCATTTATCATTCCCATATCAGCTTCATTGTAATGAGAATTGCTTCAATGCCAAAAGAATGAATAATGGCAGTCCCTGAACTAATTAATGGAACTCTGTCACTTCATGTCCAACATAGTAATTAAGTACAGCTGGTGAAATCGGTCCAAATCTCACACACAAAGTGAGCTATTTTACACACCTTTAACAAACTTTGGGCTGCATATAGCACTAGTTGTGTGTTCCACAGAAGGAGGGATTAACTTTCTGATATTTTACTCTTACTAGGCATAAAATCTCCTTTCTGTAACGATATATAAATATCGTTACTAAAAACCCCTATATCCATAAAATGGGATTGAAATTTAAGAGCATTTTAAGAGAAACATTCAACATTCTTACTGTATTAAGAAGAGGATGCAATGATTTTGTCATAAACAACTAATGAGCATATAACACATAATCAGTTCCCAAATTATTTTAATTTGGAGTAGAGAAAAACAGAAGGAAAAAATGGCAATAAAGAACTGCAAATTACAAGAAACAAGAAGATACTCAGGAAGAGAGAGACAGTGGAAGAATCTCATCAGAACCGTCTCACACCTTTTATGTAAGCTGACCACTGTAGACAGCAGGTAACTGAAACCATGAAAAGAGAAATCTCAGAGAAGAAGGAACTATGTACTGACCAGACAAAATCTTTCTGGGTAAACATAGTGGAGTCAGTGCTATGACAGAAATGTACCCAAAATGTCAAAATGCTTGACTGGAGGAAGAAAAGTCAGGAAATATGGGTATCAAGAAAAGCATCCAAAAAGTAACGCTGATTTGCATCTTGGAGAATGAGTTCAGTGGGTGAGTTGGCAAGGTGGTATGAGAGAAGCGTTTTGAGTTGAGCTTTGTTTCTCTTCCAGAATACACTGAGTTTGTGGAGGGAAAATAAATAATGACCTGAAAAAAAAAAGAACAATAAAAACAAGTAAATAAAATTCAGTATACACACATACACACACACACACACACACACACAGTGGAATAGTATTTCATCTTAAAGAACAAAGAAAGAAATTCTGTCATTTGTGCCAACACGGATGAATCTGAAGAACTTCATTTTAAATGAGATAGGGCAGGTACAGCATCAAAACTGTATCTAAAACAGTTGAATTCGTAGAAGCAGAGACGGGAATCGTGCTTATCAAAGACTGGTCAGGCAGAGAGTGAGCAAGGCTGGAGAAATATGGGTCAAAAGCTACAAAATTTCAGTTAAATAGGAATAATAATTTCAAGAGATGTATAGTACAACATGGTGAGTGTAGTTAATGACAATATATTGCATTCTTGAAAATTGCTAAGAAGGTAGATTTAAGTGCACAAAAATGATAAACATATGACGTAAAGTGTAGGTTAATTAACTCAATTTAGTCATTCTGCAATGTGTGTGGGGTGTGTATGTGTGTGTGTGTGTGTGTGTGTGTGTATTTTTTTTTTAAGTTGGAGTCTCACTGCTTTACCCAGGCTGTAGTGCAGTGGCACTCTCACAGCCACCCCAGTGTCGACCTGCTGGGTTTTACCTCAGCCTTCCAAGTAGCTGGAACTATAGGCATGCGTTACCACACCCGGTTATTTTATTATTATTATTATTATTGTAGAGATGAAGTCTCACCAAGTTGTCCAAGCTGTTCTCGAACCTGTGGGCTCAGGCAGTCGCCTCACCTTGGCCTCCCAAAGTGCTGAGATTACAGACTTGAGCCACCACACCCGGCCGTATGCATATTTTAAAACATTATGTGTACACTATAAATATATATAATTTCTATTTTTCAATTTAAAAATTAATTGCTTTTTAAAAAATAAGTACAATAATATCATGTTATAATGTTTGTATTAACATACTATTAACATTGTGAACTACACACTCATATACATGAAATATTAACTTCCCTATCTACTTACCTAGTTTTGAGGGTCTGATTAGCAGAAAAAGGAGAGAAAACAGTTACTGTGTCCATCTGGTATAATTACTAGCTACACAAGCCAAAACACAACTACATGGCAAGAGAAGGAGTCCTTCTATGATTTCATCCAGGGTTTCTTCCATGCAGAAGTAGCCACTAGATAGAACAGCTGAAGTAACCTGCATGCATTTCTTACAAGGACTAAGAAAATCCACAGGGGATGTGTCAGATCTGAGAACCTAGTAAGTCCCTGAGCATCAAGATTTAGTACATGGCTTCCTTAATACAACCTCAGACCACTGCCCTAGGTCTTTGTCCTTTGTCCTCACAAGCCACCCGCAAACACCTCCTCTATTCTTTCCCAAGGTAAAACTGCCTAGATCACATATACTTCCACTTCTAAATTTCCTTTGACTTGATTTGCACCTGCTTTTCTCATCCTAGTATTAAAGCATCGCCTAAGCCCTGCAGGTCGATGTTGCGGTCGCCAAGAGTGTGCCACTGCACTCTAGCCTGGGCAACAGAGTGAGACTCCAACTCAAAAAATAAAAACAAAAAATAAAAAGAATGGGTGTCTGAGCATAGTCATGGCAATCAGGAAAAGGCTTCTAAAATTAAAACTGTAGAGACTATTTTCTTAATTGAAACTAGAGCAATATCCACATAACATAATTCTCCAGTTATTCTGTCCACAACTTTACCAACACTCTCTTTTTACTTTCAACACAGTTTGGTTTTTTATAGTTATAATTTATAAGAGAACTTTATATTTTATACAAATGACTATTAGTATTCTAATTCAACAGTTTGTTTCATTTTATTCTTTGGATGTTATCACTTAAGGGAAATAATTATATAAATGACATTGCAATAAAATAATAATTTCTGCATTTTGAAACTTTGAGTAGTTACATCTATCATTTTTATATAATAAGAAACAGTCTTCCCAAAGCTTTCAAAACTTTTACTTGAGTATTTCCCTCAATGTTACACTATTTATAATTAATGTAGGTATTGAGAATCATCATTGCAATCATCAGAAATAGGTGTGTTGACTGTTGTTTTACAGTGATGTTTTATTTAAAAAATAATATCAGTATTTTTCATATTTATAGTTATTTTAAGAGGAAGCAATTTTTTACAAAGACAAAAATGACATACTGCATTGACCTGGCAGGTGGAAGATTCTGTATCAGGAAATATATACCTAATTTATTTAATAACCAACCAAAGAGAAGGGTACATTAAGGGTACATTGATAATGAAAAGAAATGGTTGGGAGTCCTGAGAATATACTACCATATGACTAGTACATTAAAAAACATGGGTTTGTGCCGGGCTCGGTGGCTCAGCCTGTAATCCCGCACCTTTGGGAGGCTGAGTTGAGTGGATTGCCTGAGCCCGCGGGTTCGAGACCCGCCTGGGCAGCGAGACCTCATCTCCACAATAAATAAAAAAATCAGCCGGGCACGGTAGCACATGCCTGTAATTCCAGCTACTTGGAAGGCTGAGGCAGAAGGATCACAGGAGCCCAGCAGGTCGAGGCTGCAGTGGCCGGGAGCAGCCACTGCACTCCAGTCTGGGTGACAGAGTGAGACTCCGACTCAAAAAAATAAAAAATAAAAAAATAAAATAAATAAAAAAACATGGGTTTATCACTCCAGAAAGCAAAAACTGTATAAGAAATACAGTTCTGTATTGAGACTAATGAAAGCCCTAAAAACGTTCAGAAAACCAAGGAAACAACATTGTTGGATATAGTAACTATTAGTTCCACTAGTTAACTCCAGAATGAACAAGTCCATGCTAAAAAAAAAAAAAAAAATTATTATTAATTGACATAGCTTAAGCTTTTCTCACCTATTTTATATGCAACAATCAAGCTGTTCAAAAATTATTCATAAGAAAGGGCTTGGCAGTAGCCAGAAACTTCCAGAGGAGAAGAGGGCACACAACATCAATAAGGGTACCTGATCACAAACCAGGAAAAGTGGGGACCAAAGGGAGGTCCAAACTTTACCTGTACGATGACCACTTACGTACCTAATCCTGAATTGTACCCCACATCTTTAAAATTAAAAAAAAGATTGTCCTGAAAAAAATTATTCAATGTATTATTCAAAAATACTCTACAAATATTTGGATGATTTTTTTCCTTAGTTAACTAAAGACATAGAGCAATTCTTAAATGCATTATTGGTCTTCTATTGATTTTTCTTTAGTGTTTTTGGCTGAAAACTGCTTACCTTAAAAATGTCAGAAATTATCAAAAGCTGGAGAATAGATGCAGGGGAGGTTTATGAAACTATCAATAAAAATCATTGCTAAAGCCTCTGAAGTCTAAATTGTCTTCCCAAATCCCATGGTATATCAGCTCAGATGTGTCTCTGATTGCTACAACACCTTTCACGTTCATAATCAGCCACCCACTGATGATACCCAGCAATGTTTCGAATTTTTATCTGATTATGTTAGTATAATGTACTTTGTAGTCTTTAGGAAATTAGAGGAACTTATAAAATATTGAAAAAATTAGACAAGTATTTAAAGAAAGTACAGACGGAATTTATTATTTTTGTTCAAGGGAGGTGTGTGGACACTCTGTACTTTCTTCTTAAATTTGCTGTGAACCTAAAAGTGCTCTAAAAAATAAAACCAGTCTATTAAAAAGTGTAGAGCTTATTATACCATATAAGTCAATTATTTGTGTTTACAACTCTTTTAACAAGAAGAAAATTCTCATTTAAAATATTATTTTATAGAAAATGCTAACAGCATATTTTGTAAATGTAATAGAATTTTTCAAAAAAAGATTAAGAAATATGAACATGAGTATCGTTTAAAAAATTTAAACAGTGTTTCAGTGTCTGGTATTTCCTCATTCCAGTTATCAGTAGTCTTATAGAAATCAACAAGATATGTGTATTACTAGTATTCAAATATGAAATATGCCTTTATTTGAGTTTGCTGCTTGCCTTGAGTTTATAGGATAAAATAAATTTTGTTTAACAACTGGAACAGTTTTCTTCTTTTTAAAGCTCTGATCTCTGTTGTAAAAATGAGGGTCACTATAACGTGAACTGATCTTTAAAGAAAATATTTGAAATGGCGTGGAATTTGTAAAATAGCATATTACAATATAAAGGATATTCTGTAGTGTGTACCGAAAAACAAAAGAGAAAGTCACTATTTTAGATAAAGAGAAGGAGACATGGGATTAACGGAGGTGATTTCTGTGGAGACATGAATCCAAATAGGAATAATTTCATGCTGAAAGAAATAAGGTTAAGTATGTAAAGCTACTCATAAACAAAATAGCAGGTGAGAGAAATTATTTTGGCAGTGATATTTAGCATCATCTGTGCAAGAAGATATTTATGGAGATATAGGACGCAGCTCTGAAAGGAACAAAGACTCCCTTAGATCTTTGTTGAATTTTTTTAAGGAAATGTCTAAGAGATGTTATTTGAGGGAAGGAAGCAAAACAAACTCACAATTTCCCCCTTAAATGTGACTAAAAGGTAGGTAATCAAAACTCCTGTTGAAATTAAATCCTAAACTTCCAGGTGGATATGATAGACTGAATTCATGTATTAGTCTCTTTTGCTTCCTAAAACACAACACAGTTTTATCCAGCTAGCAAAAATATATAAATCTCACTGATGAAAACAAAGGGATAAGCCCATCGATAGATTCAAGTATGTTCACAGAAACAAAGCCAACAGGGAGACAATGGACTTGGTCGAACAGCAAGGAAACCTTTGAAAGTACTGGGGGTTTTAGCACAGTGGTTGCTTCCTTACTTACCTTCCCTGTGGCAGCTGCTGCAGACTGCCAATCAAATGTCATCTGTGTCACCTCCCAAGCAAGCTAGTTCTTTTTTTTTTTGAGTTGGAGTCTCACTCTGTCGCCCAGACTGGAGTGCAGTGGCCGCTCCCGGCCACCGCAGCCTCAACCTGCTGGACTCCAGCGATCCTTCCGCCTCAGCCTTCCAAGTAGCTGGAATTACAGGCATGAGCTACCATGCCCGGCTGATTTTTTGATTTATTGTAGAGATGAGGTCTCGCTGCCCAGGTGGGTCTCGAACCCACGGGCTCAGGCAATTCACTCACCTCAGCCTCCCAAAGGCGCGGGATTACAGGCTGAGCCACCGAGCCCGGCTTGCAAGCTAGTTCTTATTGGCAGAGCATGACTGTTACCACGGAAGCTAAAAAATGCCAATATCATAACAATGTAAACAGAAGTAAAACCACTCACTTTTGAAGACTCCCTTATATCCTAAACGTGAGATTTGGCTCAATTCTGAACAAGTGGATGTGAAGAGGTCCTAAGAGACTTCTGGAAAGCTTACCTCGATAATGTAAAGAGCATCTCAGAAAAAAAAGCAAACAACAAAAACTAACAAACAAACAAAAAAACCCACTCTTTTCTTCAGTATATTTGTTTTATCTACCTAGGATACGTGGAATGGCCATAGCCATTTATGACTGACTAGGGGACAAATCTAATTCCAAAACCAATTGATCAAGGATAACAAAAAAAAAAACCCAAAAAACAAAACAGGGACAAAATGAGCCTGTGCCCTAAATAGCACTGAACTTATGGATTAATCCTAGAACAACCTACCTCTGTATCTAGAGTTGTTTCATACTCTTTCATTCACTTTATGTGAATGTTTGATTGTTTGCAGCCAAAAGCCCCCTGATATATAGCTTGGAAAAAAAGCCTGTTACTTGACAAGTCTTAACAGTCAATTTTTAATTTCCTAACTGTAAAGTCTAAACAAATGGCAAAGATCACCAAATTTTTTTAAAACTATAACATAATATGAAAAAGCATCAGAAAAATTACCACAGAGATAAAAGAGATGTATAGAACATAACCTAAAACTAAAAATTCTAATTAGTATGCTCAGAGAAAATGCAATGTAGTATAACACAAGAATGGGATATTGTAAAATGAAATAAAATACTGACTATGAAAATTTAAAATATTAATACTGAACTTTAAAAAGTAATAAAAATATTAAAATTCAAAGTCAAGGAAAGCGCAAAAGTAGAATGGATTAAGAAAAAGAACCAGCCGGGCTCGGTGGCTCAGCCTGTAATCCCGCGCCTTTGGGAGGCTGAGGTGAGTGGATTGCCTGAGCCCGAGGGTTCGAGACCGCCTGGGCAGCGAGACCTCATCTCTACAATAAAAATAAAAAAATCAGCCGGGCGTGGTAGCGCATGCCTGTAATTCCGGCTACTCGGAAGGCTGAGGCGGAAGGATCGCCGGAGCCCAGCAGGTCGAGGCTGCGGTGGCCGGGAGCGGCCACTGCACTCCAGTCTGGGCGACCGAGTGAGACTCCAACTCAAAAAAAAAAAAAAAAAAGAAAAGAAAAAGAACCATTAGACCAAAAAGGAGTCAGAAAGAATTAACCCGGGAGTTATAACTTCTCTATAATAATAATAACGTTTCTAAGGGAAAATATAGAAAAAAATGAAGAGAAGAAATTTAATTTGAAAAAAACAAGCACATATGGAAACTTCCATCTAGCTCAAGGATGTGAGTTTCCATATTAAAATGCTCACTGAGTATCCAGTACATTGCTAATAAAATTAGAAATAAATCAAAACATACAGAATAAAGAACAAATGCTAAAAACTTCAGAAATAAAATAGGTTACCCGCAAAGAATGAGATTTAGAATAGAAGCAGAATTATCATCAACAATGCTGACTATCCAATATCAGACTAGTAGTGATTTCACAGAGCCAGGAATTTTTTTTCTCTTAGACGTTTTTTGCGCTTAGAATACTATAGGCAATAAAGCTATTGATCAAGTATGAGGGTGGAATGATGATATTTTCAGATATGTTTGAACACACCTTCCTGGACAATTGATTGGAAAAAAAAAAGGCATGAGGTTCAGTAATCAAGGAGGGCAAGAAGGTGAAGTCTCGGGATTACTTCTCTAGAGGATTATGGTAGTACTGAGTTGTCTGAAATAGAAGACTACAGGGGAAAAAACATATTTTAACAAACTACCTCATATCAAACAGATGGAAATTTGGGAAACAGACTATTAAAAAGTCACGATGTTAAAAGGAAAAGAAAGGCAATAAAAAACTCAGGACATATACAAAGGGATTGCCATCATATACTACTTGTTTCTTCATTGACGACAGCTCCACCATCATAATAATGTAAACAGGATTTATTTATTTTCAAAATTAAGAATCAGCCTGTAGATGATTTTGTAGAGAAGGCAGTAAAGACCTAGTTATGATGCCTGGAGAGAATGTATACGCTGTTAACCTCGATCTTATAAAAGAAAAATTTCAAATACCGAAACTCTAAAATTAGGAGTGAGAAACAATGAAAAATAAGGTAGAAACACTAATATCATTTTTCCAAGTAGGAAGTTAAATATTTTCTAGTGTGACATAATAAGAAATTAAGTATGTTATTTAATGATATATAAGTTACCAAAAGATACCTTAGAAAGGTGACATATGTTGACAGGATCTGTAGAGGGGAGCACAGGTAGACAAAGGTAGTTACATTTATATATATATATAATCACAGTAATAAATTATGACTTTAATACACCAAGAAAAGTATGTGCCTGTGTGAGTGTGTAGTCACACACCACATAAATGCTTAACTCAGAAGTTAATAGAATGAACGATTGCAATGTGGTAAATAAGGCAAGAACTAACAAAGCAGGTGAAAGTTTATTTGGGTCATAAAATCATAATAACTGTTCATGTATGTATTGACTACTCTAAACCAGATTAGAAATTTGGCCATCAATTACTTCATTCTATTTAACTATTCTAAAAATGTCTATTTTGCATGTGGAAAAACTGAGTTTGGCAAGTTAATTAGCGTGCCCAAGTTCATCTATCTCTAAGTGGCATAACTAGAAATCAAACCCAGGTCTGCCTATCTTTAAACTCAATGCATTTTTACTGATAAAAACAATCGGGATCAGAAATAAAGGAAGGGATAATTATATTCCATGAAACAGAAAGGCCTGATAGACACAAGGGCAGAAATGCACTTGACCCTTAGTGGGGAGCAGGATAGAGTGAAAAGCAGGAATATCAAAAAACCGAAGTGGAGAGTTCAAGTTAGGAAGGAAAAAGGAATCTGCCAGACCAACAGGAAAAAATCCAGAGTGTACAGGCCTGCAGCAATATATAAGTATTGAATTTTTTGGAAGAAGGAAGTTTTCCCTTCTTTACCCACTCTAAAGTAGAATTTTAAGAGAGATAGAAAATGTTGTATAACAAAGCAAGTGTTGCATCACAAAGAGAGCATCCATTATAGAAAGATTAAAAAGTAAATTATGTGTCAGAAAGCGAAGCATGTCAAGAGAAGAGGGTGGTTAAAAATCAGAAAGGCTAAGTTCCTAGGCTTGGATGAAGTTTTTTCAGAGTCAGTGAGAAGGGCAGAGGGAATTTTTTTTAAGTTCAAATAAAGAACTCTACGATCAAAATGAGCTTGTTGAGTTTAAGGAAAGGAAGGAAGGAAGGAAGAAGGAAGGAAGGAAGGAAGGAAGGAAGGAAGGAAGGAAGGAAGGAAGGAGGGAGGAGGGAGGGGGAAAGAAAGAAAGAAGAAAGAAAGAAAGAAAGAAAGAAAGAAAGAAAGAAAGAAAGAAAGAAAGAAAGAAAGAAAGAAAGAAAGAGAAAGAAAGAAAGAGAGAGAGAAAGAGAGAAAGAGATAAAGGAAGGAAGGAAGGAAGAAAGAAGGAAAGAAAGAAAGAAGGAAAGAAAGGAAGGAAGGAAGGAAGGAAGGAAGGAAGGAAGGAAGAAGGAAAGAAAGAAAGAAAGAAAGAAAGAAAGAAAGAAAGAAAGAAAGAAAGAAAGGAAAGGAAGGAAGAAAGGAAGGAAGGAAGGAAGGAAGGAAGGAAGAAGGAAAGAAAGAAAGAAAGAAAGAAAGAAAAAGAAAAAGAAAGAGAGAGAGAAAGAGAAAGAGAGAAAGAGAGAGAAAGAAAGAGAGAAAGAGAGAGAAAGAGAGAAAGGAAGGAAGGAAGGAAGGGAGAAAGAAGGAAGGAAAGAAAGAAAGAAAGAAAGAAAGAAAGAAAGAAAGAAAGAAAGAAAGAAAGAAAGAAAGAAAGAAAGAAAGAAAGAAAGAAAAGGAAGGAAGGAAGGAAGGAAGGAAGGAAGGAAGGAAGGAAGGAAGGAAGGGAGGAAGGAAAACCATTATGACCAGCAGGAGGACAGGGTGGTGAGCAAATGAGAGAATGACACACATATCTGAGAGGTCGGGGCACATAGGGACTTGGAAAACCCGAGTTGGGAATTTGATTTATATCCCCAATTGAAATATAATCAGGAAAGTGGCATAATTCGATGTGTACATGAGGAAGATAACTTTAGCTATATTCTGTATTTTGTAGCCTTGATTCACATGAACATTAAAATAATCTAGCCCTATCTTCTATGTGTAAGATAACTTGCTAAAACAATCAATTACAAATCTTATTTTGTTAAACTAGGGAGATTTAATTTGCCCTCTGTAAAAGACAGCAATATTCTGACCAGTCTTCAAAAAACAAATCACTGTTGGACCAAGTGGTTTAATCACAGATGTCACAGAATCTCAAAATTCAGTTATTTTTGCAGGTTGAGAAATAAGCTTAGTTTTAATTTGGGGGGTTTTATCTTTTTCTAATATGCACCCTATAACAGAATCAACTGAGTGATTTTCATTTCGTTTAATGATGCCCCAAGGATCTAAACGTTTGATTATCTTTCAAAAAGAATAAGCAATTATAAGAAGCACTTTCAATTAATTTATTCAAGTTCAATCTGGCACTGTTCCGGAGACAATTTGGCAATATTTGGGAGATAATTCTAAAGGAATCAACTTGACAAGGTACCTGACTGTAATTTGATTTACCAAATACGTTTAATTTAAGAAATTTCTAAAGAGGAAAATAAACTCTTACTTGTATGAAGACAATTTTTTGAAATTTCCTCCTGATCTTTTCCCATTAACTAGCATTGAAATACAAAATTGATTTTACAAGAATCAAATTATTATGTAAAGCAGTTTATTTGGCTCTTTCCCTTTCTTAACATCAAAAAGTACTATATTACCATTATTACAAAATTATGACTTTTGGACTACCTCATTGTTTTCTCTTATCTGTTCCTTTCGAATGCAACAATATTGCAAATGGATGCTTTGCAGCAATAATCTTTTAACATTAAATACAGGATCAGATCCTAATAGTATAGACCTATGGGGAGAGGGAGTAGGTGGCCACCTCTGTAGTCTAATTTGAAGGTACTTCGAAGGAAGGGGTCTGGTCTCCCTCGCACTCAGGAACTTTTACTACTAGACATGTGTTCCAGTCGCTTAAGGGAGGCATCAGAGATAGACTCTTTTACACATCTGAATTGGTATAATACCTAGTTTACATTATTGATCTGAATACTTTGACCCCTAGTTTCTCAGTAGCATGAAAAAAAGATAAAGCTGTTGATTATAAGGTAATAATAACAATGGATAGTAATTGTTTTTACTGTATACCAAATATATTCACTTAAGACACATAATTGCCTCATGTGGTAGATGTTTTTATTTCCGTTTTGTATAAACTGAGCTCCTGAGTTTAAGTGTCTTATCAAAATTAGACACATACTAAGTGACTCGACCCAGCCAGTTTGGCTCTGATTCCAGCTTTATAACCATTTCTCTCTGCTGGAAGTTACATTGGACTTGGAGAAGAAGGTTGAGCAGCACCAGAAGAGGATGCTGCAGGGAGTTGGGGCATGTTATGAGACACCGGGAGCTAAAAGTAGAGAGCCAAGAAACTAGGAAGCACAAGTGTAAAATGATTTCACTGACTTTAATAACTAAACAAAACTATTAATTCCTGTTTCTAATCTAGGCAAAATAAAATGCGTAGGGCACTGCTAATATCTCCATTATCACTGGTATTTAAAAAAAAACACAAAAAACTTTCCCTTTGTGTCAAAATGACCCCAGGAGCCTTCAGATAAATTAGGGAGATATGGTGGCATCACACCTGTTTATGAGACACTTTCTTCAATGAATTCAATGCTTATAAAACATTTTCACAGAAAGAAATAGGGAGCTCAGTCTCCATGCCATTCATCAACAAACATTGATGCCGATTTGCTTGCAAGTACGTGATGGATGGATACTGCTGTCCAAGAAGGATCCTATTCATACCTTTCAGCTGTACAGGGAATAACTGGTAATCAATCAAGTGAAATTCAATTATTCATCAAAACCAAGAGCCTTTTCATCTTGTTTTTGAATTTGTATTATTTTAATGTTTTTTTCTGTATAAAGGTAAAATGATAGCCATGAATAGGTGAGGCTGTGTACTGAAATAACTTTGAATCAAGCCCTGAGAGTTTTAAAAATGTAAATATGAATGTCAATGTGCTAGTAATCATTGTTCCTCTTTCTCAAGGGAAAAAAATGAAATAAATCATTTTAGCTGCATGTAAAATGAAAATAAATATGCATTAATTTATATTGACTGTATCATGTTATTTACTAATACATTTAAACTATATATTCTGAATATTTATTATATGTCAAGTATTTTGTTTATGCTAAGATATAGTTCCACAATGTGTATGTTCTTTTAAAGTGATTTATGGAAACTGAGGGGAAAAAAAAGATTTTACTAAAGATTCTATCATATAGATATTTAAATGAGTTTATTTCCTCATGATCTCTGAATTGCTTGCAAGATATTCTGGGAAAACTAATCTCTTTTTAAAATATGAGATAATGCATACATCAAACTGAAGCAGAGTTTTTCATAGAGTAAGCCCTCAGTAAATGTTTGCAATTATTTTTGTTGGCATTAATATAATTGTATAATTAAATTACTAAAAAGAATTTCTTAACATCTGTTATTGTGCTGTTTTAATCTTTTTAAAATTAGTCACTTATAAAAGAATAGCTAAATAAATGTTGCAGGTACCTTATATAAATTATGCTGGATTTATTTTATGTTTACCTTTTTAACCTGATCACCATTGTGCATTTCATAAAACATTTAATTTCTTCCTTTGTTTACATTTGCTCCTGAACATCTCCTCTGACTTTTTTTTAATCATGCTACTTTAGGCCATGCTTAAACTGTCAACTTTTTACATATCTACCTTAATTAATTACCTCTGTCTCCATTGAGTGTTGAAGCACATGGTCTGTGTGGACTCTTAAGATCATTCAGTGTCTTCATTTATTCATGTGGAAGCATGAACAGAAGACATGAAGTGGTTCCTGCAGTGGACTTCGTTCATTAGATGTGAAAATCCTTTCAAAGTCACGTAACATCCCTATACATATTCAGAGCCACTTCTAATACACATACTGTAGACAAAGCAATAGAAATATTTTTTTTAATTAAGAAAAGTCCAAGCAATTATGTACCTTGTTTGGATTTCATTTGCACCTAGCAAAGAAAAATAAATTTTCACAAAACATTATGAAAATATTCTATATTTTATCTTCTCTAGATTTAATAATTATTAGAGGGTATGATATAAATTTCTGTGGTGATAAACACAGTGATAGATGATAATTTACAAAGACAATAGACGCCTAGATATCAAAGTGCTAAAAAACGAAGATGAAATGTATGTCAAGGACTGGCTTAATCGTAACGTTTGAGAAGACAGTCTTGAAAAACAGCTCAGAAATAAACGGATTTGTTTTAGTGTTTTTAATTACAAAAGTAGCTCCTGTAAAATTCCAAAATTTTAAAAGAAACCTAAAAGTCTCCTTTAAGCTCTACTGCATTCTAGTTATCTTTGGGTCTCCCCACTTTTTGTTTTATGTTTCAAGTAAAAAGGATAAACTATCTCAGTACAACTACCGCTCTCCGAAAAGTGTATATTAATCAGCAATTTATGTCCATCTCATTTATCCATTCTTTTTATTCAATTTATTGAGGTATAATTGACAATACAATTGCTTGTGTTTTAGGTATACAACTTTGATGTTTTGATATAAGTATAGATTGTGAAATGATCACTACAATTAAGTTAATTAACATAGTTCACCTTTCATAGTTTTCATTTTCTTTTTTATTCTTGTGGTGAGATGACAAGATCTACCCTTCTCCATGCTGTCCGTAGATCTCTAGAACTTATGCATCATGCATAGCTGGAACTCTGTACCCTTCAACCAACAGCTCCCCTTTATCCCTCCCCTAGTCCCTGGCTACCAGCATTCTACTCTCTATTTCCATGTATTTAATATTTTAGTTTTCACAAATAAGGAAACTCATACAGTATTTTTCTTTCTGAGTCTGGTTTCTTGCATTCCAAGTTCATCCATATTGTCATAAATGACAGGATTTATTTCTTCTTTTATGGCTGAATACCACATTTCTTAAAAACTACTCACCGTTACTGGATTAAAAAATGTGGTACATATACACGATGGAATACTACGCAGCCATAAAAAAGAACAAAATCGTGAATTTCGCAGCAACCTGGATGGAACTGGAATCTATAATACTGAGTGATCTTTCACAGCAACAAAGATCTGAGTATCAAATGTTCTCACGCATAAGTGGACCTTGAACATCTAATGTAATACTAAAAGAAAAGGATCGACAGTGGTGGGAATCTATGGGGCGGGACAGGGAGGGCAAGGGTGGTGGGATTAATGGTAGTCAATATCTGTCTGGGGACAGGGGAGCACCCCTTATCAACAAGGGTGCCTGAATGATGCATATTTGTATACCTAACCCTTAACCGTACCCCACAATTTTAAAATAAATATGTTAAAAAAAAACTACTCACCATTGATAGGCACAGGCTGCTTCCATATCTTGACTACTGTGAATAATACTACAATAAGTATGAGAGTGCATGTTTTACACCTCTCTATGAGGTGCTGATTTCATTTCTGTTGACTATACACCCAATGGAGAGGTGTATTGCTGGATCATATGATACTTCTATTTATTAATTTTTGAGAAACCTCTATACTGTTTTTATAGTGATGAGTAATTTACATATTCGTTGTAGAAGCATTCCCTTCTCTGCATCCTCACCAACATTTATCTTCTGCCTTTTTGAGACTAGCCATTTGAATAGATGTAAGGCGATATCTCATTGTAGTTTCCATGGAATTTCCCTCCTGATTTGTGAAATTGAACACATTTTGATATGTCTTATAACCATTTGTATGTTTTCTTTTGATAATTTTCTATTCAGTTCCTTTTTCTATTTTTTTCATCGACTTATTTGTTTTGTTATTGTTGCTGTCATTAAATTGTATGAGTTTCTTATATATTTTGGATATTAACTACTTATAAGATATATGGCTTGCAAATATTTTCACCTTTTAATAGCATGTTCCCTCCATTAATTGCTTCCTTTGCTGTGCAGAAGCCTTTTTTTGAGTCAGATACGATCTCATCATTCATCCACTTTTTAATTTTCTTCTAGTTTTCTACCCAATATACTTTAAAAAGGTGAGTCAAAATTAATTCCAAGTCAACTGCTGTAATATCAATATCTTTCCTGAACTCTTTCAGTCTGTTTCCAACCTTCTGCTGGACATTGCCACTTAGATAAATGCCCCAGACACCACAATGTCCCTTTACTATTTGCTGCTTTTCCTAGAGGGCATACCTTTCAGTCACGGATGCAGAAAAGCTGAAGTCATTTTTATAGTCTCTCTCACATTTACCACATTTCATCAGTCACCAAATCCTCATTATTTCTGTCACAGATTCCACAGTTTTTCTCTTATGTTGATCCCTCTTTTCCACTCTTACAACTTCTGTCCTCATTTAGACAATTTTTTTTTCTTGGACTATTACAATAAGCTTTTTATATGTACCATCTTTATATTAGGCTCTTTGGAAATTAATATCCCACACCACATTTAAAATATTTTTCTAATATGTATATATGTAATATAGTCATGTACATATAATGTCATATATGTTATGCCATATATATGACATTTCCTGTTTAAAATAAAACAAAACTATAACTTCCAAAATTCTTTTCTTATCTTCTTCAAATTCACCCATACAGGATACACAATCACACCTCCATGTTATTCTTTCTGACTGGGAGTACTTTAACCACATTTTTTAAACAAAGAAATAAAAAATCAGGCTCTCTTTTCCAAACCAGCTTCACTTTGATACACAGAATGAATCATGCACTGATCTATGTTCTCACAGACCTGTTCTGATTCTTGATCACAGGAACTAGACACAATGTACTCTCCTCCATGTTTACTTGGTCTCCCTAACTCTATTCTCCCATCATTTCTGGGCAACAGATACTTTACACATGTGTACATATTCTTCTCCATATCTCAGGTGCACAGGAGTCGCCCAGCTCACATCATGCAGAGACTAACTTTGTGAATAAGTAAGCATCATGTATAAAGTGTTTTATGTAACACATAATTCTATATTGTTAGTTTTAGTCATTTATAAAGAATTTCCTTAAGTGAGATCAACGATGTAAATGTTGCTAAGTTGTTTCTGCAGGTCGTTGTTCCTGGATAGGTATATCTATAAAGCAAACATCTTTTTAAATAGACACCCCTGTTTGTATACCCTATGGGAAAATTGTTCAGAAACACCCTGCGGACACAGAGAACAAAAAATGGACATGTAAAATCTAGAATCCCAAACCATTGCTTGTTCTTCCTTTTAGGTTAGATGGTTATAGTAAATATCAAGTGTACTAAAAATTTAAGACACCATGTACAATAAGTAATTAGAGCATATCACTTGTTGAGTAAATTTACTTCTAGAATCTGGGAAAGTATTACAAATCTGAAGATGCATTGTGCCTATGAATTCAAGGAGAGCATATACAGTACATAAAATCCGTCTGTTGTTTCTTTTTTAGGTTGGTTTATTTTAAGATAACTTAATTGCCATGGATACTTTACCATAACATTTTAAAATATCTAATCTTTGAGAATACTTTAAAGTTCAGCAGGTGTCGTTTTTTATTTTGTTTCATTTTCGTAAAACAGAGACACTGGGAAAGAAGGCTATGCATTACCATACCCATTTTCCAGATGAGGAATGAGAAGAACAGAAGTGTTTGTCTTAGATCACCAGAGAAATGGTAGAGATTCTAAATCTACTTTAAGATTAGTTCTACTTCATTAAACATTGACTTCTCAGCAGTTATAAGTGCATGCCACAGGCATAATTTTAGTGATAAGATCTTCAGTTCTAACTACCTTTGCGTGTTGTATGCATAAATGTATTTATTGTAAATCTCTAACATACCTAGCTATAGTATGAAAAACTGAACTGGCAGGAACTAAGCTACCAGTCATATCAGTATTTGTATTCTAAATAAGGGAACATAGGTGAGATCAAAACCAATGCCTTCTGTGTTAATTTTCCATGGCTGCCATGACAAATGACCACAAACTTAGAGGCTTAGAACAGTAACAATTTATTATCTTAAAATTCTGGAGGTCAGAAATCTGGAAGGGATCATATTGGACTAAAAATCAGTATATCTGTGGGGCTACATTTCTTTCTGGTAGCCCTATGGGAGAATATTTTCAGCCCCTAGAGGCCACCTTCTTCCTGGCTTCATGGCTCCCTACAGCCATCTTCTAAGATGGCAGTATTGCATCTCTTTGTACCTGTTATTTCATAGTCCCTTCTCCCTCTTCTACCACAACTGGTAAAAGTTATTTGCTTTTACAGATGCATGTGATTACGTTAGGCCCATCTGTATAATTCTCCCTGTCTCAGGGATTTAACCTTAATCATATCTTCAAAATCCTTTTTGCCATGTAAAGTAACATATTCACAGGTTCCAGGGATTAGAAAGGGGACAACTCTGTGGGACCATAATCCCATCTATTGTGACTTCTTATTAAAATAGATGAAAAGATAGCTTGAGGGAAATGGAAAAGTTAAAAGCACTGTATAGAAGAGGTGGTCAACAGAACTTTCATTTTTGACTTTGATATTAGATCAAGAGAGGTTCAACTTAAGAATAAGTTTCAGATTAATTGTATAGTCAATATCATATTAGGGGAAGAAAAGTTATACAAAATAACCATTTTAATAGCACCTACTCTTAGGGAAATGTCTATCAATATTATTAAAGTTCTATTCCAATCTTACAATTGATATTTAGGGAGTCTGTTAAAAGTGCACATCTTCAGATTTTACCCACCACATATGCTGACAGTAGCCTTTTGATGGAGATTATATGTCAGCTTTTTAGCAAACACATAGGGTGGTTCTGATGTCTGATTCCATTTACTGCCACACTGCAAGAAATGCTGCAGTGGTGATTATTTATATAGTGCTGGGGCTAGAAGAGCTGGATCACTCTCACTGGTATTTGAACCTCTGACTCCAGAGAACATTTATCATTCAAAATTGACATGTTGTAGGCAGTAACACAAAATGGAATTTTAATTGAGGGTGAATGGGATAATGGGGGCTTATGAAAATATATTTTAAAAATAAGTTACTACAGTTCTTGTGCAATTTCAGGACTGCATACAACTAAGATGAGTTAAATAACCATGAGTTTTGTTTTGTTTTTATTTGAAAGACAGTTATTGATTGCCCAATATACAAATAAAACTGGGCCAGATGCCATGGGAGGATCAAACGAGTATTCTCAGTAGTCATACCTTTCTAATTTAGAAAGCATATTCGATCTTATCCATTCTACTTCAAAGCTGAGGAAAAAATAATTTCTCCATGTGAATAAAAATGAAGGTAATAAGACTCATAAGTTAGCAAAGAAAATATTTATCTTAATATAACTGTATTCTGCCTACTATAAATATAATAAAAAGCAAAGGGCACTTTCTGACGCTAATGTTAAAGCCTAACTACAGGGCTTTCCCAGGCCATCAAATCCAGTGAACCCAGAAGAAACAAATTAACTTTGTAACATAAAATTGAGCCCATTTTCCAAAGCAAAGTTGGGTATTGATTGGTGTTGCCAATGATAATGCCATCTTCAAAGCCAAATTGATTCTTATTTTGTCTTGCCACATTTGCACTTGTCATTTTAACCCCCAATTGCAGCCATACCAGCAGATCATCTGTGAGTACTGTAGGAAATGATATGTTGTTTAATTTAGAGGTTCAGTATTTGGAAAATGAAGCTAAATCCCCCCCCTTTTTTTACTTCAATCTAAAAATTGCAATTCTGTTATTTATTAACTACCAGCATTTATTAATTTATTCTTAGACTATGTCACATATTTTCATAGAGCCAAATTGAACTTTCCAATTTTGAAATCAGATTGGATAATTCAATTAACTTCTCTGATTAAACCATTCAGATCTATCTCCCATGTTCCTGAACTCTAACCTGAATGTGACTGAAAAGTCTACTTTGCCTGACTTCTACTTGCCTTTTCAGTTTCACTGCATACTACTTGCCTCCACCCACCTATCTCATGTTCTCATAAGTTCAATGCAATGTATCATCTTACCTATCTCACTGCATTGCACCTGCCCGCATTGTCCCTACATCCTGCATCTGTTGAAGGGAGAGCCCAAGAAGAAATTAACTGAAAAGGTACTGTCCACGGTGCTGAAAACACAGTTGACTAAATACCTGGCTGATAGCTCACAAAATAATGAGAGAGAGAGAGAGAGAGAGTAACATATAATGTGGTAAGATCTTAAATAGTGGTATGATAAAGCACTATAAATACGTGAAAGAGGGTGTGCAAATTCAGATCAGTGTGCAAATTCAGTTCAAATTGAAGCCAAAATGTAAAACCAGATTGAATCCCCTTTGAAACTGATGTCAAGAAGGTAGATTTCTTTTCTCCATTAAAAATAAACACCTTTGCTGTTTACTTCTTCTTTCTGTAAAACTTGAAAAGAGCTTTTATTCATTCAGTAGGAATTTTATGAGGCATGACAAGGTAGTAGCTCATAATTTACAGCTCTCATTTTTTTCCACATTCATTTCACATGAGATAACTCTATAATATTTATTTTTAAGTTTCCCATTTTACTTAAAAATAACTCGGGCATTTAATTAACATTTTCTTAATTAAATTAAAAGTAACAATATTAAAAATCAAATGTGCATAAAATATCTGTTATTAAATTTAGACATTTTATTACTGATGAGACTATTTTAAAAATTAGTCATATCAGTTATAAGCTCAACTGAATATAGTGTTAAAGTCAAACATTTTAAAAAGGAGAATTGTGTCTAATATTTTTTTTCTACTTAAATAGTGCCACCTTTATTGTACTTTGTGCTTTACATGTCTCAGTTAATACAACAATCTTTTAAGGTAGGTACAACTATTGCTACAGACAATACTAAACATACATTTTATAAATAACTTCTGGTACTTTGAATGCTGCAAAGACTATGCTAAAAACTCCATTTAAGTATTAATTCACAATGCTCATTAAATGTTTGCACTTTCTGACTTTGACACAAGATTCATTTTAGCATTATAGTTCATTTTGAAGTAATGGCCTCCAGTTACTCTGTACTTATCAACACGTATCTTCATGGAGGTTTTTCACCTTTTGTATGTGAAAATATGATCTTGACCTCAGAACATAGGATCTAGACCACTTCTTGTACACAGGGATGAGATGCAACTAGTGCTAGTGTGTCTAATATTTTTAAATGCATGTGAATCTTAATGTGTTTCTGGATGTTTTCTAATGTACTGGGGATCAAAGACAAAAATTCTAAACAACCATTTATATGTGTAATCATTTTATAATTAGAGTAGAATTTATTACTTACATGCAGCATATATAAAGCATGAAGAATGTGTAAATGTATGTGGAATTCGGTAGTGAGCATTTTAAAGATTTACTTCTTCTATTTAATAATGAAACATTCTACCAATCTATTACAATCATGTTTATGAAACGTGTATATATTTCATTTTGATAGTCTGCGTAGTCCATGGTGTATTAACATTTTGCCACGTGAGTAAATCAGTTTTGTAATGAATTTTATCAATGTTTCATTAAGGATCAGCTTTACAAAGTAGATGATTTATGTGTGAGAGTTGCAGGGAATGGGTGATTTTAAGTTTATTCAAATAGTCAATTTTAGGTCTCTATAACATAACAACAACTAGATGATTTAGAAATCTATCTGCCTTACCAAGATTTTTGGCATTGGCTTAGTTAAAAGGAAAACAATGAGCAGAGAACCTATAAAGATAGCAGTAACTCTGTGACCAAATACAAGCTACATTAGAATGCAGTCATTGATAAAAATCATGAAGTTCTATGTGCTGTGTGACATGACTTTAATTTACTAAAAAAAATTGAAATTGTCCACATAGGCAGTAAATCCAATTATCCTAGCATCTCCATTAAGATGTGTGCTATTTTAGATGCCTATACACATTGTACTATCATAGTTATTACCATTGGGAATTAAGCATGTGCATTCAAAGGAAAACCTACGTTCTACTTTTAAGGGAGACCATTGCAGGAAGAAAATGGAAGCTTACGTTAGTGTCAGTATCTTGAAATATAAAACAAACCTTTTACTCCATGAAGAATAAAACAAATGCTAATTCCAGCAAGAAGCTCAGTTGTAAAATCAAAACCTTAGTAGTGACAGCCCATCATCTTACAGATGAAAGTATTAACCTTCTCTTCTTAATCCTCAGAGACTTGTAAAGAGTTGAAGCTCTAAATGCCTATGTAAAAAGGGAAATCTCTGCATGGAGACTAGTTTTAAAGTACTAAAAGAGCTCCTTGGGGGATATATTCTTACAGTAGCTGACAGGCAGAGGCTTCGTGTTCTTTTCAAGATTTTTATTATAGCTGAAACTCAGGAAAGGTAGTCAATTAATGGGACATGCTTTGAGTTGATTTCTACTTTCAAGTAATTAGATATGAATTGATGGTGACGTAGAGTAAATTCCCATGAAAAATTGTTTCCCTTTTGTGCTGGTGTTGTCTTTGTAAAAGACTATCAAATATTCATTTATATGAAAAAGTAGAAAATTTTGTGTGATTTTGTGACCTAGTTTAATTCCTAACTGAAATCTTCTGCCCATTTTTAATTCCATAAAAAATTTAATTACTTGAGCCATCTGCTTATTGATGTGGTCAAAGAATAATAGTTTCAAACATTTAAAATTCAAAGCACAGTTTATTTACCAGACGATTTAATAAGCTAATTGCCAGCTTTAGATTTCCTTTCTCGCTTAATTTTTCATAGGAAATTTTAAGATAAAATAACTTGATGCTTAAAAAGTTCATCTCAAGTGACACATTTTTTTCCAGTTGGAATTCAATTTAGTGTCTTTGACCTATTTTCTTAGGAACAAGATCGACAAGGATCATCAAACATGAGAGTCATTATCCAATTAATCTCAGTGTTTCCTGTAATCTTGATCTCAGAAAACCTCTGTGTCTGTAATGCTTGATTGCCTATAATCATTGGTAGAAATAGCTTACCATGTGCCGTCTTTTAATCTTTTAGAATCCAAATACCCTTTTTAAAGTTGGGGGATCGTATCTTTTTTAGCAAATATTAGAATCTCCTAAATTACATATTCTGATATTTATACTACTTTAATTATCTCATTTAAAATATGAGAAATATAGATGTATTCCAGATATCTTGAGTCCTTCATTTTTTCTTAGTCTGGCTATAGTGATTTCAGGGATATAGTTAGTTTATTCACAAAACATTATTGGTGTTCTTTGATCCTTGTTAGCCTTCTCAAGCACATAAATCTACTAATTTATTTAACAATTATTTAATAGACACTTGAGAACTTTGTAAAATATGTTTGTCACAGCAATGTTAATAAATAAAATAATGTTCTTTTTTAAATGTAGTATACAACAAGGACTATTAAGTATTTTTTTAAAATAGGGAGAAGTAGGTTAGTGCTCCCACTACCAATTGAACTAGAAGTTGTTACAGGTAATTTATAAAGATATATGGTAACAAATAATGTAATTAAAATGCATGAATATCCCCTAGAAATCACCTGTTGATATCTTTCTAGAAAATACCTACACAATTACAGAGGAGGCAATTTCAGTATTTTACTTCAGAATTTGTTGTATTAGAGAAAACAAAGTAAGTCAAATGTTCTCCCATAAGAATGACTAAAAAAGCTAAACACAAACACAACCACACACACACACACACACACACACACACACACACACACACACATACACACACACAAGCTATTTTGTACTCATATACTGGAATACTATGCAACATTTTGAGTGAATAGGATAAAAGTCTATTTTGATTTATAAAACATATTTGATACCTCATATGTCAACAATTTTAAAAAATCAAGATATCTACAAGTGTATATATGTGTGGTTGTATGTGTGTAGATGCATTGGAAGAAGTCAGAAAATGTTTACATGATTGAATGACAGCAACTTGTAGAAAGAACAGGAAAAGCGGGTGGTGGTAGAAGTGAACTTTAGCGTTCTCTCTTATACGATAGTGTAATACTTGTGTAATTAAAAATCAACAGTAAAAATAAATTTAGTACGATGGACTCAATTATAAAAGCATGCACAATTTTACTACGAGTGAAGGACCGGAAGTGACTAAATCTGGGTCGCCCTAGAACAGGGAAATCGTTGGCATTACTGAATTCAAATGTATTCAGTAAGTCAATATATAGTACTCTCTGTGTTACCTTCAAAAGTGTGTGTTGCCAATTTATACCTTAATGCAAGTTTTGATGGAGAGGTGATGAAGGGTTGTTCTGCAGCTCTTCCATGGCAAAATTTCCCACAGTGCACAGTGTAATCTTGGAATTGGCATATACTGTTCCTTAGTCTGTTGTTTTCCTCTGAGGGAAAACCCTTCCTAATATTCTGGCTGCTGAAACTCTTCACCTCATTAACCCCTGTGCCTGTTGAACCTTGTACTAGGCATTGTGGGTGCCAAATGAGTCCAATACAACCCCAAATTCAAGGGACTTAATTCCTGAATGAGAAAGAGACAAGCTGACCCAGCCTTGGCCATTGAGTAAATGATGAGGTAGAAATGTGTAAGGAAGACAGTGACCACAAAGAAAACTTAAATTTACATGACAAAATGGGGAAAAAATCATTTAAAAAACTGATGTTTTAAGTGAGCTTTGAAAGGAGAAGTGGTTCTTTTTCTGGGACCTAAAGAATGGGACCAAATAGCCAGAGGGAAGATATTTTTAAAGCCACGGAAATTTCAAATATTTCAGTATTGCTAAAGAAGGGATGTCTTGGTGAGCAGAAGTACAGAGAAGGGAACGTTTCTCTTTGCATATTTGCTAGTGAATATTTTATTATGGCATATGTAAATAAATAGATTGCACAATTCACATGTTTCAATAAGAAAAATGTCTTCCATTTGCATAATCCATTTATGCTGATTATAGAATTTATAAACACAGAAGTAGCCCTATATGAGGTTATTGTCAAATAAATAAATACATGTGAAAAAATTTGTTAAGATAAATTTGCTTTCACTATTTTAAAAATAGTAGCAACCAAGTGACCAATCTCTTCCTCATTTTATTTATCTATAAAATAGTCACCCAGTTGATAATTGATATAAAAACTTAAGAACAAAGTTAATTTGTGCAATCTCTGTAACTCTGCTGTGCCCTCAGGTCAAATACAGGAAAGTCAGAAGTATACACTCTTGATATTTGTAACAGTAAACTGAGCAGATGGTTAGCCAGGCAAAAATAATTGAGGTAGCATTCTTCTAATTTTTTTTGCAACAGGAAACATTTGTAATGAACTGCATCTTCAGTTAATAAAAAATCCACAAATTAAGAGGTTGCCAAAAATGGAAAATAAATAATGCAATAGAACTAGGAATTTTTTCAAAAGAAATCTATAAATTCAAACAAAGAAGTAGTTTACCTATCTCCTCCCTAAACCAACCAACAAACAAACAAAAAAAGCAAAACTTCAATCAGAAACAGAAAGTGCTGGATAGTGTAATTGTCTTTTTCATATAATTTAGCCCACCACCTCTCAGTCTCTTCTCTCATGCCTAATGTTTTCTTTGAACTTAAAAAAATAACACAGTCATGCTGGAATTTTAGTCTAAACAAAAGATATTTGAATTAAGACCTGAGTGAGGAGAAGGAACTAGCCATGCAAAGATCTACAGAAAAAAAATTCTAGTTTCAGGAAACAGCAATCCCAAAAACCCAGTGTGGCTAATGTGCATACACAGTGAGGATATTCTTAAATGATAAGGTCACAGGATTGATAGACCGTGAAAGGACTTATGGACTATGATAAGGAAATTGAATGTGTCACACTATTATCCATGTTTATTTTTCTGTGTCTCCCGTAAGCCTGCCTGTATATTCCATGAGGACTGGAGACCATATCTCCACATATGTCACTGATGTTCAAGTGGTTCCTGACATAAAGTAGACACTGAAGAAACATTTGTTGGATAAGACAATAGAAAAGTAATGTATTTGTTTAATTTGGCACACCCATATATAACGCCTTTTCAAGCATGCACTTTTTAAAAATTCATACTCTATGTATCCATTGCTAGGAGGAAGCACTGTTTTAGCCAAGATTTGTATCACTAATAAGAACAAGAAAGTTCTTTATGTGTATATGTTATGACCATACTTAAGATAAATCTATTTCAGCATTGAATGTGCTATTTCTCATCTCGCTTAGAACCGTAATAGGCTTTACCCATTAACTTGATTGTTAGTAAGCAAGAATTTCAGAAGATTAAAGAGAGTGGCAATAGCTGAAAATTGTTCTCACTTGTTTCATTCATTCTAATTCTGTATTTAATTGGGGAAGCCAATGCTTTTTCATTTCAGTTGTCTATTCATAATCGTTGCCTTATGAAGGCAATATGATTTTTGACAGTTCATGTCAGCTGCACTGAATTTGTATTTGCATTTATTTAAGCAACTCTCAAAACCTGTTGCTGCTACATGAATCAGTCTATGTGTAGCCTTCAAAATTTACCTCTGAATTTCAGCTTCGGAAATTAATTTCTGAGTGTTTTTTCAAAAAAGCTTCTCATTGAAATTGCCATTCAGGTTGATTCAGTGAAGCACATCAAGAAATTATAACTAGATTAAACTCTGAATAAGTCATTCTGGGATAATTTTCTCAAATACCTTTAAGCTAAAAGCATATTATTTGCAGAGATAAATAAAATGAAGCTAATATTTAATCATAGAGGGTAATCTCCAAGGTTTTTCAGGATGGAGGGGTCATAAGTGAGGGGAGAATTATAGTTAATTTTCCCACTTGAAACATTTCCAAACCTAAATTAGAATGCCTTAGAAAATATACAAAAACTTTTTAGAGATTCCACTAAGAATATTCCGATTTAGTGGCTTTGTTGGAGTTCTCTAGAGAAACAGAACAAATAGGATATACATTATAGAAAAAGACTTTTATTTTAAGGATTTGCTCACATGACTGTGAAGACTAGAAAGTTCAAGATCTGCAGGGTGGGCTAGCAGGCTAGAGACTGAGGTAAGGACCAGTGTTGCAGTTCAAATCCAGAGATAGTATTCAAGCAGAATTCCTTCTTGCTCATGTCAGTCTTTGTTCTATTAAGTTGATCAGATGATGAGCACACAGTAGAGGAAAATTTGCTTTATTCAAGTCCAGCTTTAAAATGATTCTCAGAGAAATCATCCAGAATAATGCTTGACCAAATATCTGAGCACCTTGGCCCAGCCAAACTTAAACATACAATTAACTATCACAAGTCCACCCTATGTCAATTTGGCATACATAACACATTTTCTTAAACTGTATTTAATTTACAAGGAGTAGTTCTATTTGTTTAAAGTTTTCTGAAGTTAATGGTCTTTCCTTTTTAATAATTGGGAAGCAGCACTTGAAAGTAAAAAAAAAAAAAAAAAAAGTCTTCAATTAGAAGCTCCTAAGAAAACATCCACGTATCACACATTACCCAAATATCTAAATTTCTAAGGCAGAAGCTCTATGAGGTCAGGTATCTTGTCTGGCTCATTACTAAATCTCATTGTCTGGTGCTGCACCATCCAATGTGGTGACTATGAGTCACGCATAATTATTAAGCACTTGAAATGTAACTAGTCTGGATTGAGATGCACTCTAAATAAAACTTATGCACAAAATTTTGAAAACAGCACAAAAAAGTAATGTAAAATATCTCATTGGCAAATTTTGTTCTGATTACATGTTGTACACAAAATTTTGTATTTATGTAATTAAAAATATATATTATTACAAACAAACTTTTTTTGCTTTGCTATGACTATTAGAAAATTTCAAACTTCGCGTGTGATTCACATCTTATTTCTATTGGACAGTGCTGGTCTAGCCTATAGTTGACACTCAATAAATATTTGTTGGAGCAATCCTGAATAAATTTTTTTCTTCTTTTTGTTGTGAGATGGTGTGTTGTTATGTGGTTCAGGTTGGAGTGTAGTGGCTATTCACAGACACAATGATAGCACACTGCAGTCCCAAACTTCCGGCCTTAAGTGATCCTCCTGTCTTATGTCTTAGCTTCTTGAGGAGATAGGACTACAGGAGCATACCACCACCCCCCAGTGAATTTGTTTTCTTTTCTAGAAATGAGGGTCTCACTGTGTTACCCAGGCTGGTCCAAACTTCTGGACTCAAGCAGTTCTCCTGCCTCATCCTCCCAAGAAGCTACAGGTATACACCATCGCGCTCAGATCTAAATATCTTTCTTATAAATTATTGCTCTATTATTTCCCCTGAGGAAAAGATGATGATGGAAACCAGAACTGATATAAGTCAAGTTTTCAAAAGTGTGGTCATTTGTGTTCCTTTATTAGGTTCAAAAGGTACTACTTAAGGTTCAACTACTTAGCAGTGAGATTTAAGAAGACAGCAAACAACTCATTTCTTGGATAGAGGTATGTGGTCAGCCCTACTCCTGCTTAAATTTCAACTGTGGGCATTACCCAATCCTGTGCTAGGAGAGAAGTCATGCTTAGATTTTTGTTGTTTCCCACTCTTACTTTAACCCAGTGCTCAGATGGTAGCTGAGATGATTAATTAAGCAACCCTACAAATAGAAGAAGAGCAGAACTTGGAACCCCAATACCAATCTCTAGGAAATGACAGTTACCTTCATAGTGATAAATGATCTGAACCAGAGATGCAGTTGTCTTTAACAAAAACCATATGCTTGACACGATGATGTATATTCCTGGTGTGAGCAATGACAAAACCTTCCCCCGTCATATAAAAAATATTCCATAAGCCATCTATTATTTTTGATAGGTCAAATACATTCTTCTCAGAGGGAGAAAAAAATCTATCCTCTAATATTAATTGTGCCTGTGAAATCCATAACCCATTTTTAATAATGGTGAGTGTAGACTTTTCTAGTCTTTAAACTGTAAGGAATTAAGCTGCCTAACTAAGGTTATAGCATTTAAGATGGAATATAAGTGTACGGAATAAGAAAATCAATGTTTTTTTTCTCTGTGTACATTAAAATGTGTAGCGATTTTTAACATGTTTATTTCAAATATATTTAACAACAATTATACTTTAAATTTGAACGACAATTTTCAAAAAAATTCTTGTACATGATAGCCCTTAAAATAATGTGATATCAATGAATATTTATCAACTAATATTTTTCTCTGCTCACACCCAGAATTACTCAAAGACAGCAAATACCTGATCTTTTGACACCTAAAAAATCTGTTTTTGTAAATTAAAAGATGCATAAAAACAGAAAAAATTTACTTACATGTAGAGCTGAGCTTAAAATTAAGACTTCTAAAAGCCAAATGAATGCTTTTCCAGTATAAAATAACATTTACCCACTTTCTAGAAATTCCTCAGGTTTTAATTTATGAAGCAATTATGAAAGATTTTCATTAAATAATCTATATATATAATATTTTATTTCAGTTGCTATTCATAGAAAAATCTATTATTTCCTACTACTTATCTGGTGTGAAAAATTAAAAGTTTTAAAAATGTGTATAAAAAAAGAACTGGAGTGACTTTTATCACCTTTAGCAAATAATAGTCAATGCATTTATTTGACTATTTGAGCATAAAGCTGGTCCATGCAAGGCTGTTCAATACAATACCCTTATGACAATAGCGAGAGAGGGAAAAACTGAAGTCGTAAAGGAAAGAGATAAAATGGAGAAAGGAGAAGATACAAAAGAAATGGAAATAAATACATATTCTCAGTGTAAGGGAATGCCAAGCATGTCAAGGGGAGACTAGTGTCAGAAATATGATAGGTTTTGTGTCTTCAAGATATTCTTAGCATACAAATATTATCAATGATATTGAAGAGATGGAAAACAGAAGGAAGATAGTTTGTCCATAACTACACCAGGTATCAGTAACAACTATATATAACTCTAATGTACTGTGTCACAGTCATATTTTTGGATGAATGAGTTTGATTTCATTTCAATTGCTAAAATAAAATTAGCTGAGGATTACATAGAATTAGTGTGACCACATTAAAAGAAAAAAAATTTTGAGTGGTTTTCTTTTCTGAGTAAAAAATCGGTAAATAATGTAACAGAAAAAAAAACTAGTTCCTCAATCTTACCTGAATGGAGAAGAAAAATAATTTGGCTTAAATAAACTATTCTAAATGTGGGCATTTGGGAGGAGGTATTTTTTTTTGAAATTTTTAATATTGGATAAACTGATGCATCAGTATTTTTTAATGCAGTCGAACACAGTGTATTGGTTAATTTTCCCTTAAGGAAAGTGGATTTTAAAAATTTCTCTATCTTACCAGCTTTCATTTTATAGATTACTTAACAGTATTTGATTTTTGTCCATAACTGGTATGAAGATTTTGGTTTTGAATAACTGTTTGCATTAATTCCTCTTGTGGATAAAAATGTAATCTTACTTGGCTTTGGATAAAAATGGAAATATATTTCTGGTATGTCTCGGTAGTGGCATCTATGATTAATTAGCCCACCTATGTATCAATTATTTGTAACCTGGATTTCTTTGGGTCAGAGAGAGGAGATAAAGGAAGGGGGAAGGGAGGGAGGAAAAGGACAGAAGAAGGGAGGGGGAGAGGGCGGAAGGAAATTTTTAAAAAACACTTCTTCTTCCCATGCACCCAGAAGACTGATACATGCCCACCAAATGCAGCCTCTCTTCTGAAACGAATGGCACTTCATCAAAGTTAAATTCTTAGCCAAAGTTTTAATTCTCACAATAAAATATAAACATTAAATAATTTTGTGCCCCAAATTACTAGACTTTGTCCCTGGCTTGAAAACACTGCCAAATTGACTCTGTGCCTACACCAGAATATTATTACATTAAAGTTTATGGAATTGCCATTTTTAAGGGTAAGACTCTTCAACGTGATAGAATAATGATAGTAACTGAAGAATATACAAAGGTGACTAAGACACACAGTTGCTGCTAATAATTCTTAGTAATATAAAAGGGAGAAGATATGTGAAAATTTTTGATGTATATATGGTGTGGGTTACATGTGAAAGAACAGATAGGCAAGAATCTCAAAGTCAACAGTAGCCAGAACAGTAGTAAAGATCCATAAAATTTTAATACTGTTAAAATCTAGTATACAATAATAAGTCAGAAAAGTCACATAAACGTTCATAAATTAAAAAAAATTAGATAACGGTGTGGACAGAGGACAAAAGAGTAAAGAAGACACTCAAAATCAAGAAATAAAATTAAAACTATTATAAAGAAATGCAATGAAAGTCACAATGAAGATGATAGTAGAAGAAATTTTTAAATAGATTTGCATGTAGCTATCCAATTTGCCTAGTATCATTTGTTAAATAAGGTGTCCTTTTCCTAGTGTATGTTTTTGTCTACTTTGTCAAAGATCAGTTAGTTGCAGGTATTTGGGTTTATTTCTGGATTCTCTATTCTGTTCCACAGGTCTTTGGGTCTGTTTCAGTTACTACAGCCTCGTAGTATAATTTGAATATGGGTAATGTGATACTTCCAGCTTTGTTCTTTTTCCCTAGGATTTCTTTGGCTATTCTGGCCTCTTTGGGTTCCATATGAATTTAAAGGATTTTTTTTTTAAGTCTGTGAAAAATGGCATTGATAGTTTGATAGAAATTGTGTTGCAACTCGATCCTTATCTCTCACCATATTCAAAAATTAACTCAAGATGAATTAAAGACTTAAATATCAGACCTGAAACCATAAAAATTCTAGAGAAAAGCTTAGGAAAAAGTCTTTGAACATTGGACTAGGCAAAGAATTTATGGATAACACTCCAAAAGCAAATGCAACAAAACCAAAAAAAAAAAAAAGAGAGAGAGAAAGAGAGAGAGAGACTTAATTAAACTAAAAAGCTTCTGTACAGCAAAAAAAAAATAACCAACAGAGCAAAAGAGCAAAAAGGGAACCTACAGAATGGGAAAAGATATTTTCCAACTATACATCTAACATCATAAACACATCAAAAAACAACAGGTACTGGCAAGGGTGCAGAGAAAACTACCTTAGAAACCATATTAAAAAATTTTTTTAACTCAGTCTGTACTCCCGCGCCTTGGGAGGCTGAGGTGAGTGGATTGCCTGAGCTCGCGGGTTCGAGACCCGCCTGAGTAACTTGGCAAGACCTCATCTCTACAATAAATCAAAAATTAGCTGGGCATGGTAGCACGCACCTGTAGTTCCAGCTACCTGGAAGGCTGAGGCGGAAGGATCGCCGGAGCCCAGCAGGTGAGGCTGCGGTGGCCGAGAGCAGCCACTGCACTCCAGTCTGGGCGACAGAGTGAGACTCCAACTCAAAAAGAAAAAAAAAAACTTTTTTCAGAGATTCACTAAGAATAATCTGATTTAGCGGCTTTATTGGCATTCTCCAGAGAACCAGAACAAATAGGATATACATATATACAAAATGACATTTATTTTAAGGATTTGCTCACATGATTATGGAGACCAGAAAGTTTAAAATCTGCAGGTGGGCCTGCAGGCTGGAGACTGAGTAAAGACCAGTGCTGCTGTTCAAGTCCAGAGGTAGTATTCTGGCAGAAACCCTTCTTGCTTTTGTCAGTCTTTGTTCTATTAAGTTGATCAGATTATGAGCACATGATGGAGGACAATTTATTTTATTCAAGTTCGCCATTTAAAAAGTCAATCTCATCCAAAAAAGACTCTCAGAGAAACATCCAGAATAATGTTTGATCAAATGTCTGAGCACCTTGGTCCAACCAAATTCATACATAAAATTATAATAAGTCCATCCCATGCCAACTTGGCACACATATATTTTCTTAAATTGTATTTAATTTACAAGGAATAGTCCTATTTGTTTGCAGTTTTCTGAAGTTAATGGTATTTCCTTTTAAATATTTGGGAAGCAGCACTTAAAAGTAAAAAAAAAAGTCTTCAATTAGAAGCTCTACACCATTGGTGGGAGTACAAACTAGTTCAATTTCTATGGAAAAAGCATAGTAATTTTTAAAGGAACTAGAAGTCAGCCTTCCATCTGACCCAGCAATCCCTCTTCTGGGAATATACCTGGAGGAACTCAAATCATTCAAAAAAAATTGCATATGCATGTTTATTACCACACTATTCATAATACCAAAAATATGAAACCAACCCTGCTGCCCATTGAAAGTGAAGTGGATAAAGAAAATGTGGTACACATACATGATGTAATACTACATAATCATAAATAAGTAAGGATAAAATTATGGACTTCTGAGTAAACTGGATGGATTTAGAGTCCATTATATTCAGTGATCAATGACAGAAACGAAGGACTGAATACCACATGTCCGCAACCATAAGTGGGTCCTGAACATTTATCACAATACTATAAAACAGGGATCAGCAGTAGTGGGATATTGCCAGGAAAGGGGGGGTCACATGGTATCACTAAGAATACCTGATCCCACACCAGGGTATGAGGACCAGTCAGAGGCCCAGACGTCACCTGCATGTAGACTGCTTATGTACCTAATCCTGACTTTGTACCCCACATCCTTATAATAAAATAAAATAAACACACACACAACACAGCACAATGAGATATTACCTTATACCAGTCAGAACGGCCCTTATTAAAAAATTTGTAAAAATAAAAAAGATGTTGGTACAGATGCAGTGAAAAGGGAATGTTTGTATATTGTTGAGGGAGTGTAAATTAGTACAACCTCTGTGGAAACCGGTATGGAGAATTCCCAAAGAACTAAAAATAGATCTACATATGATTCAGCAGTTTTACTACTTGGTATCTACCCAAAGGAACAGAAATCATTATACAAAAAAGGCATGTGCTCTCTTATGTTCACGGCAGCACAATTCATAATTGCAAAGATTGAAATCAGCGTAATGTCCATTAACTGATTGGTGGATAATGAAAATGTGATATATTCATATACATAATTCTGTTTGGGGGCGGTCTCCCTCATATTTATCTGAGGATCTGGGTCCTTGGCTCCTAGGGATCTTAGAGCATAGTAAACAGTATAACAACTGTAGGTCAATGTTTATTATTATTATTAAATTTCTTGGTGTTTCTACTGTCAGATTCTACTGCCAGAGTACTATGTATTAAAGGCACAGTGTGATGTATTACTTGAAAGACACAAGTGTCAGGGGAGCACTTCTTGAGGAAAGGTTTTGTGAAGAAGGTGAAATATTATTTGGATCTTCAAATAGTTCTAGGTCTGGACACATCAAATGACTTGACAATTAGCTGGATGCAGGAAAGCTAGCCATTGAAGAACTAAGTTTCTGTCCTGGGAAATGAGAGTGCTATCTATGCACTAAAGCATCTTGGAGGGTAAGGTCATTCCCAGAAAGAAGGTGATCGTTCTGCTATAGCCACGTTGAAGGTGAGAGCTGTCACGCGGGCTCTGAGTATTGAGGAAACTAAGTGAGACAGAAGACACAGGATGCAGTAGACATTCTCAATCCCAGACACTCAATATCACTATAATCCATCATTTTCCCTTTAAAATGCCATAGAGTATAAACCGATTTTTACTGTTTCTATATATGTGTATAAAGTCATCTTTATAAAATCTTAGTTACCTTCATTTCCATCATCAACACCAATAAATGAGTTTGTTTTCAAACAAATCATTGTTTTTTGGTTGCTTTTTTAAAATTTATTTCCATTTTTGTTTGAGCTTCATGAGGACAAGGACAGTGTTCAGTTTGTTTCTGCTTTCCCAGCACAGTTCAGGTGTTTAGAAGGTACTTGTGGATGGAGTGTTGAGTGAATGTAGACACTTGGCGTGCCAAGAGCTCTACATGTGTGATGTGCTTTTTACCACCACTGTCATGATTATGTATTGACTGAGCCACGTTTATTTTTTATTTTTTTATAACTTTATTATGGAGATGTGGGCTACAAGCCAGAATTAGGTACATAAGTGATCTGCGTGCAGGTGAAGTTTGAGACTCCAACTAGTCCTCACTTCCCCTCGTTTAGTACCAGGTACCCCTTGTGTTGTTACATCCTTCCTCCCACTCGGTAGTGTATTGCGACTGCCAATCCCTCCCTTGTGCTATTGTCATTAACATTCAGGTCCCACTTATGAGTGACAACGTGGTGTTAGGTTCTTTGTTTCTGAGATGGATCACGACGTATGATTGCCTCCAACTCCATCCAACTTGCTGCAAAGTCCGTGATTTTGTCCTTCTTTATGGTCATGTAATACTCCATCTTGTATATGTTCCACATTTTCTTTATTCAGTTTACTTTCAATGGGCAGTAGGGTTAGTTCCGTGTTTCTACTATTGTGAATAGTGTGGCAATAAACATGCGTGTGGAGGTGTCTTTTTTGCAGAATGATTTATGCTCCTCCGGATATATTCCCAAAAGGAATAAATTATTCCTAGAAGGAATATAATACACTATTTTCCATATAGGCTGGACTGTTTTACACTCTCACCAATAGTGTAGAAGTGTCACCTCTTCTCTGCACCTGTGCCAGCATCTGCATCCACTGTTTTTTTATTTCTTAATGATGGCCATCCATATAGGAGCCAGGTGGTATCTCGACGTGGTTTTGATTTGCATTTTTCTGATGATTAGAGAGGCTGAGGATTTTTTCATGTACCTGTATTTATTGTCATTTGTCTTCTTTTGAGAAGTGTCTGTTCATATCCTTTGCCCATTTTTTAACAGGACTTTCCTCCCCCCCTTTTTTATTTGAGCTCCTTGTAGGTCCTGATTGTTCGGGGCTTTTGTGAGATACACAGTTAGCAAATGTTTTTCCTCATTCTGGGTGGTATCCCCATTCTCTTGATGGTTTTTACGTTTAGGTCTTTGATCCATTTATATTTGATATTTGCATATAGTGATAGGTAGGAGTCCAGTTTCATTCTTCTGCAAGTTGTCAACCAGTTTTCCCAGAAACATTTAAACATCTAAATAAGGTCTCCTCTCCCCAGAAATTGTTATTGATGACTTTGTTGAAAATGAGTTGGTTTAGAGATCGAGTTTTTGCTTCTGGAATCTCTGTACTATTGTGTTGGTCTATATGTCTATTCTTTAACTGGTACCAGGCTGTCTTGATTATTGTGGCCTTATATTAAAGTTTAAAGTCTAGGAGTATGATTCCTCCTGCTTTGTTTCTTTTGCTGAGGATTATTTTGGCTATTTGTGCTCCTTTTTGTTTCCATATGAATTTCTGTTCTGAGAAGAATGGTGTTGGTAATTTGATGGGTATCGCACTGAATCTGTTGATTGCCTTGGATAGGATGGACACCTTGACAATATTGATTCTTTCAGTCCATGAGCAAGAGATGTTTTTCCATTTGTTTGTGTCATGTTTGATTTCTTTCAACCATGTTTTATAATTCTCGTTGTAAAGGTCTTTCACTTCTCTAGTTAGGTAGATGCCAAGGTATTTCATTTTTTGTTTGGCTATTGTGAATGGGATTATGCTTTTTATTTGGTGCTCTGTTTGTTGGTGGTGTATACACATGCCTCTGTCCTTTGCACTTCGATTTTGTACACCCCTCTACATTTCTCCCTCATTTATATGGTAACTGGCACATTTCACAGATCTCCAGGGTCTCTAGAGAAGAGGAATAAGAAAAAAATGGCTAAAAATAAAGTGTAATAAAAAACTAATCCATACTTTCAAAATTTTACCAAAGTCATTTTTCAGTTTCAAAAAGATATTGACAGACTGTCTTGGGTTTTCAAGGTAGAGGATATTGTCCGTAAAGAGGGATATCTTGCCGGGCTCGGTGGCTCAGCCTGTAATCCCGCGCCTTTGGGAGGCTGACGTAAGTGGATTGCCTGAGCCCGCGGGTTCAAGATCCTCCTGGGCAACTTGGCGAGACCTCATCTCTACAATAAATCAAAAAATCAGCCAGGCATGGTAGCACACACCTGTAATTCCGGCTACTCGGAAGGCTGAGGCGGAAGGATCACCGGAGCCCAGTAAGTCGAGGCTGCGGTGGCCAGGAGCGGGTGACAGAGTGAGACTCCAACTCAAAAAAAAAAAAAGAGGGATGGCTTAACTTCCTCTTGCCCTATTTGAATACCCATGATGTCCTTCTCTGCCTGATTGCTCTAGCAATGGCTCCCAGCGATATGTTAAACAGGAAGGGGTAAGAGTGAGCTACCTTGGCTTGTTCCAGTTGGAGAATATTTCCAACTTCTGTCCACTGAGTAATTTGTTGGCATGGTTTATTTACTATTTTAAGGAATGTTTCTTCTATGCCTAGGTATTCAAGGGTGTTTATCAAAAAGGGATGTTGGATTTTGTTGAAAACTTTTTATATGTTTAACGATATTATCATGTGGTTCTTGCTTTTACATTTGTTAATGTACTGAATTACGTTTATAGTCTTGGGGGATGTTGAAACAGCCCTGTATCCCAGGAATGAATCCTTCTTGGTCATGATGGATGATTCTTGAATTGTGTTATTAGATCTGATTTGTTAGAATCTTATTGAGAATTTTTGCATCTATATTCATCAAGGAGATTGACCTGTAATTAACTTTCCTTGTTGCGTCTTTGCCAGGTTTGGGTATCAGTGTGATGTTAACTTCATAAAAATGATTTGGGGAGAGTTCCATCTTTCTCGATTGTCCAGAATATTTTTTTTATAATATTGGTATCTGTTTCTCCTGGTATGTTTTGTAGAATTCAACTGGAATGCCATCTGGTCCAGGGCTTTTCTGTAGGTAGATTTTTTTTTTTAATGATGGAGTAGATTTCCTGGATTGTTGTTGGTCTGTTTAGGGTTTCAATTTTAAAGAAATAAAGTTTTTAATCACCATTCAAGAATGATTTCATATATAGTCCCAAGTAGATAACAAGAAACTGTGGCCGTATGAGGAAACTAGGTTTATTTCCATCTAAAATTCAGATGTTCTCCCCTCGTCATTGTCCTTCTCCTCCTCCTCCTCCTCTTCTTTTCTTTTTCATCTTTCTTCTTTCTCTCTTCTTCTTCTTATCTCCCCCCCTCCTTCCTCTCTCTCTACCTTTCTCCTTCCTTAATCTGGTCACTGGCACATTTCCCAGATCTTCAAAGTCTCTAGAAAAGAGAATGAAAAAGATAGGTGAAAAATAAAGTGGAATAGAAAACTAAACCATGCTTTCATTAATATGTATGAAGCCGTTAATTTGCAACAAGATTGTGTTAAGTGCTGTCAAATCAAGGGTTGATGAAATAGTGAGTCATGGCTGGGCCTGCTGGCTCAGCCTGTAATCCCAGCACTTTGAGAGGCCGAGGTGAGAGGATTGTCTGAGCCCAGGGGTTTGAGACCAGCCTGGACAACTTGGTGAGATTTCATCTCTACAATAAATCACACACACACAAAAAAATGTAGCTGGACATGGTGGCATGCATATGTAGTTCCAGCTACTTGGAAGGCTGAGGTAGAAGGATCACCTAAGCCCAGCAGGTCGAGGTTATGGTGGCCATGAGTGTGCCGCTGCACTCCAACCTAAGCAACAAAAGTGAGACTCTAACTCAAAAAAAAAAAAGAAAGAAAAAAGAAATAGTGAGTCACATTCTCAAGATGCCTGCAATTCATTCAACATTCCTTCAACACAGATGCCTTGAACTCATCTGTTATGAGAAAGAGGCTCTGTTAGCAGAGAGATATTTAACACACTCTATACAGATGATACATTCTCAGCAGAGATAGTAGTGTTAGGGAAAAACGTCTGAGATGCTATTTATATCAGGGGGATCTGACCTAGTTAACGGGATCAGGGAAGATGTTTCCAATGAGGAGACATATAAGCTGATGCCTAAAGAATGACTTATCTGGTAAATAAACTGGAGGAAGAATATTCTGAGCAGATAGACAGCAAGCACCAAAGAGTGAGAGAATGGATAGGAAAAAGAGATAGAAGACAAATGCTGTATTTACCCTTAAAAATGACATTAAACAAAATTATATTATTGGCTGTTTTAAGTCGATACATCTATTTTATAATGAAGATGTCACCTTTAAAAATTATTCACGACCCTCATTATTTGAAAGGGGCTCCAAGGAGAGATGGAATTTGATGAAGTTGACGAAATTGTAATTGGACAAAGGGAAAATGCATTACAATAGAGGACAGCAATTTTGCTGTCTTTTAAGAGACAATAAAATGCTCAAATGGCCTTTATCCAAACCCTTTGTTTTATCCAAACCCTTTGCCTGTTCTCTGATACAAAAATTTAAGACTGCGCACCCTATTGAAAAGCAGATACCCCAGAAAAGTATGGCGGGTTGTATGCATTCTTTCTGATGTTTTTTATGACTCAGAACTTGTACTCTCAGTTCTATTATAAAACTATATGATAGTGAATTGAACTGAATTCTGGATAAAATTATACCAGCCTCCTAAATCCTCTGTGAAATAATTATTTTCTTAAAAAGAGTACATATTTGATTGACCAGGTATTACTATCATTTACAGAATTAAATGGTAATAGACACCAAAAGAGAACCACCTTTGAATACAAGGTTTTTCAAAAACATTGAACGGGACATTTAGCTTTCTAATTCAAACAGTTGATATAGTTATAACTTTATTTTGATTTTTTTCTCTCTCCTATTTTTTAGTGTCAGCAAGCCATGGATTATAATCCCTCTAATGTGGTCAACCTAGAACTTTGTGATTCAGAGTCCAGCCTCCCTGGCAACTGACTTGTGCAGTGTAGGGCCTTATGGCACTGTGATCGGCACAGTTATTATTTTGAAGCATAGTTCATCTCCGTTGAAAAGCCATAGAGTAAACTGACCCTGAACATTATTATAATACTATAAGAAAGGGATTGGCAGTAGCAGGACACTGCCAGGGAAGAGGGAAGACACATAACATCAATAAGGGTACCCACTAAGTGTGATGACTTCTTATGTCCCTAAATTGTATCCCACATCTTTAAAAAAAAGAAAGAAAAGCCACCAAGTTCCTTCTCACAGTGTCTGAGCCACAAGTTTATAATTACTGCTTATCCTTACACCTTGGCTAACTCCCTTATCTAAGACCACCTTCTGCTACTTTTGAAAGGACCCTAGATTCATCATATTGCATTCTTCCTTAGTGCCTATACTGACATAGTTTTATCTTCCAAAGTCACAAATAGAAAGATTGAGAGAGAAAAAAAATGCAATGTCTCTATCCCTCTTGATGCTATAAATTTCTGCCCCATCAGAAACGGAAAATACCTTGATTATCAAGGAAACTCCCACTGCTCCTTCTTAAGCAAATTTAGCCTTCTCTTTATACTGTGTTTAATACAGTTTCCATTATTTTCCTTAACTCAACCCGTATTCACTTGCTCACACAATCTACTCAATTTTATTTAAGGAGCTAAAAGTATTTGGAAAAATTTAATATTTGAGTGGTCTGCAATGTGTATGAGGTCAAGTTGCTTTGTATGGCTTAATTTTTTGTTTTTGTTTTTGTTTTAATTGGATTCTTACTCTGTCATACAGTCCCGAGTGCAGTGGCATGATCACCGCTCACCGCAGCCTCAATCTCTGGGCTCAGGCGATCCTTCCACCTCACCCTCCCCGGTAGCTGGAACTACAGGCATGTGCCATCATGCCAGGCAAATATATATATATATTTTTTTTTTTGTAGAGACAAGGTCTCACTATGCTGCCAAAGTTGGTCTGGAACTCCTGGGCTCAAGCAAACTTCCCAACCCGGCCTCCCAAAGTGCTGGGATCATAGGCGTGAGCCACCATACCCAGTCAATGCATGGCCTAATTTTTAAGTACTTAATTTTTAAGTCATTTATTTCCTCGTAAAAATCAACCCACTCTGATAGATTCACTCTGAATTAAATGAGGAGAGAGGGCCTGCATGGAGAGGTTGACATAGAAAAGATATTTCTGAAGCAAGCATTTAAAATGAAGCAGTTGGAGATGAAGCTAAAGTTTACTGCATAATAGTCTCACAATTTCTGTGATTAAGATGTTCGGATAGCACAGGCATCTAACTACCTGAACTGAAAAGATACGTGCATGCGCTCAGAACTTTGAGAAGAGTGTATTAACCCACCCACTATAGGCAGTCATTTTCCTGCCAAGTCTGGAGATTGATCCATGTGACCTTTTCTAGAGGTTGCTTTAAATTCACTTTTTAGATACCACTAACTTTTAAAAATTTTTTTATTTTAAAGATGTGGGATACAATTCAGGGTTAGGTATACAAATGTTCCTTATGCAGGTACCCTTGTTGATGAATTGTGTCCCCCCTCCCACCTCCCAGCAGTTTCCCACTACTACCAATCCCTTTCTTATAATACTACGATAATTATTCCACTCACTTTTTATAAAGGCATAGCTATCAAAGAATCATAATCAACTTCAAGAGTAAATATTTAAACCACATAGTTAATTTGTGAGTCTTTTTCTTTCTCTTTAAGAATGTGTAAACCGCGGGTTCGGTGGCTCAGCCTGTAATCCCGTGCCTTTGAGAGGCTGAGATGAGTGGATTGCCTGAGCCCGCGGGTTCGAGACCCGCCTGCACAACTTGGCGAGACCTCATCTCTGCAATAAATCAAAAATTAGCTGGGCATGGTAGCGCACGCCTGTAGCTCCAGCTACTTGGAAGGCTGAGGTGGAAGGATTGCCGGAGCCCAGTAGGTCGAGGCTGCGGTGGCCGGGAGTGGCCACAGCACTCCAGTCTGGGTGACAGAGTGAGACTCCAACTCAAAAAAAAAAAAAAAAAGAATGTGTGTCTTTTAAACTCAGTTTTCATTTCCTCATCTTTAAAATGAGAAGGTGGTACACATCATGGGATCCTGATATTTGACCATTCTCCTACATGGAGATTGGTAAGAACTGGACTTTTGTGACACTGCGTGTGTGGGCTTGTGTCTATGCATACTTGTGTGAGGATGAAATCATTGTTATCTTCCCCTTATATAAAAATAACATTATATCAATTTTCTTTTTTATATACATTTTATTTTAAAGATGTGGAATACAATTCAGTATTAGGTATACAAGTGTACATCATACAGGTAAAGTTTGGGCCTCCCTTTGGTCCCCACTTTGCCTGGTTTGAGATCAGTTACCCTTATTTATTTTGTTTCTTCCCCACTGCCTCCCCAGCAGTATCCTGTTACTGCCAATTCCTTTCTCATAGAATTAAGGTAAATGTTGGAGTCTGCTTATGAGTGAGAACATGTGGTACTCAATTCTTTGTTTCTGTAATAGATCACTGAGTATAATAGACTCTAAATCCACCCAAGATGCTGTGCAGTCCATATGTCTGTCCATTTTTATGGCTGTGTAATATTCTACTGTGTATATGTACCACATCTTTTAAATCCAGTCCAGTTTCAATGTGCAGCATGGTTGGTTCCATGTTTTTGCTACTGTAAATAGTGCTGCAATAAACAAGCATGTGCAAGTATATTTTTTGTAGAGTGATTTATGTTACTCCAGGTATATTCCTAGAAGGGGGATTGCTGGGTCATATGGAAGGTCAGTTTCTAGTTCTTCTAGGAATTGCTATACTATTTTCCATAGAGGTTGAACTAGTTTGCATTCCCACCAGCAGTGTAGAAGTATTCCCTCTTCTCCACATCCTCACCAGCATCTGTTGTTGTTTGTTTTACTACTGATGGCCATTTTCACTGTGGTTAGATGGTATCTCAACGTGGTTTTGATTTGCATTTCTCTGATGATTAGTGAGGCTGAGCATGTTTTCATGTGTCCATTGGCTGCCCATATATCTTCTTTTGAGAAGTGTCTATTCATGTCTTTTGCCCATTTTTTAATGAGTCTGTTTGTTTGTTTTTTCCTTTTGGCGTGTTTGAGTTCCTTAAAATTAAGCTTGAAATATAAATAGATGGATACTTTTTTCTGAGTGAGACACATCTTCACAGTATGTTAGTTGCATTTGAATAGCTGAGAGCAGAGAGCAGGAGAACAGAAATAGCAGAACTCTGAGGGGAACAGCAAAATCAGGTCCTTCCTGGGTGGTTAGTACCGACTCAAGAGAAAACAATAATGGCTCTCAGACAAAGATGAGAGGAAAATCGCCTACGTTCTGTTCCTTATTTTAGTTAGTTGGTTGATTGGCTAATTTGTTAGTTATTTCATTAACTATTTAGTTTTATAGGTTAAGACTAGAATGCTGGAAAGTGCAGGCAAATATGATTCAGTGGTACATGTTCCTGTAGGCTATAAGAGCCCAGGTCAATGGACTGATATATGCTTGCTGTGGGTGAGAAGACTGAACAATTAAAACAAATGACAGAAAGTGGTGTTTAGGTATAGTATACAAGAGTGAAAAAATTTTGTTAAAAAATACAAAAAGTCTTTAAAAATATATATGATCCATTTGTTTTGTACACTTTAGTCAGAAGAAGCAGCTTAATTTTCGTATGAAAATCAAACTTAAATTTTACAAAAGCATCTAGATAATAAATAGTTTACTTGACTTAATTTAAAGTTAGCTCTAAACAACTATGCCTCGGTTTCCTTGTCTATAAAATGAAAATAGCCAAAGTACTTACTTTATAGGATTATATTGAGGATTAAATGAGTTATTATTAAAGTATATTTTCAAAAAGCAAATAGATGTAAATAATTAATATGTAAAGATGTATTGTTGGATTTTAAAACTATACATTCAGAAGCATAACTAAAATTAACACAGACTGAATAATAAGCGAGTCCAGTGGTCGTGACCTATTTGAAAAATGCATGATCATCTGGTTGTAAGAGGATTTAAGAGATGTAAACATGTAATGGCGTTGATGATGTTGATGATGTTGACAATGATGACAGCATTGATGATAGATGGAATAACAGTCCTCATACATTAATAGCTTCCCATTGGTAAGATCTGGATTAGACATATTCACTTCCTCTTTTCATAATCACTTACTCTAAAAATAAAAACAGTTGGCATTCAATGAATGGGTCCTGGGTATAAAGCATCACAGCAAACATCATCATTGGGAATGCTTAGATTCTAGGGGAGTTTCTACTCTCCCGACAACCAGTGCTCTTGGAGCAATGTGGCATGAACTGGGACACGTTTGATATCATCGAAACATCTCTGTTACTAGAGAGCAGCACTGTTTTTGAAAGTAAATGAGTCATCAGATCAACTTGGAAAAAATTCATTTTAACATGTTCTCTTTGACACCTAAACCAAAAGGAACAGCACCATACTCATCTAACTGCTAAGTTCAAAATAGCCATTTAACTATGCTGTCAAATAACTCCTTGGTCCTCATTTCAGCTTTAAATTTTAATTCTTAGAAACATGAAATTCGGAAAGTAGAGACCTTGCATTCACAGGTCAGTTTATGAATTACAGTTATACAAAAAATACAGTGATCTCATCTGTAACACATGAATTGGATAATTTTTCATTTATTAAGTAATACAAGTAATTTAATAGAGATTACTAAACTATTTAATAATATTCTTTGTTTCAGTAAAGTGATAGAGCTTTGAGTGTTACTGAAATATAAATGGACATGAAGCCTGCAAAATGAAATTATGACATTTTGGCACATGTTGTGCTTCTCACAACAAACAAACAAAATATAAGCTATACTCTGGATTAATTGTATGCTGCAATTAAAGAGCTTGATTACTATCTGCCTCAGACTTCACCAAGGGCACTGAAAACTTCAGTTATCTCTGTGTCACTTTATGTTACTAATAGGTTATTTTTTATATTTTCAGGCAGCCAATGATTAAAAGTCATAAACAAATGAAACAAAGGACTGTGGTCAAATCAACTCATCATTAATAAAAAAGAAACCTACTAAAAACATGATTACTAAAGTTTGCTGTTTACACTCTTGCAAACTTAACTAATTGTGCATGTTATGAATAATTTTATCTATGATTCTGTTCTTGCATCTGTTTAATATGCAGTAAGTATATCAACAAAGAAGCAGATGACATCTGGTCAAGTGGAAACTAAAACATTGTTTGAGAATGAGGATTTCTGAAAATAACTATTTTTCAAAAAATCTCAGGCAGTGGTTTTTATTGTAAAAATACAGTACATATTCAAAATGTTTGATAGTAGAGCAGTGTATTTTGTAAAACTCAAGAATGTTTTTTTTTTATTAATCAGTATTTTTTATTATGGTTTTGTGGGGTGCAGTTAAGGGTTAGGTGTACAATTACGTTTCATTCAGGCACCCTGTTGATAAGAGGTGTTTTCCCATCCCCCGACAGATATTTGCTACTGTTAATCCCATCCCCCTCCCCCCCCCATAGTTTCCCAGTACCGTCAGTCATTTTCTTATAGTATTGCATTAGTTGTTCAAGGTCCATTATATGAGTGAGAACATGTGATATTCGGATCTTTGTTTCTGTGAGAGGTCACTCAGTATTATAGACTCTAGTTCCATCCAGGTTGCAGCGAAATTCATGATTTTGTTCTTTTTTATGGCTGCGTAGTATTCCATCGTGTATATATACCACATTTTTTTTATCCAGTCCTCTTTTGATGGGCAGCATAGTTGTTTCCAGGTTCTTGCTATTGTGAACAACGCTGCGATAAACATACGTGTGCAGGTATCTTTTTTATAGAGTGATTTGTGTTCTTCAGGGTATATTCCCAGTAGGGGGATTGCAGGGTCATATGGAAGGTCAATTTTTAGAGCTTTTAGGAATCGCCACACTGCTTTCCACAGAGGTTGCACTAGTTTACACTCCCACCAACAGTGTAGAAGTGTTCCCTTTTCACCACACCCTCTCCAGCAGCTGTTATTTTTTGAGTTGTTGATAATTGCCATTCTGACTGGGGTTAGGTGGTATCTCAGTGTGGTTTTGATTTGCATCTCCCTGATGATTAGTGAGGTTGAGCATTCCTTCATGTGTTTGTTGGCTGCTTGAATGTCTTCTTTTGTGAAGTGTCTGTTCATATCTTTTGCCCATTTTATAATGGGGTTGTTTGTTTTCTTCTTTTCAGTACGTTTCAGTTCCTTGTAGATCCAGGATGTTAAGCCTTTGTCAAACCTAGAGTTGGCAAATACTTTTTCCCAGTCTGTAGGCTGTCTCCCTGCTCTCTTGATGGTTTCTTTGGCTTTGCAGAAGCTTGTCAGTTTAATAAGGTCCCATTTGTCTATCTTCTCTCTTAAGTCCTGTTAAGTTAACTTGCGGGGCACATACCTAGTTAAATAGAAAATCTGAACTCAAGACCATGCCTTAATTCACACTTTTTTTCCAACCATTATACTCTACAGACTCTGGTTCATCTTTTACATGCCAAAACACTGTCTGTTTAATTTGACCTGGAAGTTTTAGGGAAAAAAAAATCAACCATACACTCTCAACTTATGTAGTAGCCTTGCAGAGTGCTACATTTGGCTTCCCATGTCTTTGGGTTTTATTTTGGTTTTTTTTGGAAACGTCCTATTACAGAACTTTTGCTGGTGGTGGTGGTGGTGTTTTGACATGGGGTCCCACTCTGTCACCCAGGCCGGAGGGGCGGTAGCACCATAATGGCTCACCATTGCCTCAAACTCTTGGGCCCAAGCAATCGTTCCTCCTCAGCTTCCCGAGTAGCTGAGACTACAGGTGTGCACAATCATGCCTGGCTTTATTTTTATTTTTTATTTTTTTAATTTTCAGAGAGACAATATCTCTCTTTTGCCCAAGATGGTCTTGAGTTCCTGGGCTCAAGCCATCCTCTCCCCTCGGCCTCCCAAAGTGCTGGAATTACAGGAGTGAGCTGCCATGCCTGGCCTGCTACTACAGGGCTTTTATACCTGCAGTCTCTTCCCACCTGATTCTCTTATCTTCTGTGACAGTGTCTGCCAGGCACCGCCCCCTGCCAATGCTGCTGCTGGGCTCCACGTTTTCTTCCTCTTCTTGCTGAGCTCCTTATGCTTTTTATCCTGGAGCGTGTGTTGTAGAACAGGGGATGTTCTGTGGTTTTGTTTCTTCCATTATTCTTCCTTTGATGTGAAGAGGGTGGCCTTTCTTAAGCAATGCCAGTTCCTACTGTGTCTGCCCTGCAAGGTACCCAATCTGTGACTGTGTTGGGAGCACAAAGTCTTTTATTTTTTGATACAATCATATTTGTTTTTGCTTCCTAAATGACTATTTCTCTGAAAGGAAATGAATTTTTTTTTCTTTTTTTTTTTTTTTTTAATTTTTCGGCCAGAAGCCATTTCTTAAGCATGGATATTATGGAAGTCAAATTCTAGAGGCTTGAGAGTTCAAACTAATGTTACTCAGCTATTGCCATCTAAACACTTTAAACACTATGTAGGTCAGTTGTGGCAGGTAATTCCAGCACTTTGGGAGGCCGAGGCAAAGGATTGCCTAAGCCTGGGGGTTCAAGACCAGCCTGGGCAACTTGATGAGACCTCGTCTCTACAACAAATCACAAAAACTAGCCGGGCATGGTGGCGTGCATCTGTAGTTCCAGCTACTTGGAAGGCTGAGGTGGAAGGATCACCTAAACCCAACAGGTCGAGGCTGCCGTGGCGGTGAGCATGCCACTGCATTCCAGCCTGGGTGACAGGAGTGAGACTCCAAATCAAAAACAAAAAAATGTAGCATTGTATTCTTGTCTCGCTTGGTTCCAAATTTCATCCCCTTGTTTAAAAGTCTTTATAAGATTCCTGTCACTTCCTGAATATGGGGCAGGCAAACTCTTTTAAAAGGCATAAAAGACTCAGTTTTTTGTATTTCAGTTCTCCTGAAGAAATCTTCAATTTCCTGAAGGCAGGTCAACCTCCCTATCATTTCTGAACTTTTATGTTGGCTGCCTCTACTTTCTAGTTCATTGTTCACCATCAACTTCTTTAGATCTGGTTTATTCATACTGGTAAAATCAGAAGTTACTTCCTCTCTCAGGTTTCTTCTAAGTCTCAAAGACACTTGACTTTGACTCATTCAATGACCCAGGTAGGTCCTCAAAGTAAATCTTATCCATTCTGTATTATCATTGCCCATTTCCACCACTAGGTTATAACCTTGAGGACAAGGATGGGTGGCATCTTATTCTTATTTTATCTATTTATTTATTTATTTATTTATTTATTTTATTCTCTAGTCTAATATTTGCCACAGAGTCTAACAACAAAGTATAACCTCAGTAAATATCTATTGGGTCAATTAAGCCATTTGTCTTAAATGTGCAAATAAAATAAAGCTGTCATACGTAGTTATTATACCATATTTTTGAGCTTCCTGAGTGCACTCAGTATGTATCAAAGTGAATGATGTTTATTAAAAATGTTTAAAGTTTAATAACAATAAGCACTCTATTTAATAGAAACAGCACTCTATAAATAGCACTCTACAGTTTGCTAGACACCACTTCTTGCTGAAATTTAATTAATCAAATCGTTTGCAACCGATAAGGATTTTTAAAGTGTTTTTATTCTGCACAAAATACAGATCTGTTAAACACAAGAATAGAATTTTCCTGACATATTTTATATTTTAAAACTGCTATTCATATTTTCTAGCATACTTGTTACTTTATTATTTTCTAGAACAAAACAAAAACAAGTACTTGTATAGAACACAGAGAGTGACTGTTTTGGTGGTGTGAGAAAAGACACTCAAAGGTAGTTCTTATACTTTGTTGGAAAACAGCATGCCTTTGAAAAGCTGATGAAAGCTATAGGCACTCTCTCTTTCTCTCCAGAGAGATGCCTAAATGTATATATACTCACCAATTTTGCTTACAATTTTAGGCCTCTCATGACTCATCCAAGAAAAATAGGTTAAGAAACTCTAGGCTAAAATCAGCCTGCAAAAAGCCCTACCTCAGCTGATAGGTGAGACAAAGCTGGATGGGCACGAGTGTGAAAGATGTGAGAAAGCCCATGCTTTGGAAGAGAAGAATGCACGGTGCTGTGCAAACCTCTGCGGAATACTCCCTACCTTAGATATTTCCTAACACGAGGCTTGGAATTGTTTGGGAAACAAAACACCTGTGTTCTTTCATCCATCCAGCTATTCACCCATTCAATCAATATGCATTTATTTGATTCCACTGTATGTCAAGAAATGTGTCAAGAGTGGGGAAGGGGTAGTACAATTGTAGAGTAGTATTCTTTTCAACATGGTGGTTTCTCTGCCTTTCTCACATATACTTGTATGTTAGGCTAGAAATAAGAAGAAGGAATTCATTTGTATAGACGTTTCTGCTTCCTGTGTCACTGATCTTACACCCACTCAGCATTTTTCATTTATCACTGTTATTAATATTATGAGCAAACAAATGGAGTTTTTAATGACTTCTAGAATCAAAACATCTAATTTAATTATATCAATATTAAATTACTATAATGGAAAAGTATTAATGTAACATATAATTAATGCAATAATCCTGAGAATTTAACATCTTAGGCATCATGATACTGCTCAAAATAGGATGGATATTTTTGTAGAAATGTAATGAAAAACATGGCATCTCTTGATTGCCTTGAAATTACTTAGATACATGGAGAAGTCTCAAATTAAGATAGTAGTCTTTTGGCTTTAGTCGCGCTCAGGTGGGGTTGCAGATCATTTTAATTTCCGGGCCATTCATTGGCACTCAGACTTGGATCTGTTTCCCTGGTAACAATGAACCGCTTTGCAATGAGACTCAAGGGGAGACTTTGATCAAATCAATGTAGACGTAATTGTAGCCTTGAGTAATTGCAATGGAACCAAGGAAAACTTCTTGTATATAATCTATCAGAAAACCAGAGAGAACATGCACAGTCACCTTGGAAATGAGGACCTAGCACAAGGTACACATCATTGTTTTCTGTCATATTTGGTGACAGTGCTACTCACTAATTATTCTCACGCTGGTGTGGCTGAAGGACCTATTTTGGAAAAATGGGCCTTTTCCCTCTGCACATGCCATGATGATTCTTTAGCTGGGCTTCGGCAACTGTCAGTCACAGAATGTGCTGCTGGTTAAGGGGTAGCCGGTTAAATATGAAGTCAATCCCAAGTCTTTGTACAAAGAGTCGCCCAGTTCCTGAATGTGCTGTGTCAGTCTTGTCTGTGCTTCTGAGAGACCCTAGCTTCCTACAACTGTGTCCTATTGTTTAAGAGTATATAGAACCTTCCCCAAGTGCTCATGTCTTCCTTTGTATGCATTATTAATGCCAAAATTGACAAGAGTTATGTTTTCATGAGTGCCATTCAAATGCTGGATATTTGTTTTCTCTTCATTTAGTTATCTATGTATTCAGAAAATATTTGAGGACCCATCACGTCCCTTTTCTTTCCTTTGTGCTATGTGCTGAATACAGAGCAGGAAGAAGACAGACCTTTTCCCAGGACCCTATTGTTGTTGTTGAATGCTCCCAACTCGCTCTTTGATTTTTAAAAATAACCTATGAGTGAGGTTGATAGGATTACTCAGGAGGCGAGCTATGCACTCTAGGACAAGGTCATGTCACATGATCATATCGAAACTGGACTATGACCATCACTTCAGGTACTGACAATCTTCTGTCACATGGAGATGGATAAAACATTGATGTCATTTTTCTTTGTTGTTTTTGTTCCAGTTCTTCATTAATGTTTTGCTTCTCTGTCTATTCTTCCAGAAGAAATGCTCTAACTTTTCTTCATATTGACACTTTCTACTTTCTTTTTGTATCCTGTATAAAGTGGTGAGTGTCTCAAGGGCACGGGTTGTAGTTTTATTTATCTTTGTTTTTCTTGCAACACCTTGCACAATACCTAGAAGTTTCTGCACTTGCTGTTCTTTTCTTTTTGAAATACTCATCCCATCTTGGGCTCTCTCCCTCAACCCTTTACTGAGTTCAAACATTGCCCTATCAATGAAGTTTGCCATAGTACCCTGCTGCAATTAGTAACTGCATACCTCTCTCACCCCACTGCTACCCACACTTCCCATTCTCCTTATCCGGCTTTATTCTTCTCATCATCTATCCCCTCTGGCACATTTATTTGCTTATCATCTGTTTTCAGCCACTAAAATGCCTGTGAAAATAGGAACATTGTTTTATTCACTGCTGTACTCTTGGTACCTGGGACAGTGGCCAACATAGTGGGGCACTCAACATTTGTTGAATGAGTGAATGAATGAATATCTGTCACAAATCCGTGAGTATTCTACACCGCCTAATAAAGTGTAGAGATGTGGTGTTTTATTATATGACATCGGTACTACATGAAGAATGCACATTGATGCTACCATTAGAGTCCCCTGGGGAGATGACACAGCTCACAGTTGCAGAAACATTTTTGATAACCATCGACTTGACGTGATGTGTTAATTATATACCTGCAGAGAGAAGAGAATAAATCAGTTTATTTCTGGCATAACACTTGAACCTCAGAAAGGTGAATATATTTCCAGATTTTTACCGGATCATCCTCCTCTTCATTAATTAGTGAGACAGTTGTTTTGGCAATTGCAGGCACATCTTGCTAAACCAGAGTAGATAACTACTATTAGTAGTTCCAATCCCATGTGGCCCAATTACTTTCCCCATATTTAAGCCTCACTGACAACAAAAGTGCTCAAATCCCATGTGACAATTAGCTAGACAGATGCTGGCAAACTTTCAATGAGTCTGTCTAATCCTGCATCGAATCTTTCTTTTCCATTTTCCTTATTTGTCAGCAGATGTCTATACACTGATGATAGCGTCCATTTACCCAGATGCTCAGGCCAGAAGCTGAGATTGTATCCTTAACTATTCTCTCTTCATCCTCCAAATCCAAGCATTCAAAACACTAGTCAGACCTATTTTGAATATGCCTTCTTCCTTTAATCCCTTACATTAAATTAGTTCAAGCCACCCATTACCTCTTAGGTAAACCAACGCATTCCCTCCTGACTGGTTTTCCATCTCCTGGTCTTATTCCTCTTCAATGCATTTGCCTCACAGAATACAAGATGGTAAAACTGCAAGTCTATATTGGCTTTTTTACATCACTGGAATAAAGTCAAATACTTCAGTAGGGCATGAAATACAACTCATGAACATTCTCCAGCTTCCCAACAATCCTCTACCCTTTGAGTTTCAATCATCCTGAGTTCCCTGGGAAGTTATATTCTTTCTTGATTCTATCTTGGTAAAATTTCCTCCCTGTTTTGGTGAGGTTTGTTTCCCCTTCTGGTTTAGTTTGAAGACTGTCATAGCCACAGAGACTTTCTTGATCTCCTGAGACTGAATTAGGCATCTTTCATCTGTGTTCATTTTTCATGCTGTGGTTACCCCCATCAAAGTATTTATCATGTAGTGATGACATTGCTTTCTTACTTTAGCTTTCTGCCCACTAGCCTACAAGTGTATCTTCCGTGCTTAACACAGTGCTTACCACTTAGTCAATGTTCAGCATTATTTATTGAATAAGTTTTGATTTCAGTGAAGTCTATTCACAAGAATGAAGACGGTATAAGGTAGGATATAGCTCCATATTACATCTACTTAAAAGTCACTTTTGGAAACTCACAGGTGCCTTAAGAAAATCAGAGAGCTTTGAATATGTAACTGCTTGATCTTAAAGTAAAGCATTTCTTTATTTCAAAGCAGATTCTATTCATGACTTGTTGATGAAGCATTTAGTTCCATTATAGAAGAGAGTGTATGTGTTCATATGAATATGAAGCAAGGTTTATTTAAGGTATCGACTGTTACTTTCAGCAGGTGTGAGGCAAACATATTTTTTATTCCCCTTAAATGCAATTAAATAGTGCAGGGAAATCATTGATTAAGATTGCACCTTCACTTAGACTATTCCACCAAAGAAGTGCTAATTGTTGGATGTGTGACAGCACCAGCAAATAAAGAAGAATAAATAAATAAGCATAATACACATTTAGGCTTGACCCTGCAAAATTTTAGAATGAGCTTTTTCAAATTTAAATGTGCAACTTTAACAGCATTTTTAAATTTATATATTTATTGAAGAGTAAATATTTGATTATAACAATCTACTTTTTTTTTCTTTAAACACATATGTTCTTTTTTTTTCTTTTGAGTTGGAGTCTCACTCCGTTGCCCCAGGCTGGAGTGCAATGGCACACTCATGGCCACCCCAGCATTACCGTCGACCTGTTGGACTCTGACGATTCTTCCTCCTCAGTGGTCGGGGGTGTCACTGCGCTCCATCCTGGCCCAGAGAGTGAGACTCTGACTCAAAAAAAAAAAAAAGAAAAGAAAAGAATAGTGAATAAACGGGACTTGAAGGTCAATACAGGATATGAAACAGTGGATTCCAGAGAGAGTAGAAAGAGGTTTCAGAGAAGACATTCAGATTTGTGGGCTGCACTACAGGTGGATGAGCTTGTCATTTATTAACTACAGGGTAAATTGGAGGAGATAATGTGTTAATAGAAATTATCCACTCACTTAAAGGCTCTCAACTTATTAATACTGACTTTCCAAACTTGTAGCATACCCTTACTGAAGCCTTTTATTCATCTGTTTGTTATTTCTTATTTTGTTATTAGGGTTAGATAAAACTGTGTTTATAGAGAAACTAGTTTATCTTTTTATGTATATATAAGAGTCATTCATTTCTACTTATTTTTTCTATATTTCATTTCCAGTTTTCTAATAAGGCGCATCTTTCTATCACATTTGGGAATCCAATTTCTCTCTAGTATTGACATCACGGACTTACAGAGTATTTTTATTTTATTATAAAGATGTGGGGTACACGTGAGAATTAACTGCACAGGTAGGCTGGATGCAGGTGAAGTTTGGGCTTCCAACTGGCACTCCTTCCCCTGATAGTCACTAGACTGATGAAATTCACACTTCCATGTCAGCTCGCCTTAAAATATTTGCTTTCGTAAGACCGAGGGCCAGTGGGTAAGAAGTCCTGTTCACTCCGATTTAGTCTTTGTAGCAAAAAAAAAGAAGCACTTTTTTTCGGCCTCATTGCATTGTTCTTTGTAGCTTAGTCTACAGGAAGTAGTAACGGCCTCAGGTAGTAAATGAGTTGTTGTTTCCCCATATATTATCTGAAAGATTCCTGATCCCAAGTCCACCACTGCAGAAAGCATTCTATTTGAAATATGTGGAAATATTTACCATGCTGCTTCCTTTTTGCAATAATATAATAAAATAAATGATAAAAAAAGATATCAGCATTTTAGATGTGAAATGTTAGGTTTAAATGTAGAAATTGCCTATCTGAAATTAAGCAGATTGATTCAGTATTAGTTTATTCACAAAAGTACAAAATTTATTTTTTTCACAATAATGTAACATATACCAACTGTCTACTGGCTATAAGCTTTTTGTTTTGGATATAAACTTTTTTTTTCTTCCTAAATATTTAATATATAAAGCAGGATATGACATCATAAAACAGGCCTTTTAGCTATATGAAACTCCCTAGTGGTACATTTTCAAATCATGAGTTTTATTGATGCATATAATTCCAACTATTAAAACCATGTTTATCTCTAGGTATCCTATATCTACAAAATATCCTATTGTTTTCCTTCAAAAAGACCTATGCACACATATAACTACATATACAAAGTCATAAAAATTTGTATGTATGTGTTCCCAAAAACTGATCATAATGTGCTTATTTATACTGTTAAGATAATCAATATCCTCTTGACTTCAAACACTGTCTTAGCAGGTAAATCATATTTTGATGATGACAATTCCCAATTTTCCTTCTCTATATTTTACATTGACTTCAATTGTCTTCACAATTTTCAGATTTCTTCAGATTTGAAACAACATTCATATGAACCTTTCTGCCTTTTAGTCAACAGCTCAAAAGGATTAAGGTTTTATTGAACATAAAAGATAAACTATATGATTCAACTCATACTACCTAGTGATTAAATATATTTTGTGATAAGATTGGATCATTAAGCTCACATTCTAGATTACTGTGCAACTTAGTGGAAACAAGGGAACAACAAAGAAAAAATTGATACAAATGTTTTTCTTACGCTTAAAAGATAAGTATGGTGTTTATTACTTAAGCAACAGTTTTTGTTTTGACATGGAAAAGGTGTTCTTAATAACTTAGAACATGTATTTAAATGATGCCTCATAATTTTAAAAGTACAGTATTATTTTCAGAGATATCTGTGTTAATTTTCTTTTCTTCACCCCTGAACCTGGGCACTGATCTACTGGAGAAGAATAATAAAATTACTGAAGAAATTCGTATACAACCATATCCTTGACTATAGATCAATTCACTATTTAAGACAATGTATTGCTGCCCAGTTGACTTCAGCCTTGCTTTTTGTTTTATTTTATATGATCATGGTAAGAATACAGTATGCATTCTTAACAAAACTAAATGTACAATACATTGTTGTTGATTATATGAATAATGTTGCACAAATCTCTAGAGCTTATTCATGTTACCTAGCTGAAACTTTATGTCCATTGATTAGTAACTCCCAATTTTCCCCTTCCCTCAGCCTCTGGTAACCACCATTCAAATCTTTGATTTTATAAATTTGATTAATGTAGATACCTTGTATAAGTGGAATTATGCAGTACTTGTCTTTCTATGTCTAATTTATTTTACTAAGTATAATGTCCTCAAGTTCCATCCGTGTTGTCTCCTTGCAGAATTCTCTTCTATTTTAAGGCTGAATCGTTTTCCATTAGAAATATACTTATATGTGCCACGTTTTCTTTATTCATTCATCTGTCGATGGACTTTAGTTTGTTCCCACATCTTAGGTATTGTAAATAGTGCTATAATGAATATGGACATGTTAATAATAGAATGTTAATAAAATCTGTTCAGGATAAGTAAAACTAGTCTAGTGATATCAGTTTTATTTGGGGAGAGTTTTTTAAATGTTCTGTTTGGGATATGTAAAACTAAACTAGTGATATCAGTTTTATTTGGGGAAATTTTAAAAAATTTTCTGTTCAGGATAAGTAAAACTAAACTAGTGATATCAGTTTTATTTGGCAAGAGTTTTTAAAAGTTTCTGTTCAAGACAAGTAAAAGTAAACTAGTGATATCAGTTTTATTTGGGGAGATTTTTTTAAATGTTCTGTTCAGGATAGGTAAAACTAAACTAGTGGTATCAGTTTTATTTGGGGAGTTTTTTTTAATGTTCTGTTCAGGATAAGTAAAATGAAACTAATGATATCAGTTTTATTTGGGGAAATTTTTTAAAATGCTCTGTTTAGGATAAGTAAAACTACACTGGAGATATCAGTTTTATTTGGGAAGATTTTTTAAAATGTTCTGTTCAGGATAAGTAAAACTAAACTAGTGATATTAGTTTTATTTGGGGAGATTTTTAAATATGTTCCGTTCAGGATAAGTAAAACTAGTGATACCAGTTTTATTTGGGGAGTTTTTTTTTTAATTTTCTGTTCAGGATAAGTAAAACTAAACTAGTGTTATCAGTTTTATTTGGAGAGATTTTTAAACTTTTTCTGTGCTTATGAAATATTCAGAGGTACCTCTCATGCTATGCCACACTAAAGCGTCCAGAGGGAGAGAAGGGGCCTTGGACTAGATAGCTGTGGATCCAAATTTCAGCTTGCCACTTTGCAATAACATATCTGTGATCCTTAACAGTAGGTACAAATGATGTAAGCTTCATTGCCCTAGAGTGAAAATAAAGTAAAAGACTAGACTCAATGAATTCACAATAAATTAACTGAAATATTTGCAATACCAAGTATATCATATGTATATGTGACCCAAAAAAATAAATGGACAAAATTTAGCTAATATTAAACACACAACTTGAGTTATATTTTCATTTTTCTCTACTATTATTTTATTAGCAACCAGAAAACTAAGCAAACAACACTGAAATCTCAGAATTATTTATACTAAAGCAATTTTTCTAGACCAAGTTATTAAGCAAAAGTCAATTAATCTGTTTATGAGAAGATCATGAATTCCAAGGTGTGAGTCATTGCTAAAACTGGCATGGTTATTGTAAAAGTATAGACACAATATTTCTCACCTCTGTAACCCAAATATACTCACCTAATCTTGTTCTAATTAAGGTTCCAAGGACAAAATTGTAAAAATAAGAAAACGTATGATACAATGTATGTATGATACAACATACCTGTGCCTCAGTTTACCCAAACTTTTGCCCATATTATAGAACTTTATTTGTATGGATTTCATCTATACACTCCCATTGGGGAAACCCCTTCTAAATGAGCAAAATGGCAGCTGATATTTGAAAAACAAGGTACTCATATCTGGAACCTATCACTATGAGCGATGCTAAGAAGAAATTACGTGGGTCATTATATAGGGAAGTGAAGAGAGGTCATTTTGGTTAAAGAAACATTGATTAATCATGTTCCATGTCTCAGATATTGTAGGTAATGTTGCAGGCATGTCATTTTTAATATGGGACACCTGTCCTCAAGGGTGGGAATCAGGCAGTCCTTGAGGCTCAATTCCATCCTGGCTTGGAAATTTACCAAAGTTGTGATCTTGAGCAAGTTATTAAAACCTCTCTAAACTGTGGTTTCACCCTCTGAAAATGAAGATACCACAACACTTACATTGCAAAGTTGCCAAAATTAAGTGTAAAATATCATTAAAAATAATAGGCAGGAAATAAATGTCAGTGTATCTTTCCCTTTCTCTTTATCACAGAGGTTTTGAGAAGATTGAATTTAAAACTGCATGCATGTTAAAGGTTATATATTTGTATATAACTGTGAGGAATTGTTATGAATAAACAGAAAAGTAATTTCCGTTTACTCTTATTGATCTGGAATGCCAATTTTATCCACTGAAATCATATTTTAGCACATGTACCTATATGGTAGCCAAAATGTCGTCGTAAGACATCGGTGAGTAGGATGGATTTTTCTTTGTAGAAAAGAACTGACGTCCTTAGTTTAAATTAAACTGTCTAAAGTAGAGGCTTTAGGTATGACAAGAAAAGCTGTTGTCATATTAGAGAGTGAGGATAAGCTAAAGGAAAGTGAAAAGATCTATAGTTATATTCATCTTCATGCTCTGCGAGTCCCTTAATTTACTTTTTGTCTCTTTTAGAATAAGAAAATACCATAGAAGCAAAAAAGGATAAAATAATGCAAATCTTTCCCCCACATATATGAAAACTACAAAGGCAATTCATATTTACTTTGCAAAAAGTTTATTGCAATATTTCAGCCTATCATATTTTTGTGCATAATTTTTAAAAAATTACCTTTCTTGTTCCCTTTCTCATACTTAGTTAATTATTTTTATATAGGCATTTTGCATTTTTGTTTTGTTTTGTTTTTCAGTATTGAAAAAGCTTTTAGTGAATTAATTATAAATAAATCATTGTCCAGATTTAAAAGTACATATGGCCTCTGGCCATTCCCTATAACTAGTGAAAGCTCAAAAAGTATGAGCACAATGTGAAAAAGGAAAAAGGAAAAAAAAATTTTTTGAGAAGAGCTCGGAGAAAAATGGTTTAACAAAATGAAGCAATGTATTTAATGTAAGTATCTGACAGGAATGCTAAATATTACTCAGTATTTTTTATATTTTGTTGAGATATTGAATATCATAGTGGAAATATAATAACCTGCATTTCTCTTTAGAACTGTAAACAAAACTCACACTAACTGACAGTAGGTTGACAGTGTAATATAATATAAAAGAAAAATTCTCAAAAATTGTCGACATAGGGTCACATACTCAAAAGAATTATAAAATGAAATTACTGATTAAAATAATAAGATTTGGGAATCTTTCCAAATTTTTCTCTAATGCTTTTATAGATTTTTTTAAATGCTTAATTTAGAGAAACGCCATCATGCATTATACATTTCAATTTTACCTGCAAGTTTTTATTCTTCCCTGCATGATTTGTGGGGGATAAAAGCTTTCAATCAATTTTCAACTACCAGCTTTTCTTCCTTGTACAAGAGGCTTTTTAATTTGGGGTTGTTGTTAAATTACTCAGGGAACACAGTTCAGGAATTATTAATTAATATATGCTAATTAAGAGCACAAATATTTTAAAGATACACAAATAGAACCAGAATGGAAGTTTAAAGTAGCTTGAGGCCATTGAAGTAACAAAAGAACAATTTAAAAATAATTAACAACAGACCCAAAGGACCAGTGGTAGGTACAGCTACAAGGAAAGAATTGTATGAGCACCATCAGGCCTCTGGATGTCTGTGGCACTTCTGTGAGTACAGCTGTGCTAAGTTAATTTCGTTTGCTGCCACAGTAATATAGAAACCACTAAACTCAGAGAGGCCTTGAGACAAAGTCTTCAGGATTTAGGTTTTACAGCATATTTGGGGGACATGTATGTGGGAATTGCGGAATTTATGTCTCAGCTTCCAAATTTTTATTTATGGAAACATAAATTTAGAGACAGCTCTGATATATAAAATTAGATATTTTTTGCTTCCCAGCAATTGATGCTCTCAAGATTATTTTAGTAATATTTAAGTAAATTTAAGTAATTTTAAGTAATTTTAAAATTGCAAAAATTAACTGGGACATGTTTTAAATTTTGAAGAACAAAAAAATTAAATCAACCCATGTAATTAATACTCAAAGTTAGTAATGCAATTTTTGTGAATTCTTTTATTATTATTATTTATTTTTAAGATGTGGGGCACAATTCAGGGTTAGGTATACAAATGTTCATTATGCAGGTACCCTTGTTGATGAGGTGTGCCCCACCACCCCCGGCAGATTCCCACTACTGCAAATTCTTTTCTTTTCTTTTTTTCCCCGAGTTGGAGTCCCACTCTGTTGCCCAGACTGGAATGCAGTGGCCGCTCCCGGCCACCGCAGCCTCGACCTGCTGGGCCCCAGCGATCCTTCCGCCTCAGCCTTCCAAGTAGCTGGAACCACGCCCGGCTGATTTTTGATTTATTGTAGAGATGAGGTCTCACCAAGTTGCCCAGGCGGGTCTCGAACCCGCGGGCTCAGGCAATTCACTCACCTCAGCCTCCCAAACCGCGGGATTACAGGTTGAGCCAATGGAGCCCAGCTGCCAATTCTTTTCTTATAGTATTAACGATAATTGTTCAGGGTTCGCTTATAAGTGAGAACACGTGATACTCAGTCCTTAGTTTCTGTGATAGGTCACTCAGTATTATAGATTCTAAGTCCATCCAAGTAGCTGTGAAGTTCATAATTTTGCCCTTCTTTGTGGCTGCATAATATTCCATAGTGTATATGGACCACATTTTTTTAGTCAGTCCTCTTTCCTTGAGCAGCACGATTGGTTCCATATTGTTGCTATTGTGAACAATGCTGCAATAAAGATGGGTGTGTGGGTACCTTTCTTTTTTTTTGAGTCGGAGTCCCACTTTGTCACCCAGATTGGAGTATAGTGGCTGCTCCCGGCCACCGCAGCCTCGACCTGCTGGGCTTCGGCGATCCATCCGCCTCAGCTTTCTGAATAGCCGGAATTACAGGCATGCTCTGCCACGCCCGGCTGATTTTTTGATTTATTGTGGAGATGAGGTCTCTCCAAGTTGCCCAAGCGGGTCTCGAACCCACAGGCTCAGGCAATCCACTCACCTCAGCCTTCCAAAGTACCTTTTTCATAGAGTGATTTGAGCACCTCCAGGTATATTCCCAGAAGGGGATTTGCAGGATGGTATGGAAGGTCGATTTTTAGATGTTTTAGGAATCTCCAAACTGTTCTCCACAGAGGTTGTAAATAGTTTACACTTCCACCAAAAGTGTAGAAGTGTGCCCTTTCCCCAACATCCTCTCCAGCATCTATTGTTTTTTAAGTTATTGATGATGACCATTCTGACTGGAATTAGGTGGTATCTCAGTGTGCTTTTAATTTGCATTTCTTTGATGACTAGTGAGGTTGAGCATTTTTTCATGTATCTGTTGGCTGCTTGTGTGTCTTCTTTTGAGAAGCGTATATTCATATCTTTTGCCCACTTTTTAATGGGGCTGTTTGTTTTTGCTTTTGGGGACGTTTGAGTTCTTTGTAGATCCTAAATGTTAGGGCTTTGTCACATATACAGTTGGCAAATACTTTTTCCCAGTCTGTGGGCTGTCTCCCTGCTCTCTTGATGGTTTCTTTAACTTTGCAGAAGCTTGTCAGTTTGAGGAGGTCCCACTTGTCTATCTTCTCTCTTATGGCATGGGCACTTGAAATTCTGACCAGGAATTGGTTGCCATTTCCAATTTCCATAAGAGTATCTCCTGCATTTTCTAAGAATCTTATAGTTTGAGGTTTTACATTTAGGTCTTTGATCCATTCGGAGTTGATTTTTGTGTATGCCGATAGGTTAGAGGTCTTGTTTTAATCTTCTGTATGTAGTCAGCCAGTATTCTCAGCACTATTTGCTGAATAGGTTCTCCTCTCCCCTGTGGTTGTTGGTGGAGGTTTTGTCGAAGATGAGTTGGTTGAGAAATTAAGGTTTTGCTTCTGGAATCTCTATCCTGTTCCATTGGTCTATATGCCTGTTCTTGTACCAAAACCAGGCTGTTTTGATTATTGCAACTTTATAATAAAGTTTAAAGTCTGGAAGTGTGATACCTCCTGTTTGTTTTGTTGTTGTTGTTGTTTGTTTGTTTGTTTTCTGAGGAATGTTTTGGCTATTTGTGGTCATTTATTTTCCATATGAATTTCTGAAAAGAATGCTGCTGACAATTTAACGGGTATTGCATTAAATCTGTAGATTGCCTTGGGTAGGATAGACAGCTTAACAATGGTGATTCTTTTAATCCATCCAGGAAGTATTTTTGCATTTGTTTGTGTCTTCTCGGGCAGTGTTTTGCAGTTCTCATTGTAAAGGTCACTCACTTCTCTTGTTAGGAAGATGCCAAGGTATTTCATTTTTTTGTGGCTATTGTGAATGGCACTGTTCTCTTTATTTGGATTACTGTTTATTGTTGGTTTATAGAAATGCGACTGTCTTTTGCACATTGATTTTATACCCTGAGACTTTGCCAAAGTACTTTATTAGTGAAAGGAAGTTTTTAACAGATTCTCTTGGGTTTTCCAGGTATAGAATCGTGTTGTCTGTAAAGAGGGATAACTTAACTTCCTCTTTTCTTATTTGTATACCACTGATCTCCTTCTCTGGTCTGATATGCATTTTTTTATAAAAGAAATTGTGAACTGTCTCCCTACTCTCTTGATGTTTTCTTTTGCTTTGCAGAAGCTTTTCAGTTTGATGAGGTCTCGCTTGTCTATCTTATCTCTTATGGCATGGGCATTTGGTATTTTTATCAGGAATTCTAAAAATTCTGATCAAAATTTTTTATCAAAATTCTCAAAAGTAAAATTCTTTGATTGTTTTGTGAAGTGTTTTGTAGTTTTCATTTTAAAGGTCCTTCACGTCTCTGGTTAGGAAGATATCAAAATATTTCGTGTGTGTGTGTGTGTGTGTGTGGTGTGTGTGTAGCTACTGTGGATGGGATTGCACTTTTTATTTTGTTCTCTGCCAGAGGTCTAACATTCAGTATCTGTAAGGAATTCAAACATGCCAAAAGGAAAAAAATAAACAGCCCCATTAAAATGTGGGCAAAAGACATAAATAGACACTTCTCAAAAGAAGACAAAAGAACAGCCAACAGATACATTAAAAAATGCTCAACCTCACTAATTATCAGAGAAATTCAAATCAAAATCACGCTGAGATACCACCTAACTCCAGTAAGAATGGTCACCAATACAACATCAATACACAACATCAATAAGGATGCCTGATACCAATCCAGGCAAAGCGTGGTCCAATGGAAGGCCCAAATTTCACCTCCTGTACATAGACCATTTATATACCCAATCCTGACTTGTATCCCACATCCTTAAAATAAAAATAAATTTAAAAAGAAAAAATAAATTGTACTAGAAAATATATGTCATAGGCCGGGCTCGGTGGCTTGGTCTGTAATCCTAGCACTTTGGGAGGCCAAGGCGAGTGGATTGCCTGAATCCACAAGTTCGAGACCAGCCTGGGCAGCTTGAGGCCTTATCTCTACAATAAATAAAAACTTAGCCAGGTGTAATAGCTTGTGCTTGTAGTTCCAGCTACTTGGAAGGCTGAGGCAGAAGGATCACTGGAGCCCAGCAGGTTGATGCTGGGGTGGTGGTGAGCATGCCTCTGCACTCCAGGATGGAGGACAGAGTGAGACTCCAACTAAAAAAAAAAAAAAATATATATATATATATATATACACACACACATATATATGTATATATGTCATAAAATTAAACTGTATATAATTTCTTAATATTTTAATGATCTGATGCCACTTTTAGAAAATGTGATTGGCTGATACAATAAGTAGATAGACAAGCCCCCATCATAAAATGATGATATGGTCTTTCTGTCACAGAGAAGTCATGACCTCAGTAGAGTTGATACTGCTGCCTAAATATGTAAGGTTTTGGTATACATTATTATAAAACAGTATCAATTATCTTACAAAAAGTAATTTATTCATATTTAGTAAACTTATCTTAGTGGATGCATTTCTAAATAATTATTTTATTTAGATGCACTAAGACCTTATATTGCTCTAACTAGATAGGTAAATGCAGACATTTATTAAATTATGATAATATCTGCTTTAGAAATTTGATTTAATGATACTATACAGAATAGTTATTTGATCTTAAGCAAGTTTTAGGCTCTGAATTGTAGCAGACCCAGAAATCTCTCTCTCTGTGTGTGTGTGTGTGTGTGTGTGTGTGTGTGTGTGTGTGTGTGTGTGTGAGAGAGAGTGTGTGTGTGTAGTCTGGCTGTTTCTGCAGGTGTTTCTGAGAGCCTTCTATTAGTAAAATGTCTAGATTAGATTTTTTAACGTACACAAAAAGATGGCAATGAAATTATCTGCTTTTCTGGTCTCCAATATAATGGATTCATCTTCAACCAATAACTCAGAACCTACTGTTGTCAAGGTCACACTTAATGGCAACAGCAATCACAATTTATTGCAATACAATTCTTAATTTATAAAAAATCTGATAAACAGGTATTAGACGTTATAAAGAATTTCTAAAAGAGGTCATCAAATTAGTATAAGTCTGATCTTTGGTTTGTAACCAATAAACAGCAATTTTGTATTTGCTACATGTTATCTTGGTGCTCTGTGGAGTTGTCAACCATGAAAAGGGTCATAATCAGAAGATGCTGTAACTCACCATACTATTAAATCTATTCATTGCATTTGTTTTAGGCATGCTGTTGAGGACATTTTCTATTAGGTTATTACCTTCTCTATATGAACTGTTATGTTTGAAAAATATTTTAGAACTTAGCACTAAAGACATCTTTTCCTTCATGCAGAAACTGGTATGTTTAGTTCCCACTAAAAATAAAATTATATAACTATTTATGTTTTTTTTTTATTTTAATGGTCAGTAAGCCTACAGATAGATGTTTCTGTCCCATTTATAGTCAATTGATTAGTACAAGAAATCAGATGAAGAAGAGATTATTAACATCAAGACAAAAGATTAAGGAAGGCTGCACAGAAAATATTAGATTTGAGCCAGTTCTTAGGGCATGGGATATATTTAGATATTAGACACACACACAACATTCAAAAAAAATCTAAATCTGTACTAGTTAAAATAGACTAAGCTGCAGTAACAAATAGACTTAATCCTTCAAGGATCAATGAAGATATCATACTCTACAGTAGAGTTTCAAGTCAGTGGGGTTAGGGTTTTTCTTCACTGTTTTAAGGGACCCAGGATTCTTTCATCTTGTGATATACCATCTTATAAATCATCCCTGTCATCTGCCTTCAGCTAGCAGAAAAAAAAGTACAAAGTACACATGGTAGGTGTAATGTGTCAGGCCTGAAAATGGCCCATGTCATTTCTGTTCAATTCCCATTGGGAAAGAATTAATCACGCAGCTGCACATAACTGCAAGAGAGGCCTAGAAATCGTGGAACTGAGTGCCAGTGAGAAAAAGAGAGTAGATGGATAGGGCTCTGTTACAAATATTAAAAATAATGAATTAAAATGAAAGTGCAATTAGTCTTGGCATAGTAAAAAAGCATAATTTTTATATTAGACAATGACTATAATTTCTTTGTAAATTTCGTATCTGTCACAACCATCTTTTTTTCTACATATGCAAGAACTTTAGTTATGCGGGGAGGACTCCAGAATTTATTTATAAAAAATGGTATATTTATTCTTTCACGTTTAAACTTCAATCACCTTCAAAGTACTCTCCGTTTATTGCAATACACCTATTGGGACGCTTTTTCCACTGCTCAAAACGGTTTTTGAACTCACCAATTTTGTTGCCTTTTAGTGCTTCTGCCATTTTTGGTTTTAATCTCTTCCACATTGGCAAATTTTTTCCCTTTGAGGACTTTTTTCATCTGGGAAAATAAAATTTTAAAAAGTCACTTGGGCAGAGATTGGGTGAATAGGGAGAGTTGGGGCACAGGAGTCGTGTTGGTTTTTTTTGGTTGGAAACTGCTGAAGTCAGTACCTTGTGGGCAGGTGCGCTCATAACTCACCCATCATAAAATGGGCAAAGGTATTAAAAGAGTCTCCAAAAAAAAATTCATCGAAGCCGAATACAGCCTTTACAACAACGCTAGATGGCACACGGATGCCAATGGGTTTCTAGAATGCTAACTTAGCTGGAGAAGCCTGTACTATTGGGGCCTGCCCTCCAAAAACATAATTTCAACTTTTTGAGGGTCCTCCCTTATATACACATGCAGAGGTTTCAGACTCTATTATAAAGTATCCCAGATTGGAAATATGCTTTATATCCTTTGGAACACATTTTAACTACTATTAAATCTAAAATTTGCAACCACACAAAAGAAAGACAACAAAATAACTCCTATTTATAAAATAAAATAAAATAACGTACTTATATCTAGTTCATTTAGTAATTTATTTAAAATTTGACTCTCGATAACCTTAATTTTAGCCATTTTAAATGATAATACAGTGGTGAAAACCGAATGAAAAATTTAGTTTCCTAAATTAAAATTTATCGCAGTTACTGAAAACCTAAAGCATCTGTGCTATAACAGTATGGAAAGTCTTATTTCTAATTACTCTGGATAGAAAGCAATTGGCAGACAGTTTCTCAGAGATCCTTATACTATGCATCATCACCATACAGAGTATCCTATACATCATTCGCAGCATACCAGTGCACTCCATTATAATCCCCTAGAAGAATACTTCGTATGTAACATCAATATCATTTTCTCCAGACACATCCTATTATGAGATTTTATAACTCAGCAGAAATATCCATATGTAGTAGAGGATTAAATTATGTAAAAATGGAGAATGATTTAAAAATTCACACTCAGCTGGACTGTAATTTAGTCTTTAACTAGAGAAGATACTATATTATAATGTAAATTACCTTGATACCTTACTTTCAGAAGAGCAAATTGTTCTGACTCTTTACGACTTGATAGACAGTTGCTCTAATCCAAAAAAAGCAGAAGCGGAATCTTTGCCTTTCCCTACTTGGTAATCCTTATTATTCAGTTTTATACAGATGTTTATTTTATGCAAAATCCTTCATGATAATTTATTCAATAATCGCAGAATATCCAAGACAAGTGAATGCTTTTTCCCTTATTTTGAAAATGAGGTTGACATGATCTTTAACTCCATAGAATGAGCCACTAGAAAAGGAAGGTGGGTTCTTTAGAATTCCTGAAATGCCAGTCTCAACACGCCCAGTACCCTAAAGTTTGTATTCACTCTTCCATTTCAAACATGGCAAGCTCTATGCCAGATAATCGTCCTATGATACTATGAATAAACCAGATTTACCTTTTAAAAAAGTAAAAAGAAAAAATCTAAATGGGAATTCCTTTCTTATCTGAGCCACTTCAACTCATCTTCTTAGAAAACTCTGAATTATGTGTCTTTAGGGAATGAGAAATAAAGCTCACCCCCCGCTGTCTCTCCTAAAGCCAGATCCTGCCTAAGTGAGATTCTTTCATTAATCCAATGACATATGTTTCTGAATTTCCGAAAGGACATCCTTCAAAATTAGTTTATTTTCTTGGAAGGGCAGAATAGCCATACCGGGGGATACAAATACAAACCCCAGTGATAATCTATCTTCCTTACTTGCAAACCATCTTTCAAGACTTACAACAAAGAATAGATACAAAATGGAGTCAAACCGACTAAAACTTTCACATGCAGACTTGTTTTCTTGAAAAAAAAGGATCATTGGTTGGTTAACTGTGTACAAAAATCAAAACTAAATTTATGCATTATGGTTCACCTCAAGCATATGCTTAGCATATGGAAAAAATAAATGCCGAGTCTTAAAATATTTAATGTTAAACTACCTGTGAAACCAGTGCACAAAATTTAGTGTAATTACACGTTATAGAACACATGTGTAGCACTAACTGAGGACCAATCAATCAAGCTCTTCCAAGATTTCACTAGTGTAATTATTTGAAAGGGATACGATTAGATCCATGGTGTAATTTACAGATGACGGATGCTTACCCTGGAGTATAAAATTCCAGGCAGAAGTACCAATAATATGGCAGCATAAGTACAATCTCTTTCCCACGTCAGTGTTGTGATGCTCTATGAAAAACAAATGTCAACAAATTTGTTTGGTTGGATGGATAAATGGATGGATACATGAGCAGATGGATGTTTGAGGCAGGTGGAGAAGCATTCATATATCTTGAGGCCAATATAAACAACAATAAAAAGCTATTTCTGTTCCATGAGATCACAACAGAAAAGAATGAGGACAGTATTTTTAGTCCACTGTCGGTGGAACAATTACCTAACACATGCATACGGTCACTTTTTTGTTGTTTGTGGTGGTAGTGAGGTTGTGTTTTGACCTAGTTAAGGAGACTTGTGGAGGGCAGGGTTCACTGCTAACGCGGGTGCTGATGGAAGGAGAGGGAACACTCACGTGCCTTTCCACTCCATTGCTCTGTTGGCAGCTCATTCCTTTGAGCTACCAGAGTATTGAAATGGAAAAGATTTGTGCTTGCTGCAGCTCCTTGTGCAGAACTCTTGTCAATTCCAATCAGCCACTTACTTAGGAACTTGGAACCAGCCAGGGGACACAAGGTGGGGTGTCAGGCATGAATGAACTTAGAACATCAGAGGTATGTCATGGAGTGCTACATTTAAGGCAATAACACTGTCAGAGCCCTTATTCTTTAAAAGCTGATTTTTTTAATTTAAAAGGAAGTTGGCTGCTGACAATTTAACCATATGGTGTTGATCAGAATGAACAAGCTGAACTTTTAGGCATGGGTACCTGGTCTTGGCACTCAATTTTTAAATTGGGAGCCTGGCAAGTGTTTCAAAAAGTTCTAGTTTTCACCCAAAGGGCAGGAATAACTGAATAAGATTCTCCATTTCATTGCATTTACCGAACAGAATTGTGATTGACATTAGAAACTATCAGAGTGATTGGGAACCACAGAGTTATTTCATGAGCCACTATGCTCAGGAGGATTAAGATTCCTGATCTTTGGTGGACATACCTCTCATCAACCCAGTAATCCATATATATGTACATGTATACACACACACACACACACACACATATATATGTTTTTAAATTTTTTGAATACTTGAAACAGGTCATTGGAGAAATCTGAGCTGGTAAAATGCATATATTATTATGAGCCACTTTAGAGCAGGGACTGAATTTATGCAGCCCAGGACACAGCACAGTAGGTGGCCAGAGATAATAGTCACTCAAGACAGGCTTAGTTTTTATATCAGCATGTATGCTTGGTTTATTCTGAAAACCTATGAGGAGACTTCTTGAGGTCCCTGAGTAGTAAAAGGGCATAAGTAGATACCATAAAGGTGATTAGCTTTTTTTGTTTGTTTTACAAATGACTCAGACAGGCTTTGGCTTTGCGAACTGAGAAAGTCATTGATGGAGGAGAAAGGAAAAAAAAAGAAAGAAAAGCATGAGTTGGCATGGAAAAATTTCCCAAACGATGACTATTGAAATTACAAATGTGAAGGGTTTCCTGTTCTATACTATATTTTTCACAACTAACGTTCTTTAAAATTACATTTGCTCACACTACTTTTTTAAAAAAAAACCCTGCTAATTGGTTTTTCAGCCTATTTCATCTCTTCAGCTGCAGGACTCTTGTACTTTAATTTTTAATGTGTTGCAAAATGTATTCACCTGCCATCTGTGAAAAGATCCTCTTCTGATTGTTCACACCAAACGTGCAAAACTGTGTCGGGGCACCAAATCTAGCCTCCACACCATGTGAAAGCTAACATTTTAAAATTGTGAGGTTGCTCACAAAATTATAAGTTTCAGTCATTTGCCATTGCTAGGCCATTGCCAAGGCCATTGCCTTACTAGACTGTGGAGTGGCGCCATGTGCTATTTGGGCTATGGCTATTGCCATGTTTCTCGGCTTTGGTCCACTTCCCTACCTTGGGGAGGTGAATCCCCTCCCTCTCTCCAATTTACTTTCTAACTAAACTATATTTTCTAATCTGAAAAAAATATTCCAAGTTTCTGGCTTTTGCCTGAACATTTAAGATGCACCATTACTGGGCCCACATAGCAAGCATTTGATAGAGTAGCAGCAAATGGCCTCAGACAGCCAAGAACTTCCCATCATGCCAGGAGCCTGTTCTACCCTTCGTGGTTGCTGATTTGTGTTGTGCGTATACTAGTAGACCTAAAGTAAAAGTGAAATGTTTCTTATATCCATGATTATATCTAACCTAAGAAAAGAAAATATAAGGCAAGTGATATGATGAGTTTTTCAAAAAATGTGAAGAAGTATATTCCTTGGTAGAAATGAAGAATGTGTGGCCAGGCTTGGTGACTCAAGCCTGTAATCCCAGCACTTTGGGAGGCCGAGAAGAGAGGATTGTCTGAGTTCAGGGATTCGAGACCAGCTTGGGCAACCTGGTGAGACCTCGTCTCTACCATAAATCAAAAAATTAAGCCAGGCGTGGTAGTGTGTGCCTGTAGTTCCAGCTACTTGGAAGGCTGAGATGGAAGGATTGCTTGAGCCCAGCAGGTCGAGACTGCGAGCATGTCACTGCACTCCAGTGTGGGCAACAGAGTGAGACTCCAACTCAAAAAAAAAAAAAAAAAAAAAAAGAAAGAAAGAAAAGAAATGAAGATTGTGTAAACAAAATGTGTGCATATCTAAAGAGAACAGTTTAATACATCGTTAAAGACCAATCAGAATAAGTGGACTAGTACTTGGTTTTATGGTCAAATTGCTTCACTCACTCACTTTATTTGCTTGATTCCTCAGGCATTTATGTTTTCAATTAATGTATGAATATAAATCTTGGTCCTTTTATTGTCAGATGGTCATCCATGGTAGTATGCAAATGGTTGAGGAGACAAATCTCCAGCCTGTTGTATCACAGAGAAACTGTGAGACTCGGGATGCAGACCAATGTACTGCTCCTTTAGAATGGTGCCCCTAGGCCGGCTCGGTGGCTCAGCCTGTAATCCCGCACCTTTGGGAGGCTGAGGTGAGTGGATTGCCTGAGCCCGCGGGTTCGAGACCCGCCTGGGCAGCGAGACCTCATCTCTACAATAAATCAAAAATCAGCCGGGCGTGGTAGCGCATGCCTGTAATTCCGGCTACTTGGAAGGCTGAGGCGGAAGGATCGCCGGAGCCCAGCAGGTCGAGGCTGCGGTGGCCGGGAGAGGCCGCTGCACTCTAGTCTGGGTGACAGAGTGAGACTCCAACTCAAAAAAGAAAAAAAAGAATGGTGCCCCATCCCTCAAGCAATGTCAGGAGTGATGTATATTTGGGATTACCCTGATTTCAGCTATTCAGTGTCCCATTGTTCCCAGACTTTATCCGGTGTTTTAAACAGAAAGAGATGTTGGTTCCCAGAAGTCAAGTGGGAATGGGGCTCTGCCTGACTAGAGGAACAAGTTCCCATGTACAGTACAGTATGGTTTGGGTCCTTCTTCCTAGGATCAGAGCCTTGTCCCTGGAATTGTAGCTCGCTCCCTGTTTTTCATGTAGTTGATTACACTGCGGTTTGGGCCCTATGTTTAAGGGCTTTTAATTTCTAGGCAATCTCCTTATCTAATTAAGAGATCCCTTGAGATCATGGCAAAGACAATCATTTTTGGGTAATCGCCAACAAAGTTAGAAAGGTTTTAAAGAGGTTGGAAAAATGGTGTTTTTGTTAGTAGCTTGAGTTTATGGCTGAGTAGCACTTAAAAGCCAAGAGTACCTGTTCTCTACTTGAATTTTTTGTTTCCTTTCACCTCTTTCCTCCATTCTCACAGACTGACTGTGGAAATAACCAAATTTTAGAACCCTTACAGTTTAATTCCCCATCCTAGCATAACATTCAGGAACATGTGTCTTGTTGTTTACAAAAACAATCTGTGAACCTCGACTCAAACAGGCACGTTTAGGAATGTTTTATAATTGAATTTGTTTCATTGATTCCACAAATATTAATCGTGTGAAACACTGTACCAAATGCCAAAGATAGATTCCTCCAGGAGGTCCTGCCCTAGTGGAGTTTGCAACCAAACAGAAGAGGAAAACTTAATTAAACAAGTAATGCACAAATTACTTGTGCAATTATTTATCCTGACCTTTATATTTTCTCCCTTCTGCCTGGAACGTTCTTCCCTCAGCTATTTTCACAGCAAGCTTAATCTCATCCTCTCAATCATCTATATTGGGCATGAAGGGCTTCCATGGCCCAGGATACACCACAGGAGAAATGCTGGAGAGGGCTTGGTCTTGAACTCAAAGATTGTTTGTTCTTTGTGGATGGACCAGACATGATCTTTCTGCACTCAAAATAAGGCTTCTTCTTTTTTACTATAATGGTAGTGAATATCAACTATAGTAAATGCAAAATGGAATTTATAAAAGAAAATATAAAAATCACATATACTTGTCTCTCTGAAATAACTATTCTGAATATTTTGATACATATCCTTTATTCTCTTTTATAATTTGAAATCACATTGTGAATGTAACTGTGAAATTGTGAACTCTCTCAATGTTGGAAAATTAGACTGTGTTTAGTTTTCCTCTACTACTGTGTTATTGAGATAAGAACATCTTTGTGTATATTCTGACTTAATGATGGCTGGGCTTAGCTTACGTTCTGTTTATCAAGGTATTAATTCACTTTCGACTTAGGACGTTTTTGCTTGTTTTGAGTTGTAGTCTCACGCTGTCACCCAAGCTGGAATGCAGTGGCATGCTTGTGATCACTGCAGTCTCAACCTGCTGGGCTCCGGCGATCCTTCCACCTCAACCTTCCATGTAGACGGAACTACAGGCGCACACTACCACGCCGGACTAATTTTTTTGACCACGCTCAACTAATTTTTTGATTTACTATAGAAATGAGGTCTCGCCAAGTTGCCCAGGCTGTTCTCGAACCCTCGGGCTTAGGAAATCCACTTGCCTCGGCCTCCCAAAGTGCTGGGATTACAGGCTGAGCCACCAAGCCCCCCCCCAGGAAGTTTTTAACATAATGAGTTTATTTGGATATTGCTCCATTCCAAACTGAGGAGCATCTGACTTACAAAGGTTCAACTTACAATTTTTTGATTTTACCATGGGTTTATTTGGGGTATGAAATACAATATTCACTTACAATGTGCTCTACTTGTGATGGTTTTATGGAGACACATGAGTAACTAAATTGTAAGTAACATTCATAATTTTACCAATTTTGAATATTGTTTCTTTAAAATCTTCCCTAATTTTAAAAGGAAGAATAGTAAAATTTAATATGCATTTTCCTGCAGCTGTATTTCAGTTTAACTCTCTCACTCACTTTCTATTTTTCTCTCTCTCTTCTTTCTATACTTATATGGATGTGTGCTGTAGACATATTTTATTAAGACATCTTAACTATACTCTGTGCCCACTGGATTAAACACATAAAATAATTCCAAATATAGATAAATATGTAAAATCTTCAAATTTACATGTTCTGGGCATTTTATAATAAAGCATATTCTCACCAAACTAATACTAAAATCATACACTTTAATTCATCACTTATATGTCAACTTATTTTAATTAAATATTTATTCTTTTAAATAATTTTACTTGATTAAATATTCAAACTTTTAGTGAAATTGCAAGTCGTTTTTAGTGACCCCACAATTAATTCCAGGAAGAAGACAACTAGACCCTGGAACCTCTCGATGAATAAGGCTGAAGAGATGAACCAACTGAAGAAGAGTAGGAGAAAATCCTCCTAATTACACACAAATGTCTCAGCAGTGAGCAATCATGAGAAAGGAAATACTGAAAAAGTACTTGACATTTAAATGTCAATTTAATCAAATTATGCAATTTTAAAATGTAGCTGAGTATAATGGGCTCTTTAAATTGTTTAAACCATGCCTTTATCTAAGGTGTCTTGCACTATCTTTTGAAGCAGTATCCTTAAAGAATGCCTTAATGAATTAGGTCATCACACTCTTAAAATAAAAACATAAATTTTACATTTTGGCCAGAATAAAAGATATCAGCATATCTAATGAAAAACAATGAGTGGTCATCATTTATTGTAAGTTAATGAGATCATGTTCCAAAGGACAGATTGAAAGCACTAAAGTGCATCAATTCTAGGAAGAAAATTATTCAGACTATTAGGAAAATAGGAAAGAGGATTCTGACTTCCCCACTAATTGATGTCCCCTAATTTTAGTAGAAATTAACCTTGAACCCATGTCCCATCTCCTCCCTGATATAGACCATTCACTAGACAGAGAACTAATAAATGTTTGTTTAATTTCCCAATATATCAATTGTGTGTGTGTGTGTGTGTGTGTGTGTGTGTGTGTGTGTGTGTGTGTGTGTGAATCTATGCAAAATAGGTAGAAAGAGATCAGGACAAGATAACCTATGGAAATAGCTGATTCAGTTTGGTCCTGAAGCTCAATAAAAGTTGAGCTCTAAGCCTGAATACTAATGGTTTGGAATAGGTTTTTCTCTTCTAGGTTGACAGTTAAACATAATTTTTATGTTGTTGGGGGAAAATAAAATTTGAGATTTTACCACAATTGTCACAAAAAATAATAGGTGTCTGTATGTGCAATTAAGAGCACCAGATTTAGAAATCAATATCTGTATTCAAATCTCAGCTCTACTTCTTCATTCTGTGTGCTTGGGCAAAACTTCATCTCTCTGAAATTTAGTTTATTCATTTGTAAAATGAAGATAATTGATATTTTACAGGATTTGTATAAGGATCAATTAATACTGTCCCATTAAATGTGATAACACATATAGAGTAATGAGGACAGTATCTGAAACACTTTAAGTGCTCAATATTAGCTATTTCTAACAGTAAGTGTTCTTAGTAATAAGCTACAGAAACTAATTCTGGCATATTTAAGTCAAAAATAATGTATTAAAAAGTTACTAACTATCCTCAGAATTGGCAGGAGGAATGGATAACTAGGTCTAGGACAAAAAAGACATGAACATTGACACTCTTGACAACACAAAAATGAGTGACCAGTGAGGACAGTGGCCAGTGGTCAGTGCCTGGTTCAGCCCTGTCCACAGCACAGACTCGTCCCACCTGGAACTCACCAGGGCTAAATTAGACAACAACCACAGAGGGTCTCCGAGGTTACTACCTGTACGCATCATTGATACCTGTTTGGTTCAGCAGATTTCACATCATGACCTATATCATTCAGGGTCTTATCATGAGTCAGAAAACCACATTATTTATTTACGGGGGTGGGGAATTAATATAAAGAACGGTTAAGGAAAAGCCCAAATACTAAAAAGCATGCAAAAGTATTCCAAGCTATCCAGAAACAGCAAGTGCAAGAGAGTAGCTGCTATCTCGAGGCTGAGGAAGAGTGAAGAATAAGGAATGAAAGATTAAGAGAAGATTCCCTGATGAGGCCAAAATTCAGACTTCTTGGAAGAGAGTGCACCTGCCACAGGAAGGTCCAGCCTGCAAGTGACAAAGAGGTCCCAGCTGGTGCTGGTCCTAGATGTGGCCTCCCAATGCCTTTGAATGTGGGTAGGCCAAACAGATCTATAAAAGTGCCCACTGTTGAACAGAGGGTCCAAGCCAGCAGAAGCATTAGAAGCTGCTGTTGTGTGGATGATGTGCAAGTTCATGGGAGCAACTCTGTGTTGTTGGAGGAATAGAGATAGTCTTAGAGGGATGGAGATGCCTGAAAGCAGCCCCTGGGAGGGGGATGTGTGGCTTGAGGGCACTTTGGAACTTCTCAGTGTGAGATGCTGGAACTCCTGCTTGGAAAAGTAATCACGGAGGACCAAACCCAAGGGCAATGTCTTCCTGCTGCTACCATTTTGTAGGATCCCTCCAATGCCCTCTGCTGATGAAGCCTAGCATTCCACCAGCTGGCAGAGCAAAGTGTTTACAGGATCCAGTGCCAGCATCACAAGGCAGGGCGAAGGAAAGTAGATTTGGAGCGGAGAGGCAGTAAGTTGGTAACTGGCACACAAGTCCACAGCTTAGTTGTCAGGGAGACTGGGAAAACAATATCTGGTATTTTCAAGCTCCAAGACTCAAAAGATGGTGAATTTCCTAAACACAGGCGAATGTTTCAGATGTCAAGCAGCAGAAAAGAATGACCAATGTCCTTGACGATCTTTTCATTAAATACATAACACTTTACAGTTTACATTTTTTCACATGTATTACCTCATTTGGTGTGTTTAAATGTCCAAATTGTGTAGTCCCCATTTAAACACCCTCCTTATAGCTTATATTTCTTATAATCACCTTTCCTGTGTCTAAATCAATGTCTAGGAGTAAGTTGTCTGTATGCAAACCATCTTTGCCTGCTGTGCCATGTAATTTAGAGCATCGTTCTTATTTTGAAAGAGTTCATACATCTTCTTAAATTTCTACTTTGTTCATAAATTTCTACCTTCATCAACTTCTAGCTGGGCAAAATTTCCAAAGTCTGAAAAAATAATTATAATCAATGATATTTTCAATATCATACTACTTAGAGATGCTATTTTGTTAATAGATAGAAGTTAATGTATAAAATTTGTATTGGCAGTTTCCAATATAATACGGAATATGTGTATTCTTTATATTTTTAAGGATTTGTTGTTCTCATCCCTTGCTTTCTCTTCGGTTTCCACAGACTTCTATTCTTATCCTGCTCACTGATAACGTCGTCCAGCAGCAGTTGATACAAATAAGCATTCTATTCATTTTGAAACACTTGATTTAACTGAATTTCATGATTATCGCATTGTACTGAGCTTTTCTTACTTTTCACACCTTTACTGCTAAAGCTACTTTCCTTTTTTCCTAAGTGTTTATTTCTGCTTCCGTAAAATCAGTGGGCAATTTTTTATATATCTAAAATATCTATCTCCAGATTCAGATCAATGTGCCCAACTGCTTAATTGGCATTTTCCCTGGAATTTCCTCCGAGCATCTCAAACTCAGGACGTACAAAACTGGACTCCCTAAACCCCCCACAGCTTACCTGGCCTCAGTGAATGGCGACCACAACAGCAGTTGGCCAGTTGCTATAGCTAGAGACAGTTGTGTCAGTTTTGCCTAATGCCCATGTGTAATTAATCACAAAGCCTAGCAATCCCACTGGCCAAATATGCCTTGAAGTCCATGCTGCTTCCCTTCTTCACAGTCACTGCACTCTAAACTATCAACAACTTTTGCCTACACTGCAATACCAGCGGTCAGGTTTTCCCAGGATCCATTGTTAGCTCTGTGTAATGTTCCTCACTCTAGCTAGCATTCTGAAAACACGAGTCAGATGATTTCACTGTCCTGCTTCAGGAGAGGGGTTTCTGTTTCCCATCATCCTTAGGATGAAATCCAAAATCCACAGGGCTCCTCCCACTGTTTCCCAAGACCCAGATTCATGCTTCCTCTGTGGCCCTTATGCTCACCATCCCTCCCCTGCCCCCCCCACCCCCACCCCAGGCACCAAACCAGCATCTTCAGTTTCTTTAGAGCTCTTTGAAATTGTCATTTGTTCTGTCCGAAACAGCGTGTCCTCCCTTAGGTGACTGGCATATTCCTAGTTATCACTCAGATTAAGTTTGCATCCTAATAACACTCTTCATTTCCCCACCTCCTCTTATAAGCCCTAAGTTTACTTGTCAACACTTGGTCGGTGGGCAAGTGGGCATCGCATGTGAATTCTTTATTGGGGTGTCTCCCAGCAGCTAACACAACGACTAACTCAGAGTAGATAGTCAATATGATTTAATAAATAGTTATTCTGGCAATGATAAATTTAAACACTATCACAGAAGGTTCTAATTTTGCATATTCTCAAGATTGTGGAATATGTTTTATTTTTATGTTCTTAATCCCTAATAGAATATGTAAAACAGTAAATATATGCTAAATGAAAATGTAGCCACCTGAAATACAAAATATTATTTAAAATAATGAGCTCTTAGAGTTAATCCTGAGAAATTTTCCCCCATGACGACTGTGAACATTAAGTCAGAAAAAAAGAGAAATCAAGTTGCAAAACAAAAATCTTCTTAATAGCTCAATATAGTGAACCATGGCTGCTTGCCTGTAAGTGAATAAGCAACTGATTTGTCTTAGTCAGTAGAAGAGAGAGGAAGATAATTTATATAACATGCAAACACTACTCATTAAATATTTGAATAATTAAAATGGGCTGAGATCCATAGTGAAAATCTACAGAAGGGAAGTCCTTGCCAGAGCAGTCAGAGAAGAGAAAGAAATAAAGGGTAACTAAATTGGAAAAGAAGAAATCATACTATCACTGTATACTGACAATATGACTTTATATCTAGAGAATCCTGAAGACTCCTTCAAAAAAACCCTGGACTTGATAAATTAATTCATTAAAGTCCCAGGATCATCATATACACAAATCATTAGCATTGCTATACACCTATAGCAACCAAGCTGAGAATCAAATCAAAGACTCAATTCCATTTACAATAGCAATCAAAAAGCTAAAATACTTAGGAATATATTAAACCACAGAGGCAAAAGATCTCTACAGGGAGAACTACAAGACACTGATGAAATAAATTGCAGAGGACACAGACAAATGGAGAAACATCGCATGCTCATAGATTGGAAGAATCAACATTGTTAAAATGACCATATTACCCCAAGTAATTTACAAAGTCAATCTATATCAAAATTGTCAAATCCATTTTCCACAAAATTATAAAAATGAATCTTAAAATTCATGTGGAACCAAAAAAGAGCCAGAATAAACAAATGAATCCTAAGTAAAAAGAACAAAGCTGGGAGCATCATATTACCTGACTTCAAGTTATACTACAAGAGTATAACAACCAAAACGGTATGGTACTGGTACAAGAGCAGACACACGAACCCATGGAACAGAATAGAGAATTCAGAAATAAACCTATATACCTACAACCAACTAATCTATGACAAATATGACAAAAACAAATACTGGAGGGAAAAAAAGATGTCCTTTTCAATAAATGATGCTGGTAAAATTGGATAGCTACACGCAAAAAAATGAAACTTGATTCCTATTTCTCACCATATTCACAAATTAACTCAAGATGGATTAAGGACTTAAATGTCAGAACTAAAAGCATTTAAATCCTAGAAGAAACCCTCGGAAAAACTCTTTTGAATGTTGGCCAAGACAAATAATTTATGGCTAAGACCTCAAAAGCAAATGCAACAGAGACAAAAATAAACAAGTAAGACTTAATTAAACTAAAAAGTTTCTGCATAGCAAAAGAAATAATCAACACAGTAAACAGGCAACCTACAGAATGGGAGAGGATATCTGCAAACTATACATTCAACAAATGACTAGTATCCAGAATCTACAAAGAACTCAAACTAATCATCAAGATAAAAGTAAATTACTGCATTAAAAAGTAGGCAAATGTCTCAAAAGAAGACATTCACATGGCCAACAAACATATTTTTAAAAATGCTCAACATCACTCAGAATCAGGGAAATGCAAATTAAAATCACAAACCAGATACTATCTTACACCAGTCAGAAGGGTCATTGTATAAAAAAATCAAAAAGCAATAGGTAGCAAGGATGCAGTGAAAAGGGAACACTTATACACTGTCGGTGGGAGTGTAAATTCGTACAATATTTATGGAAATCAGTATGGAGAGTTCTCAAAGAACTAAGGATACATCTACCATATGATTCAGCAATTTAACCACTTGGTATCTACCCAAAGGAACAGAGGTCATTATACAAAAAAGACACATGCACTCATATGTTTATCACTGTACAAATCATAATAACAAAGGTTGGAATCAACCTAAATATCCATCAACCAATCAGTGGATAATTAAAATACGCTATATACATATACTATGGAATACATTCAGCCACAAAAAAATGAAATAATATATTTTGCAGCAACATGGATAGAATTGGAGATCACCATCCTAGGTGAAGTAACACAGGAATGGAAAACCAAGCACCACATGTTCTCACTTATAAGTGGGAATTAAGCTTAGGTCACGCAAAGGCTTATAAAATGGCATCATGGACAGTGAAGACACAGAAGGGGCAGAGTGGGAAAAGAGGTTGGAAAGAAAATTCACCTGTCAAGTACAGTGTGCCCAGGTGTACGTGGAGGGTTCACTTAAAGAACAAACTTCTTTACCACTGTACAACACATCCATGTAGCCAAGAAGCATTTGTACCCCCTAAAGCTATTTATTTTTTTAAAAGGAAACTTTTTTCATTGCTTTAATTTTTTATTTTAAAGATGTGGGGTACAATTGAGGGTTAGGTATGCAAATGTTAATAATGCAGGTACCCTTGTTGATGAGGTATTCCTCCGCCTCCCCTGGAAGTTTCCCTCAATTGCCAATCCCATTCTCCCTCCTCCCCCGGTAGTTTCTCACTGCTGCCAATCCCTTTATTACAGTATTGTGATAATTGTTCAAGATCCGCTTATGAGTAAGAACAGATGGTACTCTATTCTTTGTTTCTGTGTTAGATCACTGAGTATGATAAACTCTAAATCCATCCAAGTTGCTGAGAAGTCCATATATTTGTCCTTCTTTACGGCCGTGTAATATCCCATCAGTTATATGCACCACATTTTTTTTCATCCAGACCAGTTTCAATGGGCAGCATGATTGGTTCCATGTTTTTGCTATTGTGAATAGAGCTGCAACAAACATATGTGTTGCAGGTGTCTTTTTTTTGTAGAATGATTTGAGTTCCTCCAGGTATATTCCCAATAGGGGGATTGTTGGGGGGGGTCATATGGAAGGTCAATTTCTAGTTCTTTCAGAGATCACCACATTTTTTAAAGCATTTATTAAAAATTCTACAGATGTAATTGTCACACTCTCTGAGTTCAACAACTTTATAAAATGTATACACTTTCCTTGCCAACAGATCTCCTTTCCTGCTAGTAGCAAGATATTCACTGTATGCATTTTAAATGTCTAGTAATTCATAAGGAGGGTCTTTCTGGTCAGTAGTTATCTTATTTGAATTGACCTTTTGTCTCTACTCTGTGTCTAAGTTAAGGATCTCTGCTTTATTTATTTATTTATTTATTTTTTTTTTTTTTTTTTTGAGTTGGAGTCTCACTCTGTCGCCCAGACTGGAGTGCAGTGGCCGCTCCCGGCCACCGCAGCCTCGACCTGCTGGGCTCCGGTGATCCTTCCGCCTCAGCCTTCCAAGTAGCTGGAATTACAGGCATGCGCTATCACGCCCGGCTGATTTTTTGATTTATTGTAGAGATGAGGTCTCACTGCCCAGGCGGGTCTCGAACCCGCGGGCTCAGGCAATCCACTCACCTCAGCCTCCCAAAGGCGCGGGATTACAGGCTGAGCCACCGAGCCCGGCTAGGATCTCTGCTTTAATTTGTCACTGTCTGAAGGTCATGGGCAGGTGATGTTATATCTTAGAGATTCACTTTCCTCCCCTGTAAAAGGAAGTAATCTATCTAGATGGTCTCTAAAGTATCTTCCAGGTACAAAACTTCATCAGTCAGGACAGATCTTTTCTTTGTGACACTTGAAGGTTACACACTTACATAATGATGCATACATTTTAAAACTAACAATAATCCGCTGAAATTTAAGAGCACCAGATTAATAAGAGCTCTGTGATGATCAGAATAGGGGCAATATTTTCTCAAATTCAAATGAAGAGAAACCAGCTCTAGACAATGTGCTGCCCACAAATAAAACTTGTCATGACCCACTCTAAAATAACATGTGTTTTAATTGGCAACTAACATTTAAAAATTAACAGAATATTCATAAATACTCAAGTATAATGACTATCAAAAATTCAGAATTCTCAGGCACATTGGGTCTCTTGACCACAAGCAGCTGGGGACGAGAGTGGCCAATCCCAGTAGGTGGGCAAATCCTCTCAAGTTTATGCTAACCTCACCAACCTTCCCATGGTCTGCTTCACTGTCTGCATCACTTGCCTGTCCCCAGTGGATTCTGGCTTTTACTGTCTTCATTCTGGCTTTTACTGTCTTCATTTAAAGGAAGTTCATGTCAGGTGGCTATTCAGAGCCATATTTTTTAAAATAATCATGAATTCCCAATCTTTCAAAAAAATGGTTGGATATGCTAGAAAACTGTTATATTTGAAATATTCATGGTTATTTGTTTGGGTAATTGTTGTTATTATACAATCTCCAAAGTTATTATTTTCTTGAATAGCATGCGAAATACCCAAGTTTTTTAGAAAAAATTTACAATCTCTTTGCATGGTATATTGTATAGTATACATGTTTGTTGTTTTCCTTCAACATCTGATATAAATTTCTTAATCTATATTGTCCGACTTTATATTACATAATTTATATTACTTTAGGCAGAATGATTAACTTATTTTTGTTTTATTAGCTAAGAAAGAGATATGCATGCATTTCAGGGGTCACCCCTCAAAAGTCTATGTTCTAATGTAAGGTCTGATATTTTGGTGTTAAGTGATTCTAATTAATCTAAAAAAAATGTTACTAGAAAAATGCTATTTTAGTAAAAACAATAAAATATATACTTCAAGTTTTAATGCTTTTAAAATTGTGATTATAGTGATTACCATACCAAGTCATATTCTATTATAATTGCCTAAACCCAAAATCATTTACTGTTTTCATCACAGAAACACACACACACACACACACACACACACACACACACACACACACACACACAAACACACAGGAAACCAAAGAAAATTATTAATAGTATTCTTTGAATAATAAATCATGGTTTAATATCATAGGGGAAGAAATAGCATTTTTATTAGACATCATCTGTAATATCCTAATAATTTAGAGAGAAGAAGTAAAGGGATTTATAAATCAGAATTTATTTAACTGTGAAATCTCTGGAAATGGTTCTAAGAATTCAAAAAGCTGTTGCCTTAAAAACATAACTTTGACAAAGTAACTGGAGTAGCTCGTTATTTCTATTTTGTTTTCCTTCTTGATGTACAGCCCAAATGTTTGAAAACTGTGCCTGAAATTTGAATACAGGCAAAAAAAAAAAAAAAAACCTACAACACACAATTATATGAGCCATTTTATGTCTTTTTATTTTACTCACATTTGACAACTGGTTCTGATATTGTATTCTAGAAGGGGAAGGAATCATTCAGCATTTGTTTTTATATATGAATATTATCCAGGCAAATGTTTAGTGTTTCCGTTTAGCATGATTAGCTGTAAATTCTCTTCCAGAATTTTGTGCAGGGTGTTTCAACAAGACACAATTACAAAAATAAAATAAAATAACAAAATTAAATTTTAAAGTCTTGCAATACTGATTACCGCAATCCTGTTAGTCTGAGTTATATGTGCATTTGTCCTTTTTTAAATTGACAGCTAAATTTCGATTTGCTTTAAGAAGTGGCTTCTGAACAAGAAACCAATTTTTCTTAATCCCTTAAGACCTACTCTGTTTCCATGAAGTGTAAGTATTCTTACAGTGCCTCTTCCAGTACCAATAAAAGTGCAATGGCCAAAATCCTTTCAACAGAGCAGGATGGAAGAAGTACTTAGCCAGTGATTCTCATTTCAAGTGGTGGACCAGAATGAACATGAACTTTGAAAGCAGATCTGTGTTAAAAAATCAGTATAAGTTGCATAAACTTATACTGGTTGCAAAAACTCACCAAATTTAATCTTTAAAAAAGAAAAGGAAAAAACAAGAAGGACAACACTTGTCAGTAAGAAGGTCATAAAATTTAATAAGATGATGAAGATAAAATGATTGTTACAGAGCCTGACACCCTGTAGGCATATGATAAATGTTAATTTCCTTTCCTTTGCCCTAACTGCCTGCATTGCGCCCTCTGATGCTTAAGAGATAGCATTACAGCATTGGATGTGTCTCCTTGGCCTAAAACCCAAACCCTACGTTCTCATTAAAAGCATGTAAACTGTGAATTCCAAATCATTTGCATGTAAATTTGCTTTGGTAATTGTGTCACCTTAAGGACAACGAGGTATTTTTCATTCAGTAGTTTAATTCAAATTTCAGAAACAATTTTCAAACATTTGGACTGAACATCAAGAAGAAAAACAAAACAGAAATATATACGTCAAGTTTTAATGCTTTTAAAATAGTGATTACCATACCAAGGCATATTCTATTATAATTGCCTAAACCCAAAACCATTTACTGCGTTCATCTGCTTTAATTACACACACACACACACACACACACACACACACACACACACACACGAAACCAAAGAAAAGTATTAATAATATTGAGTAATAAATCATAGTTTCATATCATAGGGGATGAAATAACATTTTTATTAGACATCATTTTGTTCTGTAATATCCTAATAATTTAGATAGATGGCGTAAAGGACTTTATAAATCAGAATTTATTTAACAATGAAATTTCTGGAATTGGCTCTGAGAATTCAAAAAGCTGTTGCCTTAAAGGTATAACTTTGACGAAGTAACTAGAGTAGTTCGTTATTTCTGCTTAGTGGGTGGTCAATAAATATTTGCTGAATGAACAACTGAGTAAATGAAGGCAAAGAAGGGAGGTCATATGTGAAAGGTATTTGAGATTCTTGAAGACATATGACCTCCCTTCCTTGCCTTCATTTACTCAGTTGTTCATTCAGCAAATATTTATTGACCACCAACTCTGTGCCAACTGTTATGCTGAATGCTGGAGAGAAAAATGATGATTAGAGCAACCACGGACCTTCTACCACAGAGTTATGTGGCATGGTACAAGCAGACATTAAGCAAATGTCACAAAATTCTGCATCCAAAATAAGTGATGACACTTCAAATATTCAGGAAGTATAATATCCATGAGAATACCCGCTTCTAGAACCCACTCAAATATCTACCCAAATATTTTTCCATTCCATTTTTAATTGATGTTATCCACTTCCAAAATGCATTCACATACTTTTCAGGAAGACAGCTGCGTGTCCTCCAATGAAGAAATGCTTTCAACATCATATTTAGACCCTTGAAAATGTGTTTCTCTCTCACAAAAAGAGTCTTACTGCAATTATGCGACTCAGTGATATAGTATCAAATATAGATGAGGAGTCAAATATTTCCATTAAGAAGCCACTTCAAGGTAAAAATATACTCCAAACTGTTGAAGGCTAAACAGTAAAGCATGGGGTGCCTCTTTTCCTATACTTTGTTTCTCCGCGATTGGAAGTTGACAAGAAGCAAACACACCTGTTTTGATTTGCTTTGTAGAAATTGTTTTCTCCCGCGCCTTTCCCCTTCCTCCCTTCCAAGGGCTCTCTTGTTGGAGTCCTTATGGTTATAGATCAGTAGTATAAGAGAAGGATGCGATCTGTGCAGCATACCAATTACTGCCAAGGAAGCTGTCTTTCCACTGAATGGAATCTTGCTTCATGTGCCGAGTATTACAAATAGCCTTCTGCTTATTCTTTTATAGGCCTTGGAAGCAAAGTGAGCCATGTGTTTCCATTATGATGGCCTGACTCCGGAAAGAAATGTGCAAACAAGCCAGTATATTTTTACTGAGCTCTCAATTAGTTTAATTTGGAATTGAAATGTGCTTTCTAGCTGAGATGTTATAAAACTGAGGGGAATCACATGCAAGGCTGTACAAGTGCAGCCTGTGATTACATCTCATTGTGATCTTTGGTGGCGTTGTCCAGAGCGGCTTCAGAGAAGACATCTGAAACACTGGAAGTACTTAATTGAGATATAATTAAAGGAAAATATTTTTGTATAATTTGCATTTCAACTTGTCATTTATGGTGATTAGCTTCAGTCACTTTATGTACCGTGGCTAACCACCATCCAGAATTCTAAGAAAATTAGCGTTTGCATATTAATAGCCTATGATAATGCCTTTAGGGCACAAATTAATGAATTCTGGGCCCAGCATGCTCTATCTACCACCGGATTGAGCCTTTTCAAATCTGAACACGAGAAGCTTATTTTTTAACATCAAATAATCAGAGAAAAAAGGAAGATGTTTAACGAGTACTGCCTAACTTTGTAAAGTTTTCAAGTAAACTATTCGTGTTTTAAGAGAACTTGTTTTTAAAATCCAGGTGATAACATCTGTTTTAAAAGAAATAGCAGAATTCTGAAAATTAACAGGGAAAAATTAGGTAAATATAAAGTGGTTAACAGGAAACAAGGTAGTCCAAAACCAGGGATTATGAAGTAGAAGTTTGGGGAGAGGCTGCAAGACCTGGAATTAATAGCATTTCACACTCCATTCCAGTCTCTACACTGCTGGATACACTGACAGCCTTATTATATTCCAGCTAGCAAAAATTAAAGGTATGAAAATGACAATATAACATCACCCTGATTAGAGAGAGAGAGAGAGAGAGAGAGAGAGAGAGAGGCAGGCTTTTGTCAGTTGTAAAGGAGAGGATTGTCTCAGTATCTTAGTTTAAATTGTTCAACAATTAATACATAGCTATGATTATAATTGGTTTCCTTACAAGGAATCATTATATTTCTATGACCTATTTGCTGCCAGTCCTCAGAAACTGAGCTTTAATTAAAAATTACTGGTGAGTTAATGCATGGTCGAAGGGGGAGGGAGAAGGAACATAGAGCTCAAGAGTAATTTGCATTGAATCACAACACAAACAAACTTAACTGCCAGAGTCAACGCAGTGACCTGAAAGTAGACTTCTGTGGCTTTCCACCAGTCACTCCACACCCTCTTAGCCCCTCTTCCTCTCTTCCTTCTTTCACCAGAACCCATAATTTCATTCATCCAGCAGATATTAATTGAGCATTTTTAATGTGCCAATTCGAGGGCTGGGGGATACATCCGTGAACAAGACAGTCAAGTTATCTCTTCTTGTGGAACTTGTATTATCCCTGAGGAAAAAAGAATTTAAAGCAATCAAATTAGGCAATTTCAGATAGTGGTGAGTGCTGTGAGGAATATAAAACAAAGTCATGTCATGTATAGCTGAGCATGGTGATGCATGTCTATAGTTCCAGCTGAGACACCGTCACCTGGAAGACTGAGGAGGAAGGATCACCTGAGCCCAGCAGGTTGAGGCTGAGGTGGCCATGAGTGTGCCACTACACTCCAACCTGGGCAACAGAGTGAGAGACTCCAACTCAAAAAGAAAGAAAAATAGAAAAAATGTCATGTGGTAGGAAGGTCAGGTAGCAGGTCATGTGGTAGAGAGTGACTGCAGCCATGGGAGCCTCATTACATAGAGCAGTCAGGGAAAATCTCTCTGAGAAGAAGACATTTTTGCTGAGGAAAAAAAAGGGGAAAAGTGCAACCATGTGAAAAGTCAGCTAATGCAAGGGCCCTAAAGTGAGAAGAGAAGGTAAGTTTATCCAGCTATCCCTCTCTTTGGAATATACCTGAAGGAACATAAATCACTCTACAAAAAAGACACCTGCACAGGCATGTTTATTGTCACTCTATTCTCAGTAAGAAAGACATGGAACCAACTCTGTTGCCCATCAAAAGAGAACTGGATAAAGAAAATGTGGTATATATACATGATGAAGTATTATGCAACCATAAAGAAGGATAAAATTACAGCCTTCCTAGCAACTTGGATACAGTTGGAAATCATCATACTAAGTGAACTATCAATGAAACAAATAACTGAATGCTGCACATCCTCACTCATAAGTGAGCCCTGAACACTATTCAATTAGCACAAGGGATTAACTGACAGTCGCTGGGCACTGCTAGGGAAGGGAGAAAGGGAAAAAGTTTGGAGGCATGTGACAACACCATGGATACCTGGTCTACTACCGGGGGAGTGAGGGCCAGCTAGAAGCTCAAACTTCACCTTCATGCCCACTACTTTTGTAGTAAATTCTCACTTGTACTCCACAACTCTACAGTAAACCATTTTTTTTAAGGGAGTGAGTTTGGCTGGTGTTAGTGAGTGTGGGGTACAGTGGTAGGCGAGTGGGTTTAGTAAAAACAAAATCATCATGGTTTTTTAGATCACAGGAATATCACTCAAAATATGATGAAAAGCCATGGGAGTCTTAAATAGAAATGAGATGTAGTCTTTTTATATTCTCTGCTCAGTAGAAATTAATTGGGCAAGAAGAAAACTGGAAGCAGGAGGGATAGTTAGAAGACTTTTATAACTGGCTAGGTAAAAAAAAAAATAGCAGAGTGGAGATATGGAAGAATGAATGGATCTCTATATAATTTAGATATTTTGGAGATAAAATAATCAAGATTTGCTCATGACTTAGATGTGGAAAGAAAAGAAAGCTAAGAATCAAGAATATGTTGGTGGATGACTATGTTTTATTTAGAGATGGGAGAAAATAGAGAAAAGGTTTTGGGGAAACATAATGAAGGACTCTGGCCCACTTAGATTTTGACACTGAATAGATGATCAAAAGGTTGAGTCAAGGAAGCTATTGATATTGGAGTCTGAACCCCACAGGAGAGAAAGGGACAATACTGAAGATATTAACCATGGAAGCTTTGGAATATGGGTGATATCTGAAGTTAAAGAAATGGATGAAATTATCTAAAGAAAGACTGTAGAAGAAATGCCATTTCAATGTTGAAAATGGTCAAACAGGGAAATGCAAACAGAGGAAACTAGCAGATAAGCTGTCAGATGAACAGAAACCCAGGAAATTGTGCTTGTTGAAGAAGTCAAGAGGTGACTGCGTTTCAAGAAGGGAAGTGATGATCTTCCAGACATCAACTCCCCATAGTTATTGCCTTTGGTCACCATCCTCATGCTGTGCCTGAGGAAAATCATGAATTTCTAAATTGCTGCCACTTCCAATTCCGTTTCAGATCTTGTCATCTGTCAATATTCATTTTATCTTATATTTGACATATGCCACATGATTTTTTAAATATGCATAGCAAAATGGTTACTACAGTCAAGAACCAAGAATGATGGTTAACAGGAACACGAAGGGCAAAATGGGAAAAAGTAGGTGCCAGGGCATAAATTTTCAGTCGTAGTATGAATAAGTGTGTGTAGATGAGAAATATAGTTGATAATATTGTGTGTGTATATATATTTTCTACATATATATGCTGTGAGTAAGTTTTAGGTGCTCTCACCACACACAAAAAAATATTACTAATTTTGCTTGTTTTCCTTTTCATTCAGTAAGGTTTTATGGGGACTATCACCATGTGATTATGTTACATTTGTTGGCTATAGTTGTGGAAAAAATAAGCCTAGCTCCTTATCTTAAGGGAGTTTATAAGATACTTTATGTGTTTGTGGTGAGTTTTCTCTCCTGCCTTCTGAAACTATTTAAAACTTGTGGCCATTGCCTTGCTAGATTCTGGTATGGCCATTCTGGTGTGGCCATGTGGTCTTTGAGTTATGGCTATCACCTTGCTTCTTGGCTTTCACCCTTTACCCCACCTTGGGGAGGTGAATCTTCTCTCTCTCTCTCTCTCTCTCTCTCTCTCTCTCTCTCTCTCTCTCTCTCTCTCTCTCTCTCTCATTTACTTTTAAATAAACTATATTTTCTCATCTAAAAAAAAACCTTGTACTATTTTCAGACATCCTTATCAAAGCTCACTACTTCAACCTTCCCTTACAAATCAGTGCAACTATAAAATTATAAACCCACACCCATTTCCCCTAATCTTTTTATTTATGAAACCTATGAAATAAAGTATATCTTCATGCACCTGCAGCCCATTGAAGGTCAACCTTATAACTGCCTTTGACCCCATGCATTCTATCTTTCTGGAGTCTTGCCTAGTTAGTATCCCTTCTCTATTCTTACAAATACATGTATAGTCTCTAGACTCTGTAAAATATATTCCTTGGATGATAAATTTCATGTTACATTATTACTGAAGCCCATGTTTTGCTGGCATCTAATCCAGTTATTACTGGAATGGGGATCCTGAAAACCGTATTATAAGAATTCACTATTTCTCTATGACTAATAATCACTTAGAAGTTGGCATGTGCCATGACAGGATCGCCATATAAATATTTAGAAAGTGTGTAAAGTTCTGACTGCCTTGGTGACGAATTTTTTTGCTTTGTGTAGCTAAACCAGCTGCTCACATGATGGCTCTATTTTCCCACCACTATGTTTTTATTCAAGCAGTTGTTTGTTTTTGTTTACCTAAAATTTCTGGGTATCATTTGACCCTGGGGTAGTTTAAATGTGATTTTAATACAAAATCAAAATACAGGCCCTGAAATCCCAAGTCATTTCTTCATTTCAGGGAAGTCATTTAGATGATTCAGCCTATACTTTTACCACTTTAATCTTTTAAAATGTTGACAGCAACCTTATAATTTCTCACAGACAATGCATGAACCTCTAAAAATAAATCCTCAATTGCAAATTTGGAAAATCTTTCTCTATAATGTTTGATACTTTTGAACATGCATTCCTTTAAAAAAATTCTACCTCTTGGATTTCATCTTCCAGGTCTCCTGCTCTTCTTATAATGCTTGTTATAATTTTGAAAAGTCTTGGTTTCCACAAGTCCATCCCATCCTCATCACAGAGTTTCACTTCATATTCTTCCTGAGGAAACTCATATCGATTTTCACAGTCACTTTTTTCAGAATCTGTATATTTAACCCATTCCTTCTTGCTCCGCTTCATATTCTTATATGTAACGACCTTCTAGACACTCAACACCTCAAACTCAACATGTCCAAAACTAAATTCATTTTTTTCTGAATAAAACTGTGCTTCTCTCATGGTATTCAAGAAAAAACTTTCCAAGAGCTATCCAAGCTATCACCCGAGGTAATATCGCTGTGAATCACTCATTCACTCAAGACAGAAACAAAAGTATTCTTCAGTCCTCCCTCTTCTTTGTCCAATCTCTACTTCCTTCTCCTCATTCAATAATTTTTTAGGTTCTGCCTATTTAACTTCTAAGTATTTACCATAAGTTATCTCTACCTTCTATCCCGACCATATTTGCTTTAATTTACCCTTTTGTTATCTCTTTGCTGGCCTACTATAATATCCTGCTTGTTGGTTTCTATTTCACTATTCTTTAACTTAACCTCTATAGATGGATATCATTTCTTCCATTCATCCTTCCCCATGTCTCCTCTGTGCTTTCTAATTTTCTCTGCCTATTCTTATTATATTTACCATCTTGGAGTATCAATTTATAGGCCAGTCTTGTCCACCAGTCTGTAAAACTTGTCTCAGTGGGAATACTGTATTAAATGTTTTTTATTTGAATTGTTTAATGCAGTGATTGAAATAACTAGGCAGTGTATAAGCATTTGTTGAATAAAGTAATAATTGGTCATATTAAATTCATCTTTTATTTTTTTGCAGTGCATTCTTTCTACTAAAGAAAGAGAAAACACCAGCAAACATACCTTTGTATTGCAATACACATTGTACTACAATACACACTACAATGCATTCATGAGGTATCCAATATTAAATATCAACAAGGCTGGGCAGTTAACATAAATACTTGAAATGGCACAGCAGCAGTAATAGGGAGTGGTGGGGCTTGCAGCTTACTGAGGAGTACATGACTCAGCTCAAAGCATTCATATTCAGTTTAAAAATAAGAATATGACATACAACTAGGGTTCATCTTCTCTAGATCCAGGACTTCCAGAAGGTGACTCCTGCCACCAAATGGACTACAATAACTTATCATTCCTGTCATCTTAGCTTGGAAAATGGCAACCCTTAGACAAATGCACCTTACATGTCATATACAAGTTGGATAATATAACAGAAAATTCAAAGAATTTAGCAGTTTTTCTTTTTGTTCTGCTCTATTCTGTTTCCCAGACCCAGTGTGAGAACATGTCACTTGTCGCGCTGTTAATTCTGGGTCAACTTGGTCATAGGTCTTCTAGTTTTTATTGATTCTATTATATTGACACATTTTCCAGCTGCAGGTTCCAGTCATGTATCTATGGTTATGGGTACAGTCAATTTTTTTTAAAAAAAAAGTAATTAAATCTTTTAACACAATAAAAACTTTCTAAACATTCTGTATTCTAAACTAGCCGACTAAACACAAATAAAATAGAAGCTCCAAAGCAAGAAATTGGAAATGTTACATAAATTTCTGTAACCTCTCTTTTTTTGCGCTAAGTAAAAACTAAAATTTTCTTTCTCACAAACCGTGAATGATAATATTCACAATACATAATAATAAATGACATTCTATATGTTGTAAAATGTGAACATCTACATAAAGGTCTATGTGGTCTTTTTTTTTTGTTCTTTTATTGTTGTTGTTATTGTTTTTTAATCTTCTCTATACCTACCCTAACCTTTCTTGGCACCAGCAAGGGCTAGCAAGATTATGAAATACAGACTTTCACAAATGCTAAACTGAGCTAATTTGTTGACGCCATCCGAGCAGAAGAAAGTGTTCGGTTCTTGGCTACCCAGTAGAACAAGTGAAACAGCAGATCAGCATAGAGCATCTACTGTGCTTACACTAATTCGCAAGAGGGAAGAAACAGGAAATCAGTAGCACCATGCCAACATACCTGCACAATGACATTAACTCACAACCCTCAAAAGTTCACCTCTGTCTGGCCCACAAACTTATCTCAAACTGTTCCCTAATTTTATCTGTGAAATGAAGCTGATAGCTCATATTTTTTCTTAATTACCATTTACATTATTTGTAATATGAAAATATCACTAATAGGAGAAGGACTCTCGTAACTATTGCAGTCAGGAATGGGACCAGTGACATTCAATCTCTGTTGAGATTTCTGTCCTCTTTAGCCTAGTTCCAACCTTGTTCTTAGCCTGTCTTACCTTTGTAGTCATAGAAATATAAACATTTTGTAGCCTCCTCATTTTTGACTTTTCTGCTTCTCTGAAGGTTTTGCTGATTATTCTTTTTCTCATGAATTTACACATCTATTGCTGGTCACTGAAATTAACATATTTCCCTTCTCTAATGTTAATAGAAAATATTTTTGATGAAACCTAGCCCAAAATTGTTGCTGTAAGTTTAATGTATATAAACATTTATGTAAAATGTGTGTCACATGTAATTTCTAACCATAATTGCATATATAAATACTGTAGGTAAAAAAGAGAGGCAATTTTGTCATTGTATCATTTCTGAGACAATTATAATGTATAAGGTTATATAAAATGATACTATTCCTATAAATATTAATGTGATTTATTTATTCACTTGCTCATTCGGAAAATATATCTCTTGAGAATATAACATGAATAAAGCTCTCAAGATTCATGGCTATTGTCAGAAATGGATAACATCAAAAATAACTATAACAAATTTCTGCTATGAAAATTCAATTTTTAAGAAATACTCAGGTTACCGTGCAAAAAAAAGAAGCTTTGCTGATTTGATTTCAGGGAATCAGGGAAAGTTTGCTCAAAATGAAATTTCTGCATTACTAGAATTGATAATTCACAGAAAGGCTAAAACATTTTAGAAGTTATATAAAACAGAAAGTTGGATAAAGTTTTGATTTTAGATCACAGCATCTTAGAAACATAAGGAGCAAAGACTTCCAAGAATTACAGATTCTATAACATGGCAAAATTATTAAGAACAATTGGAAAAAGTGAGGTCCAGTGGGAGACCCAAGCTCAATCTGTGTGGACAACTTATATACCCAATCCTGACTTGTATTCCACATCTTTGAAATAAAAAAAGGAAACATTAGGTTTTTCAAATTGACATTTTTCTCAAATGCATGATGTGTTTACAAGAAAGTAAAGAAAATATACAAGAGACAGAACTAATAAACTTAGAAAAATGCAGACAACAGGAGCAAAGACCATGTCTTTCTTTGATAGGTTTAAAGGGAAACATGATTCTCAAGGCCTTGAAACATCAACCAGCAAAAGGTGGAGATACGACTGCCATATAAACAAGGATTTATAAAGGCTATAGCATCAGTGAAAGATTAGACATAAAAAAAATATCTCTTCTTTGACTTAAAGAGTCAACCTAAAATCTTCCTGGCTTGCCTTGAGTCATGCATAAAAAATAATAATCTCCCATGTTAATTTTTTACATGTTAGTCTGTTCTTATGTGACTCTTCTGATCACATTTATACTATCTGCATTTTCTAGGAGCTGAAAAGCAAAAATTTACAGACACATGCACATTAAAACAAACACACATCACATACAAACACACACTGGGATGATTGGGAGAAATAAATGCAAAATCACTTTGCAGAAACATTTTTCTAAAACAGTCTTCTCTAAATTCTCACAAATAGTGCTCTGTGAAAATGAGCTCACCATTCAAAATTGCAAAACAAATATGTTGACAATTTACCTTGAATGATAATTAGAATATTCACAAAGTAGTAATAAATTATCAAGGATTTTAGATAATAGAAATATTTGATAGAGGCTATGAAATGTTTAAAGTGATAAAACACATGTGGAACTATAATACTGGATAATAATAACATGCATGGCATGAGGGCAATATTAGAGGTTAAAATGTTTTAATGTCATAAAATTCAGATGAAATGTGGAAATATTTATTAAAGTTAAAATTTTATGGAAAGTATGAATATAAAACTTAAGAGTGACAACTAAAGGAATAAATATAAAATGTAGAACTTCCAATCAAATAGAGTAGAGAATTTAAAAAAATTAATGAAAGTTAACCAACCCAGTAGATGGTGTACTATTGGAAAAGTATAGTAAGTGAATTAGTATAAACTTGTGGAGAAAGCTTAGTGATATTGATCAAAACCATTAAAAAAACCCATACATCTTAGTTTATAGTTTCACTTCTAGCAATATAGCCTAATTAATAACTAGAGGTGAACCAAAACAGTTGTTATAGGAGCATTAGTCATAACAACCAAAAATTGGAAACAACCTACCTACTTAGGATTAATACATTTAAAAAAATAAATTTGGACATATACCTCAAACAATTTTCATTAATAAATTTATTTACAAAATACTTACTTCTAAGTATTGTACACTTAGGTTTTTCTTGTTATTTATTGTTGCATAACAAATCATTTCAAGCTTAGTAATTTAAAGTCACAACAAGGCCGTGCGCTGTGGTTCACACCTATAATCCCAGCACTTTGGGAGGCAGAGGCAAGAGGATTGCCTGAGCTCAGGGGTTCAAGATCAACCTGGTTTTGACAAACCCTCTTCTCTACAATAAATCAAACAATTAGTCGGGCATGATGGCATGCACCTGTGGTCCCAGCTACTTGAAAGGCTGAGGCAGAAAGATCACCTGAACCCAGAAGACCAAGGCTGCAGTGACCATGAGTGTGCCACTGTACTACAGCCTGGAAGACAGTGTGACTCCAACTTAAAAAAAAAAAAAAAGTCACATCAACGGTTTATTTTGCCCATGATTTTACATTTGGAGCAAGGTTTAATCTCTACTTTATATAGAATCAGCTGGGACAGTTAACTGAGGGCCAGAGTATCCATTTCTAAAAGCATATATTCATCTTTCTGTTAACTCTGTTCCGGCTGTCAGCTTGGAATTTGACTGTGGCTAAAGGACCAGTGTCTTGATTCCCTCCTGCATGAACCTCTTCATATCATCTCAGCATAGTGACTAGGCAAAAAGGTTGTGTATCCCCAAAGAGAGAGAATTATAGCCTCAGAAATCACATATATTCACCTCTATCATACTGTAACAGTCCAGGCAGTCTCAAAGGCCAGCCCAGGTTCTAGTTAAGAGGACAAACTCCAGTTCTGAATGGGGAAGTAATAAAGATCTACAATATAATGCCAAACAGGAAATATGGTTACAGTGATTTTTTAAAAATTCACTAAAGCACAGAAGTAACAAAGACAATAATATGATGGGGAACCACCCCCAAAACGGGATTGTCTTTTTTGTGGGGTAGGTAGGCCCCTCATAGTACAGACTTCTCACATAGATGTTCTAAGAACCCATCGGCATCCGTGTACCAGCTGGTGTTATTGTGGGAGGCTGTGTCCAGCTTCAGTGATTTTTTTTTATAATCTTCCAAATCTATTTGCCTATTTCATGAGTGATTTATGAGTACACTTGCCCACACTGTGCTGAGTGGTCAGCAGTTTATGACCAAACATAGCATGATCCCTATGCCCCATCCTCTTTATTCACCAGATCTCGCCCTGAGTGACTTTATTTTTGTTTGTTTCCTGGATGAAAAAAGTCCTCAAAGGGAAATGCTTTGCCAGTGTGAAAGAGGTGAAACAAACAAACAAAAATGGCAGAAGCACTGAAGGGCTTCAAAATTGACAAGTTCAAGAACTGTTTTGAGCAGTGAAGTGTTTCAACAGGCGTATTGCATCAAACAGAGAATACTTTGAAGGTGAATGAAGCTTAAACTTGAAAGAATAAATACATAACTTTTTAAAATTAAATTCTTTTTGGGGGGGTCCTCCCTCATATGCACGGATTTGGAGTTCAAAAGAAAGATTTTAAGTCCTTTAGGGAATGATGAGTACATAGAAGGTAATTAAAACCACGGGATTGGAAGAGTTCACCTAGGAAATGTATTTAGAGTGAAGAGGCAAGTAGGGAAAGAAGAATTTTAAGGTACAACAACTTTAAAGGAGCGGAGGAAAAGAAGTGTTCAAAGACACTAAAAAATGCCCAGAGATCCGAGGAGAGGCATAGTTGTGGTGTTGGAACTCAAGGCAAGGAAGTATTTGAAAGCGGTGTCCAAAAATGACAAAAACACCAGAGAATTTCAGTAAGATAGGAGCTAAACTCTAAGACTGAGGATGTAGTTGGTCATTAACAACGTTCAAGAGAGTTGTTTTGGTGGCTGGGAAGCACAGGAGCCAGGTGTGTTGGAAAGACTGTGAGCAGAAAAAAAACGCCTTCAATAAAGGCATCTGTGAAAGAGTAGAGACAGATAGGAAGCATAAGGTCAGGAAAGTTATTTGCTTTGTAAAATGAAAGAGTTGAGCTTGTTTAAAGGCAGTTGGAGGAAATTTTTAGGTGGAAGAAAATTGAAGATATAGGAAAAAGAGAAAGGCCACAGACAGAAGAGCAGTTTGTGCTTTTTCTAATCCTGCTACAGAGGTAATAGAAAAATTCAGCACACCTCTTGCACTTATGTCCCACAACTTGAGAAACACTGAAATAAGACCATATCCTTTGATTTGCATGTGATATAGAGCTACAAATCATCACAAATTACATAATAATTTGACTTAACCCGGCATCTGGATTTTGGCATCTGGAATGACACTGGGAATGAATCTGATGAGAAGACATTTAATTAATAGACACCATCAGGTAAAAAAAATGAATGGATTTTTACCATGTGTTTATAGTATGTGCTTATTTGCATAATACATGATCCAAGTGATCTCATTAGTGAAGCAGAACACAGAACATACTCTTAAAATTATGACTGGATTGTTTAATTGAAAGAATTATTCTGATTACTGTTTGTATCCCAAAACATATGACAATCTAACATCATTACATCTATTTAGTGACTGAGCATTAATTCTTGTTTATTTTATTATGCCATTTTATGAGAGTGTCAAAATTCAGTTTTTCCCTTTTATATATTTGGAACACACTCATTTTCAGCTTAGTTTATGCTCATTAATTTATGTTTGCATATACATAGTCAAAGAAGCTTTGTTACCTGAATATATGTATGCTAAGCAACAATAAATGTCATAAAATATAGTCAAGCAATTAGTGCTTCCAAAGTTAGATTATAATACTAAATATTGAATTTGACTGACAATCTAGCTTCATACACACAAAACCCAATAGCTCTTACCCGATAAGCCGATGATCTAAGGTTAAATGGGGGGGGGAGGAATGTTTGAAAGAATAATTCTACAACTGTAAATTTGAAAAGGGAAATAAAATGTGAATGACAGAATGATCCAGAAGCCAAGTTATTAGCCTGAGACAAACTGTAGTTTCAAAATATGTGTGTAAGAATAGAAGCAAATTGACAGACAGCTATGAAAAAGAGAAGAAATAGATATGTATGATGATGCCAATGTAAGAAGGCAGATAGAAGATGATTAAATATCAGAAAATATTAAGTTTGTTGCGGCCCAGGAAAAGAAATTAAAATAAGTTAAATAGTACTGTGAGCACCAGAATAGTGGAAAGTCATAATAATCACCTTGAAGTCAGCCTAGTAGCAATAAGCAGTAGAAGGACTTTGTGCATAATCCATTAGTTGTTTTTGAACTTTATTTAGTATCGTAACATGCATAAAAATTGTGTACAGGCAATTACTCAATATCTGAAAGAGATGAAAGCCAGGGTGCCCTTCAACTTTTCTGTGTGTGGGAGAGGGCAACCTAGGGAAGGGAGCCATCAGATCCTACCCATGCTATCTCACCAGAAGTTCTATGCAAAGCCACACAAATCCTCCTAGGGAATTTAAGGGGTTCCCCAAGTAAGAGAGCAAAAGCAGACTGAAAGTAGATTGTGTACCAAAACACAATTTGGAAGCCAAAACTTGAACACTATATGAATTCAAAGTGCCAAACTTTAAAATATTATGCAAATATTCATTACATGCATGAGCAAGTTAATGTACATGATGTGCTTTTCTTTTTGCTAATTTTTTAAGAATACATATTAAAGGTTGTGTGTGATTTCAGCAGCAAACAGAAAGCCAGGACCTTAAATTTGAATTCTAGAGCTCTTCAACTTTATTTTTTTAGTAGAGTAAAATAACAATGAATCAAACTAGATGATTTACTATACAAAGATCCTCAGTTTGCAGAAAACAACATATGAAAATATGAAGAAGTCTAGTAACTCCAGGTTATACTCTAAATGTTCAGCACTTACATGGATACATCCAAAGTCTTGGTGGAATATCTATAAGGTTAGGGTCTGATCAAGCAACTTAATTTATCACATCACTTAAGTTATAAGAATTAAACTGAGTTAAACTCATGATGCTCAAAGGTTACATTGTGATGTTCCTTATATCTTGGAAGAAAATTACAGATGTCATAACAAGACTTCCATGTTGGGCAATCTTCTCAGATGATGAAATTCTAGTTCCTGAATGAGCATAAAATGAGAGTCAAATGTTTTGGGTTTTTTTTTGAGTTGGAGTCTCATTCTGTCACCCAGACTGGAGTGCAGTGGCCGCTTCCGGCCACCGCAGCCTCGACCTGCTGGGCTCCGGCGATCCTTCCACCTCAGCCTTCCAAGTAGCCGGAACTACAGGCATGCGCCACCATGCCCGGCTGATTTTTTGATTTATTGTAGAGATGAGGTCTCGCTGCCCAGGCGGGTCTCGAACCCGCGGGCTCGGGCAATCTACTCACCTCAGCCTCCCAAAGGTGCGGGATTACAGGCTGAGCCACCGAGCCCGGCTGTCAAATGTTTTTGATATAATTTTTGATAACATAAGATCCATTATAGCATCTCCTAAAATATATGGTGTTTATTAAATGGAAATAGAATACCTCCTTTCTTGTTTTAGATAAACTCTGGTATTTTACCCTCTAATCTTTTTACTCTCTTATTTAACAATAAAACTACTGAAACTGTGTAAATGCATATCGAACATTTGTGTTAAAATCTACCATTTGGCTGGATCTGGTGGCTTCAGCCTGTAATCCCAGCACTTTGAGAGACCGAGGCAAGAGGACTGCCTGAGCCCAGGAATTCAAGAACAGCATGGGCAACTTGAGGAGACCCCATTTCTACAATAAATCAAAAAATTAGCCAGATGTAGTAGCGCACACCAGTAGTTCTGGCTACTTGCAAGGCTGAGGCGGAAGACTGCCTGAGCCCAGCAGGTCGACAGTGGGGTGGTGGTGAGCGTTCCACTGCACCCCAGCCTGGGCCACAGAGTGAGACTCTAACTCAGAAAAAAAAAAAAATCTACCATCTACCATTGCCTCCTGTGTCCTCATAGGATAGCAGTTTTACATACTCTCATTTAATTTGTGCTGTATTATGAATTCACAGTTACTTCAAGTAAGATTAATATTGGCCCTAGGTCACCTGGCTAGTAAGTAAAAATACTAGGATTTGTATTTGTTTGTAAAATTTACTGGTTTTCTCCTTTATCTTAATGTCAATTTTATCCTAGTCTTGTTCATTTAAATATAGACTCTGGTCTCTTAGTTAGGCTTTAGTTTTCTAGAAAATAGATATATAGTGGCATCTACATGTCTATTTTCTAGATATAGAAAATATATAGATGTATAGTGGCATCTATACATCTTTAGATGTAAAGATGACCAACAGTATTCATTTTCTGTTATTTGAGTTCGTCTTTTATAATTACATTGCTTAGATTCTATTCACAATTTCTTTTTTAGTTATTTATTTATTATAGATTTGTGGGGTGCAAGTGACAATTTACTACATAAGTAGGCTGCATGCACAATTTTAAGAGGCATGATAAATAAGAACAAAAAGCATACCTTCAGGCTTTATTGAACTATCTTATTTAATTATGCTTCATAATTCCCCTACAAATCAAGATATTGTGGAATATAGGTATAAATGTTACTAAGATTTTTTTCAGGACTCCATTAATGTATTAACAAAACAAAATCTAATTTCTTTGTATCACAATGAACTACTCCTAAGATAAATAGCTCTGTATTATCCAATACTCTAAACTTAATTAACTTAATGATTATAATTAGTAACTAAAGTCAGAAACATAAAAATTGTATAGACCTAAAAATGCTTTTAAGCTAGCGGCATAAACAAAGGAGAAATAGGACCATTAGCCATACATGATAAACTACAAATGTTTGTAATTCAAATAGACGTACTTTATGGCATAAACACAGAAGAAACAAACAAGAGTATCTGCTACTGTAGATTTATGTTCTTTAAAATGTAAATGAAAAAAGCCACCCAAATTTAGACCAGAGACCTGTCATATTAAAAGAATGATCAAAATATGATTTGTAGAAAATTTTGAAAAGAATCTTTTTCTCTTTATGATCTTACCTTACTGTCCTTGTAGCAACTGGGAACATGGAGAAACAAAGACAAGGTGAGCCTGTGCACCTGTGTACTTGAGGGCCTCTTGCTTCAGGTGGTCTTGGTTGTGTTGGCTTTTAGAATTGCTTTGTGTTAGCATTTTGGCTTACTTAGAAGCACATAGCTGACCCCAATTCACTAAACCTCTCAGATATCCCAAATAAAACTTTTCAGCAGCCTAACTTATTATTTTTTTTTTTTTTAAAGATGCGGGGTACAATTCAGGGGCACATAACATTACCTTCTGTTTTCAAGCATGATTCAAGGAGACTCTGGGATTGTGATTTAAAAAAAAATGAAACTGCCACTTCAAAAAAAGTTTTAAAAAATAACAATTTAGGCCGAGTTAAAAAATATAGTCTAAGAAAAGAAAACATAGCATATAGTTTGGGTAGGAAGGCACACCAAGGTAATTTAAGTGTTCCTTCATTTAACACTCACAAATTTCAAAAGTATATTATCATATTTTTGCAAGTAAGAAAAAAAATACAGAAAAAACAATTTAGATTGGTTACACCTGAAGCTCTCTAGGATAGGATTTATCACATTATCATGGAAAGCCATACACATATATTACTTTATTTTAGTTAAATTTTCCTTGAATTCATATTGCCTTCCTAATTCAAACCAGCTTCACTCAATGCAGGCCTTTGAGCACAAGCCCAAGAATTCATTGATTGTACCGAGCACAAGCCCAAGAATTCATTGATTGTACCGATAATTGTATACTCCACTTTTACTCTTTAGCTTATGTTCCTGACACATCAATAATTCAGTGAATTTTATTTTTTAATTTTATAGAATCGATACTTTAAGGCCAACCACTTAAGTGTGCTAACAGCTTGTGGGTTTTCTTGTTGTTCTCTCGTTTCAGTTTGTTCCCAGTATTCTAGAGGAGTATTTGCCATTTTTGGACTCTATGATAAGAGGTCGGTGCACACCTTGACCTCCTTCTGCAGCGCCTTACATATCTCCCTCATCACACCAAGTTTCCCCACGGAGGGGGAGAGCCAGTTTGTGCTGCAACTACGGCCGTCATTGAGAGGAGCGCTCTTGAGCCTGTTGGATCACTATGAATGGAACTGTTTTGTCTTCCTATATGACACTGACAGGGGTAAGTCCTGACTCTGCGTCTACTTCAGAAAAACTCTAACTTTCCATGAGCAGTGGCCTTGATCACTTGTTGATCTGGCAAAATAACATTGCTGAAACCAGAAAATGGTTGATGTGTATTATCAGTATTTTTGTCTTGACTCTGGAGAAAAACTTTGAAATAAGCAAGCTTTAGATTCCTCAGCTTACTCACGAACTGAGCAAGCTCTGCGACCTCATTGAAGTTATGATAACTTTTGGTTATCACTTTTCCTACTCTCACATGGCTTTTCTTGATGTTCAGGTGGCTTAGGACACCATCACGGTTCCCGGCTTTCTGGGTGTTAATTGGGTACTCTCAAAGCGCAAGAATAATGTTTTTCTTTCTTTCTTAGAAATTTTTGTGCTCATTTTAAAAGTTTAGCGTCATAAGCCCAACTCATTTTCTCTTAGATATTATGCTTATAGTTACGTATTACCCTCACCAACTGAGAATAAGAACCTCAGTTACAAACACGTGATTAACTTTTATCACAGACATAATTGTCAGAGAGTAATCCACATTTTCACATCATAAGGAAAAAAACACACTTTAAATAATTACACACATCACCATTAAAATTGGAATATTTTAAAACAATTTACAAAAACCAAATGTAAAAAAATAAGATAACATGGTATTATGTAGGTACTTTTTAGTTCTCTTCTCTTACCATGAGTTGATCATCTAAACATTTTTCCTCTCTTAGGAAACTGCTTTAATGTGACCCTGAATTTCATCACCACCTTGAGTGGAACATTATTTTCTGATACATCATAAATCTATATTTTGAAATAAGATATTTACTTGAACCACTCAGTCATTTCTGAAATTTTAATCCCTGTGTGGTGACAAAACACTCTCTCAAAATACAAGATCTTATTCCATCATACCTTACAGTAGTGTTTTTATGCTGAACTATGGCAATTAAAGGAATGACACCTTATTTCTTATGACAGAGGACCTATGATCTGTTGTTAATTCACTGTGTAAATTTGTCTATAATGTACTTTTATCTATATCTGTTTGAAAAAACACAGAAGGTTAACTGTGTTATCTTTAAGGTCTATTCAAATTATCGTAAAGGTTTCATTCCATTTTTAAAATCCATATATTCTATTCCTTACCTAGAAATGGTGAACAGAAAGAAAAAGATAGCACATGGCATACATGACCACTTAATCAGCAGGCAGGCGCTGCTTCTGTTCATCTGACTACCTCTCCAAGAAGAAAAAAAACACATTCATTCATTTATTTATTCCATTTATCTATTTAACATTCAAAACACATATTTTAATTTGTTTGTAGTGGACACCTTGATATGTCCTAAGATTTCAATGATGAACAAGACACTATTGAAAATAAAGTAACTCACTTGCTATGACATCAATTAGGAAATCATATACAACACTCTATCTGATAACCAGAAACATGCCTTTGACATATAGCTTGTTACTTTACTACCTTAATTTGGAATACCACTTTTTTTTTTAACAAAAAAGGAGCATTGCATTTTTTGGATAAACAATTAGAAAACTTCCACTTATATTCAAACTTTAAAAATATTTTTGAGTTGACAAAGTAGTCTCACGATACCCACACTGCCCAAGAGGAATCTGTGATGATGGAATTTTTCTGTGATGTGAGTTACCAGACATGATCATGTCTACTACAGGAAGCTATTGTGAGTTTGAAATGCGATGAGTGCAACTGGGGAACTGAATTCTTAATTGTTTTTAATTTTAATTCATTTAACCTTAAATAGCCACTTTTGGCTAATGGCTACTACATGGAACAACACAGCATATGTAACCACGGAGCTCATATAAAATTACATATTTCACTTTAAATGAAATTTCCAAATCTCTTCCTGACTCATATTTTACTATATAAGAAAATAATTTCATGAACATCTTGGGCACAATGTTTTGATGATAATTTTCACATTGTATTATATACAGATTTATATATTTTTTCTTTCCCCAGAAATATAAATATTTCTCCAGTAATTATTATGTTTTATTACATTAATATCTGTTTTTTCCAGCTTGGTAACCCCTGATAGGCACGCTACGAATATGAAATGAATCAATGAATTAATCTGTGAAGTACTTGATAATAAGTACCAGACAAGTTTAGGGGTCTAATAACTAATCATATAATTCATTTTTGGTTAATGTATTTTAATAGATAAAATAGTTAAAAGGACAACCAAACTGAAAAACTTACCTGGAAAGATGTTATTTGACTTAAATATAATTTTCTTATTATGAAAAATGTTGAGCTGGCTGAAAGATAACATTCTTGATTTAGACCTAATTAAACTAAATATTTAGAAAGGGTTTTAAAAATCAATTTTTCTGGTAATATAAAACCTTGAAAATGTTTTCACATCTAATTAATATGGTGACATTTTTCTTAGGTGAAAAAAGGCATTAATTTATATATATATGTAATATAGAAAGTGGTTATTTTCTCATTTGAAATAGATTTTTTCAAAGGAATATATGTTTTTACCCATCTGTTGTCCAGAATTTTAAATGTTTATGATGTGTTTATGGTCATTCCTTACACCACAGATCACAAGGTGAATTTATGATGAAGGGAGAAATGAGGAGAAGCAGTACTATCATTTTTAAAATTTTCTAGTGACCACTGGTGGTATATTTCAAAACTGTTACGATAGCTAGCAATTTTGATCTCTTGTCCAGACTCTACAATAGCTTACAATGACCTTGTTTTGCTTAATCCTGGTTCTCTTTAATGCTTTATGCTCAATGTCTTTCTCAAATTAGTGCTTTCGAAGCTTATGGTATGATTTTAGAGGTTCCTAAATATCTTGTATCTGATACCTTAATAAATTTTATAACATTATGTAAATTGTTCCTAGGAGGGATATATTTGGCAAAGCACAGAGCAGAAAAATTTCCTTTGGCTTGTTTTGGCTTGTTTCCTTTGGTCTGTTTTGTTTCTTGTTAGCATTTTTTTTTTTTTACAAAAATATGTCCTACACATTGCATAACACATTTTCAGAAACCTAGGAAACGATGTCCTGGATGGCATAATATGTATATGCAGCTCTCTCATGCTAAAGTCAGTGCAAGAGGTAATAAGAGGATGGGAAGAGGAGTATGTTTGTGGAGGGAGGGGAATGGATATGTCTACTTTGGGGGTTGTATTGTATATATATTTTTTATTTTTAAGCTGCCATAAATCTTTTGCAAAAAAAGTCTAGATTCAAGTAACAGAAAAAGAAATAAATGAAGAGGAAGAGATATGCCATACCTTTAAATAATATATCTTTTATTCCCCCTCAAAATCAGTGATATAAATATACACCACTCCAGAGAACTCTCCTGTTTTTCTGTTGGACTCTCAATTCCAATTTATCTTATCCTTCATTTTCTTCTCATACTGTCACATTCCTCTATACCTTCCATTTTTCTCCTTCTTCCCTAAGCACCTAGAATAATGGGTAGATAGGCAGCACAATTTCAGGCATACTGAGAACATCAATCCTTTTCTCCTCCGTTGCCACATATGGATGCTGTGATGGTTAATTTTATGTGTCAACTTGACTGAGCTAAGAGATGCCCAGATAGGGGCAAAACATTATTTCTGTGTCTGTTTGTAAAAATCATCTCTAGAAGAGCTTATATTTGAATCAGTAGACTGAATGAAAAAGACAGTTCTCACTAGTGTGAGTGTGCATCATCCAATCTGTTGCAGGCCTGAATAGAAGAAAAAGTCAGAGGAAGGGTGCATTTGCTGTCTTTGCTTGAGTTGGGCCACCCATCATCTGCCCTTAGACATTGGCATTCCTGATTCTCGGGCCTTGGGACTTGGACTGAGACTGATGTCACTGGTTCCTCTGGTTCTCAGGCCTTCAGGCTTGAACTGAAACTACACCACCAGTTTTCCTAAGCTGCCAGCTTGCAGATGACCGGTTATGGGACTTCTCAGCCTCCATAATCACATGAGTCAATCCCTCATCATAAATCTCTTTGTATGCATCCATATATAACCTATCGGTTCTGTTTTTCTGGAGTGCCCTGGCTAATAAAGCACCTTAGAACTCCTTACATTTTCATTCACAAATAATATAGGACAACAAGGCAGATAACTCTCAGGGATATAGCACGTTGACATCAATTCACAACAAATTAAAATTACTGACATCAGCTTCTTCCTTAAAAATCCCTTTCAGATAAGAACAAAATGGGGGAAATCAGAGGTAACGGTACACACTTAAAGTGGACTTGAAGCCGTCCAGAGAGCAATGTTCAATGTCTGCAGTGCAGATCACAAAAAAACACTCCTTCATTCTCCCCATCTCCAATTTCTAGATATCACTCATGCTAATACTCAACCAACATGAATCTACCACTGATTGTGCCACTTAACATTCCTCTGGTCCACTTTTCCTATTAAAAACAGAATTAGAAAAAATAGCAAGACACAGTTAATTGGCATATAACATTGGCATATAAATTCAGGAAAAGTAAGAATCTTTCAGATCCTAACCTGGTATTGTCCCAAGGAGAGATTTGTCTTTTTTTTAAATTTTATTTTGTTATAGAGATAAAAGTAAGAGTTAACACAAGTAGGCTGCATGCAGGTGAAGTTTGGGCCTCCACCTGGTCCTCACTTCCCCTGGTTAGGAGCAAGTATCCTTTGTGTTATTATGTACTATCCATCTACCCACTCCCCTGGCAGTGCCCAGTGACAGCCAATCCCTCCCTTGTGCTAATGTGATGAATGCTCAAGTCCCACCTATGAGTGAGAACATACAGAATTCAGTTGTTTCTGTGATGAGATTTGCCTTTAATACTTGGTAATATTAAACCCTGTTTTCCTAACTCTTTTTTAAAAACTTATTTTCAACCCCACCCCCTGAACAACAAAAAAAAAAGTCTGAAGCTTTAAGTCTGAAACCCTTACCAGGATGAAGAGGAATTTCCATTTGTAAATCCTGTAAAGACTCTCAGGCAATTATCTGTGTTTATAGTAGACCCATCAGGAATGAGACTATTTTGTATAACCCATCCAAATATATTTGCTTACAAATGTGTGTTGCATCTACAGCCAGACTGAGACAAGTCAAATATTTACTCTTTGCCAATTGCCAAGTGTGTGGTAATCCAATCCACCAGGAGAGAAGGACAACACCTAACTGTGTCATCCGAACATGTATCACTGCCATCCTGCTAGGACCAGGCCAGTGGAAGATCAAAGCGAGATATGGGTATAATATCCACAATGGAGTTTCCTATGGAGATTCTCACTTGTAATCAAGAGGGAAATCACAATCAGAAACAGGCAAAGGAGGCTTGCTCCCTTCACAGTCTCTCCTCTGGAGTCACCGTGACATTTATTCCTGTCCTCCTTAACCCAGATCCCACAGGCTGTTAACACTTTGGCTTAGGAAGGTGAGAAACAGGGTGAGGGGTGAGTGGATGAGACAAAGGCACATAGGTGGGCATCTTTATGAAGAGGTGATGCATCCCACCCTTTCTCCATGATGAGCAGAGGCAGAGGGAGACACACACCTGTCAGTCACCTCCCACCGTCCCAGGTGACAGAGTGAAGGAGTCGAGGGCAGATGCTGGAAGTCATCCTGGAGGAGGGTTGAAATGCAACAAGGTGAATTAATCAGAGCAGGACTGCCAGACACGGGGGTTGAGGAAAGAATATTGATACGAAGCTAAAACAAGGGTAGTCAAAAGAGGAAGACAGAGGAACAAGCAGCCGCAAAATTAGCAATAGGATGGGAACTTCCTGGAGACGAAGGACAAAAGTCTATGGACACTTCTGGGGTGCCAGCAGCCTTTCTAACATTCGTCTGAAGGGTTGAAAAATCCTGAATGGGTTGGCAGGGAGCATAAGTATTTGATTCTCTATACATGTTGGTGCTGGGTCAGTCTAGTTGTCGTCACTTAATAGGCCCCGGACACACATGGTGGCTGACATGTCAGCTGGTGGCTTTGCTTCCTTTCCTGTTGCCTTCCCACGGTCCATATTCAGTCACTGAATACCAGGTGGGAGAAGGTCTGGATAAGACCTCTGGAGGCCCTACTTGCTGGAAAGGTGATGGTGCCCCACTCCATGGGCATTCAAAATTCCAACAGACAAATTACAAAATAAGTGTAGGGGAGTCCCACAGAGTTCTGATTTTTCCCACAGTGGCTATTTTAATGCTCTTTTTGAAATATTAAATTTATATACATATATCTTTTTTGCTTTGATAGATCTCTGCCTATACGAGTGTGATGAGGCTTTTCACTGAGTTATTCAACCATGTCTAAGGACTAGGGAGGAGAACATGTTCCTTAAAAATCCTTAGATTGATGAAATGTGGGTATAATTGTTTAGCGGTTTTCTGATACAAAAAAGGATAAAGTCGCATGGGCTTTCTTACCAGTTCCATGTTTTCCATAATCCACAACTTTCTAAGTTTGCAAATAAATCACAATTTCCTGGCAACTGCTTCATTAAAAGAAAGTGGTGCTTATCAGAAGGTTTGGAGGAAAAAATATTTCTTTTAGAGTTCTGATCGAACATATTGCCTCAAGGTACCTTATAAGGAATTTTTCTTTCTGCTACAAAAGTAAAACAAACGTATACAAATAATAATGCACAATAAAAGTTGAAATACTTACAGTACAAATGTATATCAGAAGTGGAAGGTAGTAACTTTTACTACTTACAGCAGTGGAAGAGAGATCTTAGATGCAATCCATAAATTCCTTATAGTTGAAGTTATAGAAGACCTGCTAGTCTTTTGCATGTTTAAATAGAAATGGAAATTTTCTATTTTGCATGTCCAAATAGAAATGCTCAGTTCTATAGCCCAGATGTTGTCAGCATAAAACAGTCATAACATCACATTGTCAAGTACCTGTATAGTAACACAAGCTTTACCACTTATTACATGTTTGAAGTGAGGCAAGTTCCCTAACATCACTTTCAGTTTTCAAATATGAAAAATACTATTAATAATCAACTCACCAGGTCACTATGAGCTTTATATAAAGTAGTTATAAAATTCCTGGTATATAGTAGATAGTATATAAGTTATAGTTATTACTCTATTATTATTATCACTAGTATGCTACTACTATAATAATTTATGCTTAAATGATAAATATTTATCACTTTAATATTTTAAATCATGAATGAAAGATGTTCAGTTAGTATTGTATACAATGAGACACAGACCTTCATAAAACATGGGCATTTCTGATTACAATTGTTAAGTTCATAAAGAACGAACCAAAATATAAAATGTGCCATTGCTTATTTTTCTTTTCCTTCGTAGACTTCTTGTCCACTGATTGGTCCTAAAGTGCTGACATTCGCTTGAGTTCTGTCCTCAGCCACTGTGACTCTGTAAACGTCTTAAATACAAACTATACATGTCACATTCCCAATGAGAATGATTTTATGGCTGTTCATTACTCTCCGTATAAAGATAGTCCGCCATCTGTGTCCTGGTCACTTCTCCCATCTCATTTCACAGCCCACTTCTCCTGAAACATCATGCCCCAGTGAAAACGGTCTTTCTAAAGATTTTGAGCGCACCGGATTCTTTCTCTCTCCTTGACGGCTTTGCAAATGCCATTTCTTCCACCTCAAACTTTTGGTGTTTGGTTGTTGTTGTTTGTTTGTTTGTTTTCGCATGCCTTTTTCTCAAGTTACTTTTACTCATCCTTCAGGTCTGAGTGTAGCTTCCTTCAAAAGTCTTTGTCCACACATTTTCCCTCAAGTGATCTAAGCCTCCTTCTCTGTGCTCCCACAGCATCTGCATTGTCTCTGTCCAACACTTTATACCAACAATGTGTTTAACTCTATGCCTTTATCCTCAGAGTTTAAGGTTTATAATAGCAGGGACTTTGTCTTGTTCACTGAGTTTCCCTGAACACAGCCACACTCAATAAATATGAGTGACTGAATTGTATGGTCTCAATCCCACTTATATAACAATAACGTCAGAATCTGTATTTAGAACTCACTCCTCTCCTCTGAGCCAAACTCATTTACATAGTAACTATAGAATGTCCCTTTCGTATCTCTCAACTCAGTATTCCAAGAGTGTATCAATTACCTGTCCCCCTTAAACTTGCTCTTTGGGGTGCATTCTCTATCCTAGACGGTCACACTCTGCCTGGCATGCTGAAGATGGGAGTTTTCTTCATTCCTATTTTCTCCCTCATGCGCTTATATGCAATCAGTCCTTAGTCCTGCCAAATGTATACCACCACAAAACATTCTAAATGCATCGTCTCCTCTCCATTCCAACTACTGCTACTTTGCTCAGGGCTCTTCGTGCTCCTTCAGCAACAAACTTTTCTCCTTGACCCTGGTAATATCCTCCCCCAAACCATCTTCCATAGACTTACCATGGTGAACTATCTATCTATCTATCTATCTATCTATCTATCTATTATCTATATATATATATTTTATTTTTTTTTTTTTTTGGAATGTTGTTCCTAAGTGACTATACTAATGTACTTGACAATTTTGTGGCAAAGTTATATTGACCTTCTAGAAATGTTGCAGAATATAACATGCTTTTCTGTTTTATGACTGAGTTTGTATAATATTTAAATTAGTTTCTCAAAAGCTTGGTAGAATACACCTTAATACTTTGGGGCATGAAGTCTGTAAGAGCTTCTAAACTAATTACTCAACTTTTTTCGTGGTTCTAAGGCCTAAATGGGGTTTTTTATTTCTCCTTTTTTCTTATTTGTTAAGACACATAAAATGCATTGATATGAAGTACTTAATCAGTTCTGACCAGGAAGTGTATTCTCTCTAATATGAATTATTTGAAACTTTTGGGAACTTTCTTCATGTCCCAGTATATGGTCAATTTTACTAATATTTCTTTGGGACTTTAGAGGAATATTTTCTAATTTTCAGCTGCAAAGTTCTATATAACTAGTGTACACACAATTAAGGTTGAAATAGTTACAGTTCAAGACCTATGGCAGAGGTTACATTTGTTCAAATCTGCATTTTTATTAAATCTCTGACTCCTTGACCTAAATGATAAAGGTCCATGGAAATCTTCCACCTTGGTCATAGATCTGTCAATTTCTTACTTTAGTTCTATAAGTTTGTACTTAATACTTAATATATTTTATTGCATAATGGAATTGTTAGTATCTTTCTGATAAATTCAACCATTTTTAGACTAAAGTAATGAACCCCTCTGTCCTTTGTAATGCTTTTTGTATTAAGGTCTATTTTTTCTTGTTTTAACATAGTTACTCAACTTTTCTTTTGGCTTATATTTGCCAAGTGTATCTTTTGTCATTTTTTTTAAAATTTCAACTTTCCTGCATTCTTGTGTTTTAGTCATATCTTTTTGACACCACAAGTGCAATTATGGACTGGGTACTTTACTACATGTATTACATATTAATTCTCCAAAAAACCCTAAAGATACATAAAATTATTGTCCTGTATTATTCCTGAGATAATTAAGACTTCAAGCCAATCCCTAATTATATGGATAACCAAAATTTAAGTAATTTGTTCGTCACATAGCAATCAGTGACAGAGAGAGCTCAACTGTCTCTTTCAACTCAATTCTAATATTGTTAAAAGCAGCCACTGACAATACATATGTGAATGAACATGTCCATGTTCTAATAAAACTCTATTTATAGACACTGATATTTGTATTTTAAATAATTTTCAGGTGTCATAACATGTTATTTTTCTTTTGTCCCCTTGACCCAAGAATTTAAAAATATAAAAACCATTCGTAGTTTGCCACACAAAGACAAGTGGCAGGCCATATTTGACCCATACATAGTGGTTTTCAATATGTGTACAAATTCCATTAAAAATGCTTCAATCTTTAAGTATTATGTAATTTTTAAAATGAAGTTAATATGTATTAAATTGAAAAATTTGCTAATACATTAGAAGCAACTCTCTTATTATATGGATAAGTGGGGTGTTATTGCATGTGTGTGATCATGTATACACCATCTCAAGATAACTCTTACTCATATTCCTTTAAGAAGTCTTAATTCTTAAACTTCATAAATTGATAAAATTTTGTTTAATGTCAGGGTAAAAACTTTTCTGTCTTTTTTTTTTGGTGATTTTGTCTCTAATTTGTCAATAATTAGAATATCTTTCTAATCCATCACAACACTAGCCAAATCTCTATCCCATATTTCACTAATTTGTTTTGGAAATATGTACATGCCATAGATGTTTTTGTTTGCTTTGAGCATTTTTTGCAATATAGCTCAATGTTTAGTAAACCCTAACAGATTAGACAATACTAAACAAAGGGGCACAAAGACATTTTTTAGATCAATGTCACAAACAAAATTGTTGCCTCAGATTGAGGGACCATGCTTCAATGCTTGTTTGATGCATACATGATTCTATGCTAAAGTGAGTAAGGGGAACAAAACACAAAGTAAAAAGAGGACGTGGGTCAATATTAGGTTCAAAGTAATAGGAGGTTCTAATACTCCGTGGGAGGACCAAAAGGATCTCAAGAAATAGAATTTTTTAGAAGAAATGAGAATGATAAAGGAGAACACCCCACACAGAGCAAGCAACACAAATCAAAGCATGGAAGTAAAATAGTTCATGGAGTTTTGCAGATGGTAAGATGTCAAGTTTGATTAAAATCTACAGCACATGGGATATACAGGGAGGTAGAAGTTAGAGTTGGCAAGGTCAGTGTGATGACAATTCCTAAGTTTTCATCAGGGTTATGTAGTGGCTCTATGCCACTGTGTATTCATTTAAAATACTTTTAAAAACTTCTAAAAGAGTCTATAATGTAACTAGGCTCATTCATTCATGGCAGAATAAAAAAGATCTACTGAACTGATGACAGTAGCCCAAAAGATATTTTTATTGTATCTTTTTTTTCTCTTTTGCATAAAGATGTCTGCTGTCTGGTAACAAATCCAAAGAGTTTAGAATCTAAAGACAGCAATCATCATCATATACAAGATTACATACTTGCCACTTTCCAAAGTTATATTTTAAGCATGTTATTCTGTTTTGATAGATGCCAGATTAAGATCAAGTCTCCTCTACCAGAAAAATAGCTCAAACCCCCAACTTTACAGCAGTCTGTCACTTTCATTTGAAAGATAGGTGAAGGAATTTTGGAAGGGACATTCTGGGCCTTTTGCATGCTTGTCGGATGATGCATCTTTGCCAAAAAAAGATTCCATGCCCTGGCTATTTTATGTGTGCACGTTACCTTTTGTCACTTCATCAGGAACCATTTAGGTCTTTTCATATGAATTTTTGAAAAGGATATGGAAGAAGTATACCTCTGTCAATTTTATCAATTCTCACTTTGTGAAGATTTGAACTACATGACTTATTTTAAGAGCTCCATTTGTGCCAGGTGCGTTGGCTCATGCTTGCAATCGTGGCACTTTGGGAGGCAGAGATAAGAGGGATTGCCTGAGCCCAGAGGTTCAAGACCAGCCTGGGAAATTTGTAAAAACTTGTCTCTACAATAAACTCCAAACTTAGCTGACTGTGGTGGCATATGCCTGTGACTCTAGCTACTTGGAAGGCTGAGGCAGAAGGATTGCCTGAGCCCAGAAGTTGGTGCCTGCGGTAGCCATGATTGTGCCATTGCACTCCAGCCTGAGCAACAGTGTGAGACTCCAACAACAACAAAACTCTATTTGTGAAAATCTTAAAATACCCCAAATACAGCCTTAAAAGGCCAATTCATAAATAGACAATACATCTGATCTGAAATTAACACTAATAGTTTGTCACCAATGCATCCTAAAGGATATCATTTTTTCCTGTAAATTCATTTTTAACATGATGAATTATGGTAGTTCTTATGTATTCTTTTTTACCTGAAATGTATGTTCTTTGAAGCATTTCAGTTACTTTGTGTTGTGAATTTATATTATCTACATTGTATTAAGTTTTCACTCAATTGTGTAATAAATAAATGTTATGTAGAACCATAGAGTTCACATGCCTATTAAATGTAAAAAAACAAACAAAAAACAACTGTTTTTGTGTCTTTAGTTGGGATCTCATTCTGTTGCCCAGGTTGGAGTACAACAGCACTTACTGCAGCCTTGACCTCTTGGGTTCCTCAGCCAATCCTCCCTCCTCAGCCTCCCTTGTAACTGGCACAACAAAGTGTGTGCCACCATGCCCAGCAAAATCTAAAAAAAACAAAAAGTTTTCTCACCCCCACCCCGGAAATCTGAATTGATGTTTACATTAAAAACACATAGAGTAATATTTAAAACAATAGGGCTGGGAGTGGTGGCTTTTGCCTATAATGTCAGCACTTTGGGAGGCCAAAGCAGGAGGATTAATTGAACTCAGGAGTTTGAAACCAGCCTGGACCTCGTCTCTACAAAAAATAATCCAGGTATGGTGTGGCGGCGCATGCCTGTAGTCCCAGCTACTCAGGAGGCCAAGGAGGGTGGATCCCTTCAGCCCAGGAGTTCTAGGTTGGGGTGAGCCAAGATTGTACCACTGTACCCGGTCTGGGTGATGGAGTGAGACTCCAACTCAAAAAATAAAAAAATAACACAGTAACAAGAATAGAATTGCACTGACAACAATAGCAAGAGTCAAAATTCTGAAGATTACTTTAGAAAAATCAGAGTACTTTAGAAAAATCTTTTCTAACATGCAAGAGAAAAATCAGAGTGAATTTGAAGAAGCCCTGAAGCTAGCATATTGCTAAAGAGATCACCGATAGAAAATGAGCAGCTAGGTGAAAACAAATGTGGATCACTTGATGCTGAAGAACGTAGATAGGACCAAGTCTGAGACTGTGCCCTCGGGCATCCATCATGACTAGAATTTACCAGTTATCTCAAATCTGTCTAGGTCTGAAGCTTTTCACTCCCAACCTCTAAAACACAGGTCAGCAAGTTATAGCCTGTGGACCAAATAGCCAACAGCCTTTTGTAAATAAAGTTTTATTTGCAAACCAGTAAACAGGGCCATACTTATTCATTTCTGTGTTGTCTGTGACTGTTTTCCCACCATATCTGCAGAGGTGAGTAGTGGGAGCAGAGACTATATGACCCCCAAAGTCTAAAACATTTGCTAGCTGGACCTTTAGTTTGCCAACCCTTAACTTAGAGCCTCTATTGAAAACTGGTCACTTCATAAGGATCATGTTACGGGGAAAAAGACACTTAAGCTTGAATTTGTTCTGCATACGCTTTCATTACTAAGAAAGCAAAATTTACATAATATAAAATGCATTTTAAAAATTATTCATAGCCGGGCTTGGTGGCTCAGCCCGTAGTCCCGCGCCTTTGGGAGGCTGAGGTGAGTGGATTGCCTGAGCCCGCGGGTTCGAGACTCGCCTGGGCAGCGAGACCTCATCTCTACAATAAGTCAAAAAATTAGCCAGGCGTGGTAGCGCCTGCCTGTAATTCCGGCTACTCGGAAGGCTGAGGCGGAAGGATCGCCGGAGCCCAGCGGGTCGAGGCTGCGGTGGCCGGGAGCGGCCACTGCACTCCAGTCTGGGCGACAGAGTGAGACTCCAACTCAAAAAAAAAATAAAAATTATTCATAAAAGTAACTCAGTAAATGTTCATAAAGTTTATTTCGGGATCTATGCAAGGGTGTGACAACAGGTACCATGGAAACAGTATTGCAAATGTATAATATTACACATGGGTGCTTACCCTTGACTCAACAGTCTTAGTTTTCATATCACTCACAATAATGATGAAATACGTCTTGCAATTACTGGCAGTAGAGTTGAAGTCTTTCTATTTAAACAATAATATTTCCCATGAAATATTATTTATTTCTCATGAAAGCCTCAAGTGTAAAATAGCAAACTGGGGATTCTGCAAAGTGCCAATTGTTTGTTTGCTTTTATGCAAGAGATGTGTCTATGTAAAACAAAACAGAACTATTCCCCAAAGGCATTCTGGGTATTTAGACATTTCTACAATTTATCTATACATAGTAACTGAAATAAACTCTACATAAAATAGTAAGTGTTCACTTATCTCAAATCATTACTTTCTTTTGGTTTGACACTGCCTTATATTTTATGTTATTGATAAGGAGTCTGGAAATTAAGCTTGGAACCATTGTAATGTATATTCACAGTACTTTTAACTTCAGAATGAATTTGACTTATTTCTAAAATCTTATGTATGGCTTACTTATTTAAGGGAGGCTCTGTTAACAACTTTATTCATTGCCATATTCTCGGGGTATCGTATTGGTAAGTGAATTTTTAAAATGGGAAATAATAGCGAAAAAAGCAACAACAATAAAAAAGACTGGAGTGTGCACAGTCACTTAATAGTTATTACAGGGATGGGTGGACAGCTACTCCAGAGCCTTAGGAAGGTGTATCCCTTCAATTCAGGAGTTTGAGGTTGGGGTGAGTCGTAACTGTACTACTATTCCCCAGTCTGGGTGATAGAGTGAGACCCTGACTCAAAAACCTAAAAATAAAACAATAACAACAGTAGAATAGCGCAGACAACAATAGCAAGAATCACTGAGGCTTAGGGGTGAGGGACCAGGGGTGCTTGCTATCTATGACATGAGTATCTTGACATCCTTATCACTTACTAAATTCTCTCTACTTGAACAAGGAAAATATATTTTTTTCATCTTAGCACTTAACAGTTGATAACTATGTAAGAAGTGGTATGTTCTTTTTTGTAAGGATTTATAAAAAGGGGAGATAAAACCCTAGCATGTTTTAAGTTAACCAAGGTTAACTATATGCCCATCATGTTTTGATGATCCCTTATACATTTGTTGAATAAATAAAACTCGTATGCCATAAAATGCAAACAGAAAGAAGAATCTATGAACGGGGAAAAAAACTGACTAAGAGTATTATGAAAAATTTTATTTTAAATGGTATCTGAGATTTTTTGAAAATTTATAGTTTAATAATAATGTGTGGTGCCTACAATGCACAGAATGGTTCTAAAAGCTTTGCATATATAAACATATTTAATTTTATAGCATCTTCATGAGGCACATGGTAGCATTTCTATTTTACAGATAAGGAAACTAAGATGCATAGAAGTTAAATAGCTCGTCCAAGATCACACAGGAAGTGAGTGGCAGATCCAGGCTTCAAGTGCAAACAGTGTGGCCTCAATATGTGTGCCCTTCCCCAATGCATTATGCTGCCAGTGAAGACTTCCACCTTTTATATACATCAGAGGTAGCCAAAGAAAATAGTATAGTAAGCAGGTCCTGGTTTGTTGATACATAACACTGCACAGCACTGGGCAATCCCAACAGTTCCTGAAAGGCTCGAAAAAAAGAGAACCAGTCAGAGATCCAAATATTTCAGCTTTAGAAACTTATTTCAGCATAGACATCTGAGTTCTGCAGCTGCTGTGTATGGTCTTTTGTGTGGCCACAGGTGTTGGCTGTACTATGAGAGTACATAATGGCAGATGACAAGGCAAGCATAGTGGGGGCTGCCAGCTTCAGGGGATAATGCCAAGTTTAATACTGAAAGTAAAACATATGCATGTGCCAGTTTTCTTCCAAGTGCAATTTTTACTGAAGAAAGACAAAGTTGTCTTCTAAAGAGCATCATCTGTAGATGAGTAAAGGATGATATTGGCATAAAAATAGTAGCATGAGCTGGCTTAAAAAAATTAAAATTGGGTTTAAAACTGGAGAAGATAAAGTGATAAAATCAGGCAGTTCCATCAAGGAAGGATCACTTGAAGGCAAAGCAAACAACCATAAGAAGCTACATATTTCAATTTTAGATAGTCAGAGTGTTGCCAAAGTTTTCATATAAATTTTTTTCCAGAAAAAGGAAGAAGAAATAAGTCACACTCAGTACCTATATACAGGAAAGAAAATACCAGGTACTTTCTATGAGCAGGTGCTTGTATGAATCAGTATGAATAAGTGATGTTTCGATGTAAGTGGGCTGGAGGCCTCCTACTAGGAGTTAAGTCATTCCATTAGATTAAACAGATGCTCATAGATGACCTGCTATATGTACCATCCTAGGCATGGATTTAGAATGCAGATAGCAAAGCAGAACACAAATCCCTTCAGTACTAAGTACACTAGGAAAGTAATGTAAGAGAAGTACAAAGAAAATGTTACAATCCAAATAAAGATGACCTTATGCCAGGTTTGGAACTGAGCTTCATTTGTTTACACATTGACCAGTGGTGAGATACAGAAATCGGAATCAAGGCAATTATGACCATAATGATGATGAAGATCATCTTGTTAGCACTGTGAAAAAAGCCTCTGTGGTCAATGTGGTGGAAACAAATGATGGAATTATTGAAGGACTAGAGCAGCATGCATTCATAACAGGAAAATAATTCGTGGCAGTTTTTAAAATCAAAGAAAGACTTCTAATGCAGAAGTCATTGTTACTGAGGCAGATGACTCTGGAGGAAAGACTTATTAAAGTATCCAACTCCAGTTGAATGCTTTCTCGTGTTTAGAAGGTCCGCTTCCTGGTTCCTCAACTGCTTCTGAAGTTTATCTCACCTAAAATAAGATACAGTTGATAGTCATCTTTTAATCAAAACCCAGCATCATAGGTGGATCTGACAGGTTCTAAGTAGAAGATAGAATTTGATTTGGTGCCTAAGAAGTTAATGTGGACTTCTAGTTAGAGGAGAAGGAAGGCATTCGGGGGAAGGATATCTAATGAGTAGAGGGAGAGGTAAAAAGGTATAAAAGCATGCATGGTAAGCAGTCCGTGTTTTCTCAGGTACAGACTCAGTCATGTGAAAATCTTAGAGCCTAGTAAGAGAACTGTGAGCCAAGGGACAAGGTCTAAGTTTTTCTCTGACTCCCCAGACCTAGATTGGTGACTGGCATTCAATCGGTGTTTGGTTCATGTAGGTAAAATGAAATCGCAGACCTCTGTGCAGATAACCACACTACAGTGTAAAATCAAGCTCAAATTGAGGCACAAACAAGTCTTTGAGAGTTTTGGAGAAGGCAGGTTATTTTGCTTAGAGAGTCAGGGAAGGCTTCAGAAAGAACATTTGACCAAGAGATCTCCAGATGAAGTGGAGGGAGAAGGGTGTTTCACAGAAAGAACAGTGAGTACAAGAGTATGAGCGTTGTTCAAATGTTAGGGTGCTCAGTATGGCTCAAGAAGACAGACAGTAGGATGGGACATACTGTCAGGAAGAATGAGGCTGACAAAGTTGCTTGGGACTGGTGAGAGCAGATAATGTCAGACCATGAAGGCCCTACCTAAAAATATGGATTCTGTGCCCTAGGTACGGAGGAACCACGAGTTATTTTAAAGTAGAAAAGTGGTATGACTAAAGTTTCGTTTTTCAGATTTATAACACCAAAGGAGTGAGGAGGATGAACTGGAGGTGGAAAGAGTCTGTGAACAAGAAAAAGCAACCAGGAAAGTCACAATGCAACACATAAACAAGTGAAAATGAGCGTAGTAAAACCTATATACATAAATGCTAAGAAGGTGTCAAGTACATGAGTCATCAGAGTAGGCTGGCTTTAGTCAAAATTTACCATTTGGATTTAGAGCCAGATACTATTTTAAAGATATTTTTTCCCAAAATTTAACTTAAAACTAACAGAAATAAAATGCAGATGACTAGTTACATTAATTTATTGATTCTTACTTCTACTATATATTTCAATAAGCACTGATGGTACTAGAAAAAATATCAATAGATACATTTTCTTTATGTCATAGTACATTGTTTGTATTACTTGGTGTATCTACATGATACATCTATAGAATACAGATGATACAGTGCCCAAGTATGCTATTTGACTTTATAATGCATTTAACATCCTGATGCAAGGAGTTTAATCTATGGTGACACCTTGCTTGCATCTTAATGTCTCCAATTTGAGGACAGACTTTAGTTGTGGGTAGATTCTTCTTCTTATTTGGTTGTCAAACTCTGTAGAATTTTGCAGTTTTACAAAGAAAAAAAATTCTGTTTTGCATATTTTCTTTTTTAGTTTGTCTACATATAATTGTATAAGATAATTAAGTTTGAGTACTTTATCAAATGTTCTCAGCCTCCCCCTCACTCACCCAAAATCACACAAAAGTTTATTTTAAGCATTTCAATATACAATATAAGAATATCCTCCAATTTAACATTTTTTTAAAAAAAAACCCAATCATCCAGTTTCTTCCTGTTTCTTAAATGCCAAGTAGTCCTGGAGAAAAACATAAAATGTAATTAACTTGTTCTATTACAACCTGACTGAGGTCCTCACCTCTGCTGAGCAAATTCTTCCACTCACCCATCGTTAAAACCCACTGTTTTCCTCAAAGCCCATATTCCAAAAGTTTTCAAACTTTCACAAATATCAAGCTGAACTTTTCCACTCCCTCAGTTAACTACATATCAGCCTACCTTTACTCAGACCATTTAACATGAGTCCTGCAACATTCTCTCAATATCAAAATGCTCTGATTACTCATCCATTCTCTCATATGTTCTTCCTGCCATCGAGAAATAATCCTTCCCTTCATCCAAGGCTGACCCTTCAAATGAGCCCATGTTTTCTATCATACTCAAAGATGTTTCTCTTTAATTATCATACTCAAAGAGGTTTCTCTTTGACCTTAAGTTTTTCCTCCTCCTTTGTCTGTACACATGACTATACACAACTAGAATTTCCCCAACCTATGAACAATCAAATTCCCTTTATAACATGAACTCCCTTGAGCCATTGGGCTAAGTCTTCACTATCGTATTCATTGAAAGCATAGTTTACAACACTCTTTCTACATCTTCACTCCTTATTCCTCTGCAATTCTGTTTCTATCCATACCCACTCCACAGAATTTAACCTCCTCAAAACTTACCCTTCAACAGACCAAATCTGAGATGGTCATCCCCTTAAATTTCTCTCTGGTATCTGACACTATCTTGTACTACTTTTTGAAACATTATGCCCCCATGATTAAGTTCCATGATGCATGTTCTCTGCTTTATGTTCTTGATTCCAAGCATAAATATTTTCCATGTTTAGCCCTCACTACTCAACTCTGCAGTCTCAACATTCTCTTTGGGGCCAAAGCTATTTTGCCATTTCTGTAGCTATGATTTTGATGGGAATGTCTCCCAAATCCCTATTTCAATATGAACTCACCCAGGAGTTTCAGTTTCTTTTTCAAACAAGTTTCCCTAAAAATACGTAATGAGTGTTTGCTAATAAAGCAGATATTGATTTACACAGCATATACAGAGAATGCCAGAAATGTATACACATATTAAGAAAGGAAAACATTGTATTAAACTTGCAATATTCAATATATGCCAATAGCAAAATATGAATACAACTCATGTTTGACTTCTACAATTACAAGAAGTGCTCAAAGTGGTTACCTCAATGTTCAGATACTTCTTATGATGGCAAGCTACTACAGGACTTGTCGCTGTGCGAAGCCTCCCAGATCTTCCCATGTGCACATCACACACAGGACCATGCAACTCAAACTCAACACAAATGTGTGCAGTTGTTAGGTGTGTTGGAGGTTCTGTGGCATACTCACACCTCAATTGGCATTGTATTGCCACACTGTTCTGGAATTTCAAATACCACTTCAAAGTGGTCTTGTGCTCCTCAAATGGCAGCTCTGTTTCTGTCATTTTCTTTGATTGTTCTGTCTGTCACATGATGACACTAGCTGTCATTTGATTAATGGCATCTTTTGAGTGAACGTCATACTACACATTCCTTGCTGCCATAATTCAACTCAACTTCAAAAAGTAATACATAGTTGCAATAAACAAAACACCCTGGTATGGGTACAAGAACAGGCATATAGACCAATGGAACAGGATGGAGATTCCAGAAGCAAAACCTCAATTTCTCAACCAACTCATCTTCAACAAAGCCTCCACCAACAATCACTGGGGAAAGGGGAACCTATTTGGTAAATGGTGCTGGGAAAACTGACTGACTACATGCAGAAGATTGCAACGAGATCCCTACCTATCACTATACACAAAATCAACTCTAAATGGATCAAAGGCCTAAAAGTAAAACCTCAAACTAAAAGAATCTCAGAAAACGCAGGAGACACCTTTACGAAAATCAGAGTAGGCAACCAATTCCTGATCAAAATCCCAGATGTCCGTGACATAAGAGATAAGATAAACAAGTAGGACCTCATTAAACTGACAGCCTTCTGCAAAGCAAAAGAAATCATCAAGAGAGCAGGGGGACAGTCCACAGAATGAGAAAAAATATTTTCCAACTGTATGTCAAAGGCCTAACATCCAGGCTCTACAAGGAACACAAACATTCCAAAAGGAAAACAACAAACAGCCCCATTAAAAAGTGGGCAAAAGACATGAATAGACACTTCTCAAAAGATGTTATACAGGCAGCCGACAGACACATGAAAAAGTGCTCAGCCTCACTCATCATCGGAGAAATGCAAATCAAAACCACAATGAGATACCACCAACCCCAGTAAGAATGGCCATCATTAATAAAACAAACAACAGATGCTGGTGAGGATGCAGAGAAAAGGGAACGCTTCTATGCTGCTGGTGGGAATGCAAACTAAATCAACATCTGTGGAAAAAAGTGTGGCAGTTTCTAAAAGAACTAGAAATTGACCTTTCATATGATCCAGCCATCTCCCTACTGGGAATACAACCAGAGTAATTCAAACCATTCTACGAAAAAGATACCTGCACACACATTTATTGCAGTACTATTCACAATAAGCAAAAACATGGGCCCAACCATGCTGCTCACTCAAACTGGACTGGATTAAAAATATATATTTTTAAAAATTCTGACTTGTACCCCACAAACCTATAATAAAAAATATGAACTATCAAAAGAAAGTAGTACATATACACCATGGAATATTACACAACCATAAAGAAGGAAAAACATATGGACTTCACAGCAGTTTGAATGGTTTTAGAGTCTATAATACCCAGTGATCTATCACAGAAACAAAGAACTGAGTAACAAATGTTCTCACTCATAAGCAGACCCTGAACATTTACTATAATACTATAAGAAAGAGATGACCATAGTGGGATACTGCCAGGGTGATAGAGAGAGGCACACAACATCAATAAGTGTACCTGATTTTTTTTTTTTTTGAGTTGGAGTCTCACTCGATGGCCCAGACCACTCCCGGCCACCGCAGCCTCAACCTGCTGGGCTCCGGCGATCCTTCCGCCTCAGCCTTCCGAGTAGCCGGAATTACAGGCATGCACTACCACGCCCGGCTGATTTTTTTATTTATTGTAGAGATGAGGTCTCGCTGCCCAGGCGGGTCTCGAACCTGCAGGCTCAGGCAATCCACTCACCTCATCCTCCCAAAGGCGCGGGATTACAGGCTGAGCCACCGAGCCCGGCAGTGTACCTGATCTTAAACCAGATGCAGTGGGGACCAAAGGGAAGACCAAACTTTATCTGTACAATGACCACTTGTATACCTAATCCTGATTGTAACCCACATCTTTAAAATAAAATAAAATTTTTTAAAGAAGAAAAATAATACATAGATAACATCCCTTAAAATGTGTATACATTTTTTTGGCACCCCCGGTATCTGTCAGCTCATTCTTAAAAAACATGCAGTGAAGTAATTAGTAGTAAAGAGTTGTGATGTATGCATTTTCTTCAGATAAAAAGTCCAGTTGACACTGAAACAACGTGGAGTTGAACAGCACAGGTCCACTTATAAGCACATTTTTTTCTTTTTCTTTTTCTTTTTTTTTTTTTTTTGAATCGGGGTCTCACTCTGTAGCCCGGGTTGGAGTGCAGAGGCACACTCACGGCCACCCCAGCGTAGACCTGCCGGGCTGCAGCGATCCTCCTGCCTCAGCCTTCCAAGGAGCTGGAACTACAGGTGCGTGCTACCACACCCAGCTAATTTTTGACTTATTCTAGAGACGAGGTCTCGCCAAGTTGCTGAGGCTGGTCTCGAACCCGTGGGCTCAGGCAATCCACTCACCTCAGTCTCCCAAAGTGCTGGGATTACGGGCTGAGCTACCGAGCTCAACCCACATTTTTTTCAATAAGCACGTTGAAAAAATTTTTGGAGACCTGTGACAATTAAAAAATAAGCAGCCACTGCACTCCAGTCTGGGCGACAGAGTGAGACTCCAACTCAAAAAACTAATAATAATAATTGTACATGTACCTCATAACCTTAAAATAACCAAAAAAAGAAGAAAAAGTTAAATATGGTATGAACGCCTAAAATACATGTGAATACTAGTCTATGTGTCATGTATTGCCATAAAATATACACAAATCTATTATAAAAAGCTAAAATATATCAAAACTAACACACAAGAAACAGATCTCAGGTCGTACATATCTCCATACATACCTCTATTCAGTTGGGAGAAATATAAACAAAGATGCCATATTAAATCATAACTCCCTATAATTAACTATAGAAATACTATACTACTGTAATAATTTTGTAGCCATCTCCTGTCACTATTGAGGTGAGCTCAAGTGTGGCAAATATCTCCTTAAAACAACACATGAGCCTAATCGTTTCCACATGAGCAGGTCTTCTCTCCAGTAAGTTGCTTATTGTAGAAACAGCAATTGCCTGCGGTTCTTGCGTATTTTTCATGTTTGGTACAATATCATAACCCTTGGAAAATACCATGGGACCCATACAAAGTCCCACAAGTGATGCTGGAAGTGCATTACTAGAAAAGTCATGACTACAAGCGAATGTTGGAAATTGTTTGATACGTGTGGTAGATTGAGGCTTGCAGCTGTGGCCATTGCCATTTCAGACAGACAATTCTTCTTGTAAAGAGATTGTGTAAATTTATAGTATCAATAAAAACAATGCAGTACTGTAAATGTGTTTTCTCTTCTTGATGATTTTCTTCATAACACTTTCTTATCTCTAGCTCACTTTGCAGTGAGACGACAGTATGTAATGCAGGTAACATACAAAAATATGTATTACTCAACCGCTTATGTTATTGGTAAGGATTCCACCTAAGAGTAGGTTATTAGTAGTTAAGTTTTAGGGGAGTTAAATTTATATACAGACTTTTGGTTGCATAAGGAATGGGCTCCCCAACCCTCACATTATTCAAGGGTCAATTGCATATATTATCCATGAAACGTATATATATATATATGTGTGTGTATATGTGAGCATATGATACATTTATGTGTGTAAAATATTAACAATAGGTACATTTGTATAAAGAGTATATGGCTCTTTTTGTATTATTTTTGTTTTTAAACTTGTCCATAAGTTTAAATTACTTCCAAAAATTTTGAAAATGTGTGGGATGTCGCAAAAGTACTAAGAAAAAACTTCATAGCTTTGAAGACATTTATTATAAAGTAAGAAAATTGAGTACAAGTAAGCTAAGCTTTAGCTCAAGAAGCTAAAAAAAAGAAAAACATCATAAGTCTAAACATGGTAACATGAATTAAATAATATAGACAGCCGGGTTCGGTGGCTCAGCCTGTAATCCCGCGCCTTTGGGAGGCTGAGGTGAGTGGATTGCCTGAGCCCGCGGGTTCGAGAGCTGCCTGGGCAGTGAGACCTCATCTCCGCAATAAATCAAAAAATCAGCCGGGCGTGGTAGCGCATGCCTGTAATTCGCCTACTTGGAAGGCTGAGGAGGAAGGATCGCCAGAGCCCAGCAGGTCGAGGCTGCGGTGACCGGGAGCGGCCACTGCACTCCAGTCTGGGTGACAGAGACTCCAACTCAAAAAATATATATATATATAAATATATATATATGTATACATATATATATATATATATATATATATAGACAAGAGCAGAAATTCATATACATGATTACAAAGCCTCTGAGAATTTTCAGCTGCTATTTACTGGTGAATAGGACCCATTCTGTCCTCTACCTTTCCCTACTCCTACTTCTCATTGTTTCTTTTTTTTTAATGATTGACATCATACATTACATGTGCTTTTCTTCATGTTTGTCTAATGAAATTGCACCCTCTTACAAGTACAAATTACAAGATAGAGCAGAGGGAGAAAGAAGAGACAAATCTAAAAGAAAAATATCAACGGTTCAAAAAAGTATTGAGCAACTATTTAGGAAACCAACAAAAAAGCACCAGGTGGATTTTGATTTTGTATAAAGCAAGGAGTCAGATTCAAAAAAAGTAGATGAACCAGCTTTACAATAATTTAACTTATAGTTAATATTAAAATCCATGTTTAGCCATGAATGACTATAATATTAAATTAATATATATAATTAACAAACTATAAAAATATAGAAAGTTTAAACTATTACTCTTGGTTTTAACAAGCATATCATTAAAAATAAGAGTATAGTTAAAATTATCATTAAAAATAAGGATATGGAGGATTTAAATAATATACTTAATATATTTAGTAAGATATAGAAATAATTACACTTCAAAGAAAAATACATATTCTCTTCTTTTTTTATAAATGATATGGAACATTTCTAAAAATAAATTATATTTTAAGTCACAATGAAAACTAATAAATTCCAGAAAAGTAAAAATTATAGAAGCCATGTTTGCTAATATGTGGATAAATAAATATATACTAATAGCAAAAACTTGAGTAGAAATCAAGGCTTATGTAAATTTATTTTTTAAAATATGAAAAAAAATAGGCAAAAAGGAAATTAATAATTTAACAACAATTTAAAACAAAGTCTAAACATGGTGACATAAATTAAATAATAATAATACCAAAATAAAATGAAAACCAAAATAGCATCTTAAGTAAAGAATCATAGCAATACTGAGATATAAATTTATAGGCAAAGTATGTTATTAAACAGTAAAGGATAAAAATAATTGTACTACTGTACAATTAAAAACAGCACAAAAGAATTCTAAGATGGAAATATGAAATCATAAAAATTAAAAGCAGAAATTGAAGGACCAAGAAAAAGAGAATCATTTAATTCAATAACTGTTTTTTTCAAAAAGACAAATGTGTTTTAACATTTATCTAGAAGTAGAATTAATATTTGAAACTAACAAAAATACTTAAAGGTATTGGCTGGTAAAAGCCGAAACAAATGTCTCCTTGGCAGATGTTAAAATGTATGTGATTAAAATATTCAAGGAAAGGTATTTCTGATCCAAAATGTATAGGCATAACAGTACAAAAGAACATTATATGCAAAAAGATGAATTATATTTACATGTTTAGTGAAAGATAAGGGTTGCATTCCAGGTCAGTTGGAAATTTTTGAATTATACAATAAATAGTGCTTGGTCATTTGACTACTTGAAAAAATGAAATTAGATTTGTGCATCCTATCCATTATCACAGCACGTTATCAGTATATATTAGTTTTCTTTGCTTGCTGTAATAAATGCCCACAAACTTGGTGGCTTAAACAGCACACATTTATAGTCTCAGAGTTCTGGATGTCAGAAGGAAAAATTAGTTTTTCTAGGCCAGCATAGAAGTGCTGGCCGAGCCAAGCTCCTGCTGTATGCTCAAGAGGAGAGTCCACTCCTCACCTTCTCCGTCTTCTACAGCTGCTTTGCGTTCTTCAGCCCTTAGATGCTTCCTCCATCTTCAAGGCCTGCAGCACAATGCCTTCAAATCCCTCTGTCCCATCATCACTTGCTTTCAACTCCTCTGTTTGTGTGTGATCTCTTTCTGATGGCTCTTACAAGGACACTTGTGATTACAGTTAGAACTACTCAAATAATCCAGGATAATCTCCACATCTCAAAATCCTTAATTTAATCACATCTGCAAAAGCCACTTTTTCATGTAAGATAATAGTCATAGGTTACAGGGATTAGGATCTGGATATTTTGGGGGGTCATTATTTAACCTACCATGTAATGCAGTAAATTTTTTTTTAATCAATATTTTTTATTATGGTGTTGTGGGGTACAGTTAAGGGTTAGGTATACAAGTACGTTTCATTCAGGCACCCTGTTGATAAGAGGTGTTTCCCTGTCCCCAGACAGATATTTGCTGTCATTGATCCCTTCTCCCCCCACATAGTTTCCCACTACTGTCAGTCATTTTCTTATAGTATTACACTGGATGTTCAAGGTCCATTATATGAGTGAGAACATGTGATACTCAGATCTTTGTTTCTGTGAGAGGTCACTCAATATTATAGACTCTAGTTCCATCCAGGTTGCTGCAAAATTCATGATTTTGTTCCTTTTTATGACTGCATAGTATTCCATCATGTATATGTACCACATTTTTTTAATCCAGTCCTCTTTTGATGGGCAGCATGGTTGCTTCCAGGTTCTTGCTATTGTGAACAATGCTGCGATAAACATACTTGTGCAGGTATCTTTTCATAGAGTTATTTGAGTTCTTCAGGGTATATTCCCAGTAGGGGGATTGCAGGTTCATATGGGAGGTCAATATTTAGAGCTTTTAGCAATTGCCATACTGTTTTCCACAGAGGTTGCACTAGTTTGCACTCCCACCAACAGTGTAGAAGTGCTCCCTTTTCGCCACACCCTCTCCAGCAGCTGTTATTTTTTGAGTTGTTGATAATTGCCATTCTGACTGGAGTTAGGTGGTATCTCAGTGTGGTTTTGATTTGCATCTCCCTGATGATTAGTGAGGTTGAATATTTCTTCATGTGTCTGTTGGCTGCTCGGATGTCTTCAGCGCAGGATGCCTCACAGGCTGGGCAGCAAATATTTAAACATACAGTCTGAAGGCATGCTAGAGAAACTATATACATACTTTTATACATATTTATATACATATTTTTGTTAGTCTGGCTGAAGAAAATATGACTAGGCATAAAAACAAAGAAAAAATAGAGAGAAAAAAATAAATGTGACAGTTAAATAGTATGAAAACAAAATCAGCAGGCAAATGACTACCAGGAAGAACCATTTTACTATATTTGACTAGAAATAAATATAAATTGTGATTCCAAATCAATATGAAATAAATCCAATTATAAATGTATACAAAATAACATGAACCGTCATTTCATAAAATGAAAAACTTATGAACAGTCAACAGATATATAGAATATTTTCAACCTTATAGTAATCAAAATGAAATACTATATACTTACTTAAAAGAAAATATCTTTTTCTGATAATGACACCCAACTTTATCAAGGGTTTAGGAAATAGAGCTTCTCAACTACCATCCCTGGTAATATATTAATTTGCACAAATTTTATTGTACAAATTTTTTTAGAAACTTTGGTAATACAGAAGAAACTTACACTCAGAACTTCTATTTGTCAGAATTTCCTTAAGAAAATAATCTGAAATTTGCATAAGGACATATTATAAATGCAATATAAATAAAATATATTTATAATGATTTAATTAGAAAGTAGATGTTATTTATTAAATACTACAGCATATGCTAGTTTAGTTTTTATGAATAGTAACTAACAATTCTATCATAAAATAATTTTTCCATTTTAAAGATGAAGAAACTGAGACTCAGAGAGATTAAGAAAGTTGTTACAATCACATAGTTACTAAAGAATTGGTTCCTATATCTGTATATTAAAGAGTGCAAGCATAACAGTAAAATCTCTTCACTTAATCATGACGTTAGGATATTCATTACACTAATCTTTATTAGAGTAAAATAACACTTAAATGTGTAAAACCAGTATTTAAAAATCATATTATGCAGCCATAAAGAAGGACAAATATATGGACTTTGCAGCAACTTGGATGGATTTCGAGTCGATCATACTCAGTGACTTATCACAGAAACAAAGAACTGAGTTCCATATGTTCTCACTCATAAGGTGAGCTTGAACAATTATAATGCTGTAAGAAAGCGATTAGCAGCAGTGGAAAACTGTCAGGGGAGGGCGGGGTGGGACTGACAGTTGAGGGGAACTGCTAGGGGAGGGAGGGCGTACCTCATCAGCAAGGGTACCTGCATGATCGGTGTTTATATACCTAACCCTTAATTGCACCCCACATCTTTATGACAAACAAATAAATTTTAAATAAATAAATAAAATCATATTGTATCCATATACTAGGTAGAAATAAATAATCGTATTTTCAAAACATTTTAAGAGTATATCAAATTTGTCTCAACATTAATAAGAAGAAAAAATTAGATCTCAAATAGTATATTCTTTGTGGTGGATGTGTGGATACATACATGATAAACAGTAAAGAGAGAGACTGATTCATACACTAGATGGCTTGCATTTGAAGTCCAGGTCTACCACCAATCATATAGGATTGTTATGGAAATAAGGTGAGATAATTCATGTAAACTATTTAGCAGAGTACAAGGTACATAGGAATGTTCAACAAAACACATAGTGGAATGGAAGTTCCGTGAACCTCCATTTCCAAGGTTTGGAAAATTCCAAGGATTGCTACACTCAGTGTATGATCTCTTTTTACAAGGCAGAGAGCCAGGTGTGAAAGTCTGTTCTCAAACAACATTTATGAGTAGACTTTACTGAATTGCTTGGGATTGTAAAGAGAGGTAGTATCAGCACCACGAGTTACCAGTTTAGCATAATTTCTGCTCCTGTCCCCAGAAAGTCTTTCTAATCTCAAATTGTATTTTGGATAAACCTGTGCCCAAATGTTCAACTGCCACTACATCAATAGGGAGTTCTTTTGGTCCTACATTCACATGGTACCCAGGTATATCCCAGGAAAAGAGGCTTAGTGGTGGCCAATGACAGCATATAAACACATGCACGCACACACTCACATACATTCATACACACATAGAATGTTATAAATGAAAAACATGCTCCAAATATTAATAATGATGCTTACTTCTAGAATTAATATTATAGATTATTTTAGATTTTTTCTTATATTTTTATTTATTTTACGATTGCTCTTCAATGAACAAGTATTGTACTCATAATCAGAAAAAAAGTTTTAAATAAAGCAAAGTAGTGCGTAGTAAATTTAAGAAAATATTCCTTCAAAGTGCATGATTTTACTGTCATTTGGTTATAAGCTTCAGTTAGCTAGAAAATTTTATTTACACGGGATGATTTGCAAAATTGCTTAATAATTGAAGGCAGATAACAATATTAGAGTCTATCTCTCCCCATAGAGAAGAAACATTCTAATGCATTTAATTTAATGTGTCCTGCCTTGCATTTTTATATTTTATTTAAATAAATAAAGGCTATGATCAACTGATTAAATAAGTCCCCTTCATCTTTATACATGACTATTCAGGAAACTCCTTAAAGTCATTTTAATGGTGCCTAAAATGATAGATAGTTCCAATAAAATATCTTTGCTTTAAAAAACTTTACTGCCAGGCTTGATGGGGCTCAGCCTGTAATCCCAGCACTTTGGGAGGCCGAGGTGAGTGGATTGCCTGAGCCCACGGGTTTGAGACCCGCCTGGGCAACTGGGTGAGACCTCATCTCTATAATAAATCAAAAATTAGCCGGGCGTGGTAGCATGTGCCTGTAGTTCCAGCTACTTGGAAGGCTGAGGCAGAAGGATCGCCGGAGCCCAGCAGGTTGAGGCTGCAGTGGCCAGGAGCAGCCACTGCACTGCACTCCAGTCTGGGTGACAGAGTGAGACTCCAACTCAAAAAGCAAAAACAAAAACAAAAACTTTACAGCCCAAACACCATCAAGATGAAGCCTGAGTTCATGGAAAAATGGCAGAGGACCTGAAAAAGTTCTGCTTCTCCATTCCATTTGAGTCCATTGCACACATTGAAATGACAACCATTTATCTCAATCATTTTCATCACAGGAATAATAAATGTACAATAACAACCACACAACATTACTTCTTAAAACTCTTCAGAGGAAAGTAACAAAACTCCTTACAGCTAGTGTACAACAGTGCATCATAGATCTTAAGAGAGAGCTCAGGAAGAGAAAGAGGCCAAGATCTGAAGAACTATCAGGGCCATGGAGTAGGCCCTTCTGCTTCATTCTTCTCTTCATTTTCTTATAATTCCCTGTGTTTCAAGAGTGGCTCAAAGATAGTCACTCTACTGAGGTTAAGTCAGACTGAACTAGGTTAGGTCCTCTTAGTTTTTATTCCAAAGTTTTAGAAAAAAGAACTCAGATTGCCCCGATTTGGTAAGGAATTCTCCGTGTCCAACAATTGAAGACAATGAATCCCTCGCATGCAGTCTCCACACATGCTTGTAAAGGCCTTTTTGCTTTTGTGACTTAGAATATTATTTCATTATAAATTCATGAATTCCTTTTATGGATTGGAAAGAGGATCACCGCGTGCTATGCACAACTCTCTAAAGAGATACTTGACAGATGATTCTCAAGTTTCATTAAATGAGTAGAAATAAAACACTAACTAGAGGGGGAACTATTTAGGAACACCAATTAAGTATACAAGACATTTTTAAAGATCCCATCGGTGTTACGTAGTATAGATCTCTGCTCATGCTCTATTTATAGGATCATGATGAGGCAGGTTAGACATAGATAGGCCAGTTTCTTGTAGACAGGTCTAAATTAAAATAGGGTAAGCATTCAGACATCTTTCTTATCGGTACATGACGAACAGTCCTGCCAGACCTCATTACCTTGAGGGCTGGAATGTGGATCTACCAGGGCAGTAAATCACATAAACAATAAGGAATTACCCAACACACAGACATGATGTTCTAAGAAAAGCCCAAATCTAATTAGGCAATAACTTTCATTATTTGGAAGGTTCTAAATTATTTTGAACCATCTAAATAATTCAAGTTATCACCACACTCCACCAGGTATCAATACTAAACTAACTGTAGAAGGGTGAAACATATTCACATTTATATACAATAGCTCGCTGTTACGGATTTTGAAAAATCAGTCATTTCCGCTCAATGGTAGTTATTTCAAAGCTACAAATGGCTTCTTTCAGTGGGGAATATCACAATGACTGAAGGAATTGATGGAAAGAGTAAAAATATTAGGATATTTAATTGCGGAGCATTGACTATTTCTCAAAGAGATAAGTTGCAACACACTGAGTTTTACATGTACCCTGACTCCTTGCTACCCTGTTCTCCACATGTGTAGCCTTCTCCCATGCTTTTAAGGCCTTATTCTTTTGGCTACCTAACACTATTTCATTATTTGGAATATAAACTTTCCCAACTGCCAAGAACAGGAAAAAAAAAGTCAAGTTTATAGAATATTGGTATAATTGATGTAGGATGCAGGCTCTGGTGTCAGCAGAAGAAAAAAAAAAGTGACAGACTGAGTAACAGAAATGTGAGCTATTCCAAGGAACTTGAGTATCTAATAATTGGATCAATTAATGATAATCTCCATTTTGTTAGATAGAACTATTATTCAACATCACAAACTATAGAATATCCATTTCATATAGAAGATGAGCTGCAGTCTTGCAGACAAATTCACTGGTTCTCCATCATCTTGCAAAAGAATTTAGCTCATAATTTATATTCTACTTTAAATGTTGCCCTTAAAGTTATTTAAATCGTATTTCATTTTTAGGTATTGTGTACAAAGAAGGACAAAACTGTATAAGTGTTCCAAGATAACAAAATTTAATGAAGATTTATAACCTAAAGGAAAAACATCGTTATTGTTGAAAGTGATAAGCCTCACTAAAAATAATGACTCTTCTTTTTTGTTGTTATTATTTCCCAATTGAGGTGTGAATTTGTATTACACATTTTACAAGATGAAATAAAAGAGAAGTAATCATAACCATAATTCAACAATGAAAAATGATGCAAGCTAGTCCGTAGGGAGCTTGGTACACTCCAAACACTGACATACCTTGTCAACCTTCCAAAAATTTAACCTCGATGTTTCTACAGATTTGAACAGTTTACAGTGACAAAAAGAAAAATAGCAGGACACTGTTTTGTCATGCTTTTTTTTCATACATACACACACACACACACACACACACACACACACACGCACACACACCTGATGTTCAGACTGTAACTCATGTCAGTTTTATCTAATTCATCTTGTCAGTCGCCATTAAGATTTGACTCAAGTTCAAACAGTGAAGGACAAAAATAATGAGCTGATTTTTAAATCAGTTTCAAAACTGATGCTATATTTAAGTTGCTGATAACTTTTGATCTTTATACTGATTTAATCATAGGAACTTGAAAATCTACATTTGTCTCTTTCAATTTAACGTTTACCACAAAACCCTTTGAAAGTGTTAACATGAGTCAGGAGTGATACATGTTTCCCCCGGGACCCTATTCTGTCATGTTGTTCCTCTGGAATTTCTAGGGTTCATATCCCAACCTGAAATCCCCGCATACAACGCTCCATTCAACAGAGCCATTTTAACTGCTTCTACCCACCCATACCCAATCTTGTTCTTTTCTCTCCCACATTTTGGGGTCTAAGTTTCTACATTAGTAAATTGCATGCCTACTTACTTTTTATTTTGATTCACAATTTCTGGGGTACATGTCATTTTATATTGGTAATAATTGTGCTGCTCACAGAAACAAAATCTAATGCCTGTTATAAAGAATTTGTGTTCGTTTCTAGAGGAAAAATAAAACTATTATCTCCTTGATATTCCCTCAGTTTACCCATAAGTGTAATTCAACTCATAGTCCTTCTAAAAAATTACTTACAAACTCCACAAGGATTAGATATACAAAAATATGCAGGCTAATTTCTGCTTACTTTTAAAGCTCTGGTGAACTCAAGAGTAAATCATACCCAGATGGCCTAGAAAAGTGATAAAAAAAAAGACACCCTTCCACCCACCCAAGCAAAAAAAGGGAGGCCTTTATTTCTTCACTGAAGATTTGTTTATTTTACAATTAACAAAGGGGTATTAGACTTTTTGAGGAATTTTTGCTTAAGGATTCAGAGGAGACAGTGGCCCTTTGTTCACTGTAAAACAAACAAATCTGAAGCAGAAGACGGTGCCTAGGAAGACTCATCTTGTTTTCCAGAGCATGGATGAAAGCTCGCAACCTGTTCCCCTTGCTGAATTGGAGACCTGTAATGGTCAGATTAGGGTGGATATACTTTGAGTCTGGATCTGAGTTTTCTTCTCTGTTCCTTGACCTGCACAGTTCAGACATCTTTCCTGTAGGAAAACATATCTGGCTTGTGTTTCTTTCCCTCAGGATCGGTCCAGATATTTACTAATTAATCTCACAAATTAATCAGTGCTAACTTTTTAATGGATAATTCTGAGTAATGTACAACCTATCAGAATTGTTGGATGGAAACAGAGTTTCTTAGAAATAAAATTCCATAACCAGACGTTTTTATGCGAAGAAATTCTCAAGTTCTTCGAGACTTTGAAAATGTGTGCTTTCATTTCAATCATAATAGTGGAAAGTTAATAAAGACTTGTTAGGTATTCCCTTATAACCAATAGTGCATGATTTCAATGTTTCTGTCAATGTGTGAATTTTTTTGTATCAAACCAAGCAAAGTTACAGAACTCAGCTTTTGAAGGTGATGTTTCTCACAATAAGATCCATGAACTCCTGGAAGTCTAAAGATATTATTTGGGTTCTGTGATTTCTCAAGTTGTAGAAACACTCCCTTAACCTGAAGACTAAATCAAACATAGAAGGGAGGTATGGATTTACACTTTAGTAGGTAGATATTTGGTGTCCTTCTCAGATCACACCAAGGAACTGCTCTCTCCTCCTCTGTATAAGCCCTCCGTGACTTTTTACAGATGGAAGAATAAGACTGGTGTGTTATAGAAAGGTTAGGCACTTCAAGTGCAAATAGATCTGGCTCAAGTTAGAGTTCTGGCTTCAGCAGTCACTGGCTGGCTACTCAGTTTTATAAAGCTGACATAAGGCTAAGGATAGAGTGAAAGGGAATACGTATAAAGTTGTATCAATATGCAACTCAGTATCTTTCTTCCAGTAATTGCTTATTAAAGGCTAGGTTCACTTTCCTCGAAGATGAGCTTAAAATTGAGATCTTCTAAAACTAAATCTTTGTTTTTACCTATATAATTCTGTGCTTCCCTGGAAGAAAATCAAGAGTAAAATAATTCATGGAGAAATGTATTTATGTCTCTTTTTTTCCCCAAAATATATCGTTGTCAATGAAACACAAAAATATAGGTACTAGCTTAACCAGTGAAGTAAGCTAAAAGGCACTTTTGAACTCATCTAGGAGAAACAGTTTAATGTATGCAGTTCTCAAACACTTGGGAAAGTTGAAATACAAAATGAAGGGAACACAAAGTCGCATCATCTCGTTTCCAGAGTCACTTTCTGTTTAGCCCCTCACAGCTGTTACACTGGGAATTATCCAATTGCACACAGATAGATCTCTTTCCATTCATTTGGATAATTCTGAATTCCTTTCAGAGGAAGCATAATGCCAGCGCAGAAGTATAAAGACTCAATAATGGTCATCCTAAGGAGGGATTCAACCAACCGGAACAGCTGCTCATCAGAAACTCCGCAAAGATTTCTTTATCATCCATAGATTTCTTCCTAACATACTTGAAATTCCAAAATATGTTGATTATATTTTTTTACTCAGGCATAGCATTAAAACCCATTATGTATGAATTATGCTATTTTTAAAATGACAGATCTTGAAATAAAAAGAGATAAAACAGCTTTTGGATATAGGCACACACGCGCACACACATACATATATGATTTAAAATCTTACCAGTCTATTTCATAACTGAAGCTAAAAGGTCAAGGGACAGAATTATTTTGAAAAATGCACCAGCAACTAGTTTCACATTACTCAACTCAATGGGGCTGCATTAAAACAGATTAATCATTTGAGTGTCGATTTAAATGTAGCAGAATTATTAAAGCAAGATGAACTTGAGTGCCAGCCTGCCTGGATTTATAGTCTGACTTGGCCTCCTATACCTGTGTGGCCTTGGATTGCTGAATCTCTCTGTACCTCAGTCGACAGGTCAAATAAAGACAACAATACCACCTTCCTCACATGATCACATGATTGGTTTGTTAAGACATTTATTGAGTCCATCTATGAAAAGTGCTTAGAACAGTACCCCAGTCATCATAAGCATTATGAAAGTTATAATTGTCTTAATAAAGACCAATAAGTATTATTAACCATATCCCAGAAATGTGTTCCTATCCTGTTTTTTGTGAATTGATGGCAATATAATTTAGTGGCCTTATAATCAGAATCAACTTGGAAGATGTTTAAAAGCATTTTCTGTAAACCCCTCAACATTTCTATAATTTACACACAGATTTCATCAATAGCTATTCAAAATTCACATTTCTCAATAAAATATTTAATTCAGTATGCATTCTTGAATATGAGCATTTCACTGTCCAAATACCATGAGTGCAGGAGTCTAGCCTTTCTCATATTTGCAACTCTGGTGGTTAGCACAGTGCTGGGCCCCTGTAGTCATGCAGTGAATACATGCTGCTTGAATTAGCTATTTTGTAAATGGTGGATTTTTAGTAAATAGCAGACGGGCTCAGGGGCTCAGACTTTTTGTGTACAAATCATCTTTTCTACTATACCTCAACAAACTATCCATTTTTCACAAGTAAATTATGCAAAGTTTAAATTTTTCAAGCCTTTCTTACATCCGAGGTTCTAACCACACTCTCCTTAATTAAGCCTTTTTCTGGCATTTAAAAAAATCTGTGTTGTAAGACAAAGACCTGCTAAAACAAAATATAATGTCTTTTTTACAAAGAAAAAATCATTTTTTAAAAAAAACAGCTTAACATTGCTTATAGGAAAAAGTACAACACTGATTCTCAAATTAGAGATTCTGATTCAGTGGATATGGGGTGAGGCCCAGGAATCTGCAGTCTCAGGCACTGTATATGATTCTGGGTACCAGGGTTTGGGAAACACTGAGGCAGTAATAATAAAATCTCACATGTATTGAGCCCATGCAATGTTCTGGCTACTGTTTAAGTGTTCTATATATATTAACTAGTTTAATACCTCAATACATCCTTATGCCAGAATTTAAACCCATGCAGTCTATATCCACAGTCGGGGCTCTTGCTGGTGAGCACCATAAGGTATTCGGGCTCAAAGAATCAGGAAAATCAACTAGTCTTTGAACTTCAATTTTCTCACTTGCAAATTCAAAATGTATTCATCTGTGGTGAGCAATGAATGAGGTACAATTCATCAATGCATACTGAAAGTGTTTTTGCACATACTTTTAAATATGCATATGTTGATTATTGCTATTAGATTGATCAATTATATCAATCTGAAAGACAGTACCTATTATTTTTAATATCAGATGGGAAATAAAAGCAAGTCATGACATGAGCAAATGAAAATGATGAATCAAATGCTAATTAATATTGGTTTAAATCATTGCTGCATAGTAATAAAAGGACAGCAATTGTTTCTTAGGAGGTCATGGCTAATCATTACCATCAGATATTCCTAAAACATAAACTTGGCACATGTTGAATTTGTAGGGTTTCCCATGGGAAACTTACTTTATAAATCAAGTCATGCTCACATCTTTCACGTTATATGATAATAAAAAGTTACCTGTATCATATTTGAAATGTGTTATAATGAATAAATATAAAAATAAGGTTATATGATAATAAAAAGTTACCTTATCATATTTTAAATCTGATCGATAGCCCTTTTAATAATTGTAATCTACTTTTTACTCTGGTACTAAAGTCAGATAATTAAAACTAAAGGAAATGGTGACAAACTCTTAATTTAATCTTCATAAATTGTCAATGGCATCAATTTACTAGGATAAAAGTATTCATGCCTAGAATTGAATATCTACTATTAGCCATCAATTTTTGACCTGTTTTATAAAATATCTATGCCCCCATTATGACTCTTAAATCATATTATTGAGTAGAATCTTCTATTACAGAGGATTATCTCAAGTCATAATGAAAGCGAAGCAATAAATTGCTTATTTTTATATTTATTCATTATAACACATTTCAAAATTGGATCATTTCAGCAATGTAGATTCTATATCTCAATAGATTATTGATTTGTGAAACAATTAGCTTTATTATTCCTGAACTTCTCCTTATGTGAATTATATAGGTGAAAGGTAACACACTAAACAGTATCCAAGAACTGGAGTACAATTATTCATTATTTAACCAAAAATCGTGATGTGCTAATATTGTATTATGTATTGTGCTAGATTCTGGGGATTAAAAGATAAATAGAGCCTGTAATCCCACGCCTTTGGGAGGCTGAGGTGAGTGGATTGCCTGAACCCGCGGGTTCAAGACCTGCCTGGGCAATGAGAACTCATCTCTACAATAAATCAAAAAAAATCATCCGGGTAGCGCATGCCTGTAATTCCGGCTACTTAGGAGGCTGAGGTGGAAGGATCACCAGAGCCCAGCAGGTCGAGGCTGTGGTGGCGGGGAGCGGCCACTGCACTCCAGTCTGGGTGACAGAGTGAGACTCCAACACACACACAAAAAACATAAATAGTATGGGGAAAATTCTTTTGCCCCAGTCAAGGTCTTTTATTATATGTATGTGGGGGTTTTTTTTGGGGGGGGAAGAGTTGTTGTTTTACTTTTTTGTAAGGAAAGCTTAAAATAATGTTGCCATTACTCTGCAGGGGAAACTCTGTTAGAATCTTTATTCCACAAAACAGTGGTTTTAATTGAACCATTAGCAATTTCACTGTGAATTAGACTGTAAACATGCTGTTGCGTTGCCTCTTGGACTTTCAGGAAAAAAAGAAATGGACTCCCATAAGCAAAGAGAGAAATCTCCAGTGAAGTGGTAAACAGAGAGCTATCAGCGCCAACACTCACCCCCATGGAGAAAGGCATTGTTCTCAGACTCTCCCAGCTTCTCCTTAGAAAGGGAAGCCGAAAACCATTCCTCCTTAGTGTACATTTTAAAGTTTTGCAGTGGTTTCCATTCTTGCCACTCTGGTGGAAAAAAGCAGAGAGATTCTAACCTGGTAAGCCAAGTCAAAGACAACTAATTGAACACTTATCTCAGTTCCAGAACTGATAGAAACCCGTGTGTGTGTGTGTGTGTGTGTGTGTGTGTGTGTGTGTGTGTGTGTGTGTGTGTGTGTGTGTTAAAGGAATCTAAAGGCATTTGACTGTAATAAACCCACACCCAAAATAATTAATAAATGATGATATGAATCTTTATAATATAGATTTGAGTAGGCAGAGTAAATGTACACCAGTGAATATTTTTTCTAATTAATTAAAGCCACATAAAGCTGTATTATTTGGGCAAGGCTATGTTAAATCCTCTGACATACATAGAAAACATGAGACATTGATCCTACAACCAGAGAGTTTAGAGAAATTCAAGACCTTTTCAAAAGGAAAGGTTTTGCCTACAACACAGGACAGTTTAGAAGAGGTGAAGAATTCTGTTCAAGAATTCTGTTCTACAAGTTTGTAAACAGGAGTGTTGATGAAAGGTGGGAGAAACATGTAAATATTATCAATATCACACAACTTTAATATTAAAAATGTTTAGGTACTGTTTTTTCTAGAATAAAAAGATGACTAATGATAGCAGTTTGAGGTTATTTTATTATTATTTTTTTAGCATTAGCACTGAAAATGTCTTTAGCATAATCTGATCCTATTCAATGATGATGAACACACTGCCCATTACAAAGGGCTTCTCCCTCAACTGAAAGAAAGACACATGGAATTAGCTCATATTTGATCAGTAAAACGAAGTACCACTGCTGACAACAAAAAAATGTTCAGTGAAAAAGGAGAAATTGAATGACCACATCCCCTCAAATTTTATTTTTAATAATAGACTATGTATATTACATATATATATACACATATATATTCTTTGTGTACCTTTGATTGGGGAAAATAATCACTAGTGCTCATTTACTGTGCCTGTTCCAATTACATTATAAAGGTTCATATCGTAATTTATTAATTATTTTGAGTGTGAGTTTATCATAGAACCAAGTGCCTTTAGACCCCTTTACAGAAAAAAAAATGATTTGCAGCAGTTCTGGAACTGAACTGAGATCAGTGTTCAATTATTTGTCTTGGCTTAGCAGGTTAGACTCTCTCTGCTCCTTTCACCAGAATAGCAGAAACAGAAACCACTGTAAAGTCTAAAACGTACACTAAGGAAGAGTGCTTTACAGCTTCACTTTCTAAAGAGAAGCTGGGAAAGTTGGAGAACAATGTCTGTCTCCAAAATGACTTTCAAATCTTCTAAACCAACCCGTAAAACTGTATGTGATGGTTCTAAAATCAAGAAAATTAAGACATTCTATGACAATATCAGTTACTTTCAATGAGCAGCTACTGATAACTATGCAAAAACATAATCAGAAAATTATGACTTTCCATTATTAGCCAGTATCTTCAGTACTGGTTGGATGAAAAACCAGAAACTGGTACTGAACTAAGACAATTAACTGACCCTTGAACAATCTTATTGTTCTTATAAAATATATAAATGTGAAGACTAGACAGTGACATGAAGATTGTGTTAAGAAAGCTGAATAATTAATGCGGAATTCTTAAGCCATAAGGGATTATGACTTAGGACTAAAATGTCTGTGAGTTTAGACATCTACAAGTTAGATAAAACGATAAGGTAGACATTCCTAGAGACACACAGGTAGATAAAAGAAGATAATGGGTTCTACCCTCATTCTGAAGCTAAAATCTGACCAAAAGATAAATAACCAGTTTTCGAAACAGAGAACCTAAACTTTTTGGCATTACAGATGGAACTGATAAAGACTAAAAGGCATCAAAAACAACAAAGACAAATGAAGATGCTGATTTCTTGATATGATGAAAGATAGACCTATGGAAATCATAGTACGCTTCCAATCCTGTGGAATTGCATCTAAGAGGATCACTGAGAGCAGAATCGTATCAATGGCTCAAGGCTGATGTTAGAACTCAAACTGTTGAGGAAGCTTTCCACGACGACTCAAGCCCCTGTTGAATGTTGTCTTTTCCGAACCCATCTAGAACATGAAGACTCTGACACCAATTATAACATTTATGTATGCCAAGCAAAATGCATATTTAAAGGAATGTTCAAAGTGTTCGGAGATAAGGCATGTGTGTCCTTCTGCTTCTGCTTTATTCTTGGAACCTAATTTGCCTTGGTACTGGATGCAAAGAGCCATTAATTAACTTGCCCTGTGACCGTGAGCTGCTCTACCTCTTTGGGCATCGGTTTTTCAGCTGGAAAATGATTAGAGGCAATCATATCCAAAGCTCATTACAGCTCCAAGAATCCAAATTCTCACTTCTGTTGACGTAACTTAAAAGAGAAACACAAAAGATGATATTCTGACCTGTTGAAGTGAAATTTAAGCTTACATAAGCAGATTCTCTAAATGGGTGTGTTTAATTTCATTGTTGCTCAGGGTGACTTTGCTGATCAAAAGAGGCAGCACAAAAAATGGCTAAGTGAAGTCATTGTGGTATTCTTAACAGTCCTAAATGTCAGTTTGAAGAATAGGTCGCTTCTTCTGAAGCACTCCTATTTAAAACGGAGTGGACAGCAACATTGATGGATGATCAAGGCAGTCTGAGTCACACAAGGGGACTTTATGCTTCTGCAAGTGAAGAGGAAAAGTGCAGAATTTTTTTCTATCAGTCTCACACAGCTATAAAATGCTGTTTGCTATTCGAAATCCAAAACTGCCAACCAAAATCTGAGAGAAGATAATCCATTCTTCCCTTCCACCTGCATTGGTAAGAACACAGACCAGGTGGAAACTTCAGATTTCTTCATTCTGTCTCCCCGTTTACATCCTTTTGCTATACAAACGGTTTTCTCTGGCTAACCTGTCAGAGAGACATCTGTTACCTTTATAGAGGCCAACGCACATCGGTGTGTGTCACGCTTTGATGTTTCACTGCCAATACTGGGACAGATCTTTTTACTGAGCTTTGTCTGAAAACTCTCTTTAGCTCCGTCAATCACTAGGGGTACATGTGTTGCCCACCTCTCAACTTTAGACACCAGTAGCAGGTGATCTATGAGTTTAGTTATCTTCTCTCATGCTGCTAAAATGACATGTAACCTCTACAGTTCCCTTTCCCGTTTTTAAACTACCCTGTCAAACACAGAGAATTAATAACAAAATGTGAAGCATCCCTAATATAACCTTAATGCCCTTGTGCACCATTCTTCCATTACTTTTTCACCTCTCCATCTCAAGCCAGGGAACTAAGATATGATGCCATAAATTTTAAAAGGTGGAGGTCCATGAAAGCCTCTGTACAGGTTTGCAAGACATAAGAGAATGATCACGTTACGACTGGCACTTCCAGTGAAATGATTTGACGTGTCAGAAAAGTCTTGTGAGGTCCAAAAAAGGTGATGAAAAGAACCGAGTCCTGAAAACACAAGTTAAAATAATGGATCATGGTATGTGCAGCCGTATATACTTCCATGGACTTTGTGTGTGGTTTGATCATTTGCTTGCTTTTCCGCCCTGGAGAACCTTGGCCGTCCATAGCAGCATGCCTCTCCGTATCGACAGCATCCTGTTCTGTTTCTCATCGTGCAGAGTCTGTGTCAGCAAATCCCATGGCCTCTCTGAATGGTGCCCTCCCATGGGGTAGACGCTGAGCTCGGCTGAACCATCCCTAAAAGCGCTGAGGGAGCTTCCAGCCCAGATGGCCTTCTTGCTGATCTTGTCTGAGGGTTATTTTGTTTTGTTTTGCTTTTTCTCCCTAAGTTGGTTCGTGGAATACAGGATCTAGCAGAGGTGGCCTGATCAGAGCCAACAACAAAAAAAGTTGAATTATGAATTACAGTGCTGCATTAAAATCCAAAGACACTCATCAGAGCAAAGATATTCTCCACAGCGGTAAAGAGAAATAATTGTATATCATAATGTATACATTATAAATGTAAGTGTATGTCATATAAACATTTATCATAGTTATTATCAATAGGCCCTATTATCAATAGGTATGAAGTCTACTTTGTTGGTTGGTCTCAAAAAATAAAGCAACTATGATTGTGCGTTTAATATATGCTAGTTTTCGATAGAGAACATTGGAATTATTTTTTCTAACTAATCTTTGATAGTTAAAAATATATAAAAGCAATACACAAGTGGGACTAGCATCTTCATTGTTAGGGAAAAGTGTTCTGCAAAGTCATTCGTGTTTTCATTAAAGCTTTGTAAAAGGATTCATCCCAGGATGACCAATAGGAGACGGAGAAGATAGGAGAGATTCTCAAGGAATGTCATGAAAGACAGTTGACTTGCATGGAACTGATCTAAAGTTGGCTGAAGTGAAAATGGAATCAGCATCACTTCCCCTTAGGTGGCTGAATTATTTAAAAATATCTTTTACAAATGCCACATGTTAAAGATATTAGAAAAAAATTTCAGGAATGTCAAAGAGTAAAACTACACTTGGTGTTTTTTTTTTCCTTAAGAGAAGCAGAAGTAATAATGTCTATTTTAAAGGATAATAACAATCACTTTCAATTTTTAAAATTATCTCACTGTCCATCAATGAATTCAAAATTTCAATGCCTGACTAAAAGCAGTTGCAGTAGGTATTTCTAGGCCCTTATCGATCTTAGAAACAAACAAAGTAAAAAAAGAACATTCAATATCATAAATAGTCTATGGTGTGCCAGGAACTGTTTTGTAGTTGTTGTTGTTGTTGCTTTCCCCCACTGGAATGAAAGCCCCATGATGTGTATACAGTTACGGGTAGTTAAGGTTATATGGCCATATGACAATAAATAGGAATTCACTGATAAACAAAGCAGATCTGGTAGCTGTCCTTATGGAATTGACAACTCTATTACAGGGATTTCAACCTAGGATTGCAGGAGGGATGTTGTAAACTTCAATAGGTAAAAAAGTTACATCTTAATTACTTCTTTATTTTTCTTAACCTGTAGCTGAAATTTAGCATAAATTAAATTATGAATATAAATCATTAACCACAGGTATTAGCAGTACTGTGACTTTGTGAAATATTAAATGTCACGGATAATTGAATATCATACTTCAGTGTTGTAGAAATCTGAAAATACTATTTTTGTTCGTCATGATTGTGGTTTATTATTGGCTTGCCATTTGGTTTCATTATTTAATACATTCATAAACAAGCAAGTATCTTATGATGTCATAAATTTAGTTTTAATGTTTTGAAATTGAATTTCAATTTAGTGTATTTCTTTTGTTGTCTTATGTAATTTATTTTATGAATTTAGAAGCATTTTTCTGAGAGAAGAACTACAGACCTCACAAGAATATTTAATGGGTTCATGACGTCAGCAATCGTTAAGAATTCTAGTCTAGAAGGGAGAAAAGAAATTAATTAGACAAGTGATTATTACTCAGCTGTGTGATAAGTGCACTGACAGGGGAAGAATAAGATGCTATTACCATATGAAGGGGGACCCAAAAAAATATGAAATGTATTCATTGAAAATTGTGACCGGGCACTGTGTTTCAAGTCTGTAATCTCAGCACTTTGAGAGGCCGAGGCAAAAGGTTTGCCTGAGACCAGGGGTTCGAGATCAGCCTGAGCAACTTGGTGGGACCTTGTCTCTACAATAAAAATCAAAAAATTAGCCAAGTGTGGTGGCTTATACCTGTAGTTCCAGCCACCTGGAAGGCTGAGGCAGGATTGCCTGAACCCAGCTGGTCGAGGCTGCAGTGGCCGTCAGTGTGCCACTGCACTCCAGCTTGGGCGACAGAATGAGACTACAACTCAAAAAAAAAAGAAAGGAAGGAAGGAAAGGACATTTTGTATTTATTCTTACATGTTTAAACTTCAGTCACCTTCAAAGTACTCTCCGTTTGATGCAGTACACCTATCCAGACACTTTTTTTTTACTGCTCTAAACAGTAACTCAGCAATTTTGATGCTTTTTTAGTGTTTCTGCCATTTTTTGTTTTACCTCTTCCACAATGACAAAACATTTCCCCTTGAGGACTTCTTCATGAAGAGAACAACAACAACAACAACAAAGCAGTCGCTGGGGTGAGATTGGGTGAACAGGGATGGGGCATGGGAGTCATGCCGAGTTTTTGGTCAAAAACTGCTGAACACTCAGCACAATGTGAGCAGGTTGTTCACATAAATCACCCATCATGAAATGAGCAAACCTTTTGAAAGAATCTAAAAAAAAAATTTCACTGAAACTGAACGCAGCTTCTCACAACTATGCTAGCTGATACACTGATGCTGATGGGATCCTAAAACACTTACCTAGCGGGGGAAGCCTGTACTACCCACCCTCTTAAAAATAATACCAGTTTTCTGGGAGTCCCTCCTCGTACATTCATAAGGTAGTTCAGGTGGTCTTGTAAGGATTCCCAGAAAAGTTATGCCTTGACTACGCCTAAAAAAGCTAGAAGGGGAGTAACACATACTCAAGGGACTGAAGAAAGCTTATTATGCAAGGAACTAGAGTATCTGTGAATGCAGAAATTGGAATCTTGAAGGGTAAGAAACGAAGCTGAAGAGATCACCTCAAGCCAAGTAAGATAAAACCCAAAAGAGTTTGCATTTTATTCTAAGGACAACGGGAAGCTAGTGATGAGTTTTAAAATCAGAGAGGAAAAGATCACTGGAAAGAATAGATTTGGGGACGGGGCAAGCAGTAAACCAGGGAGATCAGTAAGTATTGTGCCAATAATTCAGGAAGAACAGACACCTGTGTTATTAGAAAAATACAGAAATAAAAAAAAGAAAACCAACACGATGCTCGATCACTACTGCTTACTCTGCATTTGCATTCAACTTTATTACTGTTATTGTTATTAGTAGCATAAACTTTAATAGCTGTTTCCTAATAATACAATCCATTTATGTTTCTTTCAGTAGCTGAAATAATTCAAAGTAAGCTAGAGGAATTAAAGTTCCTACATTTGCTTCAGCAAATGACAAATGGCATTTTAGCAGAGAGTTCATGCAGGAAAGACTGCCAACCACAACTGCCTGCAGCGATACCTATTTCTAATCATTTTCCTAAGCTTCCAATTTGAAAGTAGTGACTTCTTGATAACCTATATCATTTTAAAAGATATTTGTATCAGTTGCTTATACTTTAATTTTCTCTTCAACCAAATCCTCTTTTTTACAGTTTCCCAGGATGTAACTCAATGTTTTCATTGAGTCCATCCAATTTATCCATTATCCTAAAATCAAGTACAATACATTGGGCAAGATTGCCCAAACTTTTTACTCTTTCTCTCATATATTGACTTATTTGGGTGCTTTCTATTGATCAGATTTTAAATCTGCTTTTTTTCCCCCTTGAAACCCATTGAAACATGCTAAACCTTTGATATATATTATGTTGGCAACAATGAGTAGGATTTGGAAATCACTGTAAGCTGGCCTCTCCAAGATTCTGGTTTCCACTGCAACTAGCCTCATGAATATAAATGCTCATTTTAGTCATACACTTCTGAAATTTGATATGTATTGTATCATTACTGCTATTACCCTCAATCAGTCCCCTTTTGTATGAGGCGATTGCCGTCAGTGTTCTGATTTCTCTGTTATCCTGTGATGTACAAGAGAAGATAGGTACACAGGAAGTAGTGGGAAGTTATTTAGAATAAGACACACACGAGAAACTCAGAAAATAAGACTATCAAAGAAAAATTACCTTTTTACTATAAAATAAAGCAACCCCTTAAGTAAATCAAGAAAAATTTATTTTCCTCTGAACGTTTTAAAATGTTTGTACTGAACTTACATTGTGCAATAGATTAATACTTTTAAAGCTATTGATACTTTTGTCTTGTAAAGAGCTCAGAGGTTTTGTCATTGACGTCTCTTTTACAATGTAAATGCTAATGTCTTATTTTTGGAATGAGAGAAAGCAAGTTCAAAATAAATCCAGAGACTCTGCAGAAGGCATTGTATTAGAAGCATGACCATATACAAATACTAAAGAATTTTTAAGATGAGAAATCAGGCACAGAGCCCATTAACATTGCAAGGTTATAAAATAAGGGCTTGGTGTTGATGTGCTCCTTCTAGAAAAGGACTGTGGTATACGTGTAACTTTTATAAAATAAAAGTATTTTGGTTCTACAAATATGAATAATCATAGAGGCTGATTATATAGTGAGTATTTGGGTATATGATTACACTTTAGCTCTCAAATGAAGTTTCAACTCTCATGCATTTTTCGTGGACTACCACCTGCCATATTAAAATGTATTTCCCAATGTCATCCTTAAGTCATTCTAGTCAGTCAGTACTCCCATGTCCTTCAATCTAACTAATGTTTTGTTCCCATAATCTGGCCAAATGTCTACTATCACTTGAATTAGCTTAATCATATATAATATATACACACACACATACAGACACACACACACACACACACACACACACACACACACACAACACACACATACACATATATATGAACTGTAATGGTTTCTTTATATTTTGTTCATTTTCCCTGGACAAAATTTCTAATCAAACCCACATCATTGACTGTGAATGGTGTGCCACATTCTGCTACTTACTCTTGGTTTTATCTGCTTTCCAGCAAGAGCATAAGGTACATGACTGCATGCTTTTAGGGACTAGCACAGAGAGCTCTATGCATTTGTTTAGTCAATTGCTGACTCAAATTTGAACAACAGAAATTGCATCAATTTTTGGAATGAGATAATGCCAAGTTTTAATTCTGCCTCATGTGTGTATTTATTTATTCAGAAAATATTTATTGAGCACCTGCTATGCACAGGAACTATTCTAGATAAAGAAACAAAAGCACTACAAAACCAATAACAAGACACACACATATAAATACACAGAAACACACCAAAAAAATCCTATATCCATGAAGCTTACATTCAGGTAAAAGAGGCAGACAGTCAAATAGATAAATGACTCATGTCTGTAATGTCAGCACTTCGGGAGGTAGAGGCAAAGTGATCGCCTGAGCCCAGAGGTTCAAAACCAGCCCGGGCAACTCAGTGACACCTCGTATCTACAATACATCAAAAAATTATCCAGGTGTGGTGCTGCGTACCCGTAGTCCCAGCTACTTGGGAGGCTGAGGTGGAAGGATCACCTGAGTCCAGCAGGTCGAGGCTGGGGTAACTGTGAGTGTACCACTGCAGCCTGGGTGACAGAATGAGAGTCTGACTCCAAAACACTAAATTAAAAAGATGAATAAGGGTATAGGCATCCAGGAGGTGAAGTATTAGATGAAAGGATGGTTGAATCACATGGGGAGGTAACTTTGAGGAGAGACCTGAAGGAAGTGAGGAATTATTCCTGAGAACTCCAGGGAGAGAGAGCTTGTTGGGCCGGAGGAAGAAACAACATCGGGTGTGGATATCCTGAGTTAGCAAGCAGCTTCTGCAGACTGTTTGAGAAACTGTGAAAAAGCCAAAGTGGCTGGAAAGAGGGAACAAAGGGGAAAAGAGTAGGTGATTATCTCAGAGAGGTAATGGATGCTGTATTTCATGGGACTTTGCAGGTGATATTAAGAATTTCGTTTTGACTGGGGAGTGACATAATCTGACATATTTGGGGGATCTCTCTGAATACTGATTTTTAAATGGGGGTGAGCAGAAACACAGAAACCAGTTAGGTGACTGTGACAACAATCCAGATGACAGATGCTTGGACTGGCATGGGGAGTGGTTGGAAGAGGTTGAATTCAGAATGTATTTAGAAGGAAGAGACAATAGGATTTGCTATTGAGTGAGAGTGAATGGGAGGAGTTGAGAATGATGCTAAGTTTTTGACTCTAGTAACCAACAAATAGATTTGTGGTTACTGGCATAAGGACAGAAGAAAGAATATTGGTGGGGAGTCAGGTAGAGGTCAAGTTTTAACATAGAAATTTTGAAGCGCTTATTAAATCTACCAATTAAACAGATATGCTGGTGTGGAATGCAGAGTCAAGGACTAAGTTGAAGATATACATTTGAGAGCTGTCAGTATTTAGAAAGTATTTAAAGCCCACTCTAAGGAATGATAGTTTATAAAAATGAAATAAATGTCTGTTCATCAGTTCTATGAAAGTGAGAAAAGAAAAACAAGAAGAATCTAAGTGCCAGACTTTGACTGGGGTACTCTGATCTTTAGAGGTGGTTGAAAATAATAAGAACCAGCAAAGAGAATGAGAAAAGAGTAGCTAGCAAGGTAGAGGGAACACTAGGTGAGTGTGGCAGTGTAGACGCCAAGTATCAAATGGTTTAAGGGAAGCATCATCAATTTGGTCAAATGTTGTTTATAAATCAGGTAAGATGAGGACGAGAAACGCTCATGTGATTTACCAGCGTCATGGCCACTGGTGACCTTTATAAGAGCAATTTCTTTGAATAGGGTAAAAATTTAATTTGAGGATGCACAGGAAAGGAAAGAAATTGAAGACAACAAGCATAGCGCACCCTTTCAAAGAGTTTCACTATAAAGAGGACAGAAATGAAGCAGTAACTGAAGGGAAAATGGGACCGAAATATGGGAGAAATAACAGCATGTTTACAGACTGAGGGAGTAATCAATAGAGAAGGGAAAAAAATCATGCTGCTGGAGACAGAGGGGAGAGTTACTGGAGTTGCTCTTTGTAGCAGATGGGACCTCAGGTGCACATGAAAGACTAGGTCTTACCTAGGTGCACAAGCCGAATATTTGCACACAGAATCGGATGTATAAATAAATATTGTGGTAAGATTTTGTGGAAGTTCTCCTCTGAAGGCTTCTATTTTTAAGCAAAGCAGAAGGCAAGGTCATCTGAAATTGAGGATGTGGAAAAGTTGAAGAAAGAGAAGAAAGGATTAAAAAATCATATAGGAGAGTAGGAAAAAGAATGAACTAGGAAAATAGAGTCTAATTCCTAGATTTCATTTAGCACTTAAAGAAAGACTAGTTGATATGCCTATGGGTTTCTCTCAAGCTGCAAGGATGCACACTTAGAGTGATGATGCACTGAATTTTGTCTGGGTTGGAATTTTGCCAAATGAATATGGCAAATTGGGAAGGGGAAAAAGAGTTGAGGGTGGATGCAAACATGATTATAATTGCATATCAATTTTAAGCTGGGTTAGGAAGACAGAAAATGCATAAGGACAATAAGGGATAGACCAGAAATGGCAGTACCAATGGATTCATCGTTCTCATGAGGTCAAAGGACTGTGAAAGTATGGCTCAAGAGGGAATTAGTCAGAGGGACAAGAGGCCAGGTACACAGAGTGAGTGAATGAAATTGAGATTATGGAGGGCTGCTGTTTTTACCAATGTCAAGAGTATAACTTTGAGAATGAGAGGCTACAGCGTGAAAAGACGAAATCAAGAGCACTGGAAAAGAGGAAGTTACAAAACTGAGACAGATATTTCATGTGAATATTGGGGCCATCATTTACTGACTGTAACTTTTGGCAAGTTGCTTACATTTTCTGAGCCTCTACTAATTAGAATGAGGAAGATAATGCCTAGCTCAAAATGTGACCATGATCACTGTTCCCTTTAAACCATCTGATGGTTGTTAAATGATAACGTATTAAGGAACATATGCTTGAAATACTAAATCTGAATTTTTTTAATTATCTCAAATTTGAATTCGAAAATAAAAGTTGTTTCTAAATAGGAACATATAGATTGAATATTAAGAACTAATATTTTCAGCATATTTAAGTTCAAACATGGCTAATTAATTTATATATTCTGAAGAATAAGAAGTCAAATGGGTATTCCAAAATCTCATTCTTCATTTATTTACATAGCAAACAGACTGTCCAACCTACTTTTAATTTTGTACCATACAAGCCTCATCTAAGGCACTAATTATTTCTACTACACTAAAGTTTCTTAATTTTAAAAATGACTTTAAATTGCATTCTAAAATACAGATAAATAAATTAACAATGCTTGCTTCCATGAATGAGGTTTCTAACTTCAATCTAGAATCATAAAACATACATTAAAATATAGGCAATTTTAGCAGATAAATATTGTACAAGAAGTCAATTCAAATCTAAATCGGTTCACATAAAGAATAAATTAATAATGGCATGGTATATACACAATAACAAAAATCTAATTTTCTCAGTAATTTATTAAAATGGAAGTATTAAATCCTGATAAAATTTAGCCATTTAGTCAAGAAAAAGCCAAGAATGGGAAACTTAGAGGATGAAATTAGGAATAAAATAAGGATGTGGAAAAATGCAGTCTTATTTATTAAAACTAAGGGGAAAAAGAAGAAGAAACTTCATTTAAATGCAACTGCCTGTTAAAATATATAATATTTAAAATGATGAATAAAATATAAGTATGTGTGAGTAATACAGAAAAAATTAGATTAGAATTAACATTCATTTACTTTGAATGTTAAGTCTCAATAAACTTCAGGACAACATACGTAAAATAAACTTTCAGATTTTAAGCATTTGGATTTTACTTCAATAAGGAGTCGAGAATAGAGATAAAAACGGACATTTTAACAGAGATACTTAAAAAACAATATGTTTATCTGCAATAATTATTACCTTTTTTTTTTTTGAGTTGGAGTCTCACTCGGTTGCCCAGACTGGAGTGCAGTGGCTGCTTCCGGCCACCGCAGCCTCTCCTGCTGGGCTCTGGCAATCCTTCCGCCTCAGCCTTCCAAGTAGCCGGAATTACAGGCATACGCTACCATGCCCGGCTGATTTTTTTGATTTATTGTAGAGATGAGGTCTCGCTGCCCAGGCGGGTCCCGAACCCGCGGGCTCAGGCAATCCACTCACTTCAGCCTCCCAAAGGCGCGGGATTACAGGCTGAGCCATCGAGCCCGGCATTATTACCTTTTGAATGAAAACAATACCAAATAACTTTAAGGAAAGAAACTGAGATCTCGCTAATATTAGAGCATAAGTGAGTACCACTAAAATTGGAGACACAATCATTTATTTTAATTTCTACTCTATTGTTCTTAATGAGGAGAAATTTTTTCAATTGAAAACTTTGAGTTACAAATAGTAATAATCATTATCTTTTGTTGTCATTTATTATCTACAATGTACAAGCACTATGCTTATTTTAGGTGATGGTAAAGTAGGAGATAAACTATAGGGAAACTGATTTTGACTCAAAATAAGAAAAAAAATTTCTAATAATTGGTGTTATAATAAAAATGAAATGGAGTTTCTTGGTAGATAGTGTGCTTCTGATCACTAGAAGTGTTCAAGCAAATATCTCTTGATATCTAACTAAAATCACCATAATACTAAGAGTGTGATAATAGAGATGAGTCACAAAGGAAAAGACGTGGAAAATTAGCAATATCATAAAGCAAGGGTGCAGAACAGGCCAGCATCTGGGATGCCAATTTGGACAGAGCAAGGCAGACAATTAGTGGAGAGCCAAGGAAGCGGATGGGTTAACAGAGGCCCCAGCTGGCAGGCAGACTGCCTGGGTCCAGGTGGGCAGATGTGTCCACATCAAGGAGATTCATCAGTTTAGTCAATGATCCAAAACAAACTTACAAACCCAGGGCATTTGAGCTCCAGAGGCTGGAAATGGGAATTATCCAAAAAGAGGCTAGTGTTCAAAAGCAAGAATTTATCCCTTGGGAGAACATGAAAAGCAGAATCAGAATGACAGTGCTGGACAAGGAAATGTCGAAATGGAGCTTCTTCTATGCATTCCTACTTAAGAGCTGAGTCAATCTCTCTTGGCTTTAGAACCACCTAAGATAACGAGGTACTTACAAAATGTAGATGAGCAGACATATATATACCTTAATAACAAATAACATCCAAGCACTTGGTTAACCAATTCAATGACCTATCTGTCAAGATGTAGAAAGTAGTTTGTAACTGACTTTGGGCACAAAATGAGGAAAATAACTTGAGATACACCAAGCTTATCAAAAAAGTAATTTCTAACTATTAATATTTTTCAGTCTATTATAAAGGGTAAGATATTTTCTCATCTACTCAATGATTTAGTGAGTCTATTGGAAGATTTTCCAAATATTGCTTATTAATTCAATTCAAAAATTTTACTACTAAAATCATGGAGTATTTTTTTAAAGTTTAGCAAAATTGTTTTTCTTTTCAAGGATACGGAATACAACATTTCTTACTAAAATACATTCTATAAGGTAGCTGAAAGCTTATGTCATTGAAAAGTCAACATTTGTTTATTTATTTTAATTTTAAAGATGTGGGGTACAATTCAGGTTAGGTATACAAATGTTCATTATGCGGGTACCCTTGTTGATGAGATGTGCCCCTCCCTCCCCTGGCAGCCTCCCTCAACTGCCAACATTATTTTTTATTTGCTTCTTTTAAAGTTGGTGATTAATTAATACTTTCAGTTTATTAATTTATATTAAGTGTAGCTTACTTATATTAAGAATATAAATATTATAGATATGTACTATTATATACACATCACATACACATTGACATACACACGCTAGCATCTTATAATACTGGTATTCACTATAGAATTTAATTAGGTATGTTTTAAATTTATCACAGACCTTACATCACAGTGACTAACATTTGAAATTTTTAGTCAAGACTTTTTAACTAAAAAAGATCAGTCATCTACCAGATCACAGGTAAGATAGACATGCCTACATATTTTTAATGTATTAATATTGTATGTTTAAAGATATATTTAGCATAGTACATTGTTTATTTTTTTAAAAGTAATGGATTTTATACATTGATGCGAATATTTTATGGAAATTTTTATTTCTTATTTCTTGGAGTGGTTTTATACATGGCATCTGTGTTGAAGATTATCAAATTGTTGTAAGAAGCAAGGGACATGTTATTTCCATATTACAGAGAAGATGTAGTCGATGACATGTTAGGTGATTTGCCACTGTGAAATCTAGATATTCTTTCGGCTAAAGATATATTAGTGTTTATATTTATATTATGTTCATGCATATATACATGTATACCTATAATATTTTACATATATGTGAAAGTCCTGTGAGTTATTTTGTTATGTTTCATAAAGCAGAACAAAAATTATTTATTGTGCATGTTAATATGAAAATTAAATTACACTGAAAAGTTAATTATTTGTTTTAACTGCATTATGGCATAATTGAGTAACTAAATCAATAGACTCTTCTGAACAACATTTTAGATCAATGTTCATGAATAGCTAAATAAATTGAAGCGCTATTTATATAGTAATTCCATTTTTAATTAGTTAAGCAACACATGATGTATATCTCCCAGATAAAGAACACTTCATAAACTCCTATGAGCTTTGCTTAGGGCTTCAAAAATGTAGAGAATGTAGTCTAAGTCTCAAAATAAGCTTATGATACAATTGTTAGGTTGGCTAAATAGATGATTCTGACGGTGCAATACCTTAAGAAGTGAACAGCCATGATTATTAATATCTTGAAGGTTATAACTGCAACTAGCTCTCTTATATGCTTGACATTTCTTAGGTTTGAAAAAGCCAAAAAGTAAATTTGAAGAGGAGGAAAATTAGGAATTTGGACTAGAAAATTAACAAACCTGTTTATTTGCTATGTATGATAGAAATTTTATTGTAGAATGCATTGCTATCCACCTATGTTTGATGTTACAGTTATTTAAGGTGCAGACTTGTAATCCAGTGGCTCGTTTTTATATTATACACATAAAAAAGTTAACAAAATATCTTAATTAATATATTTACATGATATAAACTCCCATAATTTTACTTAACCTTTGAAGAATAAAAACCTGATTATTAAAGGTATATTAGCACTTTTTAAAAACTGGGTTTGGTTTTTCCCATTAAATAAACAAACATAGCTTTATGAAAACCAAATGCTATTGCTTTTATTTAATACACACACACACACACACACACACACACACACACACACACACCACATGCAAACACACAGGGCTATCCCTTGAGAAATGGCAAATGTTTCCAATTTAAAGGAAAGAAAGTAGAATTCCCTTCTTTACAGATTTATTAAACTATTAATTTTATTGAAAAAGAGATCAAATGAACTCTGGTTAAGATGTGCACTCATGCACAGAAAAATGACAGTAGATAATAGACATAAGAATGCCTCATAAGTATCATTGATGTGTCCAGAGTGTAAATAAATCATAACTAACAGTAGTTAGTTGTAATGAAGAGAGAAACTATTATAAAAATAAATTTTACATGGATGACTACAATGTTAAAATTCTGAGAGTTTGGTAGTAGCTGTTCGTAAACTAATGGACTTCATTTTTTTAACTGCTTTCCTTCTTTTTGAATGGTCAAAAAGTATGCTTTTCTTGAAAACTATTCCTTTATGAAAACCACTTGGGAGATGTGTTGGATGTGAAGATCATTGCAAAGGTATTTTCAATTAAATGACCAGAACACAGCAGTTTGTCTTATTTCCAAGGAGAACATAAAATTGACTCTGCCAGAAAAAAAAAAAACTACTTGATATGTGTGAATATATAATAGAAAAATAGACTTTAGAGAATCTCTGTAGCCTCGTAAGATGAAGTCAATGATCACTGAATGGGTCTGTACCCTCTCAGACACAGAATTCTATGATTTGAAACAATTTTGTAATGGGTTGAGAATTTGGTTGCTTATGATATTTTAAATTAACACTGTTACAGTGGTTGTTTTAAGCTGGCTTTTCCTCTTTCCATTTGTCGATAAATTTTGTAATTTGATATTTATTTAGGAATGAGTAGGCAAACAGGGAATCAGAATACTCTTCTACAAACAATGTGTTAACTAATTAATATGACTCATCAGTTAAAAGATTAATCGGTGCACAGAAAATAGAAAGAGTGGAGAGATTATCCATGATCTAGTAAGGCAGCCCACTCACCAGTAACTGCTGGTTAAGAGGGGAAACATAAACAATTAAGTCTCTATAATAGCCTTCGAATCAATCAGAATCTCCAAAATGCCCAAGTAGTGTAAAGCTTAATTGGAGAGAAAGAAATAACAAAAACAAAAAGATAATAAAAATAAAAACAGCAGCAAAAAGAAAAACCCATAGCAGAAGCCACATTTTAGAATAATCGAAGCAAAAAGCAATAGCCAAAGTCAAAGCATTGTCACAAAATAAATGACTAAATTAAAGCAATATAACATAAAAGTCAAAGACAAAAAAAATTATAGAATGCTAAAGGTCAGTATATGTGAGTAGTTGCACTTCTCTTTGACTCTGGGTTTTCTTGACCATAGTAATTGCTAATAGCTTGGGAGGTTATTCTATCCACAGACATTTACATTTTATTAAGGATTTGTGAAATGTTAAAAGCCTTCTAGATGCAAAGTGTATATTCCATTATTAGATGGCAGAATGTCAGACTCTATTAAGGTTGTTTGGTGACACCAAGCCTTCATAAGTAACCCATAAATGTGGACTAACTGGAAACCAAGGCCCTAACCCGAGTTCCATTTAATCAAGAAATTTAGGGGAAAGTTGACATTATCTAAGAAGCAAAGGTGATAAGTGAAAGATTAGAGAACCAAAGCAAGTTTGTAATTGCTAGCCTGATTTTTTAATCCAATGAACGTAATCTGTATTTCCTTTTCCCTTGTTCTTTTTTAGACCAATAATGGGTCGCTTCTATTTTCTTTTAAAGTTAAAACATTTAAGCTTCCAGTTAAATAAGATGAACTGATTTTTTTTTTCTTGCCATCGTTTCTTTCAATACCCTACTAAAATGAGAGTACAAAAGATAATTAAGTGGTGGAGGTGTGGTCATGAACAATGAAAATGGGAAAACAAAATCGGGGAAACTGAAAAGAATAGAGATTTCAAGTATTTGACTTAGCAGAGCAGAGGAAGCTGATGTCCAGAACAGGAAGACAGGACATATGAAGGACAAGTAAATATCAAAGCTCACCAGAAAGGTTCAAGAATGGAGAGATCTGTTCCCTTGGAAAAAATAATATCTCTGGGTCCAAAAACAGGTATATTGGTTGAAAGCCTATTAAAAAAAATTCAAGCTCTCCACTTCTTTTCTAAGTCAGTGAACTGGCATTTGCCTATCTCTCAGCCCCTACAAATCTGAATGTTTACTTTCTTTGTGTGTGTGTGTGTGTGTGTGTGCTGAAGGCTCACTCTGTCACCCATACTGGAGTGCAGTGGCAGCTCCCAGCCACCGCAGCCTCGACCCGCTGGGCTCCAGCGATCCTTCTGCCTCAGCCTTCCAATTAGCTGGAACTACAGGCGTGTGCTACCACGCCCTGCTCGTTTGTTTGTTTGTTTGTTTGTGTGTTTTATTGTAGAGATGAGGTCTCACCAAGTTGCCCAGGCGGGCCTCGAACCCGCGGGCTCAGGCAATCCACTCACCTCGGCCTCCCAAAGCGCTGGGATTACAGGCTGAGCCACCGAGCCCGGCCGAATGTTTACTTTCTAATGACAATGAACCAAAAATATTTTAGACCTGGAGACATGAAACAGCTTAAAGGAGATGTGCCATGAAGAAAACAGCCTGTCAAATAAAATTCTGTATTTTGAATGGTACTCTTTCCATTGAGTTTCTTAGTGCCTTATTTGTAAATATTAGTACATATCCACTGAAGAATGTGAGAAAGCACCCAAGTGGAATTTTTTTTTCCAAACAAAACAGAAAAAATAATTTTAGAGTGACAAGATTTCAGTGAAGCCAAAGAAAATGTCAACATGCTTTTCTTCAGAGAGATAAGAAATGATGCTACATATGCATAAAACAAGAGCAGGAGTCCATAAAAAGGAATATTCATAGAATAACCCAAAGAAGAGCTCTCAAAAATTAAAAATAATATAAAAAGAAAAAGAAATATAGAAAATAATTGAAGATGCTACTAAAGAAAAAGAAGGGAAAAATACAAACAAATAAATAAATAACATACTTAAGAAACATTGACGACCAGGTATAGTGGTTCATGCCTATAATCCCAGCACTTTGGGAGGCCAAGGTGAAAGAATTGCCTGAGCCCACGGGTTCGAGACCAGCCTGGGCAACTTGGTAAGACCGTATCTCTACAATAAATCAAAAAATTAGCCTGGTGTGGTGGCATGCGTTTGTAGTTCCAGCTACTTGGAAGACTGAGGCAGAAGGATCACCAGAGCCCACCAGGTCGATGCTGCTGTGGCCATGAGTGTGCCACTGTACTCCAGCCTGGGCAGACAGAGTGAGACTTCAACTCAAAAAAGAAAGAAGAAGAAGAATTATTGAGAATTAGTCCAGGACACCAGATATACAAGCAATAGGAATTCCTAAAAGAGAATAGAGAAAACTAAAATTTCATAGGCTCTAAGGATAAGAATTTTCAGATTATACAGGTCCACAGATGGCTCAACACAATGAATGGGGGGAATTCTTATTTATGTTATGACATAATTGAACAATACTGAGAAAGTGAAGAGCAGAACCTAACTACTTCCTGAGATGTTAGTAAAAAGTTTTAGTCAAATAACTGAGAACAGAGTAATATTGTATATTTAACTAGCTCAAAGGTATAGCAATTTTATCAGAAGAGTGAGAATAGCAGAAGATAAGTGGGTATGGATTAAAGAGACTCAAGAAAGCTTAATCCTCATTTTTATGACAAGAGTCCATAGACAATAAATAGCATGGACAAAGAGTCCAAAAACAGCAGTATAAGTATAATATTTAGGACTTAAATATTTGTAAATTTATAGTCAAATTTTTTAAAAATCAGAAACTTCTTAGAATTGCAAGTACTTACCTCTGAAAAATGAAAGTTGAGGTTTAGAGAGAAAAGATTTTTTTTTTTCTGTGCCTTGAAGAGCTAGTTGTCTTGATAAACTGGATACACGTACAACTTTGAATTACTTTAATTAACAGGGTCTTGATGTCAATTTCTACTTATCAGGTTTTTATAAAGTTCAATGACACCTGCCCATTTACAATTTGAGTATCTTTTTTCAGTTCTGCAATGTGCTTGGTTTTTTGACCACTCAATCACAAACTAATGAGTTTAACTGTTTGTTATTATTTTGAGATTCTGGTTATTCACATAATAACTCTCCATATCTTATCCTTCATTCTGATCATCTTTGCTCATATTTTTCTGCCTTCTTTGCTTGGTTCCCTCATGTTATGGATATTTCTCGTATTTATCTTCTATTAACTTTAGATAGTCAATTTTCATATCTTTTTCCTCTCTATAATCCTGTCTTGTTCTAGTTAATAGAAAACAACTGATTCTAAAATTTTTATCTTTGCAATATAGTAAATCTAATAAAGGAGATAGATCTTCCTCTATATTTACAGTACTGTTTATCTTTGTGTGTATGTGTTATACTCTTTTCTATGGATCTAATATTATTGTTTTCTACTTATTTATCCATGAATTTGATCTTTTATAGGTGTCAACCACTTTAAAGTCCACCCCCCAAGATTCCTGGTTGAAATAAAAAGTCCTATCCATGTCTAGGACCAGAGAGAGAAAAGAAAACATAAACAATAAAAGGGGAAAAGTTTAAGTATTTTTCCCCTCAGAGTCCAGGTTCTTAGAGTTCTTTCTCCGTGGATCCAAGATTGAACAGAAAACTGGAAGTAAATGAAAGTAGAGATCCATTTCCACAGGAATAAAATTATGGTACTAAACCTTTTCAGAATTTGTAACAATCTTTATTATTTTTAACTATTGTTGCTTGATCTAAAATAGTTTACTTATGATTTAAAAATTGAGGCATGGCAAGGTCTTTGAATATGCCTGCAGGTTACTCCTTTTTCCCAAAAATTGTAAAACCAGATAACTGGTAGATCCAGACAGATAATTTTTAAAAAGTTGGTAGGGATTTTGATCCAAAGTATATTTAAGTCCATCTTTTCCCTAAGTATAAATAGATGACAGTGTCTAGTCTATCTTACAAGTAGTAAACTTCAGCTTCAATCATTCAAGTCTGTGAAATTTGAAATAACTGCTATTTAAAAGTCTGTTAACTGGCTGGGTTCGGTGGCTCAACCTGTAATCACTTTGCACTTTGGGAGGCTGAGGCGAGTGGATTGCCTGAGCTCACAGGTTCAAGACCACCCCAGACAACTTGGTGAGACCTTGTCTCTACAATTAAAAAAAAAAAAATTAGCCAGGCATGGTAGCACACACCTGTATTTGTGGCTACTTGGAAGACTGAGATGGAAGGATCGCCAGAGCCCAGCAGGTCGATGCTAGGGTGGCCATGAATGTGCCACTGCACTCCATCCTGGGTGATGGAGTGAGACTCCAACTCAAAAATAAATAAATAATAAAATAAATAAAGAAGTCTGTTAACTAAAATAAAACTAACAAATGGAGAATTTTAAAAATCTGCAACTAAATTCATAACCTAACAGAAAGTATAAAATTTAAGGATTTCCAAGGAAATCTAAGAGCTTCATAAAATGTGTGTATTAAATACATAAGTTTAAAATATTTTATTCAGATTTTCATATAAAAGTAAGGCTCAGTCAGTCAGCCATCATTTCCAGTAGTTTTTGTTTTGTTTCTGAATAAAGTATGAACTTTGCATAATAATAATGTATTGATATTGGTTCACTCACTGTGACAAATATACCATACTGATGTAACATGTTAAAACAGAGAAAACTGGGTGCAGGGTGTATGGGACCTCCCAGTATTATATCTGTAATTTTTTAGCAAATCTAAAACTTTTAAAATAAAAAGTTGATTTTTTAAAAAGTCAGCCTGCATTTTATTCTAACACACTTCCTAATCTTTTTTTGTTATTTTATACCTACACAATAGTTGTACATATTTGGCATATATAGGTGATATTTTGATGCAAGCATACAATGTGTGGTGATCTACTCTGGGTTATTGGGATATCTGACCTCAAATACTTGTGTTAGGGACATTCCCAATCTTCACTTCTAGCTGTTTTAAAATATACTGCAATATTGTTTACTATAGTCTCCCTATTATGCTACCGTTGATATTCCTTCTATCTAACTGTATTTTTGTACCCATTGATCAACCCCTCTCCATCTTCCCCTCCCTTCTCACCCTCTGGAGAGCACCATTCTATTCACTACCTACACATGATCAATTGGTTTTTAGCTCCTACAGATGAGGTTTTAAAGTGGTTATACCAATTTAAGGATAAGGTCTATTATCTCATTGATAACAACTCATTGATTTCTACTCTTTTCTCAGTCTGTTTCACTGATCCATCACTGTTGACTTAGAAGGATAGAGATGGATCTCATTGTGCTTTGCTTCAGAGCTTTCATCTGTCCAGCATGGAGTTTTGCTCACAGCTTCTAGGTTAGAACATCTTTTCTTCATTGAACCCACACAAATAACATCCATTTGCTTTTTTTATTTTCTTCCTGCAATAAAAATAATTATGATGATCATAAGATGGAAATATATCCCTAAAAGAAAATAGCTACATGATAAACATAAGGTCCTTACATGATTGTCCTTAATAAATTTCTTAAAATGTAATGTCAAAGAAAATGCAAGAGAAAACTTTTGTTCTGTGCAAAATAGCATATTCCTGTTTGTTACTACAGTATTGGCTGATGAATTAACAGTCATCACAGCTTTGTTGTGGGTGGCAGTTGGAATTATTTAACTCAGTGTGAGCCCTGGAAGACCGTTTGTCAGTTGCTTCCCTCTGTCTTTCCTCTCGGTGGAAAGGAGGAGAAAGAGAGAAATAGGTCTTGACCCAAGAGAGGGGGTCAGAGCTGCTCTCACTAGCCATTTGGCAACTGCTGGAGATGACCTAATGGACTCCAAACAATGACGCTTGCCACATTCGCCAGGGTAGTGAACCTACCATAGTGAAAGCCAGTCCTTAAAATGTGACTTCCTTCGGTCCTGAAGCCATCAGTCCTCAAGAAGTCTAAAAAGGGTCAGCGACCCTGTCAGTGACAACATATCCAAGCAGCTTCTTGGGGATGAGTGGTGTGGGGGAGAAGGAAGAGAAATTCTAGGAGGACACTTTTCAAAATGTTCCTGACCCCAACCCATGCCTGAGATACAGGTGAATTGCTGAAGAAGAGGATATGCGAGGTTCGACAATTAAGTCGTGAGTCATCCTAGAAGTGTTACACACTTCATTGCTGACTATCACTATCATCACCTTTGAAGTACTCTCTTTGGGAAGCTATGCACTGACGCCAGCACCTAGTCTGCCCGTCAAAGTAATTTTAGAATTGGAATGGTCATCAGAGCTGTTGCCGTTATTTGTTGAGGTCTGACAATTAAGTTCACAAACTTGCCACTGTGCACTTACGTTGGAAGCACTGTACAAATAACTGTATTGGAACACTCTCCCTACGTACCTGATCTGGCTCCTTTCTTTACCCAAAGATAAAGAAAATATTTGATGACATTCAGGACATCAAGATTAATATGACAACAGCCCTGATGGCCATTCCAGATAAAGAGCTCCAAAATTGCTTTGACGGGTGGACTAGGCACTGGCATCCATACATAGGTTTCTCAGGGGGAGTACTTCAAAGGTGACCATAGTGACATTCAGCAAAGAGGTACGGAGCACTTTTTCTAGGATGAGTTCGTGAACTTAATTGTCATATCCCATAAATTTTAAAGTCTGCTTAAATATTAAAATAATTAAAAATAATTCCACCCCACCCAGCATCTTTCAAAACTTCATCCAGCACCTGAAGGCATGCGTAAGCAGACTTTTTTGCATTAGCCACAATGAGGAAAAAGGACAAATGTCTGCAGACTGCTTTCTCCAGAAGTATTTTTATGAGAAAACACAATATACGCAACTGTATTTAAGCATTATTTTAAAATGATTGATTGCTGGCTTATTTTCTTTTACGGCTACCATTTCTAAAGCTGTCTAGCATGTGCTGCGACATTGATTGCAGAGCTACAATATTTAGCAAATCGTGTGCAAGATGAGATCTTGTAGATTTGGGAGGGAAGGGAGGGGGCTGAATCACTCAGGAGTGAGGAGGTGCATGTTTACCAGAGGGCAACCTCTCTTCCCCCCAATTATAAAATTAACCAAGTAAGAATTCTTCAGCTTGTAGAATGTAGTGAGAGGAGGACAGCCACCCTCATGGTCAGTTGTAGAGAGGCCTGCAGGGAACGGTAGCAACACAACTGAGAGTCAAGAGTAAGCGAAAGGTATGAAAAACGCCCTGTGACTTTCAGATTTCCTTCACTGGTCTTAGACAATAAAACTGCTACCAATGGAAATTCTGATTACAACTTACCTGGAAGGCAGAGGCAGAAAGAGACCTCTCATTCACCTCTTCAGTTCCTTTTTCTCTCACCCCAGGTCTCATATTCTTTTGGTGTCTCAAGTCCCAAATGTCACATCCCTAGAGGTAGCCCCTTATGGCAGTGGCTTCCAAGCTCCAGTCTGGTAGTGAGCAAAGAGCTGACTGGAATTGCTCAGTCTGGAGAAGATCTTTCTAATATCCATTATGAATGAGGGAATGGCGTTATCTGTATGTTGTATTGTTTTCATTTGTTTATTTTTTGAGTTGTAGTCTCACTCCGTCACCCAGGCTCGAGTGCGGTGCATAGTCACGGCCACCCCAGCATCAACCTGCTGGGCTCCAGTGATCCTTCCGCCTCAGCCTTCCAAGTAGCTGGAACTATAGGCACGTGCTACCACGCCTGGCTTATATTTTGATTTATTGTAGAGATGAGGTCTCGCCAAGTCACCTGGGCTGGTCTCAAACCCACGGGCTCAGGCAATCCACTCACCTCGGTCTCCCAAAGTACTGGGATTACAGGCTAAGTCACCAAGCCCGGCCTGTTGTATCGTTTTTTTTAAAAAAATGAAACTCAGGTTAAACTGCCTGATAAAATACAGGACAGCAGTTAAATTTAAATTTCACATGCACAATGAATAATTTTTTTTTGGAAAAGTATGTTTGCAAATGTTGCTTGTGTCATACTAAAAAATTATTTGATGTGTATCTGAAATTCAAATTGAACTGAGCATACTGCATTTTATTTGCTGTCTTTTTCAATTTGTTCCGTGCAACATTTATAACACAGACCATGTTACAAAAGTAAGCCCTGACAAAGCCGGTAAATGTCATTCAGGGTTTGTACTTACTTTCCCTGTCAAGTACTCCTTCTGGGCTTGAACTCACGGATACCAGCATCGCCGTGGTGCCCATTTGCTCCCTTCTGCCCCTTGCCTTCAGCTTCACCTCCCACTTTCTTTTTAGGAAGGGAACCGGTGGACTGTGATTTCAGAGTAAGATTCTCCACTACTGCACCTAGGGTGGGCACCTGCAAGACTGAGAGCATGTGAGGAAGATCAAAGAAAACAGACAGAGTAAATCCTGGGCACCTCACTATCTTGCCAAGGACCAGCTCTGTTTAGTTGGAATGTATTCATTTATTCACCAATACTTTTGAGTTTCAACAGGGAGCCAGCATTCCTTGGTTTTCTCTACATTATTGCCCACTTGATGGCGGAATCGTCTCTGAGTTTCTACCTGCGTTTTTCTGCCTTTTCCCGAGTAACATAAAAGATTCCTTCAACTTTACTTCCCAAGCATTTGGTAATCAACCAGCCTTCATGGATATGTTGTGAATCGTTGGAAATGAATTATTCCACTCACTGTGCCATCTTCCACTGTGATAAAAGGGTCCACATGGAAGCTTTGGATTCAGGCATGCCTTGATTTGAATCCCGTCCGTTACCTGCTACCCTCTCTCAGGAAATTGACATAACTTCCATGAGCCTATTTTTTTCATCTTTGAAATAGTGATAATAGTGACCTAATTGATTTTTGGAGTAAGTTAAATAAGAATATAAAGATCAAGTGACTAACAAGGTGGGAACTCAATGATCCTCTCTTTCCCCTTTCCTTTCCTTGTAGGGCTGTGTCGCAACTAGAAAATGTTATAACTCAAATTAGAACTCTGAGCTTCTGATTCCTACCCTCCTCTTCAAAGCATTCTGTTCATACACAGAGAAAAATTTATAGATTTGGGACAGGAAGATGATGGAAAAATACTTTGATTCTTCTTTAAAAAGAAATTGGGTATGGCTAGCTGGTCTCTTCATCTAGGCTGGAAACAAATACCATAGTTATCCTGAGGCATGAGACAAGACATTTTTTTTGAAAGGGTAGGGGGAAAGAGGGAAGAAGTTGGAATCATAAAATTACATCTGGTCTATTCATATTCATATAATGGATTAATTGAAGATCCTCAGTAAGGAAGATTGTATCCCTTCTATAATTTGTTTCACATTTAGCAATGCTATGCAGAGTTTGAAATATTTTCAGCAATTAAACACTTGTAATAAAATTCATGTTGTTGATACTGAGTCATTAAAGTGCCAAGAATAGTTTTTGCAGAGCAAAGAAATTTCTAGAAGGAGCTAAAGACAGAAATATTTCTGCCTTATACTTTATAAATGACTCCAAGTGGATAAGCAATCAGTATTTTTCCCCTGTGGGGAAATGGTATCGAGTTTCACTTTTAACTAGACTCTAGGAAAGCCCAAACCAGTAAGTATGATAAGTGGACAAACTCCGGAGTAAGGTAATAAGGCTACTGGCTGAGCAATATTTGGACACATTATCAAAGCCCATCTGAACTCTCATATCTGTCCAGGCGCAGTGGCTCACACCTGTAATCCCAACACTGGGAGGCAGAGACGACAGGATTGCCTGAACCCACAGGTTCGAGACCAGCTTGGGCAACAGGGCAAGACCTTGTCTCTACAATAAATCAAAAAATTAGCCGGGCATAGTGGCACATGCCTGTAGTTCCAGCTACTCGGAAGGCTGAGGTGGGAGGATCACCTGAGCCCAGCAGGTCGTGGCTGCGGTGGTCGTGAGTATGCCACTGCACTCCAGCCTGGATGACAAAGTGAGAGTCCAACGCAGAAAAAATAAAAAAGTAAACCCTCGCTTCCTTCTTGGTAGAAACTAGGATTCCAATAGTGCCCTTTCTCCTCAGACAGTGCTGAGTGCTGAATATATGCTTAGCCCTGGGCTCAGAGTGCTAAAGACACATCTCCAACACAAGACAGACAATTACAGACCATAAACAGCATGAAGGAAAGAAAGACCACATGAGAGAGCGCAACTGGCAGGGGTGGTGGGTGGCTTTTAGTAGGTGGTTCTGGAAAACCCTTCTTCCTTTTTTTTTTTTTTTTTTTTTTGAGTTGGAGTCTTACTCTGTCACCCAGACTGGAGTGCAGCGGCATACTCACGGCCACCTTGACCTGCTGGGCTCAGGCGATCCTTCCGCCTCAGCCTTCCAAGTAGCCAGAACTGCAGGCAGGTGCTACCAGGCCCAGCTAATTTTTTTATTTATTGTAGAGACATGGTCTCACCAAGTTGCCCGGGCTGGTCTCGAATTCACGTGCTCAGGCAATCCACTCAATCCACTCACATCGGCCTCCCAAAGTGCTGGGATTACAAGAGCCCTTCTTTCAAGTGATACTTCAGTTGTGATCAGAAGTGTAAGGGAGAATTAGTCCTGCAAAGAACAAGAGCAACAACAACAACAAAAAGGCAAAAACCTCCCCGAGGGTGAAACAGCAGGTGTAAATGTGCTGAACTGAAAAAGAACTTGATGTTTTGCAAACACTAGCAAGAGGCAGAGGGTGTGAGTTGAGGTTAGTGAGAGAATCAAGGCCTTTTAGCACAGGATGGAAAGTTTGGGTGTCTTTTTAAGTGCGAAGCGAGTCCATGAAGACTTTTAAAGCGATGTGATCTGATTTACAGCTTTTAAAAATCACTGTGGCTGCTTTAGAGAAAAATGGACGTCGATGTCTGGTACATATTGTCAAATAAATGTTAGTAACTCATATGTCATTATTATTGATTCAGTGACACCTCAGCTACTCATTATTGTTGATATTACTATCAATGTGCACCTATAGTATTCAAGACAGTGCCGTGTGTATGACGACCATGTGCAGAGATTAAAATGACATAGAAGCTACCACTAAGTAGGATAAATTCTTCTACAACAAATGGTGCTTTCTGTGTAAACTTGAACAAGTTAATCTCTCTGAACTTCAGTTCCTTGGTTTGGAAAATGGCAATAATGGTAAAGCAATTGTAGGATTTAAATGAGAAAACATATATAAAATGCCTCGTAGGGTGACAGACAGGCAAATAACAAACACTCCCCTTTATTACCATTTTACCCTATACACAAGGGGAAAAACATAATTGGCTACATTTTTCAGCCTCGGACCCTTAAGAACTTGAAATCTATGCAGAAATAAACACACAGCAATCGGGGTGAGTGGCTATTGTCTTACATTCCTGCACAGCACTTCCTCTTATTCCTTCTGCGGTGTGGAATCTCTGCCATGAGTTTATGGAAAATCCTTACCAAGGATGGGTAGATCTTGCTTTCTCTTCACCATGGCCTAAAGGTAGACTAACTGCAACACCCTCTGCCCAGTCACAGTGATTGCTTCAGAGATGGGCATGTGACCCAAGATTGTCCAATCAGGGTGTATCAAGGGACTTTTCTGCCACAGCAATAAGAAAGTTATGTATTGTTTTTGCTAGAGTAGATAGGTGGATACGTTGAGCCTAGGGCTACCACCAATCTTTTTTGTTTATTCAACCGAGAAAGACAGAGTCTTAATGAGAGTGTCAATTACATTCGCGAACTCACCCTAGAAAAAGTGCTGCATATTTCATTGCTGAATATCACTACGGTCACCTTTGAAGTGCTCCCCTTGGGAAGCTATGCACGCCTACACCAGCACCTAGTCCACCTGTCAAAGCAATTTTGAGACTCTTTTTTCTGGAATGGCCATCAGAGCTGCTGTCATCGTATTATGCCTGATATCCTGAATGTCATCAAAATGTCTTCCTTTCAATATTTCCTTTATCATTGGATACAGAAAAAGGCATTGAGGGCCATATCAGGTGAATAGAGAATGTGTTCCAGTTTACTGGCTAAAAACTCGTCATAGACAGTGCTGTGTGAGCTGGTGTATTGATGTGATGTAAAAGCCCCTTGGGACCATTTTTGCACACACCTGTCTCGTGCCAACGTTTTCAGTTAAGATCTCCCTAACTGTTTCTCTATTGATGCCTGTTTGGTCTGCTATGCTTCTCTGCCCACAATTTTGATGCACAATTCAATGAATTTTCGCAATGTTTTCATTAGTTCTTGTTACGGTCATCCTGACCTCTCTTCATCAGTGATGTTTTCTCTCCCCTCAGAAAAACGTTTAGCCCATCTGTACACTACCATTTTCTTCATGGTATTAACCCCATAAAGTTGGACTAACATGTCCCTGATTTCACTTCCAATTTTTCCAAGTTTAACAAGAAGTTTAATGTTTGTTCAATCTTCTAATCCAAGCTCTGATATTTTTGCAACAGCACACAAAAACATGTAACAACAATAATGAACGCCACTCAACAAGACACCGACACATCGACATGAGCACAGCTGTGAGACACGGATATACCAAGGTTATGAAACTGTATCAAGTTGTTTGCGGAATGCTGCCAGTGTAAGCGCATAGTGGCAAGTTCGTGAACTTAATTATCAGGTCTTGTAAATCAGTAAACCAGTGTGATGAATCAATCAAGGATTCCTATCTAATAGAACAATACAATTTCAGATCAGTTTCGGAAGTATTAACCCATTTGTGACACAAATTTGCTGATTCACAAATCATATCCTTCACTTGATTTGGAAAAAGTGACCTAGAAATAGTATTAGGTGCAAAAAAAAAAGTGTTGCTATTAAGATTCTTTTATCGAACAGAAAGGTAGATGGGATGTATTTCCTTTTTGAAGCCCTGCTGTTCTTCCTAGTCTTAATCTGTCCTGAGAACCTGACTCCTGACCATCCTCGCGTCAGGTCACCTTCAATTCTGAGAGCTCTCTGGGTCTTTTCTGCTGCCTCATCCATCTGCTGTTGGTGCCTTCCAGCTGTGACTGCTGAAAACTGAGTATGAAACATTTTGCTACACTGTCAGGTTTATTTAAGGGGGTTATATGAATGAAAAATGACCCCCAAAAATGTGTGGATGAGTCCTAAAAGGATTTCTTCTTTCTCACATATAAACCATTAAGAGAGTTTGGAAATAAGTTCTGCTATATTTGAATTCTCAATAAATATTTTAGGAAATAAAAGTAGCTTCAAAAAATATATAATTCTGAGGTCTTACCTTCTTATGAAATCTCACAGACACTTTCACATTGGTTAAGTTTAATAATGTCAAGCTATTTATCCATCTATCCAGGCAATAAAGTTAAACAGTTCCAGGAATTAATTAGTTAAGATACAGCTCCTCTTTACTGCCTAGTATCGCCTCCCATATATTATATAGAACATGTTTTTTACCCCAACTCACGTTCTGGGTGTTTGTGAAATAGCAGGATACAGCAAGAGACAGCATAATATAATGAGAACATAAGGGCTTTGAATTCCTATGTCCTGGGTTCCCGTCTACTCACCCTAGGTCTATGACATTGGGCCAAGCACTTCATTTTTCTAAGCATCGGTTTACGCATCAGGAAAATAATACCTATCCTGTAAGCTTGTTTATATTTAAAAATAGTACCTGTATGTTGTCTCATAGGGCCTGACGTATAGAAACAGACTACTTTCATCATTAGTAAAGTATAGGAGTTAAAAGGTTAGGCTCTGAAATTACACTGCCTGGGTTTGAATCCAAGTTCCTACTGTCCTAGCTTTGTTGCATTAGGCAAGTTACGTATCTTTGTCATAGTTGCAATTCTGTCATTCATAATGAATAAGTGTTAATAGTATCTATTTCATTAGTTTGCTATGGAGATTAAATGAAGTCTTGGTAAGTCATAATTTATTTCAAACTTACACAGTGAAATAGTAATGAATAATCACAAAAGAAAAATTTTAAGGATGATATGGCAGGGAAATCAAGAATTTTTGAACATCTATGTCCCATAGCTATTTTAAGCAAAAGTCATAAAGAAGTGACAAATACTTTTGTTCTCATAGTGTTTACATATCTGCATTTATATAGCACTGATAAAACACTTGTGTGCTTTATAGTACTAGATTTAAACTCTAGCTCAGTGTTGTGCACAGAGTAAAGTGAAAGTTATACATTTTAAAATACGCTTTCTAGTCATTCCTTTTACAACTATGAGCATAATGTGTCAGTTATATCATATATTTCTAAATATTGCCATGTAAAGAGGACATTCTAAACTTTCAAAAAAAATCTCATAATGATTTTTGTAAGAATATAATAAATTCCATTTAAAATAATTACAAAAGAGGCACAGAGTAGTAAACTGGATAAAGAAACATGATCTAACATTCTGCTGCCTCCAGAAAACCCATCTCACTGCAAAGGACACTGACAGGCTCAAGGCAAAGGGCTGAAAACTGACCTTCCACACAAATGGAAAACAAAAGAGAGCAGGAGTAGCTATTCTTATATAAGACAGAACAGACTTCAAACCAATAAAAGTTTTAAAAGGACACTACATAATGATAAAAGCTCAATCTACAAGCAAGAACTATTCATCTTAACTATATATGTACTCCAGATAGGAGCATCCAGTTTTATAAAACAATTGCTATGTAAACTAAGGGGGGACATAGACACTCACACAACCATAGTTGGAGACTGACATCCTGCTAACAGTCCTATACAGATCATCAAGGCAAAAGGACCAACAAATATATCCTGAACTTTAGCTCAACACTGGACTAATTGGACCTATTAGACATCTACAGAAGTCTCAAAAAAACAACTACAGGGTATACATTCTACTCATCAGAACATGGAACATACTCCAAGATTAATCACATCTCAAGCATAAATCAAACATGAACAAATTTCAAAAGATTGAAATAACACCAAGCATTTTTTTCAGATTACAATGGACTAAAAATAAATATCACACTAACAAGAACCCCTAAAACACACAAAGACATGGATACTAAACAACATGCTGCTGAATGACTTTTGGGTCAACACAGAAATCAAGACAGAAATAAAAAGATACCTGGAAACAGATGAACACAAAGACACATCATATCAAAATCTCTGGGATGCCATGCCATGAAAGCAGTGTTGTGAGGGAAATTCATAACATTGCAAGCTCATATCAAGAAAATAAGGAGATCACAAGTAGGCAGCCTAACATCACACCTAAGGTAACTGGAAAGGCAAGATCAATTATATCCTAATTTCATTAGAAAAATCCAGATTACTAAAATAAAGTTACAATTGCAAGATATAGATGACAAAAATATTATAGAAAGGATCAACAAGACAAAAATCTGGTTATTTGTAAGGTTAAAAAAGAGTGACAGATTCCTGGCCAGATTGACTTTTAAAAAGAGAAAGACTGAATAAACACAATTAGAAATAAAAAAGGAGTTGTCACAACTGACCCTGAAGAAACTCAAAGGACTATCAGAAATTACTATGAACATCTGTATGCAAATAAACTAGAAAATCTAAAGGAAATGGAGAATTGCCTGGCATCACATAACCTCCCAAGGTTGAAAGAAGAAGAAATTGAAACCCTAAACAGACCAACAAAAATCCAGAAAATAAACTCAGTTATAAGAATCCTGCAAAATAAAAAATTCTGGACCAGATAGCTTATCAGCTAAATTTTACAAGACATACAAGGAATAGCTGACGCTAATCTTATTGAAAATATTCCAAGCAATGGAAAATGAAGGAATCTTTCTTAGCTCATTTTATAAAGCTAATGTTATTCTGATATCCCAAAACTGGCCTAGACCCAACAAGGAAAGAGAATTACAGTCCAATTTCCCTGATGAACATAGCAAAATTCTCAACAAGATTCTGGCAAATGTCATCCAACAACACATTTCAAAGATCATCCACCACAACCAGAAAGACTTCATTTCTGGTATGTAGGGCTGTTTCAACATTCACAAGACCATAAATGTAATTCAGCACATTAACAGGTGTAAAACTAAGAAGCACATGATTATTGCATTCGATGCAGAAAAAGCATTTGAAAAAATCCAGCATTCCTTCTTCATAAAAACCTTGAACACCCTAGACATCGAAGGAACATTCCTCAAAACCTGCAGCAACATCATGCTTAATGGGCAGAAGCTGGAGGCACTACCCCTAAGAACTGGAGCAAGACAAGGATGCCCACTCTCACCCCTCCTGTTTGACATAATACTGAAAGTCCTAGCCAGAGCTATAAAAAAAAAAAAAAAAAAATCGGGGGTGTCCAAATAGGAAAAAAGGAAGTTAAGTTATCCTTTTTTGAAGTTGATATGATTCTATACCTAGAAAACCTAAAAAGTTGATATGATTCTATACCTAGAAAACCTGCCAAAAACCTCCTTTCACTGATAAACAATTTTGGTAAAATATCAGGATACAAAACCAATGAGCAAAAGACAGTTGCATTTCTATACCTCACCAACAAACAGGCTGAAAATCAATGAAAAACACAATCCCATTCACACTAGACACAAAAAGATAAAATACCTTGGCATCCATCTAACCAGAAAGGTAAAGGACCTTTATGGTGTAAACTATAAAACACTGCTCAAAGAAATCAAGAATGATACAAACAAATGGAAAAACATCCCATGCTCATGGATTAAAAGAATCAGTATTGTCAAAATGCCCATCCTACCCAAGGCAATTTACAGATTCAATGAAATACCTATCAAATTGCCAGTATCATTTTCACGGACCTAGAAAAGACAATACAGAAATTCATATGGAAGCAATAAAAAGCATGAATAACCAAAGCAATTCTGAACGAAAGGAACAAAGCTGGAGGTATCACATTTCCAGACTTTAAACTATATTACAAGGCTACAGTAACCAAGACAGCATGGTATTGGTACAGGAATAGACCCATGGGTCAGAGTAGAGATTCTGGAAGTAAAAACACAGTCCCTCAACCAACACATTTTCAACAAAGTCATCAATAACAAACACTGGAGAAAGGAAATCATACTTAGAAAATGATGCTGTGAAAACTGGCTAGCCACATGCAGAAGAATGAAACTGGACCTCTACCTATCACCATATGCAAATATCAATTCAAAATGGATAAAAGACTTCAATGTAAAACTGCAAAACATAAAAACAGTAGAAGAAAATGTAGGGAATACCTTTCTGGACATCAGAGTAGGCAATGAATTCATAACCAAGTTTTCAAAAGCAAGTGCAACAGAAGCTAAGATAGACAGGTGGGACCTTATCAAACTGAAAAGTTTTGCACAGCAGAAGAAATGATCAATTTAGTAAAAAGAAGACCCATGGAATGGGAAAAAAAAAAATGTTGTAAGCTATGCAACTGACAAAAGCCTAACATACAGGATCTACAAGGAATTCAAGCAAATTCAAAAGAAAAAAAAACTCATTAAAAATGGGCAAAGGACATTAACAGACCCTTCTCAAAGGAGTACATACAAGCAGCCAACAAACACTTGAAAAAATACTCACCCTCACTAATCATCAGAGAAATGCAAATCAAAACTACAATAAGATGTCACCTTACACCAATAAGGATGACTATCATTAATAAGCAAAAAAAAAAAAACAGGTGCTGGAGCAGGTGTGGAGAAAAGGGGATGCTTCTACACTGTTGTGGGAATGTAAGCTAGTTAAACTTCTATGGAAAACAGTGTGGCGATTTCTCAAAGAACTAAAAATTGAGCTTCCGTATGATCCAGAACCCCTCTCTTGGGAATATACTCAAAGGAACATAAATCGCTCTACCAAAAAGACACCTGCATACGTGTGCCTGTTTATTGCAGGACTGTTCCTATTAACAAAATCATGGAACAAACCCAGATGCCCTTTGAAAGTGGGCTGGCATAAAGGAGGACAAACTTCACAGCAACTTGGATGGACTTAGAGTCAATAAAACTGAGTGATCTATCACAGAAACAAAGAGCCAAGTATCATATGCTCTCACTCGTAAGTGGACCTTGAACAACTATCATAATACTATAAGAAAGGGATTGGCAGTAGAGGAAACTGCCAGGGGAGGAGGAGCACACTTAATCAACAAGGGTGTGAACATTTTTATACCTAACCCTGATTTGTACCCCACATATCTGAGATAAAAAATTTAAAATTAAAAAAAAAGAAAATGGCTGGACAAGAAAAATGTGCCCCATATATAGGATGGACTATTATGCAGCCATAAAGAAGAACAAAATCATGGCCTTTGCAGTAACTTGGATGCAGCTGGAGACCATCATACTAAGCAAACTATCACAGAAACAAAGAACTGAATACCACATGTTCTGACCCATAAGTGGGTCCTGAACACTAGTCACACTAGCACAAGGGTGGACTGGCAGACCCTGGGCCCTGTTAGGGGAAAGGTAGGAGCACATTGCAACACAGTGGATGCCTGGTCTGCTATCAGGGAGAGAAAGGACCAGCTAGAAGCCCAAATTTCACCTACATGCAACCTACTTATGTAGTAAATTCTCACTTGTACCCCACAACTCTAAAATAAAATTTTTTAAAAAACCAATGCTTTCTACAAATTCAGTGGATTCTTATAAAATGTGGTATATTGACTATATTGCAGAAAACCTAATAGTAAGTTATATTTATGGAGTATTTCATACCTAGCTATGACTTCCAAATAATCTTGAAGATTAACAGAAGAAAGATATTTCTAACAGTCCAGTGAGAGTGACCATGAGAGTGAAGAACCATATTGTTACAACGTGGAAAACTGTAAGCACAAAGTATGCACTCAATAAATACTTGTGGACTGAAAGGTGAATTCACCTTTCAGACGTGTCACAAACTGCAACATTTGCTGCATAGAAGGTTTTTGTTTGTTCGTTTTCTTTTTTAGTTGGAAAATACAGGAAGCTAAACAAACCCGTAAGCAAAACCCTAGCCCCGAAGGAAACTTTCTACTCTCCTAGCAAAAAGCTCTAGCTACACCTCCCTTGTACATCCTGCCTGCAAACAGCTACTTCAGAAAAAGCTAACTTACCTTCTTCAAAAATTAATAATCGAAAAGATACAACAGAGAGAGAAATGGAAAGGAATGGTGAAAAACAAAGAGCATGCACCAACAAATTGAATGCAGTGAAAAGTGTGGCAGCTGTTTTAACTGAATGGTGCAAGCACTTATGTGAAGCAGGAGCACAAAGAAGAGATACAAATACTATAGAACGGAGCTCAGGAAAGCAGTATTAAAAAAAAAATGAAACAAAAGAAGGAATTAGAAGGACAAGAGAAAATCAACATTGCCAAAAATCCAGTATAGTCATTAAAAGTGAACAAAATAAAATACACAGCTAAAGATTTTTCAAGGATTAGATAGCAAACTGCAGGCATGGGAAGCCCACCCAGGAGGACCTCAAAATGCATATTTTCAGTCCTAAGGGTTGGTTAGAGAAATGCGAGGTCTGATTTGGAACCTAACGAGTGAGAGCATGCCTGTGCCACCCTCATGGAGAAATGTCTCACAAAGTTGGAAGGCAGGTCTGTTTCTCAGGGGCTAGGTGAAGGCAACTTCAGTTACATTTTTTTCACATTCAGAGAGCGACCTAGGTACTACCCAGCAATAACCTGCACGTCTGGCTGTTGGTAATCCCATTCATTTAATAACACTTACAGTTAAAGAGTTAATCTCCATCTATCTCGCTTGCTATGTTATTCTTCTCCATATATGCAATTACTATTTTATTACATGTAACAAGAGTGACAGAGACCGTTCGGATGAATCACATTCTCAAAATGTTCACAGATGTCCTCTTAGTGAAGCTTTCGTCACCTTAGAGCACAAAATGCCTGCCTAGAGCCATTAATGGCAAACGCAACTTTCACCTGCTGACATCCTCTCTCCACATGCACTGGAGAGGGCATCATAAAAACCTCACGACCAAAGGGCAAGCCGCAGGACAAAAAAGGCAGGCACAGAAGGGCCTGAGCTAATAGCCGTGCATAAGTAACCTTTACTCCATGACGCTGACATGCATTTAATACAGGCCTCTGGAAATTGCTACAAGCTTGATCTGGGATTTTAGAAGTCATATGTTTTAAACCTAAACTCGTGCCCTGTTTTTAATTTCATTTTCTATGTTTCTGTAACAAAGTCAAGCTATATGAATTAGATTAAATTTCATGACTATGCATTTTCGACAAGGAAAGCAGGACAGTGGAAAAACTTGTTCTCTTCCTCTTTCCAAGGTATATGTATTAAGGGCCTAAAAGGCAGCAATTTGAGTTTGGACACTGTCAGTTTATTTTAGTATACAATTTGTCCTTTGAGGCATGGTAAAACACTTATGATTTCAGGAACAACTAGGGACAACTAAGCGTAGGAAAGTGGGAATGACCTTTTCTTATTTATGTACATTCTTTGGTTAAGAAAAATATAGGACTGATTTGAGACCCTGTTGTCTAAAATTATTTTATGTGATTTCAGGTCTTGTCTCCCTCTTACTGTTTATGTGGCCCTGTGTAGCACAATCAACATCTCTGTACCCCAGTTTTCTTTTCTGTCAAAATAGGAATGATCATGGACCTATCTTTGTGACAATTTATTCTCGTAAATCACTCATAACAGTGCTCAGCACATAGCACTCAATTAATTTTAACTCTCATTAATTACATCTTTACAAGTAATCAGAAATCATATTCTCTTACTGAAAAATACAATATTAGATATCATGAATAGTGTCCCACAGATTCAGCTGGGAAAAAACTGTAATTCATATTCATATTTCAAATATAACATTTGTGGGAGGTTCTCCTTTCTAAAGGATGTGTAGGCTAGAGTAGGGGGATAAAAGTAGATAAAACTGCATAAAAGTTTGTATTTTATGACATGCATACATTATCATATTTTGTTATATTTAAACCTCTCAACAACACAATGAAATAAATAGATATTATTATACCTATTATGAGTTAAATTTTGTCCCCTCCCCCCCCAAAATACATTGAAATCCTAACAATCAGTACCTCTGAACATGACTTTATTTGGATATAAGGTCACTGCAGATATAATTTAAGATAGGCCATACTGCAATAAGACAGACCCTTAACTCAGTATGACTAGTGACCTTATAAGACGATAGCTATGTAAAGACAGAGACACACAGAGAGGACACCATGTGATAGATAACAAAGGCAGAGATAGGAGTTATGCAGCTCCAAGGAATGCCAACGATGGCCAGCAAACCACCAGAAGCTAGGAAGAGACAGGGCAGTAGTCCCCCAAAAGCTTCAGTGGCAGCGTGGCCCTCTGATTTTAGACACTTCCTCTAGAACTGTAAGAAAAAGCATTTATGTTGTTTTCAACTACTCAGTTCATGGTATTTTGTTACCACCGCCCTAGGAAATGGAAATCGTCTTCATTTCACAAATAAGGAAATTAAGACCCAGAGAGTAAGACCACACAACTAGCAAGGAAAGGAACCCATTTGGGAGTCCAAAATGCAATTTTTTTTCCACTAAGGAACCTGGTTTGTGTCCATTATTGCATCATATATCACCCATTCCAGTCATGCTCCTCTGCTAATTCTTCCCCAGTCCTGCCAGGCATGAACACACTTTGTCTTTGATCAGAGAAAGGAAAATGTATTTATTGACTGTCTCCTCCACACCAGACATCTCACTGGGCAATTTTCATATGCAATGTTCTCTCAATCCGAAATGGGTTTTCGGCCATTTTTCCTACATGAAGGTTTCTATTCTTCAACTACCAAGCCAAAGGCTCCAAATCCATGACGTTTTTCATCTACCTAGTCAGAATCATTCCTTTCTTTGTTTATTTCCATAGCCTGTTATGTATTATTCCGTTTATGTCTAATTTTTGAGTTTGTTGATGATGATTAGCAGTCCGTAGCAATCTGTCAGTCTCCCTGAATTTTAAGATCCCTAGAGACAGGGTCATAAACATCATAGTTATTGAAAGAGCAATGGACAAAGGCATTGGACATTTTATTTAGACCCCACAATTCCAAAATGTAACACTGGCTGATTTTCATATGCCATGTGTAATTTTTGTCTCTTCTCCAACCCAGAAATTGTTTTTGCAATTAAGAACAGAGAAGAGGGCGGGGCTGGGTGACAGCCTGTCATCCCAGCACTTCGGGAGGCCGAAGTGAGTGGATTGCCTGAGCCCACGGGTGAGAGACCAGTCTGGGCAACTTGGAGAGACTTCATCTCTACAATAAAACAAAAATTAGTTGGTCATGGTAGTGCACACCTGTAATTCTGGCTACTTGGAAGATTGCACTCCAGCCTGGGCGACAGAGTGAGACACCAACTCAAAAAAAAAAAAAATCAGAGAAGGAAAGACTTCCATGACATCATATGAAACCTGGACTTTCATTACTTTTGGTTATTGTTATTGTGTTTTTATTGACTCTCCATATACTGTTAACTCCTCTTCCTCAATCTAAGCATCTGTTAAATTTGAAATTTCAGTGAATGTTTAGATGATCCAGAACTGAGAGCTCATTTGGTCACAACACTCAATAAAATAGTGAGATGAGAACTTAGACTGCAAAGTTGTACTTTAGAACATGTTTTCAGAAAATAATAATACAAGAAAACAAAGGAAAAAGTCAAAGTCTGAACGATTTAATCAAAATTGTGTTGAAGCAATCTGATTTGGGCAATATTGCTCCATAGGGAAAAATAGTAGGAGGATCTTCATATTTTGACTTCTGTAAATTTCCTTTCTTATTTATAATTTTTCCTTAAAATGTATGCTGAAAACACATCTTCATACACACACACACACACACACACACACACACACACACACACACAACACATTAGGTTAGAGACTGATACAAAGCATGACTTAATCATATTAAGCAGAGTCAGGCTGATTTCACTGCCGCTCTGAAGTATCCACATAATGCAGCAGAACGATTGCATATTGCAGATGGACTCGTCTCAGCTCTGCTCACCATGAAGTTTCCCAGAACTGGGAAAATCCTTTCAACTGTAGGCTGTAGAACAATTTGCATTACAAAGAGACCGTAATACCTAAATCTTAAGTGGAACTGAAATGCTTAGCTTTAAGCCAGGCCCTACTTTTGCAGACATAATGTTATTTTAACTCCTGTAGCATCTTTCTTTCTTCAGAGTAATAAGGCACTTGACAAATAATAGAAACATAATTTTGTGACTGGTATGCAGTAATAGCCAAAATAAAGTTTAAATGCCAGCCAGAAGATATTGCTCGAGGAGTGCTGTCCAAAGCCCACCCTAAAGGAAAGCACAGTGAGTCTTTGAGTAAAAGAATCTGGCCTTTCTGTTTTCTTTTGGTTTTACGGATTTGAAAGTGAGGTGAAGTCAGACACTTACTATAAATGTTTATGTTTATGCAGGTCGATATCATAGCCAAGTGAACTGTGAGCTCTTGGGAAGGAAATGCGTTTTGATTACCTTTGCATGTCTATAACAGTTAGCATAATGTCTGGCAAATGGCAGGGAATGCACTGATTCTTCTACCCAAATTTTTTATTTTACTATATTTGCTCATGTGTTCTTCAATTATGTGTTCTTGTAATCCTACTTAAATTTTGTGTTCTAGGCAATTGTAATTAATTAAAATAAAGTATAGTGAACTAGGATTTAATTAACCTTGTGATATATCTTAATTTAATATCCTCTTAACTTAATAATAGTATAATTCCAAGGAGGAAAGTGAGACCATCTGGAAAGAGAAGATGGGATTAATATGTCACAAAAGTATACAGCAAACATGATTTTTATGGGAGTGTATAACATTCGAAAATTATTTGTGAGGACTGAATACAATGTCAGTGTTGAATAAATGTATTTCTGGTTATTATCTTTCTGCTATCTTTTATACAACTGATGTTTTTGAACATTTCTTCTTCCGTCGGGTTCTGAGTACTCGGGTTTTTTTCAGTACATATTTATAGGTTCTTCCCAGAGTTTTCTACTATTTTAGAATGATAGCCATGCCAGGCAATTTATTAACTCTTAGTTCAATCCCTTTTCATATTTCTCCATAAATCTTGTTCAGGATTGCTGTCAGAATCTTCTCAAATGCATTGTGATAAACCAGGATTTGTATCATTGCTTACAAAACTTCATCTGGAATCACAACATTTGTTGGCAGATTCATGCATGTCTCCCAGGGGATTTAAGCTGAGCTAGTTTTGACTTATGGAACACAGTTTGAATCACAGAAGCCACTATTTACAGTCCATCGAAGTAGATTTCTTTTTTTCTTCTCTTGTCGTAAGCATCCAATTTCTTTTTCAAGAATAGACAAGAATTCTGTGGTTAGGTTCTTGTGGCAAAAAATAAGTACTAAATCAAAAAGAGAAGTTAAAAAAAACAAGATAAAGGGGAAAACATTTTAAAAAAAAACATGGATAAGAAGTTTGAAGAACTACTGATGTGAACTTTAAAAGGCTGGTGGTAGAAAGGATATTTTGCAGAACTGAGTGAAAACAACTGATGAAAATAGCAGGTGTAGAATTTTCTCAAGATATTGTAGTGACTGCTATCTCACTTGAAACATATTAAATAAATCTGAAATTAAATGTTACTTTCTAAGTCTTGGCATAATGTACAAAATATAAGAAGATCTATGGCTATTGCTCTTGGGGCTGACAATGGAGCTGGAAACTCTGAATAGCTATTACAATCTCCATGGTTTAAATCTGAAGGATTTTGTTTTTGTTTTTGCTTCCTTTTATAAGAAAGATATGGGAGACAAGTCAGGATTAGGTATATAAGTAATGTATGTGCAGATGAAGGTTGGGCCTCCAACTGGTTCTCATCTCCCCTGGCTTGAGATTGGGTACCCTATATGTTATTACATTACCCTATATGTTATTACCTGCTTCCCTCTGCTGGTAGTGTTCCTCCCTTGAGCTGTTGTGATTAATGTTCGGGTTTCACTCATGCATAAGAACATGTGGTATTCAGTTCTCTGTTTCTGTGATAGATTGATAAGAATGGTTGTCAATTCCATCGAATTTGCTGAGAAGTCCATGATTCTGTTCTTCCCTATGGCTGCATAATATTCCATCATGTGTATATGCCACATTTTCTTTATCCAGTCTAATTTCGATGGAAAGTAGAGTTGGTTTCATGCTTAGGCTATTGTGAATAGTGCAGCAATAAACATGCATGTGCAGGTGTCTTTTTTGTAAAACGATTTGTATCCCTCTAGTAAATTCCCAGGAGGGGGATTGCTGGATCATATGGAAGGTTAATTTCTAGTTCCTTTAGATAACACACTATTTTCCATAGAAATTGGACTAGTTTACCTTCCCACCAACAGTGTAGAAGTGTTCCCTTTCCTCTGCACCTGCGCCAGCATGTATTGTTTTTTAATTATTAATGATGACCATCCTTACTGGGGTTAAGGTGGTATCTCAGTATGGTTTTTATGTGCATTTCTTTGATGATTAGTAAGGCTGAGCATTTTTAACGTATCTATTGGCTGCTCATATGTTTTCTTTTGAGAAGTGTCTATTCATGTCCTCTGCTCATTTTTTTAAATAGGGCTGTTTGTTTTTTCACTTTTGGAAACATTTGTGTTTTTTTTTTCCTTTTGGAAACATTTGAGTTCCTTGTAGATCTTAGATGTTAGGCCTTTGTCAGATACACAAGTAGCAAATATTTTTTCCCATTCTGTGGGTTCTTACCCCACTCTCTTAATGGTTTATTTTGCTGTGCAAAAGCTTTTCAGTTTGAAGAGGCCTCGCTTTTCTATCTTATCTTTTGTGGCATATGCTTTGGGGGATTTGCAACTTGTTTTTGAGATAGGATTTTTTATTATTTTATTTCATGTATGTTTCTTTGACTGAATTGTGTCTCCCACCCAAAATTCATATGACGAAGCCCTTACCCCCAATACCTCAGACTGCAACTGCATTTGGAGATAAACCTTTGAAGATGGGATTAAGTTAAAATGATGCTATTAGTGTGGGTTCTAATTTAACTTGACTGGTGTCCTTATACAAAGAGGAAAGTTGGACGCACAGAGAGACACCAGTCGCAGGAAAGAGGAAAGACCATGTGAAGACATAGAGCCCAGGTGGTCATCCGCTAGCCAAGGAAGAGAAGCCCCAGAAGAAATCAAACCTGCTAACACCTTGATCTTTCTAGTCTCCAGACATGTGAAGAAATTAATCTCTGCTGCTTAAGCTACCCAGGCTGTGGTATTTTTGTTATGGCAACCCTAGCGGACTAATATGGCATGAATATGGCTTTAAAAAGCCAAATAGTTCAGTTAGGGTTAAAGCCACCCCCTACCCCAGTCTCCTATACCCCTGCCTTGCTCATCCTAGCTGTCATTCCCCAAAAGCAATCACTTTCAACTGTTTGGGTTCTTTCTCCTGGGATATATTTTCTTATTCTTTAATAGCATTTAATACTATTTCTTAAATTTTGGGTTAGACAATATCTAATTGCTTTCTACTGTGGAAGATGGAGATTTATCTCTTCAGCAGCTTATTTCACCATCACAAAAGAAACCCACATACACATTTCATTTCCCCCATCTTCACAATATAGTTCCATCACAATATTTTGTTGTTTCACTTCTATGCCTATTTATATACTATTCATGGTTTGGCCATGTAGGACACCATGATCATATTTGTGTAGTATATTGTTGCCCCTGAAGTCAGTAATTGCCTCACAGAGTATGCATAAATAACAAGTCAGTAATTGCCTCGCAGAGTGTGCATAAATAACAAGTCAGTTATTTATTTATCCCTCCAGGAAAGCCTCCCAAGAAACCAAGGGTCGCCTCATTTTGGTGAGATCTCCACAGTCATCTGAAGGATACATGAGCTATGGCTGGAGATTCCTCATACACTTGAGGCTTTTTTTTCTCAGTCTATGACGGTGGATGCCATCGCCAGTAGGATGGTGCATTTTGACAGCAATAGTGGCAGGACTTAGAAAGTTTAATGAGCAGCCGCAATTTGTTCACACTATTTTGTATTCTCAAAGAGTGGTAGCATTACTCTTCCAGGCTTCAGTTTTCCAAGTGTCAGACCAAAAAGTTAGGCCAATGACAACCTTCCAAAAGCCAATAAAAGTAGAGCAAGATGTTTCAAGAGGAGTATTGACCAAAACTATGAGAATAGTCCTGAGTTCTACCCTCTGAGCAAAGTGACCATATCCATTTTTGATTCTGTGTGGCTGGCACTGGGTGTGCACAATTCCAGCCATCCAGTGGACATCACCAGGTTTCAAACCAACTGAACCATCACTGAACAAGGCCCAGGCATTTTTGGAAACAGCAGTTTCCAAAAACAGCTGAGGGTTCAGCTGAGCTAAGGATTTGGCTCAGACAGTAGAGTGTCACCTTTTAACCTAAAGTTGAGATGCTGCTGGGTTCAGGCCAACTATGTGATTGAATATACTTTTTTTATCTAACAATTGAAGCTTGCTGGGCTTTTCTACCTTGTTAAACATTGGGTTCAAGTTGACTTACCCAAAATTGAAATTATTAGACCAAATAGTCACAAGGCTTCTATGTATCAGACATTCAGTTTCAACAAGTATCCAGTAGTCAGCTTTAGAAAAGCATGTACCTGGTATCTGTGTTAAGGAGACAAAGAGTCCCAAAACCCTTAGGGGTGCCTTTGGGTAAAAAGCTGCCTCCTTTTGCCAGAGGCTCCAGTTGACAAAATCATCAGTCATGGAACCACTTTGCTCAAAGGATCATTAGGATTGTAGGACACGGAAGGTGCTAGCATTTCTCTATTTGTACTTCTTTTCAATTGGGAAATCCCTTCTGGCATTTACGAACATTCATAGTACATGCATATAATGCTAATTACATATCTTGCAGTGGAAGCCGCAAAAATAGTACATTGAATTTGTCCCAAGGACCCAACTCATAAGGTCACTTTAGTGTCCCTTTGCACAGCAAATTCCATCCAAACCCCATGAGTTGAATCTGTATGTCCTCCCTCCCAAGCAGGACCAGATGAGATGGTGGGCGTCTGTATCCAACAGAGCCATAAAAATTTGGGTCCCTTCTCTCCCTAGTGTACTCAGATATGTGTATATCATCTTCAGTTCCCCTTGAGGACAGGGCAACCTTAGTCCTGCCCCTAAACATCTTTCTCCTTTCAGCTGGTTGAGTTAAGGTATCATAAGAGCAAGGGGATGTGGGTTGAGGGGAGAGCGGGATGAGGAAAGATGGCGGTCTCACAAGTTGAGTAATAAGATTTGAAAAAAATCAGTAGGGATCTGTAGCAAAGATGTTGACTAAATTGTATGGTCAACAAGGCAATGCATCCTCATCCATTTCAAGCTGTGCAACCACTAGACTCCTAGACTCCTTTGGGTCAGTTTCTCATTCTTCAGTGGGACGCCTGTGTGCAGGTTATAAACCAAATCCAGGGCAGTAAGAGTCTGACAACTAGCCAATGCCTCATCCATGGTTTTTAATTGGAGTCTGTCTCAGGGAAGAGGGCCAAAGTTTCCTTAGAGCAGCCAATTCCCCCTACATAAATACTCTTAGATCTCTTATTGTCTTCTCTGAATGGATCTGGGTTTGTCATGATAGACCAGAAGGGGGACTGAGCCATTAGAGAGCCTTTCTGTTGACATTCTTTCTTAACAAGCATTACATGCTTCGCTCATCTTCCAAAAAAACCAGACTAGATTTTAGCAATTCATTTGGTCTCTGGCTACAGCAGTCACTTATTTCTCTCCTGTCTAACTCAGTGAAGGTACACACTCTGGAGTTGTTGTCAGAAAGAAGGAAAACTTCTGTTCATACAGAATGAATCTCAGCAATATGAATTACAATTGAGCAGACCTGAGAGTGAACACCAAATTGTCAAGATAGAGTTAACAACAACTAGGACACTATCTGGGCAGGCAGCTGTCTTTGAACCTATTTCCTATTACTTGATCAGCAACCACCATCCCAATTTCTTTGCACCAATACGCAATAGAGGACTTTGCATTGCCTGGTTGACCATACAGTTTAGTCAACATCTTTGCTACAGGTCCCTACTGATTTTTTTCAAATCTTATTAATCAACTTGTGAGACTGTCATCTTTCCTCATCCAGAAAACCATACCTCTCAGCATCCCAACTGCATTGCCAAAATTTTCAAGAACTGTGGTGGGTTGGAGAGTTTACCCTACCTACAAATTAACAAGTTATCCTGGCTCCCACTTTAAATTATGAAATGGAAATCATTTTCTAGACTTTAGTGATTCTATAGTGTCTACCTGAACAGATTTCAAAAATATTTACTCAAACTAAGGATTCATAAAAGATTTTCATAGTAAATAATGCTTGTTATATGTGACAAGATATGAACATCAGTGACATTGCTTTAGCAGTGATTGTTAAATTATAATACTGATTCATTACTGTTTATCAGAATGGAAAATATTGAGAAGAAAAAAACAGTAAACTGGAGAAATAACCCAAAGTTGAGTTTCTATTTCAGAAGATTTTCTTATGTAAAAGCAACTTATCTTAAAATAAGGCTTCTTCATTTCTTAGGTTTACAAAAATGTTCTCTAATTTTATTTTACAGTCAGAGAATTATAGAGAAGAGAATGCTGTGGCTATTCTGGTACTACTGTCTTTCATAAAAGGAAAAGATAATGAGAGCTAAAAAAAAAAAACTCAAAATTTTCTTCCATTCATCAATGCCACAGAGCTAGAGAAAAAACAGACCTATGTGATATTAGTGCTGATATTTTATGATTTTCATCATCAAAAGAACAGAAGAGAAATTAATGAGGATACCAAATAATGAAAAATACATTTATTAAGTCTCCTTACATTTTATTATATTCTATAAATATTTTAAAATCAACAATGTCTAGTTAAATCAATAGTCTTAACTAAATTTGCTTTCTTCTATATACAGGGATTAAATAATGAACCAGATTCTGCCAAACAACTTGGTATGTTTCTGATATAAAGAAGGATTTTAATGCTCAATATTAAAAGACCATGTGGCGAACACTTTTTATATGTAGCACTTTGTTAAAATACTAAAAATACTGTTAGCAGAACAAGGCAGCTTTTTCAAAGAATCTTTATTGCCATACTATTTTAGTCATTAAAGATAAGTCCACAAGATCTTATTCCAACCTGACGATTTACATCAGAAATGTGAATTAAATCACTTTAGCCATTTTTAAATAAGAGAGAAAGGGAACAACTCTGGATATTTTAAACACATTACTGTTTCTCCTCCACAAAATTTAATGTGTTTTTTAACTGAACTTGTGCCTCTAGGCATCTGTAGATGGAAAATAAAATCTCCCAAGCTGTTTTGTTTTGTATAAGAGCCACTATATTCATACTGAACCCAGGAAGACTTTTAAATGTGAACAAAAGACATAGCCAAGCATACGTTTCTTATGCATGAGAAACTGTAGTTGGCATGTCAGCCACCACTGCCCCATATGTGATATGTACCCAGATAAGTCTATATGGTGAAAATGCTCCCTAAGTAGTGTTGCCAGTTCCTACCTGAGACAGCTAATACAGGGTATTATGAGGCTACCAAAATGGACGAAAATCATATTTTGGAAAGCGTGCACTTAGTCACAATGTAAAGTGAGGACAGATTTAAACATGACACTTTTCCAGTCAGCAGACTTTCTATAATATGAAAGACTGGTGAAACAAATCCCAGGGTTTTCATAAAAAGAATATAAGGCTTTCAGACTTTCAATTTTTGTATGCTCCATAATCTTATTTTTCATATACGGTATAACAAAATTTTCAAAGGAGAGTAATACAGTTCTTGAGGAATGGTTTATCTGAAAGCATCATAGCCTTATATCTTAAGGGGCTATTTCTTATCCCACGGGGTGTCCAAAGATGCGATTTTTTATGTGAAATTCCTTATATTCAGCTACTTAAAGCACTCCAAATATTCAGAGACAGTTTTCAGCCTTACCACAGAGAATGGCTTGCTGATATCACAAATTGGAAACCTGAGAAGGGGGGGGGGAGATATACAGTTCCCAGACAGACCTCCAATAGGCAACAGGGTCATGGAATCAACTAATAATGATGACAGTTGCTATTTATTGTGTGCTGTATCAAATGATGAACACGCACACACAGAGACAGAGAGAGAGAGAGAGAGAGAGAGAGAGAGACTGATCATCTCTAATTCTCAGCAGTTACTATTATAACCATTTTACAGATGAAAATAATGAGGCTCATTAAGACTTGGTAATCTGCAGATCATCTAATTAGTAAGGAAGAGAGAGACCTGAACTGAGGACACGTCTAAAATGAGGAACTGAAGCATCTAGTGCCTTCAGAGCTGACACCTGACTTCTGGAAGTGCAAGAGCAATGACTAGCTCTTTAGCAGGAGTTAAACAGAGTCATGAAAAGAAATGCCTGCTAATGTGTAATCTTCTTACTCAGCCAATCTGCCACAAATTGAGGAGACTTCAGCGGATGGCTGTGGAATGATTTTAATTACCACCCTTATCTGCCAGAGACAAAAGTAGCAAAGACGCTAGCTTCCAGGGACAGCCCTTGCAATGTGTGTGTGGAAAGTGGAGGGACTTTGCCAGGCAGTTTAAATGGAAACACGACCAACGACCTGCAGAGTCCACCCTAGTACCAGAGGGACCACTCAAAGGTCTACAAAGACCTATTCCCCACACCATATCAGCATGTACCAACAGAGGTGCTGACGTTTGTTTAGGGAGAGGTTTGAAGGAAAGGGAGAGATTCATGTAATCCACTGGGACTGGTCCCATTTTCTGTAGATGACAGAAGTTGAAGAGAGAGAAGCAGAAAGCTATTTTATCCATATGTAAGTTGAACGTTATAGACTGAAAGAGAGATGGGTGAATTGGGGAGACGTGTGAATGAGTGTGAGCTGGAGAATGCGAAATTGTGCAGGAGAGAATTGGAAAATTATTTTTTAAAGCCTGTGGAAAATTATTGTCATGGTTATAAACTAAAACTAACAGGTAGACTTGATTAAAATTAAAATCAATTAATGAATTTGATATTGAGAGGGTAGAAAGGACATTTTCACAGTACTGCTTTGATTTCCTGTTGCCTGCTGCAAAAAACCCAAACTCTTTAGCCTGACATCCAAGATCTACCACAGCTCTTGTCATTTTTATCATGCTGTATGCTGAGAATTTCACTAGTGAGTTTTCTAACTGAACAGAGAGGTGACTGGTTTGCAATTTAGAAAGATCACTGATGGCAATACAGAATAATAGAAGGAACTAGAAACTGTAGAGAGAGTGATTATTTAAGAAACTAGTGTAGCAGTTTAGTCTCATAGATGATGAGGATATGAAATAAAATAGTGAGAGTGGAAAAGGGAATTGTGTTGGGCTTGGATTTCAAATATCAACTAAAATCTATCCAAATTTATTCACATACAGAATGTTTTGTCTCAAGCCTACTTATATGAAATTTCTAGGCTCCACCTGAGATTGGGACTTGGGAGAAGAAAGGCAAACCCCTCTCTACTGGCTGTTTCATAGCCCCCATCATAGAGTTGATGATGGTAGTAGCTTTGAAGATGATAAGCTAGATCTCAGTAGGTTTTCTGGTCTTATAGACAGGTGAGAGGATAGTAGGAGCTCTATATGTGAAGTTTGAAGGGGTGTTTGAAGTTTCTCTATCATAGGTTATATTCCCTTGCTTGAAGTCTTATCTACTCAGTTGGACATAGGCATAACATATAAAAGGATAAGCAGAAACCTGGGTTATAAGACCCATTGACCACATTCTTCACCTGGGATCAGGATCCTATTTGTCACACCTCTGGGGACTTTTCCACTTTTCTCTTACTTATCCCACTGCCTTCACAAGTAGTTTTTGCTGAATATTGCAGAGAATTGTTTTGAAAACTATTTCAACCAAAAGTATACATATTACTTTTATTGAATGGTCTTCTCGCCTGCACCTTAGAGCCCTCAACGAGGTGAATTAAATTATAGAAATATACACTTGCATACACACAAAAACATTTTTTGCTTACCTGTCCACCACCCCCAACTTAGTGACTTCAAAAAACATGTGTTATTTCTAACGAATTTTTGCGATGACTTGAGTCAGCCGGAAAATTTTGCTTCTGTGATGATGGCTGGGTCTATAGTCATTAGGGGACTTGGCTAGATGTCCAAGATGACTCATTCATGTGACTAGCAGGTTGGTGTTGGCTATCAGCTGGGATCTCAGCTGGGTCTATTAATCAACAAGCCTTTGCTCTCTTTGTGGCTTTCTCAAAGCGTGACTTCCAGTTCCCACAAAGCAGCATTTTAAAGGAGAAGTCCCAGTGTGCAAGCACTTAGCAAATCTTCAATTGCATCTTTCTTGGTAAACATCCCATTGGCCAAGATCAGTCGTGAGGTCAGCACACATCAGAGGGAAGGAAAGTAATCTTGATGTCAAGATTAGCATGAGCATATGGGAAGAGAGGATTGTTGAGAGCTGCCTTTGGAAACTCTCTACGAAATACACACTCATTTGTATACATTGTTAAAATGTGCATTTTAGAAGTACACAAAAGACTTTCCTGCATTGTAATGTTCAAATTTAGCAATCCACACTCAGAATATTGCAACCTGCATTTATCAACTAAAGGTAGAACCATTATAGAATGTCATCCGTGTTAAAATGAGTGCCTCTGATAAACTGAGAATAGTCACCAGACTCGTTTTTATTGTAGAAAATCAGGGAATTCATGACCATTGAGATAATGAGGTAAAGGGTGGAGCTTTTGAGAGGGCACCAAGGTCGGTTCTGCAGATTATGCTCTGCAGAGCATTGGCTCTGTTCCGAGACACCAGTGTATAAACATCACCCCTCAGAGTTGGGCAGTGCAAAACTATCCACCATGTCCCTGGCTCTATAGTTTCCAAGTCAGGATACTGGACAAACAGCGATGTGAAATCTAGAAGTCACCATAGGAGAGAAAAAATGGATTTCACTGTGGACATACTGGATTTGAGGGACCTGCCCAACATCCAGATCTAAGTGTGTGATGGGTAGTAGGAAATGTTCACATGCAGGTGTGTACGGCAGGGGAATAGATGAGGTCATCAAAGGAAAACAGGTTTGGGAAGAAGAAGACGAAGAGCCTGACCCGACAACCCTGGCGTGTGTGAGACAGAGAAGTGGGAAAGCCAGTGAAGCACTCTGAGAAAGAGCGTTCAGAAAGCCCCAGCAACTTGACATATATCTGCTGAAACAGGCAGAGCAATAAAAGCCCTTTCCCTATAACGAATGTCAAGATTTCTGCTTGAAAGAGGGCCGATTAACTTTCTATCACTGTCTTTACACAAGCTCTCTGAGGGTCTCCCAGAGACAAGGTGTTAATTGACGGAAAAGCTGTTTTTTCCGTCCCGCTTTCTCCCTGCTGTGAAGCATCAAGGATGACCTTAAATAAATGATAAGTTTGCCTTGCGTGGTGCTTTACAGTTTACAGAGCATATTCACTTACTTTATCTAATTTGTTCTCTACGGCAACCCTCTCAAGTACGAAGGGCAGGTATTCGTATCTTCATTTTACAGATGAGCAAACGGAAGCTGAGAGAAGTGATTATTCCAAAGTGGAACTGTCCTCTGACTCCCAATTCAGTTCTGCTTCCACTGAGCAGCTCGATTGCATTAAGGATCAAGTCCTTGTTTTTCATTCAGCCACGCAGATACCCGGGTTATCTAAACTGGGAATTTTCCGTCCTACAGTTATCAGCCTTAGCAGAGAAGATGTGGCAGGAGCTAGGACTCGAGGGTAGTTGATACCTGTCCTTCTGTGTTTTGGTGACTCCATTCCACTCCCTGTCTTTTGTGGGCATGAATTTCAGAGTATGCTTTTTCCCACACAATGAAGTTCTAATAAAGTGTGCTAGTTGCCATGACTTTAGAAGTCTACTATATTAACACATGCCAGTAGAAACATCTAAGAATAAGCCATAATTAGATAAAAACTAGAGGACGGACAGTGAAGCTGACACTGTTCCAGAAGTTATCTTTATGTGTCCACACTAACTTACATAGGGAGATAGGGAGAGATTTCTACTCTATGTTGCAATTCTCTAATCTCTTTTTAATATCAAAATTACTCAAGACAATAATTAATATAGTTAATTAATCTGTGAAAATAGAATGGGAGAGCAATAAGTAAGTACTTAAGGGTACCCGAATTATCCCCACCTGTGTCGTCCATACACCTGGCCCTACGCATTGCAAAGCTCTGACCATTCCACGCTAAAATCAGTCCGGATACTATTAGAATACAGCCTCACTAAACAGAGTGTGACATGGCAACATGCTGCTACATTTTGACTCCATTAACGAAGTGTGTTTTGGGAGAGCAATGCCAGTGTTCTCTGTGGGAAACGTACTGGCATTTCAAGGATAAGAGGGCAGAAAAGGTCTTAAGTGAATCAAAGAAGTTATGGAAAATGTAGCTTCCACCTAGAAATATGCAACAAAACATAGAGTCATTGAAAGACGCTTTCAGATGTAAGTATTACTGTCCTGCTACATAAAGACCTTTTTTAGCTACCATGCCGTGTGGCATGAGCCGATAAGTTCAGTTCCCTGTGGGTTCGAGCAGACAGCCAGGCCTAGGGCATGCCTGCAGCAAGCTGATGTACTAACAAAGAGAAAACCTATCTAGGCTGACTGTTTAAATGTCAGCCTGCTACAAATAGTCTTCAATGAATTTTAACATCACCCCGATAAATACAGTTCATTAGTACAGCATATTTGGTTTAAGAGTTTCAATCAATAGGTATATAGAGTCAGAGGATAATTAAGACTTTTGATTACTTATATTTTGTTATAAAAATACCAAATGAGCCTTACTTTTTAGAAATGTTAATATTAAGTTAAACATTTAAAAAAGCTGAAATGTATTTTTCTTTATTCCATATCCCTTAGTATTGAATAACTTGCCAATATTTTATTTATTATTAAATTTTATACTTAATCATTTAAAAATTTGAGCCAAATAAAGCAAAAGAGATTCATTTTATTCCCAATTTTAAGCAGAGAATTTTCTTCAGCAATTAAAATATTTTATGATCAGATGGACAAAATTTGACTTAAACATGAGTTGTACAACCATTGCATAGCATGGTCTTTACTAAAATATTTGTAGAACAGTGTATTATAAATTGCACAAAGGTCCAAATCTGTGCAAAGACAGCTGTATATGATATGATTTATATTTAAACTATACCATTGCTATGGTTTTCCATTCATATCCTCTATATTGATAATTAAGCTGTGAATGCAACGGCAGGTATGGTCAAATGGTGTTGAAATATAGCCATGGACACCTAAGTAAAGATTTGCAAAGCCATAGACTTTTGTGAAATGAATCGTCACTAAAATTTGTAACTCATTAGCAGTTTGGGTAGTGGAATTCCTAGGTCATAGCTATCAAACTGCATTATTCTTTTACAACTTTTAGTCAGCATAAGAAAGTGAAGCTTTTTTGGAAAAACAGAGACCCTTGGTGACATTTGAGAGTAGTGTCATTAAAGTGAAGGACTGGAAACAGAGTGGGTTGCAAGAAAATGAATCTAGCAGATATACACTCTTCTGAGCAAACAGATAAAGAAATAAAAGAGAAACTAAGACAATAACTAATAGGATAAGGAAGGGAAAGGGTAAAACAAGGTTTATTGAGATAAAGGTTGAACTATGTTTAAAGTAGAAGCTAAAAGCCAATAAAAGAAGAAGTTCTGGAACATCGCGGAGGAGAATGGGGTAAACGTAAAAACAAAAATGTATCATGCATTGATAGAATTTCAGTTCACTAATTGCTTCCTTAACTTTTCTCAAGCAAACAGTTAAGGCCTTTAAGCTGGTAGAAAGAGAAAGGGAAAGCAAATAGCCCTAGTCGCATGGGGCTCTTACAATATTCATTTGATGGTATCCCTCTCTCTTTTTCTCCCAGAGCACAGAAGAGGGAGGGAAAGAACAAGAAACTACTGGCTGCTGACCTGCCCTATTTGACTCACTTGTCCTGCGGGGTCAAGGACAGTGAAAGCTGTCCATAAAGACTTTTTCATTTTGCAGTGGCTTACTCATAGCTTTTAGTCATTTAACTGGGAGTAACTATGAGTTGATACAGTGACACGAGGAACAGTCTAGCTGAAAGGTAGATTGCCGACCCTTTCCATCGGGCCATCTGTCCTCTATGTATCCTTTGCTTATTCCCTGCCTTGATGGGTCTTCTTTCTTCTATCTCAAACGGTTTTTCTCACCTAAAGCTTCAGCTGCAGATAACTCATAGCTAATACTCTCTCTGCCATCATATTAAGGCAATATTCTCAAATTTTCTTTTTCATAATAATCACATGAGGAGCTTGTGTGTCCCACACCCAGAAAGTGTGGTATAGGGCCCAGGGATTTTTTTTTTTTTTTTTTTGTCGTGTTTTGTTTTTCAACGACGAAGCAAAATTTAATGATCCTCAATCCTCCATTTCAATGTCAAATAAATCATCTTTTCCTCTCTGAATGCTTAGATGTAAGATTCATTTATTCAACAGATATTTATCGACTGTCTTACACATTCCAAGTACTGTTGTGGGAGATATGGTAGTGAAAAAAAATTGAATCCCTACTCTTATGAAGCTGAGTTCCTTGTGCGGCAGACAGACCGTAAACACATATCTAACATAGAAAGAGGATGGACGGAGGCTTGGAGGCAGAGAGGTGCAATTTCATTTAGCGTGGTCAAGGAAAGTATTTCTCAAGGTAGCATTTAAGCAAATCTTGAATTAAATCAGAGAGGGAACCATGCAGATATATACAAGGATAAAATTCGGGGCAGAGGTAGCAGTAAATGCAAAGATCCTGAGATGTAAATGGATGTGGATAAATTAAAGTTTTTAAAGTATGACAAGAATAGGATTAGATAAATCAAGCATAATCTCTATTCTATATTTTTATAGAATTTGTTTGTTTTCTCTGCGTCTGAAATTTTAAAATGTGCTAACTGGATCTCAGTCATCCTTTTAGACACTAATTGGCTATTTAGAGCAATTAGAAAAACATTATATCAACTTTTAATAATTAAAATTTTACACAGTAATTTTTTGGATGTTCTTTTTAACAAGTGCACTAGGTGGTTGTCGTTTAGATGATCTAAAAGTAACATCTTGAGAGACCGTCCTAAGGGATGTACTTCTTATGTGTGTATGTTACTTTTAGCCGATAGCCCTGATTTTGTGTTTGATGTGTATGATAATCCATACTCCAAACAGCATTTCCATAGCACTCTTGACCTCGCAGTAGGGCAATTCAGGTTAAAGTTAATGCTTCCCACTAATGAGGACGCACCCACTACACGGAGTCTTCTCATGTGGGATCCAAGATCACAGTGGAAGTCATTGGCATCAGAAAAAAGGAAGCACACCTAGACCCTGCATTATTGAGGAAAAATAAGGAGTACAGTGTGGATTCAAGTGTTCGGCAGTGCTAAAGGAGAAAGAGGTAGATCTTTCCAGATCTTCTTCATCTTCTCAGTGTAGTAGCCCAGTAAGGCCAACAGCTGAAGGCAAAGCTTGTACAAGAAGAGAAAAGAGACTTGATGTGGAACTCAGTAGGGAATCAATGAGGGTATTCTATACTTCTGTGAAGTAGATTTTCCTAGTGTGAAGAATTTTAAATCATAAATTCCTGAATTTTATTTGCATGGTCTTTGAAAAATCCTGTTATGATATTTATTGTTCCTTTTATTAATTAAGTCAAAAATTTTGAAAATGTGAGTGTTGGCATACTGCAATTGCCAAATAAGAGCCATTTTTATGACTTGCAGTACTAGGTGAGAAAACATGACAGAATGATTAATTCTGTTTCTATTACAATCACTTATCTTTCCCATACACTCCTAATGGGGCTAGAGAGATAAAACCCACTCTGCTATTCTCATTTGATGATACTTTATTAAGATTGGCTTCAAAATTATTGACCTATTTCTGGCAATTTTCAAATTTATACTAAGGTTTTGATCATTAAAATAAATTAAACTTGATAAAAAAGTTGATTACACTGCTCAATAAGAGAAGATAAAGGTTAAAAAAGAGAAGTATTTAACACTAGCTCTAATAAAGATAAAAATCACCTAACCAAATGATTATGTTTCTCTTTTTGTGAGTTAAAATGTCTAAAGTGTTAACTTGAAACCTAACAGTTCCATTCCTGCAAATTAAGCAGTGACATCAACTTTTTTCTACATCATGACATAGCACATATGCCTAAACACGTCTATTTCATTCTGTATAAATAATTGGGTTTCTGGCTGGACACAGTGGCTCAACCTGTAATCCCAGCACTTTGGGAGACCAAAGCGAGAGGTTCGCCTGAGCCCAGGGGTTCGAGACCAGCCTGGGCAAATTGATGAGACCTCATCTCTGCAACAAATCACAGAAAGTAGCCAGGCATGGTGGCATGTGTCTGCAGTTCCAGCTCCTTGGAAGGCTGAAGCGGAAGGATCACCTAAGCCCAGCAGATCGATGGCCATGAGTGTGCCACTGCACTCCAGACTTGGTGACAAGGGTAAGACTTCAACTCAATAATAATAATAATAATGAGGTTTTTTTCCTGCAGTGGAGCCTACAGACCCCGCCCACTGCATTATTGTTACATGTACTATATTCAAGGTTCCCAGGTAAATGCCTGGATGCTGAGTTCTGTTTCTGGCCCTGCAGAAAGATCTAAAGAAATTATATTAAATTATATGTTTTCAAACAATCTGACTAATATTCCACCAGTTATTATAGGCAATATTACTAGATTTCAAATGATTCTTACTCCCTTTGGATAGAAGGTTAAAATTCCTGAGGACTTTCATTCATTTTTTTAGGGAATAAATTTTTCTTTACAGAAACGGAACTAAAATTTTCTGCTATTATAAACTCTTGGACACAAGCCTTCTCTTGTTGATGCTATTTAAAATCTTCAGTAACCAATTCATGACTTGCAACAAAGTGGGTCATGCTGGCTAAACAGATGCAGAAGAGCTGACACCCATCTGACTCCTACAGGAATTTCTAATCCGCCTGACGCCACACCTCTGCCTCTCAAGTCAACCCAGGGAACTGCTGGACTGAAGAGAGACTGCCTCTCTCCTGGGGGTGGATTAGTCACAACATGATGACTAAGGACACACCTTGAAAGTTGACCACTCCATGAAACTGGCAAGCAGGCTCTTGCTAACACAACTTTCTTCTTTGAGAACTCTTGTGGACCTTGCCACCCAGCTCCGTTTCATCCACTTCCTCGTGTTTCTTGCTCTCAACACACTTGAATGACAGGGTCCCCATCCTACCCCACCCATGCATGGGCCACCTTTATTCTGCCCTTTACTACAGGCAGAGTTCCCTTCCTTTCTGATGTTTTGAAGAGACACATCGCACGCAGTTTCTACTGACACAAGATTAGAAAGGATTTTATTACTGAACTTCCACAGTTGTGCATCTAGAGCTCTCAAATTGCCTCTATTACTTTCCACCTTGTACAGAAGTTATTTATATGCATGGCTTCTTTCTCACTATCGAGTAGGATACCAGCCTCTCCTGATAGTGTGAACTACCCATGGGCATGAGCCGTTTTGTTCCTCTTTGCATGTCTAAATCACGGATGGGCATTCAATGAACATTTATTGAAAAAATGAGTACCAAGGAAATACTATTCTCTCAATTCTCATTTTTTTTCTGACAATGATTTCCTTTTTTTTTTTTTTACCTTTTTTGGTCATTTAATCTCTATCTCATTTTATTTTGCTATGAAATAGAATAGATGTCAGTCTTCCATGAAAAAGTAGCAAGTTTGTTGAGATACTACCTAACTCCAGTCAGAATGGCAATTATCAATAACTCAAAAAGTAACCGTTGCTGGAGAGGGTATGGCGAAAAGGGAACATTTCTACACTGTTGGTGGGAGTGTAAACTAGTGCAACCTCTGTGGAAAGCAGTGTGGCGATTCCTAAAAGCTCTAAATATCAACCTCCCATATGACCCTACAATCCCCCTACTGGGAATATACCCTGAAGAACTCAAATCACTCTATAAAAAAGATGCCTGCACACATATGTTTATAGCATCATTGTTCACAATAGCAAGAACCTGGAAGCAACCATGCTGTCCTTCTCAAGAGGACTGGATTAAAAAAAATGTGGTACATATACATGATGGAATACTACACAGCCATAAAAAAGAACAAAATCATGACTTTTGCAGCAACCTGGATGGAGCTAGAGTCTATAATACTGAGTGACCTTTCACAGAAACAAAGATCTGAGTATCACATGTTCTCGCTCATGTAGTGGACCTTGATCGTGCAACGTATTACCATAAGAAAATGACTGGCAGTGGTGGGAAACTATGGGGAGGGGAGATGAGATTAATGGTAGTAAACATCTGTCTGGGGACGGGGAGACACCTCTTATCAACAAGGGTGCCTGAACGAAGCATATTTGTATACCTAACCCTTAACTGTACCCCACAATATCATAATAAAAAATATTGTTTATTAAAAAAAAGAAAAAGTAGCAAGTTTGTTTGTGATGTTTTATCAAAATCATGAGCACAACCAGTAATTCCTGAGAATTCATGGACCAAGGATTGAAAATAAGGATCCCAAATTGCATACCTGGTTCTATTTCTAGTTCATTAATAGTGGTTGATACTTAATTCCCATACTCAGATTCCCTACTTATGAGGTGAGGAGAATCATAACTTTCTCTGTCCCCGTGTTCTAAAGTACAATGACAAGTAGGTGGATATAAAAGAATATATTTTTAGTTTCTTTTTAAGTGGCTATTTTTCAAATAAGGTACTGAAAGTGTAGTAATAACAATAGAGACTGACTTCTTTCTGATACAATCAAAATTCACCAATATGAAATAGCCATAAATCTGAATTACAGAACATTTAAACAAAAATAGCAATTTACATGAATCAAGCATCTTCAATAGTATACTGTTGACCAGAAATTGTGAGAAAATAGAATTCCTTAGGAATTTTCTATAACAAATATAAAAATTATGTATAATTATCATAGCTATTGTCTTATACAAAAATATTTATCAAGTATATTTTTATTCCAAATATTAGAACTGCCATCATTATTATATTATAAAGAAATGTTGCTAAAGTATGTTTTTAATCCTAATAAGCTTTTCCTAAGTTATTTTATTATTTTTTTTTACAAAATTTTTTTGTGGGTAAGGGAAGAGTACACTTGAGCCTACCTTATCTAAGCTTTTTGCAAATACTGAATTAGTTAAGTCTGTAATAACTCTTTCTAGATTGCTTATGTTTTTACCAAAATGAAATTGTTTTAAAACAATTTGACTAATATTTGATGAGTTATTACAGATAATATTACTATATTTCAAGTGATTCTTATTTCCTGTGACTAGTAGATTAAAATCCCTACGTACATTTATTTACTCTTTAGCCTATAACTTATTCTTTTCATAAATTTAACTAAAATGTTTGTTCACTATAAACTATTGGACACTTGGACATGAGACTTTTCTTACTGATGCTATTTAAAATATTCATTAACCAATTTGCTACACACAACAAAGCAGGTCACATTGACACCAAAATATATTTATTCTTCTTCACTGGGTGAGCCACTAATCAATGCTCTCCAAGTACAATATTTGTATTCAGAATTCCAAGACTGTCCTTCAGAATGACAGCATCACTCATGGGAACTTAATAAGTATAATATGGTAGGGGAAGATGAAATGATTTATTCTGACAGAAATGTCCAGATATACCTGCAGGATGTGGCACTTGAGAATGCACCCTACTGTGCTGTATAATATTGATGACCCAGGGCCATGCTCTCCTAGATGTAGAAGGTCTGAACAATGCAGTTTCTTTGCTATAAGATTCTCCAAAATTGCTTCATAGAGGCTCTCAGACAATTTCAGAATTCCCACTTTAACTCTTATTAATGTTAAAATAGAACAAACATCTCACTGACTCAAAACACAGTGAAAAGTTTGTACATTTGTTAGAAATCTACAGTCTGATAAAGAAATAGGAATCTGAACTGCTTCTCCATTCTCATGTCCCTGTGGTTCCACAAATTGTGCCTTTTCATCTATTATTAACTAAGAGTTTTTTACCTTTTCTTGCATTTGTAGACCTTTTCATAATCAACTATCCTAAATCCTCAAGAAAATATATTCTTGCCCTTCATGACATAGGGGAAGCTCTAAAAACAAGCAAATGAGTCAGCCTGTATAGAAATGACTACTTATTTATTTAAAAACCCTACATACACATTTTAATTCTGTTTCAAATTTTAAGCATCCAGTTTGCTCCACAGCAAAATTCATATGACTAACATTCTTCTATGTATTTTAATGGTTTCTCTTTAGTTCCTATTTAATTGTGATATGATATTTCACTGGTAAAGTCAACATTCAGATGCCTGAACTAAAGATGGAGTATAGAGTAGGTTTTCCCAGAAAAATTTTTAAATCTTTGAAAAATATTTTCACCTTTTCTTCCCTATGTAAACCCTTAGACTTGACTTTCGATGACAATATAAAGACATAAGCTCTGTTCTACCTGCAACCTTATGGGTCGAAGAAGACAGCTCTTCCTGTGGATGGTTGGAACTCACCTAGAGCAGGACAGAGGATCCTATGCCCATGTTTCTTACCAACCTACCTTCCCTAGTTGGCAGGAGAGAAAATCATGATGGTATGGAGAGTTTTTTGTGGACCTTTTTTTTTTTTCAACTTGAAGAAGTGGAAGTTTTTTTCTCTCTTTTTTTTTAATTTTCAATTTGAAGAATTTTTTCTTTCTTTCCTTCTTTTTCTTTTCTTTCCTTTTTTTTAAAGTCAGGGTCTCCCTCTGTCAACCAGAGCTGGAGTGTGGTGGCACAACCACAGCTGACTACAGCCTCAACCTACTGGGCTCTGTAGATCCTTCTGCCTCAGCTCCTGAATAACTGGGACCACAGGTGCATGCCACCATATCTGACTAATTTTTTAATATTTTTGTAGAGATGAGGTCTTGCTATGTTGCCTCAGCTGGTCTCTAACTCCTAAGCTCAAGCAATGCTCCCACCTCAGCCTTCCAAAGTGCTGGGATTACAGGTGTGAGCCACCATGCCCCACCAACAGTGTTTTGTTTTGTTTTTCTAAAATTATATCATTTTTACTTGTTTAAAATGAAATTTTTAAATAAATTATGCATACAAATGATGGTTATAAGAGTCTGTATATTTGCTGTCATGCTGATTTATTAAAATAGAGACAGCAAATCTAAGTGGATGCCTCCATTTTTGTTGTTGTCTTTCCAAAGACCATAGAGCCCTTAAGTCCAAAGTCATGCTGAGCTCTCATTCCAGTTTAGATTTGCAGCCCTCTCTAAATAGGCTATCTCATTCTCCCTTGAGAAGCTAGCTATATCGTAGAAGAGATGCCTAGTACTAGGGGCTATGAATGTCTCAGCAAATAGGGACACAAGAAACTGCCCTTCTTTCACTGAATTAATATTTTTTGAGTGTCTACTCATATGTATTAAGCACTGGGGATAGAATTTTTTTAATTTTTAAATTTCATTTTTAATGAGATTCTCAGAGAAGATCTCATTGAAATATTACCATTTGAGTGAAAGCTGAAAGAGGTGAGAAGGCCATGTGGTTTTTCTAGGAAAACCCCTTTCAAAGTAGAGAAAACAGCCATTGCCTTGCTACATTGTGGTGTGGCCATCTGCCTTTTGAGTTATAGCTATCGCCATGTTTCCTGGCTTTGGCCCCCTTCCCTGCCTTGGGGAAATGAATCCTCTCTCTCTCTCTCTCTCTCTCTCTCTCTCTCTCTCTCTCTCTCTCTCTCTCTCTGTCTCTTTCTCATTTACCTTTTTTCAATCTAAAAAAAAAGACCAAAGTAGAAAGAACAGTGTATGCAAAACCCTGAGGAGAGAGTATCTCTTCTCTTCTCTGACTGAGGAATCGAGTGAAGTTCATTTGACCAGAACAGAGTGATGAGTGAACAAGGAGCCAAGGAAGAGAGAAAGGAACTAAAAAGTGAAAGAGTAGAGAGAAAAGGACATTGCAAGGGCTTTTTTCTTTTACCCTGAGTGACATGGAAAGTTACTAGAAGATTCTGCATAGCAGTATAGCCTGACATGACTTTCAAGTGGTCAGAAGCCATTTAACAACTCTGGTGAGGACAGACCAAAAGAGGGTCAAGGTCCAAGCAAGAAGAGCGCTTAGGAAGCCATTGCAATCACTGAGGTGAGAAGTAATGGGACTTGGACCAGGACAGTAGCAATGAAGCCTCTGAGAAGTTTCCAAATATGTTTTGAAAGTAGATCCAAGAAGATTTACTGAAAAGATTAAATAACTTTCTGGGCACATGTGGATATCGGACCATTTTTCAGGTTGCTCTACCAGCTGCTACTTGAACTAACAGTTGGCTTAAGCAGGTCATGAGACTACCACATTACGAATCTCAAGCCACAACCTCTAGATCTTTTGAAATGGTATGGAAGCCACTAATTTTAAAGGAAAAATAAAAGAGTGAAAGAAATTAGATACAAAAAGATGACCCTTTCCCTGAAACATGCAAGAAAGTGAAGTTTCCAATCTACTGAGACTGGGACCACCCAGTCATTGAAAGATTCAAGTTTTTTTAAAATGCAGATCTATTCCTAGAATAATACGACACTAAGTGAAAAAAGGAGCCAAACTTTTAAATAATCTGTAAACGCCCTTTTAACGGATTTATTTTATTGGGAACTCAACAGGCATTTTTTTATTGCTTTATTTAATTATTGTTTTACTTTATTTTGTTATAAAGATGTGGGGTGCCAGTCAGGATTAGATACATAAGTAATTGATGTACAGATGAAGCTTGGGCCACCAAGTGGCTGTCACTCCCCCTGGTTGAGGGCCAGGTACGCTTTGTGTTGTTACATGCCCACCCTCCACCCCAACTCCACTGACAGTCTCCTGCGACTGCCAGTCTCTCCCTTATTAATGTTCGGGTCCCACTTATGAATGAGAGCATGTGGTGTTCTTATGCTGTTACTTGCTTTTCTTCTCTGCTCTCTTCTGCCCAAAGACAAAGGGAGTTCACATTAGCTATGCCCAATGGCTCAAATCCTCCTGGAGACTGTTGACTTCCTCTTGACTTTTCCCAGTCCAGATTTCCCCAAGGACAAGGACAATGTCCTCAGAGCCATGAGAATGTTTCTAATTTTTTTTTTTTGTACAACTCCAGCATTTCCCATAACTAGTTCTTTGCCTTGGGCAAGCCACGTTGGCTCATCTTTTTTGTTCACATCAGGAGTTTGATTAAATTGTCACTATGATTCCTCCCAGTTGAAAAACCGCTTTGATTCAACATGGATTAGAATTGGAAGTAGAATTTGCTTGCTCAATTCGGTCACTTAATCTTCAAATCTACTTGTTTATGTTATTTTGTAAAAGATAGGATTAGATTTGTTAACGCTTTTAAATTGGTTTCAAACATAATATATAATATACAATAAACAGTAAAATTCAATACATAATTTATTAAAGCCTATGTTTGAATACTTTCTGAAAATTAATATGGTTTTTCAGGAATAAAATCCAATGAATACATGCTATGAATTCAGCTGCATCACTCTTTTAGAATGACTTCTAAAACCAGGAAAGCCTGCATTGCTCTCCATCGGAATTTCAATGCAATTCCAGTAATCTTGATCTCAACATCTTGAAAACACTGGAGACCTAGAATCCTCTGATCTCAAACACTAGATACTAGTTCCTGGCCCTCGGTTTTAGCTACCTCAAAGAATCTCTAATAATGTCTTAAGTTTCTGAGATAAAATAAAAATGCTGAGAGGATCACATGTAATTCCTCAGAGGCATAGATATTGACCTTTTGCCAGATAAGAATGAGAAAAACAATACAAGAGACTCAGGGACAGGCAAGATACTTCAGACTTCTTCACAGGTAATACCTCTGGACTTCACATGACCTCTTCCATGGATTATTTTCTTCTGTCACTGCTTTCTGCCAGTTCTCGATTACAGCAAAGGAGGAATTTGAAGATTATGAACTGCTTGTGGGCAATGTCTTGTTTATCTCTTTTCTCTTCTGGGACCTTACCTGGTAACTGGCTCCTCCATCTTGGCTTACCTACACAGTCCTGGTTTATACCTGATATCCTAGCATTATGTTAACAGTGACCCTGTCCTTTACTCTTAAAACTGTCTCTGACTGTGTGATAAATCATGTAATCACCTTACTTACAATAAACAAAGTTAAATATCGTTGAATTAAAATTTCAATGAAATGTATATAACCTCCTCTTCCAATTCTGTAAGGTAACCAATCCAGCCGAATGAATTTGAGATACAAGTCACCTTCAGTCAAACTTGAAAAGATTTCAGATTATTTGTGGACAAATAGTCTATTATTAAATATGCCAAATGATTTTCTTTTCTACTCTCCTCTGACCTCATCATATTTCAAGAACCTCTCCAAATGGAATGTTAAGACCTAGTAAATTATGAATTCTACTGAGAGCTATGTTTTACAACTGTATAATCCAGACCCTAAATGCCCTTGCAGAGAATGAAATTAAAATTAATGAATTGCAGAGCAATTGTAAGACAGGACCTTTTGTATTAAGAACAAACTATTCAGTAGCAGCTTTTAATAAGGTAACTATCCATACTACATCCATATGTAGTCTTTGAACATTTGTAGGACTTATATTACTAGGAAAATATAAGAATAGAGATATTTCACCAAAGATCCTAAAAGTTTAATGCAATGATTCCTTCATCTAATTTTTTTTTTTTTTGAGTTGGAGTCTCACTCCCTCTCCCAGGCTAGAGTGCAGGGGCTTGCTTACGACCATTCCCGTGTCGACCCACTGGGCTCCAGCAATCCTTCTGCCTCAGCCTTCCAAGTAGCCGGAACCATAGGCATGCTCTACCATGCCAGCTAATTTTTGGTTTATTGTAGAAACGAGGTCTCACCAAGCTGCCTGGGCTGATCTCGAACCTGTGGGCTCAAGCAATCCACTTGCCTCAGCCTCCCAAAGTGCTGGGATGATAGCCTGAGCCACCAAGCCCGGTCATCCAACATTTTTTATTACTATCACTAGTGCTCTCCAGATTCTATTCTGCTGCTTTTACTGTTGCACACACATCCATAGACACAAGCACACCCATTATTTCATGCATCTATGTACAGAGACACGTATGCCTCTCTACAGTTCATAGAAGACAATAAATAAGATGCAGTATGGTATCACGGAAATATAAGTGATCAAGTAGGACAGCTGTGTTAAATATAGGCTCTACTTACTAGCTGTGTGACATCGGTCCATATTCTGATCACCTATTGCTATATTAGCAATTCACTCCCAAAGGTAGTGAACTGAAACAACAATGATAAAAATTACACCGTTGTTTTATTTTTACCTCACATAGATTTAGAGGTGCCTGGACTTTGCTAGGCAACTCCCACTCAGGGGCCTTTCATGAAATTTCAGTCAGATGATCACTAGGGCTGAGTGATCTTAAAGATATCTCACTCGTGTGTCTGGTGGTCAGTCATGGCTGTCAGCTGGAACTTCTGGGATGACTAGCTGTTAGCAGCTACATGAATCCTTTTCGTGAGCTGCTTGGGCTTTCTCACATCATGGTACTCGGTTCCAAAAGCAACCATCCCAAGAGGACCAGGCGGAAGTTCTATTGGCTGTTATGATCTAGCCTTGGAAGTCACATTGTATCACTTTGTCATTAGTCACTAGGCTGCCTAGAGTCGAGGGGAGGAACCCTGGAGCCCCAAAGTTCAGTAGGGGAATGATCAATGTTACCTGGTAAGAAGAACACGCGGAAAGGAGGATTTTATTGTAGCTGTCTTAGAAAACACAATCTGTACCTAGATTTGCTAATCTTGTTTCTTCATCTGAAAATATGAGTAACTGTACTTATCCCTTAAAGATATTTTGAAGAAATGAGAAAGGTGAAGCCCTCAGCACAGTATGTAGTAAGCATTTGGTAAATGTTAACTATCGTTCATGTAGTTCCTTTGTTAATAAATCCAAAAATTAGAAAATTTCTATTTGGAGCTTGAGAAACAAAGTCCATTTTCAAATTACATGTAAATTTTTTAAATAATACGTATGGTTAACTTGTAAGAAATTAGGAAGAAAAGTTATTGACAAAAATGAATTTAGAAAGTATTGATGTATGTATTCAGATCTGGACTCTTTGCAAATGGATCTGAGATGGTCTTCTAATATAAAAAATGCATATATATGTCGTATATTATGCAATTCATACATATATAATTAACACACATATACTGCACATGTATATATGACTATTACACACATACATACACGCATATGTTTATATTATTTTATGAGAAATAGAACCTAAGGTCACAAAAAAGAAGTAAAAAACAACTTGCAAACACAAGAGCTAATGCAGTTATGGTCATTGAACATAACATTTACTCTGAACTCCTTGGTAATCAGTGGGGGGAATGGAAAATTATTGATTGTGCAATTCCTATTACCAAAAATTAAAAAAAACCATACTGAATATACCAGCTTTCCAAGTCATCCTAATGATCAAGTCATAAAGAAAATTTCAATGTGAGACCTCTGTTGGAAGTCAGTGAATAAAATTTTTTAAGAGGTTTATATCAATTACAGAAACTGTTTAAATATTGTCACACATTGCAGAGTCCCTCAATAAAAGTTGAAGATGTAACTTTACAGTGTATGTCGTGAACCCCATTGTGCAAGTGAAGATGAGCTGAGGGCATCAAATTACCCCACAGGCCACCGGCTGTCGTATAAAATGTGTAAGTGATTCAACAGAAAAGGTGTTCCATAACTAACCTTTTTTCCCTAGAACTTAATACAAAGCAGGTAATTCAGTAGTATACATAATAAGAGCCTCAAATACTAATTTTTGTGTTACTTACTGAATCAGCATCTATATTTTTTTTAAACCAGATGATGAGGTGGCAGGAATGCTGAAAAACTTACAGAAAAAGTATATTCATCTCCCTGTGGAAAGTTATTTATAGACAAAGCTAGAATTTTCCCCACAAAGCAATTTTGTATCTGTCAGGTCAAACATTTATATAATTGCATGAATGTGACCCTAAAGTTGTGTATTATGATGAGAAATGTTTATATTTAGAAATCTTTGAAGGCAGATATTAAAATTCACCCACTTGACCCCTAAAAAACCCCTGTAAAAGATTTAACTCTGAACTATGCAACCATCTGATGTGCCTTACCAGCGTGGGTGAACTGGAAAATATACACCACGTAATTGAATTAGTAGACTTGCTGAATGGAGTACTGTAGAATTAACCAATTTAATTTTGGGTAATGTCTTCCAAAAACATTGATTTTAATTTTGACATGTTTTGTGTCAAGTAACCCATTATTTGTGGCAGCAAATGGATGGCAAAAGTCTTTGTCTTTTCAGGCCATGTCTAGTTTGTAAAAATGATATCATATCATTAGCATAATGGGGAACATTTGCTCTTTACTTATTATAAAATAGCCTTTGTTTAAAACGTGAAAGGAATACAGATGATTAAGGTGTAACCCCAAAGTATGGAGTGATAGAATGCAGCACTTTCTTGGTACTCTTTGAAATGATAAACTATTGTTAGAGCTTTCTTATTTTTTTAATTTAATTGATAAATAAAGATTGTACATGTTCAAGGTGTACAATGTGGTGAGTTGATATACATAACATTCTTAATTTTGGACACAATATTAAAATATAATGTATTTAAAAGTGGTGTTATCTAAGGACATAAGAATAGACCATAGGCTTTATCTGTCTCCAGAAAGTAATGAAAGCAAAGTGAAAGTTATAAAGGAATCATGGGAAAAACACCCCGACTTAACCATTCTCCCTTTGATATGTTGTACATGACATAGGATATATATGTTTTTATATCCATATAATATATCATATAATTTAATATGCAAATATCCAATTCACTAGCACAGTTAATTTGATAATGCCTTCTTGGTTTCATCAAAATGAACCTTGAAAACTCATAAGTGGACCTTGAACAACTGTAGTAATACCACAAGAAAAGGATTGTCAGTAGTAGGAAATTGTCTGAGGAGGATGGGATTGGCAGCAGTGGGATTCTGCAGCGGGGGTGGGAGAACACCTCATCAACAAGAGTACCTGCATAACAAACATTTGTATACCTAACCCTGAATTGTACCCCACATCTTTAAAATAAAAAATTAAAATACAAAACAATAAAACCTGATTTTCTGTCAAGACATCATTAATACACAGTATAGGTTGTTGATTAGTAAAACAAAACAGACATGGACTTAACTGACTCATTGACACACTGTAAAAATATTTTGTGAGAAAATAGATTCATCTGACTTTTCCTCTTGATAAAAAAAACTTGTCTCAAATTTGTTACTATTATAAAATTGTAGGCAGATGTTTCTATAACCATTATAATAGTCAGGTAAGTTTACACTAATTAAAAATACAAGTACTTTTTAGTTTTATGATCTTCATGTATATTCAGAAAACTTGCCTACATTATAGCCATTCCATACTGTGATTCAAATTTAATTTATGAAATAGCCCTGTGGGTTTTTGTGACTCTTTCTAGAAAGGAAGAACTTGCACAAGCATATAGATAGATCTTGGTAGTAATTCAAAAGCTTTTTTGGCTAAAGCTGACCTAATTCTACAATTTAATGTTTGATGCGCTTACAGAGAGAAAGCAGTCAGTTGATGCTATGTCCTGAGCGGTGCTGGGGAACATCATTAACCAAACCAGACCACAGGGCAGCATTCATAGGTTATCCTGAAGAAAGAGACTGTGTTCTTTGTTGTGATCTTTGCAGTGCTTGTGACATATGGACCAGATCTACCAGAGATAGTTGGAGACGGGCGTTGAGGGAAAGGAGCTTTACTTTCCCATGACAGTGGCAAAAGCAGCAAGTATCAAGCAAATGAAAGCAGAAAGCATATCCCTGATGTGGATAGCAGAAGCCACAACACTCCTTAGAAATATCCACAGTACCCAAGAGTGCTGTGTGGTCAGGGCTATGTCTGGGTCAAAAATGAATCCCTAATAGGAGAATAAAATTAACCCAAGCAGAGTGGAATTAAGTTTTCCCTGTATTATAGACCATATCATAAAGGAGAATAAAAAGTAGACTCTAATATCAGACAGAACGAGCCTCTGCCAATTAATAGCTAAGTGATCTTGGCCAAGAATTTAACTTCTCTATTATCAGTTTCCTTTATATAAAATGAAGATGACAAAACTAGCACCATGCCCATAAAGCACTTAATACAATATCTACCATGGATTAGTCAGGCCTTCAATAATTATTTTTTATTATTATCTGTATTATTATTTTTAGACTTGATCAAATTGGATAAGGGGATATATAAAAAGGCCAGATTAAATGATCCTTGTCATTTAATTCAATCTAATTCAGTCTTATTGAGTTTATTCTTTCCTTTATGTGAAAAAAATAGGAAAACAAAAATGCATAAGAACTAGTCTCATAGTTAAAGGGAACTAGACAGGTAAACTAGCAATTTTAATTATTGTAGTTCAACATCCCTGAGGTTAGTGACTGGCTCATTGAACACTTAGTACTTTCAAAAGTACCATGTAGGATTTATTTAATAAATAGTTAAATTAATTAACTCAGGATGGCATGAGCTGTAATTACTGTACAAACAACTAGGGAAAAATAAAGAAAAAAGACAACTCAATATGGAAGCAGCTAGAGAAGGCTTCTAAAATGATCTGAAGCTGACTGGTGGCTCACGCCTGTAATCCCAACATTTTGGGAAATGGAGGCAAGAGAATTGTCTGAGCCCAGGAGTTCAAGACCAGCCTGAGTAGCTTGGTACGACCTCTACTCTACAAAAGATAAATAAATAAATAGATAAATAAATAAATGAGCTTGGCATAGTGGTCCTGTAGTCCCAACTACTTTGAAGGCTGAGGCGGAAGGATTACCTGAGCCCAGCAGGTCAAGGCTGTGGTGACCACGAACGTGACACTGTACTCCAGCCTGGGAGGTAGAGTGGGACTCAGACTCAAAAAAAAAAAAAATGATCAGAAGCTGAAACTGAGGCTTAAAGAAAGATTGGAAGTTGCCAGTGAGTATGGGTCATACAGACTTTCTTAGCACAGGAAATAGCAACTGCCATATATTAAAGGCAAGAAAGAATGTGCTTTATTCCGAGAACTACCAACATTTAGTGTGAGTTGAGTGATGTGAACCCAAGAGAGACAGTGAAGGTCGGTCTGGGAGCATGAGCACTCCTCCCCACCCACTAACCCCATGATTTCTACTCCTCCCTTCCTTTTAGGGTGAAGTTGATTGACAAGACTGAGGAAATCTTTTAGGTTTCCGACTAAAGTGAGAAAGTAAATGTCTAGTAGTCAAATATAGAATTCAAGAGGAAGAGCTAGGTTCTTGCTTTTCTTTTTGAGGGGGTGTAGGATGTTGAGATTAAGGTTTTCCCAGAGCTGCAGGGATGAATTTCCTCACCCATCGAGGAGCCATGATGTACTTCCCTCAAATGAATAGCAGCATTCTACATCTACTCCATTATGGGGAAGGAAGCTGATTTTTATTTACAGCTATAGAAAAAATGATCATGACTAATAAAACCCTACATGAATCATCTTCATTACGTGGAAACCCAGAAGTGGAAGATTACAAAATTTAAATAACCTGCCTCAGAACCGCAGAGTGGAAACAAGGAACACAAATTTGCAGGTGAAAGAAACTAGCTTGCTACTGACCCCACTACTTGTCACCTGGCATGCTGTTCAAGACATCTCTGTATTTAGAGAATCACCTCAGTGTCATTTCCCCACAAAAGAAATTAAATAGTGAGTAATCAAACGTACTTGCTCTCAGTCACTGACATGAGTTTGCAATTACTTCTTGGAATTGAGCTAGCCTCGGTGGGATATAAAAATTAGGCTAATCATAGGGTGAATACTTACTTCATCCTGTGTTTGTTCCTGCTAGGAGCAGAAATTGTCCCCGCAATTGTATGCAAATCCTTTCACCAGAGTCATCAGGAGAAAATTATGTACTGCTACTCTAAAGCAAAGACAAAAGTAATGTTTCAAAATATCACTTTCAAATCAACCAAAATGAATGGTTTTGGCTTTGTGTGTAAAAGCCAGATACAAATTAATATTATTTACAGTACCCAGCTTGGCATGTGAATATAACAAACTGATATTTAATATGTTGTGTAACACTTCTGTGTGTTCTGTTGCGAGTGATTATTTTCATGATTAATTAATGAGATCTCTTGGACTCCAACTTTAACATAGGGTAGAATAAATTAATTGCTCTTTTAAGAGTCAGAATTCTTCCATGTACACCACTGGCTACTTTTCATCCTCAACCAATGAGCCAATGTTTAAGAGCTCGGGATTGGACTTTATGAACCAGAAGTATTCCGATTTTTGTCATTTTGAATGAATTTCTGAAACAAATTTCTCACTTACATTAATTGTGAGTTTTTCTAAGTTTATTTTAACTTTCATTAATGACTCAGGATGGTTGGTATGAATTTTGATAATGAAAACTTGTAGAATAATATCCAGGAATACACGAAGGTAATTCTAAAGGTATTCCTGCTGAGGCAGGTAGATCTCTGGGCTCCTACAACTCATGCCTCCCTCTGTCCAGGTTGAGGGGTTTTTGCATGTTCCTGCCACATTCTTTGAGGGCCTAAATATACACATTAAGCAGTTTTCAGATCATTCTACTGGCCCTTAATATTACTTATTATTCATGCAGAAGTTATCTCTAGGTTGAGCAATAAGATATTGCTGGTATTTAACTATTTTTTATCAAGAAAAAGGGAAGTTTCATGTGACTTCCTCTGATATAATGAAAACTCTTCTGGTCTTACACAGATAAATGCAAAATTAAGGAACCAATACAGAATTTAGAGTAAATCAAGCAACTGACACACTCTCTTTCCTTCTTTTTTTGTTTTTGAATGGCGAGATTTAAGTCTAGGTAAAAGGAGTTGATTGCAATATGCCTGTATTAATTTTGGTAGACTTCTATTTGAATTCCCTGTCTTCCTTCTCTGTTTGCTTTTCTCCATCATTTCCACTATATCAAGCTAATGTCATAAAAGTAGCTTTATAAATCTGTCTCTTCCCTGCTCTGAAGTTTCCAGTGTTTCACTGTTATCCATGGAGTAATTTCTAAACTTTTGATATTTAATTTTTCAAAAATACATATTTGTTGAGTGACTTTTAGATGTCAGGCATTCTTCTAGGCAGAGTGAACCAAACAAAGCCCCTGACTTCACGAACTTACGCTTTAGTGGGGGAAACAAACTAAGTAGGCAAAACAGAGAGCATATTAGGTGGCAGGAAATGCTGAGGATAAAGTAAAAGCAGAGAAAGGGAGAGAGAAATCCCAGGATGAAGGAGTTGAAATTTTAGATCAGATAGCCTAGAGTGGCCTTACTGAAGAGGAAACATTTGAGGGGGTAAAAAAACAACAACCAAAGAGGTTGTACTAGTTTGCATTCCCACCAGCAGTGTAGAAGCATTCCTTTTTCTCCACATCCTCACCAGCATCTGTTGTTGTTTGTTTTATTAATGATGACCGTTCTTACAGGGGCTAGATAGTATCTCAATGTGGTTTTGATTTGCATTTCTGGGAGCCAACTATGTTGCCCATCGAAGCTGGACTTGATAGAAAAAAATGTGTTACATATACACAATGGAATATTATGCAGCCATAAAGGACAAATATATGGACTTTGCAGCAACTTGGATGGATTTGGAGTCGATCATACTCAGTGATTTGTCAGAGAAACAAAGGACAGAATTCCATATGTTCTCATTCATAAGCAGACCTTGAACAATTATAATGCTGTAGGAAAGCAACTGGCATTAGTGGGAAACTGTTGGGGGGCGGGGGTGGGGTTGGCAGTTGAGGGAAACTGCCAGGGGAGGGAGGGGCACACCTCATCAACAAGGGTACCTGCATGATCAATGTTTGTATACCTAACCCTGAATTGTACCCCACATCTTTATAATAAAAATAAAAAAACCTAAAGGGTGACCCATGTAGACTCACCTTGGGAACAACACCGCAGGGCAAAGCCTGAGGCAGAGCACACCTAGCCAGGAGACCAGCTCGCTAGTGTCATTTAAGTGAGAGAGCAGTAGATGGAGTCAGAGATGAGGCACCTTGCAGGCCAGTGTGAGATGCCGTTGGAGAGTTCTGCCCTATAAATGATACATATGATCTGACTTGCTTGAAAAGTTTCATTCTCGAAGGTCTGCTGTGAGTAGTGCGAAGGGGGCAAAGGAAAGGGAAGGAAACCCGTCAACAGGCTAGTGCAATAATTCTTGACAAGAGGCCTGGACCTTGGTGGAGGCAATGGAGGTAGGAAGAAATAGCTAGATTTTTGGATATATTGTGAAGGTAGCTCTGACAGAACATGCTAAAATATGAGATGTGTTTGTGAGAGAAAGCAAGCCACTGTTTGATGATGACTGTGATTTACAAGTCTTCACATCAAAGCCTCCCCCTTCCTCTCTCTGAATGCTCTAGTATGGTGAAAAGTCCCCAAGATGGAGAATGGAAGATCCAAGTTCAGTTCACATCTCTGCCACTTAGTGGAGTTACACTAAAATATAAGTCATATAAATTAGCTTTATCTCTACTTCTTCTCCCATATAATGAGGATAATGCCTACTTCCCAGGTCTGTTATACAGTTCAGCTGTACTGTAACATGCCAGTAAAGCATAATGTGGTTTATGAATTGACTACTCCAGCAGACTACTCTACTATCAACTGTTAATGATATATTAAATATTCTTCTTCAAGTTTCCTGCCTCTTTGTCTTTGCCTTTTGATGTAATAGCCCTTTCCTCCTCACCATCTCTGTCCATCAAATGCTATCTATCCTACAGGGACGATACTATAGTCCAAGTCATTCTCCCCACAGTGAAACAGTCTCTGAAGGGATCTATTCTTTTTCTTAAAATTGTTTTCCCAAAATATTGCATATTGAAATTATGTCTTGCATACTTTATTTTTTTATTCACCACCAAGGGCATCCTGAACCACTAAGTACTTGAATTGCTTAATATGAGACAAAGACATTGTTTAGGTGCCTGTTAATCCACAAATGTATATTTTGGTTCCTTTGTGAGAGTACAGTTCCTTCATTTTATGCAAGTTTGAACTGCAAACTTTATATAGTATGATATAAAAAAGGATAAAATCAGAATTGTACCTTTCATATGATATGATATATAAAATAGCTATTAAAATATGCAAATAGATACCATCTCACTTTATGAACAAAGTAACAACTGTATGGAAATTATGCTAGATATATATTCTGATTAGGAAGTTAGTCTTTTGTTATTGGAGTTTAAAATTATGCAAAACTTTCAAGAATGTCTCACTTAAATAAAAAAAAAAGATTGCCTTATATTGTAAAAAGATATTGATAAAAGTCCATAGTGCTAAGGAGCTAAAAAATTCTGGAAGCAAACTTGAAAAGAGATCCAGTATTAGTAGGGAATATTCAAAATCTAAAGAGATTGTCTCTAGAATAATTGTCTACAGCAAGAGAGAAAAATGGGTTTCTCAAAACTGTCAGAACATATTATACTGCTTTGGTTGTTGGAGGAGGTGGCTGCAAGGATTATTTTCATCAGGAGTCAATAAACATCTGAAATTCATATTTTTAAAATGCTCTTCTAGATTTCAGAAAAACCTAAGAGTGTCATCTGCAAAGAGAATTCAAATGACCACCAGTAGAACAGATGGTGGTCATACTCAAATCTTCTTTCTCTTTATTCCTTATGTTTCATCAATCACTAGATTGATTTATTCTGTCCCCTTGATCTAGAGTCTATTCTCTTTCCTCTGTGTGGTACCAAATCCAGCCCCTATTACCTCTCACTTGGATAACTACAATATGGCCTCCTAAGTGGATTTCCCATTTCTATGTTTTATCCACTTCAGCTATAATGATTCCTCTAAGACACATGCTGTTTTGTCTGTCCTGTAAAACCCCTAAGGAAGTAAAGACTAAATTCCTTAAAATGATAGAGAAGTCTCTTGTGATACACCTCTTGTCTAACTCTCCAGTCTTAGAAACTCTTTCCACAGGCCTCACCAGTTCTACACACACACTCCCTTGTGTCCCTCCAAGCTTTCAAGATACCTGAAGCATTTGAAGCTTCTGAATGCGTCCTGACGTGCAAGAGAAAAAACATACTCATATAGCCTTTTATTTTATTTATTTTTATTTTTATTTTTTTGAGTTGGAGTCTCACTCTGTTGCCCAGGCTGGAGTGCAGTGGCACGCTCATGGCCACCGCAGCCTGGACCTGCTAGACTCAGACATTCCTTCCGCCTCAGCCTTCCAAGTAGCCAGAACTACACGTGTGTGCTACCATGCCCGGCTCATTTTTTTTTATTTATTTATTGTAGAGACAAGGTCTCGCCAAGTTGCCCGGGCTGGTCTGGAACCCGTGGGCTCAGGTAATCCACTCCCCTCAGCCTCCCAAAGTGCTGGGATTACAGACTGAGCCACCGAACCCAGCCTCATATAGTGTTTTAAAGATAGTTTCCTGAAACTTCCACACAACCATTCTGCTTTATAACCTACTGCCCAGAACTTAGTCACAGAGCCATATCTAGCTGAAAGAGAGGTGAGAAAATGTATTTATTCTGACTGTCCATATGTCCAGGTTAAAATTCCACTGCTTTGGATGAAAGGAAGAACTGATGGAGAGAACTCTCAACTTGCAGATTGCAACTCAAGGCTTTAATTTGAAAGATTTAAAGTATCAAATTCCCCTGTAAGGTGTCATCTAGGCTAGGTACGAACACTGAGGGTTTCAGGAGACAATAAATGTTATTTAAAAAATACAAGAGTCCTTAGGGAAAAATCAAGCACCCAAAATGACCACCTTTAAAAATGGTCTTTCTCGGGGAGACACCCCTTATCAACAAGGGTGCCTGAACGAAGCATATTTGTATACCTAACCCTAAACTGTACCCCATGATATCAAAATAAAAAATATTGATGTTGAAAAAAAAAGAAAACAAAAAAAAGGTCTTTCTCTACTTGGATGGATTTAGAATCTATAATATTCAGTGATCTATCAGAGAAACAAATATCTGTGTACCACATATGTTCACTTATAAGCGGACCCTGAACATTGATCATAATACTATAAGAAAGAGATTGACTGTAGTGGAACACTGCCTGGTGGGCACATAACGTCAATAAGCGTACCTGATCTCAAACCAGGTGAAGTGGGGACCAAAGGGAGGCCCAAGCTGTACCTGTACAATGACCACATATGTACCTAAACCCTGAATTGTACTCCACACCTTTAAAATTTTAAAAATGAAAAAAAAAATGGCCATTCTCAACCCGTCTTTGAAGATGGATTTTCTGCTTTTACTCCTAAGTGTAGAAAAGGGAAATCTCAAGACATTCCATCCTATCTGTTTACATGTATCGCTTCAAACTTCAAAAGTGGGAAAAGCTTTGCCTATTTTCAGTATACTCTTTCTGTGGCATAATTAAATGCTATAGTCATAGCTTCAGATAATTTCAACCAAACTACATGTTGGTTACTCTTTCCATGTGCTGAGACCTTGGGGTCCAGACAATGGCCTTTGAGCATTTTATTTCAGTACTAAGCTATTTGGAAAGAATCCAAATTAGATGGTTATTAACTCTGCTCCACAGTTCCAGCATGGTGGCATTAAATGCAGTGAGGATTACAGAATCGTATTCCTCTGTGTGACTCAAGCCAACACACGGTATGAGGTAGACTTCCAGACACGCACGCCTTTCTCCTCAAATCCGTTTGTTTTGGACACTGGCGATTTCGCCAGACCAGAGATGGTGTCGTAGCAGGTACCTCCATAGCAACTTACAGATTAATGAGTGAGGTTTTCATTTAACTACAAGTTACTGCTGTGTCCCCTTATCACTTTCCCTTTTCAAGCCAAACAACCCTCTTCCCCATGGGACAGACTTGTCCTCTCCTTCCCAAACCAGCATCTGTAATCTAGATGTTTCTTTATTCCGTATTCCTTAGAACAGCTTGCCATGCATCTCATTACTTCGTGACCCTGATGATAGTCCTTGATAGTTTCCACGTTCTTACGTCTTCTCATTTTCTCCTCAGTTTCTCACTCTTCTGAAATATGGCTTCTGTATCCAGCATTCTACTGACTCTGTTCATGTGACGTTCTCACTGAAAAGCACAATAGACACTTTTTAGTTCTTACCCAAGTGAAGTTTTTAAATGGCATACGATGAACTCCCTTCTTTTCGAAATTATCTCCTCCCTGGCATGAATGTCTTCTGCCTCCCTTTCTGCTACTCTATGTACAGACAGTTAAATATTTATTGTAAAAGAGAACATCAAATAAATAAGCCAAGTTTGTGTTGTGAGCAGCGACATCTCTCAGGTGGCATTCACCCAAAACAGGTCGTTATCTATGGATGTCGTAAAAGATGTTGATGTGTAAGGATTCGGTAGTGCAGGATTGCTTACGCCACTATGATGCTGTTTAACGTAATTTGTAATATCTTTATGTGAAATAGTAACAAAAATATTTTATGTGTAATTGATTATTCCTTAAAAACTATTAAAAAGTCTTTAATTACTCATTGTAATAAAAGAATTGAAACAAGACAGAACCCTAGGACACAATCTTTGTTGAATGGCAAAGAAAGTTGGTCACCTAAAAACCCCTATTAATCGTAGTCAGAAATAAATGGCATCTGCCCAAGGTATGCTCTCCCTAGTAATCTAAAAAATTATTGTGATTACTTTGAAGTTATTTATAAATGCTCTGTATTTTGCATAATGAACAGTTTGCCTAATTCTCAGTTTTGCTAGATAGTAAATTTCTTGTAAAGATCAGAATCACAACCTGGTTTATCTCAATATACCTTTAAGAATCTTGGATGTACTAGGTTTTCAGTAAATCACATTGAATTAAAATGTTAGACAGCTTTTTAGAGTAGAAGCAAGACAAAATATCCTTTACAGTAGTGAATTTCCTATTAGTCATGTGATATTCACCCATAACTGCAGTATTCATATCTTGGCCAACAATATTGTATTACAGATTTTCCAATAACTAAGAGATACAAATTATAACCAGGTGTAGAAATTGTATAACTTGACTTGTAATTTTCTAGTTTATATAACAACCAAGTTACATAATCATAGATTCAATAACAGTATTTTCTCCTAGTTAAAATATATTCCAAGCTATCTTGGCAAAAAAGAAATGACATACAAATCTTAGTAGCAATGAATAATAAGAAAGCATATTAAAATCAAACACAGCTTATAAAAGAATGTAAGTTTTCAGACAGGCTCTATTACTGCATGTCCTTTGCACTGCCTTGAAAAGATGCCACTTATTTCTGACTATGATTAACAGGGCTTTTTAGGTGACCAACTTTCTTTGCCATTCAACAAAGATTGTGTCCTAGGGTTCTGTCTTATTTCAATTCTAATGTCACTTGTAAATCGGGGGGGAAAAATTAGGTAATGGAATGTTAGATTTGAATTGCAATTTTGTTTTTAGTATGAATTTTTCAATTTCACAGTGTAACTGGGAACATATATAAATTTCATCAGAAAGTGTATGGCTCTACATTCTGTAAAAGTCATGTCAGCAGGAGAATAACATCATGGATGACTAGTACTGATATGAGACCTGACAGCCACGTGATGCCCCAAAAAAGCAGCAACATTTAGAGAATTGTGCCAAGCTGTGAATTGATCTCAGGGAGCAGAAAGACTACCTCCGTGTATGCGGCTGATATTTATTATTTTTTACAGCACTCAATCAAACAAACACAAAGTCTTAGAATTATTTTGGTGTGATTATACACAAAAAGAAGAAAAATGTCAATTGGTATTTTTAAAAGCATTTATTTTAAGTCAAAAAACATGTTCGTAGGTGTCAAAAAAAAAAGTATAAAAGGAACATTGCCTCAGTTACCATGAGAGAGCAAGCCCTGGTACCAGACATAAATGAGGCATGAACAAATATATTAAGGAAGGTTTTATATCATCATGTTACATATGCACTGAATGGGAAACAAGAAAAAGAGTCCTGAGTAGGGGAAAATCTAGGTAAGATTTGAAAAGATAATTACTTGCATGCATTACAAAAGGAAAGACTAAATAGAGCAATAGGTATTCCAGAATAATTATATGGTAATTAACATGCCCTCTTTCTTCCTCTTTGGGGGATTTTTTTATTTTATTTTTTCATTTAGATAAAAATGAATCCCGACTGCCACAGTAATTCATTTGGCAGGATATCAGATAATTTATATTTCAAATATGATCTCATCATCAGTTCCATCTGTTGATATTAAATGAGCAATCAGCAATGTTTGAAACTCTGACATAGAAAACATACCTAAAAAATTAAAAATCCCTGAATTCGTGAGCCTTACGTACCAATCAGAAAACTGAATAAATAGACTCTTAGCATACATGCTTTGTATTTATTTTAAATCCTCACTTTTACTCCACTCAACTCTCTACCCTAATTCCAGGATCGAAGCAAGAAGAAATGATAGGCATCTGCTAAAGAAGAAACTCAAATAAGTATTAGACTTTCCTAAAGAGGACTAGAATATTGTTTTATTTTATTTATGCTAAGCCATAAAGTGAAAAAAAAAAAAAAGCTGGCTAACAAGTTCTGATCCTAACCAGTTCTTCTTTAATGGATATTTAAAAAATCTTTTTTCTTTTCTTCTTTCACATTACAATTAAAAACCAAGTGATAAAAAAAAGGAAGATTTTAAAACCATGTTGTCATGAAGATATACTCCAAGTGTTTAGATAACAAGTTCAAAACCCCTTCCTTGACATAGGTGCTTGGACCAGATGACTTTCCTTCCACATGCAAAGAGATCTAGATCAAAGACAGGGTGGAGACCATCCATTCCATGGGATGGGATGAAAAACACACCCATCCTTATAAACACCCCTACCTCCAGCAATCTTGCACACTCCTTCCCAACCTTCAAAACCCAATTCAAGTTGTTTCTCCTCTGATATTTTTTGTTGTTCTGTCCAGGCAGACTTGACCAAGCCTTCCCTTGGGCCAACACTTTGCTTTGAGTGCTGCTGTCATTACCCTTTTTGAAACTATGTTATTTGCATTTGTTTATTCTACCAGAATGAGTATGAGTACTCAGTGCCTCATCTAGTGGTCATTCAATTCATCCCCATTCTAAACCATCTCCCCACCAAAAGAGGAAGAGTTAAATAATGCATCTCCAGTCTGTAACCATGTATGTCACTTAATGAGGCACTGATAATAAGGGGTCCTCAATAAATGCTGCTGTACTGTTTCTTTTACATCTTCCCTTCCATAGTTGAACCAAAAATGTCCTTAAACCTTGCTCAAGGGAAGAGTCAAATGGCTATTCAAAATGAGGTCTGTTTAGTGAGTAAAATAACAAAAAGGATTTATGAAATTATTGACTACAGGTGGTTACAGATTTGGTTATTTGCATATTTCATTAAAAATATGTCTAGAGCAATGCAATATTCGCTAGTTAAGAGATTTTGAGCCGGGCTCGGTGGCTCAGCCTGTAATCCCGCGCCTTTGGGAGACTGAGGTGAGTGGATTGCCTGAGCCAGCGGGTTCAAGACCCGCCTGGGCAGTGAGACCTCATCTCCGCAATAAATCAAAAAATCACCGGGCGTGGTAGCGCATGCGTGTAATTCCAGCTCCTTGGAAGGCTGAGGCGGAAGGATCGCCAGAGCCCAGCAGGTCGAGGCTGCGGTGGCCGGAAGCGGCCACTGCACTCCAGTCTGGGCGACTGAGTGAGACTCCAACTCAAAAAAGAGAGAGAGAGAGAGAGAGAGATTTTGAGAGCTTACACAGTGTATGGTGTTGTTATTGCATTCAATAAATATTTTAAGAGATTTTGTTGCCTTGAGTAAAAAAAAAAAAAGCAAGAGCAAATAATTCAGATTTAAGTTTCTAAGTATTCAGTAAATTTTGTAACATAAAAGTGTAAAAGTGTTGATGTGGTCTCAGTGCCTGCATAAGTCATTAAAGGACAGCGAAAGCATGTTTTTAATAACTCTTGTTTTTCCTCCAATAGGTTACTCGATACTCCAAGCTATTATGGAAAAAGCAGGACAAAATGGTTGGCATGTCAGCGCTATATGTGTGGAAAATTTCAATGATGTCAGCTATAGGCAACTTCTAGAAGAACTTGATAGAAGACAAGAAAAGAAATTTGTAATAGACTGTGAGATAGAGAGACTTCAAAACATACTAGAACAGGTAAGTTCTAGATTTTATATTATTAACCTAGACCTTATACACAAAAAGATTGAACTTCTATTGACTTGTCCCCATCAATGTCTTCTCTCAAACTTTTAGTCTGTAGAATGAAGTTTGGGAGTTTTCAGTCCATGGTTTATCTCTGGGACCAATCCACAATCTATTATTACCAAAGGTCTTTTTTGTCCTTAGGTGTAAAGCTATGTAGGAGACTATATTTGTCACACTTTCTTAAGACTTGAGCTATCAAAGGATCTTTTGTGTATTGTCAGAGCTCTTGGCCTCCAATTTTCCAAAGTATTAGTTTTCAGGATGACTGCTATCTAAAATATTACAAAGATTTTAAATTTGTGGTATACTTTTTTAACTTTTAGAGAAGTAGCTACATGAGAAATAATGGCATATATTAGTAAAACAATGAAATACAAGAAAATTAAGTAGATTATTGTATGTAGTATATTTTCTGCTAGATTTTACCACCAGAGTTAAGATGATTTTCAACTCTCCTCGACAAGGAAAAATTCTTGAGTAAAGCTTTTAATAAATATTTGTTGATTTGATTTGAAGCAGCCAGGTAAAAATAAAACTGAGTTTTGTCATTGTGTTAAATGATAGGTATATATCATCAGATAATGGATAACATTTGCCTTCTCCCAACCTTGCACATCACAATAAAGCTTTGAACGGTTGTTTGGCCAAAATTACAGGGAATGAATGCCATCTAGTGGTTTTAGAACTGCTTGCTTGCATTTATCTACAACAAGACAAGAGCTACATAATTCTTCATTGGTTAGCTCATTACATGTTGTTTAACTGCATAATCATATAGTTTAATTTGTAGTAGTAAACTTACCAATTTAGAAGTTGAATTATAAAAATAACTTTACTCTTCAACTACAAAAATCAAAACCAAAATATAATTCAGAGATTCAGCCTTATGATCTAAAAGCATGGGACTAAATATCTTAAGTTTCTTTCTTCAACTGTATTAGCATTAGAAAAAAGTTAAAAGTAGGAAAAAAAAGCTTCATTTCTAAAAATGTAGTGTAGTCAGACCATACTGTAAGAGAAAATGACAGGATACCTCCTGTTTCTTGCTATTCCAATAAAACCAAAACACTTGACTGAAGAAATATGTACATGTTATTTGGGGAAATGCTGATTTAAAGTCTATACATCATTTGGGTTTATTTCTGAGGGAATCCAAAACTCATTTAGAGTGTAGTCATTCAAAATTCATGAAACTTTTAGATGGTTACATATGGAATCCAAGAAAAAACTTTCTTAAGCAATGCAGTCACTTTACCTCCATCTCCCATTCCCCTCCCTCTCATTCCTGCCCCTGTGCTGACAGTTTGAGCTGTTTGACCTGAACAACTGGAGCTTTGTAAATAACTCAGGATGAATCCCATAGAGCAGTCAATTCTAAGAACCGTCTGGATTGCCAAGTTCCTGTCAGAGAGTGAGTAAGGCTCAGAAAGACCCTCCACTTAGCACCTGTGCTTAAAAGAGCGCGTCTAGAAGAGGCAATTGAGTACTTGAAGCACTCTGACCCATTTCAGAGGCTTAACTGGTTTCTAAGAAGAAAATCGGCACACCCGGGTACTTTGGATAAACTCTTTGAATAAGGCTTAAATGAGTTCCTGCCAAAAGAACTGGACTTGTTATTTTTTGCCTGTTCAAAGAAACTAGGAAACTTGAGTGTCTACCTTTCCTATTCCTCTTGCTGAATTCTAAAAGGTTTCTTTTCTATCATGGCTACTTAGTAGTAATGAGAATAGTAATAGACCTCTGTCCCTTTAAAATGCCTCTCAGGTATAAATCCCATAAATTGCAGCAAAGTCTTCTGTATTGTGAGAAAATAACGGACTCTTAAATGTCTTGTAAAATTTTCTCCCAAGAAAAGCTGTTTTTTGACTCTAAACATGAATTTTTTTTTACTCTCTGTATTTTAATTCCTTGTAGCTCTAAGCAAAATCGTTTTCAGTGTTTTCTTGGTTTTACTCCTGACTCATCCAAAGACAAGAGCTAATTCAAACTTTGTCAAGAATTTGAACATGTACCTCAATACCCCTGTGTTTCAACATCTTCTTTCATACATTAAGAAAGTATTAGAAAACAATTTCAGAGAATCAACCCAAGTATTTTTTTAACCAAAGTGTTTTTAAAAAAGGTAAAAGATGAAATGTTAAATAATCTCGACCAGATAAATACCCTTGAAAATGTAGTCTCCAGAAGATACTGTCGTTAATACAATGAAGACAGGGAGATGCATTGGTAAATTTCCAGAAGTACGCGCACTTCATATTATGGTAGCATGTTGTCAATAATCACTTTATTGACATTTTAATTTATATCAATTTACAAAAACATAATGGAAATAGCTCACACAGTAGTTTCTCAAAATATGTTAATGGATGACTGTACTTTGGAAGAAGCATTTCATCTTCTGAATATGTTTTTCCTATTATTTTTCTATCATGAACTAATTGGTACTTATAAATGTATTGCTAACTAAAATAGCAATTAGCTACATACTCATTCAAACATTTCAAAGCATGAGCTACAGATCAAGTATTCAAAAATGTAGTTTAAGGTACACCATAAGAAAAAACTGAAAGAGTATATGTAGATATCACTGGCTGAGCTGTTTAAGGCAACAGAAACATAACAAAACTACAAAGTAGGGTTATTGTCACTTTGTATCAACTTCAATCAAACAAATCGTATGATTGGCTCTCTAAATTCTATGAACAATTGACCCCTTCATATGCAGAAAAAAAGTTTGAAAAGAAACTAAAAGTATTTTTAAGTGTTTGCTGAATTTGTGATTAATTATCGATAGAATATTTTCACTTAATATTATGAATTTGACTGAACGATATTATAAATATTATTTTGGACACTGACTTTATTCCTCTCACCTAATTTTCTTCCTGTAAATACTGTTTTGAAGAACAGCTTACAACAGCTTACTATCTCTGGAATCAAATGAACAGTTCTCCTTATCTAAATAAGCAGATCACGGCAGGGACCTTTTATATATTATTGTATTTATACATATATTCATTAATTTTAAATTTTGAATTAATTGCAAAGAGTTCCTAGGGATTCTACCTCATATCTTAACAATTGAATATTGAAATACTAGACTTTGATTCACATGTTTAACCCAGTAGCAAAAAAGAAACAATAAACCTGATCTTAACCATCTTTCTGGCATCAAAAACTACCTGAGCAAAACAGTAAAGCTAATGGTTATCCACACATTTCACTCCACCACGAAAACACTTAAGATTCTGCAACTAGACTCGTGTGTTCCTATTACCAGTGAAACCTTCTTCTTACAAACACTCAACTCTGGTCCTCTGAAACAGAATTGTTACATCAGCAGTGGAATGCTTTTACTCTAGTCTATCTCTTCATTGGTCAGTTGACTTATGTCCCTCAAATTATTACGATAATTTGATGAGAGATGAGTAAGAAATCTTCAATTATTTATTTTTAAAAGTAAATGGAATCTCTTACCACCTGTGATTCTCCTCCTTCTCCCTGAGATGGTCTTGAAAAAACTCTTCCCTCTCTAAAAGTCAATAATGCTATTTCTAGTGAAGTCTTTCTGATATTGTGTTTGATTCTAGGGCAGTATGTAATTTTACACATGGAGTATACTTTGAAAGGAAACATACAATAAGACGTCAGACAGGTGACCTTTTATGTTTATTTATTCATTCTACAAATACTTGCTGAGAGAGAGAGAGAGAGAGAGAGACAGTCACTATGCCCTGAGAAAGATAATGTGCTAAGCAAAACAGATACATTTTCTGCCATAGTTAGTAACTCTTATCAGGTTACCCAAGGTCTAAACCAAAAGCGTTTTCTAAAATCCTACTAAAACATATTATTTCTTTTAGAAATAGAGTACACAGAAAGTGATCAAAGATGCCATATTGCCTTGGGGTTTTGCTATGAATGCTGGTTCTTACTAAATAGATGATGCTAGCAAAGACATTAGATGGAGAACTGGAACTGTACTGGCCTAGAATGCATCATGGATGTATTTCAAGAGTCTAACCAAGTATTTGTCAGGCGAAGATAATAAGAACTGACCTTATAGTATGCAATAGACATTTAACAAAAGAATGGAAAAAAATGACTCTACTACTGGCTCACGGGTCCTTCAAAATGCCTCTTTATCACATCCCTCAGATTTAATTGGCATCTCTTTCAGCAGTATTGCCACTTTCATCATATGAAAGGGAAATTCAGTGTCCCATTATACACAATGTGAATCTCAGATAATTGACAAAACCAGTGACCTTCCCACACTGTTTGCAAATCAATCAAAAAAGCCTAAAAGCCATGATTGACCTCTCAGAGGCTTATGGCATCACCAAAGGAAGCCAATAATCCTACCTCACGGCAAGATCAATTAGAAAAAGAGGAAAATTCCTCACAAATGTAAATATGGCCACTTGTACAGAAGAGGTGAACTTGGACATAAGCCCAGTTACCTTATTCTGAGCTCAAGGCTGCCTACCATGTCTAGTACCACCTACATGAGATATCAGGTCCCAGACAGGAATTTTGGCAAATTGCCAAGTGCATGGCAACACTGAGTAAAAGAGCCTATTTATCTAGAATGATTTGTAAATTTTTACATTCAAACATTGGGAATTATACCCAAATCTAGAACTCTACCAGTTCACCCCTACTCCTCAAAAATCTCTTCAATAAAGCATTAAAATGAGTCAAAGGCTTAAAAATCCTTCTTATATATTATCTCATAACCGGTTGAGCCATTACCAAAATCAAAAAGGATGTTTTAGTTAGTGGTTAATGGTCCATAAAGTCATTTTTTTCACACCAAGACAAAACAAAAACCCTCAAAGCAATAGTATAAAAGCAAAACGAAGCAAAAAGAAAAAAGGAAGTTAACTACAGTTATGAGATGGAATCGTCATTACAAGAGTGATCTGATAATTGAAGATAATAGCTTTGTTATTTGAATAATCTTGAGAAGAATTAAGCAGCATACATTCTGACAGTGGGAATGAGTCAACAGCAGGAGACAGAACTACTCTGAACCTGACACCTCAGGCATTCATTCAATATCTATTCTTCAAGGCACAGCAGGGAGGTACAAAGATAAGCAAATCATGGTTTCTACACTAAGAATGCTTGCTTACAAGCTAGAAACTCAAAAGCATGAGCAAATCGCTACAAGACTATTTGATGGCTTCAGAAATAGAAATATTACAAAATGTATCAAGAAACCAGAATATGGGTAAACTAAGTGTAATCAAGGCAGTCAGAAATGTTTAGCACAGAAAACAAACAGTTAAATCAAAAATGCGCTGGATTTTCTCAGAGAAAAGGAATAAGGCTATTCCAAGACAGAAAGAACTGCAAGGGCAAGAAAGTCTGAAAAAAATTCAGAAGATAGAGATTAGATCTATGTGATGGAGATTGGGTATGGGGTAATAGTAGAAGATGGAACGGAGACATAGTCAAAGACGAAGCTGTAAAGACTAGAAGTAGCAGAACTGTGGATTCCTTAGGTTACACCAGTTTCATTACCCTATTTCCTATTAAAATCTTACCTCCATCAGAGCAAAGTCTATGTTTATCATTTACCCATAAATTCCCTAATGACAGTAGGGGCTCAAAAAAGTTGTTGAATAAACAGAAGTTTAAATGAGCCTCACCTGAAGACACAGACAGAAGATACCTGTCGTATGTGTTTAAGGGAAGAGCACACAGTAGCTTTGAAGTTCCTGAAGGTAAGCCTTCAATTACATGGGAAGCTTTCTGGTCCATCATCTCATCAGCCAAAGATGATAAGAAACATTATGTGTCCTAGAGTTTGTTGTATAGGCTGAAAAACGTACAAGTTTTATTTTCGTATATTAAGTAACAATGAGTGAGATGCCACAGGCTCAGGAACGAGTCAGGCGCTCAAGGAAATGACAACAGCAAAGAAATCGTATTGACAATTTCCTGCACTGCAGTACTGGTAGCGTGTGCCGCTTTTGCTTGATATAAAGCTCCTTCTGCATGTGGAACTTTACTCAGTCGGGATCTACAACAAAGTAAGAAAAAAACTCAAAAGGGATGAGGTGATGCTAAGAAAGTGAGTTTTACTTCTTTAATATTCTGTTTAGCAAAACTGACTGGGATGGGCAAGTCCCGTTAGGATGCACTAGGTTTGCTGTTTTCGTAGAGAACAGAAACACCTTTACAGACCTCAGTCGGGCTAGTGCAAATGGAATCGGCAGGAGTTAGAAAGAGGTGTCTAATTGTCTCCTAGCAACGGTTCCCGTGGTTGCAGCTATACCTCATTTTCTTATAAAGTTAAAAAGAGAAATAAGCAGAAAAGTACAGAAAGCAAAAGATATGTGTTTTTTCAAGGAAGAAGAAAAATATGATTGTCAGAACACAAATGCTTTTGTCTTGGAAAAATTGTGAATTCTATGGTTAGGTTAGGTTCAACTAAATTTGTTTTAGTTGATACTGCAAGAACACTTATTGGAGTAATTTCTGTTGTTTTTGACACAGACATCCAAAACTTCTGCTTCTTTTAAAGATAAAAAAATATATATGCCTGATAATTTTAGGGGTATAAAATGAATTCATTTTTCTAGCCTTAAATTGAAATCAGCTGCATGGACATATCTGTTATGGTTTAGGGAAACGTGGGTAGTAGTCCTCATTAAGTACAAAAGAGAGGATAACTCTTGTAATTTCTTTCAGTAGTAGAATTTTGCATCTACTCTTTAAATGTCTAAAAAGCAGTGAGATTCACAAAAAGGGAAGAAAAAACATTCAATGGTACCTTTCAGGACACTTTTCTGAGTCTTGTAAACATCATAAATATAATTACACTTTTACAAATTATAGAGCACTTATATTAAACATTTCAGTAATAAAGAATACTGCCTGCCAGTAAATGAAGTGATGCATCTTTTTAATCACTTTGATTTAGTCAGAAAGGTAATAGAACAAATATATTCCTAATCCTCCCTTTAACCACATAATCGAATACTACTTTCTTATTGATATAGGTTTCTTTCCAATCTTATATACAATTCATGCTAAGTCAAGATTCGATTATGAAAGGAAATTAAATTGAGTCATTTTTACAAAAAAAAGTTCACATGATTATTGGCAAATGGAAAAATAGAAGAAAGATCAAGATTGGAGATAAAAAAATTTATTTTCTATTTTTAAAGTTTTGTCCCCCAGGGCTACATCCATCAAATGGTTATTATATTCATCCAAAGTCTAGGCTTAAATTGCCCTCTGTATTTGCCTAATGGCCTTCTTTTAAAAACCACCGCACCCGTACGGGGGAGTGGGGGTGGAGATATATAGTACCACCTACATTAGTTATCAGGTCCCAGACAGGAATTTTGGCAAATTGTCAAGTGCATGTTTAGCACAGAAAACAAACATTTAAATCAAAAATGCGCTGGATTTTCTCAGAGAAAAGGAATAAGGCTATTCCAAGACAGAAAGAACTGCAAAGACAAGGAATTCTGAAAAATTGGTCAATCTAGTTTATTCCAGAGAGGTATTTTGTCCTGTCTTTCCTCTCTGTAGTTGTGCCCTTTTTTAAACAAAAGTAATTTTGGAGTTATTCATTTGAACAAATATGAAGAGGTTTATGCAGAAAAGTTTTTACTGTCTAAGAGAGGGTATCTGCTTATATCTGTGTCCTCTCTACAAGGAACCTGAATCTCCATTATCTAACTATTTGAAGCATAGCATATTAAAGCCTAAATAAGCTCAAATGCAAAGAAAACATTCTGCTGAAATAAAAGCAAAGAGAATAACTTGGGGGTTATATATCTGACACGACAATCACAATTTCATATGTTAAATGTAACTTCAAACATGCACATTTTAAGACCCATGACCAAAAAGTTATTAGCAGAAATTATTAAATACTGAAGGAGATGCTATCTCTGAAATATGAAGAAAATGTATTTTATGGTCTAGTTGAGTTATTATTGTGGATAAAGATAATCAACATTGAAGGGAAATAGAAAAATGCTGCTAAAGCAACATTTATGTCGATGTCAAAGCAACATCAAGTTTCAAATGTACATGAGAGTTAAGGATGGAGGTGAGTGAAAGGAAATGCTCTAAGAATGTCCTTAAACAACCTTTTAAAACTGCACTACAGAACTGCATACTCTAGCGCTTGAGACTTCTCTATGCATTAGCATATTGAAGTCTCTAAAAGTTCCTACAGCAAAGAAACCTCTAAACCTTATTTAACCTAGTGTTCCTTGCAAAATTGGCCATAAAACATTTTTTTTTTTGCAGGTACCTCTTTGTATTTTATTTGCCTTGTTACATCCAGGAAAATAAGGGAAAATTTGAATTAAGAAAAGTGAGGAAAGAACTTTTGGATGATAATGTCTCAAAGATGAGCAAAGAAAAGAAATATAAAAGCAGGAGGCTAAGCTGGGGAACATGATACATTAACAGAAGCCTCCAAGAGCCAATGGCTCACATATAGGAGAATTACAGAATCATAAACTCTCAGGTTGACTGGATCTTAGAGGGCATTCATCCTATGAACATCTTCACAAAGTGCTTATACAGTCCTTGGTTGAACAACTGGGTTTTCTCTTGAGCGTACTTGACCTTAAAATTCAGCAAGTGTTCCCTCATAATGATATATCCCTTTGAAGCATATTTAACAGTATGTGATATTTGAAGATGATTCCCAACTATCCTTTTGAGTTTTCTTTATAATCCAAGAATAGAGACTTACTCATTGGTGATATATCCAATTAGCGACATCTCGAAAAGTGAGATATTCTGATTATTTTCTAATTAATAAATTAACTTTATATACAACTATATATGTAATTCTCATTTTTGATGAGTACACCATAAAGCGTTTTTAGTACTGAACTGTATTGTGCATAGTTCAATCTTTAATTGATTAATTTTAGCTTCTTGCACATAAATAGGATTATCTATTGGATTAAGTTGGATTGCATTCATTTAGAATATATACATGAACTATCATCTTAAAAATACGCCTGGTAGAGTACAAGCCACACAAAACTAAATCCAAGTTATTTCACATTTTCTGCTAATTATCTCTATGATGGAGATATGAGTAAATTGAAACCGAGACTTTGGTGCCATAAAGTTCACCTGACAGTTCTTTGTCTGTGTGTCCCTGTCCCAGTCTCATGCAAAATAGAATTAGGAACACCTTCTGTAAACACTTTTATTCAAATAAACAGTTGTTCACGCAGGAGATTATTTACAAATAAATAAATTGTAGCTTTGTTTTATTATGAGAAAGCTGGTTTTTTGTCATAAACAGGTTTGGTACTTATCAAATATCTAACGTGATAGGGAATGTCCATTCTCACAAATATCTGCTGTGTTGTGTCCCCTTATGAAAGACATATTAATATTGGCCAAAAATAAGTCATTGTTCTAAACTGCTATGGTCTAAAGGAGGGAACAGGGTATAGTGGAAGGGATATGGAAACTGTAGTTTAAAAGACCCAGCTGGAGTTCCAACTTTGTCACTTAATGACTGTATTTACTGAATATGCTTGTTTTTAAAAGCAAAGAACTACCTCCTCCACCTACATCTTATGAGAATTGTAGTTCTATTGTTTCTACAAAATGTCTCTTTAATTAAAAAGATCAGGCTTCTAGCTGGTTCTTTCAAGCAATTCTGTGAGCTTCAAATTCATAATTGCAAATGCCATAGAATCCTTTATGCCTCTTTGCAAATATTTTAAATCTCTAAGTTAAAATGCTATTAAATCAAAATGGAGCTCTGCTAAGAGATACTCCTAGTTAACATGACGTGAATCATTATTCAAGCCTTGTGGATGCAGAGTTTTAGAACCACCATGAGAGGCAGAGAGAAGGATATATTCTACAATGTGCTTTTCTGTAGCCATTGACAGTAATACAGTGGGATGAAGAGAAGGAGCAGAGAAGCAGAAATTAAACAGCAGAATTTCAGTACTAGCTTTTCACTCTGTAGTTCTAGGACCCCATTCAAACCATATCTATTGTAGAACTCTCAGTTTGCTAGTGGATAAAATTGAGAAGAGGTGAATTTAAAGTGATCTAAAATCTGTAACCTGAAAGGATGAACCCAGAGGACTTTTTTTTAACATGTGGAATAAAGTCAAAGAAAGAAATAATAACAAACTATTACAAAGAATGGGTATCCGTAAGGCAAAAGAAGAAATCACTCGTTGAAAATATAAAGAATTTATTAAATAAAGACACGAAATCATTGCTATTTTCCTATGAAAAAGAATATACCTTCTTCATTGATTTTAGATACCCAAATAAAAGTATAGTGTTTTCTGCAACTTGAGTCCTTAATTATACCGAGAGATTAGAGCCTCTCAGGTATAACAAAAAGGTGTTACACTACCAAGATGGAAAACTTGGGACAGTTTGCCAACAAAAGTCACTTTCCATCATTAATTCTACTACTACACTGGTGAGTTTTTACCTGGAGACTTCATAGTTTTACTTCCCCCAGAAGCTGACCTTAAGACAAGGATTTTTGTAAACAGTTTATTTGGGAGGTGAAGAAAAGACTGGAAGGGAAGTGGAGAAATACAGTCAATAAAAGGTGCATTTATCAATCAAATTGCCATCTGAGTGACAGGGATTTAATCCCATTTTGAATAAGTGTCAACTCATTACTGGAGGTGACTAGTGTGCGACACACACTTAGGAATCATCTCACTTGTGGGGGCGAGGGAGTTGGAGTATTTATGTGCCAACTTCTGTTATCATAAGCAAGCTGGTGGGAAGGAGGGCATCGATACCCTGGCTCTTCTGACCTCTTTTCCATCCAAGGACAAAGTGAGTTCTAGACACTGGCAATGACCTTGAGGCAAGGCAATTCAATTTCTGGTAGTTGGAAGATGAGACATTATGCATTGCGATGGCAAGGGCAAAGACATACGTGGGACATAGTGTCTATTACAGTGACTGACCAAGGCGACATCGGACTTCATGTCTGTACAAGTTTCTGAAGTCCAAAGAAAGACTTTATCCCAACGTCTTTTACTGGAGGTCTGCCAGACCTTGCAAGGAACTTCCAGTGAGAGAGAGGTCAGTCACTACTTTGAGAGGCAGGCCTTTATAAGCAACTCTCTTTCTCTTTTCCCTTCCTCCAAAAAACAGTTCTTTCTAATTAGGAACTTTTATAATCTTGAACATTTCCAAGTGTAAAAGAAATTTTAAAAATACGAACAGCCGGGCTCGGTGGCTCAGCCTGTAATCCCGCATCTTTGGGAGGCTGAGGTGAGTGGATTGCCTGAGCCCGCGGGTTCGAGACCCGCCTGGGCAGCGAGACCTCATCTCTACAATAAATCAAAAAATCAACCGGGCGTGGTAGCGCGTGCCTGTAATTCCGGCTCCTCGGAAGGCTGAGGCGGAAGGATCGCCGAAGCCCAGCAGGTCGAGGCTGCCGTGGCCGGGAGCGGCCACTGCACTCCAGTCTGGGCGACAGAGTGAGACTCCAACTCAAAAAAAAAAAAAAAAAATGCGAACACACACATGCACACAAATACATATGCGCATACAAACAAAACTCCACATACAAATGTGTATGTACATGTGCGTATTTCTTTCTCTTAAAATATTTGGTAGACGCTCACATTCCCTATCTTCCTCCTAAATCTCTTCCCACACTCAATAGCCTTAGTTATTTGAGGTCTGAAGTACTTTATTTTTCTCACCTCATTTGTACATCGTAGCCTGGAACTATAAAGTCCTGCTGTGAGGGTGTAGTATAAGTCTGTAGCTTGTTTGCAAGGGCTCCTTGCCTTAAATTTTTCTTTTGATGGAACTGAAGTAAAACTAAAGCTTTTATTTTGATCTGCAGTAAAATATTCTGAAGCATTTCAAAAGTCAGTATTCAGGGAACATTTGGGAATTTGGAATTACAATAGAAAAAAACAAAGGATTGGTAAGAGTGACTGCCTTCACACAAGAAATTTCCAACACTTAACAGGATCTTGGCCCTAACACTTCCAAACGTGTTGCACTGTTTTCTCCATATCACTGAGTTATCTGGAACTGGGAGAGGAATTTCCAGCTGACTTATGGGATAAAATTAAAAGAGAAATGAAAATTATTTAGAGTGTACTATTGCATATCTATAGCTAGAAGGCAGTGTTCAATGGAAGGATCTCAGCTTTGTAGTAATAGTTTGAGGTAATAAACAGAAACTTTTTATAGAAGGCCCCCTGAATACTTTATAAATCATTGATAGGCAAAAGATTAACATAAAATCTGATTGTGGATTAAAGGCAAAACTTTCATTTATTTGGAAGACTCAACTTGATCTTAATATACTAATGTTTGTGACATTTATGGCCTCATTAGTTTCTTTATTTCTCCATTCAATCGATTTTTATTTAGTGTCTATTCATTCTTACAACCCCCCTTCTTCTCCCAAGCAAGTGATATCATTCTTGAAACCCACTGCACTCTGCTTTCTTCCCCTGCTCTGTATTTCAGTCATTTCTGTTTGAGTCTCTTCCCCTTATGAGATAATAAACACCCTTGTAACAGCAGCACGGACTGGTTTATCTTTGTAATCCCTGAATCTCCTAATCTTATAGATGGAAAGCTCTCCATTGACATGTGTTAAGCTAAATTGAACTGAAAGGTGAGGTGAAGGTGGAAAGCGTCCAGGATTTATCATTCTCTAACTTCAATCAATGAATAAAGATTCAGAAGCAATATTCATAAAGATTGGCTATGCCATCATTTGTCAATAAAACAATTACAGTGTTTGTCCCTGGCATTTACCCTGTTAAGATATGTAGGCTGATTAATTATTTGACCAACACTACAGATATTTCTAAACAGCTGTTTCTTTCTTTAAAAAAAAAAACAAGGAAAAAAGTAATTAAAGGAATCAGTCACTTCTCTTAAGCATTTTATTCTTGTAAGGATGAGCTCTTTTGAGAGTGTATGATCAATATCACTTGCATATCCTTCTTAATCTGTTCTGCAGAAGTATAAGCAGACACTTGATCATTAGTCTTTGTCTAGTTGTTTCTTCTGTAGTTTTTTTTAAATATAAAAGATGCAGAATGCTCTGGCCCTATATTTTTCTGTCTGTATGAAAAGTCATAATTAATTTTTGCAACCAAGTACTCACTCTAGGCATTGTTTTCCCATGACAACTCAGTCAACCATACTTGAATGAAGGCAGTGCTATTTTATGTTCATATCTTTCATCTCAGACTGTTTCTTTTCCCTATTTATAAAAGAATAGCATCAAATACATAGAGACATAAGGTTTGGTCTGTATCCAAAGTCAAGTCACTCAAATTTTATTTTTTTACATAAGATAGTCTTCACTTTGGTTGAGATTATGAAAGCTACGTAAAATCACAACCATGACATTGTCAGCTTTACACAATCATTTAAAAATACTTAAACAACACTCTATTTACAGGACAGTATTCAATGGAGTGTAAATTAAATTTTTCACAAAGAAACTTCCATCTGGTGATAGATACTTGGCAGGGGGAACAAGATCTGGCTTTAAGCCATGACCATCCTAGGTCGGAATAGTGGGTGAATTCTCTGTTGTGCAAAGGCAGTGAGACCATCACAGCAATTGGTGCAGCATATTTGCATTCTCCCAGCCAAGATCTAGCTCAGCAAAGATGTGCTGTCTCTAGCATCACCAGTCAGGTAAATACAGCTCCCAATTCTTCTCCCTGAGGTCCTCAGCCCCCAGAATGTTGCCACCTGTCGAGCCCTGCAAGGCCTTTTGTGCCAGGATTTTTGTCCCTTCTAATTGCTTGGAGTTTTATAAGTCCTTACCCTTGGAAAATGTATTGTATCAGCTTTCATTTATTATTGCTCATTGCTAGGCAGTCTAGAACTGACAGTGATTTCTTTATGGAAACACCCAACACAGAATTTCTACTGGCTCCACATCCTTTTAACATTTACAAGTGTTTGTACCTTACAGTGAATTTTTTTGTAAAATTGGCACAGATTTTTGACTGCAGTCACAGAGAAATCACAAGCTGAGAGCGTTAAGAAAAGAGGCAGGGTGGGTGTGAGGGCTTAGACACAGTGCAAAGAGGCCTAAATAGCCACACCAGAGAAAGTCATGGTGAATCAGCAAGAGATAAATAATGGATTGCTGAGTGGCAAGACGCCATGCTGGGGCCAAATGGCAAGAATCTGTAGTAGACCCAGTAATAGAGTATACAGTTGCCCGACTGTGTACCACCATCAAGTCCCCCCTGATCAAATTGTCTTTTGCACAAGCTAGACCTGAGATTCCCAGAGAATAAAACAGCTCCAGCCTGCTAGTCCCAGGTTAAATCACGTAGGTCTAGATCACCCAGTAGGGCAACTAATAAAGCTGTTTCATAAACCCAACTTTCTTTACCATCTCATCTGTTTGTTGCTTGTCCTCCTCTTTATGGTGAGATTCTTAAGGGAAGTTCGATTTTAGGTAAATTATGGACTAGATAAACCCGGCCATATAAAACACGGAGAAGTGCAACATAAATTGTTGCAAATGCATGGCTGAACTTCCAAAAAAGTAAAGCAAATCTTTAGGGGCTAAGAATGACAGGCAGTTGTGATGAAGAAAATTGCCACATTGGGTAGTCTGATTGAGGATTTTAATGCACATCCAAGAAGTGAAATTTTGTGTTCAGTTAAGGTAAAAAAATAGACCAAGGTTTAATTTTTTTAAAAATATAAAGCAAGGCTCTCTAAGGGCAACAGCCCAACTAAAGAATAGAGCAAAAGAAAAAAATTGTCACCCATACAGGGAGGGAGTCAGCTAAATGCTTCTGTCATGGCCAGGGCTTGGTGTGGTGAAGGAAATATTTTCTCTGAAAATTTTTCATGACAGCCTTGCTCTTTTAGACAGATTGCAATTTGACTTTATACCACACACTGTGGTCTGGGAATCTAGTAGCTGGAAATTATCATAAAGGAGGCCCCAGGCCAGTGATACCAACACTGCAGTATCTATTAGAGCAACCACAGAACATCATTGAAGGGATATTTTAAGGGATATTGGTTGAGAATTTCCCAGAATTATTGCAGGGCAATCAAGCCTCAAAGTCAAAAAATACAGCAAATCCTAAACATTATAAACAGGAATTAAAAAGTAAAAAGCTAAACTAATTGCACTGACATTTCAGAACTTTAAAGAGAAAAGGTCCTAGATATACTCAAAAGGAAAAGATGAACAGAAATTTTATTTCACCAATAGCCATGTATGCAACACTCTGTTTTCCAACATAATTCATATGCTCTGTTTTAAAAAGGGTTTTCTTGTATTTCGTACATAAGTCACCCAATTACAAGGAATTATTTTTAGAGACTATTAAAATGCTAAAAGCAACTTAATTTTTGTCTTGGATAATGAAAGTACATGAAAATCGTGAATTGCATTGTTGTCACTGAAGATACTGATGAGGTTACAAAGCTACTCATTAGTAACTGCAATTAGATTTTTCTCTTATTGAATGAATTTTCCATTTCAGAATAAGAGTTTTAATTTCTAATGCAGGCATAAAACTGTACTGTAAAAAAATTCCTAGTGTTGCTTTTTCTTGGAATTTTTGAGTTTTTAATTTTCCAAACATTTTTTTAAAAATTAATCTAGCAGAGAGAAAAGCTTCTTGGTCTTTTTCTTATTTTTATAATAAAATATTGCTGTGTCCCTATGCAGATGAGTATTAACTGAGCGTTCTCTGGTGTCAGACATGTCTGAAAACAGAGATTGATCCTTAGAAAAATATTGCTTGATGCTCAGTCTACTCATAGATAATCATTTGTACCCTTTGAAGACACTGAACAGTCTATCTTACATTTCTATAAATTATCAATAAATTAAGTATGTCTACATTCTTTGAACCAAATCACTTGTGTTAATGTATTATCCTGAGAAATAAATATGTTGTTGGTAGGTTCAGAGAATTGTTATTTTCTTTTAAGAGATTATAACATACTAATTTTTATGAATGAGGTATAGTGAAATAAGTCGGTTATGTATAGATATGATTTAAATAAAAGTGGTTTTTTAAGGCATTTTTTTAAAAGCTAGAGTCTCACTTTGTTGCCCAGGCTAGAGTACAGTGGCTACTTATTTGTAATGTGGCTTTAAAAATTCTTCTAGTTAGATTACACAACTTTTAAAAGGAAAAATATATCATTGTCCCATTATAATTTCACATCGAGTTATGCTAGAATGGTTAATATTTTTTTAAATAATCTTTCAATAAAGTTAAATTGATTCTGTCTTGTTTGTTATGTCTTCACAGATCGTAAGTGTTGGAAAGCATGTCAAAGGCTACCATTATATCATTGCAAACTTGGTAAGAACTCTTTATTTTCTACTTTCCATAAGAATTGCTCAAACACTCAGGATTATTTTAACTGTATCTTAAAATAATACTTCAATAAATGGTTAGATGACATTACTTACTAAGTTTTTTATAACATGTGGGATGTTTTATTACAATGACCATTATATTTTTAATATATAATTTAATGTATTTTTATGCAGATCATCTTGATATTTACCAAAGAGACCTTTAAAACTAATTATAATGGCTACTTTGCTATAATAACATGTCAAATTAAATAATGACTTTTTCTCTGTCTGAATGATAAATGCCACTTTCTGTATAAAGACTGCCAATAATGGTTATTATATGAATGATCTAAACTGGTCACCTATATTCTCCAATTTTAAAAATAACAGCATATAATAATTATATAAGCAAGTTTTTTTAATGGGTATAATCCAATTTTTTTCACAATTGTATCAACTTTTCACATATTATATACAGATAGCTAATGAACAGATATATGCGTTTTTGTGATATCCTTGAAGACCTGAGACAAGTCATTTTAGATTTCTTGGCAAAGCTCACTAAATATTTCTTGTCAACCTTGCAGTTTGGGGAAATTGGCTACAGAGAGTGCCTTCCTCTCTGGCTATATTAGAGTGCCATCTACCCTAAGGGTTTGATCCCCAAAGTGATTTAACCTAGAGAAATTGAGAATGTTTTCTCTTTTTTCTATTTCCATCACATTTATTTAATGAATATCTTGTGCTTGAAGCAGGAAAGAAGAAAAAGAGGCAAAAGATATTTAGATCTGCCCATTTTTTCCATGTAGCAAGCAGGCAGACCATTGCACTTTAAGACAAAGCTTTTCAGTCTTTAGTGAACTGGGTCTCCCTGTGAAGCTGAGATAATAAAATACAACATATTGTGAATCCATATTATATTTTGCTTCCTTAGATATAATTTTGTGACTAAGTGGATTATCATGAAGATGCTAAGAAATTTTAACTTGTCTTTTTTTGTTGCTTTTAGTAGTCCTCTAGTTTGGGCATTTTAAAATATTTTTTATAAAATTATAAACCTTAAAGCAAATATATTCTGGTTTTGATCACCATAAGAGAAAGACTTTATATTATGGTATGTCTGTATTTACAATGACATTGTACAATGATATTCTAATTAATTGTTTTTATAGTAACTGGCCTGTCTAAAGGTAGTGAGTTATCTCAATCAATTGTTCATAATCAGTTGCAGATTGAACTCCCATAGTAAGTAGAGGGTTTTGACATCTATTCTCATAAATAATAGAATTTAAGGAGGAAAAAAATCAATATATTATAAATAGACTATCATTCCAGAAATGAACTTCTGACATTGGCAAGGTAAATAAACCAATACAATATGGAGTGAAGGCCAGGTGTGGTGGCTCAGACCTATAATCCTAGCACTTTGAGAGACCGAGGCAAGAGGATTGCTTGAACCCAAGAGCCTAGGCAACATAATGAGACCTCATCTCTACAAAACATCCAAAGGTGGGGGGGAACCAATAGCCAAGCATGTTGGCCCATGCCTATAGTCCCAACTACTAGGGAAGCTGAGGTGGAAGGATTGCATGAGCCCAGAAGGTTGAGGCTGTGGTGATATGTGACCACACCACTGCAGCCTGGATGACAGAGCAAGACTCTAACTCCAAAAAAAAAAAGATGAATGAATTAATATATAACACTTTAATGGCCACTGTAGCCTGTCACAAACAGACCTAGTTGATGACAGCATATTTAAGTTATCTAGAATGCCAACATATAAAGTAGAAAAAACATTTTTGCTTGCAGTAGAGAAGAAAAGCGTCACTTTCACTAAAAATAAGCAAGTGCTTATCTTAGTGATTGATATCTTTGTAACAATGATTAAGCCACTGACTTGCACAAATCTACATTGTAATACAGTATATTAATGTGATTTGTGTTGACTTATTTATTTATCACTAAAGGACTGTTACTTACCACATCAAAGTGGTTTTTGCTTAATTGGACCAAGGCATACGATTCTCAAATGTGAAATCAATCCTGAATCAAAACTAAAAGTTGTATTAACATTAAACTTATAGTTGAAAGACTGTTCCTAAGATAAGGAACAAGATAAGAATGTCCCTCTCCTATTGACCATTGTACTAAAGGGTCCATCATGTACAATTGATTCAGGATTGACTTCACGTTTGAGAATCGTATACCTTGGCCCAATTAAGCAAAAACCACTTTGATGTGGTAAGTAACAGTCCTTTAGTGATAAATAAATAAGTCAACACAAATCACATTAATATACTGTATTACAATGTAAATATACTGCATTACAATTGTAATTACAAAATGTAATATACTGTATTACAATTCCTAAAAGAATCCAAGGAATACCTATATTTAAATTCAGCTTCTCCTAGAGAAGAACCTTAGTTAACCTTGTTTAAATGAGGGAGGTCCTTGACTTCTACAAAAATGCATGCTTGTAAATTCATGATTTAATTTCATGCATCACAGATTGATGTCTGTCTAACTTTATTCTTCACTTTTTGGAAAAAAATGGCTTAGACTTCACACTTTCTACTTTGGTTTTCACCATTGTGACTACAAAATATTTTAAATCTTCTAGAATATTTGTAGCCACCAAGTAACCATAAGAATTGTTATTTTAGCAATCGATTTTCACTAAGACCATTAAATCACCCTTGAAGAGTTGGAGATGTAGCAGCTCCCCCCAGATTGTAAATTGTAATCATAAATTATAAATGAAATTATTTTCTTAATTTACTTTTCAAAAAATTTATTGCTAGTATATAGAAATAAAAAAGATTTTTGTTTATTGACCTTTCATCCTGCAATTCTGCTGACTTCATCAGTTCTACAATTTTTTAAAAAGTCCTTAGAAAATTTTATATACAAAATCTTCCTTCTTTTTAATCTAGAAGACTTTTATTTATTTTTCTTGCCTAATTGTACATGATGGACCCTTTAGTACAATGGTCAATAGGAGAGGGACATTCTTATCTTGTTCCTTATTAGTACCAAGCTCACTGAGGGCAGAAATGACGTCTTTTTTTTTTTAACCTGATAAAAGAAAAGCACCCTTGTTCTTACTCTTTGTTGACATTTTCTAACACCTAGCTTACATCATTATGTTTGTTTTGTTTCTATACTTGCTTTAATTAGTCCTTAAAAATAGATATGTTTATTTTATAGACTGGAAAATAAGGATCCGTGTAATTCACCCAAGATCATACAGATCCTAAGTAACAAAGGCAAGTCTGAAACTCCAGCCTGTCTGATTGCAAAGAATAAATACATCCACAAATAAATAATTTACATGAGGAGTAATGCTACACAAGTGGCAGTAACAGCACCAAGTGACCATTCATTTATGTATTTGCCATACAGCCTAAGGCTCATACCCAAGAGGGATCTAGTCTTGGACACATTGGTTGGTAGTGATATTCACTGCTCCTCCAACAGCCAGATAATTTAAATATGGCCACCAATGGCAAATGTCAACAGGAAGCTGTTGGTGTTGGTTCCACATGCAAGGCAAATTCTTCAAATCTGGCTCTAATGTAGATTTTTAATTTTGAAAAATATATTCAGTTTACATATGAGAAAACATCTAGCTCTATCATAAAGAAGTATAAAATTATAAATGTCCAGGACGTATAATTAAAGATGAACTGGATCTATTCCTTACCTATCTCCCATCACACCACACCCCCTCCACACACACACTCACACCATTCATGCTTCATTCAGAAGGCAAAGAAATTATGATGCAGAGAGCAAGGTGACTTGTTTACATTCAGGTGTCTGGTGAGTTTCAGAATGAGTACTTGGCATGGTTCCCAAAATTTGCATTCTAGCATGTTTTTATTCAGGGACAATGATCCCTATTAAGATTTCACCAACTTGGTGACATTGTTTTACTTTTTTCTTGGGGCTTCCTCTGCTTTTCCATTTTTCTCCATTGAGCATGTCTGACTCTACTATTTATCTGTGTGTGCACGAGAAATGCATACTTTAAAGGAAGGCTCACACACTGTGGGTGGGAATGTAAGTTAGTACAACCTCTATGGAAAACAGTATGGAGATTTCCCAAAGAGTTAAAAATAGAACTACCATTCTCTACCCAAAGAAAATGAAATCATTATATAAAATAGACACCTGCACTCATATGTTTATAGTAGTGCTCCTCATAATAATAAAATCATGGAATCAACCTAAGTGCCCATCAACCAATGATTAGATAGAGAAAATGTGGCGTATACACATCATGCAATACTACACAGCCATAAAAAAGAATAAAATGATGTATTTTGCAGCAACGTGGATAGAGCTGGAGGCCAACATCCTAAGTGAAGTAATTCAGAAACAGAAAAGCAAATACGCACTTAGAATTGAGAGCTAAACAATGATTACACATGGACATACAGAGGGAAATAATAGACACTGGGGACTCCAAAAAGAGACAGCATAAAGGGGAGTGAGAGTTGAAAAATTCCCTGTTGGGTACAATGTTCACTATTTGGGTGATGGGTGCACTAGAAGCCCAAACCTCACCATTACGTAAAATATTCATGCAGCAAACCTGCACGTGTAGTTTTATGTACATATTTTTTTAATGCAAGTGCGTACCTTAAGTCAATTTGTTAACAAATTAGTTTTTAATAGATGGTAAGAAGAGATTTTCCCCATTCTACTTGCCATTTCTTCTGCTAACTGCACCAGAGCTGTCTCAATATGATTTAGTCAACTTATGAACCTGAAATGCAAAACAGCATAAATGTTATCTTAATCAGACAAAACTTAAAGAATAAGTATTTATTAAACAATGATGTTGTGATAGATTTACCAATCTACATCGTCATCAGGATATCTGATACCTGTAACTTTAAACACTTTATTGTCCCCCAGAGGATGTATGGACTGAAAATAGACATTAAAAGGAAAACTTAGTTGGAAGTTAATCTGAGAGGGGTCATTAACTACTGTGAAATTCAAGCAACATTGTAGCCCATCTTCACAAATAGTAAACCTCACCCCAGATTTCCTCCTGCCCTCAGAGACATTATTTACTTAGTTACTAAACCCCTGATTTTTCTAGCTGACTGAGGAGTAACCATTTTTATTACAATTTTGCCCTAAAACCTTCAAAGTTTCCAAATATTCTTTGGATTTTATTGAAATGTAAATGGCCACCAAAGTAACTGTTCCTAAGGAAACCGCTTCACAGTGTAGATTCTATCCATTTTATGTATCAAATTATAAGAAAACATATAAAAAGAAAAATATTACCTGTACTCAAATAGACATAGCTAAAATTAACTGAGCCATCCACCATTCATTCAAGTCATAACTAAAAGAGGTTTATAATGACATGGTAGTTTTTTCCTTTTCTTTCAACATAGCAAAAAGACACAATCAGAGAAATGTGGAATGCTGTTTACTGGCTAGACTTCACATTGCATGGTTTTCCTGAAGGCTGCGGCTTTGCTTGTTTATCTCGCAGCTGTGGATATGCTATGAAGGAAGGCTTGGCGGACCTTCAATTTCAGCCATGACTGAAAGAACATAATAATGTCATCAATTAGCAACTAATGCAGTAGTTGAATTACTGTGGCTTTTAGAAAACATTGGAATTATTTGCCTGCCTGTGGGTCTGCCCTATCCCTCTGATAGAAGCAAACAAATGTTCAACTGACATTTTACTAGCTGGCGATTGATGGGCAGTGTTTTTCCCATTTCAGAAACATAGATTTGCTTTCTGATGTCTTGTTTCTTTATCAATGAAATGAGAATGTTACTGATGAGCCGTCAACTTAGCTGGCACATTAATAGGCATAAATATATGTTGAGTGAGTTAATTAATAATAGAGATCATTTATTGAACTCAAGCCAGCTGTACTAGATACTGTAGCATTATCATTCTCATTTTTGCATGTGGGAAACAGGGTTAGAAAGTAACAGAGGTGGGTTTTGAAGTCTAGTTTTTTGTACATGGTATCACCTTGCCTTTCCTATGGATACTATGATAATTTATAGCATTTAAACCACACATCTTTGTGTGGGAGTGTGCAAGAGCATAAAGTGGCAAAGACCAACTCAAGAGGCAGTGTATATGGCTGGAATCTTGGTTGTACCCTGCATTTGCTGGATGACCTTGAATCATTTTGCTTCACTTCACTGAGCCTCAGTTTTCTAATCTGTAGGATAAGGCTAATGATAGGATCTATGCCATATTCTTGTTGTGAGGACTAAACTAGATAGTGCCTGGAACATAATAAGCTCGGAATCCATATTATTATTTATTATTAGCTCATATACCTTGACCTCTTGACAGAAATTTTACTCAGTTGCCAGTAGACTTGTCTGTTTTTTCTTAGATAATCAAATAGCAGTGGGAGGAGAAGGAGAAAGAGAAGAAAGGAAGGAAGGGATAGAGGAAGGGAGGGAGAGGGAGAGAAGGGGGGAAGGGAGAGAGAGAGAGAGAGTTCCAAAGATGGACAAGGCGCTTTAGATAGACAGGCAACTCCAAGTTATCGTTGCTTCCTGCTATACATTTTACTCCCACAAAGAAAGAATAGACAAACTTTTTATCTCAGTTCCCTCAGCAAAATTAAAATATATTCACATTATCAAAAGAAATTTTATCAATTACCAAGCGAAAACAGAAAGCAATAGAGATACTAGAGACTCATGTATGTGTGTGTGTGTATAATTTACTTTTCTCTGAGCTAATAACATTGGTTTTATGGATTCACCCCCTCAATATACTTTTTGTTCTCTTCTTGCAATTGTTTGTTTTATACTTTGTAATGAGTGTGCATTCTTTTATAAAAGCACTTTAAATGGTGGGGAGGGAAGGGGCAAATATAAAGCAAACATGATAGGTATATAGATAGATACATGAATAGATAATGGAAAATACTTAATAGTTAGAGCTAGATAGCATGACTGATAGATTGGTAGAAAGTAAGAATATAAATGCCTTTTCAGAAATTTTGAAACCCGGAGAGCTACCTCTAGGCCAAAAGAGACAGTGCTGTTTCCTCCCAGCTTCTTCATTCCACTGGGTGGATGGTATCCTTTTGTCCCACCGACAGGAATCCCCGAATGGCCTATCTTGCTTTCTTCTCTTGTACTACCATTTCTCGGAACTCTGAGTACTTCGGTCACTAACATCATCCAAGCTTTTATCCTCTCTGGCTCAGATCGCAAGCTCTGCCTTCTTTTAGACTACTTTGTAATTAAACCAAAATCCCTTAAAATGATCTCGTCCATCCCAGACTCAGAAAGCCATCATATCTTGATATTATCTTCATCTAATTCACATTTGTTTATCTCTACATCAGAGGGCAGCTGTATTTGCAACAGGAGACTTTTTAATGCTATCGTATGCATCATCTTCTGTGTCCCCCTTCAAGCTTCAAAAGTGACATTCAGAGTGTTCAATAAATCCTTCAGTTGAACTGAACACTTGTATCTATGTCTCATGTGTTCAATTTTGAATCACATAATTTAACAGCTAAATTGACATAACTAGATTTTCCAACTTTTTTAGCCATTGCTTTTATTTAAAACCCATTTTTATGCTCATATTGGTCATAATTTTTGTTGCTGTTGAAGAGTTGAGGTGTGTAATAACCAAATTTAACAATCTTTAATATTAATTTTTTAGGGATTCAAGGATATTTCTCTTGAGAGGTTTATACACGGTGGAGCCAATGTTACAGGATTCCAGTTGGTAGATTTTAATACACCTATGGTAACCAAACTAATGGATCGCTGGAAGAAACTAGACCAGAGGGAGTATCCAGGATCTGAGACTCCTCCAAAGGTATTTGTTGGTTTTACCTAATGTATTGCTGACATTTTTGAATGATAACATAAAAAGTTCGCTATGCAGTTCTTCCATTAACATTTTGTCATAGAGTGGTATAGGAAAGAAGCATTTTGTCATTATAACTGCACTGCACAAGCATTTAATAATTCCTAAATTTCTATATTTAAGAGTAAAGTTGTTAGACATTAGATGAAGCAGTTTGCTACTATCATCGCAGTATGAATTTCCTTGAAGAAATTGCATGGGTTTTTATCATTTTGTTAATTAAATATTTTAAATATCAGAGATCATCAGTGACTTTTCCACCCACACAAAACTATATTTGCAAAGTGATGTATAATACGTAAGTAAACTAAGATATTGGTAAAAATGCAAAATGTACAAGCTTCTGGAAATTTTATCTTTCAAATTAACAGTAAAAGGTCAAGTTGCTTGATTATTTTCTCACTGACATTGTAAAAATGTTATTAATATTTGCCCCCCAAAAGCTGGTACATTTCTGATTGTAAGCACAGTTTTTTTTTGTTTGTTTGTTTGTTTTGCTTTTTTTTTTTTTTTTTGCTTTTTTCTTACCCGAGTAGATAAATGAATTCCTTAAACAGCATGGAAATGGCAGTGTACTGTTTTTTAAAGTCCAGCTTACTGACTTTGAGCTTCAGCCCAATAAGGCATCACCATCATCATCATTTCCTAATCTCTCACTGACAGGATGTCTCATGAACGTCAGTAAATGAGTGTTAATACATAATTGGGAAATTCAAGGCTAGAAAAACTCTGATTTAGGGTTGGAGTGTTTCAGCTCTTTCATTCCCTTCCATTTCACTTTATACATAGCCAGTATGAAAAGTGATCATTATAACTCTTTCATACTGGCTATGTTAATTTCCCCTCTGTGATACTGGAATTTGGCTAGCTAGTCATACCATCTTCATTCACCTATAGAATCATGAGATTCCAAAACAGAGCATTATTAGCTGCCCATTATGTGCTATGCACTATAGTCCAACCCTCAGATTTTATAGATGAAATTCATGCAGGATATTACATTGATCCAAAGACAGCCAGTCAATGTATTGAATTAATATCTTGCATGAACTCATCTGTAAAATCAGAAGGTGCTTATATATATTGATATGAATATTATTCATCATATGAATAATGCAATGATTCAGAATATGAATAATAATATAAGAATTCATATAATTCTCTTATCATTCACAGCTCTTGGCCTGATGCTAGGTATTTGGCAGCTATTTAATAAATATATACAATATAATCAGTTCTCATTATTTACAGTAGTTATGGTCAATAAAGTCTTTTCAAATGGTGAATGTTGAGCCATTGCTCTCAGGGGAAATACAGGGTTAAGTTCTATAAGCCTCTGGATACAATATTTTTGTCAACCACTCAGTACATAACCTTGTTTTATGTGCATTTCTGTTTAAAGAAACTTTATTTAATATATTGTTGATTCATTGAGCTCATGGCCAACAGCACTCATGCCGAATAAAGCTATGCCAATAACTCATGCCTGAATGAGACTTATTTAACTTGTGTATTTTCTTCACAAGGCCCATCACAGCCTTCTTGCACTCAGAAACACTAGACAACACTTCAACACTATGCTTTGGGACCATTTTAAACAGTGAAATCATCAGCAAAAAGCACTAAAACTGCGGAAAACACGGCACTAAATAGAACACAAAAAGGGCACTTTTTTACAGTATGAGAGCAAACAAGAAAACAGAGTATCTCTTTGTTCAGCCACAGCTGGGACCTTGCGTATAGAGTGACTCAAATTTTTCACTGCAATAGACATGCCCACAAATAACTATGAAAGTGCCACGAGTATTGACTTGAGGGTCACAAATAAAACTTGCCATGTCAGAAAATTCAAAATATAGAATCCATAAATAACGAGGATGGATTGTGCTCATTTAACTCATACCTTAATCAGTATTTCAACCAAAAATAAAAGTATGATTTCTGATCAGGGTGTCACGTACCTGCACTGAAACAAATAGACAAAAACACTAGCAAAAAATAATCTTCTGGAATAAAAGTCTTCCCTTCTTCCTTGACTAGGCCAAACAAGCCTTTCTTTCTTTTTTTTTATTTTTATTTTTTTGAGTTGGAGTCTCACTCTGCCACCCAGACTGGAGTGCAGTGGCTGCTCCCGACCACCGCCGCCTCGACCTGCTGGGCTCCGGCGATCCTTCCGCCTCAGCCTTCCGAGGAACCGGAATTACAGGCATGCACTACCACGCCCGGCTGATTTTTTGATTTATTGTAGAGATGAGGTCTCACTGCCCAGGCGGGTCTCGAACCCGCGGGCCAAACAATGGCATGACCCTCTGCTCCCCTTCCCACCCTCCAGTCAAACAGAACTGCCCTACGTCCTTCCACTCATCAGTCCTTGGTCATTTGTTTCTACCTCTAAAGTCCTGCACCTTCAGATCTGCTCAAATCCAACCATCTTCCAAGACCTTATCTCAAACACCACATCCTCTGTGAAATCTTTTCTTGTTTGCTTTTTCTCCCTCAGACTCTCCATCATACTTGTTTAGGTAATCCTCATCAAGGATTTAACGGGATTATTTGCATTATTACCGTTTCACTCCTATGAACACCTCTGGGGCAGTAACCATCAATTACTCATCTTTGTGGTTCTTGTCATTCCTAGCCAGCGTGTAATACATTTTTCAAAGAGCTCTCAGCTATGATATGAAATTTTATTCTCATAATGAGCACAGGAGATAATCATCATTACCTTGTTGTATCTGGTTTTGCTCTGTTTTGTGCGCCATAACTGATGACGGCGCTCCACACTCCTATAAACCTACGAGTGGCAGAGCTAGAATTCATCCCAGTCCTTTCTTTTCCAAGCCCAGACTTTCTCTACTGCACTATGATTCTGCCCATCTCTATCCTGTTATCCACAGCCCTTAGTAAACAGAACTCATTCCACCCTTCTGATCACTGGTCAGAACAGTCAATTACTCTAGCTCACTGTTTACCCAGCCCCAAAATGAAATGTTTGCTTAATAAGAGTCTTCTAGATGCCTTCTCCAAGTTGTCTGCGCATAAATAGGATTCCCTATTTATGCTCAAGCTCAATAAGACACACAGAAAAGAATTACATCTCTTGAAAAAGTAAAACCGATTTTAACCCCATCTCAAGACTCTATGACCTGACAGATTCCAGGCCTTTGCTGCTCCAGTGGAAGGCATCCTTTGCTCTGCATAGCACTGTGTGATACCTGTTCTTTCTTCTACTTCACTTATTTCACCAAAATGGGTGAACTTTTTACAACACAGCCAGTGAATTTGCTTTTCAGTGTCATCTCTTCTCAGCTTTTTATTTCCCTGTTGAAAAAGCCACAATATTTTTCTTTTTCCCTTCTTTGCTCCTGAAATACTAGCACTGTATTTTTCTCACAGCCTTTGTATCTATAGCAAGCTTCATGTTATTCCTTGCTTTTATTTTCTTGCCTTTTGAAAAAGATGATTCGGACTGGGCTCGGTGGCTCAACCTGTCATCCCAACAGTTTGGGAAGCTGAAGTGAGTAGATTGCCTGAGCCCAGAGGCTTGAGACCAGCCCAGGCAACTTGGGGAGGTCTCGTCTCTACAATAAATCAAAAATGAAACAGGGGTGGTAGCACACACCTGTAGTTCTGGCTATTTGGAAGACTGAGGTGGAAGGATCGTGGAGCCCAGCAGGTCGACACTGGGGTAATCGTGAGCATGCCACAGCACTCCAGCCTGAGCAATGGAATGAGACTCCAACTCAAAAAAAAAAAGAAAAAGAAAAAGATGATTGGATGGATTTCTCTACTCAAAGACCCATGCATCCAGTCAGGCAGAGGAGGAAGTACAATCATTTTTGATGTAACACTTGACCACTTGAATTTTTCTCAACTACTTCAAATTTATCATGTCCTGTTTCTTGCAGGAAATCTCTTAATTTACATGTTCTTATAAATCCTTCTAATGCAAGCTTTTTAATCACATCCTATGCTATTGAACAGTTCTTTGCTAGAATTAATATTCCTTATTTTATCCCAAGCTTTACTTTCCATCTTCCTTGGAATGCTGGCTGCTATGTTTAGTAGTTATTTTGTCTATGTTTATGGAATTTCAAAAGATTTTTCTTCATTTCAAAGCAGAAAGAAATCAAGGAGATCATCTGGTCCATTTCTAAAGTACACACCTACTGCTCGTACTAGCACAAAATATGTTAATCATATGGAATGACCATATGGAATTTCTGAAGGAGATAATGTAATTTTTATCATGATTGGTAGTTAATACACTGTCATGCTTCAAGAAAATGGTACCCTATTTCCGTGTGTTTAGTAATTCTCTCATCAAACGCTACCAAAAGTGATCTGTTCTTTTTATTTTTACCTTTTAAAAAAGCTAGATTTTCATATCATTTCTCACTTACCCCCCTAATCTTAACCTTTTTCTGGGGGCTTACTCTTTTCTCAAAGAGAAGCATGGTGTGACTATCAGAAAGCAAATGTTCTACACTTCATATCTCCACTTTGATTCTAGGGTATGCTGGAAACTTAAGGAAATGACTTAACCTTCCTGAGCAACCTCATTGGATATAACAACACTCATTCCTTAGCACAGTGACTGATACCGACACAGTTGCTGAATGAGTAGATGTTATTTCTGGCATCACATTTCGGAATAACAATAAACCATTCCACTCATTCTTCTGGGAGACTGAACAAAGATACATGTCAATAAACATATTAAATCCTGGGGAACACTGTTAGGCATTTTGGAGAAAGAAAAGATTAAGACAACTCAGACTTCCTGAGGCTCAACCATGGCAACACACTACAAGGCAGATTGTAACAACACAGCACTTAGCTTTTTAATACTTTAGCTGTTTGTACTTGGACACAATGGGAAGACCTCACCTAAAGGTCTTTCTGCTCCCAACTAAGGGATAACTGTGTGTCAGAATTTCTATTTTACAGAGTGGGTTATTTTCTTTTTAAGTCAGAATGATAAGATTTGTCATATAGTCTTTGCATTAAAGTGAAGATAGAAACTAGAAATAGAATGGTACTTTGTGTCATAAGTCCACAGAGATCACAAGACATCCCTGATGCTTGATAAGATTTTAACATTTATTATTATAATTGCTTTCATTTGGTTAGTATACTTCTGCTCTGACTTATGATGGAGTTCTTGTGATGGCTGAAACTTTTCGAAATCTTAGAAGGCAGAAAATTGATATCTCAAGGAGAGGAAATGCTGGCGACTGTCTAGCCAATCCTGCCGCTCCGTGGGGCCAGGGAATTGACATGGAAAGGACGCTCAAGCAGGTAACTCACAATTTGACTGAAGTTCAATTATTGTGTGGTCTTGCATAAGTAGAATGTTTAGAAAAATAGACTAATTTATTTGGGCATAAATACATATTATAATTGCCATTTTAATGTACCAAGCCAGCACCATCTTTGACACATTTCCAGGTACAATATAGGGCAGAATTTTGCTGTTTATATGTTATGCTTAGTCAGGAAGCTAAGTTTTGCTGCAGTAATAAACAACCAAAATCCCGGTGGCTTAAAACCACAAAGAAGCTGTGCTCACTCAAAATTCACCCACTACATTAGCAGGTGCATTTTTGAGACATTTATGGGTAGGATGCAGGGTGGACTCTTGCTGTTTATATTTTATGTGTAGTCAGGATAAGCCAAATTATGCCGCAGTAATAAAAAAAACCAAAATCCCAGTGGCTTACAACAAAGAATTTGTGCTCACTCAGACTCTACTCACTAGATTAGCAAGTGCATTTTTGAGACATTTCTAGGTAGAATACAGGGTAGACTCTTGCTGTTTATATTTTATGCATAGTCAGGATAAGCCAAGCTTTGTTGCAGTAGTAAACCACCAAATCTTGGTGGCTTAAAACTCTGAAGAAGCTGTGCTCACACAGACTCTACCCACTAGATTAGCAGGTGCACTCAGCTCCTTGGAATCATTTGAGGACCCAGGCTGGAAGAACAGCTACCAGCTTGAGTGTGACAAAGGAAAACAGATTGTTGTGGGGAGGTTTTGAATCATCAATTAAATATGTGGCTCAACAATGGCGCTTGTCACATCTAATTACAACTGATATGTCAGCAAAAGTATCACAGGCTTAGTTAGCCACAAGTGGTTAAGGGAATCCAAGCCTACCTTGAACCCAAGGAAGAACTAGAAGTACTTGGCAAACATAACTAAAGACTACCTCAGTAAATTGTTAAATTGCCATGTAAACTTGGATCAAATAATCGGTTTATTTTAGTCTTTTATAGTTACACTAGCACTACTTTTCAAATAATTAAGATTATATGTATTTAATGTTACACTTTGAATGTTTTGAAATGTCGTGGGTCCAAAGTATAAGTAATTAAAAGCAAATTGGTGAAAAAATATACTTGAATTTTTTCAAAAATATGTTTGTATGTTTTCACTTCTTATAGCTAAATCTTCATATTAGCTAGGTAAAAATATGATCTCTCACGGGTATCAGGGCTACTTAATTCATTATGTGGATATACAGATAAAGCTGAAAAGGAACCAAACCGTTCCCATAAAAATATTTTATAATTGAGAACGAATTCTGTTATAGTGAAAACTTTATAATATTAAAACAAATAAAGCATCGTCATCTTCCAGGTATGTAGCAGAATTGCATACACATCCTTTTGATATTCCTCTTTCAGATTCTATCCCCATAGCTCAAATGCTCGACGGCATTTCAGTAAGTTGTTGATAGTTCTACCTCCTTGTGTAGTCGTAAACCTAGCAGATGAAGTTGAGATGTCTGTAAGTGAAATGATAAATGAATACATGTGTGCGTTTCCCTTTTCACTCAGGTTCGAATTCAAGGGTTGACAGGGAACGTTCAATTTGACCACTATGGACGCAGAGTCAATTACACAATGGATGTGTTTGAACTAAAGAGCACAGGACCTAGAAAGGTGAGACACAATCACACTGGGGGGGAAAAAAAAGGAAAAGCCTCTGTTTTCTTTCTTTGCATTTGATACTCATCAAGGCATATAGGAGAAAGATAGCTGGATGGTCTACATTTTTAAAAAATATGTGAGTACTTACAAATCTGTATGTAGTACTTCCTTGATAGCCTATGTTGAAATAAATTCTTGTCATATGATTGATATTCAATGGTGTACCCAAGCTGAAGTAAACTAATGTATATACTGTTTATGTCCTTTATCCAAAATTGAAACACTATTTGGAAGGGGAGGCTTAGCATGAAGAATCCCACAAAACAGCATTGACTCTGCAGGACAGAACACAATGGAGTCAAGAGACATATGCATCTCATGTAGTCATTTATGAAATCATTAGAGAGAGTACAAAGCAAACTACTTCAAGTGGATGGGTATATTTAGAACAGGCTGGATATTCTTGAAGTAAGCAAGTAGACAGATTCAAATGAGAAAAAGAGAAAGGAGATAGAAGAGTATTAAAACTATTGTTAGGCTTCAGAGGGAGAGAAACACCTAAGTTGTTCAAATGCCAGATTCTTGGATTTGAGAAAGTAACTTCCCTGGGCTTAAGAAGTGACTAAGTGAGCTGGGCTTGGTGATTCAGCCAGTAATCCTGCACCTTTGGGAGGCTGAGGTGAGTGGCTTGCCTGAGCCGATGGGTTCGAGACCCACCTGGGCAGGCGAGACCTCATCTCTACAATAAAAATAAAAAATTAGCCGGGCATGGTAGCGCAACAGAGTGCGAGTCCAACTCAAAAAATTAAAAAATTAAAAAATTAAAAATAAAAAAAAGAAGTGACTAAGTGTATCAGTGGTCTTCCCAGCATCCAGAAACTACTGCATACAATGGAACCATACAATCCCACCACAGTAATTTGTTATAAATATTTACTAGCCAACAAATACCATTTTTAACACTCCTTTTCTCTAGGAGCAAGGAGGCTTAAGGAAAGAGATTTTCAAGTTAACCTTATCCTAAAAACTCTATTTTTTTTAACACATGACTGTCAAAGAAATTTTTCCAAATATACTTCTCTGCGTTTATGTAACACTGATCCCTACAATGTATGAAGCCAGCTGTGTCCCAAGCACTGGACTGGGAGTTCTGCACAACTTAATCCTTACACAAACTTATAATTTGAGTATTATCTCCCTTTTTCCAGACGCTAAAATTATGGCCCAATAAGTTACCTTCTGTGATGCCTGTAATTGAGAAAACAAAGATTTCAATCCAGATATGCCTGACTCCAGAATCTTCTCACATCGTACACACCTGAGTAGACCCTACTCTGGAGAAGTCTGCTTTCTAATAGGATAGGATATCATAAGTTCCATATGACAGTTAAAGAGATGTGTGGAATTTCTCATGAGAAAGAGATTGCTTCCAGCTGAAGGAAAACACATCAAGGAAGGCTGCATGGAGGAGGTGGGATTTAAAGTGGACCAAGAAGTTAGAGGGTAGAGAGGCTGACATGGAAGAGGCCACAACCTGAAGAAAGGTTTGGAGGCAGGACAGTGAAAGTCACATGTGGAAAATGGCAGGAGCTTTCTGAGTTGTGTTTGGCTCCAGTCTACCCTGTGGGTGTGCGTTTGTAGCCGTGTGAGAAGGGAAGATGTGGAGCGGCCACGGAAACCATCTCCAGTGGCATCCTAGCGGCATCTCCTTGTGTGCAGGCTGCCAGCTAACATGCAGTGAACTGGAGCCAACCTGGTCCAGATCAGGAATAGCTGAAGACCGATGGCCAGTTTGGGGATCCAGCCATTCTGCATGGCAGGCTCCTCCAAGAAAATGGCCCGAAGCCAGGGGAGGAGACACTCCCAGGAAGAACCCACTGTGCCAGCACCCAGCCCATGACAAGAAAAGGTCCCATTTTAGACAAAGTTCTTCTGCTAGCCTAGTTGTTACTCCACAGGTCTCTAACAACATTGGCTAACAGGTGGGCAGAGATGAGACAGGTCATGCGCCAAACCTTGCAGAATTAGTCATTCGAGCGGAAGCTTTTTAAAATGCAAAAGACAGTTCCATATCTTACAAAACAGTAAGTGCAGAAAGTCCAACGGTTCTCTAAAAAAGAAGAATGCAAAAAGAAGCTGGTGGTAACTAGAAATAATAGCAAGTGGGCTATTTTAAGGTACTGAATCTTTTTTCCTGCCTATTGAATCATGAGGGTAACAAAAATTAAGATTTTTTTTTAAGAGACAATGAAAGAGTAAGTTGGGAGAGTGCTGAACAGTACATCTTCACACCCAGCTGACATTCATCAAAGGCTTCTAAAAGAAATATGAAATGCAAAATGGAGTAGACTCATCTATCTTCGTTTTTGTGGCAACGATCAACTTGGGCATTGTGTCAGGAATATTAAACTTAAAAATGAGCTACCATGAGAAACACTGTACTGGTGAGACTAGGCATTCTGTCTGAGAAATGAGCAATCGTTCTTGTAAATTGAACACTTGCCAGCGAAGGAACTATCTTTGAAAATAGATCAGAGAGTCAACCCATCAGTTTGTCTGACTGCTGTAACGGAAAAACTGATTGAGAGTCTCATTAAGCAGAAGCCACAAAGCATTTTCTGAAGTCCCAGCTCCAAAGTACCAAAGAATCTTCTTATCTTCCGGTGAACCCACCCCCCAGGGCTCCAGAGGGAATGCTCCAGGACCACACGTGCATGGTTTCGGGAATCTTTAATTGTAACAATGTCATTTATGGAAAGCAGGTTATATTCCAGATATTGTAATGAAAAATCAATGAGCATTTTTATATTTAATTTGCATGACTACCTGAAAATAATATATTTTTTCTTCTTTTATTGAAAAGTAAGGCTCAAAAAGACTAAGTAACCTGCCCAAGGATGCTCAGCTAGACAGAGGTGAATCTGTGGTACAAACCAAAATTCCGTAGCTCCAGGGATCACTCTTTAAATTGTTTTGAAGCAGCACCAGTCCCAGAGCCTTAAAAACGCTCTCTAGGGCCGGTGTGGGAATTAGTTCAGATTTTTCAGGACAGGTCTGTTCAAAGCAGCTGTCCATGAAGCCAACTTAGAGTAGAATAGGGACTTTTCACAGCCACTCAAACCCTATCCAATTCCTGTGTTTTAGACCAAGACCATCACACATATAGAGACATTTGCACACATATTTTTAGAGTCATATTTGCATATAAATTACCTTGAGGAGTCCAAAGAAGATTAATATTTTTCTGACATCCCTTGAAAATTTAGTCATTTAAATACTTGTGTATTTTTGCTCTAGCATTACAAAACCACTTTGCCGTCTCTAGAAAAAAACACCACCTATTTCACTGTCTGAACTTTTAAGATTTTCTGTTTAGGAATTGACATTTTTTGTGTTCTTACATCCCAATAAGGCCATGGCCTACATGAAATCTACCAATAATTGGACCCATATCTAAAAGCATGGCTTTTTTTAAAAACCAGAATTTCATGTAGATATAAAGAAAGAAGATAGAATTTTGCTTATTATTTTAAATTGCCAGCACTTCTGAATCATTTATCTTTAAGGTGGAGGGTGTAGTTGTGAACTCACAAGTAAGTTTTTAAATACAAAATGTCGAAGTCTTGCCACAATCTGGAGATTCTCCAAAATGTATCCCAGATCTGCATTTTTTTTCCTGTGTGGGACACATTAATAAAGAAAAATGGTCTTTTCTGAAAATGAGCTGCTAAAATCTGCAGGGTGGCTGCATCTTAGTGAAGGCTAAACTGTAAAACCGTTTTCATGTCATATAGCTGCCATGTGGAAAGGAGAGTTAACAGGAAGCAACTAACATTAAGCACACATAGGAATTAAGAAGAGGGTGAATCTCAAATGTATACTTGTTTTAAGTTAAATTATCCACAGAATTATTAAATAAATGACAGCTAGAAAAGGATTCACATGGACAATTGAAAATAACTGCTGGACTTATATGTACCATAATTTTGGATCAAACCAAGAAGTGTACCAAGCCATATTCATAAAAATCATTTTTATCCATCTGTTCTGTTATTGAATTATGCATGCAATACTTGTGAATAATCTTGTGTCTCTTTCTGACATGTTAATGCTTACTTTATCTTAATATGCTCATAAATACCAACATGGCAATTAAGAAACTTGGAGGAGATAAGAGAGGCTTCCAAAACAGAATAGTGAACACAGACTAGTGAGCAAATGCATACATTTTATGGGGGTTATAAGTTTTATCAATTGCATCAAGAAATTCAAGAAAGAAGGTTGGCAAGCAAGAAATGAACATCCATTTGGGGAGGCTGTGTAGCATAATAACAAAGTGTGTGGACTTGGTGTCATATAGACCTGAGTTTTGAATTCTGGCCCCACTAGAGTGTAATTTTTCTAACCTCTTAAAATGGTTTCTCACCTTCAAAATGTGGCTTATAATTGCCTCTGTATTTAATAATTGCCTCTATATTTGCTATGTGAATTAGTTTTAAGGTTTTTTGTTTGTTTGTTTGCTTGTTTTGTTTTGTTTTGTTTTGTTTTGTTGACGTTGGAGTCTCACTCTGTGGCCCAGGTGGGAGTGCAGTGGCACACTCACGGCCATCCCAGCATCAACCTGCTGGGCTCCGGAGATCCTTGCGCCTCAGTCTTCCAAGAAACCAGAACTACTATTTTTTTTTAACTGTGGAAATGAGGTCTTGCCAAGTTGCCCAGGCTGATCTCGAACCCATGGGCTCAGGCAATCAACTTGCCTCAGCCTCCCAAAGTTCTGGGATTACAGGCTGAGCCACCGAGCCTGGCCAAGAGGTATCATCTTAAAAAGCATTGAGTACTGCCTCAGAGCAAGCACTCAATATATAATAGCCATTAATATTGCTTAATGGTCTTCATGAATCAAAGAATCCTAAATTTCCATTAAGATCCCACTGTTCTTTACTACTTTTAACAGTATTTACTAATTACTTAATTTTACCTAATTACTTATTTTTTATGGAAAAGTGTTTTTTCACTTCTAAATGAGAAAGTAATGTAATATTTAAACATGAAAAATACAAATTTAGACACCATATTTAAAAGTGAAAACATTGTTTCTTAATATTCATCTGCAGTGTAGTCAGCATTTAAGAAATGGTAAGATTGTTATCTATTGACTAGATTATATCAAACCAAAAACCATTCCTATATTGCTTTAAAAATTTCTTTTTGCTTGAAAATATCCTGTACATGTTCTCTTTATAAATCCAACTATTCCCTTTACCATGCAACCTGTAACTTTTATTGATAAAGTCATGGAAGTCAGTTTTAAGGGGTACCAGTGTACCTCACCAGAAGATAATCAATATGAAATGACACTGCATTCATACATGAAATCCCGTATTCCTTTTGGAGTCACCCATTCCCAGTGTCTCAGCTATTCCACTGTTGCAAATTGCAAATTTGCCAAATATGTGACAAAGCAGTATTCCTAACACCAGGAGCATTTAAGAAAGCCCCCGAACACTTTTTTATAATGTGCTTTTTAAATGTGTTTGCTTACTTACTTACACCCTTCCTATGCTCTAGGAAGAACTAGTAAAAGCTCCTAAAATATGTTTCAAGCATTGTCTCTGTTTGGCAGGTTGGTTACTGGAATGATATGGATAAATTAGTCCTGATTCAAGACGTACCCACTCTTGGCAATGACACAGCAGCTATTGAAAACAGAACAGTGGTTGTAACCACAATTATGGTAAGTGTTGGTCTATGCTTTATGGTGTTTCGTTTTGTCCACAGGCCATTTTAACTCCCCTGCTATGGTGAACAGGGAGGGTAAAAGCTGAATTTTATCATTGGTGACATGGGTGTTCTGATCTACAAAAGTATATTGAGGCTTTGAATAGGTTTGTCCTGAGCTTTGAGTACATTCAGTACTTTTATTTGTATTATCTTTTGTTGATTGTTGTCCTTAGAAAAATGCTCAGATATTTAAAATTGAGACTGTCAAACTCTAGTTGGAAATGTATGAATGCTAAGATCCCAAAACACAAAACAGTGAACATAACAAAGGTCAATAGCCAATCACATAAAAATATCTCATAGTAAACATATTACTATTGTTATTATGCTTTCAAAAACATGATTGTAAAAATAGTTAATAGTGTTTAAAATTATAATTTTCAAGGAAGTTTAATCATTGGATAATGATCTGCATTGTCTGTTTATATAATGGAGATATAAATGTAAAGATTTTAATGAGCATGTTTGATATAAGTAAATGCTTTAGAAATAAATTTTGTTTTATTTTCATTTTCAATGTGAGAGGATTTTTTTTTTGCACCGATTATTTTTCTCATTGACCAGTGAGAAATACACAATATAATTTATTGAACTTCTAGGAATTAAGAAAAAATACAATCGCTTCATTCATTCAGATCATGAAATGAAAAACACTCTAAATTTTAAAACTGCTTTTTCAAAGAGATTTTCGTGAAATTAACTTTTAAATAATAAAATATGTTATATATTTTTCTCTTCTTAAGTCAAACATGCCCTTTAAAATCAGTGCTAGTCAAAGGAGATCAACAATCGGTGGCTTTTTCTATCTAATTTAAAGTTATATACCTTCAACTCACTGTCTCTTTAAGCAAAACATACTTTATATTATTTACAGAAACCCTTACTCTAAATAAAATGAGAATATTTGTGTAATTTAGTTTTTAGCTCATGTCATTTTTGTTTTAGGTTTTTAGTAATGTCAAGTTGTTTCTGAAACTGGCATTGAGGTCAAAGCATGAAAATGCCATAAAGAAGCTTTCGTATGTTGCAATTAGTTTTATCTGTGTTACATCACCAGATAGCAGTTTAATGTAATCTGAAAAGCCTTGATTAGAAGTTTATGATTTTAGAATGAAAAGCAACCCACAGCAGTTTTTGTGTCAACCTTCTACTTAATTGTGTAATATTTGCATGGGACTTGAAAAGCAATATATATATATATTTCTTTTCCTAAAAAAGACACAGTAATGGAAAGTCATACTTCAGTACAGTCCTCCTCTTTTCAGCCTCTGATGAAGAATCCTATTTTAAGAAATTGATCAAGAAAGAAAAGAGTTCCACGCTGTTCGACCATTCCTTACTAAGGCTCACGTCTTGTTCTCCACTGTAGTAAATTTAAACTTATTTTTCATGTGGGATTCTTCTTGGATGACCAAGTCTGGACTACCAGAAAATAACATTTTTTTTAAAGTTCTGTGACTTTTCTGAGACACTAGAACAAAAGAAGAATTAATCCTCATCTTTCTCAAGAAAATAAATAGATGTTGAAAAAGAATCACTTAGCAGTTCTGACATATCAATTCCCTTATCTCGAAATGGGGTCACTGTACGTAAATGATGGAATAATATCAGAATTATATCACTCCGTTTCCAAGGGTAGATTTTCTATAAGTAAATATCTCTGAATTTGTGTGTTTGTTTTCTGAATATATATGGTTGTTTTCTTTAAAGATTTTTTGGAATTTTGCCTGTTCTGTGTGAAATAAAGTGTTTTAATGTGCATTATAGGTGTAATGTAGAGAGTATCCTTTCCATCCCTGTCATTAAAAGGGCTGGACACATCATTCTTAACACTACCAAAATACTGAATTAATTTTGCAGGCATGGCTAGTTTTCAAGAAGCATGCTATCAAAAAAAATAAGCAAAAGTGACTGAAAAAAATCCAACTGTTTCCTATATATATAAACAATATTCTGTAAAGTTATCTGTTGTTTGAAAGTGATGCCATCAATATTTTTGCTATCAAATTAATGCAATACCAATATCTGTCTTTTTGTATGAAAATGTAACATTTATATAAATAATACCTCTGGTATTTTGCAACTGCATAATCATTCAGTAATTCAAAAAGACATACCAGAATCCTTTCCTGAGCATGTTCTTTGTATTTGTTTTTGTTGGAAATGATAGCCCGGGACCTATAACATCCCCACCACCTAATTAATTTGGAAAGAAATCCAATTCCTCATAGATAAATTAGATGTTGGCATCTGCATGTAATAATTCCCAAATTCTACTGAAAACTCCAGGCACAGATGGAGTTGACTAGACATTTTCATATGTGCAATACAGATATCTAGATACAGAAGAAAGCTGAGAGTGAGCACTGGAATTCATTCATTTTGACTGAAATTGATATGGTGTTGCTGTTCTTCCATTTGTCTTTCCTTTGTGTATGTTGTTATTTACATGTTGATACACTGTAATGATCTATGCTATTGTTAAATAAAATCGATTGAGAAATTCAGTTACTCACAAATATTTATTGAGCGTCCACTATGTACTAGGCACAGTTATAGACCCTGGGGATATATCAGAGAACAAAACAAAAAGGAAATTGTGCACTCAATGGAACTTACAGTCTACTGAGAGAACGTAGACAAGAAGCATAATTAATCATTGTATTAGCTACCTTTCTTAAATAAAATGTGGTCGTTTTTCTATATTGTTGAAACTTTTACAGTAGTGTTGCATATCTATAATATGATCATTTTAATAATAAATTCGTTCTACCTAAATATAATCATACTGAATATAACAGCTAAATCTAAATTTAAAAATAATATGGACAATATTATAAATTTTTATCTTTAAGTCTTGTTGGCTAAAAATTGGATAAAATCTGTATAAAAGTCCAAAGCCTAAAACAAACGTATTGATGTAACTTTTTGCATTCAAAGTAACAATTTCTGTAAACAATATAGGGAAACCAAATCTGTGTCATGTAGTTTAGACATATACAGGAATTGAGGACAAAGCAGTTTCTAGTAAACCTTGAGAGAGGAGAGGGTGGTGTTTTCCTCTGCAATCTTTTTCCTCTAAACTTTCTGGAAAAGGAGAGATAATACAATGATGTTTCAGGCAAGCCTCTTTTCTTCTGAACCATTTCTATGAAAGTTAAATGATGCTTACTCAACTTGAAGATATTTCTTACCATCTTATGAACATAACAGACCTTTAAATTTTTTTCCATAAAACTAAATTTACTCAATAGAGCATCAGAATTATATTATATAATAAAAACTAGAAGCAATTTTATTGATCACACTTGACCTTCCCAGAGGTTACATTTAGTACTTTTTTTTTTTTTTTTTTTTGGTAAACATAAGCTCTTACTTAGTTACTCAAGGTCTTGAACTACCAGCCTCAAGAGATTCTCCCTCTTTGGCCTCCCAAAGTGCTGGGATTACAGGCATAAACCAACATACCCAGCCACATTTTATATGTTTTATGAAATATTTGATACTTTATCTTCTTTATGTAAAACTTTATAGATGGATTACACATATATACATGGATATATAAAAACATACACATGCATATTTATATAAAATATATTTTGCATTTATGTGTATATGTGCATATGTAGAGAAAATAAAAATGTATTTATTTTCTTTCTTGTGCCAAATACTCCTTTTCCTTTCTCACATACACCTCTCACTGAAAGGCTTATAATTCAATAAGCTTTTAAATAAATTTTTTAGCCAAACCTAAAATTTTCCAGTCTTTAAATTTACTCATTTTTTTTCTGAATTGAATAATATCTTAATCTCCACTTAAAAAAAATTTATCCATGGGATAAATTATCTCGATCCATTAAAATTCTTTAAAGAAAAGCAAATATCCACATAGAAAAACATTAGTTGATATTGAGTGTATTATTTTTAACAGTTCTCAATAGTAATTATAATAATTATATTTGTGATGTTTACAAAATTTTGAAACATTTCTAACAAGCATCTTGTTTCAAAGGTTTCACTTTTGCTAAATACAAATAATCTAAAAAAAATGTCCTTGGTAGGAAAATTATACTTTATTGACTGAAAGTCATTTTAATTTATTTACACAAACATTTTGATAAGATAGCAGCTTTAGACAGAGAATGGTTTCTTTTCTGAAATAGCAGAGCAGATGTAGAACATCAGCCATTATGAAAATTGTCTTAATAAGCTCATAATCACTAAGAAAAAAATGCATTTAAATAACTTCTAAGAGGTTATTGTCCTGCAGAGCACAGCAGTTGATAATGAAAGATGGTAGGTTATATTCTTAAGGCAGAAGTAAAAGTTTATATTTCACCCCTATGATTCTTCCATTTTTATTCACAACTGAACACTTGAGACTTCACAAGTCTGCTTTGCAAAGACGTCCCATAGTCCCCCTGAATGATTTGCTAGAATGTATTCTTTCTGTTGAAAAGATTTGGCATTTTCTTCCCCCAAAGTAGCCTCCAGACTCTGTAGTATCTACTCAGGGTGCAGTGTCTGAAGAGCTACTTGCAAACAACTTGTCAGATTGAAAAGGAGGAAACGAGGGGATCAGAAAAGGGTTGAATACTTGCAACTCTTTTGGATTTGACGTGAAAGAAAAGGAAAATGCGGCACAGAATTTAAGTAGAGCTGAGCCACCATGGGAGCCTTTGTTCAAGAAGAGTCCAGCCTTCCTCTCCCTTCGTCCTTCCTACTTCCCTGGGTGCGATCCCGTCACTTCTCCTTTGCTGCATGCCTCACTCGTCCTGAACCTCAGTCATTGTTCATGTCCCTGAATGTGCAAAAGGTCTCGCTAAATTTTAATCCACATCACCAGTAAGCTGAAGGTTTTTCTAGCCTTTGTTGGTTTGCTTGGCAGGAAAACAAAGACCAGATGGACCCCTGCTGTCCAAAAGGAAAAGTGAAAAAAGTAAAGAAGGCATTCAATACATATTTTACTCATAAATTATCTTGACTAAACTTAAAATTTTGCAGTCATTAAATTTACTCATTTTTCTGAATTGAATAATAACATCTTAATGTCCACTTTAAGAATATGATCCATGGGCTTCAGAAGAGATAACCCAGAACCTGTAAATATTTACTTTCTCTTAGAAGACCTGAATCAGAAGTTCCCATAGAATTACTTTGCAATGATACTTCTATTTAGAAGGCACTGATAGACCAGGATATCTTTATATGTATTTAGTACCTTCCATGTGCCACACATTACGAGGAGAAATGGAGAGATTTTATCTACATTCACTAAAAATGCTGAAATGTACTTCTTGTAGTCTTGCTCTTTCTCTTGTTAAATCATATGAAACCTCAATTAGCTGCACATATTTTTGATGAATGTAATGATAACTTCAAAATTTTCCAAGTATTTCAAAAGGTAGGCTTAACTCCTGCCTCTGTCAAATATAGGCTATGTGAAATTGAACAACTGATTTTAACCTCCCTGAGTTTCATTTTCCCACGTGCAAAATATGGAATGCCTAACTCAAAGTGTCAGGGTGAAAAGTCAATGAAATGGCACAAAGCACTTAGCATTGTACCTGAGACAGAAGAAGCACTAAATACGTAAGAGCTACTATTATTTTTACTGCTATATTTTGTTATTGTCTCCCATACCTTACACTCCTTTTCCCTTATTACAAATAATATACGGTGATTTTTGATCACAAGGGAACAAGGAATATATTTTGGTTTTTTGTCTCCTTACCTCCCAGCAAACTGCCTGGCACACAGTGAGTGCTTAGTAAATATTTGATTAAATAATAAGCACGCAGCTTTTATTGAAGCAGATTGTTCACTATACTGTACAATGTAGAAGGAATTTAGCACGTTAGATTCTTATACAGTCTAGAGAAACTTCCACGCAGAAGCTAATACAGTACTATATGTACTTGAGTACTAAAATTCACGTGTCCAAATATTCCAGATGTCTTAGAATTGACTTTCAACCTTAGTACCAAAAAGGAGCCTTATCTAAACTTCTTTAGAGAAACTCTTTTTACTTATAGATGATAACCATACAGCCATTTCATTAGAATGATACACATTTTACAAATACATAAAAAGCTCTTGCTCTTTTTGACATAGTCTTCCATATGTTAAGGAGTATTGTAAAAAAAGAAAATGAAAAAAATTAACGCATAACTATTAATATTTTAAAAATTAATAATGCTTTGAACAATTAACAAATTTTATAACCACATTTATAATTTGCTAAATCCTTTATATTTGCACAATGTTTTCTGTGAACTAATAAAAACTCTTCAACTCTCTAAAGAAGAGGCAGCTAGTTTCCTTAATTTTATGAGGGGAGGGACTTTCTTTACCCAATTCCAGGGTTAAAATAGTCATCAACTTCAGAAAAGTGGGAGACTTTTGGGTCACTTGGCTGTGCCAACCTAAGGCAGATTTTAAAAACAGTACAAGAGCCAATCCTAGACAATTGTCCACTGTAGAATTATTTAGAGTGCGTGTAGGAGAAAATATAAAATCATATGATTTATTCTTTAACTTAATTATTATTAAATTTTTAAAAAGAGTTTCTGCATTTACAAAGTACTTAAAAACAGAATTAGTGTAGACTATGTGATTTATGCAACTAAATCACCTTGTAATCACCTTACAATCTGCAAGAGCAAGTTCAACTTCTCCAATTACAAATTTGCTGGGGAAATAGAAAACATTTATATGAGAGATGACTAAATAAATGTTGCAGTACAATTTTATAAAGTATAAATTCATGATCTCAATAATATTGTAGCCAAAGGTGATCACTCCTTGTCTACAAATGGCTGGGAAAATTGAGATGTGGCCAGGAGTTCTCTGCCTATTATGTGTTCACCAGGTCTATCTTTTGCTTGGTGGCTTTAGGTGCCATTCATAAAATCAAGTGTTTTTGGTTTTTGATTTTTTTTTTTTTTTGGCTGACATGTCTGTTTACTTCGTGCCTTTAAATTTGGTTCGGGGGATGTGTGCATGTGTGTGTGTGTAGGTGTGTATGCGTTTAACTGAAAATTATCCAGTAATTATGAGCCACTGAAAAACTTTTTCATTTTATAAAGAGTTTCACAATAATTCTTCACTCTATTTTCTGTCTCACTTGCTTAGAAAACTCAGTGAGAATATACCTTGCAGTGTATGCCTATCACAACCAGAGGAAAATTATTAGCTTCCATTCAGGACATATTTTATAATACAATTGAAATTCATGGAACACAACCCATATCTAAAGTTAAAATATTAGACAACATTAGGAAAGCAAGTTTAATGCAGATAACTAACTCTATAAGAATTTTAAAGCTATTCATTCTTTTTTTAAGCTTTTGTGTAGCTTTGTCTGCTCTGACATAGATATCTTGCTAAACACTTGAGATCAAAGAAAAATAACACAGTCCTTTTCCTAAAGGAAGTCACAGTTGGGTGTCACTAAACAAGATGCAGTAGATACAGACCTGTGACCTTGAATGACTCTCTCATTATGTGAAGCTGACTACAAAATAGTCTTTCATAACAGAGATATTTCGATGCTTCTCTAAACAAGTATTAACAAACATTTTCCTATCACAGTCATAGTGCAAGGTGTGTAGTACACCACTCGGTAGAAAATTACAGGTTTTACTTTTAGCATCCAATGGAGAGCAGTTTATTATCTTCTCAGTGTATTTATATATTTATCTGTTTTATTATCGATTTCTAGCTACACAAAATCAGAATGTGTGCCAATACTAAATATTCTTTTTTAAAGAAAATTGAATTCTGAAACTGGAAAGTTACATAGGATCTTTCAAGTGTTTTATAATTTCTCCTTTACAGTTCTACTTCTCTCATTATAGGAATCCCCATATGTTATGTACAAGAAAAATCACGAAATGTTTGAAGGAAATGACAAGTATGAAGGATACTGTGTAGATTTGGCATCTGAAATTGCAAAACACATTGGTATCAAGTATAAAATTGCCATTGTCCCTGACGGAAAGTATGGAGCAAGGGATGCAGACACAAAAATCTGGAATGGGATGGTAGGAGAACTTGTGTATGGGGTAAGCAAATCGATTTATTGAAGAATTTACTTGTGTAAACCTGAAACTTCTTTTCCCTTGGGTACATATCAAGGGTTCAACGTCTATTCCTTTAAAAAAAAAAAAAAAACTTAACAGCTATGTCCCCAAAAGCATACGCAGTGTTCAAGTCTCTATTTCATTAATAATGCAGTTCCTGAACAATAAGAGAAACTGACCTTTGATAACTACCAAATCAGGAAGGGGATAAAATATACAATAAGTTGTTCTGTTTTTTAAAGATTGACTTCAGGATCTGTGGTGACTGGTGACAGTTCTCTTAAGCTTGATGCTGCTGTGTGGTAGAACTACAAAACAAATTCATTAGTCATCTGTTACTTAATACTTGTAGGAACAGATCCTCTTCAGCAGTATAAAGTTGGACGTTATTTTAGCTGGTTACTTATGTATCTGTTGTTTGTAATTGTTCAAAAGTGTCCTTTAAGTAATTAGGGAAGCAATCGCTACACTACTTTAGCTTTTATAAAATATTCGTCAGTACTGTGAGAGTCTTACAATTCTGCTGAACACAGTCAATTTGAACTTTATGCAATGCCATTGTCTTTTCATGCTAGCATAAATGGCAAAAGACAAAACTGGAATTTATTCCTAAGTGGGCCTCCCATGAAAGCATGTTATACCCTTCCCTTGAGTGTACCAGATATTGAATGTACACATTCGTGGCCAAAGGCGAACACAGCATAGCTGTTTCCTGCCAGAATCAGAACGAGACCAGGACAGGTGTCTTCGCCTACCACTGCAAAATGTCAAAATCGAATATAGGCTTACCACAGGTCAGTGATGGCATGATATTTCAAAAGCCCAGAAACCAGCCCTATAGCTCATAGTAATCTCTGTTCATTGAGTAACCAATAAATGTAGCACACTGAAATATATTCTGAAATCTCCTGAAAATCTATTTGTTTCATATGCTTCACCTTCAAAACATACTCTAATTAGTCCTCACTAGACACCTTTGAATGAAGAATTACATGGGAAGTCATCTGTCTTCGGAAGAGAGTAAGAACAGAAAACTTGAGAACATAACAGAAGTCCATTGAGGGACTCACTTTCTGAGCCAGAACTGCAATGCGATGCTTTCATGATTTCACAAAAATCTTGCTTTTTAGACCATGAAGCAATGAACATTCTTCACAAAGTGCAGTACAGTAGCTAAAACCTCAGCAGAAAGAGAAAACTGTTTGACGGTATAAAGCAATTGGTTAGTTTTATATCCATGGGAGAAAATTGCTGACTGCTTAGATGACCCTAAAAGAGAAAAAAAAATGCAGTTTAAAAAATAGCAAAACATATTTCACCGCAGGGTTCATTGACAGTTTTATATTGAGCTTTAAATTCCAACGAAAGGAGGTTTGTAAAGCATTTGTTCTTTGGTTAATATTTTACACTTTGATACAGTAAGCACATTTTAGACATGAACATTATCCAAATTGTTAGAACTACAGGAATTCATTCCCTTCAGAAAACACTCTTAAGTATTTCATCTCAAAAAGCTATACTTGGATTGCCAATTTGTTGTGGATGCATTAATTATGAACCTGAGTTACTTTCTGAGGCATTTATCACACATTTCCTCCGGAGTCTCTACCCACTGGGCAGCACAGGCTCACCCATCTGCAAGTGTTCTCACCGTTTTATTCGAGAGAAGTTATTTAAGTAATGGAAATAAATGACATGAAAAGAGTAGCATAATTAACCAAAAAAAAATCCATAATGTACATGTCACATTAACAAAAAGCCCCACTGGGCATGATGGCTCACACCTGTAATCCCAGCACTTTGGGAGGCTGAAGCAAGAGAATCGCCTGAGCCCAGGGATTCGAGACCAGTCTGGGCAACATGACAAGACCTCATTTCTACAATAAATCAAAAAATTAGCCAGGTATAGTGGCACTCACCTGTAGTTCCAGCTACTTGGAAGACTGAAGTGGAAGGATCACCCGAACTCAACAGGTTGAGGCAGCGGTGACTATGAGCGTGCCACTACACTCCAGCCTGGGTGACAGAGACTATAACTAAAAAAAAAAAAAGCCCCAAAGTCATGCATGGTGGTTCTTCACATCATCATACTCATGCGTCAGGCAGTCTGCAAGTGCTTAAAAACCACCCTGTGGGGACCCAGAAGCACAAAACCTTTCTGATACTTTCAGATCCTATTTGCTATAACACCTGTGCCCTACTGCAAGTTCACCCTGATTCCCTGCAGCATGCTGCTTCAGGGCCTTCTCCTGAGCCTCACCATACTTGTGTGTGTATGTGTTTTAATCCAAGGGAATAGATCTCAAAGCACATCCCATAGCCCACTAACACCAGAGTTTCCTGTGGTGTAAGCGAAAATGCTGACTCACTAGCTTCAATCCAAGGAGGCTTAAAATCCAAATCTCATCAAGCTCCTGTGGGAGGTATTCATGTACTTAATATTGGGAGTTGCTGAGAGGTAATGAAACAAGGCACATACAATATTCCCAATGTTAGCAGAGAAAGTCATAAGTGCCCTATCTCGTCACAGGTTTCTTTCTTGACTGTCACACGTCTCTGTCTTTTCAGAAGTCTCCCTCATCAAGCATTGTTGTCAGCAGCTTCATCCAATGGTCACCTCCTATTGCATCTAGTTTTTGTTCAAGGAACACTTTCATTTCTCTGTATGTGTCTTTCCTTTTAAGGCTTCTTCCCTCACTAGTGGTAACTTGTATAAGTAAACAATTTCATGGAACAACGTAGTACTTGAAAGGTAGCATTTCAAGTAAGTGAAAGGTGCATTCTTCACTTATTCCTGTTGAGACAGGAAGATTCTGTTAACACGTCATCATGGAATAGACCAAATAAACTATAGAAGAATTATAGGTACAAGAACAAAATATTTAATATTGTTATGAGGTGACTGAAAACACAAAAGATCATTTTTTTATGGCCACAACAAAACTTAAAACATATGTATTACAATAAAAGACCTTGAACTAAGTTATGGAGACAAAACAATTGATGATTATGGACAATACTTGCAACATATATGGAAAATAAAGTTTATGTTTTTAATATATTTTACGGTGCTCACAAATTAGTACATAAAAATGAATATTTGATATGGAATAATGGAAGTAGATTGCAAGTAATACATAAAAGAAGTAAAAGTAGCTATTTGTTTTATAAAAGACACAAATTAATACAATGAGATTAACTTTCCATACAGAAAATTGGTGAAGATAAATAAGAATAAAGATAAACAGGGTTTTTCTGAGGTTTAAGGTTGACCATGGTCTTACAAGGTACTGGTGACAGTAGAAATCTGTATTATCTTCCTGGAGAATAGGTGGGGAAATGATAAACATTAAAATGTTACAATTTAAAACAGCAATTCCATTTCTAAAAATTTACCTTAAATAATTATGATATATGTGAGGACTTGTCTTCAAATATGTTCACAGATGTGTTCAAAGATGTTCACAGCATCACTGTTTTAAATTTTGTAAAACCAAGGGCACAATATGAGTATCCCTTATAAAAACAAAATTTGTTGAGTAAATTTTGACATTTTACATGATAACATATTTGCAACCATTAAAACTTATTTATAATTTGTATTTTAAAATGGAAAAATGTTCAGCATATTATTTTGAGAAAAGGAATTATAAAATATAATGTTCTGTATTGTTTCAATTTTTTAAAAAAAATTAAAAATATTATTCATAGAACAAAGCCTAATAGAACATATAGAGGGAAAGAAACAAGATTAGATGATAGAAATAAAGATAGCATTTCCTGATAGCCTGGTTCTCTTTTTAATGTTCTAATTTTTCTATAGCTGGTTCATATAGCACTTGTGTAATAAAAACTATATAAATAATAGCAATTATAGAGAAAATAACCTCGAAGCATTGGCTCTGGCTCTTGCCTATGTGGGCCTCTACGGTGTCAGTGAAGTTTATTCCCACTTGAAGGAATATTCAGCCAATACTGTCACCCAAAGGATAGTGTGACTGCGGGGACCTACCCCAGTCTGCCCTCTGCTTGTCCTTGTATCCAGCAGCTGGTTACTGCGTGGAACCAGGAGCCCGAGGATATACAGGAGTCAATGTAAGAGTGGCAGCCTGCATGCCTAAGCATGTTTCTGATTCCATTTTGGTGTCAAGCATTTTCCTTTAAAAATAAGTAATAAAACCCTTTTTTATTTGTAGACTGTGTGACAGTTTAGTTTTTTACACCATACTTTATTTGATTTCAGTGGTGGTGTGATTTAACAGAACCAGCCCGGGTTCAAATCCAGAGTGCGAAACCCTCTTCTCTGAGTCTCAGTTTCATCATCTGGACCACGATAAACCTAAGATTTATATGAGAATTGAATGAGAGGTCATTTAAAATCTTTAGATAAACATCAGGTCAACACCAGCCACTGTATCCCTCAGTTAATACTCACTTTATCTTATGGAGGTTTTTTTGATAAATAATCACAATAACACAATGAAGTAAATGAAGAGAAAAGTGTCCTTAATTTAGAAATACAGGCTCAGGAAAATTGCCGAAAAAATCACAGATCTCTGACAATGGATGCTGGTGTCATATGATTACAATATGTGAGAATTAAACCTACTGTTTTCCAAAATCTTTTTAAAAATGAAAGTGGAAAATCAAAAGATGTGAATCACAGGAAACAAATGCCAATTTCCAGATTTGTGTGTGTGTGCTGAATTGGAAAATATTGTCAAACAACGGGTTTTCTTTTATTATACAAACTCAGACTTTATGATCTGGTTTCTCATAGCTGGAAAGGAATAAAAATGAAAGAACTGAAATTTGCAATTCATAATATTAAGGGATGGCCAAGTAATGAATCAGTGGCAATGTTCCAAATGAAACAGAAAAGGCTGTAACACAGCAGCATTCCTGGCCAAGAAATTCAGAAATTCAGCCATATGGAAAGACTATTAGTCTCATCCTCTGCACAGTCCCAGAACCTTAAAGACTAATACAGTATTTTGAGTTCAAGTTATTTTTGCTTACCTACTCTTTCTGTTTTGCATCCTTTTATCTAATTACTAGCACCAAAAAAAATGTTTTGAGCAATTTAAGTAATATGTTATGTTATAAAAATAGATTATTATACATCTTTGTATCAATTACAAGACTTATGCATTGTGTGCACTCTAAAAATAAATCGAATAAAAGCATAACTGGTTAGCTTTAAATGGATCACTCCAGTGCTAATTGCTTCATGAAATCCATTAACCTACATGTTTCCCTGTGTCTTTTCTCTTATAGAAAGCAGAGATTGCTATTGCCCCTCTGACAATCACTTTGGTACGAGAGGAGGTCATTGACTTCTCTAAGCCCTTCATGAGTTTGGGCATATCGATCATGATCAAAAAGCCTCAGAAATCTAAACCAGGAGTGTTTTCCTTCTTGGATCCTCTGGCCTATGAGATCTGGATGTGCATAGTCTTTGCCTACATTGGTGTCAGCGTGGTCTTATTCCTAGTTAGTAGGTTTAGTCCGTATGAGTGGCATACAGAAGAGCCAGAGGATGGAAAAGAAGGACCCAGCGACCAGCCTCCCAATGAGTTTGGCATCTTTAACAGCCTCTGGTTTTCCCTGGGTGCTTTTATGCAGCAAGGATGTGACATTTCACCCAGGTTAGTTGCAAACCTCAAGTTCATCAGTTTCACATTAATTCTAAATGGTATACAGGGTATCTCTCTCTATATTCTTTTCCTGGAGACAAAGCACTATTGAAATATGGGGGCGGGGAGGACTTGCAATTCCCAAATTAACCTGTCTATTCATAGCAATCTCTTCCAAGTTAGCACAAAACGTGCATACATCATAAAGGTGAACTTTCTCAATAGGAAAAAAAAATTTGCAACCCATTGGAATTGTCAAAAATCATTTAGTATTAACATTTCAGTCAGTGATTTGACAGATGGAAACTAAAAATCTAAATTGTAGAACAGAAATTCATTTTCATCTTGTCTCCTTTTAAAAAACAAACATGTTTGCTATTATTGCTGTTGCTCATTTTAAAAATTAATATTGGGCTTGATTTTCATCCGTGTAGCTAAGGGTGAGTTCTGCCATAGAGTTACCTAAAACCTGAGTCAATGTAGTAGATGTCAGATATACATTGTTTTACATAGCAACACACAAACTAAGCAGTAGGCAAAAACACAACAATGTAAATATGATGCTGGTTTGATGGAAATGTGTTTCAGTATCTGTGGAGTCCTGACTGCCTTTCTTTGAATACCACTAAGGCATTAATCAGTTACTATATTCACCAAAAATGCACCTAAACTTTTTCTGCAAGAAAAATACCTGATTTTTCTCATAGAGAAAATAGTTGAAGGCATAAGAAACAAAGTATTGAATCTAATTATTGACTGTATATCAGCATCACGAATATATGCATTTCTTTTCACTTTTTAGAAATGTATGCATCTTCTGAAAGAGGCATATTGGTCATAATGTAGTTTGTGTTTCTCAAGATCCAGGAAAATTATAAATGTATTTAAATTCCAATAACACGGGAATCTGAATTAATAGTTTTCAATTAATGAAATGAAATGAGAAAAAAATCAAAGTAAATTAAGTAATGGTTTTTAAAAGCAAGGATTAAGGAAAAATTAAGTTAAAACTAATAGATGTCACTTTTAATAATAACAAACAATAAGGCGCATTTTAAAGTTGGAAATGCCATGAAAATATGATATGATTCTTCAAATTGTAAAACAAATGTTTTAAAGCAATTTGCCAGAAGAATTTTAAGTAATTTGATGGCCACAGTGAGATAAATTATAAATATTCTCTGAATTTTTTATTCATCCCATTCTTACTTTTGCTATGCATTCACACTCACCCACACATTCTTGACAAAGAGAAAGGATGAAGAGAGAAAATTTTTATACCAGTATGTAAAGATGCTTTGGGACATCGTTCATTATCCACTCAGCTCAGATATAAAGTATCAAACAAGTAAACAACATTCTCAGTTATGGTCACTGTGACACCAATCCTGGACCCTCATCTGATCCAGCCTCACTTTGACCTATCAAACTCATTCATCCTAGCAAGGCTTTAACTGAATGTAAAAACAAATTTGCTCCTTCTGTCTCAGTAAGATATCTATCAACTTGGATCAAATCTAAGACTTCACTCATTGTTCAAATGCACTGCTACTTTAGATACCAGTAAAGAAAAACAGTGCTGTCAATTAAACCATTATTTGTGCTTTATCTCTTCAACCATTAACAGCATCCTAATTTCAGAGATGCTAAAATAGGTAGGAGGGAGGGTATCCATGTATTTAATTAAGTATCCTTCTTCTCTATCTGAAGGAAAAGCATGAAGTTCCACATTTCCGCCATTTCCTTCAAACAATAGAAAGGAAACATTTTCAATATGTTCAGCGGCGTTTACATATTAAGTGCAAAACATCATAAATCATCAGATTAGACAAAAATACTGGAGTCATCCTTGAGGAGTCTAACAGAAAATAAAACAATGCTTGCAACTGTGATTTTTAAACATGTATGGTGAATTGATGATACTTCTTTATGCTGGTCTGAGAAAGGAAAATGTGCATTATTTTCTCCGTGTTTAGATCCCTCTCGGGTCGAATTGTTGGAGGTGTTTGGTGGTTCTTTACACTCATCATTATATCATCTTATACTGCTAACCTTGCTGCTTTCCTGACGGTCGAGCGAATGGTCTCTCCCATAGAAAGTGCAGAAGACCTGGCCAAACAGACAGAAATTGCCTATGGGACACTGGACTCAGGGTCAACGAAAGAATTCTTCAGAGTAAGTCAAGAGGAAAACTAACAATGAAATGTTTATCATTTGGAAATTTAGACAGTTTTTCCTACAATTATATTATGAGCATTAGCTATCACTTAGCAAACACAAGGGTAATGGCTATGTTTAAAGCTAGTCGTTTGACTTGAGTTTTATAATCACTTTAATTTGCAAAAGCTAATTGATTTATTGACATTGCAAGAGGAACCCTCCCTAAGGACTAGTAACAGTGAAAAGGTAATTAAAACAACTTTATATCATAATTTATCCAAAACATTCCAATGTTGATAATACTATGATAATACCAGATCTGGCAAGATTGGATTTATGTAAGTTTGAGGGCTAAGATCATAAAAGTAAAAAAAGTAAAAAAAAGTGAAAAATGCTTTTAAAAAGTAAAGTTTGCTGCATTTAAAACCCAAAGCCTTAATTGCAGATTATGCTACTTATATTTGTTTATTTTTCTCATTGAATCTGTAACAATAGTTTTCACATAACATATTTGCTTTCTTACAAGATAATAAAAACAAGAACTATATTCAGTCCTGGGGGCCTCTGTAAGACATTGTGTGGTATTTAGTTTGTGCTGATTTCTTTACTTTGCAGATAAAATTTTCAAACTACTATAATTGTATTATGTATGTGGATATAATTCTGTTGACTTTCCATCAAGGTAGTGGACTTTTTTTAGTAATTTGTTCCATTATGGGGATGAATTTTTTGATCATAGAATGTTTTTTTCTACTCTGTTTCTTTTTCAATCCAGAGATATATACTTGGTAATGTCTGATCACAGATAATCATTCTTTTGGTAACTTCAGAACCAAAAAATTAAAAAATAGCCAGAATGACATTTTAATGAACACTGAACTAGATAATAATGAACATATTTTATATTTATGTCAATTGTTTAAAGACTAGAATATTTAATAGTGTAGGAGACAGAACATATTTCAATCTTTCTCAAGCTTTTATATAAAAGTATTGATTGTTTTTTGTTCATGCCTATATACACGACTTGAGAAATTACATTTTCATTTTATATTATAAATATTTCTCATTTATCTTTAAAAAATGGAAAACAACAAAATATCCTATTCTTAAGCCAGTTTTAATTTCCATGTACTTAAATTTCAGTAAGATATTACTCCTTTAAAAAGTATTCTATTATAATATCTCATACACTACAGATGTGTACATAATATTAAATCAAGAACAAATCATTAAAAAATTCAGTCAAACCTATCCTTGGTCATCATTTAAAACAGAAACCAGGCAATTAACAACGTACTTGTCAACAATTGAGAGTGTTGTTAGTAGACATAATCTAAAATATTTAAGTTAGCTACAAAGTTTTGTAGATTTCCTTAAAAAATAGTATAGTTATGAAAGTAGATTTTATTAACCATATTCTGTGAATAAACTTAATTAACCAAGCATATTTTAGCTTACTGAACACATTCCCATTTCTAAAGCTTAATAATAGAAACATTACTGATCTAATAATTTCAGTACCTTGCTGTCTGTTGGTTTGTAACTGCTTCCACCCAAAAGCAAGCAGGTAAAATTCAGTGATTTAGCCTAGAAACCATCATGCCTGTGCCTTAAAATAAAATGCAAGTCTGTGCTATCACTTGCACTTTACTGAAAAGTGATGACTGATTGTCATTTAAATGAAAATACTTGCAGGCTCATCATTCTGCCTTGAGTGATAAAGGGAAATGTCATATTGATTCCCTGAAAAAACTTCAAAACTAACTCACCGTAAAGCTCTTTAGCGACAAGCACATTGAAAATGTTTATTTCTAATCTTTATATTATTTTTTAAAATACTCCATTTCAAAGAAGTGGTGAGGTAGATAAGAGAATGTTTTGATAAGAAATGTAGGAATGAAGCAAGCTGCTTCCTCAGTTTACGTCTTCCATCCAAGCTGTGCAAGCACCATGCCTTATTTTCTTTCTCTCCCGCCTAACCTCAGTTTTAAAATTGGAAGATTTTTATAATATAGGTATTTATTGTTGCAGAACATTCTGAACTCTAATGGGACAAGAAAATAATTTCCTCTGGCAGCACACTTCCAGGAATGCATAAATGTGGGTTCTCTGATACCAATCTCCTTCATTTCCTTCCCTGTTTGCTCCCCTCCCGTCCCATACATGATGACCCGGTTTAAAGAAACCATTTGTCTGACGGGTTGAGGAAGCCAGAACATGAAGGATATTTTTGTACCTGTCAAAAATGTTTTCTCGTAGGAACACAAGTAATGGCAGATCTATCAGCTCCGCTAAGCTGCCCCAGGCAGTGACCTATACTCAGCACCTCAAAAATATGTATTAAAAAAAAGTCACGGTTATAATCAACTAGAAAAAGAATTAGGCCATCAGGGAAAATTACTTAGGAATTCAGCTGTTGCCTTGGTATTTTATTATTAGGAAACTTAATATGCTTCATGTTCTGTGTACCATGGTAAGTGTAAACATGAAGGCATTTACAGAGTCTGTACTTTTCACTTAACGGCAGCCTCGTTGTTTTAAGTACTTTTATATTATTACACATCTAATTCAAACACAGTGATTTTCGTTTCCGTGCAGATTTTACTCCGTGCCTGTTTCAGTCAGTTATCAGTGAAATCATGAATGCATAAAAGATGTGTATTACTGGCTAAGGGTTTATAACCTTATCAAATAATGCATAGACGAGCTTCCACTGGAAGGAACATCAGTCTTACTGCATAACCGGCTAGAAGGATGAAGTCATTTGCCCGATAGCAACGTAAACATAAACTATCATGTATAATATGTGAATGCAATTTCCATTCAAAGCAGAGATGGCAGAATACTTCATTTTTGAGAAATTAAAGGGACGGCATGTTTTTAAAGCTCCAAGAATCGTTTTAACTGCTGAAATAGTGCTTTCAATCAGAGTTCCCCATGCATTGAGTTTCGCAATAAAGATGAAACAAATAGGTCTGAGATTAATTTTCTAATTTCAGAAAGTAATGGCTTTTATGCTGTCTTTTCACTTCCCACATCTGATTTTTAAGCAGATACTACAGTGGAAGGTTTTAGGGACTTAAATGCTCCATTATCATTGTGCTTGATACAGTGACACTTGATACAGAGACCTACAGAGCTTGCTGGGTCTGCAGAAATTTTCTCATTTTAGCTTGTCTCAATATTTGCTTGCCCTGACTCTCTAGTAGACACTCTGTTGCAGTCACAGATAAGGAACAGGGACATTATTTCCAGTCCCTCGCCTCCTGACTTCTCCTTATCCCTCCGTCATGTGTATGTGATCGTATCTCAGCCATGTTCCTTTAAATAGGAATCAGAATTTCTAAACGAATATGGTGACAAAAACGGGCTTTTTTTCCCCAAAAAACTTGCTTCCATCTTTCTATTTTGTCTGTATTTTACAATTTCTTATTTTACCTAAGGCCTCCTAAGTTTAGCATTACTACTCTATAGATTCCTCTTTCTTCCAGATTTTAAAGGATTCAACTTCTTTTGTATTTAAGGTGTATATTTAAACAAATGTAGCAGCAATTTTCTGCACGTTAATATTATAGTAATGGGTTATTAAAAATATCAATAACCTAAAGATACTTTATTCTTTTACAAAGGAATCATTTTCTTTCATAGTATCCTGCATTCTATAGTTATATTATCTTTATAAGTACCAAGCCCTAAAAATACTCCTTTTCCATTTTTTTGTATTAGTTGTATTTAACTGCCCTGTTCCTTTAATAAGCTTCTTAATTGTCACTGGAAATTTGCCAAGTAACTAGCATATATATTTCTCATATTTTTAAAAGATTTCAAAAAATACTTCAATTAAAATAATATTCATGTTGATTTTACTTCTCTTTTCAAAGTGGTATACATAAAGTATATAATGTTTATGGAACTCTAAACTTTTTAGGGTGAAACTCTCAGGTCAAGTTATAAATATATTAAAAAGTGGCCATATGGGTAAAAGATTTTTTTTTTACCAACACTTCTCTAAATTGGAAATTATCAGAATAGATATTTAGTGACAATATGTATCAAGTGACCCAGAGAGGTTATATTTTTCAGAACTGGCACAATGAAAGAGTTCCTTTTCTGGAACAGAACTCTATTTTGAGAGATGGAATGAATGAGACCTGGCAATACAGCATTCCTAGTGGCTCCCATGGCTGCTGAGGGTCCTGAATCCAAGTTCTCCTCTGTCCTGAATAAAAAGAAAAAGTAGAATCATTACAATTGAAGTGCCGGCATGGATTTTTGTAAATATGGAGATTTCTATAGCCAAAAGTAACTTGTTATTACCTAAACACACACACACACGCACGCACGCACACACACACGCACACACACACACACACACACACACACACACACCCCATAATCTTTATATCACAACTTTTTAAAAGTTCTAATAGCATAAAAACATTTCATGGAGCACTATAAGATGTCTATTCCCCCCGCCCTTGATATTTATCAATATTTGAATATATGACAACCATAAAATATTTTGGGGGTTGTTCAAATATGAAAATCACTTATCTTTAAAGTTTAATGTATGTTCTACTTGGAGATTTTGTCAGAAAAAGTCTAAAAATATTTTGATTAACCAAGAGTTTGATTCTTGTGTTGGGGGATTGGGTTTGTAAACTATTCACCTCCTCCTTTGGTGCTCAACTACTGACTTAATAAGGACTGTAATTTTTACACAACTTATTAGAAGGATTTTCATTAAAACTTTGAGGCATGAAAAAAGACTAAAATGACAACTCTCCTTTTTTGTTATAAATCAAATACAGTATTAAAAGGAATTTTATAAACTTGAAATCATTTCTCATCTGTTTTTTTTTTTTAAGCTTACCATGATATAAGGCACAATTTTAAATGTTCAACTCTCTCCAGGGCCTTCTACATTTAAAAATAATAATAAGTTGCTATTTTAGCAGTTGAGTATAGTTAACTATTATGGCAAAAGATGCGGCCTTCTTCAAATGTCTGTCATTTCAATGATGTCCTTATATAGTTTCAAAAGACAAATCTCCAAGTTGAAGAGCATAATGTTTCTATGATATTACTCTGTGGCACATTGGAGTTTAGAGGGCAATGGAAAGATACTAAAAGACTTTATCCTTATCTTGGTTCGGTCAATATTAACATGTTGTTCCCTTCTTTCCTGTATTTAATTTTATTTTAATTTCCTCCAGAGATCAAAAATAGCAGTGTATGAAAAGATGTGGACCTACATGCGATCAGCAGAGCCATCAGTGTTCACTAGGACTACAGCTGAGGGAGTAGCTCGTGTCCGCAAATCCAAGGGCAAATTTGCCTTCCTCCTGGAGTCCACTATGAATGAATACATTGAGCAGCGAAAGCCATGTGACACGATGAAAGTGGGAGGAAATCTGGATTCGAAAGGCTATGGAGTAGCAACGCCCAAGGGTTCCTCATTAAGGTGGGTGGAATAGTATAACAATATAACATGTGTTGTTATAGTATTCCACCTTCCCTGATGTCCCTGAGAGAATTATTTTGTTTTGTGTGTGAACATGGTATGTTTGTTTGTTTCTTTTTCTTTTTCTCCATCTCATATTTTTTGGTCAACAATCAGGTAATCTTTTAATTTTAGAATAATTAATCATAGTTGACATATATCTTTGAAGGCCATATAAAAACCAAACTGGTTGAACACTAGCTGCTTCTAGTGGGCCTAAGACACGGGTAGTATGTGCTTCTATATGTCATTGACTTTTTGGCCACCAAAATCCACACAATCATTGTGTCAGTAATAATTCTACATTTTATCTTTTTTTTTATTATTATGCTTGATTGCTAGTTTCTGAGTAAGAAGAAATCAACCTCTTCCTGGCAAACCACTCTTTTTTCATTTCAATGTTTCATTTATTATGACATCGTACTATTTTAGGTTATCCTGAGGTTGTATTCATGCTAAGTTTGAAATCACATCTCTTCATAAACGCAATCATGATCAGAGGGGAAAACGGGTTCTGGTTTTATAGTGCTTACTCAAGTCACACTCCCACCCATTTCCAAAGGGTGTATGGCGTAAGTAAGGTCTGTAAAATTAGACCCAACAACAACCCAGTAATGTCTACCGATAGACTCTTAAAATGTGATTCATGAGCAAAGCATTGCACATATGGATTAAAAGTGAGACTTTCATTCTTATGGAAATATTGGTTAAATCTGCCCTTTTCATCCTTTTGGTCCTGGACATAGAAAATTCACATGTTTGTGTCCAGGAGGCAGAATTTCCTATTTTCCTTAAGCAATAAAGGCTGCTATTGAATTGATGGACTAGACTCTACCAAAAGTGATTGAGGGATCTTAGTGTGGCTTAGGAGAAATTTATAGACAGTCCAGATTCAAGAGAAAATCAGGATCTTTGCTAAAGGACTTAACCAAGAAGCTGGTCTTGACAATGATGTCTCTGGTAAGCCATTGAAAAATAAAGGTAATGAGACCTATATTATTGCCCAGCACAAATGAAAGCAATATAAACATTTTATAATTGTTTTCATTGGTTTCAAAGAGGGAACTGCAGTGTGCTTTGATATGTGTGTTGGGTGGGGGAAGGGTTGAAAAAATACAACAAACAAATACCAGTAATGGAAAGGATTATGTTAACCCAGTATTTTGTGTTTGCAGGCAACACTGTAATAATGAGTGAGGGGTTTATGGCATGTTACGAAAGGAACAGTTTTAAAAGGAGAACAAATCCAGTCAGGAAAGACAAATTTGGGTGTGGACTGTGGCAATTCTGAAGTCAGGTTTTTTTTGAACATACATCCCATATGAAACCAAAGAAATGTGCAGGGAGAAAGCCCAATGAATACATGATCCATATTAAATTCTACCCAAATAAATTTCAATCATTCAGCTTAAACTGGCGTGAGGAAGTTTGGTCTTTGAGGGTCTATTTTATATGATGCAATGTGAAAAATATGTCATTTCACTGAGGCCAACCCATTAGCAAATAAGTATGTGGAAGTCATAGTTTTGAGAGCACCTTAGTGCAATAAATTAAAAGGAAATAGGAGAGGGGAAAGCAAGAGTGGCTGATATTCAGATCAGTGTTCAGACTATTGATTACATTCACTGGATGTCGCGTTTGCTCTTAATTAGTTCTCTGTGGATGTAGCTGCCTTGTCCTCTGTCTTGTGTCTACTGATAAAGTCAAGCTCCAGGGACTGAATTTGGCCCTCAGATTCGGGAGCGTCTGACTCCCATTGATAGCAAGGGAGTCCCCTCTTAAATGTGCCACTTTGTCAAATCCACACTACAGGGATTGTTTGGAGGAAAGCTGAAGGGCTTCATCTGTCCAGAACTGTATAATCATCAGCCATTGGCTTCCCCCTCTTTTCCTGTCCTTCCCTGGATCTTGTTAATGAGGCAATTGTTAAACTCAGCTTCCCGGATGGAGAGTTTGTTTATGCACTTTGTTTTATATATGCCACAATTTCCTGGGCAAGCTGGCCCCTGCATGCCAAAACCACAGTCATTTTGTCCTGTCTTCGAGAACGCTGGAAGGACACTGAAGGCTAACCAGTGTTCACCGTACCCCTTGCTTCATCCTTCCCCAGCCTCCACCCATATAAGCTCTTTAGGCTTAAATTCTCATTCTTACTTGACTAGGATTTTTCTGTGTCACATGAGACAAACTAATATAGGGATAGACTGATAGGCATCTAATCTATAAATAGTTTAGTTTGTAGAAGCAAATTCAAAATAATTGCATTCATCAGAGCAAGATTCAAAGGACATACCTGCAGCAAAGTGTCTTTGAAATCTTCCTGTCTTGTTCAGTTCCATGGAGACTTAGGTTTGTTTTCCCTAGGATCTATCTTTTGTTAACCAGGTCTTTAGGTTAATAGCTCTAGCTATAGTGAGACTTGTGCATTGTCATTGATGATGGCTTTCTCACAAACTCTACTGTTTTGATTAATTAAGCAACACATGAGAATTAAGGAGAAAGAAAACAGTAATCATTCCCTCTATGTCAGCTTAGCCAGAGCATGCAAACAAATAACTGGGAATGTTCTGTTGGTGTAGGGAGTTTTAAATTCCCAAGTTTTACAGTTTGTTCAAAGTGTTTCCGAATAAATGTCACAGAAAAGTGGAAGAATATTACATATAATCAGATGAAAAGTCAAGACTTGAGTCTTTCATGTAGACTAAAACAAATGCAATCAGGATCATCACAAAGAATGTATCTGTGACTAAGCTAAAAAAGATCATAAGAGCTATGACTAGCACCTGTCTTTATGGAGGATGATTACAGAGCTCTTTGCTGTTCAGAGACTTTATTTCGGACTAGTGTTTGCTGGACAGAAACATTGGAACGTAAAGTCATTGATCTGTCACTTACCAATAACAATGCCTATAAATTATTGGGTTATTGTACTTTGGCATAGAGTCTTCAGTGTCTAGGTGACAGAACAATGCCAGGTATATTGATCCTGAATCTTCTGTTCATATACACAGTACTATTTACACTTTTTTCAAGGCCATGGTCATCCTCCTTATTTTCCCCAGTACTCTTGACAATGCAAAACTATCATGGAAGTCTTCTTTGACTGAGACATTTATAAAAGTTGTGTAAAAATATATACTTTAGAAGGCAAGCAATGAAATGTAACATTTAGATGAAAGCAGAAGTATATTTTGACTTTAGTATCAATATAATCAACCCTATCAGTATTACTATATAAATCTGCTATAGTAGACATCTATACTATGGTATTTATAATATAATAATGTTGTATGTTTTACTATCAAAATACTATCATTTTTGCTGTATTATCTATACTGTACTAGTTACTAGATGATTGACTTTCCTATGCAATAAATAAACCTATTTAAGGTTGTTTAGAGTAAATCATAATTTGGTGCTACAGATTTACTATTAAGATTTACTACTAAGATGAGAATAACCCTTTTAAAGATATTCATATCTAGCACTTATAAATACCTCCAGGGAACAAACCAGTGATCATATCTGAAGATTTCCTTGGCCTTTGTAAGGATTTATATACTTGAGCCTAATGTTTGAAGCCAAGTTAAAAACTGTGGTTTCCTATATTTTTTTTTATTCAACAGTGGTCATTTCCAATCAAACCTTGTCTTTTTTTAAAGACGTTTGTAAGACTGTGTCTAAAATAAAACAAATATTCTGTCATACACACTCAAAGAGATATTTCAAAAGAAGGCAATTCTAATAGAACTTCCATCAGGGGAGGAGACCTAGAAAAACTGAGACCCAGTTGGACTTGGCAATGCCTGGTTGCCAGAATTCATGGCAACAAGAACTGATCCTTTGAAACCAGGCACATCATGCTTAGTTTACAACAGGCAACTCTGAGTCCTACAGCAGTAGTGTGGTGGGGGAGAAAGTACTAAAAATGGGAATTACAATCCACATCTTCCACTTTTTTTATATATATTTAACAAAATCATCGGCCTCACAAGACTCTTGGCCAAAGTCTAGAGCTGTATCAGAGTTGGTAGAGTCCTCTGTAGGTCACATTATTTTTCTTCCACTTTGGAGAATTTGCTAGGGCATATGTGTTCAACTTATTATTCAAATTTATGTATGAAAAATGTATAATCCCAAGGAACCATTTTCACATGCAAAATTTGTGAGACATACTTAGTTCAGGGGTACTTGAAAGAGTTAGAAAAAATGAGTTTTCTGGATATTGTGTGTGAGAATAAACTTGTAGTCTATTTTGGATATTAGAAACAAGTTAACTATTAGCATTTAACGAAGATCAGAACAATCTAAAAGTGCAGGAATTTAAGGCTAAGTACTGAACTTTTAACATGTCTTCTGGAAATGAGTTGCAGTAGGTTGGTATGCAAATATTTTTTAATTATGAAAAGAGATATATTTTGCTTATGAATATCCTAAACATATCCTTTAATATGTTTCATAGTGCCATATTAAAAAGCGCTACAGATAACTTAGATTTTTGTAATTCCATTATGTTTTGAAATATACTAGGCTAGGGATTACACAAACACACACAACAAAAATAGATTGGACCTTTTCACATTCACACACACACACATACTTACATAGATATGCAGCTTGCTATCAGGGATGCTGATGTTTATTGTGATTACCAAATATTTTTTCATTCACAGAGATATCACATGGCAAAATTATCAATGCTACAAGTATCCCAAGGGAAAATAATGGCAAGGTAGAATCCATATATTTCCTCTTTCTCTTTCTGGATGTCAATGACAATAGGTGGCATAAAACTTTCCACTGCCATTTGAAATTCTAGACTTCATTTAATTCTTTCCTATTTACTTAAAAGATGACTAAAATTACAGGTCCCCATGAAGCAGAAAAAAATGTTACTTTTTTCTGCATTTCTTTAAGACTCCCCTGGCATTTTACATTTTTGCCACCCTTCCCATTCTTTAAAAAAAAAAAAATCTAGGTGCAGTGGCTTCAGCCTGTAATCCAGCGCTTTGGGAGGCCAAGGCAGGAGGAATGCCTGAGCAACTTGGCGAGACCAGCCTGGGCAACTTGGCAAGACCTTATCTCTACAATAAATAAAACATAGCTGGACGTGGTCGTGTGCACCCGTAGTTCCAGTTACTTGGAAGGCCGAGGCAGAAGGATCTCCTGAGCCCAGCAGGTCGAGGCTGTGGTGGCCGGGAGCGTGCCACTGCACTCCAGCCTGGGTGACAGGGTGAGACTCCGATTCAAAAAAAAAAATCCTTAAATGGTTTGCTCTCAATTTTGACAATTCATTCAACAAAAGATTGCTGGGTGGGTTATTACAACCGAGAATTTATTAGGTTGTTTTTAAGTCACTCGTTCTTGGATGCCAAGCAGCTTCCTAAGTAGGTAATGAAAGGTTGAAAATGTTATAAGTTGAATGTTTATCCCATTGCTTTTCTCATCAATACCCTTAGAAGTTGTAGTTTAATCGCCATCCTGAGAAAATGGGTGATTTGTGGCCATTTTAGTTTCTACCACTTCAAAGAGGATCAAATTTAACAAGATAAAACTGCTACCAAAAACGTTTAGTAGTTTATTTATGAGATATGATGAAAAAACTGAGACTATCTAGACCTCCGTTCTGACAGTCCTATGAAAAGACAGAATTCCAAACTGCTGTTATTGAGTGTCATGCAATTGCCTCACAGCCAAATCTTGTAAAGCATCACCACAAAGAACATTCATATCCCATACAATTTGAATTAATTCAGTGGCGGCACACAACTAGCACGAATCTAGAACATACAGTCACCCAAGTCAGGCAGCCTTGATCTACCCATGCCAACTGGTCTTTGGAAACATCAAAGCTCATCGTCTAGTATATAATAAGTGTGCTGAAACTCTACAGATGAACTTATCCTTACATGAGTAGCATTCCTAAGTATTTCCTCTTGGTATGTGTCAAGCAGCTAGATAGGTTCCATTTTACGGCATTCATCTTTACAGATCATCTCACTGCAAGGCATGGTCTCCAGAAGCAATTGCAACACTGGTGGTCAGGCTAAGGAGGAGTCTAGGGGTGACAAAGAAAGTACATGAGGGTCTCTATGTGATTGGATCCCCCTTTCTGTGGTGGTGAGTGGAAGCTCAGATATGGGTTCTCTGGCACTAACCCTACAGAGCACCAGGTCTGGAGAGGAGACATGGCCCTGAAGCCGTGGAGAACTGAAATCTAAAAGGTGGCCCAACTCAGAAAAGGGACCTCAGTGAGAAATTAAGCCCAGCTAGTAAAAACAAAGCATGTGAAAGGCTCTCCTAACAAGAGGTGAGGGAATAGGAGGAAGCAACAGAAGGGAAATGTATGGAATCAGCATTCCTAGAAAAATTGGAAGAACAGTTGATAGAATGCCTGGAGCTGCTTTTTCTGCTTTTATTTTGTAGGGTACATGTTGACTGTGGGCCGGTGTAAGGATATGCTGTTTCCATTTAAGTCTCAGTGGCAGGACAAACACCCTGCACCAGAGAAGCATCTGTGTGAGGCTTTCAACTTCCCTAAGCCTATCTAGCAAGCATGAGCTAAAAAGGGTCTGCAGGCATAAGAACTCTGCACTCCTGTGACAGGGACACTTAGGCTATTCCATGATGTCTTCATGGTGATAGGATTCAGATCAAGGGTAAAGAATTAATTTATGCATGGGTTGGCATGTGGAGAGAAGTGCTTCCTCACCCTTAGAAGTAGCCAAAGTAGGGCTGCATGCATCCAACATCAGTGCTATTTTCATTCTATTGTACTTGCCTCTGTCTCCTCGCACTCAGCATTCTGTGGACCAATGTTTAAATTCTCCCAAAAAGAGTTTGCTACTTTTAATTTCTTCTGTGCATAATATAGATTCCAACCATGGCTACAAGGCTACTCTTTAGCCCTGACTGTACTCAATTATTATAGAAAATAGGTCAGATTCATTTTCCCCACTATAGGATCTCGGGCTATAGGCACATGACTCCTAAAGAGGGTGAATGTTCTTGAAGACTGCAATGATAAGTTGCCTCTATTTAGTTTACAAGTGGCACTTAAATTATCCTCAGAACAGTGGCAAAAGTCAAGTGATGAGTTTTGCTGGTGTCGTCGTCATTGTTGTTTGTCTATCACTTGTGTTGGATTCTATTCTCTAGACTGGCTCGCCTAAAGGGAAAAAAAAATGGTAGGAAGAGGCCACCCTGGGCAGACTCAGTACAGGATGCTACAGAGAGAGGAATCATTAAAATTTCTCAGAGCAATTATAACTCTGACATAAATCTTACAAGTCTGAACAAAGGCAAGAAGAGAAGTATTATTATCCCACTGCGGTGGGTTCCTCCCCTTACTGTCCCAGGACTCTCTTAGCTGAGGGTGCAGAGATAGGGTGAAGAGGGACTGAAGCAGAAAGAGAAGAAGGGGCTCTCTTTGCTTGCAGTAATTAGACACGGAAAGAATATTTTAGCCACACACATACAAAACACAGGGCTTTTAGGGAGGGATGGTAATCAGGTCTACCATAAAAATTCAAAATGTCTATAATAAAATACTATAAAGCTCACTTTACTGTGGAAATGCAATCTACTCCTCAATGGAAAGTTTTATACTATGCTGCTTTAATGCAATTTTATGCTAATGATAAACATCTACTTAGTACATCGTAAGTAAATAATGGTCTCCCACAAAAATGAAAATAGAATCATTCGTTTTAGTGTAGCATATGGGAATGCACTCATCTACAACTTTAGACATTATTGGCTTCCTTTTTTCTCTAAAGATGATGTAATATCAACCAGAATGGGGGTAGTTTCTGACTCATATTTAAGAAAAGAAAGATAAAATAGTTTGGCAGTCATAGAATGAGCTGGAAAATAGTAATAACTCTGGTTTATAATTATATCCTATGTTAATTTTGTTAAGAAAAAAAAACTATAGCTCATTTATTTTAAAGTTTGTTCCCTTATTCCCCCCAAAAATGTGTCCCATAACTCTGTTTTCAGAATGAAATAGCATACATCTGAGATTACTGCCACAAATAAACAGACATATGTACCTGGCAATACCCGGACAGAAAATCACCATTTAACACTCCAAAACTCCTAACCCTGCTTCTGAGCCTTCTCTGAAACAAGCATTCTATTGATTATAAGAATATTTTATAAATAATAATTGCACTAAGAGAACTTAGGAGTACTGTGAATGTGTTGTTTATCTTCCTCAATATCAGAAAAGTATTTTTTTATTATTGAAAGTAGTTTATTTTAAATGGACAGATCCCATACTTTCTGAAAAATCTAAAATTTATTATGAAGAGATGTCCACAGAATAAAATACACTTTCAAAAAGTTTGTGAAGCCATTTTCAATATACTCCTCTAATATTACACAATTCAAAAATAAAGAAAAACAAAAGTGACTGGGCTTGGTGGCTCAGCCTGTAATCCCAGCACTTTGGGAGGCCAAGGTGAATAGAATGCCTGAGCCCATGGGTTCGAGACCAGCCCAGGCAACTTGGTGAGACCTCATCTCGACAATAAATCAAAAAATTTGCCTGGCATGGTAATGCATGCCTGCAGTTCTGGCTACTTGGAAGGCTGAGGCGGAAGGATTACCGGAGCCCAGCAAGTTGAGACTTCAGTGACTGGGAGCATGTCACTGCACTCCAGCCTGGGCGACAGAGTGAGACTACAACTAAAAAAAAAAAAAAAGTACAAAACCATTCCCAGCAACTCCACCCATCAAAATATACAATATTGAGATGTTGGAAATAATGATCTTTTTAAATACCACTAACCACACAAAGTTATATCATATTATGTTAAAATTTACTCAATTTTATTTAGCTTTTAAAAAAATATTCTGGGGTGCGCCATGAAGACATGGACCCACAGATAAGTTTTTACAGAAATGTTAAACATTCTATCTTTCTCTAAGTGCTATATATTTGGTAGTTAGACAGAACATGAGAGTTACATTGAAGTCAACCAGACAAATATGACTCAAATAACTTCTCACTTTTCAAGGAAATATAATGGTATAAGGGTATACAGCTCTCTTCATTGTTACTAAACTATACAGAGGATTGTATAAACAGTAGTAAGAGCAGCCAACGGGACTGATGTTCAAGAGTCCGGGTGGTTTTGTATTTGGTACTGAGAGACATGCAGCTTCTCAATATGTATTCTTTTTTAGAGTGGTAACAAACCAAAATCCTATCCGTAAATAAGAAAAGATATCATCATCTCCCCAGATCCTAATTTTTCTTCTTTCCAGGCACTTGCAACTAGAACTACGAAAAATCATAAAAGCATTATCAGCAAGTGCAGCTGCTTTGCATTGCAAGCGCCTTCAGTAGAAAAAACAAATTAAAAAAAAAAAAAAGCATGAGAAAACTTAAATGAAACCAGGTATCCAGAGTCCTAAGACAATATGCTAGCCCTTGGCTTATATTTGAAGCTACAAGAGGTAAAAAGAAATAACTATCAGAGGTAAAAAGAAATAAATAGGATCCAAGAAAAGTTGGCATCTGATTGTTTCTCCCAGAGTAAAAAAGTAAAGGGTGTGGAATTTTAAAAAAAAGAGTTGTTTTCTGCTAAATGATATAGTAATGATAATACTCTAGAAGACAGAGAATTGGTTAATAGATCACTTAATTTTCTTTTCAATTTTTTCACTTTTTAAAAAATATGTTTAAATTTGGCTCATGTAGAATGCTAAACATTACTGAGCCATATGTTTCTTAAGCAAAACTATAACAGTAAGTACGGTGTTATAGTTTTCAAGCTACTTCCACAGATACATTTAACTTGCTCTTTTCACTCTTTTGTGATGTCATTTCATTCAAGAAGAAAGCACTGTACAGCAGAGATGTTGAGTGATTTGCCCATAGTCCCACAGCTGAGATTAGAAATGAGATCTTCTGACTCTCTCCAGTGCTCTTATGGGAAAAGGAATAAAAAAGGACTTTTTAATATAAATATTGTTTACTCTGAAAACTTACTAAATAGCTTCTGTGATTCCTTTATTCTGCCGTTTTGGCAACACGAGTAACAGCTTCAAGGCATATTCAAAATACACATAGACAACTCAGGTTTCATAACTTTTAATTTATATCAAGAATTAGATAAACTCTTGCTGCGGTTGAAGAAATTTCATAGACATGAATTTTAGGTCAGCTCAAAAGAATTTTTTTTTTTTTTTGAGTTGGAGTCTCACTCTGTCGCCCAGACTGGAGTGCAGTGGCCGCTCCCGGCCACCGCAGCCTCAACCTGCTGGGCTCTGGCGATCCTTCCTCCTCAGCCTTCCGTGTAGCCAGAATTACAGGCATGCGCTACCACGCCCGGCTGATTTTTTTTTTTGATTTATTGTAGAGATGAGGTCTCACTGCCCAGGCGGGTCTCGAACCCGCGGGCTCAGGCAATCCATTCACCTCAGCCTCCCAAAGGCGCGGGATTACAGGCTGAGCCACCTTATACCAGTTAAAACTGGTCCCCGGCCAGGCATGTGGGCTCACGCCTATTGTCTCAGCAATCTGGGTGGCCAAGGCAGGAGGATTGTTTGAGCACAGGAGTTCGAGACCAGCCTAGGAAACACATTGAGACCTCATCTCTACAAAAACAAAATAATAATAATGATAAATTAGCTGGGCACGGTGGTGTGTGCCTATAGTCCCAGTTGCTCAAAAGGCTGAGATGGAAAGATTGCTTGAGCCCAGGAGGTCAAGGTTGCGATGAGCTGATTGTGCCACTGCACTCTAGCCTGGGCAACAGAGTGAAAGCCTGACTCAAAAAAATAAATAATACATTTTGAGAAAACTGGTCTCCCCCAAATGGGAGAACATTGTCTTATGATTCATAACATTATATTTGTTCAAGTAAAAGTAAAAGAGATTCTCGTGTCTCTTAGAGGGAAGACAGTGGTGGTATACTCCCTTTCCACTCTGAGAATCTGAGATTCTCAGTCATACCCTAGACTGTCCTTAGCAAAACAATTAAAGAATTCTCATACCTCTTTGAAGTTGCAGATACTTGATAACACTGAGGGAAAACTCGCTCTCAGAACTTCATTAGAACCTCGTCTGGTTTTGGAATTAAGTAAGTCACTTCTTTAGTGAATCATTGTGTTTTTTTGCAGTCTATGTTTGGAAATGGGAAGTTATTTTAGGAAAGCACTCTTCTGTGAGAACCATCATAGTTAGAGATAAATGTAGGTCTTGTATGCCTATATAAGCAGACATTTTAAATTATATGCTGACATCAAACTTTTGACAAGGTACAAATCTGACAAAATTCATTGGATTATATAAAAGGGAGAATAAAACATCAAAAGTGAAGCGTATGCATATAGAAGGACTTGTTTTGATTTTTAGAACAAAACTTGTATTTCCATATCTAGATAGGATAAAAAATTGATCTACGCAATATGGTATCCTGTGGTGTTTCAATGTGAAATACTTGAGAAGGTGATTTTTAAGGACAATATAATAACCCTAAGAATTTCAGGACTATCTAATTTCTTTTTCATTTTTCCCTTCATCACAAATAGCAATCAGTTTATACCCTGAAGCATGAAGACTGCACAGCCATTGTAATTTTACCGAATACAGACAGTCTACCTATGATTGTTGTTATTCATAGATCCCAGATCATTTCTAAATATAAAGACATTTTCTTCAAAACTCTGCTACAGAAGTAACTTCCATAGATAAAGTAGGTGTCGCATAAAATACAATTTACTTTTTTCCCCCATTTTAAGCACAGCTTTACAATGTCTGTATATATTGTTTCAGAAAAAAAAAGAAAATGCTCTTTCTTTGTGTGTGTATATATATATATGTGTGTATATATATATATTGAAATTTACTATGTTTAGTAGATGAAAGCCTGGTTTGTCAAAATAGCCATTTTCAGATTATTTATTAAAGAAAATAAATAAAATTTCCAAGGACGAACCCAAGGGAAAACACGTACATTGTAGTTAGAGGATTTTTATTATGCCGTATTTATAACACAAAACTTTAAGGTGATTAAGGTTCATAGGACAAATTTAACCCTAAATAAATGGCAATGGTCATGGATAGAGACAAGATATCATTGTATAACATAGAATCTGTCATATAGTATTTTTTCCCTGCACATTTTCATAACAGTCATTAAAGTAATGATTGCAACATCCCTCATTTTTTATGTCTCTGGATTATACTTTGACAAACTGAGGCTCCAAAGTACATCCATTATCTCACCTAATGTCATTTTACTTGATGAAGAATTTTAATAAGCTACCCAAAGTTAAACAACAATAGCACATGACCTTGTATGGGTTCAGGCTCATTCTTGGTCTCCACTCTCCTTCATGTCTCACGGAATTCAATCAATTGTCTGGTATTTAATTTTTTTAAGGGACCTAATCACCCAACATCTCTGAAATTATGCCAAAGGGTAACTAGGAACAGAGTCTATGCTCAGTTAACTAGGCAGTAGCCTCAAGAGATAATGTCTTTCAAATAAGAAAAGACCATATTAGAGATTATATAAATGAAAAAGAAATAAAAATTTAATTACTACTACATACTAATACATATGAACATATTTTCTAACTTGAACTCCAAAACTCTTCATCTGGACCGATAATGCTGCTGAAACTCAGGTCAGATAGTAACGGAATTGGAGTCCATTACTGCCTGATTCCCAAATCTTTGCTCCTTTCACTGTGCTGCCGTTTTCAATCCAAAGATGCAAGGAGTCCCAGTTAGACAGACATATTAAGAAAAAAGAAAATCCCACCTTTATCAAATGTGGGATCCCCTGTTTTTAAAAAAAAAACTCAACGGTGTCTGATAATACCCATTTCCCAGACTTTTGCAATAATTATTGTCCATATCAAATTGTTCATATCCAAACAGAGTGTTGCTTAAAACAACACTAACATTTTACAAATAAAAACAAACAGGGAGGTGGGTTGAGAATACCTCAGCCAGCCCCTTCTTCCTAAGGAGTGCTAGATGCTTCCCAGGACGCAGCCTTCATTTTTCACTCCAGCTGACAAAAATGACCCAGGCAAGGCCTTTCCATGAATTCCCTATTCTAAACCCTTCTGCAGTGTGTGTAAGAGCTCTCAGACAAGACAGACTGACCAAAGAGCAGACAGACTTTGTTTTTCCCTCTTAACGCAGCTAATGCTCATTCCCCTTTGGCCTAATCCTTAAACTGGGTTTAAAATTCAATTAAGTGAAAGCCCCAGTATATCAGACAGTTGGTAGTGTCTTGTGAGACCTGAGGTAGGGGTTGGCCGGAACTGAACTTGACTTTAATACAAGACCATGTTCTATTATTGTTTAACTTTGGGTATTTCTCCCCTAGGAGGAGGACAGAGGAGAACTAACCAGCTCCAGGACCAAGGTAAGAGGGGAGTTTTCTTTCAAAAGAATGGGTTCCATCCATTTGAAGGAAACCCCTCCCCCACCTATTTTTTAATCCCTTTTTCTTTATACATTTATATTTTTTAACCCACCAGCATTAGGAAACCAACTTGCCACCTGTACATATAGATATTTGAGCATCCACTTACAAATTTTATAGCTAGAAAAAATAAAAAACCCTCTCACACAAGTCATATCAATTATATCCTAATGCATTTATGTTTCATCATCATTAAATATTAGTGTCAGCCTTTCATTAAGGCTTAGATGCTTGCATAGGTCTTAGGAAACTATCAACTGTTAATTTCTCTACATGTAGAATACACAAAGTTACTGTCAATCAAACCATGGTGGGTAAAAGTTCACAAAAATATTAAAACTAAAATCCAAAGTGTTTCTGTACAGACATATATCACTATTAAGAAAAAGTTTTTATAAAAGAAACAGCTAATATATTCTTAATGATACATATTTCAGATTTTTGGTCTCAAGTAGTTTAGACTTAACGAGATTTTTAAGATGCCATATGAAAACTGTGGAGAGAAAAATAAAAGGAAAGAGAGTATTATTTCTCCATACCTATACACCCTCTTTCCAGGCCTCTTTTTTATTGCTTGTAATGGTTTCTACTGTAACCTCTCACTTTTTTGTTTTGTTGTCCATGGAAATCATCAGTATTTCCTTCCTTTAGTACACAGTTTCAAGTTCCTTCCCTAGAGAAGAACCCAAGGGGAGTAACAAATGAGAGAACTTAAAAAGCATCGAGAAGTTGAGATATTAAAATCAAGATCATATGGATCATAAAAGAGTTCAGCTCCCAGACCCTTTTCAGCAATAGTTCTTTTTAGAGGATCTCATCTGACTCAAGTAGATTTTAGAAAAGATGTAGGGTCAGGTAACTGAGACACTCGGAGTTCAAGAAGAACGAAACTTTAGGAAGGGAGAAGAAATGTACAGAAAGAATGAAAATTCAGGCTATTTGTTGCCAAAAAATAGAGTATCTTTCATTAATACAGGTCTGCCATTTTGTTCTTAACATGATTAGAAGCCTGGCATAACCGTAACATTACTGTTGCACTTTTAAAAAAAATGTATTTTATCTTAGATTCGGGGGTACACATATGTACTCGTTACATGGATATACTGTGTGGTGGTGTAGATTGGGCCTCAGGTGGCCCATTCCCCAGATAGTAAATGTTGTGCCCCATATTGGAACTTTTAATAAAAGAAATTCCCGACCAGTTATGGTGACTCTTGCCTGTAAATTCAGCACTTTGGCAGAGGCAAGAGGATGCTGAGTCCAGGGACTTGAGAACAGCCTAGACAACTTGGCAAGACCTTGTCTCTATGATAAATCAAAAAATTAGCTGGTCATGATGGTGTGTACCTATAGTTCCAGCTACTTGGAAGACTGAGGTAGAAGGATGACCTGAGTCCAGCAGGTCAAGGCTGCAGTTGACTGTGGGTGTGCCACTGCATTCAAGCCTGGGGTGACAGAGTGAGACTCCAACAGGAAGGAGGAAAGGAAGGAAGGAAGGATAGGTGGGGGGGGGGGAAGAGAGAGAAAGAAAGGAAGGAAGGAGAAAGAAAACCTTTCAGAAGGCTATATTTTGTTAGAGGCTATTATCTTCTGAGCAGGAACAATAGTAGTCATGTGATTAGACACATATGTAGAACCACATACAAGACAGAAGCTTGCTTTTACTATCAACTCATGCGATTTATGTAGATAATTCTATACAATGGTCACCAAATCCAGAAACCTAAGCATTGAACATTTAGCACATAACACATTTTGCTGTCAGATTGTCAGGTAAAACCTAATTTTGACTTTCTCACACACTGACTCTTTAGTAAAAAGTACAAGATATATTTGAATCACATTATTCATTCTTGATTTATTCATCCTGAATTTTAAAATGCCAGACATATGCTGCCTATGAAATCATACACAAGCAAATTGTCACAATATTTTTACTGAACTACTTATGTGTTAGAAATTGATGTCTATCTACGTGGACATTTGTTACATCAGGAAGATTTACGTATTTTGGATTCTCATGAAATATTTCACATTATTCTCATTCAAGGAAAGAATCAGTGGTGGTATTACAGTAACTTAACTCTTTGGGATAACATGAAATTGAAAGGGAAACACCATTTTTGCTTTGTCTTGTTACTTAGTAGAGTGAAGAGTATTATTTTTATTAATTATATTCAATTGATTAGGTATACTAGAAAGAGTACATGAAAATGTTCAGCTGTTGTCTTAAGACATAACCAACATCTGACAAGGAGCAAATAACTGAAATACCATGTGATATGTTGTAGTATTAAAACCAATAGAAGCAAATGGAGGTGAGACTGTTTAAAGAATTTAAACTTGGTATCACTTTTATCTATTTATTGGATTTGCTTAATTAAAAATGAGCATTAGAATATATTTATATTTTGAAATACGATTATAAGCCCTGTTGCTCATAATCAAGATAAGCAACTTCATATTTTCACTTAAAAATGTCATACAATTAAAATATTTAGAGACCCATGGACTTAAAATTCTTGGTTTCAGCTATTTTCAGAGAGTACCAGAGAGAAACCACATGCTTTCCTAGTTAAAAGATCCACTGGAATCCTGAACTGTGAATGAAAAATTCAGACATTTTCCTTTCATTTGCTTGCAATCACTATTTCTGTAAGGAGCACTATTTTTATCATCCAAGTTTCTTCTCCTGTTTGTATTATTCTCCCACCTAAACAAAGCCCAAGCTAAAAGATAAGGAAGGTGAAACAAGACCAACTAAAACACATTTTAAGTTATTAGAGCAACATCCAAATACTGTAAGGAATCTGAAACCTTAAGTGAGAGAAGAGAGCTGAAACTCTGATTTTCCTTTTTCTCTCAATAATTTGATAGAAAATTCACAGTATGTGTATAAGAAGTTTAAGTAGACATATTCAGTGAGTTAAATGTATCTTTAAATATATTGTGAAATAAATCTAAAGTCAAACCATCTTAAAGTTGATATTTAGTATCTGTTGATAATACATATAATTTTCAATTTCTAAAATGAGCTAAATTTTACTACTTTAAGAAGTAAATTTGATAAGAAACTTTCTAAAGGTAATATGTTTTATTAGTCAAATTTTATTAAATAGAGAAGAAGTGACTTATGAAAATACCATTATGGAAGATTTCTACCTTAAAATTTAGTTGGGAGCATCATGTTTTCTTGGTATTCACAACAAAGTTGTATTTTATTTAATCATTTTGTGTTCTTTCTTTGCACAGCCCCATAAAGTGAATTGGTGACCCTTTATTTTTGCTATCTATAATATCACTGAAATACCTTCCTAGATTATCTTGTTTATCCAATGGACTAAATTGTCTGTCATATTCATAAGGATAGCCAACGTCAAATAATATTTTTACATTCCTCTTGCTAACATTTAATAGACAGTTTTGGAGCATTTTGTTTTATTTTAAAACCAAACTTCTCACCAGGTTTTCCCAAAATCCATTAGTTTTCATAGTCAAAGGATTCCCTTCCATTTTCCAGGACATTATTTTTTCACTTTAATGGATCACTTGCAAAATAGCCTCTGAAGTTAATTCACTACGATATCAGTCCTACATGTAGTTATTGCATACCAGCTATACTTTTTGCTCTGGCTTAGGACTGAAAATGGTATGAAATACAGTAAAATACAACTGTTTCTCCAAGAGGGAGGAAAGATTTGAATAGGTAACATTAACATAATGTATGACACAAAGCAAATATGAGTGCTTGATGTTATGATTTAAAGAGGCAGGACATAAACAGAATCAAGAGTGTCTAGGAAACATCTCACAGAAAAGATTTCGATGTATATGGATATTAGTTAAGTGAATAAGTCAGTGAGTGATTACTGTAAAATGGTAAGAATTTTTGAAATTCTAAGAGGAGGGAATAAAGGAATTCCTAATAAATGTTCTATCATGAGTTTGGAGTCAATTCTCCTCAAAAGAGGGACTCTGGGTAGCAGAGAATGGATTGAGAGTGGCAGTGTTTCTGGTCTCAGGTGATAAAGTCTTCAACCTAAGGTAATGCAATAGAAATGAAAGTGAGAGACACATTTTAGAAAAACAGTTCTTAGTGGCTACTTACTTATAGGAAAGGAAGATAAATGAACACTCAAAGATGAAATTGCATTTTGTGGTCAGGCCTTGTTATTTTAGTGTTTGTTTTTACAGTTCTACTTCTGTCTACAGTTTTTCAATTCATTATATGAGAGCTTCCTTACGATGTTGTGCTTGGGATCCAAGATTACATGTCCCAAAAGTTTAAAACTTAAGTCATTGAGAACTTAGGATGTATGAAAAAAGACATCTTATTTTAACCTTGGAAGAAAAGTTAAACCAAGTCATCACATAGGTTATTGGTATTGCTTTTCAAAGAAAATGATCTGCAGCCGGGCTCGGTGGCTCAGCCTGTAATCCCGCGCCTTTGGGAGGCTGAGGTGAGTGGATTGCCTGAGCCGGGTTCGAGACCCACCTGGGCAACTTGGCGAGACCTCATCTCTACAATAAATAAAAAAATCAGCCGGGCGTGTAGGCACGCCTGTAATTCCAGTACTCAGAAGCTGAGGCGGAAGGATCACCGGAGCCAGCAGGTCGAGGCTGCGGTGGCCGGGAGCGGCCACTGCACTCCAGTCTGGGCGACAGAGTGAGACTCCAACTCAAAAAAAAAAAAGAAAAAAAAAAGAAAATGATCTGCTGCACTTCCTTCTTGGGTGTTTAGGATGTATCATTCAGTTTTTGAGTTTTTTCTTAACTCAAAGAGTATTTAGCCTGAGAGATCTGAAGTTTCCAACTTAGTAGTGCAAGGAATATATGAGTCGAATAACTTCCAAAGCTTAATCAGGTGTAGACCCTAGCACACCTTGCAAACTTCTCAGGGAAAAAGAAAAGTTTCCTTAAGAAGTCATACAAAGGATGAATGGATAGTTTAGCTGCACAGGAAAGAACAAAGACAGGAAACAAAAGGTGTCATGGTACTGTGAAAAGAGCACTGGACCAGAAGGCAGAAGACCTGCACCCCAGCTGTGGTTTGATGGACAAGTCACCTAACTTTCATTAGGCCCCAGTGACCACATCTGTAGAATGAAAAGGTTGTATAAGGAGACAACATCGAACTTACATTCTGACACAAAAAGTCTGAGATTCTGAGTCCTTAAAGCAAATGATGAGAGTTTTTAGGAGCCAGTGAAGGATAGAAAAAGTAAACATAATCCGTGGTCCATGGAATGGAATTCTGGAAATCATAGAAGGAGATGAAGAAATCCAAAGTCAGGGACAAGGGCAGAGTCTACACTGCTAATCATGGTTCAGGCAAGGAATCTGAGTGAAAGGCACTGTACGTGGAATGGCTCACACGCTGCTCATGTCACAGAGACCAGTTCTTATATTTTCAAAATTTATTTTAGTAAATTTACTTTAGAATAATAATGACCACAACTTGAAAAGTGAATGATATTTAGAGATAACGTGAAGCACTTCACATTCTTGGCTGCTGCAGTCTCATCTTGAAACACAGATCCCTTTTGTATTATTTGATCATGGATTGTGATAAAAATAAGGGGGTGGCTTGAGGAAGAGATTTTATTTCAGACATTCTGCCTTTGGAAATGAATGCATAAATCCAATGAAGCCAAAAGAGCCTTGTGCTTGTCTACTGGAAGGGATAATTTGGGAAGAAAAGTAATAGCACCCCAATGTCACCACAGTTTTTTAAATTATGGTATCTAATATGAATAATTGATATTTTATCCATATTAGGTAAGTGTAGCTAACAACATCTTTCTACAGTTTTTTTTTCTAAAATTCGTATTGGTTTCATGTACAGTCTTTAAAAATATCCTGCACATCATGTGCTTTCAGAATAATCATAGGTCAAGACTAGTACCTTAGAAATCCCTTCTCAACAAATCACAGTCTTAAAATCTCTTCTCTGTCAAAATCTTAACTACCGGGCATCATAGAAATGTTATTATTTCTCTTACCTTTAATAGACTTACTTGATAATCATCACAAATGTTATTAGAATCTAGAGATCTCTTTTTAACCTGCATTCATAACCTTCCCAGGTCAGCAAACTCCCTGGACTTGTATGCCAGTTTGTGGTTTTGTATGTTTGTGCTTTTTTCCTGGAAGATTATCTGTAAGCTTTCATCAGATTCTAAAAGAGTTTCATGACCAAAAATAGATTATAAAAATCTATCCTATGACCTAAAATTGACAAAACTGTGAACTAAACTACATGAAATATTTGTAAAGATTACCTTAAAAAAATACTAAAGGCATAGTTAAAATTTTCATTTATCACAATCCTTTGCTAATGCTCTAGGTAAATTACTGGCAGACATATCCAAAAAAAAATCACAAAGCTCCATCACAGTAATATTCCTCAGATCAACTTATCAAATAGAAATTAATCATGCAAATTTCAATGGACATACAATTTAGAGACAATTTCTGGAATCTAGATAAGTATATGTTTAATTTGCTTCACTCTCCTGACTCAACTTGAAGTGTGAAATTCAAAGGTCTCCACATTGATTTAATTACATATATGTCATCCAAAACCCAAAGCAAAGACACAAAATCCTCCCTTATCAAAGTGGTTTTCAAATGCTCATTACAAATCAAGATGGGTCTGAATTGTCTCTTCACTTACAAAATTTTTTCCCTCCTAATGTGAATATTAAATTATTGATCAATAGTGCCATTTTATGCATACCTTACTTGTCATGGCATAGACAAACTGGAGTGAAAACTATCTTTTCTAAATCTTTGTGTGTGTGTGTGTGTGTGTGTTGTGTGTGTGTGTGTGTGTGTGTGTGTGTGTGTGTGTAGCAATTTAGCCCAAATTCTGCCTTTGGAAATGAATGCATAAATCCAATGAAGCCAAAAGAGCCTTGTGCTTGTCTACTGGAAGGGATAATTTGGGAAGAAAAGTAATAGCACCCCAATGTCACCACAGTTTTTTAAATTATGGTATCTAATATGAATAATTGATATTTTATCCATATTAGGTAAGTGTAGCTAACAACATCTTTCTACAGTTTTTTTTTCTAAAATTCGTATTGGTTTCATGTACAGTCTTTAAAAATATCCTGCACATCATGTGCTTTCAGAATAATCATAGGTCAAGACTAGTACCTTAGAAATCCCTTCTCAACAAATCACAGTCTTAAAATCTCTTCTCTGTCAAAATCTTAACTACCGGGCATCATAGAAATGTTATTATTTCTCTTACCTTTAATAGACTTACTTGATAATCATCACAAATGTTATTAGAATCTAGAGATCTCTTTTTAACCTGCATTCATAACCTTCCCAGGTCAGCAAACTCCCTGGACTTGTATGCCAGTTTGTGGTTTTGTATGTTTGTGCTTTTTTCCTGGAAGATTATCTGTAAGCTTTCATCAGATTCTAAAAGAGTTTCATGACCAAAAATAGATTATAAAAATCTATCCTATGACCTAAAATTGACAAAACTGTGAACTAAACTACATGAAATATTTGTAAAGATTACCTTAAAAAAATACTAAAGGCATAGTTAAAATTTTCATTTATCACAATCCTTTGCTAATGCTCTAGGTAAATTACTGGCAGACATATCCAAAAAAAATCACAAAGCTCCATCACAGTAATATTCCTCAGATCAACTTATCAAATAGAAATTAATCATGCAAATTTCAATGGACATACAATTTAGAGACAATTTCTGGAATCTAGATAAGTATATGTTTAATTTGCTTCACTCTCCTGACTCAACTTGAAGTGTGAAATTCAAAGGTCTCCACATTGATTTAATTACATATATGTCATCCAAAACCCAAAGCAAAGACACAAAATCCTCCCTTATCAAAGTGGTTTTCAAATGCTCATTACAAATCAAGATGGGTCTGAATTGTCTCTTCACTTACAAAATTTTTTCCCTCCTAATGTGAATATTAAATTATTGATCAATAGTGCCATTTTATGCATACCTTACTTGTCATGGCATAGACAAACTGGAGTGAAAACTATCTTTTCTAAAATCTTTGTGTGTGTGTGTGTGTGTGTGTGTGTGTGTGTGTGTGTGTGTGTGTGTGTGTGTGTGTAGCAATTTAGCCCAAATTCTGCCTTTGGAAATGAATGCATAAATCCAATGAAGCCAAAAGAGCCTTGTGCTTGTCTACTGGAAGGGATAATTTGGGAAGAAAAGTAATAGCACAGCTACAAGTTAAATTGAAAACTTAGTGGAGCATTGATAATACTGAGAACCAGTTACTCTTCCAGGGCTAAATAGCTGAAGAAGGGTAGAACTGTGAATGCAAATGCCTTTCCTTAACATCAGACATATTCAGCTCTTCACTCTGTATCCTTTGGCAACCTATTGATTTTTTATTTACTTTTCATATCCTAATGATTAATATAAAATAGTAATTTTTCTCAGTAGGCTATTAACTGACCTTATACAACGTTCTGGAGTATGCTGTAAATTTTCAATTTTTGTTTGTTTGTTTGTTTTGTTTTGTTTTTTGCTCTCTCTATCCATCTTTATTTGGGGGACATCATTAACTAAACTGCAAAAGTAAATCTTAGGTGATATTTGCTCTCCTCCACCTTATCTCATCTCAGTATGAGGAATATACATGAAACTCTTATAGAATACTAACAATGCAGCCATCATTTAATAACAGAATAGTCTAAACAGAGCTGATTATTATTTATTTTTCATGAAATTACTATCTTCTTATTAGAGAACAAACTTTAAATCAAATTAGTTTTCCGATCTGGACTTTTGGGTTGATTTCAAGGAATACAATAAATATGTAGTATGATGGAAGATAAACATAAATTGTTTTTTTTTTTTTCTATTTTTACATTTCTGAAAAAAAGAAAGACTTTCTCTTAGGGTCTCTAATACTGTGTTTAGGAAAAACCATAGTTGATAGCCATAGACTCTCCTTTTCTAAAAACAAATAGTTTTGTTTTTTTGTGTGTAAATGGTCCACTTAGCAGGACTCAAGCTTATTCACAGTCACATTCATTTAATTCAGCCTAAGGGAGAAGACTCACCTTATCTATGTAAATATGTGTGAAACAGCAAGTCTTCTCTGTAAACCAAGGAGAGTTCCATTAACCTCCTACAGATCCTATCTGATGGGGTATGGCTGCTGATGGATGCATTACTCATACTCCTCCACCTGACCTGTTCCCCTCAAATAAAGTAGAGCCTTTGTAGAAGCCAAATACACCCCATATCCTCCAGCCTGAGACCTAGAGGCACAAAACTAGGTGAACCAAAGCAAACCACATCATCAGGATCAATGAACGTTTTTGTTTTGTTTTCTGAGATCCTTAAGAATAACCCCTAGGTTCTATCTCTTTCTCAAATTATATTTCATCCAAAACAGAATATACATTTTGGCTTGAATGAAACAATTCTGGAAGGCATTATATTATAAAATAACTGAGAGCTTCGTTTGTTTGTTTGTTTTCCACTGATGATTAAAGTATCACTGCCCATTGTAGAATATTCTGGGTAGGTAGGGAAGCATACAGAATAAATGCAATCCAAATCCATCATAATCTCTCCACCCAGAGATAGCAATTTGTTTTTTTCCAAATTTTTTCATCAACATTAAATATATAAATACATATATACATACACAGTTTGTTCTCAGACTAAGATCACAATGAAAAGGCAAATTTGTTTCTTTTTTCCCACTTGACATTATGCCATAATCATTTCCCTTTGTCATTAAAATTTTGTGATGGTTATAAATTATCAATCATATGGGTTATTGGTACTATCAGTAGTATTACCTCAGAATCTTTGTAACATAGGGTGCCCCCAGTCTAGGAGACCCTAATGCAGCAGTGCTAGCTCTAAGCATCTGTACTTGCAATATAGGAGTTATGCTACTCAAATCAAGCTGGAGAACCCCTGGAGTGTTCCAGAATCTACTTAATCTCCCTTTCTTTTGGATCTATAGATTGCTTTCATTGTTTTACAATGTAATTATACTATGAAATGTATCATAAGTTTCTTTGGCAACATCTTTAATTAATTTCTTATGCTTGATTCCTGAAAGGGGAATTATTGGATCAAGGGTAAGAATTATTTTAAAGCTTTTGTTTATAAGGCCAAACTATTTTATTTCCAATTTTTAATTCTATCATCACTGTATGAAAATTCTTGCCCATTTTATTAAATCTTTGAGTATATTGAGCATTATCTTTACTTTTATCTTTCCCAGTATCTATGGAAAGAAATGAATTTGCATTGCTTTAATTGACAGCAGTTGAAGTCCAAGTAAGGCTGAATTATTATTATAAGATGTGTATTTCTTCCTGTTAAGATATCTATTGATGTCCTTTGCTGATTTTAAAGGAAATTTTTTTCTTTACACAATTTCTTGTTGTTATACAATTTTTATGTGTTTTAAAGCTATATTAATATTTATTGAGGGCTGTGAAAAAAATTCCCTGTTTCATTCAGATAAATATTCTGGACAGTTATATTTAAATTTTATAGAGTACGGTATGAAGAAAGTACTTCTTGCGAAGAGATAACAAACCGAAAACTGTGTGGATAAGTTAATAATACCTTATCTTATTACTGGAAGTGTTTCAGATTTCCATTATTTTCAGATTTGCTATATTTACATTATCCTTACCAGTTCGGCATCCCTAATCTGAAAATTCAAAATCTGAAATGCTTCAAAATCTAAAACTTTTTAAGTATTGACATAATGCTCAAAGCAAATGCTCATTGGAGCATTCTGGATCTGGGGTTTTAGAATTAAGGATATTCAACCTGTATAACTAATGAATCCTTTCTTAAAAGGCTGATAAAGCAGTAGAACCATTATAGAGTACTTAAGAAAAACTCCATATATTATTGGCATCATAGCCAACAATAAAATGTTTATCCTATTAAGTAAATGGAATTGAATGTGTTTTGACCAGACTAAAGATAATATTTCCTTTTTTTTTTTTTTTTTTGAGTTAAGGTCTTGCTCTGTTACCCAGGTTGGAGTGCAGTGGCACAATCATGGCTCACCATAGCCTCAACCTCCTGGTAGCTGGGAATACAGGCCCAAGCCACCATGCCCAGTCAATATTTTTATTTTGTATGGAGATGAGGTCTCAAAATGTTGACTAGTCTGGTCAGTTAATTATTCTACAAACTATATGGGTCCTAAATATCCTGTAGGCACACACTGACTGAATTTAAGAGTTTGTATCCGTCCTTTATGATAATAGTAACAAATCCACGAACTCATAAAAATACTTTACAAGATGTAAACTTTCAAAATTTGTCCAATTTATTTAGGCAGACATGTTATCAAATGTACACTTTAATACTGCACCAACAGAGAAAGTACACTATAAGAAATTTGGTCTAGAAGTAAATATAATGAGTAAAGCAGAAAAGTAAGCATAAAGGCATATTGAAATCTATAGAATTTAATGAGAAGTTAGTTATAGAAGGGCAAAGATAAATGTCTTAGCCTGGACTAAGTCTGCCTTTTTTACAAGGAAATCTTACTTGGCACTAGATTAATTTGCTCAAAATTAATAAGTGGGAAAAGTTATGTTATGTTAGTTATGCTATGTTGGCTTCCACTGTAAAACTTACATTTAATGAGGCATTTCAACAAAATGTTCATTAACAAAAGTGGGTCCCAGATGCTAGGGCAGCAAATTACGGATTTTTATAATCTACTCAATTGAAGAAAATTCTAAGAATAAAAACCTTTAGAAGTATTTCAGAGGTGCTGGAATTTGATCAGGTAAGCATTTTTGTTCCAGCTGTGAATGAAGTTTCCCATCACCTCACCACTATTTTAAAAAGAAGGAAGGAAGGAAGGGAGGGAGGGAAAGAAAAAAGGAAAGAAGGAAGGAAGGCAAGCTATTCTGAGAGGAGTTTTGTTTGTTTGATTGTTTACCTCGACTTTCCCTAAGACATCCAAGGGAAAGCCAAAGTGACCCAGGTCCTACTTTAAATCTATGTGGTCACTTGTTGCTTCTTCCTCCTCTTCCATTTTTAAACAGAAAAAAATCTATTTCAATTGACTTTATTCTGTAAAAGTTGAATTTACCACATTTCATACAATAAAAGGAATAATGACTGTAATAAATAGCTAAAAATATTTTTTTCTTCTTCTGCTCTCGTCTGCTGGTAGATCACTACTGCAACTTCTCTGACGCTTCATCAGGGCAAGAATATCCCTTATGTTAATATGAGTTTCTGACATTGATGTTGAAGTCTATGTCTGAGATATTTGAAGGGGATTTCAAAACAATAATAAAACATGCTATAGCAAGTATTTGCTTTCTACATCTTCATTTATCTGACTTCTTATGGCTTCCTTAGCCTTGAATACTGTTACTCCTTCAGGAATTCTTTTTCTTTCTGGCTAGATAAAAAGTACTTTTCAATCTACCCTAGTGAAATGAGGGAAGTAATTATACATATATAATTTAATATATATATTTATGTATATTTAATGACAAGCTGTTTATAGAAGGGTAAAGAGTACAAGATAAATGTCTTAGTCTGAATTAAGCCTGCCTTTTTTTACAAGGAAATCTTACTTGGCACTAGGTTAATTTACTCAAAATTAATAAATGGAAAAAGTTATATATTTAAACTTTATATATATATACATTTAAAGTCATTGGATGGTTCTTATTATTAACAACATGGAAAAAGGATTTATTCCATAACATGGAATAGATGTCCAAATAGTTATTATATATGGGGTTGATGTCAAAATTTGAACAGCAATTCACTGAGACCTTTAGACTTAGACATATTATGTAAGAAAATTACATCTTTAGTCAGACAATTGCAGGAAATAACAGACACTTTTAGCATGCGAAGAAAGTTTGAGTTTGAAATACTGAAGATCATCTTTAAATATTCATTACAAAATACCTTCTGCTATGCATCATTAAAGAAAGGAAATTTTATATGATGGTATTAAGTGGGCTTTATTGAGGGACCACAAGTTTCTGGAAGGAAACAAGTGGATTAATTGTGGGGCAGTGATTTATCTATCAGTCAAATGTATAATATTAACTATATATGTACATACATATGTACACATATACAAATAGCAGTGTGAAACTAAACTGTTTTTACATGGCCTATTAGTTGGTATTAGAAACGCAATGTCTTAGAATAATTTTGTAGAAAGCTCGATCCCAAACAATTTTCTCAATGTAAAGCATTTTTTCCTTATCCATTCCTTTATTTTGCTTTTTTGTTTTCTATTGTGCTGTGAAACTGTATTTGGATATGGCTAATAACCCTGTTAAATAACCCTCTCATGAAATGGTTTTAGTTTTATCAAAGGAATGATCTAATCAACATATAAAATAATTGAAATACCACTTCATTTTTAAAAATCTGAAATGAATGTTTAAAGCTAAAATAAAGTGGATTATAAAATAACTTTTCACAATAGAAAATTTTAGTAATTAGCCTTAACTCATTAAGACAAATTTATATAGTTTTCTTATAGACACAAATGAATTAATATAATTTTTTCTCCCAACACTTCTTCCATCTATTTAAAAAATAGATGCCTCTATCTTCACTGAATATGTATTCATTTCTATATTTCAATCTGATCCTTTTGGTGATTAAACTGACAACCTGATATTGTTCACATTAAAAAGTATACTAATTATTTTATGGCACTTACTTGGGAACGTAGGAAGAGCTAATTATTTAATTCGTATTTAGCAAATGGGCAATCTAACTCTTAAGAAGAGTTAATACTAAAAATTCTAGATGTGTGGTTTACTCATGGGAACTGTTTACTCTCCGAGTGGATCAGACCATCACAACACTGGAAAAACACATTGTTTACCTAAAATATTACAAACACATTTTAAGAGAAAAAACAGTTTAGTAGACTAATTAATGGTAAAACATGCAATACATTAATTCATTAGCTAAATGGCATTTCACTTGCCAATAAATATCATGTGCTATTTGCTAATATAGTCGTTTTGCTTATTTTGTCTTTAATGTATTTGGCATTAACTAGTTTAGCGATTTTGCAAATAGCATAGCACAAACTCTACCCGAATTCTCTCAGTATGTAAGCCACTCCTTAGATTTAACAGACATGTTAATGATGAAAAAAGCTCTTGAATGACTTAGTCGTTTTAAAACTGTAACTTGAAAGCAGGAAAGAAACCAAAGCATGAGAGGCAAAAGCCCTCATGGCACATTGTTTCAATCCTCTTAGAGATTAATCAGGACATACTTCCCTGATTCCCTTGTAGAGATAGATAAACATGGAGAAAATCAAATCTAGTGGGTTTGTTTGCAAAGTCCATATTGCTTGCAGCATGACTTCCTGGGGTTTAATTTAATTTAAGCAGTGAAATTGGATACACGATTCTAATTTCTAAATAGCATCCAATGCCTTTAAGAATCAACACAAAATTCAGATGTAAGAACTTTTCCTTTGAGCTGCTATCTCTTGACTATCTTATGATGTCCAGCCCATGAAACAAATGACAAGGAAATCCTAGATTTAGAGACCAAATAAATCAAACAAGAAAACAAACTAAACCCACACACATAATAAAGAAAATGATAATTTAGCCATATTCTTTGTTGTTCTGAAATCAGTACAGAAAAATGAATGGCTAATTTGTTGATTTGTTTACACCATTTTGTTTTTCCTTCTGGGAATACATTTTAACTTCATTCTCTTTTGGGTCATTGACATTCTTAGGGGCAAAGAAATTCAAGACACAATTCTTCCTCAATTACTAGTAAATTCAAGTTTATTACTGTTTTGTTAAAAAATATATATATATATATATATAGAAAGAAAGAAAAAGAAAAAAAAGTTCATGGAATTGGTTGATGATGAGATCAGTTATTTGACCATAAATGAACTGTGAAAGTGAACAGCACCAATCATTGCATGTTTAATACTTTTGAAACTAGTTGCAATTGCCTTTGGTTTAGACTCCACTGGAAGGGGCTGCAGGATGGCAAAATGAGAGGTTTATTTAGCGTCTGGGAGAAGCTTATAAAAGAGCTTAAGTCCTCATCCCTTCTAACATCTTAACAGCTGTGCAGTTTCTTACAAAATATGTTTTATCGTTTCAAGAAATGCTGTTAACCTCGCAGTTTTAAAACTGAATGAACAAGGCCTCTTGGACAAATTGAAAAACAAATGGTGGTACGACAAAGGAGAATGTGGCAGCGGGGGAGGTGACTCCAAGGTTAGCCTCAATGTCACCAAAAGCGGGTAAACAGTATGTAAAAGTAATCGGTGCATCTGCTGGGAGACCCATGGTTTGGACCTACTCATGCCAGTCAAATTGCTAACCAAGTCACTTCACAAACTTAAGTCTGCAATTACTGTCAACACAAAAATATTTGCAACCGTTATCAATCTGGTGGCACACTAACTGACCAAAGGAAAATAGTCACTGAAAATCTCTGGCTTTGCAGAGGCTGTGGATCAGACATGACAGTCTGATGAATCTCTATCTGGAAAAGCAGAAAGGGATCTAAGTTTCTGAAAGAGAAATTTAGTGAAAAAAGAAGTGAGAACAGGAGAGAAAATCGGTCTCGTTTTCTTCATCATTGCTCAGCCAAAACGTTTACCAAATCCTTTTAAGTAATGGTAACAACCTGACTCCACCTAGGCCTGCCTAGAGTACCTATCAAAAAGTTTACACCATCTAAAACTCCCAGGCTTCCTTTAAATAACAAATCAAAGACAATGGTATGAACTAGACATTTTTGCCTTCTATAAATGGATCAAATTGCAAAATGATCAGGCAACAAAGGCAAGACCACTTCGACTTTGTCTTCACTCATTTAGATCATAGTTCCAGCTTCATAAAACAATGGATTTTTAAAATTTCTAAGCAGTGTCTAAAGACAGAAAGGTAGGCAATTAATAGAATATCCTAACTAGTGTCCCAGAATCCTTCTTCACTGTATCAGAGTTTATAAACGTAAAGAAATCAATTCGCCCATGGGAAAGTTCTAATGACCTTCAATTGGTATATGAGAATAATGAAAATTTTGAAGTGCGCACTCTTGTCTTTGTTTTAAAATCTAGAATATTGTCCAAAACAGGAAATCCTGAGTACCTTCAGATTCTTGATTGGGCTATAAATTATCAACCCACAGAACCAGAATGATGCTCTGTTTTCAGGGACTACCTGCTGGAATGGTCACCATTACCTCCCCCCCATCCTGATCTAAAGAACTTTTCAAATTGCACTCCCTTGTATAGTCTCCTCTAATAACCAGCCTTATTGCAGAAGGTGGAAGGATAAATTTTTCCTCCATTGCAGGCACCATCTTAAGGAATAGTAACTCATTTTATATTTTATAGCCCCACCTTGTCTGAAATTGTCTGCTAGTTCCCACCTTGTCTGAAATTGTCTGCTAGTTCCCACCTTGTCTGAAATTGTCTGCTAGTTCCCTTAAGCATACATATATATCTCAGTATATATCATTATATATGGAATATTATATATATGGTATACAGAGAGAGGTACAGAGAAAATTATTCAAGTTTACACTAATAGTTCAACAAAATTATTCAAGTTCACACCAATAATTTAGCATTCTTTCATGCAAATTAAAATTAAAGCACCAGAGAAAATAAAAACAGATATTCTGTTCTATTAAAAAAGTTTTGTAGCCGGGCTCGGTGGCTCAGCCTGTAATCCCGCGCCTTTGGGAGGCTGAGGTGAGTGGATTGCCTGAGCCCGCGGGTTCGAGACCCGCCTGGGCAGCGAGACCTCATCTCTACAATAAATCAAAAAAAAATCAGCCGGGCGTGATAGCGCATGCCTGTAATTCCGGCTACTCGGAAGGCGGAGGCGGAAGGATCGCCAGAGCCCAGCAGGCGAGGCTGCGGTGGCCGGAAGCGGCCACTGCACTCCAGTCTGGGCGACAGAGTGAGACTCCAACTCAAAAAAAAAAAAAAAAAAAAAAGTTTTGTTTGCACTTTTTCATTTTTATTACAAATAAAAAGGAAGTACAGCACTGCTTTATGGATCAAATTTTCTATAAATATAAATCATGAAGTCCCATTTTAGTGTACATTAAATACTCTTTCTAAAGAAAAACAAGAAAGCAGAATAAATGTAAATATATTAGAAATGTCTACATAACATAAATTATTTAAATGAACTGAACAACTGAGTTAGATTTCATCAGCTTCTATCCAACACATTGTTTGGTACATAATACACATTCAGTAAATATTTGCCATCCAGCTGGGCTCAGTGGCTCAACCTGTAATCCCGTGCCTTGGGAGGCCGAGGTGAGTGGATTGCCTGAGCCCGTGGGTTCGAGACCTGCCTGGGCAACTTGGCGAGACCTCATCTCTACAATAAATCAAAAATCAGCCGAGCGTGGTAGCGCACGCTGTAGTTCCCGCTACTTGGAAGGCTGAGGCAGGAGGATCGCCGGAGCCCAGCAGGTCGAGGCTGCGGTGGCCGGGAGCGGCCACTGCACTCCAGTCTGGGCGACAGAGTGAGACTCCAACTCAAAAAAAAAATTGTTTTGCCATCCAAAAGAAATGTGACTCTAACCTTGCAGTTTCCAAAATCAACCTGCTTGTTCTTAAAGTTATACAGTACATTGCTTTCACTAAACACGAACTACAAAATTTAAAATGAACATTATTTCAAATTTTGACAAGTAGTAGAACATGTTATAAAAAATTAACATAAAATGTTCTCCCAAAATGAAATGATGCTATGTTCTATTTTTCCTCAGTAATTTTGTGTTTATACTTTTAAAAATTCAAGCGGGCTGTGCATTGGTGTGAGGTGTATCTCCCAGAGAACAGGTTGTTGCAATGGAAATGTTAATAATACCCTGCTCTGAATTGGTAATAAGAGAGGGCATTTTAAAAGGCCTGACCTAAGTTAGATCAAAGTAAATGACTCCAAGATAGTCATTTTTTCATTTTCATTTTGTACCTTCTTCAGGTGACTGAGTTTCTTTATAAACTTACGTTGCCCCTCCCATTTGGCCTGGTCTTTAACAAAGTGGTAAAGCAAGGAGAAAGAGAATGGAGGAATGCAGCTGGCTATGAAGCCTTGAGCAGAGGCAGATGCAACCGATTCAGTGTGGGAGGAAAAAATGCACAGTTTGCTCAGCACACGTGATGAAATTCCAACTTACCTAATTGTCAATGATGGATCTTGGTAGAAGAAAACTGACTTTCCTAACAGTGATTCATCTAATGAGGGAGGGAAAGTGGAAACTTGTACCACACTTGAAAAGATTCCCAAAAGGAGAGAGTTGATTCACCTGTCACTCACAGGATTGTGACCGGGGGAGACATTGCCAGCCTTCCATCCAGCAGCATATTATTAAACTCCAGTTTTCATGAGGCAACAGGCCAGTACCCGTGTAGAAAAGGGAATGACCACTGTCCTTTCCCTCAAGGAGCTTATGATTCAATATAACCAATAACAGAGCAATTTAGAGACTCTGTGGCTGCTTCCCTGTCACACTCCAACCCACACTGTAATCACCATTCCCTAATCACCTGACAGTTATTCCAGTGCCATGAAGTTCTGATCATGGCAGTCCTTAGCCAAGAGGCTTCATATGAAAACGTAAAAATTTCACGAAAGATCTGAAGAACAGACTCTTGCATTTTCTTTTTTTTTTTTTTTTTTTTTTTTTTTTGAGTTGGAGTCACACTCGGTTGCCCAGACTGGAGTGCAGTGGCCGCTCCCGGCCACCGCAGCCTCGACCTGCTGGGCTCCGGCGATCCTTTAGACTCAGCCTTCCTAGTAGCCGGAATTACAGGCACGCCCAACCACGCCGGGCTGATTTTTTGATTTATTGTAGAGATGAGGTCTCGCTGCCCAGGCGGGTCTCGAACCCGCGGGTTCAGGCAATCCACTCACCTCAGCCTCCCAAAGGCGCGGGATTACAGGCTGAGCCACCGAGCCTGGCAGACTCTTGCATTTTAAATAAAATAAATTAAAGTAGAAACACATGATTGGGGAGATACAAGGTTTTTCATTTGAAAAGGTGATCCTCTGATAGATTAATGCTATTGCAATGTGGCCCTTTTTTATGGTCTTAAGAAATTCAGACTCATTCTTGCGAATAAGATAACAGAGATTAGTCAAGCACGGGGGTGTACGACTGTAGTCCTGGTCCTGGCTACTTCAGGAGGCTGTGGCAGGAGGATTACTTGAGCCCAGAAATTTGAGGCTGCAGCTAGCTATGATTGCACCACTATACCCTAGCATAGGTGACAGTGGGAGATTCTGTCTCTTTAAAAAATAAAGTTCAAATACCAGAAATTAACTAATTGACAATGAACTAGTAGTAAAACATTGCTAACAATGTCTAAAACGTATTTTTCACTTTCTTTAACCTAGTATGGTTTAGTCTAAGCCCAAACCATACAGAGAATTTTATGTCAGTTTTTAATGTGAGTTGTTCAATCCTGATTCTAGTTAGAAATCTTGGCAATTCCTATCTTGGCAAAACCATCAATCACCCTAGTACATAATGGTTACAAAACTATTTTTCTGATTATTTTATACTTTATTCTCTTTCTCTATATAATACATGCACATTCGTGGATATGGATATTCATATAAAAATAATTTTGCAGATATGATTATCGAGTAATGTTTTCTCTAGAAATTATATTTGATCACATAATTTCTGGTATTTAATTTGGCACTTTGAAAAACACAGCCCATTTCTGATTTTAATGTATGTTATACTTACAAATGATGTACTTCCCTCCACACTGCCATGAAAACCAATATAAGAATAAATGAATTAGTATAGAACATATGTATTCCTAAGTAAGAAAACGTGGAAAGGAAAAAAAAAGGTGTGGACAACAAAAACTTCTAAGGGAAGCTAGTCCTTAGAGAAAGACTCTCCCAGTGATGAATTTCTTGTTCTGATCTTCTACCAGCTGACAATTAAATGTAGTTAATAATAAATATTTTATATTCAAAATGCTAATCTAATCTTGCCTCCTGAAACCAGGCCACTGGAGTGAAATAGCAGGCGGGATAAAGAGGCCAGAGCAAAGAAGGAGAAGGATGGGGTAGAAAATACCTTAAGAAGGGAGAGAGATAAGCCAAAGGCAGTCTTCATCGAATCCACAATTTTGCATTCAACTGTCCCTTCTAGAAGACACTTAAAGGAGACGCAGCTTTCATTTTCCTTCTTTTTCTGGCACCAAGTCCTTCTCCTCCCAGCCCACCCCATTCAAGAACTGCAATATAGGCTAATATAGTTTACCTGCACATGTTAAGAAGGCTTAAGGGGAGCTAACCCAGGGACCCAAAAACCCTCAGAGTAGCTGTTCAATGAAAAATCTTGCTCTGGATTCAAAATAATTTAAACACTGCTACTTTCTAGAGCACCTGCTCTGGAAAATACTGTTTCACAAAGATAGATGAGATGTGACTTCTGCTCTCAAGGGGTTCACAGCTCAAAAATCAACCCCCACGTGTGGTTTTTTGACAATCACTTTATAAATGGAGGTGGGAGAGATCAGGTATAGATACTCAAACCTAGATTATCTGCAACTAAGTGAAACAAACACCTCAATTAACCATAATCTACCCTTCACCCCACACCCAAACACATCTTTTAGTAGGAAGTATTAAGTTATGCTCAAGTCAGATTTAATTCAAGAAATATATAATATTCTAAGGTTATGACAAATGCATATATGACTTATTAAATGGAACAATTAACCCACGCCATAGTAAGATATTTTAACACTGGTACAAGATTTAAATTGTATTCACAAACCACAAAAACAAAAAGAAAAACTCTTATTTCAGAATTTTTTCCAAAACTAATAGTACAAAAAATAGGTTTTAGTTTAACCAGAAACCTCATTGTCTGAGTCTTCTGTTATACATACTTTTAACTGCACAAGCCATGAAGTCAGACTATTGCAAAAATCCTGCTTAAGTTATTGCCTAGTTATGCAGGTAGATGTGTGAAGCTCTCTGTGCCTTGATTTCCTTATTTATAAAATGTACATGATAGCAGTAAACATGTACAATGCTTTAACAGTGCTCAAAGTTAGCTATCATTATCACCATTGCCATTAATGCATTTCCTAGTCGTGTAGATAGGTCTATGAAATGAATCCCCTCCTGAACAAATAAATGCATGCCATATTGTTCCACTCACCACTTTCTAGAAGTGAGGCATTAGGCAACACAGCCAGACAACATGACTGCGTCAGCCTTAGACATGTCCAAAGGAATGCGACAAGTCTGTTTTTGATTATTTCTAAAAGCAAAAGGAAATTCTAAAACACCAACCAACCACAAAAACAATGACAAAAGATCCTTGGAGTTGCTGGTTCCCATCCCTGTAATGACAATGACCTCAGAGCTGTCTTTTATTTGTTGGTAAGAATTTGGGGAATAAATTATAGTCGCTCCAACTTGTCCTTGAAGTATATTAACATGATAGACGCAAGATAGATGAAAATTGCTTCTGATGGTATTATTTAAAGGATTCAGAAGGAAAATATCAGCATGGACATATACTTTAATACGATTTACATACTTGTCTTATGAGGACACTCCTCTATATAAGGTGGTCCTATGTGACACTGTTTCACTAGGCCTTGAATGAAAGCAGATGAGTCCATTTAATGATAGATCCTGGAGGCATACTTGTATAGCATAAAGTCAGATCCCATGCACTGAATAAAAGGCATGCAAGAAATTAAATCAGTCCTATCCAGTTTCTATTTGTCTGTCTGTCAACCTGCAGCCACTTCCTTAATTTTGAAAGAAAAAAAAAAAAGAAAAAGCAGCTTCTGGATTTCGAATGACCTCCATATTCATGTGGGGAAAATTTTAAGTGTTCGAGAAACCCAACCAAGGCCAATAGTTTTGGGTTCACAGTAATTGCATACATCTTATTTAAAAATTCTCCCTAGCAGTATGCGCCTGTTACCTAAAGCGATGGAGCAGGCCCCAGTTTTATGTCTTAGTCTAAACCTGGGCCTTCGGTACGAGACATAGCACCTACTGTGGCCTCTGCTCTGTCACTTTGCCATGCGATTCTAATGTAGTTTTACTTGAATAACATAAAATAACATATATAATGTTATTTATGTTATTTTCCACGTGAAGAACTCCTGTAAACCTTGCCGTTTTGAAACTCAGTGAGGCAGGCGTCTTAGACAAGCTGAAAAACAAATGGTGGTACGATAAAGGTGAATGTGGACCCAAGGACTCTGGAAGCAAGGTCAGTCGCTGCAGTTCGGGGCCTCCTCTTGTGTGCACAAAGCAGTAAACGGGAGCAATTGTCAAAAATCACATGGAAACCATAAAAACCGAGCATTTCTCTGTACACTCAGCCACTGCCTAAATTAAAAGCTAACGTCATAAATCTCAGCCGCAGGGACTGTCTTTCCAGGAAATTGCAGACTGCTCCCCAATTTTAAGGCTTTTAAATAAACTTAAATTAACTGCCAAAATCTGTAAAATAATAAAATTCCTTATATTAGCCTCAAACTTACGTACCACTGATTTTTAAAAATAGTGTTTTTTGGTTAGGGTTTCATTTGTTTGTTTCGGAGGCAAAGACCATGAAATCGTTTTTCAAGAATTGATGAATTCTTGAAACAGGAAGGGGGACATGGACCAGTGGTTATCCAGAAAAAAAGGAGATTCTAAATAGTAAAATAATGTTTATTCAGACGCTGTCTTTTGTCACCATATTGCCAAGCATTCCACTTTAGTTTGAAGAGGCTCTGTTCTGTTTTTGAGCTGACAGATAAACAGACTGAATCTTTCAATTCTATTCCCCCCATTGAAATAATTCTAATGAGTCAATGTTTAGGAATGATATCCTCAAGTTCTAAGATCTCTTCATCATAAGTTCTTTTTTAAAACAATGCAGGAACCTATAGGCATAATTCTGTTGAGTGCAAATGAATGTTGTGTAAAAAGTCACATTTGTTTTCTAAAAAATAATAATAACAAGTTTATCAGTGAATCTAAATACCTTCACAAATTCTTTTTTTTTGTTAAAGTAACTATGCCTGAAAGTCATCGTTGAACATTCTTGGAATTCTTTTTTATTTTTTTCTGAATCTTCAAGAAAGAAAACAAATTATTGATTATTCCAAAATGTTACACAAGTGATTGTTTTAAATAGGAGAGTTTCAATGAATTTGAGAAGGAGACAAAGCAAGGTGATTGGATTCCTTTTCAGGCCTTCTTCCTATGTTATACTCACTTCTGTCTGCCTCTGAACCAGAGTGGAATGAAACAAGCTTGGCCAGATAATGAAATAGTTATCTACAGTTCTGATGTAAAGTCAGAGAAGCATAAATACTTAATGAGTGACTATTTTAAAAATAAAGTTACCCTAAAATATTTGGCCCAGTAAGGTGATGTCATGACTTCATTGACATTTTATATCGCGCATCTTTTGAATTAAACATTCGCCTAATAAAATTATTTAAGGGTCTGAATTGCATTTTGCATAAAACATACTGCTGAGAAGAAGAATGCCACAGGGCACTCTTCTGGTAGTCTACCAAAATGCTTCTTGGAATAAAGGTACATGGTAAACATATTTACAGTTTATAAAAAATTGAATTATTAAAAATTTAATATCTTCCAAGCATATGGAGTTAAAATTTTAATATCTTCCAATCATTCTGGATTTATTATGAGATAATATGTATAATGAAGCTTTGTAGAATCTAAACTATTAATTTATTAAACACTTTTAAGTGGGAATGAAACTTTATTTTTAAATCAATAAAAATTATAAATGTGTCCCAATATAAATTATTATATCAATTGACTATAATAGCTTATGCATTTTTAAAAGTTATCTTTTAAAAAGTTACCTAAGTATTATGCATATATAATTATTTCTAAATACTATATAATATGCAAAAGTGACATTTTCATAAGATTTTCCCTTATAAATATAATTGAAGGAGCAAATCTGTACCTTAGCATATTATTTGCATATATTTGGTAAAATAATGATGAAAAAGATGTGAGACTATTTGATTAAGACCCGCAGTTCCTCAAGTAGGAAATATTGAGTTCAGTTTATTCAAAAGAGATTGCAAATATTAAAAGTTAACAGAAACAAAAGCCAAAAGAGGTCCCCTTTCTTAAGTAATTTGATTTTAAACATGTCGTTTTCAAACTCGACAATAATAAGCCCACTTCTGCCACCCTATGTAAATATAAAAATGCTTATTACATATGGCTAAGTATAGTGGTTTTCATTGCACATTTAACAATGACAGAATGTTACTGATTTTATGGAATGTAAATGCATACAATGTATTGGCAATCATCATAGTTTCACTTCTCCCAAGACCTGTAAGCTTTATGCTTAAATCCATAAATCTATATCAGTGATGTATACATAATTTCAGGTTAAATTAAGCATTTACTTTCATTGGCTTTTTGGGTTTCATGTGTTTATTTACCTTTTGGATGTGACGTTTCCACAGTTAACTGAAGTGTCTTTATCTCCCCCTAGGACAAGACGAGTGCCTTGAGCCTGAGTAACGTCGCAGGCGTCTTCTACATTCTGGTTGGCGGCTTAGGCTTGGCAATGCTGGTGGCTTTGATAGAGTTCTGTTACAAGTCCAGGGCAGAAGCGAAGAGAATGAAGGTGGCAAAGAGTGCACAGACTTTTAACCCAACTTCCTCGCAGAATACCCAGAATTTAGCAACCTATAGAGAAGGTTACAACGTATATGGAACCGAAAGTATTAAAATTTAGGGGTAGGACTTAGGGCCTACTACAGTGAGTGGGGGATGCATCCTGTGAACGCAGTGTCGTGACCTGTCTGTCCAGTGGTGGTATTGCTTGCTTCTAATTAGAGCTTTATATTTTTGAAAACCAGTGCAAACTGGTTCGGTTTTCTTTGGCTGCAGATGTACTGTTTGAAACTTTATGTTGCCAATAGATATCTGCATTGCGAAGGTCAGAAAGATAAAAAAACAAACTAGAATTGCTCTGCAAAATGATTTAAACAGTGTATTTTATATGAAAATTGGGGGAACAAATTGGAAATTAGATCTGGGCTTCCTTGCATACAGACCAGACAAATCTTTTCCGTAAAAATCCAATTTTAGAATAGGTGCTAACCAAATAAGCTCAAAATCTGTTTTAAATGATCAAAACCTAGACAGTTGCTTATTTTTGCTAAGGCCAATTTGTTTTCTGACAAAAAATAATACATGTAAAAGCTCTAAGGCACATAGTATGTGCTCAATGAATCTTGGCTCTTATTCTAATGTGTTTCGTATTAGCCATTGTTCTATATTTTTAAAGCATGAAAGCTTACTGCTTGTTCACCTTACATTAGCCCTTCAGCCAGACCTTGAGGGAAGAGTGATTGTCAGATTTTTACTACAATTCACAATTGTTAGATGAAATTCAACTTTTATTATGCTCACGATATCACTAAAGTAAATAGGCATTTTAGGCAATACGGCAGTTTCTCCATGAAATCTGTCAGCAATATTTGAGTCCTATAGGAAGGATGCAGGAAGAGATAAAAATTGCAGTGAGTTATTATGAACTTATTTTCTATTTCAATTGCTTTTAAGTAAGTCAAAGCAACCTCACTTACATAGCTTATAGTGTCACAATATAAAATTGCTAGCATTCAGTGAAGTACAGGAGATGGATATCATTTTTTAAAAATCTAAATGTCCACTTCTTTCCTCTAATGATAGAAAGTGGTTTTACAATAAGATCTGAAAGAGGTTGTTATTACTCCTCCTAAAATTAGGTCTCTAAAACCCATTTTCTAAAGTTATATTTAATAACCAACTGAATAGGCTGCTCAGTGTGATACAATGACAAATAAGTCTTTGAACCTACAAGAGATACCCGGTGCTTGATGTACCCTGGAGTCAAAAACCCAATATAATTTTAATAAGATGTACAGCCGAGGTTATGCCAGGTAAACATAGTTGATTTTGATATTTATTTATATGAAAACTACTGAAGTGTCTGTTAGTATCTTAAAACAAAGAGCAAAAGCCATCCCTTTCTTATCAAGATCTAATTGCTTTTATCCATGATCTAGAAATCAATGACTGAGTACGGCGGCATATAGATCATCCCAAAATGGTCCTTTCCTCATTTTGTGAAAAAGAATTAAGAGCTAAATCCTCAATTCACTCAGATCAAAACATCTTGCACATGGCTTCCAGTAGCAAAATAACAAACTGGGATAATGTCGAGGTGTGTTGACCATTAAAGGAGTGCTGTCAAAATTTTAATGCTTACAGAGTGAGAAGAGATTTTCCTGAACTGAGAAAAACTATGCTTGATCAGGTTTCAGAGCGAATTATTTGGATTGCATTCTGAGATGATTTTTTATGTCTTTGAAAGGTTTTGTTACAGTTGATTAAAACTGGCTTTTCCTTGGCATGACAAAGACACTCTGGCCATCAGCGAGGTCCGAGGGTAAAGAAGCAAAGCAAAGAAAAAGAGTATTAGAAAATTTTAGGAAAAAGGACTCATGTATGCTAGTTAATTACAAAGTTCTGGGAAGTTCTTAAAAAGAGATATAAGTTCCCCAGTTATATATGCACAGTTTACATGTAAATTTTTTATTCAGGGTCAGAACCTGGCATTAAATTGCCCTTAGAGGGAGATTTGAACTTTTAAGAAAATAACTTTCAAATAAAAAGGAAGTATTTGGATCTATGCGACATTTTAAAAGACAATGACTTTCAGGATCAATGAAATGACCTGTGCTTGTTGAGAAAGTAATTTTACTCTCAAAGGAAAAATTTCATCGACCTGTATTGATTCATTGACCACAATTATGCAAATGATTGAGAATTCAGGTGATATTGTCCCAGAATCCTAAAAAAAAAAAAACCTGAAACCTTCAATCCATGGTACAATATCTAGTTAAAAGTGATCATCCCAAAGGCAACATATATGAGGGGGACTTCCAAAAAACAGAATTGATTTATAAAAACTGTGTATCTAGTCTCACAAGTTTAAACTTCAGTCACCTTCAAAGTACTCTTCATCTGATGCAATATGCCTATCAAGGTGCTTTTTCCACTGCTGAAAACTGTTTATGAACTCACCAATTTTGATGCTTTTTCATCCTTCTGCTATTTTTTGTCTTACCTCTTCCACATTGGCAGAATGCTTTCCTTTGAGGACTTTTTTTATTCTGAGAAACAAACAAAAAGTCTCTCGGAAAGAGATTGGGTTAATAGGGAGGGCGGGGCACGGGGGTCATGTCATTTTTGGTCAAAAACTGCTGAACATTCAGCGTGGTGTCGGCAGGTTGTTCATGTAAATCATCTATCATGAAATGGGCAAGCTCATTGAAAGAATTTACCCCCTCCAAAAAAAAAAAATTCACTGAAGCTGAACCACTACACTAGCTGGTACACTGGTGTCAATGGATTCCTAGAACATATACCTAGCAAGGGAAGCCTGTACTTCAAGGGAACCGCCCTCCAAAAGATAATTCTGTTTTTTTGGGTCTCTTCATACACAACCCAAACAGGGTACTCTAATGTTGATAAAAATATTGTCTCTTCTATGTAAACTGACTGACTCAAGCCAGTCCTCCCCAATTCAAAAAGCATGCTGCCTATAATGCTACTCGGAAGGCTAACCCAAGTTTATGCACTAGTGGAAGTGAACTAACTAAAAAAATATTGTCTCTAATAACATAATCTCTCAAGAGTCTCCTTCAAAGAGCAAGACTTTTGCAACCATATCAACCTTTTATTTCCCCAGTGGAACTCTTAGGAAAGAAGTTCTTGATAAGGAATTCTTTCAAATGTTTGAATTGAATTGAATTGTTTCAATTTGACCTTCCTCATCGGTGTGCTGAAATTCAGCTGTTGTGTCACTTAAAACAGTGTGCAATGTACTCATTTAGAATTTTTTAAGCTACAATTTACATACAGCACAATTCACCTTTTTTAGTGTATATTCTGCAGGTTTTGATAAGGCTTTATTTGGGATTTTATACCATGATTTTTATTTATAAACTAGAAAAAAGGTAATATTTCCACATGTGGACATTCTTACATTCAACAAACATTTACTGAGTGCCTACTATGTACCAAATAAAAGTCAGAAAAACTTTGATTTCAAGAGATTAATAGGAGATAATCAAGTAGAAATGTTTTCCCCTAAAATCCTCGTTATATTTTCATGATTTTTAAACATAAAAGCTATGAATATTTCTATAAAAACTGATCCTTGAGCTCTGAATATGACAATAAGTACTGATTTTTGAGACTTCAGTAAAAACAAAACTATGAGATTCACCTTGATTTTGCCATACATATGTCATTGCTAGCAATTTGACTTCAATTTTCTGAAGTTAACAGGGTAGCTGATCTCTCAACATTTTTACTCTAACAGTATTTAATCCAGTCATTAATTTAATTATTTATAAATAATTATTCTAATAGTTAAGATTAAAATAATTGATTTTTAAACATTTTTACCCTAACAGTTTTTCATCCAGTTATGAATTTCATTATTTATATATAATTATCCCAATATTTAAGTTCCAGGGCAGAATAAATTCAGTGATGAAATCTCCTAAAGAATTTGATCATCTTAAATTCCCAACAGGGAATTAAGACACATTGTGAGTTGTGAGAGAATTACGAACTAAGTCAAAATACACCTAGGAAAGTTCTCCTTTACTTTATTTTCCTCTTGAGTTAACATTAGAATTCAGCTACTAGAAAGCATGTAAAGGTAACAAATGAACAGTCAACAGATTTACATAATAATACTGTTTGTTTCTTATCTATGTAATATTATCTGCTATCTAATGTGACAAGGAACGGGAATTTAATGAGAATTTCAGAGACCTGACCCCATAATCTCAATATGGAAAGTTCCTTGGTGATGACCGTTCAGTAGGCTTTGAAACATGCCCACTTTCATTGCAGTTCTTAAAATATGAACCATAGCTTCCACGATAGGCATAAGTCAACTAACTATATGTCACTAACTGTGTTGTTCTGGGTCATGTCTATAACCGGTGTGAATGAATGCAAGTGTCTGGGGGAGGGTCTGTGTTATGAAAACAGGAAGATAGATAGAGTTTGTTTAGGCAGCTTATCACAGTTGCAAGTGTCTAATCCTTGCACTGTATAGAAAGCATTTCCAAATAACAAGAAACAGGATTTAAAGAATTTTGTCAAACATGCAGGAGCTTTTAAGCTAGTCCAGAAGTGCCAGAGTGCAGCAAGTTAAAAGGTGTTTCCCTCCCCAATTCGCTAAACATCAACGTACTATTATGAGTTAGAATTATTTCTTGAACGGGTTAGGACCACAAACTCTAGCCTGATGCATTCCTCAGTGCAGTTGAGATTTCCTTGCCCTATCAGAAGTTTTGATATGACCAGAAAGTATATATATATATATATACACACATATGGAAAAAAAATGCAGATGTCTACTTATTGATATTTCGGTGTTTGTGGTGTCCTGCTGTGTCGAAGAAAGCAGAAATATGGTAACACTCCGTATCCCTTCTGTTTCCTTTCCACGCAACCCAGCTGACCTTTTCTGAAGCCATAAGAAACAAAGCCAGGTTATCCATCACGGGGAGCGTGGGAGAGAACGGCCGCGTCTTGACGCCCGACTGCCCCAAGGCTGTCCACGCGGGAACTGCCATCAGACAAAGTTCAGGATTGGCTGTCATTGCATCGGACCTGCCGTGAAAACCAAAAAAATAATCGAGTGCCTTAATCAAACTGTGTTGGTGGCTGATGGGAACGCAGTCCCGAGGGACGCGCGCGCGCGCACGCGGGTCTTGGCTGAACCCACCCTTGGGCTGAGCGCGGGAAGTCCCACCTGAGGCCCGGCCCGACATCTCAGCAGCAGCAACGCGTGCATGAGCTCAGCTCGGAAACCCAAACTCAGATTTTATATCAGGAAAACTCACACGTTAGGGGTTTTTTGTTGTTGTTGTTGTTGTTGGTTTGTTTGGCTTTTTTTGTTTGTTTGTTTGTTTGTTTCGGGGAGCGGGCGGGGGGCGGGAAGCTGGGATGGATGTATTAACAGCAACCAATTTCACTCGAGTGGACTCAAAAACTAATCGGACTTGCGAGCTAGCGCATTCAACTGTGAATTTCTTGCTCGGAAAGGCCTTGGTCTTCACCGAGAGAGGATAAGATCGTTGTAGAGGTCGAGGCACATGCTAACCTGTGTCTCCAACACCCACGTAGACAATGGAAGAATATCCAGCTGAGAAAACGTCACTAAACTGTGAGAAGAAAAGAATACACAAACATGTAAATCCTGTGGGGGAAAAAAAAAATTTAAAGAAAGTATTTACACTTACTTTGGAGAAAACAAATACTGAAACATGCTTGCTTTTTAACTGACGTAAATTCAGTAGAGGACAACACAATTCTTTTTTCTAACCATCTTAGGGAACAATACATTGCAATAATTGATATAAATGCCATCACTGTAATAAACTTTAGAAATTTTTTTTTTATAAAAGTTGTTGGTCATCTTCTTGTTTCCTGTAATCTTCACTCTGTCACATGAGACGGTTCACAGATTGCATTTGTCTCACTACCAGGAGGGAAAACAGAAGGAAGAAAATGTTAACGTTAAATCATCGGTCTGCAGTGTAGACTCACAAGAGACTACGGGTCACTCATGTTATCGATATTATTTATAATCTTGTTCTGTGTACAAAATTGTGGTTTTTGTACCCACCAAAAAAAAAAAAAAGAATAAAACAACAGATGTTCTTACAATATCTACAGAGCTTAAAAGTTTTTTTTCTCATAATTATAAAAGTTATTTGAGAAACTATAAGACTATACAAGGGATTATAAAAGTCGAGTTGGTGGGCCATATTGGAAATTGTCGCTAGCACTTATTAATTTTGCATACCAAGCTACCCCTTTTTTTCAGATCTTTGACTTGTTAGCAAATTAAACTGTCAAAGATGGAGTCTTTGAGTTGGGGAATGAATCACTGTCCTCACAGCAACATACCCTGTAATTGTGTGTTGAAATTTTACTTGACTGTATTTTGCTGCATAAAATTATGTGTGTCTCTTAGGCATCTCCCCTCATTCCTCTTGTTCCATTTAAGTCGTTTGAAGGCACTTATAATCACTTGAAATAGACAGCAAACGAAGAATTCGTCCTTGTTTTCAACTGGGAATTTCAAAGAAAATTATATCCATGTTTATTTATAAGAATTATCATAGGTATGGATTAAACTCACATAGTTCAATGATTCATTGAAATAACAAATAAGTACTCTAATACAGATAAAAATCACTTAGTTAGGGATCTTGGCAGAAAGCACAAGTTAGGTTGATTTCAAATGTCTGGACTTGAAATATGAGTTGAGTTTTAATAGGCAGAGAAGGTGTTAAGAAGCCCTGTGGGTATGCAGTGGCCCAAAGCCATGCATGTCATGTCAATGGCTTCTTTAAGCAATGTATGCAACTAGATAGACTGGTGAAAGCACAGGGTGTGATATTATGGAAGATAAAGTTGGAAGAGGTGAAGGATGGATCTCCTTCCCTCGACTCTCAAGATCCCATCTCCTGCTTAATCTCTGCTGCAGCAAGAGCAATCTTAAAAAGTATAAAACACACACACACACACACACACACACACACACACACCCCACATCACACACACACATGTGTGTGCACACAGTTCCCTCAGGAAAAAGCCCAAGCTCTTGAGCAGGGGAAATGAGTTTCTTCACAACCTGGCCCTTGCTTATCTCTTCTAGGATTCATCTCACTCCTCACTCCTATCCAACTTCTCCCACCAGCCAATTAACCTCTAAAGCAGCACATGGTACACTGCATATACCTGTGTTCTCAGTCAATCACTTCCCTGTCTCTTCTTTACCTGGAAACTTGTACTCATCCTTCCACCAAAATCAAATTGTACTTGTCCTGAAAAGATTCCATGTCTGTCCACCAGCCCTTCCTTGCCTATGAGACTGAGTTAGGTGCCCTTCTTAATGTCTTTTCCCCTTCACAGCACTTACCATCCTGCATTGTAATTGCCTGTGTACTTGTCTGTATAACTACTAGACTGTAAGCTCCTTGAGGGCAGGGACTGTGTGTATCTTTTTCACAGTTGTATCCCCAGCACCCAGCACAGTGCCTGGCATATTGTAGGTGCTTAATAAATATTTGTTGAACGAATGAATGAGTGAATTGAATTGAATTAATTTAATTCAGTGAAAGCAGAAAGACATCTTTCCTTATTAAAAGTCGCTAAAGTATGTGTCAAGTAGATGTGGTTCCCTGACTTAGCGATAGTCTGACTTATTATTATTCTACATTACAATGATGTGAAAGTGATACACATTAAGTACAGTACTCAATAAGTTACATGAAATATTCAGCACTTTGTTATAAAGTAGCCTTTTTTAAAAATTATTTTGTCCCCACTGTAGGCTAACGTACTTGTCCTGAACATCTTTAAGGGAGGTTAGGCTAAGCCGTGATGTTCAGTCGGTTAGATGTAGTAAATGAATTTTCAACTTACACTATTTTCAACTTAAGATGGATTTAATAGGGCTTACCCTCGTTGGAAGTTGAGAAGCATCTGTATGTGGTAAGTCAAATTGAAGACTGAAGGTTGGCTGATTCCATGACATTGTCTACGTCACTGGAAACTGTGGCTAAAAAAAAGCAAAAAACAAAAATAAGATTATCTGATAAGTTTTCTGATTAAACATGACTGTATTTCATGTAATTGTACCTCACTGTGGAATAACTTGTTTGGCTAGAGCGTTTTTGGTAAAAAAAAACTAAGGTATCTTTCATTTAATGTTCCAAGTGGTTTTGTGATATAAAGTTGGAAAGTTACATTCCTTATAGTAAGGAATAATTTTACCAAAAACAACATTTTAAGCTTGGCATCAGCGAAAGGGGATACTTCTCTGGATTCCTGTCTGATGACATGTCGTAAAATTGTGAAATGTGGTTTTAAAACATCTATGTTTAAGTTAAAAACATTTACAGTAAAACATTTGGTTTCTCAAAGTAAAGATTTCAGTTGCTAAATGAGATAACCATCTAGTGATCCTGAATGTATCAGACAAAGTCAACAATGAAGTTACATCAGCTAGTTAAAACATATACAATGACAACATCTGAAAGATCTAAAGAGCCCTCAAGAGAAAGCACTTTGCTACATGCAGTTCAGTAACTGCTCAATGAAAACACACTTGCTTCAGGCACTGCATGTTAGTTAGTTGCATGCTCCCTGGTCTCCCTACCTGTAGACTATCAGTGCATTCTGTATTTCCCTAAGGAATAGCACATAGTAGATTGTTCTGTATGCATTTGTCAATGCATAAACAGCTTCATATAGTGTCAGCACACGTGAAAAAAAAAATTTAGATAATTTCCCCAGAAAACAGAATGTTATAATTTGCAGCATCAGCGAAGTGTTAATAGGAATAAGAACTAAATGAAAAGTGACATACCAGAGAGCTTATGAAAAGACAGAATAAAATTGGGCAGATTCACCGGCCATATATTTATAAATATGAGGCTACATAGAGTGTGGGCCTTTTCAAACACATTCATAAGAGGGTTTTCATTTCACATACTTCAAGAGGCTAAAGTACTTAGACTTATAAAACCAAATGAAGAGGCAATGGTGGCACATTAAATTTTTTTTTTTTTTTTTTGAGTTGGAGTCTCACTCTGTCACCCAGACTGGAGTGCAGCGGCCGCTCCTGGTCACCGCAGCCTCGACCTGCTGGGCTCCGGCAATCCTTCCGCCTCAGCCTTCCAAGAAGCTGGAACTACAGGCACGCGCTACCACGCCCGGCTAATTTTTGATTTATTGTAGAGATGAGGTCTCTCCGAGTTGCCCAGGCAGGTCCCGAACCCGCGGACTCAGGCAATTCACTCACCTCAGCCTCCCAAAGCGCGGGATTACAGGCTGAGCCACCGAGTCCGGCTTATTAAATATTTTCGAAGTAGCTAGTAGTAGTAGTCTTAACAAAAGAGAACTTTCCTTCTCTAAGAAAATATTTTGATAAATTATAAAGACCAGGAAATGAGAATTGGAAATTGCATCTCAAATAACAGCAGAAAACTAAATTTATTTCCCTAAAATGAGAAAAACTTATTTATCTTGCTTTGATTTTATTTTCTTTGGTTGAAGGGATAGACAAAGGAAAGAAAAAATAAAAGGAAAAAAGAAGAGACATTAAGCAAGCAGAAAATTAGGTAAAAGGCCAATAGGATTTCCCTGGATGGCCGAAAGGACTCACAGAACAGAAATGTTTGGCATATGGTTTTTACAGTGTTAGATGTATAATGTTTGACGTATTATTCTTTCTATAACCTGCATACCTCCAGTTTAAATTTTCCTACATGCCACAAACTGATATTGGTGTTTGCTTTGAAGAAGAGGATCAAGAAGAGTCCCCTACTTCAGTTGATGCTAGGCCAGAAATAATCCTAATAACATGGCTCCTTTCCACAGAAGTATGCAGAAATCTAGTTTGGAAATTGTTCTTCTACATGGCAAAGAGCAAGGTTTGTTCAATATTTGTTCTGGATCTTAAGAAGATGGTAGGTGGAGCAATCTTCCAGGCTGCACAAATAATACCTGTTTTTTTAATTTTATTTTAAAGATATGGGGTACAATTCAGGGTTAGGTATACAAATGTTCATTATGCAGGTACTCTTGTTGATGAAGTGTGGCCTCTCTCTCCCCTGGCAGATTCCCATTACTGCCAATCCCACTCACCAACCTCTCCCCCCGACCCCGGGCAGTTTCCCACTACTGTCAACCCTTTTTATAATAATAATAATAATAATAATAATGTGTTTTTTAAGTACCTGTGCTGACTAGAAAGTGTCATGAACAACAGAGTAAGCATAAAACACAGAGGTCATTAAAGAAATATTGTTAAATTACAACGCTTAGTACACGACTTGAGCAAAAGGGTGTTTTAGGAGGCTGGTAATCCTGTAATCCCAAATACAAAGAAAGCCTGCTTTAGCAGCAGAGTATTATCATTCTACATTTCTCTGACACACAAGTTCTAAACATTTAATACTGGCTTAAGACTGTGTCTGTAGAGAGTTATTTGTAAAGCTGGGTGCGTCTATAATCATAGGCTATCAATGGTTCAGTAAATGATTGAGTGAACTGTTTAAACAAATAAAGAAATGAATGAGTAAAGGCCCTCTAAAACAATGTGATCAATAACTACATAAACATTTTCTTCCAGCTCCTGGGAGCTGATTTCTCAGCATAAATATGAGTTCTTTCAACATTTTTTAACAAAGAAAGGAATTGGAACAATGTAGTCCATAGCTGGCTCCATATAGAGATTTACCTAATCTTTTGGTTACCAAAAAATGACAATACCTCAGACATCTAGAATACAGGCAATAATCCCGTTTACCTGAAATTTGCTCAGAACCATACTTCCCACGAGTATTGTTTTTAAATCTAAACCCCTTCAAAGTCGCCGGCATCTGTAAGCTTCCAAGACCACCACTGAGTAGATGACTTCAGACTCATTGGGAACAGCACAGGAACCAGTGACACGTTAACTTACATTTTACTTGACACGCTGAGACTCAACACGGTAGATCTATATCCATGTCATTCCTGATCACAGGCTCGCATCAAAATCATCCCAATAATCTCTGTGTATTATGTCCACATTCTCCTCCCCAAACTCTTCAGCACATCTCTTCCTTCTCCCCATTCACGTTCCCTCTACTCCCCTATCCCCCTGACCTTGCCGCCATTCTCCCTAGTGCCCTCAGTACAAAGTAAGGAAACTTCCAACATCCTCAAACACTTCCCAGAGCAATGTCCAACAATCTCCAAATAACATCACTCCAGGTACCATAAGCCTAGGAGGAAAAGGAATGGCAGTCTTTGCCATTACACCCACGGATAAAAATCCTTCTTTCTGAATGTTTCCACCACAGAAAGGGATCAATAATGTATACGCTCATTACTTTGATCTGATCACTATACATTACATGTATCAAGCATCACTATGTATCCCACGAACATGTACAATTATTATCTGCCAATCAAAAATAAAATAAAATAAATGACAACAGGAAAAAACATCCTCTTCATCTAACCATACTGCCAGAATTCACTTTCTACGTATGCATTTTGTCAGCTGACTTTTCTGACATTGTCCACGTTTATCAACAACTTTGGCATTTGGTTTACCATCCTTAACAATGTCAAGATAAGTACAGATGCTTCATTTAACTCCTATTCTTGCAATTCCTTGATTCTCAATTGGTCTTTTTCTCTGTGCTACATAAGTCAGTCACTCACGCCAAAGGACTTGCAGCAGACCTTATGATCATTTTACTTTCTCATCTTCCTTCAGGCAATGATCGATTCTCTCCCTCCTTTCATACCTTAGTCACTGAAAAAAGTGGCCCTTAATCCTCCATGGATCTTCTATTTGGTGCCATCACTTCGCCAAGATGTTCTTCCGAAAGTCACCAGTTAATTTCTTACAGCAATATTAAGTAAACATTGTCAATATGGAATGAAACCATTTAATCTTTTTATGTGTCCGCATGCATGATACTACTAGGGGGATCCCAAAAAATAAGTTATCTTTTGGAGGATGAGCCCCTTTTAGTACACTTGGAATTTGTTCCTCTGGTTTAAACACTCAACCAAATCTTTTATCTGGATGGTTTGAGAAGGTTTTGCCATGACTTATGGGGGAAACATCCCTAGTTGTAGCAAATGGGTGACTTCTTCCACCATGACAACTGTTCACAATGTGCTGCGTGTTCAGCAGTTTTTGATCCAAAATGGCTTGACTCTCTGCCCCACCCTCCCTATTCACCCAATCTCACCCCAGGTGACTTTTTTTTTGTTTCCCCAGATGAAAAAAAATCCTCAAAGGGAAATGATTTGCTGACATGAAAGAGGTGAAACAAAACAAAACCAAAAAAATGGCAGAAACACTAAAGGGCATCAAAATTGACAAGTTTAAAAACTGTTCTGAGTAGTGGGAAAAGCATCTCGATAGGTGATAGGTGTATTGCATCAAAAGGCAAGTTCTTTGAAGGTGACTGAACATGCATGAATAAATACACAATTTTTTATAAGTAAATTTCGGATGTTGGGGTGGTCCTCCCTTGTATTGTTTTTCTTCTTATCGTCTGTTTATTCCTCTCCTCAGTCTATTTTATAGTCGCCATTTCCCTCAGGCAAATATCACATGCTGCTATTACCCAGGGTTGTGTCTTTTGTCCCCTTCTCTTTTCACAGGAAGATTCCACCTGGTTGATATCACTATCGTTTAATTGCCTATATTCACTCTGCATTATTAACAAAGAAATCCCGATCTTTCACTCTAGCCTCACATATTAAGTTGCCTGCTTGTTATCTCTGGCTGACTTCTCTGGTTGCATGTCAAGTTATCTCATCTTCCACTCCACATCCCTGCATCCTCTTATATCCCTGCTTTGGTGAGTGGCACTATCGTTTCCCTGATTTCCCAAATCATAATCACGAGAATCTTTCTAGAACCCCTTTTTCTTTATCATTCTCATATCCAGTCAATACCTTAAATTTCTTTTACTCTAATCTCTCCTTGCTCTGCCCTATGCTCTTCATCCATATAATGACTGACGTTATTCATGGACTCAGAATTTCTCACTGCCATGATTACAACTGTCTCCTAATAGGTATCCTTGGTCCTTGTCTCACTTATATTCCCCTTCTAGTCCACTTCTGACTGGCTACCAAAGTGATTTTCCTGAAACATAACTAGGATCCGGACGTCTTCCTGATTAAATTAACTCTATGTTCATGGTACAAGAACTGCCAACATCTCCATTATCCCTCTCATCTACTTTCCACTCCAATAATACTAAATTATTCACAGCTCCAGTTTTCAGAATGCTTCACCTTCCTTTTCTTCTAAGTTTTGCCAATTACTTCCTCTACCTAAATTGCTTCTGTTCCAGACAGGACTTCTCACTACAATCAATGTAATCCACTCTAGTTCAGTTAAGTAAAAAGTGAATTCATTGTTGGCTACTAGACAGTTTTCCAGGTTGGAAAGACAGAGAATAAGTCCTGAAGGTATAATAGCCAAGAACAATACCTAAATTATGCCACTGATCTTTTCCCAAGTTACGTCCAACTACTAACGGACACTGAACATGGGACTCTGCCGCTGGGACTTCTGTTCCTTCTGCCTTTGAAAGTGGGACATCTCCCTGGTATGATCTGTTACCTTCTTAGAAAATGGGCTCCATGCATGGCTCTTTCCAACTCAGACCTCAGGTAGGAGTATCCAACTGGTAGAGTAAGGGCTCATGCCTATGATGTAGTAACAACAAAGACAGGGAATCCAGATACTGGCTATCACTTTAGAGAGGCATAAATGTGAAATATATAAAGTCATTCAGCAGAAGCTGAGTGGGCACAAAGTATTGCATATTTTATTTGTCCCTTTATGCCTAACTCCTACTCCTGCATCAAGAAGCATTCTAGAAATCACCTCTTCAGGCAGACTATCCTGAAGACATTTCCTTCAGTTTGGAGATCCTTTCTTTTTATTTCCCTAAGTCATGTACTTACCTCTATAACAGCACATACCATTGTTACATGATTATTTTAATTTTTTTTTTTGAGTTGGAGTCTCTATTTCCATTTTTCTTTTTCTTTTTTTTTTTTTTTTTTGAGTTGGAGTCTCACTCCATCGCCCAGGCTGGAATGCAGTGGCACACTCACCACCACCCCAGCGTCGAACCACTGGGCTCCGGCGATCCTTTTGCCTCAGTCTTCCAAGTACCCAGAACTACAGTCACATGCTAATTTTTTATTTATTTTAGAGACGAGGTCTCACCAAGTTGCCTGGGCTGGTCTCGAACCCACGGGCTCAGGCAATCCACTCGCCTCGGCCTCCCAAAGTGCTGGGATTACAGGCTGAGCCACCAAGCCCAGCCATGATTATTTTATAAACTCCACTTTATCTCTCCCTCCAGGCTCTTGATTCCAGAGGCAACAATAAGAAGTAGAAAGAAAAAATTCTGAGCTTTAGAGTCAGATAAAACTAAGTGTGAAACCTTGTTTTGGCACTTACTCTCTGGCCTCTGGAAAAAGCCTATTGTTTCCCATATAAAATAGGAACAATAATACCTAGCATTTGATGTTGCCATGAAGTTGAGAATAAATGTTTATAAACTGCTTATCACAGCAGCTGGTAATAAGAACTCAATAGACAAGACTGTATCTATTTCTTCTCTATAGCTCTGGGCTTCTGTTTCTGTCTAAGAAATAAAAAACTGCAAAAAATACCACTCATTCTAAAAACATGAAAAAGTCAAATCATCCTACAAAATTATAATTCTCCCTGTACAAATCAGAGAACTGCTCATGGCAACCAAATACACTGAATTCCAAAGGACAAACCCCTTCAAGGAGAGATGAGATACACAGCTTCACATTTGGTACAGCGAAGAGGAAGGGGCACAGTACTGGCAGGAACACAAGTGGTAAAACACTAACAAATTCCTAAAAAAAAAGTGCTGTCTAATATGTTGATTTGAAACAGTTGAGGCTGCTGGACCAAGAGAATCCAAATTCATTTGCAAGTTCTTTCTCATGACCTTCCACTGGGTGCTCAAGAGAAAGATTAGGAGCAGGGTAGGATACTGGACAGACATGCTGCTGATGGGGCAGGTGTGCAGGAGATAAACAGGAACTAATGGAAACACTCAGAATACCTGCTCCTCAGTCCTTCTCTTCTACAAAGTAAGACTCTATGGGCTACTGGAGAAGAAATAGCAAATGCCTTTGTCTCTACAGCACAGACAAAAAACCATTGCTTCTAGAGAGGGAAAAAAAAGCAAAACTCCTCTACCTCTGGGAGAGGAGTAGGAAACTGTCATGAACCTAAGATACTGTATCAACACTGTTCAGAGGGCTACCATGCTGCAGAGGCAGAAAACTCCCACCCAAGATTGACCACAGTTGTTCTTCTAGGAGATGGAAGAGTAGGAATACCGAAAACGTCCTACTCCTGAAGCCAAGGTAAAAACTGCCTGCCTAAGACTGGGGCTGGACAAGCACAACTGAAAATCTTAGCTTGCTTACTGCAAGTATAGCGCTGATTAATAAACAAGACTTGTCTACTACTGGAAGTGGGATAAGATCACAGAGAGAGGCTTCCACAGTGGTGAAGGTGTGCAGAAATGGCTGAAGGCTTATGGAAGGAGAAGAAGAAAGCCATCTTGCACTTTGTCTCCACCTTAATTAATAATTGCACAAAGTGTCAGCAGCTTATCACTAGATGACTTGCAAGCCAACGGTACACTGGAAGTGAGAATAGCAACCAAAACCCAACTCCTGCTCAATCCCTAACTAGATTTACTCAGCCCCTCAAAAAATAAAGTCCTGACAAGAAGAGAAGTTCCATTTACACATGGATATACTACTCATCTCTGTCTCTACTGTTCTTCTACTATAATATTTAATATTTAATCAGAAATTACGTAAAAGGCAACAAAGCAATAACTCATTGCCAAGAAATAAAACAATAAACAGAACCATTCTTAGAGACGCAAATATTAAAACTATAATGCAGGAACTTTAAATAAATGTTTTAGACAGAATTCTAAGATGAACTCTAATCATGCAAGCATTTGTCTAATCTCTTCTTCTTGAGTGTGAGTGAGACATGTATATGAGAACATATCACACCTGTGATTATGATATGCAACATGAAAAAAAGGATTTTCTTTTCAGAGATCACTAAAGTCCCTTAACAATTAAGTGTATCAAAAGGGAGATTTTCATGGGTCCGCCTGATCCAATAAGGTGAGTTCTTGAAAGGAGGTCTAGAGATTGGAAACAAAAAGTCAGGGATGTGCTGCAACTGTCTTGGAAGAAAGTCATTTTATATACTGCCATGTGACAAGCAACTTCAGGGATTTAAAACATATATAAAAGTAGAATTGATGACAATCACATAAAAATGGTAAGGAAAAATTGAAAGCATACTGTTTCAAGATTTTTGCACTATACATGAAATAGTATAATGTTACTTAAAATAGATTTGTTAAGTGGAAGTATATTCTAAATCTTAGGGAAACACAATAAAAAATTTATAAAAAGAGGTATAACTAATGTCATTACTGGTGATGAAATAGAATCCTAAAATAAAATACAAAAGAAAGGATGAAAACAAAAAGTAACAAAGAAACTGAAGGACAATAGGAAACAACCAGGAAAATGATAAATTTAAATACAGCTTCATTCATAATTATATTAAAGGTAACTGACCTACACATACCTACTAAAGATAGAAATTGCAGACTAGAAAAAAAAGCAAGGTCCAACTGTATGCTTTCTATAAGAAGTTCACTTAAAATAAAACAATAGCCACAAATACAATTGTTAAAATGCTTTATTCAAATTACTATGTGAATGAATGGAATTTATAAATGTGAGAAAAATAAACTTGTGAGAAAAGAGTTAAATGGTTGGGGAGGGGGGACTACAGAATCAGACCAAAGTCATGGACATGTATATATCTATAAAATTTTCTCTACAATTTCATATGATTCACGAGCATCCCCTTGAAATCTATCCACATAAGTTTTTAATTTTCTTCAAGAGTTTTTCTTTTGCATTCACAAGTTGCCCTACTTGTGCAAGAGGCCTGGTTTTCCAGCAATCTTGGCTTTCGACATGCCTTCCTTACTAAACTTCGTCATTTCTAGTTTTTGATTTAAAGCAAGAGAGCTGCAACTCTTCTCGACTAGAACCCTCAAAGGCCATTGTAGGGTTGTTAGTTGGCCTAATTTCAATGTGGTTTGTCTCGGGGGAATAAGGAGGCCTGCAGAGAGACAGAGGGGGTGAGGAACAGCCAGTAAGTGAATTAGTCAAGTCACACACTTATCAATTAAGCTCTCCATCTTCTAAGGCTGCAGTTCATGGTGCCCCCAAACGATTACAATGGTAATGTCAAAGATCACAAATCACAGATCACCATAACAGATATAATGGTAATCACAAAGTTTGAAATATTGCAAGAATTATGAAAAGGTGACACAAGATACAAAGTGAGCACATGCTATTGGAAAAAAGCCACTGATAGACTTGGGGACCTCAGAGTTGCCGCAAACCTACAATTAAAAAAAAAAAAAAGGCAACTTCTATGAAATGCAATACAGCTAAGCACAATAACATGAGTTATGCCCCTGTACCTCTCCTGACCTCTCACCTCCACAGGGAGCTAAGTTTTCAAAGGGAAGAATGGAAGTTTCTCTTTCTCAGAAGCCTCAGAAAATACTTTCCCATACTTCGTTGTTTCCAAATGCGTCATGTCCATGTCTCTAAACCAACCAAGCAGAAGAACCAATTGCAGAGAATGGAATACATTCACAGGCTTGAGCCCATGATACACCATCCCTAGAGTCTGAAGTCAAGTCAGCCCCACTTGACTATGAAAATGGGAAATTACAGTTATTCCTAGAAGTCAGTTAGCCCCGAAGGGGACAAGGATGTCAAACGTGCCCCCAAACATGTGGCAATTGGAATTTTTCATACTGCTGGTATTAGCACTTATATCACAATAGTAAAATATCCCAGATTCCCCTTCCTTTCATAGCAGCTTAGCATGGTTTTACCAGGTAGTAACTCATATAGAATGTTTAGGGGAAAAAACACATAATTTATGTATGTGAATTTTAACATGAAGAATACACAAATATTACCCATACCACTTTAGCATTTTCACAAAAGCGGTCTTTTACATCAAAAGTGGTAATTTTAATAGCACACTTAGGATAAACTCTCAAGGATTTAGAAGCATCTATATGGGACTTGGTAAAAAAAAAAAAGTAATTCCATTTTCTCTACATTACATAATTGTGATAAGGAGTGCAAATAAAAAGAACTGTTGAATAAATGTGTTCATAACTTCTAAATAAAATGTTCCAAATAACTTTATGGAGAAACTTGAACTTGTTTCTGTAGCCATAACTTTTTTAAAAAGCAGATTGTATAATTAAATGACTATCCACAATTCAAGACAAAAAAAATAAAAGATAATGCCTTCAAATTCTTGATAGATGACATCAACCGGAAATACTATTCGCACAACATAGGAACTCTCTTAACATTTTGAATCATTTTTACAACCATTCAAAATTTTACAACAGCTAAAATCATATTTAAAAGATATAATACGTCTTCCTTTTTATCGAATACACTGTTGAAAGTTCTCAGCAAAATGTGAATGGATTTGAAGCCAATCGAACTTTTTCATACCAAGTGTTTTAAAATGATGATGATGTCCTATTTTGAAGAATGTACATTCTTTGTGAGAGCAGTCGTACTGAAGCAGACTTGAATGCCATGAAAGGGCAAGCGTACCACAAGGGGATGGAAAGATCTGTTACACGCAGAGAGACAGAGTCTTTGCTGCTGCAGCCGAGAGCTATGTCTCATAGAGCCTCCCTGTCCCCTCCCCATCTCCACCCGTGTACGCCATGGCAGGACTGTGGGCAAAATCCCCTCCAGCAGCTCCTCAGGCTTCCTGTGCACGGTGGGCAGTGAGACACTCTGCAGTTGGTACTGAGTAGGTACTGAGCCAGAGATGCACGGTCTCTTTGCCACCACTTGGCCAAGCAGGAAATGCTGCACGAATCAGCAGAAACTATGGGATTTTCTCTTCAGAGATAGTCCTCAAGAGGCAGCTAATAGCTTGAGGGTCTTCCTCACCATCCCAAAGCTGTGGTACACCTGGAATCCATTTGTGGACACCAATTAGGAGGCACTGCTGTAAAGTACACATTTCAAAGTACCTACTTTCAGCCTGTTGCTGGCACCAAAGTAAGAATATGCTTTGCAGTCCGGTGATCTGACTGCCCTTCCCTTTTCTGTCACTCCCAGCTCCATTCTACTGTCTTCACTTCAGTCCAGAGGCTGTAGAGACCCACGAGCAACCAGTGTGTTGAGATTTTTGCCTCTGATGGGGTCCCCGTGGAAAGAACTGAGTTGTCTACTGGAGAACAGGCTAGAATCCCATGAATGAATTCCAAGTGGTAGGAAATGCCAAGAAGAGCCTGGAATTGGGGATTCTGTGGATTGGAAGAGAAAATGTTCTGCCAACCTCATGAGTTTGCTGTCAGTAACTCTAGAAGGTAGAACAAACCTGGACAAATGGCCTGAGTCTTCCCCACAGCTGAGGCTGGGAAAACCCAACAGAGTAACATTCTCTAGGTAACACAGGCTGACAACCTATCCTTACTCCCACTTTTAAGTATTTCTGCCCTTAAGAATTTGTTAGAAACAATGCTAGAGCCCCATTAAATCATCAGAGAACAAAACACTTCCATCACATATATCTATATATATGATTTTTAAAATGATATTGAGATTCAGATGAAACAAAAGATTGTTTAATGGAAGCTAGTCTATTCGTGTATTCAATAAATACTTATTGATCACATATAACGGGCCAAGCACTGTTTTAGGCATTTGAGATAAAGCAACACACAACACAATCAAAACTCACTGTTCCCATGGAGCTTGTATTCTAGCAAAAGAAGCCAGATAATAAATGTTAAATATAATGAATATATTTATTATATGTATGGAGGGCATTTGAACAAAGATCTGAAAGGAGTATAGAAGTAAATCGTACATTGGGAGGCTGAGGTGAGTGGACTGCCTGAGCCCGCAGGTTCAAGACCTGCCTGGGCAACTTGGTGAGACCTCATCTCTACAATAAATTAAAAAAAAAAAAAATTAGCTGGGTGTGGTAGCCATGCCTGTAGTTCCAGCTACTTGGAAGGCTGAGGTGGAAGGATTGCCAGAGCCCAGCAGATCAAGGCTGCAGTGGCCAGGAGCGGCCACTGCACTCTAGTCTGGGCGACAGAATGAGACTCCAACTCAAAAAAAAACAAGAAGTAAATCATACAGATGCTTGACTGAAGGGTGCTGCAGGCAGAGTAAACAGTTAGTGTGAAAGACCCAAGAAGAGAGCACACTCAGAATGTCTGAGGGATAGGAAAGAAACCAGAGTGGCTGCCCTGCAGTGAGGCAGAAGAATACTAAGACATGAGATCAGAAAGGAAGTGGGGGACCAGATCGTATGCCTTCTAGGCAATTGTTTGGATCTTGGATTTTATTAGCAAGGGCAGAAGAAGGGAGACCTGTTAGAAGACCATCACAGTAAACCAGGAAAGAGATGGTAGTGACGGTAGCTTGGATCTGGATAATGGAAGTAAAGAAAGTGAGTGATCAGATTCTGGAAAGGTTTTGAAAGTGTAGCCAATAAGACTTTCTGACAGACCGGACATAGGATGTGAGAAAAAAGAGAAGTGTCAAAGATAACTTTAAGGTTTGGGACCTAAGCAACTGAAAGAAAAAATTGTTATCAATTGAGATTTTAAAAGATGGCTATGGGTGGTACAGATTCGGGATGATGCTCAGGAGTTCAGTTTTGCACCTATTGCATTTGAGATGTCAAGTAGATGAGCTGGAAGATGAACAGGCACTTAGATCATCTAACCCAGAATTCAGGAGATAAGGCTGGGCTGGAAAGAAGAGAAAAATCATCCTAAGAAAAACTGAACTTCAGAAAATCGCATAATTACATATATGTAAGAGGGAGACTAAAAAAAAAAAACGGAATTATTTTTTGGAGGGTGGGCCTCTTGTGGTACAGGTTTCTTCCACTAGGTGAGTGTTCTAGGAACCCATCTGCATCAGTGTACCAGCTAGCGTTGCTGTGAGAGTCTGTATTTGGCTTTGGTTAATTTTTTTCTTTGGAAATTCTTTCAGTGTGTCTGCCTATTTCATGGTAAGTGTTCAGCAGTTTTTGACCAGAAACAGCATGACCCTGTAGGTCTCTCCCTAGTCATCTGACCTCACCCGAGCAAATTTTTTTTTATGTCCCTAGATGAAAAAGATCATCAAAGGGAAACATCCTGCCAATGTAGAAGAGGTGAAACAAAAAACTGCAGAAGCACTAAAAGGCATCAAAATTGGCAAGTTCAAAAACTGTTTTGAGCAGTGGAAAAAGTGTCTCAATAGGTGTCTTGCATCAATCAGAGTGTATTTTGAAGGTGACTGACATTTAAACAGGTAAGAATAAATACACGATTTTTTATAAATTACAGGATTTTTTGGATCCCCCAATAATTTTTTGATGAAAAATTTTATAAAAATTACGAGAAATGAGAGAAGTGAATGTATATAAAATAAACCTAAAATATTCACTAAATACCTCCACTGGATTGGGCACTGCACCAAGTATTAGAAATAAAATTATAAGCAAGACAGAGGAGACACCTTCCATTATGGTACAAAAGTGAAACTAAATTTTTTTCCTAAATTTAAGACTATTGCTTCCTTTAACTTTTTTTTTTCCTGAAAGAAACTGACACTTCTTCCCCACTGCTCTGTTATTTGGTTTTAGTTATGTGGAATTTTTGTGTAACAATTATTTCAAGAAGAAAAATAATGCATTCCTCTTTCCTCAGCTCCACTGAAGTACAAGTTTTTAGGTTACACCATCGACTACCTCCATTTGTTGCGGTCTACCATCTTCCCACTCACTTCTTATTTGTTGAAGATTTTTAGCCCTTACCTTCGGCCCTTCTCTTTTCTTACATGCTTGCCACCACTCAGTGATTTTAGCATCCACACAGAGGATTCCTGTAATCCTTGGCCTCTCTGGTCCTTGCCCATATCATCTCCATGATTCTGATTTCTACTACATGGGACTTCCGCTAATGGTCATGTTGTCTGTCGATCGCACACTACAGAGACTACAAAGAGCCAAAGCCTTGTCATCAAATACAATACCTCCTCCAGGAGATCACAGAAGCTGGTCCTTGGTAAAACTGATTGACCACCTAAACAAGTCCTGAACGTCTTACTTTTTGTTTGAAATTTACTTTTCATTTGAACCAGTTAGAGTTAGCTTGTGTCCTTAATTGCAAAGCATCTTATATGATACAAAACATAGGTGATAAAGATGCATCACCCAGTTATTAAGTATTAGTCAGATTTTTAGTAAAACAAATCATCTCCTGCATGGAGAATGTAGACTTAAGAGAAGAAGCACGTTAATCCAAGTGAAAGAGTGGTGGCTTTAGAATAGTGTGGTGACAGTCGAAATGGAAAGAAATTAATGGAATGGAAAATTAAAGGTAAAATCTACAAGACAACTAAGTTTGATTGGCTATGTATGCTGTGTGAAAACAAGGCATGAGTAAAAAACGGCTCCTGGGTTTCTAGCTTGAACACCCGGAGGGAGGAGAATCAGGTTTGCAGCAAATCACGAACACAATGTTGGATGCATTGAGTTTGCAGTGTCTGTGAAATATCACAATAGAACAGAGGAGAAATCTGGGCTAGATGTGGAACTTTGAGGTGTAACTTTGAGAGAACATACATATATAAGTGTGTGTGTGTGTGTGTGTGTGTGTGTGTGTGTGTGTGTGTGTGCGTGCGCACAAAAATGGAAGTCACTGGAATGACTGAGCATTTAGGTTGTAAGTATAGAGCTGTGGTTCCCAAACTTTGGTGTGCATAAGAATAACCTGAAGAAATTGTTTAAAACATAGATTCTGGATCCCATTCCAGAGTTTCAGATTCGGTGTGTGTGATGGTTAGTTTTATGTGTCAATGTGGCTAGAAAATAGTACTCAATTATTCAACGCTGATCTAGGTGTTGCTATGAAGGTACTTTATAGATGAACTTAATATCTACATTTCATAGACTTAAAGGAGATTACCCTCAATAATGTGGGTGGGCCCTATCCAATCCGTTGAAAGACTTTAAGAAATTCCCCGGAGAAGAATTTCTGCCTCAAGACTACAATATCATGGGGGGGTGGGCAGGGAGGGGAAGGGAGGTGGAATTAACGGTAGTCAATATCTGCCTGGGGAAGGGGGGCATATCTCATCAGCAAGGGTACTGGCACAGTGCATATTTGTATATCTAACCCTTAACTGTACCCCACAATTTTAAAATTAAAAAATACATTTAAAAAAAGACTACAGTATCAACAACTGCTTGAGTTTCTAGCCTTCCTTGGCCCTACAGACCTCAGACTTGCCAGCTCCTACAATTACATAAGCCAATTCCTTAAAATATATGTTTTCAGTTGGTTCTATTTCTCTGGAGAACCCTGACAGGTATAGTAGATCTGAGACAGAGCCTGAGAATTTGCATATCTAGCAATTTTCCAGATAATGCTGATGCTGCTGATCTGAGGACCATGCTTTGAGAATCACTCATGTATAATAAAGAGAAAGCAGTACTGAGCTACAATTTGACATTTGAAGAATGGGAGGGAGCAGCTACTAGGAAGCAACGGAAACTGAAAAGAGATGGTCAAACATAGCACAGCAAATCAAGAGTGTGACCAGAGAACTCGCATGAAGAATGTTTAAGAAGGAAACAGTCATCCTTCAGTTAAATAACATTAAAAAATCAAGTGAGATATAGACGAGGGAGTAGAGTTGGGCGAGATCAGGAAGAAAGAAGCCAGAAAGCTTGGGCTGTGAAGGACCTTGGGGCGAGTTGGATATCTAGAAATTATTCACTTTGGCAGTCATTTCATGTACTATTTTTAAATGGAAGAGAGAAGAACACATTTAAGTAATAAGGCAAAGAATCAGATCTGTAGGCTGAACTTAAAGACTTAAGAAAAGAGATAATTGTGTACATCTGAAAAGACAGAAGAGAGATCAAGAGAAAACAGGAACAGATTCTCTTTTGGTAAGAGTAAGGATTACCCTAGGATATATTTATTGTAATAATACATTGAACATATGGAATTGCCAATATTTAAGTATTTCACATTTACAAGTATAGTTCTATAGGTTCAAGTAATAGCAAAACATAATCACTGGCCTTTATTGAACACTACTATGTGCTCAATAAATTCCTTGATCTGCCATGTTTAATTCTCACAACAATCCTATGAAGTGTTATTTAATCTGTGTAAGAGAAATATGAGTCATTGAGAAATTTGATATTTTATCTAAAATTGCACACTAATTTTACAATTAATTCCAAATTTAAAAGGAAATGTTATGACCTGCACCCTTAATTACTATTATATATGCTACTATACTGCCCTTGTTCTGGGAGGAGGAATAGGTTAAGTTGGGTGCCCAGAAGCTGAGAAAGTTACTATTTGATGGCTTCTACTTCTTCAAAGGCAAGGTTATCAACTGAGCATGAGAAAGGGCCAATGAGAGGTCAGAGCTGCCCATGGAAACACTTTGAAATTCTGTGCCTTCATTTCCTAGGGCTTCTATAACAAATCACCACCTACCAAATGACATTAAACAATAGAAATCTATTCTCGCTGTTCAGGAGGACATAAGTCTGACATCAAGTTGTCAACAGGGTTAGGGTTAGGGTTAGGGTTAGGGTTCTTCCAGAGGCTGAAGGAGACTCTGTTCCATGCCTCTCTCTTAGCCTCTGGTGTTTACCAGCAAGAGCATTGCTTGACTTGTAGCTGCATCACTTTAATCTCTGCCTCTAACTTTGCATTTCCTTCTGTGTGTATCTCTCTCTCAAGGACACCAGTTATTGGCTAATCCTGCATGATGTATGATCTCATCTTAACTTAATTACACCTGCAAACACTATATATTTCCAAATAAGTTCACATTCATAAGAAGCTAGTGTTTAGGACCTCAATGTATCTTTAGGGAGACACAACTCAACCCACAAAACAGTGGTTTTGGGACATTCAAGAGAGGATCAGCAAAAGAACCAGGAAGACTGGCAGGCAATATTGAGAGCCTGGATGGATTTAGACTAGCACCAATCTGCCTGGGTATGAGTGAAATGGTGGTCATGGAATCTGATCTGGGAAAGGACAGTTGCACTAGGAGAAATTGAATGGGTTACTGGCCTGCAAGCCCTGAAGATGAAAAGCCCTTGAAGCAAGCTGGGAGGACCGCAGGTTGTAGTCACTGAGCTGACATTTAAATTTATGTTTCTGGAGGAGCAGGGTGGCTTGGCTCAGAACAACTACTGTGTGACAAGAATGATTGTTTGACGTGAAGTGGAAGAAGTTAGAACTGGTGATGAGAACACAAAACTAAGTGGCCAAAGATGTACAGGTTTTCTACCTGGATACCAGTTACCTGAGAAGTTCCAAGGATGACAAGAAGCGAGAAAGATGAGGCAGTGGAAAATTTGTTAGTGAAAGAGGTGTGACCAAAAAGAATAATGAAAAAAGGAAGATGGTTTTAGCCAGCAGGTATCAGCTTCAAAGACGTAGTTTTTTTTTTTTTTTTTTTTTTTTGGTGTTTTTTTTTTTTTTTGAGTTGGAGTCTCACTCTGTCGCCCAGACTGGAGTGCAGTGGCCACTCCCGGCCACTGCAGCCTCGACCTGCTGAGCTCCGGTGATCCTTTACCTCAGGCTTCCAAGTAGTTTTTAAAATAACAAGAATACAAGAATAAAGGAACAATAATCTTTAAACAGTATGGACAGCAGAGAAAGTTCTAAACCAACAACTAATCCAAGCCTCTTAGCAGGGCACCAGGGTATAGCACGGTAAGAATTAAAATCTTCATGGCAGGGCTTGGTGGCTCAGTCTATGATCCCAGCACTTTGGGAGGCCAAGGCAAGTGAATTGCCTGAGCCCGTGGGTTTGAGACTAGCCTGAGCAACTTGGCGAGACCTCATCTCTACAATAGATTAAAAATTAGCAGGGTGCAGTAGTGTGCACCTGTAGTTCCAGCTACTTGGAAGGCTGAGGGGGAAGGATGACCAGGGACCAGCAGGTCGACGCTGGGGTGGCCGTGAGTGTGCCACAGCACTCCAGCCTGGGAGACAGGGACTCCAACTCAAAAAAAAAAAAAGAAGTAAAATCTTCTCCATTCTATTTATTTGCAAAATCATCAAAGCCAACATTAGATTTGGGTCAAGAAGTTAATCATCTTTAATGAGAAAGATAATCCTTTGAATGGTACAATTATGTCAGGGAATGCAAGCCCAAGCCATGAACAATTTCTGGTCTGAATGATCATCACAAAACACACATAGCTGCTAGGGCCCACTCTTGTAGTTAGGGAGTTCTCAGACAAGAGGGGAATGAGTCATAAGCTGCACAGACTTTAACATTTGTGTTGATTTTAACATGTTGCTGTGTTGACTTTAACATTTTTATTCAAAAGATCCCTAAGGAGATTTTGAAAGACATAATGATACCAATTTCATATGATAAAATATTCCAATTTTATTCAATGAAATTCATTTTGATATTTTTAAATTATGGTAAATAGCGATAGAAATAACAAAGCCCTACCATGGGAAAAAATGTGCACTGATTGTCACTCTAGGATAGAAAATAGTAAGGCGAAAGTTGAAAGTAATATGAGCAAAGGCAAATGAGAGAAAACTGCACTGCGTATTTGAGAGCTGTTGGACAAGCAGACTTAGTTATGTTGGTATGAGGAAATATGTTCATATGTTTGTATGGACAGGGTCAGCAAAGGACATGTGTGGACTTAATACTTCATATGGAAGTGGGAGACTCATTACAGGGAAAACAAATTTGTATTATCTCTAACTTGCCATCCGGTTTTAAATGGCATTACCATGCATTATTATTATTCCAAACATGGTGAGAGTAAGGCAGGGTCCAGCTACGAGTTGTGATACAGACAAGAAGAGTGAGGCTCTGAGAGACCGACCACCCCACACCACCCAGTGGAAGTGGAGCTCGGATTGGTCTTACCTGAGCTGTGCTCCTCTTCCACTATTTCATGGCCTGTCAATTCTAAGTACATAAGGAAGGGAGTATTTGGAAAATCTGTTCAGGTAGGGTCATACGGGGAAGATTGAGCAGGAAGGAACCGAGAGGAGGCTGCTGGGGATTATGTGTGAGATTTGAGAAGACTGTTTTGAGGCATCAGCAGAAGGAAAAGCAGGATTTAATCAACAACCTGAGTAGGAAGAAGAGGACAAAGCCTTCAAAAACACACCTGAAACTCCCAAACAACCTTTACAGATGGTGCCCCTGCAGAGGGAAGATCGATTTACAGGTATGAGAGAAGGGAGTAATAAATTTGATTCTGACATGCATTCGGTATTTGAGGAAATAGCAAAGCATAGAGGAGGAGGTGCTTGTAACAATTGTAAGTAGAGGTTTTTATTTCAGCTCAAATGTTGGAACAGGAACAATTTTTAAGGAAATTGACATTAGAGTTGATGGGCTTCATATTTCAATTTATTACTTTTTTAAAAGATGAATGGGTCACATCAGAAAAATCAATGATACATAACAAATGGTATTCACTGATGAAAGCCATTGAGAAAGTTCTCGGTTTTTCAGAATACATCAAAATTCAAATTGTATAATTGTCATGTCTTGTTTCTTCGTGGTCTTCATTCAAACAGCATGGTCTATAGTTGTAAATTAGTCCTCTTTCATTTCAGCAACCAACTTACCTATTTTTTCTCCAAGAAGATATGTTCTTCTCCAGCTGCCTCGTTTATACATAAGCTAAATCCCTTTCAATATGCACCAGGAGAAATCTTCAGAGTGGTACATTTGACAGACAATCCTCATCTGGATTTTAATTAAGGCACTGCACAAAATACTGCCTGACCTGTACATAAAGGCCAAGCATATATCGAAAAGAAGTTAGAGGTAGGAAAAGCAAATCAGCTGACAGTACTCAGGGAGCTTTAGAGGTTATAACTTCAGGTCTGAGGAGAGTGACTAAAAAGCATTGACAAAGTAAAAATTACATATTTAATAAGTTAAGTTTACTTTGGACATGTATACTGTTAAAGCAATGTAGAGCAAAACAGTAAAAATCATTTTGACTTCAAAACAAAAATGTTAAGAAGTAGAGGTACCTATTAACTAAAAAAAAAAAAAATTCTAGAAGCATTATGATCTGTTTTTACATACAGAATACAGATGGCAAAGCATGAAGAAGTAAAAAAAAAAAATGGACAAATTAGGCAGAAAATGAAAGAAGCGAAGCAGGAATTCCCTTCAATTACAAAAACCAAAGTATTCAATTAGAAGAAAAAAGCCTTGAGAGAACACTTTATTTTTCTGCCAACTGATGGCCCCTTCTTTCTTCTAAATTAGCATCTTTGCAAAATCCTTATCAGGGCATTTTTGTATAAGACAAATGCTAAACCAGACAGGATACCTGAATCCCTAGTATAATCGGGAGTTTCCCAGGCAAACCAGAATAGAGGTATGGTAAACTGATTGCAAAAATGGCCAAGATTCCTCATCTTTCCCTGTATCCCTAGCTTTTACAGAACAACTTCACGGCTCCTCTTATCAACAGGTAGACTCCATTCCCTGCCCCTTGACTCTGGTCTGGCCTTGTGATTAGTTTTGGCCAATCCAGCATGGCAGAAGTGTGATGACATGCTAGTTCTGAGACTAGGCCTCGATACTTTGAGCACTTCTCTTTCCTCAACTCTTGCCATCCCCACTAGAAGCGTCCCAAGCTATCCTAGTAAAGGATCAAACACCACAGGAAGAGCTCAGCCCCACCATCTAAATGCAGCAACATTGTTTTTCTACTGGAGTGAACCCACCCAACCCATCTGCACCTGGGGCAAGAAAAAGAAACCCAAGGCTCTTCAACCAAAGCTCTAGAAGTTTCTGACTCAAGAACTTAAGAGTGCTCTATTCAAAATTACTATCTTCATGCTTTCCTTAGGAAATTAAAATCCACTGATCTCAAATCCAACACTAACATCATCTTTCATTTAAGTAGCAATTTATAATTTACATATTTAACATGCACCATTTTCTTGATAAAGAGAAAAAAATAGAGGAAGCACAGGCAGAGCAGGTATCATTATGCTCATTTTACAAATGAGGAAATCAAGTTGAAGGGCAAGTTAAATGACTTTCACGAGTAGCAAATGGCAAAGCTACAATTAATTATAACAACACCTACAAACTTTCACTCTTCCATCTCCTTAGAGCTCTTACGCTAAAATCTTGGGTCAATACAGGCATATAATTTTTCACGTATATAGCTCATTGAATCAAGGAGGCTCTGTTTTGTTTTTTCTTATAAAGGTGAAGATAACATGACTTAGAACTCCAGGGCTGTTTTGAGGAGCAAATAAAATAATGCATGAGACACACAGAATTCAATGCCTAGCCCAAATGTTAGGCCCCTGTCCCCAGTGAACATGATAGGGTTATCTCCCAAACTTGATAACCTCTACCCTTCGATCACTGAGTATCATTTGAAACGACAAACTTTCAGATAGCCAGTATAGACAAATTTATTTCTACAGTAGAAGCCTTTATTTCAGATATAGAAAAATAACACTATTTTAAAGTCAGGGTAAGCAAGCAGAAGCATAGTTTTTCCTTGCATACCCACAGTCAAATGTCAACAATGGTTTCAAGCCATCCTTAAATTAACAAGGAACAAATGCAAAATCAAGGTAGTATCTGTCAACAGAAGACATGTATTAAAGCTACGTATTGGCCCTGGAAATCAGAAAACACAAAGTGATCTCGTGCAGGGATTCTCAACTTTCATGTGCATCAGAATCACATGGATTGTGGAAAAAGCATCTTCAAGGAACTGAAGGAAAATTACCAGATTAAGCAAGCCCCCGGTCTCAGATTAAATTCCAACGAGGTTAAAAAGGCATACATTGTTCCTCAGGGAGGGGGAAAGACAGAATACACTATAACATAAAAAGATCAAGCCGGGCTCGGTGGCTCAGCCTGTAATCCCACGCCTTTGGGAGGCTGAGGTGAGTGGATAGCCTGAGCCCACGGGTTCAAGACCCGCCTGGGCAAGTTGGCAAGACCTCATCTCTACAATAAATCAAAAATTAGCCGGGCATGGCAGCGCGCGCCTGTAGTTCCAGCTACTCGGAAGGCTGAGGCAGAAGGATCGCCGAAGCCCAGCAGGTCGAGGCTGCAGTGGCCGGGAGTGGCCACTGCACTCCAGTCTGGGCGACGGAGTGAGACTCCAACTCAAAAAAAAAAAAAGATCAGCCATTTCCTCACTGTATGACTTCTCTGAACTTCAGATTCAGGAATAATCGATACCACTCTCAAGAACTGTTCTACAGATTTGGTTGGATATTGTGTGGCAAGTGATTCCCACAATCCATAACACATAACTGCTATTGTTATTTCAACATTATCATTATTATTTGATACAGAGGACACCGCCCCCCAACCTCCAATCCCAAATAACTGTTATTACTTTTTTTTTTTTAAAGTTGGAGTTTCACTCTGTCAGACAGGCTGGAGGGCACTGGCATGCTCCCGGCCACCGCAGCCTCGACCTGCTGGGCTCAGGTGATCTTTTCAGCCTCGGCCTTCTAAGTAGCTGGAACTACTGGCATGCGCCACCATGCCCGGTTAATTTTTTGATTTATTGTAGAGATGAGGTCTCACCAAATTGCCCAGGCTGGTCTCGAACCAGAGGGCTCAGGCAATCCTCTCACCTCGGCCTCCCAAAGTGCTGGGATTATAGGCATGAGCCACCACACCCGGCCCCGCTATTACTTTCAAAACAAGTCAAACAACCACTCACTGGGTTCAAGTTCGTGGACTACTGGGACCATTTTTATACTGGTACCGTTTTTGCTAGCTTCAACCATTCACTTACATAAGATTTCAGAACATGGTTGAAATGACAATTTGGGGACCCCAACTAAGATAATGATTCAAAGAAAAGGAACTAAAGCTTCAAAACTATCTTGCTTCTAAAGTATCAATAGCTAGATGAATGGACTGTTTTTCAAATTTACCCATTTTAGACAATTTCTGACATTCCTGTATTATGTTCTGACTCTCAGAAGGCTACTCGGAGGGAAACATGGGAATAAGATATCTATCATCTTCGTCACTCCCTATGCTCAATATACTACACAGTAACGTTCGCGGTTAAAGTTTTTGGCCATGTTAAGTACCTATTCACATTCGTATTTGAGGTTTTAAGATTCTACAACTATGAAACAGGTATAGAGGAGCACAGTTAGGCTAGGACAGGGTTTCTCAACCTCAGCACTAATGAGACATTTTGGGTTTGGATAATTCTTTACTATGTGTGTTGGGGGTGGGGTGTACTGCAGGATGTCCAGCAGTATTCCCAATTTTTAGGCACTAGATGCCAGTAGCAACCTGCTCCCCGCCCCAGTTTTGACCACCAAAAGTCTCCAGACATCGCCAAATGTCTTCCGGGGGTCAAAATCATCTCTGGCTGAGAACCTCTGGGCTGGAATTTTACATAGACATAATTGTAAACTCTGAGTACACAGATTATACCAGACTCTACGTAATATTACGGAAGTAGAGAGTCTGGCACAACAAGTTTCCACTATACTTTTTTATGCTAGGGTACAAAGATTTTATATAATATACTACTTAAGCATACAGCTACTCACATAGAACGTTCTACTGTTGAAAACACTGACATCAGACAAGAAAAAAACCCATAGCTACTCCAACAACCATCCTGGTATCACCTGGTATGAGAAAAACCTACGGTTTACAGATACTTTTCGGATGGAGGCCCCGAAAAATCACTGCAAGTGTCCCTCCTTCTGAATCCGCAGTCTTTCTTTCTCTACCTGCAAGCGTTCCTTCTCAATCTGCAGCTTCTCGGACTCGAACTTCAGAAACTGCAGCCTGTCCTTTTCCAGCTGCAGGCGCTCCCGCTCCAGTTTTAGCTTCTCGGCCTCGACGTCCTGCGGCTGGAGCGCGGCCTTTTCTCCGGGGGCGCCCAGCTCGCTCTCCAAAGGCGGCTTCTCCGCGCTCACCACCCGCAGCCTCAGCTTCTCCCTCTCGATCTGCAGCCGCTCCCGCTCCAGCTGGAGCCGCTCGTGCTCCAGGTCCAGATGCCGCAGCCGCTCCTTCTCGATCTGCAGCCGCTCCTTCTCCACCTGCAGCCGCTCGGCCTCGATATCCAGGCGCCGTTTTTCCAGCTCCAGCTTCTGCTTCTCAAGGTTGACCAGCAAGTGGGGCTCGTCGTAGGCCGCTCTGGCCGGCGTCGCGTTAAGGGTGAAAAACTCATCGATGTGCGGAAAATCGGGAAGCTCGTTTTCCCTCCGAGAGTCTGGGATGACTGATGACAACATCTCGTCTTCCTCCTCGATCTCAAACTGAGAGAAAAGAGAAAAGCAATTTTCAGTGTTCACTTCTACTTCGGGGTGGCCGATTCGTCTAAGAGTTTCGGTACCGAACGAGCACATAAAACCATTGAATTTGAATTCCGAAAATCACTTACATTACCTGATGTCGCTAACACATATCAAGGTAATTATATTTAGGCGAGAAGAAAAGTATTAATGATTCAAAGAGAGAACAAATGGAATGGACTTATGTGCTACCTTTAATGAAGTAAGCTTGGAAATCTAGGAACTTCACCGTTTCTGAACTACAAATTCTCACATCAGACCTGGAAGAAAAGCCGGGAGCGGTGGCTCACGCTTATTATCCCAGCACTTTGGGAGGCCACGGTGAGAGGACTGCCTGAGCTCAGGTTCGAGACCAGCCTTGGCAACTTGGCAAGATGTCATCTCTACAATAATCAAAAAAGTAGCCGGGCATGGTGGCATGTGTCTGTAGTTCCAGCTACTTGGACGACTAAGGTGGAAGGATTGCCCGAGTCCAACAGGTCGAGGCTGCAGTGGCCGTGAGCCTGACACTGCACTCTAGCCTGGGTGACAGAGTGAGAGACTCTGACTTCAAAAAAGAACTGGAGGGGAAAAAAGGGTACACAGGCTAAGACTTACTTCAGGACTCTGGGGATCCCGTTCTTCCTCTTCCACCTTGACCTCAGTTAGGGATCCACCTGCATCCCTAAAGTCTGCCACATTTTGCCAGTCAAAATTCGCATCATTTCGGAATCCAATCTTCTCATCTATCTCTTCGGTGAGAGAGTCATCTAAGTCAGACGAGGGGAGGGGAAACCCCGAGCCCACCAGCTTAAGGTTGGCCTTCATCCTCTTCCTCTTCATAAGCGCTCTCCAGTCGAGGTACCTTCTTTTCACCTCCGTCCCTGTCCTCTGTTCTCCTTCTCCGACGGCGTTCACACACTGTGCGATCTCCTCCCAAGCCATCCGCTTCATCACGTTAATTGTTGTGTTGAGCTGCTTGGAGAAAATGACTTCTTTCCTTTTCGTAATTTCTTTCAAAAGGGTCTGAGTTTCTTGGACGCTAAAATTGCTTTTCCTTTTTCTTTTCAGTTGCTTCATTTTTTGTAATTTTAATGCAGTTTTTACAGCAAGAGAAGATGGGGAAAGGACTGCTGCAAAGCAAACAAAAAACACTTCCTTGTTGGCCCTTAATTCAAATCACGGAGACCTCCATCCGTGTAGTAGCAGAGGCAGACCGGATAATCCCTAAAGGGAAAAGGTACAATCAACCAGTTAACCTGCAAATCTGTAACACACTTCCACCCAATTAGCTATATAGTTTTAAAAAGAAACAAAAAACAACCCTCTAAAGATGGCACAAATGCACCCACTTCTCTATCTCTGCCAGTACACCATCTTCTCTCCCTGGGCTGTTGTGATGGTCCCTAACCAGCTGCCAGTATTCACTCTTGATCCGCTCCCCACCTCCCCATCTCCTCCCACTAACTGGTCTCCTCTCTCCCAACTACTCCAGTCTGTCTTCAGCCACCTACTCCTGTCTAGCTCTTTCTCGGTCCAAGGCCTTTGTTCGCACTGTTCCCTCTGCCTAGAACATGGATTATTCCCTGCTTAGTGAAGCCTTTCCTGTCAAGTCAAATCACTCTAGCATGAAGTCTGTAGTACCTTGCCTAGGCCAAATTTTACACTTGTGCTAACATATAGCTCAGAGTCTCTCTCTTTCCCCACTTCTCTGCCATGTTGCATGAGGGCAGAGATGTGTCTGCTGGCCATCACCTCCCCAGAGCTTAGCAAAGTTTCTGGCACATGGCAGTACATCATAAATATATCTGATCTAATGGATAAGTCAAAATGATCATTTTCCCAAAATGATCATTAGTTTGAGATATAAAAAAGAAAAAAGAAGCAGACTCTGTAGAATAATGTTAGAAGAAAACCAAAAGTCTAAACTACAAAATTAATAAAACTCAGAAACCAATTTGAGACAATGTAATCTGATCAAATAAATGACACCTACCTATATGATACTACTTCATAAATTAAAACTCACTTTTAGGCTAAACCAATACAGAAACTCTAAGCTTGGAACAAAATTTCCTGAAACAATGAACATATTATGGGAATATGGCAGAATTAAAGGAGTAACATGAAAATGGCAAGGACTTTCCCCAGCCACCCAACCCAATTACTTGGCGAAAGAAAAAGATCACCAAGTAAACAAAAACAAACAATAATTTAGATTCCTAAATCTTTTGAAGACTAGTGCACACTGCATGGCTTGCCATTGTAATTCTGCCCCTCAATGCTCATTCAAAGCACCTAAACAAAAGCCCCAGCACCAAGCAAAACCAGGCTGAATGGTGTATTTGTTTCCGGCTGAGGCTTTTAATTATTTGCCTTTCTTTGGACAATTTCCCAGTGGTACTTTGGGCCACTTTCATTGTAGAGTTGAAGATCAGCAAATAGGCAAGTAACTACACTTGGAATAACGAAATAAGTTTTGAAATATTCATGCGGCAATATTTTAATACAAATTCTGAGTGGAAAAGAGCCTCTTGTAAGCATTTCTTTTAGATGTAAGAATATTTCTCCAATTTCCGGAAGACTCTCTTGCTGTCAGATCATCAAAGAAGGTGTGCTCAAAACTCGTTAGGAAGGCAAACTTTTCAGGCAGCACACTAGGTCGGGAACTCTAGGCATGGGACCTAGCAATCCGTATTTCAATAAATTCTACAGATGATTCTAATGCTAAAGTTTTCACAGAAAAGTTTGAAAACCTCTGTGCTAGACCCAGACCAATAAAACAAATGCCTCACACACCTGACTCTTTTACTCACCTTGATTTCAACGCTTACTTCAGTGCATCTGATTAGTGGAAACTAAAGCATAACCAAGATTCTCACTGCAATCGATCTGTGAAATGTGGTCTTTCTGCTATCTATCCTTTGTTCCAGGAGGGTGTACTAGGAGGTTGGAAAAGATGTTGACTGAATCAGGGACTCATTTTGTTTGTAAGGCCGAAAATGAGGTCATCTACCAAAGGCCTCAGTGCCTGATGTAGTGCATATTGCTTTATAAGGAATACTGGTTTAGCTGAGGAGAAAGGTGGAACAGAGGTCAGAAGACCACTCAGAAAAAGATATGTTTAAAGTATGTAATAGGAAACAAGGGCAGAAAGAGTAAATGACCATGTTGTCTGACTTCAAATTCACTCACTGATCACTGCTATGGAGCTGACTTTTCCTCCCTTACAAACATGAAGATGGGATAAGATAGCAAAGGTCCCTTCCAACTTTATCATGCTGTGACTGTAAACGTTTCCTGTCAATATAAAAAAAAAAAATCAGATACCCATGAAGTTCCAGGTCCTGTCCTTTAAACCCCTCCACAGCATTATATGAAAGATACCAGCAGTCTTCCTATGTATAAAGCAAGATCCAGAGAGGTCAATTTGCACACAACACAGCTAGTTAAATGACAAGACTTATCTCCTGGTTCCCTCACAACACATCTGCTTTGACTTTATTTGCAGCTTGTGATAGCTAAATCTTAGAGACGTATTAAGGTACGTTTTGAGGTGTCAATTAGTAAAATAGTATATTTCAAAATGAATATATTCTTATCCATGAGGAAGATCCAGATAAAATTCTGTGTACAGGAACAGAAATTTGTCAAAGCTTCAATTGGTTATGTTTGCTCTACCTATTGCTAAAGTAAATTAAAATGGAAAACAGGCCCAAGGGATCCCTGAACGACAAAATCAGTGAGGCCTGAGAAGTTACCTTAACCTTGCTTGATTTGCATACATATGTGGAACTTAGCTTGGGTTTTTTTGCAAATGCCTATATTGAGAAAAATAAAAGTTAAGGCTAACCAATCAGAAACCACCAACTAACATATAACAAGGGACCTTCCAGCAGGATAGACCAAATAAGGCAAACTTATAACTGTAACCAACCAAATATTTGATTGGCTTTACTTCCGTGTTAGTCTTATAAAAGGCTTCCCCTTGTATTCTCTCTACAGAGCCCTCAAACCACTTCTGGTTTGGAGCTGCCTGATCCATAAATCAGAGTTTGCTCAAATAAATTCATGTGTTTTTAAATTGTGTTGTGCCTCAGTTTTCCTTTATTATGCGGTTTCTTCTCTCTTAAATGTCTCCAATTTAAATTTGTTTTAGTGTGAAAAGTAATTCTCTAGTAGTTCACAATGCAAATAGTATCTTCTTTTGAAGCAAAAATTTAAAAAAATAAGCTAAGTGTAATCAGAAAATGCACAACTCTTTTCTATCACTGGGCTTCTTCTTTAGACTGAAAAGGGGATGCTAATTTCTTATTCTGAAACTTTACTAACAAAGCATTTTATATTACCATTGCACTGAACCTTTATGTATTTTTTTTCTTTCCAAGCTCTCATAATCTTACTTTAGCTGACTTTGTATGTATCTAATAACATCACCAAAAATATGCCTATCGCCACAACATTTTGTTTCTAATCACTCATGTGGAATAACCATCTCCTGAACTGCCGCTTGCTGTTGAAATGAAGGTCAGAGAGAACTAAAAATTCAAAACAGCAGAAAATGAATTCTCTAGACATCACTGTCAGTTTCACACACCCACAACAAAAGGCCAAGTATGCAAAAACCAAAAAAAATTGCAAGCATTTCTAAAGTAGACTTGTAGACTTTCAAAACTTATCAAGAAACACTTAATGATGAAATGGAAATCCATTACATTGGAACGTGTAGTCAGAGGCAGCACTCTTGATATTTTCCTAGAGATACACTATCCTTACAGCTAAATATAAGCCTTTATCACTAGAATATAAGCAAATCGACTTATAAATTAAAACATAAAAAGAGGTAGTATGTGCAGTAGTTATGAACATGGATTCTGGAGTCAGACGGCCAGGGCTGGAATCCTGGTTCTGCCACTTCCTAGTGTGTAGCCATAGTCACATAACCTCCTTATGTGCAATTTCATTTGTAAAATGATGATAACAACATTACTACACAGAAAAAGTAAAAAAATTAATGGATTTAGTAAATAAGCAGAACGGTTCCTGGCACACTCTAAGCACTGCTAAGTGATTGCCACATCAAAGGCAAAATCTGTACATAATGTTGACAGAAGGAAACAGAAAGGTCACGGTGCTACTGGGGTTTTCTAGTTCCTAAGTTGAGTGGTGGGTCCATGGGTCTATATTATCATGCTTCACAACACACATGCCACATGAGGAATGTGTTGGAGCCTGCCCGTGGGAGAACACAACCGTGCACATCTCTTTCCAACTCCATGATCAGCGATGTCATTGGGGGAGCCAAAGACTGGTCAAGGGGGCAAGTGCTTCTAATACAGACTTTACATAAGCTACAAGTCAGGACTCATTTTGAGTGAGTGGAGAGCTGGCTTATCAGAACACCACAGCTATATTATTTCTGCATATATAAAATATTACCTAATATATAAAATTAATGGAATGTTTCAACATCTGGTCCCAAGGCAGTTTCGTGAACATTCTAGAACACTTATCGTCTTAAAGGACCAACTTTAATTGGCACTCTGGCCTAACATTCCCATGTAATTCAAATTATCCGATAGGGTGGGCAAGTATTCGACTTTCCTCTGGAGGTGACTGAAATATTTAAGAGGTACCATGTTTACAAGCCACAATAAAAAAACTAAACCAAAATGATTTATACATCATTAAACCAGTACCCAATGCTGCAGGATATGTGTAGAGATCACCGAAGTCAAAACTTGGCTTTTTCTTTTTTCAACCACATGCCCCAACTCTGAGGGTCTGGGCGATAGTAGCCCACCTGCTCCAAAGACAGTATCTTCAATACATGGCACTGTGCCTATCAGAAAGGAGGAAGTAAAGATATAAACTTAAAATAAGAAACTGGTAAAAGGATGAGAACGGGGATGAAAAGAGAAACAGAAAATAACACAAGAAAGGTAAACCAGCAAAACTGAAGTTTCCATGGACACACAAAGCATCTGCTTATGAGAAAACGGGAGTCCAAGTCAATATGGGCAAGACGCAGTTTATAGAAAGCAAGTGAAGATCAGATGAACGACTCACCCTAGAACTAGACCAAAGAATGTAACAGGTTATTCAAACTTTTGGAGAAAAAATTTTCAGCAAACAGGTTATATGGCTACTTGAGCAGTACAGACCAATAGGAAGCAAGTCATCAAAGACATTAAAAAAAATAAGATCAGCAGATTGAATGTCCTTAAGAATAGAACAGAGCCAATAACACATCAAATTCCACATCAAAACAAATGCCTACAATGTGATGAGGATGGATTTTTGTTTCCAAAAGATACAGAAGGTTTTGAAGCATTTGCATAGCTTTTGAATCATTTTAAAACCACTACCATATTTTTAAGGTAGAAGCAGGGCAAAAATACAAGGATGTATCAACAGGGGGCTAGATGAATAATCTATGCTAAGTCCCATAATGGATATATGCAATAAATGTCCTATTAGAGTATGGATATGGCTTAGCACATCATCCCTATGTAATGCTATAGCTCAGAGGTCTCCAACCTCAGTCTGTGGCCTGTCAGGAACCGGGCCAAACAGCAGGAGGTGAGCAGTGGGCAAGTGTAGCTCCAACTTCTGTCAGTTCGGCAGCGGCATTAGATTCTCATAGGAGCATGAACCCTATGGTGAACTGTGCATGTAGGGAATCTAGGTTGTGCACTCCGTATGAGAATCGAATGCCTGATGATGCCCCCCTCGACACTCCCATCCTTGTAATAACTGTCTTCCGCAAAACCGATCTCTGATGTCAACAAGGTTGGGGACTGCTGCTATAGTTAATGCAAGCCAACAAAATTGGACAAAGCAACATTCAAACACAGAGCATGCTATGCTCCACAGAAGGTTCATTAACTCGTCTACCACCAATCACTAGCTCTGGGGATCATGTGTTCAGCCAGCTCTGTCTCAGTCATGTGGATGTTAGCTCACAGCACATTTGTTTTATTTACTTTGAGGTAATTAATGTTATGTTAAAATCTACTTATGAGAAATTTATATGATAGAAAACTATATATTTTAAGAGTCCCATAAACCCCCAACCCCCAAATCTGTTGATTTTTTAAAAGCAAATTATACATATATGTTTAGAAAGCCTAAATAAAAGTAGAAAATGAAGCAACCATCTCTCTCTACCAACACTGTAACTAATATTAGCAGCTTCTCAAAATCCCTTCCAGAAAAATCATGTATGTTTATAATAGCATGTAAGTATTTATGAGCACACAGTACATGTATTGCATAAATACATGCTAATTCAATTTGCACACACTTTAAAAAGTAATGCCTGTTGAAAATATTAAAATATAAAATTAAGAAAATGAATGAGAATTCAAAACAAAAATGATGTGAATATGAATTATTCTGAAGGACAAATGAAGAGACAAAGTTGAAATCATGAATGTAAAAATTGACCAGCCTCTATAGTGAAAAATAATGAGACGAAGAAAAATTATGAAACTGAAAAAAATTCTGAAGATGTTACGAGAGTAGCGTCTCTCAAACCATACTGTGCATATGAATCACCTGAGATCTTGTTAAAAATGCAGATTCTGGACAGAGATTATGGAAGCAAAAACTCAATCTCTCAACCAATTTCATCTTCAACAAAGCCACCAATAACAACCACTGGGGAAAAGAGACCATATTTAGCAAATGGTGCTAGGAAAACTGGCTGACCTCACGCAGAAGAATGAAACAGGACCCCTACCTGTTGCCATGTACAAAAATCAGCTCTAAATGGATCAAAGACCTAAACATAAAACTTCAAACTATAAGAATCCTGGAAGAAAATGCACATTGGAGTAGGTAACCAATTCTTGATCAAATCCCCAAAAGCGAATGCCATAAAAGGTAGATAAATGGGATCTCATAAAACTAATAAACTGTGCACAGAAAAAGAAACCACCAAGAGAGTGAAGAGACAACCCACAGAGTGGGAAAATAAATATTTGCCAACTGTGTATTTGGCAAAGGTCTAACATCTAGGATATACAAGGAACTCAAACAAGCTGAAAGGAAAAAACCAAACAATCCTATCCAAAAATGGGCAAGGGACATGAATAAACATTTCTCAAAAAAAGATATACAAGTAGCCAACAGACACATAAAAAAGTGCTTGGCCTCACTATCATCAGAGAAATGCAAATCGAAACCACAATGAGATACCACCTAACTCCAGTAAGGATGTCTCTCATTAATAAATCAACAAACAATAGAGGCTGGCAAGGGTACAGAGAAAAGGAACGCTTCTACACTGTTGGTGGGAGTGCAGGCTAATTCACCCTCTATGGAAAAGGCAGTGCAGCAATTCCTAACAGAGCTAAAAAATGACCTTCCACACGATCCAGCAAAACCTCGCCTGGGAATATACCTGGAGGAACATAAATCATTCTACAAAAATGACACCTGCACAGGCATGTTTAGCGCTGCACTAGTCACAGTAGCAAAAACATGGAACCAACCCTACTGCTCATCAAAAGTGGACTGGTTAAAGAAAATGTAGAACATATACACGGAGGACTATGCAGTCATAAAGAAGAACAAAATCACGAAATTTGCAATAAATTGGACAGAGTTGGAGGACAAAATACTTAGTGATCTTTCACAGAAACAAAGACCTGAATACTGAATGACCTCACTCACAAGTGGGACCTGAACATGAATCACAATAGCACAAGGGAGGGATCAGCAGTCGAGGGACACTGCCAGGGGAGGGAGGAAAAAAGGGCCCATGTAGTACTACAAACGCTACCTGGTCCTAAACCAGGAGAAACGATGGCCATTTGGAGGTCCAAATTTCACCTGCACGAAGTCTGCTTGTGTAACTAATCCTGCCTTGTACTTCACATATCTATAATATACATAAATAAATAAATATGCCTGCTTTATAATTTACCAAAAAAAATGTAGGTTCTGATTCAGTAGGTCTGGGGTGGGCCAGGGCTTCTACATTTCTGACAAACTCCTAAATGATGCTGATGTTCCTGGTTCTTGGACTACATAATGAGTAACAAGAGTCTAGACTAGAGCCCAGCACTGTCCAACAGAAATACCATGTATAATTTAAAATTTCCTAGTGGCCATAGTAAAGCAAAATAAACAAAAAAGGTGAAATTAATTTTAAACCACTGTATTACACCCCATACGGTGTATATTCAATATATTATCATTCTAACACATAATCAACATAAAAATTATTGAGATTTTCCATTCTTATTTTTTACACTAAGACTTTAAAGTTTAGTGAGTGTTTTATAGTTACAGAACATCTCATTTTGAGAACTCAGTGGCACATGTATCTAGTAGCTTACTGAACAAAAGCACCTAAGGAGCTTTTAAAAGACACGGATAACCAGTCCCCATCTCTGACCAACTGAAAGAATCTTTGGAATAGGGCCAGGCAACAGGAGTTTAAAAGCTCTCCAAGTGACTCTAATTTGCAGCCAGGACTGAGAACCACCATGCTAGAGAATCAATGTTAGGGGAGTTACTCTAAACCTGTTCTGATTCGGAAAGCTTGCTGGGGGAGAAGAAAAAAGAGTCTACTTGCATAAATACATACAAAAAGGCAAGGTGGAGTGCAAATGCTGTAGTTGCTAAGAAATTTCCTTTCAGAGATCATTAAGAAAAGCCCTCACTTGCCATAAAAGACTTAAAATATAGATAAAGCTGGTCTATTCTTGGAAAACAGACTAATGCAATGTTATGTTAGACACAAAAAGAATATGCCTAGTTGTAAGGACCAACTCATACTCCTATTTGTTGGAAACACATCAGAGTAATACAAGCTAAGTCAGTTTAGACTTAAGAAGAAATAGACTGCTCTCATTTGAAAACCAAACTTTCTTCTAAGTAGAATGACTTTGGACACCTACCTATATCTTTATTAGAAAGATTCAGGACCGAATTAGGAGTATAAACCAGGAACATCCATTATTAGATTGAGTGATTAAGACACATTGCTTCATTAAACAAATGTGAACTGAGTGTTTAAAACCTTTCAAAGGCTTTCCATTGCACTTAAAAGCTAAATTTACTCTCCTTGCTCTGTTATAAACCTTATCTGAGTCATACCTTTATACTCTACCTTTTCCAGTCTCATCCATCACCTTGTATACCAACTCCCTACCTGCATTTCCAACCTACTGTCTCCAACAAACCTATGTGTATACACAGGTGCACACAAACACAGTACTAGTCATTCTGAAATTCCTCTGAATTCTAGATCAGCGCTGTACAACAGAAATGCAAAAACCCTATACATTTTAAATCTTGTGATAGCCACATTAAAAAAACCACAGGTAAAACGCATTATATTTTTAGCTAACATATCCAAAATGTTATCATTTCAATGTGTAATCAATATAAACAACTATTGAGATATCTCACATCCCCTTTTTATATTAAGTCTTCAACATTTGGTGGTATTTCAATTTGAAATAGCCACACTTCAGGTGCTTCATAACAACATGTGGCTACTGGGTAACAGCTTTATTGGACAGCACAGCTCTAGCTGTCATGGTCTTTGCCCTTGGACCATCAGACATACATCTCTCTAGTCCATCGTCCCAACTCCCATGGTGCCTGCTCTTTTGTCGGGCTAATGCCTACTCATTCTTCAGCCCTTGGCTTAAATGTCTCCTGTTCCATGACATCCTCACTGTTCCTACTCACCTAAGTCCAATGTCTTCACTATATGCTTCCATTCTCAGCTGCATTATAATCACTGATTTTACATCGGAGCAATAAGGGTCAAAGATGAATATATTATCCCTACCATCAAGTAATTTACAACCTTGTGAAACATAGATGCATTAAATAAAAATACATGAAAAAAATCGTCATGGAGTCTGTAAACCAAAGGTTGTGAATATAGACTACCTAGGGTTGTACGCCAGATCTACCACTTACCCACTGTGATCTCAAGCAAATTACTTAACCTCTTAAACTTGTTTCTTCATCTGTAAGTGGGAATAACAACAGACTAATACTCATGATGTTTTAAGGATTAAAAGAGGAAATCCAATTAAGAAGTTTATGATGCCTAAGATACAGTAAGCCCACAAATGTCAGATATTATCTATTACCCAGTATGGTATCTGGACATAGTAGGCAAATATTTCTTTACTGGATGAATAATGCAAATATATAAAAAGTACAATAAAGAAGTAATAACAAGCTGGGTGCGGTGGCTCAAGCCTATAATCCCAACACTTTGGGAGGCTTAGGCGCGAGGACTGCCTGAGCTCAGGGGTTCAGGACCAGCCTGGGCAACTTGGTGAGACCTCGTCTCTGCAATAAATCAAAAAATAAGCCGGGTGTGGCAGCGCATGCCTATAGTTCCAGCTACCTGGAAGTATGAGGCAGAAAGATTGACTGAGCCCAGTAGGTCGAGGCTGCGGTGGCTGTGAGTGTGCCACTGCACTCCAGCCTGAGACAGGGTGAGACTTCGACCCGCCCAAAAAAATAATCTAGATGTTCAAAATGAGAAATCTTTAATGGCACCAAGGAAGGTTTTGAGAAAAAACTAGCAATTGATTTGAGTTTTATAAAACAAATAGACAATGAGAGATAGAAATAAAAGGGAGAAATACCAGGAATTAAAACTGGAAAACTAGGTTGGGGCCAAATACCAGAAAATCTTTAATGCTAGCTTAGAAAGACACTATTCCTTGCTTTTAAAAAATGTACTGAAAGAGACGAACATTATCTGTGACAGTTTAAACATTTTTGAAGTCCAAGCAGGTTACTTTTTTATATGAAGGCATTGTCACTGTAATAACATATAAACTATGATATGTAACAAAATACAAGCATTTAATTAAAAAGTGGTTGAAGTTGTTAAGAGAGTCCTATTTTTTTTAATGAAGATATCCACCATCAGATTTTGCTACTCTTAGAAACTGAGATTTAATAATTAGATTGTTGTAAATTTGTTGGACATGGCAGAAATAGCAGTCCTTTTTAATTTACCGCTGAGTCAACATATTTTTAAAACCTGCGGCAGTTGGTGCTATTTGCGCCGGCTGTTTTTTTCCCCGACATTCCTAACTCCATTACCGCGTACAGTGGTATCCCTTTGTCCCTGACCTATGCTGAGCTAACGAACTATTTCATTAACAAAATGAACTGTAAGCCATTTTAACTTCATTGAAATTGACATTGAGGTACACCTTACATTTCCAGTCAGGTTTGGCTTAATTGTGTGAACACTTTCTACTAAAACCTTGCCATTTTCTGATTAAGTGCAAGAAAGCGTCAACATCTTGAGTTGTTGACGTTTGGTAGCTATGCTTACACGGGGGGGGGGGGGGAAGCCTTGCCTTTCTGTCCCAGCCTTTATATGTTGATACTCATGTAACAGAGGCTTGAGTTTTCTACCATCCTTTCCTCAAAAAAATACTTAGTGGAGCTCCTACCACGCACCTGGCTCGATTCTTGGTGCTGGAGATATATCACCACATAAAATATTAAAAGATACCTTGTCCCTACTATATTGGCTGTCGTTCCTGCTTTACGGAAGAGATTCAATCGTTGCAACCTCCAAAACTTTGTAGACCTTCCAGGCCGCATTACAGAGAACGGCCATTCTCCTGAACTCCCATCTCACGGAAACAGGAATGAAACCGGGTGGACTTCTGCGAGCCTTGTGAAGAGGACGCACGGCCAGTGGCATATTAAAACCGGGTAACTTCTTACAAGCACTGAAACTGCAAGCGAAGTGCTAGATGCTTCATGATAGACAAAATTAGGAAGTCTCTGAAAACGAGACGGTACCTTCTGGATCCAACCCCGCCCCCTCCCCAAATTGGAGGGCACATTCATTAAACAGCTCAAGAAGAAAAGCATCCCCAGCCTACAAATGTCCCTCAGCCCTCACCTCTTCAAAGTGCGGCTTTCCCCTCCCCTGTAATCTTATAGGAGGCTCACTTCCCTGCCAGGTAAGATGCTCTTCTCCAAAACTTACACGGGAGGCGGAGAGCTAAAGTTTACTCGAGAGTCGCCCGTTCCCAAAGTACCTCCGCCTCCTCCCGGCTGCCTCCTTCGGGGCCGTCCAAGTACAGCCCCTGGGAAGAGCCGGGGACACCGGAGTCCCGGGAGGCCACCGGGCGCAGGGGCGCGCACCTGACTCGGACGCAGCGATGGGGCCGCGCCGGGTGGCAGTCGGGACCCGACGGCAAACGAGAGTTCCGACCGAGTGCCCCGAAACTTGTGCGGCCTGGGGGCAGCGGCTCGGGCCCTCCCCCGCCGCCCGGGTCAGGCGACAGCCCCGCGACCCTCCTCCCGAGCGCGTCTGCCGCGCGGCCGCCGCGCAGGGACCAAAGCGAGAGCGGCGGGGCGGCCACCTGCCGCGGACCCCTCCGGCGCCCTCCCCCGCGGCGAGGGCACCCACCGTCCGCGGAGCCCGCCTCTTCCCCGGCCGCCTCCCCCGGTGCCGAACCGCTCACCTGCGACCCCAGCGGCACCTCCGCACGATGGCCCCGGAGGGGGGACGGGTAGGAGAAAAAGATGCTTCATTGATCTCCCTCCCACCCACTTCGCCCGCCCATATCCCGCCTCTCATTGGCGACGGTGGCTGCCGCTCTCCTGCTGAGGCTCATCTATTGGCCCGGAGGGTCTCGCCGTTCTGGCTGAGAGCCCGCCCCCGACCTGGCCTCACAATGGGAATCGAGCCCCAAACCGGTTCCGGGTTAGTACCCTGGAGTCCCGCCCCCTCGCCACTCGCCTCTGCTCTGCGCTCGGTCTTTGGCGCGCGGCTCTGTCAGTCAAGCGGGCTCTGGGAAAGGATTGGACCCCAGCGATCTGCTTGCCGCGCTGCCCCGACTGATTGGGGAACCGGCGGCTGGGGCTCCCAGCGCGGCTCTTGTCCTTGACCCTCGGACCTGTCAAAAGGGCAAAGAGGAGCTGGGAAACTTGCGTTGCCTCCGCCGGGTTCCCAGGCTAGCATCATCTTCCACCCGATCAACTGCGACCTAGTTTGGCCTCATCCCTTCCACTGAGACCGCCCTTGCCAAAGGTCGACGATGACATTCTTATGGCCAAACCTCAGAGTCACTTCTCGGGTCCTTATTATCCTACTCGACTTCTCAAAGCACATTTGACGTGCTGATCATTGCTTTGCTGTTTTCCCTAGCATGTGCGTCTCCTGACTTTCCTCCCTCCCTCCCAGGCTTCCCTCTCCCTCTTTGCAGTTCCTTCTGTCTCTGCCATCTCAAGTCCAGGTGTTGCTGATCGCCCTGCCTCCCCACTGCCCCTGTCCAGGCCTCTGTTGGCTCTCATCTGAATTACATCAGTAGCCTCCCAACGGGTCTCCCAGCACCCTGCCTGTCCGCCTGCAGTCCGTCCTTCACACTGTCATCAACATGAGCTGTTTAAAGTTCTTTAGTGAAATCTCACCCCTCTTCCCATACAGTGCAAACTCCTTCCCAAAGCCTGAAAGATAAGATCCCTGCTTTCCCCCTCGGGGTTTCATCTCTCAACATTACCCCCCTTCCTTCTTCCTCACCCCCAATTCTTTTGCTTCTTTCTGTCCCTGGATTCTACACGGGCCTGGGGACTCAGTTTGTATTGCTGTGTTTTCTCCCAGAAAGATTTCTCCCCGTCTCTTCCCTGCCATGTCCAGTTTTCATCTTAGAAATTACTCTGTGAAGGAAGTCTTCCTTTCACTCTGTTCACCCTACTTTCTTTGCCAGATAAGAGACAAGATGATCAGTTAAATTTGAAGTTCAAGTAAACAGTTTTTAGTATATGTTCACTGCAAACTTTGGCATCCTGTATTAATATTTGCTAAATACAAAAAATAAAAGCTTGTATTTGCTAAATCTAGCAACTCTACTGCAGCAATCTCTCATCACAGCCTTTTCTCTGACAGCTCTTATTGCGTATTCCATGTAAATGGAGTTTTTCTTGTTCACTGTTGTAATTTATTGGCCTACAGTACCTAGATTATAATAGGCACTCAAAAAAAAATATGGTAAATAAATGCTGGAATATTCTTGGTGAATAGTGAATAATTGCTGGAAATTCTTGGAGGAACGCTCATAAAATAGGAAACACTTGTGAAATATATTCTTTGAAATGTAATGATGAGTTTAATCTCACATTTTTACTTATGACTTTGTCGAAGAAGCATATCTATATTTTTGCCTAAATAGAATAACAACAAAAACTTGTTGTCTTTGGAAAAATACATTAGCCTGTATTTCGGAACTTTGGACTTTGTTTGTGGTGGGTGCTTTTTGGATGAGTGCAGTGAGAAAGAAAGAGAATTAGCCATCCTTATTATGACCAGACATTTTCTCTTTTGAGAGTCTGTCCACCGTTTGAGCCTGTTTATTTACTTCAGTAACAGGAAAAGATCTAGAATGTGTCAAAAAGTATTTAAAGACTTCTTCCATATCATGACTCTAATCTTCCCTTAATTAACCTCAATCTTTTTGCTGTTTTCAGGATCTTTTCCAGATACCCTCACTATTTCCTCTCAGCTATATCTTGTCCAAGTGAATATGGACCAACAGCAAAGAGATTTAAGGGAATCCATAATGCGTGATATTAGCACTCCATCACCAGCCTTATATTCCCCATTTTCCCTACTCCCCAACCCCTGTAAATGCTGTTCTCCTCTTTGTTTCCATGAATTCAACTTGTTTCAGATCTCACATATAAGTGAGATGGTACAGTGGCTGTATTTCTGGGTAGGGCTTATTTTACTTAGTATAATGTCCTTTTATTGCAAATGACAGAATTTTCTTCTTCTTTTTTTTTTTTTTTGAGTTGGAGTCTCACTCAGTCGCCCAGACTGGAGTGCAGTGGCCCTCCCAGCCACCGCAGCCTCAATCTGCTGGGCTCTGGCGATCCTTCCGCCTCAGCCTTCCCAGTAGCCGGAATTACAGGCATGTGCTACCACACCTGGCTGATTTTTTGATTTATTGTAGAGATGAGGTCTCGAACCCACGGGCTCAGGCAATCCACTCACCTCAGCCTCCCAAAGGCGCGGGATTACAGGCTGAGCCACCGACCCCGGCTTTCTTCATTTTTATGACTGAATAATATTTCAGTACATACACACACACATATGTCTTCACAGGTTCTTGATGCACTCATCCATAGATGGACACTTAGGTTGTTTTCTTATCTTGGCTGCTATGAATAATGCTGCAACAAACACAGAAGTGCAGATATACTGATTTCATTTTCTTTGGATACATACCTAAAAGTGGGATTGCTGAAGTGTATGGTCGTTATGTTTTTAATTTTCTGAGAAACCTTCTGTTCTTCATAATGGATGTACCAATTTATACTCCCACCAATGGTGTACAAAGGTTCCCTTTTTTCCACATCCTTGCCAACACTTGTTATCCTTTGTTGTTATTTTTATAATGACCATTCTAACAGGTGTGAGGTGATAGCTCATTGTGTTTTGATGTCCATTTTTCTGATTTAGCAATGCTGATCATCTTTTCATGTGCCTATGGGCCACTTGGACGTCTCCTTTATAGAAATGTCTATGCAGGTTCTTTGTCCATTTTTTAAATCAGGTTTCATTTTTGCTTTTGAGTTATATGAATTCTTTATATATTTTGGATATTAATCTCTTATCAGACATATAGATATTTTCTCTTATTCTTTTGATTGCCTTTTCATTTTGTTGGTGGTTTTCTTTGCTGTGAAGAGAGTTTCAGTTTGATGCAGTCACACTTATTTTTGCTTTTGTTGCCTGTGCTTTCAGTGTCTTATCCAAAAACTCATTGCCAAGACCAATGTCAAGGAGGTTTTTCCCTGTGGTTTCATTTAGGAGCTTTATGTTTTTAATTATGGTGTAGGATAAGGATTATATGTGTATATCCAGTTTTCCAACACCATTTATTGAAGAGATTATCCATTCCTCATTGTATATTCTCGTGTTCACTGTGTGCTCATTGACTTATCAAAGATTAATTGACTGTGCATGAGTAGATTTATTTCTGGGTTTTCTATTATATCATTAGTTTATGTATATGTATTTATGCCAGTACCATACTGTTTTGATTACTGTAACTTTTTAATATAGTTTGAAATCAGAAAGTGTGATGCCTTCAACTTTGTTCTTCTTTCTCAATATTTATTTGACTACCTATTTTTTTTTTGATATGGTTAATAGAAAAATTTGAACTTATATGTCTTGCATTTTATTTCTGTTGGACAATAGTATTCTAGACTGTCGGCCACAGCTTAGTAAGAGTACCAGGGAATAGAATAGTTAACTAAAATATTTAAATTCCATTGCTTATTATTTAATAAAAGGGAAAAATCACTTTTACTCTCATGTCTCCAAACACTGGTGAGTTAAAAAAAAAAAATCTCAATGAGCATGTCATAACCTATGTTATACAACAGTAACTATACCTCTTGTTTTATGCTGTTTCCTATCTCCATTTTTGCCTTTGTACAAGTTGTTTCCTCTTCCTGAAATGCACTGCTCCCTCCTTGTGTTTTCCTTATGACACATTCTTATTCTTTTCAAGAGCTGCCCTTCTCTGACAACCTTATAGTCAATCGACTTTTCCTCTGGCTTAAGAGTTTTACACATATGCATATTCTATTTAGCTATCACACTGTACCTTTTACCTTTTTATCTCTAACATATAACCTGGAAGCCAGGCCGGCAAAAATAAATACACTGCAATACAATAAAAACTGTTCAGGGGGTGCCAAAACATGCATACAAATTTTAAAAGATGCTATCTATGTATTACTTTTCAAAGTTGAATTAAATTACAGTAGCAATGTGTAGTACGATGTTCACTCAGCAGTGCTTCCACCATTTTCTTTGATTGCCCTGTCTGTTGCATGATGATGCCAGCATTCATTGGATTACTGCCATCTTTTGAGTGAACATCAACTTAAAATGCGTATAAATTTTTTTGACACCCCCTGTATTTGCTAAATGGAACTGAATACTGGACAAGATAAAAGTCACACTGTTTTGTCCTCTGTGATATTTCACCAAATTGCTTGCAATTTTCATCATTCATCAGTTAAAATTGTGAAATGACATTGAAGGCTTTTCAATAGCAAATTTCCTATTTCTTAAAAAATTACATTGAATGTAAAACCAGTATGGTTCCTATAGAAATTTTTGTGATTATTTTTCTTTAGATTTTTTTTTTCTACATATAACTAGAGAAAATAGGATATGTTGGGACACTAGTTAAAAATAGTGACCATTATATAAAGAAGTAGGGAGGACAGATTTAAATTTCAAAGATCAGTCTGGTATCAAATCTTAAGAAGCCAAATGAGTCCTGGCACTCCAAGCCAGCATCAACTGTGGTTAGGTTACCATTTTTGTTTATTGTGGAACAGCCTACGCAATAAGATGGGCCAGTGGTGATTAGGAGAGTCATCAACAACTTTTGTTTTAAATCACGTTGTTGTTCATTTCAGTGCACCTGTACATGAAATCGTCCATGCAAGAAACAGGTCAGTTATAAATCTGTGATTGCAATTTTGAACATATGTTCTGGTGACTTTCTATTTTGAGCTCGTTTTTTTAAAAAATCATCATATACACATGCCTGTGCGTGCACACGTGCGTGCACACACACACTTTAGGTATGTCTCTCCTGTTTGGCAGTCAAAGAGGTCTCTTGGTTGAACAACAATTTTAGTATTTCTATAAGATGGCTACCTATTTCTTTGAATCCCTGAAGAGTGAATTTTATGTATGCAAAATAGTTTATATTTTATAAAACCCCATTCCAAATACATCCCGAATATTTAGTGAAAATTGACCCAACTGCTTTTGTATGATGATGTATCAACAGAAAAACAGATGTATAAATTTTGGATGGTAAAGACTACACTTGTTGTTATTCTCAGTCTGAGAAATTACTGTGATTTTTTGTAACTTTCTGTCTTTGTTTAGGTGTGTGCACTCAATTTCTTTTTTTATGAGAGTATCATAGATTTGGGGGACTGAAAGCTTTTAATTCACTGGCCAGTTATCTCTTCTCAGCTCATTTAACAAATGATACTATGTTGTGTCAAGCACTGATCTAAAGGCTTCATACATATTAATCTATTTAACTATCATAACAACCCTATATGGGAAGACTACTAGTATTCTTCACATTTTTTAGATGAGGAAACTGCTGAGAGACATTAAACATCTCTTTCCAAGTCTGTGCATTTAGCAAGTAGAAGAGCTGAAGTTTAATGCCAGATAGTCTTTGCACTTAAACCTCACACTGTACCATCACTCAAAATGGATGTGATCAATACATACAGAGATTGCTTTAAAGGTGACCAAAAGGTTTAAAAAGCATTAATGGAATAGGAAGACAACAAAACTCCCTGTGCAACTCACCATTTCTTTTCTAACATTTGCTGAACTGTGTTATAAGTCCCTCAAAGGCAGGAACCTTGTCATTAGAATTAATTTTATCCCTAGCACCTAGCACAGGCTTTGCATTTATGGTTTATTACCTAAAACAAATTAGATTTCAAGTTGTGGACTGAACAATGATTATACAATTGCTCTGAACAGTAAACGTAATCAATGAACCCATCATGGTTTGGCAGCTAACTGAAAGCTATTTTATCCCATGTTGTCTATTGCTTTTAACTTCACTTCCTTACTAATTTCCATGGGAACCTTATTCTAAAAACTACAGCCTGTATTGTCTATAGGCAAAGTTCTTGGTTTTTTCCCCATTCGTATTGTCTATGGGGAGTAAAAGAGGTGGCTATTGTTACACTACAACAGCAACACAAATTAAATGGAATCTTGAGTTTGCCTAGAAAGCTTGCCTTAACTTAACTTTCATTCAACTCATTTAAATTTTTTAAAGGTAGGAGTTGTGATTCCTGGCAAGGTTTTTTGTGTTGCTCAACTATAGAAGCAATATGTAGAAATATTTTTCTGGTGTGAAAAGGCAGAGGGAACACAGAAACAAGTGGAGAGAAAAGCATTGTACAAGATTCAGAAGTAAAGGGAAGCTAACTCAGTTTTTACCTATCTTTTTCGCTCAGACACGCAGACACTGTCTTTACGTCACTTAACACATTATTCCATTTGTTATTGGCTGGATGTTTGCCCTCCTTGCAAATTCATATGTTGAGACCCTAGCCCCCAAGGTAATGGTATTAGGAAGTGGGGGCCTGTGGGTGATTAGATTGTGAAGATGAAACTCTCATGAATGGATTTAGTGCCCTTATAAAAGAGACTCTCAGTAAGTTTCCTTGCTCTTTCTGCCATGTGAGGACACAGAGAAGACAGCCATCTATGAATCAGAAAGTGGGCCCTCACCAGACGTTGCATTTGTTGGCGCTGTGAACTTGGCCTTCACAGCCTCCAGAACTGTAAGAAATAAATGTTTGTTATTTATACCCACTGGTGAATGGTATTTTTGTTGTAGAAGCTTGAACAAACTATATCATTTATATCCACAAGTCCAAAATGTTAAAAATCCAGATTTAAGCCACAGTGAACAAAAGTTGAATGTGGGAGATTCTGATAATTAATCATTTTTTTTCAAAAGAATTGATAATTTCATAAAAAATAAATTAGAAATTATTTTTATTAATTATCATGCTTTTATTTATAATCAGTACCCTCTCATTTATTTTCTTGGGATATCACTTGACCTTCATTTCATGGAAGAGAAAGTCGGTCCAGAGCTATATTGTAGGTCCAGTACTATGTTGTGTTCTGCTTCAAAGAACCATATTCTGCCACTTCAAACAGCATGTTCCTTTATCTCAAAGAATTTGAGTTCTCAAAAATATCATGACTCCAGAAACAGAAGACAAAAAACATGTCCTTTCCTTATTCCTTCTATTCCCATAATTTCCACCTAGAAAATCTAATAACGCCAACCATGCTCACTGGATGTTTACTAAGTACTAGACACTGTGCTATGTCCTTTGTACATCCTATCTCTTTTAAGGGATTTGTAGTTAGGGAAATGGAGGCTCAGAAAAGTTAGGAGATGTACTCACGTCACACAGTTAGGAAGTGACAGAACTAAGACAGATCCTGCTGATTCAAGCCCCTATGCTTCAATTAACCATTATGAATATGTTCTGAGCATGAAACAATTTTACTGAATTACTATAAAGCTGAATAAGCATTCAAAAGTTATTGGTAACTTATATGACTTTCAATAGCCCGAATAATTTGATATTATGTCAATAACATTCATAGCATCAGCTGTAGGTCACATAAAACATCCCTTTTGGACTCTGTTTCCTTTCAGATCCCTCTGCCCACCTTTTTATATTGTTGGTTCTTTCTTCTTATACTATTCCTAACTCTATTATATTATCACTAACTTTCCTTTTTTAATGTTTCTTCTTTTTTCTATACTGCATTTTTACTACTCTCTTCCCTATTTGCTAATCTCTCCCTATGTTTCTCCATTGATTAAAAAAATGTGTAGCTGAAACTTGTTTCTACTATTTTATATAATAATTTAATAGTAATATGACAATATTTTGGTTCCCAATCATAAGTTCAAAAGTGGGTGAGTAGATACTATAATATAATATTACATTATATATGTTTGATTATATCATATCAAACCCCAAGTGATTCATTTTTGTAGCTTTTGATTGCAATTATGCTATTAAATTTTGACCCAAAATGAAACAAAAGAGATTCTGCTCTTCTTTATGCATTAGTATTGGATGTTAAGTTTCAACATGTCATAAATTAAAATTATTTTTCTATGTATTTCAGATACAAGGCTGATTTTTATAAATAAAAAAATTACTTCTATTCTACTTTTTTGAGCTTTTCTTCTTTGTGTTTCTACTTTTCAGTCATGTTTTTCAGTTTGATTAAAGTGCAGCAAAGTGCGTCTCATGTTATCTGTATCTTCGTGCTGGAAAACATTCTAATGCATCTTGTGCATTAATAGCACTGGCTGTCCCTCCTTCTTGGGGATAAGAAGGGCTTTACTTTAATAGAATTTGGAAATGGTGTCAGAATCCAAGGTTTCATTACTATAGCAACAGAGAATAATGGAAAGACTAAATGTCAAATATTCAATGTTGCCATGGTAACAATCAGTTGCTTAACCAAATATGTTTACTTTTTCATTATGGTCAGTTTCTCAAATATGCTCATCTAAATGAATGTTCAAAAAGAGGAGAAAAAGTTCAAAATTATTTAAGAAAGAAAGAAGCCCTTCAAGAGATGAAAGCAATTTGTTTCAATGTCCATTACTTAATAAGAAACTTACAAAGGTGCACAAAAAAATTTTTTTTTTTTTTTTTTTTGAGTTGGAGTCTCACTCGGTTGCCCAGACTGGAGTGCAATGGCCACTCCCGGCCACCACAGCCTCGACCTGCTGGGCTCCGGCGATCCTTCTGCCTCAGCCTTCCGAGTAGCCGGAATTACAGGCATGCGCTACCACGCCCGGCTGATTTTTAGATTTATTGTAGAGATGAGGTCTCGCTGCCCAGGCGGGTCTCGAACCCGTCAGCTCAGGCAATCCACTCACCTCAGCCTCCCAAAGGAGCGGGATTACAGGCTGAGCCACCGAGCCTGGCCAAAAAAAAATTTTTTTAAGGATATAAGGAAAACAAATTTTTGTTTCTGTTCTAATAAGTATTCTTCCTATCTTCAATTGGGGAAATGGAAGCATAAAGTGTAAGGCATGTCCGTATTGTCATTTCATGCTCTTTCAAACCATTTTCTCTGAGCTTCTGAAAATAAGGAAATCTGGCACACTATAATGGAAAACTTTTTCTTTTTAAGCAATATCATTGAGGATACATGCCTGCCAGATAATTGTGCTGGCCCTGAACCAAAATCATTAAAGCAGGCAATCATTTATTCTGGTCTTTCTGATGGTCTTCCTTCTCCTTTCAGCGGGATTCCCTCCTTGCTGACACAACATTCCCATTATAGTAATGAGAGTATAGTGCTGAAACTCATCAAGACTATCGCCGCACAACTTGCTAGTGACCTTGTTGTGTACATGTCTCTCCTTTCCATCATTATCTCCACTACTCTAAGCCCAGGGAGGACAGGAGTAATGCTCATTTTCACCAATGCAAATGCAGTTCCTAGCACAATGCTGGCATGTCATAGGCATTAATAAATATTAGTTGAATGAACTTTCATCAAAAGACATCCTTTGTTTTAGTCTCTCTGAGACTTCACCAGATGACTAAAACACCACATTTAAGGTAATGTGTAAATAGGCATCAATGGCATCATGGGTCACTCTTTTCAAAGTACTGTCTACTTAGAAATAACTGGTATGTCTAGGTTTATTTGGAAGGTGGTTGTTGACAAGTCAAGATGCATTTATTCTACATGCTAAATGATAGGTAAGTTTCAGGGTAGCAAAAATATATGCATTGCAAACTTTGCCTGGGCTGTAAAATAATAGTACCACTTTAATAATTTTTAATCCCTTTCATAAAAATATTTTGGTTGTTCAAAATTAACTTTCATTTCCAATTCAAGACTTCAAGAGCCTATCTCCACCAGCTGATAATGGTAATTCTGGCAATAGGAAACATTTTCAGGTGCCAGTTATGTGTTGGCCAACTATACTTCTGTGGTAATGTCCGTGCCCCAATTCACAAAACATGTAAATATGTTACCTCAAGTGGCAGAATGAACTTTGCACATCTGAATAAGGATCTTGAGATGGGAAAATTATCCTGTATTATCTTGGTGTGTCCAATTTAATTGCAAGGGTCCTTATAAGAAAAAGAGAGAGGAGAATAATGAGTGTCATGGTGATGGCTGTGTGAGAAGGCTCCACACCAGTGCTGGCTTTGAAAAAGTGGTACAGGGACCATGAGCCAAGGAGTAGGGGAAGACTCTGGAAGCCAAAATAGGTGAAAATAATTTGAACTTCATGACTCCAATTTTGGAATCCTGATTTCCAGAACTGTAGGATAATAAATTAATGTTTTATGCAACCAAGTTTGCATTCATTTGTTACAGTAGCAGTAGGAAACAAATGCAACTTCCACGTACATATAAGGGAAATGAGCTTTCAAAGAGCAGTAGTTCTGAAATGCTTTAATCTCCCACCTAACGTCAAGTTAAGAACCCTTAGCTCACCCACTACAGATATCCTTACTTTCTTTTTTTTTTTTTGAGTTGGAGTCTCACTCTGTCGCCCAGACTGGAGTGCAGTGGCCGCTCCCGGCCACCGCAGCCTCGACCTGCTGGGCTCCGGCGATCCTTCCGCCTCAGCCTTCCAAGTAGCCGGAATTACAGGCACACGCTACCACGCCCGGCTGATTTTTTGATTTATTGTAGAGATGAGGTCTCGCTGCCCAGGCGGGTCTCAAACCCGCGGGCTCAGGCAATCCACTCACCTCAGCCTCCCAAAGGTGCGGGATTACAGGCTGAGCCACGGAGCCCTGCTGATATCCTTACTTTCTAGTGAGCAAAATAACTCCAATCATATTGAAGAAGAACAAAATAACAAATAATGTGAATTAGCAATTATTAAAGGATCCTAAAAGTAGAGAAGGTGAATATTTTACAACTATATTAATAAATTCATAAATCAAGACAATCAAAAACCACAGCCAGATTAAACCAAATGATTATTAACTGTTTTCCTTCTGGAAAATTTTGGAGATTCCAATGGTTTGCACATGCATGTACACAGAGGAACTTTGAAGTTTTGCCAAGCATTCTGTGCAATCAGATTCTTAGTGAACTCATGATGTATTAGTTTTAGTTCATGAGCATCAAATGTTACTAATCCTTAAAAACTCCCTTAGTTTCCTCCCTCGGTAAGTTACTCAGAATTATCCCTTATCTATATGAAAAATTAATCTTTGAAATGAACTCTTAAGAACCAAGAAATAGTCCTTGGTTTGGAACACCTCTAAAGCAAACAATAGAAAACCAACCATTGAGAAGCAGTGCACAGTCATTTTTCCTGCAAGTCTTGTATAATGAATTGGAGACAAAATCCCATTGTTTACATAAGATGAAAAACAATGAAAAGGAGGGGTTGAAGGGAGGTAGAAAAAAAGGATTTCAAATTTTTATTCTTGAGAGATGATCCTATTCATTAAGCAGATTATTATAAACTCATTCTTCTTCTTGGAACACATTGAACTTTTATTTAAATTTCATCTCTAAATGTTTCAGAAATGTATGTCTACAAGGTAAGGAATACTATATCATTATCTCATCTTACATAATTCCTTGTTACAATCTAATCTAGGTATTAGTTACCTTACCAGAAAAATACATGGTGGTTTTGATGTGATTTTTATGCTGTATTTTCTAAAAGCACCTTAGAGACCTGGCAGCAGATGTTCAAAGATTAAGATGGAACCATTAGACACACAGGAGTAGAAGTGTCTCCGTAAGAGATCTATCTAGTTCATATCACGGGATATTTGAATCCCATCTCCCCAGCACCACTAAGAATTTTCTAGTTAACTTTCCTCAATTCTTTAAATTAATTCTCATAATTGGATTTCAAGCCTGCTCACAATTTGGTCCTTAAGGATATTTCTAGTGTTCAATCTCTTTTAAAATGTGAAATGCTTTTCCGGTCCCAGGCACTTCAGGAGCCATGGGTCACAGTGCAGACATGGCCAAGTCCAAGAACCATACTATACACAACCAGTCCCGAAAATGGCACAGAAATGGCATCAAGAAACCCCGATCACAAAGATGTGAATCTCTTAAGGGGGTGGACCCCAAGTTCCTGAGGAACATGCATTTTGCCAAGACGCACAACAAGAAGAGCTTGAAGAAGATGAAAGTCAACAAGGCCAGTGCCATGAGCGCACATTCTGAGGCTATCAAGGCCCTCGTAAAGTCCAAGGGGGTTAAGCCCAAGATCCCAAAGTGTCCTAGCCGCAAGCTTACTCAACTTGCATACATTGCTCTCCCCAAGCTTGGGAAGTGTATTTGTGCCCATATTGCCAAAGGCTGCAGGCTCTGCTGGCCAAAGGTCTAGAATCAAACTAAGCCTCCAACCACTGCTTCACCTGCAGCTCCAGCTTCAGTTCCAGCTCCTACTCAGGCTCTCAAAGGTGCCCAGACCCCCACAAAGGCTGCAGAATAGAGGCCCCTGTCTGACCATGTGAGGACGGCAGGACTGGCTTGACCCCGAGGATGCTGTCTGCGTGGGGCTGGTGTCCTCCTGTGCCATTTGTACAAATAAACCTGAGGCAGGAAAAAAATGTGAAATGCAATATTCTAGATACAAAAGCAATATTCTAAATGGAAACTCTCCATGGCAGAATAATCAACCCACCATTTTCCATATTTTAGATATTATACGTCTATAAATGTAGTCAAGATTTACATCCATCTATTTATATGTTTTGATTGTCACATTTATTCATTCAACAAAAGCTTATTGAAGGCCTACTATGTGAACAACAACAACAAAAATCAGAATTCGAGAAAGACAGTGGCAGAGCCAGTTGGACTATGTAAGTCCCAATGTGAGTGAGTTAGTGTATGGAAAATTTTACGTACGTGTCAGTAAGTGGGCATATGAGTGACTAACTGAGTAGGGGCTCGGGAGCAAGTGGCCAGGAATCTTTTGGCAAAGCAGCTGGTACTGCAGCTGCTTTGCTTGGTTCCTAGCACTTCCTGGAGTGCAGAAGCTGAGCATCATTTTTTTTTAATCAAAAAAGCCCTTCTGGGGAAGAAGTTGCCAGGAGAGACTGAGTAGGGGCTCAGGAGCAAGTGGCCAGGGCTCTCCTGGTGAAGAGGCTGGTGCCACAGCTACTCTGCTTGGTCCCTAGCACTCCCTCGGGTACAAAAACCAAGTGCCATTTTTTTAAATCAACAAAGGCAATCCCAGAAAGAAGCTGCTGGGAGACACTGCCAGATCCAGGCTCTGCTTTACCACTGCAGCAGGAGAGACTGTCCGCTCCAGGATCTGCCTCATGACTATAGCACCTGGCCAGGCTCTGGCAGAAAAGGCTGTGGAGGAAGTGCAGTGAAGGAGCCTAGAGGCAGAGTCCCACTGGAGGAGATGAAAGAGGCACCCTGACACCATTTTGAAAACTGGGCAGGAAAGTGTTTCAGCTTGCTCACTGTGGAGCAACAGACCCAATCTCCGTGACCAGCAGATTAACTACTCAGAGGTTGATTGTCACACAGAGAAAATATCCTGAAAGCACACACTCCAAAGAGACAGGACAAGTGCTGAGTCTCAGGCAACCCACTCTCTACCCTGATTCAACCTTGGAACAAAGGGTGTGGCCAGAAAAGGACAAGGAAGATCTCCAAAGAGATCAGTGGTGAGTTGAGGGTTCCCCAACCCCCTCCTCCACAACAGTCCTTTGAACACAGCTGAGGCATGACTGAGAAAGAAAAACCCAGGCAGAGCCTGGACGTCAGCCACAATAGGAGGACTCCACTCCAAGATAAGACTGACTGGGGTGTCTCCCACCAGTACCTGGGGAAGAGACAATCACATACCTCTTCACTGGAGGGGATCCCCCTGATCATACTAGAATGGGATGGGGAGGACTGAAGTCCCACCCACCCCCATTGCCCTCTCTTCCTTCCCTGGGTCAGACACTGGGAAGATTGTGAATGAGGCTGAAGCTCTGCAGAAGACAGTAGAGGAGCAACTGAGAGGAACAATTACAGGAGCTGCCACAAGATGACAGAGTTTTTTTCTGTTTGTTAATTTTTTTAAATTTTCTCTTTATGCATGAATGTGTATGTAAGTGTTCACTCTGCCACCCCCCTCTTTTTTCTCTTTCTTCTTTTGTTTTTTGCTTTCTGTTAATGTGAGTACATGAATGATTGAGTATTCATCTTTCAGGGTTTTTCTGTTGGTTTTTGCTTTTTTGTTCTCTTTTTTTAGTTTAGTGTGTGAATATATGTGTGAAGGTTCAATTTGAACTATTTTTTTCTCTCTTTTTTTTTCTTTCTTCCTCCTTTCATTTTGTATTGGGCATGTTTGTGTGTGTTTGGTTTTCCTGAATTTTTTGTTGTTTTTTTTGTTTTGTTTTGTTTTGCTTTGTTGTTATTCCTGTTTGTTTTGGTGTGTGCATGTGTGGCTGTGTGTGTGTGTGTGTTCAATTGTGTTTGCTTTGATTTCTGCTTTCTTCTGTTTTAGTTTTTTTTCATTTTATTTTTTAAAAATTTGTGTTCATCTTATTTCATTCTACTTTTCTCTGGTCTTCTCATTGTTGTTACTGTATCTTGGACTCAGGGTGTACACACACATACCCATTTCATCATCATATAGAGTAGTGATGGGGAGTGGGTCTCAGGGAACCTATACCACAATCAGTTAACATTGTGACTGGCAAGTCATTTGAAACCTAGCTCCCCATCTCCCACCTTATTTGACTCTCAAAACTACAAGAGATAGCAAAGTTTCCCACCCACAGTCCTGTTTCAAAATTGAACAAACCAAGAGCCCTGATCAGGGAAGAATAGAGGGCTAACCAAACAGAAATAAAAGCCTCTCCCACTGCCACTGAATAACAAAACTAAAGAGAAAAGAAAGACATTTGTCACAACTGAGGAAAAATCAATGAAAGAGCATGGGTAATTTCCAGTGTAACAAAGAGAAAGCTCCTGAAAAATCAGACCTCAGAAGCCAAACAATGGAAGTCACAACGACTGGCCCCAGAATACAACAGGGGTGAGGGAATGGATGGAAAGAATTAATAAGATTCAAGAAAGACAAGATGTAATGCTGAAAGAACTTGTAACAGAGATTTTGACCATAAAAATTTTCATCTGGGAAATAAATGACAAGATGACAAGCATGGAAAGCAGAATTAATGTAGCAGAAGAAAGAACCTCAGAACTTGAAGACCAAAACATAAAATTAACCTGATCTGTAAAAGACAAAGAAAGGAGACTCAGAAAGAAAGAATAAAGCCTACAGGAGATGTGCGATTATATCAAAAGGCCAAACCTATGCCTGAGTGGTACCCAGAAGAAGAAAGGGAAATGGAAAACACTTTGGAGCGAGTATTCCAGAAGGTTATCCAAGAAAATTTTTCCCATCTTACCAGAGATGTGACCATCCAAACACAAGAGACACAGAGAAACCCTATAAGACATAAAACAAAAAGACCAACCCCTAGACATGTAGTAATTCACCTACACTAAGTAGACTCAAAAGAAAAAATCCTAAAGGTAGCAAGAGAGAAAGGTCAAATTACCTACCGGGGGAAACCAATCAGAAAGCAGCAGAGCTATCAGCAGAAACAATACAAGCAAGAAGGGACTGGAGTCCAATATTCAAAGTCCTCACAGATAAACAATTTCAACTAAGAATTTCCTACACAGGCAAGACACAACTGAGGAAAAATCAATGAAAGAACATAGGTAATTTCCAGTGTAACAAAGAGAAAGAATTAAAGTCCTTCCCAGCCATCTAAATCCCTGAGAGATTATGCAGCTTCCAGACTAGCTCTACAGGAGATGCTTAAAAAGGGGTTAAGCACAGAAGAAAGATAAAAGAATGACAACACATATCCCAAGAGAATATTCCCAAGAGAATAGCAGAACACAGAATCAACAGAGAATACATCATAACAGCAAACTTGAAAACACACACATACATCAACCCAAAAGCTGGAAGACAACAAGAAAAAAACTTTATAAGAAGCTCATGATGGGGATAAACAATCACATTTCAATAATCAGCCCAAATGTGAATGGAATAAATGCACCACTGAAAAGACAGAATGGCAAACTGGATTTTTAGAAATGACTCAATCATTTGCTGCCTCAAGGAAACTCATCGCACCACAAGGGATGCACATAGACTGAAAGTTAGAGGATGGAAAATGAGTTCCAGGCAAATGGATCGAAAAAGAAGGCAGGAGTCACAATTTTAATATCAGACAAAACAACCTTTAAGCAATCAAAAATTTTAAAAGATACCAAAAAACACTACATAATGATAAAAGTTTCAATCCATTAACAAAAAAAGTTCATCCTAAACGTACATGCACCCAACACAGGAACACCAACACTTATAAAGCAATTACTAAGCAAACTAAAAAAAGATATTGACTCAACACTATTATAGCTGGGGACTTAAATACCCCACTAACAACCCTAGATAGATTATCGAGGCAAAAAATCAAAAAAGAAATCCAGAATTTCAACTTGATGTTCAACCAAATGGACTTAATAGATACCTACAGAATATTCCACCCAACAACCAGAATATATATTCTACTCACCACCACATAAAATGTACTCCGAGATCAATCATATCTTAGGCCATAAATCAAGCATAAACAAAGTCCATAAGATCAAAATACTTCCATGCACCTCCTCTGACCACAGTGGAGTAAACTAAATATCAACACCTACAAAATTCCCCAAAACCCACAAAGACATGAACGCTAAACAGCATGATGCAAACAACTATTAGGTCAACAGTGAAAATAAAAGAGAAATTAAAAGATTCCAGGAAATAAATGAAAATGAAGAAACATCTTACCAAAAATTCTGATATGCCATGGAAGTAGTTCTAAGAGGGAAATTTATATCTCTATGAACACACATCAAGAAAATGGAAAGATCACAAGTTAACAACCTAACAAATCACCTAATGGAACTGGAAAGACAAGACCACCAAACCCCTAGCTTTAGTAGAAGAATCCAGATTGCCAAAGTAAAAACCCAAATATGGGACAGAGAAGACAAAAAGATCATAGAAACAAAACAAAACAAAAAGTTCGTTCTTTGAAAGCATAAATAAGATTGATGTACCCCTAGCCAGAATGACAAAGGAAAAGAGGGGGGAAAAAAGTCCAAATAAACACAATCAGAAATGCAAAAAATCAAATCACACAACTGACTCTGAAGAAATACAAAAGATTATCAGATTATTATACACATCTGTATGGAAACAAACTTGATAACCTAAATGAAATAGAGGACTTTCTGACATCATACAACCTCCAAGGTTCAAACAAGAAGGCACTGAGACACTAAATAGACAAATAACCCAGGAAATTGACTCCATCATTAGAATACTACCTACAAAAAAAGCCCTGAACCAGATGGCTTTCCGGCAGAATTCTACAAAACATACATGGAGGAGCTTATACCAATCTTATTGAAAGTATTCCAGGCTTTTGAGAAAGATGGAATTCTCTGCAAATCATTTTACAAAGTTAATATCACACTGATACCCACACCAGGTAAAGATCAACCAAAAAAAGAGAACTACAGGACAATATCCTTAATTAACATAGATGAAAAAATTCTCAACAAGATTCAAGCAAATTGGATCCAACAACACATCTCAAAAATCATCCACCATGACAAAGTAGGCTTCATCCCCAGGATGCAGGGCTGGTTCAGCATCCACAAGACCATAAATGTAATTAAAATACATCACCAGATGCAAGAACCACATGATCATATCATTAGATACAGAAAAAGCTTTTGATAAAATCCAGCATCCCTCCTTGATTAAAAACCCTCAAACACCAAGGCAAAGAAGGCATATATCTCAAAATACTAAGTGCCATCTATGATAAACCCACAGCCAACATATTGCTAAATGGACAGAGACTAGAAACATTTCCCCTGAAAACTGGAACAAGACAAGGCTGCCCACTCTCACCCCTCTTGTTCAACATTGTGTTGGAAGTCCTAGCCAGAGAAATTAGACAAGAGAAGGGAATCAGTGGTATCCAAATAGGAAAAGAAGAAGTTAAGTTATTCCTCTTTGCTGATGATATAATTCTATACCTCAAAAACCCAAGGAAATTTGTCAAAAACCTCCTTGCACTCAGGGTACAAAATAAATGTGCAAAAGACAGTTGCATTCTTATACACCAACAACAAGCAGGCAGATAACCAAACAAATAGCACAATCCCATTCACAATAGCCACAGAAAAAATGAAATACCTCGACATCTTCCTTACCAGAGAAGTGAAAGAACTTTACAATGAAAACTGCAAAGCACTGCTCAAAGAAACCCAAGAAGACACAAACAGTTGGAAAAATATTCCATGCTTATGGATAGAAAGAATCAACTTTGTTAAGATGTCACTCCTACCAAAAGCAATCTACAGATTCAATGTAATACCCATTAAATTACCAACATCATTCTTCTCAGACCTGGAGATGATAATACAGAAATTCATATGGAAACATAAACAGCCATGAATAGACAAAACAATCCTTAGCAAAAGAAACAAAGTAGGAGGTATCACACTTCCAGACTTCAAACTTTACTATAAGGCTTCAATAATCAAAACAGTCTAGTATTGGTACAAGAACAGGCATACAGACCAATGGAACAGGATAGAAATTTCAGAAACTAAACCTTGATTTCTCAACCAACTCATCTTCAACAAAACCTCCAACAACCACTGGAAAGAGGAGAACCTATTCTGTAAATAGTGCTAGGAAAACTGGATGACCACATACAGAAGATTTAATCAGAACCCCTACCTATCACCATACATAAAAATCAAGTCTAAATGGATCAAAGACCTGAACATAAAACCCCAAACTTTAAGAACCTTAGAAAATACAAGAAACACTGTTGGGAGCCAACATCTATAGCTACATGGCTGAGGCCTGTAAAGGCCCATCTGAAAGATCGCCTCTGACATAGGATATCAGTTATACCTATAATATTGGCGTGTGATTGGTGACCAGCGTGCATACATGGCAGTAAAACTTACAAGTAAAATCTCTATACGCCTGATGAAAGGTTATACAGCAGAATGACCTTGTCCTTTCTAAATCTTACTTCTTTTTAGATATTTTTCAAACTTCTATTTTCTTGGTAGACTGGAGAGTCAGTTCTAAAGCAGTTTCCCCTAGAGCTAAGATTAGAGACTAAATTACCATCATAGTCTTTTTGCCCTGTTCCGGGCCAGGCAGAAACTATTGCTTTTGTCCCATTATAGGCTATGCATTTCCTTGTCTTTGTTTTATTAAATACCGAAAACTGTCTACACCCCAAAGCCATTAACTTGGCGACTATGCCTTTGTTTCATACTGAAACTCTGTCTGCCTCTGTTTACCTCAGCCCGAGGCCATGTGGCCATGCATTTCCTTACTCAGGAGTGTGAAAGCTACTATATGATTTCTAGAGTGGACTTGTTAGGATAAAATATAATTTATACACTTATAGTTACGTTTTAGAGTATATTTGAGCAAATTTATGCTTGCTGTTTTGTTTCTTTTGGCTACATTATTTAAATATAATAGTTACTATACGATTTATAAAAGAATTAATGATAAAGCATAGTATTAAAGGTCAATCATTACAAAAATTAAAGTTTAGACATAGGAAATTCATTTAAGTCATGGTAAGGTTTTATGGTTGGAGAATGGGTTTTGATTGTTGTGGAATTGCAGGACACTGCATTCCATGGTAGATTGGTGGAATAGCTGAGTCATTTGAGTAGACTTGTGGATTGTAGTGTAGTGTTGAATTGATGGTATTGATCGTTGGAAACATTGGGAGTCAGTGAGCTTGGATTTGGCTTGGAAGGGTTTTTGTATTGGTCGGGGTCTGGAACGGGGAGTATGGTGTGAATGATTTGTTGGGCATTGTGGAGAACACTTTGAGCAATCTGTGTTGAAGTTGTATACCTGTAAATTTAAGTGTGAGTTTTGTGGGGCACGTCATGCATCATGGAATTGTGATTGTTTGCTTGTGGCTTGCGGGTCTCGTGATGGTCTTGTGGTGCGTGGTTTGCATGGGAATGTATGCACCCCCGGGGTGATTGACGCACTAATGGAGGGTGTGGAGGATGGTGTGTGGGTTGGAGGGAGTCCAAATAAAATTTGGCTTCAGTCCTGATCAGACTGTTCCCAGAAGAAACTGCCTCTGAGTGGTCTCTTCTCGCCATCTGGATTCTCTGTTGCGGTCCTTACCCACCCTCGGTCAGGGCTGGTCCCCGACAAAACACCCTTATGGAAATTAGAACTGGCAACCAATTCCTGATCAAAACCCTAAGTGCCTATACCATAAGAGATAAGATAGACAAGTGAGACCTCATCAAACTGAAAATCTTCTGCAAAGCAAGAGAAACCATCAAGAGAGTGGGGAGACAGCCCACAGAATGGAGAAAAATATTTGCCAACTGTACATCTGGCAAAGGCCTAACATCTAGGATCTACAAGGAACTCAAATGTGCCAAAAGGAAAAAACAAACAGCCCCATTAAAAAGTGGGCCAAAGACATGAATAGACACATCTCAAAAGAAGATATATGGGCAGTAAACAGACACTTGAAAAAGTGCTCAACCTCTCTAATCATCAGAGAAATGCAAATCAAAACCACATTGAGATACCACCAAATCCCAGTAAGAATGGCCATCATTAATAAAACAAACAACAACCAGATGCTGGTGAGGATGCAGAGAAACAGGAAAGTTTCTACACCACTGGTGGGAATGCAAACTAGTGGAACCTCTTTGGAAAACAATGTGGTGATTTCTGAAAGAATAGACGTTGACCTTCCATATGACCCAGCAATACCCCTACTGGGAATATACCCGGAGGAACTCAAATCATTCTACAAAAAAGATACCTGCACACGCATGTTTAATACAGCACTATTTACAATAGCAAAAACATGGAGCCAACTGTGTTGCCCATTGAAACTGGACTGTATTTTTAAAAATGTGGTACATATACACAATGGAATATTATGCAGTCATGAAGAAGGACAAACATATGGACTTTGCAGCAACTTGGATGGATTTAGAATCTATCATACTCAGTGATCTGTCACAAAAACGAAGAATAGAGTACCACATGTTCTTACTCATAAACAGACACTGAACAATTGCCATAATAGTATAAGAAAGGGATTGGCCGTAGCAGGATACTGCCGGGGTAGGGGTGGGGAGGGGACAAAACAACAGTAAGGGTACTTAGTCTCAAACCAGGCAAAGTGGAGACCAAAGGGAGACACAAACTTTACCTGTACAATGACCACTTGTATACCTAATGCTGAATTGCACCCCACATCTTTTTAAAAATAAAAAATCCCTGCTCTTATGGAGTTTACAGTCTATGACCTATATCGATCCAATACTTATAAGTGTATAAATCCTAAATTTATTTTGAACTTATTTTGAAATCTGCCTCTAAGTCAGGTTCCTGTCGGCTTCACCACTTCTTGTCCACATGGTATCTGCTCCTGCTGTGTTCTGAAAGCTCTTTTAAAGGGCATGTTGCTTATCAGGTATGAGCTGCCTTGCTTCTACAATACACAGCTTTATCAATGGGAGTATCTTGTGCACTTTTTATGCTTGTTGTCATTCAACTCAAAATTATTTACTATACCGTTTTTTTTTCTGAAAACCATAACAAGCAGAAACAAACAGGACTAAGGCGAACTATCTTAGAAAACAGAGCAATAATAGCAAGGAACAAAACTAAGCTAAACAACACAACTTCAGCACTTTAAGAATGATGAAAAGAAGAAAAACTTAGGCCCAAATGCTGGACCCCAACATTGCTTTGCAGTGAATTGTCAAGAACGACAGCAACACCCCGAGGACAATTATTAAGCACATGGCTCGGCATTCTCTGTGCTGGTCATTGGATTATACGATTATTTGATTCCTACTTGTTCCCATTCAAACATGTGGACATCGGACATTTTAAAAAACTATGCCATAAAGAAAGCCAAGCGTGGTTTTGTTTTATGTGGTGAAGGAAATGGTTTTGCAGCATCACTGACTAAAGTAATAACTGTTATTTCAAGGCACTTTTCAAAAGTGTGAGGTGCTACTTTCATTGGAAAGCAAGGGAACCTAAGGTCATTTCCTTCTGTGTAAACTAATCCCAGGGAGTTTCTCACAGCTAGGGCCTGTTCATATTCCAATATGGCTGGTAAGGGCCTGTTCACATTCTAATATGGCTGGTTGCATTTCTCCCTCATCCCCAGATCTAAGCAGTCGTTTTTGTTTTCCTCCTTCAGTGTTTTCCCAAACTGTTTCATCCTATCTCCTCTGTATTGAAGTCTCAATATCTTTTGCCCGTAGAAAGAAATAATCCAGCCGGGCTCAGTGGCTCAGCCTGTAATCCCGCACTTTTGGGAGGCTGAGGTGAGTGGATTGCCTGAGCGCGCGGGTTCGAGACCCGCCTGGGCAGCGAGACCTCATCTCTACAATAAATCAAAAAATCAGCCGGGCGTGGTAGCGCGCCTGTAATTCCGGCTACTTGGAAGGCTGAGGTGGAAGGATTGCGGAGCCCAACAGGTCAAGGCTGCGGTGGCCGGGAGCGGCCACTGCACTCCAGTCTGGGTAACAGAGTGAGACTCCAACTCAAAAAAAGAAAGAAAAGAAAGAAAGAAAGAATCCAACAAATAGCTCCCTGCCCCAATCTATTCTGCTTACTGTTGCCAAGATCCTCAAAAGTATAGGTCACGTCCTGTCACCCTCTTCCCCAAGAACTTATTCTGCTCCCTGATGCTCTTTTCCAAACCAGCATCTCATTTACAACTTTTGAGTCTTTACAAGGTAAAGACTATCTTGTTTCTTGTTTTCTTTTTTTCTTGCTACCAATTAAACTCTTTGTCTCCTGCCTATGGCTTTTGGTTGAGATTTTATTCATGTGGAGATTCTCTGAGGTTGAATTTATGTACGTATTTTTGTCTCTTTGTATTGTTTGCTTAGGGAGAAGCAAAGAGAAGGATGGTGGAGTCTACATTGTTTTCAACTGGCAGTACCTTCTAATGAGGGGTGGTGGGTTCCAGTCTCTCTAGCAGAGAGGTAGGATATAGTATCTTGGACAAATGTTGAAGGTAAGTCCTTGACCCTTTCTCTCGCACAATTAAGCCAGCTTGGTTAGGAAAATCAATTAAAGATATTCCCTAATCATGCAGGCACACACACACACAAATGGCACAAGTATGCGGGCACATTCAGACATTGAATGTTGATGAGAAAAGTGGACAGGACAGTGGAGACTGTCTGACAAGCAAAAAACAAACAAACAAACAAAAACTCAGAGACATCACGGGAGGGGAGTTTATTAGGACATGGTAAAGGAAGAACAGTCAGAGTGGAAGGTCTGGTGGGTAGTAAGCTGGGCCTAGTTATGCAAACAGATGTAAGGATTACAGCAATATGAGGATTTGTAGTAGAAGCTATGTAAAAGGCAAGTCTTGATCTGGTTAGGAAAATCAGTTCAAGATATTCCTTAATTATGCAGTCGCGCACACACACACACACACACACACACACACACACACACACAATGGCACGGGTATGCAGGCACACACACAAAAGATACTTCCTAATCATGGTTGAATTAGAAATTTAATCAAATAAAAATATTTTAGCCATTAATATACAAGCTTTAGATCTCACATACCAATTGATTTTTTCTTGTTGTCATTGTTTGCCTTGAGCAGTTTGATGTAGTGGACACATTACTGGATGTAGATTAAAAGAGATCAGAATTTGTGGAAGATTATTTTCAAAAATGGCCACAACATCTCTCGTGCCCCCAATGTTCTTCTGCAATGTGACTTTGCCACTCCCCCTTTAAGAGAAGGAGTCTATTTCTCCTCCTGTGACTTTAGGTCCTGTGACTATTTTACCCAAAACAAAGAGAAAACAAACAAAAACACCACCAACAACAAATGAGCAGAAGTAATGCTTGTTATGCCAAGTCGGATACAGCCCTTAGCTGGTTTGGCAGCTTCCCTTTTGGGCATCTTCCAAAGCAGCCACAGTTATTAAAAGGGCTGCTGATACCACCACGCTGTAAGAAGCTCACATGTTGTGGACAGGTCGTGGAGAAGAAGATGCCTAAAGCACTAAGGCGGTAGACCCGCGTACAGAAACAAACCACACAGCCAACCTTTCTGGAATTCCCCGTCCACAAAATGGGGAGGGGGAGATACAATGGTGGTTCTGAGTCGCTAAATTTTAGTGTGTTTATTAAGCAACAATAGATAACCGAAGTAGGGGTCTTGTTGTATTTTTGTCATTTTATAATTCAGTGACAAGAAGTTCTTCATCCACTTCTGTAAAATGTAGACCCTGATCCTTGTCTATTCACCTTAAGTGCTTGCTATGATATTCAGAGAAGATACATAGGTGAAGGTATAGTGAAGGCAAGATACTATCATTGCTCCTTTAAAAATGGCTGGGTCAGCTAGGCTCGGTGGCTCAGCCTATAATCCCGCACTTTGGAAGGCTGAGGTGAGTGGATTGCCTGAGCCCGCGGGTTCGAGACCCGCCTGGGCAACTTGGAGAGCCCTCATCTCTACAATAAAAATCAAAAAATTAGCCAGGCATGGTAGCGCGTGCCTGTAGTTCCAGCTACTTGGAAGGCTGAGGCGGAAGGATCGCTGGAGACCAGCAGGTCGAGGCTGCTGTGGCCGGGAGTGGCCACTGCACTCCAGTCTGCGCTAGAGTGAGAAGCCAACTCAAAAAAAAAAAAAAAAGTCTGTGTCTATAATACTGATGTGTGTGTGTCCTTTTGTATATTTTCATGACCTCATGATGGTTCTTTCCAATTGTAAGCATGGATATTTGAGATTAGGCCACTGTATTTAATTCACAGACTTTGAGATAGGTTTCAATTTAGGTGGAATGTCTCTTATTAAGTATGGAAATTATTATAGTAGAATAACTTTTAGGCAATTACTAGCATTTTTTTCTTCTGAATATATTTTGCATTTCAGTCCAATATGATTAGAAAGCATTCCTATATTTTTTAAATTAGCAAAATGATTTTCTAATCATTTGAACAAATCATGAATCCTTATAGGAATTCTATGACTTATTGTTTCTTGACCAAGATAATTTTAAAAAGAAAGTAAAAAATCAATCCTGCTTCTCTGAATAATAGAAAAGCAAAGAAGATATCAAAAAAAAAACAGTAAAATCATATCGGCTGTTTGTTTCTATTTCCATAGACCGAGTACATTCTCATTTACAGGCAGCTGAGAGAGACTCTTCATCTGAAAAATTGGTTGATAATGTAGTTCAGTCACTCTCAAACTCTGAGGCATTCTAGTTAATAAAGGAAGGACTCATTTTTCAATGATAATTCCCAGAGATAGTAACCTTAAAATGTTGAGCAAAGGCTAAGTGCGTATTTCTTCAAGTAATGAATACAAAACACAGGCCAAATGAAGTTTTAAAATGTGTTACTACCAAGTAAGGTTTTTTTGGAATTGAGTATTCTAGTCAATTTAATAATCTGGTTAAAAAAAATTTTCTAGCCGGGCTCAGTGGCTCAGCCTGTAATCCCGTGCCTTTGGGAGGCTGAGGTGAGTGGATTGCCTGAGCCTGCGGGTTCGAGACCCGCCTGGGCGGCAAGACCTCATCTCTACAATAAATAAATTAAAAAATCAGCCAGGCGTGGTAGCGCATGCCTGTAATTCCGGCTACTTGGAAGACTGAGGCGGAAGGATCACCGGAGCCCAAAGGGTCGAGGCTGCGGTGGCTGGGAACGGCCACTGCACTCCAGTCTGGGCGACAGAGCGAGACTCCAACTCAAAAAAAAAAAAAAAAAATTTCTAGCCTGGTGCAGTGACTCAAGCACGTAATCCCAGCACTTTGGGAGGCCAAGGTAAGGGGATTGTCTGAGCCCACAGGTTCGAGACCAGCCTGGATACCTTGGTGAGACCTCATCTCTACGATCGATAGATAGATAGATAGATAAAATTAACTGGGCATGGTAGTGCATGCCTGTAGTTCCAGCTACTTGGAAGGCTGAGGCGGAAGGATCTCCTGAACCCAGCAGGTCGAGAATGGGGTGGCCCGGAGTGTATCACTGCACTCCAGCATGGGTGACCGAGTGAGACTCCGACTCAAAAAAAAAAAAAAAAAATCAAAAAAAGGCAGTGCAGTTTCAAGAAAATAGTTCTAGGTTCTATTCTAACCTCATCATCTTACTAGTTGTGTGTCTTTGGGCAAGTTCTGCAGTCATCTAAGCCTCAGTTGAAGTCATCTGTTAACACAGACGATGGAGATTACCTACATGATTAGAGTTACGATGGCTGTCAGAAATAAAGTCCCTGTCATTCTGCTTCATGTGGCAGAATGTTAATTGGAATTTGTTGCTCCAATGTCTATCTTGGAGGCAGGTCTGGCCACTCTGCTCCCTGTGTTGCCAACATCAGCTTTGCGCCTTCAGCAACCACTGCTGTCAGCCTCACTCCCACTGCTTGTCATTGCTCCTGCTGGGTCAAGGCAGACCCTCCGTTCACCAGAGATTCCTGGAAAGATAATCCCGCATTTTAGGTTTTCATGTAACCCCTTTCTCTAGAGAGGCTTCCCTTGAGCTTGGTTAGTGGAAACTTGCCTCTGATCCATTCCTCCACCTGCTGGCTATGACAGAGCCATGAGAGATCCCAGGCCCGGGGTGGCCATTGCTGCTTCCTCTACTCCACCCAACAAACACATAACACACTTTTTTGAGACTCCGAATTCTAGTGTCTCTTTTTTAACAGTGTCCAAATCTGTGGCTGCGTGTGACCAGGACTCCTGGTGACCTAACCCTCCTCGTGCTGGGCTTTCCAATCTCTCCCCCTAAGCCTTTTAGGGCATCGTATCTAAAGTTTGGTTTGCACATAGATGATTTTCTATGTGGCAATCCCTCTTTTTGTGTCTGGTTTCAATAGTCACCTACATCTTCAAGTCACAGATTGGATCTGTGGCTGGACTTGCCTTGAGAGTATCATATGGCACGTAGACTCAGCCTAGGTATAAAATGTTTCTTCTTTGGTTTATATTTCTAATGTGGTAAAAAGAAACCAGGACCAAAAAAAAAAAAAAAAGGAAAAGAAAAAGAGCCTTGCATTTTATTCCATTGAAGAAAAAAAATTTCAGCAAGTAGGCCACACATATTTGCATTGTTAAAAAATTAAATCAATAAAGTAATCAAACAAGAATCCATTAAGCTAGGAAATAGCAGAGCTACAAATCTACGTTATCTTTAATGAATGCATTTAATCATCAAGGGATAAAATGTTCAGAGGAAAGACTAAATGTGTCCTTGACTTTAAATAGATTCAACCTTGCAAGTACCATTTGTATATTCAGCCTCTACTGCTAAAAAGAAACAATTGTCAAAAATGCAATTTACAGAAAGATTAAAAAAAAACATTAAATACTGTTTTGAAAATGCTGAAAGTGTCATTAAACATTCACTGAGTATTCACAAGGTGGGTTGTACTCTATGGGCACTTTGGAACTATTTAATTTTAGAGCAGTTCTTGTCCTCAGAAAGCTTAGAATAAAATAAGACAAGAAGAAAGCAAACAACAGATGTAATATAAACATATTGATTTAGTTAATATTAACTACAAAATTTGTTAGATTATTAAGCAAAGCTACCATTCGAAAATTGTGTCACTGCATACTGTTCTCTATACCTTTCAGTGTGCACCCTGAATTAAAAAGCCATAGAATTATATTTAAAAACAAACATCTAACTTAAAATAGCAAAATTAGAAAGAGAATCAATTATCAAAACTGATCCAGAGGAAGAAACTGAGTCCCTAAGTTGCTAAACAGTCATCTGGCTCCCTACACCAAATTCCTACTGAAGAGGATGGAGAGTAAAAGAATACTTGTTCAAATAAAAATAATTTCACATTGTAAAATTGATTCTTAAATCTAAAATATTCACAAATATACCAAAAGTGGGGGACCAAAAACACAAACAAAAAAAAAGAGAGAACTTTTTGGCATAGGCATTTTCTTGATGCAGTATCTACTTGAAGCCATTATGGACTAATATATTAGCAGGAATTCATTTACGTAGCAGATGTTTTTAGAAAGGGAATACAGGTCAGAAAAATAAGATACAGAAAGAGGACTAGCAGAAGAAAAAAGGTAAGGAAGTCTGAAGAGGTCAGTTTCACTTTCTTGACACTTTGGCCTGGAACTGGCTTTAAATGAGACATGATTTACTTTCAAGTCAACAGACAGGAGATAATTCCATCACCTGTAGCAGTTAATGTTGTCTAGCAAACTGCTTTATATTTAAACCAGTTTTGATATTAGTCCCAATATGGTTACAGACAAAATATGTAGGTGTCTAAAACTTCATTCAGTCATTCAACTATTTATTTATTTAACTTTATTTTTGTTGTAGATATGTGGGGAACACATCAGAATTAGCTACACAAGCAAGCTTTGTGCAGGTGAAGTTTGGACCTCCAACTGGCCCTCATTTTCGCTGGTTTAGGACCAGGAGCGCTTTGTGAAGCTACGTGCCCCTTCTTTCCTCCCTCCCCTGGCAGTGTCCTGTGATGGTCCATTCCCCCCTTGTGCTATTGTGATTAGTGTTCAGGTCCCACTTCTGAGTGAGAACATGTGGTATTCGGTTCTTTGTATCTGTGATACATTGCTAAGTATGATGGTCTCCAATTCAATTCAATTTGCTGCGAAGTCCATGATTTTGTCCTTCTTTATGGCTGCATAACATTTCATCATGTACATGTACCACATTTTCTTTACCTGGTCTACTTTCGATGGGCAGTGGGGTTGGTTCCATGTTTTTGCTATTGTGAATAGTGTGACGATAAATATGCGTGTGAAGGTGTCTTTTTTGTAGAACGATTTATGTTCCTCTGGGTATATTCCCAGAAGGGGGAATGCTGGATCATATGGCAGGTCAATTTCTAGTTCCTCTAGAAATCGCCACACGGTTTTCTATACAGGTTGGATTAGTTTGTACTCCTACCAACAGTGTAGAAGTGTATCCTTTTCCTCGCACCCACACTGGCATCTTCAACAAATATTTAATAGGCACCTGCAATGTCCTAACCACTAGTTGCTTGAGATGTACCAGTGAAATACAACAGACAAAGATCCCTACCTTCACCAAACTTAAACTCTCAGAAAGAAACACCAACCAGAGACATACAATGTGAGCACATTGTATGCTGGAGCATGAGCAGTCCTAAGGATAAATGAAGGAAAAGTGGAGTGTAAAGTCGTGAGTTGTAGGGGTAAGGGGATGTTTCCAGTTTAAATAGAGAGATCATGTTTAAGCTTCCCTGAGAAGGAGATTTTTGAGCTGAGTTTTAGTGGAGGTGAGTGATTGAGCCGTGCAAGTAGCTGGGGGGAAACATTCCCAGCAAAGAGAACAGCCAATGGAAAAGCCATTTGGAGTAATTATCTGTGCTGAGTGAGAGGGAAAGGAGGTCAAGGGAGAAAGAAGAAGTGGACCCACTTCAGGACTTTGGTTTTCTCAGAGAAATTTGGAACCATTAAAACGTTTTGAACAGAAGAGTGACACATCTAACATGCGTATATCTTAATGGTACATTCTGAACCTGTTCTTGAAAACAGACTGCAGGGGTATAAGTGTAGAAGTAGTCAAAAGACTATTATAATCCTACACAAAAAGGATGACAGTGGCCTAGGTGAAGGCAGAGGAAGTGGTGATTCTGGTTGTTTTCCCAAGGGGCTACCTACAGGAATTCCTGATGGATTGGATGCACAGGGTCAACAAGAGAAGTTGAGGATGTCTACCATCCCGTTGGCCTGAGGAACTGGAAAGGTGAAGACGCACCGCTGAGACCCTAGGATGTAAGAGGGCATATTAGGAGTGTAGCTTTGGCAGTCTTACATTTTTGATGCTTGTTAGACATTCAATGGGTGATAACTTGAAGGAATTTTGATGCATGGACTTCAGAAGCAGTGTGGTTAGAACTATATTATCTTGGAGTAATGAACAAACAGAAGGTATCTAAATCCTTGAGACTGAATGAGATCACCCAGGGAATTAGTGTATATGGATAAGGTAAGAAGCCTAAGGGCAGATCTCTGGGTCACTCTGACATAAGAAGTTCAGGAGAAAGAGAAGGACCCAGCATAGGAGACTGAGATGGAGGGTGGCAGAAGGAAACCAGAAGAGAGCAAAGTTTTAAGGAAGCCATGTGAGGAAAACGGGGAGTGGGCAGTGGTAAACTACTTGAGAGTTGCTGATGGGTCAGGGAAGAGAAGTACTAAGTGGCTACTGGGGATCGCAATAAAAGTGTTTTGGCGAAATTACTGGCAAAAGCCTGAGAGAAGAAAGATGAGGTAAGTAGACAGAGGCGGTTGGTGGTGGAAATTTATATGAGTTCTCATCAGGTCACTTCAATTTTGATTTTCTAAGCGAAAATGACAAAGCGAGAGAGGGGCAGCGGGTTTGAGCAAGTAATTATGGGAATGGTAATAATGTCTGTAATGAAATTTAAGCTTGACAAGAGACAGAGACAGAATATAGAGACATGGTTGTGAGAAAATATGGCTGCCAAACAAGGACAGTGAAAAGAATGCAAGACAGAGAGTGAAAAGAGATAAAGGTGAAAAGAGACCATAAGTGATCGTTCCCATCTCCCACCCTGAGGCTTAGTTGCTAGAATGAACTTATGGTTGAACTTGATACGGTGGTAGGTTGTTAAAACTGACCGTGAATCATCTCTCTGTTTCTGCACCCTTTACAATATGTCTTTGCTGTTTGCTATGGACTCTATTTTCCACCCCTGGAAATCTGTGCTATTTTGTGAATTCCTTTGACCAATAGCATGCAATCAAAGTAGTATCTGGGACTTCCAGGGCCAGACCTTGAGGTACTGTAGGGGGAAGCCAACCAACCTACTGAAGGAAGAAGTCCAGGCTATCCTACTGAAGACAGAGGTCCTGAAACAGTGCTTTTTGATAGAAATTTCTGCTAGGATGGAAATACTCTACATTGTCTAATGCGGTAGCCATTAGACACGTGTGGCTTTTGAGCACTTACATGGCTTGTGACTGAGAAACCAAATTTTAAACTTTATTTAATCTTGACTATTGCAATTTTCTATTTAAATAGCCACATGTGGCTAGAACTAACCGTATTGGTGAGCACCTGGAGAAATATGGTGCCCCAAATGACCGCCAGCACCATGGCACCAAATGTGAGAGGTCTCTAGCCCTAGGTACGTCTCCCAGTCAGCATGAAGTAGCACAAAGGTAATCTGTCCCTCTTAAGCCCTGTCCAAATCTATGACCTATAGAATCATGAGCAAGAAGATTTTTTTAAGCCATTAAACTTGAGGTAGTTGGTTATGCAGTGATAGAAAACTGGTATAGATATGGTGACCACAACAAGGACCTGCCATCCCATGAGGACCTATCTGGGGTAGCCAACTGGCCTTGTCCAGGTGATCCTTCTTGCCACATGTCCATTCAAACTATAACACTGTTATTCTACAGAAATGTTGACTGCACTCTGCTTAAGAAATGAGGTACTTGAAGTAGAAGGTGCACACCTGAAGTAGAAGAAATCAAACACACTTCCACTTATTAAACACCAGGGCCTTATAAAGGTTTCTCATCCAATTCAAAGAGAGATCACCATGATGGGAATAGAAGTTTATAACCAAGACATCTGAGCCCCAGCCATTGAATTTGAATGTCTTTTCTTTGCACTCAAAAGAACGTGTGACAAGACAGTCTCTAATCTTTTCTTTTCAAAGATATAGGTTGTCACAATTCCTGGACATATATAAGTGTTGCACACTTAAGACTAGAAGGATTGGCTGAGCAAAGTAGGCTGAGGAATGAGAGTTTGTGGCAGCTATTGCTATAATGCCTTTTGTAGAATCACTAATTTCTATCCTTTAGCCAAACTCTCTTAAACTAAGGCCCTAACTCTGCATTGTATAAATTCCCTTGATATTCTTGGTCATATGACATTTATATTACTTGTCTCTGCCCTTGATTTTTACTCCCTTGATGCGGCATTAATTACATCCACAGGATCAAGTAAGGATCTTAAATTATTAAGGAAAGGGATCATTGTGTGTAAGTAGACTTTTTCATGACTATCCTTGTTTTGCATATCTAAATATCAGTAAGCTGACATCTGCACATTTTCAAGTCTGTATCATTTTGGTAAAAATATATGTGAGGGGAACAGATGAGAATGAGATGGTATTCTCATTCATTTTATTGGGTGAAAAAATATTAGAGTAATACTCTGCATGATATATGTGAATTTGCCAAAATGAACCAGGATAGGAGATTACTGAAGAAAAATAGTTAGAATTTTGTTTATTCAAAAATATATACATTCTTCTGCATTGCAGTTTGGGAAAATAAATTATTCAATACACTCAAAATTTCATGTAGGCTGCTGAGATCTCTTATCCATTTAATGACCACTCTAGGACTCTGTGAACTTGTTGTTGGACTCTATTACTCATGGATGAGCAGAAAAGCTGAGCTTCATTCCTTATCTGGCGTTGGCTGTAGGAGGCCCTGTTGAGCTTGAGAGCCCTGAGTTAAGGACCAAAAGGGAATTTTCCTCCGGGCAAAGCAGTTGTGGGAGCTGAGGACCTTTCTAAGGTTCAAGACTCCGAGAGAACAGGAATAACAAGAATAGTGTCAAATTGAAAGTGTTAGCAATAGAAACCAGTCACAATCAAGAGAGTCTCAGAAGCACCAGGATACTCAGTGAGTTCAAGAACAGGGAACCCCCCAGTTTTCTTGCCATGATAACCCCAAGCCTAGGACAGCGATGACACATAGTAGGAGATCAAGACATGGTTGTAAGAGGGAATGTTTGGACCAAGTGAAAACTAAACTGTGCATTAGCCAAGTTTCACCTTGTCACATCAATTCCCTCTACCAAGGCAGTCTTGGGTACTTCTGAGATTTAAAATTTCATCTCTAATTGTGGAATGAAAGACTATGGCGGCAGTTTTAGTGAGTTAGGGAAAGATGGCTTCTGTTGCATCAAACCAGGAAAAAGAGGGAGGAGACAGATATTTACTAAACATTTCCCATTTGCTAATCATTGTGTGAAGGATGTCTGATGCGTTACTATTTGATATAATTCTTTTTTGGTTTTTTAATTTAATTTTATTATAGAGTATGGGGTACAAGTTAGGATTAGATACATAAGTAATCCACCTGCAGGTGAAACTTGGGCATCCCACCAGGCCTCACCTGCTCTGGTTTAGGACCCGGCACCCTTTGTGTTGCCATGTGCCCCCTCCCTCCCTGGCAGTGTCCCACTACTGCTGATCCCTCCCTTGTGTTATTGTGGTTAATGTTCAGGCCCCGCTTCTGAGTGAGAACATGTGGTGTTCAGTTCTTTGTTTCTGTGATAGGTCACGAAGTATGATTGTCTCCAACTCCATCCAATTTGCTGCGAAGTCCATGATTCTGTCCTTCTTTATGGCTGCATAATATTCCATCATGTCTATGTACCACATTTTCTTTATCCAGTCCTCTTTCAATGGGCAATAGGGTTAGTTCCATGTTTTAGCTATTGTGATTAGTGTAAATGTTCCTCTGGGTATATTTCCAGAAGGGGGATTGGTGGATTGAAAGAAAGGTCAGTTTCTAGTTTCCGTAGAAATTGTCACACTATTTTCCATAGAGGATGGACTAGTTTGCACTCCTACCAACAGTGTAGAAGTGTCCTCTTTTCTCCACACCCATGCCAGAATCTTTTGTTTTGTGATTTGTTAGTGATGGCCATCCTTACTGGAGTTAAGTGGCATCTCAATGTGGTTTTCATTTGCATTTCTTTGATGATTAGGGAGGCTGAGCATTTTTTAATGTATCTATTGGCTGCTCATATGCCTTATTTTGAGAACTGTCTATTCATATCTTCAGCCCATTTTTTAATGGGCTGTTTGTTTTTTTACTTTTGGCTTGTTTGAGCTCCTTGTAGATCCTGTATATTAGGCCTTTGTCAGTTACACAATTAGCAAATACTTTTCCCCATTCTATGTAATGTCTCTTTACTCTCTTGATGATTTCTATTTCTGTGCAAAGGGTTTTTAGTTTGCTGAGGTCCCACTTGTCTAACTTATTTCCTAAGACATATGCTTTGGGGAATTTGATCAATAATTGATTGCCTATTCCAGTGTGCATAAAGGTGTCGCCTGTGTTTTCTTCTAGATTTTTCTTATGACATTCTTTTGTGGGAGCTACAACCATCATGTCTTTTTTTTTTTTTTTTTGGAGTTGGAGTCTCACTCTGTCACCCAGACTGGAGTGCAGTGACACACTTCCAGCCACCGCAACCTCGACCTGCTGGGCTTCGCCGATCCTTCTGCCTCAGCCTTCCAAGTAGCTGGAACTACAGGCGCACGCTACTACGCCTGGCTAATTTTTGATTTATTGTAGAGACAAGCTCTCATCAAGTTGCCCTGGTGGGTCTCAAACCCGCAGGCTCAGTCAATCCACTCGCCTCGGCCTTCCAAAGTGCTGGGATGACAGGCTGAGCCACTGAGCCCGGCTTTCACACCAATTTTACTGATAAACTGGGACATAGAATGTTTAAGTAACTTGCTCAAACTTATGTAGCAGCTAGTGGTGGAATAGATTCAAACCCAGGTCTGTCTGATCCAGTGCTGGGTTCTCAACCTCTACCCCAGTGTGCTGCCCAGCTTGCCCACGGATACAAATTACCTACAGTGCTTGTTAAAAGTATGGGTTCCAGCCGGGCTTGGTGGCTCAGCCTATAATCCTGTGCCTTTAGGAGGCTGAGGTAAGTGGATTGCCTGAGCCCGCGGGTTCGAGACTCGCCTGGGCAAGAGAGACCTCATCTCTACAATAAAATAAAAAACGATTAGCCATGCGTGGTAGCGCGCTCCTGTAATTCCGGCTATTCGGGAGGCTGAGGCAGAAGGATCGCTGGAGCCCAGCAGGTCGAGGCTGCGGTGGCCGGGAGTGGCCACTGCACTCCAGTCTGGGCGATGGAGTGAGACTCCAACTCGGGAAGAAAATAAAATAAAATAAAATATGGGTTCCCAGGACCCAAATCTGAAACTTGCCAAATCAAGATCTCTGAAGAGTGAGGTCCTAGATTTGCTCTTTTTAATGACAGGCATCCCCCCTTCCACCCCGATGATTTATTTTTTTTAAGCAAGTTTGTGGACCGCTGCCTGATGCTGTATACACATGTGGACAGTCCATTACAAAAATATTGGTTGGTTCTTCAATGTTTCAAACTACCGCATAGATTTCTTTGTAAAAATTATTCGAAATAAGGGTGCATGTTACTTTGTTCTTGTAAGAGAAATGTGAACCGCATTCAGATTGTGGTAATATTTTACTTCTTCAGGAATACTGAATTCATAAGGTGAATACTATTTGTAAAAGAAACAAAAAATTTACTGATTTGTTAAAAGGTTGTTTAAAAAAAGCTATAAATAGTTTGAATTCCAATTAATGTTTCAAAACATAAAAGGGTGGTTAATCTCTAAAAGGAAAAACATTAAGGCTAATTGGATTTTTAAATCTGAATAGCCCACAGGGAAGGCTTTTCTTGCTTAAAAAAAATTTAAACTCATTTTACAGCACACGTTTTGGTCAGGGTTAAGAAAGGGTAATTAACTTCCCATGGAAGATTCACTAATTACCACCAGAGCAAATTCAGGTTAAAGAAGCCCTGAACTTGGAAGAAATGCAAAAATATTTATCAGGTGCAGCAAAATCTAATATTATAAGTACTAGAATTATCTGTTTCATATTTATGCCTAAATTCTATTTTAAGATGGTTCCAACAGATTCCTTAAGTTTTTCATGAATATTATTAAGTTGGTTTTATTAAGTTTGGGCTCTTTAAGCTTTATTTAAGAATCACAAAATTTAATAAGCACAAAGCAACTATATCTGGGAAGCATGGGTTTTATAAAAAGTAATAATAAAGTCTGCAGTTTTAAATAATGTTCATTATGTGAACTGGCCCAGTGCCACATTGCCCTAAATTTCAAAATTTTTTATCAGTGTCTAAAATCTCAAAACATCATATTAACATTTTGAAACTTTTTAGATCCATATTGAAAAGAGTATTACTTTTTTTAGTTATTGTAGCTGGAAAATATACATATAAATCAACTAAAACCTGTATACTGGCTAAATTGCTAGAAATAGTTTTCAACAAAACCTATTTTGTAACTTACATTCTAAATGTGTAACAGTCTCTAGCCAAGTATTATGTAACTCTTAGCAACTGAAAAGGGGACAGATTGCTCTTTTAAATGCTTTCTGCAATTTATTTTCTCTAAGAATGGAGATTGAAATTTGTCATTGAGGGGCTTTTGTTTCTTACTCTTCTGTAATGGGAGAAAAGGGACTAATTCAGGCAGACTCAGAATTTAGGAAAAGAAATTCAAATGTCAATGCAGCAAACTGCACTGATTAACCATTCTGTCTAATGACTTAGAAGGAAAGCTTCACTCAGGGCCTGTGACTATTAAAAATAAAGACTGAGAGAGGAGACCTCTGATCTGCGGGAAGCACCTCCTACGCCCTGGTGGCAGGCAGTTTAAATAAACTCTGTTAAAGACTTCTGTCTGGTGGGATTAAAAAGAAGGGAATGGGTCAATGTTGAAAGGCAAAATGAACTGCAAAAAGTTGGAGGCATATGGAATATTGGAGGTACTGTGATAAGAAGTCTGGAGCAATAAGTTTGGAACAAGGACTAATGAGTAAGCACCACCGATCTTTGGAAATCTGGAGAAGACAGTTGGTCTTATGCAGTCATGTGGGACAGAGACAGAGTTATTTTTCAAGGGTTGGCTTTCCAAGGAGGAACTTGGTTCTAACCCAGGCCATAATCTGGAAAAAGGACCTGTGAGCCATGGTCACTTAGTAAATCACAGCTCATCATACAGGAAAACGAAACACGTGATAGAAAATGGCCCTTTTGTGATACAAGAAAAAATTACAGGAACTGGAATAAAGTATCCATCTAATGCAAATAAGCAAAAAGTCCTTTTGAGGTACCCCTCAGTCTCTTAAACTCTGGCCCCCTCACTAGCTCCCCACAATGAGCATCTGGGTATATGAGGTAGGGAGGATCACACCCTGGCAGCTGACTGGTCCTTTTATGCCTGGTGACCATTGAGGCAAGGTTGCCTGATTCTTGGCCCCGTAGATTCGGTTAGCTTGATTTGGTCTATTCTTCTTCGCTCAGTCAGGGACTGGCAGTCTCTCTCGACCTATGTCTCACCTGAAGTCTGGCCGTCACTTGGTTCATTTCAGACCAGGCTGTCCACCTTGAAGTCGATATTGCTGGACATATTCCAGCTACAGAAGCCCCTTTTGATAATCCCCCGCCTTCACCATCATACTCTTAGTACGTCTGAGACCCATCAGAGCCACTCAGAAACCTAGGACATCTGGAAAAGGACAGGGGAGAAAAAGAGAGCCCTGGCATCCACCTTTATCTACCTCTTTTATTTCTAATAACAATAGATACAGACAATATATATTTTTTCTGAGATACACTTTAATAATTTAATAATCATTTTATAGAATGAAATGCTTTACATGTTGATATGGTTAATATAGACCACAAAAATGCTGATTTTAGTTCTCATAGCATATGGCAAAAGCCACATTCCACTAACAGAAATGAAATGAGTTACCTGAATATGTAATGTAAGTAGCTTTGGGCACTATCCCCACCTGAGTAGGTAAAAGGCCACTGAAACTATAATGTTCTTGTAGGAGAAACAGGCGTTGCATGTGTACTAAGGAAATTTGCAGTCAGTCTTATCCATTATTGCCTTTGAAAGGAAACACAGAGTGAGATATTATAATTAAAATTCTCTAAGAACAAATAATCCTCAAGCATAAAAAATTAGGGGGATAAACGACTTTGAATCTGCAATTTCACCTTCCAGAACCAACTATACATACATAACTATATAATCAACTTTATACATGCTATCCAATTATACATGTGATACACTGTATAATGCAATTTCACTCTCAAAAATGCCTCTGATTAACTTTTCCATTTACTGTGATAAAAAAACCTAAAGTATATAAAATACTTAAAACAATTTTCTTCGATACTTTGAATATAAGCAATACATCAAATATTACAAAGAGTTAATACGTACAATAGTAAAGAATTAAAGTACAACATAGTAGATTCCAAAAATCAAAATCCTAACATAAATCCAAAAAATTTCCTTTGTACATGAAAATGTTGGAAAACGTACAGATGTATCAAACCCATTCAATAACAGCATAACTATAATACATATATTTTGCTTCACCTATTGGCCTGATAGAATATTAGTTTATTAGAATCCTGAATTAGTCCACTTTGCATTGCTGTAAAGGAATACTCGAGGCTGGGTAATTTATAAAGAGGTTTATTTTGGCTCATGGTTCTGCAGAATGGACAAGAAGCATCGTGCAGACATCTGCTTCTGGTGAGGCCTCAAGAAGGTGACTATCCTGGCAGAAAGGGAGTGGGGAGCTAGTGTGTCACGTGGCAAGAGAGAAAGTAGGAGAGAGATGGGAGGAGGTCCCAGAGTCTAACAACCAGATCTCGAGTTACAACTGCTGGGAGGGCACCGAGTCATTTGTGAAAAATCCGCCTCCATGGCCCAAACAGCTCCCACTAAACCCCACCTCCAACATTGGGGATCGCATTTCAATGTGAGATTTGGATGGGACAAACACCCAAACTATGTCAATGCTTTATTACATGACAGACACTATGCTAATGGCCTGGTCCAGAAATGAAGATACGTCCCTATCCCTAAGAGCTTCTAGCTAAATGAGGAAGACAGACGTGTTAATATTACTACAGTGTGATATTCACCGACAGAGGACTGTACTCAGTTATTTTGGCCACCTTGTTATCCTTGAAACCAACAGCCTAATTTGTTGAGCTAGTTAGACCTTTATGGCTGGGGATGTTGTCAAAGTTAAGGAAATGAAGAGAGCTTCCTGACCTCGTTTACGAAAATATGCTCTATCCAATGGGACTAAGAGTACAGATGAATCCCTGAATTTAGATGGTTATTACCATAAAGCTGGTGTGTATTGATTTTTAAGCAGACTGTCCTCTCATTAACCACCACCAATGTGACTGCTTTGGTTTCTACTTTTTATAGACGTTCTGGAGTCTCTTTTAGAAGTGCTTTTTTGAATTCTGAAAACTATAGCCAGCAACAAGTGATTGGCTTATTAAAATTTGGCTTTAGCCGGGCTTGGTGGCTCAGCCTGTAATCCCACGCCTTTGGGAGGTTGAGGTGAGTGGATTGCCTGAGCCCGCGGGTTCGAGACCCACCTGGACAGCGAGCCCTCATCTCTACAATAAATCAGAAAATTAGCCGGGCGTGGTAGCGCGTGCCTCTAGTTCCAGCTACGTGGAAGGCTGAGGCGGGAGGATCGCCGGAGCCCAGCAGGTCGAGGCTGCGGTGGCCGGGAGCAGCCACTGCACTCCAGTCTGGGCGACTGAGTGAGACTCCAACTCAAAAAAAAAAAAAAAAAAAAAATTGCCTTTAAATTCCTCTCTCAGAAAATGTGTGTTTGTGATTATGTTGATGCGTTTGGGTAAGAGGTGGGGGACACAGCCAGGCTCTATCTAGTCCAAATGGGATTTATAAAAGCTAGAGATCTAATTTAGGGAATGAGGTGTCTGAGTATCAAGTACACTGGCAATAGACAGTGAGGCAAAATCATTGTGTGAAACAGATCCTGCAATGCTAGTCTGGCTCACACACACACACACAGACAACAGAGCTAGAATAGATTCTCTGAGATAACATACTATACAAGTAGAAGGCATGTAGATGTTAAAGTGCTGAGCATTTGAACATGAGACCTTGGTTTTGGAAGAATGAGAGACATGATACTATTTCAGACACTTGAATGACCAGTGTGCAGAGACAGCAACCTAGGTCCAAGGGTTGGAAGTGATTGCAGAGAGACAGAGTTGTTTTCAATGTTAGGAAGAACTCTCTAAGAGAACTGTTCAAAAATGGAGACAGTGATTCTTTACCCTTGAATGCACTGGATGGGATATCATAAATTAGAAACTGAAAAAATGTATGTTCCAGGATGTTTTAAAATTTAGAGGGATCTTCTATACCTGGCTTGGAAGTTGCATTAGATTCTAAGGTTTACTTTCAAATTTAAATATTAGTCTATAATTTTTTTAATTACCTTTTGATAAATGTATAATAGTATAATCCTGTGCTTAAATTCCCTATTTTGATATTAAATTTTTTAAGCATCAGAGTCTCAGATATAATTTATAACACATCTAGATAAATATATTCTTTCAAATTATATAATATTTAATGAAAATCACTACATTTGGCTATATAAATACATTTGTAGATAAATAAAAACATTAATTCAGGAGAAAATTTAGGTACTAGTCTTTCTGCTTTATTCATCGTAAAAAGAAGACACACCTATGGTAAGTAGAAGAAGCTATCCCAATTAGCAGTTCCCTATAAATGTCAGCACCATTAACGAACTTTTCGTGAGCGAGTTTTTAAAAAGAAAGAAAAATTCCCTTCATTGAAAATGCTCTTTTAAAATGGAGTTTTAAAACTCAAGTCCTATTGAAAAATCTTGTGTATGCAGACCCACTGAAATTAAGCTACTCAGAACACCTAAAATGACAAATAAAGTTGGAGGAGAAAGCAGTTATATATCAGAAATGATTGAGATGTGTAAACAGAATGCAGAAATCTGTGGCCACTTAAGTGTAGCGAATTACTGGGGTAATGATCTTCCACATGCCTCAGTCTTCAATAATCAGCCTCACTCCCAAGTATGACTTTATAAAGTGGACAAAGTTGTTTCTCACACTGAGCAGAAATCTGCTCTCTATAAAATCCAGTCCTTATTTTTAGTTTGCCCTGCAGAGCTGCTCCCCTGGAGAACATTTTTGAGTCTTATACTTTCAATTCTAAATAAAAGAGGTGAAGAGTTTCTGAAATACTAGATCCAATTACTAAGAATTATGAGCTTAAGGTAACATTACATATTCAACTTTATACTTAACCATTTCATAATTATGTATTGCTTTCAAATCTCAAGTTGCAAACAGACACATTTCTCTGTGCTTGATTCTGATTTTCAAATAGTATAGCTTGAGCTAAGCACACTGAACATATAGCCAATTGCTCTTCTAGATATCTGGGGAAAATGGAAGCATATTGCAGCACGTGGTCACTCTCAAATAGAGTTAGATATAGTTTACAAGGATAACATGTAATGAGTACTGCTGTGATAAAGACTTCTTTCACTCTCAAGACCAGAGTGAGTATGATGGAAGTGTAGTTAATTCTAATTATGCAAATGTTCCGCATACTACTTAGTCTTGAAGGCTGTAGGTGAACAAAAGTTGCTCCACATTTTAAGTCAAGTTTGAAGATCGCTCTATAAATGTTCATTAACTTTGAACTGATCTCATGTTAAATAGAATATTTACATTTAATAATGCCATATACATACTTTCAATTCTAGAATACATTACAGTAATAAAATATTTTTGCATGCATAAACCATATGTGAAGCAAGACAAATGATAATGGATTTGGAAATGTTAAATAGAATTTTTCCACAGGAATGACAGCAGCCTGGATAATCAGCACAATTATTCTGTCTCTTGCACTGTAGCATTGGCTAAAGAATATAATCAAAACAAAGCAGACTTTGTAAAGAAGAATATGGGAAGAGGCCATGAAGAGATGTCATTTTCTCTCAGCTAACCAAACAGAAAAAAAACAGCTCCTTCTGGAGCTACTGGGAATAGACGAGGGATCACTGAGATTTGCATGTCAGATCCAGAACGAAGGGTAAGGTCAAATAATATATGTGGTTCTTAGATAATGAAGGTACTATAATGGACAAGACCAGAAGATATAACCAGTTTAGTTGCTGTCCCTGTGTGGTTGGGTTCCTTGAGGATTTTGAGGACATAGAATCATCTTTGAAGAAGGTAGACAGATCGAATGAAAGTGTTACCTTTATAAGGAGATGCAAAATTGGAGAGGAAGTCGGTGAGTGGAGCCAAGCCCAGCAGAGATTGCTATAGTGACTAGAAAAAAAGAACAGTAAATACAGGAAGAGTTTGGGGGGAGGTGTTGATTAGACAAGGTATTTTTCTTGCAGTGATAGCTGATGAAGAGCACAAAGGTGCCAGATATGAAGTGATGACAATACATGAAAATGATCAGAAAGCAACCCAGAGTAGTTGTAGAAACTAAGGCAGAAAACTTTTTGCATTAGAAAATGTATTAAAGTAAATGTAGAGGGAGCCACCTAGGCCTTGATAACAAGAATATTTCTAGAAATATTACCACAAAGCAGTGGCCAATGAGACAATGGTGGCAATCAAGAAAATGACACGATAATGAAACAGAATGAGAAAGGGATTCGATTTTGCTTTAATTTCTCCTTTCTGGAAGAGATGAACAATTCTTAGAGTCAGTGATTAAAACAATATTTATTTTAAACATACTCTATTTATATATGCTTAAATTAACAGTCCGGTAAATTCACATATAGGTTACTCCCTGTGTTACGGTCTTTCTCAAATAACTTGTTTTCAAAGTCACATATAGATACACAAAAGCTTCCACAGAATTTGTTTGTTTCTTATCCACACAGAGAAAAAAACACTGTCAACTACTCATGTGCTTAGATAGAAAGGCCACCAATTCTGCAGAATACTGTCTGTGCACCTGTCATCCAATTCGTAGCAGTCCTTGATCTTGAAGCTGCATACAAATGTACTCTAATATTCTGTTTAGTTTTGAATAATATGCTTGAGACTTACAATTGCATATATTTACATATAAAATAAATGACCTTCATTTAGGCATTTCCTAATAAAATAAAAGGACCTTCATTTAGGAATTTCCACACTTTTAAAGGATATATACATTTAAAACAGATTAACCTTTACTACTGAGTATAGAAAACTACATTTGGTTCCAGAGAAATCCAATCTACACATTACCTGAGATGGTAAGAGGTCTTAAAACCTTAAATGCCTTTATCTTTTAAACTGATTCAAGAAACATAACTCTTGCAAGGGAGAATGGTCCAGCTGAGAACAATGATGACTGGTGCTCTTCCATTATTTGGGTTAAAGACTGAATATCTAAACAGATGCAGGTTGTGCATACTATTGTCAATACCAAAATCCTTGTCACTTTTTTTAAGATTTAGAAAGTAATTCACTATGAATAACTTACTGAAATAAACCAACGTGGTAGTTCAGTTGGTATACATCATCCCAGATAATTGATATACTACTAAAAACCTGAAATTTAAATCCTGAAATTTCTTATTGCAGCTCAAATTTGGACAAAGATTAAGAAAAGCACAACAAAATGATTCACTTACCTAGAGGTCAATTTTTTACATCCTCAATTAGGTTGGAACCTGGCAATGACACATAAAAAGTATTTTAGGTCTGCCAGTCTTAGACTCTAAGAACTTCACTCAATGAATTTTACGATGGTTAAGGTAAATCCAGGCCAGGTGGAACTTAGAACTATTAATTAGATCAAGAATGTTAATTTACTAAGTCTGAACCAGGAAAAAAAGAGAATACTGCTAGAAATTGAAACTGACACTGAAAACTAATAGAATCGGTATTTTTTAAAGCATTTACATAACTGCTGATGGAATTGCAACATTGCACATTATGCTCTTTATGAAAAGAACAGTCATTTTAAAAGGTAAATTATATTTAGTGTACTGCTTAGAAGGCTTGGGAAATATACTGCATTTTTTAAAAAATCTGAAAAAATGTGATGTGCTTTAAAGAAGTTAAACAATGATCAGAAATGATATGAATTCAACTCTTACCCTTGCAATAAGGAGGTAGGATTCTCACCTTTCTAATTTATTTTTTATTTCATATAATATACCGTGTAAATAATTCATCTTATTCCCTCAAGAGATTTCTCCCATCTTAATAGTACAAATCTGTGTACTTTATTTTTAGTAGTATTTCATGGATAAAGTGAAAATAAAAGTGCCAAAGTCTATGATATTTACTTACATATAAAAATACTAACTATTCTGGATTCTCCAAGATTAAATTATATACAACATAATTTTTGGTAAAATATATTTTGTTTGGGGGAATTGTTTATTCAGATATAGTGTACATACTTAGTAACTCTCTGACAGCAGGAGCATTTTATTAAAATGTGAAGACACTTTTACCAGTAATAACTGTTAACACATTTACCATAGGTTACTAGAACTAGAATAGTTTCAGGATGTCCAAGCACATCACTTTTATAAATGATTAGAAAACCATGGGTCTCTGTATTTATTAAACTGAATCACCTGGCAGTAAAATTCAGTTAAGGCTCTTGGCATTGGTGAAACTTCTTCCCACTCAGACCTGCTGCTGTGGTATACCTGCACTTCATCTGTGATTTCATCTGGTGCATAGTCACCACCTAGTATATAAATTTTATCTTCAATTCCAATTGCACCTGCATTAAAGCCTGCACACTCAAAAGATCCTTCACCCTTCCAAACACAAGTATCTGGACAAAAACTATAAACCTTATAGGTAGAAAGGTCACATATATACAGTGTGCAGTTTACAGGGACAGCTTTAATTAGTGTTGCATGAAAAAATTGCCCAAACTCTGCTACTAGTTCAGACCACTGATCAGTCGTAGCATTGTATTTAAAAAAGCAATCAAGTGATGGATTAAAAGCGTCTGTAATCTCTACCTCTGATCCAAGAACATAAATTACATTTTGGCATGCACTTGCTTCTGGATAGTATATGCCTCTGGGTAATGGGCTAACAGATATCCATTCTTTGGAAAGAGGGTTGTAAGACTCAACATCTAAAAGACTTTTAATGTCCCGAGATCCTCTGGTTTTTCCACCTATGACAAATAATCTATCGAGAGCCATAACTGACGTATGCATGGTTCTGGGTGTTTTCATTGTTGATACCAAGAAGAAATCATTTTTGACTGGACAGTAGCACCAGGTTTGATCAGTGGCGTCATGATATGACTCAGCAATGTGCAGTCGAATCGTCCTACAACACTTCCCTTTGCAACCACCTGTCAAGAATATCTTCTCTCCATAACTAGAAAGACTAGAGCCTGGCAAATCAATCAGGTGTGACTGCGGCAGTATTTTCCATGAATCCGTTTTAATATTATAGCAAAATGTATATTGATTTTCTCCATTTTCCTCAGTTTTGTGAATGAATATATATTTTTCAGTCGTGGATGGCCGAGCATCTGGGAATAGTCCACCAGAACCTTGCACACACTTAATTGCATCCACAATTGTGTCAAAGCAGTTTGCGGTTTTGAGTAAATACTCCTCATTGAGCAGACAGTCCTGAAGTGTCTCCTCAGATAACTGATGCAATCTTACTTTTTTAATCAAATGAGGCAGATACCTTTGTCTTGATTCTAAATTATGTTTAGTCCAGGTAAGGACAACCTTCAGTACTGTTTCTTCTTCAGGGACATTTAATTCATCTGATTCCAGACATTTTTGTAGTACTCCAAAATTCATCTCTAAGAAATCACTGGATTTAAATAATAGAGAAAAGTGATGTTGTACAAAGTATAATGCATGATCAAACAAACTGGTAGAGCCATAGCTATCTGATATAGATAATAATTGTAAACAATTGACAAGATTGATACTTTTTATTAAAAAGTCACTGCAAGCTTTGGATAGGAAGGAAACTTGAAGAAATGATGACAACTGAAAGAACATTTCCACATTATCATCTGTTATTTTAGTTTTTCCAGTATAGGCATAATCAAGAAATGCTTTTACTGCTTTGGAAGATAAATTAGTAATGGTAACACTTCCATCATCTCTTTCTTTCATGTTTACTTCAAACATAGCCCTGCAAAAATAGAACACAAAAGAACAAGTAAACAGGAATATTTTATTCCATAATTATTTTCAATATTACCTTAAAGAAGTTTCCTTTACCCTAAGGTTGATTTAAAATATATCTATAAAATAATATTTGATTGCATTCTAATAAATTATCTTAATAGCTAGAATAAGTATATGCCACATTATTTATCTGCCAACTAACTCATTACATAACTCCCACATTGCAAAACATATACATTATAGCCATGCTACAGCAACTCATCCAAAAGAGTCTATATGAAGATTTCAAATTTTTAGACTGATTTGTCCTTATATATTACTCATAAATTTGGAGCAAAATATTTCTAATGGCCAAATTTATTTATTTATGGGTTAATTAGTATCAATATGCTGGTGATAAAACGTTTTTAAAATATAATGCTTGGAGGTTTGGAATTTAAAAGTCTCTTTCAAATTAATCTTTTATTTGACATTAATAAAACAGGAAAGACAGAGAGTAGAGTGAAACAGAGATGTCTCCAAAGAATCTATCTGGTGTGGGAAAATCCATCAGCTAAAACACACATATAAAAAGACATTTTATACAATGCTTTAGGGAAAAGGGAAATGCTTTCATAAAACTAAACAAAAACAGTGTACCATATCAAGTCAAAAAGGCGGAAAAAAAGTTTTTTTTTTGGAAACAGCCATTAAGAGATTTGAATATGGAAATCAACTTGAAAGTTCTTCATCATCAGTTCTGTTTCATTCCCGCAAGGTAAAGTGGAAAGAATCGAAGGAACTGGGAATTTATTTGGCTTAGTTTAGGCAAAAATATAAATTGGTTGAAAATGTGTGGAGAGGGAATAAAATATATTTTACCATTGGCTACAGTTTAATAATGGCTTGTATTTGTGTCAGTATTCTCCATGATATCTTTGAGAGGAGTGACTCTAGGTGCCTAAGTACTCTGGGGGAAAACCAATTTACCTCTTAGAGTCTACTCCAGAAGTTAACTAAATCTATTAAAAAATACAACACTGAAGTGAAAAATTTGAGAGGCCTTGCAAATAAGGAATATCCCTTAGGAAAAGAAAGACTGACAAAAGGATCTCCCTACTAGGCTATCCAATACTTCTTAATACAAAACTGACTAAATATAGCTTTAAAAGTATATGTATGTTATGCCTTAAGCAGGCTTTTTTCAATAATGTATATCAATGGAAATATTAAATAGTGATGATAATTGTACTCGATTATTAAAATACCTATAGTCGCCGGGTTCGGTGGCTCAGCCTGTAATCCCGCGCCTTTGGGAGGCTGAGGTGAGTGAATTGCCTGAGCCCGCGGGTTCGAGACCCGCCTGGGCAGCGAGACCTCATCTCTACAATAAATCAAAAAATCAGCCGGGAGTGGTAGCGCATGCCTGTAATTCTGCCTACTCGGAAGGCTGAGGCGGAAGGATCGCCGGAGCCCAGCAGGCTGAAGCTGCGGTGGCCGGGAGCGGCCACTGCACTCCAGTCTGGGCGACAGAGTGAGACTCTAACTCAAAAAAAAAAAAAAAATACCTATAGTCAGTTTAGGATAGCATCAAAAGCCCAGCCTCGAGAGGCTACCTGCCTGGGTGGGTATGTTACCTCTGCCACTTACCAGCTGTATGATTGTGAGGAAGTGACTTAACTATATTGTGCTTCAAATTCTTCATCTGAAAATGAGAATTCTGGTAGTATTCATTTCACTGGGTTTTTCAGAAGAACAAGTCAGTTAATGTAAAGCATCAGCTGTTATTATTTTAGGAAAGCAAATGTTTTCTATCAGATTTGATGTATTCTTAATTCAACTTCCACATTTTGAGGAGACAAAATGTAGGATTTTATTTCTATAGTCCACCCTACTCATCTTTAAAGGATCAAGTTAACATGTATTTCAAATTTTCCATATTATCATAAAGTAGTTAGAACATGTGTGTGTGTGATTCCTTTTCAGTTTCTTGTTTCCAAAGACTTTACATCTTGATCATAATTTTCATTTTCCAAATACACCGTGAAGGGTATTTATCATGAATTGCACACTTTTCTGACATTTTTGTTTTATACTTCCTTCCCAATATTCAGTAATTTTGATATTATGAATTAGTGACTTTATTATATAAGAGTGTAAATTATCAAATTTCTATCTGTATTTACATATTATTATGTGAACTGTGTACTCATTTAATAAATTACTGCACAAAGTACTATCATTTGTGTTATTTAAATCAGGTACAAAACTTAAAAAATATATTATTGTTTTAACAATAATTTAAAAAATTAAAAGAAGGCCCATAAAAAAAATAGGAGTAAGCTGAACAAGGTACTGTGATCAAAAATAATCTGTAGATAAACTTAATTTAAAAATAACTTCAACAAGAAGAGTTGAGGCCTGCAGATCCCAATGTCTAAATGAAACTCTTATTTTATTAGCATGAAAACATTACAGGGAAATCAAGTTGTGTGTTCACACCAGACTATTTCAATTTTTGCTAGGTTGGAAATAAGAATAATCATAGCAGCTAATATTTACTTAATACAGTGAGTACTGTGTTAATCATTACTTAGACATTAATTTAACCCTCATAATAATCCTATGAGTGAGGTCCTATATATATATATAATTTTTTTTTTTTCCTGAGATGAGGTCTTGCTATGTTGCCCAGGCTGGTCTTGAACTCCTGGGCTCATAAAATCCTCCTACCTCAGGCTCCTGAGTAGCTGGGACTGAGGAAACCGAGACCTAAAGAAATTAAGAAACTTGCCTAAGGCCACGTGTCTAATAAGTGGTAGAGTTGGGATTTAGATTTAGGGCATATGTATTAATAGGCCAAGTAATTAACCATACATAATATTACACAGCTTCCCGTGATAAAGAGGCCACATGAAGGATAAGGAGGAAGAAAAGATGGATTAGAAGAGAGGAGGGAAGACATTGATGGAACTTGAGAGTGGTCAAGTACAAGAACAGTAAAGGCCCTAGTGAAATTCATAGAATAACTTAGATTACCTAAGAGAACAAATAGGTAGATGAAGACAAGTCTAATTAGACAAACAGTTCAGTCCCAGTTGTAGTCCCAGTAAACTGTGATGCAGCACTGAGCCACTGCTTTCAAAATTCAAAGCAAGAAACTCTACAGGAACAGGTATGTGCTTGGCAAGCAGTGAATATCAATATATGCTTGCTTAATGAAATCCACCTTGTAAGATTTGCTCCATAGGCAGTGAGGGTGAGGTCTAATTACATGTTGGCAGAAAAATAAGGCTCAAGATCAAAAATAGTATAAATCAACTTGCATTTTCTATGTTTCCATATGTTAGATCCTATTCTGTTTTTATCAGTTGTATTTATTGGAGATTTCAACCCTGCTTTATTTGAATTAATATTGCTTCCAAAATTGAACATAATGCAAGATATTGCAATTAGGGTTTGAGTTTATTGCAGTATGACCAGAAGGGCTGAAGACCAGGGTTGACATCAAGACAAGCATGTCTGTTGACCAAGGGGCCCCATAGGATGGTAATACCTTTATACAATTACTATAGTAAGTATAAGATCATGTGGCTGACCCTTAACCTTACAGACTCAGAAATCTGCTGTCATCATAACAATTATTGCCGTGTCATGACTACTAGATCCTCGTCCGGGTAATCTACATGGGAAATCAAATTATATTCAGAAGGCTGCTTAGAATTCAAAAAACTGGGTGCTCTGAGAAATGCTTTTTAGCTAAAGGGTACTTTTCCCTACTTTAGGAACATCTTTGCCAAAGAGAAGATAAATTTTTTAATTCTCTGGGTTAGAACCCCTCCTCTGGATAATACATGGATAAAATATACTACTGAAACATTTTTTTTTCTTGGTCATTTTCTTCAAAATTTGCTTCTATTTTTGTTCATCCTGTTCTTTTTTCTAAAAGGATACAGCACAGGGATTCCCCCAAACAAAGCTGACCCCTGATTAAGAAAAAAATTTTTCCCCCCAAAACATTTCAAGAAACTAATGTTCCATAGAACTTTGGGAAGTGCTGGTCTGGGAAGACCCACATTTTAAAAACAGTAGACTTAAATTATCCTACTAAAAATCACCAAGTAATTTTAGTTCTACTTAGTTTTTTTAAGAATGAAAAATTACTATTACATGTTCCTGTAGGGAAAAAAGTAAGGATAGTTATAAAATATAACTTAATTCTCTGTATAATAAAATCTAAGACACAGACAAGATAAAGTACCTGAAAAAGTCACTGCATGCCGCTAACACACAACGATGACATGGGATTATTTCATCTTTCATGATTATTTTGAAATCATAAAAGACATTTTGTTCTCTAAAATTCTGTAGTACACTTAAGATTTTCTGTCCATGATCCTCTGATACAAGGAAGTTGTTTTTCTTCTCAGATGGAATTCCATTACTTGAGCTTCGTCGACTGAAATCATATGAGCTATCCATAGCCAACTCCATATGTTCTTAGAACTACAATGAAAAAAAAAAATCGCCAGTGTAATAGAGACCTAATGAAATTTTCAGATTCCAAAATTTGCCCTTAGTGTCAATTACACAAAAATGGTCACTAAGAACAATCATATGATAGTAAACCTTGTTTTAAACGTTTGTTTTTTATGACATTTAATAATATATTATTTCTGTATTTTCATATTTGTTGAGTTCATTGGAATAAAAGCATATTGTTATTAAGGGTTAACATCAAAGCTATGTAATTGTGTTAAACAGCAAAATTTACAGGTTGTAGAAATAGTTCATATAGGATCTAACTACATGACTAGTCTTACTGTTACAAATAAGAGGCATTATTTCCACAATAGTTGAGTATATACCTAACACATCCCCCTCCCTCCCATTCATTTTCTTTTGGTATCAAAGCAGCTGTTAAAAATTAGCCAGACATGGTGGCACATGCCTATAATCCCAGCTATGTGGGAGGCTGAGGCAGAGGACCACCTGAGCCCAGAAGGTCAAGGCTGCGGTGACCTGTGATTGTCCCACTGCCTCCAGACTGGGTGATAGAGTGAGACCCCAAATCAAAAGTTAAAAAAAAAAACAAGTCCTTGGTTGCTCTAGCCATCATTAAGTGGTTAGCTATATGTGGCATGATGGTTAATTTTATGTGTAAACTTTCCTGGGCCACAAGGTGCCCAGATTTTGTTGAACATTATTTCTGGGTATGTCTGTGAGAGTGTTTCTGTATGATTAACATTTGAGTCAGTTGACTGAGTAAAGAAGATTGCCATCAGTGGGCTGCATCAATTTGTTGAAGGCCTGAATAGCATAAAAGGCTGAGTAAGTGGGAAACAATTCTTTCTCTCTGCTGATTGTCTTCAAGTTGGTACACTGATCTTCTGTCTTCAGACTCAGACTCAGACTCAGATTCAGACTGGAACTATGCCACCAGCTTTCCTAGGTCTCCACCTTGCTGACTGCAGATCTTGGGATCTCTCAGTTTCCATAATCACAAAGGCTAATTCCTTATGGTCTCTCTCTCTCTCTCTCTCTCTCTCTCTCTCTCTCTCTCTCTCTCTCTCCATTACTAACACCTATAAAAGACAAATATTTAAATTTCAACACCTATAAAAGACAAATATTTAAAATATTAGTTTGCCTAAAAAAATCACATATCTTCCCAAGGATATGATATTATGTTGCTAAAGCAAATACAAAGCCCATTCACCAGAGAAGATATATATATATAGCTATACATATAACATACAGGTTCTGTTTTTCTGGAGAATGTAGAGTTTAAAGTAGGAAGTTGTCGTCTGTATAATCAAAAAGTTAAGTAAGGTAGTAACTGAAAAGAAGTCAATAATGATTTAGAGGTCAAGTGGGGAGGGGAGAGATTACAGTGGGTTTAAGAGAAAATAATGGGCACAATTTGTATAAATTATATCTTTAAAAAGTTCAGCAGGGTAGAGGCTAGGAAAACATGCAGGTACTGTGATATTTTGTTGTTTGTTGTAGAGAGGAGAAACTTGAGCATATTAATACGCTGAAAAGAAAGGGAAAGTATGGAGGGAAATTTTTCAAATGATCACAACAATCTAAATTCAGCACTTACATCTGTATTGAAAAGTAACATTTTCTGGACCTTTATACCAAAAAATTGGAGTACAATACTATATGGTAAGGCTTTCATTTCTGGTAACAGGTAAACACTGATTGACAATAAACGGTTAGAGACACTGAGTTTTTATAGTTGTATAGTGATATAACATATCTGAAGGTGGCGGAATTTATAATAAAGTAATTTGTATAGTTATCTCATTCAGTCCTCATCCTAATACTTTATGATCGGTATTAATAACGTCTTTTTCAAAACAGCAAACTGAGGCTCAGAGACTAAATAACATGCCTAAAACACAAAACTAGTAGAAACATGCTTATTTCACTAAACCCCTAAGCTCTTTCCAATACCATTCTGACCCTGAATTTTAATACCAAATGGAAGATCAGAAAGGAATTTTAGTGCTCCTAAGATCCAACTATAAATGTACTTCTCAAAAGTTACAATTTAAGATCATTCTTAATTTAAAAAAATATGATAACCATAGCAAACATTTGCTGAGCCAGTGTGACAACCATGGCCCATGGATTTCACACAGTATTTAATTCTCATAAATATAACCCTAATTTAAAAAAATAAGAGACTTCTGCTTCCAATAAGTTATAGTAGATGTACTTTTCCCTATTTCTCCTTCAAAGTACAACAAAAAGCAACTGGACATATATGTAAATATATGTCACAAATATATGATGACTGTGAAAAATGGAGAGAAGAAAGAGACTGGCTGGTAAATGTGAGACCTGAGGAACAAAGTGGTGGTGAGGTCCTTGATTTTCATTTTGCCTAACATACCCCAGATACTAAAGCTGGCATACAAAAAGCCCAAGAAAAAGCTGCTTTCTTTGGCCATAGGACCAGGAAAGGAGCAACCTACCAAGACAGAAAAGCTTTTTTGTGTTTTTGTTTGTAATTTTTTTTTTTTAGATGGAGCCTCACTCCATCACCCAGGCTAGAGTGCAGTGGCACACTCTCGGCCACCACAGCCTCAACCTGCTGGGCGCAGGTGATCCTTCCACCTCAGCCTTCCAAGTAGCTGGAACTATAGGCATGCGCTACCACATGCAGCTAATTTATTTTTTTTAATTGTAAAGACGAGGTCTCACACCATGCTGCCCAGGCTGGTCTCGAACCCATGGGCTCAGGCAATCCTCTTGCCTCGGCCTCCCAAAGTGCTGGGATTACCGGAAAAGTTTTAAGACAATAAATGTTCTACCCTAACTGAAGAGCACACACAAAAAAATGTGGCTCTATTCCCACCCAAGTCTGCAAAGGTGTAATGGAAAAACTAGAATTCCACCCATGTTAGTCTGCAATGAGATGTTTCTACTATTCTCCTCCTATACCCTACGTGAGTGGTGTCAGGGAAGGCTGAACAACTACTAAAACATCTATGCAAAGAGATAATACTCGTAGTCACTATAGCTGAGTGAAAATGGAATTCTAAAAAAATGTTAAGTAACCCACAGTAAGACAGAAAAGAGAAAGCTGAAAAATGAAAACAAAAGGACTAAACAGAAAATTTAAAGATGCAGACTTGAGTACTAGCATATCAATAATTGCACTAAGTGTAAATTGTCTATTACATGAATTAAAAGATAGAGATTGCCAGAGTAGACAAAAAAGCGACCTAACTTTTTGCTCTCTACAAGTAACTCGCTTCAAATATAATGATATCAGTAGGTTGAAAATAAAGGATAGAAAAATATATGCTATGTAAGCATTGATTTTTAAAAAGTGGGTATGGCAATATAATTTCAAGACAAAGTTGACTTTGGCAAAGGAAATTATTAGAGACAAAGAGAAATATTACATCATGTCAATCCACCAAGACTAGCAAACATAAGCATGTATGCACCAAATAATAGAACTATAAAATATGTGAAACAAAGACTGAAAAAAAATAGACAGATCCACTATTATAGCTGGATACTTCAATACCCATCTCTCCAAAATTAACAGAATTAGACAAAACATCAATAAAGATATAGAAAAACTCAATATCATCATCAATCAACAGAATCTAATCAACATTTATATATTTTTTTTAAAAAAACCTCTTACCTAACATCAGTGCCTTTGGGCCACACCTAGATGGACCATATTTTATCTCACCAAACAAACTTCAAATGATTTTTAAAAATCTGAAATCATACAGATTATGCTCTCTGACCACAATGAAAACAAACTAAAAATCATTAACTAAGAGATAACATAAAAATCTCCAAGCACTTTGAAACTAAATGACACACTTCTAAATAATCCATGGGTCAAAGGGAAAGCCTCAAGGATAATTTAAAAATACATTTAACTGATTAAAAAATTTTGCAATATATCAAAATATGTGGGATGCAGCCAAAACAGTGTTAAGAAAAATCTGTAGCCCATTAAGTGCTTACATTACTGTAACTCACCCAATATAAAATATATACACAGCCCTATAAAATAAATTAAATTTAGCAAAAATTTGAAGAAGAATTAGTACTTCTACACAATTTCTTCTAGAAAACAGAATAAAAGGGAACACTTCCCAACTAATTTTATGAAGCCAGTATTTCTATAATACTCTGAACAAAACAGTATCCAAAACAATCACAAATAAAATTCCACAACTACAGATCAAAATCTCTCACAAATATGAAGGCAAAAATTCTCAACAAAATATTAGCAAAAATAATTCAGAAATATATAAAAGGAATTAAACACTATGGTCAAGCAAGTTTCTCAATGGATATAAGGATGGTTAATACTTAAATGTCAGTGTAATTCATCATATCAGCCAACAAAAGATGAAAAATTACATGATCATATCAATTGATACATAAAAAGCGTAACAAACTACAACTTATTTATAAGAAAAACTTTCAGCAAACAAGAAATAGAAGGGTAAAGATCCACCTGCCTCAACTTGATAAAGGGCATTTACAAAAAAACCTATGGCTAACATTATACAAAATGGCAAAAGACTAAATGTCTTCCCCTTAAGATGAGGAAAACAGCAAGGATGTCTACTCTTTCCCCTGCTATTCAGCATAGTACCAGAAGCTCTAGTCAGCACACTAAAGCAAGGAATATATTATACATTGGAAATAATAAATACGAGGAATATACATTGGAAAGGAAGAAATAAAACTGTCTCTTCTCAAAGATGCCAAGACAGTCTTAAGTAGAAAATCCCAAGGTATCTATCAAAAAAACTCAAAGAACTAATAAGTGAGTTCAGCAATGCCACAGGATATAAGAGCAACACACAAAAGTCAACTGTATTTCTAAACATTAGCAATGAGCACATAGAAACAAAAATTTTAAATACAATAGTTTAAAAAGAAACACTTAGGTATAAATATAGCAATAGGACTTGTATGCTGAAAAGTATAAAATGCTAACAAAAGAAATCAAAGAAGACTTAAATGGGAAAACATGCCAGGTCTACAAATTGGAAAAGTCAACTTGGTAAAGATGTCAGTTTCCCCCAAACTAATATAAAATTTAACATGATTCTTATCAAAATTCTAAAAAGATTTTTTGTAGCTATATATGAGATTACTATAAAATTTACATGGACTAATAAAGAAACTAGAATAATTATTGCAATTTTGAAAAACAACAGTAATGTAAGAAGCATCAGTCTACCTGATTTCAAGACTTAGTATAGCTACAGTAATCAAGACTATGTGCTATTAGTGAAAGGGCAGACACACAGATCAATAGAACAGAACACAGAATTGAGAAACAGCCCAACACAAGTACAGCCAAGTGTCTTTTTGACACAGGTACAAAGGCAATTCAACAGAGGAAAAAAAAATATTTTCAACAAAAAGGGCTGAAGCAAATGGATATTCACAGGCAAAAAAAATGAACTTCAACCTAAACATCACACTTTATACAAAAATAACTCAAAAATAGGTCAAAGATTTAAATGTAAAATTTAAAAATATAGAACTTTTAGAAGAAAATACAGGAGAAAAATCTTTGTTATCAAGGACTTGTCAATGAGCCTAGACAAAAAAGCACTATGATATTCATAAAAGAAAAATAAATCAATAGAATAAATTTTATCTTAGATAAAGAGCACTGTGGTATTCATAAAAGAAAAATAAATCAATAGAATAAATTTTAAAGACCCTGTTGAGAGAATGAAGACAACCTACAAGACAAGAGACAATATTTGTAAACCAAATCAAATAAAGGCAGAATCCATTAAAATGCTCAAAACTCACCAGTAAAACAAACAAAATAAACAAAACATATACAATCCAAATTTTAAAAATGGGCAAAAGGCATGAAGAGATAGTTCACAAAAAATGTAGAGGGCAAATAAGCACATGAAAAGATGTTTAATATCATTAGTTACTACGGAAACACAAATTAAGACCATAATGAACTATCACTACCCATTGATCATAATGGCTAAAATAAAAAAAAAAACACCAAATGCTTGAGAGTACTGAGACACTGGATCACCCATACGTTGCTGGTGGAAATAATTTGGCAGTTTCTTATAACACTAAATGTACACTTGCCATATTATGCAACAACTATATGGTCAAGTAGTATTTGTCCCAGGGAAATGAAAACTTATCTGTGCACAAAAACCTACACATGATGTTTCATAACAGCTTTATTTGCATAATCAAAACCTGAAAATAACCAAAATGCTGCTCAACAGGTGAATGAGTAAACAAACTGGTATATCCATACCAAGGAATACTACTCACCATCAAAAAAGGGCAAACTATTGATACACAACAACCTAGATGGATTTCAAGGATATTATAATGAGTAAAAAACAAACAAACAAAAAAGTCAAGTTTAAGAGGTCATGTGCTGTATGATATCATTTGTATGATATTTTTGAAATAACAAAATTATGAACATGGAAAACAGATTAATGGTTGCCGGGGTTGAGGATGGTGGACGGTGGGTAAGGAGGAGGATGTGTATGCATGAGTGAGACATTTGTAATGATCTGTAGTAATATAAATCTTGATTGTGGTGATGGTTACAGGAATCTATACATGTGAGAAGACGATATAAAACTACATGCACATTGTACCAATGGCAAATTCATGGTTTTGATTTTGTACCATAATTATGTATATAACCATTAGGGGAAACGGAGAAGGATACAAAGGATCTCTCCATACAATCTTTGTAACTTTCTGTATATCTAGAGTTATTTCAAAACAAAAATTAAAAGATAACAAAACATCAATTCAATTCAGAAACTATTTTGATATTCAGTTTTGTTCTTGTTCAAAGCACCTAGGAAATATAAAAAACATCATTTTACTTCTGGTATTAAGTGGCTCCTCTGTATATTAAAATAAGTGGAAAATAATATAAAACAGCAAAAAGGCACCAAACAGAGACTTTCAGGATAAAACCTGTATTTCTGCATAGTGGCATAGGACTTGAGAATACCAGTTTTAAAACCCCAACCACACTTTATGAAATTTAATTTATGAATTAATTTATGAGATTATGAATTTATAAAGTAATAATGAAAGTTATATATAGATATTAATGCTCAAAATCAATAACATTATTAAGTGTTAAACAATTCTTAATTCTTGGCAAAAGATTTGTAGGGCAAATTTTCCTCCAAATATTCTTCAAATTCATTTATGATATTTTGCTGATTTTAAGTCACAAATTTTTCACATTTAACATATCTGAAATTGACGGGAATCTTATCATTTTGGTTGGGTAGCAGTCATGACATATTTGTCATTGCTTGTATATTAAATTGGAAGATTAGATACAAGCATCTTAGAAGAAAACCCAGGAGATAATATAACCAACATTGGGTTTAAGAAATGATGTATCACCAATGCTTAAAAAACAGAATGAGGGCTTCCAGGCAAGATGGTGATGGAACAGGTTGGACTGTGAGAGTCCCCACAAAAGCAAGCGTCCATAAAGACTCTCTGTGTGAGTGGGTGTGTGCCGGGTGGGTGAGTGAAAGTCCCTCTGAGGGGAGACTCAGATTCATGTACCCGGGGCTTTCCAGAGTTGATTGCAACCCACCACCGCCCTGAGATGGGGGACCCAGTTGTGTAGGATCATCTACCATTCTCTGGGCTCTCCTGAGAGGATAGTTGTTCAAGGCCCACTTATGAGTGAGAACATGTGATACTCGGTTCTTTGTTTCTGTGATAAATCACTCAGTATTATAGCCTCTAAGTCCATTCAAGTTGCTGCGAAGTTCATAATTTTGTCCTTCTTTATGGCTACATAATATTCCATTGTGTATATGTACCACTTTTTAAAAATCCAGTCCTCTTTCAATGAACAACAAGGTTGGTTCCATGTTTTTGCTATTGTGAATAATGCAGCAATTAACATGTGTGTGCAGGTATCTTCTTCATAGAGTGATTTGAGTTCCTCTGGGTATATTCCTAGTAGGGTGATTGCAGGGTTATATGGGAGGTTGATTTTTAGATATTTTAGGAATCACCACACTGTTTTCCACAGAGAGAGCAGGGAGACAGCCCACAGACTGGGAAAAAATATTTGCCAACTGTATGTCTGACAAAGGCCTAACATCGAGGATCTACAAGGAACTCAAACGTGCTGAAAACAAAACAACCAAACAGCCCCATTAGTAAGTGGGCAAAATATATGAATAGATACTTCTCAGAAGACATACGAGCAGCCAACAGAAACATGAAAAATGCTCAGCCTCACTAGTCATCAAAGAAAGGCAAATTAAAACCACACTGAGATACCACCTAACTACAGTCAGGATGGTCATCATCAACAACTCAAAAAACAACAGATGCTGGATAGGACGCGGCAAGAAGGGAACACTTCTATACTGTTGATGGAAGTGTAAACTAGTACAGCCTCTGTGGAAAACAGTGTGGTGATTCCTAAAATATCTAAAAATCAACCTCCCATATAATCCCCTATTGGGAATATACCCAGAGGAACTCAAATCACTTTATGAAAAAGATGCCTGCACATGCATGTTTATTGCAGCATTATTCGCAATAGCAAAAACAAGGAAACAACCGTGCTGCCCATCGAGAGGACTAGTTTAAAAAAAAAAAAAGTGGTACATATACACGATGGAATATTACACAGCCATAAAGAAAGACAAAATTATGAATTTCGCAGCCACTTGGATGAACTCAGAGGCTATAATACTGAGTGATTTATCACAGAAGCAAAGAACCGAGTATCACATGCTCTCACTCATAAGCGAACCTTGAACAAAGATCATAATACTATAAGAAAGGGATTGGCAATAATGTGAAACTGCCAGGGGAGGGCAAGGTGTGAGTGACAGTAGTGGGAAACTGCTGGGGGATGGCGGGGTACACTTCATCAACAAGGGTACCTGTATAATGAGCATTTATATACCTAACTCTGAATTGTACTCCACATATTTAAAATATTTATTAAAAAAGAATGATATTATATAAACAAAACATGGACAGAGAGGCTCTGAGTTGGAGTCAACCAACAGTTAGACTTTGGAGGCTTACACCTGTAATCCCAGCACTCTGGAAGGCTGAGGCAGGAGAACTACTTGAGCCGAGGAATCCGAGACCAGCCTCGCTAACATATTGAGACCTTTTATCTCCAGAAAAAAGAAAAAAATAGTCAGGTGTGGTGGTGCATGCCTGTAGTCCCAGCTATTCGGGAGACTGAGGTAGAAGGAACATGTAAACCCAAAGTTCAAGGCTGTGGTGAACAAAGATCATGCCATTGCACTCCAGTGTGGGTGAGAAAGTGAGACCCTGACTCAAATTTTAAAAAAAGAAAGAAAAAAAAGTTACACTTTGAATGTCAAGTTTTAGAAGTACCTCAGCTGATTAATTTTGCTTATATTTCTATGTATGTATAAGGTGTTACATGAATTTTTTAAAAAGAGTCTCTTTGTATAAGTATAAAAAATTCCAAGTGAAAAAAAAGATGCCAAAGTTGGCATTTTTTTCTTTCTTAGTAGTACATAAAATGTGTATTTTATAAGACTGCATCTCAACTACAATGAAACACCTCCCTGCCCAAAACACAACCCATTTTCAAAACTACTCTCTTATTCTTTCTTTTAATGTCTTCCATTAAAGTTTCATGTAAATAACTGAATCAACGAAGGTAAAAGAATCAAGTCTAAGAATCAAGGTTTTGATATAAAGTAATGGCTAAAAAGCACACACCACTTGATAGAAGTAGAATATTAAACTAAAGCTGGGCTCTGATTGATCTGGACTTTGATTTCAACAGGTTCTCCAGTGATATTAGTTTGGTTATTGATGTTTCAAAATACAGCATGATTCCTGGCCTATTCTAGCTAGTCACTATGTATCAAAGATGCTAAGTATATGCTAGGCAATGAATTAGACACTAGAGATGACAAGGAGAATAAAAGGCAGACGTGGACCCTGCTTTTCTAGTGTTCAGTGTCTAGGGAGGAAGACTGATGATAAAGAAGTTACACAAATAAATAACTATAAATTATCATCAGTACTGTGAAAAAACAACTGGGAAACAAAACTAAAAATGAACAATAAGGAGCATTCAATTTCAGATAATAACAATGGTAACACAGAACACTTATGTAGTGCTTACTATGTGCCAGGCTCTATACCACATACATTCATTAAATCTTCAAAATAATCTGTATAAAGCAGATACTATTATTACCCTTACATTAGAGACAGAGAAAACGAGGCTTTGATCATTTAAGTAATCTGCCTAAGGTCACATAGCTAGTAAGTTGGGAGCAGGGACGTGAACTCAGACAGTCTGGCTCCTCAGCCCTTGCTCTCATTTGTTAAAATAAAAGGAAAGCCCTTCTGGAAAGATGTCATTTGAGACCTGAAAGATGAGAAGATAAGGGGTTGGAGGGAAGAATCACATATAAAGTACTGAAGAGGGAAAGCAGTCCTTCAATTTTAGGAAATTAAAGGTGGCTGCTGTCTGGGAGCAAGAGTGTCAGGAGACAGGGCGGCCAAAGGGAGAGGCGCCACCTCCCACAGGATCTGATGGTTCTGATGGGACATGAGAGCTGGGAAGTTATTAGAAGTATAACAGGGACTGCTGACTGATGCTTTAAACTGGACAGTGAGCAGCGCCTGGTGGCTCAGCCTGTAATCCTGTGCCTTGGGAGGCTGAGGTGAGTGGACTGCCTGAGCCCGCGGGTTCGAGACCCACCTGGGCAACTTGGCGAGACCTCATCTCAACAATAAATTAAAAATTAGCCAGGCGTGGTAGCGCATGCCTGTAGTTCCAGCTACTGGAAGGCTGAGGCGGAAGGATCGCCAGAGCCCGGCAGGTCGAGGCTGCAGTAGCCGGGAGTGGTCACTGCACTCCAGTCTGGGCGACAGAGTGAGACTCCAACTCAAAAAAAAAAAAACAACAAAACTGGACAATGACATGATCTGCTTTAAAAAAAATATTTTTCTAGCCAATATATAATGAATTGAAAGAAGGTAAGAGAAGTAGACTCAAGTCATTCTTTTATTCAACAAATATTCGAAAGTTTATGGAGTAACAATTATTGTGGCAGACACTATTCTAGATACCAGGGATACAGCTAAAGACAGTACGGACAAGGTCTTCTGCTCTGGAGTACACTTTAGAGTGGTGAACACACACTATCCTCCCCCTCCAACATTTGACAATTTCTTCCACTCTGATAAATATTTTCTATTAGCATACAAATTTTAGTATCTCCTATCTTTAAACAAACATCAAACAAAAATCTATCCTTTAACTTTTTATTTCCCTCTAGTCACCATCCCATTTTGCTACTCCCAAACCCAGAAAAATGTCTAAAGAACAACTCTGTGGTACCATCGCCTCCAGTTAACATCTCAACTCACTATATTCAAGTTTCTCTTCTTTACCCTACTATGACTGCTCTTGTTAATGTCACCACGCTACCATCTTTAAGGTAAATGCTCACTTCTCCCTCCCTCATCTTATTTAAGCTTTCTGGAATACTGACACTGATCATTAGGACTCCTTCTAAAAATACTCTTGGTTTCTGTGGCAAAACTCTTCAGGTTTTCTACCTTGCTGGCCTCTCCTTCTCAGTCTAATTAGAAGACGATATTGTATAGGGATGATAAAGGGCATGAATTTCTAGAGCTAGCTCTGAAGAGAAGTTGTGTTTGGGATATGGAAGACAGACATTGGAAGACTCACCTTTCTCATGCAGACTAGAAAACTAATCAGTATTTCACATGAGAAATGATGGTGGCTTAAACTAGAGTGCTAACCATGGAGATAAAGGGAAATAATGGACTTAGTGCTATTTTAGAAACAAGACCAAAAGGACTTTGGGATGGACTGGATATGGAGACCGAGGGAAAAGGAGAAACATGGTTTCTTCCATGAGAAACTGGTAGAATTATGGAGCTATTCAATAAAGTTTTGAGGGGGCAAAAAAGGTTTGAGATAGAATAAAGTTTATGATCCAATAAAAACTAGTGAACATGACCTAAAAATCACCTAGAAGATGATCTCATTTGATGCCTTTCCATTGAAATTACTACCTGGAAGAAGTTATGTGATTCACCCAGCCACACAGACAACTGGTGATACAGCTGGAAACAGAACACAAGTCTCCTAGAATCCTGCTGAGAGGCCACAGATCAGCATCTGGAAAGATGACCATAACTCACAAACTAGCTGAGCCTCTAGTACTTTAGACCTCTTCTTCCTCTGGCCAACACAATAAAAAAATTTTAATAGTATTTTGGGATATTGAATATACAGTTAAGCAAATTATGAACTACATGTTTACATTTCCTTTTTAAAAAGTGAGAGAGAGGCACAAAGAATATAAAAATCAGTGTTACTCCTGAGAATAAAACCTATTGTAAAAGCCAATTAATAACATGTACTCATGTTGTAAAAGTTAAGGTAGACATAAAATTCTCTCAAGTAATTTACATTCTCATTTGCAAGATAACACATGTGCAAATCATTCAGGACAATAGGAGAGATATCATAAGGCAGGACTAGAATAACTACCAAATGAATTATAGAAACAATACTATTTTGAAAAAAGGTACCCTGGAGTAGGTCTTAAGAGAAGGTAAGGCTTGAAGTTAAACCTTGTCAGCCCTTGAGGGATGACAAGGTTTTAAAAAGTAAATAGAGAAGCTAATTAAATCAAACAGACCTATGAAGTGTGTTCTCTAAGGTTCTAGGCTTGGGGCTTGTGGTAGAAAGTGGGGGAGCATTAGCTATTTTTTTTTTTTTGAGTTGGAGTCTCACTCTGTCGCCCAGACTGGAGTGCAGTGGCCGCTCCCGACCACTGCAACCTCGACCTGCTGGGCTCCGGCGATCCCTCCGCCTCAGCCGTCTGAGTAGCCGGAATTACAAGAACGTGCTACCATGCCCGGCTGATTTTTTGATTTATTGTAGAGATGAGGTCTTGCCAAGTTGCCCAGGCGTGTCTCGAACCCGCGGGATCAGGCAATCCACTCACCTCAGCCTCCCAAAGACCAGGCTGAGCCACCGAGCCCGGCTAGAATTAGCTATTTTAAACTAGGTGGGCAGAGAGAGTCTCTTTGGTGTGAGATTTGAGCTTGAATGATACAGAGGAATGAGGAATGCATTGATGGGAGGAGAGAGGAAGAACATTCTAGCCAGAAAGAACTAGTACAAATGACTCCATTACTTGCCTGTATATTAGGCTCCATAGGTGTAAAACATAGAGATCTTGTTCAACGGTAAAAGATCGGAATATAAATTTCTAAACCTAAATTTAAATAATTCCACAAACTTCTTTCTCAGCCGTTTCTCCATCAGTAATTACTGCCCAGAAGAACATGCAAGATAATGCACTTGGAAGTGTTTAGAAAGAGAAAAAATATCATAGTTATAACAATCAGTTCAAATAGGAAAGACGTTCTAATATGATACTTACATACATAACGTTAAACATGGAAAACTGAGTTATGATCACTGTTAATATTAGTAGAGTACCTTTTTACCTTACCGATCTTTACATTTTTTCTTACTGTTGCTTTTTATGTATACACTTCATCTGCCTTGCCAGATTGTAAGCTCCCTGTAGGTTGTAAGCAGCAGATCTTAAAGGTGGCATCTGACGCAGGCTTTTAGTAAATACTAGCTAAATTGACACATTAAGCCAGTAATTCATTCCACTGTCCTTTGAGGTTTTGTATGTGTGTGTGTGTGTGTGTGTGTTCAAAATCCCATCTACTCGCAAAGGATTAGAGGGGGCTTATGACATCACGAAAAGTTAATGGGAAAAAAATGCAGATTAAAAACAGAACAGAACCCATCTTAAAAAGGATAGCAGTGATGGACAAGGAGCCGTGTTAATTACTACTACGAGCTTTGGCTGCTATTCTTCCCTGCAGCAGGGAAAGTTAGAAGGGAATAGGCTGAATCCCCACAGCAGGGCACTTGAATCGACCACCAAGTTAGGCATCCACAGTCATCTGCAGAGACCAACTTCTCTCCGGACCGAAAGCAGAAGACTTTGATCGAGCAGGCGCTTTCAGAAAGGGGCAACAGCCGTCGGCACGGCACAACTATGGAAACAGACATGCACCCTATAGGACCCTTCACAGAGTCAGAGAAAATGCATCACCGAGCAGAGGCACAGAGTCCATCTGAAGGGCCGCAGAAGTGACACACTCGGTTCCGCTGCCGTCCGAGCAAGGACCTCGGCTATGATGCCACCACGGATGCCTCAACAAGAGCATCCTGCGAGGTTCGCTCCCTAGTGCTCTAGCCCCGGCTTGGCAATCGCACAGCACCTGGATCGCTTCTTCTCCGCAACAGCCGGGCAGCATTGGCCCAGCTGATCGCTGGCAACCTCGGACGGGGTCGACGGCCCGCGCCGGGGGCAGGGTCTTCGCTCGGCCCTCGGACGGAGGGGTTCGGGGTAGGCGGCTGCCAAGCGCAGGCGATGTCCCGTATAAGGGTGGGTCTCTGGCCGGCGGGGCTGGGGTGTAGGGAGGGAGGCAACTCGGGGCTGCCGCCTTGCACAACTCCAGGGGGGCACCACGGCCGACAACCCCTGCCCCCCAGCCGCGGTCACCTCTCCTGCACCCGGACACGAAGGAGCGGGAGAAGCAGCTGGGAAGGCCAAGGAAAGCCCCTGCGCTGGGGATCCCAGGGGGCCAACCCCGGTCCCCGGGAATAAGGCGCTACCATCCCACTCCTCGCTCAGACCCCGGAGCTCACCCACCTGCCACGGCAGTCTCCGAAGTCTCCACCCCGGTCTCCCTGCCTCCAGAGGACTGGTTGCGATTGGCTTGCGCCGCTGTCTTGTTAACTCTCCCCGAAGCGTGAGTGGCGCAACTGTCGGGCTCCCGGCCTTGGTCCCGCCCTCCGCTCGCCGCCGAGGCCACGCCCCGTGTGACGTCACACAATGCCGCAGAGCGCCGAGGCGGGTCTCCGTCTCCGCCCCCAGCCGCTTTCTCCGAGAGGGCGGCCGCGTTGGGGACTGGGCTGCGAGGAGGGCCCCCGCCGGGGCGGGGCGCGCGACGAGCCCGGTGACGTCACAGCGCCCCGCCCCGTGCGCACAGACGCCGGGAAGAAGGGGGTGTGGCCACGCCAGCGTCCGCGCGCCATCGGGCCCGAAGTGGCGGCGAGGTCCGTCTTCCTTGTGCATGGTTTTCCCCGCCAAGCGGCTGTGCTTGGTGCCATCCATGGAGGGCGTGCGCTGGGCCTTTTCCTGCGGCACTTGGCTGCCCAGCCGGGCCGAGTGGCTGCTGGCGGTGCGATCGATCCAGCCCGAGGAGAAGGAGCGCATCGGCCAGTTCGTCTTTGCCCGCGACGCGAAGGCAGCCATGGTACTGCGGGTCTCTCGGGGCTTGGAGCCGCGGAGGCGGAGGTTGGGGGAGACGGGCCGGGCTGCGGGGACCCCCACCCACCCTGCGCCCTGGTGTGGACCCCCGCGCTCGGAAGCGCGGTGCCCGGCCCCGGGCGCGCGCGCGCGCGCGCGCGAGCGAGCGAGCGGCGGGCATCGCCCTTCCCGTCGTGCGCGCGGCCTGGCCTGCCTCCGCGGTCTTTGTAGCCGCCGCGGAGGCCTCGGTCGCCCGGAAGACGAGCCCCTTCCCCCTGTGGTTGCAGACAGACCCGACTCAACCACAGGATCGGTGCGGGGACGGCCTGCGAGATGGGTGTTTCTTTTTTATTTGGGGGAGGTCTTGAGTGTTTTCATTTTTAAATGTCATCAGTTGTATGATTCTTCTTTGGCTGGGATTCGAAGCCCCTGCTTAGTCGGCCTGTTAACGAATCTCACCACCCTCCGAGGGCACCCGCACGTGGTAGGGCCCGAGGAAATATGGACAGTAGGGCTTGGGTTCTGTGGGACCGAAGCCAGGGACACGAGTCCAAGGAGGATACGGGTCCCGGACATGCCTCCCAGACTAGATAGCTTGGGGGAAACAGTATTTTCAATGGATTTATTTCGGTTCGTTTTTTTTCTTTTAAGCAGCAGATGGAAAATTGGATCTCAAAACATCTCTACCGTGTAGTGCAGTTTGAAACAATCTCTAGTTAACATCGCTTCAAAGACAGTCGTGTTCTGAAAATGTTGCATATTGAAACACCTTTCTATTTGGAATGTGAGCCAGTTGGTAATTTTTGTAAGGCATATTGGCGAAAAATTTTTACACTTTTGTAGTTAATATGGAATTGTTTTAGAGAGTTGGTTTTAGAATTGAAGGAGAAATAAACCCTGAAATGTAATTTTTTGACTGTTATATATTTTGCCCATTTATATTGCTGGGATTTTTTGGTGTGTTTTTAGTAATTTTTTTTATTAATGGAGGGTGGGAGAGAGCAGAACAAGACCGGTCATTATTTACTGATTGTTGATGCTGAGTGATCAATATATAGGATCTAGAATACACATTACACAGATGTGGGTACATTAGGGCCGCTCACCGCGGACTTATATTACATTAAATGTAGAGCTAGCCTAAAATATCCAGTAATAAGAGTATATAGTCCATACGCTTGTACCTCAATACTGTGAAATATTATGCTACAGTTAAAAGTGCACCAGCCCAATAGGTCCAGACATGAAATAATTCCCAATACTTGCTAATTTAAAAACTTGTATGTGGTGGAATACTACATAAATATAATCTCCTGCGTATGTTTATATAGTTAACAAAAACATGGGCAAATAACATGTATTTAAACTTAACATTGGTTTCAGGTTAAGGAGAGGGAGTTGCTAAAGCGGGCTTTAACCTTCTATCTACTTAAAAATTGCTTGAGCCGGGCTCGGTGGCTCAGCCTGTAATCCCGCGCCTTTGGGAGGCTGAGGTGAGTGGATTGCCTGAGTCCGTGGGTTCGAGACCCGCCTGGGCAGCGAGACCTCATCTCTACAATAAATCAAAAAATCAGCCGGGCGTGGTAGCGCATGCCTGTAATTCCAGCTACTCGGAAGGCTGAGGCGGAAGGATCGCCGGACCCCAGCAGGCGAGGCTGCGGTGGCCGGGAGCGGCCATTGCACTCCAGTCTGGGCGACAGAGTGAGACTCCAACTCAAAAAAAAAAAAAAAAAATTGCTTGAATCTTAATACAGCATATTTAGTACTTATGTATTTTCTAAAACTTTAAAAACAAAATGTTAGAAACACAAAAATATATTGTGTATAGTACAGGCCACGTGCCTGTGCCTGTATCTTCAGTAGACATCCATACATACCAAATGTTTCATGTATTTAACAGGCTGGTCGTCTGATGATAAGGAAATTAGTTGCAGAGAAACTGAATATCCCTTGGAATAATATTCGTTTGCAAAGAACTGCGAAAGGAAAACCAGTTCTTGCAAAGGACTCGTTGAATCCTTACCCCAATTTCAACTTCAACATCTCTCATCAAGGGGACTATGCGGTGCTTGCTGCTGAACCTGAGCTCCAAGTTGGAATTGATATAATGAAGACTAGTTTTCCAGGTAATAGTACATTTTGGGAGTACGGAACTTGTGTTTTGATGTCACAGTTCTTATCCATTACATGATCTCAGGTCAGGAGATGAATTACAGATCTTTAAGTTTAGGGGAAATGTGCCCAACACTCGATGTATCTGAGAGAGCATATATCTGAAAATGGTGTATTTCCTTGACTATTAACTAATTTATGCATAGGTAATAGATTCCCCATTACGAGGAGCTCATATAATGCTTTGCCTAGAGATAAAGTGGAATATAAAGATTTTCTTCTTGAATTATACCTCAGCTTGTTTCACTGAAGTACTAACCACAGTTTGTCAATTAATTGTTGGTTTGTTTACAAAAAATCGCCGTGCTAAAATAAATTACATTGTAGTCCTTGGGTAGAGATAACATGTACAGTTGACCCTTGAACTACTGAGTTTGAACTGCTGAGTCTGCTTATGCAGGGTTTTTTCAGTAAAAACAGTCTGCCCTCCAATTCCATGGGTTCTGCATATGCAGTCAAACACAGATTGAAGTATAGAATTTGTGAGATTTGAAACCTGAGCATATGACTTTTTATACCTACGAGTTCTACAGGGCAGATTGTGAGATTTACACATGTGTGGATTTTTGTATCTGGGTGGGATTGGGGGGTGTCCTGGAGCTAGTCTCCCATGAATGGATACCAGGGCATAAATATCTAAATACACTATTTTTTAAAAGTGAATCTATATATGTAAAAATGAAGCGCAAGCATTATTAAAATATTTAAGTTACTTATATATTGCCTTAGAAATTTGTTGGTGGTGGCTTTCGGAAGTGCTAATGTTTATTATAGGGTTGAATATACCAGGCAGTTCTAATGCTTACGTACTAAATACAGATTATCTTAACTAAACTTACCATTACTAATATTTAGTGAACATGTAGCTATGTGCCACAGCATTCTACATAGTGCTTTATGTGTATTTGCTAATTTAATTCTCTCAATCACCTTATGGTGAATATGTTATTATTTTTATCAGAAGATAAGTAGGAGGCTAGGAAAAAGACTCTTCCTAAGGGAACCCTCAGCATCCTAATTTCATAATACAATTGTCTAATCTCCATACTGCCCTCACCACAGGATCTTTGGACATCTGGTTCTCTCAGTCTGGAAGGCTTGTATTTAATTTTATCCCTACCCTAATTTCCGCATAGATAACTCTTATTTACTGGTTAGATTTCACCTTAACCTTACTTTAAGGCCGCTTTTGTGAACCTGCAGTCCTGCCTAGGTTCTTTTCTTGTAGCCTCTCATAAAATGTACTTTATTCCTGTGGCATATCGCCATTTATGATTATTCATCAGGATGATTGTTTTCCCCCATACTTGAGCAGAACCATGTTAGGCTGCATCAGAGTTTGACCACTTTCACACCTCTTAGCACCTCGTCTAGTACATAATAGTAGATGTTTGTCAAGTGAATAAATGTTGGTCAAGTGAATGAATAAATACTGCACTGCTATAGTGTCGACTTCAGAGTGTGGCGGTGAATCTCTGCCCTTTTGCTTTTGTTGTCCTTATCCTACATTTTCCCACCAGCTTCTTTCTGCTCATAAACTTTTTATTCTCATCAAACTCTGTTCTCAGGTTAGCTCAGAACAAGGCTTTACTAGTAATTTTAGAAGCAATACAACGGGTTTTTTACCTGACTCCATGGAAAGGTTTCAAGGCGTCTTCTTTTAACCTCCAGAAATGGTTTGCCATGTGTTGTATGAATGTGCACATGAGCATTTTTCTCAGGAAAGGATCTGGTATTCCACAGGCTCATGAATGGCTTATTCTAAAGGAACCATCGCCACAGAGGATTCAGAGTGAGCATGGAAATGGGTCCATGTTTTTATTGCTCTGCTGGCCTTACGTGAACTTTTTCTAAAATCGGAAATTCATGGAAAGGCCTTCATTTCCTAGTATGCAGGCAGCACAACTACACATTAATGACTGGCCCAGGGAGTTTGTGTCTGCTTGGAAATGGTGCCTATGAGAAATAGGCTTTATTACCAGCTGGCTTGATGGGCATTGTTGGTTTTTGGTCAGTACTGGATAAACAAGTAATTACTAATTGAAGCTTTTAATAAATGGGGGAAAGATAATTGAGCAAAACTTGAAGATTTAGTTTCCTATTGCATTTTATTAGTCCTTTCCCCACCCCCAGCATCCTGATTGATCTTAATCACAATTTCTAGTACTTTTCCTTTGTTTCATTATCAAAAGGCTGTTGCTATGTGTAGTGACATATAGAAGGAGGGATATATTCCAGTTGTCACTAGTGTTACCATATCATGAATTTCTGAAGTATAAAGGACACAGCAGGATATGTTAGTGAGGGTGGGAAGTAGATACTTGTTTGCTTTATTGGGGATGCATCTGAATTGCTCTGCTTAGCGGAATAAATGAGGAGAATGAGCAAGCAATGTTCCTTAGAGCCTTGCTAAGTCATAGGCCAAATTCAGGAAAGCAGCAGGGGAGGTACTGTGCTTTGGACTGCGTTAACTAGATTGTCAGTTCTCAAGAAGAATTGGCTCTTAAGGGCATCGTTCGTGTTTTGAAAGAGTAGATACCGTGAATCCCATCTTGTGTTGGCAGGTAGCGGCATGTAGGAACTTGGGGAGACTTTTTCCTTCTTGCTGCGGTAACCATTTCTGTCATGGGCAGCTCATTTCCTTTTTCTCTCCCAGTTGTCCTATTGCTGTGGCAGCAGGAGAGAAGGGACCTAGTCTAGCCTGCCAGGGCGGTACATTGCTCATCCTGGGAAGGATGGTGTTTTCCTGATCATCAGAATAATCTACAACGCTGGAGTGGGAAAGTTGAGTTGGTTTTTTTCCTTGTTTTCTGGGTTTTTTTTAGCCACCATTAAAGGCATTTGCAAGTAGTACTATAAGTATAAAGAAAGGATAATTTTTGAATTGTTCAGTTTGTGATCATATTTACAACATAAAGCAACATAAGATAGGCAAAATATAGTATAAAAATTATTATTTAAATTTGGAAAAAGACCAGACTTTTTCCCCCATGGTTTCACATTTTTGCCTTTACATTCTTATTATAAACTTTCCTGGATATTAATTGGCAGGACAAAGGAGCTAAAAAATACTTTGGGATACAGAACTAATATTAATTAATTTCACTATTTCATGGAATTGCCTTCTAGGACAGCTGTTACACAGCAAGCACAAATTAAATATTGGTATTACAGTAGCTGTTCCCATTGTTGGTTCTCACTGCATGTAAAAAAACCCTTAACATATTCTCATTACTTGTCTATTCTCGTACCTCTCCATCTCTAGCTGCTCTTTGCGCACTGCTTTCCTTTTTCGTCTTTTGTTTATTTATTTCTTTATTTTAAAGATGCGGGGTACAGTTCAGGGTTAGGTACATAAGTGGTTATCATACAGGTGCAGTATGGGCACCCTTATTGATCAACATGCCCCCCTCTGTAGTGTCCCCCTACTGCCAATCCCTTTCTTACAGTATTATAATAACGTTCAGGGTCTGCTCACTGTTTTCTGTTTACACTGGTCTTTTATTGCCTTGAATGTGGGAAGCTTATTTCTTTTCAAGGTCATTGCATCTCTCTGTCTGTCTTCCCACACTTCTTTCTCTTAACTCCCTGAGACTTGAAGGATGAGAAGTAGCCATTACCTCCTTGGAGAAGACTTTTCTGGCCATCTGATCTTCTCCTTCATGGCCCTTCTCATTTGCATTATGACTTAATTATTTGATTATTGATAACCTGTTCTGTCTCATTAGGTGAGTTCAGGAACCATGCTTGTTTTGTCTCTTTTGCCACAGCATACCTATTGTACCTAGCAGAGAGTCAGCACATGGCAGATGCTCAATAAATATTAGTTGAATGTATGGATAATAGAAAGGAATTGAGGGAACCGTTCTCCTTAGTTCTTCTTAAAATATTCCTTCAATTCGTTGAAAACTTTTTTAAAAGTAAGTATGCAACCACAAGAAAAGATATATATTTCTGTCAGATTCTAGTTTGACTGTAAACTATTCTCATCATTGTGTTGTGATTTTAAAAAAGTTCTTCCTTGGATTCTTTTCCTCACCCCTCCATTTATCTCTGACTTTTGCTTTTCTCCACTACGTCCCTTCACATTCTCTGTTCAGCTTTGTTGCTGCAGCAGTCGAGCCTGCTGTCGTTCCTGTCTAGGCAGCCTGCATTCTTCTAGATGTGTATTTTGCAGGATGCGTTTGGTTAATGCAGTTATTTTGGTGCACATCACTTGGTATTCTGATTCCTTACTCAAAAACCTTGTCTTCACTCTCAGGGAGTTTCCCCTTCTCCCATTTGCAGGTGGGTCTTTTCCACTGTCTGTAGGATTTGGGAGTGAGACTAGTATTTATCGAGCAACTTCTATGAATGTGATACGGTGCTATTCATCTTCGGGCTAAGGTATAAGTTCTATTATTATTTTATGTAAAAGGTTAAGACACTTACCAAAGGTGACATAACCAAACAGTAGAAGCTCATATATTTAACCAGTGTTCTCTACAGTATATGACCTCCCAATATGAGATCTTATTGATTCCTGTTTAAAAATTCACAAATATGAAATTTGTGAAAAATTTTGTGAAACTGGGTTAAATAAATTTAAAGTTATTATGGAAGAACTAATGAGGAGGAATATGAAGAATATAGTTAGAAGCTCCTGGCCTTACCATTTTTTAAAACTTGTATTGAGCATTGTAAATAAGAGTGTGGTAATAGCAAAAGAATAGGCAACTCAAAGAACTAAGAGATAAACTCCATGTATCTGTGAAGTCCTTCAATTCAATGGATAAAAGATTAGTTTATGTATTAAATGGCACTGATGGAATTGACTGGCCATTTGGATGTAAAACATACTAATGACACAAATTCTAGAGGAATTAAAGGTTTAAATGTAAAAATATTATAATCTAGAACAAAATATAGGCAAGTATGAGGTAGGGTTGCAGTAAATCTTTGCAGACAGTCTTTTTATCACTTTAATTATTTTCAGTCAAGACAATTCAGAATTTATTGAGGAAAAGATATTTAGCTAAATTTTAAAAATGTATATGGTAAAATATAACCAAATACAAAAGATAAATAATAAAATGGAAAAAAATTATTGTAACAAATTTGTCAGTATCTATAATAAGAGCTTCTGATAATTGATTAAAAAATATTAATAGGCAGCTTACAGAGGAACACATTCAAGTAGACAATAAGGAATTACTCTAGTGATTAGAGTAGTGCAAGTTAAAATAGCAATGAGATGTCCCTCAGCTTTGCAAAAAATCGGAGAAGTCTCTTGGTACCTGTGAGGGTGCTGGACCAATCATGCATGGATGGAAGGAATATAAATTGCTGCAGGCTTTTTTGGAAAATAATGTTAAAATTGAAAATATATAAGAACAAAACCTGAATGCTAATAATAGAAACTAGTTAAATAAATTATGGTACATACATATAAACTATTATTAGCTGCAATAAAAGAATGAGGTTTATATGAACCTGAAGGGACTTACTATACATGTACCTACTGTTAATTAAGACAGTCACATTGTAGGAATATATATATAGCAGCGTCTTGTTTTTTAAAACAAATGTCTCTCAATCCATTAAAAACAAACCAACTATAATATAAAACAATTTTTGTATTACTCAATGAACACCAGAAATATTAGAAAATACTAACTTTAAGTTAGAAGAGGAAACTTAAAAAGCCAAGACTTAGAAGAAACATTATTTTCTCTGAAAGAAAAATTCTCCGTGAACCTTTTTTTAATTTGAAAAGAAAATTGTTCTAATTACTAAATTTGACTAAAAAAAAAAAAAAATCACAGCCCTCCTCCTGCAAAATCCTTCATCTTCCTTTCTGTCAAAAGCCAGTAGTAAAAGAATCTATGTGTATTTTCACCCATTAAAAATGGGTGAGGTTATATCTATTTCACTACAATAGGAGAAGAAATAGTGTATAAAATAATATCAGAATTAACCTTTAACATTCAGACATCTTGCAAATCACCTGTCAGCAACTCAACTTCACTTTTTTATGGAGCTAATTATTTTATTGTAATGATATTTGGCTTATAATGGAATTTTGGACATTGAGGGACTTATCTATGACAAAATCAAAATTTTATATCTTACATTTTTCAAACATGTGGTAATGTGTGAAACATTCACCGACACGCATTGCAGGTTCATTGATACATGTTGTTCAATAGCAATGTCTTTGATCTCTTCTACCTGGTGTTTTCCTTGTCAAGCAGACAACACGGTCTTGTTTTCTTCCTCCCACATTCATAACATGTAATATATTGACCAGCTTGTTGCTCGAAAACAATGTGTAAGGATGTACTCATGATTCCTGAAAAACACTTCTCCACTGATCGATCAGAAGCCTGATAAATTTCAAATGGGGCATAGGTTTTTTCATTGTTTTGAATGGAAAGAGTCAAGAAAACACATTTTTGAAAAATTTGCACTTGTGTAAGTTTGGCTGTATAATCACCAGCAATCTCTTTATGTCCCCTGAGGGGACAACCAAGTGATGTGCTAGATTTATGATGTCCGCTCCAAGGGAGTATCCAAGTGCAAAGGGTTAACTTTTTTGGAAGGTAGAATAATCCTAATAGGATCCAAATAATAAAATAGCTCATTTTGAAAGGAACTAGAGTTAGTTTAGTCTTAGATTGCGTTTCTGTAGTAGCAATAGGACTATAGGATGGTGTTTCTAAAATTGTGGTCAGGATATCAAAACAGGATGCCTATTAAAAATGCAGATTCTTTTCAATCACCACAGACTTACTGAGCCAGAGTTTCTCAGAAGTACACGCAGGGAGTCTGTATTTAAACAATTTTCCCAGTTGATTGTTAGGCATATTAATGTGTGGGAAACACTGTATTGAATATAATTTGTGGAGCCAACAAAAAGAAAAATAGTAACCCATTTGCCTTTTATTTATAAGCAATATAATCAGTCATTAGATCCCTGCCTCACACTGTTCTACAAAATTAGAGTTAAGTTTTTTAATGACAGTTGGTAGAACACAATAGAATTGTATACTTGGTCAAACATCTTAGAAGGGTAAGAAACCGCAAAATCAACAGATGTTGAACTTATATTGCATTTAAATTATACTTCATATACCAAGGAATATATTTGTGGCAAATATGACAGAGGTAAGTATTGTTAAGATATGAAATACTTCTGTAAGTATTATAGGAAAACTACATAAGCCTTGCTTGATGGATGCAAGAAGGATTTTATAAAACATTTGACAGAAGAAGATAATACATTTAACAAGAGCAACTACCACAACAAACTTTGGGCTAACATTTGCTAGTACTTGGTGGTTCCAGGCTCTTTACTGTTTATTCTTGATCTACCCAACTCATTGTCCCTATTTTACAGTATAAGAAAAAGCCATAGAGATTTTAGGCAAATAACATAAGATTGGAGTATCCCTAATCAGGATCCAAGATGCTTTGGGGTTTTTTAGTGTTTTGGATTACAGATTCAGGTTTTCATATTAGTGATACACAACCTTTAGCTAAGAAGTGAGAGAGCCGACCTCTGAACATTTGACTTAAGACGCATACATTAAACCTAAGGGTGTGTGAGTGTGCCTACTTATGTGCAGTTTAAATTGTGTGCATGTGTGCATTCGTTTCCTTGGGCTGCCTAACCAAGTACCACAGATGGGTGTCTTATTTTGGCTGAAATGTATTCTCTGAGTTTGGAAGCCTGGAAGTCAGTCAGAGTGTCGGCAGGGCCTACTCCCTCTGCAGGTCCAGAAAGAATCTTTTCCTTCCTCTTCCCAGTTTCTGCTGATTCCTAGCAATCCTTGGCTTGTAGCTGCCTCACTCCAAATTCTGCTTCCAACTTCACGTGACCTTCTTTCCTGCCCCCTCTCTGTATCTGTCCCTCTTTTTGAAGATATTACTCTTTGGATTCAGGGCTCACTCAAATCGAGTGTGACCTCTTCTCCGTTGCCAAGATCACATTCTGAGGTTCTGGATGGACTTGAATTTTGACACTCTTCAACCCAGTGTAGTCTGTCCTTTGGCCCCCTAAAATTTACATGCATCCAGGATACAAAATAAATTCACCTCATCCTAGCATCTACAAGTCCTAACCCATTCCAGTATTTACTCTAAATCTCATCAACTCAAAAAGTTTCAAGTCTCATCATTTGACTCATCTAAACCAAGTATGGATGAGACTGGGGTGTGATTCATCTTGGAGCAAAATTCCTCTTTATCTGTGGACCTGGGAAACCAGAAAACAAGTCATCTTCTAAAATACAATGGCAGGAGAGGCATAGGATCAATATTCCCACTCCAAAAGGGAGAAGTTATAAGTAAAAGAGCGGTTGTGGTTCCCAGACAAATTTGAAACCTATTAAGGCAGAATCATTTATCTTACAAAGGCTGAAAATAAAGCCTCCATGTCCTGTCCTCTGACCTCTCGGACCGCCCTACTCTCTCGGCTCGTTCTCTTCCTTTCTGGAATTTATCCTTAAAGGATAACATTCACAGCCCAGTAGTTTTAGCTCTGTCAGCCTGTTTCTTGCCTGTGTGTTAATACCTGTGCATGTTGATAGACGTACATTTGAATGAACACTTGTAAGAGCAACTGAAGTTTAGGGCTGCGTGAATGGTGCATCTCAAGCCTGGGTCATCAGACTTCAATCTATTGCTTTTTCTCCACAAATTCGGGGCTTAGAGGTCATGTGTCAGTAACATACAGGAGTTTGTGAAACCTCTGTTGGCAGCTCAGACTTTGTTTTGGGTTTGTATCCAGAATACCAAATGAGCTGATACGTCAGGCATTAATGTGCACATTTTAACTCAAATGTTAGATGATTGTCACTTCCCATAGAAGTAAGTCTGTATGAAATCCTGCTATATATACAATCCAGTACTTGGAAAATGAAACCATTAGAATTTTTAGTATGACTTCTTATCCAAATCTAACTTTTGATGCTTTGAAGCAAGAACACAGATGGATGTGGCTCTACTCTCTTCCACTTACCCAAGAAATAAGTAACTGTCCCACTTTCTTTGAGAAGACTGAGGTGCTGTTACATATGCATTTTGGTGACCTTGTTTTGTAGAGAGTTTGATATAGATGGACTTTGAGGTTCTGGTTTTAGTAGGTTTTTGTGTTTATTTTTTCTTTTCCATAAACCTGCTATAGTAGCCAGGGGTATTGGATCTAAATGATGTAGGTTACTAATTTATTTACAATAAAACTGCAGTTGCTTTGTGGTCTTAATTAGTTAATCATTGCAGAATACTATATCTAACACTGTTTTCCTTTAAAGGTTAAGCTGTAAGTTAGAGGAGCAGGTTTTTCTAAACTAGACTGGTGGTTCTCTATGTTTTTCAGTCATTTAATCTTAATCTTACACACACACACACACACACACACACACACACACACACACTCTCTAGACTGGTGGTTCTCTATGTTTTTCAGTCATTTAATCTTAATCTTACACACACACACACACACACACACACACACACACACACACTCTCTCAGCAGGACGACTAAGTAGAAGATTGTAATAGAGATGACTACGAGGGTCAACAATGAGGTTTATGAACCGTCCTAGAAAAAGTGCTACATACCTCATTGCTGGATATCATTCATTACAGTCACCTTTGAAGTACTCCCCTTGGGAAGCTAGGCAGTGACCCCAGCACCTAGTCCACCCAGCAAAGCAGTTTTAGAGCTCTTTTCTGAAATGGCCATCAGAGCTGTTGTCAATATTTGTTGAGGTCTGACAAGCTCACAAACATGCCACATGGCGTTTATGTTGGCAGCACTGTACAAATAACTGTATTGGATTATCCTCTTTACTCACCTGATCTGGCTCCTAATGACTTTCTTTACCTGAAGACATTCCCAAGGGGAGTACTTCGAAGGTGACTAAAGTGATACTCAGCAATGAGGTATGTAACACTTTTTCTAGGATGAGTTTGTGAACTTAATTGTCAGACCACTTATTTGATGGTATTAGGATTTACCAATATACTGGGGGTGCCAAAAAAAATGTACACACATTTTAAGAGATATTCACCATAATCAGAAGTCTGAACTCTGATGGTAACCACTTTGAGCACCTCTTGTAATTGCAGAAGTCAAATTTCAACTTGTATTCATCTTATTGGTAAACAATATTAGTACTTCTTTTTTCTTTCTTAAAATATGTATACATTTTTTTTGGCATCCTCTATGTCCAGACGTTGTGATATCTTCAAATAGTTTGAGGGACAAATTTACTATTGTGCTGGTATTTCCTACTGATTTTTCTTTATTCTCGATTTCCAGGGTAAACTGTATTTCACAGAATATTTACCAATTGTGTATTTCCACCATAATGCCACAATGTGGCACTGTGGTGCTGTGGCTGAATATGTACAAAATCGCCTTCTGTTGCTGTCAAATGTTTTTTGTGGGCTAGATAAGATACTTTCAATGGTATTAAAAAAATGCACTCGTATTGGGTGCTTTTAAGCTGTACTTCATGAGTTATGTGATTGCTTTCTATGATTGTACTAGATTGATTGCCTTTTATGTTAATCAGTTTTTTATTAACGTATTTATTTAAAAGTTTTTTCTTTGATTGTCCTGTCATACTTAGTTCAAAATCAGAGGACTTCTTGAAGGTTAAAAATTAAAATTTAAAGAAACCAAACAAAATGACACTATAGATGACAACAAGCATATCTTTTTAAGTTTAGGTTTTTTGGATATTGTCTATTAAAATTGTTGTTCTGCTTAAAATGCATAATGCTGTCTTCCAAACCCAATATAGCCGTCCTTCCTATTGTTGTTAATTTGCTGTTTGTGCCAGAGGAAACACTTTGTGATTCACATAGATACATTCCTCTTAGTATTTGTAATTTTATAAATTTTATAAAATTTCAGATTGACTTCAGTTATTTTTGAAAGCTTTCTGTCTCTGCCTTCCTTAAGGTATTCCTTAGGATGTTATGGGCTTCAAGTTAGTCTCAGTAAGGTACTGAGGAATAAACCCCAGACTGTGGAAAGGGATCCGTGGCCCCAAATGGGGTAAGAAGCCTTTGCCGTGGAACTCTTAGATTCACAGTTTAGTATTTCAACGCTTGAAAATGAATGAGGATCTTCATCTTGACCCAAAGTACCATATACCATTGTAGGGTCAGCAGAAATCTTTCCAGACTATTTTGACTCTTTTGGAGAATCATACATAGTTTTGTGAGAGAACTGACTTTTAATATTTTCTACCCTTGGATTACTATGGGGAAAGTACTTGGTTACTGCAGGAGACAGGTTACTCCCTGTGAAGATAAGGACCATGTCTGTTTTGTTCATATTCTCAGCATCCAGCACTTGGGTGTTTTTAGTGAGGATCATGATGGAAATTCTAATTGTTGAATTCTCATAGGGTGAATTAGTAATTAAATGGCAAGAAAACGTTAAGTGTGGGGGGGGGGTTGGCATCTCTTTTCCAGACATGCTTCTTTCCATAAGAAATGCCCATGGAGAGTGTGGGGCAACTCTCTCACTGTAAGAACTGCTGTCAGGCTGGGCGCAGTGGCTCATGCCTGTAGTCCCATTACTTGGGGAGGTCAAGGCAGGAGCATCACTTGAGCCCAGGAGTTCGAGACCAGCCTGAGCAACACATTGAGACCCGTCTCTACAAATAAATAAATAAATAAATAGAGGAAGAAAAATTGCAATCAACCAGTTAGGAGTGTTGGATTTTGGAGTTTGGTATTTTAGAAGTAGGAGTTGGAGTTGACAAGCCATGTTAACAGAATCTGCAAAGGTTTTCTGGAAAATAAAGTAATCATGAACTAAGGATACAGGGCAGTAGAGCATTTAGGTAACTTACCACATATAGTTAGCATCATTTATTCATCTGGTTTTAAATGTTTGTGGTTTGTCATTCTTGGGCCAGGCTTTCTGGTAGGCCCACTAGGTTGTAAGTATAAGAGAGCAAGAACCATTCCAATTTGGTTTTAACCTTTAGTTTAATACATGCTGGTGTAATATTTGTACACATTCTGCATATTTATAGAATAAATAAAGGAATGGTGATAGAAAGTTCTTTTCTAGTGGTAAAGTCAGCAAAACATATAATTGTAATACTTTGGAAAACTACCAGAGGTCTATCATGTGTTTTAACTTATATCTTGGCCCATAGTTCTGGGAATCGTTAGTCCTTTGAGTTGTATTTTTTATTTTTCATTTATTTTTACAGTGCTGTGCATTATTTTGATAGCTGTGGAATAGTGGAGCTAAAGATATGTTTCAGATTTTTAAAAATAAACCTATTTCACATCTACTTGTGAATATTCTATTTAAAGAATAGAAACTAAAAAAAATGTTTTTTGAGAAGTTATATTAGAAAACATGTTGACAAACAGTTATTTTAAAGAAAATGAGTATTTGACAACTTTCCGATCATGGCAGTAACTTAGAGTTCAAGAACAATTTTCAGCTTTTGATCCATTTCTCCAAAAAATTACAATGAAAGAATTATTTCCAGCCGGGCTCAATGGCTCAGCCTGTCTTCCCAGCTCTTTGGGAGGCCGAGGCAAGAGGATTGTCTGAGCCCAGGAGTTCGAGACCCGCCTGGGCAACTTGGTGAGACCTCGTCTCAACTCTACAACAAAAATAAAAAATTAACCAGGCGTGGTAGCATGTGCCTGTAGTTCTGGCTACTTGGAAGACTGAGGCAGAAGAATCGCCGGAGCCCAATAGGTTGAGGATGCAGTGGCCGGGAGTGTGCCGCTGCACTTCAGTCTGGGTGACAGAGTGAGACTCCAACTCAAAAAAAAAAGAACTATTTCCCTTTTTCCTCTGTTATGTAGCAAAGTACAATCTTAAACCTTCAAATAATATGACTGTATTTTCAAAGTGTTTGTTGCAGACTCCTGATAAATATTCTGTCATATGTATGAAATTTCCTTTAGTTGTTTAGAATTTATAACAGGTTTGACTGCTAAATTTTATTAAGATTTTTCAGGGCATCTTTTGATACAAGCATTACTTTATGTAGTTTTTCTGCTTAATTATTAATAATTAACAGAATTCCCCCAGCCCTGTTAAACTACTCTTTTGTTTCTGAACTGACACCTGGTTGTCATGGTTTGTTATTCTTTTAATTCCCAACTTATTTTGATTTGCTGATATTTTGTGAAGGGTTATTGCAGATACATTCAGAAGTGTGGTTGGTCTATAACTTCTTGAGTGTGCTGTTTTTAACAGTTTTAGTAATAGAGTCGCTTTTTAAAAAATAGAACTACTATTTTAAATTCTGTATTTCCTTAATTGACAGGTCGTGGTTCAATTCCAGAATTCTTTCATATTATGAAAAGAAAGTTTACCAACAAAGAATGGGAAACAATCAGAAGCTTTAAGGATGAATGGACTCAGCTGGATATGTTTTATAGAAATTGGGTATAGTTTATTTCTAATTTTGGAAACAAAAGTCTATAATGAGTTCATTATTTTCTTTTAGAATAGGAGTAAAAGTTCTTCAGTTACTCAATAGTTAATGTAGCATTCTTCAGTTTCCCTATAATACAGTGCTTGAAGCAAATGGTATGATTGCTTGAGAACGTCATGATTTTTATGCATACACTATTACATTGTAATGACATTTATTTTAAGAAACTTAGGCCCAGTGCAATGGCTCCTGCCTGTAATTCCAGCACTTTGGGAGGCTGTAGCAGAAGGATTGCCTGAGCCCAGGAGTTTGAGACCCGCCTAGGCAACATAATGATACCTCATCTCTACAAAAAAATTAAAAATTAGTTGGTTGTGGTGGCTCATGCCTGTAATCCCAGCTACTTGGGACACTGAGCAGGAGGATCACTTAAGCCCAGAGGTGTGAGGCTGCAGTGAGCTGTGATTGTGCCACTGCACTCTAGTGGGCAACAGAGTGAGATCCTGGCTCCAAAATGAAAATGTAACCTATATTTAATATTCAATTTGAAGGTGCTTATTCTTAGAGATAAAGCATTTTATAAGATAACACATTATGAATAAAACATCACCATTTATAAATAATATTTCCTGTCTTAAAGGAACTAATACACATGAAGTCTTATGTAACAAACACATAATATTTACTACATTCCAGAAGTCATTACTTCAGGGTCTTTGTAAGTTAGTTAATTTAATTCACAAGCCTATGAAGAAGGTACTTTTACTGTCATCATCAGTTGCAAGTGAGAGAACGGGGGCACAGAGCTTAAATGATTTGCTTTAAGATCACATGATGTTTTTTTCCCATGCTACAGTAAGGGTTAAAAAAATAGCTTATAGACATAATGTAGTATAGAGTTAAAAATCTAAATGTATTAGGCCTATAGATTTTATGAAAAGTTTTATCTACTGAATTTTAAGAAAAATTGTTTCTCTGTTGTTAGGCACTCAAAGAAAGCTTCATAAAGGCCATTGGTGTTGGACTGGGATTTGAACTGCAACGGCTTGAATTTGATATATCTCCGTTAAACTTGGATATAGGCCAAGTTTATAAAGAAACACGTTTGTTCCTAGATGGAGAGGAAGAAAAAGAATGGGCATTCGAGGTAAGACACGTATTAGGATTGTTATAACTAAGAATTTCTGGGTTTTATCCATGTATGTGTGATTAATTTGAAGAGTCACTGAAATTAGACCACTGGATCTAGTCCTGTTGCTCTGAAAGTGAAGTCAGGGATACTGTGAGAGCATATTACACTTAAGCTAATACTTGAAAGATGAGTCTTGTGAGTTAAGTAGAATGGGAAAAGTAAGAGTCCCTGAAGTAGAAAGAACTGTGTGTGTGTAAACAGCCAAAGACAGCTACTTTGGCTGTGCCAAAATGAAGGAATTTGAGAGAGATTCCAGATTAGGCTGGTAGAACATGCAGGGTATTATTGGTTGGGTTAAATATTTTGTTTTCTTTCTATATTTTTGTCTCTGTCAACTAACAATTTTGGGTTGCTAGTGAGAGAAGCCAACACAAACTTGTTTAAGCCAAAAAGATAATATCATAAGCTACTAGAGTGATTCAGTAACTGAGTTCTAGAATTAGCTAGAATTAGGGACTGGAATACTCAGAGCTCCTTTTCTCTTACTTTTGCCTTTCTAAATGTCTTGGCTTCAGTTTTCTCCCACCCTTGTTTCTCTCTCTGCACATCAGCTTTCTCAGCTTCTCTGATCTGCATGGCAGAAGACGTGGCTGCCTACCACTCTTGCATGTAACAGTTTATTGTTTAAAAACCCAAAGAAACTGGTGAACTCCCTTTCTGTTCCAGACTGAAAAATCCTAGAGAAGGGAATCCCTGGTCTGCCTTGAGTTAGGTGTACGTCTCCAGTCACTGCAGCCAAGGAAGTGACCTACTTTGATTGGTCCTGTTTGGTGGGTCTTGGTGTCCAGAGCCCAGCAGGTGTGCTGTATTATAATAAGATTATTCCTACTGTAGCCACCTGAATGGTGTGCAGAGGTCAGTTCCCAGAATAAGATATTAGTGATGAGCCGATAAAATAATAGGTGTTAACGAATTTTCTCATGGGAGTTTAACAGGTACACAGTAGGGCATGATAAAATCAAGTTTATATTTTAGGAAGATCAAATCCAGTGTGTGATGGTGTGTTGAGGTTAAGCAAGTGAGTTGTCAAAGATGTGAGCAGTTCTCTGACTTGTAAGACCATCTGGAGAGATATAGAATACAAGAAAATAAGTGGGATGCTAAGTCTGAGATGCCAAAGGAACATCAAAGTGGAGATGTGAAGTAGGTGACTAAAATGGACTGGGCTAGAGGAAAAAAATTATAATAATCAACCTGTCGGTGGTAGTTGAAACCTTGGGATTTGAAGTTGCAACTGAGATTTCCTAAGGAGTGACTGTAAGTTGACTCTGAGGAGAAGCTTAAGTGGAAGCCATGAGATTATCTGAATTAGAAAAAAGGATGAGAGCAGAGCCCTGAGAACCCAGATGGTCCTGACTCAGGATGATTCAGCCTAATGCGTTTTTTACTTTAGAGTGGTCTAAAAATGACAAACGTTCAGTAGAAACCGTGCTTCCAATACCCATGCAACCAATCTGTTTTCACTTTCGGTACAGTATGCAATCAATTACATAATATATTCACCACCTTATCATAAGTTAGGCTTTGTGTTACATGATTTTCCCATTGTAGGCTAACGTAAGTGTTCTGAGCACGTTTTAGGTAGCTTAGGCTAAGCTAGGCTAAAGTGGGTTGGGTGTATTTAGTGCATTTTCCACTTAGGATAATTTCCAACTTATGGTGAAGTTATCAGGATATAACCCCATTGTAAGCCAAGGAACCTCTGTACTAATATTTTAAGGTGAAGTGTGGAAGGGACTGCGTAAGAATGACCAGAAGGGTAAAATGTAAAATAAGAGGATAGTGTCAGAAAATCGAAGGGCAGAAAGCATTTTGAGAAAGAGAGCCTTGTCAGAACTGCTAGGATACCAAGAAGGGGTTCTGTCAATTAAAGAGTAAATTTTACTTAGGATCTTATATTTTAAAAGATAATACAGTTTTTTAAATTGTAACCAAAATTACTAGCTGTTGTTTTCATACTTAAGTGGGAAAACCTTTGACATGTGAGCATTACATGGAATCCTTTATTCTTAGTGATGCCAAATTAAAAGTTTTTATTGTACATTTTATCATTTATTTTTAGCTCTTACATTCATAAGATGTATGCTCATTGCATCATTATTATTTTATTTTTTATTTTAAAGATGTGGGGTACAATTCAGGGTTAAATATTCAAATGTTCATTGTGCAGGTAACCTTGCTGATGAGGTGTGTCACCCCTCCCCTAGCAGAATCCCACTGCCAATCCCTCTCCCCCCCCCCCCCCTGGCAATTTCCCTTCTACTGACAATCCTTTTCGTATAGTATTAGGATAATTATTCAAGGCCCACTTATGAGTGAGGACATAGGATACTCAGTTCTTTGTTTCTGTGATCTATCACTCATTATTATACTCTTAGGTCCACCTAAGTTGCTGTGAAGTTCATAATTTTGCCCTCCTTTATGACTGTATAATATTCCATCGTGTATATGTACCACATTTTTTTTATCCAGTCCTCTTTCAGTGGGCAGCATGGTTGGTTCCATGTTTTTGCTATTGTAAGCAATGCTGCAATAAACAGGCGCGTGCATGTGTCTTTTTCATAAAGTGATTTGAGTTCCTCTGGGTATATTCCCAGTAGGGGGATTGTAGGGTCGTATGAAAGGTTGGTTTTTAGATCTTTTAGAAATCACCACACTGCTTTTACACAGAGGTTGTACTAGTTTATGCTCCCACCAACAGTGTATAAGTGTTCCCTTTTCCCACATCCTCTCCAGCATCTGTTGTTTTTTGAGATATTGACGATGGCCATCCTGACTGGAGTTAGGTGATTTCTCAGTGTGGTTTTGATTTGCCTTTCTTTGATGACTCCTGAGGCTGAGCATTTTTTCATGTATCTGTTGGCTGCTCTCGAATGTCTTCTTTTGAGAGGTGCCTGTTCATATCTTTTGCCCACTTTGTAATGGGCTGTTTTGTTTTGTTTCTTTTCGGCATGTTTGGGTTTCTTGTAGATCCTAGATGTTAGGCCTTTGTCAGACTTACAGTTGGCAAATATTTTTTCCCAGTCCGCGGGCTGTCTCCTGCTCTCCTAATGGTTTCTTTGACTTTGCAGAAGGTTGTCAGTTTGATGAGGTCCCACTTGACAATCTTATCTCTTATGGCATGGGCACTTGGGGTTTTGATCAGGAATTGGTTGCCAGTTCCATTTTCCATAATAGTGTCTCCTGCACTTTCTAAGGTTCTTATAGTTTGAGGTTTTACATTTAGGTCTTTGATCCATTTAGAGTTGACTTTTGTGTGTGGTGATAGGTAGGGGTTCTGTTTCAGTCTTCTGCATGTGGTCAACCAGTTTTCCCAGCACCATTTACAGAATAGGTTCTCTTCTCCTCAGTGGTTGATGGTGGAGGCTTTGTCGAAGATGAGTTGGTTGAGAAATTGAGTTTTTGCTTCTGGAATCTCTATCCTGTTCCATTGGTCTATATGTTTGTTCTTGTACTGCATCATTATTTATAACTGAAAAATTCAGAAACACCTAATGTGAAAACTGAAGCAAACTGCCTTTTGCTAAATAATAATTTGTATGGACATGGAAAAGGCACCTAAATACATTGCTGTGGGCATAATGCTTATGTTCTGATATTCAGTCAAAAAAGGATCTTTACAGCTGAAACAAACAAATTTATGTATACATAAAAAGACTGATTGGAAGGTACTCAGTGGTGTGTGGTAGGCAGTAGTGGAAGGCAGTTTAAGTTTTTGAGTTAGAGGAGAGTTAGAATCTTAACTCCTACTTTTTTACCTCAGCAAGTATTATTTTTCTATATAACTTTTTTTTTCTTTTTAAGCATGTCCTCCTATTGCATGAATTCTTTGAAATTTTGTGATAGAATTAAGTGTGACTTTGGGGTGCATTTGAAGTAATTTATTATATTTATTTTTTTCAGGTTAACCTAATAAAGGTCTCATTTTATGTTTAAAATGAACTGGATTAGCATTAGATAGATGTCTTTCTGGTTTTCCAGGTTTAACCCAAAGTATTTGGGTTCTATTAGGAAGCCAACAACTAGTACCCAAACAACAATTTGCATTGCATTATTTAAAAAATGTCCTGCAGATTTTCTTTTCAAAAGTAAACATAAAGGGCGTTAAATCAAGTTTCTTCTTTTGACATAATGAGAAATGCTGGCCACTTTCATGTGGTGCTTTGTAGGATTGCAAAACTGGTTCAGTGACCACACTCAAGTCAGTCTGTATATCAGAAAAGTCTGTTTGTGTGGGGACTGGTGAATGGCTGTGCTAAAATGACACAGTAGTAGACCCATATCTCTGTGGTCTCTAAAGTAGAATGGAAAGCATCAAGAGAGTTTGTAGGAAAACTGGTTTGTGTTCGCAAGAGTTGGGAGGTGTGTGTGAAATTAACCACTTCTTAACTGAAAGAATTTAAAAGCAGGATCCTGGCTGGAGAACTCCTAGTATGTAGAATGAGCAGGGAAGAGTCAACAGTTAGGCCTCTGTGCTTCATCTATTTGGTAAACAGACAAAAAGATGCCTGAGTTCTGGTGGACCAAATAGACACTGTGGAATGTAATAGCTGCTGGACTTGAAGTGTCTTGAAAGGGCTCCAGCTAAGAGGAGCCCCAAAAGAAAGAGACAGTGGAAATTCCACTATGTATTCGTACTGACGGCAGAGATTACAAGATGCAGCTGTTGAATGCATTGCTAGCTTCACGAGAGTAGTACAGATTTGAGGGACTTGAAGTGGGTCTCTGAAAATTCCACGGATAATAACCTATGGGGTAAGCGAGCATTTAGACCCTGATAAGATGCAGGGTTCCAAAAACTGGATTACAATAGCACTGGTCTTTTCTTTGTTCCATTCTGCAGTCTTCTTCCTCTGAACTTCCACCTACATTAAGGAAAACAAAGTGGAAGAGAAAGAATAGAAGAGCACGGTGAAGCCAGGAGGGAGAATGTACATTTGTTCTAGAACTGAAGTGGGATTGTTGTAGCTGGAAGGGATTAGAGAGAAATTGCCAGCCAGCTCCGTGGCTCAGCCTGTCATCCTAACACTTTGGGAGGCCAAGGCTAGTAGATTGCTCGAGCCCACGGGTTCAAGACCAGCATGGGCAACTTGGTGAGAACTCGTCTCTACAATAAAATAAAAAGTAGCCGGGCGTGGTAGCACATGTCTGTAGTTCCAGCTACTTGGAAGGCTGAGGCAGAAGGATCGCTGGAGTCCAGCAGTTAACACTAGGGCGGCCATGAGTGTGCCCCTGCACTCCAGCCTGGGCAATGGAGTGAGACTCCAACTCAAAAAAAAAAAAAAGTACCTGTGACCTTGTAGGAACTGGGAACAGAAATCCATTTGAGCATATTTAAAGGGGCAGCCATGGAAGAATAATAAAAAAGTTATTTACTTAGTCTGCCTTAGTGTTTTGCGTGTTCCATGTACTAGTTATAAATGTGTGTGTGTGTGTGTGTGTGAGAGAGAGAGAGAGAGAGAGAAAGGATTAGGACAGAGGAGATGGGAAGAGCAGTATTTGCCCAGAAGCAGGGTTGAGACTGTGTATAGCAATGTTAATTCCGCCCTGGATCTTGGAAGGAGTATCTACTGGCCCTCCCCCAATGGTAAGGAGGATATGGATACTGTAATCTTTCAAGCAAAGGCAAAGAACGGTGTCATGGTAGAACATATGGTAAAATCTGCATCTCAAGAGAAGGAGTATTTATTTAATTGAAGACTCAAAAGAAGAATATGAAAGTGAAAATTATTAGGAAAACGACAAATATTTAAAATAGCTGCTTGGTGTCTTTGCTAACATGCAAGACGAAAGGATGTCTGCGTAATGCAAGCTGAGAGCCTTCCTGAGAGAATTGACTTGCTAGTAATAGTTATTACTGTAAGGTAAATCATAGTTTATGAAGCCATCTAGATTCGTGTATAGGAATGAGGACAAAGGATTAAACCCTGGAACAGCCACATTTAAGAAGTGAACTTCGTTGCCACACTCTGCATGTCGACCTTTCCCCAAGTGGCTTGCCCTTTCCCCCTCTCTCTGTGGCTACTGAATCTTTACCTCAGTTTCTGCCACTCTCCAGACTTCCTGCTATGCGGTTCTCCCTCTCCCTGTTTCCATCTGAAAAGTCCACAGATACCTCAGATTCTGTGCATAGGCCAGAGCCATAATCACCCTTCAGGTTACTCTTCCTCCATTGTCACACCAGTCAGTCTAGGTGTCAGGGGACACGCCCCCTGAGAGCGCCTCTGTGGCCTGTGGCCCGTCTTTCTGTCAGACTTGGGCCAACGCAGTAGCCCCCGACTGCTTTTCATTTTCTTTGGTTTCTTTGTTCTGTTTTTTGAGAGACAGGATCTCTCTGTGTTTGTGCCCAGGCTGGCCTCCAACTCCTGGGCTACACAGTCCTACCTCAGCCTCCTGAGTGGTGGGTTGCACTACAATGCGTACCACTTCACAGGGCCTGGTTTCTGTTGTGTTGCTTTGGGTCTCTTCCTCAGTCTTGAGCCATCGTTTCTCTCTCTCTGTTCGACATTGCAGGCAAGTCGTGATTTGCTGTTTCTTGAATATCCTCTCTATTGTGTTTCTTTTGGCTTATACTAATTCCGTGGCTCCACCAGTCTCCTTGCCCTCTCTCCCGTGTTAGTCTAACTCAGGTGCCTTCTCTGAGAACCAGGTGTTTTTGTTTTTCTCCTGTGGTATACCACCACATTTTGCCCGGTCATCTCTGTTTGTATGGTGGTTTTAGTTCCCTAGTGTTCCCTAAGGGCGGGGGCAGTACTTTGTTTAGCATCTTGTCTGTTATCAACCCAAGACACTAGCTTGGACATAATCAAGTATCCATTGTTTATTACAGCAAATTCAGAGGATTTGCCACGTATCTTAGTATTGTATCTTACACCTAGAAAATTAAAATACTGTAGGAAAAATAGGAAATTTTATGCCAGGAGGAGTCTTATATTTTTATAGGCTCTCAATTTATAACTAGTTTCTGTTAGGAAAGTTACCAGCAAAAGTTTCAAATGATAAAAAGATTAGATCAATTTTTTTTTTGAGTTGAGGTCTGACTGTCACGCAGGCTGGATGGAGTGTGTTGACAAAATCCCAGCTCACCTTATCCTCGAACTGGTCTCAAGCACTCCTCCTGAGTAGCTGGGACTACAGGTGCACACCACCATGTTGGCTAATTTTTTTTTTTTTAAGAGATGGGGGTCTTGCTATGTTGACCAGACTTGTCTTGAACTCCTGACCTCAAGCAGTCCTCCCACCTCAGCCTCCCAAAGTGCTGTTTATAAGTGTAAACCACCACACCAGGCCTTAAAATAGAACTTAATTGCTCTGCTTTTGAAACTGCATATGAAGTAGAATTGTTAAAATTTATGACAGATACATTTTCAACATGATACTTTACCATTAGAAAGAAAGAGTAAAATTGGAATATTTTAAGTTATAGCTTAAAACTTTTTATTTTTGAGTTGGCGTCTCACTTTGTTACCCAGGCTGGATGGAGTTCTGCAGGATCATGGTTCCCTGCTGCATTAAACACCTGGATTCAGGTGATCCTGCTTCCTCAGCCTCCCAAGTAGCCGGGACTATAGGCATGCACCGGCTAATTTTTTTCTTTTTTGTAGAGTTGAGGTCTCACTGTGTTGCCTCGGCTAATCTCAGACTCCTGGGCTCAAGCAGTCCTTCTCTCTCAGCCTCCCAAAGTGCTGGAATTATAGACATAAGCCCCCATGCCCACTCTGTTTTACTTTATTTGCAAAATGGAACATGTACTAGGATAATGCCATGCAATTTTTAAAAAATTTATTTATTTTATTTTTTTGAGTCAGAGTCTCACTATACTGTCTGGGCTGGCGTTCAGTGGCACACTCACGGCCACCACAGCCTCAGCTTGTTGGACTCAGGCTGTCCTTCCATCTCAGCCTCCCAGGTAACTGTGACTACAGGCACAGGATACCGTGCTCGACTAATTTTTTTGATTTATTGTAGAGACAGGTCTCCCCAAGTTGCCCAGGCTGAATGACATGCAATTTTATTAAAGCAGATTAATCTTTTTAATCTAATCCCAAACTATTTTCTGAAAAGATAAAAATATTCCTGAACCTTTGGGTTTGGTGGGGAGCAATTTTGGTATTTCCAGGAATTTTATGTATAAAAAGTTATAAGTCGGGAAACTCTGGAAATTTTAGAAAGTCTTGAAAATTAAACTTAAGTTGAATGTATTGAATGCACTAGCTTGACTGACTAGCTTGCTGATTTCATTTTGTTTTTTCAACTAAAATATATTATAGGCACTGTTCTGGGTAGAAAGGATTTAGAACAAAGTTCCTAACCTTGGATTTTTCATCCAGTGGAATATGAGATGGAATAGTTGTCAGAACACAGCGTAAGCCATTGAAGTTCACGACACAATTTGAAAACTGAGTCATCACTTATAAAATAGCTTCTCTAGTGTTGCTCTAGTGTCAAATTTGGTATTTACTTGAGTCCGATAAAGTCTGAATAGACATGATAAAGTTTTATTTTGAAATCAATCTCATTGAATTTTGGCTTGTAACAAGATAAGTGGACAAATTGAGCAGGGCACCACTGCATTTTAGCTGACAGGCTGAAAGAAAACTGGTTATTGCCCACTGAGACCTCAAATTTAGATGTAGGTATTAGAGAACTGCTGATCTATGTGTTTTTTCAAAAATAATTATAGCCCAAACATCTCTGCATTATAATGTTCATGTTATCGGTATATTAAGGGTAGAAAAAAGGAGGGAGACCTTGTATTAAAAAGTAATTTTTTAAGAATGTTGTATTATTTTTTAGTTTAAGGGAAAATATTTTTTTTTCCTTTGGGGACGTGGTAGGAAGTGAGTCTGTTAGTGTCTCACACTGTTAGAAGTGTTCAAAACAGCACAACCGTTAGTAACATTCTTTAGTGGGTAACTGCCCCTTATTAGCATACCTTTATTTATACCTTTAATTATGTCTAAGCATGATTTTTATTTACTGAAATATTCCATACATAAAAGAATATTTCCTATGTGCTAAATTTCCAAAAAATTATTTTAGATATTTTAAAATTTGTGCATTAAAGTTACTTTATTTTTTGTTTGTTTAAAGAGAAAATGATAAAACAGGGCTTGTAACTGACTTATTTTGTGATTACTTTGACCTGTTAAATTTTCTGATGCTTGCTCTTAACTTTTTTTCTTTGTAAGCATGTTGTCTTAAACTTTTTGTTATTAGATTCCACTTTTTGCTGAAGTGGCTTTCCAGTGAATTTAGTTTTTAATAAGTGTTCGTTTTCTCTAGTAACTGCCTCAATATGTATTACATTTTAAAACCTTCTCCTTTGTCTCATACATAGGGAAAATAGAAAATTGCATGTTGGTTGACTTTTACCTATAAATTTCCATCATGATTTTCTACAGGCTTTGATGTGTGTTAACTAAATGCTTACATACCTGGATTGCAACCCAATTTTTTCAGCATACACTTGAGGCATATACAAAATAAATACAACCAGTGAAGGGCAGATAGCTGTGATGTGCCTCTAGATAGGACACGTCACCTCTGTAGTGTCGTGGTTAAGAATGCGTTACCTCAGGTCAGTCATTAAGAGACATCGAGCCCAGAAGGAGCAATGTTTTATTAATACAAGGGGGTTTGGAGCTTGTACTTTGGATGTTAATGTCATAAAATACTAAAGAAAGCCTAGAGAGACAGGACAACCACTGTGATTATGTAGGAGAATGTCCTCCCTACTAGAAAATACTTACTGAAGAGTTTAAAAGAGCAAGGGCCAGAATGTAGGTAACTTCTTCTAAAGAGGTTTAGGGTAGGTGGGGAAGTACATATGTGTGTGTATGTGTATATATAGGTAAAGAGAAAATGAGGTTTGAAATGTAAACACAACTGTATCTAAATTTACATATCTGATCCGTATTTACTTTCTGTCTTTCAGGAAAGCAAAATAGATGAGCACCATTTTGTTGCCGTAGCTCTTAGGAAACCCGATGGATCTAAACATCAGGATGTAAGATTTTGGGATTTCTTTATCTTTTTCTCAAAAGCGTGAATTTATATTAAGTTTGTTCTTTATTCATAGATATAGTCATTTGTCTTATATCAGGTAAGAGGGGTTTTTTGGTTTTGAGATTATAGATTTAGTGGTATTTTTCATTAGCACATCTTTAAGATCACCAGGGATTTTGTGGAAACGTTTTTAAAAAGCATGTTGCCAGGCTCTTGGTTCACACCTGTAATTCCAGCACTTTGGGTTGCCAAGGCATGAGAATTGCTTGAGCCCAGAAATTCAAACCAGCCTGGGCAGCATAGCAAGACCTCATCTCTACAAAAAAAAAATCAAAAAATTATCTGGGCGTGGTGGTGCGTGCCCTGTAGTACCAGCTACTTGGGAGGCTGAGGTGGAAGGATTGCCTAAGACTAGGTCAAGGCTGCAGTGAGCTGTGGTCATGCCGCTGTACTCCACTCAAGTCTGGCAACTCAGCAAGACCCCCACTTCATCATCATCAAAAAAAAGCATGTTACCTGCTTTTTCACATTCAAATATACTTAAATATTACAAAGAAAAAAATTTGGTAGTACTGTCGTAGTTCTCAAAATACCAATAGAATTCCAAGATAATCACTATGTTAGTCAACTTAACAGTAATTTATTTCCTGGTGAATTGGGACTGTATAGGATATAAGGGTACCAAGTTGAAGGTTGATTTGTAATGGAGTTACCTGTTGAATTGAACCCCCTCACCCTTTTAAAATAATATTCTGAATTATTTCCAAAGTTATAGTGTCAAACACATAAAAAAATAGTGTGGCATAATATTGGTCTCAATGTAATTCTTTCAGTCACAGTCTAGTGAGTGAGGGGGGTAAAAACTTAGGGTCAAAGACCCTTAGCCGACATATTTATTTAAGACATGCTGATAGGTTTTAATCAAAACTACATGCATGTCATTATGTTTAGGGAATCCATGTGAGAGAATGTGGCATGATCAATATAAATGTATCATTGCTTCTAGAAAAATAACTCAGGCAACAGACCACATCTGTGATAGATTAATCAAAGGATTAAAATTCTTCATAGATTTATCTTTCTTTAAAAGAGGTAGCATGTTAAAATTGACACCTGTTGGCTGATATAGGTTACTGGTCCCTCTGTTTTCAAATCTCAGCTTTTGTTATAAACAAAAGTTCAAGAACCAGGTTTTCTATTCTAGAAATCCCACTATGCTGTAATTTAATATTACTGAAATGTAATTTGGTCTTTCATTATTATAAAATAGATGATAAGATTTACTTGTAGTCTAATTCTGAGGCCATCTATTTTTTTACCCTTTAGGTGCCATCTCAAGATGATTCTAAACCAACCCCGAGGCAGTTTACTGTTCTCACCTTTAATGATTTAATATCATCTGCTGTTCCCATGACACCTGAAGATCCTTCATTTTGGGACTGTTTTTGCTTCACAGAAGAAATTCTAATACGAAATGGTACAAAGTCATGATGACTCCTTGAGTAACAGAGAGCAATGAAAACTGTAATCTTCCATAGTCACTGAAAAATAAATGCTTGATAGGATGAAATTTCACAAAACAGTTTTTAAAAAAATAAAGCTTACTATTAAAAAAGCAGACTTCTAGTTCAAGGTAACTCGCTAGAATACAAGTTTACCTCTTCCTCTCCAAAATTGCATTGAATTGATAAAAATAGAAAGGATGGTAGAATCTTAAAGTGGTGAATGTTCACTGTAGAAGAAATAAAAAATTCAGCTACGCAAAAAGGAAACATTTGAATCCTATCTTTCAGAGATTACTCTTAAAACCTTGAGTATCCTTCCAGACCTCTTGGCAAATGAATTCATATTTACATATTTGCTTAAAAAAATGGGAACATACTGTTTGTGAGTTTTTTTTTAAACCGCACATCTACTGTTCATAAATATACCTCTGTGACATAATTTTTAGTGGTTCTAAAGTACTCTGTAGTATATCATATCAGTTAGGATGCTTTTGACCAGAGGTAACAATGTCCAAATATAATTAGCTTAAGTAACCAAGGACATTTATTATCTAACATAACACGGTTCCGAGATGTCATTAAAGATACTTTTTTTTTGCCTTATCAGATTATTGGTTTTGCCTTAAGCGAATCCACCTCTCAATCACATGAGTTGCTGCTGTAGCTTCCAGTTTTACAACCTTGTAAAATTACATCTAAAAGACAGGAAAGGCCGTTTCTTCTCTCACATTTATTTTATCATTAAGAAAGATTTTCTCAAAAGCCCCCAGTGATTTCTGATAACTCAGATCAGGTCATAAGGAAAGGCAGTGAGTGACATTTTTAGCCTCTCTTAGGTAGACTATATTGAAAAGAAAAGAGGGTAAGATGGGCTTGGAAGAGTGGAAGGGAGCTAGATTTACTGCCTGTTCTAAGAAAAGTGTGCCACTACATACTCATTTTTTTGTTAGATGTTTTGATTGTCTACAGTTTATTACTATAATCAGTGGCACAGTGAATGTCCTTGTACATTTTGAGGTATTTGCTTAAGAAAGTGTCTAAAAGTGGAACGACTGGTTCAAAGGGCTTAAACATTTTTAGAGCTTTCATAAGTCTTATTATCATACTTGTCTCCAGAAAGGCAGTACAGTTTACTTTTCCAGCTAGTACTGTATGTGTGACTACCCGCTCACCTAAATAATCCCTGGTCAATTGTGCATATTACCTTTTTTGGGGGTGATGTAACCTTTGCTAGTATAACTAAAAAATGGTATGTCATTTTTAAAACGTCTATTTCTTTCATTGCAAATGAGATTGATATATTAGTGTTGTAATTGTTTTTGTGTGTTCCTTTTTTATTTACTGCCTATTCCTTGTCTTTATCTCTTTTTATTTTAGTAAGTAGGACTTAATTTAAAGTGAGTACAATACATAAAATGCCAAGACCATCATATTGATGACAGGATCTATTACGTAGTTGTAGTGCATGTCTTGGGGAGTTAAAGTTACGTTAAGTATCAAGAAGTAAAATCCGTTGTTTCTGTTACTAACATCAAAAGTTGTGTGCAAATTATATAAAATTAGGTATTAGTAAAAAAAAAAATTGGAATGTTTATCATTGTTTTTATTTTATTAAGCATGACCAGTCAGTCTTCGCATAGTGAATAACGTGTTTTTAAAAGGTCAAGTAGCATTTACAATAGAGAAATTATTGTTATCCCTAGCATGAATGTAATGGTGATATGAAAAGCTGTTTGTCTTGTCATTATAACAATAAAAAAGTTGGCATTTATTATGGAATTTTTATGAACCCAACACCGGATTTGTGGGGTTTTTTTGTTTTGGAATTGTAATTGTCAGACATCTTTATTAAGAGAAATGCCAGGGTCCACAGAGGGACCAGCAAACAATATTTCACTCTAATTAACATACAACATTTTGGAAGATGTGACCTCCTGTTTTGAAAGAAGTATTATTGAGAAATAGGTATTTTAGTGATCATGAACCTCCACTTCCTTTTTTATTTTTTATTTGTTTTGAGTCAGAGTCTCACTCTGTTGCCTAGGCTGGAGTGCAGGCACATGCTCACAGCCAGCCCAGTGTTGACCTGCTGGGCTCAGGTGATCCTTCCGCCTCAGCCTTCCAAGTAGTCAGAACTACAGGCATGTGCCACCATGTCCAGCTAATTTTTTCTTTTTAAATTTATTGTAGAGACGAACTCTTGCCAAGTTTCCCAGGCTGGTCTTGAACCCCTGAGCTCAGGCAATCCTTTCTTGGCCTCCCAAAGTGCTGTAATTACAGGTTTGAGCCACCGCACCCAGCCTGATCCTCCACTTCCTACAGCTGATCCTAATGCATTTGCAGGTCCTGCATGATGTCTCATGCCTGTAATCCCAGCACTGGGAGGCTGAAGTGGGAGGGTTGCTTGAGGCCAAGCAAGACAGGCTGGTAAAACCTCAGCTCCACAAAAAAATTAAAAAAATTAGCTGGGAATGGTGGTGCGTGCCTGTAATCCCAGCTACTCGGGAGGGTGAGGTGGAAGGATCGCTTGAGCCCAGGTAGTTGAGGCTGTGGTGAGCTGTGATCATGCCACTGTACTCCAGCCTGAGTGACAGAATAAAACCCCCAACTCAAAATACAAAACAAAAATATGCAATTGCTTGTGAATTTTTTGCTTCTTGCATTCTTCCATTACAAATGTGGGATTTGACATAGCAAGCATATTAATAATTTAATTATTAATAAATAATTAAATAAATTATTTATTATAATTTATTAATTTATAAATAAATAAAATAATTTAATTAAATTTAATAATTTAATTCCGAAATCACCAAGTGACATTACAAACCAAACAAGTTAAGAGTCATGTTTCGAAGACATGAAAGCAAATTTAAGAGATTTAATGTTTTCTCTTGAAATGACTGTTTAAGCACTGGAAACTTCACATCCATTAAGAAATTAACAAATTTTTCTAAGTAAACTAGAACAAAAAACAGACCTGCTTTTAAAACTACTTAAAGCCATTATGAAACTTGAAAGAAATGTACTTTTGCAATATTACACTAAGGACCTTAACTCTGAGAATTTAGAAGACTTAACTAGTCACTAATATACTACAGCTGTTTTTATAAATGGGCCTCACTAATACAAATTGGTACCATTCATCGAATGTATTAACATCAACTGAGCATTAAAACATACTGACAAGAATATGTGCATCATAATAAAAGCCAAACCATTTTAGTTTTAGAGAAACTTCTAAAGTGTTAATTTCCTTTGTAGTTAAAAATAATTGGGTGAAAAATTAACTTGAAAGTAGGGAATGATCACATTTTGCACATCCAATGCATCAAAGGGAGACGAGAAGCCACGGATTCTTAATTATAAAATTATGATGCAAAAACCAGAACTGCCACAGAATCATGGAAGAATTTCATGAAACCAGTTATCTGGGAAGTTGTTACATAACTGTTCTCTGCAATTCTGTACATATATGTAGTGCTTATGACTTCATCCTCATTGTCACATAAGCTACTTATTTCTATCCTGGCTTCCCAAAACCCATCTTCAAAATACATTTTTTGTTAAAATATGGTTACAGGCCAGGCTCAGTGGCTCAGCCCATAATCCCAGTACTTTGGGAGACTGAGGCGAGTGGATTGCCTGAGCCCGCGGGTTCGAGACCCACCTGGACAACTTGACGAGACCTCATCTCTACAATAAATCAAAAATCAGCCGGGAGTCGAAGCACATGCCTGTAACTCTGGCTACTCGGAAGGCTGAGGTGGAAGGATCGCCAGAGCCCAGCAGGTCGAGGCTGCGGTGGCTGGGAGCGGCCACTGCACTCCAGTCTGGGTGACAGTGAGACTCCAACTCAAAAACAAACAAACAAAAAAAAAAACGGTTATAGTTACAAATGTCATCTTTCAAGAGTAATAGCTTGAAAAGGTATATTAATATTCAAAATGTATGAATACTTTTTATTTCCTTTTTATTGTCCTTGAATAAGTAATTCATAGAGTACAAAAACCAGAAGTTAATAGTAACGGATTTTTTTTTTGTTCTTTGTTTTCTGTTTCCACTCAGAGTGTACATGTGCATGTTTGTTACATGGGCTTACTGCATACTGGTGGTGATTGAGCATCTGGTGTGCCCATTCTCCAAATAGTGAATGTTGTACCTGATAGGTCATTTTTTTGTTTGTTTTTTTGAGTTGGAATCTCACTCTGTCGCCCAGACTGGAGTGCAGTGGCCACTCCCAGCCACCGCAGCCTCGACCTGCTGGGCTCCAGTGATCCTTCCACCTCAGCCTTCCAAGCAACTGGAACTACAAGCGCGCTACCACACCCGGCTGATTTTTTGATGTACTGTAGAGATGAGGTCTCGCCAAGTTGCCCAGGCAGGTCTCGAACCCGCGGGCTCAGGCAATCCACTCATCTCAACCTCCCAAAGCGCGGGATTACAGGCTGAGCCACTGAGCTCAGCTTGATAGGCTGTTTTTAACCCTTTGCTCCCCCTTCCTCCTTCCCCCTTTTGGGTGTCCCCAGTGTCTATTATTTCCATCTTTATGTCCTGGGTACCCGTTGCTTAGATTGCACATATAAATGAGAACATAAGGTTTGGTTTTCTGTTTCTGAATTACTTCATTATTCTTTTTCATGGCTGCATAGTATTCCATGGTGGAATATATACCACATTCTTTTTATTCAATCAACTGTTGGTGGGCAGCTACGTTGGTACTATGATGAACATACAAGTGCAGATATGTATATGTGTGTGTGTATACATGTACACACACACACATATATATATAGATTTTTTAAAAATATATGATAGTCTATTTTCTTTTGGGTAGATACCCAATACTGGGATTGCTAGGTTGAATGGTAGGTCTGTTTTTAGTTCTTTGAAAAATCTCCACACTTTTCCATAGAGCTTAAACTAGTTTACATTCCCACCAACAGTGTGTGTGCATTCTCTTTTCTCTGCATCCATGCCAACATCTGTTGTTCTTTGACTTTTCATTGACTGCCATTCTGACTGGTATGATACCTCATTGTGGTTTTAATTTGCCCTTCTCTGATAATTAGTGTTGTAGAGCATTTTTTCATACATTTGTTAGTCACTTGTATGTCTTCTTTTGAGATGTGTCTATTTCCCCTCCCCACTCTTTACTGGAGTTATTTGGTGGTGGTGGTGGTGGTTCATGAGTTGTTTAAGATCCTTGTAGATTCTGGATATTAGGCTTTTGTCAGAGGCATAATCTTCAAATGTCCTCCCATTCTGTAGGTTTTGTGATCACTTTGCTGTTTATTTTGCTTTGCAGAATTAGGTCCCATTTGTCTATTTTTGTTTTTGTTGCATATGCTTTTGGGGTCTTCATCATAAATAATTTGCCTTGGCTGATGTCCTGAAGAATTTTTCCTAGGCTTGCTTCTAGAATTTTTATAGTTTCAGTTCTTACATTTAAGTCTTTAATCCATCTTGAGTTAATTTTTGTATATGGCTAGAGACAGGGATCTAGTTTCATTTTTCTGCATATGTCTTGACAGTGCTCTTGCACCATTTACTGAATAGGGATAGGGTGTCTATTCCTCATTGTTTGTTTTTTGTCTATTTTGTCCCAAATCAGTTGTTTGTAAGCATGTGGATTTACTTTGGGGTTCTCTATTCTGTTCCATTAATCTGTCTCTTTTTGTACCAGTATCTTGCTGTTTTAATTATCATGCCTTGTAGTATAATTTGAAGTCAGGCAGTATTATGCCTCTGAATGTGTTCTTTTTACTTAGGATTACTTTGTCTCTTTGGGCACTTTTCTTGGCTCCATATGAACTTTAGGACAATTTTTCTAGTTCTGTAAAAAATGATGATAATTTGATTGGAATTGCTTGAATCTGTAGATTGCTTTGATCAGTATGGCCATTTTAAGAATATTGATTCTTCTAATACATGAGCATAGGATTTTCTTCTATTTGTTTGTGTAATTTACAATTTATTCAATCAGTGTTTTGTAGTTCTCTTTGTAGATATCTTTCACCTTTTTGGTTGAATGTATTTCTAGGTTTTCGTTTTGTGTTTTTTTGGTAATTTGTGACTATTGTAAATGGGATTGTGTTCTTGATTTTGTTCTCTGCTTGAGCATTATTGGTATATAGAAATGCTACTGGTTTTTGTACATTTACTTTTGTATCCTGAAACTTTATGGAAGTTATTTATCAAGTATGGCAGTCTCTCAGAGGAGTCCTTAGGGTTTCTTAGGTATACAGTTATGTCATCAGTAAACAGAAGTAGTTTGACTTCCTCTTTGTCAATCTGGATGCCTGTTATGTCTGATTCCTCTGGCTAGGACTTCCAGTACAATGTTGAATAGTAGTGAGAGTGGACATTGCTGGTCCAGTTCTGGGAGGAATGTTTTCAACTTTTCCTCATTAAATGTGGCTGTGGGTTTATTATATTTGGTCTTATTATTTTGAGATATATTCCTTCAATGCCTAGTTTGTTGAAGGTTTTTATCATAAAGGGATGTTGGATTTTATTAAATACTTCTTCTGCATCTAGTGAGGTATGGTTCTTGTTTTTTATTCTGTTTATGTGGTGAATCACAGCTATTAATTTGTGGCTATTGAACCATCCTTGCATCTCTGTAGTAAGGGCCTCTTGATTGTAATGGTTTATCTTTTTGATATGCTATTGGATTCTGCTCACCTAGTACTTTGTTGAAAAGTTTTGCATCTCTGTTCATCAGGGATATTGACCTGTGGTTTTTTTATTTTATTTTATTGTCATTGCTTAATTTGATTTAGTATTGGTGATATATATATATTTATTAAATATATATATATTTAATAAATATATATATATATTTTAGTATTGGTTTTATAGAATGAATTAAGGAAGGGCCCCTCCTCAGTTTTTTTGAATAGTTTCAGTATAATTGGTAATAGTTCTTTTTATGTCTGGTAAAGTTTGTGTGCGAACCCTTCTGGTCCTGGCCTTTTTTTGTTGAAAGATTTTTTTTTTTTTAAATTACTGATTCAATTCCATTGCTCTTTATTGGTCTGTTCAGAATTTCTGCTTCTTGATGGTTCAGTCTTGAAGATTGTATGTTTCCAGGAACTTAACCATTTCCTCTAGATTTGCTAATTTGTTGTCACTAAGTTATTCGTAGTAGTCTCTGATGATCTTTTCTATATCTGTGGCATTAGTTATAATGTCACCTTTATCATTTTTTTGTACTTATGTGAGTCTTCCCCCTTTTTCTCTCGCTTAATTTAGCTAGCAGTCTGTCAGTTTTCTCTATCCTTTCAAAGAACTAACTTTTTTTTAATCAATATTTTTTATTATTATATTGTGGGGTACAGTTAAGGGCTAGGTATACAACTATGCTTCGTTCAGGTACCCTTGTTGATAAGAGGTGTCTCCCCATCCCCAGACAGATATTTACTGCCGTTAATCCCATCTCCCTCCCCCCCATAGTTTCCCACCACTGTCAGTCATTTTCTTATAGTATTACATTGGATGTTCAAGGTCCACTATATGAGTGAGAACATGTGATACTCAGATCTTTGTTTCTGTGAGAGATCACTCAGTATTATAGACTCTAGTTCCATCCAGGTTGCTGCAAAATTCATGATTTTGTTCTTTTTTATGACTGCGTAGTATTCCATCATGTATATGTACCACATTTTTTTAATCCAGGCCTCTTTTGAAGGACAGCATGGTTGCTTCCAGGTTCTTGCTATAGTGAGCAATGCTGCGATAAACATACGTGTGCGGGTATCTTTCTTATAGAGTGATTTGAGTTCTTCAGGGTATATTCCCAGTAGGGGAATTGTGGGGTCATATGGGAGCTCAATATTTAGAGCTTTTAGGAATCACCATACTGTTTTCCACAGAAGTTGTACTAGTTTGCACTCCCACCAACAGTGTAGAAGGGTTCCCTTTTCACCACACCCTCAACAGCAACTGTTATTTTTCAGTTATTGATAATTGCCTTTCTGACTGGAGTTATGTGGTATCTCAGTGTGGTTTTGATTTTATCTCCCTGATGATTAGTGAGGTTGAACATCTTTTCATGTGTCTGTTGGCTGCTCAGATGTCTTTTGAGAAATGTCTGTTCATATCTTTTGCCCATTTTATAATGGGGTTGTTTGTTTTTTTCTTTTCAGCATGTTTGAGTTCCTTGAGATCCAAGATGCTAAGCCTTTGTCAGACCTGGAGTTGCCAAATACTTTTTCCCAGTCTGTAGGCTGTCTCCCTGCTCTCTTGATGGTTTCTTTGGCTTTGCAGAAGCTTGTCAATTTAATGAGGTCCCACTTGTCTATCTTATCTCTTATGGCTTGTGGGTTTCGGGTTTTGTTCAGGAATTAGATGCCAGTTCCAATTTCCATGAGGGTATTTCCTTCATTTTCTAAGTTTCTTATGGATTGAGGTTTTACATTTAGGTCTCTGATCCATTTAGAGTTAATTTTTGTGTATGGGGATAGATAGGGGTCCTGTTTCAATCTTCTGCATGTGGTCTGCCAGTTTTCCTGGCACCATTTACTGAATAGGTTCTCCTCTCCCCAGTGGTAGGTGGTGGAGGCTTTGTCGAAGATGAGTTGGTTGAGAAATTGAGGTTTTGCTTCTGGAATCTCAGTTCTATTCCATTGATCTACATGCCTGTTCCTGTACCAATACCAAGCTGTTTTGATGATTGTAGCTTTATAGTAAAGTTTGAAGTCTGGTAATGTGATACCACCTGCTTTGTTTTTTTTGCTGAGGATTGTTCTGGCTATTCTTAGGCGTTTGTTTCCATATGAATTCCTGTATTGTTTTTTCTCGGTCTGAGAAGAATGCTGCTAGTAATTTCATGGGTATTGCATTAAATCTGTAGATTACCTTAGGTAAAATGTACATCTTCACAATGTTGATTCTTCCAATCCATGAGCATGGGATATGTTTCCACTTGTTTGTGTCATTTTTGATTTCTTTGAGCAGTGTTTTATAGTTTTCATTGTAAAGGTCTTTCACGTCTCTGGTTAGGAAGATGCCAAGGTATTTCTTTTTTTTTTTTTGTGGCTACTGTGAATGGAATTATGCTTTTTATTTGAGTTTCTGTTTGTTTATTATTGGTGTAAAGAAATGCGATTGTCTTTTGCACATTTATTTTATATCCTGAGACTTTGCCAAAGTCCTTTATCAGTGCAAGGAGATTTTTGACAGATTCTCTTGGGTTTTCAAGGTGCATGATCATGTCTTCTGCAAAAAGAGATACCTTGACTTCCTCTTTTCCTATTTGAATACCCCGATTGCCTTCTCTTCTCTGATTGATCTAGCCAGGACTTCCAATACTATATTGAACAGGAGGGGTGAAAGTGGGCATTTGTCTTGTTCCAGTTTTCAGGGGAAATGCTTCCAGTTTTTGTCCATTTAGGAGTATGCTGGCTGTGGGTTTCTTGTAGATGGCTTTTACTATTTTGAGGTATGTTCCCTGTATGCCTAGCTGTTTGAGGGTTTTTATCAAGAAGCGGTGCTGGATTTTATCAAGACCTTTTCTGCATCTAATGATAAAATCATGTGGTTTTTGTTTTGACATCTGTTGATGTATTTAATTACATTTATGGTTTTGTGAATGTTGAACCAGCCTTGCATCCCAGGGATAAAGCCTACTTGGTCGTGATGGATGATTTCTGAGATGTGTTGTTGAATCCGGTTCGCTAGGATCTTGAGAAATTTAGCATCTTCGTTCATCAAAGATATTGGCCTGTAGTTCTCTTTCTTTGTTGGGTTTTTACCTGGCTTGGGTATGTGATGGTAGCTTCATAAAATGATTTGAGGAGAGTTTCGTCTTTCTCAATCACCTGGAATACCTTCAGTAGGATTGGTATAAGCTCCTCCTCAAATGTCTTGTAGAATTCTGCTGGAAAGCCATCTGGTCCAGGACTTTTTTTTGTAGGTAGTTTTCTTATTACATAGTCAATTTCCTTGATTGTTATTGGTCTGTTTAGGGTCTCAATTTCTTCTTGTTTCAACCTAAGCAGGTTGTGTGATGACAGAAAGTCCTCCATTTCCGAAAGGCTTTCAAGTTTGTTTCCATACAAGTGTACATAGTAGTTTCTAGTGATCTTTTGTATTTCTTCAGGATCAGATGTGACTTCATCTTTTGTGTTTCTGATTGTGTTTATTTGGGCTTTTTCTCTCTTTTTCTTGGTCAGTCTAGCTAGGGGAGGACTATCGATATTGTTTATCCTTTTGAAGAGCCAGCTTTTTGTTTCATTGATTTTTTTTTTGTATTATCTTTTTGTCTTCTGTGACCTGGATTTGGGCTTTTATTTTGGTGATCTGGATTCTTCTGCTGAAATTAGGGTTTTTGTGGTCTTGCTTTTCCAGCTTTTTTAGGTGGCTTCTTAGGCTGTTAATTTGTGATCCTTCCATTTTCTTCATGTGCGTCTGTAGGTATATAAATTCCCCTCTTACTACAGCTTTCATGGCGACCCAGAGATTTTCGTAAGATGTTTCTTCAATTTCATTTGTTTCCAGGTATCTTTTAATCTTTGTTTTGATTTCATCATTGACCCAGGAGTTGTTTAGCATCATGCTGTTTAGTGTCCATGTCTTTGTGGGTTTTGGGGGGACCTTATTGGTGTTAATGTTTATTTTTATTCCACTGTGGTCTGAGAAGGTGCACTGTAAAATTTCAGTCCTTTTAAATTTGCTTATGTTTGATTTATATATAAGTATGTTGTTGATCTTAGAGTACGTTCCAAGCAGTGAGGAGTAGAATGTGTATTCTGTGGTTTTTGGATGGAGGGTTCTGTAGGTATCACTTAAGTTCATTTGATCAAGAGTCACATTGAGGTTTTGGATCTCGTTGCTGATTTTTTGTCCTGATGATCTGTCTAGAGTTGTGAGTGGGGTATTAAAGTCCCCAGCTATGATGGTATTGGTGTTGATGTCTTTTTTTAGTGTACCTAGGAGCTGCTTTATGAAAGTTGGGCTCCTATGTTCGGTGCATATATGTTTAGGATGGATATTTCTTGTTGATGAATTGAACCTTTTATCATTATGTAGTGGCCTTCTGTATCTTTTTAAATTTTTGATAGCTAAAAGGGTATTTTGTCTGAGATTAAGATCATGACTCCTCCTTTCTTTTGTGTTCCATTCACCTGAAAATTTGTTTCCCATCCTCTTGCGTTGAGTCTGTGAGTGTCCTTTCTAGTGATGTGATTCTCTTGAAGGCAATAGATTGTTGTCTGGTGATATTTTATCCATTTTGCCATGCTATGTCTTTTCAGTGGTGCATTTAGTCCATTCACATTCAAACTAGTTATTGAAATGTGAGAGTTGATCCGTATCATAAAGTTCTTACAGAGTTGTTGTTCTTCCTGTTTGTTTGTTGTCTTTCTTTTGGTTTTAGAGTTGGATCATGTGTGTTTTTAATCTTTTGCTTATACTCTTGTGAAGAACATTGTTGTTGTTTTATCCTTTTCTTCTGTGTTCATTACTTTCTTAAGTGTTTCTTGTAGAGGTGGTCTTGTGGCAGTGTAGGTTCTCAGGGATTGGATATCTGGGAACGATTTCAGTTCTCTCTCACTGATGAAGCTTAGCTTGTCTGGGTAGGTTATTCTTGGATGAAATTGTTTATCTTTTAGAACTTTGAAGATAGGGCTCCAAGCTCTCCTAGCCTGGAGGGTTTCTGTAGATAAATCTGCTGCTATTCTAATTGGTCTTCCCTGGTAGGTAGTCTGACCTTTTTCTCTTGAAGTTTTTAGGATTTTTTCTTTTATACCTACTTTGTTTAGGCAAATTATTATATGTCTGGGAGTTGGTCTTCTCATTTCTTGTCTTGCAGAGGTTCTCTGAATCTCTTGTGTTTGAATTTTTTCATCCTTGATGAGATGAGGGAAGTTTTCTTGAATGATTTCATGAAATGTTTGTTCCAGTGTGGCCTCTGTTTCTCTATCTGCCTCAGGAAGGCCAATTACTCTTAGGTTCGGTCTCTTGAAGTGATCATTCATCTCTTGAAGGTTTTGTTCTGTCTTTTTGAGCTTCTTTTCCATGCTTTTGACAGTTTGGGTTCATTCTGTGTTTTGGTCTTCGAGCTCTGAGATTCTTTCTTCTGCTTGACTAATTCTGCTTTCCATGTTTATTAGTTTGTTATTTATTTCCATCACTGCATTCCTCACTGCTGTTATTTCTGACGTCAGCTCCTTCCTGTTTTCCTCTTTTATCTCCTCAATTTTAAATTCTCTCTATTAATGTCTTGATGTCTGGGTTTGTTGCATGTGACTAGTCATTCTGGGGGCTCTTCATTGTTTGTGTTCTGACATCTGTTTTCTCAGTGTCTGATCTCCCAGGGTTCTGTGTGAGACCTATATTCTTCTTTTGTTTTTTCTTCATTTGTGTGGTTTTTCCCCCTCCCTACTCTTTCCTTCCCTCCACGTCACTGTCTTCTTTAATTCTGTTATTCGGGGGTAGAGGGATTGGTTTTACTTCTGTTTGTTCAATCTCCTATTCTTTATGTATTCTCTTACTTTGTTCAGTTCTGGAGTTGCACTGTAGGTTGGGGGTGGTCTTTTTTGCAGTTTTGAGATTTACTTAAGGGGGGGATCTGTGATTCCAAATCTATCTGCAGGTCCTGGTATTTGCCGACAGGTGTATTGATAATCTGAAACCCACTTCCTACTGCCTTGGAATCTGTTCGTGCAGTGGGGCTGTAGGTTTACTCCCTGAAATAAAATGTGGTTAGCAGAGGGAAGAGAATGGAGCAGACAGTGGGTTGAAGAGGGGGGTGGAGAGCTAGAGGAGTAAGGGCAGAAACAGACAAGTGTACCAACAAATGGAGAGAGAGACCTAAACTGAAACAGAAAAAAACAATAGACCATGGCTACAGACTAACCAACTCCCATACAAAAAAAAAAAAAACATACAATGATGCTAACATACAAGCTAACCAACCACCTTATTGGTGTACTGTTCCTCTATACGAAGATATGGTTTACAGAGAGGAGAAAAGAGAAGAAAAGGAAGAGGAAAAGAAAAAAAAAAGGAACAGTAGGAATAGAATTAAGCCATTAAACTAACAGAACCAATTGAGCACACTCTGAGACTTTTCGTTTAAGTCCAATGTCCTTTCAGCTCTGGTTTCTAGCTGTCTTTTCAAGCTGGTAAATTAGTTCGCAGTTAGGGTCAGTTGCCCTTGGCCTGCTGTGAAGGACAGTTCAGATCACCCTCAGTTCACCACACAAATCTGGCCTGTGTCTGTTTTTCACGTTTGTTTGTCCCGTTACGGTGTTGTTACCTTGAATCTCCAGCAGGTGGTGCTATCTCCACTGCTCGCCCCAGAACGGGTGGAGCTGGACAGGAGTTGGGCAGAGGCTGGAGATGGGAACCTGCTTCAGGGCACAGGGGAGGAGACCCATGGCTGGCAGGACGTCAAGGTGGCAGCAGAGGTGGCAGTGATCCCAGCGGATCTTGCCTGCAGGGGCTTCAAGGACTGAAGTTGTGGATTGCCTCAGGCACGGGTGGCGTGATGCATTTTGGCTGCCATGGAGGTCACCGCGGCACCGGCGGCTGCTGCGTCTGCAGCTGCAGTGGCTGTCCGGACCGCTGCGATGCCCCAGCGGTGGCGACGGCTGAGCTCCGTGTGAAGAGCAGTCTGCTGATGTTGGGGTCCACAGCCCCCGGGGGGAGAGCCAGAGACCCTCTGCGTTCTCCTTTGCAGTGGGTTTCATAGACCAGGTTAACCCGTCGCCATCTTGCCGGAAGTCTCCAGAACTAACTTTTTAATTCATGGTTTCAGTGTCACTTAGTTCTGCTCTGATCTTTGTTATTCCTTTCCTTCTGATAGCTCTAGGTTTATATTGTTCTTATTTTCCTAGTTCCTTCAGCTGTGACATTAAGTTGTTGATTTCAGATCTATCTTTTTGACATGAGTATTTAAAGTTATAAACTTCCCTAATACTGCATTGGATGTATCCTGGAGGTTTTAATATGTTGTGTCTCTGCTTTCATTTGATTCAAAGATTTTTTTTTTCCTGCCTTAGTTTTGTTGCTTACCCAAGAGTCATTCAGAAGCAAGTTGTTTAGATGCCATATAATTGTGTAGTTTAGAGAGTTTCTTTTTTTTTTCTTCTGAGTTGGAATCTCACTCTGTTGCCCAGGCTGGAGGGCAGTGGCACACTCCCAGCCACCGCAACCTCGACCTATTGGGCTCCAGCAATCCTTCCACTCAGCCTTCCAAGTAGCTGGAACTACAGGTGCACACTACCACACCCGGCTAATTTTTCGATTTTTTGTAGAGATGAGGTCTCCCTGCCCAGGCGGGTCTCGAACCCGCGGGCTCAGGCAATCCACTCACCTCAGCCTCCCAAAGGCATGGGATTACAGGCTGAGCCACTGAGCCCGGCTAATTATTTCTTAATCATAGTTACACAGGCACACAATTTAAAAAGTCAAATAGATCTACAGGTTATTTTCCCCCAAGGAAAAAATACCACTATGACTGTCTCCATTTTCTTTTCCCAGGGTAAGTACTTTCCAATCCTTTAGCCGTTGTTTTTGTTACTTATTACCATATCTCCAAGTGACATGCTTATATTGCTTTTACTTGATTTTTTAATTTAGGTATTGTTTCTTTGAGTCCTAATATAAAGTTTCCCTCTTCTTCCTGGCATTTCACATTCCCTACTTATCCCCCTTTCCCCTCCCGACATAGTTATATTGCAATTCAGGGCTTACATTTTGAATGTGATTACATTAAGAATACATATACCTTGTTAAGATTATAGAACTGCTGTTCGCAGCTGAATGATGTTGTCCTTTGCCTGTACTGCATTTTTATTTCCTTGAGTTAACAGTTGACTTTGCATAGATCTCTACCATATGTATGAATACCTTCTCCATATGTTCAGATATGATCGATTATTCTATCAGTTTCATTCATCTTTTTGAAAAAAAAATTATTCCTGGAGCAATCTGCTTTATCCATTCCAGACGATTTTGCCTTCTGTGACTGTTGCACAGCTGAAATTCTGAAATCTTCACCATCACCCTGAGGATTGCTTGCCTCTCTCCTATGTTGGATTCCCAGTTTCCCCATTTCTTAGGTCTCATATTTTTCTTAGATTTACCCTTTCATTTGTGTGGTGTGTTATCCTCAAATAGCTTTCTGAAAACAAAAGAGGCATGGGAGATATATTTTTCGAGACTTCATTAGAGGAAGACACAGTTCCCGTATGCATAGTGATACAGGTATTTAGCTGTTTCATAAACCAATTATTATCCCATTTTCTCTCACAAAAAGTCTACTCTGTTTGTTAACTTTGTATTCATATTCACTATATTCCCCAAATATTTGGAGTGGCCAATTGCTGAATCCTTTGCTGAGCTGGACCACAGTGCTGTTTCATATTCATGTCGACTGGGTCCAGTTCTACCATCTCTACAAGTTTTCTGCATAGGAGCTCTAATGGGTTGATTTTAAAAATGGGTTTGTAGACTAGGCTCGGTGGCTCAACCTGTAATCCCTGCACTTTGGGAGGCCGAGGCGAGTGGATTGCCTGAGCCCATGGGATCGAGACCCACCAGGGCAGCTTGGTAAGACCTCGTCTCTACAATAAATAAAAAAATTAGCGAGACGTGGTAGCACATGTCTGTAGTTCCAGCTACCTGTAAGGCTGAGGCAGCAGGTCAAGGCTGTGGTGGCTGGAAGCATGCCACTGCACTCCAGTCTGGGTGACAGAGTGAGATTCCAACTCAAAAAAAAAAATGGGTTTGTATATTTGTGTCCCTTGTAATTCAGACTTGAATTGAATAGGTTATGATAAATTTTCAGGTGAATTTTTTACAATCAGAATTCTTGCCTAACAGCTAAAGCACAGAAACCAAGTAGGTTTGAGTAATTCAACAGCCCCTCGGTAGTTGAACTGTTGCCATCTGAACTTTAGATCCAAATATATTTATACATACACATATATACATATAGCTTTGGTCAAAATATTTCTGAAAACAATTCCAACTATTAGCACTCTTAATTAAAGAGAATGTGAAGAGAGCTAATGAATGATGGATTTCATTTTTTATGGGAAAAATAAATTTACCTTCATAGTATTTGTGAATTTGGAATTAGCAAAGGTCTTCGGACGCACCTCCAGTTTATCAGTTAATATCAAATAACTGCTTTATATGTCTTATGATATTTACATTAGAATAGCTATTTATCATCCTAAGCACTTCACAGGTATGAGGTATTTAATCGTCATAACTTTAAGGAGTAGGTTTTATTATACCCACTTTACTGATGGGGAAAATAAGTTAGTGAGATATTGAACAATGTACTAAAGATGATATATCTATTGGATATTGAAGCTAAATCCAGAGCCTGAACTCAGTCACTTTACTTAGCGTTATGCTGATAAATGTTTAACAGAACTCAGTCACTCTACTTAGTGGTATGCTGATAAATGTTTAACAACCTGCAATGCTGGGGCAGCATTGGGGTGGGAAGACTTTATATGTAGCGTTTGCTGATTACAGGAAATGATGCCTCATGTGTAACCAACATCTAGGTTTAACCCATGTGGTATCTTGCCATTTCTGCTTCTGATTTTCTCCCCCTTAGTTCAGAAATAAAACAGATATAAGCTAAAGACTGTCTACCCTCCCCCCCACCCCCAGTCATCTTTCCCTCTCCAGGGATAATCTTTGGTATTTGCAGTTTTAGGCTCTTATAATTTGTGTATGCCTGGTGTTTTGTGATTATGTCTTATATTTTCCTATCAGGATTAAAACATTAGAATACAGTCTCTTTGGGTACTACCTAGAAGTAGCAACAGTGTCTGAGTAATCCATCTCCCTTAAGCCCAAACTTCTCAAAGGAGAATATGCATAGTTAGGGGTAGACGGTGATGTCATGGTAGTTACTCATCAAAAGATAGCAATCAGGCGCCTAGAGGCATCTATTTTACCTAAGTTTTTGGAATGAATTTTTTTTTAAATAATAAAAGCATTACCGATACAAGAAGTAGAATACAACTTGCTCATATTTTCAGTAAAAAGGTCAGGGGCTTCAGAGGAATTTTTTGGCCCAGGAATACATAGTCTATGTATTTTCTATGCTTTTAGGGCCATTTTTCAGTGAAAAAAAAGGAAAGGAACCAACATTAGAAGGAAGAAAAGTAGCACTTCTTGAGTATGTAAGCAGTGGCGCCCCAGTGGTTAGTGCAATACACCACTTTGCAGGCCACCGTGTGCTAGGAAAATTAAACGAAGATCTAAAGATTCTAAAGTTAGGGCCTTTAGAAATGGGATGGGGACATTTGGGTAGACACAGGCAAGGCTTGAGAACTTTGAACCTGTTACGTGTCCATGACCTTCCTTATCAGCACAAGCAACCCCATCCTGTCTAAGGGGAAGAATCTTACCTCCCTGTAAAGAAAAAAAAAATCTTCATGAAGTCTCTCTTCTGCTGGCCTAGAAGCCTTCAGCGGTAGGCAGATGGAGGCCCATGACTTTGGATCGTTCTGTGACCATGTTTTATTAATACTTAGCACCCCTTAAGCCACTCTCTGTGCTTTCCTCCAGTATTGCATGAGTGAGAAGCCTGCTGAACTGGTTTTTCTTTCCCCTTCTAAGTTCATTCCCTCTTACCCTACTCAGGAAGCTGGCTTCTATGCACTGTATTAGCCTGGCTCTTTTCCTTGGTTGGGTTCTGCAAGTGGGAGGGGTCGTTAGGAAAAGACTGGGTGGGCAGGAAAATAGGTCAGGATGATTGTTTGCTTGCCTTTCTTCCTGCCATTTGGTGGTGTGGAAATAGCTGTGTTCCTCAGCAACACAGCTTCAGACATAGCCTTCTCCATATATAGATCCCACGGGTTCAGGAACCACTTTTCATTTTAGGGATAGAAACATCTTGCTCTTGTTTAGCGTAAGCTGGGTTGCCATCTCTCGTAGGTCTCTTTTATCCTTGCCTTCACACTCTTCAATCATTTCTTTTTGGTGTGCCATCTGTTTCCTGCTCCAACCCTGAATAATATAGTAATTTGTACCACGCGTAAGCCCAGGACAGTGGGATTCTGGAATTGGATTGCTGGCACATTTGATGCACATACAAATAACTTCCCGGTCAGGGTACATGGATGCCTGTCATTGGTGGCAAATGGAACTGTCACAAGTGCTCAGATCATCACTAGTGGTGTGGCGTGATGGAGGACAGGTGGAGAGCCATGTTGGAGGATCACGTGGCTGTGACTCGTAGTTGTTATGGCCAGGTGGAAATTACAAAGATCGTTGTGAGGACTGGCTCTTTGGATGTCTAGAACATACACAGGGAAAAAGATAAATGAAAGCAAGGGTGAAACAGAAAGTTTATGGCAACTTTAGGGGGCTATTTTGTCTTTTGTAGCCACAAGGAAGGTATGGCCAAAGATCAAGCCTAGGGCTTGAATGTAAGGGTTGCAGGGTGGTAGGGCCAACTTCTGGCCGGTGTCTGGTCTCGTGCAGAGGGGAGGGCACTTATGTGGAAAGAAATGGGATGGGGACATTTGGGTAGACACAGGCAAGGCTTGAGAACTTTGAACCTGTTACGTGTCCATGAACCTTCCTTGCCAGCACAAACAGCCTCTCCTGTCTAAGGGGAGGAGTCTTATCTCCCTGCAAAGGAAAAAAAATCTCCATGAATTTACCTAAGACGGTTCTCTCATAAGGGGATATCAGTTATCCTCAGGATCCTCATCCACTATCCATTTTTACTTCTTGGAAAATAAAAAATAATCCCAAACAGAGAAGTACAAGATCAAGTCCAGGAAGAGACACCTATTCAGAGGAGTTGCAGGATATCACCGCTTTGCATTGGGAAACAGTATGAATTCTAAGGATATTAGACCAAAAAGGGCTTACATAAGGCAGGCCAGGCATGCTGATAGCGGTATACTCACACAGAAAACGTGAAATAATGTGTTGGCCTGAGAATCTGGGAATGGTCGTAATAGTCTGTCACAGTAATTAACTGAAACCTATAGTCAACTAGGTTGAAGTGTCACAACTTCCTTGACATGCTGTAGAGAGAACAAAATCTTAGGAAGGTGGGAATGTAGATCTGTTCTTTGCAAACCTGCTCATTCATCCTCTGAGGGATGAGCTGAGAAGAGAGTCAAATGACAGAGATACTGTCGTGAATATGGGTCACTTATTTTCAGTGGAAATGGTAGAAACCTAGAATGGTTGAGACCATGAGGTGGTGCTTACAGAGTAGTAATCACAGGGTCTTGTGCTACAGGGGTTTCTGGTGATGGTTCGTTGATCCCAGGATCCCTAGGAGTGGATTGGATGGGCAGCCTTCTAGGATCTGTTTGGCATGTTAAAAGGAAATTTCTAGGTGTGGTGGACAGATCACTTAACTGAAATCATTGTGGTGATGATCTACTGCTTTTTTTCAGAACTAAGCCATCGTATGAACTTAGGATCTCTTCATTGAGGGGGTAGCTAGATATCTTTGACAAAGAGTCCTGCAATGTGGTCACAAGTGTATAAGACAAATTTTTCCCCAACATTCAAGGAACACCTGTGTCCATGTACCATGGCGAGTGCTCACTGGGGAAAGAGAAACACTAAGAACACCTGTGGCTTGTTAGACATTCGTTCTGAATAGGTAATAACTAGACACCAATCTGCTATGATGCCACCTTGTCAGAGTGGAAGCTGTGGGCATAAGGAATAGAGGGAGTCTTGGCATGAGTCCATCTCATAATGTGTTCCAACTGTATAGTGGAATCGATATGCAATTGTCTCTCAGTATCTGTGGAGGATTGGTTCCAGGATCCCCTCAAATACCCACATTCATGGATGCTTAAGTCCCTGATATAAACTGGAATAGCATTTGCTTATAAACTACATACATCCTCTTCTATATTTCAGACCATCTCTAGATTACTGATACTGCCTAATACAATGTAAATACCATGCAGATTATTGTTATACGGCATTGTTTTTCTAATTAACAATACTTATGTTATTTTAAAATATTTTTGATTGGCAGTTGGTTGATGCCATGGTTGCAGAACCCACCCCTATGGAGTATGCCGATGGTACTCACTAACCTGCAAATGCTCCACTTTGGTTGCTGACCTGTGAGGTGGACATGATTGTGATAGGAAGGACGAGTGCACGCCTCTAGAACAGCTCATTCCTGCCTCCAGCCAGGGCAGTAAACCAAAGCTAGAATTGCATCCCCGAGGGAACGGCAGAGATTAGTGCCACAATCAGAGACTTGAAAGATGCAGAGATGTCGACATCCCCATTCAACCTACCTGTTGGACTAGGGCAGAATATCGAGTCTTGCAGAATAACTGGGGATGACTGCAACATAATCAGAGGGTGATGCTAATTTTGCGTGTTACTATGGCGGCAAGTAAACACAACCCGTGGGACCTCAAATGGAACTGTCCACTTAGCAAATGCTTTCTTTTAAACTCCTAACAGCAAAGGAAGTCAGAAGCAGTTTATCTTCTTACAGCAGAGATAGAAGCCTCTGTTTCATAGCGCTTAGGTTTTCCATCACAACGTCATCAAGAGGGAGCCTTCATCTGTTAGCCCGAGGGCATTCTGTTTTCTGGTGACCTTGATGGTAAGATATATGCATGCAGAGTATAGAAGATAAATACTGTGAAAGCTCAGGGGCTTGACACAGAGAATAAAGGAGTATTCCCTCTAAAATGAGAGCTGGGTTGTATCATTTTGCATCAAATGCAATAAATTGGGCAGCACCGTGCTTGATGAGCCTCACAAATTTTTGAAGGCAGAATAACTGTCTGATCTGTTGCTGCAATCTGCTTACCGGATCTCTGCTAAGGCTGCCAGTCTGGAGGGGAGCCCAGCTTCTGTGAGGGTTCTGTTTAAGAAAAGGAGGCACAACCAATGTGGCAGGAATAAAGAGTTGATGTATCACAGGGAATACAGCTTATGTGAGGGTGAGGACCAACTTCCTCATTTACTGAAAACTAGCCTGACTAGCCAGCTGGTTAGGTCATTTAAACGGAATTTAACTCTCCTGCTCTCACAGTGGTTTTGTTTACACCTGTATTAAATTCCTTTCTGGAAAGACGGAGTAGGCATACTTTTCTATTCTTCCTGCTAAGTGCAACTGAAATCCCTGGACACAAAATCATGAGCTTCACAGCAACCTGGATGGGACTTATTGTCTATAATACTGAGCTATCTATCACAGAAACAAAGAACTGAGTATCATGTGTTCTCACTCATAAGTGGACCTTGAACAATTAGCACAATACTACAAGAAAAGGATTGGCAGTAGTGGGAATCTGCTGGGGGATGGCGGAAGGCACCCCTCATCAACAAGGGAACCTGCATAATGAACATTTGTAAACCTAACCCTGGATCTTTCAAATAAAAATCACATCTTTAAAGTAAAAAAGTTAAAAGAAGGAAAGTAATCCCTGGACATCTGTATCAGTTTCCTGTGGCTGTTATAACATTACCACAAACTTGGTGGCATAAAAGAACAGGAATGTATTCTCTCCCAATTCTGGAGATCAGAAGTCCAAAATTAGTTTCACTGGGCATTAGTTTCACAGGCGTCAATGGGGCTGTGCTCCTTCTGGAGGCCCTCGTAGAAAATGTCCCTCGCCTTTTCCAACTTCTGGTGGCAGCCGTCCCTTGCCTTGTGTCCACATGACTTCAGTCTCTTCCTTCATGGACACATTGCCGCCTCCACTTTTGCACGTGTCAGATATCCTTCTGCTGCTCTCTTATAAGGATGCTTCTGCTTGCATTTAGGGCTTACCCTGATAATTCAGGCTACTCTCCCTGTTTCCAAATCCTTAACTAAATCACATCATTCACAGGTTCCGGAGATAAGGACTTGGTGTCTTTGGGGGGTCTTTGCCAGGTAAATGATTAAACAACTGGCAAGCCAAACCATGGGACACTACTTGGCAGTAAAAAGGAATGAATTATTGACACAAACCCAAACCTGGACGCATCTCCAGAAAATTAAGCCAAGTGAAAGAGGCCAATCCAAAAGGTTACCCACCACAGTTTTATGTACATGACATTCTTTAAATGACAAAGTGATAGAAATGGAGAGTAGGTTAGTGATTGCCAGGAGTTTAGGAGGCATTGGAGGCAGTAGGGTGGTACATGTAGCCACAGAAGGGCAGCATCACCAACCTTGTGGTCATGTTGATGTTGTGTATTTTTATTGCATCAATATCAAAATCCTGGTTTTGATATCGTACTATAGTTTTTTAGGTTTTTTTTTTCCACATTGGAAAATAGAATTTATTTAAAAAGTAAATGAGAGAGAGAGAGGAGATTCACCTCCCCAAGGTAGAGGAGGGGGCAAAGTCCTACTCTAGTTTTTTGTACGATGTTACCACTGGGTGAAACTAACAAAGCATGCACAAATCTCTCCGTACTGTTTGTGGCAGCTGAATGTGAATCTACAATTGTCTCAGAAAGTCTAATTTAAAAATTCCTTTTTTTTTTCTTGAAGAAAGCATGGTTTCTGTTTGCCTGACTGAATCCTGACTGACATAACTTCCACCTCCCACACCCTCGAGGTAGCAGTCTCTCACCCCATCATTGGCCCATGTCAGCCATTACAAGCCCACACATCCCAGGCCATCGCTCATGCTCTAGAATTATCCTCCGGTGTTTCCATCTCCTACCCCTCATCATCTATCAAGGTGCTTTAATGTGCCCTTAGAAATGCAATCGCTAAATCTTCCTATCCTCAGCCTTCCTATGCCGTTCTCTTTTCCAAACTGCTCCAATTCCAGCCGACTTGCTGCTGAAGGCGCCATGCCCCGTCCCCTTGTCCTTTCAAATGCAGCTGTTTTCACTCTCACCTTTCTAACACCACTGGGCCTGGAGAGGACCTAAGTGAACCTTGGAGATACCTTCAGACTATTTTACCTCCCTTCTTCCCTTTCCCACGTCATCAGTCTACACCACCCACCATCTCTCAGTCTCTCACCCACCATTGGACCTGGGCTCCAGCGATCCTTCCGCCTCAGCCTTCCAAGTTATCTCTCCACCCAGAGGCACCTGCCCACATTTCTCGGCCCAGTCCCTCTCTCCATCACATTAAAACTCTTGGTGAGTCTGATGTTTGCCTAGATGATCGATCAGTCCAATATTCTAGCTGGCTGGTTCCTCCAACAACCTTATTCTTCATCTTACCTCAGCTACTCTGTTCCATGAGCTTGAGTCAATCCCTGAGCTTTATTATTACCAATAAGTCATCCCTCTATAATCTCATTTTCAAACTTCCCACTCCTCAGTCCATTTTCTACTCTCCTAGCTCATTTCCTCCATGAGATCAATTTTAGTAATCTTTCAAGTTTACTGGGTTTTTCAACTCATTGATCCTGCCACATCTCACTGTGTTCTGTCTGTTTCATGTCTTCCTTCACCTTAAATTTATGATGAAACATTAAAACATTTTTCTTGCATGTGACCTTAATGTTCTTGCCCTTCTTTCGTTAAACATTTGGGCATTTTGAATTTCTTTGGTCTTGTTTTAAGAAGCAACCTAAAATTTCCAGCACTCAATCAAATGGTACTACCTTTCAAAAACTAAAACAAAACATTTCGGTAAACCACACCCTGGTGAAATCTAACTTCATGTTTTGCACCTGTGCCTACAAAACTAAACCTGGCTAGAAAAGACCAGACTGCTTGGTTTCTCTCTTTTTTTTTTTTTTTTAGTTCGAGTCTTACTCTGTCGCCGGGAACAGCCACTGCAGCCTCAACCTGCTGCATTGGACCTGGGCTCCAGCGATCCTTCCGCCTCAGCCTTCCAAGTAACCGGAACTACAGGCGTGTGCTGCCACGCCCGGCTAATGGTTTCCCTTTAAATTCATGATTATTGACTACAGGTGAGCTTGCACACTATCAAATCACCATACTATGTGAATCATTACTTCTCCACTCTTCTAGATCCCTATTTCGTGCTTTCTCCTTTCTTTCAAACCTCTGACACTTGCCCTAGATTTATTCTCAGCTGATGGCATTACTTTTCATTTCATGGAACAAAAATTGAAGCCAATGGAAGAGAACTGCCACAAACTCCCAGCATCATGTCAGCCCACCTCCCTGAGTCTGTGTCCACAGCTCTGCCCTTTTCCTGTCACTGTAAATGACCCATGCCAAGCCAGGCATGGTGGCTCATGTCTGCAATCCCAGCACTTTGGATGGCCAAGGCGAGAGGATTGCCTGAGCCCAGGGTTCAAGACCAGCCCGGGCAACTTGGTGAGACCTCATTCCCTACAATGAATCAAAAAAATAATTAGCAAGGTGTGTGGTGGCACATGCCTGTAGTTTCAGTTATTTGAAAGGTTGAGGCAGAAGGATCCCCAGAGTCCAGGAGGTCGAGGCTGTAGTGGCCATGAGCTTGCCACTGCACTCCAGCCTGGGCAACAGAGTGAGAATGATTCAAAAAAAATCTAAATAAATGACCCACACCCCTCACTACCCATCCTTTCTCCCTACCAAAAATATGGCCCCAGTAGTTCCTTCTCTCTCCTGTATCTCCATTTGTTTCCTCTTACCTGAATCATTCTATTGAGCATGAACACTTAGGGCTGTTTCTCCACTCTTTAAATGAAATAATCAGTTAATCCCTATCTGCTACAGCCCAACCCCATTATGCTCAGTGACTTCAAACTCCTCTCTTTTTCTTTTAAATCTTATTTTGAGTAGCCTTTAACTCCCATCTGTCCGTAAAATAGTTCTCCTGTCGTTTACGAATGACATTTACCTTGCTGAAGATAATAGTCAATTCTGACTCACTAATTCATTTACTAATTGACAGCATTTTACTGACCGTTACTCTCTCTTCCTTTACATACATTTATTCATTTAACTTTAAAGGCACCTTAGGTTACTTGGTTCCTCCTTCCACACCTCTGGCCACTGCTTACCAGTCGCCATGTGCATTCACCTTGTCTTCCCAAACTGTAGAGCATCCCAAATCTTGGTCCTCGTACCTCATCACTCCCCTGATCACACCTACCTCCTTCGATGAGCTCATGTATTCTCAGGCTTCAAATACTACGCTGGTACCTCCCAAATATTTAATGTCTGTACATGCCTCTCAAATCCTCTTACCTGTGATGACTAAACTCTGACCTTTTTTCTTTACTTTGCCAAATTCTTAACTAAGGGGCCTGGAGAGAGAGGATTTTTTTTTTAATGTGATTTATTTTCCAAGCTGGCTCTGGTATAACATCACACAACAGATAAAGAAAGAAAATCAAAGTATTTTATGACCCTGTAAAGCCATCTTTTGGGGGCTCCAGGCACCTTTTAAGACACCTGCTCTGATGTCTGCCACCACCTTTGAAGTTTCATCTACATATCAAGAAACGTCTCCTTTATTGTTCCACAAGCTACTAATTTCCATTCAAAATTCCTTAGATAACACAGCTGACTAATCAGCAGTCAGAAAATCTTTGAATCCACCTTCAGCCTATGCCTACCCACCCCCATTCCCCCAGTCCCCACTGGGAGGAAAGGTCTCATCTTTCCAGACCGAACCAGTGAGTGTAAATCTCACATGTCTTGATTTATGGTTTCTTGTAATGTTGTTGTCTCCTTAAAGTGCATTTAACAAGCCTATACAATTCAACCATGGCAAGTACACATTCTCAGGACCTCCTGGGTGTGAGGGCACAGATAGGGTGAGGGTGAATGGGTGGAGGGGAGAGGGGCACAGCACCACTGGAGCCAGCATGCTGGAGGTGTGCACTGGTAACCCAGAGACCGGGGTAATGCAAAGAATTGCAACACACAAAGAAGTGAAAGAAGAAAAGGTTTATTTAAGAAAAGTTTGCTTCCCACAGACAGGAAGCAGGCCTACACTCTGGGTGATTATGGCTCCATAGTGGGCCTATACTCTGGATGAGTGTGGCTCTGTAGCCCCCTCAAGCTCTGACTTAAATCCTTTCCCTTGGAAATGTTACAATCAGGTAGGTGTGACTGCCGTGACTTCCTTATTGACCATCTGTAAATGTCTTGGAGATCCTGTGATACAGAGACCCACTAATGCCCGCCCATATTATCATAGCCCCTAGAGAAGGGCGTGATAAGGATTCTAGTGCTCCTGTACATTCCTGAATAACATTCCTTAGAGCTAATGGAGGCTGTACTTCTCCTTATCTCCTATGCATTCCCAGTGGGCAGCTTTGGGAGCTCCTTGACTTCCCTGCAGACGGTGCCCAATCTACTGGAGATTGAATCGCCATCTGCCCCCCTTCTGAGAGGAGCAGTCCTGCGATTTGCTTAACTTTTGTAATCACAACTTTTGTGATTTGCATAACTTTTGCCTAATGCAAAAGTAGTCTTAGGCCTTGTAGATTTCTTTTACAAAAGCCATGAGACACCTCCCATGCTAGGCACCCGGAAGTCTGTTTCTGAAAAGACAAAGTTGGCAAGGTTAATCTTTACCTAAAGTATGCATTTCTCCAAAACATAGCTTCTACTTTCTCATCAATGTATTAGGGTTTAAGAACAAGAAGAAAAATGACTTCCGACTCTCAATCTGTCCTTTCACTGGGGACAGTGTCACAGGTCTGAGATCATTCACATTTTACTTAGAATAAATCATCTTAAATATTCTATAGCTTGGTATCTTGCGTCAGCACCTGTCTCCTGACTCATATATGTAATTGCCTACTTAACATGTCTACTTGATGTCTACCAGTAGCTACACACACATGTGTGAAACTCAGTTTTTTGTTTTGTTTTGTTTTGTTTTTGTGAGTCGGAGTCTCACTTTGTCGACCAGGCTGGAGCTCAGTGGCACACTCATGGCCACCCCAGTGTCGACCTGTTGGGCTCCAGTGATCCTTCTACCTCAGCCTTCCAAGGAATGGGGAACTATAGGCATGCTACCACACCTGGCTAATTTTTTTATTTTACTGTAGAGATGAGGTCTCGCCAAGGTGCCCAGGCTAGTCTCGAACCTGCAGCCTCAGGCAATCCACTCGCCTCAACCTCCCAAAGTGCTGGGATTACAGGTTGAGTCGCGGAGCCCAGCCTAAGCTCAGTTATTAACATTCATTTTCCACCCCCAACTGCCCAATTCTCTACCATCCCTGAGGTTGTTTGTCCCTCTGTCACTCTGCCTTCCTCTGTCTCGGCATATGGGACCTACCTCCTTCTGGCTGCTTGGACTTGAATCCTTGGAATTGTCCTCATTTCTTCCATACTTGACACGCTTCTTTCCTGTACACACTTCAACACACAGTCCTTGAGCAAGTCTGTCAGTTCTACCTTCAACCCACATCCGTAGTCTGACCACTTTTCACCACCTCCACTGCTCCCCAGGTCACCACTGCCTTATTGGATGTTGCCACGGCCTCCTCACTGGACTCCTTACTTCAGTCTTTCCCCCTTCATTGTATTCTCCACGTAGCAGCCACTGTACTCACAGTAAACCCCAAAGCCTTTCTAATAGGTATAACAGCCTACATGGTCTAGCTTCTGTCTCCTCCCTGGCCGCATTCTCTCTACTCTCCCCTTGTTCACTCTACTGCAATCACACTGGGCTCCACTATATTCCTCCACTATGCCAGGCACACTCCTGCTTAAGATCTTTGCTCCCGCTTTCCCTGTGTCTAGGATGTTCTCCTCCCAGATACCCACTTGGTTCATCTTTCACTTTCGTCATGATTTTACTCAACTGTCATCTCCTCAGTGGGGGCTTCCCTGGATACCCTAAAATTGCACATTTCTCCCTCTCCCATCCAACACTTCTGACCTCCCCTTCTTGCTTTATTTGTCTCTTGGGCACTTAATCACCATCTAACATGCCATATATTTTACTTTCTTGATTACATCGCAGTCACTGCCAGACTTTAAGCTCCATGGGAGACAGGGATGCAAGCTAGTTTTGTTTACTATTTCCTCAAGGTCTTCAAACATGGCCTACCTTATATGAAGGCCTAACAGCTATTTGTTGAATGAATGAATGTTGGCTTTTTTGTGAGTTTTCTAGGGCTGCCATAACAAACAACAGACATTTATTTTCTCACAGTTCTGAAAGCTAGTTGTCTGAGATCAAGGTGTCAGCAGGGTTGGTTTCTTTTGAGGCCTTTCTCCTTGGCTTGTAGATGGCCATCTTCTATTTGTGTCTTCACACGTCTTTCCTTTATGTCTGTGTCCTAATCTCCTTCTAAGGACATCAGTCATATTGATTAGAATCCACCCTAATTACCTCATTTACCCACTTAGTTACCCTATCTCCCAATACAGTCACATTCTGAGGTACTAGGGGTTAGGACTTCATCCTATGAATTTTGGGAGACAAAATTGATTTCAACATGTTTCTACCTCTATGACCTATTTAATTACTCTTTCTGATTTTTTTTTAAATTAGGTTTCACTCTGTCACCCAGGCTGAAGTGCAGTGGCATGATCATGGCTCACTTGAAGCCTTAGTCTCCTGGGCTCAAGCAATCCTAATGCCTCAGCCTCACAAGTAGCTGGGACTACAGGCACACACCACCATGCCCAGCTAATTGTTTGATTTTTTTTTGTAGAGATAAGGTCTCACTCTGCTGCCTAGGCTGGTCCTGAATATTGGCCTCAAGTGTTCTTCCCACCTCGGCCTTCCAAAGTGCTAGGATTACTGGTGTGAGCCACCTGGCCAGCCTCAGATGAGTTATTTCTGTCCTTTGTTCACATCCCCCTTATTTGTTCACATTATGCTAATATTTTTTCTGCTTTCCTCTTATCCTGGTTTTTAACTATAGTCATGCATTGGTTAACAACAGGGAAGCTTTGTGAGACGTGTTGTTAGGCAATTCTCCATTGTGGAAACATCATAGAAAAGAGTTACACATACCTAGATGGTATATCCTACCACACACCCAGGCTATGTGGGATAGCCTATTGCTTCTAGGCTACACATCTATATAGCATGGGATTGTGCTGAATTCGGTAGGAAATTGTAATACAGTGGTAAATATTTGTATAACTAAACATATAAAAGGTACAGTCCAAATACATTATGAAAGATAAAAAATGGTACATCTTTCTAGGGTACTTATGAATAAAACTTGCAGAACTGGGAGTTGCACTGGGTAAGTGTGTGAGTGAGTGTGAAGACCTTGGAGTGATTGTGAGAGGTGAGTGACTTGTGAAGACCTAGGACATGACTGCACATGACCGTAGACTTTATAAACACTGTCCCCTTGGACTTCACTAAGTTTGTAAAACAAAATTTTCTTTCCTCAAAAATGAATTAACTTTAGCTTACTGTAACTTTATAAACTTTTAACAGTTTTTAACTTTTTGGCTATTTTGTAAGAGCACTTAGCTTAAAACACAACATAATACAGTTGTATAAAAATATTGTCTTTCTTGATAAACTTATTCCATCAGCTTTTTTCTACTTTTGGGATTTTTAATTTTTAAAATTATATTTATTTATTTTCACTTTTTAAACTTTTTTTTTAAAAAAAACAAAGACAGGGTGGGGTTTTTATCCTTTGAAAAACTTGCCCATGGAAGGTCTTTCTGACTTTAATCTTTCTTCTTCCTTGTTTTTCCTTCCTTCCTTCTGTTTCTCATTAATAAACTCTGTTTTAAAACTTAAGCGCAACGGGGCAACCTGGTCTGTGAAAACCTCTGCAAAGGAGAACTGCAGTGGGTCTCTGGCTCTCGCCCCGGGGGCTGCGGACCCCAACATCATAGCCTGCTCTTCATACAGAGCCCGGCCGTTGCCACTGCTGGGGCATCACAGCGGACTGGACAGCCACTGCAGCACAGATGCCATCACCACCGCCACCACCAGTAGCACATTGCACCACCGGGCTGGAGGCGATCCACGACTTCAGTCCTTGAAGCCCCTTCAGGGAAGATCTGCTGGGATCGCTACCACCTCTCCTGCAACCGAGACGTCCTACCCGTCTTGAGTCTCCTGCCTGTGCCATGAGGCAGGCACCATCTCCAGTTTCCGCAGGTTCCTGTCCAGCCCCACCCCCTCTGGGGCGAACATCTGAGATAGCACCACCTGCTGGTGATTCAAGGTAACAACACTGAAACGGGAGAAACAAGCTTGAAAAGGACATAGGCCAGAGTGGAGAACGGAGGGTGATCTGAACTGCCCTTCACAGCAGACCAGGGGAAACTGACCCTAACTGCAAACTACTTTACCAACTTGAAAAGAAAGCTAGAAATCAGAACTGAAAGGAAGTTGGACTTAAACGAAAAGTCTCAGAGTGTGCTTCATTGATTCTGTTAGTTTAATGACTTAATTCTATGCCTACTGTATTGTTCCTTTTTTTTTCTCTTCCTTTGCTTCTCTTTTCTTCTCTCTGTAAACCATATCTTTGTATAGAGGAACAGCACACCAATAAGGTGGTTGGTTAGCTTGTATGTTAGCATCACTGTATGTTTTATTTTTTTTTGTATGGGAGTTGGTTCGTCTGTAGCTGTGGTCTATTGTTTTTATCTGTCTCAATATAGGTCTCTCTCTCCATTTGTTGGCACACATTTGTTTCCCCCCTTACTCCTTTATCTCTCCACCCCCCTCTTCAACCCACTGTCTGCTCCATTCTCTTGCCTCTGTTAGCCACATTTTATTTCAGGGAGTAAACATACAGCCCGTGCAGTAAATCAGCATGGACAGATTCCAAGGCAGTGGGAAGTGGGTTTCAGATTATCAATACACCTGTCGGCAAATACCAGGACCTGCAGATAGATTTTGAATCACAGATCCCCCCTTAAGTAATCTCAAAACTGCAAAAAGGACCACCCCCAACCTACAGTGAAACTCCAGAATTGAACAAAGTAAGAGGGCATACATAAAGAATAGGAGACTGAAAAAACAGAAGTAAAACCAATCCCTTTACCCCTGAATAACAGAATTAAAGAAGACGGTGATGTGGAGGGAAGGAAAAAGTAGGAAGGGGGAAAAACCGCACAAATGAAGAAAAAGCAAAAGAAGAATGTAGGTCTCACACAGACCCCTGGGAGATCGAACACTGAGAAAACAGATTCTGGAATACAAACAAAGAAGAGCCCCCAGAATGACTGGTCACATGCAACAAACCCAGACATCAGGACATTAATGGAGAGAATTTAAAAAATTGAGGAGAGACAAGAGGAAAATAGGAAGGAGCTATTGTCAGAAATAAGAGCAGTAAAGAATACTGTGATGGAAATGAATAACAGACTAATAAGCATGGAAAGCAGAATTAGCCAAGCAGAAGAAAGAATCTCAGAGCTCAAAGACCAAAACACAGAACTAACCCAAACTGTCAAAATCATAGAAAAGAAGCTCAAAAAGACAGAACAAAACCTTCAAGAGATGAATGATCACTTCAAGAGACCAAACCTAAGAGTAATTGGGCTTCCTGAGGTAGAGAGAGAAACAGAAGTCACACTGGAACAAACATTTCATGAAATCATTCAAGAAACTTCCCTCATCTCATCAAGGATGAAAAAATTCAAACATGAGAGATTCAGAGAACCCCTGCAAGACAACATATGAGAAGACCAACTCCCAGACACATAATAATTCGCCTAAACAAAGTAGGTATAAAAGAAAAAATCCTAAAGGCAGCAAGAGGAAAAGGCCAGACTACCTACCAGGAAAGACCAATTAGAATAGCAGCAGATTTATCCACAGAAACCCTTCAGGCTAGGAGATCCTGGAGCCCTATCTTCAAAGTTCTAAAAGATAAACAATTTCAACCAAGAATAACCTACGCAGTCAAACTAAGCTTCATTAGTGAGGGAGAATTGAAATCTTTTCCAGATATCCAATCCCTAAGAACCTACGCTGCCACCAGACCACCTCTACAAGAAATACTTAAGAAAGTACTGAACACAGAAGAAAAAGAAAAAAGAACAACAACATTCTTCACAGGAGTACAGGCAAAAGATTAAAAACACACATGAGCCAACTCCAAAACCCAAAGAAAAACAACAAACAAACAGGAACAACTCTGTAAGAACCTTATGACAGGGATCAACTCTTGCATTTCAATTATTAGCCTAAATGTGAATGGACTAAATGCACCACTGAAAAGACATAGAATGGTAAAATGGATAAAATATCATCAGGCAACAATCTATTGCCTTCAAGAGACTCATCTCACTAGAAAGGACACCCACAGACTCAAAGTAAAAGGATGGGATACAAACTTTCAGGTGAACGAATACAAAAGAAAGGAGGAGTAGCGATCTTAATTTCAGACAAAATACCCTTCAAGCTATTAAAAATCAAAAAAGATACAGGCCACAACATAATGATAAAAGGTTCAATTCATCAACAAGAAATATCTATCATAAACATATATGCACCCAACATAGGTGCGCCGACTTTCATAAAGAAATTCTATGAAAACTAAGGAAAGATATTGACTAACACCATCATAACTGGGTGTTAGAAAGATATTGACTAACACCATCATACCCACTCACAACCCTAGACAGATCATCAGGACAAAAAATCAGCAAGGAGATCCGGAACCTCAATGTGACTCTGGGCCAAATGGACTTAATTGATATGAACAGAACACTCCATCCAAAGATCACAGAATATACATTCTATTCATCACCACATGGAACATATTCTAAGATCGACCATGTAATTGGCCATAAATCAAGCATAAGCAAATTTAAAAGGACCGAAATTCTACCATGCACCTTCTCAACCACTGTGGAATAAAAATAAACATTGCCACGCTGGGCTCGGTGGCTCAGCCTGTAATCCCGCGCCTTTGGGAGGCTGAGGTGGGTGGATTGCCTGAGCCCGTGGGTTCGAGACCCGCCTGGGCAGCAAGACCTCATCTCTACAATAAAACAAAAAATCAGCCGGGCATGGTAGCGCATGCCTATAATTCCGGCTACTTGGAAGGCTGAGGCGGAAAAATCGCCGGAGCCCAGCAGGTCGAGGCTGCGGTGGCCGGGAGCGGCCACTGCACTCCAGTCTGGGTGAGAGAGTGAGACTCCAACTCAAAAAAATAAAATAAAATAAAATAATAAAATAATAAAATAAACATTGCCACCAACAAAGTCCCCCAAACCCACAAAGACATGGACACTAAACAGCATGATGCTAAACTACACCTAGGTCAATGATGAATCAAAACAGAGATCAAAAGATACCTGGAAACAAATGAAAATGAAGAAACATCTTACCAAAATCTCTGGGACGCCTTGAAAGCTGTAGTAAGAGGGGAATTTATATCCCTACAAACACACATGAAGAAAATGGAAGGAACACAAATTAGCAACCTAACAAGCCACCTAAAGAAGCTGGGAAAGCAAGACCACAGAAATCCTAATTTCAGCAGAAGAATCCAGATCACCAAAATAAAAGCCAAATCCAGGACATAGAAGACAAAAAGATAATACAAAAAAAATCAATGAAACAAAAAGCTGGTTCTTCGAAAGGATAAAAAAGATCAATGGTCCCCTAGCTAGATGACCAAGAAAAAATGAGAAAAAAAACAAATAAGCACAATCAGAAACACAAAAGATGAAGTCACATCTGACCCTGAAGAAATACAAAAGATCATTAGAGACTACTACATACACTTGTATGGAAACAAACTTGAAAACCTTAAGGAAATGGAGAACTTTCTGACATCACACAACCTACCTAGATTGGAACAAAAAGAAATTGAGACCCTAAATAGACCAATAACAATCAAGGAAATCGACTATGTAATAAGAAAACTTCCTACAAAAAAAAGCCCTGGTCCAGATGGCTTTCCAGCAGAATTCTTCAAGACATTTAAGGAGGAGCTGATACCAATCCTACTGAACGTATTCCATGCGATTGAAAAAGATGGAACTCTCCCCAAATCATTCTACGAAACCAAAAGCACATTGATACCCAAGCCAGGTAAAGACCCAACAAAGAAAGAGAACTACAGGCCAATATCTGTGATGAACATAGATGCTAAAATTCTCAACAAGATCCTAGCAAACCGAATTCAGAAATAAATCTCAAAAATCATCCATCATGACCAAGTAGGCTTCATTCCTGGAATGCAAGGCTGGTTCAACAATCGTAAATCCATAAATGTAATTAAATACATCAACAGATGTCAAAACAAAAACTACATGATTATATCATTAGATGCAGAAAAAGCTTTTGATAAAATCCAGCACCCCTTCTTGATAAAAACCCTTGAACATCTAGGCATACAGGGAACATACCTCAAAATAGTAAAAGCCATCTACGAGAAACCCACAGCCAGCATACTCCTAAATGGACAAAAATTGGAACCATTTCCGCTGAAAACTGGAATAAGACAAGGATGCCCACTTTCACCCTTCCTGTTCAACATAGTATTGGAAGTCCTGGCTCGAGCAATCAGAGAATAGGAGGGAATCAGGGGAATCCAAATAGGAAAAGAGGAAGTCAAGGTATCTCTCTTTGCAGTTGACATGATTGTGTACCTTGAAAACCCAAGAGAATCTGTCAAAAACCTCCTTACACTGATAAAGGCCTTTGGCAAAGTCTCAGGATACAAAATAAATGTACAAAAGATAATTGCATTTCTCTACACCAATAATAAACAAACAGAAACCCAAATAAAAAAATACAATTCCATTCACAATAGCCACAAAAAAAATGAAATACCTTCGCATCTTCCTAACCAGAGACGTGAAAGACCTTTACAATGAAAATTACAAAACACTGCTCAAACAAATCAAAGATGACACAAACAAGTGGAAAAATATTCCCATGCTCATGGATTGGAAGAATCAACATTGTGAAGATGTCCATCTTACCTAAGGCAATCTACAAATTCAATGCAATACCCATCAAATTACCAACAACATTCTTCTCAGACCTAGAAAAGACAACACAGGAATTCATATGGAAACACAAACGTCCAAGAATAGCCAGAACAATCCTCAGCAAAAAAAAAACAAAGCAGGTGGCATCACATTACCAGACTTCAAGCTTTACTATAAAGCTACAATCATCAAAACAGCTTGGTATTGGTATTGGAACAGGCATATAGATCAATGGAATAAAATTGAGATCCCAGAAGCAAAACCTCAATTTCTCAACCAACTCATCTTCGACAAGGCCTGCACCACCTACCACTGGGGAGAGAAGAACCTATTCAGTAAATGGTGCTGGGAAAACTGGCAGACCACATGCAGAAGATTGAAACAGGACCCCTATCTATTCCCATGCACAAAGGTTAACTCCAAATGGATCAGAGACCTAAATGTAAAACCTCAAACCATAAGAACCTTAGAAAATGAAGGAAATACCCTCATGGAAATTGGAACTGGCATCCAATTCCTGAACAAAACCCGAAACCCACAGGTCATAAGAGAGAAGATAGACAAGTGGGACCTTATTAAACTGACAAGCTTCTGCAAGGCCAAAGAAACCATCAAGAGAGCAGGGAGACAGCCTACAGATTGGGAAAAAGTATTTGCCAACACCAGGTCTGACAAAGGCTTAACATCCTGGATCTACAAGGAACTAAAATGTGCTGAAAAGAAAAAAACAAGCAACCCCATTATCAAATGGGCAAAAGATACGAACAGACACTTCACAAAAGAGGACATCCGAGCAGCCAACAAACACATGAAGAAATGTTCAACCTCACTAATCATCAGGAGATGCAAATCAAAACCACACTGAGATACCACCTAACTCCAGTCAGAATGGCAATTATCAACAACTCAAAAAATAACAGCTGCTGGAGAGGGTGTGGCAAGAAGGGAACACTTCTACACTGTTGGTGGGAGTGCAAACTAGTGCAACCTCTGTGGAAAGCAGTGTGGCGATTCCTAAAAGCTCTAAATATCAACCTTCCATATGACCCTGCAATCCCCCTACTGGGAATATACCCTGAAGAACTCAAATCACTCTATATAAAAGATACCTGCACACGTGTGTTTATCACAGCGTTGTTCACAATAGCAAGAACCTGGAAACAACCATGCTGCCCATCAAAAGAAGACTGGATTAAAAAAATGTGGTACATATACACGATGGAATACTATGCAGCCATAAAAAAGAACAAAATCATGACACTTGCAGCAACCTGGATGGAACTAGAGTCTATAATACTGAGTGATCTCTCACAGAAACAAAGATCTGAGTATCACATGTTCTCACTCATATAATGGACCTTGAGCTCCCATGTAATACTATAAGAAAATGACTGATGGTACTGGGAAACTATGGGGGGCTGGAGATGGGATTAAAAGTAGCAAATATCTGTCTGGGGATGGGGAAATACCTCTTATCAACAGGGTGCCTGAATGAAGCATAATTGTACACCTAACCCTTAACAGTACCCCACAAAACCATAATAAAAAATATTGATTATGAAAAAATAAATAAATAAACAATGAATAAAATCAACATATGTTGAGACAAAGCTAAGAAAAAAAAAATAAAACAACAAAAAAAAAAAAAACAAAGACACAACACACACACACATTAGCCTAGACCTACACAGAGTCAGGATCATCCATCTCCCTGTCTTCCACCTCCACATCTTGTCCCACTGGAAGGTCTTCAGGGGTAATAACACACATAGAGCTGTCATCTCCCATGATAGCAATGTTTTCTTCTGGAATAACTCCTGAAGGACCTGCCTGAGTCTGTTACAGATAACTATTATTTTTTTTTAGCAGTAGAAGGAACACATTCTAAAATAATGATTTTAAAAAGTATAATATAGTATAGTAAATACATAAACTATTAACAGTCATTTATTATCATTATTTACTGTTAATCTTATGTATTACACATAATTTTTTGTGCTATACTTTTATGTGACTGGTGGTGCAGTGGATTTGTTTTTTCCAGTATCACCATAAACATGTGAATAATGCATTGTGCTGCAACATTACAATAGCTAATATGTCACTAGGCAATAGAAATTTTTCAGCTCCATTCTCATGCTGTCAACATTGTATGTGTGGTTCACTGTTGACCAAAATGTCATTATGTGCCACATGACTTTATATATCTCTATGTTTATTTGTATAATGTTTGCTTTTCTTTCCACCTTTGGACTCAAGTTCAAGTGTGTTAGCACGTGACTTACATTTTTAATTTAAACATTATAGCCTCCCTATAAGGTAAATATCTTATTCCTATTTCAAGAATGTACAATCTGAGGCCTAAATAAATTAGGTAATTTTTCTTAGGTCACAGTACTAGCAAACGATGTCATTCTGATTTTAATTGAATTTCCACAGACTCAAAAACTCATTCTCTTTCTTCTTTAACACAGTTATCAGATAAATGGTAGAAAATCATGCTTCTGTCTTATATAATACGAAGGGCCCTCCAAAAAAGGGAGTTCTGTATAAAAAATTGCATATTTATTCTTACATGTTTAAATTTCAGTCACCTTCAAAGTACTCTTCGTTTGATGCAATACACCTATCGAGACACTTTTTCCACTGCTCACAGTAGTTTTGAATTTGTCAATTTTGATGCCTATTAGTGCTTCTGCCATTTTCTGTTTCATCTCTTCCACGTAGGCAAAACATTTCCCTTTGAGGACTTTTTTTTTTTACTGAGGGAAACAAAAAATGTCTCTTAGCGTGAGATCAGAGAGGTGGGGTATGGGGATTGTGCTGTTTTTGGTCAAAAACTGCTAACTCTCTGTGCAGCATGCTATAGGCAGGTGCTTTTGTAAATCACCCATCGTGAAACAGGCAAATGCATTAAACGAATCTCCCCAAAAAATCGTTGAAGCCGAATTCAGCCTCTTATGATATCACTAGCTGGTACACTGATGCCAATGGGGTCCTAGAACACTTACCTAGGGAGGGAAGCCTGTACTGCAAGAGGCCTACTCGCCAAAAAATAATTCCAGTTTTTTTGGGGGGCCCCTTACATGTTGTAAGCAAGGCTGCCTTTGAAGCAATCTCACATTCTAGGAAATGATAGTAAGTTTGGAATCTGAAAAATTATTTCCATATGTTGAATTTGAATCTCATATCTACTTTTTTTTTTATTGCTGCAATTTCTATTGTCCTTGATGAGCCTCTAAATTTATTCTTCCTTTTGCAAAATTTAGCAACTAAGAATATCAAGAGCCTGTTTCTTTATGAGAGTGTCAGAATTACACAATGAATTCATAATGTCAAAGCAATGGCTGTAATTTTTATTCTAAACTGTGAAGTCACTGCTTTTGTTAAAAGAGTTGAACATATATTCTTGATGAAATGCCAGAGATTTAGTGGCAAAAGCCATAGCTCATTTTGAAAGCCAGTTATTTATAGTTAGGTAAATATCATTATCTCTTTCAGTGTAGCTAATTGTTTAAAATAGAAATTAAAATCTTCTCTCAGATTTTATATTTTAGAGTGAGCTTTGCTTTAAAATATGTATTTTGTGACACTGAAAAAACCTAATTCTACTGGACACCAGTTGTGAAATTAATAAGTTGGCAGAAACTTTTCATTTTGATAAGTAAATGGAAATGCTATAGGTCACAGTGCCAGTACTTATGACTGTTGAACTCTGGGTTTCATTGGGCATTTCCAAACCACTGCTCTGAGTCTGTGGATGATGACCCAGTGACCATTTAATGATAATTTTTAAATTGGTGTCAGGAAGTAAAAGTACAGAGATGGGACTTTCATTGACGCAAACTGTATATAAGGAAGATGTTTATTGGCTTTTTATATCTGTGCATATGTAGCTGCTAAAAATAAAAGATTAGATCATTTTATTTAAATAAGTTTAAATTTTTTCAAAGCAAATGCACATGGTAAATGAGCTAAAGGCTTAAATAATAATCAATACATTTGAAAACTGATGTTAACTTAGAGATTTAAATTAGGTCCAGACACTTACAGCCTTTTGGATCTCTGAGTGGCACCATGGTGGTAGGGCAGAACAAGAGCCTTACTAAAAGTGGCAAAAAGGGAGCCAAGACGAAAGTGTTTGATCATTTTCTAAGAAAGATTGGTATGATGTGAAAGCACCTGCTATGTTCAATATAAGAAATATTGGCAAAACGCTGGTCACCAGGATGCAAGGAACCAAAATTGCATCTGATGGCCTCAAGGGTCGTGTGTTTGAAGTGAGTATTGCCAATCTGCAGAATGATGAAGTTGTGTTTTAAAAATTCAAGCTGATCATTGAAGATGCTCAGTGGAAAAACTGCATGGCTAACTTCCATGGCAGGACCTGAACTGGGACACAATGTGCTCCATGGTCAAAAAATGGCAGACCATGATTGAAGCTCATGTTGATGTCAAGACTACTGATGGTTATTTGCTTTGTCTGTTCTGTGTTGGTTTTACTAAAAAATGCAACAATCAGACACGGAAGACCTCTTATGCTCAGCACCAATGGGTCTGCCAGATCCAGAAGAAGATGGTGGAAATCATGACCCAAGAAGTGCAGACAAATGACTTAAAAGAAGTGGTCAATAAATTGATTCTGGACAGCATTGGAAAAGGCATAGAAAAGGCCTGCCAATCTATTTATCCACTTCATGATGCCTTTGTTAGAAAAGTATAAATGCTGAAGAAGCCCAAGTTTGAATTGGGAAAACTCACAGAGCTGCATGGTGAAGGTAGTAGTTCTGGAAAAGCTACTGGGGACGAGAAAGGTGCTAAAGTTGAACAAGTTGAGGGACATGAACCACCAGTTCAGGAATCTGTTTAACATCCAGGCTTTTAAGAGTGACAAATAAAAAGTCCTAAAATAGACCTGTAATGGGACCAACAGACACTGGGGCAATCCTACAGTGGGGAGGGAGTAAGGGGAACAAGGGCTGAAAACTACCCACTGGGTACCATGTCTTACTCTCTGGATGATGGGTTTAACAGAAGCCCAAGCCTCACCATCATGCAATAGTTCTATGTAACAAACCTGCACACATACCTCATGAACCAAAATAGAAAAAGAAAGAAAGAAAAGAACGGAACATTAAATGGAGGAAAAAAATGTCCTGTCCTGAAGTAATGAAGATATGCCACTGGTAAGGGTTGTGAGGAGGCGGATAATAAAGGAATGTAAAACCACCCATTGGGTACCCTGCTCACTATGTGGGGGTGGGGGAGGGGGGAAGGGAGACGGACCATCAGAAGCCCAAACCTTGCCTTCACGCAATATACCTATGGAACAAATATTCATATATACTCCTTGACTCTAAAATAAAATGAAATAAAATTTTTAAAAAGTAACTTGGCAGACAAGCAAACATTTGCAACGAATGGTAATTAAAACAAAGAAACAACCTGAATCTTTAAGCATGAACTCCTGTTGTTTCCATAGGAACCCCCATATATAAACAGCACAGTTGAATGAAAACATTAAATTGAATGAAAACGTTAATATTCTATGGAAGACACAAGCATAAACTAGTGAAATTTGGTCTGTATCATTGTTGATCTATTTTTTTTAACCATCTAAGAATTAATTTGCTACTTGGAGTGATGCACTTCTTTAGCACAAGGTACTTAGGGAACTAGAATTGGAGGATTACTTAAGTCCAGGAATTGAAGGCCAGCCTGGGCAACATAGTAAGGCCTCATCTAAAAAATATATATATAAAGAAGGAAGGAAGGAAAGAAGAAAAGGAAGGAAGGAAGGAGGAAAGAAAAAGAAAAAAAGAATTAATTTTGAGCCGGGCTTGGTGGCTCAGCCTGTAATTCCACGACTTGGGGAGGCTGAGGTGAGTGGATTGCCTGAGCCAACGGGTTCGAGACCCATCTGGGCAGCGAGACCTCATCTCTACAATAAATCAAAATATCAGCTGGACGTGGTAGCGCATGCCTGTAATTCTGGCTACTTGGAAGGCTGAGGTGGAAGGATCGCCGGAGCCCAGCAGGTCAAGGCTGCAGTGGCCAGGAGCAGCCACTGCACTCCAGTCTGGGTGACAGAGTAAGACTTCAACTCAAAAAAAAAAAAAAAAAAGAATTAATTTTAGGTCTGTTGCTTTTACTTGGATAGTCAGGATTAAGCTAAGTGACCTTGAAGCATACAAATTAAAGCCATTTTAGAGCCAAGCTAGACTATTCCTGATCCTGGAGTATGAATAAAGGTAGTCTGAAGATTTCATTAAAAAAAAAAGAAGTGAGGCTGGACTCAGTGGCTCAACCTATAATCCCAGCACTTTGGGAGGCCGAGGCGAGTGGATTGCCTGAGCCCACAGGTTTGAGACCAGCCTGGGCAAACTTGGTGAGACCTCGTCTCCACAATAAATTTTTTTAAAAATTAGCTGGGCATGGTAACGCACACCCTGTAGTTCTGGCTCCTTAGAAGGCTGAGGCAGAAGGATCACTGGAGCCCAGATGGTCGATGCTGGGGTGGCCATGAGTGTGCCACTGCACTCCAGCATGGGCAAAGGAGTGAGACTCCAACTCAAAAATAAAAATAAAAATAAATAAAAATGTGAAAATAAATAAATACTCTTCTCTGAAGACACTCTTCATGTGGAAAAGAATTTCTGGGGTTCAAAAAGGAATGGCAAGAGATTTTGAGTTAAGGATACAGCTTTACTGAATTTGTTTTCACAGAAAACATGGTTCAAACATCAAATACATCATTGATTGGAACTGACTTTTGCAAAACTGACATCCTTTCAACTCAGGGCATGATTAATTTCCCAAGGGAAAAAAATGTTTACTTCTCCTCAGACATTAATCACATTTATATTTAGAATTGTCATTAAAAATAGTATTTCTCAAAATGGTTGATAGAGTATGTCAAGATAGATTCACTTGTGTAGTTATCAAATAGAAAAATGTTTCCAAAGCAATTACTTCATATTTTACAAGAAAATGAATGTTTTATATCCTTAGTTCATTTATGTTGTATCCCAGTCACTTGTGTTTCATACTATTTTTAGTGTGTGTCAAAATTGTGCAGTATTTGATTATTTAAAAGCCTAACTAAGTTAGAAGGAGTCAACCAGAAACAAATGCAATATGTTATGCTTAAGTAATTGTGCAGATTTTTCAGTCATGAGAAGTAGTAGATTTATTTCAAATGGATTTTCTTTCCTCTTTTATTTTTAATATGCCAAATAATAGGAAAATATTTTCTTTCTACTCACCTTGAAACAAGGTGAGAACAAACAAATTTCTTTCAGTCCACAGAGTTCATATTTATGAAGTACTTAGGAAAGCAAAGACAGCCATTTAGATAAGAAGTTTAATGAGAACTCATAATGGATTCAGACTTTTCAACAACATTTAAGAAACTTTTGGAGGATTTCCAGCAAGATGGTGAAGGGGCAGCCTGGTTGATGAGACTGCAAAGGAGAACGCAGAGGGTCTCTGGCTCTCTCCCGGGGCACTGTGGATCCCAACAGCAGCAGCCTGCTCTTCACACGGAGCTCAGCTGTCGCCACCGCTGGGACATTGTGGTGGTCTGGACAGCCACTGCAGCCACAGACACAGCAGCCGCTGCACCGCTGCAGCCTCCATGGCGGCCATAGTGCATCATGCCACCCATGCCTGGCGATCCATGACTTCAGTCCTTGAAGCCCCTGCAGGCAAGATCTGCTGGGATCGCTGCCCCCTCTGCTGCCCCCTTGACGTCCTGCCGGCCAGGGGTCTCCTCTTGTGGGCCCTGAGGCTGGTTTCCATCACCGGCTCCTGTCCGGCCCACCTGCTCTGGGGTGAGCAACTGAGATAGCACCACCTGCTGGTGATTCAAAGTAACAACACTGAAAGGAGAAAAACAAGCTTGAAAAACAGACACAGGCCAGATTTGAGTGGTGAACTGAGGGTACTCTGAACTGTCCTTCACAGCAGGCCAGGGGCAACTGACCCTAACTGTGAACTAATTTACAAGCTTGAGAAGATAGCTAGAAATCAGAGCTGAAAGGACATTGGACTTAAACAAAAAGTCTCAGAGTGTGCTCGATTGGTTCTGTTAGTTTAATGACTTGATTCTATTCCTATTGTTTTGTTTCTTTTTTTCTCTTCCTTTTCTTCTATTTTCTCCTCTCTGTAAACCATATCTTTGTATAGAGGAACAGCACACCAATAAGGTGGTTGGTTAGCTTGTATGTTAGCATCATGTATGTTTTAATTTTCTTTGTATGGGAGCTGGTTCCTCTGTATCTGTGGTCTATTGTTTTTATCTCTTTCAGTTTAAGTCTCTCTCTCCATTTGTTGATACACTCATCTGTTTCCCCCCTTACTCCTCTCTGGCTTTCCCTCCCCTTCCACCTGCGAGCCTCATTTTATTTCAGGGAGTAAACCTACAGCTTCACTGCATGGACAAATTCCAAGGCAGTGGGAAGCGGATCTCAGATTATCCATACACCTGTTGGCTGATACCAAGACTTGCAGGTAGATTTTGAATCACAACTCCCCCCTTAAGTAAATCTCAAAACTGCAAAAAGGACCATCCCCAACCTACAGTGCAACTCCAGAATTGAACAAAGTAAGAGGGCATACATAAGAAGAATAGGAAACTGGACAAACAGAAGTAAAACAATCCCTCTACCCCTGAATAACAGAATTAAAGAAGACAGTAATGTGGAGGGAAGGAAAAAGTAGGCAGGGAAAAAACCGGACAAATGAAGAAAAACCAAAAGAAGAATATAGGTCTCACACAGACCTCTGGGAGATCAGACACTGAGAAAACAGACTCCTGAACACAAACAATGAAGAGCCCCCAGAATGACTAGTCACATACAACAAACCCAGATATCAAGACATTAATAGAGAGAATGTAAATAATTGAGGAGCAACAAAAGGAAAATAGGAAGGAGCTATTGTCAGAAATAACAGCAGTAAAGAGTACTGTGAAGGAAATAAGTAACAAACTAATAAGCATGGAAAGCAGAATTAGCCAAGCAGAAAGAAGAATCTCAGAGCTCAAAGACCAAAACACAGAAGTAACCCAAACTGTCCAAAGCATAGAAAAGAAGCTCAGAAAGACAGAACAAAACCTTCAAGAGATGAATGATCACTTCAAGAGATGGAACCTAAGAGTAATTGGCCTTCCTGAGTTAGAGAGAGAAACAGAGGCCACACTGGAACAAACATTTCATGACATCATTCAAGAAAACTTCCCTCATTTCATCAAGGATGAAAAAATTCAAACACAAGAGATTCAGAGAACCCCTGCAAGATAACAAATGAGAAGACCAGCATAATAATTCACCTAAACAAAGTAGCTATAAAAGAAAAAAACCTAAAGGCTGCAAGAGAAAAAGATCAGACCACCTACCAGGGAAGACCAATTAGAATACCAACAGATTTATCTACAGAAACCCTCCAGGCTAGGAGAACTTGGAGCCCTATCTTCAAGGTTCTAAAAGATAAACAATTTCAACCAAGAATAGCCTACCCAGCCAAGCTAAGCTTCATCAGTAAGGGGGAATTGAAGTCTTTCCCAGATATCCAATCCCTAAGAACATATGTTGCCACCAGACCACCTCTACAAGAAACATTTAAGAAAGTATTGAACACAGAAGAAAAGGAGAAAAGAACAACAACGTTCTCATAAGAGTACAGGTAAAAGATTAAAAACACACATCATCCAACTCTAAAACCAAAAGAAAGACAACACACAAACAGGAAGAACAACAACTGTGTAAGAACAATATGATAGGGATCAACTCTCACATTGCAATAATTAGTTTGAATTAAATGGACTAAATGTACCACCAAAAAGACATAGAATGGCAAAATGGATAAAATATCACCAGGCAACAATCTATTGCCTTCAAGAGACTCACCTCACTAGAAAGGACACTCACAGATTCAAAGTAAGAGGATGGGAAACAAATTTTCAGGTGAATGGAACACAAAAGAAAGGAGGAGTCATGATCTTAATCTCAGACAAAATACCCTTTAAGCTATCAAAAATTTAAAAAGATATAGAAGGCCACTACATAATGACAAAAGTTTCAATTCATCAACAAGAAATATCCATCCTAAACATATATGCACCGAACATAGGAACACCGGCTTTCATAAAGCAGCTCCTAGGTAAACTAAAAAAAGAAATCAACTCCAATAACATCATAGCTGGGGGCTTTAATACACCACTCACAACTCTAGACAGATCATCAGGACACAAAATCAGCAACGAGATCCGAAACCTCAATGTGACTCTTGATCAAATGGACTTAATTGATACCTACAGAACCCTCCATCCAAAACCCACAGAATACACATTCTACTACTCATCCCTTGGAACATACTCTAAGATCGACAACATACTTGGCCATAAATCAAGAATAAGCAAATTTAAAAGGACTGAAATTTTACCATGCACCTTCTTGGACCATAGTTGAATAAAAATAAACATTGCCACCAACAAGGTCCCCCCAAAACCCACAAAGACATGGACACTAAACAGCATGATGCTAAACAACTCCTGGGTCAATGATGAAAAAAACAGAGATTAAAAGATACCTGGAAACAAATGAAAATGAAGAAATATCTTACCAAAATCTCTGGGACGCCATGAAAGCTGTAGTAAGAGGGGAGTTTATATCACTACAAACGCACGTGAAGAAAATGGGAGGATCACAAATTAACAGCCTAACAAGCGCCCTAAGGAAGCTGGAAAAGCAAGACCACAAAACCCCTAATTTCAGCAGAAGAATCCAGATCACCAAAATAAAAGCCCAAATCCAGGACATAGAAGACAAAAAGATAATACAAAAAATCAATGAAACAAAAAGCTAGTTCTTCAAAAGGATAAACATGTCCCCTAGCTAGACTGAAGAAAGAGAGAGAAAAAGCCCAAATAAGCACAATCAGAAACACAAACGATGAAGTCTCATCTGATCCTGAAGAAATACAAAAGATCATTAGAGACTACTATGTACACTTGTATGGAAACAAATTTGAAAACCTTTTGGAAATGGAGGACTTTCTGTCATCACAAAACCTGCCTAGGTTGAAACAAGAAGAAATTCAGACCCTAAATAGACCAATAACAATCAAGGAAATTGAGTACATAATAAAAAAACTACCTACAAAAAAAGGCCCTTTACCAGACGGCTTTCCAGCAGAATTCTACAAGACATTTAAGGAGGAGGTTAACCAATCCTACTGAAGGTATTCCAGGTGATTGAGAAAGATGGTACTCTCCCCAAATCATTTTATGAAGCCAACATCACATTGATACCCAAGCAAGGTAATGACTCAACAAAGAAAGAGAACTACTGGCCAATATCTTTGATGAATATAGATGCTAAAATTCTCAAGAAGATCCTAGCAAACCGGATTCAGCAATACATCTCAAAAATCATCCATCATGACCAAGTAGGCTTCATTCCTGGGATGCAAGGCTGGTTCAACATTCGTAAAACCATAAATGTAATTAAATACATCAACAGTTGTCAAAACAAAAACCACATGATTATATCATTAGATGCAGAAAATGCTTTGATAAAATCCAGCCCCTTTCTTGATTAAAAACCCTTGAACATTTAGGCATACGGGGAATATACCTCAAAATAGTAAAAGCCATCTATGAGAAACCCACAGCCAGCATACTCCTAAATGGACAAAAATTGGAACCATTTCCGCTGAAAACTGAAACAAGACAAGGATGCCCACTCTCACCCCTCCTGTTCAACATAGTATTGGAAGACCTGGCTCGAGTAATCAGAAAAGAGGAGGCAATCAGGGGTATCCAAAGAGGAAAAGAGTAAGTCAAGTTATCTCTCTTTGCAGATGATATGATTGTGTACCTTGAAAACCCAAGAGAATCTGTCAAAAACCTCCTTACACTGATAAAGGCCTTTGGCAAAGTCTCAGGATACAAAATAAATGTACATATGATAATCGCGTTTCTCTACACCAATAATAAACAAACAGAAACCCAAATAAAAAACACAGTTCCATTCACAATAGCCACAAAAAAATGAAGTACCTTGGCATTTTCCTAACTAGAGATGTGAAAGACCTTTACAATGAAAACTACAAAACACTGCTTAAAGAAATCAAAGATGACACAAACAAGTGGAAAAATATCCCATGCTCATGGATTGGAAGAATCAACATTGTGAAGATGTCCATCTTACCTAAGGCAATCTACAAATTCAATGCAATACCCATCAAATTACCAGCAACATTCTTCTCAGACCTAGAAAAGACAACACAGGAATTTATATGGAAACACAAACCTCCAAGAATAGCCAGAACAATCCTCAACAAAAAAAAACAAAAAAAAAAACAAAGCAGATGGTATCACATTACCAGACTTCAAACTTTACTATAAATCTACAATCATCAAAACAGCTTGGTATTGGTATAGGAACAGACATACAGATCAATGGAATAGAATTGAGATTCCATAAGCAAAACCTCCATTTCTCAACCAACTCATCTTCGACAAGGCCTGCACCACCTACCACTGGGGAGAGGAGAACCTATTCAGTAAATGGTGCTGGGAAAACTGGCTGACCACATGCAGAATATTGAAACAGGACCCCTATCCATCCCCATCCACAAAGGTTAACTCCAAATGAATCAGAGACCTAAATGTAAAACCTCAAACCATAAGAACCTTGGAAAATGAAGGAAATACCCTCATGGAAATTGGAACTGGCATCCAGTTCCTGAACAAAACCCAAAACCCACAGGTCATAAGAGAGAAGATAGACAAGTGGTACCTTATTAAACTGACAAGCTTCTGCAAGGCCAAAGAAACCATCAAGAGAGCATGGAGTCAGCCTACAGACTGGGAAAATGTATTTGCCAACACCAGGTCTGACAAAGGCTTAACATCCTGGATCTACAAGGAACTAAAACGTGCTGAAAAGAAAAAAACAAACAACCCCATTATGAAATGGGCAAAAGATATGAACAGACACTTCACAAAAGAGGACATCCGAGCAGCCAACAAACACATGAAGAAATGTTCAGCCTCACTAATCATCAGGGAGATGCAAATCAAAACCACACTAAGATACCACCTAACTCCAGTCAGAATGGCAATTATCAACAACTCAAAAAATAACAGCTGCTGGAGAGGGTGTGGCAAAAAGGTAACACTTCTACACTGTTGGTGGGAATTTAAACTGGTGCAACCTCTGTGGAAAGCAGTGTAATCTATATGTTCTGGTTGTAAGAAAACATTATAGGTACCACAGGGTTCATATATTTACTAATAAACTTTCAGTTCATCCTGTACACATCTTCCAGAATTGTCTTTCTTGAAAACCTAATGAAATGATGCCATTGTTTTGTTTGAAAAGCAAACAGGTTAGTTCTCTTTTATTTTGTAGGTTCAAGTATAAAGTCCTTAATATGACTTACAATGGTCTCAAACCTCCTCCAGATCTTTACTTCTCAACTTTATTCCACTATGCCATCTTTAAATATACCTACTCCTCACTGCTCCCCAAACTCTCAAACCCATTTACTCTCTACCTTTTCTGTACTGGTACTTCCCAGTTGATTGGTCTCATTGAAATTTATGACCACTAATATTAAATAGGTCTTAGTGCTGCCCCGCCTGCAATCAGGCATTTTCCGAGTCCACTACCACAACTGACTTTTGCATACATCCCCTTCTCTCCTCCAATCTCTAACACACTCACCATCTTTATTCCTTGAACTCATTTTCCATTGTTGATTACCTTGCATCCTATTCCACTGGAAAGTCAGAGTGTTTTAGAAGAGGACTTTTGCAGTCTTCCTCCACCACCTCCATCCATCTTCTGCACCTGTGCCTATGCACTCTGCCTTCTTGCCTGCTTCTAGGAAGGAACAGTCCACATACTGCCTTAGGCCATTACTCTTCATCTGGGCACTAGATTAAATAACCTCTCCTCTATTTAGGGTCTTACTTTGGCAAATCTCACCTCTTTGCCAAAATGCCTCTGTCTTTATGGCAATATTCTCAGCGATGTATAAACATGTTATTATTTTTCTCATAAAATAAGTCTCGACATCATTTTTCACTCTTGCATACAGTTTTATTTTTCTGTCCCTCCCCCTTTTTGCAAAAACTGGAGGTAACTATTATCCATGGTTTCTCTCATTTATTAATTCTGGAACCCAATCCAATCAGGCTTTTGTCTCATTGACTACTGATACTTCTTTTTTTCAAAGTCACTAAGACCTCCACATTGCTAAGTCCCTTGGGCAGTTCTCAGTACTCACCTTACTTGGCCCATCAGCAGTAGTCAATACATTGCAGATACTTTCCTCCTTCATACAGCTTCTTCACTTGACCTCCAGGACAGCACATCAATCAGATTTTCCTCCTCTTTCTCATTAGTCAGTTTTTCTCAGTCTTTGTGGATTCCTTTGATCTCCCCAAGCCCTAATTGTTGGGGGAGGGGGTCTCAGATCCAGGTCTCAGATCTCTTTTGCCTTTCTATACTTACTCTCTTTAAATACATCATACACTGGTTAGTGCCAAATCTATTGCTCCAGTCAAAACCTCTCTGAACTTCAGGCTTATATATGTGTCTACCTGACATCTTCACTTGGATTTCTAACAGGCATTTCAAATATATTATGCACAAAACTGAAACTAACTTGCTCATTCCACATTCATGTCTCTATAGAAAATAAAAATTATATTTCCTCAGATGTTTGAGTAAAAACCTTGGAGTTCCTTTGATTCTTCTCTTTTTCCTATACCTAACTCTCACATCCAATCTGTCAGGAAGAACTCTTGGTCTTATCTTCAAAATATATCTAAATCCAACTCCTTTCAATCACCTCCACAATTACCACTCTGGTCCAAGCCACCATAATTCCTATGGAATATTGCACCAGCCTTTTTTATTGTCTCCTTATTTTTGCCTCTTTAATGCATACTTTTAAAATTTTAATGTAGAAACCAAAGCTATTTTTTAAAGAAACGTAAGTCTGGAGCTGGAAAGAGGATCCAAAATGACCACAGTGGAACAGCAGATCAGTGCCTCTCTTGCCAAGCAAGGCAGAGAGTAGGGGCCCAGATAGTATAAACAGAAACACCACAAACATTACTGGACAGGTGAAACACCCCGAACCTAGCAAAGGTGTTTTTGAACACACAGAAACAAGAAAGTGACAGTAGACACAGAAATCCAGGTGTCCCATCCTTCACTGTGTGCCAGGTTCACACAGGAACTTAAGCCTTGCCCAGCGAATGAAAGTGGGTGAGACAAAGATGCTTGGGGACAGTTCACTCCCTCCCAGTCATGCACGAAGCATCAGTCCCATGAGGAGAAATCTTGGTCAAGGTACAGCAGCAGGGAACCAGAGTTCAAGCGGAAAATGGAGCAAAACCCATGCCTAGTCAGCTGCCATAATTGTGGCTTCCACCAACACAACCTGGCAACTGACTTCCAAGCAGGGAAAGACCACTTGCAAAATGAACCCAACTGGTGCTTGTGGCCAACAACTGAAAGCCATCATCCTAGCCAGATCAGAAAGAATCACCTCCAAGCCCTGCTTGACTCCAGGGTAGATACCACTCTCCTCCCCTGTGGCAGAAAACTCTCTCTTTTTAAATAGCAGAGTGTGGAAGGAAACAGGGAGGAGTGACACAAAAGACACTTGAAGGTATCTTTCTCTGCAGAAAGACTTCTGGGGAGCAAACTGTAGATAGCATGTGGGGGACCCATCCCTCCACTCACTCTCCACAGAATGATAGTAGTAAGGGTGGAAAACTAACATGAAGAGAATAACAGCAGAAGAGAAAATCTACAGAAGAGAAACATGTTACAAGGAGAAGAAAGGAGCAGAAGTAGATGCCCCTCCCTCTCTCACTGAATGACCTATATTGAAGCACAGAAAGGGCCCTAGAACAGAGGGTCAGTGACTAGCCTCAGAGTAACAAAAATAAAGAAGAATAAAGAAGGAAGAAAGCCCTGTCAAAAATGAGGGGGGAAAAATCAATAAAAAGTATAGGCAACCCTCAGAGTCCCAAAGAGATAGCATCTGAAAAAGCAGCTATGAGAGCATAAACAATGGAAACACCCCAGAATGACCTGTCCCAGATGGCAGTCACAGCAATTGAAGAATGAATGGCTAAAATGAACAGAGAGAACCAAGAGAAACTAGAGGCAGAGGTGAAACTCACCAAAATCATACAGAAAGTAAAAGTAGAGTTAGCCAATTTCAGAAAAGCCTATTCTGAAATAATGAAAATGAATAGCTCCATCCTGGAAATCAAAAACACAATAACAAGCATAAGGAGCAGTATCCACCAAGCAGAAAAAATAATCTTAGAGCTTAAAGACTAAAACTTGGAATTAACCCAGTCGGTCAACCCCCCCCCAAAATGCTCAAAAAGAAGGAACAAAGCCTCCAAGAAATGTGGGACTATGTCCCAAAGCCAGATCTACACCTGATTGGTATCCCTGAAGCAGAAAGGGAAACTAAGAATACCATGGAACAAACATTTATGAGATCATCCAAGAAAATTTTCAACATCTTACTAGAGAGATGACTATTCAACACAAGAGATTTAGTGAGCCCCCATAAGGTATCCCATGAGATGACATCCCCAAGACATACAGTAATCTACCTCCACAAAGTAAGCATGAAATAAAAAAACATAAAGGCAGAAAGAGAGAAAGGTCAGACTACCTACCACAGATGACCCATCAGAATAGCTCCAGACTTATCTATAGAAACACTACAGGTCAGAAGGGATTGAAGTCCAATCTTTAACATTGTTAAAGATAAGCAATTTAAGTCAAGAATTTCCTACTCTGCCAAGCTAAGCTTAGTCTGTGACGGAGAATGAAAATCCTTTCCAGACATCCAATCCCTAAGAGAATATGCTGCCTCCAGACCAGCTCCTTAGGAAACACTTAGGAAGATATTGACCACAAAGCAAAAGAATGGTTGTACCCATCATGAAAGTATAGGCAAGAAAAGAGTAAATAGAGCATACAGAGCATTCACAAAAATGAAAATACATATATAAATACAAAAGTAAAAAGGAAGCAAACCTCCTCCTAAAAGCCTTATGACAGGGATAAACTCTCACATTTCAATAATAAAGTTGAACATCAATGAACCACTGAAAAGGTTTAGAGTGACAAACTGAATAAAGAAACATGGTTCAGCAGTCTGCTACCTCCAGGAAACTCATCTCATTGCAATGGACATCCACAGGCTCAAAGTTGGGAGCTAGAAAATGGTCTTTCAGGCAAATGGAAAGCAGAAGAAAGCAGGAATAGCTATTCTGATATCAGACAAAGCAGACTTCAAACCATCAAAAGTTAAAAAGGACACTATATTATGATAAAAGGTTCAATACACCAGCAAGAAATATCCATCTTTAACATATATGCACCCAACACAGTAGCACCCGGTTTTATAAAACAGCTACTAACTAAACTAAGAGAGGACACTGGCTCTCACACAATCATAGTTGGAGACCTAAATACACCATTAACAGCTTTAGGTAGATGATCAAGGCAAAAAACCAACAAGGAAACCAAAAACTTAACACTTGATAAACTAGATTTAATAGACATCTACGGAATATTCCACCCAACATCTATAGAGTTTACTTTCTACTCATCAGTACATAGGGCATACTCCAAGATTGCTCACATTCTCAGGTGTAAATCAAGAATGAATAAATTTCAAAATATTGAAATAATACCATGCGTATTCTCAGATCACAGTGAAATAGATATAAATATCGTCACCGAAAAGATTCCCCCAAAACACACAAAGATATGTACACTAAGCAACATGCTACTGAACAACTTCTGAGTCAACAAAGAAATCAGTCAGAAATCAAAAATTTCCTGGGAACTAACAAGAACAAAGAGACATTTTATCAGAACCTCTGGAATGCAAAAAAAAAAAAAAAATTAAAAGAAAAATTTATAACATTGCACTCACACATCAAGAAAACAGAAAGATCACAAGTAAACAGCCTAATGTCATCCCTAAAGGAGCTAGAAAGTCAAGATCATCTAAATCCTAGCTTCAGCAGAAGGATCCAGATCACCAAGACAAATCACAATTGCAGCATATAAAAGACAAAAAGCTGGAAGGGATCAACAAGACAAAAAGCTGGTTCTTTGAAAGAATAAATAAGACTGAGGGACCCCTCGCCAGACTGACTTTTAAAAAAGAGAGAGAGCCGGGCTCGGTGGCTCAGCCTGTAATCTCGCGCCTTTGGAAGGCTGAGGTGAGTGGATTGCCTGAGCCCGCGGGTTTGAGACCCGCCTGGGCAGCGAGACCTCATCTCTACAATAAATAAATAATAAAAAAAAATCAGCCGGGCGTGGTAGCGCGTGCCTGTAGTTCTAGCTACTTGGAAGGCTGAGGCGGAAGGATCGCCGGAGCCCAGCAGGTCGAGGCTGCGGTGGCTGGGAGCGGCCACTGCACTCCAGTCTGGGTGACAGAGTAAGACTCCAACTCAAAAAAATAAAAAATAAAATAAAAAAGAGAAAGTCTAAAACACACACACAATTAGAAATGCAAAAGGTGAAGTCTGGAGGCAAAAACATGGTCTCTCAACTAACACATCTTCAACAGTTCCCAATAAAAATCACTCCGAAAAGGAGACCATATTTAGCAAATGGTGCTGGAAAAACTGGCTAATTATATGCAGAATAATGAAACTGAATCTCTACCAATCACCATATACAAAAATTAACTCAATATGATCAAAGACCTAAACATAAAACCTTTAACTATAAGAATTTCACTTCTTATAAAGAATAAATAAATTCAAAAGATTATCGGAGATTGCTATGAACATGTTTATGCAAATAAACTAGAAAATCTAAGGGAAATGGGGGACTTTCTGACCTCACACAACCTCTCATGGATGAAACAAGAAGGAATTGAAACTCTAAACAGACCAATAACAATCCAGGAAATCAGCTCAAACATAAGAAATCTCGCTGTCAAAAATCCTGGTCCAGATGGCTTCCCAACAGAATTCTATAAGAAATATAAGAAGGAAGTGATACCAATCTTACTGAAAGTAATCCAGGCAGTGAGAATGCAGAAATTCTCCACAACTGATTTTATAACATTAACATCATACTTATACCCAAACCTGGCAAAGACCCAACAAGAAAAGAAAATTACAGGTCAATCTCCTTAATGAACATAGATGCAAAAAATTATCCTTAAGAGTCTAGCAAGTCGGATTCAACAATACATCTCAAAAACCATCCACCATGACCAGGTGGGCTTCATTCCAGGTATGCAGTGCTATCTTAACATTCATAAGACCATAAACATAGTTCAGCTCATTAACAGATGTAAAAGCAAGAACTACATGATTATATCATTAGATGCAGAAAAAGCATTCAACAAGATACAATATTCTTTCCTGATAAAAACCCTTGAGCACCTAGGAATAGAAATAACATTCCTCAAAACAGTAAGAGCCATCTATGATAAACCCGCTGCCAACATTTTGCCCAGTGAGCAGAAGCTGGAAGCAATTCCCATAGTAACAGAAACAAGACAAGGATGATCACTCTCACCTCTCCTGTTCAGCATAGTGCTGGAAGTCCTAGCAAGAGCAATCAGGCAAGAGAAGGAAATCAGGGGTATACAAACAGGAAAAATGGAAGCTGAACTATCCCTCTTTACGAACAATATGGTTTGATATCTTGAAAACCCTAGGGAGTCTGTCAAAAGCCTCCTTACACTGATAAATGACTTTGGTAAAGTCTCATGTTACAAAATCAACATGCAAAAGTCTTGCATGTCTATACACCAGCAACAAACAGGCAGAGAACCAGATTATAAGCACAATCCAATTCAAAATAGCCACACACATAAAAAGAAATACCTTGGCATCCACCTATCCAGAGAAGTGAAAGACATTTACAATGAGAACTACATGACACTGCTCAAAGAAATCAAGGATGACACAAACGAATGGAAAATTATTCCATCTTCATGGATTAGAAAAATCAATATTGTCAAGAAGTCCATCCTATCTGAGGCAATCAACAGATTCAATGCAATATCCATCAAATTATTAACATTATTTTTCTCAGACCTGGAAATGACAGTACAGAAATTCATGTGTAAACAAAAAAGTGCATGAATAGCCAAAACAATCCTCAGCCAAAGGAACAAAGTGCGAGAGATCACCCTTTTAGACTTTAAAGTTGATTATAAGGCTACAGTAGCCAAAACAGACTGGTATTGGTACAGAAATAGGCACAGAAGCCAATGGAATAAGGCAGAGATTCTGGAAGCAAAACCATGGTCTCTCAATCAACTCATCTTCAACAAAGCCACCAATTACAATCACTGAGGAAAGAAGACTATATTTAGTAAATGGTGCTGGAAAAACTGGCTTACCATATGCAAAAGAATGACCCTAGACCCCTACCTATCACCATATACAAAAATTAACACAAGATGGATCAAAGACCTAAGTGTAAAATCTCAAACTATAAGAATTCTAGAAGAAAACATAGAAAACACCCTTATGCACATTGGAGTAGACAATGAATTCTCAAACAAGACTCCAAAAGTGATTGCCATATGAGCTATGATAGACAAGCAGGACCTCATCAATCTGAAAAGCTTTCACATAGCAAAAGAAACCATCAAGAAAGTAAAGCGGCAGTCAACAAGTATGGGAATAATATTGGCAAATTATGCATCTCACAAAAATCTCACACCCAGGATCTACAAGGAACTCAAAGTGAAAGGAAAAAAAAAAACAAACAACCACGTTAAAAAGTAGGCAAAGGACATGAGCAGATACTTCTCAAAAGATGACATACAAGCATCCAACAGACACATGAAAAACCACTCAGCCTCACTAATCATAAGAGAAATGCAGATCAAAGCCACAATGAAATACCACCTAGCTCAGGTAAGGACGCTATCACTAATGAGTCAAAAAACAATAGATGTTGGCACAAGTGTGGAGAAAAGGGAACACTTCTACACTGTTGGTGGAAATTCAAGCTAGTTCAACCTCTATGGAAAGCAGTGTGGTGATTCCTAAAAGAACTAAAAATTGACCTTCGATATGATCCAGCAATCCCTCACCTGGGAATACACCTGAAGGAACATAAATCGGTCTACCCAAAAGACACCTGCACATACATGTTTACTGCCAAACTATTCACGAAAGCAAAAACATGGAACCAACCCTGCTGCCCATCGAAAGTGGACTGAATAAAATGTGGCACATATACAAGACGGAGTATTATACATGCATAAAGAAGAACAAAATCATGGCCTTCGCAGTGAAGCATGTCAGTTTAACGAAGTCCCGCTTATCTATCTTATCTCTTACGGCCTGTGGGTTACGAGTTTTGTTCAGGAATTGGATGCCAGTTCCAATTTCCCCAAACTCTAAATGCTTTACCTGCATTAATTACAGGTAGTATAGCAACCCTACGAAGTAAAGGTTATTATAATGTCTATAGTACAGATGAGTTGACACAGAAAGTTTAAAATGACACAGCTAGTAAATGGCAGAGCAAGGATTTTCAAATCCAAAGAATCTGACTCTAAAGCCTTCATTTCAATCATAGTGCTATACTGTTTAGAGATAGAAGTTCATTGTTAAGATGGGCATTGTTAAAGACCTCTCTTTTTTGTGGACTAGGTGTAGAGAGATTTTGATTTATGAAAGCCAGCTCCGCTTAGTGTGAGAGTCAGAGTGTTCTTGAAAAGTACTAAATATATTTACACAGAAGCGTATCTGGACATTCCGGGAAGAAGAAACTGAGTTAGGATTTGAAATTCTGCAGGGCTAGGATATTCCTTACGAAGGCTCAGTTACAGAGAAAGGTGATGGTGATTCTTATGGCCATTGTGAAAGACAGGACTGGAAGTCATTTTGAGTTGCAGGAAGGAACAGAGAGTGGTTCTGCTTCCATGACGTAGCAAACCCTGGAGCTGGTTCTGACAGAGCCAACTTGCTCTCCATGAAGTGGCTAGGTAGGTGAACTGAAAAACTGGCTCAGGAAAGTCTCTAATCCTTTGGACCCATTAGGGTAGGAAACTACTTCAACTGATTACTATACCTTCCTCAAACATCCTTTGCAGAAAGCTTCCTCCACAGAAGTGCTGTCCTCCACAGTTTCCTCTTCCGGTCTTGCCATTATTCCTAAAAGGCTTTGCCTCAACTGGGATATCCAGTCAGCAGCCTCGAGTTGCAGACTCTTTGAAACCTGAGCCAACCTCACTAGTGTGGGGGAACCTGATGCTATGTGAGTGTGCATAGGTGAGGAGGGGACAGAGCACCGGTCCTCAAAGCCCTTGCCTCTTATCTGAGCATAGTGTGAGGCAGTGGGCTCTTCCACCCTCAAAGAACCTTTATAACTGTGCAAAGATGCAGCCTTACTTCCTGTGGTAACTACTGAACCATAGCTACCATGCTTCTAACACTGCCTGCTGAAGCCAGTTTCAAATGTCCAGTTGCCACAAATTAGCAAACTGGTTAGGGCAATCCTGAAATCCATTCCTCCTTTGTTGTATAAAATAGAAGAGAATGAGAACTGTAGAGTGAGTCTGAACTTTTTATACATGGTGGATGGTAACTTCAAGCATGACACTGACAGATGCAATTGCACTCAAACCTTGAAGAGAGATGATCAGGTTATGTTTCAAAATCCCTCACAGTGTTATTTTGTTGATTTATTCAGGTTACATTGTAAACCACTGTTTCAAGCATTCCCTTGCGTTGATCAAAATTTGTGTTTTAAATTATGGATTCACAGCTCTCCCCACTAAATCCTAAATTTCTCAAGGGCAGAAACCCCTTCTTGTTGCTCTTTATATCCTTGGGCTTTGTTCTGCCGACATGATGGCACTCTTAATATATGCTTGATAATTGAATGGATAAATGGGTAAACACATGAATGGACAAAGAATAATTTCTCTTTTTTCAGATTAATATGTTATTGCTACTGGTTAGGCACTTTGTTTTTTGTTTTGTTTTGTTTTGTTTTGAGTTGGAGTCTCACTTTGTCACCCAGACTGGAGTGCAGTGGCTTCCAGCCACCGCAGCCTCGACCTACTGGGCTCCGGCGATCCTTCTGCCTCAGCCTTCCAAGTGGCCGGAACTACAGGCACGTGCTACCAAGCCCAGCTAATTTTTTTTGATTTATTGTAGAGATGAGATCTCACCAAGTTGCCCAGGGTGGGTCTTGAACCCGTGGGTTCAAGCAATCCACTCACCTCAGCCTCCCAAAGGCGCAGGATTACAGGCTGAGCCACCGAGCCTGGCCTACGCACTTTGTTTTTAACTAAACCTTTATTAAGAAATGGTGCCTTGTATTGAAAGAGGGATTTATGGCAGACATTTTTGTGATAATTTTTTAAACTTTTTTTTATGTTTAAAGGGATGTTTCCTTTATTCAAAGTAGGGCTCTAATATGTGTGTGTTCAATCAATTGAGTTGAATTTGTGGAACAGTAGAAAGCATAATTAGTAGAAAGAGTAGAGCTGTTTATAGTCCCATTTTTGCCACTGACCTTACCTTGAAAAAGAAATATAAACTCTAAATTTACCTCTGGCTCTTGTGTTCTACAGTTTTATAGATTTATATGTGATGTCAGGGTACGTGGGATATAGCGCTGCTTTATGGGTTCTTGACTTCACTATGAGAGCGAATTCAAGAGCAAGAAACAGAGAGAATCAAAGTATAGTTTATTATAGAGTAGAAAACACATTCAAGGGAAAAAATGAGTATCTTAGAGAGAAAGACATATGCTTGCCTTTGAAAAGAAGCTTTATATAAGTTCACAACAATAATTAAGCAAACTATTCTATAAGCTAAGAGTGAGGGGCTGCAGGTATTTGATTATGAGTTTTGTTTGTTATCTCTCAAATTTGAGCTCTTGTCTCAAGGTCACAAGGACCTTCTTAATAGTAGAAAGTTATTGTCTCACTAGATCTGGGCTGCCGTTGCATGTTGGGTAATACCTCATTGTTTCTGTGATTTACTGCACTGGTAGTTCCACATTTCAACCTGCAAGGTGATCAGGTCTTATATGCCTGGCTAGTTGGGTGAAGGTAGTATGCCATTAAGAAAGGAATCTGAATGCTTCATGATCCTATACCTTAATTATCTAAATTAGAGCTGCCTAAGAAAAGTTGCCTAACTATATCTGAGCTATGTGCTATGTAACTATGCCTGCTTCAGAAGTAAGTTATATTTCTATTTTCCAATAAAATGAGTCAAACAAAAACATCCAGCCTCCTCAAGACACAGCCCAATTATCTAACAAGGAAAGGATTTGAGGAATGATCTCCATTCAACTCCATTGGAAATAGTTTACTTTGCAATTGTGGCACTAACCTCAGAAAAAAACTATTGCTTGAACATTTGACTCATTATAGATATAAATAAACACTCATAAAATGCCTATGCTCAAACAGATCAAATTCTTTAAAAAAAACATATTTTTAATTTTAAAATTGTGGGGTACCATTAAGGGTTAGGTATACAAATATGCATTATTCAGGCATCCTTGTTGATAAGGGATGTCCCCCATCCCCAGAGAGATATTGACTACCGTTAATCCCACCTCCCTTCCCCTCCCTGCACCCCCATAGTTTCCCACCACTGTCAGTCCTTTTCTTATAGTATTATGATAGATGTTCAAAGTCTACTTATGAGTGAGAACATGTGATACTCAGATCTTTGTTTCTATGAGAGATCACTCAGTATTATAAACTCTAGTTCCATCCAGGTTGCTGCAAAATTCATGATTTTGTTCTAGTATTCCATTGCGTATATGTACCACATTTTTTTAATCCAGTCCTCTTTTGATGGACGGAGAGCATGATTGGTTCCAGGTTCTTGCTATTGTAAACAATGCTGCAATAAATATACGTGTGCAGGTATCTTTTTTATGGAGTGATTTGAGTTCTTCAGGGTATATTCCCAGTATATTCCCGGTAGGGGGATTATGGGAGGTTGATATTTAGAACTTTTAGGAATCATCACACTGCTTTCCACAGAGATTCAAACAAGACCCCTATCTATCCCCATACACAAAAATTAACTCTAAATGGATCAGAGACCTAAATGTAAAACCTCAGACCATAAGAACCTTAGAAAATGCAGGACACACCCCTATGGAAATTGGAACTGGCATCCAATTCCTGAGCAGAACCCGAAATGCACGGGCCATAAGAGATAAGATAGACAAGTGGGACCTCATTAAACTCACAAGCTTCTGCAAAGCCAAAGAAACCACCAAGAAAGCAGGGAGACAGCCTACAGACTGGGAAAAAGTATTTGCCAACTCCATGTCTGACAAAGGCCTAACATCTTGGATCTACAAGGAACTCAAATGTGCTGAAAAGAAAAAAAACAAACAACCCCATTACAAAGTGGGCAAAAGAGACACTTCTAAAAAGAAGACATATGAGTGGCCAACAGACACATGAAGAAATGTTCAACCTTACTAATCATCAATGAGATACAAATTAAAATTACACTGAGATGCCACCTAACTCCAGTCAGAATGACCATTATCAATAACTCAAAAAATAACAGATGCTGGATAGGATGTGGTGAAAACATCTCATTCTAATACCTTCAGAAAACTTTATCAATTATTTGAAGAGTTCCATGAGACAAAAAAAAAAAAAAAAAAAATCATGGCATGCCTGTTGCCTGACCTGAAGAACTTTGTAGGGCTCTGAAAGAAATAAAAATATTTTACCCCAAAATATATGTTTTTGACAAATTTTGAAGTAGCTGCCTCATGGTTGGCACACTGAGGTGAGGAGAATTTGCATCTGCAGAGGATCTCCTTAAACGCAGCCGGGCTTCTACTCTCTCTGTCTTTCTTGGATCTAGGAGAGATCTAGGAGAGGGTCTGACACCTTTAAAAGTCTGGAAAAAAACATTTTCCATTTATTCTCTCTGAGGGAGTCTTCTACATAACAAGGCTACTTTTGCTGGCCAAGCTTCTTCTCTTCTCTCTCTTATAACCTGTCTTGCTATTAAACCTGAATTACCAATCTAACCTAGTTTTAGCCATTCTCTGAGTCCACACTCCTGCTGTAGCCTCAGGATCATATATAAGCTGCTGTATCTTATTGCTGGGTTTGGTTTTCATTCTGGAGACTCCTGTGTATACACATTAAGTGTATGTATGCCTTTTCTCCTATTAATAAATCTGTCTCATGTCAGTGACTTTTCAGTGAACATTTAGGGAGCCAAGAGTCTATGGCCTCAAAGCTTAAAAGAATGAAATAATATCTTGGTAAAATGGATGTATACAAGAACAGTTAAATCCTTCTACATTTGTATAAATTTTCTGAAAATAACAATGATTTCACTTTGATTGATAGGAAAAATTTTATAACATATTTCTGACACGTATTGCATATAATTTACCCCCACATAGTCTTACATTAATTCACTTATGGGTATTAATTACATATTGACATTAATTAGTATATTGTGAAACTAATGTTACAACCGATCAGATTCAAGCCCATAGACCTGTGCCCTGCAGCAATTTGAATACCGCTAGTGCAGAAAGTAGAGCACAGGTGTGGTGTGCTCAGCAGGGTTTAGGGTCTTAATCAGATAAGCCAGCAAATGTTTAGATTATCTGTCGCTTTGAAGTACTTTTCAAAGCAAATCTCAAAAAAATGTGCTTTGCAGTAATAAGATTTAGGGGTCAGGAAGTCATGTATAATTGGACTGCTAGCTTTTTATCAGGGGAAAAAAATGAAAAGCTTGAGTTCTAAGAACAGTAAGAGGAGGGGGAGAAACAACCATAGCCCTCAGTAGTGCCTAAGACTTCTGGCAAAAACTGATGCTTATCAATATATCCATCAGCTGGAGAGAAGCAGTCTTCAAACTTTGGGAAGCTGATTTAAAAAATGCAACTGTGCAGTCCTCACTCTCAGAGATTCAGATTCACTCATGGGGACTGGGATGGAGTAAATAAGTCTGTGTTTTAGACCTCTTATCAACTGAAATAAAGCTTGGCTTTAAAAGGTTATGTCTTGTTATCTGCTCAAAAACAACTTTCAAAGAATGATTGAGGAGTTTGAACTAAACTACTCGTTCAACTTCCCTTCTACTTTGTATTTTAGAGAAGCAAAGTTTATTTATTCATGTTTGTATATTCCTTTTCCATTTATTATCTAATGTATGTCAAGCTGTGTTTTAATCTCTAAGGATATAAGTATAAATAAAATAGTTCTTAGTTTCAAGGAGCTTATAATCTCTTAATGGGTAACAAATATAAATAAATATTATAATAGGGTCTTATTGGTGAGATTATAAGACCATATGCAGGTTATGGTTGGAAACAGAGGAGCAGGTCAACTCTTGCTGTGTAAATATCTTACCCTTAAAATGTATTTTAAGTTTTTTTCCACCTCTATCTCAATCTTAAGCCTTGGAACATGTTTTAGAAATTTCTTTTTTAGCCGGGCTCGGTGGCTCAGCCTGTCATCCCGCGCATTTGGGAGGCTGAGGTGCGTGGATTGCCTGAGCCCACGGGTTCGAGACCTGCCTGGGCAGGCGAGACCTCATCTCTACAATAAATTAAAAAATTAGCCGGGCGTGGTAGTTCGCGCCTGTAATTCCGGCTACTCGGAAGGCTGAGGTGGAAGGATCGCCGGAGCTGCGGTGGCCGGGAGCGGCCACTGCACTCCAATCTGGGCGACGGAGTGAGACTCCAACTCAAAAAAAAAAAAAAAAAAAGAAAGAAAGAAACTTCTTTTTTGGGAGATCCAATATTGCCATCGTAGAGCAGCAGACTGGTGCCTCTCTCACCAAGTGAAGCAGAGAGTAGAGACTCAAACACCAATAGATGGAGACACCGGAACAGTTTTGGGTGGGTGAGGCACCCTCCACCCAGCAACGATCTCTTTGAACACATAGAGACCACAAAGCACTGGCAGACACTGGAACGTGGGTGTCCCATCTCCTACTGTGTGCCAAGCACACACAAGAACGGAAACTTTGCCCAGTGAACAAGAGGAGGCGAGTAATCCTAAGACACTTTGGGTCAGTCCTCCTACCCAGCCGCACACAAGTTGCTGGTCCCATGAGGGAGAAGTCCTGGTCAGGGCACAATGGCGGGCAAGGAGAGTCCATGTGGAAAGGAGAGCAACACCCACACTCAAACAGCTGCTGAGAGCATGCCTTTCACCAGTGGAGTCGGGTAACTGGTTCCCAAGATGGGGAATTGTTCCTGCGAATTGAACTCAGCTGATGCCCATGGCCAGTGGCTGGCAGGCCAACCCACCCACCAGATCAGGTAGAATCACCTCCCAGCCCCACATGACCACAGGGTGGATAGATGACCCCCATCCCCCATGGCAGAGAACTCGCTCTTTTTTTTAAGAGCTGAGCATGGACTCGGATGAAGGGGAGTGACACAAAAGATAACTGAAGGCTTTCCCTGTGGGAAGGCTTCTGGGCTGCAAGTTGTAGATGACTGACAGAAGACCCATCTCACCACCTGCTCTCAGCAGAGTACTTACAACACCGGCTAAAAACCAACCCTGACAGTTTAACAGCAGGAGAGAAAATTTAGGCAGAAAGGCCTGTCAGGGTGAAACAAGGAGGACTGTGCCATTTCTGGGGCCTTCAGGTTCAAGGCCAGCACACCAAGATCACTGGGCACTGTGGTAGTACCATGAGTGTTTCCAAGAGGAAATGAAGTCTGGAGGCCTTGTTTGTTAGTAAATAGCTTAGATACCTATGGGGGGTGGTGGGAAGAGATGTCCATTCTACCCAAGGCAATCTACAGATTCAACGCAATAGCCATCAAATTACCAACATCATTTTTTGCAAACCTGGGAGCAACAATACAGAAATTCATATGAACACTAAAAAGGAGCACAAATTGCCAAAACAATCCTCACCAAAAGGAACAAAGCAAAAGGTATCACCCTTTCAGACTTTAAACTTTATTGCAAGGCTACAGTCAACAACAGTTTTGGTACAGGAATAGGCACATAAGACCAATGGAACAGGGCAGAGATTCTGGAAGTAAAAACATCGTCTCTCAACCAGCTTATCTTTGACATAGTCACCAATAACAATCATCAAGGAAAGGAGACCATTAAAAAAAATGGTGTTGGAAAAACTGGCTGACCACATGAAGAAGAATGAAATTGAACCCTTACCTATCACATCGTATACAAAAATCAACACAAGATGGATCAAAGACCTAAATGTAAAACCTCAAACTATAAGAATCCTAGAAAAAAAGTAGAATACACCCTATGCACACAGGAGTAGGCAACGGATTTTTGACAAAATCTCCAAAAATGAATGCCATAAAAGTTAAGATAGACAAGTGAGACCTCATCAATCTTAAAAGCTTTTGCACAGCAAAAGAAACCATCAAGAGAGTAAAGAGACAACCCATGGAATGGGAAAAAATATTTTCAAATTATGCATCTGACAAAGGCCTAACATCCAGGATCTACAAGGAACTCAAACAAAGTGAAAGGAATAAAACAAACGACCCCATTAAAAGAGCAGGCAAAGGACGTGAACAGATACTTCTCAGAAGACGACATACAAGCAGACAACAGACACATGAAAAAATGCTCAGTTTCACTAATCATCAGAGAAATGCAAATCAAAACCACAATGAGATACCACCTAACTCCGGTAAGGATGTCTACCATTAGTAAGTCAAAAAAACAACAGATGTTGGGGGAGGTGTAGAGTAAAGGGAACGCTTCCACACTGTTAGTGGGAGTTCAAGCTAGTTCAACCTCTATGAATTACAGTGTGGCGATTCCTAAAAGAACTAAAAAGCCTGACTTAAGCTGAATGACACCAACAGACCTCTGAAAGACCACCACCCAACATGAGCCATCAAGACACACCCTCTGCCACAACTGCATACCAAGCTTCCCTTTTTAAACCCTTGCACTCAGCCTAAAAATCTGAAATTATTTCTTTGAATCAAGAGCCTGTCCATTTCCCCATCTGCTGACTTTTGGAATATAGTCACTTTCCTTCCACCCTCTCAAGTTTGGCTTTGGGTGATGAGTGACCAAGCTTACGTCAGTTACTGCTGAGTGGGATAAGAGTCCAAGGGAGATTGCGTGCAGGAGTTGATACTTTATTTTTATTTATTTTACTAATCAGAGATGGGGTTCTTGCTATGTTGCTCAGGCTAGATTTGAACTCCTGGGTTCAAGGGATCCTCCTGCCTCAGCCTCTCAAGTAGGTAGGATTACAGGTGCGAGCCACTATACCCGGTAAGAACTTAATATTAAACCTGATTCCTGAAAGTGCAACTTCAGGGTTAATAGGAGGGAGAAGAGATTCCAGGCAGAGGAAAGTAACAGCAAATGTTCAGAAGTAGGAAACAGCGTGGAATGTTGGCTGTCTGTGTTGGTGTATTAAGTGGAAGAATAATTAGTTTCTAAGATTGATGAACTATCTGCTAGGAGGACTACAGTGAGGTGTGAGTGTTAGGTAGGGTGGTGGTCATCAAAAATTTATTAGTTTAAGAGATATAGGCTTTATTCTATAGATGATGGGAAGCCACTGGAAGGACTTTAAGCAGTGGGTTACTCTGATGATTAATAAGGATGCTGTTATTACGCAAAAATCTTCTCTCAGGCTTTGTCTGAATTTCATATGAGTTAAAAAAAAGGAAGATTCAGTGGAACTGCCTCATCCTTCTGGTGTACTTGTCATCAGCAGATAGATAAATTTAAAAACATGTGACATTTTAATAAGAAGATGAGCTTATCCATTGATAGATCAATCCTCCCATTGTTGAGTCACATGGAAATTACCAAGTTACCTGTCTATTATTTTCCCCAAACATGGGATGGGATGTTTCAAAGGACAATTCTGCGACTCAATACAAGTCTTTAGAATTATTTGCAAAGCTCATAAATCTTAATGAGGCTTACTTCAGAGATGAGAAAAATCCACATAAATTGTATGAAAATAAAAAGCCATCTGCCTGCTCAAAGATTAATTCTAACCCAGACAATACATCCAGCTCAGCTTTATCATTCTCTACTTGTAGCAGCAAAGAATATAGGAAGACATTGGTAATACATTAGTGCTTAAACTTCCAGCTATTTATTATTTATTTAGGCTAGAGCATTGAAAACCCAATACAGACTATTAAGACCCTGTAAATTACATATAGCCAAGTGTATTGTTATTTCATCTGATTTGTATTTTCCTCATTTAGCTGGTTGAATTTTGCACAACACTTTTCTAAAGTTAGCTTAGCGTTTATCATCTCTATATGCAGAAACTATGAGAAACAATTCAAAACTCCTGGGCTGGATTCTATGCTTACAATGCCAAGTATAGCTGAAACTACTTTGCCTACATTGCATAGTTCAGAAATTCTGTGTGTGCAGTGCAAAGCCTCAGGATGTAAAGATAAGGATAAACCTGAACAGTCTAAATGATGGCTTGCAGACTAAGTCCTGCGTAGAGAAGAAGACAAGCTGAGAATGCTCCTTGGGTTGAAGATTTGGATCCATTGCATGACTGGGGTGGGAAGGATCTTGGAAGTAAAAGTATAGTTTTGGCTTTAGGGTAGTAAGAAGTTTAAAAGAGACAAAGCTCTTGTTGGATTAAATATTTCTTTGATAATATAATGTAGAGATGTGCATGATGAACTGCTTTTTGGCTGGCAACAATGTTATCTAACACAATATTTAATATTTGACTAATGGTTAAATGAATAAATAAACGCCCTGGAATGTAAGGACAAATGCAAATTACCTGTAAAGTTCAAGTATATTAGCTTAATGGCAGATTTAAAATAATACACGAACAATACCAGGATAGAGAAGAAGTCAAAAATCAAAACTATATACTCTAAACGATAAAGCTGATCATTGGAAGTTATCTGTTTTTGTGTAAACATTTGAGAGTTTATTTAGAGAATAAAATTGAGAAGTACACTTTTGTAAAGCTGTCAATGCATTGTTCTTTTTAGCAAGATACAGGCCAGGCACAGTGGCTCTCAAACCCCAAAAGTAAGCTTTCCTCCCAAAGAATCTCCTTGTGCCTCATCATACTATCTGCACCCTTCGCACCGCAGGTCTATTTTGCCATTTGTCCTCATCCAAATGTCCTTTCTCTGATGGAGAGGCAGGCAGAAAGGAAGGCAGATTTGTGGTTCAACATGCACGAGACAAGAAGCAAAAGCTCTTTGGTAGTAGAGAAAGAGATCCAGAGTTTACCAGATTATCAGTATTAAAGAGTGTTTACTAGGATAGGGGAGATTTTAACATATTTCTAAGTTGTGTGAACAAACCAAGGAGAAAAGATGCTAAGTTCAGGGTGGATGGTGAGCATTTTGAACTTCTGAAAGACACCCCTGTGTGTGAGTTCCATCAGAGGGTTAAGACGAGGGTCTGTGGTTCAGGAGAAAGGAGGGGCAATAGTATAGTTCGACTGCCAATTCCTCGTTCCTCCCTCCAACATCAGTGCCTTCTGACCTCTTTCCTATCTTCCTTTGCAGTTGCCATGACCCCATTCCAGGCCCTTGTTACCCTCACTGAGATGATCCCAGGATGTATCCCCTCTCTCCCACTCTCCCTTCTCCTTTACCTTTTACACAAGTCTCAGATTAGCCTTTTAGAAACTCAGCTGCAATCATATCACTCCCCATAGCAGTGGGTCTGGGAGCATACTCATAAGGACGGGAAAAATCCACATACCCTGCAAAGAAAGCATTCTTCTAATTTCCTCCCCTCCCCCCATCAACTGCTAAACCTTTATGCAATGATGAAGGCTTACTTTTCCTTTTTCCTCAGCCAATCTCACAGTCCACAATAGTTAAAGCAGCAGGGAGGCAAGGAAGCATCTCATTTCCCTTTAGTTCTGGTGAAACCAATAATTATTTCTGTATACATTAAAGAAAATCATTGCTATGCAGAGGACATTTTGCTCAGTAGAATGTTGTCACGGTTGTATGTAATGTATATTCATTTTTGGAACGAAGCATACATTTTTATGCATCGTGGCTCAATGTAGCAACACCAGAAACAAAGAAAAAAAAACAACCCACCATTCTTAATGCTATTTTAACAAAATGCTTTAAATTATGTTTCTTGCAGTTAATGGTTTGGAAAGAAAAATGGGGAAAGTGCATGCATTTTACTAGAATGAGCCATCAGAGATCTAAATAAATGAACCAAATGAGTTTGTTTGAATGTTCCCATTCACATAGGATTACACATTCAAATAAAACTGTGTACATTTATTTGAATATGTAATCAAGGAGCTAAGCACAAGCTGCACTTATTTCCAAGTGTAGCATTCCTGGTTTACACATGTGAGTACCTCAAAGTGTTGTTAAAAAGCAGAAAATAGTTTTTTCTCTATACGTTTTATGTAAATTTCAAAGCTATTGCTATTGTTCATCAGTTTCATTGCTTCTCATGCACAGAGACACCTGCACATATTAGCAGTAACGCTGCTGCCTGCCAAGTGGAAGGCTATGTTCAAGTTTCTCAAGTTGTCTGAGCCTTTGGAAAAGTTGGAGTTCATGCATACCTTCATTTTTCATTTGACAGCTGTGCTAGGTTCTGAGTTACACAGGTATTCGAGTCATCTAGGCATTTTACAGGGCTTATCCCTACTGGTTTCAGTACTGTTGTTGGGATAAATCTGTCCTGGTTCATGATCCAAATCGTTTCGGGTCACCCTTAAGCTCCTAAGAAACGGTGAGTGTAGACGATGCTCCAGGAGCATGCTCATGCTATCATGATGTGGTATGAGAGTACAAAGGGGGACTCACAACATAAAGGTTAAAAGAGCTAGTAACCAAACAAACAAAACGTTCAATAAAATTTGTACTGTCCTCCTTCCTTTTTCCTATCTTCACAATGGCTTATAAGGCCACGTTTGAATTTAGCAAGCTTGGGTTCCTCAATGTGCTATGCTGGAATGTAGCCACATGATGGAGCTGACCCCAGCTCTGGGCCAAGGCCTGTATCCTGTTCTTTCTTTGCGTACCCTTGGCTCTGCCATGTACCATAAGAGTCTTTATGGTCACCTGTGTGGATACTGTGATCAGCGCATCCAAGCTCTGTACAGACTGCATGAATAGTTGTTCTGGACCTAGTGAAGAGACATGAGCAGGACCTGGAAGTAGATCTGGACCACTTGGGAAGGTAATTTGGGAGTCCCACATGCCTAGAAGGAATGTGTGAGGTCTGGGTAGTCATGACCCCTTGGTCATGTCCTCAGAGGAAGGTGAGAGCCTTCTTAGTGTATCACCAAGTGGATCTTCAGACTAGGAGCACTTGGATGGGCAATTTATGAGACTTCTCTCCTAATCACATGAGTGTTCACACCTTTTGTACAGGTGCCTCTCTTGTCTTGCTTGACTTTTTTTTTTTTTTTAGCACAGCCATAACTTCAAGTGGGAGCAAGGAAAACAAGAAACTTATATAGAGGAAGAGGCCTCTAAACTTCTTTTCTTCTTCTACCCAACTCCATCCTCATGGTGGTGGGGTGACACAGACCTAGCATGAGTGGATGAAGTTTGGAGAGAAGAGGTTGTGTTGGCCTGAGTGCTGTCAGTGCATTTGTAGTTCTGAGCAACCACTGTGCACTAGGACACAGCTCTTTTGGGATCCAGGGATTTTAATGACTGCTGTCTACTCTGTTCTGTTAATTCTGAGCAAAGTATGGGAGAGGAAGGTGGAAGGATACAGGGGAAGCAGCAGATGGAAAGATGCTGCCAGAGAAGTATGACTACTGGAGAATTTTCAGGATTAAAAAAGAGGTCATTTCTTCTAGATTTTGTTTAAAAATAATCTGAGTTATCGAGAAAGAAGACACATTTGACTAAGACATCGATATTGAATAACTGAATGATAATAAAAAATGCACACCTCTTATCAACAGGGTGCCTGAATGAAACGTATTTGTATACCTAACCCTTAACTGTACCCCACAATATCATAATAAAAAGTATTGATTAAAAAAAAAGAAATGCATATACCAAGCTATGAAAATATCTCTGCAGGACAAAAATTTGTGAGCAGGTTACATAAATCAGCTAGATGATGATGATGATGATGATTGACATCCTTTGGGTGCTTACTTTGTGCCTGACACTGTTGTAAGGGATGTAGCTATATTAACTCGTTCAATCATTACAAATCCCTTGAGGCAGATACAATTTGTGACCCCATTTTGCAGATGAAAAATGAGGCAGACAGCCGGGTTTGGTGGCTCAGCCTGTAATCCCGTGCTTTGGGAGACTGAGGTGAGTGGATTGCCTGAGCCCGTGGGTTCGAGACCCACCTGGGCAACTTGGCGAGACCTCATCTCTACAATAAATCAAAAATTAACCGGGCGTGGTAGCGCACGCCTATAATTCCAGCTCCTTGGAAGGCTGAGGCGGAAGGGTCGCCGGAGCCCAGCAGGTTGAGGCTGCGGCGGCCAGGAGCGGCCACTGCACTCCAGTCTGGGTGACAGAGTGAGACTCCAACTCAAAAAAAAAAAAAAAAGAAAAGAAAAGAAAAGAAAACTCAGGCAGAGAGCTCTCCAGTAATTTGGAAAAATAATGCAGGTTGTGAACAGCAAAGCCAGGTTCTGACTCCAGAGTCTGAACTAAGTATTACCCATAAGGACAGAAGTGAATTAGACCAGGGTGACATTTTTTTGTTTCATTTTGATCTATTTTTATTTTTCCCTGGTATGTAAATAGTAAAGTGGCATATTTATCAGTAAATACTTGAATTTCTTTTCTAGCATATCTTGAACAGCAAATTGCTTTATTTGGAAAGTTTGAAAGTGGCATGGGGCTAATTTTGTCTCTACTGGGTGTCCTTGAAGTCTCTATTTTGACCTTGCTTTGTTAGATCTTGAGCAGGAGTGAGTGACTGAGATCCCCGAGGTTTCCCTAGTGATTAAAGTATATCATCAGACTACTGGAAAAAGCAGTTTGATGAAAGACAATGTCTATTTGAGGAAAGATTAAAATCCAGGACTGAAATACTGATAAAATGGGAAGAAAATGCATCAACTAATGAAAAACTGTGATAATAATTACTTGGTAGGACATATAAAATAACTGCCTGAGAGACAATAGTTGTGATATTTCTTCCAGATAATGATGATTTGGGGTTATTGCCGGGAGCCTCAATCACTAGTAAAAGTAAGGTAAAAGGGACCTGAAAACAGGAAAAACGCTGGCTGGGAACAAGGCCCCAGTAAAATGCAGCCATGACGGAGGCAAAGCCCCATGGATCCTGTTGACGGACCTTCCCTAACTTTGAAGGATTGCATGCATGGGCTTGAGAATATTCCCTCTTTAATTGAGATAATAGATGCGCAAATGGATGATGGCATTTGACAGCAAAAATTATACATAGGCATAATGGAGGTGAGATTGCAGCAAAAAGCGCGCCCCTTAGGATGTGCAAGGATGTGGAATTAGCAGTAAACCTATGTATAAAGATGTAAAAAGGGCTCAACAGCAAAAAATTTCCCCCCTGAAGGGACAAGGGAATGCAAATTTTGCAACCTTTAGCTAAAAAGGAAAAACAAGTACTTCCTCACACCCTTTATAAATAACAACATTGACAGTTGTGATTGATGAGGAAGTGAGAAATTGAGACAGAGTATCTCCAAAAACAGGTGTTTTTGGGAAAAACAAGTCACAGACATGCCTTTTGATTTAAGAAAATTATAGTTTAATTAGGAAGAAGGTTAAAATTAAAGTAAGGATTAGAATTAAATAGATAGCAGTTATAATTAAAAGATAAATGTTTATTATAGATGTAGGTATTAGTTAAATATAAGGAATAGGAAATAATTAAGTTTTAAGGTAAACTTAAAATTATATACACTTAATGTAGGTTTAAAATTAAATACATTTAGGATTAGAAGTAAGATTAGTTTCATATATAAGTGTAGATTTAGACATGTTTCGTTTAGAGATACAAAGTGTAAAATAGGTGATAAGAAAATAGCAAGTAATATAGATAAGGCAATTAGAATTAAGAAAGTTAAATTTTTAAATTAATAGTATTAAGAATTCGTAGTGGGTAAGATAAGGGTATTTATATAAAAGAAAAAACAAGTCAATATATTGCTGCTAAAAGTATATATAAGGGTAGAATTAAGAAAATAGATTAGTAAAGGAAAAGAAATAGAATAGTGAAGGGAAGAGATTCAGGTGACCTAGGGGTCACAGGACGTGGCTGATAAATTGGCAGCTGGTATTTTGTTATACCACCAGGTAGCAGGAAGAAACAAAATGAAACTTGTAAAGGTCAACTTCCCCATAAACAAAAGAAAAAACATGATGTAAATATTTAGTGTGTAACATGGGATACATTTTGTGGGTAGAGGGGTCAGTAAAAAAACTATATAAGCTTGTAAGAATTGAATAAAAATTGGCAGAGTCTTGAGCTCTCCCCAGGAAGAGGATTCCTGTCATCTTCGTCTTTTCTTTTTCGCCGCTTCCCGATTCTCCCCAGTCAGGCCCTGACTCTCTCGTTGGAGCTGGACTCTAGCAGGGTATGTTCTTTCTTTTTTTCTAAATCAGATTAATATTCCTGAAATATTTTATGTCATTCTCTAGCTCAAACTACTTCCAAAAGCTCCAAATGCTATGAAATTAATTCTATAATTTGCAACTCAGCAAAATATTCCTAGCTCTCCTTGTTACAGGAAGTTTTTCTGTTTTTCTTTATTACTTTTACACTTATACCAAATAAAAGTTGTTTCTTCTTACTCACCTGTGTTGTAATTATTTCCTCATCTTGAAATACCTACCCCTTGTCATCTCACTCTTGGTTTTTACTTGTTGAAATCTGACTCACTTTCAAGGTCTAGCTTGAGTGCTGGTATTTCCATTAAAATGCTCCTAATTTCTGAGGTGGAAATAATGTCTCCTTCTTGTGAATTCCCAGGACATGTGTTTATTCTTCTTATTACAAATGTCATTTTTAGCGTTTCATGATCGCTGGGTCATCTTCATCTTGCCCTCTTGAGAACTGAAAGTATGTCCAAATCATCTTTCTGTTTTTCATGGTACTCTGCTCAGTACCTTGTACACACGAGGCACGCATGTGTGTGTCACATGGGAGTGAATGAATGATTGTAAACCCATGTTCTAAGATCACATTTGGAACAGATTTAAGTCTGTCTGACGATCTCATTGGCAGTGAACACATGGCAGTGGAGGCTCTAGTGCCCTCTAGTGACCCCTCCAGAACCAAGGCATTTATTTCCCTGGTTGGGTTTGTGAACTCAAGGTGAAGGCTCATAGCCGAGCCCTTTCTCAGAAGTTATCTCACTCAAGGGTATGACCCTCTACCAAGGACGGCTGGCATTCAGTGACTGGTGGATGTGGGGTTCAAAGGACTTGTCCTCTCCTTCCATTGGAGATGTCTCGGAAGGGTCATTCAGCTTGGAAACTCCCCATGAGATTTCCTGAGTCATAGTTCAATATCTCCTCTGTCCAGCCCTTATGGATGCAGTTTCTAAGAGAATTTCCCAGTAAATTTCTTCTATTTATTTATTTAACGTTTTAAAGCAAAGTTTATTAGAGAGAAGACATTGTAGAGAGGACACAGGTGCCTTATGGCTTGCCATTAGCAGAGTTCTAGGCATAATCCAAAATGATTAAGCAACCTATTTTCTAAGCTAAGATCTGTGAACTACGTGGGGTATGTGGTGTACTACAAGCTATTAAGTTTCAGTTCTTATTGTTTAAATCTCCAACTTCCATCTCATAGTTTATTTCCAAATCTAAAAGACATTTTTCTTCTTTGAATTATTTTCTAGAGCATTTGGACTTGGGCATAATATAGTTGTGAATTAGAGCAGGGCTGAATTCTGGCTTTATCACTTACAAGATCTGCTAACACAAAATGTTATATTCTTCCACCAGTTAGAATTAGGTTCAGCAGCATGTAATAAAAACTCCAGGGCAGTCCTCTCGGGTCCCCTCCCACTGTGGGAGCTTTTCTGTCTTCTTAATAAATCCCGTTTTCTTAAAAAAGCAAAAACAAACAAAAAATTCAAAATTAATGGTGATTAAATTATATTTTAAAAATCTCTCTCTCTCTCTCATAAGAAGAAGACAAGTGGTGTGGCATAGATCCCTCAAGATGTAGGCATAAGCCAACTGTGGTCTCTGCCTTTCTGATCTAAAATGGCTGGAGTTCAAGTCATCACATTATACTAACAGAATGGAAGAAGCAAAAAATGGCAGGAACCTTTCTTTTAAGAAGACTTCCCAGAAATTTCTCACAATCCTTTTGCGTAAATGTAATTGACTAGAGCATAGTCACGTGGCAACACCTAGAATTGAAAATACGTCTGAAAAATGTAGCCTTTCTTTCTTTCTTTCTTTCTTTCTTTTTTTTTTTTGAGTTGGAGTCTCACTCTGTCGCCCAGGCTAGAGTGCAGTGGCCACTCCCGGTCATCGCAGCCTCTCCAGCTGGTGGGCGCTGGTGATCCTTCCGCCTCAGCCTTCTACGTAGCTGGAACTACAGGCTCGCGCTACCACGCCCTGCTGATTTTTTGATTTATTGTAGAGATGAGGTCTCGCCAAGCTGAAAATGTAGCCTTTCAACCACGCGCATGGTGAAACGATTTGCTGGTAAGGGTTAAAATAACATATAGGAGTTGTCTGACACAGACAGTGGTCAATAAAGGATCCCAAATCCCTCCTTTATAGCACAGTCATTCTTTTCTAATATACATTTACTATTTTAACAAGATAGCATTATCGATAAATAAGGAGCACTGGAAGCTAAATATCACTGAGTACTGTTTGTCAAAACCTAATAAAAGTTGTGTGACTTTGAGATCTTTCAGACTTCTCTTCCTGTGCTGCAGTCATGATGGGATTGTGACACAGTTAATGAAAAGATGCCAACAAATATTGGTAAAGAAAACAAGTGCTGGCTGGGCGTGGTGGCTGAGCCTATAATCCCAGCACTTTGGGAGGCTGAGGCAAGAGGATTGCCTGAGCCCACAGGTTCGGGACCAGCCTGGGCAACTTGGTGAGACCTCATCTCTACAATAAAATCACAAAAATTAGCCGAACATGGTGGCCTGTATCTGTAGTTCTAGCTATTTGGAAGGCTGAGGATGAAGGATCACCTAAGTTCAGCAGGTGGAGGCTGTGGTGGCTGTGAGCGTGCCGCTGCACTCCAGCCTGGGCGACAAGAGTGAGAGTCCAACTCAAAAAAAAAAATCCTTTCAACGAAGGTCAAGGACATAACTAAGAACATGCAGATGTTACCCAGACTGACAGAGACAGCAGCAATTCTAGCTAGAGGGGCAGCTGTCACTGAACTTCAAGGCCCCACCAGTGATATGATCAGCTGGGATAGAAATCGTGTGTGGTCTCTTGAGTGATGTCTTCTACTTTTCTCTCAGGTTTTTTAACCTTGCTTCTTTCTACTATTCTGTAGATTCCAATCACTTCCCTACTTGCCAACAAGACATGCATAACTAGTAACAACCCCAGCATATATCTGGGTGCTTATACAGAGGGCAAATCAAAAGACAGTTTCCCCGGGCCAATTTCCCGGTGTACCTCTTCCCAGTATTTCCTTTCACTAACTCTCAAGACCAGCTCTGCCATTTTTGTTAAGATGAGCTGGAAAAGTTCTATACAACAAGCGTCCCTGGCATTCTGCTATGGACTTTTACTCTGATGTTTTGACCTTGACTGTCAACTGTCCCCACTGAACATCGTTGTGAAGGAAATAACATCTCCTACTCTTTCTGCGTTAGAGCGAGGTGGAAGTTCATAATAATAGTGATTGGCACATAGTTGCTTTGCTGTAAATTGAAGTGGATTTGGTGGCTGTTTGTGAGCAACCAGGTTCTTCTTTCTCTTAAACTGAAATCAGGGTATTGCACACCAGAAGGCTCTGGATCACACTGGATTTGTGGATCTTTCTATCTGAAGAATTCTGATTTGCAGGACCACTGGGATCAGAGCTAGTGTTTTTTTCTGTTGACTGTTAAGTGATTCTTTCTGTGAGGTCTATGTGCATCTGAGGCTATTTATAATTCTTCTAAGCAAAAACGTAGTCACATAGATTTAAGATAACCATGAGAAGTGACACCTACTTGTGGGAAAATAACTCCACTACCGAGTCATGTCTTGATGGAACATCTTGATGCAAACAGATATAGTTGACTTGGTTCTCCAACCAATGTTAATATGGAGGATGGGAATAGCACTTGGCTATGTCATTGCACAAACCTTGTTCTGAATCAATTCTTTGCCACTTTTTTTTTACTGTGAATATACTTTATTTAGTCATTTTTGTTTACTTCTTTGCCACTTTTTAGCTCTATGATTTTAAGCAAGTAAATCAATCTCTCTAAGAATACTCCTTAGTTTTCATAGTATTGCTGCAAGAATTTAATGAGATATATGAAACTCACTGCATAGTGTCTGATGTAGTAACCACCTGGAAAAGATTAACTTTTATAATGTGTTTATTATTTATAAAAAAAGTTTTCCTTCTGTTTATAGCTTTTTTGTTTGTCTGTTTTTTAGTTGGAGTCTCACTCCGTTGCCTAGGATGGAGTGCAGTGACATACTCACAGTCACCCCAGTGTCGACCTGCTGGGCTCTGGTGATCCTTCCACCTCAGCCTTCCAAGTAGCTGGAACTACAGGTGCATGCTACCACGCCCGGCTAATTTTTAATTTATTGTAGAGATGAGGTCTCGCCAAGTTGCCCAGGCTGGTTTAGAACCACGGGCTCAGACAATTCACTCGCCTTGGCCTCCCGAAGTGCTGGGATTACAGGCTGAACCACCGAGCCTGACCTAGCTTTATTTATTGATTTTATTTCATCTTATTTTTTGAGTTGGAGTCTCACTCTGTCACGCAGACTGGAGTGCAGTGGCCGCTCCCGGCCACAGCAGCCTCGACCTGCTGGGCTCCGGCGATCCTTCCACCTCAGCCTTCCAAGTAGCCGGAATTACAGGCATGCGCTATCACGCCCAGCTGATTTTTTGATTTATTACAGAGATGAGGTCTTGCTGACCAGGCGGGTCTCGAACCCGGGGGCTCAGGCAATCCACTCACCTCAGCTTCCCAAAGGCGCGGGATTACAGGCTGAGTCACCGAGCCCGGCTAGCTTTATTTTTTAAGACGAAGTTATAAACACTGGTTAAGCCCAGTCAAGTTCTTTTTGGCATCAATCAAGAAAATTCTTTAGTCTATTGACATGGGGAATTACTGTAATGTTTTTGAAGCAAATCATTCTAACATTCCTTGGACGGTATTTATTTTTCGAAGGCACTTTTGTATTTAATTAATATTTTATTTAAGTATTTTTCCTCCACCAAAATCTACATCAGAATATTTAGGTATTGTTTATTTATATTTATCAATGAAAAAGACCAATAATTATCTTTTTTTGTAGTGTCCTCATCTGACATTGAAATCATGATTACACTAGCCAAATAAAAAGATCTAGGCATTTCTTCTATTTATCTAAAACAATTTGTATATAAGATAGTAAAGAATTTCTTTTAAAAAGTTTATAGAATATGCCGTAGAGTCAAGATAGTCTGAGGTTTTTGGAAGGAGCAATCTTTAATTACCATTTAGCTTCCTTTATTACTGACCAGTTGAAGTTCTCTCTTTCTGCACCAATTTTGCATTTTATAAGGTTCTGGAAAATTTCCCCTTTCTCCCATATTTTCAAATTTATTAGTGTATAGTCTGTTCATAATACTCTTAGTATTTTTAAATCTCTGTTCTCCGTTTGGTTAATTTTCCTTTTTCACATTTAGTTTGTTTATGCATCTTTTTTCCTTGCTCTCTTGTTTAATCTTACTATGTCTATGTTTGTCTTGTTATCTTCTTTTCAAAGAACCAGCATTTGGTTTTGCTAATATTCTGCCCTCCCATTTATTATTTCTTCTATCTTATATTTTTGGCTTTGCTCTGTTGTTCTTTGTCCAGCTTCATGAATTGAATGCTTAGCTATTAATAAAGAAAACCTCTTATAATGGAAAATTTCAAATATGCATAAAGGAGAGAGAACAAAATAGAAAATATCCATGTCCAGCATCAGCAGTTAGTCATGGACAATATAGTCCCTTCTGTACCCTGTCCCACTTCTCTCCTTCCCACACAACTATTGAAACAGGAGAGATAGTTAGAGAAAGGCTAGACAGACAGACAGGGCGGGTCCTCAAGTAACAATGTAAAAAGCTTCCAGCAGGCCCCTCAGGCTGATACACTCACGTTGATAAGCAGATTCCCTGTACCTCTCAAGCTAGAGCTTAAGTACTCACTGTTGGGTTAGAAAAACGATCAATCAGCTCGCTGACAAGTACCAACCAATTGGCTCAGTCTTAGGGCTATATAAGCACCAGGTTTCAGCCCCAGACTGGCAACTCCCTTGGGTCCCCTACCACTGTGGGAGCTTTTTCTGTCCTCTCAATAAATCCTGCTTTCTTTTTCTGGCTATCGGTGTCCCTCATTCTTCCTGGGCATGAGACAAGAGCCCTGACCTGCCGAGTCATGCACCCAGAGGCTGGCTTGGCAGCCGACGGAGCCCACTGAACTAGAAGGGTTGCTGGAAGACAAGACTCTGAAGTTGAGACACTTCTGGTGGCTGTAGCACACTCTCAAGGCTTGGCTTGCCAGCCCACTAGAGCCAACACTCTGGGGGCTAGGCTTGCCAGCCCATCTAATCTGTAACACTCTCAGGGCTTGGTTTGCCAGCCCACTAGAGCCAACACTTCCCAAGCTAGGCTTACCAGCCCCTTGAGTTAGCCCTCTCTGAGGCTCAGCTGGTTGACCCGTTGAGCTGACACTCTCAAAGCCCAGGCTGACCAGAAAAATCTCTGTCACTATCATTTGATTCACAAATATTTACCTTGACTCTTCTACTTCAGTGGGATAGCAATAAAGGAATTAAAATGGAAATTAGAGACTATTCCTTCTGAAAAACCTGAGGCTATCTTGGTTTTACAGGAACATTCTACAAACTTTTCAAGAATTAATTATTTACTGTCTTATATGAGTTGGCTTAGAAAAATAGAAAAAGATACCTCGATCTTTTTATTAGACAAATGTCGCTATGATTTCAATGTCAGATAAGGACACTATAAGAAAAGAAAATTACAGCATAAAGCATAGAGGTTTTTTTGGGAAATATAACCACAATGTCATTGTCACACTTACAATGTTAAAAACTAGGTGATATGCTACTATTCGCTTCCCCCATTTGAAAATATTTTTATAGGTCATTTTTTAAAATTAGTATTGAAAATGTTCTATACATGGTTGATGTCTCTTGACCTATCCATTCCCCCTCAGTTTTTAAATATAGTTGTTGAAAAAAATTGAGTTTTTCCTATAGTTTGTTTTATGTTTTCTTTTGCTTTATTTTTCACATTTTGAAGATTAGCTTTAAATTTAAATTTTGCTTTTAATTATTGTCTTAGACCGTTTGTGTTGCTATAAAGGAGCATCTGAGACTGAGTAATTTATAAAAAAAGAGGTTTCTTTTGGCTCACTGTTCTCAGGCATCTGCTTGGCTTCTGGTGAGGCCCCAGCAAGCTTTCACTTGTGGCAAAAAGCAAAGGGGAACTGGCATGTCACAGGGTGAGGGTGCGACCAAGAGAGAGAAGGGTGGTGCCTGGCTCTTCTACCTAACCAGCTCTTGTGTGAACTTAGTGAGGATCGCTCATTGCTTATCACCAGGAGAAGGGCACCAAGTCATTCAAGAGGGAGCCACCCCCCCAGATCTCATCACTTCCCATTAGGCTTCACTTCCAACACTAAGGACCACATTTCAACACAAGGTTTGGAGGAGGCAATAACCCAAACGTTATCAATTCTAAAAATCAATATTTACAAAGTCAGCTCTTTAAACAAGGTATATTAAGGTAAGTTTGGCTTTTATGGCCATCCTTTCTGCCTTTATTAGCTTCACTTCCTTCCAGGTACATGTTTAAAACATGTTCTTGTTTATTCTTCCACTAAAAAAATGTATAATCACTCTCTGGCTTTGCTGATAGCGTCCCTGTGGTGTTGTTTAATTTGTCCCTCTGTGTCCCGCAATTCCTGTAAATTGGGAGATAGATCAGGGACATGCATTCTCAGCAAGAGGGATATCACCCCCAGAAGGATGAAAATTAGCACTTTCAGAGTGAAAAAAAAATCTTCCTCTTTTTAGCTATATTCCTCAATGTTGGCATATTATTTTCAAAATCACTAACATCAAAATATTGTTTCTTATGTAATTTCCTTCTTTTAGAAATATATCATTTCTCTAATGTATACATTTTTAAGTTGTATTCTGTTTTTATTTTCTAATTGTATTATATTATGGTCAGTTTATCTAATCTGCATAATATTAATACTTTTGCTTTTATTGTTGCTTCTTTTTGTCATAACATATGGTCTGCTCTTATAAATCTTTCATAAATACCTTTATTGAGGATAGGTTTCTTTCTCTCCCTTTCTTTCTCCATGTGTATTAGTATCAGTATATTTATAATAATGTTTACATTCTTGATATCTATTTATCTTTCATCTATCCGCTTCTGAGATAGATATGGTAAAATCTCTAGTTACTATTGCTCATTTGCATGTTGCTTTTGGTAGTTATGTCAGTTGCTGCTTGAAATACTTTGCTTTTTTTTTTTGAGTCAGAGTCTCACTCTGTCACCCAGGCTGGAGTGCAGTGGCATGCTCACCGTCACCACAGCCTCGACCTGCTGGGCTCAGGTGATCCTTCCACCTCAGTCTTCCAAGTAGCTGGAACTACAGGCATGTGCCACCATACCCAGCTAAATTTTTTAATTTTTATTTTTGACAAACGAAGTCTTGCCAAGTTTCCCAGGCTAGTCTCAAACCACTGGACTCAGGCAATCCTCTTGCCTCTGCTTCCCAAAGTACTGGGCTTACAGACATGAGCCACCATGCCTGGCTTGCTTGAAATACTTTGAGTCATCCTTCTTAGGTAAAATGATGCTAATAGCAGTGTATCATCTTGTTTTATTCTTTCTTTGACTAGTATATAATATTTATTTGTGCCATTTTTGTCTTCCTTATATTTTTGAGATATTAATTTTTTTTCTGATTTATATTTGCCTGCTAATTACAATTTAAAAAATTTTCAATCTCTAAAACTTTTGTAAGCCATTTTGTCTCATGGGAGTTTCTTGTATACAATGTATTACTGACTTTCTCCAATCTGAGACTCTCTCAACTGTTCGTTAATTGATGAATCCAACTCATTTACATTTATTGTTATTCCTAATATAGTAGGAAGTATTTCTGCCATCTTATTTCATATTTCACATTTGTTGTACTTCCTTTGTATTTTCTTTTTCTTCTCTCCTGCTTTATATTAAGCATATTGTCCCTTCTGCTAATATAAAAGCTTTTATTGCAATTTTAGTTATTATTAATCCCACACAATCTGTTCTCAAGACAACAACAAATAAAATTCTTTCAAAATTAAAGTAAGACTTCCCCAAAACAGCAGCAAATAAAATTCTTTCAAAATTTAAGTAAATCTTCCCCCAAACCTCAAATATCTTTAAAGTCACTCAGATTAAAAACAAAAGTCATCAATTTGCTCTACCAGATACTACGCAATCTGGTCCTTTACTACTTTTCTGATCTTATCGCAAAAACCTTTTTTTGCTTATCAAACTCCCATTTTATTAATGATTCTTCAAATGCATTAGGTATCTTCTAACCTCAGAGTCTTGGCACTTGCTGTTATCTCTGCTTGGAATTTTTTCCCTTATGTATCATATCTCATGCTCCATCACTTCTTCCAAGTCTTTGCTCAAATATCTTTGTGAGGTTTCCATGATCATTCTGTTTAAAACAGCAACTTTTCTACACAGCATAAATTGCCTCTTTGTTTCCCTATTGTTTTTTTTCTCCATTGCATCACTTGCATTGGGTATCCTATTGATTTATTACATCTTTTCTCCCACTAGAAAGTTGATTTCTATGGAGGCCAAGACTTTGTTTTGTTTACTGCTGTCTCCCCGGAGAGAAGAACAGAGCCTAGGATACTGAAGTCGCCCAATAAATATGTTTTGAACAGAAAAATGACTGGGTTCAGAAGCCACACATGCTGGAATCTTAAGGTTCCTTGGTCTACAGCTGGGAAGAGTGAGGAATGGAGGAACTGACAAGTGGTACAATATCTGGGTCAAGGGTCTAAATCTGGATCTTGAGTAAATCTTAGGAGTAAATCTCAGTTTGGGTGCAAACCATGTCCTGTGAGTCTAGGGGTTTGCAGTATCTGTGATCGTATATGGAAAGATGTGTTGTCCTTTTTTTCTTGTTGTAACAGAATTTTTAAAACTCAATTTTGTGTACTGATTTGTATGGCAAATTATAATTACTCTAAAAATGTATTCTTGATTACAAGAGAGGAGCAAAATCAATACGAAGAAAAGAAGATTAAATCAATTTGAAGTTCACTTTCAGGATAATTAATTAGGACATGTGTTAATTGGGGTTATCTTCAATGGAAGTGAAGTCATATAAAGCCATGTTATAAAAGTACCAGTTTGGGTTTGTTTTTGAAAGTATTTGTGATGGTTAATTTTATGTGTCAACTTGACTAGGCCATGAGGTACCCAGACATTTGGTTAAACATATTGTGAGTGTGTCTGTGAGAGTGTTTCTGGATAAAATTAATCTTTGAGTTAGTAGATTAAGCAAAGAAGATTGTCCCAGTGTGGATGGGCCTCATCCAATCAACTAAAGACCTCATATGACAAACAGACTGACCCTCCCATGAATAAGAGGGGTCGTCTCCTGCCTGACCGCTTGGGCTGGAACATTAGTCTTTGGACTCAGACATTGAAATATTGTCTCTTCTTGGGTCTTGAGCCTGTTGGGTTTTGAACTGGAACTTAAATCAATAGCTTATCTCTTCATAGGCTTTCAGACATGTACTGGGACTACACATCAGCATTCTTGGGCCTCCAGCTTAAAACCTTCCAGCCGCCATGATTGCATGAGTCAATTCCTTATAATAAGTTGATCTTTCTCCTGCTCTGTCCATCTCTCTCTCTCTCTCTCTCTCTCTCTCTCTCTCTCTCTCTCTCTCTGTATGTGTGTCAAAGAGGGTGCCAAAAAAATGTACACACATTTTAAGTATTATGTTCGCTCAAAAGATGATGTTAATCAAATGAATCACCATGCAACAGGCAGGACAGTCAAAGAAAGTGGTGGAAGCATAGTTGAGCAAATGTCATACTACACATCGCTGCTGTAATCTAATTTAACTTTGAAAAGTATTACTTAGATAACATCTCTTAAAATGTGTATACACAATGCTTCATATATATGAGAGCATCCCAAACTGAATTTATCAAAAATTATGTTTTTATTCTTATGTGTTTAAACTTCAGTCACCTTCAAAGTACTCTTTGTGTGATGCAATACACCTATCTAGATGCTTTCTCCACTGCTCAAAACTGTTTTTGAACATGTCCGTTTTGATGCCTTTTAATGCTTCTGCCATTTTTTGTTTCACCTCTTCCTCATCAGCAAAACATTTTCCTTTGAGGGTAAATCACCCACCATGAAATGGGAAAACACATTAAAAGAATCTCCAAAGAAAATTTTCTCAGTCAAATGTAGCCTCTCACAATGATGCTAGCTGGTACACTGATGCTGATGGGTTCCTAGTAAACATACACACATCACACACACACATATACATGCACACATATACACACACACGTATGATAAATGTCTGGAAAGCCCTGACTAGTAGAGTATGGAAGCATTGACTGTATTTCTGAGCCCTTTTAAAAATCATTAAAGCTGACATTTGGTAAAATGCTTTATAGATATTTAAAAGTCAGATAGGCATATGTATTGGAAAGAATATGAGCTTTGCAATTAGATCTGAACTCCAATTAAGCTCTACCACTTATTATTTATTATTTGGCAATGAATTTAATTTTATGCATGTCAGGTTCCTCATCTGTATAATAAGGTAACTACTATAATGGTCATTATGGGTCATGTGAAGGTCAAAATAAATGCTCCCAAGAGTTCTCCATATGGTACTAGACACATAGTACCTAAGGTTAGTGGTTAATATTTATTGAGGGATTACTTCATGTGTGTGTGTATGTGTTGGCTTATTCCTTTGTAAGGGAATGAATAGTCTTACTATCATCCCCATTCTACAAGTAAGAAAACAGAGGCACAGTTGAGTAATTTGCTCACGATTGCAGAGCTAGTAAGTTGTAGTGCTAGGAGTTGAACCCAAAGTGGTCTGGATCCAGGGCCCATATTTTTGACTATATACAATACTGCTTCTTGGGTGAACACACCATGCACTGAGGGTGCTGCGGTTGGAAGAAACTTCTCAGCTGCTGCTGGAGAGTTGCGTTTCCAAGGAAGTGAGGAAACCAGCCCATCAGGAACCAAAAATGCCTAAGCCAATCAATGTCCGAGTTACCACCATGAATGCAGAGCTGGAGTGTGCAATCCAGCCAAATACAATGGGAAAGCAGCTTTTCACCAGGTAGTTCAGACTATCGGCCCTCAGGAAGTGTGGTACTCTGGCCTCCAGCATGTGGATAACAAAGGATTTCTGACCTGACCAAAACTTGATATGAAAGTGTCTGCCCAGGAGGTCAGGAAGGAGAATCAATCCCCTCCAGTTCAAGTACCAGGCCAAATTCTACCCTGATGACGTGTCTGAGGAGCTCATCCAGGACATTACCCAGAAACTGCTCTTCCTCCAAGAGAAGGGTGGATCCTTAGTGACCAGATTTCCTGCCCCCGCTGACACTGCAGTGTTCCTGGGTTCCTACAGTGTGCAGGCCAAGTTGAGACTATAACAAAGAAATACACGAGGCTGGGTTATTCGGCTCTGAGCGGCTGATCCCTCAAAGAGTCATGGACTGGCACAAACTTACCAGGGACCAGTGGGAGGACTGGATCCAGGTGTGACACGCAGAACACTGAGGGATGCTCAAAGACGGTGCCAAGTTTGAGTACTTGAAGATAGCCCAGAACCTGGAAATGTGTGGAACCAAGTACTTTGAGATTTAAAAAGAAAAAGAAAAAAGAACAGAACAGATCTTTGGTTTGGAGTTGGTGTCCTTGAATTTAAGAGAAAGATGATAAGTTAGTCCCAAAGATTGGCTTCCCTTAGTGAAATCAGGGACATCTCTTTCCATCAACCAAAAGTTTGTCATTAAACCCTTTGACAAGAAGGCGCCTGACTTTGTGTTCTATCTCACCCGGCTCTCCCCCACCCCCTTCGGAGAATTAACAAGCGGATCCTGCAGCTCTGCCTGGGGAATCACAGGAAGCCAGACACCAACGTCGGTGGTCAGGTGAAGGCCTGGGGTGGGTGTGTGTGGGGGAACCTGAGGCAGCTGGAGCAGCAACATTTAGAGACTGAGAAGAAGAGGAGAGAGACTGCCGGGAGACAAGAGAATGGATGATGGAGGAAAAGCCAGATATCTGATGCTCAAGCTGCAGGCCTACGAGGAGAAGACCCAGAAGGCAGTCAAGGAGCAGATTCAGAGAGGTCTGCAGCCGAGGGAGGAGAGGAGGCAGGCGCGAGGGGATGGGGGGGTGGGGTCGGAGTGGGGGGTGTCGAGCTCCTGGAGGTTGACCCTGTGGCCGAACTGCGGGCCAAGGAGGAGCTGGAGAGACAGGCCGGGCCTCAGATAAAGAGAACACCGCCCAGATCGCCCTCCCGGAGGAGGCGCGGAGACAAAGAGAACTAGGAGGAGGAGTGGCGGCCCAGGGCCAAACGCTGAGCAAACCAGCCGTCCCAGACCAGGGACAAGGACACCAGGACCCACAATGGCATCAAACACAATGAGAACATGAGGCAAGGCCAGGACACGTACACAGACGCTGAGACAGATCCGGCCGGGCAACCCCAAGCAGCGGATCGAAGAGGCCCAGGCACGGGCCATCCCGCCCCAGCCTGTCACGCCTGCATTTTAGTCTCCACATCTAGGCCTCACGCCTGCCCCATCCTTAGAAAGAGAGCAGCTATCCAGGCGGAGGTCTGGGCTGGAAGCCAGAGGCACCAACCTGGCTTGTTTTTCCCAATTGTATCATCATGCCAAACAGGCTTGATTTTTATGGTGACTCTCGAATCACTTCTTGAGTTGTGCTTGGAACAGGGCCCATTGAATTAAGGAACATGCCTCTAAAGCCTGGGTGACAAACTTCATGCTGGCCTGTGTGATACAAGATACGGTATCATTAAAGAAAACCACGTCACAGCTTACATCTGTGCCATACTTTTTCTGTGTTTGAAATGAGCTCAAATGGATTGATTTGTTTTTTTTATTTTTATGAAGGATCCATCTTTGTATATTTGCGTTTTGAGGACTGAAAGTTATTTTGGAAATTGAGTATGAAGCGTGTCACACACACACACACACACACACACACACACACACTGATTTCACTCCTCCTGTCACTCAGTGTGGCTGGCACAGATGACAGTGTCACTCAATGTAATCAGTGCAGAAGGGCCTGCTGGGATAAGTTTTTTATGTTTTCTGTTTGTTTTTGTTTTTTTGCTTAACAGAGTACATTGTTGGACTTATACACCTAATTAATGATCAGCTGCAGGATATAATATTAATATATAAGTGATAATATAGATTTGTAACATTAGTTTCAAAAACAGAAAATCTTGTTCTGTGTATTTTGTTAGCTTCTACAAAATTATAAAAGAATTCTATATGAAAACCAAAAAAACCAAAAAAAAAAAACCCAAATATTGCTTCTTATTGAGGCTAAAGGCTAGTTTTCTTTGCTTCCCTCTCTTCTTCCACCTACATCCTATGGAATCCATGAGAACAGGTTAAGGACCATGTTGGTGTCTTTTTATATTGTTTTGGGACCTGGCATAGTGCTTGTCTGATACCCAACACATGCCAATAAACTAGGGGATGAAGACAGGGAGTCAGGAAGATAGTTCAGGAGGGAGTAGGAACCACAGGTATTTATCTTTCTTGTTGTGGACACAGGGTCTATGATCTTAATTTCCTTTCTGATAATCACTATCCTCAAACATGTGTGGTTTGGTTAACGGGACATCTTGGCACATTTTCAAATAGTGAAGGAAACAGCTTCCTTTTTAAAATATGGAGCTAGATGGAGAAGACTTAACTATCTGCCCTCCAATCTCACTGACCAGGTATTTATTTCATAGAAGTACGGAATGGCTACTTAGTAATTAGTCCTCGCTGGCTGGGGAGCTGTTTAGCAAAGTGGTTAATGTCGCTATTCCCCCTTGGGCCTGTGACAGTTTTTCTTCTGAATTGACTGTCAGACTTGTTGGAAATATTAAAACCAATGTTTCTACTTTACCATTTTTATTTCTAGAGCACATTTTCTGATTTCCTTCATAATGATTGTTTTCATTTTAAAATGTTTTGAGTCAGTTTAGTAAGAACCTGAGTTGAATTGTACTTATATACGTGCTGCAGAGTTTTAACCTGATGTGGGTCATGGGTTAATTTAAAATAAAATGCGAAGCCTTTCAAGGAGCCCACAATATTTGATGACCTTAGTCCTCTGGAAAGATTAAATTTCCCAACAAGTACATTCATTTTTAGCATTGGGGAAGTGAATCTTTTTTTATGTTTATCGCTCAGTTATTTCTTTATTGCCTAGCAGGTTCAGATCTGATTTTACTGATACTACACAAATTCCTCTGATAGGCAGAATAAAAAATTAAAATTTTATTTATTTTTGATCATTGTTCAGATGATCATGGTTTGGAAGACAATTTAGGGATAGAGACAGATTCTACAATATCAATTCTGATAGGTCATTACTATTAACAATTAAGTATTCTGGAGTTTCTTCTAGTTTGCTTTTATAATACAAACCTCCTAAGTGAAAAGTCAAGAAAAAAAGAGGGCCTTCCAGTCATGCATTTAATTCATTCAACTAATAATATTGACAATGAAACAGAAAAGAGATGGTGAAAAAGAAAACAGAGATGTTGCTTAGTCTTAGCTAAGAGTTGCTACTAAATTCTACTGTTGAGTGCCAAAAATATAAACAAATAAAAAGGAATTAATATGTTCATTGTGTCCCACCTCACATATTTGCACTGTTTAAAAAATATTAGAATTGCTAAAACCTGTTCGCTTATAGGACAAGTTAATGAACTGACTTGGCAATAGATAGAAGAAAAAAAATTGAGTTCAGAAATTTCAGGGGAATTTCGAGATATTTTTGGGTGTTATTGTTATTAGGGGACTTAAGAAAACCATATTGATCCTTTTGTGCAGACAATGAGCAGAGATCATTGGTGAAATGAAGACAGTAATAGTTGTAACAGAAGTAAATAGGTCGCTATTAACAAGTGTTTTTGATTTATAAATTAGCTGAATGTCAGTAATATATGATATGACATATTACAATAAAGACAATATCTTTCATTGGAGACAGATAAAATTACTTCAAATGAAAATGTGAAAGCAATATTAACTTACCAGTTATTTATCAAAATGCAGGGATTAGAAAAGGAAGTTAAAATACTAGTTTTTCACACTGAATTTTAAGCAACTTCAATGTTTTAAAAAAGAGACAATATGATATAATGGAAAGTATATTAGAGCTAAAGTCTGTTGAGTATGGGTTCAATGCAAGTTCTTTCACTTGTTATATTTGTAATCTTTGGAGAAGTTTCTGAACATGTTTGAGCTTATGTTTCTTCATACTAAAACAATGTGGACTGTAATACTTATAGTGCTATACATATATGCATATATATAGTAGAGGACTTTGTGTGTAAGAAAACTCTTATACTAGTGATATTTAACAAATGTAAGTTCTTTTTCATCTTTCTCTTTCCCATTAGTTAGAATGCATAGTATTAGGTAGTGTATTGATTCATTTTGTAATGAAAATGGCACATTGATAAGGGTAGAACCTCAATCAGGATCCTGCCCACACTATAATTAGAAATCACATCTGAGAAAAAAATAATAAATTATGATGAATCATCTTGATGCTATCATTGGTTTTAGCATAATTGCTCATTAAGTCTTTAAAATTATTAGACCTTGTTAATTAAAAAGCCTTTCCCGAAGTGCGATGAAGATGCTTATTCATGTCAAATGATTTACAGTGAGATTATCTTCTAATTATAGCTGTTGAAGCTTCATTTGCATAGCTGAAATCGTTAGTTACAATGCACAGCCAGTGCTCACTATATCATGAAGTGGTTCCAGCACACCATGGCAGAATAAAAATGTAGAAAGAACAGTATTGGGCTGGTTTTGTATGAAGTCTTGGTCACGTGCAAGATGAGTGTCAGAAGAGAGAAGCACAGATATGGGAATTAAACATTTTTAAAATTTTCTATTGGGACACTGAAATATCTCCTTGACCAAAGAGAAGAAGAAAAAGTGAAGAGAACAATGTTTAGTTAAGATGAATGCTGTGCTAAGAACCATGTTAAATGATTTTCTATTTTTTTAGTGTAAAAACCGTAGCAACTGATCTCTTAGCAATGTGTTCAATTCTATTAATCAATGATGGCTTTAAGAGATTTTATAACCTCATTTATAGTTTTTAATGAAAAGTGCCATGGTAAATGAGACAGTATATACACTAGCTATTGAGAACCCCTTATCTGCCAAGGGCTATGAATCATAGAGGGAAAAATAATGAAATTTGGCTCAAATATATAAAGGTTTATATTTTAATTTTATATAGGAAAAATGTAAACATCTAAAATTACTTTTTATTAAAATAAATATTAATAAACTGTTATCATACTATACAAGATGATATTTCCAGAATAACATTCTATATAGAAATACATAAATGTCTTTTTCTTCTATTCAATACGTATCTGTATAAAAAAAAATCCATCATCTGTTATATAAATGGAGGAGCATAGATACTAGAAAAAGGTTAAATATTTTGGAGAAATGTGAGATTTTTATAGGGAAAATGATCAAATCTGAACTTGAAGAAGAAATATCACATCTGTCTTTGTCAGACAGTTACTTTACATGTTGTAACAAATAAGCAACATTATGGCTTTTCATTAGTTGATCTGTTTTCTTGTCATTGTGTCAATATTTCACTTATTTATTTTAGCATTCCTTCAAATAGTCTTAATCAGTTCATCAAACTGCTTTTTCCAGTAATTAGTCTGATCAAACAGTTCAACCACTAAAAAGAGTGCAAGGGTTTTTGGTTACTTACAATTTTAAGGTATGAAGAAAATCCAAACACATATTGCAAAATGATGAGTCAATTCATCGTATGTCTTCTGATATATGTATGAAGAGATCACCAAGTCATTTTGACAAAAGTGTATACTCTAAATCCAGTAATAGAAAAATGATTAGACAAACCAACTGTCTAAAAACAACTGGACTGTATTTTTCCAGAATGACAGTGTCACAGATAAGAAAGATCTCATTTTTGTCCATGATAGAGTAAAGGAATTTAATTTTCTGTCTTAACAACTAGAAAACTTGACAAGATACATGAAACAGTTGGTGTTAGGGGGTGTTAGGCATTAAAAAACAGGAAGCATAAGAACGTGGGGTTTTTTGTTTTGTTTTGTTTTTGGTTTTTTTTTAGTCAGAGTCAAAAACCAGTCAGAGTCTCACTTTGTCACCCAGGCTGGAGTGCAGTGGGATGCTCACAGCTACCTCAGCCTCAACCTACTTGGCTCAGGCAATCTTTCTGCCTCAGCCTTCCAAGTAGCTGGAACCACAAGCATGTGCCACTACCTTAGCTAATTTTTTGATTGATTGCAGAGATGAGGTCTTGCCAACTTGCCCAGGAGGTCTCAAACCCCTGGACTTAGCCAATCCCCTCACCTCTGCCTCCCAAAGTACTGGGATTATAGGTGTGAGACACTGTGCTCAGAAGACCATGATTTTTTTTTTTTTTTGAGTTGGAGTCTCACTCTGTCACCCAGACTGGAGTGCAGTGGTTGCTCCCGGCCACCGCAGCCTCAACCTGCTGGGCTCCAGCGATCCTTCCACCTCAGCCTTCCAAGTAGCTGGAGCTACAGGTGTGCACTACCACACTCAGATAATTTTTTTGATTTATTGTAGAGATGAGGTCTCGCCAAGTTGTCCAGGCGGGTCTCGGACCTGTAGGCTCAGGCAATCCACTCACCTCAGCCTCTCAAGGTGCGGGATTACAGGCTGAGCCACCAAACCCAATTGACTATGATTCTTGAGAGATAATAAACAAATAAGGTGAGTCTGATGACCATTGAATTTTTTTTTTTTTTTTTTGCCTAGAGGCACATTGTCAAATGTGTAGCAGGAATAAACATTCTAAGAAGATCATAGTGGTCTTTTGTAATGAGATGTAGATCAGAATTCAGGGAGCTTGAAGCAGCTAGAAGTTTCCGAGCAGAGTTCTGTAGAGGAAAAAATTACACCAGAAAAGTGCTTTGTAAATATGAGTGAGGTTTTTATGAATCTTTGCTGAGTATTCATGCATAGGATAAAACTCCATGAAACCGGAAAACAAGCTGATTAGGAAGTTGTGTTTTGAATGGAACCCAAAACTCAAGCAGGAATGGAGATCATTTGATTTTTCACTAACCAGAAGCAAGAGTTTTTGTTGATTACTTACAGGCATTCAGTAATAATCTCAGAAGAGATCTGTTTCAGTAGTGAGGATAATCCATTCCTAAAGCAAAGGATATTCTAGAACCACCTCACCAAAACTTAACAAAAGCCCTGAACACAGTAAATAAAACAACAAAAAAACTTTACTGTATATAAAAAACCCTAAAACTCTTTAAATGAAAACATTATACTGCATACAATAGCAACAAAATATATGATATCCAACACTTAATAAAAATAACAGCAAACATAGTAAGAAGCAGGGGGAAATGAAAAAAGAACCAGTAATTTTGCTACTAAAAGAGAGAAAAATTGCTTATTAGGAACAGATTCAGAAATAATAAAGACAATGGAATTGATGGACAGATATTAAGACAGCAATTGTAAATATTTTCCTTTCTTTTGTTTGAGTTGGAGTCTCACTCTGTTGACTCTCATTCACAGCCACTGCAGCCTCAACCTGCTGGGCTCAGGTGATCCTTCTGCCTCAGTCTTCCGAGTAGCAGGAACCAAAGGCACACACCACCATACCTGGCTAATTTTTTTATTTATTGTAGAGAAAAGGTTTCACCATGTTGCCCAGGCCAGTCTCAACCCTCTCAGCTCTAGCAATTCTTCTGCCTCCACCTCCCAAAGTGCTGGGATTACAGGCATGAGCCACTGTTCCTGGCCATAAATATTCTCAATGATTTAAAGTAAAGCATGAATATAGTGAGAATGGTAAAGACAAGAACACACACATACACATTAAATAAAATTTCAAAATTAACAGTATATTAACCACTGCAGAACAAAGCATCAGTCAATATGGAGACACAGCAATAAAAACTTTCTAAAATGAAGCACAGAGAGAAAAAGAGATAAACAGAATATCAATGCCCTGTGAGATAAGCAGTCTAAAATATATGCAATATGAGAGAAAGTGACATTAAAAAAATTGAAGAAATAATAAAATTTATTCAAATTTGGTGAAAGGTATAAACACGTGAATCTAAGATCAACAAATTTCAAGCAGAATAACACCCTCAAAAAGAAACAGAGCTACAGATATTATAAGCAAAAGCCATTGGTAAAGCAAAAATCTTGCAATATAACAAGAAAAGATACATTACATATGAAGGAATAAAGATAAGAATGATTGCAGACATTGCATAAGAAACTATGTAAGTCGGAAGACAATGAAATATTTTTAAAGTATTGAAAGACCATCTAGCACTCTATACATAGCAAGAATGTCTTTTCAAAATAGCGAAATAAAATGTTTATGAGCCAAGAAAATTAACTTCCAGCAAAAGTACATTGAAAATTGTCAAAGTTTCTTAAGTGCAAGAAACGTTATAACAAATGAAAACTTGGATCAGCACAAAGGAATGAAAAGACCCACAAATGGTAACTACATTGATAAAATATTTTCCCTTTTCCTTTTTATTTAAAATTAATGTGATTTAAATGGGTTGTTAACTTCACAACACATGTAGAAGTAAAATCTATGACAGCAGTCACACAAAGAATGAAAGGGGAGACATTAAAGTATGTTGTTTAATGTGGATACATTATACATGAAGTGGATAATGTAATTTGGATTCAGACTGTTAGGGTCCAGACAGGGTGAGGGTGGATGCATGGAGAGGAAAAGGCGAGAGGCAGGGAGGCGCACACCACCAAAGCTGGCAAGCTGGGGGTGTGTGCTAGCAACCCAGAGATCCGAGTAAATGCAAAGAATTACAGCACAAAGAGGTGAGAGAAGAAAAGATTTATTTAAGAAAGCCTCACCCCCCCACAGACAGGGAGTGGCCTACACTCTAGGTGAATGTGGCATTATAGCCCCCCAAAGCCCTGGCTTAAATCCTTTTCTTGGAGATGTTGCATGTGACTGCTGTGACTTCCTTATCGACCACCTGTGGATGTCTTGGAGAACCTGTGACACAGATGCACTGATGTCTACCCCCATTAACATAGCCCCTAGAGAAGGGTGTGACAAGGATTCTAATTCTCCAGCACCCTCTCAAATGACATTCCTTTGAGCTAATGGAGTGTGCACTCACTCCTAATCTCCTAGGCATTCCCAGTAGGTAACTTTGGGGGATCCTTGATTTCCCTGTAATAGGGTCGTTCTACTAGAAGATTGAATCCCCACCTGCTCCCCCTCTGGGCAGTCATAACTTTTGTAATTACAAGTTTCATGACTTTTACAATCCTTGACCAATGTATGATATCTTAGCCCTTGTAAACTCCCTTTACTCTAGGCAAGCTTGATTATTGCCACTATGAGATACCTCTGATACCTGGCACCAGGAAGTCTGTTTCTGAAAAGACAAAGTTGGCAAAGTTAATTTTACTTAAAGTGTGCATCTCTCCAAAAGCATAGCTTCTACTTTCTCATCATTGTGTCAGGGTTAAAAAATGAAAAATGGCTTCCCACTCTCGGTCTGTCCTATCACAGACTATGATAATTTAAAGATGCACATTTTAAATACAATAGAATTAAAACAAAGGGTGTTGATATAAAAGCCAAACCCTATACAATATTTAAAGAGGCTTATTCTGAGTCAATTAAGAGTGAGCAAAGCCTAAGGCACAGTCCCAAGAGGTCCTGAGAACATGTGCTCAAGATGCCTGAGCTACAGCTTGGTTTTATACATTATAGGGAGACAGAAGTTACAGGCAAACACAGAAATTAACACACCTGAGGTTTACATTGGTTGAGCCTAGGAAGGCAGGCCTCTCAAAGCAGGAGTGAGGGCTTAAAGATCATAGGTAAATACAAAGATTTTGAGTTTTTTGAGTCAGGGTCTTACACTGCTGCCAGGCAAAAAGGCAGCAGCATGAGCATAGCTCACCACCGTTTCTACCTCTTGAGCTCAGGAGATTCTCTTGCCTCAACCTCTTGAATAGCTGGGACTACAGGTTTGTACCACTATGTCCGGTCTTTCTTTTTTTTTTTTTTTTTTGTAGAGATAAAGTCTCACGATGTTGCTCAGGATGGTCTCAAACTTCTGGGCTCAAGCAATCTTCTGGCCTCAGTCTTCAAAAGTGCTTTTAAAAGTCTTATGATTGGCAATTTTTTGAAAGAGTTAAGCTTGTCTAAATAACTTGAAGTCAGTTGAAAGAAACACTTGTGTTAAGGTAAGGGGGTTGTGGAAGCCAAGGTTCTTTTTATGTAGATGAACCCCTAAGTAGCAGGTTTCGGAAAGAATAGGTGGCAAATGTCTTAAAAGGTGCCAGATTTTTCCTAGATTCTGGGAAGGAGATTCTCTACAGGTTCAAGTTTCTCTAAGAGTTAGCTTTGCAGGGTCATTTAAAAATATGTCAAAGAAATATATTTGGGGCTAAAATATTTGTGTGTTCTTCACAGCCTCCTAGCTGTCATGTGATGCTATCCTAGAGTCAGGTTGGAAATTGGTATCTCCTTGTCACAGAGTCTGTTCTGTCCACCTTATGATCTCTACTTTTATGTTAATGCTAGTCAACTATGCCTAAATTCCACAAGGGAGAGGACTATAACCAGGCATGTCCAATCTCCTTTTCAGTCATAGTATAGAATTTAGTTTTTAAGGTTTCCCTTGGCCCAGAGGGGGCTTGTTCAGCTGGTTGAGGGTCTTAACGTGTTACATGTGGTTTTCAGGGTTACTGCTAATAAAATAATACTGGATAAAAGTTAATATCATAAAATAATCAATTCAATAAAATGCAGAAAAAGAACAAAACAGGAATTAAAAACAAGCAGGACAGATGGAAAATGGTAGATTTCAACTTAGTCTAATATTATATGTAAATGCCTATATACTCTGGTTAAAAGGCAAAGATTGTCTAATTGCATAAAAAGAAATCCCTAGCTTTAAATATAAGACATATATAGGTAAAAAAATGAAAAAATTGAAAGAGCTATATTACACAAATACTAAACCTGAAACAAGTGGAGTAGCTATTTTTAATTGGGAAATATAAACTTTAGAACAAGGCATATTACTAAGGATAAAGAGAGACTTTTATAAGGATTTTAAAAAATCAGTAAAAATATATAACATTAAGTTATATGTACTAAATAACATATTTCAAAATATATGAAGAAAAACTGACAAAACAAATAAAAAATAGAAAAATTTATATGAATGCAGCTGGAAAATTCAGTAATCCTTTCTAATAAATAACAGAAAAATGGCAGACAACCAATAAGAAATATAGAAGACCTGAACAACACAATTAACCAACCTAGCCTTAATGAAAGTTATATGGAACATTATAACCCAATAGCTGTGAACTATTTGTTTCAAGTCTGCATGAGTCATTCACCAAGATAAATTACATATTGGTTGATAAAATAAGTCTCATTCAATGAAAAAAAATAGTCATACAGATTATATTTTCTGACCACAAAAAAACATATTATTAAATAATTGAAAAATAACTTGTATAACACCAAATATTTGGAAATCAAAGAATACATGACCAGATAACCTGTAGGTCACAAGATAAATTACAGGAGAAATGAGAAAATATTCATACTGAATAAAATTAAAATGCAAAACATCATATCTTGTACAATGTTATACTTAATTCCAGAATCCATTTACTACATCACTGAGCACCTCTAGAGTGAGAAATTGGCTCCCTAAGTTCTATAAAATTGTATATTAAAGCCTACTGCTTAAATGGTTCATAGAAGTCATGAGATCTCTGTTAACAGTATAGCATATTAAGATATTGCGTTAGAAGTTCTAATGTGTTCAATCGTTCCCAAACCAGTCGTGTTGTGCCAATTTAGGAATCCATGCTTCCCTTACCTATGCAGGGTCCAATATAAGACTTATTAATAAATAATATCACTTGTTCAGATAAGTTCTTTTATTCAATACTACTGTTTTCTGCTTTATGTTTTAAGATATTACTAAAACATCCATTTTTTAAAAAAAATCTACTCAAACATATCATAAATGATTACTCATATGGAATAAAAGGTTATTTGAATATCTCTAATATCCTTGCCAGTACTGGTCATGTATATGGCATGGTGCTAGACAATCAGTGTTTTATTCTATCTGTGAGTGGCCCTTGAAGCTCACAAGGGTAAACATTTCACACACACACACACACACACACACACACACACAACACACACACACACATTGGTTTAGCGATCATGTTGGCTTCCTTTTAATGAGGAAGTAAGAGTAAAGGACTATATCATATGCTCACCATAAGCTCTATAAGAGAAAGGATAGTGTCTGCTTTGTTCCCAGAACCAAAGAGCCTTAATAAATACTATATTAATCAATGCAAATACCTAAAATAGAGTTAGTCCTTATTATTCATAGAGATTCTATAAGGTTTTCTTGTGAAAGAGAGGAAAAAGACATAACAAATCTTCTGAATGAGTTGACTTTTAGATGGATTAAACAGGTTATGGATGTAAAATGCTGAGCATAGTACTTGGCATATTTAAGGTTGTCAGATTTAACAAATAAAATTATACGACATCCAGTTCAATTTAAATTTCAGATTGCTTGTGTGAAATTGGACAGACTTATGCTAAAAATTATTTATTGTTTATCTGAAATGGCATATATATGAGGAGCGACCCCCCCAAAAAAAACCAGAATTATCTTTTGGAGGGTGGGCCCCTTATAGTACACTCAGAATCTGTTCCTCTAGATCAGTCAACCAAAGATTTTGACTGGAAGTTTGAGAAGGTTGTGTCATGATTTGCAGAAGAAACATCCTAAGTTGTGGCAAACAGGTAACTGATTCTTCCACCACGACAATGTACCTGCCCACACCTCACTGAGTGTTCAGCAGTTTTTGACCCAGACAGCATGAACCCTGTGCCCCAACCTCCCTAATCACCTGATCTTGCCTTGAGCAACTTTTTTTTTGTTTCCCTAGATGAAAAAAGTCCTTAAAGAGAAACTTTTTGCAATGTGGAAGAGAAGAAACAGAAAACAGCAGAAACACTAAAAGTCATCAAAATGGATGAGTTCAAAAACTGTTTTAAGCAGTGGAAAAAGTGTCTCCATAGGTGTATTGCATCAAACAGACAGTACTTTGAAGGTGACTGAAGTTTAAATATGTAAGTATAAATATACAAGTTTTTATAAATAAATTCAATTTTGGGGGCGTCCCCTCTCATATAAAGATGCTAACAATTGCTCCTTATTTGCCTAGAATTCAAATTAAAATGAGTACCTTGTATTTTATCTGGCAATACTGGACAAGTGCTCAATTAATGTTAAACAATGTTATTACTGCTGCTACTACCACTTTGCAGCCTGAATTTATTCCCAATGTGTTTGCAAAAATAAAGTAAGAAAGTCATAGCTTTTTGAAGACATATAGAGGCAATTATCTTTGACCTACCTTGAGCCTCTGATATTACTGACCCCTCTCACTTGAAGTCTCCTGTTGTGCCTTTTGTGACAATGCATTGTTCTGGTTCTATTTTGATTCTTTTCTGATCTCTATAGTGCCTAGGTTCCTTCTGTGTCATTGTTTCTTCTCTTTCTTCTACCACTTGATCACTGTGGGCATTGCCTAAAGCTCAATCCTTGTTCTTTCTTTTATTTTTTATTTTTTATACCCAGTGAAGCAGCAAAGAAGAGTCACTGCAAATTCTTTATTTCCTTTCATTCCTTATTTATTTATTTATTTACTTATTGTTTGAAGATCACAGCCTCACAGCTTTTCACATAGGTTTAGTCATCACTTTTATGTTGACCTCTATGTCATCTCAGCTTTAGTCCTGCCCTGGTTCTTCTGCTCTGAGACTGAATGTCCAGCTCACTACCGAAAATGTCCATGCAGTAAACACAAGGCACTTTGATCCAGTGTATCCAAAAGTAAACACTTCATCATTCTTCCAAACTTCCTCTCCTTCCAATTTCCTGAGATTTTTTTTGCTAATAATTGTTTTGACTACTCTTTTTTCTTTAACCTCCATAAATAATCAACTTCAATTTGTATCATTTCCATGAGTGGTGGAATGAAAAAAAAAAGCAATTGAATGTCAACATGAACTGTAACTACTTCTGCCTTCTAGGTTTATGTGTAAGTTTGGGAAACAACTTGGAAGAGCTGGCACTATGTATTTCAGGGGGAATGTTAATATCTGTACTACTCTCTTTTATTTACAGATGTTTTGGGGTGTGAAAAGAAATAATCAACTGAAACTTTAGTCTCTGCCAAAAGGATAAGATTCAGAATGGATGGACCTTGAGTTTAATAGAACTTATTAATGAACATTTTGTTTGCAGTTGAAGCATGAAAACAGACATTTTCTGTAAAATAAAGATAGAGAATTAAGAGGTATTAGAGGCTCAAGAAAGAAAGAGAACCAGGCAGCATATTAGGAAACTGTGGTCTCCAGAGAAGTCTCCTTATAAGATTGTAGGTGTCAGGCTACTGAAGAACTTGTCAGAGCATGGATGTCTAATATTCAATGGAATATTATGTTCTAATATAATATTCTTAGCAGCACAGTAGAACATCATTACTTCAAAATTTCAGTAAAGTTTTTTTAAAAACAAACACATTCTGTGTTGAGTTGCATCTACATCTATGTTTGTATGGAACGAAGATAGAAAGAAGCATAGGTTTCAAAGATGAGAAAGAGATTTCACCCAACACAGAAATGGAGCCAAAAGTGACCACATAGACCCTTGGGAATGTACAGAAACTTTAGGAAAGCTATTGGTATTCCTGTATATTGAGGGCCTAAACCACCTTTATGTAAATCTCTAAGGACAAGGTGACTTTAGCTGCCATTTGGGTTACATCCTTTTTGTAGGACCTTAGAAATTCATCTCTTCCCACTGCCACCACCCTCAGCAATTCACACCCAGGTGACAGCCATTGCTTCCTGATGGTTCTCGTAGTCCCCTTTACTTCCACCCATAATATATCCATTCACTCTACCAATCTTCTGGTTTGGTTTTGTGGACTCCAAGTCAGAAGTTCTGTTACCAGTTGGCTGTGTGACTCTGAGTTGGGTAACCTTCGTTTCCTGCTTTACAACATTATGAATTTCTGTAAACAATGTTGGACCACAAAACAGTTACATGTTGAAAGCTCTATATTTTGCTTAATTATAATCATGACTTTACTCTTTATCTCCAGCAGATGGGGCTTGGGAAAGGATTTTGCCAAGTTCCAAATGCTTAGTGAGGGTTCTCTGAGGTAGCAGCTTTATCCTAGGTGCTTATACAATTCTCACAACAGCCCTATGAAGTAGAAATTATGATCTCTGTCTTACAGATGGGAAAATTGAGGCTTAGAAGGTTAAGTAATTTGACCAAGCCTGCATGAGTTAGTAAGTGGCAGAGTCAAGATTAGATCAAAAGTCTGACTTCAAATCCCATGCTCTTTCTATACTGTGTTTCTCTCAGAGGAAAAATGCTTATTTCAGCTATGTTCCCTAGATAGCAAAGTACTGAGCTTTTTTTTTTTTTCCTCCTGAGATTGCAGGTGAACTGATGATTAAGCAAATTAACCAGGAAAAAATGAAGTGTAAGGATTTTAGCAGTTGCAGGAACAGATCGGTGAAATGCAAAGTGGAAAAAAATCAGGGACTCTCTGTACTTGCTTCTCTTAATTCATAAAAGTTATTGTGAGAACCAATAGAGAAAATGGATTTCAAAGCAAAACAGGATGCAGAAAGTACTCTTCAAGTATAAGGTTTATGATTCTGGTAATTATTATTTTTTAAAAAATTATTTTTTAGATGCCCATTTGTGCAGTGATGTATTTTATAACTGATTTTTTTTGACAGCATGTCAACTTTCCCTGGGGATGCATTTATGAGCTAACTTCAGAAACCTGACAGTTGCAGGCAGGTGCAGTACCCAGTAGCATCATCAGTGACAACGTTGCACTTCTGGGAACCGCTGGAGCTCTGGAAGCAGGTTCTATGGGGAAAGTACCACGGAAATGCAGACGGGGTGAATCTGAAAAGTTCTGAGTGGGAAGTGCATACATCTGGGTTTGAGTTTCAGGCCACATTTTTTGGGGGGGGGTTCTTTTTGATAATGACATTTTATATTAGATAAGGAAGTTATCACCACCAAAACCCATCCTTGTTCAAATCCTGTAGTGTATCAATAACAGATGGAATAAAGGTCAGACAGCCTTGGGCATCCTTGGATATTGTGCAAATAGAAGCGCTTTGAAAGCACTGCTTTTTGCTCTTTGCAAAAGTAGTACACATTTATTTATTTATTTATTTATTTATTGAGTTAGCATCTCACTCTGTCGCCCAGACTGGAGTGCAGTGGCCGCTCCCGGCCACTGCAGCCTGGAGCCGCTGGACTCTGGCAATCCTTCCGCTTCAGCCTTCCTAGTAGCTGGAACTATAGGCGTGTGCTACCACACCGGGCTAATTTTTTGATTTATTGTGGAGATGAGGTCTCACCAAAGTTGCCCAGGCGGGTCTCGAACCGCAGGCTCAGGCAATCCACTCACCTCGGTCTCCCAAGGCATGGGATTACAGGCTGAGCCACCGAGCCCAGCTATATTTATTTTTAAAAAGCAAAGAAAATCCCAATTTTCATTTTTCCCCATAATCTCTCTATTAAAAGTTTGACATATAGTTTTTGAACATTTTAATCTGTTTTTCTCTCTCTCCAAATATATGTATTTGTTTTCTTGCTCCCTAAATACACACACACACATTTATGGATATGAATTACAAATATGTATGTAAGTTTATGTATTATAGTTTTATTATCGGTTATTTATGTATATATTTAAACAAAAGTTGGACATACACCAGAGCTCTGTTCTGACTTCTGCTTCCCCCACTTACTCTAATGTGCACATTTTTCTGCATTAGTATGTTCAGCTCTACCTCATGGTAAAAGCAATTTCCAAAGCTAATTTAGAAATAGTGACAGAGAAAATATAAAGCAATACTTTGCAAGGGTTGGAGAAAGGGAAGAAAATGAGTAGGAGAAATGGCAATTAATAAACAGAATAAGTAGAACAATTGGTTGTATCTCTTTATCTCTCTCTCTCTCTCTCTCTCTCTCTCTCTCTTGTTCTCTGCTTCTGTATTACGTGCTCAGATAACTTTTTATTTAAAATGTGAAGTTCCTCAATAATAAATGTTTGATTCTGCTACATTTTTAGATGTAGTTGTTTTATGTTTAAAGAAATCTTCATGTAAACAGACTTAAAGAACAAGCAGAAAGAGCACTCAGGGAAAGAAAAGTCAACAATTTTTTTTGCTGTGTATGGCCTCTTGCTAGTGCCTACCAATCTGTACAGATATCACTTTAGAAATGAGATTTATTCATGTTATTACTAGTGTTTCACTCAGTTGAATGGGAAAGCACACTGTGAGTTTTGCTATACAAAAACCAACAACAATGCTGGGAAATATTAAACATATAGTGTTTTCTGCAAAAGAAAACTTGAAATAATAATTTTCTTAGAGGATAAATTTTCCCAGAGATATTCTTGATGGAGCTGAGTTTAGAATATCTAAAAGGTCCAAGAACTATGATAATGTTAACATAGTTTTTAAAAGAGGTTTCTACATCAACCAAATGAAGCTAAATTCAAATGCTTTTTCACTTTCTACTCCTGGAAATAACTCTGAAGATAAGCTTAATGAGGTGTTGGAATTGACAGTGTGATATAAACCCTGCCACTGGCCTCTCTAAATAGAGTCATCTTGATCTGAAGTTCAGGGCCAACTTTCTCCCACTTGTCTGCTTTCCAGAAATTTCCAAGGCACTCCCTTAATATTCAGCACAGCTCCCCAAAAGAGATAGGGATAAATGGAGAAATGCATTTAGCTAAGAGTCTCCAGATGCTTTATTTAACTAGCGGGGGAGAAAATGAAAATGAGTGGTGGGTTACTCCCAAAAGGTGCAGCCAATCAACAATGGGCAATCAAATAATCCCTGTCCAGGGAGCATTCATAATCTAGCTGTAGAGAGCAAGTTAGCAGGAGATGAATGTCTAAATAGATACACCAAATGACCATCGTGTTAAGATTTGGGGTTGGAAAGTAATAAGTCTTTATCTTTGTGGTGCTGAGTGTGGTGGATGGATTCTAAAGTGGCCTTTATGACTCCGCCTCCTGGGGTTCACACCTTTGTGTAGTCTCCTTCTTCCTCCTTCCCCTTAAAGGTGGGAGAACCCCGTGGCTACCTTCTAACAAACAGAATACGACAAAGAGGATGGGATGTATGGGATCATGCATAAATAACTCTATTAAAGAAGATCATAACTTCAAAGTTATACAGAGACCCTTCTCCTTGCTGACTTTGAAGAAGCGAGCTTCCGTGTTGTTTACTGCCCTATGAAGAGGGCCAGGTGGCAAGGAACTGAGAACAGCTTTCTGCCAACAAGAAACTGAAACCCAGCCGGGCTCGGTGGCTCAGCCTGCAATCCCGCCCCCTTTGGGAGGCTGAGGTGAGTGGATTGCCTGAGCCCGCGGGTTCGAGACCCGCCTGGGCAACTTGGTGAGACCTCATCTCTACAATAAATCAAAAAATTAGCCGGGCGTGGTAGCGTGTGCCTGTAGTTCCAGCTACTTGGAAGGCTGAGGCGGAAGGATCACTGGATCCCAACAGGTCGAGGCTGCGGTGGCCGGGAGCTGCCACGGCACTCCAGTCTGGGTGACAGAGTGAGATTCCAACTCCAAAAGAAACTGAGACTCTCAGTTTGGCAGCTTGCAAGGAACTAAATACTGCCAATAGACATATACGCTTGGAAGTGGATCATTACCTCCTTGGGTGAGAATACAGTTCTAGCCCACACTCTCCTTATAGTGCGACCAGCTAAGCAATGCCTGAACTCCTGACCCACAGAAGCTGAGACGATAAATGTGTTTTGTTGTCAAATGCTAACTTTGTGGTAATATTGTTACACAGCAATAGATAACTAATACTTTGAAGCTTATAGTTTGACACGTGGTATCATCTAATTGTATCTAACAAACCTTTACTCACTGTAAACATGAAAATAGCTCTAGGGTTGATACTAAATCCTGCTCCCCCCACCCTCAACCCATTTCCAGCTTTACTCATTTCCACCCTTCTGGCTTAGAGATAACCATTACTGGTTTCTCTTCTGGGTTAATGAGTCCTACCTCTAACACTGATAGAGAGCTCTATGCTGCCACCCACCCATGACTTATTTGGTTAGTAGTGATGTTCACCAGGCCAGTTAGATTTTTCTCCTGGGCATGTGGAGTTAAGGTATAAAGGTTGAGTCCATGAGAAAGGGTGAGAATTTGGAGCTGTAAGTTTAGACGGAATTGAGGCCAGTGTTAGTGCCATAATGATGAACAGCCACACGTGAGCCTAAATTATTGGAGAATGGAAGTAGGAGCCCTTTGAAGCAGCTGGCCTTTGGGAAGAAGATTGGAGCAGCAGGAAATGGAGATGAGAACTTTTTTAGGAAAAAAGGAGAGAAAAAAGAGAGGAAAAAAAAGAGAGGAAAACAAAGTAGGGCTTGATGTCTTTCTGGTTTTCATGAAATGTGTTTTTACTTTCTGCAAAAGGGAAAGGTAAAGGGAATGGAGAGTATCTCTTTCATTGCAACACCTCTTCCTTAACCTCGCAACCCAAGTATACTTGATCAAATGATACCATGCTTAGCTTTTAAATTTGCATTTTATTTACCCATATATAGGGCCTGAATAGGTAATACACAGTCTTGCTTAAAAATAAAAAAATGTACAAAATTTCTCTCATAACTCTGTCTTCCACCTAGGCAGCCCATGCTTTTCACACCCCATGAAAACTATCCACGTTACCAGTCTAGTGTTCACTCTTCCAGATATGTATGCATATTCAGGCAAAACTATTTCCTTCCCTTTTCTTAATATTCTATAATTTATTTACCTGGTTCTTGACTGCCTTTTTTCACTGGTTGCTTATGTAGTTTTCCTCCTATGTTTAATTTTCACTGTAATGCACCTAAGAGTGGAATTCTTCATTTGTTCTGCTTAAGGTTTGCTAAGTTTGAACATATGGTCTAATGTCTTTCATTCATTCGATTTCTTCTTATTTCTTTGGGAGCTGAGCTTTGCAAGTCTACCATCTCTCTCTCTGTCTCTTTCACTCTCTTCCTCCCTCCCTCTCTCCTTCCCTCTCTCCCTCCCTCTCGTCCTCTCTCTCAGATCATTCCTCACGTGCTACTTACTCAGTAAAAGTCTTGTGGAGGAAGACTGTTTATGGGAAAAACTAGCCTTGTGTTTGGAACCCACCATGACAAACCACATGAGCCAGTAAAAGTTCAGTCGGTTTCTGCTCATCTCAGCAAAGTTCTGCTGCCTGTTTGAAGGCTGTTCCTCGCTTGTCCGTGCTTCCCGACTCAGAGATAAAAGTCACCATGGAGCTCTTCTCACCTACAAAGCTTGTTCCATCTTCTAATTTAATTTATTTAAACTTCTTTGTTTCCACAGATCTTCAATAACTTAACGAAATATGCCCCCCTCCCCATTTCTCTGGTGTTTTCTCATTGTCAACACAAGAATGGTGGGGTTTTTTTTTTTTTTTTTTTTTGGCAGTCTTTTACATCCTAAGAGAACGTAGATCTCCTAATTCTTCTCAATTTATTTTTCATTTACATGTACCTTTGCTTGCTTTCTGTGTCTTATACTCTATGCATTCTATTTTGTCTTAATTACTGACATACTTCATTGTGTCTTTCTCAGTTTTGTCTTCATTTCTGTGGTTTTAACTTTTTTCCTCCATTTTTTTTTCTGAGCTTTGTCAGTTCTTATTTTATTTCCTTACTTTCTCTTTGCTTTTCATATGCTTTTTCTCCTATTTCTCTTAGCTCTCAAATCTTGGCTTTTTATTTCTCTATATAGGATATTACTCGATTCAGTAAAAATATAATATGAAAGATAAGGCTTATGATGACATTTTCCCCCCTGCTTTGCATCTGCTTGCTCTTCCTCTTATTTTTATCCCCTTTAGGGTGGGTTTGTATAGGTCCTGTACTGGTTCCTTTTTGATCACTCATTTTTGAAACAAATGAACTTTTTCTGTTTGCCTGAAACTCATACTGAGGGCCAAGACTACGCTCCAGGTTAGTTGAAATAATCTTTTAGATGACTTTGTGTGTCTGTCTTTTACTTTTTGCTAGTTGATAGATGTAGGGTGTGTAAGCCTTTTTTTTTTCACAATACAAATTTTTTTCTTCACCTCTGTCTGTGAAACAGATGGGTTCCTACAAATATGGCTTATTTATATATGAGTCTTCCTGTAGTCTCACCGCCTCTGCTTCTTGGAACTAAATGGGTTTAGGCAAGCTTCTGTTCTCTGTTGCTCATTTTGCTTCACTCACCACAAGCAAGAGGTTAGGTCTTACACCTCTGGGTGTGTGCCTTTCCTGTCCTTTGAGAAGCTTATTTTTTTCGTTCTGTCTCTGCCTCTATAGCTCTTCTTCCTCCCACATTCATTTGGCTCCATTTTCACTGTTTTTGACAGTTTGTACACCTATTTGTGTTTTAGGGTTTTAGCTTTTTTCTGTGTTCACAAAATTTGGGTTAGTCATTTTTTTGTTGTTGTTCTCCTTGTTGGTAATAATTTCCAAGAAAGAACCGGAGAAGATACAGATTTTAAGTTCCCATCTACAAATTTGTAGCAATATCATTATTTATTGAATGTTCTCTACATGTCAGCTTCTATCAGGGTGGTTATTGGAATGCAACTTACAAGTTATTTGCAATCTGAAAGAATCTAATTTTATCAGAATTTTTTGGTTATTAGGGTCAAAAGACAAGATAAGAATTTTGTTTAGAGATCTTCTTTGGCTTTATTTGCAATTCCAGAATCAGCAACAGTTAGTGGTGGTGGTGGTGGGGAGGAGAAGAAAAAAAGTTTTTTTTTTTTTAATCTAAGGAATATGAGCCCCTTTTAAAATTATTAGGCTTAGGTAGGCATTGAAATGACACAGAAGTAGCATCACTTCCCTTTGAGTGAAATAATTACCTCCTCAAGTCACTTAATATGCAGGCGCAGAAGGTCACACTCACTCCCCCAATAGTTCAACGATGCATAGCCAATCACTAACTGATGTTATTTCTGTAAACCAATGAGAATTCCTAACGAATGGTTTTTGTAATTGGCCCCTCTCCTGACTTGTCTTCTTTTCATTACTAACTTGGGCTGCTCTTTGGTTCTCCAGAGCACTCCCAAGGCAACTTGAAAGTGTGTTCCAAGCTGTAGTTCTCAACTTTGGCCCAAATAAACTCACTATTAATTTTGTCTCAGCTTCTTTCTTTTAGGTCAACATGATTCACACCCTTCAGAGAAGCAGAAGCTAAATGGCATTGGATATGCAGGAGACTTCTTAGGAAAATTCCTTTGAAGGATAAAGAGGAATAGAAGGAAGAGTAGACAGAGAGAGCCTTCAGGTCATGGTCTAGATCTGAAATCTGTGAAAGGAGAGCGAGAAGAAAAAATTGGGTAGGAAAAGTCTCCATTTACAGTGCCTTTTGGAGAATGATTTGGCCATGTTGACAGAGAGTTCCTGAGTCAAAGTTGCTGGTAAAAAGAGTCTCACACATGGGATAAGAATGGGGCAGAACTGTTACCCTCTCAGTTAGTCTTGGTTGTAAGCAGCCTGGTAGAAACGTGGCTTCAGGGTTCACAGCTCTCAGCTTACAGTTTACAACTCTGAACAGTCAGCTATGCTCCTTTCAACAGACTCTTTTGGAGAATATCTAACCAATGTGTCTCCACGGTTGTCATGCCACTTGACTCCTTTCTGGCAAAGACACACTCATAGAAGCAAAGAGGAATAAAATAAAGGAATAAAGGACAACTCTGCCTTGTCTTGTGTGCCTAATTGAAATGAACTCATTTTTCAAAGTAAACAATTAGGCTTAAGTTCAGACACCTGGGCAGAACTGACAGTGTGTGTGGGATGGGGGGCAGGGGGAGGGGGAGCACAAGGAGATCCATGATTCAGCTTAATTTTCAGGAAGGCATTGGCCCTGCTCTCCAGCCTAGAGAAAAGATGGCCGGCAGAGGGCACAACTCTCTCTACTGTTTTTAAAGCACCGTTAACTTGTGGGGACTTCGATTCTTCTGCTTCTATACCCAATTAGTTGCCCTGAATACATGGGGAAGTTGGAATGATAAATGAGCATGCACATATGAGTGTTTCTCATTGTAGAACTCTCAAGATTAGTATCTATAGCTTGAAAGGATCAGCGTTTAAAATAGAAAGTTTAGGCAGGGTCTTTAAAGGCCCTCCTTTATTTTTTTTTCTGTTTTTTGAGTATAAAATAATAAAAACTGAAGGCATTTTAAAAATATGATTGCCCCAGGGAAGGTGTCTTCTGCAGTGGCAAGACTTTTTTCCCAGCTGCCACCAAATATAAGTTTTAAACAAGATGTCCCTTTTTATTCTTTGTATGTCAATGTGTAATCTTAGGGAAAAGAAGAGTGAGACAGAAGGGTCCAACCACTTTAAAGTTTATCCCTTCTGCATCTCTGTTGGTTTCACCATGAATTCTATGGAAAAACTGCAGAACTCATTTTGTTAATTCGGCCAGATAAGTGGAAATCAATTGATGCCAACCTTCTTGGCTTGGAAGAAGTGAGAAAGAAATAAGGCAAACAATGGACTGAATTCTTAAAAAAGGAGCGAACCTAAGTTTGTACACTTGGAATTGCCGTGAGTTTTTATTTTCCAAGTGTCCTTCTCTTGGTTACACTTAATAATAACTATTCCAGTGATGCAGATTATACAGTTTGTCTTTTTCTTCCAGCTATTCATAAAATGTTATCCACTTGTGGTAAGGGCAAAAATCAAGCAAACAGAGAAACAACAACAACAAAAAAAACCTTTCAAATATGTATTTTCTCCTATAGGCTATTCTATTTTACTAATGAGAATTAAAGTATTAAGTTATTAGGAATGAACAAAGAAGTATATTTGACCTATTGAACAGAAAGGATGAATAAAGAACGTCTTGACAGTTTGGGTACTTAACAGGGTAGAGGCCAAGAGAAAACTTTCCCTTCATCCTCTGAGGATTTTCTGAAAAATCATCTGACAAAAGATAGGTTAATAGAAATGGCATACAAATCTATTAATGTGCATTTGAAGGAGAATTATGGAGTGATAACCCTTACTCCACAATGGAGTACAGAAGCGTATATACCATTTTGAGGTTGCAAAAAGAACAGACTCGAAGCATGGCCTAAAACAAATTATGATGGTAAACGAGAGTATAGTGCTAAGACAGTTATGGGAGGGAGAGAAGAGGTGATCTGGCTAGTAAAGGTGGTCTTGTCAGTGAAACCTCACAGGTAGCAGCTCTTCAAGAGAATAGATGGTGAAAACTACAAAACACTGCTCAAAAAATCAAAGATGACACAAACAAATGGAAAAATATTCATGCTCATGAATTGGAAGAATCAGCATTATTAAGATATCCATCCTACCCAAGGCAATCTACAGATTTAAAACAATACCCATTAAATTACCAGCAGCATTCTTCTCAGACCTGGAAATGACAATACAAGAATTCATATTGAAACATAAGCAATCACAAATTGCCCAAACAATCCTCAGACAAAAAACATAAAGTAGGGGGTATCACACTCCCAGACTTTAAACTCTATTATAAAGCTACAATAATCAAAACAGCTTGGTATTGGTACAAGAACAGGCATATATACCAATGAAACAGGTTAGAGATTCCAGAAGCAAAGCCTCAATTTCTCAACCAACTCATTTTTGACAAAGCCTCCACCACCAATGACTGGGAAGAGGAAAACTTATTCAGTAAATGGTGCTAGGAAAACTGGCTGACCACATGCAGAAGATTAAAACAAGGCCCTTACCTATCACCATACACAAAAATCAGCTCTAAATGGATTAAAGACCTAAAGGTAAAACCTCAAACTATAAGAACCTTAGAAAGTGCAGGAGACACTATTATGGAAAATGGAACTGGCAACCAATTCCTGATCAAAACCCCAAGTGCCCATGCCATAAGAGAGAAGATTGTCAAGTGGGACCTCATCAAACTGACAAGCTTCTGCAAAGCCAAAGAAACCATCAGAAGAGTGGGCAGACAGCCCACAGACTGGGAAAAAATATTTGCCAACGGTATGTCTGACAAAGGCCTAACATCTAAGATCTATAAGGAACTCAAACATGCCGAAAAGAAAAAAACAAACAGCCTCATTACAAAGTGGGCAAAAGATATGAATTGACACTCCTCAAAAGAAGACATGTGAGCACCCAACAGATACATGAAAAAATGCTCAGCCTCACTAGTCATCAAAGAAATGCAAGTTAAAACCACACTGAGATACCACCTAACTCCAGTCAGGATGGCTATCATCAATAACTCAAAAAACAACAGATGCTGAATGCTGGAGAGGATGTGGCGAAAAGGGAACACTTCTACACAGTTGGTGGGGGTGTAAACTAGTACAACCTCTGTGGAAAACAGTGTGGCGATTCCTAAAAGATGTAAAAATTGACATTCCATATGACCCTGCAATCCCCCTACTGGGAATATACCTGGAAGAACTCAAATCACTCTATAAAAAAAGATACCTGCAAATGTATGTTTATCACAGCAATGTTCACAATAGCAAGAACATGGAACCAATCATGCTGCCCATAAGAGAGGACTGGACAAAAAAATACGATGCATATGCACGATGGAATATTATGCAGTCATAAAGAAGAACAAAATCATGAACTTTACAGCAACCTGGATGGACTTAGAGTCTATAATACTGAGTGATCTTTCACAGAAACAAAGAGGTAAGTATCACATGTTCTCACTCAAAAGCGGGCCCTTAACAATTGTCCTAATACTATACAAAAAGGATTGTCAGTAGAGGGGAAATTGCCAGGGGTGGGGAGGGGGAGGTGGGATTGGCAGTGGGATTCTGCTAGGGGAGGGGTGACATACCTCATCAACAAGGTTACCTGCATAATGAACATTTGTATACCTAGCCCTGAATTGTACCCCATATCTTCAAAATAAAAAAAATTAAAAGTTTTTAAAAAATAGATGGTAGATGTTTCTTTTAGACCTTCATAGGTGTCAGACTCTCAGTTCATGTTTCCTAGGTCTGAGCAAGGGAAGATCTCCTAGAAAGCGAGGTGGCAACAGTGCGAATCCTTTAGACATGGAAATCTCCCCTAAAAGACAACCTTGCAGGGCTACTTCTGTTAACTGGCTCTCTGAGTAGACATCTCAAAATATATCAAAGAACATGGGGTGCCAAAAAAATGTATACAAATTTTAAGAGATGTTACCTATGGAATATTTTTCAAAGTTGAATTAAATTACAGTAGCAATGTGTAGTATAATGTTCACTCAACAGTGCTTCTGTCATTTTCTTTGTCCTTCCTGTTTCATGGTGATGCTAACATTCATTTGATTAATGCCATCTTTTGAGGGAATGTCATACTTAAAATGGGTATACATTTTTTTGGCATCCCCTGTCTTTGGGGAGTAAAGTACTTTGATTTCCCTAAATAGTAAAAGATCCTATAAAAATATTTGTCATGAAGAATCTTCAAATGGCTCGTGGTGAGACAAATCATATTAGCACTTAAGCACACATTTTCTTACTATGAAGATGAGCACTCTAATTTTATCTCATTTATCGAGCAGCAGGAGTTCCTTTCCTATGATGTTTTGTCTTATTGATATTCTTAATTATTTAAGAAGTATTTCATTAGTTTCTCGCTATTTCTTTTCATTTTCACTTGTGCGATTCTGTAAAATGTTGCCTGTTGCTTTTTATTTTGATTCTCATGCCCTTTGACTTTTTTGCGTCTTCTTAAATTATACTGCTTATTACCTGTTGGCTAAAATCCTACCTTTTCAATGGCTTATGTGGCTGTCCATGGCAGTGACCTCCTCCTACTTCTTAAGTTTCACTTCCAGCCATCTTTATGCCTTGAAAACATGCTCATGTTTCCTTATAGCCATTATAGTGCTTTATGTCTTTGTTAATACTATTAGCTGCATAGACTCCTCACTCCCTCCCCCACCCCCTTAACTCTGTTCTGTTTTCCTCAGCTGACTTTCTCCAAATATTTTGTCAAACCTTAGTTCATTTGTCTTCTGCTTCCTGAAGCCTTCGGGGCTTCCTCATTCTGGGTGGGGGCTCCGCCTCTGTGGTCTCATGGTAACTTCTTCATACTTCCATCTGACTTCCCATCTGGGCTATAAACCTGTACGCATGTTACTGAACTGAATATTGAGGGTGATTGTAACACAGCAGTAGTTGTGTATCTAAACACAGAAAAAGTACAGTAAAAACAAAAGATAAAAAATGGTATATCTGTCGAGGGCACTTACCATGAATGGAGTTTGCAGGAAAGGAAGTTGCTCTGGGTGAGTCAGTGAGTGAGTGGTGAATGAATATGAAGGATTAGGACATTACTGCACGGTGCTATAGTCTTTATACATACTGTACGCTAAGGCTACACTTAATTTATTTAAAAATAATGTAATTACAGTACGACATCACGACAACTATGACTTCACCAGGTCAGATAAATTTTTCAGCTCCATTATAATATTATGGGACCACTGTTATATATTTTGGCCCTTTTCCCACCAAAATCATTATGTGGCACACAATTGTAGATATTTCAGACTGATTTTAGAGATGAAGAAACTGAAAGACCAAGAAGTTGAGCAGTTTACCTAAGGGCGAGCTTCTCCTAATAAGATTGAGACCTAAGTTGAGCCCATTTATGTAATCACGATGCTAAAATGCTCCCTACAGGAGTTGATATCATTTGGTTTCTTGGTTTCTGTACTTAGATTTGATTCTTTTTACCATTTTTTTTATCATTAGCAGCCTGCTAGTTCTCCCTTGCCTAAGCGCTGTCCTTTTGGTCAGCACACCTATGCACGGCCGTGTTAGGGCACCTGCCCGTCCTGGACCTCTGCCTATCTCTTCTTCCATTCTACTCTCTATTCTCAGTTAGAACGGTTCCATTCTTAGGGGATAAAGATATGGTTTATGCATACAGAAACTCACCAAGAGAGCCAGCACATCACCTTGTGAGAGCCAGAGTTGTAGGGGAGTTTGCATTTTCCCCCTACATTTCTGAAGTTTGATAATTTAGTCTGAAATACACTTTTTGTGCTTTGAGAGAGGCAGAGAGGTGAGAGACAGGGGACAGGAGAAGATGAGGGAGATGTGGGACTTCTTTTATTTTTAATTTTTTAATTTTAAAGAGGTAGGGTACAATTCAGGGTTAGGTACACAAATGTTCATTATGCAGGTACCCTTGTTGATGAGGTGTGCTCCAACTCCCCTGGCAGATTCCCACTACTACCAGTCCTGCTTCCCCTCTAACCCCGGGCAGTTTCCTGCTACTACCAATTCTTTTTTTTACAGTATTATGATAATTGCTCAAGATCCACTTATGAGTGAGAACAGTTCTTTGTTTCTGTAGTGTCGCTCAGCATTAAGACTCTAAGTCCATCCAGGTTGTTGTGAAGTTCATGATTTTGTCCTTCTTTATGGCTGTGTAACATTCCATTGTGTATATGTACCACATTTTTTTATCCAGTCCTCTTTCAATGGACAGCACGGTTGGTTCCATGTTCTTGCTATTGTGAACAATGCTGCAAAAAACATACATGTGCAAGTATCTTTTACTTAGAGTGATTTGAGTTCTTCTGGATATATTCCTAGTAGGGGGATTGTGGGGTCATATGGAAGGTTGAGTTTTAGATCTTTTGGGAACCGCCACACTGTTTTTAGACTACTTCTTTAGTTCAAAGTACTCAGGATGTCAAAGTGCCCCAACAAAGTGCCTGTGAGCAAGTGTCAACTCTTTTTCTATCTTTAACCTGGCAGAACCTGTGCTACAGAGATGGTAAATGCTTAGTTTACTAGTTATCTGTGGCGATTGTAACAAATTACCACAAACTGGGTGACTTAAAACAATAGACATTTTTTTTCTCTCTCTTATTGAGGCCAGAATCTGACATCAAGAGGTGGACGGGGATGCATTCCTCTGGAGGAATTATGGGAAAATCCATTCTCTGCCTTTCCAGTTTCTGATGTGGTTAGCGTTGCTTGGCTAGTGGCCACATCACTCCAATCTCTGCCTGCCTCTGTGGTCACATTGCTTCCTCCTCATCTGACAACTCTCCCTCTGCCTCACTCATAAGGACGCTTGTCATGAGGTTTGAAGCCCACTTCAATGATCCAAGATAAGTGCCTCCTCTCAAAATCCTTAACTTCTTTTGCTATGTAAGGTATTTTTCATTCTTTCACCATAGAAGGTCATAGTCACGTGGAAATATCTTTCTTGGTGGGGCCGTCCTTCAGCCCACTACATACTGCCGGGCTGCAGTCACTCATCAATTATTTACTGAGCTCCAATAAGGCTCAGACTTCTCAGTGCAGCATTCTGGGCAGCCACTATCAATTGACTTTGGAGATAAAACCAGTTTCCTATTCATGGGATGACATATAGGGCACAGTTCAACATTTACCTTTGGTGACTGAGTCTCTTTGCAAACTGACAGCCAAGGCCAGATTGAGATACAGCAGATAAGAGGGATTAAAGTGCATTTCTTCTCTCCAATATTGGTGGTGAGATACAAATGATGTAAAGATTTAATCATCATTGAGGAAAAAAAATATTTTTGCATGTTTCTAGAAAGTTGCCTTCCTGGTGGCGAGGAGGGTATACCAACAATCAGTTAATGAATAAAAAAGCACAGCTAGATAGGAGGAATATGTTCTAGTGTTCTGTAGTACTACAGGGAGACTAGTGAACAATTTATTGTACATTTTAAAGTAGCCAGAAGAGTGGACTTTGGATGTTCCCAACACAAAGAAATGATACATATTTGAGGTGATGGGTATGCTAATTATTCTGATTTGATCATTATATATTATATACATGTGTCATAATATCACCCTGTATCTCATTAATATGTATCATTATGTATCAATTAAAAATAATAAAAGCAAAAAAGATAACAATAAAAAAGAACAACTCAGTGTGCAAAAAAGAAAAGAAAAGAAAAGAAAGTTGCTTTCCTAAGTTTGCTTAAAGAATAATGCTACCTTCCTAGCATATTCTCTGTTGTTACTCTCGGTTTTCAGGCTATCAGGATCTTGAAATCTGCCCAAAGTTATATTCACTCTACTCATCATCTAGACATTTTCATAAAAACAGAGTCAGAATCTATCGGAGGACAGATCTCATGCACATGATCTGGCACCACCTACCCACTGCTGCTTCCGAGTGGCAGCTCGGGCGGCCAATGAGGGGCTGAGTCTCGGCTGGGGGAGGCCCTAGGAGGGCTGATGCTGGGGGGCGGGCCAAAAGGTGGCGGCTGCTGGAACGGCCCTGGACTAGGGAGGTGACAGCCTGGCCAGGCTGGGTCATGGGTCACGGGCCAGTCAGGTCACCGGTCGCCATGGCTCCAGTATTCTGGTATGGAGGATGCCCCTCATCGGCAGTTTGCCGCTGCTGATTCGTTTTTATTTTTATTTTTATTTTTTGAGTTGGAATCTCACTCTGGCCCAGGATGGAGTGCAGCAGCACTCTCACGACCACCGCAGTCTTGACCTGCTGGACTCAGGCGATCCTTCCCCTCAGCCTTCCAAGTAGCTGGAGTTGCAGGCCCACGCCACCACACCCGGCTTATTTTCTGATTTATCGTAGAGACGAGGTCTCACCAAGTTGCTCAGATTGGAACCCCTGAGCTCAGGCAATCCTCTGCCTTGGCCTCCAAAAGTGCTGGGATTACATGCTTGAGCCATCGCACCCAGCTGCTGATGTGTTTTTGTTTGTTTTTTTGAGTCAGAGCCTCACTCCTTCGTCCAGGCCGCAGTGCAGTGGCATACTCACCATCACCCCAGCGTCGACCTGCTGGGATCCTGCGATCCTTCGGCCTCAACCTTCCAAGGAGGCAGAGCTACAGGAGCGCGCTACCATGCCTGGCTAATTTTCTTTTCTTTTTTTTTTTTTTGAGTCGGGGTCTCACTCTGTCGCCCAGACTGGAGTGCAGTGGCCGCTCCCGGCCACCGCAGCCTCGACCTGCTGGGCTCCGGCGATCCTCCCGCCTCAGCCTTCCGAGTAGCCGGAATTACAGGCACGCGCTACCACGCCCGGCTGATTTTTTGATTTATTGGAGAAATGAGGTCTCGCTGCCCAGGCGGATCTCGAACCTGCGGGCTCAGGCCATCCACTCACCTCAGCCTCCCAAAGGCGTGGGATTACAGGCTGAGCCACCGAGCCCGGCTTGCCTGGCTAATTTTCAATTTTTTGTTTTAGAGTTGAAGTCTTACCAAGTTGTCCAGGCTGATCTCCAACCCGCGGACTCAGGCAATCCACTCACCTTGGCCTTCCAAAGTGCTGGGATGATAGTATGAGCCACCAAACCCGGCCGCTGATGCATTTTTGAAGGACTTCAACTACAGCATGGTGGAGGAGGAAGATGAGGGGAGGCAGGATGCGTGGGGTTGGGATACCCAAGTAGCACAGTTGGTTATACTGTACCGGCTACATCTCTGTTGCTTTTAGTCTTGCTTCCCGACATCCTGGGCCTGAAATAAGGATACTACACCACTGTACTTTATACAGTAGAGTATACAAAAGCACAGCCATTTGTAGAGGATGCAAACACATGGTGATGTATGCCAGATACTGAACTAATCTGTGATCAGACATGCCATGCACGTTCACATCTTTGAAAGTTCACAACTTGAAGGTTTGTATGAAGGGTTTTAATATATGTAGTTTGTACACTTTGGGGGGCCCTTATTTACATATTTTTGGTCACTTTACCTATGTGGTATTATATTAGTTTCTGGTTTCTAGTTTTGAAAAATTCCCCTGCCCAATTTTCTGATATTAGGTAAATTTTGGGGGTGGGGGGAACATGTAGTTGGACAGTTTGGTATTCAGACAGATTTGATTCAAATTTTCACTCTGCCATTTAGAGACCGAGTAACTTTGAGCAAATGGAAATCATCATACCTGCTCTGTCAGGTGTGGTGAGAGCCAGAAATGACATGAATAAACCCCTTTAAAACAATTTGCTGCATGAATGGGCAAAAATTGGGTGCTTTGGAGGTAGATGAAAGATCAAAAATTTCCTTTGATTTAGTAGGACTGAGTGTTTTGAAAATAGAAACATCTACATTTGAATTCAGTGAGAGAAAGTTAATACAGATAAAGCCTCACTGTCAGCCAAATGTTTTTGAACCCCAGCAAAGCCCACTTCAGCTTGTAGCTTCTGCCTTGTCATACAGTGACATCACCGGGAAGGAATAATGCTAGGATAACAGTATTCTATGTTGAGACACTTTGGGAAACAGAGTAGGAATTATTTCACTAAGAATTTCATTGGTAACATAACAATTTAGCATGCTGATTTTTCGGTAACACGATTTTGCTAAAGTGTTACCATTCACATGTTGATTGACTTACTGGAGTGGTTATGTATTTAAGGTGATCATAAAAGTCTTAATACTTATGTACAAATCTGTGCACCTTGAAAAGGCAATGACTTTCGCACATAATTTTTTTCTTGAACTTTCATTATCTTAACCCTAACCCCTAAATTTTACGTTATAGCATATTTCTATACCTATTTTTATAAGCATTTGTTGTGTTGTGTTGTGTTGTTGATGTGTTATTAGAAGGACAGGAGCTCACAGAAAGTGCAGAGCTGCCATGCCCACTTAATTAAACTATTTGAAATCTGTGGGGCCGCGTATAAGATACCAGCTGCTGGCGCTGAACCCGTTGATGTGTTTCTCAAGTGGGAGATGAAAAGTGACTACGATGTCTGACAATTAGGTTCCCGAACCATCCTACAGAAAGTGCTACACACCTCATTGCTGAATATCACTATGGTCACCTTCGACAGACTTCCCTTCGGAAGCTAGGCACCGAAGCCAGTGCCTAGTCCATCCATCAAAGCAATTTTGAAATTCATTTTTCTGGAATGGCCATCAGAGCCATTGCCATTATTTGTTGAGGTCTGACAGTTAAGTTCACGACTTGACACTGTGCACTTACTTTGGCAGCCCTGTACAAATAACTGTTGGAACACCCTCCCTAATCACCTGATCTGGCCTCCAGTGACTTTTTACTTTACCTGAAGATAAAGGAGATATTGAAAGGAAGACATTTGATGACATTCAGGGCATCAAGGACAACACGATGACAGTTCTGATGGCCATTCCAGAAAAAGAGTTCCAAAATTGCTTTGACAGGTGGACTGGGTGCTGGTGTTGGTGCATAGCTTCCCAAAGGGAGTATTTTGAAGGTGACCATAGTGATATTCAGCCATGAGGCATGTAGCACTTTTTCTTGGATCAGTTTTCAAGCTTAATTGTCGGACTTTATATGCCCAAGAGAAAGTACAGATCCATATTTAGAAAGACCATGGACTTTGAAGGCCAGAGATCTGAATTTATACCTTAGCTTCACCACTCGAGCCACTTTCCAAACTTGAGCAAAGCATTGATGTCCGCGTCTCATTTTTTCTTTATTTAAAAAATGATTACACCATATATTGGTGGAGTTATTTTGGAAGGAGCCAACTGGCACAGTGTTTGGCTCATAGCAGATACACGTTATCTAAATTCCCTTCTTCTCTCTCTTTTTGAATGGAAAACACACAAAAGTAAAACAATAGCGCACATATTCCTAAAACAAAACCAAAGCAAGCTAAGTAAAAGTGACTGATCGTATGTGGATAATCAGATCTTGCTACTGACTTCTCAGTGGTTCTTAGAAACTTTTTGAACCAATGTTGCATTTCCTTTCTTAATAGAAAAAGCAGTCAGCACAAGCGCTAATCATTTGATCTGGTGTCAAGATTGCTTGGTATATTTTTTAGTGTGACATCATGCTTTCTAAAATCCTCTTCTTGTAGCACCTTGGTTCAGTTTGCTTTATAGGAGTTGTTTGGGTAACCTTACATCTAAGTGACATATTAACTACATTTTGTCCAGATGATGGGATTATTCATTTCCCGAATATTCAGAATACTTACTGAATGTATAGAATTATTGAAACAGACCTTAGATGAGTCGCTCTGAAAGCAGGTGGACTAGTACAGTTTCATTCTTTTATTTTCCCACCCCGACTTTGTTCTTTCATTCATTCAGTCCCTTTTTTTTTTTTTTTGAGTTGGAGTCTCACTCTGTCACCCAGACTGGAGTGCAGTGGCCGCCCCCGGCCACCGCAGCCTCAACCTGCTGGGCTCCGGTGATCCTTCTGCCTCAGCCTTCCAAGTAGTTGGAACTACAGGCGCGCGCTACCACGCCTGGCTAATTTTTGATTTATTGTTGAGATGAGGTCTTGCCAAGTTGCCCAGGCCGGTCTTGAACCTGTGGGCTCAGGCAATCCACTCACCTCAGCCTCCCAAAGGCGCGGGATTACAGGCTGAGCCACCGAGCACAGCTAGGCCCATTTGTTTAAGCTGATTCATTCACTTAATGAATATTTGTTGTAACCCACAATGTGCTACTCACTGGCTTAAATGGTGAGGAAGACTCTGTTCTTGACCTCAAGTTACTATAGATATTGAAAAACAGTGGACAAGGAGATAGAAAACCATATATATATGATTTTAAATATATATGCATGTATATGAATTAAAATTTTTAATTTAATTTTCTAAAATATCCTACCCAGTTTGAGGAGGATTTGAAGTAGCTTGCAGAAGAGCAGACAATGGAACAGTCTAGTGTAGCAGTAAGGAGTTTGTCCTTGGAGTCAGACAGGTAGACAGATCTAGTTTTTGATTCCTGACAGTGTCAATTCTAGCAAAGATTCAAAATCTATATGTAGCCTCAAACTACCAGAACAATACATATGCTTGAGTATATGTATTGTGTGCATATGTGTACAAGTGTGTGCATGTGCCAGTATTTAAATTTTGGAACTCAAAAAGAAAAAAATTTGGGTTAATAGTTCTCAGATGTAGGAGCTTTTGGCATCTTACTTTCAACTAGACCTTGGCCTTCTGGCTGTTCACGTAGACAGCATCCTTACTGAGGTAGTTTTCCTTAATTGAAGCTAGAGCTGTGTAAAAGTGATCCTTGCTTTGTTTTTGTTCTCACTGGTCTCTTCATGCTAAAGTTCATCTATGCTGATAGCCATGCTGGTTCCAGTTTCTTCAACGTGAGTTGGCTAGTATTACATTACATCACAAAAATCTGAAAGTTGGGTTGTGTTCTAGACCAGATAAAGAGCTGGTCAACTGTACACCTGACAAAGGCCTAACATCCAGGATCTACAAGGAACGCACACATACAGAAAGGAAAAAAACAAACAGCCCCATTAAAAAGTGAGCAAAAGGCATGAATAGCCACTTCTCAAAAGAAGATATACGGGCAACCAACAGAAACATGGAAAAGTGCTCAGCTTCACTCATCATCAGATAAATGCAAATCAAAACCACATTGAAATACCACCTAACCCCAGTAATAATGGCTATCATTAATAAGTCAAACAACAACAGATGCTGGAGAGGATGTGGAGAAAAAGGAATGCTTCTACACTACTGGTAAGAATGCAAACTACTGTAACTTTTTTGGAAAACAGTGTGGCGATTTCTGAAAGAACTAAACGTTGACCTTCCATATGACCCAGCAATCCCCCTACTGGGAATATGCCCAGAGGAACTCAAATCATTCTACAAAATAGGTACCTGCACACACATTTTTGCAGCACTATTCATGATAGCAGAAGCATGGAACCAGTCGTGCTGCCCTTTGAAACTGGACTGGATTAAAAAAACATGGTACATTCACACAATAGAGTATTACACAGCCATAAAGAAGGACAAACATATGGACTTCACAGCAACTTGGATGGATTTAGAGTTTATCATACTCAGTGGTTTATTACAGAATCAAAGAAGAGAGTACCACATGTTCTCACTCATAAGTGGACACTGAACATTTACCATAATACTATAAGAAGGGGATTGGGAGCAGTGGGATACTGCCAAGGTGGGGGAGAGGGGGAACACAACATCCATAAGGGTAACTGAACTCTAACCAGGCAAAGTGAGGACCATTGGGAGGCCCTAACTTTACCTATACAATGACCACTTGTACACCTAATCCTTATTTGTACCCCACATCTTTAAAATAAAAAAAGTAAAATAATAATAAGTGGTAGAATCAGAAGACCATCTTTTGCAATGCCTAATGAAATAATGACTCCAGGCAATGTTCATTAGTGACTACTAATATCACCGAAATTCAGAGACCAGCAAATGCGTGTCTTATGTTGGAGGGAGATTTTACTGCCTTGAAGTAGTTTTGTCAAAAATTCTAACCCGAATCTATTAAGCCTTTAGGTCTATCAGTTTACAGGAAATACAAGGGATCAAGGAATATTTTATATAACAACATGTTGAGATGATCAGCAAAAGCTTGTCTGTGGGAAATTATCAAGACAGAGGAACGAGTTTCTTCAATACATAAATTGTAAGGGGGAAGAAAAAGCATATGAGGGAAGAGGAACTCTATGAATTAAAAAAGAAATAGCCACTGCACAAAGAAACTTGTGCAGTGACTGGGACTACAGGTGTGCAGTGGCTCACACCTGTAGTCCCAGCTTTTGAAGAGGTGAAGGTGGGAGGTTCATTTGAGCCCAGGAATTTGGGGCCAGCCTGGGCAACATAGTGAGACTCCCATCTCAAGAGGAAAAACAAAACACATGTCTACCAGTTGTAGTTCGTGAGCCTTATTAAATGCTGACTCAAGTGAACAGACAGCAAAACATGTTTTTTGGAACGACTGAAGAGATATCAGTACTCACTGGGCGTTTAATGATATTAATAAAATATAATTTTTTAGCTGGGTTAATGGAATAGTGATTCTATTTTACAAAAATAATTATCTTTTAGAGATACATGTTGAAATATGTATAGCCAAGAGACTAGTATACAGGAATTGTTTCAAAATGATCTGTAAGAGAAGGAAAGTAGGTGGAAAAACAGACAGAACAAGATGAACCATAAATTGATGATCATTTAAGGTGGGTGATGGGTGACTAGGGGTTCATTATAGTATTTTTTTCTACTTGTGCAAATGTTTAAAACTTTCCATAATAAATGCCTTACTAGAAAGTTTTAAAAAAATGAATAAAACCCCAATCCTGACTCAGGTATTTTAGAATCTAATCAGATAGGCATGCGTATATGCTGACAATTGTGACAACAGTGTGATATTAGCTTTAATTAGAATGTCAACAGGGTGCTGAGGAGCACAGAGGAGGAAGGCACCACACCACCATTTTTTTTTTTATAGGAATCTTACTCTATGACCCAAGGTGGAGTGCAGTGCCACACTCATGGTCACAGCAACCTTGTCCTGCTGGGATCAGGCGATCCTTCCACCTCAACCTTCCAAGTAGCTGGAAGTACAGGCAAGTGCCACCATGCCTGGCTAATTTTTTGATTGATTGTAGAGATGAGGTCTCACCAAGTTGCCCAGGCTGGTCTCGAGCCCATGATCTCAGGCAATCCTCTTACCTCTGGCTCCCAAAGTGCTGGGATTACAGGTAGGAGCCACCACACCTGGCCATACCACCATTTTAGGACTTCATCTCTTAGAGCATGTGGCAGTGTATCAGTAATGGTGCAGAGAAACAGAACTAGTATATATAATAAAACAGTACTCCTATATATAATAAAAGCAGGCTGAGGATGAGACCATTAGGACTGAACCTATACAACAAAGTCAAAAGCCTATCCTGATTAGCAATAAAATGAAAGTTTCATATGGGCCTGTCAATGAAACAGAAAGTACAGCTTGTTCATCTCAGTGCAGACTTGACATACCTTAAGCGTAGCCCAACTTTCCATTGAAACATAGTGGATACACACATAGCTGCTACTTAAATCCTTTCAGGTACCTACTAACCTCTATGGGTGAGATGTTTACACCTGAGGGAGCCCCTCATGAAACCATAGATTGGAGTTGGCAGAGGGCTAGCAGTTCTGTAAGAACAGGTCACTGGGGGTCAAAGGCACCTGCTCATGCAATTTAATTTTACCTTCAGGACTTGCTCAAATTTTATCTTATATGCAGCAGTTCTTTTTGATAATGGCATGCGACTGAGGTTAATTTGCTCACTCAAAATCTAGTCCACCCTCCTTTAAGAGTGACATCCTGGTGTACAGAAACTGTGAGGGTAAGAATTGACATATTCCAGACTCCTTTAGCTTTTAGATGCAGTTACATGAGGACTGGAAGTAAGTAAGGCAAAGGCCATCTTCTGTCCCTTTTTGCTGTTTTGTGCTGGGAATCAACTTGGTGGAGACATAAATTTTTCCTGGAGTGTTTAAACTTCAGTGTCTGGGTGTTGAGAGGCATTTCTGGTGGTGGTTGCTGTAGTGGGAGCTTTCTGACTTTTGGATCCATCGTGCCTAGATTGCAGTTAATGCTGATTGTTTTATTATTGTTGTTGTTGTTATCATTTAGAGCAGTTTTAGATTCACAGAAAAGTTGAGAGGAAGGTACACAGACTTCCCATAAACACTCTGTCCCACACACGCAAAGCCTCCCTCTTACTGAATGTTCTTGATTTAATTGTGTAAGTAGCAGTTTCAGAGGAAGTTGCTACCTGTGTGATCAGTTATAGAGTTTTCTAATACTTATTTTGGAGGTATAGCTAGAACTCTTTCTTCCAACGTTTCCAGTGATTTTAGAACAACTAATTTCCTGTGTTAAATCCCATCTCGAATAAAATACCTTAGAGGGTTTTTGGTTACTTGCATTAAAACTTGACTGATCCAGAACAACCTGTTTTATGGATTGGAGTATCAACCAATACCCACTTCATGAAGCAACTCAGAATACATTCTCCCCTGATGTGTTATGGTCAGGTATTTTGTCTCTGACTGTGTCTGATATTGAGTCAAAGACTCTTATGTTTCAAAATACGAGGAACTTCCACTGTGATTCTACCAGTGGGGCCCACTAAGGCTTCTTACTGCAACCTTGATCAAAAGCAGGCACTTAAAGTGTCTTTGAATCCACTGACTCATAAGGGCTGAGCAGCAGAGCTGCTTGTACTGCAGTCTCTACCATCTCTTGCTCTGAGCTTCAATCCAAGTTAGCATCAGTCTGGATTGCTTATTCATTTTTGAGCAGTAATTTCACTTTGCTATATACTACCTTCATAGAAGGTACATTCATAGAAGCTCAAAGGTGCTATATCCCTTTGTTAAGGGCAATGACTTCTTTAAAGGGGATATCATGTCCTGTTATAAACCCGGATGCCCAGAAACCAAGATTATTTCTCTTTCTTAGAGGCAGTGAGTATTTTAAAATAGTTATCCTGATATGTCTAGACCCTGGATGCAATGAATTTTTATAGGATTTTTCTCCTATCTTCTGGAATAGGAATAACTAAGGCTTCTAGGGGATCCAATACTTCCTGCCCCCAGATTGTCTCTGCCTTATTTTATCAATATGATGGACTAGTATGGTGTCCTGTGAATTGATGGGAGTTGCACTCCTGACCCTGACAAGCGAAAATGAAATGCTTTTTATATTGTTTTTTCTATTGTGATAGATAAAAAGCAGGTATCAGAATAATAGTTCAATTCAGATACTGAGATATGTATTAATTTTTTCTAGGAGAGAGACCACGTCTGGAACAGCAGCCACAGTTGATAGTTTGCAATTTGCCCACTATCATTCTCAAATACTCCTCTTTAATCTGCCATCGTCCATATAGGCAAGTGAGGTTGGGATATGAAAGGACTCTGCATCTCTGCATCTTTCAGGCCTTGGATGGCAGCACTGATCTCTGAAATGACTCAGTAGCTGAGATGTTATGTTTAGCTTATCATTGTTGTAAGAAGAGAAGATTCCAGGGACATTCACTGACTCTCATACAAGCCTCACCCCATAGGGTTAGAAAACCTCTGTGGAAACTTTGCAGTGAAGTTTATTTACTACAAGTGAACACTTATAATGAGAAGTAATATGTTTATGGAGTCACTGTGTCCATTGCTAAATAGATTGGGACCAAATGTTTCTCACTTGATACCCACAAGCTCCCACCCTGACCGAACAGGCCATTGTGGCATTTGGATCCTGGAAGGATTACAGTTCCTTGTCCTGGGCATCACCTCTACTCTCAAACTTGCCAGTCGCCTTAGTGCTTATCTAATTTGCATGAGTCTAGCTTTGTCTCTAATATGGTTCAGTCTCTTCCAGTCAAAGAATAGTCAATCTGTTTATGTGAGATCAAATTGCTCTACAGGAACCGTCCTCAGATAGGACATTTGTAGATAAAATGCAAGGGGTGTTTAAAATTAGACCTCAACTAGAGTTCTATTGTCTGCTCCATCCAGATATTATCTGTCTGTCTTATCTACCTATCTAATTTTATCACCTGGGTTTCACTTCTATCATCTATCTGTCTGCCCATCTGTCAGTCTATCTATCATCTACCTATCTACCTTTACCACCTGGGCTTCACTTCCGGCTAATAGAGAAAATAACTTTAGTGAAAACTAGAAATACAAACAGGAGTCTGAGAGAATGAAAAGCCTGGAGTGCCATGCTGTGCCTGCCATTTCAAAAGAGTGAGCTTTCCAGCTCTACTGTCAAACAGGCCTGGTTCTCAGGAATGGGCAAAAAGGACATAAAAAAAAAAAAATAAAACCTCTGCCTTCTGGAGAAATTTCATATTCTTTCAATGACATGTGGCTTAGAACTTTGTAGTTACCTGCTCTTTCTCTGTCTCCATCTCTCTATTTCTGTATATAATTCCTTGGTAGTCAGAACTTGAGAGTTTGAGGTATAGTAATTTTTTTTTTCTTTCTGCCACTGAAGCAGAGTAAAACAATCAATCAGTGTGATGCACTGATCCCTAGGGAAGAAACAGGAAACAGCTGTGATCCAATAATTATAGTATGAAACGAAGATAACTGAGATGATAGAAATAGAAACAATGAAAAGTTAAATTTATTATCTTAATTTATTGTAACTGCTGTTTGAATCTAATCAATTCTTTTCTTGTCTTATGTTGCTCTATCTCAGTTTTGAGAAGATTATAAATGTGAGGTCGGAAAGGGGAGAGGGATCTTTGCTCGGTGGGAGAGCTCTGGCTTCATGGTTTAAAGATCCAAGATATAGTCCCAGTTCTCCTATTTACAAGTTTGAATAATTGACTGTGTACAAATTTTAGTTTGGCACCAATAAGCTTTTGAGCTAATGGGTCTCAGCCTGAAGTGAAGACACAAACAAGCCAGGAGCCAATGCACGGAGGCCATTTTTGGCTGACTTATATAACTGTATCTACTTCACAGGAGGTTTATGGGGATTAAATATAAGTACATGTGAAGCGCCTAGCACAGTACCTGATGCATACTAAGCATGCAATAAATGTTACAGTTCTTATTATAATACAGTGTTCTTTGCCCAGATGGAGCTTATGTAAGGGAGATTAGGAGAGGACAAGCATCAAACCTGAATAAAAAGTAATCAGTTGGTAGTTCTTACTCATTATTGTAGGACAACTAAGGGAGAGATGATAAAAGAAATATGCTGTTAATTGTTAGCATTTCAGTTTTTTTCAGTTGGAATATCATTGCCTAGCAGCATTGTGGTTCCAGGTGTTTTATGAATTTGCTACCTGGGGCAAACTCGTAGAGATGATGAATTTTCTCTGAAAATGGATTTACTACTTTCTGTGGGGCTCAGGTTTGTTGAATGATTTTTTTCCCCTCATTTCTCTACACTCCTTTGTTAGTAAATTGTGCTCATAGAGACCACATAGGTTTTGGTGGTTTCTCCTTGAAATAATTGGTTAAGCAAAATAATTGGCATTATACTGTGAAATAACCATACTTCATTAACCAAAGGAATGGTAGTTTGCTAAATCTCTTGCCAAGAAAATTGTAACACCTTCTGTCTGGTCTACAAACAGACAGCTAGAAATTATGTTCTGCATCAAATTTTGAACATAAAAGTAGAATTTCATGGCATATCAAGAGTAAATCCTAAGTATTAACATTGGTTGCTGGAAAAGTTTGTTATTTGGCATTAAAACACGTTCAGAAACAGATTTTGTGAGAATTTTAAAAAGTTATTTCTAATCCTTTGAGATTCCTACACCTGTATTTACTGGGCCACCCAAGCTTTTTAAGAATTATCAGGTAGTAATATGCTCCACTCTGCAGACAGGCAGTTTGTGGTGAACATTGAATCAAATAATATTGTGTTTGGGGAATTATCCATCTTAGGAGTCATGGTGGAAGGTTGCACTGATTCCCACTACAGACATAGAAAACCCTTTCCCAGTCTTTCTCACTGCTAGGGCACCATAAGACTTCATCTTAGGCTAAGCTATACTTACTAGGTACACCGGTTATGGACTTGAACTCAGAAGCTAGTGAGGCCAAAAAGCAGGGACTGCCCAAAATCCATTCTGATGAGGAAGAGACAGCAGGAGAAACTATATCAGCTTCCAGAAACCATAACACCAAGTGTCTAGCATTCCTGGCATCAGGAACACATGTGCATGTCTGTGCCCAAGGGCGGCAATATCTTCAAAAGTTAAACCAATTAATATAATTTTGGATGCCACTCCTAACTTTTTTCCTCATTCCACATCTGGTTTTCCCAGTCTTCCTGAGACCTTACAAGCTACCTACATAGACGAATATAGTGGGGGGGGGGTTGCTTAAATTATCCAGGGTTCTTGTATCTAAGAACCCTGACCAACACAGCCATGATGGGAGGTTGTATATGAGAGGCAGAGCATTGTTTGAAACAGTAATAATTTTCTCCCATTATCTCTATTCCTTCTTCAAGCATCAATGTCATTGTATGCCTGTCTTTTCTCGGGATTAGTATGGTAGAGTAAAAGCAAAGAACAAGATAAAAAGGAAAATTCTTGGCTTCCAAAGACTGGTGACCTTGCAGACAAGATATTTGGAAGTGATAGTCACAAGAATGAGACAGTTGAACTTCTCTTATCTCTCACATTCCTGGACAGGGAAATTATTTCCCCAGGGTGGGGAGAGGAAAGAAATATGAGAAAACGATAAACCGCCTGAGGTATTTTTGCCACTTCTAGAAAATGAAGTCTCAAAGCAGATATTAACTTGAGTTATGTAGAAAAAACGAAGACTTATTTGAATTGAGTTTGTGGCCTGAAATTTATTCACATTGCATGTGTGACAGCAAAACACATCGTATGATAAATTCTGTGAGACCTAGAATAAGTTTAGCATAAAATGGGTACTTGATGAAGAGTACTGTGTTTATTTTACCTATATCTGGTTAAAAATGAAAGTTTGTGTTCTGCTCTGACTAGTTAGTAAAAGTAGTTAGGAGCCTTGAGTGCTGTTTTGTTTTGCTGAGGGAGAGGTGCCTCAATGCTGCTGGAAATCTCATGTAGTCACCACATTTCACTAAGTATATTCAATCAATAACATGCTTGGTTGTGGGGAAAATGGTGAAAACACTCTGATGAGACACTTTTTGTCTCATGGGTTCATACTAGATAATCACCACAGGCATCTTCTGCTACAACCAGTTTCATGCTCATACTAATCTGGAATTAAGTGTCAATAAAGCCTTTAGCATAAAGCCCACACAACTGTCCTGGGAAGCCATTCATCCTCAGAGGAGAAGCACAGTCTGACCCCAAAGCACATGTGGTCCAGGAAGATATGTGCGTCTGAGAGGGAGGGAAAGGATCTTGTTTTGTTCCTCACTGTGGACTTGACTTTGTATTCAAATATCCATATAAAGAAGGTTGTTGTAGTATTATAGTTACGAAGGCGACATATTTCATACTTTCAACTGTTTCAGCAGAAAAGATGTACAGAAAGAGAGAAAAGGATAAAGTAGTGGGGCAAATGATAACTTTTGAACAGAGGATATAGGGACAGTCATTACACTATTCCTTCAAATTTGAAACTATTGTTATACTGAAAACTTTTTAGGAGCATTGATTGGGGTAAGAGCATTTCGTAGAATTGCTCAGAATTATCTCAAATCTTAACCTGGTCTTTTGATAGTATTAGGATACCCAACCATTCACCAGGGAATGGGTCAGTAGTGCTAGCTACTGCATATTAATATCTTATAGCATGCCAGACACTGTGCTAAGCAACCATAAAGGACAAAATTATGAACTTCACAGCAACCTGGAAGGACTTAGAATCGATAATACCAAGTGACCTATCACAGAAACAAAGAACTGAGTACCACATGTTTTCACTTATCAGTGGACCTTGAACAATTATTGTAACACTATAAGAAAAGGATTAGCAGCAGTGGGAAACTGCCAGGGGAGGGCGGGGCTGGGATTGGCAGTAGCGGGAAACTGCCAGGGTGGGAAGGGAGGTGGATCAGGCAGTAGTAGGAATCTGTCTGGGGAAGGGGGGACGCATCTCATCAAGGGTACATGCATAACGAACCTTTGTATACCTAAACCTGAATTGTACCCCACATCTTTAAAATAAAAAAATTAAAAAATATTTACACATATTTTATCACCCAAATTATATCAATGAAAACCCCTACAAACTCCAAAAGGTAGGTAGTACCAGTTCCATTTTTTGTTGTTGTTGTTGTTGTTGTTTTGGTTTGTTTGTTTGTTTGAGTTGGAGTCTCACTCTGTCGCCCAGATTGGAGTACAGTGGCCGCTCCCGGCCACCATAGCCTCGATCTGCTGGGCCCTGGCGATCCTTCCACCTCAGCCTTCCGAGTAGCCGGAATTACAGGCATGCACTACCACGCCCGGCTGATTTTTTTGATTTATTTTAGAGATGAGATCTCGCTGCCCAGGATTGTCTCGAACCCGCGGGCTCAGGCAATCCACTCACCTCAGTCCCCCAAAGGCATGGGATTACAGGCTGAGCCACCGAGCCCGGCTTCAGCCCCATTTTGTAAGTGACCACATATCCAATTTAGGCTACCAATAATCCAGGTTTGCCTGACTCCAAAGCAATACGTTATGTAGCATCAGATTCTACAGTCAGTAAAGGGATAGTGGTCATTACAAAACAAGTTAAGAGAACAGGATGTTTCAGTGCATGTCTTAAGATAGAGAAAGACAAGGCAGAATATAGCCTTGTGATGGAGGCAATGAGCAGTGTGTGGAAGAGCCCTACGAGTATTTATGAAGGGGTGATTTGACAAAGGAGAGGTAGGAACATAACCCTATCTGTACATATGTGAAACCTCATTACATCTATTAAAACCTGAATACACTTGTATGTATACACACATACGTGCATCATACATTTCTGCTTCTATAATTCAACCCTGGCTAGTTGAATCATGGTATTGTTTCTATTCGTTCTTAAACAAATGTGAAAAAGACAAGAGTGAATATAGGGGTTCATAGAAGCATGGTTCCAAGATGAATGAATGAACTCAGTATGTGACAATGGTCTATTTTTTCTTTTTTGAGTTGGAGTCTCACTCTGTCACCCAGGCTGGAGTGCAGTGGCACACTCACAATCACCCCATTGTCGACCTGCTGGGCTCTGGCGATCCTTCCACCTCAGCCTTCCAAGTAGCCGGAACTACAGGCACATGCTACCATGCTGGGCTAATTTTTTTTGTTTGTTTTGATTTATGGTAGAGATGAGGTCTCACCAAATTGCCTGGGCTGGTCTCGAACCTGTGGGCTCAGACAATCCACTTGCGTTGGCTACCCAAAGTGCTGGGATTACAGACTGAGCCACCAAGCCCAGCTGGGATGGTCTTTTAAGTTGCTTGCTTGAATATGAAAGGTACAGAGAAACTTAGCACAGAAATAATTTATTTCTGTGTATTATTTCTGTGTCTTTATCTTGGGGCTATATATTAGCTAACTCCCTCAACTGAGGGCTTCTTGGGTTTTGCATTGAAGGAAGGAACTAACCTTCAGTTACCTAATACAATGTAATAGGCTCAATGGCCAGTAAAAAATGTTATTTTCTTTGTCCTTGGAATTTAATTGGCATCTCTGGATGGTGACATATGTAAAGCCATCAGAGAAACTTATGACTATGTGCTCACTCTTGCACCTCCTTTGTGTACAATGTGTCCCCTGATCTAATGTAATGTTATTTAGATCCCATGTCAGTGGATTAAACATTCCATACACCTCCAGACTGGCACTGAGTAATGCCCAGAGGGCAGAAAAGACAAACCTATATCTGGAATAGATTTATTCTCCTCCCATGTGAATAAACTACTCTCTTTTCCAAACGTGGAGTGGGCTACTGAGTGGATCATCGGTCTCCTTAAGGAATGGTGCCATGCTGGGGACTCATTGCTGATGTTTCTGGCTCACAGGTTGGAGATTAGGCAGCAGTAGTAACTGGCTCAGACTGGATAAGCAGCAGTTCATGCTGTTGACCCTGTGAGTAGTTTCCATCTCTGCCATCATAGCAACTTTATTCACATATTTGTTGTGCCAGCACTGGTGTTGCCGGTGATAGAGGCTGGATGACATCAACTGGTTGAAACATTTTGTCCACTTGGTCATTTAATGCCTTTTCCATGGTCAGTGCTCTCTGATAGGCATGAACATGGGATACAAAGACATTCCCAGGTTCTGCACAGTCCTATGTGCCTTCCACATGCATCTACCTCAGACCTCTTCATCCTCTAACATCTTCCAGTTGTTTTTTTTTTTTCCTTTTAGGTTTCTTACCAGCAGGCCAGGCCATTTGCCACAGCCCCTGAGTTAGTAGATATTCTAACCTTGGGCCATTTCTCTTTTCACACAAAGTGAATGGCCAGATGTACCGCTGAAAAGCTCTACCCAGCAGGAGGAGAGATGAAGGGCGCAGAAATAATTTATTTCTGTGTCTTTACCTTTGAAAATCACTAATGACTTTGAAAAATAGAAGTTAGCTGGCTCAGCACTGTCTGTCAAACCTCCCCTCTGAGCGATGGTCTAATCTTATACCTGCATATCAAGCCTACACATCTGCAAACCAATCTCAGACTTTTTTTCTGCTCCTTTAGCTTATGGATATATGGAATGTACGATCTGTCCATAAGAATGAAATGAGAGAGGGGTGCTGGAGGAATAGTGGTGGATACTGATGCTGTTCTTGCTTTATTTGAGAGGCACCTCTTCCACGGAAAGGTAGGTTTTTGCTAGGTTGCCTCAACTTCTTAACTTTACTCAATCAATCTGGCAGTATAACTATTGTTATACTGAAAACTTTTTAGGAGCATTGAATTGGGGTAAGAGCATTTCAGTTGATAATGGCCAATTCCAGCCACATGGTTACTTGGTCTTCTACAATCAGATGCTTCACATCTGCCAGGCCACAGAAAGCACGATATCTGGTGGATGTTTTTAGGTTGTAGAGGCAGCATGATGTTTAGGGTATCAGTGGTAGGAATCCCCCCATGGGAGGATCACACAGCAAACCTCTGGGGCTCGGAAAAGCTATGGCACTTTCAACAACAAATTATACACATTTGAAAAACAACTGTTGTGCTACTGGACTAGGAACTTCGATACAATACTGAATAGCAGAGACAACAAGAGGCATTTTTGATTTGTTCCTATTCTCAAAAGGAAAATGTTCAATGCTTCACCAATACGTATATTTCCTATAGGTTTTTTTTTGTAGACATCTTTTATCAGTTAGAAGTGGTTCCTCTTATTCATTTGCTAAGTTTTAAAAATCATTATTTAATCTTGATCTTTATCAAATGTTTAATTTTTTTTCTTCTTTAATCTATTAAGGCCAGGTGTAGTGACTCACACTTGTAATCTCAGCACTTGGGGAGGCTGAGGCAAGAGGATTGCTTGACTACAGAAGTTCAAGACCAGTCTGTACAACACAGCGAGACTTTGTTTCTACAAAAAATAAAATCAGCCAGGTGTTGTGGTCCCAGCTACTTGGGAGGCTGAGGCAGAAGAATCACCTGAGCCCAGGGTGTTGAGCCTATGGTGAGCTGTGATTGTGCCACTGTACTCCAGCCTAGGTGACAGAGTGAGACCCTGACTTGAAACATTTTTTAAATTAATATGAAGAATTTAAGCATTGCATTCTTAATATTAAATCACAATTATGCATTTCTGAGATAATTCTTACTTGGTTGTCATGTGTTATCTAGTTTATATGTTATTTGTTTTGATTTAACACTTGGTTTAGGGATTTTGCGACAACGTTCTTGGGTGCTACAAATCTGTACACTGTCCGTGTCAGTTTTTGCCTCTCAGTTCCCAGACCCACCCTTTTTTGCCCTCTTTTGCTATCCTGTAGGTCAGACTCTGGAAACAACACACAGAATATTGCCATTATGAGGGTTTTTTCTGCTCAACTGTTACTGCTGTGTGAACATTCCTGTGGGTATCTTCTTAAGCCACTAGCATCAAAATGCTAGCCTCAAAAAGTGAATTGGAGCCGGGCTCGGTGGCTCAGCCCATAATCCCGCACCTTTGGGAGGCTGAGGTGAGTGAATTGTCTGAGCCCGCGGGTTCGAGACCCGCCTGGGCAGCGAGACCTCATCTCTACAATAAATCAAAAAATCAGCCGGGCGTGGTAGTGCATGCCTGTAATTCCAGCTACTCAGGAAGGCTGAGGCGGAAGGATCGCCGGAGCCCAGCAGGTCGAGGCTGCGGTGGCCGGGAGCGGCCACTGCACTCCTGTCTGGGCGACAGAGTGAGACTCCAACTCAAAAAAAAAAAAAAAAAAAAGTGAATTGGGAAATTATTCTACTTTTTCTATTCTCTGGAAATATTTTCATAAGATTAAACTATCTGTTTCTTGAGCATGTATAAATGTTCAGGTTGATACCACCTGAATCTGGAACCTTCCTGTGGAAAGATGTTGAAAATTGATTCACTTTCTTTTACAGTTATAAGATAATTCAGAATTTTTTCCTTCAGTTGATATTTATGAGTTATATTTTTTTCTGGGCATTTGTCTGTTTAGTATAACTTTTCACATTTATTGACACAAAGCTGTTAATAATATATTTTTCAATATATAATTATTGTGGAGCTTATGTTCTCTTTTTTCATTGGCCCTCGCTGATTATTCATATCTTATTTCCATTTAGGAGGTTTCTTACCTACAAAGGAATGTTTACTGACACATAACATGTGACACAGCTCTACTAATTTTCACGATATCTAATGTCTTGGTGGAATGTAATTGAGTTCTGCTTGCAGTTGGAATTCAGAGACATACTGACTGGTTTTATGCCCTGTGGTTCTTACACGAAAGTTGGTTTGAAGGGAAAGACAGCAGGACACACAGCACAGGAGAAGTATGTCCGAGTTTCAGAGTGGGCTTACTGAGCTCAGAATGTTGAAGGGACTGGTGGGTCCATGAATTAGTCAGACACTAGTAAGGACACAGAAACTATGCCAATAACTTGAACAGGGAAAGCTTGCTAAAAATAATAGACTAGGTCAAAGATGGTTAACTTAGAAAGGGCAGAAGAACATTGTAAGGTATAACAAGGATAACAACTGCAGAAGGCAGCTACCACCCATAAGCTTGAGAGAAAAAGGAAAAGAAGAATCTTGGAAGACCTCTGAGCAGAGGGTATGGTGATTGCAGAAATACACTGCCTGCCACTCTAGGGAAGAGGAAACTTGTTAGAAGTCCCTCAGTGCAGAACTGTGAGAGCCACCACTGTTTTCTTTGATTCTGCTGAGACCAGTCCACAATGACCCACTCCCGGCCACAGGGAAAATAAAACTAGAAACGAGGAAAGTCCTTTCTTTCTCCAGGAGACGGACACTCTGCCTCCGGACACGCATATTGGCAAAGCCTAACACTGAACCAGCTGGCAAAAGGGAAAATGTGTTTTGCTCAGTCTGAGTTCTGGTGTCAGAAAGTAGAACAAGTTAAGTTGGTAACTTAATACCTGGCTCCGCCCACATATAGTTTGAAGCTGTTCCAGCTTTGGCACCTATTCCTTTCTGCAATCACTCAATCCTGGGCTGTTTGGGCAATCCACGAATGAGAGGAAAAGAACAACAACGACAAACTGTGTCACAAGAGATCAGAAAGTTCTCCTGAAGGACACACTTTTGGAAAAGACACTCCCATGAAGTGGAAATGACCCTTCTTCCGGACAAGGAGAAGACTGTTGGACAGTAGGTATTGGTATGAGATTGGCAGCAGTGTGCACAGCACAGAGGTATGGAAGATGAGTGGTCTAGAAGAGATTGTTGGTGGTTTATAAATATATCCGTGGGCAACACAGCAACACAGTCAATGGGGCAGAGAGAAGGCACTGTGAAGCAGAGGCCACAGGGCTCCAGGTGACAGCTGCAGTGGGCAGTGAGAGCACACCTTGGCACACATAGCCCTAGGTCACTCACACACCAGATGTACTGGCTTCACCCACAACATTAAGACACAATAAAGGTCACATTGCTTTTTTTCTCTACACGCAGTTTAACCTGCTCTGAGGACCCACCTCTGCAGGCCTATAGTAATTTCAATCCCAGTTACACACATTTTTAGTCTTCCTTTCCGAAGGGTCTTAAGGCAAACCCAGGTTTCCATGGTGTCCTCAAATTGTGTCCATGTCTGTCATCTATCTGTTTCTCCTTTTGCCACCAGATGCTGTTCTCAAACTCTGGTTCTTGTGTTCCGGTGAAGCACTCTGCTCTGGGAATACTCAATTTCCTGTCACGAGGATACTCCATTAACTACAGACTCACCTCCCAATTCCCTTGTGGCAAATCTCTAGTCACAAGGTCCAACCTCTTTGGTATCATACGTCATCCCTCACCTGGCAGGTAAGGATGTAAATGCAAGCGGGTTCTTTGCACCACTTCCTGGGATTTGGTGGTAAGGACTCGAGCCCCAGAAAATGTCGGACTTCACCTCGAATTTTAGCTTAGGTTTTTTAATGGTGATTTTTCTCCACCATCAAAATAAGAGCTGGGGACAGACAACTATATGACCAATAGCTTCTGCTTTGGGCCCTGTGTGGTAGCCATGGAAACACACTGCTCAGATCTCCCTTCTAGAAGATTGTGCTGCCAAGAGTGTAGTTAGCAACAGCCTCCAGCTGCTGCACCATCAGAATCCAGCTCCATCTCTACCAGTGTTTCACTCTCCTCATTTTGTTTCTGGCCAAGACCGCATAGCATAGCAGAGGTGCTAGAGCGGGCCATTCCTGCTCTATGATGGATCTCTCGAAGGAACAGTTGTTTTCTGGGCCCCCTCCCTCACTGGCTTAGACAGGACTTTCTTTTTTTTCTTTTTCTTTTTTTTTGAGTTGGAGTCTCACTCTGTCGCCCAGACTGGAGTGCAGTGGCTGCTCCCAGCCACCGCAGCCTCGACCTGCTGGGCTCCGGCGATCCTTCCGCCTCAGCCTTCCGAGTAGCTGGAATTACCAGCGTGTGCTACCACGCCCGGCTCATTTTGATTTATTGTAGAGATGAGGTCTCGCCAAGTTGCCCAGGTGGGTCTTGAACCCACAGGCTCAGGCAATCCACTCACCTCAGCCTTCCAAAGGCACAGGATTACAGGCTGAGCCACCGAGCCCGGCAGACAGGACTTTCTTAGAGCTGCATTGGAGTTTGAGACTCTTGTTACCAGGTCTTCTTCACTCCCTTTTCCCCTTCATACACATCAGACCTACATCACAGTCTGAGGCTCAAGTGATGCTTCTGCCTCGACCTCCCCAAATAATGGGATTATAGGCATGAGCCACCATGCCCAACCAGTATGAATTTTAAAGTACAAGTTTATCTTGTAAAGGATAAAGGAGAGAGGCGGGAGGATTACCTGAGCCTAGGAGTCTGAGATCAGCCTGGATAATATATTGTCTCTACAAAAAATAAGAAAATTAGCCAGGTGTGGTGGCATGCATCTGTAGTTCCAGCTATTCAAGAGGCTGACATGGAAGGATTGCCTGAGCCCAGGAGGTTGAGGAGGTAGTGAGCCATGGTTGTGCCACTGTACTCCAGCCTGGGCGACTGAATGAGGCTCCATCTCAAAAAAAAAGTTCCAGTGTCTGCCTTCATGAGGATCTGAACTGAAATATCCTGCAATAGAAAGTTTGTTACAAATAATTCCCAAACCTCTCATCACACCTCTTCCTGCATTCGTTTCTCAAAGGTGCAAGGAGTTCAGACTCCACACAACAGAGTTTGGCTATGATCTTTCTCTTATTGGGAAGATAAAGTATACTTGCCATAGCAAAAACAGAAACCAAATTGATATCTCATTAAATTGTACTGCCAAAAAGGCAAATATGATATGTACTAAAAAAATCAACAACATACGCTAACATATAGACCAAGCAAACTCACGTCTTCATAAGAAAATGGAAGAAAGAAACAAGACAAAAGAAGTGAGAAAATGTTGCTCATTGAATATATGGCCTTGGGGATACTCTTTTTCTAACAAAATTTCAAATTTCATTTTAAATTGACAAGATGCAAAGACTAAAGATCAAAATGAATGCTAATAGTTCATCTGAGTCTTATTGCAACTTCCAGATGATTTCATTCTGGCAATAACAAAAGAAGTGACAACATTTGAAATATGTGCAAACTATGTTTGAAACAGGAAACAATAAAGTACAAAGTCATGTAAAATAGAGAAAAAGAAAAAAAAAAGAATGGTGCTGAAGATATGGACATGGACAATGAGCCAGTGAGAGTGATTGGTATTTACTTAAAAAGATACAAAGCAACTAAAAAATGGGGAAAAAATTAAGTGGGTATGTATGGGAGAAAAATTTTCATAGTAAAATAGACAAGACTTATCAATCAGATTCTTTTTGCCAATTTCCCATATAACAGTGATGCATAGCTCCCACTAATAGATATATCATTTCATGAATAGTGGCATTTTTCATGACACTACAGAAAAATAGTGAGCACTTGAAGGGAGATCACTTTTTGGTTCCTAAGAAGGAAGCTAAATATCCTTTGCCTAGTTGTCTTTGGGTTTTTTCACATGTACCATAATTGATAGATTAAAAAAAAGAAAAACCCTTCAAATTCTGACTACTCCAATTGAAATATCATGGGAAAGAAACACTTCTAGAGCAGAAGTGATTTTTGAAAGTCAAAAGGAAAAACTTATAAAAGAATATGAAGAAGTTGGTAGAATACAGAAGTAGGTCCAAGGGTCAATGATAAGAACAATAGAGCAGACTTGGTGGCTCAGCCTGTATTCCCACGCCTTTGGGAAGCTGAGGTGAGTGGATTGCCTGAGCCCACGGGTTCGAGACCCGCCTGGGCAGCGAGACCTCATCTCTATAAAAAATCAAAAAATCACCTGGGCGTGGTTGCGCATGCCTGTAATTCCGGCTACTCGGAAGACTGAGGCTGAAGGATCGCCGGAGCCCAGCAGGTCGAGGTCGAGGCTGCAGTGGCCAGGAGCGGCCACTGCACTCCAGTCTGGGCGACAGAGTGAGACTCCAACTCAAAAAAAAAAAAAAGAACAATGAAAGGGTGTTATCAAGGGAAACCTATGTAGAGGAGGCACACTTAAGCATACAGACAATGAAAAGACCTTCAAGGATTGCAAAGAATTGATATGGGATAAAGTGAGTGTGTAATGCAGAAAGCCTTACCTATATACGCTTAATGAAGGTCAAGATCAAAATCCAGTGCAGGAGCGAGACAATCCTTCCTGAGAGAAGTCACAGACGAGGAAATTCAGCAATTCATACTGTCTAAATGATCAAAAACAAGAAAAAAAGTTAAAATTGACTAGGCTTATGTAAACAAAGATGGAACAGATCAAGCTAAGTGAAGAGGTTTATGGGCCTTAGAATAAAGAGCAGGGCATGAGAAAAACTGAATCTCAGAAATTAAGACTTTCTGGAAGAACGAAATTATGAAAATCTACAAGTGTACAGAGAAAAAGAAAAGAGAGTTGGCCCTTCAAGCCTGTGGGTAAAACATAGGTGGATTCAGCCAAATGCTGATTGAAAATAATGTTTAAAAATTATATCTGGATATGTTCAGATTTTTTCCCTTATCATTATTTTTTAAACAATACAGTATAGCAACTACTCACATAGTATTTACCTCGTTTTAGGTGCTATAAATAATCTAGAGATAACTTGAAGTAAATAGTAGGACATGCATAAGTTATATGCAAATATTATGGCATTTTATGTCAGGGACTTGAGCATCCTTGGATTTTAGTATTGGTTGGAGGTCCTGGAACCAATCTCCCATGGATACCAAGGGGCAATTGTACACAGTTCAAAAAGATAAAATACATAGAAAATATTATGGCAAATAGAATAAAGTGAGAACAGTGACAATTTGAATGTTTGTAAGAAACTGATGTTCAATATTTGTAGAAATTTAGTTGATATCAAATCTTTAAGAAATTCTAAAAACTATTAGATAAAAAATACTCCCTAACAACTTAATTTAATACAACAAATATCTATTAAGGTTCTACTGTGTATATCTGAGTCAGTCTTGGGTGTATAGCAATGAAAAAGACTGCCTCACTGTGCAAAGTGAAGGATAGGTGATACACAAACACCTCAAGATGATGAAATGTTCCATGCTCTGTGATGAGGTGTACTCGTTTTCCATTGCTGCTGTAGCAAATTAGTACAGACTTAGTTGCTTAAAACAGCACAAATTTATTACCTTACATTTCTGAAATCTATAATAGATCTCACTGGGTTAAAATCAAGTTGCTAGCAGGGTTCCAGGGTACCTCTGGAGGGTCTAGGGGAGAATTCATTCCCTTGTCTTTTTCTAGCTTCTAAGAGGCAGCCTGCATTTTTTGACTCCTGGTCTCTTTTTCAAAGCCAGAAGTGGCTGGTTGAGTCTTTCTCATGCAATATCCTTCTGACACTGACAGTCTTGCCTACCACTTCCAACTTATAATGGCCTTTAGGACCACCTCCTGTCTCCTTCTTAGACTTGTAAGGATCCAATGGTCCTTAATCACTAATTTAGGATAATAGCCTCTAACATAAGGTCACCTGATTAAATCTTTATTCAGTCTGCAAATTTAATTCCCCCTTGCCATGTAAAACAACATACTCTACAGTTCTGGGATTAGATAGACATCTTTGGGCTCTTACTCTGCCTGCCAAATGAGATTTTTTATAGGATATAGTGAGGGAGTTTATTTATTTAACAAACATTTATTGAACACCTCGTCTGTGCCTGACATGTCTTAGTCCCTTCATTTTGTTAACAATGAGAGCTTACTGCAAGATTTTACATAAGGAAAGGATGTGATCAGACTGTGTTTCAGAAATAAACTTTGGTTTCAATGTTCAAGATAGATTAGCAGTAGGGATAGATAGAGAAGCCATTTATGAAATGACTGCAATGCCACAGATGAAAGATAAAAAGTGTGAGCTACAGCAAGAGAAATTTAAATATAAAAAAAGTAAAATTGAGTTTGGTTTTGAAAACCTGAGGGCCTATGGAGTTTAACTTACCTGTGGATATCTGGTCAACTGTGTCCGATAGTTACCTTTATTTGCAAATTTGGACTAGACATGCCAGTTTACTTTAAGTTGATTTCTAACGGAGAGAAGAGGTGGAGAAAATCACTGCTGGCTCATTTGTGTAGCTTTCCTAGCTTTCCCAGAGGCAAAGAAGGGAGACTCTCCCGCCTGTATACAAAATAATATTTCAGGTATATGTCTCTCTCTGGACTTTGAGCTTTTCTAAGTAAACTATTGAGTCTTGGCATTTTCGGCACATATCATAGCATACCACCCAAAACACTTCTCTTGAAAACATTAAGGGAATGAATATAATGTAGTGGAGGCTCTACCCAATTTGCCCACCATTTAAAGGAGAGATTGAGTAGAGAAAATGTCTATTAGGTGTAAAACTAAAAATAAAAAATAATAAAAAAAAACTGAGTTATAAAACACCCTGAATGAGGTGATATTACAAAGAAGGTGGGATTGAGTATGTTGATAAAAGATGCCAAACTGGAACATATTTAAGATGGTTTATTCTAAGCCAAATGTGATAGATCTCACTGGGATAAAATCAAGTTACTAGCAGGGCTCCAGGCCCATGATCCTGTCCCCAGGAGGTCCTGAGAATGTGTGCCCACCATGGTTGAATTGTAGTTTGATCATACACTTTTTAGGAGGAGAATGAAGTTATCATAAATCAATATATGTGGGATTTTCATTGGTTCAGTCTGGGAAGGTGGAACATCTTCAAGAGGGGGTTTGTGGTTTATACGTGGATTCAAAGATTTCCTGTCTGACAATTAGATAGCAAGAGTTAGGCTCTTATCTAAGGAATTTTGAAATCAGTAGAGGAGATATCCTGTTGAGTCAAGGGGGTAAAAAATTCTAAGTTTCTTAACACGTAGATGAAGCCTCATAGGTGGTAGACTTCAGAGAGAATCGATAAGTATCTCAAAATGTGTCCAGAGTCCAGGAGTCTCTAAGAGGCAGCTTTACAAAGTCATAAAATACTTTAGGGAGGCTGAGGAGAGTGGATTGTCTGAGCCTGCGGGTTCGAGACCCGCCTGGGCAAATTGGCGAGACCTTGACTCTACAATAAACCAAAATTAGCCAGGCTTGATAGTGCGCACCTGTAGTCCCAGCTACTTGGAAGGCTGAGGTGGAAGGATCACTGGAGCCCAGCTGGCGAGGCTGCGGTGGCCAGGAGCAGCTACTGCACTCTAGCCTGGGTGACAGAGTGAGACTCCAACTCAAAAAAATAAATAAATAAAATAAAATACTTTAATTTTTCTTCTTTATTTGTTATGTGATGTTATGCCAGAGTCAGGTTGGAAAGTAAACCATGTTATATAGGGGAAGTTAAAAAAAAAAATCTCCCCAGACCCCTTAGTTAAGAATTGGACAAGGTAATGAAAAAAGATCAGAGTTTAGTCCTCAAGTAGCCTCATTATTAAGCTCCCTTTGGGGCTTCTTCTGAAAAGAAATAAATCCCTCTGACTGTTTTATGAAATGTCTTGAATATCTGTATGTGTTTGTCACTGTGTTAAACTCAAATTCTGTCTGCATCCTAATATTTACCAGATAATTAGAGAAGATTGGAAAACTGTAAGTCAGTGCAGAATTTGGACTCTTATGATAAATCAACATTTGGAACATAGGATGATTCTGTAAGTAGGTGAAGTGAATTAAACAGCTGTTTGTAGAATAAAATGAATATAATCATTAAATTAAATTCATCCAGCATGTAGTTATTTTCTCAAACACACTAAAACCTGGTCAGGATGAGCTGATAAGAGGTTAGATTTTTTTTTTTTGGTTCTATATTTTCTGAAATAGCAATGGAGAAGTGGTTGTTTAAAGATAAATTTACAGGATTTCTGTATACCCTGTGGGATTTGCCCACTAGTGTTGCTGTGGCAGAATTTATCTGAGAAAAACAAAACTACCTCTGGGCGCATGTTTTCTTTGACCTTTTTGTGAGTGAAGGATAAAGGGAGTTTGCAATCCTTCTGAATGAGCGTCAGTTCATAAGCAGTGGTTGCTGCCTGTCTCAGAAGATTCCCCAAAGAGGTAGCTAATATGTGGACTGACTCTGGAGAAGTCCCATGAAGTTAAAGGCTTTAGTGCTACTTTCTTTGTCAGGAGAACAACGATCCCCAAACGTCCTCTTGCTGGGATGGTGATCTGATTGATCTAGCAGCCTAGATAAATCCCAGTCGGGTTATGAAATGAGTCTTCATTACTTTAGTTTATTTGCTTCACACACATAAACACAGCCCCTGTTTCACTCTAGTTAGAAGAAAGGAAAGAGGATGCTTATTATAACCTTTTAAACATTTTGATTCCTGTCTCTGCAATAATACTCAGTGATCTGTCACTGAAACAAAGAACTGAGTACCACACGTTCTTACTCATAAGTAGATTCTGAACAATTATCATAATACTACAAGAAAGGGATTAGTAGTAGTGGGAAACTGCTGGGGGGCAGGGGGGGGATACTTCTTCAATAAGAGTACTTGATCTCAAACCAGGTGAAGTGACCAAAATGAGGCCCAAACTTTGCCTGTATAATGACCATTTGTATACCTAACCCTGAATTATACCCCACATCTTTAAAATAAAAATTAAAAAAAGAATGTGTAAAACATACACTCTGGCTCTTCCTTTTGTATCTTTTGGTCCTCATATACAATACATGGTTGTCTTGCAATTTCTATGGCAGATTCTGGAAACGATACTTAATTGAGGGTCATGTGGTGGAGGAACTCGTCTTACTCTTTTTGACTCTTGAATGCAGAAGAAAAATACTAAGGTATATGTCAATTCAATCTCAATTAACTTAGGAAACATTTATTGAGTGGCAACTGTACTCTGCTGTACCTGGAGATACAAAGATGAGTAAGATTTTAACTTCCCTCAAGAATTTTAAAGTTTAGTAAGAAAATCAAGCAAATAGAACAACCATAGCAACAAAGCGAGATAAGAACTATTTAGAAATATCCGTACATATACTGTGAGGATGCACAGACCTACCAAAAAGTAATATCTAATTTAGAAGTTTGAAGATGATTTTTCCTCTATAATCCAGTGAGAGCCACTCAATGATGCAATGTTTTTCCCTGTAAAAAACGTTTCCTGTTACTGGAGGTATGCAAGTAGAGATTAAATGTGAGGGATAAAATTATGGAAAGGGCGTGGTGTCTGGGTTAGTTGTGAAATTGATCTTTCCAAACCCAAATTCCATGGATTCTTTAACCACCAATGTAGGGCTGCAGTGTGTGTAGCAGATCTCTGTATGAGCTCAACAGACTTGTGAAGCTGAACTCCTCACTGCCTGATACCACCTCCCTCCCCTGTGGCAATACAGCTATTGGAAATTCTCACTGAAGAGGGTACTGAGGTCTGGAACACTATTCCTGTTCTTTTTCCTCTTCTTCCACCTCTAAGGAGTCTCAGTGACTCAAATTCCATCACAAACAACCTCATCTAGAATTATATTCCATTGCCATCTTGAAAATGATGTTATAGCTCACATCTTGAAAATAAAAAATAAAAAGTAAACCTTGCTTTAAAACTTAAAAAAAAAAAGAAAGAAAATGGTGTCACTACATGTTAGTATAATAAAATACTCCTGTAAATTGTATTCAGGCTTTTCTCTTTCTCTCTCTCTCTCTTTTTTTTTTATTTCTTTCTATGAGCTCTGTATCTAAAAACATTAAAAAATTTCCATGCTAGTTTCAAAATTCAGACTAAATCACTGGGTGTTTTATTTTTTCAAGTAGCAGAATATTACTGCAAGATACAAGTCAGTTCCTAAAACAGCTGTAACATTTATTGGCAAAGGGGCTCATAGATAGGTTTTTTAAATTAGCTTTCCTGTGATTTATAACAAGGCATAATTTCTCCTCTACATCTGTTTGCTCCTGAGACTCAGAGATTTCAACTCAGGCCAACAAAGGAAAGATACAAATCTAGATTTCGTTCAATAGACTTTTACAATGGACCTTAGATATACAGAATGAGAAGGGACATCAAGAGAGCAGTTTTTGTGAAGGAAACTTTGGTAGGCTTTTGGATGTTTGTATTTATTCCTTCATTAAGCACTGACTGAGAAATCTCTGTGAGCCACTCTCTGTACTAAATCCTGGCCAAATAAAAAAAAAACAAGAAATAATTCCTGGTGCCTAGAAGTTCACAGTCTAGGGTGGCACAGACTTCTCTTCCTACATACTTCTTAGGAATTGAAAAGAAGAAACCTAAGTTGTTGAATTTCATTAAGTTTAGTTAGATGTAAAGCTTTATAACACACGGTGGGAGGAAAAAACTAGAACGATAAAGTCAGACTAGTATTTCTCAAGAAATAGCAATTTATGATCATAGAAGGAATGTTATGTCTTATGTGAAAGTAAGGATTCCTTATGTAGAATCGCTTTATGCAAGAGATATCAGAGCAGAATATTTAGTTGCTTTTAAAAACTCCATGGTAGAAATAACAATTTTCTAGGAAGGAAGTTTCCCACCATTTCACACCCTCCCTTCATCTATGGGATCAAAGCTCATGCTTTATCTTCCTTCCCTCCAATTCCCACTGCTGGACATCATGGACTAGAGCCAGTCTTCTTGTTGAGAAACAGAAACTGGGCAGGGGAGTTAGCATTGATATTCTACAACTAAGAATGAAAAATTGTGTAACATATGACACATGAGAACTTGCTCATTTTTGCAGAAATACTTAACGGAGATGGTGAAACAGAGGATAAAAAGGGACATGTAAATCAAAGGATAATAGGTAGGTTTGTGTGGAGTAGCCTCCTCGAATAAACAGGATATCTCAACTTGGCGTGGTCGTAGAAATCTAAGTGGCTAAATTTGTGACATGATGCCTGATTTCCTCCTGTACCACTTGAAGTCGTTCTCCAAAGTGCTACTTGAATCATTATTAGTATCTAGCATTACTTTAATTCAGAGAAAGGTAGCAGTAAGAAATATCCTACTAGGCTGGCAAAATCATCTATTCTCAGCCAGACTAAACTGAAAGAAGTATAAAATAACTCCTCAAACTACTGCCTTCCCTGAGAATATCTAGAGAAATGCTCCATAGATAAAAGGAAGAAATAAAAGAGCCCATCATGTGGGTTACTATTGTACCCAAAGTATTAAATGCTATCCAACAAGTAAGAAAAAGAGCCATGGGAAAACAGAGGGTTCGCTTAATTTTTCAAGACTCAACGCAGACATCACTTCCACTGGGAAGTCTCTGAACCCACAAAAATATTCATCCTCCTCTAAACTCTTACTGTACATCACATGTCCTTTTTATTTATGTGACTGTTCTTGTGAGTTTACTTACCTGTTTCCTATTCATTTGTGTATCATCTGCGGCCAGGACATAGAGAGTCTGTGATCAATACATGTTTGTTTAATGAACAGATTATAGAAGTGGAAGGAGATATTGGGAGTGAGGATAATGGATACTGGAAGTAGTAGAAAAGTTAGGAAATTTTTTAAAAAGTATCCAGGTGACATTGACAATGGGCTGGAGACAAGGGATATAACATAAGTGGGCCAGAGAATAAATTTTAATCCATAAAACTTACCAGTCGGTCCTTGCATGAGAGAAAATGACCTCGAAGGCTCTGAGAGCACCCTGGGGTTGTAAGCTAGAGGATGAGGAGGAGGCTGACCATGAACACACAACACTACAAAATTGTTTGTTGGGTCAATTATGCTCCAATTTGGTCTTGTTGTGTTTAGCGTATTATTTGAATATCCAGTTGAATATGTCCCAACTGCATATTTGGGACCGGAATTTTGAGGGCATTCATGGCAAGTGATGAAAATCTGGTAGTGGGATTGACAGTAGTTGATATCTGCCTGGGGAAGGCGGGGGGCACACCTCATCGATAAGAGTAACTGCGTGGTGAATATTCGTATACCTAGCCTTGAATTGTAACCCACAATTTAAAATAAAAATTAAAACAGGTAAAAAAAAAGAAAGAAAATAATACAGGAGGATAACCTCTTAGGATATAGTATTTAAAGACTTTAGAACATATGAATTTGTTAAATAATAAAATGTATCTCAAGAAAAAATTGGGTCAATAATATAACTTTGGGCAATATTTGAATTTGAGGGTTTCAAAGAAAAGGAAGAAACCGACAAAGGATCAGAGTCCCAGGAAGAACTAAAGTTTGTCGTGATCAAAGGCACCAACAGAAAGACTTCCTTAAGCAGGTAAGAAGTTTCCTAGCAATCAGATAAAACGTGTACAAGTGGGGGTAGTGGGTACACTTAAAGCCCAGACCAAAACTATTTGTAACCATCAAAGCTATTAAAATACAAATTAAGAAGTGTCCCAGCAGCCACTAACTGCAGAATACAGGTTAAATGTCAGAGAGACTCAGTCTTCCCTCTCTTTTGCACTTACTGGGAGAAAATTTACTTTAACTCTAAGCAAAAGATAAAGACTAAAATCTCAAGGAATAATGTGTGCCTTTTCTAATAATGGTGATGAGAATTGAGGTTGTGCTAATTAACTAATTCATCTTTGTTACATTTCCAGCAGGTTCAGTTCAAGACCCATGGCATGTTGGAAAAATTATTGGCTTTGGAGCCAGACTTGTCAGGGTTTTAAATATGTCCCAGTACTAATTATTATAGGATATTAAGACATTTCCTTAATCTTTTTGAATCTTGGTTTACTCACAGGTAAAACGAGGATAACAATATATCCATTGCAGAATGGTTGTGAAGATTAAGATAATATGCACTAAATATAGCAAATGTTATTATTTGCTGTTGTCTGTTCTTTTGCTTCCTTTAGTCCTGAAGTCATCTAGCCTTCATGGAAAGCTTCTGAAAATGCTTTCATGTTAATTTTCATGAATATAGAAAACCACAAAGAACACTAATCAGGACTTCATGGTTACTAATGGAAAGATACTGGCAAAGTTTACAGAACTGAAAGGTAGATCTAGGAACCAGAGACTTACAGAGTTGGTTCTGCCCATTTTCCAGTTTCCATGGGAAGAATAAGTATTTATTAGGAGCCACTTGAACCCTAGATCAGAAGGACTAGAGCTAGAAAATGAATACTTTTAAAACGCTTCTCCTAATCTTTTTTTTCCCCCCTTATCTGTGCTTGGCTTCATACTCTTCTATTATAAGTGCATTTACTCTGCAAACATGCAAGGGGATAAAGTTGCTAGCAGCCAAGTTAGTCGCCTTTCAACTCTGGTACGGAGGGAAGGAGTCAGCACCAGAAAAAATAAAATAAAATTCTGGTAAAGAACTCAACTGACCTGGCTCCTTCTGTGCCTAATTCTGTAGTAAAGCTAGTGGTTAAGGCTCTAGGGTACCAGGACTTTCCCAGTTTGGACTGTAAACCCAGTTCTGTGGACACTGAAGTGAGTTTTGTTCCCGTAGGTCAGACAGATGCTGAACAGACAAAATGAGAGCCACAATAGTTATCATTTTGTTCTTTCTAATCCTTATACTTATTTCTTTCTTCTCTTAGCACATTAGCTAAGACCTCCGAAGTAATGTTGAATGGGAGCAACGATAATGGTATCTTTATCTTCTTTTTGACTTTAATGGGAATGCTTTTAATACTTGCAGTAAGATCTTTTTTTTTTTAAATTTGTATTTTTTGTTGAGTTGGAGTCTCACTCTGTCACCCAGACTGGCCTGGCCACCGCAGCCTCGACCTGCTGGGCTCCGGCGATCCTTCCGCCTCAGCCTTCAAAGTAGCTGGAACTACAGGCGCGTGCTACCACGCTTGGCTAATTTTTTGATTTATTGAAGAGACGAGGTCTCGCCAAGTTGCCCAGGTGGGTCTCAGACCCACAGGCTTGGGCAATCCACTCACCTCAGCCTCCCAAAGCCCTGGGATTACAGGCTGAGCCACTGAGCCTGACCAGTAAGATCTCAATAGATAGCAATTAGTGATTTTTTTTCCTGTTCTTAGTATGCCAGTATGCTTTTAGTATGCCAAGAGTTTTAGTTTTATTTTTATGTTTAATCATGAAAGGGTGCCATTGAATGGTTTGTGGCAAATATATTTTCCCTAAAACGTAAAGACGGTTATTGATTTTTCTCACTTGACAGAGTTTTTAAAATGTTGAATCAGTAAGGATTGTTGGGATAAGTCTTCTTGTTCATGATGTATTGTTCTGCTGCCACATGCTAAATTTTATTTATTAAAAGAATGTAATTTTTTATTCTATGTCTGTAAGTAAGATTAACCAATGGTCCTCTTTTCTTGGGCTATCACTGACTAATTTTGGAATCAGTGTTTGTCCAGTCTTATAATATGAGCTGGGCAACTTTCTCTCTTTTGACAACTTTTGGAACACCTTGCATGAAATATGAATCTTTTATTCCTTGTCAGTTTGATAGAACTATGTGTAAGTAATCTGGGCCACTTTTTTTCTTTTTCTTTTTAAAATTTTTATTATAAATATGTGGGGTACATTTCAGGGTTAGGTATATAAACATTGATCATGCAGGGACCCTTGTTGATGAGGTATGCCTCTCCTTCCCCTTGCAGTTTCTCTCAACTGCCAATCCCACCCTCGTACATTTTCTTAAGGGAGAGAACATCTAAATTTCAGTTACATTTTTAATGGTTATTTGGTTTATTCAGATTTTTAAACTTTATAAGCTGATTTTAGTAATTAATTTTTATAGAAAATGATCTTTTGAGATGTTTTTCATATTTATTCACTTAAACTTGTTTACAGCATTTTAAAGAAATTTAAAAACTTCTACTTTGCCTGTAGTTACTTTCCATTTCCCCATTCTTACTAATGCTTATTTGTGCCTTATTATTTTTTCTTGACAGATTTTACCAGAGATTTGTATATTTCCTTTTTGGCTTTCATCCTTGTTATATTTTTCTCTTTATTTTCTCTATTCTCTATTTATATGTTACTATTTCTCCCCCTTATTCGATAGAAAACCTAGTTTATTTATTTTTAATCTTTCTTGCTTTCTAATAAATATCTTTAAGACTTTAAGTACCACTTTAGCTGTATCTTGTAGTGTTTGATATGTGGTCATTTTGTTGTCATTCTGTTCTAAATCTTTTGTAGCTTTATATTTTGATTCCCTGAATAAATCTATATAGCAGGACATTTTCTAGTTTGTAAAAGTATTGGATTTGGAGAGAGGCTATTTTTTTTGAGTTTTACTTCTTCTTATATTATACTGTGATCAGTAAATTCTGTTTGCATGATACCAATTCTTTGTGATTTGTTGAAATTTCCTTTGAAATTTAGTACATGGTCAATGTTTGTAAATGTTTCTTGATTGCTTGAAAAGAATGTGTATTCACTGTTGAGAGCAGACTTCTATATTAGGCCATGCTTATTAATTATATATATATATAAAATTAATAAGCGTGAGATATATATATGTATATATATACCTCATACTTATATTTTGCTTGCTGGATTCTCCAACTTTGGTTTTTATGCTGCATTATCTTTAGTTAAGTACAGAGATCTTTCTAACATGTCACCTACAGACCACTTCACCCACTGCTTTGTTTCGCTGCCAGTCTCTTTTCTTTCTCTTTAGCAATGGGGAAGCAGATATCTTTTCTTCAGCGAAGAGAAAGCCATGGTTTGTTGACTTTACCTATTACAAAAATGTTGGCGAACCTGAGTGGAAAATCTGTTGCGACTGGCATCTTTTACATGAACCACATCGGGTTCACACTTCCAGTCACCATACACAGGTTATCAGTGTCGAACCCGATAAGATCAGTTATCTTGCCAGTCTCCAAATCAGTCTGAATGGTGTCATTCACCTTGATGAGGGGATCAGGGTAACCAATAGTGTCACCAGGTAGCGAATGGTGCCATTGTGAGTCATCAGATGACAGATTCCTTTTGTGCCCACAAAGATTTTACTCACTTTGCACAACTTGTACTTAGCCACCTCAGGTGTAACAATGGTGAACAGCAAAGTGACGCTTGGCATCATAGATCAGGTGGAAACTCTCTCAGGTCTTGTCAATGCTGATGACACCATAAAGCCAGTAGGACAGACTATAACAGTTCGTACCTTGCCATTGAACTTTTTTTTTTGGAGTCTCACTCCGTGGCCCAGGCTGGAGTGCAGTGGCACGCTCATGGCCACCCCAGCATCCACCTGCTGGGATCAGGTAATCCTTTCACCTCAGCCTTCCAAGTAGCCAGAATCACAGGCACGCGCTACCGTGCCCAGTTCGTTTTTTGATTTATTGTAGAGACGAGGTCTCGCCAAGTTGCCCGGGGCTGATCTCGAACCCGCACGCAGGCTCAGGCCATCCACTTGCTTCAGCCTCCCAAAGTGCTGGGATGACAGTCTGAGCCACTGAGCCCAGCCACCATTGATCTTAATAAACCTCTGCATGCAGATCTTCTTCATCTCTGGTCAGAGCATACTTAAGTCTGGTTCTTAGGAAAATGATGAGAGGGAGATGCTGTCTCAGCTTCTTGGGACCAGTGGATGGAGGCACTAACACACTAGTCAATCTATCCAGCATCCAATGCTTTGAAGTTGCTACCTGCTTCAGATGCTGCTTGGGGCCACAAGAAGCATCTTTCAGTGCTGGGTGCTGAAAGAGTTATTTTTCAACTTTAAAGAGATCATTGAGGCTGAGTATGGTGGCCCATGCCTATAATCCCAGCACTTTGGGAAGTCAAAGCAGTTGGATTGCTTGAGCCTAGGAGTTTGAGACCAGACCAGGCAACATAACAAGAACCCATCTCTGCAAAGAAATAATAAAAAAAAATTAGCTAGACGTGGTAGCAATCTCCCAGCTACTCCAGAGGTTGAGGCTGAAGGATCACCTAAGCCCAGAAGGTCAGGGCTGCTGTGATTGTGCTACTGCACTCCAACTTGAGCAAAAAAGTGAGACCCCCAACTCAAAATAAACAGATACTTGAATTTTTTTAAATTTTAAAAACATGAAGCTGTCTTATTTTGGTTTTCTTATTTTTTGTTTTTTTGGAGTTGGAGTCTCACTCCGTCGACCAGGCTGGAGTGCAGTGGCACGCTCATTGCCACCCCATCATTGACCTGCTGGGCTCTGGCGATCCTTCCCTGTCCGCCTTCCAAGTAGCAGGAACTACAGGCCTGTGCCACCACGCCCAGCTAATTTTTGATTAATTGTGGAGACGCGGTCTCGCCAAGTTGTCCGGGCTGATCTCGAACCTGTGGGCTCAGGCAATCCACTCACCTCGGCCTCCCAAAGTGCTGGGATGACAGGTTGAGCCAACGAGTCCAGTCAAAGCTGTCTTACTTTTGTTTTGGGGGGTTTTTTGTTTGTTTGTTTGTTTGTTTGTTTAACATTTTCATCTACTTAATTTCAACTTTTTGATGTCATTGTGTTTTGGGGTGTTTTTGCTTTTAAGATATATATGGGGAATAATTTCTTTTAAAATATTCATTTAACACCCTGAAATGTATTGTCTAGTGATAAACTTGGCCTTCTGTCATCTTTTGTATTCTACTGCAATTCTTATTTGTCTTTTGCTTTGTCTTTTCTAATTTAGTTTGTTGAATTTTTAAAATATTATTTGCTTTATTTTCCCTTTTCTAGAGGTTTGGAAGCTATATGTTTCATTTTGATTTTTATTAGTGGCAACTCAAAATATTTTCTAGCAGTGTCCAAAGTTTATTATTTTTCTCCTCAACAAGATGAATTCCTGAGTTTGCTTTTACTTCTCTTTGGGAAAGTTCTCCAAAATTTCTATGTTATTGAATTTTGAAAGCTATGTGCCAACTTGCTATTATACCTGTGAACATTGTTATTGTTATTTATTTAGTCATAGATTATACAGATTTTATTGCACCTTTTTATCTTGATGCCATTACATACTTCTGAGTTTATTTTTCTCATTGAGTATACCCTTCCGTAGTTCTTTCATTGAGGTTTGTAGAAGGCAAACTTTCTGATCCTTCAGAGTCTTCAAATATCTTTATTTATTTCTCATTCTTTAATAATCATTTAAATGGGTAGTGAATTGAAGTCCTGAGTTAATTTTTCTCACCATTTTGAAGATATATTTATGGTCTTTTGACATCTAATGCTCCTGATAAAAAAGCCAATACTAATACGGTTTATCTTCTTTGTAGGAATCTGTTTTTATTCTCTAGTTGTTTTTAGAATCCTCTATTTTTGTTCCTAAGGTTTCGTCATATGGATCTAATGTATAAGATTTAAAATTTGTCCTTCTTGGTAGTCCAAGTCATTTTCAATAGTTAAGACATGTTCTTCAATAGTGGGAAATTAACAGTCTTCTTTACATGTCACCCATCTGCCATCATTCTCTCTATTTTCTCCTATTGAAAATCTTATGTGTTGTATTTGGAACATTTGGTCTTATTCACTTACATTTCTCAGTGTCCCATCTCCCATTCTTTACCAAAAGAATGGGAGATTGCCTCAAGTTTATGGGAGATTGCCTCAAGTTAACCCATCAATCTGTGAATTTGCTGTTAACTTTTTAATGAACATATATTCTTTTATTGAGGTGTAAACTTATGTTAAAATATTATTCATCTCTAAGGTTTTTAATTGATTCCTTAAAAATAGTTAACCACTCATTTTTATTTCATTGGCACTTTGGGATTTTTTAGCCTTGTTTTGGGTTCCTATTCATTAATTCAGAGAATGTTAAAAATACTTATTTTATAGTGTGATTTAGAGTTCTCTATTATGTTGGTTTCTTTGAGTTTAAATGCTTCTATGTTCTGAGTTCATGGTTTGCTTTTTTCTTGTGCTACTTTTTCTCAGGTGCTTTGCAGTTTTGTTTTGTTTTGTTTTGTTTTTGAGTTGGAGTTTCACTCTGTCGCCCAGACTGGAGTGCGGTGGCTGCTCCCGGCCACTGCAGCCTCGACCTGCTGGGCTCCGGTGATCCTTCCGCCTCAGCCTTCCAAGTAGCTGGAACTACAGGCGCGCACTACCACGCCCGGCTAATTTTTTGATTTATTGTAGAGATGAGGTCTTACCAAGTTGCCCAGGCAGGTCTCGAACCCTACCACACTCTTTAAACTGTGGCATTAGCACTTGTTTCAAGCTGGATCAGGGTAAGCTTGCCTTTATCAGTTTCAGAATTTCTTCAGGTATTTTTGTATGCTTCTTCCAGCTAAACTTTAGGATAATTTTGTCATTAGAAAGTTCTGGTGTTTTGATTTGGATTAAGTAACATTTAAACAGAAATGAACTTTCAAACTAGGAACAAGAAGTATATAACCCTTCAATTAAATCTTCTATTGTGGCCTTTATTACAATGTGATGGTTTTGTACAGATAGGAACGCCATGGGATTTATTTCTTGGAATTTTGCTTGTTACTGTTCTGGTTGTAAATTTATTTTCCAAATTATTTATTATTTTATGTATTTTTATTCAACCAAATATATTAGCACATTCCTTTCTAATAGATTTACAGTTCAGTATTGTGAATCGTTCTAGTTGTCTACTAATCTCTTCTGCAGATAATATGCTTCTGTTTTCATTAGTTAATTATAACAAAACAATGTTAAGTATTATTAAATAGCAGGTATCCTTTAGCTGCTTCCAAATGTAATGGAATTGCTTTTAGTGTTTTGGACTTTTGTTTTGATGTTTTACTTAACCATATTAAGAAAATATATCAGTTATGACAAAATCCATAAATGACAGAAGTCCAACTAAAAGTGGCTTTAAAATGAGAAAATGCTTTCATTTTCTCTCATGTAGTATCTCGAGAAGCCAAGTCCCGGAATTAATTTGGTGACTTGACTCTGTCCTCAAGTACCCAGTGCCTTCTATCTTTCTGTTCTGTCATCCTCAGCATGCTGGTAGTGCCACTTCTTATAATGGCCAGGTGGGTCTTGTAGCAGATATCAAATACAGACTCAAGCACATCTAGTAAGAAGAATAGGTAGGTATCCTTCCAGGTATCATTTTGTTAATTTCTGAGAAAAAAATCTTTCCCTAAGTCTCTCCAGCATATTTTTATTTCCATCCCACTGGCCAGGAGGATATTGTTATATGTCTGCATACAAACTCATTCAGTTCAAAGGAAAAATGACCACTGTGATAGATACAAACTGCTGGTGATACGCTTTAAAGTTAGGGAAAGTAGTCACATTCTCTGAACACATGGAAGGGTAAGGAACTGAACAAAATTAGGATTGTGCCTGTTAGAAAGGAGGGGATTGGGTTAGATAACTGTTGGATAAGCCATAGTATCTGTCATAGGAAATTTCTGCCTTTATTTTTTCTTCAGAGTTTATCAGTGGTCATCATTGTTATTTTTCCAAATGTCTGCTGCCAATAATCAGGCTGATTGTATCATTTTCTTCCCATGACTTTTGATAGGGGAAAGTTTATTGATCAATTTTTTTCAAAAATCTCTCTTTGAATATAGGGCTCCAGTCCCTTCTTGCTTGTAGTGTTTCTGCTGATAGGTCTGCTGCTATTTTGATTGGTTTCCTGGTAGGTAGTCTGACCTTTCTCTCTTGCTGCCTTTAGTATTTTTTCTTTTGTGCCTACTTTGTGTAGGTGAAGAAGCTGAACTGGATTAAAAAAATGTGATACATATGCACAATGGAATATTATGCAGCCATAAAGAAGGACAAACGTGGACTTCACAGCAACTTCGATAGATTTGGAATCGATCATACTCAGTGGTCTATCACAGAAACAAAGGATAGAGTATCTTATGTTCTCACTCATAAGCGGAACTTGAACAATTATAATACTATAAGAAAGCGATCAACAGTAATGGGAAACTGTCAGAGGGAGTGGGACTGGCAGTTGAGGGAAACTGCTAGGGGAGGGAGGGGCATACCTCATCAACAAGGGTACCTGCATAATCAATGTTTGTATACTTAACCCTGAATTGTATCCCACATCTTTATGTATAAAAAAAAAATCTATCTTTGAGCTATCTTTTAATTTCTTGAATAAATCTCATTGGTAATTAAAGATAGTTTTAAATAGTTATTTCTGGATTATATTTGTAAATATTTTAGTTAGCATTTAAGACAAATATTAATACTTTTTAAATAAATATAAATATATAAAATAATTATTTTAAATAATGGTGTTAAAACTGTGTGTGTGTGTGCACATTGTCAGGTTTTAGAATCAGAGCTACATAGCCTTTTTAAGGAGGATTAGACATATTTCTATTTTTCTTCCTGTGTTGGTTGAGTTTAAAAGCTTTGGAATTATCACTTTCTTGAAGGTTTAGAATAACTCAACCATGAATAATCTGAGCTTAGTCGTTTTTTGGATGAGTAGGTTTTTGACAACTTTCTCAATTTTTTCCATGGTTATTGGTCTACCTAGTTTTCTGTGGCTGCAATAATGTGTGTTTTTCTAAAAAATAATTTATTTTACTCAAGCGTTAAAATTTTCAAGCAAGAAGGTAACATTTCAAGCAAGAAAGTTGCAAAGTATTCCTTTTCAGTTATTTTCTCTTTACTTATGGTTTTTTACCTTTCCATGACCTTAATTTCTATATGTGGCCTTTTTCATTTCTTGATTTTCTAGTGTTTTTTATCTTTTGCAGTCCGTTTATTAATTTTTTTCTGTTTTATAATATTTATTTTTGTATTTAGCAATTCTTTCTGTTTGTACTTTGGGATAAATTTATCTTTAAAAAATTCTTATTGAAAGCTTGCTTAGCTGGGCTCGGTGGCTCAGCCTGTAATCCCGCGCCTTTGGGAGGCTGAGGTGAGTGGTTTGCCTGAGCCCGCGGGTTCGAGACCCGCCTGGGCAGCGAGACCTCATCTCTACAATAAATCAAAAGATCAGCCGGGCGTGGTAGCGCGCGCCTGCAGTTCCAGCTACTCGGAAGGCTGAGGTGGAAGGATCGCCGGAGCCCAGCAGGTCGAGGCTGCGGTGGCCGGGAGCGGCCACTGCACTCCAGTCTGAGCGACAGAGTGAGACTCCAACTCAAAAAAAAAAAAAAAAAAAAGAAAGCTTGCTTAATTAATTCAGATATTTGTTATCCAGCGATCTAAGTAGTATGAAACTAAGTTTATGGGAGGCCATTGTTTTGGACTAGTTTTCTACACTAGGCTCCGGCAGACCAGATTAAACTAGAATGGAGTCATTTGTGCCAAGTGCTGAGAAATCAAACTGAACTTTGAAACAGGCCCGTTTTCTTACAAAACAGGAGTTTCCAGTCAACCTGAGTCAACATAATAAGAAAATCCCCTCTCTTTTAACCCTATAAGGAAAGTACTTTTGAAACAACCAATCTACTTTTTGTTCTCTGTTTCTGTTTTCTTCAGCCCTTTTCTTCCAATAAAGCCAAACTCCTCTACTCAGCTCATGGAAACACTTATTCTGTTTTATATAATGGGGTGTTGCCTGATTCCAGAATTGAAAATAAAAGCCATTTGAGATCTTTAAATTAAATTTTTTGTAATTTTGTCTTCTGACAGTAGTGAAAGGCAAACCCTATTCTGAGCCTCTTTAACCTTCACCCATGAGTTTTGATGTACCAAAATTTCATTGTCACTATTTTATAAATTTTTCTTCAGTTATGGTTTTGATTTTCTCTCTGATCCTAGAGTTAATGGCTCAGTTTAAAATTTTCAGGGTTTTTTGTTTGTTTGTTTCTATTTTTGTTATTAATTGATAGTTTATTTCATTGCCATAAAATAGTATACTGTTCTTTTTCTACTATTAGCAATTTATTTTCTTTTTTGCTTACTAAATATTCAGATGCTATGCATATTTTACAGGTGTTTAGAAAGACTATCTTTTTTCTTTTATGGGCATATACTTCAATATACATTAATTTTTTAGTTTAGCCATTTTAGTTAAACATTGCATAAGTAGGTATTTCCTTAATTTTTGTTAACTGAGTTTTTGTGGGCTCAGAAAAAAATGAATTTGCGTCTTTTGTTACACATATGTTTCTGCCAAAATGTCCTTGTATTTTCTGTAATTTTTAGCTCACATATTTTTTCAGTGTGAAAACATACTTTTTTTTCTTTCTTGTTGTTGGGTTCTATACCTTGGGCAAAACATTGTTCTATGGTTATTATTAAGGCAGAATGACCCCCTCAGAGATGCACTATCCCTAATCCCTGGGACCTGTGAATAGGTTATGTTACATGACAAAAGGACACTTCCAGATATAATTAAGATTAGGGAGTTTAAGACAAGGAGAGTATTTTGGATTGTCCAGATATGCCCAATCTAATTACTTGTACCCTAAAAAGCAGAAAATTTCCTCCAGCTGGAGGCTGACAAGTTGCGACAGAAGTTAGAGTGAATCAAAGCACAAAATGCATTAAATGTGCTGTCGTTGAAGATAAAAGAAGCTGAGAATCATATCAATGACAGCCTTAGTTTTACAAGCACAGGGAACAGAATTCTGCCAACGACCTGAATGAGCCCAGACGCAGATTCTTCCTCTGAGTCTCAGAATAAGAGTTTAACTGGGTGACACCTTGACTTTGGTTGTCTGACACCTGAAGCAGAGGATTCAGTCATGCAGTGCAGGATTTTTGATCAATAGAAACTGAGATAATAAATTTATGTTACTTTAAGCAACTCAAGAAAGTCTGTGGTGATTTATAATGCAGACATAAGACACACATATAATTATCGTCTTTCTAATTTCTTTAGTTCATTGATTTTTTTAAAAACATTTTATTCACAGCAATTAACTTAAGCCTCTCTTCAATGTGGTATTTTAGCTACATCTCCTACATTCTTTCACATATATATAATTTACTTATTAGTTATCCAGTGGATGTTTTGATTCTTAATTTGCTTTCTTGGCCCTGTTCTTAGCCTAGAAAACCAAAATTTTGCTCAAAATTTGCCATTTAAAAAAATGCTTTAAGAGTTGAGCTAGAAGTAATCTCCCTATTTATCTCATTAAGTTGTTTTGTAGACTGACTTGTCTCAGAACTCTTCTATATTCAATTCATTGTTTTAGTAAGTTCTTCCATATCAGGAGGCATTCCAACACAACTGAAATCAAATTGAGCATCTTGGGTTTGTTTTGTTTTTTTTTTCTTTCCACATATCATAAACCATTTTCCATACCAAGGAAACCAACCCTTATCTCTAGGAAATTGAGAATTCTTTCTTTCTTTGATCAACAGTTACATAATCTAATGTCAATCACTTTGCCATTAGATAGTTGTCAAGAAGCTTGGAGCTGTGTTCAGGGCTTACGTGCAGCATCCCAGTGTCCTGTAACATTAAACTTCAAAGTTTGTGATCATTTGTTATGGCACCAATAGACAATGAATACTTGAAAAAAGATAATTGGAAAAAGCTTATTCTTTATTTAAAGTGGAGCATCTATGACATGAAATAGTGGTCATATCAGACACAGGGAGTGTCATGTGCAGAAAAAGCAGGTTGAGATAGAATAGGAAACAAACAAAAGCATATATGTAAAAATTCAAATGTAGACATTCACTTGCAAAATCTCACTGTCCCTAAAAAAAAATAAAAATAAAAAGCAGGGGTACTAGCAGCCTCTACAAGCTTACAAGCACAGAATCCTGCCAACAACCCGAGTGGCCCTGCTTTCGTCTGTACTTGGCTTTCTTGCCTTTGTCACTGTGTGTCCTTCCTTTCTGTCTCTTACTTATAAGGACACTTTCATTGAATTCAAGGATTACCCAAATCCAGTAAAATTTCATTGTGAGGCCAGGCTTGGTGGCTAAGCCCGTAATCCCAGCACTTTGGGAGACCGAGGCTAGTGGATTGCCTGAGCCCACAGGTTCGAGACCTACCCAGGCAATTCAGCGAGACCTTGTCTCTACAATAAATCAAAAATTAGCTGGGCATGGTAGTGCACGCCTGTAGTTCTGGCTACTTGGAAGGCGGAGGGATTGCCAGAGCCCAGCAGGGCGAAGCTGCAGTGGCTGGGAACATGCCACTGCACTCCATTCTGGGCAACAGAGTGAGACTCCAACTCAAAAAAAAAAATTCATTTTGATCCTTACCTTAATGACTTCTGCAAAACACTCTTTCCAAATAAGATCTCATTCTAAGGTTCCAGGTGGATGTGAATTGTAGGGGGACACTATTCAACCCACTAAAAGGAAATACTCAAATAAATGATGGTCACTTATCATATAGATTGAATTTTTTTTTAGCATGACTGCTTTTTGGCTTCAGGTCTCATAGGCAGAAATCAAATTGTTGTTTGACACCGAGCACTTCTCTGAGATTGTGGAGGACCTCTACTCCCACACTCATTCATGTTGTCAACAGAATTGGGTTACATATGGTTGCAGGACTGAAGCCACTATTTCCTTGCTGGCTATCTCATGATTCTGTCCAACTCCCTTTCCCTAACAACAGCTTCACTGATACCCTCCACTTAGTAGATCAGTACCGAGTTCTTGGAGTTCTGGAGGGAAAAAATAGTAGAATGTCACTGAAGGGACTTCCCCTACCAAAGAGTGACTTGGCAGATCTAAAAGTGCTAAGTCTCTTTGTTTGTGTCTGATTCAAGAGAAAGGGGAAGCATGTCAGGGAAAACGATCCTCAATTATGTCAGAAAAGATATAATGGCTTCACACAATATGGAGCAAAAAAATACATAAATAAGTAAAACCTCTGGAGGTACAAGTGGAAGTATAAGCAATCTTTAATATTTGATTTGAAGTCCACATTCTCCTGGAATAGATAGGATTACAGGCAGCCCCTAGAAGCTAAGAACAGTTGTAGAGGCTGTCTATAATTCTTTTCTCCTGGTCTCCTTTTTCCATCTTCAAAGATAGTCATGGCAAACAGTCTTTCTCACACCCCAAATATTGCTTGTGGCTTCCTCTTCTGTCTCATCTATTCAAGTCCTTTCCCCCACGTCTCTGCCTTCAGTCTCTCTTGTGTATATCTCTGACTCCAGCCAGAACAAGTTTTCTACTTCTTTTTTTTTTTTGAGTTGGAGTCTCACCCTGTCGCCCAGACTGGAGTGCAGTGGCCGCTCCTGGCCACCGCAGCCTCGACCTGCTGGGCTCCGGCACCCTTCCGTCTCAGCCTTCCAAGTAGCTGGAACTACAGGCGCGCACTACCACTCCCAGCTAATTTTTTGATTTATTGTAGAGATGAAGTCTCACCAAGTTGCCCGGGTGGGTCTCAGACCCGCAGGTTCAGGCAATCCACTCACCTCGGCCTCCCAAAGCGCTGGAATTACAGGGTGAGCTACCAAGCCCCGTCAAGTTTTCTACTTTTAAGGGCTAATGTAACTAGGTTGGAGCCACTCAATTAATCTAAGAGAATCAATTTTAAGGTACCTAAGTTTTAATATACCTGCAAAATCCTTTTTCGCCATGTAATGCAACATAATCACAGGTTACAGGGATTTGGATGTGGTTATCTTTGGGGGGAGAAGAGTATTATCAGCCACTGCAATAATTAAAATATTTATGATGTTTTTTTGGTCACCATTCTTATTTCTAAATTTCCAACTTGCGACTAGGGTTTTTGCCTCTAGAATTCCCTCACCGCCTTCCACTAAAATCACTTTAAAAACATGGATAATATGTTTGCTTTCCATTTTATTATTTTGCTCTTCCCTTTTCACCAGTAGGTTCTTATTTAATATTTGTGACTGAGAGCCTAAAGAATAATATTAGTGACCTTCACTCACTTCCCCTGGTGCTTTGAAGATTAATGATCCATACAAATTCTAAATTAAATTTTTAATTAAAGTACATATGCGAATTAATGAGATTGGGGATCAGATTCCCAATTTAGCTAATTTACTAGATTTTTTTTTCAAAAGTAGAAGATCAGTCATTTTTTCTCTGAGAAAAAATGTACACTACAAAAATTTGGTATAGTCTTTTTTCTGTGCATTGAGCAATGTGAATAAAAATAATTTTAAATTATTGAAAGAATCACCGTCACTTTATTTGTCTAAAGATATGAAATAGAAGAAGGTATTAAAACACGTACAATATAAGTTTGTTCTTGTCTTTGCTTACTTTCAAAGGCTCTATTCTCTATTTCTGTGGGAGCACCACTCACAGGAGAATATCAGAATTAATCTTGTTCACCTTCAATTGGAGAAGGACAGACATTTGTTCAGCATGTGAGGTCTTACTTTAATCTTGGATTTGATTATGCCTACTTCCAAAACTTGTGTAAAGTAAGGATGTACCATAAACCCATTATGACACAAAAACACTGAAAAAATTAAAATAGGATACAGGTCAAACACGGTGGCTTATGCCTGTAATCCCGGCACCTTGGGAGGCAGAGGCTAGAAGATTGCCTGAGCCCATGGGTTCGAGACTGGGCAACATGATGTGACCTCGTCTCTATAATAAAACAAAAAATTAACCAGGCGTGGTGGCACATGCCTGTGGTTCCAGCTATGTGGAAAGCTGAGGCGGAAGATCACCGGAGCCTAGCAGGTTGAGGCTGCGGTGGCTGTGAGTGTGATACTACACTCCAGCCTGGGTGACAGAGTGAGACTCTGACTCAGACAATGAGTAAATAAGTAAATAAATAAATAAGTAAAATTGGATGCACATACAGCTGGTTTATGTTGCATTTTTGAAACCACATTTTCCATGTAAATTTATTTTATTTGCAGGATAGATTTGAAAAAAAAAATACGTACACAACTAGGAACTGGAAGATTGCTGTGATTTAAATCTAGTTTTTGCCTTTCTCCCAAAGTATTAAATAAAATTGACCACATGTATAGAAATTGAGGAATTGGCTCAGTTTTATGTTACATGTCTGGTTGTTAGGGAGTAACGTCATTTCCTGTGCCTCATATTACCAGAAGGAAGGATTTCAGTTGGAATAAAACTTTGGCTCTCCCCAGGGGAAGGAGAGTGACTTCACTGATTGGTGAGATTGGGAGAATAAACGAATTTAGAGTCTTCTAGGTGCTCTTTTTCTTCCACTTTTCTCTCTAGAGCCAATTTCACTGCTTCTCCATGCAGTAACTCTCAGGGAAAGGGCGGGAAGGACAGTAGCTTTCCATCTGTGAAAGCAACCAAACAGATGGACCATTGTATTTCAAAGGGGAATAATTAATAAGTGTATTTGGCTTTAAACACATTCTCCAATCAGCTTTCTTAATAATGTAACTGACATTTTGACATCCACCATATTCCATTATCAAGTTCTTTTTTTCCATTTTTTTCTAATAAGAAAGGAAATATTGAGTCTGATTTTGAGTTTGTGTAAATATAGGTGTCAGATAGTAAATAGGTCAGAATAACTCAGGAACTGAAGTGGTTCTGAGATTGCACAACATCCAGGAATTATCAGAAATTGTCAGGGAGGATTTTAGACATTGAAAGGTATGGAAATAAGAATTTGAAGCAAATTTTAATCAGAACTTGGTCAAATTCCTTGAACTTTGAGACTTTAGTTTGCTTGTCTACGAAGTAGAAACAACAGTACTAACTTCAAAAGTTTATGTATTTCACATATATTATACATGTATGATATATAATATATTTACCATATGTGTATGTGTACAGCTTAGGTATATAGAGCTTTATCACAGTTATTTATTATTGCCATGATTATTACAATTATGATTAGAGGACCAAGGATGCCGTAATTGGGAACTGAACAGTAAAAAGAATTTAAAAGAAGTAAAGAAATTAACATCACTGGATATTGAATGTTGGGTGCTACAGGTGAGCTCTGAAATGAGGTTTTCTGGCAACATGGCAGTCAGCTTAACATTGGATTATGTAGTTATCACCAAAGGAAGTAAAAGACTTGTTTTCTAGTGAATAACAATCTATCTTCTCCCCTTCCCTTTCTCCCTCCCTCCCTTCCTCTCTCCTTCCTTTCTTCCAACCTTCCTTCCTTTCATTTGGCCACAAACCTTTTTCAAACTGTAGTTGGTGAGAAGCTTAGAGAGTTGGGGGTGGTCCCAGAGATCTAGCAGAACTGGAAATGTGTTATTATATTTTGGAGGATACTTTTGAACACTCCAGCTACAGAGACAAATTAAATTAGAAAAAGATTATGTCTCAAGTTAGAAGAGAAGATAATAAAAGAGCAATAAGACAGACAGCCAGAAAGTATAGAAAAGTAGAACAAGGTACAGATCAGATGAATTTGGACTATTCAGGGGCAAAATTTAAACACTTGTTTTCTTTATGTGGAACTTAAAAGTATTTTCCAGAATGGCAGCAGAAGAAACAACATGGGCTTTCTCAAGAACAAGCTAGCTTCTTTCTAGGTTCTGTGTTCCTTATTTCATTAAGTACGTTGTTCATTCATCTCTCACTATATCTTTAGACCTGCCAGATGCTGTAAGAGCTGAATACATGTACATTAACCTTCACATCATTTCTAGACTACATTATGGAGATACTGTTAGCTCAATTCTACCACTTCATGAAGGTCGCGACACTGCATTATGTTCTGTGGAGAACATGAATATGAAAACCTGCTCCCTATCTCCTTGAGAAGAAAAACAGCAAGAAAATCTAAGTAGGCAATGATTTGGCTAGATCAATGATAAAACCACATTGTTTTCATGAAATTCAAGAGAAGACCATGAAGTACTAAAAAATTTTTTTAAATTAGGTATCATTATATTAAACATTGAAAGCAAATGCCACAATAAAAAATGTTCCGATGGTGGTTTTCCCTATGTTATGCGTGTTCCATGCTGCTTCTTCCACCTATGGAGCATAATGTCAACTTAAGACTCTATTATAAAGGCTTACAGTAGTCTACAGAGACCAAATATGAGGCTGTTAATACTATGTAAAGTGTTACGGGCAATCTACTTTCTGTTCTCAATTTCATGAAGGATCTCCATTCTTCTTCTCGATCTGAGTGGCGGCATTTAGCTCTCACTGGTTCCTCCACTTGGAAGGAGTGACGGGCACCCAGTGGATTACACAACCAGAATGTGGGACCATTCTGTTGGATGGTGGACAACATGTAGACCATGCTCTTGTTCTACGTCAGTCCTGCTTTTGCTCAGAGATGATGTGTGTTCTTGCTTCCTCCTTCCTGGGATTGCAGATAAAGCAATCTTCTGTTTGGGTGACTTCTGTTAGGTCACCCAAGTCTCTGCTCTTTTTGAGTTTTCCCACTTGCCGATGGGTGGAGACTTCTGTGCCACGGGCTTTTCAAGGACTAGGTTTTTGGAGAGAGAAATCCCACAATGCTTCCCAGTTTAGCTTTGACAGTAACAAAGCACTTGCATAGGTATTTCAATCCTCATTTGATTCCTTGGGCTTATCTTGTCTTGGTTGGCATCTAGGTCAAAGGAGGGAGTAAGGGGTTCACAAATGTCTCCACAAACCTCCAACAAAAATTGCAAAACAAGTTTTTTATTTACTTATTTTTGAGTTGGAGTCTCACTCTCTTGCCCAGGCTGGAGTGCAGGGGCACACTCACAGCCACCCCAGCGTCGACCTGCTGGGCTCTGGTGATCCTCCCATCTCAGCCTTCCAAGTAACCAGAACTACAGGCGCGCACTACCACACCTGGCTAATTTTTGATTTATTTTAGAGACAAGGTCTTGCTAAGTTGCCTGGGCTGGTCCCGAACCTGCAACTCACGCAATCCACTTGTCACAGTCTCCCAAAGTGCTGGGATTACAAGACGAGCCACTGAGCCCAGCCGCAAAACAAGTTTTAATCCTGATTGTCCTCATACTCTCTGTGAGATTTTGGACAAGTTACTTGACTTTTTAATGCCATGTTTTTTTCCTGAAAATGAATAGGTGGCATCATGCAGTTGAAAATGTCCAGCCCAGGTGGCCACTCTTGCTAGGTGCTTATAAACATTGCCCCACCTCTATCCTTCATGCTTTTCAGCTCTTTTCTGGTGGTTTTACTCAGCCAACCTTCTGCTGTGGGCATCTGTTTCTCAGTTCTCTCTTTGCCTTTAGGAATAAGCAGTCGAAAAAGTGAGCTATTTCAGACCTGACTGCAGTGCCATGTACATGAGAAGAAAAATAATTTGAGAGACCAGTAGCAGCACCAAACTTCTCCCTAAAATCAAATAAAACTCAGTTCTAAGTTTTTGACATCATAAAGCATTTATTATTTTTATCCTCAAACATCCTAGGATAATTCAGAGACCCAATTCTCACAATAGATTAAATATAATGTTGTATTGGTAAGAATCTTTCCTCAGCAGAAAGTAGGAAGTCACTGAAAACTGATGTAATAACCGATTTGTGGTGAGCATTGAATCTTTTTGCTCTTCATCTAGAAATGACTAGTATAAAGCTTATTCTTGTGCAATACAAACATGATCATTTTCTTTGCAACCACAACCGCATTATATTTCTAGCTTCAGAGTTGAAAACATGCAATTTAAAATCAGAGATTAATTTCATGGATAAAAACTAGGACCAAGTTTGCTTTTCAATAAATGAGCAAGAACACAACATAACTGTGCTTTTACAATGCACAAATATATTTAGGGATGGTTTCCTTGGGTAGGTTCCTGTTGTCTAAAAGACTCTAACTCGCAGTGTTTACAAAACCTACTCAATTTTCCTCTTCCAACTAAGGACTTACTTCTTACATGAAAGTTTTACTGCTAATTCCATGCCAATTGATCATCATAAATTTGAATTTTTTTTTAAATTTAATCGGAGTGTCACTCTGTTGCCCAGGCTGGAGTGCAGTGACATGATCATAGCTCAGCATAACCTTGAATTTCTGGGTTCAGGTGATCTTTCCACCTCAGATAGCTGGAACCACAGGTGTATATTACCATGCCTAGCTGATTTTTTTTGTAGAGACAAGGTCTCGCTATGTTGCCTAGGCTGATCTTGAAACTCTTAGGCTCATGTAATTCTTTTGCCTCAGTCTCCCTAAGTGCTGATATTATACATGTGAGCCAACTTGCCTGGTTTGGATTCCTTTTAAGCCCATAGTCAGTTGCACAAAGAATAGTCCAGAAGATAGCAAAGTGACTTTTAGAGTCACATCTGTGTTCAAATCTTGATTTTCAGTTTACTAGCTGTGGTTCTTTGGTAAAGTTAGTTAACTCTTCTAAGGTAAGTTCCTCATGCACAAAATAGGCACAGTAATAACTGATTTGCTGTAAAAATAAAATAAAATAATAAATAAGTAGTGTATTTAAAGTCACCCAAAGTGTTATTGATATTATTAATAGACCCCTTCTACTCACACACTCATTTATTCATTCTGTAATATTCACCAAGCAACTACTATGTGCTAAATAGTATGCTAGGAGCTAGTAATATAAAAGAAAAGTCTTTTCCTTCAGAATCTCATCATTTAGGGTAAGAGAAATGGGTAAATAAAAAAATCAGAGCATGCTAGGATATGTTCTATGATAGATGAAGTTGTAGAGTATTAGAGAACATATTTGAGTTATAACTAAACCAGTATGAGAAAGAGTCAGCAAGGAAGAAAGGAAGAGAAGGTCATTATGTGTGAAAGAAGCATCCTGTACCCAGGCAGAAAGGTGAGAAAGAGCCTGTCCTATTTACAGATGAGTGCATGTCTTTTATGACTAGAGCATGGGGAAATTAGCAATAAATGAGATTGAAGAGGCAAGCCGGAGACAGTTCATGAAAGAGTTTAAAAAGCACATTAGGGACTTGAAGTTTTATCCTAAAGAAAAATACATTGATGAATTCTAAACTAGGAAAAAAAAAAACTCATGTGTGTTTTCAGAGAGACAAGCATCAAGCTTATGGAGAACTTTAATTAAAATGGCATAGAAGTATATGTAGGCTATTGGTTAAGAAGCTGTTGTTATAGTCTAGTTCTACAATATGAGGGCCTGAATTCAGACACTAACATTGAGGGTGAACAGAAGAAGGAAGATTCAAGAAAAGCAAAATATTTGTAAAACATAGGAGAATGAATAGAAAGTCATTCTCATAATAATGGTTTTGGATTATTTAATCAGACTGTTAGAGGCCAGTATCGCCAAATCCTCAAATCCCATAATAAATGCTCCTAGTTGTGATTTCAGATGCATATTCTGATTTAATTCTAATTACTTGTAGCATTTCTAAGGGGGGGCAAAGTACGAGTCAGGCTGATTCAAGTAGCCATTGCACTTGATAGCAATAGTTATCACTGGAAACTAATATGTTTTTTACTCTGGTTTTCTGTCAGTCTTATATCTTGGTCTATCAAGGCTCTGTCCTTGAGAAGCTGGTCCATTTTTAGCATGCTAAAAGCATCAGATCCTGAGCTGCTAGCATTGACCCAGGACCAAGATGAATTCATCTAAGTCTCATCTAGTGAGACTTTGTAATGGCAGATAAAACTTATTCAGTGATACTTGCTAAGACATGGTAAGGAAGACTTTTTCAGGATCATTATAATCGGTATTGGGACCATTGTGATAAGCAATGAGATTTTGCAGTGGAGTAAAGATATTGGGCTCGACTCTGAAAACAGCACGTGCAAGAAGAAGTTTAGAGCTAAGGACCAGGGTGAAGGTCAATGGATGGAAAATGACTAAGAGGAAACATTAGGGGGAAAAGAGATTATGGCAAAACCAACCAAGAGTAATGAGACTCTTGCCGAAGCCAGGCCAGGATGATGGGGCATCACCTGAAGGATGGTGGAGGTTGAGGAACCTAATTAGACATTTAGAGTGATGCAGTATTGAAGGTGAGAGAAACTTGCTAAATGACAATGTTTGATGAAAAACAAACTGTAACACATTTTAAAAAATCAAAGTGTCTTTCTTACTTTCACACACTACTCAACATACTCTGATACCAGATGTCAGAATGTTTTTATGTACATATTCAATTCAATTCTGACACTATCTACCCAGAGTTAGAGTCAAGTTCCACAGGTTAAGAGCTTAGTCTCACAAGACTACCTCCCATTTCAGACTCCAATCACAAGTAGTAGGTTGTCACCTATATTTCTTGAATGACCAGCAACTATAAGTCAGATTTGCCATGACTGCTTCATAGGGTTTGATTAAGTTGCTAGAGAAACTCGTAGAACCCAGGGAAGACATTTATTTCTTGTTAGGATACAGATGGGGTGAGGGTGGATGGATGGAGAGAGAGGCGAGGAGAGGTGCAGCTCCACCTCAGCCCGCGTGCCGAAGGTGCGTGCTGATGACCCAGAGAGCTGAGTAATGCAAAGAACTTGCAACACACAAAGCAGTGAGAGAAGAAAAGATTTATTTAAGAAAAGTTCATTCCCCACAGACAGGGAGCGGGCCTACACTCTGGGTGATTGTGGCCCCCATAGTCTCCCTGAGTCCCGGCTTAAATACTTTCATTTGGAGATGTTGCAATTAGGTAGACGTGACTGCCGTTGACTTCCTTATCGACCACCTGTGAATGTCTTGGAGACCCTGTAACACAGAGACCCATTAATGTCTGTCCATATTATCATAGCCCCTAGAGAAGGGCGTGACAAGGACTCTAATTCTCCTGTACCTTCCTGAATGACATTCCCAAATGACATTCCTTAGAGCTAATGGAGGGGTGCACCTCCCCTTATCTCCTATGCATTCCCAGTGGGTAGCTTCAGGGGGATCCTTGACTTCCCTATAGATAGGGCCCAATCTACTGGAAGATCGAATTCCCACCTGAAGGAAGTTTGGCACCAGTAACGACTCCATACCCGGTCAGAACCAAGAGATTTATTAAAAGGGCAGTTACACAAAGGAACTGTAACCCAGGAAGAGCAAGAGAGAGAGAGAGAAAGAGAGACCGAGAGAGAGAGAGAGAGAAGAGAGAGAGAGAGAGAGAAGGAGAGAGAGAGTGAGAGAGGGGGAGAGAGGGCGAGAGAGTGTGAAAGAGAGAGAGTAAGAGAAAGAGAGAGAGAAAGAGAGAGGGATATATTTATGGACCTTGCAGGGGCTGGCCAATGCCATGTTTGAGTCTTACTGGAGGAGACTATGAGGTAGTATTTCTATAGGGAGAAGTTATTTGAGCACAGGTTTAAGTTTCGTGTGGGCGGGAAAAGCGCATAGGGCCTTTGTTGTCTTTGGGAGGCAGCGCCATCTTGGGGACGCCCTTCTGACTGTTCTCTGCGCCTTTCGCCACCTGCTCCTCCTCTGAGCGGTCATAACTTTTGTAATTACAAATTTCGTGATTTCTTTAATCCTTGCCCAATGCATGATGTCTTAGGCCTTGTAAATTCCCTTTACTCTAGGCAAGCTTGATTGCCGCTATGAGATACCTCTGGCATCAGGAAGTCCCTGCTTCTAAAAGGACAAAGTGGGCAAAGTTAATTTTACCTAAAATATGCATCTCTCCAAAACCTAGCTTCTACTTTCTCATCACTGTATTAAGGTCTACTAACAAGATAAAAAATGCATTTCCCATCCTCGGTCCGTCTTTTCACTTCTGTTTACAGGTTTACTATAATGGCTTTTACCAAAGATACAGATGAACAGCTAGGGCAAGATACGTGGGAAGGGGTGTGAAGCTTCGGTGCTCTCTCTGGGGTCCACAACTTTCCTGGTACCTCTACATGTTCAGCAATCTAAACTCTGTCCCTATGGGTTTTTATGGAATCTTCATTACACAGACATGATTAATTAAATTATTGACCACTGGTAATCAACTCAACCTTCAGCTTCTCTTCCCTCTCCAGAGGTGGGTGGAACTGGACATTCTAACCCTCTAATTACAGGGTTGGTTCCCCTGGTAACCAGCACCCATCATAAGGCAATCTAGGAGACCATAAAGAGTCATTTGCTAAACAAAAGATGTTCCTATCACTCAGGAAATTCCAAGGGATTTAGGTTCTCTGTCAGGGGCTCCTATCACTCAGGATATTGCAAAGGTTTTTAGGAACTGTGCATCAAGAACCTACATCAAAGACCAAATATTAGAACAGAGGATTCTCCAACTGCCCTATCTGCAAGAGTTTTAGGAGTTCTGTGCTAGCGGCTGGGAAGCAGACACCAAAATATACAATTTTTATTTTATCACAGTATCACACTTACTTAGCAGTGTTGTACTTTGCTAAACAACATATGACAAGGACGTATACAGATGGGCTTAGGAGAAGATTCAGAAACTTGACTACATTTTAGTTAAGCAAAGAATCTTTGTCAGTAAAAATTTCAACAAGTATAAATTCAATTTTAGACATGTTGAGTTTGATTTTCAGAGGGAACAGCTAAGCAAAAGGTCTATGAGGCTTCAAGATAAAGGGCATGTTAATTAGGGTAAATAACACTAGCTGCTGTAACAAAATCCTTCAAAATTTCAACGTCGTACCCCATTTTAAGAGGCAAGAAAAGTTTATTTCTTTCTTATTCAAAGAGTAAATCTGATGTTCTTGGTTAGCAAGCAGACTTCCCCATGGTCACTGGTTTCTTCAAGCTCATCATCTCACTATTTCCTAGACTTTATCTCTTCTTCTAGGTCACCTGAATCAACTGGCAGATGGGGAGGGGGGAGGGTATTTTATGGACCAATCCTAGAGGGGGCTCCTTTCATCTACACCATAGTCCATTGACAGAATTCTCTCACACAGCTATACAAAACCATAAGGAAGGCTGAGAAGTGAGACCTAGCAGTGTACCCAAGAGAAAGAGAAAATGAGTATGGGTGAATGCATAGTAAAATCTGCCACATAGGAATTTATAGTTCCAAAGGATGTGAGGGTGATCTGGCTGCAATATCTGTCATCCACTGATCACTGCAGTTGATTTGTCTGATCCAACTGGCTAGGTACGTGTCCTCTTCCTCCCTCACTGCTCCAAGTGTTTTCTCCTGAAGCTGTGGGCTTGGTTGATGAGGACAACCATCCCCCCTAGAGGAGGATCATTCTTCAGTCAAGTGTATACAAGTAGCTCTGCTCTCCTGCTAGAAACAAGCTCTCAAGAATTAAGGGATATATCTCTAAGATATAATGGGTAATTGAGGCTATAGAGTGAATGAGAATTCATAAAGAATAGATAGCTTTAAAAAGAAAAAAGAATGGAACCATAAGGAATATTCAGTTTTCTCATCAGTAAAGATTTAAGAGATGGATGAACAAGTATAAGAAATAGCAGCAAAAGGGTTTTAATGTATCAAAATAATGACTACCATTTTTTGAATGCTTACTACGTATATGGTACATAATGTTAACCGAGATTATTTTGCATAATCCTTATTGTAACCTGATGAGGCAAGTACTCTGCAGTTTCCTATATTTTTCATGAAGAAACAAGATTAGAGAGTTAAGTGCCTGCCTAGGTCACACAATTAGTAAGTAGAAGATCTTGGTTGTAAATCTTGTCTGTCTGACTCGAGAGTCAAATATCTTAGTGTGCTACCACCATTCTCTACGCCAGGAAAGCATGAGAACACAAATGCCAAGGAAGAAAGGGTCCTAAGATTGACAGAACAGTGAACAAATGTTCCAGAGAGGTTAAATAAGAACTGAATGATGCCTACTTAAGTCATTGTTATATCTATATATATTTCAATAAATGCTCACTGAGAACTGATTCTGTCGTAGTCCCAGTTCTAGGTGGCAGGGACATAGCATGGGCAAGATTCCTGCCCTTAGGGGACTTACAGCCCAGTGACCACATTAAGAGGGTGGATTGCCAAGGGAAACAAAAAAATAGACAACAGAGAATCGAGCATTTGACACTCCTCTCCCCTAAGCTGGGCTCTGGAGAGACAGAGACAAAACCCCATAGTTCTTCTGTGTCTTCAATACAGCCTTATGATCCAAGGCTTCCCTCTCTGGCTATTAAAAACTTCCCATGGGTAGAAGATCTGATAAACTCGGGATCAGTAGGATGTTAATGACTGATAAAGCGTTAATGTATTAGTTTCCTAAAGATATTTGAATTGTGAGAAATGCAGGAAGTCATGGCTTAAATGAATAAATCTCTGGGAATTTTTAGATACCATTGAGCAGATGGAGACCAAGTTTTATGAGGGTCAGAGATGCCTTCTTGTTGACCTTGAAATTACATCACAAAAGCAGCTTCTAAGACTCCTTGCTGTTGACAGAGCCTGTATTTAAGAGAGACCAGTCAAGATAAAGACTGAGCTGTGGCGTTATAAAGCCTTTGAAAAATCTTTCATGTGAGAACAACATGGAAGCAATCCTTTTCCCAAAATAGCCCAGAAATCTGTGTCATGAAGTTACAGTAAACATCCAAGAGCTTCATGTATAAACCATGACAGCCTCCTGAGGACAGAGGGAGGAGAAAGAGAGATGGGGCTATGGCCCTCAAGAAAAAGAAGGGATAAATTAAGAGAAGAAAAGGGATAAGTGAAGAGGCCTACTAGCTGTCTAAGCTGGGATCTCTAGAACAGCAACATTTTAGTGGGTTTGGTATGCTCCTAGGCTTGTTCTTAACTTTGTTGATCCTCCTAAAATTTACATTTTTGATGCAACAGGCATGGGGGAATGAGTGAGGTGTGAGAAATTATGCTACCTCACCTCACAAGGTACAGCCAAACACAATTGTTTATTTTACAGAGAACTGTGGTTGGCAAGAGGACCTGCATACTAATGTCCACCAGTCAATACATTCTCTCCCTGGGAGGAAATTCTCTGTGGGAGGCAGTGTCACGAAAAATGCCATTTAAGACTCTGCACATGGCATTAAGGAGCTAGTAAATCCTGGCTTTGCCAACTACTGGCTATGGGACCTGGGATATATTACTAACCTTTCATGAGTCTTAGCCTTTCTATGTTAAAAAATAAAATAAAACAAAAGGATATAGAAAGAGTAGGGTGGAAGAAGAAAGTGAATCTATGCATGTAAAATATTCACCATGTGATTGGCAGCTAGCTAGATATTTTTAAAATCTGTAATAAATCTGAAAACAGACCCAAGGAAATTAAGGAGAGAATCTCCCAGGCGAGTGTCATTGTTCTCTAACCTATAGAATCACAACTTCTGAGGGAAGCTGATGTCTTGTCTGCTGGCCATGTCTCTATCATCTTTAAGATGCCAAAGACACACTGACCTATTTCTGCTCATTGATTTCCTTCTTTCTATACCTGTGAACACCACAACATGCCATTAAGTAGGATGGATTAGACTGTCTGTATGTTACATGCCAGTTTCTAGCATGTAGCAGAGGCACATTAATTGGCCTTGGATGGCTCCAAGCTATTTACAAACAATATACTCACAGTCCATCTCAAACAGAATTATTTATCTAGTTGATTACGTGTGGTCATTGTGTGCTCATCTGGACTATTTTCACACTAAATGAGTGACCTTGTCATACTTTATAGTGCTTTATGGAGCCTAGTACAATATCTATTTCTGACAAATTCAGTTTTGCTCAGAAAGCTGCAATAAGGTTCAACTACAGATAGCAGAGATGGCTCTAGCAAGTATGAGCAGAAAGGAACTTACAACAGGGAACTCACTTGCTGCAACGTTGTTCAATGTGCTAGAGAAGCGACTCTTGGAATGGACCTCTAGGAACGATGGCAGAATAATAGCAACACGGAAGAACTGGTCCACTAAGAAAGCTTCCAACCCTGTCACAGGTAAAAAGCCAGGGAATCGGGAAGCTGCTATTAATATTTAAACTGCTGACTTCAGATTCCTTCTATCTTGATTGTGATTTAGGAAGTCATTGTTAAAGTTGCTGGCTCCAGCCCCATGTGCCTGCTACAATCTATGCCCGAAACAGATGTTCTGTACCCTACTTTTATTTTCATTTAACTCACTTCCAAAACAAATCTTGTGTGATAGTGTCTAAGTAGCCTAATCCAAATCACAATCACAACCAGATACACAAAGAAGTCTGAGAAATGTTTTCAGTTTTCCAGCCTAGAAGTTGAGATAGATATTGAGTGAGTCTGAGCCCATCAGCTGGCTACACGCCAGGTATCTGTGCATAGAAATATTTCAGATGCTTCAGAGAATTCAAAGACAAGTAAGCCAGATTCTCTTGACAGAATCTGGCTGTCGTCTAATGGGGGAGAAGAGACAAGTCTAGTATTTTCATATCATAGGATTGCTTCCTAATGAGTCTGAATCAGATTTCCTTCCCAAGTACTCATAAAGCATATTTCTCCTATCATAGCTTTTAAAGCATAGTATTGTTATTGCTGGTTATCTCACCTGTGTGCTCAGTGGGCTACTAGCTATGGAAGGCAGAAACCATCGGTATCCTGCTGATGCATCCAGTACCAATAAATATTTGTTGAATGACTGAATGAAAACAAGTAGAAGCCAAAATTACAAACCTCTAAGGATGTAGGTATTCACTTATTATAGAATAAAACATTTTTTTTCTACCAGATCTCAGTCTTGTTTCTAAACTAAATTAGAAGATTCTAAACACCAAATTCAATAGTAATGTTAAGAGAATATGTTTCCTCGTCCCAGCCCACTAGTCCTACACCGTCCCTAAATGACTACTGCATATGTGTGGTTGGAAAAGTTGGTTGTATTTCCTTTTGCTAAATGTGTGAGAAGCTAGAAATGAGGAAACCAACATGCCAATAAATGAAGCATCTCACGAGTTGGTATAAAAATTACATTCGTAGTCAAGGTTGCCGTTTCTGAATTACTTCTTGGGATAGCCAATCCAAGATGTATGAGACCTGGGATGTTTTTATAAATAATATTTGAGGCCGGGCTCGGTGACTCAGCCTGTAATCCCAGCACTTTGGGAGGCTGAGGCGAGTGGATTGCCTGAGCCTGCGGGGTTCGAGACCCTCCTGGGCAAGTTGGCAAGACCTTATCTCTACACTACATCAAGAATTAGCCAGGCGTGGTAACGCACACCTGTAGTTCCAGCTACTTGGAAGGCTGAGGCGGAAGGATCGCCGGAGCCCAGCGGGTCGAGGCTGCAGTGGCTGGGATCGTGCCACTGCACTCCAGTCTGGCAGACAGAGTGAGACTCCAACTCAAATAATAATAATAATAATAATAATAATAATAATAATAATAATATTTGAAAGCCCACTTGATACTGCTGCAGCTACTGCCAAATTAACTAACATTTAGAGTATATAATAAGCATAAACCATAAGGCATAATGCTTTATAGTCATGATCTGTCATTTAATTTAAAATTATAGGAGCTTATGAGGTAAGGTGCTGTTTTACCCCTTTTTATAGCTGATGAACTTGAAGCGTGGAGAGTTTAAATAACTTGTTCGGTATTATGGGGTTAGTGATCTAATAAGTAGACTTTCAAAGCAGGGCCTATCTGATCCCAAAGTCAGCCTTCTTAACTGTTATTCTAAGTGAATTTCACCAGTAGTTTTCCTGATTTTTCAAGAAAACTCTTTCTATGACAAATATTAACAGTTTATAGTATATCCAGTTTATATGATGCTTTTCTATGTGGCAACTCTCTTTTGTCCTCACAGTAACCATGAAAAGTATTCCTGTTTCTACTTTAAAGAGTCTAAAATAGAAACTTAGATTGCATAGGCCAAGCCCTTCAACGGAGTTATTTTGATTCTGAATGCTGATCTTGTGGTTTTTCATCAAGCTCCTTCCCACAATGTGAAATAACCTTTCCCAGATGGCTTTCTGGGGGCTCTGTAGCCAACAGAACCGATGAACTGATCCTTGGTCAACATACATGTAACCATCATGGTTTATGGAGTCCCAGAGAAGAATGTGTCCACTGAACTTCAGTTTTTAAAAAGGTAATGCTTCTCTAAAGTAACTTGCTATCTATTTCATCCAGAGAAGATTCATTGCATAGTCTTTCTAGCGTAAAGCACCCATTACTATTAAAGAAAACATAATCGAAATTTTTCCAGTTATGATGGAAATCTTCTTTTCTTATTGTTCATTTCTCACTGAAAATATAGAACAACCAGTCACTGCCATAACGTCTAATCTTTCTGTATGCTCATGAAGATAACTATCAGTTAAACGAAGCTCTCTCTGGGAATGATTTGTGAAATAAAAATCCTATTGTCTCAGTATTACTGAGAATGTCTGACTTTGACCTTTCTTCAGAGACGCATGATGGAATATTCCAGTTAGACTAACTTGGTTTTAAGGATTTGAAATGAACTCAGATTTTCTCAAATGATGGAGGATTTCTTGCAGGAATATGGAGGCATGTGTCCTCACAAAGAGCTGAATAACCTCAGGAAGAGCAGGAACCAAAGGGAGTTCTGGGCTCAAGGTGGCTTAAGTTACCTCTGCAGCTTAGGACAGAAGGGTTTTCACTCTGGGGCTTCAACTTAGTGTTGCTCTCCCTGTGGCTTGGCTTCCTCATCATTTTAGATTGTACTTTGCTGTTTACTTTATTCTCTTTTGGACTTCTTAAATTTAATTCCCATGAGAGGCAATATGAATTTGTTTGAGACAGACTATATCTCAGCTTTGGGTCCGATGCTCCGTGGTCATCCCATAAGATGTCCCTCCCCCTCTAGTAATCTGGACCTGCTGGGTGGTGGCGTCACACGTGCAAATTATAGGTCTCCTTAGCAGACACCATGGAAAGTGTATTTCCATTAGATGCATCTGTAGGCATGGCAGACAATGTACTTAGGCGAAGGCTGTGTATGTAAAAGAGCAAGTCCTATTTAGTCTGCTTTCTGGATATAACACAAGTCCATCTAGTTCTCTCTCACTGTGGCTGCTCTAGTTTCAGTCACCATCACCTCTTGTCTTAACTGAAGCAAGAGCTTTCTTATATACGTCTCTTCCTTCTATGGTGGCCCTTTCAATCCATGTTCAATATTACAACCAGAGAGAATGCATACATTAATCTGATTTCTTCCTTGCAGAAAGGGTCCAGTGATTTAGGATATATCACACAATCTCTGATGTGACTTATGAGACCCAGGCTGGCCTCTACCTACATCTCTTGTGTCATCTCTAAGCTCCTCTCCTCTCTGTGATTTAATCATCCTCCTTTTTACCTGTAGGGTTTCTTCTACTCTGTTACCTTGGCTTGAAACCCCTTCCCATCCCACCTCTTCATTGGCTAATATTCCTTCATTTGTGTTCCATCAGATGCTTTTCTAACCTCCGGGTCTGGATTAGGAGTGCTAATTAGGTGTACTTCTGGCATCCTGCACTCCCTCAATCATCGAATTGAATTTAAATTATGTATTTGTTGTATCTAAGTCTCTAAGTCCCAGGTGCAAGGGCTGTCATCTGTAAGCAATGGCTTCCTAGTGCCTGGTAATGATGGGTGCTGTATCAATATGTACTGAATCAATAAGAGAAAGAGATAAATAGTTTTCATAATATAGTAATAAAAATCCATATGACCACAACACTAGACGTGAATCCCAGTGTAAACTATAGACTTTGGATGATAATGCCATGTCAATGTGGGTTCATCGGTTATAACAAATATACCACTCTGGGGAGGAACGTTGACAATGGGCGACGTTATGCGTGTGTGGCAGCAGGGGGTTTATGGGAAATCTCCAAACTCTCCTTTTAATTTTGCTATGAACCCCAAACTGCTCTAAAAAAAATAAAATCTGTTTTAAAACTCTATATCATGGGTTATCTCATCTCATGTTATGCACCACTCCCCTCACCTTGGCTTCCACCCTGTCTTCCCTGGTCTTTTCTCAGTTTGTTCTGACTCTCCCTCACCCCTTCCACTGTTCTTGTACATGCATGGCATTTCCTTCATCTGGAACATTCTTCTCCCTGTGCCTGGTTAGTTGCCACTTAGCTTTCAGACTTTGGCTCCGTTGCCACTTCTTCAGGAAGCCTCTCCTGACCCCAACCCCCAGATCAGATAAGGTTCCCCTATTCTATGTAAGCAGCCTTACATACTTCAAGAGACCAGTTACAGTTGTAATATCACATTTATTTTTGCAATGATGTCTGTTATGGTTATCATTACTGTACCGGTCCTAGCATGTTACCTAATGAGAGAAGAAAAATATTTATTTGGTGAATAAATCATTCATCAGATTTTAGAGTAATGCTGCCAGGATAAGCATGCCATGGACATGGGAAGACGGTGGGAATGTCAAAGGTCTCCAGAAGTCAGTTACCAAGAGAACATTAACAATGGTTTGTCAAGTCAAGGGTTTGGATTTCTGTTCCAAACTAAGGTAGTTGTGTGACGTTTTGACTATATACCTTATTTCTCTAATTTTAACTTTTTCTGAAAATTAAAGGAGGTAACACAGGTAAATAGCTCTATAAGTTGCCATGTAAGGCGTGGATATTGTAATACCAAAATGCAACAATCTTCAAGGTGAAGTGTGTAAACATAGGGTCACAGCATAATTTTCTTCAACATCCAAAGTTTGCTCTATGAAAAGACAATTAAAACTAAGAAAATGTTTGAAATGATGATTCTTTTTTTGAGTTGGGGTCTCACTCTGTTGTTCAGGCTGGAGTGCGGTGGCATCATCATGGCTCACTACAGCCTCAACTTCCTAGGCCTCCCAAGTATCTGGAGCTACAGGTACACGCCACCACACGGCTAATTTTTTGACTTGTTGTAGAGTTTAGGTCTTGCTATGTTGCCCAGACTGATCCCAAACTACTACCCTCAAGCAATCTTCTTACCTCAGCATACCAAAGTGCTGGGATTACAGGTGTGAGCCACTGTGCCTGGCCTGAAATTGTGATTTTAAAAAAATTATTTCTAGCAAGAACCATTTTCATGTCTTATCAGATTTACCAGATTAGTCATTAAATGATCAATAGGCATTTATTGAACTCTCTGTTAGCCCATTTGAGAGATGAAGAAATTATAAGAGAATGCTTAAAATATAATCTTCTATAATAGAGGCTGATAAAACAGATGGGGAATTGTCAAGAGAGTAGGGAAAAATCTGCTTCCCTTGACCCCAATAGAACATGGTGGAGTCTACAAAATTATACATGAAGGATTTGAATGTAACTTGAGTTATATGCACCTTTAATTTGAAGAACATAAAGTGCTTTATAATAAAACCAGTACTTTATATTATCCATATCATTTAATTCTCACCAACTCTTTAAGGAAGGTACTATTCTCATTCCAGTATTACAAAGAAATAGTAGTTGAGAGTAGAAATAAATTTACCTGAGGCCACTCACTCTTGGGTGCCCAGCATTCAACCTCCTAAGGCAATGAGTATGTAAAAAGTATCTCTGTGTGCCTACTCTGTGCTAGCCATTGTGAGTTGGAAAAGGAGCCCAGTCTTTGAATTATTAGAAACTCTTCAAGTCAAATCTTAGATTCTCACATTGTGGTAAGAGAAACTGAAACCTGGGAGGTTATGTCTCTTGACTAATGTTACACAAAGTAGGTAGACTGTACACCTGTCTCCTCTAGAAGAGTACATGGCACATAGCAGGACTCAATAAATCAAGTCTTAATCAAGTCTTAACTAACTGAAACAGCTTTATGTTCCTCTTAGTAGAGAGCTAAGGAGAGACCCTTAGGAGAAGAATCTGATGCTTTTCTTAAGGGAAGAATTCAGAGTCCTGGGAGTTCTCTGGGAGTATGTAACTTTCCCCATCAGATTTCCAAATACCCAGGCTAATGTCAAATTTTTAATGCCATCTGCAAACCTAGGCTTTGTGAGTCTTCTTCTGAAAATGCTGTGCAGGTCCAGGGCTCAGTGATCATTTTCATATTAATTAAATATAAGGCTTTCACGCTTCTGAGATGATAGTGAGTAATTGTAAAACAAGTAGCATTTTGAAGGTGTCATGAAATGCACATTTATCAGTATTCACAGACTAATGAATTACAGAGTAAAATGTTGTACCAGTTTTATATAAACATGTCAATCTATTTCAGCACTCACCCTTTCCTTTCAAGGACATCTTGAAGTACTTTCTTTTGGGGGAAGAGAAGTAAGTCCTTTCTGAAATTGCTGTCTGTCTCATAGTAAGACATGCATGGAATAGGATGGGTGATGAAGAAGATGAACAGAGAGGAGGTGCCCAGTCTCTGCAGTCAGTCCAATCTCAGTTCAAATCCCCTGAGCAGTTTATTCATCCACAGAGGACCCCAGTTCCTGCATTTCTAAAACAGATATAATTGTGATAGTCCTGCCATTGGTACTGAGGGCTAATTCATCTATTGTGGGAAAGTCCCTACCTCTAACAGGGACTGTTTATTGAGTGCCTGCTAAATAAAGGCCAAATTCCTGCAGAGGAAGATACATCCAGGGGCCTGAGGCTTCTGTTCTCTGATGGGTTTCTTCTGAATCAGAGAGTAGTGAACTGGGTCAGTGATATTTTCTAATATTTTCCCTATGACCCAGGAGGCATAATTAATGAGTGCTTCTTCCTGAAGTGGCAGGAAAATTCATGAGCATGTTTGCACTTCTGGAAAGCACAAACACCCCAGCCTTGAGTGCTCCAAACCATGCTGAGTCTTCTCCCGAGCTGGCTTTCCTTTCTCCCCAGTTGCAGAAGGCAGGATGAGAATGATATATCTTGGTTGACACTCCGCCACTAGTTTTTCTCTCTATGCTGAATCATTCGTATCAGCACACAAACACGCTGCCATTTCCCTTACATTAATCTGTCTTTTGCTCTCATTTTTCCTTTCAGGTAACATATTTCTTTACTGCCTCTCACAGCAAGATTTCTGGAAAGACTTGGCCTTTTTCAGCATCTGTATCTTCTTTTCATTTTAGGGCTCACCCTTACCACTCTTGCAGTAAGTTCTTGAATGATGACCTCCACATGACTAAACTCAATAGAAAATTCTCAGTTTTTCCTTGTGCAATCAGAAGCATTTGGTTGAGCTGATCACTCTCTCATCCTTGAAATATTTGTTGATTTGGCTTCTTGGACATTCTTATAGCCATCCTCTTCTCTTAATATTTGAGTTTTCCAGGGCAATATATTAGAACTCTTCTTTTAGTGATCTCATCCAGTATTATGCTTTATTCTATACACTGATGACATTTAAACTTGATCTCTAAATTCATACATATGTTATATATTCATATATGTGTATATATGAAAGTATTGCCAACAAAATTTGCTGTTGCATTGAATGTGAATATAAGAAAAAGAGAGAAGTCACACCATTTAGAAAGGTTTGGCTTTAGAAATTGGAAGTATGCTAGTGCTCAAACTAGAATCAGGCAGCCTGGCTTTGAAGTCCACTTTGCCACTGTGTGACACTGGGTAAGTAAATATTTTCTTCTATTCTTCATTGTAAGATAGGAGTAATAATAATATCTACCTCATGTAATGTTCATATATGTATGAATTTGACTCTTCAATATCTCTGCTTGGATTGCTGATAGGAATCTTAAGCTTGTCTCAACCTCACATAACCCAACCCTAAATTCTGAACTTCTTCCTTCAGGTCTGGTTCCTATAATTTTTCCCAACCTAATGGCAACAACAATAGCAAACATTTATGTGTAATTTACTATGTGCCAAGCATTATTTTAAGAATTTTATATATATTAACTCAAATAATCACCCAAAACATTATTTGAGGTAGATATTATTTTACTCTTACTTTACAATGAAGAATGGAAGGAAATATTTAGTAGCCCAATGTCACACAGGGGCAAAGTTGGACATCAAAGCCAGATTGCCTGGTTCTAGTCAGTGCACTAGCGTACTTCCAATTTCTGAAGCCAAATCTTTCTAAATGATCTGAATTCTCTCTTTTTCTTATATCCACATTCAATGCAACAACAAATCTTGTTGGCAGTACTTTCGTAATGTGTTCTAATTCTCACTAATGTGCCTCCAAAGTTGTATTTTACACTTAACCAATCTACTTATCAGTTATGGAGTTAGGACCCATGCTAGATTATATGCATAATTACTTCATCCAGTTCCTTAGGTCGATTTCCAACAGAGCCTGAGAGTAGTTACCTACCCTAGGCCACATATCCAGTAAGCAACAGAGCCAACACTTCAATACAACTCAGGTTTTGTTCTAAATGCTAAGGTCTTCTCTGGCATATTGCTCTGCCTCGTTCCATTAACCTCTCAGTTTTCTTTTCAAGCCCAACAAATGTTTTTCTAAAAACTATATTAATAGATTGAAACAAATATCATCCTTTTTCTTCCCTTCTTAGGTTCTAGGTGTTTCCTGCTTTGATACTTGTTTAGGTGTGATGACCCCTTGAGACAAAAAGACACCCTTCTTTCTCTCTGCCCCACTGAGCACTTCCTACAAAATCGATTTATGATATTTAACAGATTGTGTTATTTTTGCTCACAGGTCCAAATGCTGTACTTTGATATAAACTTTTCAAGAGGTAAATGCTGGTGGCTTATTTCTGTTTGTAACATAAATATGTACCATTAGGGGCTACTACTTGGAAACTGAACTGATAGCTAAAAGGTCATAGTTCTGAACTGTTGTGAATACTTTTCTCATAGAAACTCTGAGAAGTGATAGCTAGTTCATGCTCAAGTTACAGTGTAACTATCTCCACAGAGCTGAAATTATCTCATATTTAACATTCTCTGAATTCCACGTCTGGAAGAGTTCAGGGTTATCGACGTGGCATTTTCTCACACTATTGTCCAAGATTTCAAAATACAGAAGTCCAGAAAATAGTCTACTGTCTGTTTTTAAAAATGTCCACTTATGCATAAAAAATTATCTGGAATTGTAAGTGTTCGATCTGGTAGAGACGTAATGATGATCTTGTTAACCCAGACTCAAAATTGGGTGCCCAAAAGGTTAACTGTCTTGTTTATGATCACATAAGGTCTATCCACATGAGTCTTATTTTTACTCTTGTTTCCTCTGGAAAATGCATTGGGTTATCATGCTTCTGAAAGTCATAATGGGTTTTCGAGGACTCCTATGTAAACTCCACATAATATCTCATGTTGGAATCCCTTGTTTTTAGTTTTTCAGAGCCACAGCAGAAACATCAGTGAACAACTCCTGATTTTAGTTGCTCAGATTCAAATTGATTTTTAAAATAACATTTTTGTGAGTTTCCTATGAGCTAAGTCCTGTGCCAGGCACAAGAGATGAGTCATTTCCAGCCCCTCCTGGAGATCTTTACCCTATCCTGGTTGTCTTGGTCCTGTTCATGTTGTTAGAACATATATTCTAGCAGGTTCTGTCTTAGGCAAAGTTCCACTTCCTTTTTTTGAGTCAGAGTCTCACTCTGTCGCCCAGGCTGGAGTGCAGTGGCTTGCTCACAGCCACCGCAGCCTTGACCTGCTGGGTTCAGGCAATCCTTCCACCTCAACCTCCCATGTAGCTGGAACTACAGGCATGTGCCACCACACCCAGCTAATTTTTGTGATTTATTGAAGAGGTGATGTCTCGCCAAGTTGCCCAGGCTGGCCTCAAACCCATGGGCCCAGACAATCCTCTCACCTCGGCCTCCCAAAGTTCTGGGATTATAAGCATGAGCCACCGTGCTCAGCCAAGTTCTGCTTCTTTATATGTTTATTACTACTGTCCATTTCAGAATGGCACTAACTCTCATTATGAACATGTCACTCAGAATCTGTTATTGCGGTTTATCCACACAGTGGCAAGATACAAATGACCAGACATATGATGTCACATAGATAAACTCTGTTGGATTGTTTGGCGATTACATTGAAGTCTTTGTTGTAAAAATTGTGTTGTCAAGCATGAAAACAGATAACAGGAACAAACATTTCACTAATGTCCTTAAGTGTTCCATAAATTTCAAAAGAGAATTGAATGTATGGTCCTTTTAACATTTCCTCTGTAAAAAAAAAAAAATCCATATTAGTGACCCTGTAGCCAAAAGACAGACTTTATTTCCCTCATTTCCTACTTTTTCTTTTGGCTCCTCTGATATCAGCAATCTGTTGGTTGCTAGCTCTGTGACTTAGTGACAGAAGATGCAGAAAAAATGTGTGTCAAACCAGGTGTGGTAGCACAAGCCTGTGGTTCCAGCTACTTGGAAGCCTGAGGTGGAAGGACTGTCTGAGCCCAGCAGGTCGAGGCTGCGGTGGCCGTGAGCAGCATGCCACTGTACTCTAACCTGGGCCACAGAGTGAGACAGTGAGACTCCGATTCAAAAAAGAAAAGAAAAGAAAAGAAAAATGTGTACCATACATCATCAGTTAGCCACCTTACTATCTCAGCTTTGTTCATCTCAATTGTAAAGAGGGAAATAATAACCTTAATCAAATCGAGATTTAGAATCAAGTGATTGGGGGTCTTTTTCCAGTCAAAGATTCTTGAAGTTGAGAGATAATGAATATCTTGCATGCAAGACCTCTTAGCCTCTGATTCTTTTTTTTACTATTTTTAGTCTGTAAACCATAAAGCATTTATGAAGATTCATTTACTTTGTCTCTGCTTTGCCTCAGCCCTGGTTTGTGTGTTTATGTGCAATTAAAGCAAACAGTGACTTGGGTTTATCTTTTATTTATCACACTCTCTGGCTATCTTCCCCACTTTATGGATGTCCTTTGTTTTTCTTGAAAGTTCTCCAGAGAACTGCTCTTACACCACACAGGTAAAGCACATAGTAAGTAAGATAGTGGCAAAATTCTAGTGAGTGATATTTTTTAAGCTATATGGCTTAATTTCTAGATCTGATAGGGACAGGAACTCACGTGCTTCATTCTTTTTAGATCTGATAGGGAATTCACTATCTCCATTCTTTTTAGATCTGATAGGATCTGAATTCGCATGCTCCATTCATTTTAGATCTGATAGGGATCTGAATTCTCTTGCTGCATTCATTCTAGATTTGATAGGAACATGAATTTATGTGCCCCATTCTTTTTAGATCTGATAGGGACCTGAATTCACATGCTCCATTCATTCTAGACCTGATAGAAACCCATCTCATGGTCTTGTCACTGTCCCAGACTGGGCCAGCTGTCCTAAATACATGGAGTGAAGGACTGAGGAACTGCTTGCCAGCTAGCACCTTACTGAAGAGCAGAAGGAACAGCACTTTTAAGACTCCCACAGTATTTACTCAAACAGCTCATTAATTCCCTAATATTCCAAACATTCTTCACTGTCATTGTACCACTGAACCTTTTAAATGGTGGCAGGTGGTCTGGAGTTCTATCAACTACTAGAGCACCTGATGTACAGATGAATAGAAAACAAATATAGCAGAAGTAATATATAAATGCTGGGTTTTGAGAAAGGCACATCAAAGTCTTGGCAGTTGCTCTGTGAGCGAGCTCAGAGTTACATCATGGAGAGAGTAATGGACCACTGAGAATGGGAGGAGAAAACCACCTTGATGAAGTGTTGGTTTGGTCTTTGTGAGGGTTAACTTTAGGTGTCAACCTGGCTGGTTGAAAGATGCCTAGATGCCTGGTGAAGCATTGTTTTTGGATTGCCTGGGGTGGCAGCTTATTTCCAGAGAAGATTGGTGCTTGAGTCAGTGGACCAAGTGGGAAAGACCTACTTTCAATGTATGTAGCCTCTATCTCATCACCTGGGGACCCAGACGCAACAAAAAGGCAGAAGGAAGGTGAATTCTCTCTCTTTCTCTTCCAGAGTGGAATGCTCTTCTTCTCCTGCCAGGACTCTAGTCCTTTTGCCTTCGAACCATGCAACCTACAACCCCAGAATGATCAGTCAGCTACAGGGGGCCAGTTGATCACATTGGGCAGTGTTTTGTCCTTAATGAAGTAGACACTTACTTTGGATATGAATTTGCCTTCCCTGCATGCAATGCTTCTGCCAAAACTGCCATCCATGGACCTATAAAATGCCTTATCCACTGTCATGGTATTCCACACAACATTCCTTCTGAGCAAGGAGCTCGCATCATAACAGATTAAGGCCATCACAGAAGACAATCACAGCCAAAGGAGTGCAGCAATGGACTCATGCTCACCCACCTCACTGGTCTTAGCGTATACCCACCATTCTGAAGCAGCTGGCTTGGCAAGATGGTGGAACAACCTTTTGAAGTTGCAGTTACAGTGCCAGTTGGGAGGCAATACCTCACAGGGCCAAGACAAAGTCTTCAGAGAGTTGTATGTGCTCTGAATCCATGTCCCATATGTGATATTGTTTCTCCCTTAGCCAGCATTTATGAGTTCAAGAATCAAGAGGGGAAATTAGAGTGGCACTAACCACTGTTGCCCCTAGTAATCTACTAGGACATTTTTTTTTTTTTGAGTTGGAGTCTCACTCTGTCGCCCAGACTGGAGTGCAGTGGCCGACCTGCTGGGCTCCGGCGATCCTCCACCTCAGCCTTCCAAGTAGCCGGAATTACAGGCATGTGCTACCACGCCCGGCTGATTTTTTGATTTATTATAGAGATGAGGTCTTGCTGCCCAGGCGGGTCTCGAACCCGCAGGCTCAGGCAATCCACTCACCTCAGCCTCCCAAAGGCGCGGGATTACAGGCTGAGCCACCGAGCCCAGCTAGGACATTTTTTTACTTCCTGTTTTCATGACTTTATCCTTTGCCAGCCTAAAAGTTTTAGCTCCAGAGAGATAAATGTTTTTACTAGGAGACATAGCAATGATTCCAGTGAATTGAAAGTTAAGTCTGTCACCTGGCCACTTTGGGCTTCTTATGCCTCTGAGTCAACAGGCTATGATGGAAGTTACAGCATTGACTGGGGTGATTGATCTGTACTGTTGAGAAGAAATTGAGCTACCACTCCACAATGGAGGTAAGAAAGCGCATGTCTGAAATACAGAAGATTTCTCCTACTGACTTTGTCTCTCTCAAGAACTCTGATACGGTGTCCTTCTGTCTCCTTTTTCACTGCCCTTTTCTTTCTTCAGCACCACATTTTTTTATCCTGTGGCTCCTTTTTAAAAATCTTAATTGGTTGTCAAATAAATTATCCAATGGTGTTAGCAAATACAGGGTTTACGCTATTAACCCATTTTTGTATAGTTCTTTATATTTCTTTCAAGCACTTTTACTTTATTTTTTGCAATAACCCTATAAAGTATTTTGATCTCCATTCTAAGGATATAGAAAGGTTGCTGAGAGGTTATTTACCCAAGATCCCACTGTAAATGTGAAGAGTCTTTAAACTATTATGTTGTCCTCTTCACCGGACAACTTGCAGGGTCGTTTTTATTTCAGAGGAGACGTTAAACCTTATAATGAGGTCGTAATTGTGGAAAAGTAAAGAACAACTCTGCTCCATATTTCTTCAAATCTCCTCCCCAGCTGACTATGTCTGCCCTTTCTCCACTTCTAGTGGCTGGCTCTACCATATAATCTTTGCAGGAATTTACTTAGTTATTAGGGTAGAATTAAAACTGCGTTTTGGAGCCGCCGTTAGGATTTGTGCAAATCTTTGAGGCAATTTAGGAATTTAAATACATGGGCAGTGACGGCAAATTCATTTCAACTCTTGGCCAACTCTGATAAATTATTAGTGGCTATCTCCTTGAAAAAGATTTCAAGGCTGTATCTGCAGAAAAGCATCATGATTGATTATTGATGTCTGCCAGGCATCAGTGTGGAGGAAGTAGTCAGATACTTGCAGTGTACTTGCTGTTCCTGACACATACAGAGACATAGCCTATTAGACTTAGAATGGGTCCCATAGATCATTGACTCCAATTTCTTTATTTTACAAATTAGGGAATTAAGGTCTAGAGAAGGAAAGGGATTCTCAGTCTTGCTGCACTTGTGCTGTGTCACTTAAAGGCAAAGGGCAGTGTTGATCTGTTGTTCTGGTTTGATTTCTTGACTCTGTGCAGAAAGTACTAGCCACTGTATAAGAAATAGGTATGATGTCCCTCCTTTATATTCCCATTGAAGATACCATTCTTGGCTTTCTATATTTCTTTTTTTGAGTCAGGGTCTTACTCTGTTGCCCTGGCTAGAGAGTAGTGGCGCAATCATGGCTCACTGCAGCTTCGACCTGCTGGTCTAAGTCAATCCTCCTGCATCAGCCTCCCAAGTACCTGGGACTACAGGCATGTGCCACAATGCCTGACTGATTTTTGATGTACTTTTTGTGGAGATGAGGTCTCACTATGTTGCCCATGCTAGTCTCAAACTCCTGGGCTCAAGCAATCCTCCCAACTCAGCCTACTCAACTGCTGGGATTAGGGGTGTGAGCCCCCACACCTGACTGACTTTCCACATTTCTTGGACTCCAGCTATTTAGAACTTTTCTGTTGCTTTCTTTGTCACTGCCTTGGATTCCTCTCTCTACCTGACCCTGCCTTTATGTACTGTAGCTCAGTCTTTAAACCTATCCTTCCTCTCATCTCATCTACCAATGAATCTATCTTATGTTTCTCATTGTTGTTCCATATACAACATATTACAAGACAAGCATTGCTTAAAACTCTACCCTTTCTATGGGCTACTTGGGTCACAAAATGGGATTCTTAAGGACACAGTGTCTTAATCACAACAGAAAACTCTCAAATGGTTAGAATTTAGAGCACCAAGAGAGACTGGTCTTTGTGAGACACGAGATATTTTGGCAGAAAGACCATGGGCAGCAGTTACCAAATCAGGGATAATCCTGACTTTATAAAAAGTATCAATATATGTTTTTCTATCATCTTGCATTCAATGAGCCTTCCAACTCTTTGATTCCCTTGCTTTTATATAGCTTGCAATAACTCTTAATAGTTGTGTACATTTTACAGCTATAGAAATCAAAGACACGCAGGAGTAACAATTTGCTTTAAGTCTTTTGACAGGTTATAGGCAGGACTGAGATGAATAATTGTTGCCAGCAACTCCACAGCTGCCCCTCACTGCTCCTTAGCCCACAGAGCCACCCTGCTGTTCTTCACACTTTGGTCAAAAACCAATTTTTCTCATCGTCCTGCACTACAGAGACTCAGCACACTTCAATAGGATTTGAAGGTACTGAGTTCCCATTAATGATATTTGCTTTTCAAACATGCAGTGATACTTTAGTGGATAAATGTTATATCTAGTCTGAACTCATACCCTTTCTTTAGTCTCAAACAAAGCTCCCTTCCAGCATGAAAACGCGGGATTAAAACATAACCATTTATCGGGTGGTTCTGGAACACAGAGTATGAACAAACAGGCACTGCGTCACCCTGTCAGCCATCTGAGCTGTGTTTAGATCCAGACGGTGTCCCAAGAAACATCGCATTACATTCTTTTATCTGCTGCTATGACAGGGCTTGTGCTTTTCTCAGGGATCACAGACCTAGGGTCAATGTCAAAGTTTATAGCCATGGTTCTACAAACCACAAAACGTTCTGTTCACAGAAGGGTTTATGGTAATGGGATATGGTCTGCTAATAAGAAATATTTACAAGTTCTCTAAGAAGTGCATATGAAGCCGGGCTCGGTGACTCAGCCTGTAATCCCACGCTTTGGGAGGCTGAGGTGAGTGGATTGCCTGAGACCGCGGGTTTGAGAACCGCCTGGGCAACTTGGTGAGCCCTCATCTCTACAATAAATTAAAAAAAAAAAATTTGCCGGGCATGGTAGCGCGCGCCTGTAGCTCCAGCTACTTGGAAGGCTGAGGTGGAAGGATCGCCAGAGCCCAGTAGGTTGAGGCTGCGGTGGCTGGGAGTGGTCACTGCACTCCAGTCTGGGTGACTGTGAGACTCCAACTCAAAAAAAAAAGTGCATACAGAAGCAACATTTTAAATTTTCAAGGTCAGTAAACACATAGGCAAATGTGAAGTGCCTTGAACTGAATGAATAATAATATTTAATATTTAACATTAATTATCTTCCACATTCCAGGCTCTGTAATAGAAAGTGTTTATATACTTTTTTGTTGTTGTTGTTTTTAGATAAAACCTCACTGTCTCTCAGGACACAATTTCAGCTCAGCCTTCTGAGTGACTGGGACTATAGGTGCAAGACACCACACCTAGCTAATATATATATATATATAATTTCTTTGGTAAAGAAGAGATCTAACTATGTTGCCCAGGCTGGTTTCGAACTCCTGGGCTCAAGTGATTCTCGCATTTCAACCTCTCAAAAACTAGGATTACAGGTGTGAGCCACCATGCCCAACCACACACATTACCTCTAATTCACATAACAATACATTGCAAGTTAGATATATACATCTGTTTAAAAGAGCAATGTTTAGGAATGTTACCTCCACTAGGGTTGCCTATCTCCCATCAATGATAAATTAGGATTTGAATTTAGTTTTCTCTGACTCAAAAGTTCCTGCTTTTTAAATACTAAACCACTCTGACTCATAATCTGTATGCAATCTGTGTAATCCCAACCTAATAAGAGACCAAAAAAATGCTAGAAACAGTTTCATGTGCTACATTTTAAATTAATATTCTACAGCACCGTATATGCCAGTGTGAGCTTTAAACATTAATAATGATTAGCAGGACTGAACTAAGAAAAAAATTAAAGAAAGCAAAAGTCTGTTTTATCTGACTTGAGTAGCAATGAGAAGGTCACTTTTGCTTCAGAATAGCCCATCCTGTTACCACGCCTGGACTTTCATGAAATTAGGACTGTCAGATTGAAAGAAACCTTAGAGATCATCCATTTTATCAGTGAGGAAGTGAGGTTCAGATTCATAAAGTGGCATCCAAAGTTTTCATAACTACATAGTGGGAGAGAAAAGAGTCATGGCCTCAGGCATATAAAGCTTTTAGACTTTCCAGAGTCCTGATTAAAAATACAAGTACTTAATATAAACATCGAACATAGATTTCATCATATGCCAACTCAGATTCATAGAGTAGCTATATGAATCATGTTGACAAGGATTTGGAGGATGCATCTAGAATCTGCAAAAAAGAATGAATGTCATGATTCATTATTCATGTCTGTTCTACCTACAGGAAGGGAAATTTAGTGTGCATGTGCTAAATAGTATCTATTTTGAACTTATAGATGAAAAACTCCCTAACTTTTTTTATTATCAGAGTGAAAAATGTCATTCAGTTGATCCTCCAAAGAGTATCTGATCATGTGGCCACCTTGTTCTATTCCTTCAGGGGCTCAACTGCCCTCTAGAAATAGAGTTTGCGCATCCAGTTCAGACCAGGCTGAGTCCCATCTCTTGGTATCCTTCATGCTCTTGAGATAAGCATTCTGAGTTTAATTTTGTTTCTCAAAGCCATGTGTTCTTTTTCATTTCTGGGGTTTTGCACACACTGTCTCTTCTATCTGTTTGCCTTCTTCTCTTTTGCCTGGCTTCTTTCTACTTAATCTTCAGGTTTAAGTTTACTTGTTAGGTACTCATGCAGGCCTTGCCTGATCTCTGAAATGAATTTGTTTCTCCTCCTTCTACACGTTCTCAAAGCACCATGCACTTCACTGTCATCACATTTTATCAGGATTGCACATGTATTATTTGTCTTTTCCATTAGTCCATTAACTCTATTAAGGCAAGGAACTCTGTATGTCTTTTTCATAGCTGTATCTTTATTTTTCAGGTGCTTATAGTACTTATTAAGTACTTGAGTAAATGAATGAATGATTCCCATCTCAATAGGTCACAATCTTACTCTTCAAAACCCACCTTAAGAAAATCTATTCTATGAATAGTGTCTATAATTCTCCGTCTTTACATGATATCTACTTAGAATTCTTCTTTTTTTTTGAGTTGGAGTCTCACTCTGTCGCCCAGACTGGAGTGCAGTGGCCGCTCCCGGCCACCGCAGCCTCGACCCGCTGGGCTCCGGCGATCCTTCCGCCTCAGCCTTCCAAGTAGCTGGAACTACAGGTGCGCACTACCACGCCCGGCTATTTTTTTTTTATTTATTGTAGAGATGAGGTCTCACCAAGTTGCCCAGACGGGTCTCGAACCCGCAGGCTCAGGCAATCCACTCACCTCAGCCTTCCAAAGGCACAGGATTACAGGCTGAGCCACCGAGCCCGGCTAACTACTTGGAATTCTTAAGCACATTATTGGTATCACTGGTTCTGTGTTACTTTTATTCTTGGTTTGAGTCAGTTATTATCATCTTGCGTCAACCTTTTCAGCCTCCTGAGAACAAGATTCTCTCTTGTTTACCTTCATATGTCCTCCCAGTGCCTGGCTCAGAGCCTTTTACGTAGAATATTTAAATAATATATGATCTCTTAAATCAACCTAAAAATGTCTCAGGTGTGGATAATTAATACACTACAGACATTTTACAGAAACTAGACAATTTTAGGCAATTATTTTTCAGCACACTTACATGACTAGACTTAAGATGATGTTGCTAGAACATTTCGCTTGATTTTGGCATTTTCATAACGATTTTAGATGACATAAAATAAGAGATGATAACACTTTGAAAATATACCTCCTGATGTAACAATTCACTGATGTTATAAGAAGAATCAGCAAGTACTATTATCTATTCTGCAGCATACAGGTTTATCCTAAAGATGTCATTTCTGATAGTTTTTTTTTTCACTTGAAAATGTCTATGAACCTCTACGTGTACACAAGAATATCCTGTAACAATGTTTTATTGCCCATATTAATATGTGTCTGGAGGATTAGATGAACTTTAAGATCCCTTCTGGTTCCAAGATTCTGCACACTAATTTAGTAAAGCGGAAAGCTACCCTAGAGTTTGGAATATAGACCAGAATCAGGTCACGTGAGTCACGTGAGTTCAATGCCCAAATCTGTTACTTATTATCATCTTAACCTTGGCTAAATTCATGTGCTTACCGTTTTTTCTGCATAGACACTGTTCTGAGAATTGGGGATACAGTAGTGTACAGATAGGCCTATTGACCAAAAAACCCAGCCTCGCTGAATCTTTGTTTGCTCATCTATAGACCAAGGTTAAAATGGTATGTGTGGGTGGTCCTGCCAGAAAGGTGATTGACACAAGGCTTTTAGAAGAGGCTTACATGTGGTTGGGAACTAATACCTGTAGCTGTTTGGGATTAAAATAGGGACCTGCTAAGTTATACAACCCTGGACTTGGGTTTATTAGTGCTTGAGGGGCCTGCAATTCATATATTAGTGAATCTTTTTTTCCTCTTTAAGAACCAAGGTCTTCTCAACCACATATGCAAGCTCTTTAAAGTAAGGACTTTATTTTTACTTATTATTTTTTGCTGACCCTTGTTTATATTCAGTTTTAGTAGATTACTTTGCATACAATAGTCATCTAGTAGAAGGCAAGGAAAGAGCTCAATTCCAGCATTCATGTGGCATCACTGCAGAAGACTCATGATTTCACTTGCTGCTGTGAGCCTGACTTCAAGAATATTGGGAACCCAGAATCTTCCTGAAGAAACTGTGTTGCTTCTCTGTTCTTGTACATCATTGTGCCGAAAGAGAAGCACTTCGAGTAACATCTACTCTGCCTCATGGCTGTGAAGAAACACAAATTGGACTAATTTTAATCTAAAGAGCTCTGGCCGAGGGATCCTCTTCCATGAATACAACACTGGACAGTGGACACTATGTCTTAATCTGGCCCTGCAGGGAATGATGCTGTCTCCACACTTATGACCAGTGCTTGAGGGAGACTTTGCCCAAATGCTTGCTTTGGACAGAACATGCTTAGATCAGCTCCCAGAAGCCAGTAACCCTCAGCAGTAACTAGTTTGTTGGCATGATGAGATTACATTTAGGGGTTGTTGGGGAACCCTAGACAGTTGCAGGAAGGAGAAGACACATCCATGGGGCGAGGGTGGATGGGACTTTTGGCTTCCAGCCAACATTCTAGAAACTCCAGAATTTGTGATGCTGGGGATCACCTGTGGCACACTTTTATTGCACATAGAACTGTATAAAGTGATTCCTGAGTACAGAAATAATAAAAATGTGCTGTTCAAGCCTATAAAGTGACTTACAAATACATAGAGTTAAGTTGAGATCCTTATAATAGTGACACGGAATTAATTGTTTTACTTTGTTATGATAACCTCATTCTATTTATGTCCTTTCCTCCTCAGGACAGACCTGCAATGATAGACAGATGGAACATATCTGAAGCTTGTCAAATGAAGGGGTAAAGCCACTTTTTTTTTAAAGCATCCACTATTATTTTAGCTCATTTCTTTTTCTGTCTCTAAGAGTTCACCCAGCTTTAGTGGCTCTTAACCCTCAGATACTCTGAATGGTTTACCTTTGGGATGTTTTCAGCTCGCTCCAGTTGACTTTAGCGGTAAGAGGAAAGCGTTGATTGATTTCCATTTCGGTGGCAAGCCAAAAGGAGAAAATGGGAAACCCCACATGTAGAAATCGGGTTTATATTTTTCCCTCACCCATCTCTACTTCCATATTTTTTGCATTGTGTCATCATTTGTATTTCACAAGGGATTAAGCCGAGGCTCTGAGAGTGTGCCTGCTTGTCCACGGCTGCACACAAGTCAAGGAGCTGCAGTGAGAGACCCGCCCGGCCCCTGCAACTGTGAGTCCTGGGCCGTTTCTGGACCAGAGCAGCATCCTGGTTCACTGCAATCATTCATCAAACATCTGTACCATCCAACGAGAGACTCTTCATCTGCTCTTTGCCCAGGCTGTCAGTCTCTCAGGATATGACCTTGGCTATGAAGAAGGAGAAAGAAAAAATCCTGCCATCCCTTGAACCCCAGTTGACCTGAATGTCTGGAGAGGAAAGTCAGAGGCAAAACACTCCTTGGAGCTGGCTGTCAGCAGCCCAGGAAAGGAAATTTAGGTGCCAGGGTCTGACACGAACCAGAGAATCAGCAGCTTCGCAAGTTCAGCAGAGGTGTTGGGGCTGGGGAATGTTGCATTCTGTGACAGAGAAAGAGTCGCTAATGTCTCTGAGGAGCTTACAAGAGATTAGAGACTTGTCAGAAAATGGGAATGTTTTAAGCCAAATAAAGGGACTTAGAAGGTAGATGGACATGTATAATGAAAAGAAACAAAGACGCTTTGAAATAAATTTAATGAGCCAAGTTTGAAAGGGATGGCTGTGTCCTCAAGTCTGATAATAAGAATAGCAAAATATGTCTTCTGCTTCAAAGTCACTTTAATTGTCATTCTTTTTGAGCATGCCATTAAATTAATTGAAGAACAAAAACAAAATAATACCTTCCTTCCGTTCGATCTCCTTTCATTTGAACAAGTTTCAAGTACTGTGAAAAAGAAAAAGGTGCTCCAGCTTTAGAATTCTCCATCACTTCAAACATCCTTTCAGGAGAACTTTTCTTTCTGCATCTTTTATGACTCAGTTTTGAAAATAATTATTTAAAATGTTTTAGAGCTAGCATCTGTAAGTATCAAGAAGTGCACAAAGTATGCCGGGTGTTGTGGCTCATGCCTGTAATCCCAGCACTTTGGGAGGCCGAGCTGAGAGGACTGCCTGAGGCCATGGATTCGAGACCAGCCTGGGCAACTTGGTGAGACTTCATCTCTACAATAAATAAAAAAAGTATCTGGGCATGGTGGCGCATGCCTGTAGTTCCAGCTACTTGGAAGGTTGAGGCAGAAGGACCGTCTGAGCCCATCAGGTAGAGGCTGCTGTGGCTGAGAGCATGCCACTGCACTCCAGTCTGGGTGACAGAGTGAGTGAGAGAGCATCTTTTAAACAAGTGAGGACCCTCTTTGGAGATAATCTTCATCAAAATCCATTTAATAGAGGGAAGTCCTGTTCTCCAATGCTTTAGAAACTTTCAGGAGCCTGGTACTGCTAGGTTCTATGGATGATATAAAGGAATATACAAGCCCTACCTTTGAGCAGTTTATATAGTCTTTTGTTATACTTGCTGAAATAAAGAAGAGTAATATCCAGCAGAATTTTAATAGACTTTACAGAGACTATTTGCAGTAGTGCATAGTCAGCTGAACTGAAGAAGTGACTCTGCTCTGAAGTAGAGAAGGAAGGCTTCCTGGAGGAAGAGGTTTCAGTAGAATCTTGCAAAAACAAGATGGGGTGAAAGAAAGAGAAGGACTTTTCAAGCAGGAGGATACGGGATCAGGAATTAGAATAGGTGGTAGACCAGTTTGACTGAAATTTAGGGTTGGCCCAATGTGGGGAGACTCAGATAAGTTTACATAGGAGGCACGTGATTGATACCCATTCTGTGTTTGTTGAATGAATATGTACATTTTACACACATTCATTACTGCTCCATGTGATCTAGGAAAAGTTCTCAAGCTCTGCATTTCTATAATTCCTCATTTGTAAATGAGCATCACATAATTAACTTCAAAGCACTATTATGATTAGTAAATCCTTTAAGTTACTATAGTACTGCTCAGGTACGAAATAAACATTCAGCCAATGTCTTGCTTCCTGATGTATTCGTGGTCCCAGCTTGATATTTGCTCAATTTTGTTGTTGTTGTTGTTGTTGTTGTTAATAAAAGAATGCAGGAAGTAAGCAGAGCCAGGGACATGAAAGGTGTTTGAGGGCATAGTGAATAAATGAGTCTAGTGGGTAGTGAGGGCTTACAGGGGGATAAAGGAAGATCAGATTGAAAAGGTGGGTGGGAGTAGACATGGGAGGATTTGACTTAAGGCCCAGCTCATGGGGTGCCACTGAAGATTTTTAGCTAGGCTATGACATTAGTAAAGGAGAATTGACTAAAGGAAATATCTTTCAGCAGCTCGGAAGCAGCCTCCAGTGACCCAGGGACGTGCAGAGAAAAGAGAGAGAGCGAGCACGTTTTTATTTCAGAACAGTTTGGATTTCAATTTGCCCTTAACCTCTGCTCAGTCCCAGTGCTCTCACAGATCAGTTCCCATCTATCCAGCTCAGGGGGAACAGTATAGGCGTTTGAACCTCTTCAAGAATGAAGGTGGCCGGGCAAGGTGGCTCATGTCTGTAACTCCAGCGCTGTGGGAGGTGGAGGTGAGAGGATTACCTGAGCCCAGGAGCTTGAGAGCAACCTGGACAACAAAGTTTATTTAAAGTGTCTCTAAATAAACTTTTTAAAAAATTAGCCAAGCATGGTGGCATGTGCTGGTGGTTCTAGCTACTTAGAAGGCTGAGGTGGAAGGATCACCCGAGTCCAGCAGGTCAAGGCTGCGGTGGCCATGAGCGTGCCACTGCACTCCAACCTGGGCAGCAGAGTGAGACTCCAACTCAAAAAGAAAAGAAAGGAAGGAAGGAAGGAAGGGAGGCAGGGAATGAAAGAAAAGAAATGAAAGAAAAGAGTAAAGCTGTATTATTATTTATTCCTCCTCCCATTCTCTAATCCTTTACTCGGACCTACCACGTTGTTTGTTTGTTTTGCTTGTTTTTTGTTGCTCAGGCTGGAGTGCAGGGGCACTCTCACAGCCACCGCAACCTCGACCTACTGGGCTCCAATGATCCTTCTGCTTCAGCCTTCCAAGTAGCCGTAACTACAGGTGTGCGCTGCCATGCCCAGCTAATGTTTTTGAATTATTGTGGAGATGAGGTCCCACCAAGTTGCCCAGACTGGTCTTGAACCCGTGGGCTCAGGCCATCCCCTCGCCTTGGCCTCCCAGAGAGTTGGGATTACAGGTTTGAGCCAACTCGCCGGCCAACACATATTTATTAATCATATACTGAGTCAGGCACTTGTACTAGTTGTTAAAGAGGGAATGGGAAACAAAAGTAGACATCTCTGCCCTCATGAAGCTTACAGTCTTGCTGAGATCATAGACATTTGCTGAAGAGAGAACACCAAGTATAAATTTGCAACTATGATAACTGTCTATTATAAATGGTAATGCTCTTTTTGTAATCTGACTATCCCTATCCAAATATATGTAAAACTTACACTTCCTTTCATCTTGGAATTAATTTTCTGTGCCATTTTTAATATGTATAGGTTTTGAATTTGAAGGAAAAAAGTTCATAGAACTTGATGATTGATTGGATTCACTAATCCACACACTATATTTATTCACTATCTACTGTTGCCCAGGCTCTGTGCAAGCATTAATGTATAGAAAGAGAACAGAGAAAGGTTTAGACTAGAATCTCGGGGATTGCAAATACTTAAAGGAAAGGATGTCTGGAATAGCCAGTGAACCACTATGTTGCTGTGGGAGATGAGAAAGGAGAGCCCGTCCAGAAATGAATACATTATTGTAGAAAAGAGGAGGGGACATAGACTGAAAAGCTCCTACCAGATGAGCAGCTTGAAGTTCCTTGGTAAAATAAGTAAGAGTATTAACCAACTAGCATATTAACCAATTGAAATTTTTTCCCTCCTATTAAAGAAAAGCTATAAATGGAGTTTTGGTGGGCAGATGCCTGTAGTCCCAGCTACTTGGAAGATTCAGGTGGAAGAATAATCTGAACCCAACAGGTCAAGGCAGCGGTGGCCTGAGTGTGCCACTCCCTGTAGCCTGGGCTACAGAGTGAGACTCCAACTCAAAAAATAAAATAAAATAAAATAAAGATGAATTGGGGAAAAAAATAAAATAAATAGAGTATTGGCAACGTTCAGATAATCAATTCTGATTAGATAAGGAGTTGCAACTAGATGACAAATTAATTCCAAACATGAAAAAAAAAACTTCTTGAGGAACAGAATTGTGTCTTCTGCCATCTTTGAATTTCTTATGGTGCTTGCATAGAGTAGATCATTACTCTCATTTTGAAAGGATTGGCGCATTTTAGCTAGATGAGCAACATGTATTTTTTAAAAACTCTGAATCCCTAAACTAATTCTTAATATTCATCATCACCTGTCATTTCCATGTAACCCTTCCCCTCTCCTCTTCCAATCAAGTATTCAGTCTGCTCACGGTAGTACTCTGGGAGTATTATGAAAAAATCACCCCATAAGTGGCCAGATCATGATTACAATTTATGACTAATTTTTTGTTTACTCTCTAACCTGCTTCCTTCCGGATGCACACTAAATAACTTCCATTGGAGACAGGCAGCATCTGTGCTTATGTGTCCTCTTTCTTGATTGTCCTAGGCTCTCGTTTGTATGCATGTGAATGCAACAAGCTGTTTACTCCAATGTCTTAGGTGGAGTGACAGATCTACTCCTGCACAGTGAATGTTTTCATAAACACATTTTCTCAGAGGAGATGCTCAAGCACATACTTCTGTTCTTTGGTTCTTATTATTTTAAAAGTACCATCCTCAGGGGGGGTGCCAGAAATGAATAATTCCTACAATTTGTTTACATTCATCAGCAAGAAGCACACATGCTCCCTTAGCACGATGATCTTGACAGCATTTCCCAGTTAAAGTGCTTCAAAATGCCTCTCACCTTGATGCAAAGGAATAACTAGCTCTTTCTTTTGGGTTTCACTCATGTGCAAGCATTCAGATACGGAGATGACATCCATTGCCCCAAAGAATAGAACTTGTAATTTTTTTCCAACATTGCTCACAGTGACCCATCCGTATTCTCCCTCGCTGTTACTTGTCTCTTGTGCATGATCAACGATGTCCCCAGGAGGGCAGTTGTCTTAAGTTTTAGAGATCACAACAAACAGGTAGAAAAGGAATTTTATCCTTTAAAGACTAAGAGGAGTGGGAGAGCATTGAACGTCAGTGAGTCAGACAAGGAATGGATGCTTGATGTGTGTGCAACCATGTTCTCTCTGCATGATCATTTTATTTTTCCAGTAAGGGTTGGGGTCTTGCCTAGTTGAACGCCATGCTTTTCAGTTTAATATCTTCTGATTCATACTCGGATCTGGAAGACTCATCTTTCTGAAAATGATTATAATTCTTAATAGTTACTATAAATTTAAGATATCCAGCTTTACTAGGCCCACAAGATGTTCCCACTATCTTTCCATCTTAGAGATAATAGAAGCCTTAAGGTGGAGTCTTCCTTTAGCATCTATCACCAAACCTACCAAGCTGGCAGCTGGCATTGGCTCCATCTATGTTTCTTTTTTTTTTTTTGAGTTGGAGTCTCACTCTGTCGCCCAGACGGGAGTGCAGTGGCCGCTCCCAGCCACCGCAGCCTCGACCTGCTGGGCTCTGGCGATCCTTCCACTTCAGCCTTCCGAGTAGCCGGAATTACAGACGCGCGCTACCACACCCAGCTGATTTTTTGATTTATTGTAGAGATGAGGTCTCACTGCCCAGGCGGGTCTCGAACCCGCGGGCTCAGGCAATCCACTCACCTCAGCCTCCCAAAGGCGCGGGATTACAGGCTGAGCCACCGAGCCCGGCTTCCATCTATGTTTTATATCCCATCTATTTTCACTTTCAGAAGAAAACATTCAATGTTTGACAGGCAATATTAAATTTGAAGTGTCAGCCAGACAGTCTAGTGGAGACACCAAGTAGAAGAACAACTATATGAGAAAAAGACTAGGCATTATTTGTACATCTGGTATTTAAAGACATTGTGAATTAGATGAATGTAGATGGAACATAGAGGAAAGTCTAGGACTGGTTTGGTCTGTCATTGGTGATTTAGCAGAGAAACCAGTGTGCTTTAGCAGAAAAGGATAGACCAGGAAAGTAGAGGGAAAACCAAGAGTTGGGGTGTCGTAAAATTCAAGAAAAGAGAGGATTTAAGCAGATTAAAAAGCCAGCTAAGTGTGTCAGATGAGAATAGCGCTATGATTTACGTTGGCTGATGAGATGGAGGTCCTTAGTGTTGCCATAAAGTAGTTTCAGAGAGGTGAAAGGGTAAAATTAGAGACAAGGAACAAACACGAGGTAAAGAAATGGAGGCATGTGTAAAGGCACTAATGCCTCCCACAAGGGTTCCACCCTCACACTTCCCTTGAGAAGTGTTGTGCCAGAAAGCCAACAAATAAGATGGCAGAGACATGGAGGGGGGTGAATCAAAGGATAATTGATTGATTCATTTTTACAATTGGGAGATCTTAGAACACTTTGGACACTGAGAAATGGAGAGATGGAAAGACTGATGGTGCAGAGATCTTCTGCTTTTGATGTTTTAGCCTTTTCTGGCAACTTCCCATCAGAATTTATTACTTTTCTACTCTTAAAAAAAAAGAGAAAAGACTTCTCAAAAGAATAGTGTGCACTGCAGACTCTGTCTTCTTACCACCATATTCACTTGCTTGGTCAGTTGTCACCTAGTGTCAGCCCCTGACACGTCAACAGAATTACTTGTTGCTTTTGGGTCCATATGCTACATAACATCTCCGTGTTAAAATCTTTCTCCCTTAAACACACCTTCTTCTTCTTTTTTTTTTTTTTTTTTTTTGCTTCGTTGCCACCTTATTCTCTGCTTCTCTCACCCAGTCTTCTTTGTAAGTTTTCTCTTTTTTAAATGTGATGCTCCACAGATTCTCTTTTCTCACTTCACCTATATTATCCCTGGATAGAAAATGTCTTTGAGGACCGTCCATTGGCTGAAGGCCCCTAAATCTATATTTTAAGCCCAGATATTCCCAGGATATTGTCTTAGTCTGTTCAGGCTGCAAGAGGAAGATACCATAGCCTGGGTGGGCTGTTTATTTCTCACAGTTCTGGAGGCTAGAAGTCCAGGATCAAAGTTCTGGCAGATCCAGTGTCTTGTGAAGGCCCACTTCTCAGTTCCTAGACGGTGGACTTCTGACTGTTCTCTCACATGATGGAAGGGACAAGGGATGTTTCTGGGGCCTCTTTTATAAGGGCATCCATACCATTCATGGCGGCTCAACTCTCATGACCTAATTACTTCCCAAAGCTCTGTCTCTAAATGTCAGCACGTGGGGGATTCGGTTTCAACTTGCGAATTTTGGGAGACACAAACATTCAGTCTAGAGTCGATACAGGCACATGTATTTATTTTCCTACTTGATATCTCTATTTCAATTTCATATAAGTCCTTCAGGCTTAAAACATTCAAGACAACTCATCTCTTTCCTCATTGTGTTCTTTCTCCTATATTTACTATTTCAAAGTGTGACTCATGGCCTAAATAGTTGTTTTAGTGAGAAATCTGGGCACTTTCCTTGTCTCCTCTTTCTTTGCCTCAAATATACAACCAATCAATAGTCTTGTTAAAGCTACCTTCTGTTATCTCTTGAATTTGTCTGTTCCTGTTTATTCTGAAGTAAAAGACAGAGAACAAGGGTTGCAGTTTGCTTTTCTCAGATATTCTCTTTTTTTCTGAACTATCAAAGTTAAATTAGTTTATACATATTATCTGGGGTACTTTCATCTAAATGCCATTCAATGTAAAGAAGAGTAAAAACACAGAAACGTGGAAAAATAGAATTTTATATCTAGTTGTAGTATATTTGTGGGTAAGTAATAGAGTACAACTTAATTAACACATTTTTGTATTAATGAAGAACCAAAGAAACTTTAAACCACGGGATGACTTATCTGGATTTTGAATAATAAAAATGCTATTGTGTGAAGAATAGACTGGAGTCAGGGACCAGGGGAAATATGGGAGGTATGAAAGTTATTTTAGGAAATAAGCAAGAAAGACAGCCTAGATTAGGACACAAGCAAGAGTATCTTTGTATATATGTAAAGAAAACTTTCCTCTGTGTATACTTGTTAAGGGACATAAGAGTCTTTAAAATCTAACTTTCAATTCTGAAAGACATTTCTGATAATTTATCTCTCGCTAGCTTCCTAAGAAATAGGTGGATCATATCTTTCTTTCTTTTTTTTTTTTTTTGAGTTGAAATTTCATTCTCTCACTCTGCTGGACTCAGGTGATTCTTCCACCTCAGCCTTCCAAGTAGCTGGAACTAAAGGCGTGTGCCAACACGCCCAGTTAACTTTTTGATTTATTGTAGAGATGAGGTCTCGCCAAGTTGCACCAGGCTGGTCTTGATCCCGTGGGCTCAGGCAATCCTCTCATCTTGCCCTCCCAAAGTGCTGGGATTATAGGCGTGAGCCACTGCGCCCAGCATATCTTTCTTATTTATTTAGTCAGATTCCCCCACTCCCATACACACATTTTGGTTAATTATTGAATGAATATGTTAATTTTCTCAAGAAAATCAGAGCGTATAATTGAAAACCCACAGCTACCACAAAGAATTTTGACACTGCCTCAAATATTCTTCGTAAATGATCAGAAAGCATAAATATATTTTCATCTGATGTGAAACTATAATCCAGTATTTTCCAAGCATTGTGCTTATCCCAGTAGTTAGAAATAAGAAACCCTTTTCAGTGTCCATAAGAACTGTTTAGTTTCAAAATGTGTACAGATTTTTTTAAATGCTGAGTTCTTCTTGTACAGATCAAGTACAATAGTGCTCAATTGTTTAAAGATTTAAAATGTCTTCATAAAAGAGGCACAATTGGGTGGAAATTACTCCTATGTGTAGTGTTGCAAGACTCCAGAACTCCAAGTATTGAAAAAACTGCAGAAGCTAGATGGACAAATATGGGGGAAAAAAATGGGAGAATCCAGCTGTGTGAATGAGATTTCCGTGAGCTAAGAATGTGAGTTATATGCGGAAAACAGTTACCTCTCTTTAACGGATAGTAAATCTGGACATTCAGCAGAGTTGCATTACTTCGTGTGAGCTTTGAACTATAGAATATATTCAAACTGTGCACACCGTGAAACCTGAGAAGGTAATCCCATCAGCTCATAACAAAGTTCAAACATAAAAATTTACAAAGTATGCCAAGTCAACCAGGATGTTGGTAGTTGGCTCACATTGGATCTTGGTACCCGGGAACTGAGGACAATTGCCATTTGCCTACCCCTTAGACTGCATGGATCCAAGGAGGCTGGGGGCTTAGGTGAGAAATGGTTAGGGAGAGGACTTAGGGCAGTGAGATTTTGAAAGTCTGACTTAGAAATAAAGGGCTGTGACCGGGCATGGTGGCTCACGCCTATAATCCCAGCACTTTGGGAGGCCGAGGTGAGAGGATTGCCCGAGCCCACGGGTTTGAGAACAGCCTGGGCAACTTGGTGAGAACTCATCTCTACAATAAATAAAAAAATTAGCTGGGCACGGTGTCATGTGCCTGTAGTCTATCTATGTGGAAGGATAAGGTGGAAGGATCGCCTGAGCCCAGCAGGCCAAGGCTTTGGTGTCTGGGAGCGTGCCACTGCCCTCCAGCCTGGGTGACAGAGTAAGACTCTAACTCAAAAAAGAAAGAAAGAAAGAAAGGGCTAGTCTTCAACACAGAAGCATAAATAATAGTTGAAAATATCAGCAGTTATCTTCAATAAATAATTCTGGCCAAGTAAATAATAACACAGTATAGCACTTTATATAACATTTTATACTTGTCAATACATTTTATTATTGGACTTTACATGTATATTTGAATTGTATAAACCATTAACTTTTAACTGGAAACATCCATCCCTGAGTAGATATGCTCAGTAAATAACTTGTTGCTTGAATAAATCAGGTATAAGCAAAAGCACAATTAATACATTTACATTTTGCTTTTTCCTTTTGAATAATTAGTTAGATCAACTGCTACCTTCTAGATTGGTCAGAGTTCAGTCAGGAAGACACCTACTGCTTAAAAAGAAAACAACTGTCTTGAAAACTAGACCAGTAGGGCAGGGTCAGTGGCTCATGCTTATAATCCCAGCACTTTGGGAGGATGAGGTGAGAGGATTGCCTGAGCCCATAAGTTTGAGACCTGCCTGGGCAACTTGGCAAGACCTCGTCTCTACAATAAATCAAAAAGTTTGCCAGGTGTGGTGGCACATAACTGTAGTCCCAGCTACTTGGAAGGCTGAGGTGGAAGGATCACCTGACCTCAGCAGTTTGAGGCTACAGTGGTCATGAGTGTGCCACTGCACTCCAGCCTGGGTAAAAGTGAGACTTCAACTCAAAAAAAAGATCAACTCCAAAATCCATATATTTGTCCTTCTTTATGACTGCATAATATTCCATTGTGTATATGTACCACATTTTTTAATCCAGTCCAGGTTCGATACTCAGTGATTTATCACAGAAACAAAGAACAGAGTTCCATATGTTCTCACTCATAAACGGACCCCAAACAATTATAATGCTATAAGAAAGCAATTGGCAGTAGTGGGAAACTGTCAGGGGAAGGAGGGTGAAATTGGCAGTTGAAGGAAACTGCTAGGGGAGGGAGGGGCATACCTCATCAACAAGGGTACCTGCATGATCAACGTTATATACCTAACCCTGAAATGTACCCCACGTCTTTATAATAAAAATTTTTTTAAAAGAAAGAAAAAAGAAAAGAAAACTAGAACAGTGACACATGACACATAAAGAAGCTGCTGCCATAGGGGTTATGTTTTTGGTTGACGTATTGTCAGCCAGCATTTTATGAGTTTCATCGCCTGGGTTGGTAGGACCCTCCACATCATTTCTTGAGGCATACTGTTTTGCTTTTCAGCTACAATTGCTCTTTCAGCAGAGACAGTGGTCTTTTCCTCTTGAATGCTACCGTCTTCCTGTCTTCATAACACTGAAATTTTGATTATAGTGCCCTTAGAAAAAAAAATTTTTCCTCTCTTTTGTTCATCAATAGACAGATAAATTCTCCTCCCCAGATTTCTGCCCTCCTAATGCCAGCCTCTCCTCTTGATTCTCCAGGGTCTGCTGCTGCCTCTCTGGTTCAGTCTTTGGCTCTTCCAGCTTCCTTACATGTGTTTTAGATATGACCACTTTCTAAAAGTCAGGCACCACTGACATGGAGAAGGACACAGCTGAAAAGATGGGTTTAATAAAATTGAAGATCATTTTACTGTCCTAAAATTATTTTGTATTATTGTTTCTGGGCCTTCCAAATACTATACCTTGCATAAATAAACCAAAACATTTCTTCCACAAGAACTACTGCTCTGTCAAACTAAACCCACAATCTGTCAATTGTTTAGCTTTGTGCCAGCAGAGGACAGGCAGGACACAATCTCCAATCCTCATTTTATCTAACACATAATTTCATCTCATACAAGGTAACAGTAGGAATTGTATCAAGATTGTTAACACTTGGAAAATGATCCATTGACCTTAATCAACACATAAATTGATTAGCTGGCTAAAAGACCTGGCACTCAAGATTTCAAATTTTTTGTGTGTGTTAAGCTTTCTGGAACAGACTGTTTCCCCAAATTCATGTGACCCTCAGAACTAAAGTCAATGATTTTAAAGATTGACGGCATCAAAATCATACCTGCAGTTTATTAAAAATACAGATATACAGTCCTCATTCCTGACTAGAGAGATTATCTGTGTGCTGGGCTCAAGTATACATGTAAAAACTCTATATAGTTTGTTTTGATGTATGATCAGAATTGAGAATGACAGGTTTCCTTTTCTGAGGAAATTGAAAGCACTGTTTAACCAATATTGGCTGGTTTGTATTGTTGGCATCAAAGAACTGTTTCAATAAATGTCAGTCTGAGGATCTTAACACCATTGAGTACCAAAAGACTATTTTAAGTTTTAAGTGCCAAAGTCTATTTTCCTTATTGTTTGCTGCTATTCATTTCCACTCTCTCAACCGGCAGAGGGTTGTGAAGTTATGCTGTAACGTGAATTCCACTTAGTTCTATTCTATGCATAAAAGCTCCCCTCAGGTGAGTAGAATGGATGGTAAAGCATAGTTAGATAGTGACTCCAGACTCTCTGATATAAACTGTAATCTAAGCTGCGTTCCCCGTTTGATCACCACCGTTGATCACCACCGTTGCAGAGCTCAGCAAAAGCTCCAAGCTTCAGTTGGAGGCCTGACATCCCCAAAAGGAAAGCTGTTTTGTTCTGGGAGACTTCACTGGACAGAGTCATGGTGAGATTCTGCTCAAAGTGTGCAAAACATGGAGGCCAGGCAACTGTTTTCAAAGAGTTGGAGAAACCGCCCTACTACAAAATAGTCACTTTATGGAGAAATACAGGCAGCTAGCTAATAAATTTAGGAAAAGCACGTAGCACTAAGAATGAGGAAACAGGCCGGGCACAATGGCTCACTCCTGTGATCCCAGCACTTGTGGAGGCCGAGGTGAGCGGATTGCCTGAGCCCACAGGATTGAGACCAGCATGGGCAACTTGGTGAGACCTCATCTCTACAATAAATAAAAAATTAGCCAGGTGTGGTGACTTGTGCCTACAATTCCAGCGACTTGGAAAACTGAGGCAGAGGGATCACCTGAACCCAGCAGGTCGAGGCTGCGGTTGTCATGAGCGTGCCACTGTACTTCAGCCTGGGTGACAGAGTGAGATTCCTACTCAAAAAAAAAAAAAAAAACAGGACTGACAGGACTGTGTTATTAAAGGACTATGTTCTCGAAGGTGAGGATAGTTGGGAATTTGCTGTTAAGGCTATGATTAGCTATTGCCAGCTGCAAACTACTAGGCCAGTTTTGCCAGTAGGTATTCAGAATGGTACATCCTATTCAGGAATGTAAACATGGTTTAATATGAGGAAATCAATGGACATAATATACTATATCAATAGGCAAAAACAGGTTTTTAAGATTTTAACAGTTCCTAAAAGACATTTGCTAAAAGTAATTTACTAATTGTATTATTGTTATTATTATTATTTAGAAACAAGGCCTCACTCTGTTACTCAGGCTAGTACAGTAGTACAATCACAGTTCACGATAACCTCAAACTCCTGGGCTCAAGTGATTCTCCTGCCTTAGCCTCCTCAGCAGCTAAGACTACAAGTGGGTGCTTGTAGAGACAAGGGTCTCACTATGTTTTTTTTTTCAATTTTTTTGTGAGAAGTGATCTCACTATGTTTTGCTGTACTTGTCCAGGCTGGTCTTGAATGTCCAACCCCAGGTGATCCTCTCATCTTAGCCTTCCAAAGTGCTGGGATTATAAACATGAGCCACAATTCCTGGCCACTTTTTTTTTAAATCTAAAAATAACAATTAGAAAGTCTTCCATAATATAATAAAGTGCAACTAAAATTATACAACCAGTGCTGACAAGAGTATGGTAAGACACGCACTTTCGTTCACTGTTAGTGGCGATGTAAACTGGTTCAACAACTTTGCAAAATAAATAAATATATATTTCATGATGCACATCTTTTTTTTGACTTTGACACAGTAATCCAAATTTAACCATTCTTTCTTAAGGAAAAAAATCCAAAATGAGGATTAAAAACTCTAAACACAGAGATGTAAGTTTGAGAATTATTTATTATAGTAAAAAAAATGGAAGTAACTACATCAGAGATATTCAAAATATCTGAGTGTGCATATCTTAAGGTTAAACAAAATTTTGACACGCATCTCCTTTACATATCTAGTTATTTATGTATTAATTATGCATGTGTACTTATGTGTTATATTATGTAATATATTTTGGGCTACAAAGTAATATAATATATTATATACAATAGATAAGCATAGACACAAGAGAAATTTTAATAATGAATTAAAATATCATTATCGATACTATTAATTTTTGAGTTAAGTAATTGTGATTGAATATACCTTATATTTTTGAAAATACTGGCTTAACATTTTCTGTTTAAGCAATTTTAGGTCTATCTTTGAGATCACTATTTTTGATAATTTTTTTAAAAAGAAGTTTATTGAGACAAAATTTGCATATGGCAAAATTTTAACCCTTTTAAGAGTATAGTTTAATGAGTTTTGACAAATGTGTATAGTTCTGTAACCACTACCACAAGCAAGATATAGACTATTTCCCTAACCTCAAAAAGTCCCCCCGTTCCCTTATGAACTAAATCCCCTGCTCCAGCCCTAGCCCCTTGTCCTGGCCATCACTGATCCCGTTTCTGCTTCTATAGTTTTGCCTTTTTCAGAGTCATATATATTGTATAATTTTTATATCTGACTTCTTTTATGTTGCCCAGTGCTTTTGAGATTTATTCATGTTGTTGAGTCTATCAGTAGTTTCTTACATTTTATTTGTGAGTAGTACTCCTTGTATGGCTATGTAACAGTTTATTCACTCACCAGTTGACGGACATTTTGTTATTTTCAATTTTTGGCTATTAAGAATAAAACTGACTGACTAGGGAGGCTGAGGTGAGTGGATTGCCTGAGCCCGCGGGTTCGAGCCCCACCTGGGCAACTTGGCGAGACCTCATCTCTACAATAAATCAAAAAATTAGCCAGGCGTGGTAGTGTGTGCCTGTAGTTCCAGCTACTTGGAAGGCTGAGGCGGAAGGATCGCCGAGCCCAGCAGGTGGAGCCTGCTGTGCCCGGGAGCGGCCACTGCACTTCAGTCTGGGCGACAGAGTGAGACTCCAACTCAAAAAAAAAGAAAGAAAGGTTTATTAGGGTAAGACCTAATCCAATATGACTGCTATCCTTAAAAGAAGATTAGAGGAGCACAAAGAAGAAATAAATGAAGTAGAACCTGAGGGTGGTTCCTAGAGTTGAAAGATCACTAGAGGGAAGCCCCTCTAAAATGATGGAGGAGGATGAGAAAATACCAAAACCTAAATCTGCAGTTTTACCACCAGATGTTCCTTAAAAAGAACATGTAAATGAAGCATTCCTTGAGGATGCCAGTGCAGGTAAGTCAACCACTGAAGGACAAATAATGTATTTGACTGGAATGGTTGACAAAAGGACACTTGAGAAGTATGAAAGAGAAGCTAAGATTTTTAAAAAGAGAGAGAGAAATTTGGTCCTTGTCTTAAGCTTTAGACGCAAGTTGGGAAGAATGAAACAAGGGTCAAACAGCAGGAGTGGTTTGTACCTATTTTCAAACCTAAAAAAAGCACTTCACAACTCTGGATACCCCTGGCCACAAGAGTTTTGTCCCAGGTATGTCTGGTGGTACCTCTCAAGCTGACTTGATGGTGCTGGTAATCTCACCCGGAAAAGGAAAGGACATTTACTTCAAGCCCTGCTCAGGACAGACTTGCACTAATCTCAAAGAGCAATCATATTCTTGTCCTTGGTACACTGGATTACCATTAACCCCATATCTGGATAATTTGCCAAACTTCAATAGATCAGTTAATGGACCAATCAGGTTGTCGGTCATGGATAAATACAGGAATATGGACACTGTGGTCCTGGGGAAACTGGTATTAGAATCTGTTTGTACCTGGATGGACTTAAAGTCTGAGTAACATGTTCTCACTTATAAGCAGACCTTGAGCAACTATCATAATACCATAAGAAAAGGATTGGCAGTAGTGGGAAACTGCCTGGGAAAAGGAAGGTACACCTCATCAACAAGGGTACCTGCATAATGAGCATTTGTATACCTAACCCTGAATTGAACCTCACATCTTTAAAATTAAAAATTAAAAGTTAAAAAGAAAAGAAAAGAAAAAATAAAAACCTGTTTGAAGAGGCCAGCAGCTTGTGGTGGTGCTGAACAATCACAATGTGGAAATTCTTGGAATACTTTCCAGTAACACTGATACTGTAGCCTCGGGTGAAAACCTCAAAATCAGACCTAAGAGAACTGAAGAAGAGATTCTCCCAGGATTCCTACTTTATCATCTTAATACTCTCTTTGTCATTCTGGATGCACATTTGATGCCCAGATATGATTATAGAACACAAATCCCCCATCTGCCCAGGGTATAATGCAGTGCTGCATATTCACACCTGTATGGCAGAAGTTGAAATAACAGCCTCAATCTGCTGGGTAGAAAAAAATCAGGAGAAAAAAAAGTAAGACTTGACCCTCTCTTGTGAAGCAGGGCCAAGTATGTATTGCTCATTTCAGGACAGCAGGAGACCTTTACAGGCAGCATCTGCCTTGAGACCTTTAAAGACTTCCTCAGATGAGTCGCTTTACCTTAAGAGATGGGAGTTAAGACCATTGCAGTTAGCAAAGTTCTCAAACTGGTTCCAGAGGAAGACTAAACATTTTCTTAACAATACTGTGGATAAAATTTATTGCAAAAGTCATTTCACGTCACCTTGATTTTCTTAATAATGTCTTTTGGAAAGTAGAGTTTGAGATTTTGACTGCATTCAATTTATTATTTTTTAAACTTATGGTTCATGCTTTTTATTGATGCTTTTATTTTGATCTTCAAAACTACTTTATTGAAGTACAATTGCAGTAAACTAAACTGTACAATTTGATAATTTGTGACATATACACCTTTGAAATCATCACCACAGTGAAGATAAACATTTCTATCATTCCCTTCCAAGAAGAAGTTTCCTAGCCGGGTGTGGTGGAGTGTGTCTGTAGTTCCAGTTATTTGGAAGGCTGAGGTGGAAGGATCGCCTGAGCCCAGCAGGTCGAGGCTGCAGGGGCCGTGAGCATGCTGCTACACTACAGCGACAAGAGTGAGACTCCAACTCAAACAAAAAAAGTTTCCTCCTGCCCCTTTGCAAACCATTCTCTCCTCTGTCCCATCCCTAGGCAATCAATGACCTTCTTTCTGTCACTATAAGCTAGTTTGAATATTCTAGAATCTTGTCTAAATTAAATCACACAGTATGTGCTTTTTTGTGTTTGCATACCTTCTCTCACCCAGGTAAGTGCTTTGAGATTCATGCATGTTGATGTAGGCATCAATAATTCATTCCATCCCATTCGTTACCATAAGTTGTTAATCCATTTACCTGTTGTTTGACATTCCGTTTTAATGCTTGTCATACTTGAAAAATTTTTGCTTCACAAAGATGTCAGCTGAAGTGAAATGCAATATGGAATTCATTTGCTGAATTGCCCTGCTAGGAAACTTTTCCAACTCTTCACCACAAAGACAATTGGTTTTGTTGAAATCCCAATCCCAATTTCAGTCTGTTGATGTTACAAATTAATTGGATATCATTAAACAATTATATTTGTGATAAGAGTGTGTTATATCCACCGAAGTCTTTTATAAGTGATTTTATTTTGTTTTTACTAACATATTTTTAAGTGGGCTAGGAAATTTAGCTTCTAAATGTTTTAAGCACATAGAAAAGAGAGCGATACATTTACATTACTTTGGGCATTTTATAGGTGGCATATTTACAATATTTTGGACACTAAAATCATTTAATGATTGAAATACTTCAAAATATTCTGTTTTAAATATTCTCCCCTTTGTGTAATTTTCTTCTGAATAGCAGCTACTTTCTCATTTATTGGTAAAATGTCGTCTTGAAGTTAAATATTTAATGTTTGCTTTTCTGAAAATCTTAGTTAGCTAGCAGATTATAAACTTTAATTTATTAGAAATGAAAAATAAATGAATATGTATCTTTTTGTGAAAGGAAAATGAGCAAAGAACCTTTATATTTGCTTGACAAATCTCTTAAGTACTTCACCCAAAATGACCAGAACACCTTTTTATGTTATAAAAGATTTTTAAGGACAGGTGTGGTGGCTCACACCTATAATCCCAGCACTTTGGGAGGCTGAGGTGAGAGGATTGCCTGAGCCATGAATTCAAAACCAATCTGGGAAACTTGGCGAGACCCATCTCTACAATATGTCAAAAAGTTAACCAGGCATGATGGCGCGTGCCTGTAGTTCCAGTTACTTGGAAGACTGAGGCCACAGTGTCACCTGAGACCAGCAGGTCGAGGCTGCAGTGGCTGTGAGCATGTCACTGCACTCCAGCCTGAGTGACAGAGTGAGACTCCAACTCAAAAAATAGACGTTAAAAATTGTTTTTAATTTACTTAAATCTATTGTAATTTGAAGACCTTTTTAAAAACAGAATGAACCACACCAGTAACAATCTGTAGAGCTTTATGAATGTCTCTTTTCAACTTGTGTACTGAAAAAACTGACTAGTAATCCAATAAATTAATTTCAAATGTGCTAATACACCTGTAATTTTATTCACAGCAATTTTAGAAGAAAACTTTACTTAATTCTGTTATATCAGCAGTAATTATACTTCTAAAGTTTTCTATAATGCATTTTTACTATGATATCTTCTCTAGTACATATTTCCTTTAGTAACTAAGAAAAAGTTGTTGCATTCTTAAAACAGAATGTAGCAAATACCATAAGCTGAGACATTATTTAATTTTAATTTCAACCGACTCTATAGCAAGCCTCCCACATAATACTCATTTGTTCAATTCTTTAGCTGTTTTCTGTGAATCTTCCAACACTAATTAACTACAAAAATATTTCACCATATTTTCTGCTTTTTTGAGTCATTTTAAAAAATCATGCCATGCCAGTACAATATTGCTTCCTCAATTTTATGTATATTTTGTCTTTGTTATTAAGAAACCCAAAATGGAGTTCTAAACTTTACATTTAGTGCAATTTTGTAAACACTGAGTTGAATTTTACATCAATATAAACACTGGTAGAAAAATGTAGAAGTATGTCTCTTGTCTTCATATTATAGATGCTTTTTAAAAAAATCTAATTGTGATGGCTTTGTTCTATAAATCAGTATTTCAAGGCACAGTATGAGGGGGACCCCCCCAAAAAACAGGATTTATTTATATAAAATTGTGTATTTATTCTTACATGTTTAAACTTCAGTCACCTTCAAAGTCCCTGTTTGATGCAATAGACTTAATCGAGACACTTTTTCTGCTGCTCAGAATAGTTTTGGAACTAGTCAATTCTGATGCCTTTTAGCGCGCTGCCTTTTTGTTTTACCTCTTCCACATCGGCAAAACATTTCCCTCTGAGGACTTTTTTTCATCTGGGGAAACAAACAAAAAAAGCCACTGGGATGAAATCGGGTGAACAGGGAGGGTAAGGCAGAGGGTTGTGCTGTTTTTAGGTCAAAAACTGCTGAACACTCAGAGTGATGTGAACAGATTGTTCACGTAAATCACCCATCATGAAATGGGCAAATATGTAGAAAGAATCTCCCCCCCAAAATTCACTGAAGTCAAATGCAGCCTCTCACAACAACGCTAGCTGGTACACTGATGTCAATGGGTCCCTAAAACACTTACCTTCTTTTTTTACTTTTAATATTTCTGATGAGTCTTGGAAACTTTTTTCGTTAAAAAATGTATAAATAGGAATAAATTGTGCATGCCTAAAATATAAGTTTGAGCCTCTGGCAGAGATTGTCCTCGACACCCTTAAGCTTTTAGACTAAGGACCACCCTGGACACCTCCAGGAAGCATGTTAGAAATCACTACAAGCTCTTGTCCTAATGCATAACATATTCTACGTGTTTTTAAGTTTTATGTGCTTGTTTGAAACTGATGAACTTTCAGGGTTCAGTGAGGGATTTTAAAATTGAGATTTTGGTTGAGATTACAGGGGTTTACCCCTGTAATCCCTACACTTTGGGAGGCCAAAGCAAGAGGAACACTTGAGCTCAGGAGTTTGAGGCTACCCTGGGCAACATTGCAAGACCTCATCTCTATGATAAATAAATGCATAAATAAAATTAGCCAGATGTGATGGTTTGCACCTGCAGTCCCAGCTACTTAGAAGGCTGAGGTGGGAGATCACCTGAGCCCGGGAGATCAAGACTGTGGTGAGTATGATCATGCCACTGCACTCCAGCCTCGGCAACTGAGTGAAACACCAATTTAAAAATATATATATTAATTAAAAATAAAATAAAACTAAGATTTAATGATATTTTCAGTAGGTGCCTATTATCATTTTTAAATGGAGAATTTTGAAAATTTCTCATGTCCTTTTTGCTCTATTTTAAATAAACTGTAGCCAGTGACTGAGCAAAGGGCACAGTTATGAGGATGATGTATGCTGTGGGAAAGCTATCAGAGGCCCAGTCTCCTGGGATACTTTGACTGGGTGCTTATTATATCCCAGAGTAGATCCCTGATTGTGGTTCCAATGAAGCCATTAGTGGTAACTGTCACCAAACAAAGTCAGTCACTGACTTATTCCTCTAAGCATGCAAGAAAATTAGCCCCAAGTGCTTGGAAAACTTTCTTCACAGCATATTTTCTTGCTTCCATTTTTAAGGTGCAGTCTTAAAAAAGAGCAGACACTAGGAAAAAATGTTCTTAGTCTCTAGAATTATCTGACCAGGGGAAAGAGGTGTAGTAATACATGCCTGCTCGAGTGGCTTTAGGGCACTCGTAAAATAGTTTGACATTTCAAAAGAAGGGAAAGACTTGCCATAGGTTAGTAAAGCTTGAGCAATAAGTGCCGTTCAATATGACACAGAGGTTTCTTTTTGTTATATCTCTCTCTGAAACTAAGATTATAAATATGATGACATAAGTTTTAAAAATGTGTCCACAGTTTTGTTTTAAATTTAGCTACAGGCCCTTTGAAGCTCTTAGTGATATGATGGAGTTTTCTAATCAAACAAACCCATTGTTTGTGGCTTTGACTTTTCACACTAGCTGACGACCTAAAGTACTTTGCCATTAATAACTTATTTTAAGTCTTAGATAATTATTGTTTCCCTGCTTTTCTTCAACTCAGAGGCCTGAGCAAGACAGCTATGGCAGTGCAAGTAAAGGAGTTTTAGTAGACTGCGTCAGCAGTGAAGAATGACAACTCCTCTAAAAACTAATCTCATTGGACTGAACTTGTTCTTAATCAGCTCCTGTTTTATTGCTTGCAACTTTGGGGGCTTTTTTTTCCTTTTCATTTAAATTAAAATTTTTTTGTAGCCGGGCTCGGTGGTTCAGCCTGTAATCCTGCACCTTTGGGAGGCTGAGGTGAGTGGATTGCCTGAGCCTGCGGGTTTGAGACCTGCCTGGGCAGCGAGACCTCATCTCTACAATAAATCAAAAAATCCGCCAGGTGTGCTAGCGCATGCCTGTAATTCCAGCTACTCGGAAGGCTGAGGCGGAAGGATCGCTGGAGCCCAGCAGGTCGAGGCTGCGGTGGCCGGGAGCGGCCACTGCACTCTAGTCTGGGTGACAGGATGAGACTCCAACTAAAAAAAAAAAAAATTTTTTTTGTACATCAAAAGACACTATCAAAAGAATGAAAATAAAACTCACAGACTGGGAGAAAATACGTGTGAATTATACATCTCATTATGGGTTAATATCCAGCATATATAAAGAACACCCACAGCTCAACAACAAAACCCAATAAAAAATGACCAAAAAACTTGACTACTCCTTTCTCCACAGATACACAAATGGCTAATAATGGGGGTTTGAGACCTGCCTGGGCAGCGAGACCTCATCTCTACAATAAATCAAAAAATCAGCCAGGTGTGGTAGCGCATGCCTGTAATTCCAGCTACTCGGAAGGCTGAGGCGGAAGGATCGCCGGAGCCCAGCAGGTCGAGGCTGCGGTGGCCGGGAGTGGCCACTGCACTCCAGTCTGGGTCCCCTCCTGCTCCCTGGGCTGGATGGACTGTGACTCAAAAGAGACCAGAGGCTGGGTGCAGTGGTTCAGTCTGTCATCCTAGTACTTTGGGAGGCTCAGGTAAGAGGATTGCTTGAGTTCGGAGGTCCGAGAACAGCCTGGGCAACTTGGTGAGACCTCGCCTCTACAACAAATCACAAAAACAAGCTGGGTGTGGTGGCATGCATCTAGTTCTAACTGCTTGGAAGGCTGAGGCGGAAGGATCACCTGAGCCCAGTAGGTTGAGGCTGCGGTGCTCGTGACATGCCACTGCACTCCAGTCTGTGAGACATCAACTAAAAAAAAAAAAAAATGAGACCAGAGACCTGTCCTTGTAGATGTGGTTTTAAAACCTCAGGTTCCAAAACAAATAAGGGTTAATGCTTGATTTTGTTTCTCCTTGTTTGTCTTTCCATGATACCTAAAGATAATCAGATTTAAGCATAAGCAACTTGATTTATTTCTTTGCAGTGTACACCTCCATTTGAACTACCTCTGTTATTCTGACTTAATTTGTGGTTTATTACAGCAGTCCCCAACCTTTTTTGGCATCAGGGATCAGTTTTCATGGAAGACAATTTTTCCATGAATGGGGGAAAGTGGAAAGGGGGTTGTGGGTAGAAGTTTTCAGGATGATTCAAGTGCATAACATTTATAATCTGTTATTACATTATAATATATAATGAATTAATTATTTATACAACTCACCATAAAAAAGAGGTATGAATGAAGTGGTAAATAAAATAATGGGTGGGCCACATGTGGACTAAAATAAATGTTGGATTTTAAGCAAAAGAAACAATCAAGAAAGCGGGGAGACAACCCAGAATAGGAGAAATATTTGCGAATTATGTATCTAACAAGGGCCTAACATCCAGGATATACAAGAAACTCAAACAAACTGAAAGGGAAAAACAAAACGAGTCTATTAAAAAATGGGCCGAGCACATGAATAGACACTTCTCAAAAGACATATGAGCAGCCAAACATACACCAGATACATGAAAAATCGCCCAGCCTCACCAATCATCAGAGAAATGCAAATCAAAACTACAAGGAGATACTACCTAATGCCAGTAAAGACGGCCATCATTAATAAATCAACAAAACAATAGATGCAGGTGTGGGTGCAGAGAAAAAGGAGACACTTCTACACTGTTGGTGGGAGTGCAAACTAGTCCAACCTCTGTAAAAAATAGTGTGGTGATATCTAAAGGAAATAGAAATTGACCTTCCATATGATCCAGCAATTCCCCTCTTGGGAATTTACCTAGAGGAATACAAATCATTCTACAAAAAAGATACCTGGACATGCATGTTTATTGCTGCACTATTCACAATAGCAAAAATATGGAACCAACCCCACTGCCCATCAAAAGTAGACTGGATAAAGAAAATGTGGTACACGTACATGATGGAACATTACAGAGCCATAAAGAAGGACAAAATCATGAACTTGTCGGCAAATTGGATGGAATTGGAGACAATCATTCTTAGTGACCCATCACAGAAACAGAGAAATGGATACTATATGTTCTCACTCATAAGTGGGACCTGAACATTAACCACAATAACGCAAGGCGGGGTGGGATTGGCATTTGCAGGACACTACCAGGGAAAGGAGGGAAGGGTGGCCCAAAACAACACAAAGCCTACCTGATCCTAAACCAGGGACAGTGAGGACCAGTCGGAGGCCCAGCTTCACCTGCACATATATACCTAATCCTGACTTGTACTCATACCTTCATAATAAAATAAATAAAAATAAAAACAAAAAGTGTTGGATTCTGGTTTAAAGCCCATCCCCAGATGCAGCTTTACAATGGAAATACACCAACTTGCTTGCCACTCACCGATAGGGTTTTCATGTGAGTCTGCAAGCAACTGATTCACTATGCTTTTTGTGCAGTCAAACCTCCCTACTCATGTTCACCTGAATTTGCAGCTGCTCTCCAGCACTGACATCACTGCCTCAGCTCCACCTCAGATCATCAGGCATTATGTTCTCATAAGGAGCCGCAACCTGGATCCCTTGCATGTGTGGTTCACAAAAGGGCTCATGCTCCGAGGAGCATCTGATGCCACTGCTGATCTGACAGGAGGTGGAACTCAAGCAGTAATGATTCAGAGCGACTGTGATTCAGAGCAGCTGTAAACACAGATGAAGCTTCACTCGTTCACTCACCACTCACCTCCTGCCATGTGGCCCAGTTCCTGACAGGTCACAGACTGGTACCGCTGGCTTACTACATAGTCTTGGTTCTATTGTAGTGTTCTAAACCACCCAGTTTGGGAAATAGAGAAGCATGGTCTCCTGAATTTTGTGGAGGAACAAATTCTTGGAGAGATTTTCAAGTATAAGATTACTACTAAAGAGTCAACGAATGTTATTTGTTTTTAAAAAAATCCATACTTTAAACAGCTTAGTCAACGAGTATATGAGTATTTATTGACTGTAAATTATTTTCCAGGCACAATCTTAAAAATCAAAGGGCAGAAATCAAGCAACTTAATTCATCCTTCCATCTTCAATCTGTTCAATCATTTACTCTTCTTCTCCTTCCCCTAACCTGTTCTTTCAGACTCCAAGTTCCCATTCTTTCTGTAACTTCAAAATGGTATCTAGGTTTCTGAAATTCATTGGGAAGTTGGGTCTTCATCCTGAAAGCTCCCATGTATACACATTAAATAAAATACATTTAATTAAATAAAAGTGTATACCCATTAAATTAAATAAAAGTGTATACTTTTTTGCCTATTAATCAATCTCCTCAGGCCAGTGATCTTTGTCAGTACATCTTTAGGGAGCCAAAGCCTATGGCCCTTACCGAGACAAACTTTCAGTTATGAGATGAGTAAGTTCTGGGGACTTAATGTACAGAATTGTAACTATAATTAACAGTACTGTGTTGTGTACTTGAAAATTGCCAAGACAGTAGCCCTTAAGTGTCCTCTCTGTGTGTGTGTGTCTCTCTCTGTCTCTCTTTCTCTCTTTCTCCTCTCTCTCTCTCTCTCTCTCTCTCTCTCTCTCTCTCTCTCACACACACACACACACACACACAGATAACTATGAAAGATGATGGATGTGTTAAATTAGGAATAGCCTAAATGCTTCTCTTTATATATTTTAATTTTGCCTAAAGCTTCCTTCATACTCAGTGAACTAGCTGGATGTCTAAACAGACTATAACCTACTCTTGTGCCAATCACCAAATTTTGACCAAAGGTGACCAACTGTTCAAATCTGGTTCAAATAAGGCAAACATTGAGCTATCACCAATCCAACTGGTCCTATACCTCACTCCTGTTTTCTTTTTCTTGAGTTGTAGTCTCACTCTGTTCCCCAGACTGGAGTACAGTGGCATACTCACGGCCACCGGAGCCTCGACCTGCTGGACTCAGGCAATCCTTCCGCCTCAGCCTTCCAAGTAGCTGGAACTACAGGTACGAGCCACCATGCTCAGTTAATTTTTTGATTTATTGTAGAGACGAGGTCTTGCCAAGTTGCCTAGGCTGGTCTCGAACCCATGGGCTCAGGCAATCCTCTCACCTCGGCCTTCTAAAATGCTGGGATTATAGGCATGAGCCACCATGTCCAGCCTTACTACTGTTTTCTGTATGTCACTTTCCAGAAAGCTTCCACCACATGGCTGTGCTGGAGTCTTTCTGCATCTGCTCTGATTCTGTGGGTTGCCCAATTCATGAATCATCCTCTGCTCATTTCAACTTTGCTAATTTTTCTAAGATTTTTCTATTAACAGATGATGTCAGAAGTGGGACTCAAAGCAGAGCCTCTAGTGACTCCCAGGAGCACTGAGTGACCAAGTGAGGTGCCCGTCAGGCCAACTGTATTCAGTACTCTCTCACAGCAACTGGGGTTCAATCTTTCAGATTCCAAAGTTCTGCAGATTTGTGTTTTGAGCTATCTGAATTTATTTGAGCAAAGTTCTGGTCCTAACTGGGTTTGAAAGTCATGACAGAAACTGAACTAAATTCAGGATCAGATTGGATGCAATAATTAATTGGCTTGGACTGAGATAGAGGCCTCTTGTATCTGACTGGCTCAGACAGAAATTAGTACTAAATGCCAACACTACATAGGGAACAAACTTTGGCTTTTGGAAATCTGCAGAGATTTTTGTATTCTTCCCCTTTTGATTACTTTTCTTGCATGCTTAGGTAGGGAAAAATCATTGACTAAGTTGATCAAGGGGGTCTGAAAGCAACACTCAAAGCAAGATTCAAGGTAAGGATGCAGAAAAAGGGAACACTTCTACACTGTTGGTGGGATTGTAAACAAATACGACCTCTGTGGAAAAGAGTTTGATGATTCCTAAAACTCTAAAAACTCAACCTTCCATATGACCCTGCAATCCCCCTACTGGGAATATACCTGGAGGAACTCAAATCACTCTGTGAAGAAGATACCTGCACACATGTTTATTGCAGCATTGTTCACAATAGCAGAAACATAGAACCAACCGTGCTGCCCATCAAAAGAAAACTGAATAAAAGAAATGTGGTACATATACACGATGGAATATTACACAGCCATAAAGAAAGACAAAATTATGAACTTTGCAGCCATGTGGATGGACTTAGAATCTATAATACTGAGTGACCTATCACAGACACAAAGAGAAATCTGCGGGGGGGGGGGTAGAGAGGGGAAGAGGGGAACCCACCTCTTCAACAAGGGTACTTGCATAATGAACATTTGTATACCTAACCCTAAATTGTACCCCACATCTTTAAAATTATAAAAGAATTAAAATTAAAAATAAAAAGACTGTAAGAAAGGAATTGACAGTAGTGGGATACTGCGGGGGTGGGGGGGCACAACATCAATAAGGGCACCTGATCTCAAACCAGGCAAAGTGGGGACCAAAGAGAGGCCCAAACTTTACCTACTTGTATTGTGTCCACTTGTATACCTAGTCCTGAATTGTACCCCACATCTTTAAGATAAAATATTAAGGAAAATAAAAGTAAAATAGTTGGCTTTAAAAAAAAGATTCAAGATAAAAATGTGATCCTTAATTTCTGAAAAACTGAGTACCTTCTAGCTTATATGTGTAAGTATTAGGCCTCAGAAGCAGCCAATGTTTATAGAAATGACAAACTCTTACAAAAATAATTTAAAATCACAAGGAAATGTTTTGAATGAACAACACTGCACTTTAAGAAGTATACTTGAAAATGAGGGCTCCCAAATTAGTCTCATTCAGGAATGCCTCTTGGTGTGTGGAAGATTTCAGTATTTTTACTGCTTTTTTCAAAGACTCTTTATAAAAGGTAAATAAAAGCCTTAAGTGACTAATTGATAAGAAAAATTAGATCTGTTAACTTTTGGCTTAGTTACTATCCCACCCTGAAGATAAAAAGAAAGCTATTCTAGATAAGGTGTTTATAAAAGAGAGGCCCTCAGCCAGGCTCAGTGGCTCAGCCTGTAATCCCAGCACTTTGGGAGGCCAAGGCGAGTGGATTGCCTGAGCCTGCCACAGGTTCAAGACCAGCCTGGGGAACTTGGTGAGACCACGTCTCTACAATAAATCAAAAATTAGTCAGGCATGGTAGCGCGTACCTGTAGTTCCAGGTACTTGGAAGGCTGAGGCAGAAGGATCACCAGAGTCCAGCAAGTCGACGCTGGGGTGGCTATGAATGTGCCACGGTACTCCAGTCTGGGTGACAGAGTAAGACTCCACCTCAAAAAGAAAAAAAAGGTAGAACCTCAGGTAAAGTAGGCTTGTTTCTACTTCATATCTATCTATGCTGAATCCAAGCCTAGAGAATACTTTCTTTGCCCTGTTCCTTTAATGGGCTCTACCCTGAACTCAGTCATTTTAGCCAAGAAAGAGTAGCTAGGTGTAAGACCTATCAAACCAAAATACACTTTTCTGGTATTTAACTGGTTATCTTGAAGCTCTTTTGTAAAAGAAAGTTACATGTGCAAAGGAAATTTCCATTTGTAAGGTGTTCTGAGAGGGAGGACTGAATCGCTAGAAGTTTTTTTACCTTTGTTTTAAATGAACGAAGATGCCATCTTGTCTACTTTGTCTTTACATGCAACATTTTTTCCCATGATTTGAGCAAATGATGATACGGTATTTAAGCTTAAGTCTTAGCTCTGTGCTTTTGCAAAGTACATTTTCTTGTTTCACCCAAGAGTTGCCCCTTTAGGAATGCAAAGTTAGAGTTGCCTAGCTAACAATTGCTTAAGGCAATTCAACAGGCAATTGGAAGATTGATAGTCTGAGCGAGGAATGAAAAAATGATTTACAAGCTGGCAAATGAGAATCCTTTATAAAAGCGGTAATGTTACAGGCCAAGGCTCTGGGAATGGGGGTTTCTTATATTTCTCATGTTTGGTTCAAAGTTGTTTATTTACATGTACAAAGGTAGCTTCTTGATTGTTGTAATTTCCCATCCTCCTAAGGAGCCATCAACATGATTGGATCTTGGGTCATAAACTTCCCTAGGCTTTGTTTATTCAATCTGGGGGTTAGTAAAGGAATTAGAAAATCTTGAGTCATGCCATTGTTAATTTCACCTTGGGGGTGGGTGAAGGGCTATGGAGTATAAATTCTAAGTTGTACTGTCTGGGAGCAAGTATTTTTGGGATGAGCACACCAACTTGTTCCCTGATTTCAAAGCATCCATTTCTCCAGCTCTCTGCCTCTTGTCTCTGATTGACCCCAGAGCAGCAGTTTATTAGGCTGGAACAATTTGGTGACTCTACCAGGATCCTGCTGCTTGCAGCTGGCCAGGTGTCCACCAGGGATACTCCTCAGAGACTCTGCAACTGCTGAAATCTCTTTGCTGTAGCTGTGGCAAATGTGCAAATATAATTCTTGTATGATTGAGTGAATGAACACAGAAACACATGAGTTGAGTAACTGCTTTGGGGTCAGTAGTTGGCCCCATGGCAATCACCTGGGATGACAAAATGTCTCCCACTAACCCTGTGGCAGAAAGGGGGGCTGGTAGCAGTTAAAGGTATTTCCTTTTGAAAGGCAAGTGGCAAGCTCTGTTTAAAAAAAGCCAAGTAGCCAAAGACTGATGGCTCTCATGGAAATGCAAAACAGTAACTAATTCACAGACTTATCCCAAAGCCCTCTTTTGAAGTTGTCGGTTTACAACCCTACAGTGCCTGGAGACCATTTGTTCTCTGAAAGATCTGATTTTTCTGAACACCACCTTGTAAATTCCAAAAAGAATGTGTAATCGCTAAACACGACCCCCTCCCTTACCTAAATGAAGGTATAAGACCCTGCTTCTCCGGTTCTGTGGGGCTCGACCTGGATGCCTTAGCCCATGGAGTCCATGGAACCCTCCAGCATAATAAAGTTGCCACTTCCTATAATAGTCTCCGTGTCATGGCCTCTCTATTTCCCGCTACATAGCGATTCTCCAAGCTACATCACCGCTGTTTATGGTCGAAGTCCCTTCGCTAACAGGCTGGGAGAAAGTGGGATCTGGAGTGGATGGGCTCATAGGTAAGCCATGCCAGATGGTATGCTTGGAATAAGACGCCTTCCCATCAGGGTCTTGTAGACCAGGTTGAAGGTAACAGGGAAGCATAGTCCTGATTTGGCAGTGCTCTGTATCTGAGGATATCCTTTGGTCTGTTACTCTGTATCTGTGTGTTTTGTAAGTTCTGTGTTTTAAGTAGTTCAAATGGGGAATACTGAGTCCATCCAATGGATAGCACACTGGGAAGAATAATGGCAGATTGAAAACAATTTTGTTGCCCATCTATGACCAAAATGCAATTTTTAAAAAAATTGTAATACTGTAATTGGTCTATGTACATTTTGGGATTTGGGGAGCAGTGGTTGGTAAAAGTTCTTTAAATTTTTGTGCTAGCCCAGGTGCAGTGGCTCATGCCTATAATCCTAGCACTTTTGAAGACCTAGGTGTGAGGACTGCCTGAGCTCATGGGTTCGAGCCCAGCCTGGACAACTTGGCAAGACCTCATCTCTATGATTGGAAAAAAATTACCCAGGTGGCATGTGCTTGGAAGGCTAAGGCTTCAGAAGGATCACCTGAGCCCAACAGGTACAGGCTGTGGTGACCATGAGCAGCATGCCACTACACTCCAGCCTGGGCTACAGAGTGAGACTCTGACTCAAAAAATTAAAAAAATTTCTATGCTATCTTGCAATTAGAGTTGTTTTGTCTAAGGGCAGGAAAACTGGGAGAAATTCTGTATGTACAAGCACATAAGTTGTTGCATAATCAGGATGTAAAAACAGACAGGAATATGCTGATGGCTCAGAGTTTCTGTCAAGGTGTTTAACAGCCAAGAAGCATGAGAGGTTAAGACTATGAAACATACAGCAATCTTGTCGATAGCTGGAGCTTCTCAGACCCAAAAAGGACCAGGGAAGGAAGACAGGAAAGACTTAGAAAGGATCAGTGTGCTTATTGCAAAGGAACTGGATGTTGGATTATATATTGTCATAAGAAAATCTGCCCAGGAAATGCACAGCCTGTGACGGCCATGGTACTGCCACCACAACCATGTTCTTGTTCACTGTCAGCCCCAGTCCATGACTGTGATAAGGATTAAGGATGCCCAAGGCTTCTTTCCTTAGATTTGCAATTCATTGACCTCACCCCACAGGAGAATTGGGTACAGCTGACAGTGAGATCCCATAAAATAAATGTCCTCATGGATTCTGGGGTGACTTATTCAGTTACTCATAACCCATTTTTCAGACATGGCTGTCCATGTGGTTGGTTTAACCAGTAAAGTCCAGACCAACAGGTTCCTGCAACCCCTCCACTGGCAAGGTAGAAAAAGAACTTCTAGAGCATGCTTTTGTATGTTACCAGCTATTCTATTTCTTTGCGAGATTTAAGAGCCATTAATGGAATTATAAAAAATATTCACTCCATGGTGGCAAAGCTCGTACACTATGCTAATGTCAATTCCTGGGAATCACTTATAGTTTACCTAGTTGGATTTGAAGAATGTCTTCTTTTGTGTCCTGGGGAAAGAGAAGATTCAGCTCCTCCTTTCCTTTGATTGGACAGAGCCAGACACTAATACTTGCTTTCGATACTATTGGATTACTCTTCTGCAGGGAATTAAGAACTCTTCTATTCTATGCAATGAGTCCCTGGCTCAAAACTCAAGTGCTTGTTTTGTATTTAGAATGGGAAATGTTGAGTCTTTTCTAGCTGGTTAAACATTAAGATTTTTTCAGCAAAGAAAATTCAGAACTCCAATGGTTAACCTGCAACTATAAGATTAAACAAAGTTTTCTAAGTTCTCCATCTAGTTCTCTCTTTTTTTTCTGCCTGCTTTCAATCTGCTGTTTACTAAACTACTAGTACTGAGATACAACTCTTATACAGCTCTGCCAGTTTTAACTAAAATGTAAGCATTGCAAACTTATTTGAAATTAAAAGGGAAAAAAGGTTTTAAAATAAAACAACCATGAACACTGTTTTTACCAAAATTTTGTCTACAGTCTTTGTTAAATTATCTGCTGGGGCAAACAAATGTTAGCCATGTTAAACAGAGATATAAGTTATATTTGGCTATCCTTTATAAAATAGTGAGTTTATGCTATTCCATGGCAAGAATTTCTAAGAAAAAAGTATTGAGTTTTTGTTTATATATGTGTGTATATGTTTAAATGTGTTTATATGTATGTACGTGTTGTATGATGTATCTAGCAAGCTCCCAAATTGACTTATAAGTAAACAAGTACTCATAAATTAAATAATTCTGCCTTTATCTGTGTGTTTGGACTTCTATATGTCTATATGTGCTGCATGTGTGATAATATGCTTAAATACAACTAGCTTTAAAATTGTTGGTAAAATAAAAATGGCTTCAAAATTGTCAGTTAATATAATTTGATACTTCCTTGATTTGACTGTAAGATTATGTTTTTGAGTTTGAGCCTCCAGATTCTGGGGTTCATATAGGTGACCATTGTGAGGCCAGTGGACATGTTCTCAGTACCTAAACCAGCAGATACAAGGCAGAATCTAGCCCATTATGACCCCTCTGGCCTGACCCAGCTTTGCCTCCTTGCTATTCTAACAGGGCTTGGATCCTGCAGGCATTCTCTTCACAGCCCAGTCTTCTGTCCTAAGTGCTACAGCTGGCATGTAAATTCAGAACTCAGGCCATTCCCTCATACCCATCTTGGGTGCCACGTGGTTACTTGGTGCCACATGACTGAGGAAGATATTAGGGAGGGTACCTGTGTCGTAATTTCAGTATCATTTTCAGTAGCTTCAAATCTTTTTTTGTTTGTTTTTCTATAACTTAAAATCTTAAAGTTATGTTATGTTAAATTAAGTTATAGATAATCATAAAATATCTAAGTCATTTGTAAGTATTAAAGACAAATTAAATTTAACAGAGGTTGGCCAGGTGGGTGGCTCAAGCCTGTAATCCCAGTACTTTGGGAAGCTGAGGTGAGAGGATTACCTGAGCCCACAGGTTCCAGACCAGCCTGGGCAAGATGATGAGAACTTGGCTCTACAATAAATCAAAAATTAGCTGGGCGTGGTAGCACGCACCTGTAATTCCAGCTACTTGGAAGGCTGAAGCGGAAGGATAGCTGAATTCCAGCAGGTCGAGGCTGTGGTGGCCAGGAGCATGCCACTGAACTCCAGTCTGGGTGACAGAGTGAGACTCCAACTAAAAAAAAAATGTGGTAACTATTTTTAAAAAAATTTAACAGAGGTTAATCGAGTAAAGAATGATTCAGGAATTGGGCAACCTTATGGATCTTTTGAACCAGAGTAGACTCAGAGAGACTCCAGTGCAGCCAGTCACATGGCAGAAAAAGATTTCTGAACAGAAGAAGAAAAGTGACTACAGAAAATGGAAGTGAGATGCAGAAACAGCTGGATAGGTTATAGTTCAGCATTTGCCTTATTAGAACCTTGTTTGAACATTTAGCCACCTTTGATTGGCAGAAAACAAGTGATTCACACAAAAAAGTAGATTACACAATCAGCTAGGTTACAGTTCACCATATGAAAGGGGTCAGACAAACCTCTAGGGTAAACCTAAAATATGCAAGGGTAGCTGTGGGCTAAACTTAATTTAATACATGTAAGTTAAAATACTAAATATTAATTATTAAATATAAATTTGTCTATATATTTTGGCATCTTATTTTTATATGACATATAAAGCTAAATGTATTTAGATGTATTAACAATAATTTGCAGAAACATCTTTCTAAAAAATTACAAAATGATTTTAATCTACAAATACCAATATAAAACAGTTCAAAATTTCTTTCTAGGATTTTTACTAGAAATTGGTGTTACTAAGCGTTAATATGTAATTAAAATTATGAGATATAAAAGAAACAATTCTGTATACAGAATGTATGAACAAAAGCAAGATATGCCTTTGGTGAGGAATGTTATAAAAGCATGAAAGTGTGTGTTTTTTATAAAACAATTTTGTCTAGTATAAATTTACTTAAAGTTTGTTTCAAATTGAAGGAATAAAGAAGATATAAGTCAAACCAAAATATAAAATGCTAAAAATGGAATTTAAGGCATTTGTAAGAAATCTGATTAAAAAGCTGACTGAGATTGGAGGGAATTGTTTATATAATTTTATTAAATTAGTTTTGATATTGATAATACACTAAGGCGAAAAGAAAACAATTTTCTCTTTTGAGCAAAAAGTTCAGGCAGTATTAATAAAACACAGTAAAATATTTTTGCTCACTGTCTGAGTAAACCATAAAAACAAAAATAAGAGAAGCAAGAAGGAGAGACATTCTTTCCCATGCTGTCATTCTCAGGTCTTTTGATTGTTTGGAAAATTGAGTGTCCTTTCTACCAAAGAATAAAGGTTTCTGCTTTTTAAATTATTTTTATTACCACTTTGGCTAAGTGAATGACTATGATTTTTCAGTGACCTGTGATCCTATTTTGGTCAAACATTTTATGCCTTTGACATATTAGGCTGCCCAAAATCAAATTACAACTTCAAAATTGTCTTTTTCTGACCTCCAACTTCAGAATGCCACAGAGGGCCCCTGCAGTATTCAAAAGAGAGCTAAACCGACTTATTTACTATGTCAAATCACATGGGAAGGATTGTCAAATAATAAATGCTTTTTAACCTTTAAGTTATATTTTTATAAATATTTATAAGTACTTGTAAAATTGTATGAAATTCCTAAACTTCTGATATGTCTTAATATATGCTATCAGTCATAATTATAGTTATTATGTTAAATTATTATAGGCCACAGAAATAACTAAATTTCCTTGTCAATTATGTCTTTACCTATGACCATTTTAAGTCATTCCCAAAGTAAATGGCTTAATTCTAATTCAGTTTTTAAACTTCACAAGCAAGGAAAATCCTAGAGTACTGTATCTTCAAGAAGTTTCATAAAAGAATGGAAAAGACTCTGACAAGCACTTTTGAATACAGATTTCTGATAATTTTAGGATCATATCATTTGAAATGTGTAAGAATTCCCAGAACTCTAATAAAGGATCTGACTGGTTTATAAAGCTGCTAATCCAAGGACAAGAATGAAAAGACTACCAAGAAAATACTTTGCCAGATTTTCATGCTAAACCAGAGGTACAGAAATTGTTTACATATACAATTTGAATGAACTTTGTGGTTTAAGTGAAATTACTTATGAACAGTGCTATGCACCTGAATTAGAGAAAGAAAATTGGTATTTAAGAGGATATAAATTCAATGTTAAGCATAAACTCATGGGGAGTCTGGAGGGCTGCCTGGCTCTTCCTGGGCCTTTAGAGTTTCCATTATTAAAAGCTCTGCGTTCTGTGACTTATCATGGAAGAAATAAAATGATCCAAATTAAAAACAGGTATATTGGTGTGGTGATTGTTCTAAATTGCAAACATGGTTTATGACCAATGTCTGTTTTGTCAAACTCATATTCCCCCTGGAAAGACAATCAAAATGTTAGGTATGTTTCTGCTATTTGATGGCTCATTTAAGCATTTGTAGAAAGAGTTCACTCTATTTTCATTTCAAATGCCTGTTTTCTAGATATACAGAAGGTTTTCGTATGTGTGGGCTGGAGTTCTAACAGTTGCTAAAGGGCTATTAGGAAATGTGTTTTCCTCATGGGACATTTTTGAAAAAAAATTCTCCAATGACAGAGGTCATTGTTTAACTTGACAAGTTGTAAAATAGTTATTAGACAGCGTATAGATACAATCACATCAGGCAAAGCTAACTAAATTGACTGAATTGCTTTGGTCAAAGGTATTGCAGATTGGTGACCATCAGATCCACTTCCAGTGGAAAACAAATTGGTCCCTTATTAAAATAGTCACTGAAAGTCTAAGCAACTAATAATAGAAATTTTTTTATCTTCTGCTACTAAATTCTGGCATGACTAAATGTTACAAGGCTTTAATACATTATGCCAAAGCTTATTTTCACCAGGTAAAGATTTTCATGGTCCACTGACTGAGGAAAATAAAATCCTTCATGATCTAGAACAAGGAGACTGGGTCCTCAGAACATCAGAGAAAGACCACCTTTGCCACCCACACTGCAGCAAAACTTCAAGACCCTGAACCTTGAGTTCATACTTTCACAACTTAGACAGACCTCCCTGGACTCTTGGAAATGTACACCCTTTGGAGACCTTAAGGTAAAGCTGACCAGGAAAGTTTCGTCTCCCCAGAAGCAGACATCATCCTCAATGTGGATAACTTTTTCCCTAAAATAATGGATCAAGAATTTTGCTATCACAAGACTCTATTTCTCTATGTTTTCCCCCTTACTTTTGCCTCTGTGAACAATAGAACCATAAAAGGAAATCTCTTGGTCACTCATAGGGTATTCTTTTGTTTGTGGAGAATTTCATCGTCAACCTTTTACATCAACAATCTCATGCCTCATGTCATAGATGGAAGATAAAGAGTCAATGTGGGTGAGAAATTTTAATGGTAGCTTTATTGCTTCATAATGAGTCATGAATAGAACATTGCTTCGCTCCTTTTCACTTACATTATAGGTTAAAGAGAACATAACCAAAAGGCCTTCAGTCTTCTGAATGAGCACTACTTGTTAGGTCCCCATTTCGTGTTTTGGAATGAGTGAGGCAGTGATTAGAAATGTGTCCCTCATAATAAGCTCCATAGCAGATTCTACTGCAATGGCTATGGTTGCACAATAGACTTTAAATTCCCTTGTGAAAGCTGTACCACATAATACAATTGCTCTAGAATTGCCTAAGTAGAGAAGTATCTATGTAGTTGTTGATACTTCTTGTGCATGGAGGAATACGTTGGGTATTATAGTGATGTAGTTTTTGAGGAGTAATGAACAGGCTGCTTGGTTGAAATGAGTAGACTCTATCTAGCTTATACTTTGATCTATTTGTTTTTAGTTGGTTTGGTTTGTAGGAGACCCTGGCTAAGGAGCATACTCCAAACTCTTGGTACTGTCTTCCTGATAGTCATAATAGTAGTTTTCCTGGTGTGCTGTATTCTCTCGAAAGTTTTAAATGTTTGCATTCTGCCATCCATAGAATGCCAAATGGTATCTCTTAACTAGAAAGACAAAAACTCAAAGAAATTCGTGATTTTGAGGACACCATAATCTATAACTGAAGTACTGAGACTGAGAACCTATAATGATGGTAACTGAGAGTGAGTGTTACTAAGGCTCCAAGCTTCAGTCACACTCTCACCTAAGTCAGAACCCAACCAAAAGTGGGGGGATTTTTAAACAAAATTACAGGAGGCCATTGCTTTAGACTGAGCTCTTGAAATAGGTCCCAGCAGACCAAACAAAACCAAAATGGAGTCAATTATACTAAATGTGACATAATCAAATTGAAACTTTAAGAAAACAGGTCCTAAAACAGAACAGGTTTTGTTTTTCTCCTATGAATAGGCGATCTTGGCATAAACAGATCCCGTTTACTCTAACCCTCATAATTAAAAAAGAAAAAGCCTATAGTCCTTGTTCCCACTTTACAAAACCCATGGTTCTGCTATTTCCCGGCAAGATTTGAGACCAAATAAGCACATTTACAATAGTGATAGAGTGAAATCAATGCCTAAAGCTCTGATCAATCTCTCAAAATTGAGAGGATGATCAAAGGCAAAAAATTGTTAAGTTTAGCCTACAGCTGCCTCCTTGCATATTTTAAGTTTGACCTAGTGGTCAAACCTGTAACCTCTGTACCTTTCTCTTAGTGAACTGTAATTTAACTAGATGTGTAAACGGACTAACCTACTCTTGGACCAATCACTAAGTTTTAGACAATTATAGACAGCCAGCTGTTCAAACTGGGTTCAGAAAAAGGCAAACACCAAGGCTTAACCAATCCAACTGTTTCTGTGCCTCACTTCTGTCTTTTTGTAGTCATTTGCCTTTCTCTGTCCATAAATCTTATCCCACCATGTGACTGTGTTGGAGTCTCTCCAAATCTGTTGTGTGTCTGAGGGTTACTCGAATCATAAATCGTTCTTTGTACAATTAAACTCTGTTAAATTTAATGTGTCTAAGGTTTTCCCTTTAACAGAAATGTTAACTAACTTGACTGAGGTAATCATTTTACAATGTATTCACGATATGAAATACAATATGAATACACAATGCATTCACAACTCATCACGTTGCACTTTAAATATATACCATTTTATTTGTCAATTATAAATCAATAAAACTTGTTATTCTCCAGTGTATACTCTATATTGACTTAGTTCTAGGTCCATAACAGTCCCTTTATTATTATTAATTAAATAAATGAACAAATGAATTAATTAATGAAAATCATTTTTACACACACACACACACACACACAAACCTTTGTAGAGTAACTCTGATGGTATTATTGTTTTAAAATATTTTTATTTTACTTTATAGTTTAGGGTGACTTATTATTTGAATAATGAAACCATTTGATACAAATAAATAAACACACACACACACACACACACACACACACACACACAGGTCTTATGATAGAGAACACCAAGATAGTCTCATCACATTTCTGCTATAATTTCATGACTTTGGAAAAAAACAAAACGCTTGTTAGCAGAAGCAATGTGTAAGTGATAGATAGTTATTAACTATGTGACAAAAGCAGAGGTGATGGAAAACCATCGAAACCATCAGGTAATTTCACATTGATCTGATCTTTTTTTTTAGTTGCAGTCTCACTCTGTCATCCAGGCTGGAGTGCAGTGGCACGCTCATGGCCACCGCAGCATCAACTTGCTGGGCTCCAGCGATCCTTCCTCCTCAGCCTTCCAAGTAGCCAGAACTACGGCACCTGCTACTACACTCCACTAATTTTTTACTTATTGTAGAGACAAGGCAGCCTCAAAATGCTGGGCTCGGCAATCCTTCCTCCTCAGCCTTCAAGTAGCTGGAACTACAGGCATGCGCTACCATGCTGGGATAATTTTTGATTTATTGTAGAGACGAGATCTCACTTAGTTGCGTGTGGGTCTCGAACCCACGGGCTCAGGCAGTCCTCTTGCCTCGACTTCCCAAAGTGCTGGGATTACAGACTGAGCCACCGAGCCAGGCCTCTTCTTCTTTCAATCAGCTTTCTCAGGTTGAATCCATTTGAACATCTCTGATGTAGAGAGATGAAGAAATATAACCCAAGGCAAAGCTAACATAATTACTGTGACTCAGCATTGAATTCTACCTGAAGCCTACTGATAACATTAAAAAAAATAAAGAAAAATGGAAAAATGATGAATTATATAAAAGAAGGAATGAAGTTATGGAAAAATTATGCACCTAGTCTATACCTCATATTATGCTAAGTTTTTAAAATATATCATATTTTAAAATTTCTCCCATGTCAAATTATCCTTTTTTTGTATACAGAGGCCACTCAGGAAGTAGCGGTCAAATGATTGACTATATTTAGGTCATTTCAGATGGCTCAGAATCCAACCTATTTTAAATAGCCTAGAAATCTCAGTTATATTTGGAAAGGATCTTGATATATCCAGATGCTTAGCTGCCCATAGCAGACAGCATGCATATTTATAGGTACTATTAACTGAACACTTGCTAAGCTCCAGGCTGTGTTTTAAGTACTCTTCATGAGTTCTCTTTCAATCTTCTCAATAACTGTTTAAATTAAGAGCCATTATTGTCTCCATGAAAAAAAATGAGGCACAGAAAGTGTTTTCCAAACTGTCTGCTAACTTAGCACTTGTCTGTTCTGTCCAATTTTATTCAAATCAACTCAGTGAAAACCATCCCATCAAAATGGGAAATGGGCACAATCTTGTGTCTATTTCCTAGAGACAGAGTAGACCCCTTTCATATGTCTAGTTTTTGTTTTGTTTTGTTTTGTTTTTGAGTTGGAATCTCACTCTGTCACCCAGGCTGGAGAGCAGTGGCATGCTCAAGACCATCCCAGCATCCACTTGCTGGGCTCCCACGATCCTTCCCCCTCCACCTTCCAAGTTGCTGGAATGACAGGTATGTGCTACTACACCCAGCTAATTTTTTTTAATTGATTGTAGAGCCAAGGTCTGACCAAGTTGCCCGGTGGGTCTCAACCTGCAGGCTCAGGCAATCCACTGGTCTCAGCCTCCCAAAGTGCTGGGATGATAGGCTGAGCCACCGAGCCCGGCCCATGTGGTCTAGTTTTGTTACCAGACTTCTGGGTTCACATGCCTGTTGTGCAACAACAGACCAATACCCTGACAGTGGAATGGCGGCCGAGAAAGAATTAATACTCACAAGACACAGAGTGAGGAAATGGGAGGAATTCTCAAGCCTCAAGTCCATTATGTCAAGGTGTTCTAGGCAAGAGTTGTTAAGGGAGTTGGTGGAGAGTGAGGGGCTGGGAAATTTGGGGTTGTCGATTAGTCAGGACATAGCGGATGAGGTTATCAGGATGTGGCAACTGCATTCCTTCGTAAGTCAGCTTCTCACCGGGTCCTTCAGACAAGTTGGCATCCATAGTTCTGCTGGTCTGAAGAACCCCAAGGAGAAGCTTTCACAGAAGGCATATCGCCTCACAATGCCTTAGGTTTCATCCATAGAGCAGAGTCTTATGTCAAAGGTCACATGATCCTGGGGTGGTAAACAGTGACCAAGGAAGGGGGCCCAAGGGCAAGCTGAGTTAAAAATGACTGTTGTGGCCATGATGGGCATGGTGGCTCACATCTGTAATCTTAGCACTTTGGGAGGCCGAGGTGGGAAGATTACTTGAGCCAGGAGTTCGAGACCAGTCTGGGAAACACAGCAAGGCCTTGTCTCTACAAAAAAAAAAAAAGCAAAAATAAGCTGGGTGTGGTGGTGTGTACCTGTAGTCCCAGCTACTCAGGAGGCTGAGATGGGAGGATATCCCGATCCCAGGAGATCGAGGCTGTGGTGAGCTGGCTTTGTGTCACTGCACTCCAGCCTGGGTGATTGAGTGAGATCCTGTCTCAAAAAATATATATTTATATATGCATAACTGCTGTAAGCCTGGTTGGATTATATAGACATACATTTTTTTCCTTAATTAACTTTATAAAATTTTGGGGGGGATGATTCCAATTTCAAATAATTCAGAGAATGACAAGACTATGTAGAAGACACCTACCCTGCCAAGCTGTCCTGTCAGCATCTTTCTGTCTGGGTGTTTAGCATATTTCTAGGCAGATTGCCCAGGGTTAATCAAAAGTAGAGCAACTGAGGAAAGAGACTCTAAGGGCCTTTGAAATAACAGCCATTCATAAGCATCACTCGATGGACGACAGGCATTCTCTGGAGGATGGCAACCTTACGTCAAAAGGGCGATTTGTCATGTTACGTGGCTGATTTCAAAGGATCTTGGCATTTTGTTATCACATTAAGAGGAAATCATTAGTGAGAGTAACCTTTTGATATTAACGTAGCCTACAAAATTAATTAATGCTTAAATTCAGCACTCTACATTGTAAAGACATTTATCTTCTTTTTTTTTTTTACAAAAAAAAAGAGGCAGAGAAGGAATGCAATCATAACTGTATTTGGCTTCATGTGAAACACGAGCTTGAGCTCTTGAACCACCCACCCATGCTCCGTTTAAATACACAAATAGCAATTTAGGACGTGGGATGGCTTTTCAGTTTTACTGACTCCTGCGAGAATGGTTGTTCAGACTCAGGACTGAAGCTATGTAGTTTGACAGTTTTAATAATTTCAGGTATAATTTGGGGTCATTTCTGGCCATACCTGATTTACCTAGAAAGCCACGGACTTAAGGGTGAGCTTTTCCTCAACAGGTAGGAGCACAAGACCCTCCCTGTCTCGCTAGAACAATCACAGATGGCACTGCAGAGGGGCAGCTGGGAACTGGGGTGAGCACAGGGATGGGCGTAGGGGAGAAGTGAGTGGGTGGTGAGATGCGGGTGGGTGGTGCTAAATAGAGATGGATCTGCCAGTGACAGAAAGAGCAAGGATTAAGCGGAGGTGACAGAGAAGTCACTGGGTAGAGAGATGCCGGCACAACCGCTGAGCAGATTCATGGGTAGCTTTTGGGTGAGGCAAGTTCAAAGAGGCATTGTCAAGTTCTGAAATTGCGTCAGCTGGAAACACTGCTAGGATGAGTTTTATAATACTTTGTGATCACTTCCATATAGCCAACCCAATATTAGGAGAAAAGGATTTCCCTTTGTTTTAAGATTTTGCATCACATTATAATTATAGAATGCCTGAGTAGTCTAGTTTGTAAGCATAAGAAGAATAAATTATTGTTTTAAAATGTACTCAGAATTTTGTTTGTATACAGATATGATGAGACCAACAGGGCAGAGAGAGTTGCCATTGAAAATATAGTTTATTCAGCCCCATTAAAAAGTGGGCAAAAGACATGAATACACACTTCTTAAAAGAAGATATATGGGAGCCAACAGACACATGAAAAAGTGCTCAGTCTCACTCATCATCAGAGAAATGCAAATCAAAACCACATTGAGATACCACCTAACTCCAGTACGAATGGCCATCATTAATAAAACAAACAACAACAGATGCTGGCGAGGATGAGGAGAAAAAGGAATGCTTCTACACGGCTGGTGGGAATGCAAACTAGTGCAACCTCTTTGGAAGATAGTGTGGCTGTTTCTGAAAGAACTAGACATTGACCTTCCATATAACCCAGCAATATCCCTATTGAGAATATAGGAGGAGCTCAAATCATTCTACGAAAAAGATGCCTGCACACACATGTTTGTTGCAGCGCTAGTCACAATAGCGAAAACATGGAACCAGCCCATCGAAGCTGGACTAGATAAAAAAAATGTGGTACATATACACAATGGAATATTATACAGCCATAAAGAAAGACAAACATACGGACTTTGCAGCAACTTGGGTGGATTTAGAGTCAATCATACTCAGTGATCTATCACAGAAACAAAAAACAGAGTACCATATGTTCTCACTCATAAGCAGGCCTTGAACAATTACCGTAATACCCTAAGAAAGGGATTTACAGTAGTGGAAAACTGCCAGGAGAGGTGGGGATGGGATTGACATTTTTGAGGGAAACTGCCGGAGGACAGGGGAGCACACCTCAGCAACAAGGGTACCTCCATAATGAACATTTGCATACCTAACCCTGAATTGTACCCCACATCTTTAAAATTAAAAATAAAATAAAATAAAGAAAATATAGCTTAGTTCTCACAGTTTCCAAGAGGAGGGGCATGCATGCACATTTAGGAGAGAATACTGAAGTTGGTCACAGGCAGGAAGAGAGGGTGGCACTTCAGAAAATCCATTATTGTAGTTTCAGGGGAAGGAATGGGCGAGGGAGGATAAGCAGGCTAAGCAACTTAGTATTGGCTGATTTGAATAATTTTAGTGGCTGGGGTGAAAGAACTGCCCTTAGTTGTCTGATGCCTGGCTCTGAGGTGATTAGGGTAGGGGAATAATGTACATGGTGCAAGAAGAGGCAAGTTAGGGGTGTGGGCTTTGGATTGGTTAATTTGCATGTGAAGGTATACCTGAGTAAGAGTCATCTTGCTATCTCTAGAAGTCTGCTAACCCTGGAAGGGGCAGTGCCTCTCTGGTCAACAAGGCCCTAGATGTCAAAACATCAGATCTAAAGATTAGAAAATATCACTAACACAATTACTTGCAGGGCTCCCTCATTCTCTTTACACATAAGAAATAAGTATGTACTAGCAAAATAAGCATCACCATCTCATTTCCCAAGGTTCCCTTGGAGAGCTCTGGAAGGAGAAATCCAACGTTGCGTGGTCACATGAGGGAAGAGTAACAGAGATTCACTTTGGCTTAGCCAAATTTGGGGCAGCCTTGGTCTAGAGACACTCTTGAGTCTCTTTCTGGGTGGATTCCCCTGGGAGTTTCTTAGAAGAGAGGCTCTTCCTAATGGCTGGATTCTGATTCTGAACAGTGTGCCTTCATGGATGTGGCTTCAGCAGTCACGTTGGTCTTAGAACACTTTTATGAGACATACACAACAAATTCCTGCATTTTCATTATTATAAACTTTATCAAGAAATGTTTGAAAGATACTCTTTAGCCAAGGTCTGCCTTTTTTCCCCATCATCCCTCTCTGATATTCACCTCCACTCTGCTGTCCCACTTTTAAGTCACTAGTATAGTATTTACATTTATATTTTTCTAATGACATTCATATACCAAGTGTGCCAAAAAAGTACACATTTTTAAGAAAGGAAAAAACTGTATTAGAATTATAATAATATATACCAATAACAAATGATGAATACAAGTCATCATACAAGAAGTTTGACTTCTGCAATTACAAGCAGTGCTCAGAGTGTCATCTGGCACCACCAGCATCCAGACACCTCTGATTACAACACACATCTCTTAAAATATGTATACATTTTTTGGCATCCCCCAGTATACTTACCTGGGGGAGTGATGCATTCCATTACTATCTGAATTCTATCTGTCTTTTCAGGTACAACCAGAAGTTTCACTTCTTTCAAGTTGTTCATTCATTCAGTTAATGCTGATTAAGAACCTAGTCTGTGTCAGCATTGTTTTAGAATAAAGCCAGGCACAAAACAAAATATTTTCCTACATTGTGCTGACATTCTAAGGAGAAGTAAAACAATTTAAAAAAATAAACATATACAGAGTGTGCCAGGTGGCTAATGCCATAGACAAATAAACTAAAATGAAAGGAATAGAGTGGGGAGTGGAAAATATTGCTACTTCATGTAATGTGGAAAAGCAGGTCCTTCTCATAAGGTGAGCATGACTATCTTGCAGTAACTTTCCCATTTAGAGGGAAGAGAATATATAGAGCTCCTGAAATGGGAATGCGTTTGGAGTATTTCAGGAAAAGTAAGAAGTCCAGCATGACTGAAAAAGGTGACAGAAAGGGAGAAAAGCAACAGACTAAACCAGAGAGCAATGGGTAAGAAACAAGGAAGGGAAAATGTTGGACCTTGCAAACCATTCTAAGGACTTGGCTACAGGTGGGTTTTGAGCAGCAGAGCAACAGGGAGAAATTCACATTTTCACAGGATCAAGCTGTCTTCAGAGAACATTCTGCACAGCCTAAGGGCAGAAGTTATGGGGCATTTGTAGTATTCCAGGTGAAAGATGATGAAGACCTGGACCAGTGATAGAAGTGAAAAAGAGGAGAAGACTAAGATTCTAGGTATATCTTGAAGGTGCAACCCGCAGGATCTGCTGTTGAATTAGATATGGGATTTAAGAAGAATGAGAACCCTAAGATAAGTCCAAAGTTATTGACTTAGAAATGTAAGCATTCACTTTTCACTAACTGAGCTGGGGAAGCATGCAGGAGGAGCTAGTAATGGCAGAACAGGTGAAGAGGGTGGTGAAGGTGAGAAGACTGAGGAGTTCAATTTTGAGACCATTAAGTTTGACATAGTGGTTAGATGCTCAGGTGGAAATGTTGAGTAGGCAGATCAATACATAATTTTCTAGTTCAGGTGAAATACAAAATTGGAAATTATATGGAAAAAAATTATAAGTGGAAATTATAGCTATGTGTCTAAAGGTGGCAAGTGATATTCACAACAGCCAAAAGGCAGAAACAACCCAAAAGCCTGTCAACACACAGAAGGGATAAGCAGCACTTAGGGCAAATGAGAAAAAAACTGGAAAAGAAATTGAAAAGGAGCAGCCAGCAACTGGCCAGAAGCCAAGCTAAGAGAGATTGCTCTGTTTTTCTGGAATGATGTATTTAAGACAAGTTAGATGAGGAAACAAACTGACTGCAGAACTGCATGAGAGATTTTTGGGAACTTTGACAATGGCTGTTTTCAGAGGTGGGGGTGGGTTAAAGCCTGTTTGGAAAGAGTTTAAGAAAGAATTGGGCAAGAAATGTAGAATGCAGGCAAAGACATTTTGGGAGGGAGTTTTGCTACAAAAAGGAGAAGAGATATAGGATGGTAGTTAGACTGGAATGTAGGGTAACCAGAGGAAAATGATCCAAAATTTTTCCTGAATATTTGGACCCTGCTTCTCTTTCCCATAACAGGTCTAGCATGCATGCTCAGTGAGTCTGTTATGAGAATAAGTGAATATATTGTGATATATATATACCTGTGGATAAGCTGCATCATACTATTTGATGTTACCTCATGAATATTTTCTAGTTTCATCAGTACTGGGCTGAGAGCCACTGCTGTGACATCTTACATGAGAAGCAGGAAGAAAGTGGGTGCTAAAACAGCACGTGATGTATGCGTTTTGCACATAATCTCCTCAGCTAATCTTGAAAACAAAATAAAGATGGATCTACTTGCCTGCCTATCTCCCTCCTTAGTCTGTGATTCCACATTGTCAAGAATTATACCTTGTTGGTCTCTTTATCCTCAGTATTAACCCCTGGAGATTACAGGCTTTGAAAAAATGTTGATTGGAAAAAATTGTTGCCGGGTGTGGGGTTTGGTGTGACACTGTGGGTTCGTTGACCCACCACTGCAAGAAATTTCAGAGGAGCCAGTATAGTTTTAAAACAAGTAACTAGAAAGGGAGGGAGAGATAAAGAGACACATGCCAGACAACTGTGGGTGTCTTGAAAGAAAGACTATGCATTTGCTTTTGACAAAAACTTGATATACCTACAAAATGATTATTATGCTAAAGAATGGACTGTAGGTATCTGCTCCTGAGAGATTACCATCTTTCCACCTTTGATAAGCTTATGGTTGGGTTTTTTCTGAACATACAATTTGCCTTTGACAGGAAACTTGATAGACTTTTACAGCGATTATTATGTTAGTCATGAACTGAAAGGTGGGTTGATTACCATTTTTACACCTTCGATGAACCAATTGGCAGGCTTGTTATGGTAAATCATATTCCAACCCACAGGGAGGTTAGGTCTGCAAGAAAGATGTCTGAATGCTCACTCTATTTCAAAACTACCTGCAAGAAACTTATCTGTGTCTAACCTATACTAAACAAGCCGACTCAACATGAATTAACAAGTGAGTGAATAGAAAGTGGAACAGAGGTCTGTGCTTAACATTATCACCACCTGAAAGCATACAAACTTCATAAAAAATAATTCCTTGAACTATCAAGAACTTGCTGCTAATGGTAAGACAGATGGGGCAAAATATTTGAAGAAAAGCCCTCTATGAAATTTGAGTAGGTCTTGTAGACTCTAAGTGGTTGTGAACATCAAAAACTAAGAAAACATGATGTTTAACTTTTTAGATTTAAGAGATTGTTTTCTTAGATTTGTGAGACTTTGAATATTCTGCAAGTCTATTAAACATTATATTACTATAATTAACTTGTCCTTTACAATTCACTGATCATAATGATTTAATTTATTATTAACAAGAACATCACTTACTGTGGTGAGAATTCCATTATAGTCTGGCACTAATAAATCATGTGCCGCTAAAGTTAACTATCACCAAAACTTTTAATTAAACAAAATCAAAATTTGTATCCAGTCTTGACCTTAGAACAGAGTGTTGCTATGTAAGATGGTTTTATGACTTTGTGGTCAGTTGACACCCAGTTCAAGAGGAAGAGCTCTGGATGCATATTCACTCTAAAGGTTGTAGTTAAGTATTCTGATTCCACCAAAACCTGATACCGAGTCGGGGGCTATTTCTCAAAAGGAGAAGAGTTATTTGCCACTGAGGGCATAGCTTTGCTACAAAATCTTAGGAAACTGTGCTGAGATTCTTGCTCCATATAGCATCCAGTTTGCTCCATATATTTCAAGTCCCATCAGGTCTTCAAGCCATGGGGTGGCTTACTTACAACCTGAAATCTCCTTTTGCTCACAGCCCATCAACCAAGATGTCTCCCTCAGTTTGACTAAGCTTTAAAACAGGTTTCTTTACTAGAGGACCCTGACCTTTTACTTAGAAACTTGCCATTGTAAATTCTTTCTTTGCTCCTTTGAGATGTAAATCTTCTCCCTACCTCTTGCCAGCTTCAAAATCCAGGAAAGTCTTTCTCAAGGAGATGGAAGTCACCCCTTTTTAATGTAATCGCTGAAGGAGATAACACTCCTAACTCCCAGTCTCTGTGTGTGTGCACCCACGTATGCCAGGTAGGGGGCAGGGTAGCGAGATGGAGCCTAACTGTGTGATAAGCAACAATTAGCCAACACAGATAGCCTAATCACATTGATCAGTCTCTCCAGTCTTCCAGTACTTCTCCCAACTAGCTTACCCAACTTCTTAAAAATCTTCCTGCCTTTTGTTTCAGTGGAAGTGAGTTCAATCTTTTTCTCCTATCACAATAGTCTTCAATACATTTGTCTTTGCCCATTTAACTCCATCCCCATCTTTTTTAATTTTTATTTTTTAACATCACTGAAGGCTCACAGATTATTTTGGCAAGTGGGTCAAAGTAGTATCACCAAATTTTGTATATGTTGCTTAAAAATGAAAAAACAAAAGGCACTTAAGCATTGTAAAATAATTTCCAGCTGTTTGAGCAAATATAATAAATACAACATGTGTGCAGAGTACATCTATACTGATAAACTGACTGACATAAAGTTATATTTTCTTCTTGTCTGACACCCTCAGGATCCATCCTCATGCATTCCCTAAGTTTTTGCTCATATAAATTAGAAACATTTGGCAATTATTTTGTTATATAAATCTTGACCTGAGAGTAGGGAGTCTGTTCTTGCTCCTCTGGGGTGTGTTTTCACTTGACTTTGGATACGGGACTGAAGCCAATGAAGGGTGGTAGTTTTAGGTAGGTGGTAGGTTTTAGGCATTGCGACAAACGACATCCTTGTGTGGAAAAATGCGGCAAATGCTCAAATATATTTCTTGTATGATTGAGTGAATAAACACCGAAACACATGTAGCTGGTTCGCGATCAGCAGTTGGCCTCATGGCAATCACCTGGGATGACTGAATGTCTCCCACTAGCCCAGAGGCAGGAAGGGGGGTTGGTAGCAGTTAAAGGTATTTCCTTTTGAAAGGTAAGTTACAACTTTAAAGACCCACCAGGCGCGAGGCAGGTTTTGTTTAAGAAAGGCCAAGTAGCCAAAGACTGGCCATTTCATGGAAATGCAAAAGAGTAACTAATTCACAGACTTATCCAAAACCCCCCTTCTGAAGTTGATGGTTTACAACCCTGCAGTTCCTGGAAACCATTTTTTCTTTGAAAAATCTGATTTTGCTGAGTACAACCTTGCAAGATTCCAAAGGAAACATGTAATCCCTCAACACGACCCCCTCCCTTACCTAAACAAGGGTATAAGACCCTACTTCTCCTGTTCTGAGGCACTCGATTTGGATGCATTAGACCCTTGGGCCTGCTGGGATGGCCAGCATAATAAAGTACCACTTCCTATAATAGTCTCGGTGTCACAATCTCTCTATTTTTCCTGCCACACTTGGGCAAGATAATTATCACAGGTGAGTTTTGATAAAATGTTCAAGTGAGATAAGACCATCCTATTCACTCAGGTGAGAAGGGGTTGTTTCTGCTGACAAAGGTGGGGGGGCAGGTAGTCATTGGTTTTGGGAAGCTCAGGGTATTCAGACTCTTCTGAATTTACCCAAATCACAGGCGCCCACTCTTCTACAACAAATGCTCCACTTTTCACATAATAGACCTGGCAAGGTTGTAAATTCTTTTTATATTGTAGTGAAGCAATTCCAGATACAACTTCCCATCTAATTTTAAAATTGCATCAGCCCTGAGGCTACAAGAAAGGAGACTTTTTTATTAAGGTAGTCATAAAGCCTCCCTGACCATGTGTTGAAGCAAGAATTCTAAACCCTCCCTTTGCTATTTTTTTAGTTCTCAGTGCAGCATGAAGCAACTGGCCCACCTTGAAGAATTTATATATATATATATTTTTTTTTTTTTTTTTTTTTTTTTTTTTGAGTTGGAGTCTCACTCTGTCACCCAGACTGGAGTGCAGTGGCCGCTCCCAGCCACTGCAGCCTCGACCTGCTGGGCTCTGGTGATCCTTTCACCTCAGCCTTCCAAGTAGCTGGAACTGCAGGCACGCACTACCACATCCGGCTAATTTTTGGATTTATTGTAGAGATGAGGTCTCACCAAGTTGCCCAGGTGGATCTCGAGCCCGCGGGCTCAGGCAATCCACTCACCTCAGCCTCCCAAGGCATGGGATTACAGGCTGAGCCACTGAGTCGGGCAGCATTTATATTTCTAATTTACATGGTAATTGTTGAGCCAATGTCTTGTTTAAAGTGCGCTTTTTATTCACAGGAAACACAGATCATAATTTTAAGACTGTTTTGCCTCTTTAGGGTTTATACTGCTAGTGTCTTCTTCTCTATCAATAACAGGATTGTCACTGCTTTTCAATCCAATTAAGTGAGGCAACCAAACAAAAACTATTAACAGAAAGCCAAAAAATTCTTTAAAAAAATTAGCATTTTGAGAATAAGAAAAAAAAATCAGAAGATGTTCTGTAATACAAAAATAAATAGTGAGCAATAATATCACTAAATTTCTGGGTAAATTTAAACAAACATGTGAATGACAATGATCATAATTTGAAGGATTAAAAATCAGGAACAAAATCCTGAATAACAATACCATAAAAATTGTAAGGCGGGTGATCAGAATTTTATTTTCTAATATTCTTGTATTGTTTGGGAGACGAAGATATTAATTACCTTCAGACTTCACTAGTTATGCATGACAATATTTGAAAGGTCTGAAGTGTTTTTCAACATCAGCAATCATTATTCCAATTTTCTGGCCACCCACTGGATGTTCAACAATTCAATTCAGATACATTTAACTCATTTCAATCCAGTTCAGTTCAACACATTTCAACTGAATTTGGACACTACCTGGAGTAAGTGTCAGAATCCACAAATTTAAGGGTTTTGTCCCATAAACCTGCAGCTCTTTGGATGCCCATCAAAAGTCTCCAGCCTTACATACTTCTGACCACCTGGCTATACATCAGGACTTACCATCCCTCTCAGCAAATTTGATAATTTGCTAGAATGACTCATAGAAGTCAGAGAACACTTTACTTACACTGACCAGTTTGGTGTGAAGGATATAATTCAAGAATAACCAATGCACAAGGTGTGGGGAAGGCTGCAAAAAGCCCTCCTGTTTTCCCAACCCCAGCCTGGAAGCTCATTCAATCTCATAATCTCATTGTCCAAGAGTTTTCATAGTGCTTAATCTCCCTTTCCTTGAGGTAAATGGGCTGACTGTTCCGACCCTCTCACCATGGTCTTTCTGTTGATCAGTACCATTTTGAGACTATCTAGGGAACCCATCCTTCCTCAGTCATCTCGTTAACACAGACTCAAGTATCACTGAAAGGAGCTTATTATGAATAATAAAAAACCACTCCTACCCTTCAGAAAATTCCAAGGGTTTTAGGATTTCTGTGCCAGGAAAAAGGACAAAGACTACATGTAGTCATGCACATATACCACTTTGGTCTTATAGGAATTATATTGGAACTAAAAAATTCCTATCACCTAATGACATTATAGCTGTGGTAACCTAGTAGTGCAACACATTATTCCAGTGTTTGTGATGATGCTGGTGCAAACAAACCTACTCACTGTTAGTCATATAAAAGTACAGCACAGAGAGATGGGGCAAGATTGCGATGGCATAGGTGAACTGGTGAGATTCTCTGAACGTGAGTTCCCAAAAAGGCTATTACTTCTCTTCCCCCATCCCCCAGCCCACCACCAACCGTGCTGGTGCCAGGCCCGGGAACTTCCCATGCAAGGCCAGATATTGTGCACCCCCCACCACTGCTGCTGTTCTACTCGTGTGTGGAAGTCTCCGGTCCCAACCCCCTCCAGATCCCTCCCTGGCTGCATTGTCTCCAGCCCGACACCCGGCACCCGGCACCGCCGGTCACACAGGGAGGCTCTGGGCACCCGCCCCTCAGAGACTCCAATCCCTTTCCTGGCCGAAGTACCCTGTAGGGGGCCCAGCGCCACTCTCGCCGTGCACCGCCTTCCCTTTGGAACTTTGGAGCTCTGGAACTCCAGGTCCACCCTGGCTGAGGCACTCAGCATGAGACCCCAAGCCGGAGGATCCAGACAAGCGGAGAAAAACAGATCTGCTTAAACTGCCTCGCCATTCTCCAGGCAGAGACTTCCATTGCCCCACCCACCTATCAACAAACTACCTCACTTCCTAAGGCCAGATGTTGCAGCGTGCAGGGGAGTTTTGGGTCCCTGCTCCCTCCGGCCCTCTCCCCGGCTCCATTGTCTCCAGCCCGACACCCAGCACCGCTGGTCACACAGGGAGGCTCTGGGGGCCCGCCCCTCAGAGACTTCGGTCCCTTTCCTGGCCGAAGTACCCTGTGGGGGCCCAGAGCCACTCTCGCCACCCACTGCCTGCCCTTTGGAGCTTTGGAGCTCTGGAACTCCGGGCCCACCCTGACTGAGGCACTCAGTGCGAGACCCCAAACTGGGGGACCCAGACAAGTGGAGAAAAACAGATCTGGGTAAACTACCTTGCTATTCTCCAGGCAGAGACTTCCATTGCCCCGCCCACCTATCAACAAACTTTACCTCAGTTCCTAAGGCAACAGCGTGAAACAGGAGACAAAACCCCACCCCTACGCTGCAACGAAAAAAAAAGGGGAGAAGCTGGAATCGGAGATCACAGAAGTGACTCTAGTCTGATCGCTTATTCTGACTTATGATTTTATCATTGAAACTGTTGGTTTAGATTACGTTTGGTATTTACCTTCTGACTTAAACTGTTTCTTGATTTTATTGGCCTGTCTCTGTGTAACTATCAGTATTCTTTAGGGAATCTTTCTTACCTGTCTTTCTTCACTTCTTCCCAGCCCTGTGTCTCTCTCTCACCTGATAGTTGGTATGTTTATCTGTTTTCCCCTTCTCGCACTTCTCTCTTTCTAACTCCCTATTGACCTCCCTTCCTCCATTATTTTCCTCTTTTACATGCCCCCTTTTTAAATCTAGGGACCAAGGCTGCATACTGCTGAATAGACAGACTGTAAAGCAGAGGGAAAAATGAACAAAGCCAGAAGACCCTCATAAGGAAGAACAGGTCATTGCAGAAGAGAAATAAAAGCAACTCCACCTTCCCTCAAAAACAGAATAGAAGAGGGGGAGGGAAAGGGGGAGAGGGAGAAAAATCTACAGAAATGAAGAAAAACCAAAAGAAGAGTATGGGTCTCTCCCAGATGCCTGGGAGAGCAGACATTGAGAAAACTGACTTTGGAATGCAAACGATGAAAAGTCCCCAGAATGAAGGGTCTCAAAATGCAAATGTAGATATCAAAACAATAATGGAGAGATTAAAAAGAATTGAGGAGACACAAGAAGAAACTAGGAAGGAGCTGATACCTGAGATAACAGTAATAAAGAATACTGTGAATGAAATAAATAACAAATTGATAAGCATGGAAAGCAGAATTACACAAGCAGAAGAAAGAATCTCAGAGCTTGAGGACCAAAATATAGAAATAACCCAAACTCTTAAAAACACAGAAAATAAGCTCAAAAAGACAGAACAAAACCTTCAAGAGATGAGTGACTACCTCAAGAGGCCTAACCTAAGAATACTCGGACTCCCTGAGGCAGAAAGAGAAACAAAGACCACATTGGAACAAACTTTCCATGAGATCATTCAAGAAAACTTCCTTATCTAATCAGTGATGCAAAAATTCAAACACAAGAGATTCAGAGAACCCCCACAAGACAACAAATGAGAAGACCAACTCCTAGACACATAATAATTCGCCTAAATAAAGTAGGCACAAAAGAAAAAATCCTAAAGGCAGCAAGAGAAAAAGGCCAGATCATCTACCATGGAAGACCAATCAGAATAGCAGCAGATTTATCTGCAGAAACCCTGCAGGCTAGGAGAGCTGGAGCCCTATCTTCAAAGTCCTAAAAGATAAAAAATTTCAACCAAGAATAACCTACCCGACCAAGCTAAGCTTCATCAGTGAGGGAGAATTAAAATCCCCAGATATCCAATCTCTAAGAACTTATGCTGCCACCAAACCATCTCTACATGAAACACTTAAGAAAGTACTAAACGCAGAAGAAAAGGAAAAAAGAACAACATTCTTCACAAGAGTACAGGGAAAAGAATAAAATATACATGAACCAACTCCAAAACCAAAAGAAAGACAAAAAAAGAAAAAACCAAGTGGAAGAGCAACAACTCAATAAGAACTCCATGATAGGGACAAACTTTCACATTTCAATAATTAGTCTGAATGTGAATGGACTAAACGCACCACTGAAAAGACATAGAATGACAAAATGGATAAAATATCACCAGGCAACAACATACTGCTTCAAGAGACCCATCTCACTAGAAAGGACATACACAGACTCAAAGTAAGAGGATGGGAAACAAATTTTCAGGCGAATGGAACACAAAAGAAAGGAGGAGTTGCAATCCTAATTTCAGACAAAATACCATTTAAGCTATCAAAAATTTAAAAAGACACAGAGGGCCACTACATAATGATAAAAGGTTCACTCCATCAACAAGAAATATCTATCCTAAACATATATGCACCCAACATAGGTGCGCCAACATTCATAAAGCAACTTCTAGGAAAACTAAAGAAAGACATTGATTCTAACATCATAATAACTGGGGACTTTAATACACCACTCACAACCTTAGACAGATCATCAGGACAAAAAATCAGCAAGGAGATTCGGAACCTCAATGAGACTCTGGACCAAATGAACTTAACTGATACCTATAGAACACTCCATCCAAAGACCACAGAATACACATTCTACTCATCACCACATGGAACATATTCTAAGATCGACCACATAATTGGACACAAATCAAGTATAAGCAAATTTAAAAGGACTGAAATTCTACCATGCACCTTCTCAGACCACAGTGGAATAAAAATAAACATTGACACCAACAAAGTCCCCCCAAAACCCACAAAGACATGGACACTAAACAGCATGATGCTAAATAACTCCTGGGTCAATGATGACATCAAAACAGAGATCGAAAGATACCTGGAAATAAATGAAAATGAAGAAACATCTTACCAAAATCTCTGGGATGCCTTAAAAGCTGTAATAAGAGGGGAATTTATATCCCTACAAACACACATGAGGAAAATGGAAGGAACAGAAATTAACAACCTAACAAGCCACCTAAAGAAGCTGGAAAAGCAAGACCACAAAAACCCTAATTTCAGCAGAAGAATCCAGATCACCAAAATAAAAACCCAAATCCAGGACATAGAAGACAAAAAGATAATAGAAAAAATCAGTGAAACAAAAAGCTGGTTCTTCGAAAGAATAAACAAGATCAATGGTCCCCTAGCTAGACTGACCAAGAAAAAATGAGAAAAAAACCAAATAAGCACAATCAGAAACACAAAAGATGAAGTCACATCTGACCCTGAAGAAATACAAAAGATCATTAGAGACTACTACGTATACTTGTATGGAAACAAACTTGAAAACCTTAAGGAAATGGAGAACTTTCTGACATCACACAACCTACCTAAGTTGGAACAAGAAGAAATTGAGACCCTAAATAAACCAATAACAATCAAGGAAATCGACTATGTAATAAGAAAACTTCCTACAAAAAAAAAGCCCTGGACCAGATGGCTTTCCAGCAGAATTCTACAAGACATTTAAGGAGGAGCTGATACCAATCCTACTGAAGGTACTCCAGGCGATTGAAAAAGATGGAATGCTCCCCAAATCATTTTACGAAGCCAACATCACATTGATACCCAAGCCAGGTAAAGATCCAACAAAGAAAGAGAACTACAGGCCAATATCTTTGATGAACATAGATGCTAAAATTCTCAACAAGATCCTAGCAAACCGGATTCAGCAATACATCTCAAAAATCATCCATCATGACCAAGTAGGCTTCATTCCTGGGATGCAAGGCTGGTTCAACATTCGTAAAACCATAAATGTTATTAAATACATCAACAGATGTCAAAACAAAAACCACATGATTATATCATTAGATGCAGAAAAAGCTTTTGATCAAATCCAGCACCACTTCTTGATAAAAACCCTTGAACATCTAGGCATACGGGGAACATACCTCAAAATAGTAAAAGCCATCTACGAGAAACCCACAGCAAGCATTATCCTAAATGGACAAAAATTAGAACCATTTCCCCTGAAAACTGGAACAAGACAAGGATGCCCACTCTCACCCCTCCTGTTCAACATAGTATTGGAAGTCCTGGCTCGAGCAATCAGAGAAGAGAAGGCAATCAGAAGTATCCAAATAGGAAAAGAGGAAGTCAAGTTCTCTCTCTTTGCAGACGACATGATTGTATACCTTGAAAACCCAAGAGAATCTGTCAAAAACCTCCTTACACTGATAAAGACCTTTGGCAAAGTCTCAGGATACAAAATAAATGTACAAAAGACAATCGCATTTCTCTACACCAATAATAAACAAACAGAAACCCAGATAAAAAACACAATACCATTCATAATAGCCACAAAAAAAATGAAATACCTTGGCATCTTCCTAACCAGAGATGTGAAAGACCTTTACAAGAAAAACTACAAAACACTGCTCAAAGAAATCAAAGTTGACACAAACGAGTGGAAAAATATCCCATGCTCATGGATCGGAAGAATCAACATTGTGAAGATGTCCATCTTACCTAAGGCAATCTACAAATTCAATGCAATACCCTTCAAATTACTAGCAACATTCTTCTCAGACCTAGAAAAAACAATGCAGGAATTCATATGGAAACACAAACGTCCAAGAATAGCCAGAACAATCCTCAGCAAAAAAAAACAAAGCAGGTGGTATCACACTACCAGACTTCAAACTTTACTATAAAGCTACAATCATCAAAACAGCTTGGTATTGGTATAGGAACAGGCATATAGATCAATGGAATAGAATTGAGATTCCAGAAGCAAAACCTCAATTTCTCAACCAACTCATCTTTGACAAAGCCTCCACCACCTACCACTGGGGAGAGGAGAACCTATTCAGTAAATGGTGCTGGGAAAACTGGCTGACCACATGCAGAAGATTGAAACAGGACCCCTATATATCCCCATCCACAAAGGTTAACTCCAAATGAATCAGAGACCTAAATGTAAAACCTCAAACCATAAGAACTTTAGAAAATGAAGGAAAAACCCTCATGGAAATCGGAACTGGCATCCAATTCCTGTACAAAACCCGAAACCCTCAGGTCATAAGAGAGAAGATAGACAAATGGGACTTTATTAAACTGACAAGCTTCTGCAAAGCCAAAGAATCCATCAAGAGAGCAGGGAGACAGCCTACAGACTGGGAAAAAGTATTTGCCAACTCCAGGTCTGACAAAGGCTTAACATCCTGGATCTACAAGGAACTCAAACGTGCTGAAAAGAAAAAACAAACAACCCCATTATAAAATGGGCAAAAAATATGAACAGACACTTCACAAAGGAAGACATCTGAGCAACCAAGAAACACATGAAGAAATGCTCAACCTCACTAATCATCAGGGAGATGCAAATCAAAACCACACTGAGATACCACCTAACCCCAGTCAGAATGGCAATTATTAACAAGTCAAAAAATAACAGCTGCTGGAGAGGGTGTGGTGAAAAGGGAACACTTCTGCACTGTTGGTGGGAGTGTAAACTAGTGCAACCTCTGTGGAAAGCAGTGTGGCGATTCTTAAAAGCTCTAAATACCAACCTCCCATATGACCCCGCAATCCCCCTACTGGGAATATATCCCGAAGAACACAAATCACTCTATAAAAAAGATACCTGCACACGCATGTTTATCGCAGCATTGTTCACAATAGCAAGAACCTGGAAACAGCCATGCTGCCCGTCAAAAGAGGACTGGATTAAAAAAATGTGGTACATATACACGATGGAATACTACGCAGCCATAAAAAAAGAACAAAATCATGAATTTCGCAGCAACCTGGATGGAACTAGAGTCTATAATACTGAGTGACCTCTCACAGAAACAATGATCCAAGTATCACATGTTCTCACTCATATAATGGACCTTAAACATCCAATGCAATACTATACGAAAATGACTGACTGCACTGGGAAACTGGTGGGGGAGGGAGATGGGATTAACAGTAACAAATATCTGTCTGGGTACGGGGAAACATCCCATATCAACAGGGTGCCTGAATGAAACACAATTGTATACCTAACCTTTAACTGTACCCCACAACTTCACAATAAAAATAAATAAATAAATAAATAAATAAAAGTATAGCACACACAATTGTGTAGGGCATGATAACGATACATAATAATGATAATAAGCAACTATGTTACTTGTTTGTGTTTTTACTATGTTATACTTTTTTTCTTTTATTTTAGAGTGTACTTCTACTTACAAAAACCACTTCAGGCAGTTGCCATAGGAAGTGTTCCAGAAGAAGGCACTGTTATCATAGGAGATGACAGCTTCATGTTCCCACCCCTGAAAACCTTCCAGTGGGACAAGACTCAGAGGTGGAAGACAGGGATATCAGTGATCCTAATCCATTACAGACCTAGGATACTGTGCGTGTTTGTATCTTAGTTTTTAATGAGCAAATGTAAAGAGAAAAAAAATTGTAAGTGGAAAAAAATCTTATAAAAACACCAAAGAGCATGTTTTGTACAGTTGTACAATATGTTTGTGGTTTTTTCCCAAAAAATTATTTTAAAGATGAGGGTACAATTCAGGGTTAGGTATACAAATGCTCATTGCACAGGTAAAATTTGGGCCTCACTTTGGTCCCCACTTCCCCTGGTTTGAGATCAGATACACTTATTGATGAAGTGTGTCCCTTTCCCCCGCTCAGCCCCCCGGTAGTTCCCCACTACTGCCAATCCCTTTCTTGTAGTATTATGATAATTGTTCAGGATCTGCTTATGAGTGAGTATTTGTGTTCCAAGCTCAACGTTTTTACAAAAGTGCAAAAAGTTTAAAAATATTAAGAAGTTTAGAAAGTAAAAAGTCTTATGGTAAGCTAAAGCAAATTCATTATTGAAGAAAGAAAATGTTTAAAATAAATTGAGTGTAGCTTAAGTGGACAATGTTTGTAAGTCTATAGTTGTGTCTTGCAATGTCCTGGACCTTTGTGTTCACCCACCACTCACTCACTGGCTCACCCAGAGCACCTTCCAATCCTGCAAGCTTCGTTCATAAGGACCCTACAGAGGTGTACCATTTTAATCTTTTGTACGGTATTTTTGCTATATCTTTTATAGTTTGGATACACAAATACTTGCCATTGTGTTACAATTGCCTACCTATTTAGTACAGTAGCATGCTGTACAGTTTTGTAGCCTGAAAGCAATGGTCTATACCATGCAGCCTAGGTGTGCTGCAGGCTGTACTGTCTAGATTTGTGTGAGTACTTGCTGCAATCAGCACAAGGACACAATCACCTAACTGTCCATTTCTCAGAATGCATCCCGTTGTTAAGTAGTATATGACTGTATTTTTGTGCACCATACCACAAAGGGTAATTGCTAAAATAGTAGACATAAGCTGTATAACTTTCAAATCAGTAAAGGAAAAATATATATATATAAAATCAAACAAAAAACACTTTTCTTTTTTTGAGAAAGCAAGATTTATTGAGGAGACAAGAAAGCTCCCAGAATGTAAGGGGACCCAGAGTGTTGCCCTCAAAACACATTTTAATTACTCCAGTAAAGGCAAGAAAAGGAGGAAGAGCAACATAAATAGTAAGAAAAACAGAAAGTGCTATCCAAGATAAGAGAAACATACCCACATATGTCACTAACTACAGTAAATGCAAAAGGTTAAGCTGACTAGTTTAAATAGGAAGATTCCCACACAGATTTGAAAAATAAGTAGTTATACTCTATTTAAGAAATACACCAATGTAAAGACTCAGAAAAGCTGGAAGCAAAAGGAAGAAAACAAAATATGACATACAAACACTACCAAAGAATAATTCGGTTGCTATTTAATAACAGACTAAATAGGCTTTAGGGAAATAACAAACATTGCTACATAGAAGAAAATTGCTACATAATTATAAAGGATGCAATTCAACAGGAAGAGATAATGATACTAAATGGATCCTTTAAAATAATATAGCCTCAAAATATATAAGGAAAAATTGGTAGATTATAGGGCAATTGGACATATTGGCCATATGGGGTATTTTGGTGTGCCCCACCCCACTTAATGCAGGTCTTAGGTTGGGCTCTATGAGTTAGGCCTGGGTCTGGACTTAGATTCCTAAGACTGGGATCAGCTTTTGCTTCCAAAGAACTCCCTGCTCCTGATTCTATTCAGTTTGCTTCTCTCTGTCTCTCTTCCTCCCCCCTCCCTTCCCCCCTCCCTCTCTCCCTGTCTCTCTCTTTCCCTCTCTCTCTTTCTCCCTCTCACTCTCTCCCTCCCTCCCCCTTTTATTTATTTATTTTTGAGATGGGTTCTCGCTCTGTTTCCCAGTCTAGAGTGCAGTGGCACAATCACAGCTCACTGCAGCTTCAGCCTCCTGGGCTCAAGCGATCCTCTTGTTCTAGCCTCTAGAGTACCTGGGGCTCCAGGCATGAACCACCATACCTGGTTTATTTTTTATTGTTATTTTGTAGAGACAGGGTCTCGCTATGTTGCCCAGGTTAGATCTGCTCAAGTGATCCTCTCATTTCGGCATTCCCAAAGCTCTGTGATTATAGGCATGAGCCACCACACCCATGCTAATTTATGTTTTGACAATTTCCCTTAATTTTTTGTGATCCCAGTAATACACTAAAATATACATGCTCTAATTCTCTAGTTTCTAGTTGTATTGGAGCAGGAGGGGCTTTCAGAGAAACTCTTCTACCCTATTGCTAGAAACAGATGCTGTCAATCGTTTCTTTACTGTGTCTTCTTTCAGTCATTTCCCCTCACAAATTTCATCTTTGTTCTAATGGAGACAAAAGTGACATTTTTCTAAAATGCCGCTCCAATTGTGTCACTAGCCTGCCTTCAAGTCTTCTGTGTCTTAACATCACGCTGATGAAAGTTTGATTGTCTTTATCTAGAGAAAAGGCTTCTTGAGGAATCTGCCTCTGTCTTTCTCCCCTGCACCAGCTCTTTCAGGCTCATGCTGCAAAGAGGAACTTAGCAGTTTGGGACTCTCCACAATCTCTCTGCACTCTGCACTTTGTGCAGACAGTTTCTGGCTCCGGCTTTCTCCCCAAATTCAGGATGAATATTGAGTGAATATACACTAGCATGGCCATGCTGGTTGTTAAAATATCAAAACCCTCTCATACAAGTACGTAAATTACCACTACCCTGTCTTTTTCCATAAGATTTTTTGGCTTCCACTCCCCAAGTCTAGCAAATCAAACACCTGGCACGGCAGGGATGACAACAGTGTTCCAAGACCCTGTCCAGAGCTAAGTACCGATTGTTTTGAATGTTGTCCCTGCTTCCATCCTTCTTTTTCTGAGCAAATCCTACTTATACTTCAAGATTCCGACAACAACCTGCTTTTCCTCTGAAGTTTCCATGCCATTCTTTCTGTACCTCCCTTTCCATGCTGTACCAGCACTCTGCGCATGCCTCTGCCCTCTTGTGTCCTGCACCGTGTCATACATGCCCCTCCTGCACACTAGACTCTGTGCTCCTCAAAGACCATGTCTCAATTATTGTGATATGAACTGTGGTTTGCATGGTGCTTGACACATGATCAAACCTCAGCAAAGCCTAGAATTTTGCACTGTGCTTTTATATTGGCACACCCTTTCTCTAACACTAGGGGAGAAAAAGAGAGACTAAAAACATCTCTAACTTGGTTTATCTTCTTGCGTTGAGCACGAGTGCAGCTGCTGCTGGTAGGACGGAGCCTCCATTTTTCTGGAATAGAGACTATCGGTGAAGCCCAAGGGGAGGAGACTCTTTCTGAGTGGAAGACTCTCCCATCCCAATTTGAGCAGGAAGAGATCCCACAGAGCACCCTTTGTTTATATTTTATATATAAAAATAATGTTGAATGACTTCTGATTATTTACTGAAATTCTAGATGATCAAAAAGTCAGAATGAAAAAGGTAAACTGGGTGCCAAAATATTGTACTAGAAATTTTGTTTTCCACTTTGGGAAGGTTTTTAATTTTGCAGATAATTATCCTTAGATCTCCCTTCATACTGTAATCAAAAGTCTGTAACACACTTTTTATATTGCTTTTATTTCTGGTTATCACTATGGTAACAGAGTCTTCTTCCAACATATGTTCATTTTGAGCAAATCTCTTACTTAAGAAAAATGCCAAGAAGCATACAAAGGAAGAAGAAGAAGAAGCAAGTGGCTTCTGTCAAATAGGTTTTATGATGTTCAATCGTTAACTTGGTACAAAATAAAAGCAAGCAATTTCTTCTTTGGGTGATTCAAATAAGGGCAAAAAATAAAACCACTTTTGAAGAACTCATAAAATTTACAAAAGTGAAAAAAAAATCTGGTACCTGAGATTATAGAAAAGGAAACTGAACAAAGACGAATGAATTAAGATTCAGAAAGTTAAATGACTGGCTTTGTAGTCCCATAACTAGTGAATGGTAAAGCTCAGTTGAGCGTTTTTCCTTTGGGATCGGACCTTGTGAATGACAAGGAGACACCCAAGGAGGCATGGCTAAGCTTTTATTACAAAGGAGCATGCCAGCGGGCTCGGTGGCTCAGCCTGTAATCCTGCGCCTTTGGGAGGCTGAGGTGAGTGGATTGCCTGAGCCCGCGGGTTCGAGACCCGCCTGGGCAGCGAGACCTCATCTCTACAATAAATCAAAAAAAAAAAAAAAATCAGCCGGGCGTGGTAGCACATGCCTGTAATTCCAGAAGGCTGAGGTGGAAGGATTGCCGGAGCCCAGCAGGTCGAGGCTGCGGTGGCCGGGAGCGGCCACTGCACTCCAGTCTGGGCGACAGAGTGAGACTCCAACTCGAAAAAAAACACAAAAAAACAAAGGAGCATGCCGATCTATTTGCATATTGATTCACTCATTTGAATGTTTATGGATCAGACCCTATGCTAGGTTTTGGGATTCAATGAAGAACCAAATATCTATTAAATTTCACAGAGTTTACTGATAAGTGAGAGACAGATACCAACTTAAAATTACTAAATATATATATATGTATATAGTTAGCTGTTGCAAAAAGAATATAAAGGTAAAGTATCTAGTGCCAGGAAAGTGGGTAATGTGTGAACATAGTATAGCAAAATGGTTAGAGAGAGCGGCCTTGATAAAGTTACTTGATTTGAATCCAGAAACAATATTTGCTGAATGTGGAGGAGGCAGAAAAGCATCTTGCAGGGGGCACTAATGCAAAGTTCCTAGAAGAAACATATCATGTATCTATGGAGCAGAGGGATGTTCTGGACTTTGTGCATGAGTGCTGGAGAGGATGTTGGTTGGCATCCTTTGGCTCATCTTATCAATTTTGGGGCTCTCGGAAGCCATTGGATCAGATTTATAGTTGTCAAGGGCTCATGTGGGATGCTGTTAGAGTAGAAGACTAGGAATAGAAGTGAGAGAGTCAACGAGGACAATTTTCAACAGTCTGTGTGGCTGCTGATTGTAGTTTTCCTTTAGGAGGTAACAGTGGAGGCCAAGGGAAGGGCATGAATTAAAAACATATTTTGGAAGCAGAATAGACAAGGCTGTCAGGAAGCAGGGAAAAGATGTGTCAAGGATGACACCAGTGGAATCTTTTTCATAATCAAACCACCTGGACGGTAGGACCAAAGCTGTTCTTAGACCCTCCAACTCTCTTGATTCTAAAATGTGTGCAATTCTTTAAGAACTGGCCTCTGCCTGTTTCTTAAGAGAAGTTTCCCTAAGAACTTCCTGGAGACTGCTATTTCAGAATCTGAAATAGCAGGTGTTGTTAATATGTAAGAGGAAATAACTGGCAATAAGCTGTATGATCACGCTTATAAATCCTGTTTAGGTGGTCAAAGTTGTCAGCAAAAACTTGTTATTGATGCATAGACAAACATATTACAGATTGCTTGCAGAGTTTCTTTTAGAAGCTCCTATAGTAAACACTAAACCAAACTACAAAATTCAAAGTATCCTCTTTCTCTTGATCAAAGTTAAATTTGACTAGAGTCAACAATCGTGCTACCTCTCCTGTGTAAGACTTTTCAGTGTTTTTAAATCAAATACCTTACCATGTTAAAAGGAGGGCCCTTCATGATCTAGTTCTCGACTTATTTTTCTAATTCAGGATACTTTAGTTACAAATAAAGAAACTTCAGCTTACACTGACTTAAACAATACTGGGCTTATTTATTCAAATTACTGTAAAATCCAGATCTTTGATTAGAATTTGGTCTTATTTCTCTGTGATTCCCCTGAGTACCTCGTGTATCCTCAGCCTTGCTCTCTCTTAAAAATTTTTTTAAATTTTAAATTGACAATAATAATCATATATGTTATATATTTATGGGGCACAATGTGAGGTTTTGATATATGCTTACATTCCAAGATGATTACATCACACTAAGCAAGAAATCCATCACCTCACTACTTGCCATTTTTTTGAGTGGTGAAAATATTTAAGATCTACTGTTTTTAGCAATTTTGAAATATACAATGCACTGTTTTTTATTTCAGGCAACATTCTGTGCAATACATTGCTACAACGTATTCCTCCAGTCTAATTGAAATTTTGTACCCTTTGATCAATATCTCCCCTTTCCCCACTTACTCCCCTCCCCAAGCCTCTGGTAGGTGATTACTAGAAGCTGGCTCTCTTGATGACTGCAAGACACATGATGGCATTGTTTCTCATTCATATGTAGGGGACTAAGAGGACACTGATTCCCACAACCATAAAACAACTTCGTTGTGATGGAACCAACCTAGACAGATTGTGTGGGGTGGAGATAATAAGTTGTTCTGATTGGCATAAGACACTCCCCTAGTTCCACAGCTGTGCTAGTAACTATTGATTTCACCACAACTCATGGCTATTGCAAATTGGGGAAGAACAGCTCTTTGAAGAAAAAAAAAATCTTTTTTTTGTAAGAGTAGAAACACATGTCACAAACTGCTAAGACTACTAAAAGAAGAGTTGTTGGTTGGGGCAATAAAAATAAGTTTTTTCAATGATGAGACTGCAGTGCCTGCAGACCAACTCAGGTTGACAGAAAGCAGTGGTATAACCTAGCTGCAGTGTTCAAATTTAAGATACTGAGGTACCCAACGTGACAGTTTCTATAAACTTCAATTTTAGTGCAGACTACTTTTTGAGTTGAGAGTTTGAACATACCAAAGTAAAATATATTTGCTAATTTAAAAAAATCCAGGTACTTCTTGGAAGGTAAGGGTTGTGGAATAGATGATGGTTATGCCACACATGAATATTCACATACTTTTCCATCTTTTTCTCACTCGCTCTACTCCTGTAGTATGCATTCTAATTCAATTTATTAAGTCATACCCAGGACAATGTGGCCAACAATTTCTGTTGTATTTTTTCTGTTTTATAAGTCTCTTTACATGTATCACTAGACCGTAAGCTCCCAGAGTGCTAATTAATTGTTATAGCCTAGCTTGTGGCATTTTATTAAACTCTTATTGCATGTTTGTAAATTGAAATGATCTATTGATTCCTCAAGCATTTATTAGCCTCTTGTTAAATACCGAAGTTTTAGATCATCAACAAGGCCATAAAGTCTTTTCTCTAGACTTGCCCTCATGCAGTTTTCTCTGCATTCCTATATACCCTAAGATAGCTGCATTGCTTTCTTCCATTTGTCCCATTTTTTTAGTGTCATTACATCAGAGTAAACTTTCTTTAGCTAGTCTATGTAAAAAAGAGAAACTCTTCATTATTCCTGACTCTGCTTTCATTTTCTTAATGTTGTGTTATATATTTATGTATCTATTGTTTGTTTTTCCTCCACTGGAATGTAAGAGACTTTGTCCATTTTTTTCTAATACTACCTGCCACATAGTAGGTACTCAGTAAATATAGTAGAGTGAATGAATTCCGCGAGTCTCATTTTAGGGCATAATATCTTTCTAAAAAAATCTCCTGTGGTTTCCTCCAAAATAGGTTAAGAGCTCCTCCTAGGTGCTTGCATAGAACCTGATACATCTCCTATTACAGCATATGTAATAATTTACTCAACAGTTATTTAATTTTTTTCTACCCCATCAGACTATAAGTTTGTGATGACAGGTACTCTGTCTATTTTGTCCACAATTGAGTCATCTTAATAAGTATTTAATTAATGAATAAAATATGCTTGGAATTTTTTATAATTCAGATAGTATACCTCTCAGGAATCTGTGTAAAGGGATAACTTCAATGTTACATGAATGCAACTTTATATTTTCAGCATGTCAACTCTAAATCCTGGAAAGTGATTTCCTATATGGTCTCTTGCCTAATGTCCTTTGATATTGACCTGACCTGACTTTTTACCTTTGGAACCTGTTGAGAAGTTATTTGACCATCAGTCTTGAATGTCCTATGGGTGATGAAATAAAATAACTAGACTGCAGAAAGATCCGGTGTGGTGTACCCTGCTTTATGCAATCTATATGCAAAAAAAAGGTATAAATTGCATCATTTTACAGACTACGGTAACTTCAAAGATCCTATGGAAAACCCTCAAACAAAATAGTCTTTGTGAAAAGCAAATAATCTTATATGTTATGCAAATCTGGATATTTATAACAGTAAACTATGACAATAGCACTTTTATTCTAATTCACTTATTAAGTCATATCAGTGACAATACATCCAACAATTTCTGTTGCATTTTTTCTGTTTTGTAAGCCACTTTACATGTACCACTAGACCATAGGGTCCCCAGAGTCCTGATTAATTCTTATTGCCCAGCTCGTGGCATTTTATTAAACTCTTATTGCATATTTGTAAATTGAAGTGATCTATTTATTCCTCAAGCATTTATGAGCCTCTTGTTAAATATTAGGCACTAGACTAAGTTCTGAAGTTTCAAAGACAAAACATAATGCTGCCTTCTCAGGGGTCTTAGTTTAAAAAGAGAAGCAGACAACTAGGTATATAACTGACTAGGTATATAAGTAGTGGGATTGGTGCTTTAATAAGGTGTAAACACAGGATGGGGATGGCAGAAGAGAGACTGTTCAACCATCTGAAGGTAGTGAGTGGTGAACAGGAAACAGCTAGTCAAGGAAGGCATCCGAGAAGAGAAAAGAAAGAGTAGGTTTTGATAATGTAGAAGGAGGAGTGAGGATAGATGAAGGTCAAAGACAGCATGGGTGATGACATGAATCTGTGCAGTTAAGCAGTGTTTTGTGTTAAACACAAAACTTTCCATGCTTCAAATTGACAAAGAAGAAAAGGTAATGAGAATGGAGAGGTAACCAGAAGTCAGATCATAGAGGGTTAAAGCAGCCATGCTACAAACTTTAACCCTAAAGAAACGATAAAGTTTTTAGTAGGGAGGTAACATGATGGAACAACCTCAGGCAGTTATGTGGAAGACAGATTGGAGCAGAGAAAGAGTGAAGTCAGGAGTATCTGTTTAGAAGTGTCACAGCCCAACCAAGCAATCATGATACCTGATATAACACAATTTTGGGGAAGTAGACTTGGACAAACTTAATGATCAATGCTATATAAAGGAGAAAGAGAAATCTAGGATGACCCTTGGTTTTTTTTACTTAAGTATCTAGTTGTCTGATAGTAATAATAGTAATAATCCCAAGATCCAGTCTAGGGACCTTAAGCGGAAGGGCGGGTTTAATTTCAGTTCTATCCATGTTGAGCTGAAGAGTCTTGAGATTGACATACATGGGCAGGTGGTAATTAGTTCTGGATATCAAGAAAGAAATCCATGATGGAGAAATGTATATGATATGAAGGTCATTAGGGTGAATATAATAGTTAAGTTCCTGCACTTGGATGAGATTGCCCAAAGGGATTATAAAAGTAAAAAGTTGGTATAAGACAGAATGCTGCATGCCATCAACATTTATTGGAGTGGACAAAGGACAAGAACACAACAACAAAGATAGATAGAGAAAATCGAAATCAAAAAGCTAGAAGAAGTCAGATGCCATGGCACAATGGACTCAAAAGGGAAGACAGAGCTTCAAACAGGAGATTTTTATTTATATAAATATTTTAAGTAGAAGAAGAATGAGATTTAGTCCGTATTAATTAGCAACAAAGTACAAAGGCGTGAAATGGATTGGTGTTCTTAAGTAACTTTAGTGGAATTTTGGGCTAATGAATAGGGAATGGGGAGGTGGAGGACATGTGTACACCAATACCAAAACGAAAGTATTGGTATGGAAACTGATACAGATACATTTATAACTGCTTAGCCTCATTTGATGTTCAATCACTTGAAAACCCTATACTTCATTTGCTATTTCTTTGGAGGAAATTTAAAGGAAATTAGATACAGGCCCACATTTTCACTTTTCTTTTTCTAAGGTACAGTCAGGTTGATTAATTTTTTTTTCCAACTGGTCCAGCCATCATGGGAAGGAGAGCAAGGAAGTTATAGACTGATGCAGAAGTATCTGACTCAGAGCAGCCCCAATGTATTTCTGTGTCTATTTCTATATTTTCATGGAGAGGTTGACAAAGACATAGAAAGAGAAGAAAAAAGAAGGGGAGAGAAAGAAGAAGGAGAAGGAGAAAATACATAGAGGGAGAAAGAAAGAAAGAGAGAAAGAAAGAGAAAGAAAGAAAGAAAGAAAGAAAGAAAGAAAGAAAGAAAGAAAGAAAGAAAGAAAGAAAGAAAGAAAGAAAGTCTAACAGCAAGCTGAGAAAATGGAATCAAAGGTCAAGGATAACGTTGAAGTATCATCTTTGAAAAGAAGAAGAGATTTTTTTTCATATAAAACCAAAGTGAAGATATTGGCATAGAAACGGATATAGACAAATTTATAATTGTTTAGCCTCATTTGATTTTCAATCACTTGAAAAGCCCTTCATTTGCTATTTTTTGGAGGAAGTTTAAAGGAAGTTAGATACAGGCTCACCTCTTCACTTTTCTTTTTCTAAGGTAAAGTCAGGTTGATTAATTTCTTCCTTAACAGCAAGTCAAGTGTTATTTCTTTGACAATTTCCACTTGTTTTCTCATCATTACACAATCTGAAGAGGTGGGTTATGTCTTTGTTGATGTCAGTCAGCAGAAATTAAAGTCTGCTGGAAATCTCCTTGAGCTTTGCTAGGTTTTTCCCTCAAAACTCAGACTTGTGACTTAAATTTACTTTCTTCAGGTTTCCAAAGGAATTACTCATAGTCAACCAATGCATATCCTTTCCTTCTCCAATTTTCCTAGGATAGAGTCTGGGGACTGTGTCCAAGGGATGTTTAATAGCCCCTATTCTGTTCTTCAGCCGTAATTATCCATCTGGTTTTTCAGACAGTTTATTCTACTCTGGCAAAAAAGAACAGATGGGCTCTAGCAGTTGAAACGGGGCTAGGCAGTGGAGAGGTAATGAAATGGCAAAGTCAGAACCCAAACATACAATTTTATTTAATTTTTACAGCATCTCTTAGAAATGGGCCTCATTATTGTTGTTGGAACTTATGCATCAACCGCTGCGATCAGGTTGGTGGAGGGACAGGTTGTGATGGGGGTAGGACACAGGCATGCTTTTTACATGTGTTGATTTACATGCAGGGAATGACAGGAGAGTATGTTCATATTAGAGAAGAACTTAGCGGGGTATATTAGAGGGAGAAGAGTCAGATTTGGTAATTTACTGCTCAAAATATGGTACTTTGTTCTCATCAGGCAAAGAACAAAGAAGTAATTTCCTATTTCCTCATCCAGAGGATGGGACAGTCAAGAACCCTATTCTGGATTTCTAAGTATTCTTGTCTCAGAAAAATATATCTTAGTCTGTTTAGGCTGCGATAGCAAAAGACAGAATGTTTCATACCACCCTTGATTCCATTTCGCCATGTTGCCATTAGACTTACTTCTTTCTCTCTCCTCCTATTTCTTTCTCCTTCTCCTCCTTCTTTCCCTCTCCCTTTCTTCCTTCCTCTACCCTCCCTCTTCCTCTTTCTTGTCCTCTTCCTCTCCCTTTCTCTCTCCTTTTTTTCTATTTTTTTCATACACTGGTTAGCTTATAAACCATAGAAAGTTATTTCTCACAGTTCTGAAGGGTAGGAAGTCCAAGATGAAGGCACTGGTACATTGGGTGTCGGCTGAGGGTCCACTTTCTGGTTCCAAGATGGCGCACCCTTGCTGTGTCCTCCTGTGGTGGAGGGAGTGAGCCGGCTTTCTGCAATATCTTTTGTAAGGGCCCTAATTCCACTCATGAGGGAAGAGCCTCCTAAGACCAGCACACTGGTGATTAGATTTCAACACAGGAATGGGGAAGGCATGAACATTCAGATCATAGCAAACATTAACATATTTTTATGGGCCGGGTATGGTGGCTCACGCCTATAATCTTAGCACTTTGGGAGGCTGAAGTGAGAGGATTGCCTGGGCTCACAGATTTGAGCCTAGCCTGGGCAACTTGGCGAGACCTCATCTCTATAAGCCATCAAAAAATTAGCCAGGCATGGTGGTACATGCCTGTAGTTCCAGCTACTTGGAAGACTGAGGCAGAAGGATCACCTGAGCCCAGCAGGTTGAGGCTGCAGTGGCCATGAGCATGCCACTGCACTCTAGCCTGGGCTACGGAGTGAGACTCTAACTCAAAAACAAACAAACAAACAAACAAACAAATACAATCTTTTGTTGTTTCAGAACTGAAAGCTGCCAGATACAGTAACAGCAACTAAAGCTAAGCTTGCTATACAATCTTTATGGTAGGGTCAGGAGTTGCAAACCATTATGACCACAGCGACCAACCCATTAACATAAATGAAGACAGCTGGATGTAATACAATACAGAATGGTGAGGACTGTGAAAAACTGGAGCATATGTGCCCTACCTAAAGTTACTGCCCCCTTTATTTATTTATTTATTTTAAGTTTTAAAACAGAGTTTATTAGCAAGAAGAAGAGAAGGAAAAGGGAAGATTCATGGCAGAATAACCAGTCATGGGCAAGTTTCTCAAAAAAGAAAAACTGTCTACTGCTCACTTAAAAAAAAATTATTTTAGAGTTGTCGGGTACTAGTGAAAATGGACTAGCTAAGTAAGTTGCATGCAGGTGAAGTTTGGGCTTCTAGTGGGCCCTCTCTCCCTCTAATGGTGGGTCAAGTGCCCAGTATGTTGCCACATGCCCTACCCTTCTCCCATCCCTCCCTCCCCCAGTGGTGTCCAGTATCTGCTGATCTCAACCTTGTGTTCATGTGAACAGTGATCAGGGCCTGCTTATGAGTGAGAACATGCGGTATTCAGTTCTTTGCTTCTTTGACAGTTCGCCTAGTGTGATGGTGCCAGCTGCAGCCACGTTGTGGCAAAGGACATGATTTTGTTTTTCTTTATGGCTGCATAATATTCCATTATGTACATGTACCCCATTTTCTTTATCCAGTTTACTTTTGATGGGCATTTGAGTGCCCACTTTTTAAAAAATTTGAGTGGGAGTCTCACTCTGTCACTCAAGCTGGAGTGCAGTGGAATGCTCATGGCCACCGCAGCCTCAACCTGCTGGACCAGGTGATCCTTCCACTTCAGCCTTCCAAGTAGCTGAAACTACAGGCGCATGCCACCAGGACTGGCTGATTTTTTGATTTATTATAGAGATAAGGTCTTGCCAAGTTTCCCAGGCTGGTCTTGAACTCCTGGGCTCAGGCAATCCTCTCTCCTCAGCCTCCCAAAATGCTGGGATTATAGGCTTGAGCCACTGTAACCAGCCTGAATGCCTACTTTTTTAAAATTTTTTTTTATTTTAAAATTGTGGGGTACAGTTAAGGGTTAGGTATACAAATATGCATTGTGCAGGTACCCTTGTTGATGAGGTGTGCCCCCGTCCCTAGACAGACATTGACTACCGTTAATCCCACCTCCCTTTCCCTCCCTGCCCCCCCCATAGTTTCCTGCCACTGTCCGTCCTTTTCTTATAGTATTACGGTAGTTGTTCAAGGTCTACTTACGAGTGAGAACATGTGATACTCAGATCTTTGTTTCTGTGAGAGGTCACTCAGTATTATAAACTCTAATTCATATAGGTTGCTGCAAAATTCTTGATTTTGTTCTTTTTTCTGGAATGCCCACTTTTAACATGAAAGAATGTGGGCTCAATTTGTCAGAGTTTTTTTTCTTTTTTTTAAATTGGAGTCTCACTCTGTCACCCAAGTCGGAGTGCAGTGACACACTTATGACCACTGCAGCTTCAACCTACTGGTTCCACGTGATTATTCCACCTCAGCCTTCCAAGTAGCTGGAACTACAGGCATGAACCACCACACAAGGTTCATTTTTTAACTTATTATGGAGATGAGGTCTCACCAAGTTGCCCAAGCTGATTTTGAACCTTTGGGCTCAAGTAATGCTCTTGCCTCCACCTCCCAAAATGCTGTGATTACAGGTGCAAGCCACCATGCCTGGCTAGATTTTTAAATTTATTAATAGAAGTCACACAAAACGAAATTATAAGTGTAAAATCTTTTATTTTTTAATGTTGACACAAATGTTATAAATTACTTTGTGGATAAAACAGACATGTCTACTTCTTTCTTTCTTTCTTTTAATAAAGATGTGGGGTACAATTCAGGGTTTGGTATACAAACGTTGATTATGCAGGTGCCCTCATTAATGAGGGATGCCCCTCCCTCCCCTAGCGGCTTCCCTCTACTGCCAATCCCACTTCCCTCCCCTGACAGTTTCCCACTACTGCCAATCTCTTTCTTATAGTATTATAATTGTTCAAGGTCCACTTATGAGTGAGAACATATGGTACTCTGTTCTTTGTTTCTTGATAGATCACTGAGTATGATCGACACTGAATCCATCCAAGTTTCTGTGAAGTCCATATATTTGTCCTTCTTTATGGCTGCATAATATTCCATCGTGTATATGTACCACATTTTTTAATCCAGTCCAGCTTCGATGGGCAACATGGTTGGTTTCATGTTTTTGCTATTGTGAATAGAGCTGCAACAAACATATGTGTGCAGGTATCTTTTTTGTAGAAAAATTTGAGTTCTTCCGGGTCTATTCCCAATAGGGGAATTGCTGGGTCATAGGATGGTCAATCTAGTTTTTTCAGAAATCGCCACACTGTCTTCCAAAGAGATTGCACTAGTTTGCATTCCCACCAGCAGCGTAGAAGCGTTCCTTTTTCTCCGCATCCTCACCTGTATCTGCTGTTGTTTGTTTTATTAATGATGGCCATTCTTACTGGGGTTAGGTGGTCTCTCCATGTGGTTTTGATTTGCATTTCTTTGATGGTGAGTGAGTCTGAGCACTTTTTAGACATGTCTACTTTTAAGCAAGTGACTGATTCTGTGATGTCCAGTCTAGGTCCTTCAAGTAGGTAAACCTGGATCATCTGAGGAAGAAAGGGGGTGGTTAAACTACTGTTTACAGGGGAAAAAGAAAGGGGAAGGGGAAAGACGAGGAAAAGGAAAAGGAAGAATGAAAGAGGGAGAAGGAGTGATCACGGGGCTTCCCAGGACTGGAAGGCTTCAGAATTATAGTCTCTGCATGTAACTGAGATCCATGTCCCACTTCTCTCTAGGAGAGCCTTCAGAGATTTAAGTTCAAAGCCCTGTTGATTCAGAAATGTCAGTTAAACTTCCCCAGGCAGAAGCTGCCTTAGTAAAAATGGAACAGAAAGCAGGCAACCCTCTTCGTACTAACTCTAGCAACACGAATGAATCACACTGAGTTATGAAAACTCTGAATTGAAAATTGCTTTTGCTTCTCTCTTCTGAAACGCTGGAGCTGCAAAATAGAAACCAACCTAGGAGAAGGAGAGGTAGTCATAAAAATGACTGACTCATATTCCTTGATAGCTCTTGACAGTGGTAGGGCTTGAAGAGGATGTGTCATGACTAAGAAAAGCAAGGGAACGTGGCATTTCTTACACTTCAAGTTAGAGAGAAGACAGCAAAGCATTTGTGGCAACCCCTGGGTAGTTCAGCTCCACAAATGGGTCATGGCATAAGTTGAAGGAGTGATTTCTTTTGGAATCCATGAGATGTATAGCCACACAGCAGAGTCCAGAGTATTAACTGTTGGGTGGAAAGGTATTTGCTCTGGTCTGAATATCTGTGTGTCCCCAAATTCTTATGTCAAAATCCTACCCCCCAAAGTGAGGGTATTAGGAGGTAGAGCCTGTGGGAGGTGATTAGCGCTTAAAGGTATAGCTCTTATGAATGGGTTTAGTGCTTTTATAAAAGAGGCCCATTCACCATTTGAGGACACAGTGAAAAGATTCCATCTATGAACCAGAAAGTAGGACCTCACCAAACACTGAATTTTCCAGTGCCTTGATCTTGATATTCCAGTTTCCAGAATTGTGAGAAAAACAATTTCTGTTCTTCACAAGCCAGCCAGTCCATGTGATAGCAGCCCAAGCGGACTGAGAAAGCACTCTTCACCATCTCACCTAAAATCCTCTTGAGGCACTGATGTCTTGACTACCCAACTCCGGAGAAGATATCCTGGCATCTTGCTACTGTGGATACTCTGTCAGCTTGAGAGGTGGCTTTTTGAAATGTTAAGAGTGAGAATCTTTGAAATGGACATCTACTTCATTGTCAGCAGTGGCTTTAGGGGCAGAAATGACACAGCAGGTATGGTTGTGCTGTATGCTGTATGCTGTAGCTAATAGACGTGGTCTCGATCTTATTTGAGACACACTTGAGGACTTCCAAAAATACCTGGATTAGGTTTTATAAGAAAATGAAGACAAGGCCATTAAGTTTTAGTGTGAATGCAGACCAATTGTTCTTACACATTAGTGACATCTGGGGCCACTTTAGTTATATGAATCAAACACATTAAAGTTAAGAGAATTACCCAATGTCACCCCAATCTTTTGCAATGAAACTAAAATTTAAATATTGGACCCTTGGCTTCAAGTTCACCATTTCCTTTATTATATTGTCACTTCTCATCACTGCTTTTCACCCAAATATATTACTTTTTAAAATCTCAAATACAATGCTTCTCAGAAAATGTCTCATAAAAAGAGATATGATCACAAATATTTTGAGATTACTTAAACACCCATTGGCTGTACCTATTCTAATATAAGGTGGTACAGTTTGAACAATTTAAACAAAATGGTTTATTCACAATGACACAAAGAAGCAGAAACTAAACGGAGTGTCAGAATGCAAAGGTCCTGCTTCCAGAAAAATATTTGCAATAAACATAAAATGTCACATAACGTAAATAAGGTAGAAAGCAGAAAAGACAGAGCCCTAAACACCTCAAAAAGTGAGTAGTAATGGTGAGTACACAAACCCAGGTTCATCCCTTGCAAGGAAAGAGAGAGACTATAATTCATCTCTCCCAGGATACCTTGCCGTGGCTTGGATGTTGACAGTCTCAGGTAGCAAACTCTTCTCCTTCAAGTTAAAAATGCCTATTTTTTTTTCTTTGAGTTTGCTCAGTATTTATTCTCTGATTTGATATTCTCTAGCTGATAACCCTACCTCTGGCAGTCCCCAGCGAACATTTTGGTTGTTGCTAATGTTCTCCTGGCCACATAAAGGTTTTCCCCTCATTCGTCCCAAATCCCACACCTTGATCATGCATAATCAGGTCGTTAGAGCATGGAACTTCTTGTCATCCAGAACTGACCTAATCTTTGTTTTCTACCATAGAGCACTTTGCACTAGGCTAAACACTCAGTAGGTGTTTTTGATTCATTATTATATTCCTTAGATTTATGATGTGAATCAGCTTCCTAAAACAGAGAGGTGTTTAGAAAGAAACCAGGTAATAAACTATCCACTGTGAAGCCACGCAACTGAGTAACTTTTTATGTTTCAGGTATTGCTGTCATTAAGGTGCATTTCATCTATATAAATTCACAAACCATTGCCAATCCCATTTTGTAGACAGTAGGATTGGAAGCACCATTTGTATGCGGCTTCAGTCTACTGCTCGTAATTACTGATCCTTATTCAGGCTGATGAATCACAAAGCACTGTGTCTCCCGTGAAGCATTCAATGACAATACCGATCCTGAATAATGAACTTGCTGTACTCAGGATTGAATCTAGGTAATTAACATAGGGTATTTAAAAAAATAAACAGTAGGAAGAAAGAAAGGAAGAATCTCATTCAGAAGATTTAACTTTTCTGGATCTCGGTCTCTGTATCCGCTAAAGTATAATAACTAGCACATAACTGGAACTCAGTAAATGTCTGTCAAACGAAAAAATAAATGCATGTATGGGTGAATGAAGGAGTGAACATAACAACGATTTCTCTGCTTAACTCCAGGGTTGTTGTAAGGATAAACTGCAATGAAAGTTGGGTATCTATTGAAAGGATAGATTTATTACCAGACAGTCTTGGATTTAGATCTTGCCTCTGGCATTTATAACCTAACTTAGCCTTTGTCCAGGGTCTTGCACATGATGGGTTCTCCACAAGAAAGCACGGTCACTTGTGGAAAGGGTAATGTGTAAAGCAAGGTTTCCTTTCTTGTATTTGTCATCAGGCACCTTTTTAATCTGATAAATGTCTCTCTGGGGTTCTAGCAATCTATATTCCACACCATTTTCATAAAAGTGACAGGGAAATAATGTACTCTATGCTGTGAATGTTGCTCCTCTTTGAGTACAAAAGTGAAACATTCCAAAAACTTATGAGAGAATACCTAAAATATGCAAATCACTAGTGATCTGGTGTCATACGCTGATTGTTGAGGTTTGGTAAATAATTCTTCGGGAAGCTCATTTGGAGCAGAAAGCTGCCAGTTGTTGTCACAGCTCAAGTTTCATGAGCTAAGTTTTGCGATTTAGCACCAGGCATTTAGCATAGGTCCAGATGTAGGGTTCTGTCGAGTCACATGGTAATAAATATCCAATATGCCATTGGCAAGTGTTGTTAAGTAGACTGTCATTCGCATGAACTCACCAGTCGTTTCAGGCAGTTTTTAAGATAGGGATAAGGTTTTTACCCATTCCACAGGTTTATGTATTTCTAACACAAAGGGTACTTGAAATAAAATGGAATCCCTGGTACACATTTATGGATATAAGCACGACTTTCTTCTATCCCTCTCTAATATCCTATCAGTTCTTCAATTTTTTTTTTTTTTTTTTTTTTTTTTTTTTTTGTTGGAGGCTCACTCTGTCGCCCAGACTGGAGTGCAGTGGCTGCTCCCGGTCACCGCAGCCTCGACCTGCTGGGCTCCGGCGATCCTTCCGCCTCCACCTTCCGAGTAGCTGGAACTATAGGGCGCGCTACCACGCCCGGCTAATGTTTTGATTTATTGTAGAGATGATGTCTCGCTGCCCAGGCGGGTCTCGAACCCGCGGGCTCAGGCAATCCACTCACCTCAGCCTCCCAAAGGCGCGGGATTACAGGCTGAGCCACCGAGCCCAGCTAGTTCTTCGATTCTGTTTTTTTTTGTTGTTTTTTTTTTGAGTTGGAATCTCACTCCGTCGCCCAGATTGAATTGCAGTGACACGCTCACAGTCACCCCAGTGTCGATCCGCTGGGCTCCAGCAATACTTCCGCCTCAACCTTCCACGCCCGGCTAATTTTTTTAATGGAGAGACGAGGTCTCGCCAGGTTGCCCGGCCTGGTCTAGAACCCACGGGCTCAGGCAATCCACTCACCTCGGCCTCCCGAAGTGCTGGGATTAGAGTGAGCCACCGAGCCCGACCCAGTTCTTCAATTCTTACTGAGGTCTCTTAAATCTTAAAGATTGTTCTTTCTGGTTTTCCGGGCCTGCGGAAGTGCCGAATCATCTCGGAAAGCGCCGAGATGTCTTTGCTTCTTCCTTTTTCGCCCTGTGAAATGCGGGTCCAGGGAGTCAGTAGGGAAGGTGCTGCGACACCCGGAAGCGGGGAGATGCCCTCGTCTGATCTCATGTCCTGTCACTCAAAGCCAGATGGCCCGGAGTTTTATCCAATCAACTGATGCTGGGGTTTGAAATGGCCAATCAGACAGGAGCTGGAAGTGAGGGGGCAGCTTAAACAGGGCCTTAGTTTCCTCCGTCAGCCTCGAGGATCTTCATTTTAGCCTGTGTTGGCCTGTGACATGCAGGTCCTGGGAGATTCGGAGGTCGGACGCTGAGACCCTCAGAAGGTGAGAGGTGGTGTAACTTGATTAGATAATCTCCCCTGAGAAGAAATCCCAGAGAAGTAGGAGGAAAAAGAAAAAATGTCTGCTTCTCAGGGGATGTTGTCATTCAAGGATGTGGCCGTAGAATTCTCTCCAGAGGAGTGGGCATGCCTAAACTCCCCTCAGCAAATATTGTACAGGACTGTGATGTTAGAGAACCATAGAAACCTGGTTTTTCTAGGACTTGCTGTCTCTAAGCCAGACCTTATTACGTGTCTGGAGCAAAGGAAAGAGCCCTGGGATGTGAAGAGACACACCACATTAGCCAAACTTCCAGCTGTGACTTCTCGTTACACTGAAGACCTTTTGCCAGAGAAGAGCATAGAAGACTCACTTGCAAAGGTGCCAATGGGAAAGTATGTGATCCGTACTGGAGTGAAACGCTACAAATGTGAAGAATGCTGCAAAGCCTTTCGCTCTCAAGGAGAATTTGCTGGACATAACACTATTCATACTGGAAAGAAAACATACAAATGTGAAGGATGTGGCAAAGCTTTTCACACTCGTTCACATCTTACTCAACATACAGTGATCCATACTGCAATGAAACGCTGCAAATATGAAGAATGTGGCAAAACCTTTCACTCTTGTTCAAATCTTACTCAACACACAGTGATCCATACTGGAAAGAGACCCTACAAATGTGAAGAATGTGGCAAAGTCTTTCAGTTTCGTTCACTCCTTACTCGACATACGATGATCCATACTCGAGAGAAACCCTACAAATGTGAAGAATGTGGCAAAGTCTTTCAATCTCATTCAAAACTTACTCAACATACAATGATCCATGCTGGAGAGAAACCCTATAAATGTGCAGAATGTGGCAAAGCCTTTCATTTTCCTTCACACCTTACTCGACATACAGTGATCCATACTGGAGTGAAACGCTACAGATGTGAAGAATGTGGCAAAGCCTTTCACTCTCATTCACTTCTTACTCGACATACAGTGATCCATGCTGGAGAGAAACCCTACAAATGTGAAGAATGTGGCAAAGCCTTTTGCTGTCAAGGAGAATTTGCTGGACATAAGACCATTCATACTGGAGAGAAACCCTATAAATGTGTAGAATGTGGCAAAGCCTTTCACTCTTGCTCACATCTTACAGAACATACAGTGATCCATACTGGAGTGAAACGCTACAAATGTGAAGAATGTGGCAAAGCCTTTCAGTTTCGTTCACGCCTTCCTCGATATATGGTGATCCATACTGGAGAGAAACCCTATAAATGTAAAGAATGTGGAAAAGACTTTCACTCTCATTCAAAACTTTCTCGACATACACCGATCCATAATAGACTGAAACCCTACAAATGTGAAGTATGTGGCAAAGCCTTTAAGTCTCGTTCCCATCTTACTAGACATACAGTGATCCATACTGGAGAGAAACCCCACAAATGTGCAGAATGTGGCAAAGGCTTTACTCGGTACTCGTATCTTATTGAACATCAGCGTATCCATACTGGAGAGAAGCCCTACATATGTGAGGAATGTGGCAAGGCATTTCACTTTCACTCTGGATTTTCTCGACATAAGACCATACATACTGTGGAGAAATCCTACAAATGTGAAGACTGTGGCAAAGTCTTTCGCTCTCGAGGAGGATTTGCTGGCCATAAGGCCATTCATCCTGGGGAGAAACCCTAGAGATGTGAAGAACGTGGCAAAGCCTTTCGCTCTCTAGAAGGATTTGCTGGCCATAAGACCATCCATACTGGAGTGAAACCCTACAAATGTGCAGAATGTGGCAAAGGCTTTACTCAATACTCGAAGCTTATTGAACATCAGAATATCCATACTGGAGAGAAACCCTGCAAATGTGAGGAATGTGGCAAGGCCTTTCACTTTCACTCTGGTTTTTCCCACATAAGACCACGCATACTGGAGAGAAATCCTACAAATGTGGCAAAGCCTTTTGCTTCCATTCAAAGTTTGCTGGATATATCAAGGTGCAGAGTAGAAAGAACCCCTACAAAATTGAAGAATGTGGCAAAGCCTTTCACTCTCACTTATGGATTTGCTTTACATAAGACCATCCATACTGGAGGAAAAACCTACAAATGTGAAGATGTGGCAAGGCCTTTCGCTCTCATGTAGGATTTGCTAGACATAAGACCATGTATACCGGGGAGAAATCCTACAAATGTGAAGAATGTGACCAAGCCTTTGCTCCCATTCAAGCTTGTTGGACATATCAAAGTGCAGACTGGGGAGAAACCGTAAGTGTGAAGAATGTGGAAATGCCTTTTGCTCTCACAATGAATTTGCTGGGCACATGACCATCCATGCTGGAGAGAAACCCTACAAATATGAAATATGCAGAAAAACTTTTCACTCTCATTCACTACTTGCTTGACATGTCAAGATCCATACTATTGAGAAACCTTACAAATGTGAAAAGTGTGGCAAAGCTTTTTACACTCTTAAAGGATTTGCTGCACACAAGACCATCCATAGTGGAGAGAAATCCTACAAACATGACGACTGTGGCAAAAACCTTTTGCTCTCAAATGATTTGCTATACATATGAGGCACCATACTGGAGAGAAACTCTACAAACATGAAGAATGTGGCAAAGTCTTTTGCTCTCATAAAGTATTTACTGAACATAAGTCCATTGATAGTGGAGAAAAACCTTACAAATGTGAAGAATGTGACATAGCCATTCACTCTCACAACGGATTTGCTGGACACATAATCCTTCATACTGAGGAGAAACTTTACAAATGTGAAAAACATGGTAAGCCCTTTGCTCTCATATACAACTAGCTGGACATGTGAGAATCCATACTGAAATGAAACTATATAAATGAGAGGAATGAGATAAAGCCTTTAACTCTCATTCAATATTTGGTTGACATATGAGCATCTATATTTAGGGATTCCCTGTAGGTGGGCAGAATGGGGTAAACCTTTTCACTGTTATTCCAAGTTTTCTCAACATCAGACAATTTATACACTAAATTTTCAGTATCTGTAATGACTGGAAAATCATACATCTAGTTATAAACAATAGAGACATGGTGAGAAATTTACAGATGTAAAGAGCACCATTATCTTTACTCAAACCTCAGATCTTTTGAATGTACAAATGTAAAACATGTCTGAAGACATTAACCAGCAAAAACTTTATTTGACGTTAGACTGTGCACTGTAGATAATCTACAAATTTAAAGAATGTGAACTGGCCTTTGTTCAAAACATATGCCATTGGAGATACTAGAGTATTCGGACTGAAAACTTTACACATGCAATTTATATGGAAGTTTATTTACTGAAAGGTCAAGTTGAAATAAATATCAAATATTGAGTGGCATTTTTTAAAAAAGATTGTTCTTTCTGCCTTATTATTAGCAGTTATTTGGAAATGTCAGCAAATAGGCTGCATTATGAATAACTCTTCCCATGTCTGTTAGTCTGTTTTGTGTTGCTATAACAGTATGCCACACACTGGACTGTTTATAGAGAAATTATAATTTTGCATGGTTCTGGAGGTTTAACCATTCAATGTTGAAGTGCTAGCATCTTGTGAAGGTCTTCTTGCTCTGTAATTTCATGGTAGATGGTAGAAAGGCAAGAGGTTAAGAGAGGCTCAAACTTACTCTTATAACAAGCGCACTCTTGCAATAACTAGCCCACTCCTACCATAATGACCTTAATCTATTCATGAGGACAGATCCTTCATGATCCAATCACCTCCTGTTAGCTGCAATGGGGATTAAGTTTCCAAACATGAACTTTGGAGGGCACATTTGTATCAAACTCCATATATCTAAAGCAAAGCCCATTGGGCGCCAATTTTTAGAGAGGAAAAAAAATTAGTTAACTGTATAAATGTGAGTTTTCCATATCCCGTGCCATCAGAAATTCTTCTCTCACTTTCTTAGGATAATTTTTGGTGGGAATCATTGTAAAATTTCCAGTTGTTTCCCCTGTACTAAAATAATCAAACAAAATCCCAAACAAGTCAAATGCTATAATTTTAGCACTATTATTTTTGTCTTCTTTGTTTTTCCTTAATGTAAGACTGCAAATTACCACGTTTTGCTTCTGTTAGGCTATTGGCTCTAGTTCTAACTGCTTCCCCTTTCCTAATTTACTGCTTCTTGTGTTTCTTTCATTCCCTCCCTCCTTTTTTTCCTCCACACTTTTTCAACAAACTTGAGTGCCTACAATGGTCATGGACAATGCACAGTGCTGAGGGTGCAGTGATGCGATGGGCAATATTCCTCCCTTCTGGAGCTCACAGTCTTAGGGGGATCAGGCTCTTAATGGAGAATTAACATCTGATGTGTTAATTGATTCTGGAGGCAGTCTAGTGGGGGAGCAGGATCACAAAATTAAAATACCATAAATTAATTGCTTTCAGAAGTGCATACAAATTCGTAAAGCACCATATGGAAGAGAATGTATTAAAGTCACATCTCAAATAGGAGTAGAGAGGTTTTAAGTAAAGCGCTAAAATTCTTTTCAGATTAAAACATATCACCTTTAGTAATTAGATGTTGTGACAGCTATTTTGTCTGCTTAATCTATTTTGTTTTGCTAATTTGCAAAATGCGCTCGGTTCTTTGTGATTGAGCAACCGTGCTGTGATGTTATACTATTTGCTTGCAGTGGAGTTGGAATATAGAGCTTTCTTCTTTTTCCAACTGCTTACTGGAAATTAAGAACATCATTAGCAGGTATGCCTCCCTCAGGGAATTATGTGTTTTATGAATAGAAAGTCTTGGATCTCATGTCTTCTGTTACTTATCTAGACAAAAAATATAGAGTCATGGAGAGTCCTGATAATTCCTCACAAGTTCTAGAAAGTGTAAAAAGTCTAAAATAAATTTCATTTCCTTCCATATATTTTCCATTTTAGATGTGGTCTGAAAGGTTATTTTAATATTACCTTTTCGTGTCTAGAAAGTTTTACAGTTTGAAAATGGTAACCAATTCCCCTAACCCACAACCACACAAAACAAATCTGCATGATATATGGACATTAATCTTATTAATGCCTGGAGATTTTTTTTTTTTTTGAGTTGGAGTCTCACTCTGTCACCCAGACTGGAGTGCAGTGGCCACTCCCGGCCACCGCAGACTCGACCTGCTGGGCTCCAGCGATCCTTCCGCCTCAGCCTTCCAAGTAGCCGGAATTACGGGCATGCACTACCATGTCCAGCTGATTTTTGATTTATTGTAGAGATGAGGTCTCGCTGCCCAAGCGGGTCTCAAACCCGCGGGCTCAGGCAATCCACTCACCTCAGCCTCTTAAAGGCGCGGGATTACAGGCTGAGCCACCGAGCCCGGCTATGCCTAGAGATTTTGAACCCCAAATTAAGTCACCCTTAGCCCATCCTTCTGAGTATCCTACATGTGTTAGTCATGCTCAACAAGAATATGCAGAAACTAAGAATGATTGGATTAAAATACATCCCGGAATTGGGTACCCTTACTGGAGGGAATGTATGTATTCGTCTAGAGTTACTATTCCCATCCCAAATATTAATATCCCTTTAAGTGATTGAAGCTGCAATGACCCGACTGCAGATTACCAACGATACCTGGACGCAAGTGCCAATTGTCCTTGGGATGATACATATTTGCCTTTACCCTTGCCAATAAATAGATGAAATATTAATGGACGGGTACCCCCAATGCTGTCAGTGGAGAATGGGAAAAAAACAAATTATACAACCTAATGTATGGAAAGGCTTAGCAGCAACTAAACTCATAATTTTGCACCATCCACTGGGACAGACTGTATATAAAATTAGAACTTGCTTGCAATCTCCTTATGCTTTTTTAGTAACCACTGATAATAAATCTTTAATAATTTCTTTCAATGGACAAAAATATCAAACTTCTTGTAAGAATTGTAAACTCACTAATTTTCTTTCTTTTTTTGATTCATATAAAGGGTTTATGATTGTAAAACAACTTCCTTATTTGATGCTGCCTGTGAAATTAACAACTCCATGGTTTGATGACTATGGCCTAAAAATTTTCTATAATGTTAACTCCCTTTTAACTCGCCACAAGCAATTTGTGGCTACATTAATTTTAGGCATTACAACTTTAATTGCTATAGCCACATCTCTTTCAGTTTCAGCTGTAGCCTTAGCAAAGGAAGTTCACACTGCGTCATTCGCAGATCAGTTGTCAAAAAATGTCTCTCTGGCTCTTGCCACTCAAGAAGTCATTGACCAAAAACTAGAAAATAAGGTTAACGCACTCGAAGAGGCCATAGTCACTGTGGGACAGGAATTGGTCACCCTAAAAATCAGATTGAGTTTAAGGTGTCATGCAGACTTTAAATGAATTTGTGTGACCCCCCTTCAGGTAAATGAATTCGTTCATACCTGGGATCAAATAAAAAATCACATTTCAGGTATTTGGAATCATTCGGACCTCAGCATTGATCTCTCTAAATTACACCAGGAAATTCATGATATAGGTCAAGCCGAAAAGGATTTTAGCTCCAGCCAACTAGCTCAATCCTTTTTCAACAATCTTTCCTCTACTGTAAGTCATAAACCCCTGCTTTCCCTTCTTATTAATATTGGAATCTGTGGAGTAATAAATTCTCCTCTTTCTGTGTTTACTTCCAGTCATCTTCCAACTATTAAAGAACAACATCAATCAACTCTCAACGGAATTCCACAGCTTCATTTTAAAAAAATAAGAAAGGGGGAAATGTTGGGGACTGACTGCAAAGGTCTGCCTTTTGACATGGTCAAGGAGACCGATGACCTCGGACGGCATGGCACGTCCGCGAAAGCGGCGGTTCTGCTTCTCCTGCTTTGTTTAGTCATGCTGCCAGTGGAAGTCCTAGGGGTTGAGAAACTACAACTTGCTAACCAACCACAGAAAATAGACTCCGGAGGATTGCGGGAAATTTTATCAGTTCACCCTGCAGTTATAGCACAGAAAGGAAAGATAATTGCCCGTCCTGAAGTGATGAGGTCAGAAATTTTCATCAATTACTAGATAAATCCTATACCCCCTTAAGGGGAATCTTCAACACCATGTTAAGAAACTGGGGCTGCAGATGGAGGCCCACTTATTGTAGATTGTTGTGCAGTTTGTATTGGCAGAACCCCACGAAATGTCATTGTTCTGGAAATTGGTTTCTCTATAGCTACACAAATAAAAGTTTAGTTCCTTGTGGTAGAAAATATTTGTTTAAGTGTACTTGGCCATAGTTAAATACATAGCAGGTTAACTTTTACTGTTACATGATTTCTAGGAAAAGATTAAAGATTAGTTTTAGTACATAGATTATGCTTAATTTTAAAAGATCGTGGGTATTTAAGCATAGAGTAATGGTTTTTTTGTGTTATGAGTGTGTTTAGCTTTAAAGGAATAATCGTATAAGTTTTTTGTTTCATAGCTTTAAGGAAAGTGATTGTATTTAATTGTTAAAGTATGAGAAGAGTACGTGAAAGGTTTCACATGACTGTCCACTTAACCATAAAAATATGAGAAAAGCACTCGAAAGTTGCACATAACCATCATTCATGTTTTAAGAAACTTGTTTTGGAGAATTTGAGTAATGTCAAGAAAAGATTTCTCATGTATGTCACCCAAAAGGCTATGTAACAAAAAAGTATATAAATCACAGATTTGTTGGCAATAAACGAGCAGTCCCACACAAGCACCGGGTCTGTGTCCATTCATTCGCTGATGCCGCTCATCCTTCGGGAAACCCTGAACCTGTTGGAGCTGGACTCCGGCATACAGTTATAATTGGCTTTTTAAGAAAAACCAGTATATGGAACATCATTCTGATAGGAGATAATTTAATCATGCAGTTCAGTTTCAATGCTTCAGTTTTCTTCTTCCAAATTCTGCTAAAATAAATGTCTTTAGAAATCCTCTGCTTCAGGCTGGGCGTGGTGGCTCCAGCTTATAATCCCAGCACTTTGGGAGGCTGAGGTGAGAGGATTGCCTGAGCCCAAGGGTTCAGGAACCTGCCTGGGCAACTTGGTGAGACCCCATCTCTACAATAAATCAAAAAATTAGCCGGGCATGGTGGCGTGTGCCTATAGTTCCAGCTACTTGGAAGGATGAGGTGGAAGGATCACCTGTGCCCAGCAGGTGGAGACTGGTGGCTTGTGAGCATGCAGTAGCATGCTACTCCAGCTTGGGTGACAGAGTGAAACTCCTACTCAAAAAGAAGAGGAGGAGGAGGAGGAGGAGGGGAGGGGAGGGGGAGGGGGAGGGGGAGGGGAGGGGGGAGGGGGAGGGGGGGAGGAGGGGAGGAGGAGAAGTAATCCCACCCAGGCAACTTGGCAAGACCTCGTCTCTACAATAAATCAAAAATTAGCCAGGTGTGGCAGCGCGTGCCTGTAGTTTCAGCTACTTGGAAGGCTGAGGCGAAAGGATAGCCAGAGCGCAGCAGGTTAAGACTGCTGTGGTCAGGAATATGCCACTGTACTCCAGTTTGGGGGAAGGAGTGAGACTCCAACTCAAGAAAAAAAAGATCATATACTCTTCTACTACTTTAACTGCATTTCCCAAATATTGACATTCAGTGTTATCATTTTAATTTAATTCTAAAGGTTGATTTTTATTCTGATTTCTTTAATATAAAAAAGTTTTCAAAGAAGTGCTCTAAAATTTGTATTTGGGCTTGTTTTTAGTTTCCAATTGTATCATATTTTGTTCAGACAACATGATATCATAATACACATTCTTATTTTTTGAAAATTTGTTTTGTGGAGAAGTGTACATTTTTTAAAATAAATGTTCCACGTGTGTAAAAGTAAAACATATCTTCCATCCATGGTACAAAATTCTATGTACATCCAGTGTGTTTAAATATTCTATAACTTTACTATTTTTCAAGACCTTTAAATTTATCAAGCACAGCCTTCACTATATAACATTAGTTAATTATTTCCCTATAAAATGCAGGTGCTGATACGTGGGAAATACAGAGAAACTTTAAAGACTGTAAGAGGAGACATTTTGTAGTGTATTAGCATCACCCTGTTCACCAGGATCTCAGCTCCTTCTCTGACTCTCTCTATGACATGGGGCAAGATGTATCTGAAACTTATCTCTAAAATAAGCATAAAGACATATCTGCTACTTTCTTTATTATGACATGAAAGATGAACTACAAAAACCAATTCTCTGAAGATTACAGGACTACAAAGCAAAGATGATTGAGGCATTTTCTTTATTACTTTATATGATTTAATTATGAAAAATGAGATCCTACAAAACCATTTGTAGATTTTTCCTTAGGGAGTTTTTAATATGATGTTTTCTGCTTTGTTTTGCGAGGAGTAATACAATCAGTGAAAATTGAAATGATGTAAACAATGGTAAAATCAGCCATTCCCCTGAGGGACTGGTGATAAGGTGTAATTTTGTTATAGTGCAAGTGAATATAGGTAAGTCATTATAGGTAAGCTGTGGGATGTTTTAAATTCTGTAAAGCCCATTATGTTTTAAATTCTAAAATGGAATTGTAAAATAGCTTCCTTAACAACCTTACATCCCATGGTCTTAGTTTCAGTACCTAAATGTAAGTGTATATTTGCAATCTCAGACTAGGTAAAACAATAAATTAAAAATCACATAAGAAAGTCCTGAACGACTATATGGAAAATTGGAGTGTGGTACCTTAGTTTTCTTAAATTAACTTTAAAATATTTACTAAATTTTACAGAATTACTATAAAATGTGAAATTAAATCATGTCTTCCTCAAAGTACTATGGAGACTGCCTGCTTTCCCTACTAGCCTTGTCTCCTTTGAGTTCTTTTTCCCTTTCCACACTGAGTGTTGGCATTCTCAATTGTAGTGGGTAGAGCTGTGTCCCCCCACAAAAGATATATTGATGTCATAGCCCCAGAGACCTATGAATGTGACTTAATTTGGAAGTAGGATCATTGCAAATGTAATCAGGCTGAATTGAGGTCATACTGAATCCAGTGACTCATATCTTTAAAATAAGAGCTAAATTTGGACACAGACACAGACACTGAAGAAGTATGTGTGAAAACTGAAGCAGAGCTTGAAGTTATGCTGCCACAGATCAAAGAATGCTAATGATTGCCAGGAACTACCAGAAACCAAGAAAGGCAAGACATTCTTTTTAAAAAAAAAATTGACAAATAAAAATTGTATATACTTAAGGTGTACAACCTGATGATTTGTGCATATGTTATAAAATGATTACTATAATTAAATTAGTTGACATGTCCACCACCACACATAGCTATGATTATGTGTGTGTGTGCGTGTGAACATGCACGTGTGTGTCTATTTTGGGGTGAGGGACAGTGTGAACATTTAAAACATACTCTCCTAGCAAATTTCAAGTAAACAATACAATATTATTAACTATAGTACCCTGCTGCACATTGGCTCTTCAGAACTTATTAATCTTATAACTGAAAGTTGTGCCCTTTGGTTAACCTCTCTCCATTTCCCTCCCATCTCAGCCTGCAACCACCAATTCTAGTCTCTGTTTCTATGAGTTCAACTTTTTTAGATTCCACGTATAAATGAGATCTTATAGTATTTGTCTTTCTGTGTCTGGTTTATTTCTTCTAGTATAATTAGGGAAGATGAATGAACAAATTAGGGAAGGATAATTCTTCCCTAGAGTCTTTGGAGGAAGCATGACCCTGCTGACACCTTGATTTCAAATTTCTAGCCTCCAGAACTGTGAGAGAATACATTTATGCCGTTTTAAGCCACTGGGTTTGTGGTAATTGGTTATGGCAGCCCTAGGAAATTAATACAGTGATCTGCCGTCCACATCTTCTCCTCTCTCTGCCCTTGAGTCTTCCTTGGTAACCTAATACCTTCTTGTGAATTCTTCTTCTTCTGTTTCCATGATGTAGGTAACATCCAAATCATGATCCCTCTATTGAGCACCAGTATATTTCTCACTCTTCTCGACATCATCTCCTAGATTTCCTACTGGATTAGCACATCCAATGTATGGAACCCATCACCTTCCTGCTAAAACGACTTACCCCTTTCTGGCCGTGGTTCTGCCATCCTTCCAGTTACCCAGACTTAAAAGAAAATGTCATGTTTGGCTCTTCTGTCTTCCATCCTGTCCACTTCTGTCCCTCAGATGCAGTTGATCGGATTCCTGGGGATCATAGTACACATCAGCCAATTCTCTGCTTGTTATTACCACCTTCACTGGACTAGCCCAACAGTTTTTTGATGGATTTTCTTCTGTTAGCCTCTTGCGCATATTATTTACCTCGTACATCTTTGGAAAATTATGCTGTGCAAAGCTCTAATTGTGTTACTCCATTGCTTAAATAACTTCATCACTGTCATCCAAATAAAATCCAACTGACATTAAGTTCCTCCCTCACCTATCCTCATTTTCTAAAACCCACTTTCTCCTAATTCCCTTTTAGCTAAATGAACATGGTTTTTCTTACCTGTTTAAGTCTTTATACTTTAGTGCTTTTGTGTTCTTATATTTCTCTACCTGTATGTAGTGTTCTTTCCTTCATTATCCATAAGTTAAAGATCTGACGTCTTAAGTTATTCACCTCTTCTGATCTCAATCCGCATTATTCCTATTTAAAGTTCTATATACACATCTTGTGCACACTTTCAAGCTACCAGCTCATGGAGGGGAAGGACATTTATCTAATATTGCACCTAACTCAGTGCCACATACCTAGTGAAATCTCAATAAATATTTTTGAGTGAATCAGTGCACATTTCAAATGAAAGCATAATCAGTTAAAAGGATTGTGGTCTGATTATTTAACCCTGATGACATTACTTCCCTCTCTCTCTTCTGATTCTCAATATTTTTTCAATCTGCATATTTTTGGCACTCTTCCCCCCACAATCCTCCAAATTATTTTAACTCCTTATTTCCTATGATCACAATAAAACAAATTAAGGAAGACTTTCTCAGTTAAAGCATGTTACTGCTCTTTCTGAGATACTATGTATACATTGTGTTTATTAAATATTCTTGAGATATTTTGTGTTTGTGTCAAATTGTTGGACAACACAAGTCATACAAAAGATTAACTTCCAGTACATTTGACTGACCGTGTTTACTTGTATGCAGAAGATTCCTGGAGACTGACTTTCAACCCTTTTTAGTTGTATTTATTTATTTATTTTGAATTGGGTTCTCACTCTGTCATCCAGGCTGGAATGCAGTGGCACAATCAGTGTTCACCACAGCCTCCTGGGTTCAGGTGATCTTTCCATCTCAACTTTCCAAGTAGCTGGGACTATAGACATGTGCCACCATTCCTGGTTAATATTTTGATATTTTTGTAGAGATGATGTCTTGTTCTGTTGCCCAGGATGGTTTCAAACTCCTGGACTCAAGTCATCCTTCCACCATGGCCTCCCATAGTGTTGGAATTACAGGAATGAGCCAGTACAATCAGCTTTCAACCCTTTTACAGTGGGGTGCTGATGCTCTTTTCACAATCTACAGAGGACAGGAAAAGTGACTGGTATGTTCCAGATTTGAAAAAGTTGCTCTGCATCTGGACCATGTTTCTGTCCTTCTATACTGGAGGATATACTACTAGGGAGTAGCTGAGCACAGGGAATGCCAGGTGTCAGCTGGGACCTGCCCAGAGGAAGATATCCTCAAACCTGAACCTTCCCTAAGAACCTCTAGACTGCTAAGCATCTTTTTTTTTTTTTTTTTGAGTTGGAGTCTCAATCTATCGCCCAGACTGGAGGACAGTGGCATGCTCACGGTCACTGCAGCCTCGACCTGCTGGGCTCAGGTGATCCTTCTGCCTCAGCCTTCCAAGTTGCTGAATGCTAAGCATCTTAAAGGTAAGGTTAGCATTCTTAAATGTGTTGAATACTATGCATATATAACTCAGAAACTGGAAGGCCAGATTTTTTTTTTTTTTACTGCTTAATGCCAGGTACTGGTGGAATTTTAAAGAAATGCATATTGATGTTGTAGGTCATTTTATGTCATACTTTTTCACTCATCTAACCTTTCTTACAGTGAAAAGGGACATTTCCTATAAAGCTCATGCATATTCATTAAAAGAAACCCAAAACTGAATAAAATGATATTCCTTATGACACTTCTTCAAAAGTTGATGCTTCAAGCATGAAATGATATTCGAAAGATCAGAATTAAAAGAATAACATTATTTTAAAGTGGATAATGTTTATAGGAAAAAAAAAACCTTCAGGTTACCAGAGGTAAAGAAGAGGTGATTTAGGTTGATTTTGCATTGCATTAACTTTCACCAAAAACCTTTTGTTATACATCATATTTATTTGATTGGTTTAAAGAGGCTTGTGGCTTAGCAGGAAAAACGCAAATACCAGACCTGGTGTCTTGACAGGGCCTCCTCCAGGCCACGTGATCAACCTTCAGAGTAATCTTGTCAAAGCATGTCACCCTCCATGAATAGGCCTTGGTGTCCACACCTGTGAGGCTAATTGCAGATCGGAGAGTCTGGATGCAGATTATAGGACAATGGCAACCTCTCTCTCTCTGAGCACTCACGATATGCCAAGACTTGAGCTAAGCACTGCATGTGCCTCAGCACATTGGTCTTCCCAGCTGCCCTCAGCATCAGGAGCTCTAGAAGACACTAGTTTATTCAGCTGGTAAGTGACGGAGATGAGATATGAACAAATGTGTCTTACTTGATCATTACACTATGCTGTAAGGGCAATGAGGGAGAGGGCAGAGTTGAAGGGTTGGAAATTTTTTAAAAAGCACAAAACTCTTTTTTCCCCCTTTTCGCATCAAAATAAAAGATTTTAGAACATGATATTCATGAAAAATTATATTTCCCAAAGAGTTAGATAAAGAGACATAATCCATGCATGAGACTCAATAGCAGAAAAATATATTAGAGTGAGATTCAGAATACCTGATACCGACTCCTCAACCTGACATTAACAAATGTTGACACCTTGGAAAGGTCATTTAGCTCCTCCCTGTCTCAGTTTCCTCAGCTGCAAAATTGAAATGATAATGTTGCCTTGTTGAACTCAATGAAACAGTGTACACAAAATATAAAAAGCATAAAGTAATCAACAAGGTAAAAATATTCTACATAAATTCCCTTCATTGGCAACCCAAACTTTTATCCTTCTCTCTGAGTGTTGCAAGGAGAAAAATGGAGAATTTGCATCAGTGACTGTGGCCGGTGGTGTGAACAGCCAAGTGATTAACTCTAATTTTAGCTGTGCCTCTGGAAGACTGATTTCAATAAGACAGAACTTCCAGGAGAGCTTTGGATTTGGATCATAGTAATTTGATTAAATTAGCTGTCTAGGGACAGGAGAGCCCAATCTTTTGAAAGGGAATAATTTTAACATTCAAGGATAGAATTGCCGAAAATGTTGGCAGAAGGGGGTCAGGGAGTGATGACATTATAACATCGCCAACATTTGTGCAATTTCCGTCTTCCTCTTCCTTCTTTGGGGACAGTTTGTCTAAGCAGACCTAAGGCGATATGTAAAATCTTCTTAATAAGTTCCTCAGTACAACTAATGTTTTTCTTTAAGTGGATTTGGATTAGATTTAATACATACACATAATCATATTCTTTAGCTGTGCGAACTAGTGATAAAGTTAATCTCAATCAAATGTTGTTCTGAATTGACTCAGGAAAGGTAAAGCTCAACCCTTCTGGGGGAGGAACTATGTCACAGGCACACACCATTCCCATAATTTTCTTCTTTAGAGTTTATGTTAGTTTCCTAACAAATTGCCACAAACTGGGTGACCCAAAACAAGAGAAGCTATTTTCTCACAGTTCTTGAGAAGAAGAAGAACTTCTAGAAGTTCACTAGGAGTCTTAAATCAAGGTGTTGGTAGGGCCGTGCATTCTCCAAAACCTCTAAGCGAGGATTCTTCCTTGTTTCTTCCAGCTACTGGCAGGCTCACGTGTTCCCTGGTTTGTGGCAGCGTATCTTGAATTTCGGCCTGCATCTTCACATGGTCGTCTTCTGTGTCTGTGTCTTCACACAGTGTTCTTCTCTGTGTGTCTCTGTCCAGATTTCCCTTTTATAAGGCCACCGGTGCTATCGGATCTGGACACACTCTAATGACCTTATTTTTACTTGATTACATCTGCAAAGATTCCATTTCCAGGTAAGGTCCTATTCATTTGCACTTTCAGATACTGGAGGTTAGGACTTCAACATCTCTATTTTGAGTCAATTCATAACAGAACTTTCTTGAGGTGCTTTGTTTGAGAAGGCATGGGAGAGTCTAGCCAAGTTAATAAGGAAAGAAGAGATTAAAAAATTTCAAGGTAACTACTTTTTCACTAGACAGATATATACATTTCTTATCTACCACTTAACTCTGTTCACTTTCTTCTTCCAATAATGCAACCGCAACAAAGATCTTCCTTTCTGCACAATGTCCAGAGAGAAGATTTGTAGTAAATTTCTGGAGGTAGAGAATTTCCTACAAGCAGTTCAGAAGGGATTAAGAGCAGGGGACTTAAAATCAGGGAGACCTGGAGTCCAGCACTGTCATTTACCAACTGTGTGACTTTGACCAAGGGAGATGATAACAATATGTACCTCCTGAGATTTTTGTAAGAATTACTTGAGAAAAAGCAGGCAAAATTTAAGTTCCCAGAGGAACTCAAATCATTCTACAAAAATCATACCTGTACATGCATGTTTATTGCAGCACTATTCACAATAGCAAAAACATGGAATGAACTGTGCTGCCCATCAAAACTGGACTGGATTTTTAAAAAGTGATACATATACACAATGGAATATTATGCAGCCATAAAGAAGGACAAACATATGGACTTTGCAGTAACTCGGGTGGATTTAGAGTCTATCATACTCAGTGATCTATCACAGAAACAAAGAACAGAGCAGCACATGTTTTCACTCATAAGCGAACCCTGAACATTTACCATAATATTACAAGAAAAGGATTGAGCCGGGCTCGGTGGCTCAGCCTGTAATCCCACACCTTTGGAAGGCTGAGGGGAGTGGATTGCCTGAGCCCGCGGGTTCGAGACCCACCTGGACAGTGAGACCTCATCTCTACAATAAATCAAAAAATCAGCCGGGCGTGGTAGCGCATGCCTGTAATTCCGACTACTCGGAAGGCTGAGGCAGAAGGATCACCGGAGCCCAGCAGGTCGAGGCTGTGGTGGCTGGGAGCGGCCACTGCACTCCAGTCTGGGTGGCAGTGTGAGACTCCAACTCAAAAAAAAAAAAGAAAAAAAGAAAGGGATTGACCTTAGTGGGTACTGCCAGGGTGGATGGGAAGGGGGACACAACATCAGTAAGGGTAACTGATCTCAAACCAGGCAAAATGGGGACCAAAGGGAGGCCCAAACTCTACCTGTACAATGACCACTTGTATACCTAATCCTGAACTGTACCGCACATCTTTAAAATAAAAAAATAAAAATGCAATTCTTGTAGTAGAGTGACAACTTAAGCACCAAATATATTGTATATGATCATTTCCCTGGATCCTCTACCAGGTTATGAATTTCACTTTCTTAAACAGGCCCTTGTGTATGTGTATTTTGAAATTCATTAAATGATATTTGAATTAAGGTTATAAACAATCCTTAAAAAGTTTAAAAATATGAACATGGACGTTAAAATCATAGAATCATAATTTTTACAAGGATATCAGTTTTTTAAAGGTTATTTTTTAAGATTAGAAAATATGGTTTATTTAGAAAGTAAATTAGAGAGAGAAAAAGAGGAGATTCACCTTCCTAAGGTAGGGAGGTGGGGGCAAAGCTTAAAAAAAATGGCCCAAGCCAGGCTTGGTGGCTCAGCCTGTAATCCCACGCCTTTGGGAGGCTGAGGTGAGTGGATCGCCTGAACCCACGGGTTCGAGACCCGCCTGGGCAGCGAGACCTCATCTCTACAATAAATCAAAAAATCAGCTGGGCGTGGTAACGCATGCCTGTAATTCCGGCTACTTGGAAGGCTGAGGCGGAAGGATCGCCGGAGCCCAGCAGGTCGAGGCTGCGGTGGCCGGGAGCAGCCACTGCCCTTCAGTCTGGGAGACAGAGTGAGACTCCAACTCAAAAAAAAAAAAAACCAAACAAACAAAAAAAAAAAAACAGACAAACATGGCCTGGCCATAGTTCAGAGAGCACATGGTCACACCTCAAAGGCTATTTTATTAGTTATATGTGAATTTAGAAAGTAAATGAGATAAACCACTTTCAAAGCTATATGTTTTTTTCTTGAGTAAGCCTTAAATAAATAGTAGCAAATAAAAATAATTTAGCATGGAATAAGCATTTATCTAGAGATACTATGCCAATTTCTTTCTCCCTGTAATTTTGAGAGCCAGTTTTTTTTGTTGTTTTTTTTTTTTTTGAGTTGGAGTCTCACTCTGTCGCCCAGACTGGAGTGCAGTGGCCGCTCCTTGCCACCGCAACCTCGACCTACTGGGCTCCGGCGATCCTTCCACCTCAGCCTTCCAAGTAGCCGGAATTACAGGCATGCGCTACCACGCCCGGCTGATTTTTTTGATTTATTGTAGAGATGAGGTCTTGCTGCCCAGGCAGGTCTCGAACCCGCGGGCTCAGGCAATCCACTCACCTCAGCCTCCCAAAGGCGCAGGATTACAGGCTGAGTCCACCGAACCCGGCTGAGAGCCTATTTTATGGTATTTTTCAATTTTCACTTTCTTGGGCTACATTATATGAATGACAACTATTTCATTGTGATCTTTATTCTGTCAAATAAGAAAGATAAGCTTTGCAAATTTCCTTTGAAATAAATGAATTTCCAGAGGGGGAAAAATGTGAATCTTAAAGTTATAAATTAGTACCCTGTATTGAAAGGCTAATCTAATCTAAAGCATAAAATATATTTACTTATAATGTTTTAAAATGATACTCATTAGGAAAGATATATTCTGAATATATTTTGGCCTAAGGAAAAATTAAATTTGTCAGAAGAGGAATGTTATTATAGGTAAATAATTAATAAAGAGAAATGCTTTGTGCATCTATGAGGGACTACAGAGAAAAATTTTAGGAGACAGAATATCTAACATCTCAGCTCAGATTATCTAATTCTGTTTGACTGAGCACATTAAGATGTCATTGGTATTCTCTGCATTCTCTGAAGCCAAAATTGCTTTCAGCTAAAAGACATAGTTGTCTTTCCCACACTGATGTGTCCTACCAATTTTCTTCTTGTTTTTGCCGTCTTTTCACTTGGAATGCAGAGATGGTCACGATACAAATAAAAACTCATTTGTTTTTTGGAAAATTTTTGTGGATACTAAATAGCTTCACATGGCATGCCAAGCGTGTTATATTCTTGATCAAATAAAATATACGTTATGAATTGTTCTTTTTTAAAAATACAATTCCTTGTCATTTATTTTGAGATCTTGACTTAAGGATTATGGGGAGATTTCTTCCCCCCCTACTAACAATAAACCTATCGTTTCTCCTTTGTGAAGAAAGAAGATTCTAAGTAAGACTACTCTACCTTTACAAAAAAATATTATTGGGAACAAGTGCAACCTAAAACTTTATTTTGTGCTTAGGGACATGTGTCATATGTCTTTTGGAGGGCTGAGGTGACTGAGTTCTTCCTGTACTCCTTACCCGGAATCTTCCTCTTTGCGATCACTAGTCTGTATGTTCATGAAGGCAGAAAACACATCCATTTGTTTACTAGTACAGTCCCGTACACATAATAGAATCTTTATGGATATATAGTAAGTATAATTTTATATATGTAGTACATTACATTTGTTCTTTATTCAGAGAAAGAATGCATGAGCACATCTAGATTGCCTTAATAAAACAATTTTCGTAGGAGCCTTTATGTTAGAAAAGTCGTTTTAATAACAGAATATCAGATTATTCAATTATCTTCAGATTACCCGACTTCTGAACCCATGTAGATATTGCTAGTCAATAACTTGTTACAACTGAACAACAGCGTACGATAGAAGCCAGTATGTGAAGGACTGTTCCTCATCTTTAATGTGAAAGACATGGAAAAAAGACCACATTCTTACACATTTGACTCCTAAAGGGCTGTGGTCGTCACACGGCTGCATAATAGCAGGCGAATTTTCTATTTCCTTCTTATTCGTTGATCAGGTTAGGAGACAGTCATTCCATCTGGAGGACCAATATTCCCTGATGAATAGTGACTTCTTGGGCAACTCAGTACTAGCGGCTGCAAACGGAATTAAAAAATATATATGTATGTGTGTGTGTGTGTGTGTGTGTGTGTGTGTGTGTGTGTGTGTGTGTGTATAAATTTCAGAACACTGACAAAATTCTTTTCTGATGTATAGTTCTCTAATTTTCTATTTTGTTAAGTTCTTCCTAACCCAAGAAATGCCAGCGTGACACTTTTATAGCATGACATTTGCATAGCAAACCTGCGACTCTCCGTGTGCTTTGCTTGGGAAGTCTTAAGTCAGAGTATCTGAGCCTCTTTAGACTGTGACCATCAATATCCACAGAGACTTGAGTCACAATTTCCCTTTCCCAGCACAGTTTCTTTCAGAGTTAGGAACTGAGGTGCACAGAAAGAGAACTGAGCTAAATGCAGGGCAAATATAATCAATGTTTATATACTCACATAAAATCACTATCTTTTTTTCAGATCATGGCATTTTTTCCTTGATGTTAGACACTTCCAGAAATCCAGCATCTGATACAACAACAAATCAATGATTCAGGCAGTTACCAGAAGGTAAAGGTAAAAAATCACTGCTATTTTTAACAGATAAAATTATGTTAATTAGTATACTTTTAATGAATAAAAATACCTATTTAAAACAAAGCAACGTATCTTAAGGATAAGCTTGTTGGTGAATACTATCAGCTTGCTCTGGATTTTCTACTTAAGCTCCTAAATTGAAAACTTTTGGGGGAGGGAAATGTTTTCATCTGGTCTAGGTGATGATGCCAAACAAATCTGGCCCAGAAACTGGATTGTTTTATGTCTTTATGTCCACTGAGTCTACCATTTTAACCATGATACTCAAATGTAATTGGAATTTTAAAACTTGCTGTGGGTTTCTTCATGATTATCATCTTTCGTTTACAGTTGTAAAATAAACAAAGGCAATTGGGTCCTTTCTCCAGACATCTAATATTGTATGGAATTTTCTCTCAGGTAATAGTAACTAATCTTTTGAATTTCCTTTTTTTGTCCCACAATACGACTTCTTTTTTGTGTCTATTATACTAGAGAATCTGTCAATTTCCAGAGTAGATTTTGATTTGTTGAAACTTTGAAGGCTGTTTTACATCTCTGGACCATTTTGTGGGAACTCTGGAAAGGTTACTTGAAGGGTGAATATCAAAGGTGATGACATCTCTTCCTCAACTCTACTGAAACACATTGGCAATATCAGAAGGTCATTCTCCTACCTCCAATAATTCAATATTTAAACTGGAAATGACTTTAGAAATAATATCAGTTAATGGGAGGAAACTGAACCTCATCAAAGTGAAGTGACTTCTCAAAGGGCTGTACTCACTAGAAAGCAGAGCCAGGAATGGAACCCAGACGTGCTCACCAATCAAACATGTCCTTCAGATACTTGCATAGATAGTGGGGATACGGACCACTCTTTGCTTCAATTTGATAAGATTGCTTTTTATGTTTAATTCATAATGTCTCCATAAGAATTGACAGGCCGGGCGCGGTGGCTCATACCTATAATCCTAGCACTTTGGGAGGCTGAGGTGAGAGGATTGCTTGAGTTCACGGGTTCGCGACCAGCCTGGCAGCTCGGTAAGATCACATCTCTATAATTAATCAGAAAATTAGCCGGGTGTGGTGGCGTGTGCCTGTAGTTCCAGCTACTTGGAAGGCTGAAGCAGAAGGGCTGCCTGAGCCCAACAGGTAGAGGTTGCAGTGGCCGTGAGTGTGCCATTGCACTCCAGCCTGGGTGACAGAGTGAGACTCCAACTCAAAAATAAAAATAAAAAGAATTAATCGATCAACTTTAAGTCAACTTTTAGATGATCCTCTGATATTGATTAGTCTGTGGCTAGAATAAAATGTCTATAAAGGCATCAATGACAACTAGGAAGTACCAGGTCCAGAAAAGCCAAAGACTCTCTTGATAAAGTCAATTATAAATGATAGGATGACAAGGTTTTTAGGGCTTAAACCTAGATGTTGAATGCTGTGTTTTGAGTTAGCATGTTTTCATTTGATTAAATATTAACAAATTGCTCTCTGATGCAGTTGTACCAATACACACTCACGGCTAAGTGTTATATGCGCATTACGGGTCAGAAATGGCACTCATTTTATGCACATCACTAATTTTGTTTTCACATTAGTCTTACATATTTAGGCGCTGTTATGATTATCCTTGTTTTTTTTGTTTGTTTTTTGAGTTGGAGTCTTACTCCATCGCCTAGGCCAGAGTGCAGTGGCACATTAACGGCCACCCCAGCATCAACCTGCTGGGCTCCAGTGATCTTTCCGCCTCAGCCTTCGAGGTAGCTGGAACTAGGAGGCGTGCTACCACGCCAGGCTAATTTTCTGATTTATTGTAGAGATGAGGTCTCGCAAAGTTGCTCAGGCTGTTTTCACTTCGGCCTCCCAAACTGCTGGGATTACAGGCGTGAGCCACCGCATCTGGCCAATTATCCTTGTTTTAAAAATGAGAACATGAAGGCACAGAGAGATCAAGCAACTTGCCCAAGGTCATCCAGCTAGTAAGTAGCACAGCCAGAGCTTGAGTTCAGTTTGATTCTAGGATGCACTCACTTTACTTCTCAGTACCTGCTACTTCACATCCTCTCTAACACTTGCTATTACCATAATTTTAAATTGTTGTGAATATGATGTTTCTTAAATTGTTATATAGGAGGTAATAAGTCTTTTAGGAAACAGCAAAAATGAGTGAGTATTAAGAGAAAGGAAGAGGTATACAGGTTGCAGTTTTAAATTGGGTGGGCAGGGAAGATTTTATTGAGAAGCCGACATTTTAGCAAAGGTTTACTGAGTGAGAACATTTTCAGTACACATGTACAGAAAAGAATATTCAAGATGGAGAGAAAAGTCAATATAAAGGCAATAAAGTAGGAGATATGACTAGAATGTTCAAGCAGCAGGAAAGAAGACAGCATAAATGGAATAGTATTAGTAAGTGAAACGGAGACCAGAAAAGATGAGATCAGAGATACAGCATGTTTCTTTTTATTAATTTATTGGTTTAGGGATTGCAAGAACTCACAGCTAATATAAATGCATATGTCAAAATCAGGTAAAACAGGTCTTTGCTTTTAATTCTCAGAAGAGCCTTTTGTTTTATTTTACTTTACTTTTTTTTTCTTTTATGACCAGTTGCCCTATCTGAACAGACCAGCTTCTCTTATATCAACTATTGCAGGTAGGAAGATTTTCTTATCTACCTTCTTCCTACAGTCATAACACTTTGAGGGTTGGGAAGCTTTTCAGGCGTATCAGTTCCAACCTTGCTCAAAACCAAAGCCTATTTACCTGCTCCATGAGGCCATTAAAACCTAAGCTCCTTGGTTCCAGAGACTGAAAGGTCCTTTAGGGTAGCCCCGATGTTATTTCACCCTTACCACTTTTTCAGCTTCTTCTTTGTTTCTGACCCCTGACGACTTCTCTTACTTTCTTGACAACTGAAATACGCATTTGAAATAATGTCTGTAATGTTTTATTTAGCATTTTCAAGGTGCTTTTTAGGTAGCTCAGTTTTCACATTTTTCAGAACGTAAGTCCTAAAGCACTTATCAGTCACTTTCCATATACAAGTTACTGAGAGACAGAGATAAATGATATCGTTTTCCTGCCTGAAGACACTCACAGTCTAGAGGTAGATACAGATACACATAATTATGTTTAAGTATGATCACCACTCTGAGAAAGGCTAGTAGAAACTGCCATGGAAACAGAATACAGGGGGAGGTTCTTTCAGTCGGGCTGAAACAGGGAGGACATCACTAATAATGCAACAGATGATGTAAGTGTATGTTTGTAGCAGGCTGCCATGCAGAGGAAGAAAGCTTTTGTGTTCGAAGGCTTGAAGCCCCAAAGTCCACCCTTAGGGCAAGTAACCAGACTTGCGTGGCCAAATGGCGATGCCTTAGGAAAGAGGGAGACATCAAACACAATGTGCTAACAGAGGCAAAAATTGGGGTGACAGGAAGGACATAAAGGGAAATTTTCTTATTTAAAGTTATATCTCAAAGTGTCTCAGGAAGCCAGGTAGGAAGTTAGAGTTTAGAGGCAGCTGGCTTTCTTTATAGGGCAACACATACACAAGCATCAACAAGATTTTTCCACAACCATCAACTTGACCTACGACTGAAAAAGACCTTCTGAGTTTTTCTACCAGAGTTTTAAGCCTTGTCTTCTATAAAAGTCTTGTTGGTAAATAAATTCTCTCTAGGATGACCAGCCCTCTGATTTGCCCAGAATTGAGGGAGTATCTAGGCCACAGGACTTCCCATTGTAAAACCAGGAAATTCCTGGACAAACCTGAAAGGGAAGGTCACTATAGCGATCCCACTAGAATGTAAACCTGCAAACGAGAGGCAAAATGTTTAGAACATTACCTGGCATATAGTAGATGCTTAATAAGTATTTAATAAAAGTACGTAATTGAATGAATATATTTGTCCAGAGGAAAAAGTGAGAGGACCCATTAGACCTTCACCTAAGGAAAAAACAATCACATTCTCAGCAACAGTGCTTGGAACAGTACTTAGTCTGCTGTTTCTAGTGATGCAGCCTTGCTATTAGGGAAGCCAAAGACAGAAAGGACTCAGAACTCAAATCTCGAACATTGGAGAGGCATTCCCCACGGTTATTGGCATTCTTTGGTAGATAGGCTGGCCTTTCAAAACATTTAGGATGGGGCTGGGCATGGTGGCTCAAGCCTGTAATCTCAGCACTTTGGGAGGTCGAGGTGGGAGGACTTCTTGAACCCAGGGGTTTGAGACCAGCCTGGGCAACTTGGTGAGACATTATCTCTACAATGTATATATAAGAAAATTAGCTGAGCATGATAGTGTGTGCCTATAGTTCTGGTCACTTGGAAGTCTGAAGCAGAAGGATCACCTGAGCCCAACAGGTCGACACTGGGGTGGCCGTGAGTGTGCCACTGAACTTCAGCCTAGGTGACAGATTTGAGACTCTGACTCAAAAAAAAAAAAAAAAAAATTAGGATGAAGTCTCCTGCTAGTTTTCTGGTGAGCAAGACAAAGCATATGTCCATGTCTTCTCTTCTAGTTTTTCTTTTTTTCTTTCTTTCTTTCTTTTTTTTTTGGTGAATTTTATAGCTAATGAAAATGGAAATTATGGCAAATCTCATTGTCTACTTCTGTAATATAAAAATGTAAGGATTGTGATGTGTTTTTCTCTTTCTAGACCACTTGCATTTCTGTAGCCTTTTATTAAGTGCTTTTAGGATGTGAGCGCCTCGGAAAGGGGTAGGAGGGTGAAGCAGAGAGGGAAGGCCTGTGCCATATTAAAGAATGATATGCTTCCTGAGCTGTTTAGAGGAGTGAGTGCTATTTGGAGAAAGATGCTTCAAAATAGGAACTCGGGCCCTCATAATGGGGTGTAGTCAACATGAGAGATATACTTTTGATCTCACAGTGTATGTATTTCAAACATATTTTTAAAAGGTGCAAAAGCATTCAGGAAAATATAGAAAGAGGAAGTAGGATTCGAATCACTTCCTGTTATGCCGCCTAAGGTCAAGGAACCCTCCTTTCCTGGCTCAGATGTTGTTTTCTTTTTGGCCGTAATGTTAGCCACACTGACAGAGTTGCCAACTGGGACATTTTCCTGCTTCTTAAAAGAGGTTCCAATTTATTTGAATCACTTAACTTTTACTTATATAAATATGAATCTGGAATAGTCAAAACAAATATTCTTTTAAAGTATTAAATGGGAAATGTAGCATAGTTATACTCAATTCATCTAACTGCATTTAGGGATCAATCTGAAAATTCCTATTTGTAAATCACAATTTTGTTTTTCAGGCTGTTTTTCAAATTGATGCTGAGTATCAAGAAAGAAGGATTGACTGGCACAATTTAAAACCTGTTCAAGTCATTTAAAGATGCTAAATACATCCTTTTCTCATTTTTTTCTGAAAATTTTTTCTTTGTTTTCATCATAAAGAAACAAGGAAGATATTCATTTAAAAATGTTAGCAATGTATAACACATTGAAATATGGTGAGTTCTACAGCATGCTGTAGTCCAGAAATAACCCTACACTTACCATACAATAAAAAAAGGGATGTGTTGAAAAATCCCTTGTGAGATAGCCAAGGAAAAACAGATCTAGTCAGACCCAAAATGGAAATAACATTTAATCAGACAGTAAAGGAAGAGATTCAATCCATAAACCATAACAGGGCAGCATGACAGCTGAGTTTTAATCCTATTACTTGGGAAGAGGTACATGCTAAGCTGGAAATTATTGCAATCACTTACACTAGTGATTTACAGGATGGTTAAGGAAAAAGTAATGAAACCATTTTCTCTCTTACTTGTACTGGAGGCCTTCTTGGGTCTTTGAGTGTAGAGAATGGCAGAAAATTACAATGGAGAAATCTAATGCTAAAAAACACTACACAGATATTAACGAATCTAATAAAAATAATCAGAACAGAATAGAGAAAGGAGAATGAAGCTAAAAGTGTAGGAAGTTCTATTCATGAAACTCTTTTCCATAAGAATTTCTTAAGGCCATCCATCTGTTCTGGGTAGAAGCTTCTGCCCTTCCACCCCTGCATTTAATGGAGCCTGCAGCATTCTGTCAGAAAAGATAACATGGTTGATACTCCTTAGCGCCAAACATTCGCCATCGTTCTCTCTGTGGCTCTGAACTGGGAGGCTTGTCTTTTTCCTGTCTGGCCACTCTTAAGGCTCCTAAAACAGATTTTTTTGTTGGAATAAAATCCTCTTTTTTTCTAAGTTTTCTACATTTACATGGGTTTATTAATAAATATAGATGTATTTATACCCATAATTAGACCTTGTAATGTGTTTTAAAATGATTCTCTGCCAGGTGGAAATTGAGAAGTACTATCTTTGCAAAGTGAGTCTGGATTAGAGAGAAAACAAGTGGCTACAGCTAAATAAGTTTCCTACAGTGTCTGTCTTCATCACTCCCACCCTCAGTACCCATCTCTGGGTCCTAATCCCTTTGTTGATCCTAATTACTTCTCTTTCAGAACTTCAAAGCTTTACCTGTGACTTCTAACAACCCCTCCAGTCTGGTCCCTCTACGTATGATTGCTTTTCCTAACGTTGGTTAGTTTTACTTCCCATTTCTGATATTTATTCCTCCAAAGACCTTGGTTCTAGGAATCTACCTCTTTCCTCCTCCTTTGTCTCTCCTTCCCTACCCTCCTCCCCTTCTCTTTCACTCACTCATGGGGAAATCCTTTCCAGTCTGGCAAGCATTTTTCCATTATAAAAACTGTCTCTTCCCAATGAGACTCTTCTATAGACTTTGCCTTTACTTAGATGTGCTGGTAGAAATATAGAATCATAGGTAGAGACAACTGTTGTTTGATCACATCATCCTGTAGATTGTTTGTTCAAAGAGAAACTTGCCTTCTGATTTTTATTTAAGAGATGAAATGTATATATTTTACTGGTGACATGTATTGCCTTCTGATTTATGAAAATAAATCTATAGAGGGAATATAATGCTTATACCAAGGGCTCTTGAGTTACTAGAGTGGGTGAAAATATAATTTCTTTCCACCAATCCTAAGCTTACTGACTTTTCCAATTAGTATCATATCACACATATCACAACTCACTTAAGAGAAATTGCTGCTAAATTTGAATATAGTTGAATAGTTACAAGAGGCCTGATAACCCAACTCTGTAGTTCTTCATCTGATAAACCGTACTGAAGTCTAATTACATCTGAATGTTGGACTCCAAGTGATTCCTGGCTTGCTGAAGTAACCAGACCCATAACTTACCAGTGCCCCATCCTGTCAGTTAAATGAGAAAGGCTCTTTTTCAAGATGGCGGTTCCTGCAGGATAGGTACCTCTTCTTTTCTCCTAACAGGTCCTTTATGCCACCATGTGCTTAGGAAGATGTTCAAGATCTCCCCCAGAAACTACCCTCCTCTGTCTCTCCTTTCTACCTTACAAGTTCTTCTAGTATAGTGGTCAAGCAGACAGAACAGAGAAACAGATGAGGTGGAGTTATTTTGTAGATATTTTTGCATTGTTTTGCTATTTTCTACATAGAGATAAAGACTAAAGTTCTTTTTACCTTTTTCATTTTGATAGACTATTTCTTTGGATCACACCTGTCTAACTCATCTTGAGAGACGTTATTAATGTCAGATTTAGCAATAATAGGAATTGAGGAAATTTGAAACTTAAATATAATAACTACCTGTCATGACTGGTTAAAAATATGACAGTGATGCCACAGTGCAAAGACACTTCCCACTAATCAGAACATCTTCTTCTCTCACTTCTGCAATCTAATTAAAACCAGCCACCATAGCAATTGTTTCACCATAGCTTCCTCATATCAGGTGATTCCATCTGAAGATCTGAGATTCTAAAACAGTTTTATGCCTCCAAGGTCAAGGTACGGTGTCATAGTCAGGTCACTCAAGCACAGTCAGTCATCATTCACTTGCTTACATGCAGTTATAAGAAAGCAGACTTTTAACTAACTATAAAAAGGTTTTTCAGGTCAGGCACAGTGACTCACACCTGCAGTCCCAGCACTTTGGGAGGCCAAGGCAAGAGGATTGCTTGAGCTCAGGAGTTTGAGACTCTCCTGGGCAACATAGCAAGACCTCTACAGAACATGAAAAGTCTACACAAAAAATTTCAAAATGTTAGCCTGGTGTGGTGGTTTGTGCCTGTAGTCCCAGCTACCTAGAAGGTTGAAGAGAAAGGATCACCTGAGCCCAAGAGGTTCGACCAGTGAGGTTCCAGTGAGCTGGGTTCATGCAACCGTACTCCAGTCTGGGTGACAGGGTGAGATCCAACTTAAAAAAAAAATAAAATAAGCCGGACTCGGTGGCTCAGCCTGTAATCCCGCGCCTTTGGGAGGCTGAGGTGAGTGGATTGCCTGAGCCCGCGGGTTCGAGACCCACCTGGGCAGCGAGACCTCATCTCTACAATAAATCAAAAAATCAGCCGGGTGTGGTAGTGCGCGCCTGTAGTTCCGGCTACTTGGAAGGCTGAGGCGGAAGGATCGCCGGAGCCCAGCAGGTCGAGGCTGCGGTGGCCGGGAGCGGCCACTGCACTCCAGTCTGGGCGACAGAGTGAGACTCCAACTCAAAAAAAATAAAATAAAATAAAATAAAATGAAATAAAACAGAAAAGGAAAAGGCTGTTCAATCCATCTTGTGCTTAGAGAGAGGAAGAATACACACTTTTTAATGTTTTATTGTAACATATGTGAAAGTCTATTTTTCAAATAGAGAAATACTTTGTGAAAGTAGTTCTTGTTTGAATGCTTCAGACAAGGACTAAATTATCTTCATTTTATTTTTAGGATGAAATGGTTTCCGGACAGTTTTTCTGAGGTTCTGAATCCCCCATTATGCTAATTTTATTTGAACTTTATTTATCCAAGTGAGGATAGGGAGGGAAAGAACAGAGCTCTAACTCAAGACAGGATCCGGCACAACTCTGGGCTTGCAATTGAGTTGAGTTAGGAACGGCAGCTGGTCCTACCAAGTGGTTCTGAGGGGAAAATGAAATGGCATGTCCAGAGCAGACGTGAGTAAAATCTAGAGCAAAACAGAAAGAACAAGCACACTATTGGTCTGAAGGGGAGAGGGGATAGACACAAAAACTGACCCAAAAGGCAAAGGGACTATAGTTGGGGACAGTGGGACTGGGCAAGTAGGTTTTGGAGAGTGAATGCTGAGCAGAGGCCAGCTCCACCTTCAAGAGTGTCTGTGGTTGCTCTTAGGAGATGAGGGTCTTCTAAGTGTTCTGGAAGATGAGCCTCTGTTTTTCTTTGATTGACTCAAGGCTTGAAACACGTTTACGAATAGAGAGTAGAACAGGAGGCTAATTCCATCTTTTAATCACACCTGAGATGCTCAGTAGCATAACTGCCCTTGTCGATGCCAAGCATCACTGAAAGTTGGCAGAAAGACAGCCAAGATCAGCCTTGGGAAAGAAATGTCAATGGTGGAATTTTTGTTAGAAGGATTCTTCCACCCTCTCCTGTACTTCCATTCAACATATCATTTTATTTTTCTTTTCTTTTTTTTTTTTTTGATTTGGAGTCTCATTCTGTCACCCAGACTGGAGTGCAGTGGCTGCTCCTGGCCACCACAGCCTCGACCTGCTGGGCTCCGGCGATCCTTCTGCCTCAGCCTTCCAAGTAGCCGGAATTACAGGCACGCACTACCACGCCTGGCTGATTTTTTGATTTATTGTAGAGATGAGGTCTCGCTGCCCAGGTGGGTCTCGAACCCGCGGGCTCAGGCAATCCACTCACCTCAGCCTCCCAAAGGCGTGGGATTACAGGCTGAGCCACCGAGCCCGGCTAACGTATCACTTTCAAAGTGGGGATATCCACAGCGAATTTCTCATGTTTTAGTTAGCAGGTCTCAAAATGTGGTCCCAGGAATCCCTTTCAGGAAACCCACAAGGTAAATACTACTTTCTAATAATATGAAGATGTGGAAAAAGCATCTCGATAGGTGTGTTGCATCAAACAGAGAGTACTTGGACGGTGACTGAAGCTTAAACACGTAAGAATAAATAGACAATTTTTAACAAATAAATTCTGGATTTTTTTGGGGGGGGAGGTCCTCCACCTATCCACTGAAAAAAAGAATGAGGTAGTATCATTTCTGGTGCCTGTGGTGGAGAATCTCAGCAATGGCCTTGTGGGTCAGGCTTTAGGAGGGATGTGGGAAAGTATAAGTGCAGAATCCAAGACAACATGAGGGCATCGCAAGCATCGGGGAGGAGAAACAGAGAAAGAAGAAACAGAACCAACCCTGGTGGCCGAGTCCTTGCTTCAGGTCTGGCCTTGTGCTAATAGTTTAAACCTGGCATCTTGTCTTAACTCTCACAACAAAAAGTGTCATTATCATCTCCACTTCACTGTCACAGATATTCTTTCCCCACTTCACCTTCTCTTTCTGGGTCGTACCAGAAATAGAGAGAAAGGAGGCTTGATTACAGTAAGTAGTTCTCCTCAACCTTCTTTACTCGTCCACTTCATCTGTTAAATGAGGAAGGCGTTCCAAAGTAGGTAGAGGAATTTTGAAAACGTCTTCGCAACATCCAATCTTCCATTTTCCCTAACCTTGTGCGTTCACTTTCTGGTTGCTAATTTGGGCATCAAAGTGGCCAAACGCATGGGCTCCTGACACTGTCAGGCCCATTTATTCATGGAGGCAAATTCTTTCATTCTTGTCTATTTGCTAGGACTTGATCACTTTCACTGCTGTAGATGCCAGAGTGATGATCCCATTGGAGCCTGTGCTAAGAGCAGCTTTTGTTTTTTGTTTTGTTTTCCCACTACATCTAACTCATCAGTTATGGCTCAATCTAGTCCAAAGGAATCTACTTTCTCTCCCTCAGATAGGATCACCAGATTTAGCAAAAACAAAACAACAAAACTGAGGCTCATTTAAGTTAGACTTTGAAGTACACAACATATACCTTTTCAGTATAGCCATGTCGCAGTAATATTTGAGACGTATTTATACTAACAAATTATTCATTGTTTACCCGGAATTCAAATTGAACTGGTTGCACTGCATTTTATCTGGTAATCCTTCAGAAAAAAAAAAATCAGTGTCCCAAAACACGCGTTCTAACTACACCCAAGACTGGCATTGATTCCCCCTCTTTATCTGTCTTCTAAAAATGGTCTGCACATTTTAGGGGAAAAGCACTTTACCACATTATATTGGGAGAAACTAAGGTCCTGAGAGGCTAATTAAGATACCCAAGTCCGACTTTCGTATGTGGCGGTCCTTGGATTCAAACCCGGTGTGCCTGCCTCCAAAACTTATTTCCTTTCTACTGTTCTTCCCCCATTCCGCAATATACAGTGGGGAAAAGAGGGACAAGAAAATGTCAGTCATATTTTAATTCCCTCCCTCTCCCTTTTTAAAAGTAAACTTCCCCCTTGGTTTAATTAGAGCATGCTTTGAGTTGATCAGACAAAAAGATCACAATCCAACATTACAGTGATGGGTGAGCAGTCCTGGAGGGCTGGCACCTGAGCGCTAGAAGGTGATTCTAAAATCCAGTTTTCCTCTATCGTGTGGCTTTCCGTTTCTTTGGGCCACCACCGGGTCCACGTGACAGCCCAGGGAAGACTGAATGAGTGAGCAAGTTCAGGGCAAGCAACTTTATTTTAAAAGCAGTACAGAGCTGCTTGCCTGAGAGACGCCCCGCCCTGTGTGGTCCCAGGCTCAAGGCACCATCCTGAAGGTTTAGCACTGGGCTACGCTGTATCCCTCAGCCTGCATCAGGGCTGCATATCTAGGACAAGACCCACTCTCCTCTAACAGGCTGTTGTAAGACTGAGAGGCACACTCCTCTCAGCTTCTTGCCCATGCTGCTTTCCCGGGAGGCACCCCACTCTCTCTGAGCCCAGGCCCAAGGTGCCATTTTGAGAACCTGAGGTTTCCCTGCACCCCACCCTTGGAATGAGATCAGGCTGATGCTGCGGCAGCTCTCGCCAGGCCAAGGAGCAAAAGGGAACAGAGCTCTCCGACACACATTCAGCACAATATCCAGGTTTCTGCCAAGAGGCTGCTGCTGAGTTTAAGATGCAAGCAGACTGCAGTCCACCCAGCTTCTTATCCCGCTGATAGCCTGGGAGGGCGCCCCACCCCTGGTGGTAGAACCAAGGCACCGTTTGGGGAGGTTAACCTCGGGCTGGGCTCCACCCATGGTTCCAGTTGGAGTGGATGTGACTGCAGCCACTGCCAGGCCCAGGAGGAACAGGAAACAAGGCTCTCCCACGCAGGCCTAGGACAATACCTATGGATGGGGAATTGGATAAAGAAAATGTGATATATGTATATATATGCACACACCATGGAATACTAAGCCATAAAAAAGAATAAAACCATGTCTTTTGCATCAACATGGATGGAACTGGAGGCCATTAGCCTCAGTGAAATAACTCAGAAATTAAAATACAGCAAGTTCTCATAAGTGAGAGTTAAACAATGGGTACACGTGGACATACAATGTGGAACAATGGACATTCCAGACTACAAAAGTTGGGGGTGGGGTAAGAGCTCAAAAATAACTTATTGGGTACAGTGTTCACTATTTAGGTGATAGGTATACTAAACATCTAGACTTCAGCCAGGACAAAATATATGCATGTAAGAAAGCTCCACATTTACCCTCTAACTATATAAAAAAAAATTTAAAATAATAAAGTCTGTAATCAGTTGACTTTAAGTAAGAATTATTCTTGATAATCTGGTAGGACTGATTTAATCAGTTGGAAGTCCTTGTGAGTAGATCTGAGGCTTCCCAGAAGAAGACATTCTCCCTGTGGACAGTCACTTCAGCCTGTGCCCAAGAATTCCAGCCTGTCCATTCTGATAGCCCGCCTATCTATGGGTTTTGAAGTGGCCCAACCAGCCCTCACCACGGTGTAAGCCATCTCCTTATGATAAATATCTTAATATATATTTATAAAAAGAAAGAATCGCCGTAGTGTGTCTGGTGTCATACTGGAGTTTTATATGGGTGATAGTACACTGTAGAAAAGGACATATCTAATATTAGAAGTCAGAAAATATTTCTAGGCGGGATGAGCTTTGCACTAAGTTTTGAAGGATGAATAGGAGGTAATCACATGAAGAAGGTATTGGCTAGAGACAAGGGTAGAATATCATGTTGGGACTGAGACATGAAACAGTCGTGCTTGTTCTAAAAGGTCAAGCCCGTCATAGCTGGAGCAATCAGCAAAATTCAGACTGAAACTCTATAGCACAAATAGTTCAATTTCTTCAGCAAATAATTTCAAAGGAGAAAAAAAATGGAAGGAGGACATGAGATTAAAAGAGGGCTAAAAACTCGTATATTTTAAAAGGCAAAACTAAAGCAGACTATTTAGGGATACCCATTTGTGTGACAAAACTACTAAGAAAAATAAAGAAATGACTGAAAAATAAATGAAAATTATACTTTCCACTTAGGAGACATCTAGGTGCACACGGTTGTCCTCTTTCATCTGTAGTGTAGTTAAAATAATTCACTTATTTTCTAGTGTAGAACCAATCCTGCATTCCTGGTGAGGACTGAACCTGACCTTTTTTTCTCTTACCCAAATCCCTAACTAAAAGGACTCACGCCTGATAAAGACTCATGAGACACTGTTTTATTGCCCTATGACCCTATATACTAAAAAGTCTGTTTTCCAACCTGACTCTAAAAGGAAATCAATTATTTTATGGCCCTGTAAAGCTGTCTCTTGGAGACTCCCAGACTCCAGGAACCTTGTGAAACACCTATATACTCTCTGAAGTCTGCCACATATAGGACTTCATCCACTTATCAACAAACGTGGAGTTATCTCAACAAACATTTCCTCTACTGATTTCCAAAATTCCTTAGATAGGCGCTACAAATTACAGTCAAGAAATCATTGAATCCGTCTATGGCCTGCAAGCCCCTTCTTGAAAATGTCCTTCCTTCCTGGACCAAATGGATAAAAATATCACATGTATTGATTTATAGTTTCTTGTAATGTTTGCCTTCCTCAAATGTATATAAGCAAGGCATCATTCAACCAGGGTGAACACACATTTTCAAGATCTGAGGATATGAGTATTCTGGGGCCTAAATCCATAAGCTTGCTTCAGAATGAACCCTCTTAAAATATTTAACAGTTTGGCATCTTTTCATCAACACTAGAATAAACTTAAATTAATCATGACACATTATAATTTTTAAATACAGTTCTAAATTTAGCCTGCTAGTATATTATTAGGACTCTTGCATTTATGTGCTTGAGTAAGAGTCATCTGTACTTTTCCTTTTTTATATTGTCTGTAACTAATTCTGGCATCAAGTTATATCAGCCTCATAAAATGTGTGGTAGCATGTTTTCTTTTCCTAGTCTCAGAAAGGTTTGCATAAGTTGGATTTATTTTTTTCTCAAAAATTTGGTACAACTCAGAGGTAAATTCTTTGGGTAGTTTTTAAGTGAGTGATTTATTTTCTTGAATGTCATATAAAAATTTATGTTTTTCAGCCAGGCTTGGTGGCTCAGCCTGAAATCTCAGCACTTTGGAAGGCCAAGGCGAGTGGATTGCCTGAGCCTGGGGGTTCGAGACCAACCTGGGCAATTTGGTGAGACCTCATCTCTACAATAAATCAAAAAAATTAGCCAGGCATGGTAGCTTGTGCCTGTAGTTCTGGCTACTTGGAAGGCTGAGACAGAAGGATTGTCAGAGCCCAGCTGGTTGATGCTGGGGTGGCCGTGAGTGTGTCACTGCACTCCCAGTCTGGGCGTCAGAGTGAGACTCTAACTCAAAAGCAACAAAAACAACAACAAAATTTGTTTTTCTATGTAACATTGAGCCCGTTTTGGAAGTTTATATTTTTCTAGAATATGCCTATTTTATCTGTCTTCTAACTTATGGCTTAAGGACTTACAGAGTTCTTATTTTTAAAATCTCGATTAAACATTTTAAATGTATTGTATTTTTTATATGTGCCATCTCGCTCTCTCTCTCTCTTTCTCCCTCTCTCTTTCTTAATCAATTTTGCCTGAGGTTTGATAGTTTTATTAATGTTTCCATCATACTGATTTTGGTCTTCTTGATCCTCTTGATTTTGACTTAGTTTCCCTTCCTTCCATTAATTATTGTCCTCTTCATCTTTTTTTTCTTTTCTTTTTGGAGGGGATTGGTGTTTTTCTAATTTCTTAAGTTGTGTGCTTACTGATATTCACGCTTCTTTCTTTTCTAATAAAGAATATAAGATTATACATTTCCTTTAGTGTTGATTGAGCCACGGCTCAAAAATTTTGATATAAAGTTTTTATGATCTTTCACTTCTAAGTATTTTGTAATTTCTTTTATGATTTCCTCTTGGTCTTTGAGTTATTTGGTTATGTGTTTTGCAATTTCCAAATTATGAAGTCTTTACATATTTTTCTTCTTGTTGTTAATGCATATCTCAGATTAAAAACAAAGATTATAGGATGCATGATACCAGATTTCTGACATCTTTGCAGGTTGGTCATGCCTAAACTTTCACTTTATCGTTTGTTGAGTTTTCAAATGTTTCTGTTTCTTCTGGAAATGACGATATCAAGAAATAAGAACATCAGCTTAAACTTCTGAGAAAGAGTTGTGTTAAGTGCCTGGTCAATGCAAATAATCTCCCCCAGTATTACATATAGCGTCTCCCCTCTTTCTTCTAAGAACTCCATCGTAGCTAACCTGCTCTAACATCTGATATCTAAGCAGCACCCTGTTACCACCTTGGCATGAAAATGTGCTGAGGCACAGTCCCTCTAATACAACTTCTTTCAAGTTCTTTGGGCAGTTATTCCTGTCTCTGCTGCTCAATCTTTAGTCACCACTAAAAATGCAACTCCTAGCCGGGCTCAGTGGCTCAGCCTGTCATCCCGCGCCTTTGGGAGGCTGAGGTGAGTGGATTGCCTGAGCCCGCGGGTTCGAGACCTGCCTGGGCAGCAAGACCTCATCTCTACAATAAATCAAAAAATCAGCCAGTCATGGTAGCGCATGCCTGTAATTCCGGCTACTCGGAAGGCTGAGGCGGAAGGATCGCTGGAGCCCAGCAGGTCGAGGCTGCGGTGGCCGGGAGCGGCCACTGCACTCCAGTCTGGGCGACTGAGTGAGACTCCAACTCAAAAAAAAAAAAAAAAAAAATGCAACTCATTCTGAGACTCTTTCTTTCTCTTCCATCCTTATCCCCTTTTGCTTTCTCTCTTCCTCTGCTTCTCCTACCAACTCTAACCATTATGCCCTCTTAAGCCCCAGGATTCCCGTTCAAACTAAAGGATAAACCTCTTCAGAGTTCTCTTGCAAATCTTCCTAACCCCCCTGAAAACTGACAAAGGTGGACTTTGAATCAGTCAACTGAAAGACTGCTGTTTTTTTCTTTGTAGCCTGTTCTCTCTCAACTGACCCTGCTGATGGCTCCCTCCTTGAAAGAGCTGTTTAGAGTGACTTCTTTACCTCCCAATACCCTTTCGACCCACAACAGAAGAGCTTCAGTTTTCCTTGTCCCTGAAGAGATGCAGGGGATATTCCTGACTATGCCCTGGGCAACACCATCTGTCCACAAATGACCTAATTATGCCACACAGGAATGGGGTCCTCTTGTATTTGTACCAGGTCCTGACCCAATCTTGAGTCTGAGCTAAAATCAGTTTTCTACCGCCAACTCACATACTGTTCATGTGCAGTTTATTCAAACACATTTGGCTTTCAGAGATCTCTGCAAATTCAATCCATTCTCCACAAGGCATACAGCATAATAATGTTTCTTAAATGCAAAGCTAATTATTTCTTCCCAATACTTGAAACATTGCAAAGGTTCCCAAGGCAAGTTTTTTTTTTTTTTTGGTGACTTGGAGTCTCACTCCATTGCCCAGGCCATAATGCAGTGGCATGCTCATGGCCACCCCTTCATCGACCTGCTGGGCTCCAGCGATCCTTCCGCCTCAGCCTTTCAGGCAGCCAGAACTACAGGCATGCACTACCCCGCCCGACTAATTTTTTGATTAATAGTGTCTCGTCAAGTTGCCCAGGCTGGTCTCGAATCTATGGGCTCAGGCAATCCTCTGGCCTCGGCTTCCCAAAGTGCCGTAATGACAGGCTTGAGCCACCGCACCCAGCTAAGGCAAGTTTTAACATTCTTAAGAATGGTCTACAGCCGGGCTCGGTCGCTCAGCCTGTAATCCAAGCGCTTTGGGAAGCTGAGGTGAGTGGATTGCCTGAGCCCGCGTGTTTGAGACCCGCCTGGGCAACTTGGCGAGACTTCACCTCTACAATAAATCAAAAATTAGCCTGACATGGTAGTGCACACCTGTAGTTCCAGCTACTTGGAAGGCTGAATGGAAGGATCGCTGGAGCCCAGCAGGTCAAGGCTGTGGTGACCAGGAGCGGCCACTGCACTCCAGTCTGGGTGACAGAGTGAGTCTCCAACTCAAATAATAACAATAACAATAATAATAATGGTTCACAAGCCCCTGAATCATCTAGTCAGGGGTTTTGTCTCAGATTCAACTCCCTGATGTGTTCATGCTTTCTCTCCCTCTCTGTGGAACTACACGCAGATCAAGTTCAGCACTTGGCTTTTTCTTCTGAACTTATATGTGTTGGTCCCTCTGTCTCTACCAGTCCACCTGATCACCTCTCACCAATCTTTCGGGTCTAGACTTAGATATCATTTCCTATAGGAAGATTTCCCTGGTACCTCCTGGGTCTGGGATGCGTATGTCTCCTACATGGTCTCCAGGCATTGGATGCTCATGTTCCTGTATCCCTCACTGGACTCTGAGCTCTATGAAGGTAGCTGACTGTTGTTTCTCTTGTGACTGGCACACAGTAGACAATACCTACTTGATTAAAAGATATAAATTCACATTTTAATAGTGCAATACAAATTGGGAAAATTTGGGTTTATCAGCATTGGGTATAAAAGAATGGGAGTACTCTTGTTTCTGCTTAACCAAATACAGTCTTTAATGACCTAATCACTGTAAGCCTCAGTTTTCTACTCTTTAAAATAAGAAAAATGGATTTTCTCATAAGAATTTTGGAAGAATTGAACGAGGTAATGAATACGAAATTGCTTTATAAAGTACAAAACACTGTGCAATATAAAGGTATTATAATCAGGCTTTTATTCTGGTTGGTTTATTTACTGATTGCAATTAAACTAAGGATTATTTGCACTTAAGTGCTTCAAAAGTTAATATTTCTTTCTCTCTTTTTTTCAAAATTACTAATTAGGAAATGAAAGCTTTAATTAACCCTTTACTTAAGGGAATCTCAGGCATCAGAGAGGAGTTTTTGTTTTGTTTTTAATTATGAGATGAAGGTTGAAAAATTGATTTACGACCAGTCGAGCTTGGTACTAGAAGTTTCTGGAGAGAGAAGCAGTTCTGTTTTTCAAAACAGGTGGACCTTGTTCTGTCTCAGTACTGATAGGTCCACAGGCCTCTTGTCTACTTGAGCACCTTGCCACTCTTTCTCTGGCTGAGTAGGGAGTCACTTGCTGCATGCCACCTAATTCTAATCTAGCAACTGTTTTCCCCTTTACCCTCATTTGATCTCCAACTCCACTCCCCAGCACTGGGGTTTGACTATGTTTCTCAGAAGCATTTATTGGAAACTTAATCCTCAATGCAACATTTTAATCAGGTCATGAGGACTCTACCCTCATGAATGGGTTAATGTCATTATCACAGGTGTGAGTTTATTATAAAAGGGTGAATCAGACACTCTTTTCTTGCTCTCTTACCCTCTGTTGCCTGATTGCCTTCTTCTATGGAATGGTGTAGCAAGCAGGCCCTCATCAGATGGCAATTTCTTAACCCTGGCTTTTTCAGCCTCCAGAATCATGAGTCAATAAACTTCTGTTCAATATCAATTACACAATCTATCAAATTCTGGTATGGCAGCACAAATGGACTAAGACATCCTGATGTTCTGAGATATCAATATCAATACCAAAATCAATATCTATCGGACAGTTCTCCAGGTAGCCATGGGCCAACACAGTTCTTTTCCCTTTTTCACTTGTGATTCTCAAAACTAACTGTAAAATATGATGGGAACGTAACATGAGATGGGGAGGGCTAGTTAGAAAGTGTGGGCTCTGTTCAGTCCACCCTTAGAAAGAGAATGTTTTCCCAACACTTCAGCCCAGCCAGTCACATTATTCCAAGATATAAAACTCAGGAAGACCCCTTTATGGGGTCCCTCAGCTGTAGGGGCACATGCTGTTGAAACTTCATCTTAGTCCTGGGCAGCTATTCTGAGCCTTTGGGGTCTGGCTTGCAATGGACCCTCGGCTTCTGTTGTCCTATGCTGCCTGTCTGCAAGTAATGAATTTGCTTAATGTAACTCGTGTTAGATGTTCTGTCTCACCAGACTCAGACGAGTTAGTAACTAGCACACATTGAACCTGCTTCACAATATCTATATGCATTTTAGATGATTTGAGATAGAATTTCAAGATTTTTTCGTTGTTAGCTCCTATATTTGATATCCTAGAATGTGTTCCCGTGCTTCTAATATGTTTCTCAAGTTTCTGTTTTAGGATTACTTTCCTTCATAGTGGAATGACAGTGGTTTTTTTTGTTTGTTTTTTTGTTTTTTTGAGCTGGAGTTTCACTCCTTCACCCAGACTGGACTGCAGTGGCCGCTCCTGGCCACTGCAGCCTCAACCCACTGGGCTCCAGCGATCCTTCCGCCTCTACCTTCCAAGTAACCGGAATTACAGGCGCGCGATACCACGCCCGGCTGAGTTTTTATTTATCGTAGAGATGAGGTCTCACCAGGTTGCCCAGGCGGGTCTTGAACCCGCGGGCTCAGGCAATCCACTCTCCTCAGCCTCCCAAAGGCGCGGGATTACAGGCTGAGCCACCGAGCCCTGCTTACAGTGTTTTAAATCTTAATTACTTGGCGCCAGGTGGAACCTCTTGTGTCACAGAAGAGTAAAACCCACTTTTAGCCTTTTATCTCAGAAACTGCAAAGGGAAGAACATGACAACTGGCTTATTCCACCTGTTATCTTCCTTCCCTTCCATGTCATTCAAATAAAGGGAGACTGGACATTCCTTCCTTGGTCCATGTAGGACTACAAATTTCTGTGAGACAATTCTGTTAAGATTAACCTAGGCCGGGCTCAGTGGCTCAGCCTGTAATCCCAGCACTTTGGGAGGCCGAGGTGAGTGGATTGCCTGAGCCCGCGGGTTTGAGACCCACCTGGGCAACTTGGTGAGACCTGATCTCTACAATAAATCAAAAATTAACCGGGCGTGGCAGCCCACACCTGTAGTTCCAGCTACCCAGAAGGCTGGGGCGGAAGGATCGCCAGAGCCCAGCAGGTCGTGGCTGCGGTGGCCGGGAGCGGCCACTGCACTCCAGTCTGGGCGACAGAGTGAGACTCCAACTCAAAAAAAAAAAGATTAACCTAAAACTGTCTCCTGACATATTTTAGGTTTGACCTAAAGATTTCTTCATAAACAGTGAGCCATAACTTAGCTGGATGTCTAAACAGAATATAACCTGCTCTTGGTGCCAATCATCAAGTTTTTGCCAAAGGTGGTCAGTTGTTCAAACCAGTTTCAAATAAGGCAAATGTGGTGCCCAATCCAGTTGTTTCTATGCCTCCTATCTATTTTCTATATGTCACTTTCCTTTTTCTGTATATAAATCCTCTCTGACTACATAGCCCCAGAGTCACTCTGAACCTATTTTTGTTTGGAGGCTTCCTGATTCATGAATCATTCTTTGCTCAGTTAAACTCCATTCAATTTAATTTGTCTAAAGTTTTTCTTTAACAATCCTCTTGTTTCTCTACCCTTCAATTCTGTGGCCTCTCACTGTAAGGCAGAGATTAACAATCGATGGTCCGTGGCGCAGTTGTTAACCATGAAATGAATGACTTATGGATGTGTAGAGATTTGGCTTATCTTCAGCCCCCATGGCGGTTAAACATAGCCTAGAGTTTTCTGTCTGTTTATTCTGGTGCTTCCTACAGATAGTATCACTACATTTCTTGAGAAATATTGTAGAGCAGTGTTTAGTGGACAATACTTATATGGCAAGATATTTAGAGAATCTTGATCAGTTTTTCACTTCAGTAACTCTGCGCTATTACAATAGGACGCCAGTTGTTTTATTGTTACAACAATCCTAAATGTTGGCTAGAAGAAATGCTGAAGCAGTCATTAGAGCTATAGGCTAAACCCTCAAATGCTGGGTTTAAAATCATACATAAAGATCAAGAATGAGCAAGTGGTAAAAAAATAAAGATTGTTTTAAATCATTTGGAAAGACAGGAATCTTAACCCAAAATTTAATTAAGTAAAGGTGTTTGGGTTCTGTTTTGGGGGGGGTAGCTTGGGCTAGCAGAAGAAGTCTTATTTAGTCAGATACTTGGTGATAGTAACATTAATATTCCACAGCTCAGCTCTGGATAATTTTGTCTTAAATTTTGTGAAAAAAATAAAGCCTATAAGAAAACTTACAGAATCCAGATAATCAGACCATCTTTGGGAAGCCAAATAAAGCTCCTACGTGTTTGTGGGAAAGAGATTCTCTTTCACTTTGAAGCAGGGTTTCTCAGCTTCAATACTATTGACATTTTAGGCAGATGATTGCCATGGGGACTGATCTGTGTACTATAGGATGTTTAGCGACATCACTGGCCAGTCCACTAGATGCCAGTAGCATCCCCTCCCCTATTTGTAAAAACCAAAAATGCCTTCAGACATTGGCACGTGTCTGCTGTGGGAACAAAGTTGCTTCCCGTTGAGAGCCAGAACTTTAGAGCAGTTAGCAGCAAAAAGCCAGCATGTTTGGAGAAGTGCTGTCAGTGATAGCAGGTGCAGTAGCCAGTACTACATGTAATGGAGGTGACAATGGCAACAGCCACAGCATCAGAGACAACTTACATGACACCGAGGGAAAGATATGAGCCATACAAAGCACTGGTGGAGCAAGGAGGAGCAACTACGCTAGGAGAGGTTCTGGAATCAATGTCTGTGACCTTGACTGACAACCCTTGCCTCCTTTCTGGCAGTGTGGTCCGGGAGGCTTGATGGTCCTACACATCCATCATCCATCGCTCATTGACTATTGAATACATAGGATACCAGAATATGTCTCTTTAAAATATGCCTCTTTGGTGTGAGGATTATTTTGAGAAACAGCAAATAGGAGAAGCTCTGGAAACAAGAGGAAACATTACCCTTTAGTAAGGGAAATTTACATTTATAAAGGAAATCTTCATTTGTAAAGGTGTCTCCTTCTCTGTGCCAGGAAGAGAAAGATGACTAAATCACAAGAAACACTTATTCAAAGGAAAACTTACATCTGCTTTATAAACCTTATTACTCTTGTTTACCTTACTTTTCCTGGTTGCCTTTCCATAACTAGCCATCTCAACACTCTTCTTTGTTTCAGTGGACAATAGTATTTTAGCCCCAAATCTAAGCCACCTGTTTGAGATTTACTTATTTCTCTAACTCCTATGTATGTATGAAATACACATATTAATAAACTTCTGTTTGTTTTCTCTTGTTAATCTCTTTTGTTACAGGAATCTGTCCCCGTGGAGAACTTAGAAGGGTAGACAGAAAATTATTTTTCCTTCCTTACAAATATCACTATTGTCCAGTCACTGTGTTAGAGACTGAGGTAAACATCAATGAATAGGGCCATTGCCCCTAATATAGACTTGGAAACCAATCATTATATGTCAGTAATTAGCATCATGGAGACATGTATAAGTTATGATGATAGAACAGGTATAACATCTCAATATGCCTGAGGAAATCAGGAAAGGTTTTCAAAATATTTCATTCTTAACCTGAGAGTTGAAGGACAAATGCCAATACGTTGGCAGGTAGATTTAAAAGATATGAAAGGGCACACAAAGTAGATAGAGCAATAGATAGATAGCCCAGAAAATTGGCAAGATAACCTGTATTCTTGTGCCAAAATTAGGTTACACTTCAAGATGATCACTTTCATAAGAGAAGTTTAAAAGATAGAGGGTTACTGCTTAGAAAGCATAGCAAAACCTCATCTCTACAAAAAAAAGTTAGCCAGGCATGGTGTCATGTGCCTATAGTTTCAGCTACTTGGGAGATGAAGTGAAAGGATCACCTGAGCCCAGGACATTGAGGTTGGCGTGAGTCATGATCGTCATAACCATGCCACTGCACTCCAGCCTGGATCACCGAGTGAGACCCCAACTCAAAAACAACAATTAAAAAAACCCATAAATCATCTATTACAGGATCAGACACATAATAGCAATTAATAAATTGTTAAAAAAAGAAAGACGTAGGGTCAAAAGGGCAAGATGGCTACCTCTGCAATTAACATTCAAGCTTTTAATGTTTCTGTCTTTGTGAAAATATGTACTCTGCCAGTCTGGGTAATGAAATACTGGATACTGACAAGGAAGACCCTGAAATTTATTTATAAAAAATTGTGGATTTATTCTTATATGTTTAAACATCAGTCACCTTCAAAGTGCTCTCCGTGTGATGCAATATACCTATGGAGACAGTTTTTCTACTGCTTCGAATAGTTTTTGAACTCATCAATTTTGGTGTTTTTTTTAGTGCTTCTGCCATGTTTTGTTTCACCTCTTTCCCATCACCTAAAAGCATTTCCCTTTGAGGACTTTTTTAATCCAGGCAAACAAACAAACAAATGAAAAGTCCCTCTGGGAGAGATCATGTGAATATGGTGCTTAAGGCATAGAGGTCATGCTGTTTTTGGTCAAAAACTGCTGAACACTCAGTGATGTATGGGCAGGTGCACTTGTGCATCACCCATCATGAAATGGGCAAACGTGTTGAAGAATCTTCAAAAAAGTATTTACAGAAGTGAATGTAGCCTCTCACAACCATGCTATTTGTTACACCGATGCCGATGGATTTCCTAGGACACTTACCTAGCAGAGGAAGCCTGTGTTACAAGGAGCCTACCCTCCAAAATGCAATTCCGTTTTTTTGGGGGGGTCCCCTCTTATATTTTGTGTGGATGTGAAATTGGTGGGAAATAAAGAAAAGGCAGTAAAGTGAGGAAGCTAGTGTAACTTAGTCACTGGATGGATCACTGTACTCTGAACTTTTTAAATTTTTATTTTATTGTAGTTATATGGGGTACAAGTCAGGATTAGCTGCACAAGCAGGCTGTGCGCAGGTGAAGTTTGAACCTCCAACTGGCCCTCGCTTCTCCTGGTTTAGGACCAGGTACCTTTTGTGTTGCTACAAGACCCCCCTCCTTCCCTCTCCTGGCAATGTCCCTTGACTGCCTATCACTCTCTTGTGCTCATGTGATTAATGTTCTGGTCTTAAGTGAGAACATTTGCCATTCAGTTTGTGGTTCTGTGATAGATCACTAAGTACGATGGTCTCCAGCTCCATCCAATTTGCTGCGAATTCCATGATTTTGTTCTACTTTAAGGCTGTGTAATACTCCATCGTGTGTATATGCCACATTTTCTTTATCCAGTCCACTTTTGATGGGCAGTAGGGTTGGTTCCATATTTTTGCTTTTGTGAATAGTGTAGCTATAAACATGCATGTACAAGTGTCATTTTGGTAGTATAATTTATGTTCCTCCTGGTATATTCTCAGGAGAATTATTGCTGGATTGTATGGAAGATCACTTTTTAGTTCTTTTAGGAATCGCCACACTGCTATTCCATGGAGGATGGACTAACCAACATTCCCATCAACAATGTAGTAGCATTAGCTTTTCGCTGAACCCTTGCCAGCACCTGTTGTGTTCTGGTTTATTGATGAGGGACATTCTTATTGGAGTTAGGTGGTATCTCATGGTTTTGATTTGCATTTATTTGATGATTAGTGAGGCTGAGTACTTTTTCATGTATCTGTTGGCTGCTTGTATATCTTCTTTTGAAAAGTGTCTATTCACGTCCTTTGCCCACTTTTTTATAGGATTGTTTGTATTTTTCCTTTTAGCTCATTTGAGTTTTTGTAGATTTTGGGTGTCAGGCCTTTGCCAGATACCTAATTAGCAAATATTTTTTCCCATTCTGTGGGTTGTCACCCACTCTCTTGATGCTTTCTTTTGCTATGCAAAAGCTTTTCAGTTTGATATGGTCCCACTTGTCTATCTTATCTTTTATGGCATTCACTTTTGGGGATTTGATCAAGAGCTGGTTGCCTACTCCAATGTACATAAGAGTGTTTCCTACATTTTCTTCCTAGATTCTTATAGTTTGACTTTTTTTTCTTCTTTCATTTACCAGTTTATTGGTTTATTTTTTTTTTTCTCTTTTTTTTTTATTAATCAGTATTTTTTATTATCGTTTTGTGGGGTACAGTTAAGGGTTAGGTGTACAATTACGTTTCATTCAGGCACCCTATTGATAAGAGGTGTTTTCCCAGTCCCAGATAGATATTAGCTACTGTTAATCCCATCCCCCCCCATAATTTCCCAGTACCATCAGTCATTTTCTTATAGTATTACATTGGATGTTCAAGGTCCATTATATGAGTGAGAACATGTGATATTCTGATCTTTGTTTCTGTGAGAGGTCACTCAGTATTATAGACTCTAGTTCCATCCAGGTTGCTGCGAAATTCATGATTTTGTTCTTTTTCATGGCTGCGTAGTATTCCATCGTGTATATGTACCACATTTTTTTAATCCAGTCCTCTTTTGTTGGGCAGCATGGTTGTTTCCAGGTTCTTGCTATTGTGAACAACGCTGCGATAAACATACGTGCGCAGGTATCTTCTTTATAGAGTGATTTGTGTTCTTCAGGGTATATTCCCAGTAGGGGATTGCAGGGTCATATGGAAGGTCAATTTTTAGAGCTTTCAGGAATCGCCACACTGCTTTCCACAGAGGTTGCACTAGCTTACACTCCCACCAACAGTGTAGAAGTGTTCCCTTTTCACCACAGCCTCTCCAGCAGCTGTTATTTTTTGAGTTGTTGATAATTGCCATTCTGACTGGGGTTAGGTGGTATCTCAGTGTGGTTTTGATTTGCATCTCCCTGATGATTAGTGAGGTTGAGCATTTCTTCATGTGTTTGTTGGCTGCTCGAATGTCTTCTTTTGTGAAGTGTCTGTTCATATCGCTTGCCCATTTTATAATGGGGTTGTTTGTTTTCTTCTTTTCAGTACGTTTCAGTTCCTTGTAGATCCAGGATGTTAAGCCTTTGTCAGACCTAGAGTTGGCAAATACTTTTTCCCAGTCTGTAGGCTGTCTCCCTGCTCTCTTGATGGTTTCTTTGGTTTTGCAGAAGCTTGTCAGTTTAATAAGGTCCCATTTGTCTATCTTCTCTCTTAAGTCCTGTGGGTTTCGGGTTTTGTACAGGAATTGGATGCCAGTTCCGATTTCCATGAGAGTATTTCCTTTCTTTTCTAAGGTTCTTATGGTTTGAGGTTTTACATAGTTTGACGTTTTACATTTAGGTCTTTGATCCTTTTAGGGCTGATTTTTGTGTCTGTCAATAGATAGGGATCCAGTTTCATTATTCTGCATGTGGCAGCCAGTTTTTCCAGCACCACTGGCTAAATATGGTCTGATTTAGTAGTGGTTGTTATTAGTGGCTTTGTCGAAGATGCGTTAATTGAGAGATTGAGTTTTTGTTTCAGTAATCTCTGTCCTGTTCCATTGGTCTATGTGTCTATTCTTGTACCAATACCAAGCTGTCTTGGTTACTATAGTCTTGAGGTAGAGTTTAAAGTCTGAAAGTGTGATACCTCCTGCTTTGTTCTTTTTGCTGAAGATTGATTTGACTATGTGTGATTTTGTTTGTTTGTTTCCATATGAATTTCTGTATTGTTGTTTCCAGATGTGAGAACTTTCCACCTGGGTTCATAAGTAAGGACAATGAGAGAGTGAGGACAAAAGATCAAGACAAATCTGTCGTCACAGAGCAAAGAACACATAAATGCATAAGCCCTTACTGACAGCATGCCAAGGTTTCCATTTTTTTATGCAGTAGTTTACTTTCTGACCAGTTTTAATTATATTAATTGTTACCATTAATGATTTTATTACTGTTATTGTTTTTTTTTTTCATGAGAATCTGGCACTCATGTCTTGAAAAAAGTTTTGGGTAACTTTGCCAACCTGGCAATGTTTTTTCCAGGACAGTCTTTTTCCCTTTGTTCACCTTGCATTGGTATGTTAATTTCTTCCCCCACATAATTCAGTCAAGACAGAAATGTTAAATTAGTTGAAAAGACATATTTACATAGCTCTGAAGAAAAGTACCAGTATCCTGGATCAGCATAAAGCTTTGAGAAAAAATAAATAAATAAAACTACTGCTTTTGTCCACCCTGATGAGAGGAAAAACATAAGGATTTTCTAACACTAAGATAGGAAAATATCCTGAATAAAATTGCGTCCTCTAAGTCACTGTCACATCTATTCAATCTTCCCATAGGATCCTCAGAGCTGCTGTGGAATCAGCCACAGAAAGATAAGAGGACCTCACAAAGCAAGTGCCCATAGTGCTCTACTGTCCTGGTTGGGAAGACATCTGTGCATATTTGGGTCTGACTGTCTTTACCCTGACTTTCATCATAGTTCCCTGCAGCAGTTAAAAAGAAAAGTGTTCCAACACCCAGATTCTGATGCCAAATATAATTCAGGCTGGATATTGTCATAAAATTGTATTTTAAGTATTTAGAGACCTCAGCTTAATTTCCAAATTAATTTCTCCACATACAAACTATTTACTTACAAAAAATGTACAAAGAATACAAGCTCAAGTGAATAAAAATTACAAAGGAAAAGAAAAACCCCTCACCATGTTAGAAACTAATTAGATTTACTAAAGGTTGCCATGTTTTTATGTCAACCTCTGGTATTTTCAAGCAATTTTCACAACAAAGTTGTCTATTACAATATCTAAGAGGAATTTTTATAACAGAATTTATTAATTTTAACATTTTGCTTCCAAGTGTGTTTCTATATTTGTTCAGAAGAATATTGAAGGCCCTGTCACATAGCTGATTTTTTTTTCTCTTACTGGTGTACTTGTTAATATTAAATAAATAAGATTTATTTTATTACCTTCCAATTGATTCCTTTTGCTTTTTAGAAGGTATTGAGTGCTAAAATGGTAAAATATGTTAAAAGAGATTTCAGGTTTTGACACAAATTATAAAATGTAAATTTAAAGTGTAGGGGTGAAGGGAAAGCTTCCCTTCCGCCCTCTGAAAGTTCACTAAAATGAGCTGACAATAGACAGACTAAAAATGAGAAAAGGTATAAAATGTGTTCATGTGCGTGGGGAAAAAAAGTCACAGGAGAGTATTACCCCGCCACTCAATGAGATTCAAAAATGTATATGCCTCTTTTCATAGGAGAGAGGGAGATGGAGGTGCAGATCATTTAGAGGAATTGTAAATGAATTTTAGGGGGAATGAATAGGCCCAAAGAGCAGACAATAGTTTGCAAATGATTCTCTTTGGAAATTGAATAAACTGAATACTAGACAAGGACCTGGGACAAAGTTCCTCTGAGCTCTACAGAGGTGGCAACAAATTTAGGGAAGACAATGGGTGAGACTTGACTGTGAACAAAGGTTGTCTCATTATGCAGATAAAGCATCCCGGGTAATTTCTTGGAGATGCCCTCAGAGGAACAGATGAAGTTTGTCTACCCTGGTTGCAACTTTTTGTCTTTTCTTTTTCCTGGTTATTTGATGCAATTCCAGGGAGGAGGTTTTAAGAACGTTGAGTTGTTTTCTGGAAGAAGTTTCCTCCAATTTCCTGAGAAAGTCCCTCCCTGTGCTTGTGGTGGGGAGCAGAAACAAAAGGAGGTTTAAACCAGGCAAAGTGGGGACCAAAGGGAGGCCCAAACATTACCTGTATGATGACCACTTGTGAAACTAATCCTGAATTGTACCCCACATCTTTACAATGTAAATAAATGAATAAATACATAAAAATAAAAACCTCCAAAAAAGAAGAAAGGCCTTGGTTCCCAGACAGTTTCTAAGGCCTTCTGATGTCTAATTCACCAGTGCCCAGCTTGACAGAGCAGTATGCCTCGGGGTCTTGTTCTTTGAGCCCCAACAAAAGTTACTGTCACAACCCCCTCCTTGCCCTCCCTGAGATGTTCTTACTGTGTGTGGGTTCAAGTTTTCATTATTTTCTTGACATCGTAATTTATTTTAAATGGGCCTTCTCCTAGAGAATAGACACATTCTGCTCCTTGCCTATGGGAAGCTGAAGGCACACACACAGCTTTGAATTCCCTCCCCAGGGTTCTGTCATCAAGCAGTCACAGGGGTCACTGTGCTTATTGTGATTACTGCAGGCTGCGCATCTGTGCCTGAAGCAGAATGAATACGACGACACGCTCTGATTTGGAGAGAGACATGTGCACCTTGACTGCCCGACATCTTTTCTGCTAGGAGCACTGATTCTCTATCCCTACCTGGGCAGCCACTGATAAGAAGATGGTTCAGCATTCCTGTTGGTGAATCCCCAGCACTTGGTGTCGAATCAAAAAGACCATTTTCTGTGTGTATGACTGGTTATTCTGTCTGAGAGAAAGAAATAGTCATTTTTCATCCTGTAACAAACTAGTAAATAGGAAATTTCCATTGAAGCGTCCTGACAACAATAATTATGGAATTCCAAAAGGAGTTGCCAGGTCAGGATGCAAATTTCAAAGAATTATTTGAGAATCAGTTGAACAACTCTAGAAACCTCTCACCTACAAGAGGGAGACAAAAAGGTTGAGAGAATGGAGATTCAAAGAACGTCTTGGAGGGCAATTTATCAGGGAGAAGAGAGTCATGGAAGGGAAGGGAGCACTGCCACTTAGCTCAAGCTCGGCGGCGTGACAGGCATGCCGTCAGGACCACTGGAAAAGCTTAACAAATATTCCCTGCAGTTGGTGATGCAGGCAATTCATTCCCATCTGATGCTTGCCTACAGCCGCTGAGTAAAGGTCTCAAACCTGAAAAGTAACAGAATCCTCCTGAGATTGTGGGTCAAAGGCACATACATCCAGAGAGCAGAGTTGGAAGCAGTGGCAGGAAGTTAAGCCCAGGGTGTGTTTCTCATGCAGGGTGGCTGCCAGGGCAAGAGGACCCCAGAAGCAAAAAGAGTAGGTTTCCCTCCAAGGGTGGTGCTAAGTAGACAGAGGAGTCACCACCTGAAGGAGGGGGCCTGTCTCCTCAAGAAGAATCCTGGGGCTTGACATAAGGAGAAATCCGAGGCCTGTTTATCTTCCTATCTTAAACTCAGCTAAGAAATAATTTTATTTTGCAAGAAGGCTAATCTGCTGCTCTGGTTATTACTTCCATGGGATAATAATGAGGTTTTCTGAAAAGTGCCAGTTAATAGCTCTACGTGCCTTTGTTTAGTCTGTAACTGCTGTGTTGGGTACACTGGTGGATGAATGTCAGCAGGATGGACTGCAGGTGAGAACAGCTGGATCCGCTGTAGGTTTCAGAGAGAAAGAGAAATGAAGGTTCGGATCTGGCCGCATCTGTTAGAACTCATTTGGAGAAGCCAGACTGGAGCTGCTTTAGGGCAGAGATTTATAGCTCTCTCTTTTCCTTGCATTGCCTGGCAGGTGCTTGACTCAGTAAATATTTGCTGTGTCCATGAGAAACTCAGAAAGATATAGTGGGGTGTAGGTGGGGGACACACTAGGAAGATTTCAGGTCGTGGGGAGGGAAAGAAGGAAAGGGAGGCCATGTAGGATGAGAAAGATGTTTGTGTTGAACTGAGCAGGGCGTTGAATTCTCCTGCTGAGAACAACAGGCTGGGCAGAGCAAAGAAGAATGCCAGGGAGAGGTAGGGGACGGCAAAGAGGAAAAGGAAAACACCTCCACTTGAGGGTGAGAACATTTCCCTGGAGCAAAGTAAAAAAGTCTACACAGAGATCAGTGATGCTGCTCTGAAAGCAGAAGCACTGGGTGGGCCCTTTGCTTACCCTAGATGGCCATGCTGGAGTTGTCAGAGAACCATGAGAGAAGGATCAGACACAGGATGGGGGGAAGGGAGAGAGTCTTTTTTTATGTTTAGTTTGTAATGTCAGGGAGAATTAATGGATAAAATATTTTCCTCCTTTCCTCTTTTTCTTCCTTCCTTCCTTCCTTCCTTCCTTCCTTCCTTCCTTCCTTCCTTCCTTCCTTCCTTCCTTCCATGGGGATGCTTATATGTTGACCACTGTCCAAACATAGCCTGTTTCCCCTTATACCTGGCTTTTTTCTGCCCCCTCCCTTAGGGAGCAGTCTCTGGCCAAGGCTGGTCTCTGAAGGGTGTGCACATTCCTAATAACCAGTCATGGGTCTCAGGTGACCAAGCAAAGCTGAAAACAATCTAGTCGTCATGCTTAATGCAGTTGTAAACACCATATAGGAATCTGAATGATTAACTTGATTGCTTTGATTACAAAACTGTTTGCTCTACTGCGGATTTTTCACCGACCTGCAGCCATCAGTGCCTCCCATAAGGATTTTGCTTTTTTTTTAAAGTCAGAGTCTTACTCCATCATCCAGGCTGGAGTGCAGGGGCACGCTCACTGCCACCACAGCCTCGTCCTGCTGGGCTCAGGCAATCCTTCTGCCTCAACTTTCCAAGTAGCCAGAACTATAGGCATGCACTACCACGCCTAGCTGATTTTTGATTTATTGTAGAGACGAGGTCTCATCATGTTGCCCAAGCTAGTCTTGAACCCGTGGGCTCAGGCAGTCCTCTTGCCTCGGCCTCCCAAAGTGTTGGGATTACAGGCTTGAGCCACCACGCCTGGCTTTCCCATGTGTTTTAGTAAACCAATATCTTTCCCTTCTGAACCTCCAGGTGACTTCTTTGGAACAGGTAAACATTACACACAAGCCCTCTCAGAACTGGAGTTACCGCGTTACATCGTAGAATTCATTTTTAAAATGTAACATAAAAAGGTAGCATCTCTGGCCGGCTCAGTGGCTCAGTCTGTAATCCCAGCACTTTGGGAGGCCAAGGTGAGTGAATTGCCTGAGCCCGCGGGTTCGAGACCCGCCCAGGCAACTTGGCGAGACCTCATCTCTACAATAAATCAAAACAATTAGCCGGGTGTGGCAGTGCGTGCCTGTAGTCCCAGCTACTTGGAAGGCTGAGGCGGAAGGATCGCCGGAGCCCAGCAGGTTGATGCTGGGGTGGCTGTGAGCGTGCCACTGAGGTGGCCGTGAGCGTGCCACTGTTCTCCAGCCTGGGCGATGGAGTGAGACTCCAACTCAAAAAAAGAAAAAAGAAAAAAAGAAATGTAGCTTCTCCAGTAACCTATGAGCTCATGAAGCCATGTGTGTGGGGTGACTTTTTAAATTAAGATATCATTAAAAAATATATACATAATGTATGTACATGTACATTAAAATATATATACACACACATATATATACATATCATTAAATATATATATACATAATTATATATATATATAATTTTATAATTGTGGAGTATAAGTGGGGATTTACTACATAAGTAGGTTGCCTGCAGGTGAGGTTTGGGCTTCTAGCTGGCCTCCTCCCCTGGTAGTGGACCAGGTACCCAAGGTGTTGCCACATACACCCCCTCCCCCCAGCAGTGTCCAGCATCTGCCAATCTGTGGGATAACTTTAATGAGTAAAAATGCAAATAAAAAAGGGGATTATTAAGCCAGGTCCAAGAGAGAGGACCACTTCATCTCTTACTAGCTCTCAGAAGGGGTATCCGCAGTTCAGTCTGCAGTGACCAGAGTAGAGTCCAATGGAAAGTGCTTTTTTTTCCTCCACTGCAAAAACTACTTCAGAGTAAAATTGTAAAACACAAAGCGGAACTCCAAAAGGCCTCTGGGTGCAATATTTGCTGTGTGGTGGTTTATGGAAATATTTCAGGGCAGCTGCTTTCTGGCCAGCTGCCTGAATTCAGACGTCTCCCCCTTGGGTCTCTGACTCAGCCTGACTAAACTAATTTACTCTGAGCATGAGGCACACTATTCACATCAAAAGGGCATACTTAAGTAGATATAGTGCATCCTTCCCCTGTGGTTGGTTTTGCTTTGCTCTAGAGTAAAGCCCGACTGCCATCTGGAAAGACGTCCTAACTTCTCTGTTGAGCTGATGAAGCTGGAATAATGTGGAATGGCATAAGCTTTTAAATCAGGCCACTGGAGAGTGAGAGGCTGCCATGGATGGGGGTGTGCGGAGGTGTGTCGAGGTAGGAGGGGCAGTGGGAGTTTAAAAATGCAGCCCCAGCTGGGCTCGGTGGCTCAGTCTATAATCCCGCGCCTTGGGAGGCTGAGGTGAGTGGATTGCCTGAGTCCGCGGGTTTGAGACCCGCCTGGGCAGCTTGGCAAGACCTCATTTCTACAATAAATCAAAAATCAGCCGGGCGTGGTAGCACATGCCATAGTTCCGGCTACTCAGAAGGCTGAGGCGGAAGGATCGCTGGAGCCCAGCAGGTCAAGGCTGCGGTGGCCGGGAGAGACCACTGCACTCCAGTCTGGGTGACAGAGTGAGACTCCAACTCAAAAAAAATAAAAATAAAAATGCAGCCCCAGCCAGGCCAGGCACTTGACTGAATTCCACAAATAGGATTGCTTCTGAGTAGAATAGGGTCCAGGTTATGGCAATAGACTTTCAAGTCAGCAGGATACAGGTTCAAATCTCTGTCCTGGCCCCTCTAGTAACTTGGTCAAATTATTTAACCTCTCTGAGCCAATTTCCTCATACATAAAATGAGAAAAAGAAAACTAGCCTCTCTGTGTTTTCCTAAGGTTTAAATAAAACTCATATGTAAAGCATTTAACTCACAATGTTTTTCAACTCTGGCTGTGTATTGAAATTAAGCAGTGCTCTGGTTTAAATGTGTTCCCCAAAGATCATATGTTGGAAACTTAATCCCCATTGCAACAGGGTAGAGAGGTGGGATCTTCGAGAGGTGATAAATGAATGCTACCGTCTTGAGAGCAAGTTAGTTATCTTAGAAGTAGGTTCCTGATAAAAGGATGAGTTTGATCTCATTCCCTGTTCTTTCACTAGTGTTTTCTCTCTTGCCCATCTACCTCTCATTATGAGACATCGCAACAAGAAGTCTCTTGCCAGATTCAGGCCCCTTGACTTTGAACTTCCCAGCCCCCAGGACTGTAAGAAAGAAATGTCTGCTGTTTATAAATAACCCTGTTTCGAGGATTCTGTTATAGCAGCACAAAACAGATAAAGACGACTAGGGAAGGTTTAAAGCAATCCCTATGACAGTGCAATTTAGTTCAGAAAGATGCAGTCAGAATCTTTAACTGGGATACCTATTAGTATGTATAGAAACTCCCAGGTAATTCTGAGGCACAGTAGGGGTTGGAAAGCATTGTCAATCATATCTTGTGCACCCAAGAAAGAACAGCCATAGGAGAAAGTTTTCAGTGATAAATGCTGAAAAAGTACTTACCATAGCACTTAGCATATAGTTAGCACATAGAAAAAGTTAGCTATTTTCTCTCTCCCAAAGATTTTATTAAACTGTATTTATAAATATTTATTATTGAGCTTATCTATAGACACCAGAGAACGCAGAGCATAAAATATACTCTGAGGAGTGTCGAGTGTGGTAAGAGAAAGCATATCAAATCTTAAAGATACTGGACTAAGGGGATACGGGTTTTCTAAGTGCAGTGCCAAATTGTTGTCAAAATAGGTCTATATTGACAATTTCTGATGAAGTCTACTCTTAGTGAAGAGGCAAGAGAGCAGAGTGGCTGAAAGTGTGATTTTTCAAGGCTTCCCATCCATGTTCCAACCCTGACTCAGTCACTTATTGGCTGTGGAACCCCAGGCAGGCTATTTAACAGCCCTGTGACACAGGTTCTTCATTGATAAAGTGGAGATAATAATGGCATGGCACCAGCATCAGGGATGTTGTGAGAAGGAAAAAAATTAATATGAGTAAAGCATGTTCAACAAAGTCTAGCATTTCGTGAATACAGAGCATTAACTAATAGTGGTGAGGTGATTTTAAGTGCTACTGAATTTTTCAAGGTCTCTGGGTGTCAGAGGGTGACTGAATTCTAAAGTAGTATTCCATAGATCTCAAAATTTTCTGAGTCTTGGAATTGCTTAGAAATCTTGTAAAAAATTAGGATTCTGAATAGTTTGGTATACACAAAATTTAAGAACCTCCTATGTTGTGGAAATACTAGAAGGGTACCAGTTTAGTAGGACTAGTCTGGATTCTCTGGAGAAAAAGAACCAGTAATATATATATACATACAAGACTTACTATGAAGAATTGGTTTACACTACGGAGGTTGAGGAAGATGGCAAGCTGGAGACCCAGGAGTGCTGTTATTGAAAATTCCAGTCTGAGTCCAATAAAGGAAAACCTGTGTCCCATCTACATCAAAGAAAATTATCTGCTTTACTCAATCTACTGATTCAAATGTCAGTCTAATTCAGAAACATCCTCACAGACAGACCTGGGAATATTATTTAACCAAATATCTAGGCACCCCTGGCCTAGTCAAATTGACATATAAAATTAATCATCATACTAGGCTAGGGATCAAAATTGTTTATAGCTTAATGCCGCAAATTATCTACTATTGGGTTTTAAAGGAAGTCATGATCTACTGCACTCTTTTTTTTTTATGAAAAAGGGATGCCAATTTGTTATCTCATCAAGCTCTTTTGAGGATTAAATGAGATAATTGCAAAATATACATGAAACAAATTTGTACTTTCTGAAATAGCCTAGAAAGTTAGCAACATTATCTTACATTTGTATCAAATGGAACTTTTTTGTTGTAATTATTTGTAATCTACTTTGTTTTCTTTGGAGGTGAAGTGAAATAACAGCACTGAGTCACAATTTAAAACAAAAGTTTTCATCGTCTATATACACTTTATTACTTAAGTTTAAGCAAAACACAGCGTTGATGAGAACAGAGAAAGTAATAAAAATATAAAAAGTGTGGAGGATGAAAATTATTTGATAACTTTCCTTGAAATAAAAATTTTGTTGTAACCTCAAAGGAAAAAATATTTTTAATTTTCATTTCTATGTTTTAAAAATAGAAACAATACCTACTACTGAGGAATAATGATAATCTTGACCATAAACTGGGAGGGGTTTTTAACCTTGAATACATTATTTTCTTAATTCACTGCTAAAAATGTGATGTCCTAAAGCAGAATAATTTGAAAATCTCTGCTATCCCATAGTTTCCTTTTAGAATGCACCCAGTAATTCCAAGCTTTACTTTTCATTTTTTCCCCTTGATAGAACCCATCCTCATAGATTTGCCATATGTAGCTTTCTTCTTTCAAGACCAGTGCCAAAAGAATCACTCCTATAATATAAAAAGAGCCAGGATGCTTGTAACAAGAGTATAAGAGACCTCATTTCTCCCACTCAAAGGGGGAGAGTTAGGTGGAGTAAGTAATTGTCATTTTGGAGCTTATAGAATCTTTTAGAAACAAAAATTTTCTCTGAATAAGGCTTAAGGTCCCATGGCAAGGAGAATGTCTTGAACCACCAAATGCTCCTAAGAAAGTATATCAAAAGTTTTCTGCATCTTTCTATATCCTTTGAAATTGCCTGTGGGACGTAGAGCCATTTTTAAGGTGATTAGTGCCTTGTAGGCATTGTATGCTTCAAGGTCTTACCTGAGAAGGTAACTCAAAATGGATGAGTTCCCTTATGCTCAAAGGCAGTTATGATGAGAGTCAGATGGCTGTTTTTTAACCATGACATCATAGGGTCTGCCTCAACGTGTGAGTGGCATTGAGCAGTACAAAATACGACTATTGCATCCAGAGAGCAGCATTGAGGGAAGTCATGTGCTCCCAAACTTCCTAAAACAAACAAAAAAAGTTCTTTCAAAACCAACGTAGAGCTCCTCCTAGTTAAGTAAAATCCTGTATACAAATTGGGAAGCACAAGCTACAATTTTATTCTGCATAAGGGTATATATCATAAATATTTTAAGATTAAAAAATTTACTAAAAATAATTTGTTAAAAATTCACTGTAATCGTATTTCAATCCTATCACTTGCGAAGAAGCCTGTATATGTGGTCTGTTCTTCCTTGCCAAAAATCAGTCATTCTTTCCTTTTTGAATACAGAAATTACTCTTTTCTTTGTAGATGATACAATTAATATTTATGAATCTCAAATAATCGACATAGGAGATTCATTTAATAAATTTCATTGAAATTCCTGATATTTTGTTTTGTTTTATTTTAATGTTATGCTATTAAAATTAAATAGCATAATGTTATAAATAGCATAATGTTATGAATCTCAAATAATCGACATAGGAGATTCATTTAATAAATTTCATTGAAATTCCTGATATTTTGTTTTGTTTTATTTTAATGTTATGCTATTAAAATTAAATAGCATAATGTTATAAATAGCATAATGTTATTAAATAGCATAATGTTATGCTATTAAAATTTATTTTAATGTTAATGCTATTAAAATTATTTTGTCATGATTTTACATTTGTAATCTCATATATGGATTACCAAGGTTTTTTTTTTACTGATTTTTACTCTTTTACTCAGTATTTTATCACCAGATATAGTTCTTTTTTCTTTTTTCTAAATTCTGAAGGTCATAGACTGTTTACTGATTTTGTTTTAATTGAAAAAGCCAAGCATGAGCATTTGCTTTGCCTCTCTGAATTCTCTTTGCTCTTCCTCTCAAATCCTGGAAGATGGTGCTCTCTCTCTAATTCGATTTAAAGCTTATTGATCTTGTTTTCATAGAATTTTATAATTCCTGAAAAGGTGACAAACACATGATTTTTTTTCTTTTTAAAGATTATTTTATTTTTAATTGGCACACAATTTAATATTATGGAGTACGATGGGATGCTTCAATACATGTACACATTATATAATGATTAATTAATAGTAGTTAGCATATCCATCGCCTCAAATATTAAATATTTCCTTGTGGTGAAAATATTCAAAGTCTTCTCATCTAGTTATTTTGAGATATGTAAATATAATATGCTGTTGCTAGCTGTTGTCATCATACCATTCAGTAGAACCAAAACTTACTCCTTCTTTCTAATTGTAACTTTCACCTCATGCCCAACCTCTCCTTGTCTTTTCCTCTCCAGTTTCTTGTACCCACTGTTCTAGTCACTACTTCTATGAGAACAACTTTTTAAGACGACATTGATGAGTTAGATTATGCAGTTTGTCTTTTGTGTCTGGTATGTTTCACTTAGTGTAATGTCCTCCAGGTTTATTCATGTTACTGCAAATGATAAGATCTTATTCTTTTTTTGTGGCTGAATAGTGTTCACTGTGTCTATCTACACTACATTTTCTTCCTTTATTCATTTATGGTTGGACACTTTGATTCCACAGTTTGGTTATTGTGAATAGTGCTACACTAAACATGGTAATGCATATAAACATCCTTGACATACTGATTTCATTTCCTTTAGATATATACCCAGTAGTTAGATTTCTGGATTATATGGGAGTTCCGTTTTTAATTTTTTTAGGAAATTTTATATTGTTTTTCGTAATAAATGTATTCATTTACATTCTTACCAACAGTGTACAGGGGTTTTCTTTTCTCCACATCCTTGCCAACACTTGCTATCTTTTATCTTTTTGGTAATAGCCATTCTAACAGAAGTTAGGTAATATCTTTTGCCCATTTTTAAATCAGATTATTTGATTTTTGCTATTGAGTTGTTTGAGTTACTTATATATTTTGGATATTAGCCTTTTGTCAGGTGTATAGTTTGCAAGTATTTTCTCCCATTCTGTAGGCTGTCTATTCACTCTTGTTTACTTTGCTGTGCAGAAGCATTTTAGTTTGTTGTAATTCCATCTGTTTATTTTTGCTTTCGCTGCCTGTGCTTTTGTGGCCTTATCCAAAAAAATCCTTGCCCAGTCCAAAGTCATAAAGCATTTCCCTTATTTTTTTCTAATATTTTCATAGTCTTTGGTTTGATTTAAAATTACTAATATTTTTATTAATTCAATTTGATTTAAAAATTCTAAATCTTGTTTTCATAGAATTTTACAATTCCTGAAAAGATGGCAAATTAACACATGAATTTTTTCTTGAAGCCATCCAGGAAAGGCTGAGAAGAGAAGAGGAAAGTTCATGGAACCCAGAACTTAGCATAAAATTAAGAAATCTATAAGAAGCAAGATAAAGATGGGTAGTGTTCCAAGTAGGTCCATCAGGACCCTGTGCATGAACAAATAGTCTGGGAAACACTTTCTACCCCTCACCTTTTTGCTTTCCCACATTGCCCTGGGAGAACAGCACCCACTACCACTTCAGGGCAGAAAACCAGTAGCCTCAGCCCATGGCTGGAGCTGGGCTGGTCTGGGAATTGGAGAGCAGTGAGTAGAGATGCCCCTGATGCTTGGTTCAGGTTACTCCTTCAGGCCTGAAGCACTCATCCCCCAGATGCCGGAAGACTTGGAGGGCAACAGCTCAAACTGAGTCCCTCTGCTGGACTTTCCTCAACTGAATGCTAACCTCTGTCTCAGAATCTACTTTCTGGGGGAACCCAGCCAGGCTGCAGTTTGATCTGCTAGCACTTGAACAAAGACCTTCACTATCTCCGTCTCTTGAGCTTGGGGTTACAAATCAGGGAGATAGCTGTTGGGGAAAAAAAGTTAGAAGAGTAGGGAGTTCCTCTGAGGGGCTGAATGAGGGTTGCCAGGTGATTTAGGCACAAGCAAAAAGTTGTGGAGCTGAGATCAACACCAGAGACTGAGCGGTGGCATATCATTTACATTCACATCCCATGTTTTCTTTTCTTTTCTTTTCTTTGAGTCAGAGTCTCACCAGGCAGGAGTGCAGTGGCATGGTCTATGGCCACCGCAGCCTCAACCTGTTGGGCTCAGGAAATCCTTCCACCTCAGCCTTCCAAGGAGCTGGAACTGCAGGTGCACACCACCATGCCTGGCTAATTTTTAGATTTATTGTAGAGATGAGGTCTTTCCAAGGTGCCCAGGTGGGTCTCAAACCCCTGAGCTCAGGCAATCCTCTCGCCTCAGCCTCCAAAAGTGCTGGGATTACAGGCGTGAGCCACCGCATCCAGTACACATCCCTTATTTTCAAGGAGAGACACAAGCTAAGGGAGGAACCCCTGATGGACCAATGAACTACGATAATCTGACTATGATCATCTCAACTCTCTGAGCCTGAAATTAAGAGACAGAGAGAAAGGGGGCAGGGTGTTAATTTCTAACTCTGGTTGGCTAAATCGATTTATCTTTACCTCTAATTTAATTGTTTATGTTTGTTCTGAAATGTGCATTTGAAAATGTCTTTATAGTGTTATATTGTTCATAAAAGCAACGAATTCACAATTAGTCGTTTTGTTAAGTAAATGAGTCTTTTTTAACTCCTTGCCCTCTAAATAATGCCTATTCTTCTCAGAGGAAAAAAATTATTTCAATACAGACAAACAAGCCTGAGTACAGTTTGCTAAAGATTGTTGTTTTCCACAGGAGCAATTTTAGAGGTACTAAATGGTTCTATAGGTTCATAAATCCCAAAACCATCAGAGTGGAATAGTCATCAACTTTGGATAAATGTTCATACAAATGATGGTATATTAGGTCAGACTATGTCTCACCTGCATTTTTACAGGTGGTAGTATTAAACAGAAATGAGATTAGGGATTTCATAACAAATCTCTTTACTTAAGGGAGCAGTACTGGAGAAGGATGATTGTAGCAAATGTTATATAATTATCAAACTGGAACAGGCTCTTTGAGGCCCCTCCTATGGGCTGTGTATAGATGATCTTTCTATTCGAAGAACTGAATCTTCATGACTGCAATTCCTTTTCTAAACAATACCTAAAAAGATGCTTATCACAGGATCACAAGACCCTAAATGAATATTTAGGAAAGTATGAGTTTGACTAAGCTTATGTTGTTTCTTTGGCTGTCAAGGTTACTAAATATTAAATTTTTAAATGTACAAGTAAATCGATAAAATGATACTACACATTTGGGGTTATCTGTGAAAGTATTTTTCATTTGGTGTAATAAAACTCTTAGTCGGGAGAAGTTAAAGGACATTTCTAACTGTATTTTTAAGAAATCAGTTTTGAGGCATCACTTACATAGAAAAAAATGCACCCGTTTTAAGAGCGGAGTGCAATGAGTTTAGAAAAACGTGTATGCCTTGTGACCATAAGTACTAGTCAGATATTTTATAGAATGTCTCTCAATTATGGGGCATTGTCTGATGTTTTATCATGATTAGACTGGGGTTATGGGTTTTTGTGAAGAATGCCAGACCGGCAAAGTGTCTTTTTCCTAGTATCATATTAGGATTTTGTAATATCAACATGTCTTATTGCTGGTGAGGTTAATCACTTCGTACTATGATTTGGATATGGCTTGTTTGGCTCCACCAAATCTTATGTTGAAATGTGATCCCCAGTGTGGGAGGTGAAACCCACTAAGAGGAGTTTGGGTCATGGGAGCAGATTCCTCATGAATGGCTTGATGTTGTTCTCGCAGTGATGAGTTCTTCCTCCGTTAGTTCCCATGAGAGTGTCCTAGAACCGGTTGCTGAAACATACCGGACACATCCTCCTGTCTCTTGCTTCCTCTTACCATGTGATCGGCACATGCCTGCCCCTTTTTGCCTTTTGCGGAGAATAAAAAGCAGCCCAAGGCTCTGGCCAGAAGCAGATACCGATGCCATGCTTCCTGGACAGCCTGCAGAACCGTGAGCCAAATAAACCTCTTTTCTTCAGAAATTACCAAGCCTTTCTCTAGTGACCAATCATGGTCCCCTCCCATTTTCACAGGCAGCAATGGCCAGTTGAGGATGGAACGAACACACTGCTTCACTCTGACACTGACTCCCTACCTCCTTTTTCTGTTTATATGGGTTCTTGTGATTGCATTGTGCTTACTCAGAAAATCCACAATAGCCTTGCCATTTCAGTTTCAGGTGATTAGCAAGCTTAATTCCGCTTGCAACCTTATTTCCCCTTGCAACCTTAATTCCCCTTTGCCATGCAATGTAACGTATTCACAAATCCTGGGCATTAGTATGTGAACGTCTATGGGAGGCCATTCTTTTGCTTACCACAGGGTTATCATTCAATACTCCAATACATTATATAGTCCGATACATTGTTTATTTTGTTGCTTAAATTATTTTAGCTTTGCCCCTTTCAGGTTGGTTTCTGTGTCCTTTGGACATATCTTTATTTGTATGTTTGTTTGTTTGTTTTCTGGAGTAATTTCTTACTTCTGGCATGGCAAGATTTCCATGTTTACTTGTATTTTTTGCTATTTCAGCATTAGAATTACCCATTTCTCCAAGGAGTCCTGGGTCTGTTAACTGGAGAATAATATTTAGAAACCAAGATATGGATGGTGTGTGTATTTGTTCCCACTGAGATGTTACCACTTCTAAACTCCCTCAGTGGAATAGAGCTGGAAAAAATATGTATGCATAGTAACCTATGTGTGCCCATGTATCTATAATTATTTCTGCATCTAGATATCTGTGTATAAACATTACAATAAAAATGTATTCATGTAGATTTCTCCACCTCTCACTCCATACTACAAGATTTGTTCAAACCATATCCCCTTGTTTCTTGTAACTTCTTTCTCTGACAGTGAAAAAATATGGTTCCTGCTATCTATAATTTATTTAGTTATTTCTGCATTGTTAGTATGCATGTAAAGTAGCTTTACTGACCCAGATCTCCAAGAGAAGCACATTTATCAACTAGAGTAGTACTTATAACAGTTCTTTTGTCTTTAGCTATATAATTTCCAGTCAGAATACCACTTTCAAAGTTACTTAGGTCAGATCTTCCCCTAACCTTCTTCAGTGAGGTTATATCACGTGATTGTAATGCAGTCAGATTCAGTTTCTGCTGTCTGCATTCCATTGCTTGACTTTCTGTATGATTTTTAAGAATTTGCATGCACCAATGTTTACTCTTTTTAATGTATACCTCTATGGTTTGTGAACAATTTATAAATTCACAAATTTATACTCTTCAAGCCAGTGCCATATAGAACAGTTCTATAACCATAAAACTTTCCTCATAACAGTCTATCACTTCTTTCTTTTCTCAACTCCTGACAACCACTGATTGATTTTTCCATCTTTACAGTTTTTCCTTTTTAATAATGTCATATAAATAAAATAATATAATGGGTAGTTTTTGAGTCTAGCTCTTTTCACTTACTGGAATACATTTAAGGTTCATCCATTCTTTTTTATACTCCTGAGAAATATTTCACTGTATAGCTTAACCTACTTTGTCTAGCCATTCACTTACTAAAGAGTTTCTAGATTGTTTCCAGTTTGGGGGTGATTATGAATAAGTTGCTATAAATATCTGAATGCAAATTTGTGTGTGTGTGTGTGTGTGTGTGTGTGTGTGTGTGTGTTCGTGTAGGGGAGATATGGGTTTACAGTCCATTTGGGTAAATACCAAAGAGCATGATTCCTGGATTGTGTGGTAAGCACATATTTAACTTTATAAAAACTGCCAAAACGGCTGCACCATTTTTCACTTCTACCAGCAATGAATAAGCATTCTTGATGCTTCACGTCATTTCCAGCATTTGATAGCATCAGTTTTTAAAAATTTACTCAACAATTTTAATAGGGATGTAGTAGTACCTCATTTTGGTTTTAATATGCATTTTCGTAAAGACAACTGATGCTGAGTGTCCTTTCATGTGCTTTATTTTCCATATTCATATCTTCTGTGGGGAAGTCTCTGTTTACATCTTTTGCCCAATTTTTAGTTGGGTTGTTTGTTTTTTTTGTGATTGAATTGCAAATATTTTTCATATATCCTAAAAACAAATGCTTTATCGCATATGAGGTCTAACAATTAAGCTTGTGAACTTCGTCCTAGAAAAAGTGCTACACACCCATCACTGAATAGCACTATGGTCACCTTCAAAGTATACCCCTTGGGAAGCTGTGTACCGACACCAGTGCCTAGTCTACCTGTCAAAGCAATTTTGGAGCTCTTGTTCTGGAATGGCCATCAGTGCTGTTGTCATATTAAGTGTCTTCCTTTTTTGTTTTGTTTGAGTTGGAGTCTCCCTCTGTTGCCCAGATTGGAGTACAGTGGCACGCTCCCGGCCACCGCCGCCTCGACCTGCTGGGTTCCGGCGATCCTTCCTCCTCAGCCTTCCAAGTAGTTGGAACTACAGGCGCACACCACCACGCCCGGCTAATTTTTGATTCATTGTAGAGATGAGGTCTTGCCAAGTTGCCCAGGTGGGTCTCGAACCCACAGGCTCAGGCAATCCACTCGCCTCGGCCTCCCAAAGTGCTGGGATTACAAGCTGAGCCACCGAGCCCAGCATGTCTTCTTTTCAATATTTTTTTTTATCTTTAGGTAAATAAAAAAGTCACTGGGGGCCAGATCAGATGAGTAGGGAAGGTGTTCCCATACAGTTATTTGTACAGTGCTGCCAATGGAAGGGCAGGATGGCAAGTTCGTGAAATTAATTGTCAGGCCCCAACAAATGACGATGATAGCTCTGATGGCCATTCCAGAAAAAGAGTTCCAAAATTGCTTTGATGGATGGACTAGGCACTGATGTCAGTGCATAGCTTTCCGAGGGGAGTACTTTGAAGGTGACCATAGGGATATTCAGCAATGAGGTATGTAGTATTTTTTCTGGGATGGCTCACAAACCTAATTGTTGGGCCTTGTATGTGATTTGCAAATATTTCTCCTGGTGTGTGACCCGTCTTCATTTCTGTCTTTTGCAGAACAAAAGTTATCAGTCTTAACAAGGCCCATTTGATAAATGTTTTTCTTTGCTGGTTGTTCTTTTGGTGTCAATATCTAAAAATTCACAATCATACACAAAGTCACACAGATTTTTTTTGCAGATTTCTTCCACAAGTTGCATAATTCAAGTCTTACATTTAGGTCTATGATCCATTTTGAGTTAATTTTGTATTAATTGTGAGGTATGTGTCAAGGTTTATTTAATATTTTGCATGTGGTTGTCCAATTGCTCTAGCACTATTGTTGAGAGAACTATCATTTCTCCATTGCATTGCCTTTAATTCTTTGTTGACTACATTATGTTCAAAATTCAGTTGACTACATTATGTATCTATTTCGTGCTCTTTTATTTTTTTCACTCATCATATCTACTTTTTTGCTAATATCATTTTGTTTTGATTAAAGTATCTTTAAGTAAGTCTTAAAATATGGCAGTGTAACATTTCCAAGTTTGTTCTTTTTCAGTATTATTTTGGCTATTGACGTTCCTTTGCTTTGTTGTGTAAATTTCAGAATCATCGTATCAATATCCACAAATCCTTCTTAGAAATTTTGTTGGGAATATATTGAATTTATAGCAAATTAGAGAGTATCCCAGGTTTCTGACCTGAATTACTCAAATTAGAGATAGAGTAGGTTTGAGAGTAGAAAAGAAATGGGACTGGTTAGTCAAATTAAGTTCATGGCCCTTGTGGTACATCTAGGGAGAAAGATGTCCAGCAGAAAGTTGAATAGGTGATGATGTCTTAATCTGGCCTTCCCTTTTTGTCTCACAGAAATGGCCATCTTATCAATGAAATGTGTCCATTTTGGAGGCTTCTTCTTCTCCCCCCCTTTTTTTTGAAATGCAGCTACATATGTTAGAATAACGTAGGAGCTTAAGGATGCCTTGCAGTAGATGATTTCTCTCCCAGAAATTTCTCTGTATTACTTTTATCTCTTTACTGCCAATTGGGGCTGCTTTTCCCCTTCATCTTGCTCCCAGACACTCATACTTCTCTGGGAATGGTCTTCTCAATCTTCACATGGCCTGTTTAACCTTCTCTGTGCCCAGATCACAGAAGACATAAAAGCAAGGCCTTTCCCTTATCTGAGCCCAGATGTCAGCTCATTCTTGGGCAGCTTGCCCCTCAATTCTCATCTCTGTTACCTTGATTGAGATAAATATCATCCTACTCCCTATTTTTCTAGGAAAATTTAATTCAAAGATATTTTCTCTCCAAAGATGGAGTGTATTTATATTCTCTATAATGGAATGAGGATGGCTTTGTAAAGACGCAAACCTAATCATGACACTCTCCTGATTAAAACTCTTTTAATGGGACCTGATTTCCCACTGGATAAAGTCCAAATTCCCCAACATTATGCTCAAGACACAGTGAGGGTCCCTTTGCTTTCCCCTCCAACTTCATCTGTCATTAAGGACATGCTGTGATTCAGTAAAATACATTAGTTTCTAATTTCACAAGATTGAGGTAAGTGCTATTCCTAAGGGCTACCCAAGTCTCTGGACTTGTCCCCATTGGAGCTTGCTTATGAATTGTGATTTTCTGTTTATTTGTCTGTAACCTCTTCTGCTTCTCTGTGTTCCCTATGGGCAGAGGCAGTGTCTTGTTCTCTGATGTGTCCTCAGGAGAGATCATAGTGCCTAGAAGATAAATACTTTTTAAGTTTGAAAACTTCAAACTCAGAACCAACTGGAAAGTGTTGGGGGAGGTCTTCCCAACCTCCCCCTCAGCTTTCCAACAACGCGCTGTTAAGCAGCTGGAACACTCCTCTGTCCCTGCAACCCATGGCAGTGCTGTTGGTGGTGGTCAAGTTATTTCTGGGAATGGAGAAAAGGACAGTCAGCTCTTGCAGACAAGAGAGGGCCTGGTAGCTCAGTTGGTTGCTTTGGGAACAGATGATCTATCAACCAAGCATGGGGAGATTCTGGCAAATCTCTAGGCACCCCAACAATACTTGCTGGCCGGACAGTTGACAGCAGGAAGTACACCATGGTCAATGAGGCAGAAAATCAGTTCTGACTCAATTCTTGAAGTCTGATGATTGACTGGGGGCACATCATACACTAGTTTTCTTCAAAAAGGTTATCAAAGCTGCCAGTGAATGCCCAAGTTCTGAGCAGAAAATGGAGAGAGAGGAAGCTGAACCTGCCAGAGCACTCACACAGAGAAAGGAAAACAGTAAGTATCTGACTGAGATCACCCCTTAAGGAGCTAGAGCCAACTGGAAAGGGTTGGGGGAGGTCTTTCTTGCCCCCTCAGCTGTCCGACTATCTGTTGCCTGCTAAACAGCTGGGACACTCCTCTGTCCCTGCAGCCCAGGGCAGCACTGTTGGCGGCAGTCAAAATTCTTCCTGGGAATGGAGGATGGGGTGACCAGCTGCACAACCATGCAGCGAAGTCCCAAAGGTCCAAGCTGAGTCAGCAAACAACATACTGTTTTCCCACCTGTGGTGTCACTACCCTGCATGGTGATCATCTGTTTGTGAGCCACTGTACCGTCAGACAACCTGCAAACTCCCTACAACCATATTTGATTCTGACAAGCATGGGGGACCAGTAGATCCCGAGAAGTAGTAGGTTCCCTAGAGACCTAATCCGTGGTGCTTACCACCCCTAAAGAAGATTGGCACACAACCCACCGACATGCTCCTCAGGACAAAGCAAATAAAGGTGTGAAGCCAGTTGTGAACAGAGGCAACACAAAAGCCAAAAAATAGTCTCAAGGAAGGGGCTATCTCATACATTCTAGCTTTCTCCCCAGTGCACAGCTGCAAACACAGTGGCAGCTCTTCCTGCTGAAGCCTGGGAAGCTGCATGGAAAAAAGTTGAGTATTGCGCTTTTTCAGTGGCTCCATTCCCTCCAGATGCAAACCTGCATGATGGGAGGACACTTTTTCTGTCTTTTCTGGTGATTCTTGTCCCTGCTGAGGGCCAGTCCATGAAAAGAGCCTGCCTAAGCCAGGCTTGATGGCTCAGCCTGTAATCACACGCCTTTGGGAGGCTGAGGTGAGTGGATTGCCTGAGCCCATGGGTTCAAGACCTGCCTGGACAGAGAGACTTCATCTCTACAATAAATCAAAAAATCAGCCGGGCGTGGTAGCGCATGCCTGTAATTCTGGCTACTTGGAAGGCTGAAGTGGAAGGATCGCCGGAGCCCAGCAGGTCGAGGCTGCCGTGGCCGGGAGCGGCCACTGCACTTCAGTCTGGGTGACAGTGTGAGACTCCAACTCAGAAAAAAAAAAAAAGAAAGAAAAGAGCCTGCCTGATGGCTCTTACTTTTAAGTGCCATCTTCTGGACTGCAGCCTGAACTACACAATCAAACAAAAATACGTTGCTACAGCAAGCAACATCTGAGAGTCATTTTACAAACCAGTTTGCATCCAAAGGACCTGTACAGAGCCATGGTCCTCTGAAAGCACCCAGAAATAAAGCTAACTGACCATATGCAACATACATTACAGTAATACCAAGAAAGGAAAAAGAAGAAAAAAATTTTAAAAGTCCCATCCTCATAAACAGCAAACTCAAAGAAAGAAGTATCAGCTCTCTCAGATGAGAAGAAGCAAGTGCAAGAATTCTAGCAATAGAAAAAGAAAGTGTTTTGTTACCTCCAAAAGATCCAGCTCCCTAGCAATGTATCCTAATCAAAATGAAATGTCCAAAATGACAGATACAGAATTCAGAACACGGATGTCAAAGAAACTCAACAAGATACAAGAGAAAGTTAAAATTTAATACAAAGACACTGGGAAAAGATGTAATATTTGAAAGACGACATGGCTATATTAAGAAAAAGCAAATCGAACTTCTAGAATTGAATAGCTTATTATAGGAGTGTCAAAATACAGTTGCAATCTTTAACAACTTGACCAAGCAGAAGAAAGAAATTTGGAGCTTGAAGATCAGTCCTTCTATCAGCCCAATCAGATAAAGATTTAAAAAAAAAGAATTTTAAACAAAGCCTTCATGAAAAATATGGGATTATATAAAGCAGCCAAACCTACAACTTACTAAAATTCCTGAGAAAGAAGAAAAAAAATGAAGGAACTTGTAAAACATAATTGAGGACAACATGTGATCAATTATGAGTCACAAAATTGCATATGTTAAAAAAAAACTCACCAACAATAGCAAAAAAAGCACTGGATTAGATGAATTCACAGCTGAATTCTACCAAATGTATAAGAAAGAGCTGGTATCAATCTTAATGAAACTACTCCAAAAGTCAAGGAGGAAAGATTCCTCCCTAACTCATTCTATGAAACCAGAATTATTCTGGTGCCAAAATGTGGCAAAGACACAACAAAAAAAGAAAACTACAGATAAATATGCCTGATTAACATAAACAAAAACCCTCACCAAAATACTAGCAAGCTACATTCACCAGCACTTCAAAAAGATAATCCACCATTAATAAAGAGGACTTTATTTCTTGGATGCAAAGGACTTTATTTCTTGGATTGCTTCATGATGAAAATTCTCAACCAGCTTGGCATCAAAGGAGCACACCTTCAAAATAATAAGAGCCATCCATGACAAACTCATGACCAATATCACAATGAATTGTCAAAAACTGGAAGCATTCCCCTCAAAAATTAGAATAAAACCAGTATATCCATTTTCACCACCCCTATTTAACATAACACTGTAAGTCCTAGCCAGAGCAATTAATCAAGAGAAAGAAATAAAGACATCCAAGAAAGAAAAGAAGAAATCAAATTTATCTCTCTTTATAGATGATATAATTCTATTCCAAGAAAATCATAAAGATTTTGCCAAAAAACTTCTGGACTTGATAAATGACTTCAGTAAAGTTGCAGGATACAAAGTCAATGTTCAAAATCAGAAGCATTTCTATATACCAATGAAGTTCAAGCTGAGCACCAAATCAAGAGTACATTTCCATTTACAATGGTCATACACACACACACACACACACACTCACACACACACACACACACACACACACACACACACACACACACACAACAAAATTGACTACCTGGAAATACACCTAACCAACGAGGTGAAAAAGCTCTATAATGAGAACTACAAACCTGGTGAAAGAAATCATGGATGACACAAAGAAATGAAAAAACATTACATGTTCATGGTTAGGAAGATGCAACAACGTTAAAATTTTCATAGTGACCAAAGCTATCTACAGATTCAACACAACCCCTATGAAATTACCATCATCATTTTTTACAGAATTAGAAAAAAAAATTATGAAATTCCTGTGGAACCAAAAAAGAATCCAGATAGCCAAGGCAATCCTAAGCAAGAAAAACAAAGCCAGAGGCATTACATTACCTGACTTCAAACTTTACTACAAGGCTACAACCATGTAGCCAAAACAACAAAAATAGACAAAAAAGAGACATAAACTAATGGAACACATTAGAGAAACCAGAATTAACAGATTTTTGACAAAGTTAACCAAAATAAACAATGGAGAAAGGATATCTTATTCATTTAATGGTGCTAGGAAAACTTTCTAACCATATGCAGAAGAATGAAACTGCACTCTCTACCTCTCACCAGATAGAAAAGTAACTCAAAATGGATTAAAGACTTAAGTATAAGACCTCAAACTATTTTAGCATATAAAATCCTGAAAGGAAACCTAGGAAATACTCTTCTGGACATTGGCCTAGGCAAATAATTTTTAACTTAGTCCTAAAAAGCAAATGCAGCAAAAACAAAAATTGACAAATGGGACCTAATTAAGCTAAAGAACTTCTGCACAGCAAAAGGAACTATCAACAAAATAAATAGACAATCTACTGAATGGAAGAAAATATTTGCAAGCTATGCATTTGACAAAAGACTAATATCCAGAGTCTCTAAGGAGCTTAAACAAATCGAAAAGGAAAAAAAAATAGCATATTAAAAAGTGAGAAAAGGACATGAACAGACACACCGAAGAAGACATACAAGTGGCCAGCAAACATATGAACAAAATACTCTACATCATTAACCATCAGAGAAAGGCAAATAAAAAACCACAATGAGATACCATCTCTCACTGATGAGAATGGCTATTATTAGAAAGTCAAAAACAACAGATGGTGGTGAGGTTGTGGAGAAAAGAAAACTAGTTCAACCCCTGTGGAAAGCAATTTGGAGATTTCTTAAAGAACTAAAAATAGAATTACCATTCAATCCAGCAGTCTCATTACTGAGTACATACCCATAGGAACATAAATCATTCTACCAAAATGACACCGGCATCTGTGTGCTTATTGCAGCATTGTTTACAATAGCAAAAATATAGAACCAATCTAGGTGTCATCAATGGTGGATTGGATGAATGTGGAACATATATACCATGGAATACTAAGTAGTCATGAAAAAATAAAGAAATCATGTTATTTCCAGCAATGTGGATGCAGCTGGAAGCCATTGTTCTAAACAAATTAACACAGAAACAACAAACAAAAAACCTAAATACCAAACGCTCTCCTTTATGAGTGAGAGGTAAACACTGGGTGCACATGGACATAAAGATGGAAATAACAAACACTGAGAACTTCAAAAGGGAAAAGGGAGGAAGGAGAACAAGGATTGAAAAACTACCTGTTGGGTTCCACATTCACTATTTGGGTGACAGATTCAATAGAAGTCCATACCTCACAACCACGTCATATATTCATGTAACAAACCTACACAGGTATCTCCTGAATCTAAAATAAAATATTAAAAATGAATAAATGAAGGCATTGCTGTCTTTATTGTCACAAAACTAAGTAGCCTAATATTTATAGAATTTCTTAAAATTATAATCCGGGTATTGGATATTTAGGGCTGTTGTCAGTTCTGCAGTGCATAGCTCACACACACAGAGAAATTACAAGTTCAAAAGCATTTTTATAGAACAAAATAACATTTTCAGTCTTCTCATTATATTACATGACACCAAAAAAGAGTATTAATAGCTTAGCTGGACACCCACATAATGAACCCGAACCCTTCCTGTCAAAATGACCTTGTAGGACTATGTAGAGCGATATTGCAACCATAACAGCAACTGAAGAAAGATCGACAGCCCAGAACTCATAAAGAATAGATGAGGCAAAAGTTGGAAGCAGGCATGTGTGGCACCTATATTTAAAAGGAGACCAGAAATGAATTAAATAAGTAAAAATGCGCAACAAGCGTCATCTTAGAATCATTACGACAATGCTGCATACAGACAGGTTGAGAAACACAAGTAATAGTTTCTTGTATTTAATTAGAAATAGTCCTAGGCGGACTGAAAAATTTATAGTCGTTTTATGTTTTAAGGTCCAGATGTGTGTAAGTACAGGTTACTCCAAGGCACAGCAATCTCTGTGCTTAGATGTGTAACCAGACAGACACACCCATATATGGACACCTTTGAAAATACTTGACCATATAACTGCAAAATTCCTGTCTGGCTTAGTGAAATAGAGAGTTCAGCTTGGAGGCTGCTAAATGAAAGTTTTTAATACCGTCTCGACTGCATATTAGCTGTGTGACATTTGATGAGGAAATATCCCAACTACTCTCGGTTTACTTATCTGCAAAATGGGACAAAGGAGATTTACTTTAATGATCTCCTGAGATGATTCTTGGAAGCAAGTGCTAAATATATTTTCTTATCCAGACGATATGCCACCACAGAATCACAGCCATTGCAATCATTTCTTGTAAATGTCTTTCGTCATTTCTTAGGAAGCGTTTTCCAACAGCAAAAGTTGTCTTTGAACATATTCACATGAATAATAAGAAAATGACACGGAGTGGGGAAATTCAGTTAATTAGTGAGTTAAAATTGAGTTCAATGCCTAATTCCTGTTAGACATTCATTTACTATGCTTTCTATTTCCTAATCTAGTCTATGTGCTGAGTATGTGAACTAGCCATGGTGTTCATAACTACCCAGGGCATTTTTATCACATAATGAGGACTGAAATAAATCCTCCGAAGTTCGGTCTTATTTGAAAAAGTGCCATAGATTCCTGATTCCTGCTACTGTTAACTTTTAAGCTTAATGGTTTGAGGTTCTAAAATGTAAAACTAGTTGAAGCTACTGTTAGTTATTAACATTTTGGTTCATATCAGTTTCCAATTCTTTCCTGAGGACTGATTTTAATTTTAAAAAAAGAAGCAGAAGGCACTGGTGGAGAAGGCAGGGGAATCCTCTTGGAGAGAGACTGGCAGGGCTGATGGCCACTGCCAACCACAGTTGTTGAGAATCTTGGCTGGCTCCCCTGAAGGTGCCATACGGCACTGCTGCAGACCTTTCCACTCGTGTCTATATTTTTGCCCTATTTCAATGAAGCACGTGAAAATTTGGAGGATATTGTGATTGAATCACGTTATTAGTCAAAGAAAAAAAAAGCATAAAGCTGCAAATTTTCACTATATTTCCCATCAGATTCTCTACTGTTAGCATCGTGGATGTTTATTTGTTAGAATGATTGGCAACAGACTGATACGTTTTCATATTTTGCCTTTGTCTGTCCCATGTTTTAGGTAAATACACATTTACTAAGTATTTACTATCTAAGTATTTACTATCTATATTTTGTCCTGTAACCCGAAGACCATTGCATACGTTAGGAGTTCATCTGAATCAAAGTTGCCAGCATCTGGGCTTTGCACTTCAGCAGTATGTCCCATTTTCTAAAAAGATTATATTGTCTACTTCTTTAGATGTCAGAGATGGCATCTACATTTTCAAATCTCCATATCTCTTTTTTACCTGTGTTGAAATTAAGTACAATCACGTGGCACATTATTAATGGCAATTGGCTATCTTATTATAGAAGATAGAGGATCACATTTTATATGTATTGCAAGCCTTTTAACTTTTAATGTTATATACATTTTAGTAAAGTAGCAATGATATGTCACATATACGAAGGGGACCCCCCAACTCAGAATGTATTCGTTAAAATTGTGTATTTATTTGTACATGTTTAAACTTCAGTCACCTTCAAAGTACTCTCCATTTGATGCAATACAGCTGTCGAAACACTTTTTTCACTGCTCGAAACAGTTTTTGAACTCATAAATTTTGATGCCTTTTAGTGCTTCTGCCATTTTTTTATTTCACCTCTTGCATAACAGCAAAATGTTTCTCTTTGAGAATTTTTTTTCATCAGGAAAAACAAAAATAAAATTTACTTAGGGTGAAATTGGGTGAATAGGGAGGGTGGGACATGCTGTTTTTGATCAAAAACTGCTGAACACTCAGCTCAGTGTGGACAGATTCTTTCATGGGAAAATGCAATGAAAGAATCTTTAAAAAAAAAAAAAAAAAAGAACCGAACCCAAATGCAACCTCTCAGAACAAAGCTAGCTGATACACTGATGCTGATGGGTTCCTAGAATACTCATCTAGTGGAGGAAGCCTGTATTACAAAGGGCCTACCCTCCAAAAAATAACTCTGGTTGTTTTTTGGTCCCCCTTGTACAACATATTAATTATTTTTGCTTTTTATAGGTATTGAGGGCAAGATTGTCAATCAGGAGAAAATGGAATGTGTTGCATATGAATTACCAATATTATTGGTAATTGACTCAATACCTCAGGAAAAGATAAATGTAATAATGCCATGATCAATTTTTTAAAAAATGCATACTAGCATTTTAAATCAAGTTGCACAAATAATTGACCATGGAATCATTTGTGTTTTTTGGGTGTCTGATTTTCTAGTATTTATTTGCAGTCATTTTTCACATAAAACTTAGATACTAATAAAATTTTAATTTTGCAGAAGGATGAGTGATCAATATTTCCTATATTTCAATCACAGAAAAATAAGAATTTTGTCAGTTTAAAGTTTATGAATACTTTTCTATTCTCCCTTTTCCTTCCCTCTGAAATGCACAAACATCACATCTGTGAACTTCTCCCTCAGTCCCCAACTATCCTGAGAATGAAGTCTCGGATGGACACTCTGTTATGATGGACTTTTTAAATAAGAAGAGGGAGGGGAAAATCCTACTTCTCAGACCCACAAGTTTCTGATCCATTTGGGGAGAGAATAAAGAACATTCCCAGGATTCAGATTGTGAGCGTTTGTTACATGCTAACAAGAAATTCCTCGACCCTTAATAAATCTGGACACTTGGTCACCTTGGATGCCAGGCACTGTGTTTTTCAGAAAATAAGCCAAGATTCAGAAAAGCTATTTATCCAAAGTTACCACATATCCATTGTCAATCAACATTTATTAGGCACCTACAGTGTTTATCCAGGCAGATAATGACAGAACTGAGATTCAAACACAGCTTAAATTCATTCCAATTTTTTTTTAATTTGCTGATCAAATGTGATCACTCCTTCTTTTGAAGCTATTTTGTAAACTATTTATTGGGGCTATATTACATAGTGTCTTATGTTGTCATTATTCATACTCCTGTATTTTGTCCTCTTGTGAGTTGAAAGCATGAAAAGCCAAAACGGAGTAGCTTTAGTCAAAGTGGCCGCCATTTTAACATTGCTACGTTTATCATGCTTTTTCAGCAGCTTATTTTAACCCCCACCCTCTAATCATTATACAAGGGACAAAACAGGTTTTCTGGAGGTAGTTACTGATAATTTTCTTGCAACCCCCAAGCATGCTTTGTACTAACTATCCTTTTATCCAAAGTATTTGCCTTCCTGCCATAAAGGGCCAAGCTGACCTAATCTATTGTGATCAGCCCTTCATGACATATGTGACACAGCCCGACGCTTCATCACCATGGCAACAGTTCCTGAGCTTACCTGCTCCTTCATGACAACATAACACAGGCCACCATGGTGATCTGTCCCTACTACAGGGAAGTTTTAAATGCTTCCAACCACAAGCATTCGCTGCCAAATACTCCTTCAGTGTCTGACCCCTTCCCCAATTTTGGAGAGGTGGATCCACCCTTTTTCTCTAATCTACTTTTAAATAAACTTTTTCCGACCTACTCTTTGTGCAAATCTTTGCATCTTACCTGTGGCACTGGCACTGGCTCAGCTCACTGACCTAACAAGGGTAATATGTTCTTTGAGGGAAAGGACTTTCTCTTACTCATCTTTGTCGCCTTCCCTATTTGAAACCTTCTAGAATGTTTTTTTTAATTAAAATAAACGTGACTCACCTATGCCAAGTAGTTCCAACATTGAAATGCCTGTTTCTCTATACTTGTTCTCTTAGTAAAAGACATCCCTACAGCTACCACGAAGAATAGTCTTAATCTCCAAATCTTTCTTGAATTCATCCCTTTGCTAACCAGTCTCTTCTTTCATTATTTGTCATCTGGACTGGTACAATGGTTTTTCCACATCTCCACATCTCAAGCCTCTCTCTTGTTTAATCTTCCCTAGAAGAAGGATCACCACAAGGCCTTTTCACAAACTGCCCCATCACAATTATTTTGGCCTCATTGCTATTTCTACCCCCTTGTATCTCACCTTCCATCCACACCAAATTGTTCCCTTTCCTTGAATGTGTCATTTTCTTTACTGTCTCCTTATGTTGTCTCTTGTTCTATCTTTTCCCAGGAAAGCTCTTTTCCTTTTTTCTTTTTTCGCTGGAGAAGCTTCTCTTTTTTTCCAACTATCAGGTCAAATGTCATTGCTTCATAGACACTGTCATTGATGCTCTTCTCAATCCTCATTCTCAGTGCCTTGAATTCCTTTTTCTCTTTTCATATTTCCACAGTGTCTCAACAAAGTAGCACAGACCGTGTGGCTTAAACCACAGGAATTTATTTTCTGACAGTTTTAGAGGCTGGAAGTTCAACATCAAGTTTCCAACAAGGTCTGGTTTCCTGCGAGAGCTCTCTTCTTGACTTGTAGATGGCTGCTCTGTCCTCATATGTTAAAGAGAGAAAAAGAGAGATACTTCTCTCTCTTCCTCTTCTTGTAGGGCCAACAGTCTTATTGGGTTAGGGCCCCATCCTTAGAACCTTATTTAACCTTAATTACCTCCAAAGTCCCTGTCTCCAAATACAGTTACGTCAGGAATGATTAGAGTTTTAACTTACAATTTGGTGGGGAGGGGGTACAATTCAGTACACAGCCTAGCAAAGTGAATATATTTTATTTAGGTATTAATCATTTTGAATATTTTCACTTGTCTCTTAGTGTCACTAAAATATAAACACTTAAACCACAGGACAGTGTTTCATCATCTTTGCTTTCTTTATTACAGAGCTGTCACATAGATAGTGAAGAAGAGTGTCAGTCCATTACATATTGAGGCCAGGAACTAGAATGACACATAATTTATGTGATGGTTTTATTTCGCTCTGACTATACTTCCTTGAGTGCACTGTGTTTGCCCCCTCAATAGGATGAACTATGAGAATCTAAGAAAAGGTCAATACAATCATTAATGAAAAGTAGCATTAGAATAATACCAAATTTTAATTTCGTACTGTACATGTGACACTCCAAAGATCAACGTGATCTACAATTTTTCTGTCAGTTTTTAATTATTATTTCTCTTTAAAATAAGTGGATCAGATTTTCTTGAAAATAATAATTACCTAGACACATTGGGATATTCATATTGTTCCCCTCACTTTGTATCCATATGGGTTAAATTATCTCACCCGAAATGAACTTTCTATAATAGACTTAAATTTTAGTGACATAAGCCGGGCTCGGTGGCTCAGCCTGTCATCCCGCGCCTTTGGGAGGCTGAGGTGAGTGGATTGCCTGAGCCCGCGGGTTCGAGACCCGCCTGGGCAACTTGGCGAGACCTCATCTCTACAATAAATAAAAAAAAAATCAGCCGGGCGTGGTAGCCCGCGCCTGTAGTTCCAGCTACTCGGAAGGCTGAGGCGGAAGGATCACCGGAGCCCAGCAGGTCGAGGCTGCGGTGGCCGGGAGCAGCCACTGCACTCCAGTCTGGGTGACAGAATGAGACTCCAACTCACAAAAAAAAAAAAAAAATTTAGTGACATAATATAGGCTCCAAATTACTCAATTATGACTCCTAATATTACTCAAGAAATTTAGCTGAATAGAACCAGTGAATTGAAACCTAAAGATTTTTATTTATTCTAGGGTTGATTGCTTTTTAATTTTGCAAACATTTCCAGGTTGTCAAATTCTCTCACTTCTCGAAAGAGTTAATACTCATTCTAAGAACTTAAGATTAGAAAGAGGAATAAAATATTACAGTCAACTTCAACCTCTTTTAAAATTATTGTTATTCATGGCATACTATGATGTTTTATCACATTAATTCTGTAACACATAAGGGCCCCTGGCCACCAGCAATTGGTTAGATCCCTGCCCATACTTCATAGAATAACCCATTTCAGTCAAGACCATGGAGTATCTAGGCACCACCATATAAGGAGCTAGGCTGAGAACACAAAAACAAAGAAGGCATTTCCTTAAGGAGCCTAGTACCTACTGTGGGAAACAGACATATAAACAAATCATAGCAAGGCAGTATGAAACATCTCTTTGCCTGTCTGAAAACAGGTCAATAATAGCTCAAGAGAGGACAGAGTACCATACTTCAGCTAGAGAAGATTTTTAAAAAGCATCTTATTTGGGGAAGAGCAAAGCAATGTGATTCAGGATAGAAAAAGAAGGTATAAAATGAGAATTTGATGACAGCAGGTTCTCAAAAGAGTAACATAATCCTAGGACACTGCTGGATAAATTTGGTAAAGAAAATTATAAAGGAGTCTGAAAAGAGAAGGAACCATAGAGAAGCATAATTATAAAAAATGAACTGAGAGAGATGTGAAGTACCAAAATAAGGATTAGGTTTTGGGCAGAGAGATGTATATTCTGGAATGGAGCAACTGTGTGATGGAAACACAACTTTGATTCTGAATGCGGGTTCGAGACCCACCCGGGCAACTTGGCGAGACCTCGTCTCTACAATTAAAAAAAAAAAAATTCATAGCAGTGTTTCATTCAGCAGGCATAAACTGAAGGCAAGCATTCCAGTGAGTTGGAGAACCCTAAGGTTCAACTTCAGCAGAAAAGTTTTAACAGATAGAGTATTCATGAACTAAAAATGTTATCATAATCTCAGATAATAACAAAGGCAGAAAAATCAACATTTCCTTCACAACTTGAATAAATGAGCAAGAACTTTCACTCCTCATCAGGAACACACCTGCCTGTTGTGTTATTCAGAAGACTTCAATCTTTAAATCTACACTTTTTTTTCAGTTCAGACTAGGAAAGCTGAGATTGTTTGCAATTCTTCCCTAAATTGAGGGACTTTGCAATTCAAATCCCTCTCCACTAAGCTCTTTGCCGTATGCAGTCTTTGAACATGAAGTCATTTCACAATTATGCCTGAACTAGATGGAACTAGGAAAGCCACAGTTGTTTCTAGATTTTAAGATTTGACTTTTTATTTAACTCTGAATTGGGGTCCCTTTAGAAAACTACAATTTTGATAAAGCTATTCTCACCTTCTAATTCAGAAACATGGGATCAAGTTAATTACTGTAGATTGAAAATAATAGGGTCAGCCCTCCCTGCACAGGGAGCTTGAGGTGGACATAATCAGAGCTCCTGGTGTCCTGATCTTGGAGGTGACGGAGAGTACACAGCTGCAGTCTGTGCCGAGTAGGTCTCGAGTGACACGCGGGAGCAGGAGCACTGGGGTGGGCAGACAAGATCACAGCCAGCCAAGCGCCCTCAGCGGAGGGACAGTCCAGGTCTATTATCACCCGGGCTGTTTTACTCTTTGTACTTAAAGCAAGTAGGTCCACAGAGATTTGAGAGCCAAAGTTCAGGGCTATGAAGCAAAAGAGAAGACTCTTCTGTTTCTAGACATGTTAGTCCAGTAATTGAATCAAATATTGCTGAACTCCTATGTGTCAGGCATTATACTGGGCACTGGGATAAACAAACAAACAAACAAACAAACAAATAAGAGTTTCTACTCTCAAGGATATTATTATATGGACTATATAGGCGAAAAATGAAAAATTTCATAGCAGTTTAAAAGGCAAGATACAGGTGCCAGGAGACCAGCTAGGTGAGACTCTTAAATGTTTCTTTGGATCGTGAGAGAAGTTTTCCTAAAGATAGCAGCATATAAGACAAGACATAAATCACAAGATACAGTTAGTCAGGAAGAGATGGAAAGAGGGTCTTAACAAGTCAAAGACAAGGAAGGGAGAGAAATCATAATACACAGAGTCAAGAAATCTACTACAAGTAGACCAATGTGGCTAGAGCTCAGTATGGATGTGAAGGTCAAGCCTGGATTTTCTAGCTTCCTAAATGTGTCACTTTTCTTCTTTAAAGGAAACTTGGAAAGTCTGACTTTGGGTGTTGGTGACTGAACATGAGATGAGAGTTGGATCCAGTATTAATCAATCATAGTGCATTAGATGGGTTAATCTGACACAGAGAAAGGCATGATACTTATTTTAAGCCAATTTTTTAAAAAGGAAAATGAGCCTCAAACATTTAACTGAAAAAAAAAGTCAATTTTGAAGATCAAAATCAAGTGAACGGAAAATGGAGGCAAAATCTGTAACCTGAAGAATAGTTTGCAAGCAGGAACAGTCGATCAGCAGCAGTGTTTTGTAAGATTCCTGCAACCATTGCTACCAGCTGTCTGGATTACAGGATGAGAGTTTAGACCCTATATATATATACCAAGCTAGCTAATGATTGAGATGGAATTTTCTGGACTTTTGCTTTTTTGTGGAGAAAGTATTTGATAAAAAGGCTTTTATGTTGTGTATTTAACAGAAGACATCTATTTCCTTGGGAGGAAAAATGCTTTTAAAGGATCTACTTTATGTGTGTTTGTTTTTTAACCTTTAAGTAAAATGACAAGATAGCTAAGGGAAAAATCTACATGTGTAGATTACTTTCAACTCACTTTTTTTAATGAGAAAGAATGGTCTCTTTATTAAATGGTGCTGAGAAGACTGGAAAAAAATGTATGTAAGGGAATAAAACTAGAGTATCTAGTAGGATGATCTTGTGACTTTTTTAAATTTTAATTTTAGTTTTTTATTTTTATTATTATTATTTGAGTTGGAGCCTCACTCCGTCGCCCAGACTGGAGTGCAGTGGCACACTCCTGGCCACCGCAGCCTCGACCTGCTGGGCTCCAGAGACCCTTCCGCCTCACCCTTCCAAGTAGCAGGAACTACAGGTGCGCACTACCAAGCCTGGCTAAATTTCTTTAAATTTATTGTAGAGACGAGGTCTCGCCAAGTTGCGCAGGTGGGTCTTAAACCCTCAGGCTCAGGCAATCCACTTGCCTTAGTCTCCCAAAGTGCTGGGATTACAGGCTGAGCCATCGAGCCCAGCTGATCTTGTGGCTTTTAAAATGTATTCTAATAATGTGGTATATTATATTAATTGTCTTTTCAATGTGAAAGCTACATCACTTTTCTGGTTGCCTTACACAGAAAATCTTTGCCTAGACCAGAGTTTTGGAACATTGTTTTCCCTGATGTTTTCTTTTAATAGCTTTATAGTTTCGGGCCTTACATTTAAGCCTTTTATTTATTTTGAATGTATTAATTTCTTTATAAAACAATTCTGGTCAGCATCTTCTTTGTTCCAGACACTCCTTTAAGTGCTAGAGATAGAGGTGGAACTTATATCTTAGTGGGATGAGGGAGACATTTATCAAATAAATTAACAATTTTTTAATATATTAAACTGTGTTATAAAAAATAACATAGGACAACAGGATGAGGACCATGGATAAGCTATAAATAAAGTGGCAGGCAGTCATGTGAATACTAGAAAAAGTGTTCCAGGCACTGAGAAGAGCAAGTGGAATTAACCTAGATAGAGGACAAATGAGAAATGTGAGGGCTTTAAGAAAGGCCAGGAGAATTGTGGTAGAAGAGGCAGAAGGGAGAGATCATGTGAGATCCCACAAGCCACAGGGTTTTATTCTAGTAGTGGGAGATCACTCAAGGGCTTCAAGCAGGGTTTGATATGACGTGATTTGTGCTTTGAGAAGATCGCTCTATCATTGAACTTATGTCTACCATGGTCTACCAGTTGTCCACCAATGAACTTAGGTAAAGTGGAAGCTGAAAACAAGCTAATTGTTTATCACAGTGGTTCAGTCAAGAGATGATGTGGTCTTAATAAGGTGAAGTTTTGCAGTAGAGACGACAAATTCTGACTCACTCTATAAGATGCCAGAGGTTGAGAAAATTATCAACCTTCTCTGATTCTGACTCTTTCCCTATAGCATAGGATACAATACTGTGGCTCCCTCAAAGGATGTGGTGACAGTTACATGAAGTGAGGTACATTCAAAATCTAGAACAGTGTCTGACCAAGAGCGGTCTAATCTGCAGTTATTCCTCTCCCTGTGTGTGTATTCTCATTTACCTTCTCACAGGACTCACGGGTTTATTATAGAGAAGATGCCCCCTGACGTGGAGTTGTAGTCAAGAGAACACCTAGAGCCCTGAAAATAACAGAAGCTCTCTCCAGATTTCCAGAAACTTGGCTCGTGTAGACATTTATTCATTTTCATGAATAAATGAAACAAGAAGCTACAATTCAAGAGTTAAAAAAAAAGAAGATTCTGAGAGTATAATGTGAGTTCATTCAAATACCTAATTTAAAAGATTGAAAAAAACTGTGACCTAGAGTGGTTTTGATGGCATGCCAGGAAAACAAACAGCTAGTTAATCCTAATCCTACACAAAAAAATAGACTGTTAGACACTAGTATAGCTCAGTAAATTTTGATTAAGCCTCTGCATATGCTTGGCCCTGGGCTGAATAATCTTCAGTAATAATTCAAAAGATGACAGAATGGAGTTTAGAGTTCTCCTCTATTACCCCTAGCCAAATGCCAAGCTGTTCACTTGTTCTTATTTAAATGATTTCTTCATAGAACACTAAATTCATAATGGTGTTTCTAGACCACAGATACTTCTCCACTGATTGCCACTCATCAGCCCTAGACGACCACCTGGTCATCACTGTGGGCGCCGTCACATGGTTCACTCTGTTCCATCTGGTCTCAACTCAAAAGAGCACTGCAGAAACACCAAATGATGGGCAGTATTTAAGGTAATTTCTAGAGCGTCTTCTTAAAATGAAGATATTTGGACTAACACTGAGGCTTCAAAGCACCTTAATTTTAGCATTTGGTACAAGATTGGTTTGGGAGGAATGCGATCTACGGGGAATATTCTTCTCTTGAACCAGAATCAACTTGGCATTTGACCTGAGAGGAACTCAGCCCCCCATGACGGTAGTTGCTCCTGTGGACACCTTCTCATCATATAATTTATTTGCTTGAAAATTCCCATGACTTGGAAGTTAATATCCTGATTTTCTAGGAGAAACTTGATTTGGTTTTAAGTAGGATTCGTTGCCCACTCTCATACCAACAGCACATATTGGGGGCATTATTACTGCTGGTAGTATGTATGTGGCCTGGCAAGTACTTGAGATTTTCTCTACGCTCCACATCTCAGAAAATTCCAAACAAACAAATAAAAAAATACCCACTGGAAAGAATTTGTTGGGCACATATATACAGGCTGGACATTAGCCCTCATTCAGAAATCAACTAGCAAGTGTCAAAGTAGCTTTTGCTGATAACAAATTACCCCAAAACTTGGTGGCTTGCAACATAAGTACACACTATGCATCGTGTTTTTAAAGCCTCCCAGCTGAGATGGATGGAATAGCTAAAGTTGCTGGAGCCTTGCCTCTCTCCATATGGTATCATCAACCAGCAGGCTAGTCCAAGTATGTTCACATAGTGATGGCAGAGATCCCAGCATAAGAGGAGAAGAAACAGGAGTGTCTTTTGAGGCCTGGACTTGGGAGTCATATGATGCTGCTTGTGATGCACTCTAATGGTCAAAGAAAGTCACAAGGGCACCCATACTGGATAGGTATCTACCTATAGACAGAAGGGACTGTAGAGAACAGAGGGCTGTTTTGCAATCTACAACGGCACCCATGGTTTTTGTCCTTAATACAGATGCTTTAGACCAGGGAGAATCATTTTCTTCTTGTGGATACTTTACACATATATGCAAACTGTTTTGTTTTTTCCATAACTTAGATTATTTCTGCAAATATGGGAGCATAACTCCTGCACAGCCAGCAAAAGTCTTGCCAGCATTGTAGAAATTTTGAACATCATCAGACTCTGAGATTGAAGCAGACATATTTTTGAAACGCAGCATAGAATCCTATTCTCCAGTGACATTCTGTGGATGATAGCCATTCTATTAATAAGAAAGGGATCCAGAAATGAAATTTTGCCTCTCTCCACCCTCCCCCCACTCCAGGAAAAGACTCTTGGAAGAATTCTGTTTTCCTTTAGTGAACGTCATCAAAGAAAAACTCTTGGCTGTATTATTTGTAAACTAGTTCAACCAACAGCAAGAAAAAATAAAAAGCAAAATGTCAGCACTTTCAGCTTTGGGCATTCTGTCCTGGTTTTCTTCACAGGACAAAAGAACCAGTATCCCAACTTGTTGAAATTCTTCTCCTTTATCATTCCTGGCCAACATTTCTGGCATCTCGTTGCCCTCAAAGCGTTAAGGCTAAACAGTAACCTCTTCAGAAATTCAGGTCCTTTTGCTTGAAGAACTCCATTGTCACTCAGGATATTTCTGCAAGTCATTTCCTCTCCATTTTAGAATTTATCATAAGCTCAGCCTCCCAAATGAAGCATATAATGTCTTTGGCATTCATCTTCATCAAGATCTCAGTAAACAGAAAACCATGTTAAGTGCAGATAAAGTGAGAATTCGCATGCTTGGTGTGGCTCAAAGACATCATTATCAATATTTTTATGTAATTTTTGTTATGGCGCCTGATAGTTCTGTCATCAGAAAAGTATTATTTTTGTTGAAGGAGTTCACCTCTTTCTATGGATTAGTTCATTGTATGTTAAATAATCCAAGCCGGGCTTGGTGGCTCAGCCTGTAATCCCGTGCTTTGGGAGGCTGAGGTGAGTGGATTGCCTGAGCCCGCGTGTTCGAGACCCGCCTGGGCAATTTGGCGAGCCCTCATCTCTACAATAAAATCAAAAAATTAGCCGGGCATGGTAGCGTGCGCCTGCAGTTCCAGCTACACGGAAGACTGAGGCAGAAGGATTGCCGGAGCCCAACCAATCGAGGCTGCAGTGGCTGGGAGCGGCCACTGCACTCCAGTCTGGGTGACAGAGTGAGACTCCAACTAAAAAAATAAATAAATAAATAATCCAGCCAGTCTTGATGAAATGAAATGCGGAAGAAGTAATGTAAAAAATGTGAAAAGTTTACAATTAAAAATGGTAGAATTGGACTCTAAATTCAGTAGAGCCACCAACTGACTGTGTGACCTTGTGTGGGTACCAGCATCTCTGAGTCATCTGCAAGATCAGGGCTGTAACCAAGGAGAGAGTTAAGCTTCTTACCACTGGTGTCATGAGAATGTACATGAGAAGATGGACCAGGGGCCAAGGTCACAGAAGGGACCTGGCCTGTCAGTCTTGATGGGTGCCCTGGCAGTCAGGGGCCACACTTGATTATTACACCCTAAAGAAACAGGCTCTAAATTGGAGAAAAGTAGGGGCAAAGGAAAGGCATTAAAGATAGTGGGAAATCTTGCACTGCTCAGTTCTGCAACTGTTTATTGAGCACCTGCCATGTAATCAGGCATTATATGGACAATGGGAATACAAAGATGAATTTGAGAGTCCCCGAGTCAAAGAGATCACAGGCAACCTTACAAAAATAAATGATAGCAAAATCTTATTGCTACACATTAATCCAATAGTATGTTCTGGGTAGTATAAGAGCCTGGTAGAGGAATCGGAGGATGATCCTGGAGAAGATGACGACTGAACTAAGAGAGTTATTCAGAACAATCAAAGGTGAAAGAATATTCCAGGAGAGCAATTCCTTGGAGAGGAAAGAGCTGACACCGAGTTGTGGAGACACAAGAATAATGTATGGGAGAAGCAGTCTACTGAGGTAAACTTACAGTTTAGCAGATCAGCTTCTGAACAAAAGACACCATGGTTTTGATGTACAAAGGGAAAGAAGGACTATTCGTTTCCAAATTTCTTCAATCATAGAGAGCATTGTCATGTATGTTTCTGCTGTTTTATGATACTTCCCAGGCCTCAAAAACTCCAATTCCCTGTTTTCAATGTATAAATGGAAGAGTTAGTCACATATTAAAGCCTCCAAATCCTTTTATCCAATTTATAGACAGTAATGTTCATCTGGAGAATTAGAACATACTTTCAGATCCTTGGTTGGGCTCTGAGTTTCTAAGCAATGACACCAGAGACAAGATTTAGCTAAGATAGAAGCCAGGGTTCATTTTCCTAGTTTCAACAGTCTACTTATTGCTACATAAATATCAGTTTAATTCACACTTAAATCAAGATTTAATAGGCTCTATCATAGTAAAAGCATTTAAATTTGCAGATGAAATTTCATTTTCAACTCTATTGCACAGAGGTATGAAAAGAGCAGTTTCCATATGGCTACATCATTCTGCATGTGTTCTGTTTTTTTTGTTTGTTTTTTGTTTTTTGTTTTTTTTTTTGAGTTGGAGTCTCACTCTGTCACCCAGACTGGAGTGCAGTGGCCGCTCCCGGCCACGGCACCCTCGACCTGCTGGGCTCCGGCGATCCTTCCGCCTCAGGCTTCCGAGTAGCCGGAATTACAGGCATGCACTACCACACCCGGCTGATTTTTTGATTTATTGTAGAGATGAGGTCTTGCCAAGTTGCCCAGGCAGGTCACGAATGTGTGTGTTCTTACAGACGATCTGGTAGTCTGGAATTCAGAGCTTTCTTGTTTTTATTATTTGTATTTTTAGAGTTGGGGTCTCACCCTGTCGCCCAGGCTGTAGTATAGTAGTGCCATCATAGCTCACCGCTGCCTCAATCGTGCCACCTTGGCCTCCCAAGTAGCTGAGATTTATAGGTACCACCATCCAGGATAGTTTATAAGGTTTTTGTTTTTGTTTTTAGTTGGAGTCTCACTCTGTTGCCCAGGTAGAGTGTGATGGCATGCTCACAGCCACCACAGCCTCAACTTGCTGGACTCAGATGATCCTTCTGCTTCAGTCTCCCAAGTATCTGGAACTACAGGCCCACACCACCATGCTCGACTAATTTTTGATTTATTGTGGAGATGAAGTCTCGCCAAGTTGCCCAGGCTGGTCTCGAATCCCTGGGCTCAGGCCATCCTCTCACCTCCACCTCCCAAAGTGCTGGGGTTATAGGCATGAGCCACCATGCCTGACCTGGAATTCAGAGTTAAATGTGCTGGGGGATATCAGATTTTAATGTCTCAGGCATTCCTGAATCCTATAGCTTAGCAGTGCAGGGATTTATTAGCCAACCTATTTCTATTTCAGAATCCACCATGCGCCCAGCACTGTGCTAGAAACAAGTGGGATCAAAGAATAATATTTTTCCCCCCTAGTTAATATTGTTTATCTAATTACAGAGGAGAAAAGCCTTGCCCACATTAAGTAACTAACCGAAAATTGGGGGAAATGTTTTAGTAAATTGGTAATACTGTGATTTAGGTGATATCACTTAGCTTTATAAAGGGGATAGCTTTCACTGGAGGATGAGAAACATAAAATAGGTCAACTATATACTATTTTGCACACTGAATCTGAGCCAAGTGGGGTCTGCAAGTAACAGGAAGTAATGTGAATTTTCCTGGCTGAGAAGTGAGGTCAACCTTCAGATGTGTGAAAAGGATGAATAACTACATTTTGGCATCCTCTGACATCACCACCTTCCAAGCCCTATTAAAAATGTCCGCCTTAATTACTATTTTGGACCACTCAGTTAATTCTATTTTCAATAATTACTTGTTTAGTTTCTTAATCCTGCCTAGTCTGTCATTAATGTTGACCACCTCAGTAGGTGATATGGTACGTACTTGATCTGAGAAGAATGAACTAGTAAAGAAGGGTGCTCTAGGCCAAGTGAGTGAATTGAGACACACTCCGAGAGTTTTAATTTTTTCATAATGGCTGACATATAGGTATGGGGGGTATAGCAAAGATAAGGCTCAGTGGGAAGAGGCCATGTCATGATGAAACCAAGTGGGAAGAGACCATGTCATGATGAGAGATGCAAATTTGGCGGAAGAATAAAGATGAAGTAATTATCAACTCACACTTTGCATCAGATCAGTCAATATATTCACTTCTGTTAAATGAAAGACAAACATAATAGTTGTTTCTATGTAGTCTTGAAATGAACAAGAGATTGGTAAGGACTTACATACCCAGGAGCCATTTGAATTCACCGAGCCCCTTGGGCCTAGGGAGGAATGGGCTTTGAGGAAAGGATCGGCACAACCCGGCTACATTACTGTTGGAACCAGCGTATTTACTGCCCAAACATTCCAGAAAATAGACACTCTAATTCCCTTAAGAGGAAAGCTTCTGTTGGTAAATCGCTCCCTCACTTATTCACTAATTTAACATAATTTCTTTGGACGTCCAGTTTACGCTAGGATCCAAGATGCAGGATATAAGGCTTTGGAAACCTCCTCCTAAAGCAGTGAAAACCTGTGGTGGAAAAGCACCTACCTGACCAGACTCCCTGCTCTGTCTTCCCAACTCCCTAATTACTGTTGGCAGCTCCAAGGAACTTGGCCCCTTTCCATGCCTCAGGCTATATGATATAAGACTTGACAGGTAAATAATATATAGCTCCTTCATGAAGAAGTTCATTTTCAGAAAAGAAATAAATGCACAAAAAGAAATTTCTGGCAAAAAGTGATTAGGGTTATAAAACTGTCCAAGATGCACGTATGTTTATTGCTGCACAATAGCAAAAACATGGAACCCAGATGCCCATCAAAAGGGTACTGGATAAAGAAATGTGGTGGATATACATGATGGAATATTATGCAACCATAAAGAACAACAAAATCATGGCCTTCAAGGCAACTTGAATGCAATTGAAGACCATCATGCTAAGGGAACTATCATAAACCAAGAATTGAATACCACATGTTCTCACTTATAAGCAGGCCCTGAACACAAGGGTGGGATCAGCAGTCACAAGGTGGGATCAGTCGTCACGGGACGTCAGAGGGACAGAGGAAGGAGGTATGTAGGCACATGGTAACATGAGTACCTTGTGCACTACCAAAGGAAGAAAGGGCCAGATAGAAGCGCAAACGTCACCTGCATGCAGCCTACTTATGCTGCAAATCCTCACTTATATGCCATAACTCTGTAATTTTTTTAAAAAACGTGCAAGACACTTTGAAAGTCAGGAGAGAGAAAATGGAGGCAGTGAGACCAGTCAGCAGGCTGCTAAACTAGTGGAGAGGGAAGAAGTGAGGGTGGACAGATTTACCCCGCTTTAGATTATGGCCGTAACTCAGTGCTTATTAATATGTAGATTACATTTGCCTGCTAGTGACTTCTTTGGCCAAAAGCCTAATTGTTCAGTCACAAGGAATAGCTATCAGCACCACATGTATCAATGGTCAATATTTTCAAGCCAGGAGGTCCAGATTTATGGAAGAACTATAGAAGTTCCTAGAACAGGCTGATGGAACACACAGAAGCTCTGATCTAGATTTAACTAGAGTTCCACTCCTATATATTGGACATCTCACGGCCATACCACTGTGACTTTTTTTTATAGCACAATTATGGGTTACTCTTTTTCTATTATACTATTGATGGGGGAGAAGAAGATTCACAATCTTGGGGAATATAATATCTCTTATCCTACCTTCCCAAACTCAAAATTTTAAACGAGTGTTATTTAGCAGGAATTAATAAAACACAATACAACATACCATATGCCAACCAAGGTTTCCATTTGTTAAACATTCTCTTCCCTGTATCACCTAAGTCACAGTTGGATGGTGTAGCCTTTTCATTTTGTTTTGTTTTGTTGAGCTGGAATTTCACTCTTTGTTGTCCAGGCTGGAGTGCAGTGGCACACTCACGGCCACCACAGCCTCGACCTGCTGGGTTTAGGCAATCCTTCTGTCTCAGTCTTCTGGTAGCTGGAACTGCAGATGCGTGCCACCACGTCCGGCTAGTTTTTTGTGATTTATTGTAGAGACGAGGTCTCACCAACTTGCCCAGGCTGGTCTTGAACCCCTGGGCTCAGGCAATCCTCTAACCTCAGCTTTCCAAAGTGCTGGGATTACAGGCTGAGTCCACTGCGCCCAGCCTGGTGGAGCCTTTTATTCTGTCTTAGTGGTGAGGCCCTTCTTTTGGTATTCAACAGTGCCACTAAGGTACTATTTGCAGTGAGAAGAAATTCTTTGAATTTCACCAGCCTGTAACTCCTGCACCCAAATTCATTTCAGACTGGGCAAGAACAATTGGTTCATCTTCAGCACAAGATGTAACAGAAAGATAATCTACTTGTTCATAACAATGTACTATTGTTTTCATCAATGGATTGTCATTTTTAAAGTTAAACTCAAGATAACATAATATAGTACAGTATGTTATCTGTTCCTTTCTGAGTTTTTTTACACATTTTAATATAACAGAATAGGAAATATGCTGAAATATACATGATTGTGCTTTCAATGCTACAGCATAGCAGAAACTTTGAGCTTGACATAAAATATCATAAATGACACAAGCACTATCAAGAAGCATTTAAATTCATTTGCATAGAGCAAAAAGTTCCTTTCCACAAATCATGCTTCAAGTATCTCTATTCTCTGTCAAAGTTGCTAAGCTTTTATATCATAGTGCTCACTCTGCAATGAGAACAACATGCAGCAACATTATAGTAGGTTTATAAATTTTATTTTTCTACCATCTTGTGCTAGAGCTTTCACTGATAATCTTACTGTTATTAAAATAAAAAGATAATATTATATTGATTTCTCATATATCTCCAAGTGTCTTAAAGTCAATAAAGACTACCTTTTGGTGCAACGGTAAAGTCAATTATTCTCGAAATTATTTATGAAATTTTTTATACAATTTCATAAAATATCCTAATTGATTATTTTTTCCCAGTATATGTAAATTGGCAATAGTCTGTTGTCTATGGTTTCCATTAAAAAAAAAAGTTGAAAAGAATAACACAATAACGATAAATAGAATTTAGCAATGGGAAGAATAAAGGTGACGTTTTGAACAGAAAACAGCCTGGAGGGATAAAGGAGAGAGTGCGAAAAATAAGAAAACAATTGATTCTTTAAGCTCCCCTTACTTTATCATGATAACTTTCATTTTTTTTAGCAAAATAACTTTTCTGTTTGAGTTTTCTTGATTTTTTTTTTTTTAATGTATGGGAAGAAATTGCTTGCTAGCATCTTTATTCATGGTGAAACATCCTGGAGTGAAATCCAATGTTACTCTTTTGGTTTTTTATACTTTGACTGGATGTCAATTCACTGGTTGGAGATTTTGTGCGTGTAGTATTTACCATTCAAAATGTCTGAAAGGTTTTCTTATGGAGTATGAGAGTCATGAACTGAAAATTAGAAGACCAAGTGTGAGAATTCCCTTTGTGAACACTTACAGTTCATCTCATTCTGGCACTTTTCTTAAAACTAAATAACTTTTTGTTTGTGAATGGAAAAGCAATTTTAAGCTTTGAATAGCTAAAAGCATATTTATATATTGTCTACTTAATCATGTTTTTCATGTCTTAGGCTGGGTTTCCTGGAAATGACTTAAGATGAAGATGTAAGTGTGAGTGGTATATTGGTAGAGGCTCTAAGAGCAAAACCAGTGAGGAATGAGGGATGCTGTGAAGTAGGGTCTGAGCAATTAAATGACAGCCTGCCGACTCAAACTAGCAAAGGAGAGGTTTATTAGTCAAGGCTCTTGCTGGCCAGCAGTCACTTGCAGAGAACCAGTTCCGAGCAAGGACCCGAGCTGCAACACAGGGCTGTCTTATGTAGTTAGATTTACACCTGGCGAGCTGAAGATGGAACTTGGGACTTCCCAGGGCTCTAATTGCAACATTCTGGAGGCGTGGGCAAGCAAGCAAGTTTACAGAAGCAGATGCAGCTGGCTATGCAGGTGCAGCGGATAAGGGTACAATCAATTGCATAATGTCTGCAGAGAAAGTTTCCGGGAAAGGAGTAATGCCTGCCTCAAGGTTAGAGCTATTCCTGCTTTTTCACCTTACACTCCTTTCTTTGTTCTCTTTGTTCCTTCTTACATTCCCCCCTATTTATTGTGCCAGGAGACAAATCATTGACTCCTCAGACAAAGGAGTGTAGTGGGACCTGAGAAGCATCATTTTGACAGGCATGATGCTATTTTTTATGTAGGTAAGGAGGTGCTTGGTAATTCAGGGCCCTACAGTAATACCTATTAAGAGAAGAAGGAGAGACCTGGCTACTGCCGAAATTAGGGAGGTAAGCCAGGGGGATCAGGAAAAGAGAGATATGTATAGGCCTTTGTTGCTTTTCCAAGGAGCAATAGTTTCGCAGCCCCAGGCAGCACAGTGAAACTGCTGGAGCTTGTGGCAGTGGTAGGGCCAGCAGTTGGGCAAGTGTAGAAACCTACTTAGCAAGCTGCTTTTCATTTTCTATGTTACTATGCCTACACCCCGGAAATTCTGGGCTGTGGCTTCCCCATCCTTTGGGGATCAGGGATAGACTGGGCCATAACTTACAAAGGTCAAAGTCAAAAACTGGCTGTCTATCCCCGTAGTAGGTGGAGATTACAGTTTCCATGACGGTGTCCGTTAAGACTCAGGAGTAGTTTCCCAGGGCATAGTAATACCGCAAGTGGGGCTGATAGGCCTGGCTTAGGGGCACTCCCACGAGGAGTAAGACTAGGATTTTGGGGCTCGCAAGAGTCCTATCTTTAACGGGTCCTCCTCGGTGGCCGGTTTGACGATTTTCCATGTCTCCGGGTGCGTGTCGGTGGCCACTTTCACCTGCAAGAGATGAATTCAAGGACGAATGATGCTGACTTTAACAGCAGTTGGTGTTGTCAAGATCACCACGTGAGGGCCTTTCCACTTGGGGGCAAGAGCCTCGGTTTTGTGCCGTTTCATCCAAACTCGATCACCAGGTTGGAATGGGCGAGGGATTGCTGGAGCTGGCTTCTGGATGGCCTCCTGCAAGGTTTCCATCACGGCCCGTTGAAACTTTTGGAGTGCCTGTAGTGACTGAAGCAAGTTATGGTTAGATAATTCTGCCACGTTTTCTATTCCGATTTTTGGGAGTAATGGCGGAGGCCATCCAAAGAGGATTTCAAAGGGGGTTAGGCCTTTAATATAGGGGGCACACCTAGCCCTTAGGAGGGCATAGGGAAGGAGGGTCACCCACCCCTTGCTGGTCTCCAGGGTTAACTTAGTTAAGGTCTCCTTAAGTGTCCGATTCATTCTTTCTACTTGACCTGAGCTCTGGGGACGATATGCACAGTGTAAATTCCAGTTTATCCCCAGTGCCTTTGCTATACCTTCTGTGAGCTTTGAAATAAAGACTGGTCCGTTGTCTGACCCTATTGATATGGGTAGGCCATATCTCAGGATGATGTCATTTCAAAGTTTCTACAGTAACTGAGGCGGTCTCAGCTTTAGTGGGAAACGCCTTTACCCATCCCAAAAAAGTGTCCACCAGCACCAACAGGTACATATAACCATACTGTCCAGGCTTTACCTCTGTGAAATCTATTTCCCAATGTCTTCTGGGGGTTAAGCCCCGGTCCCGGACACCTTGGGTGGATACACTGACCTTAGCACTGTTGGTTTGTTGGCAGGGCACGCAGCCTTGAATAAATTCCTGCGCCAGCTGATCTAGGCAGGGAAGGAAGAATTCCTTCCGTTTAAGCTCAGTCAGTTTTGTTTTTCCCAAATGAGTTCCTTCGTGGAGTTGGCATAGAAGTTGCCACCCCAAAGTTTGTGGGAGGAAGAATCTACCATCCTGGAGTTGCAGCCATCCATCGGGGTTACTGATTCCGCCCAGCTTTTGTGCAGTAAGGAGGTCTTCATCTGTATACTTTGGTGGCTTGCTCAGCACCGGGGGTGGGGGGGTAACATTAGCAGGCAAGTGGTCCTGCGGTAAGCAGCATCCTTGGCTGCTTGGTCCTCCTTTCTGTTTCTGTTTCCTATCACCTCCTTTGAGTTCCCTTTCTGATGATCATGGTAGTGGATAATGGCAACTTGCTTTGGGGCCCATAGAGCTGCTAGAAGGTTCAGGATTTCTTCTTTGTTTTTAATAGTTTTCCCTTCTGCAGCAAGCAATCCCCTCTCCCAGTAGATTGTCCCGTGCACGTGTGCCGTGACAAATGCATACCTACTATCAGTGAAATATTAACTGTTTTTCCCGCCCCTGCCTTTAGGGCCTCGTTAGGGCGATCAGCTCCGCTTTCTGGGCTGATGTCCCTGGTGATAGGGGCTCGGCCCATACAGTTCCTTGCAAGGTGACGACCGCTGCCCCCACGTACCTTACTCCATCCTGCACAAAGCTGCTGCCGACCGAGAAGAGTGTCAGGTCAGGGTTATGTCTCAGGACGTCCGTGAGATTCCAACGTAGTTTCTGGAATTCCGTTACCTCATAACAGCAGTGCAGGGGTTCCGAGGAGCTCTCTTCCCGCAGCAAAGTTGCAGGGTTTAAGCTGGGGGCGCATTAGAACTTGATCTGAGGCTGGTCTAGCAACAGTGCCTGATAATGAGTTATACAAGCATTAGCATCAGGGGCCCCTTGGAGCAAGGACTCTACAGCATGGGTGGCCGTAATGGTTAAATCCTGTCCCATGGTTAGTTTATCTGAGTCTTTTACCAGTATGGCAATGACCATGACTACTCGCAAACAGGGAGGCCAGCCCGAGACCACTGGGTCTAGTTTTTTTTTACAGATAGGCAACTGGCCTGTTCCATGGCGTGAGCTTTTGGGTCGGGTCCCCTCGGGCGACGCCACACCTCTCATCCACAAAGAGGTGGAATGATTTTCTATGTCTGGCAGGGTCAATACCAAGGTACTTTTGAGGGCCTGAAAAGCTTTTTCGCCCTCTGGACTCCATTGGAAGCTGGCCTCTGGTCCTTTTGTGATTTCGTATAAGAGTTTTGCAAGTTTAGCAAATTTTGGGATCCAGAGCCGGCAGTACCCCACTGTCCCCAGGAATTCCTGGACCTGCCTTTTATTTCCTGGGGCTGGAATGCCTATTATAGCTTGTATGTGCTGGTTAGTCAGAGACCTCTTACCTCCCTGGAGGTTGTAGCCAAGGTAGGTGGCTACCATTATGCAGAGCTGGGCCTTCTTTGCCGATACTCGATATCCCAGAGTCTGGAGTTCTTTGAGCAGGTGCCTGGTGGCACATAGGCACTCACCTTTTGAGGTCACTGCAATCAGCAGGTCATCTACATATTGCAACAGAATTACTTCGGGATGCTGTTGCCGGAAGGCTTGGAGATCCTGGCGAAGAGCCTCATCAATCAGTGTGGGGAAGTTTTTGAGCTCTTGTGGGAGCCGGGTCCAAGTTAATTAGCCACTCTCCCCTTTGTCTGGATCCGTCCATTCAAAGGCAAACATAGGCTGGCTCTGCTTGGCCAGCGGGATGCTAAAGAAGGCATCCTTAAGGTCCAGGACAGTATATACTTGTCTTTCGGGGAGATCCCCCCAAGAGGGTATACGGGTTAGGGACCGTAGGGTGAATGTCCTCCACTCGCTTATTAACTTCCCTTAAATCTTGCACCGGCCGGTAATCCCCTGTGCCTGCCTTCTGCACCAGGAGCAGCCGGGGTATTCCAGGATGAGTGGCATGGTACTAAGACTCCAGCCTGCCGGAGGTGCTGGATGTGGACCGCAATACCCCTCCTGGCCTCCTGAGGTATAGGGTACAGTTTTACTCTGATGGGCATTGCCTGACTTTTGAGCTGCACAATGACCAGCGGCTGGTGGGATGCCAGCCCTGGGGGAGGGTTGATTCAGCCCATACTTGGGGAAACTCAGTCTGTAATTGAACTAGTAGGGAGGCATTTGACGAGTCCAGGGGAGCTTATTCTCGGTTAGCACATACTCCTCACTTAGAGGGACAGTGACAAGAACTCTTGACACCTCTGGCTGGCTTAATTTTACAGTTGCTGTGGTTTCCTGGAAATTTATGCTGGCTCTAAGCTTGTGTAGGAGGTCTCGCCCTAGGAGTGGGTACGGGCAGTCTGGCATTACTAAAAACGAATGGGTCACTTCCCCTTTTCCCAGGTTTACTGTCCTTTCGGTGGTCCAGGGGACTAACTGGGTTCTGGTAGCTCCCTGGACCAGAGTTTGTTTCTGTTGAAGGGGGCCCTTGTCTTTTTGTAGAACTGAGATTGTAGCTCCCATATCCACTAGAAAGTGGAGAGGCTCACCCCTCACTGTCAGTTTTACCTCGGGCTCCGGCGGAGTGTTACTAGAGCCCCGGTCCCATCCGTCTGTCTGCAGCTGGAGTACTAGAGTGGGCGGTGGTGACAGGTACTCCTTCGACCGTGGAGGGCGGGCCTGTGGTTGGGGCGGCTTGTTCGGCTAATCTTTCACATAGTGCCCAAACTTTTTGCAGTAAGCACATTGGTCTTCTGCCAGCAGTTTTCTTTTTGCATTTCTGTTGCCTCCTTTTCCAGCTGGCTGTTTTGGCCCAGCTCCCTCCAGGGTCGCCACCACTCCCTTGGCCCTTTTCTTTGCCTGCCTCTCCACCTGGGAGTCCCTATTATTAAAAACTTTCTGAGCTACCTCTGTTAATTCCGACAAGCTTTTGCCTTCGAAGCCCTCAATTTTCTGCAGTTTCTTTCTTATATCTGGAGCTGACTGGGAGGCAAATGCTATGACTAGTGCCCTCTGGTTTTCAGGGGCTTCAGGGTCTATCAGAGTGTACGTCTGGTAGACCTTCATGAGCCATTCCAGCAAAGCGGTGGGAGATTCTTGTAGGCCCTGAATAAGCTTGCTTAACTTAGATAAGTTTTTTGCGCACCTGGCGGCAGCCCGGAAACCCCCCATTAGAGTTTGGCAATAGGTGGTGAGACACTCCCTATCGTGATCAGTGTTGAGGTCCCAGTTAGGTCTCTCAGTGGGGAAGACATGCTCCACACGGCACTGCTCTGCAGGCCTGCCATCTGGTCCCAGTACCAGCTTCCTCTCTTCTATGATGAAGAGAGCTTGGAGAAGCTGTTGGCAATCATCCCATGTGGGCTGATGAGTAAAAAAGATAGTTTCTAGGAGAGATATGAGACCCTGGGGTCTTTCAGAGAACACCAGGTTTGGGTTCTTCCAGTTATAAAGGTCACTAGTGGAAAAAGGGACATACACCATAAAAGTCAGGGCTCCCATCTCACCCATATCAAACCCTGGGGCCTGTCTTAAAGGGAGAACCTCTGGCATCTGTGCCTCTGGTTTTTCTGAGGACGAATCCGGGCTTGTCGGTTGACTGGGACCTGTTGGCTCTCCTGAGGATAGATGGGGAAGCGGGGGATAGATGGGCTGATAGGGGGGCCCGCTCCTAGTTTGTGATGGGCTGAGAGCCTCCTGAGCCCCTTGTTTTCGCCCGGGTGCTGAGAATGGCGGGGGAATGTCGTCATCCTCCGGAGGACTCTGGAGGACTGGGGTTTGGCTTCAGGAGTTTTCTGTAGAGATAAAATATGAGAAGAAATTATCATTTCTCTGTGCCCTCCTCATCCATGAAGGTTGTTGCATTACCAGGAGGTACCAGGCTGTAATATACAGGATCTGGTCTGGATGATGGCGACAGATGAACTGGCAGACTCCCTCCACTACAGTGGGATTGAAAGTCCCCTCTGGTGGCCAGCTGCAATTAGGAAATGTGGGCCATTCGAGAGAGCAAAAGGTGGTTAGTTTACCCTTGTTCACCTGGTCACCCGTGTCCTGTGCCACTTTCTGGAAATCCTTGAAGTGGCGTTAAGACCAGCTGCAGAGGGGTGTCAGGGTGAGAACACTGTTGTCCCATGATATCGACAGCAATGACAGGCACAACAGTGACAAACATCAAACACGAAAAGACAAGGACAAGGACTGAACAAAGAGACTTAACTGCCTGCGAGCAAAACAGGAGGTCCTGGTGACGTCTCACTGGAACCTTGGACCCCAGAATTAGCACTGTGTCCAGATTTCCTGAGGGTCTCTACAGGAGTGCACTCAAACGGAAATCAGGAACCCAACTTACCTCTCTGAGGGCTTCCAGGGGCGTTGTGAGTCTGCCAGAGATACAGACCCAATCGAACCCAGAGAGTTTGCAGGGATGCAGCCCCACAAGACCCGTCCATTAAAACGGGTGCAATTTAAGCACTCGGTTTTCCCGGACGACTCAAATTAGCAAAGGAGAGGTTTATCGGTAAAGGCTCTTGTTGGCCAGCAGTCACTTGCAGGGAACTAGTTCTGAGCAAGGGCCCGAGCTGCAACATAGGGCTGTCTTATGTACTTAGATTTACATCCTGGTGGGCTAAAGATGGAACTTGGGACTTCCCGGGGCTCTTATCACAACATTCTAGAGGCGTGGGCAAGCAAGCAAGTTTACAGAAGCAGATGTAGCTGGTTATGCAGGTGCAGCAGATAAGGGTACAATCAATTGCGCAATGTCTGCAGAGAAAGTTTCCAGGAAAGAGTAATGCCTGCCTCAAGGTTAGAGCTATTCCTGCTTTTTCCCCTTACACTTCTCTCTTGTTCTCTTTGTTCCTTCTTACAGTTGGTGTGGGTATAAGAAAGAGTTGAGTTCTGGTGCAATGACAACAGAGGTTGATCACACAAGGAACTCTGAACCTGGGATGGACCTTCAGAATTGCCTCATTTGGTTTGTACCTCCACTTCAACCACTCATTGGATACAGGTAGCCCCTGGGATGAGGAGTGATCATGGGTGGTGCAGCTCCCTTTGGTTGATGGTGATTCCTGGAGAGAAGCACGGCTGTGTACTGCCAGCAGCCAATATTCCTGGCAGCTGAGAGAATTGCACCTTTGTCTGAAACAGAAAGTCTGGGCAGCACACCATAACTTTGAGGACAACCACTGAAAACACTAGACATGGTATTATTATTGTGGAGGACTTATATCAAAACCAGTTGACATTTAAGACTAAAAACATCAACTAATAAATGGTATGATATTGCATATTTTGAAATTTATTGTTTTAAAAATATTGTCTGTTAAAGACGCCCAAAGAATTTATGATGACTTGAAGTGCTGGTTCTTCCTTTCTTCTTAACGAACCTCATTGCATTGGTCACAGTTGCCTCTCTGCTGAGAAATGCTTGAGGCACTGAAAAAGTTAAAATAAGGCTACTTCTGAATAAAATGGAGGTTAATGTTATTTTCTGAAAGATGCCGTGGCATAGACATTATTATTATAAAACAATTTAATAATAATCCTGGTAAATCTAAGAGTGAGTGTAAGAAATCAGTTTTGAATTCACAAATTGTATTTGTCCTGAACAACATGTGTCTTTCTGGCCATTTAACCAATATTTATTGAATATCTACCGTATACCAGAAACTATGGAAAAATCTGAAATGATTTCTTTTTTTTTTTTTTTTTGAGTTGGATTCTCACTCTGTCACCCAGACTGGAGTGCAGTGGCCACTCCTGGCCACCAAAGTCTCGACCTGCTGGGCTCCAGCGATCCTTCCGCCTCAGCCTTCCAAGTAGCTGGAACTACAGGCACGCACTACCCACGCCCAGCTAATTTTTTTGATTTTATTGTAGAGACAAGGTCTCACCAAGTTGCCCAGGCGGGTCTTGAACCCACGGGTTCAGGCAATTCACTTACCTTAGCCTCCCAAAGCACTGGAATTACAGGATGAGCCACTGAGCCTGGCTTGAAATAATTTCTTATGTTTAAAGGGTTTAGAACTATTTTTGAAAATGACAGATTTATGTCATCAATAGTGGTGACCCCTAGAAAACTGGAATTCTGCCACATTCAGATATAAACACTATGATAGTTCAGAGGAAAGATAGATAAGTCAATTTATTTTGAATCAGGAAGAAAATCTTTGTGGGAAATATGGTCTTTGATGGATGGAGTTGAACTGGATATTTGGATTTGGGGGAAGTCAGCTTTTCTAGATTTTGGAAGAAATTTGAATAAAAATGTAAAGAAAGAAGTATGGGATTTTCAGACCAGCTGGAGCTTAGAATAATTAAGGAATACAATGTTAGACATGGAATGAAATGCCAGATAATTGAGGGCCTTGGATGATGGGTTAAGGATTCAGAATTTTTAATAGACAACTAGAAACTATTGAGGAGTCTAACCTTAAGACTGAATAGATTTCTCCCGGAGTAACTCTAAATAGTTTTGTTTGCTTTTCTATTTGCATTTTTTTCCTTTTTCTGAAACACAGAACTCTTAATTTCAAACAACTCAAAGAGCATTTGTTGTTGGCTGATTATGTGCTTAGTCACTCAAAATCAATTTCTGGTATACTTTATGGGGCTACTTAAAAATAAATAAAGGAAACACACTTCCAATTTAAATGCCTTCTGAACAACTTTATAAAGCAATCTTGTTGCTGCTTAAAGCTCAACATGTGCCAAACTACTCATAGTTCACTGGCAAACACACACAGACACAGACACACACAGAAAACCTTCCATCTTGTTGGCTTTCATCACAATTAATGGTGTAATAAGGAATAATATACTATTAAGAAAGACTACCAGCAAGTATTTCCACAGTCTAGGAATTATGACAGATATTTGTGTGTATGTGTGCATGGTATAGGGATAGTCAGATTGTCTGCTTTTTCTTTTTCTTTTTTTTTTTAATTCTGAGAAAACATTGAAATGAACTTTCTGGTTTTGCCATTACAAACCTCAGACAGAGACAAAGAAATGTAAAATTGCTCTGCACAACGGAGTTAGATGTTGTCTTCTTTAGGTGAAAATATTGGTATGATTGTAATAATTTTTTCCCCAGGAGACAAACTATTTGAGAATTCGATACAGTGAGTATATTGTAGATGATTAATAAATTTTTGTGGAATGAATGGATGAACATGTCATTAAGGTAGATACAGTTAGTTATCACTATTTTTTGTTGTTGAGGAAAGTGAGGCATTGAGAGAGTAAACTTTCCCAAGAGTATTCAGTTAGGAAGTGGCAGATCGAATACTTAAATAGTTGATCTGACCTCACAGCCCATGCTCCTAAACACATTGGAATACTGCTTCTGGTGTTATGGCAGGAAAGGGTCAACAGGGTTGCTGTAAACCACGGTCTTGATACAAACATGAGAAGTAAGGGGGTATTGGATTTTGTGCACTTAGGTACCATGGAAGCTTGAGGTATTTCATTTGGCTCCTAATGAAAACATGTGCCTGGAATAATTGGGCACTTGGAACATTAGGATGACCCAGGTCAGAAATCTTGATGTCAGATTCGTCGTTTTGTTCACCTCTAATATTTAGTCATTTGTCAAGCTGACTCATCCCTTGCCCTATCTTTTAAATCTGTCGTCTTCCTTCTAGCTCCACAGCCACAACTATACAATGCACAGAGATGATTTTAATGGCATTTAAGTTATCGACCTCCAGACTTATCTGAATCCTAATCACTTTTCTCTGAGCAATCTCCCTTTCCTACAGTCCTCCAGCACTTTCCAGACACACAGTCTGGTTCTTGTACATCTTTTCCTTTACTAAGTTTTAAACAGTCTTTTTTTTTTCATAATTTGAATCACACTTTTATTTTCTTGCTTTTTATAGGAGCAAGTGTCCTTTATTTCTAGGACATTTTTCTACCTATGTCTTTATTATCAACGATTGCCATCTGTCTTAAACTTCAGGTAAATTAAAATCCATGAATTATCATTTATCTATTGTTTTTCATTTCTATCTTTTAAACCAAAGTTTTGTGTCTTTTAATCCCCCTTTAACTTTTATGATGTTAGATTTAGTCTATTACTTAAGCCTGCTAAAATGTTTGGCAAGGTTGATTCTGTTATGCAACAAACTCAGTACTGCACTCAGTTCTGAGTAATTTGATGAGCAATCCACTTATGCATCCATTCAAATGATCTAACCATGTCACCAGATTCTGGGGAGGTGAACTGAGAACTGGAGATATAACCAAGATATATATGTAGCACAGAGGTGAGGTTTGAAAAATGCTCACAGGGGCCCGTTCTTTTCTCTATCTTCTTACTTTTCATTTCCACCATAAACATTCTTGGTCCTTTTTTTCTTATCTGTAGGTGAAAATTACAATATTGCCTACTTTAGAGGTACTGTAAAAAGTAAATGGATAGTACAGGTGAGTAATGCGTGTTAACTATTATTATCTTTGGACTTACTATAGATTAGTAAAAACAACATGGACAGTCTATCACACATGATAATCCTGATTATGACGGGAGGGAATTATGCCAAACAGCTTACATGAGTTCAGTTTGGTTTAATTATGACATGATTTTGTACCACCTGCACAACAGACAAGAATTATTGCCTCCTAACTTTCTGGAGATGCAAAGTGAAAGATCGCAAAAAGAGAGTGTATGTTAACTATTTGCAAAGCTTCTGTGTTACCTGAATTTGCAGTCTTTTATTATTATTATTATTTTGTGAGGAACCTAGCTAGTTTGGCACATAATCTGGACCCCCCCACCCATAATCTGGACTCTGAGGTCAATGTTATGTTTTCATTTGCAGCATCAGCCTATCCATGGACTATTTCTGTCAATATTGTAATTTTGAATTTTGATTAAGCATGCAACAGAAAACATGACTGCAATATGAATGATACCTTCAGTTCACAATCAGATTTGGTTTCTTGCCTTTAGTTAGCAGAGAAAATAAATTACTTTGTTATTTGAAGACCAATATGAGTGCCTAGTTATTTATCTGTTATTCAAGTTATAATGAAAACAAATCTGCAAAAATGGCTAACATCATATTAATATTATTTTAAACTAAAATTCTAGCTCCAGACTTATGAGACATGTAGTTACAAAGAATTAGAGTGAACAACTAATCTATCTCCTACTCTATTATTCCTTCAGTATGGCAGTTAAAATGCACTTAGAGTCTTCTGCATACTACATTGTAATGAACTCTAACAGCATTTTAATAAATTAATAGATTAAGAAAACAAATCACATATCCATGTAGAGGAAAATTGGTACTGTGAATAAAGAAATCTACCATTTATTGCCGATATATAAAATACCATATATGTGTATATATGTATACAATAAATGTACATAAATATATATTTCCTTAAATCATTATAACATCCCTGCGAGATAAATTTTATTTTTAAATTTAAAAATTAGGACTTGTAGACTATAAATAATTTTCCCAAAGTCACAATTCAAAGATTTAAGATGTTTATGTGACTTCAAAGTTTGCATACTAGACATTAAAGCATGATACTTCTAATTTCCTTCACGACCTTCTCAAACAGGGTTCATTGGAATATAGCAAAAACCTTCCTAAATTTATATGTTTCTGACTTTTACCAGTAATAATAAAAATTGGAAGAAATATAAAAATAGGAGGTAGGGCAGAATGGCAGACTAGATTTGCTGAAGAACCCATCTACTACAAAACACCTATATCTAGTATAAAATATATTTGATTCTTTTGATTGTCTCCAATGTAAGGGGGTTTGCAAAGGAGCCAAGAAACAGAACAAGAGATTGATTGTTGAGCAGTAAACCCTGTTTAGAAGGCAGATATTTATGTCAGTACTGTAACCAAGAGCCTAAGTGTTAGATTAGCTGCAAAGCAGAGAAACTGAACACGAGCCTCCTGATTGGAACTCAGAGGAGTAATAAAATGGTCCTAGTCTTCAACAAAACCAGAGTTCAAAAAGAAACAAAAGTTGGCCAAGGGCTGTGGCTTATGCCTGTGATCCCATTACTTTGGTAGGTTGACACAGGAGGCTCACTTAATGCCAAGAATTAGAGAAAAGCCTGGACAATATAGAGAGACCCCATCTTTACTCTTTTTTTGGAGTCTCACTCTGTCTTCCAAGCTGGAGTGCAGTGGCACACTCATGGCCACCGCAGTCTCGACCTGCTGGGCTTAGGCGATCCTTCTGCCTCAGCTTTCCATGTAGCTGGAACTACAGAAGCATGCCACCATACCCAGCTAATTTTTGTGAGTTATTTAGAGACGAGGTCTCGCCAAGTTGCACAGGCTGGTCTTGAACCCCTGTACTCAGGCAATCCTCTCACCTCAGCCTCCCAAAATGCTGGGATTACAAGATGAATCACCACGCCCGGCCCATTTTTTTTAATTAGGCAGACATGTTGACATGCACCTGTAGTCTTAGCTACTTGGGAGATGGAGGCAAGAGAATCACGTGAACCCAGGAGGTTGAGGCTACAGTGACTTATGATCATGCCATTGCACTCCAGCCTGGGTGACAGAACAAAACTTTGTCTCAGGAAAAAAAAAGAGGAAAGTTCCACTAAAAGAGATCATCATGCTTTTTATTCTCCAGATTTTCTGCAGATTATGATCTATGGCTCCCAAATCAAATGTACCTAGCATACAAAAGAATAAACTACCACAAATAAGAGTCAGCAGAAAATAGACAATAAAGATAGAGTGCCAAAGAATTTAGACATTAGAATTTTCATATAGATAAAAGAAAGTAATTCTATATTAAATACTTGAAGACATAAAAGAGTTAAAATAATGAGTATATAAAAAGAAATAATTTTTTAAAATGATACCTTGCTGGGCATGGTGGCTCATACCTGTAATCCCAGCACTTTGGGAGGCTGAAGCAAGGGGATTGTTTGAGCCCAAGAGTTCAAGATCAGTCTGGGCAAACTTAGTTACACCTCATCTCTAAAAAAGAAAAAAAAAGAATACCTGGAAGATTTGAAAAATACAAAATAAAACTTTAATTATAAAATATGATTGATAAAATAAAAACTAAACAGAAAGATTACTTAATGCAGATATAGTTGAAGAGAAAATCAACAAACTGAAAAATGGAGGTAGAGAAGTAGCACAAAACACAATACAGAGAGATGAGATGAAAACTGGGCTCAGTGGGTCAGCCTGTAATCCTGCACCTTTGGGAGCCTGAGGTGAGTGAATTGACTGAGTCCGTGGTTTCAAGACTTGCCTGGGCAGCAAGACCTCATCTCTACAATAAATCAAAAAATCAGCCAGGTGTGGCAGTGCACGCCTGTAGTTCTGGCTACTTGGAAGGCTGAGGCGGAAGGATTGCCGGAGCCCAGCAGGTTGAGGCTGCGGTGGCCAGGAGCAGCCACTGCATTCCAGTCTGGGCAACAGAGTGAGACTCCAATTCAAAAAAAAAAAAAACTGTGAAAGAGATAACAAGATATGTGGATGACAGGGTTCTAACATATGTTTAACTGCATTTCCATAGAGAGAATATGGAGATAATAGAAGAGAGACAGTATATTGAGAGATACTGTGCATTAGTTAGTCTTGTTTATGCTGTAGTAAAACAACCTCCATTTCCATGGCTTAGGACAAAAAAGATTGTCAAGAACCAAGGAGATGCTCCCAGTCATCTGTTCTCCATACAGTTAGTCAATAATTGAAACTGCTTTGATCCTGACACTTTCTCTGCCATCTTGACCCAAAGTTTCCATGTTTGCTTTGCAAGGAAAAGAAAGAAATGAAAGCCGGGCTCGGTGGCTCAGCCTGTAATCCCAGCGCCTTGGGAGGCTGAGGCCAGTGGATTGCCTGAGCCCACGGGTTTGAGACCCGACTGGGCAACTTGGCGAGACCTGATCTCTACATAAAATCAAAAATTAGCTGGGCATGGTAGTGTGTGCCTGTAGTTCCAGCTACTTGGGAGGATCGCTGCAGCCCAGCAGGTCGAAGCTGCGGTGGCTGGGAGCATGCCACTGCCCTCCAATCTGGGTGACAGAGTGAGACTCCAACTCAAAGAAAGAAAGAAAGAAAGAAAGAAATGGAGCAGCGCACAAGGACTTTTCATTGTCTCAATCTTCAATGACACACCTCTTCCATTTACTTGTCATTGGCCAAAACACTTTCAAAGCCTCAACAAAAGTATGACAATTAGACTGAAAGTAGATTTCTTAGTAGCAACAGTCCAATCCAACAAGGAATGAAAAAATAAAGATTGAGCGAAAATAACCTTCAACTTAAAATTGTTCCCGGGAAAAAGATTGATGAAGATGGAAGATACACTTGGGATATTTTTAGGATATATAAAGTCATAAATAAATGTATACCACTGGGCCTGCCAAAGAATCTATTTCAATAAGAGAACAAATTATCTCAAAAGCAAGCCTCATGATTATGGAACAATGATTAAAAAAAAATTGGTAGCCGGGCTCAGTGGCTCAGCCTGTAATCCCACGCTTTGGGAGGCTGAGGTGAGTGGATTGCCTGAGCCTGCGGGTTCGAGACCCGCCTGGGAAACTTGGCGAGACCTCATCTCTACAATAAGTTTAAAAATTAGCTGGATGTGGTAACACACGCCTGTAGTTCCAGCTGGTCTGCTCAAGGCTGCAGTGGCCGGGAGCGTGCCACTGCACTCCAGTCTGGGTGACAGAGTGAGACTCCAACTCAAAAAAAAAAATTGGTAAATAATAGTGAACTCTCAAATAAATACCTTAAATAAAATAATAGCTATTTAAAAAGGAACAGAGATAAATTATTGGACAAAAAAATTGCCTGTAAAATGTGAGAGGATTCATGTAAATAAAGTGTTATACATTTTTTTAATATTGAGAGTGCAGATTGCAATTAACTTTATTTTATTTTTTTATATTATGCTTCCATTGGAAAAAAATTTTAATGTCTTTTTAAATGGCCTTTTAAAAATTGTTTATTTATTTATCATAGAGTTGTGTGATACAAGTGAGGATACATAAGTAGGTTGCATGCAGGTGAGGTTTGGGTTTGCAGCTGGTCCTCACTCACCCTGGTAGTAGACCAGGTATCCTTTGTGTTGTCACGTCGTCCTTACTGATTTTCATCCCTCCCTCCCTTAGCAGTGTCCAGTGACTGCTGATCCCACCCTTGTGCTAATGTGACTAATGTTCAGGACCCATTTATGAGTGAGATCATGCAATATCCAGTTTTTGTTTCTGTGGCAGTTCACTTAGTAGGAAGGTCTCCAGCTGCATCCAAATTTTGGCTGCCTCATACTCCATCATGTACATAAAGAAATCCTAGGGGAAAAAAGTGGGCAAAGAACATGAATAGACACTTCTCAAAAGATGACATACAAGCCAAAAGATGACATACAGGAAAGCCAACAGACCCATGAAGAAATGCTCAGCCTCACTAATTGCCGAGGACCAGCTCCAGCTGGGTTCAGGGTACCCCAAAGGTGGAGACGGCGTCGGCAATTGGGGGAAGAAGAGAGAAAGAAAGAAAGAGACTGGACTCTGGTCTAGTGCAGAAGCGATGTGTGTCATTGGGAATTACAACGGGTCTTTTATACACAAGGTCAGATGTGGGAGGGGCATCCCCCACCCACCAGAAACCTTAATCCATGAAAACTTAATCAATGATTGCCTTTAAACCCTTTTCATATGATAATCTTCAAATCCCATAACAAAGGATAACCTAATCCGTGACTGACATATTCTATAAACCTTTTTCATCCTAAGCTGATTGATTTATGCCAAGTTAAACAATTCTGTAGAAGCTTAAGTATTTACTTTACAAATGAAAATGGCCCATTCCAGAATGTTTGGAATGTGGCCCAGTCCAAAGTTCACAGTGGGCTACCTGCAAGTAACCCAGTTGCATTCTTTCAACAAAATGGCTGTCTTCTAAAACTATATCTACAATTTACACCTTCAATAAATCCTAAGATCATGACCCAGAAGCCTGTGACCAATACTCAGGCTCTTAGATGTGACATGAGTTTGAATTATAAGTTGTGTGAAAGTCAAAACTGCAGTTTGAAGAAGAATGGGAGCAATGAGCTTCTAAAGTTAGCTTGTGTTCATCCCGATCTCAGAGTTTTTATGTTTTGAGCTCACAGGAGCTCACAGGTTAGTGCTGAGTAGAAAGGGGGAGGAAATGGGGTCAAATAACTCCCGAACGCATCCTAGTGGTCTCGGGGTCAACGGTCCTTCCTGATCCCTAACGCTCAGTGGGCCTCCATGGCTGGCTCCCAACAACTAATCATCAAGGAGATGCAAATAAAAACTACAGTGAGAGACCACCTAACTGCGGTAAGGATGACAATCATCAACAAGTCAAAAAACAGGTGCTGAACCAGCTTTGGAGAAAAAGGAATGCTTCTACACTGTTGGTGGGAATGTTCATAGTAGTTAAACTCCTATGAAAAGTAGTGTGGTGATATCTCAAAAGAAGATATCTCAAAATTGATTTTTCCATGCAATCCAGTCACCCCTTTCCTGGGAATATACTCACCCAAAGGAACATAAATTGCTCTACCAAAAAAACACCTTTAAACACATGTTTATAGCTGCACTGTTCACAGTTGCAAAAAAACATGAAACCAATGCTACTGACCATCAAAAGTGGACTGCACAATATTAACTTTAAACATGAAGTTGGAATATATGGTAAACCTCTGGAATAAACACTGAAAGAATAGAAAGAGGGGACACAAGTAGAAAAAAATGGATTAAGAGAATTAAACCAATCAAAGAACTCAAGACAGCAGTACAGTAGGAAACACAAGGAAAAATAGAAGGCATTGATTGAATAACACTTCACACCCTCAAAATTCCTCTTACATGCTACTTTCAAGAACATGTCAAAACGTATGGATAGTAAAGAGATAGGAAAAGCATACTAGCCTTAAATACTAACTAAAAGAACCTTGGAGGAGCAATACTAAGTTCAGACAAAACGGACTTTAATAAATGACAGTTTTAGGTTATTGGAAAAGTTATTGCCTAATGCTAAAGAGTCTAACTGAAACAGAAAAATGAAACGAGTATAATTATGTATGCATCTAAAATAATAACATAAACAGTTATAAATACTAAGTCTAGCCGGGCTCGGTGACTCAGCCTGTAATCTCGTGCTTTGGGAGGCTGAGGTGAATGGATTGCCTGAGCCCTTGGGTTCAAAACCCGCCTGGGCAACTTAGCGAGACCTCATCTCTACAATAAATCAAAAATTAGCTGGACGTGGGAGTGCACACCTGTAGTTCCAGCTACTTGGAAGGTTGAGGTGGAAGGATTGCCGGAGCCTGGCAGGTCGAGTCTGCGGTGGCCGGGAGCGGCTACTGTACTCCAGCCTCGACGACAGAGTGAGACTCCAATTCAAAAAAAAAAAAAAATACGAAGTCAAAAGCTTGTTCTTTGAAAACACTTATAAGAGGTTAAACTTCTGGTAAGATAAAAAATAAAAGGAAAAAGTAACAGATACTCAATGTGATTAATAAAAAGTGGGCATAAACCCAGATAGAGTCTAAGAAGGTAAGAAAATAATGCAAACAATTTTGTGCTAACAAAGTTTATTTTTTTAAATCTTAGAAAAAATATAATTTACTAACATTTATTCAAGAAGTAGGGTTAATCACCAGTAAGGAATTGAATAAGCAGTTTAAAATCTTTCCATAAAGAAACCAATCGGCCCACATGGTTTAATAAATAAGTCTAGTAAACTTTCATGAAACAGATAAATATAATTCTTCACAAAACCTTTCAGAGGAAGTATTTACAGTCCCCTATTCATTTTAATATACTAATGCAGCATTTAAAACAAAACACATAAAGTGTGATAAATGTAAATCACAGGCTAATTTTACTCATTAATATAGACCAACATTTTAAATAGAGTACTAGCAAATCTAGCCATATAAGTATAATAATTCATGTGTAAGTTGGCCTTAGTTCAGAAATAACTTGAGTTCAACCTTAAAATTGTTTAAATAAAAAATGATGTACAGTAATTATCTCCAGAGATGCAGCAAAATATTCCTATAAAGTTCAATTCTGTTTATGATTAAAAACCCTATAGCAAGTATTTATTCTTAATATATAAAATGTCTGAGGCATTCTCACTATCACTGCCTGTATTCCACATTGTACTGGAAGTCCTAGAAGTTCTATACTAGCTAGTGAGGTAAGACAATAAAGAAGAAGTAAGTGATATAAATAAGAATTGGAAAGAAAGGAACACATCTCTCACTAATCATAGACATTATTGTCCACATAAAAACTCTAAAATCTTTATAGACAAATTATTATAAGTTGTAAGAAAGATTGGCAAGGTAGTTGCCTCTAAGATTGTAACACTTAATTTTGATAAATCGTGATAGAAAAAGTTGATTTTATAAGCATATTACTTATAGTTGCAATAAAACATAAGATGATTAAGAAAAAATCTAAGAAAGATGTGCAAGACTTTTATTTATGCAATTTTTAATCTTTGTTGAATGACTTTAAGGAAGAGATAAATAGTCATTATAACAACAAATAGAGAAATCAATCTTCGTACACTTTTGATCACTTTGGTAAACTATATTTTTCCAGATAATTTTCCATTTCATATAGATCTTAATTTTTATTTGCATCAATTTACAAAAAACATAAAAGCTTATCTTGATTTTGGTTATTTTTTATAATTTTCATTTCATATATTATATTTTTATAATAAAAGCAATCTTAAGAAAGAAAGAAATCATCCTTTTTTAAGCATTATTTTTTTAATTACCATTCAATGCGTCTTATACTGGTAGGATATTGCCTCTAGGGAGTCCATAAAGGAACTCCAAGTATGTCATGAAAGCCAGAACCTTGCTTCCTTTGTAATCTCAAATCTTTTACACATATCCTACTCTCTGGTCATATTCAGATCATGGAAAATAGTTTTTGCAAAAGTAGTGATATGCTTGATAACATTTTTATAAGTACTTTTTTTAATACAGAGAAATACTGAAAAATTTATCTTTCACCGAACCAACACTCTGCAGACTTTGCTCATTAGCCTATAGACTTCCCACATTGGCAATTGAAAAGGAATAGGAAACCAATTTAAATAAATTCAGAGAAGCAACTCTTTCCTGATAAAAATAGCATTTTCTTAAAGGGAAGAAAACCTCACATTTAGGACCAAATTCTCATAGAAGAGCATGGAAGAAACCCTTTCTACTATGGCCACAATAAACAGATTTGATTTCCTCTACCAAAGGGAAAGGATGTCTCAAAATTAGACTGATCAAATCCAACAGAATATAGAATGGCATATTTTCCAAAAGAAAACCCTCCTTCCAAAAATGCTATGAAAGTAGCACTTCCACAACGTAAGCACAGCTTTCACACTGAAGAAAAACTTTAGTGTTGTCTTTCTTCTAGACACTTCAACATAGAAATCAGAAAAGAAAATCTTCTTATTTAAAACAGGCATCTCTTATTATGTAAATTTTGCACACGCTCCATTTTAAAGCACTGCTGCTAGACAGAGGTGAACATGAACTTTAAAAATTTTTTTAAATAACAGCATTGTCCCAAATTTCATGTGCATACACAAAAATATCCAGCATGAGTGCTTCTGCCTGACTAGCATACATTAGAAAGTATGCCACTGTTGTACAGGGCTTTAGTGCGTAATAACAGCATCACCAAAGCAAATGCAAGTTCTTGCTCTGATTTCTAAAGAGCAGTGAATGGGCCTAGTGGTACTTAACACAGGCTTAGAGAGTAATCAAAAATATGTATGCAGAAATTGTAATAATAGTAGTAATAGTAGATTATCGTCTATCTGTCGTCTATTACTTAACTATCATCCACCTATCTGTCACCATGACATCTATCTAATCTATATGCCTATCTACTTATCTATCTATCATTGTCAACCCAGCATCTCTTCTTGACGATACAAAATCACCACATGGACATGTCAGGCACCTTGGACAATCAGAGAACTTTACTCTTCTAGCACAGTGATTTAATGGTGGTGGGCATATGACCCAAGCCAGGCCAATGAGCGTCTTTTTAGTAGAATTCATCTGAACGCAGAAGAAAAAAAAGCATCCTGATCTTTCTGAGATCATAGTGCTAACTGCTAAATAACTGCTAAACCAGAGCCATTTTTGCTGCCCACGAAGAAAGCCTGCTTAGGCATGAGGCCAACAAAGGGATTAGAAATGACCTAAAGAAATAGGTCTCATGAGATTATTTTAATTCTAACAGTCAGCTGTGTAAGGAACTCATGGCACACCTTAGGTTGTCATATAGAGTGAGTTTAAAATACCCCCGTTTTTATTCCCTTTAAGGTAGTTTGAAAGGGGGTTATCTCTAAGATAAGGGCACCGTATCACTTTCACTTAATAAACCATGTCCTTTAATATTTTTCTGACGATTTCATATTCTTTTCTATTGTAGATGAAAGATGCCAAATCTATACAATATTTCAAATGGTTTATTTTGCGCCAAATGTGAGTGACCTTGTTAGACCCATGACGCCCATCTCCAGGAGTTCCTGAGAATGTGTGCCCATTGTTGTTGAATTGTAGCTTGGTTATATACATTTTAGGAGGAGAGAGGTTACAGCAAACCATAAGTTAATACATGTGGGATTTACATTAGTTCAGTCCAAGAAGGGAGGTATCTCTAAGCAAGGATTTGGAGGTTATATAGGTAAATTCAAAGGTTTTCTGACTAGCAATTAGTTAGCAAGTGTTATCTAAGGAATTTTGAAAGCAAGAAAGGAAATGGGTGACTTGAGGAAGGATAAGGGAGTCAAGTTTCTTGATATGTAGAAGAAGCTTCATAGGTAACAGACTCAGAGAGAATAGGTGAGTATCTTAAAATATGTCTGGAGTCCAGAAGTACCCCAAAGACAGCCTTTTTTTCTTGAGTTGGAGTCTCACTCTGTCACCCAGACTGGAATGCAGTGGCCGCTCCCGGCCACCACAGCCTTGACCTGCTGGGCTTCAGTGATCCTTCCGCCTCAGGTTTCCAAGTAGCTGGAACTACAGGCGCGCGCTACCATGCCTGGCAAGTTTTTGATTGATTATAGAGATGAGGTCTTGCCAAGTTGCCCAGCTGGGTCTCGAACACGCGGGCTAGGCAATCCACTCACCTCAGCCTCCCAAAGCACGGATTACAGGCTGAGCCACCAAGCCCGGCTCCAAAGGACAGCTTTAAAGGGTCATAAAATATTTTGATTTTTCTTCTGTATCTGTGATGTGATGCTATGCCACTTTGGTTGGAAAGTAAACATTGTATAGAGTTAATTAAAAAACCATCTCCCCGGACTCCTTAGGAATTTAGCAAGGTAAAGAGTTTAGTCTTCACTATCTCTTTCTGCGTTGCTAGTCCCAAGTCTCCCTTTTGGCAAAGATAAATAATGTAGAGTATCCATGAACTAATAATTTTTGGTGCCTTTTGCCACAAGGTAATGCAAGTGTTGTGATTCAGTCTGTATGCTGGAGAACACAAAAAAAGTACCATAAAAAAAGCTAAATAGGATTAATCACTGGAGAAACTTAGAAATCAAACTGTCAGTTTTGGTTGCTTATGAAAATGAGTTATTTAGAGATTGTTTCTAAAGTGCTTCCAAAGTGCTTGAGCAAGTTGAAAGTAATTTCAGTAAAAGTGGCTTTGAGAACTGGCTTGAGAACAATGAAGATAAGATGAAAATACATGTCAGGCAGAAGGGCGTGTGGAATTCAGGCAAGATATGGAAATTGTTCTGGGAAAATTCTGCCTTTAATCTCACTGGGTTTCAATTCACAGAAGTTGATAGAAGCTTCACTTCTTACAGAGTAGCTGAATGGATTTCTTTTGTACAAGTGAAGGAAAACAAAGACACCAGAAGCTTCCAATTCAAGACATGTAGAGGGGATACTATTTGATAAGCAAGATGAAGCAATTTCATATATGGTTGTTAAGTTTCATAACTTTTAGCTTCCAGAGTTTTTGTAAGACTCAAGACTGTACTAATAAATAAAATGTGTTCTTTTAATTGCCCATATACATTTTTTTCCTAGGACTTTGCTGTTTGGGGTTAGAGACAACTCAATGAATCAAGAAATAAAGCATATATTAAACAACCTAGTCAGGTATGCCCTACCACCTAGCTGCTTACTGACATTTCCATTACCAAAAATATGTAAGAGTTTCTGAGTTTTTCAAAGATTAGATGGTATATTAATAGCAATGTTATTGAAGGGAAATTGGAAACTTGAAAAGAGTGAATGTGAAATATGTTTATTTGATCTATGAGTACATTTTAAAACAATAAATATTCCTGTGGTAGTTAGCAGCTTTATGCAGATTGCACCAGAAAGAAGGAAAGCAATCACTCAGAGCAGCTGAGGAGAAAGCAAATCATAAGTCAGAAGATAGAACTTTAAAATTGGAAATGTAAATTTCTCACAAAACAGTAAAGGTAGAAATCTTTCTGGTAGCCCTGAGTTTGGCCACATAGACCCCCCATCTTAAAAAATCACATTAAATATCAACAGCAAATCAGATAAACTGGAACTTTGCTGATTGACATCAAGAATAAGGAGTATATCATTCAAAATTCTGGATACTGGAGAAATGGTATTTTTTTCCATCTTACTATTTCCACCAACACTTAAATTCTCATGTAGAGTTGAGATTTTTAAAAATTTAGCTTGACTTCCAGCAAGATGGTGATGGGGCAACCTGGTCTGTGAAACCCTCTGCAAAGGACAACTGCAGTGGGTCTCTGGCTCTCGCCCTGGGGGCTGCGGACCCCAACATTGCAGCCTGCTCTTCATACGGAGCTCAGCCATTGCCACCGCTGGGGCATCGCAGCAGACTGGAAGCCATTGCAGTGCAGACACCGCCGCCGCCAGCACATCGCACCACCCAGGCCAGAGGCGATCCACAACTTCAGTCCTTGAAGCCCCTTCAGGGAAGATCTGCTGGGATCGCTGCCACCTCTCCTGTGACCGAGACGTCCTGCCTGCCGTGAGTCCCCTGCCTGTGCCCTGAGGCAGGCACCATCCCCAGTCTCTACTGGTTCCTGTCCAGCCCCACCCCCCTCTGGTGTGAGCATCTGAGATACCACCACCTGCTGGCAATTCAAGGTAACAACACCAACACAGGAGAAACAAGCTTGAAAAGGACATAGGCCAGAGTGGTGAACAGAGGGAGGGTGATCTGAACTGTCCTTCACAGCAGACCAGGGGCAACTGACCCCAACTGCAAACTAATTTACCAGCTTGAAAAGAAAGCTAGAAATCAGAACTGAAAGAACATTGGACTTAAACGAAAAGTCTCAGAGTGTGTTTGACTGGTTCTGTTAGTTTAATGACTTAACTCTATTCCTACTGTATTGTTCCTTTTTTCTCTCTCTTCCTTTTCTTCTCTTTTCTTCTCTCTGTAAACCATATCTTTGTATAGAGGAACAGCACACCAATAAGATGGTTGGTTAGTTTGTATGTTAGCATCACTATATGTTTTATTTTTTTTTTGTATGGGAGTTGGTTCGTCTGTAGCTGTGGTCTATTGTTTTTATCTGTTTCAGTATAAGTCTCTCTCTCCATTTGTGGGCACACGTTTTTTTGCCCCCTTACTCCTCTATCTCTCCACCCCCCTCTTCAACCCACTGTCTACTCCATTCTCTTCCCTCTGCTAACCACATTTTATTTCAGGGAGTAAACCTACAGCTCCACTGCACGGACAGATTCCAAGGCAGTGGGAAGTGGGTTCCAGATTATCCACACACCTGACAGCGAATACCAGAACCTGCAGATAGATTTTGAATCACAGCTCCCCCCTTGAGTAAATCTCAAAACTGCAAAAAGGACCACCCCCAACCTACAGTGCAACTGCAGAATTGAACAAAGAAAGAGGGCATACATAAAGAATAGGAGATTGAACAAACAGAAGTAAAACCAATCCCTTTACCCCTGAATAACAGAGTTAAAGAAGACAGTGATGTGGAGGGAAGGAATAAGTAGGGAGGGGGAGAAACCACACAAATGAAGAAAAACAAAAGAAGAATATAGGTCTCACACAGACCCCTGGGAGATCAGACACTGAGAAAACAGATTATGGAACACAAATAATGAAGAGCCCCCAGAATGACTGGTCACATGCAACAAACCTAGACATTAAGACATTAATGGAGAGAATTAAAAAAATTGAGGAGAGACAAGAGGAAAATAGGAAGTAGCTGATGTCAGAAATAACAACAGTAAAGAATACTGTGATGGAAATGAATAACAGACTAATAAGCCTGGAAAGCAGAATCAGCCAAGCAGAAGAAAGAATCTCAGAGCTCGAAGACCAAAACACAGAACTAACCCAAACAGTCAAAAGCATAGAAAAGAAGCTCAAGAAGAGAGAACAAAACCTGCAAGAGATGAATGATCACTTCAAGAGACCAAACCTAAGAGTAATTGGGCTTCCTGAGGCAGAGAGAGAAACAGAAGCCACACTGGAATAAACATTTCATGAAATCATTCAAGAAAACTTCCCTCATCTCATCAAGGATGAAAAAATTCAAACACAAGAGATTCAGGGAACCCCTGCAAGACAACAAATGAGAAGACCAACTCCCAGACACATAATAATTTGCCTAAACAAAGTAGCTATAGAAGAAAAAATCCTAAAGACAGCAAGAGGAAAAGGCCAGACTACCTACCAGGGAAAACCAATTAGAATAGCACCAGATTTATTCACAGAAACCCTTCAGGCTAGGAGAGCCTGGAGCCCTATCTTCAAACTTCTAAAAGAGAAACAATTTCAACCAAGAATAACCTACCCAGCCAAACTAAGCTTCATTAGTGAGGGAGAATTGAAATCTTTTCCAGATATCCAATCCCTAAGAACCTACGCTGCCACCAGACCACCTCTACAAGAAACATTTAAGAAACTACTGAACACAGAAGAAAAAGAAAAAAGAACAACAACATTCTTCTCAAGAGTACAGGCAAAAGATTAAAAACACACATGAACCAACTCCAAAATCCAAAGAAAGACAACAAACAAACAGGAACAACTCTATAAGAACCTTATGACAGGGATCAACTCTTGCATTTCAATTATTAACCTAAATGTGAATGGACTAAATGTACCACTGAAAAGACATAGAATGGCAAAATGGATAAAATATCATCAGGCAACAATCTATTGCCTTCAAGAGACTCACCTCACTAGAAAGGACACCCACAGACTCAAAGTAAGAGGATGGGAAACAAATTTTCAGGCGAACGGAATACAAAAGAAAGGAGGAGTAGCGATCTTAATTTCAGACAAAATACCCTTCAAGCTATTAAAAATCAAAAAAGATACAGAAGGCCACTACATAATAATAAAAGGATCAATCCATCAACAAGAAATATCTATCCTAAACATATATGCACCAACATACGTGCGCCAACTTTCATAAAGCAATTTCTAGGAAAACTAAAGAAAGATATTGACTCTAACACCATTATAACTGGGGACTTTAATACCCCACTCACAACCCTAGACAGATCATCAGGACAAAAATCAGCAAGGAGATCCGGAACTTCAATGTGACTTTGGACCAAATGGACTTAATTGATACCTACAGAACACTCCATCCAAAGACCACAGAATACACATTCTACTCATCACCACATGGAACATATTCTAAGATCGACCACATACTCGACCATAAATCAAGCATAAGCAAATTTAAAAGGACCGAAATTCTACCATGTACCTTCTCGGATCACAGTGGAATAAAAATAAACATTGACACCAACAAAGTCCCCCCAAAACGCACAAAGACATGGACACTAAACTGCATGATGCTAAACAACTCCTGAGTCAATGATGAAATCAAAACAGAGATCAAAAGATACCTGAAACAAATGAAAATGAAGAAACATCCTACCAAAATCGCTGGGATGCCCTGAAAGCTGTAGTAAGAGGGGAATTTATATCCCTACAAACACACATGAAGAAAATGGAAGGAACAGAAATTCACAACATAATAAGCCACCTAAGGAAGCTTGAAAAGCAAGACCACAAAGACACTAATTTCAGAAGAATCCAGATCACCAAAATAAAAGCCCAAATCCGGGACATAGAAGACAAAAAGATAATACAAAAAATCAATGAAACAAAAAGCTGGTTCTTTGAAAGGATAAACAAGATTGATGGTCCCCTAGCTAGACTGACCAAGAAAAAATGAGAAAAAAATCAAATAAGCACAATCAGAAACACAAAAGATGAAGTCACATCTGACCCTGAAGAAATATGAAAGATCATTAGAGACTACTACGTACACTTGTATGGAAACAAACTTGAAAACCTTAAGGAAATGGAGGACTTTCTGATATCACACAACCTACCTAGGTTGGAACAAGAAGAAATTGAGACCCTAAATAGACCAATAACAATCAAGGAAATCGACTACGTAATAAGAAAACTTCCTACCAAAAAAAGCCCTGGTCCAGATGGCTTTCCAGCAGAATTCTACAAGACATTCAGGAGGAGCTGATACCAATCCTACTGAAGGTATTCCAGGTGATTGAAAAAGATGGAACTCTCCCCAAATCATTTTACGAAGCCAAATCACATTGATACCCAAGCCAGGTAATGATCCAACAAAGAAAGAGAACTACAGGCCAATATCTTTGATGAACATAGATGCTAAAATTCTCAACAAGATCCTAGCAAACCGGATTCAGCAATACATCTCAAAAATCATCCACCATGACCAAGTAGGCTTCATTCCTGGGATGCAAGACTGGTTCAACATTTGTAAAACCATAAATGTAGTTAAATACATCAACAGTTGTCAAAACAAAAACCACATGATCATATCATTAGATGCAGAAAAAGCTTTTGATAAAATCCAGCACCCCTTCTTGATAAAAACCCTTGAACATCTAGGCATACGGGGAACATACCTCAAAATAGTAAAAGCCATCTATAAGAAACCCACATCCAGCATACTCCTAAATGGACAAAAATTGGAACCAATTCCCCTGAAAGCTGGAACTAGACAAGGATGCCCACTGTCACCCCTCCTGTTCAACATAGTATTGGAAGTCTTGGCTAGAGCAATCAGAGAAGAGGAGGCAATCAGGGGTATCCAAATAGGAAAAGAGGAAGTCAAATTCTCTCTCTTTGCAGGTGATATGATGGTGTACCTTGAAAACCCAAGAGAATCTGTCAAAAGCCTCCTTACATTGATAAAGGCCTTTGGCAAAGTCTCAGGATACAAAATAAATATACAAAAGACAATTGCATTTCTCTACACCAATAATAAACAAACAGAAACCCAAATAAAAAACACAATTCCATTCACAATAGCCACCAAAAAAATGAAATGCCTTGGCATCTTCCTAACGAGAGACGTGAAAGACCTTTACAATGAAAATTACAAAACACTGCTCAAAGAAATCAAAGATTACACAAACAAGTGGAAAAATATCCCATGTTCATGGATTGGAAGAATCAACATTGTGAAGATGTCCATCTTACCTAAGGCAATCTACAAATTCAATGCAATACCCATCAAATTACCAGTAACATTCTTCTCAGACCTAGAAAAAACAACACAGGAATTCATATGGAAACACAAACGTCCAAGAAATGCCAGAACAATCCTCAGCAAAAAAAGCAAAGCAGGTGGTATCACATTACCAGACTTCAAAGTTTACTATAAAGCTACAATCATCAAAACAGCTTGCTATTGGTATAGGAACAGGCATATAGATCAATGGAATAGAATTGAGATTCCAGAAGCAAAACCTCAATTTCTCAACCAACTCATCTTCGACAAAGCCCTCACCACCTACCACTGGGGAGAGGAGAACCTATTCAGTAAATGGTGCTGGGAAAACTGGCTGACCACATGCAGAAGATTGAGACAGGACCCCTATCTATCCCCATGCACAAAGGTTAACTCCAAATGGATCAGAGACCTAAATGTAAAACCTCAAACCATAAGAACCTTAGAAAAGGAAGGAAATATCCTCATGGAAATCGGAACTGGCATCCAATTCCTGAACAAATCCTGAAAGCCAGAGGTCATAAGAGAGAATATAGACAAGTGGGACCTTATTAAACTGACAAGCTTCTGCAAAGCCAAAGAAACCATCAAGAGAGCAGGGAGACAGCCTACAGACTAGGAAAAAGTATTTGCCATCTCCAGGTCTGACAAAGGCTTAACATCCTGGATCTACAAGGAACGCAAACATGCTGAAAAGAAAAAGGCAAACAACCCCATTATAAAATGGGCAAAAGATATGAACAGACACTTCACAAAAGAAGACATCCAAGCAGCCAACAAACTCATGAAGAAATGCTCAACCTCACTAATCATCAAGGAGATGCAAATCAAAACCACACTGAGATACCACCTAACTCCAGTCAGAATGGCAATTATCAACAACTCAAAAAATAACAGCTGCTAGAGAGGGTGTGGTGAAAAGGGAACACTTCTACACTGTTGGTGGGAGTGTAAACTAGTGCAACCTCTGTGGAAAGCAGTGTGCCGATTCCTAAAAGCTCTAAAAATCGACCTTCCATATGACCCCGCAATCCCCCTACTGGGAATATACCCCAAAGACCTCAAATCACTCTATAAAAAAGATACCTGCACACGTATGTTTATCGCAGTGTTGTTCACAATAGCAAGAACCTGGAAGCAATCATGCTGCCCATCAAAAGAGGACTGGATTAAAAAAATATGGCACATATACACAATGGAATACTATGCAGCCATAAAAAAGAACAAAATCATGAATTTTACAGCAACCTGGATGGAACTAGAGTCTATAAAACTGAGTGACCTCTCACAGAAACAAAGATCCAAGTATCACATGTTCTCACTCATATAATGGACCTTGAACATCCAATGTAATACTATAAGAAAATGACTGACAGTACTGGGAATCTATTGGGGGGTGGGATTAACAGTCGCAAATATCTGTCTGGGGAAGGGGAAACACCTCTTATCAACAGGGTGCCTGAATGAAACGTAATTGTATAGCTAACCCTTAACTGTACCCCACAAAATCATAATAAAAAATCTTGATTAAAAATAAAAATAAATAAAATAAATAAATTACACAGAGTATGTTATCTCACTAGATGAAATAATACCAGAAATCAATAACTGAAAGGGAAGAGAAAGATCTCCAACAATGTGACAATAAAACAATACTTTTCTGCATAATCCATTATAAAAAAAGAATTGTCAAAAGAAATAAAAATGCATAAAATTAAAGACAACATAGTAAAACAAGTAGCAGGCAGTCACAACAGTGCTGAGAGGGAAATTTATAACACTAAATGCTTACAGTCAAAAAGAGTAAAAGACCTCAGAAAGCTAGCAAAATAAACTCAAAGCAAGCAGAGGAAAAGGACATAATAAATATAGGAGATATGATTGATGAAATTGCAAACAGAAAACACAATAAAGAAAATAAACAAAAAATGGATCATTTGAAAAACATCACTAAAATCAGTAAAAGTCCAGTAACACTAATAAAATAAAAAAGAAAATACAAACCAAAAAAAAGAAGAAAAAAACAACAGGGGAGCTCATGAAAAGTAATATAGCATTAAAAAGTTAATAAGGAAATATTGTAAACAACTTTACATTCAAAAATTAGACTATTTAGATGAAATAATTCTTTGAAAAACTATCAAAAATTCAACCAAGATGAAATATATCTGACATTTCAGGTATTTTTCTGTATCAGAATCATCTTATAACTATTAAACATGTTGAATTTGTAATTTAAAATTTCTTGAAAGAGAAAATCTTCAAACCTAGATAGTTTTGTTAGAAAAGAAACACAATTTTTCCCAATGTCTTCTAGAAAGTAAGAGGGGATGGAACACTTTTAAAATGTTGTAATTCATCTCTTCCTAAAGATTATAACAGTTAAGATACATAAATGATTTGCCTGTCTTCTTGCATCCATTCTCTAGCTATGATATGATGTCTGATACAATGACAGTCATATTGGCCAAAATTAAACAATTACAATGTAAATTTTCCTCACAACATGTAGATAGATGTTATTTTGCCTCAAATATTTATCTTCTTGTAAAGTTTATCATTTAAGTTTGGAGTATCCTATTTATCCCAAACTGTTTGAACTAGGACATCCATCAAAAGCAGTCACTATAACCTCAAAAATATTTTTTTCTATTTGACAGACTTGTTAAATTGTTCAATTAATACTGGAGAAGAGAACAGGAACAAGAAAAGGATCACCACCCCTGCCAATTCCATTCAGCATTCTAAAAGGCATCTAAATTAGAAAGGATAAAATTAAATTTTTTCTGTTGCATACAACATAATTGTATGTGTGTGTGTGTGTGTGTGAGAGAGAGAGAGAGAGAGAGAGAGAGAGAGAGAGAGAGAGAGAGAGAGAGTGTGTGTGTGTGTGTGTGTGTGTGTGTGTGTGTGTGTGTGTGTGTATTCCTAAAGAGTCGACCAAAAATTGTCAGAACTAGTAAATGAATTCAGTAAAGTTTCAGGATACAACATGAACATATAAAAACATCAATCCCACTAAGTATATTAGATAGTATCTCCCAAAAAGCATCCTTTTGTATACATACAGACTTAATAATACTTGGTATATACCTTGTTTTATTCATTAACATGTTAAACCAGTGTTCATTAGAGTCCTAAAGGAATTTATTATCTAAAGATACAATTTGGCAAATACTTTTTGTAAAGTGAGAAATTTTCACAAAATTTTTATTTTTATGAGTTTTTCTTACAGGAAAGCTACAGTGTTCTTCTAACAAGTGAGACACAAAGAAGAAATAATGTGGTGAATTAAATAACATTGCTTGTTAAACAGGGATGTAAAACTTGGTGATAAGATTATTTATTGCATTAGGCTACCACAAATCCAAACTGAAGAAGATAATGGGGTCAGAAAATATCAGTTAGCTGTCCTGAAAATGTTTTCTCTCTTGTGAAATGCACCATGCTGTATTTCACTGAAATTTCTATATATTTTATTCTATTATCTTTATGCTCATCTTTTTTATTTTGAAAAAAATAGTGCAATGTATATCTGTAGCTCCTCACCTAGGTTCATTGTTAATATTTTGACATATTTGCTTGTGAACGTTCTCTTATTTTTATTATTATTATTTTTTACCTGAAGAGAAAATTTGGCCAGTGGGAGCCCATTCCCGCACTAGAATTTGTGTATACACACACACACACGTAGACATTTCTTTTTAACCACTTAAAGATAAGAACCTGACAGAATGCCTTTTCATTCCTAAATATGCCAGCAAACTCATCCTAAGAATAAGATATTCTTCAACAGAACAGAAATGCTTTTTATCACATCCGAGAAAACAACTCAATAATATTATCTAACACAAAGTTCATATTTAAACTCTCTCAGTTGTCCACAAAATCTTTGTTGTGGCTTTTTGTTGTTTAATTTTAATGATAATGAAAAATTTGTAAATCAACTGCCTTGATGAACATTTCACATTATGAGTTGATCCAATTGCTTTCTGTCGATTAGCTCCAGGTTAAAAGTTGTTGGCAAAAATACATCTTATGGAATGTTGTGTCCTCTTACTGCTGATGCAACAAGTGCAGAAAGAGACACAAAATGCCAGGTTGTCTTGTTATTAGTAATGCTAAGTTTTATCATTTGGTTAGAGTTTATGCTCTACTAGTAGAACAGCCTTCCCCTACTACTAGGTAAGTGTTCTAGAAATCCATTGGCATTAGTGTATCAGCTTAGTCCATTTCACGATGGATAATTTACGAGTCCACCTGCCCACTGCCCACACCCACTGCGTGTTCAGCAGTTTTTGACCAACAACAACATGACCCCTATGCCCCACCCTCCCTATTCATCTGATCTCACCTGGAGAACCTTTTTTGTTTGTTTGTTTTTCCCAGATCAAAAAAGTCCTGAAAGGGCAATGTTTTGCCAATATGGAAGAGGCAGAAGCATGGAAAAGCGTCCAATCTGATGAGGTCAAAAACTGTTGTGAGTAGTTGAAAAGCGTCTCAATAGACGTATTGCATCAAACGGAGAGCACTTTGAAGGAGACTGGAGTTTAAGCATATAACCACAAATACACAATTTTTTAATAAATAAATTCTGCTTTTTGAGGGTAGTTCCCTTCATATTTCTTCATTGTGAAGATACGTTTTGTGTGCATGTGTATAAGTAAAAAAGTCATTCGGTAACATTTTCAGATGTTTTAGTAACCTACTCCTTAAGAAATTTCCACCCAATGATGCATATATATATGTATGTCAACATGGATTTATGAATTCTTTTTAATTCAAGAATAATAATTATTATAATTATCATTCCATTTTTCTTACATAATTTTTATTATCCCATACCTGGCCTGTGAAAGTCCCTTCAGACAGGCTTCCATGTTGTTTTTTACATGACTACATTATTGTTTGAATATTTTCTTGCTTTCTGGCATAACAATATATCCTAGGTTCATCTTGTAATTTCCCTGGCCAAGATGTGTCATTTTTCCAGGAGGCCTTTATTTCTTAGAAGGAAGTGATTTATAGAAACAAAGATCTGGGTTCTAAAAGTGCTTGTTACTGAGTTGTCAAGGTTTCTCACGAACAGAGCTAGAAAATACCTAGCGTTTTTATTATGAATTTACCATGGTTAGCATCGAATGAGGACAAGGAGAAACCGACTGAAAAAGGAAAATGAGGGAGTTTGTTTTGTTTTGTTTTTTAGAAGCATTCTGCATCTTGATTGTGGCAGTGATTATATAGCTTTATGAATTTTTCACAGGTCATAGATCTGTACACCAAAAAGAGTACATTTTAATGTACATAAACTGTGTTAAAAGTATGAATTTATACTCATACATCAAATCCAGATCCAAGCACAGATTTTTTTCCTCGCTCTTCTTTATTCTGTTTTGTTTTTTGGAGTTAGAGTCTCACTTTGTGGCCCAGGCTAGAGTGCAGTGTCACGCTCATGGCCACTGCAGGCTTGGCCTGCTGTGCTCAGGCGATCCTTCCGCCTCAACCTTCCAAGTAGCTGGAACTACAGGCACAAGCCACCATGCCTGGCTAATTTTTTGATTTATTGTAGAGATGGGGTCTCACGAAGTTGCCCAGGCTGATCTCGAACGCCTGAGCTCAGGCAATCCTCTCAACTCAGCCTCCCAAAGTGCTGGGATTACAGGCTTTAGCAACTGTGCCCAGCCTTTTATTCTGTAATTGTATCTCCCTTCTTCTACAGGAGAAAACCCAGGTTCTCAGTAACACCAGTATATATACTCATGTACTCTACCTTACAAGAAACATAAAATAGCTTCAGAGAGTTTCAAATTTCAACATCAACATCACTACCAGCAATGACAAATCTGGTAAGTAAAATTCAATATTTCCTTGCATTTCTTTTAAATCTTAGAATAAATTCAATCAAGGGTGAAGTTCATGTACTATTTTTAAAATTACTTGAATTGTTTTCTCTATATGGATAATAAAACCACATAACAAAACTATAACTGAGTTCAAGTATATTGAACTCAGTTAACTGGGAAAGAAAAAAAAAACCAAATATACAGTAAGGTTCATGCGTATTCAATTTTATGGTTGGCTTCTTTAATTATGATTTTTTAAAACATGTATAACATTTCTCTGGTTCAATAGTCAAAACTAAATAAAATAGAAATGTTACTCCTATCCAAACTCTTACATTCCATTTCCATTTCATTTGCAAAAAAAAGCATATATTTTTATTTCTCTGTTCTTACACAAATGTTAGAACACCTAAAATTCTCTTTTGAACCATGCTTTATTCATTACTACTATACCTTGGGGATCATTCTATAATTCACACAAATATTCTTCTTCACTGCTACAGAATACCTTATTGTGAGAATATGCCTTATTGTGTGAATATGCCACAAATGTTCAACCAGTCTCCAATTACTGGACATTAGTTTATTTCTCATATTTTACTAAAATGTATACTGTCACAGTGAATAATCTTGTGATACTTTTGTATTTGTGGAGGTTTATTATTATTTTTTTTGAGTTGGAATCTCACTCTGTCGCCCAGGCTGGCGTGAAGTGGCACGCTCACGGCCACCGCAGCCTCGACCTGCTAGGCTCAGGTGATCTTCAGCCTCAGCCTTCCAAGTAGCTGGAACTATAAGCATGCGCCATCACGCCCAACTCATTTTTTGATTTATTGTAGAGATGAGATCTCACCAAGTTGCCCTGGCTGGTCTCGAACCCGTGGGCTCAGGCAATCCTCTCACCTTGACCTCCCAAAGTGCTGGGATTATAGGCATGAGCCACCATGCCCACTGAAGTTTACTTTTAAAATACATCCCTGGATGTGAAAATGTTGAGTCAAATGGTGAATGCATATATAGCTTTGTTATATATTACCAAATACCTCTCCAGAGGTATTTCCACTAATGGAGATGCTGAGAGCTGTTTTCTCACAGTCCCACAGGGTGACCAATAAAGTGTATGATCAATTTTAGGTAATCCTATATGTGAGAAATTATAGTTCACTGCAGTTTTAAGTTCCGTTTCCTTAATGAGTAAAGTTTAGTATATCTCCATAGGTCTAATACCTATTTTAATATATTTTTCCTCCCATACTTTTAATATGTTTTTCAATGGATATTGTGGACTTGCCCCCCCCCCGATTTTAAGATATCTTTGAGGATTAAATAGTCTAATAGGTAATAAAAATTTAAAACATTCTCCCATTTTTATTGTTTTGACTTTATGTTTTATGAACAATATCTTATTTCTACATCATAGAATTTATTAATGTCTTCTTTTATTTTTTCTAAATTTTCAATGAAATCAGAAAGACTTTTTCTGTAGCCACACCTAGTTTGAAAGGCGTTCTTCATTTTTTAGTAATTATGGTTTTATTTGTTGTTTTTAAATCTCTGCTCTATTTGCCATTTATTCCTTTGTATGAATTCTACTTTGGAAACTGTTTTGTCATTTTTAAATTGCTATCCACTTGTTCTACTTACTGAAAAGTGATTCGGGCACAACCTTCATAATGCAGTAAATGTTCAAATACATTTGGGTCAATCTGGAGGACTTCTATTCTGTTCCAGTGATCTCTCTGTTCAGGTATCAGTTCAACAGTGTTTTGCCTAAAGAGGCTTTATAGTATTTTTTTTTTTTGAGGTGGAGTCTCACTCCATCGCCCAGGCTGGAGTGCAGTGGCACACTCATGGCTGCTGGGTTCCAGCGATCCTTCTGCCTCAGCCTTCCAAGTAGTACAGGCGTGTGCCATCACACCCGGCTAATTTTTTATTTATTGCAGAGATAAGGTCTTACCAAGTTGCCTGGTCTGGTCTCGAACCTGCGGGCTCAGGCTCACCTCGGCCTCCTAAAGTGCTGGGATTATAGGCTGAGCTAGTATGGTAGGGTTGTTCATGTCTCATTGGAATTTTTAAACTTCATAGTTTTCCATGCTATTCTTGCATTTTTTGTTTGTTTGTTTTTGTTTTTTGAGTTGGAGTCTTACTCTGTCGCCCAGCCTGGAGTGCAGTGGCAAGCACAATCATGTTATTTTTACATATAGACATTACAAGCAACCCATCTAGTTCCAGAAAACAAGAACAAGCTTGTTAATATTTTTATAGGGACTGTTTTTAATGTACATATCACCTTGGGGAGAATTTATATCTTCATGACACTAACACATTCATCTAAGAACAAGAAGTATCTTTCTTTCGTTCAGCTCTCATTTTGTGTCTTTCAGGAGTGCTTTAAAGTTTTCCTTCTGTTTTCACATATTTAAAGTGTGTTTCTTAGTATATTATTTTTGTTGCAATTTTATATGGAGCTTTCCACTTCCATGGGATTTTTTAACTAGTTATTATTTGTATATACAGAGGTTATTGATTTTTGTAGCTATTTTATATCCCACTTTTCAAATGAATTTTTATTAGTGTTGTCATCATTGATTCTCATGGGTATTTTAAAGTGTACTATTTTATCATCCGCAAACAGACATGGTTGTACTTTTCCTTACCTATCATTATGTTTCCAGTAGTTTTCTCTTGATTTTTTTTTCATTGGCTACTTCCAATGCATGGATGGCTTGAGACCAGGAATTCGAGACTAGCCTGTGGAACACAGTGAGACTCTGTCTCTAAAAATATAATTAATAAATAAATAAACCAGATGTGGTGGCAGGTACCTGTAGTCCCAGTCACTTGGGAGATGGAAGGATCACCTGAGTCCAGGTGGTCAAGGATACAGTGAGCCGTGATCATGCCACTGCACTCTAGCTTGGGCAATAGAGTGAGATTCTGGCTCAAATAAATAAATAAATAAACAAACAAATAAATAAAGGTCATATAAAGGAGAATAAAGGAGAAATACCTAAGACTGGGTAGTTTATAAAGAGAAGAGGTACATTTGGCTCATGATTCTGGAGACTGTATAAGAAACATGGCATCGACATCTGCTTCTGGTGAGGGCTTCAGGAAGCTTCCAATCAAGGCAGAAGGCAGAGCAGAGTAGGCATCACATGGTGGAAGAAAAGGTGCAAAAAAGAGGGGAAGAGGTGCCAGGTTTTTTTTTAACAGCCTGGTCTTGTATGAACTAATAGAACAAGGACTCACTCATTCATTCATTACCAAAGGGACAGCACTAAACCTGTCATGAAAGATCCACGCCCATGACCCAGACACCTCCGCCTAGGCCCCACCACCAACACTTGGAATCAAATTTCAACATGCGATTTGGAGGGGACACATATCTAAACTACATCAGTTAGAAAAAACATTCTAGTCTTGTGAACTGTGATCTATCCTAAGATGATACAAATCTCATGATATATAATGTGATTAAAGTAGACCTTTCTGAAAATTTTCTGATTTCCTCTATTTTTTTTTTTTTTTGAGTTGGAGTCTCCCTCAGTCATTCAGGCTGGAGTGCAATGGCATGCTCACGGCCACCCTAGCATCGACCTGCTGGGCTCAGGCGATCCTTCTGCCTCAGCCTTCCAAGTAGCTGGAACTACAGGCATGCGCTATCACGCCCAGCTAATTTTTTTGATTAATTGTAGAGACGAGGGCTTGCCAAGTTGCCCAGGCTGGTCTCGAACCCACGATCTCAGACAGTCCTCTCTCCTTGGCCTCCCAAAGTGCTGGGAATATAGGCTTGAGCCACCACGCCCGGCCTTCCTCTCTTTTTTTATTGGAGCTGCCGCTGTGTTTGTGTAAGCATGTGTTTAACATGTCTTCCAGTCAAGCCACGAAAGTCTGGGACAACTTCTTTCAGGAATGGGAAAGCAGAGGAAAGAACATATTTGATGAAGTTTGCAACCAAAACTTTTTGTGTGATTCCAGTTCTCATGGTTCTGTGACCTGCTTCCAATTGCTTTTGGCAAACCTTACATATGCGTAATCATGGGAAAGCCTGGGCTGGGGGCCTCAGAGTCATTGGCTCAGGTCTCACATTGTGAGATCATCTTATTGTGGTAAAATTTGAGTTCCTGCATGTGAAAGGTTTTAGCTGTACACTCAGGGGGAATGAAAATATACTCCTGTTAATTAACAGATTTAATTAAGTTTTTGTGCTTATTCTGAGCCCTGTTTCAAAGACTTTACATGTGTCGATTCACTCAGTATTTCTAACAACCCTATGAGACAGGCACTTAATTTTAATAAAAGAAAATGGAAAGCTGGTCTCGGTGGCTCAGCCTATAATCCCGCGCCTTTGGGAGACAGAGGTGAGTGGATTGCCTGAGCCCGCGGGTTCGAGACCCGCTTGGGCAGCAAGACCTCATCTCTAAAATAAATAAAAAAATCAGCCGGGCGTGGTAGCGCGCGCCTGTAATTCCGGCTACTCGGAAGGCTGAGGCGGAATCGCCGGAGCCCGGAAGGTTGAGGCTGCGGTGGCCGGGAGTGGCCACTGCACTCCAGGCTGGGCGACCGAGTGAGACTCCCACTCAAAAAAAAAAAAGAAAAGAAAATGGAGAAATAAGAATCTGGAGTAATTTGCCCAGGACCAAGGCTATTAACTGTTAGAGCTAGAATTTGAACCCAACAGGTGTCCCTTTCTTTGATAAAGTGAGAAATAACTGAGAAAATGTAAATTAGTGGGGAATGGTTAAAGATTTCTCTATTTTCAATAGAGAAACCTGCTGAAGAAAGAGTGAGGTGGCATCAGCCTGGGGAACACCATCTTAGAGACCCCCACCACTTTGCCAGCTATCCCAGGATGGAAAATCACTAAGTAGGTCAAAGTCACAAAACATCCTGCTACATGTAACACCTAGCCTGACCACAAGGCTTCCTCCCAACTTACTTAACCATAAGCATTAGTTATCCCCTAGCAACGCCAGCCACAAAAATTTCCCCTGAAGCCCATAACGACGCTAGCCTGTGAGCGGCATTGGGCTTTCGTCTCATCTGGAGTCCCCTCTGTAGGTTTCCTCCCTGGAATAAACCTTGGAATAAACCGGTGTTTATTCCAAGCCACCCATCCCCCATCTCTCTTTTCCTATCTGCTTGTTTTCTTGACCTAACAGTGGGGAGAAGGGTACATTCCATATGAGCAATGATCTCAGCCTTGACCTTGTACTTAAAGGAACGAAACAAATCATCTTAGGTACAGGCTTAGTGGTCCAGTCATGGTAATTTCCCCTTGTAAAAAAGTCAATAAATCTATAAAGTATGTTTAATAACTTTGAATTAATGCCCGGTGATCACTTCCTGCTGTTCAGTAACCCTGAATGGTTTCAGTTACCTGCTGGGGAACAGTGATTGCATGTTTGGGTTAGGTACTGGCCTCCTGTGTAAGAAGAAAGTTCAACAGCTCCTACAGGCAGTCCCATAAAAACCTTGCAGAAAATTCCATTGGATTGCCCACTCAGGTATTCACTCTTCTTTTGCTGATGTTTAGCAAGTTGGAAAGAGGACAGAAGGCAAGCTTGAGAGAAAATAAAAGAACAAATGGAAACTTGCATAGATTTCTTATGGTAGAAAAAGAATGAAGGCCCTAGGAGAGCTACGGTGAGAAAGATTCTCCCCTCTCTCTCTTTGACCTCCCTAGCTATGCCCAGCTCCATTTAATCACACCAGGCATCTGACTGTGCTCTGTCCTTCCACTCACCCTATGAGATATCCCTTTAACAGCAAAACTTTGCCTTGCTAGTCTTTCTGTGAAGACTACCCTTCTCCCCTTTCCCACCTAATGAAAGCTTATATCGGAAAGCATTTTGGCTCCAAATTAAAATCTTACCTCTTCACGAAAGTTTGCCGACCATGGCCATCAGAAGAGATTTTTCTACTCCTCTGAACCCCACTTATATTTCATTTACACCATTTTGTGCAGCACCGAACAAGTTCTGCCTTTTATGTTGTGTGTATAGGTTGCACGACTGGCTTTGAAGTAGAGTGGTAGGTATCTTTTTTGCCTGTCCAGTACGCTGGAGGTGTCAGTCATGGTGTTCTGACTTCTCCCATTCTTCCCAACCACACACGTGCCACCTCCAGCTTCACAGGGAGGTGAGCATGTGACTCAGCTCCTTGTAATTGTCACTGGGATCAGTTTATTACCTTTGCAAAGGAGAGTTCCTCTTCCTGTTGAGGTTGCTAACCTGAAAATATGTAAGCATGGAACTGTTGGCAGTCATTTTGTCAGTGCTAACGTAAAGCTTATCTGAGAAAAGTGCTCGTCAGAGAGAAGCAGAGCAAGGGAAGAGGGAGAATGAACGCTGTCAACATTATTTGAGCCTCTGGATTAAGTCTTTCCTGGAGTCAGTTACCTTGTATTTCCCTTCCCCTTTATTCATATTTTTCTATTTTTTTGTTTATAGTGTTAACTGTTTTTTGTTTTTGTTTTATTGAGTCATGGTAAACATGCTCTAACAAATTTGTAAATATTTTAAGATCAAGAGTCAGATGTGATTTATCTTTCTTCTCTTCTTCCACTCAGAATTTGCTATAGACAGCTGAAAGAGTGAATGAATTAATGAATGAGTGGTGCCTCAGAACACTGCCTTTAATTCTCTCAATTGCATGCACCAGAAAAATCCAAGCTCTCCAGCTAATTGAGTTTATATTTTGATTCTTCAGCTTAGTATTTATTTTATTAAAAATTTAGCCTGTTTGATGGACTGCTTTCTCTTCTGACATGTTTTCCCGAGTGATGTTTTATCTGTTGAATATGAAAGAACAAGGAGTTCAGCTGGTTCTCTTCAAGGCCCAGGTATAGAAAGGAAATGGTGCATTTCAAACAGGTCGATGGATGTAAGTCAGATGGGATCTCTTGCACGAATGCACACACTACACACACATTTTAAGATACATGATACCATATCTATGTTATGCTTCTCTCACTTAATTTTTCCTGTTTCTTTGTTTATCTAAATTTTTATAGCATTTTTCTTCTTTTTAATTTTTTCTTTGTGATAGTTTTATGAGATATTTCTCATATCGTAAAATTCACCCACTTTAAGTATACAGTTCAAGCTAGGCATGGTCTCATGCATGTAATCCCAGCACTTTGGGAGGCGGAGCCAAGAGGATTGACTGAGCTCATGGGTTTGAGACCAACATGGCAAGACCGCATCTCTACAAAAAAGAAAAGTAAGAAAAAATTAGCTGGGCGTGCTGGCACATACCTGTAGTTCCAGCTACTTGGAAGGCTGAAGCAGAAGGATCACATGAGCAGGTTGAAGCTGGGTGACAGAGTGAGACTCCAAATTAAAAAAAAATAAAATGAAATAAAGTATACCATTCAGTGTTTTTTTTTAAATGTATTTCATTGTTATGCAATTATCTCACTGCTTTTAGAACATCTTCATGATCCTCAAAAGAAGCTCTGTACATATGAACATTTATTTCCCATCTTTCAACACCCCAGTCCCTGGCAACTGCAGACATTTTCTATCTGTATGAATTTGCCTTTGGGAGACGTTTTACGGACATAGACTCTTACAATATATGGTACTTTATGACTGACTTATTTCACTTATTATATTGTGTCAAGGTTCGCTGATATGGTATCATGTATCAATATTTCAAGTTTTTATTGTCTAATAATTTTGCACTGTATGTATATGCCACTTTTTGTTTGTCCATTCAGTAGCTGATGGCAACTTATATTGTTTCTACATTTTATTATTTAAATAAGATTTCTATGAACACTCGTGTACAAGTTTTTTTGTTTGTTTTGTTTTGTTTTTTAAGTGAGAAAGCAGGATTTATTGAGAGGACAGAAAAGCTCTCACAGTGGGAGGGGCCCGAGGGGGTTGCCACAAGTTTTTGCATAAACATTTCTTTTGGGTATTTGCCAAGAGACAGAATTACTTGTTCATATAGTAATTTTATTTTTCTCTTTTTGAGACATTGCCAACTCTTTTCCAAAGTGGCTAACCTTCTTACATTATCACTAGCAGTGTCTGAGCATTTCTAATTTCTCTATCTCCTTACCAACAATTGTAATTGTCTATTTTTGAATATTTATTTTATTCTATTTTTATATTTTATTTTAAAGACATGGGGTACAATTCAGGATTAGACATATAAGTGGACATTATACAAGTAAAGTTTGGGCCTCCCTTTAGTCCCCACTTTGTCTGGTTTGAGATCAGTTACCCTTTTTGATGTTATGTGCCACCCCCCACTCTGGAAGTGTGCTGCTACTGTCAATCTCTTTCTTACAGTATTATGGTAAATATTCAGGGTCCACTTATGAGTGAGAACACGTGGTACTCTCTTCTTTGTTTCCGTGATAGATCACAGAGTACGATAGACTCTAAATCCATCCAAGTTGCTGCAAAGTCCATATGTTTGTCCTTCTTTATGGCTGCATAACATTCCATTGTCTATATGTACCACATTTTTCTTATCCAGTCCAGTTTTGCTGGGCAGCATGTTGGCTCCATGTTTTTGATACTGTGAATAGTGCTGCAATAAACATGCGTGTGCAGGTATCTTTTTGGTAAAATGATTTGAGTTCCTCTGGGTATATTCCTAGTAGGGGGATTGCTGGATCACATGGAAGGTCAATGTCTAGTTCTTTTAGAAATCGCCACACTGCTTTCCATAGAAGTTGAACCAGTTTGTGTTCCTACCAGCAGTGTAGAAGCATTCTCTTTTCTCTACATCCTCGCCAGCATCTGCTGTTGTTTGTCTTATTAATGATAGCCATTCTTACTGGGGTTAGGTGGTATATCAATGTGGTTTTGATTTGCATTTCTCTGATGATTAGTGAGGCTGAGCACTTTTTCATGTGTCTGTTGGCTGACTGTATATCTTCTTTTGAGAAGTGTCTATTCATGTCTTTTGCCCACTTTATAATGGGGCTGTTTTTTTTCCTTTCTGCATGTTTGAGTTCCTTGTAGATCCTAGATGTTAGGCCTTTGTCAGATGTACAGTTGGCAAATATTTTTTCCCATTCTGTGAGCTGCCTCCCTAATCTCTTGATGGTTTCTTTTGCTTTGCAGAAGCTTTTCAGTTTAATGAGGTTCCACTTGTCTATCTTATCTCTTATGGCATGGAAACCTGGGGTTTTGATCAGGAATTGGTTGCCTACTCTAATTTCTGTAAGGGTGCTTCCTGCGTTTCCTAAGATTCTTTTATTTTGAGGTTTTACGTTTAGGTCTTTGATCCATTTAGAGTTGATTTTTGTGTATGGTGATAGGTAGGGGTCCTGTTTCAATCTTCTGCATGTTGTCAGCCAGTTTTCCCAGCACCATTTACTGAATAGGTTCTCCTCTCCCCAGTGGTTGTTGGTGGAGGCTTCGTTGAAGATGAATTGGTTGAGAAATTGAGGTTTGTCTATTATTTTAATTCTTCTGGTGGATGTTAAGTAGTATCTCATTTTTGCTTTCACTAACATTTCCCTAATGACTAATGATGTTGAGCATCTTTTTATTTTTTTATTGTCAATTGTATACTATCTTTGGAGAAATACCTATTCAAATTCTTTGCCTATTTATTCACTGAGTTACTTGTCTTTTTATTGTGATTTTAAAGAGGTTTTTCTTTTGGTATATTCTGGATACAGGCCTTGTGGCAGATGTCAGATTTTCAAATCTTTCCTTCTTTTCTGTGGGTTGTCTTTTTATTTTCTTAATGATGCTTTTTAATGCACAAGTTTTAATTTTTAATGTATTCAAAGTTATGTTTTTTTTCTCTTGTACTTTTGGTATAATTTCTAAAAAAAAAAACCATAGACTAATCCAAAGTCATGAAGATTTACTCCTGTGTTTTTTTCTAGGAATTTCTTAGTTGTAGCTCTTACAATTTGAGTTTTGATCCATTTTGAGTTAATTTTTTCATATGGTGTGATGTAGGGGTCAAAATGTATTATTTTCCGTATGGATATTCAGTTGTCCCAGAGCCATATGTTGAAAGATTATTATATCCCATTGAATTTTCTTTTCCATTCATTGTTAAAAAAAACAACTGGGCACAAATTGGAGTGTTTATTTCCGGACTATCAATCTATTCCATTGATCTATAGAGGTATTCTTATACCAGTACCACATCCTATTGATTACTGTAGGTTTAGAGTAAGTTTTAAAATTGAGAAGTGTGAATACTCCAACTTTGTTCTTCTATTTCAAGATTGTTTTAGCCGCATTTTCATGTGAACTTTAGAATCAACTTATCAATTTCTGTAAAAGAAAAAGCTATCTGGGATTTTGATAGGAATTGAATATGTAGATCAGTTTGGGAAGTACTATAAACTTAAAAGTGTTGTCTTCGATATAAAAGCCAAAATAAAACAATTGTGGGTTTACAGGACAGTCGTGGAATAAGCATCGATCCTACTTTAAAAGGGCTATCTTGAAGATAAATTCTGACTCCAACTTTAGAAGAATTTGAACTTGATGAAAAGTAGAAGAAATTATGACACGTGAAAGCTGTATTTTAAAGTTATTTATTTTTAAAAAAATTTTTAATGTTATACAGACAATAAAACTCTGCACTGTTTGTAGAAAAACAAAGTGTTGTCTTCTGATCCATTAACAGAGGGAGTTTTCTATTTATTCGATCTTTCTCATTTCTTTCAACAACGTTTGTAGTTTTCAGTGTACAAATCTTGCATTTCTGTGGTTGAATTAATTCTGGTTATTGTTTTTCTGCTGTTATAAATGAAATAATTTTTAAATTTCCTTTTCAGACTGTTAATTGCTAGTATATAGAAATACCATTGACTTTTATGTCTTGATCTTGTGTCCTAACATACTACTGAATGTGCTTATTCATTTAAATAGGCTTTTAAGTGAATTCATTTGCTTTTTTGTATACTAGATTATGTCATTTGCAAATAAAGAGAGTATTACTTTTTCTCCCAATCCAGATACCTCTATTTTTCTTGCCTAATCACCCTGGCTAGAAACCTGAGTATAATGTTGAATAGAAGTTGTGAGAGTGAACAGACATCTTTGTCTTGTTCTTGATCAAAGTGGCAAAAAATACTCAGTTTTCTCCCTTAAGTATAATGCTAGCTATGGGGTTTTTTAGAAGCCAATTTTTAGGCTGAGAAAGTTTCCTTGTATTACTGATTTGTTGAGTGTTTTTTTCATGAAGGTATATTAGATTTTATCAAATATTTTCTCAGTATTTATGTAGTTGATCACGTGGTTTTTGTCTTTTGTTCTAGCAATACAGTGTATTACACTGATTGGCTTTCTTTTTTTTTTTTTTTGACTTGCAGTCTCACTCCTTCACCCAGGCTGGAGTGCAGTGGCACGTTCACGGCCACCCCAGCATCAACCTGCTGGGCTCCGGCGATCCTTCTGCCTCAGCCTTCCATGGAGTCGGAACTACAGGTACATGCTACCATGCCCGGCTAATTTTTTGACTTATTGTAGAGACGAGGTCTCGCCAATTTGCCCAGGCTGGTCTCGAACCTGTGGGCTCAGGCAATTCACTCACCTCGGCTTCCCAAAGTGCTAGAATTACAGGCTTGAGCCACCACGTGATTGGTTTTCATAAGCTAGATGAACATTGTTTATTCTAATAAAACTCATTTTATCATGGTGTGTTGTACTTTTTATAAGTTGCTGGATTTGGTTTGTTAGTATTTTGTTGAGGCTTTTTGCATGTATATTCATAAGGATCTTGGTCTGTTATTTTCTTTGTGATGTCTTTCTCTGATTCATGCATCAGTGTGAAAACTGGCCTCAGACTGAACTGGAAAATATTTTCGCTTCTTCTATTTTTGAAAGAGTTTGTAAAAAATTAGTATTAGTTTTTTGTTCAATGTTTGGTTGAATTTGCTAGTGAAGCCATCTGTGCTGTGCTTTTCATGGTCTTAAATTACTAATTCTTTGTGTGTATTTGTTGTAGTCTATTCAGATTTTCTATTTCTCTTTGAGTCATTTTCAGTAGCTTGTGAATTTCTAAAAATTTATCCATTTATTCTAACTTATCTTGTACTGTTATATATTGCATTCCTTTTTTTTTCTTTTTAAGAGACAGAGTCTCATCATATTGCCCAAGCTGGAATGCAATGGCTATTCATGGGCACAATCTGATGAACTGCAGCCTTGAATTCCTGGGCTCAAGCCATTCTCCTGCCTGAGCCTCCCAAGTGGCTGGGATTACAGGCATGCATACCCATGATTGACTGATAATTCTTATTATTTCTGCAAGGTCAGTAGCAATGCTTCCTCTGTTTTTCTTGGTTTTAATAATTTAAATCTTCTTGTAACTGTCTTTTTTTTCCCTAGTCAATTTAGCTAAAAGTCTGTCCATGCTGTTGATATTTTTTAATACTCTATTTTATTTATTTCCATTATAATGATTGTTATTTCCTTCTTACCAGTCGATATGGGCTGTTTGTTCTTCTGACTTCCTAAAATAAAAGTTAGATTATTTATTTGAAATGTTATATATATATGTATACATATATACATATATGTATATTTTTTGAGTTGGAGTCTCACTCCGTCGCCCAGATGGAGTGCAGTGGCCGCTCCTGGCAACCGCGGCCTCGACCTCCTGGGCTCCGGCGATCCTTCTGCCTCAGCCTTCCAAAGAGCTGGAACTACAGGCACAAGCTACCACGCCCGGCTAATTTTTTGATTTATTGTAGAGATGAGGTCTCGCCAAGTTGCCCAGGTGGGTCTCGAACCCACGGACTCAGGCAATCCACTCGCCTCAGCCTCCCAAAGCGCTAGGATTACAGGCTGAGCCACCGAGCCCGGCTTAAAATGTTATATTTTTAATATGAACATTTATAATTATACATTTATAATAAGTTGCATCCAAGTTTTGGTATGTTTTGTTTTAATTTTTCTCAAAATAGCTTGTAATTCTTTAGGGATTTATTCTTCTTTGACCCTTTGGTTATTTAGAAGTGTATTGCATATTTTCACATATTTGTGAATTTTCCAAATTTTCTTCTGTTGTTGATTTCTACTTTAATCTACTGTGGTCAGAGTATAAACTTTGTATGATTTTAATCCTTTAAGCTTTATTATTGTTTATTTTATTTCCTAGCATATGATCTACCCTGGAAATGTCCCATATGCAAGTGTGCAATTAAAACAAATATATATCCTATTGCTGTTGAGTGGAATGTTCTATATGTGTCTATTAGATATAGTTAATTTATTGATTGCTAACATCTTTTATTTTCTTGTTCATTATCATGCTGGTTTTTTGGTTTTTTTTAAATTGAAGTCTCACTGTCACCCAGGCTGGCATGCAGTGGCACACTCAAGGCGACTACAGCCTCGACCTGCTGGGCTTAGGCGACCCTTCCACCTCAGCCTTCCAAGTAGCTGGAACTACAGGCATGCACCTACCGTGCCCAGCTAGCGTTTATGATTTACCTAGAGACGAGGTCTCGCCATGTTGCCCAGGCTGGTCTCAAACCCCTAGGCTCAGGCAATCCTCTCGCCTCAGCCTCCCAAAGTGCTGGGATTAACAGTGTGAGCCACCACACCCGATTATGTAGTTGTCTTTTAAAGTAAGAGAAAAAAATGAATGACAAACAAAAAATACATTTATATTATCTTTCATAATACCTATACAGTTAACTTTACCAGTATTCTTGCATCTTCCTGTGGATTCAAATTCTAATGTTCTTATCATTTCATCCTGAAGGTTTCCTTTAAGTATTTCTTGTAGAGCAGGTCCACTAGCAATGCATTCTCTTAGTTTTTCTTTATCTAGAAATGTCCCAATTTGACTTTACCTTGGAAGAGGAGTTTAACTATATGTGGTGACCCAAAACATGGAATTTTTTTATAAATAATTGTGTATTTATTCTTATATGTTTGAACTTCAGTCACCATCAACGTACTCTCTATATGATGCAAAACATCTATCAAGATGCTTTTTCACTACTCAAAACAGTTTTTGAACTAGTCAATTTTGGTGTCTTTTAAGTACTTCTGCCATTTTTTGTTTCACCTCTTCCACATCAGCAAAACATTTCCTTTTGAGGACTTTTTTAATCTGGGGAAACAAAAAACAAAGTTGCTTAGGGCAAGAACAGGTGAATAGGTAGGGTGGGGCATGGGGTCAGGCCATTTTTAGTCAAAAACTGCTGACCACTCATTGGGTGTGGTCAGGTACATTGCCGTGGTGGAAGAACCAGTCACCTGTTTGCCACGACCCAGGAGGTTTCTTCTGCAAATCATCATGCAACTTTCTCAAAACTCCCAGATAAGAATTTTGGTTGGCCATTGATCTGAAGGAACAATTCCAAGTGTGCTACAAGTGGCTCGCCCTCCAAAAGATAATTCCAGGGTTTTTTGGGTCCTCTGTCATAGTGGAATTTGGGGCATTATTACACTATTTTCTGGTTCCTGATGAGAAGTCAGTTGTTAATTTTATTTAAGCTCTCTCATAGGTAAGTTTTTCTCTATTGCTGTTTTTAAGATTTTTCTTTTTTATCTTGAGTTTGTCAATTTGAATATAATACATCATAATTGTTGATCTCTTTGAATTTATTCTACTTGGAATACTTTACTTTTTTAATGTGCTGATTTATATTTTTTAACCAAATTTAGGAAGTTTTGGACATTATTTTCTCAAATTTTTTTATATCCTTTTTTCTTTTTCTTCTCTTTCTGGAAATCCCATTATGCATATATTGGTATACTTCTCTGAAGCTTTGTTTATTTTCTTATTCTTTTTTTTTGAATTGGAGTCTCACTCCATCACCCAGACTGGAGTGCAGTGGCATGCTCCCAGCCACCGCAGCCTCGACCTGCTGGACTCCGGCGATTCTTCAACCTCAGCCTTCCAAGTAGCTGGAACTACAGGTGCACGCTACCACTCCCGGCTAATTTTTTATCTTATTGTAGAGATGAGGTCTCGCCAAATCGCCCAGGCGGGTCTCAAACTCGCAGGCTCAGGCAATCCATCACCTCGGTCTCCCAAAGCACTGGAATTACAGGCTGAGCCACTGAGCCCGGCTTCTTTTTGTTTTTATTTCTGTGTATTAGCCTGGATAATCTTTATTAATTTATCTTCATATTTAATCATTATTTCTTCTGTCAGCTCAAATCTGTTTATGAACCTTTCTATTGAATTCTTTATTTCAGTTGTACTTTTCAAATTTATCATTTATTTTTGATTCTTTTAAAATAAATTTTAATTCATATTTTCTGTTAGAGAGACATCATTGTCACTCTTTCCTTTAATTCTTTAGACATGGTTTCCTTTAGTTTGAATAGATTGATAACAGTTGATTTAAAGTCTTTGTATACTACTTTTTATACTTAAGGCTTCCTGAAGGAATGTATTGTTGGCTGCATTTTCTCTATGCATGGGCACACTTCATCATTTGCATGTATGTTTTATTTTTGTTGTTGTGGCAAATTTCACATAAATATATGGTAACAATGATATTTCTCCACCATGAAGATTTATTGTGTTGTTATTTTTATGTTGTTGTTTTAGTTTTTCTTGTTGCTGCTTATTAGCTTAGTGCCTTTGCTGAACTAATTCTGTCAATTCTGTCTTCCCTTCAGTGTGTCTCTTTAGTTCTCTACTAGTTTTTAATAAATGTTTTTTCCTTCTTTTTAATTCTTGTTATCTAGGGTGAGCCCTCAATGAGTATAATTTAGTGTTCAATCAATAATTTATCAGAAAACTTTCTTAGTGACTTTCCTATATGTCTCCCATTTTGTGGCATCAGTTTACAATACAACTTTAGCTTTTATTTCCTGCTTATTCATGGCATTAAGGCCAAGACAAATTGAGTGACCAATGACTTTTCCTTACTTAGGTCTTTGCTAAATATACATACAACCTTGCACATGCTCAGTCTTTTAGATTCCTTCCTAGAAATACATGGAGCTTTCAAATCTCCCCACTTGCCCCCAGCTCTTTCAATGAGTGGAACTCTGAGTCAAATCAAATAGCCACCACACCCTGAGAACACCCACTTTCTCGGAATCTACAAGTTTGTGCACAAGTTTGACTATGCTTTAGGGATGGTACTTTTCACAGAGCTCCAAAAGCAATCAGATTTCTCTGTTATCTATAGTTTACCTGTTTTTAGTTATGGAGCTCCTAAGCTGGGGAGGAAAAATAGATGGAGATAGCCTCATTAAAATAATACAGATCATGCTGTCTTATTGATGTTCACTAGTTCTCTTGGGTAGATGATTTCCACCTCATCTTGTGACTTGAGTTCATTTAATTATCTGCATTCTACAATGGTTCATTTCTGTTGTTTTGACCATTTTTCCATTGTTTTAGAAGGAAAGTAAGTACACAGAGGAGGTCATCCTGTCATTTCAGAAACTGATTGCCACTTTTTGTTTCTTAAACATATATGTTTTTCTGTGTTCTATTACTTAATTCTTCTTCTGTCTGTTTAATATTTTCCAAAATAATGATCATAGCAGGAATTTATAATCCTTTGTAATGTCTTCATATCTCCATTTTATAGTGACCTAGTGAGTTACCAAATCACATACCTAGTTACATTGCAAAGGTTGAATTTAAATTTAGTTTTCTTTTACTCCAAGTCAATCTTAGTTATAGTTTATAAATTGAGAATAAGGACTTTGTCTTTTTTTTTTTTTAATTATGACACTCCTTGGATCTTGTCAATATTCTAGGACATTACATTTTGTTTGATCCATAGTTTTGGCAATGGCTTTTGAACTACAGTATTGTACATCTGAATTAGGCCTTAGGGTTCCAGTTAATTGAGCAATCATCTATGAATACTGTTTTATCTTGGCCCCCTTTTCTGTTTGCAATGACCTTGAACTCAATGACTGGATTTGTGGGATGCAGAGTGCTGACATTGTGAGAATTAGTAACATTATTCTTCTGTACTTTCCTTCTGCTTTAACAATAAGTTCTCAAGGAAGGTTGGCTTTCAGCTGTGTACACTCACCCACATCCTTCAATAGAACACATGAGGTGGCGTGGAAGTGCCCCAGTCAGGCAGACTTCCTCACATCCCGTTGCCAAGGCAACAATGCCATGATTCCCCACATTCTATGGCTGAGTTAGCAGCAGGCCAGCACCCACAGAAACTCCAAACACCCACCTGCATCTTACTCTATTGAAAGAATAAGAGAAAACCTAGGTGCTTGAGTTAGTCTTTATGATTAAGATTATACTTAGGCAACAGATGCACTTTTGATACTTTTTTTCACTCAAAGTTCCATCAACAAAATAGTACATGTAACCAAGCTGCTAGAGGTCTCTACAGAGTTTGAGGACATGTATTGGAATTCTGATTTTGCCACTTGCCAACTATGCAGTCTTGAACATGATACTCAATTATTCTTTCCAAGCTTCAATTTTCCCTTATGAAAAAAAAATGAAATTAACATTAATGACATCACTGAATCATTCCAAAAATGAAAAGACTGAACACACACCAAATCAGTTCATAATGATAAAGATCTTCAATTGTTAATTTTAATTGTTTTAAAACTCATGCTTCATTTTTTGGTAACACTTTATCCCCGTGTAAAGAAATTAATCGGTGACAAGATAAGATGTTGAGCTGTTTAAGGTCAGAAATTATAGGGAATATAAAGTAGTTTCTTGACTAATGATTATTCATGAATGGATGTGAGTTCTTTAAGCTCATAACCATTGCCATTGGAAGAGCCAGGCTCACCAGGACTCATAAGTGAAGACCCCAGTAGTGAGCACTTATATTCCTTTTGTCCTCAAAATCCCTCAGAAGTAGTCCCTAATTCCAATGAAAATTTGTCTCTTTAAATATAAGGAATGATAGTAGATTTGTTTGTCATTTTGTTTGGAAAGTTTGTGTGTTTAAAGTCCCATCTTTTTTTATGAACATTAATACTTTATTCAGTTAGATTTGGAATGAGCTGTATTTTATGAATACTTTTTGACAAGCGCACACACACACACACACACACACACACACACACACACGAGCTGTGTTTACCCCTCAGCACTACATATTGTAATTGAAGTAAAAATGAAATAAAGGCTTACATGCTAAGAAGCAAAGAATAGCTACAGTTTTTTCCTTTGCACCTTCTAAACCTTTTCAGCCTGTCAAGAGCAGGTCAGGAATAGGGTTTTTTTTTTCTTTTTTTTTTTTTTGAGTTAGAGTCTCACTGTCACCCAGGCTGGAGGGCAGTGGCATGCTTCTGGCCACCGCAGCCTCAACTTGCTGGGCTCCGGCGATCCTTCCACCTCAGCCTTCCAAGTAGCTGGAACTACAGGCACACACCACCACACCTGGTTAATTTTTTGATTTATTGTAGGGATGAAGTCTCCCCAAGTTGCCCAGGCTGGTCTCAAATCTGCGGGCTCAGGCAATCCTCTCACCCGGCCTCTCAAAGTGCTGGGATTACAGGCATGAGCCACCATGCCCAGTTTAAGAATAGCTTTATTTTGAGTTGATATAAATCAATTATAGAGATCATCACAGTATATTAAGAAAGAAACAAGAGAGTTAATCTGAGTAATAAGAAATCTCCATCCTTGGAAACTATGCACATATTATTCCCAAACAAGGTCTTAACCTCATTCTGATCTTAAACTAATATTTTTTCTTTGGTGACATTAGAATTCATAAAATCCAAAAATCTGAAAAGTTTCACAATTGCAGATCTATAAAAATAACTACCTACATTATGTTTTGTCCATACTTTCACTGCTTTAGAAGGAGAGGGAGTAACAGAGGAGGTCATCCCACCATCAGAAGCTGATGTTCAAACACTTTTTGTTTCTTAAGCACATATATTTTTCTATGCCCTACTACTAAACTCTTCTTCTGTCTATTTAATATTCTGAATTCATCACTCTACTGAAAGTGAATTATTCTTTGCCTACAGACAGGGTATACACTTGATTTATTCATCTCATAAACTCTGAAAGGTTAGAGACCATTGTAAGTTCACCCAACTTAATAGGTAAGTGAAGCATCAGGTACAGAAGAACAAGCATTCAATAATTTTTTTTTTGTTATGAATGATATCAGTACTGACTCTGTTTCTGAAAAGGCAAGTAGAGTTTTCATTGCCTGTATTAATATGTGCTCAATAAGTGTTTACTGACTAAAAAGTTAATGTACAAATTAAAAGACATCAGAAGTATGAAAATAGTGGATTGCTGTATAAATACACAGGTACACAGACATATCTTTATCAGTTATTTGCAATTTCTCCTGTGTGCTAGCAGCAAAAAGTCATCTTAAATCTATAAAGAAATAAAGAGTCTCATAAAGACTATTTTTCCAAAATATGTAGATCTGAGAACTGAATGTACAATGCATTTAATGTTGATATTGTATTAGATTGAAAGAATTAGCCAGAACACACAAATGTATGTGTGTGAAAAATATATATATATTTCCTTTTAATGCCTAATGGCAGAGGTTATATTTGGCTAGCATTTTTCTCTTGTGCTATCCAACAAAGAACCTTATTGTTTCTTATCAGGAAACTGGCAGCTAATCTCCAATTTCAATTAGTCAGGATGTTTCAAGTATTCTGGAATGTTTTTGCATTATTAAATATTTCAGCAGCACTTGGGACTTTCCCCTAAATGTCCTCAGAATGATTAAGCATTGCTATTTTTGATTAGATGTGTTCCCTCCTTAAAACTGAATGTCCCTTGGTAGGGGAAAAAAAAGAAACCCTACAAACCACTTCATTCTGACACCTTCAACCAGCCAGATCCAGAATCACAGGTGCATCTAAAATAAGGCCACTTATGACCATTCGCAAAGAGCAAATTGTTGCTAAAGGATTTTTGCTGAGTAAATACTAAAAAAACGCCACATGAAATTTACTTTCCCATGGCATCAGTTTCCATTTGCTCTAGTTAATCAACATCTATTCGATAAGATATGTATTATTCTCTCAGATAAAACATATAAACCATTGAAGTTTCCTCCAGAAGCTTGCCTATAAAGAATTTGATGCATGTCCATCACATGTCTAACAAGATGAACTGTACAAAGATATTCTGGCCCTTGTGAATTCAGTTTGAAAAAATTCCTGTTTCACCTAATGTGGATCTTATGGGAAGGACAATTTCTTATTGCCTGAGAGTGATGACTCTGATTCTCTTTACCTAGTTAAGGATGGTAACCTGTTGAAAGCAGCATGTTAAGGCATAAGAACAAAGGAATTTTTATGAACGGAAGATGTAAAGATTATCCAAGCCGAGTGACTGTGAAATGGAGAAAAGCTTGGAGCCTTAAGTGAAAACAGATACCTTAGAAGATTAAAAGTGACTTGCTCTATTAAAAAGAAAATAAAACACTAAAATCACAGATCTTGGTATTTACTAGTCTACTAATGACATATCTCACAACACACCACTCTAAAATACGACACCTTGGCATAATGAGTATTTTAAGCTGAAGGAAATTGAGAAAACCACAGAAGCATAAGGTTAGTCCTCCCTTCTCTCCTGAAGTGTATTATAAGGCCCTCATTAATATCTTCCTCTCCAAAGACACAGAACACAGAGAAGAATCTGAACAGCCTGGCTAAGTACCCCTCTCCCAGTTTATTACCATTAGGTCACCTTTTTGTCCTCCAGTTATATTTCTGCTCAACTAACTATCCCTAAATACACACACATCTTCCCATAACTCCCGTTTTATGTGAAATAAACCTATATGCCTTTCTTTTGTTAATCTGTCTTCTGTCATAGGGGCCTCAGTCATGAGTCTGGGCAAGGAAAAGATACCACTTTTTATCCCCTATACTAGAATGTTTGGCTTCATAAAGGCAGAAGCTTTTACTTGTTGGAAGTACCATGACCTCCTCAGTGCTGAGGACAGTGCTGGCCATATGGAAGGCGCTCCATAAATATATGTTGAAGGAGTGACTTAACTGAGGCCGGGAGATGTGTGTGTGTGGTGAGGGAGCTTACTCAGCATCTTCTTCTAGGTCTGGTGGCTCACTATAAAAATACTGAAGGTAAGGATGATGGGACCCAGTCAGCCAAACTGGTCTAGGCCAAACACACTGCTGACGAGGTAAATTTTTCTCCTGCATTTTGTTCCTATATGTTACTCCAATCAAATTTCTTCACCGCAAGTGATTTGTAAACATTCCTTCTCGGCCCAGTGTATAAACGGGAGAGCTATATATTGGAATTAAGAGGCTAGGAGGATGCGTTGATAACATCTTCAAATAAACACTTGAAGTTTGAGGAAAAGGAACAAAATATATGTAAAAAGTGATCTGAACCTGAGTTTTAAAAAGTTGAAATCTGAGAATTTACTTTTGTTACAGGCCAAGACTCTGGGAATGGGCTGTTTTTTTGTTTTTTGTTTTATTTCTCATGTTTGATTCAAAGTTGTTTATCTAAGTGTAGGAAGGTAGCTTCTTTGATTGTTGTAACTACATCCCTCTTAAAGAACTATCAGCATGATTAGCTCTTGAGTCATGCTGACACTGCCCTGGAAGTCTTGTTAATTCAATCTTGGGTGTTGATGAAGGGATTAGGAAATCTTGAGTCATGCCTTTGTTAATTTAGCCTTGGGGGTGGGAGAGGGGCTATGGAGTATACATTCTGAGTAAGTTGTACTGTCTAAGAGCAACTCACTCCTTGATTTCTTGCTATCAGGTTAAACACCCATTTCTCCCAGTTTCTGCCTCCCATCTTGACTGACTATGAGGGATAGCAGCTGATTTGTTAGATTGGGCCATAAAACTGAAAGGACAGACCGATAGTGGGAAGCCATTTTTCGTCTTGTTTTTAAACCCTGACACAATGATGAGAAAGTAGAAGCTATGTTTTGGATAAATGCATACTTTAGGTAAAGATTAACTTTGCTGACTTTGTCCTTTCAGAAACACAGACTTCCTGATGCCAGAGGTATCTCATAGTGGCAATCAAGCTTGCCTAGAGTAAAGGAAATTTACAAGGCCTAAGACATCATGCATTGGGCAAGGATTGTAGAAGTCATGAAACTTGTAATTACAAAAGTTATGACTGCTCAGAGGGAGAGCAGGTGGGGATTCAATCTTCTAGTAAATCGGGCGCTATCTACAGGGAAGTCAAGGATCCCCCAAAGCTACTCACTGGGAATGCATGGGAGATAGGGGAAGGTGCACCCTTCATTAGCTCTAAGGAATGTTGTTCGGGAAGGTGCAGGAGCACTGGAATCCTTGTCACACCCTTCTCTAGGGGCTATGATAATATGGACAGACATTAATGGGTCTCTGTGTTACAGGATCTCCAAGACATTCGCAGGTGGTCAATTAGGAAGTCATGGCAGTCGTCTACCTGATTGCAACATCTCCAGGGGAGAGGATTTAAGCCAGGACTTGGGAGGGATAAGGGCCACAAGCATCTAGAGTGTAGACCCGCCGGGGCCATACTCATCCAGAGTGTAGGCCCGCTATGGTGCCACACTCACCTAGAGTGTAGGCCTACACCCTGTCTGTGGGGAGTGAACTTTTCTTAAATAGATCTTTTCTTCTTTCACCTCTTGGTGTGTTGCAATTCTTTGCTTTACTCAGATCTCTGGGTTGCCAGTGTGCCCCTCCAGCATGCCAGCTCTGGAAGTGCTGCGCCTTCCCTTGTCCCTTCATCCACCTATCCACCCTCACCCTATTTGTAACCTAACAAAAACTTTCAACCCTTTTCTGGAAATCACCAAAAATGAAACTCTAGAAGAATGATGTTCAGTAGAATTTTCTTTGATAATGAAAATGATCTATCATCTGTATTGCTCTGTACAGTAGCTGCTAGCTACATTTTCCTACTGATCGCTTGAAATAGAGCTAATCCAACTGAAAAACTGAATTTTTAATTTTATTAAATATTAATTAATTTGAACTTCAATAGCCATACATGCAGCTAGTGGCTACTGGGTTGGACAGCGCAGATCCCAATCTTATGTTACCTAAAGTGGTGTGTTTATTGCTGGGGTGGAGGACAGAAGGTGACGACAGAATTACTTTCTGCTAATTGGTGCCAGGGTCAAAGAGGGCTGGTACTCGGTCACACAAAAGTTCACAGCTTTGAGCTGGATATTCTTTCAAATAGGGAAGTTGTTTTCTTTTACAAGGAGAAAGCAAAATCAATCTTCTTCTTATCACATAGCAGCAGGTCATTATACAGGATACACAGAAGAATACAATAAATCAAGGGTTCTCAGAAATGCATTTAGTGAGAACAAAAATGAAGGTTTGTGATGTTTTAGATGAAAGGGGAATGCTTGGCTTCCATTGTCAAAAATAGCACTTAGATTTGCAACTGTACCTCTGACCTTCAGATCTGATAAGGAAGATAAGAGGAGTTTATTGCTAAACCTCAGATCTGTCAAGTCAGGGTCAGATGAAGCATTGCATTCCTCTCTGATAAAGCATAAAGCATCTGTTGAGAAAGGGGCCAGCTGCATTAGGCCACACATGGAGATGTAGGTGGGAAGAATTTCAAGCAGTATTCTGAGAACAGGATGGGGGAAAATGAGCAAGAGGCAGTTTATGTTTGTGCAAAAGAAATACGAAATAAAAATGAAATCACTGTGTTTTTATTTTTAACATGTCACTAGAAACTACAGTTTCTCATAGATTATGCTGGTTGGAATGAAAAGAAATACTCCTTTTGAAGGGAAATGAGACAGTAATTTCTCAAGAGCCTTTCAAATTTATGTGTTTTAACCCAGCAATTACCTTTTTAGAAAGGCATAAGAGATAAACAGAATTATGCAATGATACAGCTAAAGTTATTGCAGCATTAATTATAATGGACAAAAATTAATTATAATGGACAAAAATTATAATTGAACGCCTATCAATAGAAGGTTGGTTAGTTAAATTATGACACTTCCATACAAAGGAACATTACGCAATCATTAAAAAACGTGTTGGGAGATTTTCTATCCATACATATTGTTTTTCATTTTGTAGATCAGTATTTTAAAAGCATGATTAAGCCGGGCTCGGTGGCTCAGCCTGTAATCCCGCGCCTTTGGGAGGCTGAGGTGAGTGGATTGCCTGAGCCCGCGGGTTCGAGACCCGCCTGGGCAGCGAGACCTCATCTCTACAATAAATCAAAATATCAGCCGGGCATGGTAGCGCATGCCTGTAATTCCAGCTACTCAGAAGGCGGAGGCGGAAGGATCGCCGGAGCCCAGCAGGCGAGGCTGCGGTGGCCGGAAGCGGCCACTGCACTCCAGTCTGGGCGACAGAGGGAGACTCCAACTAAAAAAATAAATAAATAAAAATAAAAAAATAAAAGCATGATTACTGAAAGGGTGAAACGCCAAAATGGAGCAATTTCAGTCAAAGAGCAGCCATTTTAGGCTTTGTCATGCTTCTTTAGCATTTTATTTTAACTTGCCCTCTAATCTTTAACAGAGGACCAAACTCATTTACAGAACCAGTTGGAGGTAGTCACTGGTGATTGTCTTACAACCCCCAAGCATGCTTTGTACTAACTAAATACTTTTATCCAAAGTATTTGTCTTCCTTCCATAAAGGGCAAAGCTGACTTAATCTATTGTGATCAGTCTGTGATCTACTTGACACAGACCACAACCCCGTCACCATGGCAACAGTTCCTGGGCTTACCTGCCCTTCACATCTGTGTGACTGACCCACACATCTGACTGCCATCCATCACCATGAAGTCAGCACCTGTGAACACTTACCTGCCCTGCCCACCTCCAAAAGGCCCCTAGTCTCAAGCTCTGGGGACCATGCTTTCTTTAAGTTCTGGTCCCCTCTCTCCATCTTGGAGAGGTGGATTCACCATTTTCTTTTTCTAATCTACTTTTTAAATAAACTATTTTTTCAAATCTAACTTCTGTATAATTCTTTGCCTCTTACAATTTCAAAGTTTCATAAGGATACTTACACAATATTTTCAAATGTATGCATTTTATAATCAAAAGAAAAGTTATTTTTTAAAAATCTTCATGTTATTGTAATTTTTTTATGATCCAGGTTTTTCTATTTTATGAACTCCTTGGTTGTCTGAAAGATTCCACTGAATCTGTAAACAGGCAGAAATTAGAGTATGCAAAAAATAATACTCTTTGGCACCTCTAGTAAGCTCTGTTTCCTGCAGATCTAGGAGACTCTTAATCCATATATGCCACCACTAAAAACATAGTGTGTAAGCTGCTTTATCCACTTAAGGTTTTCATTTGGCCCATGAGATTTACATTCTGCCTACTCGTCACCTTTAATAAGGAGGGAGCTATTTATAATCTTGAAATTATTCCCTTCTGAGTATTTTCTAATTTCTCTTTGGGGAGATCTGGGCCCATAATGGGATGACTGAATCCATCTCATGACATCCTCAGTGTTCATGTCCCACTGCTTCATTCTGGTCAGTAAAAATTTGCAAAGGATTTTTCAGAAAGTATAAAGTTGAGATATTATAGACCCATTGCCTCTGTCTCTGAGCACAAGGACTTTGGACTTCTCGATGCTTTTCAAAAGTACTAAAGCAACAACAAAAAGGTAGAGAAAGATCATAATAAAGTCAGCAGGAAAAGAAGAAGAGAAGGAGGAAAAGGAGGAGGAGGAGGAATAAAAATAATTTAACCTGTACTGTAGATACAAAAGTCATGGGAAAGAGTAGAAGTCTAGATTCATCCCCATTTGTTTTGATTGCTCATATTGAAAAACACAGCCAGTTTTCCAATCTGCTAACTCCACCCTAGGGGAGTTAAAATGGTACGCATTAGGAAACTTTTGCAGAAATGGAATTATATTGCCAGGAATGGTCCCAAAAAGAATGTTCTCATAACTAAAGGCCATGTCAGGTTCTCATTTCTTCTGGAGAAGCCAAATCTCATGAAACAACAACACAATATATTCCCAAGACTGACAGGACATGCCTCTCCTATCAGTGTCACTTTGGACAGAATGTACAGTCATGGGAATATCCAGAAAACTGGACCTACCACAAGGATACTGATAGCTTAACTAGACTTTAATTCATACCAGTATTAGTGTGTAATTTGGAGTCTGTAGGTATTTTCTTAAGTGAATTTTACTTGTATTAGATAGATAAAGGTGCCACTGGACAGTGATTCTTGTGTTTCTCACATTCAGCCTTTATCATATAGACTCTCAAAGCACCTCCTATCTCTGCTCAGAGTATGCCATATTTGCAAACACTTGTTCAATGTTTGTCTTTCTCATATTATTCTAAGACTCTTGCTATCAGGGACTATGCCATTTTTGTTCACTATTATATCCTTTAAGCCTGGTTCTGTGTCGAGAACAAAGCTGATACACAAAATCTGGATATCAGATGAATGAGTGAGAAGTGTTTTAGGATACCTGGGAAAAGAAGAGCTCACCAAAATGGGGCTTATAAGAGCTCCACAAGGTAGAAATTACATTCTCATTTTGTGGATTAAAAACTGAAGTTCAGAAAAGTTACTCAAGGTCACAGCTGCAGAGCAGATAGACTTTTAATAAGGACTTATTTAAAAAGAAATGCAATGAAAGAACTAGAATTTAATCCGTCATTTTAATCTAAAACCAATGGTTTTGTTTTTGCTTTTTTTACCCATTGCATCCTACTCCTTCCCAGATAGGAAATTTAGGTGGATTATATCTGTGGAATACAAAGATCTGTATAATACTTAGCTAGCTACTTGCCAACCAGATTTCTGCAGAGACTGTCAGGATGCTTTTGGAAATGGTTTCATTACTCTCCTAATGGAGTGAGGTGCGGCAGACTGGCAGCTCAGTTGTTGGGACAAGAACCGCCAGTGAGGCAAAGATGAAGGGGCAGTAGCCAGGCGTGGCTGAGATCGCATCTGAGGAAGAGGAGGAGGAGTCATGGGAGGACAACTCCAACTGGGCTCAGCTGAATATGTGGGCCAAGTCTACGTGTGATTAAATTTGACATTTTCTGAACACTGGTGAGCTTACTCCCGGGGGACTTGGAGAAAAATGAAATCTTAGGCAGGCTTCTGACACTGAGGTCTGGTTCCTGGGCTCTGGAGACTTGTTTGGAGAAAGCTGACCTTGAAGGGGTGGGTATTTGGGATAGAAATGTGTCTCCTATTGGTTGGGGAAAAGTGAGTTTAATTTCTCTATGTTATTTCTTTTTTTTTTTTTTTTTGAGTTGGAGTCTCAGTCTGTCACCCAGACTGGAGTGCAGTGGCCGCTCCCGGCCACCGCAGCCTCGACCTGCTGGGCTCCGGCGATCCTTCCGCCTCAGCCTTTCAAGTAGCTGGAATTACAGGCATGAGCTACCATGCCCGGTTGATTTTTTGATTTATTGTAGAGATGAGGTCTTGCTGCCCAGGTGGGTGTCGAACCCACGGGCTCAGGCAATCCACTCACCTCAGCCTCCCAAAGGCGCGGGATTACAGGCTGAGCCACCGAGCCCGGCTTCTATGTTATTTCTTGACATTTGCCTCTGGAACATTGGAATGTGCTTATAGGGAACAATAGATCCTTGCAGGATGGGATTCTCTGTGTCCGCCTTAACGATTGAGCTTACCCTCCTCTACCAGTCCCCTGCCAAGAGACAAATGGCCGGAGAAAAACTCAATGCTTATCAGGGCTGTCTAGAAACAGAGATCGGGGGCTGATAGCTGAAATGAGTTTAGGTTGTTGTGAGCACACATGTCTCCTCTCCCACATTCATATGTTGAAAACCTCACCCCCAGTACACTAGAATGGAACCATATTTAGAGATATGTCTTTAAAGAGGTAGTTAAGTTAAAGTGAAGTTCTTAGGGTTGGCCCTAATCTGTTATGACTGGTTCTTCTGAGAACAGGAAATTTGGAAATTGACATGTACAGAGGAATGACCCTATGAAGACACCAAAAGAAGACAACTGTCTACATACAAACCAAGGAGAGGCGCCTTGCAAAAAATCAACACTGCTGTCACCTTGATCCCAGACTTCTAGTCCCCAGAATTGTGAGAAAACAAATTCCTGCTGTTTGAGTCACCCATTTCTGCTACTTCTTTAATGGCATCCCCAGCAAGTGAATGCAGTAGTCTAAGGTTCTGAAGACATTGTATGAAATCTTAGGGCAGATAGCGCAAGAGTGAGGGGGAATGTGGACAATCTCTCTGGCCTCAGACTTTGGCTATATAATTCTGTCGGGGTCTCTGCCAGCCCCGACTTATATGAGGGTAAGGTTAGACCGCTTCGGTGGATCAAGACGGAGAGAAGAAAATGACTCTGAGGCCATTCTTCTGGGAACAGTCTGATCAGGACTGAAGCCAAATTTTATTTGAACTCCTTCCAACTTATATACCATTTTCTATACCCTCCAGCAGTGTGACAATCACTTGCTGGGGGCATACACATTCCTATGCAAATTACTCATCACGAGACCATCACGAGACTTGCAAGTTACAAGCAAGCAATTACAATTCCATGATGCATGACATGTTTCACAAAACTTACATTAAATTTACAGGTATACAATTTTAATACAGATTGTTCAAAGTGTTCTTCACAATGTTCAATAAATCATTCACATTATACTCTTTGTTCCAGACCCTGATTAATACAAAAACTTTTCTAAGTTAAATCCAAGTTTACTGACTCCTAATATTTTCAATGATTAATAGTATCAATTTAACACTATACTATAATCTATAAGTTTACTTAAATGACTCAGTTATTCTATTAATCTATTATGGTTTAATGTAGTGTCCTGTAATTCTATAACAATTAAAACTTATTCTTAAATTATAAAACCTTACCATGACTTAAATGAATTTCCTATGTCTAAACTTTAATTTTTGTAATGATTGACCGTTAATACTATGCTTTATCATTAATTCTTTTATAAATCATATAGTAACTATTATATTTAAATAATGTAGCCAAAAGAAACAAAACAGCAAGCATAAATTTACTCAAATATACTCTGAAACGTAACTATAAGTGTATAAATATATATTTTATCCTACTAACAAGTCTACTCTAGAAATCATATAGTAGCTTTCACACTCCTGAGTAAGGAAATGCATGGCCACATGGCCTCGGGCTGAGGTAAACAGAGGCAGACAGAGTTTCAGTTTGAAACAAAGGCATAGTCGCCAAGTTAATGGCTTTGGGCTGCAGACAGTTTTCGGTATTTAACAAAACAAAGACAAGGAAATGCATAGCCTGTAATGGGACAATAGCAATCGTTTCTGCCTGGCCAGGAACAGGGCAATAAGACTATGATGGTAATTTAGTCTCTAATCTTAGCTCTAGGGGAAACTGCTTAAGAGTTGACTCACCAGTCTACCAAGAAAATAGAAGTTTGAAAAATATCTAAAAAGAAATACAACTTAGAATCATATAAGATAATTCTGCTGAGCAGCTTTCCATCAGGCTTTACTGCCACGTATGCACACTGGTCACTAATCACACGCCAATATTATAGGTATAACCGATATCCTATGTCAGAGGCGATCTTCCAGATGGGCCTTTACAGGCCTCAGCCATGTAGCTATAGATGCTGGCTCCCAACATAATTCAATCCTCAGATTTGAGTGTACTTTGAACTCATGTCCAAGCATAATGTCCACATGTTCATGAGAAAAGACACAATAGAGATGACAGTCACAGCTATTTGTGGGATGTTTATTGCATGCCAGTCTCTGTTCCAATTGCTGTACAAATATTATTTCCTCGAATACTCGCAACAGCACTCTGAGATAGGTAGCCTAGGCATCCCCATTTTATGCATGTGGAAACAGTCATAGATGGGTTAATTTAGTCACAGAGGGTAATTTACCCAAGGTCACCCAAGCTAGTGACAGAACCCAGACTCTGACAGGTGACTGTGTTAAATAAGGCTCAAGGGTGTTTGACAGTAATTCCGAGTCATAAAACAAGTGAAAAAGAGCTAAGATCTCCAACCAACTGCTTTGTCTTCAAATGTTCTCTTTTCAGTTCCTCGCAGACTGCAGTGAGTTAGTCAGACAAATGACACTATTATGCACTCAATGTGTCTCCACCACTCTTAAAAAGAAACAGTCTTTCATAAACGAAAGTTAGGACATCGTTGAGGTCAGCTAAAGATGGTCTCATGTCTATTTTTGTTTAAAACTTTTCCCCCTCATTTCTGAAACCCTTCAGAAAAAATCTTCAGCTTGTGATTAGTATTTATTTTACGTGATTGATCTCACCACTGAAATTATGCCATGCTATAAGACTGCAGTAATCCTTAACTACTGACTCACAAGCCCAGCTGGTGCTTAATTTGTATTGCAATCAGCAGTGTGGAAACAAGTAGTTTTTTTTTTTTTATTTTTCAGGCTGAGTAAACATATGAATCCAGGATCAATAAAGATTGGAGACTGTTTGCAATTAACAAAGCGTGAGTTCTATGATATTAATGGTGGGGAGGTGTGAAAGGATAAGAAAAGCAAGGACCTTTATCTAAAAATTAATCCAGGTGCTCTCGTGTCAAAATATCTGATTACATTGTTACAGAATTAGAAAACTGTATATAATAAAGTTTTTAGATGTATGCACCTGCGTTAAAACACAAACAGGGAAAGAAGCTTTGGAGAACAAATATTTGTTTTGATTAAGGATAAAACATTTGATGAAAGCCAATATATTTTCCAAACATTACAAATGAGCTTGGAGAGGACAGATTGTGGGGTGGGTAGCTCATCCGTATTTGTGGGACGGAACAACCGCTGTGCATTCCATGACTTCTATGGAAATCTTTAAGACTTGGCCTGACCTTTTAATCATGTATTTATTCATTTATTCAATCATCTATTCATCCATTCAAAAATGTTGATTGCTGGCCAACGGGTGCTCAGAACTGGAGATAAGGCAGCCAATATGACAAAACACAGTTCTGCTGCCCCCCCCAAAATCTTAGAGTCTTGAGAGGCAGTGAGTCATCAAACAACCATGTGAATGCAATGTTGATGAGTGCAATGAAGGAATAAATGGTGTTCCAGCTACAAAACAGCTGGGTCTAACTCCACATCTAGAATTATTTCCCTGATGTATTTGTGAAGGTGATAGGACATACTGATAAGTAGGAGAGAAAGTTCAAAAAAGAATAGTCACTCACTGGAGGCTAGAGATATTTTTCTTTCACCGCATTTAGCCTTGGATCGTTATTTTATGAAATTTATTTTGTGGCTGCCTGAAAACATGAAATATTCTATCTCAGTGCTCTTACAAACTGCTCGTTCACTACGATTAATACGACCATCAAGTTGACATGAAACCAAGGGAATGACTAATTTAAATTTTTGCTCTGCATTTTTTTTTTTTTTTTTTGTCTGAGAACCCAAGGACATCCGGGGGAATCTGCCAACACACTGTCAGCAGAAGAGGAACCAGAGGAAGAATAGAAAGTCCATCTACTCTTAGCTCTTTCCAGTCTTTGTTCATTGTTCTGAAGGCAGTTCCTGCTCAGTGAGCTGTTCCATGGAGGCTGCATGGTGTTTGTCTCAGATTGGAGCTTAAGATTCAAGGGGAATGAGCTGCTTCTGGAGAGACAAGAGTTAAATTAGCCTCTTTACAAACTAAATAGATGTTTTCTCATGTGGAAACAAGTTCTTTCCTATGCAACTTACATCTAGAAAGTTAATTAGCAAGTAAATGTATGAAGTTCAAGAAAGGTCTAAGGGAGGGAGTAAGGAAGAAGAGAAGTCAAGATTTTGAAAAATCAATAAAAACGATTATTAGCAAAAGCATATCTTTTCAACTACCCGACTTTGTTCTGTCAAACTAAATTCTAGCCAGATAATCATAGCTACTGCATAATAATGAAAAAATTTTTATTGTGCCGTGACATGCCTGAAATAAATTTTCATTATAATTAGTTACTAACATGCAACTTAAGTAGCAGGAGACGCTTAAGTTGTAATCAGCCAATGTTTAAATATTTTTCTCCTCATTTTAGAGCGTTAATATTCTTTATCAATATAAATATCTGAAATCTACAAACTGAAAAAAATAAGCAAGCAAAAAGAAATAAAAGTAAAAGATAGTATTTTCGTTTGACAGCTTGCAATGTTACGAACAACTAAGTGTGGAAGATAAGACTTCTGGGGTTTACTAAATCTCTAAATGTCTGATACTGAATCCTATTTAAATAATTATTACATAGCCTGTGAGATGTACTGATGAGTGATTCACACTACAGGGAAAAAATAAGAAAATAATATTTAGACTTTAGCTTCTGGCAGACTGGAGAAGATGTGTTTTTGCATTGCTTAACCTCCAATCAACATTAAATTAGAAAAGTAAACATATATTATAAGACAAATGCAAATTTAAAAGAAACAAGATCATAAATACGTGGAATGCAAGCAAAATCATACCTAATTGTTTTGTCGAAAAATTAGCTATATGTAGAATTAGCCATATGTATATTAAATTTTTTAAAACTATATAAAGTTGCAGAAATTTGTAGTTTTTAAAAAATATGCTACCTTGTTCAAAATGTTGGGCATTAGAAATGACAATTATCACTATTTTGGTCCAAGAGAAGGCAAATAAACAAAAGTGATGACGTTTAGAAATTGGAAATTTTGAGAACCTGTGTTATTATAATAAAATTGATTAAAAAATGAAATAAACTACATCCTTTACTTAAGAACAGAAGAGCGTAAATACTAGCTAGTGTTTTCAGCTGGGTTTACTTTCAACTGACGTGAAAAATGGGAATAATTATGTCTTTCTACCACCTGTTGCAACAAGGACAAACAAACCAATATATCAAAAGCCCTTTGTGGTCCTCAGCAGAAAGGTAAGGTAAATTCACAGGATGACTTCAAACGCTAAGCCCTTGGCAAACAGAAACAATAACACCCTGTTTGGTTAACATTTAACTGGGATCTCTGGGAAGGTATCCTCTTGTGATACCACTTAGAATTGGGCAAAGCCATGGATAAGAGGATAAGAAAAGTGAAAACATTTATCACGAATCTATAAATCTATTAGAAAAGCTCTTGCAAGACTTGGAAATTTTCTTCAAGTTATATAGCTATATGGGGTAGCTTGTGGCAGGAAGTTATCTTTGCCACCTGCTCCTATCATCTCCTACAATCATCTGGTTGCTATTTTGTGCCTGAAGAAATGTAGCCCCACGGTGTTTTTCCCTGCTATCTCTTATAGCTCAAAATTTTCCTGAACTCCACATGCAGGTCTGAAGGTCGTTAAATAAATGAAGGTCATATCTTGGGTATGACTTTTCCTACAACTAATGAGCCTCTAACACTTGGGGGAACGAAAATACATGTTTTGTTGCCCTCATTGTTGGAGGTAATTGAAAGAACATGAACAATGATGAAAAACACAGGTTATGAATGCCATAGGGGAGATAATTTTGCCTCATATATTTAGTTAAATTGATAAACCTGTCTGAAAGGAATTGGTTGTTATTAATCAAGGATTTTTAAAATGTTTACATCCATTGATGCAGTCATGATTCAGTCATCTCACTTATGTAAAGAAATCTAATAATTCAGAAGGAAGTAAATAATCATATGTAAAAAGATGTTAAAATACAGGTCTGTTATGAATTTTGGCATAACATTAAACAAATTGGAAATAAATTAGATGTCCAGGAATAGCAGTATACTTATGGCACTCAGAAGGAATATTAGGTAAACATTTACATTTATATTATAAAGATTATGTTGCTACATACATAAATGCTTAAAATGTTTAGTAGAAAAATATTAAAAAGTTTATGTACCGGATAACTGCAAATATATATAAATATACAGAGGGTGCCAAAAAAATGTACACACTTCTTTTTTTTTTTTTGAGTTGAAGTCTCACTCTGTCGCCCAGGCTGGTGTGCAGTGGCACACTCACAGCCACCCCAGCGTTGACCTCCTGGGCTCTGGCAATCCTTCTGCCTCAGCCTTCCAAGCAACTAGAACTATAGGCCCACACTACCATGCCTGGCTATTTATTTATTTTTTGTAGAGATGAGGTCTCACCAAGTTTACCGGGCTGATCTCAAACCCGTGGGCTCAGGCAATCCACTTGCCTTGGCCTCCCAAAGTGCTGGGATTACAGGCTGAGCCACTGAGCCCAGGCTACACATTTTAAGAAAGGCAAAAACTGTAATACTCAATATATACTGATAACAAAAGATAAATACAAGACACATTTGACTTCTACAATTACGAAAGGTGTACGATGTTTGGTAGACTTCTGCGACAAGCGTGTAAACTGTTCCAACACCACAGCAGAAGAAGCAGGACTTGTCGCTGTGTGAGGCCTCCCGGATCTTTCCTTGTGCACATCACACACAGTACCATGCATCTCAAACTTGTCATGAATGCGTGCATTTGTCAGGTGTGTTGGAGGTCCTGTTGCAGACTCATGCCTCCATTGTTGTTGCACTTCCATAATGCTCTTGAATTTCAAATACCACTTCAAGATGGTCTTGAGTTCCTCGAATGACAACCATGCTTCCGCCGTTTTCTTTGATGATCCTGCCTCTCACATGGTGATGCTAGCATTCATTTGATTAACGCCATCTTATGAGAGACCATCATACTACATAATGCTACCATATTTCAATTCAGCTTTAAAAGGTAATACATTGATAACATCTCTTAAATTGTGTGTATATTTTTTGGGGCACACCCGGTATACACAGAGGAAAAATGGAAGGGAAACAAGAAATTTACTGAATGTTGGCTTCGTTCCAGCTCTGTTCTAGGAATGAGAGAAGGCAGTGAAGGAGACGGTCAAGGGTACTGCTCCCTTGACATTTACAATAAATGAGCAAGAATATATCAAATAGCGGCAAGTGCTACAAAAATGGTTTTAATCGAGTTCTGGGAAGAAGGTTATTTTAGATAGAAGAGTCAAGGAAGACCCCTGAAGAGATGGACGGAAATCAGGAGTCTAGAAGCTCTGAGGTCTGATCTGGTTTCCGTGAGTCACTTTAGGCAGTCCCCATGACCCCACCCTCTCTCATGTCCTTCCCAGCTGACAAGTGAGACTCTAAGTCGTATCCACCTTCAGGAGAAGGTACCTGAGGGGATAAAGTTTTCTTCTCCAAGAGCAGAGTGGCCGAAACTTCAGCTTTTGTGCTGCAAGTCCTACCTTCCTGTGTTGTATTCCTTGGGGGTAGTTATCTGATCAGTCAGCTTTTGGGGTTCATTCAAGGGGGGCACTGACCTGAGTACAAGTTCTTAAGTCTCCAGTTCATCCAGTTTCCTGTTCAAACCAGAATTAAATGCCAACCCTGTGCAGTGAACACAACCTTGTACACATTTATACACTTTTCCTTCCATCTTTCTCCTGCTCTGTCTGAAAGTCTTTCTCTGGCTTTTTTTCCCCCAGCGGAAAGCTGAGGTGATTTCCCCCAGCAAATCCCTCATGGAGAACTAAGATTTTGGAGTTAGTTGCCAGCTTTCCTTACTTGCAGATTACGCACAGTGATTGAGGCAGAAGGAGAAGATGTGATGCCGTCTGCCCTGCTAGGCCTCCTCACCAGAAAGAATAGAAATAAACGCCCTTTTAGTATTCAATGTTTTGGGGGTTTTTTTGAGTTGGAGTCCCACTCCATCGCCCAGGCTGGAATGCAGTGACAACATGCTCATGGCCACCCCAGTGTTGACCTGCTAGGCTCAGGTGATCCTTCCTCCTCAGCCTTCCAGGTAGTTGGAACTACAGTCCTGTGCCACCACACCAGTCTAATTTTTTTTTGTTTATTGTAGAGATGGGGTCTCACCAAGTTGCTCAGCTGCTCTCAAACACACGGGCTCAGGCAATCCTCTCACCTTGGCCTCCTAAAGTGCTGAGATTACAGACTTAAGCCACCATGTCGACCATTTTTTTTAAAGTTTTTCTCAGTCGGGCTCGGTGGCTCAGCCTGTAATCCTGTGCTTTGGGAGGCTGAGATGAGTGCATTGCCTGAGCCCCTGGGTTCGAGACCCACCCGGGCAACTTGGCGAGCCCTCATCTCTACAATAAATCAAAAAATCAGCCGGGCGTGGTAGCACGTGCCTGTAGTTCCAGCCACTTGGAAGGCTGAGGCGGAGGGATCTCCGGAGCCCAGCAGGTCGAGGCTGCGATCGGGAACAACCACTGCACTCCAGTCTTGGCGACAGAGTGAGACTCCAACTCAAAAAATAAATAAATAAATAAAAATAAAAATAAAAGTTTTTCTCATGTGAAGCCTGGATCCTTCCCTCTTCTCCTCCCCATGAATAGCAAACACAAAACCATGTAGTCATAAAGTCATTCTAACTGCTGCAGTCCGGTGGCGAGACACCTTGAATAGGGCTCCTGTCCTCAATGTGTAAGTGAAAGCGGCCCAGGGAGGGGCCTTTATTTCTTCTCAAGTTCACAAGTATTTATCTTTACGACTGAAATGGGGCCTACAGTTCTGCAAAAAGAGAGCTGATGAAAAGATGGTTTTCCACCCACCCACTAGACTGGGAGTTGCACAGAGCACTGAGCTGAGTGGGTAGTGAATTGCTGGTTACCGCTGAATGTCAAGTCCATCCCTCATCTTTCACTGAGACTCGTATTACATTCAAGATCATCTAGATTGTGTTGAAGAAGAGACATCATGCTCCTGGAAAACCTGAGGGCATTAAAATAAGGTTGTTCCCTATAACCTTCCAGTCACACACAGGATTATTGTAGCCAGACCAGTGTGTGTCTCAGTCCCAGGGATAGACTACCCTCAGCTTGCACAGCACCTTAGGGGAGCAGAGAATACAGGGATAGGTACTGGGGTGGAGAAAGAACACTGGGAGTGTTGTCATCCTGGTGGTCTGAGGGTCCAGAGGAGAGAGATGGATCTTACCTGGGACCTTACAGACTCATTGAGTCTGTGTTGTGTAAGAGTTCCTTGAAAATAAATGACTGATCCTCTAACTCCTCTCCCTGGTATGTAATATCGAAATGATACTGTAATCCACTGCATTTATGGCAAAATCCCTAAAACTAATCAGGGGCTCTTCCCACCCAATGTCATTTCTCATCTTCTAAATCTACCTGATCCTTAACAAAACAGTAATAATTCTGATGATAATACCTATTTTGTTGGACTGCTTATAGTTATTTTAAAAATAATCATGTCATAATAAATAAAAGGATAAATCAACAAACTAAGACCTAAATGATATAAGGAATTACCATGTTTTAGGGTAGGATTTTAGGGAATTTGTCCTTGCACCATTTCAAACTTTCCAAAATACTATACTTAAAAAATAATCATTATATACACACCATATGTTTAAGAACATCAGGGTAAGGAATTTCTTATACTTTCTATGTGTACAGCATCTAGTTTTTAAAGCAAACTTGAGATTGAACTTTCTTGTAATTTTACAGATTTTCTTTTCTTTTTTTTTCCTTCCACCCTTTCCTTTGCCCTCATCTCTGCTGCAGAGTTCATGCTTGCCTCACACCTGCTTGGTATTCTGGCTCAGTCCCATCTTATCAAAATGCTAAAGCTGTGCTCGCTGCAGCCTCAGGTCGTGACTTTTAAATAACCACAGGAAATTGCTTTGAGGATGTATGTTATGTTGCATTGTCTAAGACTTTTCCCCCACAGAAGGTGCTCTTTTAGCATCTATAGACATTTCTTAGTTTTATTTTATTGTAAATATAATGCATTCTATAAATCCATGAGTCATTTCCAATCACTCGACAGGCTGTACATTAAAAAGGCTGTTTGGCAAGAATCCAGTATAATGCATACTCCGTCGTCTGGTCCACCATCTGTCACAAATATGTTATTTGGTTACCATTAAAGCTTTGATCCAGATTGGTTCATTGGTATTTTAAGAATCAATCTTAGAACAGCACCTTAAAATATAGTCTGCCTGGCTTTCTACAGCTTGTCTTTATAGTAAAATTCAGACACACAGTTATGCTACTGTTTCTATGTTCAAAACATCAACTTGGGGAGATATCACTATTATGGACTAAAGTCTGGTTTGCCTGTATTATATAAGCATAAACTGAATATGCTTATATACAACTTCTGAAGTTGTTCAATTTGTATATACCACCTCAGTCATATTAGTCTCAAAACTTCAAATCCTCCAAAAAATCTCCCATGTCTTATCTGCTTCTAATAATTTTTGACTCTGTGTCAATAGAACACTATCACACTCAGTACATATGTTTACCAAGTGTGTCTTCTAAAGGGAAGATTTGGGGGCATTCTTAGATAGTCATATCTATAGTTTCTCTGTCTGCCAAAGATGCCACCTTTTATGAGAACTTGATTCCAAAGATGGCCTCTAACAATTCCTCCCCTCTCTGTGTGTTTATTCTTATGCTCACATCAAAACATAGAACTCACTTTTCTTCTTTCTAAATCTAGAGTAGCCAACAGAAAGCAGCAAAAGTGGCATATTTTGACATCAAATGGAGACATTAGAGGGCTGATTAAAATGGTTCCTTTTAGAACCCAGCTGCTGTGCTGTGAGAAACCCAACCCACATAGAAAGGCCATGTTACTACAATTGACAGCCTCTGCTGAACTCCCAGCTGAGTGTCTACTGGCATTCATGTTAATAAACCCTCTTGAACATTCTGAGTAAATAAGATCCCTAGATGGCTGAGGCCCATTGTTGATATCTTGTGGAGCAGAAGAACCATCCAGCTGAGCCCAGTCAACCTAAAGAACGACGAGAGATCATGAAATGGTTGTTCTTTTATACTGCTAAACTGGAAGATGAATAGCATCTGATAAATAAAACTCCTTATAAGAACCCTATGCCTATCAGGAGATAGGTCTCCAGTGGACAGGAGTCCTCTGTAGGGAAAAAAAATAGACCAACTCTGAGAATAAAATTTATTGAAGGATCTTTTCATGGACCCATTAATAGTATTAATAGTCAGGCTTTCCCAGACAACCACCACTCTGTCAAATTTCCTCACTCTGAGACAAAGCAGATGGGGAGCCTATGAATATCTACATTCTTGCTTTTGCCAATTTTGTTCCTACACTTGTTGATACACATTATTTTTAACTGTGTTTTATAAACTTCCCTGCATTTCCTTTCATATAGTATTATAAGCTGTTTGGGGTAATGAGAAAAAAAGTACAGGCTTCTTCCCAGCAGTATAGCCTTGGCACAATACTTGGGTTTCTTGCAGCCTGTTTATTTTTCTGTAAGATGAACTTAATAATATCCACTTTGCAAGATTATTGTAAGGATCAGATGAACAGGCATGACTGTTTTCTCTTTTATAATACCCTAAACGCACTTCTAAATTTTGTTTGATACCCAGGGTTTTGCTGTATCTCTTTTTCACTTTGTCTTGTATATTACAGAGACTTGACATGTTTAAATGATGAAAATGTTGATTTAGGTTTGAAAGCAATGTGATATTCATCTCATTTTTTTTTCCTGAAGGATTTTGTGGCAGTATATAAATGGATACTTTGCCTCATATGATAAATTATAGCACCACAACAGAGTCAATAATCCCAAGGCAAATAGTATCCTGAAGTGAATATGATTAAACTCAATAGGAGGGTGACGGATCACTGGCTCTCCTGAAAGTTTGGATATACAACCATTAGAATGGCCTCCCTGGCCAAGTAAGATTGAAGTGTTACAAATGGCCTCAGTAAATAAGCAACAAAACTAATCAGAAGTCTCTTCAGGAAGCAAAAGTTTGAAATGGTGCCATTTGATAATCAAGTACACTACTGAGATTGGGGTTTCTAGTTGCCTCCTATTTTTTTCTTTGCTTAGAAATAAAATTCATTTGAGTAAATGATTCAGATCATGTTGTTTTTCCATGCACAGGAACATGGCACCTTTAAAAATAGACTTTGAGATATTAAGATGCTTCTTTTGGCTTAACATAAGATGCAGGAAACTTAAGCATCTTTTGTCCAAACTTATCTGTTAGATTATATCTGTGACCTTCTCAGTTCACTTAACACACTGTGTCCCAGAAACTGACTCTTATTTAAGGAAAACTCTCTCAGAGTCTCCTGATTTGTCTGTCATTTAAGCTAAGAGAAGGATCCACAGTCCTAAAGAGCTTAACAGTTCTTAAAGGAGCCTAATATATATATATATATTTAAAAAACTAAAAAGATAAAGCATGGAGTTGTGGTGGTGGTGGTGTGTATGTGACCTAATTTAAACATACTTTTAACAGCTTTACCAAGGTACAATTGCAATACAAAAAATCCTGTATGTATTGAGTGTATATAATTTGATGAGTTTGGACATATGTAGACACTGCAAAACTATCACTGCAATCAGGATAATAAACATGATTGGCCGAGTTTGATGGCTCAGCCTGTAATCCTAACACTTTGAGAGGCCAAGCCGAGTGGATTGCCTGAGCCCGCAGGTTCGAGACCAGCCTGGGCAACTTGGTGAGACCTCGTCTCTACAATAAATCAAAAAAATTAGCCAGGCATGGTAGCACGCACCTGTAGTTCTGGCTACTTAGAAGGCTGAGGCAAAAGGATCACTGGAGCCCAGCAGGTCGACACCAGGGTGGCCATGAGCGTGCCACTGCACTCCAGCCTGGGTGACAGAGTGAGACTCCAAATCAAAAATAGTAAAAATAAATTAAAAATAAACATGATCACCCCCAAAACCTTCCCAGTCACCTCTCCCCACTCTTTTCACAGTAGGAACAGTTAACTGATATCTATTCTCCTAACAAACTTTTAAGTGCATAATACAGTGTTATTTATAGGCACTATGTTGTATGATCTCTAGAATCTGTTTACATTGCATAACTGAAACATTTTATTTGTTGAAAAACATCTCTCCATTTTCTTTTCCTCCCAGCCCCTGGGAACCAGCATTCCACCTTCTGCTTCCTTCATAGAATGAGTTGAACTATTTTAGATACCTCATGTAAGTGGGACCATGCAGTATTTATCCTTCTTTCTTTCTTTTGCTTATTTTTCCTTATTTCACTTGACATAATGTCCTTCAATTTCATACATGTTGTTGCATAAGCAGGATTTTCTCCTTTTTAAATACCATATGTTATTGTATAAACCACATTTTCTTTATCCATTCATCCATCAATGGGCATGTATATTGTTTCTATATCATAGTTATTGGGAGTAGTGCTGCAATTCATCTGAATATATATTCAGAAATGAAATTACTGGATATCATAGTTCTATTTTTAACTTTTTGAGAAAACTCCATACTCTTTTGCATAGTGCTTGCACCATTTTACATTCCCACCAACTGTGTACAAAGGTTTAACTTTCTCCACACTCTCACCAACACTTGTGATCTGTCTTTTTATGATAGCCATCCTAACCAATGTGAGGTGAGATCTCACTGTGGTTTTGATTTGCGTTTTCCTGATAATTAGTAATGTTGAGTACATTTTCATATACCTGTGGCCATTTATATCATCTTTGGGAAAAAAGGTCTATTCAAATCCTTTGATGAAGGAAACCAAGAACACAAGCTGACAAGATCCTTGTGTTCTTTGGCTTATGTTCAGGGAACAAAGCCTACATTTCCTTTGTCTCCCCTGACCTTTTAGTTGCATTTCTATGGGTAGCCAAGCGGCCAAGTCTGACCCACAACCTACTCATCCTAAATGATTGCCTTGCTTAGCATGGATGTTAAGATATGCATAGTTTAGTCATTGATACTTACCTTGCTTGTGTGATTTAACTCAGACATTAACATATCCTGCTTGCATGGTTTCACCTTCCTTTGTGAGATGTTTGTCCTATATAAGAGGCATGCAGTAAAAATAAAAAGTTCTCTCTCACTCTCAGCTACCTGGGAGAGAACCCTCCCAATCCCGCTGTTTCTCTGTCTCTTTCTTTTCTCATTCCCTCCCCCCAACTCAGGCCCTGATCAGTGGAGACTGGACCCCTGCACTTAGACTATTTTTTAAATCAGGTTTTTGTTTTTGTTTTTGCTATTGAGCTATATGAGTTCTTATACATTTTGGCTATTAGCCTGTTATCAGAGATAAGACTTGTAAATGTTTTTCCCATTTCATAAATTGCCTTTTCACTCTGTAGATTATTTCCTTTGCTCTGAATAAGTTTTTAGTTTGCTGTGATCACACTTGTCTATTTTTGCTTTTGTTTCCTGTACTTTTTTGTCATATTGAAGAAATCACTGCCAGGACCATGCTATGAAGCTTTTCCCTTATGATTTCTTCTAGAAATCTTTATAGTTTCTAGTCTTATGCTTAAGCCTTCAATCCTTTGAGTTGATTTTCGGGGTATAGTGTTAGAGAAGCGTTCACCTTTATTTTTTTGCATATGAATATTATTTTTTTAAGAGACTATCCATTTCTCATTGTGTGTTCTTTGCATCATTGTCAAAAGTTGGCCAGGCACAGTGACTCGTGTCTGTAATCATAACGTTTTGGGAAGCCGGGGTGGTAAAGTTGGTGAGTCCAGAAGTTTGAGACCAGCCTGGGTAACATAGAGAGAGCTCATCTCTACAAAAAATAAAAATAAAAAAACTTAGCCAGTGTGGTGGCACATGCCTGTAGTCCTAGCCACTCTGGAGGCTGAGGCAGAAGGAGCACCTGAGCCCAGGAGGTCGAAACTACAGTTAGCCATTATTGTGCCACTGCACTCCATCCTTGGCATCAGTGTGCAACCATGACTCAAAAAAAAAAAAAATCAGTTGACCACATATGCATGGACCTATTTATGGGTTCTCTATTCTGTTCCATTGGTCTCTATGTCTGTCTTCATGCCAAGTAGACATTTATTTACTGTAGCTGTAATATATTTGAAATCAGTAAATGTGAGATCTCCTACCTTCCTTTGTGGCAGAATATGGCATATGCTCAAATATTTCTTGTATGATTGAGTGAATAAACACAGAAACACATGTAGCTGGTTCAGGATCAGCAGTTAGCCTCATGGCAATCACCTGGGATGACAGAATGTCTCCCACTTGCCCAGCGGCAGGAAGGGGATTTGGTAGCAGTTAAAGGTATTTCCCTTTGAAAGGCAAGCTGCAACTTTAAAGATCCGCTAGGTGCCAGGCAGGTTTTGTTTAAGAAAGGCCAAATGGCAAGAGACTGGCCATTTCATGGAAACGCAAAAGAGTAACTAATCCACAGACTTATACAAACCCCCCTTCTGAAGTTGACAGTTTACAACCCTATAGTTCCTGGAGACCATTTGTTCTTTGAAAAATCTGATTTTGCTGAGTATAACCTTGTAAGATTCCAAAGGAAATATGTAATCACTCAACACAACCCCCTCCCTTACCTAAACAAGGGTATAAGACCCCACTTCTCCTGTTCTGAGACGCTCAACTTGGACGCATTAGCTCCTTGAGCCCGCTGTACCAGCCAGCGTAATAAAGTTGCCACTTCCTATAATAGCCTCAGTGTCACGGTCTCTCTATTTTTCCTGCTACTTTCTCAAGATTACTTTGGCTAGTCAAGGTCTATTGTAGTTCCACCTACATTTTAGAATTTTTCTTAAATTTCTGTGAAGAATATAATTGGTATTTTGGTAGAGATTACGTTGAGTCTGTATATCACTTGGGTAGTATGAAAAGTTTAACAATATTAAGTCTTCCAGCTCATGAATATGGGGTTTTTTTGGGTTTTTTTTTCTCATTTGTTTCTTTTAGTTCTTTCATCAGTGTTTTGCCTGTTTTGTTTTCAATGTATAAGCTTTTTACCTGCCTGTTTGAATTTATTCCTAAGTTATTTTATTATTTTTGACGCAATTGTAAATGGGATTTTTAAAAAATTTTATTTGAAGAGAGTTCATTGTTAGTGTATAGAAATGCAACAGATTTTTGTATGTTGATTTTGAATCCTGCAACTTTGTTGATTTTAGTTATTTGTTCAAACAGTTTTTTTGTGGAACCTTTAGGGTTTTCTATATATAAAATAAACTTATCTACAAACAAAAGTAATTTTACTTCTTGATATCTAATTTTGATGTCTTTCATTTTTTTTTCTTGCCTAATTGCTCTGATTAGTGCTTCCGGTACTATGTTGAATAAAAATGGCAAGAATGGGCATGCTTTACTTGTTCCTAATCTTAGTGAAAAATCTTTCAGGTTTTTACCATTGAGTATGATGATAGCTGTGGAATTGTCACATATGGCCTTTATTCTGCTGAGGTAAATTCCCTCCATACCCAGTTTATTGAGAGTTTTTATTTTGAAGGGATATTGAATTTCTTCAAATGTTTTTTCCTGTGTCTATTGAGATGATTATGTGACTTTTATTCTTCATTCTGTTATGTGGTGAATCACATTAATTGATATATGTATGCTGAATCATCCTTGCATCCCTGTGATACATTCCAGGCGAACATAGTGTTGATGCCATCATTGGAGTTGTTTTTGTTTTTGTTTTTTTTAATATAGAATAATGATTTGCTTTCCATCTTATTCATCTTAATGGCAAAGTCTCCAAGTTTTTGAAACTGAATTTAATTTATAAAACATACAGAGAGCACCCAACTTTTTCAGGCATGCCTGCATGTTCTATAGCTCCCATGCATGTACCTGCAAATAGCTAGATACTGTATAGATATATGGAAGAGTGGGTGAATACTCAGTATCTTCCCAAAGAACATAATCCAGAGGTGCACAGGAAAATGAAATAAGTAAATCACAGGAAGCAATCACTGGACTACCTATTCCTGTTCAAAACCTCAGAAGTAAGTTTCTTCCAGAATGGAAAGACTGAAGGACTTTCTCTCTTGCCCTTTCCTTTTTTTTTTTTGAGTTGACGTCTTGCTCTGTCACCCAGGCTGAAGTGCAGCGGCATGCTCACAGCCACCATAGCCCTAACCTGCTGAACTCAGGTGATCCTTCCACCTCAGCCTTCCAAGTAGCTGGAACTATAAGCATGCACCGCCATGCCCAGTTAATTTTTTGATGTATTGTAGAGATAAGGTCTCACCAAGTGACCTGGGCTGATCTCGAACTTGTAGGCTCAGGCAGTTCTCTCACCTTGGCCTCCTAAAGTGCTGGGATTATAGGCATGAGCCACCGTGCCCAGCCTTGCTCTTTCCAATTATTTAAAACCAACTCTGAGATGTACCAAAAAGGCGAATATGTTCTTTTCTGCAGGACTCTTCACTTGCACTTTCATTTATCTGGATGTTTTTCCCTCTTATCTTTCTCACCCAGGTTTCTTTTAATCTATCAGATTTCAGCCTAAATGTCATCCCTTCAGAGAGATGTTCCATCATCACTTTAATTGAGAAAACTGTTCGCCATGTCCTGTATCACACCTTCTTTACTGACCTGATAGCAAGTATTGCGTCTGTAATAATTTATTTTTTTAATCTATTTTCTATTTTCCTCACTAGAATATGACCTCCTCAGAGCTAGGAATTACCTCATTTGTCTATGTATGTTCCCAGTTCAAATAAAAGAGTATTTACATAAATACTTGTCAAATAAATTAATGAACAAACCTTAGGAAGACTTATGAATGCATAACTTCAGGATGTGTTTATGAAACTGCATTGTAAATTATGAGGAAAAGGTAGCCTCTGATTACACAGAGACTCTTTAGAGGAATAAGATTCATTTCTTAATTTTCTACATGAGGCTCACTCGCTTTGCAGATTTTCTTTGGCTAGCTTTATGTTTCACGACACCTCCCGTTGCCGCCTAGGACATGTCTTGACTGTCCCGCTCTGCTCCGATTTGATATGTACTTTCTGAACATTCATTTCAATATCAGTTAAGCCAGATATAATTGAGAAGGGAAATGAGCCTCTATGCATGCAGATGCATGTATCCCCAAAACAAACAAACAAAATTAGTGAGCAGGGAAAATTCAATGCAGTGAGAGGAAAAAAAAAACACACACACATTGGTCTCAGAAATAGAAGAACTGGATTTTAGTTGTGGACTTTCTCCACAACTCAAATTCCCTTGATTAAATCACATGTTCTCTTTGACCCCCAATTTCCTTAACTAACAACATTTGCCTTAACTTGTTCTTACAGTTTCTGTGAGAAATGTATAGTATGGAAACTGTAGAGCTCTCATTCTACAAAAGGAATAGTTTTTAGAATATAATTTAGATACTAAGTTCCATAACATGTAACCAAAAGCCTTGGAAGTAAGGACATAGCATCATACACAAATCCTACATTCTCACTAAGAAAGTCAATATTATATGTTTATTCAACAAATATTTATGAAGTACTTCCAACCTCTGGGGCTGACACTGGAAGAGTGAGATATACATAGTATCTGTCTCATGTAGCTTGCAATCCAGGGGAGAAGACACCCTGAGAGCAACAATAATGTACAAAAAGTACTAGGTCAGAGTGGGTGCTAGGGTAAGTCCTGGGTAATCCGGGAAGGGTGTGGAAAGATTTTTCTGAAGGAAATATGTAGAATCTGAGACTTAAAATATAAATAGAAGTTATCAGGTTAAGGGGTCAGAAAACAAATGCTCCAAGAGATTATAGCATTTTTGAAGTCCAGGAGTAAATAGAAGAGAGAATATAGAGGCTTTTATGACAATTAAAAATGTTATTTTGGATGACTCTCAGTGTGTGAGATGTGGGGGGGTGGTAAGTCGTGAGTTGTGAGCTAGGGGGAAGCCAGGAACTGAAGTTTAGACCTTATTGCGAAGTCAGCACCAGAAATATTGAAGGAATTCAAAGCATGGTGGTGAAATGAGAAGATCTTGTTTGAGAAGAATTACTCTGACTACAGTATAGCAAAGAGTTAGGCAAGAGTGGGACCAGTGATATGAGTTAGCGGGTTGACTAAGTAGCCTAGGCAAGACATGGAAATAAGTGACAGCAGTGGGATAAAGCGACATACAAGGTCTTGGCTTAGGGAGAAGAGTGAATAAAACCGCACAGTAGGCATCTCCTCTGTCCCACCCTATGTAGCGTCCCTGAATTCTCAGAGTCAGGTTCTATAAATGCTGATAGCTCCCATGTCTTCAGACTTTAAACCATTCCAAACTCTCAGTCAGGAGGAAGAAAACTTCATAGTGGCTTGACTTTTTTTTTTGATATTATTTCTGCATGGTAGTGCATGCCTGTAGTTCCAGCTACTTGGAAGGCTGAGACGGAAGGATTGCCTGAGCCCAGCAGGGTGATGCTGGGGTGGTCGTGAGTGTGCCACGGCACTCCAGCCTGGGCGACAGAGTGAGAATCCAACTCAAAAAAAAAAAAAAAAATTCTGGATCTATCTTTCAATAACCCATTGAGCTCAGGAAGGAGAAACCTGATGCATAAGAAATTTTATCCTGTGGTTCCTTCTTCAGAGATGCCCATGCAGAAAAACTGCACCTTTTAAAATTAGAAAAAAAATGTGCAGGTTTCTACTTATTCATAATTAGTTGGCTTTTAGCTTCAGTATGTAAGAAAGTTTATACCTGTACTCTCCAGTTTATTGTCATTCTCCCTATTCCTTGTTGTGTTTCTATCACTGAAGCCAAGTGTAAGATGATGAACGCTTGTCCTATAATTTTAAGATAGAGTTAAAATAAGTGTTCATTATTTGTTACATATTCATGTTTTTCTACTGTGAAAGAGATAGCCCAACAATATTCCTGTTTAAAGAAAAATGGAAGAAAATATATTTCTTTGAAGCTTTGAAAAATTCTACCATTTTTTTGGTGAACTTCCTGGCCCGCTGAGCTTGTGACATCTGTCCAGCGTCCTTATTTTTCTCACTGTATCTTCAGAATGGAGACTCCAAGGGAACAAGAATGGAGGTGTGAGTATTTTTTAAAGCTCCCAGTAATCTTAAAGGGCAGCTGGGTGGAGAATCTTGGGTTAAGCATACAGCTGATTAGTGCCAGAGCCTGGCCCCCTGCCCTGTGTGTGGAATAAACGCACGGGGTGACTCACATGGGAGCAGTTAAGTGCCTGGCTGGAAAGCTAATGCCAACAGTAGGACAAAAACCCTCCATTTAAGTAGAAAGAAAGGCCTTTTGAGCTTTCCTTTCATCTCACATCTTCCAAGCTTTGCTTGTTGCTATTTACTCTCTTTTGGCAAATATTTCAAAAAACTCTTTCCAATTTAACATAGCCACCAGTTTATATATAACATGCCACAAGTGGGAATAGCTGTGTCTAATTTTGGTGAATCATCATCCCCCTACAGCAGGAAGGGCATGAATTATCTAATGGAGAGTGATGGAAGGGTGCACCATTTCTTACTGGACTAGAGCTTCAGGAAGTTACTGGGACATTTTTTTTTTCCTGAAAAATCAAATGAAAATATGCGAGAATAAATCTCCCAGGACCCTGCCTGTTGACAGCCAAGGGAAGCAGGAGTGGAGTGAGAATATGTAAAAAAGAGCCCCATTTTCCTATAGGCAGCAAGTACACAGGGCATAACAGAGCTGTATGCGTCCCTCAAGAATTTAACTTATCAGTTTGGGAGACAAACTGACAGCAAAGGGAATTAAGTGAGGAGTGGCTTAGCTCAACAGACCTCTCATCCAATGTGCCTCTGTAAAAACTGATACCTTTGTTTGATTGACTGGGCATAGAGTGAAGATCTGAGAATTCGTGGTTTAAGAATAAACGAGGAGGTATATTCAATGACTACCTGTTTGCATAAATATTTAAAATCCTGGGGGTAAAGGCCTTGAACTTGGGATCTAATTATCAGTTCAGAGATGAGCACATTTTAATCACGTTGATTAAATTTTGGGTTGACTATTGAATTTGGAGAAAACACAGAGCTAGGCACCCTGGGTAAGTTTCAACTAGTAAATGCTTGAGCTGATTTCTGAAGATCCTTGAAATCTCTGAAGGGGCTTCACTGTAGGGGTGTTAACTGAGTTGAGGAAGTGGAATTTGTGAGGATACTCGGTAACGCCACCTTCAAATGTCAGTGAGTTTATAAAGTTAAATCCCTGTTGTACGCCTCACAGCCCCAGTACTTGACATGTTTGTATACAGAGAGACAAAATTTAGCAAGTGGAATGATGCATCGGGTTTTCATGCGCTGTTCTGCGGGGTTCAACTTTATTTATGTTTAATTTCCGAATCTAATTGATCCATATGTAAGTAGCAATTTCTCTAGGTGTTCTGCACATTTGCATTAATACCAATTGTACAACGATGAAGAGATCCATCTTGGAGTCAGTTCGATTTTAATCTAACTCTCTGCTTATGTATGTACAAGCTAGGTGAACTTGGAGAACTTGTTGGTGTTTCTAAATTTCAGTTTTCTCATATGTAGAAATAAATTAATAATAGTCCTCACTTCATAAAACCTTCGTGATGATTAAATAAGATAATGCGTGTTTACAACAAAGTGTCTGGATCCCAAGAAATATTTAATATTATATATAATCATCATCACTATCATCATCGTCCTCCTCATCACTGCCATCAAATCTTTACCTACCAAAGCAGTGTTTAAGTGTGGCTTCCCTTTTATCTTTTCCTATTTGAAACATTCAATCTTTGCATTTGGAATTTATGTCTCTCTCCTCAACTTTACTTAGCACTTTGTTTAAAAATTTATTACTCTAAAATGAAATTATAGTCTGGCTTATATCAGATACTTTATTTCCCTAATATACAGTAAACTCCTTAGAAACAGTTTCCATATCTTATTTATTTTTATTTACCCAGGGTGTATTAAAATGTCTGATATTCAGAACATTTTTGTTGTACTAAATGCTTCTAGGTGACAGGTTACTGTTTCTAAATTGGTCTCATCTTCCACCATGATAAGGATTTAAAAAAAAAGAAAAGAAGGGAAAAACAGAAGGTAATGACTAGAATATTCAGGCATTTTGATAGTATTTAATATTTAATATTATTTTAGTAGTATTCATGCATTTTCCTGGTTGTAAAAAAAAAAAAAAATGGGAGCGTGTCAGAAAGTATCAATAAATAGGAAAAAAAATTTACCCATAATTCCTTCATTGACACACAATTTCAACATAAGTATTTGACTAGTATATTTTTTAGTGATTTAATATAATTTTTACAGAAGTAAGATCACATTGTGTATGCACATACATACAAGAATATGTATATGCTTCTCATTTCACTGAATGTTTAATTATTTACCTCTTCCAATGGAAGAGGAAAAAAAATTAACTGGGAGTGGTAGCACACACCTGTAGTTCCAGCTTCTTGGAAGGCTGAGGCAGAGGATCACTGGAGCCCAGCAGGTCGAGGCTGCAGTGGCCATGAGTGTACCACTGCACTCCAGCCTGGGTGACAGAGTGAGACTACAACTCAAAAAAACAAAACAAAACAAAAAAAACCCACAAACCTGCCAGAAAAAAAAAAAACTACAAAATAACTGACATGTCTGACAAGAAAATAACCATCTGACACATGGATTTTTAATTTCCTTTAAGATTAAAATGTCTATTGGGGGAAAAATATGATTTTTAAAAAATAAATAACGGACACACGGTCAATGACTTAACAGATCAAAGAAATTGATTATTAATTTAAGATTAAAAGAAGCTCGAAAGCAGACAAATTATACCCAAAGAGTCAGAAAAATAAAAGAAGGGGTAAAACAAGGTCATCATGCAAGTAGGAATAAAAATGAGACTAAAACAGAGAGATTGGTTGTAAGTAGTGAGTTCCAAAGCCCATACACTACCTCATGCAACCAGATAATTGTGATCTCTCGAAAATGCAAGCAGAAGACCGAAGGTTTATTACCTAGAGAGAACAAAAGTGGCAGTCTGTGGATTGCCACTTAATTAAAGATAGGGGTACACAATAAGAACAGGAGGACCAAGTGGAATTCCATATATTGTACTAAATTTTGTGACCCGGTGTTTATCCTCAGTCAACTACCGGAATTACAGCCAGGTGACAAACTCCAGGCAGGTGATTGCCAGACTTTTATTTAAAGAATTGCATAAGTCCAAAAGAAAAAACTTACAGGCATAGACAACAGGGAAGAGGGTGTTTAACAAAATAATCCAAATAAATTCTTTACAATGTTTTACCACTTTCTCTCACATACACATCCCTTCCCCAAAAAGTACCTAAATTTAATATGAATGTATAACCACATACCACCAGGCATTTGAGCAAAGAATTCAATGTGAAATAAAGAGATCATAACAAATCTCTTTTAAAAAGAAAAATAGAAATTTTAAAAAATAGTGACAATTTAAAAACACTTTTTAAAAAGTACAATGTCTCATAGAGATAAGAAAGTATATTATATCTATAAAATAAGAAAAACTATTTTTAAAACAAATTTTTGAAATTAAAAATCTTTTAGTACAACAGAAACTCAGTAGAAGGATGAAAATATATGCTTGAAAAATAGCCTAAAGTAAATAAAAAAGATAAAATGATGTAAAATAGAGGAGAATATAAGAAAAATTAGATAATTTATTTAAAGCATCTGCCTTTTTATTTTCAAACAATTGAAGTTTTGGAGAGAACAAAATGAATAAAGGAAAAGAGTTTTTTTTAAAGAAGACAAATTTTAATAGCCTAAAATGTAAATTTTAGTATTGCAGGGATCAACTGAGTCCATTGACTCACAAATCATTGTGAAATTTTAGGAAACCAGGGAAAAGGAGATGGATATAAGCCCCCAGCAACTGTGAGAAAATAGTTCACAAGTACTATTCATCATGCTTGGGAAAAATCAGTGAACAAAGCATGCACTGAGTCTTTAATCCCATTAACATGGCATGTGTCTTTATTTATTTAGATATCCTTTGATTATTTTTATCAGCATTTTGTGGATGTCAGCATATAAATCGTATTCATGATTTGCAAAATCTAAACCTAGTATTTTTTTTGAGTGATTGCAGATGATAATGAATTTTTAATTTCCTTATCCACATGTTCTTTGCAAATACACAGAAATACAACTGATTTTTGTGTGGTTAAAAATTTGTGTCTATGTTGAATTTACTTTGAAGTTCAGTGAGTGTTTTTTTGGTTTGGTTTTGTTCTGTTTTGGTAAGATTTCTTGAGATTTTTTATATAAATCATTATAGCATCTGTGCATAACAATGAGTTTATTTCTTTCTTTCTAATCAGCATGCTTTTTGTTTTCTATTTCTACCTCATTGTACTAGCTAGACCTTTCAGTACTAAGCTGAAAGTAATAATGGAGTGGACATCTTTGCACCATTCTTGATCTAAGGGGGAAAGAGAGAAAGTTCATTTTGTTCACCTTTGATGTTAGCTATAAGTTTTTAGTGGTCATTTTTAAAATCAAGTTGAGAAAATTCTCTTCATTATTAGTTTTCTGAGAGATTGTATCATGGAACACATGCTGAATTTTTTTTAATGTTTTTCTTTTTTTAATTTTAAAAAGATGTTGAATTTTTTTAAATGCTTTTTTTTTTTTTTTTTGCATCAGTTGATATAAGCATGTAAACCTTTGTCTTTAGCCTAATAATATGGTGGGTTGAATTGATATATGTTCAAATATTGAACAAGCCTTACATCCCTATAATAAGTTCAACTTGTTATTACCTATAATTTTTTTATAAATCACAGAATTCTGCTTACTAATATTTTGTTAAGAATGTTTGCAACGCTCTATTCACAATAGCAAAAACATGGAACCAACCATGTTGCCCATCGAAGCTGAACTGGATTAAAAAAATGTAGTACATATACACAATGGAATATTATGCAGTCTTAAAGAAGCACAATAAATGGACTTTGCAGCAAATTGAATGGATTTGGAGTCTATCATACTCAGTGATTTATCACAGAAATGAAGAACTGAGTTCCATATGTTCTCACTCATAAGTGACCTTGAACAATTATAGTGCTATAAGAAAGCAATTGGCAGTAGTGGGAAACTGTCAGGGGAGGGGAGTGGGACTGGCAGTTGAGGGAAACTGCTAGGGGGGAGGGGCATACCTCACCAACAAGGGTACCTGCATGATCAATGTTTGTATACCTAACCCTGAATTGTACCCCGCATCTTTATACTAAATAAATAAATGAATGTTTGCATCTATATACACGAGCAATGTTGGTCTATTATTTACTTATTTATATATTTATTTATTTATGTTTATTTTGTGCTGTGCTTCTCCGGTTTTAATATCAGGACAATTCCAACTTCGTATAATAAATTGTGAAGTGTTCCTTTTTCATCAATTTTCTTAAAAAGATTGAGTATAATTGATGCTATTTCTTCTTTAAATACTTGGTAGGATTCTCCAGTGAAATCATCTCAGCCTACAAATTTTGATTGAGAGTTTAAAATTATAAATTAAATTTCCTGAATATTTATAGAAGTATTCAAAATAAATTTTTCATATTCTGTAGATTGTACTTTTAAAGAAATGTGTCCCTTTAATTTGAGTAGTAAAATTTATGTGAGTAGAGTTGTTTGTTGTATTTCCTTAATATGATTTCGATGTTTGCGAGGTCTGTATTGATATCCAGTGAAGGTATTTATGCCATTTCTATTTTTTTCTGTCAGTCTTGCAAAAGACTTGTCAATTTTATCAATAATTTCAAAAATGGAGATTTTTAATACCTTATTTTTCTTTATTTTTTGTCTTATTTATTTTGGTTCTGTATTATTTTGCTTCTTCTGCTTCCTTTGCATTTATTTTGCTCTGATTTTTCTAGGTTGAATGACTTCTCTAGTGTCAAAATTTAATGTTATTAATTTTCTTCTCAACATTGCATTAACTATCTCAAAATTTTTGATATGTTGTATTCTCATTTTTATTCGATTCAACATATTCTTAATTTTCTTTGAGATTTCTCTTCGACCCATGGATTATTTGGAATTGTTTTTATTAGATTCCAAATGTTTTTAATTTTTATTATTTTATTTTATTTTTTGAGTTGGAGTCTTACTCCATCACCCAGGCTGGAATGCGATGGCACACTCATGGCCACTGCAGCCTTAACCTGCCAGGCTTAGGCAATCCTTCCGCCTCAGCCTTCCAAGTAGCTGGAGCTACAGATGCACGCCACCATGCCCAGCTAGTTTTTTTGTGATTTATTGTAGAGATGAGGTCTCACCAAGTTGCCCAGGCTGGTCTCTAACCTCCAGGCTAAGGCAGTCCTCTCACCTTGGCCTCCCAAAGTGCTGGGATTACAGGTGGAGACACTGCCCCTGGACAATTTTTCTAATTTTTTTATTATTAATTTTTAGGTTGATTTCATTGAATTTAGAGAACATACATAATGATTTTAATTCTTTTATTTATTTGAGTTTTGTTTTGTGACCCAGGTTATATTCTATCTTGTTGCAAGTCCCATTGATATGTGAATAAAATGTGACTTCTGCTTCTCTAGACACTGTTATTAATAGCATTGCTGCATTCTAGCTACTTGCTAATTTTTTTTCTAATTCTTACATAAATTGTTGAGATGGGATGTTGACGCCTCCACTTATAACTGTAGATTTGTCTATTTTTCCATTCACTTCTATCTGGTTTTGTTTTTACATATTTTGCACCTCTACTGTTTGATGCATATTCATTTAGTATTATTTTGTCTTGGTGTATTGATTCTTTCATCATTAGTAACGTCCTTTACTCTGTCTCTGGTAATTTTCTTTCTCTGAAACCTGCTTTATCTGATATTAACATAGCCACTTTTACCTTTCTCTGATTAGAGCTTGCATGGTTTTTGTTAAATTTTTTATGTTCAGCTTGCCTATATCATTATATTTGAAATGGGTTTTTATACACTTCGTATATTTGGGGAGTATTTTAAAATTTATTCTGCCAGTCTCTGTCTTTTAACTGGTACATTTAAACCATTTACATTTAATGTAATTGTCTTAGTCAGTTTGGGTTGTTATGACAAATATCATAGTCTAGGTGGTCTAAACAACTTTTTTTTCACAGTTCCAGAGGCTGGGAACTTCAGGATCAAGTTCCCAACAGATCTGGTACCTGGTGAGGTCACTTTCTGGTAATAAACAGATAACTTTTCACTGTGTCCTCAGACAATAGAAGGAATAGGAGAGCTCTCCAGAGTCTCTTTCATAACCCCACTCAGAAGATCTCCACCCTTGTGACCTAATCACCTACCAAAGACCAAAGACCTCATCTCCTAACACCAATATGTTGGGGGTTGGGTTTCCAACATTTGAATTTGGCAGTGGAAACATAAAACCATAACAAAATACCTCTTTGAATTAGCTAGAATTTCCTAAAAAAAAACTAATGATATGGACCAATTTGAACACATGTAACTTTTGAAATGCTAAATAATACAGCAACTTTAAAAATCAGTGTGGTAGTTGAATATGACTCTGCAAAATTAGTCATGGGTATTTGTTCAAATGAAACAAAAACATATGTTCACCCAAATTGCACATAAATGTTCACAGCAGCTTTATTCACGGTTGCCAAAAACTGAAAACAATCCAAATGTTTAACAACCACTGAATAGATAAGGAAACTGTAGCACATTCAGAAATGGAATGCTATTCAGCAATAAAACAAATAATTACTGATATCACTGATACATATAACAATGTGGATAAATTTCAAAGCTCTTTGCCAAGTCAAATTAACTTGACTCAAAAGACTACACACTGTATGAGTCTATTTATATGACATTCTAGAATAGACAGACATATGTATAGAAAGGGAAATAAAACCTGACAGATGGTTTCCAGGGGCTAGGGTAGGGACACAGTGGAATTATTGATTAATGGAAATGTTTAGTGTCTTGATTGTGGTGGTAATTACTACACAACTGTATAAGCTGTCAAAACTTATTTAATTGTATACTCAAAATGACTTAATTAGAACTTCTTTAATAATCATCTAAATCTTAGTGTTACAGGAAAAGCAGATTTTACTAAATCAAAAAAAGTTGATGAAATCACAGAGTTAAAGCATGGTATTTGTGACTATTAATGCATAATACCTTATAAATCATTCAATAACTGTTGACTTAAGTTGTTGAATGGGAAACAAACCCATCTTTTTTAACTTGTGGCAACAGAACTTTATAAGTAAAACAATTGTGGCTAAACTGAGTATGTAGATAAATCCTAGGAAAAAAAAATTCTACAGAGTGTGAATCATTTTCAAAATGATACACTCTAGGACAGAATTATCTTTGTAAACTGTAAATTTCTACTCCTTGTTCATATTTATATTAAGTGGAGTTTCTGTATTGATTGTTTTAAATTACATGTCAGAAATAATTTATGAGCTCAGAAGTAAATTTATCAGTCATTTAATAAACAATATCACAATCTATTAATAAATAGCTTTCAAAACCCTGGAATATTTTTAGTTCTACTGTGGCTTCACGAGATAGTCATCATCTCTGGGCTTTATTTTATTTTGTCATCACGCCTTGTGTGAAAGTGTTAACAATGATCACATAGAATGTTATATTAGGGCCTCCTTAGTGCAAAAGAAATGAATAAATTTCACAGTCAAGTGCCCCTTTGTTATCATTGGGACTGCCAGTGAAGTCATATATATGACTGTGGAACTGACAGTGCTAGCTGTTGATACGTTATTCAATAGTAGTTCAGCAAATATTTACTGAGCTCTTTTTTGGTAAATTCTGCAACGTGGGCCTCTAAAGATTTCACCGTAGGCATAAATGTCTGCTCAAGCTGTTTGCTGCATTTGTACACTGCCATATGTGGCTATCTGGGTGACTCAACTGCTGCTGCTTATGCAGATTATGTTTTATTTTACACCCCTAGGAACAAAAAGGAGAAAAATGTCAATTTCATCTCTTTAAAGCGTTTAGCGAGTGTCCAGGAACTCCTGGAACTCGCTAAGGGAAAGTATGATGTGATAAGAAGAGAATGAGCTTTGAGACGAAATTAACTTGGATTCAAACTCTAGGCTATGTGACTATATTTTGCTTCTCTAATTTTCAATGACCTCACTGAGAGAGAGGAGAGAGAGAGAGACAGACAGACAGACAGAGAGGGGAAGAGGAGGAGGAAGGGAGGGAAAGAAAGAGGGAGAAATAATATGGTTACATCTTCCTCATGGTATTGTCAGTCAGATACGTGATATTTCTGAAACGTGCGAATGTGCAATGAATTGTAGGTCTCTTTCCCTTTCTGTAGGCCTCAACTATGAGTTAAGTACAGGTAGTATCTGTCTTTCTGGGCCTTATAATTTGGTATCCAGAATAATAATATGAATATACATCGTATCTGTGAAATGGTTGATCTGTGAATTGTCCACCCAGAGATGCCCATCTATCTAGGACAATCTCATAGTTTATGTAGCTATTTCTGAGCTTGCTAAATTCTTGCAAGACTTTTCCTGGACACATTGCTTTCTAGTGGCTCATAGGAAGTCCCCACCCAGTCTTTTAAACTGGAATAGTCAGTCTCTCTCTGGGGTGAAGCTGTGTGATGTGAAATCTGTAGACTGTTTTGGTTGTTTAATAGTTTCAAAATTCCCATGAGCTAATTTGGTTGTATTTCTGTTACTTTTGAGGAAAGTTAAAACTGCCCAAGTTATAGATGGAAATTATTTAACAGAGGACTGGCATGTCAAAGCTTGTCTTTTGGAAAAATGAGAGTAGAGCTTGACTTGGAGTGAAGAAGCTGGCTACAGAATATCTGCTAATTTCCCAGGTCACAAAGCAAGTTCTTAAATTTATGACCAGTTTTATGTCTAGGAGTGTTTATTGTACAAAAAGGGTACATGGACATTCACCCCAAAATATGGCATTTTGACTCAAGGTCTCTTCCAAGCTGCTTCCTCTCCCTGTTAAAATTATATATTGCAGGAAAGGAGGAAGAATTCAACCAGAGGGGTCCAATCACTTCCTAAAATAATACCCGTCCCTTGGTTCATTCAACTTTCAAAGAGAACTATTAAAGGTCATTCTGTTTCACCCTTCTGATCACTTGTTGCCCCTCCAAAGAATTCCTCTCTTCCTCCCCCCATAACCTGTTTTCCCAGAATGCAAGTCCCTATTCTTTCTGTAACCTCTAGATGACAGATGATATTTAAGTTTCTGTAACTCATTGGAAAGTTGAGTCTTCATACTGAAAGCGCCCATGTATACATGTCGCACATAATTTGTATGCCTTTTCTCTTATTAATCAATCTGCTTCATGCTAGTGATTTTTAAACTACCCGTAGCTATCCATAGGAGTGACGTTTACGAAATACCCACAGTACCGTACTGTTGTCCATCATGTGATGGCATACCACAAAAATCTAGAACAGGAAGTTTTGTGTGTAAAAATAGGATGAAAGGATCAAAAGCTTCCCCCCTGCTGACTTGGATGTCACTGCTTTGCTTCCTCAAAGTCACATTGTGAGAAACACAGGTGTAGAGGAGGGTGAGAGGCCATGCTCCACTTAAGCAAAAGTCTTCTATCACTGATTCCTGAAAGGACATAACCTGGACTCAATATACCCCATGAGCAGCCATTTTAACATTACCTAAATCTCATGTTTTTCTAGCAGTTCACTTAACTCACCCTCAAATAACTACTAGCAAAGGACAAAACCGGTTTCTCAGAGTAGCTATTGGTAATTGTTTTACAACTCCCCCAGCCAGCTAGTTTTGTACAAATTAGCTTTTCTATTTCAAGTATTTGCCTCCACCCGTAAGACCCAAGTTACCTGATCAGTCCTTTGTGACCTTTATGACCCAGACAGGCCCCACCATCATGGCAGCAGTCATGTGACTACACCCCCCCACCATCTGCCTGCTGTCCATCACCTGACAAAAGTATCTGCACTTACCTTCCCATTTGTGATAACATGGAGCAGACCACCATCCAATCACCTTAATGACTTTCACTCATCAAAGGGAAAATTTAAAAGGATTCAACCACAAGTGGCCATTTGCCATTGCTTTGTCAAACTCTAGTGTGTCCACGTGGCTCTCTTAGCTAACACCGTCATGTTTCTTAGCTTTGGGCTCCTGCCCTACCTTAGAGAAGTGAATCCCCTCTCTTTCTATCGCTCTCTTTCTGTTTTACTTTATAAATAAACTGTATTTTCTAATCTAACTTCTGTGCAATTCTTTGCTTCTTTCACACAGCACTGGATCACACACACTCTCATCGGGCTTGACCTAACATTTTAAAGGCCCTACTGGGATTTTTAACCTAACAATTCCCATTTAATCACTTTTATTTTTTCTTACATGATAATAAGTAGAAAAATATAACAGATATGGAATTAATAGGATTTTATGATTGATTAGATGGAGAGGATAGGGATAAAAGAGGAGACGAAATGATGTGCGTATTTCTTTCTTGGGCTGAAACTGATTAAAATTCACTGAGATAAGGCACACAGGCGGAACAGGTTTTGGTTTGAGCAGTATCACTCCAGTTGCAGTTATGTTTTCCTCTGAATACTGCCCCCTTCCCCATTCCTGGAAGGCATGCTTGTAACATGTTCCCCTGTCCCACTTTGCCATAGTTTATTGAAACAGGAATGGACACTTGGCTCAAATAAGGCCATCACTATTCTTTCTCTAGGAAATTTGAACTTCAACTTTAGCTGAACTTGTTGCTGAAACCGAGAATGTATAAACTCAAAGGCAGAAGGTATCATCCTCTGCCCTGTGTGGGAGAAACAAAGGAAGCTAGTCCATAGAGTGAGAAGAGGTAGATATGCATAGTGAAGCAGAGAAGACATAGTGTGTGTGTGTGTGTGTGTGTGTGTGTGTGTGTGTGTGTGTGTGTGTGTTCGAGAAAGAGAGAGAGAGAGATCTAGTTTCTGTCTGGTTTTTTGTTCCTGGCTTTTACCACTGCTGTGTCTGGCTGGCTGTTCTCTCTAATAATGGTATGTATATCCCTGAGTGATAAGGGTTAACTTGTCCAAGACTGATTACATGCAGGTAAGACTTGGAAAATAAGTTTGCCTCATGCACACCTCCATGAAAATCCTTTATTATCTAGAGTTTAAGCAGCAAGGCTTGGATTCAGCCTTGATCACACAAGAAAAGGGTTAGTATTTCCCAATCATCAACACTGTTGGGAAAAACTCAGCTACTATATTGCTATAATATAATATGGCACCAGATGACTTAGACCCACCTAGTCTGTGGTCACACTAGAGGGGATGCCAGTGCTCACCCCAACGTGAATATTTAGTGGCAGAAAGGCAATACAGCCAAAGGATTGAAGTCCCTTCCCTGCAGTCTGTCATTTGAATTCACTTTCTATCTCTACACTGACCTAGAATGCTACGGGCAACAGAGAACTGGCTTAATATCTGTTGCTCTTGTGTCTTAGAGCTTTCTCCCACTGAATACTGACTGACATATCAAACTTAGTGTATTCTCATCCATGAATTTGCCCTAGTTTTTGTGACATTCCTTATAATACACCTCCCTCTTTTTGCTTAAGATACCCCATGGTTTCTATTGTTACCTGCTAAAAGTGTAAAGAAAGTAGAGATAAATATAAATGTCTACTCTAATATTCCATATTTAGTAAAGGTCACTCCTATGGATAGCTACGGGTAGCTAAAGCCCAGAAAAAAAATCCCTAACTCTTGATCATTATGAAAGCATACAGAAGAGGTGCCCTAAATGTACTTCTCTACAGTGTTTTCTTGCATTGTTCTTTGACTGATAACCTGATACCATGATTCAAGGAGGTGGAAAATTATCTGCATGGAGTTGCACTCCCACCAAAACTACAGAAATGATTAGAATTTAGGGCTCTTGTTCTAGTTTTAAAAGTGAGGCAGATTATTTAGTCCAGGTAAGACAGAGATAGATAAGTTTCTTGCAGGCAGGTCTAAATTAAAATAGAGTAAACATCTAGACATCTTTCTTATGGGTACATGACCTTCACCCAACCAACCAGACACACCAGACCTGACCACCCTGTGGATCTACCAGTACCATGAATCACATAAACAATAGGAGTTACCCAGTAGGGAGTTACCTAAAACACAGACATCATGTGCTTAAAAAGCTCAAATCTAGTTAGTCAATAACTTTAATTCTTTAGAAGGTCCTTGTGATCATAGAAGGTTGAGAGGTTATAATCAAAACTTCTGACCAGACACCTACAGCCCACCCATCTAAGCTCATAGAAATGGAGAGACAGTAATCACAACTCATGACCTGCAGTCAATCTCTCTTAGCTCATGATTTGCTTAATCATCATTGTTAAAGTATAAAAACCTTCTTTTCAAAGACAAGTGCATTCTTTCTCTTAAGGCACCCATGCCATCCTTGAGCATGCCTCTTTCTTTCTAATAAATTGTCTTAAACTGTACTTTGGACTCACTCTGAAATTCTTTGCTATGACGGAGTCAAAGAACCTGTGAAGCAACACACGGCACCCCATCTGGCATCAAAAGGTTTAGCTGACTTCCTGGTGAGCTGTGATTTAGGGGTTCATCAGTATCTCCCCAATTTTCTGAAATATTACCTCACTAACCATTAAGTCTTAACATGGTAACAACCTAGGACATAAGCAAGGCATTTGCTTGTGCATTTACTGAATCTCTTGTGAGGGTCTTCAAAAATAACACTTTATTTGGTTGGGTGTGGTGACTCATATCTGTAATACCAGCACTTTGGAATGCCAAGATGGGAGGATAGCTTGAGCCTAGGAGTTTAAGACCAGCCTGGGAAATATAGCAAGACCTCATCTCTGCAAAAACTCAAAAAATTAGCCAAGAGTGGTGGTGCACACCTGTAGTCCCAGCTACTTGGAAGACTGAGACAGAAGGATTATCTGAGCCCAGGAGGTTGAAGTTGGGGTGAGCCATGATCCCATCATGACACTCCAGTCTGGGTGACAGAGTGAAACCTGACTCAAAAAAAATTAAAAGTACACTTTATCCAAGTATTTTATATTTATTATAGGACTGCCTCTGCCCTTTGACATTAAAAATACACTTCTTTGTTCTCATTAGTGCTTGTCTTAGTCTGTTCTGGCTACTACAAGAAAATATCTTAGATTGCGTAATTTATAAGCAACAGAAATTTATTTCCCACATTTCTGAAGGCAGGGAAGTCCAAGATTTGGGCACCAGCAGACTCAGTGTCTTGTGAAAGCCTTTTCCTCTCAGGTGGCACCTTATCTGTGCTCTCCCGTGATGAGAGGGTTAGGGAATTTGCTCAAGCTTCTTTTATAAGTGCATCAATCCCATTTGTGAGGGTAGAACCTCATTACTAAATCATTTTCCAAAGGTCTTGCCTCTTAATAGTATCGTGTTCATTAAGTTCCAGTCACACCAATATTCAGATTATAGCAGTGTCCTTACTACTTTCGTGATAGATATTGTAAATCAATCCACATGTCAATTTTGGTTTTATTGCATAAGTGGCTTTACTGGTACTAGGTAAACACTTGTTGGAGAACCAGTAGAATTTCCAAGGTGTTAGGCCTGCGGGAAGATGCTGAGAATTACAAGTGATACAAGTTATTTTAAATTTTAAACATTTTTTTACTGTTTTCCTATTACATAATATATGTTCATAGTAAAAATGATAAAATGTAGTAATAAGAATTTTTAAGTACTTTAATCTTACTAAAAAGACGTGAATTGATAACATTTTAAGGGGAAAAAGTACATCCTTGCAATCTTTTATTAATTGCTTCTTGAAATCTGCTTTCCTTTGGGTTCATTTTCCTTCTTACTGTTTATTCTAGAGTTCTTCAATGATGGTCTATAGGCAGTTAATGCTCTTAGTCTTGTTGGCTCTAAAGAGTTTTTGAGCTGTTCATGGTGGCTTGACCAGCACTTTGGGAGGCAAAGGAAAGAGGGTTGCTTAAGGATAGGAGTTCAAGACCAGCCTGGACAACTAGTGAGACCTTGTCTTCACATACACAAAAAAATTTAATTAGCCAGACATGGTGGTGTGAAACTATAGTCCTAGCTACTCAGGAGGCTGAGGTGGGAGAATCCCTTGTGTCCAGGATTTTGAGGCTTCAGTGAGATATGATCATGTTACTGCACTTCAGTTTGGATGACAGAGCAAGATCCTGTCTCTATAAAAATAAATTTAATGAAAATCTTTTTTTCCTCAATCAACTTAGTCATAATTCAGTTGGGTATAGATTATAATTTTTCACTACTTTGAAGATATTACTATATCATTTCTTATCATTTACTTTGTATAAAAAGGATATCATCTGATAGTCATTCTTTTGTCTTTTTTCACTATCAGTTCTTTAAAAATTTTTCCTGGATTATTTGCTTATTTTTGTGTTTGCTTTGTACTAAGGGAATAATCATAGGTCACTTGAGTTTATTTATTGTGGATTACATTTTGACATCTACTTCCACAGAGTCAATACTTCCTCAAATTTAAAAGTTGTACATCATTAACCCTTTGAATATTGCCTTCTCTTCTAAAACAATATCATATGTAACTTGGAGGTTTTTATTGTATTCTTTATATTTCATAACTATTTTTTCATATGTAAAACAGCAAAAAAATTATCTGTAGTGCTTTCTGGTCAATGTATTCAGATCTGGTTTTGGTTTTTTTGCTTTTGAGTTGGAGTCTCCCTCTGTCACCCAGACTGGAGTGCAGTTGCCGCTCCCGGCCACCGCAGCCTCGACTTGCTGGGCTCTGGCGATCCTGCCGCCTCAGCCTTCCAAGTAGCTGGAATTACAGGCGCACACCACCATGCCCGGCTAATTTTTGATTTATTGTAGAGATGAGGTCTCGCCAAGTTGCCCAGGCGGGTCTCGAACCCGTGGGCTCAGGCAATCCACTCACCTCAACCTCCCAAGGCGTGGGATTACAGGCTGAGACACCAAGCCTGGCTCAGATGTTTTTGAAAATTTATCTTTATTACATATTTTTTATAGAGTAACAGCATGCTATTTTAACATATAGTGAATGATTACTATAGCCAATCATATTAACCTATGATCACCTTCCAGTTACTTCCTTTGTGTGTGTATGTGGTTAGAGCACCTAAAATTTACTCTCTTAGCAAATTTTAGTATACAATGCTAGCAATACAATGCTATAGTCCTTGTGTTGTACATTAGATCTTTAGACTCACTCATTCTACATAATTGCAAGTTTGTACCTTTAACCTGCTTCTCCTTATTTCTTCCTCCTCCCTATTACTGACAACAACCAACCTATTCTGTTTCTATGTATTCAACTATTTTTAGATTCAACATATGAGATTATGCATTTTTTTCTGTGTCTGGACTATTTAAGTTAGTATAATATCCTCCAGGTGTATCTATTGTGAGAAATAAGAATGAAGATTTATTTTCAGATTGGAGCCTAGCTTATCTTGGGTTCTCAAGATGGTGTCTAAATGCTTTGTGCTTCTCTTTTATTGATTCACTTCCTGCTTCTTTGTGCTTCCTTTTCGCATGCTTTTTACTTTGGGGGACTTCATGTATAAACTTTTGGCAGGACCCAATCAGAATGGTTCTGTAAGCCAATCGGCAAATAGGACATGCAAATGAAATGATTCTGTAAGCTAATCAAAATGTGTCACGTGGGCATCACAAGGAACCAGGAGAGGAACCTGTGTTTTAGGATTAAAAGTGCTGATTCGTCCTGTTTCGTTGTGCCTGCCACTAGACACTCGATCTTACAAGACCATCATTAAAGTCTCATTTCTGCAGCACTCCACGTCTCTGTGTCCATCCTTTAATTTTGGACAGGTGAGTTCGTTTCTCACAATTTGGGATATTCTGCGTCTGTGGAAGGGGGACCCCAGTAGAGGGAAAGACACATCCCACCGATTTCAGGTGGCCTACCCTGCTTGGGCATCTTGGGCTGCTCATGGGACTGCAGATAAGTCCAAGACTATTGTTCCAGAGGCAGCAGAAGTGACACAGAAAAAAAAGAAAGAAAGAAAAGAAAACAGTCACTATGGCAACCAGGCACTTCATGCATGAACCAAGGTAGGAAAAATTGGACTATAAGTACTGCCTTGGTGTTTGGGGCATTCTCAGAGGTTCAGTGTGTGTGTGACTGAGATGTATCACAGATATGAAGCAAATCTTCAGCCATGGTTCCATTCTCCCATGAGGGAAACGACCGGAGACAGATGGAGCGGGGTGTGCAAGAAACCTCCAGTAAAGGGGGTTGAGCGGATAAGTAAACTCAGCCACTGGCATCGACCAGGGAATATGAGCAACTCCTAGAAAGTGGAGTTGAGTATTCAAGTTAGCTGAGAATGGGGAATAAAAATTCTAGGCCTAGGGACCCAAGAAAGAGTGAAATAAAAATTCTCCCTCTAACATTATCCCCCGGATGGTCTACTGGGGAAATGTTGAGGTCTTGGTCGGGGAGTAGCCCTTGTTCCAAGAACAAGGGGAACAATCAGGAGGGCTGCAGTATCCATATGGAAACAGGAACACCCTCCAGGGCAGGGCATTCAGCCAGCTGAGCAAAAGTGCCCAAATGTAGATCCTGGGTGGGACAATAATGATCAAGAGTATATGACAAATATGCAGGATCCAAGGGGATTGGAAAACAAGGGAATCAGAGAATCAGCCCCAAGGTCTCAGGATGTCTCTAAGGCTTTTGAGACTCAACAAGAGAAGGAAAAGAAACTCCAACTACCCATCAGAGAGCTGATGAAGAATGAACTTGACCACAACCTAGATGAATATTAGGCTGCTGGAACCCACATTAATTTAATTAACACAGGTGACAGGGTTAAATGGAGGCTTCTAAACTCTATCTATTTCTCTCTTTTCTGTCTGTTTTGAACCTACTGGCAACTAAGTTACTGGTGTTGACATGAACTCACTGTTTTAAGGTTAAATTTTTAAAAATTGTTTTTTGTACATAGTCCAGCCAGTTCTAATTAAAATGTAAACATTAAAAATTCATTTAAAACTGAAAAAAAAGTTCAAAAAAATTAAATTGCCATGGAAACTGCTTTGCCCCAGTTTTGGTCTGCAGCCTTTATTGGATGGCCTACTGGGGCAAAGAAAGTGTAGCCAGGCAAACAGATTCCAATATTGTCGGAAATATACGAATTCGGGTGTCTTTTGTAAAACGGTAAGTTTGTTGCTATTTCATGGTTGAAGTTTGGAAGTAAAGGTTGTTAAATCTTTGTGTGTGTATATGTATGTTTGAATGCGTTTGCATGTATGTGCATGCTATGTGTTTTGTCCAGCATGCTATCAAATTGGCTTCTAGGTAAATGAGTACTCATAAAGTAAATACATAAATCTAAATGCTTTCCAAATTCATGTGACCCTAATGATCTTTGGTAAATAAAAATGGGTTTAAAATTATTAATAAAATGAAAAGTGCCTTTGGAATTGTCAACATACATTTTTGTCTTGGTCTATTAATTAAGTTTTACATTTGTCTCTGCTATATATTTTAAGTATCAGGATTTAACATGAAAGTTATAAAACTACAAGCCTAGCCAAAACCAGAATTATCTTCATTTGTATAAATGTTTTTGTTACAAGTATAACTAATTTAAAATTGTTGGTTAAAAAAATTCAGCTAAACTTTCTGAATTATCAGTAAAATGTTCAAGTATTTTTTTTTTTTTTTTTTTTTTTTGAGTTGGAGTCTCACTCTGTCGCCCAGACTGGAGTGCAGTGGCGCTTCCGGCCACTGCAACCTCGACCTGCTGGGCTCCGGCGATCCTTCCGCCTCAGCCTTCCAAGTAGCCGGAATTACAGGCATGCGCTACACGCCCGGCTGATTTTTTGATTTATTGTAGAGATGAGGTCTCGCTGCCAGGCGGGTCTCGAACCCGCGGGCTCAGGCAATCCACTCACCTCAGCCTCCCAAAGGCGCGGGATTACAGGCTGAGCCACCGAGCCCGGCTAATGTTCAAGTATTTAACTCTAAGGTTCTTACTTGGGTAATAGCTGATGTTCACAGACTTTAAAAATGATTAGCCAGGAGATAACTTAAAATAATAACTGGTCTTGTCTAAAATCTCAGTTTTCATAAGTGATTAAGCAAACTGCTATAAATAAGTAAATCAGGCAAATATGAATAAAATAATGCTTATGGATAAACTCATCATGCAGTTTGAAAATCTTAAAATTGTTTTAGAAGCTCATTAAATGTCTGGGTTACTGCCAATTAAGAAAAAGTTATAATATGGAAAAAATGTTTCTAACCTTATGTAAAGGGTCTCATCTATAAAATACTAATATCTAACAGATAGTTCAGAATTTTTTTCCCCTAGGTTTTCATCAAAATTGTAGGTTATTTTATGTGACCTGGAGATTATTTAAAACTTATTTATTTTAAAAATGGGAAAAATCAGTAAGTAGGAGAGAGAGATGTAAAAAAATTATGGATATAAAGGTATTTTTTGGTAAGAAAAGTTATAAAGAAAAAAATAATATTTTCTTTCATATAAAAGAATTTTGTATGATAAAATTTTGTCCTAAAGTAAAATGACTGGTTATTTTGGAAAGAGTGAAATACATGGCAAAACAGAAGGTCCAAGCGTGTTATCAATGGTATGTGAAAGTCAGGATAAAGTTCAAGAAGGATAATTTATGAAGAAATCTTGGCATTTGATTAAGTTGGTTATAACTTTTTCTCCAGTCCTAACTGCTGTTTTGGCTTGAAAGGTTTTTACTTACTTAGAAAACTAAACTTTAAAAGGATTGAATTTTTTTTTTTACATCATCATTTTGTATTTAAAAAAGATCTTGTATGGTACATTTTTGTCCTATAATAAAATGGCTGATTATTTTTTTAAAAAAGACATAGGACAAAAACAAAAGTTTCGATCATGTTTTTTAAAATGGTATAAATATGTCAAAAATGGTATGTTAAAGGTTTGTGGAAAAAAGTAACTTACAATGACCTGTAATCCTGTGTTTTCAAAAATTGTAATATTTAAATATTTCAGGTTCTTAATTCAGTCTCTCTAGGGTGGGGTTAAAAAAAAAAAAAAAAAAACCAAGCTTCAGAAGCCACATATACCCCACACCCTCCTCCCGAACTGCCTGCAGACCTGCCTGGAAACCTGGAAGGAAGGATGATTGACTTCAGTCCAGCTGGAAAGGCCCCTATCAAGTATTCCTGACCACTGAGACCACTTGTGGACAGCAGAAAAGGGTTGGATTCATTATGCATGTGTTAAGGAGTCAGCAAAAGACTTAATAAGGGGAAGGGAAGAAAAACGGTAGAAGTGCACAAGGTACCCAGAAAACCTAACTGTAATGTTTAATGCTTATCAAATTTTACATTGTGGCAAACTAAAAAAATCAAAGGAAACTTTTACAGATAGATATCTCCGTCCTGAACATATGTTAATTAGGAACCTCCCTGTCCTAGTTGGGAGAATATGTGGTGGACCACGAAGCACCAGGGGTGGACTGCTGCTATTTCATTTGGAGATCCTAGGGAATGGAATCGTTTCCAACCCAAATATAAAGGGTCACAAACTTTAGGAATTAAAACAGGTTGTGGAGACACTAATGCCTGGGTAGAATGAGGCAAACTTTCAGTACTAGCTTTGAACAAAAGCAACTGTTATGCATATGCTGTGGGATGACCACAAGTGCAGACGGTCCCATCCCCTCTCAGCTGGGACACAGATCCCACTGGAATGAATTGTATGCTTGCCTTATATCAAGACATGGATGCTTGGAGAAGCAAGACGTGTAAGAGCTTGTCTCTGCTCTTTCCTCCACTGCAGAGGTCAGACCCCAGGGCAAGTGCCTCCTCTTCGTGTCTCTCTAGACAAGGAGGTGGTTTCACGACTCCTGTGGAACAATTGCTGACTTGTACCCACGTTCTAAATGTCTCTGGTGAATCCAGCAGCAAATTCCTGAGCTTACATCCCTAAAATGAATATTTGGTGATACTGCGGAGAGGAAAGCCTGCGAGATTTGTCGCCATTCATCTGGACCGGAATTTGTGCATTGGTCCAATTGGCTGGTCCATTTACCTTGGCATTCTATCTCACATCTGAAAGCACTCAGACTCCCCACCACGTTCAGAGAGCACTACAAGGGTCCTTTGACTCAAATGTGTACATTGACTCCATAGGGGCCCCCAGGGGAGTCCCTAATGAATTTAAGTCTAAAAACACTCTTTTGGTGATCTATTTTTAATAAAAATGTAGGTTGGATTAATTATATATACTATCATTGACAAAGGATTGTAAACTATATTAGAAATACTCTTTAAGGAGTAGCTAGCCAATTACATGCTACTAGCAGAATAACTTGGGAAAATCATATGGTATTGAATATGATGTTGGCAGAAAAGGGTGGGATCTGTGTTATGTTGAGTGGGAAATGGTGCACATTTAACCCAAATAACACTGCCCCAGATGGAACTATTACTAAGGCATTATAGGGACTGGCCAGTGAACTAGCTGAAAATTCTGGGATGAGTAATCCTTTTACCGATTGGTTAGAAAGTTGATTTGGAAATTTGTAGCTTCAATCTTAACCTCTCTTGTAATTGTAGCTGGAATATTAATGACCGTAGGATGTTGTATAATTCCCTGTATTAGAGGTTTAATTCAGAAACTCATAGAAACTGCTATTAATAAACAAATGTCCATGGGTTATTCCCATAATAACCTCATAATAATGGAAACTAATTAAATCTTGAAGAAAAAAGTAAAAAATTATTAGAGAAGTTTAAAACAAACCCTAATCATAATGAAAATAAAATCAAAATGCTTTAAAAATAATAGAATAGGGAATTGTGAGAAATAAGAATGATGATTTATTTTCAAATTGGAACTTCACTTATCTTGGGTTCTTCAAGATGGTGTCTAAATGCTTTGCATTTCTCTTTTGTTGATTCACTTCCTGCTTCTTTGTGCTTCCTTTTTCTTGGGCTTTTTACTTTGGCGAGCTTCATGTTTAAACTTTTGACAGGATCCAATTAGAATAGAACATGCAAATGAAATGATTCTGTAAGCCAATCAAAATGTGTCACTTAGGCATTGTATGAAAAAGCCTGTAACTTCTCCAGTATTCCTGCAGTGAGGAACCAGGAGAGGAACCTGTTTTTTAGGAATAAAAGTGCTGATTCTTCCTGCTTTGGTGTGCCTGCCCACCAAACACCCAATCTTGCAAAACCATCATTAAAATCTTGCTGCTGCTGCTCTCCATGTCTCTGTCCATCCTTTAATTTTGGACCAGAGAGTTTGTTTCTCACATCTATGATGTTGCATACAGAAGTATTTCCTTTTGATGGTTGAATAACATTCCATTGTGTGCTTGTGCATGTGTATCTCACAATTTTTTTTATTCATTCATCTGTCAACAGATGGATTCCATATCTTATCCATTGTGAATAATGCTGCAAAAACATGGAAGTGCAGATATCTCTACTAGTAATGATTTCACTTCCTAAGTGTATAATACCCAGTCAAGAGATCTGAGCCTTATGGTATTACTATTTTTAATTTTTCGAGGACACTCCATATTGTTTTCTATAATGACCTTATCAATTTACATTTTCACCACGGTTTACAAGGTTTTTCTTTTTCCACATTCTCACCAACACTTGTTATCTCTCATCTTTTTGATTATATTCTTTTCATATACCAGTTAACTATTTGTATATCTTCTTTGGAAATAGGTCTATCCATGTCCTTTGCCTATTTTTTATTTTTTTTATTTTTATTTTTTTATTTTTTAGTTGGGGTCTTACTTCATCATCGAGGCTGGAGTGCAGTGGCACACTCAGAGCCACCCCAGTATAGACCTGCTGGACTCAGGTGATCCTTTCACCTCAACCTTCCAAGAAACCAGAACTACAGGCACAAGCTACCACACCCAACTAATTTTTTTTTTAATGTATTGTAGAGACAAGGTCTCACTAAGTTGCCCAGGCTGGTCTCGAACCCTTGGGCTCAGGCAACCCTCTTGCCTCAACCCCTTTGCCCATTTTTCAATTGGAATATTTTATTCTTTTGCTATTGAGATGAGCTTCTTATATATTTTGTACTTTAACCCCTATTATTCATAAATGTTGCAAATATTTTCTCCTAAGCATTAGGCTGCCTTTTCATTTTGCTGACTATTTCCTTGGTTGGGTAGAAACTTTTGTTTGATACCGTTCTACTTGTCTATTTTTGCTTTTGTTGCCCATGCTTTTGAGGTCAAAGTCAAAACATTATTGTCAAGGCTCGTATTGAGAGCTTTTCTCCTGTTTTCTTCTAGGAGTTTTTGGTTTCAGGTTCTACTTTTAGGTATTTAATCTACTTTGAATTGATTTTTGTGTACAGAATAAATAAAGGTCCAATTTTATTCTTTTTCTATATGGATAGCCAGTTTTGTCAGTACCATTTATTGAAGAGAATATTTTCCCCCCCTTCTGTCTATTTGGAGACCCTGTTGAAAATTAGTTGACTGTGAATGTGTTAATTTATTTCTGAAATCTCTATTCTGTTTATGTCTATGTGTCTGTTTTTATACCAATAACATTCTGTTTTGATTACTATGGCTTTGTAATATAATTTGATATCAGCATGTGTGATGCCTTCAACTCTGTTTTTTTTAAAGATTGCTTTGGCTATGCAAGGTGTTCAGTGATTGCATATAAATTTAAACTTTTTTTCTATTTCTCTGAGAAATGTCATTGAAATTTTCATAGGAATTGTATATTGCTTTAGATATATGCAAATTTTAACAATATCAATTATTTTTCCTGAGGCATATTTTTCCATTTAATAATTCTCTTTTGAGCTATTTGTCAATGCTACTACTTAATGAGTCACTATTATTTTTAAAACTTCAATGATTACTTTTGGCATTTCTAGCTTTTCATTTCCCTCTGCTTAAATCTACCAGTTTTTTGCCTCATTGATTCTATTATTTCATATTTCAGAACATTTTTAAATAGTTCTCTCAAAAATGTCTTTCCAATTCCTCTGTAGTTGCTTGGGCTAGACTCTTACATCAGCTCTATCTCATGGCAAAATACTTTGTGTCTCTGGGCTCATCTTTATTGAAAATGATCTTCTTCAGGCACCATTTATGAGCCAAGAATTACAAAAACGCTACCGTGAGATGATTCCTGTGAGATTGATGGTACTTGTTAAGACTCTTTTTTTTGCTAGATTATTTTGATAGTAACAGATTTGCCTTAGGTTCCAGCACTGCCCACATTTTAAACAGAATTTATGACTCAAAATTCCATTCTCAGTAAACCACCTTTATTTCACCACCAGAGCCCTGGCCAAGCAGAACACTGTGTTGTATCCTCTAATTGGAGAGCTGAGGTTTCCAAGTCCCCATTCATGAGCAAGACGACTATTTCTAGGCTCCTATCTTGATAGTTCTAGATTTCCTTCTGAACATAAGACCTAAAGCCTGGTGCTCATCTAGTCCATGTGGTCCTTAGAACTCAAAGTCTATGTATCTAATTTTGTTAATTCTAGGTCTTAGAATTTTAACTCCTTTGTATGCTTATGCGTTACCTCTTAAATTCTGACATTTAGTTTTTATTTTGAATATGTATCTCACAAAATAAGATTTATTGTACTTACAATTTGATAGGCATGAAGAGAAAAAGGGCACTTTTCTTTTCAACTCAGGTCACCGTAATGAAAGTCTAAATCATAGCCTCTGTCAATTTCTCACTGACATCTCTAATTCTCTAGAGAAAATGAACTAAACTTTTGCTTAACTGTTTATTGAATACAGCTAACATTGCCTGGTGTCACCTAGTCAATACAAGCTGAGACAACTAAGAGAGGAGTATATTCATAGAACATTTGATATTTTTTGGGAAAGAAATCTGTTTATATAGGAGTACATAACTTTGACTATGGCCAGATATACAAAATGGTCAGTTGACTGCTAGCAATAGACTGATTTTCCAGTGGTCAAAATAATCAATTAATATTAGCAGCTAAATTCACAGAAGCTCATCTTTTTCATTAGTTGTTACTAGCTTAATGCAATTGACATTTTTGGTGGTGTATTTTTCATCTCATGTTAAATTTTAATGGAAAGTAAATCATCTGAATGGATGTTAGACAAATCATTGGTGGCATGAAATAGACATGACTTATGAATAATAGGTTTAAAGTAATCCTGATGATACTCCTCAAGGTAAGGCTATTTTTTTCTAATTATTTTTAGTGTGTCTTTTTTGTTTTTTAAACATAAGAGATGTGGAAGCCATTTTATACAACAGTCACCTTGTGTTAACCTTCAACTGATCAATAATCATAGTTGAACATCGACCAATTAGAATTGTCTTATTTGCAAGGCAGGAACCCTAATGCATGACGGGACTCTTAACCCTCACCTCAACCAAAAAGAAGGTCAAACTCCACTGGGGTGGCCCATCACCCTGTCTGGCATGGTGCAAACACTGTCCTATCCCCCACCCCCCACAGCATATTCAATAAACTTGTTTTTCTACTGTAGTCTGACTTGAGTAAATCCTTTCACTGCCTGTGACTCCAGTCATCTGGTGACTACCCACAACAAGAGACACCCTGTATCTCTTCAGTATTCGTTGGTCCATATCTAGGAGAATAATTTTTGTGAAAAAACAAAGCAGTCGCCATTAAATATCTCTTATACCTTATAAATAATAAATATGTATACGCACAATGTTTTTTCAACGAGGTTTCCAGGGGGTACTTTGCAATCAAATATACTGCGATTAATCTTGTTTTGCATGGGAGGAGTTAAGATTCAGAAGACTAAATATAATATTCAAGTTGACATAGCAAATTAGTACCCAAGAGAGAAAATGAGCCCTTCTTGGGCTTCATCCTGTGCTCTGGCCTGAACACAGCATATTATCAGCATAAATCTACTCGAACATTCAGGGCATTTATTAACTAGGTCATGTGGATGTGCCTGGAATGTACAGTGATGTTACTGAGCACAGTGGAATTATAAGCGGCAACACTGAGTTAAATAGACCATGAAATTTCAAATCTCTAAACTGATACATACAAAGAGAGAAGGAGATAAGGATGACAAGGACGTTTTCTCATTCTACTAAATCCCCAAATCATATTGAAGGGACCAAAAATGTTGGAATCATCTCATCAAGTAAAGATATTAATAAGCAGATAATTTTACTGTGTTCACGCAATTGAGGAAAATGTTTTGATAAACTCATGCCTCTGTTTGCAAACAGTCATGGCCATTCTGATCTCATCAACTGTTTTTCATTAAGCTTCCAGTCAGCGCTTGGAAAGCATAAAATTGGTATTTGAAATCTTTTGTTTAATTCTTGGCCCTGCTTTTCACCAGCTTTGTATGCTTTTGTGTAAGCCATTGGACTAGCAATACTATACATCTGCATTTGGTTGGGTGCAGTTTTTTAAAAAATGCCAAATATAAATTTAAGATTTATATACTGGTAAGTGGGGCTTTGCATTTTATTTTTGGTTGACATTTACAAAGAACAAATTGCTATTTGATTATAGTTCTCAAGAGACAAAACATCTTAATACATTTAAGTAAAGGATCTGATTGGTTTTTATTTACAGTAGAATCTCTTCTCAAAAAATAGATGCTGTGGTGGCCACGGCAAACGGTTGCTACAAGTTAGCTGAAGCAGAGAAAAGGAAACAGCATAATACAAAAAAAGATAGTTGGTTAATATTGGTTAATTACCTTGGTATCTATTCTTCTACCACTTTCTCCATGCATACACAATAATGTATCATAGGTATGAATATATGTTTTTTAGCTTTTTAAAGTTAAGATAAAATCATACTATACAAATTTTGCATAATAACATTTTTTCATGTAAAAATAAACCCAAGGAATTTTTGTTAATATATGATTGAAATATGCCATACATACAGATAAGTGTATAAATCTTAAATTTATACTTGGTATTTTTTTAAAAACCTACACCCAACCAAATGCAGATGTATAGTATTGCTAGTCCAATGGCTTATACAAGCCCCCCCTAACCAACTGAACAGACCCCTGCTGGGCCAAGGAAAACCTGAAAAATTAAATTTCCTGCTATGAAATGAAAGGAGACTGGACATACCTCATTAAACCCTCTCCTTTTTGTAGTTTAGGCTCAATTGACTAGCCTGAATAGTTCCAACCTGACTCTGGTATTATAGCATCATATGACAGATAGCAGGCCCTAAAGGAAATAAAAATACCTTACCACCAAATAGATTGCTTTGACATATTTTGGAATGGCCCTGCAAAGCCATCTCTTTGGAATGTTTGTGTCTGTAGACAATCTCCTTCCCTAGTTCTCCCAGATCTGGGAGAGATTTAACTAAGAATCTGACACCTCTTCAAGACCTAAAAAGAGATATTAACTACCTATTATCTCCAAAACTTGCTACTTAGAGACTTCATCTATATAACAAGAATGTTGGTTTCCACAACCCCCCAACTTAACTCAAGAATTTCTGTCTACTAACTTTACATTCTTTAGGTAGAGTTTAACTCTTTCAACAAATTGCCAATCAGAAAATCTCTGAATCCATCTTTGACGTGTAAGTCTCTGCTTTGAGATGTTCTGCTTTTGGGGGCTGAATCAATGTATACTTTACATGTATTGATTTATGTCTTCGCCTGTAATTTCTGTCTTCCTAAAATGTATGAAACCAAGCTGTAACCCAGCTACCCTGAGCACATATTCTCATCTTTAGACTGTATCCAGAGCCATAGTCATTTATATGTGGTTCAGAATAAACTTTCTTTAAATATTTTATAGTTCAACTTTTTGTCAACATATATTTGTATTATGAATTTATTGCATATTTTATTTTATTTATATGTTTTGAGTTGTGATCTCCCTCTGCCTCTCAGGCTGGAGTGTGATGTCATGATCACAGTTTACCTCAGCCTTGACCTCCTGGGCTTAGACAATCTTTCCACCTCAGTCTCCTAAATGTGCATTTATTTAACAAGTTCTTTCCGCCAAAAATTTTATAAAATGGTTATTACATTTTCTTCTAGTTAGATTAATAAATTTTTAAAATATTTGGATTGTAATTTATTTTTAATTTACTTCCATGAATTATACTAGATTGAACTGTCACAATAAAAATAGGATCTTAAAAATAGCCTACATATTACCATTTGCCTTCTCTAACTACCTCATCCCTTGCCACAAAGCAAACATTATTCCAAATTCTGAGTTAATCATTCTTTTTTCTCTAGTATTTTGTAAATTAACTTTATTGATGTGTAAGTTACATACAATAAGAATACACCTTTTATGTGATTTTTTTTCCTGTTTTTTTCTTCTTTTTTTTAAGTTAAAGATGGGGGTACAATTCAGGGTTAGGTATACAAACATTAATTGTGCTTGTTGATGAGGTGTGCCCCTCCCTCTCCTAGCAGTTTCCCTCAACTGCCAGTCCCATCCCCGCTCCCGTGGCAGTTTCCCACTACTGCCAATCTCTCTCTTATAAGGTAATTGTTCAAGGTCCACCTATTAATGAGAACATATGGTACTCTGTTCTTTGTTTCTGTGATAGATCACTGAGTATGATCGACTCTAAATCCATCCAAGTTGCCGTGAAGTCCATATGTTTGTCCTTCTTTATGACTGCATTATATTCCATTGTGTATATGTACCACATTTTTTTAATCCAGTCCTCTTTTAATGGGCAACAGGGTTGGTTCCATGTTTTTGCTATTGTGAATAGAGCTGCAACAAACATAAATGTGCAGGTATCTTTCTTGTAGAATGATTTGAGTTCCTCCAAGTATATTCCCAATAGGGGAATTGCTGGATCATTGTTTTATTGCTGGGAATTGTTTTATGAGTATAAAACAATTTACTCAGAAAATTCCATCATGCCCTTTGGTAATCATCCTCCCTCTAGTATCTGCTATGGAAACCCCTGATCTCACTGATACAGAAACCCGCTAATGTCTGTCCATAGCTCCCAGACAAGGGCATGGCAAGGGTTCAAGTGCTCCTATACATTCCTGAACAACATTCCTGAGAGTCCTCTTATCTCCTATGCATTCCCAGTAAGTAGCTTCTGGAGATCCTTGACCTCCCTGCAGACTATGCCCAATCAACTGAAAGATGCAAATCCCCATTTATTCCCTTTTTCTGAGTAGTCATAAGATTGCATCCCATAGTATCAATGTAATCCTAAACCTTGCGATTTGTATAACTTTTGTATCAATGTAATCATAAGTTTTGTGATCTGTATAGCTTTTGCTTAATGCATGATGTCTTAGGCCTCATAAACTCCCTTTATTCGATGGCAAACTTGATTAACGCTTCTGCCGGGCCCTAATGATAAAAGCTATGAGATACCTCTGATACCTGGCACCAAGAAGTCTGGTCCGAAAAATGTCTCTATCGATAAATGTGGCTGAAACTCAAGTTCTATACAATGCTCTGCTGGTCACGTGGCTAATGTGTAGGCACTATCAACTCTGGACTTTAAAAAGTGAACTGTAAAAGTCTGGAGGGTGAGCGGAACCATTTTAGAAAGACCTTGAGTCCAGCTCTGCTCCCTGGATTCCAACTCAGAAACAAACTTCTTTCTAACAGTTCCCTGTCCCTTTGATTTAACGGTAAACATCATTGCCGTTATAACAGATTAGATGTACATGTCCAAAAATATCACCCAAACGGCTTCTTTTAGTATAATGTATGTGAAGTTCATCTGTGTTGTATGTAGCAGAAGTATTGTTAATTTTCTTTGCTAAGTAGTCTATTGTATGGCTAAACCCCGAATTGCTTCTTTATTTGTTAATGAATTCTTTTTCTCCCAAATTGGGGCTATATGAAGAAAACTGCTTGGGGCATTCCCTTGCCAAAATTTTGATGGATGAATGCTTTCATTTTTCTTGAGTAAATTTTAAGATATAAAACTGCTGGATCATATGCCAAGTGTATTATTTAACTTTGTAAGAGATTGTCAGTGTTCCAAGATTGTTGTACCATTTTATCTTCCACATTTTAGTTTCTCTAAATCCCTGTAAACTCTTAGGGTTGCTAGTTATTAAAATTTTTAGTCACTCACATGGGTTAAAATGTGATATCTCATTGCAATTTTGATTTTTAATTTTTAGATTACTGATGCTGTTGAACACTTTTTGTATGTACTCACATTTGCATAATTTTGTGAATGTCTGCTCAAATCTTTTGCATTCTATATGTTGGGTTGTTTGCCTTTCTAATGACTTAGAATGAATCTCTATTCTTGGTAAATGTTCTGTGTTAGATATATATGCTAACATTTTCCCTAGTCTACAGCTTAAAATTTCATTTTCTTGATAGTCTCTTACAAAGGGCCTATATTTTAATTTGATACGGTCCTGATTATCAGTTTTACCTTTTATGTTTTATGCCTTTTGGGCTTGATACAATTTTCACTTGATTCTGATTGCCAATTCCTTTCTCTTTTATTCTAGAAACTTTACATGTAGCTCTTAAGTTTTTGCCAGTAATCTGTTTAAAATTAATTTTGCTTATATTTTGAGGTTGAGGTTAAGGTTAATTGCTCACAGCATGGATACCCAGTTGCTCTAAACCCAGTTGAAACAAATTCTCCTTTTCCCATGGAACTTGGAATTACATTGGCTCCTGTGTTGAAGATCAACTAACAATACATATGTGAGCTCTATTCTGTTCCACAGAATTGCATGACTAGCATTATTCCAACATTTGTCTTGCTAACTATGGCTTTTTTTTCTTTAGAGAAACTGTCTCACTCTTTTACCCAGAATGGAGTGAAGTGACATAATCATATCTCACTTACCTTGAACTCTGGGTCTCAAGCAATCCTCATGCCTTGGCCTTCTGAGTGGCTAGGACTACAGGTGTGCACCATCAAAACTGGTTAAATTTTTTTTTTTTAAGTATAGAATTGGTGTCTTGATACGTTTCCCAAGCTTGTCTTGAACTCTTGGCCTCAAGCTATTGTCCTGTCTCAGCCTCTCAAATAAAGTGTTGGGACTAGAGGCATAAGCAATCATACCAGGCCAACTGTGACTTTTAAATATGTCTTGATACAAAGTTAGTTTAAATCCTCCAACACTGTTGTTTTGTTGAAAATTCTTTCAAACATTTAGGTGCTTTACATTTTTATACAAATTCTAGAGTCCGCTTATTTTATTTTATTTTATTTTATTTTATTATTTTTTGACTCAAGGTCTCACTGTGTTGCCCAAGCTGGAGTACAGTGGCATGTTCATGACTCAGGCAATCCTTTTACCTTAGCCTCCCAAGTGGTTGGGACTCCAGGTGTGTACCACCATACCTGAACAATTATTTGATGTTTTTGGTAGAGACAAGGTCTCACTGTATTTCCTAGGCTGGTCTTGAATTCCTGGGCTTAAGTATTCCTCCTGCCTTGGCTTCTCAAAGTCCTGGGATTACAGACAAGAGCCACCATGCCCAGCCAACATAATGATTTTCACAAAATGATTGCTAGGATATTTTATTGAGATAGCAATTTATGTGTAGCTCAACTTTGGTAGAATGAACACAATAGTGGATGTTTCAATTCATTGCTATGTTATATATTCTCGTTTGTCTAAGTTTTCTTATTTCTTTAGCAATATTTTGTACTTTTCAGTGGGCATGTCTTCCACATGTTTTGTCTTATTTATTTTAAAATATTCCATACTTTAAATATCATATAAGCAGGATTTTTTATTTCAATTTATTATTGTTCATTATAACTATGTTGAAATAGAGTTATTTTTGTATATTGATCTTATACCCTAAAACCTTACTAAACTCAATTATTAGTTCTCATAACTATTTTGTAGGTGCACTGGATTTTCTACATAAAAATTCATGTCATCTGCAAATAAAGGCAGTATGATTCCTCCTTTCCAATCTAAATGCCTTTAATTTCTTTTTCTTGTGTTACCGCTATTTCAAAGACTGACATTTCAATGATAAATGGCATTGATGGGGGCAGACATAATTCTTTCATGCTTTGTCTTAGGAGAAAAATGTTCCGTATTTCAAAATTAGGTAGACTGTTAGCTAGAGATTTTTCATGAGTGTGTTTTATCTGTTTAAGGAAATTCCTTTCTATTCCTAGTTTTGTTTGTTTGTTTGTTTGTTTGTTTTTTGAGTTGGAGTCTCACTCCGTCACCCAGACTGGAGTGCAGTGGCCACTCCCGGCCACCGCAGCCTTGACCTGCCGGGCTCCAGCGATCCTTCCGCCTCAGCCTTCCGAGTAGCCGGAATTACAGGCATGAGCTACCACGCCCGGCTGATTTTTTGATTTATTGTAGAGATGAGGTCTCGCTGCCCAGGCAGGTCTCGAATCCGCGGGCTCAGGCAATCCACTCACCTCAGCCTCCCAAAGGCGTGGTATTACAGGCTGAGCCACCGAGCCTGGCTTATTCCTAGTTTTATGAGGATTTGTGTGACATTTTTGTTTGTATGTTTCTTTTTTGAGGAGTAAACTTGCATTTTGTCAAATGTATTATTTCTCTTCTTGAGAATTATCGCCAGTTTCTTCTTTTTTGGTCAGTTTCTTATAGCAAATTTTTTGATTAATTTTTGAATTTTAAAATTTAAATTTAAACCAACTTGTATTTGCAAGAAGAAACCTACTTGGTCATGGTGTACTCTTTTTCTATATTGGAGTCTATTGGTTAATTTTTTTGTAAACCTTTTCTGCACATATATTCATAGAGGATATTGATCTATATTTTTCCATCTTTTTTTTTTTTATCAGGTTTTGATGTATGGGTAATGTTGGTTTAACATTCCTCCTCAATTTTCAGGGCAAATTTGTTTAGAAAAAGTATTATTTATTTCTTAAATGTTTACTAAAATTGATCAGTGAAGTCATCTCAGCCTGACATTATCCTTATGAAAAAATTATTTGCAAATTCAATTTCTTTAGTAAATATAGGTCTATTCAGGTTATTTATTTTTTCTCAAAAGAATGTTAGTAGTTTATTTCTTCCTAGGGTTCATCCATTTTATCTCAATTTGTTACATTATTGGTATAAAATTGTTCATGTTTTCTCTTTTTTTTTTTTTTTTTTTTTTTTTTTTTTTTTTTTTTGAGTTGGAGTCTCACTCTGTCGCCCAGACTGGAGTGCAGTGGCCGCTCCCGGCCACCGCAGCCTCGGCCTGCTGGGCTCCAGCGATCCTTCCGCCTCAGCCTTCCGAGTAGCCGGAATTACAGGCATGCACCACCACGCCCGGCTGATTTTTTGATTTATTGTAGAGATGAGGTCTTGCTGCCCAGGCGGGTCTCGAACCCGCGGGCTCAGGCAATTCACTCACCTCAGCCTCTCAAAGGCGCGGGATTACAGGCTGAGCCACCGAGCCCGGCTTCTCTTTATATTTTTAACATCTATAACGTGTCACCTTTCTCCTTCTGACATCGGTAACTTGCCTTTTCTTTTGTTTTCTTTGTCTTTATAGACAGAGTTTATCAATTTTGTTGATCTTTGCAAGAACCAGCTTTTTATCATTGATTTTCTTTACTATTTTTCTGTTTTCATTGATTTCTATTCTGACCAATTGTTTTCTTTCTCTTACCTACTTTGAGTTTCATTTTATTTTTCATTCCTAGTTTCTTAAGGAGGAAGCTGGGATTCTTTATTTAAGACCTTTTTTTTTTTCCTAATAAATGCATTTAGTGCTCTCAATTTACCTTCAATTTCTGCTTTAGGGTCATCTCACTAATCTTGATATATTGTGCTTCATTTTTATTCTGTTTAGAATACTGAATACTTTTTAATTACCTTTTAGATTAATTTGTGACCCATGGGTTTTACTTTAGAGTGTGTGGTTTAGTTGCTAACTATTTGGAGATTTTCCAAGACTCTTTTTGTTATTGATTTCTAATTTCATTTCATTTCATTATAATCAGAGAACATACTTTGTATGACTTGAATTCTTTTTAATCCAGAATACGGTTTATCTTGGTTGCTGTTCACATCTGCTGAAGGCAGTGTTCTATAAATGTTATTTAAATCAAGTTTGTCAATTGTGTTTTTCAAATATACTATATCCTCATAATCTATCTACTTGACTTGTCAGTTTTTGAGAGAGGAGTATTGAAACCTCTGACTTTTATTGGGGATTTGCCTGTTCTTGCAACTGTATCAGTTGTGTTTCATGTATTTTGGGGATTTGTAATTAGGTACATAAGTGGATAGACTCGCCATGTTTTCATGATGAATTGACCCCTTTATTTTTATTAAATAAACTCTATGCTTATGGTAATGAAACCCACTTTATCTGCTAACCTGCTAACCTATAGCTTTATCAATTGTTCTTGATTTGTAGTCATATGGCATATTAATTTCCTAGGACTTCTATAAACAAATTACCACAAACTGGATAATCTGAAACAACAGAAATTTGTTCTCTAACGGTTCTGGAGATCAAAAATCTGAAACCAAGATGTCAGCAGGCTTGGTTTCTCTTGAATGCTCTGAGGGAGGATCCACTGCATGCTTTTCTCCTAGTTTCTGGTGACTGCCAACAATTCTTGGCATTTGGGGCTTACAGGCATGTCACTCAGCCTCTAACTTCGTCTTTACATGGCCTTCTCTTCTTGTATCTCTGTTTCCCATTCTGTTTTCTTATAAGGACTTACCATTGGATTCAGGACACACCCTAATTTAAGATGATCTCTTTACTTTTATTAAATCTGCAAAGACCCTTATTCCAAATAAAGTCACATTTTGAAATTCTAGATGGACATATATTTTGGGCGTCCCAATTCAACCCTCTCCACATCTTTTGTCTTCCTTTTAATTGTAACCTCTTATATCTTTTTACTTATAGTAGGTCTTTTGTAAGCATGATATAATTGGCTCTTATGTTTTTATCTAGTTAGACACTGTGTTTTTAAATTTTTAGTGGGGTTTAAACCATTTAAATTTGTGTGATTATTGATATATTCATTCTTCCTTTTTCCCAAGTTTCTATGTCCTTTTGAGTCAATAATAATGAATAATTGGCCGCCGGCGCTCCCGTCACCGCCGCCGCAGCCTCTGGGATGGGTAGCTCATCACAACCCGGCCCGAGGAAATCCACACCAAACCGCTTCAAGGAAGATCTGCTGGGATCGCTGCCACCTCTACTGCGTCCGAGACTGTCCTGCCCGCCTGGCGTGGGGCTCCTGTTGCCTGCTCGGAGGTAGGCAGCCATCTTGTTCCTGTCCGGCCCCACCCCCTCCGGGGCGAGCAGCTGAGATAACACCACCTGCTGGTGATTCAAGGTAACAACACCGAAACGGGAGAAACAAGCTTGATAAAGACATAGACCAAACTTCTGAACCCAGGTTAATCTGAACTGTCTTTCACAGCAGATCAGGGGAACTGACCCTAACTGCAAACTAATTTACCAGCTTGAAAAGAAAACTAGAAATCAGACCTGAAAGGACATTGGACTTAAATGAAATGTCTCAGAGTGTGCTTCATTGATTCTATTCGTTTAATGACTTAATTCTATTCCTACTGTATTGTTCCCTTTTTTCTCTTTTCCTTTTCTTCTCTTTTCTTCTGTCTGTAAACCATGTCTTTGTATAGAGGAACAGCACACTAATAAGGTGGTTGGATAGCTGGTATGTTAGCATCACTATATGTTTTATTTTTGTTTGTATGAGAGTTGGTTTGACTGTAACTGTGGTCTATTGTTTTTCTGTTTCAGTATAGGCCTCTCTCTCTATTTGTTGGCACACTCGTTTGTTTCCCCCCTTACTCCTCTATCTCTCCACTCCCCTCTTCAACCCACTATCTGCTCCATTCTCTCCCCTCTGGTAACCACATTTTATTTCAGGGAGTAAACCTACAGCCCCACTGCACGGACAGATTCCAAGGCAGTGGAAGTGGGTTCCACATTATCCACACACCTGTCAGCAAATACCAGGACCTGCAGACAGATTTTGAATCACAGCACCCCCCTTAAGTAAATCTCAATACTGCAAAAAGGACCACCCCCAACCTACAGTGCAACTCCAGAATAGAACAAAGTAAGAGGACATACATAAAGAATAGGATATTGAACAAACAGAAGTAAAACCAATCCTTTTACCCCTGAATAACAGAATTAAAGAAGACGGTGACGTGGAGGGAAGGAAAAAGTAGGGAGGGGGGAAAACCGCACAAATGAAGAAAAACCAAGAGAAGAATATAGGTCTTACACAGACCCCTGGGAGATCAGACAATGAGAAAACATATTCTGGAACACAGACAATGAAGAGTCCCCAGAATGACTGGCTACATGCAACAAACCCAGCTATCAAGACATTAATGGAGAGAATTAAAAAAATTGGGGACAGACAAGAGGAAAATAGGTAGGAGCTGTTGTCAGAAATGACAGCAGTAAAGAATACTGTGATGGAAATGAACAACAGACTAATAAGCATGGAAAGCAGAATCAGCCAAGCAGAAGAAAGAATCTCAGAACTTGAAGACCAAAACACAGAACTAACCCAAACTGTCAAAAGCATGGAAAAGAAGCTCAAAAAGACAGAACAAAACCTGCAAGAGATGAATGATCACTTCAAGAGACCAAACCTAAGAATAATTGGGCTTCCTGAGGCAGAAAGAGAAACAGAAGCCACACTGGAACAAACATTTCATGAAATCATTCAAGAAAACTTCCCTCATCTCATTAAGGATGAAAAAATTCAAACACAAGAGATTCAGAGAACCCCTGCAAGACAACAAATGCGAAGACCAACTCCTAGACACATAATAATTTGCCTAAACAAAGTAGCTATGAAAGGAAAAATCCTAAAGGCAGCAAGAGAAAAAGGCCAGACTACCTACCAGGGAAAACCAATTAGAATAGCACCAGATTTATCCACAGAAACCCTTCAGGCCAGGAGATCCTGGAGACCTATCTTCAAAGTTCTAAAAGAGAAACAATTTCAACCAAGAATAACCTACCCAGCCAAACTAAGCTTCATTAGTGAGGGAGAATTGAAATCTTTTCCAGACATCCAATCCCTAAGAACCTACGCCGCTACCAGACCACCTCTACAAGAAACACTTAAGAAAGTACTGAACACAGAAGAAAAAGAAAAAAGAACAACAACATTCTTCACAAGAGTACAGGCAAAAGATTAAAAACACACATGAACCAACTCCAAAACTCAAAGAAAGACAACAAATAAACAGGAACAACTCTGTAAGAACTTTATGACAGGGATCAACTCTTGCATTTCAATTATTAACCTAAATGTGAATGGACTAAATGCACCACTGAAAAGACATAGATTGGCAAAATGAATAAAATATCATCAGGCAACAATCTATTGCGTTCAAGAGACTCACCTCACTAGAAAGGACACCCACAGACTCAAAGTAAGAGGATGGGAAACACACTTCCAGGCGAATGGAATACAAAAGAAAGGAGGAGTAGCCATCTTAATTTCAGACAAAATACCCTTCATACTATTAAAAATCAAAAAAGATACAGAAGGCCACTACATAATGATAAAAGACTCAATCCATAAACAAGAAATATCTATCCTAAACATATATGCACCCAACATAGGTGCGCCAACCTTCATAAAGCAACTTCTTGGAAAACTAAAGAAAGATGTCAACTCTAACACTATCATAACTGGGGACTTTAATACCCCACTCACAACCCTAGACAGATCATCAGGACAAAAAATCAGCAAGGAGATCCGGAACCTCAATGTGACTTAGGACCAAATGGACTTAATTGATACCTACAGAACACTCAATCCAAAGACCACAGAATACACATTCTACTCATCACCACATGGAACATATTCTAAGATCGACCACATACTCGGCCATAAATCAAGTATAAGCAAATTTAAAAGGACCGAAATTCTACCAAACACCTTCTCGGACCACAGTGGAATAAAAATAAACATTGACACCAACGAAGTCCCCCCAAAACCCACAAAGACATGGACACTAAACAACATGATGCTAAACAACTCCTGGGTCAACGATGAAATCAAAACAGGGATCAAAAGATACCTAGAAACAAATGAAAATGAAGAAACATCTTACCAAAATCTCTGTGATGCCTTGAAAGCTGTAGTAAGAGGGGAATTTATATCCCTACAAACACACATGAAGAAAATGGAAGGAACAGAAATTCACAACCTAACAAGACACCTAAAGAAGCTGGAAAAGCAAGACCACAAAAACCCTAATTTCAGCAGAAGAATCCAGATCACCAAAATAAAAGCCCAAATCCAGGACATAGAAGACAAAAAGATAATACAAAAAATCAATGAAACAAAAAGCTGGTTCTTCGAAAAGGTAAACAAGATTGATGGTCCCCTAGCTAGACTGACCAAGAAAAAATGAGAAAAAGACCAAATAAGCATAATCAGAAACACAAAAGATGAAGTCACATCTGACCCTGAAGAAATACAAAAGATCATTAGAGACTACTATGTACACTTGTATGGAAACAAACTTGAAAACCATAAGGAAATGGAGGACTTTCTGACATCACACAACCTACCTAGGTTGGAATAAGAAGAAATTGAGACCCTAAATAGACCAATAACAATCAAGGAAATCGACTACATAATAAGAAAACTTCCTACAAAAAAAAGCCCTGGTCCAGATGGCTTTCCAGCAGAATTCTACAAGACATTCAAGGAGGAGCTGATACCAATCCTACTGAAGGTATTCCAAGCTATTGAAAAAGATGGAACTCTCCCCAAATCATTTTATGAAGCCAACATCACATTGATACCCAAGCCAGGTAAAGATCCAACAAAGAAAGAGAATTACAGGCCAATATCTTTGATGAACATAGATGCTAAAATTCTCAACAAAATCCTAGCAAACCGGATTCAGCAATACATCTCAAAAATCATCCACCATGACCAAGTAGGCTTCATTCCTGGCATGCAAGGCTGGTTCAACATTTGTAAAACCATAAATGTAGTTAAATACATCAACAGCTGTCAAAACAAAAACCACATGATCATATCATTAGATGCAGAAAAAGCTTTTGATAAAATCCAGCACCCCTTTTTGATAAAAACCCTTGAACATCTAGGCATACGGGGAACATATCTCAAAATAGTAAAAGCCATCTACGAGAAACCCATAGCCAGCATACTACTAAATGGACAAAAATTGGAACCAATTCCCCTGAAAACTGGAACTAGACAAGGATGCCCACTCTCTCCCCTCCTGTTCAACATAGTATTGGAAGTCCTGCTAGAGCAATCAGAGAAGAGGAGGCAATCAGAGGTATTCAAATAGGAAAAGAGGAAGTCAAGTTATCTCTCTATGCAGATGATATGATGGTGTACCTTGAAAACCCAAGGAATCTGTCAAAGGCCTCCTTACATTGATAAAGGCCTTTGGCAAAGTCTCAGGATACAAAATAAATGTACAAAAGACAATCGCATTTCTCTACACCAATAATAAACAAACAGAAACCCAAATAAAAAACACAATTCCATTCACAATACCCCCCCCCAAAAATTGAAATACCTTGGCATCTTCCTAACCAGAGACGTGAAAGACCTTTACAATGAAAATTACAAAATACTGCTCAAAGAAATCAAAGCCGACACGAACAAGTGGAAAAATATCCCATGCTCATGGATCGGAAGAATCAACATTGTGAAGATGTCCATCTTACCTAAGGCAATCTACAAATTCAATGCAATACCCATTAAATTACCAGCAACATTCTTCTCAGACCTAGAAAAAACAACACAGGAATTCATATGGAAACACAAACATCCAAGAATAGCCAGAACAATCCTCAGCAAAAGAAACAAAGCAGGTGATATCACAATACCAGACTTCAAACTTTACTATAAAGCTACAATCATCAAAACAGGAACAGGCATATAGATCAATGGAACAGAATTGAGATTCCAGAAGCAAAACCTCAATTCCTCAACCAACTCATCTTCGACAAAGCCCCCACCACCTACCACTGGGGAGAGGAGAACCTATTCAGTAAATGGTGCTGGGAAAACTGGCTGACCACATGCAGAAGATTGAAACAGGACCCCTATCTATCCCCATGCACAAAGGTTAACTCCAAATGGATCAGAGACCTAAATGTAAAACCTCAAACCATAAGAACCTTAGAAAAGGAAGGAAATACCCTCATGGAAATCAGAACTGGCATCCAATTCCTGTACAAAACCCGAAACCCACAGGACTTAAGAGAGAAGATAGACAAATGGGACCTTATTAAACTGACAAGCTTCTGCAAAGCCAAAGAAACCATCAAGAGAGCAGGGAGACAGCCTACAGACTGGGAAAAAGTATTTGCCAACTCCAGGTCTGACAAAGGCTTAACATCCTGGATCTACAAGGAACTGAAATGTACTGAAAAGAAGAAAACAAACAACCCCATTATAAAATGGGCAAAAGATATGAACAGACACTTCACAAAAGAAGACATCTGAGCAGCCAACAAACACATGAAGAAATGCTCAACCTCACTAATCATCAGGGAGATGCAAATCAAAACCACACTGAGATACCACCTAACTCCAGTCAGAATGGCAATTATCAACAACTCAAAAAATAACAGCTGCTGGAAAGGGTGTGGTGAAAAGGGAACACTTTTACACTGTTGGTGGGAGTGTAAACTAGTGCAACCTCTGTGGAAAGCAGTGTGGCAATTCCTAAAAGCTCTAAAAATTGACCTTCCATATGACCCTGCAATCCCCCTACTGGGAATATACCCTGAAGAGCACAAATCACTCTATAAAAAAGATACCTGCACACATATGTTTATCACAGCGTTGTTCACAATAGCAAGAACCTGGAAACAACCATGCTGCCCATCAAAAGAGGACTGGATTAAAAAAATGTGGTACATATACACGATGGAATACTACGCAGCCATAAAAAAGAACAAAATCATGAATTTTGCAGCAACCTGGATGGAACTAGAGTCTATAATACTGAGTGACCTCTCACAGAAACAAAGATCAGAATATCACATGTTCTCACTCATATAATGAACCTTGAACATCCAATGTAATACTATAAGAAAATGACTGATGGTACTGGGAAATTATGGGGAGGGATGGGATTAACAGTAGCAAATATCTGTCTGGGACTGGGAAAGCACCTCTTATCAATAGGGTGCCTGAATGAAACGTAATTGTACACCTAACCCTTAACTGTACCCCACAAAACCATAATAAAAAATACTGATTAATTTAAAGAAAAAAAAGAATAATTATTATATCAATAGTTTCTGGTTTTGTTTTGCAACCTTATTCTTGCTTTTTTTCTGTGAATATTTTAACTGGACTAAATTTAAATTGAACTTTTGTTATATAAATTAAATAACACACCAGATTAGGTTTCCTCAAAGTCAGATAATAATAATACATTAACTTGTTAATAGCTTATACTATGAGTAAGGGTATTTAAAACAGTAATTGACTCATATCACCTCATTTAATACTCACAACTTTCAATAACTCTATCAAGTAGTTTCTATATCATGGAAGAGAAAACTTAATACAAGTAAGTTAACTAATTTTCTTAAGGTCACAGGTAATGAGGATATTTGGGATACAAAACTAAGCAGTCTGAACCTAGAGTTCATATTCTTAATCAAAACCCTAGTAAAGCTTCCCAGCTGTTGGCTTTGCTGCCTTTTTTCTTAATGTTGATTTTATTTATGGACCTTGAATAAAAGGGGTTTTGTGTATGTGTGTGTGTCTTTCCTTTTTTTTCTTACTTTTCCTTTCTGTTTTTTCTTAACATTTTTTGTTGCTATATAACAGATGCATATATTTGGGGGGTACATGTGATAATTTAGTGCACTTAAATAATTCGTAAAAATCAAATCAATGTAATATCTATCATCTTAAATATTTGTCTTTTCTTTATGCTACAAACATTTGAATTATTCTCTTCTATGTATTTTGAAATATACAATGTGTTATAAATTATAGTTACTCTACATATCTATCAAATACTAGGTCTTATTTCTTATATCAAATTGTATGTTTATACTCATTAATTCATCTCTCTTTATCTTTTTTTATTTCTTCTTCTTTCTTCCTCATTTTCTTATTTTTGTTCTTTTTTTTTTTTTAATTTCCTTTCATTTCTATTACTTTGTTTTCTTCACCTAGATACCGTTCACAGATGGAAATTGGGTGTTACATTGGTATTTTAAGGAATCTTCTTTTCCGGTATCACAAATCAAAGTTCTTATACAACAGCAGTTTGAGCAAGTCCTGACTAAACAGCTGATCTCTGCTCCCTTCTCATAACCCAGACAGTAGCTTGATAGAGGCCATGACCACAGGTAAACATTATTCGCCTCCAAACTAGGGACAGAAGTCATGAACCTGTAAACCTGGCTCTGTTTGCTATTTGTAGGACTCTTTGGGTCCTGTTTTCCTAACCCTGCACGAGTCGAATTCTTAACAATGTCTGCTTTATTCTGGTCCAGAAGTTGTGCATATCTTCAATTTCAGGACCATTTTATCATTCCTTCCTTTCTAAGGCAGTTATAATTATATCTTATTTGATAGATGTGAACCACCAGTGGTCCCAAAATGGATAGGCAATTTTACCAAGGGCATTTTGTTAGTAATAGAACCAGGTATTAAATCCTCAGCAGAACAACTCAAGAGCCTATATTATTCCATTCTATAACATATCCTTCCTTGACATAGTTACTGTTTACCTTGTGGATCAGGTCTCTGAAATGCCACAAGTTAATTCGTCCTTCAAATTTGAACATATCTCATATTCTACCTGTGTAAAGATTCCTTACCTCATTGTTTTCTTCACTGCTCATAGGGAAGACAGTGGAGATTCTTTCTAAAAAGAAAGATGATTCCACAATCTCTTTCCTGTTCCATTGGTCTGTATGCCTGTTCTTGTACCAGTACCAGACTGTTTTGATTAATGTAGCCTTATAGTAAAGTGTGGTACATATACACAATGGAATATTATGCAGTAACAAAGAAGGACAAACATACGGACTTCACAGCAACTTGGATGGATTTAGAGTCGATCATACTCAGTGATCTATCCACAGAAACAAAGAACGGAGTACCATATGTTCTCACTTATAAGCAGACCTTGAACAATTATCATAATACTATAAGAAAGGGATTGGCAGTAGTGGGAAACTGTCAGGAGAAGAGGGGTGGGATTGGCAGTTGAGGGAAACTGCCAGAGGAGGGAGGGGCACACCTCATCACCAAGGATACCTGCATAATCAGTGTTTGTATACCTAACCTTGAATGGTACCCCATATCTTTATAATAAATAAATAAATAAAAGATGATGACATGATGAGACTAAAACCAGGGTCAAAAACTCAGTAGTGTCATATGTACATCCATTTAGCAAAGGCCATGTAACTTATTAAGCACTTGCCTCTAGGACGGGTTAGAAAAGGTTTATTACATTGGTGCGATCATCTGAGCAGCAGTGTGTGAAAATACTACCCAGCCCAGTTAGTCTTCACAGCTGCCCTGATAGTACTTGTTGGAAAGAAAAAACCTATATGGAGCACATGTGTGATCACGCATACTTCAAGAAATGTTAGGTTGATTAATCTGCTTATTTTTTTAAAAAAAACATTAAGAGTTGGGGGGTATTTTAATACAGATCGCTATCATTGGAAAAAAAACTGAGGCTCAGGGAAATTAAGTAATTTTCCCACTATCACACAGAAAACAATAGATAGCCCAGGTTCCCTTGATAATATGCCGGGACTTTCCCTTTTTTACTATCTAAATAGCCTTTCTTTACCTTCTTACCAGGCAGATGATAAAAGACCTCTACTTTACAAGCAATTATTTTAGCATACAAAGTGTTTTCTTAAACATTTATTTATTTATTTATTTATTTTGTGCCAAATGTTCAGCAGTTTTTTGTTTGTTTGTTTTTTGAGTTGGAGTCTCACACAAACACCCAGGCTGGAGTGCAGTGACACACGGCCACCATACCCTCAACCTGCTGGGGTCAGGTGTTCCTTCCACCTCAGCCTTCCAAATAGCTAGAACCACAGGCATGCACCACCATGCCTGGCTAATTTTTTAATTATTGTAGAGATGAGTTCTCGCCAAGTTGCCCAGGCTGGTCTCAAATCCCTGAGCTCAGGCAATCCTCTCATCTAGGCCTCCCAAAGTGCTAGGATTAGAGGCTTGAGCCACCAAACCCAGTCAGTGTTTTCTTATTTTTTAAAATGGCTACATTCTCTATTAATGTTGCTAATGAGATTGATCTTAGTTACTAGACTAGACAAAAATAGTGGTTGCTCTATAATGACAATGAGACTTCTTTCAGTGACCTTTCTTATATTAACTTTTGGTAGCAACAGATCCTGCAACGACCACCTTAAAGGTTGGGGAAATTATATATCTCATTCCCAGAACACAGTGATTGATTGGTTCAAGGGTTGGGTTGATACATGACCCACAGGGGACAAGTTGAACTCTTCCCTAGATATAATATGATATATCATATGATAGAGAGAAAATCTGTGTCTTCTGGAATCAGAGCAATTTAATGTCATCCTATCAGATCAGGGAGAAAATCCACTTAAGACTTAAAGAAAACAAAGTCAGTAAGCTAAGAGAAGCAAAAAGAATGACAGTTTTCTAGTTGTATCCAGGCATCTACAAGAACAAACCTCCTGCTGCTTGTTCATGATTGGGTTACTCAAGTTAATAAAGTTTGCTAAAGCTATTTTGAGTTGAATCTATGTTCTTTGCAATCAAAAAGACTTGACTGAGACAACTTATTTCAGAAAAGAACAACAAATTACAAATGAGATATGGTTCTTTTGCCCATGGAATATATATATTTTGTTTGTCTTCCCTGCCTCCCACCAAAAGAATGCAATAAGAGATATTTAATAGGGAAGCACCATTGCAAATATGAGTGGCATACCTCCTACAGATTATATCAGAAAGTGCAAACTCAGCACTCCCCAAAATTGCAAAAAGAAGGAAGAACTTTGGAATGTGTGTATGCTTTCCACATGACACGGCCGAGGACTTGGAAGAAGTGAAAAGGAAAAACAGGCTTTCTCAGAGTTTCCCAAGCCCTCTTCAATATTTCTGGTTCAGGGGGTTGGCATGGTGGGCAGGAGGACCTTTATTATTATTAAGCAACCTCACACCTTCAACTACCAGAGGCTGCAGGTTGGTTTTTTTTTTTTTTCTTTTTAAAAGAGGAATGTCTTTGGTTCCCTCTGGAAGAAAGCATGAGAAATAATCCTAAGAGTAGGACAATCCTGTTCTCTGAAGTTTTAGAAAACAAGTATCCATGGGAGAAAGGTGCCAGTGGCACATCTGAAGATGGGACGATGTCTCAGAAATTGCCCAAGGACTACTTTAAAGTGAAGAGAGTGGGAAATTTGGAAAATACAAAGTTCCAGCAGTGACCTATGTCAGTCAAGGGACTTCACCTCTCAAAGAGAAGTGGCCTCTTCTTTTATAACACCCCCTTCTCCTATGACATATATCTACCTCCTACCTTAGTCCTTTTAATGCCTCTCTCTAAGATAAAAAAGATTTTTTATTTTGTTACTCATGTAAATCTGAAATAACATATACATTTATTCTCAACTTCCTCTCTGTTATGCCAGTGAATATTCCAGTCTTCCCTGGCTTGGCTCTCAGGGACGTTCACTCTCCAGTTCACTGTTTTCTGGACTCATCTCTTCCAACTCTTCTACAACCTCTCTCCCATGGGGACTAGACAGCAGTTCGTTGTCTAATACAATGGTCATTGCCTTCCATATTTTACTTGACATTTTAGAGGAGAAGATTCCCTTCTGGGAACTCTCTCCTTTGGCATTTGTAACTCCCATGGTATTCTATTTCTGTACTCTTTCTTCAGATTCACTTTATAGACTCTTTGTTGTCTTCTAAACATAAAGGTTTTCCTAAGATTATTTCAGGCCTTTTTCACACTACTGTCTTCCTGGGCTATCCTATTTTGATGACTCCAAAACTTTCCTATGAACTCCAGATCTATATATTTATCTACCTACTGAATATTTCTGTTTTGGAGTTCACCGCAGGATCTCAAACTCAATTTGTTCAAAAGCCCAAACACATTTCTTGAACTACCTCAGAATTCTTTCTTGTTCAATATTTTCTACTTAAACAAATTATAGTACATAGTAATTCAATGGTTTTCATTTCCTATTATCTCAAACCTATCAAGGCCTTTCAGTGTTACTTTTAACTTCATCCTTGAATTGGAATCCTTCTGCTGCTATCTTAGATCACATTCTCATCATTTTTATCTTAATTGCCGTCATGGCTTAACTGATTTCCAACCTCTAGTTTGTTTTTTGTACTATTTCCAGTGTGAGCTTTTAAAAATGGAAATATAACCAGATTTCTCTTCTGGACATTTTTTAAAGGTTTCCTTTGTTCTGAGTACAAAATTCAAACCCTAGAGTGTAGTGTTAAAAACTTCCCATTGGTTGGTTCCTGCCAGTCTCTCCAATGTCATGTCTTTCCTCACTGCACTTGACATTTTGACAATTGAAGTTCTCAGACTCTTTTAGGACTTTGTCCCCTGGAGAAGGAACAGAGCACATACTTTGCTTCTTCTCACTGTAAATAATTTTATTTTAAAGTGAAGAAATTGTTTTATTTTGTGTTTTTCTATGTTTCAAGATAGCTTCCAAAATTTAATGTATTGATTCTCAGAAATTCTCTGCAAATATCTGAATATTTCTGAAAAGGTAATATAAAAAAATCAGTAACATAATATTCTAATTTGTTGGAATATGTTAACAGGTGGGGAATATAAGTAATGGTAATAGCTTTGCATACTTGAATAAATTTGCAAAATGTATTGTCATTGGCTCATCATCATTAAATGAAAAAGGAGATGAAATAATTGGAGTAATTGGTCGTGTCAATGAACAAGTCTTGGTCGAATATGTGTGGAGGTCACAGAGGAACTTCCTGGAATGAAGAAGGGAATCATCTGTAAATGAGCTAGAGGTCTACATCTGATTTTTTATTTTGAACCTAATAATATACTTTTTATATTTGAACATATCCTAAATCAGTTATTAGCGGTCAAAAATAAATACAAAGTGCATTGTTTCAAAGAAGCAAGTATATTTCACAAAATTAAAATATTAAAACATTTCTTAAATTTTGGACAGATGATAAGATAATTTATTAACAATAATAATGAGGAGGAGGAAGAAGCATTTAATCTATCCTAGTATTTACATCCATTTAACCTCCACAACTTTCACAGTTGAGGAAACCGATCCTTAGATAGGTAGAATTATATCCCAAAGATCCTTATAAATGAAAGTAGAAAATTCAGGTTTTCCTTGACTTTTCAAAGCACTGTGTATAAGATAACTTAATTACCATTAATATGATGAATGCAGGAAAACCTCTGTAGGTAAGTAAAGATAAATGTGAGAAGCAGAAGCAAAGCATTACCTATAGTGAATGTGGGGCTTTATATGCTGAATTGGTGTGTATCCATTTCTGACATAGCCACTTTGAGACAAGCAAGGGCTATGACATTCATCTTAAGTCCATTTGCTGTGTTTTTATTTCTCCAATTTTTAAAAAGTTTTGGCTGTGGCACAAATTGTGTATTTGAAAGATAGAACACCTCACTAACTAGACAAACAGAAGCTCTGTTCTAAAGACACCCTTTCTTTATAGCATAAGTAACCTGCAGAGAGGCAGAATACCTGAGGAGAGATGATCTCTGTCTAGTATGTCTTGAAGGTGGGATACTGGTTTTCAACTTCACAACAGTGGATTCAGTTCCTCCTTTCAGATCTTCCCTATACAAGCTCTGAATTCACCTGAATAATTCTCTTCTTTTTTATCCTAGAAATTTTTTTTGTTGCTTTTAAAAAAATACATTCTGTAATGGAGGTGAAATGAAAAAAAATTATCCTTCACTTCCTACTCTGCATTGAGGAAAACAATTATTCTTGGAAATGCCACCATAGAATGGAATTCATTGTACTGTGTGAATTGCACCTTTTATGCTTTTTAAATGATGTGACATTTTATTTAGCAGCAATCCAAAAGTGACCACAAAATAAATGAGCTCCCTGGCTTTACAGCATTTTATCATTCCAAAATGAAAGTTTCTAAATTATTACTAACTGAAGAACAAGAAAGTAAATGCATAGAACTTCATCTCTGGGTTTTCAAGTGTTTTTTATCCATGCAACTATGTCTTCAAAACTTTTTCTTCAACTCCTCATGAGAATGTCAACACATACAGCTATTATAAACTGTGCTCTCCTGACTGAAGTGGGGATGTTGGGAAAATGCATCTCTCTCTTCTGGAATCCACTAGCCCTTGTGATGATCTCTGAAAGAGCTCAACAGAACTCCTAGATGTCAAGGAACACCTATACAACATTGTATTTCAGAGATTAAGATAGGAAACTATAAGTCATTCTAGATAGTGCCTTCACATATTTACAACACTGTCAATAACTTTCTTAATGGATGGTCATCTGAATATTTGCTGAAATATTTTCAGAGCAACCAACGCTTTACATTTAGGTCTAAATATGCTAGTATGTTTTTGCTTTCTGAGCTATAACTGCTGCATCTATCATAAGGTGCACACTAAATCTATTCCTTCTTCCACAATCTTTCTTGATATTACATTATTTTAAAAGTCATCCCTTATCAAAATCCAACTTCATTTTGGTCATATCATATTTGATATTTAGTTTTATAAATGACTCCATTCTAGTTATTCTTTCCCAGAATTCTGTTGTCAATGCTTTTTTTGAAAGTAAACTTCCTAGAATAGAACAGGAATCTCCAGATATGATCTGATGAGAGTGAAATACACTTTGGACATTACTTTCCTTGGTGTGGATATTATGTCTGCATAGATGATATCCAAAGTTGGACTATTCCTTTAGGAAAATATGGTTTAGGGACAAGAAGTAACCAAACAATTGTGAAATATTACTGTCAAAATTAATATTTCTGGTATACAACTGTTTTTTTGAAATACTTAAGCCTTAAAATTTTTATTATAATTTTATGATTTTATATTGATTCTGCTATTAGTTTGACACCTATACAGGTGATGATATGCTTTGTGTCATTATGTTGCTTTTTAAATTAAATAATAATGATGACCTTTGCTTTTCAATAAGATGAAGTAAAAGGGAACAGATTTACACTCCAGCATAAAACTACTAAGAACCCAGAAAAAACTACGAAAAACAATGGCACTCAACACATAGTACATCAGGCAGCAGAGGATAACAAACTCTGAGAATTGAAAATAGGAGAGGTGAACCCTATAATTGCTTTTTGGTGAAAGTGTCCAGGCTGCAGAACAGAGAATGGAGCAAGGACAAAGGCTGGCAGGCTCCAAAAATTGAGGCTCGAGTGTCTAGGAAAGCAAAGGCAACTAGAGTTCACTGTGCAAAGTCCCAGAGAGGAGACAGCAGCTCAGAAAGAGATGTATAGAGATATTCAGAGAGTTCACTTTGTTTAGCTGTGTACTGCTCAAGGCATGCATGAGAAAATACTCAAGATGAGGAAGAAACCACTAAAAAAGAATTACAAGTGACAACACCTTGTGCTCACACAGGATTAGAAATATGTACATACTGAAAGGACAGAGTACAATACTTCAAAATGTACAATGAATTCGTTAAACCAAAAACGTATTCTGCCTTAAGGAGAAATAACCCTTGAGTAGGTACAGGTCTGGTCTCATTTAACAAACATCAAAAGCAAGACCTAAAAGGATCAACTGCTTCCAAGAAATTGACAATGTCTCAAGTAAAAACTCAAGAATATTTATAGAAACATAAAATATGTATCGTCTAATAAAATCAAATTTGCAATGCCTGACTTCCAATCAAAAGTAACAGGCATACAAAGAAGCAGGAAAATATAACCTAAATGAGAAAAATTATTCAACTAAAAGTGACTCAGAAATGATTCAGAAGATAAAAATTGGTTAGCAAAAACAGTAAAATTTTTATGACTATATTCCATATTTTCAACTTGGTAAGTAAGGCATGGAAGATATAAACATGACTTCTCTAGAAACTATCTAGAAATGAAAATTAAAATGCCTGAGATGAAAAGCACATTGACGGGCTCGGTGGCTCAGCCTGTAATCCCGCGCCTTTGGGAGGCTGAGGTGAGTGGATTGCCTGAGCCCGCGGGTTCGAGACCCACCTGGGCAGCCAGACCTCATCTCTACAATAAAATTTAAAAATCAGCCGGGCATGGTAGTGCGCGCCTGTAATTCCAGCTACTCGGAAGCCTGAGGCAGAAGGATCGCCGGAGCCCAGCAGGTCGAGACTGCGGTGGCCGGGAGCAGCCACTGCACTCCAGTCTGGATGACAGAGTGAGACTCCAACTCAAAAAAAAAGAAAGAAAGAAAGAAAGAAAAGCACATTGAATAATATGAGTGGCAGAGTAGACATTAAAGAAGAATACATAGCAATAAAAATTCAAACTGAAACACAAAGATGATAAAATATTTAAGGAGGAAGAGTCAGAAAAATGATTTGAAAAAATAATATCTGATGTCGTATCACTTGATTCAAAATATACTACAAAGCTATAGTCAAAACAGAATGGTAGTGGCTTAAAAACACACAGAACAATGGAACAGAATAGAAAGCCCTAAAATAAATCAGTGCTTTTATATAATTTGACGTTTGACAAAGTCTCCACAAACATGCAATGGGAAAAGGATAATCTCTTCAATAAATGGTGCTGGGACAACTGAATACTCACATGCAGAAGAATAAAATTGAACTTTATTTCACATAATATGCAAAAATCAAAATGGATTAAAAACTTAAACATAAGTCCTGTAACTGTAAAACTACTAGACAAAAACGTAAGGGGAAAGTTCCATGACATTGGTCTGTGCAATGGTTTTTTGGATACAACCCCAAAACAAAGGCAACACAAGTAAAAACAGACAAATCAGATTATATTAAACTAAAAACCTTCTGCACAGTCAAGAAAATAGTCAACAGAGTAAAGAGAAAATATACAGAATGGGAGATCATATTTGTAAAACTATATATCTGATAAGGGATTAATATCTAAAATATATAAGGAACTCTACCAACTCAATTTCTACTTCTTTCTAGAAAATAAATAATCTGATTTTTAAAGTGGACAAAGGACCTGAATAGATAATTCTCACAAGAAAAAGACACACAAATAGCCAACTGGAATATGAAATGGTGCTCAGCATCACTAATCATCAAAGAAATACAATGAGCTATCACCTGACACCTTTTAGATTGCTAATGCAAAAAAAGACAAAAAATAATTAGTGCTGGCCAGAATGTAAAAAAGAGGTAATCCTTGTACACTGTTGATGGAAATGTACATTAGTACAACCATTAGGAAAAACATGATAAATTTGCTTCAAAAAATTTTTTAAAATAGAACTACCACACAATTCCACAATTCCACTGCTGTGTATATATCCAGAGAAAATGAAATCACTATCTTGAAGAAATGCCTGCATTTCTGTGTTCATTGCCACGTTATTCACAATTGCCAACAGATGGAATCAACATAAATGCCCATCAACAGTTGAGTGGAAAAGAAAAGGCAGTATATATACACAACGGAATACCATACAGGCTTAAAAAGAAAAAAATTCTGTCATTTGCTATAATAGATACACTGGATGTCATTATGTTAAGTGAAATAAGCCAGGCACAGAAAGATAAATGCCCCATGATCTTACTTATATGTGGAATGTAAAAAAGTTGAATTCCTTTAACTAGAGAATAGAATGGTGGTTACCAGGGACTGAAAAGAGGTGGGGAGTGGAAAGTGTGGGTCAAAGAATACAAGTTCAGACAGATGTGAGGAAGCAGTCCAAGAGATCTATTGTACAACATGGTGACTATAATTACTTATAATACATTGTGTTTTTGAAAATTGCTGAGAGGGTAGATTTTAAGTGTTCTCATCACACACACAGAGGTGGTACATATGTAAAGTAATGCATTTGTTAATTAATTCAATTCAGCCATTCTACAGTGAAAGAATATTTTAAAACATCATATTGTACACAATAAATAAATATGTACAATTTTATTTTTCAGTTAAAGAATAAATACATAAAGTAGAAAAAGGAAATATAAATCATGGAAAAATGTAAAATTTGCTTTTCATATGCCTATTAGGATAGCTAAAATTAAAAAGTATGGTCATACTACATACTGGTAAGAAAATAACATGGTGCCACATCTTTGGAAAACTGTTGGACAGTTTTTTAAAATGTTAAACTTACATCTACACTTTGACCCAGACATTCTACTTCTAGATATTTATGCAAAAGAAATCAGTGTTTATCTATCTGCAAATTTTTAGATATTAATGTATCTCTATAAGCAAATTTTTGTAGCAATTTTAATTTGGATAGCCTCAAACTGGCAACAATTCAAATATCCATCATCAGATAAGCAGATTAAAAAATGCATGATACCTACACAATTTAATATTCCTCAGTGATAAAAATAAATGAGCTATTGATGCATAAAACCGTAGGTATGACTCTCAAAATTATTATGCTGGGGGACAAATGCCAGACAAACTGTGTAGCTCCATATATGATAAATAAATATAAATATTTACTACAGTAAATACATAACATAATTTATAATTCATATGTATATAACATGCATAATTACATAACATATAGATTAATCACTAGTGATAAAAAGTAGACCCATGCTGCTTGGGAATAGGAGAGTTTGGTTGGGTAGGAAGAAAGGATAATAAATTGGCTCAAGGAAACTGTTAGGGATGATAGATATGTCCATTATTTTTATTGTGAAAATGGTTTAATTGGGATATATATTGGTCAAAATTGACAAATTATATATTTCAGATATTTGCAATTTGTTGTATTTCAGTTATACCTAAATAAAACTGTTTTTATTATTTTATTTTTGATGGTTATGTTGCTATATCCTGCTTTTATTAAGTCAGAAAACAATTGAATAATTAATAAATAGAGAAGCTGTCCACACAAGTGTCATTTTCTAAAACAATAGGCTAAAAATTTTTAGGAAACAATTTTGGTTTTGAATATCGAAAATTATCTGGGTTGAGACATTTAAACACAGAATTCTAAACAATTAATTAACATTCAATGTATTTCCATACAAGCCGAGGACAAGATAAAAATAGCTTATATTATTGCTACTAGTCAACATTATTCCAGAAGTTCTAGCCAGTAAGATAACACAAGAAAAAGATAAGAGCAATATAATCATAGACAGAGAAGAATTAAAGTAATGAATTACTTAGAAAATCCAAGGTAAAAGCAAATCACAGTATACTGTTTGGTCTAGCAGCAAGCGTGTTAAATAGTTACAATAGTGGTGACTGATTAGAAAAAAGAAAAAAAAAGTTGGGAAATGTATTATTTGTGAGGATCTGAAAGAGTAATAGGGAGGGGTTTACATATTTGTTGTATGGATAATCCAAGAAATGCATATGTGCAGAGTTAAATCAATAGCACATAACACTAAAAGACTTATATTGATGAAAATCTGTCTCCTTATCACAGCCCTTTCCACCCTATCTGTCTTCCCCAGAGGTCACCACTTTAAGCAATTTGAAAATTTTTTTCTTGCATGTATTTTTATATTTCTTTTTTTTTTAACAACAGAAATTTATTTTCTAATGGTTCTGGAGGCTAGACGTCCAGGATCAAGGTGTCAATAAGGTTAATTTCTGGTAGGCACTCTTCCTGCCTTGTTGACAACTATCTTCTATTTTTGCATTTCTAAATGTTCTGATTATACTACTCTTTCTTGATATGTAAACCTCTATTGATTTTCTAGGTGAAGGTCTGCTTTTTTTAAAATAAAATTGTTTTTTAAAAAACCATAATGATAATAGGATTTTATTTTATCCCACTAGAAACATTTCTTTAGTAATGAGTGAAGGAACACATTTTATTAATCCACTCCCTAGCATACATTATGCTGCTGCTGAGTTCCTCTTTCTACAACAACGTTACAGACTCATGTGAGAATTTCTGTGGAATATATTTCCAGAAGTGTGAGCAGTGGTCAAAGTTGTGTCTCAGTCAGAATAAAATAAAATGAGAGAAGAAATTAGGGTGATTTCAGCTTTTATTTACAAAAATACTGATTGCCATGGTGTGGTTGGGATATTCAAAAACCAGAAGGGATAGTCCAGGATGCTCAGGGTAAACAGCAATGGAATTGTTATACCCCTCAAGCCAAAGCCATGACACAAGGGAGAGGTTTTTTGAATGTTTAGGGTGAGTGAAACATTTGGAAGACTTCTCCTGGGGGGAGCTGTGACCTGTGGTGGCTATGATTCATGGCCACCCTGTGACCATCCACAGGTGGTAAACAAGGGATTAGACTTCTCTCCCTTCAATTTCCTGCCTGGGCTCCAATGACTCGACTCAACTTAAAATCAGGATGCACGAGAGACCTGTTGATGTAATCCATAGAGGTCAAGCTCCCTGGGGCAGAGGATAAGATGAAGAAAGGTGGGGCCCACAGTGAATCTAGAAAAGTATATGAATTAGGAAATACATGGTGAAATTAATATTGTTTTCTAGAATGCTCGCAGAAGTTGACACTCTTACCAGTAGTGCATGAAAATTTCCACTTCCTTACATCTTCATGAGAAATTTTATGGAACAAGTTGCTGAATTTCAGGTATTACTTTCATTGATAAGCTCCCAGTTACCACAATAAAAGTTGGGAGGGGGAAAAAAAGGCTAGTTTGAATGAATTACTTTTAGTGAATTCGTCCTATTATCTTGGGTCACTACTTTTAGTTCAGACTAGATGTGAATCAGCATCAAATTCACTCATGAAAAACTTGACCCATCTCCACTCTCTGAGTCCAATATCATTTTTGGCAATACTTAAAAGATTACTAATGTGGTTCTGAAATCACAGTTTTCTGTGTCTTGGTAAAGGGTGATATGAATATATGGGGAGAATCTAGGGACAGGATTAGTTTCTTCATCATCCACAGCACTGGTTTCCTAATTTGTAGGGTTTTGACTGGATAATCTCTAAAATCCTTTCTAAATTCAGATGCTATATTTATGGTTAAAAAGAGAATGCTATTCTGGTGATCACATTTACTATCTTTGCTTCCAGATGTCACTGTATGCATGTTTAAATCCCTGAAGACTGGAAGGTCATGTGGGTTTATTGGGTGAAATTAGCCACAGGGACGTGGCTTTTGAGACTGGCCATTTTTGCTGGGCTCTCTCTGTTGGACAAGTGATCACGCAGCAAACTGCCAGCTTGCTGCAGTCTTCAAACTGTTCATTGAGATTGAGAATTGACCTTAATTTTCAATCTTGAGGTTGAGATACCCAACTCCTCTGACGCATTCGCTAAATTTTCAGTCTGATCATGACTTTGCCAGAATCAACATCTTACTCCACTTACATGACTAACAATTTTTTTAATCAATATTTTTTATTTTAAAATTGTGGAGTACAGTTAAGGGTTAGGTATACAAATATGCATCGTTCAGGCACCCTTGTTGATAAGCGGTGTCTCCCCATCCCCAGAAAGATATTGACTACCGTTAATCCCACCTCCCCCCTCCCCCCCATAGTTTCCCACCACTGTCAATCCTTTTCTTATAATATTATGATAGATGTTCAAGGTCCACTATATGAGTGAGAACATGTGATAAAACTACCTACAAAAAAAAAGCCCTGAACCAGACGGCTTTCCAGTAGAATTTTATAAGACATTTAAGGAGGAGCTGATACCAATCCTACTGAAAGTATGTATTCCAGGCGATTGAGAAAGATAGAACCCTCCCCAAATCATTTTATGAAGCTAACATCACATTGATACCCAAACCAGGTAAAGTCCCAACAAAGAAAGAGAACTACAGGCCAATATCTTTGATGAACATAGATGCCAAAATTCTCAACAAGATCCTAGCAAACCAGATTCAACAACACATCTCAAAAATAGTCCATCATGACCAAGTAGGTTTCATCCCTGGGACACAAGTCTGGTTCAACATTCTCAAGACAATAAATGTAATTAAATACATCAACAGAGTCAGAACAAAAGCAACAATGTTAAAGTAATTCCTTCCAGATGTCCCCCCCTCTTGCATGTTCATTAACCCGATAGTACTTATTTGCATGCAGAGCACATGCTCAAATGCATATGTATAAGCACATCTGTTATACCTGTCCCCTTTTGATAGCTCTGTGCATAAAAGCTAGCCTCTTCTGTCCCTTATCACAAGCTCCTTATGGACAGAGCAATCTGGAAATCCTGTTTCTCTTAAAAGACCACCTTGAATACAATGTTCACTTAAAGAGCATTTGTTGCTCCTTTGCTGATAATGAAACATAAAAACAGAAGCTAGGCTCAAACCACAGCCCAACCACTACTTTCAATTTGCCAACACAAGCAGCTTCTGCAAGAGCAGTTCATAAGTAATGAGACTGAATTAGTGTCCTCTCCTTGATGGAAATTTTAATGAGGTGGGTAATGAACCAAAGGTAGAATCAGGCAAACGAAGAAACTAGATGCATGAATAGTTTGGAAAACGTATAATCCGCCAGAATGATAATGCCCGGACAAAATCAATGTGTGCTTTAGGTATTTCTAAGCAAGGAATATTTTTAGTAGAGTCATTGCTGCTCTTTTAAAAAGAACAAACCCAGAGAAATATGCGAGGGTTTTTAGAAAACTGTTTTTTATTTAGTTTCTCTTTTCTGTCAATAACTAATTTTTCTTGAATGTTTGAATGTGATGTTTTCTCAGTATTAGAATGTACTAGGGAAAACAGGAACTTGAAATTTTCAAGAGTATCCTTTTTCCTACCCTTCAGTCCACCTGCCACTCATCTGGACTGTTAACACAAATAGCAACTGTGTCGAATTGGCAAATATACTCCTGAGGTTGTGCTGCAATAATTAAATTGTGAGGGTGACTAAAAGAGAGACGAGGAAATACAGTATCAGCCTATTTCTGGGATTTTGTTATTGGCAGCCTCTATTTGCATACTGTTCTTTTATATATTTTAACTGGAAGCTTTCGACAATTTTTAAAAATCAGTATAATGGATTTTCTTTTTTCCCCGAGGGAAGTCTCATTCTGCACCCCTTGGCTGGAGTACAGTGGCATGAACACAATGATCACAGCTGACAGCAGCCTGGACCCCCCGGGCTCAGGCGAGTCCCTCACTTCAGCATCCCAAGTAACTGAGACCACAGGCGTACATCACCATATGAGGTTAAGTTTTTTATTTTTTGTAGAGATGATTTCACCATACTATTCAGGCTAGCTTCAAGCTCCTAGGTTCAAGCCATCTACCCACCTCAGTCTCTCCCAAATTGATGGGATTATATAAGCCATTGTGCCCAACTAAATAATGGAACTTTTATTCATATGAGTCTCTAAGCACATTTAAAATCAAACCATTAGCAGGGCTCGGTGGCTCAGCCTGTAATCCCGCACCTTGGGAGGCTGAGGTGAGTGGATTGCCTGAGCCCGCGGGTTCGAGACCCACCTGGACAACTTGGCGAGACCTCATCTCTACAATAAATCAAAAAATCAGCCGGGTGTGGTAGCGCGCGCCTGTAGTTCCAGCTACTCGGAAGACTGAGGCGGAAGGATCGCCGGAGCCCAGCAGGTCGAGGCTGCGGTGGCCGGAGTGGCCACTGCACTCCAGTCTGGGTGACAGAGTGAGACTTCAACTCAAAAAATAAAAATAAATAAAAATAAATCAAACCATTGATCTGGGGGAGGTGGGGAAGGAGCAAATTCAAATGTGATTTCAACTTAACTTGATTTAGCATATAAGCAATGTGATATTGTTAAAAATAAAATCACAGGCTTTTGAAATAAAACCTGCCTTGATTTAAACCTAGTTCTGCTACAATACAAGTTACACAGCCTTGAGCAAGCAAGAGCGACCACTCTGAGACTCAAGGTCATCGGCAAATGGGAGTTCCTTCTTCTCTTCTTTAACACATATTTTCAAAGATTAAATTAATATCAGGGATAAAATTTATATGGGTTACAAACTGGGATATCCTTTTGAAGACCCATAGACTAGAGAGTATAAACAATAGAAATAAAAATAACTCAGAAAGGATGTTTCAATGACTGATTAGAGAGACAATATGAGTAATGCCTTTTCTAATGTGAAAAAATAGTAATAATTTTTAAAATCCCACAAAAGCTAGATAGAATAGTGATGGAATCAGTCATCTATATATTTCTATATATTTACTAGAATACTATCACATGAAAAGTAGAGTTTCCTTTTCCTTTTTTTGCCTTGCTTTGTTGACAAGTGCTGCTCTTTGAAGTTTATGGGTGAAATATAGGAACACACTTTTCTGGTTCTTCTTTCTGATAACAAGAAAGGATTGGTTAGTAAAGTGGAAATAAGGGTAATGTTGGGGAAAGTAGCCTTAGTGTTCTTTGGTGTTTAACAGTCAAGAAAAAGAAAACTGGTTCAGACTATTAAAAATTGCTGTCAAAGAAGTCTCCTTTCAGGAGAAATGTTTAAATGCAGATAGCCTAATCTCGGAGAACCAGTGGAGATGGATAGCCCGAGAATCAGAACTTGACAGCTCTTCCCTGTCAATATTGTTAGGTAGGATTTGGACAGATGTCCTAGACAACAGAGCAACAAATACTGTGAAGTTCATAAAAGAGTATAAACTTGTAAAGGGAAGACAGATGGATCTAGAGGAATGAGAGAGTGCCAAATTGGATTCTGGTAGGGAAGAAAAGTGGGAGCTCTACAAAGAGACATCGGAAGTACGCACACTATGAAGGGTCTTGCACATATAGTGGAAAGATATTTTCAACAAGGGCATAGTGACAAAGCTTTGAGGATGGTTAGAGTCTGTATGAAGCAGAGGTTCAGCGCTTGGGACAGGTGGGGTAGTGTTAAGCATGACAATAAGAAAGAGTATTCTCAGACTCTCTTTTTTTTTGCAATTCTCTATAATTGACAATGATCTTTTTTAATTGGACAGGGTAAAACAGGCTATTAATATTAGTCAATTATCGCTGCATAGCAAACAACCTCAAAATCTCAGTGGCATGCAGCAATAAGCATATATTTCTCTCTTTTATGTTAGCAGTTCACCCTTCTCCTGGGACCAGTAACCTAGCCAGGACATGATCTCAGGAGAATGGCAGATGACCAAGAGGGAATGCCCAATCATGTAAGCCAATGTCAATGATCTTCTTGTATCATGTCTACTTTTATTCCATTGGCCAAAACAAGTCACAAGGCTGCCCAAAATAAGACCTTTTTTGGGGAGAGGAACAATGTTTTCTTTCATTGCAAAGTTTAATGACAAAGGGAATAGATATACAGAAGAGTGAAGAATTAGGGTCAGTAGCTTAATCTGCCACAAACATTGATAAAATAATAATGTAACACTTATTTTTATTTTTATTATATCATGTCATTTAATGCCAAAGATATTAATGATTTTATTTTCTAGCTGAGAAAGCTAATCAAGCATATGAAACCTGTGTTCTGAGCCTAAACTCATTGCTCTCTCCAATGGAAATGCACTGCCTCAAAAAATCTGAGGCATAATTTTGTTGCTGAATAAATATATTCAAGGATTTTTAAAAAATGCTTCACAATGTATTCCTTTATTTGTTCAATATCTACCAAGCTCCTGCTATGTACAGGTACAGGACTCAAACTGGGAATTTACTAGCATTGAAAACTGATTCTTGATTTTATAGAGCATATAGTGACATTGGCTTAAAATGGAAAGCCACATAAAAATTTCTAAATACTTTGTTAATTTTTGTATTTCTCATTAAAAATAAGAACTAATATGACACAACGAATGGATACTTAGGAAGATAAAGATTTCTGAGTCAGTAGTAATGAGATATATGGAATAGTAGGGGGAAAACAGTGGATTGAAACCAGAAAGTGCGAATTTTAGGTCTGACTTGGCCTCTTAATAGCCACGCTGACACTAAGAAAGTGATTTAGACTGGGCACGGTGGCTCAAACCTTAATCCCAGCACCTTGGGAGACTGAGAAGGACCACTTGAGCCCAGAAGTTTGAGACCAGCCTAGGCAACATAGTGAGACCTTGTCTCTACAAAAAGAAAAAAAAAAAAAAGCCGGGCATGGTGGCATGCCCCTGCAGAGCCTGTTACTGAAGATGCTGAGGCAGAAGGATCACCTGAGCCCAGGAGGTTGAGGCTGCCTTGAGCAGTAATCCTGGTGATCATGACACTGCCTGGGCAACACAGTGAGACTCCAAATTTTTTTAAAAAGTGATTTAACTCCTCTCAGCTTCTCATTTCACATTAGCAAAATTGGGATGATAATATCCATTCTTCCGACTTCAGGTAAATATTACATATCAAACCCGTGGAAACTGTAAAATGCTTTAAAATTGAGGCGCCCATATAAAATGATTAAACAACTATCAGTAGACAGATAAAATAATAGTTGAACTTGCTGGCACAAACTTAATTTAATCGGTGCTCTGCAGCTCTGTGACTTCTTTAAGCTCCAGAGCAGAAAGTTAGAAGGAGAACAGTGTAAAACCACCTTCTAAATGCTGCGACTCTACTTTTGTAAACAATTATCAGAAAATTTTTGTTATTTTCTCAGGACCGCTGGAGCTTGAATTTGTCGCCATATTGCAGAAGGCTGAATGAATATCAAACACCAACATATGCTCCTGTTTAAGCATCCCATATGGAGAAAAACAGCTGACTTCACTGCTATTTTTGATAATCTGTTACTCTGGTGACACTGGATAGGGTCCGCTCCTCTGAAAGCTGACTGAAGTTACTTAAAACAGTATCTGTTACTACTTGTGGGTGAGCTTTAATTAGGAATTAGTATTTTATTCAGAGACAGCAGCTCACCTTCATGATTTCTCATTAAAAATGAGAATGTGTCTTCACATCAGGCACTCTCCCTGAATCATATTCTTGATACTGTCATTCTTAAGTAATAGACCACCTGAAAATATTAACTTCTCTGAATACCATCTCCCGTCCTTTCAGCTTGCCTAGTTTGGTTCTAGCCTAGCAATTATTCAATCTCTGGAGCCTTTTTTCTTTTCTGCATTTGTTTTTAAATAGACTACTTGATTTTAGAATTGTTCAGAGTTACAGAAAGATCATGAAAAGTATAGCATGTTCCCATATATGCTACACCTATTTCCTTTATTATTAACTAACTTCTCATGGTAGTATGGTACATTTGTCTCAATGAGTAACCATATTTTGATACATTATTATCACATGAAGTTTGTGCATTTTCAGATTTTCTTAGTTTTTACGTAGTGTCCTTTTTCTGTTTCAGGATCGCCTACAGGATGACATTTAGTCATCATGTTTCCTTAGGTTTCTCTTGGTTGTGTCAGTTTCTCAGTCTTCCATTGAGAGTTTTTTGAAAAATTCTGGGCTAGTGTTTACATTGTAGAGTGTATATTGTCTGATGCTTCTCTCATGATTAGGCAGAAGTTATGGGTTTTGGGGGTGGAAGACTACAGAGGTATAGTGTAGTTCTCATCACTTGATATCAAGGATACAAAGCTGTCAACATGACTTACCACTGTTTATGCTAACTGGGATCACCTGGCTGAGTAGTGCTTGTTACTTTTCTCTGCTGTGAAGTTACTGTTTCCTGCATTTCCATATTTGTACTATTTGAAAGGATGTTACTATAGACAGCCCACACAGGAGTAAGGAGTTATATTCTAACTCTTTGAGTGGGCAGCATATACATAACTTGGTTGGAATTCTCCGGTATCAGATATTTGTCTTTCCTCCTCATTTATTTATTCAATCATGTGTTTTGCTTTTATCACTATATTTTGTATTTTGAGTTATCAACCAAAGCTACCATATTCATTTCATTGTTCATATTTTTCCAATCTTGGCCATTATAAGCTCTTTTGTTGTCTTTGTGTCCCTTTGACATACCTCCCATCATTGTAGGTATTTTGTTTTTAGCGCTTTCTTAGTTTCTGGCAATATAAGATATTCCAAGCTTATTTCCTCCAATCAGCTATTTCTCCAAGGAGTCTTGGTTTCTTTTATTGGAGAACAGCATTAGACACTCAAATCAGGAGAGCATCCTAGAGACTTCGATTCATTAGTCTGCCACTTTCTCACTTTTCCCTTCCTGTGTTCTCATTTTAACCCTTCAACTGACTACTGCACAACTTCTGTTTTCTCTTCACTTTATCACCCTGATTTACCTGCTCCTTTTACTTTTACTTAAGGATCTTGGCTCCATTTCCTATTTTATTGAGAAGAGATGCAAAAAGGAAAATCTCCCATATTTTCACCCACCGAATCACCAATCTATCCATTTTTGTCCAAGTATGCCTCCCTGTCTAATACTGAGGTTAATATGCCTACTTCTAAGGACAGAAAACCCAAGAGAAGGGTGGATTTTCTGCTCTTCTGTATCCACATAATCGCCTTGTTCCCAGTATTGTACTAATTTTTGTCCACAGCTATTTCTGTGTGCCTGGTTTCCCTAAATCAACTGCTCCTCAGAGTCAACTTCTCTGGGGAATAAGTGTCCATCTTTGGCCAGGGCAGAGGCAAAGCATCACTGGTGAGAGGAGAGGAGACAGACTTCCTATTGTTTTCACCTATTTCAAACTCCAGTCTTGAGAGACACATAAAACCACTGTTTCTGGAGTCTTTCTAGGTCCTGTGGTTTGAAGAAATCCCTTTGCTTGGGCCCCATTCTCTGACTTTGTCCCACTCCCCCTTCCTCAGTTTGTTCCCCATCACCAATCATTTAGGTTTTAACCTTTTCTTCGCCCAAATCAGTTACCACCCATTAGCATGTTTTCCGTAATCCACAAAGTTTTACCTGCTGATTTCTCTTCTTAATGTTCATATTCATTTACTACTATTTTAGCGAGACTTTGGGAAAGGGATGAAACAAATACATATGCTAAATCTGCCATACTTTATCAAAAGTCTCAGTGAGTTTTGAAAATCCTGCCACCTCAGATGAACCGTCTCTTTAAATCATGTGTTTACTTCCTCAACTTCCAGACGCTGACAGTATTGTTAGACATGAATAACCAAAATCTAGAGTAAAAAACTTTTGTCTTTGAAACCAAAGAGGCTTTGATTTGGAGCCTTCTTGTTCTGTCAATAGTTATAGAACATCAAAATTGGGAGCTTAGTTTCTGAATAAATTGGTGAGGTGGCTTGCTTTGTCTCTTAAGTTTTAAAATCTTTATTAATGTGTATTTAATAATCTGGCCTTATAATTGTGTTCTCTCTATTAAATAAAATAATTCATGTAACATATACTAATTCATTAAATATTCAGAACAAACCTATGAGGTTCATTGTATTGTCTTTATTTCACAGATGAAAGAAACCTAAGCTTGAGTGATTTAAGTAAAGCTAAAGTTTGAAAGACAGTAATTTTGGAAAAAGAAATGCCCCAGAGAATGTTTTTGATATAAAAATATGTTAGATAATTCTCTGTTTTTGATATAAAAATATGTTAGATAATTCTCTCTCTCTCTCTCTCTCTCTCTCTCTCTCTCTCTCTCTCTCTCTCTCCCTCTCTCTCTCTCTCTTTCTCTCTCTCTCTCTCTGGCTGTCTCCTACTCTCTTTTTCTTGTAGCTACATTGAACTAGTTCCCCTGCCCAGGATATACCATAAACTTGGGCATACCTGTGTTTCGGTGAATGCCACTTTTCTGCCTGTATTGGGCATCTGCTCCCCATGATAAAGACTGAGCTCTGAAGCCTCTGCCTCACAAATGTGTTCCTTGGGACAGGGACAAGGGATATCCATGGGTCCTGGTATAGTGCCTGATACATTATAGGCACTTATTCAATATTTGGGAAAGGAATGATTTACATAACATTACAATAACAATAACAGTGGCATCATTTAGTATTAATTTATTCATCTTAGTCATATTATATGAAAGATGCTAATGTGTAAGCTTTTGTGATAGATGCGTAGGTAGATGTATATGTGATAGATTCTATTCAATACTCATAACAACGTAAGGGAGGTGTACTATTTTTTTGTGACTGCTGTAACAGATTACCTCCTATGGCTTAAAACAACAGAAATTTATTCTCTCACAGATCTGTAGGCCAGAAATACAATCTCAGCATGTTAACACTTTCTCCAGAGGCTCTAGGAGAGATTCTATTCTTCGCAGCTTCACCATTTCTCTCTTGTGACTGCATCATTCCAATCTCTGCCTCTATTTTCACATGACCTTCTCTGTTTGTGTTTTTCTCTTCCTCTCTCATATAAGGACACTCATGATCCCCTTATCTCAAAATCTTTAACTAATTACATATGCAAGGACTCTTTTTCCAAATAAAGTAATATTTACAGGTTCCGGGGATTAGGACTTGATATTTTACAGAGGCTGTTATTCAACCTGTTATGGTAGGCGTGCTGGTCAGGGCATTTACTTTCAAGCAACAAGAAGTGACTCAGGTTGTCTTAGAAAAGCAGGAATCTATTGCAGGCTAATATTGAAGGCTCACAATTGGTTGGAGACCGAAGGCCAGCTTTGGAAAAGGGTACAGAACAATGGAGTGGGTTTTGAGAGGTCAGGCAGTATGTATATTCCGCCCCAGTACAATGTCACCATGAGTAAAATGCAACCAAACTTTTGCCTTTGAGTTCTTTAACCAAGATTCAAAGTCCCGGGCAGGGTAGTTAGTTAGATGGTTGGCTAAGCCTAGGGAATATGTAAAGGTTCTGGTCCTCAAGGGCAGGGAAACAGGGGCACTACCACAAAAGGGTGTTCCAAAATAGGAGAAGGGAATGGAGTAGAGGTTAGATATTGGACATTTTAAAAAATGGAGACGCAAAATGGAAGTGGCTTTCTATGAAGAGTAACTATATTCCTTAATCTAAAAAGCTGAGAGACTGATACTCAATTTAGAATGAGGGAAATAGGATCAGAACAGGGCTGCCCACCTGCAACATTTGCACTCCTTTTACTCAATTATGCTGCCTTCTGCTATTTCAAAATTCACTTAATTTATGAAAAAGAGTTGGAGAAATAAAGTAATCAATTGTATATAAATATAAATATATATATATACACACATATATATATGTGTATATATATATATATTCCCTAATTTGCAGAATGAATAAATGTCAAAAACTCAAGGAATTGCTTTGAATGAGAATTAGGCCTTCACTTTATGAAGTGCAAAAACATTCAACTTTATTCTTCAAATAAATATTAAACAGCATCCTGTCACATTACATTTGAAAAATTCTTTCATTTCTCAACAATGCTGCCACTATTCAAAGCAATTTTGGAACTACTATTTTTTAAATTGCCACCAAAGTCCCCATATTGTCAGTGTATTTCTCAAACCCCAGTCATGCATGTTTACATTTTATTATTGTGTTTACTGAAAATTTTCCTTTAAATTTTATTCTGGGAAAAAACAACTTTTGGCATAACTTTAATCAGCAAGTAACTGGTCAAAAAAATGATGGTTGCTACAGAAGCCATTAAATGTAGATTTCACATCCTGCAAAAAGTCAAGAGAAGGAGAGAAGCCAACCTTTATGAAGATAGCCATGATTCACTAGCTTTGTAAAAAAAAAAGTCTCTATTTTATAATTAAAGAAACTAAAAAAGTTATATACCTGTTCAAGGTCTTAGAGCTGGTGGTAAGCAGTTTGTATTTTAATTCTGTGTTAACACAAATTTTACATTTAGAAACAAAAGATATGAGAAAGTGGAGTTACATCTCAGTTCTCTTTGCAAAAAAGAAAAGAAAGAAAAACAAAAAGATAGCTTGTAAAATACAAGGGAAAAGAATCATGGAGTTTCTTTTCTTTTTTGTTTCTTTCACTTGGTATAAAGTTGAAAGACTATCCTAGAAAGAATGGTGTGACACAAGGACCTAGACTTCAGTGGCAAATAGCCCCTTCATTGTTTACCAAGGAAAAGCAGCAGAATAATTACAATTTGAAACACAGACTGGCCAGGCGTGATTTCTCATGCCTGAAATGCCAGTGCTTTGAGAGGCCCAGGTGAGACTTAAGCCCAGAGTTCAAGGCTGCAGTGGGTGGTGATTGTGCCACCGCACTCTAGCTTGAGAGACAGAGTAAGACCCTGTTTCTAAAACAAAACAGGTCATTGCTTTACTAAACTCTGGTATGGCCATGTGCTTTTTGAGCAATGGCCGCCACCATGTTTCCTAAACTTTGGTACTTTCTCCTAACTTGGAGAGGTGAATCTCCTCTCTCTTCTCTCTCTCTCTAATTTACTTTTAAAATAAACTATATTTTCCAATCTTAAAAAAAATAAAACAAAAAACTCAGTACTTAGTGAAAGAAGTATTAAACTACATAGGCTCATTCTTTCTACGGAAAAATGTTCCTTAACAATTCTAAATTTAGTTATTCTAATAAAGACTGTCTTGTTGATTGTTTTGAAAACAGTATATGAAAGAAAAAATGCTTGTTTTTTTTCTCTCTCTCTCTCATTCAGTTAACCATTAAATGACGCTATTTTTTCAGACTCAATCAAGACATACGGACATATGACATCAGATTTGTCAGGACATAATTATAAATACTGAAATCAGGATTACCTGAAGGAATATCAAAAGCTGACTTAATGGCCTGCTCCATAGATAACGGTATTTGTTGCTTCCTCTGCTTAAAAACCCTACTTACTAGTGGCCTCTACGTATCCTGTATACTCAGTTCTACAAAGCCTCATGCAGCATTCCTAGTAGAGTGCTATCATGATGCTTTATAATATTGATGTTATCAGAACCATATTATATTATTTATAACCTGTATTACACATGTCTATGAGTGCCTCAAGTAAAGGAATCATGTATGAAGCTTTCTATTCCAAATGCCAAGAATAGCACTGGGTGAAACTTACTAAGTTATCATTAAATATTTTTAGAAGGATACATGGGATAGCTGAATAAATAAATAAGGAAAAAATAAGTGAGCAAAATTCTATCTGACTCAGGATAGATAACTGCTTAAAATATCCTGATTCATGTAATCGATCCTATTTTTCCATGATTAACTCTAGCTTTTATGTATTTCAGTATGACTTGTATTGGTTATTTTGTCCTTGCTCCTAGGATAATGGTAAGAACAGCAAAGAATGAATATAAAACTGCTTGAAATTTAAGACTAATAAGAGAGACTACCCCTGTAGTAATTTCTGCCACTTATTCAAATCCCCCCCAAGTCAGTTTCTAAAGCCAATCAAATACTTCTCTTAGGTTAAGGAGGTCTTTGCCTCTGAGGTGGGGAGTCAAGAGGTCAGCATCTGACACTCAAATGGCAAACACAAGAGCTTGTTTTAGCTCTTGACAAGCTGAAGCTATTCCCTGTTGCTAAGCAGATTTTTCCCTCTTTAACACAAAGACGTTGATATCTGCAAAGTGATGGATCATTAGAACTAATGATGTACTGAAGAAGTTATTTTCTTGTTTTTCTAAATGTTAAAAAATAATCATTTCTGAAATTTTCATCTAAGCTTTCAGAGAAGGGTAGTGGGTAATTCCTGTCCCAGTAAGCAGTTCTGAGGATAATGAAAGGTAGTTGTTTGTATTTCCAAGTAGACCAGGACCTCTGACATCTCCTATGTGAACTGATAGCATTTTTGTAAATATTTATAGTCATTATAAAGTCACAAAGAAGGTATGAGTATGAGGGGGGAACCCAACACAAGACAGAATTATCTTTTGGAACGCGGGCCCCTTACCACAGGCCTCCCCTTCTAGGTACCCATTGGCATCAGTGTACCAGCGAGTGTTGTGAGAGGTTGAGTTTGGCTTCAGTGAATTTTTCTTTTGGAGATTCTTTCAATGCATTTGCCCATGTCTTGATGACTGATTTACAAGTGTACCTGCTCACACTGCACTGAATCTTCAGCAGTTTTTGACCAAAACCAAAATGACCCCTGTACCCCACCTTCCCTAGTCACACTCCCCAAGTGTCTTTTTTTTTTTTGACTTCCCTGGATGAAAAACATCCTCAAAGGGAAGTATTTTGCTGATGTGGAAGAGGTGAAAGAAAAAATGGCAGATGCATTAAAAGGCATCCAAATCGATGAGTTCCAAAACTGTTTTGCACTATGGAAAAAGCACTTTCTCAATAGGTGTGTTGCATCAATTGGGGAGAACTTTGAAGGTGACTGAAGGTTAAACACATAAGAATAAATGCACAATTTTTCAATAAATATATTCCAGTTTTCTGGGGGGTCTCCTCTCATATATACATTTTATTATATGGTTAAAGAGAAAATTGCAAATCTCCCTACTAAGTTAATCAACCCAGGAAACATCAAAGCCATGTGTTTAGGGAAAAAGGATTAAGTCAATTAACAGGGAGCTGAAACACTGGTGTATGCTATTTGTATCCATTTGAATTAGGCAGATCTTTCCTAATTTTGACATGTTGGAGAGCTTATAATAGCATACTCTATTTGCCTACAGTTACTGGCAGAAGTCTAATTTTCCTTCTAAACTCTAAACTTGAATACACAGATCAGACCTATTCTGTATTTCTATTGCTACTCTCGAGCTTTATGCATGGTCACTGTCAGTCGCTGATATAACCCAAGGGTCAGTTTTCTCTTTTTCCTTAACGGCTATTTTCTACTCATATTTTGGGGAAAGAAGGGAAAACATTTTCTGAAACCCTCTTCTGAGTTATCCACGTATGCACTATTTCTAGGGACTACTTGATTTCAGATGTAAGAGAAGAAATACAGAAGATAAGCTTAGAACATGGTGTGACCAAAACTTTTTTAAAAAGCATAAAAGATAAACAAAGTTTTGTCAAAATGACAAATAAACCAGCTTGAATGGGCTGTCATCTCCAAAAGTGAAACAATTAGAGAATCAAGAAGAATAATTATGATTGATTGAAACACATTTGAGATATACAAAGCCACGCATTCTTAATATTTTAAAAAGAAAGAAAAACAAAACTTACTAGATACTGGACAGCATTAGTTGGTGTGGGCACCAACTCAATATTCTGAAAATTATCGACTAGAAGGAAAGAATTAGCATTTACCTAGCCATTCTGGAGTGAACTGTATCTCAGGGTATCCCAAAAGTCCTATAGCGTAGGAAAGAGTTTTATACAGAAGAGCCTCATTAATAAACGCAGAAGAATGATAGAATTAGAAAAACACCATGCATTCCCTAGTGAAATAACTGACTGAGGTAATCACCATCAGTAGATAATAAAACCACTAAAGGTGAGGTTTATGGGTAATTTACTGTCTAACCAGAGACAATTTGTGAGACAAAGGATGTGCTATTGATAATCATGCCAGGGAAATAGGCATAAACTGATACAATTCCAGGCAAATATATGTCAGGTCAGCCTATACTGAGGAATCTGACAATAAAGAGAACAGGTTGTCACTGTCTGAGGTCACTGTCACTGTTTGAACGCACTGATCAATTTTAGCAGAAGAAAGAGAAGACAATCAAACCTCATAAGCCTCTTGATATGAGTCAATATGAAGAATTCAGCACTGTCTATAATTCATTATATAAATGTGCATATATAATATTCAAGACTTTAAATCTTATCTCCAGTTTATAGAATATACAGGGGATGGAAAAACACGTCAAGTATTACCATGGAAAAGTATATTTACTCATGACCAGTTAAGTAGCAAAAGCTAACATTGAACCATGTCCTACAAGATCACAGATTTAGGCACATTTTCTGTAACCTGGGGACATTTTCATAGGGGACTCAGAAGCATACTGGAAGAAATGGTAGAGTTAGATGATGTGTCACCTTCTTTCATAGTTGTGGCTTTTGAATCAACACTGGTAACTGGAGAGATAATAGGTATTGGGTTATATCCTACGTTTGAGACCTAGAAACATGGAGGAAGCTTAAAATGATGTTATGTGGAAAAAAAAAAAAGCTTGGTTGTATTAAAGTCAGATAATTATTCAACAAATAAGAAATGCTTGGGGAATGAACAGAATTTTCAAGACAGAGGTAAAAACAGTAAGTTCTGTAAGAGAAGTAGACAAGGGTTTTTTAAAATATAGAATTTATAGAGAGAGAAAGAAGAGCTAATTCCAGAGAGTCAGAAGTATATGTACAAAAGCATTAAACAGCCTAAGACAGTTTACAAACAAGTTCTACTGGAATAGAACGTTAATAGAAATTAAGACTGGAAAGATGATTGCTAATACATTCCTAGGTCCCTTGTACAGTCCCCCAAGCATTCAGAGCCTATCCTGTCCTGGGGACATAGCTCAATAGCTCGCTAGTGAAATAGTCAGTCAGTCTTGCTGCTGAACATTAGAGGACTTTTTTTTTTTAATTATAAAAATGTGGGTAGAGGACTTTTTTTTTTTTTTTTTTTTGAGTTGGGTCTCACTCTGTCACCCAGACTGGAGTGCAGTGGCCGCTCCCGGCCACTGCAGCCTCGACCTGCTGGGCTCTGGCGATCCTTCCGCCTCAGCCTTCCAAGCAGCCGGAATTACAGGCATGCGCTACCACGCCCGGCTAATTTTTTGATTTATTATAGATATGAGGTCTCGCTGCCCAGGTGGGTCTACAACCCGCAGGCTCAGACAATCCACTCACCTCAGCCTCCCAAAGGGTGGGATTACAGGCTGAGCCACCGAGCCCGACGGGAGAGGACTTTTGTTCTTACGAATTTCTTGTTCTCTCCTATTTTAACCTAGTTGCATAGCTAGACCTTGTCTGAGTGCTTGCTTCTTGGTGTTTCAGAAACAGACAACTCTTTCATGAAATCTAAAACAAGCCTATTTCTAATATGTCAAGATGTAAAGTATTAAACATGACAGATTCGAAAATATTTATTTTATTCAGACAAACCCAGACTTCAGACTTTTAGTGTGGCTTTTCTATTCCAAAGCTAAGTTCTTGATTAATTTTATTTATTAACTGCAGTTTTAAAAAAATTCTTGTCTAATATTTCTCATTTCTTTTCTTTTTTTCCTCTGCCTAGTGGAAGCAAGTTTTCTTGTTTGCTTTGTTTAATTGCTTCAGGAGTTTACTTCATTGACCATTTTTCGTGAGCTGCGCTGATTTAAAAAGATGAGCTCTGGTTGTTTTAGCTAACTGCTCTTAGCAATTTACTGCCATGTAAAACTGTGTTAACTTTATTTTTTTTATTAAAGAATATTTTTATTATGATTTTGTGGGGTACAGTTAAGGGTTAGGTGTACAATTACATTTCATTCAGACACCCTGTTGATAAGAGGTGTTTTCCCCTCCCCAGACAGATATTTGCTACTGTTAATCCCATCCCCCTCCCCCCATAGTTTCCCAGTACCGTCAGTCATTTTCTTATAGTATTACATTGGATGTTCAAGGTCCATTATATGAGTGAGAACATGTGATACTCGGATCTTTGTTTCTGTGAGAGGTCACTCAGTATTATAGACTCTAGTTCCACCCAGGTTGCTGCGAAATTCATGATTTTGTTCTTTTTTATGGCTGCGTAGTATTCCATCATGTATATGCACCACATTTTTTTAATCCAGTCCTCTTTTGATGGTCAGCATGGTTGTTTCCAGGTTCTTGCTATTGTGAACAACGCTGCCATAAACATACGTGTGCAGGTATCTTTTTTATAGAGTGATTTGAGTTGTTCAGAGTGTATTCCAGTAGGGGGATTGCGGGATCATATGGAAGGTCAATTTTTAGAGCTTTTAGGAATCTTCACACTGCTTTCCACAAAGGTTGCACTAGTTTACACTCCCACCAACAGTGTAGAAGTGTTCCCTTTTCACCACACCCTCTCCAGCAGCTGTTATTTTTTGAGTTGTTGATAATTGCCATTCTGACTGGAGTTAGGTGGTATCTCAGTGTGGTTTTGATTTGCATCTCCCTGATGATTAGTGAGGTTGAGCATTTCTTCATGTGTTTGTTGGTTGCTCAGATGTCTTCTTTTGTGAAGTGTCTGTTCATATCTTTTGCCCATTTTATAATGGGGTTGTTTGTTTTCTTCTTTTCAGTACGTTTCAGTTCCTTGTAGATCCAGGATGTTAAGCCTTTGTCAGACCTGGAGTTGGCAAATACTTTTTCCCAGTCTGTAGGCTGTCTCCCTGCTCTCTTGATGATTTCTTTGGCTTTGCAGAAGCTTGTCAGTTTAATAAGGTCCCACTTGTCTATCTTCTCTCTTAAGTCCTGTGGGTTTCGGGTTTTGTACAGGAATTGGATGCCAGTTCCGATTTCCATGAGGGTATTTCCTTCCTTTTCTAAGGTTCTTATGGTTTGAGGTTTTACATTTAGGTCTCTGATCCATTTGGAGTTAACCTTTGTGCATGGGGATAGATAGGGGTCCTGTTTCAATCTTCTGCATGTGGTCAGCCAGTTTTCCCAGCACCATTTACTGAATAGGTTCTCCTCTCCCCAGTGGTAGGTAGTGGGGGCTTTGTCGAAGATGAGTTGGTTGAGGAATTGAGGTTTTGCTTCTGGAATCTCAATTCTATTCCATTGATCTATATGCCTGTTCCTGTACCAATACCAAGCTGTTTTGATGATTGTAGCTTTATAGTAAAGTTTGAAGTCTGGTATTGTGATACCACCTGCTTTTTTTTTTTTTTTTTTTTGCTGAGGATTGTTCTGGCTATATCTTGGACGTTTCTGTTTCCATATGAATTCTGTGTTGATTTTTCTAGGTCTGAGAAGAATGTTGCTGGTAATTTAATGGGTATTGCATTGAATTTGTAGATTGCCTTAGGTAAGATGGACATCTTCACAATGTTGATTCTTCCAATCCATGAACATGGGAAAAATTTTTCCACTTGTTCGTGTCAGCTTTGATTTCTTTGAGCAGTGTTTTGTAATTTTCATTGTAAAGGTCTTTCACGTCTCTGGTTAGGAAGATGCCAAGGTATTTCATTTTTTTTTTTTGGCTATTGTGAATGGAATTGTGTTTTTTATTTGGGTTTCTGTTTATTTATTATTGGTGTAGAGAAATGTGATTGTCTTTTGTACATTTATTTTGTATCCTGAGACTTTACCAAAGGCCTTTATCAATGTAAGGAGGCTTTTGGCAGATTCTCTTAGGTTTTCAAGGTACACAATCATATCATCTGCATAGAGAGATAACTTGACTTCCTCTTTTCCTATTTGAATACCTCTGATTGCCTCCTCTTCTCTGATTGCTCTAGCAGGACTTCCAATACTATGTTGAACAGGAGGGGTGAGAGTGGGCATCCTTGTCTAGTTCCAGTTTTCAGGGGAATTGGTTCCAATTTTTGTCCATTTAGGAGTATGCTGGCTGTGGGTTTCTCATAGATGGCTTTTACTATTTTGAGGTATGTTCCCCGTATGCCTAGATGTTCAAGGGTTTTTATCAAGAAGGGGTGCTGGATTTTATCAAAAGCTTTTTCTGCATCTAATGATATGATCATGTGGTTTTTGTTTTGACATCTGTTGATGTATTTAATTACATTTATGGTTTTACGAATGTTGAACCAGCCTTGCATGCCAGGAATGAAGCCTACTTGGTCATGGTGGATGATTTTTGAGATGTATTGCTGAATCCGGTTTGCTAGGATCTTGTTGAGAATTTTAGCATCTATGTTCATCAAAGATATTGGCCTGTAGTTCTCTTTCTTTGTTGAATCTTTACCTGGCTTGGGTATCAATGTGATGTTGGCTTCATAAAATGATTTGGGGAGAGTTTCATCTTTTTCAATTGCCTGGAATACCTTCAGTAGGATTGGTATCAACTCCTCCTTGAATGTCTTGAAGAATTCTGCTGGAAAGCCATCTGGACCAGGGCTTTTTTTGTAGGAAGTTTTCTTATTACATAGTCGATTTCCTTGATTGTTATTGGTCTATTTAGGGTCTCAATTTCTTCTTGTTCCAACCTAGGTAGGTTGTGTGATGTCAGAAAGTCCTCCATTTCCTTAAGGTTTTCAAGTTTGTTTCCATACAAGTGTACGTAGTAGTCTCTAATGATCTTTTGTATTTCTTCAGGGTCAGATGTGACTTCATCTTTTGTGTTTCTGATTGTGCTTATTTGGTTTTTCTCTCATTTTTTCTTGGTCAGTCTAGCTAGGGGACCATAGATCTTGTTTACCCTTTCGAAGAATCAGCTTTTTGTTTCATTGATTTTTTGTATTACCTTTTTGTCTTCTATGTCCTGGATTTGGGCTTTTATTTTGGTGATCTGGATTCTTCTGCTGAAATTAGGGTTTTTGTGGTCTTGCTTTTCCAGCTTCTTTAGGTGACTTGTTAAGTTGTGAATTCTGTTCCTTCCATTTTCTTCAAGTGTGTTTGTAGGGATATAAATTCCCTCTTACTACAGCTTTCAGGGCATCCCAGAGATTTTGGTAGGATGTTTCTTCATTTTCATTTGTTTCTAGGTATCTTTTGATCCCTGTTTTGATTTCGTCGTTGACCCAGCAGTTGTTTAGCATCATGCTGTTTAGTGTCCATGTCTTTGTGGGTTTTGGGGGGGACTTTGTTTGTGTCAATGTTTATTTTTATTCCACTGTGGTCCGAGAAGGTGCTTGGTAGAATTTTGGTCCTTTTAAATTTGTTTATGCTTGATTTTTGGCCGAGTATGTGGTCGATCATAGAATATGTTCCATGTGGTGATGAGTAGAATGTGTATTCTGTGGTCTTTGGATGGAGTGTTCTGTAGGTATCAATTAAGTCCATTTGGTCCAAAGTCACATTGAGGTTTCAGATCTCCTTGCTGATTTTTTGTCCTGATGATCTGTCTAGGGTTGTAGGTGGGGTATTAAAGTCCCCAGTTATGATAGTGTTAGAGCTGACATCTTTCTTTAGTTTTCCAAGAAGTTACTTTATGAAAGTTGGCGCACCTATGTTGGGTGCATATATGTTTAGGACAGATATTTCTTGTTGATGGATTGAGACTTTTATCATTATGTAGTGGCCTTCTGTATCTTTTTTGATTTTTAATAGCTTGAAGGGTATTTTGTCTGAAATTAAGATCGCTACTCCTCCTTTCTTTTGTATTCCATTGCCTGAAAGTTTGTTTCCCATTCTCTTACTTTGAGTCTGTGGGTGTCCTTTCTAGTGAGGTGAGTCTCTTGAATGCAATAGATTGTTGCCTGATGATATTTTATCCATTTTGCCATTCTATGTCTTTTCAGTGGTGCATTTAGTCCATTCACATTTAGGTTAATAATTGAAATGCAAGAGTTGATCCCTGTCATAAGGTTCTTACAGAGTTGTTCCTGTTTGTTTGTTGTCTTTCTTTGGGTTTTGGAGTTGGTTCATGTGTGTTTTTAATCTTTTGCCTGTACTCTTGTGAAGAATGCTGTTGTTCTTTTTTCTTTTTCTTCTGTGTTCAGTACTTTCTTAAGTGTTTCTTGTAGGGGTGGTCTGGTGGCAGCGTAAGTTCTTAGGGATTGGATATCTGGAAAAGATTTCAATTCTCCCTCACTAATGAAGCTTAGTTTGACTGGGTAGGTTATTCTTGGTTGAATTTGTTTCTCTTTTAGAACTTTGAAGATAGGGCTCCAGGCTCTCCTGGCCTGAAGGGTTTCTGTGGATAGATCTGCTGCTATTCTAATTGGTTTTCCCTGTAGGTAGTCTGGCCTTTTTCTCTTGCTGCCTTTAGGATTTTTCCTTTTATAGCTACTTTGTTTAGGCGAATTATTATGTGTCTGGGAGTTGGTCTTCGCGTTTGTTGTCTTGCAGGGGTTCTCTGAATCTCTTGTGTTTGAATTTTTTCATCCTTAATGAGATGAGTGAAGTTTTCTTGAATGATTTCATGAAATGTTTGTTCCACTGTGGCTTCTGTTTCTCTCTCTGCCTCAGGAAGCCCAATTACTCTTAGGTTTGGTCTCTTGAAGTGTCATTCATCTCTTGCAGGTTTTGTTCTGTCTTTTTGAGCTTCTTTTCTATGCTTTTGACAGTTTGGGTTAGTTCAGTGTTTTGGTCTTTGAGCTCTGAGATTCTTTCTTCTGCTTGGCTGATTCTGCTTTCCATGCTTATTAGTCTGTTGTTCATTTCCATCACAGTATTCTTTACTGCTGTCATTTCTGACAACAGCTCCTACCTATTTTCCTCTTGTCTCTCCTCAATTTTTTTAATTCTCTCCATTAATGTCTTGATGTCTGGGCTTGTTGCATGTAACCAGTCATTCTGGGGGCTCTTCATTATTGTGTTCCAGAATCTGTTTTCTCAGTGTCTGATTTCCCAGGAGTCTGTGTAAGACCTATATTCTTCTTTTGGTTTTTCTTCATTTGTGCGGTTTTCCCCCTCCCTACTTTTTCCTTCCCTCCACGTCACCATCTTCTTTAATTCTGTTATTCAGAGGTAAAGGGATTGATTTTACTTCTTTTTGTTCAATCTCCTATTCTTTATGTATGTCCTCTTACTTTGTTCAATTCTGAAATTGCACTGTAGGTTGGAGGTGGTCCTTTTTGCAGTTGAGATTTACTTAAGGGGAGAGCTGTGATTCAAAATCTGTCTGCAGGTCCTGGTATTTGCTGACAGGTGTGTGGATAATGTGGAACCCACTTCCCACTGCCCTGGAATCTGTCCATGCAGTGGGCTGTAGGTTTACTCCCTGAAATAAAATGTGGTTAGCAGAGGGGAGAGAATGGAGCAGATAGTGGGTTGAAGAGGGGAGTGGAGAGATAGAGGAGTAAGGGGGGAAACAAACGAGTGTGCCAATAAATAGAGAGAGAGGCCTATACTGAAGCAGATAAAAACAATAGGCCACAGCTACATATGAACCAACTCGCATACAAAAAATAAAAAATAAAAATAAAACATATAGTGATGCTAACATACAAGCTAACCAACCACCTTGTTAGTGTGCTGTTCCTCTATACAAAGATATGGTTTACAGAGAGAAGAAAAGAGAAGAAAAGGAAAAGGAAAAAAGAAAAAAGGGAACAATACAGTAGGAATAGAATTAAGTCATTAAACTAATAGAATCAATGAAGCACACTCTGAGACATTTCATTTAAGTCCATTGTCCTTTCAGGTATGATTTCTAGTTTTCTTTCAGGTCTGATTTCTAGTTTTCTTTTCAAGCTGGTAAATTAGTTTGCAGTTACGGTCAGTTGCTTCTGATCTGCTGTGAAGGACAGTTCAGATTACCCTCTGTTCAGCACTCTGGTCAATGTCTTTATCAAGCTTGTTTCTCCCATTTCGGTGTTGTTACCTTGAATCGCCAGCTGGTGGTGCTATCTCAGCTGCTCACCCCAGAGGGGGTGGAGGCAGACAGGAACAAGATGGCTGCCTGCCTCAGGGCAGGCAACAGGAGCCTTATGGCGGCAGGCAGGACATTCTCAGTCGCAGGAGAGGTGGCAGCAATCCCAGCAGATCTTCCCTGAAGGGGTTTGATGTGGATTGCCTCGGGCCCTGGTGTTGTGATGTGCTACGGCCGTCACAGAGGCCGCGACAGCAGCAGTGGCGGTGGGGTGAGGGGCTGCGGCGGCAGCGGCGGCGGCACCGTTTGCGCCGCAGTGACTGTTCAGTCCATTGCGATGTCCCAGCGGTGGGAACGGCCGAGCTCTGTATGAAGAGCAGGCTGCGATGTTGGGGCCCACAGCCCCCCGGGGCAAGTGTCAGAGACCCACTGCAGATCTCCTTTGTGGAGGGCTTCAGAGACCGGGTTGCCCCATTGCCATCTTGCTGCTTCTCCTGTGTTAACTTTAAATGCACTGCTAGCTCCAGACAGGCAAAGCAATATCATCATCCTTGACCACTGTGCTGCCAACTTCGTGCATGGCATGAATGTGAGCAAATGAACACAGGTTACATTAAAACCTAATTGGGTCTTTGGCTGCTTAAAGTGGATGGCTCATTTGTTTACAAGGAACAAACATCTCACACTAGGTCAATGAAAGTTTATTCTACAAATACCAATGATTTGGAAACTACACATTAACAGGGACTGAGGCGGCCTTAGGGACTGACACCTCAGTTTCTCTCTGCTATCTTTCTATTTTAGCATCCATTTTTCTCTTTGAATCTGCCCTAGCCATCTCTCTATATCAATCAGGATTTTCTGCACTTTCAAAAATTCTGATGCTTCAAAATTTCAACTGTGCTTCGCTATGGTCATTTCAATCTGGACTCTTTCTCATGGGATGCCTCTATGCAAATGTTGCGTACTCTTTCTAATAAATAGTCCCAATCCAAGAATTCCCAGAAAGGAAATTGATTGCCTCATACATCATCTCACACCAGGCCATGGATTTTAAATTATAGATCATACAGTAATTTGCAGGCTTATCAATTTACTGATTGTACTTGGGCCACATGTACAATCTTTGTCCGATAGTCTGTGATTAGGGTACCAGTTTATTTTGCTACAAAACTTGATCACTGTCTACTCAGCAGCACCCTAGGTGAAACTACTTCCATTTGAAGGGGATGTAGACAGGGAAAACCCCCAAACATCTCAACTACAGAAGTGCTATAATCCCTGAGAAGTAGATCCACAAGAAAAGTGAGTCACTCTTTTGGTTGGACTTATACCCATCATGGGAAGATGAAATTCTTACTTTGACACCAATCTTGAGAAGTTGAAACAGGTCATTGTGTTGTATGATTTTAGGGGTGCTGATGAAACTCTGGATCCCAAAGTTAAAGCTTTTCCATCTAGACACTGAATGATGCCCAAGGATCCTTTGAAGAAATTTCCACCTGAATAACTCTTCTCCGGCCTTCCTTTCAAGTGGTCGTCTTGTTCTAACTTGGATGCCTCCAGAGGTTGGGAGTTTATTATTTCAAGGATTACTAGTCTGCTCGAAAGCACTAGCCCTAAAGGTTGTATCATCTTCAGTTGTGTTCAATTTTTTTTTTTTTTTTTTTACTGTGAAGGTCAATATTTCATGAGAGTTCTCAATTGCCTGTGGATTCATTAAGATATAAATTACAAGCCGGGCTCGGTGGCTCAGCCTGTAATCCCGCGCCTTTGGGAGGCTGAGATGAGTGGATTGCCTGAGCCCGTGGGTTCGAGACCCGCCTGGGCAGCGAGACCTCATCTCTACAATAAATCAAAAAATCAGCCGGGCGTGGTAGCGCATGCCTGTAATTCCTGCTACTGGGAAGGCTGAGGCGGAAGGATCGCCGGAGCCCAGCAGGTCGAGGCTGCGATGGCCGGGAGCGGCCACTGCACTCCAGTCTGAGCGACAGAGTGAGACTCCACCTCCAAAAAAAAAAAAGATATAAATTATAGAAACAGATTCTGAGGGCTAAAGCACAAAGTAAAATGTGTTGATGAAGCATGCATGCATCTCACAAAATCCAGAGCAACTAAGGCTTGGAAAAAATGGGAGTCGGAGCTTCCCTGGGAGCATAATGAGTGGTAGTTTCCAAACCTCCCCTTGTAATACTCTAATTATGACTCAGTTACCAAAATCTCCTCTCCTTGTGTCTGAATTTAATACATAAATTCAGTAAATTATGTAAATTTAATATGTAAATTCACTCTGCACGAAACACGTATCCACAACTGTCCCATGAACACCTCATTTAAAAATTTCGATTTCTGTTACTTTCAATTCTTTTGGCTGTTTCTTTTGATATTTACAACCATATTTCAAAACAAAATCTTTATGCTGTCATTCTACATTTTTTCGTAGTTTCATGTCTAATTAGTGATTTTTCCACTATGAGAGTTTCCTTCTCCAACCACCTAGACTCTCTTCCCTTCCCCATACTTCCAAGAAAGATTATAAATTTCAGCTTGACAACTACTCAGTGTGTACATTATTATAATGAGGTAAATATTGTTCACAGTTAAACCACATAGTATATTTTCACTTTTTGTATGATATTTTATTTTTCCTGAAGTTAATAATCGATTCATTTTGGTTGCTTTATTTTCTATGTACTTATCACTTACACATCCACAAATACCATAGATATAAAATCTTCCTTATATGTTTAAGCATACTAAATAATGTATCTTTTTTCTTTGAAAGATTCCTTCCTGAGCCTTTCTTTCTCCTAGTATAATCTGGAAAGTCTGTTTCCCAGAACTGCGGAAACTCGGTTGACCTTAGGCATCTTTTTACTGTCTTCTCGGGGACTCCATTTTCCCTCCTTTCTTATATTGGATCCAACATCTTCCTCTCTTGGTTCACTCCAGTAGCTATCTGAAAAAGCATGGGTGGTAAAATGTGGAGAGGTTTTATAGCTGAAAATGTCTTTATTATAGCCTCTTGATTATTTGGGCAGTACATAGAATCTTGTGCTGAAAATAATCTTCCCTCAGACATTTGAAAGCATTGCTTCACATTATTTCAGGTTCCTTTTTTTCTGAGTTGGAGTCTCACTCCGTCACCCAGGCTGGAGGGCAGTGGCACACTCATGGACACCACAGCCTCGACCTGCTGGGCTCCAGGATTTTTCCGCCTTGGCCTTCCAAGTAGCTGGAACTACAGGTGCGTGGTACCAAGCCCAGCTAATTTTTTGATTTATTGTAGAGACGAGGTCTTGCCAAGTTGCCCACGCTGGTCTCGAACCCATGGGCTCAGGTAATCCTCTAGCCTCAGCCTCCCCAAGTGCTGGGATGACAGGCTGAGCCACTGATCCCGGCCAGCTTCCATTTTTACCATCGTAAATGTGATGCCACTCTAGTTCTAGACTCTGTGGGCATTCGCTCTCTCTTTCCCTCCATCTCATTCTCCACTTTTCTCTACTTCCTTCTCTCAACCTCTCTCCTCTTTATTTTTATCTGCTTCAGATTTTAGGACCTGCTCTTTGTTCCCAGTTTTTCAAATTTCTTGATGATGTATGTAGCTGTGTTGTGTGCCTTTTCACCTCCATTTTTTCCAGACACCTGATGGGCATTTAAAACATGGAAACTTTTGCCCTTCAGTTCTAGCAAGTTCTCTTTGTTTATTATTTTGTTAACTTACTCCCTTTAGATATCTCTGCTGTATCGGCCTGAAATTTCTACTTTCAGTTTTAAAACCTATAGGATTGATCTTATTTTTTTTTTCTATTTTTTTCTTCCCTCTTTCCTATCTTGTTGTCTTTGTGTTGTTGTTGTACTTTCTTGGGAACTTCTCCATGATACTTTCTCAAAGGAAGGAAATTGTGATGAACATGTGTGTGTGTGTCTGTTAGATTAGATTCATAATGCATACATTATAAACTTTTGCAAACAGAACATCTCTGATTCATTCTCAAAACTCAACATCATAATTCAATTCCACCTTCAGTAAAGGTTTGTAAATTGGTGTTCCCTCATATCATATGGCTTAGAGTAACCAAATGCTTAAGAATTTCAGGTTACAATCAAAACCAAAAGACAGATGCTCTAAAAGAATGGTAAAGCTGTCAAACTCCCTTGTTTTGTGCATATTAATTAAAATAATTTGCCTATTGTATCATTAAGAAAATTAAAATGATTCTTTGCATTATTTTCTCCAAAAACCCATTTTATGAAGGTCCATCTTGTTTAACGAATAAAGAGATGCAATTTGTCTTTTGTGGGCTTTGTTTCTAGATGTCCTTGCAAACTCTGACTACCTAGGTCATCATACAGAATGATTGTGATCGCTATGCCGCCGTCCCCACACACACATCAAGACCCTTTTCTCTATAAGTAATTGGAGGTTGGTGATTATCACCATCAGGTAATACATTTGCAATTTTCTAAAAGTCATTTTTCCTAATGCCTTAACACAAAGGATAGTGATCAACAGTGGCACTTGAAATTACCTATCCCAGAAGGATTGGATTGGAAGAGGAGGAATATTTAGAGCCTCTCAGATCACATATAGGCAAGGCTGCCTCACTCATGTACTGGCTGGAAATACAGCAAGATGAATGAAGTTACCTTCCCCCCAAACCCACCTTTTCCTGAATACTCTGCTGGTGAATGGCATGGTCTAAAGTAATATCTAACTCTCATTCATTCATTGGTCACCAATTCCTTTAATTATACCTTCTAAATTATTTCTGGAAATTCTGATCTCTTCTCATGTTCATTGCCATTCCTGATTTTATATCCTAATAATTCTCTTTCGAATAACTGCAGCAACTTCCTCATGGTCTCTTTATCTCCCCATGTGATTCATTCTCTACATTTTAATCAGTGTTATTCTTACAAAATGCACAGCTGACTGTGCTAACCCTCAAGTTAAATTTTTTTAGCAGCTACTATAATTTTTGAGGAAAACTTAATCTCCAAACCATGCAATTGTGGACATGTCATAAGCTAGCCTCTTGGAGTTTTTCTCTCCTGCTCATGCTAACTTACATTCCATCCACAAGTGACTATATAATTTTGGGGGCCCAGCACAAAATGAAAATACAAGGGCCTTCTTCAAATATCATTAAGAATTTCAAGAGGATGACAGCAGAGCATTAAGCCAAGTGTGGGGTTCTTTTTTTTTTTTTTCTTCCTTTTGAGTTGGAGTCTCACTCCGTAGCCCCGGCTGGAAAGCAGTGGCACTCTGGGCTCTCCAGCGATCCTCCCGCCTCAGCCTTCCAAGTAGCTGGAACTACAGGCACGCACCACCACGTTTGGCTATGGTGGGGGGTTCTCTTAAGTGCCAGGCTTACATGACTACCCAGGTTGCATGGCCATGAAGTCATCCTTTACCCAAAGCAATAAAAACCAAAACAAATCATAACAATATGACCACTAATAAAGACCTTTCTCCCATCACTGCTCAGAAAACTCTGAATATATCATGCTATTTCATTTTTTTGCTTTCTTTGCTCAAACTGTGTCCCCTGCTTTCTGCCCTTCCACTGTCATTGCCTGGTTAAATCTTACTATTCCTTACAAAGTCAGTTCAGATATCTTAGACTCCGAAGTGCTTTTCTTGACTTTTCCCTCCTCTTACTTCCTGTTCTGATTAAATGTCCCTCTTCTATGCTCCCATGATTCCCTGTGTGTGCTTTTGTGATTGATTCTATCATTAACAGATCATCTGTGTCCTTGCCTTTGATTTTCCTCTTTTTTCAGCACCAGAGCCTAGGACAGTTCTTGGCACACAGTGTGAGCATAACACAAGTTTGTTGAATATAAAATTTAAAATAAATTTATTTTACGGTTAAAGTCCAGAATTTTAATTCCATGTTTCATTTCATAAGAGCACATATAATTGCTTCTTTTGCAGATTCTTAAAAGTGCATATTTTGCAGATGTATATCAGATACAGTGTTAAAACACAGTCTTCACTATATGTCATGAAGTTTCAAAGGAATAATTTGACCTTTAAAGTTGATATGAGTCTATACTACAGCTATTAAATATCCAATTTTAACTCAAACCTTTGATGCATATTTTAGCCTAGTGAATAATTAACTTTTCAGAAACTTTGCATAATTTAGAAATACTCTAGGGACTTTTGAAAAGTATATATTTCTTAGTTTCTTGCTAGTGTTTTGAATGACATTTAATATCTAATTTATCTGGATTCTAGTTGCTTCTTTGTCATTGTTATAAATGATGTGTCAGTTAATATTTTCAGTGGACTTTTTTACAGAAATATATGGTCTCCTATAGAGTTATTTAAAACAAATATAAAATCCCCTTTAACTCAATTTTATAAAGTAACAGTTTTATGCCTATTTTAAAGAAGAAACACCCTGTCTAACATGTGATTTCCCAAAATTTACTTATAATTTGTTATTAAAAAATCCTAATTACCCAATTAATTACTTTAAGCATCCACAGCTAAAATATTTTCTCCAATGCATTATTTTAGATATTTGAAAATACATTGTATTTTAAATGGTCATTTGACATTATATCAAAATTATGTCCCCATGGTATTAAACCCTTATTGATTTAAAAGTAAAAAATTATGCAATATTTTCATGCAAGGTGAAATTATCTACATCAGGATATCTTTTTGTGTGCAAATTGTCCATCATTTCTATGTTTTTGCTGAAACAAATAGCACACATATATTATACACACGCACACATATATGTATAATATGACACATATAATTGGGTCAAATTTTATTATCAAATTGCCTTCCACAAAGATTATACCAACTTACATTTCAAATAAATATGTACTAACATTTCTGACATTGTCTATTTTCTTTTTTTTAATCTTTAAAAAAATATTTACCAATTCAATGTCAATATTATTGTTTAAACATACATTTGCTTGGTTGTTAATAAGATTTCAAAGTTTTGTTATTCATTGACAATCATTTAAATAGAAAAGGGAAGGAAATGAAACTTTACATTAGTATCTCCTCACAAATCATTTCCCTGAGCCACTTCTTCCACTCCCTTTAAAGGAATTCTACAAAGCTCTTGGCTGTGATACGAGTCTTCTTTTCCTTTCTTTCTCCTCTCTTCATCCCTCATATGTATATTCCTTAAGCTCTTTTCTCTTCCACCTATACAACTCTCCCCATTTGATTTTATCTAAAAGGGTTAAAGAAACTATTTCTATTTTTAATCTCCAACTGATGTGTCTTCTTTCTTTCTCCTGAGCTTCAAACACAGATTTCCAACTGTTTACTGAATGCTTCTATTTAACTCTCTTATAATTATCTCAATTAACAAATCTGAAATTATTATTATTATTATTATTTGAGTCTAAGTCTCACTCCGTCACCCAGGCTGAAGTGCAGTGGCACACTGCTCATGGCCACCGCAGCCTCGACCTGCTGGGCTCAGGCGATCCTTCTGCCTCAGCCTTCCAAGTAGCTGGAACTACAGGCACGCACCACCATGCCTGGCTAATTTTTCTTGATTTATGGTAGAGACAAGGTCTCACCAAGTTGCCCAGGTTGATCTCGAGCCCCTGGACTCAGGCAATTCTCTTGCCTCAGCCTCCCAAAGTGCTGGGATTACAGGCTTAAGCCACCATGCCTGGCCTACAAATCTGAAATTTAATAAATCATTTCCTCCATCAAACTTGAGCAGCCTCAAGCTTGTTCCTCTTCTGATGCTTCAGTCTTTAGATAATGGCATAACCATTAACCATTAGCTCAAAGTCATATATTGTCACCCTTTAAACCATGAAGTATCAGATTTCATTAATTATAATACAATCTCTAAAATTGTGTTCAAACCCATTGATATCATCTTTGTCCAAAACACTGTTGCCTGGACTATTTAAATAGTCTCCTAGTGGCAACTTTCCATTTCTAATCAATTTGTACATAGCAGTGAAAATCATTGTTTTTAAATCAATGTTTTTCTCATGGCACTTTTATTCTTAAGACCCCTAAGACTTCAACTTCCAGCCAAAATGGAATAATGCAGACCAGATTTGCCTCCCACTTAAAACAACTAAACATGCTGACAGAATATATGAAACAGCAGTGTTCTTAACATAGATGTCAATCAATGAAAGACAGTGACACCTGAAAGACAGAGAATGAATTGCCCAATCATAGCAGAGAGAATTTTTAGGCACAAGGTAAGGTACAGGACAGGAGATAGCTACCTAGAAAAAGAAGTCTTAAAATTTGCAAAGAAATAATCAATACAAATATGAGAGGAAACTACACAAAACCGAGGGAAGAATTGCCTGAGAAATTAAAATTAGAGAGAACAGCACTAGGAATACTTTATTGTTCTTATCAGCAGAGTGGAAGCCATTATGTAGTACACGCAGAAGGGACTGACTTATTGGGAAACAATTATGCTTAGGCTAAATGTAACTATGACTCCATTTAACCAAACTTAAAAACAAGATGTAAAATACTTTTCAAAAATGAAGGTGTAAATAGACACTGGGGACACCAATAAAGGAGGAGAAGAGGAGAGAGAAGCTGAAGTACAGAAATTACCTATTAGATACAATGCTCACTAACTGGGAAACTAGAAGGGATAAGTGAAATTGTACCCATGTAAGGATTTTAGACTATATGAAATGGTATAATATCACTTAAAGATAGAACATGCTAAGTTAAAGCTGTTTATCATGAATTCTATTGTAACTACTAACATAACAAGACAAGAGTCACAGCTAATAATCCAAAGAGGACATAAAATGAAAACATAATCGGTACTCAATATAAAAGGAATAAAAAGAAGAAACAATAAACAAAAGAAAGATAAGACTAATAGAAAACATAAAGCAAAATGGTAGATTTGAACTTAACCATATCAAAAGTCACAAATGTAAATGGCATAAACACCCTCATTAAAAAGCAGAGATTGTCAGATTGAAGAGCAAAAGCAAGGTCCAATTATATCCTATCTACAAGAAACTCATTTTAAACATAAAGACACAAATAGGATAAAAGTAGATTAATGAAAAAAAATGTGACATGATAAAACTAATCAAAATAAAGCTGGAGTGATGATATAACAACAAAGTAGATTTCAGAACAAAGGATATTACTAAGGTTAAAGACATATATTTAATAATGACTAAGACGACATCCGGTCAAGAGAACATAAGAATCTCAATTGCTTATGTACTAATAACAGAGCTTCAAAATACATAAAGCAAAAACTGGTGGAATTTAAAGAAGAAATAGACAATTCCATCATTTTATTTACAGCTTTCAATACCACTCTCTTACTAGGCAATGGAACCCAAATCAGTAAAGCAGTAAAAATAGAAAAGACTTTAACAACACTATCAAACAATTGGACATAATTGAAATTTGCATTGAAAACTGGACTGGGTAAAAAAAAAAGTAGTACATATACATCATGGAATATTACTCAGCCATAAAGAAGAGCAAAATTATGGACTTCACAGCAACTTGGATGAATTTAGAGTCTATAATACTCAGTGATTTATCACAGAAACAAAGAACTGAATACCATGTGTTCTCACTCATAAGCATACCCATAACATTTACCATAATACTATAAGAAAGAGATTGACAGTAGTCAGAAACTGCCAGGGGAGGGATGATAGGGCACATAGCATCATTAAGGGTACCTGATCTCAAACAGGCAAAGTGGGGACCAAAGGGAGGCGCAAACTTTACCTGTTTCATGTCCACTTGTATACCTAATCCTGAATTGTACCACACAACTTTTCAATAAAAAAAAAAAAGTCAGAAAATCTCTGAATTTCCTTACACTTAGAAAAAAAGAAGAGTCTGGCTCATACATCCATAGGGCTGGCTAGCTGACCATGAGGTTCCAATAAATGAAATAGATTTTTAAAAACCAAAAAAAATCCCCCAAAATTATAAAATAAAACCATCAGAATAGCCATTATTTTCAGGTACACATGCAATATTTACCAAGATAACCCTGTATGGGACCAGAAAGCAAGTCTCAACAAATGTAAAGGATCTAAGTCATAACAAATAAGTTCTCTGACCAAAAAGGAACAGATCAGAAATCAACAATGGAAAAATACCTGAAAACAACCTTAAATATTTGGAAACTCCAAAGAAAAAAATCAAAGAGGGAAATACAGGATATGTTGAGCAGAATGGTAGAGAAATAAGATATCAGAATTTATGAGATGCAGCTAAAACAGTAATTTATAGCACAAAATGTCTGTAGTAGAAAAGCAGAATCTCAAATCAATTATTTTTATTTCACCTTAAATAACTGAAAAAAGTAGAGAAAATGAAACCCAAAGAGGAAGAAAGAAAAGTTAGTGTAGAATTCAATGAAAAAGGAAACAGAAACAATAGGAAAAGATTAATAAAACCAAAAGCTATTTCTTTAAGAAGATTAATAAAACTAGTAGAACCCATCAATACTGGCCAGAAGGAAAAAGAAATGCATTACCCGTATCATAAAAAAGAGAGGGACAACCATTACAGATTCTACAAATATTGAAAGGATAATGATAATGAAGTGTTATGACAAACCTTAGACAAAGGAGTCAATTTAGATAAAATGTATAAATTGTTTGAAAGACACAAACTAGAGAATCTAACTCAGGAAGAAATAGATAATTTAAAATATTCTATATATACTAAAGAAATTTCATTGGTGGTTAAAACATTATACACATATACATATAGTTCATATAGTTTCACTGTGAAATCTACTTATTTGGGGGGGGGTCAGGGTCTTACACTATTGTTGCCCAGACTGGAGTGCAGAGGTGTGATCACAGCTCACCACTGCCTCTACCTCCTGGACTCAAGAAATCCTCCCACCTCAGCCTCCCGTATAGCTGGGAGTACAGGCACAGCCCACCACACCTGGCTAAATTTTTGGTTTTTGTTTTATTTAGAGACGAGGTCTTACCGTGTTGTCTATGCTGGTCTCAAACTCCTAGGCTCAAGCAGTCTTCTGCCCTCGACTTTCCAAAGTGCTGGGATTATAGGCAAGTGCCACTGCATCCCACCTAAGTGCTTTTTTAAAACTAAAAAGTACTACATAATATTTTCCATAAAATTGAAGATGAGAGAATACTTCTAAATCAGTCTATCAGTTGAACATCTGATATAAAAATGAGACAAAGACAGTACAAGAAAAGGAAGCTATAGCCCAATATTTCTTGTAAACATATATGCAAAATTTCCAAACTGTTAGCAAATCTAATTTGTAAATATACATAAATAATAATAACATATTATGACCAAGTGGATTTATCGGAAAGCAAGGTTGATTTAACATTAAAAATCAAGCAAGTTATTAATGTTATTTATAAACTAAAAAAGAAAAGACATATGATCATGCCGATGAATTCAGAATAAAAAGACAAAATTCAACTTCCATTCTTGAAAAAAATCTCTCACCAACTGTTACAAAGGAAAAATTTCTATACTTAATAAAGGTCATCTATAAAATACCTAAAGCTAACATCATGATTAATAATAGTGGCAGACTGAACGATTTCTCCCGAATATCAGGAACAAGGTAAGAATGCCCACTCTTACCACTTTAAAAACTCAACGTTGTATTCAAGGTCATAACCAGTACAATACAAGGAAAAAAGCATCTAGATTAAAACGAAAGATGTAAAATGATCTTTATTTACAGAAGACATGACAGCTTATATAGACATTCCCTTATAGTCTACAAAAATAACTAACAGAACTAGTAAGTATGTTTAATACGGTTGCAAGATACAAAATCAATATAAAAATATCAACTGTATTTCTACAAAAAACCACTATCAGGAATTGAAATGAAAGCATATTCTATTTGCAATAGCATAAAATATGATATACCCAGGGACAGAGCTGATAAAGATGTGCTAAAACCTTTGTACTAAAAACTACAAAGCATGGTTAAGAGAAATCAAGGAAAATGTCAAATGGAGAGAAACACCAAATTCACGGGCCAGAAGACCAAATGTTGTTCAGATGTCAATTATTCTAAAATTGATACCCAACACAATCTTAATAAAAATCCCAGCAGACTTTTTGAGAAATTGACAAAGTGATGGTAAAATTTATTTGGAAATGCAAATGATCTAGAAGAGCTAAATTAAACTTGACAATGAAGATCAAAATTAGAGTACTACAAATAATTGAACTCTCCATTTATTTACGTTTTCCTTAATTTCTCTTAACAATATTTTGTGGTTTTTAATATAAAGGTCTTAACATATCTTTGTCTGATCTGTCCCTGGGTATGTCATATTTTTATGCTATTGCAAATAGAATGGTGCTTTTAATTTCAATTCTTAATAGCTGGTTGCTTTTTGTAGAAATACAATTGGTATTTTTATATTGATTTTGTATCTTGCAACCTTGTTAAACATACTTACTAGTATAAAGCTAAATCTATAAAGTATAGTATCAGCATAAAAACAAAGCAGTCAATAGGACAGAATAGACCCTCCAGAACTAGAATCCTACATATATGAACTATTAAATTTTGACAAAGATTTAAAGGAAATTCAGTGGGAAAAGAATATTTTCAGCAAATGGTGCTGGGGCTATTAATATATGCATGCAAAATAAAAAATAACTTTTATTTATACCTCTCACTACGTCCAAAAATTAGCTCAAAATGGGTCATACACTTAAATGTAAAACCTGAAGCTAAAAACTTGTAGGGAAAAAAATAGGAAAATAATCTTTATGACCTTGGTTTAGACAAACATGCAAAGCATAATCCTTCAAAGAAAACAAAAGGATAATTGGACTGAATAAAACTCCTGCTTTTTGAAAGGCACTCTTAAGAGAACTGAAAGGCAATCCACAGACTGAGAGAAAGTATTTGCAAATTATACATTTTATGAAAGAACATATGTCCAGAATATGTAAAGAATTTTAAAATCTAAATAATAAGAAAATAATCTAATGAAAATGAAATGGGCAATATCTTTTAACAGACACTTCAGCAAAGAAGATATATGGTTGACACACACGTGAAAACATACTCAACATCATTAGTCATTAGAAAAGCTCAATGAGCTGGGTTTGGTGGCTCAGCCTGAAATCCCGCACTTTGGGAGACTGAAGTTCGAGACCTGCCCGGGAAACTTGACGAGACCTCATCTCTACAATAAATCAAAAATTAGCCAGGCATGGTAGCGCGAGCCCTGTAGTTCCAGTTACTTGGAAGGCTGAGGCAGAAGGATCGCTGGAGACCAGCAGGTCGAGGCTGCATTGGCCAGGAGCAGCCACTGCACTCCAGTCTGGGTGACAGAGTGAGACTCCAACTCAAAAAAAAAAAAGAGAAAAACTCAATGAAATCCCCAACACACCTATTGGAATGGATAAAGCAAACTGGCTATACCAAGTGTCTCATACACTGCTGGTAGAAATTTGTTAAATCAGTGAAAGGTAAGTATCAAAGAGAAAAAAAGAAGGATGTTCACAAACATGAATGTTTACTGAAACTTTATTTGTAATAGCTAAAATCCAGAAAGAAACCAAATGTCTATCAAGAGGTGAATAGGTAAAGAAACTGCTGTATATCCAGAAAATGGAATACAGGTTGAGCATTCCAAATCTGAAAATCCAAAATCTGTAATGTTCCAAAATTTGAAACATTTTGAGCATGACATGAAGTTCAAAGGAAATGTTTATGAGAGCATTTTCGGATTTGGGATTTGGGGAAAAGAGATGCTCAACCAGTAAGTGTAATGGCAATCATGCAAAATCTGAAAAAAGTCCAAAATCCAAAACACTTTACGCTCCAAACATTTTGTATAAGAGATATTCAACCTGTACATGAGACAACATGGGTGAATTAGAAATGGTTATGCTGAATAAAAGAAGCCAGGCAAATGAGAGTATATAATTTGTGATTTCATTTACATTAAACGTTTTTAAAAAGCGTATACTGGGTGGCAGAGGCACAACATCAACAACGGTACCTGACCTCAAACCAGGCAAAGTGGGGACCAAAGGGAGGCCCAAACTTTACCTTACAATTTATTCCTAATCCTGAATTGTACCCCACATCTCAAAAAAAAGTGTATACTAATTGATACTGACAAAAAGGAAATTAATGTTTGCTTTTAGGAAGGAAAGAAACAGGACAGCAGAAAAGGGAAGAATTACAAAAGGACCCAAGAAAATGTTGGGTGTTGATTAATATGCTCACTCTCAATTATGGTGATAGTTTTATGGGGGCATACATATGTCAAACTTGCCAAATTATGTAGACTTCAAGTATGTGCAATTTATCGTACATACAATATAACTTTTAAAACTTCTGGAAGAGAAATCTTTGTAGAAGCTTTAGCATAAAGATTAAAACTCTTACCAGGGCCCAGAAGTCTCCTCAAGATCCAGCCATGGACACCCTCTCTAGCTTTGTCTTGAAAAATCCTGCACTTTCTACTTGTGCAGATAAATGTGCACCTTTAGCCTGTGTACATGCTGATTTCATCTAAATCTTGTTCAGTCGTGTTCTACCACCATCATGTTTCAGTACTACTTCCTCAAGAAGATCTCCCTGAGCCCCAAGAAGTCAAAATTCCCTTGCTGTATACTCCCATGCTGTCTCATATATACATATTTTATACCATCCAGATGCAAAATTGGCTTTTCAGACTGCTTTGCATCTTACCTGAGCACAGAAACTGTGTCTGTAATTCAAGAACCTAATTCAATGCCTGGTTCATAGCAGGCTTTCAAAAAGTAAGGCTGAATTACATTGTCATCGAACTGAGAAGGAAAAGAAACACTTTTAAGCAAGAGGACTTTCTCGATATTCACAAAATGATTACAGGTAGAAGCCCTCTTCTCTGCCTACCTACAAATCTAAACCTGCCTTTATTTTTAGCCCAAACCAGAACACTGTATCCTCTGGGCCTTCTCCTGGGAAATTTAAACTGCCTGCTAAGGAAGTGGGAAGAAATCCTTTCAAGTGGTTTTCTCAGCTCAGCTATTATAACTAAGAGCAGGAAAGAAAGTCAAGAAAGTTCATGTGAACTTGTTCTTTTGATCTTATTAGCTCCATACTGTGGACACTCTGAGCTGCCTTTATTTACAAAGATGGAATAAACTCAGTAAGGTCTTAGTAAAGGAAAAACTATGAATTCATAGCGATGGGAAAAAAATTTGTTTTCACTCACCAAACTCTCCTATTGGTAGAAAGATTAAAGGACTTCAAGGGTCTTTTCCTAAAGAAATAGTCACACATAAAAATGCACAGAATATGGCCTGCCCTTGGTTCCTGAATACCATTGAACAGGATGGTGCTTAGGAAAATTCAGAATCAGGAACAAACTACACTGCATACTTGCTGATGCCTTGTGTTCATTATTTTTGTACAGGTGATATCCTTTCATTCATCCATTCAAAAAATGTACACATGGAACACCCACTATTTCCATCATAGAGGCGGTTTTTCAACTGGGAGCAATTTTGCCTCCCAGGGGACATTTGGCAACATCTAGATACATTTTTGGTTATCTCAACATGGAAGGAAGGGAATCTAGTGTCTACACACCAGGGATCTACTAAGCAGTCTACGAAGCCCTGGACAGCCTTGCACAGCAAAGAATTATTCAGCCAACAACGTCAATCAGGCCATGGTTGGGAAATCTTGGACTAGCGTAATAAATTAGGTTGTGATGGCCCCTGCTCTCTGACAGTCTGTACTCTTAGTGAACTTGTAGTGAATTTAAAGTTACCTTTTAAAAATGGTTGCAAGGATGGTAATGTGACTGTAAGTATAGTTATGCCTGATTCAATATTTTCATCTTTAATATATAGCACAGTTTTAGCCCATGGTATGTAAACAATGAACACACATGTAAGCTTTCTTATTTTTTTCTTCTATATATTTTTACTTAGGTATAGATGTATGAATGTGTGTGTGTTTGCATGTGAAGAAACAAGGTGTGCTGCTGGAATTTTATGTTAATTTATTTTAATAGCTTTGTTGAGACACAATTAATATACAATATGCTATCTATGTTTAAAATATACACCCATCTCTTGTATTTTCATCTTCTTAGCAGTATCTTTTAAAAAATTCGGTTTTAATTTTTAAGTTCACTTTTTTTTTCTTTTATGAATCCTTTGGTGTTACATTGATAAAATCTTTGCCTAATCAATGTCCTATATTTTCTTTCTTTCTTTTTTTTTTTTTTTGAGTTGGAGTCTCACTCTGTTGCCCAGACTGGAGGGCAGTGGCCACTCCTGGCCACTGCAGCCTCGACCTGCTGGGCTCCGGCAATCTTTCAGCCTCAGCCTTCCAAGTAGCTGGAGCTACAGGCGCGCACCACCACGCCTGGCTAATTTTTTGATTTATTGTAGAGACGAGGTCTCGCCAAGTTGCCCAGGTGAGTCTCAAACCCTTGGACTCAGGCAATCCTCTTGCCTCCACCTTCCAAAGTACTGGAATTACAGGCATGAGTCACCATGCCTGGCCATTTTTGAGCAATTTTATTATCATATGTCTTTGTGTTTCTTGAGCACGGGGTGGTTGTGCTTTGTGAATCTTGAATTTAAAGTTTTATTCAAATCTGACAAATGTTCGGCTTTATTTAAGTACTTCAAATAATTTTATTTCTCCCCCCTTCTCTTTGATAAATCCAAATATGTGTTTATTAGGCTGCTTGAGGTTGTCTCATAACTCAATAATTCTCTTCTCTTTCAATTTTTCTTCAGTCTTTTCTTCTCCTTGTGTTTACCTTGGATATTTTTGTTATGTCTTCAAATCCACTGATTGTTTCTTCCACGATGTCCAAACTGTCATTAATTTCGTCCAACGTAGTTTTTATTTTAGACATTACAATTTTTTATCTCCAGAAGTTTGATTTGCATCATTGGAAAATATATTTTGTATCTCTATTTAACATGCTCAATCTTTCTTTTTTCTTGAACTTATGAAATGTTCCAGTGTCCTTTTATTAATTACTTCCATCAGGAAAGGTTTAGTTCATTTGTTTTGCTCTTGCTTATCTTAGAAACCTGTGAATTTCCTTACAAGGTTGTGCTTTTACTTCTCAACCGAGAACATCAAAAGGACCTTATTCTTATCTCTGGAGTGATCTCTCTGTGCAGCTTTCATGTTCTTTTTTTTTTTAAGATGGGTACAATTCTGAATTAGGTGTACAAGTGGTCATTGCACAGGTAAAGTTGGCAACTTTCTTGACTCCTGTACTCTGCTTTAATGTACTCAGACTTTCAGCGCTGCCTCCTCAGCTCTGTCAGCTTGCCTCAGTTTCCCCTCCCTACAGTCAGGCCTACAAACTATGTCAAGACATTAATCTTGGTAAATTATGCATTCATCTCACTTGTTTTACCTCTCTCAAGGTTCACTCTCTTGTGGCCTGATGTCTAAAGTCTTGAAAGTCATCATTTCACATAGTTTGTTCAGTTCATTTGCTTATTTCAGCAGGGAGGATAAGTCCAATCTTCAATACTGTATCTTGGCTAAAAGTAAAGTCATTTATTTATTTATTTATTTATTCATTTATTTATTTATTTAGAGTTGAAGTCTCGCTCCGTCGCCCAGGTGAGAGTGCAGTGGCACGATCATGGCCACCCAGCGTTGACATGTTGGGCTCAGGCGATACTTCCACCTCATCCTTCCAAGTAGCCAGAACTACAGATGCATGCTACCATGCCCGGCTAATTTTTTTTATTTATTGGTGTCCTCAAGTTGCTCAGGCTGGTCTTGAACCTGTGGGCTCAGGCAATCCACTCGTCTTGGCCTCCCAAAGGGCTGGGATTACAGGCTGAGCCACTGAGCCTGGCCCACTTATTTCTTAATTTGATTAATTTATTCCCTTAGATGTAGTTTTATTTTAGGCTAGCAAACCGAACAGTCCCTTTTGTTTCCGCTGCCATTTTTCTTAAGTAATATCTTTTAGAGACCAATGACTACTCCTCCAAAGCATGCCCCGCACTTATTATATAGTAGCCATGGGAGAGGATACACATATTACTTAGTTCCATTCTGCACTGAAATCACACACTCAATGTAATTCAGGAGATCACATTCTGTGCTTAAGTTCCGTAAGACTCGTAACTAAAAAGAGAGAAAAAAATCAATTAAAAATTTCCCTTGCAGAAGCTACTACTTCCAACTTCATATAGAAAACACAAAACGATGTATAAATTCACATACATAAAACAAAACACATTATTATAAAGCTATAGAAGTTGTACTGATCGATTTCTTAAGGAGCTCATATCTTCTTGGAGGGAAATCAAGAAAATCATTTTTAAAACTTTCACAAGTTCCCACCACATCTCCTAACCTGCCGATTTCACCTATTTCTGTACCCAAGATACTCTGCCTTCTCTTCTGTTAGTTACTATGAATGATTTCTCAGTAACCTAAAGAAACTCCAAACTCTCCTAATTGTCTATTAGATCATATCCTGTCTTTTCTATTCATGGACATTGCTCCAGACAATCTCCTTTTAACCTCTTGCATCAAGATTTTTTCACTCCTACTCTATCTTTTATTATAATCTTACAAACCTGTTTTTATTACCCTCATCTTAAAAAAAAAAACCTCTTGACAATAACTCCCTTTTCATTTACCACTATATTTCTCAACTTCCTCATGCAAACTCCTTATTTTTTCTAATATCTCTCTAAGACACTCTCTTGAGTTCCACTTTGCTCTGACTTTTGATCTCTATAGCTTTACCAAACCTGTTATTATTAAGATTATAAAACATCTGTTTTGCTAAATCTAAGTTCTTAGAACTCATCTTTCCCGTGAACTGTTAACAATATGTCGCCAGGCTCGGTGGCTCAGCCTGTAATCCCGCGCCTTTGGGAGGCTAAGGTGAGTGGATTGCCTGAGCCCGCGGGTTCGAGACCCGCCTGGGCAGCGAGACCTCATCTCTACAATAAATCAAAAAATTAGCCGGGCATGGTAGCGCATGCCTGTAGTTCCAGCTACTGGGAAGGCTGAGGCGGAAGGATCGCCAGAGCCCAGCAGGTCGAGGCTGCCATGACTGAGAGCGGCCACTGCACTCCAGTCTGGGCGACAGAGTGAGACTCCAACTCAAAACAAACAAACAAAAAAAAAAAAACAATATGCCACACAGTTGATCACTGATCTTCTCAAGGAAAACAAAACAAAACAAAACAGAAACAAACAAAAAAGCTTTCTTTGTCTAAACAGATTCTTCTTCATAGATTTCTTCCATCATTTTGGGTGATCTTTTTAATGCTTCGGTCCTAGTTTTTCCTCATACCCCAAACTTTTAATGTCAGAATCTTTGGTCTTTGTATCATTACTCTTTTCTTTTTATACTACTTTTCTCAATTATCTCACTTCATACATAATATTAATTTTTTGTGTGTGACTCTCTCAACATATATTTTAAGCCCAGCACATTCACCTCACTTCTTGTACTGTCTCTTTTATAACACCCATTGTATATTTTATAATACAAAGCACAGAGAGATATAGAAAAATAACAAAACCATATATTAGGTACATAGGATTATATGTGCACATTATATATATATATATATATATTATTTTTTTTTTTTTTTTTTTGGAGTGGGAGTCTCACTTCGTCCTCTAGGCTGGAGTGCAGTGGTACACTCACAGCCACCCCAGCGTCCACCTGCTGGGCTCAGGCAATCCTTCTGCCTCAGCCTTCCAAGTAGCTTGAACTACAGGCGCGCACTACCACACCCAGCTAATTTTCGATTTATTGTAGAGATGAGGTTTCATCAAGTTGCCCGGGCTGGTCTCGAACCCGCGGGCTCAGGCAATCGTCTCGCCTCGGCCTCCCAAAGTGCTAGGATGACAGGCTAAGCCATGAGCCTGGCCCATTTTATAAATTTATATACATAAAAAATGCTTTCAGCTGATCTGATCCTTCTTCCAACTAGATGCTCATTCCTGGCTATCCGTTGTTTTCTACTTATTTTTAGATAATTAAGGCAATGATGTGAATCAGTGCAAACTGTTTCCAGGTCACCTCTTTTCTTTTTATAATGTTCAACTAAAGCATATTTCTTTCCTTCTTTTTTTATTTCTTTCTGTTCCTCCTTTGCTTTATTTTAAATGTTAGTTAAAATGTGTCTTTATTATTAACCTACATTTCCAAATTTCTCTCTTCCTTTATGAATCTTTCCTGCATTGAATTTTGTCATACTGTTGGGAAAGTGACAGCATAAATTGCTAACAGAATAAGCCTCCTACAAATTATAAAACACACAATGGTATTTTTAAGTAGAATTTTGAAGTCTGGCAGCAAATTTAAAACCTTGGCAATATAAGTGGGTTCTTTTTCCTTGGTTTGTGCCAGTAACAATGCTTCCCCTTTCAGGCCACTTTCTATTACTGATTAAAAGTATTAACCCAAACTAAACCTAAGTAAAATGTATCATTAGTAGCTAGTATTCATTTAGCTTTCTAGAGGGGGAAATAAATAATAAACCAGTCAAAAAATAAATTTATAGAATGTTGTATTGTAATATGCGATAAGAGGAAAAATAAAGCAAATGGATATTGTATTGAGGAGGGGGCCATTTTAGGTTAGGATAATCAGGGATGGCTCTAGCTGATATAAATAGCCTGAAAAGGTACAGGAGTAAGCCATGTAGCTATCTGTGGAAACAAAGAACAATCAGAGGGAACAGTAAGCCTCAGGGTGCTTGGCCTGCACGTTTGAAGGACAACAGGAGGTCTGTGTGGTTGGATATGAATAACTTAAAGAATAGCAGGAGATGAGAGCAGAGACGGAAATGAGATAAGAGAGAAGAGTTTGTGTAAACCTTCCAGGCCTTAGTAAAAATTTAGACTTTTTCTCTCAACCGGTTTGGAATCTATTGAGGGGTTTGGATGTTGCAAAAGGAGAAACATCATCTGATATAGGTTTGAACAAGATCATTGGATGTTACATTGAGAATAGACTATAGGTGTCAAGAATAAAACAATGAAACCATTTATGGTGCTATTGCAGCATGCTACTGAGATATTATGACGGTTTGGACTAAAATGTTAATGGCGGTAACAGTGAGAAATGATTCTGGACGTGCTGATGCATTTGTTATAAGGCATGAGAGGAAAGAAGGATTCAAGGATGAGTCCAAGGATGATTCTTGAATGACTATAAGAACAGAGTTGTCTATGTTTGCTGAGATAGAAAAGAAATCAATGCTTGGTCATGTAAGTTTGAGACATCTAAAAGGATGTTGAATAGACAGATTGGTACGTGAGTCTGGAGTTAAGCCTGGAGATGTAAATTTGAGAATTTTTAGCATATAGATTGTATATAAAGCCATGATTCTGAATTTGGCCACCAAGAAAATGAGCACACATTGAAAAGAAGAGAGGTCTAAGCACTAAGCCCTAGCATATAGTTACAGTGACAAGTCATTGAACTAGAAGACAACAATTTTTTAAAAAATGAAGAAAGAAGAGCTGCAGAGATAGAATAAAAAACCAGCAGAACCAGCAGAGGGTTCTGGCGAACAAATGAAGCCAGGGTTTCAGGAAGAGGGAGAAAGTCATAGTCAACTATCTCAAATGCTACAGCTAGGGCAAGTACAATGAATATAAATAATTTACTTTGGCATTTAGCACTATAGAAGTAGCTGGTCACCTTGATGAGAAGTTTCAGTGAATTGTTATAAGAGATTAGAATAGATTAAGATAAAATAAGAATACCTTTTATCCTATCTGAGAATAACATAAAATGAGAGAAGAAAAGTTGGAAACAGCAAGTATAGACAACATTTTCAAGGGTTTTTTGCTGTGGAGAAAAGGGAAGAAATAAAGCAGTAGCTGAAAGAAGAAGTCATGCCAAAAGAGAATTTGTTTTAAAAGATGAAAGAAATAGGAGCATGTCTCTTGACTCATAAAAAAGATCCAGTAGTGATGGACAAAACTACCAATGCATAAAACAGAAGAATTTCTGGGGCAGTATCCTTGAGTAGAGAGAATGAATATGACTAAGGGTTGAAGTGTAGGGTGTGGTGTTTACTAGGACCACTGATGTTATATCCATAGAAAAAGAAGGCTAGGCAGATTCCTTAGGCACCAACATAGACAGGAGTAAAAAGCATGATGATGGGAACGTGTGCAAATTTTCTCCTGACTATTTTTACTATTTTCCTAGTAAAATTGGAAGGAAGGTCATCAGCTGAACATGACAGACAGGAAAAAATATTGGAATCTAAGAGAAAAGAAAGTATGAAATAATCATCTAAGGGAGTGAGAGAATCAATGGACTGGATGGAGGTTTTCGAGGTGCTATCTTCTTAGAAAGTCAGAAAAGAGACATTTTAAAGACTTTTTTTTTTACACACAAAATATGACTTGGTAAACTGAGAAAAAAAAGATCAAGAGTCCTAACCAATTGTCTATTAAAGACTTATGGTAAGGTGGGTGTGGTGCCTCAAGCCTGTAATCTCAGCACTTTGGGAGGCTGAGGCGGGAGGATTGCTTGAGTCTAGGGGTTTGAGACCAGCTCAGGCAATTTGGTGAGCTCTCATCTCTACTATACATCAAAAAATAAGCTGGGCATGGTGGTTTGTGTCTGTAGTTCCAGCTACTTGGAAGGCTGAGGCAGTAGGATCACCTGACTCCAGCAGGTCGAGGCTGCGGTGGTCGTGAGTGTGCCACTGCATTCCAACCTGGGCGACAGAGTGAGGCTCCGACTCAAAAAATAAAATAAAATAAAGACTTACGGTAATGACTTTCAACTGGGGGCAGTTTTCCCCCACAGAAAACATCTTGGCAGTGCCTGAAGACATTTTTTATTTTGCAACTGGAGGTGTGGGTGGGATGTGCCACTGACACCTGGCAAGTAGGAGGCAGCCATGCTACCATGCAATGCACAGAACAGCTCACCACAATAAGGAATTATCCGGCCTGGAATGTCTGCAGCACTAGTTAAGAAACTCTATTTTATGATGAAATCTAGTTTGTGAAGAAACTGAGAGTGAATAAAGTATTCACGTTAAGATTTTCAGTCAGGAAAATGCACTGAATTATATCTCTTCAGGACAATGGTAGATTTTAAACAGAACAGGAATACTGCAAAAACTTTTTAAAAAAATCTGAAACCTCTAGAGGATGAAAGGATTTTTGAAATATAAAAAGATAAAGTTTATACTTTTAGAGCCTCCAGGTTTTTAAAATCCCCTCCCTCGTGAGCACAGAAAGTCTAACTTAGTGTTTTATCTTAAGTTGAAATGTGGCTTAGTTCATGATTTCAAGTTACCATTTTTTTCTTCATAGCCTAAGGAGATTTTTACTTGGATTCTTTTCTCCTGGGCTTCCATCCGGAAGACAAATATTTTCAAACTAAATATGGTGTTGTTGGTACACAGAAACTATACTCTAGTGTGTGAATTAGGACTCTGGCCTGGTCTTTTGAGTTGCTTTATTTAAGAGTAAGTGGAAGAGGGTTATTAGTCTCATTTATGACCAATGGCATTACTCTATAGAGTGACTGGCTTGAGTTCACTGTCACTCATTTATTCTTTCATTCCCATCCATTTGTTCAGCATTCACTCATGCATCCTTTTATTTTTAAAGTATTTATTGAATTCCTACCATAGGCTAAACCTTGAGAATATTGCAATAAATAAGAAAAAGTCCCTGCCTTCAAATTACTTTAATTATGATGGAGGAGAAAAACCACAGAAATTATAATAATAATGTATGAAATTATTATTTAATGAAATAATTTGATAAATTATGATAACAGATAATAAAAAGTATTATAATAGCATACAGAAAGAAGTGACTTACAGTTACATGCACTATTGGAAAATAACTTCAGAAGATTTACAAAATTAAATGATACTTGAACTGAATTTTATGACTAAAAGGAGAGAGAAACTTAATATTTTTGAGAAGTCCACTGTGTGCCAGACTCTCTGTGGTATTTTATACTATTTTTCTCCTTTATTCATGACAATAACCTTGCATGGCATATTTATTATTCACATTTTATATTTGAGAAACCAGAAGCTTATATAAATCAGTCAAGTTTACCATGGAAACAAGTAATAGAACCAAGAGTTGGGTCTACAACAAACTCCCCTTACTGTGTTCTTTCCAGTCAACCCAAAGTTGGGGTACAGGTTTGAATACCGAGGGTGCAGTGTACTCACATTTTGTGGGACTTTTCTTTCTCACTTAATCTAGCTTATAGCTCCTAAAACATCTGATTCTCTCCTTATTGCCATCTACAGCTAATCTGACCCACAATAAGCCCATCGATAGGAAAGGCTACATCAGTGAGATCACCTCTGAAAAATACTAACAAAAAAGACTGTACTCAAAAAGACAGTAGACAGTGGTGATGGCTCAATGCTATGCTAAGTCACTATGCAGGGGCTGAAGTAGACTGGAAAGAAGGAAATGAGACAATGTCGTATATGAGCCAACATGCTATAAGATAAGAAGTCATGAGTAAGCAGGGAAACCGCTAGAAGAAGAGAGAGCTGAAACAATCTTCTAGACAATGAAAGACACTGAGACAATAACAGCTATAGTTCTTGAAGAAAGTTTTCTATTTTCTATTAAGCCTGGCTATGCTTATACCTTCCAATATCACTCTTCCCCCCACTGCTACCCGCTTACAAACCTTTAACTGTAGCTAAAAGCTGCTTAGAATGCTTTTAATAAAAAAGATACTTGAACTGGAATGACACTAGTAAAAATACAGAGCTATGAGACAATAAGAAACAAGTACTTTAGAATCACTGGAGCAAAGCGGGCACCTAGTGTATACTAATAAACTTGAAGAGGGAGGAGAAGAGAATGAGAGTATAAAGTGCCTTTCTAGTTGGGCCAAGGATTTGGACCTTATTCTGAAAGCTTTTGCAAGCTTTTAAATACTTCAAAGAAGCTTCTTAAACTAGAATGTTTGGGTTTTTTTTTTTTTAAATCTCTGTATCAACAGTGCCTGGCTAAGACACTTACACACAGTTTATGTTTGATAGATGAAGTGTTATATCAAAGTAAAAGACTAAATGAGAGAAATAAACATAATCAGCATTCAGTTCTACATCACAGTTATGATAAGAAAACTCATGAATGATAAGAAAGCCAGTTATAAAGTGCCTTGAGGATAGGATGAGTATTAAAGGACAACTAGGGGTATACCCATGGTAAAACAGAAAAGTAGCCCCTCCAGCTATGACACGGAAGCACAGGTCAGCATGTGGGCTGCAGGGAGTCATGAGCCACATGATATAACTTTAAAGAAGTGTTGACAAGGCCAGGTGCGGTGGCTCAAGACTGTAATCCCAGCACTTTGGGAGACTGAAGTGAGAGAATTGCCTGAGCCCACGGGTTCAAGAACAGCCTGGGCAACTTGGCGAGAACTCGTCTCTACAATAAATCAAAAAATTAGCTGGTAGCATGCACTATAGTTCCAGCTACTTGGAAAGCTGAGGCGGAAGGACTGCCAGAGCCCAGCAGATTGGCACTGGGTGGCTGTGAGCATGCCACTTCACTCCAGCCTAGGCGACAGAGTGAGACTCCAAGTCAAAAAAAAAAAAAAGAAATGTTGACAGAGGGTGAATTATGAGACAACAGCATGGGTCTGTTTAAAAAGACCTGGTCTCACTTTCTAACAGTCTTAACATGAATTTTCTACAATTTACAAGCAACCACTGAAGGATTTTCCATAGAGTAATTAATTCATTTACTCCCCACAAACATATGTTTATTGAGAAACAACTACATTCCAAATATTATTCTTGATGTGGTGAATGCATTGATGAACAAAACAATAAAAAATATCCCTTATGAAATTTATATTGAAAGCCGATGGACAGCAAACATAAATAATAAGTAAATATATACAATTTATTACAGATATATGTGCTATGGAAAAAGAATTAAGTTGGATAAGAGGAATCAAGAGTGCTGTAAACCTCACTGAGAAGGTGATGTTTGAACAAAGATTTGAAGGACATGAGGGAATGCTTCTGGCAAACACCTAGTAACGGAACACTCCAGAAAAAAATTTTCTCCAGTCACTACAAAAGGTCTGAGACAAGAGAATGTATAGAAAGCCTGGGGAACTGTGAGAAAAAAGTAGAATGAGTGAGATGACAAAACGGGTATAAAATCAAAGAAATAATGGGAGGTCAGATTATGTAGGAATTTATGGCCAAACACATTTTAGAGTGACTATTTTATCAGTTATGCAGAAGATATATTTTGGAGGGGTAAGCTACTTGAGATAATTCTAAATAATAGAAATTACAATCAGGAAACAAGTCATACTAAAGAATATGAAGATAAGGAATTTATAACAAATTAGACACTGTAGAAGAAAAGATTAATGAATATAAAGATGCACCAGCACACTATCGAAAACAAAGCACAGAAAAGAAGGAAAAAAACCGAAAAAATTAACAAAGCATCAATGACCTGTGCTAACATAACTTGAGTTCAAGAAAGAAGGAAAATAGAAAAGTTGGAAAATAATGGAAAACATTCGTCTAAATTTAATAAAAATTATAAATCTAGTATGCAAGAATCTTGGAAAATCCTTCATATCATAAAGAAAACCACAACAAGCCACATCATTATTAAATGACTAAAAAGCAGCAATAAAGACAAAATCATAAAAGAAGCTAAAGGAAAAAAGAAAACATTGAATACAATGGAACAAAGGCTCAAACAATTACTGTAGACTTGACATCAGAACCCACACAAGCCAGAAATAATGGAGACATATCTTTAAAGTATCAAGCAGAAAAAAAATAAAATTAACTGAGAATTCTCTATTGTGCAACAATACCTTTTATAGCTGAATGCGAAATAAAGACGTTTTAAAACAAACAAGAGCTAAGAGAATTTCTCTGCTGGACTTGAACTACAAGGAAGATTAAAGGAATCTCTTTTGGCAGAAGGAAAATTATACCAGATAGAAATTTGGAACTACATGAAGAAATAAAGATTGCATGATGTGATGAATATGTGGATAAACATAAAACACATTTCCCCCACCAAAATGTCAATTATTTGTCCATTCAATATTACCTCCACTGCCGAAGACCAGCTCCAGCTGGTTCAGGGTACCCCAACGCTGGAGACGGCATTGGTGATTGGGGGGAAGAAGAGAGAAAGAGAGAGAGAGAGAGAAAGAAAGAAAGATACTGGACTCCGGTCTAGTGCAGAAGCGATGTGTGTTATTGGGAAGTACAACGGGTCTTTTTTTTTTTTTTTGAGTTAGAGTCTCACTTGGTCGCCCAGACTGGAGTGCAGTGGCCGCTCCCGGCCACCACAGCCTCGACCTGCTAGGCTCTGGCGATCCTTCCGCCTCAGCCTTCCGAGTAGCCAGAATTACAGGCATGTGCTACCACGCCCGGCTGATTTTTTGATTTATTGTAAAGATGAGGTCTCCCTGCCCAGTCGGGTCTCAAATCCGCGGACTTGGGCAATCCACTAACCTCAGCCTCCCAAAGGCGCGGGATTACAGGCTGAGCCACCGAGCCCAGCTACAATGGGTCTTTTATACACAAAGTCAGATGTGGGAGGGGCGTCCCCCACCCACCAGTAACCTTAATCCATGAAAACTTAATCAATGATTGCCTTTAAACCCTTTTCATATGATAATCTTAAAATCCCATAACAAAGGATAACCTAATATGACTGACATATTCTATAAACCTTTTTCATCCTAAGCTGATTGATTTATGCCAAGTTAAACAATTCTATAGAAGCTTAAGTATTTACTTTACAAACGAAAGTGGCCCATCCCAGAATGTTTGGAATGTGGCCCAGTCCAAAGTTCACAGTGGGCTACCTGCAAGTAACCCAGCCGCATTCTTTCAACAAAATGGCTGTCTTCTAAAACTATATTCTACAATTTACACCTTCAATAAATCCTAAGATCATGACCCAGAAGCCTGTGACCAATACTAAGGCTCTTAGATGTGACATGAGTTTGAATTATAAGTTGTGTGAAAGTCAAAACTGCAGTTTGTGGAAGAATGGGAGCAATGAGCTTCTAAAGTTAGCTTGTGTTCATCCCGGTCTCAGAGTTTTTATGTTTTGAGCTCACAGGAGCTTAATCTGGTTAGTGCTGAGCAGAAAGGGGGAGGAAATGGGGTCAATAGCTCCCGAATGCATCCTAGTGGTCTCGGGGTCAACAGCCCTTCCTGATCCCTAACGCTCAGTGGGCCTCCGTGGCTGGCTCCCAACACTCCACAGCTATTACTCTGCTAGCTCCCTGCACCAAACCACCATCATCTCTCAGCCTTTTATCTTGATTACAGCATAAACCTCCTAACTGATCTCCCGAGTTCTACAATTACTCCAAGACAATCTATTCTCAACACAGCAGTCAGATTTTTAAAATATCTTCCAGTTTACGTCATCTCTTTGCTCAGAATCTTCCAGTAGTTTCTCAGCTCATTTTCAGTAAAAGGCAAAGTCTTCACAATACTTACAAAGCCCTGTAACACTGGCTCTCCTATTATTCCTCCCCTCACCTATGAGAACTTAAAGCACCATTCCTTCATTTTACCTAGCAGCGTGGGCCTGCTTGCTAGTCCTTGACACCAGGCGTTGTCCTGCCTCAGTCTTTATCCTTCTCTCTCTACCAAATCACACTTCTTCAGGATATTCACATAGCCATTTTCTCATATCCCTTGCGTTTTGTACACTGTCACCTCAGAAAAGCCTTTTTAATCCATATTTTAAAATCACATATCCCCAACTCCAACATTTTCTTTCCTCCATTCAGCTTCATTTTTTATTTAGCATGTATTATCATCTCACATACTCTATATTTTCTTATTTTGTTTATTGTCTATATTTTCTGCTGAAATGGAAACTTCAAGATTATTCAAATGTATTCTCTATGAGATTTTCCTTGACTCCTCCTAGGACCATTGAACCTTCCTCAGCTTCCCATTTAGACCACAGTGTTCCAATTAATTATATCCTCGCTGACACTTGTATTAGTCTTTTTCTCTTTGGCCATCTTGATATAGAGGAGGAGGATAAACTCCCAGAAAGATGAAAAATATTATTTCTAGAAAAGGAATGCATGCTATGGGACAAAAAGTGACAAGGACTGACTATACATGACTTCAGGGGAGAAACCACTATTCACTGAATTTATGAAAATAAACTTATGCAATCTCATTTACAATGGTCACACACACACAAAAAGAAATTATTTTGGCGTCCACCTAACCAGAGAAGTGAAAGACCCTTAAAGCGAGAACCACAAAATGCAGCTCAAAGATATCAAAGCTGACACAAACAAATGTCAAACTATTCCTCTCTCATGAATTAGCAGAATCAATATTGTCAAGAAGTTCATCCTACCCAAGGCAATCTGCAGATTTAATGCAATACTCATCAAATTACCAATATCATTTTTCTCAGACCTGAAAATACAGAAATTCATATGGAAGCCAAAAGAGCAAAAAGTGCCAAAACAATCCTTAGCAAAAGAAACAAAGCTGAAGATATCACAGTTCCAGACTGTAAACTTTATTACAAGGCTACAGTAACCAAAACAGACTGGTATTGGTACAGCAATAGGCATAGAGCCCAATGGAACAGGACAGAGATTCTGGAAGCAAAAACACCAACTCTCAACCAACTCATCTTTGACAAAGCCACCAATAACAATCACTGGGAAAGGAGACGATATTTGACAAATGGTGCTCAGAAAACTGGCTGACCACATGCAAAGGAATGAAGCTGGACCCTTACATGTCACCATATGCAAAAATTTACTCAATATGTAGTAAAGACCTAAACATAAAACCTCATACTTAAGAATCCTAGAAGAAAATGTAGAAAGCACTCTTTTGCACATCGGGTAGGCAACAAATTCTTGACCAAGTCCCCAAAAGTGAATACCATAAAAGCTAAGATAGACAAATGGGACTTCACCAGACTGAAAAGCTTTTGCACAGCAAAAGAAACCATCAAGAGAGTAGACAACCCACAGAATGGAAAAAAATATTTGCAAATTATGCATCTGACAAAGACCTCACATCCAAGATCTACAAGGAACTCAAGAGTAGTGAAAGGAAACCAAACACAACCTCATTAAAAAGTCGGCAAACGACGTGAATAGACACTCCTCAAAAGACAACAATTCCAGCAGCTGAAAGACACATGTAAAACTGCTCAGCCTCACAAATCAGCAGAGAAATGCAAATCAAAACTGCAATGAGCTCCCCACTAACTCCAGTAAGGCTAGCTATCATTAAGTCAAAAAACAACAGATACTGGTGTGAGTGCAGAGAAAAGGGAAAACTTCTACATGGTTGGTGGGAGTGTAAGCTAGTTCAACCTCTATGGAAAGCAGTGTAGTGATTCCTAAAAAAATTTAAAATTGAGTTTCCATACAATCCAGGATCCCTCTCCTAGGAACATACACAGAGGAATGTAAATTGTCCTACAAAAAAGACTCCTGCATACACATGCTTATTACCACATTATTCACAATAGTAAAAACATGGAACTAACCCTACTGAAAGTGGACTGGATAAAGAAAATGTGGTACATATACTTGTAGTATTATATGACCATAAAGAAAAATAAAATCATGGACTTTGCAGCAAATTAGATCGAGATGGAGAGCATAAAACTAAGTGAACTATCACCGAGACGGAAAACTGGCATGTTCTCACTCATAAGTCGGCGATGGGCATTAGTCACATTAGCACAAGTGAGGGATTAGCAGTCGCTGGGCATTGCTAGGGGAAGGAAAGAGGGAGGAAAGTGTGGGAAGTATGTGATGACACTAGAGCATCTGGTCTACTACCAGAGGCAGTGAGGGGCAGTTGGAAACCCAAATTTCACCTTCATGCCGCCTACTTATGTAGTTAATCCTCACTTTCTCACTTGTAACCCGTATTTCTATGATAAAATAAAAAATACAAGTAAAACTATAAAATGAGCTCAATCCTATTCCAAACTTCACTACATTGAGCATTCTGCTGAAGGACAAATAGATTAAAAGGTAGAAAATTTCAGTGAATGAATGTATGGCATGTGCTGAATTATTTCTCTTGTTCTTCAGTAGCACGGACAGCAGGTCCTTGTCAGGCAAATAGTTGTGTATTTCATATCTTTGACAAGTCTAAGAGATTTTAGAGTCCCGTTATTTAAGTTGTCATTAAATTCACTAGAGCAAATTTTAACAAGCAGTCTGTGTGGATAAATCCCTATGTATTTTTTATGACATTGAAGTAAAATTTAAATACAAAAAAATGGCACAGATGATAAATGTGTACAGCTCAAGGCATCTTCACAAACTGAAGACACCAATGTAAACATTGTCTAGATTCAAAAGCAAAGCATTGTAAACGTTGAGTCTCCTTTGTGTTCCTTTCTACTCACTATCCATCCTCAGGGACAACCACTATTCAGTCTTTCTCCTGCTTTGTTTTGCCTATTTTTAAAATTTTATATAAGTAGGATCAAGTTATATTTATTATTTTGGTGTCAGGCTTCTTTTGCTCAACATTGTATTTGTGAGATGCATTCGTGTTGTTGATTGTACTCGTAGATGGCTTATTCTCATTGCTTTGTAGTATTCGACAATTCCTTTACCCATTCTACCATTAGTAGGCACTTGGTTTCCAGTTTGGAGCTGTTTTACTCCTATTCATGTTCTAGTGCATGTCTTTTAGTGAGCATACACATACACAATTATTTTGGATATATATTAGGGTAAAATTGTTAGCACATGTGTTTAACTTTAGAAGATACTGCTGATAATTTCCATTTTATTTCTTATAATAAATAGTGCTTTTGATTAGAGAATACAAAATATCTTACTACATGGCACTTGCAAGGATGTGGGAAAGCTGCAGATATATTCACATTTATTTTTTAACTATAACAAACCATAGCAAACTCTTAACTAGTTTTTTTTCTCTTAAGGATCATAATCCTGTACTGTCTCTTGCCTGATATTTGTTTCATATACTGTTTCCAGTTTTCCAGCTATTTGCAGTAGGAGCAAAACCAGTCAATCTAAAACAGCTGGAAAAATAAAATCCCTTTTTTTTTTATTTTGTCTTTATTTTCTCTCAACATGTTTTGAAGCTTTCTATATAGAGGTCTTGTGTGGAACTTATTTATTCCTAGGTATTTGATGCTTTTTAATGCTATTGCAAATTATATCTTCTAAAATGTTTTTATTTTTTCTGATATAAAGAAATACAATTGATTTTTAAATATTAAGCCTGTCTCCAGCAACCTTGTTAAATTCAGTGATTAATTTTAATGATATATCTGATTATTTTTTTATGGTCTTAATATAAAGTCACATTTTGTTCAAATAATGACAGTTATATTTCTTTACGGTCTTTGTGTTTCTGATTTCATTTCTTGAATTACTGCACTGGCTGGAATATCAAGCATAATGCTGTAGAGAACTGGTGTTGCATAATGCAAATCCTTGTCTCATTTCTATTCTCAGTGAAAAACACTGAATATTTCATCATTAAGATATTTTCTCTAAGTTTATTCGTAGATATTATTTATAAAATTAAGAAGGTTCCCTTGTATTCCTATTTGGTTAAGAGTTTGTTTTTTGGTCCGGCTCAGTGGCTCAACCTGTAATTCCAGCATTTTGGGAGGCCGAGGCGAGTGGATTGCCTGAACCCGTGGGTTCGAGGCCAACCCGGGCAACTTGGCAAGACCTTGTCACTACAATAAATCCAAAAAAAATTAGCCAGGCATGATAGCGTGCACCTGTAGTTCGGGCTACTTGAAGGCTGAGGCGGAAGGATCGCCTGAGCCCAGCAGGCCGACACTGGGGTGGCTGTGAGTGTGCCACTGCACTCTAGCCTGGGCGACAGAGTGAGACTCCAACTCAAAAAAAAAAAAAAAGTTTGTTTTTCCCATAAATGGGTTTGAGTTTTTTAAATGTTATTTCTGCATCAATTGATTTTTATCCTTGATTTCTCTTAAGTGGTATATCAAATGATTGCTCCTAAAATGCTAAAACACATTTGCAAACTTGAAATAAATGACACCTGTAGTGGCATATTATCTTGTTTATGTATTATCAAATTTTGATTGCTAATATATTGTTAGGAACTTTTCCATCTATGATCTTGAGAAATATTAATCTATAATATTTCTGCCTTGTGATGTCATTGTCAATTTTGGAATCAAAGTGATTTATTCGTCTTAAAAAAGAATTAGGAATCACCTCTCTTTTCTCTATCCTCTGGAAAAAATACGTTCCTGGCTGCTATTTTCTACAAGAATCCAACAGTAAAGATTTATGGAAGTGGCTTTTTAGCCCTCTAAAAAGGGTTTTACAAGAGATTTATCTTCTTTAATAAATGTTGAAATATCTGAATTTTAAAAAATTTTTAGCTTTGTAAGATGTAAGGTTTGAGTAATTTAACTGTTGAGTTCATTTAACTATTGAACCACAGAGGTTCCTTATAGTGTTTTATTTCTAAAAGTTTCTAAAAGTCAAGTTTATTAATGCAAAGTCAACCCTAATATTTCCTAATCTTTTTGAAATTTGTACAACACATAGTGCTGTAATTTTTCCATTACTAGTATTGATTATTTGCAGCTTTGAGGCTAATATTATGAATATTTTTAAGGGCCACATTTTTTTATTTCTTGAATTTTATACATTGTTTCAAATTTTATTAGTTTATTTTTTACTTTTATCATTCTACTTTCCTTGGGGTTAAATTTGTTCTGTCTTATTTCTAGATTTTTGAACTGATAGTCTAAATTATTGATTTTAAGTTTTGTTTCCACTGTGGTATGATATGAAAATATCATATCTTCAATGTCTTTTAGTTAAAAATATTTTTAAATTTTTGTTTTGATCTCTTATTATTATAATTATTTTTACCAATGACCACTTCAAAGTCCATTGAAATCCAGGCAGCTAGATTTTCCTAGTTATCATTGTCTTATTGAATTTCAGTTTATTCCCCTGTGGTCATAGAATACATTCTGTTTGTGATCTTTTACATTTATTGAAGTTCTTGTGTTTGTATTATTGTTTTTCATAGCACAGCCTTTGGTATGTTCCAAGTATACGTTGAAATAATGTAATGATGCCTAGTAGAAACAGTACTCTATTGATCTAAATATCAATTAGATTACGTTTATAATTGTTCTCCGCAAATCTTATAAATTCTTATTAGTTTATCAGTAATTGAGAGAAGTATGCTGAAGTCTCCTACTAGGTTTCAGTTTTGTTTTAGTTATGTTAAATTTTATATTGTATATTGTGAAGCTATTAAGGGCAAACAGATTCAATTATCATATATTCTATTACACTGAGTCTCTAGATACTATGAAATAACTGTTTATTCCTAGTGATGCTTAAAATGTACTTTGCTGTTGGTATAGTAACCTCAGCTTTCCTATAATTAGTGTTTGTCTAGTATATTTTTCCTTATTTTTTTTTTTAGTTTTATCTTTGTGTGTCTCTTGCAAGGATCATAGAAGTGTTTTTGGTTTTTGTTTTTAATCCAATCTGATGATTAAAAACAAAGATGTTGTTATCTTATAATTAGAGTGTTTAGTTCATTTATATTGAAATAATTACAGAAATTGTTGAATTCCATTCTCCTTTCTCCCATAGCAAGTAGGCATTTTCTTATTTTATTTTTCTTCTAAGAACACATTGAACATTTTATTCAATTACTGGTTATATTATAATTTAATACAAACTATAACCTAACACTTCCCCCATACTTCTAGAAACTTCGAATCTTTAAACTCATTTATCCCCTCACTTGTTATTAACTTTCTTGCATATTAGTTTTATATATATACTTTAGATGGCATAGCACTTTGCTAATATTGTTTTATCAATATTCATTTTTTTATCTGTTTACTTTTCCTGATGTACTTTATTCTTTTGCCAGTTTTCTACCACAAATGAGATGATTTTCCTCACAAACCTAAGAACTTAATCCTTAAAAACTCTCTCTACACTCTTTGTAGCACAGAATTTTTTGTCACCTACTTATCTCAGCTTTTACTTTTCTGAAAATGTCTTTATTTCATCTTAATATATGGAAGATATTTTTCAGGATTATAGAATTCTGGGTGGCATTTTTTTCCCTTCAGCATCATAAAAATATTCTTACATTGTCTTCTGACTCCCACAGTTTTAGATGAGAAGTCAGCTGTAAATTCTATGTTTGCTCCAATGAAGGTATTCTATATTTTTATTTGCTTTTTTTAAAATGTTCATGTTTTTAGTTCTTTGCAGTTTTACCATAATGTGCCTAGTGTGATTTTCCTTATATTAATTGTGCTTTAGTTTCATTAAACTTTTTGAATCTTGAGCTGATATTTACAACCACTTTGCAAAAATTTTAGCTATTCTCTCCTCGTTTTACTAATCTCTTCTGTGTTTAATCTCACATTTAACCCATCCACAGTTATTAATTTCCAGTATTCTATTTTTTCAGTTCTAGAATATATACTTGATTTCTTTTCCAGAACAATTCCAAATGAACCTTAAAATTAACTTTCCCTTTATCTACTTGTTCATCTTTTCTTTCATACAATGATCATGGTTGTTTTAAATTATATTTCCGAGAACTTCATATGTGGATTATCTGTGAGTCTGTTTCTAATGAATTTTTTTTACACTTATTAATCATATTTTTTATTTCTTTGTATGCAGAGCAATTTTGAATGTGTATGAAAGAACCAGACACTATGTATGAAAGAACTACAGAGGGTCTTTAAGGTATTATATTTCTAAAAGAGAGCCCAATTTTCTCTGTTAGACAGATAGGGTAAATAATTGATCTCAATACAATCAGAGGTTCTGTTTGTCTAGTAATGGAATTCTTATTAAGACTTTGCTTACTTCTGTTTACTTCCATTTCTTAGAAGTGACACTGCGGGACCTTTTTTTTTTTTTTTTTGAGTTAGAGTCTCACTCTGTTTGCCCAGACTGGAATGCAGTGGCTGCTCCCCGCCACCGCAGCCTCGACCTGCCGGGCTCTGGCGATCCTTCCTTCTCAGCCTTCCGGGTAGCCGGAACTACAGGCGTGCGTTACCACGCCCGGCTAATTTTTGATTTCTTGTAGAGATGAGGTCTCGCCAAGTTGCCCAGGCGGGTCTCGAACCCACGGGCTCAGGCAATCCACTCACCTCAGCTTCCCAAAGGCGCGGGATTACAGGCTGAGCCACCGAGCCCAGCTGCTGCTGGACTTTTAACTGAGGTCCTGGCATATCTCATTTCTGAAAGTTTGCAGTAACTTGAGGGAGATGATGTCTTAGTCTGTTTATGCTGCTATAACAAAATGCCTGCGACTAGGTAATTTACAAAGAACAGATATTTATTTGTAACAGTTCTGGAGACTGGGAAGTCTAAGACCCACACACTGACAGGTTCAATTGTTTGGTGAGAGCTGCTCTCTACTTCCAAGATGGTAGCTTGTTGTTACATTCTTCAGAGGAGAGAAATGCTGTGCCTTCACATGGCAGAAGGTAAAAGAGCAAGAAAGCTAATAGCTGCACAAAGGCTCTGCTATAAGGACCTTAACTCCAGTCATGAGAGGAGTTCTGATGACCTAATCACCTCTCAAAGGTTCCCTCCCCCGCAACCTCTTAATCCCATCACCTAGCCATTAAGTTTCAACATCTGAATTTTAGAGGGGACACATACAGATTATAGCAGATGATCTTAGAAATAAGTTACTATTAGGCAATGTAATTGCAAAAGTATACATTTTCATAGAGGTCAAGGTTCAGAGTTAGGAGTATACAGCTCTGACCGTTAGTCCAAGAGATGATTAGAGGGAAAGACTTCACAGTGGTGGTGATCAGACTTCACCTTGAGTCTTGCAGAGGATGAGCAGTTAGAACTAAGGGAGCAGACATCTTAGGATAAAGAAGCAGTCTGTTCAAGACAAAGAACTGTCTAGGAATGGCAGATCCTGACATTGTTACAAGATACAAAGTGGGAGTTATGGGAGATAGAACTAGAGATATAAGTGGGAATCAAATGGTGAAAATCCATGCAAGTCAAACCAAGGAGCTTGAAGGTTTTCCTACTGAGACTTGAGGGCCATTAATGTATTTTAAACAGGGGAGTAAAGTAGTCAGTTTTGAAACATAAGTCTCCACTCCTGCAGCTCGTGCTGTCATGTGTAGCCACAAACATCATTATGCCTCACATAATTCTAGAGGATACCATTTACCTCTCCTGCCAGGTAAATTGTGCCCTCCGATGTTCTGTTAACAGGCAGTCCCGCTGGTGGAAGCATGGAAGATATATTGGAGAGGTGCTCCTGGAGACAGGAAGATTAATGTTAAATAAAAGCAAATCCAGACTTAAATAAGAAGAGATTTTATCTGAAAAGATTCTTGTAATAGAGAGAACAGTCTGGCTATAAGATCTGCAAGTGTCTCAAAGGTCAGATAGAAAAGGGCCTTTCTTGTACAGGACTGAGTAAATAAGATTAGAAAGAACCATGTTTTCGGGAAGTAAGGCAGAGAATACACTATTTTTTTTCCCCTAATATCAGTAACTGATGCTTGGGAGGGGTATTGAGAAGGAACAGTCCCACGTTATACTGATGGATCAGGCTAGGGTCAAAGTTTAGGGTCCTGTGGGGAGAAGAGAGGTTGAAATTTCAGTCATGTCAAATTAACAAGCATTTTGTGTGACCAGCAGAGACAAACAATTCAGCTAATCACTTATGAGGCAAAAAGTGGAGATTCAGAGAATCTGTCTGGTGAGCAAGGGGCTGTTTGGGATTCTTCTAAGTCATATGGAGAAGCTTTATTCTTTGCAGTAAGACCTTTGCAGTAACACAAAAGGTAGAGAGTTTTGTGTTGTTGTTTTTAATCATTGCTGCTTTCTAGGATTATAGGGTTCAGGCTAAGTTCAAAATTGCCATTCCTTAGAAGAATGATGTAAATATCTGGGGGAAAAAGTGATTAGAAAGTAAAATATTTACAGGTGTCTAGAGCCATCTTGGTTTTCGAGCTATACTGTCAACAAAGTGACATGCTTATCTGAGGGAAGAAAGCAGAATTAATACTATTATTTTTTTTTTTTCCTGGGGAAAATAAATATCTCTGCTTCCAACTGTCCCCACGGTAGAGCCCATTTCTGTGGTGCAGACAACCTTGCATTCATGGGTCTTCTGAAAGTCTTCACTTCCCATTCTTTGACTGGGCTGTTATAATAACTAGAAGTTATGAGAATGTAAAGCATTCATACTATTAAAAGAAAAACTTCAGTCAAATTAAATTTAGAAGAGTTTAATTGAGCAAAGAACGATCTGCCAATCTGGTGGGCCCCAGAGCCAGAAGAGGTTCAGTACAACTTCACAACTACCACATGGTTGGACCACATTTATGAACAGAAATAAAAACTGACTTACAGAAAATGTAAACAGGGCACAGAAACACTGGACTGGCTACAGCTCAGCACTTGCCTTATTTGAGTAGTTGACTGTCTGTGGTTGGCTGAGACTCAGACACTTGTTTCACGAGTAGGTTACGGCCTGCTTACACCCAGTTAGGTTACAATTTACTACCTATTATATAAAACCTTGAGGAAAAAACAAAGTGTGTAAAGAGACAGTCTTAGGCCAAGCTTAATTTAACAATATGGAGCCTGGTACACAGTGAGCTCCCAATAATTGCTAGCACTGAGAGACAACCTTGCATTTACGGGTCTTCTGAAACTCTACACTCCCCACTCTTTGAATGGGCTGTTATAAGAACTAGAAGTTATAAGAATGTAAAGCATTCATACTATTAAAAGAAAAGCTTTATTAAATTTGGAAGAGTTTAACTGAGCATTATTTTGCATTACTTTTCATTCTGGTTCTTGCTGATGCTGAACAAGAAATAGTTGTCAATAAGTACACAAACCCAGCCCAGGGCATTCTTTAATTCTTTGAATATGGCAGACAAACCGAAGCTAGACAAATCTGATTATTAGTTGCCGGCCGATTTCTCTAGAGATGTATTTCAAATCCACCATTTATAAATTAGTATTCCAAATGCTAAGGACAAAAGAGATATTTCTTCCCCTTCTTCCCTCATCATTTCTTTTCTGTAAATAGAATCCTGGGTATAAAGTATTTCTACCTCTTATTTTCTGAATTACGTGCTACAACCCTTGTAACTTAGAGGCTGTCTTATCCCTTGTCCCCATTATAATTCATTGTCTGCAAGTTTCTCAGAGATAACTGGGAAGCTTTTTCAATGCTCTCCATTTTACACTTACTTCCAGTAATCATCTCTAATTATATCTCCAACAGAGACAATTAGTAAAGAAAATATAATTTTTAATGAATTTCATTAATGCTATTTAAATTTTGTTAATTTTGTCAACTTATAATAATTTTTCTCTTCCCTACCCCAAAGTTGTTTAGTATTCTCAGAAGCTTGTGTAATAGTTAATGAATTACATACAATAAGCAAGATTAATTTTCTTTCTTTTTTTTTTTTTTTTGAGTTGGAGCCTCACTCTGTCGCCCAGACTGGAGTGCAGTGGCCGCTCCCGGCCACCGCAGCCTCGGCCTGCTGGGCTCTGGCGATCCTTCCGCCTCAGCCTTCCAAGTAGCTGGAATTACAGGCATGCGCTACCAGGCCTGGCTGATTTTTTTATTTATTGTAGAGATGAGGTCTCGCTGCCCAGGCGGGTCTCGAACCCGCGGGCTCAGACAATCCACTCACCTCAGCCTCCCAAAGGCGCAGGATTTCAGGCTGAGCCACCGAGACCAGCTGATTAATTTTCTAAAGGAGAAACACCAAACTACCTTAATGAAACCACTGAGACTACAGGTGGTAACAAGTTATATCTGAACAAAAAAGGACCATGAAATATAAAATATTAAATAAATATGTGTTTACATGAATAATAATTAAATGCATTTATTTGATATGGACATATTTAACTCTCCATAAATTTGTTGCTATTTTTTTCCTCGAGAGGGGATTAAAAACAAGATACTTGCTCAAATGTCTTACTTACAGACATTGCTGTATATTCACATGGACTGCTAAGTATTCCTACACATACATTTTAAATAGCAATTCCCTCAGCAGTCACAACACATACAATCACAGTCCCACCAATTCAAACAAACAAGATGACATATTCAATTTAGGCCTTTGCTCTCAAAGTGTGGTTCATGAACACTATAGTGTATCACCTGGGATCTTGTTAGAAATTTGGAATCCTGGGCCCAATTCTAGACCTTTTGTGTCAAAATTTACACTTTAACAAAATTCTCACGTGGAGCAAATGCACATAAAGTTTGAAAAGCTCTGTTCTAGCCAAAGGATGCACATTTCAATAACCTTTAAAAACTGCAACTGCCAAGCACCCAGGCCAGATATACCGAATCTCTGAAAGTGAGACCCAAGGACTGGAAGAAATTTGTCCAGGTGATTTGCATTAAAAGTCAGGACTGAGAATGACTGATCTAAATAATTTGCTATGCTATAAGACAGTGACTTACTCTGACTCTATTTGCTAAACTACTTGTCAGCACTTTTAAAAAGCAGATTTTGATAAAATAAAGAGAATAGATTCTATGTGCTCCCATGAGCAAAAATTCAAAAAATGGAAAATATCTCAGTATAATGAAAGAGTCTTGGAATCCATATTTGTATAAACATTTGCATAGTAATAACTTTTCTGGAAAGAAGAGAGTTGCTGAGTAGTAAGCAGTCCCAAGAGCTCAAATTTTAATATGCCATGTACAGAATACGTGTTAGAGCCGCCTAAGAAAAAGTACAGCAAAATGACACAAGTTTCTAATAATATAATATGAAAACAAAAACCTAGAATTCACTTATTTATGCATTCATTCTGATAAATATTTTGTATTATTGAATTCATCACTGAAATAAGTCGTTAAAAATATTAATGCAATACACACACACATATCCTTAGAGCTACATTCAGATCAATAGGATAGGACAGAGACATTGCTTGGGTAAAACTCCATAATTTCACAAACAAAAAATTAAATTCAGAGAAAACAAAGTGGCTCTTACTTTATTTCTATATTCTATTAAAAATAATATGCTAACAAAAAGGGAAGATCAAACATTTTATAAAATGAATTAAAACCCCAAAAGGAAATAAGTTATTAAGAGAATATATAGTTATTATAAATTAATGATGTCTGCCAAATTACCTACCAGTGCACCACTTGCAACTGTGTTTCCAAAAGTACTGTAAACATGGAAAGCGTTACCTTCACTTGAAAAGTTGCTCTTGTCTTATGGTTTTGACTTCCTGTTCTTTGCCTTTTCTACTTATCAAGGAATATTCCCTCAATACTGTTCAACTGAATTTTCTTACCAAACCCTTTTGTTAAAACAGCACAAAATGTCTTCTAACCTGGCTTCACTAAAAACACTATTAATTTAAAATTAAAGGATACCATTTGTGAGGTCTTAATATGTTACTAATTTGGGTAACATATTATTATATGATAATTACAATACAATATAATAATATTAAGATAATAATCACATTATTACAGTCAGTCAGCGGTTGCTTCAATATTGTTTCACTGAATTTTCTTAACAAATCCTTTTGTTACAAATAGCACAAAATATATTTTAACCTGGTTGAACTAAAAACTATTAATTTAAAGTTAAGGGATACTATTTATGAGGTCTTACTTATGTTGTTAATTTTGGATTCCATTCAGTGGTTGTCAGCTCCTACATACTCACTCCTAGCCAATTGTGTGTAGCTATCCCCAACTTTGGGTTAGGAAACAACCCATTGGACAGCTTGAAATAGGTCATGATCGGTGTATGGAAAATCATGCTGCAAATCAGGGTCTTTTTTTTTGAGACCTGGTTTATTAATATACTATGGGACACTACTGGTGAGTGCTTTGATTAAGACTGTAAAAAATGTATTGCAGAAACAAAAAATTCAAGCAAACCTAAACATTCTTTAATTTTCATAATTTTTTTTGCTACCAGCTTTTTTTTTCAACTATCATTCTAAAAGAGACATTTATAATTTCTCTGGAAAAAAAATACTGCAATAGCCACTTTAGTTCTTTTAACTTCATGGACCAATTGTCTGCTTCTGAATACTATACAAATAATCTCATTCACCATATATTATTTTATGTGTGACATCTTTTGTTAAATGGCATGCTTGTGAGATTCATCCATATGGGTGCGTGAAACTGGAATGTATTCATTTTCGTTGCTGTATAAAATACTCTATAATATACCACAGTTTATTTTTACATCTACTATTGATTGACATATAAATTATATCCTGTGTGGGGCTATTACAGCTGTACTTGTGTGCATTTCTGTTCAATATACCTAAGACTGGAATATCTGGGTCAAAGAATATGCACATATTTAACTTCAGCAAATACTCCTGAAGAGTTTTCCAAAGTGGCTATAAAAATTTGTATACCCATCAGCAACGTATGAGAGTTGAGATGCTCTTCATTCTCATAAACCTTTGACATCGCCAGTCTTTTTAATTTTAGCAATTTTGGCAGGTGTATAGGGGATTCTTATTAAGGAATTAATTTGTTTTTCTTTACTAAGCAAGGAGGTTAAGTATTTTTTCAATGCTCATTGACCATTAGGCTGTTCTACTTTTTATTGAAGTTCCTCTTACAGTTGTTGCTTTTGTTTTGTTGTTTTGCCAATTTTTCAATTGATTTGATTGGCTTTTTCTATTGATTTGTAGGAAATCTTCATATATTTCAGCAGTGAGCCCTTAGTTATGTGGAAACATTGAGAGCATGTTCCAATTTGTGAATTTGCCTTTTCACTTTTTTAATGGAATCTTTTTATTAATAGAAGTATTTCCACTTAATGTAGTCAAAGTAATTCTTTTTGTGTTAAGTTCAAGATGACTTTACCTAAAACAAGTTCATAAAAATTATATTTTATGGCAGCTTCTAGAAACTTCTAGAAGATTTGTTGTGTCATTTTTAATGTTTAGATCCAATTTCATCCAGAATTTGTGTTCAAGTATGAACTAGGGGTCATATTAACTTCCCCCTGCCACTCATAGACACACACATGGGTAATTGTTTTAGCACTTTATTTTCAATAGACAATCTTTCCCCATAGCCCCAAAGTATCTACTTTTTATAATTCAAGGGTCCATATATGCATGAACCTGTTTCTAGAATGATTATTCAAAATCATCGGTCTATTTGTCTAACCTGGGCCAGGCACAGTGACTCACACCTATAATCCCAGCACTTTGAGAGGCCAAGGTAAGAGGATTGCCTGAGGCCACGGGTTCAAGAACAGCGTAGGCAACTTGGCATGACTTCATCTCTAAAATAAATAAAAAATCAACCGGGTGTGGGTGACTTGTGCCTATAATTCCAGCTACTTGGAAGGCTGAGGCAAAAGAATCCCCTGAGCCCAGCAGTTTGAGGCTGTGGTGGCCATGAGCATGCCATTGCACTCCAACCTGGGCAACAGAGTGAGACTCTAACTCAAAAAAAGAAAAGAAAAGAAAAGACTTGTGGACATGGTCTGTTGCCTGTTTTTAAAATAGTGTATTGGGGCAACCTCTTTTAGGTCCCCTCCTGCTATGGAGGCTTTTCTGTCTTAATAAATCCTACTTTCTAAAAAAATAAAAATAAAAGTAGTGTACTCCTGTGCTATCCACATGAGATCCAAAAAGTTCTGAGAAAATTGCCTGTCTATCCTTACACTAATATCATATGACTTAATGTAGTTTATGCTAAGTCTTGATTGATGACATAATATATTTTAGGGAAACACTATATGCTTATTTTAATGAAGATTGTCTTCGTTATTTATTGCCAGATGTTTAGTTTATGTAAACATTTTAGAAAGAGCTTGCCAATTTACACAAACACACACACACATGCACATACACCCTGAGGTTTTGAAAGGGATAATTTTGTGACTTAATTGAGCTTTTCAGTAAATTATTATGGTATAATTTCCATTTACATGGTTTTCGATAAGTCTTTAAAAATTGTTTTAGAGTTGTTTATGTATCATTTGATTTGGCTTGCTAACACTTTGTTAAAGATACTTAAAGTATTTGCATAAGAAATATTAACTGTAATTGTCCTTTTAGCTATATACTTGTTAGATTTTGATATTAAAGATTACACAGATCTCCCAAAACAACTTGCTAAGTATTTTGTTCCATCTTATTCTCTAGAAAGATTTTTGTAAGATTGGCATCATTTCCTTAACTGTTAGAAATCACCAAACCTCTGGTAAAAAAAAAAAAAAAAAATACCTGGGCATGGAGTTTTCTTCTGGGGGAAGGTTTTGAACAATGAATACAAGGATATAATTTCATTCATAGATAAGACTAATCTGCTTTTCTCTTTTTTGAGGAGAGTGGGCAGGTTTGATAAGTTATGTTTTATAGGATTTTTGTCCACGCCAACAAAATGTATAACCATAAAGGTTTTTGCCTCACCCTTGTAGTGCTATTGATGATAAGTATTTTTTGTCTTTACCATTTTCTTTCTCGTTTTATTTGGGTTAATTTTCTGGGGGTTTTTCTTCTGCCTTCTTGATATAGTACATTGATTGTCACTTATGTAAATCTAAGTCTACACTTTTCTCTCTAAGCATGGATTTAGCTATATTCTATTAGTTTCATATTCAATATTTTCATTATTATTCAGTTCAAAATATTTTTTAATCTTCATTTTGATTTTTTCTTTAGACCGTGGACTATTTAGAAGTGCATTTCTTAATTTGCAAATATAAGATAATTTTCTAGTTTTTAAAATTATTATTTCGAACATTATTCCACTGTGGTCCGTGAACATATGTGGTATGATTTGAATCCTCCTACATTTGTTAAGACTGGCTTTTATGACCCAGGGTATTGTCAATTTCAGTAAATATCTCATATACATTCGATAAAAATAAGTGTTCTAGAGCTTTATATGTGGTTGCTGTACTGTACATAGTCAATTAGGTCAAGTTTGTTAAATATTATGTTCAAAGATGCTACAGTCAGTGACTTTTTTTGACCTTCTTTATTGTGTTACTGAGAGAAATGTGCTAAAGTTTTCCACTGTAAATGTGAAGTTATACTGTATATTTCTTCTCAAATCACTCATTTGTTTTATTATAAACCTCCTTGTCAAAAAAAAATAGTACTGAAGAATTAGGTGTTAAAATCAATAACTGGCAGGGTAAATCTTTTCATCTCAGTCTTATGTCAATAACACAATGTTATGTTCTACTTATGTATTGACTAAAACAGTGTGAAGTGCGGAAATGACTAGGTTCATGTTCCTGGCTACCGGGGGCTCACGACTGCAAGTAATAGAGGCTAATCCAGAGATCTGCAAGCAGGGAGACACTGGGTTCAGGATCACTTTTGGAGACTGGCCTTGGTGAAGCGCAGACAAGAGCTCAAGTTTTTTGTTCCTCACTCCATGTACAAAATAGTCACGATACCACCGCTGACCCCAGTGGCCACATCCTTCCTGCAGGCAAAGGATCCACATGACAATAATCAACTTACTTGGGCTGCAACTGCAACACTGAAAATTTGAATTGAGAACAAAATCTTCCCAGTTCTTGGGAAGGAGGAAAACCTTAAGTATCGGGTACAATGAACTGGTCATTTCTGCACTTCACACTGTTTTAGTCAATACATAGGTAGACCATAACATTGTTTTATTGACATAAGACTGAGATGAAAAGATTTCCACTTGGCTCTTTTGTTTTGAGACAGGATCTCACTGTCACCCAGCCTAGAGTGTAGTGGTGCGATCCTGGCTCACTGCAGACTCTACTTCCTGGAGTCAAGTGCTCCTTCTGTCTCAGCCTCCTGAGTAGCTGGAAATAGAGGGCACATGCCACCGCCCCCAGCTAATTCTACCTGGCTGTGATAACAGATGATAAACATTTGGTGAAGGAGATTCCCGGTCCTGTTTGCCTAGAGAGGGAAAAACAGTAAATCACATTTCAGTGAGCCTGGAAACACATGAGAGCATATGTAGGTCTCCAGGCTTTAGCAACCTCAAATATTATTACATTTTTTTCTAGTAAAATACAAAAACCCCAAGACAGAAAGAGCATTTTACACCGGGATCACCTCTCCTATGACTGTTATGTCTTCCTATGTCATAGAGCACTGGAGGAAAAGGTTACATTCATCAGTCCTGGAAATGGATCACCTTACCTAAGATAAATCTGTTAAATGTATGATTCTTCTTTCTTTTTCCTGCTTTTCTCCAGCTTCGCAAACCTAAAATAGCTCCCCTACTGTTGTCTCCAAAAGCAACATCCATTCTCAAGAAATCACTAAGTTTCAGAGGACAAGAGATATATTTACTTTACAGCCCTGTGGATTAGTTTTCATTGTAGTACATTTCAAGAAATAATTATTTTAAAGGTTATATGCAATTTAAAAAGCACGTTGGTCATGTCATCAGTTCTTGAGAATAAAGTGTGAACACAAACATGTTCAGGAATCAAATCTCAGTGCCCTTGTACACTGGGCTGGTTGCATGAAACTTTGAGGTGGGAACTTCACCTTGGTATTAAATATTTGGGGTCTCCATGACATGACACTCAAGCATATCCAGCCCTTGAATGCTGCATGTGACCCAGGAAAGCTAGTAATACAGTCCCACAAAATCTTTCTTTTCTTTTCTTTTCTTTTGAATCAGAATCTCACTTTGTTGCCCAGGCTGGAGTGCAGTGGCACACTCATGGCTATCGCAGCCTCCACCTGCTGGGCTTAGGTAATCCTTCGTCTCAGTCTTCCAAGTAACTGGAACTACAGGTGCATTCACAATGCCTGGCTAATTTTTTATTGTAGAGACAAGGTCTTGCCAACTCTGGTCTCAAACCCCTGGGTTTAGGCAGTCCTCTTGCCTATACCTCCGAAAGTGTTGGGATTACAGGCATGAGCCACCGTGCCCCGAAAAATCCTTTAACATCAGGTACATTTCAACAAACGTTGAAAGCAGCTGTTTTGAACAAACGTTTCTGATAAGCACCTTGAGAACTCACTAAGAATTGTGACCACTTCTATTGAACCAGACATTGATAGATTCGTTTTACAAAAACAAGATCAAATTTCCCACTAGTTTTATATTGTTCTTTCTAAACTTTATAATAAAAGTATTTTTTAAAGAAGTATACATATAAACTATATTATATAGCTTATACGTAGCCCAAGAAAACTCCCCTTTACTCAGTGCAGGCCAGGGAAACCACACATTGGACACCTCTGTAGTACAGTGTCCCCAGTGCACGCAAGATAATTTTGTTGTAGGCATATCAAGACCCAGAGGGTAAAGATCTACGGTGGAGGCCAGCATACTGACATCTGTAAGTCTGACCATAACCTCTCAGCAGAAATGATGGGTTGGACATAATAACTTTAGCAGAACAAATGAGTAAAGTCAACTAGAAGGCCAAAACTCTTTCATAGACCAAGATAGATGGTATTTATCCTGCCATTCCAAGGGGTTTCCTATTGTTGTTTAATTTGGGGGGGGTTGAGTTGGAGTTTCACTGTCACCCAGGCTGGAGGGCAGTGGCATGCTCCCAGCCACCGCAGCCTCGACCTGCTGGGCTCAGGCGATCCTTCCACCTCAGCCTTCCAAGTAGCTGGAACTATAGACATACGCCACCATCCCCAACTAATTTTTTGATTTATTGTAGAGATGAGGTCTCGCCAAGTTGCCTAGGCTGGTCTCCAACCCCACGGGCTCAGGCAATCCTCTCACCTCAGCCTCCCAAAGTGCTGGGATTATAGGCATGAGGCACCACGTCTGGCCCTGTTTAATTTTTGAATCATTAAATAATTTGAAAGTGGGAATCACCATGGGCTTTCTTCAAGAGTCACCAACCACTTTCAGAGAAAAACCAGTCACTTTCTTTGACTTATAACTGTCTCACCTGTCTTTGGCCACTGACTGCCGCTGAATCTAAAAGATCTTCTGAAGAAGTTGTAGCCCAACAAACAGGCAGTCTTGCATCTCAGGACTGTATGTTCCTGTCTTTGAACAAACCTCTCATCTTAAATACTGCTAAATCACAGAGGCGACATCTGACTTATTTAGATTAGGGCAATACATTACATTCAAAAACTTGCTGGGCTGAAAATGAATGGTTGCAACATTAATATTCAGGTCCCTCTTGCTTTATGCTGTGAGTCAAGGTTAATATACAGCCTATAGATCCCTGGCTCTCCACGGATTTGCAACATGCTGCGGGGTGAATTAGCATCTCCACCATCTTTCACCCAAACCCATGGAATTAATAAATCCAGCCAAGTCTGCTTTTCACTTGCATCTTGAAGACACCACTTCTCCATTTCCATTCTCTCTGTCTGTCCCAACTACAATCCTTTCTCCTCTCGTCTCCTTTAATGTCTCCTAACTAACCATCTAGTGTTCAGAGTCACATCCCTCAAGTCATCTTCCACATAACTATAAGAATAATCTCTTAATACTTAAATGCGACCATATCGCTGAACCTAATATCTGTAAATGACTTCTTTTGTTCAACTCCAAATTCATTATCATGGCTCACATCTTTTTTTTGTCGGAGTTAGTTTCATGAGGGCAGTAACTCAACCTGTCTTCCTCACCACTGAATTCTAAAACCGAGAATTTCACAATGGGGTCAACCGAACTGGAGGCCAGCCTTCTATCACAGCAGACTCACCACGGTTCAGTGGACTGGATTCAGAGCCCAATTCAAGAAACACCTTTCCAGATTGGACCCTGAGGGCTGCATTCTGGAGGTCTTGGGGGAGAGCAGTGATGGTTTTATCCATGCCCCACCTTTGCAACTCAGGAGGTGATGGGAGCGTTACTGAATCCAATGTCGGTAGAGAATTACAGGTCAGAGCCGGGAACACAAACTGAGAATGAGTTATCAAACTAAGCAGGAATAGACAAATAATAGACAGAAAGAAGACAATTAAAATAAAGAACAAAAGGGTGCTTAAAAAGTCTTTATAATTAGATGCTAAAGAACTAGGACTTGATAAATTTCTGATCCAAGGACAGATAGAGTCACCAACTTTAATAAACTAATACTCCTGGCCTGAACTTTCTGGGCGTGAGTAAAGTGTCAGCAGCAGAATGCACACACGTTTCAAACCCTTCCCACCATCGTAAAATGCACACAATTCACTTTTATTATTATTATTGTTACTATTATTATTATTATTATTATTGAAACAGGGTCTCAGACTGAAGTGCAGTGACACAATCATGGTTCGCTGCTGCCTCAAACTCCTGGGCTCAAGCGATCCTCTGCTTTGGCCTCCCAAGTAGCTGTGACTACTGGCATGCACCACCATGCCTGACTAACTTTTTTTTTCCTTTTCTTTTTTTTTTAATTTTAAAGATGTGGGGCACAATTCAGGATTAGGTATACAAGTGGTCATCATACAGGTAAACTTTGGGCCTCCCTTTGGTCCCCACTTTGCCTGGTTTGAGATCAGGTACCCTTATTGATGTTGTGTCTCCACCCCAGTCCCACCCACCCCAGCAGTACCCCAGAACTGCCAATCCCTTTCTTAAAGTATTATGATAAATATTCAGGGTCCGTTTATGAATAAGAACAAGTGATAGTCCGTTCTTTGTTTCTGAGCTAGATCACTGAGTATAATAGACTCTAAATTCAGCCAAGTTACTGAGAAGTTCATGTGTTTGTCCTTCTTTATGACTGCATAATATTCCATTGTGTATATATACTTTTTTAATTCAGTCCAGTTTCCATGGTCAGCACAGTTAGTTCCATGTTTTTGCTATTGTGAATAGTGCTGCAATTAACATGTGTGTACAGGTATCTTTTGGGAAGAATGATTTGAATTTCTCTGGATGTATTCCCAGCAGGGGGATTACTGGGTCATATGGAAGGTCAATGTGTAGTTCTTTCAGAAATCGCCACACTGTTTTCCAAAGAGGTTACACTAGTTTGCATTCCTACCAGCAGTGCAGAAGCATTCTTTTTTCTCCACATCCTCACCAGCATCTGTTGTTTGTTTTATTAATAATGACTATTCTTATTGGGGCTCGGTGATGTCTCAATGTGGTTTTGATTTGCAGTTCTCTGATGATGAGTGAAGTTGAGCACTTTTTCATGCGTCTGTTGGCTGCCTGTATATCTTTTTTTGAGAAATGTCTATTCATGTTTGTTGTCCACTTTTTAATGGGGCAGTTTGGTTTTTTTCCTTTTGGCATGTTTGAGTTCCTTGCAGATCCTGGATGTTGGGCCTTTGTCAGATATACAGTTGGCAAATATTTTTTCCCATTCTGTGGGCTGTCTCCCTGCTCTCTTGATGGTTTCTTTTGCTTTGCAGAAGCTTTTCAGTTTGATGAGGTCCCATTTGTCTATCTTATCTCTTATGGCAGGGGCATCGGGGTTTGATCAGGAATTAGTTGCCAGTTCCAATTTCCATAAGGGTGTCTCCTGCATTTTCTAAGGTTCTTATAGTTTGAGGTTTTATGTTTAGGTCTTTGATCCATTTAGAGTTGATTTTTGTGTATGATGATAGGTAGGGGTCCTGCTTCAATTGTCTGCATATGGCCAGCCAGTTTTCCCAGCACCATTCACTGAATAGGTTCTCCTCTCCCCAGTGCTTGTTGGTGGAGGCTTTGTCAAAGATGAGTTGGTTAAGAAATTGAAGTTTTGCTTCTGGAATCTCTATCCTGTTCCATTGGTCTATATGCCTATTCTTGTACCAATACCAGGCTGTTTTGATTACTGGAGTCTTAGAGGAAAGTTTAAAATCTGGAAGTGTGATACTTTCCACTTTGTTTCCTTTGCTAAGGATTATTTTGACTGTTCATGGTCGTTTATGTTTCCATCTGAATTTCTGTATTGTCATTTCAAGGCAATCTATAGATTCAATGCAATACCCATTAAATTACTAACTTTTTATTTATTTATTTTTTTGTAGAGATGAGGTCTCACTATGATGCCCAGTCTGGTCTCAGATTCCTGGGCTCAAACAATCGTCCCACCTCAGCCTCCCAAAGTATTCGGATTATAGGCATGAGCCACCATGCCCGGCCTACAGTTCACTTCAAAATGTATTTACTTGTTTACTCACTCACTCACTTATTCATCCATTTATTTATAACACAATATTTATTGAGAATCTGTGAATATTCTTTGGAAACACTCAAACGTACTGAAATGCAGCGCCTTTCAAAGCCTCTGGCTGTCCATCTGTAGCAAGACAGATTGATGTTCTCACGTCTCTCCTTCTTCTTTTACTCATCACACAAGATTCAGCCCAAGTCTTTCTGTCATCTAGGGTTTTTAAAACTCCCCCCGGGGTTCTCTCTCTTTATTTTTTTTCTTAACTGAGTTCCCTTGGCATATACAATTGCCTCACATCTTTTACGGTCTGAAGACTGGCTATCTGTATTATTTCTAGATTGTGTAAACCTTAAGCACTGGCACATTTTATTATACCTTTTTTGTCTCTCCCATTAAACTTAGCTCAGAGATGGGTAATTGGTACATGTCAAAACTTGGTAAATTTTTCAAATATATTGACTGGTTAGTTGGGTCATTATCCCCAGATTGAAATGATGCTTGAATTATTCCTCTTATTCTCTAGTTAATATCAATATATAAAAAGATCTTTCTCAGCAGTTTCAGACTTTTACTGCATCTGTCTGCCAGCCAGAACCCATTCTTGCACTCTCCCAGCTGGATCCTATAATATCCGTTCGGCACACTAAGCCATGCTGGTGGATTTCCATTTATTCCATTTGGATTATTGGCTGTTCTGAATCCTTTAATGTTGCCTGTCTAGGAATTCTCAAACTTTAAAAGTAAATACATTTTAAATATATATACACAAACACATCTTCATTTAAAGAACATTAATAAAACAGCATTTTTCAAATGTATTATACTTTTAAATTTAAGCACATGGAAGTTAGAAATATTTGACAGAGAAAATTCTTATAATTCCAGCTTCACCATAAACTGCATTTTGCAAATATCTGCATTTTTTGCAATTTCTATCCATTCTTTTTATTTATTCATTTTAGAGTCTGCCTTTTTCTGCTTCATATAAAAATACGATATAACTAGTACTTTTTAGTTACCTCAGATTATTTATGTTACTCATTTTGTTTTAAATTCATCAACTTCTCCTGAGAGGACTAAATGAAATAAAAGAATGTTGCAGTACTAAATACCATACTAGAAGTATTTTTTGTGTTGTATATCCTTGAAACAATTATTTGTAATATCCCTTCGGTATTCTATGAATCCTTTGTGTAATTTAACTGCTACTGTAGCCTCAAATTTATAGTTGGAGGCAGTGATGCCAATACCATTCCTTTTATTTTGGCCTGTGTAACTGGCCTCCAGCCCCTAGAAGTCTGTTGTTCGGTCACACATACAAACACTGGCAGGACGTGGCTCTGTGGCTGGTGGTCAGAAAAGGCCTATCGGTCTCCGGAAGGGAAGGAGAGAGGGGACAGGACAAGAGCGATGAAAGAAACCCCCAAGTGGAGTCTTCTTCAGTTCAATTGCTTTTACAGCTTTAGTCTTGCTCTTTGTACAGAGTTGGAAGTGTGACATTTTAAAGTCAGTTTTTATAGAAACAAATGTCAGGAGAGGTGAGTCATCCTGATATCTCTAAAAATAAACTCAGGTTGTCAAAGAAATCAAAACTGTGCCCTCAAGCTTAGCCAGCAAGAGAGCAAGAGTCTTCTCACCCATGGGCTGTGCAATTGTTCAGAGTCATCTCGGAATCTGAGGGAAGTATAGGGCTGTAATGAATGAAATGTAAAGTAAGAAGAACTTTGGGTTTTGTCTTTATTGAACTGGAAACTGTCCCTCAGGAAATGCACAATATTGAGAACAGAAGAAATTATTTGACTATTCAAATGGGCCCAAGATAGGCATCCTAAAGAAACACTCTGTGTCGGGGCTGAGGAAAACCTTCCTCTCCACCCTCTGGAGGTCACTGAAAGTGAACAGACAATAGACAGATTAATAGTAGAAAAAGGCATGCAAAGTGTATTTACGGTGCATAGCAAAGGAGAATCACAGTACAATGATTTCTCAATAACCCAATAAGTTCCAAATGCTTATATGCTCTCTTCATAGGAGAAGGGAAGATGGGTGGGTATAGGAGTAGATGATTTTCCGGGGAAATAAATAAACCCAAAAACAATGGCCTGGACAAACTTCTTCTGAACTCCGTGGGAGGTGGCAGGAAGGTAAGGAGCAGAACTTCACTGTGAGCAAAGATTTCCTTATTATGCACAGATCACCTTGCAGATAATCTCTCTGAAATTAGAACAATCTCTTACAAGCATCTCTCAGAAGAATAAATTAAAAGTCTTGCTGGGTATGGTCACTACTCTTAGTCTCTTCTCTTCTCTTAATGAGTATTTAATGGAATTCTTAAAAAGGAGTCTTAAGACAATTCCATTTCTTTTGGAAAGAAGTTTTCTTAAACAAAGAAATTCCAAAGACAGTCCCTCACAGTGCTTCAGGAGAGAGAGAGAGAGAGAGAGAGAGAGAGAGAGAGAGAGAGAGAGAGAGAGCGCCAGGGAAAGCTCAGAGAGAATGGAGAGGAAACCAAACGTGCCCTGATGTAGATGTGATGGTCAAAAGGAAATAAAAATTGAGTTCCAACTTTAGAGACAGGTTTGGTTCCCTCTCACATTCCCTCTCCATAGTCCTCTCCCACTGCACCCGTCATCCTGACAGCCAGCACCCTTTGGTTTTCCTGCCCAGTACCACCCACTAAGTAAATGCATAATTACCTCTGCTTACCTTCTTGAGAATTCCAAGTGTTCAAGTTTTGTTTTGTTTGTTTTGAGTACCTTCCTACCCTGTGCTAGGAACTGATGATATAATGGTGAACAAGACAAAATCCCTGCCAGCATGGCACTTATAGTGAAAAATAGAAGATAGATAGATAGATAGATAGAGTCATATCTGTGGTGTATAATAATATGTATAGTATAATATATATAATTTTATATATATTATAATTTTATATAAAATGAAGAAGAAAAAGGTAGGACAATAATGTGAGTCAGAGCTCAGAAATCTTAGAGATATCCTTCTTTCATTTCACACATTATACATGCTTGTGGTATATATTCAGAAGTACAGAAAAAAAGAAGCCTTTCTGTGCTACCATATTGTTCCAGCCACACAGTATATCACTAGGAGGCAATCACGGTTAGTGGTTTTTCAGATTTCATTTCAAAGATATTTTTTATGCACATGTAAGCACAAATTAACTTAGATGCTTATGCATATGCAAGATTTTATTATGCTAACCTTCAAATATATGGCAATGTTAAATTAATCTTACAGTAAACACTTGTATATCCACCACTTAGATTCTACCATTAACATTTAATAGTGCTTGTTTTACCGTGTGTGTGTGTGTGTGTGTGTGTGTGTGTGTGTGTATGTTTATATATTTGTCTTACTCTATTTTGTGCTGCTATAACAGAATACTTTAGACAGGGTAATTTATAAAGGAAAGAGGTTAATTTAGTTCTGCTTCCACGTGTTTGGAAGTTTGAGGGCATGGCCCTGGTTTCTGGTGAGGGTTTTTATGCTGCATCATAACATACTAGAGAAGGTCAAGGGGAAGGGACATGGGCAAAGAGATATAACCAGGGCTATCCTGGCTCTTTAGCAACTCACTTTTCTGGGAACATGCTTCAAAAACTACTCTCATCACCAAGAGCAAGAGCTCACTCACTATTGCAAGAATGACACCAAGCCATTGATGAGGGATCTGTCCCAAACATCTTCCACTAGGCTCCGCCTCTAACACTATCACATTAAGGATCAGATTTCAGCACAAGTTTTGGCAGGAACAAGCAAACTATATCAAAACCATAGCATAGTTCCCTTAGTCATCTACCTTTTTTATACATCTTAAATTAACTTTTAGATATTACTATGCCACTCTCTAAACACTTCAGAAAGTATATTATTATTATTATTTTGGAAGCAGAATTTATTGTGAGGACAGAAAAGCTCCCACAGTGGGAGGGGACTTGAAGGGGTTGCCCTAGCATGTATATTGTTAACTAGAGTTCAATATTTATTTAGATTTTATTTTGATATGAATTTGAAATGCAAAGTTTTAAATGTCTTTCAACCCATGACCATGCTATAGCTCTACATTTATTTAGGTCTTTTAAAATTTATCTTAGCCATGCTTTGTGCATTTACATGTATTTTATTAAATTTGTTTCCATGCTTTATGTTTTCTAATGCTATTTATATAGCATAATACTCAACAAAGAAAAACGGAAAACTCTTCCTCTAATATTAGGAACAAGATAAAGACGTTGGCATTTGCCACTTCTATTCAGCCTAGTATTAGTTTTAACCAGATCACTTAGGCAAGAAAAAAGAAATAAAAGTCTCTAGAAATAAAAGAAATAAAAAATTGAAAAAAAAGTAAAATTATTTCTGTTCACAGAGAACACAATCTTATATGTAGACAACCCTAAAGATTCAATACACACACACATACACACAAGTTAGAAAAAACTATTAGAACAAATAAATCAATTTAGGAAAGTTGCAAGATGCAAAATCAACACTCAAAAGTTATAAGTACACTAACAATGAACAAAAATAAAATTACAATAGCATCAAACAGAATAAAGCAGTTAAGAATAAATATAAGAAGAATTGTGATATCGTTGTACACTGAAAACTACAAAATACTTCTGAATTGAATAAAAGAAGACATGAATAAATAAAAAGGCATCCCATGTTCATGGATTAGAAGTCTTATTGTTAAACTGTCAATGCTACACAAAGAGATCTACAGATGCAAAGTAGTCCCATCAAAATTCCAATATTTTTTGCAGAAGTAAAGAAATCCATCCTAAAATTCATATTCAGTCTCAAGGGGCCCAAAGTAGCCAAAACAATCTTGAAAAAGAAGAACAAAGTTGGAGGTTTTATATTTCCTGATTTTGAAATTTACTACAGAGTTTCAGTAATCAAAGCAGTAGTATTGCCATAAAGTAATCAAAATAGCAGTATTGACACATAGACCAATGGAATAGAATAGAGAACCTCAGAATAAACCTTCACTTATATGGTGAAATGGTTTTTGATGAGGGTGCCAATACTATTTAATGAGGGAAAAACTGTTTTTCAAAAAATAGTTCTGGGAAAACTGGATATTAAAAATGATGCAAAAGAATGAATCTGGTCTCTTGTCTCACACTGTATATAAAAGGTAACTCAAACTGAACCAAATACCTAGATTTAAGAGCCAAAACTACAAAACACTTAGATAAAAATGAAGGCAAAAAGCTTCATAGCATTGGATTTGGCAATGATTTCATAAATATAACACTAAAATTGTAAGCAACAAAAGACTAAATAGAGCAATAGGACTACACCAAAATGTAAACGTCTATGTTTCAAAGGACAAAATCAGCAGAATGAAAAGACAATGCATGAAATGGGAGAAAATATGAGGTGGGACCAAAAAACAAAAAACAAAACACACACACACATAATTAATTTTTGAAGGGCAGGCCCCTTGTGGTACAGGATTCCCCCATAAGGTAAATGCCCTAGGAACCCATCAGCAACCATGTATCAGCTAGCATTGTTGTGAGGCTGCATTTGGCTTCAGTGAACTTTTTTTAGATTCTTTCTATGCATTTTTCCATTTCATAATGGGTGATTTATAAGTGCACCTTCCCATACCATACTGCCTGCCTGTTCAGTAGTTTTTGACCAATGACATGAAACCCATGCCCCACCCTCCCTATAACCTGATCTCACCCCAAGTGACTTTTTTTTAAGTTTGTTTCTACAGATTAAAAAAAAAAAGTCCTGAAATGGAAATGTTTTGCTGATGTGGAAGAGTTGAAACAAAAAATGACAGAAGCGCTAAAAGGCATCCAAATTGATAAGTTCAGAGATTGTTTTGAGCAGTGGAAAAAGCATCTCGATAGGTATATTGTATCAAATGGAAAGTATTTTAAAGGTGACTGATGTTTAAACATGTAAGACTAAATACACATTTTTTATAAATAAATTTCCTTTTTTGGGAGGGTCCCCCTTGTATTGGCAAATCACAAATCTGACAAAGAATTAATATGTAGAATATATCTTTTAAAAGCCCTACAATTCAACAATAAAAACAAACCACTCAATTTTTTTAATGTGTAAAGGATTTGAGTAAATATCTCTCCAAAGGAGATATACAAAAGGCCAATAAACACATGAAAAGATGGTCAACATTACTAGCCACCAGAGAAAAGCAAATCCAAACCACAATGAGATATCACTTTACACCTATTAGGGCAATTATTATCAAAAAAAAGAAAAAAGAAAGAAAGAAGGAAAGAGAGAAAGCAAAAAGAAAATAACAAGTATTCGTGGGAATAGAGAACTCCAATCCTTGGTAAGGGCAGTGAGGTTTTACAGGCTGAATACTGTATTCATACATTAAGTATAGAAATAGCTTGATAGTTATAGCTAAATATTTGCCTTATATGGATGATCAGTTGGCTATCTGTGATTGGTTGATGTTGCTTGTGAACGTCTGAGATCCAGCTGTTACCAAAACAAAAAACAAAATAACAAAAAATACTCATGCGAAAGGTTTCAGTTTATTTATGTACTAAGTTTTTGGTTGTGTTTCATGACCTCTTGCTTATTTAATTTAATATGGTTGAGAATCTTGGGGGCTCTATCCTGTAGATGGGTGTTGATAATGTGAGTGCTAGATTGAAGAAAATCATTTTTAAAATTATGAATATATTTCTCATCATGGTCAGAAATAAGACAAATTATTTTTTATTTAAGAGATACCTTAAGTAACACATCAAATGTTAAACAATTTTTTTTTACTTTTCTGAAAATTGGCCTGTGTGATTTTATTTTAATTTTTTCTTTAATTACTCAGAAATAAAATTTAAATGGTGAAAGACTGATGCCCACGTACCTTTCTGATATAGGTTTACTGTACATATATTTCTTCTACTTAGATGTCCAAAATACTTTATAACATTATAAAAATGTTCCATCAGATGCCATTTTGCAGGAAATAAGAACATCTTTCAGTGGGAAATAGATGACTGAGACGTAAAATAACCTTTGCTAGATTACAAAGCAAATTATAAGTTGAGATCTTAAAGGAAAAAATGAAGAGTTATCACATTCTCAAATGGAACATGCTTTACATCATTTAAGAAGTGCTGAATAGTTCTTTCTGCTGCAAATCATTCTTTATTTCAGCACTTTATCTACCTGAAATTCTGCCAGTTAGAGATTCATTTTCAATAACATTCAGTATGAAATAAGAAATAACTCTAGGACTGTGAGGCTATTTATTGTTCACACATTTGTATGACTTAGTTGAAGCAGATTTCTCTCTCCTTTTTTTTTTTTTTTTTTTAACTAACTGAGCTGAACTGTATTGAAGAAAATGATAGAAGGTGATGGAAGGGGAGTGGAGAAGAGAGAGATAGTTGGAAAAGACTGGGACACTAATAATATTATCTGGCTTCCCTACTTTAAGGCAGTGGTATGCATCCTGATTGCATATTAAGACTGCCAAGGGAAACTGTTTAAAAATAAAACAAAACAAACCCAAACAAGCAAACAAAGATTAATGCCTTAGCCCCTCATCCCTTATGGGCAATTATATCTGAATCTCTGAATCTTCAGATCTTTGAGCAGGTGTGGGGGTCGGGAAATATATAGAGAGAGTGAAAAAATATAAATATTTTCTTTTTTAATGTTCCCAGGGTTATTTAATTTAACTGAAGCTGAGAACCACTCTTTAAGCCCAGGTCATATCCCATACCAACTAAATTAGAGTATCTGGAGCAAGAGAGCTAAGTATTGGTTTTTCTATTTATTCATTTGTTTGTTTTTAAGATTTCCAAACAATTCTAATGTGCAGCAAAGTCTAGGGCCACTGCTCTTGAACTTGCATCAGAATAACCTACAGGACTTATTAAGACATGGATTGCTGGGCTCCACCTCCAGAGTTTCTGAATCAGCTGGTGGGGTGTTTTGCATTTCTAACAAATTTCCAGGTGAGACTGATGCTACAAATGTGGAAAGAGATTGCATAGGGCCACTTTGCAAAACTGTTTCACCTTAAGTGCTAAAAGTAAAGTTATACATCCCCTACCTAACAACTTCTTTCCTCGGTATACCCCGTACATAAATTCATATTTTTATGCGCCAGGATACACATACAAGAATGTTTCTTAGCAGTATTATTTTTAAAGACCAAAAATTGGAAACAACTTAAATATCTACCAGCAATGAAATAAAATAAAACAATTTGTGGCATGTTCGAACAATCAAATGACATAAATGAACAGATATATCTACACACAATATGGATGATTCTTTAAAACATGACATTGAACAGAAAAAGGCAGTCATATAAACACAACACAAAATATGACTTCGTTGACATAAATTTCAGATAAAATGGGCTACTAAGCTATATTGTTTAGAATTTTGTTGGATCTCAGAAACCAATACCCCAAAATATGGTGTTTGACATGCTGAAGGTCTCTCTGACCTTCCTTCCACTGTATCTCTCAGAGAAGCTAAAGTTCCTTTATCTGCCTAAGATCTGTAAATTAAGGTTAGCTCAAAGCTGCCTTTTTGCACCTTTTGAGTTAGACCTAGAAGTTTCTCTGTAACCTTCCACGTGGTGAACTGTGCCAGGGGTATACCCTTCAAAATAGAATCTAATTATTAAAAATTATATATTTATTCTTACATGTTTAAACATCAGTCACCTTTAAAGTACTCTCCATGTGATGCAATAGACATATCTAGACGCTTTTTCCACTGCACAAAACAGTTTTTGAACTCATCAATTTTGACACGTCTTAGCATTCCTGAGATTTTTTGTTTCACCACTTCTACATTGGCAAAACATTTTCCTTTGAGGGTTTTTTGGTCTGGGAAAACAAACAAAAAAAGGCATTGGAGGAGAGACTGGGAGGATAGGGAGGGTGGGGCATAGGGATCACATTATTTTTGGTCAAAAACTGCTGAACACTCAGTGCAGTGTGGGCAGGTGTGCTTGTAAATCACCCATCATGAAATGGACAAATGCAGACTCTCCAAACAAAATTCACTGAAGCTGAAAGCAGCCTCTCGCAACAATGCTAGCTGGAACACTGATGCTGATGGGTTCCTAGAACACTTACCAAGCAAGCGAAGCCTGTACTACAAGGGTCCAACCTCCAAAAACTAATTCTGGTTTTTTCTTTGGTCCCCCCTCCTAGCTAGCTAGATGTATAAACAGACTGTAACCTACTTTATTGCCAGTCGCCTACTTTCGGGCAATCAAAGGAAACCAACTATTCAAACAAGGTTGAAATAAGGCTAATGCTGACTTTAACCAATCTGGCTGTTTCTGTACCTCACTTTCCTATTTCTGTTCATAAATCTTCTTCCACTGTGTGACAGCACTGGAGTTTCTGAGCCTACCCTGGTTTGGACTGCTACCTAATTTGCAAATTGTTCTTTGCTCAATTAAACTCGGTTAAATTTTATTTATCTTAAGTTTCTTTGTTTGTTTGTTTTAACAAATCCAGACCCAACAAGGAAAACAATTTTTCTCTCTTCCTCTCTGTGTCATTATATTGCAGAAAAGAAGACCCAGATGTGATCACACCTGAGCAGACCTTTTTTAGGAGTATAATATCTGTCTCCCTCTGAGGATCATACAAATTCCAAAGAAGAGCCGGGCTCGGTGGCTCAGCCTGTAATCCCGCGCCTTTGGGAGGCTGAGGTGAGTGGATTGCCTGAGCCCGCGGGTTCGAGACCCGCCTGGGCAGTGAGACCTCATCTCTACAATAAATCAAAAAATCAGCCGGGCGTGGTAGCGCATGCCTGTAATTCCAGCTACTTGGAAGGCTGAGGCGGAAGGATCACCGGAGCCCAGCAGGTCGAGGCTGCGGTGGCCGGGAGCGGCCACTGCACTCCAGTCTGGGCGACAGAGTGAGACTCCAACTCAAAAAAAAAAAAAAAAAAAAAAAAAAATTCCAAAGAAGCTACTTACAAGGTCATCTCTGTTCCCAGATCCAACATTCTCTCTACCAATTGTGTATTACCCCTCAATAGAATTCCTTCTCTCCCTCTTATAACCTGATTTACTAGGATTCAAGCCCCTTTTCCTTCTGTGAATCAAGATGGTATTTAAGTTTCTGTAGCTCATTGGGCAGCTGGGTCTTCATTCTGAAGGTTCTTGTGTACACACCTTAAATAAATTTGTGTGCCTTTTCGCCTGTGAATGTCTGTCTTGTGTCAGTGATTTTTCAGCACACGTTTAAGAAACCAAGAGCTTATGGTCCCCACAAAATCACACTTAAGAGCTGAAGCTATAAAAAACATTCAGTAATTGCTCGTAGCAAGAATCATGGTCTTTTTTTTTTTTTTTTTAACAGGAGTAAGAAAGTCTTTTTTATTGGGAAGCACTTCATAGGATCTCTAGGACAGGGAGAACATTCCATCTCTTTATCTGAAAGGTTGTTAAATAGATGTTTTCTTTACAATAATTAAAATATACTTTTGTTTTACATATTTTTCTATGTCTATAATTTTCACAATAAAAAATCAAATATAAAACAATAAAATGAGGACGACCAAGTAACTAGTAAAGAAAATTATGTAGGAAAAGCACTAACTTCCAAGCTGAGTCAGGATGAATTTTATATTGCCTACAGTAAGGAAAATTTTATGTTTGAAGTCAGTTCTAATGAAGTAAATAGAGAACATTCTAATTATTTTGTTTGGAAAGCTAGAGGAAAACCATTTTCAAATATTTTGATGTTTTGAGAGAAACTGGTGGCAATTAGGGCTTTATTTGTAAGGTATACTGGTTTGTGTGAATTGTTCCAGTATAATTATTAATAGTGTCCTCTCATCTTCAAAGCGTCTTCATTTAGACAATAATTATGAGAATGTGTCTGTTTTTAGCACTCTTCTGTTAGACACTTGAAACATTCGAAAAAATTTTTTTTCCAATGATAAAATGTAGTCTATACAATAATTCCCAACTGTGTCAATGCAATAGCTTATTCATATGTATACAGTTTCAAAAAAATATTATGCATTTCCAAAGCCATAATATTTCTTTTGTGTTACAAACTTTTTTTCCTTCTTCTCATCTAAAAGGTTTTGCCTAATTTAATAGTTCTGTTGAAATTAATCACTTTACATGCTTATACTCTGTCAAAAAATAAGCTAATTTCTTAATGGAAACAATGAAAAAAAGACCATAAACTCATGCCAAAATCCCAAAACAGAAATTAATACTCGACATCTGCAATGTCACCTGCTTTTAAATCTAAATGTCATTTGCAGAAGTTTTTCTGATAATCAGTGAAAATTGAAATCATGCAAGAGAGCACTAAGGAGATTAGAAAGGGGTTAAGAAGGTGAGATGTCAAAGCACAAAGAGAAATAAAAAACTGTGATGAGTTTCTTCTAACTCAAACTTTCTAAGTAAAATCTCTAAGTACAACACTGGGAACATTAAAGTGTTCCCACGTAGTCATATCCTCCTCTTCGCCAACCCACTCTTGGGAAGGAAAAAGCTAAAACCTTCAGATCAGACTGAAATAACTCAGCAAAATTTATTAATACTCGCCTAATTCTTAGGCCCTCAGGATAAACTCTCATCAACATCAATGGGCGATTTCTCCTGCAGACAGTTGTGAATTCACCTCAATATGTTTCAACTGGGTTATTTAGAGCCCTACCATTTGGGGATGAAGCTTCAAAGGCCTTAACCTGCTGCTAAGATACTGGCATGGAGATCCTGAACTCTCAGATTCAATGACTCTCTCCTGGCTTGAATTGTGTATCTATAATGGGGAAATAGGACGAGAATTTTCCTGACTCTGGTCACTGCTCATTTGTGGCCATTGTCAGGTTAAGATTGTGAGCACTGGTCAATAGAAATGATGTTCTGACTAAAGAGACAAGAATTCATTTATACACATTCACATTTGCACATTATACATATTCACATTTGCACACACAGACTGATTTGAAGAGGGGGCGTGAGTTAACTCCAGACATAGACATTTATGTAAAATAATATATTAGCCTAGGATCAAGTGGCAAGGAACAAAAGCCCATTTAAGCTGGCTTAAGTTAAGGGGAATTTATTTTAGGCTAACCCAGGCAGCATCACAGGCATTTAAGAAAATTAAATGAAATAGAGACAAGCCACATGGGGACAGACACTAGAACAGATAAATCAGTTACAAGATCATTCTCTCTGTGTTTCTAAAGCATGACGTATCCTTCTTATTTCTGCTTCCTTTTTTTTTACATTGTAACTGTCCATTTATTAATCAATCACTCTTCCTAGTCTATAAACTCCATCAGTATAAAGTCTGTAACTTTTTTAAAAATGTATTTTCTTTTAAAGATATGGGGTACAATTCAGGATTAGGTATGCAAGTGGTCATCATACAGGTAAAGTTTGGACCTACTTCTTGTCCCCACATTTCTGCTTCCTTCTTTTTTCTCCTGCTTGACTTCATTCACTCCTTCCTCTACTTTCCTGACACTTCAACTTTCAATTCAATTGTCCAGTATTGTCTGACCAGTAGTCCCTGTGTTTTCAAGTGCAGCTTCTCAAGAGAAATAATCTAGTTAAGCCCGGTCTATGCAGTAGTTCTTCTTGTCAGCTCACAATGAGAAGTTACTTCTTACAAAAGCAGTTGTGAATGGTATGCATTCTAGAAAAGGTAGAATAGACTGGGTGCATTCTCTCAAAATGTCTACTATAAGAAGTTTACACAAATTATCTAAAATTACTATAACCTGAGTAGACCTCTGTATAGATAACCAAAGTGCTGGGTCTTCTTCTTTTGTCTTCAAGATCAATATGAAATTTAGAAAATAGATAACTGACAAATGACAATGTCAAGTGTTATTTCAAATGACAATGTTGAAGACACAATGAGAGTTTTCTGTCTTCTGCAACAACGAAAATGCAGTCACACACATACACACACACACACACACACTCACACAATGGCTGATGGTTTCAAAGTCCAAGCTTCTGAAAGTTTAATTATTTTTAATATGTTTGTGTTTAATACTCTCCGCCAATATCTAAAATGAAGAATTGCTTTTAATATTATATTAATGACAAAAAATACATTTTGATTTTCCTGGAAAACATCAAAATTTCCAAAATGTGATACAATTAGGTCCTGTTGAGCCTCTCAGAATATATTTTCAGAACCAGTAGAATAAAATCCTAATCAATTTTTAGTTGACCTGTTTTTCTACATCTTTGGTTCTACCTTTTAACTCATTTTTTTCTTCAAAGTTAGTATATTTAGTGTATTTTTTCTTAAAAGGAAAACAAGTATTAGTTATTTGTTTCATTCCCTTCAAAGTGAGTTTTTGCAAAAATTACGTATTCTGACCAATGCTTACGGCTAGCGGATTGCAAAGGGCATAGCTGACCCATTTCCAGGAAGAACTACTTTCTATGTGACATATTTTTTCAGCATTAATATGTGAGACTTAAAAACTGAGGGTGATTTTTAGCAATTTCTTCATTTTTTAGGCTTTGCTAGTTTTAATTATCACCGTTTAGGAGGGGCAATGAACCTCTTTAGTCATTTATTTACTTTTAATGAACTTGACTTTCAAAACTGTGTGACTTAAGATGAGGGAGTACAACAACAAGATGTTCCAGTTACTTAATCTCTATCCAAGAAATGCTACATGTGGCCAATCTCTGCTAATTCGGTTCTAGGAATAGAAGTAGTTTGGCCTTCTAGTGGTAACACTGCCCACTTAGTGTCTCTAGCTATGCCATACTGTACCTGGGCTGGTTTGAATGTCCCCACCAAAACTCATGTTGAAATTTAACTGCCAATAATGGTATTGATAGGAGGAAACTTTAAGAGGTGATTAGGCCATGAGGACTCTACACTCATGACTGGATTAATGTCATTATCTCAGATGTGGGTTAGTTGTCACAGGAGTGTGCTCCTGATAAAAAGGGCGCGTTTAATTGATTTTCACTCTTATCTGAACCCAGATGCTTTCTCATCATGTGATGCCTTCTGCCATGTTTTGACACAGCATTGAGGCCCTTACCAGAAGTGACCCCTTGGTTTTGGACTGTGAGCCAAATAAGCTTCTATTGTTTATAAATTACCCAGTATGTAGTATTCTGTTACTGCAACAGAAAATGAACTAAGACAATCTGTCACTTGACAAACATTTGTGGCAGGTAACACTGAAGGAGATGTTGACTATTAAAGGCAGACTTTTTTTGAAAGAGAAAAGTAGTTGATTGATGTAGCTTTATTCACTATTTTATTCATTCAACCACTTGACCCATGAAGCAACTTTTTATTTAACAAGTATTTATTGAACAACTGCTATGTACCAACTGAAAGGACAGACCGAGAGTGGGAAGCCATTTTTCATCTTGTTCTTAAACCCTGACACAATGCTGAGAAAGTAGAAGCTATGCTTTTGAAGAAATGCACACTTTAGGTAAAATTAACTTTACCGACTTTGTCTTTTCAGAAAAAGACTTCCTGGTGCCAGGTATCAGAGGTATCTCATAGTGACAATCAAGCTTGCCTAGAATAAAGGGAATCTACAAGGCCTACAAGGGAATCTACATCATGCATTGGGCAAGGATTTTAGAAGTCACAAAACTTGTAATTACAAAAGTTATAGCCACTCAGAGGGGAAGCAGGTGGGGATTCGAGCTTCCAGTAAATTGGGTACTATCTCCAGGGAAGCCAAGGATCCCCTGAAGCTACCCACTGGGAATGCCTAGGAGATAAGGGGAAGTGCATCCTCCATTAACTCTAAGGAATGTTGTTCGGGAAGATGCGGGAGAATTAGAATCCTTGTCACACCGTTCACTAGGGGCTATGGTAATGTGGGCAGACATTAGTGGGTCTCTGTGTCACAGGTTCTCCAAGACATCCACAGGTGGTTGATAAGGAAGTCACAGCAGTCACATCTACCTGATTGCAACATCTCCAAGGAGAGGATTTAAGCCAGGGCTTTGGGGGGCTACGACGCCACACTCACCTAGAATGTAGGCCCGCTCCCTGTCTGTGGTGGTGAAGCTTTCTTATATAAATCTTATCTATTTTCACCTCTGTGCGTTGCAATTCTTTGCATTTACTCGAATCTCTGGGTTGCCAGTGCGCACCTCGGCTTGTCAGCTCTGGTGGTGCGGCGCCGCACGGCACTCTCTCTCTCCATCCATCCACCCTCACCCTGTCCCGTAACCGAACACCAAGTACTCTGCTAGAACTAGGGGTATAAAAGTAAATAACAACAAAAAAACCCCATGATGCCGAGTTAAGCCCAGTGAGGAATAGAGTCACATAAATAATTTTCCCAGCCGGGCTGGGTGGCTTAGCCTGTAATCCCACGCCTTTGGGAGGCTGAGGTGAGTGGATTGCCCGAGCCCGCAGGTTCGAGACCCGCCTGGGCAACTTGGCAAGACTGCATCTCTACAAGAAATCAAAAAATTAGCAGGCGCAGTAGCGCACGCCTGTAGTTTCAGCTACTTGGAAGGCTGAGGTGGAAAGATCGCCGGAGCCCAGCAGGTCGAGGCTGCGGTGGCCGGGAGTGGCCACTGCACTCCAGTCTGGGCGACAGAGTGAGACTCCAACTCAATAATAATAATAATTATTATTATTATTATTATTATTATTATTTTCCTGTGAACGGTTATATGAAGCTATGAAAAATTATAGGGGCCGGGCTCAGTGGCTCAGCCTGTCATCCCAGCACTTTGGGAGGCCAAGGCGAGTGGATTGCCTGAGCCTGGGGGTTCAAGACCCACCTGGCCAAATTGGTGAGACCTCGTCCCTGCAATAAATCGAAACTTGGTTGGGCATGGTAGCATGCATGTGTAGTTCTGGCTACTTGAAAGGCTGAGGTGGAAGGATCACCTGAGCCCAGCAGGTGGAGGCTGCGGTGGCCAGGAGCGTGCCACTCTACTCCAGTTTGGGTGACAGAGTGAACTCAACTCAAAAAAAAAAAAAAAAAAAAAAGAGAAAGTAAAGGAAGAACAAAGGATACATTTGGGCAATGAAATCAAAAGTAAAGAAAGGGAGCTAAGCACACAGGAAGGTTATGAAACAGTAAGGAAAATTTTGTATTTGGGAAACTGAAAGTGTCAAGCCCACAAAAAGCATTGGGTAAAAGGTCTCAAATTAAGACCAGGGCTGTAGACAAGAACCACAGTGACCCAGGCTTATAGTCTATGTTAACAGTTTGGGGCTTGATGATAAGTACAATGGAAAACAATTCATATAGTCTGAGCCAAAAGTGAAATGATCTCCTTCATTTCAATAATAACGCTGAAATGGAATAGAAAGGGTCAGAGGTCAAGAGTTGACAGACTGGAAGCAAACTGGCTTTAAATCAGCATGGAGGAAGTGGACATAAGGGAAATGAGATGTTTCAAAACATCTTGGTCAGATTCTCCCAACTTATTACCAGGTTCTATTGTTTATGGGCATTGAAGTAACAGGAACAAATGATTTGGAATTAAGCAATTGGGTAGATTGTAGCGCCATTTGCTGAGATAGGGAAGATCAAAGAAGGAGGTTGCTATGGACTGAATGGTGCCCTCCCGCACAAGAAACTCATATGATTAAGGACTGAGCTCTGACTTTTTTCCTTTTCTTGCCAAATTCCTAACTAAGGGACCTGGAGAGTTGGTTTTTTAATGAACTATCTAATGTGGCTTACTTTCTAACCTGACTGTAACATAACATCACATCCCAGATAAAGAAGGAAAATCAAAGTATTTTAGGACCCTGACTTTTGGGAACTCCAGGCACCTTTTAAGGCCCAGTGGGCACACATTTTCAGGACCCCCTGGATGCCACAGACCTAACATCACTCTTATATGACTCAGAATAAAACATGTTAAGTATTTGCAGAGTTTGGAATCTTTCATCAGCATGTTGAAGCTTTAAATTCTAGTGTGACTGTATTTGGAGACAGGGCCTGTGAGGTGGTGATAAAGATTAAACGAAGCCGTAAGAGTGAGGCCCTAATCCAATAGGACTGGTATCCTTAACAGAAGAAGAGACATTAGAGCTCAATCTCTTTCTCTGCCACTTGAGGACACCGAAAGAAGGTGTCTGTCTGCAAGCCAGGAAAAGAGACCTTACTGAAACGGAATTGGCTAAATTTGGGGAACTTTGGTCTTGGACTTCTGGCCTCCAAAACTGTGAGAAATACATTTCTGTTGTATAAGTCACACAGCCTATAGTATTAATATTTTGTATGGAAGCCTGAAGACTACAACAGAGGGACTTTGGAGGATACCTATAGTCCGAGATGAATGTGGACTAGTTGATATAACGGGTCAAGAGCTCAGAGTGTAGTCTAAGGGGAAGTTCAACATCTAAACACCATTAAATGATGCTTGAAGTTACAGGTGAATTAGATCATCTAAAACAACTGTGTAAGTACAGAGCAAATATCAAATCCTGAGGACGCCCTACATATAAAGTTTGGTACTAGAAAAGTAGACAGGAAGACAAGAGATTTGTTATCAGGAGTTTGTGATGAACTAGCTAATATGGTTTGCTTTCCAATCTGACTCTAGCATAACATCTCATCCCAGATAAAGAAGGGAAATTATTTTATGACCCTGCGTTTTGGGAACTCCAGGCACCTTTCAAGGCACTTCCTTCTCTCTGAAGTCTGTCACTAGGGAAAACAAGAAAAAGAAGTAGAAGAGTACTAGTCAATTATGCTGAATATTGCTAAAAGGACAAGTAAGAGGAAGGTGAAGAAGCTTCCAGTTGATCGGAAGCTTCCAGCTGGAAGTGATTGGCAAGATGGGAGAATGGTTTTTGTGTCACGTTGTGGTGGTTTCATATTTGTGTGGGTCAAAAAGTGAATCAAAGGTGAAGAAGGGGAGGCATCTTTTATAGTTGTGTGTGGGGGGAGAGGGGGTGAAATTTACTGTCACAGAAAGCAGAGTAATAGAAAGGTAGTTGGATCTAATGTGTGTTAATCACTTCCCTGGGGTGAATCAAGTCTAGGATGAGTCACGTTAGTTGTTCCTTAGTCAATGAACGTGTTTCAACACCTAGTACACTAGAAATCATATAACAAAGTCTCACTATCAACTCTTACAGAAGAATTACTTTTGAAATATTCATTTTAGGGTTAGATTTTCAAAAATGTACTTCATAGCTGTGGCAAGAGTTATTTACATTTTCATTTCTTTGAAAATGGTATCCTTTTATATCTTCTCCACAGTTTTTCCAGTAGTTAGCTTGTGGTTCTGAATCCTGCCTACTCTGTTTGGATTTGTTACTTACTTTCGGACTCAGAACAGGCTACCTGCTTCTCTGGCCCTCTGTCTCTTTCCAGCTCCCAGAGTTTCTTTACATGGATCTTGGCTTACCTTCAGGTACTTCTTCTTTCTCCGTACTCCAAACTTTATGATGGCAACTTAACTTTCTGAATCGTATTCCATTAGCTGCCATTTGACTTTCTTTGGCCACCTGGCATCCAGGCTACCTGTGGATCACATCTATAGCATTTAGGAGCTCGGCCTCTGTAGAATGAGAGATGTAGTTGTGAAGTCCATTCATACTACCTAACAGTGATGACTCCGTGATCATATTTAATTCTCTAAACCTAGGATCCCTTTCCTGCAAAGAGATAATTTCCCTACCTCGTGGATTGCTGTACTTGTTGAAGGAAATACTGTCCATAAACATTTTCCTGGAATGGAAGAAGTTCTGAATTAATGGAGGCTGGAATTGTTATCCAATAGAGACATAGATGAATTATTGAGACAGATTCATCTTCCTTTTCAGTGTTATGATTTAGTTTGGATTTTTAAGATTCCTGAAATCTAATTAATAGAAATGATTTTTAAAACTGTTTTCCTCACTTCTTCATTTTAGGAATTAGTAAGTTTAAGTAGTCTATAACACTATTTTAAATAACAGTCTGCCCTTATGATTGTTCCATGTCTTAACTTGTTTTTTGCAAATAGGAGAAAAGAGTCTTCACAAATGACTCACTGGTCATTTAGTTAGTTCATGCATGCATTTCTGAAATCACATTTTCTGAAATACAGTTTAGGGAAGAGCACTGATGAAAGAAGAGTTAGAGATGTGTTCTCAAGTCCACCCAGAAACTCAGAAACAAATATCTAGATTATACCACTGCCTCATTTCTTCTACTCTTAGGATCAGGTAAGCTCTGTCCAACAGAAAAATAATGCAAATAGGTAACTTTAAATTATTTAATACATTTTAAATAAATCTTTTAAATCACTTTATGATTTTATTTTTACCAGCTTTATTGAGATATAATTCACATATTATGTAATTCACCCATTTGAAGCATGCAATTCACTAGTTTCTTGGTATATTCACAGAGTTGTGCAACCACCACAACAATAAGTTTTAGATCATTTTTATTATTCCAAAAAGAAGCTCCGTACCAATTAGCAGTCATTCCCCGCTGACATCCCAACCTCTTGCTCAGCTCTAGGGGCAATCACTGATGCATTTTCTGTCTCTATAGACTTTCCTATTCTGAACATTCCTTTTAACTGTCCCCATGCTGTCACAGCATGTAGCCTTTTCCATTTAGCACAATGCATTTGTGATTCATGGGTATGGTAATGAGTATCAGTAGTGTATTCCTTTGTATTACCAAGTAGGACTACATTCTACAGATGCATCACAGTTAGTTATTTAACTCATCTATTGATGGACATTTCGTTGTTTCCAGTTCGGTGATTGTGATTAAGGTTGCTATCGACAATCTTGGGCAGGTTTTAATGTGAACACAAGTTTTAATTCTTCTAGGTGAATACTTAAGGTGGGATTGGTGGGTCATAAGGAAAGTGTTGTATTTAACTTCATCCAAAAATGTAAAACTGTTTTCCAAAATGGCTCTACTATGCTAAATTCTTACCAGTAGTATATAAGAGTTCCAGTTGCCTCTCAGTTTTGCTTGCACTTGGTGTGGTCAGTTTTTGTTTCCTTTCCAATAAGTATGGAGTCATGTCACCACATTTTAAAAAATTTAAAAAGATGAAATTAATTTCAACTCTATATTTTATTTAACTCAAAGTATCCCAAGTAGTATCATTTTAACATATTCTCCTGAGATGGCACTTGGTCAAAACAAATGGTGAGTTTCATGTGGCATTTATAGTACTTAGTCTGATAGTACTCTACTGAATTTAGAATGGCCATGTCTATTTTAAATGGTGACGTTGGCATCTAGTTGAATTTTTCACTTTTCATTAGATTTTTACCAGTGTTAGGAAAATTCTATTTTGAGCAGCTGCCTTAAGCCCACAGAATCAGTTTGTAGTCCAGATAAAAAAGCACACTGAGTGATAGCAGGGGTCTGCCCAGCAGGCGTCTAATCCTATCATTGAGAGCAGGAATTCTGTTTCTCCCTTACAGTAAGGCTCAGATTCAGTGGTGGAAGTAGAGGAACGCTTCAGTGCAATTCACATAAAACAAAGATCTGAGAACATAGTGAGGAGAGACCCAGGGATCAGTCCAGTGTTCAGACAGAAAAGGTCTGAGACAGAGACAGTTGGAGTAAAGGATGGGGGAAGCATTGCTAAAGTTTATAAAGCAAATACGTCATCATAAAAGAAATAGAGAAAGAGAGAGAGGAGGGGAGGAGAGGGGAGGGGAGGAGACGGGAGAGGAGAGGGAAAGTGAGCCAGTCCCTCAGGAGACCAAGAGACAGTTTCAGCAAATGAGTATTATAAGCCAGATGCACAGGTTTTAACAGAGATGTGAGGGATTATGTGCTGAAATAATCTGGAAAGAAAGTAGACCTCTTATCCCATCCTTGGCTTCGTGTCTCAGACTCACAAAGACCCATTTGCACACATTGTCATACCCAGGAACTCTTCTTGAGAAGGGTGTGACAGAGTGTGAAAAGCCATACCTGGTCTCAAGACCAAAGGGCATAAGGAGTAACAATTCATCGGAAAAAAAGGAAGACAATAGGTCATGCCTAGACAACAGCACTAAAATATATGCTTTAAAAGTCATTTTTATAGATTTCAGGGATAGGCTTACTAATGAAAAGGCAGCTGAGAAGGGCTCATAATGATGCTTCTGTTGAGGTTCAATTTATGACTAGTTCAACCAGAGAGAAAGCAATGCCTGCTGGAGAGAGAGGATGCTCAGGGTGACCATATAATTTGTTGAGAGTACAAGAGGCTGTTAATTGAATGGGATACTGGATAATAGACGTAACTGGTAACGCTCCCAGGTGAAAGTTATGTTAGAATATGTGATCACTTTTATAGATGGAATAGTGTCCCCATAAATTTATATGTGATTTTATTTGGAGATAGAGCTTTTTATTTAAATGAGTTTGTAAGAGGAAAACCTCATAAAACTAGCATCCTAATCCAATAGCACTAGTATCCTTATAAGAAAATAGAGACCAGAGACCTTTCTCTCCATATGTGACAAAGAGCAGACTATGTGAGGACACAGTGAAAAGGCAGCAGACTACAAGCCAGGAAGAGATGCCTCACCAGGAACCAATCCTAAGAGCACCTTGATCTTGGACTTCTAGCTTCCAGAACTGCTAGGAAATAAATTGCTGCTGAAACCACCCATTCTGTGGTCTTCTGCTATGGCAGCCTGAGCTGACTAAGACAGTCATCAAACCAAAAGCTTCATTTCTCTGACTAAAGTCACAAATGGAGTGGAACAAATGTAAACAGACTAATGTTGCTGGCTGTTGCCTAGCTTGTTCTGATTCCAGAGGATTACCACTGAAATGGCCTTAGAATTGGAATCAAAACATCTTGAAGAACACTTTCTAATCAGGTATTCTGTTTTGGTTCAGATAATGTTTCTCTTAAAGAAAAAAAATCCAGGCATTATCAGATATTCTTAGGTTAGAATCACAGCTATTCAGTCCAAAGTTATGCACAGAAGGAATCAGAAATTGGAAGGCAAAGTATAGGAAGAATCAGTGGTGAATTGCTTTGACTTTGTTCAAATCAAAGGCCACCTCTTTTGAAAGTGGAAAAGCCATGTGCTTGTTTGGATAATAGCATCCATTCCTCCAGGATTTATGTGTGTTCTCTAAGCTAAACACCATCCTAGGTAGAAGAGACACAAAATGAGAAAGACATGGCACTTCTATTTAAATAAATTAAGTTACATGCACATAATACAATATAACATTATTTAAGACATGTATTGATGTAGAAAAATGTTCACAATGTTGTTAAATATACTAAAAATCAAGCTTTAGACCAATTTATATACTATTTCAAATATGTATAGAATATTAAATGTTATCCCTATAAATGCACACATAGAAAATTTTTGGTGGTATACACACGACTGTTACTGATTATATCTGGAGCACAGAATTGGGCCTGGAAATGGGAGGGACAGAGAGATTTAATTTCACTAAATATGGTTTACCATTGGTCTATGAAAGCATTAATGAAATCACAGTCTAGTTAGAGACGAGATGAGTAAAAATAAGAAAACAAAGCTGTGAGGGATTGTCCAGACAGAGACTCTTTCTCCCTGTACCTGGTTTCTTCCCCCTCCCTTAGAGGGCCTCTGGCCAAGGCTGGTCTCTGAAGGATATGCATGTTCCCAGTCATGATTCATGGGGTGTAGGTGATCAAGCAACACTGAAAGCAAGGTAGGTATACTCTTAATTTATGTGTACACTGTATCACAATTTAAATAATTAGCTTGCTTCATTATAAAACTGCTTGCTATACTGTTCTGAGGCTCAAATTCTTCACCAACCGGCTGCCATCGGTGCCTCCCATAAGTTCTAAGAAACCAAAGTCTTTCCCTCCTGTGTTTCCAGGTGACTTCTTTGGAACAGGTAAACATTACATATAAACCCTCTTCGATTTGGGGTTACTGCATTACAGAAGCATTCTAGGTGCTATACTAGAAATACATGTAGGGTTAAAGCAAGATATAAAAAAGGGAGTGTTTAATTTTTATGGAATGGTCAGAAAGGACTTTTTTTTTTTGAAAGCAGGATTTATTGAGAGGGCAGAAACGCTCCAACAGTGGGAGATGACCCAAGGGGGTTGCCCAGAAAGAACTTTTTAAGGGGAAGTGATGCATAATCTAGGTTTTGAAAAATGAACAGACTGGGCTCGGTGGCTCAGCCTGTGATCCCAACATTCTAGGAGGCCAAGGCGAGTGGATTGCCTGAGCCCGCAGGTTCGAGACCCACCCAGGCAACTTGGTGAGAACTCCTCTCTATAATAAATCAAAAAAATTAACCAGGCATGATAGTGTGCACCTGTAGTTCTGGCTACTTGTAAGGCTGAGGCCAAACGATTTCCTCAGCAGGTCGAGGCTGCGGTGGCTGTGAGCGTGCCACTGCACTCCAGTCTGGGCGACAGAGTGAGACTCCAACTCAAAAAAACAAATAAAAAACAAAACAAGACAAAACAAAACAAAACTGAACGATTAGGAAAGGAGCAAGGATGCCTAATACCAGAAAGTGAGAACTAGAGCTGAAAAGCATTGTAGAATGTTTGAACATCTGTAAGTGGTCCTTTACACCTATTCTAGTTAGCTGAATCTTTGGGGGAAAATGTAAGGAGGTATAGCTATGGATAAACTTAATGAGAGAAATAATAATAAATATATCTAAAATTTAATGAACCACGTTTAGTGTTTACTTTTGTGCTAAGAAATTTGTCATTACAGAGAGGAGGGAAGAACCAGAGACAAACTTACAAGAAAGATTGAGTAGACGACAATATCAAATAGTTCATGAAGCATCAGCCATCAAAGGGCTGGAAGGGGTTTTGAGTAATGCGGTCACTGGTTACTTCCATCACAGTATTTAGTAAGTTGAAGAATGACAGGCATCTTGGTCAATGACAGTAAGTGACAGGACTGCAAGCTGGCTGATTACCTTGAGAGTGCAGATCTCAGGTAACTTGAGACATAAAATGAGATGAAGAGGTTGCCTTTGCCCCACATATAGACTGACAATTGCTTAGTCATCATTCTCAGATTTTGCAGTGGACATTCCACAGGGAGCTGTAGGGAAGGAGGTTGACCTTCAGCTAGACCCACTGCAGCCTACAGCAGGTGAGCCTATTATAGCTTTGTGGTACATATAGAAAGAGGCTTGGAGCATTTGGAGGGAAAAGGTCCAGGTGCCTGGGAGGCTGGAAGCAGCTGGAAAAAGAAACCTTAAACAGAATGTTCTCTTTTGGGAGTTTTACAGATAATTTAGAAGTTCTCCCTTCTGAGACTATTTCTGGGGATAGATATCTAAATATATTCACATCTGGCTCTATCCAGAGCTATCCTTCCCAGTAAATGGCCCCTGGTGCTCTAATTCAAATGTTCCATTGAATTCACTTTTGTTGTAAAGGTTAGGAACTAGTTTTGACATCAGGTCGACTTGGACTTAAATCCTGGACTTAAAGTCTGGGTCTGCTTCCTGGAACGGACTTACTAATTCTATGGACTCATGCAAGATACTCTCAACAAATAGGGCTAAGACATATTGACCACTTATGTGCCAATGAATTTATAATGTGATTCTTATAATACACTCCTGAAATAAGTACTCATAATTCCATTTTATGATAATTAAATGAGGAAAAGGAGGAAGGCAAATATCATTTGCCAAACATTGCTAGTAGGGAGTAGATTTGAACCCAAGTCTGTGAGGATCTTAACCCAAGTCTGTGAGACTACAAAGCCCACACTCTTTACCCCAAACTATGTACTGTGACAGCTCTTATGTCAGTCAAATGAAGCCAAAGCAGAGTTATCATGAAGATTGATGATAAGGTATGTCATTTTCACATGGTGAATGCTCCATGAACATTAGTGATTTTTAAATTCTCATTTATGTGACCCATAGAAATTTAAAATGAAAAAAAATCCCTGATATTGAAATTCACAATATATTTACAGATTTCCAAATATGCCTGGCAATAAAATGCATAATGTTGACAGAATCAGCACTGAGAAATAGCAAGCATGTTATACATAGTGAAGTACTAGGCATTTAATAAGGAAAAATCTGTAGAAATCTTCATTTGGGTATTTACAAATAATGGACAATAACTAATGCCTACATTTCTACCTAATGGGAAATTTTACCCAATGCTTTTCTTGTGCGAAATATAGAAGACCTGATAGTTCAGTTTGAAATGTTAATCAGAAAGGAATTTGTGTCCTTTTAAACATAACTTTTTTATTCATTAAAAAAAAATCAAGATATGTTCACGATATTTTGCTAACCTCAGTACTACCTACATGACTTCCCCTCTCACTGAACATTTACTTCTTCTTGTTTTCCTGTATCTTTACCAGTTCTATTTTGGGCAAGCTCAATGAGAACTTTACATAAAAGCAAAAAACTGATAACATTTTCAAACACATTAAATTATGCCAAAAGGAATGCAATCTGCCATGCATATTTTAAATGATGAGTAACTCTCAGCATTACTGTGTTTGTTTGACTTTAGAAATAGAAAAGAAATAACCAAATTGATGTATTTTACTTTACACCAAAAGAATTCAAAGAACTATGATGATTAATGAACCATCCCCCTAACTGTATTAAGTCCTCTGGTTCAATCAGTGCTAAATTACACAAACTAATAGAAAAGAATCGAGGTACAGGACATGGGATAGGTCCAGTCTACTTCACGGTCCCTCTGGGAGCTGGTCACTCATGCCCGATACTAAGGTCTCCCTTTAGAAACTTATGTCTTTAGGTCTGTGCATCTCATCGATATCCCCATGACGCAAATAAGAAAAAAAACAAGCGTTATTCAAGTTAATATCTTGCTCAAGGAACGAAATAAGCCCAGCCTCAATATTTGCATAATTTTGGACTTAGTGTATTCCCATCAAAGATGTGTGTTCTCCTTGATAGCTACTATTAGCATAACAATAGTAGGGAATTAGTATTTCAGTATGAAGTTAGAACCTCTGTTTAAAGTTACACTGAATAGCTGGCTCGGTGGCTCAGCCTGTCATCCCGCGCCTTGGGAGGCTGAGGTGAGTGGATTGCCTGAGCCCGCGCGTTCGAGACCCGCCTGGGCAACTTGGCGAGACCTCATCCCTACAATAAATCAAAAATGAGCCGGGCATGGTGGTGTGCGCATGTAGCTCCAGCTACTCAGAAGGCTGAGGCGGAAGGATCACCGGAGCCCAGAGATCGAGGCTGTGGTGGCCGGGAGCGTGCCACTGCACTCCAGTCTGGGCGACAGAGTGAGACTCCAACTCAAACAACAACAACAACAAAATAAATAAATAAATAAATAAAGTTACACTGAAGCACTCTTTCATTCTTCAGAAGTTTCTTCCCTCCATTCCTTCCTTCGATCTCTTTTTCTTTCTTTCTTTGTTTTTTCGTTCTTTCTTTTTCTTTCTTTCTTTCTTTACCTATTTATTTCATCTTCCCTTCTTCACTTCCTCCCCTCTTCTTCTTCTTCTTCTTTTTTTTTTTTTTTTTTTTTTTAGCCTTGTCTGCTTTCCTATCTTCTTTTTTCTTGAGTCAGAGTCTCACTCTGTCACCAAGGCTGGAGCGTAGTGGCACGCTCATAGTCACCATAGCCTTGACCTGCTGGGCTCAGGTGATCCTTCTGCCTCAGCCTTCCAAGAAGCTGAAACTATAGGCATGCACCACCCACCACACCAGGCTAATTTTTTATTTATTGTAGAGATGAGGTCTTGCCAAGTTGTCCAGGCTGGTCTTGAACCCATGGGCTCAGGCAATCCTCTCACCTCGGCCTCCCAAAGTGCTGGGATTATAGACTTGAGCCACCACACCTGGCTCCTATCTTCTTATCAGCTCTTTATTACATGTGTAGTAGTACCAAGTGCCAAATAAACATAAGGAAATTATAAGGCAGGATCTTATCAAGAACATCTTAATCCAACTGACCAACTAACTGGTCAATTTAGCTTAGTCAGTAAAAACTGATCAAGGAAACCTCCAAACGATATTTTTTAAGCCGTGAACAAATCTTTGACTTATTGATTGTATAGAATGAATAATTTTTTTTTAATTTCAAGATTTTTTTTCTTCATTGTAAAGTATATTTGTGGCCATATTTCAGAAAGTGGCCTATCTTCAAAGAGTCACAATTTTCTTCAAAGTTATAGGGTTGCTGTTAGGGAAACAAGGAAACTAAACGGAGTAAACGACTTGCCTCACACAGCTTTCATTAGGCAGTAAAGAGGCACCTGAATCAGGAAAAAACTGCTATGTTTCTATTATTTTCGTAGTGGAGATGCTAACATTGAAATGCTATATTTTTCTGCACTCAAGCTGTGCTTAAAGCAGCGTTCAGCTACCACTTTTGCATCACTAATACTGAAGGTTATGATTTCATTAGGACAACTTTTATCGCAAAGCACTCTTTCAAATGCAATTCAGGGGAAATGAACTAAACCTAAGATGCTACTGGCTTGCCAATGCCAATCTCTTACTCGCACCGTTCAAGTGCTACTTGTCTTTGTAATTGCAAGCGGAGAGACATATCTTTCCTCATTTGGAAGCTCTCAGTAGTACTAGATCATTATCAGGAAGGAGAGCATTTGAATCCTAAATTACCACTGATCCCTATTCACTGTGCAACTTGCTCTATAGGAATTTGGGGAGAGTCAAGTGGGAAATATATTTGGGGTTTTTCTTGATTCACATTTAGGGCATAAAAGAGAATTCGATTCTGTTCTTTTTGCAAAGAACAATATACTATGATTTTTAAAAGGTATATTTTATTTAAATAATAATGCATTATTAGATTTTGACCATTAATATTTTGGGATGTGTATGTGTTTATTAGAAAAGACTAAGCAGGTTTTAGAGGTCATGTTGTGATTGGCAAGAGGACATGAATCAAATGAAAGGATGAAGCAATGAAGTCTTCTCAGTAAAGATGTTTGACAGGGTAGAAAACTGCCTTCATATTTAATTTGAAATAAACAACTATGAACATTTATGAAAGCTAGTACTTTTATGATGGTGAATTATCTTTCTCTTTTGTTGTTGTTGTTTTGTTTGTTTGTTTGTTTTTCTGATAAAGCTAAACTGGAGTTGAAAATGGTTACTCTGAAAAAGTAACCTAAGCCTTTCTTCAGATGAACTTTAGACAGGTCGATGGAAGTCTTCCTTGAAAAAAGATGTGAAGCAAAACAAACAACAAAAAGCAATCTGCAAAGTATGGCATGAGCTTAACCAGGAGTATTTTGGCCTTTTTTTTTTTAATCCCAAGAAAAAAATGGGTTTCGATGAATAGATTTGGGATGAGTTAGGAAAAAAGTGTAAGTTAGGATAAGACTAGTTAATTAATCAACCTTGGATGATATTTGTAGTTTTGAGCAACTTTGATGATACCTATATCTATATATATATGCTAAGTAGCCACCACATATTGGCATTTTAAAAATAGAAATTATTAAAGTCATGTTACCCTAATGAGCATATAATTAAATAATATTTAGCAATACTCATCAATATAGTTTTTAAGACTCTCATAAAATTTAAGACAACATCAGTTGCAAGACTTGCTATTATTTGATGAACCATTAAGAAAGATTTAAAACCTTGCCAAACAAATTATAACACAAGGCATTAAAGAAAACTTTGCGTGAAAATGAATTATCTACACAAGCCTGTTATCACTCGGAAATTGGGCTCAGAATTTATCTATTGTGAGGATTTTGATAGTTTCTCCTGATTTTTGTAGCGTTACCTACATGTGTTGGGCAATTCTTTTGCATGTTTCTCACAAACAGAATGTAGCATGGTTTTATACATGCACAGTATCTTCCTTTCTTTGATCGCATAAAGTACTTGGTGATTGTTTTGCAAGTAAACATGAGGTTTGATTATTTTCCCAATGACGGATATTTGCTTCACTCTCTTCCTTCTCCATGATTTTCCACATAAAAAAGAAACTTCGTGTCTATACTGAAACACTGTGTGATCTTTTAACACATTTTAAATAGCTCAACACGGCTCAACAAGGGTAGTATTGACTATGCCCATAACTCTAGAAGTATGAATGGCTATGGCCCAGTTCATTCATGCAGGAAATGAAAAATTTGACATGCCTGCTGTCTGGTCAAAAACAACTGCAAGTACTACAAATTTTAAAATGCATTCTTATTGAAGGGATTTTTTTTTTTTCCGATTTGGAGTGTCACTCCTTCACCCAGGCTGGAGGGCAGTGGCATGCCTCTCGGCCACCTTAGCCTCAGCCTGCTGGACTCTGGCTATGCTCCGCCTCAGCCTCCCAATTAGCTGGAACTACAGGTGTGAGCTACCACGGCCAGCTAAGTTTTTTGATTTATTGTAGAGACAAGGTCTTGCCAAGTTGCCCAGGCGGGTCTCGAACCTGCAGGCTCAGGCAGTCCATTTGCCTCGGCCTCCCAAGTGCTGGGATTAAAGGCTGAGCCACCAAGCCCGCCTTATTGCAGGGATTTTTAAGTGTACCTAAAAAGAAGTATACCTTTTAGAATCAATGAAAAGACAACTTATTTATTTTTATAAAAGTATATATTCACAGCCGGGCTCGGTGGCTCAGCCTGTAATCCCGCGCTTTGGGAGGCTGAGGTGAGTGGATTGCTTGAGCCCGCGGGTTCGAGACCCACCTGGGCAACTTGGCAAAACCTCATCTCTACAATAAATCAAAAAGTGATCCGGGCGTGGTAGCGCGCGCTGTAGTTCCAGCTACTTGGAAGGCTGAGGGGGAGGGATCACCGGAGCCCAGCAGGTTGAGGCTGCAGTGGCCGGAAGGGCCCACTGCACTCCAGTCTGCACGACAGTGAGACTCCAACTCAAAAAAAAAAACAAGTATATATTCACATAAGGAAAAATGCATGTATTCTCTAAGTATACTACCTCAGGTACTCTGAGAACTTGGATGTACAAAGGAAAAGGTCATAAAACTGCACTCTGAACTACCAGGGGATTTTAGTGTTGAGGACAAAGTGTCCCAGAGACTTCTTGCAAACCCAAATATGTAATGATATGCCCACACGAAGGGGCAACAATGTATAGAACAGAATGCTGACACTTTGCTAAAAATTTTGAAGTGAAAAAATATTGGAGTAGAGAGAGAGAAACAGAGAGAAAGAAGTGGTGGGAAGGCAATAATTATCAATTAACAATTATCAATTAATAGGGAATAAACAATAGGAACAAGTTCAGTCAACACAATCTTCTAAGAAGCATTTGTCTTCAGCAAACTTTTTGTGAAGGGTCAGATGACAGTTTAAGATTTGCTAGCCACACATATTCTCCATTGCATATTTTTCCTTGTTGTATATTGTTGTATATTTTAAAGTTGTAAAAACCACTCTTAGCTTGGAGCCCAACGGTAAGAGGCAGTGGTTTCTTTTGCTTTGCAGAATCTTGTCAGTTTGATGAGGTCTCATTTGTCTATCTTATTTCTTAAGGTATGGACAGTTAGGGTTCTGAACAGGAATTGGTTGTCAGTTCCAATTGCCACAAGGGTGCCTCCTGTTTTCTAAGATTCTTATAGTTTGAGGTTTTATGTTTAGGTCTTTGATCCATTAAGAGTTAATTTTTGTGTATGGTGATAGGTAGGGGTCCTGCTTCAATCTTCTGCATGTGATCAGCCAGTTTTTCCAGCACCATTTACTGAATAGGTTCTCCTCTCCGCAGTGGTTGTTGCTGGAGGCTTTGTCACAGATGAGTTGGTTGAGAAAATGAGGCTAGGCTTCTGGAGTCTCTATTGTTCCATTGGTCTAAATGCCTGTTCTTGTACCAATACCAGGCTGTTTTGATTATTGTAGCCTTATAGTAAAATTTGAAGTCTGGAAGTGTGATAACTCCCACTTTGCTTCTTTTGCTAATTATTGTTTTGACCATAGGTGGTCATTTATGTTTCTCTGTATGAATTTCTGTATTGTCATTTCCAGGTCTGAGGAAATGATGCTGGTAATTTAATGGGTATTGCGTTGAATCTGTAGATTGCCTTTGGTAGGATGGATATCCTAACAATGTTGATTATTCCTATCCATGAGCATGGAATATTTTTCCATTTGTCTGTGTCTTCTTGGATTTCTTTGAGCAGTGTTTTATAGTTCTCAAGAGAGTGGGAAGACAGCTCGCAGAATGGGGAAGAAATATGTGCCAGCTGTATATCTGACAAAGGCCTAACATCTAGGATCTACAAGGAACTCAAATGCGCCGAAAGGAAAAAAACAAACCATTAAAAAATGGGCAAAAGACATGAATAGACACTTCTCAAAAGAATATATACAGGCAGCCAACAGACACAAGAAAATGTGCTCAGCCTCACTCATCATCAGAGAAATGCAAATCAAAACCACATTGAGATACCACCTAACCCCAGTAAGAATGGTCATCATTAATAGAACAAACAACAACAGGTGCTGGCAAGGATGTGAAGAAAAAGGAACACTTCTACACTGCTGGTGGAAATGCAAATTAGTGCAATCTCTTTGGAAGATAGTGTGGCAATTTCTGAAGGAACTAAAAATTGACCTTCCATATGACCCAGCAATTCCCCTATTGGGAATATACCCAGAGGAACTCAAGTCATTCTACCAAAAAGATACCTGCACATGCATGTTTGCTGCAGCTCTATTCACAATAGCAAAAACATGGAACCAGCCATGCTGCCCATTGAAGCTGGACTGGATTTTAAAAATGTGGTACATATACACAATGGAATATTATGCAGCCATAAAGGACAAACATGTGGACTTTGCAGCAACTTGGATGGATTTAGAGTCTATCATACTCAGTGATCTTTCACAGAAACAAAGAACAGAGTACCATATGTTCTCACTCATAGGTGGACCTTGAACAAGCATCATAATACTATAAGGAAGGGATTGGCAGTAGTGGGAAACTGCCAGGGGAGGGGGAATGCAATTGGCAATGAGAGAAACTGCCAGGCGAGGGAGGAGCACACCTCATCAACAAGGGTACCTGCATAATGAACATTTGTATACCTAACCCTGAATTGTACCCCACATCTTTAAAATAAAATTAAAAAAAAAATTTAGCCAGGCTCAGTGGCTCAGCCTGTAATCTTTTCTGCGCCTTGGGAGGCTGAGGTGAGAGGATTGCCTGAACCCACGGGTTCGAGACCTGCCCAGGCAACTTGGCGAGACCTCATCTATACAATAAATCAAAAAATTAGCCAGATGCGGTAGCGTGTGCCTGCAGTTTCAGCTACTTGGAAGGCTGAGGTGGAATGATCGCCGGAGCCCAGCAGGTCGAGGCTGCGGTGGCCGGGAGCGGCCACTGCACTCCAGTCTGGGTGACAGAGTGAGACTCCAACTCAAAAAAAAAAAAAAATTAAAAAGAGGCAATGGACTGGATTTGGCTCTCAGGCTGCAGTTTGCAGACCCCTATTTTAGAACAGTGGTTGTCAAGTTTCAGAGTGAATCAGGACTACCTGAAGGGTGTTTCAAGACTGATTGCCACCCACAGAGTTTCTGACTCAGCGGCCTGGAATATGGCTTGAGAATTTGCATTTCTATCAAGTTTCTAATTGATGCTGATGCCGTAAATGCAGGAACCACAATTGGAGAACCACTGGTCTAGGGGTAAAAGGTAGCTTTGGAGGGGAATAGATTTGAGTTAAAATCCTCACCCTTTCACTCACCATCTTGAGAATTCGGGTAGCTTAGTGACAAGTTAAGCCTTCTGAGTAAGATTTGTGGGGCACAGAGCACAGGCTGGGCACACACAGTGATTGCTGCATATGTAGTTACTGTTAATCATACCAGGTGGAAAATCATTTTGAAAAACCCAAAAATGAAATGAAAAAAAATTACATTATTTCACCCTATATCTATTTATTTGGGGTGAAGGAAAATATTAGTGAGAAATTTTAAAAGGAGAAAAAAAAGGAAATAGCAATGTAAGCATTACTGGAAAAGATATCAGATTTTTTTTCTTGTGAAAAGGCATAGCATTTTCCTGAAGATGGATTCATGGGATAAATAGATTTGGCTTGGTCAAACCTAGGGGTGTGTGCCTACAATATCAGCTACTTGGGGGGTCCGGCAAGGGGGGAATCACTTGAGTCCTGCTGTTTGAGGCTGCATTGAATTATGGGCATTCCCCTGAACTCCAGCTTGGGTGACAGAGCAAGATCCTGTTTCTAAAAAAGAAAAACAAAATGCTAGATTTAAAGTTCATGAGCGAGCTGTGTGAAGAGCCGTGCACCACTCTGTTCAAGAAGTAAAACATCTGGGAGGCTCTTCTGCACTAGAAAAGTGAGACTCATTTCTAGTGATAGCCCATATAATCAAGCAGCTGCCAATGTTTCCTTGTTATAATGTTGCAGCCACTCAGAGGGTGCTTAGGCAATGTCTCTTGCTACCTGGTGCAGCTGTTAGATAGTTGCAAATGCACCCTCTGATTCTGTTTGGGGTTCATTCCTGCTGTGTGGTAATGCAATCAAACTGATCTCCCCTTAGAAATAAATTGCCCACCCATCAAAGGCACATTTGGAAGTTGGAATATGGCTCACCTCCTCCAAGACACAGATAAAAAGAGTGGGCTTCCCGGGTTAAGAAGCTGTCCTCACCCCCAACGTACCCGGTACATAAAATATTTTCATTACCACCAATTGTAAGGTGAACACAGTGTTCCTAGCACCGAATTAATCAGGGGTCCCCAACCCCAGTGCCACAGCTGACCAGTACAGCAGGAGGTGAGCAGCAGTTGAGGGAGTGAAGCTTCATCTGTATTTACAGCCATTTTCCGTCCCATCGCTGGCATTACCGCCTGAGCTCTGCCTCCTGTCGGATCAGCACTGGAAAGCCTGCTCCCATTTCCAACATCCTATCTTTGTGAAGCTGGGTTTTCTGCAGTGACAAGCAACCAAAGCAAGATTACGAGCAGACAGGACATAAGCAACACACTTTGGGTGTCATTGTCTCCCATCACCCCCAGACAGGACTCTCTAGTTGCAAGAAAACAAACTCAGGGCTCCCACTAATTCTGTATTATGGTGAATTGTATACTTATTTAATTATATATTGCAATATAATAATAATAGAAATAAAGCACACAATAAATATAATGTGCTTGAATCAACCCCAAACCATCTTTCTCCCCTAACCCCATTCCATCTGTGGAAAATGGTCTTCCATGAAACCGATCTCTGGTGCCAAAAAGGTTGGGGACCACTGCAATAAATGGTACTTAATGGCAGATCACTTTTTATAAGATTCATGGTGAAGTCAATGGATCCATTGTGCTTGGTTTGCCTTAGTCCAGTTCCATTCCATGAATGTGCATTTTCTAAGGCAAGCTTTTTCTTATCTAGTCAATGATCCAAAGATAAAGGAACACAGACTTTGAGTCTGATGGGCCTGGACACACATTACAAATATACAGGAAGTTTTAGCAAAGCACTTAACTTTGCTAAACATCAGTTTCTTCTGCAGTTTCCAACGGTCTCATGCTTTACTTTTGCCCTCATAAAATCCATCATCCAGAGTACATTTTTTGCAAAGTAAATCATATCATTTCACCTCCTACTTAAGACTGTCCTATGACTATCCTATGTCCAATGATGCTAGAATTTTATATTAACCTCTATCAAGTCCTGAAACCTCACTATTTAAACTGTGATCTGCAACACTGGATCACCTGGGAGCAAAATTGCAGGCTCTATTCTAGATCTTTGAAGCAGTTACTGTGTTTTAACAAGAACCTCAGAACGCTGGGCATGGTGGCTCAATCCCATGCTTCGAGTACTTTGAAAGGCCAAGATAGGAGAATTGATTGAGTCCAGGTGTTCGAGACCAGCCTGGGCAACATGGTGAGAGCTAATCTCTACCAAAAAATTAAAATACAAAAATTAAAGAATTTAATGTCTGTAGTCCCAGCTATAGGGAGGTCAAGGGGGGAGGACCACCCCCAGGAGGTTGAGGCTGCGGTGAGCTGTGTGCCACTACAGCCACTGCACTCTAGTCTGGGTGATAGAGTGAGACTCCAAATAAAACAAAACAAAAACAAAAACCCTCAAATAATTCATATGCACAATAAAATTTGAGAAACAATGGCCTATAAGACCCTCCTGATTTCCCATGAGTCTCTCACTTTATTCTCATTCATTTTGCTCCAGGTACTCTTCTTGTCCTAGAATGCAGGAAGCTTAGGACCTTTGCACTCTGCCTAGAATATCCAGCCCCTAGCTTGGCTCATGGCCAGGTCCTTCTTATCAATCAAGTCTAAAGTTTAAAATGTTCTTTCTCAGAATCACTATTTTGGGTTTTTTTTTCCTTATTGCATGACTCCACCACAGTAGAATGTAAGAACTGTAAGAGGCGGATTCTGATCTCTCTTGTCTATCCCTGCTCTATCCCTGTACATAGAACAATGCCTGCTATGTAGTATATAGTCGAAAAATAATTCTGAATAACTCAAGAAATAATATTTACCTCTGAAGATTATAGCGGAGATTCTATAATAAAGTGTCTAAGAAACACTAGTACATAGCAGTTGCTTACCCAGTGTTAGTTTCCATCCCTTTTCTTTTTCCTCCCCTCTAGCTTATAGAGTACAGATATACAGTGGTGCCTGGATTGTATAGGTCATCTCTGTGACAATCTGAAACCATCTATTCCACAATCCTAAGAGAAGATCTAACAATTGCATCACTTACTGACACCATCTGAGCATCAATTTTATATGTGATCAATACCTAACAATTTCTTTAATGGATGGGTCAGAAGCACAATTAGAAACAGGATGATAAAACAGAGAATACAATTAAGTTCACAAACTCATCCTAAAAGAGGTGCTACATACGCCATCGCTGAATATTGCTACAGTCACCTTCCAAGTACTCTCCCTGGAAATGCACCTACACCAGCACCTAGTCCACCCATCAAAGCACCCGTAGAGTACTTAGTCTTCCAGATTGAGATGTAGCTGAACTTTTCACCTACATCAGAATGACCCTGGTTCTTGTCAGCATAATCCTAACAGAAATATGCAGTGTGAATGATCATACAAATATAGGAAATTTTGAGTGCTGAGAGTTGGAACACATTCAGTTTGTTTATTTAACTTTCTGTCTTGGTTGTAAGAATATGGAACACAGCATGTGGTAAATATAGGCAATTACCTAGCCATGATACGTATTTGAAACACTTCACTTTCAGTACAGCAGAAATATGAGGAAAATGCTGGAGGTTTAGAATTGAGGGAATGAGAAAAGCTAGAGGATCACGAAGCTTCCAGAAATGAATGATGTGTCTATGAGAAACAGTTTAGAGATCGCTTTGTAGTGGCAAGATCATAAGCTTTGGAGTCAGATGGACATAGGTTGTCATTGTTTAGTAATAAATAACTGTGGGATATTACTTAATGCCTCTAGGCCTTAATATTCTAATCTGTAAAAGGTAGAAAATATTAGTACCCAGCTGACAGTGCCAGAATAATTGAGAATGTGTGTCAGAGCTTAGCAGGGCATGTGGCAGGCAAAGCTCCCAACACATAGTCACCTCCCAATTGCATTTGTTATCATGTTTTTTAATTATAACATTTGCAGTTTTTCTAATCATTGGGTCATGGGGGCTGGCAAACACAGAGCCGCCATATTAATCCTGCTTCCCCATAACAAATACATGTCAGGAACTTTCAGATGCTCCCTCTTTCCTTTCCCATGTGCTCACCCATTCCTCTGTCCTGTACTTATCTCTTTCCTCTGGAAAAATGTATCCAGCGACTGGATGGATGGATCAAAAACTGTTAGAAATGGGATTAGTAAAAGAGAGAAGGAACCAAGCTGACCCAAAAATTACACACGTTCCCTTTTGTGCTTTGCCCATGTGATAAAACCTAAGATTTCCTTCCTGTAACCAGATACAATTGACTTCCTCTGGAAGGGGGTTTCACTTAGAACAACAAAAGAACATCTGTGACAGCAATAAATGAGAAGCAGGAGACTGAATAGAGGAAAACTTTTATCTACAGTGGAATCAGATTTCTGTGCTTGCTATATTAACTGCAAGAGCAAGTCTTCCCTTACCTGGTACACTAAAATGAGATTAATATTTCACTCGATCTTACTTAAAAATTAAACAAAAGTATAGCACAGATGAAAAATTTAAACAGCATCAGAATAAGTGTATAATTTATATAATATGGGACAAGAGACATTAAGACTTCATCGTGATGAAATATCTGATATTTTCTCTCATCTATGATAGCTGTAATTAATTATATTGGTGAAAACATAAAAAAATTAAATTTTCTCCGTGAGATTCTGTAACCCCCATTTTTATTTATTATAATAGTTGTGAGAAACAGCCTGAATATCTTCATTTCTTACCACCCTCATGAACTTTGAATCTCATACTATTTATTTCCCATTAAGCTGTAGAACTATGAGCTATTTAGAACACCAGTTTATCATTCTTTCAATCAGTTGACATCAACATGGGTAAATAATCTCTGTCTCATTTTTGATAAAGAAATAAATGTACTGGAAGTACCATTTAAAAAAACTCCTGGCTGGGCTCGGTGGCTCAGTCTGTAATCCCAGCACTTTGGGAGGCCGAGGTGAGAGGATTGCCTGAGCCTGTGGGTTCCAGACCCACCCGGGTAACTTGGTGAGACCTCATCTCTACAATAAATCAAAAATTAGCTGGGTGTGGTAGCGCGTGCCTGTAGTTCCAGTTACTTGGATGGCTGAGGCAGAAGGATCGCCAGAGTCCAGCAGGTCAAGGCTGTGGTGGCCGGGAGTGTGCCACTGCCCTCCAGCCTGGGTGACACAGTGACACTCGAACTCAAAAAAAGAAGAAAATTCCTAATTTAACCCCCACATTTTTTAATGAAGTAAAAAAAAAAAAATGGATGACTCTCCCAAATATACAAGTGAGCGTTAGAGCCAGAAGTATAGCTGAGATCTCGCTCATTTGAATCTCATTCCAAGCTCTTACCATGACACCATATTGATTCTTTTTACATAGATATGTATTTTAGTTTACATGACAGATACTAAAGGTTCTAGCAGTTTTTTTGTTTTTGTTTGTGAGTCAGAATCTCACTCTGTCACCAAGGCTGGAGTGCAGTGGCATGCTCAATACCACCACAGCCTCAACCTGCTGGACTCAGGCGATCCTTCTCCATCAGTCTTCCAAGTAGAATTCTAGAGTTTTAAGTTTGAATTTCTGGTAATTTGCTTCAGGCCTGGGATTGATTCTAAAACTTGCTAAAATATAAGACAGTGAATGTCGCTAAATCTCTTTATGAGAACACAAGTGTACCGTGACCAGTTTTATCAGACAAGATGTATTCATTCTCTGTTGTTGCTGTAACAAGTGATTGCAAATTTAGAGATTTTAAAAAAATTATTAGCCGGGCTCGGTGGCTCGGCCTGTAATCCCGCGCCTTGGGAGGCTGAGGTGAGTGGATTGCCTGAGCCCGCGGGTTCGAGACCCGCCTGGGCAACTTGGCGAGACCTCTTCTCTACAATAATAATAATAAAAAAAATCAGCCGGGCATGGTAGCGCGTGCCTGTAATTCCGGCTACTCAGAAGGCTGAGGCGGAAGGATGGCCGGAGCCCAGCAGGTCGAGGCTGCAGTGGCCAGGAGCGGACACTGCACTCCAGTCTGGGTGACAGAGTGAGACTCCAACTCAAAAAAAAAAAAAAAAATTATTACCTTGCAGTTCTCAGGGTTAGAAGTCCAAAATCAGTTTCAGTGGGCTACAATCAGCAGAGCTATGTTTTTTCTTGAATGTCAACAGGAGAAAACATTCCCTTGCCTTTTCTAGTTTCAAGAGGTTGCCTGCATTTCTTGGTTGATGACCCTCCTTGCTTCTGCAATGACCCTTATGATGATATTGGGCTCACTCATATATTCCTAGGTGGTCTCCCCATCTCGACATCCTGAATTTAATTACAAAAGCCCCTTTTGTCATGTAAGGTAATATATTTACAAATTTTAGGGATTAGGATGTGGACATCTTTGTGGAGCGAATATACTGCCTATCACCCAGGAATATTCTAAATCTACCAACTTCTTGGGCTACCTGGCTCATCCCCTAACAAATCTGTGCTATAATCACTGAGGTAGGAGAGAACGGGAGCAGTTCACGTGTGTTTCCCTAACTCCACTCATTCTGACTGGCTGTGTAGTCTGTTGTATTCTCACAACAAAAGAGTCATCTGTGAGAACTGTCACCTAACAGTTTAACCTGTAAAGTTGAATCAGCAGCTCCTGTATGTGAGTTTTATTCATCTTTGCCACATTTTCTCGGGGATTTGAGATTGCTTTTATTATACTCTGCAAACCTGGGCAGGATTGGGTCTGACTATTCAAAACTGAACATCTTCTGCAGACAACTGAAATGGCAGCAAAAAAAAAAAAAGGCTGTCAAAAGGGATCACAGACTTTCTTAACTAGGCACAACCTGATATTACAGGACTCAATACACACAGCTGTCAGGAAAGAATACATGCATCCTCGAATCTCACCCTACATTCTATATGCAATATTATTTTTAAAAAATCTTTATAAAATGAATTGCTATTCAGAAACTCAACAAGAACTTATTAAATGTTGACTCTTTTCCAGACACTGTCCTATGTTCTAGGGATATAAAAGTAAATCAGGCATAGTGCCTATCTTCAAAGAAGACATCATTCAATGTGGTGGTTTTAAAACTCTGGTCCCTGGACTAATCAGAACTTAACAGAAACTCGCATTCTCGGGTCTCACCCAAGACCTACTGAGTCAGAAACTCAGGTGATAAGTCCAGCAATTTTTGTTCTCATAAGCCACACAGGTGATTGAAATGCAAGGTAACATTTGAGACTACTGGGATAATACATGAGATAGAAACAGAGACACAATGTAACCAATGCTCTAATAATGGTGTTGAGTATGTGATGTGGAAATAAAGTAGTTACAGTCTTCACATCAAAGACGGTGTGATCTGGGCTTTAAAGAATGAATAGGAGATTTTTTAGGTTGCCCTTAAAATCTTGATGTGCTTTGAAATTGCTGAAGTTCAACATGGCTGAACTATGATTTGTGGATAGAGGAAGGATAGATAAACCTAGGAGTTAGAAAGGAGTAAAATTTTAAAGAACTTTTTTTATGTCAAGGAAAATGAATGACTGTATGTGTGTGTGTGTGTGTGTGTGTGTGTGTGTATTTTTTTTAGTTAGAAGATTGACACCAATATGAACATGAATTAGAGAAGATAAATACCTGTGACAAGGATATCAGATAAGAGCCTGGCATAAAATTAAACTGACTAATAAAAAGGACCTTAACCATGGGCAACTAATAATTTTTCTAACACTGTGTTATGAAAACTCTCAAACAACCAGAAAAATTGGAAGAATTAAGTGAGCACTCATATAACCCTCATCTAACATTACCATTAACATTTTTCTAAACTTGCTTTATTGTATATTCATCCATGCATCCATTCCTCTTTTCAATCATCAATCTATTTTTTATTTATTTCTAAGTAAATTGAAAACACAATTGCCTTTTCGCTGCATACATCAACGTACATATTATTCACCAGAGCTCAATATTTGTACACAATTGTATCTTTGAGGTATCATTTACATATAATAAAATATTCAAATATTAAAATTACATCTTCTGAGTTTTGACAAGTATTTATAAGCATAAATAGCTTATATAACCTTGACCAAGATATAAAACCTTTTCTTTACTCTAGAACATTATTTTTTTGTGACTGTCTGGTCTTTCCCTATGTCTAGCCACAAAGACGAACACTGGTTCAGTTTTTGTTGTTGTTTTTTGTTTTGTTTTGTTTTGTTTTTTACCATAGATAAGTCTTGGTTATTCTAAAAATGTGTATAAGTGAAATTATACAATATATATTCTTTTGTACAAAGTTTTGTATTCTACTCAAAATAATGCTTTTGAGATTCATATATGTTGGTGTGTATATCATTAGCACATTTATTCTTATTGAACAATAATATTCCTTTGTATGAGTAAATATATTATAGTTTATTTAAATATTGTCCTATTTTTTGGACACCTGAGCTGTTTTCAGTTTTTGAAAATTATTAAGTTTGATAGGTATTAATCACAGCTACCATGGTTGTGAAGAAAAAAAAATAAAAAGCAAACTTCTATGAGTATTCTTGTACAATCCTTTTTGGGGGGAGTGGGTATATATTTCATTTTATAAGAAGTTGCCAAATCATTTTTCAAAGTGATTGTATATTCGCGCCTAATAATTCATGAAGATTCGAGTTACCCAGTGTCCTCACCAGCATTTATTGTTGTCAGTCTTTTAAGTTTTAGAAATTCTGAAGGGTATGTGGTAGTATCTATTTATGGTTATAATTTGCATTTTCATCTTGAAAAATATGGTTGAGCATGCCTTAGTGTTCCTACTGGTCATTTGTGCATCTCTTTTTGTAAAGTTTTTTTTAAAATCTTTTACTCATTTTTATGGGGTCTTTTTACTCTTAGTTGTAGGAGTTCTTTATATATTCTGGACATAGGTCGTTTGTCAGATGTTTATTTTATGATGCCTAATAATTTGAATGTTCGTGTGTATAATAAAACTTAGTTTTGGCTGTCTAAATTTATTGAGATGAACTCTGAGATTGCAGAGAGTTTGAGCAGGAAAGCATGCATATCAATTATAAACCTCGCCATGTGTACAAGAAAGAAGCTAAGTATTTTTTTATATTCTTGTTCTTGACTAACACAGTGCCAGTACAGATGGAATGAAAGCAAAGTTCTGAGGCAAAATATAGAGATTGTGATCACAATATAGACAATGTAACTGAAAGAGTCAGAACAGTTGAGTAGGATTCTAGTTTGCTAGCTCATAAGATTGGGTGGCTTCAGTTCTAACTGTTTGAGGGAGGAAACCCAGGATTTATTGATAAAAAACGGTGTATTTATTCTTACATGTGTAAACTTCAGTTACCTTCAAAAGTATTCTCCATATGATGCAATACACCTATCAAGATGCTTTTTCCGCTGTTCAAAACAGTTTTTGAACTTGTCAACTTTGATGTCTGTTAGTGCTTCTGCCATTTTTTGTTTCACCTGTTCTACAGGGGCAAAACATTTCCCTTTGGGGACAATTCTCATTCAGGGAAACAAAAAATTACACTCAGAGCAAGATAAGGTGAACAGGGAGGGTGGGGCGTGGGGGTCATGCCATTCTTGGTCAAAAACTGCTGCACACTCAGCACAGTGTGAGCAGGTTGTAGAAATCACCCATCATGAAATGGGCAAACGCACCAAAAGAATCTAAAAAAAAAAAAATTCACTGAAGCCAAATGCAGCCTCTCACAACAGTGCTAGCTGGTACACTGATACAGATGGGGGAAACCTGTGTTCTGAGTGGCACAGGCCTCCAAAAAATAATTCTGAGTTTTTTGGGGGGATGAGTACTCCCATGTAAAGATAAAAATAGGGAAATATGATGAGTTTCGCTTGGGAATGTTTATATTTGAAGTCAATTTGGACACGGAAAGGTAAATGTCTGATGGGGACTTGAACTTAAATGTACAGAACTCCTTATAAACGAGCTAGTCCACTCCACATTTGACAGGTGAAGAAACCTGATGTCCTGGAGGGGAAGAGGAACTTGATCAAACTCCTAGTGGTAGACCCAGGTCTAGATCCAGGGCTTTTGCTCTTTTGTCTTTGATTTTTCCTACCAGGGCACCCACAGATGGTATTTCCACAGTTGAATTCAGAATATTAGTGCAGAAACCACTGCATTTGGAAAACATTTAAATCTTCTCTCCAAACAGCACTGGGAAACTTCTAGATGCACTGTGCAGTTCATTAGCTACCCTATCACCAGCTGCTGAGGTTTCTTGCATGTTGTGATTAGTGGTACAGGCTGTTTCAAACGATGCCAAGTGTAGTACATAGTCCTTTGGATCTTCAACCTTTCGCTATTTAAAAGAGATGAAAATTTGGTTGCCAATATGGTGTAGCTTAATTGACTCCCTGGTATCAACCAATTTGCCAAAAACAAGTGTTTGCTAAGTCAGATGCAAAGAGGAGATAAACAAAGCAGGCTGTTGAGATCCTTTATTAAAGCATTGTTGGCACTCACATGGAGGCAGAAAAGACACATTCTAATTTAAATGCCAACAATTTCATACCTATGAATCTTATGAAAGCCTTGAAATCTTCCTTTCAATTTCTAAAGACCCATGGCTCTTCAGTAGAATGGCTGCTGCTGTATAGACTCATCCACAAATATACCAACCTGTGGATTCCAAGCATATCTAAAACCAATTTGTCAGATATACAGTTGGCAAATATTCTTTCCCAGAGTCTCTCCCCGCTCTCTTGATGGAACTGTATATCTGACAAAGGCCTAACATCCAGGATCTACATGGAACTCAAACATGCCAAAAGAAAAAAAAGCAACCTCATTAAAAAGGGAACAAAGATATGGATAGACACAAGAAGACATAAAAACAGCCAATAGATACATGAAAAAATGTTTAGCCTCACTAATCATCAAAGAAACACAAACTAATACCACCTGAGATAAAATCTAACTCCAGTCAGGATGGCCATCTTCAATAATTCCAAAAAAAAAACAGATGCTGGAGAGGATGCAGGTGGGGAGGGAAGGAAACACTTCTGCACTGTTGGTGAGAGTGTATACTCTGTACAACCTCTCTGGAAAACAGGGTGGCAATTCCTAAATGATCTAAAACTCGACCTTCCATATAACCCAGCAATTCTCATTCGGGGAATATGCCCGGAGGAACTCAAATCATTCTACAAAAAAGATACCTGCACACGCATGTTTATTGCAGCATTGTTCACAATAGCAAAAACATGGAACCAACAGTGCAACCCATCAAAGGTAGACTAGATTAAAAAAATGTGGTACGTGTACATGATAGAGTATTACGCAGCCACAAAGAAGGACAAAATTATGGACTTTGCGGCAACTTGGATGGACTTAGAGTCTATAATACTCAATGATCTACCACCGAAACAAAAAACCGAGTACCACATGTTCTCACGCATAAGTGGACCCTGGACATTAATCATAAACTATAAGAAAGGAATTGGCAGTAGCAGGACACTGCCATGGGAGGAGGGGGCACATAATATCAATGAGGGTACCTGATCGCAAACCTGGCAAAGTAGGGACCAAGGGAGGCACAAACTTTACCTGTATGATGACCACTTGTATACCTAATCCTGAATTGTACCCCACATCTTTAAAATAAAATAAAATTAAAAAAAATACTTTATCTATCTTTTTATTGAAGAAGGATCCCACCACCGAATACAGGAGAATAGAATTTCCCTAAATTGAGATTCCAAATGAGAATTGAATAGAATCCTAAGTAAATACTCTAGCATTCCAGACCTTCTTCTGAATTGCTCATTTACCTGTTAACTTATAGCTCATCAATTCAGAACTGTCTCCTTAAATGTGACTCTTCTTTCTTCTTTTCCCCTTCACCTCTGACCCAAGTAAAAACAAATGATCAGTGACTTTACTCTTAAAACAATAATAGCATAGTTAAGGAATTATTTTTCTTCATCACCTTATAGATGAATTTTCTGGATTTCTTCATTATTATCTAGGTCCAAAAAGGTATTTAACAAATATCCAAGCACCATCTTGGGTGCTAAATACACAGTAATAAATGGAATAGAAAGAAAATCTCTGGGTCCTTAGAATTTACACTCTACTTCTTAATAACCAATATTTACATAGTGACCAGTCTGAGCTAGTCATGTTCCAAGTGGTTTACATATACTGTATGAATTTTTTTTTTTTTTTTTTTTTGAGTTGGAGTCTCACTCGGTCGCCCTGACTGGAGTGCAGTAGCTGCTTCCGGCCACCGCAGCCTCGCTTGCTGGACTCCGGCGATCCTTCCGCCTCAGCCTTCCCAGTAGCCGGAAATACAGGCGCGCGCTACCACACCCGGCTGATTTTTTGATTTATTGTAGAGATGAGGTCTCGCTGCCCAGGCGGGTCTCGAACCTTCCGGCTCAGGCAATCCACTCACCTCAGCCTCCCAAAGATGTGGGATTACAGGCTGAGCCACCGAGCCCGGCTTCTGTATGAATTTTTATAATCTTTACCACATCCTAGTACCTCATTATTCAGATCAAGGAACTGAGGGACAGAGAGGTTAAATAACACACCCAAGGTCAGAGAGTAAATATAAGAACTTAAGTACACACTCCTTCTATCAGTACTCATGCCCGTGGGAGTTTCACCTAGTGTCATACTTTTAAATAACATTTATGCCAAGATGACCCCTCGATTTATATCTCAGTTGTATTGCTCCTGAATTTAAAGTTCATAGATACCATTGTCTGTCTGATAAATCCACTTGGATTTTTAACAGATTTCAGGTTAATTGTACCCAATTGATCTAGTTCCCCCATCACACCCCAGGCCCTAAAGTTGCTCAACTTGTCTTCATGTTAGTTGACAACAACTTCATCTTTCTTGTTGCTCAGAATCCCCTCTTTCTTTCTTCTTTTTTTTTTCAAGTTGGAGTCTCACTTTGTCGCTCAGATTGGAGTGCAGTGGCACACTCACGGCCACCGCAGCCTCGACCTGCTGGGCTCCAGCAATCCTTCTGCCTCAGTCTTCCAAGAAGCCAGAACTACAGGCTCGCACTACCACACCTGGCTAATTCTTTTATTTATTTATTTTTATTTATTTATTTATTTATTTATTTAATTATTATAGAGAGGAGGTCTCACCAAGTTGCCGAGGCTGGTCTCAAACATGTGGGCTCAGGCAATCCACTTGCCTAGGTCTTCCAAAGTGCTGGGATTACAGACTGAGCCGCTGAGCCCAGCCAGAATCCCCTCTTCCTATCCTGCCTCACATACAATCCATCTTGGCTCTCTATCCCATTGCTTAACTTGCACCAGCCCCACTGCTACCACCCTTGTGTGGATCACATCATCTCTCCTCTGAATGTCTGTGGTGGCCTCTTAACTTGTCTCTCTACTTCCACTCTTGCCCTCACATCACAGCCTGATAACCTTTCTAGAATGTTTAAAATACATCCCGTATTTCTTCAGGTTGCTGCTCAAATCCCTCTGACCACTCTAATTCTCATCAACTCTGAAGTCATCTCGGATCAATCCACTCTAAACACTGACCTTCTTGGTCTCCATTGAGCAGACAGGGTCCCATCTTAGGCCCTCTGCATCATCTTTGTCCCCTACTAGAATGCTCTTTATTTAGCTATCCACATATTAAATCTTGTACTTCTTTCAAGCCTTTGTACAAATGTTACTTTAACGAAGACGCCTATCATGAATTTGGTATTCAAAATTATAACATTGGCTGGGCGCAGTGGCTCAAACCTGTAATCCCAGGACTTTGGGAGGCCGAGATGAGAGGATTGCCTGAGCCTGCGGCAACATGGTGTGACCTTGTCTCTACAATAAGTAAAAAATAAAAATTGGCCAGGCATGGTAGCACACAACTCTAGTTCCGGCCACTTGGAAGGCTGAGGTGGAAGGATCGCCAGAGCCCAGTAGGTTGATGATGCTGGGGTGTCCATGAGCGATGGAGTGAGACTTCAACTATAAAATAAAATAAAATAAAATAAAATAAAATAAAATAAAAACATCCCTTTCCTCTCATTCCTGCTCCATTTTTTCATGACACTTATTTTTTTCTACTTTTTCATATAAATTTTCATCTTCTAAGAAATGGTATTATTTATTTATTTAGTCTATTTTCTTTTGCTAGAATGTAACTCCCAAGAGGGCAGCAATTTATGTCTGTTTTGTTCATTAACATACCCTGATAATCTACAACCATATCTGACACTTAATAGCTACTCAGTAAATAATTCTTGCATGGATTTAAACAGAGCTGTTTATAAAAAGTCAGGTGGAACAGCATTCCAGAATAAAAGAACAATTAGACAAAAGAACCTAGGTGGGTGTGAGCTTGGCATCTTCATGAATTGAAAGATCAGTATACAATGGAATATTACACAGCCATAAAGAAGAACAAAATCATGAACTTCGCAGCCACCTGGATGGAATTAGAGTCTGTAATACGAGTGATCTTTCACAGAAACAAAGAACTGAGTATCACATGTTCTCACTCATAGGTGGACCTTGAACAACTATCGTTAATACTATAAGACAAGGATTGTCAGTAGCAGGAAATTGTGGGGTGGGGATTGGCAGTAATGGGAATCTGCCTGGGGAAGGGGGGGAACACACCTCACCAACAAGGGTAGCTGCACAATGAATATTTGTATACCTAACCCCGAATTGTACCCCACAATTTTAAAATTAAAAATTAAAAAAAAGAAGAAAGATCAGTGTGGTTTCAGCCCAGTAACTGGACAGGAAAGTGATATGAAGCAATGTTGCAGGAATCAGGAGGGACAAGGTTGTAGAGGGCTTTGTAAGTTATAGTAAGAAGCGTGGGCTTTAAGTGTTACGTGAATCATCTGGAGGTCTTAAGCAAAGTACAGACAATTAACTTTACATTTAAAAAGCATATTGGCTGCTGTGACTGGGGAGAGGCTGGTGGAATTTTTAAAAAGTAAAACTATTTTTAAAAACTGTTTGGCATTATCTATTAAAGTTGAACATAAGTGTATCTGAGATTCTGCAATTCCATGCTTAGTTATAAACAAATAAATGTGTTAACGTGTGCACTAAAAAGACAGTCACAAGAAGGTACATGACAGCAAAGTTCATGATACACAAAAACTAGAATGAACCCAAATAACCCAAATAACCTCAGGAGTAAAATGGATAATTAAATTATGGCATATTTATAATAGCCTATATTTTTTTAAAGTGTAAGATGCTTGCTGTACTTATTTTTATTTTCCTTTGGCCTTCTCTTCTTCCATGAATGCTTGCTTGCACATATGAGGTCTGACGATTAAGTTTATGAACTTATCCTAGAAAAAGTACTACATAGCTCATTGGTGAATATCACTATGATGATCACCTTCAAAGTACTCCCCTTGGGAAGCTATGCACTGATGCCAGTGCGTAGTATCTTAACTATGTATCTTAAGCTTGGGAGTTGCCAGCAAGATTTTTTTTTTTTTAAGAGAACAATAATCCTTAGATCAAGCAGACTTCCTTGATGGTGTTCAGAAGTTTAATTGAACTGAGGGATGTAAAGAGTTTTGACTTTTGGGAAATCACCCCCGACCACCACCACCAACTGAGAAAAAAGCCAAAGTGTCTATTGCAAGGAAGAAGGACATTGGAAAAATCCCAAAATGACCAAAGAAGCTGACAAGTGCATCCCCCACTACAAATTAGATGATGGGAAGGGAGGAAAAGACATAGATGAAGATTTACGTGGCCCAAGGGCTCCCTTAGACTTGGAGCCTGGGTTCAATGGACAGTGGAAAGCAGAATGATTGATTTTTAAAAAAATGAATACAGGTGTAACGTATTCAGTAGTTGATACTCGTCTGTCTCCAACCTCAAGAAAACTCATGACTGTTACAGAGCTATCAAGAAACTCTCGCCCCTTTCTACATCACGTAGATTGCCATTTAGGAAAGACAATCCTAAACTATAGTTTCTGGGACAAGCCTGAATGTCCAGTGCTCCTCCTGGGCTGGAATTTGCTTGCTGAATTGCATACCCAGCATGTCTTTCCTTTCGGATGTCTAGATATAGAGGTTCCTCATGAACAGGCATGCAGGTTTCAAGTGCTCCTGCTCCAACTGTAAAACCAAGAAGTTAAGAACACTCTGGAGGAAATTTTCATGTGGGTAAGGAAAGATGTTTGAGCCCAAGGGAAGCCGGGGAGAGTGGTCACAGCAGAACCTGTAAAAATTCAATTAAAGGAGGGACACAGAATACCTAATCTAAAATAATACTCATTAAAGGATGTGTCACAAAGAAGTATGCAACCATTCTAAGAAGTCTTTTTGTCATAAGGACAGATTTGGCCTGCCACTTCCCTTACAACACTCCTGTTTTACCAGTTCACAAGGCCATTTAGATGACTGTTGGTTTGTAGAAGACTTAGGAGCTATCAATGAAATAGTCAGACATCCCCAACCTTTTTGGCATCAGGAACCGGTTTCATGGAAGACCATTTTTCCACAGACTGGAGTGGGGGATAAGCAGTCAAACCTCACTGCTGATGTTAATCTGTATTTGCAGTTGCTCCACAGTGTTTGCATTACCACCTCAGCTCTACCTTAGATCATCAGGAATTAATTCTCATAAGGAGCATGCAACCTAGATCCCTTGCATATACAGTTCACAATAGGGTTTGTGCTCCTATGAGAATCTAATGTTGCTGATCTGACAGGAGGTGGAGCTCAGGCAGTAATGCTAGCAATGGGGAGCAACTGTAAGTACAGAGGAAGCTCACTCACCTGTCACTCACCTTCTGCTGGGCTGCTCAGTTCCTAACAGGCCACAGACCAGTACCAGTCTGTGGCCTAGGGGTTAGGGATCAGTGATCTAGAATATAAATCCTATGGGGCCTAATCCCTATACCTTATCACCGGGCCACCATATCAGGAGAGCTATGTTGGTTTACAGTTTAGGATCTTAAGGATAGTTTCTTTTGCATGCACTAGACAGAGAGTCACAAGAGATTTTTTCATTTGAATGACCAAGGCCAGGAACACAGGTCAATCAGCAGTACTGCCGGGCTTGGTGGCTCAGCCTGTAATCCCGCGCCTTTGGGAGGCTGAGGTGAGTGGATTGCCTGAGCCTGCGGGTTCGAGACCCGCCTGGGCAGGCAAGACCACATCTCTACAATAAATAAAAAAATCAGCCGAGCGTGGTAGCGCGCGCCTGTAATTCCAGCTACATGGAAGGCTGAGGCGGAAGGATCGCCGGAACCCAGCAGGTCGAGGCTGCGGTGGCCAGGAGCGGCCACTTCACTCCAGTCTGGGTGACCGATTGAGACTCCAACTCAAAAAAAAAAAAAAAAAAAACCAAAAAAAACAAACAATCAGCAGTACTGTTGGACAGTGTTACTTCAGGTATTTAGAAATTTCTCCACCATCTTTGAGAACATTTTGCCATGGGACTTAAGGGACCTCCAGCTGACAGAAGGAGTATGTTTGCAATATGTAGATGATAATCTTATTTCTAATAAGAGTCTTAGAGCTTCCTTTGAAATACTATCCGAGTGCTCAATCCTCTGGTGAAAAAAGGCTGTCAGATTGACAAGGAAAAAACCCAGATCTGCTGAGAGACAGTAAAATAATTACAGTTTGAATTGGAAGGGGCAAAGAAACCTTCTGGATTACCAAGAGGTAGTCACCTGGATAGCCATCCCTGCCTCCCATAAACATTTGAGAGAGTTTTTAGGAATGGCAATATTTTTGTCCGATTTTGATTCCAAAGTTTAAACTTATTGTAAAACTCTTTAAGAGGTCCTAAAGAAAAAAGAATCTGGGCCCCTGAAATGGACTTCAAAATGCTAGAATTCATTTAATAAAGTTAAAAAAAGAAAAAGTTAATGACTACTCTTGTACTGGGCCTTCCAGATTTAAGAAAACCTTCCATTTGTTTGAGCATGAAAAATGAAACCTAAGCTTGGGAGTCCTAACTCAAGGTTTAGTGACTGACTGGAGACGAATTGTCTGTTTATCTAAACAACTTGACCTGGTGGTAAGATGTTGGCCTCGCTGCCTTTGAGAGCAGTGACTGCAACTTGCTACCTCCTTCAGGAAACCAAAAGTTAACTTTTAGACAGCCCATCACTGTCCACATGCCACATCATGTCCTACCTCTCACAGAGCAAAAAGGAGGATATTGGTTGATCTCTAGGAGGCTGGGAAAATACCAGACTATCCTCCCTGATAATCCAGAAGTGAAATTGAAAATAGTCTCAGTTCTTAGCACTTTTACCTTAATACCTACACAGAAAGAATCAAGGCCCCTATATGATTGTCCTCAGGTTATGAAGCAAGGCTTTTCCAGCCTACCAGACCTAGTAGATTAGCCCTTGGCACACCTTGAACTCGAACTGATTATGGATAAAAGCAGTTTCATTAACCATTAATATTTTACTGGATATGTGATAGTAACCTTACAAAGCACGGTGGAAGTCAAAGCCTTACTGCCAGGTACCTCAGTTCAACAGGCCAAGCTCTTTGCCCTTCTATGTGTTCTCTAATTGGGTAAGAGAAAAATTGTGACTATTATGCAAATTCTAAATATAGTTTTTTGGTGGTACACACCCATGAGGCTATTTGGAAAGAGAGGGCTTTCAACTAGCAATAATAAAGAAATCAAATATGCCTCTGATGTTTGGCCTTACTAGACTCTGTAAATACTCTCCAAATGGTGGCTATTATCCACTGTCCTGGCCATCAAATAGGGACTCTCAAAGAGTCAAGGGAAATAAACTTGCCCACCTGGCAGCCAAGCAGGTGTAACAACATCAGACTTTGAGGCTTTCTTAGTCCTGTTGGCACCTAAAGTTGATCTTACCAAGTCCCAACATTGCTATACTGAGGGAGATTTAAAGCAGGTCGAGGAGGGATGGGAATTCACATCTCCAGCTTAGGCTCATCCAGATTGGAAATATAATTTAGAAGGTATCTTTATTGGTTTTCAGAGCCCTTCTTAAAGAAATAATGAACTAGTTCCATCAGAGCACTCGTTAAAGAAGAGATACAACCTTCGATGGCTAGGTAAGTACTTGATGGGTTCTAATATAAGACAGGTCATCCAAAAGGTGATTCATGCATGCTTTGTGCTCAAAACCACCCCAAGATGGAACATCTGTCCTCTGTTCAGGTGCAACATCAAGGACACTCTATGCAAGGATTGGCAAGTTGATTTGACCCTAATTTTGTGAGCATCCAGAGGCTACAGATATCTTTTGTTTTTGTAGATACACTTATAGGATAGGTGGAGGCATACTCTCCTCAAACAGAAAGAGCTTCTGAAGTGGCCCGTGCTTTACTTAAAGAGATAATTCCTCTTACAGACTCTTTGAAGATTCAGAGTGACAATGCCGAGGCATTCACTGCTCAGGCAAGAGACCAATCTTACTCAAGACCTGGAAAAAGAATGGACCAGATCATCAAATAGTTCCTCAATGGCCTTATGCTGTCTGCTGAAACCAATCTTTTCCTGAAATGGGCAAAACAATATACAGATAGCCTACAGCAGGAAGCTCGTTGGGTTTGTGGGTTGTACCTATTTCTAGCACTTCTGGCTTACCTTGGTGAGTTCCACCCCTAAAAGAAAATGACTGAATATATTCACAAACCTTTATGCAAATCTATGCAAAAGACAATCAGGCCCCTGGTGTCCTAACACAAGGAAAAGTAAGGCTATGACCTGGCATTAATGTAACCCTTCAATACCCGGGTCACAGAAAATCTTTTACTATAAATCAGACTATTTAACAAAATTCTGAATATTCTATTTCTCTCCTGAAGGAATTTTCCTTGGTAGTCCCCAAATTTATTAACAGGTGAAGATTTCTATCAAGTTTGGAACAATTACTTTTGGATAAAACCCACTACCGGCCACTTAAATCAAATTACCCCTTATGTTGGAAATAAAATAAATTATTCTTAATATTATTGCCCAAATATTACTCAGAATATGGGCTGGATGCCCCTGCACCAATGTGAACATACCCTAATGAGGCAACAAACTGACTGGTTTGCAACTGATTGTACAAAAAGGCCAGAATTTGATGGCTAGCCCCAAACAGAACCCAGTGGGTATGAGGGATTCATCTTTTTCCCTGGCTCGCCGCTGGATGGATTGGACAGTGCAGCCTGTGTTTCCTGGGTCTGCTGTCTGGCAAAAACCAATGAACAACTTGCAAATTTCCTAACTGTGTTGCACTGATGGATCAAAGTATTTTCCACTAAAATAACTAGCTCCCATCCATTCTGTTTCCCGAGTCAGTGTACAAAATGTTATCTGGCATATCAAGACCCTTACAAACTACATCCAGCATGCACAGAAGAATGCATCCAAACGTATCTCTTTACTGACTTCTGAAATGAGTATGATGAGAAAAGTGGTCTTGCAGAATCACATGGCCCCTGATGTCCTCATGGCTACACAAGGGGGAAGCTGTGTCATAATCAAAATCAAATGGTGTATGCACATACCAGACATTTCAGGAAACATGACCCTGGTCCTTCAAGACATGCACAAACAGACTGATGCCATTGAACCAATGGTTATCTTCGTGGTTCAGGTTGGAACCATCTTGGTGGAAAAATTACCAATAATTCTAGGTATGATGAGAGGAATAGGAATACGTCTTTGTTGTGAATTGTCTTGCATTTGCACTATATGTACAGGATTCCATAATTGCCTCTCTTAGAGGCTCTCAACACCCCATTCAATGTTGTTGCAACAGATCACCTCTTTAAGTCCCAAGTCACATAAATATTTTCAACTACAGTCAATAAGTTCCATTTCTCAGCTCTTTCCTTGCCAGCAGGAAGTAGTTAGAATGAATCGATACCCCAACTCCTCAAGATTAAGGAATGAAGCAATGACAGTGGGAATATTGTAACCAAGCCTGTGTTATAAAAATCGTAGGATGGTTGTTTCACTTCTGTTCCTTTCTTTGTGTTCTTTTCTTCCTCCATGTATGCTTGCTTTCGCATAGTCATTTCAGTAGAGGTAGTCACTAAATCTTGACTAGCTTCATATCCTAGGCCCCGAGGGCTGCCCACAGGATTAGCAAACTTGTTTTTATTTCAAAGAACAATTATTATCAGGTCATGCAGACCTCCCTGATGGTGTCCAGAAGTTTGATCAGAGTGAGGAACACAAACAACTTTGATCATTGAGCTAGCTCGCCTCCTTCATACCTACCTCACTTATAGAAGCCCCAAGTTATGTTCAAAGGCAGGTAGGATTTGAAAGATTTGTCTCTGCCACCCTCTCACTTTGGCCAGATCAAACAAATCTTTCTCTGCTCCTCGGAGCTGATGTGTCAGTGTTTGGTTTATTGTGCATCAGGTATGTGAACCCAAATTTTGAAATGCAATATGATGCCGTAGTAAAAAGACCCTGGACATCAGCTACATGGAACTGTGTGAATGAATCTCATAAACATACTCTTAAGCCAAAGAAGCTGAACACAAAAGAATATATCCTATGATAGCTAGTCTCCAAAGATGGCCCTCAATGAACTAAGCCTCTAGGAATTCATGCTCTTATGTAGCATTGAATTCAATCTCACTTGAGACTAACTTTAACCCCTACAATGTGGTGAAAGTGACAAGAGCCAGCTTTACGCCTAAGCTTTAAGAAGGCTTAGGAGTTTCCACTTTTGTGCATTTGGAAACTCTGCCCATATAATGTAAAATCATCTATCCTACTTTAAAGACCACTTGGAGAGGACATAGGAAGAGGCTTCATAGAGAAGAGAGGCCCCGGAAGAGGAAAAGAGCAGGTGTTCCAGGTAAGACTCTAATAAGCTGCCCTCCGACTATTAGCACATGAGACAGCCAAGGCAAGAGCCACCTAGCTGAATCCAGTCAAATTACAGAACCAGAAGAGATAATAACTGTTTGAAACCACTAAGTCTTTGGATGGCTCGTCAGAGAGCAACAAACAACCAAGACATAAATTTGAAATCACTTATTAGAAGAAAGTTGTTTATACTATAAACTGCTATAACAGAAAGCTAAACGCATGTGGCATCAACTCTGTTAATGAGCAACATGTGGAAGCCAGAAGGCCTTAAGGTTACCTTTAAAGGTGTCTACAAGGACAGGGAAGCTGGTATAATGATGATCCTTGGAATGCAGGGGCTGTTCATTTGACAACACTTACCTGTAGTAACACGGGAAATAGAAAATATACCTAATAGACTTTGTAGATTTGACTAAGGAGATTTTTAAGCATAATGCTGGAAGTTCCAGCAGTTTTCCTTTAGCTGCACTTGATAGGATAAGGATATAGAAGAAGATTGACCAAAGTCAGAACGGTTCCATTTTCAAGCAGATTTCCAAGTCAGGACTTTCTGAGTCCTTAGCAAAACAAATCTTTCTCTGCTCCTCAGAGCTGATACGTCAGTGTTTGTGCCTCGGGTATGTGAACCCAAATTTTGAAACGCAATATGATGCCGTAGTAAAAAGACCCTGGACGTCAGCTACATGGAACTGTGTGAATGAATCTCATAAACATACTCTGAAGCCAGGACTTTCTTAGTCCTTTCAGAGGAATAAATAGCCTTAGAGTAAATATCAAACCCAGAGGTTTTTAGTTTAAATGTGAACTCAGGATCAAGCTCTCAAGATCCCCTTTTATTTTATTTTTTTATTTGATATTTTTGGAGTTGGAGTCTCACTCTGTCGCCCAGACTGGAGCTGGGCTCCGGCGATCCTTCCGCCTCAGCCTTCCAAGGACCTGGAACTACAGGCGCGTGCTACCACGCCCGGCTAATTTTTGATTCATTGTAGAGATGAGGTCTCGCCAAATTGCCCAGGTGGGCCTCGAACCCACGGGCTCAGGCAATCCACTCACCTCGGCCTCCCAAGGCGCGGGATTACAGGCTGAGCCACCGAGCCCGGCTCAAGATCCCCTTTTAAGATCTCAGAAAAACTGGCCAGGCGAGGTGGTTCAACTGGCCAGGCTGTGGTGGCCGTGAGTGTGCCCCTGAACTCCATTTTGGGTGACAGAGTGAGACGCCAACTAAAAAAAAAATAATAATAATAAGATCTCAGAAAAGTTAAGGGAGTGTCTCGTAGACGCTCTCAGCTAAATGTAGAGCTTTTCAAATCTTAAAGATGCTGTTTCATAACACCCTGGCATAGCAGTTAGTCAACCCAACATGGAGAGGGATTTTTCTTAAAGAGATATGTGAGTATGACTTTTGTGTGATAGTACAAGTTATAATTTAAATAACAAGAAAACCCATAAAGTTTTTAAGACACTCAATTTTGGACTGAAAAAGAGAGAGCCCATTCAAAAATGAAAGAAAGAAAGTATCTTTCAGATCACAAATTCTGATGGTCAGAAAGCAGGCTGAGGAAACTACAGACATGTTATTTTTTATGAAAAAAAGAAGAATGACTCAGAGACTAAAGTCAAAAGCTCTGATGGTGGGGCCACAAGGCATGGGAAACCATTTCCAGGAAACATAAATGGACCGAGGAGCTGGCAACAGGTGCCTGGCATAAATCTGGATTTCAGATTTTTATGAACCAGTGACTGCTATGTTCCTCTGGTTTCCTTCCTCTTTTAGAGATGTTCTCTTTCCTCTTTCGCATCCACCACCCAACCTACAGTGTTGATCTGAGAGTGAGAGAACCACAACAGACACTTCCATTCAAAAAAGAGGAAGGAAAAAGAGTGTTCCACTATTGTGGTTCTCTCACTCTCATACCAACACTGTATGTTGGGTGGGGATGCGAAAGAGGAAAGAGAACATCTCTTTGGTCCCCTTGTCTTTAGATGGAAAGGAGCCGTACCCAAAGAGCCTTAGCCACACCTGGATCTAATTCATAAGGTCCTAAAATCCAAACCTTAGTCTGATGCCACTTCAGAATGAGATTTTCAGGGTGAGACACGGTGATGTATTTTACATGTAGGAGTTACATGACTCATTGGGAGCCATATGGGACACTGGTAACTATCCAAATATGGTTTCCCCAGTGAATGCTTCCTGGCATTCACACTCTTATAATTTTCAGGACCTCTTTATCTGATGATTCCTTACTTAGCATCCAGTTATTGGCTTATGGATGCAATGTCTTCCTTAAGTGTCGAGAGATGCTAACTCGAGTTACTTTCATTTAAAGTTATGTTCCCTCTTCCACCTTGAATTAGCTCTTGTTTCAGTCAAGAGCATTTTCTTCTGTATATGTGTGCATTATTTTTTTTTCATGCTGCAATTTTTCCTCAACAGCTGTTAGGTTGCCCATTTATATTTAAGGATTAGGTACTAAAAAGGCTGACTGGAAAAAATGAATGGAGCTTGTTAATTAGCAAAGTTTCCTTTTAAGATTAAGCAGTTATTCCCATCTCACGAGGCCTTTGTACTCTTTGCTCCTCTTATCTGGGAATTGCTTGGAAGGATATTTTTATGGCTAGCTTCCTCTGATCATTTAAGTCTCGCTTTAAATATCCCATATTCAACAATGCCTTCCCTGACAAAGGCTACCACCAACATCTTCCCCCAACAGGTACACATTCTATCACTCTACATTTTACTCCATCAAGAATGATTACGATTTTATTTTTATTTTTTAGATTAGAAAATATAGTCTATTTAAAAGTAAATTCGAGAGAGAGAAAGAGAAGATTCACCTCCCCAAGGAAGGAAAGGGTGCCAAAGCCAGGAAACATAGCCTGGCCATAGCTCAGAGAGTACATGGCCACACCATAGCTTAGCAAGGCAATGGCGGTGGCAATGACCTAACAGTGGCCAAGACTGATTACTATTTTAAATGACCCTTTTGGCTTATTTATTTATTTCACTGTCTTTTGCACTGGAAAGTAAAACTGTGAGAGCAAGGATCTCATCTGGTTTCTTTATTAATGTCCTCGATACCTAGAAGAAGTCACTGCATGTTGTATGTTCTTCATAAATATTTTTTGAGTGAATCAGCGATTGACAGCCAGTCAACCATCTTGTTCTGGAAGTCTCACACATACATCTTAGCTCCTATTCTGCAACAAACCCTCTCAATGCCCTAACGTAACTTGAAGGAATGACATTAAATTGTTATAATAAAAACTGTTAAAGTCTGCTATGAAGTTGCTCCTTATGGCACTACCACTGAATCACAAAAATCCAGGCTGAGGAGACTATTTTCAGCAATGTTTTTATGAGAAAGATGATCTCATATGCCAGTTGCCCTTTTCCTATAGAGCAGAATGAGACATGGAAAAAAGGACAGCAGAATTAGGTCAGAACACCTGGATTTGGCTCAGGGCTCTGTTACTTATTAATCATGTGATCTTATTCAAGTAGCTTAAATTTTTTGAACCAAAATCTTTTTATATAATTTTAGGATAATAATACACACGGAGTTGAGAACCTGTGTGAAAATACCCACATAGTACATGTCATAAAGTAACGACATAATGAATAATCATTTTCTTCCTATACTATATTTTATAATTAGGAAGCATTCCTTCTTCTCTTATTTAAATCCTACTGCTTTTTTGTTCTCTGTTGCAAATGTGGTAACAGAAACTACCCTCCAAATATAATGCTTCTAAGTTTTACTTAATTTTCTAATCAAGCATAGACCAGAGGAAACAGCCTGTTTTGTAATAACATTTTGTAGAAATAGTGCCACACTCATTCTTTTACATATTTTCTATGTGTTGGTTGATTTCACATTATAACAGCATAGTCAAGTTGCTGCATCAATGACTATATGACCCCTAAAACCTAAGCTGTTTATTTCTGATTCCTCTTTAAAGAAAAAAGAAATGAACTGAGCATTGTTTTAATTCAGAATTTTAAAAAATAGAATATTTAAAGCAGTTTCTTTTTTTTTAAAGTAACTTAAAAAGTAAAAGTAAAAATACATAGAAATCTTAGGCCATTGACATGTTTGTGTGTGTGTGTGTTTTTTACATTTAACTTTTATTATTTTTTCATTTATTTTATTTATTTTAAATATGTGGGGTAAAATTCAGGGTTAGGTATACAAATGTTCATTATGCCTGTGGATGGGGTGTGTTCCTACCCTCCCCCAGCAGATACCCACTACTGCCAATCCTGCCCCCACCCTCTTCTGGAAGTTTCCCACTACTGCCAATCCTTTTCTTATAGTATGACAATAATTGTTCAAGGTCCGCTTATAAGTGAGAACATGTGATACTCAGTTCTTGACATGTTTTTTAAAATACCATTAAAAAGCCAATTCAGCTAAATCATAAAAAATGCTATTATCTAAAGGGAGGAACCCTTTCTTTGTAGAATGGTGGTTCGCAACTGAGGGAAATTTTTTCCCCCAGTGAATAGTTGGAGACGTCTGCAAACATCTTGTTGTTGTCACAACTAGGGTTCAGGGTGCTCCTGGCATTTAGTGGGTAGAGGCCAGAGATGCTGGTAAACATCCTACAACACACAGGACAGTCCCCAGTGAATAACTAATTCAGTTTCAAATGTCAGCCGTGTCGAAGGTGAAATGAAGAAACCTGGTGTACAATGAACTATATACATAATTAAATAGTTCCTTTGGAATCTGTCATTGCCTCTTTGCTTCCAAAACCTTTACACATGCTGACTGGCTTTCCGAGGGAAAATCCAGAGCATTCACCCAAGTCAGCTTTCTACTTATGACTTGCTGGCAAGTGTAAGAACCATATGACTATTTTTCACAGTAATACAGATTGTTTTATTGTCCCCACATTTCCTTTTCCCAAGGTGCAGATGGTCACATCTTCCCAGATTCCAGATCTCTGTCTACACCTGAGGCACTTGAACAAACTTCTTCATGTCTTTACCTCCCAAAATGCTGCCCCTGGCTGAAAATGTCCAGATCATGTCCAGATCATGTCCGTGCTGCCACCAGCCATCGCTAGCCAGCATTTCTCTAATTATCCTCATTGTAGGTTTATTCTAAAGATAGGCTAAAATCTGTGTCTGTTTCTAATCAGGTAGTAGAGGTATTAAGAAACAGTGAGAACTCTGCATGAAATTGGATCCAGTGTCTGGTCCTCAAAAAAGCATTCAGACACCTGAAAAATGCTTTTGGAGAAGTTAATAGTATAATGACCATTTATTATATGTCATTTCCTCTCCACAGGAAAGCAAATGACAAACAGACAATTTAGTGTACCCTCAATGATTTTGTCATTAAAAATGTTTCTATGCAAGACTATCCGAACAAAGATTCTCTGTGAACATATTAGATGCCCAGCATGCCCTGGATCCTTTTCTTATGGGACCTATGGCTACATTTGGTCATGGTAGCTTCAATACATAGCTTGATTTATTTTCAGACACAACATTTTGTGGTTGTGATATAAACTAATATCTACTTTGAGCCTATTTTTTGTAATGTCACAGGTATTAATCAAATAAGATCTTTAATAGCCAAAGTTACTTAAGTCCCTGTGGTTGACTCTATGCTCACCCATTTCCAACCACATATACAAACAGGAAAACTTAGGCAGCCAAGCACTTCTGGGTTATATAAAGATCTGGAGTTAGCCAACTGTATTAGTCAGGGTTCTACAGAGAAACAGAAAAAATTACACACACACACACACACACACACACACACACACATCGGCATTTCTACATCTCTCTCTCTATATATGTATATCTACATAGCTTACATATCTATATCTAGATATCTATCATATATGTAGATGATAGATAAATAAAACTCAGAATTGTAGAGGGTAAGAAGTCCCGTGCTCTACAGTGTGAAGGCTGGAGAACCAGATGAGCTGATGGTGCAAGTTCTAGCCTAGATTTGAAGACAAGAAGACACAGATGTCCCAGCTCAAGACTGTCAGGCAAAGAACAAATTCTTTTTTTCTCAGGCTTTTGTTCTACTCAGGTCTCTGATGGGTTAATGCTGCCCACTCACATTAGAAAGGGCAATGTGCTTTACTCAGTCTACTGATTTAAATGTTAGTCTCTCGTTTTCTTTTTAAGGATGCAAATACAAAAATCTTTATTGTGGCATTGATGTTGCTGAGAACAAGTCAAGAAACAATTTAGAATCTTCAATAGGAAATTGTTGAGCAAATTATGCTACATACCTACTATGGCATTTTATATTACCAGTAAAAAGGTTTATAACTGTGTTGTCGAGTGGATACAATGTGAGTGACAAAAGCATGTTGATAGTAATGTATACATTGTGATCTTTTTTATTATTTAGTAAATCTCTCTTTTTATTATTATTTTATGTTATTTTTTATTTTTATGTTTTCAACTCTAATAAAGTCTATACTATCATTTATTTTTCTTTCTTTTATAATCATTATTTTTTATTATGATAGTGTGGGGTACAGTTAAGGGTTAGGTATACAAATATGTTAGTCTCATCCCAAAACACTCACACCGACACACTCAGAATGTTTAACCAAATATCTGGGCACCATTTGACCCAGTCAAGTTGACATGTAAAATTAACCATTACACCTATACTCTCAACAAATCCCCCAAAGTAAAAATTAATGATATTAAAAAACTATAAAATAGGTTGAATATAAGTGCGAAGTGTGTGTATGTGTATCTATCACAAATTCAAACTGATTCTCATGTCAATTGTAAATTAGGTAGGACCAAGGGAAAATCTTTAAGAATAATCTCTGTAGCAGATATTCTGTCACTTAAAAAAAATCTCAAGGACAGCAAATCTTCATACTATAAGTATTTATTAAAGATGTGGGGCTAAATATGGAACTTAGAAGATAAAAATATTTTAGAAAACATCAACAAAACAAAAAGCTGGTTCTTTGAAAGAATTAACAAGATGGATGGACCCCCTAGCCAGAATGACCAAGAAAAAAGAGAGAAAAAGCCCAAATAAACACAATCAGAAATACAAAAGATCAAATCACAACAGACCCTGAAGAAATACAAAAGATTATCAGAGATTACTATGTACACCTGTAAGGAAACAAACTTGATAGCCTAAATGAAATGGAGGACTTTCTGACATCACACAACCTTCCCAGGTTGAAACAAGAAGACACTGAGACACTAACTAGATCAATAACAACCCAGAAAATTGACTCTGTTATAAGAAAACTACTTACCAAAAAAAAGCCCTGGACCAGATGGCTTTCCAGCAGAATTCTACAAAACGTACAAGAAGGAGCTGATACCAATCCTTTCGAAAGCATTCCAGAAATTGAGAAAGATAGAATTCTCCCCAAATCATTTTGCAAAGCTAACATCACACTGATACCCAAACCGGGTAAAGATCCAACACAAAAAGAGAACTACAGGCCAATATCCCTTATGAACATAGATGCAGAATCCTCAACAAGATTCTAACAAATTGGATTAAAAAACACATCTCAAAAATCATCCACCGTGACCAAGTAGGCTTCATCCCCAGGATGCAGGACTGGTTCAACACTTGCAAGATCATAAATGTCATTAAATAAATGCATCAACAGATATAAAAACAAGAACCACATGATTATCTTATTAGATGCAGAAAAAGCTTTTGATAAAATCTATCATCCTTTCTTGGTAAAAACCCTCAAACATCTAGGTGTAGAAGGAACATACCTCAAAATAGTAAGTGCCATCTATGATAAACCCATAACTAACATATTGCTAAATGGACAGAAACTGGAAACATTTCCCCTGAAAATTGGACCAAGACAAGGTTGCCCACTCCCTCCCCTCTTGTTCAACATTGTGTTGGAAGTCCTAGCTAGGACAATTAGACAAGATAAGGAAATCAGGGGCATCCAAATAGGAAAAGAGGAGGTCAAGTTATCCCTCTTTGTTGACAACATGATCCTATACCTTGAAAATCCTAGCCGGGATCGGTGGCTCAGCCTGTAATCCCGTGCTTTGGGAGGCTGAGGTGAGTAGATTGCCTGAGTCCCGGGTTCGAGACCCACCTGGGCAACTTGGCGAGACCTCATCTCTACAATAAATCAAAAACTAGCCAGGCATGGTAGCACACACCTGCAGTTTCAGCTACTTGGAAGGCTGAGGCGGAAGGATCGCCAGAGCCCAGCAGGTTGAGGCTGCGGTGACCGGGAGCGGTCACTGCACTCCAGTCTGGGTGACAGAGTGAGACTCAAACTCAAAAGAAAAGAAAAGAAAATCCAAGAGAATCTGTCAAAAACCTGCTTGCACTGATGAAGGACTCTGGCAAAGTCTCAGGGTGCCAAAGACAGTTGCATTCCTACACATCAACAGAAAGCAGGCAGAGACCCAAATTAAAAGCATAATCCCATTCACACACAAAAAATGAAATAGCCACATAAAAAATATGAACTACCTCAGCATCTTCCTAACCAGAGAAGTGAAAGACCTTTACAGTGAGAACTACAATACACGGTTCAAAGAAATCCAAGAAGACACAAACAAATGGAAAAATATTCCATGTTCCTGGATAGGAAGAATCAACGTTGTTAAAATGTCCATCCTACCAAAGGTAATCTACAGATTCAAAGCAATACCCAGTAAGTTATAAACACATTCTTCTCAGACCTGGAAATGACAATACAGAAATTCATATAGAAACATAAACGACCACGAATAGCCAAAACAATCCATAGCAAAAGAAACAAAACAGGAGGTATCACACTCCCAGACTTCAAACTTTACTATAAGGCTACAGTAATCAAAACAGCCTGGTATTGGTACAAGAACAGCCACATAGATCAATGGAACAGGATAAAGATTCCCGAAGCAAAGCCTCAATTTCCCAACCAACTCATATTTGACAAAGCCTCCAACAACAACCACTGGGGAGAGGAGAACATATTCAATAAATGGTGCTGGGAAAACTGGCTGACCACATGCAGAAAATTGAAACAGGACCCCTACCTATCACCATACACAAAAATTAACTCTAAATGGATCAAAGACCTAAACGTAAAACCTCAAACTATAAGAATCTTAGAAAATGCAGAAGACTTCCTTATGGAAATTGAACTGGCAACCAATTACTATTCAGAATCCTAAAGTCCAATGCCTTAAGAAATAAGATAGACAAGTGGGACCTCATCAAACTGATGAGCTTCTGCAAAGCAAAAGAAACCATCAAGAGAGCAGGGAGACAGCTCACAGAATGGGAAAAAATATTTGCCAACTGTATATCTAACGAAGGCCTAACAACTAGGATCTACAAGGAACTCAAACGTGCCGAAAGAAAAAAAACAAACAGCTCCATTAAAAAGTGGGCAAAAGACATGAACAGGCACTTCTCAAAAGAAGATGTATGGGCAGCCAACAGACACATGGAAAAGTGCTCAGCCTCACTCATCATCAGAGAAATGCAAATCAAAACCACACTGAGATACCGCCTAATTGGGCTCGGTGGCTCAGCCTGTAATCCCAGCGCTTTGGGAAGCTGAGGTGAGTGGATTGCCTGAGCCCATGGGTTCGAGACCCACCTGGGCAATTTGGCGAGACCTCATCTCTACAATAAATCAAAAATTAGCTGGGCGTGGTAGCGCGCGCCTGTAGTTCCAGCTACTTGGAAGACTGAGGCGGAAGGATCCCCGGAGCCCAGCTGGTTGAGGCCGCGGTGGCCAAGAGCAGCCACTGCACTCCAGTCTGAGTGAGTGAGACTCCAACTCAAAAAAAAAAAAAAAAAAAAAGATACCTCCTAACCCCAGTAAGAATGGCCATCATTAATAAAACAAACAACAACAGATGCTGGCAAGGATGCAGAGAAAAAGGAACGCTTCTACACCACTGGTGGGAATGCAAACTAGTGCATCCTCTTTGGAAGACAGTGTGGCAATTTCTGAAAGAACTAGAAATTGACCTTCCATATGACCTAGCAATTCCCTATTGAGAATATACCTGGAGGAAATCAAATCATTCTACAAAAAAGATACCTGCACACATATGCTTGTTGCAGCTGTATTCATAATAGCAAAAACATGGAACCAACAATTCTGCCCATCTAAGCTGGACTGGATTAAAAAAATGTGGTACATATACCCAATGGAATATTATGCAGCCATAAAGAAACACAGACACATGGACTTCACAGCAACTTGGATGGATTTGGAGTTGATCATACTCAATGATCTATCACAGAAACAAAGAACAGAGTACCATATGTTCTCACTCATAAGTGGACCTTGAACAATTATAATACTATAAGAAAGGAACTGGCAGTAGTGAAAAACCGTCAGGGGAGTGGGGTGGGATTGGCAGTTGAGGGAAACTGCCAGGGGAGGGAGGGGTATACCTCATCAACAAGGGTACACGTATAATCAGTGTTCGTATATCTAACCCTGAATTGTACCCCACATCCTTATAATAAAAAAATAATAATAACATTTTAAAAATTAAAAAAAAAAGCTGAAAAGTGAGTAAAAAAATTGGGGGCTAAGTTCAATAAAATGTGTAACAGTTTTTAACATTAAATGCACCCCCCTCCAACATTGCAGCACACATTAGAATGCAGAGATACAGAACAACACAGACAAATCTATATCAGATGACTTTAACGCATCTTTTTTAATCTTAGAAAGATCAAATGGATAACAAAATAGTAATTTATAGTAGACTATAAAAAATTTATAAGATAAGTCTTCTAGGTAAATATAAAACTTGAAATGAATGTTATTAGAGAATATACTTTCTTTTCAAGTACACATGGAAAATTTACAAAACTTGACCATATGCTTGAACATACACACACACACACACACACACACACACACACACACACACACAGACATACAACTTCACTAAAATCAAAGAACAAAAAAAGAATACATAAAACGTTCCCTGATCAATGCTATGAAATAAGAAATTTACCAAACAGCAGCAACAATAGCAATAACAAAATATAACAGGATGTGGTGGCACATGCCTATAATCCCAGCACTTTGGAATGCTGAGGTGGGAGAAGTGCTTGAGTCCAGGAATTTGAGACAAGCCTTGGCAACATCCTGAGACCCCCCATGTCTGCATAAATTTTTTAAAATTTATCTGAGCATAGTGGCACATATCTGTAGGATTTTAACCACTTGGAAGGCTGGAGTGGGAGGATTGCTAGATCCCAAATTTGAGGCTGCAGTAAGCTATGATCACATCACTGCACTTCAGCCTAGGTGACAGAGCTAGAGTTTGTCTCTAAAAAAAATTTTAATTTTTAGAATGTCTAGTCATATTTCAAAATGAATAATAATAAAACCATAATATATCATAATCTATAAGCTAAAGAAAATAGTATCCAGAGAAAAATTTATAGCATTAACTATGAATATATAGACATATGTATATAAATATACCTGAATATATACGAATACACATATATATTCATAGAAACAACAAATGACATTGAATGAATTTGATACCCAACTCAAAAGTCTAGAAGAATAATAACAAAGTATGTTAGAAGAAAGCAGAAAACACAAATTAATATAATAAGAAATTAATATTAGACTTCCAGTTTCAACTCTAATATGTAAGGAACTTGGAAGTCATCACCCTCATCCTTCAACAACAACCAAAAAAAAACGGAACAAATGAAAAATCACAATTTTTCTTGTATTCAACAAAGAATTGAGGTCACAGGGCAAACCACTCCTGAACTCAAAAGAGATAGGTGAATTTTTTATAAAATCACAGCAAAGATTAGTTTACTTGGAACAGAAGATGTAATAGACTATTAAAAACAATTAAATGGTAATTTTGAAAATTTTCTGGAAGCTGAATGTGGACTAGCATGAGAGTGAGAAATTCTCCAGCATCGCAGTCTTATGAGAACTACCAAACTATTGTGAGCGTTGACTCCAGGAATCAATTTCCACAGTAAAAAAAAAAAAACCCACTAGAAACACGAGTTTTTCGCAGGAAGAGGAGGAAGATCCCATTTTGAATATGCCCAGAACATTCTACATAACAAAGATTTACTCTCCAGGAAAAAGATTTCAAAATTCTTATCAAGAAAAGAAAAAATTATCTTGGATTATCTCTAGGAGGCTAAATTCAACAGGAAATGTTCTTATAAAACTGAGGTATAGAGAGATTAAACAGAGAGGAGAGGAGATGGCCATGTAAAGAGATTAGAGTTGTAAACCCACAGGCTCAGGGGTGCCAACAACCAACAAAAGCTGGAAATAACAAAGAACAGATTCTCTACAGGAGCTTCCAGAGAGCGTGTGCGCCTGCCCGCATTTTGGTTTCAAACTTTTGGCCACCAGAATTCTGAGAAAATACTTTTTATTGTTTGCATAGCACGCAATTTGTTGTAATTTGTACAACAGCCACAGGAAACAAATACAAGTTGAGCATGCCTCATTCAGAAATTTGAAATCTGAAATGCTCCAAAATTTGAAATTTTTGAGTACCAAGACAATGTCACAAGTAGAAAAGTCCACACCTGATCTCATGTGGTGAGTCAAAATGGAGATTTACAACAGTTTATTCAGCATCTCCAAGAGAAGAATAAATTTATATTCAGGTTATTTTCATAAAGTATATATAAAACATAAGTACACTTTTTGTCTAGATTTAAGTCCCATCTCTAAGATAGCTCATCATGTATACGCAAATATACCAAAACCCAACTAAATATGAAATTCAAAACACTTTTGGTCCCAAGTTTTTTGAGTCAGGGATTCTCAACCTGTATAGTATGCTAAAAGATTTTTTAAAAATCATAATCTGAAACGATAAGGCAAGCATCAGAACCAGAATCAGATATGACAGGTTTTGGAATTATTGGATAGTGAATAAAAATAACTTTTTTTTTTTTTTTTTAATTGGAGTCTCACTCTGTCGCCCAAACTGGAGTGCAGTGGCCGCTCCCGGCCACCGCAGCCTCGACCTGCTGGGCTCCGGCGATCCTTCCGCCTCAGCTTTCCGAGTAGCCGGAATTACGGGCGTGTGCTACCACTCCCGGCTGATTTTTTTATTTATTGTAGAGATGAGGTCTTGCTGCCCAGGCGGGTCTCGAACCCTCAGGCTCAGGCAATCCACTCACCTCAGCCTCCCAAAGGCATGGGATTACAGGCTGAGCCACGGAGCCCGGCAAAAATAACTATGTTTAATATGAGTGATCAAATGAAAAAAGTAGACAACATGTAAGAAAAACTAGGTAATGACAGCAGAGAGATGGAGACTCTAAGAAAGAATCAAATAATAATGCTAGAAGTAAAAAAAAAATAACAGAATAAAGAATGTCTTTAATGGGCACATCAGTAGATTTGACATAACCGAGAAAAGATTTAATAACCTTAAAGATAAAATTTCAACACAAACTTCCCTAATTGAAATTCAAAGAGAAAAAAGAATTAGTACTAAACCATTCAACAACTGTGGGACAATTTCAAAAGGGTAGCATTAAGCATAATTGAAATACCAGAAGGGGGAGAAAGTGAAAACAGAAGAAATAATTGAAGAAATGATGATTGAGAATTTTCCAGAGCTAAAGACAAAATCACAGATTTAGGAAACTCAGAGACTATAAGCAGGATAAATACCAAAAATCCACAGCCATGCATATTATATTTGGACTGCAGAAAACAAAAGACAAAAAGAACATCTAAAAAGAAACCATAGAAATAAAATATTATGTCTTTAGAACAGGAATAAAAATCACATTAGACTTCTCATTTAGAAACAAGCAAGAAAAGTAAAATAAAATAATGTGCTAAAAGAAAAAAAAGTCAGCCAACCCAGGATCCTATATCCAGTTAAATTATCCTTCAAAAGATAAGAAGAAATAAAGACTTTTTCAGACAAACGAAATGAGAAAATTCATTGCCAGTAGAACTATTCTGCAAGAATTGTTAAAAGAAATTATTTAGGCAGAAGAGAATCTATACAGGCCAGATATTTAGGTCTACATATAGAAAAAAGAAACACTGGAAAAGGAATAAATAAAAGTAAAATAAAATATTTTATTTCTAAAAACTGAACTAATAAAAAAACCCTTCATTCAAAGTAATAGTAATACTGCAGTTGGTGACTAGAAACTATGAATAAATAAAATAAGTGCTGACAATGTTATAAGGAATGGGAAGTAAAGGTTGGGAATACTCTTATAAAGTATCTGCACTACCCATAAAGCAGTATAGTGTTGCTTGAAAGTAGACATAGATTGATTGTCAATGTATATGGCAAACTTTAGGGTAATACATTAAAAAGTTTTTTATAATCAATATATTAGAAAATGTAAGCATTAAAGCAAACGAATATTAAAAAGTTGAATCAAGAATAAATTTAACATTCTGGGTATGGTGGTTCACTCCTGTAATCCTAGAATTTTGGGAGGCCAAGGCGAGAAGATTGCTTAAGCCCAGGAGTTTGAGACCAGCCAGGGCAACATGGTGAAATCTCAATTCTACATTAAATCAAAAATTTAGCTGAGCACAATGGTGTGTATCTGTAGGCCCAGCTACTCTGAAGGTTGAGACGAAAGGATCACCTGAACTCAGCAGGTCAAGGCTGTGGTAGCTGCAGTTGTGTCTGCTAACCCAGGATTTGCACTCCAAACTGGGTAAGAGAATGAGACTGAGACTCTGACATAGCTAAATAAATAAATTTACCAATAATAAGTAGAAATAGCCTCCAATATTGGAAGAAGCCAGAAAAAATAATTCTGACAGTGTGAAAAAACAAACTTTTACCATTCTCCAAAATACCACACTAACTCTCCAGCAATAGAGCCTAACCAAAATTAAATCTTTGAAATTCCAAGTAAGTAATTCAAAAGATTGATTATAAAAGACTCAATGATAGCCAAGAGAAAGTTGAAAACCAACATAAAGAAATTTTTAAAAACTTCAAAAAACATGAGTAAAACATTATACAAATGAATAGATACCTTAAAAAAAGAAATTAATCCAAACTTCTGGAAATGAAAGATTCGCTTAGGGAAGTACAAATTTCAGTGGAAAGTTTAAACAGACTAGACAAAGTAGAAGACAGAATTTTATAACTTGAAGACAAGACTTTTGAATTAACCTAATCAGACAAAAGTAAAGAAAAAAGAAATAAAAGAACCAGAGTCTCAGAAAAAAAAGTGGGATTATATAAAATGTCCAAGGGGCTGGGTTCGGTGGCTCATCCTGTAATCCCAGCACTTTGGGAGGCCGAGGCCAGTGGATTGCCTGAGTCCACGGGTTCGAGACCCGCCTGGGCAACTTGGCGAGACCTCATCTCTACACTAAATCAAAAACTAGCCGGGCATGGTAGCACATGCCTGTAGTTCCAGCTACTTGGAAGACTGATGTGGAAGGATCGCCAGAGCCCAGCAGGTCGAAGCTGCGGTGGCCGGGAGCATGCCACTTTACTCCAGTAAAGGAAAAAGCCCAATCCTAAGAATCATAGATGTTCCTGAGAAAGAAGAAAAAGCAACCGGTTTGGAAAACTTATTTGAGAAAATAATTGAGAAGAACTTCCCTGGTCTTGCTAGAAATGTAGACATCTAGGTCATTCTATAATGAAAAAGGGATCAGTCCAATAAAAGATATAACAATTTTAAATACAGATAACCTGATGCCAGAGTTCTCTGCCTTATAAAACAAATTTTATTAGATCCAAGAAAAGAGATAGAGAACAATACAATAATAGTGAGGAAATTCAACACTCCACTGACAGCAATAGACAGATCATCAAGGCAGGAAGTCAACAAAGAAATGCTAGACTTAAACTGTACTCTAGAACAAATGGCCTAGCAGACATTTTACCCTGAAACTTAAGAACACACATTCTTCTCATCAGCACAAGACATATTTCCAAGATATACCATATGCTAAGCTGCAAAAATAAGTCTCAATACATTTTAAAAAAACCAAAATGTCAGACCACAATGGGATAAAACTAGAAATCAAATCGAAGAGGAACTCTTAAAACTGTACAAAGATTAAGCAATCTGCTACTAAATGATTGGGGGGTCAGCAATGAAATCAAGTTGAAAATTTAAAATTGTTTAAAAATGAACATGAATAACCATCACATAAGTCAACAAAATCTCTGAAACACAGAAAAGGCTTTGCTCAGAAAAATATTTGTAGTACTTAAGGCATATATAAAAAGACAGCAAGATCACATATTGACAACCCTGTGTTATACCTCAAGAAACCAGAAAAACAAGAACAAATCAAACCCAAAACTAGCAGATGAAAAGAAATAACAAAGATTAGAACAGAAATTTTAAAATAAAGACAAAAAAATACAAAGGACCAATGAAACAAAAAGTTGATTCTTTCAAGAGGTAAACAAAATTGATACATCATTAGCTAGATTAATTAAGAAAAGAGATTTACATTAACTCAATCAGAAATGAAAATGGAGACATTACAATTAGTACCATGAAGTACAAAAGATCATCTGAGACTATTATAAACACCTCTGTGCCAACAAACTAGAAAACAGAGAGGAAATGAACAAATTCTGAAAAACCTATAATCCCCCAACTTTGAATCAGAAACAGAATAATGAATAGTGAGATTGAATTAGTATTTTTTAAAAAAGCTTCTAACAAAAAAAGCCCAGTACTATGCAATTTCACAGCCAATTTATTTATTTTATTTTATTTTATTTTATTTTAAGATGTGGGGTACAATTCAGGGTTAGGTACATAAGTGGTTAACATCACAGTCAACTTCTACCAGACTTTTGAGGAACTGTGCCAAGCCTACTGAAACTATTCATAAAATCAAGAAGGAGAAAATCCTCCTTAATTCATTCTACAAAGCTAGTATCACCCTGATACTAAGCCAGGAAAAAACACAACAAAGAAAGAAAACTACAGACCAATACCCCTCATGAACATAGATGCAAAGAGCTTCTAGATAACTGAATCTAACAGCACATCAAAAAGGTCATGATCAAGTGAGTTTTATCCCAGGCATTCAACATATAAGAAAATCAATGTATGTAATTCACCACATCATCAGAATTAAAAAAACAAAAATCATATAATCATTTCAGTTGATGCAGAAAAGACATTCAGCATTTTGTTAGAAAAACCTGTAACAAAATTCAGCAACACTTCATTAGAAAAACCTGTAACAAGATAGGCATAGAAGGAATGTAACTCAAAATAATAAAAGCCATATATGACAAACCCACAGCCAACATCATACTGTATGGGGAAAAGTTGACAGCATTTCTCCTCAGAACTCAAACAAGACAAAGATGCCTACTTTCATTACTTCTATTTTACGTAGTACTGGAAGTCCTAACCAGAGCAATAAGGGATGAAAAACAAATAACGGGTGTCCAAATTGGAAAAGAAGAAATCAAATTTTACCTGTTTTCAGATTACATAGTCTTATACCTAGAAAACCCCAAAGACTACTCCAAAAGACTCCTGGACTTGATAAACAAATTCAGCAAAGTCTCAGTTTGCAAAATCATCATACACAAATCACTGGCACTGCCATACATCAATAACAACCAAGCTGAGAATCTAATCAAGAATTCAATCCCATTTAAAATAGTTGTCAAAAAATGTCTAGGAATATATTTAGCCAAGGAGGTGAATTAAAAACAAAAATCATATAATCATTTCAATTGATGCAGAAAAGACATTCAACAATTAATGTGAAAAACCTGGAACAAAATCCAGCAACACTTCAATAGAAAAACCTGTAACAAAATAGGCATAGAAGGAACATAACTCAAAAGCATAACAGTACTGAAAAAATTGGATAGTCGCGTGCAGAAGAATTAAACTAGATTGCTACTTTCCCAACATATACAAAAATAACTCAAGATGGATGAAAAGATGTAAATGTAAAATCTGAGACCATCAAAGTTGTAGAAGAAAACAGAAGAAATTATTCTGAATCTTGGCCTAGGCAAAGAATTTTGTCTAAGACCCCCAAAGTAAATGCAACAAAACAAAAATAAGTAAGTGGGACTTAACTAAACTGAGAAGCTTCTGCATAGCAAAATAAATAATCAACAGAGTAAATAGGCAACCTACAGAATGGGAGAAGACATTCACAAACTATACATTGGACAAAGTACTAATACTAGTACTTTGGGCTTCCTCCCACAGGGGGAGTTTTTCTGTCCTCTCAATAAATCCTACTTTCTCATACACACACAAAAAGTGGGCAAACAACATGAACAAATATTTCTCAAAAGAAGATAAACAAATGGCCAATAACTATATGAAAAAATACTCAACGTTACTAATCATCAGGAAAATGCAAACACAACCACAGTGAAATACTACCTTACCCCAGTTATAATGTCCATAATTGAAAAATCAAAAACAAACAAACAAAAAAGCAATAGATGTTGGTGCAAATGCAATGAAAAGGGAAAGCTTATACACCATTAGTGGGAATGTAAATTTAAAAAACAATATGGAGATTTATCAGTGCAGATTGACCACTCAGTCTAACATTCTCACGACTTGGTTTCCACCCAAAGGAAAACAGATCATTAGACAAAGAAGACACCTGTACTCGTATGTTTATTGCAGCACAATTCACAATTGCAAAGAGGTTGAATCAATCTGAATTCTTATCAATTGCTCAATGGCTAATGTGCTCTCTCTCTCTCTCTGTCTCCATATATATCAAAAGAACAAAATAATCTCTTCTGCCACTACTTGGATGGAATTGGAGGCCATTATTCTAAGTGAGGTAATGCAGGAACAGAAACCCAAATACAACATGCTCTCACTTATAAGTGGGAGCCAAAACTAGGGGTTACCTAGGGCATTTAGAATTGGACACTGGAGACTCAGTGGGAGAAGGCACAGTGGAAAAGGAATGAAAAATTACCTATCAGGTACAATGTGCGTTGAAGTCCAGACATCTTCACCACTATACAATAGACTAATGTAATAAAAACCCACTTGTACCCTTAAAGCTATTCAAATAAATAAAAATTAAAAACTGGTTCTCTGAAAAGGTAAACATATAGTACAGGAATAAAAGAAGGGGAAATTTAAAAAATCAAAATAAATTCGACTTATGAAAAATTCTTTGTATAACTACATAAAAGTACCTTGTTTTAACCTAAGTTTAGTCTAAAGCTTTCTCCTTACATATTTTAAGTTTAGCTTCAAGGTTTCTCCATGCATAGTGAACTGTAACCTAACTGGATTTGTAAACAGACTGTAATTTGCTCTTGTAACAAGTAGCAGGGTCTCAGTTAATCACAGTAGCCAAGTTTCAGTCAATCACATATGGCCAGCTGTGCAAAACAAGTTCAACTGAGGCATTCCCAGGTAAACAATCGAACTAATTCAGTACTGCATTTCTGTTTTCTGTACAACCCTTTTCTTTTTCTATTCATACATATTATCTGACCGTGGGGGAGCCCTGAAGTCACTCTGAACCTATTCACGTTCTGGGATCTGCCTGAATTTCAAATTGTTCTTTGCCCAATTAAATTCTGTTAATTTGTCTAAAGTTTTTCTTTTAAAAGAAGGCATCAGAAGTGGAACTCAAGGTCGTGCTTCCAGAGACCCTCAGGAACACTGAGTGACCAAGCGAGGTACTCACCAGGCTCATCATGTCCCTTGATCTCTCGCAGCAATTAGGGATCAGGTAAGTTTTCTCTTGGATTCTGAAGCTCCATGAATTTGTATTTTAAGTTATCTAAGTTTGTCTGGGCAATTTTTAAATTTCAACTGGGTTCAGAAGTTGTAACAGAAACTGGACAGTGTCCAGGATTGGATTGACTCTGATAATTAACTGGGATCGATCCAGGATTCAGATAGAGGCCTCAGATGTTCGACTGGATCAGACAGAAACTGAAAGTAAATGGCAATATCACAGGGGTGCAAACTTGGGTGTTGGAAATTTTGCAAGGATTTTTGTATTTTAACCTCTTTATTTTTCTTGATCAGTTAGGTAGAGAAAAACCGTTTGCTAAGTTTATCAAAGAGATCTGAGAGCCAAAGCCAAGATTCAATGTAAGAATGGAATTCTTAGCCGGGCTCGGTGGCTCAGCCTGTAATCCCGCGCCTTTGGGAGGCCGAGGCAAGTGAATTGCCTGAGCCTGCGGGTTCGAGACCTGCCTGGGCAGCGAGACCTCATCTCTACAATAAATCAAAAAATCAGCCGGGCGTGGTAGCGCGCGCCTGTAATTCCGGCTACTGGGAAGGCTGAGGCGGAAGGATCGCCGGAGCCCAGCAGGTCGAGGCTGTGGTGGCCGGGAGCGGCCCCTGCACTCCAGTCCGGGCGGCAGACTGAGACTCCAACTCAAAAAAAAAAAGAATGGAATTCTTATTCTCTAAATAAGAGTACTCCATCTTCTGGCTACACCTACCTACACATGTATAAACATTAGGCCCCTGAAGCAGCAAATGCTTACAGAAATTGCAAGATACTACTCAAGATAATTTAAAATCACAGTGGAATATTCCAAATTAGCAAATGCATTCAAAAATGAGGTCTCTCAAATTGGGCTAGCCCAGAAACACCTATTGATAGGCAGAAGCACAAAAAGATTTTAATATTTTTATTGCCTTTTTGGAAAGATTCTTTACAAAAGGCAAATACAAAGTTTAAGTAACTAATTGAAAGATTTAATCTGCTAATATTTTGGCTTAGTTACTATCTTGTCCCAAAGGCTAAAAGAAAGCTGAATAAAGTGTTTATGAAAGGTAGGCCCCAGGTAGGCTTGCTTCTTTTTGAGAACTATTCATGCTGAGTCCGTGCATAGACAATGCTTTCTTTGCCATATTAATTTGTAGACTCCACCCCAGGTGCAATCAATTTTAGCTTAGTAATTTTTTTTTGTGCTGAATTGTTCATCTTTCCAGAGACACACTAAGGTAAAAAGACTACCATTGAACTAAATCTATCTCCAGAACACATCTTTCTGGCATTTAGTTGGCTATTTGGAAATCCTTTTGTAAAATAAATTTACACTTATAAAGAAAATCTCCATTTGTAAGAGTAGTTGTCTTTGTACCTGAAAGAGAAAGAAAACTGTCACTAGAAACTCTTATCTGTCTGAACCATGATAAGAGTTTAAATACTTTAGCAAGTATTTCTGTGGTTTAAAATGCTTTTTCTGACCATTCTGTCTGAAATGGGTCTTCACCTACATCCTCTCTGCTTTGATTGGGCAAATGATGGCACAATATTTAGGCCAGAATTCTCCGCTTTGCACTTTTGAAATACACATTTTCTGCTTTGTTTCACCTGTAAGTCATCTCATCAGACACGTAAATTTTAGGTTGCCCAGGTAACAATTGACACAGACAATTGGGAGATTGACAGTCTGAATGGGGAAAAAACTTTTTGGAAACTGGCAATCGTAATTGTAATAAAAGCTAGAAGATCTGTGTGTCTACATTTCCTTATGTATATATGTGTGATGTGTATGTGCTATTTCTATGTGATTTAATATTATATTTGGTCACTAAAGCTAGTTTTTAAATTTTTAGTAAAATAAAATAGGAATGTCTTCAGAATTGTCAATATTAAATAAAATGCAGATGTTTTTGCCTGGGTCTACTGGTCAGATTAATTTATAATGTTTCTATTACATGTTTTAAGGTCATAAGTCTGCTAGTGTAATTTTTGTTGTTGTTGTTGCTGTTACCTGCTTGATTTTTCTGCAAGCCAAAGCTGTAAAGGATGGCTTCGGGGCTCCCCAAAAGGTTTCCACACATCTTACTTATACTTATGTCTTTGGTTTTGAGCCTCTAGATTCTGGGGTCAGGACAAGTGGCCACAGTAAAGCCTGAAGACATATGATTATTCATAGCATCTGATCAACCAGCTGCAAGGCAGAGTCAAGTCCAATATACCCCCACCTTCCCTCCCTGTATCAGTTGTGTCTCTTGGCTCTGCTGGGAGGGGTCAGATCCTCCTGGCACCCTCTTCATAGCTCTGTCCTTTGTCCTGAGCTCAACACATGGTATGTAAATTCAGAACTCAGATGGACCCTGTTCTTCATATCTGACCTGGATGCCATGTGGGCAACTGAGGTCCAGGAAGACTGAGGAAGACATTAGAGAGGGTAACTGTGTCATAGTTTTAAAATTATTTCCAGTGATTTAAAATCTTAAGGCAATGTTATATTAAATTAAGTGATAAATGATCATTAAATGTCTGAATCATTTCTAAGTAAATTGCAATACTAAAAAAGTAATTAGTAAACATAAATTCAAGTTTATATACTTTAGCACCTTATTTTCATTTGGTATAAAAAGTTAAATATATTTAGATCTGTTAATAAATGCAAATATTTAGAAAATGTATTCTAAAAATTGTTAGATGATTTTCAACTACAAATACTGATATAAAACAGATCAAGGTTACTTTCATAGTTTTTAGTAGAAATTAGGATTACTAAAAGCCAAACTCAAATTAATAGATGTAATTAAAACTACTAAAATAAAAATAACTTCTTATGTAAAATGTACAAGGAAAGCAAGATATGTTTTTGGTGAAGAAAGTTATAAAGACATGAAAATATGTGTTTATTGAGAAAAATAAGTTTGTCTACTTTAGAATTTATTTAAAATTCTAAATAATCTCAATTTATTTAGAAAATAAATTTTTATACAAATTGTGGGAATAAAAAATAATACAGACAAACTAAACACATATATAAAGTTGGGAAAATAAAGAGATTAGAAAAACATTATAATAGTTAATAAAAGACTTATGAAAATCTCATGTGGTCTAAAGCTAAGTTAAATACATTTTGTTTATAGAGTCCATTAAAATTAGATTTAATATTAATACAAAAGTAAAATTTGCTATTCTCTTTTGAATAAGAGTTTCATGTTGGAAACCTTAAGGTAAAGCTAATCATAGAAATTTCTCCATAAAAGCATGAATCAAGATCATAACTTTTTCCAAAGATCAAAAATCCAGACTTTCCTGCCATCATCAAATTCTTACTTCTTTTAGTTTTTTCTTCTTCTTATGCCTCTATAAACAATAGAATTGAAAGGGGGCTTTCTGTGCACCCATGGCATAGACTTTCGTTTGTGGAGGATTTTGCAGCCAATCTTATACATGGGCAACTTTATGCCTTGGTGAATGAAAGACAAAGGTTCAATGCGAGCTAGCCATTTTAATGGTGCCTTTGTTGCTCTACAGTCAGAAAAATAACTTTGGTCTGCTCCTCTTCACCTATGTCATAGGTTAAAGAAAACATTGCCAAAAGGCCTTTATCCTTTTGGGTGAGCATCATATGGTTGTTCTCTTTTTCTTTTATTTTCTTTTTTTTTTTTTGAGTTGGAGTCTCACTCTGTCGCCCAGACTGGAGGGCAGCGGCCACTCCCGGCCACCGCAGCCTCGACCTGCTGGGCTCCGGCGATCCTTCCGCCTCAGCCTTCCGAGTAGCCGGAATTACAGGCAGGCACTACCACGCCCGGCTGATTTTTTGATTTATTGTAGTGATGAGGTCTCGCTGCCCAGGCGGGTCTCGAACCCGCGGGCTCAGGCAATTCACTCACCTCAGCCTCCCAAAGGCGCGGGATTACAGGCTGAGCCACCGAGCCCAGCTGGTTGGTCTCTTTTTCAATGGGTTAGAGCAAATGTAAATGAGGCAATGATTAAACATTGATCCTCATAATAAGCTCTATCTACAATGAGATTTTACTGCAAAGACTATGTTTGCACAATAGACTTATTTGTACTAGAGAGTCGAATTACCCCCAAAGTAACTACTGCTTAACAGAGAAGAGTCTGCTTGGTTAAAATGGAGTAGGCTCTTTATCTGGTTCATTCTTTGATCTGTTTGATTTTTAGCTGATTTGTTTCATGAAGATCCGGGGAAAGGAGCATCTTCAAACTCTTGGTATTGTCATCCTAATAGTCAAATAGTAGTCTTCCTGTTGTGCCATATTCTCTCAAAAGTTTTATTTATTTTTTTTGAGTTGAAGTATCACTCTGTTACCCAGACTGGAGTGCAGTGGCCGTTCTTGGCCACTGCAGCCTCGACCTGCTGGGCTCCGCGATCCTTCCGCCTCAGCCTTCCAAGTAGCTGGAACTACAGGCGCGCACTACCACGCCCGGCTAATTTTTGATTTATTGTAGAGATGAGGGCTCGCCAAGTTGCCCAGGTGGGCTCGAACCCCTGGGCTCAGGCAATCCACTCACCTCAGCCTCCCAAAGCGCGGGATTACAGGCTGGGCCACCAAGTCCGACTTATGTTTGCCTGCAGCCATTTGTAGAATGTTAAGTGGTCTTTCTTCAAGGAGAATAATAAAAACTCAAATAAATGTGTGATCATGAGGACACAGTAACCCATGAGTGACATGCTGAGACTACAAATTCAAAATGGTGGTTACTGGGAGTAAGTCACTAGTAGGTGAGAACTAACCAAAAGGGAGGAATTGTGAAGCAAAATTATGGGGGGCTATTGTTTTGGGCTGGGCTTGTGCAAGACCAAACCAAACCAAAAGACAAGACCAAACCAAAACAGATTCATTTGTGCAAAATGCAACCTAATTAATATGAAATCTTAAGAAAGCAGATCACCAGACAGACCAGTTTTCCCAATAAAACATAAGATTCCAGCACAATAAGAGAGAGCCTTTTTTGCTCACTTACTAAAAAGTAACCTGAAGTAGCTTGATGTTAAACAATTTTTCTACCCTATTGTTCTGCTTGCTTGGTTCCACCCAACAAAACCCTCCATTCTGTTATTTCCCAGAGAAATTTGAGCCCCAATAAGTCATGTAAAATAGTGATAGAATGACATTAGTGCCTAAACCCGTAGGTCAATGTCTCAAAATTGATGAGTTGGTCAAAGAAGGGAGTTGTTATGTTCAGTTTAGCCTAAAATTTTGAGTTCAGCCTACATGTTTCTCCATGCATAATGAACTGTAGCCTAACTGGAGAGGTAAATAGAATGTAACCTACAATGGTAACCTACATTAGAATGTATCCTACAATTGTAGCTTAGTTTCTGTCAACCACAGCAGCCAAGTTTCAATCAATCACATATGGCCAGCTGTTCCAACCATGTCTAAATAAGGCAAACACCCACTGGTAAGTAGTTCAGCTGATTCTGTACCTCACTTTCATTTTCTCTACAGCACTTTCCTTTTTCTATTCATAAATGTTATCTGACCACGAGGCAGCCACAGAGTTGCTCTGAACCTATTCTGGTTATTGGGCTGCCTGATTCACAAATTATTCTTTGCTCAATTAAACTCTGCTAAATTTAATTTGTCCAAGTTGTTTAACACTTGTAAATATCAATTAAATGAATAACTCTATAATAATGTAATTGATTGAAAATAACTGTATCAGAGATAGAAATTTTAACAGAACAATTCCATAGAATAAAAAAGCTGGCAAAAGCCTAACAAATTTTTAAAAGTAATATATTTCTAATACTACTTAAACTACACTACAATTGAAACAAAGGAAAATGTCTAACTTAATAAAAGGGATATAACATTGTTAGCAAAACCTGATAAAGATCTTATTCAGAAGTAAAACCCCACACCAATCTCACTTGTAAATATAGCTATAAAAATCTTAAACATTTCCCTGTATAACTCAACTGCATATTCAAAAATACATCATGCCCTAGTGGGGATCATTCCATGAATTCAAGTATAGTACAATATGTAAAAACTTAAGTAATAGAGCTCATTATAAAACAGGTCTAAAGATTAACATTTCAAGATTATTTCCATAGATATTTAAAAATCCTACATCCTTTTATTTAATGGGGAACCACTAGAAGTATTCAAATTTTTTAAAAAGACAAAAGTATGATAATTTTTGCTAGTATTTTTAGCATGCTATTGGCAGGATAAGGTATAATTAAATAAGAAAAAGCAATTAAATAGATATATAGAAACACACTAGCCTATCAAAATTGGGTCATAAAAAATAGAAATTGGAACAGACATATACTAGAAAGAAGATTGAGTCAATAATAAAAAACAGAAATAAACCTCCTAACAAGGAAAATTCTACAGTCAGATGCATTTACTGGTGATGTCTACCAAACTTTTAAGTTTATAGAAGATTTACCATCAATTCTCAAAGTTTTCCAAAACAATTGAAAGCAGGAAATGCTTTTGACAAAGATTTAAAGGTCTTTCAGTGAGGAAAGAGAGTCTTCAACAAATGGTGACGGGAACACTGGATATCCACATGCAAGAGAATGAAGTTAGAACCTTACCTGACACCATATACAGAAATTGACTCAAAATAGATCAAAGACATAAATGCAAGAGGAAAAACTATAAAACTCTTAGAAGAAAACATGGGGAGAAATCTTCATGAAATTGGAGTTATATCTTGGATATAATGAAAAAAAGTAAGGGCAGCAAAAGAAACGATAACAAATTGAACTTCATCAAAACGTCAAACTTTTATGCATCAATGGACATTATATAGTGAGTGAAATGTCACTTCACAGAATGGGAGAAAATATTTGCAGATTATATGTCTGATAAGAAATTTATATCTGAATATATATGAGGAAGAACACACACAAAAAAACCTGGAATTATTTTTTGGAGGGCAGGCCACTTTTAGTACAGGCTTCCCTCACTAGGTAAGTGTTCTATCAGCTAGTGTTCATCAGCATCAGCTAGTACCAGCTAGTGTTGATGTGAGAGGCTGCATTTGGCTTCAGTAAGATTTTTTTTTTTAGAGATTCTTTCAACACTTTTGCCCATTTCCGGATGGGATATTGATAAGTGCACCTGCCCACATTATGCTAAGTGTTCAGCAGTTTTTGACCAAAAACACATGACCCCTATACCATACCCTCCCTATTCACCTGATCTCACCCTGAGCAAAGTTGTTTTTTTTCTGGATGGAAAAAGTCCTCAAAGGGAAACATGGTGCCCACGTGAAAGAAGCAAAACAAAAAATGGCAGAAGCACTAAAAGGCATCAAAATTGATGAGTTCAAAAATTGTTTTGAGCGGTGGAAAAAGAATCTCAGTAGGTATATTGCATCAAACGGAGAGTACTTTGAAAGTGGCTCAAATCACTCTATAAAAAAGATACCTGCACACGTATATTTATTGCAGCATTGTTCACAGTAGAAAGAACATGGAACCAACTGTGCTGCCCTTCAAAAGAGGATTGGATTTTTTAAAATGTGGTACATATAAATGATGGAATATTACGCAGCCATAAAGAACAAACTCATGAACTTCACAGCAACCTGGATGAACATAGAGTCTATAATACTGAGTGCTCTTTCACAGTAACAAAGTACTGAGTATCACATGTTCTCACTCATAAGCAGACTTTAAACAATTATTGTAATACTATAAGAGAAGGATTGGCAGTAGCAGGAAACTGTTGGGAGGGGGGCGAGGAAGAAGGATTGGCAGTAGAGGGAATCTGCCTGGGGAAGGGGGAGCATACCTCATCAAGGGTACCTGCATAATGAACATTTGTAGACCTAACCCTGAATTGTACCCCACATCTTTTAAACAAAAAAATTAAAAGTTGAAAAAAAGTGACTGAAGTTTAACATGTAAGAATAAATACATAATTTTAAATAAATAATGCTCCCCCTTTTTTTCCTCATATATACAGCAGAAGGCTAAGACTGAGAAGGTTTTATTTTTCCTTGGAGACACCAAAGCATTTTGTGTTCTGTTCCTGCATTTTGACTGTGGTCTATCACATGAGATCAGGGGTGTAATTTTCCACTTGTGTATATCAGCACTCAAAAAGTTTTGGATTCTGGAGCATTTCAGCTTTCTATACACATTGTGTTGTTGAAATGTTTTACATCCTATGGATCTTTTATCCGCTTGATCTATCAATTACTAAGTGACGTGTGTAAAAAATGTCTTTTACTATCTTTGCTGATTTTTTTTCTATTTTACCTCTTAGTTCTGCCTATTTTTATTAGCAAATATTTATTAGCATATAATATTTGGATTTACCAAAGTATGCATTGATATCTTCGCTCCTCATTCCTCCTACATCTCAGATCATCTTTCTCAGATTAAAAAAAAATTTCTCCCAGAAGTATGTTCTTAAATAGCTTTTTTGATGAGTTCATCTTTATGTAAAAATGTCTTTATTTTACCCTAACTCCTGAATTCTAAATTTAAAGTCTTTTTTCTCTCAGCACACAAAAATATACCAACTGGTTTCTGGCTTGCATTATCGTTGCTGAGAAACATGCTGCTTGTTTAAATATTATTCTCCTTTTTTTGGTTTTAGGTTTAAAGGGTACGTGTGCAGTTTTGTTACATGGGTGTATTGCATGACGATGGTGAGGTCTGGGTTTCTTTAGAGACTGCCACCAAAATAGTGAGCATGGTACCCAACAGGTAGTTTTTCAATCCTTGCTCCCTTCCTCCTGCCCCTCTTTGGGAGTCCTTAATGACTGTTGCTATCATCCTTATGCCCATTTGTACCCAGAATTTTGCTCCTTCTTATAAGTGAAAATGTGGGGTATTCAGTTTTCTGTTTCTGTTTCAATTCACTTAGAAAATGAACTCCAGCAGCATCTGCGTTGCTGCAAAAGACATGAAATTGCTCTTTTTAATGGCTGCGTGGTATTTCATTGTGTATATGTACTACATTTTTTTTTTTTTTTGAGTTGGAGTCACACTCTGTTGCCCAGACTGGAGTGCACTGGCACGCTCATAGCCACCACAGCCTCAACCTGCTGGGCTCAGGCGATCCTTTCGCCTCAGCCTTCCAAGTAGCTGGAACTACAGATGCAAGCCACCATGCTTGACTAATTGTGATTTATTATAGAGAAGAGGTCTCACCAAGTTGCCTAGGCTGGTCTGGAATCCCCGGGCTCAGTCAATCCTCTCTCCTTAGCCTCCCAAAGTGCTAGGATTATAGGCTGAGCCACTGCACCCCGCCTGTAATATACTTTTTTAATCCAGTTCATTATTGGTGGACACCTAGCTTGGTTCCATGCTTTTGCTATTGTCAATAGTGCTACAATAAACATACAAATGCAGGTGGTTTTTGGTAGAATGATTCTAGATATTCCTTTGGATATTATTATTTTGTAGAAAATCTATTTCTTTCCTCAGGTTACTTTTAAGATCTACTCTTGTATAAGGTGGTTTTACTAAGTTTGCTGAGATCAACTCCTCTCTGTCTTTTGTTTTGTTTTTTTTCTGGTAGAAATTTTTCTTCTGCTTCTATGTTTGAAATTTTAGATTGTGAGTTAATATATGGTAGTGCTTTATCTTTAGATATCTGTTTATGTCTGAATTGAAGTAACACTATCTCAGAGATATTTTGCATGTTCTTTTTGCTAGGCATCCAAGGATTCCAACAGTGCAGGAATAACTTTTTATGGTATTATATGGGGCTTGACAATTAAGTTCATGAACTTGCCACCATGTTCTTATGTTGACGGTACTGTACAAACAACTCGGTAGGGTTTCATAACCTTGGTATATCAGTGTCTCACGGCTATGTTTGTGTCTCAGTGTCTTGTTGAGTGGTATTCATTATTGTTGTGGCATGTTTTCGTGTGCTGTCATGAGAATGTTAGAGCTTGAATTAGAGCAGTGAACAAATATTAAGTTTCTTGTTAAACTTAGCAAGAGTAAAAGTGAAGTCAGGGACATGCTAGTCCAAGTTTATGGGGATCACACCATGAAGAAAATAGCTGTGTACAGATGGATTAAACTTTTTTGAGGGAAGCTGGGCTCGGTGGCTCAGCCTGTAATCCCGCACCTTTGGGAGGCTGAGGTGAGTGGATTGCCTGAGCCCGCGGGTTCGAGACCTGCCTGGGCAGCGAGACCTCATCTCTACAATAAATCAAAAAATCAGCCGGGCGTGGTAGCGCACGTCTGTAATTTCGGCTGGTCGGAAGGCTGAGGCGGAAGGATTGCCGGAGCCCAGCAGGTCAAGGCTGCGGTGGCCGGGAGCAGCCACTGCACTCCAGTCTGGGCGACAGAGTAAGACTCCAACTCAAAAAAATAAAAATAAAAACTTTTTTGAGGGGAGAGAAAGCACATCACTGATGAAGAGCAATCAGGACAGCCAGTAATAAGCAGAACTGATGACACTGCACTCCAGTCTGGACGACAGTGTGAGACTCCAACTCAAAAAAAAAAAAAAAAAAACTTTTTTGAGGGGAGAGAAAGCACATCACTGATGAAGAGCAATCAAGACAGCCAGTAATAAGCAGAACTGATGAAAACATTGCAAAAATTCATTGAATTGTGTCAAAGTTGTCAGCTGACTGTGAGAAGCCTACCAGACCAAATAAATATCAATAAAGAAACAGGAAAATCTTAACTGAAAATCTTGGCATGAGAAAGGTATGTGCACAAACGGTCCCAGAGGAGCTCTTGCATCCCAATGCACCAACTCACAGCACTGTCTGTAAGGAGTTTTTAACCAGTAAACAAATAACTGTATTGGAACACCCTCCTACTCACCTGATGTGGCTCCCAATGGCTTTTTTTTATCCGAAGATAAAGGGAATATGGAAAGGAAGACATTTTGATGACATTAAGGATATCGAGGGTGATACAATAACAACTCTGATGGCCATTCCAAAAAAAAGAGTTCCAAAATTGCTTTGATGGTGGACTATTCACTGGCATCAGTGCAGAGCCTCCCAAGGGATGTACTTCAAACATGACTGTTATGATATTCCGCAGTGAGTTAGGTAGCACTTTTTTGAGGATGAATTCGTGAACTTAATTGTCTGACCTTGTAATTTAAAAAGTCCAACTCCTGTCTGTGCCCATCGATTCTTAGAAGAAACTATTATTTTTTTCCCATGTGAGCCATGCTGTAACACAGAAACTTCCTTCATGCAACTTGCCAGGAGAGGGTGACCTTTTCTCTCTTTTTTTTTTTCCTCACATTGAAATCTCATAAGTGTCTTGGATTTCCCCTGAGGGTTTCCAGTTCCCAGTGGCCTGTTATCTTGTGCATATTAGGTGTCAAATTTCCTTGTTTAATGACCCTTCCCCCCCCCCCCCGTTTCTCCTCATACCACCACAGACCTTCTGAAGCATCAGCTTAATGTTCCTCTTAGCTTCTAGTTCACCTTACTTTCTTGTATAATAAGCTATACACTTTATCCTCTATTTCTATCTCTTTTTTAGAGGGGTATTTTCAGGCTTTCTCCTCAGTTACACTGCTAGAGATAGAGGTTTCCCAGTACTGTTTTCTATATAATTCCTATTTATCCACAGAGTTTAGCTCAAAAGTTATACCCTAGGTGATTTCTTTCTTCAACCCTACTGCAAGCATGACAGTACTTTGTAAGTTTCCCACATCATATTATTCACAGTTTATATTTATGCATTTGATCATGCAATTTTCATTGATCTCTGTCTCCTCCGCAAGTGATTCAGCTCCCTCAAGGGAGGAAACATGTATAGGACCAAGAGCCTAGCACAGGTCTGGGCACAAAGCTTATGTTCAGTAAATATTTGAGGATCCAATAAATGTGAGAACCCAAAGAGTAATGATGAAAAATAACTATTTATTTATTTATTTTATGAGTTGGAGTCTCACTTTGTCGCCCAGGTTGGAGTGCAGTGGCACACTCATGGCCACCCAAGTGTTGACCTTCTAGACTCTGGCAATCCTTCCATCTCAGCCTTCCAAGTAGCCATAACTACAGACATGTGCAATCATTCCAGCTAATTTTTGATTTATTGTAGAGGCAAGATATTGCCAAGTTGCCCGGTCTGGTCTCAAACCCACGAATTTGGGTAATCCACTTGCCTCAGCCTCCCAAAGTGCTGGGATGACAGGCTATCATTTGTGTTGCAATTTGGCCTCTGTTATATTAGATGAAGAAAACTGGAGTTTATTTTTAGACCATAAAAGGGTACCAAAAGGAATGATTCAGTGTTTCTCCGTAGGTTTTAGAGAGATACAGGGAATAGCACTGAATCTGATGGTCAGTTCTGCAATCTACCAGGTGATTTTAGAAAAGCTGCTAATCCTCTGGGTTTGTTTTTTTTTCTTTTTTTTTTTCTGATAGGTAATAACAAATATCCACCTAGTCATGTTAAGCTGGGGACTAAATGAAATAAATAATGTAAAATGAGGCCTAGCATAGTCTGTATTTACTAATAACCAATGTCCTGCTCCACCTGGGAAATTTTAAAAGACAATCTACTCAGATGAAACAAAAACTTAAACTCACCCTTAAGAAGCCCCTTCTGAGTATGAATATGTACAAGAATCAGTCATCAGATTCGGTGATGGTTTGTCAGGGCGTTGGAAACCTGTATGTAGGGCCACTGTGATTATGTGCAGTGGGTTTCAGTCATACTATCTTGATGTGATGGATGGAGTAGGGGGCCATTTAAGTCTTTCCTTTCCTGTGAGTCTTGATTGAGTGCACCTACCTGAAGGAGCAGCAAAGTTCTTCGGATTTATTTTCCTCTTAACTGGCTGCAAGGCTTACTCTATATTTAAATGTGTCACTCCATAGTCGGTATCAGGTACTTAAATCACTTCCTCACTTTCTTACATGAGCACTAATGAGCTCAGAATTGTATTATCTTAATGAGGCATCTTGATAATGAAGTGTTCCCCAAGGAGAGAAATTTGTCTTCTACCTATACAGGGTTCCCATAAGTTCAGTTTCACCACTGATTGCAAACTTCCTTTCAGAGAGCACGTAGAAATCTGTCCAGGTGAATGATGAGGAGAAGGAGTGGGGAGAGAGATCCTTTAGAAAATCTGTTTGGATTAAGACTTTAATGTCTCTTCACATGGTAGCTTCTGTCTCAAAGTGTCTGCCCTCAACAGAGTTAATAATTTAAAGGAGGCATGATTTAGTATTGATATTAAAGCTCGCATCATCGTTTGTCTTGTCATAGAGCTGCATTTATGTACACCCAAAGCAGTGGGCTACCTACACAGGAACTGCCTAGATCTGAAAATGTAACATTCTATGCACTATTTCACCATTGCTTTGAAAATGCAAATATCTCGAATACTTTGAATTGGCCACACTAGGATACTAGATAAGTCTAAAATAGGTGCATATTGTAGTTTGCCCATAGGCAGATTAAATCATTCCAAAATATTTTACATTATTATATCTACCCACCCTAAATCTTCTCCATCCTTTCCCATTGGATAATAGTCCATCAAAAGGCTGTTTATTTATTGCCATAGACTAAGTAAAGTACTATTTACCCCCTTTCAAACCCCGGTGGATTTAGGGATGTGTTATAATCCAGCTTCCACTAGTGAGAGTACAGTATTCCTCAAATCAAAGCAATTCTTTAAGGTTTGTCTTAGGGTTCACATATGCACAGGACACAATCTAGAGGAAGAGAGGGGATCTTTTTTTCCTTCAATGACTGAACAGAAGTATTACCAAAGCCATTTTGTTTCCACAAGAGAATCCAGTTTGACCAATTCAACATGCAAAAAAGGGTGGTGTCATAGGTAAACAAAGTCTGTGTATTTCAGACCTAAATTCACCGTTCTATAAATCTGTAATTTTTCTGTACCTTTTCAAAAGGCCATTGAGTTGGGTTGTCTGTTACTTACTAATATAACTATCTTAAAAGGTATCCTTAGCCTGGCTTGGTGGCTCAGCCTGTAATCCTGTGCCTTTGGGAGGCTGAGGTGAGTGAATTGCCTGAGCCCGTGGGTTCGAGACCCGCCCGGGCAACTTGGCAAGACCTCATCTCTACAATAAATCAAAAAATCAGCTGGGCGGGGTAGTGCATGTCTGTAATTCCGGCTGCTTGGAAAGCTGAGGTGGAAGGATCGCTGGAGCCCAGCAGGTCGAGGCTGCGGTGGCCGGGAGCGGCCACTGCACTCCAGTCTGGGCGACAGAGCAAAACTCCAACTCAAAGAAGAAAAAAAAAGGTATCCTTGTTTTTCCATCATCGGCTTTAATGAATAATTACTGTTCTGTTTTAGATTCCTAAGGCTGGGATAACCTCATTCCAATAGTACCCCACAGTCTTATTTAAGAGTGTTGAGGAGCAGATAAGAAATATTTCATAAAGGATGAGTAAATGGTGGTCATTGTGAAGAATGAATAAACATTCTCTAGGCAAGCCAGGGCAAGGAGCAAGTATTCTTGCAAAGTAAAAAATATTTTTAAAAACATGATTATTGTCAACAGTGCCTCTCAGTACAGCTAAAGTGGGTTATCTGGTACCCAAGCTCTAAATTAAAAATGTTTTATTTGATTAAATTAATTTAGCTTCCTAAAACATGCTTTCTTCTCCTTTTTCACTTTTTTTCATGAAAAAAGAAAAGTTTCTACAGACAAATGCTGCTTCATGGATCAGTGCTTGTGAAGCATTGTCTAGGTAAGAGACAACTGTAGCTGCAATGCCCATGAGAACAAGACTAAGATGCTTTTGGTGAAGGTGAAAAATAAGCTATATAGTGCAGACACTTCAAGATTGAATGATAGCAAACACGTATTATGTGTTACATTGAGTTATGCTACAGCTTTATCTCATGTGACCTCATCTCTAAAAACTCAGTGACATTTTGAGTTTAAATTCTCTCTAAAGTTTATAGGTATATTGAGAAAGGCATTTCTTCCCCAGATTCTGTATTAAGTTCATCACCTGGGCTTTGAAGCAACACTCCTTGTTGTCCAGTGTCACTTGAGTTTTCAGCAGAACTCCCCTTCAGCTTTGACTTTTTGGGTTCCATCCTGTCATCCTATAAGAATTCACACTAGTCCCTGGGGCCAGGCTGGGGAGCAGATACCATATTCTTATTTTCTAATATTTCTCAGTTTTTCTCCTTAGAGCAGGCAGGTATCTCCTTCTTCTCTTTAGCACAGAATAAATATCTTCATATTAGGTCATGCAAATAGTTGTCCAAGCTGATTCATCCAATTTCTTTTTAAGCTTAACTGGCACACTGTGCCCCGCCCCCCACAATCTTTAGTTGACACATAATAGATGTACATATTTATGGGATACAGAGTGATATTTCAATACATGTATATAAGGTGTAATGATCATTCAGGATAATTAGACTATCCATCACCTCAAATATTTATCATTTCTTTATGTTAGGAACATTCAAAAATCTTCTCTTCTAGCTTTTTGAAAATACATAATAAATTATTATTAATTATATTCACCCTACAACACTCTAGAGCACTATAGAATTTATTCTTCCCATATAGCTGTAATTTTGTAACCACAAACCAATCTCTCCCTGTCCTCTCCTCTCTCCTACCGTTCCAAGCTTCTAATAACCACAATTCTACATGCCACTTCTGTGTTCAACTTTTTTACATGGCACATGAATGAGAACATGTAGTATTAATCTTTCTGTGCTTGGTTTATTTCATTTAACGGAATGTCCTTCAGCCTTATCCATGTTGCCACAAATGACAGGATTTTATTATTTTTTACAGCTGAATGGTATTTCCATGTGTATTTAGTCCACATTTCCATTAAATTTGTTGATGGGCATTTAGGTCAATTTTATATTTTGACTATTGGGATTAGTGCTGCAATAAATATGGAGACACAGAGATTTCTCTGATAAACTAATTTTTTTTTCATTTGGATAGCCTCACTAGAGGGGTTGCTGGATCATATGTTTCTATTTTTAGTTTTTTTGAGGATACTCCTGACTGTTTACCATAATGGTTGTACTAATTTACATTCCCACCAAAAACCAAACTATATAAAATACCTTTTTCTCTGTATCTTCATCAGCATTTCTTGGTTTTTGTCTTTTCAATAATAGTCTTTTGTCTATGCTTGATTATAGCATTCTAACTGTGATGAGATGATATCTCACTGTTTTTTAAATTTGCATGTCCCTCATAATTTGCAGCCTTGAGCCTTTTATCATATACTTTTTGGCCATTTGTATGTCTTCTTTATAAAAATGTGTATTCATGTCATTTTCCCATTTTTAATGGAATTATTATTTCTACTGTTGAATTATTTGAGATCCCTGTAGATTTTGGATATTAGTACCCTGTTGGATGCATAGTTTGCAAATATTTTCTCCCATTCAACAGGTTGTGTCTCCATTGATTTTTTTTTTTCTTTTGCTGTTCAGAAACTTTTTAGTTTAATGTCCCATTTGTCTATTTTGGTTTTTGTCACCTGTGCTTTTCAACTCTTACCCATAAGATCTTTGCCTAGACCGATGTCCTGAAGCATTTCCCCAATGTTTTCTTTAGTTGTTTCATAGTTTCAGATCTTAAGTCTTTAATCCATTTTCAGTTGATTATTTTTATATGGTGAAAGATAAGGATCTAGTTTCAGTCTTCTGCATATAAATATCCAACTTTCCCCAGCATCAATTATTGAAAAGAGTGACACACTTAATACAATTATCGAGATCGTTAATATTTATCCAGCAGAAACCCTTTAATATATTAGAGCCCAGGACACAATGAGATGACATGTAGACTACAAAATATTTAAATCAGATATATACTTGGTTAAGAAATAGTTCCAAATACTCATAAGATGGAGAATGGACTGCAACTATATGCTAAGGAATGTACTCTCAGTAATATTCTACTAATCAACACTTAGTTACACATAGGTCACCACACAAATCAAATCTTGAGATTATAATTTAAAGACAGCTAATATTGCAAATTTACCCTTTGCAAGAAAATGTAATTGGTCTAATCTTGGATAGCTGGCTTTTTCTAACTGCCATAATAGCAACAAACTTGATTAGAATTCCTGAGACTGAGGCCACCTGAATCACTAATGCTGTCAAAAAATATTTGCATGGAGTTCACATAAAATCAACATATTTCTTCCCATTTGTTTGCAATTTAAAAATAGAATATGTGATTTTGTTATCCCCTTAAGCATTCTGCAGGGAGAGACAAAGCTTATTAGTCACAGATACAACATTGAATAAATTTTAAAGCATAAGCCATCACCTTCTTTGAAGTGAGAATATCAGATAAATTACTTGGCAAAATAAAAAAATTAATAACTTCTAAAAAAAACCTTAGCCGCCGGCTTCGGTGGCTCAGCCTGTAATCCCTCACCTTTTGGAGGCTGAGGTGAGTGGATTGCCTGAGCTCGCGGGTTTGAGACCCACCTGGGGAGCGAGACCTCATCTCTACAATAAATCAAAAAATCAGCGGGCGTGGTAGCGCATGCCTGGAATTCTGGCTACTTGGAAGGCTGAGGTGGAAGGATCGCCAGATCCCAGCAGGTCGAGGCTGTGGTGGCCGGGAGCGGCCACTGCACTCCAGTCTGGGCGACAGAGTGAGACTCCAACTAAAAAAAAAAAAAAAAAATAGCCTTATCTTGTTTTAAAAGCTGTCTTTTAAGTTCTTATTCTAGTCTTCCCATGTTGGGATTTGGTAAGAGGAATGGGAAAAGAGTTCCCATCAATGGAAATCTGGGCCGACAGAAGAACACTTGTCAAATTGGGCAGGAATATTTTCTTGTAGTTTCCTAGTTAATAAATCGCATAACTGGAATAGAACAAAGAAGGCAGAAATAAATCCACATATGTATAACCATCTGATCTTTGACAAAGTCAAGAAGAACATACGCTGGGGAAAGGACATTCTGTTTTCAAAAAATGGTGCTGTAAACATTTGATAGCCACGTACAGAAGAATGAAACTAACCCCTGTCTTTCACCACACACAAAAATCAACTTAAGATGGGTTAAAGACATGAGTGTAAGACCTGAAATTATTTTTTTAAAAATACTAGAAGAAAGCTTAGGAAAAACTTTTCTAGATACTAATACAGGGAAAGAATTCATGACTGAGACCTCAAAAGTTTAAGCAACAAAAATAAAAATAGATAAATGTGGCTTTACTTAAACTAAAAACCTTCTGAACAGAAAAAGAAATAATCAGGAAAATGAAAAGAGTGAAAAAGAGAAAATATTTGCAAAGTATGCTTCCAACAGCAGATAAACATTCAGAATCTACAAGGAACTCAAACAACTCCACCAGGAAAAAACTGCAAGTAATCCCATTAAAAATGAGGAAAGGTCAGGGGAGAGAGGGTGGGATTGGTAGTTGAGGGAAATTGCCAAGGGAGGGAGGGGCACACCTCATCAACAAGGATACCTGCATAATCAACATTTGTATATCTAACCCTGAATTGTGCCCCACCTCTTTATAATAAAAAATAAATAAAATAAAATAAAAATTTAAAAATGGGGAAAGGACATGAATAGACATTTTTCTAAAGAAGACATTCAAATTACAAACAAGCATATGAAAAAATGCTCCATATCACTTATCATCAAAAAATGCAAATTAAAACCACAATGAGATATTATCTTATACCAGTCAGAATGGCCATTATTAAAAAGAAAAAAAGAAAAACAAATGTTGGTGTTGATGTAGAGAAAAGGAAATGCTTATACACTGTTGATGGGAATGTAAATTAATGGAACCTCTATGGAAAACAATACAAGGATTTCTCAAGACCTAAAAATAGAACCACTATTTGATTCACCAATCCTACTCCGGGGTGTCTACCACAAGGCAAATAAATCATCCTATCAGAAAAATAGCTGAACCTGTATGTTTATTGCAGCACTATTCACAATAGCAAAAATATGGAATCAACCCAAGTTTCCATCAACAGATAACTGAATAAAGACAATATGGACTATACACACAATGGAATACTCCTTAGCCATAATAAAGAATAAAATTATGTTCTTTGCAGCAACAGGGGTGGAACTGAAATACATTATCTTAAGTGAAACAATTCAGAAACAGAAAGACAAATATTGCATTTCTTACTTATAAGAAGAAGCTAAACAATGTGTACTTATGGACATGATAAACACTGGAAACTCAGAAAGGTGGGGATGGATAATGAGAAATTGTTTAATGAATACAAGGTACATTATTTAGGTGATGAATACACTAAATTACAGACTTCACTACTATGCAATATATTCATGTAACAAAATTGCACTTGTACCTCTTAAGTTTACACAAATAAAAATAAATGAATATAAATAAGGTAAAATAAATTACATAACTAGTATCACACTCTTAAACAACTTGTGCTTGCTTCTTTTGTACATCTGTTTCTGTAATCATTACCTACAATTAAAAGGAACAAATTCAGATGAAAATTTGGTAAAGAAAGCAATTCTATAACTTCTGTATTTTGAAAATTGAAAGAATACAGTCAAAAACCCTTAACACCCAGGCATAGAGGGAACATACATCAAAATAGTAAGAGCCATCTATGATTAAACCCTCAGCTAGTATGTTGCTAAATGGACAGAAATTGGAATCATTTCCCCTGAAAACCAGAACGAGACAAGGCTGCCTACTCTCACCCCTCTTGTTCAACATAGTGTTGGAAGTTCTAACTAGAGCAATCAGACAAAAGAAGGAAATCAGGGGTATCCAAATAAGAAAAGAAAAAGTCAAGTTATCACTCTTTGCCCATGATATGGTCTTATACCTTGAAAATCCAAGAGAATCTGTCACAAACCTCCTTGCACCGATAAAGGACTTTAGCATAGTCTCAGAGTACAAAATAAATGTGCAAAAGACAGTTGCATTCTTATACACCAAAAACAAACAGGGAGAGAACCAAACAAAAAGTATAATCCCACACTCAGTAGCCATAAAAAAAAAAGAAATACCTCAGCATCTTCCTAACCAGAGACATGAAAGACCTTTACAATGAAAACTACAAAACACTGCTCAAAGAAGTCAAAAAGATGACACAAACAAATGGAAAAATATTCCATGCTCATGAATTGGAAGAATCAGCATTGATAAGATGTCCATCCTACCAGAGGCAATCTACAGATTCAATGCAATACACATTAAATTACCGATATCATTCTTCTCAGACCTGGAAACAACAATACAGAAATTCATATGGACACATAACCACAAATAGCCAAAACAATCCTTAGCAAAAGAGACAAAGTGGGAGGTATCACACTTCCAGACATTAAACTTTATTATAAAGTTACAATAATCAAAACAATCTTGGTATTGGTACAAGAACAGGCATATAGACCAATGGACCAGAATAGAGATTCCAGAAGGAAAACCTCAGGCTCTCAACCAATTGTCTTTGACAGAGCCTCCACCCACAATGACTGGGGAGAGGAGAACCTATTTGTAAATGGTGCTGGGAAAACTGACTGACCATGTGCAGGAGAATGAAACAGAGTCCCTACCTATCACCATACACAAAAATCAACTCCAAATGAATCAAAGACCTAAATGTAAAACCTCAAACGTTAAGAATCTTAGAAAATGCAGGAGACACCCCTATGGAAATGGGAATAGGCAACCAATTCCTGATCAAAACCCCAGATGCCCATGCCATAAAAGATAAGATAGACAAGTGGAACCTCATCAAACTGAAAAGCTTCTGCAAAGCAAAAGAAACCATCAGGAGAGTGGGGAGACAGCCTACAGAATGAGAAAAAATATTTGCCAGTTGCATATCTGACAAAAACCTAACACCCAGGATCTACAAGGAACTCAAATGTGCCGAAATGAAAAAAACAGCCCCATTAAAAGTGGGCAAAAGATATGAATAGACATTTCTTAAAAGAAGACCTACAGGCAGCCAACAGACACATGAAAAAATGCTCAGCCTCACTCATCATCAGAGAAATGCAAATCAAAACCACATTGAGATATCATCTATCTTCAGTAAGAATGGCCATCGTTAATAAACAAAAGACAACAGATGCTGGTGAGGATGCTGAGAAAAGGAAGTGCTTCTTTACTGTTGGTGGGAATGCAAAGTAGTTCAAACTCTATGAAAAACTGTGCGGTGATTTCTAAAAGAACTAGAAATTAACCTTCCATATGATCCAGCAATCCCCCTTCTGGGAATATACTCGGAGGAAATCAAATCACTACAAAAAAGATACCTGCACACACAAGTTCATGGCAGCATTATTCACAATAGCAAAAACATGGAACCAACTGTGCTGCCCATTGAAACTGGACTGGATAAAAAAAATGTGGTACATATACATGATGGAATATCATATCATGCAGCTATAAAGAAGAACAAAATTATGAACTTCACAGCAACTTGGATGGATCTAGAGTCGATCATACTCAGTGATCTCTCACAGAAACAAAGAACTGAATACCACATGTCCTCGCTCATAAGTGGACCCTGAACATTTACCATAATACTATAAGAAAGGAATTAACAGTAGTGGGAAACTGCCGGGGGGGCACATAACATCATAAGAGTACCTGATCTCACCCAAACTGTACCTGTATGATGACCACTTGTATACCTAATTCTGAATTGTACCCCACATCTTTAAAATTAAAATAAAATACAATAAAGATAACAGTCATTGCTTCCTCATAATGGAAAACACCCTAGACTTGAAGTCCAATGCTAAAAACCCAACACTGCATATAATCTGCCCAGTCCTGGGGTGATAAAGGGTTACTTGCCTCCCTTGTTCTACTCGTAATTCTAATGCAGGGTCCCTTCTTTTGGCATGCTGCACAGACCAGCTCTTATATTCAACTAGATCATTAGCCCCCCTGTTACTTAAGTTAGTGTCTGGCACACAGGTGGGAGAGAATAGTGACGGGGAGGGCATTTTCCTTAAGAAAGTTATGTCATCTTCCATTCTATTTGATCATGTTGATGACACTTTTCACCAAAGTCCCTTCTTGATTGGCAGAGCTCACTCAAGAGGAATCTGGGGAACCTGTGGGAATCTGTGGTCCCCTCAGTATATTTTATTTGGGGAATTTGTTTGCAGTTACTAATCACAATTTGGTTAGCATGTCTCTGTTCATGGGAATTGGAGAACTAGGACAAACTCATAGCTTATATTTATGTATTTTTTTAAATAAACAATCCTAGCTCTGTTTTAAATAGACAGACATAGCTTTCATCTTGAGATAATTTAGTTTTTGTGAGAATTTGTTTTCCTAAGAATAATAAATCAATAATTTATAAATAAATAGATAAATAACCAATAAATAAATGGCAGAAACCCTTACTCGTTTTTTCCTAGTGACAATGCTTCTCTCCTTTGCCAAGCCTGAGTCAGGCTCCTCTGAGTTCTCTTTCTGGCCAGTTTGCAACCCAGGCTCTGTACTTGGCCTGTTTTCATCTGATTTCAATCCTGCTAAGCCCGCTTAGAGAAAGTTTCTTCACCCCTGGTGTCTGATCACTGTCGATCTCAGATTGAATTCCTCATACCCCCCCACCCCGCAAACAGCTTATGCTGGTCCGTCATCAGCAAGAATCCTATCAGATCAGTTTAGCCACAATTTCCCTAGCCTTGACGTTTCCTCTTAATAATTTTACATCCACTGACACCCCCCTACTCCCACTCCTCCTTGGCTATAAATTCCCACTGTTCCTTGTTGGAGGTGGAACTGAACCTGATCTCTCTCTCCCACTACAAGACCCTGTTGCGATATCCCACAAACAAAGCTGCCTTACTGTCTTTAACAAGCGTCACGAAAGATTTTACTTCAACACTAGAAGTACAATTGGGCTGCATTTTTCATCCCTCTTGCAGCTTAGTGTGGTTGTGACTGAGTCTAGAGGTAGGTAGGAGAGTAAAAGTGATTTGTGCTGTTAGCAGGCCCAGCCTGTGAAATCCTATCAGGTAGAGAGACCCGAGTCTCTGAATAATGGGATGAAGTAGTTTTACTACAATCTGGAAAATTTCTGGCCTGATTGATATGTGAGTGGGAAATATACATTCATTGCTAGAGGTCTTTATCTGTTTGAATTTTTTGTAACTGCAGTCTAGCCTATCCCAATATGAAATATAAAGCCTTGAAGATGAGTGATGCTGTAACAAAAGCCTAAACTCTCTGGCACTAGCTTAGAGGTGGGGGTTTCTGAGATCAAAATATGATAGGTAAAACTGTTATAGACTGAAAAGAGGCCATTTTGGTCATATTAGAACAGTCATTTAGAAAAAACTTAAAAGCCTGTATTTCTTTTTTTCTTTTTGAGTTGGTATCTCACTCCATTGTCCAGGCAGGAGTGCTGTAGCACCCTCTTGGCCACCACAGCCTCGACCTGCTGAGCTCAGGCGATCCTTCTGCCTCAGCCTCCCAAGTAGCAGGAACTACAGGCATGTGCTACTACGCCTGGCTAATTTTTTGATTTATTGTAGAGATGAGGTCTTGCCAAGTTGCCCAGGCTGTCCTCAAATCTGTGGGCTCAGGCAGTCCCCTCACCTCAGGCTCCCAAAGTGCTGGATTACAGACTTGAGCCACTGCGCCTGGCCATTTGTATTCTTTTGTAGACGAGTTGGGTTAAATGTAAATGCTGCCTGAATTTAAAATATACTTCGCCCTCCCACTGTCCTCCACGGTCTCGCTACCCCACCTAGCATGCGTGGCCTTGGCCAACTGGTAAATTTTATCTAGTAAGCCACTGCTGGTGCTAAAGAAGAAACAGCTGGCAAGTTGGACCACCTAATAATTAGGAAAGTAGTCCAAGGACAGCAGGAGTGTATCTGAAATCCTGATATGGGCATTCAGTTCCCTTCCATCTGTGAGTACAAGGATGTCAGACTGTTATAGGCCAGGGCTCTGGGAAGAGGAGATTGTTACAGTTCTGTTTTAATGTGTTTAAAACAAATTAAAGCTATTGTTTTAAATGTTATGACTTCCCCTTCCTTCCAAACGCTGCAATTGTCTGTCCCTTCCTCTGGAAGACTGTAAAAAAAAAATTATAAATTCCCCAAATGTTATCTAAAACGTCAGCATGACCAGGGGACGTTGTGTCACGTCAGTGGTCCTGTATCAAAAAATGTGAATGCAAATCTTAAATCATGCTAAAACTGCATGTAGGCTTCAAACCTGGGATAGGTGAAGGGCTATGAATTTTGGGTATAAATACTGGGATGAATTTGTGTTGCTTTGAGTGGGTTTTTTGGTAAGGATGCAGTCCGTCTCCCTTTAAACTTTTCTCCGTCTCTGCATCCCTTCTTTGATTGGCAGCAAGAGAAAGCAGCTGACTGTTGCTCAGACTGTTTCAAAACCATTGACCTTGGATAGCTCTGCAGATCGAGTGCTCTGGGGGAGTGGTTGAGGGAAACTAGAGCATTAATGTGTGTTGGCTTCTCTCTGTATATGGAAAGGTATTACAAGAAGGTTTAGAACAGACCTGGGTGGTTTGTAGTCAGAATTTGGAGAATGCCACTGAGTTCTGTACTGCAAAAAATAAAATAAATACAGGACTGAAAAAAAACAGAGCAATGGAGAACTATTAAGACTTCTCATTTTAGCAAAGGACTGAGTCCTGGGGCAAAGATCAGAGTCAGAGTGCTTCTTTCCTTCTCCACCCTTCCTTCAAGTTCTGTAGCTGCCATTAAATTAAGAGACAATCATAGGGACAAAGAAACAGGGCAGGCATAAAAATTTTATCTAGAGGAGAACCTTGGTTTGGATGCTTACATGGAACTGACTAGAAGCAAATGAATCAGAAGTCTTTTGTGTTTTAAGTGGATTGTTTTGTCCACCAACAAAGATAAACATGATCCTTTCCTGAAAAAGCCTGCGAATCAAAATTAATCTTCAGCCTACAAACATGTACTGGCATGGAGGGGACTGTGAAAACTATAAAGCTTCAAAGGAGGGCATATTTCCTAACACCCAGTTCAGATAGAGCCATGGAAGGTAATGAACAAGGAAGAACTTGCCAGCAAACAGAGACAAGTGCCATAGATGGAGCCATGGACAATGATTCCTTCTAGGGAATTGAGCTAAGGCAAGGGCAATAAACCAGAGAATTGCAATGTGCCTTCTCTTTCTTTCATGAGCATGTTAATTGAAATTATGCAAGTATCTTGTCTTTGCCATCTATCTATCTGTTTGAATATGCATACACACACTATATTTATGATGGGGAGGAGGTGTAGAGGGAAAGGAAAGAGACCACTTGTGTTTTGGTTCCAAAGTAACCAGGTGACTGATGGAGATGTCTGCACATCACCCAGGTATCCGGACTTGAGCTGGATGTTGTAACTGAATGATACTCTGTGTCATCTCCCTTGCAGAGGGACCCGAAGTCATTCTACTAGTGGGGAAAATTGTGCAAATCAATATTTGGCAACCAGAAAGGAAATTGTGGCAAAAACTGCTAACAAAATGTAGTTTTCAGCCTCATCAATCATGTGTTAAGTACCTTCTGCCTTGCCTATTTCAGAATAGTATCAAAGAAAGATAGTACTTTAGAAACCAAGCCACAGAAAACTTACGAATCTCTTTCTTCTCTCTGCTTATATTTTTCTTACCTTTAAAATGAGGACAGCAAATTTTCATAGGCTCATTAAGAGTTGGTTAAGAAACACACACACAATTAATTCTACAGTGATTCTCATTTAAGGACTACACATTAAATATTTCCTATGTCTTTTACTTATTCTCAGCTCTCTTAAAGTCAGGGAAGTTGTTCTCAAGAGTGGCATGACTTCTGAGCAGCAGCTAACAGTAAGAAGACAAGGGCAGAAATTGAGAACAGCGCTGTGGGTGAACACAGGTGAAGACTCCCTTGAGAACTGCTAGAAATAGCTAGAAATGAATTTGTATGGTTGAGACACAGCGGTTATCAGAGGAGAGGGCCACCTCATCGAACTATTGGGTGGAGCCCTGACATTCATTCAGTGAGCACTCAACTGGCATTTAAGTATGATGGTGATATAATCCCTTTTCTCTGTCTATCCTTTCGAGGAAGCAACTATATGGTCATAAGACAGATGAAGTATGCCTTTTCTATGTCGCATACATTCAGAGTACATACAACTACAGCAATTGTGACATGTGTTGTTTGGTCTTGCAAGCGAATTAGAGATTTCATGTCATGAAAGTAATTCGAAATTGGCCTTGCCTAATGCTGGTCAGCAACGTCATCTTCGGCCATAATCGTAGTGCATTATGAACACCCCATTCACTCGTTTATTTGCTCCTCTATTCTTTCAACTGTCTTTCATTCATATTCAGTCATTGTCAGTCGCTGTTAGGAAAACAAAATGTTCAAAAGAATCTACAGACTCTTTTTATGACATAATTTATTGATTTAAATATTTTGTAAGTGACAGTTTGGACACTTTTCAGATCATTAAATGCATGACGTAATTAGACAATATTGTGATGAGTTATGTAAATATAACACACAACTATCATTTTCACTTTGTTTTATAAGAATCCCAGGTTTCCATCACTCATTTTTCATGTACAAATTCACCTTGTTCTGCAGTCTGTAAATGCAAAGATATTTTGCATCATGAAACATGCTATTTACATTGTATATGATTTAGAATAATTGCAAATAAAAGAAAGAGTAAAAATGGTGTTACATGAAGAGCAAAGAAAATACAGTGGATGTTTATAATCTTATAAGTATTATACTTTTACATGTACTATTATTCTTAAAATTGTATTGAAATGAGGCATATTTTATAATTTCAATCAGAAAGTTGCTCTAAACTTGTACTACTGGATAAAAATATTTTAAAATATAACATGAAACATCAAATGAAACCTCTTAAAATTAATGATACAGGTTTAAGAGATGCATTCATTTAAAAAACAAAACAAAACAGAATAGCTTGACATTTCAAAATATATGCAATTTAACCATGCCCTACATATATATTAGTATATTTACCTGATATTATTTGATGACATTACAATTTAAGTTTGTAATAACTAGATTTTTTTAAAGAAATTATTCACAAAGTAAATCTGATAGCAAAAGAGCAGATAAACAATATAATTTACATTGCAAGCCAAACCAAAAATTTAGACCCAGGAAATTGCAGCAAATTAGCCAAAATGTTAAAGTAATGCAGATTTCTGGTTAAATAAAAATACCCCATGCAGAGGACGCCAATGAAGGCCTAGCACATTATAACGGTGTGTTTTTATTAAGTGAGCTGGGAAACCTATTTTTTATTATATAGTGCCTGAATGTTCGATAGAAATCTACTGGTTGTTTAATTTATGCACTGAAATGAGCAAGCTTAAATTTGATATCTAAAGTACTGTTTGGCAAATGAGACGCTTTGGTTTTTTTTTTTAATGGCTACTCACAGTTGGCAAGTCAGAATTCAGGTAGGGGTTGATTTTGAAAGGAAGAATGATAAATATTATTTCTGGAATGCACTTAATCGGTACATTTTAAAAGCATAATGCAACAGTTTCATCACTTGATTACCGAAGTTATAATGTAGCTACAGGCAGCTGTTATAAAACTTTAGACTTTTTCCAAGGCCAAACTCTCAGGAGGATTCTTTTAAATAAAGAAAAAGCTGTTCATCCAACTCTAAGAAAAATCAGAAAGTATTTCTCTCCATGGACCATTATTCTATTTGAATCTAACCTGACTTTCCCTGTAGTCATAACCTGCCATGACGATGTGAATCAATTTCTGCATAGCCGGAATAATTTTTGCTCCAAATTCTTGAAGGAGACAGTGAATTAGGAGCTTGTAAATTTCACAGATCTGGGCCACAGATATCCACTCAGTGGAAAGCAGGAGAATAAAAGGAAAAATGGGACTGTGGTTCACAGCTGTTCAAATTTTAACTTGATTTCTCCTGTTTTTCTCATCCACATTTCTGCTATATTTACAATCATTCAAAAAATATTCTCCTAAAGGGAGAAAAATGCTAAAGGCTTTGAAAGTCAAATTTCTTCATCTGAATAAGTATTAAGATAGTCTACCATTTTAAGATAAAGCATTTCTTAACACTGAAAATCACAGTCAAAAAAGAAATCAGTATTTTCATAGGTCCCAATTTTTATGGTGGCTGCCTTTTTTTTTTTAAACCAGTTTCAAAATAGATTTATCAGTCTGGAATAAATAAAAGTTGACTAACAGAAACTATTCTCTTTTGAAATTTTAAATTTTTCTGAATATTTCATACCCTTTCCTTTGACTATCTGATCTGTTAGAGTTAAGACCTCTGAGGTGTATAGCAAAAACTTCTAAATAAGAAGTGGGAACAAAAATTCAAAGGCTATTTAACTTATTGAAGCACATCTTTCAAGAGAGAAAAAAACTATTATTTATATATGATTTCCTACCAGTGAACATAAACTTATATCATGAAGACAATTGTTAAGTGGTTTGAATATTATACTAGTACACTAACTTCAAAAACATACAAAGAATAAAATGCTCAGTTTTGAAGATTAAAGATTTGTTCAAATTATTACAATGCCAGGGGGAATCACCTAAAATGGGAATACTCTTCTGTCTTCCTCATAATTACTCTTAAATTAAATATTTGACCTATTTTCCCTTATGAATAAAATACTTTGCTAGAAATAATTTAATTTTTCCTGGAAAAAAAGGGGGGGGCTTTGGATTGTGGCTTGCAAATGATTGATCCTTTGCTATATCACAAAATGATCTAAGCTGTGCCTTTTTGTATTTAATAACATGATAATTTGTTAATTCTGGTGAATACTCAAAACTGTAGTTAAAAACAGTTATCTGAATATAGGTTAAAACTGCAAAAGCATAATGCTAAGAAATATGGAATACATTGTATATTGCTTTTTCAGTGAAGTAGACTTAAAAATTGATGGCAAATGCTTTCAGACCCTCAAAAAAGAACCCAAAACACTATACTATGACAAGCTGAGTTACATAGGGGTGCCCAGGAAACAAGACAGTGCATCAGTTATCTCCAGATAAAGAGCTGGTAAAGTCAAGTCACATTTGATGTACCCACCTTATTGGAAAGTAGTTTTCAGAAAACAACTTCCCTACAAATAGAAAAATTGTCTTTTTAATTTCAATCTTTAGCAGTGTGGTATATAAAAAAAATTGAATTTGAAAAGAAGAGGATTTTTTAGAAATTAAGACATTTCTTGGGGCTAAAACTAGGAGATTGTCCAAAAAGATTGACCCTGATACTTCTTGAGAAAGTATTTACATTCAGCGAAAAAGAACACACATACATATTTTTATAAATCTAAGTTTCTCTTGACTGACAAAGCCTCTGAAAGTCAAGGTCCCAGTCCTCTCGGTCGCTTCTGTCCCCACATGATCTGTGCCTACACGCCCACCTTCTTTTCCTTATCTCACAAATCCACAAAGTGTTCAATCATGCAAAAGTGAAAAGGGGAGGTCCCAGTCCAAATAGCAAAATACTACTGTCATGTGCCTTAAAAGATCTAGAAAGAAATAAAAAAAGAAGTGAGGGAGAAAGGGAGTGAGAGAGAGGAGGGAAGGGAGAGAGGGAGGAAGGAAAAGAAAGAATGAGAAAAGATCTAAGAATGCTAACAAGCTTCAAAAGTCTCACCGGTTCACTGCACATAAAACTTCTATATATAAAATGCATTCATTTTGTATTCACCAAGAATTTTACTCAGAAATAATACCAAACTCTGTTGATATTCAAGTTATAGCCACACTTGATATTTGGACTCTTGCATGGTTTCTCATTAGCACAAAGACTATACTAATGTTTAATTAGATCATGCAGCAAATATTGATTGAAGACATAATATCAAATTTTCCCAACAGAAAACAAATTCTGCACTGGTGGGCATCTATGATGAGAGAAGCTCTTTTGGTCCCTGTAAATAGTCATGGTAATTAGCATATTTATTAAGTTTCTTGTTTGTTTTATCAAAGTTTTGACCTGCTGAGTTTTATGATAGTCTGTTACCTTTTGACGTTCTGTTAAATATGAATACCATGTTTAAAAAACTATAATCGTTATCTTGTCTGTTTATTTTCAGATTTCTTCCCGGTTCACAGGGCTGGACTACAGACATAGTTTTAATTAGGCAAATTTTGATTTTTTGGGGGGGGTCTCTTTTCATGCTTTTACTGGTGTCCCTTCATTACATTCCAGCTGAGCCCAACTAAATATTTCATATGTGCACATAAAATGGGACACCTTCTATAGTCAGGTAATCATTTGCATCTTCACTGGAGATTTCTTTGAGACGAAAAAAGTGTTTTTAAGGATCAAAAGAAAAAGAAAGCAATGAGCACCCATTATTCCAGGTCACTGAGTTATATAACAAATAATAGAGATGGATCTTTTAAGTGCCTGGTGACATACTTGAAACAAATTAAAAAGGCAGAATATTTTGTCTGCCACTCAGTAATAATTATTTTTATATAAGAACACAAATTAATTTTTTAAAAAAACTCCCTTGAATTGCTTTAGACAATTATACAGTCCACTAGTTTATTGAGACCTTCTTGGCTAGAGTTAGATGTGCCATCAGAGATAATTTCTTCTTTTTAAGAGTACTTTTTAGTCAAAGAATACAAAAGCAATTTATCTGAGAGTCCAAGCCAAGGTTAGGCTTTGGTTTCAATGTAGTAATTTATACCAATACAGTTCAGAAGGAGAGTTTCATGTTGTTGATTAATCAACTGGCTGTCTCAATATTTCATTTCATTTTATGGAGATGTTAACCTAAAAGAGGGTGGCCTTTCAAATGGTTATACACAAATATATGGATCCAGCTCATACCCATCTTGAAAGAAAGTCACAGTCATCTGCTGGCCTTGAAAGGAATGCTTCCTGCAAGCAATACAAGTAGAATTGCTCTAGGAATTAAGGTTTCACTGGGTATGGAAATATATAATTTCCTGTTAATCAGAGGTGATGTGGCAATATTTATATTTGCTGTTTATTATTTGCTATAAATTGGCTTTGACTTAGATTTTATTCTGATAAGTTTGAGATGCTTTGTTCTATAGACAACTGTGAACAAGTCTAAATATAGCATTATCTGATTGTTATTCTTAGCCCTTGTTACTAAAAACAGTTTAATATTTTAAGAAAAAGAATATGGTCAAACTTGCAAACCATGACTCAATGGCACGATTTATAAGTGGCATCCATTTCTTCTGTAACAAATGGAAAATATGGGTAAAAATCATTGAAAGGCAATTCATAATTAGTGTTATCACCAGAGACTAAAACCCTAAAAAAAGCAGAAATACAATTCATCTTCCTTCTCGTTGCTGAAGAATTTGATACATTTAGAAAACTTTCAAAAGCCTCCAACATTCTGAGTTTTGGATAGAAATTAAGCTGACTCAGGACGATACATGTTTATCCTAAATTATTTTTCTACTTGATAATTCTAATGAAAAATTGTTGAGGCTTGCTTCTTCCTTTTAAGGTTTCTGTTGTAAACAGACTTTGCATGGATTAGTCAGTTACATATAAGGGAAAGATATTTGAATGATGGCAAGAGACTATCTAATTATTTTTAATTTTAGAAGACTGGGAGCACATCTTCATGTCTCCCACAGAATACTGCCAAATGCTGTGGAGTGATTCTCTCCCCAGGTAAGTGCTCTAGTCCTCTCAGAGATGGATAGACATCTTTCTACTGTAAAGCTGAATGCTTGTCTTGCCAGCAGCCAAAGCCCAATCTGAGAAGAGTATGAATAAAAATATGAAAAATAGTGCAGTCCCCAAAATGATTTTCCAGATTTCAGAACTTGAAATAAAGTCTGTTATTTATGATTAAATTTCTCGACTAAAGAAAGATGTAATTTCTATAATGACAGAACCATTTTTTTAAAGATGCAGAAAATGGAATTATATTTTTCTCACTGAATGGTAGCTCATCCAGGCATGTTTTGAAAGGAAAAAAATGTTTTTGTTTTAATATCTCTTGCACACTGACAGTCTGTTTTCTGAGCTAATTTTAGCAGGCTTTTCCGTGGCATATGGCAGAGCTGGTATTTGGCCTTCTTTGTTCCTTCAACCCAGATGTTCTGACACGCTCATTTACCTTCATCACTGTAACCAAGACTAGTTCTATCTGCCACCTTCAGAGAGATGCTATTTATAGCTCCGAGAGCTTCTATCCCAGCTTCACTGAGATGTGCAGCTGCTGAGAGGCTGGCACTACCTCCTCAGAAAACTAAAAATGGCTTCTGAAGGTTTTCTTTTTCTTTCTCTTTTTTAAAAAAGATGAATGACCAGCAGTCAAATAAATCATTTGGCTTTCACTAAACTAGAGGTGTCTACTGTGAAAATTACTTCTCATTTAAGAGTCTCTATACCCTTCTGAAAAAAAATATTAATCTCTTTGCTCAATCGCATCTAGAGATCCCACCCACCCCATCTACTCCATCTGTCCCTTTGTCCTGAGTCTGATATATGAAACTGCCAGGCAGCAAAGTACAAGGAATTATCTTGAGAAAGTGAGGGGGTACAAGGAAACAATTTTGCACACTTCTGATTATATCCCAATTATTGCTTTCCTGTCTTACTTAGGTTTAATGACATTTAATAAGCCACAATAAAAACATATTAGGTAGAATCCCTTTTTTATCTCCAGTAGAGAAAAGACTACAGAGGAAGACTGAATATAAATAAATTCCTTCATTTAAAAAGATATGCATCAAAAGAATTTTAAAAAGCTATTATTCAGGTTTGTCATTCTGTTTTTTCTTATCTTTTCTGTTTTTAAATAAAAAACAAATAGTACTTAAGTCTAATGTTAAGAGTGATCTGATCAGCAATTAGATGGATTAAATGGGAGAATAAATTTGGTGTAATTTAATTGATTCAAATGAAATAGTTTCCATTGTTTATTAACACTCAAAAGCATTCTTATTAAGGGTTTAAGGATCCAATGATATACAGTCTGATAATTGTCAAACCTTCTCAGTGAATCAACAGTCCTGTTTGATTTTGATGGGGAGATTTTCCAAATTGTGGTCAAGAAGGTGCTAGGCATAGCTATGAATAATAGAAAGATAAAGACAAAATACTAGCACACCCTCTCACCATTCTATGTTCAGACTCAAACTTAAAGGAGAATTTACATAGCTATGAAATACTAGGAGCTGTAATCTTATTTAGATGCTTAGGAATGGATTCTAAATTTATATGATAAATAATAATCTGATGTTTAAATATTGTTCACTGTAAACAAAATTACTGGTTGCTTTTAACTGTAATCCTAATATAATATTCTAAATGATGGATGAATAAACCTAACAACAAAATAACTGATTATTGACTATGCCACATTGGATTAAAATATTTTAAGAAGACTAAAATATGACTTGTTAATTTTAAAAGTTACAAGCTTTAGTTTTTTAATATTACTGTAGAATCACTTCCAGACATATATTAATTACACTAGAGATGACTTTCAATCATATTCTGAAGTCAAAATACTATTATACTTACTAAATATTTGTGTAGCTGTCATAGAAAACAGTGGTAATGAGCTCTTTCTATCTTTACTCTTTCATCTTCTACAATCTTACCAAACCAACACTTGAATTAGGTTATTTGTCCCCAAGACCCATGTATATTTTTGCAAAACCTACTTCCTCAATCACTTCTTCTAACCTACACTCTACTTTCACTCATTTATTCATCTTTAACTTCCTCCTTACTATTAAATACTACAAAGATGTGGGAAACATTACAAATGACACACAGATCTCTTTGAGAGGAATAGAAATAATACTATGATAGGTATTTAAAAAATTATACACCAGAAATAATCTGATGGGAATATATTAATTACTTTATAGCATGTTTGCAAATGAGTAACTTCTGAGTTAGATTAAGCATGTCATTTGCTCAGATTTTTTTTGTTTGCAAATGAATAACTTCTGAGATAGGTTAAGCATATCAGTTGCTCCGATATTTTTAAGCTGAGTCATCACTTGCTGCTCATTTTGCTACAGAATAGTGAGTATCTTTAAAAAGCCCACACCAGCTGTATTATTGCTTGTATAAAACATGTCACTATTTCCCGAAAGGTTCCATGAAATGCACAGAAGTGCACGTTTCATATGGCATCATCACCATGGCTTAAATTATTGCTTGAAAGGTTGCTTTAAGGTATTGCTAGAAAATCACTTTTAGATGAATGTACAATTCAATGTGAAAAGTACATAGTGAGACTAAGTATTAGGTTGGTTCTTTTCACAATATGAAAATCAAAGCATTCAGAAGTAAGGCTGTCACTTCGACATTTGCTTCTGTGTCGTGAAGTTCATAGTTATACCTCAGTGGTGAGGATCAGCAAATGTTGTGATACACTGCACAGCTCTGGCAGTAGCTAAGAAAATGGTACCGTATCTGGTATGCCTAATAGCCCTATAGTGAGCAATATTCATCCCTCATGCTTATCAGTGTTGACATCTGTCTCTAATAAGTTTGAAGACTCAAAAAGGAGACCCCAAGTTGGAAAACCAAAGCTAAAAAAAAAAGTTGTGTAATAAATAATACTATGAAGTTCAGAGTATTTAACTTTTTAAGATAACTCTAAATGAAATTAACACATCACTATCTTCATCAACTTGCACTTCTAGCAATCGTGATTATTTGAATACTCTTCAATGATTCCTAAGTCTGGCTGTATATGAGCATTACTTAAACTGATTTTCTAAGTACAGATTTCTAGGCCCTCTCTGAAGCCTACTGAATCCAAATCTCTGAAGGTAAAGCCCAGTCATGTGTATTCCTAAAACTCCTCAAATAATTTTGTGAAGCCAGCCAGATTCTTCCGAGTGGATCAGTTGAACCATTGAACTGGATCATTTCTTTAATATGGATGGGATGGCAATAAGGTGATTAACCGAAGCAGTGATCTGGTTACAACATATTAGATACAAAGACAAATTTCACTTCTCTACATTCCCAAGTTTTTCCACAAAAAAGTCCTTTTAATCATTTAACATCTACATTCAATAAACACACATACTAACAAACTAAGGATATTCATCACTTTATAAAACTATTTCACAATATGAGATTAGCTGTGATTCTTCCTGTGTTATAGACGCATCGATGGCTTTTTTTAATGAAAGAAAAGGAGAAAGGAATAAAGGAAGGAAACAGAAATGAGAAAGTACAGTAATACTTAGGTTTCAATTATTTGGATCAAGTGTGAGGAAGGAATTTTGCACACTATCTCAATATAGTCCGACAAGATTATATTAATCTGTATATAATATCAGCATCTGATATTATTCACCACCACAAGAATCCTGAAATTGAGTCCATAGCTGGGGTCAATTTACCCACTTAACAATAAATTTTGTTCAATCATGTGAAGCATTGCTTATATGTATGTTAAACCAGCCGGTTGTGATTTAGGTATATTCATGTCAAGAGTTGCCCATAAAACCATCACTCAGACTGGAATACGTTAAATTAACAATCCAGTCTCTCATGCATCGTAATTTGGGGGTTATATCTAATAACCCTTATAGAAGCCTCTAGAACAATGTACTTTTTGTAGTTGAAGCTCTATAATCTAATAATAGACACTGCTAGCTACAATATAGGGATTATTTCTTGGACTTGAGTTTCTAGGTATTATTGGCTCAAAGGCATCTGGTATACCACCCAAAACCAATTCAGATCATGTGTCATTAATGCCAAAGGAACATTAGATGAAGTTACAAGAGGTGCTTGGAGTCAGATTGTATTTTGAAGAAAGAGCAGAGGGAGAAACTGCAGATGGCATCCATGCCCCAGCACATCTGACAGTGACCATGGTTAGCTGACTTCAGAAAGGCATGGTTAGCCAGCCTGGCGCCGTGTGGATATTCCTGTCTGCCAGAGTCAGGCATCAGCAAATCCTTCTGTGGCTATGCCAGGTTCAGAAGTGAAGGGAGAATGGTGCTACTGGGGCCAGGCTTGTGGGAGTAAGATAGTTTCTAGTGATGAAGTGGAATAAGAGTAGGTCTAGAAGGGGTTAAACTGTGCTCCAAATGCATGACAAGACAGAAACCTATGTGTAGGAGATTTACTTTTTGCCCTAATCATCCACACACCTGCCCTCGGGAAGTCAGGAGCCCATGAAGCCTTCAAAAATGTATTTAATGATGGTCATGATTTTCAGCTTCCTCTTGATACCTCACAACCTCAGATACACTGTTTCATTTGACAGTAATATGATTCTGTACAGAACACAGAACCTGGTGGGTTTCCGAATTCTCCGTGGCTTTGCCTTTTGTATCCATCAACTTAATTTTGCTTTATTGCTGGAACTCTTTGGAGAAATTTGCAAATGCAAAAGCCTTGCTGCCCTTGTGAAGGGAATTTTAAGTTGTTGTCTTATTTTACGTTGTTTTTCCTGAAGAGGCACACACTTTCACACATTCACAATGAAACACTGCCCTCACACCCTTGTCACTGGGCAAGAAGTGTGAGACTGTGAGAGTTAACATTTGCAGTGCTGAATCCACAGACCCACTCTTGAGTTTCAGGCATCAATGTCTGTCTCAGTGATATGACAGGTCACAGCTACCTAGGTTTCATACATAATCAGGTATTAAAAAGTAAAGTCCAAAATAGTTTAAAATATAAGACAAGAGATGAATATAGATTTCAGACAGTTAGGTCTTCTGTTTCCTAGAAACTGTATCTTCTTTTCTTTCTCTATATTATACAGTCAAGAGATCCAAATAGATATGTTTCTGAGGCATATTATTCTTTTTATTATGGCCAATGTTACCTAATTGTTAAGGTCCACAAAACAGATACTGAGCAGTTCATTTTGAGGAAGTATTGGAGGATTCTGGTTTTGCTAGAAAACTGATTTATTTGCAAATGATGGCATTCTCTCCATCAAAATGATCCTGATGTCAGTGTGAAGCTTTGGTACTGATGGCTAGTTATAAAGTGCCTTCTTCAGGTCAGCTGCCAGAAAGAGCATTAAAATACAGGAGCTATAGGTGCCAAAATATATGTTAAAGTATTCCATTGAGAGTGGGTTAAAGCCATTTCCCCAATTTAATATAACTTGGTTTTTAAGGGAACATCATTTAAATTGCTTTTAATCTGCCATATGCATACTGTTTGTGATAGTTTGTGAGAATACGCTATAGATATAAGTCAAATGAAATACAAAACGCCACCACACTGTTACAGTCACAATTCCTGAGAGGATATGTGGACTGCATTGTGTAGGACAAATAAACATATAATGCTTTTTTGCAGCTTCTAACTTCTGTGACTGCAGCTAGAAAGAACATTTTATAGGATACTTTATAAATACATATAGCAACAGTATAACTGTAATAATCTACCGTAATAGGTTGGTAAAATGATAACAGATTAGACCATTTTCTTCTGACTATAGCTTCAAAAATACAGTTAGATTATAATGTATAAAAATGTAGTTTACATCCTGTTGGTAATGTAGAAGAGATCTCTGGCATGTTCTTCAATGTGACATTTGTGGCAATGTAAATGATGTAATGTAATGTAAATAACAGTAATAGTAACATTATGTAAACTAATGCAATGCTTGTGATTCTTCTGACAAATTGAGAGTATATACACAATCCTTCTCTCCAGCCCTTTCACCAATAATGAAGTGGATTTCCAAGGATGCTTTTTAAATGCTTCTCATAAATACTTTTAAATACAGAGAAAATAACACATGTGTTTAGAATAGTTGCTTAGACAAATCTTTACAAAAAGAAGGTAAATAGATTGGTTGATTCCTGGAAGTCCCCTTCAGCCTATGGTTACAAAACACATTGTTTATCATCAACATGCTTTTGATTTAATATATCATAATAAGCTCTACTTTACTGCACAGAATAAGCATAAATGACATTAGTGAGCTCTGTTCTTTCCCCATGCTCCTGTGCTATAAGGAGCCCATCACCATTGCCAAGGCATTTCCTACTATCAGCATAAGGATTGAGCTCTTCCCAGCCTGCTCTATCTATACTGGCTGTAAACCTCCCCACTAGCTCTTGCGAAGGAAATTGGCTAATCACCCAGTCCCCTGGAGAGATTTTTTTGTGAGTAATTACTCCATGAAAATATCCTGTCCTCGGCCTACATAGCTTTTCATAAATACTCTGGCCTTCTCTCCCTGACACGGTTAAAAACAGAGATGCAGGGGAAGAGGGAATCAGGCAAGGGTTTAGAGAATTCAGCATCTATGTCCCATCTTCTCCACATAAAGAGTGTTGCACTAGTGTCCTCATAAACCCCAGGGTGAAAACAGAGCTCAAATTATAAAAGGGATCATGATTATAACACATATTGGAATATCTATAAATGCTTTCTGGCTACACACTTTAGAAAACTTAAAAACATTATAGAAGCCTCACAGACTACACTGGAAATTAGTTATTATACTTCTTAGCTGAGTTTTGTCATCACAAAATTATAATGCAGCCAAAATCCCTGAACAGAAAAGAGAGATATTGCATTCAGTAAACATAAGTTCCCCATGAATAAGAAAATGACCCATTCAGTTTCAGGGAAACAAATGCTTCAGCTCACTAACCTCAACAGAAACTTAGGTTTTATATCTGATCAGAAATGGGAGAGCTCTGGACACACAGTGCTCCTAATTTTAGTGTGAGTCAGTAATAATATTTTCATGCAATATTGATTCATGGGAATAGGTCTTCATTGTCGCAGATCATGCGATGGAAACCTACCTATAGTTGCAGTGATTACTAGTTCTGAAGATTAGACTCACTTCAGTGTTCATGAAGGTGATTCATTGAATTTAAAAGCCACATCAATCAAGCTGCAGAACATTCAAAAAACAAACAACAACAACAAAAATTTCAAAGTCATAAAATACAGGGTTTTCCTTGCTTTGTGTTATGTGAGAAGGCGCAACATTCTTGGCAAAATGTCCCGACATCTCTTTGTCACTAATGCCAGTATCCAGGAATTTGCTCCCAAGAGTGACAGTCAGTTCTCAGGGGCATCAGCTGGGGAAAGGGTGGGAGGTTACTAACAAGTCATTTAGTAGGACGCTGTTAATTGGAATGCAGTTTAGTGTTGCAAAAACTACCTGTATTTATAAGTGCTAAATTGAAAGAAAGGGCCCAATGTAGCAAAGCGTTTCATTTTAACTGAAATTTGTCAGAAGAGGGCAACAAGATCTTTCCTTAATCTTGGTTACAAATATAGCTGGTATTAGGAAATTCCATTTCCTCTGGATTCCATGCTACATTAATTAAATCTAAAAGATATATTTACTAAGCAGACATATAATGCTTTCTCAGCATCTGAAATCCTTGGTTATATGTATTCTTAGTCCAAGCACTAATCTCTCTAAATAAGTGAAACTATATTAGATTAATAGGTTAGCATTACATAATATACCAACAATACAGTAGCAGATTCTGAAAATCTAATAATGTTGTGTGAAATGTAATTAGCTAGAAGAAGAGATATGTATAAAAATAGGTAATATTCCCTAAAATATTTTGCTGAGTTACAATTCTTCCAGTTGGGAAGTTTACCACACTGTCATGATACATGTATGAAATGTCTGTTCAGAAAAAAAATTAGAAAATATTCCTCACCTACCAACTCACTAAATGTAGGAGTATATAATCAAAACTGGCTCTCAAAAGTGGTACAAATATATAGGGGAAGATACCTGCATGTGTGACAAACAAGAAAACACAGAATCTATTTATTGATTAGTTTTGAAAGGGGGCCCATATTTGTAATTAAAATATATATATATATATATGACCAAAAACACTCACATGGATGGACATATCTTATTTCCCCTTGTACTCCAGCTTTTGTACTGACTGCAGTCACCCACCTTTTTCTAGGATTATTGCCTGACATAACACAGAAATTCCACCGCTTGTTCTCAACAAAGCAATGAAAGAGACACAATCTCTTTCCACCCTCCTGTCGTGACCCGTGTTCTGGGCTTGTGCTTTTTGGAGGAGTCTTTGATCTGCAGCAGGTCTCAGAGGCTTGTCTCCCGGAGGAACATGGTGCCGATGTTGTAGGAAACCTTTTTTATTCTCGATGAAGAAATAGAAGGCTTTGGCGGCTTTGGACCAGTCCTTACCTCCAGGAAATAGCAGATCCCAGGGATTTCCTTTGGAAAGTTGTCTGGAAGCTCTTCACGGGACCGAGGAATGAATGTGAAACTTTCTTCCCGTTTTAATAATCTAAGAAGAAAATATAGGTTGTGTGAATTAAGTAGATCGAGGAAGTGTAAATAAATGGACAGAAATTTTAAAGGTTCAGGAAGCCTATCGATGACATATTCATGCTAACACCCCTATTTCTTTGTATGGATGTGGTCTTCAAAGATTACAAATATTAGGAAGTGTTACAACCAGAAAATATCCCTACATGTTATAATAGCTAAAAAACAAGGCCAGTGTGGTACTAATTAAAAATATTTGTTCAACTTTTGATTTCTTTCTAAATAGCATTCCTTGAAAATATTTGTTCCATCTTTTTCCTCCTAAAAAAAGGGCTAAGAAAACTGCATAATACACATTTTATTTCAAATATGCAAGATTTACCATGTCCACTTTTAAAATTCAGGAGTACCCCCTTTATGTCTGGCAAACCCTTAACAAGGCTTAAATGTATGTTCTGTGAGTCAAACACATTAATCAAGTATTTAACTTTGTAGAACAACATTTCATGACTCCAAATGTCTATGATATTTGCTTACTTATTTCTAACCATACATATTATCCAGATCCACCAGCATTCATTGGCCAAACAGCTTAATCCTTCCCTTTCAGTCACACCCAAAGACTCTTTTTCAGAACACTAACACTGGAGGAGATTTATTCTTTAAACTTGTCCAGTTCCATGAAGGGCTCAGGTTTAGATATCCATATCTAAAAGACAATTCAGTTTAATTTAACAACTCTTTATAGTCTGCTTCCTAGTGCCCAAGAAAAATCTAGCCACTCTTGTGAATATAAGCAGAACATAATCTAAAAAGCTAAAGATTTTGTCAACAGAGATAGAAACAGGATATAAGAAGTAAATTTTAAAAAAAGGACCCAATACACAAACAAAAACAGAGTTGTATAAAAGTAATATGGAACAGAATAGGCTAGATGAGATGCTGTAATAAAAAAGATACAAAAAGCTGCAGAAGTCCAGAAGAGGAAAGTGTTTGCAATGGGAGAACCACAAAGCCTTCGTGAACAAGATGTAATTTTAAAATGTGCAGAATTTCAACAGGCGAACATGAAGAACAACATAATCAAAGGGTTAGAAATTTTAAAAAAATTATAAACAGAATGAACAGGTTTCCAACCATTTTTATAGCATTTGAGAGTGAGGTAAGAATGGTAGTTGAGACTGGGCAGTAGGTCAGGAAAAAGTATTAAAGACCTAAACTATAAGTTTAGACTTTATCTGGAAGGTACCTTAGTGCCTAACCCATTATCTTTATCTTAAAAACAACTCATACTCCTAAATCAGATTAACGTTAACAGCAACTCCAAGTTATACTGTGTGGGATAAAACACGCTGGGGAAAAAGAACGAACAAGTGCAAGGAAAACAAAGGATACGTGGAATATACACTGAGCAAGCAATGATGTTCCTTTTTACACTAAGGAGAAGAAAAAAATCCCTTCTCAGATGCTATTAGTGGATTTTAAAAAACCCCATCTATATCATCTAGAAACAATAGTTTTACTAATAACTGTTGCAGTCTATGAGCAGTCTATACTCCACGTTTATGAACCAAAGTTGTAGTATTTTGCTTACTAAAGAATAAAAGAACCATTCTCATTGACCATTCCATAACAAACATCACACAATGAGTATATGATTTGGGGATATAAAAAAGTGAGGCTCATTCTAACATTTCAAAATTCTTTCAAAAGCCTTACACTACTTTTTTCTATATAACATCGTCCTATGCAAAAGATAAAATTAAAAAATGCTCCTCTCTGTCAAATTTATGGAGGGTGAAAGTGAGTTCAGCATAATTTAGAGTGTCTTGCTTAAGGAAACAGTAAGACAGCACTGGAAACAAAACTGGAATCGAGATCTGTGAACTTAGTCAAGCTTGGTCCAACAACAAATAATAAGACTACACTAAGACAACTCTCCATCACAAAACAACTGAACTAGGATAATCAGAATGGAAGTCATCACTACTCTTTACTTTCTCTGCATTTGCACAGATGTCAATTTTCTTTACATATAATATATAATCAGTCACTTCAGAATTAAAATGTAAAAGTCCTTAAACAGTAGTTTAATTAAGCAGTGGATCCCACAATAATTTTGCTAAGCTCAAACAGAACAGTCATCAATGTGCAATATGTGAGTGACAATCAACAATGTCAATCAATCAACAAACATTTGTTTAGTGCTTGTGGCATGCTAAAAAAAAAAGTTATCTGAATGAAGAATAAGTGAGGATACACAGATTAAGTTAATATAATTAAAAAGATAAGAAAGACTTGTGGAAACAAATTAGCAATACAAGGCAGTATATTTTACAACATATGATACAATCCAAAGGAAGACATTCTGTAGTATAAAAGGAGAAATCATGACTGTGAATTTAAATATAAAAGTAAGAACCACATCCAACCATATCTCAATATTTCCCAAAAGTTTCTTTCAACCCCATAATCAACAATTAGGACTCCACGTGAACTACAGTCCCTCTATCTTTTAAGTTCCCAAATTTATTTCTTTTACAGTTTGTTGTTTCATCAAGGTCTTTATGTATTGCTATAACTGAGATTTGTCTGACAATAAAAAATAAAATTGGGGTTACATCCATGAAAGTATTTATAAATGACCAAAATGAAGGTACCATCTCCTTTGGATGCCAGAATTTCTATTTTTTAAATTTTAATTGTTTGACATTTGAAATTCAGGAAACCTTATTTAAGTTGAAAAACAATTCTTTTTTTTTTAACATTTTTTATTTTAAAATTGTGGGGTACAGTTAAGGGTTAGGTATACAAATATGCATCGTTCAGGCACCCTTGTTAATAAGGGGTGTCCCCTCATCCCCAGACAGATATTGGCTATTGTTAATCCCACCTCCCTTCCCCTCCCTGTCCCCGATAGTTTCCCGCCACTGTCAATCCTTTTTTTATAGTATTACGATAGATGTTCAAGATCTACTTATGAGTGAGAACATGTGATACTCAGATCTTTGTTTCTGTGAGAGATCACTCAGTATTATAAACTCTAGTTCCAACCACAAGGAACTCAAACGTGCTGAAAAGGAAAAAAACAACCCCATTACAAAGCAGGCAAAAGATATGAACAGACACTTCACAAAAGAAGACATACGGGCGGCCAACAGACACATGAAGAAATGTTCAACTTCACTAATCATCGAGAAGATGCAAATTAAAACTACACTGAGATACCACCTAACTTCAGTCAGAATGGCCATTATCAATAACTCAAAAAATAACAGCTGCTGGAGAGGATGTGGTGAAAAGGGAACACTTCTGCACTATTGGTGAGAGTGTAAGCTAGTGCAACCTCTGTGGAAAGCAGTGTGGCGATTCCTAAAAGCTCTAAATATCGACCTCCCATATGACCCCGCAATCCCCCTACTGGGAATATACCCTGAAGAACGCAAATCACTGTATAAAAAAGGTAGCTGCACACGTACGTTTATTGCAGCATTGTTCACAATAGCAGTTGAAAAACAATTATTAAAACTGCATTTAGAGTCCAGACTCTTTTGTATTGTTAAACTCCCAAGTATTTCTAAGTAAAGTAAAAATATTTATAGGTTAATAAGACCATCTTTTACCTTAAACTTTATTGTTTAAACAAGTTGTAGAGAATAGAGGAAAAAATAGATTATTTACAGAAAACTATCTACATATGCACTCAGAGGTACAAATGACTTGTAAGCAGTTCTCAAAGAGCTTAGTTTTATTTTCTTTGGATGCCAGAACTTTTAAATAATTCACTGTACTTTGGTTAGGAGAAAACTCTTCACAATGAATTGATCTCTTGACATTTTTAATAGATCTCGTATATTTTGCTTGAAATCATAGCGACAACAGCATTTACGGAATTTTTTTTCTAAGTAAACATTGTTATATCAATAAGCTACATATAGTTTTAAATTTCAATAATAAAAATGAGAGCACATAAAGATAAAGTGATTCAAGCGCTTATGATGTCCAGGATTTAACAGCCTTTGTATATACAGAGACCGAAGTGCAATATTCAGACGAATTTCAACAGGACAATCTGAATGACTTCCTGGGGGTTCTGGAGGCGGTCAGGGAAACATTTCACACAGCATCCTGGTGATGATGTAAGTCATGGTGCCAAATAATCAAATGTATACAGAGATTAGGAGTTCAGAACCTGATTGTCCCAGAACCTCTGATCTCCTCTGAAATGCTTTATTAAGTCCAAGTCCCCAGGCTGGCTCTAAAGCTCTGCCTAACAATCCATTTCTTTGGCACCTTGAACCGATGTGGAAGCTTAGATTCTACATAAATCTAAATTAATCCGAAATTGTAATTCCCAGCTAGTTGATATACAACCCGCGAGTTTGGGCTGCATGTTTAATGAGTATTTGGAAACCACACAAATCCAAGTTTACCTGCCGGTTGCCCTTTCTCTGCTCAATAGTTTTTTCCCCTAAAAATTGATTTTCAAAATAAAAATCCACTGCTGCTTTGGCTCAGTGGGTGGCTCTCAAGCGTGTGCAGTAAGCTTGAGAGCGTGGAGATCCCCAGAGTCACTCCATCCCAGTTGCAGAGATGCAGCTGGTCTCTGACTCTCAGCTAGTGTTTACATACCTGTTTCCCACAATTTGCACTGAGTTTTGTGCTCTGTCCTATATCCTGACTTGGAAAAGGACCTGAAACTTATTCACCTGAGGTACAAGTGATCCAAATGTAATTTAAATTTTAACGTAAGTCTCAGAATTTTTTTAAAAAAGAAATGGAATGATAACGATGGCATTTCAGGAATTCAATTAAGAAGTGTGTTTTCTCCAAATCATATTTGAAGCTGCATAAAGCACAGGCTAGTTACGTGTAAGACAGAGGCAGGAATTTTGTCTTTCATCCCACTATACTTTTTCCTCCAATTACATGCTTTAATTCAATTGCCAATTAGGTTAATTAGGGAGGCCTATGACCTATGTGCATTTCCCATGCTGCTCCAAGACAGTAAGATTGTGAAAGGTAACTGATTATGCGATTCTCGAGCCAGGCTTTACCCTCACACTTAGAAACAGCCAGTCCTCTGGCCAGTGAGTTCAGCAGTTAACCAGTCAGCAGGTAGTTATTGAATGCCTTCTATGAGCCAAGTCCTGAATCAATGCTTTTCTATCTCTGATCATGATATATGTGCAGCAGGAGAGGACAGAGTGGAAAACAAGAGGGGAATTTTGCTGAAAATGTCTTTCCAAAAAGTGATTATTGTCTTACCAGCTGAATTGACCCCATGGACAACCCCATGAACAGAACAAACTTTGCTGAAATGAATAGGTCCTGGTCCAGTCTATAATAGTGACCAACTAGTATATGCAACTCTCTGACACCTGCATATTGGAAATCATCACGAGAGGATGGAACGACTGAAAAGATCTACGTAATGAGTAGACACATAAGAGAGTGACATTTTCAGAATGCTGTCTACCAGAACAGTCACAAACTTGTCTACCAACTACCGCTCACCAAGAGAGGCTTTAAGGCCAAGGCAAGAAGCAGTAGAACATGGTGCATGTTGCAGAGCTGAGGGCTTGAAAAGATGTGTTTTAAAGACTTTGAATGTCTAAAATGTCTTTAGCTTACCTTCCTCTCAAGATGATTGCATTAAATTCTTATTTAGAAATAATTTTCCCTTCAGTATGTGGTTGTTAAAAAGTCAGATGCCAGCTGGGCTTGGTGGCTCAGCCTGTAATCCCGCACTTTGGGAGGCCGAGGTGAGTGGATTGCCTGAGCCCGCGGGTCCAAGACCTGCCTGGGCAACTTGGCGAGACCTCATCTCTACAATAAATCAAAAAATTAGCCGGGTGCAGTAGCACACACCTGTAGTTCCAGCTACTTGAAAGGCTGAGGTGGATCGCCGAAGCCCAGCAGGTCGAGGCTGCGGTGGCTGGAGCGTGCCACTACACTTCAGTGTGGGCGACAGTGAGACTCCAACTCAAAAAAAAAACCAAAAAAGTCAGATACCATTCTGTTTTTTCAATCCACTGCATATAAACTTCCTCCAAGTCTCTCTCTCACCATCACCACCACCACCACCATCATCATCTATCTCTGGTATTGTGAAAATTGATGTTAATGTGACTCAGTGCAACTTTCAAAATTATTACAATGACCATCAGTGGAACCTTGAAACCTTTTGATATTATAAGTTATGTCTTTCAGTTCTGGGATATTTTTGTGTGTGTGAGTTATTTATTTGATAATTTCTTATGCATTGTTCCATATGTTTTCCTTGTATGGGTTTGTGCTTAATCAAATATAAGATTTGATAATATCCTCCAATTTGTTTCCCTTTTTCTCAGATTGCTCCATTCTAAAACATTCTATTATCTGGAAGATTGCCTCCAATATTATCTTCTAACATCTAGACCATTTTAAAATTTCAAATATCACATTTCTAATTTCTAAGAGTTCATTCTTATTGTATGATTGTTTCTTTTCCCTTATGCTGTGTTTACTATTTTAAATCTATGAGAATATTAATTATCTTTTGATAGCATTGTCTTTTGTTCTCTGTATTATCTCTATTTCTTCCAGATATGCATTAACTAGATTTTGTTGTTTGCTTGTTTGTTTTGGTTCCTTTTTTCATGTCAAAAGCCTTCAAAAGAAAACTAATATATTTGTAAGTCTCTTTCTATTTAAGTGTGAGGTATTAAAATATGATAAGAAGGCTTGAATATGGCAAGATCTTGTTGAATTATGGGTTCCCCCTGACCATTTAAGTAGGTATCCCAAATATCAATAAATTTAGTGTTTTTCCTGGGCTCAGTTTGTCCATTTAACAATGTTCCAATCATTCCCATGAGATGACACCTGGATTCTAGAATTCTGGAGGCTGAACAGAGGAAAAGGGCTGGGAATCTCACTGTTCTGAATGCAGACTTTTATTTAACCCTCTTATATTTACCTGCCTCAGTTTGGAGCTCCTCTGGGTCGGTGTTTCAGGAGAACAAGCCTCTTATATTCCTCTAGAGGCAGTTGTCCCCTACATCTGTCCTCTCTTTATTACTTAGTAATAAAACTTGAATAAGCACACGGCTATCCAGCTTGAAGCTTCATTTCTCAATTTCCCTCACAAGTAAGTTTCTGAGTAATCGTTAGGTTCCAAAAAGAAGATGGACTTGCTAAAGATTTGAATGGTAGAGCGAAGTAGATTCCATTTCCCTTAGACAACTGACCATTAACACTGGTCATCAATATTGGAGTTTTGTAGAAGCAGGCTCCAGCTTCTAGCTTCCTGAGTGTCAAGAAAATGACCCAGTATTGGTGACTTTTAAAAATCCAACACCTAACTTCCAATCATGGGAATGCGTTTTCAGGTATCCATTTTTCACTTTCCTGAAGTTCAAAGGCCTAGACTATCACAGTTCCAGTGGTGACTACAGAGGTAGGAGCTTGCCTAACTGCACAGTTCTCTATTTCAGGAGTATCATTTCAAGATGTCAAGCTTGGAGCCTGCTTTATTATCCCTTCCCATGATTCTGTAAGCATATCATACCCTGTATTAATTTCATCCTACTTAAAATACCTGGAGTGGTTTCTACCTCTTGCCCTTTTCCTGGAATCCCTCTTGGTCATATTTTGAACTTTGTATATTAGCCCTCTAATTAGGTGCTGCGTGTGTGTGTGTGTGTGTGTGTGTGTGTGTGAGAGAGAGAGTGTGCACACATGTGAACAGGCTGATCTTTGGATATGGAGTGACCTGCTTCTTAGCTGATCCCCATTCCATAACGCCTGAGACTTCAGATTTCTTCTACGCATTGAGTCAAATATCACCTATGTGTACACTTTCCATCTTCCTCTTCCAGTCTTTGTGGATGTGTGTGTATATACCAAGGGGACACCCCTGCAAAAAAAGAATTATTTTTTGGAGGGCAGGCCCCTTGTAGTACAGACTTCCCCTACTAGGTAAGTGTTCTTGGCATCAGTGTTCCAGCTCACATTGTTATGAGAGGCTGTGTTTGGCTACAGTGAATTTTTTAGAGATTCTTTCAATGTCTTTGCCTATTTCATGATGGGTGTTATGGGAGAAACTTCCGACACCGTGCTGAGTGTTCAGCACTTTTTTCTTTTTTGCCCCAAATGATATGACCCCTGTGCCTACCCTCCCTATTCCCCTGATCTGGCCCTGAGCAGCTTTTTTGTTTCCCCAGATGAAAAAAATCCTCAAAAGGAAATATTTTGCTGATGTGGAAGAGGTGAAACAAGAAATGGCAGACGCACTAAAAGGTATAAAAATTGATGAGTTCAGAAACTTTCCTGAGCAGTGAAAAAAAAATCATCTCGATAAGTGTATTGCATTAAACAGGAAGTGTTTTGAAGGTGACTGAAGTTTAAACATGTAAGAATAAATACACAATTTGTTATAAATAAATGTAAAGTTTTGGGGGGTCTCCCCGAGTGTGTGCGTGTGTATGTGTGTGGCAAGAGTTATACCTTTATCATTTTGCTGTTGTTCCAGTAAAAGATTAAATATAAACTTCAGAAAAGAATAATGATAAGTTCAGAAGTTCAATCTGTTCGTTAAATTAGAAATTTATGTTGTTGCTAATTGTTCACCTAAATATTGTTTTGCTAAGGAATGCATTTGAACTCCTATAATGTCATTTGGCACTTGTTTCTGAGTGCAGAAGGATACCAGTTCTAAAAAATCAAAATAAGAAACATCAAGACAACTAATGTTTTTCTGAGTGTTCTGAAGTTCCTCAATTTTTCCTATTCTTTCTGCCTGAGTGGAAGAAAAGAAGGAACTCTGCTCTGTATTTCTGCTTTGTGCTTCACTGCTTCACGATCTGATGCAGTTTCAAGATAGGGCCAATGAAACTGTAGTCACTGAGTCAGCTACACAGTCTAAAATCCCTTGAAACACAGTGATTCATCCTCTGGAAATAACACTTCCGTGCAAATAAGGAAAGTAAGACTCAAGCTCACTATGCAATAAAACAGAAATGGATCTCACCATATTTTTAAGCATTTTAAGGTTACAAACATTTTTAGTTGCAGAATTTCAGACAATGTTAGAAGATTATCAGTTTGTAGGTTCTAAAATTCAAGTTAATGAGTAAGTTATCAAAAAGGGACTGTTCTTCCTGTATGGATCTTAAAAATTGTAAGGCAGAGAGTCTCAGGGCACTTATGTGACATCTCAGCTAATTTCTTTCTGTAACCCACCCTGGTACTGATGGCAATGTGTACTTCCTAAGGTTCTGTTCCCTGGATTCCTGGCCCTGGAGAGTGCACACCCTGGCATGATCCTAGCTGAGCAACAAACCAATGCCTTTTCAGTTCCTGAATTTTAGGATGCTGAACGGTGAAAGATGATTCCACTCCATTGACTTCTTTGGACACTGTCAATTTTGACCTTTAACAGCCTAAAAACTCTATTTTAAATAAATGCCAAGGAACTTAAAATTCAAAACACTCACTGAAAAAAATAACACATTTACAAAGAACTTTTAAAAAGGGAGATTAGAAAAAAATGAGCAATTAGAAAAGATAATTGTAATCAGTTCTTATAAATTAAATAATTGTCTCATGTGATTTCACGTCTCTGACCAAAGTCTTTCTTTAAAACAAGTCGATCATAGTGTTGTTGGTCTTTCTGCAGAGAAGAAAAAGAGTGGAAAGAAGAAAATATGCACATTTATTTTTTTATATGAAGAATCCTTAGTTGATTTCATTTTAAAAATATTAAGATCAAAATTGACTTTAAAGAATTCTATGCTATTTCCCATATTCTTCAACCAGACATAGAGTTAACCTAAATATATTATAAGAAGAATATACAGAATTGTAATAACTTTAACCCCAAAGAAGGTGAATCAACCTAAGAAATTATTTGAATGCTAAAAAACAAATGGTAGACATTTTTCCTTTTCTTCAACAGTTCAACCTACCTCTTTTACTTACCATCTTGAACAATGTTTCATAGCAAATATTCCTTGCAAATTCCCCTAAAACGATGCTTCTAAAAAATATTAATTTTTATACAGAGATACTATGAGATAGGAGAAAAAGCACAGGTAAACTCTGTAAATCTGATCTCCTACTTATTAGAGTTTTCCTTTTCACAGGTGAGATAAGAACAAATTAGTTAATGGCATGAGTCAAGTCACTTAAATTCTCTGGTTCTCAACTTCCCTGTGGAAAAATAAAGATTTTGCTCTAGTTATTTCAAAGATTATTAACAGCTCTAACATCTAGTGAAACTTGTGAATTTGTATACTAGCCATATTAGAGAGGGTCATATAAAGCAGCATGATCAGTGTGTTTGTTTTAGACTCACAAATCTGAAACATTCTTAAGCAAGTTCTCCAGAAAAAACACTGTCGTGTTGGCCAATATCACAAAAACGGATTATAGAGCAATTTTGATTTAGTACTGGATGACTAATTCATGACAATCTTTGCACTCTAATCAGAGCCACGACAAGGATTCTTGAGCATAGCATTTACAGAAATCAGATTTCTCCTAATGCACAAAAAGTTATACACACACAAAAATAATAAGACCTAACTGCTAACAGATTAAAGCCCAGTTAAGACTGGTTTCAATTCTCTAGGTTAAAATGATTTATCCAAACATACTGCATTTTATTAAATAGTGAAATATATTGCATACTACAATTCATGCTCACGTTTTTGGAAGGTAGATGGCTTTGTTTTGAGGGAATTTGAGACATACCCATCTACTTAATACAAAATACAAACAATACAATATAATTCAATATACAAATTTGTCATTTCCTTAAAGGACAATGTGCATTAAGTGTAAAAAAGAGAAATATAAAATAATGTAGAAGTTTGATGACAAGCTAAATCTAAAAGTAAGAACTTCAAGATAAAAAATAAATTCACAAGGCATTATTTTAAAAAATGAGTAAGTTCAGTTTCCCAGTTCTGAAGCACAGTCTTAACCATACAATACATCGAATGGCTATGTGTTTTTGCACAGTCAGCCCTACCAATTATTTCTTTAAAGGTTTTCAAGCCGGGCTCGGTGGCTCAGCCTGTAATCCCGCGCCTTTGGGAGGCTGAGGTGAGTGGATTGCCTGAGCCCGCGGGTTCGAGACCCGCCTGGGCAGCGAGACCTCATCTCTACAATAAAATAAAATTTTAAAAAATCAGCTGGGTGTGGTAGTGCATGCCTGTAATTCCGGCTACTCGGAAGGCTGAGGCGGAAGGATCGCCGGAGCCCAGCAGGTCGAGGCTGCGATGGCCGGGAGCGGCCACTGCACTCCAGTCTGGGTGACAGAGTGAGACTCCAAATCAAAAAAAAAAGGTTTTCATGCTTGTTTCCTATTCCCACTACCACAGCCCTAGTTCCTGACTGAACCTCAGGCCTGGAACTACACTGTGACCCCATAAATTGTTCTCCTCTCTGGAACTCCCCAGTCTACTTTCTGTGGAACGTCACTTCCAACATGTCCTCTGATCAAGTTGTTTCCAGGCTCGAAAACATTCAATGGGCTTTTAATAGCATATAAGAACCTCTATTATGTAGGTTGAAAATACCTCAACCTCACTGGATGTTAGAACCGTAATTATATGTATATGTACACACACACATTTTTTAGTTGTGTAACCAAAATTGTGTGACCCAGGCTGGAGTACAGTGGCATGATCACAACTTATTGCAGCCTCAGCCTCCTGGACTCAGGCTATCCTTCTGCCTCAGTCTCCCAAGTAGCTGGGACTACAGACACATGCCACCACACTTGCCTAATTTTTCGATATTTTGTAGAAACAAAGTCTTGTTATGTTGCCCAGGCTGGTATTGAACTCCTAGGCTCAAAGCAATCCTCCCACCTCAGGCTTCCAAAGTGTTGGGATTATAGGTGTGAGCCACCACTCTCGGCCTGTTTTTTTTTTAAGTAAACATTTTATTCTGGAATAATTTTAGATTTACAGAAGAGTTGCAAAGACAGTACAGTGAGTTCTTGCATACTCTTTACTCAGTTTCCCCTTATGTTAACATTCTACATAACCCTGGTACATTTGTCAAAACTAAGAAATTAGCAGTGGTATATTACTATTATCTAAATTACTGATTTTATTTGATTTCATTGCTTTTCCATTAATGTTCTTTTTCTGTTTCAGGATTTAGTGTAAACTGAAAAAAAAAAGGCCTAATTGTATTTTATAATTCTCAAGTAAATAAAGAATGATACATGTGACATTCAGGATCATAAACTAAGTAGCAGCAAAACAGGAATGTAAATTTCACATTCCTTTATTTGGTCATTCATTTATTCAATCAATTAGTAGAGGCCCCTAATATTTTCTGAATCATGAGTCACACTGAAGCTTGATGACAGTAATAGAAAACACTTCTCTCCAGAAAAATCTGCATGTAAATATGCATAGAAAATGCTTTATAAATGCACTAATCCTTAGTCTTAAATGTAACACCATCCCCCAAAACCTCAATAATATTACTTTTATCTATGTTCTATCTTGGATTTATTAATCAGAGTTAACTTGGATTGTTTCCATAACCAAAATGTGTTTAAGGCTTATTCTTCCATTTGCCTTTTTAGCTAAAATATGGACATCTAAAGAAAAGAAAAACCAGAAAGGATTATTTAACTTGTGTTAATTATAAAATAAAGACTGACCTTCAGGCCGCTCAAAATGTTGCCAATTTTTTTCAATAAAGGAGAATGTAAAGAGTGACTTTTTCTCTTGCTTTAAATTACCCTTAATTATCTTGGTAATTAATTTTCACATTATAGTGTTCTAGATTATGTAGAATATTTACTTAAACTTGGTATTATTTGCAAACATATTATTTATTGGCAGTAAGAGAGTCGTTTTTTAATACTTCAAATAAATTCTTTTCTGTGTGAAACTAACAGATGTCCTCCATATAAATAGGAACTATTGCCATGAATACCAAATTAGTGTCTTTAAATTCTGAATCCTCGAACTAGGTAATTAACTGTTTAGCACTGCTGTCAAGGGAAGGGAGAAACACCAAGTCTTTCCTTCATATGATTCTCAGTTAGGAATAGGTCTTAATATAGAACCAGCAAAACTTCACTGCTTGATTCAACTTTGTGTCTAATCATACCAAAGCAATGCAAAATAATCAACTAAATCATAAAGAAAAAAGTCTAAATTGCCAGACATATGCTTCATTTCATATCTATGAGTAAGAATAACCATTATTGAACAGTTCATAATTATATATTTTCTTACTGATCCTTGTTACTTTAGAAATAAGCTAATAGGTAAGTTTCTGCCCTTTATATTATAAAAATAACTGCAACATTACATTCAGATCCTCATTATAATGGCCTTAAATAACTGGAGAATACATGAAATAATTGAGGTGGAATATTCTAAAAGTTTAAAAAATGCCAGATTTATTTTTAAAAAACATATTAAGAAGTCTTATGATTCCCAGTGCATAGAATTACATTTTCTGGGAAAAATGCTATTTGATACAGATGGGAGACAAAGAAAGAAGGAACAAAATAAAAACATTGACATGAGTATAATATCTCATTCAATTTTGCTAGATGTGACTTTTATTGGTACATTTAAAAGGGTAATATTAACGTTGCTGTCTGTAATTGGAAAATAGAAATAAAATTCTTGAAACACAGCTCAAGTTTTTCTTCTGGAAGAAACATTAAGTCATTTGTCTTTACTGATTATATTTCTTTTGTAAAATATAGGGTTTACTGTTTTGGTATTTCTACAAAGAAAAGAATAAGATGGGCCAGACAGGTGGCTCATGCCTGTAATCCCAGCACTTTGGAAGGCAGAGGTGAGAGGACTAGGCCTGAGCCTGTGGGTTCAAGACCAGCCTGGGCAATATGGTGAGACCTTGTCTCTACAATAAATAAATAAATATATCAAAGTGCGTGGTAGCACATGTCTGTAGTTCCAGCTACTTGGAAGGCTGAGGTGGAAGGATTGCCTGAACCCAACAGGTTGAGGCTGTGGTGCCCATGAGCAGCGTGCCACTGCACTCCAGCCTGAGTGACAGAGTGAGACTCTGACTCAAAACAAACAAACAAACAAACAAAAAGAATAAAATGATCAATAAAGTTACTCAAAAGACTGACAGGGCAGTAAGATGCCAGCCCAAATACTTTCAATAGCTTTAGGGGGTACAATTTTTATTATTTTGTAGAGGAAGGGTCTTACTATGTTGTCCAGGCTGGTTTCAAACTTCTGGATTCAAGTAATCCTCCTGTCTTAGCCTCCCAAAGCACTGAAATTATAGGCATGAGCCACTGCACCCAGCCCAAATACTTTTTTATTTACTTTGAATATCAAGTCACTAGTACAGATGAACATTTTGATTAAAAAAAAAAAAAAAAAGACTACAAGCAAACTAGTAAACAAGAATTTCCAGAAGCTTCTTTGGATGTCTTTTCTCATATTATGGGTCCATAGAAGAAGAGTAAATATTTTTAACATGGTATCTCACTCTTGTATAGTAATTATATTAACAAAGATCAGAAGCAGATTTACTGGCTAGTACTTTTGACTAGTGCTAGTGATTTTAACTTCTGCATGCATGGAAAACTATACCCAATTAACTTAAACATTTTTCAATTGTTCCACACACCTCTCAGTTTATCAGAAAGACTCATTCCTCCAAATTGTCTATAAAGTAAATTCTGAACAGCAAGCGTATATTCCCAGTAGCTTATTATGCAGTTGCCCTAAACACTCATGTTCATTTCAGATCCAGGGACGGAGATGCTGGTATGATAGAAATATGAAGACTCCAAGTAAATACTTTAGAAAGAAGACAAACAAGCAGCCGACATATACATGACAAAATGCTCAACCTCACTAGTCATCAAAGAAATGCAAATTAAAACCTCACTGATATACCACCTAATTCCAGTCAAGATGGCCATCACCAATAACTCAAAAAACAACAGATACTGGAAAGGATGTGGGGCAAAGGGAACACTTCTACACTGTTGGTGGAAGTCTAAACTAGTACAACCTCTGTGGAAAACAGTGTGGTGCTTCCTAAAAGATCTAAAATTGACCTCCCATATGACCCTGCAATCCCCCTACTAGAATATGCCTGGAGGAACTCAAATCACTCTATGAAAAAGATACCTGCACATGCATGCTTACTGCAGCATTATTCACAATAGCAAAAACATGGAACCAACCGTGCTGCCCATTGAAAGCGGACTGGATAAAAAAAATATGGTAAACATACACGATGGACTATTATGCAGCCATAAAGAAAGTCAAAATTATGAACTTCGCAGCAACTTGGATGGATTGAGAGGCTATAATACTGAGTGATCTATCACAGAAACAAATATCCGAGTATCACATGTTCTCACTCATAAGCGGACTTTGAACAACTATAGTAATACTATAAAAAAGGGACTGACAGTAGTGGGAAACTGCCAGGGGAGGGGGGCACCCCTTATCAACAAGGGTACCTGTGTAAGGAACATTTGTATACCTAACCCTGAATTGTACCCCGCATTTTTAAAATAAAAAAGTTAAAAGAAAAAGAACATATTTCTTTTTGATTATCCTAAGTAAGAAAGCAATTCCAGACTAGCAAAAATGCAATCTGGGAGCATTTATATCTAGAGATAGTAAAAGAAAGGAATCCCTCTGTTCTGCTTCCAGTTTGTTGCGTATGGTTCTCATCCGCATTTTCTTGCAGAAGAAATCTGGTCATCAAGATTTTAAGATTCAGAAATTATTGTGTGTGTGTGTGTGTGTGTGTGTGTGTGTGTGTGTGTGTGTGTGTGTGTTTCTAATTTGAGTTCTTGGAAGTAGAGAGTAGAATTGTGGGTATTAAAGGAAGAGGTTGGTGAATGGATACAAAGTTACAGCTAGACAGAAGGAATGATTCCTGGTGTTCTGCAATGCTGTAAGGTGAATATGGCTAACTATAGCTTATTGTATTTTTTCAGAAAGCTAGAAGAGGGGATTTTGAATGTTCCCAACACAGAGAAATGATAAACATTTGAGGTGATGGATATGATAATTACCCTGATTTGATTATTATGCAATGTATACAGGTATTGAAATGTTACTCTGTATCCCATAAATATGTGCCCTTATTATGTGTCAACTAAAAATAAAAATTAAAAAATCTGAGTGTTGTTTTTTTGCCATGTTATCTCAATTGCTTATCAAGTCAATGAGACAGTCAGGATAGGGTCTCAGGCTTTAGAGTAAGGCAGGTATAGGTCTGAATTAAGACTCCCACACATACGAAGGAGACTCCAAAAAAACCAAAATTATTGTTTGGAGGGCAGGTCTCTTATAGTATAGCCTTTCTCCCCTAGATAAGTGTTCTAGGAACCCATCAGCATCCGTGTACCAGATTCAGACAATTTATTTTTGGAGATTTTTTTCAACCTGTTTACCCATTTCATCATGAGTGATTTACAAGCACACCTGCCCACAGTGCGTTGCGTGTTCAGCAGTTTCTAACCAAAAATAGCATGACCCCCCCATGCCCCACCTTCCTATTTACCTGATCTCACTCCAAGGGACTTCTTTTGTTTCCCTGGATGAAAAAAGTCCTCAAAGGAAAACTTTTTCCCTAAGTGGAAGAGGTGAAACAAAAAACAGCAGAAGCACTAGGAAGCACAGAAATTGATGAATTCAAAAACCTTTTGAGCAGTGGGAAAAGCATCTCAATAGGTGTATTGCATCAAATGGAGAGTACTTTGAAGGTAACTGAAGTTTAAACATGCAAGAATAAATATACAGTTTTTTATAAATAAATTCCGGGTTTTGGGGGTTCCCATATTTAACTGTATGTTCTCAGTCACTTGTTTAACCTAAGTTTCAGGTTTTTCTCATCTGAAAAGTGAAGATAATGACAATACCTAACTCACAGACTTGCTGTGAAGACTAAATGACATAATGTAAATAAACTGCTTACAGAGCATAACTAATCCAATAAATGTTTGCTGTGACTATCATGAAATGTCAGAGCTAAAAGATCCACGAGAGCTCATCTAGGCCACCAAATAGCTCAACCAAGATTAGATTCAGTTATATTAATTCCTAGGATAGAAATCATGCACTATACCAAACTCTTGCATAAAAATCTGTGGAATTTTCCACTTTTGGTCTAAAGATGCTTGTGAATTAAGTATCATCACTTCATGAGTGCCCAGCTTTTTAAGAGATTATGTGGGGATACCTATGTCTGAGGACAGGTTGTGCAGGGAGAGGACTGCAGTCATCTTTATAAAAATTCCACATTTCTCAGGACTGCTCCTTCATCTTCTCCTCAAGCCAAGGACTCTACCACTTCTTAAATATAGAAATATAATTCAGTCCCATAGCAAGTGTCTGTCTTCAGGAATCTATATCTTTAGTCCCAGCAAAAATCCTTTAGAAGCCAGAGCTCTCAGCATGCAGAAGTTCTTTCCTTCCTCAGATTTTGCTTATATAATTGATCTGTTAAATTTAAAAAGTCTTCAAAGATGAGGATATAGAAGTAAAGATTGGGGCTATATTTCCAGGCAGGTTTTTAGCCTTCAGATTTCCCCTTGTTGTAGGCAAAATTCCCGCCACCCCTCGCCCCAATATGTCCACATCCCAACCCCTGGAACCTGTGAATATGTTAGGTTACATGGCAAAGAGGACTTAAGGTTACAGATGGAATTAAGGTTGCTAATTGGCTGACTTTAAAATAGGGAAATGGGGAATAATCCTGAATTATCCAATGGCCCCACTGTAATCACAAGGCCCTTGAAAGTAGAACAGGGAAGAAGAATTAGAGTCAAAAAAAGATAAGTAATGATAGAAGCAGTGCCAGAAAGACGCAACACGACTGGCTCTGAGGATGGAGGAGGAAGGTCATGAACTAAGGAAGGAGTGTGGCCTCTGGAGTCTGGAAAACGCAAGACAGCACATTCTCTCCTAGAACTTCCAAAAAAGAACGCAGCCCTGATGACGTTTTTATTTCAGCCCAGTGAGATTTGGGTTAGACTTCTAGCCTACAGAACTGTAAAATAATAAATTTGAGTTGTCAAAACCAATAGTAAGTAATTAATCATTAAGCAAACTAATGCTTAAAATACATATATGCTTAATCGAAGTAATTATGTATCTCTGCTTAAATTGGGAGATTGTCCAAGAAAACAGCCAGTTTTTATCACATGACTATACCTAGACAGTCATCAGTATGACAGATGCCTTTGTTAATAAAAATGTATAGGAATAAACTGATCACTATCTCAGTTCTGAACCCTAGCTCAAAATGCTTTGGCCAAATTACCAAACCCATTCTTCCTTTGGGATTGCCAGAAAAGGCGTGTAATCCCACGATGAGACATCATTCAACATGGCAGTTTGTAAAATATTCAAATGTAGGAATAAGTTGGTCTCTTCTTTCCTTCTTTCTTTTTTTCTTTTAGATTAGGAAGAATAGTTTATTTAACAAGTAGATTTGGGTGGATTCACCTCCCCCATATTGAGGAGGGAGCCAGAGCTTAAAGAAAGCATGGCAGTCAATGGTCTCTTCTTTCATAGAAAGAACAGGAAAAAGCAGTAATTGAATGTTCACTGTGTTTCAAGTATTGAATGGGTACCTGCATAATCAACGTTTGTATACCTAACCCTGAAATGTACCCTACATCTTTAAAATAAAAAAAGAATGCTTTACAAACAATATATTATAGCTTAATGATAATCTCCTAAAATAGGTACCCAGTTTAAAGATGAGAAAACTTGGTAGAAAGAAATTAAGTTGCTAAATTTCATACAGACAACAAGCTTTAAGGCTTGGATTCTACCCCGGCACGCTGATTCTGAGCTTGTGTATGGAACCACTACCTTATCTGCTCTATCGTGCATCCCCTCATATGATGAGCTGTTTATGTAGTAGTGGTTAAAATGTAGCTTGGTTTTAACAGAAAAAAAAGAAGCCTTCTACAGGGAATGAAAAACAGGCATTCTAATATGTCCAGAAGTAGATCAATTGTAAAATGAAAAAAAGCAGAAATGTTTAAAGGCTAAGGAAAATTTCATATAAAAGTAATTAAAGTGTCTTTCTACAGTTTCAGTTTGCATGTAGCAAGAAAAAAACAATTCTGCACAGGCAAATCATTCACTTATTTCAAAATTTGCTGAAGCCATTCTCAGTATAAGCAGTTATTTCAGTTGCACAGATCAGTAGCATGATGTTAAGACGATTATTTGTAATATGTGCACTATTTTTAAATAGGAATGAGTGGGGAAAAACGTGTGTAAGCATCACATTTATTGGAGAAAAAAATGATAATATCAAACATGAAACATTTAAGACTCAATAAAGATTTCTTTTTCATCCAGAAATAAAATTAGCACTAAAGTGCTCTAGGTACAGAGACAATGGTCCTTGGGCATTACTTCATGCAATAAGGTGACTCATACTTACATCCTTAAAAAAATGAGGACTGTCATATGAAAGTTATAGTCCAAATTTTAAAGACTATGTTTCTTATGATCACAAAGAATTTAAGATAAACAACATCTGATCATTCCAATCCTAGTAATCTACAGGAAGTAGAATTATTAATATATAATATGAAATGTAAAGCAACCTAATTTATGTAATAAAATGTAAATGACGTTTGTAGGAACATACTTAGTAATAATTAAAAGTAGAAAATAAATCTGTGTGTTCATCAGTAGGAAAATAAGTGAGTAAAAAATTAAAATATGGAATACTTATACACTGAAATGTTTTATAGCAATTAAAATCATAAGCTAGAGCTATATGTTTCAACATGGATACAAGTTTAAAAAATGAAATTTTGTTTAAAAGAAACCAAAGTTAGAGTCATAGAGTAAAATACCACTTATGCAAAATAAAACATGGTAAATAAAATTCCACTGTTTATGAACACATCTGCAGAAAGTTAATATACAAAACTCTGGACTTTACCCCTACCTATCACCATACACAAAAATTAACTCTAAATGGATCAAAGACCTAAATGTAAAACCTCAAACTATAAGAATCTCAGAAAACGTAGGCAACACCCTTATGGAAGTTGGAACTGGCAACATTCCTATTTAGAACCCCAAATGCCCACAACTTAAGAAATAAGATAGACAAGTGGGACCTCACCAAACTGATGAGCATCTGCAAAGTAAAAGAAACCATCAAGCCGGGCTCGGTGGCTCAGCCTGTAATCCCACGCCTTTGGGAGGCTGAGGTGAGTGGATTGCCTGAGCCCGCGGGTTCGAGACCTGCCTGGGCAGAGAGACCTCATCTCTACAATAAATCAAAATGAGCCGGGCGTGGTAGTGCACACCTGGAGTTCCAGCTACTTGGAAGGCTGAGGCGGAAGGATTGCCGGAGCCCAGCAGGTCGAGGCTGCGGTGGCCGGGAGCGGCCACTGCACTCCAGTCTGGGTGACAGAGTGAGACTCCAACTCAAAAAAAAAAAAAGAAAGAAACCATCAAGAGAGCAGGGAGACAGCCAACAGAATTGGTAAAAATATTTTCCAACTGTATATCTGACATAGGCCTAGGATCTATATGGAACTCAAACATGCTGAAAGGAAAAAAACAAACAGCCTCATTAAAAAGTGGGCAAAAGATATGAATAGATACTTCTCAAAAGAAGATACACGGGCAGCCAACAGAAACATGGAAAAGCGCTCAGCCTCACTCATCATCAGAGAAATGCAAATCAAAACCACACTGAGATACCAGCTAACCCTAGTAAGAATGGCCATCATTAATAAAACAAACAACAACAGATGCTGGCGAGGATGCAGGGAAAAAGGAACACTTCTATACCGCTGGTGGGAATGCAAACTAGTACAACTCTCTTTGGAAGACAATGTGAGCATTTCTCAAAGAACTAGAAATCGACCTTCCATATGACCCAACAGTTCCCCTATTGGGAATATACCCGGAGGAACTCAAATCATTCTACAAAAAAGATCCTGCACATGTATGTTTGTTGCAGCTCTAGTCACAACAGCAAAAACATGGAACCAACCATGTTGCCCATCGAAGCTGGACTGGATTAAAAAAATGTGGTACATATACACAATGAAATATTATGAAGTCATAAAGAAGGACAAACACATAAACTTCGCAGCAACTTAGATGGATTTAGAGTCAATCATACTCAGTGATCTATCACAGAAACAAAGAACAGAGTACCATATTTTCTCACTCATGAGTGGACCTTGAACAATTATAATACTATAAGAAAGGGATTGGCAGTAGTGGGAAATTGTCAGGGGAGGAGGGGTGGGATTGGTAGTTGAAGGAAACTGCTAGGGGAGGGAGGGGTATACCTCATCAACAAGGGTACCTGCATAAGCCACGTTTGTATACTTAACCCTGAATTGTACCCCACATCTTTATAAAAACAAAACAAAACAAAACAAAACTCTGGACTTTGAAAGACACCAAGTTCATTAGGATGTCACAACAAAAAGGATTTTAAAAAAGCCAAAGGAAATGTTCAATTAATTTTTATTAAAAAACTACAGCAAATACAAAGTATTAAAATTGTGATGGCATCATGACTATTACATTATCTTTTAATTTTTAGTACTCCACAATAGTTATAAAAGTTTCTTTCAAATTCAATCATTTGAATATTCCACGTAAAATTCATTTGTTAAAAACGATTTCAATTTATCATAATGCCAAAGTAATCCACTGTCTCAAAATTTATAATAATAAGAGTTTTACTAAAAATAAATGGAATAAAATCCACTCTGAAGATTTCAAGTTAAACAGGCAATGTTGAACATTCTACAGTATTCTATTTAAGGAATTAAAAATGGAGATTTAAACTCTCATGAGCTTAATACTCAGTTTTACTTCACAGATACCTATTTACTCTAAGAATCTACCAACATGGCAGCTCAGTATGTCTATTTATAGTTTCACTTAATTTTGGGGGATATGGGATTGAGGGTGGAGAATAATAACAGAAAAATATGCTTCAGTGTTTGCAGTGGTTGAAATGATTAACTCCTTCAGACCTTGTTAATTCCTAAGGATCATCACAAACTCAGTGTGAAAAAGACCATGAAAACGCAGAGTCCCCACCAAAATGCACAGATTTTGTGTGGCTGGCCTGGTTTTCTTTACTGATCACATGTGAATAAAGGCAGCTACAGTTATGATGTCTAGCTCAGCACGTGAACCCCTCACATAGTTGGCCCATTCTTTCACACATTTGTTTCTAAAGTACAGTTTCCACAGAAGATGTAAATCTACACAAAGTTGCACAAACATGGAAAGTAAGAATTAACACCATGATGGGAAAATCCGTAACTATAGGAAGAGGACATGCACGAAGTAGTTGATCTTCAGTAACTTTTACTCACCCTATAGAACACCAAGTGTCAGAATCATTGATCTCTACTAGAGAATTTTCCAACAGTCAATTTGATATGGCAGTTATTGTCGGATCATTTGCAATGTGCCCAGGCTGTGTTTGGAAGACTGGGAGAAGTTTAAAAGAGGCAAAGACCTCTTACAAACATCCTGAAAATGGCAGGTAATTCTTCAGGAAGGGATGATAGATTCCTGAAGGGTGGTCCAGAAGCTGTTAGGCCCCCCAAGATCACTTGAGCTTTTTAAAGTCAGAAAGAGGGATGTTTTTCTTCAAAAACAGTAAAATCAAGGTATTCACTACTTTAATGAGCAAGAGTTTTAAAATACATCTATTTTTAACATGAACTTTTTCTATTTCATGTCTGTAATCTCAGTTCTCTTTCTCATCTATTCTGCAGGATCTAAAAATTTAAATTCCTTCTATGTAGATTTAAGTATCAATGTTTCAAAATATCACCACTTTATTTATTATTACAATCAAATTATTATCTTTATATTCAACTTTTTTGCTTAAGGATTTTTTTTAACCATTTCAATAAAAAATATGAATGGTCACTATTTCTGCTGTATATTCTTTCAATATAATTCTAAGTTACCTAATCATGGCACTAATTAAATAGCTGTACACCAATGCTCAGCATAATGCCGAAGTCTGATAGGGTAAGAGATTTTCATGCTGCTCTTTGCTATTTATTCTGAACAGATCTATCTTGTCAATGCATTTATTTGTGAATTAAATACATATTTATAGAGTGCCTATTATGTGCTAAATATCTTTTGTGAGTTCTGGGAATATAATGATGAGCCAAACCAGACATAGTCCCCAGTCCCCGCCCACGTGGAGTTTATTGTCTGGTAGGGGAGATTTCCACCAGGTACAAAACATGGATGAGTTCAGGAGGCAAAAATGTGTTGTCAAAGATGGCCTTTAACACAAAGAGAGTTTAAAGTTTTACTCTGTACTCAGTACCGCTGAGCATCCCACATCCCCAAATCCAAGATCTGAAAGGCTTCAAAAATCTAAAATAATTTGAGAGTCAACATGATGCTCAAAGGAAATGCTCTTGAAACATTTCAGATTTTGGATTCTCAGATTTGGGAATCCAACAGATATAACGTAATGCAAAAATATTCCAAACACCCCAAAAATTCAAACTCTAAAACACTGCTGGCCCCAAACATTTTGGATATGAGATAATACACATATTTAAATTTAGATAGTCAATATTTACATTCATTATTTAAAAGAAAAAGACACATGAACCACCTTTTCTATCTTATTTCTCTGTTTTTTATGAATAATGACAAACATTTTTAAAATACTGAGATTTCTAGTGTAACGTAGGCCCTTCACATTTGCTCTCCTGCATTTTAAATAGGTATACTGCAGAAGGATAGAGATTGTCGGAATGACAAACCTTTATTTGCCTCTCAGTAAAGGCAAATTTTTTATGGAGTCTCTAAGGGTGCAAACAAAAGTTTATGTCACGGCCAGGCTCGGTGGCTCAGCCTGTAATCCCGCGCTTTGGGAGGCCGAGGTGAGTGGATTGCCTGAGCCCGTGGGTTCGAGACCCGCCTGGGCAACTTGGCGAGACCTCATCTCTACAATAAATCAAACAATCAGCCGGGCGTGGTAGCGTGCACCTGTAGTTCCAGCTACTTGGAAGGCTGAGGCGGAAGGATTGTCGGAGCCCAGCAGGTCGAGGCTGGGGTGGCCGGGAGCGGCCACTGCACTCCAGTCTGGGTGACAGAGTGAGACTCCAACTCAAAAAATAAAAATAAAAGTTTGAGTCACAATTGCTCTCTTTCAGACTGGGAGGTTCTACTCATAATATCTGGGAGGACAACAGGATCGAGAAAATGAACAGGGTCTCACAAACGACAGGATATTAGTTCAAAGCAATGCAAAGACAGGGAGGAGGAGGCCAGAGAACACTTACTGGTAAGTGGTTGGGCTGACATTGATGCGCCGAGGGTGACTTCCCGACTCGAATTTGCTTGCTAGGGTGACATTATTTCCAAACAGGCAGTAACGTGGCATCCTCACTCCAACAACTCCAGCCAGCACAGAGCCTGAGTGAATGCCTATCCTCATCTAAAAAAGAATGAAAAAAAGGACATATTTGTTTCATTTGGTAAGCCGTTATTTTCATGAAATGTACTGTTAATTATTAAACGATGAAACATTCCACCCAGCCACTGCACTTCTGGGATCATGCCTAGAGGAACAGAAAGTGCCCCACCAAAAAGACACCTGTACATTTCTGTTTATTGCAGCACTGTTTGCAATCACAGAAACATGAAACGAACCAGTTAGGTGCTGAAAGTGTGGTACATAGACATGAAGGAATACTATGCAGCCATAAAGAAGAACAAAATCATGTCTTTTGCAGTAACATGGTGGCAGTTGGAGACCATCATTTGAAGTGAGATATCACAGAAATAAAAAATGGAATACCACAATGTTCTCACTCATAGGTGAGCAGTAAACATTGGGCAAGTGGGCACACATGTGGGAACAACCAGTGCTGGACATTGATAGAAAGGGAGGAAAAGAGGGATGATAAGGTGCACCTGATCATCCACTGGGTACCATGTTTACTATCAGGACTGAAAGGGCTCCCTTGATGCCCAAACTGTGCCTCTACACAATTTACAAATTCTCCCAAGTTCCCCCACAACTCTAAACAAAATTAAAAAAATAAAAATAAAAATAAACTATGAGCTCCCCAAAGAAAGGAACTGAGTCTTGGTTATTTTTGTGAGCTTAACAGCTGCACCATCATTGTACTCAATGAACATAATTGTTGTGGAATAAATGAATGAATGGAGTAATTATATTAAAAAACGATGTTTAATTTGCTACACAAATCTGGTTATGGCACAGGTTAAACCAAGTTTCATTTGTCCATAATATGGTCTAACTTTAAAAGTGTAATTTTCTCTATTTTCTCCCTCCAGTTATTGTTACACAAAACCTTAATTTTTTTCCTCTCATAGCACTAAACACACCTGTAAATTAAATATTTGTATTTCTCTTTAAATGCTAGATTTTTCTCATGAAAGAAGGGTTTTATACACACACACACACACACACACACACACTACACACACACACAAATATATATACATATATATACATTTACTTTCTGCTGAATATTCAACATTTAGTATAGAACCTAGAGCAAAACAGGCACTTAAAAGTAAGCGATAAATGCTGAATAAATTGTCTGAATTCCCCAACATATTATTAAAATGGAGTTATAGAGAATTCAACCCTTGAGTCAGTCAATAGGCATTGATTAAAAATGTTGCAGAGTAAATTAAGTGCTGCGTATTTATTCTCGGACGTTCTGCCCAAGATGAATCTGCTCCATGCCTTGAAGGAGTCTTCAATAGGCAATTGACACACACTTAAATGTGTTCACGGTAATGAAGTCACATCAACATGGTCTATACCACAAACACTGAAGCCAATGGAGGCCAAGAGGGAAACAATACCCCTTGTTCTAGGGGAATACAGGTATCCCTGAAACAGAGGGAGGAGATCTGACTCCCAGATACTCACCAGGTAAGCAAACTCACCCTTTCACCACCAGCCACTCCTTGTCCCTATAGTTGTGAGGATAAAAAGTCACTCTGAGACCAACCCTTGTTATAGGACTAGAGACTTATATCAGCTCATAAAATGACAGGTTAAAACTAATGAGACCTAGCTGCAGCTCCTAATAACCTTTTCATCTACTTTTAAACACCTGACCCTAAAATTCATTTGGAAATTAAATATGGTAGGAAGAGCTGAAATACATGTGAGAAAGAAGAAAAGTTGGAGTATTTTCTCTGCCAGATATAAAATCTTAGTATAAGCATATCATATGTAATTAGTGCACAGATATTATCATAGAAAGAAATAAACTAACGGAACAAATAGCCCAGAAAGGCTGTCATGCATATATAAGTGCTAGATACATGAGAGTTGGCACTTCAGATGAGTGAGAAAAAGATGGTCTTTCTGTTAGAATGTTCTGGATTCATTCTATTTTCATGTGGAAAAAAATACCAAGTAAATTAAAGATCTTAATGCAAAAGGCACAACTTTGCAGTATTAAAAATTGACTAATTAAGAACAATCTGCAGTGTCAGTAAAGCCCAAGCCCCCAAATACAGATATTTTGAGAGCATAGACTTTTGTCTCTCAAGAAGAGGTCTAGGTGAGTGGCCAGGACTGTCAGGCTGCTCTGTTTCCTTCAGTTATTCAGGGATCAGGTCCTTTACCATATCTTGTCACATATTCAGAGCACCCTCATGTTCTAAATCATGGGATGTGGGAAGATAATATATTTATTATTTGAGGTGATCTTTTTTTTGTATAGATCCTTCCTTCCTTCCTTCCTTCCTTCCGTCCTTCCTTCCTTCCTTCCTTCCTTCCTTCCTTCCTTCCTTCCTTCCTTCCTTCCTTCCTTCCTTCCGACTCAGAGTCTCACTGTTGCCCAAACTGGAGTGCAGTAGCATGCTCATGGCCACTGCAGCCTCGACCTGCTGGACTCAGGCAATCCTTCTGCCTCAGCTTTCCAAGTATCTGAAACTACAGAGCATGCCACCATGCCCAGCCAATTTTTTGATTTATTGTAGAGACGAGGTCTCACCAAGTTGCCCAGGCTGGTCTTGAACCCCTAGGCTCAGGCAATCTTCTTGCCTTGGCCTCCCAAAGTGCTGGGATTACAGACTTCAGCCACCGCACCTGGTCTGATCTATATTTCTATCTGGTATACTTGCACTGCTGCCTGAAGGACTTCTTTAACATTTCTTACATGATAGCCCTCCTGGGAACGAATCCCTTTAGCTTTTGTGTGTTTAAAAAAATAGTCTTAGTTTGCCTTCATACTTGAGAAATATTTTCACTGGGTATAAAATTCTAGATTAACAGAATTTGCTCAGTACTTTAAAGATGTTGCCCCACTGGCTCCTCTCTTGCATTATTTTGGATGAGAAATCTTCTGTTGCGTGTATCTTAATTCTTCCAAATATAACATATCTTTTTCTTCTGGCTGCTTTGAAGTTTTTCTTTTATCGCTAGTTTTAAGTAATTTAATTATCATTTCCCTTGGTGTTATTTTCTTTATGCTTCTTGTGCTTTGGGTTTGTTGAGTTCTTGGATCCATGGGTAGACAGTTTTCATCAAATTTGGAAAATTTCCAGCCATTATGTCTTCAAATGTTTAACTGTCTCACTCAGAGACTCCAACTACATATATGTTAGGTGCTTTAATTATTTCCAAAGTTCACTGATGATCTATTCATTTAAAATATTTTTCTTTCTGTTTATTTAGAATAATTTCTAATGCTATGCCTTCAAATTTACTCATCTTTTGTTTTGCAATGTCTAACGTGCTGTTAATCATAACTAGTGTATATTTCATAGCAGACATTGGAATTTTTCTCTCTAGAAGTTCAGTTGGGATTAAAAAAAATCTTCCAGGTATCAAGCTGACTTTTGAACATATGGACTATGGTTAAAATAACTGCTTTAAAGCTTCTGTCTGCTAATTCTAACATCTGTTTCAGTTCTGTATCTATGAGTTTGAGCTGATTGATTTTTCTTTTCATTATGAGTCATATTATTCAGCTTTTCTTCCTGCCTAGTAATCTTTGATTGGATGCCTTATATCATGAATTTGATTTGTTGAGTGTTGGGCATTTTTATAACCTCATAAATATTCTTGAGCTTTGTTCTTGGGTGCATCTAAATTGACTTAGAAATAGCTTGTTCCTTTCAAGTCTTGTTTTTTAAGATTTGTCAGTCAAGTCTGGAAGTGTTTCATAAAGGGCTAATTATCTATTACTAAGGCAAGAACCATGAGTACTCTTCCCAATGTCCTAAATGTATGAGGTTTTCCAATCTGCCTGATGAAAACGGGCATTTTTACCTAAGTCCTGTATAAGTGCCAGTTACTTTTTCCTGTAATCATTTTGAGAACCTTTCTCCTGTCTCTGGAATTCAGGTAGTTTCCTCATATACATGAACTAATCAGTACTCTGCAGAATACATAGAGAAACCTTGGATGATGTGGGGGAGTTTTACGCAACTCTCTCTTCTCTGGCACTCTCTCTATGAATTCTAGCCTCCTTGGTCTCGCCCATCTGTCAATTCCATCTCTTCAACTCAAGAGATGGGTGCTTCCTAGTTTAACCCTCCTTGAACCACAGCCTGAATGGCTTGCAAGGCAGTTCACTTGGACAACCACAGTGCTCATTTAATTTGTTTTCTAACCCTCAAAGATCACCATTTTCTATTACCTAGTGTCCCATGTCACGAAAACCTTTCTTTTGTATATTTTGTCCAGCTATTTTTTACTTCTTAAAATAGGAGTATAAATCTAGTCCCTGTACTCCATATTGGCTGGAAGCAGAAGTGAAATCTACTTTTTTTTAAGTAAATTATCTGAAAGATTTTGACCTATTTCCAATGAGGAATTGTCTGTTTGGATTTAAAGCAAAACATGTTGAGTGGCAAGATTCCTTTTAAACAAAATAAATGTAAAGCACCTTTCTCTAAAATTAGCAAAGCACTCTGCAATATTATTGTATTTCTTGGGTGTCTGTTTACTTTCAGAAGGTTAATTTATACTGTTACCTTGTATAATATATATTTGCCTGAAATACACCCAGACCTTAGGTGCTAAGATTGTCAGTTTGAGTTTGTGATCACTGCAGTGATCTTGTTAAGTAAGAGGAGAGTAGGAGTCTCACACTGACACATTAGCCTTTTTTTTCCCTGAGCTTTCTGTTCAAGAAACAAGACTCTATACACCACACCAACTATATAAAAGGCTTATATAATTCTTCTTCTGCTTTGTTTCAAAAGACCCGAGGCTTTTTCAAAACCTAATTTTCAGAATAAGAATTATTATAACAAGAAAAATATTGAAGATATAAACCTGATGTCCTGGGGAAGGGGTTTTTGGGAGAAGTGGTCACTAACTTAAAGAAAAAAGATTCTTCATTTCTTAAAAGGCTGTCTAAAAGATGCACAAGAATATAAACAACCACAAAAATAGCACTGGCCCCCTGTCACTGTTTCTGCCCTATCATAAAACAAGACTCAGATAATTATTTAGTTTGGAGAGTAAGAAAATACCACTGGAAACTTACAAGCTGAATCATCAGACTCTGTTTTCTTGTGCATTTCTTTTGACAACTTTCTGAGATTTCCCAGGAATTGTTGCCTATATAAGGAAGTCACTGATTGCTTCATTCAAATGTGCCAAGAGCATCTAGCAGATAGTCAAAATAGAGAGATACATTTAACTATCAATGAGGGGCTTAGATTCATCTTGGCAAGATTTAACTTTATTTAAACAGATTAACTGAGTAACAACATTTGCATTCATCTGACCAGCATGCTCTAGTTAAAGAGGATTGCTTTGTACTAAACCAATGGTTCTTGAATTTTTTAGGTATAGGATCATATTGTCTAGCAGAGAGCAATAACTTGACTTCTTTTCCTACTTGGATATCCCTGATTTCCTTCTCTTGCCTGATTGCTCTAGCTAGCACATTCAACACTATGTTGAACAAGAGAGGTGAGAGTGGGCAGCCTTATCTTGTTCCAGTTTTCAGGGGAAATGCTTCCAATTTCTGTTCATTTAGCAATATGTTGGCTGTGGGTTTATCAAAGATGGCTTTCACTATTTTGAGTTATGTTCCCACTATGCCTAGGTGTTTGAAGGTTTTTATTAAGAAAGGATTCTGGATCTTATTGAAAGTTTTCTCCACATTTAATGATATAATCATGTTGGTTCTTGTTTTTACATCTGTTGACTATTTAATTACATTAATGGCCTTGTGGATATTGAACCAGCCCTGCATGCTGGGGATGAATCTTACTTGGTCATGGATGATGATTTTTGAGATGTGTTGTTGGATCTGATTTGCTAGAATCTTGTTGAGGATTTTTGCATCTATGCTCATCAGGGATATTGGCCTGTAGTTCTCTTTCTTTGTCGGATCTTTACCTGGTTTGGGTATCAGTGTAATGCTAGCTTTATAAAATGATTTGGGGAGAGTTCCCATCTTTCTCAATTGCCTGGAATACTTTAAATAGGAGATGTCATCTCCTCCTTGTATGTTCTGTAGAATTCTGCTGGAAATCCATCTGGTCCAGGGTTGTTGTTTTTTTTTTTTTTTTTTGCTGTTTTTTTTTTTTGGAGGTAGTTATCTTATGATAGAATCAATTTCCTTAGTTGTTATTGGTGTATTTAGGATCTCAATTTCTTCTTGTTTCAACTGTGCAAGGTTGTATGATGTTAGAAAGTCTTCCATTTCAAACCTCCTTGCACTGATAAAGGACTTTGGCAAAGTCTCAGGGTACAAAATAAATGTGCAATAGACAGTTGCATTCTTACACACCACAACAAACAGACAGAGAACCAAATAAAAAGCACAATCCTATTCACAATACACACACACACACACACACACACACACACACACACACACAAATGAAATACCTCGGCATCTCCCTAACTAGGGAAGTGAAAGATCTTTACGATGAAAACTGCAAAACACTGCTCAAAGAAGTCAAAGATAACACAAACAAATGGAAAAATATTCCATGCTCATAGTTTGGAAGACTCAACATTGTTAAGATGTCTATCTTACCAAAGGCAATCTACACATTCAATGCAATACCCATTAAATTATGAACATCATTCTTTCTCAGACCTGGAAACAACAATACAGAAATTTCTATGGAAACAAAAATGGCCATGAATAGCCAAAACAATCCTTAACAAAGGAAATAAAGCAGGAGGTATCACACTTCCAGGTTTAAACTTTATTTTATGGTTATAATACTCAAAACACCCTAGTATTGGCACAAGAACAGGCATACAGACCAATGGAACAGGATAGAGATTCCGGAAGTAAAACCTAAATTTCTCAACCAACTCATCTTCAACAAAGCCTCCATCAACAACGACTGGGAAAAGGAGAACCTATTCAGTAAATGGTGCTGGGAAAACTGGCTGACCACTGGCAGAAGAATGAACCAGGACCCCAACCTATCACCATACACAAAAATCAACTCCAAACGGATCAAAGACCTAAATGTAAAACACCAAACTTCAAGAATCTTAGAAAATGCAGGAGACACCCTTACAGAAATCAAAATAAGTAATCAATTCCTGATCAAAACCCCAAAAGTCTATGCTGTAAGAGATAAGATAGACAAGTGGAACCTCATCAAACTGAAAAACTTCTGCAAAGAAAGAATCAAAAGAGTGGGGAGTCAGCCAACAGAATGGGAAAAAAATATTTGCTAGTTGCCAACTGCATATCTGACTGAGGCCTGACATCCAGGATCTACAGGGAACTCAAACATAAAGGGAGAAACCAAACAGCCCCATTAAAAAGTGAGCAAAAGGCATGAATAGACACTTCTCAAAAGACAACATATGAGCAGCCAACAGACACATGAAAAAATGCACAGCCTCACTAATCTTCAGAAAAATGTAAGTCAAAACCACATTGGGATACCACCTAACTCCAGTAAGACTGACCCATCATTAATAAGACAAAAAACAACAGATGTTTGTGAGGATGCTGAGAAAAGGAAATGCTTCTACACTGTTGGCAGGAATGCAAACTAGTTCAACCTCTACGGAAAACAGTGTGGCAATTCCTAAAAGAACTAGAAATTGACCTTCCATATGAACCAGCAATCCTTCTTCTTGGAATATACCTGGAGGAATTCAAATCACTTTATGAAAAATCAAATGCATGCTAATTGCAGCACTATTTACAGTCACAAAAACATGAACCAATCGTGCTGCCCATCAAAAGTGGACTTGATTTAAAAATGTGCTACATATACATGATGGAATATTATGCATCCATAAACAAGAACAAAATGATGGACTCTGCAGCAACTTGGATGGATTTAGAGTCTATAATACTCAGTGACTTATCACAAAACAAAGAACTGAGTACCACATGTACTCACTCATAAGTGGACCCTGAACATTTACCATAATACTATAAGAAAGAGAATGGCAGCAGCTAGAAACTTCCAGGGGAGGGAAATGGGGGCACATAACCTGATTAAGGATACCTGATCTCAAACCAGGCAAAGTAGGGACCCAAAGGGAGGCCCAAACTTTACCTATATGATGACTATTTGTATACCTAATTCCAATCTTTAAAATAAAATAAGATAAACAAATAAATAAAAAACCAAAACAATGGTTCACAACTGGAGCCACCTGAGGCCCTCAGAGGACATTTGACAATGTCTGGAGACATTTTTGGCTTTATAACTGGGGGAGGGAGTAGCTACTGGCATCTACTTGGTATAGCTATAGATTCCCAGGACAGCTCCCCACCTCTAACAAAGAATTTTCTAGTCCTAAATATCAACAGTGCCAAGACTGAGTAATCCTGCACTAAACAGACCTCTGGAAACCTATTAATTCTTAGTAAGCCACCATAAACAAAAATATGAATGCTTTAATCAGGTCAAAGCTTTGACAAAGACACTAAATTTCACTTTTAAGGGAAAGTTTATGAAAAAAAATTTGCTCTAGAGATTTACTAACTTATGATTTTAGGCTACCTATTACCCAGGCTCCTATGTCTTCAATGTATAAAATAATATAAAATGCCAGGTCAAATCAAATTCCCCAATTATCAAATAATTTAGTTATTTTCACAATACTCTACTTATTATCCATTAACCAGGACTCATAAACAACTGCATTTAAAAAAGTCTTCCTAAAAAAGATTCTCCTACAACTTTTAAAAATAGTTTTATTATATAGTTCTACCTCAGCTAGCCAAACCTCTATTTTAGTAAACAAGGGATGTCGAAATAGGAGAGAAGCATAGACCGTTTAGTACAGAGTCCTCATTTTACAAATAAACTGAAGTCCAGAAGAGCATAATAAAAGAGAGAATTAGTGTTAGAACCAGCTCTACATCTTAGGTCACTTGGCTCTGAGTTCAGGGCACTATAAAAAGTACCCCAATTGAAATGATGCCTCAGGCTGTCTATTCCAAGCCAATTAGACTTACATAATTTAAAAAAAATAGATGTAATCTGATTTGCCTACTCCATCTACACGGAAAGGGTAGAATGTCCCAATTGAAACTCAGAAAAAATAAATGATACATTAGTTAAATCCAACATCAGAAACCTTCCATCCCTGCTCCATCTTACTGTCCACGCTTCTCTATAATAAATCTTTCCTGACTAGTCTTAAGAACATAGCCCTAAAATGCTTGATGCATCCATGCCTCTGAGCTTTTACTCATGTTAATTGCCTCATCTGAAATATCTTCCAGTCTTAATCATAGGCTCTGTTTTAAGTTCTCAGAGTATAAAGGGAAACAAAAGAGTTTTCATTTGTTGTCTTAGAGATTTCATTTGCAGTTTTCATTTGATGTAAAAGATATGATAGCGAATGAAATCATGGTCAAAGCTAAAACGTTAAAGTATAAAAGAAGGCAAAACACAAACCCCAGAGGGATGGGGTTGACCAAGCCTGGAGAATCAGTATAGTCTTCTTCAGGAAAGTACCTTTTGAGCTCAGTGCTTCCTCACCTTTTACTAGGTAGAGTGTAGTCAGAGGAGCAAAAAGTGAGCATCCAGGCAGAGTGAAAATAATATTCAAAGATCCAAAGGTTAAAGAGCTTTGGTATATTTGAGAAACTAAAAGAAGAACCATCAAGGTGGCTGTTTGCTGACAGAAAAAAAAGCAAGGAGGCAGGTCACAAGGCTGAGAGAATATGCCTGCTAGCAGATCACGTAGCACGAGGTTCTCAATCTTGGCCCCACTGACATTATGGTAGGATAATGCCTTCCTGTGGGGGACTGTAATATGCACTGTATGATGTTGAGTGTCCCTAGCCTCTAACCACTAGATGCCAGCTGAAGACAGAAGGAAGAAATTATGTGTTGGAGATTCCATTGCATAACTGAAAGGGGACAACTGTATATCCAATCCTGGCCGTACTATGTATTTACTGGTGGTATACATTCTCCAGCCAATAGTGCTGTGATTTTTTTTAGGCAATTCAATTGCTACTAGTCTCAGCCCTACAGGCTTTGTGGGCCTGACTCCATCTCCAGGTCCAAAATAAAATTTAAATAGGCCCAAACTGGCAAGAGGACAACAGTCCCCAGGGTTAGCAATGAATTTCAGAAAGAACAAGGGATCCCGTGTAAGCCAATGAGAAAGTAAATATCGGAAGTTGTATGAGAGCCAGAAGGAGAGTTTCTACCAGCTGGTGTGTTACGCATTTTTGAACAGGGTACAGTACTTCAGTGAACACTAAGAGTCAATCTGAGGGGACTAGAGCTGTAGAGGATCTCCTTGTGAAGCCTGAGAATGAAGCCAATGCTGGGAAGGCAAACCAAAGAGAACAACAGAGAAGCTAAGTTCGTACCAACATGAATTTAGCAGCTGTATGTACATCTTTGTAAAACTAATCCTACCTCTGGGCTTCTGCCCTTTTAGTCAATGCATTGCTTTAATTGTTTATGTCAGCTTGTTTATTCTGTCACTTGCAAAAAAAAAAGACTCTTTAAGTGATACTATGTGATTTTAGGCAGGTCAGCTAACCTCTGTGAGATTTTTATTCATAAGATAATAATAACAGCATTAATATCTTCTTGGATGGGCTATTAGCAGAATCAAATAAGCTAAATTATAGGCTCATAGCAGATACTCAGAAAGAACTGAGTTACCTTCCTACATCTTCTGATATTTGCTACATTGCTCAGGGTATCAAGGACGAAGCCACACACCCATTTAGAACACAGTAAATAAACTGACTAATTCCAGGACATGCAAATCAAACTAAAAGCATGATTAACATTGTGAGCTAGCAAGTTACTAAATAATTATAAATTTGTGTTGAAACAGTTCTATTTGAGCAAGAAGAATGTCCAAATTAAAATAGAAAGGTCTATAGTAGAAAGTCTTCTAGAGGAAAAAACAGTTATCTGTTTACTCATGTTTGCATTTAAGTATTATTCTTAGACTTATGTGATTAAGATTTTAAGCTTTGGAAGAATCTCTAATTAACTGCTTTAATGGAAAAGAGCTTAAAATCATTACTCACGTTGTTAGGCAAGAGTGAAAAAAGTATATTTTGCAGTTTTTCTTGTTTCCCACATGTGCAAGGAGACAGGGAGAAATAATCGCTGAGGCTCCCTGGCATTTTTTTCCTTTTATCAGGGGACTCGGCCTCCAGTCTGATGGCGTTAGAATGTCACATTCTCAAGTAATACGCTTGGACAAACAGCACTTTGGGCAAAATATGTTACTGTGTTTACTTTAAGTATCACAGAAGTACCATTCATAGATACATTTCATGTTAGAGACAGTATTTGACCAAATAATTGTTCTCATCACTGAGATGGTGACATATAATTTCAGACATACAATAAGAACTAATCTGACTTTTTAAAAATAAAACATGATGAAATTTTAAACAATTAATACTTCAGAGTGGTGGAAGACAGTGGGTTTGTAATCTTGTCTACATTTTTTGATGGGGAAAGACAGACTCCTATAAAGACTGACGAGGAGTGCATGCCAGGAACCGTATAGATGATGGCACTGAATAAAATATCAGAGATTGCTATGGGGATACAGGAAAATGGCTTGACTTCACAACTACCTTCTCACAGGACACTCATTAGTGTGTGTGATGTTATATAAATACATTTGAGACTTAATAAGAGATTTAAATTTGATCCAGCCTGTAGGAGTGCTATTAAGGTCTACAAGCTAAATCTCAAATTTATCTTTGTGTGAGAACAAAAGCCTTAAATATTTTTCAAAGAAACTGATTTAAATCAATTTAAATTCTTAATTAAATATACACAAATGTAGCAATAACCAGTATATAACTCAGCAGTTTAAAAAAATACCATTTTGTTAGAAATAAGGACAGTTGACATAGTAACAACATAGCACCATGTTTTAAACACTAATAAATTGATAATTATAGTAAAGAGCAGGAATTCAAAGATGATAAAGATATTTAAGGAATTTAAGAAAGTGATGGTTACTCTTTTCTATCAACATTTGATTTTCATTCTGGTACATGAAAAAGAAATAGAAATGCGTTTCTGACATCCAGTCTTTGGCTAGCTAACCAATGACACTAAGGAAACTTTCGTTCTACTAATCACGTTTATAACATTAATGAAATCATTCTGTGATATTGTACTTAGTATTAAATATATTTTTATTGGATATTTGCCCAGACTGAAATCTGCCTCTGATTAATATCTTTGTTAATGGCTTCATTTTTTAACAAAGTCTGTTAACTGCTAGAACTTCAAAGCTCTTACAGGCTTCTTTTGAGACTACCACTGAAAAATATTGCTACCAACTTACCAATTCTCTTAGTTAACTAAGGAAAATCATTTTCTGTTACAATGCAGCTCTTAACAGCAGATAATCTGGAACAAAATTTCTAGTCAGAAAGAACTTTCATAGCAGCATGAATTTTAAAAATGACTTAAATATGTAGAAGAACAAAGGGATTTAGGAAAGGATTCTAATACCATAAGTGCGGGTTTATCAGTTTAGTCATCTAAATTACTGAGAGAAAAAAAATCAATGCATTCAAGAGGTGTAAGGAAAAAAAGGAATTTTAGTAATGAGTTTGATTGTTAACATAATAATTCTTATGCTCTTTTGTAAGCCATGTCTTCTTAAAAAAAAAAAAGGATAAATAGCCCAGCTAGGTTTATGCTTCAGAGTAAAAGTCTGGAAACAACATTAAACACCTGAGTTACAATATGAAACTCTTGACCACATGTTGGAATCACCTGGGGAGCTTTGAAAATGCTCTTTTAAATTTCATCATCAGAGATTATTATTTAACAGGTGTGGAGTGAGGCTTGGGCACTAAGATTTTTTACACTCCCTGGAGTTCCTAATTTGCCTCCAAGCCTGAGATCCAGGAGTGTACAGTCTTTGTTTGCTGTTTCACAGATAAACAAGTATTTACAAATAATCAACACTGCAAAGGCTAAGTAGTTTACATAGTTTTAATCTTTGCCCAGCAAACCATCTCAGACAGTATTGTGTAAATTATTTTATATGCATTCACACATATAAAATATCTCTTCAATTTTGAGAAAGAAATATAATATTCCATTATTACATCTTGCTCCTGGGAGTCTGAAGTTATCAACAAAATAGTCCTGTATATGTACTGAAGACTTTTAAAAGCAACAAAAATATATGTTTCGCTAAAATATTAGCAAATAAGGCAGACTGTGAATACTCCTCAGACTAGTGCCTTTCAGTTGGTGTAAGACAGAAGTGTCCTTGAGAGTCTGACATATCTGTTTTGAGTGGGAAGCAACCCAGGCTCGTTTATATAGTATTTTATATAGTCTCCTGTGCCTGAGGGCAATGGATCCACAAAAGGAAACTTCTTCCTCTTGGGGCCCTGAAAACAACATGGCTGCTGGGTAGAGGGCATTTTAGGCTTATGGATTCTGAAAGAGGTTTTGTCTCTTTGGAAGTTGTCGTAAGTTTTGGAATCTGACCCATCACTTACTCGTTGTATCATCTTGGCAATCTTGGAAAGATAAACAACTTGGTAATTCTCTTTCTTAATCCTTTCCCCATTATTAGAGATGAAAAATGTATAAGGATAGTTTATGTTTACATAAGCCTCCATTAAACTGATTAAATAGTCACACAGAGTTATCAAGGGAACAGAAAAAGAAAAAAAATGTTTTCTGAAAGGTTAAATTGTATTAAGATTTGGAAAAAACCCAGAAAACTATGATAAAATTCAAAGACATACAACATCAAACATAAATCAAACTGTCGTAACCAAGCCTATGGAGGTTGGTTATCCTTATACATGACTATTAAATGGTATCAATACTATAGGTGGTTTCCTAAATGGAATCTTGAAACATAAAAGGACATTAGGAAAAAAATTATGAAAACCTGAACAAACTATAGGCATTAGTTTATAACAATAAATCAATATTAGTTAATTGTAACTGCTTGAAAACTCTTACTGAAACTGGGTGTGGGTATTCGGGGACTCTATGTACTATCTTTTCAATTGCTCTGAAAATCTAAAATAGTTCTAAAGTAGAAAGTTTATTTAAAAAGTTAAGTCATGCCGGGCTCGGTGGCTCAGCCTGTAATCCCGTGCCTTTGGGAGGCTGAGGTGAGTGGATTGCCTGAGCCCGCGGGTTCGAGACCCGCCTGGGCAGCGAGACCTCATCTCTACAATAAATCAAAAAATCAGCCGGACGTGGTAGCGCGTGCCTGTAATTCCGGCTATTTGGAAGGCTGAGGCGGAAGGATCACCGGAGCTCAGCAGGTTGAGGCTGCGGTGGCCGGGAGCGGCCACTGCACTCCAGTCTGGGCAACAGAGTGAGACTCCAACTCAAAAAAAAAAAAGTTAAGTCATATGCTTTTCCACCAATAAAAAGGACATATTTACAAAATGTTTCTTATTGTTAAAAATGTTTCTATGAATTCAGACTGTAAGGAATTGTGATATGGGATAAAAGTTTTTAAAATGATAATATTTTAAAAATTACGACCATTAGAGAGAAATAAGCCAATCAGTCAGCTCAACCAACCAACCAATAACAAATCTAATTCCTTTCATACAAATACCCATACTTCATCTTCAGTATATTCACGCCGTTACCAACATTTACTCCACTTGGGCATTAGATGGCACTCATGCTCACTTTACTGAGCAGGTTGGCTCCTTAATATCAGCGAAAGGTCTCTCAACTGGAGATATGTGTGGAAGATCTGACCCAATATGACTTGTAGGAATAAATTATGAAAACAAAATCAACACCACAATAAGGCGAACAACCCTTGGATCGGGTGGCAAATTTCAAACAATAAGCACAATTAGAAATTTTAAAACTGCTAAGAAAAATTCACAAACGCCAAGGAGTCCAATGGTGGGCTTCATGGCATCCACAGACCCGTTGAAGTTATAGTATAGTTGTATCATAGTATATTGTATCATAGTATATTGAGGCTTTTCAGAGGAACCCACGAAATCTCTGAATTTTGAGAACCGTTACTTTATGTTCCCTTTCAGTTCCAAATCATTGCTGCATCATCAGCACTTACCAGTGAATTTTGTATCTAGTAGGCAACTTTTAAGTGTTTGTTGATTGAATGAATAAGTGAATCTGTGAGCAGAAGAGTACATGCATGGAAATTCTATGCTAGGCACAAAGGTCATCCCTCTCCCTCCTCTAAATACTCTAAATACTTTTGCCACTCAAGGCATTGGTTAATCATTCCACTTCGTATTCCTCATCAATAGTTGCGAACTAAGAATGAGAAGCACCTTTTAAACAATCTCTTGTTTCAATGTATATACCCAGTCATACTTCTGTGTATGACATTGCCCCAATAGTTGATAAAGTAATTTCAGCCTAGACCTTATAAAATTGTACGTTTAGATCCTCTCAAACCTGGCTAAAAATTAGAAAGAAAGAAGAAGAAGAAGAAGAAGAAAATGGCTGCAAAAAAGAAAAAAAAAAGCTTGGAAATGGGAGCTAAAATCACTGCTCAAAACTCGAAATTGTTCTCTTAGTGCTGCTTCAGTACAACTGTGATGTTTTTATTTATTTTGATGGTGCCCTTAGTACAAAATAAAAGAATAATAGAATCATAAATCAATGAATCTATGGACTAGAATAAGTATTTGATTTAACTAGAACTCTTTTATTAACTTGGGCTTTAAGAGAAATCTCTGAAGTTTGAAATGAAAGGCTTTGTAATGTTTATTTGTGATTAGCCAGTCACTGATCCCATTCAAGCAAGCAAAAGAAAAAATAATAGGAAATTTTCTTCTTCAAAAAGGGGACTTGCTAAGTAAAATACCAGAATAGTAATCAAAGACCAATTCTGTGCATGTGTGTGTGCATTGCACACAATGTCTCTTTTAAAGAATCCCTTTGCACACATTATAGAACTCCCAGAACATTTAGCACTGATTTGTTTTGATTTGACCCTAACCCTTCGGACAAAATGAAATTCAGAATAAGAAATCTATAGTAATTTTTTTCTAGTGCCAAATTGAAGGGTCAAGAAGTTTATCATTTTAAGCAAAACAATATCTTCATCAGCAAATAAATTTCTCATTATTATTGATAGGTTTGCCTATGTACAACTTTAATCAATATTAAAACACACACAATTATTTTGAATTATTTTACTATGGTACCAAGTCACTTGAAGATTCTGAAACACAAGAAGCTGTTTGACTCCCCTAGGCCTTTATTGACACTGTTTCTTCTGTCCTTACTGCCTTCCTTCACTTCTCTTGAGGAATTCCCATCACCTCACGGCATATCTGCCCCATGTCTGTGCATAAGAAGTTCCCTCTGCTTTCCTCAGTCCTCCATTGATCTGAAAGGTTCCTCACCTTTTTTTAAAAATTTTAAAGATGTGGGGTACAATTCAGGGTTAGGTATTCAAATGTTCATTATGCAGGTACCCTTGTTGATGAGGTGTGCCCCCCCATCCCCTAGCAGTCTCCCACTACTGCCCATCCCATCCCCGCCTCACCCTGGCAGTTTCACAGACCACAGCTCAGAAGTCACTTCCTCTGGGCAGCCTTTCATCAGGGACTTAGGTATCCCTGGTATGAATTGTATTCACTATTCCTCTCCACTAATATTTACTATGCTTTTAAATTTTTTTTTTCCTTTCTTCATTACCTGCCTCCTCAGCTTAGTACTGAGTTCTGAGAAAACAAAGACAGCATCTGTCTTATCCCTGTTATATTCCCAGTGTCTACCAGAACCTTTCTGGCACACGGCAGTGGCTCAACATTTAAGTGAAATGTGAATTTAAACTACATCTTTACAAATCTGTGAACGTAAATTAATACCTTTTTTGACTTAGATATTTGAAATGTATTTTGTGTTCTTCAACAGTTCTTCCCCATAAAGGGAGTTTCCTAATAAATGAATTCAAGTAAAGAATAATTTGACAGAAGCTTACCTAAGGTAATTCTCCATTCTCTTTTGGTCTACTTTTCTTACCAAGTTCAAAACAACACATGAACAAATGAAAAAGTTAGGTGAGTGCATCCAAGCCATGACACCTGCGCTGTGTAGTGATTTCAGGGTTGCCTGTGCCTCTTACAGGGCTGTACACCAGGAACGAGTAACACAGCAGAAGGAGGCCAGTGCAGTTACTGTAGGGTCCAGCCCTGCAAACAGGCACAGCATGGCCAGCGGCCCAGGGCAGGCAGAACTGGTCATCCCAAGCACTTATTCCTCAGACTCAAGGACACAGAGCCAATTACTTCCCATGTTAAAAGGAAGAAGATTCAGGGGCCGAGACTAGAGGATTGCCTGAGCCAAAAGGTTCGAGAACAGCCTGGACAACTTGGCGACACCTTGTCTTTACAATAGGAAAAAAACAAAAACAAAAAACTAGCCAGATGTGGTGGCGCATGCCTGTAGTTGCGGCTACTTAGAAGGCTGAGGCGGAAGGATTGCTGGGGCCCCGCAGGTTGACACTGGGGTGGCTGTGAGCCTGGGCGACGGAGTGAGAATCCAACTCAAAAGAAAAAAGGAGGAAGAGTATAAAAACCCTATAAAGAGAGTTTAGCCACACCTATAAAACTTGGTCTTGGCCCCTTAGTCTAATTACCCTAACCTTTCCCCCAGTTCCATCCCACTCTTTCTGGTCACCTGCCTTAAAGCACCTTTATCCTGTTTCCGCAGGAGAAAGTTGTGGCTCTTTTGTTCTTGAGTGCATTTTCATCCACGCTTGGTCATCAGGGCTCTTTACTCTTTACATTCTGGGAAGTCCTTGCTCAAATCATGGTTTAAGAGTCTTGAATTGAAGCCCATTCGGAAAATAGTGTTCCCTTCCCACTTATTATCTGCCTGGCCTGGAGTGAGTCAATGTTACTTCCTGAGCTTTTTTACAAATGGGAATACCGTGGCTACCTCACAGTATAGTTGCGAGGATAACTAACTGTCCTCATCATTATTCCTAGCATTTTACTGCATGCTGTAGTTACACCACGGTAAACCCATCACGTATATTATCTCATTTAACCTCATTATCTCACTTAATAAGACTATCTGGCACCACAGCCAATTCTCCTAAATCCTCAGATAAGCCTATCTCCAAGTACGCAGACAGCTTATATATGTAATATTTATTAAAAGAACCCTCCAACAATGAATGTTATTACTTTTTATAAATAGTAATTTTCATAATAGAAATTTAATTACATTCTGCATTTCTGCCTTAGAGGGATTGCAGACCTAGTTATTTAAAAAATTCCTTCTTTTGGTAAAGAACTGCTCATATTTCCAATCTCTCTACCTATGCTCTTATCGACATTACTCACAAAAAGTCTAACTATGATATTTATATATACATACACATACATACATATATATGTGCACATATCTCCTAAAATTATCAGAATGATACCATATGGTTCAACTTTAAAATATATTTTTTTGAAGTTAATTTAATTGGGTTAGGGTATTCTCAAAGCAAAAATCAAGTCATGGTAGAATATAATTTTATAGTATCAACTAAGATATTTTAATATGCAATTACTTTTTGTCACAATTAATAAAGTATATGTTCCCATTGATGGGGTTAGTAATGTTTCAGAGTACGTTGAAGCAAATATAAAAAGGGATAATCATTACTTTATGAGCTTAAAAAAGTAGTCAGTGACAGGCATTTGCATTTTAATTAAATGCCTGACTCTCCAGCATCTATACAATGTCAGAAGTGGGCCCTAGTTTCTTATTCCAGATCTTTTTTTCCCCCTCCTTTTATATACTCATGAATGGACTGTGCAGAACTCTTAGGGTTAAGAGGACAAAAAAAAGTAGATCTTAGCCAGTGTGATTGTTTTTATTTTATTTTATTTTTCACAATTGGTAGGTGGGAGCAGACTGTGGATTCAAGCACCATAAGGGCATTTTATATAAATCTGAAAGCCATCGAGAGTATGAGATTGATCATGCCTATATTGTTTATTGTGATAACCCTGAAGCCCTACCAAGTGCCTGGCATGTAAGAAGCCGATCAATAAGTATATAAGTATTGGAAAAGCAAGCACAAATTAAATAGTACATTGACAGACTGTATTTCTGTTTTAGAATATGAATATGGGCTACAGGTTGGAGAATGACCTTAGATTTGGGGATGGGCAGGAAAGACAGGCTAAAAGACTTTTTAGTGAAATTTGAGTGGTAGTGGAAAGGAAGAGACTGACAAGAGAGATACGGAGGAGGAATATTGGTAAGACTTAGTAACTGACTAGAAGTAAAAGAGAAGAGAGAGTTATAAAGAAGGATACTCCTGACTCTGGCTTAGTGGGTGGGGTCATGGATTCCCATAGCTAAAAGATAAAGAACAAATTTCCCTTGGGTGAAATAAAGGTGGTAGAAGATTGTGGGTTAATTCTGAATGGGAGAGTTAAGTGCAAGTTAAATTTCGAACTGGGAAACATCAGTTTTGAGGTGATTCTAGAAGCTATACTTAATGATGGACTTACCAAAGAGTACATAGCTTTTGGGGGGAAAAAAGCTGGATGAATAATTTCGGAGCATGAATATTTAAAAGACTCATATCAGAGTAAAGCCAAGATCGTAAGCCCGGTTGAGCTGAAATTCTAGAGCAGACAGGTTGGGGTTGTAGGTCAAAGCAAAATGGAAGGACAAAACCAGGAAGCAAGAGATGCACGAGAAGTCGGGTAATAAAGAATGAGGCACTGGAAGAAAAAGAGACCATGGTATTAAGCAAACGTGTCAGGACAAGAGCCAGTTCCATGGCAGAGCCTGCCTAAGGTCTGCTGACAGATGGAAGCTGCTAAGAAGGACATCCACGTTGTGGTGGGCAGAGTCAGAGGCCCATCCCCAAAACAGGAGACCCAATTCAAGAGCTGTCCTTTGAGAGACAGCCCATCTTGAAAGTTTCCCTTCTCAATGAATCTGTCAAACAGATCCAGCCATTGGCATTTATCCACATCTGCAACACAAGAGCATGTGATGGATGACATGAATTTCTCAGTTAGACGAACTTAGTCTCTTGATCTTGCAAGGAAATCACGCTCTCAATTTCTCAGCCCCTGAAGCATTTTCAGTCTACTAAACACAGCACTTAGGTCACGTTTTTGAAGTGTCCTTTGCTCCAGTCATTCTTTAAATTTATATATGTGTGTGTGTGTGTGTGTGTGTGTGTGTGTGTGTGTGTGTGTGTTGCATTTATATATAATATAATATATATAGAGAGAAAAAACATCATGGAGTTCTTAAAAACAAAAGGAAAAACAACTTGTATTCAGAAACCAAACTTTGTACATTAAAATTACTTAGGAAGTACTTGCCAATTTTGCCTCCTAAATCCCTCTCTAATTGGCATCACTTCTCTGATCCTGCTGTTCCTACCTTGACTGGGGCTTTCATTCTCTTACCTGGACAACCACACTGATCTCCTAACTTGTCCACCTGTCTCCAGTCTATTTCCTTTTCAAATGCCCAATACACAGTTGCCCGATGGTTCCTGTTAAAACATTTTAAGACATGCATCTGAACAGTTTCCTCTCCAATTAAAATCTCCTAGTGGCTCCTAACTTCTCACTAAACAACATCTAAAGACCTCTTTGACAGGAAATCATAACTCCTCATGGCTTGGCTCCTCATAAATATCCCACCTCATTTGACACTTCTCCTGTTTTTCTTATAGTTCCTCTTAAAACATCATGTACCTTGTTATTTTCATAATTCTCTGAATCCACATTTATGGGCTTTTGTACATGCCATTTCCTTTGCTTGCACAAAGGGAATCCTCTGCCCACCTCCCTTAATTACCTATTTCCTACTCAATATATTCTTCTTCAGTACTTGATATTTCCTCTCAATAAAGGTTCCCCTGACTTCTTGCCCTCGTTCCTCCCCCTGTTCCCAGCTCTAGTTTATCATTCCATCCTCTCTGCTATCTTGGTTTCTAGCACATTCCTCTATCTTAGCATATATAAAACATAGTAGACTCTCAAAATTCCACTGAAGAGATGAGGAAAACATCTCTATGGAAATCCAAACAAATCTTTGGAAGTTCTTAAATTCTCAATGCCACAGCATTAAATAATTTCCCCCAAGAATGTTTACCCAAGAATGAGACAGAACACAAGCCATGTGGATGTGCAGATGGTAAACAGCCATCCAAACTCACTGACTAGCTCCCTACCCAAGCCTGGCAGTATGGGTGACTTAAATGTGTGCCGAGGCAAAAATATATTTACTATATATAACTACTCTGAGCTCAATTCTGAAGTTAAACCTGAGGGTGTGCATTTTATAATTATGAAGGATCAGTAGCATGGCACTTATTTGTGCATTTGCAATGCCATCTAAATCTACATTCCTTGAGAGGAGGAACTAAGTCTATCTTTGTGTGGGAAATAGTAGATGTTCAATAAGTGTTACATAAATGAATGAAGATGCTTGAAATTCAATTGCAATGTTTAAACAACCACAAAATGCTCATTTCCCTCTCGTCTCCTTTTGAGAAGAATGACAATGTGACAATCTCTTCCTATTCATGAAAAGTATGATTGATAGAGAATAAGATTTACTTTGTTCAGCATGGATTTATTTCACTTATTCATTCAGTCTACATATTTGGTGAGTTCTTAATATATGTTGCACTTTTTTCAGGTGCTAGGGAAACAGAAATAAATAAGATATATGAGGGATCTGCTTTTACGGCGTTTAAAATAATGAAGACACACAATAAACAATCCGATGAAAATCCCATATTGACACAAACCCAGGTTTTTGCAAAATGTCTTTCTGTTCTTTTTAAAACCTGGGAAAGAGTTAGGGGGAGAAAGACACAGGGACTGACGCTGGAAGGAAGAATTGGTGGAGACTGCTCTCTTGCCGCGACTCTACAATACAAACTCAGAGTCTTGAAACTGCTGATTCTGAAGATCTTTTAAATTCTCTCGCTGTTCCTAATTACCTGTTTGTGTAAAAAGGCATTGCCAAATGAATGACTAAATTTTTTTTTCCCCTGTGGGCTGTGGGTGTGTGACTTTGCAAATGAGCAACTTTGCCAGGAAACTGAGAGGTATATTTAAAAGATCTTACTTTTGTCATAGGGATCATATCTTAGCTAAACAAATGGAAAATAAAATGATAAAAATATACAGTCATTTTGTGGGAACTGTTCTTTAGAAGTTCGGGAAAATTAAATTAGAGACCATTTTATGCAATGACACCAACCGGCTTATTATTGTAAAATCAGCAGGAAAAAAAAATGACTCCTTCAATGACAAAATAGCTTTTTTGGTAAATTTAGAAGGTATCGTGCTTGCCAGAATGGTCACAGTTAATTATGTCAGGCTAAGAAGAGTGAAAACATCTTGATAGTTTCTCACAACTGCTCCTTCCTTTGGAATAACTTTCCCTCTACTTGCCCTTCAAGATCCAGCTCAGGGAATCACATCTTCGTAGACCTTTCTTTTTTTGCCTCTTCTCTCAAGATCGCCATTTCTTCCTTCCTCAGTTACCACTGCACCCTGCGTACACTTCGACTAGTTCTTTGATCACATAGTACTTCAATTATTTTTTACCAGCCTGTTTCCTTCTCTAAACTGTAATCTTCGTGTGTCTATGTACATCTCTAATCCCCAGAAGTTCCCTTTCTAGAGTGTATGGGTTGAATGAATAATTCCGGTCTATCTTCTACATTGGCATAATCAAGCATATTATTGTTAAGTGAAAAGAAAAAAAACACCTCCTTAAACGGCAAACAGCTTTCTTTAAGTAATATAGTGCATTTATATATTCATATTCTTCGATTTTATGCATTAATTAGCTCCATAAGGTATTTAACCACATTTTAAAAATGTGTTCATTATGACAAAATAGAATATTTAATGGACCTTTAACCCACTAGAAGGTATTTAAACACCAAATTTTGTGGTTTTTCCTTCTATACCGTCAACAGCATATTTAGGTGGTGGTGGTAATGATGGGGATGATGAGGCATTTCCTTGAAAGAAAACAACAACAACAAAAATGTTATCCCTCACAATGAATGTTTAATAAGATTAGATTTAGTGAAAAACCAGTATGAGAGCAGGGCATTCTTCAAGTTCATCCTTTAGGATGGACAGTTTGTCTCACTACAGAAATTAAGGAATGAACAATAACTGACTCATTTGTGAACTTATATATATACAAGGAGAATGGAGGCAAAAGTCATTTCTTAACCAAAGTTAAGTGATAAGGAAGGCCAACATAGGATAAAAGATAGCAGAAACAAGACTGGAGGGAGACTAGATTTTATCAAAGCAATATTCTTAACTTTCCCTGTTACATTCATCTGCTACAAAATCACATGGAGAAATTTAGTCCCTGAGAAAAATAACATAGGAATGGAAAACTCAGATTTGGAATGATCACAGACAGCTGTAATCTATCATTTTTGTTTATTTTAATTTCTTTTTAAAGATGTGGGGTACAATTCAGGATTACATAGATAACTGGTCATTATACAAGTAAAGTTTGGGCCTCCTTGGGTCCCCACTTCACCTGGTTTGAGATCAGGTACCCTGATTAATGTTATGTCCCCCCCACCACCACCACCACCACTGGCAGTGTCTTGCTACTGTCAAGCCCTTTCTTATAATATTATGATTAATGCTCACGGTCCACTTATGAGTGGAACATGTGGTACTCAGTTCTTTCTTTCTGTGATAGATCACTGAGTATTATAGACTCTAAATTCAACCAAGTTGCTGCAAAGTTCATAATTTTTTCCTTTGTTATGGCTGCATAATACTCCATCATGTATCACATTGTTTTTGATGGGCAGCATGGTTGGTTCCATCTTTTTGCAATTGTGAATAATGCTGTGATAAACAAGTATGTGCAGGTATCTTTTTTGTAGAATGGTTTGAGTTTCTCTGCTTATATTCCCAGAAAGGGGATTGCTGGATCGTAGGGAGGTTCAATTTTTAGATCTTTTAGGAATCGCCACGCTATTTTCCACAGAGGCTGTATTAGTTTACACTCCCACCATCAGTGCAGAAGTATTCCCTTTTCTCCACATCCTTGCCAGTGTCTGTTGGTTTTAGAGTTATTAATGACGGCCATCCTGACTGGAATTAGGTGGTATCTTAGTGTTGTTTTGATTTTCTTTTATCTGATGATTAAGTGAGACTGGGCATTTTTTCATGTATCTGTTGGCTTCTCGTATGGCTTCTTTTGAGAAGTGTCTGTTCATATCTTTTGCCCACTTTTTAATAAGGTTGTTTTTTTTCCTTTCGGCACATTTGAATTCCTTGTAGATCCTGGATGTCAGGTCTTTGTCAGATATGCAATTGGTAAATATTTCTATTCTGTGGGCTGTCTCCCTACTCTCTTGATGGTTTCTTTTGCTTTGCAGAAGCTTTTCAGTTTGAATATGTCCCATTTGTCTATCTTATCTCTTATAGTATGGGCATCTGGGGTTCTGATCAGGAACTGGTTGCCTACTCCAGGGTGCCTCTTGTGTTTTCTAAGATTCTTATAGTTTGAGGTTTTATGGTTAGTTCTTTGATCCACTTGGAGCTGATTTTTGTGTATGGTGATAGGTAGGTGTCCTTGCATGTGGTCAGCTGGTTTTCTCAGCACCATTTACTGAATAGGTTCTTTCAACACTGTAATGGTTTCTGAAACACTTGTTTTTCAGCAAAGCAACTTATAGGCCACCAAACATATTTCTGATCTAGCTTGCCAAAAGGACTTATACATTTTCTGTATCAGAGTTTTTTTCTTTAATTGTTATTTATTTGCATCAGAACCTCATTCTGTAGCCCAGATTGGAGTACAGTGGCACAATCATGGCTCACTGCAGCCTTAACCTCCTGGACTTAGGCTATCTTTCTATCTTAGCCTTCTGAGGAGCTGGGACTACAGGTGCACACCACCACACTCAGCTGATTTTCTTTTTTTTTTTTCTTTTTTGAGACAAGGTCTCACTATGTTGTTCAGGCTGATCTTGAACTCCTGGCCTCAAGTGATCCTCCCACTTCAACTTCCCAAAGTACTTGGATTATAGGTATGACCACCACATCCATCAGGGTTTTTTCAATGTCTTATTGCAATCTTTTAATGGGTTGCAATATTAAGAGGCCTCTTAATTTAATATTTTGTTTTAATTATAGAAAACTTACATATGCATAAACATATATGTGTGCTCTGAATCAGGATGTAAAATGTATTTATTATGAGTTGTCAAAATATTTGAAAGTGATCGTTTTTAAGAAGCACAAATAAGCTATGTTTAATGGATATGAATGCCTACAACATGTTGGCAGGGGGCTGTAAGCAATATTTCCTCAAGAAGTTAACTCCCTAAATATCGATCAAGGCATTATGCTCTTTTATTTTTTATTTTTTTACCTTACCAGAAAATTTTTAGCATTTAGTGTCTTTTTAAGGGTAAAAGAATATTTGCTTAAAGATCATTTTTATTTTTATTTTTATTTTTTTTGAGTTGGAGTCTCACTCTGTCGCCCAGACTGGAGTGCAGTGGCCACTCCCGGTCACCGCAGCCTCGACCTGCTGGACTCCGGTGATCCTTCCGCCTCAGCCTTCCGAGTAGCCGGAATTACAGGCATGCGCTACATGCCCGGCTGATTTTTTGATTTACTGCAGAGATGAGGTCTCGCTGCCCAGGCGGGTCTTGAACCCGCGGGCTCAGGCAATCCACTCACCTCAGCCTCCCAAAGGCGCGGGATTACAGGCTGAGCCACCAAGCCTGGCTAAAGATCATTTTTAAAGTAACAATTTTTATTAAAATGAGATGAATGTTTAAGCCCAGTTTAAACTAGTAGCACTTAGTAGACTGAAGACACAGAAAGCCTGGCTCTGCAGGAACAGAGATACAGAGTGTACATACCAGGTCTTCCTAATGAGTGGGGGACAAGCAACGGGCACTAACTGGGAAAGGAGATGGCACTCAGACAGGGCACTCTAATCCTCAGTAGCCAGGGGAAAAGATATGCTGGACCAGAAAAAGAAGGAACCTTGCCATGAGATGCCCACATTTGAATGTCAGGGGCAATTAGGGAGCATTTCTTAGAAATATCATCAGTCCTCTCTTGAAAGTGCTTCCATCAGCTCCTCCTAGAAAAGTAATCTTCAAACCTCGAGAGACTCTGAAATCCTTGGCCACATGGAGACTGTAGGCTACAACTGGTCAGTCACAGAGTAGGACTGTGGGTGTGTACAGGTAACAATATCATAATCTCCCTCTACGCTACCTCTTCCAGACAAATAATTCTGAGTTTTCTTTTTCTGTCTGTAGAACAGGAGAAAGAAGAACTCTTTAATAGTAAATTAATATTTAGTAGCACTTTTCAAATGTAATTTGAATTAGTCTACCTTCCGAAGAACATAAAGCAGTTATATCATTAGTCCCAGAGAAAATTCAGAGGTGATATGACCCACACAAGTTCACAAACCCAGCAGTTGTTGGAGCAAGAGCTAAAACCTGTCTCTGCACTGCAGGTCCTTTGCCCTTTGATTACACTGACCTGATTCTCCACCTGAGAGAGAACAGAAGGAGCCCAAACTCAAAGATGTATTTTGCTTACCTCATGGCTCTGCCCTTGGCCTGGCTCAGCCTAAGGACATACTAAGAATATCCTATAAACCTGAGGATGTTCTCCTGTACTATCTTTTATTTATGCAGTCTTTTTTGATAAATTGAAAATATTAATGTATTTCATAGAACGTAAGTCTCCATCAATTGTAAAAGGCATGAGTATTTTGTGTGCCACGAAGAAAATAAAACAACCACTTAAACCACGACCTAATGCTTTCACGTCTCTTAGAATTTCCTTTAATAATTACTCAACTACTTCCTTTAGACTTATTTAGATACAGTCTTTATCATATTCATTCTGGTCACATATCGAAGAAAAATACAAGCATAATAATTCTGTGACGTTATTACTCAAGTACCACCTTTTTAGGGTCCGACTCTTTTAAATTATCTTTCAAGCTGGAGGTATTATTGTCCATGTTTTCCTACCTATTTCATTCTCTGTGACATCAAGAGTATTTCTTAAAAGGCTCCACTTTTCAGTAGGCTTTGAGGTTGGAACTTCCGGATGTTATCAGAAGATGAGCCAAAAAAGTGCAAACAATCACTAGGCCCCACAGTCTTTCTTCAAATAATCCTTATATGATTTGTAGATTTACACGTGGAGGGTCGTATTTGTGTACACAAGCCACAAGAAATGTTAACAACTATATGTGGACACAGACAGTCATAACTACCTCAGCCTGGCTGACTTTTGCAAGGCACCGTCAACTGTAAGACATATCCTGGGTTCAGTGGTGTTAAATAGGAGGGAAACAAGTGTTTTGGAATTGATGAAATAAAATATTATCTTTTTCTTTTCCTTTTTAAAAAATAATAGATGAGAGTTTGAATGTGGACACTTCACCAATCCAATTCCTTCAAGGGAACCAACCAAAATAAGAAAAATGTTCAAAATTAGTTAGCCGAGAGTAGTCAAACACAATTTCACTAGATTTACTGAACACTTACAGAGTACTAGACAGTATTCTTTACATTATTTCTAATCTTATAACTCTTCATGAAAGGCTTTGTTATACTGTATTTTTTACAGATCAGGAAATGGAAACTTAGAGTAAGCCACTTGCCCACAACCTAAAAAGCACAGGCCAGAGCCTGAATTCAAACCTGAGCCATACACTGCGCCCTCTGTAATTCTCAGTTCTCTCTTGCTCTTTTGATGGGTTTCTTCCTATCTATAAAACATCCTTTTTGGAACTGGGTTTCCCCATTTCATTCCTTAATGCCTGTTTTTCCTTTGTTCATTTCCCAGCACTCATCAAATACTTTATGGTGAACTATAAGACATCCCGATTCTCAGGAGGCACACTAATGGAAGTGTTACTCTTATTCTTCCACTCCTCGCTGGAATTACCCATGCATGTAAGGTGAGCTACTTCTTTTCCATTTCAGCATCCACAACCAAAATTCAGCTCTTCAAGTTCCCTATTAGCATGACTGAAGTAGCCTCTCTTTAGTCTGTCATAAAGTAGAACTTCCTCTATAACCTCATTGAAAGGAGGCTTTTGTCTCAATAGAAGTGGGCATGGGGGCAGAAACAGGTGCTTTTAAGGGAAACTGGTAAGGAGGTTAAAATATTTTCTAGATAGATTTTTATTTTACAAAGGGCAGTGATGTATTGAGATGACTGTTTCTGCAGCCTTTTTCTTGTCACCAAGCCTTTATTTATAGTCTTCTCTACTTGAAATGCTGACACCCTTATCCTCCTTCTATGATGATCCAATATCAATCACTTCTTCCATGGATCCTTCCTCAAATGCCCTGTTAGAAATGACGATCCACTCTTCTCTTTACAACCTCCTGTAGATCTATCACATTATGGCATTATAGTTACCTTCATGTCTAACTGCGTGACCTCAGGGCAGAGAGCTTGTCTCCTTTAACTCTAGCGTCCTTTACGGCAATGCCGTCCAATTGACATACAACAGAGGCCACAGATGTAAGCCACATATGCAATTTTGAAGTTTCTAATAGCCATATATACCCTGAACAATTATCATAATACTATAAGAAAGGGATGGGCAGTAATGGGAAACTGCCAGGGAAGGGAGGGGGGTACACTTCATTATCAGTAAGGGTACCTGATCCCAAACCAGGTGAAGTGGACCCAAACTTTACCCGTACAATGACCAATTATATATCTAACCCTGAATTGTACCCCACATCTTTAAAATAAAAAATAATATTTTATTTAATCTAATATGAAAAATATCATTCCAAACTGTAATCAAAGTAAAAATCATTAATGACTTAAAAATTTTTTTTTGTAAAAAGCCTTTGAAATCAGTCTGCATTTTTCATTTACAGCACATCTCAATTCAGAGTTACTGTATCTAAAATGATCAATAGCCACATGTGGCTGGGGCTGCCATACTAGACAGCAGCTCCAGACCTGACACCGAAGTGTACACACAGGCTGGGGATCTCACTTTTATTGAATAAAAAAGGTAGTGCCGTGGAAAGATCAGGAAGGTGTGAAGGCATTGTATGTCATGGCAGAAGGAATAATAAAATATAGAAAATACCCATAGAAATGGAGCTTTGGAGAACAGGCTATGGTGTGCCATTAGTAGAAACTGAGAAACCACTGGAAAAAAGAGAATCTGAGGGACTAAAATAAAAAGGTGATACGTTTTGTACTATTGTCAGCATGTGATGCTTTTAACAAAAGTGTGGCTATTCCACCAGCACACCACATACAGGTATTTAGAAAAAAGTTTACAATGGTGATAATGATGAGAAGACAAATCCATGCTGTCATAACAATTACTATGCATATGATAGGTTTTACCGGTAACTAAAATGTCAAAATCAAGTGCATTGAATCCTTTTTGTACTTAATCTCGTAATTGTCTTGTGAATTTTACTAATAACCATTTCTACATAGTGCATATAGCCAAATAGATAAATTGAGCACAGTTATGACATTTGAATGTGTAACAAGGCTGTTCATTCTTCTTTCAGACTAACAGATTTATCATTTGATAAAAAGCAATGACCCCACTATTACTGCCTTTCAATTGAATGTGATTTTATTCACAGTTCATGTTGTTATCCAAATACGCTAAGCAAAGTCAAATAATAAGTGAGGGGAAAAGTAGGCACACAGAAATTCAAATTGAACCGTTTTCAACAGTAAAAAGATATTTAAGAAGTATCCTTTTCAGGAAGACCCAATTTTGTTTCTGTTTGGTCTTTGCCTGTTAATCTAAGTTTTCTTTAGGTTTTGATAATCAGGAAAACTAAATAAAAGTATTAATATATTCTTGATCATTAATAGATTCCCATTAATATCACAGTATCACACTACTAAATTGCTGCCACCCAAACTAGGATCCTGGATATATTCCTTTATCTCTTTATGCACCTAATCTAATCAAGCAAGTTCTGTCGATTTTGATTCATATATATTTTGGAATCTGTCTTTATCTCCTCTTCTTCTTCTCTAATATCACTGCCCAAGTTCAGGTTTTCATCAACTCTCATATGACTCCTACAATAACTTCCTGAGTGATCCTTCTGTTCCTAAACTTGTCTCTTCAAATTCATAACTCACAAAACTCCCAGAGTGATCCCCTCCTTACTAGAAGAAAGTAACACTTCTTAGTTTGACCACAAAGATTTTTATGATATGGCTTCTACCCAGCACCTGTTTCACTTTCTGTCACTTGGTTACCCTCCGCTTATTCTGTATTAAGACTAAACTGGTGTTTCTCATGACTATTGAGTAGTACTGGGTCTTCTTCTATCTTTCATATGCTATCCATATACTAAATTTATACTTATTTTTCTGCATTGTAATCATGTGCTTATGTATCTGTCTCTTCTACTAGTTTGTAAGCTTGTTGAGGCCAGAGAAAGTCATTATTATTTTTTAATCTTTAGTTATTTGTATAACAGGGAACATGCCAAAATCTTGATTGGAGAGCCTAAGTCCTAGGGTGGTGTGTCACACATAAAGAGGCACTGAGCAAATGTTTATCAAAATGAATTAAATCTATGAACATGCCCAGGATTGGACATAAAATTCCAGAGTTTAATATAATATTCAGAAAACCAAAAGGTTACTTTATTTGTAAATCTCTAGTTTAAGAATCCACCACAATCTTGAATAAATCATATTCTAATTTAGCAACTATTTCAGAAATGGACTATCAAGAGGAATCTGGATGTACAATGTACATCATTATTAAATTGAGTATACCTATCCACCATTAATTACTGCATTAAGGAAAGGATATACAGTTTTTTATCATTCAGAATTTAAAGGGATACTGAAAACAAGGAAGGAATATGGTGAGAGACTTTGGAAACTTCCATTACAGCAAATATCTTTCTGTGTGCTCATCAAATAAATAAATGTGCTTTTTAAATGATCAGAACTTCTTGAAGAATTTAACTTTATCTTGTACAAGCTTTCCCCACTCTTATCCTTTTGACCTTACATTTTCTTAGACGTTTCTGGAAGACCTGCTGATGAAAGTAATGTGAGGAGGAAGGTTTCCTTGTGATGTCTTATAATGAACTTCTTTTAGGAGCTGTTCATAGAGCTAAGTAAAAACTGAGCTTGCTAGGACTCCCTTAACACTCAAAAACAGCAATTTGCCATCATAGAATGATGGAGTAGGGGATAAAAGCAGAACTTTATTATGGTCCATGTAAAAGCAGCTAATTACATAAGTCATCAAAAACTATAATTTGTTGTGTGCTTATGTTGTCAAAATGGGTAATGATGAACTTCTTTGTCCTTAAACTGTTATATGCTTAAATTAAGGCATTAGCACTTTGACATTTCCAAAAAGGTTGTCTAATTAAATATGTTTCTTTTTTAAGCTCTTGAGTATAAACTACTTCATGTAAAATTATTTAAAATGTTACCTAAAACACTGGTAATTATAAAGAAAAATACTAAAAAATTATTCGACTTAAGAGAAAAAAATTAAATTTACCATGAGTTAAAAAGGGTATAAAAAGGAAAAGAAAGGATACAACTATTATATTTGGCATGGGTTTACTCCTTTGAAATAGTTCACAATAAGTGCAACTGGCAGTTGCTAAATTACAACATGTAGATTGAAATCTACTTAGCTCCTGTGTTTTTATTTAATGGCATCTGTATTTTATAGTGACTTACTAAACACCACAATGATTCTTGGGTAATATGTAGTAATACATGTGGACACACACACTTTTCCTCTCTCTCTCTCTCTCTCTCTCTCTCTCTCTCTCTCTCTCTCTCTCACTCATTTTCTTAAAAAAAGAAGAGAAGTATTTTGTCTAATTGGTTATCAACTTCTTGAAAATATAGAATGAAATGTGTTAACCATTTTATTTTACCTATGTACTGCATGTCTCATTAAACTGCATCCCATTTTTAAACGATTCAATTTTATCAAATATTTATTTTAACTAACATTTGTTGCCACATGCCAGTAATTAGTGAATTGAGATTTTAGTATTCAAAATTTTTTCTGGCATGGTGTAAACATTGATCAGTGTTTATTCTGCAGCATCAGGAGCTAAAGAATACTTCCTTCTTAACTACTAATCCATCTGTACACAATAGATATTCCACAAATAATGACTAGCCATCTGTAGTGACTATCCTCATATGCAACAAAATTGTTCTTAGAATGAGCTATATTTGCAAACTGAGCCCCTTGTGGTCTCTGCATCTTGCATCTGGATAACAAATTCAGTCTTTTGCCATTAGTTTCTTCAAAAATTTCTTAAATCCTACAGTAGAGCTGCACTAATGACAGCCAGAGGGACATATTCTGAGTCCAGAAAATATGTTCATTATCTAATGTGGCTTCAGTTTACACCCCTTTTAATAGGCACATGTTTTTAAGTTTGTACATTTTTAATCATTTTGGAAGTCATTATCAGTATCTGTTGCAGAAACAGACAGTGAATCTTCGTCTTTAGCCCCTCCACTATGAAAAAAAAACTGGGGCAAGAATAAAAGTGTTTCTAGCTCAAGGTCAAGCCCTTCCTGGTAAAATAGAAACTCTGAGTAAACGCCACTGGGATCTGAGGAGCATTTCAGTGCCTGACACCTGAGAAGTGGTCAGTATTGGGGAGCAACAGCTCATCGTGTATAACAAAAAAGCTTTGTGCTAAAATGATGTAGGTTTGATTTTGACTCTGCCATCTATTACCGTGAGACTAGAGCAAATCACTTCATTTTTCTGAGTCTGCTTTATTTGTAAATTGAGGAATGCAAGATATACTTTATGGGAGCACTGCAATAACTTTAAAAAATAACATTTACGTGTGTTCTAACATAATGCTTGGCATAAAGTAGACTCAACAAACTACCAGTGCTAATAGCAACAAAATGATAATGATGATTATACTTGCACAAATGAATAAAGATTAAATCAGGGAAGTGAGTAATAACCAATATTCATGTCTATATTCTGTCTTTCTTCTCCTTGTAAGTGAAGCTTATTGCCCTTCTAGTACCCAATTCCATTCAGCTTTAACACTGATCTAAAACCAGCTGGATGGAAATGAGAAAGGAGAGAAGTTCCCTCTTCTGGAGGTTGAAAAGTCAAATTGATATACCAAGTAAATCAAAGGCCCAAAATAAAAAATCAAGTATGATGTGCATATACAAATTGCCATAATTTTGTGGTTTATGGCCAATATCACTGAGGTTGACATAGGTGGTGCAATATAGACAGATATTGGTGGTGCAAGATCTGGCAGAGGATGCTCCATTGTTTCAAGGGGTGAGAGTTTTCCAAGGGAACATAGAGGGATAAAGTGTCATAGAAAATGTGTTGTGAGGGCAAGCACTCAGAAAGAATGTCACTCTGGCCAAAACATTGCTTTCCATACTGAGCTGTGCAAATAATCAGTCTTTCAAGAATCAAAATATGTTTTACGAAATAATAAATGTGGAAAATGTTGGTTTAAAAAGTTAAATACATTTCTTAACCTTAAGAATTTTCAGAATCTTTAAATTGCTAACATGCTTTGTAAATCTTCATGTGGTAGGTAACACTTTCCAAAAGCTACTTCACTATTGAATCATCAATTCACAAGACACCCATTAATATCATATGAGGTCAGTTTTGGGATTGCTATGCTAGAAATCCATTGTAATCAGGAAAAGGCAACAACTGCTTAAGAGCTAATACTAAGAGTTCTTATGAGAAACAGCTGTGAACTCAGTTGTAGTACACAACCAGCAGTAGATAGCAAACGGCTATGACTTTCTAGATTTTTGCATTTTTCCTCCCTATCCATTTCACGTTTTTTTTCCCTCCAGTTACTGAAAGATAATCTATTACAATTGGGATTTTGTGATATCTTAATATAGACAGGTAGCCTATAGATTTCTGTCTCTGTACACACCCATGTGTTATTGCTCCTGTGAGGAGTACTGGGATAGGTAGGACTGGGGTCTCTCAGGAGGAGGAGGGGTTACAAAACCAACAAGGACAGAGCTCACAAACACGAAGGACCTTAGCAAAAGTGATGGCCGATGGGAGGGTTACTATTCCCTTGCTCATTCACTTACTCTTTCACTAGAAACAGTGCCCTTGTGTGAGATGTGTTACAACAGGAGTGCTTATGCATCCTCAAAGCTATGATACTCCTTAAACACAGTATCTGGCAGGAAGAGGTAGCAAAGCTCATAGAGGTTTGGTGGGATTCCCCAGATTCTTAAGCTCTCATTTCCTCCAAAGAAAATGAAGAAATAGGAAAGAATAAAGTAGTTTCTTAAAAAAAAACAAAAAAAAAACCATTTGATTTTGTGGGTAAGGTGGGTGGCAGAATTATGATGATACACCTTCAGAGTACAAAAATTACAGGTAATTTTCTCTTTTCTAAAAGGTGATTATGATAATAGAGTTCTGCTCTTAGGAGACGAGAAGCTCTTTCTCTACGAAAAGAGAAAAGAAGCTTATAAATGACAACTGTCAAAACAATAAACCTGAAACAAACATAAGATGCAAAACAATCCTGAGGTACTAGCCAGCTCTAACTATAGAGTGACATCCAGCTGGCTGCGTACATATTTAAGAACCTGTGCAGGATGTATAACATTCTCCTCGCTGTACATATGTGAACTGGGGCAGCAGGAAATAAGGCAGCTGAGGTAAAAACAGGAGACACAGCACCTCATTATTCAACCCTTCTGTGTTCCCACCCTGTTCTTTTAGGGAGCTAGATGTTCTCTCCCCATTTATAGATTTTGAAAAGCTGACAGATGAAATCCAGAACCATGAACATGATGAACCCATGCAACCCCATTTTCTGATTTCTTAAGAATTCGCTCTAATCTTTTTTAACTGACCTTAATACTATGACTGTTATTTCTAAAAATTTCACTGCTTTATGACTCTAGGTCACATGATTTTAATTATATTAATATGCTATCACTTACCTTCTTACGTAAGTTGATTTAATTATCTTTTCAGCCAGTGTTTTCCAAACCATGGGTTTTGCAATTACTTCAGGGAATTATGAACAGCATTGTTTAATTAAATAGAACAGAACAGAATAACACAGCACAGGATGAAATAGAAAGCATCGGATTGCAGTGCTCATAGTAAGGGTAATACTGCATAAAATTTTGCCTCTGTACACTCAGTAGAATCATACATGGTCACGCACCACATACCAACATTTTGGTTAATTATGAACCACACATACAATGGTGGTCCCATAAGATCAGAATACTGTGTTATACTGTACCTTTTCTATGTTTAGATACACCAACACTTACCATTGTGTTACAATGGCCTACAATACTCAGTACAGTAACATGCTGTCTAGGTTTGTAGCCTCGGAAAAACAGGTTATACCATACAGCCTACTTGTGTAGGCTGTGTAGACGACTGTGCCATCTAGGTTTGTGTAAATATAACCTATAATGTTTGCATGATGATGAAATCACCTAATAATACATTTCTCAGAATGCATCCCTGTTGTTAAGTGACACATGACTGCATGTGCGTTTTTTGTTACCATTGTTCACAAGGACAAAATATTTGAAATCTATTATTTTAGGTAATATTTGGGTATCAAGTTTTCATTTGGGCCGTGGAGTTGATCATGGGACATTACTCCCTAACAAATGTGTCAGACTCCTGTTGTTGTTTTTACTTTATAGCTTCTCAGTCACAGTTGTTGAGCAGTTCTAGACGTTTAGACTCACTCTACACTGAAAACCTCTTGCCTCAATTCCTTTTTTTTTTTTTTTTGGTGTATATAAGGTTTTATTTTCTCAGATATGTATCATTATCATCACTAAAGTAGAAAAACATGCAGACTAATGAGGCAGTTACTTATATGGGATTTGGAGTATCTGTAACCTAATTTTTCTTTTTTTTAATCAATATTTTTTATTTTAAAATTGTGGGGTACAGTTAAGGGTTAGGTATACAAATACGCTTCGTTCAGGCACCCTTCTTGATAAGGGGTGTCTCCCCGTCCCCCGACAGATATTGACTACCTTTAATCCCACCTCTATTCCCCTCCCTACCCCCCCATAGTTTCCCACCACTGTCAATCCTTTTCTTATAGTATTACAATAGATGTTCAAGGTCTACTTTATGAGTGAGAACATGCTCAGATCTTTGTTTTGTGAGAGGACACTCAGTATTATAGACTCTAGTTCCATCCAGGTTGCTGCAAAATTCATGATTTTGTTCTTTTTTATGGCTGTGTAGTATTCCATCGTGTATATGTACCACATTTTTTTAATCTAGTCCTCTTTTGATGGACAGCGTGGTTGGATCCAGGTTCTTGCTATTGTGAACAACGCTGCGATAAACATACGTGTGCAGGTATCTTTTTTATAGAGTGATTTGAGTTCTTCAGGGTATATTCCCAGTAGGGAGATTGCGGGGTCATATGGGAGGTCAATATTTACAGCTTTTTTTTTTTTTTTTTTTACTTTTACCCTAGGGATTCTCCAGTGCTGCAGAGCCATTGAAGTGAGTTAATGCAGTGTGGGAGTTAAGAGGGAGTTAATGTCCTTGGAGCATTATTTGACATAGGACAAAACCAGTGGACATATGTTCTTGCCTACTTTCCCCTAGACAGATAACTTAAGGAGTGTTCTCTATGCTTCACAGGCAGAACGCCCAGCAGAATCAAGTCCACATTGTCCATGGGGCATGCCCTTGAAAAGGTGCCCTTACACTGCCCTCTCTTCTCTGTCTCAGTCTTCACTCTCCTCCTAACCCTGGTATCTCTTTCCAAACAAACCACTTATATCTAAGACCTTATCTCAGACTCGAAAACTTGAAAACTCACATCATGATATCATGTCAACCTCGAGCACTAAATGTGACAGTAATACAACATAATAAAACACCACATATTTTCATAAGCTAGTACAAAGCTACAATTTTCCATTTTTATGCAGTAAAGATAAGCCACTGCTGTAATTAGAAAATATAGTACCAATTCAAATTGCATAAAACACAGAATGACACTTCTCTAAATGAAATGAATTATTCAGCACTATAAATCACTGCTAAATAAGAATGAAATATTTAATTAATGCCAGTTATCCCATAACCCAGACATTTTTCCAGTGTAGTGTTTTTAGCATGACAGTGATTGCAAAACAAAATTCTGTATTTTATCTTATATTAAGTTCTTAATTAGAAAGGCAGTTTCCTTTTTTTTTCCCTGTGTATTTCTTTCTTGTCTCTTGGGAAATCTTTTCAAGGTGTCCCTGCATTACGAGAATAGAAACAAACTTGATGGGTCCTACTTGTCAATCAAATTGGCAGCTATAAAATAAAATCAGTCATTCTGTTAAAGTATAACTTTTAGGGATGAATTTTTAGTTCCACAGTTTAATCATATGAGTGCTTCTTAAATGAAAAGATGATGTCTGGTTAATTCTCTCTATGTGCCATTGCATATTAATTCATACATCTTCTCTTTTAGGATATCATTTTAATGGGATAATGTCGCTGTGCAAAATATATGACTAGCCCGACTATTTGTGAAGTTTGTACTGTTCTACTTTTCACTGCAAAGGTTGATAACAACAACTCGAATAACTCGTTAATGGCAGAAACAGCCAATTATTCAACCTTCTATAACTTCACTAAATTCTGCAAGTACACCTTTATATTCAAGACTTTAAAATTTACACATATCCAATGAAAGAATCAGCCCTATTTCTAGCATCTTGTCAAAGAAGGCAGTACAGGATATATAGTACAGTTGGAAATTAATTAAACGCAGTTTGTAAAGACTCTCTTCTGAAGTTGTATTTTCCTATGGTTAACGTCATTCATTGAATCATTAGACTACATTACATTCTCTATTCCCTAAGGAATTTCCTTCCTGGAACTTGATATAAGGACCAGTTTTCAATGTGTCTGAGTACTGACATGAATAGTACTATATTATAACCCATAACTGTCCTGAGCTAATAATAGACCACATGTAAGATATCTACAAATATTTTATGATTTTTTTTTAAGTTTCATGTTTTCATTTTAAAATATAAAGCCAATATTATATTTTTCAAATGCTACCATAATAGGTTTATTTATAAAATTGAATTATAGAACAATTTCAGTTTTCTATATCTATTTAGTACCTGGTATCAAGGCACTAAAATTACCTGGTATCATAGTAGTGTCATGAAAAATATTTTAGCTGGAAAAGTAATGTATAAAAAGATGAGTAAAGAATTAACAAGTATATATCAGGTTATAATTTTGCATATTCTGTTGCAGAATTTTGTAACCTTCAACATTAGTGTGTCAGCTTAATTCACAAATATTAATAAATTGCTTGCAGTATGATATACAAAGATAAACAAGACATGGTCCAAAACCTGAAAGTTCTTGCAGTGTAGTACATAAAACATGGGAATTTACATGCAGAATATATCTGTAAGTTATGATATGTTAAATATCAACAATAAACTATGACCAAGTTATGGATATCCTATGAAAGAAGCGAAAAAACTACTATTAAAGACAATGTGAGCATTGTTGATGACTTGGTAGGATTTGAGCTGGCCAAGAAAGATAGACTAGGCAAACAAACAAACAAATATATCAAACAAATCAAAACAATAACAACATGGCTAAGAGAAACTTCATAAGTGTGGTAAGGAGGCAGTAATATATATAATGGCAATACTGCGGTATGTTTAATAGCATGATATTACAGTGGGAAAACACCTATTTAATAAGATATGGATTTAAATATTTAGTTTGAGAATAGACTAAAGGTACTAATTAGGATTTAGTTATTATTTCATAGGCAATGAAGCCTCAACAGAGTGGCATTGTTGTTGTTTGATCACAAATGAAGAAGCAAAATATGGCATAGTTAGAAAGGGAAGATGACAAAGAAAATGACAATTTTGTATTAATAAGAGAGTAAATTTTGTTGACATACTGGGGTCAGTTGAAGGGGAGAGATGAGAGGTGAAGGGGGAAGACATTCAGAGAAAGCACAATGTCGGGTAGGGAAGTGAAAGAAAAATTGATATCATTTATATATTGATATATTCTGTCATTTCACTTGATTAAGAAGGGTCTGTCAAGAGTAAAAGTAGCAAGGTTACGAGATAAACTGAAAGACAGTGACAAGTATTTGCTACAGTCACATCTTGAGAATAGTGAAACAAAATTTCTGCAGATTTATGGCCTAGTTGAGTTCAAAAGGTATGCATTCTTAATGGGTATTTAATGACCATGATGATGCAATTTTCCCCAGTAATATGCATCAATACCAGAGCAAGAATTTTCCACTTAGTTAGTACAGCATGATGGAAGATAAAGAAGAGTAAAATTAGAGCAATGGTAGGAACAATGTTGAGATAGAACACAATAGAACCCTTCTCACGTAGATAAGAAGGTATTGGGTATGGGTTGAATTGTGTTCTGCCCTCTTGAATTTACACAGTGAACTCCTAATCCCCAATATTTAAGAAAGTAACCTTATTTAGAAAGAGTAATTGCAGGTATAAATTAGTTAAATTAATATGAGATTACACTGGAATAGATTGAATGCTTAATCTAACATGACTGGTACCCTTATAAAAAGGAGGAATCTGGACACAAAGACATACGTGTGTAAAAGGAGAATGCCATGTAAAGATTGGAGTTATGCTGCCAAAGAACTACCAGAATCTAGTAGAGATGCGTGGGACAGATCCTTCCCTAGGGTCTTCAGAGAGACCACAGTCCTGCCAACACCTTGATCTCAGGTTTCTATCCTACAGAACTGTGAGACAACACATTTCTGTTGCTCCAAGTCATCCAGTTTGTGGTACTTTGTTATGACAGCCTTGGCAAATGGGTACAGAAGGCAAATATAGTCAGAATAGGCTGGAAATCTTTAGGTTTGTGCATCACAGTGATGAGTGAGAATGGTAGAAAAGGAAACGGCAGAATAAGTGATTATGATTGGGCAAGGGTATTTGGAGTTGAGATTCTAGAGTTAGAACAAGTTCTACGCTATGATGAGTTTATAGTTATGGTTCTGTGTGAATTTCTAAAGTGGGCTATACTTCAAGGAATGATATAACATGCTAACATAAAATCAGTGTTTATGTGAGCATAAAATTTTATAATGGTCATAGTTTAGCCTTAAAATAGTTTTTTTTAAAAATACAAGAATGGTATTTATAACTTGATATTTGGGAAAGGTGTGTAAAACAATTTTATTCTATTTTTTTGGCATATTTGAAGTTGATAAGAAATAGCAGAAATAATGACAAATATTCATACCTGATGGAACACTCCTATTTTCAAAAATTAGTTTGCTGTGAGAAATGAGACAGAAGAGGAATGGGAACTCAAAAGATACTCATTTATTTTTTTTTCTTCTTTTACAAACTAACAAGTAACTGACCCTGCATATCAGTAGAAAATGCTGAAGGCCAAAGGAGAAGAAATCTATTTGTCAACTTTGGTTAAATTCTATGTGAACAATTGCCCCATATTCTGAGTGGCTCTTGCAGAAGGAAGACAGGAACTGGGAGATAAATTAATAGTTTCTAAAAGTTTCAAAATGAAATTGTAAAAATAGTGATACTCTGATAATGGGGAAATGACACTCAAGCGGTCAAGATAATTGGACCTTCTGCACAGACTTGTGCAGTGTTTTCCACCTCTTTTATATAATAACCTCAAAAACACCCTTTCCAAATGATATTATTTCTATCATGACAGTTGCTAGGAGAAAAAAAAACTACACAATTATTTCTCTGTCTTCTGGCTGGCCTTATCTTCTTCATTAGCTTTCCTGGTAAATCTCAAATATTCACATCCCACTGCTATCTAGTTACACAACATAAGTATAATAAAATACTTTTCTTTATATATGTTTTATCTCATGTGGAATGACAGAGCTGTCCTCCACATTTTCCAACCATTAATATTTTATAATTATTAAATATTAGTTATTCACTAATGAATTTCCTAAGCTACTTTATAATTATCTTTTTGTAAATTATCTGTTTCACTTCTGGCTAAATTAACCTATAGGAAAATAAGGATGGCTATCTTTGACCCAGTTCAGTAAAGCAAAAAAAAAAAAAAAGAAAAGAAAAAAAAAAAAAGCTGAATTAACATGCTTTTTTTAGACAACAGCAGCAAATCAGAGTCTGGAGTCTTCAGGCAAATACATTTGGCTCTTAAATCTGGCATAAATTGGTCATCAAATAACACCTTGAGCTGGATAGAAATAAGTCTGCCTGAGATAATTTTTCAAATCAATCTACTTAAACATGCTGATAACTTTCCCAACTTAAAATAGAAATTAGTGATTTTGGAGGAAGTATTTGAAGGCATAAACAGCCCTTGAAACACCAGTCTTAAAATGGAAGCTTTGCCATGATCGTTTATGGTCGTCATAGTTTGCTTAGACTTCTAATAGATTGTATATTTTAAAAATACAGTATCACACTTGCTTCTCTGGGTATGCCTTCTTAACCATGAGGTAAGCATTTTTACAAACAAAAGTTAAAAAGAAAAAAAAAACTATAGACAATAGTGTTTGTACACAGCTTGCTATAATAACATAGCTAAATAGTAAAGTGATTTTAACATATAGCACAGGATGTCTTACTGCATCAGGTATAGACATCACACTATATCATAACCTCATAATATACATTCTCAATACTGGTGTAATGATGGGGCAGTTCTACTTTATTTCGTTATACTTTTGGTAGCAACATTACTAATTTCTGTCTTGAGTGTTGGGGGTAAAATATAAGTATGGATAAGTTTAGTGTTTCTTCAAAAGAACATGTTTCTGAATATACAATTTTAGAAAAAGAGGAGTATGAAAAACAAAATAAGATAAAAAGAAATGGAGAGTACTATACATTTATACAAACACAAGAAGTCAAAGTTTTGCTTGTTCGCCAGGTAAATGGGATATAAAAAGCAGCAATATAAATAAGACATTGACTTGTGTAGCAAAGATCAGAGAGAAGAAACTATAAACATACAAAGATATAATAGCTATCCCTGTCACAACAACTAAATAAAACCTTCTTTTCTCTCATTGTTTGGTAAAATTTGGTTCAGTTGACTGAGTATGCATGTCTAGAACACGATTCAACTGATAATTCATGAAATAATTCCTTTGGTTAATAAAACAGTTACAGTTTAAGACATTTGCACCTCATCAAAGGAGTACACAGATTGAATGCAGAAATTTACTTATGCTGAAGAATTATCATGAAGATTATTTTCTGTACTAAATGTCATTAAGTCCACTTTATTGTGTGATCCATTTTCTATATACTACAGTTAAACTGATTATAATATCTTACACTTCCAATTGCAGTCCTCTGAAAGTATTTTAATTGGTATCAATTCTTCTCATTTCAATTTTACAGTGATGACTTATGACTCATTAAGCAGTAGTTTGCTCATATCAGTTTCTGCCAGTATAGTTTTCTTTTATGGTCATTGTTTCTACCAACCCTAATTATGTGGCCTATTGTTTTATGGTCTAATTTTTTAAAAAAGATGTGATGAGCCTACAAATTTTAGCCAACAAAAATTTTTACTCTGTGCAGTTTTAAACACTGCTGATTGATCCTTATGATTCGGCTACATAGCTGAGAGCCTGTGCTTACTTCATTTAAAAATCATCATTTTAATTATAGAAAACTACAAAGAAGGAAAGAAAAATAGTTTATAACAGCATCACCCATATAATTTTTATTGATACTGAAAATGAATGCATGAATAAAAGTAATTCATGCACATACTTGGAAAATGAAAACAAATATAAAAGTATAAGGTTAAAAATGGAAAAAACTCATTTCCCTCAATTAACCAGTATCAGCAATTTTATGTACATTATTCAAAAAATACTTTTTTGGTAAGTCGTTCTTAGATAATCTAAGAAAAAATGACAGTATTTTTAGGAAACTGAGAAAGAAAAGAAGTCTGAGGAGGCCCAGGGTAGGGTTGAGGGGCAGCGAGAAGTGAGTGAAAAAAACCCAGGAAGGCAAACAGAATAGGAGGCAAAGAACACCACCACACAGGTCTCCATTAAGGTAGAAGAAATGGAACTCGACTGAGGTACGATAAATAAAACTCGTGTTTTCTTTCTTCCATGACTATATCTTTTCATAGGTAAAATGCCAAGCCTGACTGAAATAACTAAACATAGGTTACTGCCCATTTGACATAGCTTTCAGATAAGTTAATTAATTAAAGCAAATAAGTTGAATGGAATCCTGGAGACTGAAAAGATGGGCAGTCGATTGAATTTTGAACTGAATGGATTTAAGTGACCAGATGTTTGGGTATTGTGTAGACCGAGTTTTGACTTGAGAGCCAAGAAAAAAAACAGATTAGTATTTGGCACTCAGGCAGTTCAGTCTGCAACTCAATTATGTAGTTTTGCACATGAGAGAAATTCAGTAAATGCTTGCTGGCTGACTGATCAAACCATTTGATGACATTTTTCACTTTCAATCAGTGCTTTTGGTTATTGTAAATAAAAATGTAATCTTAGATAACTTAATATCCAAAGATCAACTGACACCATCTGGAAAAAAGTATGTCCAAAAGAATAAAAATGTCTTTTAGATTATCTGTTATGGTTTTAAATCTCTGCTTTCCTGGTTTTGTATTATTGTATTACCACAACAAGGAGATTATATCTTCTATTTGTTATAAGAAGTTAATATTATAGAAGTTTATATCTCACTATTACTCCCAACTTAATGTTTTCTCCAGAGATTTTTGAAATTCTATAGATCTACCAAGTGTGAACTTCTTATATTAAATGCAAACATAATTATCCTCATTATTTTAACATCTCCATTTACAGTTACAGTCAATAAAGTTTGCCTCAAATTAAAATGCCTTCAAGACATTGCACTGCTACTACAGTTTAACATTTCTTCTTTAAGAAACAGGGAAGAGTATTTTTTTTTAAAGAAAGATTAGAGTTACTAGCTTTAGTCACTAGAAATTGTATGTTCTAATTATATTGTAGGAGGCAGAATAAGGTAATGGTTAAGAGTATGGACTTTAAAGTCAAACAGATTTGAATGCCAATTTTGATTCAGCTCTTATTTAGTGTTATTTATTTATTTATTCTTATTTGACAATAAGTCCGTTAGCCTCTCTGAGTCTTAGTTTCAGCATTAGTTAATAAAGATAATATCTATTAGTAATTCATGGTCCATGATTGCTGTAGGATTAATATAACAATATGCAAATACAGTACATGTGTACATGCATATTTCACAGACATGAAAATATGCCTAAAACACATACATACATATAATATATATAAATTTAGCCAGGCTCGGTGGCTCAGCCTATAATCCCACGCCTTTGGGAGGCTGAGGTGAGTGGATTGCCTGAGCCCGCGGGTTCGAGACCTGCCTGGGCAGCAAGACCTCATCTCTACAATAAATCAAAAAAAATCAGCCGGGCGTGGTAGCGCATGCCTGTAATTCCGGCTACTTGGAAGGCTGAGGCGGAAGGATCGCCGGAGCCCAGCAGGTCGATGTTGCGGTGGCCAGGAGCGGCCACTGCACTCCAGTCTGGGTGACAGAGTGAGACTCCAACTCAAAAAAAAAAAAGAACTCAGGTAACAAAATTCTACTCTGGGTGTTTTGGTGTGCTGGTAACCTATTGACCAGTTTGATATAGTGGAAAGATCAAAACTTTTTTTTTTCCCACAAGCAGGTATATCTGGGTTCAAATTTAGTTCTGCAATTGACAAACTCCATGATCTTAGTCAAATTATATAAACTATCTGAACCTTGAATTCTTTAAATGTAAAATATGATTAGTGGAATTTATAGAGCTTTTTGGGGGGAGAATAAAACTGTTTTTTTTTTAGTCAGAGTCTCACTCTGTCACCCAGATTGGAGTGCAGTGGCACACTCACAGCCACCACAGCCTCCACCTGCTGGGCTCAGGTGATCCTTCCCTCTCAGCTTTCCAAGTAGCTGGAACCACAGGCATGCATCACCACACCCAGCTGATGTTTTGATTTATTGTAGAGACGAGGTCTTGCCATGTTGTTCAGGCTAATCTTGAATCCATGGGCTCAGGCAATTTTCTCACGTTGGGCTCCCACAGTGCTGGGATTACAGGTGTGACCCACAGCACATAGTGGGAATAAAACATTTAAAGTGTATAAAAGACATGGCACAAATTTGAAACCTAGAAATATACAATATGGCTTATTGTTCCCCATGATTGTATACATGTTATTTTATCCCTTGATGTCTTATTTCCTTGACCTTTGAAATATATAGAAACTGCATATATGCCTTTCCTAGAGTTCTTGTGTAGACTAAATGAGGTGATATATAAACTGCCAAACCAACCACTACAATGTCTTTCAACTTCACTCCCCAAGAAATATACAAAATCTACAAAGACACAAAAATAATGTAGGCATGAATGCAAGCAATAATATCTAGACTATTTGCTCTGTAAAGACTTTAAAGCCTTTGACAAATATTTCTAAAAGCCTAACAAACACCTCTTAATACTCAGGTAGAAACAATATTGAGAGAGATTCATGCCTATTTCTCCTTCCTAACAAAGTTAGTCCTTTGTAGATGTTGGTTCCATAGACGATTATTCTTGGGAGAATCAGGGAGGGATATATTCAGTTTGCTTACTCTTACATCCTTAATGTCTAACTGATTGTTTAGAAAATAGTAAGCATTCAAAAAAAATTTGTTGAACAAATGAGCAAAAGTCACTGCCAGTAAGACTCCAGCCAGATTCATGCAGAATCAGGCTTCATTTGAGTTGAAACAGCAAGTCTCCAAAATTAGCCTTATCTCCTCTGAGACACCCAATGTATACTCTGGATCTGTGTTCCTATCAACCTCCTGATTATTTGGTCATTTCACCATCAAAATTACTCTTTTCTTCAACTTCAACAGGTCTCCCACTAAGAATTATTCACATGCATTTTAGACATTGTTGTTAAAATTACTATGTTTCCCTAAAGAGTGAGGTCTGAATTAATGAGGTTTTACTCAATTTGTTTTATTTAGAGGCGAGTTATAAAGCAGGCTAGTTTTTTAGAACTGAATCTACATGTAAATTTGATCCTGTAACATTTGCACACAAGGTGACAATTTCTGATGCAGTAGGAAGCATTACAAATGTGCAGAAATCAATTCAGCCAGTAGGAAAAAGTAAGAGTTGCTAGGAAACCACATTCCAAATAAGGAATATGATAGTGGTGACCCAGACAATTACCATATGCCTGACATGACATCAACACAAAGCTTAACATATTTTGAAAAGCACTTGTGGCACTGAATTGTTAGTACCACATTTGCAGCTCAGGTGATTAAAGAGCTGCCTTTCAATGACTCAAAAATTCAGTTGTAGGAACAGAAAAATACACAATCAAAGTGAGTTACTAACAAAGATGCTTCCTAGGGTTAAGTAAGTTTCTCTCGCATATTTAGGATGTGTGCACATCTTCGGGACACTGAATTGAGTGAAGTCTATTCAATTTTTAAGAGAATTTACTTTCTAAGTCTATACCTGCAATTCCATGCATTTGTAGATTCATAGGGAAAAAAAGGCTTTAAAGATATATAACAAAATGTAAAATGTGGTTATGATTGGTTAGTAAATTATAGTGATTTTTACTGTCTGTTTTCAGGGGTCATTTTATTTTTAGAAAACTACTAAAGTTATTATAAAATAATTTTAAAACTTTTATTTGGAACTAGACATGAGATTTCAAGACAGAATAACATATCCAAAACATAAACTCTAAGACAACATGTGGTTAGCATAGAGATAGTACGTTCCTATCTTATGTATTATCGTATCTTGCTATTTTCACATTTTTCGTATTGTAAGATTCAAGCTGCTAATGTTGGCCTATGTGCATCTAGCCTTAAAAGAGACTAAGATAAACTGGCACTAAAGATACATGATCACTAACGCCAAAGAAAGAGGTCATATTCCAAAGGTAATAGGCTAACCCACAAAAATGCACTGGTGAAATCACATCTTAATACCTCTTTAGGAACAAAAATTGGCATATGAAGATTTTCAGTCTTGACAGAAATGTCTGATAAACAAAAATATGAACTTTCTAACTATTTGGAAGCTTCACATTTCTACAGCACACCACACAAAAACCAAATAAAATGAAAACCTTTAATAATACAATTTTTAGCCTCTTCTTGGGACATTGTACCAATACTCCTGGAGGGATGCTCTCTGGAGACAGACTAGAACAAATAAAATACATTATAACTTCTTTAGAAGTATTCACCCCAATAGTGATAATGTATAACAGACAAACTTTATAAAATATTTAAATCATGCCTCTACCAAAGAATATATTTCTCTTCTGAAAATGTACAAGTCGAAACACTGTTGCCCAAATTCAAACTGAGCAATTTCGTACTTTATGTGCACAGTTTCATGTAAATCAATTTAGCTTTTTTCCCATTACTTGGTTTTGTTTTTCCTTTCACTCACTTAATATTACTATTTTTTCTTGTAGCATAAATATGCAAATACCTTTACAAAAGGGCTGCTTGGAAAATCTGTGTGATAAATGTCATAATTAAACTCCTCAGCAAAACTAGCATTTTTAGAAATGTATGCCTGACAAACTCTTTTTTCATAGTCTGAAAATATGATTAAATTTCATGATTATATAAAATTGGAATCTCTCATGATTACAGATAAAAGCTAAACTAAACTAGCAATGGAATTCTATCTCATTGACATACACATTGCAGATATAACAGTGTGTATTAAATCATTGTGCTGATATCTTATAGAGGGATAATAAGACATTAAGGATGCTCTGCCTATTAAAGCTCAGAGCTACAGCATCATACCTGAAGAGTAGTTCTATGATTCAAACAAATATTGTGCTAAATAAATAAAAACAATTAACCTTTAAATTCTAAGAATTCCCTATCAAATAATGTAAATATAACACTTTCAAATATGTGGCTTCTGCATTAAAATTCACAGTAAACAAATAGAAAATACAAAGGAACAAAACAAAGGACTATTAGAAGTTCCCATCCAATCTGGCCAGTGACTGTAGTTTTTAAAATAATAATAAATCAACACTCTATCATTTTTCTATCATCTACCTATCAATAGCATTTTTCTTCACATAACTGAATCAATCTCTCTCTTTCTCTGTCTTTCTTTTTTCTTTTCTGAAATGGGGTCTCACGATGTTGTTCAGGCCAGTCTTGGGGTTTAAACAATCCTCTCACCTCAGCCTCTTGAGTAGCTGAGAATACAAGCATATGCTTCCACACCCATATAGAATCTTTCTTACTTTCTAATTTAAAAATTCATCTCTTTCAATGGAATATCTCTAAAATTAATTTAAGTTTCTTGAACTAAAGTCATGAAAGGTCTAACTTAGTAGATAATATTACAATAACTAAATATAATAGGCAATAGGAAAATTTGACAATGTAAATTTTATTTCACACACTTTCATTTAATGTCTACAGGGTATATTGATTAGCAGTTCTGGTTTACAATTTTTTTTATTATGCTTTTCCTCATTTACAAAATAGAAATAATAGCAATACTTCCCTCATAGAATTATTGCGAGACTTAGCATATATACGCTATATAGATGTTAAGTATAGATAATACAGTATATAAAATAGCAGATTATTCCATGTGAATAACCCTCTACAGATAAGCTAGCAAGGCAATGAAAAATTATTGCACCAACATATGGAATGTGAACCTAAGGAGAGGTGAGCAGTTTATTTGGGGTGGTTACCCTCATAGGTATTTTTCTGACTCCAGAAGACATGTCTGAGAGGTTGAGAAAATATACAAAGTTCTAGAAGTAGAACATTTCAAATAAATGTACCCACTTCAGGATAAAAAGTACTAGTTAGAATTCTAAAATATATAATTATCAAAGAATCACAGATAATTACTCAAGTTATCAAATACGATTGACCCTCTATAATTGCAGGTTCCGCACCCACAGATTCAACGAACTGTAAATTGAAAATACAATATTTAAGCCGGGCTCAGTGGCTCAGCCTGTAATCCCACGTCTTTCGGAGGCTGAGGTGAGTGGACTGCCTGAGCCCACGGGTTCGAGACCCGCCTGGGCAGGTGAGACCTCATCTCTACAGTAAATCAAAAAAATTAGCCGGGTGTGGTAGCGCACGCCTGTAGTTCCTGCTACTTGGAAGGCTGAGGCGGAAGGATCGCCGGAGCCCAGCAGGTTGAGGCTGCGTTGGCCGGGAGCGGCCACTTCACTCCAGTCTGGGTGACAGAACAAGACTCCAACTCAAAAAACAACAACAACAACAACAAAAAGAAAATACAATATTTTTAAAAAAAACAATCCAGCAACAAAAAATAATACAAATAAAAAACAATATAGTATCACAACTATTTATACAGCATTTACATTGTATTAGGTATTAGAAGTAAAATAAGAAACTCGCAGACCGTGAATAAAATAGTGCAATATTTGCACATAACCTAGGAACACCCTTTCATATATCCTTTTTTTCTTTTTATTTTAGAGTTGTGGGATGCATGTGAGGATTTGCTACATAAGTAAATTGCATGCAGGTGAGGTTTGGGCTTCTAGCTACCCCTTTTTGCCCCTGGCAGTAGACATGGAGCCCAAAGATGATCGTGTGCCCCTTATTCCTACTCCCTCTCTCCCCCGACTAGTAGTGCCCAGCGTTTTTTGTTCCCATCTTTGTGCTCATGTGCCCAATGCATAGGGCCTGCTTATGAGTGAGAACATGCGGTATTCAGTTTTTGCTTCTGTGATAGTTCACTTGGAAAGATCATCTCCGACTGTGTCCATGTTGCTGCAAAGGACTTGATTTTGTTCTTCTTTGTGGCTGCATAGTATTACATTGTGTATATGCACCAAATTTTCTTTATCCAGTTCATCTGATGGGCATCTGAGTTGGTTCCAAGTTTTTGCTATTGTGAATAATGCCATAATGAAGCTACGTGTGCAGATGTCTTTTTGGTAGAGTGAGTTATGTTCCTCTGGGTATATTCCCAGAAGTGGGGTTGCTGGATCGTATGGTAGCACAAGTTTTAGTTCTTTGAAAAAACACAAGCCGGGCTCGGTGGCTCAGCTTGTAATCCCGCGATTTGGGAGGCTGAGGTGGGTGGATTGTCTGAGCCCGTGGGTTCGAGACCTGCCTGGGCAACTTGGTGAGACCTCATCTCTACAATAAATTAAAAATTCAGCTGGGCATGGTAGCGTGTACCTGTAATTTCAGCTACTCGGAAGGCTGAGGCTGAAGGATCGCTGGCGCCCAGTGGGTCGAGGATGCAGTGACTGGGAGCAGCCACTGCACTCCAGTCTGGGCGACAGAATGAGATTCCGACTCAAAAAAAACAACAAAAACAAAAACAAAACAACAATAAAAAAAACACACTGCTTTCCACAAAGGTTGAATTAGCTTACATTCCCACTGACAGTGCAGAAGTGCTCTCTTCTATCCACAGACTCAACAAACCCTGCTATTATTTTATATATATATATATATATTTTTTTTTTTTTTGAGTTGGAGTCTCACTCTGTCGCCCAGACTGGAGTGCAGTGGCCGCTCCCGGCCACCGCAGCCTCGACTTGCTGGGCTCCGGCGATCCTTCCGCCTCAGCCTTCCGAGTAGCGCATGCGCTACCACGCCCGGCTGATTTTTTTATTTATTGCAGAGATGAGGTCTTGCTGCCCAGGCGGGTCTTGAACCTGCGGGCTCAGGCAATCCACTTACCTCAGCCTTCCAAAGGCGCAGGTATATATACTTTTTAACGATAGCCATCCTGACCAGTATGCAATGGTATCTCATTGTAGTTTTGGTTTGCACTTCTCTGATGAATAGTGAGGCTGAGCATTTTTCCATATGTGTGTTGGCTGCTTGAATGTCTTCCTTTGAGAGGTGTCTGTTCATGTCCTTTGTTCACTTTTTAATGGGGTTCTTTTGGTTTTTCCTGTCAATTCTTCTCTCATATACTTTAAATCATCTCTAGAACTTATAATACTTAATACAATGTAAATGCTTTGTAAATAGTTGTTATATTATATTATTTAGGGGATAATGATAACAAAGAAAGAGTCTACATATGTTTGGTGCAGACCCAACCATCATTGTCCTACCTATATTTTCCTCCCACAGCTGGCTGAATCTAAGGATGTAGAACTCACCGAAACAGAGTGCCGACTGCAATTATTTTTTCTTTTTTTAAATACAGTCTCAGGCTGCAGTCTCACAGGGATAATTAAATATTGCAATATTTGTAAGAACCTAATCCCTTCAAATATTAAATACTAACATCAAGTTTCCTTGGCAAACAGCAACAATTATTTAAAAATTAATTAGAGAATAATTATTTCATAATCTCGAAAAATCCCGTAAGCTCACAGAAGCTGAAGTTTAAGGTGCTACAATTTAATGTATTACAATACATGTACATTTTACATTCATAGTCCTGCTTTTGGACTAGTTGGTTAAAAATTCATAGCATTTCCTTGACTTCCAACTGAGATTGCTGAACACAGTTGTAGTACCACATGACTGCACATTGTTTAACTCTATTTCACAATCTCTCTATACTTGCCTCATTATTTAAAATGTATTGTTTTTTGAACCAATGAAAGCAATTTGAATTTGTATGTCTGTGAGGTAAAATTTAATGAAAAAAATTTTTAACTTGAACATAGTCAATAGTCTTTAAAATCCTTAAATCATGAAAATGCAACTTGTCTTTCTAATGTATTCCTAATGTATGTATTTTGTAATGTATTCTAATGAGATTCTCTAGTCAATCCTCAACCTTCTTTTCTCTATCAACACTTTTTTGTTTTAAAGAATAAAATACAGGCAGTAATAAATGTGTGCTATTTTGATCAGAGTGGTAAAGCTATCAGTATAAGTTAGTCTTTCAGCACTAAAAACTTCATTTAAAATAATTCTGTAAAATCAGGTTCACAAGATTAAAACAGCATAAAGTTACACAATTTCCTAGTGAAATCACAATATGCTAACATAAAGGAGAAAGAATATAAATCTGATTTTAGTTTTCAATTGTTTGTTGTTTAAAATAAGACAATCAGATTATCTCTAGAGAGAAATAGAAAGGGAAGAGTCATAATGCTGGCTTTTCTTTTTTTTTCAGCCAGCAGAAAAACATCATATTGATCAAGCATGAATGAAAATTCTAATCATTGCTTTTTAAAGCAGGCCTTATTAAAGTCACTGTGGACTAATTTTTCAGAATTTAGTGTATAGACAGACAACATTTATGTATGCTTTATTGATACAGTCTAAAACTAGCCTCTGATTTTCACTAGAGCACTTACTGGACAATAATTTTCTTGAGTGTTTATGGATTGAAAAAAGAAAGTGCTACATTCTCCGATTATTTTAGATTTTTAAAATTAAAAACATAAATTCAGTTTTACAATTAATAAGTCAAGACATTTCTAATCCTTTCTAAGAAATTATAATTGACTATTCTGTTTTGTTTCCCATCTTTAGAGAATGTCTCAAAGGTTTATAAAACCATATAAAAATCATCCATTTATTTTTCAAAATTTGACCGGCTTGGAAAGTTTTGTTTTGACCAATTATTGCAACTTTAATAGCGTGCAATTTAAATAGCTACAAACTTATTCAATTTGAGATAAACAATCAACTAATCACATATCAAATCTACTACAACACCCAAACATTTTGTAATAAAAGATTTTCTCAATAATCTCAGAAATGTTCCCATTGCATGAAGCGAGAAGGCAATTCAAAATCAAATTAATATGCTGAAAAAGAATCCCAAGTCATGCAAATACTATAAATTATTAATGAAGCTAAAACTATTAAAGTGGTTTATTATTTTGAATTCTCTTTTGGCATTCTTATTAAATCTTTATGGACATTTCCTCTCCTAATTTAATAAGACTATCTGATTCACAAGAAAGAGCTAATGTTATATCACACAAATGGAAATATAGATGAGCACACCATAATACACAGTTCCCTGGTGCTATGACAATACTGAATTCAATATAAACAGTATAGTCTTTATAAAAGAAAATCCAACATTAAAAACAATCCCAAGTGATAAGGCTGCCTGGTCTTGAAAACTTAAGAACAAATATGAGTTCAGTCTACATTGTGTAGTTTTGCAGTTTGCAGCAGATCTGAGGCAGTCTTCCGTCTGTTTGTTTTCCTGGCAGTGGTGGAACTGCCATTCATACATTTGAGTAACTCAATAATTATGCCTTGAGGGAACGTAAACTAGATTTTTCTTTTTAATTCTCCATACTTTCTTATTTTCGTCATTGATTGGAGTGGTTAGAAAATGCTCTTTCCATTTTGACATTTCCAAACTGTCATATATATACATAAGTGTGCACATTAAAGAATAGTAATGAAATAAACAACTCTGCACCATATTTACTTTCTGTATTACATCCTCTGATCCCATTATTTTTCTTTCCCTTGGAAGTAAGCACCATCTTGAACTTTGTGTTAATAATTTCCTTTCTTTCTTTCGTGCTTTCTCCATCAATGCAGGTATTTCTAAATAGCATATTTTTTTTTCAAATTTCCTAGTTTTGAACTTTAATTAATGAAATAATACCATGGCACTCTTCTATGAGTTGCTTCTTTTGCTCAGTATTATGTTTTGGACACTCATCTATGCTGCTTTCAGTAGCTGTACTTGTTCATTTTCCAAACTAGATGGTATGCCAAGGTATAAACACAGCTCAGTTAATTCACTCTACTGTCGATGATATGTGCGCTATCTCTAACTAGAGATACAGGAAAAGTATCGCTATGAATAATCTTGTGTGTTACTTTTGTTACACATGCACAAGTGCTTCCCCTATATTCATGCAAACATCTAGAAGAGAAATTGCTGGGTTGTAGGATATGCACAAGATAAACTTTACTAGTGAATGAATGCCAAATAAATTGTACCATTTGTACTTCCACCAGTTGTGAGTGAGATTTCCTGTCATTCTAGATCCTCATCAACAGTGGCACTGCCAGCCTTTTAAAGTTGTACCAAACTAATAGGTAGAAATGCTACACCATAGTGTTGTTAATTTATATTAATTTGACTATGAATGAGGTTAACCAGATTCTTTTATTAAGTGTATGTGTTGCAAAAAATATCCTTCTAGTTTGTGGTTGTTTTTACTCTTTGGGTGTTTTTTGATAAACATGAAGGTTTTACTTTTAACATTGTAAAATTACACATATGTATTTCCTTTTTATGAGTTGCAATTTTTCACCTGACTAGCTCACAAAAAATCCTTTCCTATTAAGTCAAATTTTACTAATTATAAATTTATAGTATTGTAGTATGGCTTTTCACATTTAACTCATGGGGAATTGGTTTATGTGTAGAGTCATAAAGTCGTAAACCAATTTCAATTTTTTCCCACATAAATAGCCATAGCCAATTGTCCTCCCAAATCATTTATTGAATAGCCCATCCTTTCCCCACTGATGAGTGCTGCTTTTGTAATTTATCAAGTACTTTTTTCCTCTGATGCACTGTAATCTCATTAAGATGTGTTTAGTTTTGAATTCTTATGGTTTAACTTTTGAAGAGTTCTTTAGAATTACTACGTCTGAGAACTGGTCGGTGTCTTTTAATAGTTCTAGAAATAAAATTCTCCTTTTTGTATTTCCCTGTATTACCTCTATTTGGAACACCAGTTAAACATATATTACATCTTTCCATTCTCCCCTCCTGTCTCCTATGTATTTTTACATTTTACATTATCTTATCCACATTTCCCCATCTTAAAAATCTCTGGACTTTTTTATTGATAATTCCCATAGTTCTAACTTTCAGTGTACTAATTCTTGCTTCATCTTTATCTAATTTGCTTTTAATCACATCCACTGAGTTTTCTTATATTGTTGAGTGCTTATAATTTTATTTTGCTTCTTTTTCAAATTTACTTGTTCTTTCTCACAACTTACAGCTTCTCTTTTATGTTTTCAGTTATACTAAACATTGGCATTTTAATTCTGTTTGATAAATTTCATATCCGTTACAACCCAAGACCTGTTTTTCTTATCTATGGTTTCTTCTGGTTCTTACCCATACTACTTTGTTCTCCTGTGTGTATTTTGTTTTTATTCTATTTTTAGAATTAGCCACTCATTTTCCAGAAGCCTTTATCTGTGGAAATTCTTTGAGAACAGGATTGAAGCTGACATCTTTCAGGGAGGAATAATATTTTCTCATTTCCTACTATGATTGCTAATCTCAGAGCTCTTCAAATTCATCAATTACATTTCTTTCTGATCTACACATATCTTGTAATTGCATATTTCTCCCTTTCCTGTGAGTTTAGGGATGAGTTTAACCATTTTATAAAAATATTTTTAAAATATTTAGCACAATGTTTTAATAGTTTTAATCAGAAGGGTTATTCAGGATATCTAATTTGCCATCATGCCAAAACAAGAACGGTACTCACATTTTGAGCATCTTTCCCCTCCTGTGTTTTGTTAACCCCTACTTGTTGAGCCGTTATAACAGGGCTGGCTTGAATTCAAGATTACTTCTCCAAGATTTCTGGTTTCAAAGTAATGACGCTTTTGGGATTCATCACTGGGCTCTGGCAGAAATACAACTAGATGACCTCATCCTTCCCCAGAGGTAGACCTCAGATTGCAGAGATCCACTGGTACCAAAAAGAGTACAACATACCAGGAGTTTTTAATTTTTCACTTTTTGAAAAATTATTTATTAGGCTCCAATCTTGAAGCTCTGCCACAAGAAAATTGGCTTCAAAGAATTACCGAATGTTGTCCATGTCTTACATTTTCTTGCTTCTTTTTTACTTCTTGGATTACCTCTCAGACTCTGAATTTTTCCATCATCCTTTTTTGGATTTGGTGACCTGTTCACTGACAGCAAGTTCTTCCCCTTGTCTTTCAGCTCTTTCTTTTCTCCACAGTAATTTGCCTTCCACTTACCTTTTTCTAGTTTGGATCACATTCCAATTGTTCTTTTCCTGAATCTGTGGGTTATCTCTAGCCATTCCTTGTTCTCCTTAAGCACTCAACCTATCTAGATCTATACATTTTAAAACTTAGAATTCAGAAGGGAATGTCGTACCCCCTTCAGTGCATTGACGATTCAAACCAGATTGAGTCAAAACAGATGGACTCAAGCCAGATAGTTGGGAGGGTTACCTGAATTGGTCTTCCATCAGGTGTCAGCACCTCTTCTGAGAGTTCCATCATCTTCAAGGCCATCAGAGCAATGGGTTTAGCATGGCAGAGGCTTTTCCTATGGAGTCCTGCTGCAACACAGTAGGCATCACCTATTGTTTCCACCTGCAGCAATCAGACAAAACAAACGCGGACTTATAATGAGCCAGAAGATAAACGATTAGTTATCTGTCATCACAAATGTTGCTGAAAAACATGCCAGCAAAACATCAATAAATTAAGCAATTAGATAATGGTGTGTAATCACAGCAGAGTTTGCAAACAGCCACAGTCAAATACTGACATCTCACTCCAGGGCTGTTCATTAACATGATCACCATAGATGATCATCGAAATTAGGAACAACTGTAATATAAAATAATTATCCCCCACAAAAATAGAACTGTCAGTATGTTGCCTAGATAATTTCCAAATAATGACTTCTGCCAAAGCTACCCATTCAGCTTCTTCAAACTTCCAAGTAGTCCTTCTCCGGAAAGCATTTTTCCCTTGATTTTTTTCACCTTCCCAATTGCTCCACACTTTGAGATATTTCAGTAAGTTGTGTTGAGGTATGTCTTTCCTTACTTTTGATCATTATAATACCTAACATGTCTTGTATTCATACCATCACTACTCTGTGCACATTATGTACACAAAGTACAATGTGTACATTCTATCTTCACAAATATTCTCTATGAAAGAAAGTAGAATTAGTTATGTCTGAGAGATAAAAAATTGAGGTGCGGACAGTCATTCATAACCATAAAATTAAAGAGTTAACAGCCATGCAGGGGGTCTTTCCAGACCCTGCTCTACTTCTGTTGTCAGCGTTCATTTTGAATAGCTATTGTTGTTAATATTTTAAATATTTATCCCAAGGTTAAATATTTATCCCAAGGTTAAAACTCCCAAATTTCCAAAGCATGGAATGTGGTCTAAAAGTTACACACAACTTATTTTCAGAGAAAAGTTCTCTAATTATTTACTAGAGATATGGTGGTAAAATCCTTAATACTTTTGATATTATCAATTAGACAAAAGTGATGAAACATTGTATTAAAGCCACAATGTTACCTTTTCCATGAAGCCTTCCATGGTCCTTCCACTAGGTCTCAGTAAAATAAGTAATCCTTTCCCCTCTATTCTGTTTCAGTAGCACTTTCCACATCTCTCTGCTATAATATTCATCACAGGATATTATCAGTATTCATCTATGTATAATCAACATGTATCCCTGGTTATGATATGAGCTCTTTAAAAATGAAACCATGTCTTTTTCATCTCTGTATTCATAGTGCTTAGCATAGGGTCTAAAATACAGCTATTTAATAAATATCTACCAAATGAATAAATATGTCAATTAACCATGTTCACCATGACTACAATATCAACCATTCTAACTGTATGTTTATTTTCACCATTCATTTTATTAGCACCATGTAGATTTGCGTGCTATGTAGATATAGGGGGGGAAAGTCTCGATAACTAGAAGTGCTCTATCATAAATATACCAAGAATACTATTATAAAGACTGTACTGCACGAAATGCCTTGAGCACTAATTTAGGGAATATTATGAGAACACTTAAGAAGCTCATGGGATTAAGACTGCCAAACTTATCACTTATCAGGAAATAGGCATCAAAAATGATTCAAATATCCCCAGACCTATCATTACATTCAAAATTTTCACTTCAAGACCTGTCTTCTGATGCCAGAAAAATGGAAATAAGACTATACTGTAAGAATAGAAAGACAATGCAATGTGAGTTAACAAAGGTTTTATTCCAAAGACTAGAATATACTTCCTGGAAAGAATTCTCACTGAAGAAAATACCGACAAATAATAAGTATCTAAAGTGTGGCTATTTACCATTTTCTCCTAATAACACAGTGCCCTTTGCTAATTCTCACATTATCCCATCCTTTCAGATTTCCATATACAATTTTAAAGTTTAGAATGCTGTTAGCAATGTCCTTTAAAATTGATTTCTGATTTTCAGATATCATAATGCATAGGCAGCAAATTAGTTGACAGACTAAAAGGCTTTGGAGTCACTCTGAGCGTATATGTTTCTAGAGCACAATCTCTTCCTGGAATTTCTATCATTATCATCACCATCATCCACAACCTCATCCACGATCCAGAAATAGACATCAAAAAAGCAATGACACATATTAAGATGTGGAATTCTTACAATTATTCATAAACACCCAACAGAAGAAGAAAAAAAAAACTAGAAGACGTTGTTTTCACAGGGTAGACTAGATTATGCTGCAATAACAATAAATTCCCAAATCTCAATGCACAAAACAGCAAATGTTTATTTTATATTCATGTAACATATTCCTGCCAGTTAAGGGATTGGGATGGAGGGGAAAAACTGTGTCACATCTCTTCACCCTGGGAGCAAGGTTAGTAACACCTCCACATCTGGAGTTAGTTGCCATGGCAGAGGATAAAAAGGTTCTGACTAATTTACAGGGGCTCTTAAAGCTTTCTTCCAGATGTGACATATATATAACTTCTCATGATTCATTCACCAAAGCAAGTCGCCTGACATTCTTAATGTAAAGGGAATGGGAAAATGCTAACTACCTTGTGCCCAGAGAATAAGAGTCAGAAATATTTGGGAAGTAGCATTAATGAGGACAAAAGTGAATAGGTAATCACTCAGAATTTTTCAAATACCCAGATGTCTGTAAAGCTGAATAATATAGCTGTGTGATGTTTTTCTTTCCAGATATATTCATCATCTTAACCTGAAAATCTTGGCAGAAACACTGCCACCTTAGTAACAGCTTTCCTTGAATGCTCCATTTTTCTCTCTTCTCCCTTCATCTAAGGCAGCTCTACATAAATGTAGCAAAATTAAAGATATGTAGAAGTTTTAGTGAATCCTTTCAAAGTACTTAGTTGTCTTTGCTTCATAAGAAACAGGGAAGGTGAAAGCATTTCTCATGAAGCATTTTACCCATTTCAATTGCTCTTGAGGCTATTTTTTTGAGTTAAACCAAATGGCACAAGTGGACATTTTAAACAGACTACAAAGAAACTGTCCAAAGAGTTGGCTGTGTTCTGAATTCCTTTACAATTGCCTCCATGTTTTTACATAGTTTTAAATACAACAGAGAGAGTCTAAAATAGTGTATCTCATTTATTCTCACCATCTCCCACCTGTTCTTGAATGGCATTGAATAAAGATGGCTCAACAAAGTGAGGAGAGGGAAAAAGATAATGCTTATGCAAATGTCTGAAAAACCTTACATTCTTTTCTAAGCATAGAAGAGGAGGCTTAAGTACTAAAAATATTATGTACAACTGCTGCCTTGCATATTACTACAACTGTTTTTATCAAACTTTAAAGAATTCACCTGTCTCAGTACATCTTTTCTCAACACTTTCTAATCAAAATCCTTGCATTATTCCAGAAATAAAGTTGGTATGTATACATTTCTTAGACATGTGTTTTTATTTCTTTTATTTATTTTATTTTAGTCTTAGGTTATTTGAAAGAATTTATTCTAACCCCTAATGGAATCTCATTCCCATAACATTCTTCTCCCTGCCCTCCAAGCTAATGATTTAAAAAATCTGGGAAGTTTCTTGGACATTTGTACACGGAAGGAAGAAGGAGTGGGAGTGGGGGATTAGTATTGATGATAAGATTAGCCAAAAAGAACACTGCATGCAATTGGACAATTAGCCATGCTTGTCCAATGGGACTCATGACCACCTAAATCCTTCAATTCCACAGACCTAGGTCTGTCTCCCTTTGAACCTTCTAGGGGGCATAAGAGCAGAGGTTCAGAGAGCTCTGGTAGTCTATGTTACTGGACAACCTCCTTTTCTCCCCTGGCATGTAATCAAGAGAAGCAAATTAGAAAGTCTGCTTTTCTAATGGCTTTGTTTTCTGTTTGGGGGCTTTAGTGTCTTAAAAAAAAGAAGAGAGAGAGAGAAGAGGGATGATGCTGGAGGGAGATGTAAGCAGATAGATATAAATAAAGATGAGCAAAGCTTTCTTTTCTAAAGATGAGCAAAGCTTTCTTTTCTCTCCCAGTATCTCACAGAGTGTCTGGGCACCTGGTCATGCTCAGGTAGGTGAAAGGAGGTTAGCAAATGTCCCATGTTCTCCCTGGGATCACTAGCTTTGGCTAAGAATGCTTGGTTCCTGGAAAGAATGTGACATTCATTCTTTCCGAAAGGACTGGCAGCCCAATCATCTAACATTTGGTGTGGTTTCTGGATGACAGGGAGGAGGGGAAGAGTAGATGGGTTTTCCAATGGTTGCCTGAGAGTCTGAGTCTACAAGCAGCTAAGTAGGTCTTTATTGACCAGAAACCAAACAGTTGGGTCAACAGTTATTATAGACAAGATTATCCAAAATGCTGATCAGGAAAAACAAAAAAAGAAAGCATGGGTCAGGTCTTCATGGATACTTACCAATAGCAGGAGAGCAAAAAAGAACATGGACTTGGATAGATTAAGAGGTCCTCTACATTTTGTCCTTTACCTCATATATACACAGTGACTCTCTACTGTTTATGTTCCTGTTTTGCCAGATACTCAGCACAGTGGGTGAAATGGGCTCCTAGCCATAGATGAAAATCTAGGTGGTGGTAGCCAATCGAAGGTCTTAGGTCCATGAGATCTGTATCCCATGGATATATTCAAAGAGAAGCAGTTTGCCATAGATAGTAAGCATGAACCCAGTCTTTCATTGTTCTTAAGGTTGCACTGATCATGAAGATACACTGATCCTCCTTGAGGATGACTCATAAAGTGCAGATCAAAAAGAGGTGGGAAGGCCTTAACACAGACAAGGGTTCAAGTCATGCAGATAAAAGCAATGCAGTCTTCATCATTTTCTTGGCTTGATGACCATGCCCATAAAAGCCACATTCTTGAAACTGGACCCCTGAAAATCCAGAGGAACCAAGATGCAGAGAGGTCAGCACGCACGCATCACTGTTGGCCAAGCACAGACCTAACAAAGATGGTGGATGATCTGGAAGAGGGGCAACTTCCAAAGGTAGGAGTTAGCTACACTGACACCACACTGGCCTGAGCATCTCCATGGGCAGCCCTGCTGAAAGTAACTGGCTTTCTCTCCACCTTGCAGGTAGTATTTCAGGAGTTAGGCCAGAGATCCATTTCATAGTAGCAGTCTTATCAGGTTCATGAAGGCTGTGAGTGAGGAAGAGGCTATGGCTGATGTCCTGCTCCTGCAGATGAAGGACTGAGGCATGGGATTCTTGCCATGTGACTGGAATGGAAAGAAATGCCACATGTCCAGAGAATCTGATCCGTTAGCGTTTAATGATCACCTTGTTTCTGAAGTAGGAGTCTGTTCAAAAAAATTTAAACATGTAGCCTGTTCTTGGATATCTGAACTCTTTCACCTCCTAACTGATTATAACCCTCAGTGAATCTGCAACCTGGCCCCTAAGCATGACCTTTGGGTGGGGGTAGTTCCAAAAGGTGGCATCCCAGAAGGTGGGAGGTATTTTGGTTGATGAATCTGTGTCTTCGTCTAAGTGCCACCACATCTACCCAAACTGGGCCTCCAGCAAGAGAAATGCCCTGTCAGCCTTAGCATGTATTGTTTTCAGCTGTAGTATCCCGAATGTCCTTCAAGTGATCACATTCAGGGGCCAGGACTTTGTCTCCGCCTTCATCTCTACTGTTTTATGTTCCTTCACCACCTCCTCTCCCCTCCCCATGGACATCACTTCATCATTTCTGCTTCCAACTATACTTCTTCCTTCTCCAGCATCTCTCTCTCCACCTTCTTTTCACCCACCATCTCCTCTGCTTAACTTACCTCTTTTGCTGCCATTGAGAAGATGACACACTCCTCAGGCATCACTTTTTTGGCCAGACCCCCATCCCAACTGTTGCCTGAGACTCAGAACCAACAATAACTCTGTGGGGTATTCTCCCAACATATATGGGACAGGAGGAGCACTCCTTCCTAAAAGAACGATGCTCACAAGTACCAGTGGTGCCAGTAGAAAACTGAGGCATCACAGGTGATGGCTGGCAGAGTGAGGTAGCCTGAAAATTTCCACATCCCTTTCACCCCGACTCTACAGGAGGGGGTGCCTCTGGTTCTAGGTTACTGGGAGCAGAACATGAGGTAACCGAAACTGAGTAAGAAGTTTCCCCTCCCATAGGGGACCAAGAAGCAGACTCTACCTCTTTGGCTGGGCATATGCATATTCATTTTAATCGGACACTATATTGTTAATCCACCTCAACATTTTTATTTCCTCTGCCCCCATAAAATGTGACTACCAAAAACCAAAATTAGTATTAAGCTGTTCTTTTTAGCTTTTGTAAATAAACTTGTAGTTACTTAATATTAGCATCTTCGTTATAGAGTCCTATTTTATGATGCTAAAGGTAAATATTCTAGAAACAATTGATATGTTAATGAGATTAATGATGCAGAGGCTAGAGCTCTGTACTTGTCCTCCATATAATATCTAGGAGGTATGGTAAGAAGTCATTCAAGTAACCTCTTAATACCGCTAACTTCCCATGACAGAACTGGAAGTCCTTAGTTGGCAATGTCATTAACCTACACTGGCACGTCGGGGAGAGAAGAACCTCTGTACACATGCTTCCACATGCTTCCACTCCTTGCAGTCTCAGAAAAATAAAAGGTCATTTGCTTCTAAAGCCCACAGGCGTTTTGACATGGGGGCAGCTATTTTCCCCAAGGAAGCTTTACCTTCTCAGACTGATCATTCTCAAAGACCCTGACACAGAGGATGGGTTGAAACCAGGTTTATTTACTCTTTCTAAGGTCCTGGGAGCCTTAAGAATGAATACATTCCTCTTAAAGGAGAAGTCGCAAAAAGAGAAGAAATACTATTTGCACTTAACTGAGTATTCAACTCTTTTAGGATACATCCCAAACAAAACTGCAAAGGAGGCAAAGTCTGTCTCAGGATTCATCCCTATTTTCAAGTTTTCTTTCCCTATTCTTGGATCTGTAATTTTCCTTTTTTTCTTCTTTCCTTCCTTCCTTTCTTTCTGTTTTTGGTAAGCGACAGATCTGTAACTTTCTTTTTATTATTATTTTTTAGTTTTTAGTATTATTTTTTATTTTTTAGTTTATTTTTTTAAAGATGTGCAGTACAATTCAGGGTTAGGTATAAAAATATTCATTACGCAGGTACGCTTATTGATGAAGTGTGCCCCTCCCTCCCTGGCAGTTTCCCTCAACTGCCAATCCCACCTCCACTTCCCTGGTAGTTTTCCACTACCGTCAATCTCCTTCTCATAGTATTATGATAATTGTTCAAGGTCTGCTTATGAGTGAGAACATAAGGTAATCTGCTCTTTGTTTTGGTGATAGATCACTGAGTATGATAGATTCTAAATTCATCCAAGTTGTTACAAAGTCCATATGTTTGTCTTTCTTTATGGCTACATAATATTCCATTGTGTATATGTACCACATTTTTTTAATCCAGTTCAGCTTTAATGGGCAGCGTGGTTGGTTCCATGTTTTTGCTATTTTGAATACAGCTGCAACAAACATGTGTGTGCATGTATCTTTTTTGTAGAATATTTTGAGTTCTTCTGGGTATATTCCCAATAGGGGGATTGCTGGTCATATGGAAGGTTAATTTCCAGTTCTTTCAGAAATTGCCACACAGTTTTCCAAAGAGGTTGCACTAGTTTGCATTCCCACCAGCAGTGTAGAAGGGTTTCTTTTCTTCACATCCTCACCAGCATCTGTTTTTGCTTGTTTTGTTAATGATGGCCATTCTTCCTGGGGTTAGGTGGTATCTCAATGTAGTTCTGTAACTTCCATAAAACCATATCTGATGGACAAATTTCTATCACTCACCATATATATCATGTTGATGCGTGTGTATGTTTATAATCTTCCCCTACTAGATATTTATCTCACTTTATATTCATGGACCCTACCACAGTATCAAGATGCACAAGAAGAGTTTGCTACATGCTTTATATTGCAACCCATTTCTACATTGAGAGACCAGAACTGTCCCTAAAGCAAGTTTTTCTTTTTTTATTTTATTTATTTATTTTTTATTATGAAGTTGTGGGGTACAGTTAAGGGTTAGGTATACAATTGCGTTTCATTCAGGCACCCTGTTGATATGGGGTGTTTCCCTGTTCCCAGACAGATATTTGCTACTGTTAATCCCATCTCCCCCCCCCATAGTTTCCCAGTACTGTCAGTCATTTTCTTATAGTATTGCATTGGATGTTCAAGGTCCATTATATGAGTGAGAACATGTGATACTCAGATCTTTGTTTCTGTGAGAGGTCACTCAGTATTATAGACTCTAGTTCCATCCAGGTTGCTGCGAAATTCATGATTTTGTTCTTTTTTTATGGTTGCGTAGTATTCCATCGTGTATATGTACCACATTTTTTAATCCAGTCCTCTTTTGACGGGCAGCATGGTTGTTTCCAGGTTCTTGCTATTGTGAACAACGCTGCGATAAACATGCGTGTGTAGGTATCTTTTTTATAGAGTGATTTGTGTTCTTCAGGATATATTCCCAGTAGGGGGATTGCGGGGTCATATGGGAGGTTGGTATTTAGAGCTTTTAGGAATCGCCACACTGCTTTCCACAGAGGTTGCACTAGTTTACACTCCCACCAACAGTGTAGAAGTGTTCCCTTTTTGCCACACCCTCTCCAGCAGCTGTTATTTTTTGAGTTGTTGATAATTGCCATTCTGACTGGGGTTAGGTGGTATCTCAGTGTGGTTTTGATTTGCATCTCCCTGATGATTAGTGAGGTTGAACATTTCTTCATGTGTTTGTTGGCTGCTCGGATGTCTTCCTTTGTGAAGTGTCTGTTCATATCTTTTGCCCATTTTATAATGGGGTTGTTTGTTTTTTTCTTTACAGCACGTTTGAGTTCCTTGTAGATCCAGGATGTTAAGCCTTTGTCAGACCTATTCAGTAAATGGTGCTGGGAAAACTGGCTAGCCACATGCAGAAGATGGAAACAGGACCCCTATCTATCCCCATGCACAAAGGTTAATTCCAAATGGATCAGAGACCTAAATGTAAAACCTCAAACTTTAAGAACCTTAGAAAATGAAGGAAATACCCTCATGGAAATCAGAACTGGCATCCAATTCCTGAACAAAACCCGAAACCCACAGCTCATAAGAGAGAAGATAGACAAGTGGGACCTTATTAAACTGACAAGCTTCTGCAAAGCCAAAGAAACCATCAAGAGAGCAGGGAGACAGCCTACAGACTGGGAAAAAATATTTGCAAGTTTTTCAAATGCAAGACTCAGGATCACCTGCATAAGAGTCACACAGTTGGTACTTGTTAAAAATTAGATTCTCAGGCTCCACATAAATTTACTAAGTCAAGATCCAGGTATAAGGCCCAGATCTCTACATTTTCACAAACCCGTTGTTTTTTTCTGATTCCCAACATCTAAAGACTTCTGTATATGATGTGAGCTAAAATAGTTCAATATTCATCCAGATAGTCACCTTTTTTTTAAACCAGTGGGCTTTTAGCACTCCTAATCTGACCCTAGACATTCTCATGTATTCCTTCTCTACCTTCCACTCTATCCATTGCAGTAACACACTTCCAGACATTTCCTTATTTGTTGAAACTGAAGATTACAACTATCAGCCCAAATGTCTGCATACATGGGTGTGTGTGTTTACACACACACACACCACACACACACCACAAATGCTGAGAATCATCTGGTACAGTAGGCATTTCAATAATTCAAAGAAAGTTTGTTGAGTTCAATTAAATACACCCAAGTGAATTGTACATACTGATTTGGCAATTCAAATGGAAACAAGTTTAACTAAGGATTTACTAATAAAGCTACCTCACACACCAAAAAACAAAAACAAAACACCCTTCACTCTTTCTTTAAAAAAAACTGTCTAATTACACTCATTTTGGTTGATATTTTTGACCCAAATACACCTTCTTTTAAGGTTGTCTCTACAGTGCTCGGTAGATACAGTGTTGAAAAGGAGGTCATGGATATAAATAGCACAGTGATTTGGCCTGGGAACTACTCCCAAATGAGAGAAAATGGATTCCAAATAACTGCCTATCACACAGAAAGCTCTCCTAATAAAGCCCTTCATAGATATATCAGTGTACATTCCAGTTCCTGCACAGGAATCTCAGTTGTGTGGAAAATACTGTTGCTAGGTCCTAGGTTGTTTATCATAAAGGTTATTGAATACTGTGGCATGTTAGTAAAGAGAAATATATTGAAATGTCCAGTCAAAATTCCTTCTAAATCCTCAAATTAGATGTAGGCTCCATGTAGATTTACTCAACTCAATATTTCTTTCTGCTGTATAGCAAAGAGTCCTTTAAGATCTTCAACAATAGGGTTCTGGTTTCCCAAGTTTATCACCACTAGCATTCTAATTTACCCCCTGTTCCAATCAAAATGAATAACTCAATCTTCTTGGTGCTTTCTGTATCTCCCACCATTGTATGATCAAAGCTATTGCTCTACCTGGGGTTCATCATTATAAAGAAAAGTTTTCCAGGGATTTCTCATCTAACAGAACTTTAAACATCTCCCCAAAGAATGGTGAATCTCTGATACATTTTGAATAAACACATAAGGAGTGCTAAATAATGTTAATTGATGTTACAGAACTAAATAGCATGGGTAGATTGGCAAATCAAGTGAAAATTTTTCATTAAAAATTTGATTTTTAAAAGAAGACAATCTAACCCTCATAAATCCTACAATGTGTAACCTTCTAAAATTACTATCTTTTATCCTCTCTGTTTTAGAAAAAAAGCCTTCCCTAGCCCCTCTTTCAGAAGTCAAATTTGTTACATGCTTCTAAGTCCATCTCTCATGCTGTATCGCTTCTGACAATATTACCAATCCTTCAGTAGAATATTATCTCACTTATTTTAGAATACCAAGACAATTTTGTTTTTATTCCTCTCATATTGCAAGAATTTATTTTTCATACTTTCACTCTTATCACCCTGTCTAGATTGCTAAATCAATTAACTTTGAAGGCAAGGACAATGTCTTAGTTATGTTAAGTCCTATAGGGGCTAGCTTTATACTAGCATAATACACACCTAGAAAATTATGACTGAGTCAAATTACATGATAAATATCTCTGTCAAGAGCTAGGACAATTATAGATAAATTTGCAAATTATCTTTCAAAGTCAAAGTCATTGTCATATGACTCTAAAATATGTTTTTCAATCAACTCACATTATTGATCAAGAGCATATTCAGCTGATCAGGTGATCTGCCATGAAAGACAGCATGGAAATAACTGCATTATTAAATAGACAAAACTGATGACTTCCTTCCGGGTTCCAACATTGACTCAAGCTTCCTGTACATGCCTGACCAGCCTAGGCAATGCTACCACCACCTCTTCTGAGTTGTGGCAGTAATATCCTTATTTTCTACTTTTGTCTACTTCCCGCCCTCAAATCTACACCCTACACTACATTTGAAGTATTCCTTTATAAAGCAAATCCACTTGTGTCACTGCTTTATTCAAAATTCTTCAGTGACTTTCCTGTGCTCCTAGGATTAAAGTCAAAATCCTTGAGATGGCTAAAACACCTACAGGTTCTAGCTCCTAACCCCAATACCTTTACTTCGTGCTACTCTTCTCCATACATCACATCTCAGCCACACTGATCTCTGTTTAGTTATTCCAATTTTATCACGTTCCCATCTGACTCAGAATCTTCACATATACTGATCCTATTGCTTAGAATCCTATCTTTAGATCTCAGTTTAAAGGTCACCTCCTGAGGGGTGTCTTCCTGGACTCCCCATACTAATTCAGGTATCTCTATGATATGCTCTCATAACACCATATTGTTTTTCTTAGTCATTTGCATTGCAGTTTATAATTACATATTTTCATCACTGATGACTGAGCATTGTCTTTTGCAGTAGTATGTAAAGTCCATGAAGGCAGGGGTCATTTCCATTATGCTCAGTACTTGGTGTAGTACTTGACATATGGTAAGAGCTCAGGAAACATTTCTTTAAGACATGAACAGGTGGAAGTGGTCAAATTGTGTATCGCCTTATAATCATACAGTCTTGAAACCCTGAGAACAGTCTTCTCAGATGGAAAAAGCCTGAACAAAGCTAAATCCATCACAAATAAATTGTTTAACGTTTTTAAGTCTCATTTTCTTCTTCTGTGAAAGGGTGATAATATCTATTTTATAAGGTTGCTGGAAGGATTAATGAGATGACTTTATAGATCTCTAGTGATAATCATAATTTTAATCATTAGCTATGTAATTATTTGTTTAATATCTATTCCCAAGGCTTAATAAGAACCACCTATTAATATGAGAGGACTCGGATGAAATTCTAAATTAAAGAGCAGACATTAACACCACAGAAACACATATAGTCACAAGAGACTACTATGAGCAACTATATACCAACAAACTGGGTAACCTAGAAGTAATGGATAAATTATTAGAAGCAAGTAGCCTATGAGGAAATAATCATGAAATAGAAAATCTGAGCAGCTCAATAATGAGTAAGAAAATTGAATCCGTAATCAAAAACTTCCCAAGAAAGAAAAGTTCTGAACTTGACTTCATGAATGAATTCTACCAATCATTTAAAAAATTGACACCAAACTATCACAGACTCTTCCACAAAAATGAAGAATGAACACTTCATAACTCATCTTATGAGACCAACATTACCTTCATACTAAATCTAGATAAAAAGACTCTAACAAAAGAAAATTACAGGTCAGTAAGAAACCAAATTCAACAGCCCATTAAAAGGATCATACACCATAATCAAACACAATTTATCTCTGGGTGCAAGGATGGTTCAATAGATGCAAATCAATAAATGATTCATGACATGAAAAGAATAAAGGATAAAAATCATATGATCATCTTGATAGGGGGAGAAAAAACATTTGACAAAATTAAACACCTTTTCACAATAAAAACTCAAGAAATTGGGTATTGAAGAAACATAATAAAGGTCATAAGAGGGGGGAATCTTGAAAAACAGAATTATCTTTTGGAGAGCAGGCCTTTTTGTAGTATAGCCCTCCCCTGCTAGGTGAATGCTCTAGGAACCCAATGGCATCGGTGTACCAGTTAGTGTTGTTGTAAGAGGCCTTGTTCAGCTTCAATGAATTCTTTTGGAGATTCTTTCAATAGGTCTGCCCATTTCATGATAGGTGATTTATGAGTCACCGCCCACACTGCACTGACTGTCCAGCAGTTTTTGACCAAAATGGCATGACCCCTGTGCCCCACACTCCCTGTTTACCCGATCTTGCCCCAAGCAGCTTTTCTGTTGGTTATTGTTATTTCCTGGATGAAAAAAAAAAGTCCTCAAAGGCAAACAGTTGCCAATGTGTAAGAGGTGAAACAAAAAAAAAAAAACAGCAGAAGCACTAAAAGGCATCAAAATTGATGAGTTAAAAAACTGTTTTGAGCAGTGGAAAGAATATCCTGATAGGTATACTGCAACAAACGGAGAGTACTTTGAAGGTGACTGAAGTTTAAACATGTAAGGATAAATACACAATTTTTGAATCTAAAAAATTTCAAGTTTTTTGGGTTTCCCCCTCATATATGATAAGCCCACAGTTAACACCATACTTAGCAGTGAAAAACGGAAAACTCTTACTGAAAACTCTCTAAGAGAAGGAATAAGACAAGGGTCACCACTTTTATTTTCTATTCAAAACAGTACTGGAGATCCTAGCCAGAGTAAATAGGCAAAGAGTAAGAAGGAGGAGGAGGAGGAGAAAGAGGAGAAGGAGAAGAAGAAAAAAAAGAAGAAAAAAAAAAAAGAAGGGAGGAAGGAAGGGAGGGAGGGAGGAAGGAAAGAAGGGAGGAAGGAAGAAATGGCATTTAAATTAGAAAACAAGGAGGTTAAATAGTCTCTATGTGCAGATTATGAAATGTTATATATAGAAAAACCTAACAACTCCACCAAAAACTGTTAGAATAGACAAATATAGTAAATCTACAAAACACAAAATCAACAACTAACAATGAACCGACTAAAAAAAAAATTACAAAAAAAATGCCATTTACAATAGCAGTAAAAAGAGTAAAATACTTAGGAATCAATTCAACCAAGGACGTAAAGTAATTAATATTATTAAAATGTTCATAGAGCCCAAAGTGACTATAGATTCAATGTAATCTCTGTCAAAATTCCAAAGGCATTTTTCACAGAAATAGAAAAATAATCCTAAAATTCATATATAACTACAAAAGACTCCAAACAGCCAAAGCAATCTTGGGAAAGAAGAACAAAGCTGGAGGCTTCACATTTCTGGAGTCTGGTGCTGGCATATAAACAGACACAAAAACCAGTGGCATAGAACAGAGATCCCAGAAATAAATATACTCCGTCTTTTACAAGGGCACCAAGAATATATCCTGGGAAAAGGATCATCTCTTCAATACATTGGTTGAGAAACCGGATTGGGTTAGGAAAATGAAATCGGATTCTTCTCTGACAACATATAGAAAAATGAACTCAAAATGGAATAAAGACTTAAGTGTAAGTCCTGAAACTGTAAAACTCCTAGCTGAAGACATAGAGAAAAAGCTCTTTGATATTGGCCTTAGCAATGAGTTTTTGGATATGACACCAAAAGCACAAGCAATAAAAGCCAAAATAAACAAGCAAGATGCCATCAGACTAAGACTCTTCTGCACAATGGTCAACAAAATGAGAAAGGTAACTGACAGAATGGGAGAAAACATTTGAAAACTATTTGTCTGATGACAAATCAGACATAGAAAGACACATACTACAAGAACTCATAAGTAGAATCTAAAAAAGTCAAACTCTTAGAAACAGAGAGTAGAATGGTAGTTACCAGGTGCTAAGGGGTGGGGCACATGGGAGGAAGTTGGTTAAGGGGCACAAACCGAGGATCTACCAAATGGTGCAATGACTACAGTTAATAATACTGTATTGTATAGTTGAGGCTGGATGTGAGCCTGTACTCTCAACATTTTGAGAGGCTGAGGAGAAAGAATTGCTTTTTTTTTTTTTTGAGCCTAGGAGTTTGAGACCAGTGATTAGCGAGATCCGATCTCTACAAAATTAAAAAAAAAAATTAGCTGGACCCGGTGGCACACACCTGTAGCCCCAGCCACCCAGGTGGCTGAAGCAGAAGGAGCACCTGAGCTGAGGCGGTTGAGGCTATGATCATGTCACTGCATTGCAGCCTGGGCAACAGAGTGAGACCCTGACTCAATAATAATAATAACACTATATTGTGTAATTGAAATTTGCTAAGAATTGGTCTTAAGTGTCCTCATCACACACATATACATGCAGGGTCATTATATGTGGTAGTAGATCGACTATGTCTTGATATATTTGATTGTGATAATCTTACACAGTGTATACATATAGCAAACCATCACATTGTACACCTTCAATTTGGACCTCCAGAGAAGCTGCATAAACAAAATCCAATAAATAAAATCTACAACAAATCCAAAATTAAATCTAAATCTAATCACATAAGTAAATAAAATGTCTTATTTACCATTACAACCCAATGCCTAACATAGTACTTAGAACATAGTATGGGGTCCATAATTATTGTTGAAAATAAAATGAATGCATAAGCATATATAAAGAATTTAGCATGGCACCTGGCACATATTTGGCATTCAACAAATATCAATCCCTGTCCCTCCCTTCATAGCAAATTCCTCAAGACAGTCTCTCAGGTCTTTCACAGGAATAACCCTAGAAGAAGTCAACTGCTGCTACTGTTTATTAATTCATGAGCAATTTTCCACGGGTATTATTATTTAAAATTATGAATACAAAAGATTCCTAACAATCCTTTGCTGAACACATTTTCGTGTCAACTACAAAAACATGTGAGACCAAGACTACAACTCCCTTTTGACAGTCGCAGAAGCTGAGCACAGATAAGTTGTGTGACTAACTTAACTAAATGACAAAGACCTAATTAAAATCAAGATTTCAGGCTTGATAGTCAATACCTTTTCTCCTACAGTTAGCTGTCATTTCACTGTCATAAGCAACTCCAATGGTACTCACCTGACCACCTCTGAAGGTCGAAGGAACTCAGTTTAATCAGAGGACTGAAATATGCCCTATTGGGGTATGAAACAGTGACTCTAACAATGGAAAAAGAGAGAGGAACAAAGTTTCCCTTTTATGACAGTATCAGAAGCTATGCAATATAAAACTTTGATGATCAAACGAAAATGTGAAATTAAGAATCATTGCTTTACATTCTCTAAATAATTGCAATATCTTAATAGAAAGCTCTAGTGGGTTCTAAGTTACGTGCACACACAGGCACAAGGGCAGGGACTCTCCCCAATACACACAGCAGGTTCAGCATGTCTAATAGGAATTTTGCTTCAACTGATTTCTTACAGTTTTCCACCTTGAAAATCATGTTAACCATTTAAAGCCTGAAAAATGGATCAAAATTTATAAACATTGATATTCATGTTCATCCAAATTTAAGATGACAAAGTTAAATTCTTATTTTTCCACTTTAAAAGATGTTTGCAGTGGCTTCTCTCGCCATGCTAGTGCTAGCATGTCTCTCTTTCCTTCCTCTCTTATTTCTCTAAAAAATGTTGTTGTAAAGCTTTAAAAAAAGAATGCTTGCCAAAATAAATCCAAGTAATTTAAACTTGCCATAGATAATAAACAATAAGGACATAGCAGAATTTTTACTTTGGAAATACTTTTTTATAATCACATAAAGTTCCAGCACTGAGAATTTAGAATTTCGTGGAATGAGGGAATCTTCTGAAGATTCCTTTCACCTGCCCCATCAAAAAACTGCAGCATATACCAGTGATCATAGCGTATGCTTCAGTCAGCCTATTTCATTGTTGAGAACACTGATTTTTCATAAGGATTTTCTATCGCACTGAAATTATTTTTTTAACTTTTGCACAAAATCCTTTTCAACCACCTGGAGCAAAAAAGAACAAGTCTTTATGACATCCAACACACTTAAAAATAGTGCAGATTTGTTGAATACTTTAAAAAGGAAACCTAGTTATATTTTTACCTCTAGGCTAGAATTCAAATAGCATTTTACAAATTCACACTCATCCTCCAATTACTATGTTGAGGGCTGCATGTTCATAAAAAAGGGCCTTTGGCTGTTAGTTCTTTTCAGCTCCAAACACTCTGTGACATACTATTGTTCTCATTTTACAGGGATGAAATCTGACTGGTAATTTTTTTCTTTTTTGTTAATTTTCTTTCTTTCTTTCTTTCTTTTATTTTTATTTTTTTACAAACTTTCATGTCAAGAACTGGTATTTGTTAATTATTAGAGGCAGAATATCAGTTCATTTTATATACATATAAATAACACATATATACATATGTAGATAGGTAGGTAGGTAGGTAGATAGATAGATAGGTAGGTAGATATGGATGATAGATAGATAAATGCCAGAACAATTTTTTTATTCCGGTTCTGCAACTAGTTAATTAAGAACACCAACTGGGCAAATATCTGTCTGGGGATGGGGAAGCACCTCTAATCAATAGGGTGCCTGAATGAAACATATTTGTATACCTAACCCTTAACTGTACCCCACAACATCATAATAAAAAAATTGATTATTGAAAAAAAAAAGAACACCAACTAGCTGATACATGTAGGATTTAAACCATTGTTTACTAAAATATGAGTTTTTGTCTAAATCAGAACTAAATTCAAATAACATCTCTGCCACTTAGTAAGCTCACCTTCAAAAGGGATATAATATAACCTATTCCACAGAATTGTTCCAGAAAATAAGTGAAAAATAACAATTAAACCACTGAACAATGTGTCTGGAACACAGTTTATATTTCGTAAATGTGAATTCTCTCAGTTCTACTTTGCTTTTAAAAATCGGCACTTTATACATCATTGTTGTTTACTGGTAAATAGTGAGATAATTATTTACAGCATTTCTGCTACATAAAAGATTAATTAAAGATTTGGTTTTTAAAAAGTAATAGAAACACCTCAGTTCAATACGATTTGCATATTGTATTAAGTCTAACTTCTTTTTAATTTATTTTATTTTAAAGATGTGGAGTACAATTCCAGATTAGGTATATAAGTGGACATCATACAAATAAAGTTTGGGCCTTCCTTTGGTCAAGGCTATCTTAACGGGTAAGTAAGAGACAGTTGTTTTGCCTAGAAGATCAATTTCTATTTTAGTAAGCTCACCCAATGCTGAGGTATTATAAACCTTAATGGGGAAATAACTGATGTATTCACATTTTATAGCTTGCCAGAAATTCTCTGCTAAATGGACTTGGGTAACAGAAATGATTATTTAATGACAACAATTCCAATTCTTTTTATGAAGAAAAGCTGATTTTTTAAAATGTTTTTTCTTTTTGTTTTTGGACAACATATTGGAGTAATAAACTGGTAGCAAATTTTCAAAATTTAAGATTTGCAAAATGTGTACAAACTAAAAACTAGTGGATTACTGTTTTGATGAAGAGGTTAGTGACAAAGATAAATAAACAGTTTGACCTTATAACTTAATTCTTTATAGTTTATCAATACACGAAACACAAGACATTGTGTCATGACACAGTTAACACGATAAGGCTAGTGAAGACATTTCACTTGCATCATGAGGTAACATTTATCTATATTAGACATAGGATGTCCTAGCAACATAGCCCTAATCTACTAGAAGGACTTACTAGAGACTGCTATCATAAAGAAATTTCCATACTGTTTTAAGAAGTGATATATATTTTCCTAGTATCTTGGTCTGCTCGGGCTGTTATAGCAAAATACCATAGACTGGATGGCTTAAACAACAGGGATTTATTCATCACAGACCTGGAACCTGCAAGTCCAAGATCAAGGTGGCAGCTGATTAGGTTCCCCCATAAGGACTCCCTTCCTGGCTTCCAAATGGCTATCTTCTTACTGTCTCCTCACAAGGAAGAGGGAGCAAACTCTGGTCTCCTCTTCCTCTTATAATGACGCCCCACATTCAAGACCTCATCTAAATCCTAACTAACTCCCAAAGACCCCACTTCTGAATAACATCACTTTGGTTAGGCCTTAAATAAACTTGGGGAGGGGTTACAAACATTCAGGCCATAACACTTGGTTGTAAAATAAAAATGAATAAAAATTTTTTTAATAGTTAACAAAAATTTATTAAACATTTTCAATAGCTAGAACAGGATTTTGAATGTTTTCAACATAAAGAAATAACCATATGAGGTGACAGATATGCTAATCACCATGATTTGACAATTTCACATTGTACACATATCAAAATATCACTTTGCCCCCTAAATAAAATGGGCTATTAATCCTAGCTCAAAAAGGTTGATGTGCCAGTGAAATGAGATATGAAAGTAACTGAGCACGTAGAATCCTGTGTGCAAGAAGTAGCTTGAAATTAAATGGATGACTGGATGATGCTAAACAGTAAGTTTATCTAACGCATTTTATTTATTTGTTTGTTTGTTTATTTATTTATTTTGAGTAGGAGTCTCACTCTTGTAGCCCAGGCTGGAGTGCAGCGGCACACTCATGGCCACCACAGCCTCCACCTGCTGGACTTAGGCAATCCTTCTGCCTCAGCCTTCCAAGTAGCTGGAACTACAGATGCACACCACCACGTCCAGCTAGTTTTTTTGTGATTTATTGTAGAAACGAGGTCTCACCAAGTTGCCCAGGCTGGTCTCGAACCTACGGGCTTAGGCAATCCTCTTGCCTCGGCCTCCCAAATTGCTGGGATTACAGGCTGAGCTACTGCACCTGGCCTCTAAGGCATTAAAAAAAATTTTTTTTAATTTAAAAGATGTGGGATACAATTCAGCATTAACAATTACCACTCTTTTTTTTTATTAGAAATTAAATATCAATAAAATCAAAAAACCCACTTTGAAAATTTCAGCAAGACACTTCATCAGTATAGTTTTTGCCTAGCATTTCCAAGTATTTTAGCTTTCTAACTGTCTTCAGAACGTGCTATAACACAAAACATTATCTAAATTTAGAATAAAAATAATTCAGGCTGTCATGTTCAAACATGAAAAACAGACATTTTAGGTTCAGTTTTATAGAGTTGGCCATAGACATTATACAAGTTATTATGAAACACCATCATCTTCATAAATTTCAGATTATGTAGATAAAAATAATCCATGAAGACAAACTATAGGACCACCTTCAAGAACAAGATCTATGAGGATCCTGTGAAGATGATACAAATACTGTATTTCAGGAAGCAATTTCTCTTTCTCACTCCCCATTTTTTATCTCTCTTTACCATTCCTTCACAGTTTTTTTCTGCCATACGATGCAATCCTAATAACCTAAATGAACAAATCCAAATAAATAAGCATTTTATCGATTTCTAGTAAGCACCGGATACACATACACAGTATCTATGTACATCCAGGCACATGTGTATGCAAGCAAACCGGTATACATATACAACACATACACACAGACATACATACACTCCATGTTACCCAAAATATGCCTGTCTGAGAAAGAATGATCGCTAACATTTATATTTACTACAATGAAGCAAACATTGTTCTAAGCATTTTACATAAGTCTCATTTAAAAGCTCATAAAATATAACTATAAAGTAGACAAAATTACAGATGATAAAACTTTATTTACAGATGATAAAACTGAAACAAAGAGGTTAAATAAGCTAGTAAAGGTAGAAAGATGAGAACTCCAAGTAGTATACTCAGGGTAGCCCTGGGATTCCATAACCTCGCTGAATGGAATGGAAGGAACATAGAGAAGGATCTGTCCTTCTCCTTGCTTATTCCTTATTTCCAACCTAAGTGCTTGTCAAAGGCAAAAACAAAATGAGACAAAACCCTCTTCGGGTAATTTTTAGAGCATTATGGTATTTTGAAACTGACAATATAATCCCCCCAACAGAAAAGACATAAGAATATAATGCTTATCTGTGACTTTCACCTTACCTCCTAAAGCATATAAATTAGTTCTTTTCCACTCATTAAAACTGTGCCAATTTCTATTTACATGCAAATTTCCATAACATTTTGTAAGCTTCTGTGGGAGTGATGCCCCCTTATCAAATGAGTGAGTTAAAAAATATTTATTGAGTGAGCAAATGAATGTATTGAATAATTCTTTTTTTTTAACTTTTTTCCCTCTTTTCTAACTTACTAGAAGATACTGTAGCTTCATTGCCAATAAAATACCAGCAAAAGTAAATGACATTGGTGTTGATAGAGACTACAGAAAAGGATTAGTATAAATCTTAAATAGTGTTCAGTTTCAAAAGTGTGCACACTGATCATTAAAGGAAAACATATGTAAGTCTTGGAGAAAAAAATCAACCAGTTACTCTTTAGTAAATGGAACTGGCATTTAGTGCTGGGAAATGAAATAAAAAGATATATACATATTTATAAAATTCCAAGGATAACCCAAGTACCTAAGTATTTTGAAAGGCTCTCTATTTTATCATAAAGCAAAACAAGGAGGAAGTGAAGCATTTCATTTTTTCTTCAAAATCCAATTCACGCTGAGGTGATATCCTTGAGACTCTGCTTCATTTTCTGAAGGTCGGCTGAAGGTCTAGTGAACAGAGGACTTTAGTAGTTTTGTATCATCAAATGTCAAGACAAATAAAAATTCTTGAGGCATAAAGTCTGCGGCCTTAAAACTTTGTGTGAGAAGCATTTGCTTTTAGCTTTTACAGAGGAGACTAAAGATGGGAATTTAAGTCTGACACTGCACACCAGTGCAAAGCCCACAGTCTTTACCAACCAAAATGCTCAACCCTAAGGGACTTGCCTGGCTCCCAATTTCCCTGGGATGTGAACGTGCACACTCAAAAGTGACCACTGGTCACTTATGTATAAACTTGTGTGTAAGCTTTTCAATCACAAATATTTATCACTATTCATTTCTGCATTCTGTATGTATTTGTAGAACCATGCTATAGTTTGAATGCAGCCCCCCAAACGCATGTGTTGCCAACTTAATTCCCAATACAACTGTGTTGAGAGGTGAGACCAAATGGGAGGTATCCAGGTCGTGAGGATGGAGCCCTCGCGAATGAATGAATGCTGCTATTGGAAGGGCTTGCAGGAATGGGTTTGCTCGGCTCTTCCTTTCCCTCTCTCATTCATGTGAGGACATAGCAGGAAGACCCACACAAGATGCCAGTGCCTTCACCTCGCACTGCCAAGCCTTAAGAACTATGAAAGGTAGCCAGGTTCGGTGGCTCAGCCTCTAATCCCGCGCCTTTGGGTGGCTGAGGTGAGTGGATTGCCTGCCTGCGGGTTCGAGACCCGCCTGGGCAGCGAGACCTCATCTCTACAATAAATCAAAAAATCAGCTGGGCGTGGTAGCACGCACCTGTAATTCCAGCTACTCGGAAGGCTGAGGCGGAAGGACAGCCAGAGCCCACCAGGTCGAGGCTGCAGTGGCCGGGAGCAGCCACTGCACTCCAGTCTGGGCAACAGAGTGAGACTCCAACTCAAAAAAAAGAAAAAAATAACTATGAAAGGGTATATCTCTGCCATTTGTAAATAACCCAGTCTCAAGCATTCTGTTATAGCAGCACAAAACATATTAAGACAGAATGCCTGGTGGTTGTGTGTGTCTCTGTGTATCTGTGTGTGTGTTTTTCCACAGAGTGCTTAAGGAGTTATAGTTAACAGACGTCTACAGTTAACAGAAGATTAAAGCACAACAATGGCCTTAGATAAATTAAATAAAATGCACATGATCTTAATGGATTTTCTGACCCTTTTTTATTAGTGTTGTATTTACGGAGGTTTGGAACTTACAAAGTCAACACAGTGCTTTTGTTGGTCTCAGGAGACTTTCAGGAGAACTCAAGATATCTAGCAATTTTCAAGTTGTAGTAAGGCCCAAGAGTGTACCCAAATATATCTAAGCATTTTCAAGAATGGATGTAACCAACCTCCTAACTCGAGTATCTTAGCAGGCCTTTGGTGAGGGTGGCATATTCGGCTTTCCTTTGACTCTACAGAGGTTTCCTGGCGACCCTCTGATTCTAAGCCTGGTCCTTGCCAGGGAAAAGACTGATTTTGTCCAAGGTTTGTACTGATGACCATTTTCATGCTTGCTGCCAAGACACGCTGCCGGGTTTCCAGTTCCTGTCATCCAGTCCCCTTATACCCAGTCCCGGGGTGTTGTGTCCCCGAAGAGCATGCCTGGATTTCTACTCCTTTCCACTTTGCTGATCGTCCTGGACTCCACTTTTCCAGCTAGACTGATAATACTTACATTCCCTTGCCAATATGGGCTTGCCGTTTTTCAAATTCTCAACATCAGATTCCCTGATCTAAAATAATCCTGGTCCCGGTGCTTCCTGGCTGCCCTGTCTCACCTTTCTGCTCCTTCCCCCATTCCCATCCTGACACTAATACTCAATGCTTAACTCCATGGACATGTGCAAGCCATATTTGGCGTTTGTAATGGGAATCCCACCCCCCCATCTTTACCCCACAGAGTTTTTTAGATTTGCCTGTGCGAAATGATTTCTAAAAATCTGACTGTGGCTTGGTGGCTCAGCCTGTAATCCCAGCACTTTGGGAGGCCGAAGTGAGTGGATTGCTTGAGCCTGCGGGTTTGAGACCAGTCAGGGAAACTTGGCGAAACCTCATCTCTACAATAAATCAAAAATTAGACAGGTGTGGTAGTGTGCGCCTGTAGTTCGGGCTACTTGGAAGGCTGAGATGAAAGGATCACTGGAGCCGAGCAGGTCGATGCTGGGGTGGCCATGAATGTGCCATTGCACTCCAGCCTGGGCCACGGAGTGAGACTCCAATTTAAAAAAAAAATCAGATCAAGTTTTATTCAGTTTCTTATTTTAAAAGTATATTCCCCTTTCTTATAGTATTATGATAATTGAAACTGCTGGGGGAGCGGGGGACACATAACATCAATAACGGTATCTGATCTCAAGTCAGGCGAACTGGGGACCAAAGGGAGGCCCAAACTTTACTTGTAGGATAACCGCTAATGTACCTAATCTTGAATTGTACCACATATCTTAAAAAATAAAAAAATAAAAATTTTAAAAGTACGCTCCCTCTTGCCTGCACCAGGGACCTTTGCTCCCAATGTGTCTCTTTGGTATGCTACTTCTCCATAAGAGAAATGAAGACAGAAGGCACCAGCTGGCTGCTGACAAAGAGGAAGGATGGCAAACAGGAGCATCCCCAACTGTTAAAGATGCAGTTTCGCAGACCTCTGAACTGTTTGCAACTGAAGATAGGGTGGTAGATTGGATATTGTGGTCATAGAGTTTTTCTCTTCACTTGACTGTATATTTAGTTATTGATAATATAACACAGTTCTTAAAGTTTTCATGCTTTGCTTTTATCACTTGATGTTTTTCTAGATCACAGCCTAAATTTGTGCAAACACTATAGACTTTAAGAATCGGCTAAGTCTCAGTTCAAAGTCTTATTATTAGCTATATTATCTGGATGATTTAACTTTTAGGAAACTCACTTTCCTTATCTGAAAAATGGAGATAACTTCACATGTTAGTCATAGGGAATTAAATGAGATCATTCATATTTTATCCTTTTCTGAAAAGTTCTAGGTACACTATAGTTTTATATATTTAAATATACAACATATTTATATATATTTTACATATATAAGCACATATAAACATATATACAAACACATAAAAAGCATACTCACATAACACACCCCTGTACATCCAGATATTCCTGCCTGAGAAATACTAATTGCAACTAACACTAACATTTACTACTATGCTATACACCAGATGCCATTGTAAGCACTTTGTGTATAGAAACTCATTGAAATACTTACAGTGTAACTATAAGATAGATACACTGAGACACCAAGTATCTTTATTTTATAAAATAAAAAACTGGAAAGAAATGAAGTTAAGAAAGCACTTAAAGGTCAAAAATAGGGGACAAAGTGAGGCCCAAATGTACTCCAAAGAGTACATTTAAGACGGCACTGAGATGCTACGACTTGGGCCGAATGGAATGAGAGGAACTGGAGGTCATTCTCTGTTTCTCCTTTGTCTCAAATCAAAGATTCTGCTGAAGGCAAACGTAGAATGTGGCAAAATTTACATTGGGTTGCTTAAATAGTCAATGCCATTATTATTCTTGTTATCATCTATATGCCATTGATTTGAAAAGTTAGAGGTACTAGTTCTATATTTTTCAGTTTCTACTCTCTAGAATCCAAGAAACTAAATAGTACATAGTCCATTGTTTATGTTGATCCTTTACTGAAATTTTCCAATCACAAGAGCATCAAAATTATAATCCAATCACCTTTAATTTACCTAGCTCTTACTTAGTTTTCATATACATGTAGCATCTTGGCAGTCAAGCATTGTAAAGGCTTTAATTTTCTCAATTTTTGAAATAGACACAGTGAAATACATAGCTTCTTATCCATAGCTTCTTCCTCAACATTTTATCTTACAAAAAGCTTTTAGTAGAGTGTTCTTATTATAGCCTAGTTTAGCTGAATTCTACCACTAGAATTCACTCCATAGATTACATTATGAAACTTACAAAGTAAAACAGGTTCTTTCCAAATATGCTTATGTGAAGATCATACTGTAAAAAGTGGTAGCTAGGCCAGGCGTAGTGGCTCAAGCCTGTAATCCTAGCACTTTGGGAGGCCAAGGCATGAGGATTGCCTGAGTCTGTGGATTTGAGACCAGCCCAGGCAACATGGTGAGACCTCATCTCTATCATAAAACCCAAAACTAGCCAGGCATGGTAGTGCATGCCTGGTAGTTCCAGCTACTTGGAAGGCTGAGGCAGAAAGATCGCCTGAGCCCAGCAGGTCAAGGTGGCAGTGGCCATGAGCAGCGTGCCACTGCACTCCAACCAGGGCAACAGAGTGAGACTCCTACTCAAAAAAAAAAAAAAAAAAGTACTAGCTAGTCTATATTAATTAGTAAAGAAGAAAGTACATTTTATACTAGAGGCACTTGCTACCTTTCAAATAAAAAAGCACGCGACCAGACATTGTGAAATTCTCTGTCAAGTTGTAGAGTTATTCCTTAGGCAGATATGAGGCTGAATTATAAATTATCACTGTATCATCTACCTAATGACAGAAAAAGATGGAATAACAAGATGATCAAGAGAGAAGCAACCACAAATTTAGAGACTGGGGTCTCGTAGTGTAGAAGCACACTTTGAATGTCCCCTGTGGGCCATTCTCTCTAAGTTCTTTTTTCTTGGCATTCAGCTTTACCTAGTTTCCTTTCACATTTCTAACATAAAACAAAAGTGAGCTGTGCTTTATTTTTCCTCTGAGGTATGATTATTCTACATAATTTCCAAAATTCTACCGATATAAATCCAGCAAAACTTTTTCATCGTTCAAAATCAGCAGATTTCTGGTCCTTCATTCATGATATAAAATAACAAATAGTTCATGGTATAAAATAGCACTGTGTACGTTTTCTACAAAATAAACTAGAATGCTTATTATGATCAGAAATTAGGCAGGTCAGAGAGAGGATTCTAACTTATATTCCTTCAATGTATTTCTCATCGTGTACTTCAGTTTACCCTTTACAGGGTAATATCCTCCCTTTATTTGTCTTTTCCTCTCTCTGGTCACACACCATTATCACTGTAGCTTTAACATACATGGCATTTCCTAGTCTAGATACTCCATCCTGAACCTCCCTTAAGAATAAACAGCCAAAACTTCCCTGTACACTTATCCCATCCATCTATCTATCTATCTATCTATTATCTACCTACCTACTTACTAGCATTGAAGATACGTTAAGAACACCTAGCCCTGGAATCTTACTTATTTATAATTTATTGCTAAACTTTCATAAGCACGTTTAGGTTAAGAAAATTTATAAACTAGAATTGTTTCTGTATATTTTTACATCTATATATGAAAGATGAAAAGCACAGTCTAAGTATAGAAGAAAGAGTGAACCATTTTGAAATTGCTGGTAATTATTTTCAACTATATGAAACTGTCTTTGGTTTAATAACATGGAAATAACAATATAATAGACAGATTCATTGTAGTTTCTCTCTAGGTTAGAATCAGACGTTTGGCTACCTTTACCATTAATATAACAATAAATTATAGAAAGTTAAAGACAAGACAATTTATAAGAACTCTCACTTTGTATAACAAGGTCAATCCCTCATACATAGTTTATACTGAATGTTCACTACTCAGAGATACTCAACTAAAAAATTTAAATATATATAAATAGTTTAGTTCCACAAAACGGAACTAAAGAACTCCTTTCTCCAAGGAGACACTGCTTAATAAAAACATTCCCTAGATTATAATATGAAACTTACAAAGTAAAACAGGCAAGTGCTTTCCAAATCTGCTTATGTGAAGATCATACTATAAAAAAGTAGTAGCTAGTCTAGATGAATTAGTAAAGAAGAAAGTATATTTTATACTAGAGGCACTTGCTACCCTTCAAATAAAAAAGCATGTACCCAGACATTGTGAAATTCTCTGTAAAGTTGTAGAGTTATTCCTTAGGCAGATATGGGGCTGAATCACTCAAGATATTGCTATGATTTTAATAAGAAATGAATACGGAGTTCACCAAATCAAAGCAAAAAAAGGGGGGGATAAAATGATGATTGGAACACATTTTGAATGCTTTTCCCTTACGTAGTTAGAAAAATTAAGTTTCTACTAAAAACCACTGATATTTTGGGCAATAGCCAGAACATTTACATACATTATTTTAGAATTAAAGTAATCTCACTTAATTGACAACGAAGTGCAAAATACTGCTTAGCCATATTAACTGATAATTCAATGCACATTTAGTCATAACTTGCTACTTATATTTAACTGTCAACATAAAATTCTAAGTTTATATTAGAATCCCATTCTCTGAGTGTGAATAATTATGTGGTAAAAGGTACCTAGAATTTAGTAAGTTTAATTTTTAATAATGATAAACTTAGAAGACTAACAATACAGAAATTTTCCTTACTGAACAATATCAACTGTGAAATGATTCATAATTACCAATGTCAGTACTATATACCAACTCATAACGAAAGTTTACTTATAAAACAGAAATACTTGTACTCTGTATAAAGACTTCTAAATGAAGGAGGTATCAATCATTTATTATCAAGTTTAAGTTTTTAAGAGTATCCTTATAGCTTAAGATGACAATTTACTATGGTATTTTTATATAAACAACGAACCCTCTTACCTTATAGATATCCAGAAATCCACACTGGTGGTCAAATCTGGTATACAGTTCATTCAGCATGCTGATCACTTGCATGGGAGTACACTGGGCACATATGGCTGTGAAGCCAACGATGTCTGAAAAGAGCATGGTGACATCATCAAACTTTCTGGCCTGCACTTGTTGCCCTTGCCACAACTGCTGGGCTACATCGCCAGGGAAAATAGAATATAGAAGATCCACTGTCTTCTTTTTCTCTTCTTCCAGGGCCTGGTGAGTTCTTTCTAAAGTTGCCTTTAATTTATCCATTCTCTTCTTCAAGCCATCTTGGGCCTTAGCCTGCTCACCAACCAAAATGACATCTCGAGTAGCATCGTGGATAGGGATATCTGAGAGATGCAGCCCTCGGCCCATGAGTTCATCCAACTTGTCCACACATGGAGAGCCCAAAAACAAAATGGAATTAGATTCTGGGACATGAAGCATTTGTCCTTTGACTTCCATCACCTGCGAAATTGACATGGAAATCTGATCAGTACACTTCACATAGTAGGTTCACAAAGCTTAATATACAATTTGATAAATAAGAGAAAAAACATTTTATTAGCTACACTGACTCAATGCATTCATATAAGCAAATTTAAATCTGATTTTCAGTCAGTTGAAAATTCACAGCTCTGAATAGAAACAATTGTTTTGCTCTCATTCAGCCAATTTCCAAAGACAATAATGAAGTAGAAAGTGAAATCAGTGAAAAATGAAACAGGAAAACATTTTTTTTATTCAAGATGAAATTACTCCCAGGTACATCACAAAACTGGTTTATGAGCCAATCAAAAGCTTTTAGCCTGCTTAATAATAATAAAATTAGAATAAATCCATCTGTCAAAATAACTACATTTAACTGCCATTAAAATAATATTTCTTTCACAAAATAAATCTAGGAGGTTAAAATGAATCAAAGTAATTGTTTGGCCTTATGTAAGTCATTTTTCAATCAGTTGTAGTCCTTTGAAAATGAACCAGCCATTGCACTGACAAGATTAGGGGCAAATCATTAGTCTTAAAAACAAAAATATAAACCAGATAGCATTAAGTCAATATTCTAAAAAATAACTATCACTCAACTAGCATGCTAATATAAGCAAAGCATAAATAAAAAAATATAATGACATCTCTAAATGAATTTAGGTAATAAGACAAATAAACTAGGAGTGTAGTGACTTAAATCTATACCCTCCTCTCTGTGACATTTTGCTGGAGAATTTGGGTTGTATAATGGAAAACTTAGTAAGCACAAGCTTATGCTATCTTTGCTTGATAACCTTATGAATACTTTCAGAAAGGCTGAGCAATGAACCCCAGTAGGAATGGAAGGTAGACTTAGGGTATGGTGATCTAAATGTAGCTATTTGGGATTAACTATGGTATTTCAGCACACCTAAAGAGAAAGCTTGTTGCAATTGTTTAGAAAGAACAGGTTAAGAGTTAGAAAACTGAGACTGTGCCTCAATTTCATATGTGTCACATTCTACTGCCACATACAATGTCCTCAATACATTTATTTTCCTTTATTCTTAAAAGCATAAAGTAGTTTGGCTAGTTAATGAAACTGGTGGCACTGAATGAATATGGGGGAAACTATAGGGATTTGGATTTTTTAAGTCCACAAATGTTTTTGTTGTTTTTCCCTGCACCATTCACCAAGATTTTGTTTATATAAGGAAATAAAATTGAATTCTTGCTTGCTGCTATAATTTTTATACAACAAAATGCTCACTTTAACTTATGTAAGTATTTCAGACTTTTATTCCTATTACTCTCGTTTATTCACTAAAATATTTACTGAGTATTTTGTGTTTACTAGTACTGCTCTGGGTGGTAAGGATAAAAAGATAAAATATGGTTCCCTTTTTCAAACATATCACAGTATGGTGGGAAACCAAACTGACACAGGCCAGAGAATAGGGTAAAGAAGACACTCTCAGTTCTCCACCCCAGGTGGGTTCTCAAAAGACTACAGGCCATGGTTTGAGTACAAAGAAAATGATTGTCCTGTAATGTATTTCTGGATAGTTTTATATATGCTTTTGGGGGGATGGGTGTTGTTAATGATAGATATTTTCCCATTGCTAGGATTTTAAGAGCAAAATACACAATGTATAATAATCTTATAGTTTAAAAAAATGAGAATATAACATTTTTTTCTTAGATTTCCAAAGGAGTAAAACTCTTGATAAACCTTGTAGAGACAATTGGACTTTTAAATGGCAATGGGAACTCTACTGCTCATAGATTTAAACTTCTGTCTAGTCTCTGTCCTTCTCTCTTCTCACATTTATTTCCAGTTATTTGTTTTCTTCTCCATCTTGCTTTCTTCTTGCTTCTCTCCTTTGCTATTTGAGGTATACTTTTTTTTAACCTTCTCTTCATTAGGACTTTGACTCTCCTTCTCCCAGTCTCTCTCCCTCATCACTCGCACTCTGCTGGCCCTCATTTGTCCCACTGATTCTTCTGTTTTTTCTTTCTTTTCCTCCTAGGTATCAACTTCCATATTTCCCATCACAAAGCACTTTTTCTCTGCCTTCATCTCTCTCTCTCTCTCTTTATTTTAAATATGGCATCAGTGTATGCATGTATGCACAAATAATGTTATTTTCTATATGTAATACACTTAAAAGTATTTTTCTTTCATTAAAAAAGGCTGAAATAGTTTATATTTCTGTCTCAAAAATATAAAACAATAAATATGTTCTTGATATATATGCAACCATTAGCTGATATACTAAAATCTCTACATAAACAGAGTCCAAGAGAAAAAAATTGTTCACTGCCTATACCACAGAAAAACAAGTTATAAAAGAGAAGCCAAAACAAACAAAATAAATAACTTCCTTTTCAATATTTTCTATCTGTGTTTTTTTCTTATTTAATAAATGGGTAAATTCAACTGGACCATTTGTATCTCTATCAGATGCATTTTTACTTTAATTAGAAAATAACATAAATTATTCTGCTTGAATTGTTTTTGTTTCATTATAATTATAAATTCAGAACTACACCATGATCTGCATTTATTATCTTAGCAATGAACAAAACTATTATAGGAACACCAGATTTTAATGTAGAGAAAAAAGACCTGTGGAAAACTGCTTAAAATGGAAACATCTCTCTAAGGTTTACTGCATCCTAAATTATATTAAGTTTCAATGAAATAACACAAAAGACATCAGTAAAATGATCATAAAAATGATCAGATTTTGGGAATTGGTAAACATAATAAAGGGGAGTATTTGACTCTAGGTGATAGTAAAATGTTAAAAGTCATACTATTACAAAGCTTGGTTGTCAGATTCTGTTAAACTACCTACGTTATTTCTATGTTTTCACATAAATACTTCTATGAAAATATTTACTACTGTAATCAACAAGTAATTAGACACTAAGTCCAATTCATCTGACTAGACATTTCACATTTTATACTTTAGCATATCCTGAGCATGGACTAATCCATGTTCTCATACTGTTTTCAAGTTTCATAAGGTAATCATTTGAGGCAGTGTTTCATAATAGTTTGAAAAGAAGAGTTTGAAAGAAATCAGGCCTATAATTGAATTTCCGCTTTACCGACAGTTAAGTGTGCAAACTGACCTAGGTTCAGTTATTTATCCTTTCAAAATCTCAGTTTCCTTATTTATAAAATGGAAAAGATAACGATGTTGATGACGATGATGCCTGTAGCTAGCTCAACACATCTGTTGAGTACTTGGCCATGTATGTGTTGAGTACTTAATATTTTTGTTACTGAATTTGACTTTTGCTAGAAATCACTATCCTCATTTTTTAAGATGAGATTTGTAAAGGTTAAAAGTCTTGTTAAGAATACACAGCAAATAAACTGTAAGGTTAACACTCAAGCCCAAATAGGATTGACTCCAAAGGACATGCCCTTAACCACTGAAGAAGCTTGATTGTGGGGGAGAGGGAAGGAGAACAATTACCATTTTAAATATAAATCTAATGTGATGGCAGAACAACCTTAAAGAGCTGTTCATAGTAGGCAGTTGAAAAGAGAGAAACTTGCTACAGACATAGATGACACAGCTACTTGCAAGCCTATCCATTAAAATTCGGTTCAGTAAAAACAAGTAAGGTCACTCCCAGATGTGGTTTGTGGGCTTTCAGATCTCTGGGATATACTTAACAAAACCACAAACAAAATGATACGTCCCTGATGCTTCAAGAATTAAAGGAGTTTCTAGAAGGGTTCCTGCTCTCACAGAGCAACATTTACTTTTAAAGAAATAGCTCTAGTGAGAAAAGTAGAAGACAAGTGCCCAGGCTGAGAAACTTCCTTTCTCTTACAGTCCTGAGATTCTCCCTCTCATGCTCACCACCTTCACTACCCAAGAAATTCTATGGCCGGAGTCACCAACAAGAGCTATTCTGCCACAAGTGCCCAGCTAAGAATTACTTTTCATCCCCATGGGCTGAAAATCTCCTCTTCCACACAGAGACAGCAGGATACCTGACCTGGGGAAGCTTTCTCTGTGTCTTCAAGCAGCATTACCAAGACCTATGAGCTATGAGGCAGAAAATAAACCAAGAAGATGAAAATAGCACTACATAAGCCCTGCAAATTACACTGTCATTGCAACCACAACGCACAAAATTAGGCCAGGACCTGTATGCGAAACCCAAACAGAATAATTGTCTGTTAAAATAAAAACTTTAAATAGGATCTAGAGTCTCCTAACATAATAGCCAAATTATTCGTAGTATAATAGAAAATCAATCATCATAATACGAACCAGGAAAATCACAACTTGAATGAGCAAAGACAATCAATTGACACTGAAATGAATCAGATGTTAGAATTATCTGTCAAGGATTTTAAAGAAGACATCATAAAATGTTTCAACAAGCAATTATAGCTTTTTGGGAATGAATTTTAAAACAGAAAAAAATTTCAATAAAGCAATAGAAGACATTAAAATAACCAATGAAAATTACAGAAATGAAAAATACAGGACCAAAAATAGAAAACTTGCTAGGTGGGCTCAAAATTACAGTACAGATGACAGAGGACAGAAACCAGAAACACTGAATTTGAGGATAGCTTAATTGCATTTATTCATTCTGAACAACAGAGATAAATGGATTGAAAACCAATGGAGTTTCAGGGAACTTTAGGACAATACCAAAAAATTCCACATTCGTGAGAGTTCCAAAAGGAGAGGAGAGAGTAAGGTTGAAACAATATTAGAATAAATTATGGTTGGGAATGTCTTAAATTGGGTAAGAGACATAAACCCACAGATTCAACAAGCTATATGGATTCCAAATAAAATTAACACAAAGAAATCCACTCCAGGACACATCATAAACTTTAAAAAATTAAATACAAAGAAAAAATACTGAAAGCAGCCAGAAAGAAATGACACATTACTTATAAGGAATGCCAATTCAAATGGCAGCTGATTTGTCATCTGAAATTACAGAGGATAGAAAAAAGTAGTACATTATTTTTCCAAATATTGACAGAAAAGAAGTGAGAATTCTATATCTGAGGAAGCTATCCTTCAGGAATGAAGTGGGAGTTGCAGACAAAACTCAAAAATATTTGTCCTGGGAGACCTACTCTTAAAAAAAAGGCTAAATCACAATTTTAGACATGAAGAAAATGATAACAGGAGTAATAGTAGCACATCAGGGGAAAAAAAAGGAACAGAAAGACTAAAAACATGGGTAGACACATTAGATTATCCTCTCCTCATGAGTTGTCTAAATCATATAAAATGACTAAAACAAATATTATAACACATTCTGATACTCATCACAAGAGTCCTCACAAGAAAGAGTCAAAGGGAGATTACACACACACACATACACACGCACACATACACATGCACACACACACACACACACACACACACACACACACAAATACAAAGGAGAACGTGATGTGAATAAAGACACATGCTGGAGTGATGTGACCTCAAACCAAAGACAAATAAAAACAAAACAAACAAAAATCAAGATATACCAGTAGTCACAAAAAGCTAGAAAAGATAAGAAATAAATTCCACCCCAGAACCTCTGAGAGGTCATAGGTCTACTGACTTTTTGATTGCAGGCTCTGGCACGTAGAACTATGAAAGAATAATTTATGCATTTTTTAAGCAACCAAGTTTGTGGTAATTTGCTATGGCAGCCACAGGAAACTAACACAGATTGGAACAACAAAATCTATGAGTAAAATTGAATTTATTTATTTATGTTTGTGTATACATACATACACACATACATATATGCACATATATTCCACCCAGCAAGAGCAGAATACGCTTTTTTAAAGAGCACATGGAATATACACTGAAATAGACCAAATAAATCCTGGGCCACACATACACATAATTATTACCAGAAAACATTTCAAACATTTAAATTACACAGAGTATGTTATCTCACTAGATGAAATAATACCAGAAATCAATAACTGAAAGGCAAGAGAAAAATCTCCAACAACGTGAAAATAAAATAATACTTTTCTATATAATCCATTATAAAAAAAGAATTGTCAAAAGAAATAAAAATGCATAAAATTAAAGACAACATAGTAAAACTAGTAGCAGGCAGTCACAACAGTGCTGAGAGGGAAATTTATGACACTAAATGCTTACAGTCAAAAAGAGTAAAAGACCTCAGAAAGCTAGCAAAATAAGAGCAAAATAAGCTCAAAGCAAGCAGAAGAAAAGGACATAATAAATATAGGAGATATGATTGATGAAATTACAAACAGAAAACACAATAGAGAAAATAAACAAAAAATGGATTATTTGAAAAAAAATCACTAAAATCAGTAAAAGTCCAGCAACACTAATAAAATAAAAAAGAAAATACAAACCAAAAAAAGAAGAAAAAAACAACAGGGGATCTCATGAAAAGTAATATAGCATTAAAAAGATAATAAGGGAATATTGTAAACAACTTTACATTCAAAATTTAGACTATTTAGATGAAATAATTCTTTGAAAAACTATCAAAAATTCAACCAAGATGAAATGTATCTGACATTTCAGGTATTTTTCTGTATCAGAATCATCTTATAACTATTAAACATGTTGAATTTGTAATTTAAAATTTCTTGAAAGAGAAAATCTTCAGACCTAGATAGTTTTGTTAGAAAAGAAACACAATTTTTCCCAATCTCTTCTAGAAAGTATGAGGGGATGGAACACTTTCAAAATGTTATAATTCATCTCTTCCTAAAGATTATAACAGCTAAGATACATAAATGATTTATCTGCCTTCTTACATCCATTCTCTAGCTATGATATGATAAGTCTGATACAATGACAGTCATATTGGCCAAAATTAAGCAATTACAATGTAAATTTTCCTCACAACATGTAGATAGATGTTATTTTGCCTCAAATATTTATCTTCTTGTAAAGTTTATCATTTAAGTGTGGAGTATCCTGTTTACCCCAAACTATTTGAACTAGGACATTCTTCAAAAGCAGTCACTATAACCTTAAAAATATTTTTTTTTCTATTTGACAGACTTGTTAAATTGTTCAATTAATACTGGAAAAGAGAACAGGAACAAGAAAAGGATCACTACCCTTGCCAATTCCATTCAGCATTCTAAAAGCCATCTAAATTAGAAAGGATAAAATTAAATTGTTTCTATTGCATACAACATAATTGTATGTGTGTGAGTGTGTGTGTGTGTGTGTGTGTGTGTGTGTGTGTGTGTGTATTCCTAAAGAGTCGACCAAAAATTGTCAGAACTAGTAAATGAATTCAGTAAAGTTTCAGGATACAACATGAACATATAAAAATCAGTAGAATTTCTATACATTAATAATGACCTATCTAAAAAAGAAATCAAGAAAACACTACCATTTATAATAGCATCAAAAGGAATAAAATATTAGAAATTTAACCAAGAAGGGAAAGACCTGTACACAGAAAACTATAAAACAATAATTTTAAAAAATGAAGAAGATTCAAACAAATGCAAGATTCCCATGTTCCCGGGCAAGAAGCATTAACATTTTAAAAATAACTATACTATCCAAATGATCTATTGATTCAATGCAATTTTGATAAAAATTTTTCACAAAACTTTTTTAATCCTAAAATTTGTATGGAACCACAAAAGACTTGAGTACCCAAAGCAATCAAGCTAAGAGAACAAAGCTGAAAGCATCACACTACTTGATTTCATTATATACTACAAAGATACAGCAACCCAAATAGCATGGTAGCACCATAATAACAGACATATAGACCAATGAAACAAAATAGAGAGCCCAGAGATTAACTTATATATTTATAGTCAATTGACGTTTGACAAAGTTGCCAAGAATACATAATGGACACAAGTCATTCTCTACAATAAATGGTGCTGCTCTACAGATTCAATGAAATCCCTATCAAATTACCAATATCATTTTACAGAGAATTAGAAAACAATCCTAAGATTTATATGTAACAAAACGACTGCCTGAATAGCCAAACCAATCCATAGCATCAAATTATCTGACTCCAAATTATACTATAAGGCTATAGTAACCAAAACAATATGAAACTGAAATAAAAATAGATCAGTGGATCAGAGTAGAGAACCCAGAAATAAAGCCACATATCTACAACTAACAAATATTCCAACAAGTCAACAAAAATATACACTGAGGAAAGCACGCATTATGTAACAAATAGGGCTAGGAAAAGTGGATAACCATATGCAGAAGAACGAAGCTGGACCCATACTTCTTACCACATACAAAAATTAATTTAAGACGAATTATGTAAGACCTAAATGTAAGAGCTGAAACTATAAAAATCCTAAAAGAAAGTCTATAAAAAACTCTATTGGACATTGGCATAGGCAAAGAATTTATGACCAGGTCTTCAAAAGCAAATGCAACAAAAACAAAAATAGACAATTGAGACTAAACTAAAGTGCTTCTGCACAGGAAAGGAGGCAATCACCAGAGTAAACAGACAACCTTCAGAATGGGAAAAATATTTGCAAAATATGCATCTGATAAAGAACCCGAACAATTTGACTATAAAAATAAATAAATAAGTAAATTACATTATTTAAAAAGTAGTACATGAACAAAGGACATGAACAGACATTTTTCAAAAGAAGACATACAAGTGACCAAAAGACACATGAAAAAATGCTCAACACCATTAATCATCAAAGAAATGCATATTAAAACCACAATGAGATACCATCTTACAAAAAATCAAAAAATAACATATGTTGGAAAGGATACAGAGAAAATGGAATGCTTATACACTATTGGTGGGAATGTAAATTAGTACAATCACTAGTGAAGACAGTATGACAATTTTTCAAAGAACTAAAAATAGAACTACCATTTGATTCAGCAATCTCACTACTGCATATATACCCAAAGGGAAAGAAATTATATCAAAAAGATACTGGTAACTGTATATTTATCCCAGCACTATTCACAAGAGCAAAGATATGGAATCATTGTAAGTGATCAACAAGAAAGAATTGAATAAATAAAATATGGTATGTATGTACATATAGATAGATATAAATATACACACATATACCCACCATATATGCATATATATATACATATACATATGCCACAGAATACTACTCACCCATAAAAATGAATAAAATTATATCTTTTGCAGCAACATTGATGAAACTGGAGACCACTGCCATCAGTGAAATAACTCAGAAACAGAAAGTCAAATACCACATGTTCTCACTTATAAGTGGGAGCTTAGCAATGGGTACACATGGAATGAAATAATAGACATTGAGACTACAGAAGGTGGGAGGGCGGGAAGGAGGGGAGAGTTGAAAAATTACCTACTGGGCACAATGTGACAGGTACACTAAGAGACTAGACTTCACCACTATGCAATATATGCATGTAAGAAATCTGGTGACAGGTACACTAAGAGACTAGACTTCACCACTATGAAGTGGTGACAGGTACACTAAGAGACTAGACTTCACCACTATGCAATATATGCATGTAAGAAATCTGGACTTGTACCCTCTAAATATATAAAAATTAAAATTAAAAAATAAATGATGCTGAAAAAAGCTGAATATTCACATGTAGAAGAATGAAATTAGAACCTTATCTCACACTATAAAGAAAAATTAACTTAAATTGGAATAAAGATGTAAATGTAAGATCAGAAATTGTAAAAACTACTAGAAGAAAACAGAAGAGAAAATTCCCTTGACATTGGTCTGAGGAATAATTTCCTGTACTGACCCCAAAGCACAGGAAACAAAAGTTAAAACAGATAAATAAGATTATATCAAATTAACAAGCTTCAACACAGCAAAGGGACACAATCAAGACAGTGAAGAGACAACCTACAGAATGAAAGAAAACATTTGCACACCGTTTATCTGATAAGGAGTTGGTATCCAACATGTACAAGGTACTGAAACAACTGGATAGCAAGAAAACTACTCATTAGATGGGCGTAGGGCCTGAATAGACATTTCTCAAAAGAAGACACATCAATGGCCAAGTATGAGACATAAGAAGAATGTTCAATGTCACTAACCATCAGAGAAAAGCAAACTAAAACCACAATGAGATATCACCTGACACCTGTTAGAACAGCTAACATCAAAAAGACAAAGTACTGGCAAGAATGTCGAGGAAACAAATATTTGAGAAAATAAAAATTAGAACAGCCATTATGAAAATCAGTATAGAATTTCCCCAAAACGTAAAAAGAGAAATACCATATGATTTAACAGTCTCACTGTTGGGTATATATATATTTTTAATGGAATCAAATGACAGAGAAATATCTGCATCCCATGTTTACTACAGCATTATTCACAATATAGAATCACAAGATATGGAATCAGCCTGTGTCCATTAAAAGATGAGTGGATAAATATTGTGTGAAATGTGGTATATACAAATATATTCCATCTTATTGCACTACACTTTATTGTCCTTTGCAGATACTGCATTTCTTTTACAAACTGAAGGTTTCTGATAACTCTGTGTCAAACAAGTTTACTGGTTCGTTCTTTCTCTTCCTTCCTTCCTTCTTTCCTTCTTCCCTCCCTCCCTTCCTTCCTTCCTTTCGAAGGATTTATTGAGAGAAAAGAAAGGCTCCCAGAGAGGGAGGGACCCGAAGGGGTTGCCCCCAGTACCATTTTTCCTAACGGCATATGCTCACTTTGTGTCTCTGTGTCACATTATGGCAATTCTCATAACATTTCAAACTTTTCAATAATTGTTATATCTGTTGTGGTAATCCGTGATCAGTGATCCTTAATGCTGTTATGGTCATTGTTTTAAAGTGCCACAAATTGCACCCATATAAGACGTTGAACTTAATCGACGTTGTGTTTCTTCTGACTGCTCCACCGACCAGATGTTTCCCAGTTCCTCTTCCTCTCCTCAGACCTCCTGAGACACAACAGTAAAATTAGGCCAAGGAACCACCCCACAATGACCTGTAAGTGTTCAGGTGAAAGGAAGATCCACAAGGCTCACCTTCAGTAGAGTAAGTCACCGCAGATGCAGTGGAAATAGTAAGATGACTAGAATTAGAAGTAAAGCCTGTAGATGTGACTGAATTGCTGTAATCTCATGATTAAACTTTAATGGATGCGTAATTGCTTCCTATAGATGAGCAAAGAAAGTGGTTTTCTGAGATGGAATCTACTCCTAGTGAAACATTACTGAAATGAGAACAAAGGATTTATTTAGAACATTGGTTCCCAACCTTTTTAGCACCAGGGATTGGTTTCAAGGAAGACAGTTTTTCCATGGATGGGGGGTGAGGGAGAATCATCAGGCATTAGATTCTCATAAGGAGAACACAACCTAGATCACTCATTTGAGGACTCCGCTGATCTGATAGAAGACAGGGCTCTGCTTGCCTGCCACTCACCTCCTGCTATATGGCTCAGTTCCCTAACAGACCAGGGACCAGCATCCATCTGTGGCTTTGGAGGATGGGGACCCCTGATTTAAAATATTACCTAAAATTAGCTGATAAAGCAGTGGCAGGATTTGAGAAGACTGACTCTAATTTTGAAAGAATTTCCACTGGATAACATGTTGTCAAACAGCATCGCATGCTACACAGAAGTCTTTTGTGAAAAGAAGCAACAGCAAACTTCACCGTTGACTTATTTTGAGAAATTGCCACAGCTGTTCCAACTTTCAGCAACCACCACCCTGATCAGTCAGCCATCATCCACACTGAGACAAGACCCTCCGCCAGCAAAAAGGTTATGACTTGTTAGCATCGTTAGCAATGAAGTTTTTAAAATTAACATATGTACATTGTTCTTTTACACATAATGCTATTGCACTTAGTAGACTACAGTACAATGTAAACATAACTTTTACAATGCACTTGGAAACCAAAAAATTTGTGTGACTCACTTTCTTGCAATATTCACTTTATTGGGAACCAAACCTGCATTATCTCTGAAGGGTATCTGTATACACAATAGAATACTGTTTAGCCTTAAAAAAAAAGAAGGAAATCCTGTCTTTCAGGACATCATGGATGAACATGGAGGACATTATGTTAAGTGAAACAGGTCAGGCACAGAAAGACAAGTAACCAAGTCAGACACAGAAAGAAACAGTATAAAAGTTGAACTAGAAACAGATTGATATTGCAGTTACCAGAGACCGGGGGATGGAAGGAGTAGGGAGATGTTCACCAAAGAACACAAAATTTCAGTTACAAAATAAATAAGTTAATTAAAATGTAGAGGAGCTTTTATTTTTAATGCTTGCTTATTTATTTATATCATTCAGTTTGTGCTAATATTTTGATTCTCAACATATAATATTTTATACGTTGAAACAAAACCAATTTTCTCCCAGAGGGCAACTGATTTTTTAAAAATCCCATCCTAGTGTCTGCATTTATAATAATCATCCATTTATTTATTCATCTATTTCATAATTACTTACTTAATATCTAATACCTACCAGTACTTTAAATATGCAGGAACTAAATCAGAACATATTTGCCTTTTTTACTGAATGAATTTTCTGTGTGAGGAAGAGATATTAACACAAGACTAATTATGCTATTACTTATTTAATAGACTGAAGTGTTGTCTTTGTAGATGATATCCATAAAACTCATATGATTTGCTGATGAAACCAACAAAAATATAATCCTTCAGACATTTTATCTTTCTGTGCTTTTAAAAAATCTCCCATGTGTGTGCACTTAGTTTCATTTCCATTCTTTAAGTCTTAGAAATTCATTCTAAAAAAAGATTTGAATTCTTTTTTGATAGATAAGCCATAAACCACATAACCAAGTCAATTTAATGTTCTGTGATTAGATGCCACTTTTCTTTTTAAATCACAGCAGGATTCATATAACATTTAAGGGAAATAGGTCTGTACTTTATAGTTGAAAGAAGAATATCAACAAATGTTTTGGCATTCTGTTGTGCAAATTTTCCAAATGTGAAATGTTTATGCTTTGCTTTTAGATTTTTTTATTCATTTTTATTTACCAAGCACTAAATTTCATGCTATGTGAAGATTAAATTTGTATGCAGTTTTTAATCTTACATACACAAACTTCCTTTTCCCCCCAAAGGATGAAAATGATTTTATTTGTAAGCACATTCAGACAATCAGTAAATCACACACACATTACGGCATGGAACTGAAAGCCTCTCTTGCTTTCATACTCACAGTTAGCCTGCACCTCTGGGGGGCTTTAGTCACCACACTGTCATTCACATTTTCCATGGGAGATTTTGGTTCTGTCTCTATATATCTGGCTTATATAACTGCACTTCAATGAGCTTTAATAGATATATGGCACCACCATTCAATGTTTTACAAAGACAGGAAATTCCACACTTTCTTCAAAGAAATATTACAAAAATGATTTTACACAAAGCACTAACACATTGTTACATAAGAATGAATGAAACTTCCTTATAGTAATAGAGAGTCACTTAAATGTGTAAAATCATACTGGCCATTTGGACCCAGACAATTCAACATGAGAATATTCTGATAAATCCTTTCTGAAAGTCTAACGTTCAATTATTATTATGTATGTGTTTGTGTGCATGTGTCAGTATTTATGTTAAAATATTTGTTCTTCCATTCCTCACTTCATTGCTGTGAGTCAGAAGTAAGGAAGAAGTCAGAGGTGGCTATGTGATATGTTGCTTAGTAATAAAAAATAGTGTTTTGCCATTTTGGCTGAGTTGCATTAAATATTTAAAAGCAATAACTAGAATTTTTACTAAGACAAAAGTTGGCTGTTCCATACCGAGAATTTTCACTAAGACAAAACCCACCGTTCCATACTGAGAATCCTGGCTGTTGAATAAGCAGAATCAAGAAAATTAGAATGCAGAAAATAATTTAAATAGAATAACAGAGCAATAGCTTTGTCTAGGACATATACTCTGGCTGAAGAAATACAGAGAGCTACGCCATGGCTCACTCCTATAATTTCAGCACTTGGGAGGCCAAGGCGAGAAGATTGTTTGAGACCTGGAGTTCAAAACCAATCTAGCCAACAGAGGGTAATCTCGTCTCTATAGAAAAATCAAAAAATTATCTGAGCATGGTGGTGTACGCCTGCAGTCCCAGCCTTCCTGAGCAGATCTCCACCCTTAAAGAAGGTTACAGTCAATTGTCCCCAGTCACTGGGATTTAAAGCTTCCCCAACTTAGGCTTTTAAGACTCTCAACAATTAAGTTCAAACAACAGACAAAAGCAAAGAAGCAATCCTGAGAACAAAGTTTAGATCTCCCAAAACTATAGATATTATGGTTGTCAAATTCTGAATATAGAGAGACTACATATTTATAAGCAAGAATACACTCATAAAGACAAACAAACAGAGACTCTAGGGATGAACAAGCAGTTAAAAACTTGGAATGTGTCCTAATAGGAATGATAATGCTATAAATACAAACAGGCCTAACATGTTGAACACACACAATACCTGGCACGAACTGCCTTCAATCTCATTATGGATTCTGGATCTACCCCAAATCTGAATCAGAATACCCATACCCTGTTGTTGGACTCAGAAATGGATTTCTTTTTACAACACCTACATGTGATTCTGAAAATCAACTATAGACTCGGGGACTATTGTCTCAAGTATCACCTTGTCCAATCCACCTTCTCCTTAGTATAGATGAAAAGACCAAGGCTTTTGAAACTAAAAATGATCTTAGTTTAAAACCTACTTCTACCACTTGCTGGCTGAGTAACCACAGGCAGATCACATGGACTCTTGAGGCCATAGTAACCTCATCTGTCTGACTAGGATAATGATAATTTTTAAATAATAGGGTTAGGATAAAGTCTAAATGAGCTAATACATATACAGAGCATAGCCAAGTACCCACACTTGCACTCAACCACTGCTATCAGCTATTGTTGTTAATAAGCATTATGACAATGATAATGATTATCCAACCAGTACATGAGACATACTACCAATAGGAACTTAATATTGAAGAATTTATGATAATATATTCTATGAAGCTATACTGAATAGATATGAAATATGGATTAAAAAATATATCTTTTCCATTACATCATTTTCAGTAACGGTGAAAACCTAGAAAGATCTTAAATGTCTATAAATAGATTTCTGCTCAGTTCTATCAATTAAAAAAAGTCCCACAAGTCATAAAAAGCAATGCCATGTAAATGATAATATCAAATTTCAGGTTGACTTTGCAACGGGCAAAAAGTTTCAGATGCACATCATCAGATTTTACCTTTTTAGACATTCTCACGAGTATGAAAAATGTGTAAAAAAAAAAAACTCTTTGACAAGATGACAGAGTTCAACTGAAGAAATATTTCTTGGAAGCCAGTTGTGATAGTGAAAATCACATGAATGATTAGGATATGGCAAGGAAGTGCTCCAAGATGGATGAGGGAATGTTCAAAGGCCCGAGGAAAAAGTAAACATAGCATATTTCAGACACTAAGAAAAGTCCAGTCGGATCACAGCAGAAAGCAAAAGGGGATAGACCAGGGCGGCGGGCGGTCCTCAAACTTTTAAAACAGGGGGCCAGTTCACCGTCCCTCAGACCGGCTCCAATGGTCTGAGGGACAGTGAACTGGCCCCCCGTTTTAAAAGTTTAAGGACCCCTCAGTTGAAGGTCACATGACTGAGTTGGAATGTGAGTTCAACCCATGTGATTCTCAAGTTCTTCTTACCCTCTTCCCCATAAACATAGAGGCTGCTTGTCAAAGCTGGTAAAGTCACAAGATAAAAGACTGGATCCTACAGCCTCTCTTGTAGCAGAGCTGCTCTGTAGCAATGCCTAATCTGCCTCAGGTCTCTAATGTAAGCAAGAAATAAATATTTCCAATGTTGAGAAACCGGGATTTGCAGATTGCTTATTTCAGCAGCTAGCATTATTACCTTGACTAACACACATAGTCTTGGTAAAAGCTCACTTTCTTCCACTTTCATCATACACTTGAGAAGTGAGCTAGACTTGTACTTTCTCAAGACTAGGATAGTGGCAAGAACATCCATCGTGATTCTCTCCTAACCCAGTCTGATTACAGTCACTACCATTATAATCAATATCATTCCCATTTTAAGGTTCTATGTCTTGAGTTAATTAAAGGCAGAGTCTGAGATTAATGTATGTGTGAACCTACAAGTCTGAATCTAAAGTCTTGCCTACAGGACTAATATGTGGCTGGTTTTATGCTCATCCAACATTAATTATCATGAATATAAACTGATATCAATTTTTCATCCCTTTGAAACTAGATGTGTGTATCTTGCATTCCAGTCAGACGGCTTTAAGGCTTTTCAAGTATACTGTACATAACTTAAATTATTTCTTAGATCTGAATGTTCACAAATAGTATATAGATTAATATGTTACTTGGTGTAATATTGAGGCAATAGCCTCTCTAAAAATGGAAATCGCTAGGGAAAAATGGAAATCCCTATGTGTTGAAGACCTTAATCCTTTTTGATGTTTATTTTAAAATTTAGCCTCTGGCCGGGCTCGGTGGCTCAGCCTGTAATCCCGCGCCTTTGGGAGGCTGAGGTGAGTGGATTGCCTGAGCCCGCGGGTTCGAGACCCGCCTGGGCAGCGAGACCTCATCTCTACAATAAATCAAAAAATCAGCCGGGCGTGGTAGCGCATGCCTGTAATTCTGGCTACTAGGAAGGCTGAGGCAGAAGGACTGCCGGAGCCCAGCAGGTCGAGGCTGCGGTGGCCGGGAGCGGCCACTGCACTCCAGTCTGGGCGACAGAGTGAGACTCCAACTCAAAAAAAAAAAAAAAATTTATCCTCTGGTTTGATCTTACAGTAATCTAGTTAGTGTGAGCAGGTATAGGAATGAAGACTGACACAAGTCAAGTTACATGTCTATGGCTCAGGAAACGCAGATGAGAGATGAGGACACGGGTGATCTCATCTTGAGCATGTCCTTTGCCTGCATCTTTCAGTATCACCACAAAGAGGACTTTTAAAAATTGCATATGTATACCCGTACTATTTAATACCCTCAGGAAACTCTCCTATATGGTGCCAATGCCCAAGGATCTCTGCCTTGTAATGTAACGTTTGCTTAAATGTTTTCCTTACGTCCTTAAAATGGGAACCATATACACACCTGCATAAGAGGATTGTTATGTGAACACACATTGGTGAATATTTACAAAGTATTTAGAACAGTCCCTGGTATATAATAAACGTTATGTATTGGTTAAATTAAATGAAAACTGCCCGGTTTACAGTAGACTAGAAGTAATTTTAGACCCCTTCAGCTCAACACCTACGCTTGTTCCACATACTGTTAAGCTAGCTGTATTAGTTTGCTATGGTTGCTATAACAAAGTGCCACAAATTGTGTAGCTTAAACAATAGAAACTTACCATCTCACAGTTTTGGAGGCTAAAAGTCTGAGATCGGGGTGTTGGCAGAGCTCTGTTCTCTCTCTTAGGTTCTGGTAGTTCCTTGGCTTGTGGCAACATAACACCGATTTTCACATAATATTCACCCTGTGTATGTATCTGTGTCTAAACTTTCCTGTTTTTGTAAGGCCACCAATCATATTGGATTAGAACCTCCCCTAATGTCCTCATTTTAACCTTATCTGTAAAGAAGCCTAAATCAAAATAAGGTCACATTCTAAGGTACTGGGAATCAGGACTTATGTGATGCACAATTCAATCCATAACACTGGCTCTCCAAAACGATCTGTTCACCTGATTATGGGCGTGATCCTGCTATGACCTAACAGTCCATAGCATGCCAGAGTTAATCAATAAAGTGCTCAGAAGGAGCAAATCCATCTACCCATCTAATATTGCAACAACCCACCATGCATTATTTCTCTCCCAAGGTCTATTTTTCTCTTTAGCCCTTTCTATGTAGCATACTATTTTTTACACTACTTTTTCTTGCTTATCCACCTTGAAAATAGCATGCAAATCCATTAGTGTGAGGGTTTCTGCCCATTTGTCCTTTGCTGTGTTTTCTGCCATATGGAATAGTATGTGCCATATACCAGGCATTTTATAAGTGTTAATGGAATGATTAAATGAATACGAACTTAATCACATCAGTGGATAAAAATTAATAACTAATGGAAAAATGGAAAGACCTATTTTTTATTGTACTTTCTGGCTTAGACTTCTTAATGGATCAACTCTTTCTTATCCCTTCCTGTGGACACTGTAAAACATATCAGCATAAAGAAAAAAGAAATTTAAGAAGAGTTACACAGTAGTAGTCTCTTAGTGGCCCTGTCGTTTTTTTACAAAACAGGTATATTTTTTGTTTCAGCTTTATTAAGGTAAAATTGACAAAATTTTTAAAACTGTGTATCTTCAAGGTATACAACATGTTTTGATACACATATACATTGTGAAATGATTACCACAATTAAGCTAACATATCTATAACTTCACTTATTTACTTTATTTTTTGTGGTGTGAATACTTATATATTTCAAGTATACAGTACATTAGCTACAGTCATCATGCTGTACATTAGGTCTCTAGAACTTACTTATCTTATAACTGCAAGTCTGTACCCTTTGACCAGCATCTGCCTATCTCCCACATCTCGCTCCAATAACCACTATTCTACTATTTGCTTCTACATATTAGACTTTTTTTTAGCTTTCACATATAAATGAGACAATGCAATATATGTTTGGTTTATTTCACTTAGCATAATATCCTCTGGGTTCATTTTAAATATTTTATTAATACAATATTGTAGGTTACATCCAAATAGCACAAAGTAGCAAGAATTGTTATAGGCTGCCAAACTGGATAAATCAGATACCAAGTTAGTTTTTGTTTGTTTATCCTAAGGTACGACAGTTCGGCTTATCTATATTGATGAGGCCAACCTGATAATTCCCAGACCGATGTTGGTGCCACAGGCAAACAATGATCTACCATTCAGCTTCTAGCAGTAGACTGATTAGAGAGACTCTGAAGGAGCTTTCTGAAAAACAATCCAAAAAAGGAGGTACTACATAAAATATAATTTTTATAGTACCGCTGGGCTTAAAATGAGGAGAGAAATTTCCAAGGGGTCTAAGCAAAAACAAAAGCAAAAACTTTGAGCTAAAATCTTAACCATGAGCTGTAAGTGCAAACTTAGGGTAAGGTAGCTTGAGGGAAAATGCCAATATCAGCTCTAAGGTCTGAAAACGTAGCTTTACGTCAGCAGCAGAGAAGGGGAGCTGACCCTGGGATTCTTGTATTAACCTGAGACCCCTGAGCAGGGCTTACATGAAGATTTAGACCACCAAGGACACCAGATACTGGATATTCAGAACACAAAAGATCTGAAAGGCATTGAAAGAAATAAAGGGTGGCATCAGAAAAAGCAAATGATGAGAAACAAAACTGAGCGAGAAAATTTGAATAAGAAAATAGAATAATTTTGTGGATAAAAAAATTACAATGGTTGAAAGTAAAACAAGTCAGCAGGTAGGTTAAATAGAATATTATATGCCACTAAAGAAAATGAGTGAGCTAGGACTAGAAGATAGATCTGAAAGCTTTATAACATGAAGTACAAAGAGATAAAGGTGAACAATAAGAAAGGGAGATCAAGTGATACAGAAACATAATGTGAAAATCAAAGTTAATCAGAGTACCTGAGAAAGAGAATAAAAAGAAGAGGACAAGTACAATAATAATATTTGAAGCACCAATGATTGTGAATCTCTCAGAATTAATGAAAAATATGAGTCACAATGTCAAGCACAGCATCTATCAAGAAATATAAATAAAAATAAATCCAGAATTAGACACTTAGTAGTGAATCTGCAGAATACCCAGCAGAATGATCATAAAAGCAGAGAGAAAAGTTCACCTACAAAGAACAGACTGACAGCAGATAGCAATAATAGAACACAGAAGACTAGGGAAAAGTACTTTCAATGGGCTGAGAAAGTAGCAACTGTCATCCTAGCATGGTGCACTCAACAGTGCTGTATTTCAAAAATGCTAATGAGATCAATACAAACCAAGAGATCTCATTACCAATATTCTAACACAAACTTCTAAAAGATGCATTATTGAAAAAAGAAAAATGAACTCAAAATAGTCTAGAATAAAAAAACAGAGAAGAAATTTGAAAAATGTAGGTAAACTTAAACAAACATTTTCTAAGGAATATAAGAGAATAAGAATATTAATAAAAATTGTATGCCACTTTGTACAAGCATCCAAAATTATTCTTTTTACCAGGAGAGTTTAAGAAACAATAGTGTAGTGAAAAAAGGTTTATAAACTATACAAAGGTAGAAAGGATAAATTATTATTACAAATGATGAAAGTATAGCTGACTCTTGAAAAAAAACAGGGATTAGAGATCCCCATGCAGCTGAAAATCGATGTGTAACTTTGGTTCCTTCAAAACGTAACTACTAATAGTCTGCTGTTGATCAGAAGCCTCACCAATGACATTAAAAAACTGATTGAAACATATTTTGTATTTGTATATACTGTGCCCTATGTTCTTACAACAAAGTAAGATAGATAAAAGAAAATGTTATTAAGAAAATCATAAGAAAGAGAAAAAGAATCTATGGTACTGAACTATATTTATCGATACCGTAAGTTTATGTCATCTGCTCACAAGATAAATCTTCCAGCTGACGTGGTGGTGGCCACAGCTGCAGACCTCAATAAATGACACATAACAAGCAATTCAACTTTTATTTGCTTGCAATGTCATGACTTTTCTCTGCTTTTTGGAGGCACTTATAGCATCAGGAGTGGCACTTAGTATGGGTTCCATGGTGTTATCCAAGGATTGTAGTATCACACTAAAGATGATGCAAAATATGCAAAACCCATGAGATCACTTTTATATGTGATATGCAATTTACTGGAGAGAGGAACTGCTCACAAAGAGATGATCAGCATTACACAGCGTTTTAAGCAGATACCTGCAACACTTGAGCTCATGGCAAGAGCAATGTCAGGTGGCTGAGATATTATTACAGTAGTACAGTATATACTATAGCTAATTTCATGCAGTTATGATGTAAGATTACCTCTTTACATTTGTAACATTTCTCTCTACTTCGACTGCAAATGCCAACTCCATGTACAGTCCATTTGTGTGCATAAGTTTGGATAAATTTGAATTTTTTAATAATAGATTAGTGTGTGTTTTATGGTAGAAAATGATAAAACAGACTAGTATCTACATATATTTTATGCATTCATGAATATCTAACCTTGTCTTAATTATTGCAATATTTCTAGGTTATGAGGTTCATCTGCAAGTTCTTTCAAATTGTTGCAAATCTCCAAAAGATATTTCAATATATTTATTGAAAAAATATTTTTATAAGAGGACCTGCATTGAAAGTAAGTGCTAATGCTGACAAAGATAATTAGGAATAAAATGCAGGAGACACCCTTACCGAAATCCGAATAGGCAACCAATTCCTGATCAAAACCCCAAAGCTCATGCCACAAGAGATAAGACAGACAAGTGGGACCTCATCTAATTGAAAAGCTTCTGCAAAGCAAAAGTGATCAAGAGAGCAGGAGGACAGCCCACAAAATGGGAAAAAATATTTGCCAACTGCATATCAGACAAAGGCCTAACATCCAGGATCTACAAGGAACTCAAACATGCTGAAAGGGAAAAAAATAGCCCCATTAAAAAGTGGGCAAAAGACATGAATATACACTTCTCAGAAGAAGACACACGGACAGCCAACACATGAAAAATGCTCAGCCTCACTAATCATCAGAGAAACGCAAATCAAAACCACATTGAGACACCACCTAACTCCATTAAGAATGGTCATCACTAATAAAACAAAAAACAACAGATGCTGGAGAGGCTGTGGAGAACAGAGAATGTTTCTACACTGTTGGTGGGAGTGCAAAATAGTTCACCCTCTATGGAAAACGGTGTGGTGATTCCTAAAAGAACTAGAAATTGACCTTCCATACAACCCAGCGATCCCCCTTCTGGGAATAAACCTGGGGAACTTAAATAACTCTACAAAAAAGATACCTGCACACACATGTTTATTACAGCCCTATTTATAATTGCAAAAACATGGAACCAATTGTGCTGTCCATTGAAACTGGACTGGATAAAAATGTGGCTCATATACACAATGGAATATTAAGCAGAACGACACAATTATGGACTTTGCAGCAACTTGGATGGCTTTAGAGTCTATAATACTCAGTGATTTATCACAAAAACAAAGAACCGAATACCATATATTCTCACTCATAAGTGGACCCTGAAAGTTTACCATAATACTGTAAAAAAAGGATTGGCAGTAGCCGGAAACTGCTGGGGTGGGGTGGGGTGGGTACATAACATTAATAAGGATACCTAATTTCAAGTCAGGCAAAGTGGAGACAAAAAGGAAGCATAAACTTTACCTGTATGATGACCACTTGTATACCTAATCCTGAACTGTACTCCACATCTTTAAAATAAAATAAATTTTTTAGAAAAGAATATTTCAGCAGTAAGAATACACACACATGCAAAAGCATGAGTTTTATTTCCTTATTGTTGACATAATTCTATGATACAATTTGTTTCCTACTTTTGGCAAAAAAAAATTTAGGATGGTTCTATATTTATAAGATTGCTAATAAAGAACATTGTTATTAATTTCTTTTAAAAATATTATCACTTTGATATACAACACAACATGACAGCTACATGTTAAAGTGCTTTCAGAACTATCTTCCAGTCCTAGTTCACTCATTTTCTTTCTTTTTTTTTTAAATTAATTATTTATTTTTTATTAAAAAATTGTGGGGTACAGTTAAGGGTTAGGTATACAATTGCATTTCATTCAGGCACCCTGTTGATATGGGGTGTTTCCCCGTTCCCAGACAGATATTTGCTACTGTTAATCCCATCTCCCTCCCCCCACCATAGTTTCCCAGTACTGTCAGTCATTTTCGTATAGTATTACATAGGATGTTTAAGGTCCATTACATGAGTGAGAACATGTGATACTCGGATCTTTGTTTCTGTGAGAGGTCACTCAGTATTATAGACTCTAGTTCCATCCAGGTTGCTGCGAAATTCATGATTTTGTTCTTTTTTATGGCTGCGTAGTATTCCATCGTGTATATGTACCACATTTTTTAATACAGTCCTCTTTTGATGGGCAGCATGGCTGTTTCCAGGTTCTTGTGATTGTGAACAATGCTGCAATAAACATGCGTGTGCAGGTATCTTTTTTATATAGAGTGATTTGTGTTCTTCAGGATATATTCCCAGTAGGGGGATTGCGGGGTCATATGGGAGGTTGGTATTTAGAGCTTTTAGGAATCGCCACACTGCTTTCCACAGAGGTTGCACTAGTTTACACTCCCACCAACAGTGCAGAAGTGTTCCCTTTTCGCCACACCCTCTCCAGCAGCTGTTATTTTTTGACTTGTTGATAATTGCCATTCTGATTGGGATTAAGTGGTATCTCAGTGTGGTTTTGATTTGCATCTCCCTGATGATTAGTGAGGTTGAACATTTCTTCATGTGTTTGTTGGCTGCTCGGATGTCTTCCTTTGTGAAGTGTCTGTTCATATCTTTTGCCCATTTTATAATGGCGTTGTTTGTTTTTTTCTTTTCAGCACGTTTGAGTTCCTTGTAGATCCAGGATGCTAAGCCTTTGTCAGAACTGGTGTTGGCAAATATTTTTTTCCAGTCTGTAGGCTGTCTCCCTGCTCTCTTGATGGTTTCTTTGGCTTTGCAGAAGTTTGTCAGTTTAATAAGGTCCCACTTGTCTATCTTCTCTCTTATGACCTGTGGGTTTTGGGTTTTGTTCAGGAATTGGATGCCAGTTCCGATTTCCATGAGGGTATTTCCTTCATTTTCTAAGGTTCTTATGGTTTGAGGTTTTACATTTAGGTCTCTGATCCATTTGGAATTAACCTTTGTGCATGGGGATAGACAGGGGTCCTGTTTCAATCCTCGGCATGTGGTCAGCCAGTTTTCCCAGCACCATTTACTGAATAGGTTCTCCTCTCCCCATTGGTAGGTGGTGGGGGCTTTGTCAAAGATGAGTTGGTTGAGAAATTGAGGTTTTGCTTCTGAAATCTCAATTCTATTCCATTGATCTATATGCCTGTTCCTATACCAATACCAAGCTGTTTTGATGATTATAGCTTTATAATAAAGTTTGAAGTCTGGTAGTGTGATACTACCTGCTTTGTTTTTTTTGCTGAGGATTGTTCTGGCTATTCTTGGACGTTTGTGTTTCCATATGAATTCCTGTGTTGTTTTTTCTGGGTCTGAGAAGAATGTTGCTGGTAATTTGATGGGTATTGCATTGAATTTGTAGATTGCCTTAGGTAAGATGGACATCTTCACAATGTTGATTCTTCTGATCCATGAGCATGGGATATTTTTCCACTTGTTTGTGTCATCTTTGATTTCTTTGAGCAGTGTTTTGTAGTTTTCCTTGTAAAGGTCTTTCACGTCTCTGGTTAGGAAGATGCCAAGGTATTTCATTTTTTTGTGGCTATTGTGAATGGAATTGTGTTTTTTATTTGGGTTTCTTTTTGTTTATTATTGGTGTAGAGAAATGCGATTGTCTTTTGTACATTTATTTTGTATCCTGAGACTTTGCCAAAGGCCTTTAACAGTGTAAGGAGGTTTTTGACAGATTCTCTTGGGTTTTCAAGGAACACAATCATATCATCTGCAAAGAGAGATAACTTGACTTCCTCTTTTCCTATTTGGATACTCCTGATTGCCTCCTCTTCTCTGATTGCTCGAGCCAGGACTTCCAATACTATGTTGAACAGGACGGGTGAGAGTGGGCATCCTTGTCTTGTTCCAGTTTTCAGGGGAAATGGTTCTAATTTTTGTCTATTTAGGAGTATGCTCGCTGTGGGTTTCTCGTAGATGGCTTTTATTATTTTGAGGTATGCTCCCCGTATGCCTAGATGTTCAAGGGTTTTTATCAAGCAGGGGTGCTGGATTTTATCAAAAGCTTTTTCTGCATCTAATGATATAATCATGTAGTTTTTGTTTTGACATCTGTTGATTTATTTAATGACATTTATGTTTTTACGAATGTTGAACCAGCCTTGCATCCCAGGAATGAAGCCTACTTGGTCATGATGGATGATTTTTGAGATGTATTGCTGAATTCGGTTTGCTAGGATCTTGTTGAGAATTTTAGCATCTATGTTCATCAAAGATATTGGCCTGTAGTTCTCTTTCTTTGTTGGATCCTTACCTGGCTTGGGTATCAATGTGATGTTGGCTTCATAAAATGATTTGGGGAGTGTTCCATCTTTTCAATCGCCTGGAATACCTTCAGTAGGATTGGTATCAGCTCCTCCTTAAATGTCTTGTAGAATTCTGCTGGAAAGCCATCTGTTCCAGGACTTTTTTTTGTAGGAAGTTTTCTTATTACATAGTCAATTTCCTTGATTGTTATTGGTTTATTTAGGGTCTCAATTTCTTCTTGCTCCAACTTAGGTAGGTTGTCTGACATCAGAAAGTCCTCCATTTCCTTAAGGTTTTCAAGTTTGTTTCCATACAAGTGTACGTATAGTCTCTAATGATCTTTTGTATTTCTTCAGGGTCAGATGTGACTTCATCTTTTGTGTTTCTGATTGTGCTTATTTGGTTTTTTTCTCGTTTTTTGTTGGTCAGTGTAGCTAGGGAATCATCGATCTTTATTCTTTCAAAGAACCAGCTTTTTGTTTCATTGATTTTTTTCTATTATCTTTTTGTCTTCTATGTCCTGGATTTGGGCTTTTATTTTGGTGATCTGGATTCTTCTGCTGAAATTAGGGTTTTTGTGGTCTTGCTTTTCCAGCTTCTTCAGGTGGCTTGTTAGGTTGTGAATTTCTGTTCCTTCCATTTTCCTCATGTGTGTTTTGTAGGGATATAAATTCCATCTTATTACAGCTTTTAAGGCGTCCCAGAGATTTTGGTAAGATGTTTCTTCGTTTTCATTTGTTTTCAGGTATCTTTTGATCTCTATTTTGATTTCATCATTGACCAGGAGTTGTTTAGCATCATGCTGTTTAGTGTCCATGTCTTTGTGGGTTTTGGGGGGACCTTGTTGGTGTCAATGTTTATTTTTATTCCACTGTGGTCCGAGAAGTTGCATGGTAGAATTTCAGTCCTTTTAAATTTGCTTATGCTTGATTTGTGTCCAATTATGTGGTTGATCTTAGAATATGTTCCATGCGGTGATGAGTAGAATGTGTATTCTATGGTCTTTGGATGGAGTGTTCTGTAGATATCAATTAAGTCCATTTGGTCCAGAGTCTCGTTGAGGTTCCGGATCTCCTTGCTGATTTTTTGTCCTGATGATCTGTCTAGGGTTGTGAGTGGTGTATTAAAGTCCCCAGTTATGATGGTGTTAGAGTCAATGTCTTTCTTTAGTTTTCCTAGAAGTTGCTTTATGAATGTTGGCGCACCTATGTTCGGTGCATATATGTTTAGGATAGATATTTCTTGTTGATGGAGTGAAACTTTTATCATTATGTAGTGGCCCTCTGTATCTTTTTTAATTTTTGATAGCTTAAATGGTATTTTGTCTGAAATTAGGATCACGACTCCTCTTTTCTTTTGTGTTCCATTCACCTGAAAATTTGTTTCCCATCCTCTTACTTTGAGTCTGTGTATGTCCTTTCTAGTGAGATGGGTCTCTTGAAGGCAGTATATTGTTGCCTGGTGATATTTTATCCATTTTGTCATTCTATGTCTTTTCAGTGGTGCGTTTAGTCCATTCACATTCAGACTAATTATTGAAATGTGAGAGTTCATCCCTATCATGGAGTTCTTACTGAGCTGTTGTTCTCCCACTTGGTTTTTTCTTTTTTTGTCTTTTTTTGGTTTTGGGGTTGGTTCGTGTATATTTTATTCTTTTCCCTGTACTCTTGTGAAGAACGTTGTTCTTTTTTCCTTTTCTTCTGTATTTAGTACTTTCTTAAGTGTTTCATGTAGAGATGGTTTGGTGGAGGCATATGTTCTTAGGGATTGGATATCTGGGAAAGATTTTAATTCTCCCTCACTGATGTAGCTTAGCTTGGCCGGGTAGGTTATTCTTGGTTGAAATTATTTATCTTTTAGGACTTTGAAGATAGGGCTTCAAGCTCTCTTAGCCTGCAGAGTTTCTGCAGATAAATCTGCTGCTGTTCTGATTGGTCTTCCATGGTAGGTGATCTGGCCTTTTTCTCTTGTTGCCTTTAGGATTTTTTCTTTTGTGCCTACTTTATTTAGGCGAATTATTATGTGTCTAGGAGTTGGTCTTCTCATTTGTTGTCTTGCAGGGGTTCTCTGAATCTCCTGTGTTTGAATTTTTGCATCACTGATTAGATAAGGGAAGTTTTCTTGAATGATCTCATGGAAAGTTTGTTCCAATGTGGTCTCTCTTTCTCTTTCTGCCTCAGGGAGTCCAATTACTCTTAGATTAGGCCTCTTGAGGTAGTCACTCATCTCTTGAGGGTTTTGTTCTGTCTTTTTGAGCTTATTTTCTGTGGTTTTAAGAGTTTAGGTTATTTTTATATTTTGGTCCTCAAGCTCTGAGATTCTTTCTTCTGCTTGGGTAATTCTGCTTTCCATGCTTATCAGTTTGTTATTTATTTCATTCACAGTATTCTTTATTACTGGTATCTCAGATATCAGCTCCTTCCTAGTTTCTTCTTGTGTCTCCTCAATTCTTTTTAATCTCTCCATTATTGTTTTGATATCTACATTTGCAGTTTGAGACCCATCATTCTGGGGGCTTTTCATTGTTTGCATTCCAAAGTCAGTTTTCTCAGTGTCTTCTCTCCCAGGCGTCTGGGAGAGACCCATACTCTTCTTTTGGTTTTTCTTCATTTCTGTAGATTTTTCTCCCTCTCCCCCTTTCCTCTCCCTTCTTCAATTCTGTTTTTGAGGGAAGTGGGGTTGCTTTTATTTCTCTTCTGCAATGACCTGTTCTTCCTTATGAGGGTCTTCTGGCTTTGTTCACTTTTCCCTCTGCTTTACAGTCTGTCTATTCAGCAGTATGTAGTCTTGGTCCATTCAGAGAATCTCACCAGTTCACCTATGCCGTCGCCATCTTGCTTCTCCCCACTCATTTTCTTTAGTGGCATCTAATGTTCTATTTTACCCACCTGCTGTCTTGTTTTACCTTCAATCATTGTGCTTTTTATCTACAAAATTATGCCTGTGTTGTTTAAGGGTCACTGTATAATGAAAAGTTGGTACATATAAATCACCACTTTACTGCAATTTTTCCTTTGCAGCAAAACTAGAGTATTATTAGTTTCTTCCTGAGAAGAATACCTTTGTTATTTCTGTTGAATAATAGTTGTTGGTTATTTACCATTTGCAGAAAATGCAGTCTCATCATCACTCCAAATCTTTTCAAGATTCAATCTTATTCCACACTTTACAACCACTCTATTCTGAGCACACCCTCTATACTAACACTTTACACATAGACCAGAATGGGCTTTCCTCTAATCTCTGTCCTATACCCCATCTGGAAGATGCTTTCCAAATGTCATCTCCCTTAGAACATTGGTCTCTAACTTACAACCTTATCCTCTCAAGTAGAAATAATCTCACCCAAGATGTAAAATGGTTTCACACAAGCTTCTCTTTTGGTACTTAGCACATTCACTTCTGTGGTGTGTTTTCACATATTGTTTCTCTACTACCTTAACCTTTTTAACAGTAAAATATGTTTAAAAGTCAACTTTACAAAAAGAGTTTAGCATAGGACCTAACATATAGTAGAATAGTAGTGTTTCAATAGATATTTGCAGAATCAATCAATGCATAAATGAATTAAAAAATGTGAAAACATCTCTGAAACAAGTAGAATTTCTGGAACAAATTTGGAGAACTCAATCACCTGTAAATTATATAGATTATATATATACATTCATAATCACATAGTCATAACTATATTTAACTGATAATTAATGGACCAACAAAAGTCCATATTTAAGCAACCAGAGACCATGAAGAAAAGCAATTGGTATAATTTATCACAAACTATATTTTAGAGTAATTTCACATTTGACAAGTTCAGAGCCTAATATATACAAATTTTCCTGGCTACTTCATAATTTGAAAAATGCCTGCTCTAAAATCATTTAAAATGAGCGGCTGAATCCATAAAGCTTGAAAATAGGATATTATAAGCTGGTAAAGACATTATTCCTTCAAACATGTCCCGCCATCAATAGATTCACATGCCTGAGAAATATTACCTTTCATCAGCACCAACAATGGTAGCATTAATATTAAAAGAAAAAAAATCACTATTAGTGACACTATTCTTTTCTGTGTTCATATCCATCAGGGCTACAGTAGTGGTGAAAGACACTTGGAAAAATAGAAATGTGGAAAAACGTATGACTGGCAGGATCCCCAGTACTTCTGACAGTATACTTATGATGGATTTTTATGATAAATGTTTATATGAAATGATGGTGTCTGAATAAATGGCTCTGGCTCAAGAGAGACACTGCATTCAGTTGCCTAGAATTCAGAGAAATACATATTGGTCATGAGTACCTTTCTCCAGAAAGACAAAATGACTGTATTGTTAGAGAAGTATCAGTTAGCTGAGATGGTAGATGAAGAAGTCTGAAAGTGCTAATGCTGATAAAGAGAGTTAGGAATATTTCAGCAGTAAGAATACACACACAAAGAAGTATGAGATTTATTTCCTAATTGTTGACATAACTCTATGATACATTTTATAACCTACTTTTGGTAACAATAAATCTAAAATAGTCCTATTTTTATAAGACTGCTAATAAAGAACATTGCTACTAATTTCCTTTAAAAAAGTTATTCCTTTGATATACAGCAAAACGTGACCAAAAACTCAGAACAATTAATTCTTTTTCTTATATTAAAAGAAAAAAATAAAATAATCCTTGGGAAAAGTTTCGAGAAAAATGTCTTTCTGTGCTTATTTCTCGGAAAAACTTCAGAAGTAAATAATAAATCAACAAAGTTTTAGATGAAAATGGTGACAAAATAATAGAAGTCTAATATTTTATATTCATATTTTTTTCACTTGATTGAGTGGTTATTTACTTAGAATACTTCCATGGCTTTCCAGGACTTTAGGATAAACAACAAATAGCACATTGCCTTTACTTTCTGCTCTAGTCATAATAGACTACTTTCTATTTGTTAAATATGCCATGATCTCTTTTCTCTCTGGACCTATTGAACACATGATCGGCCTGTCTGGAACACTCCATGCTGCCCTCCCAATAGTACGTCACCAAGGAGCTTATCTCAACTGCTCTTCCAAGCTGCTATTTACCTTGATACTCTGCATGACCTGGCTAACTTCCTACTTATTCTTCAGCTCTCAAATGTCTCAAGGAGCCTTTTTTTTAATTCCCTGAGACAAATTAGGTGTATCTGTTAAATTCCCAAATAACTATATTTCTCTTCTGAAAACACTCATCATACTTGAATGGTGTAATTAAAGTCTATCTTCCCAACAAGATTATAAACTCCATGTGGACAGGAATCATAACTTTTTTTCTTTCTATTTTAAATTTTAGAATCAGGGGTTACATGTGAAATTTGTTACAATAGTATATTGTGTGAAGGCGAGATTCAGGCTTCTGGTGAGTCCTCTTCCCTCCATGGTGATCACAGTCACCAATGGGTGGTTTTGCATCCCTCAACTCCCCCCTCCTTTATCAGTATCCAGTGTCTATTATCTCCATCCTTGGGCACATGTGCCCCACCTTAGCGCCCACTTATGAGTGGGAACATGTGGTATTCAGTTTTTTGCTTCTATAATAGTTCACATACAATAATGTCTCCAATTGCATTTATGTTGCTACAAAGGGCATAATTTTGCTCTGTATGGCTGTGTAGTATTCACTCGTGCTTATGTACCACATTTTTTAATCCAGTCCACTTTTGATAGGCAACTGGTTTGGTTCTATGTTTTTGCCATTGTAATTAGTGCTGCAATAAACATATGCATGTACGTATCTTTTTGGTAGAGCAATTTATGTTCCTTTGGGTATATTCCCAGCAGTGGGATTGCTGGGTCAAATGGTAGCTCTGTTTTTAGTTTTTTAAGAAATCTCTTAACTGCTATCCACAAAGGCTGAACTAGCTTACATTCCCACCAACAGTATACATGCATTCCCTTTTCTCTGCAGCCTAAAATAACACTTGATATTTTTGATTTTTTTTTTTTTTGAGTTGGAGTACAGTGGCATGCTCATGGCCACCCCAGTGTCAATCTGCTGGGCTCAGGTGATCCTTCTGCCTCAGCCCTCTAAGTAGCCAGAACTACAGGTGCGTGCTACCACACCCAGTTAATTTTTTAAAAAAATTTATTGTGGAGATGAGGTCTCACAAAGTTGCCCAGTCTGTTCTTGAACCTGTGGGCTCAGCCAATCCTCTCACCTCAGCCTCCCAAAGTGCTGGGATTACAGGCTTCAGTCACCACGCCCAGCCCTGATTTTTTAATGATAGCCATTCTGAATAGTGTGAGCTGGTATCTCATTGTAGTTTTGATTTACATTTATCTGATGATTAGTGACGCTGAGTATTTTTTCTTATGTTTGTTGGCTGCTTGAATGTATGCCTTTGAGAAGTGTCTGTTCATGTGCTGTATTCACTTTTTAATGGGGCTATTTTTTTATTCCCCACCAATTCATCTGAGTTTCTTATAGATTCTAGATTTAGGGACTTAGTAGGATGCACAGCTTGCAAATTTACCCCCTTCTCTAGGCTGTCTCTTTATTCTCTTGATGGCTTTTTCTGCTTTTAGCTTGAAAAATTTCCACCAATTTTGTTTTTTTCTGCATTTGCTTTAGAGGACCTGTCCATGAACTAATTGCCTAGACCAATGTCTAGGAGAGTGTTCCCTAGGTTTGCTTCTAAGATTTTTATAGTTTCAGGTTTTACATTTAAGTCATTAATCCATGTTGAGTTAATTTTTGTATATGGCAACAGATAGGGGTTCAGTTTCATGTGGTTAGCCAGTTTTCCCAATACCATTTCCTAAATATAGTTTTTCTTTCCCCAGTGTTTTTGTATTTATTTTGGGGGCTTTGCAAAGAATGAGTTGGTTGAAGGTCTGTAATTCTGTTTCTAGATTCTCTATCCTGTTACATTGGTTTTTGTGTCTATTTTTATACTCGTACCATGCTGTTTTGGTTACTGTAGCCTTGTAGTAAATTGTGATGTATGATGCCACCAGCTTTGTTATTTTTGCTGATAATTACTTTAGCTATTCAGGCTCTTTTTTGCACTAGTATGAATTTAAGTACTGTCTTTTCCAGGTCTGTTAAAAATCTTGCTGGTAGTTTGACAGGGATTGCATTGAATCTGTAGATTAATTCGGGTAAAATGGACATCTTGATAATATTGATTTTTCCAATCCATAAGCATGGAATGTTCTTCCATCTGTGTGGTCTTTTATTTCTTTGTGCAGTGTTTTGTAGTTCTCATTGTAAAAATCTTTCACCTCTGTGGTTAACTGAATACTGAAGTATTTCAAGTTTTTTTGTGCCTATTGTGAATTGGATTGTGTTTTTTATTTGGTTCTCAGCCTGCTTGTTGTTGATGTATAAAACTGCAACTCATTTTGTGCATTGATTTTTGTATCCCAAGACTTTACTTGAGTCTTTTATTGGTGCTAGGAGATATTTGGCAGACTCTCTAGGGTTTTCTGAGTATAGAATCATATTACCTACAAAGAGGAATAATTTATCTTCCTCTTTTCCTATTTGGATATCTCTAATTTCTTTCTCCTGTCTAATTGCTCTGGCGAGGACTTCCAGTATTATAATAAATAGGAGTGGTGAGAGTAGATATCCTTGTCTTTTTTCTGTTCTTAGGGGGAATGCTTCCAGCTTCCGCTCATTAAATATGATGTTGGCAGCACGTTTGCCATAGATGGCTCTTATTATTTTGAGGAATGTTCCTTTGATGTCTAGGTGTTTGAGAGGTTTGATCAACTAGAAATGATTACTGTTTAAGTTCATGGTAGTCTCTGAGAATCTTTTGCATTTCCTCAGGGTAGATTGTAACACAGCGCTTTCATTTCTGTTTGTGTTTTTTAGAATTCTTGCACTTCTTTTTGTTTGTTTGTTGTTAATCTGGCCAGGATTCTGTCAATCTTATTTCTCCTTACAAAGAACCAGCTTTTTGACTCATCAATCCTTTGTATGACTTTTTTGTCTCTATTTCATTAAGCTTTGATTTTATTTTTATAATTTCTATTTTCTACCAGTTTGAGGGTTGGATTGTTCTTGTCTTCCCAGCTCCCTTAGATGAGATGTTAGACAGTTTACTTGAGATATCTCTCTTTTCTTGGTGTGTGTGTGTGTGTGTGTGTGTGTGTGTGTGTACAATGCTATTAACTACCCACTCAGAATTGATTTCATGGTTTCCCAGAAGCTTTAGTATTTTGTGTTTGTTTCTAGGAATCTTTTTATTTATCTTAATTTCTGTGTTAACCCAAAAGTAATTCAGAAGCACATTATTTAATTTTCATGCATTTGTGGGGGTTTGGGGGGGTTCCTATTGGTGATGATATTTTTATTCCTCTGTGGTCTGAGAAGATGCTTGATGTGATTTTGACCAGTTGAAATTTGTTCACAATTGATTTATGGCTGAGTATGTGATCAATTTTAGAGTACGTTCCATGTGTGGTAAGAAGAATGTATTATTTTGTAGTTGTTGCGTTGTGTTCTGTAGACGTCTATTAGATCTAATTGGTCCAATGTCAAGTTAAGGTTGCAAATTTCTTTGTAGGTTTTCTGCCTTGATGATCTGTCTAATGCTATTAGTGGTGTATTAAGATATCCAACTATTATTATATGGCAGTCTATGTCCTCTTTTAAATTAATAGCAATTGTTTTATAAATATGAGTGTTTCTATGTTGGGTACATATACATTCAAGATGATTATTTCTTGCTGGTGAATTAAGCCTTTTATCATTATGTAGTGGCCTTCAGTGTCCTTTTAAACTTTTGTTGTTTTACAGTCTGCTTTATTTGATATAACAATAGCTACTCTTGCTCTTTTTGGTTTCCCAATTGCCTGGAAGTTCTTTCTACAGTCCTAGGCCTTAAGCCTGTGTCATTTGCAGTGAGATGGGTTTTCTGAAGGCAGCAAAAGGAAGGATCATGCTTCTTTATCCAATTTGCCACTCTGTGCCTTTTGAGTGGCACAGTCTGTCCATTCACATTTAAGTTAATTCTTGATATGTGGAGGTTATTCCTGTTATGCTGTTATTAAGAAGCAGCTTTGTGTTCTAGGTTTTGTGGTTGATTTGTATAGGTAACTCTTGCTTACCTATGCATTTGTGATGAGTGCTGATTTATATGCTTAGATCTTTCTTAAGCATCCCCTCAATGGCTAGTCTGGAGGTGGCATAGTCCCTTGGGGATTGGATGATTGAGAACGATTTTAATTTTACCTCATTAATGAAGCTCAATTTGGCAGGGTAGGGAAATTCTTGGATAAAATTGCTTTTCTTTGAGAATGTTAGCAATGGAATCCCCAGCCCCTTCTGGCTTATACAGTTTCTGCCGAGAGATCTGCTACAATTCTAAGGAATATCCCTTGGTGAGCAGCCTGTCCCTTCTCGCTAGCTGCCTTTAAGATTCATTCTTTCATATTCACCTTGACAAACCCAATTATGTGCCTTGGAGATCATCTTCTTGTGTTATACCGCACAGAAGTTCTCTATTTATTGTGTCTGCACAACCATTCTCTAGCAAGACAGGGAAAATTTTCTTGGATGACATCTTCAAAGTCTTGTTCCAGAGTGTTCTCAGCTTCCTCTTCTCTCTCAGAAATGCCAATCAGCTGTAGATTTGGTCTCCATACAAAATCCCAGACCTGTCTTAGTCAAGGACAATACTTTTGTCCTTATTTTTGTCAGGCTAGGTTAATTCAGTAGTTTGATCTTCTAACTCTGAGGCTCTTTCCTCTGCCTGGTTGATTCTGCTGTTAAGTCTTGCTATTGTACTTTGAAATTTCAGGAGAGAATTCCATGTTTCCAGAAGTTCAGTTTGGTTCTTTCTTAGAATGACTAGGTCAGTTTTTAGTTCCTATATCATTTTCATAGCCTGGTTGATTTGGTTGTCCACTTTCTCTTAATTCTCCTTGAATCTCTTTGCCATGCTTAAACCAATTTTATGTCTGTCATCAGAAACAGGTCATCCTGGATGGGTTCCATTGCTTGGCATCTGAGAAGTCCCTTTGTAGGCAATTAATCATTATAGCTTTGAGAATTGATGGTGCTTTTTCGCTGGTTCTTCCTCATCTGTGAGGGTAGTCTCTTCTCTTTTTATTCTTTGTTTTGTTATTTTTTTCTTTGATAAAGTTGCTATTATTGGAGTGACAGTTTGTTTTCTTACTTGACCTTCCTCCTCTGGTTTTCCTGTGGAAGGGGCAGAGGTGGCAGGGAGGGTAGTGAACTAGGGGGGAACTGACTGGCATTGCTGCACTGATGCAGTCTGGTTGGAGCAGTGCACATACTTTCCTTCAGATCAGGGACTTTACCCTACCTCTGGCATAAGTACAAGGAGCCCTGGTTGGCTGGTGGCACTTGCATCTCCCTCCCCAGACTGTGCATCTTGTCAGCAGGACTGGCAGTACCCAGAAGGGACCACGTTGCTCTACTCTGGTACAGGTGTTTTGCATGAAATGACCTCCTCCAGTCTAGATAAATTTGTTCTTCTCACGCAAGAATAGAAGAGTTCTTGCTGGCAGAGATCTGATGTTTCATTCTCTCAGTCCACAGGTAGATAGGGCTGCCATAGCCATGCTATACAGAGATGCACCATCTCCTAGTTCCTTCCCTGCTCTGTGGGTGAGGCACTTATAGTAACACAGCTCCATGAATGCAAGCTGTATTTGAAACCTGGGGCCAGAACAGTGCAAGCTGCATTTGAAATGACCGGGCCAGAACAGCCACCAGTGCTGTTGGAAAAGTGTTCCCAACATGGATGCACTGCCAGGACAGGCACCAGTGATGCTAGAAAAATGTCCGCAATATGGGCAGCGCTTAGCTGGGAGCTGGAGAGGGAGGGAGGGGTAATGTCCCACAAGGTGTGCCCACATCAATACAGCCAGTATCTCTGTCCCAATTCTGGTCAGCTGGTATGGGAGGGGGTCCTGTGGGAGGGTTTGTGCTGTCTCTCCCTTAGCTGGAAATGCAGAGGCCGGTAAGAGGTGTATAAAATTTCTCCTATTCACTCACTGCCTCTTTCTCTAAAAGCACTCTCCTGTTCTTGTGTAGAGCCACTTTTGGGGGTGGCTGGACTTGGAGTTGCCCATGCTCTGTGTCCTCAGGTGACCATCTTGTATACCTCAGCTTGTGTTTCTAGGCATACTCTCAAAGCCTCAGGTTCACTCCTCCAGTTAGACTCCTTTGCTGAGAGCGGCAATCACCTGACATCTCCAGTCAACCAAGATCTTTTTTTACTTATTATTTTTTTGAATTTCAAACTCAAAACTGACTGGTATACAGCAGGTGATTAATAAATATTATCTGAGTGAACGAAGCAATAAATCATTTCATTCCAAGTGCATATTATAAGTGCATTTTATATTTTTATGTAGATCACAGCCCTCTGAGGTTAGGGACCATGTTTCATTCTTTAGTGTCCTTAGTAGCGTTTACCAAAGGGTAGATGCTAGATAAATATAGATTAATAACAATCTCTTGTCTAAAACTTCCACAGCAGAAGAAAGTATAAAAACATCTCTTCAAAGCACACACTTTCTGCTACATCTGTTTCTTAGAAAATTCTTCCTGATACTTAGTGTATGTTCATTTATACATATATACACAAGTACTTATAAAAATCTATGCAAAGCAAGAAAACAAAACCTTTCCTTTATAATTTTACTTTATTTTGTTTTCCTATTTGCAAATCCAACTATTTATTATGTTAGACATTATGAATTTATTCTCTAGAACCAGTTTCTACCCTTCTGTACCCTGCTCTGTGCCCCCAGAAGGATGATTTGTATGGACTGCATCAGCTGGTTTCCTTGCACTCTAGTTTCCACTTGGGTTTGGCTGATGGTAACTACTGGGAGGTAGCCAGAGTGGGAGAGGACAGAAAGCCTTGTTTATTCATTCTCCTGGTTTGCTCCACACGTATATGGGGTTTGGCAGTAGCTGCATGCAAGAGCTCCTATAGTGGGCCCTACTCACAGTCAAAACTCTCCCAAAGTTCCATCCCTTCCCTTGTTCCATCAAGATTCAGAGTGTTAATGGCTTCCACCATTTGTCGCCCCTGGGACTTCACTACTGCCTATTGGTTCCCTTAACCCTGTTCACAACTTTGTTAATACTCTCTTTATTAAAAATTTCTCTCTCTCTCTCTCTCTCTCTCTCTCTCTCAAGCTTGGCATTGATGAGGACAATTGGTCATTTTGTCCTCTGGCTGGGAATATAAAGCAGAAACACACTTGCTTGAATCATTCCTGCTTTGAATTTTACAATAAATGGTCCCTTGCCCCCCCCCCCAAATTTATCTTCAATTATCCCTGTTGAGTGTTCCATTAAGTTCTTGCTGGGCCTTTGACTGATACATGAATACACATAAACACCATTATAGAGTCCCCTCCTTTGAGGCAATGTTATGGAAAGACAGGGCACTGTACTGTCTAAAAAATAAAATAAATAAAACACTGGATTCTAGATTATGAGACCCTAAAAATGGCATTGCTGCCACCACTTCTTGTTCTTGTCCTCTGGGCTTCCAACTGAGAATCAGTCAGTGTGGTGTGTCAAAGGACAAAATAAATATCACTAATCCCTATGGGCTAATTATTCCAATAATTAGTTTTCAAATGGTGTTGCATGCATCTTAGGGCAGGACTTCTGAAACTTTACTGTGAAACAGATCACAGGAGTCTATTAAAATGTATTCTAATTTAGTAGATCCCACTGGGGCTTGATATTCTCTAACTAGCTTCTGGGAATCTGCATCTCTAACCAGCTAGCACTGCTGGTTCTTGGGTCACATTTTGAGTAGCAAGACCCTTGAGTGGCAGTGTCTCCAAGCTGATCCCATGGGGGTTCAGAAGGCTCAGAGGGTAGCCCTTGAGAAATTTTCCTGCATCTTTGCCTTTATGTGTTTTACATGCTATGATTCCAAGGAAGATTTCATTCAAGGAACAGAATGGTTCTATTTCTTTAAACATTTGTAAACTTCTGAAATACCAGCCTGATGCTCACTTTGCAAGTGAAGTCAATAGGTAAGATGATTTATCCAAAGTCTCTATCTGGTTGATAACAGAGACACAACTAGAATCTAGGTCTCCTGATACCACAGTTAATTATTATTACTTTTACTGCCTCTGGTTTTTTTTTCCCTTCTCTCCTGTCTATTCCTATTTTTTTAATGTCATTATTTTGAAAATTGTGAAAAAAATTCTATTTTTTTTTTACATAGGTTGTGGAGTCTCAACACCATGGGATCCATCATGGGCACCTACAACTTTTCGGGGAACAGGGGCATAACATTGGGACACCACTGTCACCCTGCTGGAGGATACTCTAAAAGCAGCTATCGTCTTATAAAACATTTCTAGGCAATGTTTTCAAATATGAAATAAAAATAGTAGTTGTTTATATGTTTCAGATTTGGCTGGTATCACTTTTTCTTTATATTTGGAATCTGTGGACATAATATTTTCAGCCTCAGGTACTAATTTAGCTTTTCATTTTACTTTGGACATGAAAATGTAGCCCATGCAGTCTGCCATTCTGCTTATATGATTTCTCTAAAACTTGTGCTTTTTGAAAATGTAATACAGGAACAGAAAACATTTCCAAGGGTTTCTTTCCATCTTTTTACATAGCATAGATATTTTTAGATCAGGAATATGTGCAAACCTAAGGAACATTTATTACCAGGCAAAGTCAATAGTATGGATTGTCAATATTTACTCATGTTCATCTTCAATTTGGCTATTCTCGGTGGATATCAAAATTGAAACCTTACTCTAACCTTAAGCCTTGACAAAGTTTGTTTTATGCTTTTCATCTTGTAGCTATCTATGACTCGCCACTTGTAATCACCATTCCTTCAAACTATTTGCATTACATTTCTTGTGTCTCATAACCAGTATTTACAGATTTGAAATTCACTTTTCTGCTTCTGGTCAAAGCAGAATCATAAAATCCAAGATTGTACTGTTTTGCTCTTTTTCAATATCATTTACCACATCAGACATGTTTTCAATAAACCATGCTTTGTTTAATATCTTGCCATGCAGCAAAGGGTGTAATTTCCTTATACAAATGGGCCTGTCTAACAGAATTGGAGTGAAAGGGCTTGTTGTGCTACCAATGATAAGCTGAAAGACGCTATCAAGATCAATATCTTGTTCTTCTCTAATATAACTGAAATAATTCTGCCTGTGATTCTTACAAATAAGTGAACTTAACTGGACCATCTTTCCAGTTACCTTTCATGCAAACATGCCAGGCAAAAAGGCCTCATCTGTGGAAAAGAAGGGCAAAGGCTTGCCATCAGTAGGTTAATTTTTGCTTATGCTATTTTTTTCACTTTACCATTACCTCCCCGAGTCTCCACAAATCCAGATTCCATCCATCTTTCAAGCTTGAGTTACCGCTTCTAAATGTTGTCATCCCTGGCTGTACATTAGCATCACCTGGAGGTGATCTGGAATATCAATGTCCAGAGTTCATCCTAGACCAAAACTAACAGAAAGCAGGTGGCTTATGTTTCAAAGAGCAATGTTCTCTTCTTATTTAAAACAAACGATCAACAAAGCCCCTGAAGCAGACATTTTTTAACTACTCTATTTTCCTGCACTAAATCAATTTCTAAGTCCTTACAGTACTGCTCCCCTTTTTCTTTTGGAATGACTTTGATATTTCCAAACAAATGGGAGTTTGTTAACTTTGTACTTGAAGGAAAGAAAACATATCCAAGGCTTAGTTCTAGACAAAAACACATTATGTGGATTGTCCTCACTTTCCTAAAAGATCACTCAAGTGCTGTCTGAATTTCTCTTCCATATTGAAGTTAAACAGCCAGTCAATGTAGGTACACTTTATTTGTGTTCCTGAGCTCATTAGACATCGATTAATACTGTATGTATATATTTTCTATAAGGGAGATGTCATTGCAATCCACTAGACTGTAAACAAGAGGTCCAGAAAAATTGGGAGCAGCTAGAGATCCTTCTTCATGAGGTCACAGTTGTGCTTAAAAGACGAGGGGGGTAGAACTAGAAAATCACCATTTGCCACTGTCAGTGTAATAATTGATTCAGGCAAGAATCCTTAAGGAATGCTAAGTCCATTCAGTGAAAGGTTGTTGGAGAAAGGGTACGTTCACATGACCCAAAGTGGTATCCCACAGATAACTTGTTGATCACCAAATGAAAATTACTTCTTCACTGAAAAGGTTAACATCCAACCCCTTATCCAAGTGATCTAAGATAACATTACAAAGAATAGGATAAACTATTTTGTGCCTCTTGATGTGATACAATAGAAAGCAGACAGCTTCACCTGTGCAGTGTTCTTGCCAAAAACATTTAACTCTTCTAATCACAAGGAAACAATCAGAAAATTCAAAATAAAATTTAGAATAAAGGATGCTAAAGAAACATGAAAACTAAATGCAATATGTACTACTTAATTGGATTCTAGGAGAAATGAGCTGTAAGCACAATTTTTGAAACAATTGAGAGAATTTAAATATAAATTACATTTTTGGTAATATAATTTCAAAGTTAATTTTTTGGGTATTGTGACTTTGTAGATGAATCTTCTTAGGAGATACATGCTGAAATTTTAGTGGTAAGGTGGTAAAATTTAATTTTAACTAGTGATGTGTTAACAATCCATGAATATAGATTTTAAAAATCCATTTTGCTAGTTTCCATCTTTTCTGGAAGCTTAAAACTTTTCAAAATAAAAAAGTTGGTGGAAAAAGATTTAGATTTTTAAACAAAAGCATTAACATCTTTTGTTTTTACAGAAGTTAGCCAACAGTAAATGCACACAAAATAATGGTTACATCCTAATTTAAAAACCAGGTAAGAAGAAACAATGCTCTCTTTATATGTATTGTTGTAGAGGATCTATGATGGCTGATACTCGATAAGGCTTCCTTGCCTTAAGGCAGCGATCTCCAACCTTTTTGGCATCAGGGACTAGTTTCGTGGAAGACAATTTTTCCACAAAGTGGCAGGGAGGTGGGGAGATGGGGAGGTGAGCACTCAAACCTCACTGCTAACGTTAATCTGTATTTGCAGTCACTCCCCAGTGCTAGCATCACCAGCTCAGCTCCACCTCAGATCCTCAGGCATTAGATTCGCCTAAGGAGTGCGCAACATAGCACCCTCGCATGCAAGGATCACGATAGGTTTCATTCCCATGAGAATCTAATACTACCGCTGATCCGACAGGAGACAAAGCTCAGGCAGAAATGCAAGCCATGGGGAGTGGCTGTAAATACAGATGAAGCTTTGCTTGCTTGCTCACCACTCACCTCCTGCTGTGCGGCCTGGTTCCTAACAGTCCAAAGTCTGGTTACGGGAATTAGGGACCCTTGCCTTAAAGGATCTTTAGAAGATCATTAGAAGAAGCATTTTGGTTGGGCTTCCCAACCTCATCAAAACTGACCTCATCAAAACTAATTGTCTTCAGCTGCACAGCTGGTGCCTGGCCTTAATCTTGCTTCTTACAATGTCCAATAGTAACTATGTAGCACCCTCTTATTTTCCTAAGGTAGAGAACTGAAAGATGAAATACAAAAGTAGTCAGATATAATAGAGGAAAGTTTTTGTGAAATCAAAAATTCAATCTTTGGATATAAATGACACACCACATATTAGGGGAAAGATTATTAAAATTCAAGATCAAATTAAAAATTCTGCAGGTACCAAGCAGAAAAAAGATCAAGTCATTTACAAGAAACCAAAAACAGTCTGTTTCCAACATCCTTACAAGAGGATTAGATATGAAAAAATAAAAGGCTCTGAGGAGAAAAAAAAGTAACTCAAGATTATTTTTGTGCACAGAATAGTCTTCTTGAATTCTCACAATGAGCAGAAACATTTTTTATGAAAACCACAATTTTTATATATATAGATAAAGCATTAATGTATTGCTTATTCTTACAGAAGTTACCACACAGTAAATACATACTAAATGATGGTTAAATATTAATTTAAAAACCACTTAAGAAGCGGTTATTTGTACTGTTTGAATATATATATACGTGTGTGTATGATAAAATAAATATGATCATAGTACCTTTGCTGAAAGACAGTTGTAAAAAATAAACAGAATCTTATATATAAAATGTCTGTCCTAAAGGAAATGCTTAATCAACAGTAGTCATTGATATTCATTATAATTATTTAGGATAATTAAGTCCTATATACAAATCACTGCAACAGAAGGCAAAATAAATAAAGCCAAGAGAACCTGGGGCAACCAAAGGAAGGAGAGATCATTTCAGTTGTGTCCCATTAGTGGAGGCTTCATAAAAAGGTTATGTTTCATTCCATATGCCCTCAGTAAATTTTGGTGGCACTAAAAAAGATAAACTGTTACATAAATTTGAGTCTATAAAGAATGTGCCCTAGCAACTTCTAAAAGAACTAGACATTGACCTTCCATATGATCCAGCAATCCCCCTATTGGAAATATACCTGGAAGAACTCAAATCATTCTACAAAAAAGATACCTGCACATGCATGTTTACTGCAGCACTATTCACAATAGCAAAAACATGGAACCAGCCGAGCTGCCCATTGTAACTGAACTATAAAAAAGAAGTGGTAAATATACACAATGGAATATTATGCAGCCATAAAGAAGGACAAACAAATGGACTTCGCAGGAACTTGGATGTATTTAGAGTCAATAATACTCAGTGATCTATCACAGAAACAAAGCACAGAGTACCACATGTTCTCACTCATAAGCAGACCCTGAACATTTACCATAATAGTATAAGAAATGAATTGGCAGTAGTGAAATACTGCTGGGGTATGGCACAACCTCAATAAGAGTACCTGATCTCAAACCAGGCAAAGTGGAGACCAAAGGGAGGACCAAACATTACCTGTACGATGACCACTTGTATACCTAATCCCTGAATTGTACCTCACATCTTTAAAATAAAAAATAAGAAAAAGAATGTGCCCTAGAAATGTTTGAAAGATGTATAAATCCATTTTACTTTCTTCTTTCTCAACAAATATAAAACTTATTTTTCATTGGATAAGAGGCTAAAAAAGAATAGACAATGCAATAAATCACAAGTTTTGAAAACACTTAAACACTTTTTCAAAAATTAGAAATGTAACCCAATTTATTAAATAGGGAGAGCAAGAATATTATATATGAATCCAGATAATTACAGACTTTCAGCAATATCTTTTAACTCTGTTTCTACAAAGGTCAATTCTAACCTAATTACCAGAACAGCACCCACTGCAATAAGAGTGCAAGAAACCATCACAAAATAGAGAAACATGTGGGCGCTGATTACTTAAACTAATTAAATGCATTCAAATCTGTAGGCCCAATGGTGTTTATTACGCAGAAATTTTTAAAATGGGCCGAAGGCATCACCGAGCTCTACCAGTCATAACAGAGAAGGCACAGAAGGCTAGCAAAAGCTCTGGAACAAGTTTCCTTCTGCGTGTTGCTTAGTTTTTGTTTTCATAATTAGGCAGAGATAGATAAATAAATAGGATGCAATGTCAATATAAACACATTAAAAGCCATTTCAGAAGCAGAAAAATAATAAGACTTCAAGCAACGAGCATAGAATCAGTATATGTAAACTATGAATATAAAATTGATTTCTGAGAATCATAGAGATACTGTTAAAGAAGTATTATTCTCTTCAAAGCAATACAAAAATTAGATTAATTCATTCACTCGTTCAAACAACATTTAATTGTATGCTCAACATGTGCCTGGCAGTAAACCAACTACACATGTGTCATAGTGGCATTGTAAAGATCAAAACCCATTTTTAAAAACTGTTAATGTAGCATGTCTTCTTGTTTCGACAGTGGATATAATTTTGGAAGCACCCTAATGTGATTCTGAGCTAAGCCTAGAATGAACCGGTTGACTAATCTGAGTAATATAATTTTGGTTATAAACAAGTTATGGTGAAAAAGCACCGATTGTTTATTTATCTAATGTGTACACTGGCTTTGACAGAAGTTCCAAAAGAACAGTTTCAAAAATGCTTTTATAATAGCAGCATTAGTAGACAAAGTGTGCTGTCTGCCAAGGACCTCATGTGAAAGATGCTTATTTGAATGTTTGGTCATTTACTTAGAATTCCATCTTATTGCTGTATTACATCTTGCGTATGTGGTTTACTTGTGCCATACAAAGTACTTTCAGCGTTTGTTTTTAACTTTCTAAAAATGTATGGGAGAAAAAGTGATGTTTTAAATCTTATTTAGAATTCCAGTAAGTCAGAGTCTTCTAGGCCAAATTGTATTTCACAGAGCTACCTTTTTCTAGACAAAAGCTAGCTACTAAATGGTGAGCCTTGTAAGACAGTACAGAGTGTCCTTAATCTTAGCCCATTCCATAACTTTCTGGAATACTGATAAAGGACATTAATACTTTACCTCTCTTCTCTGAGTAGAGACCAGCATATATACTATTCAACTAAAAACACTAACTGATTGCTCATCTATGTAGGAAACTGTGTTAGGTCTTTTGGAAACTTTAAAAGGTCCTGTCTTCTACAGACATGATTTAAAAAAAAGCTACCTATATAAGAGACACATATGTTACATAGATATATAAAATGTATAATATATATATATTTTTTTAAGTTTATACAAGCCTGCATATGCTAACTGAAAATTATAGGAAAAAAGTATTACAGAGGCTCAGAGGAGGTAACGATTAGTGTTTTGTGGCTTAAGCCTATGACTAGGATTGCAGGCATCTGTGGTGAGAATGTGGACCACCGGTACTCTCTCACTTACCTTTTCCTCACACTAAAGGTTTTTTCTTGTTCCAAGCCGATCCTGACCAGGCCAGCATCTTTGATAATCTGTCTCTCTGTGCCTCAGACGATCCCTGTCACTTGCCCCTTCTTAATGTCAGTGTTCTCTCTTAGATGCTCTATCCTATGTGTGGTTGTCCACTTGTTGTTTTGGCTCTTCTTGTAAAGAGTCATGTGCTAGACATCCCTAGTCATCCATCTCCAGCTCTCTTCCATGTCTACAATCCATTTTTGGTTAATTTTTATACATGGTGGAAAGTGGGAATGCAAATTCACTTTTTTCGCATGACGACATCCAGTTGTCCTCAAAATATTTGTTGAGCAATTAAAATACTATAAGAAAGGGATTGGCAGTAGTAGAAAATTGTCAGGGGAGGGGGGTGGGATTGGCAGTTGAGGAAAACTGCTAGGCGAGGGGGCAGACCTCATCAAGAAGGGTACCGGCATAATCAACATTTATATATCTAACCCTGAATTGTACCCCACATCTTTATAATAATTTTTTTAAAAGACTTTTCTTTCCTATTGAATTATTCAGGCACCCTTGTCAAATCTCAACAGACCCTAAATGTGAGAGTTCATTTCTGAACTGTCAACTTTGCTCCATTAGTCTATATGTCTATCTTTATGGCAGTACCACACTGTCTTGATTATTGCAGCTTTGTAATACATTCTGGAATCAGAAAGTGTGAGTTATTTACTCTTCAAGATTGTTTTAGCTGTTTGGGTTTCTTGTATTTCCACATGACTTTTAGAATAAGCTTTTTTAAATTTCTTTTTTTTAAAAAGGGCAGCTGGAATTTGGATAGGGATCGTATTGAGTGTATAATACTTTGGGTAATATTGCCATCTTAACAATATTAAGTCTTTCAATCCATGAGCATGGAGCTCTCCATTACTTAGGTCTCCTTTAATTTCTTTTATTAATGTTTATCGTGTCTGGGCACAAGTCTTAAACTTCTTTGGTTACATTATTTCTTAAATATTTTACTTATTTTGATGCTACTGTAAATTATTTCTTAATTTCATTTTTATATTGTTTACTGAAAATGTACAAAAATTGAAGTGGTTTTCAGTGTAGTGACCTCATATCCTGCGACATTGATAGCCGTAATATTTTTTGGGAATTCCTTAGGGTTCTTCTATGGAGAAGATCATATTATCTGAGAATAAGGATAGTTATACTTCCTTCTTTTCCAACTAAAAAACACTTACTGAATGTTCATCCATGTAGGAAACTGTGTTAGATCTTTTGGAAACTTTAAAAGGTTCTGTCTTCTACAGACATGATTTACAAATTAAGCTAACTATGTAAGAGATACATGTTACATATACACATAAAAAACATATACATATTTAAGTTTATCCAACTTAAATGCCTTTTGTAAACTTTTCTTTCATAATTACCCTGACTAAAACCTCCAGTAAAATGATGACTAAAATCAAGAGCATGCATGCTTGTATTTTTTTTTTTTTTTTGAAATTAGGGGGAAAGTATTTACTCTTTCTCACCATTAATTAAAATGTCAGTTGTGAGTTTTTGCAAGATGCCCTTTAGTACGTTGAATAAATGTCTTTATATTGCTAGTTACTGAATTTTTTTATCATAAAAAGGTGTTGAATTGTCAAATGCTTTTTCTGCATTTATGAGGAGTATCATGTGTGTGTGTGTGTGTGTGTGTGTGTGTGTGTGTGTGTGTGTGTGTGTGTGTGTGTTTTCTTTATTCCATTAGTAGAGGGTATTACATTCATTGATTTTTCAAATGTTACACAAACTGTGCGTTCCCGGGATAAATCTCACTTGGTCATGATGTATAATCATTTATATTTATTCAGTTAATTAGTATTTTGTCAAGAATTTTACATCTATACTTTTTTGAAGATACTTGTTTGTGTTGTTTTTGTTTCCTGTGATGTCTTTGTTTTTGGTACTGGGTTCATAGACTATTTGAAAAGTTTTCCCACCTTTTTAATTTTTTAGAAGAATTTGAGAGGGTTGATATTAATTCTTCTTCTTTAAATATTTTCTAAAATTCACCAGTGAAGACTGGGTATTTTGCTTCTCTGTCATTTTATAAAAAATAATATAACAGAAGGAACCACATAAACTAGAGAACACCTATGTGTTTTTCCTTATTGTGCAACAAAGAAGCTACATGACTTTTAGCAATCTCATTTTCCATGTTTGTAACTTAGAGTTAAGACCATTTTACCTATTTTCAAGGATTTATTTTGAAGATTATGTAAAATGGTGGATGTAAAATCCTCCTGTGCGGAAAGCATCACTCCTTACACCCTATTACATTTGTTATTTGTTGAATATAATATAAAAATTTCTATTTGCAGCCAGTCAAAATTTTCATTATTAGTCTGAGAAGCAAGTTTGGCACCTTAATCTGTGTCCCTGGATAAATATCAGCATTCGCAGTATGCATTGTACTGAAATGAGTACCTCTGGCAATATGTATCCAGTTCCTTCTTCTACCCGTCACTCTTTCTTCTAAACCCTATACTGCCAAAAGTGGCCATCAGAGCTCTGCAATTTCCCTATTTAGTGATTCAATTGTCTTTTAAGAAAATCAGACATCACTTCAACAGCCTTTTCACTTAAACTAAATAGTATAGACTAATCCCCACACTGCTTTTTACTGCTCAGAAAACAAAGCCAATCTTCAAATAACTGATGAGTTCCTCATATAATAGGCTATTTTCTACCTAGCGAATTACCGGAATGAACTGTTGCATATCTACCTATGTGTTCAAACCCAGTATTCAGTGAATTAACGTAGTTATTTATTTAACTTTGAGAGTAAAGTTAGTCCCTGTCCTAATCAGCTAAGGCTGCTATAACAAAATACCATAAGCTGGATGTCTTAAACAACAAATATTTCACATAGTTCTGGAGGTTGTAAGTCTAAATCAGGATGCCAACAGGGTTGGGTTCTTGGTGAGGACCCTTTTCCAGGTTTCAGACTGCTGACTATTTGATGTATTCTTGAATGACAGAAAGACAACTAGCTAGCTCTCTGAACATTTTTACAAAGTCACATTAATCCCATTTGTGATCTAATTACCCCCTAAAGGCCCCACGTGCAAATACAATCATATTTGGGTTAGAATTTCAACATACAGATTTTATTTTATTTTTTAAATTTTTTATTGTAAAGATGTGGGGCACAAATCAGGGTTAGGTATACAAATGTTCATTATGCAGTAATCTTGTAGATGAGATGTACCCTCCCCCTCCCCCAGCAGATTCGCACTACTGTCAATCCCACTCCCACCTCCCACCCCAACAGTTTCCCACTAATGCCATTCCTTTTCTTATAGTATTACAATAATTATTCAAGGTCTGCTTATGAGTGAGAACATGTGATACTCAGTTCTTTGTATCTATGATAGATCACTCAGTATTATAGACTCTGAGTTCATCCAGGTTGCCGCGAAGTTCATAATTTTGTCCTTCTTAATGGCTGTTTAATATTCCAACATGTATATGTACCACATTTTTTTTATCCAGTCCTCTTTCGATGGGGAGCACAGTTGGTTCCATGTTTTTACTATTGTGAATAACGCTGCAATAAACATGGCATGTGCAGCTATCTTTTTCATAGAGTGATTTGAGTTCCTCCAGGTATATTCCCAGTAGGGGGATTGTAGGGTAGTATGGAACAGTTTTTACATCTTTTAGGAATCAACAAACTGTTTTCCACAAAGGTTGTACTAGTTTACACTCCCACCAACAGTATAGGAGTGTTCCCTTTTCCCTGCATCCTCTCCAGCATCTGTTGTTTTTTGAGTTATTGATGATGGCCATCCTAACTGGAGTTAGGTGGTATATCAGTGTGATTTTAATTTGCATTTTTTGACGAGTAGTGAGGCTGAGCATTTTTCCATGTATCTGTTGGCTACTTGTATGTCTTCTTTGAGAAGTGTCTATCCAAATTTTTTCCCAGTCTGTGGTCTGCCTCCCTGCTCTCTTGATGTTTTCTTTGGCTTTGCAGAAGCTTGTCAGTTTGATGAAGTCCCAATTGTCTATCTTTTAGAGAGATACAAATACTCAATTCATTGCAGTCCGCTACTGATACATGATTCCACATAAAGTCAGTCATTACTGTTTCTCATACTATATTCTCCCAACCTCAAACCCATCTCATTTTTATCCCAACCCTTCCCTTTAATGTAGGTCATATTGCCTCTGCCAAAGGATTCAGTTTTGGACAAGGTATGGTCAACCCACATCTGTGGGTTCCATATCTGTGAGTTCCACTTCCATGGGTTCAACCAAATATGAATCAAAAATATTTGAAAAGAAATTGCATCTGTAATGAACATGCCCAGACTTTTTCTAGTCATTACCCCTTCAACAATGTAGTACAGCAACAATTTACATTCCATTCATTATTATAAGTAATCTAGAGATGATTTACGGGAGGATGTTTATAGTTTATATGCAAATACTACACTATTTTATATCAGGAAGTTGAGAATCTATGAATTTTGGTCTTCAGGAGGTCCTGGATCCAATCCAGAACCTTAAGAAGAAAATCATATGACAGAAATATTGACTTCTGTCAGTTGAACCCAAGATAAGCGTCTGAGCAATGACAACCAACCTGAATGACAACGTGCCACAAAGTACCTTTTCCCCTGTATTATCTAAAGCCTTTATTTCCATTCATTGTCTTGTCTAAATCTTCAGCAATTAGAGAATTGCAAAAAATATCTTCTTAAAACACAAATAATTCTTGGAGAGTAATGTTTACCAGTGACTTAAATGTTAGTAAAAATTAATGTAAATAGATTGTTTTCCTTCTAAGACCTACATTATTCCTATGAGATACATGAAGAAATGAACAATTTGATTTGGCAGGAAAAAATGAAGATCATTTTGAATGTGATACAATTTACCAAATTGAAAAGCTTTGGCAGTATACAATGGTAAAGGACTTAAGTCACAATAATGTTAACAATCACGATATATTTAGAATGTTCTAGACACAATGCCAAGTATGTTATTCCATTTAATCCTCTTGGAAACACTATAAATAGATAGTGTTAGTATCTTTGTTTTATAGATTAGAAAATGGAGACTATGGAAGATTAAGAAATTTGGCTAGGAACACATCACAAAAAAGGTACAGCCAGGATTTGAACTGATCTATCTGAACTCAGAACCAGAGTGCTAAACCTCTCTGATGACTGGTCACCTAAAAGTCCAAGACCAGAACTATCAGGATTTAGAAAGTAGATAAAGATAAAGAGTGCAGATACATAGGACAATTCCTTTGACAAAACCTTCACTGGTATTAAATACTGTCCCGGTGCTAGGTCTAAGAAATGAAGCAAAATCAGGATTCTACTTTCTTGAGGCCAAGTTCTTATAAGTATAATCCCAGCCCACATTACTTAGATAATAGATTTTCAGAAAGTAACCTAGGTACTTAATAAGCTATAATGTCATGTAAGAAGATAATTGCCATCTAAATTGCAAATGGCTGATTTAAATATTATCTATTAGAACAAGAACCATTCAATAGTTCAAGATTCCTTGATCATATATAAGCATAAGGAGGTTATGAAATTAAAAATCTCTAAATTAAAATTAACCCTGACCTCCCTTTGTCATAGTTTTAGAGAATGTAGTGTATTGTTATAATAATCTGACTTACTACTGACATTAAGTAAAATTAATACATGAATTCAGATTAAGATGGTAAGGTTGCAGTAACTTTAAATGATAGTACATCTAAAATTAGATTAGCAGACACTTAATTGTGAACCAAGGTTGTTCCAAATTGACAGCATTCAGCCTGAATTAAACATTGCATTAGGCTTAGTATTTTTGTGTGAACATTTGAACTTCTCTAAAAAAAAAAAAGCCTTCTAACCAATAGACAATAATAGATATCGTCTCATTCCTAACTTGATCTGGCCATCCACGCTTAATTTATTATATTTGTTCTACTCAATTTCATTCATACATCTATTTTTTTCTCTTTTTTTTAGGTAGGGATCTCACTGTCACCAAGGCTAGAGTACAGTGGCAGAATCACAGCTCACTACAGACTCAGCTTCCTGGGCTCAGACAATCCTCCGACCTTGGCCTGTTGATAAGCCAAGATTACAGCCCATGCCACCACGCCCAGTTCATTTTTTTTTTCAAGAGACAAGATTCATTATGTTGCTCAGGCTGGTCCTGAACTCCTGGGCTCCAACAAGGGTCCCGCCTCTTGTTACCAAAGTGCTGGGATTATAGGCGTGAGCAACTGCATCTGTCTCTCACACATCTTATTATCTCCAGCCTTTTAAGAAATAAATGACAAGAAAGGAAATAGTGCCAGTGACATTTACAGTTGATTTAATTAACTATTAATGCCATAAAAATTTACTTAGCATCTATTATGCAAACGGCATAATCAAAAAATTCACTACCAGACAAATTCCTCTTCTCAAGGAACTTGCATTTTGAAAAATGAAATAAGATTATATGAAAAACAGTGTTATCAATAATAATACCAAGTAGAAACTACAGTCATGTACCATCTAAGAATGACAATGACCAGTCACATACATGATGGTGATTCCATAAAATTATAATGATGCATTGTTTTTGTTTTATTGAAACTTATCTATTTTAAATATGCTTAGATAAACAAATATTTACCATTGTGATCCACTTACCTACAGTATTCATTAACATGCTGTACAGGTTTATAGCCTAGGAACAATATTCTTATACCATGTAGCCTAGGGTATACTAAGCTATACCATCTAGATTTGTGTAACTACACTCCATGATGTTCGCACAATGATGTGATAGTCTAAGGATGCATTTCTTAGAAAATACCTCTGTTGTTAAGCAACACATAACTGCATTATAATATAGGACTAATGTGAACAGTTTCATCTGATTCAGCATAGATAATATAAATAAAATAATTTGGGCTAATCCATGTACAGTGCTTAAAATAGCTTTAACAGTCACAATTATTATTACTCAACATATTTAAATTTTTTTAATTACCTAAATTTATGTTTTTAAGTACCAAAATGTTTCAATCTTATCATTTTGTCTTAAAAAGGACTATTCCATACACATACTGCTGCATATTTTATATAAAGTACACTGATCATAAAAATTTATCAAAACAAAGAGTAGTATGATCACTGATTTTCTTCTCCAAATTATATAGTAATGATTTCAGACAATGAATAAGAAAAGAATGAACATGAACTAAGTTTCTAGTAATCACCAACTCTTTATGTATTAAATTTATAACTAAAATATATATTTCAATATCCATACCATTAGAGTTCCTGTCTTTCAAATGACAATTCTTTTCCTTTTGGCTCTATTGACACTGAATATTTGCTACTATTAAAGACAATTCTCATCTACGGTACATTTTACTACATTGTTTCTAATGTGTTGTGAAATGAGAAACCACACAACTAAGCATATTAAACTATGTGTAAAGAGACTAAGTGAGGGCTTAATGGACTCTGCTTAAGTACCTGAGTGACACAGATTTTGTGGCCTATATTTTAGCTTCTCAGAGCTTTTGCTCTTTTCATAAATTCTTGCTGAGTTCATAAAACTTGAAGTTGTCAGATAAGGCAACTCTATAAAAAGGAGATGCTAATACCTATGCTTTCACTTGTTCTCATGGTTGACTCCCCCGAAAATGAACACAGTGCATCTTCTATGGCTACCACTGAATCTGTGATGTCATCATAAATAGCTAAAGAATGCCCACCCCACTCCTCACTTCAACTTGACTCCTGTCAGAGAGATGGATCACACCTCAGAAAGGGAAAGTTCCACTCTTCCTACTGTAAAGATAAATTTTAAGAAGAAAGAAGAGGAGGAGGAGGAGGAGGAGGAGGAGGAGGAGGAAGAGGAAGAGGTAGATTACTTTCTTAGCTTACAAAGGGAAAGGAGGCAGCTGCCTTTTCTTTCCCTCTGGAAAGAGTCTTCAAAGCTGAATATACATGTATCTTATGATCCAGAAATTCCACTGTGAGGTATATACCCCTCCCAATGCAAACATGTGCTAACAAAAGATTTGTGTAAAAATGTTCATAGCTGCATAATTTGTAATAGGCAAAAACTAAAAATAATCCAAAAATCTTTCAGCAGTAGAATGGAGAAATGACTCATCATACAGTTATACGACAGAATACTCCAAGGCAACAATATGGAAAATTCATAGACCTACATTTATGATTTCTGTTTCTATATATGTGTTATAAGTCAATAAAAAGCTTTGCCAAAAAAAAAAAAAAGAAAGAAAGAAAACACAATGTGCTTGAGCCCTGGCTCTAACCTATTGGAATGTAAATTAATTTCTCCAAGGTCTAGATAAACTCAGTCTCCAGTTTCACAAGGCAAAGCTGTCTCCAGGTTTGTAGGCCTCATAACCCCTTGAAATATAAATACATATCTCCAGAGTTCACCTAGGACTGTCTTGAGGTGTAACTGAGGAAATAAGAGAAATGTAACTGTATTTTCTTCTGCTTTTCTGTATAAATTGTATGAAATGTCATCCTAACTTTGTAGTTTTTGTGGGCTACCTATAGTATTTACTCAAGAACAAATCAGGGTTCTTTTATTCCATATTGATGTGGGTAGGTCTCTCCTTGTTGCTAAAACTTTTACTGACTCAAATTGACAAGTTATCTCCCATTTGTCGGCCATGTCCCCATCAACTCTCCATTCTGAAATAATCTCCCCTCCCCAAAGGGAGGCTGCAGATGCAAGTTTGGGCTCTATCATCCAACTGTTGTCATAGCTATAGTTAGAAAGCTGCAGGCATGTTCTGACGATAACAAATACATCCCTAATTCTGAAGGCAGAAATATGTGTGAAAGAATAGCATTTAAAATTAGAATTTCTTTTTATATATTATATATTCAAGCTTAAGATATGGTAATTGCAAATTTTTTCTTGAACAAACAAGCTATTAAAAATGAAATGCTCAGAATCAAATATGGGAAAATCACTCAAGTTTTGTAAAAATAACATTTTGTTCTATCTCATTTCCCTGTTTTATTCCCTTAACAACACTTATCATTATCTAAAATTAGTTTTCATTCTACTTTATAAAATTGAAGTATAATTTACATATAGTAAAAACCACCGTTGATAGTATACAGAAAAGCATTTCTTTATACCAAATTCTCTGTAATAAACCAAAAACTCTGACAAATCAATACTGGAAGGAGGAAAACTTCTAAAAGCACATGTGAAGTACACTTTTTGGTACTTCAAAGTAAGCACCATAGAAAAATCTGTACTTATAGACACCATAAACTAAAATTGTGAGATTATGTAGTTGCTCCCCTTATTCCTCCTAAAAGGAAGCAAGCTGTTGTAATACCATACACGGATGACCTTAAATGCCCTAAAACACTAAGACTAGCATCCATTGTCCCACACATTCCATCAACAGGGTTAGAAGGCTGTCTTCCTCATCAGAAGCAGTGTTAATAGTGAAAAGACTTTGGCTTTCAGGTCAGAGAAGACCTGTGTTTGAATCAAGACCTATTACTTACTGACCTCATGCAAGTTACTTAGTCTCTCATTTATAAAGTAGAGATAACACTTTACACATAATAAATAACCTACTTTCATATAATTGTTATGACGATTACATGAGATATGAAAAAATCAAGTTAACAGTTTATTTCTGGTACCAACAAGTAGAATAAATGATAGCTGATGATATCACCATCATCATCATTTGGCCATCCTTATCATCCCAGCCAGAAGCATCTTAGTCTCCTGAGGACAGTGCTCGAATTTTATAACTCTGTGAAGAAACAGCCTTTTCCACTGCAAAAATTGAAAGAGAGAACACTTCACTGAAGGAGTAAAAAAAATCTAAGACTTTTGTTTACACTCCAGTGAATACCCAGAAAAGGGTGATAATTGGTTTGCTCTTTGAGCAATTGATCCTATATTGTACAGTTTTGCTAGATTGTTGGGAGATTCTATACCAATCCTTTCCTTGACCAAAAACTGGAATAAGGAGGAAGTTAGTGCAGGAGAGCCTATGACGGTTTCAGTGTAAGAGACGGGAAGCATGGAAGGGGCTATGTAAGTTGCCCTGCTCAAACAGATCCTTGACCGGACTTTCAGATACATCAGGACAAAATCCTGGGAAATATAAACTGCCCTTTGTTTCCAAGTTTCTATATTTCTATTGTAAAAATTTTTAAAGAAGTTTCTTTTGAAAAAAATGCCATGCTTTGTGGGTTAAGGGGAAGAGGAATCTTCCAACTTTAGGAATCTTCCCTTCTCCCTGCTTGTGCCTCAGAGACAAACTTGTAGTTAAAGACTTATGCAATGAGACCAAAACACAGAGGAAGAGTAAAAGATAACCCTAGACTTAAATCCTCTCCACCTCAGATTAATTTTTTTAAAAATCTTGAGGATATCACCACACATATGGGACTGATTTTCCCTGACAGAACACACACTCCTTGAGGAAATAACTCTCGCCTCATTCACCGTGGTTTCTTCGACAACATCTATCATAGCCCTTTCACACACAATAAATGCTCAATTCGTATGTCAAGGCTGATCATGTTCGTCTTCACTTTTATTAGAGTGCGTATATTATAAAGAAGTGGTACAAAAAGAAACATTCAGGGGCTAGTTCTGGCTCTGGCAACGCTAAAGCTGTCGGGGTCTTAGTTTCCTCAAAGGAAAAAGTCACATTCTCTAATGTAACTTCAAGCTCTAAAAGAAAAGAGCAAAGCAGGAAGGAAGCATGGGAGAGAGAAAGGGGAGCAGGAAGGATCCAAGGAGGGCAGTAGAGAAAGGGGGTTTCTTCTGTTAGACTAATACATCATAAAAAAAATTCCCAAGGAAGCATACTTGGCCGGGCTCGGTGGCTCAGCCTGTAATCCCAGAATTTGGGGAGGTCGAGGCAAAAGGATTGCCTGAGCCCATGGGTTCAAGACCCACCTGGGCAACTTGGCGAGACCTCGTCTCTACAATAAATCAAAAATTAGCTGGGCGTGGTAGTACATACCTGTAGTTCCAGTACTTGGAAGGCTGAGGCGGAAGAATCACCGGAGCCCAGCAGGTCGAGGCCGCGGTGGTGGGGAGCATGCCACTGCCCTCCAGTCTGGGTGACAGAGTGAGACTCCAACTCAAAAAATAAAAAATAAAAAGGAAGCATACTTGTTATTCAGTGACCTCAGTAGAGGGCATAAGAGAGTGTGGAAGTCACTGTTACTATTCAACTAAAGACAAATTTTAGTGAATTGAAAATTATTTGGAGAAAGAATAAACTATTCCAAGCCCAGCTAGAGGCAAGGAAGAAAATGTCTGTGGGCCATTGAAAAGTACCAATTTCCAATGTCATTCTGAGAGTTGGTCTTCTGTTTTGAGTTAGCACACCTTTTATTTGGCCTGTGGCAATAATGAAATTTCTCCCTCTGTTTGCTAAAGTCTGAGCATTCATCCAGCTGCTAGTCTTTGTAAATCAGAAGGTAAAGAACCAAATCAGTCTATTAAAATACACAGTATCAATGGTATGGACTTCGATGGGTTAGAATTGCTATGTTGCTGCTCCACGGAATAACACAGAAAGATTCTTTTCTGAAATGCAGATAATGAGAATCTTATCTTGTAGTAACAACCTCCAGTAATCAATTATGTTGCTAGCAGTTGATAGTAGTTAAACTTTTTTAATACTCAAAACCCGTTTTAAAAGATAGCACAAATCAAATCTACCCACCAAATTTCCAAAAGCCCTAAACACTGTCTTCCTTTAAGTTTAAATGTTAACCAATCTTTCTTTAGAATATTTCCTATGCATTTCAACACATAATACTGAGTTTTCCCGCATGAATTGATTAATCAATTAATTAAAATAAATTGCTACTGTGAAACACGCTAGGAAGCTCAAATAGCTAATAGTTCTCAGAAGGTTACAATTACCTATGTTTACTATAAGATAATTGGTTTTCTACAATAATGTATGGCTTATTTTTAAACATGGTCCAAAGGATATTATGCAACAAACCCTATACTGGGAAATAGATGACATAAAGATACTTATATTTATTACCCTGCATTCACAATCTCGATCTTATTTTCTACCAATCTGAAAAACCCACAGGGTCTGGGAGATCCACTTATATATCAGACACCAACATAAACTAAAAAGTAATAAGACCCTTCAATTAGGAAGAGAAAACAGAGAACATACTAAAACAATCATTTTCTAGTTGAGACTAGTTGAGAAGTCACTTTAGTTTTTCAGTGTATATTGAATCCTCTAGAAGCAGAATTTATTCAGACTTGCTAATTTTTAGCAGTGCCTCATCCAAGATCCAAAATATCTAACCAGCATCTTATAATATATTCAACATAAGATGGAACAAATTAAATCCCAATTCAAGGTCACAACATGAATGCTAAGGGCCATTATAACACGTTAAGAGCTAAATTCAAGTTTAATAAACTCCTCAGAATAAGTTAAAAATCTAAAAATAAAAGAGTTAGGTCAAATTAATTTTTGATGCAGACCACTAAAATGTTGACTTTCAAAGAAAAGAATACCATTATGTTGGTTTAACTACTACATCTAAATATCACCTTCTCAAATTTTTGAAGGATTTAAGACACAAAAGAAAGAAGAACAAAGTGAAGGAATCAAGAGGCTTTTAGTGGACACGCTATGGTAGCTCAGTGTTGGTAAATACAAGACGATTGATAAGCTAAGCTGCATGTGGAATGACATGAATTCTGAATTTATTCTTAAATATATGTGAGAATCCCCTCCACCCATCCTTCACCCTCCACCCCTCAAAATGAACTAACAAACCCTCTGGTCTGGTTACAGATATGCAGAGCAAATTAAAAGTAAATCCTGATAGTTCTCTTCTTCAAGCGAGTCACAAATGTAGATTTTTTTTTAATTTTATGATGTTCACGATAAAATACTGAATAAAACTGGATAAAATCCAGGATTGGGGGACATAATCCAAAATCTGTAGCTTCAAAGCCACGCCTGTATGTGGAAAAGGCAAGATTGAGTAGGTACAGTGATAAGTAGTCACCACATTGAGCGATAATTTATGATAAAAGAAAAGTGTGCCTCACATAATCAACTTAACAGCCAAAACAGTTTTGATCTCAAATTCATCATAAACACTGCTTGTCTGAGAGTAAGTAGAAGTCCCACAGGAATATGATGATAAATATTTATGAATGCAATTATAAATGTTGGACTATAGACACATAAACACAAGTACACTGAGAAGTATCCAACTCCATGCAGATTAAGGAGAGTAAAGCAAAAGCTCTGTTTCTTTTAAGTTATTTTTAAGAGTTTTCTAAAATTCAACACTTCCAATATTGCCTTAGTTCTAAGTCATTGATTTGATATGAAAGAATTTTAGAGCAGTATCGACCAAGTAACAAATCTCTGAATAAGAGTTTTCTATACGTATGTTTGTTGCAACTCTATTCACAATAACAAAAACATGAATGTTGCGCATCGAAGCTGGACTGGATTTAAAAAATGTGGTACATATACATAATGGAATATTATGCAGCCATAAAGAAGGAAACATATATGGACTTTGTGGCAACTTGCATGGATTTGGAGTTGATCATACTCAGTGATTTATCACAGAAACAATGAACAGAGTTCCATATGTTCTCACTCACAAGCAGACCTTGAACAGTTATAATGCTATAAGAAAGCAATTGGCAGTAGTGGGAAATTGTCACGGGAGGGGAGAGTGGGATTGGCAGTTGAGGGAAACTGCCAGGGGAAGGAAGCGCACACCTCATCAACAAGGGTACCTGCATAATCATTGTTTATATACCTAGCCCTGAATTGTACTCTTTTTGAAAGAGTTTTCTAATATACCTCCTATAGTCTGATAATTTAATTAGATTAATATTGTATAAAAGAAATTTTCAGTACAATTAATGATTTTATATTTGAATATTTCCCTCTAATGAGGTATCTAGATGACCACTGATATTTACAAAGAATATATATTTGAAATAAATCTCTCTAAAAAGTCTGAAATCTAATTTATGTTACCAAAATTATAAGACTGTTCAGTCTTGAAAAACAAAAACAAATAAGAATCATCATTAGCCAAAGCATTTAGCATAAATAGCACAATTTAGAAACACATGAGTACAAGTATAGTTTAGTTAATTTCATATAGAATCCATTTTTGTATCAACTAAAATAAACAAATAGTAAGAATCAAACTGTTCGACAAGTATTTTATGCAGTTACAACATCACAATGTTTTATGAAGTCTAAGACATCACTGCTGTCCCTCATGGAAGGGGCTGTTGAACACCTGAAATCTAGTTTGTGTGACAGAGGCACTGAAATTTCAATTCTATTTAATATTAATTAATTTAAATCTAAATAGCCTCATGTGGCTAGTGGCTACTAAATAGGGCAGGGTAGATCCCTACTTTTAAAAGTTGTCATATAATTTATTATGTGTCAATTCTTCTCTCCAAATGGAATAGCCAACCTCAGACTTGGAAATCTTGACTCATTACCTAAAAAGACAGAAACTCCTTGAGAAAAAAAAAAAACAGCTATTTTTAACCCACTCCTATATTCTCAGTACTTGTCACAATGCCTCAGTAACTACTAAATAAATAATAAATAAATTTAAATGATGAAAGAGAAAAGCAGAATAGTCTTCTTTTACTGATGTTTTACTAAGTCTTTGCTATCTACGTGGATAATCTTCAAACTGGAAAGAAGAAACCAAACCTGGTAGCAGACAGGCAAGACCAGAACATTCTCTTAACTTCCAATGTTTTAATGTAATCTTTTTTCAAAATGGGATCAATTCACAAATTTTCTAACAAGATTTTAACTTGTCATGATACCGAATACACTTAGAATAACAAATATTTTGAGTTATTACCATGTGCTATCGCATCATTTATGTGATTCTGTTTCAGGGTTTATGTTATCTTTAGCTTTAAATAGTACAATTTTTATTTTCATAGACTAATAAGAAAAAATAGGTTGCATCTGCACTAAGTGAAAGTGTAAACATATCAGGAAACGATGTGGTGGGGAAGGTTTTATAGTGGTTTCAAGAGAAAAACACTGGCACCAGAATTGAGCTACTATATTACTGATACAAAGTAGTAAGACCCACAGTACAGCTAATAAAGCTAGTCTATTAGTTTGGCTAGAGTCTCTAAAACATCTAACTGGAAAAGAAATTTATGACTTTTTTTTTAATTATTAGACTTTTTTCATTCTGTTAAGTAGGCAAGCTTTGCCTTGGATAGCATTACTTTTTATCCCTTCTTGTATGATTACAAATGTTTTAATGCCATAGTGTACTTTTCTGTTATAAAATTTCATAATATTTTACTAAATTGCTAAATGTTTGCTAACAGGTTTTGATAGACTGAAAAATCTTAGAGAGGAAACTGCATATTTCCCTCAAAGTGCATGCTGTTTTAATTAATGGTGCATGGACAGAATATGAGTTGTTACTAAAATAAAACACTAATCTGAAAATTTTTTTAAAACCCTATACTATAGCAGGTGCAATTTAGTTTCAGTAAACACATTCACATAACTTAATGTTAAGTTGAATGTGATTAGCTTTGTGAGGTACCTTTGGTAGTTAGTTTATAAATATATTTTTATTACATAGTTGTATTTGAATCATATGCACAATAATTCCAAACTACTTTTATGCTTGAACATAACCAATTAACATTAACAAAAATGATTTAAGTCAACACTGAGGCTCAACAAGAAGCTGTTTTGTATTTTACTGTTGTTGTTACTTGTTTCCTTTCCTTTGAAAAAGCTTGCTTGCAGGGGTTGGGAGTCACTTCAATGGCTGCCTATATATAACCTTCAGGAAGAAATCCAAGATCTATTATGAAATAGCTCCGGCCAACTTTTCCAGTGTTCCTTCTTCCCTGCCACTAACTATTCCAAACAAATCAACTTACCTAGATTTCCAGAAAGTTTCTTGTTCTCTCACATCTTCATTCCATACAATGTTCTTTCATCCTTTAGGTTTATTTTTAATTAATTGATTGATTGGGGGGCGCTTAGCCTACTGTCACACATCATAGTGCATTCCACCTTAAATTCAATGCTACAGTGAATTTCTCTAGGCAGTCCTATTCTTGCTTTCGCCAGGATTGTGACTATTCTTTCTCATTACACTTGTTGCTCTATATTGTATTGATATAGCAATATTTTAATTGGCCTACCACCTTTGTTTATCCATAAACTTCTTGGGTCCAAGGACTATGCCTGTATTTCCAGTCCTTACCTTAGTCCCAAGTAATAATCAGCAATTAATAAACAGTTCTAAATGACTGAATAGCAGGGTGAGAATCTGACTACCTGAAATTTGTGTAGCCTAGAGGAATTATACCCTAGAGCATTAAAATATCTTGATAATGCAATTATTAATTCACCTTCAACAATCTTTGAAGAATCATAGAAAACTAAAACATTGACAGAAGAATTAAGATAAGTAGATAGGCTGGGCTTGGTGACTCAGCCTGTAATCTCAGCACTTTGGGAGACTGAGGTGAGTGGATTGCCTGAGTCCACGAGTTCGAGACCAGCCCGGGCAACTTGGCGAGACCTTGTCTCTACAATAAAATAAAAAATAGCTGGGCGTGGTAGCACACACCTGTAGATCTGGCTACTTGGAAGGCTGAGGCAGAAGGATCACCGGAGCCCAGCAGTTCAATGCTGGGGAGGCCATGAGCATGCGTACCACTGCACTCCAGCCTGGGTGAAGGCGTGAGCCTCCAACATACACACACACACACATAAAGATAAGTAGATAATGATGAAATTTCAAAAACAGGGTAAAAGTGAATTGTTGATATAACCATGTCTAGGTGTATTAACTTTCTACAGACTTGATTTTAAAGCAATAAAATTTTATTCACTCACAGTCTTGGAGGCTAGATGTTCAAAATCAAGGTGTTGACAGGGCTATCTTTTCTTTAAAGGTTGTAGAGGAGAAATTGTTCCATGCAACTCTTAATTTCTCATGTTGTCAGCAATCCTTAGTATCCCTAAGCTTGTAAATACATGACTCCAATCTCTGCCTCCATGGTCATAAGGAATTCTAGAGGCCCACCCTAATGTCTTCTTCTTAACTTAATTACATCTGCAAAGTCCTTAGTTCACGCACATGGAAAATGAAATGGAAATTTCTGAGATTCAACAAATATTCATTAAGAGAAAAGGTATGTCAAACTAACACTATTAATATTTACTTTAAAGTTGTTACACTGCTTGATCTGAATAATATCAAAGATATAGTGCACTTTGATGTCAAAGGCATTTAACATAGTCATTATAAATCAGAAGAATATATAGGAAAATATTAGCTGGTTTAGGTGAATTAAACTAATTGGCCAAAACCTCAAAGTATCATATGCTGCATATTTTGCATATTATCAGTCTTAATGAATGTTCCATAGTGTTTTGCTGCAGATTCTGCTATGCATCCTTTGAAATTCTGCATTTTTATTCAAAAATTAAGATCAAAGTATATGTATCTAATCTGCACAGAATTAAAAAACATAAGGGGTTGATAACAGAAAAACAGAATGAAAGCTGGGCTCAGTGGCTTAGCCTGTATTCCCAGCATTTTGGGAGGCTGAGGGGAGTGAATTGACTGAGCCCGCGGGTTCGAGACCAGCTCAGGCAAGTTGGCGAGACGTTGTCTCTACAATAAATCAAAAATTAGCTGGGTGTGGTAATGCATGCTTGTATTTCCACTATGTAGAAGGCTGAGGCAGAAGGATAGTCTGAGGCAGAAGAATCGCCTGAGCCCAGCAGGTTGACACTGGGGTGGCAGGGAGCTTGCCACTGCACTCCAGCCTAGGCAACAGAGTGAGACGCCAACTCAAAAAAGAAAAAGAAAAAGAAAAACAGAATGAAGATTTAAACATCTCTAATGATAATTATGCTAGACCAAAATCAAATTTAAATTCATTTAAATTGAACAAGAATAAATGTCAACTCTTGTACATAGGGGCCACCTGCACAATTAGAGGAATCAATCCAGTAAAGTGTCATGGAAAATCAATCTATGAGTATTTAGTCAATATCATGGAGCTAGTGACAACAATTAAAAAGCTAATATAGTCATAAGTGGCACATACTACTCATAGAACCCATAAAAAAGTCAGCATATTGCTACACACCAGTTAGGCTACTTATTAATTAGACTACCTATATTTTGAGGATAGAGTGTTCTAAGAGCATGATGAAGAGTTAGAATGACAAGAACTTTAATTCTGGAGCATAGAAAATAAGGAGGAGATACATTTAAATATCTGAAGGATGGTCATATAAAAGAATATTAAATTAATTTTAATGTATGCAGTTGAGAATAGGACCAGCAAATAAAACTCAGAAGGAGGTAGATCCCAGCCAAATATATAAGCAAAAATGTCTGGCAATTAGAACTATTCAAAAGTGTAAGAGCTGCTTTGTGAACTCTTGATATGATCATGCTGCCTGGCCAACTTAAGCCCCAGTTCCTTCGAATAGTGTGCACGCACAACCACACATGCACACACAGAAATGCTCTTCTTAATATAGTCTTTGTGAATGGACCAGTTTCATCTCATGTCAATCTGCTCATAATTCTCCAAATTGTCTATAATCTCTCCATGTCTCTCTGCCTTTGCATATTGCCTCCTCTGCCTGGCATTCTCTTGGGTGTCTGAGCTTCATGTTCAAAACCTTACTCATATGTTAGAGCTTTCTAGAGCCTCTGATCTATACATCAATGTTATCCTTCATTACAGGGTATTGTAGAAGTCTGTTAACTTCATTAGGCTAACCCACTAGATTGAGAGCCTTGACAGGAAGGTGTCTTGATCTTATCCATCTAGCAGAATTTTTACCAATTAATATGTAATCAAAAATATTTGCTGAATAAATGTTATAGTGTATACTCTCCTACAGACCAGGATGTTGTGTTCTTTAACGTTTAAGGGTTCTTTAAAAGCCAACAGACTGTGGACTTTGTACAACAGGATTGAATACAGGAACCAAGTAGTCCAAGAATTGATTAATACAGAAATAGCAAGTATAAGAGTTGAAGAATAAAATCAGCAATTGTACCATGGCTTGAAATTAATTAAGAGGTGGTCTAGTTATCTATCCAAGAAAAAAATTTTTAATCATCCCCCCTCTACATTTCTTATGTCAAAGAGCCTCAAAGCAGAGTAGTTCTGAATTGTATGCATTGCATAATGACTTTGCTCTATTCCTTTGTTTTTTCCAAGTACTTTTAGTATCCCAATGTTTCCCAAATATTTCTGTGGTGTCACCTATATATAAAACTTAGGTAGTTTGCTTTTTCGAAGAAGAATACTGGCATAAAAATCTCAGCAAACTAAAAGAGATAAAACAATATTTTAAAAACTAATTTATCTTTCCTAAATAAAGTTACTTTTACAGGAATAAGAAAGATTTCTCTAAATGAGAAAAAGAAAAGTTCCTTAGAATAGCCATTGGCATGTAGAGGTTAAGGCAGAAGGAAAGATGATAAGGAAATAACAACAACATATTGACAACTAATGAGTTAGAGCCCTGCTTCAGAAGATTACAATGGTCAGGAGACAACCATGACTATGGTCCAAATACAGATATAAAGTAAAATTACCGAGTTGCAAAAAGTTCAGTAATTACTACTCGAATGCAAGCCTTTAGTCAAGCTACAGAAATATAGTGTGCCTAACATATGTAAAGAACTATGCAACGTATCACACACAATTACACATTTGCCATTCTCATTGTCTTCCAACATTCTCTCCACCGGGCTCTCCTACAAATCCTACATGACTAACCACTTATAAATACCATTTACACGACAGTAGCCACGTCTTAAAAACTTGGAATGCTTCCCTGAATTAACTTCATTAAATCTAAATCTCCTGTCCTGAATTCTAAATCTCTTTGTTACTTGCACCAGCCTACTTAACGATCCTGTTTCCCATACTTCTTAACATGTACTTTATATTTCATTTTAATCTTTTTATTATTCAGCTATACACTTCATGTTTACATCTACCACCAGAACATTGCTCATCCTGATTCTCCACTGTGACAGAAAAAAAAAAAAATGGTCCCACAAAGACTTCTGAGTCCTAATCCCCAGAACCCATGAATTTTACTTTACATGGCAAAGGGGACTTTGCAGACATAATTAAGTTAAAAAACTTGAGATGGGGAGAGTATTCTGGATTACTCAGTTGGGCCTAATAAAATCACAGGATCCTTATAAGAAGGCAACAGAGGTTGCAGTGATGCCCTCTGAAGATGCAGTAAGGGACCACAAGTCAAGGAATACAAACAATCTCTAGAAGCTGGAAAAGTCAAGAAAATAAATTACTCCCTGAACCCTTCAGAAGTAATGTAGCCCTGCCAATACTTTAATTTTGGTCCCATAAAACTAATTTCAGACTTCTGACCTTCAGAACTATAAGGTAATAAATGTGTGGGGTCTTTTTTTAGGCACTAAGTTTGTGATAATGTGTTACAACAGCGGTCAGAAACTAATATAACTACCAACACTGGCTTCAATAACTATTGTTAATGTTGAATATTTTATCTACAAAGGCTTCTCTGACCTATTCCTTGTAATGGACATGCCCAAATCAAGAGTTTAACACAAGAACAATCTTTTTTAAGTATGTTAACTGCCTCAAGTAGACTCTAAAACTTTTAGGAGAAGGGTCTTAAAGAAGGAGGGTCTTGAGAGGAGGGTTCATTGGAGCAAATGCTTTACAGACTCCACTGCAATTTTGCACTTTGTATATAATGCGTGCTTTCATCAGATGTGTTCATTCAACCAACATTCATTGATTTATGATTTATATGAAGTTAACTGGCCATAACCTGTGGAACTTAGTAAGACAAGCTACTGTCCTTGTCCTCTAGAATAACATCTTGGGGAGTGATAAAGCATGTACTCAACACGCTAAAGGTAAATCTAGAACAGGCTAAGTAAAATCAGAGAATCAAGAAAGGAAAGTGTTAGGAATTTAGATGTGGAAGAGTTAAGTGTGTTGGGAGATTCAGAAATAACCTCCTGGAGGAGGTGGCTCGTTGCCCTGTGTATCTTTAGTATGGCTATGTTTGATGTCCTTCCTTCCTTTCTACTTCCCTCACACTCATTATCTTCCTGGTGACATTTTCTGGTATTTTATTTGGTTTGAGGTTTGCCCCAGTGAGAAAGACATGGATCTAAAACAGCCTATCCCTTTCAAAATACTCTGTCTCTTCTCTATTTATTTTCTCCGTTTCCAATGCCATTGCCTAGCACTATTTACATCACTAATTATCAACCCTGTTAGCGTGCTCTCTTATCAGTTTTCCTTAGAGAGGAGCTTATTCTCTCTCCTTAGTCCCTTCGCTGAGCCATGAAATGAGAAGATCCAAAAGCACTTCTGGAACATTGACCTTTCTGTTGAGCAGCTGTCAGTGTACGTCAAGGTGGAGCGAAATGCTGCCATCAGTTAACCTAATTTTAAAAACTGATCTGTTACATAATTAAACTCCATGATAATAAAAAGCAATCTGACTAATTGTATAACATTATCTAAATTTTCTTTCTAAAGATGTACTGGATGCTTCATACAAAAGGAGTTCAATTGTCAAACATTTTTTAGAAGATTGAATTAAACAGCTTTGTAGATTCCTTTACTGCAAGACTTTTCGGAGTCTTTGCTACACTAAAGTGTACTGTGAATCCACAAAGGATATATAGGATGCAACATTTCAAAAAGTTACTTTGCCACAAAACCCTGGTGCTTTTGTTGTTGTTTGTTTGTTAGTTTTGTATGTTTTGGTTGCACTCATGAACGATTTAGGAAATGACAATTTGGGAAATATCAATACAGTGGAAAGGAAACAGAAAGGAAACTCTGAAATTTTACTTTGAAGACAAGTTCCACCATTAACTAGCTATATGACTTAAACTTCTGTGGGCTGTAACAATTTTCCCATTTATAACTGAAGGGGCCAAATTAAGTTATCTCTGAGGTTCCTTCCAGCTCTAACCTTCTCTGATTCTATTTCCCCTTATTGTGGTTTGGATTATGTTCAGATAATGAGCAACTAATAGTTTTACTTTCAATTACACTTGATTCTAGAAAGGGCATATCTCATACAAATGTTGAAAGTCTTCTAATAACTTTAACTTTATATACATATGAAGCAAAGTTGCATATGAGGTCAACTGCATGGAAACACTAGTCATTCTGCAAAGATTCAAAGGATGAATGATTTACAAATAATCTAATTATGGGTTTTAGAACTGGAGTAGTCCTCAAAAGATGACCGTACTTCAGATGACCTTGACTTCATAAATTATCAGATTTATTGGTTTTGGTTATTATTTTTTACTGAAAGACCATTAAGACCCAGAATGATTATAAAACTTGGCTTGCAGATTGACAAAACTAGACTATTGAATTTGCCTTACAGTATAGTATTTTTGTTAAAAAACACATCGCATATGAAGTTGAGTCACTAATACCAGTTTACTCATTATCCACTCAAGAAGTGAAATGTGGCCCAAATGGTTGAAGTCCCTTGGCTCCCCCTCCTATGTTACATTTTTTCCTCTTCTCCTCAGAGGTAATCCACAGGACTTCCCAAAGTAAGGAAAACAAGCAAATAAACAAGGAAAACTCTAAAGTTGAGACCAATTCTAAAGAATTATCCAGAACGATTTGACATTTAAGTTTTACTGATTTAAATGTTCTCTGCTTGAGCACATATTTTGTTTTACAGGATTTCTGGAATGCTAATCACTGATAAAGTAGCGTGCTAAATATTGCTATGCAACTCATGTGAAAATGAGTAGGGCATGATACAAATGTTATCACAACACAGAAGAAGAGTATCCATCAGAAGCTCCTTCAGAATATTCCAGGTTTTGCCCTGCTCTATCAATGGCAAGACTTCTAGCATGATGAGTAACTTTCCTTTAATGGAAAATTTCACAAAACACTAGTTTTCTATTCTTCCTTTCTTCTCCTTTTTCTTTCGTTCCTCCTTTCTTTCTTTCTCATTCCTTCATTTTTTTAAATAGTTACTTTTGCTAAAACATAATAAAAACTGACTCAGCTTTTCACACCCCATTTCAGCATATAATATCCAGAGGTGGGAGGCTCATGGATGCATCATCACCATGATCTAAGTGGTCAAAGCATTTATTCAAGGTTATTACATAATTTGAAGAGATGTGGTGATGCTAAAGGAAAGATAAAGTGAGAGTGGGCCGGGACTTGCATCATTTGAAATAGAATTTTACATGAATCTCATTATTCAGACGATTGCCAACTGTGCACTTCGATTTTGCCCAATAGCTCTAGTTTCCAAAATGTTCTTATAAGAATTTAATTAAGATTTATAACAAGTAGCTGAAAACAAGGTGAGGAGAGGTAGAAGGAGGAAGAAAGAGAAAAAATAGCCTGAGTGGTCATTAAATTACTGTTTCCCAGTGGCTAGAGTAAGATAAAACCTGTGTCATAAGATTTAAAATATCTAGTAAACACAAACACAAAACACTTCCTTAGGACTTTATAAACTTAATCCACAACAGAAGCTATCTGGACATGGGGCTTGGCCTGCATGTTCATCCTTATTTAACAGTATTTGTAATTTTCCCATTATTATTTCACAAAAAATTACACATGTCAAAAATATGCACTCATTGCCATCAAAATCTATCCCCTAAAGAAGAAAAACTTGCCTCTCGGAGGAAATAATATATGCTTGGTAATGAAAGAATATAAGAATGTAATCAACTTACATGTTAATTAGAGATATACTGTTAAGAGTTTATCAGTTCTGATTCCCAAACTATAAAACCACCCATATTAGAAGTCCAATAATTCTTCATTCAATAATTCAGATGCTTATCAGAAAAACACATGAAAACCGGATTTTGAGAATCATTTGGTTAACTAGCAGACTTTTCAATGTCTCTGTGTCATCTTCTCTGCATATATAAGCTTGTGTTTGAATAAAGAAAAATTATATTTACCTTTGATATTACCTATTGAAGTTATCCAGAGAAAGTAAATTATTACTGAGGGAGATTAAAGTGACACTACCTAACCATTCATCTTCATTCTGTTCTATGTTATTATACTAATAACATCTTTTGAGTCCCACAACTTTCAGAACAAAGCCCACTTCCCACCTTGGAAACACGATGATTTGACATTCACCTTTCATTTTTAAACTGTGCTTAAATCTCAACTCATCCAACAAATAAGGAGAGTTCTGGATATATTTATGTGTGTGTGTGTGTATGGGTGTGTGTGTGTGTGTGTGTGTGTGTGTGTGTGTATGTGTGTGTGTGTGTGAGATACACAAAAGGTATTTTTATAATGTTATTTATATCCATGAAAATATACTCATTCACTCATTCAAAAACGTTTATTGTATATTTAGTATGTGACAAACATTGTACTGGATGCTGGGGATCAAATTGTGAGAAAAACAATATGGTTTCTGTCCCCGTGAAGCTTATTATGCTATGTGTGTTAAAAAGAACTAAATGATGCTATGAGAAAGATAACAAGCAAGTTAACTAATCAGAATTCAAGGAAAGCTTCCCTGAACAGGTAATGATTAAATTTAGGTCTAAAACACTAATAGAAGTTAATCAGGCAGACTCAAAAGAATACTTCAGACAGAAAACGACATGGGCAATGTCTTCGAGGTGAGAGAAAAGGTGGAAAGTAAGCAAGGAGTTTGGAAGATGAATGGAGGAAGGGAAGAGCTAAGAACAAGCCACATCCAATGGCTGGGTAAACATGGATGAACCTACAGGTAAACTAAGAAGGAGCAAGTACAGTAGCTGGAAACAGAGTGAATAAAGTTAAAGAAACCAAAGAAAGACCATGTTTTAAGAAGTAGACAATATCTGCTCATAGCTAATATTACTGAACAGAAAAGTGTGTTGAGGACTAAAAAATGTTCCTGAAGGTAATGCATGTTACTGAGAAGCTGTACTTCTAGTTTCTAGAATTTATAATATGTTTAAAAACAAATAAGGACACCCATGGTAGATGTTTTAATTCTTTTTTTCTTTTTTTAATTTAATTAAATTTTATTTTAAAGATGTGGGGTACAATTCAGGATTAGGTATACAAGTGGACATTGTACAGGCAAAGTTTAGGCCTCCCTTTGGTCCCCACTTTGCCTGGTTTGAGATCAGGTACCCTTATGGATGTTGTGTTTCCTACCCCCACCCTGTCAGTATCCCGCTATTGCCAATCCCCTTCATACAGTATTATGGTAAATGTTCAGGGTCCACTTATGAGTGAGAACATGTGGTACTCTGTTCTTTGTTTCTGTGATAGATCACTGAGTATTATAGACTCTATTTCCATCCAAGTTGCTGTGAAGTCCATATGTTTGCCCTTCATTAGGGCTGCATAATATTCCATCATGTATATGTACCACATTTTTTATTGTGTTTTTTCTTTCTTTGTCTTTTAACATAGTGAATTGCATTGATTGTTTAATAAATATTAAACCAACCTTGTGTTTTTGGGAGAAATCCCACAAGGTCACAATTCTGCTCATATATTGTTGAATTTGATTTTCTATTATTTCATGGAAAATTTTTGCAGTTACATTCATGAGGGATGTTGGTTTGTGGTTTTTTTTTACTTGTAATGCTTTTTTCTGGCTTAATATCATAGTAATGCTGTCTTCATAAAATGAGTTGGGAAGTGTTCCCTATACTTATATATTATATATTATAGAAGAGCAAGAATTGGTGTCAGTTCTCCCTTAAATATTGGGTGTAATCCCCAATGAAGTCATCTGGATTTGAAGTTATCTTTGTTGTAAGTTTTCAAACTATAAATCCCATTTACTTAATAGTCATAGAACAGGTTATCTACTTCTTCTTAATTAGGCTTTGGTGATAGTATCTTTCTTTTTAAAAATTTTTTTTATTTTAAAGATGTGGGGTACAATTGAGGGTTAAGTATATAAATGTTCATTATGCAGGTACCCTTGTTGATGAGGTGTGCTCCCCTCTCCCCTGGCAGAATTCCACTACTGCCATTCCCTCCCACCTCCCACTCCCAGCAATTTCCCACTACTGATAATCCTTTTAATACTCGCTTAGAGGTCAGAGTTTGGTTCTGATCCAAATGAAAGTTTAAAAATTTACACAATATCACTTGGATTTTTAAGTAAAAGTTCAATCTTTTCAAAAGAGGAGATACTCCATGGTCCAAGTAATTCTTCCACCTCAGTCTCTCAAGTAACTGAGGATACAGCCACAAGCCACCTTGCCTGGCTTTATCTTTGCTATTTTTAAGACAAAAGCAGAAAATGTATTCCCATAGATAAGAATTTAAGAGTATTTTTTGTATTAATTGGAAAAACAACCACTGTGAGTAGAAATTATAAACCATATTATCTTGAGCAATATGCAGCACCAATTCAAAACACCATGATTTGAATCAGGTGTTGAACTTAATTTTGTCTTCACGGTGATAACATTTACCAGGGTGCTGTTTTTACAAAGTAATATTGCAGTAGAACAAAAAGAGTTGAATTCTCTGATTATTTGTACAGTGAATATGTCAAAAACCAATTAAGATGTAGACAAGGTTTGTGTATTATAACTGCAGGAAAATAAAGGATGGATGAGTAAATGTATCTATCATACTTACATTAACTGAGCAACACCATACAATTTATCTGTCTTGTTAGGAGAAGAAACTAGTTAGGCCTTGGGAAAATGGGCCACTGTGATCATGGTAAATATCACTGCTTAGGAAAGTGAGAAAACATGTATGTCCACCAGCATACGTTCATCCCAACTAAAAAACCAATTATTTTCTAATTGTCCTCTGTTCCCCAAAATCCATACTATTATTCCCTTCTAATAATAGCCCTTAAGTAAGGGTCAATGAATACCAATTTTAGTTCCAACACCAAACCACATAATTCCATTTCTTCCATAAAAAAGGGGATAGTACTGTCATCCTAGTTACTTTAGGAATGTTATGTAGACTATATGAGATAAGTGTGAATGTGCTCTTGTAAACATTTTTAAAGCTCTGTACAAATGCAACTTATTGCAATCATCACATACAGTATACACTAAGTCAATTACATAAACACAGTCATTTTGAAAAATGCTTGTACTTATAAAATATTATCGCCCACAAAATGTGTGCTGATTGTATGTTCCTCCTAATGGAAGAACTTCTAAAAATGTGCCAACTTCACACAAACACACACAGAAAGAGATTGAAATTCTCTAGATAGAATTACTGGCAGGAACAGAGGGAACCTAACCACATGTATCCGGCAGAGATGGATCATTTTCGTATGCTATTTCTTCTTCCCCTTCTTGTTCATAAGAAAGCCACCACTGTTAACTGGGCATATTGCCATCTTAAGCCTCTTGAGCTAAATTTCGGCCAAAGAAATATAAGTTGAAATGCTGTGTTGAATGTGTCTTTAAACTAAAAGGGTCCTTTAGTCTTCCATCCTTTCCTTCTTCCTATTAGTTGGAATGTGTATGTGATACAGGAACTCAAGCAGACATCCTGGGCCAAGAGGAAGAATTTACAGGCTGAGAGAAGCAGGAAAAAAAAAAAAAAGGTCCAGGTCTCTGACACTCTGATACACAAATAACAACTCTAGACTGCCGACATATTTCTAATGAAAGTGATATTTGGGTCTTCAGTTACTCACAGACAAACCTCCTGCTATCTGGGTATCATACATATATATAGAGAGAGAGAGAGAGAAGAGAGGAGAAGAGAGAGAAGAGAGAATACCTGTATTAACTACAATTATATGTACAACTGTTTATAAACAAAAATATATACAAATATGTATATATATATACACATATCTTTGTATATACTTAATTTAAACTAAAACAAAAGACTATGACTATTCAGCTGTCTCGTGGGACAGACACTTTAAACATAGAATGCCCTAGAAGGCCTACAATATTGCTCTCTCCAATAAATCTTGACACACTTAATAAAATAGTCATTAGAAACTCTAATTCTAAATCTGATCTTATTGCATTCCATCTTAATGTCCTCCAATGATTTTCTATTTCCTTTAGAACAAAGTCCAAATAATAATTCAGACTTGCTAAGGAGGTTTCCTTATTCTTCTCCCACATGCATCCTATACTCCAGCTTCACCTTGCCTCTCTGCCTTCGTACAGAGAGGCATCTCTCTGTTTAACTTGGGTTTCCTCACTTCAGCCTCAACAGTCCACCTTGCTGTTGGCTATCCCTTCACATTCAATCCAAATCTTACCCCATGTAGGTGTCTTACTTTTTTTTTTTTTTTTTTTTTGAGTTGGAGTCTCACTCTGTCACCCAGACTGGAGTGCAGTGGCCGCTCTCAGCCACTGCAGCCTCGACCCGCTGTGCTCCAGCGATCCTTCTGCCTCAGCCTTTCAAGTAGCTGGAATTACAGGTGCGCGCTACCACCCCGACTAATTTTTTGATTTATTGTAGAGATGAGGGCTCGGCAAGTTGCCCAGGTGAGTCTCAAACCCGCGGGCTCAGGCAATCCCTTCACCTCAGCCTCCCAAGGTGCGGGATTACAGGCTGAGCTAGGACACTCTTCCACATTCGTTCCCCCGTTGCCCTGGCTGGGTTAGTTTCTTAGGAATCATGCATATATATATTCCTTTGACAAAAATGCAAGTGTCTACCAACTGGCAGGCACTATCTCCATTATATCTCAAGTATATTGTAATTAAATAAGTATATTGAGAATATATATATGATAATATATATCATATCAGGTATTTTCAAAAACTGTTACCCACAGCCCCAGAGAACATACATAGCATGTTTCTCAATTACTTTAATCACCCAAACAGATGCTCAGTAATTCATTAATTAACTATCAGGAGTCTGACCCACTCAGTGTTCAACTAGAAGACCCATCCTGTTGTCATAGTTTCTTGGCTTCATTTGCTTCATTCGTCTTCCTCTATCCACTTCCATGGCCTAATTGGAATGATGTCATCCAGAAATAAAGACATCTTAGATCTCACAATCTGAAAGCCGTCTTTCTCATCCACAAAACGACTTCTCCCACTGCCTCTACTCCACTAGACCTGCACCTAGACATCCAGTTCCCAACTCACGCTTTTCTCCAGCCACCAAATCCCTGCCTGCTTCACTTCATTTCAGACCCAGCTTGGACCCCATGCCAATCACTTCCATGACGCTCAGCTGTACCATCCTCATGTCGTGTCACACCTACCCGAATAATCACTCCACCTGGTTCAAATTAATTATTTGTTGACAATAGTAGGTACAGCGACTAGAAGAAGAAAAGGGAGGCTGCCACAGAGATGAAGATGTTTAAATTTAGGGACAGACATCAACCTGAAGGTAGGCAATTTCTCCTAAGCTATTCAATGGTATTACACTGAGGAAAAGTCATGGAACTGGATGGAATTAGATCTCTCTGACCAAAAGTAGTTCCAGTTTTATTATTACATAGGAGATTGTCAACTGATGCCACCTATAATGTTATCACCTTTGGTCAGTAGGGCTAGAATCTTACCGACTGATTCTGGATAAATCACTTCCAAATTTGCCTGAGAAAGCCTCCCTCTAATGGGGAAAAAAAGTGAATAATCACCTGTGCCCAATTCTTATATTCTGAGGGGAAAGTTGTATAAAAAAGTCTTTTAACAATGCTGAGAACTAAAAATGATTCTGAATGAGAAACCTATTTTTATTTCACAGGCTTTGAATGAGATATTCATCATCACACGCGTCTGGGAAAGTAGCATGATTGTTTTTTGTTTCCTTACCTTCTGGTTTCTTTTTCAGGGCTGTACTTTTCCTTTATAGCCAACAGGTGTTTGTACCACAGTAAGTGTAATGATTTAGTATACAGCTAATTCATCATTTCTGGTCACTGGATAAAAACGGTACAGCAATTATTTGCTTGTACCATAAGAATAATTAGACAAGTTCATTTCCCTGGTACTATATTCCCTTTGACCATTGGAAAAGCAATTGATTTTCTTGCCAATTTGGCATTTTGATATATACACCTATTTTGGCCCATTCTCTACCACAGAACAACCAATTCTTTCAAGACTTCCTGAGGACAGGAAGATCAGGAAGAGCTATAGATAATACAGAATGACTATTCAAGACACAGCAAGAAAAGCCCTCTTCAAAGCCACAACTTAGAAGACTACAGGTTAATTCAGTACTCTTTATTTTTTTTAAAATTACAAAATTGTCCATGACATAAAAAGAAATTATTCACAATGTACTTTATCTCTTCTTAACATAGGAAATATTGATTAAATGAAAATTTGGTCCCATTAATGTCTTTTCATGGCCCTGCCTCTAGGTTTACATTTTCTATCCTTTATTCCCATTAATAATTAAAGTCATTTAGCCACATTCTCAAGGCTAAAATATACTTCTAACTCTTGCCTCTAAGAAGAAAATTACATTATACATTACTTGCATGGTAAAACACAGTATTTTTTGTATCTTTATTTTTATTTTCTCTAGGATGAGCTCCTGTGTATTTCTTTTATTTGTTTGCTTATCATTTTTTTGAGTCAAGGTCTCATTTTGTCACCCAGGCTGGGGTGCAGTGGCACAAACACGGCTCACCACAGCCTTCTGGACTCAGGTGATCCTTCTCCCTCAGCTCTTGAGTATCTGGGACTACAGGTGCACGCTACCATGCCCAGCCAATTTTTTTTACTTTTTATTTTTTGTAGAAATGATGTCTCTCTAAGTTGCCTGGGATAGTCTCAAGCTCCTGGACTCAAGCAATCTTTTCACCTTGGCCTCCCAAGTGCTGGGATTACAGGTGTGAGTCACTGCACCTAGGCTCCTGTTTGTTTTAAAAGGCCGAGGAAAATCACGGTACAGAAGGTTAAAGAAGGACAAATTAGATTTTTTTTTAAAAAGCAACAGAAATAAATGACTTAGTCACGTAAAAGATTCTTATAACCTCCTGAAGAGGCCACATATTCCTGGTTTTCTCATCTGAGATCTGCCTAAATCCAATCCCTCCAGTGTCAAGCATTTTAAAATTGATTTCTGTTGTCTCACAACTCACTTCTGCAGCAAGAAATAAAAGCCAGTAGTAACATATTTATTACAGGACATTTGAAATCTGAAGAAATTTTAAAGCAAAGATTAAACAGAATTTTGTTTTACTCAAGTGCTAACACCGTTGGGGTATTTTGGGTTTTGTTTTTTCATTTTGAAATCTCTGGAAATGTCAGCAAAACTATTATAAGTCTTGACTGCTTCACCTCCTGCTGTCCAATAAAACTCCAGTCCTTTCACATTATCAGTCAATGACATCTTGTACATGAGGTTTTACACACCTGCTAAAAAGTGTCTAAAGAAAGTAAAACCTGTATTACAACCAAAGTTTCTTCAGTGTGACAGAGCATATTAATTTTTGGCATTATGAAATTTAATGTCTTCAGAGGGTTTCTTAATGCTGATTTTTATTTATAATAACAAAGCAGTTACCAAAAACACGAGCCTACAAAAACTATCATACTTAAAGCAGATATTATGTAAATAACAAATCTCTTAACCTCTTAGAACTTCACTTTTCTAAAATGATGCATATAACAATACTATTTCTATTGTACAGTGTACTCTAATATCGTCACCTAATTTGTTACTTCATCTGTCCCAAGTTACCTTTTCTTCTGATATCAATCATTCCAAGTAAGTTATAAAAAATTGTCACCTGATCTTCCTTGCTACTATCAATTTTTGTCTCTCTTTAAGGTCAAAAATCTATGAATTTATTATCTACACACAATAAATCTACTCCAGTAAAACCCTACTCTCCACTAAACGTTCCTCTAGTCTTAAATGCACTTATAACTCCATAACCAGCAATCTTTTCTAGCTAACTTAAGTAACTTCTCCTTTGTTATGCTTCTCCATCTCAGTACCTACAATAATACCAAGAGGACAACCAAAATACAACCCTTTCTTGTTCTGCTGATATTTTTCAGAATGCTGCTCTGGTTCTTTGGCTGACTCCACTTCTTCTAGTGGAATTCTAGTCTAAAAGGCTCAGTGATTATGACATGATTTCTCTAGTCACTCTTTGGGACGTTTAAGATTCTGATTTCTTTCTTTAATGATATCATTTTTCTACAATCTCTTGCAGAAGTTAGAAGCAGAAAAAATACTTACTAACTCATTCTGAGGTCAGCATCACCCTAATAGTAAAACCAGACAAAAACACTACAAGAAAATAAAACTACAGACCAATATCCTTAATGAGTATAAATGAAAAATTCTCAGAAAATATATTAGCAAATCACATCTAATAATGTATAAAAATAATTATATACAACAACCGTGGGACTTATCTCAAGCTTGCAAGGTGAATTCAACATTCAAAAATCAATGAACATATTCCACTACCTCAACAGGCTAAAGAGGAAATAAAAAATCACATGATCATATCAACAGATGCAGAAAAAGTATTTGACAATTAAACACTCAATCATAATAAAAACTTCCTCAACTGCAGAAAGTATATCTACAAAATCCTACAGCTAATATTTTGCTTAATTGTGTGAAACTGGAAGCTTTCCCACTAAGATTAGGAACAAGGCAAAATGCTTCTTCTCACTATTCCTTTTCAATGTTGCATTGGAAGTCCTAACTAATAAAGTAAGAAAATAAAATTAATAAAATGTCTATGGTGTGAAAAATTCATGCTGAAGCTTGATCTCCAATGCAGCAATATTAAGAAGTGTTGCCCTTGGGAGGTGATTAAATTATAAGGGGTCCACCTTCATGAATGGGATTAGCATCCTTATACAAGAGCTCGAGATAGAAAAAAATGTTCTCTTGCTCTTACATCTCTTCTGTCATGTGAAAACACAGCATTCTTCTCTGCAGGTGGAATAGTAGAGGGTACCATCTTGGGAGTAGACAGCAGCCCTCCACCAGACACCAATCCTGCCAATGTCTTGATCTCAGACTTCCTAGCCTCCAAACTGAGAAATTTCTATTCTTTATAAATTACCCTGCCTGTATCATAGCAGCACATAGAAACTAAGATGAAGAGGTACAGTGATGGGGAAGGACAAAATGAAACTGTCTCTGTTTACAAAGGACATGACCATCTATGTAGAAAATCCAAAAGAATCAACAAAAAAAAATTTCTGGAACTAATAAGTGATTACAGCAAAGTTACAGGATACAAGGTTAATATACGAAAGTCTATCACTTTTCTATATACTAGCCATGAACAAGTGAAATTTAAAATTAAAAACACAATCCATTTATATTTGCACCTCCAAAAATAAAATTATCAGAAAATATATTAGCAAATCACATCCAATAATGTATAAAAATAATTATATACAACAACCAGTGGGACTTATCTCAAGCTTACAAGGTGAATTCAGCATTTAAAAATCAATGAACATATTCCACTACATCAACAGGCTAAAGAAGAAAAAAAAATGTTAGGTGTAAGACTAACAAAATATGTACAAGGTCTACATGGGAAAAATTGTTAAACTATAATGAAAGAAACCAAAGAAAGCATAAATAAATGGAGGGATATTCCATGTTCATATATAAGAAGAAACAATAGAGTCAAGAGTTCCCACTTGCTCTACTGAATCAATGAAATCTCTATCAAAATTCCAGCAAATTATTTTGCAAATATCAACAAACTGATTCTTAAGTTTATATGAAGAGGCAAAAATACTCTGAATGATACTATAATGGCGGACACATCCTTATACATTTGTTCATACCCACAGAATATACAACACCAACAGTGAACACTAATGTAAACTATGGACTTTGGTTTATGATAATGTGTCAGTGTAGGTACATCAGTTGTAACAAATGTACCACTCTGGTGGGAGATGTTAATAATGGAGGAGGCTGTGAATGAGTGGGAGTAGACAGAATATGGGAAATCTCTATATCTTCCACTCAATTTTTCTGTGAATGTAAAACTGCTTTTCAAAATAAAACAATTAAAAATACATTAAGCCATATATTTAAGATGTATGCTCAATACTGTACAGAAATTACACCTTTAAAATTTAAAATAAAAATCTTGAGGATTATGTACAAAGAAAACACTTTATATTGAGGCCTTCCGAATGATGATCTTTTACAGGAAAAAGATACTAACAATGACCATTTGTATACCCACATCTTGTATACCCACATCTTGAATTGAATTGTATTGTACCCCACATCTTTAAAATAAAATTTTTTTAAGTATGCTAAGAAATAACATTATAAAACAGCGAACAAACAAACACACAAAAGACTGGCATGAGTGATAGCAAGGAAATCAATCTATACAACAAAAAGCTGACTCACTCAAAATGCATTTTTTTAAAGAACATCAAACTTTACTGCATTTCCAGAAAGAGTTTAAACGAAACAATATAATCTAGAAGACTATATTGCTAAATATAAAAGTGCAAATGTCCTGCATGTGGAAAATTTAGTCGCTGCCCAAACCATGCTGTTTCCACGGAGAAATAAATAGAACAAGTGTGGGTGAATTTCATATATTGTAAACTAATTCAGACATAATTAAAGAACTTGGGCTCTGTCTACATAATGCCAAAACAACAGTTACAGAGAGAAAATTTAAGCAACCTATTGTTTATTCTACACTTTACTAAGAATCATATTTTCCTCCCCATAGATTTAAAATAACTTATAGTCATTTCCTTAACTACAGAATAATTGGGACTAAGTATTTCTAATAAATTATTTTGGTAATCTGATGGACTTTCATTTCAGAAAAAGTAATTGTATACCAAATTTTGCATATTAATAATGCAAGGGTAGCCGGGCTCGGTGGCTCAGCCTGTAATCCCGCGCCTTTGGGAGGCTGAGGTGAGTGGATTGCCTGAGCCCGCGGGTTCGAGACCCGCCTGGGCAGTGAGACCTCATCTCCATAATAAATTTTAAAAATCAGCTGGGCGTGGTAGTGCATGCCTGTAATTCCGGCTACTTGGAAGGCTGAGGTGGAAGGATCACCGGAGCCCAGCAGATCGAGGTTGCGGTGGCCGGGAGCGGCCACTGCACTCCAGTCTGGGTGACAGAGTGAGACTCCAACCCCCAAAAAAATAAAATAAAATAATGCAGGGGCTTCACGGAGCCCCTGAAATACATTCATATGCCCTACATTAAGAGCCTATGATATATGTAGTCAATCAGTGTATGATATCTGGTAACTACAAAGATGGTTTTTAAAAAAAACATAATTATTAATCTACAAGACATAATTTCACAGCCCAATTTAACAAAGAAACAAAAAAAAAATTTATACTTAAATAGGCACATAATATCTGTAGTAAATCTTAAGATGATTATTTTATGTTTCTAATAATAAGCTTCAATTTTAAAATCATTTCTGAAAACATATTCTATATCTCCAGTTTTTCTGTATGGGCACACCTCAAAGATATTGCAAATTAAATCATAAAGTGAGTCACACAAGTTTTTGGTTTCCCAGTGTATATACAAATTATGTTTATACTACAAGTAGTCTGTTAAATGTGCAATAGCATTGTCTAAAAATGCATATACCTTAATTTTAAAATGCTTTATTGTTAAAAATGCTAAGGACCATCTGAACCTTCAGCAAGTCATAATTGTTTTGCTAGTGGAGGATTTTGCCTCAGTGTTGACAGCTGCTGACTGATCAGGATGGTGGTTGCTGAAGGCTGGGGTAGCTGCAGCAGTTACTTAAAGCAGTGATAATGATGTCTGCCACCTCAATAGTATCTTCCTTTCATAAAAGATTTCTCTATAGCATGTGATGCTGTTTGACAGCATTTTTCTCAGAGTCGAACTTTTTTCAAAATTTGAGTCAATCCTCTTAAACTCTGCTGCTGCTCTATTAAGTTTATGTAATATTCTAAATATTTGGGTTGTCATTTCAACAATAGTCACAATATCTTCACAAGGAGATTCTTTCTCAAGAAACCATTTTCCTTGCTCCTCCATAAAAAGCAACTCTTAATACACTCAAGTTTTACCATGACATTGAAACAATCCAGTTACATCTTGAGGCTCCACTTCTAATTCTAGTTATCTTTATATTTTCACCACATCTGCAGTGACTTCCTCCACTGAAATCTTGAACTTCTCAAAGCCATAAGTGGGGGTTGAAATCAACTTCTTCTGAACTCCTATTAATGTTGATATTTTGACCTCCCATGAATCATGAATGTTCTTAATGGCATCTATAATGGTGAATTCTTTCCAAAGTTTTTCAATTTACTTTGCCCAGATCCACCAGAGGAATCACTATCTCTGGCAATCATAGCCTTAAAAAATAAGACTTGAAAGTCAAAATTACTTCCTGATCCACAGACTGCAAAATGGATGTTGCATAAGTAGTCATGAAAACAACATTCCTCTTCTTATACATCTCCATCGGTACTCTTGAGTGAGCAGGTGTATTGTCAGTGAGCAGTAGTATTTTGAAAAAAAAAATGGTATTTTTTTTCTTTTGAACAGTAGGTCTCAACAATGGGCTTAAAATATTTAGCAAATGATGCTGTTAATAGATGGGCTGTCATCCAGACTTTGTTCTTCCATTTATACAGCACAGGCAAGTAGATTTAACATTTATAAGGACCCTAGGATTTTCAAAATGGCAAACAAGTATTAGTTTCAACTTAAAGTCAGCAGCAGCTTTAGCCCCTAACAAGAGAGTCAGACTGTCCTTTGAAGCTTTGAAGGCAGGTATTGACTTATTTTCTCTTAAGTATGAAAATGCTTAGTAGGGAAGGATGTTTTGTCTACATTGAAAATCTGTCTGTGTTGAAAATCATCCATGATCTTAGTAAGATCTTCTGAATAACTTGCTGCAGCTTCTACAAAAGTATATGCTGGTTCACCTTAGACTATGTTATGGAAACAACTTATCTTTTTAAACCTCATGAACCAACTTCTGCTAGCTTCAAACTTTTCTTTTGCAATTTTCTCAGCCTTCGCAGAATTGAAGAGAGTTGGGGTCTTGCTCTGGTTTTGGCTTTGACTTAAGGAAATGTTATGGCTGATTTGATCTTCCCAGATCACTAAAACTTTCTCCATATACCAGTATGGCTGTTTCACTTTCTTATTATTTATGTGTTCATTAGAGTAACACTTTGAATTTTCTCCAGTAACCTTTCCTTCGCATTCACAACTTAGCTAACTGTTTGGGTGAAGAGACCTGGCTTTTAACTGTCTCAGCTTTTGACATGCCTTCCTCATTAAGCTTAATAATTTCTAGTTTTTGATTTAAAGTAAGAGCTATGTGACTCTTCCCTTCACTTAAACACTCAGAGGTCACTGTAGGGTTTTTAATTGGCCTAATTTTAATATTGTTGTGTATCAGGAAATAAGAAGACCTGAAAACAGGAAGAGAGATGGAAGAACAGCCTATAGGTAAGCCTATAGGTACAGTCAGAATACACACAACATTTATAGATTAAATTTTCCATCTCGCATGGGTGCAATGTGTAGTACCCAAAACAATTACAGTATTAACATAAAAATATTGATATAACAGATGATATAATAAAGTTTTAAATAATTGCAATAATTAGGAAGATGTAAGACTAAGACACGAAGTAAGCATATGCTGTTAGAAAAATGGCATCGGCTTACTCAAGGCAAGGTTGCTACAGACCTTTGATTTGTAAAAGATGCAGTATCTGAGAATCGCAATAAAGTAAGGCTCAATAAAATAAGTTATGTCTATACTTTTTCCCATGAAATTCCTAGCACTACATAAGAGCCAGTATTTTTTAAATTATAAAACCAATTTTAAAATCATTGTTTATTCTTACCCTTAATCCAAAAAAGTGCACATAATGTTTTTTTCAAAAAGCAACTATAATTTTCTAAAGTAGAAAAGTAGAAATTGTCAGTCTTAAAGAAATAAACATTATCAATGCTATGGAATTTAGTGGTTTTTCAAACCTGTTCAAATATAAGAACTCTAACACAACTGCAAACGTGTCCAATGACTTACTGTCCTCAAGCTCTGAGTTTACTTTTGTAAAGTAAATTTCTAAAGGATTAAAAAAAATAAATCTATAAAATACCAAATGGATATGACCAAAGTCCCAAGATGAGGGAACTGCTAATAAATATTATTTAACAATTATTAATCTTTTAAAATAATAAAACAAATTTCATTAGCAATTTTTTGAAGCTTTTTATAGCCAGTCAATTTCATTCTACTACTCTATAATGCTGTCTGGACACATTCAATTTTCTCAGTTCAATTGCATTGCCTCTCTAGCTTGATCCAGTCTACTTGACCCTAACTGAACTATCTCTAGAGAAGCAATGGTATTGAATTTCTCTCTATTACATTTTAGCTTTACATGTTCCATTATGGATTATATTGCACTGAACATAAAAGCAAGGCAAACAATAACCCTACAGAATTTCCCTTGAAATCCAGTAAATTTAAGTTTATCACACCACACCAAACAATTATCTGTTTTCTTTAACTTTCCCCAACCAATTTTGACTTAACCAGAAACATGCTTCCTTTTTAGACAAAACCATGGTAATCTGATCAGTGTTCATTTAAACCCTCATAGTCCTCAGGCCCTGGTTGAATCTACAGGTAACCATTCAAGGAAAGCTAGTTTTTTTGTGACTTTGCTACCTAGTTTAAATTACAAGATGATGCCAAAAGAGAGAATCATGCTTGCAAAAATAAATAAATAAGAACTCTGTGTTCTATTGTCATCTAAATAGCAGAGAAGACTGCCAAGGGCAGGGAAGGTACTAGAAAGTGACAAAGGAATTTCTATGAAGTTTAATACCTCTCTTCTAATTTATCTGTCTAATTTATTGGGTAACATTGCCCACAACTGCTTGCAAGTCTTCTTGTGAAAATACAACATTAGTGACTCATAATTCCCAGCTAACACTATAAAGATGACATAGCTGATGTGGAACATTTTCTTAGGTATAAGAAGCATTTTTCCAAACCAGCTTCTAAACTCATTGTTGCATCACAAACTGTGACTAAATAAAGGAAATTAGAGTAACCAGAATTATACTCTGCTTCACTAAATAGAAAACTATCAAGTCTGTCATAGCTATCATAGTCTAACCTAAAGTTCTTTATGAACACTCAAACTAATTTGATAATGGCCACAAAGCCAGAGCTACTGATAACAGTAGGATTTATAAGCAACAACAACAAAGTAAAAAATAAACATAATACTACATGTTCCATACATATTTGATAACTATTCCTCACTTGATCTATACCTTCTTGAGAGCAAAGCAGTGGTTGATTTTCCACATGCAGAGTAAAACATATATAGGACTTAGCCTACATCTCATCTAAAATGGAGATGAGTGATATTCAGTCAGTGTTTATCACAAGCAGTGTTCACTGTTTTCCTTACCTACAATGATAACAGTGTCTAATTCCTATAATGTTATCTCAATATTCCATTATGCTGACTAAATATCTAGAATGTGTAGTCATCAATTATTATGTCAGTAAACATCTACATCTCAGTAACTCAGTTTTTGTGAACTCCTTTGGAGATGCTTGCCAAAATTATTCTTTGAGAAGCACTATTTCAAAATGTGTCAAATTTTTACATGAATTAATTTGGAAGTGAAGAGTTCTTTTAGTTGTTTTCTAATGTATAACAAATATCTATCCATCTATTTTCCTTATATGTTTCAGGCACTGAGATAGGTGTTAAAGAAAGCTAAATAAAACACAAAAAAATTCTCCATACTTATTACTAAATCTATGTTCTATTTGGGTCCAAATTTAATATTTTCAGTCTGAGAGTATAGTCTCAAAAATTCAAATGAGAAAATATTAGATCGCCATGACATATCTCCTTAAAGAAAAAAATGTAAAATGCCAATTGATATCACAAATAATTAAGCGTAATTATCCAATCTTCTAGGTGGCTCTCACTCTTGAAATGGCTCCTGCTCTGAAAAAAAAATGAAGATGTATAATATAAGCAATACTATTTTGCATTTCAGAAATCTAACTCACAAAGTGTTTCAGGTAACCTAACTGAGTTACATAGCAAAATAATCTCACATACTTTTCCTGTCAGAAAAGATAGGAAATAGATATACAACAACTAACCATGAATATAAGACACTTGGGTGGCTAGAAAAAGTAGTTGCCATTTCATGTAGTTCATTAGAAGTCGGCAAATACGGAAAGATACAACCAATGGCTCATTTACTTTATTTAATGCCTAAACAACCTAGAACAAAAATAGGCTTATAAAATGATTTCTATGGAAAGCTGACTCATAATTCTGTCAGAGCACTAATTAATATGACAATCACTCTAATGTCAGACTTGGTGTCTTTGTCAGCCAGGGGGACAATAATACGATAGAATGGGTGGCTTAAACAACACAAATTTATTTTCTCACAGTTCTGGGAGTTGGAAGTGTGCTATATCAGGGTGCTAGTGTGGTCAGGTTCTGGCGAGGGCTCTCTTTCTTGCTTGCAATCGGCCACCTTTTCCCAGTGTTCTCACAGGAAGAAGAGAGAGAACTCTGATGTCTCTTTCTCTTCTTATAAGGGTACCAGTTCTACTGGACCAGGCCTCTACCATTATGACTTCATTTCAACTTAATCACTTCCTTAAAGGCCCTATCTCCAATACAGTGACAGGAGGGGTTAAGGCTTCGACGTATGAATTTTGGGGGCATCACAATTCAGTCTACACCACTAGAGAACTGAGATCAAGAACATATCACTGACCAAAAAAAAAAAAAAAAAAAAAAAAAAAGGGTACAAGTAAGCCAAGACCCTGTGAAAGCTGCAGAAAGCAGGATGAATTCAGTGTGTCAGACCTACACAAATTAGAGTCAGGGAAGCACAAAGGAGGACAGCTCATACTTACATGTCTGAGATAAGAATTGTCTCAAGGGCTGTCTAAAATAACCCCATGAGAAATTCCTTCCTGTCCTTAATGCATCACATGCTTTTCACGACCTATGTTTTGCATGCATGCACATATTTCTATGACCAGGTTAATCAAGTCATTATCTGAGATGGCAGCAATTCAGATAAGATGTTCTCAAAAGAACACTGCCTAGTAAAAACACCTCCACCAATAAACTGACAAACTCCAGCTTTGAGCCTTCTGAACTGTTTCTAAGCAGCTCATGTGAACTCTGTTTTGCAAAATAAAAGCTTCCCTTATCTTCCCCTCTTTGGGCCCACCTGTGGCTTGCCATAGCCGTGCATCTGGGATTATCATCCTTTTTGCTTACTCCCAGATAAATTCATTCAAGTAGGAGATGTTTTTCTCTGACATCTTTTTTTTGGTTGATAACCAATTTGCTGGGATTGCTCTAGATACAGATAAAACATAGCAATATTTATCTTTATGCAAATAAGCTTATCCACACCATTTCAAGAAGACACAAATAGGATCCTTTTGACAGACTGCTATAATTTAAAATTATGCAATCAAAAATACAATAATAAGAGAACATTTATAAGGATTACAACAGAAACCTAAGTGTTAGTAGTATAACACACATCAAATGTTAGTTAATGTACAGCAAATGTAATACAAATAATTCAAGCATGGATACTAAAAGCATCATCAAAAAGATATTAGGCAAATGACAGTAGGGCTCCCTCCCTTAAAATCTCAAGAAAGGAAGGAAACATAGACACTATCAAGTGTACTCCTTGTCACTTAAACTTTTTGTTACTAGGCATGCACTAGACACAGTAAAAGTCTCTTTTTTCCCCTCAAAGTAATCAATAAATTCAGTGTATTCCTCATCAAAATCCTAGTTGAATATTTTAAAAGCTCAGCAAACAGAAAACAATAAGAGAGACCCACACATAACTAAATAACTTCCAAAACATTATACGGTACAAATTATTGATGTAAATGTAAAATGCATGCAAAATGCTACACATTTTACAAGTTACAGCCACCCGTAAAACAGAAAAGTGAGTATGGGATGGAGAGCATTGGCGTGGGAGTCAGTGCTCAAACAGAAGTGATAAATAACCGAATGAATAAAGAACAAGAAGAAGGACTTTGCACAGAGAGATGGCGATGATAGAGTACTTTCAACTGAGGATGTGAGACATATCATTACTCAATTCTCCTGTTTAGAGCATCTTCTAAAATGAAAAAGTGAATAAAATAAGATTCTTTTGGTGATAAAGTAAAAGAATGCTTTTAGCAGCATAACTTATTGACCAAGAGCATATAAATAGGTACAAATTATGCACTGAAACAACTAGCGCTGGCCTGGAAATCCTTTGGCAGTTATGTCTAAAGAAAACATAAGTAAAAATTTAAAAATCAGGCTTAAGTCAAAGCTATACCACAAAGAAGTCAGTGAAATATTTGAGATCATGTGTCCAAACAAAAAGACTAGAGCATGAAGAAACAGTTTTTGAATTGCTAGTATATGCAAAAGTTCCTAAAAAGTAAAAAAAGAAAACTTCAGTAGGAAAGCAAGAAAAGGTCTCAGCTATATTTTGGACATTTACTAGTAAATATCAGCCAGGAATAGTAGAGAGTGAATAAGAAAGGGAGAATTTCCTAATTACAATTACAGAAAAGCATACAGTCATCACACAAAAGAACCCAATTATATGGAAAGCACTAAAGCCATATGATGAATTTTATATTATGCATTATTTTTAATAAAACTTTCAATTTTGAGATAATTGCAGATTCATATGCAGTTATAAGAAATAATGATACTGTACGATCTTTACTCCATTTCCCCAATAACAGCATCTTGCAAAACTATAGCACAGTATTACAAACAATATTGACGTTAATGGAATCCACCACCAATCTACTGTTTTGTTTTGGTTTTTCTGCCAGTTGTACTTGTGTGTGTATCTGTGTGTAAGCTTGTATAGCTGCAGACAGGAAACAGAGGAGTTCCCTCACTGGTAGTATTTTTCTTGTGGGCCCATACTTACTTTCCTGCTCCTTCCTCTATTCGCATCCCATAGCAACTACTATCCTGGTATCCTTTTTTAAAAAAATTCAAAATGTTATATACAAGGAATCATTCAGTATTTCATCTTCTGAAATAGTTTTTTTTCACTGAGCACAATTCTCTACAAATTCATCCCAAGTTTCTCATGAATCAGTAGCTCCATCTTTTTTATTGCTGAATAGTAGTCCATGATATGGATGTACCACAGGTTGTTTAATCATTTACCCAGTAAAGGAAATCTGGGGTTGTTTTTTTTTTTTTTTCAGGTTTTCACTGTTATCAATAAAGTTGCTATGAAAATTCCTGTATAGGTTTTGGATGACTATAAGTTCTTATTTCTCTAGGATAATACCCAGGAATGTAATTGCTGGATTATCTGGTAAACGCACACATCACATGGGCACATTCATTCCTGCTCTTGAGAAGGTAATTGTATACATTTATTGAAAATCAAATTAACAGTATGTATTAAGAACCTTAAATATATTCATACATGTTGAGTCACCAAATGTACTAAAGTGATGATCAGCATATTTTAAAGTCTCCTACACAGAGCAAGGAGCACATTTTCTGGTAAGCAGAAAAAAAGGCATAGAAATTACTTTTAAGGTTTTAAGATGAAAACTATATATCTTTGTGAAAGCTGCTAGTTAGCTCTGGCTCAAGATGGCTATCCATGTCTGTGGATCCATGATCATTTATGTCCATCAAAATTCATTCTCCACTTCTTTCTAGGCACAGGGCTATAATTCATCTCTTGGTTTTCCTTAAAGTTAGTGTGGATATGTGACTGCAAAATGTGAATAACAATTGTGCCTACTATTCTGAGGTCTGGTCTGTAAACTCCCCGGCACAATACTCCATTCTTTGTTTCTCCTTATAAAGGAGAGCTGAAATGGCTTAGACCCATGTAGCCATGCATCAGCCCTGGTTTCTTGAAGAGCCCCATCTTCCCTATTTGGAAAATTTGCTAGAACCTGTTTCCTGAGAAAGACGTCAACTTGCTTAAGCTAGTACATATTGCCTATACTTGTTATAGCAGTGCAGCCTACCCTAGCTAATATAACGACTCTGAGGGAAGAGGACTTCACTGGCACCATAGCCAGTTCGCGGGATACATAGGTACAAGGACAGTTATCTGATCTGATTGTGCACTTGTTGGCCGTGAGCACTGAAATTTCCACTAGGCTTCCACTATTAAGATGCAGACACACGTGCCTAGCACAGAGTTGAAGTTCAATAAGTGTGCATTAAAGGAAGGAAAGAAGGGAGGGAATAAAGGGGAGAAGATACACTTGAAAATGGAAAATGAACTCTCAGGAAAAATGGGTAACATACGGAATGCAAACTGCCCAATTAAAAAGTTTTTACCCACACCTAACTTCAATCTTTATACTAAAGATTAAAATGCATTAAAAATGTTTGAAATTCCTCACAATGGAAGATTCTACTGAAGACGACTAGGAAACTAGGCCCCAAATAAAAGCAAATTCTTGATGATCCTGGGAAATGAAAAGCATAAACGATGGGAAAACAACAGATCACGCTAAACCCATTTTAACCACTTTGTTTACACTCTTTCGCTAAGCACTATCAATAATAAAATTAACTAATTTGTATGGCAAGCCCTCTTTCTTCCCTCTCTTCTTTTCCAGCAAGGTATCAATTAGCAAAGAAATAAACAATAAATAGAAACAGCAGAAATTAAAGTCCAGAATTTAGGTAATCCTCAGAATTGACACTCATTTTTTAAATGCTTAAACACTAGTTTTGCCTGTAAAATGCAATTTGAAAATCCCAAGGACTATAAGGCCTGAGAGTTTCACAAAATGATACCAAGTTATATGCACCATACCTAGTATTTTTGTTCTACCATCAAGAAGAAAGGACTCTGTTTATTTTTTAATACTAACATGAACAATGTTTTGGAAATATTTCTTAAATATTATTTTTAAAACAAACTACTGAAAGCTATTCATAATTAAATACATAATATTTGCATTTAGCTCAAGAAAGTTAAAGTTTCTAAAACAGAACTTTTTAATCTAATTCTGTGAAAAATGACGTTGGTAGTTTGATAGGGATTGCATTGCATCTGTAGATTACTTTGGATAACATGTTCATTTTAATAATGCTAATTCTTCAAATCCACAAGCATGGGATGTTTCCTCATTTGTTTGTGTCCACTGCAATTTCTTTTATCAGAGCTTTGTAATTCTCTTTGTAGAGATCTTTCACCTCCTTGATTAAATATATTCCTAGATATTTTGGCTTTTTTGCTACTATTGTTAATAAAATTGAGTTTTGAGCTGATTCTCAGCTTGGTCCCTATTGGTATACAGCAATGCTTTTGATTTCTGTGTGTAGATTCTGTATCCTGAAACTTTACCAAATTCATTTATCAAGTCCAGGAGTCTCTTGGAAGAGTCTTTAGGGTTCTCTAGGGATAAGATCATATCGCTGGCATACAGAGACAGTTTGATTTCTTCTTTTCCAATTTGGATACGTTTTCTTTCTTTTTCTTGCCTTATTGCTCTGACAAGGAAATCCAGTATTATGTTGAATAGTAGTGGTGAAAATGGGCATCCTATCCTTGTTCCAACTTTTGTGGAATGTGCTCAACTTTTCTCCATTCAGGATGACATTGCCAAACCAACCCTAAGCAAAGAACAAAGCTAGAGGCATCACATTACCTGACTTCAAATAATACTACAAGGATACAATAACCAAAACACATGATATTGGTACAAGAGCAGACACATGAACCAGTGGAACAGAATAGAGAATCCAGAAATAAACCCAAACACCTATAATCAACTCATCTTTGACAAAACAGACAAAAACATGCACTGGAGACTAGACACTCTTTCCAACAAATGGTGCTGAAAATATTGGATAGTTACATGTAGAAAAAGGAAACCTGATTCCTATCCCTACCATATACAAAAATTAACTAAAGATAGATTAAAAAATGTCAGACCTGAGATCATAAAAATCCTAGAATAAAACCTAGGAAGAACTCTTATGGACGTTCTTATGGCTAAAACCCCAAAAGTAAATGCAACTAAACAAAAATAAATAAGTGGGACTTCATTTAAAGAAAAAACTTCTGCACAGCAAGAGAAATAGTCAACAGAGCAAAGAGGTAACCTACAGAATGGGAGAAGATAATTGCAAACTATACACTTGACAAAGTACTAATATCCAGAATCTACAAAGAACTCAAGCAAATCAGCAACAAAAAAGGAAATAATCCTATTAAAAAGTGAGCAAGTTGCATGAATAGACATCTCTCAAAAGAAGATATACAAATGGCCTACAAACATATGAAAAAATGTTCACCATCACTCCTAATCAGGGAAATGCAAGTTAAAACCACAATGAGATAATACTACCTTATACCAGTCAGCATGGTCATTACTAAAATATCAATAAACAATAGATGCTGGTGCAGATCAGAGAAAAGGGAACACTTATACACTGCCGGTGGGAGTGTATATTAGTACAACCTCTATGAAAAGTGATATGGAGATTACCCAAAGAACTAAAAGTAGATCTATCATTTGATCCAGCAGACCCTAAGGAACAGAGGTTGTTACATTTAAAAAAAAAAAAACACCTGCATCCACATGTTCATCGCAGCACAATGCACAATTGCAGATGTGGAATCAACCTAAATGCCCATCAACCAATCACTGAGTAATGAAAGTGTGGTATATATACATCATGGAATACTATGCAGCCATAAAAACGAATGAAATCATGTCCTTTGCAGTTCCTTTGGAGCTGGAGATTATTATCCTATGTGAACTGACTCAGAAACAGAAATCTAAACACTGCATGTTCTCATTCATATATGAGAGCTAAGTGGTCACAAAGAGGAAAATAATAGACACTTGGAACACCAATAAGTGGGGGGGTGGAACTAGGATTCAGGGCACAATGTTACCATCTGAGGAATGGGCCACCTGAGACCCAATCCCCACCACTACACAAAATGTCCATGAAATGAATACACATGTGTACCTCCTGAATCTAAAATAAAAACATAAAAATACATGAAAAATTAAACACTAAAAGATGACACTTCTAAAATAAAATGTGATGTTATACTATATAATCATTGAGTTACATTCTGCATGACAAAAAACAAATTTTCTAATATTTTTGGTACCTCAATCACTTGTATGTAATTGATCACTCTCATTATCAAATTCATATAAAATTTAAAAGAACTAGTATGCTTACTGTTAAGAATTAGTCTGAGTAGAAATCTAAAACTGTAGGAAATCTGTCCTCTTTAGTCATTTGCCTATTCTTACTTTTTTATTCCTCCAACAAACAAGCTGTTAGAAGAAAATAAAAATAAATACAAGTTTTATACTGCAAGTCACCTGAAATATTTTTATACCATCTAGCTCATATTAACTCACAGGTTCTTATTAATTCATATATAAATTCCACATCAACTCTTACCATTTTTAACTAGCTCTCAATGCAAATCCATTCTCAAAACCATAAGTTTAGATTTTCACAAAAACAATTCTCATCATAGCTTAGAATTCTGCCCAACATTTACAAAATATTTAAAAATAACTTGTTTAGCCATTCACTGGCTCATGAATCTTTCCGGAATTTTTAAAACAAATCTGTGGAGGGAACACCAAAGTTCCATTTGAAGCCAAGCCTTTCCCTCCTACCCCATATAAATTATCTTGTTTCAGAGGAAATCTCCCCAGAACCACATAAACACCTCTGAAGGACAGTATACATCTTTGTTCTAGGGTATTTTCCACCTAAGACATTCATGAACTAAATTTTCCTTTTCAATTTGAGAAAATTGTATTGGGGTGAGGTTTGACTCTGCAGTTCTCTACATCCAATCATTATGAAGCCTTTAGAAAAAGCTCAGCATATTCCTGTCAATTGACTAGATTAAATGATTTCTCTAGGCCCTAACAACACTTGGATACAATAATGCAGAAAAAATATCAACCTATGAAGAGGAAAAGCATAGTACTGTACAAAAATAAAATTTTTCACTGTGCCCTTTAATGAAACTTTTGTTTTTCTGTTTGATTAAAGTTATGTCTCCACAGCATCAGAACAATCACCTGATCAGGGGAAAAGATTGTCTAAAAAACAGGAGTTTGACCTGCCTGCTTCTAAACAACCAATACTGATTTCTACAGAATTTCCCATAAAAATCAAATATTTTTGCATCACATAAACACAATCTATTTGCCTTTGGCAAACACACTCTGGCGACATTTGCCAAACCCAGGGAAGCATGGTTTTAGACACAGTACTAGCATTCTGCACACAGTTACAAATGTTAGGTGATGTTTTACTTATGTCATGGGATTGCTTTGTTCAAAGAAAGACATCTAAAAGCACCCAGATGTTTTAACACAATTCGTACTAGTCTATGAAACACAGACACAGTTGTCTTAGTCCATTTATGTTACCATAAAAGAAAACCTGAGGCTGGGCAATTTATAAAGAAAAGAGGTTTATTTGGCTTATGGTTCTGCGGGCTGTACAAGAAGCATGGGGCCAGCATGTGCATGTGGTGAGGGCCTGAGGCTGCTTCCACTCATGGCAGAAAGGGAAAGGGAGTCAGCATACATAGAGATCACGTGATAAGAGTGCTAGGGGTAGAGGAAAGGCACCAGGCTCTTTTAAAAAACCAGTTATCATTTGTATACCTAACCCTGAATTGTACACCCCATCATTAAAATAAAAATTAAAAAAAATAAATAAATAAAAGCCAGCTAATAGGAACATAGAGCAAGAACTCCCTCATTACCCTGAGGATAGCACTAGCTTGGTCAGGAGGAATCCACCTCCCGTGACCCAAACACCTCCCGCAAGGCCCCACCTCCCACCAGACCTGGGATTAAATTTCAACACGAGATTTGGAAGGGGTCAAACAGACCATATCCAAACTACAGTTCACACACACACGCACGCACGCACACACGCGCACACACACACATCCAAGTGCAGCTCTTCAAAATATAAATCTAGCAGCCAGGCAGGGCTAGAAAGATGTGGACTTGATATGCTCTGCAAATGTATAAATACGACTTGCTTCATCTCAACATTGTTTAAATTAAAATACTAAAGTCTGTCTCACTAGACTATTCTTCAATTCCAAACAGATTTTCTGTAGGGAAAAATACCGTATACTTGAAGGCCAAAGTATTCCTTACTTAGTACTGTCTGTCATATATAACTTGGGTAAACATTGGAAGAGTGCTAATGTTTGTCGAATTGTTAATTTGTATCAGGTAATGGATATGGATTTAAAAAAAAAAGGAAAAGGGGAAAAAATACTATTGTAGGGGAGACAAGCAACAAGCAATAGCTGTACAGTAAGCATGCTTCACAGAATGCTATGGGAACATAGACTAGGGAGTTTTAACTTACCCTGAGAATATCACACCAGTATCTACACAAGTTTTCATTCCTTAAACTTACTGAAAAACACTATCTCTTATTTACTCCCACCAAATATTCATTCACAGTTTCACTCCTGATCTACGTAATTAATGGGAAAATGACTCTAAAAATTTCACACAAATAAAATTTAACTGCAGAATTACTCTGGTGTCTCATCAGCAAATGGTAATAACTGCCATATGGGTTCACATTTAGAGCCGCCTTATCATGCTGTAAACAGTCTTGTGCTGGCCTGAGGTTTCTGTATTTGATTTTGAGGTATTTTAAGCATATTATTATCCATGCCATCTTCAGTAAGCACAAATACGGTGACAATATTAAAAGTGATCATAAAAGAGAAATAATTACAAGAGAAATTTAATATTGATAATAACATTTTAAAAATGGAAAATTTGAGAAAACTAAGAATGCCACATGGGTGTTTGGAATTTTCCAATAATGAAACGTATTTTCAAGGACAAAGAGTAAATCACAAGGGGACTTCCAGTTCCAGCCATGATTGGTAAACAGTCTACAAGCCGTCACTCTGTTTTCCAATAAGAAAAAATGCTGAGCAAACTGAAAAATCAACAACTCTTCTTGAAACAAACAATGTAAGCAAGAATAGGATGGACTGAAATATTTCCTATTGAAATTTTAAAATACACTAACCTAGAATTCCATATTCATCAACAATGCAAAAGTTAAGGAGAAACAAAGATTTTCTCAGACAAACAAAAAAGAAAATTAATTAATAGCAGACCTACCCTGTAGGAAATTACAAAAGTAGTTCTTTAGAAAGAAGGAAAATGATATAGGTTGGAAACTTGGATCTACATGAAAAGAGTCAAGAAAGAATAAATAACTACAAAATAAAATACTTTATTTTCCTTATTCTTAACTGACCTTGCAGATAACTGTGCAAAATAAAAAGAGTGACCATGTATTATGTGATTATAGCACATGATCCAAGCAAATGGATAAGTAACATGAATGACACAATGTTATAAGGGACAGGGAGAGAGGAATTAGGCATAGTCTGTTAATTATATCTGTACTACCCATGAGGCAATGTAGTATCATTTGAAATTGGACTTACAAGGGGGAACAAAAAAGAAATTAATCTTTTTTTTTTTTTTTTGGAGGACAGGCCGCTTGAGGTACACGTGGAATTTTTCCCTCAGGATCAACTAGAGTTTTTATCTGGAAGTTTGAGAAAGTTATGTCATGATTTGAGGAAGAAACATCCCAAGTTGTGGCAAACAGGTGACTGGCTCTTCCACCATGACAACACACCTGACCACACCAGTTTTTGACCCCAAATTTTTGCCCCACATCCTCCTATTCAACTCATCTCTCCCCGAGAAACTTTTTGCTTGTTTCCCCCGAGGAAAAAAGTCCTCAAAGGGAAACATTTTGCTGATGTGAAAGAGGTGAGACAAAAAATGGCAGAAGCACAAAAAGGCATCAAAACTGACAAGTTCAAAAACTGTTTTCAAGCAGTGGAAAAAGCATCTCGATAGATGCATTGCATCAAGCAGAGAGGACTTTGAAAGTGACTGAAGTTTAAGCATGTAAGAATAAATACACAGTGTTTTATAAATAAATTCTGAGGTTTTGGGGGATCCTCCTTCATAGATTAGTTCTAAGTATGTATTGAAAAATCTAGGACAGGCTCTAAGAGTAAGTGGGAGCACACATGTGTGAAAAGTGCCATGATTATACAACTTAAAAATTATTAGCAAGAGATTTAAAAAAAAACGCTTTTTCAAATGTGGCTAAAACATTTCATACTTGTGGGTTAATTTTAATCCTGGGTAAAGTAACAGTTTTTCAAGAACATAAAGGAAACATGGCAACCATCTTGCTAGGGATTCAGTAACCACTGAAGCACTTCTAAGTCTCTTCCAGAAGTAAATAAAGGTGGCTTCTTGCCCTAATCCAATTTCAATATGGATGAACCATGTAAACCAGGAATATGCTTGATTTTGTATATTTTAAGTCTCATACATGCTTGTCGGAAAAACACGTGAGCATTACAAGTGAAGTCTCTTTAGCTGCTTAGGACTGAAACACAGCCTTCTGGGGCCTAACTGGAAGTGAAAAGCTTCTATATACACAGTACTTTTCAGTCTGTCATAGTTCCTGCCACTCTCATGGTAAAAAAAATACATGAAGGGAATGAGGGAACCCAGGGCGGGGAGAAGATACACAAAGGACATGATCAAAATGCACTAAGATCAACACACTAATTTGTGACTTGGTTTATAAAGACAGCTTTCTAAACACTAGTCACAAGAAGTATTCCTTTGATTAAAGATAAAAAGACAAAGGATTTATTTGACATAAGCATAAAGTGCTTTTTGGTAAATATTAAATTTAGACTACTCTGCAAATCATAAACGACAGCAGCTGTTACACCAATTCTATTTATTATCAGCTTTAGTTTGTGTAGGAAAAAAAGAATTTATTAAAATCAAAAAATTTTATGGTTGCAAAATCAGTCTATATATATACAAAATGAATGTTACAGTTTCCTGGCTTTCTCCAATCCTCATTGGTAAAATGAGATAATAACACTTATCTCATTTGGTTTTTATATCAAATGTAAGTAATATATCAAAGCAGTAGCCCTGGGCCTGGATCGTAGTATAGGCTCTCAAATATCAACAGTTATAAATATGGAAGAGATTTCAAGATATCGTCTGTGTTCCTGCTTCAAGAAAGACTGTGCCGAAACCAGATGATCCGTATTTTAACTAGAGTGAACTGCAAATTCAAGTACACACGTACATATATTTATGTGTATTTTTAAAGATAAATGCAGCACACTAATATTTAAATCAAAAATGAATAAGTACCAAATTAGTGCAGCAGGACTCTTTCATGTGTTTATCTACTGTTAAGCAAGCTCACTTTTTGGTTTAGTCCAGATATGTCATGGTTACAGATATCATCACAGGACAGCCTTGGCTGGGTCTACTCTTTTATGTGAAAGGTAACTTATATAAAATTCACAAAACCTTGTAGAATAAAACATTATGGTGGTGTGAAACAAGTAGAATGTACAAATTAGACAGTACAGAAACAGAAACCAATCATTTCTAATTGATTTTTAAAATATTTAATGAGTATCTGCTATGCAATTAAAATATCATTCCAGGAACTACTAGTAATATGAGATATAATAACTAACTAGTAATATGAGAGACAAAACAAAGTAAGAGAGTTAGGTCCTGGCCTTTATGTCACTTACATCTCACTGAGGACACCAGACAATAAAGAAGCACATTGTGACAGAGAGTAAATAGTGCTATAAAGAAAATAAATAGGTACTGTGACGGGGCCATTTCTACTCTGTATAGACAGAGAAGGTCCCTTTGAGGAACTAATGTTTAATATGAAATCTGAGCACTAAGAAGCCATGTAAAGAGTTAGGAAAAGAGCATTTCAGACCAAGCGGCACACTCAACCCTGTGACAAGCGGGAGGAGACACAAGATCAGGGTGGCTGGAGGAGGGTGATTGAGGCAGAGGGACAAGACGAGGGATTGCAGGTAAACAGCGGCCAGACAGATCACTCGATCCTCTCAAAAATCAGCAAAGCCCAGCCAGAAGTGGGTACCTTGGGCAGACTAACAATGTGATCCTCTTCAAACTCATAGTATTTTTTAAGTTCTTATAAGATAACGTAAACACAAGTAGAACTTAGCTCTGCCCTGGGTAAGAGCAGAGGAGAACGAATGGTGCAACGGCCCTGTTTACATGCCTAGCTCAATAAAACACACCAGTGGTGTGCCAGTCCTTGGAGGGCATGGCAGGGACCCTCCATGGTGAGGGAGCACAGAATAGCTTTTATCTCTAACCATCTGTGTTCTCTTCTCAAAAACAAAAAATTCTGCTGAATATAATTTTCTCCACTTATTAAATTTGTGTTGACATTTCAGAACTCCATATCTGGTAGAACATCTGGCAACTGTCCAATTTGCCCTCCCTTCAATAGAAAATATTTTATCCAACACGCTATTTTTTAAAATTCCACTCTTTAACAAACACATAATTCTATAATTTACTTGAAAGACACAACAGAACCCACACATGGTTGCATGTTCTTTCTTGTTGTGGGCATTAGCGACACATAAACACAAATGTTCTCTCTTCCACACACAAGAGTATATATGTGCGTGTGCACACACACACACGTACACATTGCATTCATTTCAAATTCAGGAAAAAATGAAAGTTTTAATATACAGAAAAGTTTCTTAGTGACAAGACCTGTGAACCAATCTGATCATTCACCAATGCAAAACAAAACTGAAAAGAGAATAGAAGTACTTATTGTGTACGATTCTTCTAATGACAAAAAAGGTTGTTTTAACAACTTTTAATCTTTTTTTACAGTCATTGAATTATGGGGTAGTTACCAACTCAAGCGAATAATGTACCTATCATTTGAAATAATTCAATATTAAAAAACCAATAAAATCTTGATGTGTTATCTAGTGGTAAATGCAACTTCAAAATGAGTAATGTTTTTAAAAATCTGATATTTATCCTAAACTTGAAACTGGGCATGGGACACAACCAAATAATTGTTGCCTGAATATTTAGTATTTTATGGATGACTATATTACATTCATTTATTGCCTATTAATTAAATCCTATGTGTTAAACACCACAGAAGACATTAGGCACATATAGGTGGATAAAGGAGGCATAATCTCTGCCCATGTGGATTTTTCAGTCAATTGTTAGACAGAACATGTTAAACAAACATAAGAATATATAATTGGCATAAGTTGTTCAAAGGGTACAACTTTCAGTTATAAGATGGATTATTCCTGAGGATCTAACATACAGCATGGTAACTGTAGTCAAGTATATCACATTGTATACTTGAAATTTGGTAAGAGAGTAGATTCTAAATGTTCTCACCAGCACAAGATGAAACATGGTATCTAAGTGAGGTGATAGATATGTTAACTAACTTGATTATGATAATTTCATGGTAATACAGGTATCAAAGAATGCGGTGTATTTTAAATTTACATAATTTTATTTTTCAACTATACTACAATCAAGCTGAAAAAAAATTGGCCTAAGTGCAGTGAATAAGAAACAACAGACAAAAAAGGAGGGTGGACTGCCCAGGTCCAGTGGTCAAGGCCTTCCTGAGGAAACCATAGGTTAACTGAGATCTGTCAGTAACACTGAAAAAGAGATGGAAGAGTACTCCAGGAATCAAGAAAAACATATACAAAGTCCCTGAAGTAGTCCCCTACATATCAGAGGAAATTATAGGAGAAATGGAGTGGCTAGCAAATAGTGTGAAGGGAAGAGAGTAGCATGAGATCACCCTACGGAGAAGACACTATTTTTTTTAACATATTTTTTATTTTAAAATTGTGGGATACAGTTAAGGGTTAGGTATACAAATATGCATTGTGCAGGTACCCTTGTTGATGAGATGTGCCCCCCATCCCCAGACAGATTTTGCCTTCCGTTAATCCCTCCTCCCTTCCCCTCTATTCTTTTTTTAAATCTAAGCTTGGTCCTGATGGATTTCCTTTATCTACCAAATGCAAATGAATTAAATGTTACCTTTACTGCTTAACTCACAAGGACAACTGTGAAGATGTCCAAGAAAAAATGTTAAAGCAATTTAAAAACTGACGTGCTAAATTTGGGTTCAACAAATTATGCTTACTCATTGGGCAATGGAGAATCCCAGATAAACTGGCTTATACCTAAGCTCAAAAATCTCTGAAATATAACTACATTTTTTTAACAAAGCTCAGAAGCAAGTGAAAGTAAACAATGTGCATTTAGAGATCTATACATTATTGGAAGGCTATTAAGAAAACAACACAAGGAGTGATAATACCAATACTCAGAATGGTTACCTCTTAGTGTGTAGAATAGTGTGAAATTGAGAGATGAAGCCAGAGAGTAGATTAAGAGAGTTTCCCCTATAAAACTGGGAATGTCTTAACTGTTATATTAGGCCATGGATTCACAGGTTATTATTTTACTTATATGTTTCATAATTTGCATTTATGTTATTATAGATTGTATTCTTGTCAGTATAAAATATTACTTAAAAGATAAAAATAAAAAGTTCTAATGGCATTTGTCATTAAGCCATTGGTCACCTTCTACCAATTCAAAATTTATAGTACATTAATGTGGGTGAAGTGTATATTTATTAAAAGTCGTTGAAAGTGTAAACACCAGTGCTTGGGAGGCTGAGGCGAGTGGATTGCCTGAGCCCGCGGGTTCAAGACCCATCTGGGCAACTTGGCGAGACCTCATCTCCACAATAAATCAAAAATTAGCTGGGCGTGGTAGCGCGCGCTTGTAGTTCCAGCTACTTGGAAGGCTGAGGTGGAAGGATCGCCGGAGCCCAGCAGGTCGAGGCTGCGGTGGCCGGCAGCGGTTACTGCACTCCAGTCTGGGTGACCGAGTGAGACTCCAACACAAAAAAAAAAAAAAAGAAAGAAAGAAAGTGTAAACATGATTGCTATTTGGGGAGAATTTTATTCTAGTAAAATAAACTGAGCCATGTTTAATAGCATAATCATTTCCAATTGTTTGTCATTTAGATCTTATTAATTACAAATGACTCTTATACAGCCATTAAAGCAATCCCTGTAAGCTGCTTTCTGTTTACATTTTGCTAGCAGTTCAAGTAAAAAGGAGAACACTAAGTTGTTGGCTTCTTTTACAGAACTGAATAAAGCCCACTGCAACAAAATTGTATTTCTATCTTTAAAAATCTGCACTTCATGTACATGTGCCACATTTTTTTATCCCGTCCACTTTCAGAGGGTAGCACGATTGGTTCCATGTTTTTGCAATTGTGAATAATGCTGCAATAAACACGCATGTGCAGATATCTTTTTCATAGAGTGATTTGAGTTCCTCCAGGTATATTCCCCGAAGGGGGATTGCTGCGTCATATATTGCAGCAACTTGGATGGACTTATAGTCTATAATACTCAGCTATCTATCACCGAAAAAAAAGAACTGAGTACACATGTTCTCACTCATAAGTGGACCCTTGACAACTATCATAATACTCTAAGAAGATTAGCAGTAGTGGGAAAATGCTGGAGGTTGGGAGTCACACTTCATCAAACCAGGTGAAATGGGGACCAAAGTGAGGCCCACACTTTACCTGTATGATGACTATTTGTATACCTAACCCTGAATTGTATCCCGCATCTTTAAAATAAAAAAAATATAAAAATAATAAAGAAACTTTGAAGGTAAAAAAAAAATCTGTATTTCCTGAATGTCTTTTTTTTACAAACTATCCTTTTTGCAATTACTCTCAGATAGTGGTACTTCAGGGTTTCATTAACTACTGAAAGCAATGGCATTCTAGTAATGAAAGGCAATGGAGTCTCTGCTTTCTCTGACATTTTAATATATTCAAAAGCCTATGATGAACCTTGTCTTGTTTTTTTATATTTTATTATCAATTCAACACATGAAATATGTACTTAAGTCAGTGAAAATATTGCAGTATAAGATACACTGGTACATACATTGTCTTACTCAGTCCACGTGCAATGTAAGATAATTATGTGACACACGGGAAAAGTCAAGAACAGGGCATGGAAGTCACCTATTTTTAAAATTTGCTTATGGATTTCTCATCATCATTTCCATGTTCACTGAATTCAATTTCCCATATCCTGAAGTGCTCCAAAACCAGAACTTGTAGCATAATTCCGCTCCTACTGGACCTGACCAGAAAAATCCTTCAGATGTTTCCACACTTCCAGCCAACTGGAACATTCTAAGATGTCCTTTACTCATATTCCCAGGGACCTATGCCAAAAATGTGATCCTCAAGACAAAAATATGATCCAAAAAAGGCTTCAAAGATGATTAAAGGACTAAAACAATTTGGGTAGAAAACTGACACTCTTTTATTACTAATACGCTTTAAATAAATACTGTAGACCTCTTCCTTGATCCAGTATGACCATACCATTCTCCTAACACTGATTTTCTTCTCCACTTCCTCCACAAAGAACCAACTGTCTACTCTCTGATACTTCAGTCATACTTCAGATTTCTTATCTGTAAAACAGGGAGCGTGATTTCACCCCGTAAGGCTGTTGGAAAAATTAAATAAGACTGTACATACAATATTTTTTTCAAGGCCTTACTTATTGTAAGAACTTGATATATATAGTAACTAAGCAAACAGCCCAACAAACCCCTTCCATTTTCTAAATTACCATAATGTATTTGCTCTTGTCTTCCACTGGGATGGAAGCTCATTAACAGATGATTTATTCATCACTGTATCCTTATCACAAGGCACAATACAGGGACCCCTACAGAGTAGGCCCTTAGAAATTGACAAAGTTATTGAATTTATTAAAGAGATGCTTATTTCTTTTTTCAAGCAGCATGTCGTCACCAAGTGCACAATCACTTTACTCCAAAAAAGCATTTAGTCTACAAAAGTTGGAAAAGTGATAAATTCTTAACACTTCTACAATTACTTTTGTGCCTAGTTCACATCCCTCATAAAATTGATTCTACGACAGGTATCAGCAGACCAGGGTGCCAGCATCACAGTTTATGGTACATCATTTACATTTGCCTCTATGTTTCCTCAACTTTAAAAATGAGGATGACAAGTACCTGCCCTCATACTTTAAAAGATTATGGTGAGAGACGAATTTGAGTTAAGATTTATGAATGAAATGTTTTTATACGTACTTACAAAAGAAAGGACAAAATCTTTGTGCATTTATTGATTCACCAATTGAATGTGCACTTTATGCCAGGCACTGTACTGGGTGCTTACGATATACAGGTGGATAAGATACAATTTAATAAGAGACAAATACATATACACACACACACACACACACACACACCATAGAGAGGTAGCTAATGATCAATTTCTTGAGGGCTGAAAATATGCCATATTCATGTGTGTACTCCCAATATACTTGGAATAAAATAAGTGTTCACTATATAGTCTGAACCCTAACTGAATATATGTAGGCAGCAGTGACAAAAAAAAAGAGGGGAGAAAGAAAGACAGCTAGGAACTTAAGGTCAAAATCTGGAACACCTGATGTAGAAACATGCTAGAAAATGAACAAGAAATATAATAAGATTGAATCACTTACGTTATGGGCAATGATTGAAATTAGAATAACCATAAATGGGGACCATTAGGAAATTTGGATTTTACTTGTAATTCTATTTTTGTCTTTTCATTTTATGCCAGGCAGATTATAATGGCAAGTAAGTTAGAGAAATATTGTTGAAGTAATCAAATTATTTTATATTAAGCGTGAAAGGTTAAACATGACCACTAATTAATGGATGAATAATTTTATCTAATATAATACCTCATAATTAAACTACTTTTCAAAATGCAGTCACACACATACTCACACTTTGGCCTTAACTACAAAACAGAATTAATTACAAAATCATTTAATTACTCTCTCAAAAAACATGTACTGAGGGCCTGCTGTATGCCAGATAATGGCTAAATGTCAGAGATAAAATAATGAAAAAAAACTCGACATGTCTTACTAAAACAAAACAAATAGAAGAAGATAAGGCACAAACGAGTCATGCACATGACTGGCATGGATAAAATATAAGGACTTCTTTGAAGTCCCACAGTCACATCTCCACAAACATGCCATTGTCAATATGACATTATATATAAGTTAAATGCAGTATTGTAGAATTTTTTTAATCGACAAAAATATGTATTGGGAGCAAGACTTTTTAAATTTTGATCTCAGCAAATATTTAAATATGAAATAGGGTTAGTAGCAATATATCAAAACTCCATTTTAAAAAATGAAACAGAATAATAGACTATACTATGAATTTATTTTGGATGAGAAGACACAACAGGCTCTAAAGTAAGATAAGCCTGTGAGAAAAAGGTTGAAAAGTTTTAAAGTACAAACTAGTCTAGAAACTAAAAGAACTACCATATCAGAGGCAAATGGGGTCAAAAAATGGACATAAGTTTTCTCAAGAGCAATTGTAAAATAAAACTCGGATGACAAAGATAAGTCTAAGACAACTCACTGAGGTAAAACAAAATTACAGAAAGAAAAATATTTTTTCTTACATTTTTTAGAGATAATTATATAAAGCAATCAAGATTGAATTAGAATTCCTTTATATGATTTTAGGAGAGATAGGATAAAACTTAAATTATTTCAATTTTATAGAAGGAGCACACATGGCTTTTGTCATAACATTAAAAAATTACAACTAACAGACACATATTTGGCCATGGCTTACTCTTTTGCTCATAAGACAACCAAAAGTATTACTTAAATGTGACTTATTTTTAATGTAGCTTATATCAAAGGAAGAACAGCTTACCGATAATAAGTCAAGGGACAACGTCTTTATACCTTCTACATTGACCGTGATCTTTATGTATATCTTATTACCCAAACTGGTCTTCGACTCTGTAAGAATAAGAACTTCATACAGAGCTTCTCCCAGTCCCTTTTTGCAACAAATGCTCAAAAACATATGCTGTGATATCCTTTCAGAAGAATATACCAGTGAAGTGTATTTCAGGCCATACATTGTGGAACTGGCTCGGGAGGCTGACCATCTGGATCCAAACATTGCTTTTGGAATGCACTAGCTCTAGAACCTTGGAAAAGTTTTCTTTGCCTTTTAATACTTCAGTTTCCTCATCTGAAAAGTAGGCCTTAGTGACAGCTTCTCCCTCACAGAATTGCTACAGGAATCAAATGAGATGATATCTTTTAAAATGTATAAAATATTTAGAAGAAGACCTAGTACTAAGCATTCAACAAATACACATGATTGTCACCACCTCCATAATCATCATCTTTTGATGGCAAGAGGGTGGCAAGAAACTATTACGTGGCTTTTTAGGCTAATTTGTGCCTTTATTTCCCAAAGCCCTTTAAAATCTTGTAAACAAGTTTTCAAAATGTCTAGTCGCTAAAATCATATATATAAAAAGACGCATATATATATGTGTGTGTGTGTATATATGTATACACATACAGAGAGAGCGAGAGAGAGAGAGAGATTTCAACCAGAAACTGGAAGTAACTAATTTTTTTTAAAACCCTATTTTTTTTAAACTTCTATTAACCATATCACTCCTTCATAATAACTGCCAAAACAAAGCATGTTTTATATCTATACTCTCACTGCTAGAATTTTAGAGCATATTCTTTTCTCTCCTACTGCCAGTCAATTCTACAGCAAGAGGTACGAAATCTGTTTAAAATTATCCTCAGTTCTGAAAGGGTAAATGGTATCATAGAGTCTGGGCCTCCAATTTAGGTTAAATAAAAATAGATTTTTAAACGTTTTGATTAATTCTAGTAGGAAAATAAACAATAAATAATTAGATGATGATTTTCTACGCTAATTTTTGACAAAATGAATAAAATGATTTTTAAAATTTTACACTAAAAATAAAGGAAAAAGATTGTCTACATTATAATAAATACATAATAGCTTACAAATAAGTTAATGATTGGTCCGATAAACAGCCTTGAGAATCCACACTGTCAACACTCAGAACCTTCTTCTCAATCACAAAGTGTGATTTTGAAAAATACACTGAAACTTACTTTATGCTAAAAATAGTATCTTAGTCAAGCCAGCTATGCCATCCAAGAAAACTAACCCAAACACTCAATGCAAACAATGATAAAGGAGACAGATAAAATTGGAAAATGGAATATCTTACATAAAAGAAATAGAAAAGCTTGAAATAAGCCATTCTTTTTGGTAACAATCCCTGGTTGGGGTGGAAAGTGAAAGAAATATGATTGGAAATTAACCCAGGAAACCCTTTCACCTATGTTAGTATGAATAGCATGACAGGCAAAAGTAAACACAATGCAAGTATAATGAGTCAACAATATTAACAGCAAAGACAGAAAAATATTAAAGCACGTGAGTTCATTTTTATAAACATAGTATCAGAAACATTTAGAAATTGGTGAGAATATTTTCCACCTTCAGGAAACATGAGATCAGAGCTTTGCTTAGATTACAAAGAACTATTCATACCAGACGTACATAATCATCTCTTCCCCTCGGAATTATCAAATTAGTGGTTAAGGGAAATATAGCAGATATACATATACTCTATATTTAGACTTTAAGAAGGCTTGCAACACATTTTTTAAATTGAATTAAGTTATATTGCTATATGATAGTGGTGGAGAAGCAGCCTTGTAAATTGAATACTGGCAGTACCCACAAGGTCACACTGTAAAACAGTGGCTTACTTTAAATAAATGTCTGGTGCAAACTAAAGTTAGTAAACCATATATAAAGTTTCCAAGATCATGTTCTTTTAATAAAATCAAAACACGTATTCATGATATCCTATGATCCCTGCCACAGATGGAAAATTAGAGGGTTTTTGTTTAGTGACACAATTATTAATTCTCTTCTGTAATTTAGTAGGTTGGATTCAAGTTTTAAAAGTCATATATACTTGCAAATAGAAATACTAAGAGTAAAATATATAATCTATGAAATTCATGATCCCATAAAATCAAGAAGATTATAGAGAAACTGCAAGTAGAGCCCATAAAGAATTTATTAGTCATTATTTTTCTATAAATTAGGAGAATAAGTAAGAACTCTAATTCACAGAGTGTTATTTCCTGAGTTGTCATAGGATGTAAATATTACAGATATGAAATAATATATATTATTTCACATAATAATAATCTCATAGCATGGAAAAAAGTCTTTAAAACCACAGAGCAGAGTAGAATGGTAAACCACTGAAAAATAATTGTCACAGTTAGTTTCATAAAGATAATAAGATAAGAAAAATTTATAACCTACTAAGAAATACACCAGAGTACACAGAATCTTTTAATGTACGATGTTCATAAGAATTCTAACTCTTGTTTATGGCAATTCTAGTATTAGAGCTATATTTATTGTATTCATAATGACATCTAAATTAGAAAAATATGGGAATGCAAGGTGCTATAAATCATAGTGCGAATTATCCATGTATGTAAATGAAGATAAAAAGATTCTCTCACACCTCTCCTGAAGTGAAAGGAAGGTTTTTTTGAAGCTGGTCTGCAGTGGCTGGTGGGGAGTCATTCATTCACTTGTAACCTTGAGATATGTAAACTTGAAATCTCAATCCTTTGAAGAATCTGTGCATGTAATCACAAGCATTCTTAATATCAATTATCAACAGACTCACAGATGAATCTGTCCTGACAGGAAATATAGTTCTTGATCTCTCCTTTAAAGAACAAGAGTTTTGGTGGGATCAACTTTCTTCTTCTGCTTTTCATCTGCAATAAGATGAGGTTTCTGAATCTCCATGGAAAAAAAAATCTCCATGAAAAATCTCCATAACTCAAGACAACCTGCCTTGAGTTAAGGAAAAAAGGAAAACAGACTAAGACCATCATGCCATTCAAACATAAGAACGGTCATGTGCCACTTAATGACAACAGGAATATGTTCTGAAGAATGCCTCATTAAGTGATTTCATCATTATATGAACATCATGGAGTGTACTTACACGTACCTAGTTGGAATAGTCTACTATACACCTAGGCTATGTGGTACAGCGTATTGTTTCTTGGTTACAAACCCACAGAGCATGTCACTGTACTTAATACTGCAGGCAACTGTAACACAGTGGTAACTATTTGTGTAGCTGCAATATATCTAAACATAGGAAAGGTACAGCAAAAATAGAGCATAATAATCTTACAGGACCACTGTCACATATGCAATCCATCATTGACTCACATGCCATTGTTCAGCACATGACTGTGTCTTAATTTGATTCTTTTCAGAAAAACAAAAATGTGATAAACTATACTCATTTCCTCCCAGAATAAGGAAATACTGCAAACAGAACCAAGGGCTCTGAGTCATATTATCAGTATATTAGAAACAGATCTATCTAACAAGAGATCAGTCTTTAGCCACCAGTGTAATAGAAATGTGAAAATCTGGCTTAAATTTTTTAACAACTAAATAAGCTGAAGTAAACTTGTTAAAAACTCATATCCTAATGACTTGTTTACTATTTCAGCATTGCCTAAAAGTCCAATTTCATGAATACTGAAAAACATAAATAAATGACTTTCTTCTAAAGCACTTCTATAAGTTGAAAATGTTGTAAAGGCAGCTTTTACTATATATAAACTATTCATGATAGATTATAGAAATCAAGTTTTCATTACATCTTGAGGGGTAGAAATTGGCTACTAAACTTGGAACCTAAATATAGGTGACATTTCAAAGATACTTTATTGAGCTGAATTTTGAAGGCCACTATGTACTAAGCTTCGGAAGAACAGGAATTGCTAAATAGAGTCAAAGTTTTTCTAAATCTATTCCACCATTTCACCACTTTTTCAGGCTGAACTATATCTTCTATGAAAATAAGATAGAGGGTTTTTTTATAATAGCACAAAAAGTCTATAATATGGGTACTACCCCTATTTCCTCAAACCGGCATTACAAAAATAATGTGATAAAGTTTATCTTTGAAGTTTAAGTTTCCTATTAAATCTTCACTAAAATATCCTTGAGTGGTTGTCATTCAATTTATTTTTAAAGTTCCAGATACTATATAGCTCACTATCTCACAAGATACTCCACTTTAAATATTTCTAATTGTTGGAAAGCTCTGCTAATCCTTAACCAAATCTACTTCTTTACAGAAGTCTTTGACTCTGATTTTGCCTTCTGTTACAAAAGAATAAATTGTATTCCTCTTTTATATGACAACTATTCAAATATTTGATGGTAGTTTTTACTTCTTTCTTATGACTTGTTTTCATGTAAGACACTTAAAACAGTATCTGAAATATTGAGATAGAGATGTGATATATAAACAATTTTTTAAACATTAAACAACTTTCTGACATTTTTCTCTAAGAATGAATGATATTAAAATTTAACATAGGAAATAGAACTTAATCAAAACTAATAATTAAAAATGAGGAAAACAACCACGGGAATGTTAAATATGTGTTTGGTAATAAAACTGAAACAAGCAGTAAACATCTTTGTGGAAATCAGAAGAATGTGGTAGTTATTTGTACAAGGAAATGGGAGAGAACGAGAAAGGCCCACTTGTACCCCACATTCCTGTAATAAAATAAAATTTGTTAAAAAATAAAGTTAACTTGCTCAAGGTCACTAAGTTAGTAAATGACAGAGACAGAGTCTGAACTTGGGTAGTCCTGCTCTAGGGACTATACTCAATCACACTTGATATTGCCTCTCAATGCTGCTTCTGTGTTTGTTCAAGGATGTGCCCAACCAAGGCACATATAAAGTTGTTTCAACCAAAACCATAATAATTTGGCACTATCTCAAAACTCATTTAACAGAAAGAAAGATGCTGCAGCTTGAGTCATTATTTAATAAAAATGAATCAAAAATGATCTGGGTTCTGGAACCCAAGGATATCACATCTCAATATTCTTGAAGGATACAAACACAAGATGAAAAAAGAAGAAAACTGAGTGAATCATGTTGTCATGCCTCTGATATCTTTTTCTCACTTGAATATACTTCAGGAAGACAAAGGCAGTTACCATGACCTCTTAAGCTATCTTCCCAGCACATTGATAATATAGCAACAGTCAGGCCCTGGAGCCCTCCTTTGATGGATGCAGGGTAAAGATTGCTAAGAAAACTGCTGTCCTGTTCTCTCAGATGGTGTATCCCGTGATGCTGTCAGAGCAATGCCAGTATGTCAATAATGTTTTTCTAATGTTCTTGGAGTACTGAAATAGCCCATAAAGTACAGTTGTTGCCCCAAGAAAAAAGGAAGTCTGAAGGTACATACTGGATTTGTGGTTCAACTGCAACTACCAGGGTACCATATGGTCACGTAGAAAGAACAGATTCAAAGAAATATCTGTCATTTCAATCGATGCTCTCAATAGAAAAGATAAAGCTGAATACAAGAGAAGAAGATATTGAAATATGTTAATAGCATCAACCAATAAAGAGTAGACTTACATTTCTACAAGTTACTAGCAGTTTTTTCAATAAATATATTTTACTGGACATTAAATGGAAGATTACACAAGACAATTACACAGAAAGTAACAAGGATCAGAATAGTAGATGTGCCAAAAGTGGTTAAATTTCTATTGAGTAATCAAAGAAAATGTGCCCCAGAAAAATAGCTAACTGTACTACTAAAGAAACTCTGAAACGAAAATGTAGACTTTATTGGCATGTATGACTTTTTTCAGCTGTAAAGCAGTTTTTTAATCCAATTATCAACAATTATATGATTAATGACACTTCTAGGCAAAAGTAAGAAGTACATCAAAATATTATCAATGGACATTTTAAGGCATTGACAATAAAAATGCATGTTTTTCTTAATGTTCTGCATTTTCTAAATTTGGTACAAAGTGCAGATTATTTTACACCTTAATATTACTTAAAAGGCCGGGCTCGATGGTTCAGCCTGTAATCCCACACCTTTGGGAGGCTGAGGTGAGTGGATTGCCTGAGCTCGCAGGTTCGAGACCTGCCTGGGCAACTTGGCGAGAGCTCATCTCTACAATAAATCAAAAATTAGCCGGGTGTGGTAGCGTGCTCCTGTAGTTCTAGCTACTTGGAAGGCTGAGGCGGAAGGATCTTCGAAGCCCAGCAGGGCGAGGCTGTGGTGGCCAGGAGCGGCCACTGCACTCCAGTCTGGGTAACAGACTGAGACGCCAACTCAAAAATAAAATAAAATAAAGACAAAAAAAAAATTAAAAGAACTTAATAAAAGAAATCCAATAGTAGATTTTTAAAATACAATTCAATATCTGCCAAAAAAGAATGTAACCAAAACAGAATATAGCTCTATTTGTTTTTAAATAAAAGGAAGAAAGTAATTAAACTGGATGCCTCTGAAACAAAAGTTTAGAAAGGACAAATATGTTTCATAAACATACATGCAAAATTTTTAAACAAAATTTTAGCAAACTATATCTAGCAAAAAATTTTTTTAGGAGTTTATGCAACATGACCAAGTGAGATTTATGCCAAGATTTTAAGTTTAATTCAACATCTGAAAACCCACTAATGTAATATGTCATATTAACAGAATAAAAGGCAAAACCATACAACATCTCAATTGATACAGAAAACAGACTTAACAGAATCCAATAGCCACTCATGATAAAAAAGTCTCAACAAGCTAGGAATAGAACTCTCTCAACCTGATTAAGAACATCTACAACTATAATTAACAAAATACCTGTGGTAAAACACTGAATGCTTTTCTTCTAAATTCAGAAAAAAATAAAGCATGTTCATTTTCATCACTTCTATTCAGCACTGCACTGAAGGTTCTAGCCAGTGCAATAAGTCAAGAAAAAAAAGGAAGGGGGGGCGTGGGGAAAGAAAAGTATCTCAACTTTCAGACTACATGACCTGTATGTTTTAAAAATCTTTAAAAGTCTATTCCCCAAAAGTTAGCATTTTTGTCTATTCCAGAATATTAAACTATTCTAACTTGAGTTTAGTAAGGTCTTAGAATTCAATATCAATTCACAACAATTATATTCTTACATATTAACAAAAATAAAAATAAAATTTTAAAAATTCCATTCACAATAACATACAAAAAGAATAAAATAAATAGAAATAAATGTAAGTGTGACCTATATACTGAAAACTATGAAACAGTTCTTGACAAAAAATTTGAAGAGATCTAAATGAATGAAGAAAGATATTCTTCATGGAATGGAAGGCTCAGTATTGTTAAAATGGCTATTCCTCCTAAGTCAATCTATAGATTTAGTGCAATATTATCAAAATTATAGCAATTTTGTTTTTAGAAATTGACAAGTGGATCTTAAAATTTATATGGAAATGCAAAGAACCTAAAATAGCCAAATAATTTCATAAAGAAGTAAATTTCGAGTACTTACAATATCCAATTGCAAGACTTATTTTGATAATGTTACAGTAACCAAGATATTGTATTATCAGCATAAAGTTATATATAAAAAACAATGGAAAAGAATAAGAAGGCTAGAAAAAAGATTAGGGTCAACTAATTTTTGACAAAATTTCAATGACAATGTAAAGGTGAAATGATAGTCTTAACAAACTGTGCTGAGACAGTTGGATGTCCATATTAAAACAATAGCAACAACAACAACAAAACAAACAACTTGAGGCCTCAAAGCATACACAAAAATTACCTCAAAATATATTCATAAATATATTTGTGCTCTTTAATCAGAGCTAAAATTAATTTTTCTTAATTTCTAAAATTAAAAAAGGAGAAATCTGTGGGCTTGAATTTGAATTACACAAAAATTTCTTAAATATCTTACCAACAGCATGATCAATAAAAGAATATATTGGCACCATAAAATTAAAACTTTTGTTCTTCAAAAGATAATGATTTTTAAAGACAATATAATATCCAAAATGCATATTTTTAAAAATACAATTTAATAAAAGAAAAGCAATCAACACAATTAAATAAGAGCAAAACATTTAACTAAAGAGCTTACGTCAATGGCTAAAAAGAACAAAAAAAGATGTTTAGCATCATTAGTCATCGGAATCATCGGAGAAATGTAACTTAAAACCCAAGATACCACTTTGCACTCATCAGGATGTCTACGATTAAAAAGACCAACAATACCAAGTGTTGGTGCGGATATAGAAAACACTGAGCTTTCATATACTGCAGGCTAAATGGCAATGGGATATCCTCTTTGAAAAACAATTTGGCGATTTCTAAAAAAAAAAAAAAAGAAAAGAAATCCAACTAAACACCTACTTACCATATGATATAATTCCTTTCCCATGAATCTGCTCAAGAATAATAGAAATATACCCACACAAACTCTTTTATGTGCAGGTTCATTGCAACATTACTCATAGCCCAAACCTGGAAACAATCCAATGTCCAAAAACTGGTTAGTGGATGAACAAACTGTAGTACACCTATGCAGTGTCATCCTGTCTAGCAGGAAAAATAAACAAACTGCTGATATGTGCTACAACATGGAAGAACCTCACAAACATCATGCCAAAGTGAAAAAAAAAGACTACAGATTGTATAATTAAATTTATAAGAAATGTCTAGAAAAGGCAAATCCGCAGAGATGAAAGTAGACCAGTGGTGGCCTAGGTTGGCTAGTAAGAGCAGAGATTGACTGCAAATGGGCACTAGAACTTCTAGTGGGTGATGAAGTACTCTAAAAGCATATTGTTGCAACTGTTGCACAATATTATACATTTACTAAAGATCATTGCACTGTGCACTTTCAAAAATGTTCACATGAATACAGAGAGCACCATCAAACATCAAGAAGTAGACGACACATTCAAAACAGCTCTTTATTTTTTAATTCACTGGGATTCAAGGCTACTGGCTAAAACAAAATGATTCTAACTTAAAAACAAAAGGAGCAATTAAAGGAGCAACATTCCCTGCAGAATTTTTAACTAAAGGGACTGATTTTCTTACCCCCTCAGAACCTACAACACTAGAATTAAATAATATCTGATCTTCAATAGGAAGTACCACCTATATAAGTTCAGGACTGCAATCTTTCTTGTTGGCAAAAGTGAAAACATGACAAAATAAGCACATTAAGCACAGAAATACTGTTAAGAAAATATAATTTATCATATAATCATATACAGTGTGCTCAGACTATGTAATACATAGTAATGAAGTAATAACAGCACCACACAGTAATCTTAACATACAGGCACTCAAAAATTAGAACCAGGATAAATGTCACTAATATCTGCATCAAAATCTCAATTTGCCCTATCTACTTTAAAAGGCAATGATCGGGGAGCAGTTCTAGAGAAATGTGAGCAACACAAAGATTAAAATTAAAGATCTCATTTATATTTTAAAAGAGCAAAGTGAACTCCAAATACTTTTGAGTAAAGATATGTCTAGGTTCTGCTAATTGTATAGAGAATGCCCTAACGTCAAGTTGTCAATCACTAAAACCACAGTTCAATACTTGAAATTCTCTAATAAAATATTAAGATTGAAAGAGAAGAAATGTTCATACTTTCCCAAATTAAATTAAAGGTGACGTCACATAACATATGCTTGACAGCAAAATGAAACTTGTCTTTCATCAGTTTCCTTATAGTATGGTAAGATGAATAAAATTATTTTAAAAATTCTCAATCATCGCTTCAGAAAAAGATGGGCACTTGTCTAGAAATGATAAAGGAGTGTTTTGGAAACTGATTTGACCACAGAAAATCAGATGCTATTTCCTTCTTTATTCCTTGAAAATTATCTTCCAAAATTTGTTTGCAGCTCCTAATTAATAAGACAAATTCTGGAATTTAAAAATGAAATATGTTTTTGTTATGTTTTTCCTCAGTTCCAACCCTGAGAACAAAAGTGAAGATGAATAACAATGCTATTGTTCTGTCACAGAGATGATGTATCTCAAATGCTGGGTCCCTTCCAAGGTGTTATTAAAGTTCTCTGAAGCGTTGCTACTAAAAAAAAAAAAATGTCAAAAGAACTCATGTTATTTATTGTTTCTCAAAATCCACTGCTGCTTCAGATTATACCTAAGTTAACCCATCCATTTTATTTTGGAAGTCACTGCAAAATGTTCTGATAAATGAACATAAAAGACATTAGTAGATTCAGCTAATGAAAACTTGATTCCAAACTTTCGTGAATCTGACAAGGCCAATGATATTAAAACAATGGTGTTATGTGAACAAAACTCAGACCCAATAGAATTTGTGAATTCTATTCACAGTATAGAATTTGTGACAAGTGGTGTTCTCGTCTTTATTAAGGGGGCAGGAAGCAGGGCCCAAGCTATATTTTGTGAAAATATTAGGTGAGCTCAGTATTTCTCTGAAATTATCAAACTTACTGACATCCAGTACTTTATTCTGTAAGGCAATAAATGAATACGGGAATGGATAGGAGAAATGTTATAGGTGGAAAGGAACACTAATAATAATAATAGTGATAGAAATAATAATGAATACTTATTCCATGTTTAACCCTGGAGTCAAAGATGCTAAAAATGTTACATGGAGTATGCCATTTAATCCTCACAAACAACTTTCTAAGGTAGGCAGCCTAAGCTGTCAGAGAATTATTTTAACTCAGTCTTGGTAATAGGATGAGCCCTTTATAGTAGATAAATCAGGTTCCCCCGTCTCTCATTTAAAAATGAATCTAAAATAATTAACTCGTGCTTATGAAAAAAAGCTCCGCAATCAATTGACCTCATGTAAATGTATATATGTTTTCTATGATTTGTAAAAAAGTATTAGTCCAGGTTCCTCAATTTCCAGATGGATAAATCTAAGGCTCAGAGATTAAAGGGATTTATTAAGATCATGGTTGCCAGAGACACCTCTCTCCCAGTCTGTTGATACTTTTCCCACACACCATGACCTGACAATGCAGAGAAGGAAGCTATGTGTCATTACTCTGATTTCTAACACCCCATTCACAAGCTTTGGAATACAAACAAGCTTTGGAATCTATACCATTAGATTAGGTTCATATGACTAAATATTAACCTCCAAATTGTTCATTGTGCTGTAACAAATATCTTCTCAAGTTCATCACAACGCCTTGTAACTCAAAAGATCTATGTAATAAACTCCCAAATTCTCAAATATTAGATTTGAATGATATAAAAAATATACACAACACAAATTAATATGAATTGAGTCTTTCATCTCAATGCCGAATCTGTTTTTTCTTTTTAATAATGAACTATTCGTCCACATTTAACACTTGATATCTGATAATTAAGGAAAGATGATGAAAAGGAAGTTGAGTTAAAGAAAGATGAAAACACAGGAATACACTATTGTAATTATTGGGAAAAGGAAATAGAGAGGGAGAGAGTAGAATATGTGAGGCATAGATGATCACTTAGAGAAGATGTAGAGGAAACCAAATGATGGAATCAAAGCTTGGTCAAGTCATCTGGAAAGGTTTTGTTTTTTTGTTTGTTTGTTTGTTTGAACTTAATCCTGAATTGTACCCCACATCTTTAAAATAAAATTTTTTAAAAGACTGCTGAATTGAAACTTGCCATCAATTACTACATCAGATGCCTCTCAGTGACATCTTTGCTTCTGGTGACCAACCCTTGTATTATTACAGACCATTTCAGTAGACTCAAGATGTAAATATTCTGAAGGCTAGGACAATGGTTTTCTGTTTCATTAATATATCAAATTCCTCATGAAAGTGTTCTACCTCTAGTCATGCAATTAACCTGTGACTGATAACACAAAATGACAAAGATCAGGTTTTATCAAAAGCATTACAGCTTAATCTGTAAATGGTTTACTGCTATACAGCTACCTGATTTGCTCTAGATTTTGTGTGTTTTTTTTGAGTTGGAGTCTCACTCAGTCGCCCAGACTGAAGTGCAGTGGCCACTCCCGGCCACCGCAGCCTCGAACTGCTAGGTTCCAGCGATCCTTCAGCCTCAGCCTTCCAAGTAGCTGGAACTACAGGCGCGCGCTACTATGCCCGGCTAGCTCTAGATTTTTTTTATGGCAAACATGGAGGTTCATTGGTATTAAGTGTATAGACAAAATGGTCAAGTTAGAAAAGCATTCAATGTTAGAATTTAAAATATCCTAAATTATTTTAAAATAGCATTTTCTTATCAAAGCCAACCAAAAAATTAGAGATTTCAGACAACATGGAATTATCTATAATAAGAATATCAATTATGTAGAAAATTCTGAATATCAAGGCCAAATTTATCAAGAAAAAAATTTAAGCCAGATTTTTCTTCCTTCCTTAGATATTTTAATAAACTTAAATTTGAAGTTTGGTGACATACTAATTCAGAAGAGTTCTTCATCTCATTACAACTCCACGTCATAACTTTATTGACTATAGTTTCAATTTGGGGCAACTAAAACCTCACAAATGTCCCATTCTGGCAAACCCAGGTGACTAAGCAGAAATAAATATAAGGATGAACAGATTTCTAACCTTATTTTAACTAAAAATCCTGCCTATTACTTTATTTTTAAACTGCCACTAACATGTTTAAATGATAATTGCATCTTCTCAATGAGCACAGTTCCTTATTATTGGAATTGGCAGGGGGCCTTGACATTTGAGTCATCATTTCATTATGTCTATTTCTTACCCTGGTATACAAATTAAATAGAAATACAAACCAAATGAAATAAAAGGGAAAACATATGAAGCAGTAACTTTTAAATGAATTAATTGTTCTCAAATCTACAAAATATAAAAAGCAACAACACTGGAAATAATATATCCTAGCTACATACTAGTTCAGGTACATTTTCAAAAATACTAACTTCAGTTCTAAAGGACAAACATGTTTCAAACCCTCCCAGCCAAATATTTCCCTTCTGGAAAACAGAACTGACAGTTTTAATATTCCCTAAATTTAAAAGGTAGAATAATTCCAGCTTTAAAGCAACTACAAATGTGGACAAAAATATATATTTAAATAAGTTTCTTCCATTCTCAAGGATTTCAAAATAAGCAGCAATTGTTTAACATATTATAATACACATATGTGAAAGATACTTAAAACATCATTGAAGCAGGGCATGGTGGCTCACTCCTATAATCCCAGTACTTTGAGAGGCCAAAGTGAGAGAATTGTCTGAGCCCACGGGTTCAAGACCAGCCTGGGCAACTTGGCAAGACTTCATCTCTATAATAAATTAAAAAATTAGCCAGGTGTGGTGGTGCATGCATATAGTGCCAGCTACTTGGAAGGCTAAGGCTGAAGGATCACCTGAGTCCAGTAGGTTGAGGCTGCGGTGACCATGAGCGTGCCACTGCACTTTAGCCTGGGTGACAAAATGAGACTTCGACTCAAAAGAAAAATCATTGTGTGATTGAATAATAATAATAATTCATCTAGATGAAAATTTTCACGTGCCAAATTAGAATGAAGATCCCCTTAGATATTTTCAAATCACTGAACTTATATGATAAAATCATTATATTTTCTAAATTACTTGATTTAGTTATATTGAATAAGTGGGCATCATTTCATCCTTTTCAATATTTTTTTTAAATTTTCAACTTCAAAATTTTAAAAAATTAATCAATCATAAAACTAACATATAAAATCTTCAAAATACATCTTTGTCTCTGCTTTCAGGTGGCTGTTTCGTCATTTATGTATTATGGCAGGCACTCCAGAATGCATGTAGATTATTCATTAACCAAGTCTTTAATTACTTCTGAAACTCCTCCTTCTGCAAGTCCAGAACAACCTGTTCACTGCTAACATCTACTAGTTTCCCCAGAATGCTTGGAACTTTATTTACTCTGGTACAAAGACACACTACTGAAAACTGAATGACTGTCAATTCAAATGCCTATCGTGGAAATTAACATTGTTTTTCCTTTTAATCACTGAAAGTATATTGCCAAACATAAAAATAATCTTGCCTTATTTTCTTTACATTTTATCATTTATTGTAATATTGACTTTTAAAAATATTTTATCTGAGGGGAAAAAAATGTTCATTTAAACCCAACCATTCTAAGATTTATTTTTGGTTTCTTTTCATCAATTATTTATAATTTATAACCCAGATTTCCCAAGAGGGACTCAAAAAAGTCCACAAAAATATTCCAAGTATTCAGTGTGTTCTTTCAAGGAGTGAATATGTTCTAAAGAAATTAGTCTCTATTTTAATACTAAAATTTAATTAGAAAAGAAGTCTCAGGCAGTCAATTTCTAATTTGGGGGAATACATTATTCTGCATATAAAGACAAAGTAGGATGCAAACTACATGTTCCTAGATTATGAAGTTTGGATGAGAACATATTCAAAGTATAGCTAGCTTTTAGTATATATATTTATTTAAAGAGAAGGTGGTCAAACCCTACAGTGCTGAAATGCTGCTTTTCTCATAGTTTGACTTCGATCAGTGGAAATATTCGTGAATTTATATTATCAGGTTTTTAGTGAGTCCTATCATTTTTATAATTGCTGTGGCTAGTATTAATAAGTGCCTTCTTTTTATGTGCTGAAATAAATTAATGGACAAGGCAGACACTATGCAAAATGGCTGGGAATGGGGCCAAATCTTTTTACATACATCCAGGGACAAGTAATCTTCTAAATGGCACTTTAAGCTCTCTTGCCTAAATAATTACAAGTACAGCCAGCATGTAATTTACGGAATTAATTAACCACTCTTCTAGTTCCCATCACCCATCTCCAATCCGTGACCACTTACCTTGTCTTGATTTTCAGTGCCAGAAGCCTCGGGCTTGGTTCTAATCACAAACGGGGTAGACAGTCGCAGCAGGACCCTTTCGAAGGTGGCATTAACCTTTGGAGAGACAATCTCAAAGCAGTCCTCAAACTTGAGCACTTTGTGAGTGTCACACCGGAGCTGCTTCCTTAGGCCTTCCCCCAGCTGAAGGACTGACATGTTGGGGTCAAACATCAAGTGGAAGGGAAAGGCTCTGCAGAAGGTGTTGATGCTGATTCTGAGGTCTGCAGGAACGTGGGAGGTTCCCCGTGGAAGGTTCTTCGTGATATTAGTATTTTCACATTCTTTAATAAGGAAAGTAAGACAGCTACAATTGCCTGGGTTCGAACCATCGGAGCACAGCTTCTCATTTGCAACCTGTTCCACTTCCACATCCAGCCGATAGATCTTCTTTCCTGCTGCCTTAATCATCCCCAGCATTGCAAACCCCACAATATGGTGAGGGTGAAAGTAGTGGAGCATGAGAGTACCTTCAGGGAGCTCTTTGCATAGGAAAGATGGTGACTCCAGAGTGGCCTGTTTTCCAAAGGAAGTTCTAATGTGTTCCAACAAAGCATCAAAGCCGTTAAAAAAGTCCTGCAACGTGCCACCTACAGCCCGAAGGACTCGCTCATTCTCATCAAAGCATATATTAAAGAACTCCTCACCAAATCTTTCTTGAATCTCCTCAAACTTCAAACCTAAAGGTAAATGGGAAGCAAGTGTTAGTGAAGTGGAATATACATAAACGAACTTACAGCTTTTTAAAACGTGTACTGAAAGAGACAGCTAATGACCTTGGACCCACAAATTTCCCACATGGGTTAATTCAATCATCTTGAGTCAGAGCAAGTAAATTTCAGTTCATTTTCTGGATGCTTCTACGATGTTAATGAGCATGAACCTTTTTGTTTGTTTGTTTGTTTTAGACCAATTTTAGGTTCACAGTAAAATTAAGCAGAAGGCAGTGAGATGTCCCATGTGCTCTCTGCCCCTATGCATACACAGCCTCCCCCATTATCATTGTCTTGCAAACAATGAACCTATACTGATACATTATTATCACCCCAAATCCATCGTTTTCATTAGGGTTCATTCTTGATGTTGTATATTCTATGGGTTAAACAAAAGTATAATGACGTGTATACACTATTATCGCATCACACAGAGTTATTGTCAACACCCTAAACATCCTCTGTGCTTGGCCTATCCATCCTTTCCTTCCTGCTAGCTCCCAGAGCACCAGTTTTTAAAATGCTGCTAAACTAGCTGTTCACTTTTCAATACCTTATTTAGCTTACTATAGTTACCACAGATATTTTTCTTCATCTTAATGATTTCCTCAGTCTTCATAGACTATCCAAGTTGACTATATATTATGTCCACATACCATCCGTATGACCATCTTATTTTTCATCAAAGTGCATGTACTAAGTGGAAAGTATCAACCAGAGAGAAAAATCTATGGCACGAGAGTGGGAGAGGCATCAAACTATCTAGTGAAAACAGAGGGCTTATGTCAGCAAACTCAGGGAAAGTCATGCAGGTCAGCAAGACCTCAGGGAAAAGAAACAAAATGAGAAATTAATAATGGTAGAACCACAGAATGATTTGCATTCCTTCACCCACAAAAGTGAAGGCAACCAAGATTGGAGCAGTAATCTGGTCAGATAGAGTTAAGACTTTGTTAAGTTTTCTCAGCATATAATCATTCCCCGATGCCCTGGCAAAAGGAACTCTGCCTTATAGTATATTATATAGTCATTAGAAGCAGAATCCCATGCAATTTAACAAGATCCACGCTTGAGGATGATCTGAGGGTGTATATGGAGGGAATTTATGATCCAAAGAGGACTACAATACATATCAAATAGAGATGAGTCTGCAGACTAAAGACTGCTGCTACCTAGAGCTCAGTCATCCTATGCCTCTTCTTTGACATTGGTTGAAATCCATACATGTAGTTTACATATTCATATTTTCTTGTCCAATTTACTCCATCACATAAGGAAGCCCCACAAATCAGGAGGACTGGGAAAGGACAGAGGGCACTTTGTTAGAGTCACATGAGAATGCAGAGCAATCTAGGCTGTCCACGTCTTGGTTTACTGATCCTCCTTGACCATCCCTTGAATAGTTTCCCCCAACTAGAAGTGAGGTAAAGAACAGAGACAATAATATTATTTTTAAAATAGACCCAAAGCACACCAAATATTTCTGAGAGCTTGCGATAGAGTCTAAAAATTGTAGTAGACAAATTGAGAAGTCAGTTTAACAAAGAAGCACTTAAAATCAATGTGAGATGAAAACGAATAGAAAACCTAAGTGAGAAAGAGTCCCTTTATTAAGAAGCATTTTATACTAATTTTTTTATGTTCAAGGCTAGCTAAGAAAGTCACCTATTAAGAGAAAAACATCACCACTCATCGCACATTGCCATGTTACAAAATTGCTCTTCAATGTATGCTGCTTTCACTAATAATGCCAGTCGGAATTGATAATAATAGCATTTACTTGTCCAGCTCTCTGGTGTGGAGCAGAGAAAACAAGATAGACAATCTTCACAGCAATTCAGTTCCCGCTCTGACTGCTTTCTTGGAACTGCTTTCATAAATACTGAAACTAATACATACTGTTTTGCCCTTATCTTCCTTAATCCTGTTTGCTGTTTTTCCTTTAGTACAACACTATTGATCATCTCTTCCTCTTAAAGCTTTTGGCTCATCAAACCATACTCCCCTAGTGTGATTACTATCTGCCTGAAAATTTATTCTCACTTCTTTCACTAAAATTTATTTCTATGCCAAATCCTTACATCATCATCACTATGTTGTAACTAAAAAACTCTAACATATACAAATTAAATTCATATGTCCACTTTCAATGACAGCGTACTTTGTTGCTATAAAAATGTCCAATTCTGAAATTCTTATTAAAAACCAAATGCTGGATAAATAAAAATTCATATAATCTGACTATATTTACTGAACTACAATATCCCATGTGCACTAAAAATATTCCATGGATTGCTTCTTAGCTTTGAAGAGATATACCTCAGAGGACTTAGGGTCTACATGAACAGAAGAAAAAAAGATTTGCTTCTAACTTGCATTTTTTATAACATTGAAAATGCCCTTGCAGTCATTAAAAACACAAAGTTCACCAGAAATAACAAAATAAAAATTACTCTGTGTACAACATTCTATCAACTAGAAATCCTTGCTGCTTTAAAAAAAAAAATCACTGTACTTTAACACACAACGACTGTTAATTTTCAAATGGTGATGCTAAGGAACACTTTAGCTTCACTAAAGAAAAACTGAATTGTTTTGAATATTATACTATAAGTGATAATTCTATATAAAACACAATATTCAACTAATAAAGATTTTTATTCCTACAACTGTGAAACTTCACAAGATTAGAAAAGAAGGGAAAAATTCCTAGACTCTAAAAATTTAAAACTAAGAAAATGCACTTCCGCATTTGTGAATATACTACAAATCAACAGGCAAGACTTCCATTTTAAGCCTTATCTCAAAATTCAGAAAGCACAGACAGTAATTCAGCTCAGACAATTGATGCGCTCTGACTCCCAAGGTTCCACCTACGATTGACGCAAACCCCCTACTTACAGTAAATCACTTGAAACATATAGACAATGCTCATCTCCTCACATCACAAGATTCTATGACAGCTTGACATTTGGGTCTATAAGAATACATTTCCTCAAGGGGTAAAATTTATAACTAAACTGCTCTTATTAATGGGGAAGTTAAGTTAGAATTTTAAATTGCTATTAATTCACCTCTTTAAAAGGGTGAACAGCCTAAATGCTGACATCCTCTAGCATAAATGAAATAGAATCTGTTTCTTCACGACATGGTCCTGTTGTCTCTCATCTGCCATCCCATCTCATCTCAGATTGTGAATTTCTTAAGGACAAGGACCTTGCCCTGTTTATGTCTGCATATCTATCACTAGTAAAATACCTGGCACATGGAGAAGCATCACCCTTCCACAAAAACTAAGCATTCATCTATGTTTGAGAAACATATACTTTTAAGAGTTACAGTTGTGACTGGGTGAGGTGGCTCAGTATGTAATCCCAGCACTTTGGGAAGCCAAGGCAAAAGGACTGCCTGAGCCCGGGGGTTCAAGACCAGCCTGGGCAACTTGGTGAGACCTCGACTCTACAATAAATCACAAAAACTAGCCAGGCGTGGCGGTATGAATCTGTAGTTCCAGCTACCTGGAAGACTGAGGCAGAAGGTTCTCCTGAGCCCAGCAGGTCGAGGATGCAGTGGCCGTGAAAGCATGCCACTGCACTCCAGCTTGGGTGAGACAAGAGTGAGATTCCAACTCAAAAAAAAAAAAAAAAAAAGATTTGCAGTTGTGCCACATCTAATGATACTAAGACAAAAAAAAAAACACATTCTTTTCTCTCATGGGCCCCTTAAGATCATGAAATTACATTGTGATTGTGCTGTAACAGAGACACACAAGAGGACCTATGAAGGTACAGAAAAGAGAGTGTCTGCCTCTTGTTGGGGAGATAATGTTTGAAAGGAGACTTGAAGAAAAAAGCAAGTTTTCAAAAATCCAACAAAGAAGGGAAGAGCACCCGAGCAGATGAATAGTAATGTAGTATGGTTGAAGTAGGAGGTAAGGGAACATCCAGTATGACCAGGGAAGAGCAAGTGGTAACGGTACACGGGTCGGGAAGCGGGAGTCGGGGTGAGTTGTTAATTCACCAGGATTGCAGAAGCTGTACTTAAGATTGCCAAGGCCAGAATTAGAGACCAGTTAGAGAGATGTTGCAGTGTCTTTAAAGGAAGAGTATATTGACTGAATTAGGCTGTCCCAGTAAGAACTAAAAAAAGAGGACCAAGCAGAGTGCTAATTACTTCCACAGGTTAGTTAATCCTTAAAAACAAAAAAAAATTCCTGTGCAGGTATTTTCTTTTTTTTATATACATATTTTTTATTTTAAATTGTGGGGTACAGTTAAGGGTTAGATATACAAATATGCATTGTGCAGGTACCTTTGTTGATAAGGTGTGCCCCCTCCCCATCCCCAGACAGATATTTACTATTTACTACCGTTAACTCCACCTCCCTTTCCCTCCCTGCCCCCCCCATAGTTTCCCACCACTGTCAATCCTTTTCTTATAGTATTTCTTATAGTTGGTCAAGGTCCACTTATGAGTGAGAACATGTGATACTCAGATCTTTGTTTCTGTGAGAGATCACTCAGTATTATAAACTCCAATTCCATCCAGGTTGCTGCGAAATTCATGATTTTATTCTTTTTTATGGCTGCATAATATTCCATTGTGTATTCCACTGTCCTCTTTTGATGGACAGCATGGTTGGTTCCATGATCTTGCTATTGTGAACAATGCTGCGATAAACATACGTGTGCAGGTATCTTTTTTATAGAGTGATTTGAGTTCTTCAGAGTATATTCCCAGTAGGGGGATTGTGGGGTCATGTGGAAGGTCAATTTTTAAAGCTTTTAGGAATCGCCACACTGATTTCCACAGAGGCTGAACTAGTTTACACTCCCACCAAGAGTGTAGAAGTGTTCCCTTTTCACCACATCTTCTCCAGCAGCTGTTATTTTTTGAGTTATTGATAATGGCCATTCTGACAGAAAAAAACAAAGCAGGAGGTATCACACTACCAGACTTTAAACTTTACTATGAAGCTACAATAATCAAAACAGCTTGATATTGGTACAAGAACAGGCATATAGACCAATGGAATAGAATTGAGATTCCAGAAGCAAAGCCTCAATTTCTCAACCAACTCTTCTTCGACAAAACCTCCACCACCCCCCACTGGGGAGAGGGGAACCTATTCAGTAAATGGTGCTGGGAAAACTGGCTGACCACATGCAGAAGATTCAAACAAGATCCCCATCTACCCCCATACACAAAAAGTAACTCTAAATGGATCAGAGACCTAAATGTAAAACCTCAAACCATAAGAACTTTAGAAAATGCAGGACACATCCTTATGGAAATTGGAACTGGCATCCAATTCCTGAGGTATTTTCAATCATCCTCATTTTACAGGTGAGGAATGTTAAGAAATTTGGTCAAGATTGTATAAATGTAGGTAGTAGAGCCAGGGCTCAAAGGGAAATCTATCTAACACTAACTCTTGTGTAATAAATAAAATATCAAAAGAGTAAACCCTCTGCATGAAGAAAGAAAATGCATATCTAGCTCATTATTATATTATCAATGTCTAGCATTCTGCCTGGCTGGGTGTTGAATGAATTAATATATCACTCAAGTCAACAGAAAAGACTAACAAGAAACAGTCCACAGTTATTAAATACTGCATCAAGGTCATGTAAGGTAAGAACAAAAAACTATCAATTGGATTTGTCAGATCTGTGGGGCTGTTTGACAAGAATTTCAGGGTAGGGGTGGGGGCAGAAAACCAAGATGGGAGAGGCGTGTGTAGCAGGCAAATAAATAGCTATAATGGTTTTCAGCTGAATTAATAATATTATTTGAACACTAAAATTACTTATTTTACAAAATTGTTAAAATATGACTGCCATGTTTAGAAAGGAAAATGTTGCCTTCATTGAGAACCAAGTGATAAAGAGATATCCACTGACCAGGATCATGGATCCTCCAGGGACGTTTTAGTAATAAAAAAGGGAAGGTAGTGGCTTTTTAGGTCCAGAGACTAACCCTATCAACCAACAAGGGCTTCAGTTTCCACTCAAATGGGAAAATACCACAGCAGGTGTACCTTCAAGCTGCTCAAATTCCACCCAAAGAGTGGAATACCCACCAAATACTCAGTTCTGTAAGCTGGAGACTTTCCATAATTATTTTTTGATTAGCTGCTGAGGATTCATCAATCTAATGTCCAAGTAGTGTAACTCCGTCACAACTATGTCTCACAACCAAATGGTAAAGAAATTTCAACAATTTAAGGAAATTGTTTTTTCAGAGAAATAATTATTTTATCTAGCAAAACTCTAAGGCTTTTGTCCAGTAAGTTTGAAACCCAGATGACATTTTTGTAAAAATATTATTCTAGTGCCACACCAACCTACAAAGAAAAGAAGGAAGTTCATTTCTGCCTCCCAGAGAAATGTAAGAGTAAATATTATAAATGTCTAAATAACAACAAAGGAGAAAGACTTTTTGACTCTGAGCTATCAACACAGTCTCATTTCAATCTGTACTAGGGTGAGATAAACCTTTGCAGTTTCAGATTACTTTATACTTCAGTAAGTCAAAGGTTGAGATAATACTAAGAAAAAACAGTCTCAACAATTTCACTCAATCTACAAAGGGTTAAAACAATGACTTGCTACTATTTAGAGGCATTTATTCTCCTTGCTTACTACATCAGTGGCATTTCTTCCTCCCTCAAAAAAAATGGATATTCATATATTTATTTTCAAATTTAAGTGAACTTAAATTAATTGTTCTTAATTTTTTTAATTGTATGCTATCTTAAAGATAGTAGTATACACATGCAGATTTTAAAAATAGAGTTTGAATATCTTTGAGCTAACAAAGAATTTGCTAAGCATAGCAATAGGGGAAATCTAACATATTTAAGGATTAATTCCTGAATACACAAAGGACTAGGTATAAGGAACATATTACATATTTCAGGCACAAAATTATTTGTGATGGTTACATTTTACACTTTGTAATTTTGAAAATCTATTAAGATATGTTTTAAAATATACATAGAATACAGATTTTAATAATGAGAAATGTGACACAATGGAGATAAATCTGACCCCTATCTGAGTACTCTGAAATAATTTTTTCACCTAGAAACTACAGCTAAAAAGTGAAATATCATAAAAATGCACTCTACGACTATCAGTGTTACTCCTTCCTTTCAAATTGCAAAGCACGTCTGTGCCTTTCTTATGAAGTAGTAGATAGTCTCTTGTAGTATTTGTTCTGTGATCCTTCTACTGTCTATAAACAGACTTAGAAAAACAACATACGAAGAGCACAATTTCTAAAAACAGCATGATGTAGGATGAGAAAAAGGAATCAATGGAGGAAGGACTATCACTGAATTATAGAGAGAATTTCCCCTGAACTGTGGAAAATCCTAAATCTACAGATGGAAAAGGCATAAGTTCCAACTAGGATTGATAAGAAGCATGCATGTGCGCACGCGCGTGCACACACATACACACACACACACACACACAGTCCTAAGAGTTCATTACCCAGTCAAGATATCTGGCCAAAATTCAGATATTATATTACTCAATGAAACACCTGAGAAAAATAATTGAGGAAACACTTTAGCCAAACGACAAATGAGTCAAAATGGAAAAGTAGAGGATTCCAGGTAAGAAGAGGAAAAAGTAGACACAAGGATGTGCAGAAAACCTTGCAAAACACGTACTTCCGATGTATGTGTACAAACTGAGGTTGACAAAAAATATATACATGCATTTTAAGAGATGTTTGCCATAATCAGAAGTGATTATGATAGTAACTACACTGAGCACCTCGTGTAACTGCAGAAGTCAAATATGACTTGTATTCATCTCATTGAGTATTATAATTTTAATACCTTTTTTCCTTTCTTAAAATGACATACATTTTTGCCACCCTCTCTATATATCACATACAAATGTATATATACACACATTTATACACACATTATATATACATATTGTGAATAATGATATATTATCTGGATATTTGTAATATAAATATTAAATAAAAATTACTGAAGCAGAATGAAACTAGCAAACAATGGCAAGGTAGATTTTATACATAAGCTGAAACTAAGCAATTTCAGCAAAACCCAGGAGTTCTGAGGTAGGGAAAAACAGGAGAGGAGATAAAGAGAAGAAAAGTAAACATATTCTAGTAGAAGAATAATTGATATTTTGTTTTGAAATAATAATAAAGTTCTAATTTTAGTAAGAAGAAATGAAAGAATAGAGTAGAACTTTTTTTTTTTTTTTTTTTGAGTTGGAGTCTCACTATGTCGCCCAAACTGGAGTGCAGTGGCCGCTCCCGGCCACCGCAGCCTCGACCTGCTGGGCTCCGGCGATCCTTCCGCCTCAGCCTTCCGAGTAGCCGGAATTACAGGCGCGCGCTACCACGTCCGGCTGATTTTTTGATTTATTGTAGAGATGAGGTCTCGCTGCCCAGGCGGGTCTCGAACCCGCGGGCTCAGGTAATCCACTCACCTCAGCCTCCCAAAGGCGCATGATTACAGGCTGAGCCACCGAGCCCGGCTAGAACTTTCGATGTATATGAGAAGGGACCCCAAAAATCTTGGAGTTATTTTTTGGAGGACAGACCTCTTATAGTAAGGCTTCCCCCACTAGGTAAATGTTTTAGGAGCCCATTGGCATCAGTGTACCAGCTGACAGTGTTGTGAGACGTTGCATTTGGCTTCAGTGAATTTCTTGTTGTTTTAGATTCTTTCAAAGCATTTTCCCATTTCATGATGGGTGATTTACCAGTGCACCTGCCCTCGCTGCACTGTGTTCAGCAGTTTTTGACCAAAAGCTGCATGACCCTCGTGCCCCATCCTCCCTGTTCACCTGATCTCACCCTGAGCAACTTTTCTGGTATCTCCAGATGACAAAGTCCCCAAAGGGGAACATTTTGCTGATGTGGAAGAGGTGAAACAAAAAACAGCAGAAGTACTGAAAGGAATCAAAACTGATGAGGTCAAAAACTGTTGGAGCAGTGGAAAAAGCGTCTCAATAGGTGTGTGGCATCAAATGGAGAGAACTTTGAAGGTGACTTAAGTTGAAACGTCAAAGACTAAATACACATTTTTTATAAATAAATTACGTTTTTTAGAGGGTCCCACCTCGTGTGTGTGTGTATTATGTCAACTTGATCAAAACAGAATAATATAACAGAAACAAAAACAAATTAGAATAAATAACTATATATCAAGATGAAAAAAACTTGCATAAATCATGCATTAAGTAAATGTAAAATTAAATCATCCCATTAAATGGGGAAATTCTCATTCCTTCTGTAAGAATTGCACTTATAAAAGGAGATTTTTTTTTAACATTGAAACTGAATCAGCAGGTAACGAATTACAAGAAACGGCAAAGAAAAAAAAAGCAACAGTGGAAGGGAAATATCATCTTAAATATTAATGTCAACAAGGTAGAATTAAAGGGAGAAACACTGAACAAAGGGACACAGTATACAACAAAAAAAATCACAATTTACAAGGAAGACCTGGAGACATAAGCCAAGTAACATTACAGCTAAATAAATAAAGCAAAAAGAATTGATTGTTCATGAGTATGGGTATCCTTTTGGAGTAATAAAAATTGATTGTAGTAATGGCTGCAAAACTTTATGACTATACTAAAAAACACTGACTTGTATACGTTAATTGGGTAAATTGTGTGATATGTAAATTATATTTCAATAAACCTATATTGAAAATTGAGAATTTAAGAACTTTCTACAATTACAATTAGAGTGAGAAATTTGAATACACGTTTCTCGTTAGCAGAATATGTAATAAATAAAAAAGTGAAATCAAAAAGAAATTAAATAAATATTAACAAAGAACAAAACTAATAAAAAAGTAAAGTCAAAGAAAATGAAATGAAAAGAAACATTATTTAATAACAAAAGCAACAAACTCAAAAGCACATATATGTATATATACATATATGTATATGTATTGGAAAAAAATTACAAAAATTGCTCAAATACTAGACCACAAAACCCCCATAATATATTTTTAATATTTTGTAGATCACATTTTCTAATAGCTGTGATAAAATTAAGAATATACACAAACAACAAAAAGGTGGTTATAAATCATATATCTATTTGAAAGTTAAGCAATCACATTGCATTCTCTTGGATTAACAAAAATCAAAATTTAAATTATAACTCCTAGATATCAGTCAAAAGAAGCCTCCATCATATAAAATTCTATGAGGCACAACAAAAACCTTACTCAAAGAAAAACATTTGTAGTGTTTTCAGCAATAAAAAATAATAAAAAGCTTCCAAATTAAGGAAATCATGTTGAGTTTAAGGAAAAAACTAGGAAGTAGAAAGTAATAGATTAAAAGCTGAAATTAAGAGTGAGAAAAAATATCAAATTAGAATGAGGAACAATATTCAGGTTTATATTGAGAAGAAATAGAAGAATCAGAAAAGAACCATGCAACTTTCTGTAAACAAATATGTAATGTAAATGGATAAATGTCTGGCAAAATATAAATGATCAAAACTAATCCATGCCAGGCTCGGTGGCTCAGCCCATAATCCCGCGCCTTTGGGAGGCTGAGGTGAGTGGATTGCCTGAGCCCGCGGGTTCGAGACCCACCTGGGCAGCGAGACCTCATCTCTACGATAAATCAAAAAATCAGCCAGGTGTAGTAGCGCGTGCCTGTAGTTCTGGCTACTTGGAAGGTTGAGGCGGAAGAATCGCCGGAGCCCAGCAGGTAGAGGCTGCGGTGGCCGGGAGCGGCCACTGCACTCCAGTCTGGGTGACAGAGTGAGACTCCAACTCAAAAAAAAAAAAAAAAAACTGATCCAAGAAGAAATAAATGGGCAACCTGAGTTCTTGCTAGCCACTAGGAAAAAGATAGATAGTTTCAAAGTTACTTTAATGTTTGCAGGACATAGAAAAAAATTTAAGACTGCTCAATTCTTTTTACTAAGCCTACGTGACTTTATGCCAAAACCTGATATAGTATACTAAGATTAATTTCTCTTGTGAATGCTTGCTAAAATAACTGATAGAATCTAGAAATTTATATAACAGTAATACACCATAACCAAGTAGCATTTACATCAGAAATGAAAAGGTAGCTCAGCAGTGAAAAATCTATCAGCATAAATCACTACATTCATGAAACTAAAAAAGAAAATAGTATCATATCAGTAGATTCTGAAAAGTCTGAGATGCAACAGTCTTAGTAAAAATTTGTAGTAAAGTAGGAATATAAAAAAACTGTTCAAATATAATAAAATCTGTTTTCCAAAACCAGAAACAGCTTATTCCAACTGGTGAAATACTAAAAACATTTCAACTGAACTCAGGAATTAGATAAATATGCTTGCTATTACCATTATTATTCAATACTATCTTAGAAGTTCTAGCAAGTGCTATAAAGTATGAAAACAAAGTAATCAGTATACACATTGTAAAAAAAAGAGTAAAATTGTATCTTTTTGCTGAATTAAATCTGTGTCTATAAGGCATTTAATATACCACAAAAAGTATTTCAATTCAATGGGAAAAGAATAGTGTATTCAATAAATGGCACTAGCCATCTGGAAAACAATAAAATTAAATCCTACCTCATACCTCATACAAAATAAAATTCCAGGTCAATTATAATCTTAAATTGCAAAATATAAACCAATAAATATTTCAGAAGAAAGTCTAGAAAACTCTATGTATGCCTTAACCAAAATAAGCAAACATACAAAAAAAGAGATAAAAATCTATTTGATTTTGTATGATACAAAGCAAGTTAAAATTGTCAGAATAACGTAGAGAATATAATTTTAGTTTATTACACATGTTTATGTGTGTGTGTGTGTGTGTGTGTGTGTGTGTGTGTGTGTGTGTGTGTGTATGTGTGCATGATGCATCTCCCTTGACTTTCTGCTAGTTTCCCAACTTTAGGCCACCATGATCATTAGTCTAGAATTATTTTCTTAGCCTCCTAACTGATGTTTCTGCTTTCTTCTAATCTCTCTCCAATCCATTCTCCATACCTGCTTTCTAAATCATAAGTCATAAAATTATGTAATATTGGAGGGCCTAAAGCCCTCCAATAAATATTCATTGCCTTCTGAAGACAGTAAGTCCCCTACACATGAACAAGTTCCATTCTAAGAGCATGTTCATAAATCCAACAAAGTTAGCCTAAGAACCTAACTAACATAGTCAGCTGTACTGCATCAGCCACTTCTCCGCTGCTTTTACTCTTGATCCTGGATATCCTGGGCTTAAAACAAAGATACTGTACTACCAGACTCTATACAGTGTTGTACAGTAAAATACACAAAAGCACAATTATTTGTAGAGGATGCACTCACATGACAATGTACACCAGACACGTGAACTAACTTACATGATTGGACACGTGAATGCATGTTCACATCTTTGAAAGTTTGCAACTTGAAGGTTTGTAAGTAGGGGACTTACTGTAAAGTTCAAACTCAGCAGAGTCTTTTTTTACTGGCCCATTCACTTCTCTCTCAATCTCCATTTCACACCTCCACACCAATCATTGTGACCCACTTTGAGTTTCCTGAACGTGATCAACAATCTCTCTCTCTCATTTATAGGCTTCTGACCTGCAGGTTCTGTAGGGGATTTTGTTGTTTTTTAACTAGAATTCTGTTCTCCTACCTACGCTTAGCTAGTTATCAGCTTACACCCATCTTGCATATCTTGATACCTAAATCCCTCCAGAATACTTTCCTTGACACTCCAAGACTGAGATAGATGCCTCTACTTTTTAGGCTTCCAAAGCACCTTGTGATTACTCCCATCCTAGTGTTTATCATCCAATAGCTGCTAACTTGTCCACCCCTCAACCAGGTTTAACTTCTTTGAAGGTAAGGGTTATGTCTTGGTCATCACTTATTTAATGTAAAACAAATTTAAAAAGAACACCACTCTGTATCTGTCTCAATACTGAGCACTGGGAATACATTGATGATCAAAATAGTACAAAAAATGGGCCTGACCCTTATTGAGATATGTGACAGAAAAATCCAATAATCATACACATAATGCAACTATAAATAGATATACATGACAATGGATGTCATGAGGATAAGGGGCAGAATACTATTAGAGCAGTAACAGGGGCCCAATATAATCTACTGGGTCAAAGAAAACTTCCTTTAGAAAGTGATACATATGAAGGACAAGAAAGAATCAACCAGGAAACCAAGAGGGAGCAGATAGGAGAGGAAATACATCACTCCAGACCGAAAAAACATACATACTAAGGTCCTGGAAAAGAAAATATGGAGCTTTAGTGAAACCAAATGAAGTCCACTGCTGTAGCCCTAATCTTGGCACTATGCCTTATCTGTAATGAATTTATAAAAGAATTAATCAATTAATGACTGAAAAATAGATACAGCTGTGTGACTGATGATATGTGCATGTTTCATATATGTATCATGTATTATTCACATATCATATAATATATATGGTAGATATATACTCATAAATGTGTGCATATATGGTTTTTTTCTGTCGCTATTTTTTTTTTTTGTACCCTTCAATATTCACTGCCAGGTCTTCTAACACCAGCTTGAGCAAGTTATGCCAAATGACTAATTTAATAGGTGTGGATACTTATTATTTGACAAATTCTTGTTCCTTTGCCAACAAAGAGCCACAGGTGTTGAGTGCTAAAAAGCAGATAGACTCAAAGCGCCACATGTATAATCAGGCAGCCTTCTCAGGGTTCTGTGCTTTGCTTGCTATCAGATGCCAGCCACCTGGCAGGTGACAGAGGGCTCATCACACTTCCCAGACTTCCTTCCCCAGAACCGTGGCATTTCGCCCTAAAAGACACCGAGCCAGTGGCAGTCCAGCAGCAGCAAGGTGCAGAGTCAAAGAACACACAGACACAAGCTAATGACAAAGACGCACTGCAGGAGGACCTGCCTGAGCTCTGGACCCATACCTGGCCCCAGCTTTTGAAATACGCCCTAACACGCTGTCAAAATAGGGCAGTGGCTCCCAGACTTTGGAATCTCCCTGCAGATAAGCATTCTCATCATTTCCCACACCAGCACTTTTTGCCAGTCTTATACCTACTGGCTGAGAAGGTGGCGAGGAGATCACTAAGCAAATACCCAGCCAGATTCAGGCTTCTGCTGCCGCTGACTGGCCCTATTGAAACTGGAGGCCGCACAGATCTCCAGAGGGCTTCCTCAGAGCTGTTCATCACTGCTAGTGCCTCTTTCCTTATTATGTTTCTCAAAAGCATGTGATTATGTATACGAGGGGGAATCATCCCCAAAAAATACAACAGATTTTTTTTTGAAAGGCCCCAAGTAGTACACTCACAATTTATGCCCCCCGATCAAACAGTCAACCAAAGTTTTTACCTGGAAGTTTTGAGAAGGTTGTGTCATGATCTGCAGAAGAAATGTCCCGGGTTGTGGCCAACAGGTGACTGGTTCTTCCACCATGACAATACATCTGCACACCATGATGAGTATTCAACAGTTTTTGACCTAAAACAGCATGGCCCTTATGCCCCACCCTTCCTCCTGACCTGATCTCACCCTAAGAGACTTTTTCTCTGTTTCCTCAGATTAAAAAAAAAATACTCAAAGGGAAATGTTTTGCCAATGAGGAAGAGGTGAAACAAACAAAAATGGCAGAAGCACTAAAAGGCACAAAAATTGATGAGTTCAAAAACTGTATTGAGCAGTGGACAAAGTGTCTTGATGGGTGTATTGTTTCTTTTTTTTTTTTTGAGTTGGAGTCTCACTCTGTTGTCCAGACTGGAGTGCAGTGCCCACTCCCGGCCACCGCAGCCTCGACCTGCTGGGCTCCGGCGATCCTTCCGCCTCAGCCTTCTGAGTAGCTGTAACTACAGGTGCGCGCTACCACGCCCGGCGCATTTTTTGATTTATGGTAGAGATGAGGTCTCATCAAGTTGCCCAGGAGGGTCTTGAGCCTGCAGGCTCAGGCAATCCACTCACCTCAGCCTCCCAAGGCGAGGGATTACAGGCTGAGCCACCGAGCCCGGCTGGGTGTATTGTTTCAAATGGAGACTACTTTGAAGGTGACTGAAGTTCAAACATGTAAGGATAAATACTCAATATTTTATAAGTAAATTCCAGGGTTTTTTGAGAGCCACACCCCCATCTTCGTTTGTTTAAAATGAAATTTTGTAGATACCACTTCATGTAACATTAATGCATGAAGATATCAAGCACACTGGAATTTCACTGGTAACCCAGTCCCACCTCCCTCAAAACACAGGAGTCCTCTTTGACATTCTTCCTCTGATGAAACACTACCAGCGATAAGCAGCTCATGAAGTTTGCTCTTCTAATACTGAATAGTATCTCTAGTAATTACAAAGTTCCTTCTTTCTTCCACTTAAGGCGAAAAATGTGTCCTATGCCTTCAAGCCACTAGTTCTAGTATATTCTCTGTGGTGACTTGAACGAATCTATCTCCTCTCCTCACAGAAGTCCTTTAAAGTTCCTGAAAATAGCTCTCACAAGTTCCCCTTTGTCTTCTCATCTTACGTTTTCAACGAACTAATTCAAAACACGTTAAAGGCAGCTCTAAAGAACTGCTTAAATTAGATATAAAAAACAAGGGTACATTAGAAAAACACACACAGTATTGCGATTACAAGTTATGCTCTAGAAGGAAGTAAGAAAGCCGGAGAGAAATAAGAAGCCTATTTGAGATAATGTGAGCTAACATGAGACGCTCTTATGCCAGGGTTACAAATCTTTTCTGTATATGTGCTCTAACATGGGAAAATGGATGTCTGTGTTTACTCCTTTTCACTGGAGTATATGCTTCAAACTATTTTCCAGTTTGTATTTGATTTTTTTTGCCTTGTGCCATTCACATTTTTCACAACCACTTCCCTTTGATCATGCCTATGTAAGATGCGGTGCTGGGTAAGGAAACAATTTAGGGCTACAGAAATGAGTATCAATGGCATATGTCAGTTTTGGACACATAACCACTGCTTCTTGAGCATCCTGGTGAGGCCATCTTGGGAATGGCGGATGCTGCACTCCAAGCAGAGCAACTGTTCATATTCCTTACAGTCTCAGAGTAGAACTGACAGAACACTAAGCTATATTTGTTACTACCACACCCTGACATACTCCACAAAAGGGAAAGTCTGAGACATGCTAGAATTTTTTTAAATGGTCGTCTTTTAAAATTGAGTGGTGGCTCATGCCTTTAATCCCAGCACTTTGGGAGGTTGAGGTGAGAGGATTGCCTGAGCCCAAGTGTTCAAGACCAGCCTGGGCAACGTGGCCAGACCTCATCTCTACATAAATCACAAAAATTAGCCGGGTGTGGTGGCACTTGCCTATAGTCCCAGCTACTTGGAAGGTTGAAGCGGAAGGATCACTTGAACCCAGCAAGTCGAGGCTGCAGTGGCCATGAGCATGCCACTGTACTCCAGCCTGGGCAAAAAAGAGCGAGACTTTGACTCAAAAAATAAATAAATAAAAAAAATTAAGTGAGGAGGAAATAAAAGATACCTGAAATCTTCCATTATTGTTAAAGGAAACTGTCATCTGTTTGGTCTCATTGTGTATTTGGTGGTAGGGTTATGGTCTCAAGAATTCTTTCACTTTTTTAACACAACTTTGTTCATTTTTTCAGTGTCCCTCTCTAGTTTTTGTACATACACCTATTTTACACAGTCAGATTCATAAAGTCCACCAACACTTTGTGTTTAGCTTTTTCCTAATATTTCATGTCTAATGGATGCTGGGAGTATGTATTAGCTGGCAGCTCTCAGCTGAGCCCGACTCTGGGCATTGCCTTCAGCTGAAAAGAGCTACCTGGTCTGAGGTCCTTCCCCTTCCCCAGGACTGTCTGCACACAAACAAAGTTCGTTTGGGAGGTGGGGAGTGTAATACAAAAACTCTACCTGCTTGCCTGTGTCAGGGGCAATTCTGGAGTCATCAGCTGAAACCTCTGTTGTGATGGTATCTGCCTAGCAGTTCAAGTTCAACTTCTCCCTTAGTTTCTTACACAGAAACAGTGTGGTGAAACTACTCAGCTGCAAATGTGTACTACTTTTCATGAAAAAAGAAAGATGACTCAAAGAGCAAAGCTGGAAGCCACAAAAGATGATTCTTTGGCCTTGAAATCTGTTGGTGTTTGCCTGGTTGGATCACCGATCCCAAGGACACCATCCGACAGCATTCCTGAGTACAGACCTCCATGTCAGAGTCTGTTCCTGGGAAACCAGAGCTGTATCAATAGTACAAACATTTTCCCATGCTACAGTGTAATCTTTCCACGTTGTTTTCATTTAAAGGGCTGCTTAACATTCTTTTAAGCTAAGCTATTATATTTTAATTGGCATTTCTTTATAGTGGGACCGTTGGTTGTTGCCAATATTTTGTCAGTTTAAAGAGCATTCGATAAACCTCATCACGCTATTATTTGATGTCTTGGCTTTTCTTTTCTTTTTTTTTTTGAGTTGGAGTCTCACACTGTCGCCCAGACTGGAGTGCAGTGGCCACTCCCGGCCAACCGCAGCCTCGACCTGCTGGGCTCCGGTGATTCTTCCACCTCAGCCTTCCAAGTAGCTGGAACTACAGGCGCACGCTACCACGCCCAGCTAATTTTTTGATTTATTGTAGAGATGAGGTCTCGCCAAGTTGCCCAGGCGGGTCTTGAGCCCATGGGCTCAGGCAATCCACTCACCTCAGCCTCCCAAAGCACAGGATTACAGGCTGAGCCACCAAGCCCAACTAATGATGTCTTTTCTTGAATTGGATTATTTCTTTTAAATATCTTATGTGTGGGCCATTACAAAGATAAAAATATGAAGGTTTTCAGTCTATGGATAACAAGGCTTTGTAATTTATAGTATTATAAACCGAAAGTCTGACAGTAAAATATACCACCAGGATACTAAGAAATTGGGACAGATTATTTTATGTATATTGTGTCTTTGACCCAAGATTCAAAATGGGATGCTTGAAAGGTCCAAAGAGAAAAAGAGAGCAGAGTGGTCTGTTATTAGCTTATTTGGCACTCTGCTGTACTGAGGAAGTCAAAACCTACACAAAGTCAGCATCCAGTATACAACAAATATTTGCTGACTAGACGTACGAATGGATAAATGACTCTTCGGGTTGCTTTTCATTTTAACTTAAATTCAAGGGGATCATTAATGTAGAAGTGTAGAAAATGTAGATAATGTAGAAAATATGGACTGGATACCGATAAACCCTTGGCTTTAAGTTCTTAAATCACTCCCCTTCCAAAGCAGAAGTGATGGTGGTGTGCTGACAATGACAGAGAATGTGGGGGTGTGTTAGATCCTCTTTCATGTAGAAGCTAGCACAGAAGGGACTAAACGGAAGAGTTGGCTGTCGCCATGCTTCCTGGCTTTGGCCCCCTCCCCCACCTTGGAGAGGTGAATCTTCTTTCTTTCTTTCCCTTCTCTTTCTCTAATTTACTTTTAAATAAACTTTTCTTTAAAAAAAAACAAGGAAGAGTTAAGGAAGAATAAAGTAAAATAATAGCCAATAAAAGCACCCAGACTCAACTAAAAGACAATAAACCATGCCTGTAATGATCTCATCAGGACACATACAAAAAATTCATGGAAGGAAGTGCCAGAGACTAGAAGATGTTAGTGAAATCCAAACCTCTAGATCTGGAGGCAGGTGAGAAAGGAAGGAGGATGTCAAGTTGAACAAGGTATATCTACTGAGATGCAGAGCTAGCGTAAGAGTCATTCCCTGTTCTTGTTTCTAACAATGTGTCGACAAGAATCATTTCTCAAATCAGGCTAGTCTCCTCAGTGCTTCCTGGGCACACTTGACTCATTCCAACCTGTGTTCTGTCACTTGCACTCCCTCCTCTGAAATGCCCAAAGGAAAGCAGCCTCCGCTGTAAGCAGAGGAGACAAAGAGGAAGACACTGCATTTCTTAGGAAGAGGAGGGAGAAAAAATATGTCACATATGAAGTAAGGAATGTTAAAAACAGAAGTAGATGCAAGACGAAAACAGCACCAAAGACTTAGTTCATTCTTACAAATACCTTCATGGGGTAAGCATAGGGCAACCTGACCCAAAAGAGACATAAGACAAAAATGTCTGAATTGGGTGCTTTTCTTTCTCCCACATACTTTTATCATTCCCTCAATACTGTTTAACTCCTAAAGAAAACAAAAGGTTATATGAGAGCTCTTTCTTAATATTTGAAAGCAAACCAAAACACACTATCCAAAAGGTCAACCGAATCTAATACTTGACAGGAAAAAGATATTACAAAGCTATAATATCTTGAATTCACACACAATGAAAGATGCCACATTCCTTTCCAAATGCTTCCTTAGCGTGCTTCAGAAAAGAGTCACAGTTAAAACTAAAAAAGCAAGCTGGCTTTTCTCTTCAGAGCCCATTCCTAGACTGGGCAGAATATTGTTGCTATTTCCTTTCTATCTTCTAGAAGACTGTCAAAGGTCTACATAGTTTGTTTTTTTCTATTCCGCTAACAGTGAATCGATTGGTGTGGTGCCCTGGAAGGCAAATAGATATTTAAGATTTTCTTTTCTTTTTTTTTTTGGTGACTACAGTAACCTTGTTCCAAGTGGAAATCTCCCAATGAGGGCAATCTTCATTTTGAACAATTGACCTATAAACTTAATTTCTACAATCTGTAGAACCTGTACTATATCAAAGTTTACCACTAACATCCCTGTTTCACTACTCAGAACTACACAAGGACACAGAAAAGTAAGATAAAAATGAAGTCAAGTCAGTCAAGTTCCTATGTGGTAATACCAAGATTTACTCCATGCCCAAAATCCCTCTCCTCTTTGCCTAACATTTATACTAAGGTGAGAACAGAGATAATGGTCAGTGAGCACCACAGTTACTTGGCTTTTTGCTTACTACTAGCGGAATTAAATTCATCCCATTATTTAATGAAAAATTTTGCTCCCAAAGGATCAGGGTGGTGCGATATAAGACAACATGAAGGTGTGTTTGTGAGTGTGTGCAGGGATTAGGGGAGTAGTGAAGGGGCGTTAAATCACATAGACAGAGTTGAAACACATAGACAAAAGACCTGAGGTGACATTTATCTTCTGCCTATGTTTGCTTAGGATGCTAAATAAGTTTGAAATTTGAGGATAATTCACTTAAATCTCAATATTTCAATATGAGTTTTAAGAAATTTTATATATATAAATGTGTATTTATATTCTACATATACATTATATATCTGAAACGAACACCATTTTCAAAAATGATCCTCTGTAGTCTATTCCAACAGCAAGTGAAGAAATGACTATCCAGCATATGCTGATGTTCTGACTTCTTGTTAATTTTAAAATCCGGGCAGTGGTAATAATTTTAACCATATATAACCATAATTATAACCATATATATGGTCACAGGGTTTTTCACCATCTTCTAAATAATGCACTTTGCACATCTATTAGCTCAGTTTAAACACTAAACACCTACTTAGTGTGATACCCTGATTCAAGTGAAGATTCTATTTAACTAACTGGATCCATTGCTATATGGAGATACTGAAAGCACTGCTACTAAATATAGAAATACTTTGATAGCACATCGCAATATTATCTAATGACTGATGACAGACTGTGAAAAATAATTTATGCTGGTTATCTAAAATGTCATGGAAGCAATAAAATAATCAGAGTCTACAGAGGAGAAAATGTCAATGATTGATGAGATTTTGAATTCAAGGAAAGTATTTGAAAAGTCCAAAATTATTATAACATAATAGTAAAAGTATCATAAGAAGAAAGTTACATGTCCTTGTATAGATGTTACTTACTATAATATCAAGAAAATAAGCACCTTAAGCAATAGAAGTAGCCAGCAGTTTTATGTTTATTATTCTAAAATATGATTTCATTCTTGAATGGTATTTTTCTATGTAGAAGAAAATAAACAGTGAAATTTCTAGAACAATCACCTATTCTGATAACAATTTCCTTGCAATATTAGATAAGCAGAGTGGAACTATGTTCAGACACTATTTCATCTTTAATCTCCATACCATTAAATCAGGTTATCAGTGAGACCACAAAACTTGAGAAAAATAAACCCCATAGATGGGTTCCAATCTACACACTAATTATGTAGAATTAGGTGCTGTCATGGATAATACTAAAAAAAAAATACACTTAAGTATAAAGATAAACTGCATGCTCCTAAGCCACTTATGTTTGTTGATTTATGTTTTTACACTTATGTTTAGTGTAGTGTTGCTGCTTGCTGCTAATTGGGGCTACAACACAAAAGAAACAGAAAGTCCCTTTAGACTTATGACCTATTTGAAGTTTAACTTTATTCAGTAGTTTTTGAGAATGTTTATTTTCATATAATTTCAAACTTAAAGTTGCAAGAACAGTACAAAGATTCCCCTACTCTTTTTTCCAAGTTTCACCAATTTGTTAACAATTTTCCTCCATTTGCTTTTTAAATTTTCTCTTGCTATCTCAAGCTCTTGTTCTCGTTTCTTTCCCTTTCTTTACATGTGCGCACACATGCACACACACCATTTATTTGAGAGTCAGTAGCAGACATTATACCCCTTTATCCCTAGCAGTGTATATTTGACACAGTATTCACACCTGTAATCCCAGTGAGGTTAGGGTTAGGGTTAGGGTTAGGGTTAGGGTTAGGGGTTAGGGTTAGGGTTAGGGTTAGGGTTAGGGTTATCAGCTGAGAGGATCACTTGAGGCCAGGAGATCAAAACCAGCCTGGACAACATAGTGAGACTCCATCTCTACAAAAAATATAAAAATTAGCCAGGCATAGTGGCATGCACCTGTAGTCTCAACTGCAGGAGGGGAAATCACTTGAGCTCAAGAGTTCAAGGTTACAATGAACTATGATCATACCCCTGCACCCCAGCCTGAGTTACAGAGTAAGACCCTGTCTCTAAAAGTAAATAAATACTATATGTGAAAGCTCTTTATAAATAGTAAAGCAAAAGCTCTTTATAAATAGTAAAGCACTATATAATGTATACATGTGTGAACATATGTGTATGCATATATATTGCACATGGGTAAACATATATATGTGTATGGGCATGTATATATGTACTGATGTAGATCTGGAAAAAGACAAAAAGAATAGGAGTTATAAAAGCTTAAGGATGCACTTGATTTATGGATTTCTTTTTTCTTGACAGTCTTCTCTTGTCCCTGGAAAATTTTTAAATTCCAAATTTTCCCACACATTTAACATGATATTTCTACTTCTCTTATGAAGACTCTCTTGTAATGGCCACACACAAGCAGCCTTCCATTCTGTCCATTGGTTAAAAACATCTTTTGCCTCACATCATGTGACCTTCCTACTAGCTTCTAGACTGACAGAGTCTTGGCCTTGTCCAGCCGGAAATAACAGTCTCATGGCCTCCTTTCATTGATCTTCAATAGATCCAGAATAGCAATTGCTACTCAGACAAGAGTGGGGAAACCAGAACTTTCATCAGACTCCTCCAAATTAAGGAGGATGCTTTTGGTTTGGGGTTTTTTTTTATGTTCATTTCTAGAGCTTTAAATCCAGAAATACCATTGAAACAGCATAAATATTATAGTCATGCATAAATCCTATTAGAATTGCTTTGATAAGTTAAAACTTATCTTTACCAGATGGATTACTTAAACCTTCCCCAAACTCTTTCACATTTTATTGCCTTATTTGTCTTCATGGCATGCATCACTCTGAAGCCATCTTATTCGTAATGTGTGTGTGGGTTTTTATTGCAGCCCCACTTTCTATTTTTCTCTCTGCTGAACATTAGCACCTAGAACAGTACCTGAAAATATAAGATATTCAATAAATACTTGTGCTGGTGGAGCCAAGTACTTAAAAACTGTTCCTTTAAGAGAGCAAACATGTCACCTACAATATTATATACAGACTTCTCTGGATACATAAAGCTTTCCCTGCAGTTAATACAATAATAGACATCAGTCTAGCTAAAGCCTCAGTGATAATTTAGAGCCCCACATCAAAGAAGCAGCATAGATTTGCAATAAGCTAGAGTCTCTTGATTACCAAATTGGCCAACAAAAAAATATTAAGCTTAAATGTGGCGCTAAGGCAGAAATGTAATAAGTTAAGAAAAGCAAACTTAAGTGTCTGGCTGACATGCATTGTTGCTTTTTGATTAAAATGTCAGATTGAGAATTAGAATAATGAAACGGGAAGATCATAAAAACAAACAAAAGAGAGGTTAAGTGAAAACGAGTCTGAGGCACAGAAGAGGAAGAAGCACCATAACATGTTCTGGGGAAGTACACAGAATCAGAAGGAAGGAAATGAAAAGAAGAAAAATGATAGTGAATGGGTATTTTCAGCAAAAATGTATCTGGGCGCTAATCACTCAGTGGAGTAGCTCACAAGAATCAAGATCATTTGTCACTGCTCCGCTTGTTCTCTGACTGAAATCCCCCCTGATCTCTTCTTTGTCAAGATCCCAAAATGACTCTGCTTTATGAAAGCTCACAGGCAAGTAGAGACTTCCCTTTGCTGTTGCTGCCCCAAACTCTATTGCCCACTATATTTTTCCCCTGGGGTAAATTTGTCCTCTGGTGATGAATAGGATTCCTGGTCCTAACAACAGTAGTAGTGGAGAGAAAAGTGTTATCTAAAGCTCCCTAGGAAAAGAACTAAGCAGCAACCTGGTGTTTTATGAAAACTGTATGTGACCCACTATATTTGACATTAGCTTAAACAAAAACCTATCATGTCTGTGTGAAGTTAGTGACACAGGATGAATACAGGACGGGAGGGACCCAGAATCAGATATGCCCACCTATGCAGAGACAGGAGAAAAATCAGAAAAAATAAGATACTCTAATTGTATGGTGCAGACAATGGCAGTCTAAGCAGTCAACAGCATCAAGGAGATTTGGCAAAAAGATACAGAAAAAAGCAAAAAAAAGAAGACAAACTTTTAAAAATGTAAATGGAGCACAAAGAATCTAGCTAGCAGCAATAAGCCTGTATTTGGAAGACACAGGGCAGTGAATGGAAGTGGAGCTCCAGTTCCTGTGTGGGGTTCAAAAGCAGAACTAAAGTTCTGAAGAGAAGTAGGGATAAATAAAAAGAATTGGGTAGAACACAAGGCAACAACCTACTTTCAGAAATAATACAGAAAGAGAAACACAGATTTCAGAATCCCAACCAGCAATAGATGTGACTTGATATTAAATATCCTAAGACTCGAACAAGACCTTCTTAAGCTTCCTTGCCCAAGAGGAGGATGAGCCTTGGAGCTAGGTGTTAGAAGTCACGCCTGCTTATCAGAATTATCTGGCTACTGTATTTTTAGCATACAAAGTCCTGGTCTCTGCCCTAGATATGAGGAACCAGAATATCTGAGTATAATGTCTATAGGGTTGTGCTATGTTTTAATGTCTCTACATGATCCTACTGTCCAATCACTTGTGGAATGTGGAATCTACTGATCTAGAGACTGGCATAGACATCATCACTTCTGGGATTAGGCTTCAAATCAATAATGCAATCATATCTCCCTAGGAGCGATAAAAACATAAATTTATAAATATCAAAATAAAAATCGATACTTTCAGAGCTGGTTTTTCCTTATCTGGCTCTGGGCAATGTTCAATCCTGACCATTATGTATGAGTCAGGATTTACTTCAGCATCCTTGCTCATGAAAAAATCACATCTGTTTCTCCTTCAACAAACTGCTATATATGCTCAATCAGTTTCTTTTCATACCTGTCACAACACTCAAGGGTCTCCCTTCATATCACCATTGATTTGGGAATCTACAGCTGGTTGGTTCTTCTGACACAATTTCTTATCTGGGAAGTAAGACCCTGTCTTTCATATGCCCCCACCAATTCTCTATCCCCCAATAATCTCCCCACCCCACCCAATTCTAGGCCATAATAGTGGTACATAACAGTGTATGGGCTGCCCATAAAGGCTAAAATAAAATTCATTTGTCTCACAGAGGAAAATTCTGACTATGATTTCCAGATCTACTTCTTTCTTCACACTGTAAAATTACCACTTCTCAAGGTTAACAGCAGACTTGGTGGAAATATAGAAAAAAGCACAATGGACTAAAAGATATTAGATTTGAAGGAGCTCTCATTTTACCTAGCTGCTACTGCGAGTAACAGAAATAGAGAAAAAGAACTCCAAAACACATAAAAATCACCCATAATATACAATGGCCCACAGCTCCCTATACAAAAATATAACAGATGGAAATCTTTAATTGAGCAGGCTCATGAAAAACAAAAGAGATTAATATTCTGCTTTTTAAAATGGACTAACAGTGAGCTAATAAAGGGAATATACCCCATATAAAAATGCCTTAATTTGACTAACAACTTGATTGTGACTCATAAAACTCTACTCACAAAATTAATTTAAATAAATTATAATAGAAATGCTGCCAAAAGCACTTAGAGTCAACTGAAGCACTGAACTCAAAGCTAACAAGAATGACAACTCTTCTAGCACAGAACCCAGGATGTTTAGATTTAACTCTAATCTTACTTAAAATTTTCATTAACTGTCAGAAGAATTCAACAGTATGTTATTAAAATGCTTAGTTGACTCAAAGTTAGTTATGCAGTAAAGAACAATAGAAACAAAGAAATAACAAAATGGACACAAAAATTAGACCCGTAGGTAGAAAATGATGAATTTAATTAATAAAAGCCATCAAATACAAATGAAAGGGCTGGGAGGAAAAGGGAAGGTGGCATGTTCACTTGAGCTAAAAGATTCAAAGGAGCAGTATTTTAAAAAGCAAATGTGCCAAATCACTGTAGATCTGCTCCATGAGATGGGAACAAAACGAGCCATGCGTTTGACATATGAGATGATTACGTTCCCACAATCTTTTTTCTCACATAGGAAAGAATAAACTTCCTTGCAACTCAGAGAAAAACCATAAGTAACTATTGGCCACCATTTTTGTGATAGAAAGCAGTTGAGGGATTAATGAGAAAGATCGCTGACTCTCTCATCACAGCCTCATAGTTCAAACTCCTCCTTCCCCAAAGGCTAATAGAGTGACCCCATGCAAGCAGGCTGACCTCTCTGTGCTCCTGTTTCTTCTGCTCTAAGTCGGATGATAAATGTTTTGTTTGGTTTTTTTCCAAGTTAGGAATTTTACAGATTTTAAATGGAAAGTGATACTATCTCCTGAGAAAACATAAATCAGAGAGTTTTTTAAGAGGCTTAAGAATTCTGCTTATCAGAATGAACTGCATAACAGGAGTTTCAGTTAAGTGAATCCAACCCACTGGCTATTGATAGTGTTCAAAGGTATTACAGAAACAAAGAACTGAGTACCACATGTTCTCACTCATAAGCAGACCCTGAGCATTTACCATAATACTGTAAGAAAGGGATTGAGGGATTGGCAGCAGCCAGAAACTGTGGGACTCGGGGGGAACATAACAACCATAAGGGTACTTGATCTCAAACCAGGAGAAGTGGGAACCAAAGGGAGGTCCAAACTTTACCTGTTTGATGACCACTTATCTACCTAATCCTGAATTGTTCCCACATCTTTAAAATTTTAAAAAGATATCAGAAAAGAAAAAACAAAAAGAAGGATCTTTTTTATTATTATTTTAAAGATGCACCCATCTTAACTAAGGCAAGCTGGGGGTCAGGCGAGCATAAGGATATTAACAAAGACCATTTGTGGACATCTTATATTGTCAACATCTTCAACAAACTGGGTCTCGTTGGTCATATCACTTCAAAGTTATGCTCAAATTCCTAAAATATTTCATTTCCCACTGCATAAATGTCAACTAACTCTATTCCAGGGACTTATTTTTACCAAGTCAAAGAGATTCTACTTATCACAGTAGAACCACAGGCAATTCTGCTATTACTAATAAATGTTTAAGCAGTTTCTAAATCTAGCCATAAGATCAGGAAAAGTATTTAGAATGACAAAATAGGAAAACAAAATTATGAATTATATTTTGCATATGTTGAAATTGTAAAGAACTAGCTGTTTTTGTTTATTAAAACTTCAAAGAGAAAGGCACACATGTTAGGATGACTAAAATCTAAAAAACTAAAAATACTAATTTTTAGAGAGGATGAGAAGCAACAATGAGATGTCCCATTTATTGCTATTGGGAAGGAAAATAGTATAGCCACTTTGTAAGACACTTTGGAGTGTCTTACAAAGTGAAACGTAGTACAGCAATTGCACTTCTAGGTATTTGCCTTACTGACTTGAAAACTCAGTCTACATAAAAACTTGCAAGTTAGGTCAGGCATGGTGGCTCATGTCAGTAATCCCAGCACTTTGGGAGGCAGAGGTGAGAGGACTGCCTGAGCCCAGGAGTTTGAGATCAGCCTGGGCAACTTGGCAAAACCTCATCTCTACAATAAAATCAAAAAAATTAGTAAGGCGTGGTGGTAAATGCCTGCGGTTTCAGCTACTTGGAAGGATTACCTGAGCCACCATGCCCCCCCCAAAAAAACACCTCACAAGTGAATATTTATAGTGGTTTATTCATAATCACCAAAAACAGAAGCAACCAAGGTGTCTTTCAATAGATGAATGGATTAAGCAAACTGTGGTACACCCATACAATGGAATATTATTTGGGGCAAAAAAGGAATGAGCTACAAGCCATACAAGGACATGGATTAATCTTAAATTCACATGGCTAAACAAAAGAAGCCAGTGAAAAGGCTACATACTGTATGCTTCCATTTACATGACATTCTGGTAAAGGCAAAAGTATAGAGCAGCAAACAGTACTTGCTAGGGATCTTGCAAGGTGACATGGGGTTGAACAGGTAAAACATGGGGCATTTTGTAAAAAAGTGAAAGTATTTGGTATGATACTATAGTGGTGGCTATATGACATTATTCATTTATAAATATCCATAGAACTTTGCAGCACAAAGAATGGAACTTACAGTCTGCAAATGTAACTACATATATATTTGTCAGCTAAATATAATGTGGTATCACACGGGTGAGACCCTAAATATATATATATTTAGGAGGGTAGGTATCCCAGCATGGAATGAAGACCATAGGAGATGAGTGGAGTCTATAAAACTCCACACATAACTACATACTCCAAAATTGCTCACAAGTACTATATTCTGGTTGATAGAATTATTTCCCATGGTAGTTTGTTGTTTTGTTTTGTTTTGTTTTTGAGTTGGAATCTCACTGTCACCCAGACTGCAGTGCTGTGGCCACTCCCGGCCACCGCAGCCTCAACCTGCTGGGCTCCAGTGATCCTTCTGCCTCAGCCTTCCGAGTAGCTGGAACTACAGGTAGCACGCACTACCAAGCCCAGCTAATTTTTTGATTTATGGTAGAGATGAGGTCTCGCCTGCCCAGGCAGGTCTCAAACCCGCAGGCTCAGGCAATCCACTCACCTCAGCCTCCCAAAGGCGCGTGGTTACAGGCTGAGCCACTGAGCCCGGCTAGTTTGTTTTAACAACTATAAATGTACACTAAAAAGGAAGAATTAAGTAAGTGAATGGCTAAAGAAAGCAAATTTCTCTCTGGAAGAGGAGGTTATAGACAAGCAAGGTTAGAACAATCCATAATCCAAAGGCCTAGAAGCAAAAACATCCCAATAGCAATGAGTATACCATTGCCCAGATCAAGGTTTCTAATACCATTCTCAAATAAAAGGAACCAAGGCTCCTTGAAGAAATGGCTGATTCTAGGGAACTGGGGCAGGAAACATACAAGATGAGTCTGGATCATCTTATAGTGCTAGAAAGTAAGAAAGTACTCAAACACCCCCTACATACACAGACACACACACACACACACACACACACACAATGATGGGCATGGGCATATGTTAAAGCAATGATGGGCATATGGGTGAATAGCAAGCTCACAGGAAACAACTGAAAAATCTGATCAGTATTCTCCAAAACTGTGTCAAGATCATCAAAAAACAAGGAAACTCTGAGAAACCATCACAGATTAAAGGAGTTTAAGGAGATATGTCAGCTAAATATAATGTGGTATCATGTGGGTGAAACCCCAGAACAGCAAAAGGATAAGTAAAACCTAAAAATATCTAAATAAAGCATAGAAATTAGTTAATAATTGTGTCTCAGTATTGGTTCATTAATTGGGACCAATGTACTATATTAATGTAAGATGCCAATAATAGGGGAAAATGGACATGAGATATATGAGAACTTTCTATACTATCCTCACAACTTTTCTATAAATCTAAAACTACAATAAAATAAAAAATTATTTTAAAAAAACTTAAAGGAAAAAGACATTTAAAGACCTATCTACAGAATAACTTAGAAAAGAGAACAAAAGACGGTATGAAAAATTAGACTGTCTAAACATGAGAGTTTGTCCTCCCCCTACACAAAGAAAAGGTGCCAGACAGAATGTTGCTTGTGATTGGGAAACAATGCATAGAGATAACCTAAGAACACAAAAAATAAAAAAAGGAAGAAAAATGATGGTCATGTTTTACCAATAAAAAAGAGAAGCTACGTGTGGAGAAATTGAGCAGGACAAATGGGAAAAGGTCTATCAAAAGACTCAGAAGAAAATGCTCCTAAAAGAGAAAACATCTCCATGAGAGGAGGTAAAGCACTCTCTTTTCCTGCTCAGTATCCTTGTAACCTCTAAAATTTCATAATTCAAGGATCTGTTTTATTTGAAACAGACAGGAAGCAGTGTCCATACTCAGGGGTCTCATTTCCTTTCAGGCCCATCTACTAAGTTTAATTATTTCAGAGAAAGTATGTAAGCAGAGAGCAGAAAATAGAAGTTCTCTCCCATTTACATAGAACCACAACCCAAGGTCTCTGTTAGAAATTATTAAACAAGACACTATGACAGTATTCCTGAACTTTTACATTTAAAAATAAAATCAATGACATCAAAAACACAGGCTTTTTGCAAGCTTTCTGCTGGCCCAATGGTGTGTAACATATTAGGTCACCTACGCAGCCAAATCAGCCTCAGGCCAACAGAACGGGAAGAGTGTTTACTACAGCAGAACTGGGAAATCGTGTTTGTGTCATCATGCAAAACGCCATCACCCATAATTTGTATTTTCAACACCTAAGATATAAAGAATAATCATAATTTCGAAACTGAAAGTAATCCAAATCATAATGAAATTACACTCTTTCATATCTGATAGTGCTTCTCACATAAAAGCAAGTATCCCAAGTACATTTGAAAGAGCAATGATCTACACAATCTCCCTACTGGGAATATACCCAGAAGAACTCAAATCACTCTATAAAAAAAGATACCTGCATATGTATGTTTATTGCAGCACTGTTTACGGTAGCAAAAACATAGAACCAACCGTGCTACCCTTCAAAAGAGAACTGGATTAAAAAAATGTGGTACACAAACATGATGGAATATTACACAGCCATCAAGAACAAAATCATGAACTTCATGGTAACCTGGATGGACTTAGAGTCTATAATACTGAGTGATCTTTCACAGAAACAAAGAACTGAGTATCATGTGTTCTTACTCATAAGCAAACCTTGAACAATTATCATAACACTTAAAGAAAAGGATTGGCAGCTGGGCTCGGTGGCTCAGCCTGTAATCCTGCGCCTTTGGGAGGCTGAGGTGAGTGGATTGCCTGAGCCCGTGGGTTCGAGACCCACCTGGGCAGCGAGACCTCATCTCTACAATAAATCAAAAAATTAGCCAGGATGGTAGTGCAGGCCTGTAATTCCAGCTACTCGGAAGGCTGAGGCGGAAGGATCGCCGGAGCCCAGCTGGTCGAGGCTGCGGTGGCCGGGAGCGGCCACTGCACTCCAGTCTGGGCGACAGAGTGAGACTCCAACTAAAAAAAAAAAAGAAAAGAAAAGAAAAGGATTGGCAGTAGCGGGAAACTGCCGGGAATGGGGCGGAGAAGTGGGATTGGCAGTAGTGGGAATCTGCCAGGGGAAGGGGGGAGCGGAGCACACTTCATCAACAAGGATACCTGCATAATAAACATTTGTATACCTAACCCTGAATTGTACCCCACATCTTTAAAATTAAAAAATTAAAAGTTTAGAAAAAAAGAAAAGAAAGAGCAATGATCTAAGTAAAATGTGGCATCAAGACGACTCGAAGAATTCAGAGAACTAGAAAGACGGTGCAATTTGAACCAGAGGAATGATGGCATGACAATCGCAGTCCAACACCTCTGAAAGGCAGCATGAAATAGTGGGAAGAGCACGAGGTTTGGAATCAGACTGAACTTAGATTTAAATCCTATCACTGTAGCCTGTTAACTCTGATCAAAGGCACTAACAGCAAGCTAACCTCACAAAGTATCAGCTTCCTCATCTAAAAAAGTAAGCAATATTGGCCTCCTGTGTCTGATACAAACTTTGTTTTGTGAATACTTATAATAATAAGAGCAATATTTATGTGACATTTGTTTGTTAGATACCAGGCTGCTCTAAATATGTACTTCATATGAATTTACCCATTTAATCTGAGCAACTCTAGGAGGGATTTAATTATATTATCTCCATTTACAAATGAGAAATACGGGGTGTGAAAAGGTTAAGTAAGTCACTCCAGTTCATACAGCTAGTAAACAGCTGAGCTGCATTTTCAACCCAAGCAGTCTTTGCTCTAAATCATTACATTACAATAACATTATTTCTCCTCCAACCACCCTACATCCAATTCATTTTATCAAAACACTGAAAGCGTTTACTTTTAACGAAAGAGAAAACTGATCAGTTACCAAGTTACAGTCACAAGAACTATATTGGCAGAGGTTGCTTATTGCAATCGACATTAAGTCAGCAATAAAAATGGTGAGTAGTTACTGCACCAACTAGTTCTCCAAGATACTAAGCACGTTAAACACATTCTAATCCTCTAAACGACTATATGACTTACAGTTGTTTCAAAAAAACCTCCAAGGGAATCTTAATCCTAAGTAAGGCTGACTAATTCTTCACACTTTTATTACCAATTAAAGGCTTCTAAATGCACACTCCAAATCACAGCGAGACAAAAAAAGTACATACAAATTGACTTGTAAGCAAAAAATATTACTTATAAAAGACAAACAACACAAAGCTCCATGCCAGCTAAAAATTTTGGAGTCTGTGCACTTTAAAGAGGGTTCCAATTTCATACTATTTCGGGGATCCCTGATACTAAGAAAATACTGTGAGTAATAAGCCCCAAAGGTCATCTTCTCTGTCCTCCTTACTAGCACTTTCCTGACAACATAATCTCATGATGGCGTTACTCCCATTCTGTCTTTAAACGTTTAAGTTTTTGGAGACGATAAAGCAACTCTCTGACAGAGATCTTTAAAACAGCGAAAACGTTAATGAATATCCTTTCACAACTCATGTACTCCCTGATTATTCTGAGAGGATACGAACTCTGCAAGGGTATTATAAAACTGTGCTTTCTCCAATACTTAGCAAATAACGGACGCTTACTAAGACAGCAAACCTTTGTTTGGTATAATTCATCAGTAAGTCAATTAACCTGGAGTTCTCATTTCTATTTGTTCTCTAACCTACTATGAGAAGTCTTTTTTCTTACCCTTTATCTTCCCCTCGTTGTAGCTCTGGGAGCTCTGCAACAACTGGAACTCCACCCACAACCTCCTTCATAGTATTAGAACTTGTTTAAACTGAAATAGTCATAACCTCATTTATATTTAACTTATTATGACAAAGGAGACTCTGCGATTTATCATCCTTCTCCTTTAACTCATCTACTCGTTCTCTGTCTCCCTGCCTACAGCACTACCTGAATCCCAGCCACAGGAACAAGTAGCAGCATTTTGGCAGCAAACATGGTACAGATCTCCGACTAGTGTGATGCCTCATCACGCTATTCAACTACTACAATTTCCAAGAAACGACTAAACGCCAGGCCTCACAAGAGCATAAACATATTTTTACCATTTGATTTAAGCTAAAAGTGGGCCTTGCAGATTAGGGCTAAAAAAGGTTTACGTTTTTCAGACAACTAAAATTAGATCGTTTTGGCATGCAAAAGACATTACGTGCCAAATAAAGCAATCAATCTAACACCAAAAGCCACCAGCAGGCGGGCCTTGTGTATAGTGATCTTTCTTCGTTTTTGAGTAGGACCACACTGCAAGGGTTGTTTTTTAGTAGGGACCACACTGCGTTATCACAGTGACTCCCAGAGCACCAAGATATGGTGAAGAGATGTCAGGGAGCAGACTGCCATCAACATCCCTAATTTGTAAATGATGAGACAGGAAACAGAAACAACCTGTTCCAAGCCAAAAAAAGAGAAATAGATGGCAAAAAAAAATGTTGATATCTGGAATCAGTTCTTTCCCACTACTCCAGAGGCATGAACCACACGTAGGGCAACGTGTTTCCAGAGAGATCTGTGGAGGTGAGAAGACAAATACATGACAGAGACATCACTGGTCTTCTCCAACTCACTTTCTCCCTCCTTTAGGTTCCCTTTTTTAATCCCATGCCATTCCCTAAGCTCAAACTTCAACCCAAAGAGCCAGTCAATGGACAAACTATCTTGAGAAGTTTACACTAAGTAGATAGAGAAAATCATTTTGGAAGGAGAAAAGGTGTGCCACTGTGATCATATTTTGTGATCTATGACTTGAAATCCTTGTTGGTTGTAGTGAATAAGCCAACACATGTCTGGACCACAACCCTGTGACAGGTTAAAGAGGTAAGACAAATATGTATCTGCCAATATCAGTCCATTGATATTCTAACCACAGTTCCTAAAGGTGATAAATATAAATCCTAGAATTGGAACAATGCCCTCTGGCATACAAAAAGAAGGTTCTCGGGCATCAAAATTTTTCTTAATCTGGTTAAAACACAATTTCTCCATGCTGCTCACCACCCTCTCCCCCCAAAATTCTTTTTTTTTTTTTGTATAGTGTCTTCCTGCCCAGCAAACTAAACAACTCTTTCATTCTCATAAATGATGGCACAAGATAATTTAAATGCAATTTTTAAAAAATAGATGAAATCTAAGCCAAGACTAATCATAGCTCAATGACTTGTTAAAAACAAGGCTTTCATTGAATGTGGCCATTAAAGCCGCTAACTTTGTTCCCAGAGAGTCTGTACTTCAAGAGTTCTGAAATGACATCCGTCTAAGAGAACAGCTACCTCTTAGGCACATAATCATCCATGCCAACATCTAGTCCACGGGTGGCAGGCACTTAGTTTTAATATCCTGAAATGTAAATGATGTTACAAGATTGTACTTTAATTATTGAGAACAACCTATCATTACCTAAAGGGAGAAAATAAACGGATCTATTTTCTTTCATAAAAAAAGTTAATATTTGTGAAAACCTAAACCCTGCTACATAGTCACCTTCTAAATTATAAACATTTCACTTACAACTACTTTTTCTCCAGTGCCCACCACTTTTTTTCACGCATGACTTACTTTGTGACTTACGGCAACCTTTGAAGGGTAACTAAGCTGTGCTGGGACAACAGTGTCCCCTGATGGTCACCATGTCAAATTGTCTGTCCCAGGGTTTTTTCCTCTGTGGAAATTCTGCACACCTCTTTTATTACCACATCACAGCTCAGATGCCTTTAGCACTCACTATATGTTAATCATCTTTGAACCTTCTACCTCCTCAAACTCAATGATTCTTACGGTGGGAGACATACCAAAAAGAGATATGAGGGTCAAGGAAACATTTAGAAACTGAGTAAGTCAGAAGCAACTTTTCAAAATATAAATGTCCCTCTGCTGAGATTTAGATATATCCCTCTGATCCCGCCCCTTGAAGCCACTGTGGGTTAAGAGAATTAGATATTACAGAAAGGAGTGTCCTTGAAAATACAAAATTAGGACCCTTTAAACAGCTCTTGGACAATGCTCCTTTTATTCTCCTCCCTTATCTTCTCCAATAATAAGGTTCACTTGGGTAGCATGATATCCCTGCAGTTGTACTAAGAGTAAGGTAAATGAGTCTTTGGCCTTCCTTTTCACGCCCAACTCTGTCCTGCATGCTATGGCAGACAAACCACTTACACCTATATGACACCTCCCTCACAAAAGGTTCATTTTCTTATTATATTATTTTGTGTTTACAAAAGATACCTTGGATGAAAATGTAGTCCCTTGGCAGCTGGATTCCCAGCTGGAGTATAAACAAGGTCTCCCTCTGGAAGTCAGGCAGGTTTAGAAAAATCTGATAGACTCATGAATTTAGGTCTACCTGGCATCTGTTTATAGGAGAAACTCAGGTGTCTCTGGGTACTTACCCTAAAGGAAAAGAAAGACACATAGACAAATGTGTCCCAGTTTCTGACACCTGATTCTGAGGGTGAAGAGATTCTGTGTTCTGTATGGAGTCAGTCACTAAAATGTGTTGTTCCCCACCACCACCCTCTAGCACTCCATGGTTTCCTAACTGGGTAATAAGGAAAAAGGATTCCAAAAAGAATTGAAGGAGAGTACTTCTCACTAAAGACGTCTGTAAGACATCAGGGCAAAAAATATTCTTCCTATGGTGTCTACTTTACGTGGGATATAATGTAGCACTTACACAACAGGAACTTCAGATAGTATGACAGTACAGCTCAGGTATGGTACCTTCAGGCTGCATGACTGGGTGCAGTCTACAACAGTACTTGTTGGCTATGTTAGAGCATCCAAAAACAGCCCCTCTGCCACAAATACAAATGTCTTCATGATGGACACTCTCCTGGCCCCAAGCAGGGGGCAGAGACCTCCATAGATGACTTGCTTCCCTGAAAAAACCAGGAAGAGACCTCTGAGTTGCAGAGTCTATTTTGAGTACCTGTCAGGACCTCCCAGAAATAACAGAGTACGACTTTGAGAGAAAAGAAAGATCTCGCAATTTCAGCTGAGGGTAAGAGTCAAAGAAATATGGTTTACACAAAACTAGTAGCATAGGAAGCTTTGGAAAAGTTTCCCTGGAATGTAGGCATTTTTGTTAGAATGTTTTTCCATCTCCAAGTAAATAGCATGTGGATAATTTCCACTCAAACGTCTTAAGGAGTGATCAAATTAAATCACTAAAGACAAAGTCTTGGCTTCAATTTGCCATATTCTCCAAGTCTCTCTTCAGTACAGTATGAAGCATTTACATCTTTACTTTTCCCTCTTTCACTGTCTCTCACCACAGAAATATATAGTTAATATACCGAGTATATTAGCAGTGCACTGAAGAATTCCTGAGACGTCTTCAATCTCCTCTTTGTTGGAGTGGTCTGCATAGGAACATCTGTTAGAGATATTGTGGAAATTCTTTTCTGCATCCCTGTAACTAAGAAGAAAATAAAATTAGCATAAGGAGAAGTTTCTGAAAGCATGTGTGAATGCACTCACATACACACGCACAAGCACATGCAGTCTATGCGTTTGGCATAATCACATTCTAAAATAACTGAAGTTTAAGACACAATTCCGGCGTGACCCACCAATCACATCAGCATTTGTGGTGTAGACCTGGACTGGAAGCAACTTGTAATAAGAAAGGGATGTGTGAAAAAAATTAAACCGAAGCACCCAAAATATACCAGCTTTGTATCAAGAATGTATCTCTCTTGGAGTGCTTCGTCACAGCTGGTAATCTGAGTTGGCTAGAAAAAAAGTTAACAGATCTAAATTTGGTGCAACGTCATTCAACTGGGTTAAAAGTAAACAGTTACACCATAACCTCTATCACAGTCAAGAAGATAGCAATATAGTGTATGGATACTGCATAATGAATAAAGTATTTGGAACCTGGCAGAATATGAGTCTCCATCTTAACATTTCCCATTCATGAGATCTTGGACAAGCAAACTCATTTCTGTTGGTCTAACTTTCCTCCCTCATGAAATGGGTTACCTCCTAGAATCCTTGTGAGAACCAACAGGCACAATGCCTACGTAGCTGGATATTGGCTGGGACTTTTCAAGTTGCCTGCGAATAAGTGATAAGGTACCAAAGCCGAGGATGATAGGGACCCAGTGCTCCCACATTCTAAAAAGTCGCCAAGAAGGCCAGAGTTCTCCTTCTGGACTTATGCAGTGACTAAACAGCAACTGCCCCTGTCACCCCACCATGGGCTTACAGAAGGAAAGGAAATGAAAGAATTACAGGAAAATCCTCAGAAGAGTAAGGAGCTGGCTCAGAAAGAGAGTGCCACTGTAATGTCCTTCTCCCCTCCTAGAAAAGGAGAGAAGACGAGTGTTCCCTGCAGAAGCCCAGTTGGTGAGAGGGGTTCACAACTGGTGGAGACTGGGGTTTGGGTACCTCATTCCCCAGTGAACATCTGTAGAGGCTGCAGATATCCTGATCATCCCCCCATGACTTACTGAATAGAGGAAGAAGATTCTGGAGAGAGTTACTGACAAGGAAAAGAAATAGAGCGAAATGCTGAACAAGCTGCAGGCCCTCCCATTTGGCAAGGCAGAAATATGAGTTTTCCATGGGTGAGGGAGATGGCCCTAAAGGGAGGCGAGCCTGAGTTATCCAGTTGTCGTGCTGCTTTCCCAATCTAGAGGCAGGGACGGAGGTCCCAAGGGCAAGACAGCATGAGTGCAGTCCTTGGGCACCGGAGCCGGGTCATCAGAAGCAGGTGCACAGGCATTCATCTCGCAGAGGGCACCGCGGCAAGAGGACTGCAATGACCACCAGTGAATTCAAAAAGTCTTCTGCCATTTTCCATTTCATTCCTGCCTGACAGAATACATCAGAAGAGAAAGGACCTGGAGAAAAGTGGCCTGGAGAGAAGGAGCGGAAACTCCCATCATGTCCTGTCTGCATCGCATTCCAAGTTCCTCAGGAAAGGACCTGACCCAGGCAGAGAGAGGAACATAAGTGTTAGACTGGGTGTGTGGGTGAAGATTTAGATCAGTCTGGAGTGAACTTTATAACCCCTGGAAGTACATGGGAAACAGAGCAGTCTGTCCAAGTTTATATCAAAGGGGGCTCATCCTAGTATGTTTGGCATGATTGAAGAGAAAAAAGAAACTGGTTTCATGTTTGTACATCTCACTGGGATCAGATGCCAATAATTCAGTTGGACAAAATGCTTACTACAGTTTCTTGAACAGAAATCACTCAATAAGAGGTGGAATAAGGAGGACAGGCGTTAAGTGCAGACAAACACAGGGTTATTTTAAAGTCAAGTTTCCATCATGTTTATCAGAGGAACCTTAGACAAAATGTTTATTCCCTCAGCCTGAACTTCTCCATCTGTAAAATGGCCTTAATACGATGATATTATGAAGTAAATGATTAGTACGAAAAAAAACAACAGATGTAAAGTACCCAGCATATTGCCTCAAGCAGAGTAAGCAATCAATAGATATTAGCTTTTGTCTAATCTGTTTGGTTTTTATGCTCAAAAAATATAATTTTTCTAGGTAAATATATGAAAAAAAAACCTAGATCATTTTTAGATAAAATGATTGAAGCCACAAGATCTGACCATGAAAGCGTAAGTAATACCCTTGAAATTTGTTTCCCAGAATAATCAGAGTTCACCCACACTTAATCTCACTTCTGATGTTCTATTAAAATTATTCTGGCTTAATCTCTCTTCAATTGTCAAAAGAAAAAGAGAACAGAAGGTTGGCTGTGTAAAACAAACATAGGACCCACATTGATAATTGGAGCAATCGAATTTAATTTTAGATTACTATAAGAAATGGTATTACAGACTAGCATGAGTTTGGCAGCAGTCCTGCCCATGATATTTACACAACGATGCTTATTCTGGGGAGGGAAAAAAAGCGAATGGCATGGTTCTGAACATATATTTCTTCATGCTTTAAAAAACATATAATGAATGAACATTATATCTCAGAGAGAGGACCATGTGTTTTCCATGACAGTTCACTCAAGAAATCTCTACTTTGACAACATGACCACAGCCATCCATTTTTATGAGCCATGGACCAGTACGAGACATGTAGCACAAACATGAGTAAGAGCAATTGGGCCAAGTGGTCTACATACAAAAATTTAGGTCACAACAATCCAAGGCAAAATAAACTCTCTGTAAGAAGATAACTGTAGCTAGGACATGAACTAGGCATGCCCAGGATGGACAGGGAAAGGAAAAAGAAAGAGGGTAAAGAAAGGACTATCAACAAAAACTGAAGTACAAAAGGGTCAGATACCAACAGTGATAATAGTAATTCAATTAATATATTCATGACCATTATGTGTCAGACAGTGTACTATTTTATGTGAGTATATAACTGAATACCCCATTGTCATTCGAGTTTCCCTTAAATTTCACCCCAACCCTGTTATCATTCCCATTTTTAAAATGAGAAAACTTTAGCTCAGAGGTTTTAAGTAACCTGCTCAAGACTGTTCATAACAAAACCTCATTTTATGTCTAGGAAGTCTTTTATGCCTATCTCCAAAGTACAATCTCTCCACAACAAAGACACACAGAGAGAAGAAATGGCATGTCATAATGGCAAGAATGACATCAGAGGAAAATATCATCAGAAACACATATTTCTCCATCCTGAGTTCTTTATAATTCCTAATGTGAACCTGCCTGTCTCAGACTGACCCCTTCTGCTTCTCACTACTCTATGCACCTTACATTGCCCAGAAAGCAAGTCCATTTCCTAGAAGCTTGAGTTAAAGAGCAGCTAACAAAGATGCACACTCAATGCCCCCTTCCTCGTTCTAAGTTGAGGGAGGAGGATTGTGCTACATGAACAAGAAGCTCCCCAGTGAGTATGAATGCACAGAATTTATGTAGTAATCAAAAGTTACCACAAAGTCAATCTGACACACAGTGCCAAACACTAAGCATAAGGAAAACTATGCAAATATATGAGTGTAACTGATGCCACAAATAAAGGAGTCCTGAATACTAGAAATATAAATTTTAGAACTGACACTTAGGAGGCTGAGGCAGGAGGATCACTTGAGGCCAAAAGTTCAAGATCAGCCTGGGCAACATAGCAAGACCCCATTTCTAAAATAATTTTTTTTTTAAATTGGGCATACCTCATCAACAAGTGTACCTGCATAATCAATATTTGTATACCTAACTCTGAATTGTACCCCACATCTTTATAACAAAAAAAAAGTTAACAAATTACCTGGGCATGGTGGCATATACCTATAGTCCTAGTTACTTGGGAGGCTGAGGTGGGAGGATTCCTTAAGACCAGGAGTTCAAAACTACAGTAAGCTATGATTGCACCATGGCACTCCAGCCTGGGCAACAAAAACCCTGGATCTAAAAACATATAACTAAATAAATAATTTTGGAATTGTAATTGGCTCTGGAAATTATTTCAGTCCCTCATTTTTACTCCATCTCAGGCATAATTGACTCTTTTACCCACCATGCCTCTGAAAAAAAATCTGCTTACATACCTCTAGGGTGCAATTTATTCACCCTCTGCAAAAAAAAAAAAAAAGTTAGTCTCGCCTATGTACCAAGCACTGATAAAGGCACAGAAATATAGACGCAAACCAGATAAACAAGAATAGAAACAAGGTAATGTCAGCTAATGATAGGCACCCTGCAGAGAAATGATCAAGGGGTTCACAAGGGAAAACGGCTGGGGTTGGAGATCGAGGTAGGGGATGGAGTTCGATTTAGGTTGGATGGTCAGGGCAGGCTTTTCTGGAGAGACATTTGAACAGAGGCATGCATGTGTGGAAAGAATAAGCCATGAAAACATCTGGGGAAAGAGCATTCCAAGAAAATGGAGCGACACATACAAAGGCTCTGAGGTTAAGCTTGGTACCCTTAAGAAACCAACAGAAAGTCGGAGTGGAGTCAACTGGGTGGAAGAGAGGAAGATGAAATTAGTGACGCAAGCAGAGGCCAGATCCCAGAGAGAATGCAGATTTTATTCGACCATAACAAGCCATTATACAGCTTGAAGCAGGGGTTTTGAAGTCTGATCCCTGGACTAGCAGCAGTTGCGCTACCTGGAAACCCACCCAGAACTACTGAATCGGAACCTCTGAGAGTGGGTCCACCAATCTGTGTTTCAACAAGTCTGGGAGGTGTTTCTGAGGCCCATTAACATTTGAGAACCATTGATTTCATGTAAGAAAGTGGCATGATCTAGTTGTGTAATTACTTTGCTGTGGTGGGAATACAATGTTAGAGGACAGGAGTAGAACTAGAAAACTGGATCAGAATTTCTCAGAGAGGGATTGATGACAGAGATGAAGAGAGGATTTATCACACTGCATGAATAAATTATTTTGGCACTCATTTTCCCAGCTTGAATGATCTCTATGAATAAATAAATGAGCAAGTGAATGGACAGATTAAGGAAATGAATAGACGTTTAAAGATAAAGTGGATGAGGTACAGAGAGGCTATCTTATTCCCTAACAAGGAGTCCCATCAGCTACTCTCTCCCAGTCCTTCCATCTGTGACCCTCGGAACAGCTGTTCTCTGCATCCAAGTCCGAGTCCTGAGAGATGAAAAAGACTCAGAGAGTTTCTATGGGCAACTGGTTTAAGCATTCAAGGGGCAGAAACATGCACTCCTGGAGCTCTGGTTAAAAAAAGGCAGATAGATTAAGACAGAGTTTTAAAAGAGAGGAAAGGAAGGTCGATGGCCGGAGGCTAAATTAAGAAATTAAAAAAAGAATGGCCAGCTCATACTGTTACCTGCCCTGACTCATCACCTCAGCCCAAGACACCTAAAAGCTAAGTGACTTCAAGACAAGCCTCAGGCAAGCTCAATTCTCGAGGCTAGGAAAAGCTTCTCCCTCCTTCCCTTACCTCCCCCAAAGTCTGAAAAATGCTTGTCAGCACTTACTCTCAATTATCAATAAAGAGATTCTGAAAACCCTTTAGTGACAAGAAATATATTCCTTTACATGGATAGAGGTAAGATGCCATAAATGTTTCCTTCAAAGAAACAACATTTAGGTGTGAATATTTTTTAGTCCAAGTGGCAGTGATGCTTCCTGCTCTCCTGTTTCAACTTTGAAGAGAGATAAAACGCAGAAAGGTGGAGCCCAAAAGCAAAAGAGGGAGTCAGGGAAGCCATCAACGAGGAGAAAGGGAAGACAGCATCAAGAAAGGCAACTGTGGCAAAAGTGCTGCCAGTGGGTCCCTTTTGCCTTTGCCAACGTGAGTGCAGACAAAGGCAGTGAGCAAAGTGCTCAAGTCTGAGAAGTCAGCCAACAACCAGGCAGAAATATGCTAAAGTCTATTTGGATAGTCAGACATCAGGACACCTCTTTAGAGTGGAGTCAAATTCTCTGGGGTTTTTTCTGAGTTGGAGTCGCACTTCATTGCCCAGGCTAGAGTGCAGTGGCACACACACGGCCACCCCACCTTTGTCCTGTTGGGCTCCAGCAATCCTTCCGCTTCAGCCTTCCAAGTAGCCAGAACTACAGGTGCATGCTACCACACCCAGCTAATTTTCCAACTTATTGTAGAGATGGGGCCTCGCCAAGTTACCCAGGCTGGTCTCGAACCCACAGACTCAGGCAATCCACTCGCCTTAGCCTCCCAAAATGCTGGAATTACAGGCTTGAGCCACCGTGCCCGGTCCTCTGTTTTCTTTATACCGTGTCTATAATAAACAGACCTAGAAAAAGACCATTCAACCAGTGAACAGTGACTCACTAAGGCCATGTCTAATAGACAGAAGAGGTGAGGCAGCCAGTTGGATAAAAAAGAACTCCATTGTGCTCAGGGGAAAAAAAAGTTTCTTCTGATGATAGCAATACAGTTTAGCTGTCTATTTTGATTGCATGATGAGAATCCCACTCCAATTTGTCTTGAAGGCATAGTTTAGTTCAGGAGTGAGAATATTTCATCAGTTATTATTGGATTTCAAAAAGGAAAGAGCATTCATAATTCCAGAAAATTATTTGAGTTTGATGACTGTTATTGTCATAAACTAATAATAATAATAACAATGATAAGTATAAGAGCAAACAAGTATATAGTGCTCAACACATAGAAGAACTATTCTAAGTATATTCACACTTTTAAGCCAAACACCACATTTTAAAGTAGCAAATTCATGAGCATGATTAAGTTTTATTTTAGAATGTGTGGGGAAAGATTAATTTGACATTCTTTATCTCCATTAGGATAAACCGTTTAAAATCACTAATGGCCTCAAACTAAAAGCCATCTCATGAGTTTAAATAATATGTTTTTCCTAGTGCTGCACTCTTGAGGATTAGTATGACAAAGTTTCAAAGCAATTCCCTTTGAAATGACAATTAACATAATCATCAAGCACTTAAAGTATATGGCATTGTACTAGGTGCTGAGATTATTTTTCCATTAAGTTTTCTTCCCTTTTGTTTTGTTAAAAAAAAATCACACTAAACCCTAATAGCCAAAAATATGTTCTTGATCCCCATGACAATGACTATTAGCCATAAATGTTAAATGATTCCTGACAGCTTTTCAAGAAATACCGAGGTTTAAATCTTTACTCCTCAAAAGCTCTTAAAAATCTTAGAAAGATAAATCACTGTAGCATCTACATAATATGAACAAGGGAAATTAAAAACATATATGTTCTCACTCATAAGTGGACCTTGAACAATTTTCAAAATACTATAAGAAAGGGATTGGCAGTCATGGGAAACTGCCAGGGGAGGAAGGGGAAGGCACACCTCATCAACAAGGGTACCGGCATAATGACAATTTGTATACCTGAATTGTACCCTACATTTTAAAAATAAAATATGTATATATATATATATATTGCCTCCAATGTCAATGAACTTAATTTAAAAAGCTAGAGTGCATGACAAAGTCAATGTAAGCTTTTCTATTTGCCAGTTGCTTTCCGTCATCACCAATTAAAGGTACCACCTACTCCCTTGGAGCTTTCAGTTTACAAAATACATTCATTGAAATTATCTCACCTAATCATGACATCAAACCTTTGATTTGGTTATTCTTATTATCACCGAATTTTACAAAAGAGATAAAGTAACTTTTTTTTTTTAGTTGGAGTCTCACTCTGTCGCCCAGTCTGGAGTGCAGTGGCACACTCACAGCCACAGCAGCCTCAACCTGCTGGTCTCAGGTGATTCCTCCACCTCAACCTTACAAGTAGCTAGAACCACAGCCAAGCACCACTATGTCTGGCTAATTTTTTATTTTATCTTATTTTATTTATTCTTATTGTAGAGATGAGGTCTTGCCAAGTTGCCTGGGCTGGCCTTGAACCTGTGGGCTCAGGCAATCCGCTCGCCTCGGCTCCCAAAGTGCTAGGATTACAGGTTGAGCCACTGAGTCTGGCTTTTTTTTATTTATTTTAGAAACAAGGTCTCGTCAAGTTGCCCAGAGTGGTCTTGTGCCCCTGGGCTTGAGCAATCCTCTCACCTCTGCCTCTCAAAGTGCTGGGGTTACAGGCATGAAGCACCGCATCCAGCAAGTTACTTATTCTATGTGCTGGTGAGGCCTTGAATTTCTATTATCTACCACATCACATGAGAAATAAGGGATAATAAGGAAAAATAAGTGGCACATGACTCTAGCTACACCAATACCTCTCACTGAACTGTTTTAAGCTTGTAGTAATTTTTATTAAACTCTACTTAATGATTCTAAAATTTCATCCAAAGCCTCTCAGTTGCTACCAATAAACCTAACCATATTAAAAAGGCACACTTAAGAGATTCAGCATTAGAATGAGAAGGCAAGAACATAAGAAGAAAAACAAGGAAAAGCAATACCAAAAAGGAATCCTACCTGAAGTAATTAAATACAAAAAAAGCCAAAGGAGATCACTCTAAGGGACACCTCCTCCCATGAACCTTCACCCCACACTATGAGAACATAGCCACTATGAAATAAGGCTGACCCGTGTAGCAGAAAACCACATGCACAACAGCTCTGTTTGAGTAATTACCTTTAATTTTCCCCCAATAATAACCAAAATCCATTTTTACTTACCCGATAACTTGATGCTCATAATACTGCAATGTCCTCTTGAGAGTTTGTTGTATCGTCTGAGGCTACAGAATAATAATAATAAAAAATATATATTATCAGCAAATCAGTGCCATTCCCATTCTGAGCATCGTAGGCAGATAGGTAGCTTCTGATTTATCTCATGAAAGTTTTTCTTTTACAATATTAATCCATTTTGCATCATGCCATGATTTTTTCTCACAGGAACTAATATGAGGCACTCAGCAATTACCCAGAATTTCCCAATTTCAAGTATGATAGTATTTCCTAGCCATATTTTTTTTTCAATTCCTTTGTACCAGCTATTAAGTTCAATAAAATACTCATTGGCTGACTACAATAAACCTTGGCCTTCAGGGTAGTGGAGAGGGAGCACTGCAGAGACATGGGTCATGGTTCTTCCTCACCAGCATGTATAATCTGCATGAGGTAATGACTAACTGAAATGAAATGGCATATCCTAATATTTTGTTTTATGTTTTAATAAGGCTTTCAGGATGGTCTAGCAAGCAGCAATAAATTGAGTTAAAATAGTCAAGTTTATAATAAAAATATTTTTAAACTTAGATGACCTTTATTTTTTTCTTTCTGTTAGCTTCATATCTGAGGGGACTAATAGAAAGGCTAGGGTGGGATAGGAAGCAGGTGCGCCAGGGCCCTTGCGCCATCATTTCAACCAGCAGTCAGCCTGACTTCTTCAATGCCCAAGAGATTTCAAGCAAGGTTTTTTTTTTTTTTTTTTTCCTGGAGCCTCCTGGATGAGCCACAGGTGCTTTTGGAGGGGGTAGGCGGGGGAGGGGGAATGGGGTCTGCAGCAAATACCTAAGCAGCTCATGACTTAATTTCTTAATCTTCTCTTCCCCTTGATGGCTCAAGACAGAGTTTCTTAATCTCAGACCAAGAAATTATTGTTAGACTTCTTTAGGCAGCAGAGCCTGAACTTGGAGTTTCAGACTTACAGAGCCAAGAATAGGACACCAAGATCCCAGAACATAGATTTCCTTAGGACGTTACAATAAGAAGAACCAAGTTCTCAGTGGCAGGAGAGTGATTTTTTTTTTTTTTTTTTTTTTAGATAACCTGTAATCAATCAAGTAGAAAAAGGCAGTCAACACCTTATCAAAACACTGATCCATTACAACCAAGAATGAATTTTAAGGGAACACGATGACTGTAACATAAACTCTTCAAGATGCAGAGCAACAAGTACCTTGGTCATTTCGTGGGATGCTGCTAATAAACTACACAAACCTGGTTCCTCTAAAAAGGTGATCTGTAGGAAAGATCTAGCACAGTGCTGATACCTAGGAAGCAGTTGATAAATATCAACTTCCAATCTCTAACCCTTCAAAGTGACTGTCTTAAAAATACACCATTTAAAGGAAGCCCCAGAGGTCTATGTCAAATCTCATTTGGATTCAATCCATGTTCACCTCTTTATAAAAACATCAAGGACAGATGTAACAATCTCCCTACCTAACACTCTTCGAAACTTTAACACCCTCCTTGATAGGTAATGACTACTTTAAAGTTAGAGAAAAATGAGCTTAAATTAAATTAGAAGCATCCCCTGCGATCTACTCTCCACCACCACCCAAACCTAAAGCCTCAGACAAGGACGGCACATTAGCTAAGCCAATTCACAAAGTAATTTAAGAGGAATCAGCGTATCAGTGTTCAAAGGAAGGAGTACACGGCAACTTTTTTCAGCAGCTATTTTTCATTTATGCCATGTTAAAATGGTGAACAAGATCTCAAACTGGCACAGATGTTTCTACTCATCCAGACTGAACAAAGCAGAGTAAATGAAACACATCTAGGAAAGAAAAATCATTCCCAAGCCAAGAAGTGGAGTGGTTGAGAAATCTAGAGAATGAAGTATACACAGCAGCCCTAGTGCACACAAAAAGTGGCTTTAACAACCCAACCCATGGCCAGTTGAAACCAAATCATTGTTAGTCACTGGCTTAGAACCTCTGGGATCCAGGTCTCTTGCACCGGCCTGGCAGTTTCTGAGCTAAGATAACATTCCCTTTGGCAACAGGCTCAAAAAGCAGCAGATATCCACCGAGGGATTATCCCTCCAATAACCTCTGGTCACAAAACCTGGAACAGAAAGCAGGAACTAGAGTGCACAGAGCCAGTTAAGATCAGAATGACCTCATTTGTACAAAAGGACATTTTTTTCCTGTACCAAAAATTTCTTTCCCAGTCATTAAAAAGCACATGTTTGTGAAAGGAGTTAAGCCTTTTCAAGAGCTGACTTTTTTCTTGTGTGGAGCAATTACTTCTACTCCCAGCAGGAGTTAAATTTATAGTTGCCAAATGCATTAAAAGGAAATGCTCTCTGGGAACACCCAACAAAGCTTCAAGTTGGTAAAGCATTTACACACTTACTATTTCTTTCCAGAGCCAGTGGGCACATTCTAATGGCCCTCAAGCTTAGGGGTGGACTGCAGAGTATCTCCTGATCTTCAGCAAGTCAAGACTCACTTCCACACAGACTGTCTCATCACCATGGGTTCACTCCAGTCTTCAGAGTTTGCCTCATAGCCTCAACTTATGGCCTTATCAATGAGGACGTATTTGCACAATTTCAGTCTCCCAGACCTGAGTAAAAAGCATGAAGTGAAGACCCACAAATAGGCCAAAGCCATTCATTGGGTGACTTCTGCTTTGAGCATGGGAGGGTCCATCTCTTTGGTAAACCCTTACAAAGTGCCCATGTACGCCAGTGATACAAGTCAATGTGGACCAATGGGAAAAGCTAGGGCTTTGAAGACATGCAGATTTCTATCCTCTTTTTTAAGAACATGGCTCTATGGCCATTCCTGACTTAAAGAGTACCATTCAGCATTCTACACTCCAAGATTCCATTTCTCTTATAGGTATCTGTCCTTTCCTTCAAGAAGGGGTTCAGAAAGATGATTTAGAAAAGAGGCTTTAAAGTCAAACTGAATTCAAAATCAAGCTCTGTGACTCACTAGCTAGACAACTTCAAGCTCGTTGAAATAAGATTTCTTATGTGTACGTTAATTTATGGGAATGAATTGCAAAAATGAAAGCAAAGTCTCTGGAGCACGGTGAGTGCATAATAAATGATAGTTGTGGTTATGCTAAGCTGAAAAACATGGTTCCTACCTACAAGAGTTTCATAATCTAGTGGAGGAATACAAGATTTAGGTTAGAAAACCCATCCCACAAGTATAATGTTTCAAGATCTTCATCACCTAAAGAAGAGATCATTCAAGCTACCAATACTTCTAATAACGAGAAGTTTACACCAATTCCATTAGACAGAGGAGAAAACATAAAGATGACAGTCAAATGGAGAAATATTTCCAAGGAAACACTAAAATCAGTTGAGAAAGATGGTGACAAAAGTGGAAGTCTCTAAATGAAGCCTGAGGGCAGCACTGAAACCAAGCCTGCAAGGGGGAAGGACACTGAAACACCATAGCTAAGGTCAAGACCTCAGGCATTTACTGTACAACTATCAAATGAACAACCCATGAACTTCCTTCCTTGGATGCACAGTATGTACAGCAGCAGAGCTGAGTGACCTAACAGTTATAGAAACCCGTCCTGGAGGATCCAAGAGACAAAGGTAGAGATGGAGACAGAATTAACTGTTCCTATCATAAACAGAAAACCAAGAGGGTTGTGATTTTTCTCTGCTTCCCCCCAGCTAAGCTGTATAGATAGTGGTCTTCTATTGCCCCGACCCAACACAAAGAAGCAAGGGATAAGAAACAGCTGGAAAGAGGAATCAGTCATCTGTGTCCTGCATGTGTATTTTCTGGGGTTCAAACAGAGGGTACCTAGAAGCTTCCATCATGTGGCAACATGAAGCCATCTTCATCTCTGGTCTCATTAATAGCTTTACTCTACTTGGCTAGCAGTGACTGACCCCCCACAGACTAAATGTTATGTTCATGAAAGGTCATGGGATCCAAACAGCCAGCCATGAAACAGTCCCAACAGAGCCAGAGAAATGATCCCTGAAGAGTGGGAGGAAGCAGTTCCCAGAGCTGGCCCTGCAGGCTCAGACAGTCCTGCTGAGGCTCCCACACAGTCCCTGCTCTGGATATCCGCGCCAGATGGTGCGGGGATCAGGCAGGAGGCAGAGAGTCAAGATGTGTGTATGTGTGTGTGCAGCGTGAAACACAGTTGTCATCGCACAAAATACATGTTCATCTCAATGTTACAGAGGGAAAGAAGTTGAGGCCCAGGGAAGTTAAGTAAGTACCACAAGATCGCACAGTAAGTGAATAGGACACTGCAAGCCAAGACTGGCTTCCTAGTATCCGTCTTCCTTCTACTAGATGGTTTTGAAGGTCTCTCCCACCTTTCACATTCTGTTATTCTATTCTTTACATGATACACAGTGCACTTCATCATGCAAAAAGACAAGCACAGATAATTTAAAAACAAACAACCAGGCACAGTGGCTCAAGTCCGTAATTCCAGCACTTTGGGAGGCCGAGGTGAGAGGATTGCCTGAGCCCACGGGTTCGAGACCAGCCTGGGCAACTTGGCAAGACCTCATCTCTACAATATATCAAAAAATCAGCCAGGCATAGTGGCACATGCCTGTAGTTCTGGCTACTTAGAAGGCTGAGGTGGAAAGATCGCCTGAGCGCAGCAGGTCAACGCTGGGGTGGCCAAGAGCATGCCACTGTACTCTAGCCTGGGGTGATGGAGTGAGACTCCAACTCAAAAACAACCAAAAAAATTTAAAACAAACTACTCATTTCTGCTTAGTGACACATACCCACAAGATACAGATTTAATGAAAACAATAGGCCTGCCTTTAAAGAAATTTCCATAAACAGTCATACCTGAAGCTAAATGATATTGGTATACAAGTAATTACTAATGCTCTAAGCCATTAGTTTTTTAGCTCTGTCTGAACATCAAAAATCATCTGGGGATCTTTTCAAAAATACCAATGCCTAAGTGCCACCCCCGGATTTTCCAGTTCAACTGGTCTGGGGGGAACCCAGTTGCTTCTAATGAGTAGTCAGGGTTGAAACCTTTTATTTAAGGTATAAATATGATGAACAAGAACAATACACTTATAAACCTTATCTGAATAGGTCAACATTAATGAGGCTCTATTCAAATACTAAGAGAAGGAAGTTTCTGAGAGTTGTTCACTCATAACTGCTTAATTCAAACAGTCCTATTTATTAACTGTCACTATGGCCAATAATCAAATATGAATTTGTGAGATAAACAAAGAGCTATATTACTTGAAGCATAAATATATGGATTTTTTTTTAATTTCCAAGTAAATTCACTCCAATACAAATAAGCCAGCATTCACTTTTATGATGACATGCATGTAGAAATACAATAACTAGTATAATTATTGTACTTTATGCTGGGCACTGCTTGCTCACTACATATATTAATTGCTTTGATTTTTCACATCAGCAATATGATGTAGGTATTATTATCCTTCTCATTTTATGGATGAGAAAATGGAAACACAAAGTTTGAGTTGCCCTAGGTTACACAGGTTACAAACGGACAACACCAGGATCAAAACCCAGGGAATCTGGCTCCAAGATCCAACACATGACCTTCAACCTATACAGCTCACAGTACGTCATGTCTTGTATGTGGCTGAACATTTCACAGTTCACATTTTTTAATACAAGTTATCCTAATTGATCCTTGGACCCATCCAGTGAAATAGTCAGACTGGTGTTTTTCATCTCTGAAAAGGAACCAAAGTCAGAGAGATTAGTTGGTCTGCTCAATATCACATGGCTAATAAGCAGAGAAATACTTTTTTCAAAAAAAGAGCCTCTGTTCATCTAGGTTTGTCTTGAATAAGAAAGCAGTTTTTCATGTCAACATAAAATTAAAGAAGCACATGTATTCAAATGAATTGATTTCTTCCTGAGAACGCATAACATTCTTTAAATCAATTCTGTATCAACAAGGAAGGCTATAGGCAAAATCATGAAGTCTTATCTTGAATGCATTTCCACTTTCCCTTCCCTCTGGCTCACCAACTCAAGCCTCTGGGCCCGTGTCTTTATCTTCCTTTTGCTCGGCGAAATCGCCACCACCATAACCAGAACTCCCAAAACAGGTATCCAAAAACCATTCATCACATATTCCCTTCCTTGCCCTCATCAAAATTTCAAATCCCCTTAGCACCCTGTTCTCAGATGGTGTTCAGGAGGAAACCTAACTCCATTCCCAAAGAAACTCAATCCTCAGTGCTTATTAAGACAGACGATGGAATGAATTGTCTCCCTCTCTCTACAATACATAAGACGGTCTGAGTCTATAACAGTTTAATCTTGGTAATAATAAGCTTGTCAGTGAAAGATAAAAATTGGGGAGGGGGCAAGGGATCCTTCTCTTTTCCTATAATCATAATGTGAAGATCACCACTTTCTCCATAAAGCAAGTGCATTTTGTTTATTAGGTCTCCCTGTATCAACTCCCATAATTTAACATAATTAAATTACAATGTTAGATACCCTATCTTTATAGTTAGGCCCATAGACATCAATGTTCAAATCACATGACTGATTTTATTAACAAAACTAATAAAAAATAGTATCACTTCAAACAAACCGGTTTACATCTGAAAGAAAGGTAACTGTAGTAATCATCTGATTTGCTAAAGGTCCAGATATCAGATATCATATTCATTTTCCCAGCCTCTGACTAAACTTACTACATATAAACCAAAAAAAAAAAGACTGCAAATTAAATATAGAAATTTGAGTCAGGACCTCTATATTTCAAGTCCAGCTGTACTACTGACCTTTTTATAAAATTAGCCAAAATCTCTTCACCTGGGAGTAAGAAACCTTGAGGGGGAAAATGCTTCCATTTTCCCATCTGAAAAACACATACAAGAAGTTCATAGTTCTCAGGGTCATTTTCAAGTACAGCCACTGCAAAGTTAAGTACTTATAAATACAGAGTCGGAACACATTGGTGATTAAACAACCTTCTCTGGGAAGTCACAAGCTCACTTTTTAGCAAAGCAACTTTTCAAGAACGCAGGAATACCATCTCAAGTGACCTACACCACTAATTTGTTAAACAAAACGAGTAGTTCAGATAATTAATTACAAAATGCAAAAATGCTTGTACTATAAAAAAAATGCTAGCAATGCATTACTACTAGAGCTTTTCTACCTGTACTGGTTGAACATCTGCACGATTTCATCAATCTCTACTTTATTCTCCTTGTAAACACAGGTGTACCTTGACTGACCTCATGAGAGGTTAGGGTGAAGGCTGACATTGTGCTAATTGACCCATAAGAGGATTCAGACTGATAACCTTTGCCTTATTGGAAGCATGCTCTAATTACCAAAGCACAGTGGTTATCATTATAATTATTGGTTGTAACTGAATATACTTAACATATAATCAATATGATAATTAAATCTTCATGTACAAAGTGTGTTTGCTTTCCAAGTATTGCCTCTTTGTTACTCCAATTTAATGCCTTTCCAAAAATAGCCATTGAATTTCAATTTGATACAAGACCTAATATAATACCATTGATACTAACAAGCTGAAAACATACACTCCCTGAAGTATAAGTTATTTATCTAGTTCTTCTCTCACCTATAGTAAGAGCACACTTAAGTCATCCAAGAATTTCTGAAGTTTTCAAAGAACTCTGGGGAATAACACCACCACCTTCGGTTTGCCTCACACTTCACAGTTTACAAGTCACTTTTTTTCTTTCATCCTCCTAGATATTCACAACCTCATGAGTCTCTGATTTAATTAACCACGTTTTTAAGATGAGAAAAAACTGAGAATCAGAGAGGTGAAAGTGTCTTGCCTGAGCCACACAGCTGGAAAGGAGCATCATCAAGACTAAGAGGAGACTTAGTTCTCCTCTGCTTCTTTTCTCAAAAGCTGCTGCCTCCCTACCCAACTTATTTCACTTTGATGACCATTCGGAAGTACTTCCATGGGTCTAACTGAAATTCCTGATTTTCTTTTATTTTGCCTTTCATGGAAAGGAAAATGAGATTTTCTAATTATCTTTCCAAATTTGTAAACAGTATTCTTTAAAGAGTTCTGGTATGTTCGTTGACTTCTTAATAGGGAGATTTTAGGCGACTCATGCTTCCCTGATCACCATCTTGGTCAATCTGACTCAGTCTGAATGCAAATGCTGACATGATAGCCCTGCTTCTTGATGTTCTCTCAGTAAAATGGATTACGGTAAATCTAAAACCTCTTGAAGGACATAGCTGCAGTCTTGAAGGAAGCCCTAAATCAAACAGCACTTCACAGATGGCACAGTGCTGACTCAGTCTACAAAATGTGGAAAGGGTAAGCTGTCCGGATTAAACACTGTAATAGTAAGAAGCAATGTGCTGAGTGCTGAGTGTCAGACACAAGGCCCAGCATGTCACATGCATCAAGTCATTTGATCCTCATGAGAATCCTATTACCCCAGTTTTATAAATGTGAAAAACTGAAATCCAGAGAAGTTTAAAAAAAAAAAACTTGCCCAAAGTCAGTTAGGTAGTAACTGTCTGAGTCAGAATGTAATCTAGGTCTGACTGTCTCTAAAACCTCCAACCTTTTAACCTGCTCTTCTAAGCTGAAATACATTGTTCTGTCTCCACCAACAGCAGAGAAGATGACAGTTGAAAGGGATTAACTCCTGACTAGCCTGTGTGATTCTGGATACAGCATTTATTTTTTCTGAGCCTCAATTTTCTTTTTTATAAACTAGCGAAATTCCTGGATAACTTTTTCTTAAGCTTTTTGAAAGGTCAAAAGGAAATAAAACTATAAAGTATTATGCAAATGTATGTTATATGATGATTCGATTTGATGCATAAATCTCTTGCTGATGTAATAATCAAAAATTGTCAAATTGAACTAAACTGGCCATGTCTAACATCTAGGACTGTTGCCAGGCATGCCTCACAGCCCAAAGATGCCAGTTAGCAAAAGCTGCAGAGCTAATTAGTGCCTTTTCAACTCATGGGTACCCTACTGGATAGCAATGGACCTTGTGTAAGGAAGTGATTTCTAATCTTTTAAAACATCCTCGTAGCCTCCATTTGAGCATTTTCAAATAATTCTCCACTGTCTTCAGTCTTTGGGAGCTACAGTGAGGTATTTCCCAACAAGAGTCTGGGAATAGGGAAATAATATTTCTGCCTGACAGTTAAATGATAAAATTAACACATAAAATGAAGTTATGTTGTCAACCCTAAATTCACTAACTTAAACAATAATTTGTAGATGGGTGACTGAAAATTATCTCCAATCAGTTGTCTGGACTGAGCTCCGGCAAAATAGGCCATTGAACAGTAGAATCAATATATCTGAAGGTGACTAGCATGGAAAGGACTCATGAAGTTAGAGAGAGCAACCCATAGGAGAAAGAAGGGTTTCTGAAACCCTAAATCTAGTACTGTTTGGAGGCATATGGGCCCTCTGTCACACTGGAAAATACTATTCTAAAAGGTAGAAAAATTATTCAATCATTTTAACTGAAAGGACGTCGTCTTATGAATGGGCTTGGAGTATCAGGTCTCACTGCCAAGGCCTCCCTTATGACGGGAAAGTTCCTTACACTAGATTAAAGAATTTGGCATGAAATTCATTTTGCTTTGACTCTAAATGAATTAAAGCAAACTTCTGATTATGACTTGGTTCCTCACGTAGCCTGAATAGGTAAGAAATGTGCTGACCATTAAGATTTTGAGTAATAAGATACATCTTACAGTTATTGCTCATTGTAAGTAAGCAAATTGTCATTGACATGCCAACCAAAACGTCATGGGCATTTTGTTTAGCAAGTTAGTGGCTAAGAGTCTGACTATTTCAGCACACCGACAAGAGCAAGTACTTAAGAGTTTAAAAGTCGCAGGTGCTCAAACATGCAGAAATCATAAAAATACTACCAAACGTGGACCCTGCCCGGCTCTACTGCTTCCACCTTGAAAGAGAAAACTCAATAAGGGTCTGAATATCACTGGATCTAGTGCTGACTATAATCTGATGATCCAAACGTATACAAAACGTGCTTACTAGGCAGATGTTTGGCAGATAATGACTGCCACGTCATCAGTGTCTACGATGCACTGGATTCCTAAGTTAGAGACACAGGATAATCACACTTTTTTTGAGGGGAAAAAAATGCAGGCAGAAAACTAATACAGCAGGACACGAACAGATCTACTTTTTTTTAATTTTAACTCTAAACTATCTGAGGATGTGTTTAACCTAGGTATCACTCTATTATTCAACTACTGTATTGCTTTCTCCTTCCTCCTAATAAATTATTTAATTATGCCAAAAACATGTGGATATATGGGTATGCACAATTTACATACAATGTCGGTAGAGGAATATAAACCCTAAAGCATGCATCTATTTGAATGAAGATCGTGATTTCCTTCACATTCAGAAATCAAACTTCAAGCAACGTCACTCCTCTTCCCATACTTTGCAGCATAAGCTAAGCTATTGGCAGGGACGATGGCTTTTGTCACTCTGTTCATAGCTGCCTCACCCACAGAAGCTTGAAGCATACAAACATGACAGTGGACAGGCAAACTAGGTCAGCCTAGCGGCAGAGCCCTGATGAAGAAAGAATGCTTTATCATTCCTAACACAGGTCTACGTTGTGTGGACTCATTGTATGATCTGGAACCAAAACAACTGGGAAGAGGAGTCAGGTTCAAGAAAATGGCTGCCCACACTCCTTAGCAAGTCACAAAGTAGGAGACATACACTGAACAAAACTGTATCTTGTATATTGAGGTGAAATTATGCATGGCTATGTTGAAGGTCGCAGCACAGTGAAAAGAGCATACTTAGGCTCTGAAATAGAAGAACCAGACACTAAAATGTAGGTGGTCACCAGCTTCTTATTTTGGGACTCAGTTTCTGCACCCTTAGGTTGAGCCGAATAATAATATAAGCTTGCCCTGCCTACCTTGTACATTTCCTGGGTGAATCAGAGTGGGATAACGGATGTTAGAAACATGACTTGTACATTTTAAACAGATGCTATTTATTGCTAGTGGCTTTCCTGTATGGAAAGTATAGGCCAACACATCATTCTTTCACAGTCCTGAAGTGGAGAAAATTAAAAAGAAAAAAAAAGTGATGTCATTAATGCCTTGTGTTTTTAAGTGCAAAAAAAAAAAAGTATAGTTGGTGAAAGCCTTGGCTTTCTGAAATGCTCTTCAAATCTGCTTACTCTAAAAACTAATCAAAATAAGCTGTTTATCACAAAATGGGCATCATAATGTGAGTTGTTGTGGAGGAGCTCCAGCAAAATACATAAAAAGTTGTTCACATGGGAACCAAATATTTGACTACGTAGTATTTGTGACCATTTGTCCGTCTCATTGCCTAATGGAAAATTAGTAGCTCAGAAAAGAGGAGGATGAAAAAGCTATGAGTAAGACGGAGATATTGGGAACAGCTGCCTACAGAGGAGAGAAAATGTTTCTGGCATGGTACAATTTTTTTTTTCCAAATTCTTTCTAGATACTACATCAGTTTTTAATATCTTGCTCTACCATTCAGCTTTACAAATATCCGTCAAACATGGTCCCACACAAGTTATATAAAACAACAGGGAATTTTAATGATACGATGCTTAGAAACAAGACACAAACTGGATATCACTTACTATTTTCCAGCTCCTAAAAACGTTTAACTTTCTTGCATGCAAAAAGGCTCTTAACTAGAATATTCAAGGCAAACCCAGTACAGAGTATCCATAATTAACACAATACATTTTAATCCATAAATTATTCATATAAATAACAAAATCTCTGGAATCTCTAAGCATTGTAAAACATAAGGACATCAGTCCCATCTGGTCTTATAAACCTTATTTAAGGTGAACCCTAAAGTGGCAATAATAGCTCCTTGCAATAACAGAAAGTATCATTTTAAATCCAAAAATTAAAAGTATAATGCCACATCAAAGATGCTATATATATTATTATTCCATTGTAACTCCCCAATGTATCTAAGTTATTCCTGCAGAACAAGAACATTAAGTAATTTACTGTAGCTACAGAGATCTCCAGATGGCTGACTGAGAAGCTCCCAGAAGCATCACCAATATATAGTCATCACTACATGGCAGAGTCTTGTAGGACCAGACACTAAATTTGATTTTAGAAGTACCAGGAGAGCTATCTCCATCCCACTCATATTTCAATGTTCCTTCTAAAACTTACTTCTCATGCCTATCCATTGTGCTTAAAATCAAGGAAGGTGCTTTCAATGAATAATTTACATGATGTGGTATTTAAAACATACACAATACAATGTATTGGGTAGGAGAGCAGATATTTATGGCATGAGATTTGGATATACGAATCCAGAGAGAAGGAGGGTATAAGGATCACCAAAAGTAAATGTCCCTACTTTAACATTTTTTCTGAAACTTATTCTATAATATATCATAGGTTAAACTAGCATAAATTACCAAGGCAGAAACTTTGATAGATTTGACTTTAATATGCCTTTGCTTTCATTTCTATTATTCACTCTGAAGAGCAAAACAATAATAAACTTTGTTATTTTCGGTCTTTAAAATGTTTTCAAATGGACGTATCTTGATTTGAATCAATAAAGTAGCCGAATACCTTATCTAGTAGCCAGGATTTGTTGGTCTGATCTTATTTGTAGATTCTTGTTGATAGATTCACATTTTATAGTTACATGATGGTAATATTTTGTTGGCTTATATTTGAAAGTGACTTACTAGCCTGTATTCTTTGAAAAATTACTATGCCACTTGGGGTAACTTGTAGCAAAATGCTTTTGCCAACTGCATGCCCAATGGGATTGTTAACTTTTGTCACTACAGTCACCACAAAGGCTATAGACTAAGGTGACATATTCCATTTCTATAATCAAAATAATTGGATATCTGGGCCGGGCTCAGTGGCTCAACCTGTAATCCCAGCACTTGGGGAGGCCAAGGCAAGTGGATTGCATGAGCCTGCGGGTTCAAGGCCTGCCCGGGCAACTTGGCGAGACCTCGACTCTACAATAAATAAAAATTAGCCGAGTGTGGTGGCGCGCCTGAAGTTGTGGCTACTTGGAAGACTGAGGCAGAAGAATCGCTGGAGCCCAGCAGGTTGACACTGGGGTGGCCATGAGTGTGCCACTGCACTCCAGTATGGGTAATGGAGTAAGACTCCAACTCAAAAAAAAAAAAAAAAAAAAGTTGGATATCTGTGTTAACCAAGTGTTTGAGACCTAGGTTGTCTGGATTTTTCTAAAGAGGCAGGAAAGCTAGATTGGTTAAAAAAAAAATTGATATTGACCCCCTCCATTTCTTCCCACTCGCATCCCAAGAACGCAGCTGAATCAACAGAGAAAGTGCCCAAGTGCTCAGAGAGTCAGCAGGCAGCATCCTCTACTACAATCCCCACAGTTGGCCGCTTGCAATAAGCTGCAGATGAATCCCATCCATTCTCCTTCGGCAGGAGAGTATGTGGCAAGTACACTTTTGGAGAAAGAATTTAATTCAGAGCAAAGGGAAAGATTGGTTTTCTTTGAAATGTGTTTATAATGGCAATAAGTTAACACAAGACAAAAGAGAGAGACAGAGAGAGAGAGAGACTTTATAGCTTGCAAATACTGTCAGGTCCACAAAGCCTTTATTGATCTTTATATCAGGTAGAAACAATAAATCTCTCTACTCCAGCTTCCACACTAGAAATTCCCTCATATCTGTCTGACGCTTCAAATGAAATTACAATAGTCTGTAGCTAAGACTTACTCTTTCCCCCAGTTTCTGTTATCACTCCCAACAATAATGCCTTTGGAGGCAGATTCTTTTGTTAAGGAAGAAAAAGACATTTTCATTAGTAGTGGCAATTTTTTAAAAGATACAATAAGGGTAATTATGCCTACTTCAGATTTCTATTAAATGGTATTTTTAAAATTCAGAATCCAATGACAGAGTCATCTCTCTTCTGCCCTATATAATCAATCGTATATAGGAAGATACACAGATATTGACAGATATTTGAAATATGCTAAAATAAACTTGGACTTATATATGTAAATACTATGATAAAAACACAATTTGTAAGAATCTCTGCATTCTTTCCTTTCTGGAAAATATGCAAACTGTTTAAGCTTAAAAAAAAAATGGTAAGACAACATTTAAAAAATCAAGACACAAATTAAACCAATCACACAATGGAAAAAATAAAATTAGAAGAAGCCTGACAGACTCAGTGACCATGCACTTAGAGAATTTGGTCAATAAGCAACTAAATGAAATACATTTTTTTCTTTTGTTGGGTTCTATAAACCTACTGAATTAAGATGATAGGCTTCTCACTAGTACAACGGCAGGTTCTCCTTAAATTTGCTGTTGGGGTAATGTAAATTTTTCTTACTTTCCCTTGGGAAGACTTCATACCAGAAAAGGGTTAGAATTATAGAAATCATTTTGAAATTTCATTCCTAAAATGTTTGCAATAAAATCACAAGAAAAAAATAGAGGTGAAAAATGTATTTTCCCCAACTGACTGAGACATCTCAAATACCTAGTAGAGAAATGAACAACAACAAATAACTGCTTGATGAAACAATATTGAATTTCTTAAAAGCATAGTCAGGGCTGGGGTCGGTGGCTCAGCCTATAATCCCAGCACTTTGGGAGGTCAAGGCAAGTGGATTGCCCAAGCTCATGGGTTCAAGACCAGCCCAGGCAACTTGGTGAGACCTCGTCCCTACAATAAATCAAAAATTAGCCAGGCATGGTAGCACACACCTGTAGTTCTAGCTACTTGGAAGATTGAGGTGGAAGGATCACCAGAGCTCAGCAGGTCGACGCTGGGGTGGCCATGAGTGTTCCACTGCACTCCAGTCTGGGCGACTGGACTTCAGAGTGAGACTTCAACTCAAAAAAAAAAAAAAAAGATATATTGTGTGTGTGTGTGTGTGTGTGTGTGTGTGTGTGTGTATACATATATATATTCAGATGATATTGAAAGAGCTTACTGTTTCCTCCTACTATATAAGGTAATTTGGTGTAGCAGATCATAAGAATATTTAAGAAAAATGAAACATTCTTCTTCTATTCTGTAGATGACTAGAGCATTTTTTGCTGCATAGGTTTTGTGTGCTGTCTCATGATGCAGCAAAATTAAACATGCATAATGGACATGGAGTAAATATATAGCAAAGGAATAAAAATAACAGGACATAATTCTTTACATCTGTATATTCCATTTTTTTTTAAACTTTGTTGTTGATTTTATTTTTCTAAAGTACATTTCTAGTTATTACCTTATTTCGTTCTTGCAACATTTGTGTATACTTAGAATAAATATCTTCATATTCACTCTAAATTTATTCATTGAACAAATAAGTATTGACCAGCTGCAATGTGTCAGGCACACAGAAGACATAAAATTTGACAGTATATAAAATAGACAAAAGTCTTTGCTTGATGAAACTGAGCAAAATTCACTCAGAAAAGGAAAGAGAGAAGGTCAAGAAGCTACATTTGATGGTGTATGTCCTGTTTGGCCTTATTTTACCTTCCATACCACCTTTCAACTGTATAAAATATATTCAGTATAACAAGAAAATAGAGTCCTGTTCACTTGGCTCCTAATACCTTGGGAGTTTCTTCCATTAGTGACCTTTCCACCTCTACCCCCCAAAAAAAAATGCCAAAAAGGGCTCTAACATTAAACAAAGTCATATAAGACACAGAATAAAAATTGGAGGATGTACGTGTATATACATATACATAACTTCTATAGAGACTTTTATAACTCTTATAACTCTAAACACACCCACACACACACACATAACTTTTATAACTAAAGAGAACAGGCTGATACAGACACAAATCAAAAAGTCACTCCCTCCATAATTTATAAATTCTTATCTTTAGAATGATAAGAGAAAATCTGAAGTGTAAAATCATTGAGAAGATAATCCAAAAATTATGTAAGCAGTGGATTATAAAAATGAAAAAATGTACCCTTCATGGTTTGCGTGTAGAATTGCTGAAGGGTAGCCGGGCTCAGTGGCTCAGCCTATAATCCCGTGCCTTGGGAGGCTGAGGTGAGTGGATTGCCTGAGCCCGTGGGTTCGAGACCCACCTGGGCAACTTGGCGAGACCTCATCTCTACAATAAATCAAAAAATTAACTGGGCGTGGTAGCGTGCGCCTGTAGTTCCAGTTACTTGGAAGGCTGAGGCGGAAGGATCGCTGGAGCCCAGCAGGTCGAGGCTGCAGTGGCTGGAAGCGGCCACTGCACTCCAGTCTGGGCAACAGAGTGAGACTCCAACTCAAAAAAAAAAAAAAAAATTGCTGAAGGGTGAATTCGTGGTATTTCAGACCTGATTTGACCATGGTCAATGCAGCTACCGACCTTAAGTTACACCAATGGAACTGCAGGAAGCATGGCAATTTAAATGCAATAGCTGCTGATAGACAAAATTACTGGCCAATGGTTGAGTTAAAATGATAAAATCTAAACAAGACTATAACAAATTAGGTGTGACTAAAACCAATATCTTGCTTGTAGTTGAGGTGTTAGAACACTAAAACACTCCACACCCCATCTTCTCAGTGTGATTCATAACAAATTTGGTTTAGGTCAATGGTCAGTCTGTGCATACTATGACTCTAAATATTGTTTATTCCTTAGCCAACTAAGAAACTATCATTATGTTTGATTTTTTTGTTGTTCAATTTTTCCTCTTAAAAGAGTTAATAAATGATCCAGTTGTCATATTGGGGGGAAAAGAAAACCAACATCTGACAGAGGCCTGTACTCCTACTATGCCTGCCATATTGCATGACCCTTGGGTCTAAATAAAGACGTGTTCTCATGCTTGGGAAAGGATTTAGAGAATGCCTCTCGAGCGGGGGTGTCCAACCTTTTGACTTCCCTGGGTCACACTGAGTAAAGAGGAATGACCTTGGGCAGCACATAAGTTATAGAATATAGTTAGCGTACATACGTCATAAGACGTTTTATTTTCCTACAGTTTTTATTATAAAGTTTAGAAAAATGAGAACACTATAAAGCCAGTGGGACATTTGACCTTATTTTGATAAAACTCATCTATTCGTGTCTGGTTCCATGGAAGTGGTCGCAGTGTTTAGTGAGTTCTCAAGGTGCTCGTCGGAAAGGTTTGAATTTTGCTCTTCAAGTGCTTCAGAATTGAAAGTGGCTCACAAATGCGTATGTGCCGCCAGAAAGCGATGTTATGGATAAGGCGTGATTGTGAACTCAAAAATGGAACTATGCGTGGGGTCACAAAGAAAACAAATGCTAAAAAAACACAAGATGCTAAAATATTTTGTAGGGTTGCATTACTGGCTCTCTTGGGCTGCATGGGGCCTGTGGGCCACAGGCTGGACATCCCTGCTGTTGAGCAACCCTGTCCTTTCTCAATTCCTATCTGACTCACCCATCTTCATCTTTTTTTACTTCTTTGTTAACTGCAAACATTAATCTTCATCCCTTTATTAAACTTTGTATTCGGCCTCCCCGGCACCGCTAACTATCTCTCTCTACTTTTATTGTCAAATGTTTTGGATCAGAGATACATGATATCTTTCATTTACTCACCATATATTCCTTCTTTAGACCTTGTTAAATAGTCCTCTATCTCAGATGCAGGACTGACATCATTTTCCTAAGGCAACTAGCAACCTCATGCATACCGGGTTTAAAAGTACCATCCTTAAATGGACTTCATTATTTTGCAAATATCAACCACTGGGTGCTTGATCCCAGGGGCTCTCCAGTCACTGCCCATCCCACAAACACACACAAAAAAAACATCCTGGCACCTACGTTCTTTTGGTTCTTTTTATATAATTTGTTTCCTAATTCCCCATTGTCCTTATATTTGTCTCTTTCTCTCACTGAGAGTTTGTCAATTTTCAGCATATTAGCTATCACCTCCAAAGTCACTATGTGCAAGCCTGAGCTCTTAGCCAAGCTCCAGTCCCAAATCTTCAATTTTCCATTCACTGAATTGACAGACAGGCACTGTGCTGAAACTGGTGATTCAGTAATATAAACGTTTAAAGAGCTCACAGTCCAGAGCTGACCATTTTCACCTAAATTTTAAAAATCCAAGTGCAAGGCTATCATTATATATCTTCCCAATAACACCTTCCCATTGCTGAATTTTGTGCTTTTATTAATGCCAGCACCATTCTGAAACTCACTATCACAGGTGGGGTTCCCTGAGAAGCAGATTCTGAGAAGGAGATTATGTGGGAATTTTATTAGGAAGTGCTCTTGAGATCAACCCCTGTGAAAGGGTAAAGAAGGAAGCAGAATTGGGCACAGGGAGAAATTGGGCTGTGATACAGTCTCACTGAAAGCCTCAGTTGACCCTACATGGAGTTCTGACTCCAGAGTGGCCTGAATTCGAGCAAGGGACCCCAGCCTTCTTATCCCATGCTGATTAGTCATGGGAATGGGCCATGACTTTGAGCTAGGTAGCTCTCTTCAGTCAGGCAGCATGTGTAGAGGACTGACGGTTGAGGGCTACCTCTCAGCTGTACTCCTAGCAACTAGAGGAATACGTCCTTCATTCCTAATGGGGTATTTAAGCAGTGCGTCACAAGGTCCACCACATTCCCCTAGGCTTGAAATACATAATACAGAGGAGGGCATATGGGGTTTGGAGTTATACAGAACAAGATTCTAACCTTACTTTTATCAGTAATTAATTAACTGCAATCATAGGCAGGTTAATCAACTTCTCTGAATCTAAATTTTCTTATGAGATTATTCTGGGCAAGGCATGGAGGCTCACACCTGTAATCCCAGCACTTTGGAAGGCCGAGGTGGGAGGATAACTTGCACGAAGGAGTTCAAGACCAGCCTGGGCAACATAGAAAGACCTCATCTCTACAAAAAAAAAATCAAAAAGTTAGCCAGACATGGTGGCACATGCCTGTAGTCCCATCTTCTCAGGAAGCTAAGGCAGAAGGATTGCCTGAACCCAGGAAGTAGAGGTTGCAGTGAGCTGTGATGGGTAATGCCACTGCACTCCAGCCTGATTGAGAGTGAGCTCCTGACTCAAAAGAAAAACAAAAAAAAAAAGATTATTTTGAAAATCCAATGATACCTATTATAAAAACACTTAATAAATGCTGGCTTTAAAGTAGTTGCTAACACATTAATTCTCCTTCTCCCCCAACCCATAAGCTATTTTTAACTATTTATATTCCAAGTCCTAGGGCTTCCTCCAGAATGATACAATATTTCCATAAAACCATACTGAGAACCCACCTCTGGCCAGGACTATTCTAGGTGTTGTAAAGACCACAGAGAGCAAGGTACTCACCCTTGTGGAGCTTAAGTTACAATGAGAAAAGGCAGATAATAAACAAGCAAGCTAGTAAAGAAATAATAGTTTCTGATGGTGAGCACTATCATAAAAACAATAAATAAACAGTGATGTGAAATGAATGGTTGGTAGGGGATAGCTACTGCCCGGTGAAGTGACACTGGATTGTAATCTGAAGACCACGCAAGGGCCAGTCTTGTGAAGAACTGAGCAAGGGCTGAGGGTGGAGACATTTCTGATGTGAGAAATAGGACAAATGTCCTGAGGCAAGATGATGCTTGCGTGGCATACTCAGGGAGCATGTCACAGAGACATGAGTACAGATGAGAGTATCATGAGATAAGGCCCTTGATGTCTTGTAGACCATGGTGAGGCACCACCCCTGCATTCGGATCGTATTTAATGGTATGAAATGCATAAAGCACTTAGCACACTGCCTGGTACATGGTAAGGACTCAACAAATCAACACTTACTATTACTGTCATCATCACTGTTACAGTTTTGACAGTTTTTTTTACATACAGACCATTCCTTTGGCCATATGTCCTCCACATCATGCCATGAGGAAAGATCAAGAAAGAATAAAGACAGGGGGACAACAGCTGTCTATGTCAGCTGTCAGTAGGCATCTGGCGTCATTTAGTTATTTTTTAAAATGTGAGTTTACATTTTTAAATCCAAAATGACAATATCAAATTTCTGTCTGAGTGTCCCAATTCATGCATGTGTTTAAAGCATATGAGTATGGGCTGTCTGAGTTAGGAAGTGCTCGTTTGCTGAACAAATGCTGTCTGAATGAATGAATGTAAGAGGTAAGTGAATGCGTGAATAAACAAGAAACCAATAAGATCACATTTGTGTTTAAGATTCCTGGAAGGAATATCATATGTAAGTATATTAGATCTACAGAATAACACAGAAATATCACATACCCAAAAGTGTTGAAAATATTTCCCATAAAAATCTTAAGAGTACTAACCTGGAGTTACGAAGAATGGTGATTATATCGAGGTTTTGCCAAAGATTGTAGCTGAAGGTAACTAAAAGTATCAGGAAATGTGATTACCAACATGCAAATCAATAAGGTAACTGATAAGAAGAGGTTAGAGAAAGATAACAACATTGATTGATCACCTACTATATTCCCAATACGGCGCTAGGCATTATTATCCTTTTAATCTTCATAATCATATAAGTTGTTCCCCTCATTTTGGAGATAAGAAACTGGGCTTCTGAGAGGCCAATTTTTCCAAAGACATGGAAGATAACAGCAGGAGTTAACCTGACCACAAATCTGTTATTTTCCAAGAAAGCAGAGGGTTAAGGAATCCGAAGGAATACTTGCATGCACAAGAAAACAGTGAAGCAGCACAGTGAAGTCATTAATAATAGTAAACACAATGTCTTCACTTCACTATTCCCATTTTATTACATATTTACTCTTGAGCGAGAGATTAGTGAGAGATATACGATCTCAGACGTGGGAAATAAAGACAGAAAAGTTATTTCCCCAAAGTAGAATTAGAACACAAATCAAAATGCGGCATTTATTGAATTGTAGTATCAGCCCCCACCCATCCTGTGCACACACATACATAGACAGACTTATAGGCTTTTGTTTTTTGTTTTTTTGTTTTTTTTTGAGTTGGAGTCTCACTCTGTCGCCCAGACTGGAGTGCAGTGGCCGCTCCCGGCCACCGCAGCCTCTACCTGCTGGGCTCCAGCGATCCTTCCGCCTCAGCCTTCCGAGTAGCCGAAATTACAGGCATGCGCTACCACACCCAGCTGATTTTTTGATTTATTGTAGAGATGAGGTCTCGCTGCCCAGGTGGGTCTTGAACCCGCGGGCTCAGGCAATCCACTCACCTCAGCCTCCCAAAGGCGCGGGATTACAGGCTGAGCCACCGAGCCCAGCTGGCTTTTGTTTTTTTTAAGAAACACAAGACAAGCACATTCACCAAATTACGGAAAAAATACATTCACCAAAATGCAGAACTCTAAATTTTTTGTCAAAATCCACTCCCAATCTCTCTCCTCTGCCTGCAAGACTCCTTGTTGGGCTATGAGAAACTGAGTATGCACATTGACTCTTTCCTACCACAAAAACCATTTAGTTCCTCGGTGCTTCTATGGAGTGGAAGTTTGCTGTTGTCAAGCATTTGGATATCTGCAACATTCCCCTTACCAGAATGTTTACACAGCTATAACAGAGTGACAATCAGTACTCATAAGAAAACCACTGAGGCACTGAAACACACGGAGAAGCTTTGGGGTTATCAAAGACTGATAAACAAATTTAAGATCCTTTAACTCTGTAAGTGTATTTTACTGAATTTTGTCTGCTCACTTACAAATTGATAGCACATATGTGACAGCTCACCTGGAATGTTTGAGTGGCCAGAACTAATTTCTACCTTTTTAGATTAGAAAATATCCACTGCACTCTCTGATACAATTGGAAATGTTTTGGTAGCCACTCATTACTCTACTATCCAACAGGTTTCCTTAGACTCAAGAAGTGACGCATCAAGTCTGAGCCAAGCAAACCTCACAGTGGAGTAATGAAATAATGTATTGAACAATGTAGCTGAATATCCTCACATTTTTCAAGGATTAGTTCTAACTTTGAAAGCATGGCATAAATACTAATCAAGCAGTCAGTTAGAATTGACTTTCTCAAAGACTAACTAGTTGCCAGGTCCTGATTCTAATTTAGAAGAGGGGAAACAAATCCCCTCATCTAAGAGAGTGAATTGAGTGGTGAGAGAATAAGACCTCGATATATACTAAACAACCTTAGCATCCAATGTGTCCAACCAGGAAGGCTAGAAATGCCTTTGAATTATTGCAGTCTGCCCCAATTGACATTCTCCCTCATCATTTCCCAAGCCATACCCCTCTACTACAATGGGTTGCCCATAATATAGGCCCTTTACTGGACAATTGATACCCTCACTGCTTTATATCTCTGTATGTCATACTTATCCTCCCAGTTTGGTCTACAAATTCACTATCTCCAACCACAACAGGGCCCTCAAATAGTGCCCAGCAGTACTTCCACCTTATGCCTGGTTAGTTCTCTTCCTCATTCCTTGAATTAATAATTTCTAACTTTACCACCTTCCCCAAGGACACTATTTCTCCAGTGCCATTATTATGTTCACTAATTATGACTGTAGGATAAATCTGTGGACATGCAAGTTGGTGGAGTTTTGTTTAATAGATCGCTTGGTATTACAAGATTTCTTACATACTGAAATAATAATGAATAAAACAGCATGATAGAGATACTATCTCTATATCTTATAGATGCACATCTCTTTAGGAGATAATAAACAAACCTTAAAAGTTGTAGCACATAGATTCCTCAAAATAGTTGTTCTGTATACAGACATTTTAAGATAATCATACTACCCAAAGTTAGAGATAATTTGCACAAAATCTACAGTATATTATGAAGTTCCAATAAAACATCAGGTATGAAAATCTTTGAAAATCTTTAAATCTTTTGAAAATCTTAAAGCATTCTAAAAAATTATAACTATATTTACTCTTATTGGTGCTTGAGAAAAAGCTATAAACAGAATAGTTAGATAAAATAATCTACTAAAATATGGCAGCAAAAATAACTGTAGCCTACAGAGCAGTACCACACAGACCACAAACTACACAAGGACTTATTCAATCATTTATCAATTCTATAAACAAGCATGTATTGAGTGCCTTTAAAATTCATACCCTCTGCTAGGCATGGGCATACATGGATGAATTAGATTTGATTTCTGTTTAAAGGAGACAGAATAAACCAAAATCACGGTATGATAAAATAAGTCTTGTAATAAACATGTGAGCAATAACTTAGTATTCTACAGGGAAAAGAAGTGAAGTAACAGAAAACAGGATGTGCATGTATACAAAATATAGTCAGGAAACACTATCTTCTCTCAATATTAAGTTGGAGGGTTCATGTATGAAGAAGCATAGGCATAAAGCAACAAGGTATAGGTGCATGTTTTAGAGCATTCTGATTTTCACCAGTGGCCACAGTAGACTCACACATAGCAAATGTATTATGTGAGTGGAAAAAGGAGTTAAATGAACTTCAAGAACTTACAGTTAAGGTAACTTCTACACAGAGAGCACCCTTTCGTGCCAGGTTGGTTAGAGTTGTTTGCAAATGCAAATTCTTCAAATGTTGGCTCACCATTTGAACTCATTTGCTGAGTTCAACTTGACCCCTACCCAACTTGGCCACTGAATGACAGAACAATTTCTTAACTAAGGATGTAAAGATTAGTAACCATTACTATTTTTGTCGAATTTTGGTAGGGTTTCAGGGGTGCCCCCTTACATCAGATATCTGAACATTCTATTGTTTTCTTCCCATAAAAAAAAATCTAGCATTCAGATCTGTTTTTTTCTCCCTTCATCTTTTTAATTTTTCATTGCCATGCAAACAAACAGCTCCTTCAAAATGAACCAGTAGGTGGAGCATTTGAGAAATGTTTGCGTCAATCTCATTCTGAAAAACACAAAAGCAGATAGTAATGGCGAACTGACCCTCACAACAATGCTTTTTCTCCTTTCTTGTCTACAATTCCAACCTTTCTGAATATCTGTTTCTCTGTTTTGAAGAAAGAAGCCACAAGATATAGCAACGACATGATCTACTGAACATAAACATAGGGCAGTTAACAAAAACATCCTCAGGAAAAATGAGAAAACAGTACACAAATAATTAAAATTACAAATGGCTGGGCACGGTGGCTCAGCCTGTAATCCCGCGCCTTTGGGAGGCTGAGGTGAGTGTATTGCCTGAGCCCGCGGGTTCGAGACCCACCTGGGCAGCGAGACCTCATCTCTACAATAAATCAAAAAATCACCGGGCTGGTAGCTCATGCCTGTAATTCCGGCTACTCGGAAGGCTGAGCAGAGGATCGCTGGAGCTCGAGGCAGGCTGATGGCCGGAGCGGCCACTGCACTCTAATCTGGAAAGTAAGACTCTAACTCAAAAAAAAAAAGTACAATGTGAAACTCAAATACTTTCTTCCACAACAATAAGTTTATTTGATCACAAAGAATAAGCCATAGGATTTGTGGTAATAATGCCAACTGACGCATTCATCCTGTCCGTTAAGGCAATGGTTAGTTGCCTGGATACATTCATCCCAAAGGAGCCACCTCAAACCATTATTCCAATCTGTCTGCAGAGCTCACCAACTCAGTCAATGGTCCTCAGGTCGAATTTTGGTAGTTTCAGGTGCCCCCTACATCAGATATCTGAACATTCTATTGTTTTCTTCCATAAAAAAATCTAGCATTCAGATCTGTTTTTTCCTCACTTTTTAATTTTTCATTGCCATGCAAACAAACAGCTCCTTCAAATGAACCAGTAGGTGGAGCATTTGAGAAATGTTTGCGTCAATCTCATTCTGAAACAAAAAGCAGATAGTAATGGCGAACTGACCCTCACAACAATGCTTTTTCTCTTCTTGTCTACAATTCCAACCTTTCTGAATATCTGTTCTCTGTTTTGAAGAAAGAAGCCACAAGATATAGCAACGACATGATCTACTGAACATAAACATGGGCAGTTAACAAAAACATCCTCAGGAAAAGAGAAAACAGTACACAAATAATTAAAATTACAAATGGCTGGGCACGGTGGCTCAGCCTGTAATCCCGCGCCTTTGGGAGGCTGAGGTGAGTGTATTGCCTGAGCCCGCGGGTTCGAGACCCACCTGGGCAGCGAGACCTCATCTCTACAATAAATCAAAAAATCAGCCGGGCGTGGTAGCTCATGCCTGTAATTCCGGCTACTCGGAAGGCTGAGGCAGAAGGATCGCTGGAGCTCGGCAGGCAAGGCTGCGATGGCCGGGAGCGGCCACTGCACTCTAATCTGGGGGACCAAGTAAGACTCTAACTCAAAAAAAAAAAAGTAACAAATGGTGAAATCTCAAATACTTTCTTTCTCACAACCAATAAGTTTATTTTGATCACAAAGAATATAGCCATAGGATGTGGTGGTAATAATGCCAACTGACCGCATTCATCCCTGTTCCCGTTAAGGCAATGGTTAGTTGCCTGGAATACATTCATCCCAAAGGAGCCACCTCCAGAACCATTATTCCCCAAAATCTGTCTGCAGAGCTCACCAGACTCAGATCAATGGTCCTCAAGGTGTGGAATTCCGCTATCTTGAGGCACAACTTTAGTGTGCCAAGGAATCACCTGTTTTGTTTGAAATGTGGAGACTGGTCTCCTCCCTGGAGCTATCAAACCAGACCCTCTGAGAATGAGACCCAGGAATCTGCATTCTAACAATTTCCTTCATGTGTGTCTTTTTTTATGTTCACTGAAGTTCAAACACCACTAGGTTAAATGAAGAACTGTCTAATAAGCCTCAAATAAAGCCTGTTCAGGAAGTGATTTCTCACTATTCTATTTATAAGAATGTACACTTTCTAAAATTCCCACAACAGCCCAAACAAATCTCCAGCCTTCAGAGGTATTTCCAACTCCCCAACTTGCTAGATCAGTCTAGGCCTCAATGTCTGAGGTGCTCTGAGCTTACATCACATAATTCCAGATTTCCAGATGCTGTCCTGAAGTGATGTTTGAGGACCATGATGGTGTCTCTTCCATCTCCTGGCAGTGCATTTTTGACAACAGTAACCCAACTGCTGACAAATATTTTTCTCATTGGACAGAATTGTACAGAAAATATAAGCAATCCAGACTGGAGAAGAGTCTTTACATTTATTTATTCTCTTAAAATATTAACGGACCACTCACAAAGAGTCCTCAGAGGAGAATACTGTTCCATCCGCTCCTTTTGCAAAACAACTTCCTCCTGAAGTTTTGCTTTAAATAGCAGGTGTAAGCAAAATTCAAACAGGTTTGAACACTTGAATATGTTTCTCACAGGCTGGATGCAAAATCTAAATATTTTGTTTGATAGAACCAAATATATCACCAAAAAAAATCAAACAGAAAAGAAATACTAACACAAACGGACAATTAAACAAAAACATCCATCCACTTATCCCGAACATTTTATTGAACACTCAATAGGTACTAAGTACTATGCTAAACACTAGATATCATCAATATCAAGAATAAAATCAGAATTTAAACAGAGGCTTTGAATTTTAAATTAAATCCCCGTCTCATGCAACAAAGGACTCCCTGACTATGAGAGTGAAGAAAAGGTGAAACCCCCTCAAAAGATAGATCTTGCAAGTTGTTTCTTAAATTGTTTGTGTCACTTAAATTATTCTTCTTCCTACCCGTGTATGAAATTGTAAAAAAAGAAAATTATACCTTCTTGATAAGCCATGATCAACAATGTATATGTCTAGCCATAATGCATTTATTTTGCTGTCACATTTGATAAAACATGTACTTTTTCACATTTTACCTCCAGTTTTGTTTAATAGAGGCAACAAGATAAAAAGGTGAACAAAAGTGATGATGATATTGAGGGGAAAAAATACATAGTAACACTTAAATACTCTGCCAGCACTTCTCAGAGTCCTTAAAGGTCAGCAAATCACACACTAAAAAGGAATATATAATCACTTATCTCCTATACTAACAAGCTAATAATCATTGATGTTATTTCCCATTGTCAAATCCTATCTTTAAAATAAAAGCCCTTCCCATACACAAAAATTAACTCCAAATGGACCAGAGACCTAAATGTAAAACCTCAAACAATAAGAACTTAGAAAAAGTAGGACACACCCTTATCAAAATTGGAACTGAATTCCTGAACAAAACCTGAAACGCACGGTCCATAAGAGATAAAATAGACAAGTGGGACCTCGTTAAACTGACAAGCTTCTGCAAAGTCAAAGAAACCATCAAGAGAGCAGGGAGACAGCCCACAGACTGGGAAAAAGTATTTGCCAACTCCAGGTCTGACAAAGGTTTAACATCTTGAATCTACAAGGAACTCAAACGTGCTGAAAAGAAAAAAACAAACAACCCCATTATAAAGTGGGCAAAAGATATGAACAGACACTTCTCAAAAGAAGACATCCAAGCGGCCAACAGACACATACAGAGATGTTCAACCTCACTAATCATCAAGGAGATGCAAATTAAAACTACACTGAGATACCACCTTACTCCAGTCAGAATGGCAATTATCAATAACTGAAAAAATAACAGATGCTGGAGAGGATGTGGCGAAAAGGAAACGCTGCCACACTGTTGGTGGGAATGTAAACTAGTGCAACCTCTGTGGAAAGCAGTGTGGCAATTCCTAAAAGCTCTTAATATCAACCTCCCATATGGCCCCGCAATTCTCCTCCTGGGAATATACCCTGAAGAACTCAAATCACTCTATAAAAAAGATACCTGCACACGTATGTTTATCGCAGCACTGTTCACAATAGCAAGAACCTGGAACCAACCATGCTGTCCATCAAAAGAGGACTGGATTTTTTAAAATGTGGTACATATACATGATGGAATACTATGCAGCCATAAAAAAGAACAAAATCATGAATTTCGCAGCAACCTGGAATCTATAATACTGAGTGATCTCACACAGAAACAAAGAACTGAGTATCACATGTTCTCACTCATAAGTGGACCTTGAACAGCTATCATAATACTATAAGAAAAGGATTGATAGTGGCAGGAAACTATGGGGGGTAGGGAGAGGAAGGGAGGTGGGATTAACAGTAGTCAATATCTGTCTGGGGACGGGAGACACCCTTTATCAACAAGGGTGCCTGAACGATGCATATTTATATACCTAACCCTTAACTGTACCCCACAATTTTAAAATTAAAAAGATGTTTATAAAAAAATAAAATAAAATAAAAGCCCTACTCCTCAGGAGGCAGAGACGGGGGATCACTGGAACCCAGAAGTTCAAATACAGCCTGAGCAAGATAACAAGATACCATCTCAATAAAAACGAAAAGAAAATTGAGCTGGAAGTCAAACAAAAATAGAGCACTGTCCATTTTCACAAAACATAAATGGCTTTAGCTGGGTGACTACTGTGTCTCACAGCTAGACCTTTAGACACACATACAAATTAGTTTCAGATTAGTTCAAATGCAATGGATAAAGAATGCTTGAAATTCTCAGGCAAATAAAATAAGTAGTTCCTCTTTCATCGATTTTTTTTCTAATTTAAAATTAATTCATTGTGAAATACCCACATTCTACCAACTATATATGTCCTCGTATTTTTATAGAATTTATAAAGTAGGTTTTTTGCCATATAACATTCAGTAGTCTGATGGAAGTGTTTGAATCTGCAGTGATTATATATGCCTGTGTACATGTATGAGTCATATAGCCATATAGTCATAGCCAGAGAAACAAAAAGGACTTCAGTTTTAATTTTTTTAATGAATTGGCTGGGCTATGCCAACAAAATAAAGTGCTTTTTACCACTTTTTTTTTTACTTATTTGACATCAGCTCAACTATTCTTTTAACTCTTCCAACAAGGTTACTAGCAAGTAAATTATTGAGAAAAAAAAATTTTTTTAGATCATTTAGAGATGTTTAAGTTTGGTTAAAATTAATGGATCTCACGCTGAAACTATTATTTGTTGAGTTTGGGGAGTTGTAAGGAATATTTCTTCTTGTTCACAATTAATCTACAAGGCGGTGATGATTTCTAGTTCACAAAAGAGGAGACTAAGGTTCAGAGAAGGCAGGAGGTAACTTTCCCAAGAGAATCAGCAGGGGATTATTCAAACACAAGTCTGTCAGACTCCACAACTTTGTTCTTTCAACTCTGCCATGTTGGTTCTTCATGATTAGGAATGAGATAGAAAAAGGCAATAGACAGCCATTAAATTCTGATTTCAGATTATAGTATCTAGTTTCTACAAATGTGAAAACATTAAACTATTGGAATATACTTTGTCTGATTTTATAATTGTAATGAATCTGTTTCTCAGAACTTTGTTAGCCAAATTGAGCCCCAAATTTTAAAAGTTTTCATTAAAATGTCTAAATGCATCAAATATACTATCTCGCAAATATATTTTGTATGTCTTATATTTTTCATTGTCTATGTGTTAGTTACACTCACACTTTCTAAAGCTTTTTTGCGGGGGGTTTATACATGTCAGAGAGTTCATTGTATTTAATATCAGGAAAGGCTAAATATGCATTTGTATGTCCTTTCATTCTTTTCTAGGCATGTACCAATGTAATTTCCTTTCCCAAAATAATAATCTCTGCTTTTTGCCACTTGAATTCAGGCTTCCCCCTCCATTTTTCCTTCCTCTCTGGTCTCTCGGTTTCTTGGGCAATGGCGCAGGTCTGTAGTTTTCCTCCCCTTACTGGCCACCCTCCCAGTTCTGTTACTTTTCTTCCTGTCATTCTGCTCAAGAAACCGAGAGAAGCCTTGCCCTTGAGTTGTCTGGTAGAAGGCTGATATCCGCAAACCCAAAATTGATATCAAAGCAAGAGAGCAACTAGGCAACTGTCATTTGTGAGAACAGAATCCAAATAAATGAGTTACTAAATTCACCCTTGATGTAAAGTCCCTGATAGTTCCTCAATATGTGTCCCCAAGTATTAAATTATTTCAAAATAAATAAAGTAGTAATAGATTTAGACACCTTCAACTAAGTCTTTAGGACTATTTTTTATTATGATGGTTCTACCCCCAGAGATTCACCACCCAAAGTAGATGGTAAATAAAGCTTCCTCTAGACATCTCCAACAAATTGGAATTCCTATGTTTTTTTCTTAATACAGTTTCCTTCGAATAAAGGCAATAATTAAAGACATCCCATGATGTCAAAGCATGCTTTGTTCAGCATTTGTCTTGCCAGTGTTCTGCACAATACTTACCCATAGACTCTCAAATATTTTTGAATAATTGGTTGAATTAAATAGTGCTTTGATGCCCTACTTTAAAAAGTAAACTGTTAGACTCAAAACATTTAAAACGCAAAACACATGCTCTGTTTTTCTTTCATACGCCATTATGACAGTTTATCCAAAGCCTGAAAATACAATTTATGTCTTCATAGAATCTCAGAATAGGGAGGAACTCTCACATCTTACAGATGAGAAGGATCCCAGAGAGTTAAAATAATGTGCTCAGAGATGTACCAGTATTTAGTTGTCCAAGGCAAAATTAGAATCAGGTCTCCTGAATTCTGGAATTTTTTCCATTTCACCAATGCCTTTTGCTTTTATTATTAAAATAGTATAAAGTATTATCATCTTTATAGTCAACATCCAACATCTAAAAATGACTATTCAAATATTTATTTTTAAAAAAACACCTAAGTTTGGATATTCCATGGGTCAACTAACTAGTTTAATTAATTGGCAATGTCCTAGTATTTATTACATTTATTTTCATGTCCCTGCTTGCAAATCATTCTGAATAAAGAACCCAACCCAAGTGATTAAGACACTCCATGATGAGACCACAGAGAATATAGGAGAGCTTCCACAGCAAGTACAGTTCTCTTGAAGTACATCGTGACGGCATGCTAGAAAGCTCACAACACTCAAAATAACTAGAAATCCCCATTAAAAATGCTCTGGTAATGGCTACTCTCAGTGGATTAAAAAGAACTAAAAAAATGTTCAGCTCTGATGAGAGAATAGACAGGATGTGTTCCACCTCCCAAAGTGTTCTTAGAGAAGTTTAGAACTGCAATGATGTGACTGAATGAATCTACCGGAATTTTTTGAGGCAGTATCCTAACTTGCCAAGGAAAAGAAACCAGGGATGGGGATCACACTGAAATAAGTCACTGCTTTGAAATATAACCTCTCCATTTAATTGTGTCACTAAGTCTACTGGTGCTGTAGTTAGCCAATGAGAATTATTCTATACACAAGTTGTGATGTTGAAAATGTTTATACTGTCTTCACCTGTATTTTCTCAGCATCCTCCTGAAAGCCCCTTTTCATAATAGAAAAGAACTGTGGCATGAAAAGCACTATGGAGCCACTGCATTTATTTGATTGACACAATTACTTTCAAATTTCTTGTTCCACAAACTGTATTCTGGGTACATGCTTTTCATCCAGTAAAAAGTCAGAGTCATTCAATTTTGACTTATAAAAGTAACCATCATAGACTATTTCCTCCCTCTCATTCTGACAGTAAATACTTCTGTTCTCAGTTTATTTTATCTGTTCCTCATGTGAGTTGTTGAAAATAGTGTTAGGTTAAATTAGAATTACCAGCAGCACTGCCATGACTTTTTTAGAAATTTGTAAATTCTGATTCTTAGGCAAAAAGAAAACTCCAAGATTCTAAAAACAATTCCACCAAACTAATCATCGTCTTTAGTAAAAACCATTTTATTACATATGAATCCGTTGTACTGAGTAACCAGTTTACTGCACAAAATGTTGCTTTCGGTACTGACACAAACCTACAGATACACAGGGTTCATGGACTCCTCTTGTAAAGGATTGTGTTCAACAATTTGCAACATCAGATAGTTCCTAAGATTATGCTGCCTAGGAAATACCACTAGTAGGGAAGAAAGCAAATAGCAGCTTACCTATTCTGGGGTTTGTTTCCTAGGTTATCCATGAAAAAAGTGGCAGAAAGACATAACAAGTGGGAAAATAACATGAAGAGAAGGATGCCTGAAGGGTACCTTCACCGGTCAAAGAAAAAATCATTCTCCATGAATGCAAGTGTCACAAGGATGTGTGTAGGACTGCCTGGTGCCAGTACTCAGTCCCTTGGGACCCCACTCCTTCTCAGGTCCCTCCTATGACCAATTGCAGTACTAATTTCAAAAGGGAGACTCAACTGTTATCAAACAAGATCAATGTTCAGATTTACTCTGGAAACTTTAAAGAAGTCAAAGTCCCAGGAGTGGGCCGGTAAAAGCATTGTCGGGAGTTAAAGCCCTCATGCCCAAGGTCAGGGTGAGGATAAAAGACGGATGGGATCTGAATCTCCTTGAGCTCCCGTCTGCAACAGGGTGGATTCCTTCAAAACTGAGCTCACCCAGACAGGGAAAGACTCGATCAGAGGTCTGGCACTCCTGCAAAAGGCAAAAGCCAAGAGGAGCTGAAATGCCTGGGCGGGAATGAGGCGGGAGTGCTCTGGAGGGATGCCTGGAACCGGGGGAGTTTGGTGCAGACTCAGAACTGCTGATACAGCCATCCCGAGAGAAGCACAAGTTTGGAGAAGTCTAGGAAGGCATTTCATTCATTCAACAAATATTTATGAAGGGCCTAATATAAGAAAGTCACCGAAAAGAAATGAGGGGGCAAGCACGGGAGAATCCGGAGAGGGGAAGGAGAGGGAAGGACGAGGCATGGGTGCAAGCAGTACCAGAAAGGTTTAGAAAACCAGACACCGGGTTTACCCAGAAACGAGGGTTGAGCAAGTGCCCGGTGAACAAGAAGAATAGGCGTCTGGTGGGGAGAACTCCAGAGATCAGACGTTTCTTCATCGGAAGGCAACTCGCAAAACTATCTGGCCGAGAGTCAGAAGATTTGGGAGAAGGGATGCAACACAGAATGCAGATAGCCTGTGGAATTCAGAGATGTCAGAGAAGGTCGCGCTAAGACCGAGAGAGTGTGGGAAACAAGCGGAGGAAGGGTTTCCGGGAAGGGGCCGGGGCTCCTCTGGGATGCCGGCGGACGGGACGAAAGACCTGGAAATGAACTGCAGAGCACAGGGCCTGGGAAAGTTTGGGGGAAAGAAAACAGGTGGGTGTGCAGAAGCCCTGGGGCCGTCGGGGTCGGGGCGAGCGGGGGTCCGAGGCCGGAGGGGGCGGGCAGGCCTCGGGAGCAGGAGGGTGTGCGGGGGGTGGGGGTCTTACCCTGGCCCCGTGCCCCCCCGCCCCCGCCCCCCCCCCGGGCGCTGGGTGGCGCCGGCCCGCGCGCCCCGGGCCGGGCCGCCCCCCGGCGGCGGGGCTCGGCGCGCAGCCCCGGCCCGCCGGGCGCCAACTTTCCCGGCCCGCGCCCCTCCCGCGCGCCCCCGCGCCCCCGCTCACCGAGGGCGCCGCCAGGCGGCTGATGCTCTCGCCCAGCGAGTCCAGGTTGACCCGCCTCCGGCGCTGCGCCCTCCGGGCCCCGGCCGCGGCGGCGGCGGCGGCGGCGGCGGCGGCCGGGGTCGCGGCGGCGGCGGCGGCGGGCGCGCGCGGCCAGGGGGGGCTGCGGCCGCCGTTCCAGCAGAGCCTGGACAGCGGGCACTCGCCCTCCTCCTCCGGGCTGGTCTCCAGGCAGTCGGAGCCCAGGGAGCTGAAGGACTCGGACGAGATCTTCCTCCGAGACATGCTGCCGGCGGCGCGGCGGCGGCCGAGGCGCGGCGCGGACGCGGCGGCGGCGGCGGGGCCGGCGCGGGCGGCTCAGGCGCGCTCGGCGGGGCGGGCGTCCCCGGGGCCGCGCGGCCCCCCGCGCCGGCGGCTCATGGCGGGAACTCGGGGCCCGGCTCGGCGGCGGCGCCGGGCTGGGCTGGGGCCGCCGCCGCCTCCGCTGCTGCTCGCGCGGCGCCGCCTCAGCGCCCGCCTCGGCGCAGCCCCGCGCGCGCCGCGCTCCCGCCCGCGGGGAGTGGAGACGCGGCCGGCGGCGGGCGGGGAGGGCTGCGGCCCGGCGCGCGGGGGCGGCGGCTTCTGCCGCCCGCGCCGCCCTCGCCCCTTCCCCTCGCCGCCGCCCCTCCCCGGCCGCCGCGCCCTCCCCCCGCCCCGTGCGCGCCCTCCGCCGGCGTCACGTGTCGCCAGCACACTGGGGGGAGTCTCTGCCTCGCCCGTCGCCACGTTTCAGGAGCAACGAGGACACTTCGCGGCTGTCCTCTGCGCGCCCTCCCGGCCGCCGCGGTCCCCGCGCCGAGAAGGCGCGCACGGCTCCGCTCGGACCCGGGGCTCCAGCCCGGACGCCCGGGGCCGGCCGGGGAGAGGCAGGGAGGGGAGAGGGGCGCGCGGCCGGGGCGGGGGCCGCCCTCTCCCGCCACCGTGGGAAGCCCGCCGGCGCGAGCGGGCGCGAGGGTCCCCGCCTGTCCCTTCCCCGCCTTGCTGCGAGTTCATCTGGGAAGTTCGCAGGCGGAGGGAAAGGCCGAGCGGTCCAGCCCGCCCGCTCCAGGGAGATGCTTTGGGGGGACGGGAGGGGCGAGAAAGGGCAGCATGTTGGCGCCCCCCTCTCGCCCCCCGCGGGAGCGGCTCGTGGGCACCGGCGCTGCCGCCCCGGGCCAGCCGCGTGGGCGCGAGCGAGCCCTGCCCCGGGCGGCGGCGAGCGAGGCCCGCGTCTGCCGGGCGAGAACCCGGCGGCTGCTGCGCTCGGCCCGGCGGGGCGCGCGGGGCTCCCGCCGGCTCCGCACCGCGCTGGACAGCTCCGCCTGCCACCTGCAGCCGCGGGTGCCGGCGCTGCGGACTGGGGACAGCTCCTCCCCAGGCTCCCTAGAACCTGGCCGAGGGGACGCGGGGAGTGACCCCGTGTCCCTCATCCTCAGGCCTCTTCGCGCCAACTATGCGATCTGTTTCACTGGGCTGCAAAGGCTGATCAGAAAGCCAAGGGGTGTGGGGAGAAAGGCTTTGGCGAAGCCCAGAAGCAGGCTCGCCCCAGCGAGCACATCGTCGCCGCGAGTTTTCAGCGGCGCTTCTCAGTTTGGGCTTCATTCCAAAGCTTGCCTCTTTGCAAACCAGGTCTCCTAGCACCTGGCCGCGCTGCGCTCGCTTCAGCTCCAGAAAAGCCTCGGATTTGTTCTGACGTTAGAGCAGGGGGCAGGAAGGAGAGGCAAAGGACAGTGTCCGGAAAGAGGGGTCCCGGACTGCCCTCCCCGCTGCAGTAAAGCAGACGAGCACCCTCCCCTCCTCCCCCATCCGCGGGAAGAAAAGTCCCGAGGGCTCTGGCTTTAGTGCCCGATGACAGAAGCTAACGCATCTTTTTCAAAGGACTGGTTCTTCCAGGTGAAGGCAGATGGGTTTGTGCAGACTGTGTGTAAATCAAAAGCAAAAACAAAAAACCTTTGCTGTACCCACACTCCAATTTGCCGTGAACTCTAAATCTTCCCAATGGTTGCTTGAGGTTTCCTTTTATCCTTTGGAAAAATCCACTCAAACTGGTTCAGAGACGTGCCTTTTTCCCAATCTTAAATGGGCTTTAGAGAGACGAAAAGCGTGTACTATATCACTCACACGCTTCCCTTCAACGCTGTATGTATTCTTTCTCAGACTGCTGAGGAAAGTTCTAACTGCACAGTTGCTCATCTTAGCAGAGAAACTCTAAGTCCCTCTTTTAGAGTAATAGTAATTGTTACTATTTGCATTGTGTGGTGTTTCGATTGTGTATTTCCCCATTACTTCAAATAATTCCATATGTATCTGTTTCCACTGAAAATTAGACTCAAGCTACGCTTTCAGGCATTAAAAAAAGTCATCAATCATGCTGAAAAGTTTCACTGGCCCCTTTTTCTGAATTAAAATGATGGTTACTTTGAAAATTACATTACAACTTTAGGGAAACTGTTTAATAATCTTGCTGTTCAGTATCATCACTGCTTAAAGAATTGAAGTTCCTAGTTCTCTTCTCTAGTAATGTGATGTAATTGTTGAGTTCTTTAGAATAATAGAATTTTAGGGTGAATAGTAAAGATATTAAATAGCATATGCTCTTCACATTCTTTCAACAAACTGCTGTACAAACAAATGTTCTATTATGGTAATGGCAAATAACTTTCAAACTGAACTTAGAACTGGAGCTTTTTACTAATCATTCCAACTCTTGTCTCAAAGTCAAAATTACTGAGTGCAAGGCAATGAGTATCATTTGTTTCTAAAACTTATGAGACCCAAGAGTCTTCCTGTTTATACTGGAAGTTTATTGCCAAGAAGAACTCTGAACCTGTGGGATATTTTTTTCTTTGTGTGAACCATTTGAAGCAAAGACTCTCTGCAGAATCTTGCCAGATGAAGTGGTCTTACAATTTTCTGTATGAATTATCCGCCTTTGATCATGATTTTCCCACTGATTTTTACACTATAAACAAACCAAGGCCTAGATATAGTCAATACAACATCTGCTTCGCTTTCAAGGGTTTCCTTTGTATTTTTGCTCAGTAGCAGGGTTCAGAAGCTCTCAATATGAAGAGTGTTGTGTGTATACTTGAATTAACATTTTTAAATGAAGCATAACCTACTCTCTACTTTAGAAAAAAAATTAAAGCCTTGTAGCTAGTAAAAGCAATCTAAATACTTCGGAGAGAGTAGTCCACTGAGAAGGAATAGTCTATGCTCTGATATTAGGAAGAGAATCTTGCACAGACTCATGCCTACAAATCCAGCCCTGTTGGCTGTATGGTGTTTCGATAAAGTTCTTAAAGTTCAGACTCCTACTGGAAAAGGAAAATGCAGAAATATTCTAGCTTTATTTGTGAAGTTGTTGAAGACACCTGAAGACTCACTCAGATTAATCAAGCACTGGGAAAGACTCCACAAAGGCAGATTCTCCATCTCAGTCAAGATGGCGACTATCCTCCCATTAAACACAGAATAGTTATTATTTGTGGACGCCTTACCTTCCTGTGACGCACTGCTATTTATCAACTCCTTTTGCTTACATTGCCTCATTTAATTTGATTTTCAAACTCCCTGGTCGTTGAAGAAAAATCACCTCTATCAAATTCAAATCAAACACAATCAGTTCTCATTCCCAAAACCCTTTGCATTTTAGACGTCCAAACACTTTCCTAATTTCTTTTCATCCTTCAAAGTCCCCAGCAAGAAAACCTGCAACGTCTGCATAAGCGTTCCCTGGAGCAGAGCTCTTTCCTGATATCAAAAGACCGAGGAAATCTCTCCCAGTAGTCAATCTTTACAGAAATCTGGCAACTCGCAGGAATTGCTCATGTAACGTTGAAGCAAGTTTTCTAAAGAAATATAGTAGCTGCTGAATTCTTAACTAGGGCAAGTTTTTCTGGATCCCTAACCTAGAAAATCATACACACACACTTTTCACTTGCAAGTTTAATCTTTCTATGTCTGTGCTACCTGAATGAGATCAGTCTACACTCGCACCTCACGTACTCCTCTCTCTTAAAAGAGGGCAAATGTACTTTCCCAGTAAAAGACTGTGAGCAAATAAGCATGGAGATACTGTGCTTCATAGTCTTGCATAATTTTGTAAGTAAAACAATATTAAGGGTAATAGTAACATGAGAAAAACCATCTGCTTTGTTCATATATAAAGGGACATATGGAAAACAACGCAATTTATCATCCTGTAGATATATTTTGTCACAAAATCATCCTGGAGGGGCAGAGTACTTGCTGTTCAAAAAAGGGAAAAGGGGTTGGAGGAAAGAGGAAAAGAAATACAAGAAAAACAAAGTCAGTGCTTCACTTAGTAGAATTTGTACCAGAAAGATACTAATGGGTGGGATGGCTGCCTTGTTTTGACGTCACCAGATCCAAGAGAGTAAGAAAGAGGGCAAGTAATAAGTATACTTTGGTGCCCCTGGAAGACACCTCTCTCTTCCCTAAGTGGCTCCACATTCATGAATGCACCCCAGAAATCCATCCCCTATTAGTCAATGGCACAAATTCTAACATCAGCACCCCGGCCTTCTACAATTCTCAGCCTTTTTGTCTGCAGACTCAACAATCCTAGTATCATGAGCTCTTTATACATTTTATTTAAATTGGGATTCTTAATCCCAACACAATAGAATATCTTTATCCAATAATATAGACCTGGAAATTCTGGCACAGAGATTTTAAATATCTTCCCCAATGCCACGGAGCTGATAAATGCTAGAGTCAGAATCCTAATCCTGACTACTAAGCCCATGCTATTGCCACTGAAACACATTTCCTTCCTCTATAAAAACACAGAGAAAAATAAGAATTAAAATCATAATGTGAAGAGTTATTGCTTTAAAAATAAATATTAAATATGCAAGTATTCTGTTTGAATTATGTCCTGGAACATAGTGTTGTGGACAAGTACTGACATAAACAGAAGCTTTTCATTCTGGTAGTTTCTCTGCTGATAACTAGCTGTGTGACCAAAAGCGAGTTGCTTAACTTCCCTGGGACTCAAACCCCCTACTTCTAAATTAAAAGTATTGGCTGAAAATCTCTGAAGTATGATTAATCTTTAATATTCTATAATGTTTCTATTTGTTGAGCTGATCATTTTCTTTCCAAACATATCTTGTGCCTAAAACATTTCCCCTCACACAGCATAAGGTATTTTCTATTTCTTGTCCTAACCTTTCTGGGAATATTATTCCTCTTAAATCCTTTCTTCAACTACCTAAGATCTTCTGCTACAAAACTGCCATGAACGTGGTCCATGGAATTAAGTGGATAAAAAAGAAAAATTTCAATTCAATCATATTTGGTTAGATGCTTGCCATCTCTCTGTCTTTTCATAACCTAATTCTTCTGTCTGCTTTATTATATTATATAAAGGAATCATATCTTCCTGTCTGCAGCTTATTATGCTTGACAGCTAACAATAATAAGTATGAATTATCAATAAGGGTGCCTTGACATAATCTTGTTAATGTTAACAGACATTTACTTAAATAAGTCCAATTTATAGTAAATATACAATCTGTTATTTAATCATTATTTTAAAATAATAAATCTGCCTTTAATCCAATTTTAATATAAACACTAGAATTCTCAGGAGTATTAGCATTAAAAAAGAAATGTGTTCTTGTCACTAGATATAAAATAAAGGAACATTAGCAAAATGTTACTAATAATGATTAAGTAGCAATCTACTTGGATCCCTTAGGATAATTAATAGGAACAATTTCTGCTTGAAAAATTAAAAAACAAATGGCAACTGATAGTCATGTTACAATCATTTCTGGAAAACATTCCAGGGAAGATATTGAAATGAGTGACTCCAGCAATTAATAGATTAGTTCAAGCCTAAAAAGATCATGTTATTGTTAAAATAATTCTAAAACATTTTTCTACCAAAGCCGTGAAACTTTTAGCATAACACATGTTTACTCACTTCTGACAATTCTCCCTTTGTGAGCCAAATGAGCCTTTATTCCTCTTTATGTGTACAAACATGAACAGGCACCTGTACCATCAGAGTGAGCTAAAATCAAATTGTCCCCTGTCTCTCCTTCACAAGGGCTCTCATTAGGCCCACATCAGTAGAGGACTTCTTGTTTCCAGACAAGCAGCATATATAGACAGTCATCCCAAAGTGAATCTATTCAAGTTCTCTCCACCAGGACCCCCTATGTGTCCTTGCACCTCCCTCCATGACACACGACATAGATTGGACTCCTGTCTCCTCAGTCTCCCGTAAAGTCTTTGTATTTCTATGTCAGAGAAGAAAATTCCCAGCTTCACTTGCTCTTCAGATTGTCTCCATAATTTTTAACAGCACCCTAGGCCACAAGTAATACCCGACAATTCCATTTAAAACATAACTTGGTCCAAACCATTTAAGGTATTTATATACTCTTGTTTAAAGACATGATACACAGAAAGCGAAATTAAAATAATAGTTTTATATAACGATAACTACTAATTAATTATTTTAACTAATTAAGTTGAGCACTGCACAATTCTCAGACCTTGGGATCGGGTGGACATTGCTACACTCATTTCCTATTCCCCCATTGATTTTTCCCATAGTTCTTGCTATTTATTATAGCAGCCTCCAAAACATCAGCTTCACAGACACATGAATGGATTGGATTTCACAATCCTGTGTTAAAACTGTCTACCTCACGCCAATAGTTTGCTCCGGGCTCAACAGATGTTAAGTATCATTGTGTTTCTCTCAAAATTTTAAAATACCCCTCAGCACCCCTGTGCATTCACTGCAGTGACCCAGGACCTGTTGATACAAAGTTTGGGAACGGTGACTCCGGTTTCTCAGCTTCCAAAGGTCTCAGAAAAGCTTGTCTTTTATCTTGATTATAGACTTGGAGTAAATGGATGATAAGCTCTTATAAATGTAAAATAAAAAGTATGCGCATTAATGTCATTTTCTGCCGTAATAAATTTGCATGCTTAGTATTGCCTATGTGTTTGTGGTTTATGTGTAGTGCATTCTTCTATAATGTAAAATTTTATAAAGTTTTATCTTATTAATTATCTCTCAACTAAACTTTGAAATAAATAATAAAAAACAAAATAATTTGCAAAGATGAAATATTTGCTATTGATTATCTATTAAACATATAGTATTTTTAACCAGGGATACTCATGTGATAATTTAGCAGAACAATATTATATCATGAAATATTTTCTAAAATATATCATTCTTTAAAAACTGACCCTGAAATCGTGGTCACTATTCTTTGTTTGAAAAGATCAGGAAAGGCAAAGGTAGGGCTCATTATTCCCTATAACTTCCTCTGTCAAGCAAGGGAAGGAAGGCATTTTATTGTATGTTGTTGATAGAGAAACAAAGGCATCCAAAGATCGAGAAACCTGTCTATGGTCTTATGGCACATAATTATTCACAGGTAAACTCTTAGCACTGCAAAATCTTATTTTATAGTTCTATTGTAGAAGGTTGTCTCTAAGAAAGACTATCCCTTGAAGAAAAAAAATCTGGCTCATCATTTGTAGATAATAGCATTTGAGTTGTTTTTCCTCAGGTAGTAATAATAAGTTTGTATTCGTCCAGTTACACATAGCCATCATGGTTAAATTGATACATTCATATCCATTAAGCTGGTTCATCTATATCCATTCATCTCAACACATATCTGAGTAACTGAGTGTTTAGTATTAAACCAAGTACAATGAACATTATAAAGACAAGACACGGTCCCTGCCTTTAGAGACTTTACACAGTAATAAGCATAAGGAAAGGTTAAGTAACATCAAAAGTTAAGTGGTTATAGGAAATAGTACCGGATTGGATGTCACATGGAAAATAAGTATTATAATATTCTAGGAGAGAAAGGTAAACTCTAGATATTTCCTTATGAAGGAAATGGGACCCGAATTAGCCTTTGAAGAACGGGTAAAATTTGAATAGATGAAAGTAATCAATTAGTCATGGAAAAGGGAAGGGGCAAGTGGTGTGTGAAAATACTACATATCGCATGCAAACTGAATAAGACAATGCATAGTTGAGAAGTAGTGAGAAATAGAATAAAAGGACAACAGCCAGATTGGGAAAGGTCTTACTATGAACTTTCTCTGGAAGATATTCAAAAAATTATTTTAACTTTTTGACATGGGATGTGACATAGAGAATTTTGTACAGGTCAAGGAAAGCAACTCAATTATCAATGCAGTTCATTATTTCAAGAACATATACCAGCAAGGAAGACTACCTCCATGCCCAGCAGGCCAGCTGCATACCATTAAAATTAATGTATGTGGCTTCTTGATTATATCTCACTCTACACACACATACACACACACACACACACACACACACACACACACACACTTTCTATATTATTCAAATTTGGTATATACCTGCTATAATTTATCTGTTAATTATATTGTCCAAGAACATAATCCCAGTCAATAAAGGACATCATCTCCCTATCTCAGTTTACTTTGTCTAAATTGGCCAATTTTCAAAGCATTTCAGTCTTTAATAGACCAGTAAGGGGAAAGGTTAACCTTTACAGAAACTATTTTTTTTTAATGAAACCCCCCAAAAGACCTAATGAATGCCCTTTCTGTGTTAGGGTCAGTGGCATGTCTTACACTTAACAAACAGACCCCCAAATCCTTCATTTGGTGTCCTGAAACAGTAATTTATTTGGTGGAGTCACTGAAGAGGACTCTAAACCAAATCGGTTAAAAAAAAATCATTTCACTTTGACTCATATTGAATATGGTGTGCTTTCATGTTCATTCTAATACATTTTCTTTATCAGAGAAATATTTTGAGCTTGCTGTCTTTGTTTTCAACAACTGGGAAGACAGTGTTCATTCACACAAACTGAAAAGATTGGCTCTCAGGGAATTTTTTTGTCAGCTCGTGGACCAAGTATACATGATGAAAGCACTTGCATCCACATTCATAAAGTGTGGGTGGGGAATGGAGAAAGAGAGAGGTATGTGTGAATATTGAGATTCGTCAAGGCAATTGTAGGATATCCAGGGGCACCGTCATGTGGTCAGCTGTAAATACAATTTATAGAATTTATAGAAAGTGGCCAGCAAGAGTGAAGATGTGGTACTTGAACTCTCTAGACTGGAATCACACAAAAACAATGACTAGGTGAGTTCGCCAAAGGGGCACAGTATGAAGAAGAGAAGCTCAGGGGGCAGCATTTGATTAATAAATTAATGGACATTCTGATAAATGGGACCTTCATCCAGAGTCAGCACAACTGGGAGTGCTGACAGCTGGGCTATAGGAAAACAAATGAAAAATGTATTTGATGTCAAGAGTCATTCCCCAAATTGCCCACATACACGGTCCATTTTTATAAGGCAATAGCTACCACTTGCAACTTTGTTTTCAAAATACCTCAAATAGTAGCTCAGATTATTTGACTGGAGTATAAATCCGAATGCCCTATCTAAATATCGCAACTAATTATTTCCAAAAATTCTTTTAACAAGAAAACTATGTTGGAAATCCAAACAGCACAAAGGCCACCAAAGGGAAATTCTTGACTTGTTCTTGATCAGTAGTTCCTCTCATTGCGCCTTCATTTTTCTTAGTTTACATGGTGCTTGTATTTTCAGGAGGTTATGTAATGAACCATAATAAAATTAATTGTCTCCAGGCTGATGAGGTCATAGATTTGCAGTGTCCTTGAGTTCCAATTATTTCAGCAGAACTTCTTCCTCAGTTGTTCCCTGTTCTATTTTGTGTCCTATTTCAAAAATGAACACTTTTGCTTTTTGCTGTTTGCTGTTTGCCTTTTGTTGGTAGTTTTCCATTAGCAAAAAAAAAAAAAAAAAAGTACCTTGTTCTTATTATATAAAATGACATAGTATCTTTTTTTTTCAGTCAGCTAGATTTAAAAGGAAGTCACTGAAAATCACTAATAAATAGTGTCAATGTATAACATAGGTTATAATATTCTTCACACAACTGGGAATTAAGTGAACATGAGCATTGGCAAAACTAGACTGTCACTCAAATTTAGTGGACTACAGCATCCATAAGAGGAGAAGCTGATATTAGATTGCAGCAAGGTCCTGCATTCTCAAACAAAACTATATATTCCCCATTAACAAAGAAGAATAATATTTTTCCTAGGTATAGGTCCTCCATCACTGAGATACAAAAAAAGATAAATTATGGTTAGTTAATTGACAATTTGGAACAAGTTATTGGTGCTTTCATGCCTGAATGAATATGTACACAAACAGGAAAAGATTTCACTTCTGTCACTAGTTATTTATAATAAATTTTAATTGTGTGAATAAAGGCCTTTTATATTTTCTCTTCATTACACCTTCAGTTTATTTGTATTAAACCAGGCAAAAATAGAAAAAGCTTTCTTGGGGCAATGAAAACATTCTTCTTTCTATTAAACATTAATATAATAATATATTTCATGTTTATTATTTCATGTAAAGCAATTTCTTATTAAGACAGGAATCCATATCAAGAGTGGAATTCATTTTCTTTTCTTCAGCATGGTAATTGCCTCTACTAAGATTATTATCTAAAGACTTAGAGATAATAACTTCATGCAGAAAACGCAATGACTGCTTCTGATCTTGTTGAGAAAATAATAAAAACCGATATGCACATATTAATCCATTTCTTCATTCAAAATCATGTGTTGAGTAATATTTTGTGCCAGGTACTGTGCTACATATTGCGAAGAGAAGGGAACATGAAGCACAACCTTTCTCTTCCAGGATCCAACAACAGAGTAAAATACAAACACACACACAGACACACACACACACACACACACACACACACACACACTCACTCTCGTTTGGGATATACAGACACACAACTGACATTTTCTAGAATGGTAGGTTCAGTAGTATAGATGCACACAGGATATGGAGGACCTAAAACAAAGTTAGGAAGAAAGTTTAGATACCTTCCTGGTAATGATAATTCTGAGCTGAATTTTAAATAACAAGTAGGATTTTATTTTATTTTATTTTATTTTATTTATTTATTTATTTTTTTTGAGTTGGAGTCTAACTCTGTCGCCCAGACTGGAGTGCAGTGGCCGCTCCCGGCCACTGCAGCCTCGACCTGCTAGGCTCCGGTGATCCTTCCACCTCAGCCTTCCAGGTAGCTGGAACTACAGGCGCGCGCTACCATGCCCGGCTAATTTTTTTATTTATTGTAGAGATGAGATCTTGCCAAGTTGCCCAGGCGGGTCTCGAACCCGTGGGCTCAGGCAATCCACTCACCTCAGCCTCCCAAAGGCACGGGAATACAGGCTGAGCCCCGAGCCTGGCACACAAGTAGGATTTTAAAGGCAGGGGAGTTAAGGGAAGGGTCGTCTAGACAGAAGGTCAGCCGCCAGAGTAAGAGCACAAACTTGAGAAACAACAGGCTGATGAGGTCATAGATTTTCAGTGTCCTTGAGTCCTAATTATTTTGGAAATGCAAGGAGCTCAAGGCTGCTAGTAGTGTGGAGTTAAAGCAGGATATGGCTCAGTACAATATGGTAAGGAGAAGTAGTCGGATTCCAGATCACAGAGAACCTTGCTGAGGAGTCATAATTGCATCTTAGCAAGATCATGTGACTATGTGAACTAAGGACTTGAAGAGCCAAGCTTGTTCTCAGGGAAAGTAGTTAGGAGGCAATTTGAGAAACCTGGAAGAAATAAGAGGTGCTTAACTAGAGTAGGAGAAGACCTTATGTTCAAATCCCAACTCTCTTGCTATGCAACCTTGCACAAGGCCCTAACTCGTATATATTTCAATTTATTTATCCGAAAAGGTGGTATAATGATGCTTACAGAAATTATACACTATCATCCCCATTTGCAAATGAACAAACTGACACTCAAAATAAGGATGCATTAGAGGGGACAAATTAGACAAATATAGAAGTTAAATTGGCAGGACATGGCAGCTGATTTAATATGGAAACTGAAAGAGGGGTGAGATTTTAGATGAACCCATGTTTCTATTTTGGAGATAATCAAGTGATGTGAAGAACACAGGAAGCAGAAATGGTCTGAGAAAGACGATAAGGTCTCATTCTTATAATTGAATTTGAAACAGATTCAAATGAAAATGTCTAATGTCTAACGAGTAGTTGTATATATAGATCTTGAGAGCAGGGGAGAGAACTGGGTAGGAGATGCAGATATGAAAAGATGAAGTATATCAACAAGAGTGTGGTAGACTGAATAATAGCCTCCCAAAGATCTCCACATCCTAATCCCTGGAACTTGTGACTATGTTACCTTCATGACAAAAAGAATTTTATTGATGTGATTAAGTTAAGAAATCTGCTTATTCTGGAATATCTGGGAAGCCTACTCTAATCACAGGGTTCTTAAAAAGGAAGAATCACAGGGGAGAAGGTGATGTAATGGCAGATTAAAGATTTGAGTGATTGCGCTTTGAAGATGGAGAAAGGGGCCACAAGTCAAGGAACACAGGAGGCCACTAGAAGCTGGACAAGATAAGAAACATATTTTCCCCCTCACACTTCAAGAAGGAACAAGTCCCTCCAACCACCTCCCACCAACGCCTTGACTTTGGTCCAGTGAAACTGATTTTTGGACTTCCAACCTCTATAACTGAAAGAGTTTCAACTTGTGTTGTTTTACTAATTTTGTGGTAATTTGTTACAGAAGCAATAGGACACTGAAACACAGAGACACTAATAAAAATAATGATAATAATTGAGCAACACCAACATCTAAGAACAACATGTAACTTTCGGAAGAAAGAGAGAAAGATGGGCCGGATAAGGACTAAGGAGAATCAGAAGAGCATCATGTCAGAGAATTTAGGAATGGAGGACTCAACAGTTAAACATGGTGAAACAGTCCAACAATAACTTTTTAAAAATGGAAAACATTATTTGGACTTGGCAAGAAGTCTTTGGAAAACTTAAAGAAAGTAGTTTTAGTGAAAGCTAGAATGAGTTGAGTTAAGTGAAGACGAGAAAGTGGAAATATCAAGTACAGACCATTTTGTAGTCCTCTTTGATTTCTATATGGAGATGATATAAATTTATAAGATATATGTCACACAACTACTTCAACAAGTGCAATTAGTCAGAGTTCTCCAGAGAAACAGAACCAATGTGCGTATGTGTATGTGTGTGTTATTCTATTATTATACATCCTGTTACTTATATATATCATTTATTGTAAATATGTATATAATGAAATTTATTATAAGGAGTTGATTGACATGATTACTGAGGCTGAGAAGTTCTATGATCTTCTGTCTGTGTGCTGGAGACCCAGGAAGCTGATGCTGTAGTTTGAAGGCCTGAGAACCAGAGAGTTGCCTGGATAGATTCCAGGCCAAGTCTGAAGGCCTGAGAGCCAGAAGTGCTGAGGGCATGTGGATATAAGTGTCCCAGTTCAAACAGGCAGAGGCCAAATTCAACCTTCCTCTGCCTTGTTTTGTTCAGGCCCTCGGTGGATTGGATGATATCCATCCACACTGGGGAGAGCCAACTGCTTGCCTCAGTTTTCCAATTCAAATACAATGTCTTCTAGAAACATCCTTACAGATGCATGTAGAAATAATGTCTAACCACATATCTGGATATCCCATGGCCCAGCCAAATTGACATGCAAAATTTTCCATCATAACAATTAAAAAGTAAAAGACCTGGGTATCTAGTCAGATACTCTAGAATAGCAGAGGAGTTTGAATATGTTCAGCATAAGATTCTGTGGAGAAAAAAAAAATGGGATCAAAGCTCTATAGTATAGAAAGATGCTCAGAAAGGGACATTAAGGTAGCAACAACAAAAAATAATTAGACTAAAGTAAGGTCCCCAGACACTCAACCACGAAAGGAGAAGAAAGAGATGAATGTCTTGAAGATATTAATAGAGTCGCCCCTTGGAATCTGTGGAGGATTGGTTTCAGAACCCCCGCAGATACCACAGTCCAAGGATGCTTCAAGCCCCTAATACAAAACAGTGCAGTATTTTCATGTAGCCTCAGCACATCCTCCCCTATACTTAAAATCATCTTTAGATTACTTATTATACCCACTACAATGTAAATACCATGAACACAGTTTTTTATTGTCTTGTTCAGGAAATAATGACCAAAAAAAGAGAATCTGTACATGTTCATGAAGAACCCAAGAATGTGTAGTGCTGACTGCATTAGTAAACATCATGGGAGTGCAGCAGCAATAATGAAGGAAGATTCGAAAATTATTACTAGTTTAGGCAGCTAGATTACTGGTTGAAGGAAAGTGGACAATAGCTTTAGAGTTACATAAGTAAAATTTTATTTATGGTTTATTCCATAGGTTTTTTAAGCAATGAAAATAGCAGCACTTTTTAGGTAAAGGAAAAAAGTCAAATACAGGAGCATAAAAAAGAGAAAAAATGATAAATAGTCATAAGAGTATCCTGACGAATTAGGAAGAAGTATTTACGACAGAGGGAAGTTTTCAGGTTAAAAACTTGCAGGAGGAGGAAAGAATAAGAGTAATAAATTCTGTTTTGAAAAAATAAACATCAAAATAAGATTCAGCAAATTGATAAATGAGTCTGATGTTCTATTGATGATATGCCAGGTCCCTAGCACCTATGTCTAATACAAGCAACATTTAATACATGAGTAATATCTGGCACAGGGTAGACATTTTCCATTGCCTCTTTTGATTTTTATAATTTTTAGCTTTCCTTCTATATTTCATGCCAAGGTTTTTCCCAATCCATTGTGAAACATTCTGCCCTGTGGGGTGGGAGGAACTTTATGACATAACTTAGATAATTTTATATTATAATGTGAGTCAGTACCTAAATTCTTGCCCAAGTACTCTACACATAAAAACTGTACTTTGATGACTAAATATCTTTAAATATCAAGGATACCTATATACCATAGCAATTACAGTGCTAACCAAAGAATAACAACAGAGAGAAAAGTAAATGTTTTTCTGTAAAAGCTGATTGACATATAGAATCTCCCTGCAATATAAATGTGAGACAAAGCCTCACTGAAGGTGTAAGAAAAAAAGTTTAATGTATGAAAATGATATTACTCGACTGAAAACCATAAAACTAAAGAAAAAAGAACTATGCACAGCTCATTATGCTATGCTAGTTAGTAAATTTGTTTCCTATAGAGATATTAGTTTGTTCAAAAACTACATGTTTATGTGGGTTGAAAAAACAAGTGAATAAATGGTAGATAAATAGGATGTAGGTCTCTTATTATCAAAGAAAGAAATTACAAACAAGCAAGGGTGAAGTCTAGGCTAAATGCTGCAGTACTAGATTAAAGTCAGAGACATCAACATGAAGTCATGTTTAGTAAAAGATAGCAATATAGATAGATTAGATAATGTGTATATACATAATTAGTACACATTCATATATTTTCTAGCTCTTTTCACAGAGAATCTGAAGGCAATGACACCCAGTTTCAATAAGCACTCCTAGTACCCAGATCTTGGTTTCTTAATGTAGTTTCCAATAAATGGAACCAGGGTTCTTGGGGAAATAGCTTATTCCAGGACTAGCACAGAAAAAATGCAGTGTGGTTTCTTGGACTGAATCCTGAAACAGCAAAAGGTCATTAGTGGGAAAATGTATGAAATCCAAATGAATATTGAGCAAATAGTAATGTACCAATGTTAGTTTCTTAGTTTTAACAAATGCACCAGAGTTATTTCAATCGTTGACACTAGGGGAATCTGGGTGCAAGGTATAAAACCTTGCATTATCCTCACAACTTTTCTGTAAATCTAAAATGATTGCAGAATAAAATGGTTTTTTTTTAAGTTGGTTGGCAAGTTTTAAAATGCAGAATTTAACATTTGAGATTGTAAAATATAACCACAGTGGTGAATGATTTTTTTAATGCCAAGATCCAAATATATTATTAACTACATCACATCTGTGACCAATGAAAGTCCTCCAAAATGTTTTGATGACCTATGGTAGCAATAAATTCTATATTCTCCATTTAGAAGACATTGTGTTCATCCCACTATGAGAAGATTTGGAGAAACTCTCCTTTTTCAGCTTTGAAAAAGGAGGTTTCAAATCAGACTATCCTATCTCTAGGTGAGTCTGAATCAAGGACAAGTGTGACAGGGATATTTAATCTTAGGGTACTCTTCAGGGTGAAATGCCTTCTGTAACTAGTTTTAATTACTCTAACAGTACAACCAGAATTTTTAAGAAACAGTAAGAATGAGAGCAATAAGAATTTCTGGGGCTCAAACATTCCACCATCATATAGGCAATACATTGCAAAGTTTAAGCTAAATATCAATTGGGCTACACACGGCTGAACACACCACATACCTGAGGCTTCTCCCTGCTTTTGTATTCACGTTTAATGATTCTCACCCCTGTTATTTTGGACAACTGCCTAATATAGACGGCTTAGATCAACCATTGCCTCTCACCACCTAGTCTCATCTACTTTGTTTTTGTTCTCCACGATTCTTCTTTTCACTGTTGACCTCCATTCCAAGTTTTCCCAACAAGGCTTCCAGAGTTCTGGCAGTATTATAGATAAATACCCTTGCTGGGTTAGGTGCACTTCTCCACAATGAAGTACTACTCTATACCCAGTAGAATGGCAAAAATTAACACTGACTATATCAAATGTAGAGTTTGTGAAGCAAATGAAAACCTCTTATTTTTGGGAGTAAAAAAAATGGTATAACCACTTTGGAAAACTATTTAGCAATTCCTTGTAAAGTTAAAAATACACCTACAATTCCATTTCAGAGCTTACATCCAAAATAAGTGAAAGCATGTATAAGACATGTATAGGAATGCTCATAGCACTTTTATTCCCTATAGTCAAAAAAAGCAACTTAAATGTTCATCAACAGTAGAATGGATAAATGAATTTTGGTATATTATACAATAAAATAATACAATATAAATAAACACACTATTGACATACCCAACAACATGGGTAAACTTCAAAAATGCTATGCTGAGTGATAGAAGTCATACATAAAACAGCACATTTCATTTATATAAGTTCAAGAAGAGGAAAGATCAATATATTGTGATGGAAATCAGAAGAGAATTGCTGAGAATAGGAGCGTGACAGGAAGAATTGACTAGAAATGGGCTTAAAGTGGCACATGGGGACATTCTGCGGTGATGAAAATGTTTTGTATCTTAAGTATTAAATATATAGGTAAATAATTTGTCAGAACTGATCAAACTGAAACTTATCTGTACATTTACAAAAACTTGATTAAGAAAGAAGTCATTTCTGTCTTAACGAATACTTAACTCAGTACCTAGCATAGTACTTAACCCAGTCAGTGCTCAATGAATAGTTGATTAATGAAAGAATATATACCTGTCAAGTTACCAACATCATTTTTCTCAAAGCTGGAAATGACAATGCAGAAATTCATATGGAAACAAAAAAAGATCACAAATCACCAAAACAATCCTCAGCAAAAGAGACAAAGTGGGAGGTACCACACTTCGAGAATTTAAACTTTATTACAAGGCTACAGTAACCAAAACAGCCTGGAATTGGTACAAAAATATGTGCATAGACCAGTAGAACAGGACAGAGATTCTGGAAGAAAAAGTTGAGCCTCTCAGCCAACTCATCTTCAACAGAGTCACCAATAACAATCACTGGGGAAAGGAGATAATATTTAGCAAGCAGTGCTGGGAAAACTGACTGACCACATGCAGAAGAATGAAACTGGACCCTTACCTATCATCATATACAAAAATAAACTCAAAATGAATCCAAGACATAGATGTAAAGCCTCAACCTACAGGATTCCTAGAAGACATAGAAAACACCTTAATACACATTGCCTACAATGAGTTCTTGATCAGGTCTCCAAAAGCAAAGGTCATAAAAGTTAAGATAGACAAGTGAGACCTCATCAAACTGAAAAGCTTTTGCACAGCAAAAGAAACCATCAAGAGAATAAACAGATAACCCATAGAATAGGAAAAAAATATTTGCAAATTATGCAACGGACAAAGACCTAACACTGAGGATCTACAAGGAACTCAAAGTGAAAGGGGGAAAAAAAAACATTAAAAAGTAGGCAAAAGCCATGAACAGCCACATCTCATACAAGCAGCTAGCAGACACATGAAAAAATGCTCAGCCTTACAAATCATCAGAGAATTGCAAATCAAAACTACAGTTAGCACCTAACACCGGTAAGGAAGGCTTTCATTAATAAGTGAAGAAACAACAGATGCTGGCACAGGTGCAGATAGAAGGGAACTCTTCTACACTGATAGTGGGAGTGCAAGCTAGTTCAACCTCTGTGGAAAGCAGTGTGATGATTTCTAAAAGAACTAAAAATTGGCCTTCCATATGATCCAGCAATCCCTCTTCTGGGAATATACCCAGAGGAACATAAGTCATTCAACAAAAAGGACAAGCATGTTTATAGCTGTGCTATTCACAATAGCAGAAACATGGAACCAACCCTACTGCCCATCAAAAGTGGACTGGATAAAGAAAATGTGATACATATTCATGATGGTGTATTACACAGTCATAAAGAACAAAATCATGGACTTCGCAGCAAATTGGGTGGAGTTGGAGACGACCATAGTCAGTGTTCTGCTACAGAAACAAAGAACTGAATACCACATGTTCTCACTCATAAGTGGGCTCTGGACATTAGTCACATTAGCACAAGAGAGGAATTGGCAGTTGCCAGACACTGCTAGGGGAAGATGGCGGGAGAGAGAAAGGTGGGAGACACGTGACAGCACAAAAGCTACCTGGTCCATTATCAGAAGTTGCAAGGGTCAGTCAGAAGCCCAAACTTCACCTGCATGCAACCTACTTACATAGTAAATCCTCACTTGTAGCCCACATCTATATAAAAAAATAAAACTTAATTGAACAAGAATGAATACATATTATCAAAACAGTTTTATTTTTATGAGTATTTAGCACATGAGATCATATCCCAAATCCTTTGAATACACATTTCTTCCAACAGATTCCTTTATTTCTTTGTGAGCATGGCTAGCTTAGCATTCCCCAAGTCACAGAGGCAGGAGGAGGCATAGGAAATGGAAAATCACCCTTGGTGCATAAGTGACCTGGTAAAAATGGGAGACATAACAAGGAACCAAAAGTAGAAGAAAAAGAATGGTGACAACACTGGGTGAGAAACAGAGGTTGAAAGAGGTATTTCACTTTATGGAATCCCTCTAAAATTACCATGTTTGTTATACATGCAGATACGTAACCAATCAGTACAATAATTCAGGTACTTATACAGTAAAGGCAGAAACTCAAACTTACTATTTGTCAAGAAAAGTAATATATATCCATCTCTAAAATGAATAAATCATTTGGGAAGGAAAAAAATACTGCTTCCAGGGTTGTTTTTAAATATTTCAATTATTAAAGTGTGTAAGCTTTAGATTTTTACACACTCATTTTCTCTTCCTCACAACAGCAGCAACAATAACAATAGCAAGAATAAAATGAGGTGTCCGCCTGCTATGATGGGAGGGGGGTCACAAAAATAGGTATCTACCTATAATTTAGCTCCATCTTGTGGTAGTTTAAGAAATTTGAGACTACAGGCTCTCACTGTCCTATTGTGTTTTTGAAACCATAGGCATAAATGATGCTATTCTAAGTTATGTTTAAGTTAAAAGAAACTGGACTAAGAGAAAGACATGGCCAGTAAGTGAAGGGTTTTCTACTTCTTAGCTACACAACAAAGACATCTAAAGATCTTTTTGAAGTACTTTTGATTCCTCTTGCAAACCACTTCTTTTGTGTAGTTGTTAACCACAGAAGACCAGTGCAAAGTAACACAAGTCTTCGCGTAACTTTCCTCCCCTGCCTCAGCAAACCAAAGGCAAGACAGCCCAAAATTTATGTCAAGCCACTTAAAAAGAACAGAATGATGTTGATCTACAATCTCTATAACCATTATAATTTTGAAGCAAATGACAGTTTACAAAGCTATTAAAGGAAGATGTTTTAGCAAGGATTCACACTGATCAGTGACATTCAGCTAAAAGATGAAACTGGAATTTATTTCTTTGATTTCCTTTTTTTAGCATTCAAAGTTATGTGGGAGAAATGCATTTTTGACTGCCCTTTGGCAATAAAAGCACTGCAGTTTTTGGAAGCGCCATTTAGAAATGTCTTTAGCCTGACCTTTCAGCGCTTGTTCTATGTAATCCAAATATGTGGAAACTTGTTCTATGTAATCCAAAATAGATATTTCTTACAATCTAATTTAGATAGTTAACCATAATAAGACTCTGAATATCATGATTACTCATATATAATTATCAAAATGAGAATTATTCAGACATGACCATATAACTCAATTTCACTGGCTTAGATACTTCAGTAATTTTCAAAAATACTTAGACTTGGATCTGTGTCAAGATGGCCTGTATGTAAGTATGAAGATAAATGTGGGCCAGGCTGGGTGGTTCACGCATGTAATCCCAGCACTTTGAGAGGCCAAGAGATAGAAGGATGGCTTGAGCCCAGGAGTTGTCCAGCTTGAACCCAAGCTGGACAACATAGCAAGACTCCATTTCTACAAAATAAAAATTTTCAAAATTAGTCAGTGGTGCTTGCTTGTAGCCCCAGCTACTCAGGAAGCAGAAGCAGGAAGATCACTTGAACCCAGGAGTTTGAGGCTGCAGTGAGCAGCAGTCACACCACTGCACTCCAGCCAAGGTGACACAACACAATGAAACTCTTATATTAGAAAAAAAAAATCAATGTGAACTATAAGCGTACTTCGAGAACTGTTTCCCAGTATTGGACTTACCACATCATTGATGTGACATAATACCACAATTCCAAAAACCCCCTAAAGTACTACAATGTAACTTTAAAAGGAAGAATATGTAGCTAAAATAAACAATAAAACTTGGGAGAAACAAGTAACTCTTGCTTAATGCAATTAAATAGGCTCCCGAAATATCATATGCAATTCCTTCGTAAGTGGGGTAATATTTTCATATTGAATAAAGTGATACATTTGGTCATATATTTCCACAGATATTTTGCTTTCAATTGATTATAAGTTGACATACCAAATGTATTAAGGTATCCATACTTTTAGAAATGCCTACCTAATGAATCTTTGCTGAAAAAAGAGAAAAAAATTTTGGAAAATAAAAACTCTTATTTTATCAGCTTGATGTCTCTAATTTTGCGGGATTTCTTAAAGCAAGGCACAATGTTGATGTATACACAAGGTTGTATAGCCTCTAACCCTAATCCTTTCCACTGGATGATGTAATTCCCATTAATTTCTCATCACTAGATTTTATCCTTATTTACACTGTTGGATAATCATTTTCATAAATAAATAAATTGTTTCCTTTACAAAAAAGAATGAAATTTTTAATGTATACATTTTAGGCCTTCTGGAAATGTATGTTTGTGTGTGCATTCCTGCACATGTATGCACGTATATTCCTACTAACTTCCATTTTACAGGTAGGTATAATTCTTACAGCTTTCACCATCCCCAGATATGCAATAAAATCCTTTTTCCTTCCCCGTTTCCCTAGGTTCTGTTCTTCTCTCTCATCTCTGATTCTCTCACTCTTTTCCCATCTCTCTTTGTTTTTTGTTCCTTTTCTTTTACTGACACAGAGTAAAACTTCAATAAATAATATAATTCCCTTCGCTTCCTAATTTCATCTCTCTAATTCTCTTTATGGACCTCATTTTCTCTTATTTAATTGCCCTCAATATAAAGTTGATTCGATAATTAAATTGTGTGTGCATAATTCATGACATATTAATAAACTGCTAAGGATACCTCAGTACAGAAGAAATGTATTGACATTTAGATCTTATAAGTACAAAGTATTTTTAAATACTTTAAAATTATATACCTATAGTTAACTCTCATTATTTGTGGCACCTATGTTCTGTAAGATTGCTGTGAACATTGAATTAGCAAGTACTGAATCACTTCTACTGGAAACACAGAATTAGTTTTCTGCAAACCTCTGGTCACAACATTTACATCAGCTGATCAATATATAAACCAGCTTTATGGTTTTTCTTTTTTAAAACATCATGTTTACTATATATTGTGGATTTGATAACATTGAACGCACAGTCAACAAACAGCTCTGTAACTCATGCCTGAAGAAAGCTTATCTAGCCCGTATGCCTTCTCTGTAACGCACATCACAGTGTTATGAGGAGGCACACTCGATAGCACGCCAGCACTAGACTTTGGGCCATTTTAAACAGGGAAAGCACCAACAAAAACTACACAGTTGTGCTAAACAAACCTCAAAAAAGGTTCATTTATAGTCTCATAGCTTAAGGAAGAAGGCAGAACATAACCTTGCTTGACCACAGCTGGGAACATGCACATTGGTGACTCATGTTTCTCAAAGCTCTGCGTGAGCCTGTGAATGACCACAGAAGTGCCACAACAACTAATTAGGGGGTTAAACAAATTTTAGTGAGTAGGCACATTCACAAATACAGAATTGAAAGATACTGAGGGTCAACTGTATTTTAGCTGCAAAAATACATAATATTATTATGTAATATGTTTGAGTATTAAAACCTTAAGATAGCATTCTGTGATGAAAGTGGAGCAAAAATAAAAGACAAAGGAGAAAAACAAATTATGCAGAATATCTGACTATCAGAGGAAAAAATTGTCCATTAATTTTGTAAATGGATGATGATTATTTTATTCTAGAGGATACATTCAAAGATTAATGTGACTGATGCATTGGATACATTCAAAGGTTTACGTTTGAAACTATTTAAAAGTGTGATGAAAAACTTTACATATATATTTAAAAAGTCATGAAGGAGCCGGGCTCGGTGGCTCAGCCTGTAATCCCGCGCCTTTGGGAGGCTGAGGTGAGTGGATTGCCTGAGCCCACGGGTTCAAGACCCGCCTGGGCAGCTAGACCTCATCTCTACAATAAATCAAAAAATCAGCCGGGCGTGGTAGCGCATGCCTGTAATTCTGGCTACTCGGAAGGCTGAGGCGGAAGGATCGCCGGAGCCCAGCAGGTCGAGGCTGCAGTGGCCGGGAGCGGCCACTGCACTCCAGTCTGGGCGACAGAGTGAGACTCCAACGCAAAAAAAAAAAGTCATGAAGGGGTGCAGAGTAAAAGTTGTTGCAGTCTTTTAGAAAATCCATGACCAACAATGAAAAGAGAGCTTTGAACCTGATTTTGAAACTAAAATCTAAGAATAGCTATGCAACATTGAATAATTAAATTATCTCTTAGTTTCTTCATCCAATGGGAACAAAATATCTATCTAAAGTGATTATTTGTATGACTCAAATGAGATAATACAAGAAAATTCTGTATAGAAATTTAAAATTATCATTGTAATTATAATTAATAACTATAACAGCTACATGATGCTAGGAAACCAGTAACTCAGTGGCACCTGGTCTCCTACTGGCTGTGAAGATATTAATAAAACTTGTAGAGCTGTTTTTCATCATTTTTAAAGAACAATCAGTAAACATTACATTATGTCTCTAAAACATTTACAAAAGCCTGACTGAAACAATATTTTTTTCCTTTCTTAGCAACAATGTTATCAACTGATCAGAACTTCTGAATTATGCCTGATATTATTAATTAAAATGGAAGTAAATTCTACAGAACACAGCCAGTTTAACCAACCACAATTTTCAAAACGTGGTACACTGGATGGAGATGGGGAATAAAAGAGATTCTTAATGATTAAAAGAACAGAAGTCTTTTATGACCAAGAGTTACTGTTAAAATATCAGAGAGTCCTGCTGGGGTTTTGCCATACTTCCCACAGAGAGACAGCACCTGCATTTCTCTCCAAAACACATTCCTGTGAAAAATTACGTTGTGTTGGGAGAACAGTAAGCCTTCCAAAATGTAAATGAAGACAAATCTGTGGCTATTTATAGCATACAATAAGCTGATGGCATGTAATTAATTGTACATGGTAATGAGGAGATGCTTTTGTAGCTCAAGAACATTCTAAGCCAGTCGCTTCTGCAGTAAGGGGAGGCCCTATCACGGGCTCCCATCTGGCACATACGAAATCATCCTCAGCGCCTTGTCCACATTATGCATCCGTACATCCTAGCAAACGTGACAGATCAACGTGACCCACAACAGACTGATCTAGCTACTTGCCTGCAGCAAAGAAACTCCCTTGGCCAAGAAGACAGGAGCAGTGCAGCGCATTACAATGAAGCCTCCTAGTCCCAGGTCTGATGTTGGTAACATTTCTCCTTTGTCTTTGTGCTTGCATTTTTTTTTTCTTTTTTTGGAAGCCCCTTAAACCTGCACCTGTTCCCATCACAGGAATATAACAACTACATACCAACATACTAGTTAAACATAGTCATTAACACAATCGAGGAAGATTACCGTAACTATTAAGAAACTAAGTACTCTTCTGTCAGTTCACACAGAGGACTTTATGTCAGAGACTCACTCTGTCACCCAGGCTAGAGTGCAGTGGCATGATCACGTCTCACTACAGCTTCAAACTCCTGGACTCAGGCGATCCTTCCACTTAAGCCTCCAAGTAGCTGGGACTCTAGGCGTGCACCACCACTCCCAGCTTTTTCATTATTATTATTATTATTATTATTATTATTATTATTATTATTTTTGTAGAGGTAAAGTCTCGCTATGTTCCCTAGTTGGGTCTCAAACCTGGGGCTCAAGCAGTCCTTCTGCCTCAGCCTCCCAAAGTCCTAGGCTTACAGGTGTAAGCCACCACACCCAGCCTCAGAGCACTTTATGAACATTTGGGTCTGATTTATGAAAGAGATAGGCCAAGGGAGAGCTCTGCCCAGAGCATCTACAGCCTCTGCCAGGCCAGGCCTATGGTTTGCATTGGAAGAATGAGATTCATTGTTCACAGTTAATCACAAGGGATAACACTATTTTGAAGGCCCTGTTAAATACACCAGCAATCTTGGTATCACAGTACTCAGGAACTCTGGGCCTTGTTCTTTGATTGCCACACATTTGATCAAGGACTCACACTGATATAGCCCAGCTGAAATCAGCTCTTTTACACGAGGTTTCAACGCTGTATTTATTAATTTCTTTCTACAGATAAGGAGCTTGTAGTACAGAGATATTAGAGGAGAACAAAAACCGAGATCACCATTCAATTTTTTCTTCCCATGAGATACCCGGCATCTTTCCCTACTATCACTACACAAAGGCCCCAAATACAGGCTTGTCAAAAGCCACTAACATGATCAAGAAGCCACATCATACTAATTTTGTGACTGTTTCACATTTCTAAGGGCTTGACCTCAGAAAAATCTTCTATTACCCTCTCCATGCAAATCAGAGCTGAAATTGAACAACAGCAGTGAGAGCCAGTATACAAAGGAGGACCCCACCTCAAAAAAAACCTGGAATTTATTTATAAAAAAGTATGTACCTATTCTTACATGTTTAAACTTTAGCCACCTTTAAGGCACTCTCTATTTGATGCAATACACCTATCAAGATGCTTTCTCCACTGCTCAAAACAATTTTTCTTTTTAAAGATGTGGGGTACAATTCAGGATTAGGTATATAAGTGATCATCGTACAAGTGAAGCCTAGGCCTCCATCTGGTCCCCACTTCGCCTGCTTTGAGATCAAGTACCCTTATTGATGCTATGTGCCCACCCCTGCCTCTGTGAAAGTTTCTGGCTATCACCAATTCCTTTCTTATAGTATTATGGTAAATGTTCAGGGTCTATTTATGAGTGAGAACATGTGATACTCAGTTACATGAGGCCATTCAAGAAAACTTCCCTCAAAACAGTTTTGAATGCGTCAATGTGGATGCCTTTTACTCACAGGTGGTGAGAAGAAGCAATGATGACCCAAGTCTGAGTCAACAAAGCGTGGTCTGAGGAAGAATGTAGATAGTTTTCAACATGTCAAAGTTGCCTGATTATGAATACATGAGAATGACTATTTTTTTTAATCAATATTTTCAGGCAACATATCTATTCCCTTTGTGACATACGAAGGGGGAGGGACCCTCAAAAAACGGAACTATCTTTCTGAAGGGCAGGCCCCTTGTAGTACATTCAAAAGTTGTTCCTCCAAATCTGTCAACCAAAAATATTTTTTTTGAGATGGAGTCTCACTCTGTCGCCCAGGCTGGAGTGCAGTGGCACGCTCACAGCCACCCCAGTGTTGATGTGCTGGGCTCGGGTGATCCTTCTGCCTCAACCTTCCAAGTAGCCAGAACTACAGGCGCGTGCTACCACACCTGGATAATTTTTGATTTACTACGGAGATAAGGTCTCGCCAAGTTGCCCGGGCTGGTCTCAAGCATGTGGCCTCAGGCAATCCACTCGCTTTGGTCTCCCAAAGTGCTGGGATTACACACTGAGCCACCGAGCCCAGCTTCAACCGAAATTTTTTTATCAGGAAGTTTGGAGAAGATGGCATCACAATTTGCAGAAAAAGTTTGAGCTGTGGCTAACAGTTGACTGACTCTTCCACCATGACAATGACCTACCCACACTGTGCTGAGTGTTCAGCAGTTTTTGACCAAAAACATCATGATCCCTGTACCCCGTCCTTCTTATTCACCCAGTCTTGCCCTGAGCAACTTTTTTTTGTTTTGTTTTCCCAGATGAAAAAAGTCCTTAAAGAGAAACGTTTTGCTGATGTGGAAGAGGCGAAATCAAAAAATGGCAGAAGCACTATAAGGCACCAAAATTGAAGAGTTCAAAAACTGTTTTGTGCAGTGGAAAAAGTGTCCCAATATGTGTATTGCATCAAACAGAGAGGACTTTGAAGGTGACTGAAGTATAAACATGTAAGAATAAATACACAATCTTTTATAAGTAAATTCCATTTGAGGGGGTCCTTCCTCATATAAGATGAGCCTCTTGTTTAATAACAGCTCTTTTGCAGGAAGTACAAAGGGCCAAAGCAACACAGATACACCTGATGTCCACAGCAATTTTAAGATTCATTCTGATTCCACAAACCTTAGAAAAAGGAAGAGCCGGGCTCGGTGACTCAGCCTGTAATCCCGCGCCTTTGGGAGGCTGAGGTGAGTGGATTGCCTGAGCCCGCGGGTTCGAGACCCGTCTGGGCAAATTGGTGAGACATCTCTACAATAAATCAAAAAATCAGCCGGGCATGGTAGCGCATGCCTGTAATTCCAGCTACTGGGAAGGCTGAGGCAGAAGGATCGCCGGAGTCCAGCAGGCGAGGCTGTGGTGGCCGGGAGCGGCCACTGCACTCCGGTCTGGGCGACAGAGTGAGACTCCAACTCAAAAAAAAAAAAAAAAAAGAAAAAGGAGGAAAAATAATTCTTAGACTAGGGAAATATGCCATATTTTTTATATTTGACAGCAAAGTAAAATTAAGGAAACATTTGACTCATCCTTGATTATTTCTAGGCCTCATCCACCCGTCTGCCACCAGATGAAAGCACACCAATAATAATTATAAGTCAAGTCTAGTAGTTGTTGTCTGAACTCTGGCAATACCTCAATCCTGAGGAAAGTACCCCAACTGTGTTCACCAATTCTCTAGGGCTAGGTACCCATGCCGCCTGCCTGGGCTGAAGCAGGACTAAGATTCCCCCATGTTTTACAGATACCTTTGCTATGAGAGCTCCTGCAACACCTGCCTTTTAAGTATGTGGAAATTATTATATACTTTTTCCTTAGGAAATAAAGATCCAATACCTTTAGATTTTCTTCTTATTGTTGTCTTCTTGTTCTTCTTATTGTTGTCTTCTTGTTCAATCTTTTGACCTTGTTTTCTCCTTCTGAATCCTCAAAAAGTTTTCAAGATTTGATGCCTCCAAATTATTTTTAGAAAGTAGCTTGTAAAGCCAGGCGCAGTAGCTCAAGCCTGTAATCCCAGCACTTTGGGAGGCTGAGGCGAGAGGATTGCATGAGTCCAGGGGTTCGAGAACAGCCTGGGCAACCTGCCGAGACTGCGTCTCTACAATAAATTAAAAAATTAGCCAGGCATGGTTGTGCATGCCTGTACTTCCAGCTACTTGGAAGGCTGAGGCGGAAGGATCGCCAGAGCCCAGCAGGTCGAGGCTGCAGTGACCACGAGTGTGCCACTGCACTCCAGCTTAAGCGACAGAGTGAGACTTCGATTCAAAAAAAAGAAAGTAGCTTGTAGAAAGGTTCAGTGGGCTCACAGTTACCTAGCAAGGTGAAGGATGGTCAAGATTTTCTGATGAACAATTTCTTTCCCAGAGAGTCACTTCGTAAAAACAAATAAGCTGATATGATCCTCCTGCTTAAAATCCCATGTTGGCTGCCCATTGAACTTAGAATAAAACCAAGGCTCCCAACCCACAGGTCATGCAAGTTCTAGCCTGTCCTCCTCACTGTCTTACTCTGGTCCCTGCATTGTCTCTGCAACCTCAAGTACTCCCCTCCAGCAACTCTGGGCTCCTGGCTGGTCCTTAAAAATGGAAAGTTCATTCACACCTCAGAGACTCATCACCTGTACCAGATGACTTTTCCCTCGGGTATTTTCATAGGCTGATCATGTATTTCATTCTGGTCTCTACCCAAATGTATTCTTTTAGAGAGGGTTTTTGTCCCCACCATACATAAAGACACACACCCTTCCCCATGTCAGTGAATATCCCTTTATTTTGCTTAATTTTTATAGCCTTCATTACTGCCTAACATTATAAAATATATCATATATTGTGTTATAGAAGTATGTATATATGTGTTTGTGTGTGTTTATTTGTTTATCATTTGCATTCCTCTCCCACTGTGGTCTTGTCTGCTATGAATGCTGCCGTTTCCCCATCCAGAACAGTCTGAAGCATAACGGATGCTTACTAACTATTGGTTGAACGAACGCATGAGCTCCTTGATATTCGTTTACTGTATAAGCTGCTTTTGGAGGAGCCATTTTTACAAATATTCACCACTTCAACCACTAAAAATTATTGTGCAGGCCAGATACAGGAAAGAAAGACCTCTAACCCCCTGATTTGCATAGATTGAAGACTGAATCCTGGCTCTTCCAGCTATAAGGCCTTGGCACAACCTACTCAGTTTTTCATAGCCTCGGCTTCCCCTTTATAAAATGGAATAGTAATGGCCACTTCATAGCTCTAGTTGATAATTAGATAAAATTTCCCGTGTAATCCATGAAAATAGGTATGCTTCACAAAGGGGGGAGTGGGGAGATTTTGTCTGTTTCCACCAAGTCTAAATTAGTACCTGGCAGCTGGCAGGCAGGGAATCTTTGCCGAATGCTGAGAAAGACCAACTCAGGAAGTGTGTCAAAGGCTCAGCATGATGCCTGAGATGTCTGGGAGGCAAAATAACAGGGAGTTTCCTTCCCTGTCCTCTTGATGTCAGATAGAAAAAACATCGGAATTTCTGAAAGAATACTCTTGAGGAGGAAATTTTGCCAAGGAAATAATTAGGTGAAAAACTTATGAAAATGATAAGTTATATAAACTATAAAAATCCTCAGTAGTGAGGCCAACAATTGTCACGCTTTTCTTTCAGAAACTTTCCAGTCTTCCTTTGAGACATACCAAATATTTTTTGTTACATAAAACAGACAGTAAAGACTGTCAAATGAATGCATCTTGGCACATTCACTGTCTGGACTCGCATTACATTTCTAATCATGTCCTCTGTAGCTCTTCAACCCAAGCCCCATGTCTAGTCAAACCAGCACACATCCCTAAATTTTATCTCAAAGATCCCTGTGGCAGTGATGGCCTGAAGCCAATGGCACACACCAAGCAACTTCTCAGCAGGGAGAACCATAAGAAAGGATAGTTTTAATATACCCTTATAAGGACACATGGGAAGGGGTTGGGATGGCCATAAAAGACATTTAATGCCCTTGCAAATATTATAGTCTGTCTAAGAACATATTGAATCACTTAGAAGCCCTTAAAACAATCTTTGCATGAGTGTGCTTGTAAGTAGCAATCTAATGTTAAAATTGACTACTGTCCCTTTAAGAGGATATATGATTCTGAAAACAGTTTTAGTGTTTAAAATGTTCTCCTTCCTGGATGCCTCTTTATTATAACATGTACTTCTGCAGAGGAAGAAACAAAAGCTGTGCTCTTCAGAGAAAGTACTCAATGATAATGATTTACAGGAAGTAGAAAAATATTTAACCAAACATACATTTAGTGTGACCCAAATGGATGCCAAGCCCAATTCTCTATGATGTATGCATGCCATCTGGCCCAGCAAGCAGAGAATCTATAACCCTTCCTAGGATAATAAAGGACATGCTGCCCAGCATGATAGATATTGGCAGCTTGAGGAAATTTTGTCATTAAATGCATATTAATTCTTTTTCAAAGTATTGTAAAAGCCACACTAACATAAAATTACTGTAAAGCAAATAAAAGAGAGGAGGTCTGGTCCTTATGCGTGCATAATTTCATGTATGATCACAGCAGAACACATTTTACATTTTTCTTGTAAAATATATGATAAATATTTTTCCAAGTGATATTCATGACTCTCATATTTGGTTATCACTTAGGATTCCCCTAAGCAGACAAGCCATAATATATGTAACTCTTCTCTGCTGGTAGACAATTAAGATTGTATCGACTGTATCCTTATTTTGAGTAATTTGCATATATGTGTGTGTGTATATATGAATGTGTGTAGGTAAATACAAATTTAAAACATTTCTGTGAATTATTTTCTTTATAAATGTTCAACATTCATTTTAAATCATTTATTCACTTAATCAAGAAATGTTTACAGCTTGCTACTTTAGTCAATGCTTTGTGCAGATAGAAGCACTTGCTCGAAAAGGACTTCCCTATTTTTCATTGCTATTCTTTCATGACCATTATCATTTAATAATGTCTCATGAAACCTGTAATGAATGTGCTCTTTACAAAGAAATTTATGATATAGAAAAGCAGAAAGAGTAGATTTACTCTCTGCCCACAAGTCTTCCTTTGCCTAAGCCTGCTCAGGCTTCCATAAAAACAAAAACAAAACCACATTCTGGGTGACTTAAACAAGAGAAATTCATTTTTAATAGGTCTAGAGGCTGGGGAGACAGATTCAGTTTCTGATGAAGGTTCTTTTCCTGATTTGTAGGAAGCCAGCTTCTCACTATGTCCTCGTAGTCCTCGTATGCCCTTTCCTCTGTCCTTGGGAGATACGGGGAGTGCACTGGAGTGTTCTTTGGCATCTCTTCTTATAAGGACACTAGTCCTTTAGTTTCAGATCCCCATCTTTATGACCTCATAAACTTTAATTACTTACTTAAAGGCCCCCTCTTCAAATACAGCCACACTTAGGGTTAGGGCTTCAGCATATGAATTTTGGGGAGATGTTCAAAGATATTTAATCCATAACATGTGTGGTAAAGTTGTTCCATGTCAGGTGGAATTATGACCTTGCGACTGTCTTCATTTGGAGATTAGGTGTGACTTTAGGAGATGTGTATGGGCTGCTGACTTGACAAGGGATGGACTTGTAATGGATGATTTTATGCGTCGACTAGACAAGGCCATCGCATGCTGAATATTTGGCCAAACATTATTCTGGGTGTCTCTGTGAGGGTGGTTTTGGATGACTTTAACACTGAAATTGATAGACTAAGTAAAGCAGACTGCCCCCTCTAATGTGAAGAGATTAAAACAATCATTTGGAACCCTGAGTAGAACAAAACGTTGACCCTCCTACAATAAAAAGGAATTCTTTCTGCCTAATTGGCCTTCAAGATGGGACATCATGTTTTTCCTGCCTTCAGACTCAAACTGAAACATCACCTCTTTCTGGGTCTGGAGGCTGAAGTCTCTGGCTCTCCGTGTGTGTGTGTGTGTGTGTGTGTGTGTGTGTGTGTGTGTGTGTGTGTGTAGAGAGAGAGAGAGAGAGAGAGAGAGAGAGAGAGAGAGAGCGCACATGAGGGAAACTCAAAAAAAAAAAACTAAAATTATCTTTTGGAGGGCAGGCCTCTAGGAATCCATCCATTAGCATCAGTGTACCAGATACCATTGCTGTGAGAGGCTGAGTTTGGCTTTGGAGAATTTTTTTTTTCCTCCTAGAGACTATTTCAATGCGTTTGCCCATTTCATGATGGATGATTTACACAAACACCCTGCCCACACCACATTGAGTGTTCAGCAGTTTCTGACCCAAAACACCATGACCCCATGCCCCACCATCCCTGTTAACCTGATCTCACCCCAAGTGATTTTTTTGTTCGTTTCCCCAGATGAAAATATCCTCAAAGGAAAAAGTTTTGCTGTTGTGGAAAAGGTGAAACAAAAAAATGGCAGAAGCACTAAAAGCCACTGAAAACTTGCTGAGCAGAGGAAAAAGCATCCCAGTAACTGTATTGCATCAAATAAAGGGTACTTTGAAGGTGGCTGAAATTTAAATGTGTAAAAATAAATACATAATTTTTTATAAATTCTATTTTTGGGGGGGTCCTCCTTGAACACACACACATACACACACACACACACACACATACACACACACACGCACACACACTCCCTATTGGTTCTATTTTTTTTTTAAAGAAGCTTGACTAATATATTCCTCTACAAGATGCTTTTAAAACCGTTTTAAGCTGGGCTGGGTGGCTCAACCTGTAATCCCAGCACTTTGGGAGGCCAAAGTGAGTGATAGCCTGAGCCTGAGGGTTTGAGACCAGCCCGGGCAACTTGACCAGACCTTGTTACTACAATAAATAAAAAATTAGCCGGGCATGGTAGCATGCACCTGTAGTTCTGGCTGCCTGGAAGGCAGAGGCGGAAGGATCACTGGAGCCCAACAGGTTGAGACTGGGGTGGCCGTGAGTGTGCCACTGCACTCCAGCTTGGGTGATGCCGTGAGATTCCAACTCAAAAATAATAATAATAATAATAAATTAATTAATAAACAGTCTTAAACATCCTCAAACATAAACTATAATGTGCCTTATTTAAGAAGCAACTATGTTAGAAACTCAGATCAAAATAAAATATCACAGTTCTGGAATCAATGAAATTATGGATGCATAAATATTCAGCCGTTAAGTTGAACCATGGAAGATTTTTAGAATTTGAAAGAATTTCATTCAGTGTTCAGTCATCTATTCCATTTTACCCACAGTAGGAGCCTGAAATCATTCCAGAGAAAGTGTCATAACCAGAAACAACTTTTTTTTCTTTTTTCACTTTAGATTCAGGGGGCACGCATGCATATTTGTTACATGGACATATCGTGTAGTGGTGGGAATTGGGCTTCAGGTGGTCCATTCCCCAAAATCTCAGCTTTGAGGACATTCCAAGCAACAAATGCACTAAACCCTGGTGCTTGCTTACTTCAAACACAAACTCTAAAAATTTATCCTCTCTCACTATCCTAGTATAATACCAAAGGTTAAAAAATATTACATATCTATCTGTATCTATCTATACACATAGATGTAAATGTGTGTATGTGTGTGTATGATAAAAGAGAAACAACAATAACAGAAAAATGAATTAGAAGCATCTTTTTTTTTCATTTTCTTATCAAGAAAGAGAAGAACGTTCTTTTCTCATATCTTAGCATCAAAGCATCAAAGCACCAAAGCACCTTTCATAAAGACAAGGATCAACACTTTAAAACCAAGGCAAAAGGAGTTTTAGAGATCATCCTCCTTTCTAACTACTACCTGCAAGGAAGGTCAACTTCAAATTACTAGGTCTAAGTCACTTGTTCCTTTTGACTCACAAGCTAAGGAGAACAAAAAGCTTAAAAAGATGACATATATACATGCATATATATATATGATTATGAAAAACCATTGGGAGAAGTGAAATGGCTACTTGGATCTGATGGTAAAAAAAAATAGAGGTAAAACTGCTTCCTTTGAAAATGCTCTGCTTACTCCCAAAAAGGAGACTCTTGAATCATTACTAGTCTCTGAAATATGTATCCACAGACACCTTGTGGAATGTGTCAGATACTTTTTAAAAATTTTAGAATCACAGGATACTTTCATGTGAGGATGTGTTACATGAGTATACTTTGTGAGTATGCTACGTGAAGGGGAGGTTTGAGCTTGTGACTAGCCCCACCCTCAGAAGTGGGAACAATATCCAGTGGGTGGTTTTGTAGCCCTTATCCCCTGTCCTGCTCTCCCTCCTTTAGCAGTGTCCAACATCTGTGGTTTCCATCCTTGAGCCGGTGTGGGTCCAATGTTTAGTGTCCACTTATGAGCAAGAACATGCGGTATTCAGATTTTTTGCTGCTGTGATGATTCATTTAGAACGATGCTTTCCAGTTGCATCCATGTGACTTGCTGCTAAAGACATGATTTGTTTTTCTTTATTGCTGCATAGTATTCCATCATGTATATATACCACATTCTCTTTATCCAGTCCACCTTCAGTGAGCATCTGGGTTAGCTGCATGTTTCTGCTATTGTGAATAGTCCTGCAATAAACAGACCCATACAAGTGTCTTTTTGGTAGAGTGATTTGTGTCCCTTTGGGTATATTCCCAGAAGAAGAATTGCAGGGTCGAATGCTAGCTCTACTTTTAGTTCTTTGAGAAACCTCCAAACTGCTTTTAATGAAAGTCGAACTAGCTTACACTCTCACCAACAATGTAGAAGTATTCCCTTTTCTCTTTCTCTGTTGTTTTTTGACTTTTTAATGATAGCTAACCAGTGTGAAACGGTATCTTGTTACAGTTTTGGTTTACATTTCTGTGATGATTAGTGATACTGAGCATTTCTTCATATGTTTGTTGGCTACTTGGATGTCTTCCTTTAAGAAGAGTCTGCTCGTGTTCTTTGACCATTTTTTAATGGGGCTATTGTTTTTTCCTGTTAATTCGTTTGAGTTTCTTATAGATCCTAGAAATTTGGACTTTGCCAGATATATAGTTTGCAGATTTTATTTTTTCCATTCTGTGGGTTGTCTCATTACTTTTTTGATGGTTTCTTTTGCTGTGCAGAAACTTTTTAGCTTGATAAGTTTCTACCTGTCAATTTTAGATTTTGCTGCACTTGCTTTTGAGGAGTTGGCCATGATACCATTGCCTAGGCTGAGGGCCTGGAGGGTATTCTCTAGGTTTTCTTCTAAGACTCTTATAGTTCAAGGTTTCACATTTAAATCCTTGATCCAGGTTGAGTTAATTTTTTATATGGTGATAGGTAGAAGTCCAACTTCATTCCTCCACATGTGATCAGCCAGTGTGCCAGACATTTTTTAAGATCAACCTCTCCTATGGTTTAGATATGGTGTTTTGGTGGCTGCCGAATCTCATGTTGAAATTTGATTCTCATTGTGGTAGTGTTAGGAAGTGCGGCCTAGAGGGCAGTGTTTGGGTCATGGGGGCAGATCCCTCATCAATGCTTGGTTCTGTTCCCCTAATAGGAAATGAGTTCTCACTCTGGTAAAATGGGATTAGTTACCATGGAAATGGATTAGTTCACACAGGAGTGGGTTGTTACAAAGCCAGGACTCCAACCCCTTAAGTTTGCTCTTAGTTCACACACGCCCTCTTCCCCTTTGACTTCTGCCATATTTTGATGCACCACAAATGCCCTCACCAGAAGCTGAACAGATACCAGCAATATGTTACTTGCACAACCTGCAGAATCATAAGCTAAATAAACTTCTTCTTTTATAAATTACCCAGTCTTGGGTATTCTTTTGTAGCAACACAAAACGGACTAAGACAACATCTGGTCTCAGAGAATATCCAATCACTCATTTTTTTCATTGATACACAAATCATCTATCTATTTATTTAATACATATTTATTAAACACACCCTTCTTTTATTTTTTTCTTACTCACATCCAAAACTCTAGAACTTCCCACCACCAGCAACCTCAACACCACCATCTGATCTCTTTTATAAGATCTCCTTTATAAGACTTGATTCAAATTTACTCCCTCTAAAGTACTCCTACTCAATTCCAAACATGACTTCAGTGTCTCTTGTTTAGCAAGCACACATGCACACACACACACACACACACACACACATTTTACACAGCCTTCTAGCCCTTCCTCAAGGTGAACATCTCATTAAAGAAAAGTATACTGTAGTGCCAATTAAAACTTTACCCACAGGAGAGCATATGAATGCTTAAATATTAATTAGTGGATTATAAAGTATTTTGAAAGAGAGATGATAGCAAATATTTTCTGTTCTCAAGCAATCCCTCCCACTTATTTGCCGACATCCCCTCTCATACACAAATAAACACACCCACTTTGTTAGGGTAATATAAAATAGACTCTTAGGAGTTAACTTGGAAGTATTTTCTACTTCTATAATGTAACGAAACTTATTTCTAAAATAGAAAATCAGTGTCTTTTTTTTTTTTTTTGAGTTGGAGTCTCACTCTGTCACCCAGACTGGAGTGCAGTGGCCGCTCCCGGCCACCACAGCCTCGACCTGCTGGGCTCCGGCGATTCTTCCACCTCAGCCTTCCAAGTAACTGGAACTACAGGCGTGCGCTAACACACCCGGCTAATTTTTGATTTATTGTAGAGATGAGGTCTCGCCAAGTTGCCTAGGTGGGTCTCAAACCCGCGGGCTCAGGTAATTCACTCACCTCAGCCTCCCAAAGGCACGGGATTACAGGCTGAGCCACCGAGCCCGGCTGAAAATCAGTGTCTTATCTGCAAGGACAGTGTAGGAAAAAAACACAGCCTCTCTTGGCAATACGAGAAAGATTTGAATATTCCACTTTACCTAGACATCTAACTAGTAGGCCGAATTGAGTTATCCCTTTATCACCTTTAATATGGTTGTCATCATTTTTGTCATACTGTCACCTTTTTAAAGAGAACCTGTAGAGAGTATTGTCTAGTCCAGAAAGGTTTGACTTAATTTAATCACAGATTTATAGTATTGGAAAGTATTCATTTTTCTTTCCTTCCTGTTAACAAAATATTTCAAGTGGAATTCAAATTCACTGGGTGTTCTTGACCAACCCTGATGATTAAAAAGGGACAGCGAGTCTTCTTTTGGCTTCGCTTTCCTATAGCTTTGGCTGTATATCAAAACCACTCAAGCACTCAATTATGCCATCATAATTCTTTAATAATGTGGCTTGTAGTATTGATTTCAGTAAACAGACCCTAGAGAGTCTGATAGATTTTAGAGATTTTTATGAATGATAAGTAGGCCCATTTGGTCATGTCTTACAAAGTAATAAATGTCTGGGCCAGTTTCCTTTGCCTTTGTATATGCAGCCTCTACTCTTTGCCGGGTGCAGACTTTAAAAGGAAGCAAAATTGGCTTATTAAGAGCTTAGCTTCCTGTGCCTGACCACCAAGATGGAATCCTGGCCCAGCCCCGCCGGTGACTGATGAGGTAGGAACTATTCATGTATTCATTCAAAAATACTAACAAGTAATTCGAGATATGTATTGCATACTGACAATCTGCTAGACACTATTTTAAGTGCTTGTGATTACAACAGAGAACAAAACTAAGCTCCCTGCCCTTCTGGAGTTTGTTCTAGAAGAAAGAAAGAGAATAAGTGATCGTTATTATTAAAAATTAAGTAACTGTACACGGCATGTGTAGAATGGGAGAAAATATAGAGTAGAGTAAAAGGGACATTTTTGCTCAAACGTCAATAAGGTCTAAGGTATTTTGGGTAGAACTTATTGACGTTTGAACAAAAATGTGAAGTAGGTGAGAGATTTAGTTGTCTCTGTAGAGTTCAAGGAACATCATGGAAGCCACTTTGGCTATAAGAGAGCACAGCATAGGTTTCGGCAGTCAACTAATATCTAAAAGGATTATTCTGACTTCTCCATTATGAATAGATTGGTGTGGAAAGGAGGGAAAGAAAGGAAACAGGGAGACTTGTTAGGAGATTTCAACAACCTAGAGAAATACAATGCTGATTGCACTAGGGATAGTGAGACATAGTCTGATTCTGGATGTATTTTCAAGGTAGAATTGAAAAGATTTCCTGAGAGATTGGATATGGGAATTGAGAGGAAGAAAAGAATCGTTAATGACTCCACTTGGGTTGAGGAGGTGTGTGAAATATTGCTGCTGTCAAATGAAATGAGGGAGATTGCAGGTGAAGCAGAATTGGGAAGACTTTGAGTTCCATTTTGGACATATTGATTTTAAGACCAATTATGTGAAATTTCTAAGTGAACGTGCCAAGTAGGTAATTGGATATATATGTCTGGAGTTTGGAGGAGAGGTCTGGACTGGAGGTAACAATTGGAAAACATGGTCATCAAGGGACCACCAAAGGAGTGTATGCATATCGAAAAACAAAGAGGGTGAAGGGCTGAGCCATGCAATACTCCAATATTAAGAGATTAGAGAGAGGAGGAGAATTCAGCTAAAAAGACTGAAAAGGAATGACCATCGAGGTAGAAAAAAATCCAGGAGAGTCTGGAATCCCAGAAGTCAAATGGAGAAAGTGTAAGAAGCAAAAGAAGGAACGATTCCAAATGTTGATGAAAATTCCATTAAAATGAAGAATGAGCATTGACTACCAGATTTAGTCACTTGAAAGTTATTGGTGACTTGACAAGAGCCACTTAGGTGAAGTAGTGGTGGTAAAAGCCTAATTGGAATAGGTTTTAAGAATGAAAGAAAGGCCGGGCTCGGTGGCTCAGCCTGTAATCCCTCGCCTTTGGGAGGCTGAGGTGAGTGGATTGCCTGAGCCTGCGGGTTCGAGACCCGTCTGGGCAGTGAGACCTCATCTCTACAATAAATCAAAAAATCAGTCGGGCATGGTAGCGCATGCCTGTAATTCCGGCTACTTGGAAGGCTGAGGCGGAAGGATCGCCGGAGCCCAGCAGGTCGAGGCTGCGGTGGCTGGGAGCGGCCACTGCACTACAGTCTGGGCGTCGGAGTGAGACTCCAACTCAAAAAAGAAAAAAAAAGAATGAAAGAAAGAATAATTGGAAGCTGTGAAAATAGGGAATGTAAACAACTATTGTGAAGAGTCCTGAAGACAGTTGTGAAAAATAAGAACTATAGAAAAATTTTTGTTTTGTTCTATCTTCTGTTGTTTTGCAAAAGGAGAAATAAGAGTATGTTTGTATGCTAATGAGAATGTTCCAGTAAAGAATAAAAACAGGAAGTGTTGGAGAAAAGAGGAGATACTGGAACAATATGTTGAGTAGGTAAGAGGATGAGAGAGATGAGTAGTAGACAACTGGCAAGATTGGTTTTGAATAAGGCTATGGATAGGTCATTAATGGTAGCAAAGGAGAAAGAAAACAAGGGTGCAAGTGTCGGTAGGTGGATAAATATAGGAATGGTAGTATAAGATCTTGTCTGAATGCTTCCATTTTTAAAATGAGGATCATAAGCTGAGGATAGTATGGAAAAAGCAATGTTGAAAGTCTGAGAAAAGAAAAAATCTGAAGTAATTGTCTAGAGGGTGTGAAAGTGAACATACTAGAAACATATAGTAGGAATGCCAAGCAGTATTAAGGGAATTTTGAAGGTTCATGGACATGAGTTTAAAGAGAAGATCAAGAAACGCAAAAAGTAGACAAGGGAGTGGCTGTAATAATTGACCATAAAATGTAAAGGAGCTGAGACCAATCAATGAACTGGCAATCCTAGTGGGACTAAACAATTGTTAGAATTGGAGTACCAACAGCAGTGAGATGGAAAGAGAAGATGCAATAGAGATGACGAGAGGTCCTAGGGTATGCACTTGGAAATGAGATTCTCAGGTAGAATGGAGGGCAAGATCATTAGAGGAGACAACTTCAAGGAATGAAGGGTCCAGGGATTAGAAGGACCAGGTATGTTGAAGAAGAAAATTGTGGCAGGAATAATATTAGGAGAGTTCCCCTTAGGCTAAGCTAAAATGATGGGAAAACAAAGGGGCACACTTTAGGAATTTGAAGACGGAAGACACAATGAGGGATAGTGGGTATGGGTAGTATCATCTAACAGCATAAGAGCCAACAGTGGAAATTTTTAGAAAGAGACATTTTGAATGGTTCTAGCATAAAGAAATATAAATATTTAAGGTGATAAATATTCCAGGTACCCCAGTTTGATCTTTACAAATTACATGCAGGCAAAAAAAGAAAGAAGAGTAAGAATAGTGTGAATGCTTGTTAGAATGCTTCAGACAAGGAATACAAACCAAAAAGGACCACATTCCATCACCAGGACTGACTATTAGGGTTATAAGTAAGAACAATCACCATTTAGGATAACTACAGGAAAGGCCTACTTTGGGAAGGGCCCGGTTTCTGCTCCGACAAGAAGGAGAAAGGGGCATTCAGAGAAATGGCTAATAAATAGAAAAACTTTCAGATAACGGACTGTGATTTTCAGAGAGTATGGTGAAAGGATTTCAGGGTTGAGGAGGAAATTAGAAGACGTGCAGCTGCTTATGAGAATTAGCATATGGGACATGAAAAGGTAATAAGAGAACCAGGTTCTAATGATGAAGACACAACATGGATAATGATCATAATGAGATTTCTGAGAATTGGAAACAGATAATGCTGTGATGATACTGGAAGATGGGTTATGCTATAATAAATATGTATCCATCAAATCTGACTTCCATCTCACAACCTTCCTGTCGCTTTCTCATCAGGATCACCAATGGTAACCGTGGACCAAATCCAATGGGCATTGGACCAGTCTTCATATTACTTGCCCTCTCGCCACATTTAACATCTCCTGTCTTTGCTTCAGCAGTTTTCTCCAATCTCTCCAGCCATTGCTTCTTACCCTCCTTTGTTGGCTCTTTCTCCTTTGTCCTGACCTAAATGTCAGAGTTTCTCAGATTCTTCTCTGCTTGATCTCAATGACTGAAATACCAACCAAATCAGACATTATATTGGAGCTTCAAATTAATATACTCAGTTCCCTACATAACAGTGAACAGCTACAATTGGATGTCATTCAGACGTCTCAAACTTCACATGGCTACGACTCTAGATTGTCTCTTAAAAACATCTCTGCCACAACAGCTACCCAATTTACATAAGAAAACACCTTAGGAATGGTCTTGATTCCTTTCTGTCCAGCCTTACCCTCATCCAGCATATAGTTGAGTTCTGTCAACACAATCTCCAACTCTCCTGCAACTGCCCACTTCCCTGGGAGAGTCTCTACTGACACATTATGCCAGGCTCACCCTCTCTCTGCCCCCTCACTAGCATCCCATATCAGCTCTTGCTTTCCTCAAATCCATATACCACAAAGTACCAAAAATGAACTTCTTAAATATAAATCAGACCATATAACTCCCTTGCTTGAAGCTATTCAACATAATCATTCCAGATGAAAAGACGGTTGAATTTCTTTACGATTTATTTATGTTGTAGGAATGGAAAGGTTTCTTAATTATGGCGTAAAACCTAGGTGCCATAAAAAATAACCTGATACATTTGACCACATGAAATCAAAGCCCTGGAAGACAAATTTTCAACCTGGGAATACATATTTATTGCTATATAACCTGATATACTTTTCTTAATAACAAATTAATCGTTTCACAAGAAACTCAGATAAATCAGTAATGAAAAGAATGACCCAGACAAAAATGGTTAAAATGCATTAATAAAGTCACAAAAATACAAATATAAAAAGTACAAGCATAAAAGTATTTTCCATTCTTTTTTTCCCATCTCTTAATGTTATTTCTCAATTCTGCTAATGACAGAGTGAAAGACTTTCAATTTATCTTTTGGGTTGACCTTCAAATTTAATTCAGCCAGATAATCTATAGAACCTGCCTCAAACTATAACTCTTTCCAATTCCAACTGTTGCTTCCTTACTACAGTTGACTAAAAAATAATACCATGCAAACTGTCTTCAAAAAATTTTCTAACTTAGAATGGGGCTTTATCAAGGCAGAATTCAGAATCATACTTAAATATGCTGCCAATTTCCCTCTAAACTGTGATAACTAAATTAATGAGAATCAATTTTACTTCCCACTGCTTGGCCAGAATAGATTACAAATAAGTAAGAATTTAGTCAAATATCTGCCATGATCAATCTTATTAAATAATTCAGTCATCCACAATGTCCTGGAGTTCTACCCATTTATCATTGTCATTATACAAATGTGTGTGCATGTACACACACACATACTTACATACACACACACTCTAAATAAAAGGTAGCTTACAAGAGTATAATTCTTGGCACTCTAGAGTGTCCATACATCTCAAAGGAACAGGCATATTTCTTTGCAAGTTCTTGGGATAATAGTATGGGTTGGATGGTCCTAAATTCAAACCAAGATCAAACAACCACCATAGAATTATTTAGTCTTTTTCCCTCAGTTTTTTAACCTTTCCAGATGAGTCAATAGTATCTAACTTGTGGGGGATTGTGGGGATCACGTGAGAATCAAAGAGTAAATCTTATCACCCAAATGGCAACCAGCCCAGTATTTGGCATGTACAAAGTGTTCAAATCTTTGAGACTTTATCTTCCCACTCCCACCCTTCACGGGAGACCAGCATGCATTTCCATAAGCCATGTCAACCTAACACATGTGCTTTGGGGTAAGAGGAGAATTGTAAGGAAAAAGGCAGGGAAACAAGGGTAGATAAAGAGGGCAACAATCACAACAATTTGTCATTCTAACCCTGTGAAACTATTGTGTTTTTTGGCACTGCTGCACTGCTCCCTCCACTCTGCCTGGTGAGTCTCTTCTCAATCGCTGCAGCTTCCAGATACACGATGTTCTAACAAGCAAACTGGGGCATAGCACAGTCTCACATTTTTGGCTTGACCCTTAGAAACAAACCATTATACCTATAGCTTTTTAATTACAAAGTATGATGTATAAAAGGAACCCCTCCTTCTTCTTGAGTAGGTATGAGAGATTTACCTGAGAATCGGCGAAGGTGTACAAATCAAGGATGGACTGTCAACAGTGGCGTTAAGGGTTGAAGATGGGTTGCAGGTCTGGATGGAGTACAGAGTGCAAGTGTCTCTTGGCACTGCTTGGTAACACCATGAGCTAGGATCTGAAGGTTGTGTTTAAGACCACGGTACACCCATGGCATCAAACCAGACCCATCAACAGGTCCTGGCTTTTACAGGACTCTGGAGTTTACAGGTTGATGGCAGTTTGACTCTCTTTCCTCTTTCCACTTCATTTGAAAACCTTAGCCCCATTGTTATAAAATTCCCCCACCAGTCAAATGCCAGTAGATTTCTCTATGTTTTCCAGAACTCCTGAGGCAGGCACTCAAATAAGAATTTACCAACTGAGATTCTTACTAAAAGGGAACCCTTATGCACTGTTCTTGGTAATATAAATTAGTACAGCCATTATGGAAACAGCGTGGTGTTTCTCAAGATACTACTAGAATTACCATATGATCTAGCAATCCCCCTACTAGGTATATACCCACAGGAATTGAAATCATTATGCCAAAGAGATGTCTGCATCCCGGCATTCATTGCAGCATTCTTCTCAACAGCCAAGATATGGAATCAACCTAAGTGTCCATCAGTGGATGATGTTTTTAAATATTGTATGTGCACACGATGGCATATTATTCAGCCATTAGGAAAACCAGAAAATTATTTATTTGCAATATCATTAAGGAACCTAAGTGATATTTTGTTAAGTGACATAAACCAGGCACAGAGAGGCAAATACTGCATGATTTCACTCACGTGGAACATTGCTCTCGTAGAAGTAGAGAGGAGAATGGTGATTACCAGAGGCTGGGAGGAGGGGTGAGAGAAGAGAGGGGAGACATTCAATGGGTACAAAGTTGCAGTTAGATGGGAGAAATAATTTCTATTGTTCTGTCACACAGTAGAGGGACTATACTTAATAACATATTGTATATTTCAAAATCTTTAGGAGAGAATCTTGACTAGTCTCACCAAAAACATGATAAATATTGAGGTGACAAATATGCGAATTATCCTGATTCGGTCATTGAAAATGCATTACATGTTTTAAAATATCAAGTTATATTCTAAAAAGATGCATGATCACTATTTGTCAATTAAAAATAAAATAAAACTTAACAAAAACCAAAAACAAAAAACTTTTAAACTCCTCAAGGGAGATAACGCCAGAATAGAATCTTGTCAAATGTCTTTGCAACTCCTCATGATTTTTTTGGTGCAAAATATGAATGTAATTAGTAATGAGTGTTTGAAGTTTCTCTCTGTCTATGTTCCAGCTCAAAAGATTTTAGTATCTGTTCTTTCTTTCAGTAGCGCTGAATGAAGCATTGCAAATTCAGATTTTCACACAATAATTTTTGGAAAAAAAATAAATTCTAAAGGATATGATTATTTAAATTTAATTGTATAATGATGGTAACTGCTTGAGAAAAAACGGAAAATAATGACAAAACTGCCCCTGATATTTTTGGCTAATGAAATACAACAAAATAGAACAGTTTAATACCCATATATAAGTGCATTTAATGTAAATAAATGGTTTGCTGTAAAATGCATATTTATTTTCATGACAACTTTCTTCTCCAGAGCCTCTCTTTAATCATAAGTTAGGACTAGTGAAAGGTCAGATGCGGTATGGGTAGTCTTTCATTTTATTTCAGAAGTGGCAGAACTGGGTCAGATCACCTGAACAAATGGTAATAAGTTTCTTTTAATTGTTGGCCTCATTTATGCATTTTCCAGTCCCTCACTGTGTCTCTCTTGAAGTGTGCCTCTCCCTTCTCCCAGGCCTCTTGGGTCCCCTGAAAATTAAACTCAAATCTTCATAGCCCTCCCATGATTAATCATACCTCTGGAGTCTTCTGCAGTGGAATAATCACCTCATGTAATCTCTCTCACCTGAAATTTCACTTTAATACCTGAAGGAGTCAGACCGTAGCTTTCTACCCACAATTCCTTGATCAAAGTAAGAACATCTCTGAGTTTGCTCCCATATCTTTAAAACAATTATGATAAGACTGTGAAGATTAGATAGGTTAATATATGGAGAACCTCTAGTATGGTGCTACCAAGCTCTAAATTCTAAATTAGAGTTTTACGCTACCTCTAGGGCCCTAATCTTGAGTAAGACTTAGTGTATTATTAATTAAACACTCTTTACTTTAGTCCAAGATGATGTAAAATGAGTGACTATATTGAAATGTGAGGTGATAATCACATTGACCAAATGCATTGTCTCTCTGTTGGATGAATTATTTTCAAAGATCAAAGTTCCTGGAGTTTTATTAACAGAGGACTACTTAACACTGACCTTTCTATGCCTTTATTCTGTCAAGGATATTATAGAAAGGACTTATTTTTTTAAAGTCTCTATTGTTTATCTATTGCTGTATAAGAAATGAATCCCAAAATTTAGTAGCTCAAAATTGCAAAGCAAGAAACAAACAAGAAAAATAGTTTTGTTTTGTTGTTTATAGTTAGTAATTCCGGAACTGCTTAGCCAAGAACTCTGTCCCAAGTTCTCTCATGAGCTCATGAGGTTGCATTCAAGCCATAGCTAGGACTGTGGTCTCATTTGAAGGATTAATTGGGAGAGCATTGTGATAGATCCACTTCCAATCCTCATATAATTGTTGAGGAGCCTTGTTCCCTCACCATGAGGGCCTCTTCACAAAACATGGCAGCTGAATTCTTCCAGGGCAAGTGATCTAAGTGAATGTATGTTTTGAATATTTGTCTCCCCCAAAACCCATGTTGAAATGTAATCCCCAGTAGGAAAATATTGAGAGGTGGGACCTTTAAGAGGTGAACAAATCACTAGGGCCCTGCCCTCATTAATGCATTTACCCATTTAATGGGTTAATAGATTAATGGGTTATCATGAGAGTGGGACTAGTGAAGAAGAAGAGAGACCTGAGCTAGCATGGCCAGTCTCCTCTCCATGTGATGCCCTGTACTTCCTCAGGACTCCTCAGAGCTCCCACTAGCAAGAAGGTCTTTGCCAGATGCCGCTCCTCAATGTTGGACTTAGCCTACGTAACTGTAGAAAATAAATTTATGTTCCTTATAAATTATTCAGTTTTAGGTGTTCTGTCACAAGCCACGGAAAACAGACTAAGAGGATGAGAGTGTACCCAAGACAGAAGCACAGTTTTGTTTTGTTTTCTAACCTAATCTCAGAGGAAACATCCCATGACTTCTGCCATCTTCTGTTCATTAGAAGTAAGTCACTCGTTCTATCGCACACTCAAAGGGAGGTAATTACATAGGGTATAAATACCAGGATATGGGGATCACTGGGAATGTTTACCATCTAGTCATTGATAAAGTTATTTATGTCTCAAAGTAAGGCTGGCTGACTGCTCTGTGACAGTGACTACTTTGGTGAGTTCCTGAACTTGCAGACTGTGACTTCTCTCTCCTCTTCTTTACCACGTGTAGAGGAAATAGAACCCATCCCTCAGTTTATACCTGATAGGTTTATCACAGTGCTTCAGACCATGTTGACAACCAATGCATACTTAGTCCAACTCTATAATTTGCCTCATGAAAAGGGTAAATGGAAAATATTATCCAAAAGATCCACTGTCACCGGTATATCTGTCCAAATTCTCCTCCTGGCCAAGCTAGTGTAGTTAGAATGCTGTGTGTTCCCTGGACTGTCCTGGTATTTATAAATCTTCCAAACTAAGCATGGATATTTCCATAAGCATTAGTTTAATCCTTTAGAAAAGCCTTTTGGGCCACAATGAAACACACCAGTGTATTAAATTTGGAGATGTTACCCTTGGAGTTTGCCGAATGTTTCTCTTGTGACCTAAAGAAGTTAATATGACACACATGGCCTAATTTGTAATGAGGATGGCATTTGAACACTGAAGATAATAAAGTACTTTTTATTGGTGTCCTACTGAGATCTGGGTTCATAGTTTTTGAAAACAATGCATTTAATGACATTTTCTTTTGTGCCTGGAGAATGAGAAGTAATATTTAAATATCACTACAACTCAAAGATAATCAGCAAAAGGAGTGCACTGTTCATTTAAAAGCTAAGTATCTTTGTTTCTAATACCAGGAAAGACATATTACCATTACTTATGAAAAACCAACTAATCACCACTGTAAAAATAAACTGGAAAACCATGAATTTCAAAACACATTAAATGGAATCCTGGAATTCTCTATAGATGCTACCAAAGACCCACAGGGAAGGAAAAGGAGAAGCCAGCTAGACAAGGTGCTGTGTCTTCCTGAACTGGGCTCCCACTTCAGCCAAGATGGCTGTGCCTTGATCTGTTTCACAAATGGTCTTAGCTTAAAATGGTATACAAAAATGAAAAATAGCCAGAATTGGGTTATGAGAAGTAAGTTCTTATACATTGTAGGCAAGATGCCAAATATTACAACAGCTTTGGGAGGTATTCTGTCTACAGAATCTATCACAACATAACTCTGAATACTTTCTCTCCCAGAGATTTGACATCTAAAATACCACAATGGGCTAATAGTTGATTCTCCTGCAGTATAAACTCAAACAGAATGATACATTTACTAACAGAGTGCATGCCCTTTGACTTTGGAATAATATAGCTCCTGACTGATTTAGTGAATTAAATTATTCTTCCCGTTTGAAACTATGATATAGGCATTTACAAAACATGAAAAAGACCATCTGCAGCCCAATGTTTGTATCTCATTGGAGAGTCTTTTTTTTGTTTTGTTTTTGTAAAAGGGACCATACTTTGCATTTTCACATCCAGCAGCAAGAACACAGCCTGATACAAAGAAAGAACCAAAAAGATGTTTGCTGAAGAGTAAAATGAATAAATGTTGAACAACATATAAACACATTTTTAAAAAGGTGACAGTAACTACCTTTACCCTTTGCTTGACAGTGTAGCAGGAAATGCTTCTTTCAGGAAAACCATACAGCCTCTTCTTACATACTCTCTCACATGTTTTTTACTTAGATCTACAGAAAAAGAAAATGTGTCATAGAGAATGGTAAATTAAACAGATTGCTCCATGGCCATGGAAAAGATTATAAGCTAAATGCCTTTGGCAGTAGCAACTCTAAAAGTATTTTTATTATCATAAGGCAAGCACTATTTATTTGACATCTCCAGGTAATGGGAAGAAATGAACAGTTAGTTTTATATTGTCAGTTAGATAGCAAGTCACAAAAATTATAAATTTACTAAATATTTTCAGTGATAGCCTAGAGGGAAAGTTTGCCTAATCTGGAACATAATTATTCTTGACATACTCTGTGTCACTCCATAAACACTCTCATACTTAGTGGACAAAATACAGAAATACAGTTTTCCCTGGCTCAGAAAAAAAATCTATACTACAATGTCATCTACATTGCACTTCTACCAAGAAGTGAAATATCGTTTAATACCCAAAGCAGTTTCTCAACAAGAGCAGAGTTAAAAATATAAATATCTATTAAAATGAATATAGCATATTAAAATATAAGTACTTATTTATATTTTATATTCAATAGCTAGCATGTTATTTGACACATATTTTATATTCAATAGCTAGCATAGTAGATGTCAACAAATATGTGTTGCATTATGCTCCTATCAGCCACAACACGCACCCTACCCAGTGTCATTTGTCTTTTCTGTTCCATTCTCATTATCAGAAATGAGTGCTAGAATTTTTTAACAGCTTTAGCCAGGTATAATTTACATATCAAAAATTCACTTGGGTAGTAGAATTTATTTCTTTACTGGATAGACCATATATCTGAAATATAACTATCGCTTGCAAAGCTTTCTTTAAGGAGATCTGTCTAGAATCCCCTTCACATAAGTCCCATGCTGCTGTCACATCGCATGTCAAACTAGCAATTAACTGATTTAAGGAGGAATGGGTCCCTGAACCAAAGGCAGTCAGTATACAGATAGCCCTTTGGCCATGAAGTGAGCTAATAAGAAAGACAGTTCTGTCCAGTCTGTTAGATGGTGGATACCTGTATTAATCATACCCATCTCTGTAGTAGTGCTAATTTGAGGCATGTAGAATTGCAGACCTACAAGTCAAACTACAACACCCATAATGCAGCAGAGACAAAGTCAGAAACGATAGCACACTGGAGGAGAGAACATAGAACCCCTGCTGTGAGGGTTCCAAGAGACAGCATGCTCTCTAAGCTGAGTGACTATTCCAACCCAACCTAGTTGAGTAAGCCTTAGCTAGCAACTGAGGCACAAAGTTTATCAGTGATCACTGTTTAGCTGGTTCTGCAGCTGGACTCCCAAGGCATTTGAACAATAATTGATCCTGATCTCAGTTATGCCTATTTCCCCAACCTTATACACTGCCCTTGATTAAGTCATGCATGCACCAGAAGCTTGCCTTATTGTCTTGAGCTGCCAGTTATATTGCTGACTCGGTGTTTTCTTTTCTTCTAAGTCATTACCAAAACTATCTTGCTTCTAATGAAAATGAAGGTGGCAATTCCTTACAATTACTATTTATTACTTTTATCAGGCTAAATTTTCCCAAGAACCAGAAGTAAGGGTAGTTTTATCCCCATAAACAAGTGGACTAACTAAGTCTTAGAAAATATTAAGGAACTTGGTTAGGTATGGTGGCTCGTACCTGTAATCTTTTTTTTCTCTTCTTTTTCTTCTTGTTTTATTTTAAAGATGTGGGGTACAATTCAGGGTTAGGTATACAAATGTTCATTATGCAGGTACTCTTGTTGATGAGGTGTGCCCCTCCCTGCCCTAGCAGTTTTCCGCCAACCACCAATCACACTCCCCCCACCTGCCCCCAGCAGTTTCCCACTACTGCCAATCCCTTTCTTATAGTATTATGATCATTGTTCAAGGTTGGCTTATGAGTAAGAACATATGGTACTCTGTTCTTTGTTTCTGTGTTAGATCAGTGAGTATGATTGACTCTAAATCCATCCAAGTTGCTGTGAAGTCCATATGTTTGTCCTTTTATGGCTGCATAATATTTAATTGTGTATACGTACCACATTTTTTAATCCAGTTCAGCTTCGACGAGCAGCATGGATGGTTCCATGTTTTCACTATTGTGAACAGAATTCCAACAAACATGCATGAAACAGGACCTCTACCTATCACCATACACAAAAATTAACTCTAAATGGATAAGAGACCAAAACATAAAAACTCAAACCATAAGAATCTTAGAAAATGCAGGAGACACCCTTATGGAAATTGGAACTGGCAACCAATTTCTGATCAAACCCTAAGTGCCCATCCCATAAGAAATAAGATAGACAGTGGGACTTCATCAAATTGACAAGCTTCTGCAAAGCAAAAGAAACCATCAAGAGAGCAGGAAGACAGCCCACAAATAAGGAAAAATATTTGCCAACTGGATATCTGACAAAGGCCTAACATCTAGGATCTATAAGGAACTCAAATGCGCTGAAAAGAAAAAAACAAACAGCTCCATTAAAAAGTGGGCAAAAGACATGAATAGACACTTCTCAAAAGAAGATATACAGGCAGCCAACAGACACATGAAAAAGTGCTCACTCATCATCAGAGAAATGCAAATCAAAACCACACTGAGATACCACCTAACCCCAGTAAGAATGGCCATCATTAATAAAACAAACAGCAGGTACTGGCAAGGATGCGGAGTAAAAGGAACGCTTCTACACTGCTGGTGGAAATGCAAACTAGTGCAACCTCTTTGGAAGACAATGTGGCGATTTCTGAAAGAACTAGAAATTGACCTTCCATATGACCCAACAATTCTCCTATTGTGAATACACCCAGAGGAACTCAAATCATTCTACATATCTGTAATTTTAACACTTTGGGAGGCCAAGGTTGGAGAATAATTTGAGACCAGGAGATCAAGGCCAGTATGGGCAATATAGTGAGACCCCCATCTCCACAAAAAAAAAAAAGAAAGAAAGAAAGGAGCCAAGAGTGGTGATGCTCACTTGTAGCTTTAGTTACTTAAGAAGCTGAGATGGGAGGGTCACTGGGGTCCAGGAGTTCGAGATTGCAGTGAGCCATGATCATGCCACTGCACTCCACCCTGGGCAACAGAAAGAGATCTTGTCTTAAAAAGGAAGGAAGGAGGGGGGCGGAGGAGAGAGAGAGAGAGAGAGAGAGAGAGAGAGAGAGAGGCAAAGAAAATACTGAATGATCTTGACCAAAAAGCACATGGCCTGTTAAGTGGAATTAAGATTCAAGTCAGGGTTTCCAGATTCCAGGTCCTGAAACATTTAACTACTAAGCATATTGCTTTGCATTTACAGGATTCAAAGGTAAGGATACAACTCGTGAACCTCCCAGGGAGTTATGTACAAAAAATAACCTAGAAAAATTTGTATAGAAGCCCCTAGTGCTCTGTAGGAGTGTAAAAGCAGATAGTGACAACTGAAACCTAGGCCCTTGCCACATATTTTTTTTTTTTTTTTTTGAGTTGGAGTCTCACTCTGTCGCCCAGACTGGAGTGCAGTGGCCGCTCCCGGCCACCGCAGCCTCGACCTGCTGGGCTCCGGCGATCCTTCCGCCTCAGCCTTCTGAGTAGCAGGAATTACAGGCATGCACTACCACGCCCGACTGCATTTTTGATTTATTGTAGGGATGAGGGCTCGCCAGGTTGCCCAGGCGGGTCTCGAACCCGCGGGCTCAGGCAATCCACTCACCTCAGCCTCCCAAAGCATGGGATTACAGGCTGAGCCACCGAGCCCGGCTGCCACATATTCTTCAAAGAAAATTTATTGCTGTTCACCAAGGAAAATCTAAACGCCCAGCCATTTCAAAGGGAATGAAAGGGGCATAAAGCAAAGGCAATCAGGAACAGCAGGATTTCTGCAGCTCACGAGTCTATTAAAGACTGTCTAGCTCCCCAACTGCCTTCCACTTCCCCTGAGATCTAGCTATGCTATAGTATCAATTTTCTGGAAATGTTGTGGTAGAAGTTACTGTCCTCTTTATTCCTATGATATCCTCACAGCAAACTCCTGTTACTTCAAATAGCATGGTTATGTCTTAGCTCCTTGAAACGTAAAAACAAAACAAAAACCCCTAACTAAAACATATGTTGCTGGTAGGAAAGGCATTCACCCTTTTTTTTTTACTTCTAATAAAGAATGGATAACACAGCTAGGAAGACAGAAAGACGGTGCACATAACAATTATATCAGTCAGGGGCCCAGCAGGAAACAGCTTGCACACTCAAATTGGAGAATTTGGGGAGAGTTTAATAAAGAAACTATGTACAAGGGTTTGAGCAGGCACCAGGGAAATCACGTGGAATGTTTACTCCATTCACCTTCGGACCTGATGCAGGAGGGAATGGAGGGGTAAGTGGCACCTGGAGACAAAAGAACTGTGTGAGGAGGGCCATGTGAGAGTCACTGACATCTTCAGTCATTGGAGGGGAAAGCAGCAAGCCTCATGACTGCAGAAAGGAAACCCACGGAATAAAAACCCCAAGCTCACTATCTTCCTCTCCCCAGCTTCTTCAGTTCTCTCTGTTAGCCAAATCAAACTTGAAGCCAGAGAGGGAGGGGGCCTATTGCTCTAGGTCAGATTTCTGGGGGCAAAGGCAAAGTGGAGAATGAAGACAAAAGAGAACACGAGAAGATAACCCCACAGAGTGGTGAAAAGAAAAAGTTGGGGGGGGATCAGATTTAAGAAAAAACAAAAATTGTGGCAATATGGAGGAGGCACTAATGTATCAGGCTATTTTGCAACATCTCCTGTTGACTTTCCATTCCCTTTCACCTCAGGACCAATGTGTCTGCTTCCAGGAAGTCCAGGGTTATTCACTAATATACCCTTCTATAAGGCTGATCCTAATGACACAGTTATTCTAAGTTTCCTCTCACAGTTGAAAAATGTGTCCCTAGATGATCCCAACTTGATAAATTAGTACTACTGGGCATTATTGTGAAACTTGTAATGAAGACCCCCTTTGCACATTAACATTGCCCCTTAGAGACATGAAGTCTTTATTCATGGATGCCTCTGATGATAGCCATTTCAGGTTCCAAGGAAGGTCATTCTCTGAAAGTGATGAAAGATAGAAAAAAAGCAATGCCCTCAATAAGAATATGACATTTAATTTCATTTCTCCATATCTTTGTTCATGTTGGTCCTTCTCACAAAAGTGCCCTTCTCAACCTGGGAATATTCCATTTATTCCTGCTAATTCATTCCAATGTTACTAGTTTCTTTTTATGCTGATGGTATAATCACTCCCTCCTCTGTACTTGCATTTCAGTTGTTCATACCATTATATAAATAGGATTCAATTCAGAAAACAGAAACCACTCCATAAATTTTAGACAAGAGATCTTTTTAAAAGCAACTTTATTGAGTTAAGATTGATATATAACAAACATTTTATATTTATTATTTGAATCATACAGCTTGACAAGTTTGATCATCATCACCACAATATAGTTTTTGCATTTTTAAGGATGTTTATAATGTAATCATATGGTATATACTCTCTCAGTCTGCCTTCTTTCATTTGGCATAATTATTTGAGATTCATCTATGTTGTTGCATATATAAATAGTTTATCCTTTTTTGTTGCTGAGTAAGTCTGTTTATTCATTCATCTGTTAATGGATATCTAAGTCATCTCTAATTTGGGACTTGTTACAAATAAAATTGCTATGAACATTAGTGGACAGGCCTTTGTAGGGAGATATGCTCGCATTTCAGTCGGGTAAATAACTCGATGTGGAATGTCTGCATACTATGAGAGGTATATATTTAATTTTTCAAGAATTTGCCAATCTGTTTTCCAAAGTGGTTGTACCATTTTAAATTCCTGCAAGCGATGTGAGATAATTTTAGTCTCTCCACATGCTCATCAACACTTGGTATAGTTTATCTTCTTTTTTTAAACTTTCAAATATATTATATAGTGGTATCTCATTGTGTTTTTAATTTGCATTTTCTGATAAGTAATAATGTTGAGCATTTTTAAGTGTGCTTATTTGCCATCTATATATCTTATTTGATAAAATATCTATTCAAATAATTTTCCCATTGGAGGAGTAATTTTTTTTTTCTTTTACTGAGTTTTGGGAGATTTTCATATATTCTGGTTGGATCTTCACTGGGACCAAATAAAAATTACTTTTGAGTAAAGAGCAATTACTAGAAAACTGTAAAATGTGAAAATCTCAAAGCTCACATAGAACTGAAAGATATTCAAGTTCTTTCATAGTGGAAAGACTGTGCTGGATAAATTGAACATTCACAAGAGATCCTAGAAGAGTTATAGTTTAGGTATGGGTTTCAATAGGTTCCAGAATAAAGACTCTTTTAGATTTTTTCTGAAGCACTTACAAAAAATAATGTAATCCCAGAAAAGTAATTGTTACTCAGAAGGAATACAATAAAATACAAAACTCAACAATGTAAAATTCATAATGCCTATAATCAATAAAAACTACTAGGCATATGAAGAACCAAGAAATTATTTTCCACAACCAGAAGAAATATCACTTAATATAACCAAATGTAGAAATAGCAAAGATGATGGAACTAAAAGACAGAGATTTTAAAGCAGCTACTTCAAATATGTTCCAAATACATACAATTTATCTAATTTTGAAGAGAAACATTTGAGTAAGGAGGAAAAAAGAAACTTATAGGATCAAAATGAACAATGCACTGGACGATATTACCAACGTATGAAACTTTTCAAAAGAAAATATGGTACATATTGTTAAGCAACTATTTGGATAGTTATCATTGAAGACATAGCAATGATAACCATCCAAAAGGAAATGCAAAAAAAAAGAAGACTGAAAAACAAGTGAACATAGAATCTATGAACTGTGAGGAAATATAACAGGGTAAATAAATATGTTTAATTGGAGTCCAAGAAGAATAGAAGGTTAGGGGACAGAAAAAAATAATGAATATTCACCAGAAAATTTTCAAATCTGGTTTTAAAAAACTATAAACTCATAGACCCAGGGTCAAAGAACTATGAGTTGAATAAACAGGAACACACACACACACACCGCAATGCAAATAATAATAAAATGATGAAATGAGTAATAAAAAGAAAATCTTAAAATCACACAGATAAGAAGACATGTAAGGCACAAATGGACAAAAATAAAAATGACACTAGACAGCTTATTGGGAACTATGCAAACCAGAAGATAGCAAAATAACATCTTAGGATGAAGTATTTAGCCAAAATATCTTTCAGAAAGTATAGTAGGTAGATTGATTTCCAGAATAGTGGAATGAGAATCTTGTTGAACTAATTATCCCATAAAAGCACAAAATGTGCTTAAAGAACAACTTAAATCAATCATTTTGGAAGTTAGTCACTGCCACAGATGAACTGCCAAATGTCTATTTAAGAGAAACTACCGAACCTCAGTAAAACAGTAGGGTTTGGTCTGTGACATTTTAACTTGAAGCTATTTCCATCCTCCTTGCCTCCCTTTCAGGCTTTCAGCCAATGGGAGGGCTCTGACATAAGTACCATCCTTAGAGCATAGTCAGTAAGAAGGCTTTGAGACTTGAAGAGGAAATCCTGGAAAAATAGATTGCCATAGGAAATTTAGAAAAATCTAGCATGTTCCAGGATATCTTAAAGGTTCTGCATATGCACAAGGCAGTGTGCATGACCAGGAAAGAACTAAGAAAGGAATAAACCACTGTTACTCAATTCTGGTTGACCTAGAAAAGCCCTGTGAAAACAAGAAGAGAGTACTAAGATTGTCTTGTAAACTCCCTGGAGTTTGAAGATGTGCCTTTACTCAAAGATCCTCTTGGCCAACTGTGGAAGACATAGAGACCTGGAAATCATCTAATTAACCTATGAATTAATTATACTGATCCAAGGATGATCATGAAAATTAGGCTTGATTTTTTAAGCTAGTAAAGGAACTCAGTGGCCACACATTACAGAAAATACAGAATCTAAAGAATTAGTTTATAAAAGTTGTTAAACAAATAAGAAGCAACAGGAGAAACTTCAACAACAAAAGCCCAGAAATGACAACAAACTGGGCAATACAGATGTTGGATATAAGTTATTACTATATAGTTCCAGGTTTTCACCAAAATTATGAGACATGAAAAAAAAAAGAACATATGCCACATTTGCAGTGGAATAAAGAGCTAACAAAAAAAGTCATTCAAAGAGCCCATACCTAGAAAAGTAAAGTATGAGAATGATGCCTCAGCAAATAGAAAAATATAAATTATGCACACAAAATATAGAAGTCATCTATGTTACAAAAAATAGAAAAATTAGAGTTAAAGTTATAATAACAAATGAAAATCAATCCGCTCTCGGATAAGACATAGTAAAATAACAGAAGTAAGTCCTTTCTCATCAATATACTTTAAATGTAAATGGATTACATATTTCAACCAAAAAGCAGAAATCAGCATAAAGGATTTTTTTTAATTATCCGACTACATACTATGTATGACAGAGAAATGTTACATTCAAAGACACAGGTAGATTGAGATTAAAAGAATGGAATGAATATATATATATATAGAGAGAGAGAGAGAGAGTAATTTAGAAAGAATGCAGTGTCTATTCGAATATCAAACAAAACTTACTTTAAGACTAAATATTGTCACTAAAGACAAAGAAGAACACTTTATAAGAGGGTCAATCCATCAAGATATATAACAATTATAAACATCTACTCACATCTATGCACCTATTTTTACAAGATAGATGAATTCTATATCTTTTGTGTATAATTTCTATTTAGTGAGGCAATATCCTTCTACTTTTCTTTAATCCCAAAATATATAAGGTAAAAATTGACAGAATTGAAGTGAGAAATGGACAGTTCAATAATAATAGTTGGAAACTTCAGCACTCTGTTTTCAAAAGTGAATAAAATTACTAGATAGAAGATCAACAAAGAAATGTAAATTGAAAAATACTACAAACAAACCAGACATAACAAATAACTATAGGACACTCCACTCAACAACAGAAGAACTCACAATTTTCTCAAGAACACATGTGACATTCTTCACAATTGATCACAGAGGTCATAAAACAAGTGTTACTAAATTTAACAGAACTGAAATGATTCAAAGTATACTTTCTAACCACATGGAATAAAATTAGAATTTTTTTTAAAAAAAGAAAATCTAGAAATATGTGCAAATTAAACAACACATTAAGTAATCAATGAATCAAAAATTAAATTCTGAGGAAAATTAGAAAATACTTTGAGGTGAGTGAAAACAAAAACAAAAAAATCACAACTGTAAGATGTTAAGACAGTAAGTTAAATCACTTACTATCAGGAGACTTATACCAGTAAACATCTACATTAAACAAGAAAAAAGGTCTCAAATCAATAACCTAAACTTCCACAAAGAAAACCAGAAAAAGAAAAACAAACTAAACTCCAAACAAGCAGAAAGAATGAACTAGAAACTAGAGAAGCAATAAGTGAACTAGTGAGTAGAAAAGTAATAGAGAAAAATCAATAAAACCAAAAGGCGGTTATTTGAAAAGAGCAACAAAATTTACAAACCTTTAGTTAGACTGACCAAGAAAAAAAAGAAAGAAGATTCAATATAGTAAATAAGAAATAAGGTTGATCACTATCAACCTTACTAAATAAAAAGTATCATAAAGAAATACTGTGAAAAACTGTTTGCCCACTTGCTAGATAACATAAAGTGAATAAACTCTTTAAAAAAAAAAGAAAAGGTACCAAAACTGACTCAAGAAGAAATAGAAAATATGAATAGACCTATAACAAATAAATAGATTAAGTTAGTAATTTTTAAATTTTCCGCAATAAAATGCTTGGATCCAGTTGACTTCACAGGTGAATTCTACTAATCTTTTTTTTTTTAATTCACAGTAATCTTCCTTAAGCTCTTCCAAAACTTAGAAGTGAAAGTAACATTTCTAAACTCATTTATATTACATTAATTCAGTATTACTTTGATAGCAAAACCAGACAAAGATACCACAAAAAAACTACAGATCAACATATCTTATCAATATAGATGCAAAAATCCTCAGAAAAATACTATCAATTCAAATCCATGACATATAAAAAGAATTATACATCATGACCATGAAATAGAAGAGAAACGTCCTCAATGTTATAAAGTATATTTATAAAAAAAACAAAAATAAAGCTATCATACTTAATGAGGAACAGTGACGTTTTTCATTTTAGATCAGGAGCAAAACAAGAAAACAAGACAATGTTCGACATTGTTCTGGAAGTTCTAGCTGGGGGAAGTCGAAAAGAGAAAGAAATCAAAGTATCCAAACTGGAAATGCAAAAGTAAAACCATCTCAATTTGCAAATGTCACTATTGTACACCTAGAAAATTCTAAGGAATTTAGTAAAAACAAATTATTAGAACTAACAAAGTTCAGCAATATTGCAGTGTAAAGGATCAATACGAAAAGCAATTGTATTTCTATACATCAGCAATGAACAATAAGTTATAAATTAAGAAAACAATTACATTTATAATAGCAAAATAAGGATAAAATATCTAAGAATGAATTTAGATTAAGTACAGGCTTATATACTGAAAACAATACTAAAATATATTAAGAGATTTAAATAAATACAAAGAATACCCATGTTTATGAATCAGACTACTTCATATTGTTAAGATAATTATGATTCCAATCGATAGATTCGATAGATACAATGTAATCCCTATAAAAATCTCAGCTACTTATTTTTGCTTTTGCAATTGGGATGCTGATCCTAAAACTTATGTGGAAATGCATTGCACCCAGAATAAACAAAAATAATTTTGAAAAAAAAGAGCAAAGTTAGCAAAGTTACACTTTGAAAAGATAAATAAAATGGATAAATCTCTAGCCAGAGCAACAAAGATAAAAAGAAAGAATTCACATATCTCTGAGGAATAAGAGAGGTCTATCACTATAGATTTTCTGTATATTAAAAGAATAATGAAAGAATATGAATGGACTAATTCCTCAAAGTATACAAACCACCAAAGCTCACTCAAAAATAAATATAAAAGGGGCTTATGGATTAATTATGATTGGGCATGTATTATTGAAGCTGGGTGATGAGTACATGACAGTTCATTATGCTATACCTTCAACTTTTATGTATGTTTGAACATATCATGAACAATTTTTAAAAAGCAAAATGACCCAGCAAAATAAATTTGTATCAGATGTTTAGATAACTTAAACTTACAATATTCTATGTAATCTCTATTTCTATTAGCAAACAGAATGGACTCTGACAAGCCACTAAACTTCTCTACATGTTACCCTATTTTCCAAACAAAGGACTTGTCTGAAATTACAAGACTCTTTCTGGCTCTCAAGTTCTATAATTTTGGACTCGTTAATTCTAAGACTTCCTATAAAATTTTCCTTTGCATAACTCACTAGGGTGTAGTGTAACAACATTTCTAGGTATGAATATTGCAAAGATTATTCTGTTTGGTGAGGAGTCATAAGAACCCATGAGTTACTAATGGCTTCTTTACTTCCTGAAAAATATATAAACCAGAACATAAATATCAATTTTCCTCTTAACTAATTTATTCTTCATTTTCTCCATCTTTCTCCCTCTCTCCCTCTCACTCTCATGCTCTTTCCTGTTCTCTTTCTTTCTCCCTATTTCTTTTCTCTCCTATTTCTTCCATTTTTCTTTCTCTCTCTTTCTCTCTCCCTTCCTCTCCTCTCCACCAACAAATGAGTCATAAAAAGATCTGTTAGGGGTTTTTTATTAAGAGGCAGGGAATTGAGACTTCCGGCAAGATGGCGACTGGGCAACCTGGTCTGTGAAACCCTCTGCAAAGGAGAACTGCAGTGGGTCTCTGATTCTCACCCCGGGGGCTGCGGACCACAAAATCACAGCCTGCTCTTCATACGGAGCTCGGCCGTTGCCACCACTGGGGCATCACAGTGGACTGGGCAACCACTGCAACGCAGACGCCACCACCGCCGCCGCCACAGTCGCCACCGGTAGCGCATCGCACCACCCGGGCTGGAGGTGATCCACGACTTCAGTCCTTGAAGCCCCTTCAGGGAAGATCTGCTGGTATTGCTGCCACCTCTCCTGCAACTCAGATGTCCTACCCGCCCGTGAGTCTCCTGCCTGTGCCCTGAGGCAGGCATCCATCTCCAGTCTCGCCGGTTCCTGTCCGGCCCCACCCCCTCTGGGGTGAGCAGCTGAGATAGCACCACCTGCTGGCGATTCAAGGTAACAACACCGAAACGGGAAACAAGCTTGAAAAGGACATAGGCCAGAGTGGTGAATGGAGGGTGATCTAAACTGTCCTTCACAGCAGACCAGGGGCAACAGACCCTAACTGCAAACTAATTTACCTGCTTGAAAAGAAAGCTAGAAATCAGAACTGAAAGGACATTGGACTTAAACAAAAAGTCTCAGAGTGTGCTTCATTGATTCTGTTAGTTTAATGACTTAATTCTATTCCTACTGTTTGTTCCTTCCCCCCCCTTCCTTTTCTTCTCTTTTCTCCTTTCTGTAAACCATATCTTTGTATAGAGGAACAGCACACCAATAAGGTGGTTGGTTAGCTTGTATGTTAGCATCACTATATGTTGTTTTTTTTTTTTTTGTATGGGAGTTGGTTCATCAGTAGCTGTAGTCTATTGTTTTTATCTGTTTCAGTATAGGTCTCTCTCTCCATTTGTTGGCACACATTTGTTTCCCCCCTTACTCCTCTATCTCCCCACTCCCCTCTTCAACCCACTGTCTGCCCCATTCTCTTCCCTCTGCTAACCACATTTTATTTCAGGGAGTAAACCTACAGCCCCACAGCATGGACAGATTCCAAGGCAGTGGGAAGTGGGTTCCAGATTATCCACACACCTGTCAGCGAATACCAGGACCTGCAGATAAATTTTGAATCATAGCTCCCCCGTTAAGTAAATCTCAAAACTGCAAAAAGGACCACCCCCAACCTACAGTGCAATTCCAGAATTGAACAAAGTAAGAGGGCATACATAAAGAATAAGAGATTGAACAAACAGTAGTAAAACCAATCCCTTTACCCCTGAATAACAGAATTAAAGAAGACAGTGACATGGAGGGAAGGAAAAATTAGGGAGGGAGAAAAACGCACAAATGAAGAAAAACCAAAAGAAGAATATAGGTCTCACACAGACCCCTGGGAGATCGAACACTGAGAAAACAGATTCAGGAACACAAACAAAAAAGAGCCCCCAGAATGACTGGTCACATGCAACAAACCCAGACATCAAGACATTAAAGGAGAGAATTTAAAAAATTGAGGAGAGACAAGAGGAAAATAGGAAGGAGCTGATGTCAGAAATAACAGCAGTAAAGAATATGTGATGGAAATGAATAACAGACTAATAAGCATGGAAAGCAGAATTAGCCAAGCAGAAGAAAGAATCTCAGAGCTCAAAGACCTAAATGCAGAACTAACCCAAACTGTCAAAAGCATAGAAAAGAAGCTCAAAAAGACAGAACAAAACCTGCAAGAGATAAATGATCACTTCAAGAGACCAAACCTAAGAGTAATTGAGCTTCCAGAGGCAGAGAGAGAAACAGAAGCCACACTGGAACAAACATTGCATGAAATCATTTAAGAAAACTTCCCTCATCTCATCAAGGATGAAAAAATTCAAACACAAGAGATTCAGAGAACCCCTGCAAGACAACAAATGAGAAGACCAACTCCCAGACACATGATAATTTGCCTAAACAAAGTAGTTATAAAAGAAAAAATCCTAAAGGCAGCAAGAGAAAAAGGCCAGACTACCTACCAGGAAAGACCAATTAGAATAGCAGCAGATTTATCCACAGAAACCCTTCAGGCTAGGAGAGCCTGGAGCCCTATCTTCAAAGTTCCAAAAGATAAACAATTTCAACCAAGAATAACCTACCCAGCCAAACTAAGCTTCATTAGTGAGGGAGAATTGAAATCTTTTCCAGATATCCAATACCTAAGAACCTACGCTGCCACCAGACGACCTCTAAAAGAAACACTTAAGAAACTACTGAACACAGAAGAAAAAGAAAAAAGAACAACAACATTCTTCTCAAGAATACAGGCAAAAGATTAAAAACACACATGAGCCAACTCCAGAACCCAAAGAAAGACAACAAACAAACAGGAACAACTCTGTAAGAACCTTATGACAGAGATCAACTCTTGCATTTCAATTATTAGCCTAAATGCGAATGGACTAAATGCACCACCAAAAAGAAATAGAATGGCAAAATGGATAAAATATCATCAGGCAACAATCTATGGCCTTCAAGAGACTCACCTCACTAGAAAGGACACCCACAGACTCAAAGTAAGAGGATGGGAAGCAAACTTTCAGGCAAATGGAATACAAAAAAAGAAAGAGTAGCGATCTTAATTTCAGACAATATACCCTTCAAGCTACTAAAAATCAAAAAAGATACAGAAGGCCACTACGTAATGATAAAAGGCTCAATCCATCAACAAGAAATATCTATCCTAAACATATATGCACCCAACGTAGGTGCGCCCACTTTCATAAAGCAACTTCTAGGAAAACTAAAGAAAGATATTGACTCTAACACCATCATAACTGGGGACTTTAATACCCCACTCACAACCCTAGTCAGATCATCAGGACAAAAAATCAGCAAGGAGATCTGGAACCTCAATGTGACTTTGGACCAAATGGACTTAATTGATACCTACAGAACACTCCATCCAAAGACCATAGAATATACATTCTACTCATCACCGTGTGGAACGTATTCTAAGCTTGACCATGTAATTGGCCATAAATCAAGCATAAGCAAATTTAAAAGGACCGAAATTCTACCACGCACCTTCTCGGACCACAGTGGAATAAAAATGAACATTGACACCAACAAAGTCCCCCCAAAACCCACAAAGACATGGACACTAAACAGCATGATGCTAAACAATTCCTGGGTCAATGATGAAATCAAAACAGAGATCAAAAGTTACCTGGAAACAAATAAAAATGAAGAAACATCTTACCAAAATCTCTGGGATGCCTTGAAAACTGTAGTAAGAGGGGAATTTATATCCCTACAAACACACATGAAGAAAATGGAAGGAACAGAAATTCACAACCTAACAAGCCACCTAAAGAAGCTGGAAAGGCAAGACCACAAAAATCCTAATTTCAGCAGAAGAATCCAGATCACCAAAATAAAAGCCCAAATCCAGGACATAGAAGACAAAAAGATAATAGAAAAAAATCAATGAAACAAAAAGCTGGTTCTTTGAAAGGATAAACAAGATTGATGGTCCCCTAGCTAGACTGACCAAGAAAAAATGAGAAAAAACCCAAATAAGCACAATCAGAAACACAAAAGATGAAGTCACATCTGACCCTTAAGAAATACAAAAGATCATTAGAGACTACTACGTACACTTGTATGGAAACAAACTTGAAAACCTTAAGGAAATGGAGGACTTTCTGACATCACATAACCTACCTAGATTGGAACAAGAAGAAATTGAGACCCTAAATAGACCAATAACAATCAAGGAAATTGACTATGTAATAAGAAACTTCCTACAAAAAAAGCCCAGGTCCAGATGGCTTTCCAGCAGAATTCTATAAGACATTTAAGGAGGAGCTGATACTAATCCTACTGAAGGTATTCCAGGTGATTGAAAAAGATGGAACTCTCCCCAAATCATTCTACAAAGCCAACATCACATTGATACCCAAGCCAGGTAAAGATCCAACAAAGAAAGAGAACTATAGGCCAATATCTTTGATGAACATAGATGCTAAAATTCTCAACAAGATCCTAGCAAACCGAATTCAGCAATACATCTCAAAAATCATCCATCATGACCAAGTAGGTTTCATTCCTGGGATGCAAGGCTGGTTCAACATTCGTAAAACCATAAATGTCATTAAATACATCAACAGATGTCAAAACAAAAACCACATGATTATATCATTAGATGCAGAAAAAGCTTTTGATAAAATCCAGCACCCCTTCTTGATAAAAACCTTGAACATCTAGGCATACGGGGAACATACCTCAAAATAGTAAAAGCCATCTACGAGAAACCCACAGCCAGCATATTCCTAAATGGACAAAAATTGGAACCATTTTCCCTGAAAACTGGAACAAGATAAGGATGCCCACTCTCACCCATCCTGTTCAACATAGTATTGGAAGTCCTGGCTCGAGCAATCAGAGAAGAGGAGGCAATCAGGGGTATCCAAATAGGAAAAAAGGAAGTCAAGTTATCTCTCTTTGCAGATGATATGATTGTGTACCTTGAAAACCCAAGAGAATCTGTCAAAAACCTCCTTACACTGATAAAGGCCTTTGGCAAAGTCTCAGGATACAAAATAAATGTACAAAAGACAATCGCATTTCTCTACACCAATAATAAACAAAAAGAAACCCAAATAAAAAACACAATTCCATTCACAACAGCCACAAAAAAAATGAAATACCTTGGCATCTTCCTAACCAGAGACGTGAAAGACCTTTACAATGAAAATTACAAAACACTGCTCAAAGAAATCAGAGATGACACAAACAAGTGGAAAAATATCCCATGCTCATGAATCGGAAGAATCAACATTGTGAAGATGTCCATCTTACCTAAGGCAATCTACAAATTCAATGCAATACCCATCAAATTACCAGCAACATTCTTCTCAGACCTAGAAAAAACAACACAGGAATTCATATGAAACACAAACGTCCAAGAATAGCCAGAACAATCCTCAGTAAAAAAACCAAAGCAGGTGGTATCACATTATCAGACTTCAAACTTTACTATAAAGCTACAATCATCAAAACAGCTTGGTATTGGTATAGGAACAGGCATATAGATCAATGGAATAGAATTGAGATTCCAGAAGCAAAACCTCAATTTCTCAACCAACTCATCTTCGACAAGCCTCCACCACCTGCCACTGGGGAGAGGAGAATCTATTCAGTAAATGGTGCAGGGAAAACTGGCTGACCACATGCAGAAGATTGAAACAGGACCCCTATCTATCCCCATGCACAAAGGTTAACTCCAAATGGATCATAGAACTAAATGTAAAACCTCAAACCATAAGAACCTTAGAAAATGAAGGAAATACCCTCATGGAAATTGGAACTGGCATCCAATTCCTGAACAAAACCCCAAACCCACAGATCATAAGAGAGAAGATAGACAAGTGGAACCTTATTAAACTGGCAAGCTTCTGCAAAGCCAAAGAAACCATCAAGAGAGCAGGGAGACAGCCTACAGACTGGGAAAAAATATTTGCCAACACCAGGTCTGACAAAGGCTTAACATCCTGGATCTACAAGGAACTAAAACGTGCTGAAAAGAAAAAAACAAACAACCCCATTATAAAATGGGCAAAAGATACGAACAGACACTTCACAAAGAGGACATCTGAGCAGCCAACAGACACATGAAGAAATGTTCAACCTCACTGATCATCAGGGAGATGCAAATCAAAACCACACTGAGATACCACCTAACTCCAGTCAGAAAGGCAATTATCAACAACTCAAAAAAAAACAGCTGCTGGAGAGGGTGTGGTGAAAAGGGAACACTTCTACACTGTTGGTGGGAATGTAAACTAGTGCAACCTCTGTGGAAAGCAGTGTGGCGATTCCTAAAAGCTCTAAATATCAACCTCCCATATGACTCCACAATCCCCCTACTGGGACTATACCCTGAAGAACTCAAATCACTCTATAAAAAAGATACCTGTACACATATGTTTATCACAGCGTTGTTCACAATAGCAAGAACCTGGAAACAACCATGCTGCCCATCAAAAGAGGACTGGATTTAAAAAATGTGGTACATATACACGATGGAATACTACGCAGCCATAAAAAAGAACAAAATCATGAATTTCGCAGCAACCTGGATGACACTAGAGTCTATAATACTGAGTGACCTCTCACAGAAACAAAGATCCGAGTATCACATGTTCTCACTCATATAATGGACCTTGAACATCCAATGTAATACTATAAGAAAATGACTGACAGTACTGGGAAACTATGGGGGGGAGGGGGATGGGATTAACAGTAGCAAATATCTGTCTGGGGATGGGGAAACACCTCTTATCAACAGGGTGCCTGAATGAAACATAATTGTACACCTAACCCTTAACTGTACCCCACAAAACCATAATAAAAAATATTGATAGAAATAAAATAAAATAAAAAAAAAAAATACATTCCTAGTTTAAAAAAAAAAAAGAGGCAGGGAATTTTAAAATTTATCTAAATGCATAAATTATTTCAAAGTGTACATGTCATATTCATTTAAAAAGTATTTAGAACTAGTGGCTAAGCTTTGAAATGTTCTTTTAGTATAAGACATCACACAATTAATCTTTTCAGGTATACAGCTAATAATTTTAAAGGAATAAAATACCATACTAATCTTCTAGCAGAACATTAAATAATAATACTTATATTTAATCAAGTCAAACATGTAATAAAATTTTTCTTATCTGTACATGAAAAGCTTTATATATCTTATTCAATTCTACAAATAAGTATTTTTGTAAACCTAGAAATAAATAATTAATCAGAATATGAAATACAAATAGCTTAAAAAATACCGACAGTACCACTTCTGTTTGTATTTTATAATGCAGCATATTTTAACTATTTGAATTTCTACTTGGCAGTGAATCCCAGCTCTATCACTTACTAGTGATGGAGTTACTTTGGGAAAAATTCTTTACTTCTCTGCACTACAAATTCAATGTCTACAAGAGACATCTTTATGTCTTAAGACGTATAAGTAGTTATAAAGAGGGGTCTTTATAACCGTCTCATAATAAATGTAGTGATCAAGTATAGTTAGTGGTGGATCTGACTTTCTCTAACAGAAAACCCACATACAGCTGCTGGAAAAGGATTCACGGTATAGATAATTCCATAGGTCAGTAATGTATATTACTACCTGGGGCAGGCCAGCCCTAAGGCAGCTTGTTGCCCTCTTTCAATCATATAACATACATTTATTAAGTTAATGCTGGGGGCAACCCCTTCGGTTCCTCTCCCACTGTGGGAGCTTTTCTGTCCTGTCAATAAATTCTGCTTTCACACACACACACACACACACACACACACACAACACACACACACACACACACACAGTTAATGCTGTATATCACACAGTCTGCAGAACTCTGAAGTAGCACACATAATGGTTCTGACCCTAAAAGAGCCAAAGCCTAGCAGAAGAGTTGAGCAAGTCAATGGACATCACTGTTAGTTACCAGAAAGTCTTTGGTGCTTAGTCTATCAGGGCAGCTAAGCCAACGTTGTCACCTCTCATTACATGGAAAACAGGGAAATATATGTCAAATGAAATAGGATGTATAAAGTGCATGTCACATTGTAAGCAACCAATAAATAAATGTGAGTTCCAATCTCCATTTCCTAGAGGTATGTCCTAAATTCATACCAATCTATTCCATTCTCCCTGTTTTTGGAAAACACAAGCTTTGATAATTTCACTCTCTTTATATTTTGTGTGATATAAACGTCCTCTGAAAAAACAAATTACCCATGTTATCTCGAGTTGTTTCTGTGCATTGATCCATCTATCTCTGTTCTTCTCTTGTCTAGGGCCAGTGTTTCTCTAAGTACTTTTTCCTGACGAAAAGGTCAGGAGGTGCCCATGTGAATTTATGCAAGAAATCTTGACTTTTGGCTTCTGTGAGAAGACGGCATGTGACTCCTTTCCAAAACAATCCAATCTGCAGACAGCATCAAAGTTAGTGGGCTGCTTTGTTGTGTTTAAAGTATTTCTGGCAATCTTCTTGGGAAAAAGAAAACATTTCTTCTCTGAAACTCAAGTCACCATGAAATGGAGCCTTTCATTTCTTATTTACATTGTAATGTGTCTGCTGTTAGGTTATCTCTAATCTGAGTTCACAAAGAGGAAGGATGGAAATATGTAATTTTTTAGTTTGTTGGGTTTTTCTTGTGTTTTTTGGTGGTTTGTTGCTTTTTTTGTTGTGTTTGTTTTGCTTTGTTGTTGCTATTTGTTTTGTTTTGTTTAATGGGAAATATGTTTACCAACTTACTCATGGGCAGCTCTCCCCCTACCCAGGGGTCATAGAGATAAGCAATTGTTCTCTACTGAAGTATCTATGCAAAACAACAGATTTGTTCATTTCTCAACATAGCTGCACTTTTGCAGGGCTCCATTTTTAATTCCTGGCCCTCTATTTATTTTATATAGGTGGTTTCACTAACAGTTTGTGAGACTTCCAGTTCATCCACTTACGCATCAGCACTCAATATAGACAATATTCTTAATTTTAGCAATCCTAATAAGAGTATAGTGGTATCTCACTGTGGTCGTTATTTGCATTTTCTAATGATTAACTATGGGACACATCCTAAGACTATGGCCCAAGGAATACTTCCATGCAAGTCCACACTCAGTCTCCAACAGTTCATCAAAATTATCATGTAACTGTTGCTGCCAGAGTGTATGTATGGCTCTGGTGGTTTCACTCCAGGCAAGCAGATTCTGGGTTCTGTATCACTGTGTCTTAGACTGTTTTCGTTGCCATACAGAAATACCTGAGACTGGATCATTTATAAGGAAAAGAAGATTATGTGGCTCATGGCTCTGTGGGAAATACAGTAAGTATGGCACCGGCATCTGCTTCTGGTGAGAAACTTCAGGAAGCTTCCACTCAGGGCAGAAGGCAAAGAAAATCAAGTATCACATGGTGAGGAGAAAAAGGAAGAGACAATGCAGGGAGGTGCCAAGGTCTTTTTAACAGCCAGTTCTCAAGGAAACTAATAACTAATAGAGCAAAAATTAACTTAACACCATGAGAAGGTAACCAAGCCATTCATGAGTGATACGTCCCAAGACCCAAATACCTACCACGAAGCTCCCCTCCAAGATTAGGGATCCTATTTCCACAGGAGCTTTGAAAGGAATAAATATTCAAACTATATTACTCTGAATATGCCTGTCTTCAGATTTTAGGATGGCAGTTTGTCCCTAGACTTCATTTCTCCGATAGATTCAAGAAAAGTCACTGATTATTCAGTTTGTCCAGAATATTCTTATAGTGAAAATGATGACTTTCAAGCTTATTACATGTGAGAGCAAAAACTGTATGTCTATGGAAAGGTTTTTAACTAAAGGTTTTACCTGAAATTTAATTTACTCAGTAGATATAGGGCTATTCTGGTTACCTAATTTTTCTTTTGTGAGCTTTCAAAGTTTGTGGTTTCAAGACATTTGTCCATTTCATTTTGTTGTCATATTTATTAGCATAAAGTTTTCTGTAATACTTACCTGTTACCTTTTACTATCTGTAGATTCTATAATCATGTAACCTATCTCATTTCTGATGTTAATAATATGTATCTTCTCTATTTCTTGATTACTCTGGCTAGAGGTTTGTTGATTTTATCATCTTCTCAAATAATCAGCATTTATTATCATTGATTTTTGCTATTAGATTTATGCTTTTTATCTTGCTGGTTTCTTTTATTTTATTTTTGGTTTCATAAAGTTTTATTTTTCTAAATAAAAATTCATGCTTCTTCACCAGCAGTTGGGGAATGTCCACCCTAGGTATTTTTGGTGTAAATTACTTGAACTAAGTGCTTTGAAACCAGTTTGATAAGACCTTTACTAAGGATCTCCTGAAGGACTGCCCTGGCCAGGGAGCCATGAATCTTCAGCCTCTCAGAGACCACAGCTAGAGTTATAAGCTCATAATTGGGAACTTCCTTACAGAGTTTGTCGGATGTAGCTTTGTCAAACAAGACTAGGTTATTAAACGCTTGTCACAAACTTTGCCTTTGGAACACTTCTTCTTTTTTAGCCTTGCCCCCAAATTTCTTTGTATTTCTTGGCCAACTTTCTGGCATCTTCCTTCCTGTTGTCATCCTTGGGCAGCATTGTAAAGCTCAAAGAGCAGTGGGCACCACCTCAGTCTCACTAAAATGATCTATATTGTTTTCTTTCTTTGGCTTAATTTAGGTTCTGTCTGCTTTTCATTATCTAGCTTTTTAATGAGGTGAAAGCTAAGACCACTAACCTAAGAATTTTTTCCTTTTCTAATAAAGTTGTTTAATGTTGTAAATTTCTCTCTACATACTACTTTAAATGCATCCTATATTTCGATATGTTGTTCTAATTGCCATTTATATTTTTAATTTTTTATTTCTTCTTTGAATTGTGGGTTATTTAGTTAAATTTTGTGGATTTTTCTGATATCTTTCTGTTATTATATGCTTATTTAATTTAATTTTGCTTAGAGAACATGCTTAGTATGATTGACTCACAATTTATTCTCATTTTATAAACCAAAACATAATCTATTATAATAAGTGTTATGTGTGAACTTTACAGTATCTCCTGTTTGATGGAAGCTTCTATGAACAGCACAGTTAGTTAAGTTGATCAATAGTATTGTTCAGGTCTTCATATTCTTATTGATATTCTGTCTACTTGTTTTATCTATTACTGAGATGAAGAGTTAAAATATTCAAATATACTTATCTATTTGTCCATTTTTTTCAGTTCTAACCGTTCCTGCTTTATTTATTTTGGAACCCTTTTACCAGGTGCACAAACATCGAGGAATTGTGTGGACTCTTGATAAATGTATCCTTTGTAACATTGAAAAATGCCCTTTTGTCTCTGGTTATATATTTTTTTGTTCCAAAATGGAATTTATCTAAAAGTAAAATAGCCACTTCAGATTTGTTTGGATTAGAGTTATTATGGCTTTTATATTGTAACCATCCACACTACTTTTAACCTAGTTGTGTCTTCATAATTAAAATTTCTTATAGATTTCCTATAAGTATCATATAATTATGCCCTGCTTATCTAATCTGACAATTTCTATGTTTTGATTAGGATGTTTAAAGTATTTATATTTAATGTGTTTTTTGTATATTTGGATTTAAACAGACCATCCTGATAGTTGTTTTCTATGTATCCCATCTGTTCCTTTATCATTTTTTACTAAAAGTTCTTTGCAAAAGTTTTAATTCTCCCCTCCCAACCTTTGTGTTATTGCTTTTATATGCTTTACTTAACACATAAGTTATAAATCCCATTACATTATTGCTTTTTATTTAAATAGTTAATCATATTTTAGAAAAAATAATTAAATAAGAAAAAAAAATCCCTATATTTAGCCATGTAGTTATCATTTCTACATATAGATCCAGGTTTCCATTCATCTAATTTACCTCTGCTTACAGGACTTCTCTTAACAAGTTGCATTTCAGATCTCTGTGTAAAGAATTATTATATCTTTTAAGTGTCTGAAAGCGCAACCCATGTTGAGGAGAAAAATTGGTCAATGAGAATGGACTAAAAAATTGACACAGATGATAAACTTAGTAAAACAATTAAAAATTAATTATGACTGTTTTCTATATGTTTAAAAAGCTGGAAGAAAGATTGCATGTATGCTACTTTTTTGAAAAGTGTTTTTAACAGACATATAGTTCTAGGTCAGCAGATGTTTTCAGTACTTTAAAGATGTTTTTATATATTTTTTGCTTCTATTTTTCCAATGAGAGATCTTCTGTCATCTATATAATTGTTCTTCTGAACTTCATGCATAGATTTTCTGTGAGTGATTTTGAGATTTTATTTTTCTCACTGATTTTAAACAATGTGATAATGATATGCCTTGATATATTTTCTTTGTGTTTCTTGTACTTAGGGCTCATTGAACTTTTGGATCTGCATGTTTATAATTTTCAACAAATTTGGAAAATTTTCAACTATTTTTTTCTTTAAATGGTTGTTAAATTCCTTCTCTCTCTCTCCTCTCCTTAGGAGACTATAATTATTTGTATAGCTAACTTCTTGAATTTTTCTCATAGCTCACTGATGATCTTTTACCCTTGTGCTTTTTTCTCTGTTTCATTATGAATAGTTTCTATTGCTATGTGTTCAAATTTACTAATCATTTATTCTCTGTTGTTTAATATTATTATTCATACCCAGCATATTTTTTTCTTAGAAATTATCATTTTTATCTCTTGAAGATTGACTTGCTCAATCTTTCTTCAGCTTTTTAAACATATAGAATCCAGTTATAATTAATTTTTAATCTTTTTAAATATGTTTACCATCTGTGTCATTTTTTTAGTCCATTCGCATTGATTAATTTTTCTGTCCAATATAGGTTGCACTTTCCTGTTTCTTTGTATGCTTGGTAATTTAACTTGGAGTCCAGGCATTGTATTTTATATACCTTGTTAGGTACTGAATACTTTTACATTCCTATAAATATTTATGGACTTTGTTCTAGGATATAGTTGAGTTATTTAGAAACTGCATGACGCTTTCAGGTCTAATGTTTAAGCTTTATCACATGGGAATGGAGTAAGAAATAGTCTAGAGTTAATTTTTTTGCCACTACTGATACTCTTAAGTTACTATGATTACATAGTATTAATACCAATAAGCACTCTTCCCAATGAAGTGTGAGTCCTCCGTACCGTTCTCTCTACTCCTTTGAGATCTTCTTTCCCTATACTTAGGATAGTTCCTTCACATGCATGTTCGAATCAGTACTACTTAATATTTGAGGGAGAGTCTTGGATAATTTTCAGCTTCCTCTTTGTGTAGCTCTTTGTCTTCTGTCAACCTGTCCTGAAAACTCCAGCTGCCTTAGACTCTCCAAACTTTTAGATCAGTCTCTTCAGCTCAGGAAGGAGGTTCCCCCTTCCTGAACTTTGTCCTGGAACTTTTTCTAGGCAATAAGCTGGGGCAAGCATAGGGCTCATTTAATTTTTTCCCCATCTTTTCAGATCAGTATCCTTAATTGCCTAACGCCCAATGTTTTGTAGTTCTATTGCATACATTTTGTTTGTTTGTTTAAGGTATCAGGTAGGAGGCTAAATCCATTATTCTATCGTGGCCAAATGAAGAAATCTTCCCAGTGTAGTTTTACATTAATTACCACTCAATTTGGTATACTTGAACAGTGTGCAATTAAATTGAAACTATACCTGTGCCTTCCATGGACTTCAGTAGGTGATTAATTTTTAAGGATTACTATTTTCCAACCCCCACTGGATTCTTGAACAGATGAAAAAAAACAAATCTGTACTTCTGTTTCCAAGGAGGATATGTAGAGGCTTTATTTTTCTCCCAGTTTACTTTTTTTAAAATGGAGTCATTTTTGGATAATTCCAGCTAATGGGATGGAGCTTTAGTTGGCTATGATGAGAAAATCATTTTATTAAAGTTTTAAGGTGGTTTTATAAGTTTTTTTGGCCATGCTATAACACATATCAATTTTAACTGAATGGAGTATAACTTTTTAATGATCAATTGCTTTGTTCTGGCTTTTTCCTCACCTTTAACATCAGAATGTATTCATTTCATGCTGGAGAGCAATATATTATGATTATTTTGGAAAAAGTAGATTTTACTATAGGGTCACTGCGCTTTGTTTGAAAATGACATGACAACCTTTAAGGGTCCAGGTCATATTTCTCAAAGTTTTATAAGACAAGTAAGAGTCAGATACTTTTAGATAATTCTTTTTTTACTCATTTTTTATTTTTATGAAATGCTCACATTCTATAATCTTTTATCCAAGATCATATACTCTCACATGCTATATTGGCAATAGAAGATTTTTCACTAAGTACATTAAGAATATTATTTGGAGTTGTGGTATTTATATTACTGCCATTTTGAGATATAGATTCATCTTTTAATGTCACTTATATAATAATAATAAGGGATATTCAGCAGGTATAATGATAACATGCAAATGAGGTAAAAATAGGTGAACCATTTTAAACTTCACCCTGATTATTAAATATTAAGGAAAACTGATTAATGCAGCCCTAAAACATTCATAAACTTTAAGAACAGAGTGATTAAAATAGAGAATAGTTTATATCGTTGACAATATCATCAATCTTACATTTAAAATGTAATGGTGTAAAATTACTTTATCACATTTTCTTTTAAGATTGTCAAGAGCCTGCCAAGTCTCCTGTGGCCTTTCAGGGACACTAAGTGGTACAACAGTCACATTTTAAGAAATGCTGCTTCAGAAAATTCAGTAAAACTATAGCCCTTTTTAAAGAAAGGGGTGGAAATGTTTTTGAAGTCCACTTGACACCTCAAGCTGGGAATCACTCCTATAAATGTTTACTTTGTTTAGGGCATAGATCCTGAAATAAATATATTATGACCAAGATAACAGAGTATCTTGTCCCAAAGTCTAACAGTTTCTGAAGAAGGAACTACCTGGGCTTATTTTCTCAAAAGGGGATTATGATATGGCCAATAATTACAACTACATGGGTAGTTCAGTGTGAAAAAGTGAAAAACAAAAACAAAACAATCTAGTGCAGTCTTATGATTTCAGGAAACTTACATGTCAAATATCATTCATAGACAATTGATCATCATGTATGTGTGGTCAGCTATGGAGAAATGGCTAGACCCTTTTAAACATTACTAAGCTAGAAATTACCAGAAAGGCTGCATGATAAGTCCAGAGCACTAGAAAGACCAGAGATTGAGGCAATGATGTTTATAAAACAAAGATTTTTTAAAAGCCCAATGTGAGGTTTGGTGATTGTGGCTGTGTGGCTAGTACAGTCCCTCATGGAAACAAGTTGTGTTTAGACAAGAATCAAAAGTGCACATTTAGCCAAACTGCATCCACCACTTAGGTGTTACAGGCTTTAAACCCACTAGTTATTATCCATATGCATGTTTCTCTTAAAAAATCAAAAAGATCTTCTTTTCAAATGGTATTGTAATCAGATAACTAAATGTTCTAAATGTTTCTTGATTCAGCTCATTTTAAAGTTAAAAAATTACTTAATCACAAAATAACAAATGAAGTGGCTTTGGTTAGGATGATTCAAATTTTATGTAACTAAATACATTAAAATTTTGTTTAAGATGTTTGCTTAAACCCTCAGCCTCACGTCCCTCACATCATGATATGTTCTGACCTCATATCAGATGACTTTCACGTTAAGATCTCTTATTGACCAGGCTCTGTGGCTCAGCCTATAATCCTAGCATTTTGGGAGTCTGAGGCAAGTGGATTGCCTGAGCCCGCGGGTTCGAGACCAGCCTGGGTAACTTGAGGAGACTTTGTCTTTACAATTAAAAAAAAAATTAGCCAGGTATGGTAGCGTGCACCTGTAGTTCTGGCTACTTGGAAGACTGAGGTAGAAGGATTGCCTGAGCCTAGCAGGTCTATGCTGGGGTGGCCTTGAGCATGCCACTGCACTCCAGCCTGGGCAACAGAGTGAGACTCCAACTCAAAAAAAAAAACAAAAAAAAAACTCTCTTATTAATATTTCCAAAGGTACCTTTGAAAGAATTCAGGAGAATATTTTTTCTGCCTACGAAACACAGTGTAGTGCTTTAGGTAATTCATGGAAATTCTGCCATTCCAAGTATAAAAGCAGCCAAGTCATTTTCAGGGTAGGATGATAATTGAAACAAAATCAGAAAATTAATCTCAGCATTGCAACCTTTGCAAAACAACACTATTAACTTCTAAAGCCTCTAACTCAGTGTCTCACAGCTGAGTAATTAACATATCCTGATTATGGTGAGAACTTTCCAAGTCTCTATTCCTTCAGTGACTTTTTAGAGCAGTATCAAAAAAAAGACTTATAAATAAGCATGTATTTTCCCCATTGGCTTCCTTCAAAGCCTGAAAGTGCCTTGGTATGGAGGAAAAGGGATTAAAACGTTTTAAACATTCACAAGCAGTGAGCATAATGTTCCAGAGCTGGGAACATAATAGAAAAAAAAAACAGAACTGTTTCACTTTGAGTAATTCAAGCAATTATCAGAAGAATGCATATAGCATATAGAAGGCTTAAAATTATAGTAATACAGTCAAAAATGTGCAATTGGAGCTGTTGGGTTGAGAGAGAAAAAAAGCATTGGTTAATCAGCATCCTCAAGTTGCAATCTTGTACACTGGAAAGTGCCCTGAATCTAGGTCAGAAGACATGATTCTACCAGTATCATCTGTACAATGTGAGGCAAGTGACTTGTAATCTTTGAATTATGTCCTGCAAAAATAACATACTCTTCCTAAGTCAGCTACAGGAGATAATATTTTTAATAAGAAGAAGAAGAAGAAAAGCACCTGGAGATGAATTTAGGTCTTGGCTCTGTCTGATTGTCTTTGACTATGTCACTTAACCTCTCTGAACATAGGTTTCTTCTTACTGTATTTTTAAAATTCGCTGGTGTCTGACTCTGATGTTTGGGCAGGCTATAAGAGGGCAGACATGTACTACCAGACACTGGCCAAGTGATGAGGACCTAAGGAATGACAGCCAGAAATGGCCTAAGCTAAATGGACAATGGATACTAGTATATACCTATAATAAGGAGAATTCCTGGAAATTGGTAAGGCATCTCCAACTTTATAAAATGTACCTAGTCCAGAAATATGCAATCATATTTATTTTGATTTACTAAGAGGCAAACTGTTTAATACATCTGTTTCATTAGGCAGAATGTTTGGAAACCTGTACATAAAAGAAATCCATGTTGAGAAAGTCCCTGACAGGTGGATTTATGCACCTTCTGTAAATTAGAGATTTCTGCAAAGTTGTTTACAGCAAAGTGTTTGCCTCATCTCTTTAAACTACCATTTCCCTTCAGCCAAAGACTGACCAAGGTACAAAAAGAGAAAAATTGGCAGATGGCCTTAAGAAAGAAATAAGTAAAATTATCTATTTACAGATGACATGATCTTTTATGTAAAACCCTAAAGATTTCACACAAAAATCTTTATAACTAATAAATTAATTCAGCAAAGTTGCAGGATACAAAATCAACATACAAAAATCAGTTGTAATTCTATTCACCAACAAATAATCCAAAAGTTCTTAAGAAAACAATCTTATTTACAACAACATCAAAAAAATAAAATACATAGGTAAAAACTCAAGAAGATGAAAGAATTGTACACTGAAACCTATGAAGCATTAATGAAATAAAATAACCAGTCAAAAATAAATGGAAAGACATCCCATGTGCATGTGTTAGAAGAATTAATATTGTTAAAATATCTATACTGCTCCAAATGATTCTCCCTCAAAATCCCAACAGAATTTTTCGTAAACATAAAAAAGAGGCTGGCCTCTGTGGCCCAGCCTGTAATCCCAGGACATTGGGAAGCCAAGGCGAGTGGATTGCCCAAGCCATGGCTCCAAGTCCAGCCCAGGCAACTTAGTGAGACCTCGTCTCTACAATAAATGTGCCGGGTGTGGTAGCACATGCGTGTAGTTCCAGCTACTGGGAAGGCTGAGGTGAAAGGATCACCAGAGCCCAGCAGATCGACACCGGGTGGCCATGAGTGTGCCACAGCATTCCAGCCTGGGTGACACAGTGAGACTCCAACTCAAAAAAAAAAAAAGAACTATTAAATTGGTATGGAGCCACAGAAGACCCTGAATAGCCAAAGCAATCTTGAACAAGAAGAACAAAGCAAAAGGTTTCACAGTTCCTGATTTCAAAATATATTATACAGTCACAGTCATCAAAACAAAATGATACAGATATAACAACAAACATATACATCAGTGGAAGAGAATAGAGAACTCAGAAATAAACCCCTGCATTTATGGTCAACTAATCTCCAACAAGGGCGTCACAAACACACAATGGGAAAAGGATAATCTCTTCAATAAATGATGTTGGAAAAACTGGTTATCTACATACAAAAAATAAAGTTGGATCCTTATCTCACACTGTATAAAAAATCAACTCAAAATAGATCAAGGAATTAAACATAACCTGATACTGGCATTCTTAAAAGAAATAATGGAAAAGAAAACTTCTTGACATTGGCCTCAGCGATGATTTCTTGGGTGTAATACCAAAAGCCTAGGTAACAAAACAAGCATAGACACGTGGAATTACATGAAACCAAAAAGCTTCTGCACAGCAAACATTCAACAGAGTGAAGAGAAAGCCTACAGAATGAAAGAAACATTTTTAAAATGTATTTTTAATTGAAAAATGATTATGTATACTTATTGGTTGTTTTTATCAATGTATACATTACAGAAAGAGTCAATTAGCTAATTAACATATCCATCACCTCACCCACTTGTCACTTCTTTGTGGTGAGGACCTTAAAAATCTACTCTTTTAGCAATTTTGCAATATACGGTACATTCTTATTAGCCGTGATCACCACTCAGTGCAATAGATAACCAAAACGTATTTCTCCAGTCTATCTGAAACTTAATACGCTTTTGTCAACATCTTCCCTTTCCTTCTCACTACCCTTTCCTCGGCCTCCAGTAACTACATTTCTGGTCTCTGTCATCAGCTCCAAGTTCCACATGTAAATGAATTCATACAATGTTTGTCTTTCTGTGAGAATGGGAGAAAATATTTGCAAACCATACATCTGATAAGGGGTTAATATCCAAAACATATAAGGAATTTCTACAATTCAATAACAAAAAAAACCCCAAATAACTCAATTTTTTAAATGGGCAAAGGAATAGCATAGACATTTCTCTAAGGAATATGTACAAATGGCCAACAGATACATGAAAAGTTCAAAATCATTCGTCATCAGGGGACAGAAGTCAAAAACCACAATGAAATATCACCTCACACCTGTTAGTATGAGTATTATCAAAAAGACAATCGAAAACAACTGTTAGTGAGAATATAGAGTAAAGAAAACCCTGTACACTGTTGGTGGGAATGTACATTGATGCAGTCACTATGGAAAACAGTATGGAGGTTCCTCAAAAAATAAAAATTAGCCCAGGCACAGTGGCTCATGACTACAAGCCCATGACTTTGACAGGCTGTGTCTGAAGGATGGCTTGAGTCCAGGAGTTCAAGATCAGCCTAGGCAACATAGCAAGATCTTGTCCCTACAAAAAAAAAAAAGTCAAGACAATTAGCCCAATGTGGTGGTATGCACCTGTGGTCCCAGTTACTCAGGGGTGCTGAGGTAAAAGGATATTCTGAGCTGTGATCCTGCCACTGGACTCCAGCCTGAGTGACAGAGAAAGACCTCAGTAGATGATAGATAGGTAGGTAGATAGATAGATAGGCAGACAGATAGATATTAAACTAACTGACATGGGAGTTCTCAGTGTAGTGAAAATTTATTTTTTTAATTTTTTAATCTCCCATTTAGGGGGTACACATGTGTATTTGTTACATGGACATATTGTGTAGTGGTGAGGACTGGGTCTTAAGTGGCCCATTCCACAGAGAGTGAACATTGTGCTCAACAGGTAGTTTCTAGACCCTAGTCCTCCCTCATCTCCCTCTTTATTACTGTCCCCAGTGTCTATTATTTCCATCCTTGTGACCATGTAGCTCCCATATATGAGTGAGTAAGAAAATACCATGTTTGGTTTTCTGTTTCTGAGTCAGTTTACTTAAGATGATAATCTCTTGTATGATCCAGCAGTCCCAATTCTGGGTATATATCCAAAGGCATTAGAATCAGAATCTGAAGAGTTATCTGAACTCTCATGTTCATTGCAACATTATTCACAATAGCCAAGACATGGAATCGACACAAGAGACCTTTAATGGATCAATGGATAAAGAAAATGTTACACACACACACACACACACACACACACACACACACACACACACACACGACGCCGAGAAAATGTAAGCACATTTTAAGAAAGAAAAGAAAAGCCGGGCTCGGTAGCTCAGCCTGTAATCCCGCGCCTTTGGGAGGCTGAGGTGAGTGGATTGCCTGAGCCCGCGGGTTCGAGACCCGCCTGGGCAGCAAGACCTCATCTCTACAATAAATCAAAAAATCAGCCTGGCGTGGTAGCGTGCGCCTGTAATTCTGGCTACTCGGAAGGCTGAGGTGAAAGGATCGCCGGAGCCCAGCAGGTCGAGGCTGCGGTGGCCGGGAGCGGCCACTGCACTCCAGTCTGGGCGACTGAGTGAGACTCCAACTCAAAAAAAAAAAAAAAAAAAGAAAGAAAAAAAAAAACTGTATTAAAATTGCAATACTTAGCCAAGTGCAATGGCTCAAGCCTGCAATCCAAGCACTTTGGGAGGCTGAGGTGAGAGGACTGCCTGAGCCCACGGGTTCAAGACCAGCCTGGGCAACTTGGCGAGACCTCATCTCTGTAATACATCAAAAAATTAGCTGGGCGTGGTAGCGCACACCTGTAGTTCTGGCTACTTGGAGGGCTGAGGGGGAAAGATTGCTGGAGCCCAGCAGGTCAATGCTGGGGTGGCCGTGAGCGTGCCACTACACTCCAGCCTGGGCAACGGAGTGAGACTCCAACTCAAAAAAAAAAACTGTAATACTCAATATATACCAACAAAAAATGCTCAACAAAAAATGAATACAAGTCACATTTGACTTCTGCAATTACACATTGCTACTGTAATTCAATCCAACTTCAAAAAGTAATACATCTCATGTAATTGTTTTGTTTGTTTTGTTTTTGAGTTGGAGTCTCACTTCATCACCCAGGCTGGAGTGCAGTGGCAAGCCCACGGTCACCCCAGGGTTGACCTGCTGGGCTCCGGCAATCCTTCCATCTCAGCCTTACAAGTAGCCAGAACTACAGGCACATGCTATCACGTCCAGATAATTTTTTATTTGCTGTATAGATGAGTTCCCACCCAGCTGCCTGGGTTGGTCTCGAACCCCGGGAGCTCAGGCAATCCACTCACCTCGGCCTCCCAAAGTGCTGGGAACAAACAACAACAGATGCTGGCACGGATGTGGAGAAAAAGGAAATGCTTCTACACTTCTGGTAGGAATGCAAACTAGTGCAACCTCTATGGAAGGCAGTGTGGCAATTTCTGAAAGAACTAGAAATTGACCTTCCATATGACCCAGTAATTCTCCTATTGGGAATATACCCAGAGGAACTCAAATCATCCTACAAAAAAGACACCTGCCCACATATGTTTGTTGCAGCTCTATTCACAATAGCAAAAACATGGAACCAACCATGCTGCCCATTGAAGCTGGACTGGATTTTTAAAAAGTGGTACATATACACAATGGAATATTATGCAGCCATAAAGAAAGACAAGCATACGGACTTCACAGTAACTTGGATGAATTTAGAGTTGATCATAGTGATTTATCACAGAAACAAAGAACAGAGTACCATATGTTCTCACTCATAAGCCAATCTTAAACAATTATCATAATTCAAAAGAAAGGGATTAGCAGTAGTGGGAAACTGCCAAGGAGGGAGGGTGAGATTGGCAGTTGAGGGAAACTGCTATGGGAGGAAGGGTCACACCTCATCAACAAGGGTACTTGTATGATCATTGTTTGTATACCTAACCCTGAATTGTATGCCACATCTTGTTTTGTTTTTTTTTTTTTTGAGTTGGAGTCTCACTCTGTCGCCCAGACTGGAGTGCAGTGGCCGCTCCCGGCCACTGCAGCCTCGACCTTCTGGGCTCCGGCGATCCTTCCACCTCAGCCTTCCAAGTAGCTGGAACTACAGGCACGCGCTACCATGCCAGGCTAATTTTTTATTTATTATAGAGACGAGGTCTCACCAAGTTGCCCAGGCGGGTCTCGAACCTGTGGGCTCAGGCAATACACTCACCTCGGCCTCCCAAAGCACTGGGATTATAGGCTGAGCCACAGAGCCTGGCCCACATCTTTAAAATTTTTTAAAAAGTGACAGAGCTGGGTCATCCTCGCTGCTGTGTCCCGCCCTCTGTGTCTTCACTTCAACCTCTTGTCGCCCTGTGGCCTGCAGGTTGTGGGAGTCCATGGGGAGGACGCCAGGACACCCAGAAGCCAGGAGATGGTGTAACTTGTCCAGATAATCTGGCCTAAGAAGAAATTCCAGAAATACAGGAAGAAAGGGGGAAAAATGGCTGGTTGTCAGAGGCTGTTGACATTCAAGGATGTGGCCATAGAATTCTCTCCAAGGGAGTGGGAATGCCTGGACCCCCCTCATTGGACACTGTACAGGCATGTGATGTTAGAGAACCACAGAAACCGGTTTTTCTGGGCCTTGCTGTCTCTAAGCCAGACCTGATCACTAGTCTGCAGAAAAAGAAAGATCCCTGGAATATGATTCACAAATATGAGATACGATGAAAAAACTGAAAAACATCATCATGGAAATGAGACCCTACTACTATACTTGGTGAAAAATTTACCTCTTCAGGATAATTACATGTGAGCTCATCAGCACCTTTTTAAATAAAGAAGAAAATCTTCTTTCTTTGTCATCTATGAAGATGGCAAGATGAGGAATTATAAGGAGATCACGGGTCAACACTAGGGCTCTTCCCATTTTAAACTGGGTTTGTGGGAACAGTCTGTGTGGTCAAGTGCATGCATCCCTTCCACCTTCCTCAGTATCTTCATTCTACTTCTTGTTTCCTCTTTAGGTGACGGTCTCTGATTACACCTGCCCAGAAATCTTGTAAAAAGACGTGATATGAGAGTCCATCATTAAATGGGGATTTGTGGAAAGGGGAGTTTTTGTGATCTCTGTTCAGATGCACAGCTGTTGGGCATGTGGCTGCAAAGATACTGTGCTGTCAGTCTCCACCGTGGCTGTCTAAGAAGTTTGGTCCTGATGCCACCACAGCTGCTGTTTACAGAACTGCATGCTCCTTGTGGTTAGGAATCTTTGGCTTATATTTTGTGTCTCTGACCATCCCCTGCTCACCCGTTCTTTGTATCATATGCTGGGTTCCAGGTTTGTTCCAGTTTCCAGGGAGCCAGTTGCATAACTGTATTTCAAAGATTATTTACCTGTTCACTTTTTGATAGAAATTTAAATTATTTTTAGCTTCAAAATTATAAAAATGCTGCATTAAAAAATAATAATAATAAAGTAAAACATCAATAACATCTCTTAAAATGTGTATACTTTTTGGCACCCCCTGCATATATACATACAATGAAATACTATTTAGACTTTTTAAAGAAGGAAATTCTGTCATTTGTGAAAACATGGATGGACCTGGAGGATATTACACTAAGTGAAATACACCAAGCACAGGAAAACAAATACTGCATGATCTCACTTGCATGTGGAATCTAAAAACATTGAGCTCATAGAACCAGAGAGTGGAACAGTGGTTGCCAAGGCTGAGGGCTGGGGGGAGAGAATGAGGAGATGTTGGTCAAAGGGTATAAAGTGTTAGCTAGAATGAGTTCAGAAGATCTACTGTGCGGCCTGGTAACTGTAGTTGATAATAATATATTGCATACCTGAAAAATGCTGAGAGTAGATTTTAAATATTTTCACACCAAAAAAAGATAAGTATGTGAGGTGCTGGATATGTTCATTAACTTGATTTAACTATTTTATAACATATACATATATCAAAATGTCACATGGTACATCATAGAGACATATAACTTTTGCCTTTATCTTGTTTTCTTTTTTAGAGATGAGATCTTGGCAAGTAGCCCAGGATGGTCTCAAACTTGTGGGTCAGGCAATCTTCTCACCTTGGCCTCCCAAAGTTCTGGGATTATAGGCGTGAGCCACCACACCATCCCTTACACCTTCATTTTTAAGGTGCACACGTACCCTTGCAAATTAAAAATACAGCAAAAAATTTCTGTGAAATAAAAGAAGACTTACTTGAATCTGCTGATTGAAAGGATATACAAGATACACTATGTCTGATTTGGAGGCAGCATATTAATTGGAAAAATCTATGCAAGACATTTCTGAGTAAAGAAATTGATTTGATTTTAATATTGAAATTTAATACTTAGTCTATCCAGAAAAAATAATAAACTCAACTCTAATTGGCATGAGACTTTTCAGCAATATACAAACAAGAAGACTGTGAAAGAATATCTTAAGTAAAATAAACCAAAATTTTCAACATTTAAATATATAGGTAACCAAGTAATATCTCCAAATATTACAGAATTCAGAAAATGTTGCAGTGAAGGAGTCTTAAAAAAAACCCTATATTAAATCCAGTGATCCAAAAGATGAAAAAATAAATATTAAAAGATTAATGAGGACAACTATTTCTGCTCAAGATGTACTCACAGAGACTTAATTTATTATTCCACTTGGAAAAAAAAAAGCAAAAGGACAAAATATATGACACAATACGTTTAATATCACTGGGCATCACCCAGTGAAGGCAGTGATTCCTGAAAGATGTGAAACAGAGAAACATAAACACTACCATTGGTGTAGACTGTTGACTAACAAGTCTAGGCTATTGTGCAGGGAGGGGAAGCATAGGTGGTTCCTTTGCTGTATTTTGAGATGATGGAGCTGAGCTTTCCAGGAAAACAAGGCAACTAGTATACACAGGACAAAGCATCAGAGAAGTAATTGCAGCACAGAGAGAGCAGTAGTTCTTCTCTAATATTCAGAACAGTATTTACTGACAGTGCATGTGTGTAGGAAAAAACCTGTGACCCAAGAATAAATACACACACACACACACAACACACACACACACACACACACACACACAATGTATTAAAGAATAGTGCCTGCTGCTTACAAAGGGCCAGAAATGTCTTTTTCCAACAGCAAGACTGTCAAAAAAAGATCCCAAAGAATCAAACTGTTGATTAAATTAACTGTATCACAGAACAAAATAGACTGCATCAATGACCAAAGATTGAGAATATTCATAAAAATACAAAAAATTGTATCAAACAACAAAATGAAATGTATAGTGTTTGTCTTCCAGTCAAATATTACCAGGCATGCAGAAAAACATGATCCATAATTAGGAAAAAATCATTTACTCAAAACTGGCCAGGAACTGTCACAGATGTCAGAATTAGCAGACAAAGACATTAGTTATTATAACTCCATATGTTTAAACAAGTAAATAAAGACATAGAAGACTTTTTAAACAAAAACATAGGTAAATTACCCCCTCAAACTCTACTATAAGAAAGTAGAAAAAGAAGAGTAAATTAAACCCCAAGCAAGGGGGATAAAAAATAATAATAAAGGCAACAGTGGAAATGAATGTAGAAGAAAACTACACAGTAAGTCAAGAAAACCATAGCTGGTTCTTTGAGGAGATCAACAGAATGGATACATTTCTAACCATACTCATAAGGAAAAACAAGAAAAGACAAATTACCACTATCAGAAATGAAAAGGATGACATCACTACAGACTCTACAGAAATTAAAAGAATTGTAAGAGAATATAACCATGTGCCACATAATGACTTTTTGTTCAGTGGCAAATCACATACATGACCATGGTTCCTTAAGATTATAATGGAGCTGAAAAATTCCTCCTACTACTGATGTCATAGCCATAGTAACATCATAATGTGATGTATTATGTGTCTCTGTTGATGCTGGTATAAACCAAACTAGTGTGCAGTTAGTTGTATAAAAGTGTAGAGTAATATTTTACACTTTCATATTCACTCACTACTCATACATTGACTCACCCAAAGAAACTTGCCTGCAAGCTTCATACATGGTAAATGCCCTATATGGGCATAACATTTTTTACCCTTTACCATATCTTTACCATATGTTTTCTATGTTTAGATATTCAAATACTATTTTGTTGCAATTGCCTACAGTATTCAGTACAGTAGCATACTATACAAGTTGGAAGCCTAGGAGCAATAGGCTATACCATACAGCCCAGGTGTTTAGTTGCTGTACCATCTAGGTTTGAGTAAGCACATTTTGTGATGTTTGCACAACAGCAAGGTCACCTAATGATGCATTTCTCAGACTGTATTCCTGTCTTCGAATGTATTCCTGTCATTAAGAGACGCATGATTGTATTGTCCCTATGCACTTAACACCTCAGGTGAATTGAGCAAATTCCCTGAGAGACACAATGCTCACTTAAGGAGTAATAGATAATATGAATAGAACTATATCTACTTTTAAAATTCCATTCAGAGTAAAAATCTTCTCACAAAGAAAATCCCAAGCTCAACTTGACTGGTGAAATTTTCCAAACATTTAAAGAAGAAATATAAATTTTCACAAACTTTTCCTGAAAGCTAAAATTAGAGGAAATGCCCATGTATTCTTTGAGACCAGCATTAGCCTGATATCAAAACAAAAGACATGACCAAAAAACGAAGAGAGAAAACTCTAGACCAATATCCTTCATGCAATTTTTAAAAACTTTTAACAAATATAAAAATAATAATTCCTCGTGACTAATTGAAGTGTATCTCAGAGATAAAGAGCCGGTTTGACATTAGAAAATCAACAAATGTAATTAACCATATAAATGAACTAAAAATAAAAACTGTTTGATCATGTCAACAGATGTAGAGAAAAAACATTAGAGAAAACCTAATATCTATTTCTCATAAAATCTCTCAGCAAACTAGGAACACAAGGAAAATTCCTCAAGCTAATGAGGTCCATCTTTAAATCACAAATAGTTTAATTCATACTTAATGATAGAAGATGCAATGCTTTCCCCCAAACTACATTATCATTTCTATCCAATATTGTACTGAAGTTTCTGGCTGTGCAGTCAGACAAGAAAACAATCATTCAGTTTAGAAAGGAGTCAGCTGTCTTGATTTGTACATGACACATTAAGTTTATGTAGAAAATTCAAAGAATCTATAATTAATGAGTGAATTCAGTAAGGTTTTGAGATGCAAGAGCAGAATATAAAAATCTAATGTATTTCTATATGCTAGCAACAAATGATCAGAAATTTAAATAAACCAGCTGACTTGCAAAAGTATCAAATATACAAGATACATATAAATGCATCTCATAAAAGATACACAAGATTTGTACATTGAAAACTGAAAAACATTGGTAAGAGAAATTATAGAAGACTTAAATTGAGTGATGTATATTCATGAATCAGAAGATAAAAATTAAGATAGTGATTCCTTACAAAATTATTTTTATATTCAATACAATGTTGAATATAAAAATTGACAAGTTGATTCTAAAGTGCATATGAAGCCCAGACATGATGGGTCATGCCTATAAGCCCAGCGCTACTGGAGGTCGAAGGGGGAGGATCACTTGAGGCCAGGAGTTTGAGACTGGCCTGGGCAACATTGCATGACCTTGTCTCTACAAAAAGTCAAAATATAAGCTGGGAATGGTGGCACGTTCCTGTAATACCCACTACTTAAGAGGTTAAGGCAGACGGATCACCTGAGCCCAGAAGGCTGAGGCTGTGGTGAGCCGTAATGGTGCTACTACACTCCAGCCTGGTTGACAGAGTCAGACTTTGACTCAAAAACCAAAAGTATATATGAATATACAAAGGAACTAAAACAACTTTGAAAAACAGGAACAAATTTGAAGAATTTACAATGCTTAATTTCAAAATTATTATAAAATTACACTAATCAAAACAGTGTGGTATTGATATAAAGATAAATCAACAGAACAGTGTACAGAGTCCAGAAGTGTACCCACACATACATGGTCAATTGATTTTCAACAAAGTTTGCAAGGCAAATTTGGCAAAATAAACACATAAAGTTTCTACTCATTTTGCAAGAATTGCAACCAGTATGAGCTTTAACCTTATACACAAAATCCACCTTAAAATGTATCATAGACCAAAATAAAAGCTAAAATGGTAAGGCTTCTAGAATAAATCATGGGGGAAAATATTAGTTACCTTGGACTTGGCAAAGATTTCTTAAATAGACACAAAAGTGCAAATTATAAAAGGAAACCATCAATAAGTTAGATTGTATTGAAATTAAAAATTTTAAACTTCAAAAGACACTGTCAGGATGGACACAGTGGCTAATGCCCGAAGCCCAGCATCTTGGGAGGCCGAGGTGGGAGGATTGTTCAAGCTCAGGAGTTTGAGGCCAGGCTAGGCAACATAGTGAGACATCATCTCTACAAAAATTAAAAAATTAGCTAGTCATGGTGTCACGTGCCTGTAGTCCCAGCTACTCAAGAGGCTGGTGGGCAAGAGTTGCCTAAACCCAGGAAGTTGAAGCTGTGGTGAGCCATGAGTTTCCCACCACACTCCAGCCTGGGTAACAGAGTAAGATCCTGATTCAAAAAGGAAAAATAAAAAGACCCTGTCATGAAAATGAAAGGAAAAGTCACAGACTAAGATCAATTATTTGTACCACATAAACCCAACAGAAGACTTGTACCCGGAATACATAAAGAACTTGTATACCTCAAAAGAGACAAAAGACCTCATACAAATTTATGAGTAAAAGATTTAAACAGGCACTTCACCAAAGGCAATATGTGAATAACAAATAAGCACGTAAGGAGAGAATGGATCAACATCATAAGTCATTAGGAAAACGTAACTTAAATTCACAATGAGACACCAGTCATTAAAAGGGCTAAAATTTTAGAACCTGACCATACCAAAAGTTAGCAAGTATGTAAAACAACTGGAACTCTCATACACTGGTTGTTGGAATATAAAATGATGCAACCTTTTTGGAAAACAGTTTTACAGTTTCGTAAAATAAACCTACACCGGTTAGGTGGCCCAGTCATTTCACCCCAAGATGTTTATTTGAGTAGTAGTATAAGCAAATGTCCACACAAAGACTTGTACATAAATGTTCGTGGCAATCCTATCTGTGATAACCAAAAACTGGAAACAATCCGTCTACAGGTGAATGGACAAACAAACTGTGGTGTACCCACAAAAAGGAATTCTACTCTTTACTAAAAGGAATGAACGATTGGTCCATACAGTCACATAAATGAATCTCAAAATAATTATGTGCTGAGTGGCAGAAGACAGACACAAGAGTGTCTTCTGTATGATTTCATTGTTTAAAATTCTAACAAATGCACAGTAACTTTTAGTGCAAGGCAACACACGAATGTTTGACTGAAGATGGCAGGGAGATAGGCATGAAAGAGAGGATCTACAGAGGGGCATGAGGAAATGTTTCAGGGTGATGGATATGGTCATTAATTTGATTGTGGTTATGGTTCGAGGTGTACATTCATATGTCAAAATGTATCAAATTGTGCACTGCAAATAGATGCAATTGATTGTAAACATATACCTCCATAAGGCTAAAAAAGAAGGTAGTATTCTAACTACCCATTCTAAGTATATGGGTCTCAAGGTTTGTGAAGCATGTTAGAAATAATTTTATAAACTTAAACAGTATATGATATTTTAATAACTTATATCTGTGCTTGTCAAATATAAGAAAGCGTATGGTAAATTGCCTATCCTCTCCCCTCCCTTCTCACCTTGGATTAAGTCCTGTTTGACACACACTATAAAAGCTCGGTGTAACTTCTGGTGGTTCAGATAGGTTTTATAATTACCGCTACAGCTGCTTATGACAAGTTTGAATTAAATAGAAATTCTTCTGACACTTTCTCATCTAAAGCCAACACAAAGTCTCACCTTTCCAATATAGAATGACAACCCAAGACCACACATATCCGTCATAAAAAAACGAGAAAAACTGAACTATTAAAGGAAAAATTCTGTCAGACTGGGAAAAAAAAAATTCTGGGCAGAATCATACTAGGAAAATACAAACACATACACGTAAGCACACAGGGAAGCTGTAAGTTAGTTACTAGTATCAGACAGTGATTAGAAAGAAAAAAATGAGAAAACAAAGGGCAATTGATAATGATAAATATAATCTTTTTACAAATTTTGATGCATCAACTACTCAAGATGCAAACCAAAAAAAGAACAGAAAGTACATAATACTAAAGTACTTTTAATTCACCTCTTTCAGCTAAAAAAATGTACATAATCAAAATAAGTAACAACATGCATACGAGTTTTTCAATGTATAGTCTAAGAACCACTTGCAGCAAACTTTCCTAGAATTCTTGTAAAATAAAGTCTACTCCAAGACCTATTCTGACTTATGGAATCAGGTTTTCTGGGAGTAGTTCCCAGAAATCTGCATTTTCACAAGCACCTTAAATAATTTGTATGCACTGGTGATATAAATTACATAATTAATGAGGCAATACATTTATATCTAAGTACTACACTAAACAGAATATACAATTTTTATTCCAGAGACGAAGGGATGTTTACAAAAAACAAACTAGAAAGTATCATTAAATTCTTTTTTTTCTTTTTGTTTTTCTTTTTTTTTTGAGTTGGACTTTCACTCTGTCGCCCAGACTGGAGTGCAGTCTCAACCCACTGGGCTCCAGTGATCCTTCCGCCTCAGCCTTCCGAGTAGCCAGAATTAAATTCTTAAAAAGCAGAAATAGTAAAGTTCCCACTCGTTTCAATTGTAAAAATAAGAGCTGTGAATTAACATTTTTAGGAAAAGAGGAAGCAACACCTTGACCAGCTGAAAATTTAAAACCCTCTCGTAAACAATTTGGGCCAAAGAGGGAAATCAAAGAGAACAAAGTTTAGAAAATAAAATGGCAGAGATGTACACATTAGAACCTATGGAATATAATTAAGCAGGCTCAAGAGACATGCTAGCCCTAAATATTTAGCACCTGAGCATTTCCCATCACCTGACACTGCAACCCCGGGCCTGTCACTATCGCATCTTATCTAGATTATTGCACCAGTCTCCTAACTGGTCTCTCCGTCTCTCCTCTTACTTCCTTTCAAACGATTTTCAAATTAGCAGCTAATGTAAGTTAAAACTCACTCTTCTGCTCGAAAGCCTCCAATAGCTTTTCATTTCAGATGGTTTTAATTTATTTTTCAGCACAGAAAAGAAAAATGCTCAATCTGGTCACCATATTCCTTCTCTGGATCACTCTGTTCCAGACATAATTGTTCTTCCTTGAATATACAGACACATCCCACAACTCAACTTGCCCCCAGTCTACTGTCCCCCTAAATATTTTTGTGAATTGTGTTGTCACCTTTTTAGGCCCGTGTTCAAAAACTTTCTCAGAGAGATCTTCCCTGATTATTCTTATTTAAAATAACAAATTGTACCCTACTCCCAGCATTTCCTCTCATTCTTCCCTCTTTTATTTTTCTTCACCTGGAATACCATATATTTTACTAGAATGTAAGCTCTGTGAGGGCAAGAAATTGTTCTTGTTAACTGTTGTAGTCTAGCACCTCAATATATGCCTAGAACATAATAGAAACTCAGTAAATACCTGCTGAACGAATGTGAAAAAATGTCAATAGTTTACAGGAAGATAAATAGAAATGGCTTAGGAATACTTGAAGAGATCCAACTTTATCTGTACAAATTGAAAGTGCTGAAATACTATTTTTTCATCTATCAATTGGCAAAGATCAATCTATATAGATAAGAATGTGGGAAAATGTGTATTTTCATGCATTATTGGGGGAATGTAATTGTTATGACCTCTTTGAAGAAAACTTGGTAGTATCAGTCACAACTTCCAATACATATATTCTTAAGGAATTATTCCTAACAACATGTTTGCACGTGTGCCAAGATACATGTGTAAGGATATTCATTAGTATTCCTATAATGGCAAAAGACTATGCCCGTGTGTCAACAGAGGGAAGGTTAAATAATTGTGACATTCAATGATACAATATGCATCTATTCATTCAGCAAATATTTACTGAATGACTATTATGTGCCAGATATTGTTGTAGATGCTGGTAATACAGCCACACAGAAAGTAAGAGAGGGACAGAGGAGGAAGAGGAGAAGGAAGGAGGAGGGGGTGGAGTGGAGGAGACAAATTCCTGCCTCCCCAGAGCTTACTTTTTGACAGTAGACAGAGATAATAGATATATCAGCACATAAGGCCAAATAGTAGTAAATATTATGAAGAAAAAAGCAGAACAGTTTCATAGATCGGAGAACTGAGTTAGTGAACTCTAGACTAACCCAGGTTTTCTTCCTCCGAGAACTCTAAATGCAAACGATGTTTCAGGAACAGTGGGAAGGCCACAATGCCCAGGACAGAGAAAATAAGGAGAGAGAAAGAGGAGAGGAGGCCACAGTGGCAATAGTAGCCAAACAGTGTAGGACATAATGGGTTATGACAAAAGTTCTGACTTTTTAAAAGAGTGAGATGAGAAACCAGCAGAGAATTTTGAGATGTAATATGACCTATTTATTTATGTATTTATTATTTTCTTAATTGTATTTTAGATTCAAGAGGTGCATGTTCAGATTTGTTACAGAGGTAGGTCACATGATGGTGAGCGTTGGGCTTCTACTGAGCCTGTCACTCAGGTGGTGAGCCTGGTACCCAGTGCTCACCTTTACTCTCTTCTCTCCCTACCCCTTGTAGGAGTCCCCAGCGTCTGTCGTTCCCTTCCTTACGCCCATATGTATACAGTGTTGGGCTACCACTTGTGAGAACACATATACGGTTTTCTGTTTCTGTGTTAGCTAGCTTAGAATAATGGCCCCCAGTTGCATACATTTTGCTGCAAAGGACATAATTTTATTTTTTGTTGTGTAGTATTCCATAATATATATATCCCACATTTTCTTTATTCAGTCCACCATTGATGGGCACTTGGTTGGTTCCATGTTTTTGCTATCGTGAATATGCTGCAATGCATATACGAGTGCAGGTAGGTGTCTTTTTTGTAGAATGACTTATGCTCTTTTGGGTATTTACCCAATAGCAGGATTGCTGAGTTGAATGGTAAATTTATTTTTAGTTCTTTGGGAAACCTCCAAACTCCTTTTCACAGGGACTGAACTAGCTTACGCTCCCACCAACAGTGTATGAGTGTCATTTTTTTCTCTGCAACCTCGCCAACATCTGTTGTTTTTTGACTTCTTAATAATAGTCATTCTGACTAGTGTGAGATGGTTTTGCATTTTTCTGGCGATAATTGATGTTGGTCATTTTTCATGTTTGTTGACCACTTGTACGTCATCCTTTGCAAAGCGTCTGTGTCCTCTGCCCATTTTCTCATGGGGTTGGATTAATGACTTAAGCATAAGACCTCAAACTATAAAAATCCTAGAAGAAAGTCTAGAAAACACTCTTTTAGACGCATAGGCAATGAATTCATGACCAAGTCCTCGAAAGCAAATGCAGCAAAAACCAAAATTGACAAAGGAACCAGATTGAACTAAGGAGCTTCCGCACAGGAAAAGAAACCATCAACGGAGTAAATAGACATCCTGTAGAATAGGAGAAAATATTTGCAACTATGCATCTGACAAAGTCCTAATGTCCAGAATCTGGGTGGAATGTAGATGAATCAACAGAAGAGAAACAAATGACATATATTATCAAAAGATAATTCTAGACTAGGTGTAGTGGCTCAGGCCTACAATCCCAGTGCTTTTGGGAGGTCAAGGCAGAAGGATCACTTAAAGCCAGGAATTAAAAACCAGGCTGGACAACATCTCATCTATAGAGATCCCATCTCTATAGAAAATAAAAAATTCAGCCGGGCTCGGTGGCTCAGCCTGTAATCCCGTGCCTTTGGGAGGCTGAGGTGAGTGGATTGCCTGAGCCAGCGGGTTCAAGACCTGCCTGGACAGCGAGACCTCATCTCTACAGTAAATCAAAAAATCAGCCAGGCGTAGCAGCGCATGCCTGTAATTCCGGCTACTTGGAAGGCTGAGGCAGAAGGATCGCTGGAGCCCAGCAGGTCGAGGCTGCAGTGGCCAGGAGCGGCCACTGCACTCCAGTCTGGGCGACAGAGTGAGATTCCAACTCAAAAAAAAAAAAAAAAGAAAAAAAATTCACCAGTCATGGTGGCACTCACCTGTTGTCCCAGCCACTTAGAAGGCCTGAGGTAGGAGGATCACTTGAGCCTAGGAATTTGAGGGTACAGTGATCTATGATCATAACACTGCACTCCAGCCTGGGCAACAGAATGAGACCCTGTCTCACAAAAATAGAAAAATAAATAAGCAATAGGCTCATTCTGATTAATATGTTTTGGATAGACTTCACAGATGCCATGGGGGAGGTAGAGAAACTAGTTAGGAGATACAGCGATAATCTAGACAAGAAATGATGATGGCTGAAACCAGGAGAATAGGTGGATCAATGTAATAAGATGGGTGAGATGATGGCATTCTGGAATCTAAATTGGTGCTGTAATAGGATGAGGTTTTGGGAGGCTTTGGCTGGGTTGACTGTGCTTTGCATATGGCAAAGACATGAATCCTTGGAGTTCAGACTGTGGAGGCAGGCCTTCAAGATAGGCCCTAAAGATCCTCACATCCTGGTATCTACATCCTTATGTAGTCCCCTCCCACATTATATGAAGGTTGGTTGTGTGACCAGTAGAATATACCAGAATGACAACATGTCACCTTTGAGATTAGGTTAAAAAATATATTTCGACTACTATCTTGGACTCTCTTCCTCATATGACATGATCTGAGGGTAGTCAGCTGCCATGTCATAAGAAGCCCATATGATCGAGAACTGAGGTCCCCAGTCAACAGCCAGTGGAGACCTGAAGCCTCAGGCTAACAACTAGCTGCACAAGTTTGGAAGTCCATTCTCCAGTTGGTCAATCTTTCTGATGACTGTGTCTTCAGCTAACACCTGCACTGTATCCTCATGGTAGACCCCAAGCCAGAACCACCAAGCTAAGATCCTGACCCACAGAAATCATGAGATATAAATGTTCTTTTAAACCACTAAGTTTTAAAGTAACTTGGTACACAGAGCCTCTCAATCCTTCTTTCATGACTCTATCTTTATATATCTTCCCTGTCTCTGGAAACTACATTATGGGCAGATTCACTTTATGCCTTGGTCTGAATTTATTCCACTGATTGCATTACTTATTGCAATAACAATGTTTTTCCTAGGCATTGTTCTTTTTGACTTTCTGCCTTGCTTGTTTTCCACTTTCTGATTCTTTTCACTTGACATCGTGCCTTGATTTAGGCCATTGAACATCTTCAAAACACTTATTCTCGGTTTTTTCAAGCACATAGCTATAGTAGTAATTTCATCTATATTAATTTCATCTTCCTCTAATTATTGTATTGGCTGCCTTTTTGAGTTTAGGGATCTTCAAGTTCAACCTCTTGGTGGGTGGAAAGTATTTTTGCTGTAGTTGTTGTTGTTTGTTTGCTTCATGTATCTTTCCTTCCCTCTTCCTTTACTCCCACAAAATTAGTTTTATGGTTATCTCTACCCAGACTTTTGGGCCAATGATCCAGAACCAGGCTTAGAGTGGGTTTTTTAGGGTAACTGCCCCATGATAATAATGAGAACACGGTAGACCAAGCCATAGAGCCAGTAAAAGCATTTGTTCAAGCTCTCTCTGAGAAACTGTGGCTATAGTTTTTGTCTCTTTAGACCTTTAGTTTGCAATAGCTAAACACCTGGGCGTCCACTCAGAGCAGTTTCTTTCAACCTCTTCTCTTGTGTTGATGGTTTCAGAGAGACCCAATCCAGTACCTAGCTTTAACCAGAGGGCATGAGCCCATCTAAAATGGAGTCCTTTAAATTTATCTTATTCCTCAGAAGTTCGAGTCCTCACCAGTAAAGAGAAAGTTAGAAAAACGATAAAGCTGTCATAATGGATGTTTGTGCTCCTTCCTGAAGATAAAATGGTTAGAAATAAGTCTGTGCTCTTTGAAAACATAATTTCATGCCTTCCAAGTTATGCAAGGGAGAGTTCTTTGCATAACACACACCTGCTGTGGGGGGTTCTTTAAAACTTCAAAATTCAAACCACACAATGTTCTTTTTCTGTGGACAATGCTGTGTCACATGCAATGCCCTTAGCAATTTATATGAGCATATCATCTGTAGATGAGGATTTTTCGAGGATAAGAAAAAGTTCCTTTTATTCTTCCCTAGCTTTGGCGAATCCTACCATGTTCTTTTATTAAAATATGTTTACAAGATCCATCAAGGTGCTCCATGGCTATCATACATTCGGGCTTGAATGCAAAGGATCCTACATTCCATCACTTGCTTTCATTCATTCTTGGGTTCATTCATTTGCATATTTGAATTAACCCTTCTTTGAAGGATGAATAATAAGATTTTAGATGACATTACAAAAGTGTTATGTCCAAAAAATATTAGGAATTCCTTTATGTAAGGAAATTGTATTTGTGTGTGTGAGTGTGTGTGAGTGTGTGTGTGTGTGTGTGTGTGTGTGTGTGTGTGTGTGTGTGTTTGGTTTTTTTGTTTGTTTGTTTGTTTGTTTGTTTTTTGAGTTGGAGTCTCACTCTGTTGCCCAGACTGGAGTGCAGTGGCCGCTTCCGGCCACCGCAGCCTCGACCTGCTGGGCTCCGGCGATCCTTCCACCTCAGCCTTCCGAGTAGCCGGAATTACAGACATGCGCTACCACGCCCGGTTGATTTTTTGATTATTTGTAGAGATGAGGTCTCGCTGCCCAGGCGGGTCTCGAACCCGCGGGCTCAGGCAATCCACTCACCTCAGCCTCCCAAAGGCGCAGGATTACAGGCTGAGCCACCGAGCCCGGCTTGTGTTTGGTTTTAATGGGGGAAAAAATCATGTCATTCTCAACAATGGTTTCCGTTAAATACTTGAAGTCTTGAAAGGTGAATCTGAGAAAATACCCCAGAATATCATCATGTCAAAGGTAAGCCTAAAGTCCCAGCCATGGAAAGAAGCAATAATCTGTGCTTTCTCAGAATAGTTATTGGGAAATAAGCCCCTGGATAAGGGTAAGTTGTCTACACTCAACCTCACTGATGATTGTCTTCCACAGATAGACAGCCGCATGACCGTGTTCTGTACTTTTATGAGTTTATCCTTCGAAGCTCAGTTTCGATGGCACTTCAGGGCTACACAGTTCTCTGATCCCCACTTAAACAGAATACATTGTTCTTTCATATGCACTTCTACAATGTCTCGTTTATAACTAATTTTAGGTACATTCAATTGACTATTTAAATATATGACTGCCCCTTAAGCTAAACTGACATCTCAAGAGCGAACTCCTGCAGGGCTGTTAGCAACAAGCCTGCTTGCTCTGGAAAGCCTTTCCAGACTCTCCCAGGAACACTTAGACTCTCCTTCCCCAATGCTCTCGTTGCTCAATAATAATTTCAATTATAGCGATTATTATAATAATTGGTATGCATGTCTCTCCCCACGAAGTCATCTCTTCCTGAGGGAAGAGAATATAATTTTTTATATCAACCTCTAATCTGTGGTCTGTCAGGTCCTTTAAAATTGTTTCTTTTATGTAAGAATTGAATATACATATACATACACACATACCACAAAGACAAAGAACCATTTTTATTCTTTTTTTAATGTCCGGTGTTTGTGATAGTGTCCAATATATAGCCGGCGCTCAGTATATACGGATAGGTTGGAGCAAAGAAAATTCACTATTCTATCCATAGGGCTGCTTTTGATGTAAGAGTCTGTGTGAAAGTTATGTTATATGGGTCCAGATCACGTCTAGATAGAATGCCAACCTTGTGCGATGAAAATATATGCCCTTAATTTGATATTGAAGAATAATTTAGACCACGTATTTCTATTTTACACAGCTCAAAGTACACAGATTTGGAAAGGAATTAATGGACACTCATCGGAATATACAATTGCTTCTAAATGTAGATGGTCAATTCTGCAGACTCCTGATCCCAGAAGTTTACTATACTCGAGGATATATTGATATATAGCTTTGATATACAGCACATAATCATGTAGTTGTTCAAAAAGAAAGAAGATATAGAAAAAAACTTGCTTTTTGTTACTATCTGAGATTTACCATAAATGAATCTGTAAGCTCACCAAGACTTCGCTAGCTATACAATTTTCCTCAGTCACCCAGTTTCATAGACATATTCCTCCCTTTGTCACCCCTCATAACTGCGTCATGTCTGAAATCTAGACTGAAGCTTTGCATTAACTGATCATCACGTCTTATTTTCACCAAGACATCGCAGACATTGATCCCACTTCTTTTCCATTATCGATCACATCTCTCTTTTCCATTTCCACCTGACACAATCCATCTGGGTAACCACTCTCATTTCTCTATTATTTCCTATAATATTCTAGCCTTAAAAATAATCTTCATTTTGCTTACGTTGAAGTGTTACTTCCACTAAGTCATTATCTGAGTAGAGAGTCATAAACCCTGTTTTTCTTTTGATCTTCATTTGAATTCATGACCACCAATTTCAAATGAGCATATATCTTGGCCTGGCACGTCTATTATACTCCCCTGGCATGTGAATTCTCCCAGTCTCAAAATAGCCATCTTATAGCTTGCCTCCAACAGTTCTCTTTCCCTTTTTGCACCACACTGAGTTGATAACCTTGCCTCGAATTCAATGGGAAAAAAAAGAAGAAAAAAAAAACAGGTAAGTACAACCTTCTTCTTCTCCCCTTCAGGCACCTACACCCACATTTTCTGCTTTTCTTCCTACTCTGAGCTTGAGGAGTTCCTGCTACTATCAAAGGCCACCCTACCACCTATACTAGGGGTCCAATCCACTCTTACCTTGTCAAGTACTTCATTCCTTCAATTTCCCCTTTCCTTTCCTGTATTAGTAATGTTCCCCAAAAAGTAGGCCAGTACCTATTATTGCTCTATGGCTGATGTATTCCTCTACCTGATGTTCTATTCTGGTGAAAGAAAATGAATCCTTGAAAAGATTTTTGCTAGCGCTATTATTTTCTTGATCTGCTCTTCCTGTCCAAGATTAGTGTGACACCATCTTTGCTTTTTAGTTAGGCGATACAGTAAGAGTCATGCCATTCACATATTTAAAATGGATTGGTAAGAGGATGAGAACAAATGACAATTGAATACCTTAGATTCTATTGACCATGAACATTTTGAGGATAACTTGATGACAATTTAAAATTGACTTTTCATTTTACATAATGCAACATATCTGATGTTCTTCCTAAAATAAGGTTATCTCAAAGGCCTAGCTACAGCAGGAAACAGTTTTTTCTGGGTTTTCCGCCCCCTTTTTTTTAGCAAAGGTGTTGTATCCAGAGGTAGAAAGGTAAGTGCTATGATCCAAATGTGTCCACCAAAGTTTATATCGGGGAACCTTAATCCCCAATGCAACAGTGTTAAGAGATGGGATCTTTAAGAGGCAATTAGGTCACAAGGGCTCTGCTCTCATGAGTGGATTAATGTCATTATTAAGGGATGGTCATTGCAGGAAGGGGTTCCTGATAAAAAGAAGAGCTTGCCTGTCTCTCTCAATCTCTTTCTCTCCCATGTGATGCTTTCCATCATGCTATGATGCATCAAGGAGGTCCTTGCCAGATGCATGCCCCTTGGACTTCCAGATCTATCAAAAATAAATCTCTGTTCTTAATAAATTATTCTGTCTCAGGTATTCTGTTATATCAGTACAAAATAGACTAAGATCGTAACCATCAAGAATCTTTTTTGGCCTGGTGCAGTGGCTCAAGTCTGTAATCCCAACACTTTGGGATGCCAAGGTGAGAGGATTGCCTGAGTCCACAGGTTCAAAACCAGCCTGTGCAACATGGTGAGACCTCATCTCTACAATAAATCAAAAAATTAGCCGAGCGTGGTAGCACCCTATAGTTCCAGCTACTTGGAAGGCTGAGGCGGAAGGATTGCCGGAGCCCAGCAGACCGACCCTGGGGTGGTCTTGAGTGTGCCACTGCATTCCAGTCTGGGTGACATAGTGAGACTCCAACTCAAAGGAAAAAAAAAAAGAATCTTTTTTATAATGGCTGCAACTGCAGGCTAATATGTTCATGTGACCATAAACATAAAAATGACTTGCTGTCATATATTATTGGGTTTGCAGACATCCACACACTATGATGAACTATTTTCAAAAGCCATATTTGCTATTTGCTCAGTTTCCATAGAACCATATTATGCTTCCAATAAAAATAATGATATTATTATTGTTACTGTTAATCAGAGGTTTGCAATAGATACAAAACAGACAACTGAGAAAATAATTCTGGTCTTCAAAGTCTGTCTGTCTCTCTGTCTCTCTCTCTTTCTCTCTCTCTCTCTCTCTCTCTCTCTCTCTCTCACACACACACACACACACACACACACACACACACACACACAATTACCAGTCTCTTTAGATGCCTATAAATTCTAATTGCTGATCTATCTGTACAGGAATTTTCCCAATATGCCAGGCAGAAGTAACATGGCTCAATTGACAGCAACAAGCTTCAGTTGTATAATCATGAATTACGAAGGATGAGACCTAAATATGAATAAATAACTAGTGTATGTCAATGGCTTTATAAAGTCCGAATTGGAGCTCTCTCAAGGAAGTTTAATTATAAAAGTTCAAAGTAATTTTTGTCATATATTGTCTGTCTGTTAAAGTTCTTACATTGAAAGCAATAGAATTTAACTATATTTTGAACAAAAGAACAAAAATTAATTAGAAGGATAAGAAAGTTTAATAGTAAGAACGAGTAAATATGTTTAGAAAGAGAATCAAAAGAGAGAGTCTTTGGCAGTTTGGTCAAGCCGCTGCCAGAACGAATATGTTCCTACCAAGATGCAAATTTCAGGGAGGAAGCTCCCAATTGTCGTTGTCAAATGTCTGCCCTTTGGCTAAGAAGGTCAATGCACATACTTAACATTTCCATCAAATTTGTACCCAATGAGGATGAGGTTATTTCCTGAAATTAAATTAGGATTCTTTGGGATAAGGGAAATAGATGCTGAATCATCCCAAAGAAAAAATCAGTTGGATCCAAAAAGAACATAATAATAGAACTTCTGTTCATATGTAATATTGTGTCTTCTTACTGATAATTCTATTGCTGAATCAAAATAGGGACATGAAAGTTTATTTAATGTTCATTTCACAGATTCAGGACATTCTGAGTTTTTCTAGTAATGCATCTACTATCTAATTAACAGCTAGACATAATTAATAATGTTGACATTTACACCCCTCGTTCATCTCACCAAGTCCAACATCATACTAATTGGCGTTTAGAGTCATGGGTAGGACGTTTTTTAACTGAACACTGACACCATCATGCTGTTGCCTTTTTTTTTTTTAACTCAAAGACCAATTGTCCAGCTGACATACTAGCATCACTTTTAGTTGCATTTGTTTAGAGAGATTACTGTGAATACATGAGAACTTTGAATAGGTACCTGTATATCTACTTGTATAGTTAGATGTCACAAATGTGAATTTATAAGATACTTTTCAATATATTTGTAAAATTAACGCATAACAAGCATAGTCACATGGACATTGGGTTTAGTAGCAAAAGACTGTTGTTAGTATTCTCTGAATATAAAAGAAAAAACAATTACCTTGCCAAAAAAGATGCCTAGCTAAGAATGCTGAACTCGTGAGCCAAAAATTGCAGAGTGTGCCCCTTTTCTTTGCATAATTGCAGAATAAATTCATATCTGTCCTCTTCGATATGTCGAGCTTATTAGACAGTGCTTGGGTTTATGAAAAGCAAGGAAAAAGAGGTTTGAGGAAAGAAGGAAAGAGGAGACATGAGAGAAAAAAAAGGGGAAAGGAGAGAGGGTTGGTAAGGGCTCTTTTCCCTTCCTGTCACTTCTGTCCTCTTCCTCCCTTATGCAGGGAACTATCCCTCAACCACGTGAGTGACTCATCTTCAGTGACAGATGCCTCACTCCCACGACCATTAATTTAGATGATTTGCTGAAGCACCTTATGGATGTAAGCACTGTGTTTCCTGGAACTTTCAAGGGTCAACAGTATGTCCACACTCTTAGAGTGTAGCTTCTTAAAAAGCTCTAACAAACCTCAATGTGGATGAATATAAGAACTAATCTAGTTGAGTCCTCTGACACCTGAGTCCCTGGCATTCATTAAGAAGTAGTTATCACACTGTCCTACAGCAGCTATCACCATTTCCAGCCCTTCTCCGTGACAACTCGTTTCCTCCCCATCTCCCTTTCAGAGTGAATGCAGATAAAGTTCCACTAACTTGCTTCAGACTTCTACCATCTCTGCTCCCTCCTGGGTCATCCAACAGTTCCTGAAGGGGTATTCTGTATCAAGCCCAAGAAAGAAGGCATATTGAGGCCTACTCCTTCAGAAGTTTATTGGGAAACAGATGAAACATATTAGAGTAATTCATCAATGAATGAATTTCTCACAAAAGATAAACGGATCTAAAAGTGTAGTCCCTAGATCAGCAACACTCGTGGGGAGTGCCAATGGTCGGGCTTCACCCTAGTTCTACCAAATCAAGTGGTTCTAACACTTAAGAACCACTGTTGTAAAAAAGAAAGAAAAAAAGAAAACCACATGAGAAGGTCAGATGCGGTGGCTCATGCCTGTAATCCCAACACTTTGGGAGGACAAGGGGAGAGGATTGCCTAAGCCCAGGGGTTCGAGACCAGCCTGCGCAACATGGCAAGAGCTTGTCTCTACAATAAATCAAAAAAAATTAGATGGACATGGTGGTGCATGCCTGTAGTCTCAGCCACTTGGAAGACTGAGGCAGAAAGATCACCTGAGCACAGTAGGTCAAGGCTGCAGTGGCCGTGACTTCGCCACTGCACTCCATCCTAGGCGACAAAATGAGGCTCTGACTCAAAAAAAAAAAAAAAAAAGTGGTGATTATCAGAACCCAGGAGAGAGTTGTGTGAGGAAGGTCACCCTGAAGAAGCTGTAACATTTGAATCAGGAATGCAACTAATCTGAAAAGACCCACATTGAGAAATTTGGGGTAATAAATACCCCCAGTCTCACTCTCCTCCCTCCTGATTGCCTGCGAGAGCTTCCTATTAGAGAAGCCTAACTGGAAGCCAGAGGGTAAGGAAGGCCTCTTATGCAATCTATACAGATCGGCCTCGTGAGGGACAGAACAGGGTACAGGAAAGTCGAAGGCAGATCTGTAGAGGCAAATAGGCTATCTGACATGCACACCCCTCCAGTTCCACACTCGTCTCACCTCTTGCTGGCCTCACTCACAAAACCTCAGCCCTACTGTTACTTACATGATTTATTAACCACACACTCCTATATATCCTTGCATCAACACTGATATTCAGCTGGAGAGCTGTGGTGGTTTCACTGTGGCTATAGCCAGGCAGTTCAACGATGAATAGTTATTAGGAATGTGATTATACTGTGAGCACCACTAAGGAGAAAGGGAGAAAGGAGAAAGGGACTGTCCCCCTCCAAAAGAGCTCCCCAGGTAAGTGCATCTTCCTCAATCTTTTCTCATTTATCTCTAATCCCCCCCAACAATCCCCCCACACACACACCCATGAGAGAACACATGGAAGGAAAGGTGAGCCCTGAGCCTGGCAGCTTCTACCAAGGAACCATTAGGGAAACATAATTCACACAAGGACAGCATTTTGTTTTACAGCTCAGATGCCAAAACGTCCTTAGCAGCCACCGAATGAATCATTGAGTGTCTTTCACCTTTTCCTGGCTGCAAAATTAATTTTTCTAAATCCTTAATCATTCGTTCTTGCGGTGTACCAAAGGAGAACCTTCCCCAGTAGCACTTAAGCTAATTAACTACCTTGGGTTTTACCTATTTAGGCATTCAAATTACTCCGTTAGTAACAGATATTTTGCTTGCCAACATTTAATTCTTGATATCCAACGGTAAAACTGATTTGGACCATTAATCCCTAATGCTTTCATACCAAGGACACTGTAATTCAGTTCTTTTAAAAAATACTGTTTTAAAATGTTTTTAAAAGTACCTTTTTTCCTAAAAGGTTGGGAATTCTTTTCCTTTTTATTTTTCCCCAACGCTCTAAAAAATATAAAAATAAAAAAGCAGATGGGAAAACGTTTGGCCATATTTTTAGTAGAAAATTATCTTCAATCCATCTGACCTGATACAGAGTCAGATAGACTGACACCTTGACTTGGACCATGAGACAACTGTTCGCAGCAACATGGAACCCAAAGAAGCATGTGACGTGCATCACACACTACTCTTGTTCCCTGAAATCCAGGTCTTTTCTTTGATTCCCTATCTTTCTGCCCCCACACAGACCCATCTAACTAATCCTCTAATTCTGTTAGCTTTTTTCCCAACATTTATCTCCAAACTGCACCCTCCTGCCTACTAACTACCTGTGGCTTCATGAAAGCTTTTCTTTACCATTCCTCACCAGAGCTACCACCACCACCTTCTAACTGGCACCTTGCTCCATCTTCCCACCCAGTTTCATTTCCACCAAAATGACCTTTCTCAAGGTCAAATAGGATAAGTAGCTTTCCTACTTAAAACTCCTTAAGTGAGAGGACTGCCTGAGTCCAGAGGTTTGAGACCAGCTTGGGCAACTTGGCGAGACCTCGTCTCTACAATAAACTAAAACATTAGCCAGGTACGGTAGTACACGCCTGTAGTTCCAGCTTCTTGGAAGGCTGAGGCAGAAGGATCACCTGAGCCCAGCAAGTTGAGGCTGCAGAGGCCATGACCATGCCACTGCACTCTGGCTGGGGTGACAGAGTAAGATTCCAACTCAAAAAACAAAACAAAACTCTTTAATGGCTTCCCATTGCCTACAGGATAAAGTTCAGACTCACTCATAAGGCACACAAAGTCCTTCCTCCAAGACCCGTTATGTCCAATTCTACATCCTTATCAATGCCTGCATCATGTTATTATTTTCTGGACCCAGCACTTTCACACCTCCATGTCTGTGTTCACGCTGTCCTTTCATCTAGAATATCTTCTCCCCATCCCTTTTGCCTTTGCCTATCTCCTTACATGCTTTAAACTCACCCCTCACCCCCATATCGTGTTTAACATCAGCATCCTAGGAGTCCCTTCTGGCATTCCTCCAACCTGAGAACGTGCCTCTGACCTCGCTATGAGCAGAGAGGCTAACGACCTGGAATTATCTGGAAAAATCAATTTCCTCCACAGTGGGTAGAAATTATAACTCCATCTTCTTTATGTGTCTGGTTCAAAAGTGCCTACATTAATTTTTGTTGAATAAATGCAAGAACTGATACTAAAGAGCACCCTGTCTATGAGATCAAGGTTTTTTGTTATTATTGCCCCAACAGTGGTACCCTTGTCCATTATGTGGTTCACATTTTGGTGGAAGAATTAAATGGATGTGATCCAACAACTGAGAGTTTCTCACTTTGGGTAGGGCAAGTAAAAAACAAAACCTCCCTAAATATAGTGTCAAAGTTAGAATATTTTATATTGAGTATAATCTTTGTTTCTGTTAGGGGAGAAAAGAGAATAATTACTATGAAGTCACATAAACGCTGCACAGTGGTTTTTCCTGTACAAGTCACTTCTCCTCGCTTACGTCCATGAAAGAGCAAAAATATGGAAGCCATAGGCCCAACTCAGTAGCAAAAGCAGCAGGAGCCCAAGCCTCCAGCCCAGGAAGCACATGAATTATTCTCTGTGTTTACTCCATGAGCGCATCCACCACAAGTATCAATGCATCCGCAGGGATCACCTTGCTTGCTGAATGCAGTGAGAATCAGCACTTGAGGGAAGGAGCGGAGACAGAAGGGGAAAAAGTACAGAAAAGTGTTAGAAAGGAAATGAGTCATTAGGGTGGAAAAGTGAAAAGGAAAACCTCTCATATGAATTTGTGATCAACACAGTCAGGGCAGGAAGGCAGCTCTTTTACCAAAGAGAAGGGATAAACTCACCTTCAAGACGTCTCTGTTCTTCCAGATTGGCTTGCTTGCTTAGTTTTGCTCCTCTCTGGCACCTGTATTGAAGATGTGTTGGCTCTAACTCCAAGACAGCAGAAACAGACAAGCAAAACAAGGTGTGAGTTGTTGCTGGCATTTTTTGACTACCTTTTAAAATCATTACAAAAGTATTATATGATTATTGTCGAAAATGTTTACTACAAATAAGAGGGGAAAAAATGAAACCTTCCATAACCACACAACTCAGAAACCAATGCATATGTAGGATAAAAATCAAATTATAGTATTTTAAAGCATATTTTATTGTAAAAATGTTGGGTACAATTCAGGATCAGGCACTTAGGTGAAGTTTGGGCTTCCCATGGGTCCTCACTTCACCTGGTTTGGGATCAGGTACCCTTAGTGATGTTATGTGTCCCGCTCCCCTCCCCTGGCAATGGCCCACTACTGCCAATCCCTTTCTTGTAGTATTATGATAAATGTTCAGGACCATAATGAGTGAGAACGTGTATACTCAGTTCTTTGTTTCTGTAACAGATCACTGAGTATGATAGACTCCAAATCCATCCAAGTTGCTGAGAAGTTCATAATTTTTCCCTTCTTTATGGCTACATAATATTCCATTGTGTACATATATCACATTTTTTAATACAGTCCATTTTCAATGGGCAGCACAGCTGGTTCCATGTTTTGACTGCAATACATATGTGTGCACAGGAATCTTTTTTTGTAGAATGATTTGAGTTTCTCCTGGTATATTCCCAGAAGGGAGATTGTTGGATCATATGGAAGATCGATTTTTAGACCTTTCAGAAGTCATCTCACTGTTTTCCACAGAGGCTGCACTAATTTACACTCCCACCAACAATGTATAAGTGTTCCCTTTTCTCTGCATCCTCTCCAGTATCTGTTGTTTTTTGAGTTATTAATGATGGCCATTTTGACTGGAGTTAGGCGGTATCTCAGTGTGGTTTTGATTTGCATTTCTTTGATGATGAGTGAGGCTGGGCATTTTTTCACGCATCTGTTGGCTGCTCCTATATCTTCTTTTGAGAAGTGTCTATTCATATTTTTTGTCCACTCTTAACAGCCTAACAAATCACCTAAGGGAGCTGGAAAGGCAAGACCGCCAAATTACAGTATTTAGGAAACTTATTTTTTAAAGTTAACAATAAGTTATGAATATATTGCCCATGCTGTGAAGTGTTCTTTTATAATGTTTTCAGTGGCTGAATATTATTTCACTGTACAGGTGTACCATAACTTATTTACCCAACTACAAATTAAACATTTAGATTATTTCCAATTTTTTCCTATTTTTAGCACTTCTGTGATGAGTATCTTCAAAGGTAAAATATTAACAATATATAATCGCCCTAGAAGAAATTGCTGCACATAAAATTACTGGGTCAAAATACATCAATGTGCTGAAGCTATTTAGAGGTAAAGTCAAGATTCCCTGCAGAAAGTTTGTACCAATTTACACTCCCATTTCCCCATATCCTGCAGGGAGTTTTTGAAAGCAAAGCAATTGAAAATATTCAGCAAATCTCCTATTTAGAAACCAGTCTATTGATCACAGACAGTTTATCCAGTTGATTTCGATTCAACATTCATTGAGGACCTCTCCTGTGCTAAGCAGTATAGATAGAACAAACACATTTAATGTGTCTAATAATGCTCTACTAAATCTGGTCAAAGTAGCCACACTAACTGATACAGAAACACTTGTAAAATACATTTTTAAAGTATTTTAAGGTTAAAATCATCTTTGTTGTTCTGATATTTATTCAGCCTCTGCCTGACAAAGAGTTCACTATTGAACCAACCCATACCCAAGCTGAAAGTCTTTAGTTAGGAAAAAGATCTTTATTGTTTTAAACTCTAAAACAATTTTTAATTGATCTGCCATTACCTAAGGAAGAATGTATGTCCTCTTCAAATACATTATCTGTTCTCCAAGACAAATAGCCCCAATACCTTTCACATTCCTTGTAAGACATTATTTCTAAGATCTTGTTTCTATCATCTGTAATACCTATAATTATTTTTCTTTCCCTCTTCTACATCCTGGTAGACCTCTATTCAACCTTCATGGTCCAGCACAAGTGTCACCTTACTTGGCCTTTTACCTACGGTACAATCTGTCCAGAATTAATTGCTTCCCTTTCTGAATGCCCATCAAATTCAGCACATATCTTTAGTATAAGCCTTTGCCATTTAAAGTTGTAACTTTGTTTTAATTACTACCCTTATGACTCAACTTGTGACCACTTTGAGAGCAAGGTCTATGTCCAAAGCACCTAAAACTATACCCATTAAACATGATAGGTACTCAAAAATGTGTGTTAAAATTCAACAGTAGATGTTTACAATCTAGTGCTTACAGTGCTAATACAGTATCAAATAACATAAATGGGACATGGATACAAATAACTATCAAAAATCATAAGACACAAAAGGTAGTAAATATCATGAGATGATCATAACTGGGTTCTATGGAAATGCAAACATAAGACAGAAAGGTAAATAACCTTGAAAGCCAAGCTGAGGTCATTGTCTTCTGACCATAGACAATGTAAACACATTCTGAACAGAGAGGGAGCGGCAAAGGGAAAAAAATGCATGGACAAGCTGTGAAGAACATAAACCAGGATTAGTAAGAACAAGACAGAAAGGACAAATGAAGGAACTGTCAAGAAGGCAAAAGCATTAGCATTTGGCCACAGATAAAATATGAGTCAGGAAAGAGAGGAAAAAGGGAACCCCTCCAAGGTATCCAGCCTGGGTAATTGGGATACTATTGCTACTCAAAAGTTGAAAATTCACAACTTGAGAAGATGAAGCTTATAGATGTGGATTTATGACTCATATATTGAGGACACTTTTTTTTATTTGAAGGCCTTTAGAAGTAGTATGTTATCTTCAGTACATCACAACCCCCTACTCCCTTTTTTCTTGGACTCGGGGCATTTCACTCATTTATATTTTATACCTGACCCCTGTAGGCATTTGATTGTATAATTCCTAGCAACAATAACTTAAATTTAAAAGTCAAGAGTTGAAGGAACTAGTTTTGAACAAATTGTGGCAGCTCAGTGGTTTCTGAACATACTTTTAGCCGACAATTCTTAAAAGAAGTCACAAACATATGGGAAAAAAAAGCCCCAAATCACTAAGCATCAGAGAAGTGCAAATCAAAACCACAATGAGATACTATGTCATATCAGCCAGGATGGCTATTACTGAAAAGTCAAAAAAGCAACAGATGTTGGAGACGCTATGAGAAAAAAGGAACACTCATACACTGTCAGTGAGAACGTAAGCACCTGTGGAAAGTAGTTTGGAGATTTTTCAAAGAACTAAAAATAGATTTACCATTCTACCCAGTAATCCCACTATTGGGCATATATGCAAAGAAGCATACATCATTCTGCCAAAAAGATACCTGCACTCATATGTTTATCACAGCAGCAAAAATATGGAACCAACTTAGGTACCCATCAATGATGGAATGGATAAAGAAATGTGGGACATAGCCAGGCATGGTGGCTCACACCTGTAATCCCAGCACTTTGGGAGGTGGGGCGAGAGGATTGCCTGAGTTCAGGGGTTTGAGACCAGCCTGGGGAACTTGGTGAGACCTCATCAATAAAAAAAAATTATCCGGGTATGGTGGCACATGCCTGTAGTTCCAGGAACTTGGAGGGCTGAAGCGGAAAGACTGCCTGAACCCAGCAGGTTGAGGCTGTGGTGGCCGTAATCGTGCCACTGCACTCCAACCTGGACAACAGAGTAAGACTCCAACTTCAAAAAAAAGTGGGACATATATACTATGAAATACTATGCTGCCATAAAAAGAATGAAATTATGTTCTTTGCAGCAACATGGATGCTGCTGGAGGCTGTCATTCTAAGTAAATTATCACAGATAGAAAAACAAATACCACATGTTCTAGCTTATAAGTGAGAGCTAAACTCTGAGTACACATGAACATAAAGATGGAAACAACAAGTACTGGGGACCCTTAAAGGGGAAAGGGAGGGAAAGAAGCAAGGATTGAAAAACTACCCACTGGGTACCCATTGGGCACACCATTTCACAACCACCAGTCCCATCCTCGAGTGGCACCTAAGGCATTTTCATGAACCTTAGGGATCTAGAAACTACAGCTTAAGAACCTCTGAGATGAACGGTACATTGAGATTTATATATTGCTTTTGAAGTACTAACAGATCTGCAGGTGAAAATGTTCAGTAAGCCACTGAACAGAGAGAACAGGAGATTGAAAGAAAGTTAAGATCTGGATAAAAAGCTGAGAGCTCTCTGGATGAAGGAGCGATTTGAAGCCATGAGTGAGAAAATGAGTGGACAGAAAGATATAAGAGTAGGTCTTTTGGGAAGGCCTACCTTGGAAGGCAAGAGGGAAAAGTCAGCCCAGTACACAGATGAATAATCCTATAGGTAGCAGGAGATTCCAAGTAGCACAAAATACTGCAAATCAAGGCACCAGTTTCAGGAAGAGAAGGATGATTCAGAGTGTCAGATGAATCAGGAGGGAAGGTGAGATTGAGGAAGATACTTACTAGACTACCAAGAGACGACTACCAGTGTGGCCCTCCAAGGAGCAACTTCAGAATTATGGTGACAGGAGGCAGAGTACAAATGTGATAAGGAATGAGTAGGCCACATATTTACTCTCTTGAGAAGTTTGGAAGTCAAAGAAAAGATACACATAGGACGATAATGTGAGGCCTCACCTGGAATATGGAGAGGTTGCTAAGAAATGTTGTGTTAGGTAAAAGTCAAAAACATTTTTATGGCAAGTAGAGTCTTCTATTTCTTTAGCCTGACGCAGCAGGAAAATGAAGACATGTCCCAAGTTGTTTCTAAAGTGTGGTGAGGCCAGTTGGAACTGAAGGACTGGTGAAATCTCCCCCAGGCTTCAGTGTCTTTGGCTACTATCAGATAAGATCTTAAAAGAGCTCTCTTCCCCAGTTGTTCAAAAGAGCTTACATACCAATGGGGCAAAAGAGTTCGTTTTGTGTATGGAGAGACAGAGGGAAAAGGAACCACCCCACGATGATGAAAGCATGTGGACTTCTTGCAGGCTGAGATACATTCTGTCAGCATATGGTAATATCTGTTATAATAATTTGGCTCTGCTCAGTATGGTGAGATCATGATCAGGGTTTCAATTCCTGTACAACGATGCCCATTTCTTTATTTGAGCTGAGGGTACATTATATCCAGGGCCAGTTGTCTTGTAAACGTTTATCACTGAACATAAATAAAATCAGGAGAGAGGAAGAATGTCTGAACAAATCAGCCCATCATGGAAAATAATTCAAAGCAATGCTATAGTGGTGCTGGGTCGGAAGAGATGTTTTCCTTTGTGAAAGACAATACTACTTATTAAAGCCAAGTCCAAAGTGAGATAAGTTGGAAGATAGCACATGAATTTCAGAATCTTGGAAATGTAGTCATAGAGAATATAATGCCAATATTCTGATAATGAGAATGACAGCTACTATCATTTATGAATCCTCTATTAGGTTGCAGGTTCTTTACATACCTCATCTTACTTAATCAATATGGATATCACACAAAGTAGGAATTTCTAAATTTGCCTTACATTTGAGAAAAGATGGATTCACAAGGGCTAAGTGATTTCCCAAGGTCACAGGGTTAATAAGTAATGAAGAAGGATTACAATTCAAATCTCTCTTTTTTTTATGTTAATGGTTCCCCACCTGCCTAGAGTGCATGACAATAGTGTCAGATGTAACCCTCCACCCCCTCATGTACAGATTGACTGGGGTTGCCCCACTTGACTCTTTGAAAATCCACCAATAGACCAAGTGTTAGTTGGCAGCTTTCTGCTTCTGCAGAACTGTCTGCATCACTGGGCTCAAACTACACATTATGTGTCCCAGAAAGGTAGATCGTATAATTGAAATAAAGATATAAAGTGATTTCAGTCTTGGAGCAGCACCAGACAACAAAGCAAATACAGTTGGCACTCTTTGACACCCTGGGGAGGTTCCAGATCAGCAGGGCGATCTTACTGAAATAATGATACTCAAAAGCCAAGACTATTTATATAAGAATGAGATCTGTGTGGGAATTTTCCAAATGCAAGGCAGGAGAATTCTGTTTCTTCTATTTTTCCCCACCAAAGCCTTGGGAGGGAAGGGAAGTTAAGGGTCCTGCCCTGCCTTCTACTGGCAAGTTTCAGGGCATGCTGAGGCTTCCATCATTCAGCACAGTGTGTGGCACAACTGATTAAATGAAGAGCACGGGTGTCCATATTAATGGGAAGAACTCAGTCTTCCATTTTTGAATTCCTATTTGTATGGTGGATAGGATTTCATTCTTGCTGCCAAAGCTTACTAATTGGTTTCTACTACACTGGGCTGTTGTAAATCCCAAGGTTTTATCATTTCAATTTGAAAATCTGCACAAATCACACTATAGTGTGCTACCCGGATATGACAGCTCCTCTAACCAAAATGGGTCCTGTACAACACAGTAAGTACTGAAGAAAAACAAAAGTACCGTATCCTTCTCATTTTCAAATGAGTGTCAGAACATTAAAGACTTCCCAATCCTTTCCTCTGTGCCTTAAAAGAGGAGAGCATGACTTGTTGGTCCTCACAGCACGTTGGTTGAGGTTGGATGCCATGAAGTATAAAGCACTTGTCTAAATTCAGATCAGGAATGGACAGTCTGTAATTCACAGAGAAGTTACTGGATTCCCTCAGGATCTGGCCAGATGTGGGTGCAATGAGGAGAGACAGTGCAAGGGAGAAATAACCTGGGCCAGTGGTATCATAATAGCTGTGACATCTCCTCATTAGTAAAATTAAGAATACTAGTGATAGATTTTAATACCAACATTCTTTGAGTCAATAAACAGCCTACAAAAAGAGTATGCCTTTCAAATATACCACGACTTCTTCGGGCAACCAGAAACTTTCACTGCTTAACTAGAGCAAGATGGAGCTCTACCAACCTACTTCTTATGGCTGCAGTAGACTAGGTACTCTTTGATGTCAAAAATAAATAAATAAATGACCATAAGACCATACTGTTATACATACATGGTTGAATAAATAACTAAATGGGAAAAAGAGACAAATCTCTTGTGCTGAAACATTTTCAAATTATTTATATAAATACTCCCTCAAAAAGGTGGGGGGGGTGCGCATAGCTTCCCACTCCTTAAGCATGGCCTGCATAGTGTCTTCCTTCCAAAGAATACAGTACAGAAGGAAAAAAAAAGAATAACTTTACAATGGAGAGGGCTAACATAAACTACCTCTGCCAGGTGGTCAATTTCAATATCAACAGCAACTAATTATCTTGATAGTATGTACCTTTGAAATGATATGATGAAAATGGCACTTTACTTCTTTGGTCTTCCTCCCAAAAACCCGCAACAGACTAGCTATGAGAACACTATACAACGCCCAGCAGAAGTACCTCCTACAACGTGCCCGAAAGTACTCCCCAAAACTTTCAAGGTCATCAAAAACTAGGAAAGTTTGTGCGAGGATCTGAATGTTTGTGTTTCCCCAAAATTCACATGCTGCGATCCTAACCCCAAAGGTGATGGTGTGAGGAGGCAGCGCCTTAAGAGGTGATTTATGAGGGCTGAGCCCTCACAAGTGGAATTAGTGCCCTTATAAAAGCAGCCTGGAAGAGACCCTTGTCCTTCCCCCATCATGTAAGAACAGAAAGAAGAGGCTGTCTGTGAAGAAGGGAGACCTTGCTAGACATAAAATCTTCCAGTGCCTTAATCTGTGATTTCCCAGCCTCCAGAACTACTAGAAATATATTTCTATTGTTCATAAGTCACCCAGTCTATTGTATCTCGTTATAGCAATCCAAACGAACTGTGACAGTCTAAGCAATTGTCACAGCCAAGAAGAGCCTAACCACTGAAGGTTATGTGGTATCATGGAAGAAATCCTGGAACAGAAAAAGGATATCAGGTAAAAACTAAGAAAATCTGAATAAACTATTGACATTCACTAAAATAACTGCCAATCATTATTATTAATTATAACCATGATGAGTTGATCATATGTCAATATTTGGACATTAATTGTAACAAATGTATCATACTAATTAAAATATTAATAATAGGGGAAACAGTGAGAGGTGTATGAGAACTATCATCTTCACAATTTTCTGTATGTCTAAAATGATTCTAAAATATTAAGTCTATAGTTTAAAAATAAATAAATGAATAAACAAAAATTCCATTTTTTTAAGATTCAAAGAGTTGTAATAAAGACAGAAAATCAGGGTGCTGCTGCCGCCGAAAAAAAAAAAAAAAAAAAAAATCAACTCAAATGTGTGTCCCATTGCTGGTTCTGTGTTAGGTCTGCCTTACCTTTCCAGGTCTCTGTTTCCAGGTCTCTAAAAGGCAGTGCGGTATAGCAGTGAAGCAGCATAGGTGTTGGGGTCAGACAGTCCTGAGTTTGCATTCTAGCTCTGAATTTTATAAACTCTGTGACTTTGAGCCTTACTTTCCATGCCTGTCGCATGGAGTTAATGTGAGGATTAAATGAGATCGTGTATTTGGAGGCATTTAGATAAATAGAAAGAAGTATAAAAGGGTAAGGGATTCGTCACTGGAAGAAGCTGGAACCTCAGCAGAAATAAAACCCTGTGATCACTTGTACGATGGACAAAGCTGTGTCAGACATTGTTAGCAGGATGGTTTATCCTCAAAGTCAAGTATCAGGGAAGGCAAGGACGGTAGGTTCAACCCACACTGTTCAAGGAGCTTGGGAGATGAGTCTCCTCTCTTGTCTCCTAGGGGCACCAGTTTGATAACCTCCCCTTCTAAGAAGGACGAGGAGCTAAGAAAATGAAGCGGGGCTGCTTGCCTTGTAGATGAAGAGGAACAGGCCGGCAGCAACGTCTTGGACAATCTGCAAGGAAATCAACTAACACTTTCATTCATTTCAGCTGCTTAATGGAGCATGTTTTGTCAGTGGACAATGAAATCTTCATTCCTTTCAGAAGAATAATTGCCGCATCTTTCTCTTCAGGACCACTCACTTCATGTTTAAAATATAGCTTTGGAGGAGAGCAAAATGTTTTTCAGAGCATGTAGGGGTTGGAGCTTTGGAAGTACATTTGCTCGTGCAGCTTCAGAACCCGTCAAAGAGCACGCTCCAAGCTGGCTTTGGTCTCTGCCCTCTCGTTCCATGAAGCCAAACTTCCAGGAGCTCTAGGCTGGTGCTACCCTGAGTCCTTCCTGCCAACGATGCAAAAATTCAGGCTGAAGCCTACTCTCTAAATCCTTTAATGTTTACTGAATCCTGTATTTTAAACCATCCTCATCCTTTTCAGCTATCGTGTGACTCTTAAAAAGGCACATTTAGAATAATTTTCAGGAGTATTAGCTTAGCACAGGGAAATGCACACCCTTTATAAATCTTTGTCTAAGATCACATTTGAGTACTGGAAAGATCTCAGCAATTATGACTCCTTACATGTCAATTTTTAAAAATGGCAAGTACAGAGAATGGCTCTGGAGAATCCTGGTTCTGCTGCTTATTAGCAGGATACACGTTCAGGCAGGTTGTTTAATTTCTCTCAGCCTCGGTTTCTCTTTCTCTCCAGAAGGGCAATACAGTCTTTGCAAGACTCATGTTAGATGATGAAAGCAAAATGCCCAGCACCATACTAGGTACATGCTCAGCATGCAATAAACAATAAGTTTATCATAATATGGGGTTCAGTTAGAAGAGAGATGGTCCCAGAAGTTTTGGGAAATTTACTTAACGTGGGAGCCAAAAAAACGATACAAAAATGGAGCCCAATAGTTTGAAATTAGTTGGTTGAGAAAAAATTAACTCTCAGTGAGTCTGTGAATCGTTTCAGTTGGTTGTTTAAACATGTTCAAAGTGTAGTCATCATGTTTTTATTTTATTTTTATTTTTAGTAGGAGTCTCATTGTGTTGCTCAGGCTGGAGTGCAGTGGCACAGTCGAGCTACCGCAGCCTCGACCCACTGGACTCTGGCAATTCTTCTGCCTCAGTCTTCCAAATAGCTGGAACTACAGGCATGCACTACCCTACCATGCTCGGCTAATGTTTTGATTTATCGTAGAGCCTAGGTCCCACCAAGTTGCCCGGGCTGGTCTTGAACTCCTGAGCTCAAGCAATCCTCTCGCCTAGGCCTCCCAAAGAGCTGGGATTACAGATGTGAGCCACCGCACCTGGCTCATGATGGTTTTAATTTACAAAATGAATTGTAGGCCACTTCTGAGAGGGGCCAGAGCAACACAAGGGCAGCCTGACCAATCCCCACCGGCCCCACCTACAACTTGCATGGCCGACACCAACCAGCAGCCTTCCACCTCTCCTGAAGCCTCTCAAACAGCCTCCTGCCCCTAGAAACAGGTTCTCTTCCTGTTACTGCCATGAGGAAGGCCCACAGCCCTGGAGGGGAATACATCTGCTCCTGCCGCAGGTGATACACGTTCCAGCTAGGCTCTTCAACGCACAACCTGTTCCGTGTACTCATCCAGCCCCCTTGCTAGTTCAAGATGTGAGTGACAGCTGAGGAACTCGGGGCTGATTGAGAAAAACTTTGATCTCCTGAGGCTCACTTGTTCCTTTTTTAAAGATCTCATTCTGCTTACCAGCTGTTTCTGTTCATAAAAGGCTGGGGAAACATTAGCACCATATGTCTTCTGGTTATCTCGCTGTCTAATGAAAAATGTATTTAAAGGGTTTATCAAGTTCTAATAGAAAAGCTAGCAAAGGAATCAGCCTCAACCAAGAGCTGAAGTTCTGGTTTCCAGGAGCCACGTCAGGGTTTCACTGCCTTTCCGTGAGGATAAGCCATGACTGCAGCCTCTGACCCTCCTACCTGTTCCCTCTCCCATTTCAAAGTGCCTTTGGTGCCTGGCATGTGACTGCACATCTGTATGTACACATTGAGTAGATACATATTAAATTTAAGGGAACCATGAACAGAAGGGGAAAGTTGTCCTGAGTTATACACTCAATACAAATACAGAGACTTGACATTAATTTTGAGTTAGAGTTCCTCTGTTAAGTTCTGAAAATGTGTTTTCTTATGATGAGTGATATATGCTTGTATCTCTGATGACTTTTTTTTAGAATGATTTAAAACGTGCACTTATGATTTCTTTTTTGAGGCATGGATATGAGCGCCTTGCTTCTAATTTATGAATTGGAGATGACTGCCCTCACTTATCACTTTAATTGACTATTTGCAGATAATGAAGTCACATCCCTTGATTTAAAGTCAATAGTTACTGAATTCAAGGGCTTACTGGGAAGAAAAGTGCTTGATACTCCCCCAGCATTTTGTCCATATCTTTGGTAACTCGTAGAATTATAGTTCATTGGTCTCTTACCTGATTGTTTTCCCATGAACTTGAAAATTCCTTAAGGGAAGGGATCACACCACTGTATACATCTCTCAACACTGAGCACCGTGGGTGGCTCATGGTGGCAGGTAGTCCTGAAATAGGGAGAGACCTGAGACAAGGCTTGGGTGGTTACTGTAATAGTCAAGGTAAGTGATGAAGGAATAAAATGAGAACTGCCTAGGACTATCTTACAACGAACAGTCGATGTCGCATGGATGACAAAACAGGGAACCTAATCAAATATCTTGCTCTCCAGAAAAACATGGCAGCCTCTCGCCTTGCCTGAAATCCCTACCACCTATTAAGCTCCAGCCAGGGCAGCAAAGCTAGAAACAACACCTCCAAGAAAGCTCCTGTGAAAATATTGCATCTAGAGACGTCCAACCCTTTAGCATCTTGCATTCTATGTTTTGCCAGCACCAAGACCCTCTCTGCATGCAAGAAACACTGAGAAATCTAGGTGCCAAGCACATCCCCGTCCCAACACACTACCGTAACACAAAAGAAAGATAAGGCTGGCCCATTGCCACCGGGTCCCAGGATCACAGACCTGCTCACCTCTTCTCTTTCCTATTCCCATTGGCTCTGAGCCTGCCAGCCTCGCCACTCACAGCCTCGACACGATGTTTATAAATTCAGCTCTCACCACAGATGTGCTGACTGGGAGAAGGAAGCGTGTGCAGCAGAGACCTGGCCTGAGTTAAATACCTCTCCACTGCTTCTGAGAGTGTGACATCTCATCAGATGTGAGTTAACTCCAGCTGCTCACAGTCCCCTGGCACAAGGAGTATGTCCCTGCTTCTCAGACAGCCTATTACCTCTGAGTTCCCAACAGTAAGCTTCTATGTGCTGGCTCATTCCAGCTCAGCAGGGAAGCTCACCGTTTGAGTAACCGTGCAAATGGTCTATCTGAAAATCCATGGGCTTCCTTTGGCAGCTGTGTTTTCTAATAAAAATGCAGGGGTCATAGGTTTGTTTGCTCTTCTTTTTAAATAATGAGCAAGAAAGCATGCAAAGTATTTGAAAGCACACTATCCTGTTAAGCCATATCTAGCCTAGAGGTCAAGGCAATTCCAGGTTAGGTAGACAGGAGTCTAGGCAGGACTAGCCGAAAATTCCTCTTAATCAGAAGATGGCCAAGAGGAGGAAACCAAGGGTGATAGTCATGTCTGTTGACTCAGCTGTCCTGAATTAAAGATGATATTTATTAAGGATTTTGATATCCCACTCTCAAGATGTGAAAGTTGCAAGGATGGTTTTCCGGAAACCAGAGGATTTAAGGGAAATTTCAATTCTACCCCCCACATTACAGCAGAGAACTCTTCATTTCTTTTTTAACTTTCAGTTTCTATTTTTGCAATATGCTCCTAGAAGCAGAAAAATACCATTTATTACTTTTCTAGTTTTATCCTGTTTCATTTGGCAAGCTATGAATTCTTCCCTCCTACAAGATCCTTGTGGGGTAAAGGTGATGGCGGGGCTATTTACCTTGGCATTTTTGAGGTTCTCTTTCCGAGAGGTCAGTATAGAGCATAGGATGGTAGTGATGATTGACTTCCTTCTATTAAGGGGAGAAGATGTTTGAAAGCATAACAGTTTCCCTCTAACTAAGAATAGATTTTAGATATTCAGAGACAGTTTTACCTATATGGAAAACAAAAAAGCAATCCCACTTTAAACACTCAGAGAAACAGAGTTTAGTTCTTCAAAATTAGAAACAGCTAAGGAACTTTGAGTGAACGGTCGAGGAGAATGAATATAGAGAACATCCTCTATAGGGCAAAAAGGCAGGGAAATTTATTCCAAAGGAATTAATTCGCACTTAGCCTTAAGTAAGAGACTCACCTAAGACATTACATTCTCTTCCTCCTCCCTCACGTCTCTTCTTTTTTCCAGTCTCTTCCCCCGTCCTCTCTCCTCCCTTCCTCTAAAGCAGGGGTCCTCAAACTACAGCCCGCGGGCCACATGTGGCCCGCCGAGAACATTATCCGGCCCGCCGGGTGTTTTTGCCACCTTAACTTGTTACGACTAGCAGTGACAAATATGGAACCAGACATTGACCATCTCATTAGCCAACAGCAGGCCCATAGTTCCCACTGAAATACTGGTAAGTTTGTTGATTTAACTTTACTTGTTCTTCATTTTAAATATTGTATTTGTTCCCATTTTGTTTTTTCACTTCAAAATAAGATACGTGCAGTGTGCATAGGAATTTGTTCATAGTTTGTTTTTTTTTAAACTATAGTCCGTCCCTCCAATGGTCTGAGGGACAGTGAACTGGCCCCCTGTTTTAAAAGTTTGAGGACCCTGCTCTAAAGTAACTAGAAGACTGTGAAGTAGTCAAAGAATGAGCTCTCCACAGAGATATTTAAAGAGAGCTTTGAAATGGAAAAACAGGAAATCTCTAACTTTTGAAGGGTATGGGGCAGGAACAAGAGTAAATCCCTAGAATGGCCTGTTCAATGTTCATCTTCTCCACTAAAGTTCCATAAAGTCAGGGACTTGGTCATTGTTAAAGCCACAGCACTTAACATAGTTTCTGGCAAATAAACGTTTCCCATTAATATTTGTTGAATAATCAATGAACATACGATTCTTCTTTTTATTTTTTTATTTTTTATTTTTTTTGAGTTGGAGTTTCACTCTGTCACCCAGACTGGAGTGCAGTGGCCGCTCCGGCCACCGCAGCCTCGACCTGCTGGGCTCCGGCGATCCTTCCACCTCAGCCTTCCAAGTAGCCGGAACTACAGGCATGCGCCACCATGCCCGGCTGATTTTTTGATTTATTGTAGAGATGAGGTCTCGCTGCCCAGGCGGGTCTCGAACCCGCGGGCTCAGGCAATCCACTCACCTCAGCCTCCCAAAGGTGCGGGATTACAGGCTGAGCCACCGAGTCCGGCTCACGATTCTTCTTTTTAAAAAGTCCACTTTTAACTAACAATCTGTTTTGTAGTTAAAACTATTCCAGAGACTCACCTCTTGATCAGTTGTGAATGTTTCCAGGTTAACCTGTCCTTACCTTATTAGTTTGTAGAATTCTTGCGTGAAATACAGCTGGCCAGGCATGAAGCAATAGGTAAGCACAGCTCGGTGGCGCAGCCTGTAATCCTGCGCCTTGGGAGTCTGAGGTGAGTGGATTGCCTGAGCCCGCGGGTTCGAGACCCGCCTGGGCAACTTGACGAGACCTCATCTCTACAATAAATCAAAAAAAAAACTAGCCGGGCGTGGTAGCGCGCGCCTGTAGTTCCAGTTACTTGGAAGGTTGAAGCGGAAGGATCGCCGGAGCCCAGCAGGTCGAGGCTGCGGTGGCCGGGAACGGCCGCTGCACTCCAATCTGGGCGACAGAGTGAGACTCCAAGTCAGAAAAAAAAAAAAAAAGTAAATCCCTAAACTGGGTAAATATGACCACTAGAAGATTATCGGCCTTTTTTTTTTCTGATTGTGTTCTAACCCTCTCTATCTCCTAGCCAAACTATGTGGGGGGGGGTGCTACCAATGAAAAGGGCCACATGGATGTCATGACTGCATAGATGTGTTCCCCAACATCCACTTCTGGGTTGTCCCCTTTGACCTCTTTCCCTGAACACCAACCTCCTCTTACTCCATATTTTATTGCCCTCTTCATTCCTGGTCACTTTCTGAAATTCCCGGGCCACCAATCCAGTCCAAGCCTTGGTTTCCTTTCCCGGCATATTTGCCCTCTTTTGAGTAAATAACGTATTCATCTAGCCTCCAACGTATGACCATCATGCCCAAATATAAAACGCCACTGACTGGGTCCCCCAAACTATGCTCTCACTTGCGGACTGTTACCATTCTACAAGTTAATCTTCAGCAGTTAAACTCTTCCTGTATTCTAAGCTACTTAACACTGACTCAGCAGGAGAGCTTAAGCACGAAGGTGTAGGGTAGACTCAGACCTTCGAAGTCGATGTGAGGAACCAAATGAGGGCTGTACCTAGCGTTCTAGGGGGTAAAAATTCCACTGAGTGCAGCAGAAGCCTGCCAGGACACATGCACACACACACATGATACAACTTCATAAGATAACTATTTGTTCCTAGAATCCACTATTCCCGGCCAATATAGAAGAAAGAATATCTCCGAAACTTACACAGGCCCTGCCTTTGGTCTTTCATTCTTATGCAGATGTGAGAGTTTTGTGCTTTGTTCAACTTGTGATTTCCAAGTCATGTTTCAGGACCACTGTACATTAAAAAGGACAAGGGCCCCCTTCATATTATCCATAATTTGAAAACTACATTTAAAGGAATAAGATGTTGGGTTTTTTCTCTAACAAATAAAAAGGATGAAAAGTTTGATGACATATAGTATAAGAATGTGAATAAACAAATAATTCTATACAGTGTTGCTGGGAGCACCAACAATTGCTGGGATAATCTCTTGGGAAACCAATTTGGCAATTCCTCTTAAAATTCAAATTCTTCCATATATACAACAATGCATATATGCATGTGTTTGTAATAACATAAAACTGGAAGTGACTTAAAAGTTCCACCAATAAGGCCCTGGTTAAGTATACCATGGTATATCCCTACAATGAAATAGTATGCAGCTATTTAAAAGACAGCATCAGTCTGCTTGACTGGCTCATAGGAAAAAATCTCCAAGATCTATTGGTTTGTTTTGTTTTGTTTTGTTTTTTGCTTTAAGATTTATTGTTCAATACAAAGGTAACACATACATACTATTATCAGCCCAGTGTGGTGGCTCATGCCTGTAATCCCAGCACTTTGGGAGGCTAACACAGGAGAATCACTTGAACCCAGGAGTAGATCAGCCTGGGCAACATAGCAAGACCCCTGTCTCTACAAAAAATGTAAAAAAATTTAGCAAGTCATGGTGGTGCATGCCTGCAGTCCCAGCTATTGGGAGGCTAAAGCAGAAAGATCTTCTGAGCTAAAGACGTTGAGGTTGCAGTGAGCTGTGATAGTGCCGCTGCAGTCCAACCTGGGCAACAGAGTGAGATCCTGACTCTAAATAAATAAATAAATGAATGAATAAATAAATAAATACTATTATCTCATTTACGTATTTTTAAAGGATATTTATGCAGATGAAATTTATTCAGGGAAATTTTCTGGAAGAACACTGCATCAGTACCCAGGCTGAAAACAAACTACCTTAGAGATTCCAAATAGAGGAACTTGACACAATTGTTCAACAGACAGTGAAAAAGCTGTGAAGCTAAACAAAGTAAGTAAGATAATGCGGGGGTTTAGCAAAAGCAGCTAATCACAACAATCCCTAGGTTAAAGAAACAAAAGGAGGGGGCAGTGTCTTCACAACCTGGGTACTGAGGCCACCCAAAGGAAGCTGGAACCTCAAGGGACCTCCCGAAAAGAAGTGCATTGGCCTTAGGAACGCCACCCAAAGCCGAAATGAGTTTCCCCCTCTTCCCACCCTGCAGTCTCCCACCAATGGCTGAAGCTACCTGGAAACCAGAGGATAAATCTGAGAATGGAAGAGGAATTCCCTGCAACACAGTACAGAGAAAAGAAAAAGTAGAGACTGAACCTGAGTGCAAATAGGCAAATGGGTGGCAGAATATCACAGCAACTCCTTGACTACAGTTACCTCTTGGGAGTACGACTTAGAGCTTAGAGATAAAAGAAAATTCCTATTTTGTACTTGTGGAATATTTTACAAAGCACATATATTATTGTCAACGTAATAATTTTTAAATATAATAAATCATCATTTTTTAAATGTTTACATTTCCATTTTGCATCATCTATGTTTATGATGCTCCAGTATGGTACCTCCCTCCCTCAAGAGATGTTCCATCTTCTGATTGCCAAGAGTTCAGAGTAGCCAGAAACAACCACAGAAAACTGCCCTATCGAGCAGGATGCAAACATCAGCATAATGAGAAATGCAGTACATTTTTAAAACTAGGTAGCACCTCTTCTAGCAGGCAAAGGTGATCTTCCAATCCCAGAGCCTTGAAATGGGTCATGTCCATCAACTGCCATCACTCTTTGGGTCAGGCTTGGCAACCAGAGCCTTCCAACTGAGCCATGCTTAGGCAGTTTTTATACAGGTAAAATATCTGGAAAAACAAATCTCTGTTTGTACATTTGGCACTGCTATAGTTTGGATGTTTGTTCCCTCCCAATCTCTTTTTGAAATGTTATCCCCAATGCTGGAAGTGGGGCCCAATGGGAGATGTCTGAGTAACTGGGGGCGGATGCCTCAAGAACGCTTGGTGCCTCTAGGCAGTAATGAGTGAATTCTCACTCTATCAGTCCGCATGAAAGCTGGTTGTTAAAAGCAACCTGGTACCTCCTGCCTGTCTCTCTTGCTTCCTCTTGCCATGTGATCTCTACACACACTGACTCTTCTTTGCCTTCTGCCATGAGTGGAAGTAATCTGTGGCTTTCTCCAGAAGCCAAGCCAATGCTGGCGCCATGCTTTTTGTACAGCTTACGGAAATGTGAACCAAATGGACCTCTTTTCTTTATAAATTGCCCCCAGCCTCAGTATTTCTTTTTAGCAACACTAAATAAACTAAGATAGGCACTAAGAAAAACATGTAATGCTTACTTTTAGGCATGGTCATGATTTTATCTAGAATTGCTGTGGCTACCTGTTTTGCTTGAGCAATGTGCCTTAAAACAAAGCATCAGACCTAAAAAGAAGCTTAGAATGCATCTTTAAAAAAAAAACAGCTTTATTGACGCAACATTTACATAACTTAAAATTCAATCTTTTAATGTGCAAAATTCAGTGATTTTGTAGTATATTCAAAGAGTCATGCAACCATCACCACAATCTAATTTGAGAAAACGTTCGTCCCCTGTAAAAGAAACCGTATCCTCAGCAGCAGTCATTTCCTGTTCTCCTCTCTCTCCTGTCCATAACAACTACTAATCTACTTAGTCTCCAAGGATTTGCATATTCTGAACATTTCATATAAATAGAATTATACAGTGTGGGACCTTTTGTTGCTGGCTTATTTGACTAAGCCTAATGTTTTCAAGATTCATCCAAGTGTAGGTTGTATTAGTACTTCATTTCATTTTATGGCTAAATAATATCCTGTTGTGTAGCAATACTATATTTTGTTCATCCATTCATTTGGGTTATATTCACTTTTATACTAGTATGAATAATGCAGTTATGAAAATTTGTGTACAAGTCTTTATATGACCATATGTCTTCAGTGCTCTTGAATGTATATTTAGAAGTGGGATTGCTGGGTCACATGGTAACTCTATGTTTAACTTTTTGAGAACTCATTTTCCAAAGTAGTTACAATATTGCCATCAGTAATATATGCAGGCTCTAATTTCTCCACATTTTCAGCAATAACTCTTAAGATATTTTATAATTTTCAGTGTATACTTCTTACATTTTTCTGATAAATTTATTCCTAAATCGTCTATTCTTTTTGATTCTAAATAAAGTTGTCGTCTTCGTTTTCTTAATACCTTAATTTCATTTTAAAGTATTCATTGCTAGTGCATAGAAATACAATTGATTTTTTGTATAGTTATTGTCACTTGCAATCTTGCTAACTCATATACCAGTTTTCAGCTATAAATTTGTAATTATAGCTATAAATTTTTTCTATGTACAGTTTTTCCCATATCCCACTAGTTTGGGGGTGGATTAGCCCTCTTACTATTATGAAATATCCTTCTTTTTCTCTAGTCACATTTCTTTTCACTGTTCAAGCCTATTTTGTCTGATATTAGTATAACCATTTTAACTCTCTTTAGGGTATTTGCGTGTTATTTTTTTTCTACCCACTTGCTTTCAACGTATTTGATCTTTATATCAAAAGCATGCCTCTAAACTAGGCGTGGTCCTACATGCCTGTAATCCCAGCTACTCAGGAGGCTAAACCCAGGAGTTTGAAACCAGGCTGGGCAATATAACAAGATCCCATCTTAAAAATAAAAACAAGTGAAATAAATAAAGTATGCCTCTACTAGAAAAAATATAATTGTGTTGCATTTTGTATGTATTCTGCCAATCTCTGACTTTTGATCAGAGTGTTTAGTACATTTCAATTTAATATAATACAGACAAGGCAAGATTCTTGTTTGTCATCTTAAAATTTATTTTCTATGTCTTTTGTATTTTTCCTTCCTCTCTTCCTCCATTATGCTTCTATTGTGTTTAATAGATATTTTTTAGTATATCACTGAAATTCCCTTGTTGTTTCTTTGCTATGTATCCTTAGGGCTATCTTCTCAGTAATTGCCAGTGTTTTAAAAATAACATTTTAACTTAAAACCCTCTAGTGCATATAAGAACAATTTAATTTCAATAGTATTTAAAAACTTTGTGCCAACAGAGCTTTGATCTTACTTCCTTTATGCTGTTTTCATACAAATAAGATCTTTATACGTTTTATAAGCCCTCAACACAGCCTTGTAATTTTTTTCTGAGCCCGCGGGTTCGAGACCCGCCTGGGCAGGTGAGACCTCATCTCTACAACAAATCAAAAAATCAGCCGGGCGTGGTAGCACGAGCCTGTAGTTCCAGCTACTTGGAAGGCTGAGGCGGAAGATCGCCAGAGCCCAGCAGGTCAAGGCTGCGGTGGCCGGGAGCGGCCACTGCACTCCAGTCTGGGCGACTAAGTGAGACTCCAACTCAAAAAAAAAAAAAAATTTTGTCTTATACAGTTCTCTTTCAAATTGAGCAGAGAGAAAATAATTACAAACAAAATTTGCACTATCCTGTCTTTATATATGGAGTTAACTTTACCTTTACTCTTTAAATCTTCTTGTGGATTTATGTTACTATGGGTTGTCCTTTGTTTTCAGCCTAATATACCCTTTTTATCATTTCCTGTAGGTCATGTATGTTAGCAACAAATTATCTCAGTTTTTATTTAACTGAAAAGGTCCTCTTTTTTTGAGTCAGAGTCTCATTCTGTCGCCTGGGCTGGAGTGCAATGGCATGCTCATGGCCACCGCAGTCTCAACCTGCTAGGCTCAGGCAATCCTTCTGCCTCAGCCTTCCAAGTAGCTGGAACTACAGACACGTGCCACCACACCCAGTTAATTTTTTGATTTACTGTAGAGACGAGGTCTTGCCAAGTTGTCCGGGCTAGTCTCAAATCCCTGGACTTAGGCAATCCTCTCACCTCCACTTCCCAAAGTGCTGGGATTATAGGTCTGAGCCACCACCACATCCAGCCTTTTTTCATTTTTAAATCATAGTTTTGCTGGATATAGAAATCAAGATTGACAGTCTTTTATTTTAGCACCTTAAATACATCATTTCATTGCTTTTCCTTTGCTTCTGATTAGAAAAGTAAGTTATTGATATTATCAAGAATCCTTTTCACATGATGAGTCATTTTTTTCTTGCTGCTTTCAAGATTCTCTCTAGGTCGGGTTTGGTGGCTCAGCCTGCAATACCAGCACTTTGGGAGGCCGAGGTGAGTGGATTGCCTGAGCCCGCGGGTTCGAGACCCACCTGGACAACTTGGCGAGACCTCATCTCTACAATAAATCAAAAATTAGCCGGGTATGGTAGCGCGCACCTGTAGTTTCAGCTACTTGGAAGACTGAGGCGGGAGGATCACCAGAGTCCAGCAGGCCGAGACTGCAGTGGCTGAGAGCGGCCACTGTACTCCAGGCTGAGTGACAGAGTGAGACTCCAACTCAAAAAAAAAAAAAGATTCTATTTTTGGCTTTCAATAATTTGACTATGATGTGTCTAGGTATAGATCACTTTGTATATGTCCTGCTTGGTGTTTTGTGAGTTTCTCAGATGCATTGATTAATATTTTCATTAAACTTGGAAAATTTTAACTCATTATTTCCTCGCATTTTTTCCCTGCTTTTTTTCTTCTTTCTGCTCTTTTTGGGGGTTTGATTATGCTTATGTTGATATTCTTGGTGTCATATAGACCTCTGAAGCTCTGTTCATTCATCTTCATTCTTTTTTCCTTTTTTGTTCCTCAGATTGTACAACCTCTATCAATCTATCTTCAAATTCTCTAATTTTTTTCTTTTGCATTCTTAAATCTGATGCTGAGTCCTTCTAGTGAATTCTACATTTTAGTTATACTTTTCAACTCCAGAATTTCTACTTGGTTCCTTTTGATAATTTCTACATCTGTTAATGTTCTCTATTTGGCAAAACAATGTTCTTATACTTTCCTTTAGTTTTTAGACATGGTTTATTTAGCTCTTTGAATATATTTGAAATAGCTGGCTTGATGTCTTTATAGTAAGGTCAATGTCTGGCTTTCTCAGGGACAATTCCTATGAACACATTTTTTTCTCTGTATATGCCATACTATCTTTTTTCTTTGCATGACTCTTCATTAAAAACTGAACATTTTAAAGAATGTAATAATATGGCATCTCTGGAAATATAATCTCCCCTACCCAGATGTTATTGTTATTTAGTTATTTTTAGACTACAATTATGTACTGCATAACAATTTGACTATGTTGATCAATAATGAACAGCATATATGACAGCGGTCCCATATATTATATTAATACTACTTTTAGGAAGCTCTAAACCCATTCTACCACCTTTATTTGCTGCTGGTTTGCATAACAATTGATACAGATTTTTCAGTCAGCCTGGTCTTCAAGAGTGTCAGGTCAATGGGCTTGCAAGCCTAGCCCCAGGAGTGTTGGTTCTAATTGACTGGCAACCAAGCCCTGAGTGTGTTGCAGTCCCCAGAAATGTCTCAGCTTCTGATTCTTGCCTTCTGCCTGCAACTATCCTGGCTCAGCGGCTCCAGGATGCACAGCTCTTCAGGTCAGGGGTTCTTGTTTCATGCCCAGGAGGAATGAGGGACACAGACAACCAGAAAGTTGAGAAAGCAAGATTTACTGAGAGGACAGAAAAGCTCTCACAATGGGAGGGGATCTGAAGGACTTGCCAATCTACAGCTGAAACCTGGTGCTAACCCTAGGACCAAGCTGATTGGCTAGCACTAGCTATGAGCAGAATGGTCGTCACTAGCTGTGCTGATTGGTCAGCACTAAGGACCAATCAGCATGAGGTAGGGACTAATGGTAAGCTGATTGGTTGGCACTTGACGGTGAGGTGATTGGTTGTTTTTCTTTCCCAGCAGTGAATACTTGAGAGGCTTATAGCGAGCTTGTTTATTAATGTAAGTGTATCAGCCCAAGAGGCCTGTGGGAAATTTGCTGCATTGTTACCAGGGGACGAGCCCTGCCTGTCTGCCTAGCTTTCTCTAGTTATATCCTCTCTCACTACTACAGTAGTGAGGTGTTGGCTTTCAAGGCTACTGCATTTCTAGATAGTAGAAGATAATATTAAAGCAGCTTCAAACACCACGAAGCTTACAAATTCCAGCTGATTTTATTGAATACATATTCCTTGGAATGTTACCATTTTTAATTTTCAGAGTACTGAAATTTTTTATTTTGAAAATTTTTGCCAGTGTTCCTATTGCTTTTCTAGATTAGGATTTTTTTTGTTTCTTTTCTTTTCTTTTCTTTTCTTTTGAGTTAGAGTCTCACTCTGTTGACCAGGTTGGAGTGCAGTGACACCACCATGGCTCACTACAGCCTCACCCTCCTGGGCTCAGGTGATCCTTCTCCCTCAGCCTCCCAAATAGCTAGAACTACAGGTATGCACCATCACATCCAGCTAATTAAAAAAAATTTTTTGTAGAGATGAGGTCTTTATATGTTGCCCAGGCTGATCTTGAACTCTGGGCTCAAGCAATCCTCCTTCCTTGGCCTCCCAAAGTGCTGGAATCAAGGTTATCAACCATTGTACCCAGTCTGGCATAGTGAATTTTCAAAGGCCCTTACACCATCATTCCAGAAGCATTTCTCCATCTGGAATGCACCTTATATCTGACTTTGCATTTTAAACAACCTTCCAAATGCCTGTCTTTTTTCACACCCATAATTTTACTTATGTTTATATGAATGGCATTTACATAAAACATATGCTATTATGGAAAGGTTTTTCTCACTTATTAATATGCTATGTATCTTTCCATATCAATAACTAGTCTGTCAGTTTAAATGACTGCATTTCATTTAGGGCATATTTCTACATTTTTAAAAGGCCATGTTATATTTGATATATGATGCATATATTTAAGTTATAAAGCTAGAAACAAAATGAGCACCCACCAACTTAACACCCAACTTAAAAACATTAAAACTTTCTTTAAAACATTAAATTGGGCTGAATAAATGATATCTACACTGTGTACATGGATAGAAAAATTAAACATTCTGAAGATGTCAATTCTACCCAAATTAATTTACAGAGTATATAAAATATCAATTAAAATCTCAACCTGTTTGCTTGAGGAACTCACAAGCTGATCGCAAAATTGACATGAAAGAGCAAAGTCTCCAGGATAGTTGAGAAGACTTGTTATGCTAGATATCAAGATAAATTATAAAGCTATAATCATTAAAATAATTCATTGAACAAGACCCAAACAATGACAAAGCATAAGAAAAAGACTGACAGAAGTGACTGCTTTAAAATGAAGAACATCTAAAGAGCATCATAAGAAAAGTGACAAAGACTACAAACTGGAAGATAATATTAGCAAAATTGCACACTCTGGAGTACATATTTACAATATTAAGACTTGTTTTCAATGATGTGGGAAATCTCTCCACTTACATAGCCACATATAATGCCTTTCAATGAATTTTTGTCATTTTTTACAATATTCTCCACACGTCTAGCACATATTTTGGATTTTTTTAAAATTTATTTCTGGTATATAAAAATCCTGTCTTTTTTTATATTGGCCTTCTATCTAGTCACAGCAGCAGATGCTGTGCTCTTCCCTACAGTTCTTCATCCTGCTTCCAGTATCAGTAAAACAGTAGTATACTTTGATACATAAAGTCAGCATATTGCGTTAAATCCATAATTGCCTTGGGTAGGATGGACACCTTAACAATGTTGATTCTTCCAATCCATGAGCATGGAATATTTTTTCCATTTGTTTGTGTCATCTTTGATTTCTTTGAGCAGTGTTTTTTAGTTTTCATTGTAAAGGTCTTTGACTTCTCTGGTTAGGAACATGCCAAGGTATTTCATTTTTTGTGTGGCTATTGCAAATGGGATTGTGCTTTTTATTTGGGTTTCGGTTTGTTTATTATTGGTGTATAGAAATGCGACTGTCTTTTGCACATTTATTTTATAGCCTGAGACTTTGCCAAAGTCCTTTATCAGTGCAAGGAGGTTTTTGACAGATTCTCTTGGGTATACTGTGGTACCTTTCCACCAACTCCCTTCTTTGTATTGAAGAGCATGGTTTATATGCTGTAAAATGTTTGAGTTAGATTGTTTGGTTTTTTACATTTCAGGTAAAGTCATAAAAAACTACCAGACTGCCGGGCTCAGTGGCTCAGCCTGTAATCCCACGCCTTTGGGAGGCTGAGGTGAGTGGATTGCCTGAGCCCGCGGGTTCGAGACCCGCCTGGGCAAATTGGTGAGACCTCATCTCTACAATAAATCAAAAAATCAGCCGGGCGTGGTAGCGCATGCCTGTAATTCCGGCTACTCGGAAGGCTGAGGCCGAAGGATCACCGGAGCCCAGCAGGTCAAGGCTGCGGTGGCCGGGAGAGGCCACTGCACTCCAGTCTGGGCAACAGAGTGAAACTCCAACTCAAAAAACAAAACAAAACTACCAGGCAGAAAGGGACTGAGAGGGACCTGGAGTCAGTATACCTACTAGGAATAAGGAGAACCCCAAATTCCCTGCAGCTTTCTAGAAAGTCCCCCTCCAACCAGGCCAAATATCAATAAATGTTAGTCCAGGACATCAGGCAGCCTCACAGGGTCTAACAGAGAAAGAAGTTTCTATAGGTGGGTATAGCATGGCAGAATGAAATTCAGAAACAAATGATGCTCAAGAATCTAAAAGGGCCACTGCTTTGTTAGATTCTGGTGTGGCCATGTGCTCTTTGAGCTATGGCTGTCACTGTGCTTCCTGGCTTTGGTCCCCTCCCCCACCTTGGGGAGGTAAATCTTCTCTTACTCTCCCTCTCTCTAATTTACTTTTAAATAAACGAAGTTTTCTAATCTAAAACAAACAAAAAGAATCAAAAAAGCAGAAAATGAATCTCGAAGGAGTTGATCCAACTACAGAATTCTAATTCCTGAATAAGTAAAGGGAGTAAATTCAAATCTGAGTTTCAGGCGAAGAGGAACTTGGAATACTGAAGACGTGATGCTGGCAGACGCTATGGAAAATGGCAACAGTGTCCAAACGTTCAGAACCAAAGGACTGGGCAACAACTGGGTCTCAGGAACCAGACAGAAGCCTATTTGTTGAAAATGGGAAGCAAGAACCCAAAGGTGACTTGCTTTCAAATCCCTGCACATGGTTTGAAGATACTTCAATTCCCCCAAACTGACCGACTGACCCAACAGTATGGAGTAAACATACGTCCTTTCTATATTAACACATCCTGTCCTTTAAAGAACTCCCACTAACCCATTCTGCATGGTTTTGATGGAATTGTACCTGGCTTTTCTCTACTGCACAGCCACAACACAAAGCAGGTGAACCAGGCTTTGTCAAGAATAACTGTCTCCCCAGTAAAACAGATTTGTCCTAGGGGGAGGCTGTGCTCTAAGTAGGGCCAGAGGCCTCTAGATGATTGATTTTCAACCATGGAAAATAACTTTCTATTTGAGATTGCTAAACTGGGAGGATGTAAATCGGAGGGTTTTGCTTTGTTTTGTTTTGTTTCTTCATTGGGTGACTTTCTAAAGGATAAAGTCAAGCAGAGATAAGCACACTCACAAAATGAGACAGAAAGCTAGTGTTAGTGTCTTTCCCTGAGGCTAGATTCCCTACAACTCTTCCTTCAATCCTGTGTATTATGCCATTGCCTTTTTATATCACATGAGTGACTATTAGTCTGCTCGGGCTGCCATAACAAAATACTGCAGACTGAGCGGCTTGAACACGAGAAATTTATTTTTCACAGTTCTGGAGGCTAGGAAATTGAAGATCAAGGCGCCAACTAATTTGATTTCTGGTAAGGGCTCTCTGCCTGGCTGGTGGAGAACGGCCTTCTTCCTATGTCCTCACACTGCATTTTCTTGGTGCAAGCACACACCGAAAAAAATGAAAGCCCGTCTCTTGTCCTCTTCTTGTAAAGGCGCTAAGCTTATAGGACAAGGCCCCACATTTAACCTTAATTACTTCCTTAAAGGCCCTTGTCTCCAAATACAGTGACATTGATGTTTAGGATTTCTGCATAAGGATTTTGGGAAGACACATTCAGTTCATAGTAGTGACTAAATCCTTCTTTTTTGTGTAAAATTATGTATCTCTACCAACTTACAATCAAAATAATCTTGACTTTGTAGACAGAAGAGTTATTGCAGAGGTGGGAGGTTTGCCAGCGAGACCATCATAGATCTCATTTCTGAATTCAGAGTACAGCAAGTAACTACACTGAATAGATATTGGCACAACTCCACTCCTAGTACTATTCTGTAAATATGACACCATGTGATGTACTGTTTTATTTACCCAATAGCATTTTAAAAATATCTATTAGCTGCCAGGCTAAGGTGTTGGGGAATAAAATGTCAAGAAGGACGATTGTCTCCATTAGAGAACCACTTTCCTCTTCTTTATCTCTTTCCATGCATATTCACATATACTGCTGGAGGCATTTCTATTTTCAAATCTGGCTCTATTTATTATTTAAAAACTTGGCAAAAACAAACAGTAACATGGACCAACAAGGAAATATTGAATTACTCATGTGGCAAGTAAAATAAGCAGCTAAATTGCAAACATTGAAGATTTAACCCTGAAATCATTTGAAACTGAAAAAGAAATATTTTAAAACCAAACTGCTATGGAAACTGTTTTATCTAAAATTTGGGTCCTCACCCTTTATTAGATTCCCTATCAGGGTATATAAGCTTCAGCCATATGAACATGTCCCATTATGTCCAAAATATAATTTGGATCCAACTGTCTTTTATAAACGGAGAGTTCGTATTTTCTTACTCATTACTAAAATCCTAAAATGAAAGCTATAAGATCTCTGTTTGTGTGTGTGTTATGTATTTAGAAGTGTTTACACATATGCTCATGTATTATGCTACATGTTGTGTTTACATGTTAAAATTTCTCATAGCCAGAAATCCCTTAAGGAATTCTATTCAAATTGGCTTAAATCAATGAGAACTCATATAAAATATATGGCAACTAACTCAAATGCCTTTTGGTTCACATGACTTATGTAAATCTTTAACAAATAAGCTGGTTTGAAAAGCTGGTTGGTGAAATAGCATGTTCTCACTCAAAAGTGGGATCTAAACACTGAGCACACATAAGCACAGGGATAGGAACAACAAACCCTGAGCACTACTGAAAAAGGGGGAATATGGGTGGCAAAACTACCTAGGAGACACCTTGCTCATCCCTTGGGGGCAGGGGATGGGTTTATCAGAAGCCCAAACTTCACCATCATATAACATACCTATGTAGCAAATCTTCACATGTACCCCTGGTTCTAAAAAGAAATAAATTATTTAAAAATTGTTGGTAAAATAAAACTGCTGGGGGTGGGGAGGGGGCAGGATTGGCAGTTGAGGGAAACTGCTAGGGGAGGGAGGGGCATATCTCATCTACAAGGATACCTGCATAATCAACATTTGTATACTTAACCTTGAATTGTACCCCACATCTTTAAAATAAATGCATAAAATTGTTGGTAAAATAAAAATAGAAATGTCTTCAAAGTTATCAGCCTGGGTTTACTGATCACACAGTTTTACATTTGTCTCTAATAGATGTATTAAGGTGTCCATGTTTGACACACAGAATGATCTTTCTTTGTGCAACTATTTGATAAATAAGATGAATTAAATATTGTTGATTTAGTAAAAACAGCTGTATCATCTGAGTTATCAGCAAAATATCCATATATTTTAATTTTAAGGTTTTTATTTAGGCAAACACCTGCTACTCACAGCCTACAAGAATGGTCAAGAGGAAAATAACTTGAAATGATGACTAGTTTTGTCTAATATCTTGGTTTCCACAAATATAGGTAAAATGTTAAAAATAAATAAATTAGGTAAATGTAAATGGAATAAGCATTCATAAATGAACTTTTTGTGTATTTAGAAATCTTAAAGTTATGTTAAATTATATAACATATACTAATTAAAAGTCTGGGTCATTTTCAAATAATATTAAAAAATAAAACAAACTGCTGAACATAAATATAACTTTGTTCTTGGCTTTTTAAATTTTATATGAAAATTAATTACATTTAGGTCTATTCGTATACATCTTATAAATTATGATATGGGAAAACATAGTTCTAAAAATTATAAAAATGTTTCTTATCTATAAAATACTAATATGTGACAGACTTCAAAATTACTTGCATAAATTAAGGCTACTAAGAATTAAAATTCTAATTAATATATAATTCTGGATATAAAGTGTGTCAAAAAGTAAACTGTGTTTTTTGAGGAGAAAAATTATAGAAAGGCATAAAAGTATGTTTTTTATTGAGAAAAAAGACTAATTTTGTCTTATTTGGAGATTATGTAAAGTTTGCATCAAAATATGGACTTAGGAAGGAAGGCCATGAAAGGGTTCTCATGCATAAATGCTTGATAACAAAACTATCACAAAAGACTGCAATAACCACAACCACGCACAAAAAATACTTTTGTGAGGACACAGCCTGGCAACTGTTGGTCTAGTCTCAAACTTGTATCACTCTTATTTTTGATCCTTGTAGGCAAGAAAAATTGTCTCAAAGCAATTACGTGGACGTCCTCATTTTTTTCTTTAAAGATCTTTGTCTTCCTTCACCTCCCTGAATATGCACATAGTTTCCTATAGCTTGTGTATTCCCATGATAATGTCCTATTCCCAAATAAAGGTTTTTCTCTTATAGAGCCTCTTTCTGTTTTCTACATAAGTTGGCATTGTATTTACCTCAGTTTGAAAAAATTCTAAAAATCAGAAGACAACGATTGCAATGAGAAACCTAAATTACCTGGGGCAATAGTCAGGCAGACTAATGAAGATAAAAACTGAGATACAGGTAAAGGTCCCTTTGTTCAATCAACTGCTAGAAATCCAAACCCTGAAGTATACAAATAAATAAAATGGTCAGGAAGCGGTAAAGAAAAAGTCTCTGAAATCCTTGCTTGGTACCGTAGTACCAAGATTCACTGGTAAACCTCTGACTGGGGCTACAGTTAGACTGAGAGAACATAAAAATGTAAAGGTTGATAAAATTATAAAAGTTAGAATATTTAAACAGACTTTATGTAAAGAATTTGTGCCTCCCTTACCTAAATGGTTTATAGGAATGGATAGTATGACTGACTGAAGAACACTTTTTCTTCATAGTGTTGTGGACCAGAAGGCATGTAAATCTGCTTTTCAGCAATATTAATCAGACATTCTAAATGGGAAGGAGTAGAATTCCCCTGCTTCCACATAATTTGGAATAAAAGCTCAAGTAATAGCAGGGACAAATTCTCTTCATGACAGCCCTATGTGAAATCTAGATTGGTGCTGATGACAAAGCCTGTGAGCACCTCCAGGCACACTGGGACTTTGAACTATAAAACTTTTACCCAAGGGGCACTTACTACCTTGCTATGAGACATTGATTGAAGCTACCCGAATGACTGAAGGACATTAAATGATCTTGATATCTGAAATACGCATGAAGTCTTGGGTGACATCAGAGAAACACTCTTAATGAGGATGTCAGTGCCCAGAAGACTTCCATGATAGAATGGAAATTGTTTATATAGGACCATACCTCCTGGGCAGTGCAAAGAAGGAAATATTCACATCAGGGAGCCTCTTATGCCCAGAACTTAATCTGGAACTCTATTAGGAGCTGCTGGAATCTATAGTGCCCTATAAACAACTCTCTAAAAGCTACTGGGTTTGTGGATGGTAACTCCAAGGTGAACAGACAACAACCAGTTAAGAAGGCTGGTACTCTGAAAAAGGCAAAAGCAAATCAGCTTGGTGGGCTGAATTACATGCTGTTTTTCTAGTAGCAGTGAAAAAATTGAACTTTCTAACTTTTAACTGTTAAACCAGCCTTACATTCCTGACATAAAGCTGAATTGGTCATACTTGATCATGATGTATCATATGTATAAACATAAATATGTATATTTATGCATTGTAAGGCTTTTGCATCCCATACAAGATACTGGTCTGACATTTTGGGTCCTGCCATGTAATTGAAGCAAGACTATGTTGATCTCATAAAATAAACTGGGAAGCATTAACTCATTGTCTTCACTCCAAAAGAGTTTGTGTAAGAATGGTGTATCTTTATTAAATGTTTGATACTATTCACTGGTAAAGTAATTTGAGATTAGAAAGGTTTTTAATTAAAAGTTCAATTTTTTAACAGGTCTATAAGTGTTCAGATTTTATATTTGTTACAGATTTTATATTTGCTACATAATTTGAAAGAATTATGTCTTAAGGAAATTGCCTATTTTTGAAGGTGTTTAACTCATTGCTTTAAAAATTGTTCATATTATTTCACTTATTATCCTTATAATTCCTATAAATCTGTGATGCATTCCTGCTTTTATTACTTATTTACATTTTGCTGCTGTTTCAATTTTATAGATTTTTTTAAAGCTTTGTTAATTTTCTGTTTATTTCTGCTTTTTCTTTTGTTTATCTTTTCTTTGTATTTGCTTTTTTTTTTTTTTTTTAGTTTTGTAAGTGAATACTTGCATCACTAATTTTAATCCCTTCTTTTTTTCTAGTATGTGCATTTGAAGTCATATATTTCCCTCTAAATAGTAATTTAGTGGGCAACCCCCTCAGATTCCCTCCCACTGTGGGAGCTTTTCTATCCTCTCAATAAATCCTATTTCTCATCAACACACACAAAAATAGTGATTTCAATAAATCCCACAAATTTAGAAATGTTGCAGCCCCACTGTTTAGAGTAAAAATATTTTCTAATTTCCAAGGTTTATTTAGAATTATGTTGTTGAATTCTAAATATTTAGAAACTTTATAGTTATCTTTTAAAATATTGATTTCTAGAAAATTCCATTGTTATCAATGAATATAGTCACTATGATTTCCATCTTTTGATAGTTATTATGATTTATGTATGACCCAGCATATGAGCCGTGATTTAGTAAATATTCCATGGGCACTAGAATGTTTGCATTTATTGGGTATACAGTTCTCTATAATTGTCAATTAGATCATGTTGGATCATAGTATTCAAATCTATGTTCTTAAAATTTTCTTTCTCTGTTTGTTCAAATAATTACAAAGGAGTTTTTAAATCTCCACCAATTTTGTATATTTGTCTATTTCTCCTTTTAGTTCTATTGTTTTTATCTTTATCTATTTTGAAGCCATAATTTTGGAAATCAGATGTTTAATATTGTTATATCTTTCAAAGGAAATTTGATATTTTACATTATGAAGAATCTTTCTTATATCTAGCAACATTTTTGTCTCAAAATCTATTTTGACTAACAATATAGCCATGTTACTTTTCTTAAAATTAGTGTTTGTGTGATACGTATTTTTCTGTTTTTTCATGTTCACCTTAACTGCATCCTTTATGTAATAAGGTGATTTCTTTTGTAAATAGCACATAGTTGAATCTTTTTTTAAAAAATACAGTATATCTCTCTTTTAACTAGTTAGTTCATTTACATTTAATGTAATTACTGATATGGATAGACTAAGTTTTTTAGTGTTCTATTTTAACGTTTTTATTGACCTTTAGCTATGCCTTTTTGTGTTGTCTTACATAGTTGCTCTAGACATTATCATATAAATTCTTAACTGTTCACAATCATAGTTTACTTTTTTCCTTTTTTTTTTTGAGTTGGAGTCTCACTCTGTCGCCCAGACTGGAGTGCAGTGGCCGCTCCTGGCCACCTCAACCTCGACCTGCTGGGCTCTGGCGATCCTTCTGCCTCAGCCTTCCGAGTAGACAGAATTACAGGCATGCACTACCATGCCCGGCTGATTTTTTGATTTATTGTAGAGTTGAGGTCTTGCTGCCCAGGCAGGTCTTGAATCCGCGGGCTCAGGCAATCCACTCACCTCAGCCTCCCAAAGGTGTGGGATTACAGGCTGAGCCACCGAGCCTGGCTATAGTTTACATTTAATTAATGTCATTCCACTTTGCAAATTTCAACATTTCAGCATCTCTGGCCCTTCTACTATTGACTGTTTTTTGTCTTGATTACGTGCTACCGTCTCCTACTTCTTTACATAATAGTCCCTATTCCTAGGATGTGGCACCTACTCCTAAAACAGAACCTTCAAGAGATCTTAAATGTAATTGGATGTATACCAATATTACTCTACTCTGGCTGCGTCAGAGCACCAGTACTTCTTCAACATTGTGCAGTCTTTCTTCTATCCCAGGAGCTGTTCCCTGCCGGTTATAAAAGCCTTGTTTTGCAGTCTTGTCCTGCCTATGTGCAATTATAGGATCTGGTGAAGAATCTAGGAGGAAATCCTGCACAAATTTCTGAATCTTCTTTACAGCTTTCCTTCTCTGGTACTCTGTCCTTTGAAATCACTTGCTTTTTAAATAACCACAAACTTCAATCTCTGATTTCTCTCCCCAGAGAAGCTAATATTCTCTGCTTGGGCTGCACGTCGCTGATAAATTTGGGAGAATTCTCCCTGACAGAAAGCCTGAGTGAATGTGGATTTTATCTTGTATGTTTCTCTCAAAGATTACATCTCTGTGTGGTCCAGTGTATAATCCTGAAACATCTATTTTATATATATTGTTCCAGTTTATAGTTGCTTACTATAGGAGATTAAATTCCAACACTAGCTATTCCTTTGTAATCAGTTATACAAAATCCAGATTAGCATTATAATATTGTTTATTTCTGTAGGTATTCTTTTTAAGAATTTTTGAATATTTGTATTTTATTTTGTTGCTCTAAAGTATTTTATATTCTGATCTCCATATTTATACTGCTTTAAAACTCACTTAATGACTTTTCCATTCTTTAAAAATTTTTAGTTTTGAATAATTCATCTTTCAATCAGCTAAATAATGCATTTGAGTAATTATTTTTATGTGGTTTACATAACTGACGTGTTCCAAGCCTTTGTATTTTAAAAAATCTATCTGTTGCCTTAATATCTGAATGTGAATGGCAGCTCTAATGGGTACTTTCTGTTTATGTTGCCTCATTTTTAAATGTCATTTGGTATTTTAATTGTACAAAGTCAGCCCCCTTGTTCTTTTTAACAAAAGCGATGTCTTATTTTCCACCTTGATGCTTAGGGATTTTTCCATTATGTTTGGAATTGAAAATGTTTTTCATGATACCTGGTTATAGATGTGTTCACACTGACATCAAATAGAACACAGTAGTCCCTTGTAATTTATAGGCTTAGCTGGAAATTCTATACCTATTTTAGTGTATATTAAAATGCTTCTGATGTATCTATCTTTTAAATTTTATTTAGGAACATTTAAAAGGCATAGGTTGATTCTCCGTGTTTTACTTCTGGCTATTGTTTTGTTTTCTCTCTATCTCTTTATATTTTCCTTCTCCTTTAGCATCTGAAGCTTTTAAACATTTTTCTTCATCTCCAGGATTAAATTTTCTAGAGGGTCAATTTTCCTTCCTGCAGATAATTTAGTTTTGCTGTTATGGATTGAAATTCTTTTCATTCTTTACCCTCTGACAACCATCTTCCATTTCCTGTTGTCTTTTATCCAAAACCATTTTCTCTTTATTAGTTACTCATGCTTCATAAAGGTTATGTTTCAATGTCTTCATACTTTTTATGAGAATACTATATAGATATCATCAAGCTCTTCTGCTAATTTCTTGTCATAACTAATTTTTAGAGGTATACTTTCCCTTTGAACCTTCAGGTTAACATCATTTTGATGTTATAGAATATTTTGTAGACCCAACTATTTTTAGTTTTCTTTGCTTGTTTGTTTATATTTATGTTTGACTGATTTGATACAGTATTGTCAACAACCATGATAAATTGTGTATCCTTAAACATCTCTTTATTGGGCATTTGGGGCATGAAATAGCTTACCTCAAATCTAAACTTAGAAACGCAATAATGCATATATATCCCTAATCTAATTTATGTTGTGTAGCAAGCATTTATTTCTTGTGGCTCTGCTGAAATATGGTAAAGTATTCCTCTTTGCTGTTGAATTCTCTGTGCTAGAAAATAAAAATGCATATCCCAGGGTACCAAGAATTAATGGACATCTTCCTCTGTTGTTGTGTACTTTGAAAGCTATAGTGTAAAATCAGTGTAGAAAGAGATTATCTATTTTCCTGAGGTAGAGCGGGAGTTGGAACACTAGGACAATTGTTTAAGACATTTACTGCTTCAGAAAATATTTCCATTGCAGTATGGGGTGACCTGCTTGATCAGTGCACTTTTTTTGTTGCTAAACTAGAGGAAGACAGAGAAAATGAGTCAAACCTTTCTCATGCAAAGGAGTCAGCTTGTGTTGCCTAGGGGAGTGTTTCTTAATCTAATCCACTCAATTTTTCAATTCCTAGAAACTCCCCTCAAATGCTAGCCTACAGTGCACTCATCATTCATTTATATTTAAATTTGCTGTTGCAAATTTTATGTATCTTCAAGGATTCTTTTAAAAGAAAATTTGGAGAAGACAGCATGCCACTATATTGCCTCAGAATTTCTGATGATCATTTGTAATAGATTTTGTATGTGTTTCCATATTATTTTTTCTTCTTCCTACTGATAGATATGTAATACCAGAAATCAGGGGTAAATAGAAGATTCGTGAGAGAGACCCTTATTTGTGAAATTGAAGTCCTAATTCTCAGTGATTGAGGGCAACCCCTGAAAATAATAAATGTTATATAGCCTGTGAGGAAGCCAGTCCCTTTGCACAGAATCCTCTGCCCATCTACAGGCTAGACAGCAATAAAAAACAACAGCAACAAAAATGCACAGTTGTAGACATTTTTTCAACAGTTGAAAATCAGACATCTTTTATGAAGCATTAAATGTCTTTTTTTTAATCCTACAAGGACCATCTTAAAGTCATCTCCTCCAAAAAATCACTTCCTTCCTTCTGATTTTTCTTGCACTTAGCAGCAAGAGCACACAGTGTAAGTCTAAAGAGCAAAGCTGAGTAAAGTCCTTGGTAATGGTATGTTGCTATGCTGGATTTGGAAAACAGAGAGACAGTTTATCCTATTTTTGAAATAAAATTCTAAAATATGATCGTATTCCTTTCTCAATTTGAATGATTAAAATAAATGAATTGTGTTCTTGCTCTTCAAACTCTGAAAGCCCATCTATAAAATAGGGATAATAATAGTGTCTGCCTCAGAGTGTTACTGTGAAGACTAAAAAGACAAGATAGGTGATGCACTCAAATTAAAATAAACAAAATAAACTGGTAAAATCATTGACAAGAAATGCTAACTATGAGTATTATTGTTATCACAAAAACCATAAAATTATTTTTGTGTAATTAAGTAACTTATAAAGAAAAATGCAAAGCAGTAAGAGCATGGTTTTTTGGGGAGTTTTGTTGTTGTTTTTTTTTACTTAGTAATTGCCCATTTTAAAAAACTTGGTGGCTATGTTCTTTTTTTTTTCTGTCCCATAAAATACAAAGCATGATATTCAACCCAGAGCAAAAATGCTTCATAGGCAATATAGAATGATAATTTTATACCTGTATCCTAAGAATATAAATTCTTAGAAAGTAGAGATTATATCTAGTTAATTCTGCCTATAATCCCAGTCCAGGGCCATTCATGTGAGCAACTCAGTGAACCACTTCCTGAGGTGGATACTTCGCCTATACAGTCACATCATGGAAAAAACTAGTCTATTCCTTAGATGTATTTTCAACTCCTACTTATGGTTCAGTGGAGTTTTGCAATTTGCAGAAGTTGTGTATCCACCATGCCCAGCTGATTAAGTATTCACCTAATGTTATTTGAGCACTTTCTGAGTCAGGCGACATGGCCACTGCCGGGACACAACTAGAGGTCACCCCCTCCCCCCATTGTCAAAGATCTCACAATCTAGCAGAGAGAATAGACTGTAACAAATCTCAACTCAATTTGGCACGTTCTGTAGATTCGATAGAGCAAAATTTGGGAACACTCTGGCCGAATCAGTGGGGTCATACTTAACCTGAAAAGCAAATAGGAGTTAGCCATGGAATGAGGGGTTGCTGGAGCCGCTCCCACAATGCAGAGTAGTTGATGCCTGGGTACTAGTGACAGGGCTTGGGTTTGGATTTCCATTCTGCCAATGATGAGCTAAGTGAGCTTTGACAAATCGCTTAACCCCATGAGGCTTATCCTGTAAAATGAAGATTATAATAGTTTTTAATTAATAGAGTTGAGGGGAACAAGTAGATTAAGCAAAGCTTTTAGGAGGTCCTGCTACTTTTCCAGCTCTAGGTCAGCATTAACTTTCATTATCATCATTATTATTGGTTTGTTTCCCCTCAGTGGCCTTCCCTGAAGCTTCCAATCAAGTTATAATCTTCCTTGTGTGTGCTCACATCTTGGGCACATCAGGGTGGCAGCTGTGGGCATTCAGCAAACGTTCTGGTCAGAGCTCATAAAATCTCACTTAAGCCTTATCTGAATAATGGGCTAGCTAACGAGGAAGCTCTGGCTAAGAAGGAAAGGTGCTTATTTTTTCAGAATGCCCCAGGCAAACTGTCCCCCTGCTGAGAACGTAAAAGTTTAGCACGGAGGGTGGCAATGTCTGTTTAAATGGCATTAATGTGAATTTTTATGCGTGCCTTTTTTTTATTACACGAGAAATCCATGTTCATTGCAGAAACTCAGAAAAACATAATCAACAGTTTATAAAAATCATAACTATCATTCCACTGTCCAGAACAAAAGTACTGTGCATTTTGATGTATAAGCTTCCAGTCTTTCTTCTACATGCACATGCTCTGTAGAAATGCATCTACCCTCCTGTCCTTCTTTTTACTAACGCCACATACACCCCTATTCAAACACCTCTTAGGAAGAGATAGCTTGTCATTTGATTGGCCAGGGTTCTGAATAGCCACTGGGCCATATTTACCAGGTTATTATTTCTTAAAGACCCCAAGTCCTCACCTTTGGCTTACTTCTCTCTCATTTTAAACATTTTTATTATTTTTATTTCTTTAGAGTTGTAGGGTACAACTGGGGATTTGCTACATGAGTAGATTGAATGCAGATGGAGTTTGGGCTTCTAGCTGGCCCTCTCTAGAGCCCCAATATGGACCCAGTGTTGTTGCCACATGTCCCCCTCCCTCCTCCCTCCCTCCCCCAATTACAGTGTCCAGCACCTGCTGATCCCACCCCTGTACTAGTGTGACCAATGATCAGGGCCCACTTACGAATGAGAGCATGCGGTAACCCGTTCTTTGTTTCTGTGATATTTTACTTGGTATGATTGTCTCCAGTTACATCCAAGTTGTTGTGAAGGGCATGACTTTGTTCTTCTTTATGGCTGCGTAATATTCCATCGTGTATATGCATCACATTTTCTTTTTTTTGTAATTTTTTACTTTAAAGATGTGGGGCACAATTCAGGATTAGATATACAAGTGGTCATCATACAGATACAGTTGGCTCACTTCTTTTTATGACCCTATGATAAGAAAACCAAGGACTACAAAAAGGTGTGTGTGTGTGTGTGTGTGTGTGTGTGTCCCATTCACTCTGTAACTATAACTAGGCCAAGGTAGATTCTACAGACCTAGTCATCCTAGATTCAGGAGATTTCCCTTAAAGGTCTCTGAATGTAACCATGTTCTCCTATCCATCTTTTAACAGAGTTCACAAGGTGAACTCGATATGAACTCTTTGCTTATCCAGTTATTAGTGAACAATACCATCTATTGTTCCTTGTATATCACTCACTTGGTTGGCAACACTATGAGGAAGACACATCATCCGCATGACAGAATCATCCTATCCCTCCATCCCTGACCATGATACCATTAGGGCATACCAAATTCCACCTTCAACCTCCATAAAAACACACAAATAAACCCACCTATCATTATTAAAATGAAATTATAAGAACAACCTAGGCAACTTGGCGAGACCTCATCTCTACAATAAATCAAAAAATTAGTTGGGCGAGGTAGCTCACGCCTATAATTCCGGCTACTTGGAAGGCTGAGGTGGAAGGATGGCCAGAGCCCAACAGGTCAATGCTGGGGTGGCTGTAAGCATACCACTGCACTCCAGCCTGGGCAACAGAGTGGGACTCCAACTCAAAAAAAAAGAAATTGTACTAAATATATCACCTTATTAACCTCTTATGTTAATGAATAAATAACCTAATCATATTACATACCTGCTTCCTCATTTTTGGTTTTTTACTTATTTTCATAATTTTGCTAGGTAAATACTATCATAATTTATTGAGTCAATCCTCTCCCATGAGAGATTTAAATTGTTTCTAAACTTTGACCATTAAAAACAATATCTCCGTGAAAATCCCTGCATGTGCATCTTTGTGATTGTGGCTGATTATACCCAACAACTCTATTCTTCCCCTCACCATGACACATATACACACTACCCTACCACCATTTCTACCAAAGTTTGATTCCCCAGGTATGTATCGAGGCAACTAGAAGAAGCCCATGACCACTCTGCTTCAGATGAAACTGCAGGCAAATGTCCTAAACAGCTTTGAGCTCCATGTTGGATTAATTGGTCCCCCAGGTAACTAAGCTTGCAATTCTAATGGGCTCTATGGAACAGAAGGAACTGCAGAGCTGAATTCAGACATCAGGGCCAGGCCTAACAATATGAAGCACAACACAATCAACAGGCAAAGAGGCAAAAACCAATTCGGGGCATAATTTAACATAAGCCCCTACCGTCCCAGTTGCTGGATTTGGGGGCAGATGTGAGGGGTAGTACTTACTAGACCTCAAAGTAACAATGGACGTAGCTGGGAGGATTTCGATAATATTTTGGAAAGCTTTTTAGAATATGACTAGAGCCACAAACCAAAGGTACTTTTTCCAAACCTGTAATATCTTTTTCATGAGTGCAGATGATTCAAGAGACAATTTCAGGTACCAACATCTTCTTTGAGTGACACCGTGAAACGACAGCTTCCCAACACAAAGAAACTTGACCACTGATGTTGTGTTTGAAATAGAAATTTGAACTTATAAGTAATAAGAGTAACGATAATAGTCACCATCATCATTTAAAATAATGACCTTCCAAAAACTCATCATGTGAAAGAAAAATAATTCAAAATAGGATCGATCACTTCCGTAATGAAACTGAAAGCTGCACCATGATACTGGCACTTGAGAAGGACGTCCAGGGATTTGGACCACCATGCATCTTCTCCAGCCCTGAGAACAACTTTAGATTACATCTGTTGTTTCTGCCTAAGCATTATCACTTCTTCTTCTCTCTTTCCATTCATTTTCATTATAGAACTTCCTTATCTTTACCTGAGAGAATTGTCAACCATGTGGTCCCCTCCCTCACCATAATAGAAGGCATGTGACACAGGCTGTTCAATCAAAATACCTGATGCCCATGGAGATATTGATTGGTCAGGTTCATAACCAGTGACAATCGAACATCTGTAGGGAGCTGAGAAAGAATTTTTCTCCTCATAGACCATGCCGAACTTGGTGCTGCCAGGTGACATCTTAGTAATAACATAGAAAAAGCCTATTAAGATACTCAAGTTCTGTATTTTAATGATCTCTCTCAAGGTAAATTTCTTTTTCAACTAAAAGAATTCTCATCCAGAAATCCTAGGATCATTTGATTTCTGTAAAAAGTCACCTGAGTCTACAGAAAAGATTAATGCAGAATTGGAAAGCTCATCACAATTCAGTTATAAGTTGGATATAAGATTAAAATTTGGATTAATTTGTGCATTCTAAAATTATGTATGTTGAAGAATACATTTGACCTAATACTCACATTTTTTTCCCCCAGGAAGAACATTGGCCAAACTGAGAATAATTAAATATTTCCTTCATTATTCACTCATTCACTTATTCATTCACTCATTCATATTACTACCTGACAACTTTTCCACCCTCCTCAAACTCATTTAACATTACCTTCTAAATCATATTATTTTTATTAAAATACATCCCAAATGTTACTCTTGTCTTAAATTTTTTTAATAATTATAATAGGGGGCCAGGCTCGGTGGCTCAGCCTGTAATCCCACCACTTTGGGAGGCCAAAGCAAGTGGATTGCCTGACCCTGCAGGTTCAAGACCAGCCTGGGAAACTTGGCAAGACCTCATCCCTACAATAAATCAAAAACTAGCCAGGAGTGGTAGCGTGCACCTGAAGTTCCAGCTACTTGGAAGGCTAAGGCAGAAAGATCACCGGAGCCTGCCACTGGACTCCAGTCTGGGCAACAGAGTGAGATTCCAACTCAAATTAAAAAAAATTATAATGGGGGAGGAGAAAAAAGCAAATTGTAGCTTTTTTTGTAGCTTAATGGCTATAGAATTTCAGTTCTGCAAGATAAAAAAGTTTGGAGGATACTTCACAACAGTGTGAATATACTCAACATGACTAAACTGTACACTTAAAAATAGTTAAAATGGTAAATTTTGTACTATGATTTTTGCCACAATAAAAAATGTTAATAACATAAAACAATAGGATGTGTTTTAATACTTTGTAGTGTTACAAAATGAATTCATCTGATGAACAAAGAGATATAACAACCTGACCAGATTCTTATACCCACTGCCAGAAAAGCCAAGACTAAGCAGCTGTTACAACAGAGAAATAGTTTAATGATCACAAAGCAGCTGAGCAAGGAGGATGGGATATGCTTCTCAAATCTGCCTTTGAGCAAGGAGGATGGGATATGCTTCTCAAATCTGCCTCCCTGAGGATCTCAGGCTAAGGTTTTTAAGGAATAATTTGGTGGGCAGGGAGCTAGCAAACGGGCACTGCTGATTGGTTGGGGAATGAAGTCATGGAAGTGTCATAACTGTCTATGTGTTATAACTGTCTTCAAGCTCATTTCTGGGTCAGGGTCACAGGACCATTAGAGTCAATTCCTTGCTATGTGTCCTGGATATTGGTGGGGTCATGGGTCCATCAGAGTGCAAAGTCTGAAAATCTCAAACACCAGCCTTAGGTTTTGCAATAGAGAGGCTATCTATAAAGCAAGTCCCCCAGCGATCAGCTACTGACCTCTGGGCTGAGGTAGCTTGGACAGTTTAGTAGGAAGGTATGCAGGAGGTGGGACCCCCAGAGAGTAAAGCTGCTTGGGCCCTTCTGCCAATCAAACTTCTGAATTCCATCAAGGAGATCAGTGCGACTCATAGGCTCACTGTTTTAGGAAAAAGATGTTTTTCAACCTTGTGGGCAGTTTCCCCCTCTCCAGGTGTCAGAACATGAAGATAACCAATTGCTTTCTATTGGAGGGAAAGCAAACTTAGAAACAGCAGATTGGTGAATTTCTAGCCATAGTTGTAGCTTTGTAGGACTTCAGTCTCTTCCTCAGCTTTTATCCCATGGCCCTATATTAATTTCACATAGGCAGTTTCAGATATATTGTTGGAAAAACTTGCTGAAAAGCACTTGGGAATGAAGCTGAATCCCCAGGACCTTAGTTTTGTCTTGGCACCAATGCTTCCTGAAGTGAAGAAAGCTATTTTGTGTAATAAAAGGCAAAAGAGTTGGAGCGCCTGGAAGAAATCTAAAACAAAGAGATTTTTTAAAACATTAAAAATGATAAAAGGTAGATGATTTGACTCCTTCCCATGATCACATGAAGTTCTTGTCTCTGGTAAATTCTTTGGGGAGAAATTCACAAAGACATCTCATTACATTTCATTACACATCTGGGTCAACACTGCAGCTCAGGGATGGCATTGAGAAGAAAGGTTGAAAACGTCCCAACTGATGTTTGAATTAAAATGGTTTACAAAGCACTTTCCTATTAATAATCTAGTCAGAGCCGGGCTCGGTGGCTCAACCTGTAATCCCGCACCTTTGGGAGGCTGAGGTGAGTGGATTGCCTGAGCCCGCGGGTTCGAGACCCGCCTGGGCAACTTGGCGAGACTTCATCTGTACAGTAAATCAAAAAATCAGCCGGGCATGGTAGCGCATGCCTGTAATTCCGGCTACTTGGAAGGCTGAGGCGGAAGGATCGCCGGAGCCCAGCAGGTCGAGGCTGCGGTGGCCGGGAGAGGCCACTGCACTCCAGTCTGGGCAACAGAGTGAGACTCCAACTCAAATAATAATAATAATAATAATAACAATCTAGTCAGTCTACATGCAATTGATAAAAGTTAATATTAGCATCAGTTCCATATTACATGCCATTTAACAAAGGCCCAGATAATTCAGGCATGTTGTCCAAAATCATGCAATCAAGATGGAATGAAGAGCCCATACTCTTCCAGTACACATTTTCACATTGCCCTCCCCTGACACTGTGCAAGTCTATAAACAGACTCTCCTCAAAACCTGAACCCATCTCCCTTGTGTCAGTTCAAACCACACATCTACACCTCATCTCCAATGTGCAAAATTTGGAGATTAGTGCAGGTAAACTGAGATTGAGCTCTTTGGGTGCAAAAACTAATAATGATTTTATTCATCCTTAAATCCCCAATGCAAGGCTCCTGGCAGGTATTTTAATATGCTTATTAAATATATACATCTCGATTTTTTCACATTTATGTGACTTCTCATTCCAACTTGTAGAATATAAAATGAATTATTTTTCTGGTGGAATTGGATGAATTTCAATGTATTGGATTATTTTCCTGAGTTACAGGGTTTTACAGCCTGGAACTTTATTCTACGAATTATATTTTCCCTACCAGGCATTGTCTATCCTTAAATTGCCTACAATAGTGACACAAAGGAGAGTCGATTGGTTTGTGAAGTACAATTCTCAGAATTAGACCACTGAAAATCTGAGAGGCTAGGTCACCTCCTTATTATTCCTACAGTTTTATACTTAAAATCTTTGAAATGCAATATGTCACCCGAAAGGCATTCAATATTCATCTTATTCTTTTTCTTTTCATGAAATTATTCAAATGAAAGACTTTAAAAACCTGGACTCCTTTGAAAACTTTTGCATTGGTAATCCACTGCCTCCAAACAATTCAAAGTACTTGGCTTCTGACATCTGTGGGTGGTTGCATTTGTACTCTCTTACTTGGGATTTGAGAGAGGTAGCTGTTTTTCTCCATTATGCTAATTGTCAGAAACAGTCTCAAAAATCAAGACGAGGAAAAGCAGAAGAGATGATCAGGTGTCTCCTGGAGTTAGGGTGGCAAGAGGAGAAATCAAGTTCTTGAGCTGTGAACTTGTGATCTTGAACCAATCACTTCTCCTGTCTGTCTCATTTACCTCACAGTAAAAGCAAGGAGTAGGATCATGCCTTAAAGCCACCAAAGGTTCTGAGAATGAAGGGAGTGGCCTAAGTCAGTGAAGATGTCGTCCCTCCGGGAGTTCTAACCAGAAGAACTTTGTCCTAGCCTGTGTTATTACGGGCAAGATTTCATTTGACCAAAAAATTATACCCCTCCTAAAAACATTTGAAAACCACTATCTACCATCCTTTTATAATTCAATATTCCATGTCTTTGATTTTGCTCTAAAAACTACTTGTCTGGATTTTTCCATCGTACTATTCATAACTGCAAGAGTCGTGGTTACCATTGCAAATTCATGATGCTTTTGTGGCCTTTTATACCAAAGGTGCTGAATAGTACCTGATAGAATATGTTGGAAGCACTTTGCCAGGTGCTTTCACATCCGTGACCTCATGTAAGGAAGACATCTTTGCTGACCTTTATGAGTTAGCCTGCCCTAAGCTAGCTATTACAGAAAGTGCAGAAGGCATGTAAGGAGGTAGTATGGTATAAGTAATTCTACACAAATTTAAAGCAAAACACTATAGTTATGAAAAAGAGCTCAGGACAATGTGGGGGGAGAGTGGGGGGAGAAAAAGAGCTCAGGCTTTGGAATAAGGCATGTATGTTTGCCCCAGTGCTGTATCTATCACTGATGAATGTAAATTGGGACAATTTATTTAGTCTGTCAGTCTCAGGGTTTTCATCCGCAAGATAAAAGAATGCCTTCCTCATGGGCTCTTTGGATTAATAAAGATGGCCGGGCTCAGTGGCTCAGCCATTGGGAGGCTGAGGTGAGTGGATTGCCTGAGCCCGCGGGTTCGAGACCCGGCTGGGCAGCGAGACCTCATCTCTACAATAAATCAAAAAATCACTCGGGCGTGGTAGCACATGCCTGTAATTCCGGCTACTTGGAAGGCTGAGGCAGAAGGATCACCGGAGCCCAGCAGGTTGAGGCTGCGGTGGCCAGGAGTGGCCACTGCACTCCAGTCTGGGCGACAGAGTGAGACTCCAACTCAAAAAACAAAATAAATAAATAAAGATATTTAACACATATTGAGGGCTTCTAATATGTCTGGTACTCTTGCCCATGTACAATCGAATTTAACTCTCGTATTATCCAAATGAGGTTATTGTTCGTCTCTGTTTTGTAAACTGAAATAACTGAAGCACAGAGAAGCTTGTCCAAAGCCACACAGCTAGTACACAGAGGAGCTAGGCTTTAAACCCAGAGTCTAACTCCAGAATCCACAAGCTTAACCATGGCACCATGAGATAATGCGCAGACAAGCATAACGCCTAGGACTGAGTATATGGTCACTAGCGGCTAATTCCTTTCTCTCTGAGACTCGTTCATTCTCGTCATTATGTGGGTCGAAATGTTGAACGATCCACAACAATACAATATACTACCAGCCAGGAGTAAATGCTTAAGCACACATACATACTATCCATTCTATTACAAAATGATAATTAAGAAAATAAAGGAATTGGCAGTAGCGGGAAACTGTGGGAGGGAGTTGGGGGGATGAGGAGGTGGGATTGACAGCAGTGGGAATTGCCTGGGGAAGGGGGCCACACCTCATCAGCAAGGGTACCTGCATAATGAATATTTGTATACCTAACCCTGAATTGTACCCCACACCTTCAAAATAAAAAATCTAAAAGTTAAAAAAAAAAGAAAAGAAAAAGTGTCTATCAGTCAGCAGAGAGAAATGTATTCGAGGATTGGACTTTAGGCTGGACTCCGCAGAAAAGGTGTGTTTGAAAAGACTAAGAGAAGACAGTTCAGCATTTGAGAAAAACAGACTGTTAAGAAAAGACATGGAGGGAACTGCAAATGCATATGGAGATTTGGGGGAAGGGAAGTAAGCTACAGACATACATGATTGCTCTGAATCTTTAATAACCTCTTTGAGATCAATTTAACATATTAAAAAATGTGTATCTTTGGGGAAAAAATTAGCCATCATTACCAAGCTTACAAAAGTATTCTGCTTCTTAGAAGCATTAGCTAAAGAGGTTGTCTTGGAATAATTAACTTCTTTCTGAAAATGAAAAGTGTTTTATCTTTTAAAAATAAAGTAACTTACATGCTATTTTAAAATGTATGGTCCTTCCTAAAGCATTGGGACACATGTTTATTCTAAAAGCAGAAAACTTTTCCCCTGAACCAAATATTTAATACGATATTGAATAAAACACAGGAAAAAGAGAACTGTGCGGGCTGAAGCCAAGATGTTAAGTGTAAAGTTCTGGGTAATCCTGTGAAGCCTAGGTCATCAAGCAGGACTCCTTAACACCTCTCTGAGCTTAAATGTGCCCATTGTCTCTGTTCTCCAAAAAATGTAATATCCAACTAGCCTCTCTAGCTAACATGGTTGTATAATGTTACCATTGGTCCAGGTTTGATCTCAAACAGCAGTAGCAGATGACGAAGGGTAGCTGATAGACTTCCAACTCAAAGACAGGTAAAGTTAACATACACCTGTTGATGAAAGATGCCAAACTCTGCAAAATATTCAGAACGGTTTATTCTAAGCCAAATGTGAGTGTCAGAGGCCCATGGCACATTCGCAACATGTCCTAAAACATGTGCCCAAAAGGGTTGAATTACAGTCTAGCTGTATACTTTTTTAGGGAAACAAGTTACACGCAAAACATAAATCAATACATCTGAGGTGTACGCTGGTTCAGCCTGGGAAAGCTGGACACCTCCGAGGGGAGGCTTGCAGGTCATAGGTGGATTCAATGATTTTCTGACTGGCAGTTGGTAGAAAAAGTTCTGTCTAAAGAATTTTGAAATCAGTAAAGGAAATGCTGAGTTGAGATATGGGGGTTGGGGGTTGAAGAAGCCAAGGTTCTTGATCTGTAGATAAAGCATCCTAGGTGGCAGCCCTTAGAGAGAATGGATGACAAATGTCTGCTGTTCAAACTTGAAAGATATCAGACTCAGATAATCCCTCCTGGCTCTAGGAAGGCCTGGAACGGGAAAGATCTGGCTATGTGAATGGAGGTTCTTTGTGGATGTAAATATTTTCCCACAAAAGATGACTTTGCATAGCTATCTCAAAATGTGTTTTAAAAATATATTATGGAGTAAAATATTTGTATTTCCCTTAGGGTCTGCTATCTGTCACATGAGGCTATACCAGAATCAGGTCAGAATTTGGTATTCTATTTTAATGTTCATGCTGGTCAGTTGTGCCTAAAACTCCACAAGGGAGGGACATTTCAGAAGGGGTGTTCAACCTCCTTTGCTGTCATGGGTGGGATTTAATTTTTCAGGTTTCCCTTGCCACAGAGGAAGTCCATTCAGTCAGTCGGGGGGCTTAAATTTTTATTTTTGGTTCACAAGCCCATGTGGAATATTGTTTTGTTGAGTATTATTTGACTTGCCTTTTCTATTTCTATTTCTTTGGTATATAATGTGTTACTTTTCCACACCATTTCTTATACGTTATAAAAAGCAAATGTTATCCAGAGAGAGTTGGTATAATACCAGATTTCTTTATGAATGTGGGACAAAGCCCATTGAAGTTTTTCCCTCCATTCTTTTATTAATAAACGTGACTTTCTGTTCATTTTTGATAAGTATGCTCCACCTAGGTTCCCTTGTTGACTTTCATTTTGTGTAGAACCACCCAGCATATCAAAGAAATAGAATATTAGCATATTGCCAAAGCATAACAAAATCAGATGTTCAAGGAATTCAGGTCTATCCAAATGCCAGATTATTAATACCTGATAACAGAAGAAAAGCAATTTCCATTCCCTAAAATCAGGTTCCATGGGGCCCTATAGAACTGCTGCAATAACTAATAATTAGAACTGTCTTGTCCCACCAGGATGCCTACACAAAATGAAATGAAATATGCAGTCTTATCTACCTCCAAAGAAGGAATTTAAGTCTATCCATATGTGTTCTTTTTTACTTTAATTATTTTTCTAGCTTTACTGACAAAAATTATATATATTTAAGGCATACAGTGTGATATATTTTGATATATCTATACATTGCAAAAATGATTACCACAAGCGAATTAACATATTCATTATCTTCCCCAGCTACATTTTAGAATGTCTGTGTGTGGTGAGAACATTTGTTATCTATTCTATTAGCAAATCTGAAGTATACGTTACAAGATTATTCATTGTAGGTATCATGCTGTACATTAGATCTGCAGAGTTCTTCATCCTGCATGACTGAGACTTGGTGCCTTTGACTAACATCTTCCCACGCAGCCACTCTTCTTCTCTCTGCTTTTGTGAGATCGAGTTTTTTCGATTCCACACATAATTAGGATCATGCGGTATCTGGTTTTCTGTGCCTACCTTATTTCACTCAGCACCGTAATGTTCTCCAGGGTCACCTGTTGTCACAAATGACAGGATTTACTTCTTTTTAAAATTAGTATTATTTAATTGACAAATATAAATCATATATGTATTTATGGTGTACAGCATGATGTTTTGAAATATGTATATTGTGGAAAGGCTAAATCAAGCTAGTTAACGTATTATTATTTTTTATAAAACTTATTTTTATGGTGCGAACATTTAAAGTATATTCTGTTCACGATTTTAAGATTTTACAATTTTAAATTGTATATAACTTATACTTAAAGCAGTATACATTGTTATAATATATGTATATGTTAAGTACTCATTGTTATCAAATACAGGCATCATGTCGTATAATAGGTCTCTTAAACTTACTTCTCCTAACTAAAATTTTGTATCCTTTAACCAACATCTCCACAATCTCTCTCCACCCCACTGACCATCTACTCTCTGCTTCCGTGAAATTGACTTTTTAAAAAATCCACATTTAAGTGACATCATGTAGTATTTGTCTTTTGTGCCTGGCTTATTTCACTTAACACAATGTCCTTCGGGTTCATCCATGTTGTCCCAAATGACAGAATTTTCTTCTTTTTAAAGGCCGAATAGTATTCTATTGTGTATATATGCCACATTTCCATTCATCCATTGATGGACACTTCAGTTGATGCCATATATTGTGAATAATGCTACAATGAACATGGGAGTACAGAGATCTCTTCAAAATAATGATTTCATTTTCTTTGAATCTATTCCCGATAGTGAAAGTGGGGTTGCTGGATGATATGGAAGTTCTATTTTAATTTTTTAAAAACTCCATATCGTTTTCCATAATAGCTATACCAATTCACATTTCCACCAACAGTGTACATGGGTTCTACGTCTTCACCAACACCTGCTATCTTTTGTGTTTTTGATAATAGCCATTCTAACAGATAGGAGGTGATAATTCATTGTAGTTTTGATTTGCATTTCTCTAATGATCAGTGATGTTGAGCACCTTTCCAACCTTTCTGTATACCTCTTGGGCATTTCTATGTCTTTTTCAGAGAAATATCTATTCAGATCTTGTGATCATTTTTAAAAATTGAGTTATTTGTTTCCTTGCTTTTGAGTTATATGAGTTCCTTATCCACAAGGGATCTTCCAAAGGTTCATAAAAATGCATGTTATGAAAAAACTCTGCATGGATTTCAAAATTTGTTTGCACCAAAACAAACTTGTACTAACTTCTTATAACATGTCTGAACAGGATCTCATTTGAGGAAGGATAAGATGTAAGTTTGAAAAGCGACCCAGCTGGGATCAGTGGCTCAGCCTGTAATCCCGCAGCTTTGGGAGGCTGAGGTGAGTGGATTGCCTGAGCCCGCAGGTTCGAGACCCACCTGGGCAGGCGAGACCTCATCTCTACAATAAATCAAAAAATTAGCCGGGCGTGGTAGCGCATGCCTGTAATTCCGGCTACTCGGAAGGCTGAGGCGGAAGGATCGTGGAGCCCAGCAGGTCGAGGCTGCGGTGGCCGGGAGCGGCCGCTGCACTCCAGTCTGGGTGATAGAGTGAGACTCCAACTCAAAAAAAAAAAAAGAAAAGAAAAGAGACTCTATCAGAGCAACATGATTTTTGCTGAAATTGAAGCAAGAACAAACATTAAATTTATGGTGAAGCTTGGGTGGGAAGAATGAAAAAATCATTGATGTTTTGCAAAATGTTTATGGGATAATGCCCCCAGAGAAATAAACAGTTTACAAATGAATAACTTGTTTGAAGAAAGATGAAAAGATATTGGAGATGAAGCCCACGGCAGCAGACAATCCACATTGATTTACAAGGAAAAGATTAATCTTGTTTTGCTCTAATTGAAGAGGGCCGATGATTAACAGCAAAAACAATAGCCAACACCATATACACCTCAACTGTTTCATGTCACACCATCCTGACTGAAAAATTTAAGTTGAGCAAACTTTCTACTCAATGGATATCAAAACCATTGTGCCCAGAACAGCTGTAAGCAAGAGTAGGGCTTTCACGGAAATTTTAAACAAATGATATCAGGATCCTGAAACATTTCTTTAAAGAATTGCAATAGGATATGAAATGTGGCTTTACCAATATGATCCTGGAGACAAAGTCCAGTCAAAGCCAATGACTACCAAGAGGTAGAAGTGGGCTAGTCAAAGCAAAAGCAGACCAGCCGAGAGCAAAGATCATGACAACAGTTTTTGGGGGATGCTTAGGGCACTTTGCTTGTTGACTTTCTGTCAGTCGAAGAACAAAAACATATGCTTAATCTAAGAGTGTTTTAAGAGAAATCTTTTTAGTCCTGGTTTGACTCTTCCTGACTTCTTTATGTTTCCTAATCTTTAAAAAAAATCTTTAAAAGGCACCCATTTTTCCTCAGTTAATAATGTAAAAAAGAATGCACGGACATGGTTACATTCCCAGGGCTCTCAGTTCTTTAGCTAATGGCTGATATCATTGCTTACAAAAGTGTCTTGAACTTGAAGAAGGTCACGTTGAAAAATGAAGTTTCTATTTTTAATTTTTATCTTTTAATTACATTTTTTCACAAATTTTTTGTCATTTTGTATTTTAGATATTCCCCTTATCAGATGAATGATCTGAATTTTTTTCATTCTCTGGGCTGTCTCTTCTCTTTGCTAATTTTTTCCGTTGCTATGCTTATCTACTTATCTATTTTTGTGTCTATTGCCAGTGCTTTTAGGGTCATATCCAAAAAATTATTGTCCAAACCAATGTCAAGAAGCATTTTCTGGTCAAGCGTGGTGACTCACGCCTGTAATCCCAGCACTTTGGTAGGCAGAGACAAGAGGATTGCCTGTGGTCAGGGATTCGAGACCAACCTGGGCAACTTGGTGAAACCTTGTCTCTACAATAAATAAGAAAATTAGCCGGGTATGGTGGTACACACCTGTAGTTCCAGCTTTTTGGAAGGTTGAGGTGGAAGAATTGCCTGAGCCCAGCAGGCTGAGGCTACAGTGACTGTGAGCGTGCCACTGTACTCCAGCCTGAGTGATGAAGTGAGACTCCTACTCCAAAAACAAAAACAAAACCCAGCATTTTTCCTCTGTTTTCTTCTGGTAGGTTTATAATTTCAATATTTCAATTCTTACTATTTTGATATTTGTTTTCATGATATGAGATAAGGGTCTTATCTCATTCTTCTGCCTATAGATATCTACAACCTACTTAAACCATTTTCTCTTTTGTGAATTTTGGGCGACTTTGTCAAAGATAAATCGACTGTGAATTTGTGGATTTATTTTGGAGCACTCTATTCTGCTCCATTGGTTATATCTGTATTTTTATGCCAGAACTATATTAATCATGATAGCCTTGTAGTATATTTTGAAATCAGGTAGTGTGATGCTTCCAGCTTTATCCTTCTTGCTCAAAATTGCTTTGGCTATTTGAGGTCTTTTGTGGTATCATACACACTTTAAAAGTGTTTTTTCTATTTCTGTAAAAAATGCCATTGAAATTTTGATAGGAATTTCATTGAAACTGTGGGTCACTTTGAATAGTATATACACTTTAACAATATTAATTCTTCCAATCCCTAATCACAAATATATTTCACTCGGTTATATCTTCTTCAGGCTTCAATGTACAGCTCTTTCACTTCCTGGTTAAATTTATTCACAAGGATTTTTTGTAACACTAGTATAAATGACATTGTTTTCTTAATTTCTGTTTCTGATAATTAGTTGCTAGTGTATAGAAAAATAACTATTTTTGTATGTTAACTTTTTACCCTTCCACTTTACTGAATTTGTCATGTAGTTTTAGCAAATTTTTTTGTGAAGTGTCAGGGACAATTTTCCTTCTTTATTTCTAGTTTTATGCATTATTTTCTTTTCTTGCCTCAGAGGTGAGCCTGGAGTCTAGGTTCATATGGACAGGTCTGGTATCTTATCCACCTCCAAAAGGAGGAATGAAAGCCCATTCACACAAGAGCTCTTAAGTTAGTTGCACAATATTTTTCAATATTGTGAAAATTGATGAGGAAATAAACTTTTTCCATTTCACAAGAGAATATTTCAGTTTTTATTTTTTGTTACAACAGGACTATTAAATTTTTAAAGTGATCATCCAATGTGCATAGATTATTATTCCAACTCCTACCCAGAAAAGGGATGAGACAATGAGGTTATGGAGATAGACTGTGTCAACACTGAATAAAAGAGTTTTGCTCAGGAATTCTCCCTCCCTAAGAATTTCTTAGAATGTGGGATATAACTGGCAGGGCAGCATGAGTAGAAAAATTGTCTTTTCCTGTTGACCTAACAAAGCAAAGAAAGTTGGGATTTTTCAAAAGGAGCGTTAGTATGAAAGTAAACAACAATTTCTTAATCCAGTATATACTAAATTGTCCCTTTCTGCACCCCCCAAGCATGAAAATGGTACACTTATTATATGGTTTCAGTCCACATACCCCTAGAGAGGCACTTAAATATTCATCCCAAGTCTTGGTCTCTCAGAAATCTACAGGATAAAATAAGCACTGTTAGCCTCTGTACTCAGAGAATTTTAACAAAGGCCCCACCAAAAAAATGGTTAGGCTGAATCTAGAAGTAGAACTCGTGAATTCTCACCTTTTTCTCATCAACCATCAAACTCCCTATATATGAAGTTTCTTACGCACCATGGTGATCCAAACCCATTTTGTGAGCTAGTGACCTGGAGGACAGATTAAGCAACTTTTGGGGAAAGCATCTGAAGAAGTCAAAAGTTCTACCCAAGTGCAAGACATGTACACTGTCGGGTATAAACATTCCTGGTAAAATAAATTGTAGAATACGATATAAAAGAATAGTTCTCACAAGATTGAATATGAAGTGTTAAAATAAAAACTCTGATCTGTGGAAGCCTGGGAGAACATAGTGGCATTGTCCAGGAATCCTCACAGCTTCTGCATGTCCAGAGCAAGGAGGATTCCATTTCCAGCTCAGTGCCTGAGCTTGAATCTCCCTGAGACAATTACTACCTTCCTTCCTGTGACTGAACTTTGACCTAGAACAAAGAGGAAGAGGCAACCTCTGACAAGAGAGTGCAGAACACTCAGATTATAGATCAGAGCAGGCACCAGACTTTTAGAAAAGCCATTTCTATGGTTACAATAACATGGAGACTCAGTACTCTGGAGAAGACACTGGGGAGAAAAAAAAAAAAACCAACACCTCATGAGGATGTCATTAAAGAGGGCATTTTGAACTCTTTATTTCCTTTTTGTCATCCTCAACAATGTAATACAGTGAGTGTGAGCATTCAACTCACTCAGTCATTCTAAAGGAACTTTCAGAAAGAGCTTTGTCTGCATCTGGCGGGGGGGGGTCAAAAAGGGTGAATGCCCCTTTTGAAGCAGGAATGTTAGTAACAATAATCCACACAAGGAAGTCCCTAGTAGAAGTGAAATTGGCACAGAGGAAGAACCCAGCAGTCCCCCAGGAAATTATCCTGCCAAAGCAAAATGTGGAGATTTCAAAGTTGCATTTCTTAAGGAGGTCAGTTTCTCTTTATAACCTATATATAGCTTCAATCCTTTTTTTTCAAAATTGGATTACTTGGGATAAAACAATCTGGTAATATTTAAGACAGTATAATGCAAAATTCAGCTCTGTTACATATACAAAACTCAGAGCATTAATCATAAGAATAGTATGTGTCTCTAGCCCTGACACAAGGGAACTCATGGAAAGAGAGGGCAAGACAGAAGGGAAGATGATCCCGATCTCTCTCTCTCTCTCTCTCTCTCTCTCTCTCTCTCTCTCTCTCCCCCTCCCTCTCTCACACACAACACACACACACACACACACACAAAATCAGGAAGCTGCCCGACTTCTTAGTTCAGCCAGTGCTAGTCCTGGAAAGCTATTCTGGAAGCCGCAGGAAGGACCCAGCCTAGAGGTAGCTGTGAAGAAAGGAAAGAATCTAATCTGAAATGTTGACTTCCTATACTGTGTGCACTGTACTAGGCAGTGCACACATTGGAGAAGGTTATCACGAAGCCCTCTGTGACTCTTGTATTAGTTGTCCTTCCAATGCCCTCTAAAAAGTCCCACACTACCAATAATCAGGGCACCCAGGCAGTTTCCTAGTGGGTTCAGAGGCAGGGTAGCTAGCACGGGCTGGGCATAGGCAGATAAATTCTTATAGGCAGGTCTTAGGAAGTGTTCATTTTTCTTGCTACATTTTTACTGCAGTCCAGGCTGAAATGTGGATCAGTCAGCCTACCCCACTCCCTCATTCAATCAAAAGAAAGTCCCATCAGATGTAAGACTAAGACAACCTAACCTTTCAGTTCATGATTAGCATAATAATCACTAAAAATCTTTCAAGTTCCCTGTGGAAAGTGGAAGCCTGAATGAACCAAAGCCATAGAAATGATCAGACCACCTGTTAGCTCATGAGCTTGTATATGCAAAAGTCTGGCAAGTCTTCTACAAAGACAAAATATGTGTTCCAGAAAAGACCACCCCTCCTTCCCATCAGAGAAGGAAAGGTGGCAATCTCTTCAGAGTTGTGGCTACCTGTGCCCCCCCTTTTGATAATCAATTATTGTGAAACTATAGCTAACTTTTTAATTAAAAGCAAAAGCACAAGTCTTTTTTTTTTTCGAGGAGACTCGTCCATGTCAGGTCTGTCTGGCATGAATCTTCTGCTTTCCCTCTCTTCTTCTCACTAATAAACTGTTTTAAACCTTTGCTGGCCGCTCTGAATATTATTTCAAGGTCGAATCAAAGAACCCATGAGTTCACGCCATACCACACCTTGGCAGCAGGTTCCACCTGCCTTCCCAAGCAAAATCTACCATGAACCTTGGGTGCTCCTTTCTTCCTTGCCTCCTCCAATGTCCTTTCCTTCAAGGTCTTGCTAGCTGACAGCTAATCTCATCCAGGGTTTGATGGATTTTAATGTATTGTTGAATTCCCATTTCCAGACTATATCTCAATAACACCTTGACCTGCCAGGAGCTTTCAAGTCCTTTAATTCTAAGGAAATTTTTGGCTCAAAAAGATACCAGGAGATTAAAGAATGTGGCTACTCAAATCAATCTAAGTTGCCTGGGCTTAAAATCTTGGCGTATTGGGAAGTCTTGAGATTTTTGTTTTGTTTTGTTTTTGTTTTTTAACATGATAGAAAAAGCCATTAAAAACATTAGCCTTTCTCTTAACACTAGATTGCCAGTCTATCAGAAACCTTCCATCCCCCTCTCCTCTCTAGCCTTTGGTTCATTCTTACCATGCTCTCATCTCCACATTGATTTTATATTTGTTTTGTTTTTGTCTTTGTGTTTGCAAAAACAAAACAAATACCACACATAAAACACTCACAAGAATATGTTTGTTGTACAAAGTTTATCTTCTTGCAAACATGGGAGGGTAAAAGAATCAGCCAAACAAAAAAGATCAGTTAGGCCTTTGTTCAGGGCGAAGTGAAGTTTAAAATTTTAATCACTGATGCAAGCGAGGTATTATGCCTAGCCTTCTTGTTATAACACTCTGAAGTATCCCAAGGTTGTTGAGACGATTGCATAACAAGGATGAAGTTAGAATGTAGCTCGTTATCCACCCAGATTTTCTTCCATCCAAAACATTTAAGATGGCTGTTAGGACATGCAAAGAGGCTGAGGTGCTATAGGGTGACACCCAGTACCAAAAGGAGCACACCCTCGGGATGGCCTCAAGCATGAGGACAGAGGCTGGGGAGGCGTACTGGGAGTGGCTAGCCTGGGGTATCCCCTCCCCCTCAGGCTCCATGCCCTAGCATGCAATTCATGCTGAGGCCCTGGGAGAAGTGTTCTCCATACCTGCTGACCACATCTTGCAGCTATACTCCTGCCCACGCTTCTTTGAGGCAGTTGGCCCCTGGAACTGGCTCAGACCAGATCAGGCCTAGATCAATGTCCATAACCTCTGGTTACCTTGAGTTCATCATCATCATAAAAATTCCACCTCTAGAGAGAAATTACAGTCATTTGTGTACATGTGGCATATGTCTAAGTACGAAGGGGGACCTCCCCCAAATACTGGAATTTATTTATTTAAAAAATGAGTATTCTTAACATGTTTAAACTTCACTCATCTTCCAAGTCCTCTCCGTCTGATGCAATACACCTATCAAGACGGCTTTTCCACTGCTCAAGACAGTTTTTTAACTCGTCAGTGTGGATGCCTTTTAGGGCTTCACCTCTTCCACACTGGCAAAGTGTTTCCCTTTGAGGACTTTTTCATCTGGGGGGGGGAAGTTGCTCAGGGTGAGATGGTGAATATGGAGGGTGGAGCATGGGGGTCATGCTGTTTTGGGTCAAAAACGGCTGAACAGTCAGCGTGAGTTGTGCAGCTGTTGTCATGACGGAAGAGTTTGTCACCCTTTTGACAACAAAAATTCACTGCCAAGGGCAGCCTCTCACAACGCTAGCTGGTACGTTAATGCCAGTGGGTTCCTAGAACACTTACTTAGCAGGGGAAGCTTGTACTACTAGGGGCCCAACCTCCAAAAGATAATTCTGGACTTTCTTGGGTGCATCCTTATATGCTCTCACAATACATCTGCACACTAGAAACCCTGCCCTTTTTATGCTTAACCTTGCCCTCTGCCCTATGAAAAATGCTATATAACCCGCGTGCATTTCACAATCAGTTGTGGATTTTTTTCTTGTCCAAATGGCTGCTCCTGGACCTGAATAAAGCCCCTGTCTCCTTCATTGTCTCCAGGTCATCTCTTCAGCCTGTCAGGCACAGTGCCTTCCCTTTGGGGGTCTTGAGGAATCCGACACTAAGGTGCTGTATTTTGAAGCTCAGACTGACTTTTTTCAGAATGTGAATATTTTCTAAAATCTACTCCAAAAAAATAAAAGTTAACATCCTAAAACCACTGGCTATAAAATTTGATATTCACACATCCCTACGGATTCAGGCTCCAAAGAGAAGTTAACCTAGAAAGCAATGGAAGAAACAAGCTGGAATTTGCGTTCCAGAGGAAGTTGACAGAGTGGAGTGATGAAGCCAAGGTTAAGTGCTGTCCCAGCTCAATCACTTCTCAACTTTCTTGCCCATGTAATCCTCATGTGCAGATTCCTCTCCTCCAAGGAAGAGTCCTAAGAGTCAGAAAGCACAGTCAAAAGGGAAAAAGAAAGAATGGTAAGTATGAGGAAATATAACAAGTGTTATTTTATTTATACTTCCCTCTGGACTGAGTGATCCAATCTGAGAGGTATGATTTTTCTTATCTGAAATTATCCAATATCCCACTGTATCTTCCTCAGTAAAAGTTCTGATCATGTCAGACATAAAGCAAGGAGGCTTCCAGACTACACAAATTGTGTTCTTCTAATCACATTTAGAGAAATCCATCCTCCCCAAATGTTGTCACATTTTATATTCACTGGGAAAAGAGATGGGAGAAAAACCAACAGAATTGATGAAATGGAGATATTTGTGAGATTCTAAATATCTGAGCATTCAAGAATACTCACTGGCTATTTACCAAACATCACATGCTACTAAATTTTGCCCGGAATACATTTTCTAAGAAAAATGAAATCCTACTATCTTCCAGCACACTCTTTTGTAAAAAAAATTTTATTATAAAGATGTGGGGTACATTTCAGGGTCAGGTATATAGACATTGATCATGCAGGTACCCTTGTTGATGAGGTATGCCCCTCCCTCCCCTAGCAGTTTCCCTCAACTGCCTGTCCCAACCCCCTCCTCTGACAGTTTTCCACTACAGCCAATCGCTTTCTTATAACATTATAATTGTTCAAGATCCGTTTATGAGTGAGAACATATGGAACTCTATTCTTGTTTCCGTAATAAATCACTGAGTATGATTGACTCCAAATATGTGAACTTTGCAGCAGCAACACTCTTATTCCTAAGGCATCTCATCTGGTTTTAGGAGTCTCAACTTCTTGAGACCCAATGCTTCCCCACTCCTATGGTTTTTTTAGTTGGGTTCTCGTGCTGTTACTCAGGCTGAAGTGCTCACAGCAGTCTCTACCTCCAGGGCTCAGGCAATCCTTCCACCTCAGCATCCCAAGTAGCTGGGACTGCAGGTGCATGCCACCACACCCAGCTAATTTTTTTATTTTTGTTTTTGTAGAGATAAGGTCTTGCTATGTTGCCCAGGCTGATCTTGAACTCCTGGACTCTAGCAGTTCTCCCACCTTGGCCTCCCAAAGTGCTGGGATTACAGGCATGAGTCACCATGCCCAGCCCTAATGCTTTCCTTTTATTGCAAGTATTCTCTACAGCTCTCCCCACCACAATTCTCCAGATGTAAAATGTAAGATAATCTATCTACATACATAATTCAAAGGTACGTTAAAAAGTCATAATTTATAATGAAACACCTTTAATATTTAAAAGTCACTCGACACAAGGGACAAATCGTTGCTGTGTGAACCCTTCCCCCTAGAGTCTGACGTCACAGGCTGAGATCTCTGTAATGCAAGTGGCATTCCTCCTCAGCCACTATGACAACCAAACCACCCTGATGACTTTCCAGAAGGCCTTACCAGCTCTGTGGAGAATTACTGATAGAGATGGCTTGCACAGAACTGTAACAGCATATATTTAGAAGTCAACTCTGCCGTCATTGCATAAAAGTCCTTCTCCAAGGAAAGACACTCAACATCACCCAGCAACTAGAGTTTTTGTTCTAACTTCTAAACTGGTCCTATCCCTTAGTCAGTCCTGAATAAAAGTTTTTTAAATAGTGTCAACAGTAAATGAAAATCTCAGGATGAAAAGTATGGCTTCAGCCAGTACAAATTGTTGGGTTGATATGACACCAACTATCTGAGTATTCCAAATATAGGCCTTCCATCAAATATCCAGATAATGGACATCTACATATCATGCAGAGGAATGAAAGATTTTCCATCTAGATTCTTTTAAAGTTTGATGGATCTGATGCTTGTCAGGACACATCTGATCCTGGAATAGAGAACCCTCCTGCACATGAAAAAGAATTGCTTTCATAGGAAGAAGTTTGCATTTTCATAATGCTTTCTGAACATCAATTTCCCAACACAATCTTATCTTTTCTTGAAGTATGTTAAATTTCCAAGATAGCACTCATTCATGTATTATGGTATTCAATCATTATTCAAAACTTTAACAGACACCTCTTACAAATCAGTCATTCTTTGAGTCGCACAAAAATTAATGACATAGTCCCTGACCTCAAAAAGATCATATTCGTTTTTAGAAGTCATACAAGAAAAATAATTACATCCATACCATGCTTTAATAATACTAATACACTAAGTTAGTATCAACAGGAGGTAGCTTAGGGTGAAAGGTTTTTTGGGTTTTGCTTTGTTTTTATTATAGACATGTGAGGCACAAGTCAGGATTAGCTACACAAGCAGGCTGCATTCAGGTGAAGTTTAAACCTCCAACTGGCCCTCACTTCCCATGGTTTAGGGCCAGGTACCCTTTGCAATGCTATGTGCCCCATTTCTCTCTCCCTCTCCTGACAGTGTCCACGGACAAATTATTCCTCCCTTATGCTAATGTGATTAATGTTCAGGTCCTATTTATGAGTGAGAACATTCAGTATTCACTTCTTTGTTTCTGTGATAGATCACTAAGTATGATGGTCTCCAACTCCATCCAATTTGCTGTGAATTCTTTGATTTTGCTCTTCCTTATGGCTGTGTAATACTCTGTTGTGTATATGTGCCACATTTTATTTAACCAGTCCACTTTTGATGTGCAGTGGGGTTGGTTTCATGTTTTTGCTTTTGTCAATAGTGCAGCTATAAACATGCATGTGCAGGTGTCTTTTGGTAGAACAATTTATGTTCCTCTGGGTATAATTCTCAAAAGAGGGATTGCTGGGTTGTATGGAAGGTCAATTTTTAGTTCTTTTAGAAATTGCCACACTGTTTCCATAGAAGCTGAACTAGCTCATACTCCCACCAAAGGTGAAGAAGTGTTCCCTTTTCTCTGCACCCTCACCAGCATCTGTTGTTTTTTTTTATTTATTAATGAGGGCCATTGCTTGCTGGAATTAGATGGTATCTCATTGTGGTTTTGATTTGCATTTTTCTGATGAGGTTGAGCATTTTTTCACATGTCTTTTTGCTGCGTGTATATCTTCCTTTGTTTTTATTTTATTATTTTTATTTTAAAGATGTAGGGTACAATTCAGGGTTAGGTATACAAATGTACATTATGCAGGTACCCTTGCTGATGAAGTGTGCCCCTCCCTCCCTGGCAGTTTCCCTCAACCGCCAATCCCACCCCACCTCCCCTGGCAGTTTCCCACTACTGCCAATCCCTTTCTTAGAGTATTATGATCATTGTTCAAGGTCCGCATATGAGTGAGAACATATGGTGCTCTGTTCTTTGTTTCTGTGATAGATCACTGAGTATGATTGACTCTAAATCCTTCCAAGTTGCTGCAAAGTTCATATTTTTGTCCTTCTTTATGGCTGCATAATATTCCACAGTGTATACATACCACATTTTTTAATCCAGTTCAGCTTCCACGGGCAGCATTGTTGGTTCTATGTTTTTGCTATTGTGAAGATAGCACTGCAACAAATATGCATGTGCAGGGATCTTTTTTGTAGAATGATTTGAGTTCCTCTGGGCGTATTTCCAATAGGGGGATTGCTGGGTCATATGGAAGGTCAATTTCTAGTTCTTTCAGAAATCACCACACGTCTTCTAGAGAGGTCGCACTAGTTTGTATCCTCACCAGCAGTATAGAAGCGTTCCTTTTTCTCCACATCCTTGTCAGCATCTGTTGTTGTCTGTTTATTAATGATGGTCATTCTTACTGGGGTCAGGTGGTATCTTAGTGTGTTTTTTTTAAAGATGTGGGGTACAATTCAGGGTTAGGTATACAAACGTTGATTATGCAGGTACCCTTGTTGATGAGGTGTGCCCCTCCCTCCCCTGGCAGTTTCCCTTAACTGCTAGTCACCTCCCTCCCACCGCTTCCCCTGGCAGTTTCCCACTACTGCCAATTCATTTTTTACAGTATTATGGTAATTGTTCAAGGTCCCCTTATGAGTGAGAGCCTATGGTACTCTGTTATTTGGTTCTGTGATAGATCACCGAGTATGATCAACTCTAAATCCATTCAAGTTGTTGCAAAGTTCATATGTTTGTCCTTTTTCATGGCTGCATAATATTCCATTGTGTATGTGTACCACATTTTTTTTATGCAGTCCAACTTCGATGGGCAGAATGGTTGGTTCCATGTTCTTCCTATTGTGAATAGAGTTGAAATAAACATGAGCACGCAGGTATCTTTTTGGTAGAATGATTTGAGTTCCTCCAGGTATATTCCCAATAGGGGAATTTCTGGGTCATATGGAAGGTCAATTTCTAGTTCTTTCAGAAATCACCACACTGTCTTCCAAAGAGGTTGCACTAGTTTGCATTCCCACCAGCAGTGTAGAAGCGTTCCTTTTTCACTGCATTCTCACCAGCATCTATTGTTGGTTGTTTTTTTTTAGCAATGATGGTTATTCTTATTGGGGTTAGGTGGTATCTCAATGTGGTTTTGATTTGAATTTATCTGATGATGAGTGAGGCTGAGCACTTTTTCATGTGTCTGTTGGCTCCCATATATCTTCTTTTGAGAGGTGTCTATCCATGTCTTTTGTCCACTTTTTAATGGGGATGTTTGCTGTTTTCCCTTTTGGCGCATTGAGTTCTTGTAGATCCTAGTTGTTAGGTCTTTGTCAGATATACAGCTGGCAAATATTTTTTCCCATTCTGTGGACTGTCTTCCTGCTCTCTTGATGATTTCTTTTGCTTTACAGAAGCTTATCAGTTTGAAGAGATCCCACTTGTCTATCTTATTTCTTATGGTTTGTGCACTCAGGGTTTTGATCAGGAATTGGTTGCCAGTTCCAAATTCCATAAGGATGTCTCTTGCATTTTCTAAGATTCTTATACTTTGAGGTTTTACATTAAGTCTTTGATCTACTTAGGGTTAATTTTTGTGTGTGGTGATAGGTAGGGGTCCTGTTTCAATCTTCTGCATGTGATCAGCCAGTTTTCCCAGCACCATTTACTAAATAGGTTCTCCTCTCCCCAGGGGTTGTTGTTGGAGGCTTTGTCAAAGATGAGTTGGTTGAGAAATTGAGGCTTTGCTTCTGGAATCTCTGTCCTGTTCCATTGGTCCATATGCCGGTTCTTGTATAAATACCAGGCTGTTTTGATGATTGTAGCCTTAGAGTAAAGTTTCAAATCTGAAAGTGCGATGCCTTTGCTTGTTTCTTTTGCTAAGCATTGTTTTGGCAATTTGTGGTCATTTATGTTTCCATATGAATTTCTGTATTGTCATTTCCATGTCTGAAAAGAATGATGTTGGTAATTTAATGGGCATTGCATTGAATCTGTAGATTGCCTTTGGTAGGGTGGACGTCTTAACAATGTTGATTCTCCCTATCTATGAGCATGGAATATTTTTCCATTTGTTTCTGTCTTCTTGGATTTCTTTGAACAGTGTTTTGTAGTTCTCATTGTAAAGGTCTTTAACTTCTTGGGTTAGGAAGATGCTGAGGTATTTCACTTTTTGTGGCTATTGTGAATGGGTTTGTGCTTTTTATTTGGTTCTCTGTCTGCTCGTTGTTGGTGTATAAGAATGCAACTGTCTTTTGCATATTTATTTTGTACCCTGATACTTTACCAAAGTCCTTTATCAGTGAAAGCAGGTTTTTGAGAGATTCTTTTGGATTTCGAGGTATAGGATCATATCATCAGCAAAGACAGATAATCTGACTTCCTCTTTTCCTATTTGGATACCCCTGATTTCCTTCTCTTGTCTAATTGCCCTAACTAGGACTTCCAACACCATGTTGAACAAGAGGGGTGAGAGTGGGCAGCCTTGTCTTGTTCCAGTTTTCAGAGGAAATGTTTCCAGTTTCTGTCCATTTAGCAATGTGTTAGCTGTGGGTTTATCATAGATGGCACTTACTATTTTGAAGTATGGTCCTTCGATACCTAGGTGTTTGAGGGTTTTTATCAAGAAGGGATGCTAGATTTTATCAAAAGCTGCTATAGCCAGTCCCACACAAAACAGCCTCCGTTGTACTACTGCCTCCACAAGGGATTACTACTGTTTGCTACCAGGTGCTGAACAGCTACTCTCAGCTCTCGGTTCTGGCCCAGGGAATTCCTGGCTCCCTCCTCCACCCCAAGACTCTGGTGGCACACCAAATGCAGTGCCCAACTATATTGCTGATTCTCAGCACCTGATGCCAGACACACACCACCAAAGCCTGTCATAGTGGATCATCCATGGACCCAGACAAGTGTAGAGAAAGGACAAGTGGAGAGAAAAGATTGGTGAAAGAGGAGCTACCTGCTTCAGCCATTTTCCAGGCAGACGTTAGCATTGCCCTGCCCATCTATGAGCTGCCTCCACTTTGGTTTCTAAGGTAACCTCCCCAAACAGGAGACAGAAGGCCCTCCCCTACACTGAATCAGACACAGGCAACTCAGTCCTGTGGCAGACCTCTCAGGCAGCAAGCCAAGGGAACCAACCCAAGCTATGAGTAAATCTATCTTCCTGCAATGAGAGCAAAGGGGAAAGGCTAGATATCAGAGCTGAAGAGACTTTAGACACTCAGGAAAGACTCCAGAGCTAGTCTAGTTTCTTATTTTGATTTTTGAATTTATTGTTTTGTTCACTTGTGTTTGCTTTTTGGGTTAAACTACTTGTTTGTGTTGGGGAAAAACACATTGAAAGGCATGATTTTATTGGATTGTCTTTGTGTGATTACTAGTATGCTTTAGGGAACTTTGTTCATTTTTTACTCTTTTTTGGCCTTGTGTCTCTTTTCATTCATTAGTTGGTATGTATGTCTGTTTTACCTCTTACTCTTCTCTCTCTCCAACTTCCTCTTGACCCTCCCTTCTTCCATTATTTTTCTTTTTCTTACCTCCTTTTGTACCAGGAAGCAAACCTAAACCCCACTGCATGGACAGATTGGAAGGCAGTGGGAAGTGGGTTCCAGGGTGCCCACACACCTGTCAGTCGACAATGGGATCTACAGATAGATTTTGAATCACAGTTTCCCCCTCAATTAAATCTCAAAACTGCAAAAAGTACAGCCCCAACCCAAAGTCCAGCCTCAAAAGTGAAAAAAGCCAGAAGACACTCATAAGGAAGAACAGGAGATTGAAAAAAGGAAGTAAAAGCAACCCCATCTTCCCTGAAAAACAGAATTAAAGAAGGAGAGGGAATGGGGGAGAGAAAAATCTACACAAATTAAGAAAAACCAAAAGAAGAATATGGGTCTCTCACAGACCTCTGAGAGGTCAGACACTAAGAAAACTGACTTCGGAATGCAAACAAAGAAGAGACCCCAGAATGACTGTTCTCAGATGACAAACCCAGATATCAAGACATTAATGGAGAGATTAAAAAGAATTGAGGAGAAACAAGAGGAAACTAGGAAGGAGTTGATAACTGAGATAACAGTAGTAAAGAATACTGTGAATGAAATAAATAACAAACTGATAAGCATGGAAAGTTGAATTAGCCAAGCAAAAGAAAGAATCTCACAACTTGAGGACCAAAATATAGAACTAATCCAAAATGTCACAAACATAGAAAAGAAGCTTAAAAAGACAGAACAAAATCTTCAAGAGATGAATGATTACTTCAAGAGACCAAACCTAAGAGTAACTGGACTTCTGGAGGCAGAAAGAACAACAGAGACCACCCTGGAACAAACATTCCATGAGATTATTCAAGAAAACTTCCCTCATCTCATCAGTGATGCAAAAATTCAAACACAAAAGATTCAGAGAATCCCTGCAAGACAACAAATGAGAAGACCAATTTCCAGACACATAATAATTTGCCTAAACAAGATAGATATAAAAGAAAAAAATCCTAAAGGCAGCAAGAGAAAAAGATCAGATTACCTACCATGGAAGACCAATTAGAATAGCAGCAGATTTTTCTACAGAAGTCCTTCAGGCTAGGAGAGCTTGGAGCCCTATCTTCAAAGTTCTAAAAGGTAAACAATTTAACCAAGAATAACCTACCCAGCTAAGCTAAGCTTCATCAGTGAGGGAGAATTAAAATCTTTCCCAGATATCCAATCCCTAAGAACTTATGCTGCCACCAGACCACCTCTACAAGAAACACTTAAGAAAGCATTAAACACAGAAGAAAAGGAAAAAGAACAATGACGTTTTTCACAAAAGTACAGGAAAAAGATTAAAAACACACAAGAACCAACCTGAAAACCAAAAGAAAGACAACAAACAAACAGGAACAACAAAAACTCTATAAGAACCTTATGATAGGGATCAACTCTCACATCTCAATAATTAGCCTGAATGTGAATGAACTAAATGCACCACTGAAAAGACATAGAATGGCAAAATGGATAAAATATCACCAGCTAACAATATATTGCCTTCCAGAGACTCATCTCACTAGAAAGGACACTCAAAGATTCAAAGTAAGAGAATGACAAACAAATTTTCAGGTGAATGGAACACAAAAGAAAGAAGGAGTCATGATCTTAATCTCAGACAAACTACCCTTTAAACTACCAAAAATTTACAAAGATACAGAAGGTCACTACATAATGATAAAAGGTTCAATCTATCAGCAAGAAATATCCATCCTAAACATATGCACCTAATATAGGCGTGCTGACTTTCATAAAGCAGCTTCTAGGTAAACTCAAAAAAGATATTGATTCTGACACTATCATAGCTGGGGACTTTAATACCCCAAACACAACCCTAGACAGATCATTCAGACAAAAAAATCAGCAATGAGATCTGGAACATCAATGTGACTCTTGACCAAATGGACTTAATTGATACTACAGAACACTCCACCCAATGACTCATCACTGCATGGAACATACTCTAAGATCAACCACGTACTTGGCCACAAATCAAGCATAAACAAATTTTAAATGACTGAAATTTTTGTCATGCACCTTCTTGGACCACAGTGGAATAAAAATAAACATCAACACCAACAAGGTTCCCCTAAAACCCACGAAGACATGGACACTAAACAGCATGATGCTAAACAACTCCTGAGTCAATGATGAAATCAAAACAGAGATTAAAAGATACCTGGAAACAAATGAAAATGAAGAAACACCTTACCAAAATCTCTGGTATGCCATGAAAGCTGTAGTAAGAGGGGAATTCATAACTCTGTAAATGCACATGAAGAAAATGGAAGGATCACAAATTAACAGCCTAACAAGTTACCTAAGGAAACTGGAAAAGCAAGACCACCAAAACCCTAACTTCAGTAGAAGAATCCAGATCACCAAATAAAAGCCCAAATCTAGGACATAGAAGACAAAAAGATAATACAAAAAAAATCAATGAAACGAAAAGCTGGTTCTTTGAAAGGATAAACAAGATCGATGGTCCCCTAGCTAGACTGACCAAGAAAAAGAGAGAAAAAGCCCAAATAAACACAATCAGAAACACAAAAGATGAAGTTACATCTGACCTTAAGAAATACAAAAGATCATTAGAGACTACTATGTACACTTGTATGGAAACAAACTTGAAAATCTTGAGGAAATGGAGGACTTTCTGACATCACACAACCTGCCTAGGTTGAAACAAGAAGAAATCGAGACCCTAAATAGATCAATAACAATCAAGGAAATTGACTATGTAATAAAAAAGCTACCTACAAAAAAAAGCCCTAGACAGATGACTTCCAGCAGAATTCTATAAGACATTTAAGGAGGAGCTGATACCCATCCTACTGAAAGTATTTCAGGCAATTGAGAAAGATGGAACTCTCCCCAAATCATTTTATGAAGCTAACATCACATTGATACCCAAACCAGGTAAAGACCCAACAAGGAAAGAGAACTACAGGCCAATATATTAACAAGATTCTAGCAAACCAGATTCAACAACACATTTCACATTGATACCCAAGCCAGGTAAAGACCCAACAAAGAAAGAGAACTACAGGCCAAATTCTTAACAAGATTCTAGAAAACCAGATTCAACAACACATTTCAAAAATCATCCATTGTGACCAAGTAGGCCTTATCCCTGGAAAGCAAGGCTGGTTCAACATTCATAAGACCATAAATTTAATTAAATATATTAACAGACGTCAAAACAAAAACCACATGATTACATCATTAGATGCAGAAAAAGCTTTTGATAAAATCCAGCACCCCTTCTTGATAAAAACCCTCAAACATCTAGGCATACGTGAAACATACCTCAAAATAATAAAAGCCATCTACGAGAAACCCACAGCCAGCATATTCCTAAACATACATAAATTGGAATCATTTCCCCTAAAAACTGGAGCAAGACAAGGATGCCCATTCACCCCTCCTATTCAATATAGAATTGGAAGTCCTGGCTAGAGCAATCAGAAGAAAGAAGGTGATCAGGAGTATCCAAATAGGAAAAGAAGAAGTCAGGTTATCTTTCTTTACAGACGACATGGATTATGTACCTTGAAAACCCAAGAGAAGCTGTCAAAAACCTCCTTGCACAGATAAAGGACTTTGGCAAAGTCTCAGGGTATAAAATAAATATGCAAAAGACAACTGCATTTCTTTACACTAATAATAAACAAACAGAAACCCAAATAAAAAGCATAATCCCATTCACAATAGCCACCAAAAAATGAAATACCTTGGCATCTTTCTAACCAGAGACATGAAAGACCTTTACAATGAAAACTACAAAACACTGCTCAAAGAAGTCAAAGATGATACAAACAAGTGGAAAAATATCCAATGCTCATGAATTGGAAGAATCAACATTGTGAAGATGTCCATCTTACCGAAGGCAATCTACAGATTTAATGCAATACCCATCAAATTACCAGCAACATTCTTCTCAGATCTAGAAAAAACAATACAGGAATTCATATGGAAACACAAATGACCAAGAATAGCCAAAACAATTCTCAGCAAAAAAAAAAAAAAAGCATGAGGTATCACACTACCAGACTTTAAACTTTACTATAAAGCTGCAGTAACCAAAACAGCTTGGTATTGATACAAGAACAGACATATAGACCAATGGAATAGAATTGAGATTCCAGAAGCAAAACCTCAATTTCTCAACCATTTCATCTTTGACAAAGCCTCCCCCACCCACCACTGGGGAGAGGAGAACCTATTCAGTAAATGGTGCTGGGAAAACTGACTGACCACATGCAAAAGATTTAAACAAGATCCCTATCTATCCCCAGACACAAAAATTAACTCTAAATGGATCAGAGCCCTAAATGTAAAACCTCAAACCCTAAGAACTTTAGAAAATGCAGGACACACTCTTATGGAAGTCGAAACTGGTATCCAATTCCTGAGCAAAACCTGAAACACACGGGCCATAAGAGATAAGATAGGCAAGTAGGACCTCATCAAACTGACAAGCTTCTGTAAAGCCAAAGAAACCATAAAGAGAGCAGGGAGACAGCCCACAGACTGGGAAAAAGTATTTGCCAACTCCATGTCTCACAAAGGCCTACCATCTAGGAACTACAAGGAACTCACATGTGCTGAAAAGAAAAAAACAAACAACCCCATTACAAAGTGGGCAAAAGATGTGAACAGACACTTCTCAAAAGAAGATATATGAGCAGCATGAATAAATGTTCAACCTCACTAGTCATCAAGGAGATGCAAATTAAAACTACAGAGATACGACCTAACTCCAGTCAGAAAGGCAATTATCAACAACTCAAAAAAAAAACAGCTGCTGGAGAGGGTGTGGTGAAAAGGGAACACTTCTACACTGGTGGTGGGAGTATAAACTAGTGCAGCCTCTGTGGAAATCAGTGTGGCAATTCCTAAAAGCTCTAAAAATCGACCTTCCATATGACCCCACAATTCCCTTACTGGGAATATACCCTGAAGAACTCAAATCACTCTATAAAAAAGATACGTATGTTTATCACAGCAATTTTCACAATAGCAAGATCATGAAACCAACCATGCTGTCCACCAAAAGAGGACAAGATTTTTAAAATGTGGTACATATACACAATGGAATATTATGCAGCCATAAAAAAAGAACAAGATCATGAATTTCTCAGCAACCTGGATGGAATTAAAGTTTATAATACTGAGTGATTTCTCACAGAAACAAAGATTTGAGTATCACATGTTCTCATTCATAAGTGGACCTTGAACAACTATCATAATACTATCAGAAAAGGATTGACAGTGGCAGGAAACTTTGTGGGACAGAGTGGGGAAGGAAGGTGGGATTAACGGTAGTCAATATCTGTCTGGGGACGGGGGGGCACACCTCATCAACAAGGGTACCTGCACAATGCATATTTGTATACCAAACCCTTAACTGTACCCCACAATTTTCAAATAAAAAATATGTATTTAAAAAAAAAGATCATGACTCCTGCCTTCTTTTGTGGTCCATTTGCCCCAAAACTCATTTTCCACCCTTTAACTTGTAGTTCGTGTGTATCCCTTGTGGTGAGATGAGTTTCATGGTTGCAGCAAATAATTAGGTCATAACTTCTTATCCAGTTTGCCATTCTGTGACTTTTCAGTGGTGTATTTAGTCCATTCATATTCATGCTGATTATTGAAATGTGACTGTCTATCCTTGTCATGAGGTTCTTATAGAGTTGTTTCTTTGTTTGCTTGTTTTCTTTTGGCTTTGGAGTTGATGTATGTGTGTGTTTTCAAGTCTGTTGTTGCAATGTATTCTCTGCTGATTCTGTGCTCTGCTGTTCTCTTGGGAAGTGTGTGGTCATTCTTTTTTTTTTTTTTCCTTTCTTTCTTTCTTTCTACTGTGATTAATACGTTTTTACATGTCTCCTGTAGAGCTGGTTTGGAAGCTGCTTAGGGATTGGATGTCTGGGAAGGATTTTAATTCTCCATCACTGATGAAGCTGAGTTTGGCTGGATAGGAAATTCTTGGTTGAAATTGTTTATCTGTGAGGACTTTGAATATTGGACTCCAGTCCCTTCTTGCTGATAGTGTTCCTGTCAATAGGTCTGCTGCTATTCTGATTGGTTTTCCTGGTAGTCTGACCTTTCTCTCTTGCTGCCTTTAGGATTTTTTCTTTTGTGCCTACTTTGTGAGGGAAAATTACTATGTGTCTAGGAGTTTGTCTTCTCATTTGATGTCTTGTGGGGGTTCTCTGTATCTCTTGTTTTTTCCCTGGTCACATCTCTGGAGAGTTGGGTAAAGTTTTCTTGGATTACCTCCTAGTATACTTGCTCCAAGGTGTTCTCCATTTCCCTTTCTTCTTCTGGGATACCATTTAGGCATAGGTTTAGCCTCTTGATATAATCTCACATTGCTTGTACGCTTTGTTTTTTCTGGGTTTTTTCTTCTATTTTTTACAGATCGTTAATTCCATGTTCTGTGTTCAAGTTCTGAGATTTTTTCTTCTGCTAGATTGATTCTGCTTCCCATGCTTTCATCTTGTTATTTATTTCCTGGATGAATTTTTTTATGGCCAAAATCTCTGTTACAAACTATTTCAGTGTTGCCTCTTGTCTTTCTTGAGTCTTACTCCCCCTTTACACCCATTAATCTGGGACCAGTCATTGGTGACTTTCATTGTTTGACTCAGAGGTCTGATTTTTCAGGAGTTTTCTCTTTGTTACACTTAAAATTACCTGCAGTCTTCAGTTTGTTTTTCCTCATTTGTGATAGATCCCTTGCTTTTCTCTTTAGTTCCATTATTCAATGTCAGTGGGAGGGGCTTTCACTTCTGTTGTTTGCTCAGTCCTTTTATTCTTCCCTGATCCGGGCTCTGGATTTGTTCTATTTTGAAACAGGACTGTGGGTGAGAAGCGGTGCTGTCTCCTATTGTTTTGAAAGTCGAATAAGGTAGGGGATGGGGAACTAGGATTCAGAAACTACTTGCAAATCACAATGTTCACTGATTGTGGTATGTGTCCCCTGAGACCCACGCTCTACCACCACTCTATATGACCATGCAGTGAATATGTGTGTGTACCCCCTGAGTCCAAGATACAGTGACAGCAATGAGAACAGAGAAAAGTAGAATGAAAAAGGATGGAAAAGAATTTTTTTAAAAAAGAAAAAAGCACAGAACAATGAAAGCAGAAGCCAAGGCAAAAAACAATTGAACACACACACACACAGACATACACACATACCCCATAACAAATTGGAATAATAACAAAGTGAAACAAAACAAACAGCAACACAAAAACCCCCAGAAAAACTAAACACATACACACAAACGCCTAGCACAAAATGAATGGAGAAGTAAAAGAGAAGGCCTGAAAAACAAACAAATAAAAACCAAAAAAGAACCAAGGAACTCAGTTTGAACCCTCACAATATATTCACACATACCTTAAACTAAAAAAAAAAATTAAAATAAAAAAGAGAAGAACAAACGAGCAAAAAAAAAAAAAATCAACAACAAAAAACTGAAAGTTGAACACATTCACATACACACATAAACAGAAAACAAAAAACAAAAGAAGAAAGAAAAAGAAAAGAAAAAAAGGGGGAATGCAGATAAAACCCTCAGACACACATTCATGCACAAAGGAAAAATATTTTTTGAAATAAATGAACTAACAAACAAACAAGCAAAAAAAATTTTTTTAATAAAATTAAAAAAAAAAAACTCTGCCTTCTTGTGGCAGGTTCTGTAATTGCTCCTCTGCTTTGCTCTCTCCTGCAGAGCTTCTGCCTCTTTCACTCCCTCCACAGGAGGAGGGGCAGTGGGGGTGGGTAAGACTGCAGTCCTCCCCTCCCACTCTCCTATGGTCAGGAGCATCCCCTCTGGTGGGGAGGTGCAGGATTGTCTCTTCCCCAGGTACGTACTCGCAGGGGTTGCCCCAGCCAGCCCTAACCTGGAACAGGGTTCTCCTATTGTGACTGATGTCCAGGCTCCTCCTGGGTTTACCCCTCTCAGTAGTGCCTCAGCTGTGTGGGTCTGGCATTCAGAGGATCGCTGGAGAGGAGGAGGGTTGGGTCAGTCCCAGACTCACCACTGATCTCTTTAGAGCTCTTCCTCATCCTTTTCTGGCCACACCCTTTTTCCCTGGGCTAGATCAGGGTGGGGGGTGGGGCACCTGGCACTCAGTATGCATCAGGTCCCTCCAAAGTTTGGGCTTTCAGGATATTCCCTCTGGGTCACCATCAACCCCTGAGTAGTTGATCCACTGCTCACAGGGATGGGGTCTGTTGCTCCGTGGTGAGCAAGTTGGAGTACTTTCCTGCCCCATTTTCAAGATGGCAGCAGGGTGCCTCTTTCATCTTCTCTGGTGGGACTCTGCTTCTGGGTCCTTCCGCAGCCCTTGCTGCCGGTGTCTTGCCAAGCGCTGCAGGGGTGGCAAAGCCTGGAGCCAGTAGTCTCTCCCTGCCACTTCTTTGCAGGAAAACTTTTTGAGGTGAGTGGATTGCCTGAGCCCACGGGTTCGAGACCCGCCTGGGCAACTTGGCGAGACCTCATCTCTACAGTAAATCAAAAAATTAGCCGGGCGTGGTAGCAGGCACCTGTAGTTCCAGCTACTTGGAAGATTGAGGCAGAAGGATCGCCAGAGCCCAGCAGGTCAAGGTTGTGGTGGCCGGGAGCGGCCACTGCACTCCAGTCTGGGTGACAGAGTGAGACTCCAACTCAAAAAAAAAAAATGGTGCTTGGTCTCTGTGACCTAGGAAGTGCTAGGGACCAAGCAAAGCAGCTGTAGCACCAGCTGCTTCACCAGGCGGGCCCTGGCCACTCACTCACGAGCCCCTACTTAGTCTCTCCCAGCATTTTCTTTCCAGGAAGGGTTTTGTTGATTTTTTTTCAATGGTGCTTGGCTTCTTGTCCCGGGAATCACTAGGGTCCAAGCCGAGCAGCTGTGGCATCAGCTCCTGCACCAGGAGAGCCCTGGCCACTAGCTCCCTAGCCCTCACTCAGTCAACCACTCACATGTCCACTCACTCACTAGCACATACGCAAAATTTTACACACGCTCACTCACCAGGACTCGCATAGTCTGACTGGCTCAATCACCATCTTCCCAACTCCTCCCCATATATCTTCTTTTGAGAAGTGTCTATCATGTCTGTTGCCCACCTTTTGATAGTTTTTTTTTAACCTTTTAGCTCATTTGAGTTCCTTATAGATCCTGGATGTTTGGCCTTTGTCAGATATACAATTAGCAAATATGTTTTTCCCATTCTGTTGTTGATGGTTTCTTTTGCTGTGCAAAAGCTTTTCCGTTTGATGAGATCCCACTTGTCTATCTTAGCTTTTATGGCATTTGCTTTTGGGGACTTAGTCAAGAATTTGTTGGCTACTCCAATGTGTAAGGGTGTTTCCTATGTTTTCTTCTATGATTCTTACAGTTTGAGGTTTTACATTTAGGTCTTTGAGCCATTTAGAGTTGATTTTTGTATATGATGATAGGTAGGGGTCGGGTTTCATTCTTCTACATGTGATCAGCTAGTTTTCCAGCACCGCTTGCTAAATATGGTTTCTTTTCCCCAATGGTTGCTATTAGTGGCTTTGTCAAGGATGGGTTAGTTGAGAGATCAATTTGCTTGCATAATCTCCGTCCTGTTCCTTTGGTCTGTGTGTCTAGTCTTGTACCAGTACCAGGCTTCCAGGTCTAAATCCCAGTCTGTCTATTTATTTACTTTGTGACCATAGGCAAGTCAGTTAACATTTGGGTACCTCATTTTTCTTCACTATAAAATAGAAATAATAATACTGCCAATAATTTTATCTACTTCATAGGGCTATTTTGAGAATTTAAAGATGTAATCTATGGAACATATTTAGACTACACTTATAATGTGCCAACTATTGTTGCTATTGTTATAACAGATGCAGAAGAAAGGATTTTTTTTTTTTTGAGTTGGAGCCTCACTTCATCATCTAGGCTGGAGTGCAGTAGCACACTCATGGCCATCGCAGCATGGACCCGCTGGGTGCTGGTGATCCTTCCGCCTCAGCCTTCCAAGTAGCCAGAACTATGCATGTGCTATCATGCCTAGCTAATTTTTTGACTGCTATTGTAGTAACAAGGTCTCACCAAGTTGCCCGGGCTGGTCTCAAATCCTCGGGCTCAGACAATCCACTCGCCTCGGCCTCCCAAAGTGCTGGGATGACAGGCTGAGCCACTGAGCCCGGCAGAAAGGATTTTATTGTAACACTGAAGTGTAGCAAAGGCTTGTCTGGATGTTTTGCTCCAATTTTCAAAAAATATTATCCTCCCTTCAATTCCTTTGCCAGTTATCAAATATTCTGGGCAAGACCAAAAATTCATTTTAAAATGGTGAAAATTCATTTTAAAATGGTGAAACAATCTAGTTACTCCTTAGTAAGAGAATAGTTAAATGAAGAAACTTTTTTTATCCTTGCTTACCACCATGCCTCAGGACTGGCACAAGGGCTGATACTTAGTAGAAACTCAGTAGTTTCTTGTCAAATGAATGGCTGGATCAATGGAATATGATCCAGCCGTCAAAAATATATTTTCTTATTTATGAATATTTTAAAAACCATTAGCTATTAAGTGAAAAATATTCACAAATGGAATACTATGATTCCCTCTTTGTCTTTTAACAGTTTACCTTTTTATATGAATATATATACACAAATTCTGAAAAACAGCAGATCAAAATGGCAACAGTGTTTGTTTCTTAGTAATGAGATTATGGTGAAGCTTTAACTTACTCTTTGCAATTTACTGAATATAACTTTTTGCAATAAGTATGTGCCACTTTTATAAACAGAAAAAAGAGAATAATTATACTTACTGGGACACTAATGAATGACTAGCTAGCCAAAGGTAAAGAGAAAAAACAGTAATAAAGAGAAAAAAAATCATTCTTTAACAGGTCATTCACCTAGTCAAGAATTGGCTATTACACAAGTAAACTTTTGAAAATTATACTGAAATTATAATTGTTCTTTCAAGGGAATATGTCTCTGCCGTCTTATGCATCCACTTGGATTACCATAAATCTGGTCTTACCACCATAAACTCATAATTAAGAATTTATTATTGCTAGTCCATAGTGATTGACCATTTCCAACTGAGTATCCATTCCATCTTGGTTTAGAAACAATAGCGAGGTCTGAATTTTTTTAGCCCTTGCAATTACTTCTGTGTGGATTTCAGAACTTCGTAACATGAGTCCACTGATCTCTTTATCCTTATTCACAGTGAATGAAACATGAATTACCTAAGTCCAAGGGCTTTCTGGCAGTGCAGTGGTTAAAATTCCCTAAAGTTTGCTGCCTCTTTCCAGCAAATGAAAACTGAACTGCATGATTTAGCTTGCAGGCTGAAGGTAAAGTGTAATTACTATGAAATGACAAGTCAGCTATGAAGAAACAGTAGCAGGTTGATTTGCATTTGAAGAACTCTTCCCTTAAAAGTTGCATGCAAGCCGGGCTCGGTGGCTCAGCCTGGAATCCCGAGCCTTTGGGAGGCTGAGGTGAGTGGATTGCCTGAGCCTGCGGGTTCAAGACCCGCCTGGGCAGGTGAGACCTCATCTCTACAATAAACCAAAAAAATTAGCCGGGCACGGTAGCGTGCGCCTGTAGTTCCAGCTACTCGGAAGGCTGAGGCGGAAGGATCGCCGGAGCCCAGCAGGTCGAGGCTGCAGTGGCCAGGAGCGGCCACGGCACTCCAGTCTGGGCGACAGTGAGACTCCAACTCAAAAAAACAAAACAAAACAAAACAAAAGTTGCATGCACAGTAAGTGAAAAAGGGCTGGGTTTAACTCTTTGGGTTACTGGCCTGTTGAACACCACAGTAAGGGAGTGAACTAGAACATTCAAAGCAGATGCGCTTTCTTTGTAAAAATCAGAATCTTAACCAAAATTTTCAGTGCACCGTGCCACACGAGAACAGCTTGACAGAGCAACAAATGCTGCTCCCCGTATGTCAGCAGAAGCAGTGTTTTGACAGTTCATGGCATATTTTGCAGGTCTGCTGAGACCTCTGGGATTGTATTAAAGGAAGGATTTAGTCTTGTTTCTATGGAAACCATAACTACTCTGTAAGTCTGTTAAACAAGACAGTTTGCAACATGGTATCTTATTCAAGATGAATAGTCTTTGCAATATATCATTGATAAATTTTTTTATCTGGATTTCAACATCTACCTAAGAAAATTCTAAATCTGTGATGACTCCACAAGAAAAGGATCAGCCAGCCACGGTGCAAACAAGCTCAATTGCACTCCGGTTCAAGTACTGGGGAAGCCAGAATGGACTCTACCCTAAAAAAAAAAAAAAAAAAAAAACTTTAAAAAAGGAATTCTGCTCACAACCCAAGAATGACATTTTTGTTTGAACAACCGATGAAACACCGGCATTAACTAACTTTTTTTTCTAATTTAATTATTTATTTATTTTAATTTAAAGATGTGGGGTACAATTAAGGGTTAGGGATACAAACATTGATTATGCAGGTAACCTTAACTAACTTTTATCTGCATTTCTTTTAATGTCTCACTTTTCTTCACCACAAAGATTAGTGCATTTAACATTAAATTTATTTCAGACTTAAGAAACAGAAAACATGCACTGTCTCTTCTTCATAACCTACTAGTTATGAATAGTATGGACATGCCCTAGACTTATCACCACACCCAGCATACAGGCCAAAAATCAATAATAATAATATCATAACAATATTAACCCCCCATTTTCATTGAGCAACAGATATGTTCCAAATGTTGTGCTTAATGTTTTACATGAATTATCTCATTTAATTTGCATTACAACCCAATGAGTAGATACTTTGATGAGCCTCAATGCACAGACAAGGAAACTGAAGGTGAGTGAGGCTAGGAAACTTGGTGAATGCCATACATCTAATAAAATGGTATAAATGGAATTAAAATCTCTCTGGTTCCAAAGCCTGTGATGTTGACACCATGCTATTCTGCATATTATTGAGTGACTAATTAATTAATAATGAAACATCTCTAAGCCTTGGTTTCCTCACCTCTAAGACAAAATGAAGATAGCCCCTACCTCATAGGAGGCTTGCATTGATTCTGTGGTTTACTTCATAAGCCATAAAGAGCTATATAAATTATAGCACTGGTACTAGTATTGGCTCTCTGCTTTTGCAAACTAGACACCATCTGTATACAACAAAAGGACAGTATTTGAACTTCTCATTTTTTGCATGTGGGTAAGTTGCTTTTAACAACGATGTCTTAAGAGCATCACATAGATGGTGAGTTGCAAAGAAACATGAAGATGAGTAAGCCCTAATGGTAACGTAGTTGTTTATTTAATCTTATCTTTGGACAAAGAGCCTGCAGATCTGAAGACTAGAAAGAGTCTCCATAAAACATAGCATCCGTTAGTCAGTGCTGGTTATCACTCCGGAGACCAAACAGCTGCTGTATTCATTATAGAAAAACTGGCTTCTTTTTTTTTAAAGGTATGGGGTACAATCCAATGTTAGGTATACACATGTTCATTATGCAGGTACCCTTGCTGATGAGGTGTGCCCACCCCCCGGCAGTTTTCTACAACTGCCAATTCCACCTCTCTCCTCCCCTGGTAGTTTCCCACTACTGCCAGTCCCTTTCTAACTGTATTATATTGTTCAAGGTCCATTTATAAGTTTGAACGTGTGGTACTCAGTTCTTTGTTTCTATGATAGATCACTCAGTCAAGTAGCTGTGAAGTTCATAATTTTGTCCTTCTTTATGGCTGCGTAATATAGAAATGGGATTCTGCTGATCACAAAAGCTCAGGACAGAGCTGTGAAAAGCAGGGAGGCAGCCCACAAGCACCCAGGCAACATTGGTTGATTAGTTGCTGTGTCTGTTAATGACATGTAGCCACAGGTGTTTGCGTGCCACAGTTTGCTTTGTGTTTCTGGCAACAGTCAGCTTCTCTACGAGCTGTCTTTCTTGGCAGATCTTTGAGCTGTGAGGGTTGACATCTGGATGCTGGGGTGGAACTGGAGGACCAAAAACCTCAACAGTTCCACCTTGATCCTGCTGAGCTGTGTGGGACTGTAACCAGCAGAAACATGGGGACAGGACCAGGACCCAGCTGGGACAGCAGGAAGTCAGAGAAATCCAGCTTCAAGACCCAGATTCACCACTAGCTCACTGTATAGTCTTGGACAGACCATCCATTTCATGTTCTGGTTCCCTAGTTTGTAAAGTAGAAATAATAATACCTGTGTTGGGGGGAAAAAAAAGAAAGGAGGTAGTGCCAGGAGTAGGACGGAGAAAGAGCTCATTTTAATGCTAGTTGTCATTTGTTGGGAGCCAGCCGTGGAGGCCTGCCTGAGCGTTAGGGATCCAGGCAGACTGCGGACCCTGAGACCACCAGGCTGGTTCAGGAGCTGAAGGCCCATTCCCTCCTCCTTTCCATGTTGTTTAGCATTACCCACTGGTAGGGATTTTAACGATCTAAGCATGAAGTTCTGAGAATATGACAGGCATGGCTGACTCTAGGGGTCCATTGTTCCCGCTTCTCACAGACTGCGGTTTCGGCTTTAAACGTAACACAGTTCAAATTCAGATCACATTTGGGAGGCGTATACGTGATACAAGCTTCTTTATAAGATTTAAAAATATATTTGTAGAATTAGTATATACCTTTAGAGAGCTGTTTCCAGCATGAGATGATTATCTAGGGTTACCAGAAATGGCCCAGCACCAACTTTGGGCTGGGCCACATTCCTAAGGGCCCAGCGTCCATTTTGGACTGGGCTGACCTATAATTAAGAGTTTTTTATAGCACAGGTAAAGTTAGCACAGAATAGAAAGGTTTTAGGATTTAAGTCAGTCATTAGGTGTTGGGAATGCATAAGTTTTAGAAGTTATTGATTATTAGGATTTTATGATATTAAAACTGTTGTATTGATTTTGAGGAACATAAACCAAGCATAAGGAACAGTGAGATAATTTTGGGATTGTCCTTCCTCATGCTTGGGGGAAAACGCCTGGTGGGCGGGGGTGCCTCTGACCCACCTGGCTTTGTGTTCATGTAAACTCTTGTGATTTGATTAAGATTGTCCTTTCTCATGCTAAGGAAAACGCCTGGTGGGTGAGGATGCCCTCCACCCACCTGGCTTTGTGTTCATGTAAACTCTTGTGATTTGATTGGGGTTGCCCTTCCTCATTCCTAAGGAAACGCCTGGTGGGTGGGGGACGCCCCTCACCTACCTGGCTTTGTGTCCACGTGAAAGTCTTGTGATTTAACATGTGAAAGTTTGGGATAAAAGACTCACGACGGGTCCCAATAAACGGCTTCTGCTTATTTCACTGAACAGTTGTCCACTTTCTTTCTTTCTCTTTATATCTATCCCTCCATCTTTCTTTCAATATCTATCCCTACTACAGAATCGGCCTCTGCGCTAGACAGAGTCCAGTCTCTTTCTTTCCTTCTATTTCTCCAGAATATTCACCGACGCTGCCCCACCTTCCAGGGACCCTCTAAATCTCTTTTGGGGGCTGGCCCCCCATAGTCATTATTGTGCAAATTGTTCTATTTGAAGATCTCAAATGAATACATTTATTTAATTGACTCTTTGCCAATCGGACACCCACTGGGTTGGAAGAACTACCATGTACATGAGAAAAGTGTCTTAAAATAGTTTTTAAAAGTCGTTTGATTTTCTCATGTTTTGCCTACATGCATCCTCCATTATTTCTAAGTACTGTGAAAATAACAATGACTGATTTAGTCTCTTCGGAAAATTCATAGCAATACTCAGCACATAATACGTGTTTAATAAATATTTATCCAATCTAAAAAAGTGGCATTAAGACTTGGTCTCTTGGATTCACTGGAATAAACGTATACTTTGAGACCTAAAACCAAAATTTTAATTTACAAATATTATCATTTCCTAGTGTCAAAAAAAATTGCCCTCCAGGGAGAAGAGGCCTCTCTTTTCAATCCATGAACTTGTGGGCAGTAGTTCTTGTCGATGACTAGGATTTACAAAGCTATGCAGAAATGAGTATTTTACCACTAAGGCTAGTAGATGCCAATTTTTATCAGACTCTGCTTGCAGATGATGAAAAGGCATTACAGAGCCAGGTGTGCCTAGCAAGGAGGGTGTGTTCTGAGAAATGTATCAGAGTGTACTTACACAAACAAGATGGTGTAGCCTACTACACACCTAAGCTATATGTAGAGTCAACTGCTCCTAGGCTACAAACCTGTATAGCATGTTACTGTACTGAATGATATAGGTAACTGTAACAAAGTGGCAAGTTTTTGTGCATCTAAACATAGAAAAAGGTACAGTACAAATACAGCATTATAATCCTATAGGACCACCTCCATATACGTGGTCCATTATTGACCAAAATATCGTTAAGCAAGACATGACTGTACGATATTCATCACATTAAGAAGTTGACGTTAATGCCATTAGAACATAATCCTTGAAAAACTGATGCTGCATAAATTATGATTCTGCATCTTAACTCTATTAGGTCACAAAATTTTAGAGCTTCTGTGCCTGGATTATTTCATTTAGCATAATGTCCTCCAATTCCATTCGTGCTGTTGCAAATGACAGGATCTCATTCTTATTATGGCTGAATAATATTCCATTGTGTGTATGTGCCACATTTTCTTTATTCATTCATCTATTGACGGACACTTAGACTGATGCCATTTCTTGGCTATTGTGAACAGTGCTCGATAAACATGGAAGTATTGATCTCTTCAATATTTGAAGGAATCTTAATATGTAGTATGTATCAGATATATATATATAAGATACATACATATATATCTTAATATGTATCTCACATCTTCATTTATAGATGAACAGTCTAAAGTCCAAAATGCTTAAGAGATTTTCTATGATCACTCAGCTAGAATACTGATATGGCCAGGGCTAGACTGTAACAAAACAGTCATAATAAAAAATACCATGTTGTGAGTGCTTACTATGTGCCAGGCACTACTACCTGAGACAACTCTTTCTGCCATAAGAGTCTTTTTAAAAGATTTTTTTAGGCCGGGCTCAGTGGCTCAGCCTGTAATCCCATGCCTTTGGGATGCTAAGGTGAGTGGATTGCCTGAGCCCACGGGTTCGAGACCCGCCTGGGCAGCAAGACCTCATCTCTACAATAAATAAAAAAAAATCAGCTGGGTGTGGTAGCACATGCCTGTAATTCCAGCTACTCAGAAGGTTGAGGTGGAAGGATCGCCGGAGCCCAGCAGGTCGAGGCTGTGGTGGCCGGGAGCGGCCACTGCACTCCAGTCTGAGTGACAGAGTGAGACTCCAACTCAAAAAAAAAAAAGATTTATTTAGATAAGATTGTAGATTAGATTAGATTTTAGGAGATATTTTTGATATGGTAAGAAAATATCATGGATTTTTTCCCCAGCTCTAATGAGGTACAGTAAACAAATAAAAATTATATATATTCAAGGTATGCAGTGCAAGTATTTGGTATATATATATTGTGAAATGATTAATAACAATAAAATTAATTAACACATCTATAACCACACATGGTTACTATTTTTTAATGTATAAATGTTGGGAGGGAATGTGGTGAGGAAACTTAAGATCTATTCTCTCAACAAATTTCAAGTTAAACAATACAGAATTATTGACTGTAGTTACCATGCTGTGCATTAGACTGTGGTTGGTTCTTTGTTCATTAGTTGGGGTTTGGGAACTGCTTTCCCTGAAATATTTGCCTGTCCCTTAGCAAACAAGATAATCTAAACAATTAGTGAATAGCACATGCTAATCTAAAGGGGGTACAATTTTAAAGTGTAGATTCCACTCTTTTTTAAGCAGAGAGAAACAACATAGAGTGTGATTGCACAACCAAGTGAGAAGACAAATGAGACAAGACTGGGAAGTGAAAAATCACTCACTCGTTTCCTTTGAAAGAAGCTACATCCGCTCAAATTGTGTCGCAGCTTCATCCCTGGGGAAGGCTCTTTCACTGTGATGCTACCGGCACCTCTGGGAACTAAACTCCCTGGAAAATGGTTGTGCAGTCTGGAACAGGCCGTGCTATAGCAAATGCCTTGAATTGCCATTGTGTTGAATCAATTTGACTATTTCACATCGGTGAGGAATAATGGAATTGGAGATGCATTAAATTTGAGAAGTTTTTTTTTTTTTTGGCTCACATATGTTTTAAATCTTATTCATTTTCAAAAGACTTGGATTAAGAATCATTTTGGCCTTCACCCCAGCTATCTAATCTCACTGCTTACCCCTCCTTGATGTTTCCTTCTGTCTTATCGGGTCGGTCTCTATTTTTCTAAGTGAGCAGGAATCACTCTGGTCTCCCTGCCTTTGTCGGCAGTTTCCACTTCCTGAGCACATATACACTCTTATGCTATCAAAATCATAGTGCACATAAAATCATACAGTCACCAAGACCATCACAGAAAAGAGAAGTAACAGTACTTTTTGCATTCTGACCCATCTCACTCCTCAGAGGCAGACACTTTAACTCTCAGCTGTTTATACAGCATAATTACCTCCACATTACTAAATAATTTGTACATACTATTGTCTCTTGAATTTTAAGCATTATCTATTGACTTGCTCTTACAAGAGAAGACTACCTTAGTTATCTTATTACAACCACAATATTATAAATCAATTTTTAGTCACTATTGGATTGTGTCACAATTGTTTACACTGGACCAAGTAACAAACTATGATTATGGTTCCTTGCTTGTACAACTGGTTGTCGGGGTACCAGCCCCGACCAAAGGGGGAAGGGTTAGGACCCGCTCCAGAGAATCCGGACGGCGAGAAGAGACCACTCTGAGGCAGTTTCTTCTGGGAACAGTCTGATCAGGACTGAAGCCAAATTTTATTCGGACACCTTCCAACTTATATACCATTTTTCATACCCTCCAGCAGTGTGATAATCACTTGCTGGGGGCGTGCAAACTCCATGATGTATATTGCGATTTACAAACCATGCATCATAAGACCATCACAAGACTTGCAAGCTCCAAGCAGGCATGCCTTTACAAATCTCACATCAAGGTCACAGGTGCACAAATACAGTTCGTTTAAAAGTGTCTTCCATAGTGTTCAACAAATCATTCATATTATACTCTTTGTTCTAAACCCTGATTAATACAAAAACTTTCTTAGTTAACTCTAGGTTCAATCCAAGTTCACTGACTCCTAATATTTTTTAACGATTGATATTATCAACTTAACACTATACTATAATTTATAAGTTTACTTAAATGACTTAATTTTTATTTATTCCATTAACCTATTACGATTCAACATAGTGGCCTGTAATTCTACAACAATTAATTCAAAACTTATTTCTTACCATGACTTCTATGAGTTTCATGATCTAGTGTTTGGGCTTTAATACTATGCTATATCTCATTAAGCTAATACCTTATCATTAAATCTTATAATTATCATTGACGTATGATTTTAGAATCATAACACTATAATTCTCATTCTATTCTAATAAAACTACGACTTTAACCCAAAACTTAAATCTTTTTTCCTAGTATATTAATACATGGCTATGTGTAAGATTTCCTGTTGTCATATTAGAAGCAAAAACTACAGCATTGGGAAAGTTTCGGTATACTAATCAAAGGATCTTAAAATTGGCCTACAGGAAAGGAACTAAAGTCATAATCTGAGAAAAGGAAACTTAAAAAGCTTAAACAAAACCTAAAAGTTTTCTACGAATGCTTATTACTGTTTAAATCTTTCCGATGGAAATTATATCGTCTTAAATGAATGTTTTATCCGAACAAGTCTATTCTAAAAATCAAATAGTGTCTGCCACACTCTTGGATAATGGACTGCGTAGTTACTATGGAAATGGCCACGGGCTGAAGCAAACAGTTTCGGCATGTAACGAAACTAGAAAAACGTCCTGAAGAAAAACGCCCTGCCCAGCTAAAAGGCGGGGCAATAAAACTATTATGATAATTTAGTTTCTAATCTTAATCCTAGGAGAAACTGCCTTTTGGGAACAAGAGCTGACTCACCAGTCTACCAGGAAATAGAAGTTAAAAAAGATCTAGAAAGAAGTAAGACTTAGAAAGGACAAGGTCATTCTGCTGCATAACCTTTCATCAGGTGTACAGAGATTTTACTTATAAGTTTTACTACCATGTATGCACACTGGTCACTAATCACACGCCAATATTATAGGTATAACTGACATCCTATGTCAGAGGCGATCTTCCAGATGGGCATTTACAGGCCTCAGCCATGTAGCTATAGATGTTGGCTCCCAACAACTGGTTTTATTTTTTCCCTAGAGTTAATAATATCCCCAATTTTGTCTTTAATTTTGCTTTCTTCGTTTCTTGATCCCACCTCCATGCCCTCCCCCCATGGCCTCTGAAAGCTCCGTAAAATGCTGCTCAATGCAATTTTCCTCTTGGTCAGATCTATCAGATAATCTGCTGTGTCCATTTATTTCCCTCTATTGACCTAGTCTGGACTCTCTGGGCCATTCCCAGTGTCCAGCTGTCAGCTTGGATTCCTTCATCTTCTTCTGTTGGATTCCCTGTTTCCATGATGCCCTGTCTTCCTCTTTCTTTTATTTATTTATTCATTTATTGTATTTCAAAGATGTGGGGTACAATTCAGAAGCAAGTAGTCATCGTGCGGGTAAAGTTTGGGCCTCACTCCGGTCCCCATTTCACCTGGCTTAAGATCAGCTACCCTTATTGAAGCTGTGCAATACCCCCCTCCCTCCCCTGGCAGTTTCCAGCTACTGCCAATCCCCTTCTTAGAGTCTTATAGTGAATGTTCTTACTTTAGCCTTCAATCTAGCAGAGCACTTTTTCCAGGATCTTTTTGAAGTAGGGTGCTTGGCAGATATGTTTTGAAAATAGTGCATACCTGATGCTTTTATTCCACCTCACCCTCGATGGATCCTTTTGCTTGATCTAGAATTCTACGCTGAAGTCATTTTCCTCAGAAATTTAAAAACCATCCTTGTTGTTTTCTGGCACCCAGGGTTGATTTTGAGCACTATAATGCCATTCTTATTCCCAGTCCTTGGTATGTGATGCTTTTTCTTCTTCCCTCTGAAAGTTTTTGGAATCTCCTTTTAACATCGGTGTTGTGAAATTTCATGATGATATGCCTTGGTGTGGCTCTTCTCATTCATTATTCATGGTTTCAGGCAATTTCGATCAACAAATTTGTGTCTTTTGGTTAAAGGGCAATGTCTTGGATTGTTGTGTTGACTCCTTCCTTCCCTTCTGCTTATCTTCTGGAACCTCCCATTTTCATGCTGGGGCTCCTGGAGGTATCTTCCAGCTTTGTTATCACCTCTCCTATTGTCCACTTCTTTTATTTCTCATGTTTCATAACCTCTTTACTATTCCTCTTTTATTTTCTTTCTGAAATTTCTATGAGTCCAGTGTTGATTGATTCTCTAATTTCCTTAACTCTTCTTCTTATTCTTTGGACTTTTTAAAATCTCATTTCTGGGACATGTGTTCAGTTTTACATATTTTTGTTAATAGGGTTTTTTCCTTATTTCTAGGATTTCTTTACTGTTTTCTGATCGTCTTACTGCATCCTAACTCTTGCTTACGAATACAAAAAAGGTCTCTTATCTCTCAGACTATTAATTAGAGCCTCTCTATCTTCTGCCCTGACTTACTTTGCTCCCAGTTTTATTGTATTTTTTTCCTGTTGATTACTTCGGACTTGATCTTTCCTTCTGGAACTGCCTGGGGAAACGGGCCCCAGCCTCACTTTTGTAGAATCGTCACACTTAGGTCTGACCCGGCTCCCTGCTGCCCTCTTCTAGTGTCCCAAGGCTTTGCTAAGCTGACGTAGTCACAATGCAAAGTGAAGATGGTCAGTCCTCATACAAACTTTCCAATAACCCCATCTTTGACAACTCCTGAGTCACCCCTCAACGTGTATCCTCACACTTTCTTGGCACCTGGTGCAGCCAGTTACTGCCACTTTCTGAGAACTGACCAAGTGCATTGGCTTGTTTCTCATCAGTACCTTGTCCACATGCACCCTGGCTTGACCTCCTCCCTGCTTGAGTCAGGTCACCTACCATTCCTCATCTGCCCCTCATCCTCTTACACTGGATTGGAGTTATAGATACCCCTATTTCCTCTTCTCCTTGGTTCGTTTTAATTTTTTTTATTTGCTTTCATTTGCATTTTTTCCAGGGTGAGAAGAGGCAAAATTGTCTTGTTTCCACTTCAAAATAATTTTTCTCCTCCATAAACTTTTACGTGATATTCTAAATCAAATTCTTATTTTCCTTCTCCCACATTTTAAAGTCAGAGCATAGGTGACCACTATGTTCTCCCCAGTTGTGTTAGACCTTATCTGTGCCATCTCACAGTGCTTTGGCAAATTTATAGATGCTTTCATCTACTTCTCTCTGCCAGAGGGACTTTTCTAGAACTGCAGAGGCTGCTCTACCTGTGTAAGCATGGCAGTCCAGAGAGAAGAGAACATTATCACCCCCCCCCCCCGGAGAACATCCCCTCATGAATAACTCTTGGGGTCTAATGTATTAATACCTCAGCTCCTTCATCCATTTAGGTGAGAAAATACTGAGGTGTGTGTTACATCCCTTTGTTCATAGTTTTTCTATGAGATTAAGCTCCAGTTGCTCACAATGGTGCTTGACTTCCTAGGACTCTTTTATGGGGAGATCAAACATAAAACAATTGGTGGCATAAGTGTAGCTGAGAAAAATATCTCTAGGAACAGAGTAATTCAAAGCCAATGCCAATATGGTCCCAATCATTATGGAAATCAAAAGATTTTGCTACAAATATCCAAATTCTCCTGAAGTGATCAGTATCATTTCCATGAGAACCAGTGGACTGTGCCAACCATGGTAAGGGAAGGGAAGGGGGGCAGAGAATGAGAGAGGGAGACAGAAAGGGAGGGAGGGAGGGAGAAAGAGAGTAAGGGTGAGAGAGAGGGAGAGAGAGAGGGAGAGAAGGAAGGAAAGAGAGAAGGAGAGAAAGAGTGAGAGAAGGAGAGAGTTCTGACCGCCAGAACTCCTCTGCTGTTGACAAGTCAAGATTTGATGCTGCCTAGCATCTCAATGCATCTTATGACAAAGATTGCCATCTGTGGTGAATTGGGTTAGGATACAGGTAGAAGGGGATAGCCTCGCCTGTGTAGTTTCTCCGGTATGTCAGATATATGGTAATTTTTAAGACTCTGTGGAGTTGAAGTTGGGAGGTTGTTCTTAAATGCCACTGATGACTGAAGAAAGGAAATGTCAAGCTCAAGTCACACCCGCTGAGGTCACAGTGGAAAGCCAAAATCCTGTCTAACAGTGATGAAAAGGATATTCAACTTCTGCTCAGATTCTCAGCCTCTTGTTCCCAAGCCAAGAGTCAGTAAATTCCCTGAGAGTAAAGGTGGCATGCAGAATGTCAGCTCCCTTTATCTCTGGGATGGCAACCCTTCAAATTCTGACCACCCGGCAACTCTCCAATGTCTTCAAGCAAATTATTTTCTTTATTTTAGCTGACTTTTTCAGTTGTCATTAGTAAAAAACTTGTCTGCCACGAGCCACTCCATCATAACTGTTTTTTGCTTCATTTATTTTTTCTCTCCACATATGAACCTATTTTTAAGATTTCAAGAAACTGAAAATCATCATATTTACTAAAAGTTCTACCAGTAGTTATACTTTGAGTGGACTTGTGTGAGATAGGAAACGATTTTTACCATGAGAAATTGTCTCAGACTTATAGACTATTTATTATCGTATGTCTGCTAAATGCCAATTATGCCCCAGTCATTATGAAAAACAAAAGATTTTGCTACAGATATCCAAATTCCCCTGAAGTGATCAGTATCATTTCTGTGAGAACCAGTGGCCTATGCCAACCATGGTAACCTCTTGTCAGTGATTATTTCAGGAACCCAGATATAAGTCAGTAAGCACATGACATCTCTCCAGCGTAAGTTAATGCTCAAATGACAGACTCATGAACTAAATTGACCAAAACGGACTTTTAAAATGACTTTTATTTTATCATTGTAACATTCCCTCCAATCCACCCCTCCCCCTCCCTCTCTGCTTCTTTCTCTCCCTCTCCCCCTTCCTCTCTCCCTCTCTTTCTCTCCCCTCTCCCTCTGTCTTTCCCTTCTTCCCTTTCTACAGCCATGAAGACTGTAAACTTCTTGAACTATTAATAAAGGCACCATCTAATTATCACAATCGAAATATGCCTACGATGTCACCAGGTCTATAGATGGCAGATCGAAGAGGCAGAAATTGACCTGGGTTCCTTTTTGTGGTGTGAGGGACAGGACAGGACTTCATTCTGCCACCCAGATGAGAGTACAGTGGTATAGTCACAGCTCACTACAGCTTCAAACTCCTGGGCTCAAGCAATCCTCTTGCCTCAGCCTCTCAAGTAGCTGGGATGATAGTGCTCACCAACATGGTCAGTTATTTTCTTTTTTTTTTCTTTTTTTTTTAGACACGGGGTCTCACTATGTTGCTTAGGCTGGTCTTAAACTCCTGACCTCAAGCAATTCTCCCACCATAGCCTCCCAAAGTGCTATAAAATTACAGGCATGAATCACTGCACCTGGCCATGGGTTCTTTTTTATTATTATTATCATAAAGATGTGGGGTACAATTCAGGGTTAGGTATACAAACATTGATTATGCAGGTACCCTTGCTGATGAGGTATGCCCCTCCTTCCCCGGGCAGTTTCCCTCAACTGTCAATTCCACCCCCCTCCCCTGACAGTTTCCCACTACGGTCAACCCCTTTCTTATAGTATTATAATTGTTCAGGGTCCGCTTATGAGTGAGAACATACGGTACTCTGTTCTTTGTTTCTGTGATAGATCCCTGCGTAGTTCTTAATGCCATCTTCATGCTGCTAAATCAGTCAACCTTAAAGTCCATCCTACCCCTGAACATCTAGCTATATGAAGTAGTTGTGTTATTGCTTAAGATAATTATAGAAAACTTTCTCTAACTTATATTTGAAAGCATCCAGACTAACACAAGTGGGGAAAAAACTCAGTATCTTCTCTATCATACCACAAAATCCATGTCTGACTCTAACTTACATGGTCTACTCAGAAAAAACAAAATCTCTACCTTCCATCTTTAGTAATCACCTTTGGGGCCAATTGAGCATGCGCTTTTAGAAGTCTTATTCTACCTCACCCAAATAACTTAACAAATACTTGGCTTGGCGCGGTGGCTCAGCCTGTAATCCCAGCACTTTGGGAGGCCGAGGTGAGAGAATTGCCTGAGCCCAGGGGTTCGAGACCAACCTGGGCAACGCGGTGATACCTTGTCTCTACAATAAATAAAAAAATAAGCCAGGCATGGTAGCGCATGCCTGTGGATCCAGCTACTTGGAAGGCTGAGCCAGACAAATTGTAGGTCGAGGCTGCGGTGGTCGTGAGCATGCCATTGCACTCTAGCCTGGGCCACAGAGTGAGACTCCAACTCAAAAGACAAACAAACAAACAAAAAACTCCAAATAATTACCACCAACTACGTACCATATTCTGCTAAGTTCTAGATATGTATTATACCGTGCCCCCACTCTGGTCTATAAAAGATATTTTAGTATCCTTTGTAGATTGATGACCTGGCAATGCCACCTTGACCTGCTCCTTAATTTAGACCTACTTAAAGTGTTTTAAGTAAAACTAGTAGTAACCATACTATTCGTGACATGATGAATGAATGAGCAAACGAACGAAGAGGGAATACACTGGGACAAATGTTAGTTCTAGTGCCCCATCCTTGTAGCTCTAGTTATACCATTGTGGTATAACTAAAATCTACTCTGAAACTAGTCAGAGAGTTAATTAACAGATAAGCTACTGTGTACAAATTGCACCAATCTAGTACATGGCAGAAGACAGCAGATGAGAGGAGAAAATCATGTAAATTACCCTTCCCTAGATAAATACCCCTCCTCTGATTGGAAGGACATGGAAACAAAGAAGGACATTACATAATGATCAAAGGATCCATTTAGCAAGCACATATAATAATCCTAAATCGATATGCACCCAACATTGGAGAACTCAAATTCACAAAACAAATATGACTAGGCCTAAAGAAAGAGATAGACAGCGATACAATAATAGTGGGGGATTTTAACACCCTACTCACAGTACCAGGCAGATCACTGAGAAAGAAAATTAACAAAGAAACACTGGACTTAAGTTGAACTTTAGACCAAATGGACTTAATGGACATTTAAAGAACATTCTACCCAACAACTACACATTAACACTCAGTACATGGAACATTCTTCAAGACAGATCACATGTTAGGTCACAAGACTTGTCTTGCAGACTTTTTTTAATTTTAATTTTTAATTTTTTAAAGATGTGGGGTACAGTTCAGGGTTAGGTATACAAATGTTGATTATGTAGGTACCCTTGTTGATGAGGTGTGCCCCTCCCTCCCTGGCAGTTTCCCTCAACTGCCAATCTCATCTCCCTTCCCCTGGCAGTTTCCCACTACTCCCAATCCTTTTCTTATAGTATTATGATCATTGTTCAAGGTCCGTGAGAACATATGGTACTCTTTTCTTTGTTTCTGTGATAGATCACTGAGTATGATTGACTCTAAATACATCCAAGTTGCTGTGAAGTCCATGAGTTTGTCCTTTTTTATGGCTGTATAATATTCCATTGTGTAGATGTACCACATTTTTTAATCCAATCTAGCTTCGATGGACAGCATGGCTGGTTCTGTTTTTGCTATTGTGAATAGAGCTGCAACAAACATGTGTGTGCAGGTATCTTTTTTGTAGGATGATTTGAGTTCCTCTGGGTATATTCCCAACAGGAGGATTGCTGGGTCATATGGAAGGTCAATTTCTAGTTCTTTCAGAAATCACCACACTGTCTTCCAAAGAGGTTGCACTAGTTTGCATTCCCACCAACAGTGTAGAAGCGTTCCTTTCTCTCTGCATCCTCGCCAGCATCTGTTGTTGTTTGTTTTATTAATGATGGCCATTCTTACTGGGGTTAGGTGGTATCTCAGTGTGGTTTTGATTTGCATTTCTCTGATGATGAGTGAGGCTGAGCATTTTTCCATGTATCTGTTGGCTGCCCGTATATCTTCTTTTGAGAAGTGTCTGTTGCCCACTTTTTAATGGGGCTGTTTGTTTTTTTCCTTTTGACACATTTGAGTTCCCTGTAGATCCTAGATGTTAGGCCTTTGTCAGATATACAGTTGGCAAATATTTTTTTCCCATTCTGTGTGTTGTCCCCCTGCTCTCTTGATGGTTTCTTTTGCTTTGCAGAAGCTTGCCAGTTTGATGAGGTCCCACTTGTCTACCTTATTTCTTATGGTATGGGTTTTGATCAGGAATTGATTGCCAGTTCCAATTTTCATAAGGGTGTCTCCTGCATTTTCTAAGATTCTTATACTTTGAGGTTTTACGTTTAGGTCTTTGATCCATTTAGAATTAATTTTTGTGTATGTGATAGGTAGGGGTCCTGTTTCAATCTTCTGCATTTGATCAGCCAGTTTTCTCAGCACCATTCATTGAATAGGTTCTCCTCTCCCCAGTGGTTGTTGGAGGCTTTGTCAAAAATGAGTTGGTTGAGAAACTGAAGCTTTGCTTCTGGAATCTCTATCCTGCTCCATTAGTCTATATGCCTGTTCTTGTACCAATAGTCTTACAGATTTTTAGAACTTGATATCATATCAAGTGTCTACTCATACCACAGTGGAATAAAGCTAGGAATCAATACCAAGAAGAACTTTGAAAACTATTCAAATACATGGAAATTAAGCAGCATGCTCCTGAATAATTGTTGGGTCAATGGAGAAATTAAGATGAAATTTGAAATTTTTTTGAAATAAGCAAAAATGGAAACACAACATACCAAAGCCTGTGGAATACAGTAACAGCAGTCCTGAGGGGGATGTTGACAACATTAAATGCCTCCATCAATAGAGTAGAAAGATTACAAATTAATGATCTAATGTTGCACCTCAAAGAATTCGAAAAAGATCAAAGCCGGGCTCGATGGCTCAGCCTGTAATCCCGCGCCTTTGGGAGGCTGAGGTGAGTGGATTGCCTGAGCCCGTGGGTTTGAGACCCGCCTGGGCAGCGAGATCTCATCTCTACAATAAATCCAGAAAAAAATCAGCCGGGCGTGGTAGCGCATGCCTGTAATTCCAGCTACTCGGAAGGCTGAGGCGGAAGGATCGCCGGAGCCCAGTGGGTCGAGGCTGTGGTGGCCGGGAGCAGCCACTGCACTCCAGTCTGGGTGACAGAGTGAGACTCCAACTCAAAAAAAAAAAAAGAAGAACAAAACAAACCCAATGTTAACAGAATAAAAGAAATAATAAAGATCAGATAAGAACTAAATGAAATAGAGACCAAGAAACAATATAAAGAATCAACAGAACAAAAAGTTGCTTCTTTGAGGCCAAGTGTGGTGGCTTACAGCTATAATCCCTACACTTTGGGAAGCCAAGGCAGGAGGCTTTCTTGAGCCCCGGAGTTCAAGACCAGCCTCGGAGATACAGTGAGACCTCATCTCTACAAAATCATGAAAAAAAAATTCACCAGACTTAGTGGCACATACCTGTAGTCCCAGCTACTCAGGAGACCTAGGCAGAAGGATTACCTGAGCCTAGGAGGTCAAGGTTGCAGAAAGCCATGATCATGACACTGCACTCCAGCCTGGGTGACAGAGTGAGACTCCAACTCAAAAAAAAAAAAAAGTTGGTTCTTTGAAAATACAGACACAAGCTAGACTAACCAAGAGAGAAAATCCAAATAATACACAATGAGAAATGATAAAGGAGACATTACAGCTGATATCACAGAAATACAAAGATCATCAGAGACTATTATGAACAACAAAAAAGTGGGCACTACTGTTCAGTCTTGCAATTCCACTTCTGGGTATCTATCCAAAGGAAAAAGAAATCATTATACTAAAAAAGGCACCTGCACTTATACATTGATTGCAGCACTATTCACAACAGTAAAGAAATGGAATCAATCTAGGTGTCCATCAATAAAGAAAATGTTATATACAGTATACACACATACACACACACACACCATGAAATGCCACTCAGACATAAAAAAAATCAAATTATGTCTTTTGCAGCAACATGGATGGAACTAGAGACCATTATCCTAAGTGAAACAACTCAGAAACAAAAAGTCAACTATCCCATTTTCATTGATAGGTGGGAGCTCCAGAATAGGTACACATAAACATATAGAGTGGAATAATGGACATTTGAAACTACCAAAGGGAGGGAGAGAGGGAATGAGCGTTGAAATTCCCTACTGAATACAATATTCACTATTTGGGTGATGGGTACGCCACCACCACAATATATGCATGTAAAAAACTTGTATTGCCTAAATATACATATACTTTTTAAAATATTTTTTAAAAGATACTTTATTTATTGCTCACACAGCTCAAGTTGTAGCCTAAGACTGCTGTGGAAACTCTACTGTAAAGTATCGAGGCTGAGCCCTTCTGCTATGCTTGACCTCCATGCCTAAATTTATTCTAAGGCCTAATATCATTGCCCCAGCTCCAGTCATCACAACTCTATTGCACTGAAAAGGAAAGAAAAATGTGGATGAGAACTGCGTGTCCCTTTCCTTCCAGAATACATCCTGTGAACAGATCAAAAGGTCTAATGTATAACAAGAGGACTACAGTTAATAATATATATTATAGATAGCAAACATTCATTTAGAAAATATATATAACATTATGTTATATACATTAAATATGTGCATAATGTTGTGTTCTATACATTAAATGCATACATTAAGAAAAATTTTTAAAAATACAACCTGTAAGCTAAACCCATTATTTCTATTTGTTTCTCATTGGTCAGAACATAGTCACCTGCCACACCTAGCCACAAGCAAAACTGAGAATGTGCTTTCCATTTTTGGTAGCCATGTGTTAGCTAAAACTCTGCACTCCCATAATTGAAGAAGAAAGGAAAATGGATATTGAAGACAACCAGCAGAGGCTGACTCAGCCCAGAATAACCTCCCCTTTCTGTACTACCACTTAACCTGGCTGTTAGTCATGTTAGGTCAGCTTACTGTCACAGAAAGCCTTCCCGAATCCCTATCTCAAGTCAAGGTTGGATGCTCTTCCTTTATTCTCCCACAATTCCTGTCTCTCCCTCCCCAGACAATCCACTAATCACTTCCTTCGTACACACAGACTAAGTGGTTTGTCCAGGTCATAAGAAAGTAAGGGGAGGAACTGGTGCATGAACCAGGCAATCTCTAGAGTCCAATTGATGCCCTGAGCCTCTTCCCTGAGTTTACCTCTTATTATTTCCTTACTGCTCTCTGTTAGGGCAGTAAGTTGTCAATCTCAACTACCATTGCTTTCTCATTATATAGCCCAAAGCCTAACAGTAAGTTTCAAAAACAATTTGTTAAATCAGTAAAAAGACAGACAGCAATGTATCTCACTATAATCTGCAGCTGGCCTGTGTTATCTCTAGGACCCAGGCAGATTATACAGGACAAAGAGTGTCTATTCTCTGATTTATAACATGGTCATCTGTTCCAGTCCCTTGTATAATAACAGAAGAAAGCAAAGGTAGGGGGGCTGGAATCTCACACACGAAACAAAGAACTTCAACTTGTTTTTAGTGTACCTTGGGCCTTCAACTTCGGGGACCTTGTCCAAGGCACCATGTAAATTCCTGGATGAGAGGTATGCCTCTGACATTCTACGAGGATAAACCCCAGGTAAAAATACCTGCTTTAAATAGTCATTCACAGGAAGGTAAAGGAGAATCAGGCACCATGAATTCACTCTCCTACATGCCTTTGATTTTTTTCATTCATCTGGATTTAGAACAGCTCGTTTCACCACAGTGTCAAGATATGATACATTTCTTAAATAAAACTTTTCAGAATGCAGTTAAACGTTTTAATACCTCTGCTTTCCACATGCCTTACTCATACACTACATGCTAGCAGACCACATGCTTTTATATGTATTAATGTTCTACATATTGTTCTACATACCAAGAAACCAGGATTGTATCCTATCCTTGGGGACTAAGCATCAAATTGTCTCATTCTCGACCCAGCTGACATTTTATTGCTTTTGAACAAAGATCACTGTAAAAGTCACATCATTTAAATGACCATTTTTAAAAATTTCAGCACATTGTCCCAGATGTGTAAATGTGAATACATATTTAATGAGTTCCTGCATTATTCAGAGCAAAGAAGAAAAGTCCAAGTGTGATTTAACACTAGTCTCTAAGACACTCGATCATTGTGCTGGAGGGCTGGGCATGATGGGAATACGGGGGTTTAAAAATGTACTTCTCTGCTTTACCGCCACCCTGAAATCTCCCTTCTCCCTCCACGTCACGGTCCCTCTGCACAGCCCCCTCACATGACTATATAAATAGGTGAGGTTCAGCACACATCTTGAATTTTTTCCCCCCGAGTTTCCAGATTTCAGCATTCCACTTGCTTCTCCAACCTATCAAAATATCAGTCTACAAATGTTACAGACAAAATCTGTACACAAAGACAGAGGAAACATTACTGGGAGTACCAAAAGAACGACAACACTGATTCAAAGAGAATTTGACAAACTAAGATTTTTACAATGGGCAGGCAGGGGTGACACACAGATAACACTGCTAAGTTAAACACAAAACTGGCTGAAATCCTTCAGAGCAATAAGATCAGAGTCTTTGGTGTTAAGTTCTCTACAGAAAAGAAAAAAATCCTCTAAAATTATTCTATCTTATTAGATTTATAGAACTGTTTAGTCAATTGTACAAAGTTTATTTTGCTAGAGTCAAAGGATCTTCAAGAAGACCCATTAGATAATTTTCCTTGAATTATATTCAAACTTCACATAATCAATTTTTTTTTTGCTTCAATTCTATAATGCTCTCGGCCACAGTCCACCAGAAACATATCTACAACAAGTTGAGTTCGACATATCTGTCGAACAAGTTGAGTTTATTACTTGTTGCAATGAGGAAAAACAATACACACCATAGATAACTGTTGGGTGTTTCAACAAGAACATGAGAATGGACATATTATAGGATTAGGGTTTTGGTTGAGTGATTTGCGGTGGGAAATCTAAGACAGCTGGGGTTTGCCCCAGCTCGGGTGTAATTAGAAATTAGGGACAAATATATGATTGAGTAATTCTGTAAGTCTCATCTATAGAGAAGGACACTAGAACAAGGAAGAAGTTTTAATTGATAACACAGCAGGAACACTCATTTTGGCTGAAAAAGCGTATTTGGAATTTTGTGAATGACACCATGACCTTGTTTTTGTCTGTGCTTTTTTTTAAAAAAAGTCTTATTTTGTCTCATTTTATCAGAGTAACCTTGATCTCATTTATCTCTGAGTAACCTTGTCTGAGGTTGATATTCTGCAAGATTGTTTATATCTCACAGGAGAATAATATCTAGCTGTGAATGGCAGGTCAGCTTATGAATATCAGGGGCTTTTTTTTATTTCTAACTTTTCGGATAATTTTTCTTAGCACTGTAAATGCATAAATAAATGAACAATCTGCCAGAACAAATTTGATGTGGGAAAATAACGTGGCAATCCTCCCACTTGGGAATTACGAAGTAAACTTCCAACCTGCTACTATCATCATCATTATCATCAAGAATGATTGCCCTTTCAGTCTCACCACCTCAGGGCAACCTCCCCAGACAGCAAGCACAGTGAAGATCAGTCTGTTAGACCTTGCTAAAAGCTTTAGCCAATTGATACAGAGCTCTCTTGTCTTTCTGATCGGCCATCTCTTTCCAAATAACGATGCCACCAGCTAGACAACAGGAGTCAGTGAGACACAAAGTTTATATACACTGGCTCAGCCCCAGGCAGCAAAAGGGACATGCTCAGTGCCCAGGAATTTATCAGTCTGTCAGTCATAACACTTTTTTTTGTTTACCACCCTGGGAAGTGTGTTCCCTATTCAGACCCTTCCCAAGCTCTTCCCCACTTCTCCCTCCAGGTGGAGTTCCTGGCACATCCTGTTGCTCATCCCTGACTGGTTAACTTCATCTATATATGACTTTTTCTTTTTTTTTTTTTTTGAGTTGGAGTCTCACTCTGTCACCCAGACTGGAGTGCAGCGGCCGCTCCCGGCCACCGCAGCCTCGACCTGCTGGGCTCCGGCGATCCTTCCACCTCAACCTTCCAAGTAGCCAGAACTACAGCCGCGTGCTACTATGCCCGGCTGATTTTTTGATGTATTGTAGAGATGAGGTCTCGCTGCCCAGGTGGGTCTCGAACCCGCAGGCTCAGGCAATCCACTCACCTCAGCCTCCCAAAGGCGCGGGATTACAGGCTGAGCCACCGAGCCCGGCTGACTTTTTCAAGATAATGTTATTAACATGTGGAGGGCAATGGAGAAGAGCTTATGCACAGTGTAATTTTTTGCATCTACTTTGGAACTTGTATGACATTTGGCTGGCTTCAACTCCATGCTTGACTTATGGCAACATTCTAATTTTGTTCTGTTTGTTAGCTATGCAAGCACTTTATCCTGCTTGAAGTGTTAAGAACTTGCCCAGGATCACACAGGTAATATGTAGCAGAGCCAGGGTTCAAACCCATCTCTGTCTGACTCACAAATCAACCTTTTCTCTACCTTTATAGAAACGCTCACATGGTTCAATAAAAATGAATGACATTTCTTTTCTCCTTTCAGACAAGGTATGACTTATATAGAACATCTGTTGTCTGAAATTTGGGGAATTTTGCATATGCTAGGAACAGGGTACCTATATGACAAGTGACCAATAAAATCTACGAACCTTTAGTCTCTAACCAGCCTCCCTTGTGGACAGCATTTCACAAGCTGTCATGATCACTGGTGGAGAAATTAAATGTCTTCTGTGTGACAACTGGACAACACCCTTAGAAGTTTGCTCAAGGTTTTCTCTGGACCTCACCCCTAACACTTATTATTTTTGGTGATTTTGCTTTGTATCCTTTGATTGTAATAATCCATGGAAAAGTTCGTGACCATAAGCCAAGTCCTGGGAGGCCTCCTAGAGGTCACCAAATCTGGAACTGGCCTCAGGAACAATCAGCATAGGACCATATCCAAAAATAGAGCAATCAACAGAAATTATCCTAGGGAAAGCAAGACATTGGGCTTTGATAACAAGACTTTAACTCAACGATCTAAAAAAGACGTCTTCATACACGGTGGTTAGAAAGTGAAGGACAATTCTCTGGATGTGGATGGTCAATAGAAGATAACAATGAAGTAAGTATGATGTCTACCGCACACCTAGCTTCCATTACTTTCAAGAGTAGTTCTCATCGTCTCGGAAACGCGAGATGTAGAGTCTGTCTTGAGCTACAATCCAACTGGGCAGTCATCGTGTCCCTTCAACAGCCAGAAACCAAGAAAGGAAAAGGGAAGCATCGGGAGGGACCTGGGAAAGCATCTTCCAAGTCGCATCGGGATTGAACACAAATAGCTTTCTTAGTCACTGAGTGCTCCCTCCTTTGCCAAGTGCATTTCCCCTTGAGTTGCACACTATGTTTCATACATTCTTCTTGCTGCTCAAGGTCAAGGTTTGAGGGACGCAGACTCTGCCATCACTTTAGCTGCTATGTATCCATCCAGACTCAGTGTTTTGGGGCAGACTTTGGTATCAGATGAGGCATGAGGGTACTTTTGTAGAAACCCAGGAAAAAATGTATTTCAAAGTTGCTGTGGGTGGTTATATTTTCCAAAGAAGACTACACACACATACTCACACACACAAACATGTGTGTGTGTGTATATACAAATATACATAGATGTATATACACATGTATACCTATTTATACATACACATTTAAGCATCTTAGTCTTCTTACACTGTGATATTAACACTCAAAGATAGGGTCTATCCTTCCCCCCATGTCCTGAATCCGGACTGACTTTTGTTATTGCCTTGACTGATAGAATTTGGCAGGAGTGCCGGGGCATGACTTCCAAGGCTAGGTCATAAAAAGCAATGAGGCTTCCATCTGGAGCTCTCGCACATGTGATTTTTCAAAACTTGCTTTCTTTTGTGGTCCAGCCGCCATGTTTGTGGAGTAGCTGGCCACATGTGGGTGTCCCAGCTGACGGATCCAGCTAGGACCCAAATAACACACACTCAGGTGACTACTTGAGACTCCAGATTCCAGCCTCCCACGTTCAAGTATTTCAGCCAAGACCCTAGATACCGTGAGGTGGCAGCAAGCCATCTCCATTGTGCCACAGAAACCATGAGAGGTAATGCATAATTGTTACTTTAAGTCATGGGGATATAGGGTGATTTGTTTTATAGCAATAGATAATATGGGTAGATTTAGCAGCTGAGTTCTCTGAAAAACAGAGATATGGCAACCTTGAAACATGACTCTAGACATATATACTTCTCCCATCCCCTCTTTCCACTGCTTGTTCACACATGAGGGGATTTGCAGAGATTCCCATCACAGGATTTTCTTCAGGTCCATTATGGAAGCACTAAGTGTAAAGCTGCAAAACACCATTTCACTTGTTATAAGTAGACTCTCGGGAAATATACACAACATCTACATGATCAGTGTATACCTGTTGTCTTAACCTATGCAATTATCATACTATATTCTTAAATTCGTCCACTGTACAGTGAGAAATACTGCAGATATAGACATTTAAATCTCTGAGATACAAAGGGAAAAATTTAATTTGAGAATCAGTGAACTAAATTAATCTCCTCAGTTCCTTAAAAATGTTATCACCAATCTATTTTTCTCCCTTCAGAGAGCCCCATAAGCAGTGATGCAGTCAGCTAGACTTTGAAAGTATCCAAAGTCTTCTACTCTGAATCAGGCAAGTGTCAGACACTCTTAATACAAGACCTCATTTAATACCCACATAAACCCTATGCAGTTAACTTACATTCCCATTTTACAGATGAGGAGATGAAAGCATAGCAATGTAGGATAGAGGCTCTTTCTAAACACATTTGACTTATATGAATTCAACTCTACACATTCAATCAAAATATAAAACAGGATTTTTTTTTTTTTTGAGTTGGAGTCTCACTCCGTCGCCCAGACTAGAGTGCAGTGGCACACTCCTGGCCACCGCAGCCTCGACCTGCTGGGCTCCGGCGATCCTTCCGCCTCAGCCTTCCAAGTAGCCAGAACTACAGGCACGTGCTACCACGCCCAGCTAGTTTCTTGGGGTTTTTTAAATTGTAGAGATGAGGTCTCGCCAAGTTACCCGGGCAGGTCTCGAACCCGCCGGCTCAGGTAATCTACTTGCCTTGGCCTCCCAAAGCACTGGGATTACATGCTGAGCCACCAAGACCGGCAGAATACTTATTTTTAACAGTGCCCATGGCTTCAGCTATTTCATTCAGTAAGTATTCGCTTCAGATGTCAAATTGTATCTCAAAGGGAAAAGACTAGATCTTAGAGGGCATATGGCCACACAGAGATACCTGAGTTTGTCCTGACAAAACGTGAAGAGTTTCCAGAGTTGTCTTTGACTATACTCATTGACTTGAAACCCTGACCCTCACCACAATCAGGCCTCCACATGAAGGTCATTTGTCCAAAGTCATAAAACTAACAAGGCCTCCTGGCCCCCAATAAACCCCAGAGCACCCTGGAAACAACAACAACAGCAACAAAAACTAGCAGGCAGCACAGCTGAGGTTCAAGTTTAGGTCCATCTGATTCAAAATCCCATGCTTAATCCATTCTAATATGTATATATTTTTCTCTGCAAATCTACTATGTTTACTTTACAGATTTGCTTGCCTATCTGCTTGGGGAAAATTCATCTACAATCATCATCCAGGTCCTAACAACCAAGAACGATGGAGAGTTGGTGTAGAATACTGTTTGGTAGCAAGGTCTCTGGACCCAGTTTTCTGGGTTTCAACTCCAGTTCTGCCACTTACCTTCTGTGTGAATGTTCCAGATGGTTATTATCATATAATAAATTATCCTCCAACTTTGTGATGTAAAGCGATCCTTTATTATTGGCTTTCCTGGTTCTGTGAGTTGACCGGTCTAGCTGACTGGTTCTTGGAGTCTCTCAATGGTTGCAGTTAGGATTTAGCTGGTGCTATAGTCATCTAAGGCTCAATTGGGCTAAACATCCAAAAGGATTCCTATGGCTGGTAAACCAGCTGTGGCTGTCGACCCCACCCAGCACATTCACTTGGGCCTCCCATTGAATGTTTGAATTTCTTACTGGTGACTGGGCTCCGTGAGGGAAATCCCAAGAGTAAGTATTCCAAGAGAACCAGATAGACTCTGTCAGGTTGATTATGAACCAGCATCAGAAGTTGTGTGACATCATTTGTGCCATATATATAAAATGAGTCATAGAGCCACCAGAGATCTAAGGAAGACTCAACTTTGGAGACGCACTACCACAGTAAACTTGGGCAATTCATTTAAATTGTGTTTCATTTTTTCCATCCCAAAACAGTGATGATAAAGGAGTCTACTTGATAAAACAGTTATAAGAATTAAATGAGGTAGTAGATGTAACAAGGTTAGAAAAGCACCTGTCATAAAACAGGTGCTCATTGAAAGTCACTATCATTATTCCCTCTGAGGGACACCATGCACAACATTTATATGCCACTAACATTTATACCCACTGACTGCCTTAATCACACACTATGCTGCTTCTAGAGAACATCACCAGGGCCATGATTACTCTTGGATAGAGAGTTTCACAAGGGTTTCCTTGAGACTCTTTGTTAAGTTCTGTTAGACTCATTCCCACCATGAACAAATGCAGAAGTGCTGTCACTTGTTGTCAGCACCAACTCTTGATGAGGATGTCTCAAAGCCAGCCACACTCAACTGGCAAGAAGATCAAGGAGTGTAAGCACCAACCCTCTTTAAAATTGTTTTTATCAGTTTATCAGTAAACTGTCTTTCATCGACTACAGGATGTGAGCCAAGGATTTACGCTTTTCCAGAGGTCAGCTTCAAAGACACAAGGGCAAGAAGGGATTTTGTGATTCCCAGGATTCCTTGGCACCAAGCTTGAGAACTTTATGCACAGCAGCCCAGCTGTCTGGGGTTTCTTTTTGAAAAAAAGATAAGAAATTACTCCCAGGCTTTGCTCAACTGAAGGACTGCATAGTTCTTAGGAAATCTTTGGCATGGCCAACTCATAGCCACATCCTCTATGACAAAGTGAAGATTTTCCCCAGGATCCTGTCACAGAGAGCTGCTGCATCAAAACCTAAACATAGCTATTGGGAAGATCAGACCCACAGGGCAGAATATGGAAGCATCACGGAATGCAGGCTTACCTACTTTCTTGTTAGGTTTCTTCAGAATTCTCAGGAAGCAACTGGCCATTGCTGTTCATTCTACAGAGGCACCAGCTATTTTCATCTACCTCAAAAGATCCTTGGCAAAACTAGCCACCTTAGTGAGTGGCACAGACTGGTACTGATAGAGTAGAACTTGAAAAGCATTAGGGGGGACCCTTTGCTCAAACTGCTTTCCTTCCACTTGCTATATTGCCCAAAACAACACCAAATCTTCTTGTTAATTTCGGTGACCATGTTCTTTTGAAAAATAAGTGTCCTAGATTGAGTTAATTTCTTGTGGAGACGTATTAGTCAGGACTTGGGCAATTTTTAAAAAAATAAACAAAGGAGCTCGGACGGGAGGAAGAGATATTGGTTGCCTAACATGAGCAAAGTGCAGAAAAGGCAAAGGTAGAATTAGATCCCAAGAGAAAACCAAAAACAAGGGCTGACATCTGTGGAACTCTCTCTCACTCTCAGATGTGTTAGCTTTTTTTAAAAAAAAATATCTTAAGCAAAGTCTCTACAGTCAGAGACCTGGACACTAGCAACCATAAGCTAGTATTTTTTGACCCTCAAAAATTGGGAAGTAGAAATACAATTATATCCCAGGTAGTGAAAGTTAACCCCCCCAAAAAAATCCTGGGGAGAACTGTGATTGGCCAATCTAGATTAGGTGCTTATCTGTGAACCAGTCACTGTGGCCAGGGAGAGGAGTCATAAAAATATTAAAACTCCCATCAATTTTCTGTGTCTGTGGGGGAGATAGAAGAGTGATTCACTAAAAGGAAGAAAGTAAGATTCCCCAAAGAAGGAAGAGGTCCTGGACACAAAATAAATCCTTAAAATATACAATAGGCATTATTAGTCTACAACATTTAAAGTAAATTATTTTATCAAATCAATTTTCTCGGTGGGACCGGTGGGCCAAAAAAAAAAAAAAGAATGTTACCAGTAAGGAGGGGGCTAATAAAAAAAAAGTAAAAATCAAAAAGGGGGCTATTTTGATCAGGATTTGTATATATTTGCAACTATATTTATAATTGATTGTAATCTGTATAACTCATAAATATATTATTTGCAAATCTCTCATCAAACCACGTGACATAATTTTCTTCTAGAAAACATATGTACTGCAGTCATGGTTTCTTTTTTTTTTTTTTGAGTTGGAGTCTCACTCTGTCGCCCAGACTGGAGTGCAGTGGCCACTCCTGGCCACTGCAGCCTCGACCTGCTGGGCTCCAGCGATCCTTCCACCTCAGCCTTCCGAGTAGCTGGAATTACAGGTGCTGCGCTACCGTGCCCGGCTTATTTTTTGATTTATTGTAGAGATGAGGTCTCGCCAAGTTGCCCAGGCGGGTCTAGAACCCGCGGGCTCAGGCAACCCACTCATCTCACCCTCCCAAAGCACAGGATTACAGGCTGAGCCACCGAGCCTGGCCCAGTCATGGTTTCTAAGGAGACAAAAATTAGATGAGGGGGCACAGTTGTCATGAAAAGGATGCTGGGAGTGGAGTGAGGGTGGAGTAGATCCAGAAAGAAAAAGTATACAGAAAGGCAAAGCAAAAGAGTCCAAAAAATGAACTTCAAAGTCCTCAGAGCTTTGCCTTTGACAGACAAACTGTGGTTCATGTGTGTGGATCTGTCTGCTTTTTGCATGCCTTTCCCATTTAATAGCTTTAGTTTTTCTCAAGGAAAAAGATCTAGGCACATTTTGCCATGCCTCAGATGGCACAATGTTCATTATGTGGCTGGATTTGCAAATCTCAGGCTACCAGCCTGCATTTCCAGCCCAAAAACAGTGGGCAGCTCCAGTGGGCCTCTGGCTTAAATCCAAGGAACTATAATCATCGCGTGCCTGATAAGCTACATAATGGCGCATCTCTATACTTTCTTCTTCAATGTCTGCAAAGTTTCATTGAATGGGAAGAGTCAGGACTGAAAAGAATCACTGGCTACAGTTTGCCCAATGAGATTTCAAACTTTCCTTCGAATTTCTTAAATCGTCACCTCCCACATGAGGTAAGACACTGTAAACCTCAATATTTGTCCCTAGAACAGAGAGTCAATGTTCTTTGCTCTTTGCAGAGAACATTGCATTTACCTGTACAATTGCAATGTCAAAGCAAAAGCTCCAAATTAACTGTGCTACTTTCATCTGTAAAATGGTAGTAACAGTAGTCGCGTAGTTATAGTAGTCTGTGCAGTGCTTCTAGGTCTGCTACGGAGGAGAAGCTAACTTAATAGTAGGTAGAAATTTCCACCCCTGTGTCAAGAAGTAAACTTCAGTATTTGGAACTTTCTCAAAATATCTGCCAGGTTTGAAAAAGAAGAAAAGACAAACCTTTGTCTCCTTGGTCATGTCAAAATGGCCAAGTCAAAATCTCTTTACTTGTTATCTCATACCTCAAAGGAAAAAAAAAAATTGCCCTCTCCCTCTATTGACAGGTAATATGTTTACCTGCGCCCTGGACACCATTCCTTTGTTCCCCTCAGCATTCCTCTCCCCACCCTCTCACCTCCTTCGAGTCCTTTTCCCACCCATATCCTCCTTTCTTCTCTTTTCAATCTCTTCCTTTCCCAGCACCTTCCTCTCACTTCCAGATCACACACTTAGGTCTCCAGCTGGTCTCCTTTTGAAGAGGAAGCTGTGCTTTCCTGTGCAGAGACAACTGCCTTCTGCTCAGTAGGGCCAACATTTAAGTGGGAAGGGAGGTTTGGAGTGAGAGGGTTAAGAGGGAAGTGAAAGAGCCGGGGAGCATGGCCACTGTGTTTCATGAAGGATGCGATGCTGTGTTATCAAGTCCTCAGGACTCCAATATAGCATAAATTGCATCTGCTTGGGACAGTGCTGGCACAGACCACATCACACAAGGAACAAGGACCACACAGGTGAGAAGCGAATAAAAGATGACACAGGGAAAACGTAAGACAACAACAAGCTCCAGGCTGAAGAAATATTATGGAAGTCCAATGGGGAAAAAAACTTTGTTATGACAAATATGACCCCTGTATAACTACATACTTTCCAGGTTGATATCAGCATGAGTACAGATGCCAAGCAATAGTTATGTGGCAAGCTGGGGAGATTGTGCCAGATTTCTGGGATCTCGTAGTAGAGAGATTTTCCTACATTTTTTGGATGAAATCTCAAAACAAGAAGTATATGCTATTGTCAAAAGGTCACCTTCCTGCAACCCTCCAACAGATGAAATTAAGTTGATAACTCTGTAAATTAAATTACACTCACTCAACGAGTGATAATTACCAAGAGGTGCACCGTCTTTTATGATTGATCTTCCATTGGCTGTTTGTCCTTAGTGCATTAGCTCTTAGTTTGTCTTCTCCCAATTTCTCTTGTCAAATGGCTAATGATCCATAAACAGCACTTAACAAAAGAGAAGAGCTGCTTTTGTATTGCCAAGAATTATTTTCTAATTCAGATTATGATCCTTCTTTCTTGTTTTGTTTCTATTATAGTCTGACCTTTGTTCAGTGTAATAGGTTTTCTTAAAGAGAGGTGAAAACAGTAATGATGTCTGAAGAAAAAAAAAGCCTTTCAACATTATGTTTCTAAATCCCATCAAAACTGTTTTTTCTCTCTTTCGAAAGCCTCGGGATAAAGAAAAACCCAATTCTGCCTTAGTCTTAGCATTCACTTCAAACAAGCAGTCTGACCTCGTTCTCTAAGTGTCTCGAAGTCCTGGGAGCCCCTGCCGACAAAAAAAAAGACAAGACCAAAACATCTCCTAGTCACCTAAAATCAGACATGTGTAAACATCCAGATTATAAAGGGAACAACTTATGGAGTATACATTGTAATCTAATCGTGGACTCAGATTTGCAAGAATATAACTTACTTTTTTTATAATTGGACTCTGTTAGCTTCCCAGCTCCCACTTTCACTGATGGCAGAAAACCAAATCTTGTAATTCAAAGTTAATTCAATCATTTATGCTTTAAGACTTGAAATGGCTCTTTCTGGCTTACATATTCAGTTAAATTAAGATTCTCAACTTCCTTAATTTTACCTTCTCTTTTCCAGAAATTTAAGAAAAGTATGGGAGAGAGCAAGGAGATTTGTACCATCCTGGCATCATGAGAGAGCTGCCTGGAGTATGGCTGGCCTCTGTTCAGATAGCCCTGGGTCTCAGCGGCTGTTCCCACTGCACCTGCCACCCACTGTCTACTGTCCTCCCTACAAAGACCCACAGGTATTTTCTCTCTCTCGTTCTCTCTCTCCCTCCCTGGTTTGCTAGCCCTCTCTTAGCCTGCCTCTTCACCCTCACCACCTGGGACCATGAAACATCATTGAGGCTCAAGGCTAAGTGGATGGTGGTGGTAGTCGCCCCTCTGCTGGGCCTAACGGGTCACCACTTCACTTCTACTTAGCTACAACAACCTCCTCCCACTCTACAATCACCACACTGAGTATGTCCTGCTATGAGTCTATCTCTTCTCAGAGTTTCAGGCAGGAAATGGAAGCTCAGTCCTCTGATGTTTCCTAATCTCTAAGCCTCCCAGAGGCTTCTAAGGAACCCATGTCCACTACTCAGACTCTGGCTTCCCTCTTTGTAACCTTTCTCTCTCCTCTCTTCAGTTGGTCAACTTTGTCCTCTAGTTGATCAAGGAGCAAAAGACCAGATTTTTTCCCACCATATGTTATTTTGAATCTATTGATTTTAGCATAAGCTCTGCACTGTTTCCATTAAGGCTTCAGCTCTTGACATTTTGAGGATTCCAATCCATTTTCTTTCTTCATCACCTTTCCTTTAAAATACTTTTTCTCTACTAAGAATTTTAAATCAATTCAGCATTCAATTGATTTATTTGATCTTGGCTGCCATCTGGCCCCCTACCTCTCAAGCAGTAGAAATAGAAAACTGCCCCTAGCAGCTGTGGAAATGGAGAACGGAAACTCAAATTTATGTTTTTGTCAATTCCAGTGTCCTGATATTGAAACTTGTGGTTCATTCTATCAACAAAGATTTTGAGGCATGCACTCTTCCAGGTTTTCGGAGTTGCCTGTATTCATGAAGTGTTGGAAGAGATAGATAACAAACAATTACAGGAATTAAGAAGTAAGATGATTTCTAATTCTCATAAATGCCATGAAGTAAGTAAACAGAGTGATACGAAAATGAGTGATTGGAGAAAAGAAGAGAGGTAAGGGAAATACCCTCTAAGTAGGTTAAATTTGAGCTGAAAACTGGAGGGTAAAGGGAGCCAGATACGTAAACATCTCAGAGAAAATCTTTCTGGAGAAAGAGAGCAGTCAGTGCAGAGGCCCAGTGGCAGGAAAGAGCTCAGCGTGTTCAACAAGCAGAGAGGAGGTCGATGGAACCAGAGCATGATAGACACAAGGGAGGAATTAGAAAAAGGGGCAAACCCAAAGCATGTGGCTCCTGGTCGACCAGGGTAAACAGCTCACATTTTTTCTAAATAGAATGGAAAGTCATGGTGAGTTGACAGAGAAATTACATGTGTTTCATGCTTTTAAAATGAATACTCTGGAGCATGGCTAATTCGGGAGTAAGAGGACAGTATAGAGGCTTTTACAAAAGTGCATCAAGAAGATTAAAAGAAGGGGATGGATTCAAGACCTATTTAAGACATACCCTCAAGGATAATTCTCAGCTGTCCATGAAAGAAGGATGGAATGTCAAACTCCTGAATTATATAATTGTGTCTTATTATCCCATCATTAATACCAACATTTCAGGATCAAGAGCTAACTCACAAATGCTCTTAACACCACACTTGGCTGATGATTAAAGACTCCTGACCAGCTGCCTGAAGGAAAATCATGATCTTTTGGATGCTGAGATAAGGCCAAGCATCTCGCTGGCAGGCCCTTTATCGTTAACCTCTTCTGACCCAAAGAGTACATGACAGTTCTCATATCCAAACTGCATATGAGTGCTCATGTTCCAAGCATTGCCCCAAAACCATTTAATGGCTACTATTTATGGTTCATCTTAACTATAATGTTAGGTTGTCTTTTTGTTTGTTTGTTTGTTTTGGTAAAACCCATATTGATATCACTCTTTAGCCTTTGGTCACCAGATAAAACACCTGTTTAGGGTCTCAGACTAATAAATCATTGATCCCATTCTGCTCATAGCAGATCATTCCACATCTGAAATAGCTACAAAAACCCTTTCGAAGATCAAAGTTAACAGTGTATGATGTCAGTGAGTTACAATTTTCTGAAATTTGCAAGGGGTTAGGGATAGAGTAGGAGAGTTTAGAATCTCCTGCTGGCAATTAAAATAGAGGACATATCCTACGTCCTCATCAGGGTCCTAGCCATCAAAGAGCACACACGAAAACTAGTAGTCAAATGGAATTCAAAGAACTGGCTGCATTAATTGACCAGGCAAAGTGCTTGAGAACCTCACAGCAGACAGGGTTGGCCCGGTCTGGAAAATACAGCATGGGTATAAGAACTAATTAGAGGTCTTCCACTTTCTAAACTTCTGAATCCATACCTGGGAAACACATTGGGCGAGAACTTGGCTGCAAATCAAACTCAGTCTACCTCCGCATCCAACTGCACGAACCTAGCTGACAGCAAAATATAGGAAAAGGAAAAGGATTTTCAATGCCTCTAGCTCTCCCCTCAGTAAAAATGATATCCGATGGCCACCCCAAAAATCTACACAATTGTGTTACTACCCTTCCTTCATGTGGTGGAAGTATGTAACTAAACAGAGAAGTGAGTGTTCAGTCCAATGAAATCCTCTCATAAGAAGCAGAGTAAAAGTCTACCTCTCCAAGAGTTTAGTTAACTATAAGAAAAAAATTAACTTTTAGAAGAATCTGGTACACTAGTAACCTGAACAACAAGAAAAAAAACGTCCTTTACCTTTGAACTTGTATGTAAGTCCAGCTTCAGTAGAGTTTGGCCCAGGAGACAGGAGAGATCTTGAGAAGGGTAGTGTTTGTCATTCCCCCACCTTGCTCTTCCAACAAAGCTGAGAATCTTTCCTGGGCCCCCTATTTTCTCTCTTCCTACACGCTCCTTAAACATCTCATGATCTTGTATTACCATTTTTAAGCTGATGACTCCCAAATCTGCTTCTTCACCCCTAACCAATCCATAAGCTTCAGATTCGTTCATCCACCTGCCTGCTAGGCATGGTTACTGGAAGTCCCAGAAACATCTCAAAATCAATATAAGCCAAACTGTATCTTTTTTTTTTAAAGATGTGGGGTACAATTCAGGGTTAGGTATACAAATGTTGATTATGCAGGTGCCCTTGTTGATAGGGTGTGCCTCTCCCTCCCCTAGCAGTTTCCCTCAACTGCCAATCCCACCATCCTGGCAGTTTCACACTACTGACAATCCCTTTCTTATAGTATTATGATAATTGTTTAAGGTCTGCTTATGAGTGAGAATATATGGTACTCTGTTCTTTGTTTCTGTGATAGATCACTGAATATGATAGACTCTAAATCATCCAAGCTGCTGCAAAGTCCATATGTTTGTCCTTCTTTATGGTTGCATAATATTCCATTGTGTATATGTACCACTTTTTTTTAATCCAGTCCAGCTTCGATAGGCAGCATGGTTGGTTCCATGTTTCTGCTATTGTGAATAGAGCTGCAAGAAACATACATGTGCAGGTATCTTTTTTTGTAGAATGATTTGAATTCCTCCAGGCATATTCCCAATAAAGGAATTACTGGGCCACCTGGAAGGTCAATTTCCAGTTCTTTCAGAAATTGCCGCACTATCTTCCAAAGAGGTTGCACTAGGCCAAACTGAATCTTACAGAACTTATTCACTTCTCTAATAAGTTAATTAGAGAACAAGGTAACTATTAGTAAGTTCATTATTCCCATCCTAAATTATCTCTCCTCCTCTATGTCCAATTTAATGACACTTCTACCATCCACCTCGTCGCCAATCCAAAAAACTCAGAGTGACTTCAGACCACCCCCTTACAAATTCCATCAATTGCTGAGTTCTGTGGATGTGACATTCTGCATGTTCTCTCATCTGAACTGCTAGCACCTCCTTTGCTTTGGGTTCACCTCAATTCTTAAATTACAGAAACTATCTTCTAGCTGCTAGAAGCTAGCAGGTCTCCCTACCTCTAATGTTGGTCTTTTATATCCATCCCTTACAATGTCGTTTAGCTGATCTCCCCTACCTTAAACCCTTCAGCGATGCCCCATTGCCCACAGGGTCAAACACAAATTCTTCAGCATGGTGCTTGGGCCCTCCAATATCCGCTACCCACCTAACCTTTAAATCTTATCTTCTACCTCACTTTTAAGTTCTAGTCCTCAAACCACTTCTTCCTTCTCTACTCCATGATCATTTAAATCTCTGTGACTTAATCAATGTTGTCCCTTAGCCCGGTCCATCTTTTCCACCTTCCTTTTCTTCATTCCATTTGTCCATCATGATTCAGCTCATGTCAGCTTCTAGAAGCTGCTGCCGGACCTCCAGTTTCTGCCAAGTGCCCCTTCCTCTCCCGTGCTTCTCTAACATTTGCGTTCTCTCTTTCTCTCTTACTAAGTACGCAATAGTATACTAAAACAATCTATGCATTTCTGAGGCTTTAGCGGAGACCATGAGTAACAATGTTCTTTCTCCTATCCAAGTTAGAAACCAATTGAAAAAAATTAAAAACTAGGCAGATGAAGATAAAAATATCATCTTTATTACTGATAAAATGAACACTGGAGAATGTAGCAGAGGGCTGGAGCCAAAAAGGTAATGTGTTAGACTTACCATGTACAGTCCCTGGTGATTCTGAACTTGTACAAGCCTCACCCACATGAGAGCCTACCTGCCTATGAAAACTCACATGAAAAAACGTATACTTTCTTCAGGTAAGCATATCCCAAAGTAAAGAAGAAGCCACTTGGGCTCTGTTATTTCTCAAAGAGAAGCCAGCCCAGAAGTAAGAGAAAGAGACAGCGGCAGAGGCTGTGAGTGCTGTTCTAGTGGGACTCCCTCCACATAGAAGCATGAAGCCAAAGAAAGTGAGGTTTGCTACCAAATATTTCTCTCTCATTAGATGGTAAGTCCCTTGAAGGCAAGAAACACATCTTATTCCTCTTGGCGTCTACCAAGCTAGTCTCTGAAAGTTTATTGAATATAAATCTTCCCTCGGCCCTAATCATTAAATCGATCTTTTGGATGATAGTCACTGAAGGCAACACAGGATGAAATCAAGGTAAAAGCAAAAAATAGAATAGTATCCAGCCTATATTTGATGATAATTATTTCAGCATCTGTAACTGCAATCAGATCAGAAGGAAATTGGAAAATGCAATCAGAAATGAAAATTATTGCATTGCCATTACATAATTATGAATGATTTTTCATAAGTAATATTTTACACAACCTTTTTGGGTAAAATGTTTTAATTCATAAGGCAGTGTTGTAGACATTAATTAATTATTTTATCTAGTCAGAAAAGCAGTCACCTTATTTTCTGAAACTGTTCCTTCCTTCTCCAACCATCTGATTCTGGTAGGAGCTTCCAAACACAGTGCTTTGCTTCCTGGGCACAGGGGTGGGCACTTGACCACAGTCGGCAGGTGGCTGGATGAGAACTCTCATTGGAAGCCCCTTTTAGAGCAAAGTCTGTTGTGCCTTGTAAATGGTAGGAGACCTACACATACTTTCTGATTAGAATTAAATGTAGTTGGAGACAGACCTTTCTCCGGCAAAATAAAGAAATCACAGAGTCTGGAAGAAACAATCTCTATCTTATTTTCCTCTTTTTTCTCATTACCATTTTCACGCCAGGCTTTTGAAACATCTGCTTAGGCCCTGTAGATGTGTGGTGTCTTGTGGCTAAACAGTCTGCAGGCACACTGTTCACGATATCAAAGTCATGGAATCGACCTAAGTGTCCATCAGTGGATGGCTGGATAAAGGAAATGTGGGTGCACACACACACACACACACACACACACACACACACACACACACACCATGGAATACTATTCAGCCATCAAAAATAATGAAATCATGTCTTTTTGAACATGGGTGAAATTGGAGGCCATTATCCTAAGTAAAATAACTCAGAAAGGAAGTCAAATACCACATGTTCCGACTTCGATGTCAGAGCTAGACAACAGGTCCATACAAACACACAGAGTGGAATAATAGACATTGGAAATGGAGAGGTGGAAAAGTTGGAGGAAAGTGAGGGCGAAAAAATTACCCATTGGGTACAGGGTTCGCTGTTCAGGTGTTGGGTACACTAAAAGCCCAGATTCCACCACTACGCAATACACCCATGTAACAGAATGACACTTGCACTTTCTAAATCTACAAAAATAAAAAAATAAACAGCCTTCAGGGAACTCTGTTACACCTTTATCACCAGACCCCACATCCCTTCTCCCAGTTATTTCTGTGAGTACCAATAGATATCCCTCAGTGCTCAAGAAAAGCTCTAGCCAGCCAGCAAATTTTTCTCTGTCTCTGTCCGGGGCCACCCTCTGGCTCAGTCTCCAGACAATCACAGAGGTCGCTGCTTCTAATGGCCCTTTTGAGAGGTGTGCAAGGGAATCATTGTCCTGGCCTAAAGGAATGACTCTATCAAAGCTCCCTGAGGAATGGGAATAAGGTGTCTGTGGCCATACACCTTCTTCTTAGATTGGAGAGCCCGGTCCTGTTCTGGTCCAACTGCTGGAGAGTCCAGCTCCTCTGGGGCATAGCCAAATGGTGCCTGTTGGTGCCCAATTAGAAGTGTGGAAAATTCTTTGGTTCAGTGAGGTGCTTATATCTTTTAGGTAATAATGCAGAAGGTGCATAACATGGATTACCTCCATTTGTATGTTTGTTTATTTTCTTTCATTTGCTACTCAAAAATAAATGGAAAGTTCATACTTTCTGAGTTGTGCTGTTTAGTAAAACTGTCCATTATCATCTTGGCCAGGGTGTTTCTCTCACAGAGTGTACAAAAGCTTGTGTGGGGTCTGTAAAAAAGTAAAAGAGAATGCTTCCCCTCCAAGTACGCAATTCTTAGTGAATATTACTTTCAATTTATTTCACAGCCTCAATTTCCCTGCACCCCAATATTAATGTCCATAGGGCTGGGGCCTGGTAAAAAAGAAAGGCCGTAGATACCAGAGTGAATCCATAACCAGCCACCCTCAGGAAAAGCAGGCTCTTTTACTGCGTATCAGACTCACTGTTCTTAAACCTATCATTTGTCACTAGATATGCGTCCTTCCTGTAGGAGAAAGGACAAACCACATCAGGTACTCATATATACAACACTTCTAAACCAGTTCAATCTAATAGAACTGTCTTCAAAGATGGCAATACTTTTAATACCTGCACTGTTCAATACAGTAGCCACCAGCCACATGGGGCTACTGCATACGCGCAATGGGGTTAGTGACACAAAAGTATTGAGTTTTTTATTTGATTGGGTTCTCATTCATTTTATTCGCCACATGCAGTGAATAACTAGCACTGGACAGGACACTTCTTCTGGAAAAAAAAAATTCTTTGAAGTAAAAAAGGATTTCAAATAGGTTACTAGCAATGAGCAAAAAATATTAAATCAATGCTGCTCAAGATTTTCCTTTAAAATGTCCCAATGGGTAAACGGAAACAAAATGAAATTGTAACACCGAAGCATCTGGGGATTTCTTGGAAGTATAGGACAGGGTCTCTCTAATGTATACATAGTTTTTAATCAAATTCATACTATATCTGCTTATTTTACATTATTAGATGTATTAAATTACTTTTCAGGTAAAACTAATACTTGAAGAAGATGCATCCCTACCCTTAGCGTAGCATCCCCCTCCTGGGGACACATATTCCATCTTTGGGAGCATAGGATTAAATGATGGACCAAAGGTCACAGCAGGATGGAGCACAGGGAAATGCAGTCTTTCTGTCCCCAAAAAACTCTCCCCTTTTCTTATTCCCGACCCTTCTCTTTGCTAATGAGAAAATGGAGGTAATTGGGTATCAAATTCCACTCAAATGGGGAAAATCCTCAAGATGTATGCCATGGTGAGTTTTGTGCTTCCCTTATAAATAAAAAATAAACACATGGGAAAAACCCAATGAAAACCATCCCCAGACAGCAGTGTGACTTGGCTCTTGTGTTCTATGGGACAAGGTGGTCTTAACGGGACATTTGCCCTCCTGTTTTTTTCAACAGCCCTTTTCATCAAGGCCTGCTGATGTCCCTCCAAGCCTCCATGTCCCTGAGCATCTCTGGTTAACCTAGAGACTCAGCTCATAAACTTTACACACAATAAAGTATATTTGCAAATTGGCTTCTCCTTGCAACATGTACATTGTTTTACAAGGAAGTTTCCTGCAAAAGCGGGTAATTATATAAGTGACAGTGCTACCAAGGAGAAAGTTTAGAGTGCTCTGGGAGCAAAAGACAGAGGACCCAACCTGTCTGATTGAAGCTTGAAGAGGGCAGAATATGGCAAGGCAAAGATGGGAAAGAAAAACTATCCAGGGCAGAGAAATCATAAAGCTCTTTTGGGAAGAACAAAAGTTAGCAGAGTGCATTTGAGTGGTTCAAATACATTTTGTTTATGAGTGAGAACATGTGGTATTCAGTTATTTTTTCTGTGATAGTTCACTTGGCATGACGGTCTCCAACTGCATCCAAGTTGCTGCAAAGGCCATGATTTTGTTTTCTCTTTATGGCTGCATAGTACTTCATTGTGTATATGTACTACATTTTCTTTATCCAGTCCACTTTCAATGGGTATTGGGGTTGGTTCCATGTTTTTGCTACGATAAATAATGTAGCAATAAACATACATGTGCAGTGTCTTTTTGGCAGAATGATTTATGTTCCTCTAGGCATATTCTCAGGAAAGGAACTGCTGGATCATATGGAAGCTCAATTTTTAGAAGCTGGTCCTGAATACTAGTCACCTTTAGCACAAGAATGGAATAGGTAGTCGCAGGCACTGCTAGAGGTGGGGGGGATGGTACAAAGCAAAACAAACAGTATCTGGTCTACTACCAAGGGGAGTGAGGGTCAACTAGAAGCCCAAACTTCACCTGCATGCAACCTACTTTTGTAGCAAACCTTCACTTCAACCCCACACTCTAAAATAAATCAAATAAAAATAATAAATTCTGCCGGGCTTGGTGGCTCAGCCTGCAATCCCGTGCTTTGGGAGGCTGAGGTGAGTGGGTTGCCTGAGCCCCCGGGTTCGAGACCCACCTGGGGAGCAAGACCTCATCTCTACAATAAATCAAAAAATCAGCCAGGTAGCACATGCCTGTAATTCCGGCTACTCAGAAGGCTGAGGCAGAAAGATCGCTGGAGCCCAGCAGGTCGAGGCTGTGGTGGCTAGGAGCGGCCACTGCACTCCAGTCTGGGCTACAGGGTGAGACTCCAACTCATAATAATAATAATAATATAATAATAATAATAATAATAAATTTTGTAAAGTCAGATTGTGAAGAGAAAGGAAGATTGGTGCCAAAGAAGCCTATAAATGTAGGCAAGGGAATATTTGATTTGGAAAATGTTTTGGTGACAGCTTCTCAAGCCACCTAGATTGATTCTGTACTCAACTTGATATGTTTGGGGAATTATGGAAGTCTTGCTCTGGAAAAAGGTCCCCATTCATTCACTGGAATCACGATGCCCTTGGCAGATAACAGCTCTCTTCTCCATCTCTTTCATGTAATCAAAATTCATCTCCAGAGTACCTCTTCCATATGTATCCGTACTTGTTGGTTTCTATGCTTGAAAAGTCTGAACAATTTCAAATTGAATTGCCTTTTTAAGTCACCAAGGATTCCCATTCAGAAGCAGACAATGCAGGGTCAAAATGCGTGTCCTCCCCGATCGGATTTTTTCCAAGAGGATTAAATATGAGATATCTCTTGGGTTTTGCTGGCATACTAATAAGCCAAAAAAAAAAACCCCCACAAAATTACTACCTCCTACTGCCTGAAAATGAATGCAATAAGCCCCAGCCTATAATGTTTCCCTCAGACACCTATTATTGATTTCTAATTGTATGAAAGGGATTGTGTTTCTCCCAGGACTGGTATTCATAAAGCACTCTGGGAAAAGCTCTAGGCCTCCAGAGATGTGAGATTGCTAGAGCTTTGCCTTACATGACTAGACAGAAAGTTCATCTTTCCATGTACAGGAATCAACTTTCTCCATGGCACAGAGAGGTGAAACGACTTGGCCAAGTGGGTAAAAGTAATCCATGAGAGAGCTGAACAATGAACTCCGGTTCTCTACTTTATAGACATCACTTAAGCCAGAGGGCTGATCACTATGTTAGTTGTTCAGCATAGTGAGATTATAAGTAATCTTTATTGCTTTCAATACTTTACAGACACTTTAAATAAATGATTATTAATTTTATAGACCACTAAGAAGCAACACTTTAAAATATTTGGCTCTGGAAGTCTATACAGCCCTCTGCTGGCTGTTTTTGCACCTGAGGATAAAGCTGACCCTATCTCCACCCGCCTTTGGTAACAATAATTAGCTTCAACAAGATTTTATGTAATAACTATTATTACTATTGTATTACAATGATTAAACTGAGGTTCAGAGGGTAAAATAACTTGCCAAAGGTCACATGTTAGTAGCAGATAAGGAGTCAAATCCATGTACTTCTGATTTCAAAGTCTGTGCTTTTAATATTAAGTTACACTATCACATCCTGGTTTGTTGTGTTCAGAAATTGGAACTGAGTCAACAAAAGCTGAAGGCCAACCCTGGAATCCATCTGTAGTCCCTAACTATCTTTAAGCTGCCAGTAATCCAAATTAGCTCAAACAATAGGGAATTTTGTGGACTCATTTCATCGGAAGACCCAAAATAGGATGGGCTCAGGACCCTGCTTATTTAGGACTCTGACTTGATTTCTGATCTCTCTCTTGGTTTGGCCCAACTCCATGTGTCCATTTTTTTCCCCCTTATGCTGGTTTCTTTCAAGGTCTTACAGCAGCTGCCAGATCAATGTGGCCCCTCCTTGTTCATTAGGAAAAGACCTGAGCTCTCTCTCATGAGCGAGAAAGTTTCTTCCCCAGAATTCACCTGAAACCCTCTCCTAGTATCTCACTGGTCCAAACTGTGTCAGGTTTCCCACAGCTGAACCAACAGTTGATGCCAGAGTCAATTCCCAAACCACCTACCGGCCGCTCACTGAGCAGGGTGTTGGGGAAGAAACCACTGGAAACCTTACCTCACAGGGAATGTTTTGCCGAAATGAAAAGTGATGCTCCTCAGGAATACTAATGTTTGGAGAATATGCTAACAATATGATGCTTCTTAAAGAGGCAGGATAAAAAGAAAACGTTATATGCAGTATGATCCCAATATTTTTTAGTGTGTGTGTGAGTGTCCACATGAGCACATAGAAAAAGGTATAGGAAAGAATATATCAAAATAAGAACAGTGCTTATCTTTGGAGCAGAGGACAAAGAGGGATGGAAAGAATTTAAAAATACTTTTATTCCTAAGTTTCCTACAATGAAAATGAATTGCTTGTTATGCACAGGCCATTGCTTCTTCCAAGCTTCCATGAGCCATCACAGCAGTATTGAGAACTGTCTCTCGTGTGAAGGCATACATTGCTGATAACAGAAGAGTTCCTCCCTTTAAAAAAAAAAAAAGATGTAGGGTACAATTCAGGGTTAGGTGTACAAATGGTCATTGTCCAGGTGTCCATCCTCACTTTGGTGCCCACTTCACCTGGTTTGAGAGCAGGTACCCTTATTGATGAAGTGTGCCCCCTCTCCATCCCCCCAGAAGTTTCCCACTACTGACAACTCCTTTCTTATAGTATTATAATTGTTCAGGGTCCACTTACAAGTAAGAAAATGTGGTACTCGGTTCTTTGTTTCTGTGATAGATCACTGAGTATTATAGACTCTAAATCCATCCAAATTGCCGTGAAGTTCATAATTTCATCCTTCTATATGACTGCGTAATATTCCATCATGTATATGTTATTCCTTTTTTAAAGATGTGGGGTACAATTCAGGGTTAGGTACATAAATGGTCATCATACAGGTAAAGTTTGGACCTCCCCTTGGTCCCCATTTTGCCTGGTTTGAGATTGGGTGCCCTTATTGATGTCATGTCCCATGCTACTCCTCCACCCTCCTGGCAGTGTCCCACTACTGCCAATCCCAGCGTTCCTCGTTTCAACAAACTCTCCCTTACCCAGCTTTCTGTCACTTCATTGTCTTGGGCGACTCTTTTGGTTCTTGCTGGGATGAATTACCAGGCTCTGCAGCCCCTTTCAAAACTAGCAGGGCCATCCTTTCCCCAATCGGCCCATGCTGACACATGTCCCCAGGCTTGATCTACTGGCTAAGCTGGCACAGAGGTCAGACCCTGAGGAAGGTGAACTGTTTCTGGCAGAGCACCTGCTTTAGGGGAGACCCGGTACATGGTGGGCAAGGGGAAGTTTCCATCTTCCATGAAAGACAATAGACCTCTTCCGCAGGCCCACAGCTTCAGAGGAATTGGAGTTTCCCATTTCTCAGGCCCATCTCTCCAAAAGATCCCAACTCTTGTCACTGGATCTGCTTCCTACTAGAGCCTTGACTTTGGTGTGAACAATTTTGGAAGGCTGCAAACCTCAGCCTGCCATGAAATTCTGCCAGTTTCACAATTTAGTCCCAGGTCTTGTCCTCAGAAGTATTGGACTCAGCTGCAGACAGTGAGTGAGATCTTTAAAAGCTGTCAAGGTGGCCTTTGACTTTCACACTATGCCTTATGTTGGTAACTAATTGACCTTAGCTTATTGTTTCTCTCTCAGTAACAACCAGCCAGTTGCACACGGTTCAGTAAACAGAAGCAGCTATAGAAAAATGTAGCCCATGATAAAGATGCAATTTCAAATAATTTGTAGAAATCTGAGTGACTTGATTAATATTGTTGGAATGTCTTTGAAGCAATACAGTAAGAGCCCTACCTCACATTATATGAAAATAAATTCCAATTAAACATGAAAAAAATTTCAACAACATTAAGGAAAAAAGCATAGGTGAATATTTAAATAATCTTTATTTAAAAGGCTAAGTGTTTCACAAAAGGAAAAATATATTTAAAATATTAAAAGTTTTAACTTATTTTTAAAAATTTCAATACAATGTCTTTTTAAAATGCCTCCCATAAATAAAATCAACAACCAAATTTCAGAATTTGTAATAAGCATGCAATTTGTGGGTGTGTCTATTTGTAGATGCAAAATACATATATTATCAGAGCATAAGTCTCTAAGAAATCCAAAAAATTAACACATCAATAAAAATATGGTAAATAGGAAGTCACAAAAGAAATACTTCAAGTGACTAAAAGTCACATGACAACCCGCACCTCCTCACTGGTTTTAAAGCTCTAATTAGAAATATGTTACTATTTGTTTATCAAATCAGAAAAAGATTTTTTAAAAATTATCTTCATCACCTATATAGAAATTTAAAATAAACTAAATGTTTAATAATATAAAGTTGCCAAGATTTATTGCTGTACAATAAAAAAGTGTAATACTAAACGTGGAATGCCCTTGCATTCATTAAAATGTTTTGTAATTCAAAATAATATTTAATGGCATAGACATCTGTTCAAGTTGTATCATGTGAAACAACAGGTTTCAAACCTTAAGGATAGTGTTACCTTATGGAAATGATGTATTATGCATAGAAAAAAGACCAAAAGACTATGTTAACAACACTTTGATGACACTAATTTTTCATTTTTATTTATATCAACTAAGTGCCCTAGAGTGGACATACATTCTTTTTGAAACACAATTTAAAGTTTCTATTTGCTACACTTTAAAGGCACAATTTTTCAAATTCCCATTAATCATATAAACACTGGAGTATTCAATCCCACTTGCAATGGAGTTTGGGGGAGGAATGGGAAAACTGCGGTTGGGATAAATGAACTCACAAGAGCTCAGTGGTGAGTCTGAATGAGGGGCGTCATGAAGTCCTGCAAGCTGGGCCTCCAATTCCTCCCCCTTGCTTCCCTGGGCCTCCCCTGGGTTCCACAGTGGCCTTTGTGCTTGCTGGAGTTGACATGAGCCTGACTCCCACACACAACCTCTTCATCAGGATATCAGCCCCATATTACAACGGCCGACATATCCTCAGGTGCAAACTGCCTCACTAGGGGATGACAGATGTATTGCATTTGAAGGCAAGGTTTCTATAGACTGCAATTAGGGTCAGAAAGAATTCTACCCCAAAACTCTACAATAATCAAGCAGGAGTATGAGTCAGTCAATATTATGGACGTTGCACTAGGGATTCCTTTCTCCTCCAAATGGCAAGTATAACAAAGGCCTACGGAATAAATGACAGCAACCCACATAGCTCTGCTTCTCTCTGACTGATCGAATTGGTCAGATTGTTCCCCCTGCAGTTGGAGGTATATGCATCAGGCACACGGCCTTTCAAGGGTTATCATGCTTTGTCTTTGCATCTAGTGTTATGATCTGAGCAGAGTCAAGACATTTTGCAGCCGGACAGCACATAGGGCCAGTTCAAGGAGACCGCTTTCTGGAAAGGAAAAGAGAAACCTCTTTCTGGATCACGGTTTGCCAACCCTGAGTTGCACAGGGCATCAGAGGAGACAGCCTGTTATGACAGAGCTGCAAGCCTGCATCCCGTGTGTGAGGTCGCTAGGAATCCACACAGAGCTCAGGCCTTCCCTAATGAGGAAGATGCTGAATGTGTGGCCTTTCTGTCACGAGACAAGTTTGAGAAATGGGTCGTCTAGGCCATCCAGTCTGACTTCTTGATTCAGAGCCAAGAGCGGAAGAGCTGGATCAAGAAAGAGTTTGGTGCTAGGTGATTATGGATAGTGTTGGAAGAGAGACCGTTTTTCTCTGTTTCTTTCTCTTGTAGTTGTTTACAAACCATTAGCCAGGCACTCATTTAAACACTAAGAGTTGGAACAAGGAAGGTAATGCGAGGAAGCCAATCAGAGCATGAAGTTAGTTAACATATTTGACCAGCCAACACCTGCAAGACTCTCAAGAGGCAATTGCCACACTTTATAATAGCCTGCATGTATATATTTACATATAAAAGTAAATTTGTGTTTATATATAACGTCTTACATTTTCCAAGTTAAAAAAAATAAAATAAAGCCAGGCTCGGAGGCTCAGCCTGTAATCCCGCGCTTTGGGAGGCTGAGGTGAATGAATTGCCTGAGCCCGCGGGCTCGAGACCCGCCTGGGCAACTTGGCGAGACATCATCTCTACAATAAATCAAAAATTAGCCGGGTGTGGTAGCGCATGCCTGTAGTTCCAGCTACTTGGAAGGCTGAGGCGGAGGGATCGCTGGAGCCCAGCAGGTTGAGGCTGCAGTGGCCGGGAGCGGCCACTGCACTCCAGTCTGGGTGACAGAGTGAGACTCCAACTCAAAAAAAAAAAAAAAGAACCAAAAAATAAATAAAATAAAACCCACTGAGAATAAATAAATCATTTGCCGGGTAAGCAACTGAGAAAAGCCTGGAAATCAAGCAGGGACTTTTTTTCTAGCCCACATTCATCAGTAAGTAAACAAGACACCATCAAACATCCTGTCTTTTGTGTAAGACACCTAGGAAGATAGCACAATGGAAGCTTTCAGAACAAAAATTTACAGTTTTAATGATCACCAACAGCCAGGCACTGTGGCTCATGCCTGTTCTCCCAGCTACTCAAGGGGCTGAGGCATCGCTTGAGGCCAGTAGTTCAAAACCAGCCAGAGCAACACAGTGAGATCTCATTTCTAAAACATTTAAATTTAACTTTAAAATTGAGACCCAACTATATACAGGTCTTTGTGCTAAGTGCTTTAGGGATTACAAATACAAATAGGAGATGATCCCATCTTCCAAGGATGGAATTAACTGACGGGGGAAGAGATATTCACAAATCATCCTAACACAAGGTTGATGATGGCATACCTAACAGAGCTTGAAAGCTATCTGAGTTGGTCTCCGGACAGTAAGATTTGGACAGACATAGAAAGAGGGGGAAAGCTTTCCAGATGGAACCAAAAGAGGGAGGAAAGAGGCAGGGGTGGAAAGTTCAGGACACGTTTGGGAGAACATGTTCTGAACTTCTTAGCACCTTGAACCCAAAGCACAAATCAGCTTAAAACTTCTCTTTAGGAAGCCCCATTGATGTCTGTGAAGAGGCTTGGAGTTGCAGGCGGGTTCTATTCCTGGTTGGCTGACTTTCTAGAAGGCAAGCTCTGATGACATTGGGCAGTAACTTCATTCCCAGTCTTGATTTTCTCACTGGGATGTGGGGACAATAAACTAAACTCATGGGAAATTTGGAATATTTATTTAGTCAATCCGCAAATACATATTGAGCAGCTACTGTGGGTCTGCACTATTCTGTGCACTGCAGATAATGTAGTGAATCAAATAAGGGCCTTTGCCCTCACAGCACTCTCAGTCCAATAGTGAATCATCAATAAATGAGAGTGGCTCATCCTTCATGTATCAGTTTATGAAGGCCTTCCCTGAACTTTCCTCCCTGCTTCCTCCTTGGCATAAATTAGGTCTCCCCCACCCCTGCCCTTATTTTCTCTCAAAGCTCTCTGTAGGCTTGCTTCAAGACTTTTGTCCTCATTTTAAATCACATTCATTTCTGTGACAGCTATGTGAAAAGTGGCCGAAGAAAGTTCAGAGCAGAGCACGTTCCAGCAGTTTGTCCTTGAGGTGGGAAAGAATTTGGGCCTCTTGAGGAATTAAAAACTCAGTGTGGCTGGGGCAGGAAGCAGGGGGAGAGGGACTCAAGACACATTCAGGGAAACAGGCATGAACTGTATCACGCGGAATCTCCTGGACCAAGAATGTTTTATTTTATTCTTGTTGCCATGGGAAACGTTTGGGGATTTTAAGCATGTCCAAGTCTGCAATGAATGAGAGTGAACACTGCGGGTTCCTCCTTGGCAGTTATAGAGGGCAGAGTGGCCCGTGCCCGGTCAGTTGTTGGTTCATGACCCTACTTGGCCCATGACCCTAATGGGTCAAATCAGAGTGAACCCCAGGAATTTATTTCAGCAATTCGAGGAAAGCAAATCCCTTCTCTTGTACCCCATGCCCCCCAAAAATCATGCAGCCCAGGAACTTGCTGGTAGACATTTTACATCAAAAGGGAAGTCTGTGTGCAAATAAAAGCAACCTATGGAGGGCCCAGGTGAGGGATTAACAGAAAGATGGCGCTCACAGAATTAGTGGTCCTGCTGACACTGGAAACCCCCACTGAAGCCTGCCCCATTTAAGGACTCACTGGGTACCTGAGCCTATCAATCCCATTTGTAATACAAAATAAACATTTCTTTAAAGAAATCAGGGCCAAACTGGCAGCCTTAAATGCAGAACTCTTTCACATGGAACTAGGAAAATGGGAATCTAGCCAAGTGACCAAGAAAAGTGAGTAGGCCTTAAGCAAAGGAGGTTCCACAGTGGAGCGATGGGCCTCATGGACCCTGGAAAGGGAAGATAATCTAAAACTGAAAGTCCTATAGGTTCCTTTAATCTTCACGAATATCCATGCTAATGTAATGTAATATCCATGCTAATGTTAACACCCCAACACAATTCAACTCTTCTTCACCTGCTGCTTTCCCCATCTCCAGCAGCTTTCTTGTTCTCAGCCCTGTATAGATTTTTTCCATATTATAATTTTTTATTTATTTGCATCTTTGGCTATTCACTCTTAGCCCATCATGACCCTCCAACCCACCTCTTTCTATATTACTCATCCGCTTCAGAGTCCACAACAGATGGCCTGATTACCTCCCTCTTTTCACATGCGAATTCTAGAGAGCAGACATCTAACCAATCTGGCTCCTTCCTCTTTGGACAGAGCTCATTACACCAACCACCTCATAAGCTGTGGGTTGAGTGCCCCCAGGTCATCTGTGGCCAGAGAGGGAGATCCTTTGGTTTTCCCATCGGTTTTGTTGAGAAAGCCTGAGACAGAGTAGCAGTATATAGACAGACTGACCTATCTATACTCCAGGGTTGTTGGGGGGGGAAGGGCAAAAACTTTGAAACCTCAGTCCAAAATGTTGATTTTTTACCACTACAGGCAAGTAAGTTATTATTTTTTAAAGGATTAGAATGCTATCAGTCTCCAGTGTCCTTGAAAAGACTTTCTTTGAACCAAGAAAAAATCATTTACTTCATTGGGAAACAAAATGAACCATGCAAATGGAAATTGTGAGTTACTCATTTGGAGACTAATTAGGGGAAAAAACAAAGTCTGCAATTGAATGTGCATCTGCTTAAAAGCAGAGTGGCTACGATAGAACCAAGTGTGTTTTCTTTCCTTTCCTTTTCATTTCTTTCTTTCTTTCTTTTTTTTTAACATTTTTCCCCAGGCTTTTTAAGTAGATGAAATGTAACTATAAATCCAACAGCATTTTCTTTATTGCTCCCAGGACCCAATGCAATGGAGGTATCTAAGTTTCTTTAAAAAAATGTAAGTGATTCCTGAGACTGTGTTTCGTTGATGCTTATTCGTGAGTCTGGCATCTGTGTTGCATTATTGTCTCTAGTCTGATTTATTCAAAGATGATCTCCATGTCTTTAAAGGAAGAATGTGCTATCATTCAAGCAATATCAGAAACCTTAGCTCCAAGCACATTTCCATTTCAAACATTATTCTGGCTGAGCACGGTGGCTCATGCCTGTAAACCAAGCACTTTGGGAATTCGAGAGCAGCAAAGACAACATAGCAAGGCCCTGTCTCCACAAAAAATAGAAATAAAAAAATTAGCCAAGCATGGTGGTGCATGCCTGTAGTCCTAGCTACTTGAGAGGCTGAGGCCGGAGGATCACTTGAGCCCAGGAGATTGAGGCTGCGGTGAGCCATGATCACACCGCTGCACTCCAGCCTAGGTGACAGTGAGATCCTGACACCCCGCAAAAAAAAATTATTCCACTTCTTTTTCTTTCCTCCCCCTTCAACTCACCCTTTCCTCAGCAGCTAAGTAAATTGTCAAGGCTGGGTGTAATGCAGTAACCAAATCCGAGAGGGTTTGCACGTAACATTTACTATTCCAAAGAAGTCACCTGGAGGGCCAGCAGGGAGAGATACTGGTCTATTAAAACTTATGGGAGGCACCAACTGTAGATGGCAGGTGAAGAATCCTCGCCTCAGAGCAGTAGAGTAAGCAGCTTTATCGGCAAGCAAGTCAATTAGTCAAATTGCCATATGGTATGTACAATTATATTGATTAAGAGCGACATGTACATTGTTTTCAGCTTTGCTTGGACACCTGCATCCCATGACTCATTACTGGGAATATGCACACCCTTCAGAGACCAGCCTTGGTGGGAGGCTGCCCCAGGGAGGTGAGAAACAATCTGTGTCCAGACAATACCCCACACCGGGTCCACCCACGGTCTTACACCCCAATCACCCTCCTGAACAGCAATCTTGACGGGTAGGAGAGAGTAGTGGAGTGCCTGAGGCTGCCCCCCCCCCACAGGGGAACAACCAACAAATCAGAGTCTAGTTCCAGGTGTGGCCAATTCTGATCATTTTATTTATTCTTCTTAGGATCAGTCACGTTCGGGGAACCAAATTCAGCTATCTAAATGCACAAGACATGGCCATGAGGGCCAACTTCATTTAGACAAAAACCAGAACATATTGGTGACTGGCATACTCATGTCTACTGTGCAGGGCACAGCTCCCAGTCCACTCTTGTCACCTCAACCCCCGCTGTCAAATTACCTGGGAAACAGACTTGTTGCCAGAAGATTCGCGGTAAGCATGCGATCCACACAGAGGCGCCTGGGAGATATGCTCATCCCTGCTTCACTAGGCAGCGAGGCTTTAGCGTGACTAGAAAACGCACATCCTCCAGACACAGCGTCTCTGTGCCTCAGACAGTGACAGATCAGCTATCACAAATTCTTACCAAACACTTGCTTTTTCGATGTTCCTTAAAGTCACCAAAGACTTCTGTCATTGCCACATACCCTTGAGACAGACGTGTCACTACTTCCGTGATGACAACCTGCCTTTCATTAGCTGCTTTCTAAATTGATACTTTCCTTTTGCGGGGAGCACCTTAGGTCCCTGGCTGGGAGCTGAGAAGTTCCCTCATCTTATCAGGAACACTCATCCGAATCATTTTCTCCTGAATAGATTTCCACAGATGAGCAATCTCATTCAGTCATGATGCTCCTATTAATTTTAGTTGGGAAGCTTGCCGTTTCCTTACTTTGTCCCCAAATAGTTGGAATGGACACAGTTCTGAATCTGCAAGTGAGTTCAAGTGTCCCAGGTGCGTATTTCGGGCTGGACACTGGAGGTGGGGGTAGGACGCAAAAATAGTAACGTCCTTGCCTTTAAACGAATATATATTCTGCAGGTACAAAACATCACTAAAACAAAAGAGAATAATGCACATGCCATATGGCGTACCAAAGGAGTGACACTGGAATGAGGGTTCAAGGGCATTCAAGGAAGAGGAACTTGGCATTCAACCCTAAAGTGAGTTGAGGCCGGGCTCGGTGGCTCAGCCTGTAATCCTGCGCTTTGGGAGGCCAAGGTGAGTGGATTGCCTGAGCCCGCGGGTTCGAGACCCGCCTGGGCAACCTGGCGAGACCTCATCTCTACAATAAATCAAAAATCAGCCGGGCGTGGTTGCGCGCGCCTGTAGTTCCAGCTCCTTGGAAGGCTGAGGCAGAAGGATCGCTGGAGCCCAGCAGGTCGAGGCTGCGGTGGCCGGGAGCGGCCACTGCACTCCAGTCTGGGTGACAGAGTGAGACTCCAACTCAAGAAAAAAATAATAAAAATAATAAAGTGAATTGAATGATAGCCCCCAAAAAGATACACCCAGGCCCTAATACCCAGAACACATGAATGTGACCTTGTTTGGAAAAAGGCTCTTTGCAGATGTAATTAAGTTAAGGATCTTGAGATGAGATCATCCTGGTTTACCTGGCTGGGCCCTAAATCTGACAACAAACACAGACAAAGACTCAAAGAGAGGGGACAATGTGAAGATGAGGGCAGAAACTGGAGGTAGGCAACCATGAACCAAGGAATGCCTGGAGTCACCAGAAGCTGAAGAAGAAAAGGATGAACTCTCCCTAGAGCCTTCGGAGGGAGCACAGCCCTACCAACACCTTGATTCCAGACTTCTGGCCTCCAGAACTAGGAGAGGGATAAATATCTGTCATTTTTAGCCAAAAATGTGGCAATTTGTTATGGAAATCAAGAGAACTGATACGGTCCATTTGCCTGGTGCCACATAGGGCAGGCTGGGTAGAGCCAAAGTCACCGGCGTGAAGGCATTCACCAGGACAGTTATGACTTATGAAAGGTAGATTGATTAAAGGGAAGATACGTTGTGAAGGGCACAACAGGCCAGACAGCAGCAATGTAACAATGTCTGTCTTTCCAGGAGAATAAGTGCTTGTGTCTGTTTTTTGGATTGCTGTATTTCCAATGCCTGGCACAGATAAAGAAAGAAAGAAAGAAAAGTTGCAACGCTAACAAATAGCTTTTCACTGGTCTCCCTGTCCTGGACAGCCACAATAAATTTTTCACCTGCTACAAAATGTAACTACGTATTGACTGCCATCATAAAAACTTCAAAGGGTGTTGCATGGCCAATGCTATAAAGTTCTTTTTACGCCTGTGTCCCACGATACGCTGCCACTTCTGCTGTCCCCAGCACATTCCTAGAAATTCCTCAAACATGCCAACATGCACCTAGGAGCTGAAGCAGGAAATAAGTACATGATTAAATAATAGATGTAGAGTTCCAATAAAACGCTTGTTGGTAACTCCCAAAAGTCACTTATTATGGGGCAGTTCTTTTTTGTGTGTAAGTTTTCAAGCAAAGTGTATTGAGAAAATAAATGAGAGAGAGAGATGGGGGGTGGGGAGGAAGACAGGGCAGCTCTTTTAAGGTGTTCTGAAGTACTTGCAGGAATGAAGAGGGTATGGGGGGGAAGTGTTACTGTGGTCCTACTTTCACCCCTCGATGAAAGCAGCAGCTTCTGGGAACCATGTAACCCATATGAACTACTTCAGAAACTTGGATACAAATGTGGTCGTGTGCCGTTTACTTTTCAAGTTACCTATTCAAGCCTCACCTGCTTCATTAACAGGAAGGCCAGTTTCTCCCTTCTGAGGACCCTCCCCTCACAAAATGTTCCACAACTCAAAGCAAGGTTCAAGTCTCTTCCAAAACCAGGTGCAGAGTATCCTTCCTGCCAAAATGCATCTGAGTGAAAAATGATGCTAAAATGGAACTACTTCTATTTTCTCAGTTATAATCGATGTTACCAAGCTAAGAACAAAGGATATCAGGTGCCCACAGATTCCAACGAGAAATGCTGATGTTTATAAAACTTCTTAGACTGACATCTGCAATCTGATCCAGCAAACCCTAGCCCTTTTACTTGAGAGGCAACCTGAATAGTAGAACCAGAGGTTGTGAGGATTTCATTAGAAGGGACATTGAGTGCAATGGCATAAGACTCTGTCCAGAGGAAGGGATAGAAGGCTTCGGGGAATCCCTGAGAAGGTGACATGTTTCTCCAGGAGTTTGGACGAGGTAAGGACACAACAATTCTAAAGGCGAGGAGCCGACAGGAGCAGCTTTTAGTGGCAAGAACCAGGGCTGCTACAGGAATGCCCTGTGTTTCCAGAAGGTAGCAGCACCTCTCAAGATCTAGACTTTCCAGAAGCTTTGTTGGATTTGGGCCATTTTGAAAATCCCAGGAAAGAGGGTCCTCTGGAAGGGCTAATCACCCCCAAAAAGAAGTCTATAGGGGATGGACTTCAGGAAGTCGGAGGGGGAAACACCTCTACCAGGAAACTGAGAGAAAGAGACCTCTAGGAAACGGGGTTCTCTGAAGATCCCCCAGAACTACATTATGAGAAAAAGGTCAGCTTTGGGGCATCTAACACTGCCACAGATACCGGGTCAAGTGTTTTTTTGTGTTTTGTTTGTTTGTCTGTTTGCTTGTGTTTTCCATGTCTCTCCTTTCTCTTTTGTTCTAATTCTTGTGGAGTCAGAGGCAACTCTGCAAATTGAGGAGGAGGAAGGACGTACTTAAAGCACCATCCTGTCCTTTCTACTGTGGCTTTCCCAGCCTGGAAGAGATTAGCTTGAGGAAGGGAAGAAACTTTGAACTTGAATGAGAGACTAAAGTTAATATGTTAAGACTAGTCTACATTTTTTTTTTTTTTTTTTTGAGTGAGAGTCTCACTCTGTGGCCCAGTGGCACACTCATGGCTACTGCAGCCTCAATTTACTGGGCTCAGGTGATCCTTCCACCTCAACCTTCCAATTAGCTGGAACTAATTTTTTGATTTATTGTAGAGGCGAGGAGCACACCACCACACCCAGCTTGCCTACTTATTTATTTATCTATAATTTTTATTTTAAAGATGGGTACAAATCAGAGTTAGGTACATAAACGGTCATTGTACAGGTAAAGTTTGGAGGAGGAGGAGAACTTATGCAGCAAATGGTGCTGGGAAAGCTGACTGACCCCATGCAGAAGATTAAAACAAGACTCCTCCCTATCACCATACACAAAAATTAACTCTAAATGGGTCAAAGACCTAAATGTAAAACCTCAAACTATAAGAACCTTTTTTTAATTTAATGTACAGATGAGATCTTGCCAAGTTGCCCAGACTGGTCTCAAACCCCTGGGCTGGTCTACACTTTTAATACCGAGAAAATTACATTATTCATTAGTACCAGAAAATGACCTGATAAAGCTATGGCATCTACCCAAGACTTCATCCGGAAGTAGAGAAGACAGTATCCATAGATCTTGCCTATAGGAAATAGTGTGAAAAAACAAAGCTGCTTCTGCTGCACCCTTCTCATTCACGCTCAGACGAAAGCCTGCCCTGTTCCAAGGCCTTCTCCCCACGGTGACACCAGGTTCTGACTCTGCACACCTACAGTGGGATTCCCATCCGGGGTCATGGGTTACCCTCACGGTCACATCCTGGGGTCAAGCCAGGCGCAGTAATGCTAGCCACTGAGGCAGAGCTGGAGTGCCTCTCATCACAGGGCCCACGGCCACTGTCTGTCTTTCCTCCCCAGGGCTAAGGCATTTTCTTCAGCCAATCAGATTCATGAAGGCCCTTATCTCCATCTCCTAGGACAAGGTGACCAAGCTCCCCCAAATACACGCAACTAAAGGAACCTTCAACTGTTTAACTGACTTAACATTGCAGACCTAAGTTGAGGCTGTCCGTAACACTTCCTGGCACAAGTCCCACTTTGAATGACCTTTGATACCTGCCCTGGATCTTTAGAGAACCTTTCTCAATGAGCGCCCTGTTTAAGCTCTGCCTTGATAGACTACCTGTTATGACTGCAACTCATTTAAGCAAGAGAAAAAAAGACTGCTTATAGTTGAGGGATGGCAGATTGAGTAAATAAGAAGAGACAGCCTGAAAAAGAAAAGAAATGGAATCTGGACAGCCAGGAGTGGGGCTGGGAGAGAAAGAAGGGAAGAGATCAGATCATTTCTCTTTGGCTGGGGGACTTAACTCCATACCCCCCAGCTTCCATCTGCCTGACTTTAATTCTCATAAATTCATCATTTTTGAAGTAGTTCACTTTTTTCCTCTACTGATGTTGAATGACAGTCTCTACCTGCTTCAACCCAAATACTGCCACACTTTTGTCATGCTAAACTGAGCATCTTAAAACCTCATGGCTCTGTACTTCTCTGCTACAAAAACTGCACAAACACAACAGGGGTGTGTTGGTTCGTTGCAGCTTTTCGAGGTTCATTAAACAAAAAATAGCTGCAAATGAAGTTACATTAAACATCAACTGCTAACGGGCACCTTTTAAAGACCATTCCCCGGAAAGCAGAGCTCGCCACCTATTAGCAATTGTTTTTAAGATGGCCAGGGAAAAGACGGGTTCCCCTCCCCACCTTCAATCCCCCACCCCCAAAATCAGGGTGGCTTCCATGGAGATGGATGTCAACCTGTTTATGGCGGAGTCTCAGTTGTTGGGATTTTTAAAAATCCTTTTTTATTTTTCCTAATAAATGCCGCCCAAAAATATGTCAAGCCCATTTTTCCTATTGACTAGGTTTTGTAATATTTTAGTCACTTTTGATTTTCAAAATGTCTGAGTTTAGAGATCCCAGAAATGTCTAAGAATCAATCCTCATTTTTAAACTTCAGTATCATATATGATTCAAAGTTCTTCTCCTGCTCCAGCCTCTGCCCAATCTGGCTCTGGGATTCCAGCAGTTTGTGGTGGAGGATGAAACATGCCAGGCTCTCACATAACTCTGTATACTCCGAGTCAGGTGAAAGAAAGAGGAAAAGAGAAAACAGCCATCCCCTTCTTCACCCGAGGGAGGGCTCAGCTCCCTTGTTGGGTGTTCAGGGCCACTTTTTTAGACCATTGTCTGTGGGATTCCTGTAGGTTGGTGGTTCTTCCAACCTGCCCTACTAATGGGAAGTCTTGTTCCCAACAGCACCCTTAGGCCCCGACAGTCGTTTGTGAGATATCACATTTTAGGACACATCATTCCATGTGGAATTCACCCTCTGTACCTCCAGACAGAGGAGGAATTCTGGCCCCCCTTGTCTGGCATTTCCCTCAGCAAGGCAATACCCTTCTCTTTCTTCCCTGCTGTGCTAACAACACAAAAGCAGGTTGGCAAGCCCACTATTTAGGCAAAGATTTAACTGGAAATAACACACCAATCTCTCTTTCTTCCAACCTCCTTGCTCATCCTTACAAAGGGTTCTCCTGGGGCCTTTTTCCTTTTTCTGCAGGGAGGGATGACACTCCCCATCACCCTCTACCCAGGGAGGTCCTGAGGGGAGAAAATGCGGTCTCCTCAGATGGCTGCATCACACTTCCTGAAGGCAGCTTCCTCTCTCCTAGATCTGTCCTTGCCTAAAGTTTGAGGAGTAGGAGAAGAGCCAGGGTGGCTGGAGGAACAGAGAGGTGGTGTTAGGCCAATTCTCCGAACTAAAATATTCTACATGAACTAAATGAATAAATGGCTGCAGCCTAATTTGATGGTTCTCTGGATTTAGAAAAGTGGTGTATGTGGACCCTTTTATTCCTAGCGTTGAAACCCCAGGGCAACAGAAAAGTTCTCACGTGGCATCCTGATATAATAGTTTCCATGGAATGAAACACACACATATATGGATACAATTTTCAGTAATTCCAGAAACACTGCAACTGCTAAGGCTATTACGTTCTGCTACTCTTCCTTTTCTTCGCTGAGGAATTTGGTGGTGAATGGCAAAGTGGTTGACGAGGCTATAGTGTACAGAAAACAATAAACATAGCAGTTACTTACATACACACATTCATCCGCATACATTTGAGTTCCCATGTCAAATACATCACACTGGGACTGTATAAAATCCTTGTATAAGGATTCACAACCATTTATTCCAGGTTACAAAATTCAGGTAGTTCAACAGGATTCTCATGATATATACTCATTTCTTTCACTGGAAACTCCATAACTGTCTGTTCGTATTTTGTACTGATATTATTCTCCCTCTGTGACTTTATATCATTCAAATTCACTTATTCAACATGTATCAAGTACCAGAATGTCTTTTGACATTCCTAGCCTCCTCCTACAGACTGGAGGTAAGTGATGGGTACCTTTCCACTATCTTGTTGCAGGCCCTGCTTGGATGAGTCTAGCATCTCTTTTTAGAAAGTGTGGGTATATCTCCATCATCCTTAGCTCTGAGGCTTTAGCTGGAATTTGAAGGAAACAGCATATGTCCCATGTAACAGCCTATTATATTTGGAAAGGAGACTTGACGGTTCATTCCAAGAGTGAAGAAACATTTTATTTTCTATTTCATTTGATCTCAGCCACCAGGTGTCCAGAAGTCCTTCAGGATTTTCACAATTTTACTTAGAGAATGGAGAAGAAAAAGAAGCCAGAAATGAAGGCTTAGTGCCAACCATTGCTACTGTTGCTGTGTGTAACTAACTTGGAATTATTTATAAGCTACTTGTAGAGACTGGGAGAGAGGTGGCTATTACTTTTCTCCTTTGATACTTTTTGCTAATTTGAAACTCTAAAAATAAATTTGGATAAAGAGTAGCAAAGGCTGTCAAGATGATGCCCAAGTGCATTTATTTCTTTCCACATTAAAAATATAGTGGGAGAGCCAGGAAACACAGTGATCAAGGCACAGCTTCACGGCATTCAACTGGCAAGCATTTATTAAGCACCTATTTTGTATCAGATACAGGGCTAGGCTTGTGCCCTACTGACCACACTAAGATTCAAATATTGTCTTCATAATTATCCATTAAAATAGCAACAGTACAAAGGGCAACAATGGCCATTGCTTCCAAGATGTCGCTTTCCTTCATTTCTTAGCGAAGAGTGGACGTTGGAATTCAAGTCATGCTGCCCAGTAAGATCTGTGAGAGTGTTTGACCCATTAGCATTCCTTGTCAGGATGTGAAGTTTATGAAGAGTTTGAGTCCAGCTTTAACACAGCTTTGAAATTAGGAAGAATTTGGGGATGCTTTTTACCTCTTGAGCAGCCAAACCGCCTCCACTCCAACAGTAAGATCTCACTTCCTTTCCCATCTGAACGTAAATTCTGTTTCTTCAGCCAGGGCCGTGGTCAGGCCAGAAGGTTGGCTGCTGGCACTGAGGATGAAAACATTTTTCACAAAGCCAGGAGCAGATGAAGGCCTTCTGGCTTCAAGAACATTTATGTTCATACTAAAAATTACAAACTCTCCTAGATTCCACTTAGAGTTTTAAAATATTAGGCACATTTTCCCCTAATATACAAGGGAATGAGGGAAGAGTTGGCTGACACAGGCTAGGACTGAACTTCAGTGGCAGAAAGAGAGGGAAAAAAATCTTAGCACTGCTAAGTTCTTTTTTCATAAAAGAATTTAGAAACCGAGTAGTAAATAAAGTTCATGAATATCTATGTTATTTGCACCTTATGCCTCCCACTGGGATCAGCGGTAACTACACAGTAAATTCAACTGACAGAACCCCCCCAGAATGAAAAACGTTAAAGTAAACACTTTATTTTTTTTGTTTTTTTCTAGTCATATCACATTCAACATAGCTCTTCAGCCAAAGATCCCTGAAGGCAGCTTTCTTTGAAGCTTGGCAGTACTGATTCTTTGACTGAGTATGCTTTAGTTCAACTTTAAATTGCAGTTAATTTACTAAAGAATATTGAATGAGATGAAATCAATCAGCAATTATTTACTGGGCATGACAATATGCTAAGCAACTATTAAGTGTTAACTCATAATATTTACTAGTCTAAGAAATTATAACAAGGAATATATATAACTATGTGCATATTTTAATAATTATATATAATAGATTATTAATTATCAAGAAAGTTTGGGTATATCTCACACAAGTGTGAGACAGAATTCCTACCCTTAAGAAGCTAAGTGTCTATTTCAAGAAATGTCAATGTTTAACTTGCTACTTCTTACAGCAAGAAGCAAACTGACTGCTTAAAAAATAGATATTTGGGTTTGAGTAATTATGACAAAAAGTCTACTTTCAGCCAGGCTCACTCAAGAGATACGTGAATGCACTCTATTAGCTTAATCCTTTCTAAGGTAGAGACCATATTGCCAGGTGAACTTTGCTTCCAAGCATTGCAAAGCTCTGCATCTAAATCTAATTCTAGAATTCTGAGTCCTCAGTGGAGAGGGCCAGCTTTGTTGACCTAAGTCTACGGTACCCAAATTAGGAACAGGATCTGGTCTCCTCATGCCTGGATGTGAGGTTTATCTTTACGTGAGAGCAAGGGACATTTATGTAATCCTCATTAGTGCAGATGGCTGTTCTAACTCCAACAACCTGTGTATCACTGCAAGCATAGATGCTTAAATCTCTAAAGAAAACACCAAATAAAATTCATTTTTTAAATCAAGGAAATAAGTTTCCATTGATGCATGTTGCCCAAGTGACAAAGCATTTCAGGCAGCTAAGTAATTGGCCTATAACACAGATATACATGGGAATGTAATTTGCTTTTTATCATCCTTGGTCGGGTCATGAATTGAAATCACAGTAGGAGCCCAAGGCTGTCAGGGCTACAGCAAAGGAGGAAAACAGGACTTGGTGACCAGGAATATTCACACCCAGCCAAGAAAACAGGCCAAATGAGGCTTCAAACCAAGTTTTGCTGTCTACACTTTCCAAGAGGGAAAATGAATCTTCCCTTTTCCTACCCCTACTTTAATATTTCAACCATTAGATGAACTACGCCATAGTCATATGCATACATCTGATTATAATCCTGTCCCCTGCACTGGCTGATCCCCCGGAAACTCAGATGGGCAAGCAGAAGAGAACCTGACCTGGGACTCTGAAGACCAGAGACTTGGTTTTTGCCCTGTTACTAACCAGTGGCCTATCATGGGCCAATCACAACCTCTCAAATCTTCAGTCTGTCAAATAGAGATCATACCTGATGTGCCTATCTCATCCAGTAGTATTCATCTTTTCCTTTTTTCTTCATAGCTAAGTTTCTAGAAAAACTGAATAGACACAACCTTGACTTCTTGAGCTCTCATTCACTCCCCAACCCAACCTGACCGTCTACTAGCACACCCTGCCCAAGACCACTGCTGTCAAATAGAACACATTTTCAAATGCTTTTCAACATTTCGCTTACTCTCACATGCTTTCGACATCACTGTTTTTAAAATTTTACAGTGATTGGTCTTCATAACAATATCTTCTCCACTCTCCCCTTTAATATTAGGGATGTCCATGGCTTTGTTCTTGGCCTTTGGTTTTTTGTTTGTTTGTTTGTTTGTTTTCACTTTCAGCATCTCTTTGGTCAATCTCATCCAGGCTATGAATTTGACTTCTTGCCATGAATTGACACTCAGACTGAGCTACACTGTGGGAAATATCCTCCTGGATACCTTAGAGCTCTCAAAATTCAAAAACTCTAAAACCAGATTCATTTGATTCATTTTTCTTGACCACTCTTCAAACTGTCTCTCCCCCGTGTTCCCTTCACTCATCCAAAATCTGGGACTCACTCAGGGTCTGTTTTCAAAATTCTCTTTCCAAAATAGTTCTCAAATAGATCTTTTACCTACTATTGCCACCACCTTGGACCAAGTTCTTCTCATCTCTTGAGTAGGCTGTACTGCAAATGCCTATAACCAGTCTCCCTTCTCTGACGTCAGGTCCTTCTGAGCATCCCCTACATGGGTGCCAATGTGGTCTGTCCAAGCAACACGTCTCTCTACTCTACCTTTACATCTTGATGATTGCCACTACTCATGGGGAAAAAACATTGTCACCTTTGAGTGTCAAATCGGTGTCCCTTTATGTTTGGCTCCTTCTCACCTCGCCAGTATCGGTTCTTGAATCTCCTACATCCTCACCTTGATCACAACCATTCCAAAATCCTCGCCATCTCCACTTGCTATATGACAACTTGGTTAGTTTGCACTGGGCTGGTCCTTTTTGGAATTTTTTTCCTTTCTCTTCTGCTTATTTAAATCTCATTTATGCTTCAAGACTCTGTTCCCCTGTCTCCTTCTCTATTAAAGGGTCCGTGACTTTCCTCCTGCTCCCTTTTACCTCAAGTAATTTAATTTCCTTCACAATAGCTTGTACACACTTGTATTCTAATATGACCTCCCATGTTGCAGTTGTCCCATTATCTGACCTTTCCTGAGGGCTGGAACCATGTCTTGCCTGTCATGGTAATATAACACCTATCACAGCAAGGCTTCAGCAATTCTTAGACCTAATCCATACCATTTGCTTCGAATTCTCTAGCATTCACCTAACCTCCCTGGTTTACTTGTTTCCAGCTAGGTTATCTCTCTCTCTCTCTCTGCCTAGACTTCCTGAATCAAATGATCCAACTGGATGGTCCACCCAGCTTTGAGGTAGGTTGGCCCAAGGTTGCAGCCTGTGAATTTCCTTCTTCAGCTCTGTGCTCTGAGGGGGTAATGTCGGCTGGTCCCAGGATTTTAGGAGGGCAGCCCAGACCCAGCACCCTGAGTGCCCACCTGTCAGGTGTGAGGGAGATGGAAAAGAGGGAGAGATGGAGAAAAGCGGACTCATTATCTCATTTTCTTATAGCAACATTTTAGAAAATAACTATGTATTAAGGGAACAGGTACTCTACTGGCAAGCATCATTGCACTGCTGGAAGAATAGGAAAACATTTAGTGAATTGAAATAGCTATAGGGAAATAATAGCAAGGTATGATTTAAGAAAAAAATGAACAAATTAGCTCTCGTCCTGCACTCCTCTCTTGTCTATTGTGATGCAATTGGAAGAATGGGGATGTCTGAATTTATATCAAACTCACATTTATTATTCAACTTTGCTGGATTGATGCTGAAATGCACACGAAGGCAAACGACTTCTTATTGTCTATTCTTAGCTTTGAAAGTCAATGAATGCTCTTATGGCATTGTGTAGACTATTTTGTTTAATGTGAAAGTCAAAAGGCCAAAGATTTAGATAGCTAAGCAGGAAATGTAATGGAATAAATGGTAAGAACACACTCACCGTATGTTTCCAGTCAATTTAAGGCTCAGCAGTCTTCTACCCAAATGCGCTGAAATAAAGTATGTAAATTTAAAACCCTTGCATTTTCATTATTAGAAAAATAAACATGGGTGATTCTTAAGTCTTTGTCCTTTAACAATAATATAGAATTAAGCATAAATCAGGTTTGTCACTAACTCAAAGGGAATTTGTTAAAGGAACTCATTATAGTAAACACATCTAGATTATAGTCCTTCTGGATTACAGCTTTGAAGGCTGCTGAAAAATAAATACTTGCCAGTGCCCTGCATGATAGAAAAAGGGCGGGTGTGATCATTTTTGCTTCCAAATGAGAAGATCCTGAGATGATGTGAGTCCCCTTCAGATTCCAGGTTGAAGATTGCTAACAGGACTTGCTTTTCTGTCCTCTCGTGTCTGGAACTGTGCCTGTTGCTTTCGGCAGGGCCCACAGCTTCATCTAGATATAGCACGTGGCGTCTGGAGTAAGATCTGGACTTGAATTTTAGCTCCCCATGTTACCCACAGGACCATGATATTAACTGTGCAAAGTGGGAACTACTCAGCTCCAAGGGGCTCCATCTCCCAGTGCCCCCAGCAATGGGGCAACATGCTAGCCATAGTATGTATTGAACTGCTTACCCTCTCAAAGCCTTAGTTCCTTCATTTGTAGAATAGGGGTTAATAATAACGGGGGCATTCAGAATAGCTACCTAGTTGGATGATTGTGGAAGCTAAGTGAGATGATGCATAAAAACTGTTTACCAGAGGACGTGGCACGGAAGAAGTGCTCACTAAATGTTAACAATCGAGATCATGACAGTAACCCATTTTTCTGTAGGGTGAGTCTCAAATCTAGCCTTCTAAACCAAAATCACCATTGCAGTTTTTCTACCCTAGCATTTAGGTAGAAATGTATATGTTTAGGTTAGAAATGTATAGGACTTGTTATTAGCTGGAGTGAGAAACCATCTGAGAGGTGAGGAGAAATAGATGAATAAAAATTAGTCTTTTTAGAGATGTAGAGTCTCCTTATTTTGGAAGCCTAAGAGTAGATTGGCTTTAATTCATACTTCCATTGGCTTTTTACTTTTGACTATTTCTTTCAGATAATGTACATGATTTCCTGTGTTAGTTTGAGTTGGGTCTAGAGGAAAGTGATTTAAAACTGTAAAATTAAATGATTGACTGTTTTCCAAGAATGAAGAGAGGTGGAAGCAAAGACTTAGCCTGAGGCAAATGAAGTAATGATTAAATTGGACTCCACACTGATGCAGCCCACTCTGCCCAGATTTCATAACAGAATTCAAGTTGTGTTCTTAGAAAAAAATTTCCTCTTCACTTCCACCACTTAGGGAAATGGACTTGTTGGATTCCATCTCCCTCCCTCCACCAAAAAAGCCAAGTCATTTGAATGAAAATATTAATATAAACTTGTACCCATCATTCTGTGACAACTGGGAAGACTCTGTTGAAGAACTTGATATATTATTATTCTTTATAACTGTAAATGTTACTTTATTAAGGACAAAACCACTTCTTTGTAAAAGTACTGATAAAGGTGGTACCTTTTCAGTCTACTTGTAGTGATGTGCATCTACTGACTTTCTACCTTATCTTCGTCTCCATTCCACTTGTTTTATTTCTATCATTTTGTCCACAGCATAATAATAAAAGTCTTTAGATTAAACCATTCTTCAAGACAGAAAACTGGGCACAAACTCCAAACTCCCTATACCCCTCATCAAAATAATGGGACTTACATGTTCATATTCACCTATGTCATGTGATACAGTCACATACACATTCTGTGCATGTATATAACAAGGACTTGCATGGCTAGACTAGAGAATTCTAAGCAGACCAGAAGCCATAACCAATACCTGAGAGACTAAGAGCAGAGGCTGAACTTAGGAGGATACAATGTCCAGAATACACAAGGGAGTCCTGTATTCCGAGTCTGCTAAAATGCATGGGACTTCAACCAAGGGAAAGTCAGAGCCAGGGATGGTAAGGACTGAACGACAAGAAGGTCAAAGTTGACAACCAGAAAGATGAGTTAAATACCACAGTGAGGGTTTTCAAGTCTGCTACTCTCTCCTTTCTTTAACCTGAACACTCCTAGACCAAATACGATCCTCTCTCCTCAGCCTCCTACTTCTATTCCAGGCCTGTCTTCTCAAAGTTTACACCTTGAAATACCTGACTGCTCAGAATAATCGCTGACTCACATCTGCACCTTCTGCCTCCCCACCCTTTCTTCATCTTCCCCTAGAGTATTATCATTCGCGAATCTTTTTTTAAAGAGAAAATATAATATTGCCAGCTTGTAAATTCTCTTTTAGTATACAATCAATGACAGCAGTACAATATACCTAAAAAATACACAATACTTATAGTAATAATACCATTAGATGAGAGTGTCATTCAATAAGTTGTTTGTTCTGTGACATGTATTATACACCCTCCCCCCCCAGACACACACTTGTTGATCACCACATAAGGTAGGTATTATTATCTCCTGTTTACAAAGGAGGAAACTGAGGCTCAATAGAGATTTATTTTTCCATGTCTTCTAGTTAACCAATGCTTGTGTGCATAAGCACAAATGAAACTGTTGGTGGCGCCCTCAAAGTCATTTTTCAGAATTTTTAGAATTTCATATTGCGACTTTTGTCATTAGGAAGCACTAATGCAAATTATAACTGACACCATGTAACACTTTAAGCATTACTGGTCCCCTCAAATATTCAATTTGTTCTCTACATTCTTTCATGTGGTTACCATTTGATCCCCACCTTGTAAGGCTGACCAGATCACACAGACTTGAGGTAAAAAGAGCACCCTGCAGTTTCAACTCCACATGGAGTCTCTTTCTTATTTAGGTTCCAACTTCCTGTCATTTAGAGTTACTGCTTTTTTTCTCTGGTTTCCTCTTATGATGATCCCAGTGGGTATCATCAATCTTTGCAGAGAGTCAATTGAAGCCAAATCAAAGTTTGCTCCAGGAGTCTTCCAACTGGGCTAGCGAGAATGACTCTACTAGTATTTTTACCCTCTAATTATCTTACTATTTTAAATCATGGTGCATCCCTTTCCATACCAACATCCCAAGTAAAATAGTACCTGTAACTCCATTGAAATGATGATGCATATAGCGCAGTCTCTGATCATTTCAAGTTTAACAAACACCGCTCAGTGGTCATCTGAGTCAATGTGTACATAAAGCTCCACTCATCAGATCCAGAGAAACCTTAGAATGGAAACCCTCTCGGATGTTGAATCCTGTTCATTCTTGAACTTTCTCTAACCATAATGCAAAGTCTCTTGACACATGACTTTCCGTTTCTAAAAGACAGTCTACCAATGGTTCTAAATTTCGTCTACACGGCTGTTGCCATATGCCATGGGATCTGGTTCTGGCATGAGAGTTGGTCAGCCAAGGTCTGAGTTACTCAGTGCTGGCTTTAGCCTCCTCTGAGGATTCACAGAGATTTAGCTGCTTGAGAAACTGGGGTGTGGATAGCTCAGTAAAACATAATTTTCATCACACCATTTCCAAAAGGATTCCTTTAGACTTCCTAAATTTAGTGAAGTTGCATAGCACTATACAAGTTTAGTTCTGCAGCTGGCACATCCATTCCCCAGTGAAGCATCACTTCCAACCCCTTAGATTTCAGCACATCCACCAGGATGTCTCTGGTGTTATCCCATTTGCTACTGTTGCTCCCCTCATTTCCACTGTTGTTGTCAAGTCTCTTAGTCATGGGAATAACATGCTCTTGACTCTGGTGACACAGCAATGACTTTACTCTAAATTTCAACTGAAAGTTGCATTTTCAGACCACAGTTTTAGACAACCCCCCCCAAGTGTAATCCCATTAAAGCTGTATCTTTGTGGTTCATTCTCTGCAATGCATCATAAAGCAAAGCTCATCAGAATGTAATGTGTTTTAAGACTCAACAGAGTCTTAAGGAAGGACTTGCAATTTCTACTCTCATCTTTCTTTTTTTTTTTTTTGAGTCGGCATCTCACTCCATTGCCCAGGTTGGAGTGCAGTGGTATGCTCATGGCCATCTCTGCATCGACCTGCTGGGCTCCAGCAATCCTTCCGCCTCAATCTTCCAAGTAGCCAGAACTACAGGCACTCGCTACCACACCCGACCAATTTTTTGATTTATTGTAGAGAGGAGGTCTCACCAAGTTGCCCAAGCTGATCTCAAACCCAAGGCCTCAGGCAATCCCCTTCTCTCAGCCTCCCAAAGTGCTGGAATTACAGGCTTGAGCCACCATGCCCAGTGTACTTTCATCTTTCAAAGGGTATGAAGAAGGTCAAGTGCATAACCCCTACGAACACGACTTTAATCTCCTTTTCTCTTCTGTTCCATTTTCTAAACTCCTACACCCTCCAGAGTTTCTTATTCACCAACGGGGAAAAAAAAACTTTAAGTTCATCCACCCCATTCTGAGAAATTTTTTACTTCTCCTGTCTCCCTCATTTCTTCCAGCCCATAGCCACTTCCTTCAGCATCTTTGGACATGTCCTTTTCTGTGCATCTTCCAATTATATGTCACCAAAATATAGGAACTAGTTTGGCAGTAACATAAGGCAGGAGAAAATCTGAAAAGTAAGATCATATTTTCATATGTGAGCCAGGGGAAAGTAGAGAGTCTGGGACTACCACATTAATAATTTTATTCCATTATTTATCTATTTATTGATGAAAGATTAAAAATGTAGCTGGCTTGTTTCCCTTTTTTTCATTCTGTACTTCACACTTTTTCTTTTAAATATCTCAGATATTACTCAGGTATATTACATATCTTCTAGCTAAAAAGAAAATGAAAGTAGTATAAGTTTTAAAACCAAAATTCAAGATAGTTACATAGACATCAACTCTAAGTTTTAGCAGCTTTGTGGCTTAACAGTACTTCTTTTCCATTATGCCTTTTAAAATTATCTGTTTTTTAAAAATAAATAAAATAAATAAAAATAAAATTATCTATTTTGTGTTTGTTTCTTGGTCAATTAAAAAAATTTTTAGAGTAATTATCTACAATGAAAAAATGTGAGTGAAATACTAAAATGTATGAACATTATTTCTGAAGTCTTTGGGTTAAATTTTCTTCTGGAATTTCTTTCTTTTTTCTTTTCTTTTTTTTTTTTTTAGTTGGTGCCTCCTTCCGTCACCCAGGCTGGAGTGCAGTGGCACACTCACAGCCACCGCACCCTTGATCTGCTGGGCTCACATGGTCCTTCTGCTTCAGCCTTCCAAGTAACTGGAACCACAGGTGCGCACCACCATGCCTGGCTCACTTTTTGATTTATTGTAGAGACGAGGTCTTGCCAGGCTGGTCTTGAATTCCTGAACTCGGGCAATCCTCTCACCTCAGCCTCCCAAAGTGCTGATATTACAAGTATGAGCCACTGCGCCTGGCTTGGAATTTCTACATTGTAATTCTATATTGATTTTCTGTTCACACTTTCGATCTATATTTTTCTAGGCTCTGGGAGAATCTCTGAAGCCTGTCTAGATTTGCTAGGGTTTTGGTCTTCCAAAGTATCTGGAATGATGTTGGCACCTAAACAAAGGTGATGGTAAATGCAGTTGACTCTCTGATTTGACTTTCCCTGTTCTAAGTGCCTAAACCCTTACCCCACTCCATCAGAGAGGCTTTCTCAACCTCTCTCACGGCTACTGGTGATTGTCTTGGGACACCATCCTGATAATTAAAATGCAAGTAGAGGTCTCAATAGGGTAGGGGGTGGTTCTAGAAAACATAAGCTTTCTTGATAAAAGCACAAGTATGACTGAAAACCAACTCTTCCCACTTCCTGCCTTCAGTGAAGACTTGATGCCTGGAAAGGTAGAAAACATTCTGCAACCAAGACAAATGGCTAGTTGCAGAGAGGCTGGTCCTAACGTCATGCAGTCTGAACCAACACACGCAGTTGTCTACTCCCAGACATCTTGTTGTGTTAGACAATTAAAAATCTTTATTTTACAGATCACAATTAGGTAGTCTCCTGTTTGTGGCTGAAAGCCTTCTAACCATTTCAGTATTTCTCCCTTAATTAAGATAAAACACAATTCCACGTTTTATGAAATCTGATAAGTTCTGCTCTTCACTTTGGATCACTGGCTGTGGGGATGGTGGGCTCACCTTATCAGTAATAACATAGATTTCACAGGAGTTTCTCACAGCAGGGTCATGCAGCACTTCTGCACCTGCAGTCTCACCTGCTCATGTCTCAGATACTCATAATTCAATTCCATCATCTCTACAACTCCAGGCCCCTGGTTGATGTCTGCTGTCTCCTCAGAAGGTGCATCACCATTGCTACAGTAGGGTACCTACTATAAGAACACTGACATCCATCCTGAGGAAATCTCTTCTGCTGTTCTCAAATCTGCCAGTCCTGAAGGTATCAGAGTAGCACTGTGTTCTACAAAGAAATGGGAAGGATACAATAATAACTCCAAGTTACTGAGTACGTACTGTGTTCCAGCCTATATAATTTACAGTGTACCCTATTTACTTCCCATAACAGCCCTATTCATATATGTTACCTTTATTTTAAAAACAGGTTAAGTGGGAGATGGGGCAAGATGGCAAGGGAACTGGTCAGAATGTGAGAGTCTCTGCAAAAGCAAGTGTCCATAAACACTGTCTGCATGAGTGGGTGTGTGCCAGTGGGTGAATGAAAGCCCACCTGACGAGAGGCTCAGTTTCATGCACCTGGGACTCTCCTTCAGAAGTGACTGCAGCCCACCTCTGTCCTGAGATTGCAGCCCCCAGCATACAGGATCATCTGCCATTCCTGGGGGTCTCTTGAGAGGAGGCGGTGGAGAACAGCTGCTCTTTACCACCTGGTACCTGTCCCATACCATCGCCTGTGGCAGCTGGCTGAGAACTAGCAGCAGGAACTGTGGAGAAGGCAGGGTAAAAATATCGGGAATGGAGCCCTGCCGTCAGTGAGAAGATGCTGACCAGCGCCATCTTCTCTGTCCTGGGCTGGGGTGGAGTCCTGCATTGCCCCACCCAGCTCTGTCCAGCCTCCAACCTGAGACCCAGAGGCTATCCCCACACCCCTCTGGGATCAACCATCAGACTCGGAGAGACAGATGCCCCTTCCCCATGCTGGAACAGGCACAACATGTCTGATCCTAGTGGGAGACTTGAGACCAGTGGCAGCAGCAGATGAGTCAGGTGAGTCTGGATCGGATTCATCCTCCTCTCACAGCAGTTCGGAGGGTATCTGACCCACGCTGAGAACCCTGTCAGCCTGCGCTGAGAGCAAAGGGGATGAGCTGGAGATCAGAGCCACTCCCTAGCATGGCAGCAACCAAAAGTGGCAGCAGTGCTTGGAAAAGGAACCTGAAATTCCAGAAATGGCCACAGAGCAAGTTTTTTGTCTGTTTGTTTGTTGTTTTTGTTTGTTTAATCTTCTTTCTCTAGGTTTTTGCTTACATTTTCATACTTGCTTTGTATCTGTTATTTTAATTTTTTTTTTAAGATTTTCTGTCTGTGTATGGGTATTTTTGAGAGCAAGTACATCAACAGGGTTTTTTGTTTGTTTGTTTGTGTATTGTTTGTATGTTTGGGGTGTTTTTTTTGGTCTCTTGTCTTTGTTTCTTTGTTTACTTAGTAGTTGGTGCACCTCTCTGTTTTCCCTCTTCTTCTCTCTCTTCAACTTCCTTTCATCTATCTCCTTCCTTTTTCCATTCTTTTCCTTTTTCTTATCTCATTTTGCTTTCAGGGGGCAAATATACACCCCCACTGCATGCACAGATTGTAAGGTGGTGGGAAGTGGGTTCCAGGGGGCCCACACACCTGTTAGTACATACTGGGATCTGCAGATAGCTTCCGAACCACAGCACCCCTCTTAATCAAATCTCAAACTGCAAAAACCATAGCCCCCACCTCTAGTCCAGCTTCAAAATTAAACAAATCCAGAAATTCTACATAAGGAAGAATATGGGATTGAACAAACAGAAGTAAAAACTACCCCCCCATAACTAAACAACAGGATTAAAGAAGAAAGGGGGAGAAGGGGGGAGGAAAACCTTCACAAATGAAGTTGAAGAATATGGGACTCATACAGATCCTGGGAAGACAACAACCGAGAAAACAGACTTCAGAACTCAAACAATGAAGAGGCCCCAGAATGACTGTTCTCAAACCACAAACCCAGATATCAAGATATTAATAGAGAGAATAAATAGAAATGAGGAAAGACAAGAGAAAAGAATGAAGAAATTGATAACTGAGATCACAGCAATAAAGAAAACAGTGAAGGAAATAAACAACAAACTGATAAGAATGGAAAGCAGAATTAACAAACCAAAAGAAAGAATCTCAGAACTTGCTGGGCTCGGTGGCTCAGCCTGTAATCCCGCACCTTTGGGAGGCTGAGGTGAGTGGATTGCCTGAGCCTACGGGTTCAAGACCCGCCTGGGCAGGCGAGACCTCATCTCTACAACAAAATCAAAAAATTAGCCAGGAGTGGTAGTGTACACCTGTAATTCCGGCTACTCGGAAGGCTGAGGCAGAAGGATCGCCAGAGCCCAGCAGGTTGAAGCTGCAGTGGCCGGGAGCGGCCACTGCACTCCAGTCTGGGCGACAAAGTGAGACTCCAACTCAAAAAAAAAAAAAAAAATCTCAGAACTTGAAGACCAAAATATGGAATTAACTGTTAAAAACATAGAAAAGAAGCTTTAAAAGACAGGATAAAGCCTCCAAGAAATGAGTGATTATATTAAGAGACCAAACTTAAGATCAGTTGGAATCCCAGAGGCAGATAGAGGGACAGAGACACCCCGGAGCAAACATTCCATGAAATTATCCAAGAAAACTTCCCTCATCGCATCAGAGGTGCAACCAATCAAACACAAGAGATTCAGAGAACCCCTGCAAGACATCAAGTGAGAAAACCAACTCCTAGACACGTAGTAATTTGCTTACACAAAGTAGGTATAAAAGAAAAAAATCCACCAGCAAGAGAGAAAGGTCAGATCTCCTACCAGGAAAGACCAATTAGAATAGCAGCAGACTTATCCACAGAAACACTTCAAGTAAGGAGAGCTTGGAGCCCAATCTTCAAAGTTTTCAAAGATAAACAATTTCAACCATGAATTACCCACCCAGCTAAGTTTAATTAGCAATTGAGAATTAAAATCCTTCCCAGACATTCAATCCCTAAGAGTTTACAATGCCTCCAGACCAGCTCTACAAGAAACACTTAAGAAAGTATTAAACACAGAAGAAAGAAAAAGGACAGCCATGCCCTGCCTAAGAATGCAGGAAAAAGATTGAAAACACACATGAATCAACCCAAAAATCAAAAAAAGCCCACATTCAAATAAACAAACAACAGCAACAACTCTATAAGAACCTCATGGCAGGGATAAACTCTCACATCTCAATAATTAGCCTGAATGTAAATAGAATAAATGCATCACTGAAAAGACACTGAATGGTAAACTGGATAAAATATCATGATGCAACAATATGCTGTCTCCAGGAGACTCATCTCACCAGGAAGGACTCTCACAAACTGGAGTGTGTGCCCACTCTCACCCCTCCTTTTCACATAGTTTTGGAAGTCCTAGCTAGAGCAATCAGACAAGAGAAGGAGTTCAGGGGTGTCCAAAAAGAAAAAGAGGAAGTTAAGTTATCCCTCTTTGGCAGACAACATAATTCTATACCTCAGAAATCCAAGAGAGGGCAGACCCTTTGGGTCCCCTCCCAATGTGGGAGCTTTTCTGCCTTCTCAATAAATCCTGCTTTCTAAAAAAGAAAAACAAACAAACAAAAAAAACAAAAAACCCAAGAGAATCTGTCAAAAATCTTCTTGTGCTGATAAGGGACTTTGACAAAGTCTCAGGGTATAAAATAAATGTGCAAATGACAGTCGCATTCCTATATACCAACAATAAACAAACAGAAACCCAAATAAAAAGCCCAATCCCATTCGCAAATGAAATACCTTGGTACCTTCATAACTAGAAAAGTGAAAGACCTATACATCAAAAACTACAAAACACTGATCAAAGAAATCAAAGATGACACAAACTAATGGAAAAATATTCCATGCTCATGAATTGGAAGAATCAACATTGTTAAGACGTCTATCCTATCCAAGACAATCTACAGATTTAACGCAATACCCATTAAATTACCAGCAGCATTCTTCTCAGATCAGGAAATGATGATACATAAATTCATATGGAAACATAAACGACAACGAATGACCAAAACAATCCTCAGAAGGAAAAAAAAGTGGGAGGTATCACACTCCAAACTTTAAACTTTATTATAAGACTGCAATAATCAAAACAGCCTGCTATTTGTACAAGAACAGACAAAGATACCAATGGAACAGGATAGAGATTCCAGAAGCAAAACCTCAATTTCTCAACCAACTCATCTTCAACAAAGCCTCCACCATCAACCACTGGGGAGAAGAGAACCTATTCAGTAAATGGTACTGGGAAAACTGGCTGACCACATGCAGAAGATTAAAACAAGACCCCTACCTATCACCATGCACCCAAATTAACTCTAAATAGATCAAAGACCTAAATGTAAAAATCTCAAACTATAAGAACCTTAGAAAATGCAGGAGACATCCTTATGAAAATTGGAACTGGCCACCAATTCCTGATCAAAATCCCAAATGCCCATACCATAAGAGATAAGATAGACAAGTTGGACCTCATCAAGCTGACAAGCTTCTGCAAAGACAAAGAAACCATCAAGAGAGTGGGGACACAGCCCACAGACTGGGAAAAAATATTTGCCAACTGTATATCTGACAAAGGCCTAACATCTAGGATCTATAAGGAATCAACTGTACCATAAAGAAAAACACAAACAGCCCATTACAAAGTGGGCAAAAGATATGAACAGACACTTCTCAAAAGAAGACAAACAAACAGCCAACAGGTACATGAAAAAAAAATGCTCAGCCTCACTAATCATCAATGAAATGCAAATTAAAACCACACTGAAATACCACCTAACTTGAGTCTGAATGGCCATCATCAATAACTCAAAAAACAACAGATTCTGGAGATGATATAGGGAAACGGGAACGCGTCTACACTGTTGGTGGGAATGTAAACTAGTACAACCTCTGTGGAAAACAGTTTGGTGATTCCTAATAGATCTAAAAATCAACCTTCCATACGACTCAGAAATCCCCCTTCTGGGAACATACCCGGAGGAACTCAAATCACTCTATGAAAAAGATACCTGCACATGCATGTTTATTGCAACATTATTCACAATAGCAAAACAATGGAACTAACCATGCTGCCCATTGAAAGAGGACTGGATAAAAAAATGTGGTACATATATACAATGGAATATTATCCATAAAGAAGGACAAAATAATGAACTTCATAGCAACTTGGATGGACTTAGAGTCTGTAAAACTGAGTGATCTATCAGAAACAAAGAGCTTAGTACCACATGTTCTCACTCATAAGTGAATCTTGAACAATTATTATAATACAATAAGAAAAGGATTGGCAGTAGTGGGAAACTGCTGGGGCGGGGCACAACTCATCAACAAGGGTATCTGCATAATGAACAATCATATACCTAACCCTGAATTGTACCCCACATCTTTAAAATAAAATAAAAAATAGGTTAAGTGACTTGTCCAAGACCACAAAGTTAGTCGTGAATCTAAAATCAAATTTAAATTTGAATTCACCACCTGTTTCTTCCTCATCCCACTGCACTGCTACTTGGGAACCTAAGGAGAATGAAATATTAAATTAGAGTTTCCACTGACTCTCTCATAAAATAAGTAAAATTCCAAAGTGAGGAGCCAGAATGAGGTGAAGACTTTGAAAGAAAGTTAGATGATGCTCAACTTACATCAAGGATATAAGTGGAAAGTTCGAGAGGATTGGCGAAAATACTTTTTTGGAGAGAGCTGCTGAATACTGTGAGACCCATCCATTCCCCAGAAGGGAAGGAAGGAAGGGCAACTCTACCTCCTTTATCTCCAGCCTGCTGAACAAAAACTGGCAGTGGGACCAGCAGGGAACCTTCGAAATGCCATGACAACAGCCACAGGACAGTAAGCTTTCAACATCTTCTGGACGGAAGTCATCTTGAGACATATACAGTGAAACTCTCTGGCCTCTTTTCCCCTTTCCCACTCCAAGTTACAACTTCCTTTGGAGGAGTCAGAAATAAGAGTAGCTAGTGAAGAAGACAAAATAAAGATCAAGGAGACAAAAAGTCAACCACACCCCTTTCCAGGAAGGGTAGGGGCTCACCCACTACAGGCCCTCGCTGAAGAATAGGATAGAAACAGAAGTCATTACCTTGGAATGAAGCGTTTTCTATTACATTGGGCTGAACATTTTAAATTACTAAATCAAGACAATTCAGAGTAACCTAACTATTAGGTAACATGTAGTAATCAGAAAAGCTATGAGCCTGCCAAGTTTCATCCAAGGTGTGGGGAAAACTTCCTCCATTGTGTAATTTTAGGAAACCAAGGGAGACAAAATAAATGGCCTTCAGCTAGCTGTGTTGTCAACATATCAATACACAAATAACTAATTGGTGTCTATATCTCCCTCTGAAACCCTGCGGGGGAGGGGAACAGCTTACTGAAAACTTTTACCTAGGACCTCATTCTTCTGTGGAGTTTGGGGGGAAAAAAATATATATTTATATATATATATTTATATATATTATATATTTATATATATATATTTATATATATTTATATATATTTATATCATATATGTATATGAATCAAGACACCCTATTGTCCTTTCAATAATTCATCTATAACTCATCTAGTCACTAATTCTCCCTCCCAATATAGTCAAAAGCTTAAAACCTTCAGGCAAATTGATGAATACAGATTGATATCCTGTGAGCCTTCTCACCCATTCAGCAAACACACATAGTCCTGTTTTAATCTCAGTGATGTCTCAGGTTAATATCCCTGTTACACTAGCAAACAGCTAATCCGGTTGTTCACAACAGAGACAGTACCATCCCCTAGGGAAAATTCTGGAAATCCGTGGGGCATTATAAGAACAGTGTAGTTGTTTCAAGAATTAACCTGTTGAAGAAGACAATCTTTTGTTCTCTCTTATGTTGCAGTTTGGACCTTATGTTGATTTTTAAAAAATTATATGTGTAAGTATATTATATTATTGATGGATTTCATCTAGATAGAAAAAATTTGCATTAAATATTTGTTTTTAAAATGAGACCCAGCTGGGCTCGGTGGCTCAGCCTGTAATCCCGCGCCTTGGGAGGCTGAGGTGAGTGGATTGCCTGAGCCCGCAGGTTCGAGACCCGCCTGGGCAACTTGGTGAGACCTCATCTCTACAATAAATCAAAAAATCAGTCGGGACGTGGTAGGGCGGCCTGTAATTCCGGCTACTCGGAAGGCTGAGGCGGAAGGATCGCCGGAGCCCAGCAGGTCGAGGCTGCGGTGGCCGGGAGCGGCCACTGCATTCCAGTCTGGGCAACAGAGTGAGACTCCAACTCAAAAAAAAAATAAAATAAAATAAAAATAAAATAAAATGAGACTTAAGCATGATATGAATGAAAACAACTAGACTTTGTTGTTTATCCAATCTAATTTTTTCTAATTTGTATATGCATTTTTCAAATTTTTTATTTTGAAAATTTTTATACATTCATAAGTGTTAGAAGAATAATACATCGAACATCTCCCCTGGTTCCTAGATTCACCAGTTTTAACATTTTGCCTCAGTTGCTTTATCTCTCTGTATACATACATATCTTTCTCTCGACCATTTGAGAGCTACTTGCAGACTTTGACACTTCATCCCTGAAAAACATTCTGCAAACAGCTATATCGCCCATATTCAAATTTTGCCAGTTGTTCCAAATAATGTTCTTTTTATAGCTGTTTTCTTTTCCTTTCTCACTCAGGAATTAATTAAAAATCACACACTGAATTAAGGCATCAGTTCTTTAGTCTCCTTTAATCTAATCAGTTCACCAACCCCTTTGTGTCTTTTATGTCATTGACATTTTTGAAGAGTACAAGCTGCTCATTTTATGGCATGTCTTGAAATCTGGATTGTTATTGATAAGTAGACGCAGGTAAAAAAAACCAATTTTTTTGCTAGAATATTATATAGAAAATGTGAGTTTCTCAATGTACTACATTCAGAAGAACTGAAAGATGTTGTATCCCATGATGTGGGAAATGCTGAGTTTGATTGGGCAACTTGGTGAGAACTCATCCCTACAATAAATCAAAAATTAACCAGGTGTGGTAGCGCGCGCCAGTAGTTCCAGCTACTTGGAAGGCTGAGGCGGAAGGATCGCCGGAGCCCCAGTAGGTCGAGGCTGCAGTGGTCGGGAGCGGCCACTGCACTCCAGTCTGGGCGACAGAGTGAGATCCCAACTCAAAAAAAAAAAAAAGAAAAGAAAAGAAAATTCTTAACAAATTTCTCCCTTTAAAAGTTATAGGATTGTGTGGAAATGCACCGGTCATGGTTATAAAGATTGTGAATCCTAGTGATGCTATTATAGAGAGGGAAACTAAATGCTCAGCCCAAAAACCTAGGCAATCCTATTCTTATCTATTTTTTATTTGCTGTTATAAAGATTTCAGAAGCTCAGCCCTTAAGATGTTACTAGTAAGCCATAAAGAAGGATAAAATTATGAACTTTGCAGCAACTTGGATGGACTTAGAGTCTATAATACTGAGTGATCTATCATGGAAACAAAGAACTGAGTACCACATGTTCTCACTCATAAGCAGGCGCTGGACAATTATCATAATACTACAAGAAGGGATTGGCAGTAGTGGGAAACTACCAGGGGAAGGAAGTGGGGCACACCTCATCAATTAGGGTACCTGATCTCAAACCAGGTGAAGTGGGAATCAAAGTTACGCCCAAATTTTACCTACACAATGACCATTTGTATACCTAACCCTGAGTTGTACCCCACAACTTAAAAAAAAGACGTTGCTAATAAGTTATTTGACAATATTCCACATGATTGTGTTCAATTATCATGATTTTAAAGATAGAATATTGGTTTCAAAAGGGAGCTATTTAAGTAAATATGATAAATAAAACTTATATATGCACAGATACTTATGTTTTCTTGTATGCTGATTAAATAAACTCCATTTTCTACCACAAATTGCATTTAAAATAAGCCATTTTATATTAATAAATAATATATTTTGCATTAACATATGTTTAGCTCATTTTGGGCCCAGAAACACTTTGAGTTCAAGTGCCAGATAAATAAGTAGCTAGGCACTATTCAAACATTATGTCTTATTGGGACCATGTCTTTGAATTCAAAGAATAGTTCATAACATTAAATTACAGTAAACTGCTTGAGAGAAAATAGTTTTCATCTTCTAGTAGAATATAATGTATTATCATGGGCCTTCAAATTCCTTGATCTTGATTTGCTGGTGGCCAATCTGGTACTCATTTAGAGTATTGGAGATGAAACCTAACAAACCATTAGAGTTTAAAATATTTAAGTAAAGTCTAAAAACATGAACAGTTTATATTCTACTTACCAGAAAATTAAGGTCCTTTGGGTATTATAAACACCTTGTTTAGTTGTACAGACAGCCTCGAAAATCGTGCCAGCTAATAATTTAACACATCTCGGTGATGCCTGGCCTTCATTCCCTTGAGTTGCCTTCAAAAGAAAAGCAGCTGATTAATTTGTTACCTTCAAGGAAGAAGAAAATTCTATTGGATGTTTTAAAAATTGCTTCTCTTTGGTGAATCCAAGTTGCATATTAAACAGAATGCATAGATAGAATACTTCAGACTCAAACCTTGACCTAGATAAGATTGTGTGTTCAGCAAAACTCCACTTACCATGACAATTTGGAATTATACCAGATTATCACTAAATGGCATCAGGTGTGCTATAAAGAAGTTAAATATGGAACATTTGAAATGGGAGCACCAATTGTTAAAACCTTGTCTTTTTTATTCTACACCCTGGATACATATTAACTAATTTAATTTCAGCAGCTTTCTGAGACTTTTTCTGATATGCCTTTCCTCTCCACTGCTGTTAAACCCTAAACACCTTCAGGCCAGGTTCTAGCTTCTTTGTGGTCCATTCCTAGAGCCTTGCATTATGCCTGCCTCATAATATGTGCACAAGGGCATTAAAATAATGTGCATAAATCCACACAATTATTAATATATTACTACACCACTTCAAAGTCAATGCTCTTTTATCTTATACCATGATGTTTCCAAATAGGACTTCATAGATTAGTGAAAAAATCAAAATGAAGTGGTTTGCACTTAGTAAAACAAATTGGAGTAGGTTGCTACAATACTTTTATTTAAAAATTTAAAATACACACACCTATATTCAGTTGCTGATTTGTATATAGCATCCAGTGGGCAGTCTGACACTGAGTTCCATTAAATGATAGTAATTACAATGAAATATGATAGTTGCGTAAATGATAAGAACACCTTAATATTCGGTAGACATAACTAATGGGACAAGTTGGCATATCTTACTGTTTATCATTAAAATATATCCTAATGAAGACTACAAATTTGAAAGGCAAGATTGATGGAAAACGCAATAAATTCTGCTACAGCATATTTCATAGAGATAAATCCTAGATAATGATTCTGGAGCTGAGAGACACCAATAAATCATGGAAGGGAAAGAAAAGTTCTTTTAACTAGTAGAGATTATATTTGAAAGTTACTGCTGAAAGATTCCAAAGTTTTATCAATTTTTATAAAAGTGTGTAAGAGACCAAGAGTTTCCGGAAGCATTTAACTCAGGGAAGAGATCAACATTTTTTGTACAAAAGCTGGTTCTCTGCAGTTTATTCCAGGGCAATAGTTCATGGATCCTCTCTCAAGTACCATAAAATGACCATTTTAATAATACAAAACACAAACGATAAAAGAAAAGAGTATATGAGATTTCATTTACTGCTGCTCTTGAGTAATATCATGGAAAGAAAACTATTCCAGTTCCTCCTTCCCTGGACAGAGAAAATGTTACATGTATCAAAGAAGGTGCATAGATAAGCATCTCTGAAAGAATCCCGTAACTCTGCCTTTTTGGGCCTTAGTAGCATTGTTCCGTCATCTTTACATTAATCCGTCTGTGAAATGCTTGCCCAAATTGCAACACTTCGGCCTTTGTTTCATTATAACCAAGTGACCATAAAACCTTCTAAATGAACTTCCTGAATTTTACATATTCCCTTCCAGATTAATTTCCTAAAACACTACTTCAAGTAGGTTAGCACCTTAAAACAAACAAACAAACAAACAAACAAACAAAAAAGCCCTGCACTAATGCCACAATATCAATAGGAAAAAACCATCATTACTTGGACTTCTGAGACTTTCCAAAATGTGTCCCAAATTTTTCAGGTTATTCTTTTCTCCTGAGAATCCCGCAGCGACCTTTGCTGACACTTGGTTTACTTGTCCTCCTCACATGCCTTGCATTTATTCTCCCTTTGCACTTTCTCACACTATTTCACCCAACCAGCACATCATACCCTCGCAACACTCTGTGTAATCAAATCTTATTCACTGATTCATTTGAAATTCCACTTTTCTAAAATTGTCCTAACCTGACCTACATTTCATTCCTCTGAGATTCTTTTGATATGGCATGCAAGTTCTTTAGCTGTTTTTAAATACCACATAAATATTTTAACATGATTAAGTTTTTCATCGTTTAACTTCTTAAAACTTTAATCTCTCTGAAGATAAAAAGCTCATTAGTCTTCATTCTGCCCACCTCAGTTTGTTGATTATAATAGGTACTCAATCAATATTTGCTAATTCACTTCAATCCTTATTAATAAACTGTTGGAAATAAGAGGAAGTCAGGTTGCAAAGGCCAAACCACTGAATTTCTTTTTTAGCTTCAAACTTGACTGAAATTTTTTTATTAAATTTGGTGATGTTTTTAAAAAAATTCACACCGACAACCTTTGCGTAAGATATAAGCAATTTACAAAATGAAAATTTCATTTGTTCTTCTATAGAATTTAACATATTTGTGTATTTGTTGGTTTGAGAATAATTTACTTTCTGACAACAAATATACTTTATTATTTTATTTTTCAGTGCAACCTTTCATGTAAGAAACAATCTACAGTTTCTGCACTAATGAAATATATGAGTGAGAACAAGCAATATTTGTCTCTGTTCCTGGGTGATTACAATTACATTAGCCAACAGTTGAGCAAAATCACCTAACACAAAGCCTACTTTAGAATAAAGTGCTGAATATCTCGTGTAATTCTTGGAGTCCTGCTAAATGTGTATCATGTTTGTACCACCACAAAGTTGAAAAATCATACATCAAACCATCATAAGTTGGGAACAGTCTATATACTTTTCACAATATTGCAGGTGCCTTTGAGTTTGCTTTGTAAAAAAATGTATATTCCTTCTTTAGTGACTAAATAGTAAACATGAATTACTGAAGAATGTATCATCTACAGAAAGGTTTAAAATAACCTACAATTCATCACATAGAGATAAGCACTGTTAAAATTTGGGTGCATTTCCTTCTGGTCTTTCTGATTACATACATAAAAAGACAAATTAGTATTATTACATTGTACACTGTACATAACTGTGTATTCTGGATTTTTTATTTTAAAAACTTTTGATACCTAATTTTTATCCATATTTATGGGATACTTGTGAAAGTTTATTATATGCACAGAATGTGTGATGGTCAAGTCAGGAAATTTATTATTCTATGTGTTGGGTACATTACAAGTCCTCTCTTCTAGCTATTTTAAACAATACATTTGTGTAACTGTATGGCTATACCAATTATCCAACCTCTCTTCACATCCTCCTCACCATACACATTTCCCAGTCTCTGGTACCTACCATTCTATTTTCTACCTCCACCTGATCAACTTTTTTATTTTTTATTTATTTATTTATTTTTAAACAATATTTTTTATTATGATATTGTGGGGTACAGTTAAGTGTTGGGTATACAAATACGTTTCATTCAGGCACGCTGTTGATAAGAGGTGTTTCCCCATCCCCAGACAGATATTTGCTACCATTAATCCCATCTCCCTCCCGCTGCCATAGTTTCCCACTACTGTCAGTCATTTTCTTATAGTATTACATTGGATGTTCAATGCATTCTATGCATATAACACTTTCACAAGTATCCCATAAATATGAACAAAAATTAGGTATCAGAATTTTTTTAAATAAAAAATCCAGAATACACAGCTATGTACAGTGTACAATGTAATAATACTAATTTGTCTTTTTATATATGTAATCAGAAAGACCAGAAGGAAATGCACCCAAATTGGATGCATTGGATGTCCATTATATGAGTGAGAACATGTGATACTCGAATCTTTGTTTCTGTGAGAGGTCACTCAGTACTATAGACTCTAGTTCCATCCAGGTTGCTGTGAAATTCATGATTTTGTTCTTTTTTATTGCTGCGTAGTATTCCATCGTGTATATGTACCACATTTTTAAAATCCAGTCCTCTTTTGATGGGCAGCATGGTTGTTTCCAGGTTCTTGCTATTGTGAACAACGCTGCGATAAACATACATGTGCAGGTATCTTTTTTATAGAGTGATTTGTGTTCTTCGAGGTATATTCCCAGTAGGGGGATTGCAGGGTCATATGGGAGGTTGATATTTAGAGCTTTTAGGAATCGCCACACTGCTTTCCACAGAGGTTGCACTAGTTTACACTCCCACCAACAGTGTAGAAGTGTTCCCTTTTCGCCACACCCTCTCCAGCAGCTGTTATTTTTTGAGTTGTTGATAATTGCCATTCTGACTGGAGTTAGGTGGTATCTCAGTGTGGTTTTGATTTGCATCTCCCTGATGATTAGCGAGGTTGAACATTTCTTCATGTATCTGTTGGCTGCTCAGATGTCTTCCTTTGTGAAGTGTCTGTTCATATTTTTTGCCCATTTTATAATGGGGTTGTTTGTTTTTTTCTTTTCAGCACGTTTGAGTTCCTTGTAGATCCAAGATGTTAAGCCTTTGTCAGACCTGGTGTTGGCAAATACTTTTTCCCAGTTTGTAGGCTGTCTCCCTGCTCTCTTGATGGTTTCTTTGGTCTTGCAGAAGGTTGTCAGTTTAATAAGGTCCCACTTGTCTATCTTCTCTCTTATGACCTGTGGGTTTTGGGTTTTGTTCAGGAATTGGATGCCAGTTCCGATTTACATGAGGATATGTCCTTCATTTTCTAAGGTTCTTATGGTTTGAGGTTTTACATTTAGGTCTCTGATTCATTTGGAGTTAGCCTTTGTGCATGGGGATAGATAGGGGTCCTGTTTCAATCTTCTGCATGTGGTCAGCCAGTTTTTCCAGCACCATTTCCTGAATAGCTTCTCCTCTCCCCAGTGGTAGGTGGTGGAGGCCTTGTCGAACATGAGTTGGTTGAGAAATTGAGGTTTTGCTTCTGGAATCTCAATTCTATTCCATTGATCTATAGGCCTGTTCCTATACAAATACCAAACTGCTTTGATTATTGTCGCTTTATAGTAAAGTTTGAAGTCTGGTAATGTGATACCACCTGCTCCGTTTTTTTTTTGCTGAGGATTGTTCTGGCTATTCTTGGATGTTTGTGTTTCCATATGAATTCCTGTTTTGTTTTTTCTAGGTCTGAGAAGAATGTTGCTGGTAATTTGATGGGTATTGCATTAAATCTGTAGATTGCCTTTGGCAAGATGGACATCTTCACAATGTTGATTCTTCCAATCCATAAGCATGGTATATCATTCCACTTGTGTGTGTCATCTTTGATTTCTTTGAGCAGTGTTTTGTAGTTTTCATTGTAAAGGTCTTTCACGTCCCTGGTTAGGAAGATGCCAAGGCATTTCATTTTTTTGGTGGCTATTGTGAATGGAATTGTGCTTTTTATTTGGGTTTCTGTTTGTTTATTATTGGTGTAAAGAAATGAGATTATCTTTTGCACATTTATTTTGTATCCTGAGACTTTGCCAAAGGACTTTATCAGTGTAAGGAGGTTTTTGACAGACTCTCTTGGGTTTTCAAGGTACACAATCATATCATCTGCTAAGAGAGATAACTTGACTTCCTCTTTTCCTATTTGGATACCCCTGATTGCCTTTTATTCTCTGATTGCTCAAGCCAGGACTTCCAATACTATGTTGAGCAGGAGGGGTGAGAGTGGGCATCCTTGTCTTATTCCAGTTTTCAGGGAAAATGGTTCCAATTTTTGTCCATTTAGGAGTATGCTGGCTGTGGGTTTCTCGTAAATGGCTTTTACTATTTTGAGGTATGTTCCCCGTATGCCTAGATGTTCGAGGGTTTTTATCAAGAAAGGGTGTTGGATTTTATCAAGAGCATTTTCTGCATCTAATGATCTAATCATGTGGTATTTGTTTTGACATTTGCTGATCAACTTTTTTAGCTCTCATATATAAGTGAAAGCATGAAACAAATGGGGACTTCCAGCAAGATGGCGATGGGGCAGCTTGGTCCGTGAGATTCTCCACCGAGGAAATCACAAAGAGACTCTGGGTCTCTCCCGGAGGCTGCAGATCCCATCGTCCGCAGGCTGCTCGGAGCTCGGCACTCAGCCATAGACCTTGCTGAGGCATCACTGCGGTCTGGGCAGCTACTGTGGCTGCCGCTGCTGCCACAGCCAGCAGTCATTTCACATTGCACTGCCACCACCGCCGCTGCCTCCAAGGCAGCCATTACACATCACTCCACCTGTGCCTGAGGCCAGCTGCCGCCTGCCACTCCTGCTGCCGCCACCGCCAAAACAGCCATTCCACATGGGACCGTCAGTGCCTGAGGTGAGCCACAGCTGCCACCGCCAAGGCAGCCATTACACATCGCACGCCTGTGCCTGTGGCGATCCACGACTTCAGACCTTGAAGTCCCTGCAAGCAAGATCTGCTGAAGTCTACTAGCACTGGACATCCTGCCAGGCCGTGGGTCTCCTCCTGTGTGCCTCCAGGCAACATCTCCCTCCCCTTAGGGGTGAGCAGCTGTGATAAAGACCATCTGGAGTGAGGGATAACACCACCTGCTGGCGATTCAAGGTAACAACACCGAAAGGGGAAAAATGGAAGCCTGACAGACACAGGTCAGATCTGAGTAGTAAACAGGACAGTGGGGAACTGAGTGATGATCTGAACTGCCCTTCACAGCAGGCTAGGGACAATTGATCCTAACCTTGAACAAACTTACCAGCTTGAAAAGACAGCTAGAAATCAGAGCTGAAAGGACATTCGACTTAAACGAAAAGTCTCAGAGTGTGCTAGATTGGTTCTGTTAGTCTACTGACTTGATTCTATTCCTTCTGTTTTGTTCCCCCCTTTTTTTCTCCTTCTTTTCCCTTCTTTTATTTTCTTCTCTCTGTAAACCATATCTTTGTATAGAGGAATAGCACGCCAATAAGGAGGTTGGTAAGCTTGTATGTTAGCAACATTGTATGTTTTAGGTTTTTTTTTTGTATGGGAGTTGGTTAGTTTGTACCCGTGGTCTATTTTTTTATATGTTTCAATTTTTGTCTCTCCATTTGTTGGTACACTGGTCTGTTTTTACCTTTACTCCTCTCTCTCTCTCCCCCCCACTGCATGCTCCATTCTCTTCCCTCTGTTAACCGCATTTTATTTCAGGGAGTAAACCTGCAACCCCACTGCACAAATTCCAAGGCAGTGGGAAGTGGGTTTCAGATTATTCATACACCTGTCAGTGGATACCAGGACCTGCAGACCGATTCTGAATCACAGTTTCCCCCTTAAGTAAATCTCAAAACTGCAAAAAGGACCACCCCCAACATACAGTGCAACTCCAGATTTGAACAAAGTAAAGAGAACATACATAAAGAATAGGAGATTGAACAAACAGAAGTAAAAACAACCCCTCCACACCTGAATAACAGAATTAAAGAAGACAGTGACGTGGAGGGAAGGAAAAAGTAGGGAGGGGGAAAAGTTGCACAAATGAAGAAAAACCAAAAGAAGAATATAGGTCTCACACAGACCCCTGGGAGATCAGACACTGGGAAAACAGATTCCGGAACACAAACAATGAAGAGCCCCAGAATGACTGGTCACATGCAATAAACCCAGACATCAAGACATTAATAGAGAGAATTTAAAAAATGGAGGAGAGACAAAAGGAAAACAGGAAGGAGCTGATGTCAGAAATAACAGCAGTAAAGAATACTGTGATGGAAATGAATAACAGACTAATAAGCCTGGAAAGCAGAATTAGCCAAGCAGAAGAAAGAATCTCAGCACTCGAAGACCAAAATACAGAACTAGCCCAAACTGTCAAAAGCATAGAAAAGAAGCTAAAAAGACAGAATAAAACCTTCAAAAGATGAATGACCACTTCAAGAGACCGAACCTAAGAGCAATTGGCCTTCCTGAGGCAGAGAGAGAAACAGAGGCCACACTGGAACAAACATTTCATGAAATCATTCAAGAAAACTTCCCTCATCTCATCAAGGATGAAAAAATTCAAACACGAGAGATTCAGAGAACTTCTGCAAGACAACAAATAAGAAGACCAACTCCCAAACACATAATAATTTGCCTAAACAAAGTAGCTATAAAAGAAAAAGTCCTAAAGGCTGCAAGAGAAAAAGGTCAGACTACCTACCAGGGAAGACCAATTAGAATAGCAGCAGATTTATCTACAGAAACCCTCCAGGCTAGGAGAACTTGGAGCCCTATCTTCAAAGTTCTAAAAGATAAACAGTTTCAACTGAGAATAACCTACCCAGCCAACGTAAGCTTCACCAGTGAGGGGTAATTGAAATCTTTCCCAGATATCCAGTCCCTAAGAACCTACGCTGCCACCAGACCACCTTAAGAAAGTATTGAACAAGAAACACTTAAGAAAATATTGAACACAGAAGAAAAGCAAAAAAGAACAACAACATTCTTCACAAGAGTACAGGCAAAAGATTAAAAACACACATGAGCTAACTCTAAAATCCAAAGAAAGACAACAAACAAACAGGAACAACTCTGTAAGAACCTTATGATAGGGATCAACTCTTACATTTCAATTATTAGCCTAAATGTAAATGGACTAAATGCACCACTAAAAAGACATAGAATGGCAAAATGGATAAAATATCATCAGGCAACAATCCATTGCCTTCAAGAGACTCACCTCACTAGAAAGGACACCCACAGACTCAAAGTAAGAGGATGGGAAACAAACTTTCAGGTGAACGGAATACAAAAGAAAGGAGGAGTAGCAATCTTAATTTTAGACAAAATATCCTTCAAGCTATTAAAAATCGAAAAAGATACAGAAGGCCATACATAATGATAAAAGGCTCAATCCATCAACAAGAAATATCTACCCTAAACATATATGCACCCAACATAGGTGTGCCATTGGTGAGTCAAGAAAGATATTGACTCTAACACTGTCATAACTGGGGACTTTAATACCCCACTCACAACCCTAGACAGATCATCAGGACAAAAAATCAGCAAGGAGATCCGGAACCTCAATGTAAGTTTGGACCAAATGGACTTAATTGATACCTACAGAACATTCCATCCAAAGACCACAGAATATACATTCCACTCATCACATGGAACATATTCTAAGATTGACCATGTAATTGGCCATAAATCAAGCATAAGCAAATTTTAAAGGACCAAAATTCTACCATGCACCATTTCGGACCACAATGGAACAAAAATAAACATTGACACCAACAAAGTCCCCCCAAAACCCACAAAGACATGGACACTAAACAGCATGATGCTAAACAACTCCTGGGTCAATGATGAAATCAAAACAGAGATCAAAAAATACCTGGAAACAAATGAAAATGAAGAAACATCTTACCAAAATCTCTGGGGCGCCTTGAAAGTGTAGTAAGAGGGGAATTTATATCCCTACAAACACACATGAAGAAAATGGAAGGAACACAAATTAACAACCTAACAAGCCACCCAAAGAAGCAGGAAAAGCAAGACCACAAAAACCCCAATTTCAGCAGAAGAATCCAGATCACCAAAATAAAAGCCCAAATCCAGGACATAGAAGACAAAAAGATAATACAAAAAAATCAATGAAACAAAAAGCTGGTACTTCGAAAGGATAAACAAGATCGATGGTCCCCCAGCTAGACTGACCAAGAAAAAACGAGAAAAAACCCAAATAAGCACAATCAGAAACACAAAAGATGAAGTCACATCTGACCCTGAAGAAACACAAAAGATCATTAGAGACTACTACATACACTTGTATGGAAACAAACTTGAAAACCTTAAGGAAATGGAAGACTTTCTGACATCACACAACCTACCTAGGTTGGAACAAGAAGAAATTGAGACCCAAATAGACCAATAACAATCAAGGAAATTGACTACGTAATAAGAAAACTTCCTACAAAAAAAAAGCCCTGGTCCAGATGGCTTTCCAGCAGAATTCTACAAGACATTTAAGGAGGAGCTGATACCAATCCTGCTGAAGGTATTCCAGGCGATTGAAAAAGATGGAACTCTCCCCAAATCATTTTACGAAGCCAATATCACATTGATACCCAAGCCAGGTAAAGATCCAACAAAGAAAGAGAACTACAGGCCAATATCTTTGATGAAATAGATGCTAAAATTCTCAACAAGATCCTAGCAAACCGGATTCAGCAATACATCTCAAAAATCATCCATCATGACCAAGTAGGCTTCATTCCTGGGATGCAAGGCTGGTTCAACATTCGTAAAACCATAAATGTCATTAAATACATCAACAGATGTCAAAACAAAAACCACGTGATTATATCAGCAGACGCAGAAAAAGCTTTGGATAAAATCCAGCACCCCTTCTTGATAAAAACCCTTGAACATCTAGGCATACGGGGAACATACCTCAAAATAGTAAAAGCCATCTATGAGAAACCCACAACCAGCATACTCCTAAATGGACAAAAATTGGACCCATTTGCCCTGAAAACTGGAACAAGACTAGGATGCCCATTCTCACCCCTCCTGTTCAACATAGTATTGGAAGTCCTGGCTTGAGCAATCAGAGAAGAGGAGGCAATCATAGGAAAAGAGGAAGTCAAGTTATCTCTCTTTGCAGATGATATGATTGTGTACCTTGAAAACCCAAGAGAATCTGTCAAAAACTTCCTTATACTGATAAAGGCCTTTGGCAAAGTCTCAGGATACAAAATAAATGTACAAAAGACAATCGCATTTCTCTACACCAATAATAAACAAACAGAAACCCAAATAAAAAACACAATTCCATTCACAATACCACAAAAAAAAAAAAAGAAAGAAATACCTTGGCATCTTCCTAACCAGAGACGTGAAAGACCTTTACAATGAAAATTACAAAACACTGCTCAAAGAAATCAAAGATGACACACACAAGTGGAAAAATATCCCATGCTCATGGATTGGAAGAATCAACATTGTGAAGATGTCCATCTTACCAAAGGCAATCTACAAATTCAGTGCAATACCCATCAAATTACCAGCAACATTCTTCTCAGACCTAGAAAAGACAACACAGGAATTCATGTGGAAACACAAACATCCAAGAATAGCCAGAACAATCCTTAGCAACAAAAAACAAAGCAGGTGGTATCACATTACCAGACTTCAAACTTTACTATAAAGCTACAATCATCAAAACCGCTTGGTATTGGTATAGGAACAGGCATATAGATCAATGGAATCGAATTGAGATTCCAGAAGCAAAACCTCAATTTCTCAACCAACTCATGTTCGACAAGGCCTCCACCACCTACCACTGGGGAGAGGAGAAGCTATTCAGTAAATGGTGCTGGAAAAACTGGCTGACCACATGCAGAAGATTGAAACAGGACCCCTATCTATCCCCATGCACAAAGGCTAACTCCAAATGGATCAGAGACCTAAATGTAAAACCTCAAACCATAAGAACCTTAGAAAAGGAAGGACATACCCTCATGGAAATCGGAACTGGCATCCAATTCCTGAACAAAACCCAAAACCCACAGATCATAAGAGAGAAGATAGACAAGTGGGACCTCATTAAACTGACAAGTTTCTGCAAAGCCAAAGAAACCATCAAGAGAGCAGGGAGACAGCCTACAGACTGGGAAAAAGTATTTGCCAACACCAGGTCTGACAAAGGCCTAACATCTTGGATCTACAAGGAACTCAAACGTGCTGAAAAGAAAAAAAACAAACAACCCCATTATAAAATGGGCAAAAAATATGAACAGACACTTCTCAAAGGAAGACATCCGAGCAGCCAACAGACACATGAAGAAATGTTCAACCTCGCTAATCATCAGGGAGATGCAAATCAAAACCACACTGAGATACCATCTAACTCCAGTCAGAATGGCAATTATCAATAACTCAAAAAATAACAGTTGCTCGAGAGGGTGTGGCGCAAAGGAAACACTTCTACACTGTTGGTGGGAGTGCAAACTAGTGCAACCTCTGTGGAAAACAGTATGGCGATTACTAAAAGCTCTAAATATTGACTTCCCTTGTGACCCCACAATCCCCCTACTGGGAATATACCCTGAAGAACTCAAATCACTCTATAAAAAAGATACCTGCACATGTATGTTTATCGCATCATTGGTCACAATAGCAAGAACCTGAACCAACCACACTGTACATCAAAAGAGGACTGGATTAAAAAAATGTGGTACATATACATGATGGAATACTACACAGCCATAAAAAAACAACAAAATCATGAATTTCGCAGCAACCTGGATGGAACTAGAGTCTATAATACTGAGTGACTTCTCACAGAAACAAAGATCTGAGTATCACATGTTCTCACTCATATAGTGGACCTTGAATATCGAACGTAATACTATAAGAAAATGACTGACAGTGGTGGGAAACTATGGGGGTGGGAGGGAAAGGGAGATGGTAGTAAATATCTGTCTGGGGACAAGGAGACACCTCTTATCAACAAGGGTGCCTGAACGGAGCATATTTGTATACCTAACCCTTAACTGTACCCCACAATATAATTTTTTTAAAATTGATTAAAATAAATAAATAAATAAAATTAAATAAATAAAATAAATAAATAAAATAAAACATAATTGAAAGCATGCAATATTTCTTTCTCTGTGCCTGGGTGATTTCCCTTACCATGTTGCTGTGAATGACATAATTTCATTCTTTTTAAAAAGTGATCGAATAGTATTTCATTGGTAAATATGCCACATTTTCTTTATCCACTCATCCATTGATGGACACTTAGGTTGATTTCATCTTTGCTATTACGAATAGTGCTGCAATAAACACGGTAATACATGTATCCCTTTGATGTGCATATTTATTTTCTTTTGCAGAAACACCCAGTGATGGGATTGCTGGATCATATGGTAGTTATATTTTTAGCTTTTTGAAAAATATCCATACTGCTTTCCCTTTTCTCACATCCTCATCAACATCTGTTATTTTGTTTTGTTTTGTTTTTTTAATAATAGCCATTCTGGGGTAAGATGATATCTCATTCTGATTTTGATTTGCATTTTTTGATGATAAGTGATGCTAAACATCTTTTTCATGTACCTGTTTGCCATTTGTATGTCTTTTTTATTTTTATTTTTTGAAAATTATTCATATCCTTTGCCCACTGTTTAATGGGTTTTTTTTTTCAGTTGAGTTATTTGAATTCCTTGTAGATTCTGTATATTAGTCCCTATTAGATGAGTAGTTTGCAAATATTCTCTCCCACTCAACAGGTTGTCTCCTTACTCTCTTGAGTGTCTCTTGCTCTGCAGATGCTTTCTAGTTCGACATAGTCCCATTTGTCTATTGTTGTCTTTGTTGCTTATGTTTTTGAGGTCGTAAAATCTTTGCCTAGACCAATGCTCTGAAGAGTTTATGCTATTGTCTAATAGTTTTTATAGTTTTAGGGATTACATTTAAGTCTTTAATTCATCTTGAGTTGATTTTTGTAAATGGAGATCGGGTCCTGTTTTATTTCTGCACATGGACATCTAGTTTTTTCCAACATCATTTATCAAAAAGGGTGTCCTTTTCCCAATGTACATCCTGATGACTTTGTCAAAGAACAGTTGCCTGGAAATATATGAACTTATTTCTAGTCTCTCTATTTTCTTCCATTGGCTTGTATGTATATTTTTATACCAATAACATGCTGTTTGGATTACTATATAGCCTCGTTATACATTTTGAAGTCAGGTAGTATAATGAATCCAGCTTTATTCTTTTTGCTCAGAACTGCATTGGCTATTCTGGATCTTTTATAGTTCCATACAAATTTTAGAATTGGGTTATCTATTTCTGTGGGAAAATGACATTGGTATTTTGATAGAGACTGCATTGAATCTGTAGATTGTTTTGGTCAGTATGAGCATTTGAATGATTAGTTATTGACCATGGGATGTCCTTCCGTTTGTGTCCTCTTCAATTTCTTTCATCAGTGTTTCATAGTTTTCCTTGTAGGCATTTTTCACCTTCTTTGTTTTATTTATCCCTAAGTATTCTTTTGTAACTATTGTAAGTGGGATTGCCTTCTTGGTTTCTTTATATGTTGATTTTGTATCCTGCAACTTTACTGAATTCGTTTGTCAGTTCTAAGAGATTTGGTGGAGTCTTTTGATCTTTCTAAACATAAGATCATGCCATCTGCAAAGAGAGACAATTTGAATTTCTCTTTTCTAACTTTGATGTCTCTTATTTCTTTCTCTTGCAAATTGCTCTAGGACTTTCAGCACCACGTTGAATAATGGTAAAAGTGGACATCTTTGTCTCATTCCAGTTCTTAGAGAAAAGGCTTTCAACTTTTCATCATTCAGTATGATGTTAATTGTAGATCTGTCATATATGGCTTTTTTATTTCAATATTTTAATGAGAATTTTTCCAAGTCATTAATATCAGTACAGCTCTAGTTTTAAATAATTACATAATGTTTCAAAGTATAAATGTACCCCAAATAATCAATTTCTTATTGTTACACAATTTTAAGTGTTTTCAACACTAAACATCAATGAATATTTTTGTATACAAATACTTTTACTGTATCTGATTAAGATGTTACTTAGCCAGACCCTAAGAAGTAGAATGAGAGATCAGATTAAAAATAATTTTAAGACTTCTAATACATTATGTCAAAATTTAATTACAATAAAGTTTTACCAAGCTATACATCCACCAGAAGCCTGAGTACCTTGCACTCTCACCAGTATTATTGTATCAAAAAGTTAACTCAGTAAGACAAAATGGGATGATGTTTTGATGTGTATCTTGCAAAATTTTTTATAATCAACTAAGTAGAACTCATTTTATGTATATTAGTCATTTTTATTTCTTCTGTTAATTATTTGTACATTCTTTATCAGTTTGTTTTTCTTTTGGGTTAGTGAATCCTTCACATTAAAGATAAAATCTTGTGTGACATATTTCAGGCAAATAGATTTCTGTGCCTTTATGTTTTTATACCCTTTCATGTAATTGTATATGCATATTTATGTATGAATGCATGTGTGCTAAATTGTATACGGGAATAGGAAAGCTTATCTAAATGTAAGATATTTAAATTCAATATCAATTCACTAGAGCATATAAATGAACATTCAATCATGTGCAACAAAAAATTTATAGCAGCATTTTTGCTCAGAGAGCAAGATCAATTGCATTTAGGGACTTGAATAGTTTCTTCAAAGAATATTCTTTGCAGGTGAAAAATTAAAAAATAAATACACATATAAAAGAGATAACAAAATTAGAGAAGTCAGTATAATGCCATTCATATACCAGTCAGCCTGCTTTGACAATGATCAATACACGGTCAATCTTGTTTTTAACACCTTGTCTACTTTCCTGATCTCAGTTTATTTTGCAACAAATTCTAGACATCTGTCAAGCTTTAGTATATGTCTCTAAAGGTAAGGACTATTTTTAAAACATAGCTGCAATATCATTATCATAACTTTAAAAACAATAATTATAATTTACTATCTTTAAACATACCATCAGTGTTTGCACTTCCCCACTGTCATAAATTCTGTAAAATTTTCTTGAATCAAGACCTAGATAATGCCTTAAGTTTTTATTTAGACATTCCTATATACCCACTTTGCTCCTGTGTTGCATAACTAGGTCATTTTTTTCCTGTAGCAGACACTCATTATGGATTTTTTAAATCACATTTCCATGATGCTAGCTGACACATTTCTCTATCTCTTGATATTTCTGTAAATTGGTAGTTAAGAGTTATTGCTTGATCAAACCCAGAGTTTTGTTTTGTTTTTGCAAGACTACCTCATAGGTGATGCTTATTTTTATCAGGAACTAATTACTCTCTGGTTTGCCCTATTTTTAATGTTTTCAACCATTAATGATCTTTGCTGAAATCCATTAGCTTATCAGGAGTTACAAAATGGTGATTTTGTCATTCCTTATTCATTTTTTAGCTGAAATTCTTCTGTAAAGAGAAAATAGAGCTTCATCAACTATCTGACTCCTTTGAGATATAATTCATACAGGAAACACTAGTTTCCATTTCTTATCCGTATTCAAAATAACAATTCCACTACTTAGCATCCTTCAAAGGTGACCATAAAGTTGTCATTGCATTTTTTAAAATGTCTGTATGAATTAACTTACGGATTTAAACATACTGTTAGGTGTCACAATGATAAGGTTATGTTCTGTGAAATACATTGTTAGGCAATTTTGTTGTCATGTGAACATCATAAAGCATACTTTCACAAACCTACATTGGCCTAGCCTTCTATACACCTAGGCTATATGACACAGCCTATTGTCCCTAGGCTACAAACTTATACAGCATATTACTGTACTAAATACTTTAGGCACATGGTAAGTCTGACATATCTAAACCATAGTCTGTAATACTCAGTGATTTGTCACAGAAATAAAGAACTGAGTACCACATGTTCTCACTCATAAGCGGACCCTGAACACTTACCATAATACTGTAAGAAAGGAATTGGCAGTAGCAGGATACTGCCAGGGTGGGTGGGTAGGGGACACAACATCAGTAAGGGTACCTGATCTCAAACCAGGCAAAGTGGGGACCAAGAGCAGGCCCAAATTTGACCCGCACAATGACCACTTGTATACCTAATCCTGAATTGTACCCCACATCTTTCCAAAAAAATTAGTTTAAAAAAAAGACAAAGCATGGTACACCTGCACACGGCACTTTCTATGAATGAGCTTGTAGAACTTGGAAGCTGTTCTGAGTGACTCAGTGAATGAATGGTGAGTGAACGGGAAGGCCTAGAACATTGCTGTCTATTGTAACTACATAGTCTATTGTAGACTTTATAAACACTGTACACTTAAGCTACACTATATTTATTTTCTAGAATATTTCTTAAACAATAAATTAGCCTCGATTTGCTGTAATGTTTTTACTTGATAAATTTTTTATTTTTCTTAGCTTTTTGGCACTTTAGTAATAACATTTTACTTAAGGCGCAAATGCATTGGGGTAGCCGTACAAAAATATTTTATTCATATCCTTATACGTTTTTTCTATTTTAAAATTGTATTTTTACATTTTAAACTTTTGTGTTAAAAATAAAGGCACACACACCCATTAGCCTAGGCCTACGCAGGGTCAGAATCATCAATATCCCTGTCTTCCACTTCCACTTCTTGTCTCACAGGAAGGTCTTCAAGGGCAATGACACGCATGGAACTGTCATCTCCTGTGAGAACAATGTCCTCTTCTGCAACACTTCCTGCAGGGTCTGCCTGAGTCTGTTTAACATTTAATTTTTTATGTGCAAGTAAGATTATACTCTAAAATACCAGTAAAGAATAAAGTACCATAAACACTAGGCAATCGGAATTTTTCAGCTCCATTATAATCTTTGGGAACCACTGTCAAATATGTGGTCTATCATTAACTGAAATGTTATGCAGTGCATGACTGTGTTTGATGTACTTAAACTTCATAGCACTTATCATTCTTTTTGATGCTCAAATTGTTTCAGGTTTGGTCAGTGGGAGCTTAATCAGGTCAGAGTCTGTTTTTTTTTTTTTTTATACAACTCTAAGTCTTTATTAGCTTCCTCGCTTTCTGATAAGACAAAATGTTTTGGGCTCATCTCATATATTTTCCTGCCCCAGACCTTGAATTATCAGTTTATCCAAGAAGCCTAATTCCTTTAGGTGGGAAATAGAATTTAGAGACCACAGAATGGCAACTAAGAGTGATCATTGCTCCTAGACAGTCATTTTTTCTATGTTTTAGTGGATAGGATAGGAAGTACATTTATTTACGGTTGAGTCTCATTATTCACAGCTCAAATTCTGTGAGTCTCAAATTCACAGACATTTAAATAAAGTTAAGAGAACGCTGAATTGGAGAATCCTAAACCATTGCTCCTAGGATAGTGTTAGTTTCCTACAAGCCTCTGGTCACAAGTTTTTTGTCAATGCATAATTAATACATAAACTTTCTTATTTGTGTTTCTGCTTAAAGACACTACTTAATATACAGTGTTGATTTATTAACATTGAACTTATAGCTAACATTATGACTATGCCTGAGGCCAGCATAGACTGCAAAGAGGATACTTGTTTACAGTAGGAGAGCTGAAACAAAAAGGCAGTGTTGCCTTGTTTCCACTCAACTGGGATCCTGTGTCCCTTGACTCAAATATTTTGCCACTCTGTATAGATCCATGAATGACCACAAAAGTGCCATAAATATTGATTTTGGAGGGTTACAGATAGATTTTAGTAAGTAGGAGAATTCACAAATATACATCTGTGAAAAGGAGAAATGACTGTAGTATATTTAAATATATGTACATATACAGTGGTAGCTATAATTATATAGCTATAGTTACATATTTTTAAGATTAAAGTGATCCTAAGTTATATTAAGATTCAGGATTATGGGTTCTTTACTAAATCTTATGAATCTTATACCCATATAACCTTTCTCTCATGCTGAAAATCTTGGTTCTTAGCGACACTAATATAATTCCAGCCTGGACCCATGACAAACAAAACACTGATCTGAGTTATTGACTTTTCCTTTTGCCCCAGGCTCCTACATGACTCAGCCTGGCACTGCTCCTGCCTTACCTAAAATTCTTACTTTTTTGCATCAATTTTTATTTTTAAAACATATTGCATTAAAATCTTTTTTTATCTTGATTAATGAATCATTTTGAATTCCTTTATATTTTGTGCCTGAGGCAAATGCCTTCCTCCTCTCACCCTAGTCTGGCCCTGAATAATTCTCACTTAATTCATTCTGCAAAAACACCCACAGTAAACAAAACAAAAACTCCACAACTATAAATGATTACAGGAAACAATTTAGGGTCTCATTGTGGTTACTTTTATCGTTAGGATATATCCCACCAGGATATGCAAATTACTGGGTTTAAAAATAACTTAAGACAGGCTGCTTAGCTCAGTGGGGATGGGGACACTCGTCAGCGCACTCCAGGCCTCAGGGCGACTTCTCTCAGGCTTGAGTCTTGAAGTTCAATGTGAAAAGGAATTAAAAAAAGAAAAGAGACAAATAACAATAAATAAATGACAAAGTTCAGTATGTCTATGCCACCAATTGAATGCAGTTAAAATTCACTTTTTGCCTGATTTTTAGAAATTTCATTTTAATAATTTTAATTTTGTTTTATAATTGTTTGAAATATTTTGTATTCCACACTCAAATCTACAATATATATTCAAAATCTACAATATATATTCACTTTTATCCCTGCCCCCAACACCTTACTCCTTATCTCTCCCTAAAATGTACGCATTAAATTTTTTTGAGACTATCACTTATTATTTAATATAACCAAACACACACACACACACACACACACACACACACACACACACACAAAATACACACATTTCCCCAATCATATATACACAGCAGTAGCTCCACTTTTTAAATCCATCTTGCTTTTTATAGCTTAACAATATATCCTGTAGATTAGGTATATAGACGTATGCTGTTTCTTTTATAGCTACATAACTCTATTGTGAACATATCATAGCTCAGTCAACGATTGTTTAATCTCCTATTGATTGTTTTCTACAGTTTTATAATATGAAAAATAATGTTGCAATAGATAGTCTCATCAATTTCATATTGCCATTATATCTTTGGGTTGGATTCTTAGTGGTATAATTCTGAATAATAAAAGATGATTTTTAAAAAATTTTTATGTAATCAAATGCATCATATTTTTTCTTACTGTTTCTGAATTTTGTGTAATGGTTAGGAAAGTGCTATCTATTCCAGGGTTATATGTTTATTTCTCAAGTACTAGGATGGTTATACTTTCTAACATTTAAATCTGATCAATTTATACCTTTTTCTCTGGTGAAATTTGTAAAGAATCAGTCCATTTTTCTTTTTCATACAGCTATCCAGTTAGCCTCCAAATATTTTCTACAGTTATTTCTCCAATCTTTTGAGAATTGCAATTCACTTTTACTAAATACTAATTTTCCATATCTAATGTAGTCTATCACTCTATTTTCTATTCTGTTTCATTGATCCATCCATTCTTGTTTCAATGCCAAACTGTTTTGACTATAGAAATTTCCATGCATGTTCGTATCTGGTAGGCTACTCATCCTAATCTACATTGCTCTTCTTGCTCAGGGTTTTCCTGGATATTCTCTTTTCCCGCCAAAGTTAATTTTACAATTAATTTGTCTGGTTTCAGGAAAAACATCTGATTTTATTTTGACTGAGGTTGCTTTAAGTTTATAAATTAACATAGGGAGAATTGGCATCTTTAATATGTTAAAAATTCCTATCCAAGAGCATGATGGTGTTCAAAATTGAGCTGTGTTCAGTTCAATTTTGGTGTCTTTCAGGAGGAGTATTCTGTAGTTTTTCTCACACAGGTTTTGAACATTTAATGTAATTTATGCCAAGGATATTTTGTTGAGGATATATTCTTCATTATAACTTCAGTTGGAAAGTGTGTGTGTGTGTGTATGTGTACACATAGGGTTGTCCATATGATTGACAGATACACACATACACACACAAATACACATACAGACTGACAGGTCACTATCATTTTTGCAGTGCTTTTTTCCATTGACTCTTTCAGGCTGCCATCTGCAAAAAATGATTCTACCACTTTCTAATTCTATGCTTCTTGTTACTTTCACTCCTTTGATTACACAGATTAATACCTCCAACAAAATATTACAGTGTAGTAGAGAAAAATAACTTTAGGAATCGTGGCACAAGGAGCTTCACAGACCTTGTACCAGCAAAACAACCATAACTGATGAAAATTTTTATTTGTTTAAATGTAAAGTCACTAAATTGTCATCAAGACATATAACACATAAAAAAATTATTTGAGGTAGTCTACTAAATCTCAGTAAGAACAGTGAGAACCTGTGGTGAGTCATTAACTACTCCCTTCTACCACCCATCCCCTCTCCATCCCTTCTACCACCCATCCCCTCTCCACCCCTCAGCTCAGAGGGACAGACGCTCCACTTTGAGTAGGTATGGTCAAAAACACAGGGATCCCTCCTTCCCAGGTCCTAGTTAAGGGCTTTGTGTTTCCCTGAAAGGTAAAGACTGCCTGCCAGCAGTTCTCTTCCCTCCCTACTCCTGTTGCAGAAGGAGAAGGCAAGGGCTTCCTTCCTTCACCCAGCCTTCACTCGTAGGACAGAGACTATAGCAAAGAAATGGCAGGTGAAAAATATCAGGGCCCCACTCAGTCTTGTCTCAATTCATTCCCAGGGTGCCCCTGCAGCAAGCTGAGATCAGAGGTACCACCACACCCAGAACCCTGATCATAAAGCAGGGGTTCCACTAAGAGAATTAGAGAGTCCACATCATGAGCTCCAATAAGTGGTGCTTAGACTTTTCTCAGGGAAGAAAAACAGGACATAGAACAGAAAACTCGAAAGCTTTTCCAAGAAGAGCTGACTTCTTGGTGCAGAGTGTGAGGAAATCCAAGCCCAAGGGTGCCATCAAAAACAATGAAGATTTTTGGTGTCAAGCAATTAAAAAGAGGTTGGTAGCTCTACGAGAGAAACAAGTTGAACCCTAGAACAACTAGGTTTTTGTTTTGTTTGTTTTACAAGAGAACCAGGGAAAGAGACAGTTGAGAAGAGCCATCCTGAAACTGGAACAAAGCTAAAAGACTGACCTTAGACATAACCTTTGCAAAATGATTCAAATTTAAACAAATTAGATTGTGTAGCAATTTACATCCCAGAGCACTGTCAAAAAATAATAAAGCCACTGGACATAGTGGCTCACACTTGTAATCCCAGCACTTTGGAGGTGGAGGCGAAAGGATTGCCTGAGTACAGGGGCTCAAGACCAGCCTGGGAAACTTAGTGAGACTCATCTCCACAATAAATCAACAAATTAGCTGATCATGGTGGTGTGTGCCTATAGTTCCAACTACTTGGGAAGCTGAGGTAGAAGAATTGCCTGAACCCAGCAGGTCAGTAGCCCTGAGCATGCCACTGCACTCCAGCCTGGAAAACAGAGTGAAACTCTGATTTGACAACAACAATAATAATAAGGCTTTCAGTCAACAATTAAAGGGCTCTAACAGTTGAGTGTGGTATCAATAAAGGGAGACAGCTTTGTAGAAAGAGACAGCCAAAAAGAACCCTGCTAGAAATTTCAGCCTTTGAGGAGTAACATTAGAGAATGCACACTGTGGGGAAAATATACTCTATTTAAATAGTCCTGTCAAGTCACTAAGCAAATAAAAGAGCAAGTAACAAACAATCCCCAGAGAGGAAAGAACAATATCCAGAGTTGCCACATTATATCATCTAAAATGACCAGTTTTCAACAGAAAGAAAAATGCAAAGGTACGGGAAAGTATGGCCTGATCAGAGAAAAAGCAGACAATTGCCTTTGAGGGGGTATCGATATTAGACTTAGCAAAGGTGTCAAAAAAGTTATTGTAAATATTTTTAATGAACTAAATGAAAAAATCTTTTAAAATAGAAGATTACATAATGAGAATGCTTCAGCAAATTAAAAGATACAAATTATAATAAAAAAGTAAATAGAAATTATGAAGTTTTTTGTAAAAATGAAAAATAAAAAATTCCCTAGCAAGTAACAGCAGTATATTTAAGCTGGCAGAAGGATGATGATACCTTGAAGATCAAACAACAGAGATTAGGCAATATGACGAACAGAGAAAGAAAAAAGGTGAAGAAAAATGAACACAGATTTATAAAAATGTGGGACACACTGAGCACATCAAATGCACATAACTTGAGTATAAAATAGAAGACAGCCAAAGGAGCAGGAAATATTTTCAAAGGAATAAATACTAAAAAACTGTCTTAGCCGGACTCGGTGGCTCAGCCTGTAATCCAGCACCTTTGGGAGGCTGAGGTGAGTGGATTGCCTGAGCCCACGGGTTCGTGACCTGCCTGGGCAGCGAGACCTCATCTCTACAATAAATAAAAAAATCAGCTGGGCGTGGTAGTGCACGCCTGTAATTCTGGCTACTTGGACGGCTGAGATGGAAGGATCGCCAGAGCCCAACAGGCAAGGCAAGGTTGCCGGGAGCGGCCACTGCACTCCAGTCTGGGCGACCGAGTGAGACTCCAACTCAAAAAAAAAAAAAAAAAAAAACTGTCTAATTTTGTGGAAAATATTAACATACATATACAAAACTTCATGAACTCTATGTAGGGTAAATGCAAAGAGAACCAAACCCAAACACATCGTAATAAAAATTCTGAAAAACGAATAAGACAAAAAATACATCTTGGAAACAGCAAGAGCAAAAAAAAAAACTCATCACATACAAGGTAACCTCAATAAGATTAACAGCTGATATCTCATCAGAAACAATGAGGTCCAGAAGGCAGAAGAATGACATACTGTAAGTGTTCAAGAAAACAATCATCAGCCAAGAATTTCAAATTCAGGAAAATTATCTTTCAAAAATGAAGGTGAATAGAAAGATGCTGGCCAAAGGGTACAAAAGTCTCATTATGTGGAATGAATATGTTCTAGAGATCTAATATGCAACTTGGTTAACTATAGTTATAGTTAATAACAAGATATCGTACAAGGGGGAACCCACAAAAAAAAACAAAACTAGAATTATCTTCCAGAGAGCAGCCCCTTGTAGTAGATTCAGAATTTGTTTCTCTGGATCAAACTATCAACCAAAGTTTTTATCTGAAGTTTTAAGACTGATGTCTGATGATTTGTGGAAGAAATAGCCTCAGCTGTGGCAAACAGGTGACGGTTCTTTCACCAGGAACACACACCTGCCCACACCGCGTTGAGCGTTCAGCAGTTTTTGATCAAAACCCCTCATACCCTACCCTCCCTATTCATCTGATCTCACTCTAAGTCATTTATTTTTGTTTCCCTGATGAAAAAAGTACTTAAAGGGAAATGTATCGTTGATGTAGAAGAAGTGAAGCCAAAAACAGCAGAAGCACTAAAAGGCGTCAAAACCGACATGTCCAAAAACTGTTTTTGAGCTATAGAAAAAGTGTCTTGATAGGTGTATTGCATGAAACAAAAAGTACTTTGAAATTTAAACGTATAAGAATACACAATGTTATTATAAATAAATTCAATTTGTTGGGTCCCCCTTTGTAAACTTGACATTTGCTGAGAGTTGATTTTAAGTGTTCTCACCACACACATAGAAAAATCATAACTATGCACGGTGATGAAAGTGTTAGCTTTATTGTGGTAATCATTTTACAATGTATATCTATATCTAAATATCACAATGTACACTTCAAAGATATACAATTTTTATTTGTCAAGTGTACCTCAATAAAGCTAGAAAAAGAACGAAGTGAAATAAGGACATTTCCATATAAACAAAAACAGAAAATCCATTGTTAACTGACATGCCTCACTAGAAATACTTAAAGTCAGTTTTTGGGCTGAAAGCAAGTCACACAAGACAGTAATATGTATATACACACACAAAATAACACTGATGAAATAAAGAGTACTGTTAAAATTTATGTGGGCTAGGTGCAGTGGCTCATGCCTGTAATCCTAGCACTTTGGGAGGCTGAGGTGAGAGGACTGCCTGAGCCCACAGGTTCAAGGTCAGCCTGGTTAAAAGACTTAATACATTAAAAATTTAACTGTAAAAACTGAAATACATCTTTATTTTAATGGAGCTAAATTTTTTAACTAAATTTCTACCACCCAACTACCAAGCTTATTTTAAAGGCTTTCGTTCAGAAATACCCAACTTCCAGGGTACCAATTTCAATATTAGCTCATGCAACATCAACTGCTACAATAAACACAATTTTTAAAGTATAATGGCTCTAAAATTAGAGAAGCTTATTTATCGCTCTTATAAAGTCCAGAACATGTTCACGGTGTCAATAGTTCTCCAAGAGGCGAGGTCACTTCCATCTCTGGCTCCATCATCATCAAAAAGTAGCTTCCAAAGTCATCGTGTTTGCACCAAGTCACAGAAAAGAAAAGGGTATGCAGAACTGTGTGAGAAATTTTTCTGAGGTGAAAGACTTCCATTCCCATTCCACTAGCTAGAGGGTTCTGACCATTATAAAGAGGCTTGAAACGTAGTAGAACCATCTGTCCAAGAAGAGAAAATTCTGGCTAGTCTAGTAGTCTTTGTGACTCTCTGTCAGCAGCTGTTTTTGTTTACTGCATTCAAATAATAGAATTTTCTTTTTCTATATTGGTCTAGAAAATTCATACTCTTTGCTAATTAAGGCTGATCTTTGATCAACTCACACAAATGTAAATTTAGCAAATGTTTCATTAAAATGCCAGGAATATTATTTTCAGTCTTTGAAAACCAGAAAATGACGAAAAAGCCAAGGAGGCCAAAGGAGTAAGAATGTAAATAATATATTATCCAATATCCTCCAACTAAGCTATAATCAATCCACTTTTAATTACTTGTACTAATGTAAATACTGTATGGCAGTATTTACTTCTCAATTGTGTTTTACGTATAAAATTGTGTTTTATATATATAAACACTGTAAGATGTTTATCATGAAAGAAACCTCTTATACTACTCAAAACACACAATACTCCTGAGTTTAGACAATGTCATTTAAAATTCTTTATTTAAGACAGAATGAACAATAAAATTAAAAAGTCACAGAGAGAAGCAGCATACATAATATACTTACAACAAAAAAATTTCCTATAGAAATAAACGAACTGAATTCTGTTTTAAAATATTGGTAGAAATATAGTAGAAAACTGGAATTAAAATGATTAGTGAAGGAAATATAAACAACAATACTTTTAAATGAGTATATAAAATTATACAACTGGAACAGAATCAGTTTTAGACATGCACTTTTTTTTCAAATAGCAATATTCTCATGCAAAATTAAGAATAATAAAATAGGTATTAGCCTTAAGAAACTGTTTTCATTCTCTAGTATCCTGCATATGTGTACCTCTACATTTAAAAACCACCTATCCTGAATTTAAGCATACAATCTAGGATGTTTACTAATACAACAATGTTAAACTCACATCATAAAACATTATGTAATAACAAAATATCTTTCACAATACATGTTCTACAGAGTGGCTAAAGCCCATGTTCAAATACTAATAAGGAGAGTTTTTAACTGAGTTAACTTTAGAAAAGAAAGAGCAGACATATCAACATACTAAGTGTTTTATACCTAATATTAAATTTCATGCTGTTTAATATTTTAATAAGAACATTAGTATGCTACAGTACACAAGAGAAAGAAAATTTTATACTTTAAAAAATAACGCACCCATCTCAATCACATTTGCTCCAAAGGTACAAGAATACTAGCAGAAGTTTAGGATCAGATTAATAGTCCTTGGGATAGTCCTGTATCCTTCAGCATCTGAGGGCATTGCCTGAATTTTATCAAACATTTTCATCTTGTCCTTCTTTCCTTTGGTAATTCCTTTTCTTAGCTCCAATATAACCTCTTTGATTACTTGTGTGGCTTTCTAGACACAGAACTATTTTGTGAGGGAAAAGCAAATTGATGTGATGTGTAACCTGCAGGAACTTCCAGAACACTTTGATCAATAATACCATTTGAAGTTATTCCTGATGATGCCAGTGTCCCGAATCAGGAGGCAAGAGCAAGCCTTAGAAAAACAATCATCTTAGTTTTCAAAACGCCAATAAGGTAAGCCTAACATATTTCAAGTCTAGTCCTAGAAACTTACATAACAGGATACATGCAGACAAACAAATTAAATAACATCTTATAGGTGCTACATCAGATGCTGCACCTGGTACAACTGGGGTACAAAGAAGTACATGACCAGTTCTACCCATGGTATCAGTAATGATTCCATTAAGAAGACTGTCATCAGGGCCAAACAGGGTCTTCACAAATTAGCAGGCATCCATCCAAGTGGATGTGTGTGGAAAGGAGTGGTCCACATAAAAAGACCAGCATTAACAAAGGTAAAGAGGCTAAACTAGCACAATGGGTTAGCAAAATTAAAGGAGTTTTGCACAATTATCATTGACTAGGAGGAGATAAGTATGAGAAGAAACAATAGAAAGGCAGGATAAAGTCACATTATGAAAAACATTTCTCTTACACTGCAGAATTTGGAGTTCATCCTATTCCAACTTAGGTGATGAAGAACCATGGAAGGGGAATGACTAACATGATCTTTTAGAGAAATAATTTTAATAGTAATGTAAAAAAAAGAGCAAAACTGAAGGTGATATAATTGCTAGGCTATTACAGTAATCCAGAAGAGAGATGAGGGGATCTAAAGTGAGGTCATACCCAAGAGAAGAGGGAGGATATAAGAGACGTTAAAAAAGTGTAAAGCTCAGGGCATGACTGCTGATTAAATGTGAAAAATGCCACGTGGAAGATGTAAAGGCAACTCTCAAGTTTCTTGTTAGGATTACTGGACTGTTGTATGGGTTAATTCCTCAAGCCCGGAACTAATGGAGGAAGAAAAAATTTGGAGATGAGTAAAATATGTTTCCATTTGGATATGTTGATTCTGAAGTGTTTTATGGGCTACTTAGGTAGAGAATCCATTTAAGAAGTGTTCGAAGAAAAGAAACCAGAAATGATACCACAAGCAACCATTAGAGAGGCATAAGAAAATAGAGACAGGACCACCAATGAAGTAAAAAGGAATTTCACATAATGGGAAAACAACATTCTGTTCTGCAAGGATGGTAACTAAGATAAAGACTGCAAAAAGTCTTTCTGGTTAATTTAATTTGGATTGGGCAATTTAATCCACATTGTCATTGTAGCTTCCAAAAGAAACATATTAGAGGCCTCAATGATGTAGATGTGAGAGTAAAGAGGAGAGGACTTCTGGGGAATAAAAGAAAAGGCAGCTACCTACATCTACTAGAAATGATACAGAAAAACAAAATCAAATAAATCTACACAAAAATCATACCCTCAGTCTAACAAGAAAACAAATATATCCAAACTTCAAATTACTTGTAAGTAAAAAAAATTAAAAGCACCGATCCAAGTGAGTGATCCTTCACATTCCTACCACAAGCCTTTGTAGCAAGCAAAGGCAGTCCAATGAAACTACACAGAGTAAGGAAAAATGGATCTAGTGGCTGGTCTAAAATCACCAGCAGAGATAGAAACTCCATCCTAGGTGCAAAAATATACAGAAACTGCCTGGATAGATCAGACACTTATTACAGGATAGCTTCAGGGTGGAAAAAAGGCCAAAAGAGTAGGTGAGGTGTCCCTTAGCAACTGGACAATGAGGGGGAAAGCAAAAGAAGAATTTTTATGGACCTTAGGATAAAAACAAAACATCGGAACCCACAGATTCCTTCCCTCTACTACAAAAAAAAAAAACCAAAACACCATCAAAGAAACTAATTTTCCATACTGACAGAGTTCTTTTGAACAAGAAATCTGCTAACCACCCAAATTCAAGAAAATGAATAGAAGAAAACAATAAATCTATATAATCATAGAATGAGAAATCAGAAAACAATAATTAACACATATCAGCTGATGAAAATTATCTACCAAAACCATTATAGCAGAAGAAAATTATAACACAACACACTGAACTGAAATACTCAAGCATTTGGAGATATAAAAAAGCATCTTAACTTGGAAATTCAAAATATTAAAAACAGAAATAGACAAAAAATTGAAAGATTATTGAAAAAAGTAAAAAATGGGAGAAAAACACAAAATATATCATAAATGATAATTATAAGGTGCTAAAAGGAGAAGAGACTAAATAAAAACTTAAGAGGCACTGGATAAATGCAAAAACAAACAAGCAAGAGAATAAAGAAAAAAGTAAAAAGACCAGAAAAAGAATGTACTTCATTCTCTCTGAAAAAAAAAGACAAGTAACACACATAAAATTGGATTCCCTGAAGAAAATAAAAACAATTCAACATAATATTCAAAATTATAATCCATAAAACAAAATCAGATACAAAAAAGATCTGCATTTACATTTTGAAAGGGAGCTCCAGGTAACTGGAAAAATAAACTTTGGATGTCAACTCCAAGACCTGTCTCAGGAAAACATTTAAGCTTGAAAAAAAACTTTTTAAAATCCTCAAAGATTCAAGGCTACATGATCAAATAATGTATCAGACTGTAAAAGATTTCTGGAAACAAATGAAAATGAAGAAACATCTTACCAAAACCTCTGGGATGCCATGAAAACAGTTCTAAGAGGGAAAATTATATCTCCACAAGCACACATCAAGAAAAATAGAAAGATCATAAGTAGGTTAACAAATCACCTAAGGGAGCTGGAGAGAGAAGACCACTAGAACCCTAATTTTAGCAGAAGAATTCAGATCAACAAAATAAGAGCCCAAATATGGGACAAGAGAAAACTATCACAGAAAACATCAACAAAACAAAAAGCTGAGCCAGGCTCGGGGGCTCAGCCTGTAATCCTGCGCCTTTGGGAGGCTGAGGTGAGTGGATTGCCTGAGCCAGCGGGTTCGAGACCCGCCTGGGCAGCGAGACCTCATCTCTACAATAAATCAAAAAATCAGCTGGGCGTGGTAGCGCATGCCTGTAATTCCAGCTACTTGGAAGGCTGAGGCGGAAGGATCGCCGGAGCCCAGCAGGTCGAGGCTGTGGTGGCCGGGAGCGGCCACTGCACTCCAGTCTGGGCAACAGAGTGAGACTCCAGCACAAAAAACAAAACAAAACAAAACAAAAAGCTGGTTCTTTGAAAGAATTAACAAGATTGATGGATCCCTAGCCAGAATGATCAAGAAAGAGAGAGAAAAAGTCCAAATAAACACACTCAGAAATACAAAAGACCAAATCACAACTGATTCCGAAGAAATACAAAAGATTATCAGACAATACAATGCACACCTGTATGGAAACAAACTGGATAACCTAAATGAAATGTAGGACTTTCTGACATCATACAACTTCCCCAATTGAAAGAAGAAGACATCGAGGTTCTAATTAGACCAATAACAACCCAAGAAATTGACTCTGTCATAAGAAAACTACCTTTTAAAAAAGTGCTGGACAGGACAGCTTTCCAGCAGAATTCTACAAAACGCACAGGAGCAGCTGATACCAATCCTACTGAAATTATTCCAGGCAATTGAGAAAGATGGAATTCTCCCCAAATCATTTTTATGAAATTGACATCACACTGATACTCAAACCAGGTAAAGATCCAACAAAAAAAGAGAACTACAGAATATACCTTATGAATGTAGATGCAAAAATCCTCCACAAGATTCTAGCAAATTGGATCCAAAAACACATCTCAAAAATCATCTACCTTGAAAGTAGTCTTCATCCCCAGAATGCAGGGCTTGTTCAACATCTGCAAGATCATAAATGTAATTAAACAAGAACCACATGATTATATCATTAGATGTAGAAAAAGCTTTTGATACAACCCAGCATGCCTTCTTGATAAAAACCCTCAAACACCTAGGTATAGAAGGAAAATACCTCAAAATAGTAAGCACCATTTACGATAAACCCACAGCCAGTATATTGCTAAATGGACAGAAACTGGAAACATTTCCCGTGAAAACTGTAAAGAGACAAGGCTGCCCACTCTCACCCCTCTTGTTCAACATTGTGATGGAATTCCTAGCTACAGCAATTAGACAAGAGAAGGAAATCAGGGGTATTCAAATAGGAAAAGAGGAAGTCAAGTTATCTCTCCTTGCTGACAATATGATCTTACACCTCGAAAATTCAAGAGAATCTGTCAAAAACCTGCTTGCACTGATAAAGGACTCTGGCCAAGTCTCGGGGTACAAAATAAATGTGCAAAATACAGTTGCATTCTTACACAAGCAGGCAGAGAACAAAATAAAAACACAATCCCATTCACAATAGCCATCAAAAAAATGAAATACCTTGGCAACTTCCTAACCAGAGAAGTGAAAGACCTTTATAATGAGAACTACAAAACACTACTCAAAGAAATCCAAGAAGACACAAATGGAAAAATATTACATGCTCATGAATAGGAAGAATCAACATTGTTAAGATGTCCATCCTACCAAAGGCAATCTACAGATTCAACACAATACCCATTAAGTTACCAACATCATTCTTCTCAGAGCTGAAAATGACAATACAGAAATTCATATGGAAAAATAAACAACCACAAATAGCCAAAATAATCTTTAGCAAAAGAAACAAAGCAGGAGGTATCACACTTCCCGACTTTAAACTTTACTCTAAGTCTACAATAATCAAAACAGCCTGGTATTGGTAAAAGAAAAGGCATATGGACCAATGAAACAGGATAGAGATTCCGGAAGCAAAATCTCAATTTTTCAACCAACTCATCTTTGACAAAGCCTCCAACAACAACCACTAGGGAGACAAGAACCTATTCAGTAAATGGTGCTGGGATAACTAGCTGATCCCATGCAAAGATTGAAATGGGACCCCTACCTATCACCATACACAAAAATTAACTCTAAATGACTCAAAGACCTAAACGTAAAACCTCAAACTATAAGAATCTTAGAAAACACAGGAGACACCCCTATGAAAATTGGAACTGGCAACCAATTCCTGATTTGAACCCTAAGTGCCCATACCAAAGAAATAAGACAGACAAGTGGGACCTCCTCAAACTGACAATCTTCTGCAAAGCCAAAGAAACCATCAAGACAGCAGGGAGACAGTCCACAAAATGGGAAAAAATATTTGCCAACTATATATATCTGACAAAGGCCTAACATCCAGAATCTACAAGAACTCAAGTGTGCCAAAAGAAAAAAAAAAAACAGCCCCATTAAAAAGTGGGTAAAAGACATGAATACACATTTCTCAGAAGAATATATACAGGCAGCCAACAGACACATTAAAAAGTGCTCAGCTTCACTCATCATCAGAGAAATGTAAATCAAAACCATATTGAGATACCTCCTAACCCCAATAAGAAAGGCCACTATTAATCAAACAAACGACAACAGATGCTGGTGAGGATACAGAGAAAAAGGAATGCTTCCACACTGCTGGTGGGAATGCAAACTAGTGCAACCTCTTTGGAAGACAGAGTGGTAATTTCCGAAAGAACTAGAAATTACCTTCTATATGACCCTGCAATCCCCCTATTAGGAATATACCCGGAGGAACTCAAGTCATTCTACAAAAAAGATACATGCACACGCATGTTTGTTGCAGCTCTATTCACAATAGCAAAAACACGGAACCAATCATGCTGCCCATCAAAGCTGGACTTGATTAAAAAAAATTTGGTACATATACACATTGGAATATTATGCAGCCATAAAGAAGGACAAACATATGGACTTTGCAACAACTTGGATGGATTTAGAGTCTATCATACATAGTGATCTATCACAGAAACAAAGAACAGAGTACCATATATTCTCACTCATAAGCGGACCATGAACAATTAACAGAATACTATAAGAAAGATATTGGCAGTAATAGGAAACTGCCAGGGGAGGGAGGGACACACCTGAAGAACAAGGGTACCTGCATAATGAACATTTGTATACCTAACTCTGAATTGCACCCCACATCTCAAACATATATAAATATACATAAATGTATGTAAGTTGACAACTTTGATCACATAAAATAAAATTTTATGCAGTTTTTTGTTGTTCAATTTACAGTTTTCTGTTGTCTATTTCTTAAATTACTGTAGTTATTATTGCTTTAATAACTGTCTTTTCACCTTCTCACTCAAGAGATAAGTGATTTACATACCAGGATTACAGTATTCATGTATTCTGAATTTGTCTATGTACTTGCTTTTGCCATTAAGTTTTATACTTTCATGTTTACATGTTACCAGTTAGTGTCCTTTTCTTTCGGTTTGAAGAACTCGTTAGCATTTATTTTCAAGCAGGTTTGTCTGAGAAAGTCTTTGTCTCTCCTTCAGTTTTAAAGCACAGCATTGCCAGGTAATATATTCTTTACCGACAGCTTTATTCTTCAGCACTTTGAATATATCACCCCCCTCTTTTCTGGCCTGCAAGATTTGAGCTGAGAAATCTGTCGATGGCCTTATTGATACTGCCTTTTATGTAATCTGTCTTTGCTTTTGTAGCTTTCAGGATGCTTTCCTTGTCTTTCAGTTTGATTATATGTCTACATATAATTCTTTTTATGTTGAATTTTATTAGAGACCTTTGACCTCTTTTACCTGGGTATTTATATCTTTCCCCAGATTTTGGAAGCTTTCAGCTATTAATTGTTTCTAATCCTAATTTCTTCAACTTCTATAATGCAATTGTCAGCTCTCTTGATGATGTCCTATAAATCCTGTAGGCTTTCTTCATTCTTTTTCACTCTTTTTTCTCCTCTCAACATATATTTTCAAACAATTTGTGAAGTTTGCACATTTTTTCCCCGCTTGATCAGTACTGCTGTTGCTTTCTACTCCATTTTTTCATTTCATTCATTGTATCCTTCAGCTCCAAAATTTCTTAGTGATTTCCAACTGTCTATTAAATTTCTCATTTTGTTGGTTTATTATTTTCTTGACTTTATAGAATTGATTCTGTATTTTCTTGAAGTTCACTGAGCTTTCTTATAACAATTATTTTAAATTTGATGTCAAACAGTTCAAAGATCTTCATTTCTTTGGGGTCGGCCACTGGGAAATTACTGTTCTTTTGGTGGTGATGTGTTCCCTTGGTTTTTCATGTTTCTTGTTACCTTATGTTGATGTCTGGGCATTTGGTCAAACAGTCATCTCTTTCAGATTTTATGGGCAGTGTCAGTGGAGAGAGATCTTTCCCTATGGGAGAATGCCAGGGCCCTGGCTTGGTGGAGTGCAGTGATTCTGGCTCCAGGGAGGATGCAGCAGCATAGTCTCCACAGAGCTGTCAGCTGAGGTCAGTGTTGACAAAACAAAGTTGACATCCTCAGCAGTCAATGCTATGAATGTCCATACCGGTGGTATGGCTGTTGGAATTGTCAGTAGTGATGGTTGCTAGGGTTCTTCCAATCACTTTTCTTCCACTGAGAAAATCAGGGCCAAGGAGATCTCTCTTGGCACCATGTCTGGCATGTGGGCCTGCTCAAGGAGGCAGTGGTACGGGTGTCTGATGAGTGGCATGTGAAGTTGCAATCGAGCCAAGGCCTGAAGCATAGGCATGGGCAGAGAGGTGGCAGCTCCAGTTCTGAAATGGCACACTAGTGGCTGATTCTTGAGGGGGAATGAGAATGTACCGTCCAATTTCCCTCACTGGTGTTCCTAGGAAGGAATGACTGTTGGTTACCTCAATGGCAAAAAATGCCAGTGTCCTCTGCAGAGCAGGCTGCTAGGAACCACAGTGGTTCCCACTGTATGACTGATACTGATATCCTCTGTGTTTCTTCATTCCTAGCTATCTCATAGCATCTTAGGCATGCCAATCTCAACAGTAGTCCTTTCTGGATAGTCTCCACATTTTGCTCCCACTCTGTTGTCATAGACTCTTTTAAATGGATCCTTGAGCCTAACTAGGTCTAATTGGGTTAGTGAATAGCTGCCCTTTTCTGTTGTTGTTTTAAGGGGGAATTAAGGCTTGTATCTACTACTATGCTGTCTTGGTGAAATCACTCCCATAAATGTCTTAAAATACTGATGGACAGATTCTAAAGGTAGCCTCCATTATATTCTAATCCTGGTCTTCACGTCTTTGTGTGATCCCATCACCTTGAGTGTGAGGACTTGTGACTTGTTTCTAACCAATATAGCAGCGCCCTCCTATTTATGGGCAATATAGGCCAAGACCCCTAGTGGATGCCATCTGAAACCACAGATAGTACTGAACCTGGTTGGAAGTTCTTTTCAACTGGAGTACATTTCTGTTTGTATTTTCTACACACAGATTTAATGCTTTTTCTATCTTAATCAACCACTTATCTGAATCAAGTACAGTGGCTATAACTTCTGCAGTCAAGGTGACAGCAAAACTAGCACAAATTTCTTTTTCCTTCTTCACAATTTTGCAGATGACTCAGTCTTATTGTAGGTCTTAGCAACCTCGGCACACAATATTTTTCTTTCCTTATGAGAACTTTTACCTTTTCACTTAAAGGAAGCATTTTACAGCTTCTCTTTGGCATATCCAAATTGCTAGCATCATTACTCTTACGCTTTGGGACCATTATGAAGTAAAATTAGGGTCACTTGAACGCAAGCATTACGATACCACGACAGTTGATCTGGTAACCAGGATGTCTACTACTAAGTGACTAAAGGGCAGGCAGTGTAGTCACTAGTGTAGTGTAGACAGCATAGATAAGCTTGACAAAAGGATCATTTTCATGTCACAAGTGGGATAACAAGAGATTTCATTACACAACTCAGAATGGTATGCAATTTAAAATGCATAAATTGTTGATTTCTGGAATTTTCCATTTGATGTTTTCAGATTGTGATTAACCATGGGTAATTAAAACCATGGAGAGCAAAATGTAGACAAGGGGGACTACTTAATTATGGTGACAAGATGTGTATTTTTTTTTTCAAGTTATTATGTGATTACCTAAGATTTTAGTAGCCATCTTGTAGGAATCTCCTTCTCTTGCTGGCCATGAAGAAGCAAGTGGCCATGCAGGGAAACACCATATAGTAAGAAATCATTGGTGCCCTGTAGGAGCTGAGGACAGCCTCTGACCAAAAGACAGAAAAGACCCGAAGCTTTTAGTCCTGGTTGCAAGGAAGTGAATGCTGCAAACAACCACGTGCTTGGGGAAGTAGATCTTTCACTAGTTTAGTCTTCAGATGAGAACTCTGCCCTGTCCAACACCCAAATTGCAGCCCTGAGAGACCCTAAGCAGAAGACCAGAACACCTGGCTTACAGAAGCTATGAAATAATAAACCCATGTTGTTTTGAGCTGGTAAATTTGTGGTAATTTGCTATGGTGGCAACAGGAAATTAAGAGTACCAGTATGTTCAACCAGTATGTTTAAATCTATAATTGTATTATGTGTTTTCTATTTGTCCTTTTACCCTTTTTTGCCTTTATTTAGATGAAGTGTGTCTTTTTTTTTTCTTTTTGCTGCTGCAAAAAGCTTTATCCTTATTTGGTCCAGGGCTTGGGAGAGGGCTCCAGGGTGGTTAAAAAGCTGTCTAGTGGCTGGAGGGGGAGGCTCAGGCAGAAGAAGCCCTGATACTTTGAGAGGGGCTCCCCAGAGGCCACTGGGCTCCTAGTCGTGCTTGAGGGTGAGCCTTTCGGAGAGATATTCGCCAACCCCAGGCTCGGGCCCTGCCACCCTGCAAAGATTGGTCAGGTGGTCGCCCATCTTCTTGATGAGTTTCACTTCCTCATCTAGGAAGTGGTTCTCCAGGAAGTCACAGAGATGGGGGTCTGTGCATGAAGGTCCAAAAGGGCTTGGTTCAGGCTCTTCTCCAAGGTCATGGCGGCTTCCATGGCGTCCAGGGTTTTACCCCACTCATCTTGAGAGGGCTTCTGGATATCCTGGAAGAGGGCGCGGCCGCCACGCTGGTTGTGCATCTTCAAGAGACGCCCAGCGCCCTCCTGCTTCTCCCCCACCAATTCGCGGAAGAAGTGGCCCGCGCCTTCCAGAGCCACATCATCGTCGCGGTGGAAATAGAAGCCCAGAGAGAGGTAGGCGTAGGAGGCCCGCAGACCAAATGACCATGCGGTTCACGGCTGCCTCCACCTCGGTAGAATAATTCTGGCAAACCTGGGAGCTCATGGTTGGTCCGCAAGGAGGAGCTAAACCATAGAAACGATGGTCGCTGATCCCAGAAACAGGGGGCGGCCGAGAAGGTGGTCTCGGAGGTTGCAAGTGGAGAGGAGACTGGAGGGCAGTGGGAGACTGGAAGAGAGAGAGTCCCGGGTCTGTTCCGTCCAAACACTGTTGAAACGAGACAGATCCGCAGGACTGCCGAACGTGCTGCCAGGTGGAATATATCTTAATCCATTTTATATTTGTTTCCTAACTATAAATCTTTGTTTTCATCTTAGGGTCTGCTTTAGAGCTTAGGGTGTCAACCCCCTGTGCAGCAAAAAAATCTGAGTGCAACTTCTGACTTCAATATCAATAGCCTACTGCTGACCAGAAGATTTACCAGTAACAGTTGATTAATACATATATTGAATGTTCTATTGCTCTATACTATTTTATTCTATGCTATTTTATTGTATGGTATTCTTACAATAAAATAAGCCAGGTAAAACAGAATGTTACTAAGAAAATCATAAGGCAGAGAAAACCTTTTTACTATTTATTAGGTGGAAGTGGATCGCAAAGGTCCTCATCCTCACCGTCTTCACGTTGAGTAGACTGAGGAGGAAGAGAAAGAGGCGGAGTTGGTCTCGCAGTCTCAGGGGTGGCAGAGGCCGAAGAACATCCATGTGTAAATGGACCTGCACAGTTCAAACTCAAATTGTGCAAGGGTCAACTGTCTAGCAACCTTATAGTATACTTGCATTTCTCGCCTTCCCACCTTTGTGCTATTGTTGTCATTTATTTTACTTTTGTGTGTTATAAACTTCACACTTGTTATTTTTGTTTAAAGAGTGAAATATCCTTGTAAAAAAATTTAAAGAATAAAAAAACATGTATTTATCCATGTAATTACCATTTCAGAGTTTCTTTGCCTGATGATTTTTTATCGGATGCCAGATATTTTGGCTTGTTGTGACTCCTGGATTTACTTTATTACTATAAATATTTTTAAGCCTTGTGCTAGAATGCAGTTATGTTGCTTGGAAACAGTTTGATCTTTTTGCCTGTTTTGGCCCACCTTGCATCACAGCATGGAAACTCGCAAAGCAATAAGAGAAGGCAATTGTAGGACTCATCTCATTTGTTTCCCACCTCTTAGATCATGTCCCACATCTTGAAACCATTGCTTCATATATGTTGTCTGTTTTAGGCCTGAGGGTAAGGTGGTCACTCATGTCTGGAAGTATAATTCTTTAGTTGTTTCTTTTTCTTTTTTGAGTTGGAGTCTCACTCTGTCACTCAGACTGGAGTGCAGTGGCCACTCCTGGCCACCACAGCCTCGAACTGCTGGGCTCCAGTGATCCTTTCTCTTCAGCCTTCCAAGTAGCTGGAACTACAGGCACGCGCTACCACGCCCGGCTAATTTTTTGATTTATTGTAGAGATGAGGTCTCGCCAAGTTGCCCAGGCGGGTCTCAAACCCGCGGGCTCAGGCAATCCACTCACCTTGACCTCCCAAAGCGCAGGATTACAGGCTGAGCCACCGAGCCCAGCCTTCAGTTGTTTCTTAAGAAAAAGAAAGGTTGACTCAGGGTTAAACAAACAGTATAGAGGGCAAAGAGCCACAGAATCTTCTCAAGAAGCAGTACAAGGATCTAATCAAGATAACTGACAATATGTATTCAACTTCATTTTCAGTGAACGGTGACTGTTATATTCCTCCTGCTTTCCTTCCTCTTCAATGAGTGTGCCTACTGCAGTTACTGTATACTTCTCTTACTATTGTATGTTTGTGTGTGCGTATGTGTGTGTAGAAGCTGTAGGTAATGTCTCCTAAGTTCACAGGTCTTCAGATTTTTTTTTTACATATTCTATTCTATCTTTTAAGTTGGAGTCTCACTCCATTACCCAGGCTGGAGTGCAGTGGCACACTCATGGTCACCCTAGCATCGACAAGCTGGGCTCTAGCAATCCTTCCACCTAAGCCTTCCAAGTAGCTGGAACTATGGGCACGCGCTACTACACCCAGCTAATTCTTTTTTTGATTTATTGTAGAGACGAGGTCTCACCAAGTTGCCCAGGCTGGTTTCAAACCCACGGGCTCAGGCAATCCACTCACCTCAGTCTCCCAAAGTGCTGCAATTACAGGCTGAGCCACCGGGCCTGGCCAGGTCTTCAGATTTAATGGAAACACACCTGAACAGCTCCATCTATACCCAAATCTGAAGTAGATGAGACCCTAAACTTCAAGCCTAAGACTAGTGTGCTACTGGGATGAAACTTTCTTGGAAGGATATGAACATATTTTCAAGTGGGAAGAATATAAATTTGTGGCCAGAGTGTGGACTGTGGTGTTTGAACTCCTCTCATCCAGAGATATAATTATGATCCCTCTTCTTAAATGTAGCTGAGCTCTTTACAACTTTGACATACAAAAATGAGGCTGTGCCAATATCTGGGCCCAGGCCCTAAGACACTGGATATTCCACCTCTTAGGTCTTGAACTGTCCTTTGGAACGGTTGCTCTAGGAGAAGCCAGAAGTCACATAGCAAGTCCAAATACCATGAAATCTCCATACATGGAGAAAGTGATACCAGCCAGTCCCCAGCTGTTCCAGATATCACAGACTAGACATGTGATTAAAGAAGCCATTTTCAATATTCCAGACCCAGCAGACACCACATGGAGAACAGAGGCCCTAAAAATATAGCTCCAGTCATCTCCAGATGCTTGAACCACTCTAGCTGAAGTCCCAAACAAATTCCTCATCTATAAAACGAGATATAACAAAATGGCTATTATTACAAGTCATCAAGATTTGGAATAATTTGTCATGCAGCAATAAATAACTAGACCAGGAGGAAAATCAAGCGTTCATTTTGGATATGCCTATTGCAGACAGAGACAGAGAGAAAGAAAGAGAGGAGAGACAGAGAAAGTTAGAGAAAGAGACGTACAGACAGAGACATAGAGGTAGAGATGGATATATGAGTCTGGAGTACAAGACGAGGTCCAGAGTGAAGATATAAATTTGGAGACATTCTCTTTGACCTGTTCTATGTTTCCTTTTACTTAGCAGTTATCACCTGTGTATTGTCTAGATAATTATTTGGTTTAATGCTTGTTGTCTATATTCTCCTGATACAATTAAAAGTCCTCAAAGACACGGTCTTTATCCAATAACGTATGCCCTTTATACAACGACTGGCATATTGAAGACATTCAAGCATATGTTGCGAACCAACTCAAAATTAGTATTTAAGACCATTTTAATAATGAAATTACTTAGGAAATGAGTACAGTAGAGAAAAAATAAGATTTGAAAATGAGCATTTCACTATTTAGAGATTGCAGAGATGAAGAGGAATCAGCAAAGGAGATTGAGAGAATACAACTAGTAAGAAAGGAGAATAATAAACAGTGTTCTAGAAGCAAAGTAAAGTGTTTGAAGAAGAAGCGATCAAGTACATCAATGATATGCTGATAAAGATCAGCACTGAGCATTAATTCTGGATTTGCCAATGTGGAAGGTCACTGATGACCTTGACCTGAAGAGTTTAGTAGAAGAATGATAATAAAGTCTAACTGTACTGAGACTAGCAGGTGAATGGAGGGAGAGAAAACAGACTTCTTTAAAATGAGTTTTCCTATCAACTGGAGAAATGGCTAGAGGGAGCTGTGATGCCAGGGCTTGCTGCCATTGATATACTATAAAAGGTTTTTGTATGCTAATAGGAATAATACTATAAAGAAGAGAAAAAGCGAAAAAACTAATAATACAGAGTATTTTGAGTCTAGTATGAAATGAATGGATTGGCTCTAAAAAAGAACAACAAAATAAATCATCTAAAGTTAGAAAAAGAAGAGAGCATGGGAATAAATACAGATATATAGATAGATGTGACAAAAATTCCCTTGTCTTTGCTTTTCTCAGATAGGAAGGTCATCAGCTAAGACTAAAGAGAGGAGAGATGCAAAATAGTTCTTTAGAACTATACTCAAATACACCTGGCATATATCTCACTTGAGAACTTACTGTATTGTGCTCTAATTATTTATGGGCATGTCTCTTTCTCCACTACACTATAAAATAATTTAAGGTAGGAGAAGTATTATTTATTTTTGCGCTATCAGCACGTAACACGGTGCAGCAAATAATGTTTGTTAACTCACTGACTGAGTAAATGAAAGTTTAGATTCCTTTAGGATTTTGGAGCAAAGCAAAGAGTTTGAAAAGAGCAATAAATAAAATGCTATCAAATGTCTATTTAATATATATGAAAGCAGGGGGAAAAATGAAATTATTTTCTAGAGGGGAGGTCCCCTGTAGTACAAGCTCCTCCCAATGCATAAGCGTTCTAGGAACCCACTGGCATCAGTATACCAGCTAGCGTTGTTGTGAGAGGCTGTGTTTTGGCTTCAGTGAATTTTATTTTGGAGAGTTCTTTCAACACATGCACCCATTTCACATAATAGGTGATTTGTGAGCATACCTACGCACACTGCGCTGAATGTTCAATCATTTTGACCAAAGAACGGCAAGGCCCCCTCCTGCCCCACCCTTCCTATTCACTCGATCTTGCCTCGAGTGACTTTTTGTGTGTGTCCCTGGGTGAAAAAAGGCCTCAAAGGGAAATATTTTGCCAATATGGAAGATGTGAAACAAAAAACAGCAGAAGCACCAAAAAGCATCAAAACTGATGAGTTCAAAAACTATTTTAAGCAGCGGAAAAAGCATCTCAATAGGTGCATTTCATCCAATGGGGAGCATTCTGAAGATGACTAAAGTCTAAACATGTAAGAATAAATATTTAATTTTTAAAAAATAAATCCCAGGTGTTTTGGGGGTCCCTCTTGCATAGTTAAATATAATTCACAAATATTCAAATACCAAAACCATTAAGCTTCAACTTATTTGTGAAATTAAAAAAACCTATAGATAGAGCACAAACATTTCACCTTTTAACATACTAGGGAAGTAATGAGATGCTGAAATTAAAAATAAATGTGTAGTGTTATGAGTTACTCTGGAGTATGCTTCATGCTGATGCTAGGTATTTCAACATTTCATGACAAGATGCCAAGGTTCACCTTCCACAAAAGCTAACATCTTTGAAAAAAGGTTACTACAACAATGCTCCCATTAAAAAAAAAAAAACATAAGAACATTCTTACACTATAGTCATTCTTTTATAAGCACAAGGCTTTCTCTTGACACCAAGTGTTGGAACAAATAAAAATTAAATACCTTGGATCAGGTGAGGAACAACAGAATGTGCCCCTGACATTTAAAATACTCTCATTACTTAAGATTTTGTGAAAATCACTACAACTCAAAAACAATGATTTGGCTACAAATTTTAACTTTCACAAATCCTATGTTGTATTATGTGGAACAATTACTTTTAGAACCACCAAAATTCAAAGATATCATTTAAAGCTAAAACAAATAAATAAAATTAAACTAAAATAAAAACAAATTTGGAGCATGTATATTTTCAGCATCATTTAATTCTTCAATAACTTTTGGGACATTCTTTTTCCTTGTACAAAAAGAATAGCAGCGATATATTCTACTGGTAGAAAATTAAGAGCTCTTCTATAAAACCCTATGAAAAGAAATTTTAATTATCACTGAGTACACAAAGTCCTCTAAAAAATGTGAAAGAAGCCAGGCAATAGACTCAAAAACCTTGAAGACTCATTTCCCTCTGAACAAGGATTTGTTATGCTTCCTAGTCACTCCTTCAGAAAAGTCCTTTTCGAATTAACTGGATAGTTCAGAATATCAAAAAGTAGGTACAAGGCAGGAATGTGAGTAGGTCATCTAATATATCTGCTCTTACTCCACGGCTACTAACATGAAGCCCACTGGCGCAGGCTGGGGGAAAACACCACGATCCCACAACGTACGGACGTCAGAGGCTCAGTCGTCCACGACTTTGACTCTCTCCCTATGACCTGAGGGTCAGGTGTTTAGTAAGATGCAATGGAAATAAGACTGAACGGGATCTGGAGAGGAAATTAAAAATGAAAGGGGCATCTCAACATTTTTTACTTTTGGTGAAGTCATATGGTTTCCACCACTGCGCAAATTGCAGCACTTTCTTCCTCTGGTCCTCAAAGCTTTCTCGGATCCCTTTCCTCCAAAGTCTTGGCTCTATATCCAGCATCCCACCAATGATTTCCTTTTAAAAGAATGAGAAAAATATAAACATATATAAATAAAAATAAAAACAGGAATGAAACTATTTCTGTTTATTCTGGTAACAGATATAACATTAAGTAGTTCTCCATGACAACTTTCAAATACTAGTATCAAGTTTTAAAAGTCTTGCTTTCGATTAGTTCCAACTATGTAAACCCTGTGATTCTAGGAGTCCAACTTAGGTGTGTCTCCTGTCAAGCGATCCGTCCTCTTTGCTGCTTGCTAGCACATTTACCAGATGGTAGCAACGGTGAGGAAGGAAAAGTGAAATATAATTGATTTGCTCTGTGTTAGTGGCTCCAGTGAACAGTTTTGAGAAAAAGTTAATCAACTTGTAGTGATTATTAACTCTGTTGCTCAACTGCAGTTGAATTTCAGGCTAGTACTCTCTCTGCTACCAAGTATATTTATAAACCAGTTTCAAGTAAACCTAGAATTAAAAATTATAAATCGCCTTCACTGAAAGTGTCATATTCTCAAGCCTTGAAAGGAATGGCTTTTTGGTTATCTGCTTATTATTCCAGATTATTTTCTTCATGATCCTCCTTTTGTGTTGTTAGCTATAGAAATGAATCAAATTTATGCATGTGGGTATCTGTGTACAGAAGGTGATGTAGGATACTTGTAATATTTAGAGGGAGGGCAGTATGATAATAAAGGAAAAAACTGGACTAAAGGCCAAGTTCTGTATATTCAGTCTAGCTCTGTGTGGTGAAATCTTGGACAAATCACATAATCTCCCAGATATAGGTTCTTCCTCTTACTTGGGGACCTAACCTGCACAAGCAAATGCCATATGTCAATAACTACCATATGGCTATCTGTCCTCAGAGAGCTTAGAATAGAATATGGAGCTGTAGTGGGAGCCAGAATAATAATCCAGACATACAGCGGACTGTCTTACAGAGTCTATAATAAGGTAAACGCCAAAGCAGAACATTTGGAGATTCAAAAAAAATAATAAATTCTATTTGTTGGACAAATCAGGAGAAGCTTCATGGAAAAGGGACTCTCCAGTCATCGGGAAAGAGAAATAAAATGGCCAACAAAGATAGTAGGCAAGAGAAATGGGGCAAATTTGAAATGGGGCAAATTTGGATTCAGTTCAAGAATTTCTCACCCTTGGTCCAAGTAAGCAATGTAGTTTAAAAAGGCCTAGCTTACAAGAGTTGACCTTAAATTGTCTACCAAATCTCAAGCTTTGTCTTATGTCCACCATACAGGATTGATCTTTCTCTGCCACCCAAGTAGCCATAATGAAAAATGTCCATTCCAACCATCTCTTCTTGCGCTTTGAACAACTGCCTGGGTGGCAGGCTGAAGGGAGTTCTGGAGCCCACAGGCTATTTTCTTGAAAAGCAAATTTTGAGAAAAATGGTTCAGAGACACAGTGCTGACTGGGGAAACATTCCTTTTAACTTTAAGACAGTATCATATAAACCATAATGCATGCATTCTATGTGAAAGGAGGGCAATCTTCCAACTAAGTCTCCATAACAAAAAAAGGGATATTTTACTTCCTTTTCACTAGAACCAACTTAAAAAAATAATAAACTGAGACTCATAGAGCCTTCAGTTATAAAGCTCTACTGAATAACAACAGGATTTTTCTAAGAGGTGAAAAAATTATTTCTAGTTAACTCTGAAAAGAAATTCAGAAAATGTATCAAACATATTTCTGTAATATATTGCAACAGCTCAAAGATGCAGATAACTTTGGGCCTCCGGTTACCCCATCAAGGACAACAGCATAAAAAGTTTTGAATCAAACCTCTAGAGATAAGATTCCTCTTGACACATCCCTGTTCATTGCTGAAGATGGTCACGTGCAGGAGAGGAAAGTGGGAAGAACCAGGAAGCAGGGTGTAGGGTGTGGAGGTGGGAACCCCAAGCAGAGCTCATCAAGGTGCTTCTTATTTAGAGGAACTGGCCACACAAGGATGGAAATGAGCAGAAAGGCCTGAGCTACAAAGGTCACTTCTAGAGCTATTATTGCCCAGACTTCTTTTGACTGTTTCAGTTACTGCATTAATTTCATTTCAGTATCTGACACTAACTTACACACTTTCCCAGATACTCTGTAGACCTGTAACGTAAAGACTATACTCCTGGAAGGCAATGTGTGATAATGGAAAGGACATACTAGCAATCAAAAGATCTGTACTCAGAAACGATCAGTATAAAATGAGTCCATGCCTTCCTTAACTATGAATGAAGAGGCGAGACACATTGTTATCTGGTTCAACCACCACCATATGCACCCCTGGTTATGTCACTTATTAACACATGACCCTGGGCAAGTTATATAATCTCTCTGTAATTCAGTTTCTTTACCTGTAAAGTGAAAGTTACAACAATATCTACATAATAGAATTATTGTGAGCATTAACTGAGTGATTAGAGCAGTAGCTGGCACACTGTAAGGCCTTAACACGTGCTGGCAATTATCATCATTCTCAGCACAAGGCTGGCTGACTCCAAAAACAAAGTGTAGTCACTATTGGTACTGTCAATAAATACTTGGTTCCAAAGTGACAGTCCTGCTTTTGTTATAAATATTCTGGGATATTTTTATTAATAGTTGCTAGGTTCTCTATCTAAAAATTGGGTGTAACAGTACTTACCAACCTCACAGTGTATTGTGCCCAAAGTTTTGACTTCCCTTCAAAAGAAAAAAGTTACCAATGCTGGAATCTTATCAAATTTGTGAGCATACCTTTCCAAAGTAATGAGGGAATTTGTGTTGATCTTCAATGACATGGGCAAACCCTCCGTGGAGGCCAAAATCCACAGAGAAGTAAGGTAAGCCTCTGGGTACCTAAACAAACAGACAAATCATACATGGAATACAAATGTAGTCAGACAGGTATGCTTAATCCCACTTCCTCCTATCTGGTATATCAGAGATCTAGTATATCATGACGAATACATAAAATGAATTTCCAATTCTAGAGATACTTTAGCAATGACCTAACTTTCTAACCAAAAGACTTCATTTTGGTCACCTTTCTTCATCACATCTAGCAATCATGGTCAAAACCAGTTATCTTTCTGTCTTTGGGGAAAATCGAGGTGGGTTGTTTTTTTTCTTTTTACATATACAAGAAAGAATAAGGATATGCTTTCTTATATTTTACTCACAGTGCAGAACAGGAAGAGGGTCCTGGCCACATACTTAAAGTTTTTTTACACTCTCTCTGAATCTTTACTACTATATATTTATCAAAGATAAATTATACAAAGACAATCATAATTCTTTATTTGCTGGTGCAATAGGTACAGCAATACTTAGTTTACCAACCTTATTTCAAAATATCTCCAAGATTAAATCTCTATAATTCTCTTCCCCTTCTTCCTCCTTCCCTTGTTCCCTCTTTCTCTACATACACAAAGTATTTTAGACAATATCTTAACCAAAAAAGGTATAATTTCTTGCTTTCTTTATCAACTAAGATCTTGTGTCTTTGCAAGCTTTTCTTCAAAGCCCCAAGTTTGTCACTAGAAATTATCTAAATAGGTCAATTCATAGTAACATTCCTCCCCTTTGTCCCCTTATATAATCAGCATTTACTCAGCTGGGCACTGAATCATGTATTTCTACTTAACTGTGCAAATTTATTCTGTCAAGAAGATATGACTTGGAAGGGCACAGTAGGGTATGGTAGAAAGAGAGTAGTCATCCTGAAATATTAAATAGCATTTAAAATTAGGACTTATACAAAGATGTTCATGTTATAGAAAAACCACCAGTAAAAAAATACTAGTTTGTAAAATAGTATATAGCATGAAATGCAGAGAAACAAGTTATGATTTTTTGGCATTTGTTTTTGTATCTTTCCACATTTTTAATATGATGATCATGCTATGATCTTGACAATTAGGAAAAAGTAAAGTAAAAAAGAGAAGCAAGGCTCTAATTGCAGCTCTGATTCTTGTAAATGTGTGACCTCACAAGTTATTTAACATCTCTGAGTCTCACGAGAAAGATGAAGAGTTCAGAGGTTTGCTGTGAGGATCAAATAGGACAATGTACATAACGTTTCTGGCCCAATTCTTGGCACAAAGAAGATTATTCAGATATAAAAGATTATTCCTTTCATTCTATCTCCCATACACGGAAGTTCTGTGCAAAACTGGTGGACAAAGAAAAAAAGGACAGAAGGCTGCATTAGAATATCTTTGCCAACTGAACTACATCAGCAAGTATGAAGCATGAGTCTGGTTAAAAGGATGTTATGCTAAAGAGGACAGTACTTTGAAAGAGAGAAATACTTGAGGAAGAAATCTGTGTCGCCAGTACCAATGCTTTTTGTATCTGAGACTATATGAAGTCACAGTAGATGGAGGATGAGTCGGATGACCTCTTGAGGTCCCTCTTAGCTTTAAGATTCTATAATTATGTGGTTGGAATTGTGAAGAAAACTTTAGTGCAAGAATAATTCCAAAGGAGGTCACTTTTTAGGTTAATAAGCTTGTATTTTCAGATATAAGACTATGTGACATCTTTGTAAAGGCAACTGTTGCTATTTCTAAAATGCTTTCAAGTAGAATACATAATTGCCATTCTTAGAAGGATCTATGTGTTTCTTATATTCCACATTGATTTAATTAAACTATTAAGACCTCCGGGTCACTTAATTCAGGTGTTAAAAAATAAATAAATAAGAGGTGTTAATTAACCTGTAAGAAAATGTATGTATGATGCACAAAATGGGGAATATTACATTTCTTTTAAATTTTCTATTTTGAAATATTTTCAACTGCCATTAAGATCACATTCTGCAAGAACACTTAATGGCATGGGAAATTATTATATGAGAAGAAACCTACACACAAAAGGTGTATGTACACTACATACTTTTTTCTAAAGGCTCAAAAGTAAGAAAAATAAATAAGACATTTACGGTTTCTTTTTTGTTTTTTAATATGCTGCCTGGCCCAATTCACCAGCAAGGGATAAGAAAATGATGGTAAACCGTGTTCTACCTCTGAATTAAAACTATGTATCTTCAATAATGCAATTAAATTTGAATATTCTCACTGGGATATAAGAAGTATAATAAGAAATACTATCAATCACGTGACACGTATCAGGACTGTGGCTTTCCAAAAGAAGAAATGAGGGAGAAACATTCCAGTGACATTTAGAAGAAGTTGGTAAGCATTTTCCATAAAAGAGCCACACAATTCAATATTTTAGGCTTTGAGTTTCATATAATCTCTACTGAGACTACTCAACTCGGTCCTTGTAGCATCAAAGTAGACATAAGCAATCCACAAATGAGTGTGGCTGCATTCCAATAAAACTTCATTTACACAAAAAGAAGGAAAGACCGGACTTAGGGTGCAGGTTTGAGCTGCCAACCCCGGCACTACAATATAAACTCCATAAAGGCAGGGATCTTTTGTTTTGTTCCACTAGGTACAAAAATCACCTAGAAAAGTAACTGGCAAATAGCAGGCACTCAACAAATATTTGTAGAATAAATTCTTTTTTGAATAGAAAAACCAGAAGGAACCATAATCTCTATTCCATTTAATTTGCAATCCTTGAAAAGAGAAATCATTACAGAAGTATACAACTTATATGTAACTTGCACCTAAAAGCTGACCTGCAAATCAGGGTTAAACAATGAAATGTAAATAGGCAAGTCTCCAAAACAACTCAATCTACTCAATTACTGTTCTATGGGAACATAACAGTGAATCTTTGTATAAGAAAAGGAAAATGAGTTACAAATTCAAAAGAGAACTTCTGAGAAAATTTTTCTCTCAGTATAATTCCAATAACAAGAAAGCTCCTCTCACCATTTGCTGCACAGAGGTTGAAAAGTTCACCAGAGGAGCTCTCAAGGCAGATTCTATTGGCTGCCATCGCCAGTTATAGGGACTAAAATGGCAGAGGGTGGAGGTCAGGAAGAAACATTCATCTGAACAAATAAAACCATGCCAGAAATTAGTATTTTTTAGACCAGGTAGGAGAAAAATGTGGAATTAGGTACTTTGCCTTTAGTTCCTCAGCCATTTGGTCTCTTTCTCAATTAAGATGTGGAAATTAATAAAAATCCTGTACACTAAAGTAATTTCTCATATTAGAAAAAAATTGATACTCACAGACTTTCTGATATCTTTTGAAGAGAGATCAATCAACTTCTTGTTCATGGACCACTCTTCATCAGATTCCATTATGGCTTTCTAAGAAACAACCATTTGTTAAATGAAAAAATAATACATAAGAAAATACAAAAAAGACAGTTTATAACAGAAAAATACAGTTAATTAATCATGGAGTATGGTATACATGATAGACCATTATCCTGACTAGATTAAGGCCTTAATTTTACTTATTTAAAATTGAAACTTCTTGAATTTTTAAAGTCTTACCTTTAGCCAAAGATAGCATTCTTTTACTCATTCTTAACTCTTGTACTAACTTCAGCTCAACTTTACGTGACAATCCTTAATAAGACTGAGCAATTTAATATTGAAGATAATTTGTGAACATAAAGTTCACAAACTCCTCACCGCCTTCAGAGATCTTCTAAAATAAATTCATCTAGCTTTACTTCTCTTCTTCTAAATATCAACAGAGTAATTTATCTGCTTTCTGGCAACCAAGAACTTGAACTATTTCTGCTCATAACAAAGAAGTAAAACTGCAGGAAAAAAACTACTCTAGAAAATAAAGCTGATTTTTTTTAAATGCAGGAGACACCTTATACTTCTAACAGTTTATTCCAAGTTGATAATAACTTAACTTTGTATACAACTCTACACTTTATTCTCCCCTCACACACATTTTATGTTTTTGATGTCAGAATTTATACAACTACAATTTGTCAATTTGTAATTTAAAGAATAAAAAATTTTTAAATGCAAGGAGAAAATAAATATAAATGAAATTATAAGACTTTTTGCTAAGCAATATGACTACTATTTATGGCAAAAAAAAAATAATAATGGAAAGAAAAGCCAGGGTGCTGAATATAAAGCACCTCAATTTTTTTTGCAGTATTGTTATTTATGAAGCAAATTTTAAAGACAAAATCAATATTTAAATATGTATAATTTAAATGTATCAGACATAGTGCTGTTTCCTATTTTAAAAGTATGGGTATACAATGTGATGAATACTCCATATTCAATGATCAGTATTAATTAACATAATTATAATTAATAATTAACAATATTAGTAATATTTAATGATTATTTATCATAAAATGTTTAGTGTTGAAAAGTGATATACCATTTTAAAAGATGACATTTCTACAACCCCACAGAAGCAACAGTAGCTACATTATAATGGGCAATGCATCTCAATCACTAAGACACAACCACCTACTGAGAAAGTACAAGCGCACACACACACACACACACACACACACACACACACACACACATTGAAAAACTCAGATCTGGAAACAACAATACAGAAATTCATATAGAAACAAAAAAAGCACAAATATTCAAAACATTCCTCAGCAAAAGGAACAAAGTAGGAGGTATCACACTTACAAACTTTAAACTTTATTACAAGGCTATAGTAACCAAAACAGCCTTGTATTGGTACAAGAATAGGCGCACTGATCAATGGAACAAGACAGAGATGACAGAAGCAAAACAAGGACTCTCAACCAACTCACCTTCAACAAAGTCACCAATAACAAGCAACTAGAAAAAAGGAGACCACATTTAGCAAACGGTGCTGGGAAAACTGGCTGACCACATGTAGAATAATGAAACTGGAGCCCTACCTATCACCATATACAAAAATCAACTCTAAATGGATTAAAAACTAAACATAAAACCTCAAACTATAGGAATCCTAGAAGAAGACAAAGGAGGCACCCTTCTGCACATAGGAAAAGGCAACAAATTCTTGACCAAGTCCCCAAAAGCGAATGCCATAAAAGCTGAGATATGCAGCTAGGACCTCATCAAACTGATAAGCTTTTGTACAGCAAAAGAAACTAACAGAGAGTAAAGAGGCAACTCACAGAATGGGGAAAAATATTTGCAAATGATGCATCTGACAAAGTTCTAACATCCAGGATCTACAAGGAACTCAAAAGAAGTAAAAGAAAAAAAAGCAAACAACCCCATTAAAAAGTGGGCAAAGGAAATGAATAGACACTTCTCAAAAGATGACATACAAGCAGTCAACAGACCCATTAAAAACTGCTCAGCCTCACTAGTCATCAGAGAAAAGCAAATCAAAATTACAAAGAGATACCACCTATCTCTGGTAAGGATGGCTATCATTAATACATCAAAAAAAAAAAAGCAGATGCTGGCACGGGTGCGGAGAAAAGGGAACACTTCTACATCGTTGGTGGGAGTGCAAGCTAGTTCAAACTCCATGGAAAGCAGTGTGACGATTTTTAAAATTACTAAAAATAGGCCTTCCATAGGATCCAGCAATCCCGCTCTTGATAATATAATCAGAGGAGCATAAATCATTCTACAAAAAAGACTTCTGTACATGCATGTTTGTTGCTGCACTATTCACAATAGCAAAACCATGGAATCAACCCTACTGCCCACCAAAAGTGGACTGGATAAAGAAAATGTTGTACATATACACGATGGAGTATTATGCAACCATAAAGAAGAACAAAACCATGTGCTTAGCAGCAAATTGGACAGAACTGGATACCATCAAACTAAGTGATCTATCACAGAAACAAAGAACTGAATACCCCTTGTTCTCACTCATAAGTGGGCCCTGAACATTAGTCACATTAACATAAGGGAGGGATCAGCAGTCACTGGGTACTGCGAGGGGAGGGATGGAAGGTAGAAGGTGGAAGCATGTGACAACACAGAAGTACTTGGTCCATTACTTCCAATTTAGGCCAGTTAGAAGCCTAAATTTCACCCGCATTCAGCCTACTTATGTAGTTAATCTCCACTTGTACCTACATCTCTATAGTAAAATAAAATGACTGCTCAAAAACATGTAATAATCTCTTTCTCAACTAAATTTGGCTAACATAGGACTGGCATGGACCTGGAATGTGGCTTTACTCTCTTGCACTTTAATAGAATAATTCTTCACATCAAATAATCAAATTATCTTTGAAGATTTCTAGAGAGAAAATAGATTTTTACCAACTCATAAACCTTTCATTGGAACTTATAGTTCATATTGATAAATTTTGGCATCCTATACTGTCTAAAGTTTTCATATGCTTCTTACATCAGTTCACAAAACATTATCTTCCTTCCTCTTTAGATATGCTAATATTTCATATACAGTTCTACATTTACATTTGTATTGCAATGGGATCAATATCAAACACATACAATTTACTAAATCTGCTTGAATACTGTAAATGGCACGTAGTTGGTTACATACTCTAGTCATTATTATATGTCCAAACATGCATATAGGTAGAAGAAATTTTTCTCTTGACAGATAGCATGATGAAACACTAAATACTAAAATTTACAGCAATAACTTGTCTCAGCAATTGTAATCTGTACTGTTTGTAGGTTATTACCTTTGACTTTATTATATTTCAGTAATCAGTTTCCTAGAGTTATGACTATAATTTTGACTTGAAAGTACTTCAAAATAAAACCCTGATCTCATTTGAGAAATGGGAAATTAAAATAAAAATTATAAGTTACCATTTAACAGCACAGTCATACTGCTAAACAAGCATGCTTTTAAAAGGTCCAAATCAAAAATTTCTTTAGAGAAAAATATATAGCAGAATATTTTGTGCTTGGCTTCATATCTTTATATGTTATATAGAAAAAAATCATTAATAAAGACAACTGTATTCATAAAACAGCATTATAGCAAAAAAATAAGTGTGCATGCAAAGACTATCTATAAATACCTTAAAATAGATGGGAGCCATATCACCCACTTCCCTTGGGAGAGGAATACACTCATAGACCATGTGATACTGTTTCTTCATGCTCATATTAGTTTCTAAAAAGATGCAGTCCAATCCTTTATCTTCAAACATCTTTACCAATGATTTTCTGAACATCTAAAGAAAGAAGATGCACTAGATAAATAAAACACAGGAGATTCAAAATAAAGCATTTACAAGAGATTTGAAATATGAAAGTAATAAAAAGTACAATGAATCCCTTTAAAATGAGAAATAAATAAGTGGTAATGTCTGAACTCTTCAATGTTACCTTATAGTTATGTAACTTTCTAAATCCACCATATAATTTCATATATTTAAGCAATGATTTTTTTAAAACTGAAACCCACACTCTGTATATATTAGAAATAGTTCCAGTAAACTAAAATGAGAAAAGGAGGACATAAAAATCAAATTTAGGTGGTAAAATATGCAGAACTGACAGTAAAATCATAGGAAAACAGCTATAAGCCAAAAAAAAAAAAAGGATACTCAGAGCATATGGGCATCCTTAAATTCAGAAACATAAAAGAGAATTCACCTCCAAGTGTTTCCCTGTGGTCATGGCACCTTTGTTTGTTGGTTCTGCCAAACCCTTCACTTGTCACCTTGTATATTCACATAGCACTCTGTTTTCATATATGATGCTGTCCTATCAAGCGTATTAAAGCCAAACACACTAAAGTTGAAAAGTAAAAGGGTTTTCTTTTCCCAGAGAGCTAATCATTACTATACCATCCCTTCTATATATGTGTGTGTATGTATGTATTTCACACTCCTAAGCCTGAGGGACAGCTGCATGTATTCACCTGACACCACTGGTAGTTCAGTGTTGGGAGCCAGCCGTGGAGGCCCGTCTGAGCGTTAGGAATCCAGGTGAGCTACAGACCCTGAGGCCACCAGGTTTGGTTCAGGAGCTGAAGGCCCATTCCCTCCTCCTTTCTTTGTTGTTTAGCATTACCCACTAGCAGGGATTTTGATGACCTAAGCATGAAGTTCTGAGAATATGACAGGCATGGCTGACTCTAGGGGTCCATTGTTCCCGCTTCTCACAGGCTGCGGTTTCGGCCTTAAACTTAACACAGTTCAAACTCAGATCACATTTGGGAGGCGTATACGTGATACAAGCTCCTTTATAAGATTTAAAAATATATTTGTAGAATTAGTATATACATTTAGAGAGCTGTTTCCAGCATGAGATGGTTATCTAGGGTTACCAGAAATGGCCCAGCACCAACTTTGGGCTGGGCCACATTCCTAAGGGCCCAGCATCCATTTTGGACTGGGCTGACCTATAATTAAGAGTTTTTTATAGTACAGGTAAAGTTAGCACAGAATAGAAAGGTATTAGGATTTAAGTCAGTCATTAGGTGTTGGGTATGCATAAGTTTTAGAAGTTATTGACTATTAGGATTTTATGATATTAAAACTGTTGTATTGCTTTTGAGGAACATAAACCAAGCATAAACAACAGTGAAATAATTTTAAGATTGTTCTTCCTCATGCTTGGGGGAAAACGCCTGGTGGGCGGGGTGCCCCTGACCCACCTGGCTTTGTGTTCATGTAAACTCTTGTGATTTGATTAAGATTGTCCTTTCTCATGCTAAGGAAAACGCCTGGTGGGTGAGGATGCCCTCCACCCACCTGGCTTTGTGTTCATGTAAACTCTTGTGATTTGATTAGGGTTGCCCTTCCTCATTCCTAAGGAAAAGCCTGGTGGGTGGGGGACGCCCCTCACCTACCTGGCTTTGTGCCCACGTGAAAGTCTTGTGATTTAACATGTGAAAGTTTGGGAAAAAAGACTCACGACGAGTCCCAATAAACGGCTTCTGCTCATTTCACTGAACAGTTGTCCACTTTCTTTCCTTCTCTTTCTTCCTCCTTATATCTATGCCTCCATCTTGCTTTCTTTTAATATCTATCCCTACTACAGATTCGGCTTCTGCATTAGACAGAGCCCAGTCTATTTCTTCCCTTCTATTCTCCCAGAATATTTGCCGATGCTGCCCCACCTTCCAGGGACCCTCTAAATCTCTTTTGGGGGCTGGTCCCCCCATAGTACAGGATGGAGCTAGGGGCTGAAAAAGGCCAGCTCTCTCCACACTACCATGTCCAAGTGTGAACCTCCAATGTGTGTGAGAATTCTAAATTCAAAGTTGGCCTCATAAGGTATCATATAAGCATATTTGTCTAAGTAGAAAGACATATTTGATTTAGATTTGTCAGCCTGATTTATAATACTTTAATTAAACTTTTTTTACTTTGAGGTAATTATAGATCACATGCAGTTAAATAAATAATACAGAAAGATCCCATTTATCCTTTACTCAGTTTCCTCCAATGGTAACATCTTAAAGTGATAGTACAGTACCACAACCAGGATATTGACTAAGATACAGTCAAGATTCAGAACAATTCCAACACCACTCATAAAGATTTCTCCTGTGGCTGGGCTTGGTGGCTCAGCCTGTAATCTTAGCACTTTGGGAGGCCAAGGTGAGTGGATTACCTGAGCCCGCGGGTTTGAGACCCACCCGGGCAACTTGGCGAGGACTCATCTCTACAATAAATAAATGAATAAATCAGCAGGGCGTGGTAGCGCGCGCCTGTAATTCCAGCTACTCAGAAGGCTGAGGCGGAAGGATCGCCAGAGCCCAGCATGTTGAGGCTGCGGTGGCCAGGAGCGTGCCACTACACTCCAGTCTGGGCGACGGAGTGAGACTCCAACTCAAAAAAGAAAAAAAGATTTCTCTTGTTACTCTTTTATTTTTTCTTCTTCTTCTTTTTTCAGAAACAGGGTCTGGCTGTGTTGCCCAGGCTTAAGTCCAGTGGCTATTCACAGACGTGATCACAGTGTACTACAGTCTTGTATTATTCCTATACTCCTCGTACTCCTGGGCTCAGTCTCCTGAATAGCTGAGACTAGAGGTGCACACCACTGTGCCTGGCTCCAGTTACGCTCTAATAGTCACCATCACTCCGCACCTTAGGCACTTCCCATACCCTCCTCCTCTGCCTTAGCCCCTAGCAACCACCAATGTGTTCTGCATTTCCTTAATTTTGAAAAAGAAATGAACATTTCAGATTCCCTCCTCATCAACAGAACACCACAGGATTATCCTCTGGAAAAAGCTAAAAAATAATAATAATAACTGAGCTGGAAAACCAGACACAGTTGGGAGTCTACAGTCTGAAAACAGGTGTTATAGGAAATATTAATTAATGTTCTTAAATGTTCAAAACTCTGTCACCCCTAGCCCTTTTCCCCCACTCAGCTTCCAGAAATTGGCAATCAGACATCGATGGCTGAGGTAGAAAGCGGAAAAAAGTCTTTTCTGGAGGGTCTGATTAGTCTCAAGAAAAAGACCTAAAGGTAACAACACAAGCTGTTTCTCAATGAAATGGCCCTGACACATCACACCATAGTGAAGGTCCCTGTACATAAACATCAACAGCCAACCTCCCTTCCCAACCTATCAATTTGGGATATTTTTTAAATGGGCCTACAGAGTCTGACTATAGCCTATGTTCAAGCAAATTTGTCAAACTGGTAAGAATAGATGCAAAAGGAACTATGTTTCACTATACATTTAACAAAACTAACAATTTGGATCATAATATAGTTTATACTCTGCTGAAACTATATTAAATAGAAAGCCTGAAATTAAAATTAACTATTACCAATTAACGGTAATTTAAAAAAAAAAAACACTTGAAAGAAGCAGCTCCTGAATTTGCAGACAACATTTTGTACTAAGTCAAATCACTTTTAATATATCTAACGTAAGAGGTGAATAATCATAAGGTTATTCACCAGGGTAGAATTAAAGTTGTAGTTGTACATATTTGAAAGTAAAACAGCAACAACAACAAACTGTACGTCTTCGAACTAGGGTTAAGATATTTCTTTAGTTCACTATCCTATTCACATTTATAACGAACAATTTTTTCTTTTACCACACAAAAGGAGCTATATGCCATTATTTGCATACAACAATTTGGCTTTTCCTCTCTTTCCCAATTTTCCATAAGCATTTGGCTTAGAAAATCTGCTAAACTATAATATAGCCTGTACTAGAATATATCCTAACCTTTTGATAGAATTAATAAATGATTATATCTTTGCATTTCTTACAGAACCTAAAATATGATATTGATGTACTCAATATCTGCTGAATTAAATAAATTTCTTCTTTAGCCAATTAATTTTTTCCCTCAAGGAGTTTAATTTCTTATAGAAATATAAAACACACACTCGATTGCTGTAATTACTCAAAATATTTTTGGCACTTTATTTTGCTCTAAGTCAAATCAGTTTCATTAGTATAAAAATTTTAAAGGCATCCCAGAAAAGTTCTAAAATAATTCTGAAAACCAAACTTTCACACTTTCTACCTTAAATTACCTACTGTCACTTGTCACTGCTAGGAAAAACCAAACTTCCACCTAAAAATATTTGTCCACATTCTTACCCTTGCTTGGCCACAGATGCAAAAAAGCAATCAGCCCTTTCAACTTTCACAGCATACAAACTTAAAAAGTACAGGGTGTGTGAACCAAATTTCATGAAATGCCATGTGGCAAAGACTAGTAGTAGTAGTCTCTTTTGAAGCTGTAACTCACAATTTTCACATTTTCTAATTAGGTTTCTGTAACCCCTATATAGTTGTTAGGCATTAGAAAAACAAGAGTTTTCTTTCTTGTTCATGATTAGGTTTTGAAACAATTCAGCAGCAATTATAACCATGTTGTGCCTCTCACTCTCTTAAAGAATCAGTCACAAAAACAAGTCCCTGAATCTAAAAACTAAGCCAGGTTATGAAGAAAAAAAGCAAAAATTAAAGCTAGTAACAAAATCACCAAAAAACCACAGTAACAGAGAAGGCCAATTCACGACAGAAAAATATGGCAACTACTGAATACAAACTGGCTCTTAAAATTTCTTTTATTAAACGAACACTTCTTTCCTTGTAAGCTGGACTTTCTTAGCTTACTGTGGTAAGAATGATTCTCATGCTACACAGTGCACTAATTAGAAATCTTAGATTTTGGTTTTTTGGTTTTTTTTTTTTGTCAGAGTCTCTCTGTTGCTCAGGCTGGAGTGCAGTGGCATGCTCACAGCCACGGCAGTCTCAACCTGCTGGTCTCAGGCGATCCTTCCTCCTCAGCCTCCCAAGTAGCTGGAACTACAGGCCACACGCCACCATACCCAGCTAATTTTTTTATTTTTGTAGAGACGAAGTCTCACCAAGTTGCCCAGGCTGGTCTCGAACCCCTGGGCAGAGGCTCATCCTCTCGCCTCCACTTCCCAAAGTGCTGGGATTACAGGCATGAACCACCATGCTCGGCTTGATTTTTTTTAAGTAAAAATAATTATTACTTTGTCACAGTTTATTTAGTAGACAAAAGTTCTCAAAACCTGGAGTACATAAGGGAAATAAAATAAAATGGACACATTCTGATATATATGTATAAACACAAGTGTTTAAGTTCAGAAACTAAAATAATTAAACAGAGGGATAAAACCTGTTGGAATTTAACACAATAGTTATTAAATCCTGCTCATGAGCTATGCAATAATAATGAATATTATGGGCCTGACCTGAATTTCCTCCCAGATGTCTTCATCCAACAAGGTAGCTGCTCTATGGTGCTGCAAAGGGACTATCAGGCAGTGCCCCTCAGTGAGAGATCGGAAGTTGGGTAAACACAAATAAACCTTTATGGGGGAAAAAATTCAAAAGGAGAAATGCTACTGTCATTTATTCTCAGTTGCAACAGATGAGTCACTAGTAGAGAAAAAAGATGACTACTTAGTAAAGTATACCTGCTTTTAAGAAATGCTTTTTATGCTAATATTTTTAAAGATATTTAATAGTCTTAATATTTTTAAAGCCATGAGGATGGCTTTTAATAAACTAGCAATTTATAGCGTAAGTCTCAGTTTTCACTGGTATAAATCAGACAAGGAATCAGATTAGTCAAAAAAAGGCAGAATGAATGGCACTTTATTCTTAATCTAAAGTAGGAGTAGATACAAATACTAAGGAGGTGTAGATCAGGATATCTGCCTAAACTTGCAGCAAAATCACAAGCTCATTCGTGAAAAGAAAAAGAAACAAAGATTAAGAGCTCTAGTGTACAACATATTTACAACCCTGGTGTACGAAGTCCAGTAAGGCTGGCACCCACTTCAGACAACCTGTAGCTTCCAAAATACACTAAGCTGTCCCATACCTCCGTGCCTTTGCTCACGCTGCCCTCTATTTCCTGAATTCTGAAATACATCCCATTCTACCATTAAACGGTAACACAAGACACTTCTGTGAAACCTTCCTTGGTATTTAAGGGTAACTTAAACATTCCCCCACTGTGTTCCCGCAACCCTCCTTCACTTTCATCACTGCATAAAAATTGGCCTGTTTATGTATTTGCCCGCTCCCCATAAAACTGTAAGCAACGTGAGGAGATTTTAGCCATATTCATATTTATAGAACCTAACAAAAAGCCTCATATATACTAGATGCTCAATAAATACTTGATGAATGAATGAATTACTAAACAGTCTTGTTTCCATTTCTAAATCCAGTTAAAAGTAGATGATCAGAACCATGTAAAATATTAAAGAATAAACGCAAATCTTTTAAAAGTGATAACCATAATATGTGCAAGTTGGGAAAAAAACTTAGAAAAAATTAAGACAAGTAAGTAGTCAATATTTTTTTCTATTGGTTAAATTCTAAATGGAATTTTTAAATTTACCTTTTTGATGAAGCACCAAGAAAAAGAAGGGTAAGGAAAAAAGTTTTAAAAAAACCGATATGGATAAATTGACTATCTTAATGAACCAAAGATATTAAAGACTGGAGGTGTGCGTGTAGTCATATGTACACAGCAAATAAAATAAATATGTATACCTTCCAAACTATTAGCTCCTGAAGCCAGCATTCATTCATTCAACCTCTTCTACTTTTCTCACTCACTGCCCTCCTACCTTCTTTCTGTTCCACCAATGCCAAGCTCATTTCTTCCTCAAGGCTTTTTACTTACTGATGGTCCTTCCTGAAACATTATTCATTCACATCCACATATTATTTGTTTCCTCTCATCTTACACATCTTTACTAAAAGGCCTCAGAGAACCTTCCAGACCACCTTATCAAAAATAATACCTCCATTATTGTATCCCATTTTCCTCACTTAATCTGCTTTACAACAACTAATACTCTCTTAAATCAGAGCAACTATTACTTCATTTTCTGCCCTATTTCACTAGACTACAAGCTCCAAAAGTCTATCTGATTCTCCAGGGACTAATTGGCATCTGGCACGTATCTGGCATACAAAAGTTATTTACTTATAAGAATTAAATCAATAAATATTTATTAAAATAAGTCACTGTTATGTGCAATGAACAGGGCTAAATGCTTGGTGTTCAATGGTGAGCAAAAGTTATCTCTGCCATCATGGAACTTAAAAACTAGGGGAAAGACAGAACAAACAAGTGAAACAAAGAAAGTAGAATAAACTTCCTCAAACTGTGAGGCATTCTATGAATAAACAAAAAGGTTCTGTAAGAAAGTAAGCAAAGGCTAATAAACGTTGTATTTCTTACCTTAACACCTATTGCCACAATAAGGTGCTTGGGAAATTGAGAGCTGTCAAAGCAATACAGACATTTCTCCATTTGTGCAACAAGACTCTGATGCTCAGCGATAGCTTTTTTCCTCTGGTTCTCTTCCTCTTCACCAAGACGTTCTTTCGTAGCTGCCTTGGAGACAAACATGTCATCCAAAGTATAATAGTCTCCGTCTGTTTTTCCCATGAACTGCAGCCAAAATAACAACAGTGGAGAGGAGAAGGTAGTATTAAGATTGTATTGTACGATAGTATCATAAAGTCATAACTGTATATTCTGATAAAACTCATACATTAAAAAGAAGAAAACATTAAAATTTAAGCTTGACTGTCAAGAGTTCATCTAGCAGCAGCATCACCACAGTTAAAGTTTACTGAATATATACTATATTTATGTTTTATACTTCTATGAGGTGGGATTGTTGTCATTTTCATCTCATCGATGAGGAAACTGAATCACAGAGAGATTAATGAAGACACTTTCACTTTAAAAATTAGCATATGCACTACATAGAATATGAAATATTTTTCTACCACATCTCCAAGACCCCTCCCCACACCTCTCCTAACATAAACTGTGGACAGATTGATACTTTTAAAGCACAAATTTTATTTTCTTATTTTATTTATAACCCTGCTTAAAATTCTTAGCGAGCTCTACACTGTGCACAGGATCAAGTTCAAACTCTTGCTTGGCCTACTAAATCAGACACATGGATAGCTATAATGGCTAAAAGCTTAGATTCGACAGTAAAAATGATCATGATAAAATTCTATCTCCTGTCTGTATAACCCTGGGCACATTTTCCTCTGGGTGCTTTCTATGCCATATTTCCTCATTTTACATGGTTATAACAATACAGGCTGAGTGTCCCTTATTCAAGATGCTTGGGACCAGAAGTATTTCAGATTTTGAATGTTTTCAATTTTTGGAATATATGTATCATGAGATATCATGGGATGGGGCTTACACACCTTAGACACAAAGCCTGAAGGTAATTTTAAACAGTATCTTAGCCGGGCTCGGTGGCTCAGCCTGTAGTCCTGCGCTTTGGGAGGCTGAGGTGAATGGATTGCCTGAACTCGCGGGTTCGAGACCCGCCTGGGCAACTTGGCAAGACCTCATCTCTACAATAAATCAAAAATCAGCCAGGCGTGGTAGCGCATGCCTGTAGTTCCAGCTACTTGGAAGGCTGAAGCAGAAGGATCACCGGAGCCCAGCAGGTCGAGGCTGCGGTGGCCGGGAGCAGCCACTGCATTCCAGTCTGGGCAACAGAGTGAGACTCTAACTCAAAAAAATAAAAAATAAAAAATAATTTTGTTCATGGAACAAAGTTTGTACAAAATGAACCATGAGAAAGCAAACATGTCACTACCTCGGCCACCCATGTGGAATCACAGCAAGTTTGCTTTATGCCTACCTACTGCATCAGCACTTCCCAGAACAACTATTCTGTCCCTGGTGTCCTTAATTCCTGCATAGACTGTCTCATCAGCCACAGCAGTGTCTTCCTGGGTCCACGAGACCTGAGATCTAATTCTACTTTTTTCAGTCCTAGGCTAGATTTAGTTGTCACCTCCATTAAAGACATTTTCTCCATCTTCCAAGCACTTCCAGTGTGTATCTGTACCCCCATTAGTCTCATGATGACTATACTGCATCATAATGGTTCATGAACTTGTCTTTTTCTTCCATTACACTATGTTCTACTCATGTTCTATTTAGCATAACAGAAGTACAAAAGTAGTGAGTATTAATAATAAAACAACGTTTTCTCCATCATCAAATATAAAGCCCGTTAGGTCTTAGCAGACAATTAAAAAGATTTGAAGACAGAGTGGTCTATTCATGACAGACAAAGTAGATTTCAGAGCAAGCAATATTATGAAAGCTAAAGAAGGTCTTTTGATAAAGGAATCATAAAATGAAGAGGATACAATAATCCTAACAACAGGCCATAAAATATATGACCACAAAACCTGGTAGAACTACAGAGGAAACAGATAAATCCCCAACAGTAATCACAGATTTAAATACCATTCTCTCTATAATTGGTAGAAAAAAAGAAAATCAATAGGTATATAGAAGACTTGATTACACCATCAACCAACCTCGCCTAATTGACATTGACAGAAACTCTACCCAACAGCAGCAGAATACACATTCTTCTCAAGTGTACTGAAATATTTAGCAAGACAGATAACATTTAGGGCCATAACACAAATCTTGATAAATTTAAAAATACTTTAATAACACAAAGTTCTGTTAATACAATATAATTAAATTAGAAATCAGTAACAGAAATATCTTTGGAAAACTGCAAAGTATTTGGAACTAAATAGTGCATTCTAAATAACCCATCGATCAACAAAAAAATTAAAAAAGAAACTTAGAAACTATTTTGAATTGAAATAAAACAAAAATATAACATAACAGAATTTGAGGGATGCTGCTAAAGCAGTAGTTAGAGGGAAAGTTATAGCATTAAACATCTATATTAGAAAATAAGAAAGGTCTCAAATCAACGTCAACTTCTTAGAAACTGAAAAAGAAAATTAACCCAATGTAAATAGAAGAAAAAATTTTAAATGCCAATATTAAACAAATCACGTAAAAAGATGATTACTAAGGCATTTCTGAGAGCACATTAACTTCCTTGTCCCTATTAGCAATTTATTTTTTCTTCCATATTTTCTCCATTTTAATCCTTGTGTACCTCCCTACTCATTTAGGTTCGTCTATTTATGTAAACTGCACTGTCTTACACATTATTGTTTTAACTTGAGATCTTTATCTAAACCATAATTCATTACATTTTTAAAATATTAGAACTGGTCACTAATCATTTTCATGATAGTAGTAACCAACTACATGCTAGGTACTAAAATAAAATTTAAGTATTCTCTAATCAAATATCCTTGTAACAGAGGAACTGTTATTCTCACTTAGCTGATTAAAAAATTGAGGCTGTTTGCAACCAGCCTGGGCAACATGGCAAGACCTCTTCTCTACAATAAATTTAAAAATTAGCCGGGCATGGTGGTACATGCCTGTAGTTCCAGCTACTGGGAAGACTGAGGCAGAAGGATCACCTGAGCCCAGCAGGTCAAGGCTACAGTGGCAGTAAGCGTGCCACTGCACTCCTGCCTAGACGACAGAGTGAGACTCCAATTCAAAAAACAAAAAAAAATTGAAGCTAAGAGAGAAGCTAAATGACTTAATCAAAATCATACAGCCACTAAGGGACTGAACCAGGAATCAAAGATAAGTTTGTCTGACTAAAAAACTTAAGAAAGCCTGGTATATTAGTGAGGCCCACTCCCTTAAGAAACCAAACTTGAAAATACAAAAAGGATATATTGTGAATAAAGTCTGTGAAGCAGAATAAGAGCTAGAAGAAAACTCATTTCATCCAGAATAAACATACCAAATCAAGTTAAGATAGTTATCAAAGAAAGCATGGCTATCTAACAGGTAGTTATCTAAATTATATTTACAGGAATACAATATTCACTTCTATATAAAACGCTGTGTCTATATATAATATAGTCCACTGTAATTTTTTGAAGTTCAGAAATGATCAGGGAAAACATCCAATTCAAATCAAATGTTTTATACATAGAATACAGTATTTCTATTATTTAAATCTAGGTTTCATGAATGTTGCCAAACCTCTCTGATTTACTTATAGTATTTGAATTAAAAATGATACAGTCTTGCCAACTGAGTCTGAATGATTCTTCAACACAACTGAAATATGATCCTCACCTGCCCAAGAACAGTAATTCTCTCCTCCTACAGTCTCTAATTATTTACCCATGATCTTTGTGCTGGGATTTGATCCTTAATTAATTTATCAGTCATGTATACCAGCCTGGGCATGTATATGACCTTCAGCCCACCATATCCTCATATTTGACAACAGTCAACCTTTTTTTGATAGGCTGACTGTTAAAAGGCAGTGGAAAATAACAGTGGAAAAAGCAAACAAAACTGCTGAAAGGAAGAGAGGGAAACAAAGTGAAGAGAGGCATGAAAATTTGTTTCCTCTTCATTTAGAAAGAATTCTAAAGAAAACTGATGGTACTGTATAAGCTCAATTTGGTACACTATAAATGCAAACCAAACCCCAATGAGTTAACCACTTCACACTCACGAGGATGACTAGATTCAAACAGTCAGATAACAAGGATGTCAAGGATGTGGTAAAGAATCCTCATATACTGCTGGTGGGAATCTAAAATGGTGCAGCTCCTTTGGAAAATATTCTGGCAGTAACTCAAAGAATGAAACACAAATTAACTAATCAAAAATTAAGCATATGGATTACCAAATTACAGAGAAATTCCACTCCTAGGCATATACCCAAGAAAAATATGCCCACCCAAACTTGTACATGAATCTCTGTGGTAGCATTATTCATAATAGCCAAAGGGGAAACAACCTAAATGCCCAAGAAGAGACAAACAGATAAACAAAATGTGGTACATCCACATACAAAAAAGGAGTATCATTTGGCCAAAACAGGGATGAAGTACTGATACCTGTTAAACATGGATGACCTGTAAGGACATTATGCTATGTAAAATAAGTCAGCCATTTAAAAAAAAAAACTATTATATGATTCATTCATATGAAATGTTGAGAATAAGAAAATCTACACAGACAAAAATAGATTACAGGCTGCTAAGGGCTGAACGGGAAAAGGCTGAGAGGGTTAGGGCGGGATAGCTAAGAGGTAAAGGGTTTCTTGGGTGATGAAAATGTTCTAAAATGGACTGTGGTGATGGCTGCACATTATCTGCACAAAAAATGAATGAATTGTATGCTTTAAGCAGATCAAATGATTAGGGTGGGCAACAAAAGAGATTCTAATGGAGGACTTGCAGGGTAGAACAGAAGCAGCAGCCATTTTACAGCTTGCCTTATTGTCGCTCATTTGCTCACTCACCTTTCTGGTATAAGGCAGCAGTTGGGCCTACAGCTGCTCTGTCTTTCCCTGAGCTCCTAATCTCCCTTACGACTTCCATACCACCAATGTCAGAGGTAATAAGAACAGACGTGTTTCTGTTCATCCTTATGGGCTCCAGCTCACGTCTGTGGGTTCCAGGTTTTTCTTGTCTTCCCCACCTTCACATCCATTTTTTCCTTCCCAAGATCCTGCTCTGTGAACTTAAAACTCCAACAGCAGATGAGAACACAACAGCTTTAGAGAGACTGCTTAGCCAGCTCCTACAATTGCATAAGGTCAAATCCTTGCAAGAAATCCGTGTGTGTGTGTGTGTGTGTGTGTGTTGTGTGTGTGTGTGTGTGTGTTCCTATAAATAAAAAGTAACCAGTATACAGACCTAACCTCGTATAAACAGCAGTAGCAAGAACGTTTTGTTGAACATTTTTCCAAGAAGATTCCAAGAATAATATAGATATTATAATATATTTTTTCTTTTTTATTTTAATATATTTAACCACTGATTAAAAACAGTGTAAACATTATATGAAATTTACATGTTTCAAATGTCAATTATATAATATGATGGTTGAAAATCAATGTAGGACAACCCCTTTGGGTCCCCTCCCACTGTGGGAGCTTCTTTGTCCTCTCAATAAATCGTGCTTTCTCAAAAAAAAAAAGAAAGAAAGAAAACAAAAGAAAAGAAAATTAATGTTTCCCACTCCTTTTCTGTTTCGGTCTATTTCTAATGGCCAAATTCAATAATACTACTGTATTTTAGTATAGTCTCATCTAAATGTAGCCAATCATTTTCCTTCCCTAGTCTTATACCCTGGCTGACATATGTTTATAGAAAAGACATTAAATTTTGCATCAAATTTCAATAAGGAAACATTACTACAAGGAGAAAAGCTTATAGCAATAAAAACTGACAACTGCCATTATAGAGAATACAAATAATGAGATGATCGGAAAGAAATAACTAAAAGACCATGGATGTCTCGTTGATATAGCTAGCAGAGAAGAAACTGACTAGGATTATAGTGCTGGGAGTATAGGCATGCACTATCATACCTGGTCCATGGAATCAACTTTATTTTTTTTTAATTCAATAGCTTTAAGAGTACAAAGGGTTTTTGGTTACATGGATGCACTGTATAGTGGTGAACAAGTCTGGACTTTAAGTGTACCCATCACCCCCACTATAGCACATTGTACCCTATAGGTGATTTTTCATGCCTCCACCCCTCCCCACCATCCCCCTTCTGAGTCTCCAATATCCACTATACCATTCTATACGTCTTTGCAGACTCTTAGCTTAGCAAAGTGAGAATATGCACCATTTGGTTTTTCATTCCTCTATTACTTCACTTGGGATAATGGTCTCTAATTCCATCCAAGTTGAAGCAAAAGAAACTACTTTGTTCTTTTTTATGGCTGAATAGTATTCCGCGTGTGTGTGTGTGTGTGTGTGTGTGTGTGTGTGTGTGTGTTGACTGCATATCATTGCAACTGTGGATTGGTTGATTCCACATCCTTGCAATTGTGAATTCAATTTTTTGAATCCTATTTCTTTCATTACTAATTTCCATTTGCATATCATTATTATAACATTAAAGTCTTCACAATAATTTAATACAGGAAGAAAATAAGAACACTAATTCCATGCATGTTTAAATTAAGATTATTTAAAATGTAAGCAGAGACTGAGTCCAACAAAAATTATTTTTCAAAGTGGAACTGGAAGCAACTTGGCAAAGAGAAAGAAGAGCAAATAATTATATACTAAGACAACAGAATTAAGACTGTGGTACTGGTCTTCAATTTATGTTTTCATACTATTGAAATACTGTATTACTTTTTTTTTTTTACAAATAATTAAAACTCTCAAACTCATAAAGAACCAGTATCATTATCACCTAGTTTATTTAAAAGAACACTAACTTTCAAGTATTAGCTTTCTGAAATGGCTAGAAATATACACAATATTTCAGTAATTCATATACTACCAAATAAGCACCCAACAGAGTCAATAGTTCTTTAATACCCTGCCTACTAATGATTAAATAGCCATTAAGTTAAAGTTAAGTTAAATTTAAGCTGGGAGAAAAATCTCAAAAGAAATACATCCTACTATAGCAAATCTCAGTTGATACACTCTAAATTTTTCTTCTAGTAATAATTTACCACTGCAATGCTAAAAAGTTAGCAGCTAAGGATATGCTGAATCTATCATAAATTTAGACACCAACTAAGCCTGTTTAAAAAAAAAAGAAGAGCTAGGCAAAACAAATCAATGGGATTCCATTATCTCACATTAAAATCTTATGAGTTTACGCGGCAACAGAATCCAATTTTTCACTTCCAAATGATTTAAGTGCCTTGATTTCTGGCACGTTATCCTTGTTTCCCATAGAAATTTGAGAATTAAAACAAGACATATGTTTTCTAATATGATAGTTTGTGAACTCCTTGAAGAATAAAAAAATTAGAACTAATATATTAGAGATACAATAAGTTTTCATGGCAGAAGAATGAGTCATTCTTTCATAAGTGATTGCTTCTTCAAAGGAAAAAAAATCAGCATGGCCTAGAAAAAGAAGTCACTGATGTTAGTCACAGAATTTAAAAAATCTAATCTTAAACACTGAAAATGAAAATGGATATTTCAGATGCCATAAATGACATGAGACTGACCTACCTGCAAACAAAATCTAGGACAGTTTTTTTCTTTTTCTTTCATTTTCTTTATTTTAAAGATGTGGGATACAATTCAGGGTTAGGTATACAAATGTTCATTATGCAGGTACCCTTGTTGATGAGGTGTGCCCCTCCCTTCCCTGGCAGTTTCCCTCAGACAGTATCTAATTCTACACTCATTGTCTAAGTAAATGAGAATAAACGTTAATACTAGCTTTGATAAACAAGTGGCAATGTTTCTCATTAGAATATTTCCATGTCTAAAACAACCAGGAACATTATAAGTCATTCCTGTCATGCTTGTCTTGCAATATAGATAATCTAACATTAAACTACTAAGAAACACAAGTAAAGTGGTTTCTTTTTTTTCATTTTAGTATTATGGTATCTTTGCAACTATTCAACAAATATTCTTTTTTTGTTGTTGAGAAAATCAGTATTGCATGATCGTAATTTTACTTTTCCAGTGTTTCTGTCTTTAGTGTTATTGGGTCATGCATATTATGCCAGAGGTATAAAAATCGTGGTTCCTCCCTGAAGTCCTTGTTGGAAGAAAGACAATGATAGGAATTAGAGGCAGGACCCAAGATTATTCTCCAATATAACACTGGCTTACATGTAATTCTACACATTCAATATTTAAAGCAAGGCATAAATTATAATTTTTGAAGGTGCTATTAAAGCATTGCTAGTTTTAGTCAGGAAACCTAATAATATACTCATGTCATTTGCTAAGCATCTAAGCTTCAATTATACACTACAATATACTGAAAGAATATTACTACTTTTGAAATTTAAATACATATCTACTCAATTATTGATCCTGTGCACTATAAATTAATCACATTCCCAAAAACCTGCCCCACCATCTGCCAAATATCCTGTGACCCCACATCTACCTGATAAAACCTGAATACTGACAATTTCTCTACAGCCCAGTCAGTGTTGTAACCTCTTTGAATTTTTTAAAAATGTGGACTCTACCAGAAAAAAGTAGAGAAGGTTGATCAAAAAAGGACAACAAAAATAAGAGATAAAAAGACTGTGCTCCCTCATCAGGTTTAAGATACCATTTGATCCATCAACACTTTTGGTGCTTTTAAAAACATTATTGTTGTAAAATCAAAGTGACAAACATCAGTGGAAACAATTGGAACTATCTAAATTTTCTAAGCAATTTAGTATAATAGTAAAAAGGGAGTTTTTGAAGTTCCGTGCACTTGACTTAAAGTCCCAAATACGTGATTCTAGAAAACAAATATTTATTAATCGCTATTATGTGCTAAGGACTATACTAGAAAGAATGCATTGGTGAGCAAAAGCAGACACAATCCTAATGGTATGGAAAAGTAAGAAAGGACTACTCTAAGAACTGTCACGCTGGGGCTGCGATGGCAACTTGAGATGTGAAAAGAGGGAGGAACCCAGTCTGAGGTGAAGGTTTCTCGGAAAGGTGGGATCTGTATGAAACCTCCATTTAATCAACTAGACGAAAGGGGGCAAAAGAGGGCAGAGAAGCAAAACAGCATATGCAAATAGTCTGTTGCAGCAGAAAGCACAGTACACTTGAGAACATGCATGAAAGCATGGCTAGAGGAGAGACAGCAAAACAAAAGAAAGTATGACTCAAGACCAGGCTGGGGTGGTAGCAACCAGACCATCTAAGGCTGCATTAAACCACATTTAAGGACCTAACAGCAGTGAAATATCATTTGCAATGTTCTAACCTACAGGTTAAAGGATCTGATGTACATTTTGGGAAAGAAAATTACTCTGGCTTTGGTGAGATAGAGTTAAGAAAATGTTGGAAGAAGGAACACCAGAAAACCATTTAGGAAGTTATTTTGTAGACCAGATAAAAATGATGGCAACAGGGATAATATGGTGGCAACAGGAACAAAGGGTAGCAGATTAGGAGGAGGAAGAGGACAAGACTGGTGACAGATGTGCTGTGGAGAATGAGGGAGAGAGAATGGAAAGGAACCAGGTTTATTAAAGAGATATGTGATCATAGGCACATATCTGAATATCTCTGAGCATCAGTTTTGTTTATTAATGGGGTCAACAACACCAAGGTTGATAGATAATTACAAGCATTAAAGTACACAAAGGGCCTGGTACACAGCAAATCCTCAAAAAATTGTAGCTATTATTATTTTCTCCCAGATTCTCTCCAAACTGTGTGCTCAGTTCTGCCCCCCACCCCCCCCCACCGCCTGTCTGGGACATTTGGCAATGTCTGGAAACACGGCTATTATAACTTAGGGTGAGAGGGGCTGCTATTGGTACTTACTGGCTAGAGGCCAGGGATGCCACTTAACATTCTACAATATGCAGACAACCCTCCCACAACTAACTGTTAGCCAGCCTAAGCTGTCAATAGTGCCAAGGCTGTGAAACCATGTTTCAGAGGGATTCTGACTCTAATTATTGCAACAAGGAAAGTTCTTTTGTATTCACTGATGATAGTAACCATTCACATGAAATGGGGGAGTTAAACTGGTTTATTACTGATATTCTGTCTAATCAGTTTCCAAATTCAAGCTTGGTAACAGAAGTGGTTAGTATATTAATAACCTAAATTTAAGCATGCAAAAATATTAATGCCTTCTAACCATGAAAGCTAAATTTATTTTCTCATTTTGATATTTCAGTAAAAAAAAGCCTGAAATACTACGAATTAACTAGCATCTTATAAAAATCAGATATTCAATCCCCCCAAATAAAAGTATTTTTAAATGTCATTATGAAGCCGGGCTCGGTGGCTCAGCCTGTAATCCCGCGCCTTTGGGAGGCTGAGGTGAGTGGATTGCCTGAGCACGCGGGTTCGAGACCCGCCTGGGCAACTTGGCGAGACTTCATCTCTACAATAAATCAAAAATTAGCCGGGCATGGTAGCGCGCGCCAGCTACTTGGAAGGCTGAGACGGAAGGATCGCCATAGCCCCCAGCAGGTCGAGGCTGCGGTGGCCGGGAGTGGCCACTGCACTCCAGTATGGGTGACAGAGTGAGACTCCAACTCAAAAATAAATAAATAAAAAAAAATAAATGTCATTATGTAGAAACAGTGGTTTGCAGCATGTCTATTTAATTATTATTGCATTAACAGAAAAGTATTTCCAAAAAAGAAAAATACACTGCAGTCTAATTCTTACGAAAGCATTTCGAATTTTATGGCAATGTTTTTTGAATCAAAACTGTTAAAGTATCCTTCAAATGCTCCAAGCTCTCAAATTTATTGGCATGAGATGAATTAGATGATTAAATATAAATTTCATATACTTTTGGGCCCTATTTATCCATAAAGAGAAAAACGGATAGTTAATTATTGAACCAATATATTCAACTGCGAACAATTTAAACTTTGATCAAAATCTGAGAAGACTACTCAACAGTCCTCATAAAATCTTACCATGGTCAAGAACTGGGACCTGATCACAACTGACACCACTTCACACTCAGTAGGACAGCAACTAGCAAAAGCACAACAAACAAAACAAACAGAAAACTGGGCCTGATGCAACTCATGCCTGTAATCCCAGCACGTAGGGAGACCAGGGCTGGAGGATTATGTGGGCCCAAGAGTTTGAGATAAGCTTGGGCAACATAGCAAGACCTCATCTCTATTATACTGAAAAATGAAACGCAGAACATAAGTATTCACAAGAACATGGAGATACTGGAACCCTTGTGCATTGCTGGTAGAAGTGTAAAATTGTGCAAAATAGTTTGATGCTTCCTTTAAAAATCTAACACAGAATTACCATATGATCCAGCAATTTCAGGTCTAGATATATACTCCAAAGAATTAAAAGCAGAGTTTGTACACCACTGCTCAAAGTAGCATTATTCATAGCAGTCCAAAGATGGAAACAACTCAAATGTTCACCTACAAATGATAGAGTGTTAAAATGTGTTACAGTCTTACAATGGAACTATTCAGCTTTAAAAAGCAATGAAATCTGAAACATGCTAAAACATGGACAACTTTAAACTTTATGCTAAGTGAAATAAGTCAGTTACAAAAGACAAGTATTGTATAATTCTACTTATAATGAGTTACTTGAACAGGCAACTTCAAAGAGAAAAAGATTACCCAGGGCCAGAGGGAGAGGGAGGCCAGTAGGGTTGTGGTAAGAAGATCTACTGGTCAATGGGCACAGAGGTGCTGTTTGAGATGATAAAAAATGTTCTGGAAATGGACAGCGGTGATGGCTGCAAAATACTGTCAATGTACCCCATGCCACTTAATTATACATTTTAAATGGTTAATTTTATGCTACTCATAATTTACCATTAAAAAAAAAAACTGGGACACAAACTAAAGAACATAAAATAAAATTGTCTGGTGATCCCACCTCCCTCCCATGGCCTTCACCACTAGGTGAGGGTCAGAAAAACAAAAACTATTCTATTAAGCAGCTTGAAATTGATTCAAGTCTATGTCTTTTGGAACATGAATACACTAAATCAACATTTATCTTTTTCAGTTCCATATAAAAGCAAAATATCACTTCTATTATCTTATGACATCCAAACTTCAAATTTCTTTTAGAGTGTATTACAGAACATATACATGATTTCACACTCTTGGATTAGCCTTTTCCAAAACTAATTTCCCCCATATCTATGAACATCTATAAAAATGAAAATGACTATCATGAGAACTAAAATGACCAAAGGATATTACAATAAGTAGGCAATTTCAATATTCCTTATCTTATTTCCAGCATGTTTTTAAAAAGGTATGTCAATTAATCTCTCAAAATTTTATTAACATTACAATTTACTGAAAATGAAAAAGTAGAGGATTTCAAGCGTTTATTATTAGAGAAATATGCATTTTAAAGATCATTTCCAGGAGGAAATATGTTAAGTCTTAAGTGTTACCAACACAGAAAAAATAAAACTATCAACAGAAATGCAAATATCTTTTATTAGACAATAAAACCACCTTGTTTTCTTACAATTTAAGGTAAAATTCTAATTAATTGGAGTCTTTTTTCTCTCCCTCATCGTCCTTCTCTTATATCTTTCATTTTTCTTCCCGTCCAGCCCATGTTTAATGCTCTATCAGTACAAAAACAATAAAATTACTGCCCACAGTGCTAACTAAATTAATGAGGAAAGATGTATATAGATCTCATGAAGATGTGTCTGAGTTTACGTTGCCAAGGAAACACTGACGTCTTAACTTTTAAGGGGAAGAGTTTATATTTAAAGAATGTTAGAGTCAATAGGATGTATTTTAAGAAAGAGCAAAGCATACACAGCTTATTATTCCCAAATACCAATAAATGATACATGGAAACAGAAAAAAGACAATTAAATTTAGGCACCAATCAACAACTATCTGCTAACATGAGTCATCTGAATGACAGTACGGTTTAAGGTGGACTGAAAATGAAAAGCTGTGGGGATTAGGAAAGATACTCAGGCTTGCATAACCATTTAATTCTTTCAAAACTTCAGTTTCCTCATGTGTAAAATGTGGAAGGTTAAGCAAGGTTAGTAAGATACCTTTCCAGAATCTAAAATTCTTTGGTTCTATGATTTCAAACTTATTTTTAGAAGTAACTATATGCCTATTATCTTCTAGAAAATCATAATAAATACACTGGCATATGTACAGTAAGAAAACAGATCACTTCTGTGGTAATTCATAAAAATATTTAACATATCTAAACTAAATGCCAATAATAATACTATCTCTAAACATGTAATAACTTAGCTACTTTAGTTCATAAACTTTGAAGCATGAAAGGATTAAGAACAGTATTTATAGAAATGGTCAGTACTTCAAATACTTTGTTTTTGATAAGCTTTTAGTATTACTGCAAATTTTTAGTAAGCTAATTTTAATTATTCAACATGTAAGACAAATTGTTACTATGCTGTGGTTAATTATTAAGAAGGATGAACTAAAAATCACAATGTGAAATTAGTATTTCCATAGCAACCTGTTCTTCTATTAGCACTATCACGTAAGGTAGGGACCAGCATTGCTTTGTATGCTAAAAAAAAAAAAGTTGGTCCTTTGTAATAGGAAATTGCCTAATATGATTCAAGCTTATTATTTTCCTTCTACTATCATATACAAATCAATCTTCGGCCAAAAAAAGAAAAAGGCATGAAAGTTTAACATAATTGATTGCAGGAGGGAAAAAAAGCTGGGGCTTATGGCATTTCCTTAGCTGCTACAACCAAATTAACATCTCCATTAAATAATACAAAGAAAATCATTTTCTTGGGTGAAAATAACACCCTTGTCAAAAGGTTGATACAATACTACTATAAATTCAAAAATATATAAATTGGTCAATCAACACTTTAAAAAAAAAATCTAGACTGAATGTGTATCAACTGCATACTCAATAGCTTATCCAGGTTATAGGTTTACTTAATGCTATCATTTTTGGTTGATTTTTGCTGAAATTATTAGGTGCTATCTAAATCATATAAAAAATAAAATAATAACCATTTATTTGTAAACTGTAAAAAATGAATGGAAGGTGGCAGAGAAACATTCATTGAATGCTTGTCTATCTTAGGAAGATTTCTCATAAATTTTAATAAGAATGGTTTCATATGACTATTTAAACCAAAAAAACATGTCATTTTATAAAATTAGGACATTATTTTGTAAGTCAAACTCTCTGTTTTTAATAAAGACTGGGAATGGATTTTTATTTTTATTTATTTATTTTTTTTTTTGAGTTGAGGTTCCACTCTATCACCCAGGCTGGAATGCAGGAACAGGATCACGGCTCACCACAGCCTCGACTTCTGGACTCAGGCAAGCCTTTCACCTCAGCCTCCAGAGTAGCTGGGAATACAGGTGCACACCATCACACCCAGCTAATTTTTTAATTTTCTGTAGAGATGAGGTCTCACCACCTAGGATGGTCTCAGATTCCTGGGCTCAAGCAATCTTCTGACTGTGGTCTCCCAAAGTGCTAGGATTTCAGGTGTGAGGTTTGAGGCACTATGCCAACCTGAGAATGGAATTCTCAAAGGGGCAAATATCACTGATAAATTTTAATAGTATTATAGCTTCTATAATGTGCTAGCATAGTAAATTTGAATTTTTTAAAATCAAAATGTAAAATATTTAGAGAAACTGATAAATGAGGATGCAATTATTGCCAAATCAGTAATATTAAATAAACAACCCTACACAATGCTGTAGTCCCCTTTTACCTGTGGCTTTGCTTCCTGTGGTTTCAGTTACCTGCAGTCAACTATGGTTTAAAAGACTACATGGAAAATTTCAGAAATAAGTGATTCATAAGTTTTCCACAGAGAATCATTCTGAGTAGCATGATGAACTCTCACGCCACCCCACTCCTCTGGGATCTGAACCATCCTTTTTTCCAGCACACCCACCTATATACAAGACCCACCCATTAGTCACCCAGTAGTTATCTCAGTAATCAGATTGACTGTCATGATACAAAAGTGCTTGTGTTTAAGCAGCCCTTATTTTACTTAATAGTGGTCTTAAAGTACATGAGTAGTGATATTGGCATATTGCTATAATTGTTCTAACTAGTTATTGTTTTTGATCTCTTACTGTGTCTAATTTACAAATTAAAGTTTACCATAAGTTATGTATGTACACACACAAAACACAGAGTATACACAGGGTTTGGGACTACTATCAACAGTTTCAGACATCTACTGGAGGTCTTGGAACAAATCCCCCCATGAATAAGGAGGAACTAGTGTATAAATATAAGCCCTCCTAATGTACAAATAAAACAACCAAAAAAAAAAAAGCATATACAAACATGCTTTCTTATTTGAGCCCTTAAAACAATAAGCAATAGGGGTGATATATGAAAAAGACAATGATCATATGAAAAATTATGATCACTGTATTTTGAATCAATGAAACAAAGTCTCTAGTCAAACATGGCAGAAGAAAAAACACAACCAGAAACCTCAGATGGACCCTCAGCACTGTCTGGCAATACTTTGTTTCACTCACAGGTTCTCCCAAAGACCATTTCACACCTTCTTCTCAAACCTCTATGACCCCTTCTCTATCTCAGCTGACAACGTCAGTCTTTTCACTAAGGTAACAGAAGCAGTAAGAAGAAAATTTGTTCATTTTTCTACTACCAAATTTATGAGCCTACCTGCTTCTGTTTAAGAGTACTCTGCCTTTCTTCCTGGTGTAATTGATGGATGGTAATCAGCTCTTTTTTAAGGCCAACTCTTCTCACATTCTTGTACCTGGTATAACCAATTTTTTTCCTTAAAGGACCAAAAAAACCCCACACTTACCAAAGTCACCAGCAACCTCCACGTTGCCAAATCCAACAGTCCTTTCCAATTCTCAAAGATCTTACTCACCTGTCAGAAGCAGCTGACAAGGCCAAGTGCAGTGGCTCACACGTATAATATCAGCACCTTGGGAGGTCAAGGTGAGAAGATTGCCTGAGCCCATGGGTTTGAGACCAGTCTGGGCAACTTGGTGAAACCTCATCTTTAAAATAAATCAAAAAATTAGCCGGGCTTGATGGCATGTGCCTGAGGCTCCAGATACTTGAAAGGCTGAAGCGGAAAGATCACCTGAGCCCAGGAGGTCAAAGTTGCAGTAGCTGTGAGCATGCCACTGCAATACAGCCTGGGCAACAGAGTGAGATTCCAACTCAAAAAAAAAAAAAAAAGAAAGAAAAGAAAAGAAAAAGAAGCAGCTGACAGTTGCTCATAATTCCCTTCCTGTCTTCTCTGGCTTCTAAAATACCACAACCTCAGTTTTTCTTCTACCTCACTGGCTGTAACTTCTCAGTCTCATTTGCTGAATCCTTTCTATTCTCTTCCAGGACACAGTCTTCTGACTCTCCTCATTAATAATTTTCAAGTCCCATGGCTTTAAATGCCAACGGCATCCAAATCTATAAGGGAGAACCAACATCCACCCAGAACTGCAGGGGCATCACCCCATCCCACCCTGTGAATGTCTAACAGGCATTTCACACTTCACATGTCCATAATAGTACTCTATTTCCCACTCCCCACAAAATCTGTCCCACCTGTAGTTTTTCCCATTTCAGTATAAATATTGAAATATAAATATAAACTAGCAGCACATTGCCAATCATTAAACTATGGCCTAAAACCAGAGTCTATATTGAAAAACAAACAAAATTCCAAATATTTATTTCTCAGCCAGATCAATTCCAATATGTGTGTTCCTGATACATCTTCCAAAGAATTTGACTTAATAAAACAAACCAAGATTAGGCAGAACCAGCATTGCCACATCTCCTAACACCTTTTGCCAGTTTTACCACCCTAATCCAAGGCTCCATCCGAACTCACATAATATCCTCCTACATGAGCTCCTGCTCCCATCCTTGTCTCTCTACATTATCTTCCGGTCGTTATACAAAGACAATACCAGCACCCACATGTTTACAACAGCACAATTCACAACTGCAAAGATGTGGAGTCCACCTAAATGCCCATCAACTAATCAGTAAATAAAGAAAATGTAGGGTGTGTATGCGGATGCACATATATATAATGAAATACCATCTGGCCATAAAAAAGAACAAAATAATGTCTTTTGCAGCAACTTGGATGGAATTAGAGACCATTACCCTAAGTGAAGTAATGCAAGAATGGAACACCAAATACCGCATGTTCTCACTTATAAGTGAGTGCTAAGCTATGGGTATGCAAGGGCGTATAGAGTGGAATAATGGACACTGGAGACTGAGTATAATGAACCCTGAGAATGAGGATGGGAAGGGGATGAGGAATGAAAAGCCACCTGCAGAGAACGATGTGCACTAGTGGTGGCAACAAGTACACTTAAAGCCTAGACTTACTGATCACCACAGAAATATCCATGGAACCAAAAACCACTTATACCCCTAAGGCTATTGAAACAAAACATTTTTCAAAAAGTAGCCCGAAAAATCTTGCCAAAATATAAATCACGATACCGTTCTGCTGAAAACCTTCCATTGGTTTCCCGTCATAAAGACAAAAGGAGAAGTTCTCAGAGACCTAGAAGAGCCCGCCTGGTCCAACGCTATCTCATCTTCTACTCCTCTTCCTCTCTTCCCTCTGCTCCCAGTCACACTCGTCTTCTTGCTGCCTCTTGCTGTCTCCAAGCTTCCCTCTGCTTCAGATCCTTTGCACTTGCTGTGTCTTGCACTTGGAAAGTCTTCCCTCAGATACTCCTGTGGGCTACTCCTGCATTTTCTCCAGTGTCACTGAAACAACTCCCCACAGAGAGGCCTTCCCTCTAGCTCTGTTGAAAATATCACCCACCTCCTTCTACTTGTCTTCTTTTTCTACAAAACTATTTTTCAATTTTGTGATATATTATCTGTTAGATGCTATTTCACATTATGTATTTGCTCATGGCCCATCTCATCCACTAGAAATATAGTTCCTTAAGGGCAGGAACTCTGCCTTGATTGCTTCTCTAATGGAAGTTCTTTCACGGAAGAAAATGAAGCAAAATGGTCTCTGGCACAAATTCAGCGTTCAATAATAATTACTCAATTGAGAAATTACTATTACAATTTTTAACAAGGATTTTTCCTTTGTGTATAAACTTGAATAGACTGTGATAAAATTACTAAAACTACTTAATTCAGACCTTACATAAAGTGGCACCATTTCTGAAAAGGAAAGTCTCATAAAAACATGTCCTTCTTTCTATATTAAATTTCCAGACCCTAGGAAATTTCTAGCATTTTCCCCAAAATAAAAGAAGTAAAATTATCCTAATGGGCTATATTTAAGCTTCCATGTAATTCCTGGTGATGGGTACAATGACCAGTTCTACTGATAGCCAAGTTTGTTTGTTTATTTTTCAATTTCCATCCCCCCCAAAACACAACATATACATACAGATACCTTGGTTGTCCTTCTTTTAGTTTTCATTAAGTTAATTTTTGACCAGGTAATACCTACATATAGCTAAAAATTATGTGTACAGTTGTACTTCAATAAAACTTTATTTGCAAATATAGGCATGACCCATGGCATCAGAGTTTGTCAAAACCTGTTACAGAGCAACATTTAAATACAATGTCTCTTTTTTATAAAAAATGTTAATGGTCCTGTTTGGAAGGGACTGCAATGGAAGAGAATGCAATAAAGAATGCTATTTTAAACAAAAGTTCATCCTACCCATAACAATATGTTATAATACATATTTTCACATAAATAGATTTAAGATTATTCCAAGATGCCTTCTCTATGACCCATAATATATTTCCCCAAATATTTTCTTCTATTTCCTCATGGCATAATTGTGAAGAATTGGAGGAACATTACGATAAGAAAGACTGGTAATCAAAACAAGCAGCACATTACCAATCATTAAACTATGGCCTAAAACCAGAATCTATATTGAAAAACAAACAAAATTCCAAATATTTATTTCTCCAACAGATCAATTCCAACATGCATGTTCCTAATATGTCTTACAAAAGATCTGACTTAATAAAACAAACCAAGATAAGGCAGAACCAGATCTCTTTGAAAAGTAGATCACTGTTAGATTGAAAAACCAGCTTCTCAAAATTCAAAGGTATCCTAGGAGTGTATCTTACCTTAGATGCCATTCTCATAAAAAGTTTGTTTTGATTTTCTGCTGTTCCCATCTTCTCATTTTTGACTAAATCATTTAGGCTTAGATTATCATCGTCATCAAAGTATCTGACCCTTTCTTTTTCTTCATGGGTTGAAACCTGTGACAAAATGAACATTATTAATTTAATGAAAACATGACTCTCTGTAGTATTTTTTAATGTCCCATGTATAAATCTGATATTAAATGTAAACATTCCACTATAAATCACTACCTTTCCCTCCAGTTTATCCCTATTCTATCTGCTTCCTGTGGAAGAATTTCCATTAGAATTACACTCCTTGGCCGGGTGAGGTGGCTCAAACCAGTAATCCCAGCATTTTGGGAGGTCAAAGTGAGAGGACTGCCTGAGCCCACAGGTCCAAGACCAGCCTGGGCAAACATGGCGAGACCTCGTCTCTACAATAAATAAATAAATAAATTAGCCAGACATGGTAGCACGCGCCTGTAGTTCCAGCTACTTGGAAGGCTGAGGCAGAAGGATCACCGGAACACTGCAGGTTGACATTGGGGTGGCTGTGAGTGTGCCACTGCACTCCTGCCTAAGCAACGGAGTGGGACTCCGAATCAAAAAAACAAAAGAAAGAAAGATTTACACTCCTTACTTTTTCCACCCTTTAATCTCCTCTTCCCCAGGGATGGAAGCATGACATAATCTGATTCCTGAGTTTTGATAAAAGAACAAAATTGCTCTATTCCTTTTTCTCTCTTTCTGCTCTTCTCCTCCTTATAGTTAAAATTCCCTACTGCTGTGGAGGGAAGACTGCAGCTATCCAGAGATAGAGTAAGTATATCAAAAACAGAGGTAAAATATTAGTAAATTCATTGCTATAAACTTAATGCCCATGTCACCCCCAAATTTATATGTTGAAATTGCAATATCAAGGTACTAGGAGGTGAGGTCCTGGGAGGTAAATAAGTCATGAGGGTGAAGTCCTCATGAATGGGATCAGTATCCCAACTGAAAGACATGAGAGTTTCTGTTCTCTGTCTCTTTGCCATGTGAGAAAATGAGACCATATTTACAAACCAGGAAGCATGCCCTCATCAGACACTGAATCTGCCAGCACCCTCATCTTGGACTTCCCAGTCTCAAGGACTGTAAGAAATTGATTTCTGTTGTTTAAGCTACCCGGTCTATATTATTCTATCATATCTAACTCAATCCTGGGTCTTCCTTTTAGTTGGTTCTGTACCCAGGTATAGAACAAAAAAGTGCTAATTATTTCCTCCCAACCCAAATCTCCCCAATGCTGCTCTCATATTTCCCTAATCACATAAAACATGGTCTTTAATATCTTTGAGATCTTTGGAACCAAGGTCCAACTCTTTCCCCTGGCATTGTTATTCTTGTTTTCACTTGCTTAAACCTCATATCCCATGTTTTCAATCACCCTCTGGCTCCAGACACTTAACTTCTGACCCTCTTGTCTTTTCATTATGCTCAAAGAAGAAACACCAACCCTGAATGAACATATTTGCATTTTTTATGACCATCCCCGGATTGGTTGGTAGTACCCAACTCGAAAAGGGCCCTGATATCTCTGATGATGTCTATTTACGGATTCCTAGTCAGTGCTGTCATTTCCAAAAATTCACACCTTTACTATTCTCCAATGTCTCTCCAACCCTTAATTCCTCCCATTACATTAAAAGATGCATCCATTCCACTTCCATTCGTTGAGTAAATTAATTAGTATCTCTAGTAGCAAAGATACCCAACAGGCAAATCATAAATATGTGATGGAAATATTCCAAATGAGCAATTCTTTTGTGTACCAATTATCACCTGTATGATCTTTCAGATTTAAAATAAAAAACCTCACTTGGGAAAATTGAATATGCTCTGTGTGCCATCTCAAGAGCCCCAAGGTAGTGCTAAAAACTTATTGCTAGAGTTGAATGGTAAGAAAGAAAATTAGGTTTACAAAAGATCATAGCACCTACATAATTAAGCCATCACTGTGTATGAATACCCCTTTGCCAGACCTCAAATCAGCTGCCTAACACAGGTAACAGGTCTGGAGGATCAAAGTTTCCCTTAGAGCTACGGTTAGTGTGCAGAACGAAGCTAAAACCAACACCAAAGAAATGTACACCAAAATTAAAATTGTCTTGAACATTCAATGTTCACAATTATTTTTTAAAATGCAGTTGAATTAAATTTCATTTTGTAAAAGGCAAAGGGATATAACTAAGAGTAAAAGTAATAACATAATTTACTATCTTCCAATGTTTGCAGTGGAAAGCTACATTTCAAAAATATTTTGTAGTCTGAGGCAAAAAAAATTATGAAGGGGAAAAGGAGTCCTGGATTAATAAACAAAGACATATGTTAAACATACCATCTGTCTCTTCCTTCTTCCTCCTTTTGATTCCAAAGATTTTCCTGATGTGTTCACAGGCCATACTCTTCCAGACTGATCTGTTCTGACAAGGATCACTTCTTGCTGATCTTCATGCTATAAAAATATTGACACAATTCTGAATTTACTGTGAAGACACTGAATATTTTCATTGTATAACAAAAAAGACATTAGAAAGATTCAACTAATCACATAATATTATGAATTGTCTTAAGTCTCCTGAATTTTTACTACCCACAATACCATAAAACTACCATAATCTTCTTAGGGAAAAAAATGAGAAAAATACTCAAAGTTTATTATTTTTAAAAAGCAATATTAAAAGATGACCAAGTAGCAATAGTCCAGCTGGCACTGTACGAGAGTACCCACCACATTTGCAGCACAGCTAAAGTTGATTGACCCAGGGACTTTCAAATTACCAAATCCAAAATATACTTATTAAATTATCATCTTCCCTGATTTGAAAGCACTTGGTTCTGTTTACTACGCTCTCCAGTCTAAAATTCTTATTTCAGTTGTGAACATTCTACTCTCTCTTGGTTCTGCACTTACCTCTCTGACTCATTCATTCATCCATTTGTTCGTTCATTCATTCATTCATCAAATATTTTTGAAAGTGACTACCTAATCTTAGTAGTCAAAAGAAATGTAGTCTCTGCCTTCAATAAGCTAAAAACCTAGTGCAGAAATGCCTCCTTATGTAAATTATCAATATAAATAGAGACACCCTCACTTTCTTTTCCATTTCCAGCTACCCCTCCAAAGCTGATGATTCTAGGGTTCCTTGGCCTCCAGTCCTCCAGCCTGAAACCTAATTATCTCATATTACAAAAGAATTCATTCTGTTAAACATAAATATGATCACGCCATTCTTTGTTTGGAAACCTGCAGGGACCATTGAGATCACCTAGGAGATCAATAACCACTCTGAGTAAGGCCCACAGACCATTGTAAGTCCAAGAATTACCAGCCATGGGATATTTGTTACTAATCTACGATGAAGAAAATACAGAAACTCTGTGTTCATAAACTTTCATTGTAATTTGACAGAATCATTTTATGTTGGTTCAATCTAAGTAAAAAATCGGGACTTTTATTTTGCATGTCTTTATTTCATTCTATAACTCATTTTTATCATATTTTATAAAACTATTAATCCACGATGGACTAGAAAATTTTAAACATATCAACAACCCTGATCCCACGCCAGTCTAAATAGAACTGAAGAGTGAAGCAATGGCAAGCATTTTTAACATCGTATACAAGGCCTTCAAATACAGTACATTTTATTCCTCTGCATGGAACAACTATTCCTTCTTGCTCAACTAGGAAATTAAGGATTTAGTCACAGCCAATGCTCTGTTACCAAATAATTTTAAGCACTATATTGCTGGACTGCAATGTTTTCAGTAACTATATGTCTACCTGTCATTCTCTATCCTTGCTGAACAAAGACCAGGCTATCCCCTCCTTGGTTTCTACAGCAACTGTCACAGTGTCAAACAATAATGAAAATTCAGTTAATGCTTGATAAATGACATTAACAAGCTGGTACCTCAGAAAGATTAATTAACCCACCCTAAGCTAACCCACCTCTCCCACAGTCACCTCTTTCCTCCCTTTGTCTACTTTCTGTTCCCTAGCCTGCCAATACAAAAGATTCTAAGATGTCCCATTTGGGGTGCCCAAGACAGTATATTCTAACCATCTACTTGGCATTAAAACCCAAGATAGAAATGAGAAGTTCATTCCACATACACACAAATATGCAAAAGTATTTTCCTCATCATGTGATTTAGTAATTTCTCTCCAAAGTAAGCAGAAACACTTCCTGATAAAACTAGAAAGCATTAAAAAAATCTCTTCATTATTGCAAGAATGCCAAATGTTCCAGGTTTTTAAATTATTCCCAATTACCATTTGCTCTGCGGGACTTTCTATTTTAAAAAACATCAAAACTGATCATTTATTATAAACATTTTATATGAATACTTTAATTAACAAATCTCAAATGTTCTGGGACTATGGACTCAATCCATAAAATAGCCTTCTGGCTGACAAAAGTCATGGATTCTTATTTTAAAGGAAGAAAGGAGAAAGTTATATGAAGTTATACAATCAATTTGCTAACATAGCTGGGATAAACCTTCCCTATTGGCATCCATAATATTTGTGAGATAGTGGATAATTCTCTTCCACAAAGTACATATCACTTTTATAGCAACAAAGTATTTATCAGCAAAAGACACCAGTTTTAAGCCATTCTAAATTGCCATTTAACCCAACAAATAATTAAAACGCAATTGTCTTTCTCACCTTTCCAGGCCAAGACCAAGCTGCACTCTGCTCTGTACCTTTTTTTTTTTTTTTCTTTTAAAGAAAGCAGGATTTATTGAGAGGATAGATAAGCTCCAACAGTGGGAGGGGACCCAAGGGGTTGCCTGCTCTGTATCTTATAGGTCCTGTCACAGTGTCAAACAACAATGGATACTCAATAATGCTTAATAAATGGAATGAACAAACTGGTGCCTCAGACAGATTAATGATACTCCCAAAATTAACCCACTTCCTCCTCTAGTCTCCTCCTCTTCCTGCTTTTTTACTGTCTGTTCCTTAAGCTTGCTAATACAAATTACACTGTTTTTCCACTTTGGGTACTCAAGAGAGAAATATTGAGGAGTTCAGAAATACTGAGTAAGTTCCTAATTTGCTACCACATTAACGCAGGATGAGAAGCTTATTTAAGAATCTGTTTCAGTGTCAACAAACTATGGCCTCAGGGCAAATCCAGCCTGCTGCTTGTATATGGTCAGCCCACGAGCTAAGAATGGTTTTTACATTATTAAGTGGCTGGAGGGAAATCGAAACAATATTTTATGACAAAAGAAAATTATATGCAATTCTAATTTTAGTGTCTATAAATAAGTTTTATTGGAACATTGCCATGTTCATTCATTTATGTATTGTCTACAGCTGCTTTCGGATGACAATAGCAGTTGAGTAGTTGTGGCAAAGATTGTATAGCCCATAAAGTCTAAAATATTTACTATTTATTTGGTCTCTAGAGAAAAAGTCTGCCAATCCTTGACCTTTATTATTCCTCGGCTGACACAACTTAGTCAAAATCATTTTATCAATTCTTTTTACTACCTAAGAACAAGCAAAATAAAAACTTGCAATTGCTTGATAGTATAACAAAAGTTCCATGTTGGTAACTGCTAGGGTAAGAGAATGGGGCTGGTACCCTTTTATTTTATTAAAATATATAAGTTTAACTTCCATTTCAGGCCGTAATGGCGAAACAAAAAGACCAACATAACCTGCTGCAATAGGACAAATTCATAAAACAAGTTATTTTCAGACACTGAATACCTAAAGGAGTGTGATCCCTGAAAGAAGGGAAACAAGTGAGATGAACCTAGGATTGCTACAGTTTTCTACCAAGAGGCAGCTGACGGCTGCAGCACAGGAAGGGAAAATCTAAGCAGCACCCAGCTTCCTTGCTGACTGATATTTTTTTAACAAGCTGTTGCAAGGGAAGACCTAGGAAAGAAAACAGAGCAAACAGAAGAACTAAGAAAATACTAATGCCAATTAAGAACAAATGTATTTACATAGAAGAATGGCAATCATAATATACTACTTGGCTGAGCAGTATCTATTTACAGGATCAACAGATAATTTTATTTAGAAATATAAAATTAAAGCCAGAAGAAATCACTGAGAAACAAAAGCAGTAGCCTCCAGGATTGGAAGAAGTTCTGGAAAGGGCTCAAGGCTTTGCTACTATTTGATAGTGGGTTTTTTAGCACCACTTATATGTATTACATTGATTAAAAAGAAAAGGAAAAAGCATATATTGCTCTGATTCAAAGTTCGTATTAAAAAGTCTAAATGCTACTGTGAACAATGCTGCGATAAACATACATGTGCAGATATCTTTTTCATAGAGTGATTTGAGTTCTTCAGGGTATATTCCCAGTAGGGGGACTGTGGGGTCATATGGGAGGTCAATGTTTAGATCTTTTAGGAATCGTCATACTGCTTTCCACAGAGGTTGCACTAGTTTACACTCCCACCAACAGTGTAGCAGTGTTCCCTTTTCACCACATCCTTTCCAGCATCTGTTATTTTTTGAGTTATTGATAATTGCCATTCTGACTGGAGTTAGGTGGTATCTCAGTGTGATTTTAATTTGCATCTCCCTGATGATTAGCGAGGTTGAACATTTCTTCATGTGTCTGTTGGCTGCTCGGATGTCTTCCTTTGTGAAGTGTCTGTTCATATCTTTTGCCCACTTTGTAATAGGGTTGTTTGTTTTTTTCTTTTCAACACGTTTGAGTTCCTTGTAGAGACAAGATGTTAGGCCTTTGTCAGACCTGGAGTTGGCAAATACTTTTTCCCAGTCTGTGGGCTGTCTCCCCGCTCTCTTGATGGTTTCGTTGGCTTTGCAGAAGCTTGTCAGTTTAATGAGGTCCCATTTGTCTATCTTATCCCTTATGGTCTGTGCGTTTCAGGTTTTGTTCAGGAATTGGATGTCAGTTCCAATTTCCATAAGGGTGTGTCCTACATTTTATAAGGTTTTTATGTTTAGAACCTGGAATCAACCACGCTGTCCATCAAAAGAGGACTGGATTTAAAAAATGTGGTACATATACACAATGGAATACTACGCAGTAATAAAAAAGAACAAAATCATGAATTTTGCAGCAACCTGGATGGAACTAGAATCTATAATACTGAGTGATCTCTCACAGAAACAAAGATCTGAGTATCACATGTTCTCACTCATAAGTGGACCTTGACCATCTATCATAATACTGTAAGAAAAGGATTGACAGTGGTGGGAAACTATGGGGGGGTAGGGAAGGGAAGGAAGGTGGTCAATATCCGTCTGGGGACGGGGAGATACCCCTTATCAACAAGGGTGCCTGAACAATGCATACTTGTATACCTAACCCTTAACTGTACCTCACAATTGTAAAATAAAAAAGATGTCTAAATAAATAAATAAATAAAATAAAAAGTCTAAATGCTTGAAAGCCTTTTCTAGTATTTTGGGGAAAAAAAGCAAATCTCTAATACATCAAATTCCACTACCAGTGGTCCACAAACTTCCAGAGGTTCATGATGGTATTCTGCAAATGTGCCATCATTGAAGGCATGGAGCATGTTTCGACTTTTATCTTTTGAAATTTCAAAACCACATTGAGATGTCACCTAACCCCAGGAAGAATGGCCATCATAAATAAAACAACAACAGATGCTGGTGAGGGTGTGGAGAAAAAGGAATGCAAATTAGTTCAACCTCTATGCAAAACAGTGTGGCGATTTCTAAAAGAACGAGTAATTGGCCTTCCATATGATCCAGCAATTCACCTACTGAGAATACACCCAGAGCAACTCAAATCATTCTACAAAAAAGATAAATACACATGCACATTTATTGCAGCACTCTTCACAATAGCAAAAACATGGAACCAACCGTGCTGTCCATAGAAACTATAATGGATTAAAAAAATGCGGTATATATACATGATGAAATATTAAGCAACCATAAAGGACATATAGACCTTGCAGCAACTTGGATGAATTTAGAGTCTATAATACTGAGTGATCTATCACAGAAACAAAGAACAGAGTACCACATGTTCTCACTCATAAGCGACCCCAAACATTTACCATAGCACAAGAAAGGGACTGGCAGTAGAAGGATACTGTTGGGGGTGGAACACAACATCAGTAGGGGTAACTGATCTCAAACCAGGCAAAGGAGGGACCAAAGGGAGGCCCAAACTTAACCTGTACAACGTCCACTTGCATACCTAACTCTGAATCATACCCTACGTCTTCAAAATTAAATATAAAAAAAAGGAATTCACAGGACTGTCCAAGGAGGCATCTTTTTCTAACCCCTATGAAGGCGCCACACAGATTCAAGGCAGACCTAGTAACGTTCTCTTTTTTTTTTTTTGAGTTGGAGTCTCACTCTGTCACCCAGACTGGAAAGCAGTGGCTGCTCCCGGCCACCACAGCCTCGACCTGCTGGGCCCCGGCGATCCATCCGCCTCAGCCTTCCGAGTAGCCGGAATTACAGGCACGTGCTACCACGCCCGGCTGATTTTTTGATTTATTGTAGAGATGAGGAGTTCTCTTTTTTAAATTCTTAATACTGTTTGTGCCTCCCCCCACCCCACACACACACACCTTTTTTTCTTCCTTAATCAGTCTTTCTAGAAAATTTCCTATTTTATTGTTTTTTTTCAAAGAATGAATTCTGGGTTGCTTTTTTTTTTTGAGTTGGAGTCTCACTCCATCACACAGGTTGGAGTGCAGTGGCATGCTCATCACCAACCTAGCATCGACCTGCTGGGCTCCAGCGATCCTTCAGCCTCCGCCTTCCAAGTAGCCAGAACTACAGTCATGTGCTACCACATCTGGCTAATTTTTTATTTATTGTAGAGACGAGGTCTCGCCAAGTTGCCCGACCTGGTCTTGAACCCGCGGGCTCAGGCAATTCACTCGCCTTGGCCTCCCAAAGTGCTGGGATTACAGGCTGAGCCACCAAGCCCAGTCTTTTTTAAAACCATTTCAATTTATTTTGGATTTCTATTTCATAATTTCAGCTTTTATCGCTACTTTATATTTCATATATACTCTTTGATTTTTTAAATCTCTTTTGCATTAAATTATTGGCTAATGCCACAGTCATTATTGCTAACAGTAGCATATTAATGATTATATAATTAATTACAACTTAATTTTCATATGCAATCAAAGATTCACACATGGACGATTATCTGAGTATTTCTGGGTAGACAGGAACATAAGAAAAATACCACAAATTTTTTTCCATGATTCACTATGATATAGTTCCAAGTGTTTTTCTTTTTCTTTCCTTTTTTCCAATGGCATTCAGTTTCACTCAACTAATTTTCTCTTCCTCATAAATCTTTATTAATAACCGTCTACTACAATTATTCTAGTCAGAACCTCTTTGGTCCTCCCTGCACTATGAAACTGAAAACTGCATTTTTAGTTTTCCTAAAAGCACATTAGACTTCTAAAAATCAATAATTTATTAAGCATTCTATAATATGTTAGAGTAATTTAAAAATATATACTAGAATAAAATTTACTTTGGGGTTACTTTGTTTCACTTTGAATGTTTTCCCTTTAAACTGCAAATGTATAATATAAACATGTGAATCATCCCTCCACCCACCCAAGAAAAATCTGGAAAGAGAACACATTAGAATCAAACCCTTCAAGAGAACACATAAGCCTCAACTGCTATTGAATAGTGTAAGGACTTACTACTTTTCTCATGGTATAACATTTCATTTTTCCCTTAAATTTAATTTGGCAACAGAAAAAAAATGAAGCGCTAATAGTAGACTTAGTGAGAAAAAAAAACTAATGAGCATGTGGGGAGGAGAGAGGTTGCTGCTAGGTCATTCTTGCTTCTCTGAGAAAACCAACTTCTCTGAGAAAACCAACTTTCTATCTGCTAGAAAGCCCTGTTCAAACTTTGAGATGGTCTACAACATAATTCTTCATACTAAAATTTGATCATTAACAAATATACAATTATAACTATCCAAAATAATTACTTGACAATTTCCCAAATTATTACACTTGAGAAAATACTCTTCATGAACCCTCAGAGGACTGTAACTACATGTTTGTATATTAACCTTATTTACATGTTCTCACTCCAGAGAGACTGCTTTTCAAATACATATATATTGTCTGAGTTAAAATCTAAAGGATTCATAGAAGGTAACTAAGGGAAAAATGGGGAAGAAGTATATTCTAGGCAAAGAAAGAATGTGCAAAAGCAATGAGGCAAGAAGGAAAGCGGCTACTTAGGAGGTCAAGACAAGAGATGATCACCATCTTAGACAATGTGGCAGATATGAAAAACAAACAGCAGACTTAAGAAATATTTTGCAGGCAAAACTGACACTATTTCATGACGAATTTTATGTGAGGTGTGAGAATAAAGAACAAATATAAGGTTCTACATGCTACTGTAAGATGAGTCTGCATTTATACATCATTTATAAAATTATTTTTGTTTTAATTCATTGAGCTTAAAATGTTTGCTCTTATATTAATCTGTATAAAGAAATAAGCCATTTAGTGATGCCTGAGATAATATTTCTAACTGCACAGCACAGAAATGAGGGTTACTTTATAGAGTGTAAAAGAACAAGTTGAATTGTTTAAAGAATCCATACCTTTACAGAACTATTTTGCTTGATGGGGAAGAAACTAGCTAAATGACTAAAGGGAAATAACATTTTTGCATAGCTACTTTGTGTCAGGAAAGACTATACCTCAAAGAAAGTGTGCCTAGAGTAACATGATGAGATAAACAATGGATTTAGTGCAAAGGTACGATAATGTTAATTTTAGATTGAAAGTACTTGACTTAGAAAATTGAGAATGCAGGGACCTTCTACAAAGAAGAAACTAAAAGGTATTTGTTGAATAAAGATTGAACCTCATTGCTTAAAAGTTAAAGGCAAATCACAAACAATAATTTTGTAGTCTTGTAATTAATTTTTACTTTGTTATACTATGTCTGTGAGACTCAACTGCAGAGATTGGAATGCTGAACCACTAAAAAAAAAAAAAGAGTTTACATCTTCTAGGATCACAGCAATGACAGAACAGTGAACTCACAATGCACCCAAGAATCAGATCCAAAAGACAGTCTTAAGGCAATAATTGGGTATGATCAAAGTACTACTGAAAATACTTCAGGCCGGGCACAGTGGCTTGTGCCTGCAATACCAGGCCTTGGGAGGCCAAGATGAAGGTTCGCTTGAGCCCAGGAGTTCAAGAACAGCCTGGGTAACACAGTGAGACTTCACCTCTACAAACAAATTTAAAAAAAATTAGCTAGATATGGTGACACATGCCTGTGGTCCCAGGTACTCAGAAGGCTGAAGCAAAAGGATTGCCTGAGCCCAGGAGTTGAGGATGCGGTGAGCTATGAGGGTGCTACTGTACTACAGTCAGTGTGAAACTCAACTCAAAAATTAAAATACTTCAAATCACCAGTCAAGTTCCTGGCTTTATACACAGAATGATGAATTTACCCATTTATTTAAGTATTTATTAGTCAATGTTTCTCTATGATCCTCCAAGGTCCTTACTTAATTCCTCAATTTCTTTCAAAAGAAACTCTTCTACATAGCTGCCCAGTTCTCTTCTTTATCACCAGTACAAACAAAACTTTAAAGTCGCTGCACCATTATGCAATGATTATTTCATTCTTTCCAACAATTGGTGAGCTGAATTTCCTGCACTTTTTTTGTAAAACTATAGAGTTGAATTCCCTTAGATTAAATGTATCCATAACATGATTCTACTGAAGGATTATTAACAGACAGAAGTTACAGAGGGGCAGATTAGGATCTAAAAGTTTAAAGAATTAGGATTCAATATTTTCCCAATATAAAACTGTCAATCTCCAAAACACAGTGGATCTCATTACCCAGTGTTCAAGCACAGGCTAGATGGAGAAGCTATGTAGTGGGGTTAATGTATAAATAAGGAAGCTACAATTGTGGGAAGGCCAAACCAGATTATTTCAAAGACCATGGATTTTTTTTTTTGAGTTAGAGTCTCACTCTGTTGACCAGGCTAGAGTGCAGTCATACAATCGCTGCTATTGGTGCCTTGACTTTCTCTCAGTGCAGACAATCCTTCTGCCTCAGCCCTCCAAGTAGCTGGAAGTTTAGGCACATGCCACCACTCCTGGCTAATTTTTTGATTTACTGTCAAGATAAGATCTCATCATGTTGCCCCAGCTGGTCTTGAACCCCTGGGCTCAGGTAACCCTCTCATCTCTGCCTACCAAAGTGCTGGGATTACAGGCATGAGCCACCACACTTGGCCCTTTTAAAAACATAATGTTTTTAAAAGATTGACAATAAAAAACTACAAAGAAGGGAATAAACTGAAGACATTCATACAATAAATATTTCTTGGTTGTCTACAATATGCCAAGCATTGCTCTAGGTACTAGATATGAACTGAAATAATAGCCCTTTATCATAAACACAAACTAGATCACCCACTAAAGGGGAAGAGGAATAAGAAACCAATAACTGAAAGTGCTGATAGTTTTTCTCTAAGTCAAAATGATATTCATAGATCGCTGAATCAGGAGATCTACCTTGTTCCTATAATCTAATATTGCCAATAAACAAATTAAGCAGTGAAATAATTCTTTCTTGTTCAAGTGTTCTATGCATGGGGTTTTTTCTCTGACAAAGCAAAATTTCCATCCAAAGTATTACAGGTTTTTCCGCTGGAACGTCATCAAATTTCTATGTAGTAGCAAACAACTGTGTATTATACTCTCACTAACAAAATTACTTTGAAAGGAAATCAAGGCCCAACTCTGATGGAATAAATTTCTTTAATTGAAGTAGAGAATTATTTCAGAATTGTTGGCAGAGGTTTGTTTTACATATATGCCTGGTAAAGTTTGAACCAGATGTGCAAAGTGTCCCACCTCTGCAGAGAAAAAAACATGTCTTTCTGGTCAAAGACTCCTTAGAGAAAAACTTTTCTATGTGAAGCTTCAAAGGGCTACACGGTTTCCAAAAGAGGCTAACAAACAAACAGAAATTCTACTTTGTATATGACTTTGAATTTTACTTTGAATACTACTCTACTGAGTTATGCAGTCCACTGCTCAAAGCCTAGAAGAAATTAGAAATTATAAATATGTCGGTAATATCTGAGTAGAGTACACCCTGATAATTACTCTATGATAGCCTTGAAACACTAGAAGAATGTTATTTAGCAGACACCTGCTTCAAATTTTTCTTTCTGTTACAAGTCACAAACTAGCTCAACCATTTCAATCAAGGCATCTATCTCTAAGACACTTTAAAAACTAATTTCACATTAAGCAACTGAATAGGATAACAGAAAAATATTTTGATTTAGGTGGATGTAAGAAATGAAATCTAATGGAACATGGAAAATTTCAGCCAATAGATGAGAATAATGGCCAGTTCATTTGGTAGGGCCAGCAAAGCTGGACCACAAGAAATGACACATAAAACTCTGAAGCTCAGGTCTAATCTTAGTTGTTAGTGTCTCATTTACTCATAGTAATCTCAAATTTTGTATCATTTATCCCAAATCTGTTAAGTGTATCAGGTTCCCAAATCTTCTGTGGGATCTTAGTCAGCCTAAAACAGCTAATTTCCCTTAGTTGGATAAGCAACTTTATAACCCTGAGATTAAGAAATAAATAAAACTCAATCTTTTACACTGAGTTTAGGTAAAAGTATAGTAAGAGTTCTGTGCCATTTTATTTTTAGGCATGAAAATTTCACTTTAAAGCAGGAAACACATTTTTAAGAACACATTTTTTCATAATGACCCATTCATTAAACTTTTTTTAAAATTTGTATATATTTTGTCATCTTTTGAAGGTGTTTGAAACCCTTAAGTGAATAAACTATATAAAACTAATAACAGTTTAAATTTGTAGGGGAATTTAATTAGCTAACCATGGACATGACAGTGAAAAACTTTAATCAGTTATATTTCTTATCTACATCTATGCTCGCAGTGATTTCATGTAGTAGCATGGATTTAAATACCACAGATATGCTAATAACTCCCACATTTCTATCTCCAGCTCACCCTCCCCAGTTCCCAGCTATCCAACTCCATCTTGTCCCAACTCCTAGCCATCCAACTGCCTACCTGACATCTTTACTTGTCTCAAAACTAAAAGGCACCTAAACTCTCAATATAGGCAAAATAACCTCAAAACCTACCTATACCTTTTCTTTCTTCCACAACTCAGATAGTCACATCTCTACTATTTCAGCTGCCTGAGCTAAATCTGGAGTCACCCTTGCCCCTGCTCTTTATCTCATTACCCATGCCCCCTACCTAAACCACCATATCAATTCTGTCATCTCTCCTTTCAAAGTATGCAATAGAAAATGTTTATACATATACAAAATGTAATCACTTCTAACGATCTCCTTAGCCACTATCTTGGTCAAAGCCACTATTATTTCTCACTGCATGACTGTAAGAGCAGACCTGTACTTCAGCTTCTACCTTAAACCTCCTTTAAACTGCTCTTAATAGAAAAGCCAAGCCGGGCTCGGTGGCTCAGCCTGTAATCCCCCGCCTTTGGGAGGCTGAGGTGAGTGGATTGCCTCAGCCCGCGAGTTCGAGACCCGCCTGGGCAGCGAGACCTCATCTCTACAATAAATCAAAAAATCAGCCGGGCATGGTAGCGCATGCCTGTAATTCCTGCTACTTGGAATGCTGAGGCGGAAGGATTGCTGGAGCCCAGCAGGTCAAGGCTGCGGTGGCCGGAAGCGGCCACTGCACTCGTCTGGGCGAGAGAGTGACACTCCAACTCAAAATAAAGGAAAGAAAAGAAAAGAAAAGCCAGAATGGTCCTGTCAAAATATACTTCGGCTCAAACCTATTCATGGTTTCTCATCCTAGTCAGAGAAAAAGCCCACCTCCTTGCTGTGACTACCAAAGCTCCCATGGCCCGGCCTCCCATAGTGTCTCCAGCCTGGATCTCCTACCTTCCTCTTCATCCCATGCCTGCAACCCGGGCTCCTTGTTATTCCTCCTGCACATCAGCTTCCCACGCTCTCCATCTTTGGATCTTTAAGTTCTACGGTCCCTATGCCTGGGGGGCTCTTTATTCACATGCACAGGGATTCACTCCTTCACTGACTTCAAGTCTTTCCATCAATGTCACTTTTTCAGTGAGAATTGGCTTTGGTGCCCCAAGCCACCAACCCACCTGTCACTCAAAATCACCACTACTCTGTCACAGGATGTCTAATTTTCTGATATATTGTATAATTTATTTATTATTTTTATCATTCATTGTCTTTCCATCCCTACCCAAATGAGAGTTTTATACAAGTGGTTTTTTTTCCCGTTTTGTTCACTAATAGATAAATGAATGAATCATAGAACAATACAATCTGTTTGACATGAAATGAAGAGCTAATTCAAGTCTCCTATTCTGAGGGGGAAGAATTTAAGGGCCAGTTTGACAAACACAGGGTCAAACAATCAGTAGAAGTGGCAGAGTCCAGAATAAAAGCAGGTCTCCTTGGCCTCAGGCCTGGGCTTCTTCCATCAGGAATACAAGCAGAATGGAGGAGAATGCATTGAAAGTAAATTTTTATTTTTACTTTTATTTTTTGAGAAAGCAGGATTTATTGAGAGGACAGAAAAGCTCCCACAGTGGGAGAGGACACAAGGGGGTTGTCCCTGAAAGTAAATTTTTCAAACAAACAAGCATACGTACATATGAATGCAGACATGTATCACATTAAAATAGCACCACTGCAAAGTCATATTATATTACAAAGTAATGACATGCCTACAAAAGAACTTTCCTTACTCACCTCTATCCCAGATTTTTTTGATGTTTGTGTTATAGTTTCTTTGCATTTATTTGCCTTTTCAAGTTGAGCTTTAAGTCGTTCAGCTAATTCCTTCAAAAAGAAAAAAAAGTAAAACACATGTGATGAGCAGCTTAATTCTTTACTAAAGACTACTTCAGATTTATACAACAGCATAACACCCATGAGCCATCATCTAATTTCAATTATCAACTCATGGTCTAGTATATTACTTTTTAATGAACTTATCCTAGCTACAAGCTCTCAAATACCTGTGGCATTTGTTTATGCTTTGAAGGTAAATAATTAAGGACACATATTTTGGGGCAGATAAAGAGATGGAGGAAATACATAACCTTAAGAATGACATTTTTATAATTCCATAAATATTATAAATTTCCAAGCGTTACAACTCCAGTTATTTGTAAAAAGAGATTCACCATAAGATTTAAAATATTACCTTTCTTATTGTTGATAAGCAATTTAGATAAAAATTCAGAATATATTTCATTTTTACTCTAGAAAATCTGTAGTAATTTATACAAAACAACTGCCATATAAAGCAATAAACCACAAAGTAATAAATTAAATAAGTACTTTTATCTGATGAGCAAAGAACAGTATGCCCCACTGCAGTGGTTCCATGAACACATGAACACATATTTTTATCTCTTATGTAAGTGACTTCTCTTTCACTATTTTAAATAATTTCTGTGCACTCTTAACCTTCATTTTCTGACTATCTTACTACTGCTGTTGGTTCACCTCTTTTGCCAATTTTTAGATTTAGTCTAAGTTCAATGTTACCAAGGATCAGATTCAAAGAGAAAGATTACCACATGCAAGATGTGTTTTTTATTAGACATACAGACTCATAAAAATAGAAATGTCTTGTTTGGCCACTATCTGTTCCACTAGAGTATTATACCGATAGTATACCAAAACACAAGACTGCTTAGAGGTCAATTCTATTTGGGTTTAACATATGCCTAGGACCAACTCTTCCAAGATGCAAAATATCTGACTGTGCTATTCTGCAGGTACCCTTTAATATATCTTTTATTGTGTATTATTTTAACAGGCATATGGCAATATAATGAATGAATGCAGTTCTTACTAAATCATCCCTATTTCTTACAATTCTGAAGTAAATCAGTCTTAACTCAAACATAATTGTGGGAACTAAGGAGCTAGTCTACACAAAGCATTTAACACAGTATCAGGGACAAACACATTTCCTCAAAACTTGAATATGTGATTTAACTATCCTTTTGTAATGGCTCATTTTTTAGATTCCTAAGTAATTCAGGAAAGTAATAAGTGTTCTTAATAAAATATGATGAAAAATGGAAAAAAAAAAACAGTGCCATCTTTACAACCCTCAAATATGTTCCATAAGTTAAAAATGCCAGAATAAAGCAACCAGCAAACAAACAATCACACAAAAACTTTTAAAGCACATAGTTCCCTAGGATTTTAAATTTCAGGAATTTGACAGGAAAGTAGATCATTTATTTAGAAGGAGACAGATAGTACTATTCCTTAAAATGTACAAAATTGTCTTTAAAGAATCAATCAACAGCAGTTATTTTCATAGTGTGATACATCCGCAATGCTGAGGGACTTCTAAAATTACTTGTAAGAAGCTAAATATTTCATCAAAATCCTCCAAAAGAGCAACATCTAAGAGTCTTACCACATTCCCCATCATCTCTGCCTTGATAATCTTGGCTCCCAGCTTGTTTTTCTCATCAACACTCAGGATGTGGATGGACTCATCCTCTGGACTACTGTAGGAAAAGGACAGATTAAGAGCATATGAAATACAGGTACAAAGTAAGTAATAACACCAATACTCAAGTGCTATTTTAATCCACCTCAACAAAGCATTCAGCACCAGTAGGAAATCATGATCCTAATACATAACCTGAAACCTAAAACCTTGGCAAGTGAAACCACAGATAAGTGGTGACTACCATAAACAGCATCAGCAAGCATATGGAAGACTTGAAAAACACCATCAATCAACATGCCCTAATGAACATTCACAGAACACTCTCCAACAAGAGTAGAAACTATATTATTTCCAAGTGCATACAAAACATTTTCCAAGATAGACCATATTCTGTGCCATAAAAACAAACTAAACAAATTTAAAAGAATCCAAGTCATACAAACTATGCTGTCTGACCACAATGAAATTAAATTTAAAAACTTTAACACAGGTCGCTGAAATACCTCAACTATTTGGAAACTAAATGGCATACCTATAAATAGTTCATGGGTCAACAACAAAATCAAAGGGAAATTAAAACTTTTTTGAACTGAATAGGAATGTAAACGCAACATATCAGAATTGGTGGATACTTATAAAGCATTACTTAAGGAAAATTTATAGCACTAAATATTTTTGGAGAGGGCACAAATGGATGACCTCAGTTTACTTATACCTTTAGATAGTAAAAATATAAAAAGCAAAATAAGCCCAAAGTAAGCAGAATACAAGAAATAATAAAAATCAGAGGGACATAAATAGAAAGCAGAAAACCAATAAAGGCAATGAAACCAAAAGCTGATTGTTTTAGATAATAAAATTAATAAACCTGTAGTCTGAATGATCAAAAAAGATACATAAATGACTAACAAAGAGAGCGGTAACATCACCACACTTTCTAAGCACCATACAGAAAGATATTCAGAGGGCAAATAAGCACATAAAGAGAAGTTCAGTATCAAGTCACTAGTCACTAAGGGAATCCAAATCAAAACCACAATGAGTACACTAAACATCCACTAGAAAAGCCAAAATTTAAAAGCCCGATCATACCAAGTTCTTGCAAGGATGCAGAGAAGTTGGCACTTTCAAATGGTACAACCGCTTTGAAAAACAGTTTGATAGCTTCCTAATATTTAAATATGTGGTTATCATATGATCTAGCCATTGGCTCTCTGAGGTATTAATCCAAGAAAAAGGGAAGCATACGTCAATACAAAGACTTGTACATTAAGGCTCAGAGAAGTATTATTTGTAATAGCCAAAACCTGGAAATAATCTAAATGTTCACCAACAGGAGAATGGAGAAACAAACTGTGCTATTTCCACCTATCACATATTACCCATCAACAAAAAGGAATAAACTACTGATATATGCAACAACTTGTGAATGAGGGTTACAATAATCACACTATGTGAAAAAAGCCAGACTACAAAAAGGGTACATGATATATAATCCCATTTATAGCAAACTACAGAACATGAAATCTACAGTTGACCCTTGAACAACATGGGTTTGAATTGCACGGGTCCATTTAGATGTGGATTTTTTTTCAGCCAAACACCTACAGAAAATACGGTATTCGCGGGATGTAAAACCCACTCATAAGGAAGGCTGACTCCTAAACACAGGTTCCGCAGGGCTGATGCAAGGCCTGAATATGCACAGAGGTCCTGAAACGAATTCTCCATAGATACTGAGGGACGAGCAATTACTGTAGTTTATACACAAAAGTAAGATGTGTGGTTCTGTGGGGTCAGGGCTGAGGGTGAGGGTATGGAAAGTTAGGAGAGAGAAATTATGAAAGGGCACCAGGAAACTTTCGGGGATGGTGCTTCAATGAGAATATACGTATTTCATCAAAATGTATCCAAATGTACACATGTTATATTTGCATTTTATTATGTCAATTATACCTCAAAGTTTCCTTCTGAAAAACCCTCAAAAGGGAGTAATAAAGAAAATTAAAAGCATAATATATCTACCATGTCATAATCCCAAATATAAAGGATATTAGCCTTATAAATGATATTAATTTAAATATAAGTATAAATATAAATATAAATTAGTTTAAATATAAGTATTACTTTTTCTGAATTCCTAGATTTTATTATATTCTATTAAAATCAACCTTAATCACGTTTTCTGCAAATTTGGTTGTCCAAATCAAAAGCTGACCTAACAACAATATATGGAAATTATTTTAACTAGGAAATTCCTCTGGGGCTAAAAAAAAAAAAAATAGAAAAGAAATAAATAAATCTTTTAACAGATAGCATTTCAATTTTTTAAAGACAATTTTACAGACAACCTGTAGCAACCATTTCTTCTCATACTGGTGAGAGAAAAGGCAACACTTTGGTGTTGAGATTTGAGGTAAAGCACCATTATAGAGTAACATTTTCATGCCTCTCATATTCTTTCAGTTTACATTTTAAAAACAAAGCGAACAGCAGGAACATTGCAGTCGTGTAAGCAGGAGCACATTATTACTTTGTATGTGCTTCTGTGGGTTGAAGTATTGCTTGTATTTAGTTGCAATTGTAGGAAAATATTTTTCAGTAATTTTCTTCAGATTAAATTCTGAAAAACGTGTCATTTTTACTATATCATGAATGTAATTCATTTGAACTTCAGGCAACCCAATCACATCTCTATTTTACTTACTATCAACACAGCTTTTCTCAATTTGCTTCCTTTCTCATTTAATTAATTTTCTAAAGTTCTCTCCTTTGAAAGTTTACTGTTCCTGTCCATATGTGGAAACTATGGTTGCAAAACTTAAGTTAAATAACCACAATAGATGCCCTTCCTAAAGTACATCAGTGCAACTATTCCACCATGAAGTCTGCTTGCTCCAGGGTCTGCCTCTCAAATCCCTGTTTCCTAAGTGAGAAACTTCTTGGCTTTTCCTTTTGCTTTTGTACCTGACCAGGTTTTTCCTTCCAACAAAGTTATGTCTAGTTCATATCAGCCAGAAATAAAGAACTGAAGAAAGTTTCTTTAGAATAAGGAGGTTATTGCCCAATATTTCTACAAACCCTTCTCTGTCATTCTAAAAGATGCTTACTATAATCCAGGTACAGAATTAGATCACACAAGATCTCCTATCATTCAGAAAGTAAGCCATCTTGCAAACAATCTTAAGTCTGATAGGGTCAGAAGAAAGAAAAGTTTTACGGCTGTTAACCCAAACTACTGCATCAAATGGCAACAGATTCATGATTACTGATGGAAATGAGTAAAAATAAAAATATAAATACCTAAAAACAGACTACTAATCAAATTCTCAGTTTCTAATGCAAGCTTTTCATGAGAAACTAAAAGCTTTTTCTTTATAATATCAATCATGACCTTGCATCTTCCTTACAAAAAATGGGAAATCTCACTCAGTATTAATGAAAAAGGAGTTTTGGAGTCAGATTGACAGGGGTTCGAGTCCAGACTCTGCCATGTACTCGCTTTATGAGATTGGGCAAGTTATCTGAGGACATGAAATTTTAAAAAATGATTAATATCCACCTTAGCATTATCAGACAAATGCAGAAATGTATAAAATTACAGTAACTGAAGCAATGTATTAAAATTCCAACTACAGGTCCTCACCTGATGCTTAATAGTTACTAGTTCCCTTTGCCACTGAGAGTCAGTTACCAAGTCAGAGGATTTAATTCTCCATTCAGTCCTCCATCCACCAAACTTAAAATCTAATGGTGATTTAATTAATCAGTAACAGTTGAAAAGTAGAATGTTCAGAGCCAGTCCTCAGGTACGAAGTAACCAAATCTTTTCAAAGAACCACAGAATAAAAAGCTTCCTCACCGGACCACGGATGCCAACTCAAGCTCCTTCTCTTCTCTGCGTTCACTCCTTTGGTTCCTGCCTTCTGTCTCTCAGGTCTAACCGCAAGTCTGTCGCATGCCTAATACGAACCTTACACTGCCTCTGGAATCTCTTTAAAATGCAAACATGATCTATTTTAAATCCTTGAGACACTTCTTCCCTATCGCTCATAAAATATTTTCCAAATTATAAACATGAGAAGTTGTACAAGGCAGCACTTACAGTACCTGCCTACCCACTGTCCTCCCACTCAACCATATTCCATAAATCAACGAGTGGCTGGCATACAGTGAGCACTCTCCCAGGATTTAGAGATATGAAGACTAGAAAGAGATACACCCTGTCCTCAGAGACCTCCTGCATCGTATACTCCAGAAGACTATTTGCAAACTACACCACGCTGGCTCACGTCTCCATGTTTTTCCCTCCAAGTTGCGCTTTTCCATTTACTGCCTAACAAGTTCATCCTTTAATACCTCATAACTTTCCCTATAAACTTTCTCGGATTCTGTTCTCCCTAATCTCATCCCACAAAAGCTCACCCCTCCTTTCTGTGTGTAACTACTGTAGCTATAAGGACCTACACTGATACCGACGGTCCCTGACTTACAATGATTCAATTTATAATTTTTCAACTTTACAATGACACTAGTGATACATATTCAGCAGAAGCCATACTTCAAGTAGCTATACAACCATTCTGCTTTCACATTTAGTACAGTATTCAATAAATTACATGAGATATTCAACAATTTATTATAAAATAGGCTTTGTGTTAGATGATTTTGCCCAACTATAGGCTAATATAAGTGTTCTGAACACATTTAAAGTAGAGTTAGACTAAGCTATGATGTTTGGTAGGTTAAGTCTATTAAATACACTTTTGACTTAACAATATTTTCAACGTACAATGTGTTACTGAGATGTAACCCCATTGCAAGTCAAGGAGCATTTGCAACTCTGTTAGTATCACGGCATCTATATACTATTTTTCTCACATATCTATGTGACTACCTCTCCCATACTATGAGTTCCTTGAAAGCAGATACTATGTCATAACGGTTTTTATATCAACAGGCCTAAAAAATAGAAGTACTCAGTAAATATGAGTAGCAGAATGACTTCACAAATCATCTAGGCTAAGTTCCAAGGGACATTTTTGAAACAAAAATAACCTCCTCTTGTTACTTCATTCCTTATCACACCAGTCCAGATACATTTTTTCAAATATGAATGAGTGTAAGAAACTGTTTCTCAAACTTTCAGTATGCAAGAATCACTTAAAGGAAATATAATGTGCATATGCACAATAATTTTAGTGTAAATTTATTCCGAAAGTTCATCAAAATTTGGCAGTTAAAAAGAAGCTGATAACAGTAACAGTCTTACTATTATTTCAACAAGAGGACATTTCATTTTGTGAGCTGTATGTGAACCAAATTGTTGCATCACTTTTTTTCCCCTAAAGCTACCAAACTCATTATGGTCCATATATAGAACAAGAGCATCACCAATACTCTGGGGACCATATGTCAAAAAACACTGACGTAAGTCATTGAGAAAGAATTCCTAAAATTTTTCCCCTACCACTGCAATCTTCTTTTAACATGTCCACCCAAGGCTTCTACTTTTACAACTAACCTGGATTTCCACGTTCACCCACACTAACCTTTGGGATCATACTTAATGGTCACATCTACCATGTCTACATGTTTTGCTTCTTCTAAAATGGCTACTGACTCTTTTCCATTAAATAATAACATGTCCAAGTATTTGCACTTTAAAAGAAAAAAGGGGGGGTAAGAGGGACTTCATTTAACCCATATCTGTTACAAATATTTTCTATCTCAACTAGTCCATAACTCATAACCATAATTTAGTTTATTGAAATCTGGCTTCTATAACCTCTTTTTCAATAAAAATATCCTTAAGTAGCCAAATAAGTCTGTTATTGTCCATCCAAAGGGCACATCTTTGTCATTTCACTCTCCTCTTTCCCTTACTTATCAGACTGTGAGATCAGAGATTCAATCAAGGAAGGGTGATGAAGGTATGCTGAAGTCTATCCAAAGCCTACAAGTCTTAAGAAGATAAACTAGAACCTCAAGGGGCCTTTAAAGGAGGTGACTTCCATCATCATACAACAGAATATTCCACACAAGGTTTTCCGAGTATTTTCTAATAGCAATTAAATTGTTTTTTAGAGCTGGGTTCGGTGGCTCAGCCTGCAATCCCACGCCTTTGGGAGGCTGAGGTGAGTGGATTGCCTGAGCCCGCGGATTCGAGACCCGCCTGGGCAGCGAGACCTCATCTCTACAATCAATCAAAAAATCAGCCGGGCGTGGCAGCGCATGCCTGTAATTCCGGCTACTTGGAAGGCTGAGGCGGAAGGATTGCCAGAGTCCAGCAGGTCGAGGCTGCGGTGGCTGGGAATGGCCACTGCACTCCAGCCTGGGTGACAGAGTGAGACTCCTACTCAAAAAAAAAAAAAAAATTGCTTTTTAGTAGATGGGAAGTAGATGAGGATAAATGACATGACGACAAGAATTCTGAACATCTCTTACACTAGTAATTTCAATATTAGCAGCTATTTCAACACATTTAATATAACAGTAATAGGTATCAAATAAAGACATTACAGTGAGAGTTGCTGGACACAAAATGACTAAAGAATATATTACTCCTCTATTTTATTTGGTAATACCACAGCATAGACACTACTCTACAGCAAAAAGCAAGGAACAGATTCTTCCTTTCTTTACCTAAGCATTCATAATAATGAGCAGATGCTTTGAAAGAAACATCACCATGACACCTGCAATTATCCTACAAAAAGAAAAAAGTATAAGCATGTCTCAATTTCCAGAATTACTGCTGCATTTCAGAAGTCCTCTTTATGCTTAATTTCTATAAAGCAAATCCTATTTTCCTATTAAAACATACTCTCTTTAAAATACACATGTGCACACATACACACACCCCACTGGCTGAAACCTTTTGAGGAAACCTAACCACCGCTTGTTTATTATACCAACAAACTGGAAATAACCTAAAAGTAAACCAATAGAAGACTCATAAAAATATTAGGTTATACCTAAGTTTTACAATAGCATATTGAAAAGACTTTAAAAAAGGTAGGTGCATATGGGCTAAAGTGAAAAGATCTTTAAGATATACTGTTTGGAAAAAACAAGCTTCAGAATAGTGCACACATAATAAAGCTATTTAACTTATGTGTATGTTTAATATGTTTCTGTATGCATTATCTACATATAATTTTATATAGCAAGTTAAATAGGTATATTACACATATTCAAATGCACTAAAAACTTTGAAAAGACTAACACTGTTAACCTGGGAGATGGGATTAGGGTTGGGGGTGACAAGAAAGGAGACTTAGTTTTTCATTTCATACTCATCTGTTTATATTTTTTTATACTCTTTTCTCATACTCTTCTGTCTATACTATAAATTTTATAGACAAGTATTACATGATTGTAAATGGCATAACATCTTAAAAAAGAACATCAAGTAAAACGCAAGAGAGGTTACATATATGAACAATACATATATAAAGAAATAAAACAAATTCAACTAATCCTCTATTATTATTAATATTAGACAGATATTAGCTGTTACATCTTTTAAGTCTGGTAGACAGACCTTTGGCATGTTCCAATACCCATTTTACAACCGACTAAAAGTATTTTCCAGTCCACACTGAAAATGATTCTCTTTGTGCAGCTTTTATATATTTTTTTCTCTTTTCCACACCTCTGATCAATTTTTCCCATGTTCTACCAAAATTAGCCTTAGAAAGAGTATCAATAACTTTTCCATAATCAATGTATAAAAGAAAAGGGTTTTTATGTCAAAGCCAATACATGGTTCTTTTAATTTTATTTATTTATTTAATTATTTTTGAGTTGGAGTCTCACTCTGTCACCCAGACTGGAGTGCAGTGGCCGCTCCCGGCCACCGCAGCCTCGACCTGCTGGGCTCCGGCGATCCTTCCGCCTCAGCCTTCCGAGTAGCTGGAACTACAGGTGCGCGCTACCACACTCGGCTGATTTTTGATTTATTGTAGAGATGAGGTCTCGCCAAGTTGCTCAGGCGGGTCTCGAACCCGCGGACTCAGGCAATTCACTCACCTCCTCACCTCGGCCTCCCAAAGCACGGGATTACAGGCTGAACCACTGAGCCCAGCCGCTTTTAACTTTATTTAAAAGCAGGCTCAAAAAAGGTATATCAGAAGACATGGTGTCTAGTCTAAGCTTCGCAAATAACTACATAATACTAGTAACAGCCACAACAATAGATAAGATTTATGATGCCCTTACTATGAGCCAGCTACTATGCTAAGTTTTTAATATGTATTTACTCACACAACAACCCCATTAAATGGATCCTGTTGGAATCCTTGTTTAAAATAAGGAAAGTGAAGCACAGTGAGGTCAGGTGCCAACTCTTGTGAAAGGTAATAGGCCCAGGAAATGGTTGAGTGTCAAACACAGGGCAGTCAGATCAAATACATGACATCCAGTTACATTTGAATTTCAAATAGACAACAAATAATTTTTAGCATATTTATATCCAAATATGGCAATGGACTTATTATTACGTAACATTTTGCAAATCACAACCCCAGTTCCCTCAGTTTCTGCATCTGCAAAATGCAGAAGTCAGGTGATGATTTCTTCCCATTCTAAATCATTGCTATGATTTTATTTTTCTAGTTCTAAAATTCACTGGTTCTCAAACTCCAGAATTCTAGCATTTTATTAAAATTTCAACATATTGCCAAGATAGTGTTCAGACAAATGAATAGCTTCTGATAATCTTTCACTGAATCTTTCTAGGCATTATTCACAAGATAGTATCTTGGTCATAACCAATCTATGAGGCTGACAATTCAATTCACGAACCCATTCTAGAAAGAGTGCTACATAACTTCATTGCTGAATAACAAGATGTACTCCCCCTGGGAAGCCATCACTGATGCCAGCACCAAGGCTACTCATCAAAGCAATTTTGGAACTCCTTTTCTGGAATGGTCATCAGAGCTGTCGTCGTGAGAATTTTGGAGTTTGAATTAGAGCAAAAAGCAAACATTAAATTTCTTATTAAGCTTGGCAAGAGTGTAAATAAAATCAGGGACATGTTAGTCCAATTTTATGGGAATAATGCCATGAAGAAAATGGCCATGTAAAAATAGATTAAATATTTTTCTGAGGAGACAGAAAGTGTCACTGATGAAGAGAAGTCAGGACGGCCAATAACAAGCAGAACTGACAAAACATTGCAAAAATTAGTTGAATCGTACATCAAAACTGTTGGCTGACTGTGAGAAGTATAGCAGACCAAATAAACATCGATAACTAGGAAATCCTTAGCTGAAAATCTTGGCATGAGAAAGATGTGTGCAAAAATGATCCCGAAGGATCTCTTGCATCACGACAATGCATCACCTCACACAGCACTGTCTGTGAGGGAGTTTTTAGCCAGTAAGCAAACCACTGTAATGGAACACCCTCCCTACTCACCTGAACCGGCCCCCAATGACTTTCTTCTTTACCCAAAGACAAAGGAAGTAATTAAAGGAAGGAAAACATTTTGATGATATTCAGGACTTCAAGGGTAATAGGACAACAGCTCTCATGGCCACTCTGAAAAAGAGTTCCAAAATTGCTTTGATGGGGAGATTAGGTGCTGGTCTCAGTTGCATAGCTTCCCAAGGGGAGTGCTTCAAAGGTGACTGTAGTGATATTCAGCAATGAGATATGTAGCACTTTTTCTAGGATGGGTTTCAAACTTAATTGCCAGCCCTCGTACATGCATAAGAATCTTTTTTCTTTTCATATTTATTGAATTATTTCTAGATCTTTTTCTTTCCCTCTCCAGTCAATCATAGAATTAAATAGAAAGCCTCAATCCTTCTGTAACATCAAATCAACACAGATAACAAAGAAAATCAAAAGTAATATATACAAGAGAAGACTCCAAAAAAACCAGAATAATCTTTTGGAGGGCAGGCCCCTTGTAGTACACTCAGAATTTATTCCTCCAGACCAAACGGTCAACCATAGTTTTTAATCTGAAAGTTCTAGGAATGTTGCATCACAATTTGCAGAAGAAACATCCTGAGTTGTGGCAAACTGGTGACTAATTCTTCTACCATGACAAGGCACCTGCCCTTGGTGTTCAGCAGTTTTTGACCAAAAAAGGCATAACCCCTATGCCTCTCTCTGTGTTCACCAAATCTCACCCTGAGCAACTATTTTGTGTTTCCCTGGATTTAAAAAGTCCTCAAAGGGAAACATTTTGTCAATGTGGATGACGTGAAACAAAAACAGCAGAAATACTAAAAGGCATCAAAACTAATGAATGCAAAAACGTTTTGAGCAGTGCAAAAAGCATCTTGATAGGTATTTTGCATCAAACAGAGAATACTTTGAAGGGACTGAAGTTCAAACACGTAAAAATAAGTACACAATTTTTTATAAATAAATTCCATTTTTGGGTAGTCTCTCTTCGTATATACATACACACACACACACACACACACACACACACACACACACACACACACACCCATAGCTTTTAGTGAGTACCTTAATATAGCATACCTATTAGAAGCTTACAACTGAAATAAATAAGACATAAATATTAAACAATCAGACAATCAGATCAAACACTAACAGTGTAAGATTACGTCGCATACTCTGCTTAGCTATAGTGACAGAAGTCAAGACTTACAGATTACCCATACACTAACCCAATCCTAAGGATATCAAGAAATAAGAGCTTTATCCCACTAGCGACTAGGAAGTGGAAACAGTCTACCACGCAGGGTACCTGGAGTGAAGCCTGGACAATGATATATGCTTACAGCCTTAGCCACTAATCCCTGCAATGTTTATTCAGTCAATACAACTGGATTTCTCCTTCGTTTTTTGGGAGCAAAGCCCGGACCTGAACCAGAGCCCATCTGACTGGGGCTTAATCACTCAGGTCAGGTTTTGCCAGTTCCCTCTCACTTAGAGTTACACAAGGAGCTTCACATTCCAATACGTCAACTGGAGTCATTAACAAAAGCAATTTACCAAACTCACAACCCCAAACCACACTGCTGATGTCTACTACTATCACTGATTTCTGTTGTTTCTTAAAACCTCTTCCCTCAGTGTCCCACTCATTTGGTATTTTTTTAACATATTTTAATGATCATTTAACTGTAAGTCTGTCATTATCCTTCAGACAGTTTGGTTTTTTTTAATTTCTGGCTATCTCCAATGGGGCCAGTCCTATAGCTAAATCAAGTTTTCCTAGGTTTGATCCCATTCAACCTGGGTTTCCTCATCTTCTGACCCAGTCCTACATAAGTGCAACAGATAAACAATAAAAAAACCAGTAAGTACTCTCTTTTCCTAATCATTATGGGTACAATCACAATCCTACCAACATTTTACATTTAAAACTCTAACAATGTCTTTAAAATCTGTCAATTGCCCCAAGTGGAACACTCTTCTCTGCAAAAAGACAATCGTAATTCTTGCTTCTCTCTACAGGATATTTGGCATGTCTTTGCCACTTCCCATGTGGGCTATGGCAGCATGTTTTCCTTCAGTGTCCTAGACCGCCTGGAGACATGCGGTATTTATGATTATGAGTAAACTCAACAATAAGGTAATTATTTCCTTATAAAGTAATATGGCATTGGTAATATAATCTACCAAAATATCTTCTGCAGCACATCCATTTAAAAAAAAAAAAAACGTATTCAGTTAAGTTGCAAAAAAACAACAAATTGAGTAAATATACCTACTGAATTCTTCCAGTTCTTTTTAAAATAAAACTTTGAAGTAAAATACAATCCATAAAACAATATTACTATATTGTTATATCTGCATATCTTATCTCTTCCATCAGTCTTAAGAAATGGCAGACCATAGTCATACATAATAAGTGATGTTCTAAAAATATAGTTCAGTTCTTTGAATCCTCCGACTCTTAATATTAATTTATCAGGCTAAAAAACAAATGATAAAATACCCAGCAAATGTAGATGCTGTATCATGCAGATGTTCTTTCCTCAGAGGGTCACCTCTCAAGCTTTCATCTTGTGGTTTTTCTCTCACATCTTCTGGAATGTGTCGGTATTCAATATTGCTACTGGTTTCCAATGGCTTTTGATTTGCATGCTTCTTCTCCCCTTCTCTGCCATCACAGCGACTCCAAGATGTTAAACTTTCTTCATTGTTCTCAGTGGGTCTTCGAAAACCACAACACGAAGAACCCTGAGCTACCAGTGCAGAAGACGACCTAGAAGGCTCAAACTGCCTGCCCCTGCTACGAAATGACAGCTCTTCATCATCAGAGGGTCTTAAGAATTTAGATCTCAAATTTCCAGAAGAAAACCCCTGATTTTGCTTTGGATTAGAGGGTCTTCCATGTGTTTCTAAAGACCCAGACCTCTTATCATTTTCATCACCACTGGACTTATCATTATTGTTATTGTTTGCAATATCTGTTGTAGCATATCTATCCCTTGAACTGTTATTGTATTTTACTAAGTCTGATCGTCTACCTTCTTGACTATTTTGTGCTTTATCTGAATATGTAGGTTTCCTCCACCGTTCTCGTTTATAATCTTCTTTTACAGATGCAGTTTTTTCAGCTGCTTCTAATTTCGACTGAAATATTTCCATTGACTACAAAGGAGAAAAAATAAACAAAATGTCGAAAATTAAGAAAGGCTCCGTGACTTGCCCCCCCATGTCATTGTTCCATGAACCACTGCCCAGTAGCACAATGAAAAGTCCACCAAGAAGGGGAAAAAAGACCCATATAATAATCTTTCACTGAAACAAATACATTTTTAAAATACGAGTGAACAATAAAAAATTATCGTATAACCAAAAAAAAAGAGTAGCCACTTAGACCAAACACTCTGCACTAACACAAAGTATGATAAAGAAAAAAATAGAAACATAAAATTTTTTAAAATAATAATTCATTCCCACTGGTAGTAAGATTCAAGAGGTTACTATGTTGCTAAAACATAACAGTCTCTCATGGAAAAAAGAACAGGAGAAGAACAAGAAAGGGTTGTAAATAAAAAACTGTGTGTTTAAAAAACCTAGCCAGATATATCAAATAGAAGAGCAGAGCGTAATAAAAAAAAAAAAAATCAACCTAAGAATTCTCTACATTTTAGGAAAATATGGTAAATAAATGTAAGTTATAAGAAAAAAGACATGAAGAATTGATTCCACACACTCGAACATGCATTTATTAATACTTCCAGAAAGAGGGAGCAAAAAAATGGAAGAACATTAATTTTAAAAATAGGTAAAAAAAAAAAAAAAATCCCCCAGCTGATTTTCCAATCAGAAGGGCTTACCCAACAGCCTCGAGGGAACAAGAAGTGAAGACTTACACAGAAAAAAAGCCCTAATTCTCAAAACTCAAAAAAAGGTCAGGCGCAATGGCTCATGCCTGTAATCTCAACATTTTGGGAGGCTGAGGCAAGAGGATCACTAGCCCAGGAAGTGGAGCCTGCAGTGAGCCATAATCATGCCACTGTACATCTGGGCAGCAAGGTGAGACCCTGACTAAAAAAAAAGAAAAAAAAAATCCTTCCCAAAGACTAGGTCAGGTAAGGACTGACTAAATGTGAGCCTGTATACAAATGGTGGTAGGTAAATAACACATTACCTACAAAGTGAAGATAGACTGCTATCAACTTTTCATCTATAATACTAGATAGTGGAAAAAATATTAAATTTTGAAAAAATTATTAAGCTATAATTCTATATAAAGAATTCAATTCACAGTCAGATATCCCTTCCCTGTTATGGGAAAAAGAAAACCATTTTTCAAAAATGCAAGGAATCAGAAGGCATATCACTTAGCAATTCTGTGAGCAAAATTTAATCAAGATGATTAAGTCAAACACTAAATGAATTAGGGCAAAGATCTGTGGGGGGAAAAAAGGAAAGAAAGAAAGCATGCTATAAGTCAATGGCAAATGTAATGGTCAAGTCTAAATAAATGTTCTTGTAGTTGAGCTTGAAGTTGACAAACTAATTCTAAATTTAATAAGTAATTTAAACACATAAAAAAGCAAAGCCAATTTTTTTTTTTTTTTTTTTTTTTGAGTTGGAGTCTCACTCTGTCGCCCAGACTGGAGTGCCGTGGCTGCTCCCGGCCACCGCAGCCTCCACCTGCTGGGCTCCGGCGATCCTTCCGCCTCAGCCTTCCAAGTAGCTGGAATTATAAGCATGCGCTACCATGCCCCACTGATTTTTTTTCTTTGATTTATTGTAGAGATGAGGTCTCGCTGCCCAGGTGGGTCTCGAACCCTCGGGCTCAGGCAATCCACTCACCTCAGCCTCTCAAAGGCGCAGGATTACAGGCTGAGCCACCGAGACCAGCTTCAAAGCCAATTTTTTAATGACTAATTACAGACACCCTGCCACATGGTAGGTGTTCATTAATTATTTGCTATCTATATAATTCATTAAAAACTACAAAAATTATAACAATATAATACTAAATCCAGGAAAAGACAGCAAAATCACAAAATAAATGAAAATAAAGAAACAGATGCATGTATATTAAAAAACTTAATGTATAATAAATATTTCATTTAAAATTAATTTAAAAACTCATTTAATATACGGTAAACAACAATCCAAAGACTAAGAAAAACTTGAATACCTTACTTCATACTATATACAAATATATATTCCAGAAATATTAAAGATAACCATTAAAAAACTGAACAAATATGCAAAGTAAATACAGGTGTACATTTTTATGATTTTGGAGGTGGGGAAGGCCTGTCACTAAATTATACCAAGAGCATTAAATCATGAAAAAATAATATGAGGAATTTTACTAGGTAAAAATATTTAAAACTTATCTACAGTAAATTATCAACAAAGTAAAAAAGCAAAAAAAAAAAAAAAACACTAAAAACCACGAGACTCAGAAGGAGGAGGATAGGAAAGGGCAGAGGGATGAAAAACCACAGCAGGTATACTTAAAGCCCAGATTTCTTCACCACTATACAATGTATCCATGTACCCAAAAACTATTTTTACTCCATAAAGCTATTGAAATTTTTTTAAATGAATAAATAAAATAAAAAATGACTTAAATCCACTTTAAAAAACGAAATTAAGAAAAAACTCAAACAGATTTATTAAAAAGTCTTAAATAAATCATTATCCCAAAAGAAAAATGGGCAAATAATATCAATAGTCAAATCACTACAAAATACAAATGGAGCCGGGCTCAGTGGCTCAGCCTGTAATCCCGCGCCTTTGGGAGGCTGAGGTGAGTGGATTGCCTGAGCCCGCGGGTTCGAGACCCGCCTGGGCAGCGAGAACTCATCTGTACAATAAATCAAAAAATCAGCCGGGCGTGGTAGCGCATGCCTGTAATTCCGGCTACTCGTAAGGCTGAGGCGGAAGGATCGCCGGAGCCCAGCAGGTCGAGGCTGCGGGGGCCGGGAGCGGCCACTGCACTCCAGTCTGGGCAACGGAGTGAGACTCCAACTAAAAAAAAAAAAAAAAAAAAATACAAATGGCCAAAATAAATGTAAAAAAAATTTCAATTCACCAGTAAACAAATATATAAAAATAAAAGAAAAAAATGTTTCCCAATGACAATAGCATAGACTATACAGAATAATGTTCTGTTAAAATTATGTGATGAAAGTATTATTTGTTCAATCGTTGTAGAGAAATTTGGCAATACATATCACACTATAAATGTCTATATCCTCTAAACAAACAATTTCATTTTTAGTAGTTCACCTTACAAACAGATAAACACACAAAATGCAGTGGACAAAGTGCTATTTATCAAAGAAAGGGGAAAGCATATAAATGTCCATCCACTGGCAATTAAGTAAATAAATAATGGAAAACCATATACATATGTAAGAAAATATTAAGAGGTCAATAAAATGTACATACCTCCTGGCCTCCAACTACATCTATATTAGTAAGTAAAAGACACAGAGTATATTCTAAAAGCCTACTTCAAAACAAGGGTGGGTGGGCCACAGGCAAGGGAGTTGGGAAAAATATCTTCCAAAAATGTTAACAAAGATTCTCTTAGAACAATGAGTAATTGTTGCCCTCTCCTTTTGTTTTTGCTTTGTTTTTGTTTTTGCTTACCTATGGTTTTGAAATCTTATTTTCTAAATCTGCACTTGGAAATTGAAGAGAAGAAACGGAAGAAAAGAAAAAGAACATCAGTAACTACTGAAATAGAGATTATTCACACATGGTGAATAGGAGGACTGGTTCTAAAGTATTGTATACTGCTGCATGGTTCCACTGTTTTAAGAGAACATATGCACTCTTTGAAGACCTCTGAAAATTCCAGAACTTTAGAATATACCAGATTCCAGAATACACACATAAAAATTTCTTTTTTTTTTTTTTTTTTTTTTGAGTTGGAGTCTCATTCTGTCACCCAGGCTGGAGGGCAGTGGCACACTCCCAGCCACTGTAACCTGCTGGGCTCAGGAGATCCTTCCACCTCAGGCTTCCAAGTAGCTGGAACTACAGGCGCATGCTACCATGCCCGACTAATTTTTTTTTATTATTATTTATTGTAGAGATGAGGTCTCACCATATTGCCCAGACTGGTCCTGAACTCGCAGGCTCAGGCAATCCTCCCAAAGTGCTGGGATTATAGGCTTGAGCCACCAAGACCAGCCCATAAAAATTTCAATAGTGTTTACCTCCAGAAGCATTCTATGCAGATTTTCCTACATTATTCAAATTTTCTCACAACAAGAAAATGTTATTTTTACATTAAACACACAAACACTTAAGTTCAACGTTGATTATGACAACCGAAATATGATACATACATTTAAATTATAATGAAAAGTTGAAAATTACTTCGGCAGTATAAAGGCATAAAATTTAACATTAATTCAATCCAAAAGTGTTTCATGGCACAAAACAAAGTTAAATGCACTTAATTTTTTAGACAACTATGAAAATAAAATATATTTCCTTAATACAGATACTCACCCCATATCTTTCGGCTACAATGTCCTCAAAATTTCTGTTTTGTTTCTCAGCTTGTTCCTTCATTCTCTGATAAGACTTTCTTAGCCAGCTTAATCCACCATCCTCTACCACTGAAACTAAATTCCAATATTAAATGTTATACTTTTAATGTGGGTATCACAGAACTAAAATTTATTGATTCTGTGATGATTTCTACAGTATAAAATTAAATATTTTTCTTTAAATATATAAAAATCATAAGTATATTGAACATCCAACTTATATTTGAGTGCCTATATGTGCAAGTTACAGAACTGCCACTACGAAAATGAAAAGATAAATAAAGCTATCTTCAGGAAAATTCCAATCTAAGAGCATAAGGATTAAAGGATACAAAGGATTACAATAAGATAACACGTGATAGTCATTACAACAAGATATAAAGGGTTATAGAAAATGAGAAAAGCAAAGGGTTCTTTTTAACTGGGAGGTCAGGGAAAATTCCACAAACCAGGCTCAAGAAAATGAATTGGATTTCTATTTTAAAAGGTAAGAGTAGGGAGGACATTTTCAGAAATAAGAAATAAAGGCACACACACTGCAAGGAAAAGACTGCTTCAGATGCGGGGGCGGGGAACAAGGAAGCTATGGAAGATGATACTAAATGGTCGTTAAAAAAATAAATATCTTACTTTAATCAAGATTATCGACCATGAGCACTGGAATGCCTGGTTTTATTTCTTTCTATATGTATCACATTTTGATATGTGTAAAGAGAAAATCAAGTGAATTACTGAAATCAAAATCCTGTTCCTGATTTTCCTTACCCCAAAATAGGACTGCTTTAAGATCACCCCAGGTCTATAACCAACAAAAATGCACATAATAGACCCCAAAAGACATGTACAAGAATATAAAGGGCAGAACAATCTGCAAACATCTCAGTCTGAAAACAACCCAGGAAACGTCCACCATCAGTAGAAGGAATAAACAGATTGTGATATATTCCTAAAATAGACCATTATACAGCAAAGAAAATGAAGAAAATACAACTATACACAACAATATGGATGAAACTCAAAAAGTGGGCAAAAGGAGTCGTTAAAAAAAAGAGGACATAACTGATTTCTGGTGCTAAAAATCAGGATAGTGGTTACCCTTCTGGGCCACAAAGCGGGTTTCCACGATGCTAATAATGTTGTTTCTCTAACTGTGTGCTTAGTACACAGATGTTTGTCACTTTGTGAAAATGATCAGTCTGCTATACACTTATGATTTGTGCTCTTTTCTATATGTTATATTTCAAAAAAAGAGTTTACTCAAATAAAAAACAGATTTTCCAATCCTCAAGTTAATTCTATTCAAATTAATTTCACTCCCTCATTGAAATCTCAAAAGGTTATCTTTTCTAAGCAATTTCTCCTAAGATAATGTGGTCTTTCTCTACACATCTAAAATATTTTGTACTTCATCCTAGCAAATTAACCCAGCAAGAAAAGAAATAAAAGCATTCAAATCAGCAAGCAGGAAGTCAAACTATTCCTCTTCACTGATGACATGACCATATACCCAGAAAACCCTGAAGACTTCAAGAGGCTTGGAGACCTGTAAACAACTTCAGTAAAATCTCAGGATATAAAATGAAAGTACAAAAATCAGTAGTAGTGCTGAAGCCAAGAACCAATTCAAGAGCTCAATCCCATTTACAATAGCCACAAAAACAAAATAAAATACCTAGGAATACACCTAGCCAGGAAAGCGAAAAATCTCTACAATGAGAACTACAAAACATCAATAAAAGAAATCTGAGAAAATGACATAAATGAAGAACATTCCATGTTCATGAATCGGAAGAATCAATATTGTTAAACTGTCCAAAGCAATCTACAGATTCAACACAACCTCTATCAAAACACTAACATCGTTTTTCACAGAACTAGAAAAAACAATCTAAAAGTTTATATGGAACCAAAAAAGAACAGGAATAGCCAAATCATCACATTTCCTGACTTCAAATTATACTACAAGGTTATAGTAACTAAAACAGTATACTATTGGTACTAGAATAGATAGATAGATCAAAGGAACAGAATAGAAAACACAGAAATAATGCCACATACTTAAAACTAACTGAACTTTAACAAAACCAACAAAAAATAAACAATGAGGAAAGGATACTGTATTTAATAAATGGTGTTGGGAAAAGTGGCTAGCCTTATGCAGAATAATGAAACTGGATCCTTACCTCTCACCATATATAAAAATTAACTCAAGATGGATTAAAACTTAAGTTTAAGACCTAAAACTATAAAAATCCAGAAGAAAACTTAGGAAACACACCTCTGGACATCAACCTAGGCAAAGAACTTATGACAAAGACCCCAAAAGCAATTGCAACAAAAACAAAAATAGACAAATGAGACTTAATTAAACTAAAAAGCTTCTACACAGCAAAAGAAATAACAGAGGGAACAGAATGGGAGAAAATATTTGCTGACAAAGGACTCTTAGCCAGAATCCACAAGGAACTCAAACAGTTCAACATGAAAAAAAAACAAACAACCCCATCAAAAAAAGGGCAAAGAACATGAACAGACACTTCTCAAAAGAAGACATACAAGAAGCCAACTAACATATAAACAAATGCTTAACCTCACTAATCATCACAGAAATACAAATTAAAACTATAATGAGTTATCACCTTGCTTCGCCATCAGAATGGCTCTTATTAAAAAGTCAAAGAACATCAGATGTGCTGCAGATGTGGAGAAAAGGGACCTCTCATACACTGTTGGTAGAATTGTAAATCTAGTTCAACCAACTAAAAATAGAATTATTCAACCTAGCAATCCCACTACCAGTGATCTACCCTAGGAAAACAAATCAGTATATAAAAAAATATATCTATACTCATATGGTCATTGCAGCACTATACACAATAGCAAACTCATGGAACCAACCTCTGTGCCCACCAATGGATTGGATTTTTAAAATGTGGTATATATACACCATGGAATACTGCACAGCCATAAAAAAGAACAAAAATCATTTCCTTTGCAGCAACATGAATGGAGCTGGAGAACAACATTCTAAGTGAACTGACTCAGCAACAGAAAACCAAACACTGCATATTCTCACTTATACATGGGAGCTAAATGGCAACAAAGATGGAAATAATAGACACTGGGGACACCAAAAAGGGAGGAGGTGGAAAGGGGGTTAGGATTCAGAAATTACCTATTGGGTATAATGTTTACTATCTGGGGAATGGGACACCTGAGACCCAATTCCTACCACTACACAATATGTCCATGTAACAAACATGCACTCATACCACCTAAGTCTAAAATAAAATAGTATTACAAAAAATTATATTTAGTACTCCAAAACCCAGATCTCTAATTAGCTCAATAATTCACTTTTTATTCAAAAACTCACTCTACTCTAGCTTTTTTTCCCCTTATTTACAAAGTCCACGAATTCAAAACTAACAGCAACCACTCAAGGAAGTAAGTCTAAATCTGCAATCTACACAGTAATAAGTAAAAGCAACCCATAGTAATAAATATCTATTAATATCTCAGATATATAATTAAATTGTTTATTCCATAGAATTATCTGTGGAATTGATGTAATGCTGATGGGCATAGTGAAAATTTCCTGAACACTTACTGAGATATTAATATACCTCAGGAAGGAAAAAAAAAGTAAACATAAGACTACTTTTACTCCTCCGTGTTGACATTTATGAAGGAAATCTACCAGGAATAAAAATTTTCAGCTAATTCATCCACTAGTTAAATCCACAATTTCAGAACTGTTCATATAGTAATGTCACCTTTAGCTGATAACATATTCCATTTCAACAGTCCTATTAATCATATAATTAGTGATAGCAATAATTAAGTATTTTTATTATGAAAAAATCACCAAATTTGATATTAAATCCAAAAAAATATCAATTTGCAGTAGCATCCTGAATTTCAATCAACAAATATTTGATGAATATTTACTACAAATAGAAAACTGTTAAACACAGTAAGAAATAAAAACATGAATATGGCACGGTCTCAGTCCTCTATGTTGGGATTGAGATACATCAAATAATCACAGCAAATTCACTGATATGCTGCACTTATTCTCAAATATGTTTTTACAATAAGTAAAAAATTAAAGAGACTTCAGTGTATGTGCCCATTATAACTCAAAGTTATACTGCTATAGACAAAATACAACAAAAAGAATCTGGGCTATATTCCCCAATTTTCTCAGAAGGCAGGCTAATACAAAAATAACAATAAACTAAACATCAGAAGTCCTAGATTTTAGTCTTGCTGCTACTACTAAATATTGTAAGATCTGAAGCATATCAGTAACTTCTTTAGACCTTTGCTTCTTCATCTATAAAATGGGTAACTGATTTAACTCACCTTTGAAAGCCCTTCCAAATCAAAGATTCTAACAGAAGAAGCAAAAAAATTAAGAGAGGAAAATCAATAGGAAGAACAAAATCACATCCCAAGAGTCTATAAGAAAGAATTCCTGCTAACTACACAGTAAGAAATATAATCTTCCATTAAGAATCTACAGTGACTAACCCCGGACTAGGAATCAGAAAACTGAGTTCTAGCGCTATTCATACAACTATAGGAAATTCACCTGGCCACTCTAATCCTTAGTTTCCTGAACAACAAAATTAGAGGAACACCTACACCGCTCTCCTCACATAGTTGCTATTTTTTTAAAAAGCAGATATATGGATATACCATGTTAACTCTAAACTGTACAAATATTCCCGTTACTAAAATAAGATTTAAGATAATTTTGTATAGACTCTGAAAATGGTTTACCTAATTTTCTCTAAGAAAAAAAATCAAGATTAACAAATTATTTATCGAAAATATGGCACCTTAATCATTAGCAAAAACTGTTGCTAAAACCTTCCCAAAACATTTAACCATTGAACATGTATTTCACATCATTATTATCAAGTATCCACTATAGTCTAGATACAATTAAAAGATTTTTTAATTTACTCTTTATTAATTCTGTAAGATAGTTATGACTATTATTCCCTATTACATATGAATAAATTAGGCTCAGAGAGGTCAGGAAATTTTCCCAAAATCATGAAGCTAATTGATGGAAATACCAAAATTCTCATCCCAAGGAGACTGACTCTAAAATCTAAGTCCTTATTAACACTATGTCACCTCTACTTCCTTGATATCATAACACTTTTAGGTGTCTAGCAGTTTCAGCCCTACTATTGGTCTAAACAGAATGACAACACTCTCTGCATACATAGTAAAACCTGTAGATCATTTTCCTAAAACTGAATTTCAAGAAGCTTTCTTCATTTTTCCTCCTTCTAAATAAACATAGTAATGGGAAAGGGAAGTGGGGAAAGCATGATGTGAGGAAGAAGAGGGGTGGACTGTCTAAAAGCTTCATGTAAGATGATTTTCCTCCTAAAATCTTTGATTCCGCCATTTCCACCAACTAGAAGAGACTCCCTAAGGCAAAACTCTGGGTTTTCTCCACTCGGTGAAATACAGAGCCCATAGACTGCCAACACCCAAAGAAAGACTGGGTTTGTCAGGTCTAGGTTTTCCCCAAAGATAAATGTATTGACTGTCCTCTGACAAGAGGTGTGGTCAAAAAAAACCCTAGATCATAAAATCAGCTCTACATAGTAATAATTCACTGAGCTAACTTGCTACTCCCCAAACTTTGTTTCCATAAAACAATATTTCAGAGAATCTTGTTTGACTATGCTTACTACTACAAAACCCAGCAGAGACTTCTACCCATGCAGAAAGACAAAAAAGAAAACTTACAATTACTAATTGTAAAACTGCTAAGCATAATGATAAAGGAACCTGAAAGGCAGCTCTAGGAACATCTCTACAAAAGATACAAAGAATGCTAACAAACAGTCTAAATAAAAATAAACTACGTCTAAAAATCAGGAGAATATCCTACTGACAAATCACTAAGATGAAAAGATAGCATCCTAATTTAGAATACTACTATTATCTGTATGCTGGGTTAATTGTAATTAAATAAACTTTTCATTGAGATGTCAATGCAACACTCAGTGGGAATATAAGCATTTTTTAAAATTATGTTACAAAGTATGCTTGTGTGACTCTGAAATATTTTGTCTCCATCTGCTGGAAAATAGCAGTACTAAGGTCAATACAAATTTTATGAGGACTGGCAAAGTCTGAATTTCTAAAGCTACGAACCATATCTTTAATTTTTATGCATTATTTTTTAAGGAATTTCAGATAATACTTTTTATATTATGCTACATAATCTAACAAGCCAAATGCATTCTTATATCCTCACAGAATCATACTTTGTATTAACCCATTCTAACTAGAAACTCATATATGAGAACATTTTCAAGTATATAAATATTTAATTAACTTGCATTAATCAAATTGATCATAATTAAAACAATCTTCCAAATTACTAATAATTTAAATGTCTTCAAAAGACTACAAATATTTTATCAATGCTTTGTCATATGTAAACTCAGAGCATTCCCTTAAATAGCAAGTTAGAATGAATGCCTGTGTCTACAATCCAAATATAGAAATACCTTTAGTAACTGATGATACACTACAGTCTTCTGGTGGAAGACCTGTCCCACCATCCTTCCAGTATGGATTCAATTCTCTTTCCAGAAGTTTGGACTAGAACAAAACATTTTCAGAAGTCATATTTTAAAAGCAAACCCAACACACACAAAAATTAATAAATAATAAATCTGAGACCCATTTTACTGTTGTAACCCTGGACAAATCATTTAAAACACTCTTAAGACATGTTGTTCTGTAACTTACAGGAAATAACGTCTAAATTCACATTCACTCAGTTTTGTTTTGGGTTTTTTTATTGAATGCTTACCATGTCTCAAGACTATGCTAAATGTTAGGAGATTTAGCTCTCAATAATCCTGATCAGCCCTTACTAGCCTATAGTATGATTAGGAATACAGACAATAGATAGCTGATAATGTGCTTTGAAGACAAGAAACAGAGTACTAAGACCACACAAGAACTCAAATCTCTCTCATACTGAAGGATCAAAGACTTCCTAAAAGTAATATGTGCAGTCTTAGTCCTAAGGATGAGGAGAAATTAGGCAAATTTTTTTTCTTTTTTTCTTTTTTTTTTGTGAGGAGAGAGCATAAAGATGTTCCAAGAAGAATAAATAATAGCATGTTCTTAAACCCCTAGAGAAAGAGAAAGCACAGCATTTCCAGGAAACTTAATTCTGACTGGCTAAAACTCAGAAGTGTGAGCAAGTAGTGGCAAGAGATTAGAGGTTGGAGAAGAATCAGGAACTGGCCACATGCACCATTTTGAACTGCTGTTGGGTTTTATGCTGGGGGCAATGGAGACTCATGAAAGTGAGCTTCCAATTACACAAATTGGTCTCAGTGTGAAGAAGAAACTGGATTAGCAGCACAAATCCAGTCACAAGACGGTGGCAGTCATCTAGATAAGACACAAGGTAGAATAATCGCAGTTGCAAGTGCCTCATGTGTTCTAAGCACGATGCCAGGCACTGGGACTATATTGGATAAGGTGGGCATGATACTTGCTATCAAAAAAAATGAGGGTCTAGAGAAGAGGGATGGATAATTAGGCAATATAAATATAGATAACATGCTATGAAAGTAAAGAATGCCACAGAACTACGTACTAATGACACCTAACTTGACCTAGGGGCTCAGAAAATGCTTCCTACAAGAAGTAATAATGCAAGCCTGTAATCCCAGCACTATGGGAGGCCAAGGCAAGAGGACTGTCTGAGCCTGTGGGTTCAAGATCAGCCTGGGCAACATGGTGAGACCTCGTCTCTAAATAAATCAAAAATTAGCCAGGTATGGTAGCACATGCCTGTAGTTCCAGCTACTTGGAAGACTAAGGCAAAAGGATCGCCTGAGCCCAGCAGGTCAACACTGGGGTGGCCGTGAGTGTGTCACTGCACTCCAGCCTGGGCGAAGGAGTAATACTCCAACTCAAAAAAAAAAAAAAAGAAGTAATAATGGCGACAGGATGGAGAGTAATAGAAAGAGTTAAATGTTAGGAACTTCAGTTTCCAGGATTATGAACCAACCAAACTCATCAAAATTAAAATGCTGGGTAGAATCTGTTTTTCAAAAAGCTTTTTAAATGTAAAGAACCTTTAAAGGACAAAATTTAAGTAAAGGCTTAACTCAGAGGGATAAGCAAAACCATAAACCATATGATTTGACTTCTTAGTCTGTATCAAAAAAAGTTCTGTCACCTCCCTTGTTAATTTACCACAAAATCTCTCCATATCAATAATCAAGGAATTTCTTCCAATGGTCTTATCAAGACATTCAATGAGATACACATCAGATAGTCAACAGAATAACAAAGGCCAGAATTACTTCCTGAGGAGAAAAACTGACAAGAGGCTAGACAAATTGTGAGGTATTATCTGAAAATGTAGAAAAGACAAAGGACTGAAAACATAAAGAACTTGTATAAATCAGTAAGAGAAAGAAAAATGACCCTAGCACACCAGTAAACAAAAAAAACATAAACAAGGAGTTCACACTACAAGAAATCTGAATGACCAAAAAACATGAAAAGATCTCTCTCATAGTAATCAGATAAATGCATACAAAAACACTAAGATATCTTTTGTTACTCCTTGATTAGTCTGGCAAAAATTTTAAAGTTTGACAAGCACAGACAGTAAGGACTGGAAAATAAATATATGTTGATAAAACAAGATAAATAGAAATTCAAAGGCTAGACGCAGTGGCTCACACTTGTAATTCCAGTACTTAGGGAAGCCAGTGCAAGAGGACTGCTTGAGCCAAGGAGTTGGAAGCCAGCCTAGGCAACACAGCAAGACCATGTCTCTACAAAAAAAAAAAAAAAAAAATCAAAAAATTAACTGGGTGGGGTGGCGCACATCTGTTGTTGGGAGGCTGAGGCAGAAGGAACACCTGAGCCTAGCGGTTCGAGGTTGTGGTGGCCATAAGCGTGCCACTGCACCCCAGCCTGGGCAACAGAGTGAGACTCTGACTCCAAAAAAAAAATAGATAGACAGACAATAAACAGATACTCTAGATTACCAGGATTATGTGATACCCCCAGGAAAGCCATCTGCTTCCTTACTTTTCTGGATTCATGCTTTTGTCTCATTTTTTGGTTTCTAAAGATTTCTCATTGTTTTCCTACTAGCAAAGTGACAACAGTAAAATATAAAATAAGCATACTTATTTTATACTTTATCCAAAAGTTGAAGGTGTCTTGAAACGGAAGCATTTTTATGGTATCCAATTCAGAATGTACACTGAAACAAAAGTTGAGTGAGGTTCAATAGTAACCTAAACTCAGTATTCACTCAACTATATATGCCCTAGATTTTAACTCTATCAACAATATACCTTTAAACTGACTTCCTATAGGAAACTTATTTTAAAAGAACTTATATTTCATAGTTGTTCTCACTAATTTTATTAAGTCCCACAAAAGATAAAACAGTATTTTACAAGTAAAATTACATTTACATAAATGTCTCACCAGTGCATTAAAGGCAAATTAGAAAGCTGACGTATTTTAAATATTCACTCTTACCTGTTCAAGGGCTCGGGTTTTCTCTTGCTCTATTTTCCTCGCAGTTTCCTTTTCAGCTCTGAGTGACGATGGTGACACCGTTTTAGCAGACATAAAATCAACAGTCATCCACTCATCCCTCTGTTTAAAAAAAAAGGAAGCCACTTCAATCTGAACTGATTAGAACCTAATAATAAACACCTGGTAATAGGAGCAGGCATTCTGGAGGCAATCAGCCCTGAATCAAATCTTACATGGCTGAACAACTTTAGGCAAGTGTCTAATCTCTCTACACCTTAGACCCTCTCCTATAAAATGGAATAAAGTCCCTCCTTTCAGGGCTCTTTTAAAGAGTAAACAAGATAGCAAATCCAAGGCATCCAGCACAGTGCTTGGCACACAACAGGCAATCAAATACCAGTTCCTTTTTGCCTTACCTATTTATTTACCTGTGGCTACCGGTGCATATGAACAAGCACCCAAAATCTGTGAGCTATTCAACTGTATAAATCGGGCTCAGTGGCTCAGCCTGTAATCCCATGCCTTGGGAGGCCGAGGTGAGTGAATTGCCTGAGCCCGCGGGTACGAGATCCACCTGGGCAACTTAGCGAGACCTTATCTCTATAATAAATCAAAAAATTAGCCAGGCGTGGTAGCATGCGCCTGTAGTTTCAGCTACTTGGAAGGCTGAGGCGGAAGGATCGCAGGAACCCAGCGGGTTGAGGCTGCGGTGGCCGGGAGTGGCCACTGTACTCCAGTCGGAGTGAGACTCCAACTCAAAAAAATAAAAAGAAAAGAAAATGAAGGCATGAGGTGAAGGGAGAGATACACTGTGACTGACTTCTACTCACTGTAGAAAGGTCACACAGAGGTAACAGCAGAAGGCTTCGTGTGCGTAAAGGAAAAAAGTGCCACTTCTCTATCATCAACTAGAAGCAGGAAAACCTCTGAGGGCCAAGAAGGGAGATGAGCATTCACTTCTCAACGGAGGAGCGGAAGGGGTCTAACAGCCCCACAAGCAGCATTCCTGCCAAAATTACTCATCAAGCACACTGTCTTCAAAGTCTAACTTTTCTCCTGAAGAAATTACAATCATCTTTCATTTCTAACATTCATCTATTCTTAGAAGTTGACACTTCTTTCTTTAAAATCAGGTGGCTTGCTTACCTGCATAACTTGGCTGCCATCTTCTTGTTCTGACTGTTCATCTTTCACCTTCCAGGCCTTTTCCTTGCCAGGAGTCTGGGACGGAACAGCCTCAACCCACTCATCTTCAGAGCTCTAAGAACATTTAGCATGTAAGTGGAATTTTCAAATCTGCATACTTCCATACAAAATGTCAGTGCTGTTAATATGTGGTAGGAATTCAGTTTCCTAGAGAAAATCTTTATACTGTATTTTCCCTTTTAAAAATGACACTGAAAATTTAAAAGAAAAAACATGTAAACTCAATAGTGTAGGCTAAACCAACAATATAAGTTTGGTTTCTGTTACCTGCCACCAAGAACACCAACTAACATTCCCTTTTTTCCATCCTTAAAGTAGTGGCTCTAGATCAGATCTTCCTCCTTCACCTGACAACTGGAATAACCAAATTAGTCTCCTGTTCTCCTGTCTTTCCTGCTCCCCTTCCTTCTCCAGCCCCCCACCCCAAATACATTTACAGTAATATAAAGGGAACATTTGCCCCCCAAACTCCTCTGTCTCCCTGTCACAAAAAATGCTCATTATTCCTCTTCTTTCCCACCAACAGAAGCCAATTTTACTTGGAGAAGTCATGTACTCCCCATGCAGGAAGGAAGATCAAGTGTCCAACAAGATGTAAATAAAAGCACTGTGTGGACCTTTCTGGAAGTCAAGTTAAGAAAAATCCTCCTTCCTGTTATCTGAACTAAGAGGCAATGCTGTAAGGATGCTGGGAAAGCAAGGCAATAAGAAGCCTTAGTCCCAGAAGGCCATTCTAGCATTAGACTGCCTACTTGATTTATTTCACAAAAGAGAAAAATGAACTTCTGTCTTATTTAGCCAGCGTCTATTCTAAGATTTTCTAATGAATGTAGCTGAACTTATTAGTGATATACTCTCTACTGAAAAAAGCCAAATATCTTAGTTTATAAGATCCTGTCAATTCCTAGGGTGTCATATCCATTTATCCCTTATTTTTGTTTTATATCTAGTACCGTCAAATTGCTTATAGCTGTATTTACACACACAAACACACACACACACACACACACACACACACACACACAAACTATCTCACACTCCCATGCCTTTGCTCTCACAATTCCTGACGCATGAAGTGCCAAGCACACCCTCATTTGCCTAATTCTTACTCATCTTCAAGTCTCAACTCCAGCATCATCTCCTCAGTAAGTCTGCAAATGAAATCATCCTCCCTAATACCCTGCGCTACCATGACATCACGAGGTTACATAGTCATATTGTGTACCTATTTATCCAATTAGAAATGAGTCCCCCGAAGCCTAAAAAAGAGTTAAATTTTTATATGTCCCATGTCTGGCAAAGAATAAGCATTCAATAAATATGAGCTGAAATGAACTGAAGCCCCATGCTCTACTACCTCAGTAGCACTTATTAGAAACTTTAGCAGCTGGCATTCAAGCATTAAATGTCAGACACTGAATGAATGACACATTTATGTACTGTTAGTATTCTTATTACTCATATACAGAACAATGACACCTAGACTACTCTGTCCAGCCCTCCTGCTTCCATTCTGTTTCTACTCATTTTGGTGCCCATTTTCACAATTACGCACTCACCACTTCAGCAAAATTGATGTTCCCCTCCCCCCATGCCTTGACTTCAGTTTTCTTGCTGATTTTAGTTTCAATCCTCCATTCTACCTTAAAGAATTCACAAACCATCAAGCTTCATACACCTCCTGAACTAACGCAACCCTCAGGACTCTCCTTCTCTTGTGCATCTTCAGAGTTAACCACATCCCTAATTCTATCCAGTGATCAAAACCTAGAAGGTGGAACCAAGACAGAAAAGTGCCAGGAGCAAAAATCAAGGGAACTGGAGGACTGCTGCTTCCGGCCATGACAAAGTAAAGGGCATCAAACTATAAATATACAGAAATGGAAATAAAAATAGAACATATGTGAAACAACTGTTCTTGGAAATTGAATATAAGTAATGCAAGATGGTGATCCCTGAGAATGGAGAGGAAAAAATAAACACTACAGCGTCCATGGCTTTTTGCCTAAATGCACTTTCCCAATCATGGCACAAAAAGAGGTAACCTAAGTGGAACATGAAAATCTCACTGAGCTAAGGGGACAGAAATTGAACTTTGTGAAGGCTGAAAGAAAGTATAGATGAGAAGTGAGGTACTCAGAGAAAGAGTGCTAATCTACCCAAAGGTCCTCTGGAGTCTTTAAACGAATACCAAGCTGAACCTGCTGAGGACAAGAGTCTACAAAGTCAAACAAAGAATAACTACCATGGAAAGAACAGTTACTGTAGAGCTTAGAAAACAATCCTTGGAGCTCACAAAGGGTTAGAAGACATTCCAGTGACTGCTAGACAGTATGAAGAGAACTTGCTGAACACCCAGGACAATCAGCAGAGAACCCACAAGGGTCATGCCTTGGTAAACAGGCTAAACCCATTCTAGAGTAAGGGCTACTCTAGATGCATACCAATAAAACTGAAGAACAAGCCCTGAGATGGATTAGGCTAATCCACAAAAATTGTCTGCCAAAAGAAGACTCCTTTTAATGGAAGTCAACAAAATCCAGAGGCCACAACATAACTTTCATAAGGTTCAGAACCACTTAAAAATTATAGACATTCAAAGACACAAAAAAAACGTGACCCAAGGTCAGGAGAAAAATCAGTTAAACGTGAAATGTAACAAGAAAAAGAGATAATGAAATAACAAACTAAGACTTCAACGCAGCTATTATAAACACGCTCCAGGGAAGAAAAATGAGGAGATGAATTAAAGACATAAAAAAGACCCAAATGAAATTTTTAATGTTGAAAAATACAATACCTGAAATGAAAATGTCACTGGATAGGGAAAACAGTAGACTAAACGCAGCAAAAGAAAAGGCCAATAGACCTGAATCTCATGATGTAGCAATAAAATCTACCCACACTGAAGCACAGAAAGAAAAAAGGCTAAAAATAAAGAGAACAGATGCTCGTCAACATGTGAGACAGTACTAGAAGACTACCAAAAGGAAAGGGGACAGAAACTTCACCAAACAGCAGCCAGAAAGTTTCAAATGTGATGGAAACTATAAACCTATAAATCAATCAAGCACCACAAACTTAAGGTAGGTACTATCATCTGAATGTTCGTGTCCCCCTAAAATTCATATGTAGGAATTCTAACCCAAAAGGTGACAGTATTAGGAGGTGAGGTCTTCGGGAGGTGATGAGGAATGGGACTAGCACCCTTGCAAAGGAGGCTGAGAGAGCACCTTTGCTCCCTTCTGCCATGTGAGATTAGAGAAGACAGTCACCTATGAGGAGGGGCCCCCACCGGACACCAAGCCTCCTGGCGCCTTAATCTTGGACTTCCCAGGCTCCAGAACTGTGAGACATTCATTCCTAAGTGTTTATAATGTTTTGGTATACCAGCCCAAAGGGACTAACAGCAGAACAAACACAAAGAAATCACTACCAAGATGCACCATAATTGATTTGCTCAAAAATGATGATAAAGAAAAAAACATTAAAAGCATCCTGAATAAAGAAGCACATTATATACAGAGGAATAAAGATAAAAATGACAAAATAATTATCAATATGTACAACACAAGCCAGAAGATGAAAGAATGATATTTTAAAGTGCAAAGAAGTGCTATAACTTAAAATTCAGTACCAAGCAAAAGTATCATTAAAAAGTGAAAATGGGGCAACCCCCTCAGGTCCCCTCCCACTGTGGGAGCTTTTCTGTCTTCTCAATAAATCCTGCTTCCTAAAAAAAAAAAAAAAAAAAAAAGGAAAATGAAATAAAACAAATTTTCAGAGACAAATAATAATTGAGAGAATTCACTGTCGGCAGACATAAACTACAATAAGTATGTTTAAAACTTCTATAGGCCAGGTACAGTGGCTCATGCCTATAATCCTAGCACTTTGGGATGCCAAGGCCAGAGGATCACTTGAATCCAGGAGTTCAAGACCAGCCTAGGCAACATCATGAGACTTCATCTCTACAAAAAATTCAAAAAATTAGGCAGGTGTGGTGGTGCATGTCTGAGTAGTCCCAGCTACTCAGGAGGGTGAGGCAGAAGGATCACCTGAGTTCAGGAGGTTAACGCTGCAGTGAGCTGTGATCGTGCCACTACACTCCAGTCTGGGTGACGGAGTGAGAATCCAACTCATATAAAAAAGTCCAAGCCAGGCTCAGTGGCTCAGCCTGTAATCCCGCGCCTTTGGGAGGCTGAGTGAGTGGATTGCCTGAGTCCGCGGGTTCGAGACCCGCCTGGGCAGCGAGACCTCATCTCTACAATAAATCAAAAAAATCAGCTGGGCATGGTAGCGCATGCCTGTAATTCCGGCTACTCGTAAGGCTGAGGCGGAAGGATCGCCGGAGCCCAGCAGGTCAAGGCTGCGGTGGCCGGGAGCGGCCACTGCACTCCAGTCTGGGCGACAGAGTGAGACTCCAACTCAAAAAAAAAAAAAAGTTCCACAGACAGAAGGAAAATGATAGACAGAAATCCAGACCATCATAAAACAGTAAAGAACATCAGAGGTGATAAATCTGTGGGTAAATATAAAGACTCTTTTTACATGTATAACTTCTTTTAAAGGCAACTGACCATGTAATGTAAACATGATAACAATGTTTAATATTAAAAATTATAAATAATGTGAGTTTATAACATATGTAAAACTAAAATGTACAACAACAACACAAAATATGGTAGGGTAAAACAGCATACTATTGTGAAGCTCTTATTATAAATGTAAAAAAAAATATTATTTGAAGGTAGAGCATCATAAGTTAAAAGAAACATGAAACTTAAAGCAAGGCAAGGCACAGTGCTCACACCTATAAAACCAGTACTTTGGGAGGCCAAGGCAGGAGGACAGCTTGAGTCCAGGAGTTCAAGGCCAGCACAGCAAGACCTTGTCTCTACAAAAAAATCAAAAAATTAGCCAGGTGTGGTGGCAGGTGCCTGTAGTCCCAGCTACCTAGGAGGCTAGGACAGAAGGTGTGAGCCCAGGAGGTCGAGGCTGTAGTGAACCATGATTCTGCCACTGCACTCCACCTTGGTGACAGAGAAAGGCCCCAACTAAAAAAAAATAAAAATAAAAAGGAGAAAGAGAGAATAGAAACTTCTTCCAGCTGGGAAACAGACAGACCCCCGTCTCTACAAAAAAAATAAAACTAAGCCAGGCACGGTGGCATACATCTCTTGCACCAGCTACTCAAGGTTAAGGTTAGAGGATCGTCTAAGCACAGGAGGTCAAGGCTACAGTGAGCTACAACCATGCCACTGCAGTCCAGCCTGGGCAATAGAGAAAGACTCTGTCTCAAAAAGACTCTGTCTCAAAAAGAAAAAAAAAATTTTTTTAAGGGGTGTATCATAAATAACTCAAAAAACAACAGATGCTGGAGAGGATGTGGCAAAAAGGGAACACTTCCACACTTCTACACTGTTGGTGGGAGTATAAACTAGTACAGCCTCTGTGGAAAACAGTGTTGCAACTCCTAAAAGATCTAAAATTCGACTTCCCTTATAAGCCAGCAATCCCCCTACTGGGAATATAATCGGAGGAACTCAAATCGTTCTGTGAAATAGATACCTGCACACACATGGTTAGTGCAGCATTATTCACAAAAGCAGAAACATGGAACCAACCGTGTACCCATCAAAAAGGAACTGGATAAAAAAAAATGTGGTACATATACATGATGGAATATTATGCAACCATAAAGGACAAAATTAAGAACTTTGCAGCAACTTGAATGGACTTAGAGTCTATAATACTGAGTGATCTATCACAGAAACAAAGAACTGAGTATCACATGTTGTCACTCATAAGTGGACCTTGAACTATTATTGTAATACTATAAGAAAGGGATTGGCAGTAGTGGGAAACTGCCAGGGGAGGGGGCGGAACACCTCATCAACACGGGTACCTGCACAATGAACATTTGTATACCCAAACCTAAACTGTACCCCACATATTTAAAATAAAATAATAATAATAACAGAAAAAAGGGGGGTACACCCAGTAAGCCATCGTGGAGATAAAACAGAATGCTAAAAAAGACCCTCAATTAATCCAAAAGAAGGTAAGAAAATGAGGGGGGAAATGAACAAAGAACAAATGGGACATAAAGAAAAGGAAGAGCAAGATGGTACACTTAAATCCATCCAGATCAATAATTATGTTAAACATAAATAATCCAAGGTGGTACTACTCAACAGAATTTTTCTATTCTTATATTATCCAATATGGTAGCCACTAAACTAGACAAATGTGGAGACTAAGTGCTGGAAATCTGGCTAGTGAGACTGAAATAATGAATTTTTAACCTGATATAATTTTAATTCAGAAGTCACATACAGCTATTATACTGGATAGTTTTTTTAAAAGCCTATTAAAAAGAAGAAATTAGTAGGCTAGATTAAAAAGACTGAAAGCACAAATAAGAAAACTAAAATTAAGAGGCTTCATTAATATGAGACAGATATTAGACAAATATCAGACAAGAGTATTACCAAAAATAAAGAAGGCCATTTTATAATAATATAACGGTTAATTCATCAAGAAGATATAACAATCCTAAACATGTATATACCCAATAAAGACTCAAAATATTTAAGGCCAAAACTGGAAGCAGAAATAGACAAAAGCGCAATAGAGTTAGAAATTCAATACTAGTCTCTCAGTTACTGGGACAACAGGTATACAGAAAATCAGTAAGACCACAAGAGACTCAACACTCTTAACCAACCTTCCCTAAGTGACATTTACAGAACACTATGCCTTGCAACAGCAGAATATATATTCATTGCAAATAACATGGAATTTTCACCAAGGCAGATGATAGGCTAGGGGATAAATCCGCAATAACTTTTTAAAACTGAAATGATAGAGAATATATTCTACAAAAATAACAAAATTAAATTCAAAATCAATAACCAAAAAATAAAATAAATACAATAAAATCCACAAATAAACAGAAATTGTAAAACATATATAATCCAGTAAAGTCAGCCAGGTACAGTGGCACACGCATGTAATTCTAGCACTTTGGAAGGCTGATGAATGTAGGAGGAGTACTGGAACCCAGGAGTCATAACTTCAGCCTAGACAACATAGCGAGACCTTGTTACACACACAAAAAAAATAGAAAAATAAGCTGAACGTAGTGGCGTATGCCTGTAGACCCTGCTACTCAGAAGACTGAGGGAGAAGGATTGCTTAAGCTCAGGAAGTTAATGCTGTGGTGAGCCATGACTGTACCACTGCACTCCAATTTAGGGAATAGAGTGATACCCCAACCAAAAAAAAAAAAAAAAAGTAAAGTAAATAATATTTTGAATAGAAACATAATGCATCAGAACTAGGTGGCAACACAACAATGCTAAGAGAAAAATTTGTAGATTAAATATTCATTAGAAAAAAGAGAATCAGTGACCTTTAGAATCAACCTTAGAAAGCTAGAAAAAGAAGAGCAAATTAAACACAAAATTAGTATTAGAAAGGAATATAAGCCAGGCTCGGTGGCTCAGCCTGTAATCTCGTGCCTTAGGAGCTGAGGTGAGTGGATTGCCTGAGCCCGTGGGTTCGAGACCCGCCTGGGCAACTTGGCGAGACCTCATCTCTACAATAAATCAAAAATCAGCCGGGCGTGGTAGCGCGTGCCTGTAGTTCCAGCTACTTGGAAGGCTGAGGCGGAAGGATCGCCAGAGCCCAGCAGGTCAAGGCTGCGGTGGCTGGGAGCGGCCACTGCACTCCAGTCTGGGTGACAGACAGAGCGAGACTCCAACTCAAAAAAAAAAAAGAAAGGAATATAGTTTAAATCTGTATCACTGATTTAAACTATAACACTGATTCAAACTATAATAGAAAATAAACAGAAAAACAATGAAATACAAACCTATTTCTTGAAAAGATTTAAAAAAATTAATAAACCTGAAGCTAGCCTGACCAAGAAAACAAAGACAAAACAGAAACTGCCAAAGTCAGGTGTGAAAGAGGGAACATCTGTAGATTACACACACACACAAAAGGACAAGGGAAATGTTACAAATAACTTCAAGACAATATGTTTCCCAAGTTAGGTGAAATAAACAAATTCCTTGAAAAACTCAAGTTACGGGGAAGGGGGGGCACACCTCATCAATAACAAAATCAAATACAAGGAAGATGTGTATACCTAACCCTGAATTGTACCCCGCAATTTCAAAAAGAGAAAAAAGAAAGAAAGAAAAACCCAAGTTACTCAAACTAAACCAGAAAACAGAAAATACTTAATACAGCTCTTTTAAAAAAATGTTTTTTATTTTAAATATGTGGGGCACAATTCAGGGTTAGGTATACAAAAGTTCATTATGCAGGTACTCTATTGATGAGGTGTGCCCCCCCCCTCCGGCAATTTCCCACTGCTGCCAATTCCGCCTCCGCCCTCCCCTGGCAGTTTCCCACTACTGCCAATCCCTTTCTTATAGTATTAGATAATACAGTTCTTAAAGGAGTTAAATTTGTGGCTAAAAACCATTCCACAAAGAAAACTCCAGAACCAAACAGTTTCACTAGTAAACTTTAACAAACATTTAAGGAAGAAATTGCACCAATCTTGCACAAACTCTCTGACAAACAGAAAAGGAGAAATACTTTTTAACTCGTGCATGAGGCCAGCATTACTTTTATGCCACAACCCCAATGTTCCTCCTAAACAACATATGCAAAACTGCTCAACAAAGTGTTAACAAATCAAAGTGTTACATAAGGTATATATATAATATATACATTGTGTGTGTGTGTGTGTATGTGTGTAAGAGCATATCTGAAAATAAAATCTGACACACACATATATCATTAAATGTGATTTCTCTCAGGAATTCCTGTTAGTTTAGCCTTTGAAATTCAAATCAATGTAATTCTCCATATGCACAGAATAATGGAGAAAAAAACATATAATCATATTAACAGACGTAGAAAAATCATTTATTGGCATTCAATACTCATTTAAGATACAAAATCTCAGAACACTAGATGGGAATGTCCTCAATCTGAAAAGGCATACATGAACATCCCACAGCTAACAACATGCCTAAAGGTGAAAAACTAAATGCTTTCCATCCAGGATAGGAAACATGGCAATATTATTTCCATTCAACACTATTTTGAAGTCCTAGCTACTGAAAAAAAGGCAACAAAAAATCAGAGTAGCCAAAATAATTTCCAAAAAGAACAAAGTCAAATAATTTTCACTACCTCATTCCAAACCTACCCTAAAGCTGCAGTAATTAAGACAGTGGGTTTACTGGTCAAGGAGATCCATGCAGCTAATTGGAGCAAAATAGACCATCTAGAAATTAACTGACAAATATATGCACAATTAATTTTCAACAAAGGAGCCAAGGTAACTCAATAGGGAAAAGTTAGCCTTCTCAAAAATGATGATAGAACAACTGGAAATTCACATGAAAAAATTAACTTTAACACTTCCTATATACCATAAACCAAAATTACTAATGGATCATAGGTAAACAAAAAAGCCGAAGCTATAAAACTTCTAGGAAAAAAATAACATAGGAGAAAATCACAACACTGAAGTGTGTAAAATTAGGACACCAAAAGTACTAAGAAAAAAATGGTACAAAAGAAAGAAGAAAAGAACTTCATAAAAGAAGACACAGAATAGCCATCAAAGACTTAAAATGATGCCCTCATCACGGCTCTTTAGGGAAATCCCACAGGAGATATTACCACTCACAGCAGAATGGTCAAAAATTACAAAGACTGGCAATATCAAATGCTAGCAAGGATGTGAAACAAATGGAACTCACACACTCTGTTGACAGGAGGGTAAAATGGGTCAACCACTTTGGGAAACCATGACACTTACCCAAGAGAAATGAACACACATGTCCACAAAAAAAACTTGTACACAAATGTTCACAGCAGCACTATTCATAACAAACTAAAAATAACCCAAACTACTTTCAACAGATAAAAAGATAAGAAAATTGTAATATATTCCTACACTGGAATACAGCAATAAAAAGAAAAGAATTAATACTAGTACATACAACGGCATGAACAAATTACAAAACCATTATGTTGAGTCAAAGGAGCCAGACACAAAAAAGGTCACATGACATGAAGCAGTTTATGTGAAATTCTAGGACAGGAAAAACTACAGGTGCTAAAGCAGATTCACAGTTGCTCAGTCCACAAGTGGAAGAGGAAAAGGAGGAGAGGGACTGGCTGGGAGAGGCCCTGAGGAACTTTAGGGGCACCTTAACTAAAAGTTAAACAGGCATATTCACCAAATAGTACACTTAAAATAGGAGCACTATATTAGGTGTGAACTATGCCTCAGTTAAATTAATGTTTAAAGTTAAAAGAAAAAAATAAACAGAACTTGACACAGTCAAGATATGTTTCTCAGACTCACATGTATCCTCAGTGGTGCTCAACAATCTTTTTTTTTGCTTCTTTTTCACTATCTAAGCAAAGTTGTTTCAAATCCACACCATTTCCTCAATCCTTCTGTTCTACTTTCACTCTCAAATTATCTGCTCAGAGACTACCTTCTACTTCACAGAGGAAACAGAACTACAAGCAGAAACACCGTCACTAATCTGTTCTCTTCTCACCACATCTCCTAAGTTATTTATAGTGTACACAGTTTTACAACTTCCCTCCTCGCTCAGAAGACAGGATGCTCCTACTTCTGATCAAAGCTCATCCTTCCTCCTGGCACCTTGCTGATCCAAATGGATCATTCTCCTCAATATTATTTATCCCTCCCTCCCCAAAAACATCTCAAAAAGATCTCACAACTCGACTCCTCTGGCTATCCCTGTGTCTTTCCTTCCCTTCACTCCAGTACGAACTTCCCTTGCATTCTTCAAGCCACTTCAATGCGCTATGGGCACAGAGCATTCATTCAAACTACTCTGCCTAAAGTATGTGTATATATACACAAATATTACACAATGTACTATGTATAAGTGTAGATACTGTGTATTGTAACAAAAATATATACATCTTTCCAGGAAAGAACAAAGAAAAAGAGAAAAAAAACAGCACAATGTATCTCTAGTTAGTGGAAGAAAGTACCCTTAATCAAATGATATAAATGTTTAGACAGCCTGGCATACCTGGGGAGTTCTTAACTGTAATCTTTGTATTAACTCCAGGGAGTTCTATAAACCCTACAAAAAAAAAAAAAAAAACAACTTTGTACATACATGATTCTTTGGAGAAAAAAAATTACTTAACTTTAACAGATTCTCAATGTAGTTAATAATCCAAATGGACAATTGTGGAAATAGTGTCTCTCCCTGCTTTTCACTTTAAGATTTTCTAACTCCCTTTGCTCTGAGTTTTATGCAAAACATTTTTATCTATATGCTTTAAGTATTTCTATCATTACAAAACATGCTGGCTAATCTTTAAGATTATGCACTTTTATTTCTCACCATAAATCAATATACTGCATTGTTATAAGATAGGCTTTCTTTTTTTTTTTTTTTTTTGAGTTGGAGTCTCAGTCCGTTACCCAGACTGGAGTGCAGTGGCCACTCCCAGCCATGCAGCCTCGACCTGCTGGGCTCCGGCGATCCTTCCGCCTCAGCCTTCCAAGTAGCTGGAACTACAGGCGCATGCTACCACGCCCGGCTAATTTTTGATTTACTGTAGAGATGAGGTCTCGCCAGGTTGCCCAGGTGGGTCTCAAACCCACGGGCTCAGGCAATCCACTCAACTCAGCCTCCCAAAGCGCGGGATTACAGGCTGAGCCACCGAGCACGGCTAAGATAGGCTTTCAATTACCATCTCAAGGTATTGAAAACTGCTGAACCTTTGGTACAAAACACCTTCCATCACCAGCACTAAGATTTAACTCAACTCTAGCATGGCTTCTAGCACCATAAGACTATGTCCCTAGAAAGAACCTAGTGACCCCCAATAAAATGCCTGCCTGAGAAATTTTACTATTTTTAGTCAACACCTGATAATAGGCTCCCGATTTCCCCTTCTTAGGGAATTTACAATGGTGATTATAATATCTCTTACAACTCATAAGGGTCTCTCTCAAGGACCTGAGAGACATTCCTCTAAAATGTAATCACCAGGAATAACAGGGCCTGTCTTCCAATCTCTGTGAGAGGACAGAATCCTAACTACACTAGCTGGCAGCTAGCAAACACAGTTAGCCTAATCAAATTTACATTGACCAAACCTTTGTAATCTTTCACTTTTCTGACCCTACTGAGCCCTCACTTTCCCCTGCCATTCTCTCTTTAAAACACCCAAATCATCTATGCATACATCAGAATGGAGCTCAGCAATTTGCCTTACTGTCAGTAGTTACTGAATAAAATCTATTTTCAGCACTTTAATATATGATCTCTGACCTATCCTGTCAAAAATACAATTTCTGAAACTACATGTGAAACTACAAAGTACATACTTTGAACTATGGTGATTCAGTTGAGAGGATAATCCTATGATGATCACACGTGAGAGGCAAGTTATCCCTAAACGTCTCTAGCTCATCACTTTCTAAGTATGACCCACTGAAAACAAGTATGAAGAATGTGGCCTGCTTTTTTTTCTTCTCTGAGTCCTCCTCCTCCTCCCAACTGGCTAGAGACACAGCCAACCCAGCACCCTCTTCCATGTGGCACCAAAGGTAAAAATATTAAACACATCCTATTTTAAAGACGTAAAAAAAAAAGCTAATTTCTACGAAAATACAAACAGACTCTCAAATGTCTTGAACTTTTTCCCCTTAATTTAACAGAGTTCTTCCTGCTTCTCCTTCTAATTTTCCAACTACTTTTACTTACGCTTTACTTCCTATCTGGCTTTTCAGTGTTGGTGTTCATCTTTCTTTTCAGTTTCCTTAGGCAATTTATCCATTCTAACGGCTACAGCTAGCAATGATTCCCAAATCGTATCCTCATCCTCTTAACCTTTCTCTGAAACCCAAGATTCATATTTTTATTATTTCTTGGGCATCACTAAGTAAATGTCTCCCAGATATTTTTATAAAAGAATACTAGCAACATTTTTTAAGTTCTCAAATATGTTCAGTTCCCATATATTATTCTTCCAAATAAAATGTTCTCAAATAGCTGCTTTGATTAGTTTTAGAACATACTTACTGATGAGCTATTAGCTGATTCATTGTTGTTTTCATATTTCTGTTTCTTGCTCTTTTTTTTCTTCTCTTTCTTTACTTTTTTTGAATGCTTGCCTTTTTTCTTCTTTTTCTTTCCAGAGTGTTCCTATAAATAATCATTTTGAACAAGCAAGAAAGAAACTTCGTTTTACTTACTTTACACAGAAGCATTTTGAGGGGGGAAAAAAAATCCATGTCTCAAAACTTTAAATCACTCATAAAATGAGAAAAAGAATATGATTTTTAAAATCTTCCAATAAACTCTACTTAACATGTCTTCTATAACATATGTACTATTTTTTTTTTTGAGTTGGAGTCTCACTCTGTCGCCCAGGCTGGAGTGCAGTGGCACGCTCCCAGCCACCGCAGCCTCAACCTGCTGGGCTCCAGCGATCCTTCTGCCTCACCCTTCCAAGTAGCTGGAACTACAGGCACGCACTACCACACCCGGCTAATTTTTTTGATTTATTGTAGAGATGAGGTCTCGCCAAGGCAGGTCTCGAACCCGCGGGCTCAGGCAATTCACTCGCCTCGGCCTCCCAAAGCGCTGGATTACAAGCAGAGCCACTGAGCCCGGCCTACATATGCACTATTAATAAACCACATAGCTGAAATTTCCTACCAGAAAACTATAAGAAAATTTTTGGTTTTATTTATAGATTCTTGCAACAGATATATAATTAAATAAACACACACGTATATAAACATTTGTGTGTATACCTATACATGCAAGGTATAAGTTCGTAAACTCCTCCTAGAAAAAGTGCTACAGACTTTGCTGACTATCACTACAGACACCCATGAAGGACTCCCCTTGGGAAGCCAAGCACCAGCACCAGCACCCAGTTCACCTGTAAAGCAATTTTGGAATTCTCTTTCTGGAATGGCCATCACAGCAGTTATTGTATTATACCTGATGTCCTGAATGTCATCAAATGTCTTTCTTTCAGTTATTTCCTTTATCTTCAGATAAAGAATAAAGTCATTGAGGGTCAGATCAGGTGAGCGGGGGGGGTGTTCCAATACAGTTACTTGTTTCCTGCCTAAAACTCCCTTATAGACAGTGCTGTGTGAGATGGAGCATTGCCATGACGCAAGAGCTCCTTTGGTACCATTTTTGCACTCACCCTTCTCATGCCAAGATTTTCAGTGAAGATTTTCTTGTTCTTCTGTCAATGTTTATTTGGTCTGGTATGCTTTTCACAGTCAGCCAATGATTCCAATGCACAATTTGATAAATTTTTGCAATGTTTTTGTCAGTTCTGCTCACTACTGGCCATCCTGATCTCTCTTCATCAGTGACACTTTCTCTCTCCTCAGAAAAATATTTAATCTGTTGGCACACTGTTGTTTTATTCATGGCATTATCCACACAAACTTGAATTAACAAGTCCCTGATTTCACTTTCATTCTTGCAAAGTTTAACAAGAAATTTAATGTTTGTTTGTTGCTCTAATTCACACTCTGACATTCTCACAATGACAGCTCGAATGACCATTTCAGAAAAAAGAGTTCCAAAACTGCTTTGACGAGTGGACTAGGTGCTGGCATCAGTGCACAGCTTCCCATGGGAAGTACATCAAAGATGACCGTAGGAACAGGCAGCAGTGAGGTATGTAGCACTTTTTCTAGAATGAGTCCGCAAACTTCATTGTCAGACCATGTATACGCATACACACACACACAAACAAATGCATACACCCACACATGAACATACATATTGTAACTCTGTATGATCGCCAAAAAATGTATACAAGATTACCAAGTCATCAAAACTGAACTGAACAAAAAAAAAATGTGGCACATATACACAATGGAATATTATGCAGCCACAAAGAAGGACAAACATATGGACTTCACAGCAACTTTGATAGATTTAGAGCCTATCATACTCAGTGACCTATCACAGAAACAAAGAATAGAGTACCATATGTTCTAACTCATAAGAGGACCTTGAACAATTATAATAATACTATAAGAAAGGGAATGGCAGTAGTGGGAAACTGCCGAGGGGGGTGGGATTGGCAGTAGTAGGAAACTGTCAGGGCAGGTGGGGCACACCTCATCAACAAAGGTACCTGCATAATCACCATTTGTATACCTAACCCTGAATTGTACCCTACATCTTTAATAAGAAATTTTTAAAAGGAAATAAATAAATAAAATCTAAAAAAAAAAAATACAGCAAGGTAGCATGAATTAAAATTTGTAAAATAGGCCAGGCTCAGTGGATCAGTCTGTACTCCTAGCACTTGGGAAGGCCGAGGCGAGTGGACTGCCTGAGCCCCCAGGTTCAAGACCCGCCCTGGCAGCTTAGTGAGACCTCATCTCTACAGTAAATCAAAAATTAGCCAGGCATGGGAGCATGCGCCTATGGTTCCAGCTACTTGGAAGGCTGAGACGGACAGATCGCGGAGCCCAGCAGGGTGAGGTTTCAGTGGCCAGGAGCTGCCACTGCACTCTAGTCTGGGCGACAGAGTGAGACTCCAACTCAAAATAAATAAATTAAATTAAACTGTAGGATGAGGCTGAGGGAAGGAAGAGGAAGGGGAACAGGGAAGATATTGAGCAAAGGTTACAAGATTTCAGTCAGACTGGAGAAACAAATTTTAGTGATTATAAAGCACAGTGGCCATAGTTAATAATAATGTATATTTCAAAATTGCTGAAAGAATATATTTTTACTTTTGTCACTACAAAATATAAGTTGATGAGGTGCTAAGTATGTTAATTACTCTGTATGACTCATGCTAAAATGTATACATAGATCAAAACATAACGCTGTACCCATAAACATATACCATTATGGTTTGTCAATTAAAAATAAGTTTTTAAAAAGTTGTAGGAAGAGAAAGCAGGTGTAGGACCAAAAAAAAAAAACCACATAAAGTGTAAATGTGTTACTTTTTAGATCTATAAGCTTACTACAAGTAGGCCAGAAGTTTGAAGCTAATTAAAGTGACAAAATCTTTCCAATGTCATATTGTCCATATCCTACAACATATTACTTCTGCCAGAGAAATAAACTATCCAGCAATGCCAACTATGTGATATTCATTCTGTAACTTATAAAAACAGTCTATAAAACTGCTCTTCCGATATTAACTTGAATAAATGTAAAACAAAGGCAGATATCTTTACATCAATTAAACCAGTTAGTATTCACCTGTGAAAATTGCTCAATTCGCTCATTCACATCAGGTAGCATCCATGTATCCTCACCATGAAGTCGCTTAAGTTCTTTATGCCTTTCTTCTTTTTCAAAATTGGCTTTGGCCTGCAACAACAAAAAAAGACAAATTGGCAATTGATCCAACTGCTTTTCACAAAAAAAGGAAGACAAAAAACTATCCCATTTTCATATAAAGGTATATACTTATGAATAAATGGTCTGTTCCTTGCCAGGAATTTGCTTTTACCAGTGTAGAAGAGATACTGAATAGAAAGGAAAAATGAACTCTCCTTCCACATTACCATTCTCCAGTGAATTGAACCATCAATTAGAGAAAGAATTCTGGTACCTATTGTAGGCCCTTTTCGCTCCCTAAGCTCCTTACCTCAAACATGACTTGGAATCTCTTTTCCGTTCTTCATCTGCTAACTCCCCAAGACTTCTGCACAGTTAGGAGACTGACCTTCATGCCTTCAATATGCAATACCCTTACCCCAATACTCAGACCCTCAAAATGCTTCAGGAATAATCACCTTCCTGAAAATAAATAATCATATTGCTACTTTTTACTCATCATTCTACAATAGTCAAATTAAGTAGGTTTCCCCTAAGAAGTTGTTTCTGACCTCTTATTCTTTCCCCCAAACTACAAAGCTGTTTGGTCCTCCTCCAACTCTGTGCATATCTCAACTATAAAAGTTATCACAGCTTACATACCCTACTTTCTCCACAAACTTCTTGAAATCATAAAAAGGCAAAGATGGCCGGGCTCGGTGGCTCAGCCTGTAATCCCGCGCCTTTGGGAGGCTGAGGTGAGTGGATTGCCTGAGCTCGTGGGTTCGAGACCCGCCTGGGTAGCGAGACGTCATCTCTACAATAAATCAAAAAATCAGCTGGGCCTGGTAGCTCATGCCTGTAAATCCGGCTACTCGGAAGGCTGAGGCGGAAGGATCGCCGGAGCCCAGCAGGTCGAGGCTGCAGTGGCCGGGAGCGGCCGCTGCACTCCAGTCTGGGTGACAGAGTGAGACTCCAATTCAAAAAAAAAAAAAAGGCAAGGATGTAGGATATTTATTATCCATATAATATATATACTATACATGTTGAAATCAGAGAACAACACCAACCTTTCACCTTTCCAAGACTAACTGCCCTCTCCTCCCCCTTTAAAATCTGGCTGCAGTCATTATCCTTTCTCCTTACCGTCTCCTTTTTCTATTGGGTCCTTCTCATCTGCATTTAAACTCGTTTACAACTCTTACATCTTAAAACAAATAAAGACGAAAACCTTTGTTGTGCCCTATGTTTCTCTTCAAGTTCTTTTCCCTTCTATGGCACACTTCTTATATCTTGAATAACTTGTCATGTAATACCGCTTACTTCCTCTATTCTTCATTTATTACCTCTATGCATCTCAAACTTAGTGAAGCATATAATGTTTTTCACTTCTCTGTGAAAGGTTAAATTTTCTGGGTCTCTTGTGTTAACCTCTTGTCAGGGCTTACAAGTCTAATGATACCAACGGCAAGAAAGAAGAACGAAATGTCTAAATGAATCTAGTCAAATACGACTTACACGTGTTCCTAAAAACACAAACATTTCAAATACAGCAGGAGCAATGGCTGAGGTTGCGAAACACGCTGGCAGAGAGCCTTAAAAGTGGTGGAGTAGCCGGGCTCGGTGGCTCAGCCTGTAATCCCGCACCTTTGGGAGGCTGAGGTGAGTGGATCGCCTGAGCCCGTGGGTTCGAGATCCGCCTGGGCAGCGAGACCTCATCTCTACAATAAATCAAAAAACCAGCCGGGCGTGGTAGCGCATGCCTGTAATTCCGGCTACTCGGAAGGCTGAGGCGGAAGGATCGCCGGAGCCCGGCAGGTCGAGGCTGCGGTGGCCGGGAGCGGCCACTGCACTCCAGTCTGGGCGACTGAGTGAGACTCCAACTCGAAAAAAAAAAAAAAAGTGGTGGAGTATCTAGAAAGTGTGCCCTTCGGGTGATAGAAATGGAAAGAATGGATAACGTGAAAGCTCAAGAAGCTTGGAGAAAAACAGATATCCCTGAAAAAAAAGAGCGAGCAACTGGAACCTGCCAGAGTATCCAACAGAAGGGAGATACACAAAAGATGACCAGGACTGTAAAGGGAGACCCCACTCAAATAGTACGAGATCCAGCACTGAGCCCAAGACGGATGGGGAGGGCGGGCTAGTTCCCAGGACCTCTCAACTCCCACAACTCACAAAGCCCCAAAACGGAGTTACCTGGCGCAACACCTCGGCCCTGGCAAGCCGGGTCTGTTCCCTACGCTCTTCGATACTCTTCTCACTTTCAAATCGACCACTGGCAGCCGCCATACTTATTGTCATCGTAAAGCTACGAAGCCGTCAGGAAATCCTGGTTTACGACGGTCGTAATTTAATAAACAAACCGGGACTTCCGACCAAGAGCATTGCTCCACCACCGACGCATGCGCAGATCTGCGTGTCACTTAAGGATCCGCCCTGGTCGCCATAACTCCGAGTGTTAGAGACTTGAAGTAGAGGAGGTTGAGCGTTAGGAGTATTAATAGCAGTGTGCATTTATTATGCGCTTTGCACTACACTAACGACTTTCTTGTCTTCGGTGCCCTTCCTTGCCAGAGGGTCATTTCTCGGAGCTGGAGCAATGGGCTGAAAGGCTGGCAGGAAGGACCCACCTGCTTTGAAGATTCTGGGCTTTTCTTTGGTGGATTTTTTTTTTTTTTAACATTTGAAATAGTCATGGACATTTTACATTGTACTTCACAATTAAACTATGCTTAAGTTGTGAGATGTGTCCATTTTTTTCCTCCGATCTCATATTATTTTCGCATACTTAACCATGTCTTGTTAGGATGGGCAATTATCTATTTATTGTGTGGGGATTTGTTTAATTTGGGCCTGGTGTGGAATAATGTCTTTTTTATATTTCCACTCCACAGGTCGTATTTCCAGAGCAGTATTCCCGTGCATTGTACATTTTCCCCTAAGGGTGAAGCTCCCTACACCAGTACTTTCAAATATACCTTTCTGTTATGATGTAAATATTTTATATCTGCGTTACCCACTATGGTAGCCACTAGCCACATGTGGCTATTGAGCATTTGAAATGTAACTAGCCCGATTGAAGACGTGAATTTTAAACATAATTTTAATTAATTCAAATAGCCACACGTGACAGGTGGCTACCGTATTGGACAATGCTGCTCCAGAAGAAAGAAGAGTTTAAGAAATCATCTATGCTATTAAAAAGTCCTGTCCCTGCTTCTATAGCACTCACCATTGAAAACCAATGACCGTCACAGTGACCAGGATCAGGAAACAACATTTGTTTACAATTTCTTTCTGTCATTCAGTGAACTGTAGGAAACCAATAGCTGCCAAAGGCCTAGGATTGTTTATGACCCAGGGGTGCTGCTTCATAATCAAAAGCTTGGACTTTCATAAAACAGGTCTCCTAAAAGTAATTATCTTTGCAGAGTGGAGTTACTAACAAATACTATAATCGTACTCAGATAAAATTACTTTTGCACATATCGAAGTTTTATCCAACCCTTTAATGAATCAGTGGAAAGACAAGCTCTAGTTCCAGGTAGTCTATTAGCAAAAAAACACTGAGATAAATTTGCTAAATATAAGTTATTTTGTTTCCTGCAGGGCAATAAAACTATAACCTCCGGATTACCTTTTCTACCAGGTCCAAGAAGGAAAAAAAGACAGAGGTAGAAAGGAGGATGGGAGTGTGAGGTACTGTCCAGACATAGACGTTTTGTCCCAGGCCTGGCTTCTTTCTGTCCCCCGACCCCCGCCTCAGGGAGGCCCTGGCCAAGGCTGGCCTCTGAAGCGTGTGGATATTCCCAGTAATGAGGCATGGGTAATGAAGAAAAGCTGAAAACAGTGTCATCATCATGCTAATCCATGTAATTGTAAACAATGGATAGGAATCTGAATGACTAGCTTGATGTCTTTATAAAACTGCTTGCATGGATTCTTCACCAACCTGCCACCATCTTGCTCCCCTGTAAGTTTCAATAAACCAGTGTCTCTCCCTGCTAGACCTCCAGGTGACTTCTTTGCAATAGGGCAAGATTTACATGCAAGCCCTCTCAGGTTTCGAATTACCGCATTCCAGGGAAGGTGGCACCTCAAACTCAGGAGTAACTGACAGTAGATTTATCTTTCCCAATATCCAATGTCTCTTTCAAACACCTGGACTTCTCTCTAGGACACCAACTATTCTCTTTTGCCGCACTCTCTCATATCAAATTAGTTGATAAGTCTTCTTTTTGCCGCACTCTCTCATATCAAATTAGTTGATAAGTCTTCTTTTTGCCGCACTCTCTCATATCAAATTAGTTGATAAGTCTTCTTTTACAGAATTTTCACAACCATTGCTTTCTTTTCCTTCCCACTGCTATCCAACAACCTCAGTTTCTTATCATCTCAGTGTCAAAGTAAGTTAAGCAAACAAAACTTTTCTGGAGTATTTAAGATCCCAGAATACTCCTCAAATCACTTTTTATATCTAGTATGATAAGCGGTTCATTTAACACCTCAAAGACACATAGAACTCTTGTAAATTATGAATACCTTTCCCCTTTAAGAAAAACTAATCATGTTTTCACATTTTTAAAAATAAACTAATGCAATTTAAAAATTACCTTTAATTTTCACATTAATAATTGTTTTCTGAAGTATAATTGTAATAACAATGTTTAAAAGCAATTAAAAGTCACCAGAGTGCTAGGGGCAGTGGCTCACACTAATCCCAGCACTTTGGGAGGCTGAGGTGAGACGATTGCCTGAGCCCAGGAGGTCGAGACCAGTCTGGGCAACTTGGTGAGACCTCATTTCTACAATAAATCAAAAAATTAGCTGGGTGTGGTGGTGCATGCCTGTAGTTCCAGCTACTTGGAAAGCTGAGGCAGAAGGATCACCTGAGTCCAGCAGGTCAAGGCTACAGTAGCTGTGAGCATGCCACTGCACTCCAGTCTGGGAGACAGAGTGAGACTCCTACTCAAAAAACAACAACAAAAAAAAAGGCACCAGAGGTCTTTAATCTGTTGGAAGAAAAAGGAAAGGAAGAGGGGAAAAGCAAACCAACAAATTATTATTATAGCATAAAGGAAACAATAAGATTTATGGTAACTGCTTGCTTTAACTTTCAATCTAGCTGTCAAGCATGACAATGCTTCAAAGCTGTACATCTTCTGAGGCAGGGGCTGGCAAGGGCCCTTCTAAAACAAAGAGATGAGGGTCTTTCCAGAATAGAAAAAGAATGTGTTAGAGACAAAGCAACATGGTGTAGTCAATGTCTAAGTGCACATGAGTGACCCAGTTACAACCCTGTGCCATAAAATACCCAATCAAAAATGCAGGTTGCCATATAAGGGAGACAAAGGCGCTAAAATGTAATATAAGGAAATGCCTCACTGCATTTGGGGCTCAGCCTTTGGATGTAAATCCACTGGGCAGTGCTGGCACAAATAAACTCTGCTTCCTGGCAAAAAAAGTTCATTGTCTTGTCTCTCTCTGTAAAGGGTCCTGCCACATTTTTGATGCATTGGCCAGGAAATTGGGAGGTAGAGTCAGTGTTTTCACCTCCCTTGTCACCAGGGTGCAACACACCCCAGGACACAGGAAGAGGTGACCTCGCCTGGTGCCAGCAGGCCAATTGATCTGTAGGGGACTAGCTATCCCGGCATGCTGGGACAGGATCCCAGGAGCACAAAGGAAACTGGTGAGGCCCAGGAACCAGCCAAGAGAGCACTGCCCATCAGACTGGTAAGAACCTGGATTTGATTTGATAAAGCCCGGCCCTAAGAGGCAGAAGGGGAGCCTGATCACCTCCCCAGAGTTGCCCCAGTAGTCCCACAGGGGGACACAACCATAACTCTAAGGCACTGGGAGGCGGGTTGGAGATGTTATGTAAATGTGAGTGAATAAGATGCTACCTAGTGACAAAGCAAAAGTAGAGTCAGGAGAAATTCTGAAATCTGCAAGAAACCTCCAGTAAGGGGGTTGAGCCTTTCAGGGAGGACCCAAAGTCTTTTTTTTTTTTTTTTTTTGAGTTGGAGTCTCACTCTGTTACCCAGACTAGAGTGCAGTGGCACACTCATGGCCACCCCAGCGTCAACCTGCTGGGCTCTAGGGCTTCTTCCGCCTCAGCCTTCCAAGTAGCTGGGACTACAGGCATGCACCACCACACCCAGCTAATTTTTTATTTATTGTAGAGATGAGGTCTTGCTAAGTTTCCAGGGCTGGTGTCGAACCCACGGACTCAGGAAATCCACTCACCTCGACCTCCCAAAGAGCTGGGATTGTGGAAGGGGGATTTAAAAAAAATCTACAATCTCAAAAATTAGGCTAAACATGTACTCAAACTTTGCGCAGTTTTAAAAAAAAAGTTCCCTTCCTGGAAACTGGCAACATCACCTGCTGGTTAGGTTAAACTGTTTAACAGCTTTTTTTTCACTTCTGTGAACCCCACTAGCATTGCTTGAAAAGTAGGCCTCCAGGATATTGCGGTTTGGCCTACTTGGAAAGTCTCAATGTGGTTTTGCCCCATTTAAGCAAGCCCCTACAGTTAATGAGGGCCCCTTGCTGTGGGACTGTTATGTCCAGCAGGCAAGTGGCCACCAGCCTGGCTCTTGGCTAATAAACCTCTCCTTTTTATAACTTGTACTTTTGGTGTTGGTGTCTGTGAATTAGAGCTCAGTCCCTATTTCATTTGGGGGCTCACCCAGGAGATCTGAGATCTTAATCCCCAGGCCCAATCACCAGCCGACCTTATGGGTCTGCATACCCATGAACTTTAGTGTTCATCAGGCCTGGTGAGTCTGTGGACTTGCAAACAGTTGATTGTCATCTCTGGCAGTCTCACAACCTCCCCAGAGCCCTCTGAGAGGTGAGTCAATTTCTGTTCTGTTTGTGCTCACTTCTGGTTGGACCCACAGGAAAGCTGGACGCAGCACTAATTCCTGGGTCTGAGATCACAGTGAGACCTCACTGGGCCCTCCAGTATTGCCCTCAGGCAGTTAGGTCTGTCTGTTCAGTTTGTGTTATTGTCTTTATTTGTTCAGTGTTAGTCACTGTTGTGTCTGTCATTGCTATCGATATTATGGGGCAGCAGTGCTCTAAGCCTGATACCCCTCTGCAACTGGTTTTGTGCCACTTCAAGGATTTCCAAGGGGCGGCACAACAGTCAGGTTATCAGGCAAACCAAGGAAACCTAACCACCTTTTGTTCCCTCGAATGGCCCACATTTCCTAATTGCAGCTGGCCACCGGAGGGGACCTTCAACCCTGCCATAGTGGGGAAGGTCCAACAATTCATCTATCTGGACCAAATCCCGTACATCACTGCCTGCTACCTCCTGGTAATGCAGCAGCCATCATGGATGAAGAAAGCCAAAAAAAAAGCTAATTCTTCTCATGTTTTAGCCCTACAGGAAACTCCAAAAGCCAAACCTCCAGTCCTCCAGAGCCCACCAGAGAATGATGAAATTCCCCCACCCTACTCTACATCTGAGCGGGAGCAGGGGCCCCACAAGGTTCTCAGTCCATCACTCACCAGGAGTGGGTCCTCGTATCAGCCCCTTTATCCCCCTCTTCCCCATGTGTCTCCCGAGGCTCAACCACCCCCAATAAACCGATTAGCCCTGACTCGTCTTTGGCGAACTCAGAACCACAAACTTCCACAGTCCTCCCCCTGAGACAGGCCCTGGGACTAGACGCGGGAGGTTTGGGAGGCCAGCCCTTTATGGTTTGTGTCTCTTTTGCTACTAGTGATCTTTATAATTGGAATCCGGCAACCTCTGAAAAACCTCAGAGCCTCATAGACCTTTTAGAAACTATTTTCTTCACCCACCAGCCCACTTGGGATGACTGCCACAGCTCCTCCAAGCCCTTTTTACTGTGGAGGAAAGAGACTGAATCCATCAGGAGGCAAGGAAATTGGTCCTGGGACCAGATGGCAGACTGGCAGAGCAGGACCGTGTGGACCATGTCTTCCCCGCTGAGAGGCCTAATTGGAACCAGAACACCAATCACGATGGGGAGTGTCTCACCACCTATCACCGGACTCTAATGAGGGGTTTCTGGGCCGCCACCAGGCGGCCCACAAATTTATCTAAAGTAAGTGAGGTAACTCAGGGCCCACAGGAATCTCCCAGGGCTTTTTTGGAATGCCTTATGGAGGCATATACTATCAGACATATACTCCCATAGACCCAGAGGCTCCAGAAAATCCGAGGGCTTTAGTTATAGCCTTTGTCTCCCAGTCAGCCCCTGATATAAGAAAGAAATTGCAGAAAATTGAAGGACTTGAAGGGAAAAGTTTATCAGAATTAATTGAGATAGCCCAGAAGGTCTATAATAGCAAGGACTCACTTGAAGACCAACAAACCAAAAAGATGGCCAAAGGAGTAGCAGCAGCTTTACAGGAAGCTAAACCCAAGCACCCAACAGGGAAAAGAGGAACCAGCACCAGAAAAAAAACTCCACTAGCAAAAAATCAATGTGCCTACTGTAAAAAAATTGGGAACTGGGTAAGACTGCACAGACAGGCCACCCCGGCCATAAGAGTGCCCTCCGGGGAGGTGCCCACCAAAATCTATTCCTGTGCTTCAATTACAAACTGATGGAGCCGGGGCTCTGTCAGTTCCTCCCCAGAGTCCAGGGTGAAACTTATGGTGGGGGGAAGCCCTGTCCACTTCTTAATGGACACGGGGGCTGAGTATTCAATCCTCCAAAAGTACAATGGCCTGCTTCAGAATAAGCATTCTTTGGTCCAGGGGGCAACCGGGACTCAATTATGCCCCTGGACCACCGAAGAACACTAAATTTGGGAAAAGGGGAAGTAGCTCATTCATTCCTAGTAATGCCAAACTGCCTGTACCCGCTCCTGGGACGTGACCTCTTACACAAGCTAAAGGCCAACATAAGTTTTAAGGAAACCATGGCAGCAGTAAGCCTAAACCCACCTGGGGCATCAAAAATTCTTGTTACTGTTCCCCTAAGTGAGGAATACGTGTTAACAGAAGGTGGGGCCCCTCTTGACTCTTCAAATGCCATACTGCTGGCCCACCTGCAGACTGAGTTTCCCCAAGTCTGAGCCGAATTAAATTCCCCTGGGCTGGCATCCCATCAACCACCAGTTGTTGTACATCTCAAAAGTCAGGCAATGCCCATTAGGGTAAAACAGTACCCTATATCCCCAGAGGTCCAAAAAGGCATAGCAAACCACATCCAGTGTCTCCAGGAAGCTGAAATCCTAGTACCGTGCCACTCATCCTGGAACACCCCTCTTCTTCCTGTCAAAAAGGCAGGCACAGGAGACTACCACCCTGTCCAGGACCTCAGGAAGGTCAACAGGCTGAGTGGGGGATATCCATCCCACAGTCCCCAACCTGTACACCCTCCTCAGCAGGTTAACTCCAGAGAAGCAGGTATACACTGTCTTGGACCTTGAGAATGCCTTCTTCAGCATCCCATTGGCTAAACAGAGCCAACCCTTGTTTGCTTATGAATGGACAGATCCTGAAAAAGGGGGAAATGGCCAGTTAACCTGGACACGACTCCCACAAGGATTTAAAAACTCTCCCACGCTGTTTGATGAAGCTCTCTGCTAAGACCTCCGAACTTTCTGGCAACAGTACCCTGAAGTGACTCTGCTATAGTATGTAAATGATCTGTTAATTGCAGCCACATCAGAAGGTGAGTGCCTGTGTGCCACCAGGCACCTGCTCAAAGAACTTCAGGCTCTGGGGTATCGGGTATCAGCAAAAAAGGCTCAGCTCTGTGTGACTGTTACCATATACCTTGTGTATAACCTTAAGGGAGGTAAAAGATCCCTGACTGCCCAGCACATTTAGGCTGCAGCAGGCATCCCGGCCCTAGGAAGCAAAAGGCGGGTCTGGGAATTCTTGGGAGCTGTAGGATACTGCCAACGATGGATCCCTAAGTTTGCTGAACTTGCAAAACCCCTCTATGAAAGAACCAAGGGACCAGAGGCTAATTTTAAATGGACACCAGAGAGGGACAAAGCTTTCCAAACCCTTAAAAACACCCTGGTCTCAGCTCCGGCCCTGGCCTTGCTGAATATTGAAAAACCTTTCCACCTTTATGTGGATGAAAGACAAGGCATCGCCCCGGGGGGTCCTAACCCCAAAATTCAACCCATGGTACAGGCCGGTCACCTACCTGTCAAAAAAACTGGACCCGGTAGCCTCGGGCTGGCCGCCCTGCCTGTGGGTTATAGCAGCCCTTGCCATGTTAGTAAAGGACTCAGACAAACTAACATCGGGGCAGAATCTGACAGTCACAGCCACGCATGCAGTGGAGTCTTTACTCCGAGGGACCCCTGCCAAATGGATGTCAAATGCCCGAATAACTCATTATCAAGCACTGCTTTTAGTCAACCCCGCATCAAGTTCCAGCATACCCCCAGCTTGAACCCCACAACTTTACTACTGGAATAAAGTCCCACCGGGCCGCCGCATCGTTGTTATGAAACAACTGAGTTCCAGAAGCTGCGCTGGGACCTAAGTGATGTCCTGAGAACAAACCCCGACCTAACACTTTTCTCGGATGGCAGCAAGTTTCATTCAGAATGGGGTAAGGTAGGCAGGGGCAGTGGTGGTCACTCTATAGGGAACTATTTGGGCTGAGCCTCTTCTGCAGAGAACATTGGCCCAAAAAGCAGAACTGATTGCCCTAACCGAGGCCCTAAAAGAAGGTGAAGGAAAAGTTGTCAACATCTACACTGACAGCAGGTGTGTGTTTGCAACTGCACATGTTCATAGGACAATTCACAGGGAGCGGGGATTCCTCACTGCAGAGGGGAAAACTATAAAATATAATACAGAGGTCTTAGACCTCCTGGCAGCAGTATGGGCTCCCAAACCAGTCGCCATCATCCATTGCCCAGGCCACCAAAAAGGAAACTCAAAAGAGGCAATAGGAAATAGAAAAGCAGATCAAGCAGCCAGAGAAGCTGCTTACCGCAGAACCACCTGCCTGCTGGTGCTGCCTCCTCCGGTTCTATGTGAGCCACCAAAATATACAGAAGAGGCCCTCCTCACTGCACAAAATTGCAGACAACCTCAAAGCCAGACGGATGACTTCAACTTCAGGATGGCAGAACCTTCCTCCCTCGAGGAACAAATCCTAAGGCAGCTCCATGAAGGTACTCATTTGGGAAGGACAAAACTAACTGAACTTGTGAGAAAAGAATTCTATCTCCCTCATCTGGACCAGCTCGCCCAGAGCTCATTCAAGGCTGCATGTCATGCCAGCAGACTAATAATGCTAAGGTCAGTGTATCCACCCAAGGGGTCCGAGATAGAGAAGTAACCCCCAGGAGACATTGGGAAATAGACTTTACAGAAGTCCAACCTGGGCAATATGGATATAAATACCTATTGGTCTTGGTAGACACCTTCTCGGGATGGATCGAGGCATTTCCTACAAAAACTGAAACTGCTTCTGTAACAGTAAAGAAACTCTTAAATGACATCATACCAAGATATGGTTTACCTATCTCAATAGGCTCAGATAATGGCCCAGCATTTATTTCTAAACTTACTGAAGGTATTGCACAAAGCTTGGGAATAAATTGGAACTTACATTGTGCTTATCATCCCCAGAATTCAGGACAGGTAGAAAGAATGAATCGGACGCTTAAAGTGACCTTGACCAAATTAACCCTGGAGACTGGCCAAGGTTGGGTAACACTCCTTCCCTATGCCCTCTTAAGGGCCAGGTGTACCCCCTACATCAAGGGTCTAACCCCCTTCAAAATTCTGTTTGGACGGCCCCTGCCGTTACTTCCAAAAATTGGACTGGAAAAAGCACTAGAACTGTCTAACCATAATTTGCTTCAGTCACTGCAGGCTCTTAAAAAGTTCAGCAAGCTGTCACTGAGACCATGCAGACAGCCTTCCGGAAACAGGTTCCGGAACATCCACACCCGTTCCAGCCCAGTGACCAGGTCTGAATAAAATGGCACAAGGCTGAGGCTCTCACCCCAAGGTGGAAAGGGCCCCACATAGTGATCCTTACTACTCCTACGGCTGTCGAAGTCAGCGGTGTCTGCCCCTGGATTCATCATTCACAAGTAAAGGCAGCCACCAACACGCCCCTGAAGACATGGAGAGTTGTCACACCAGCTACTGGAGAAGATCCTCTAAAGATAAGACTTTTGCGGGCCAGTATCTTAATCATATTCCTTGCATACTTTCCCCAGCTTGAAGCCTACTGGCCTAACCCGCATAATCCCTATATTCCAGGGAACTATTCCTGAGAACTGAGAAATACCATCACTGGGACCGTAATTACCACCTACAGAGGAAGCGGGCAGCCTGTCTTTAATTTTGACCTTTGTATATTATGGCCAAGTCTAACCCTCAGGGGCACACACACTGACGAGTGCGGCAACTTAGCTTATGAAAAAGGACTTAAATCTGTTGGTTTTTATACTTGCCCAGCATCGGGACCAGCCCATTGCTACAAAGCAGGACAATACCACTGTGCTGCATGGGGGTGCCAAACTACTGCTCCTTGGAAAAATCAAGACCCCACATAAACCTACATAGGAAAAAGCCTGCTCCCCAATGCAGCCTAATACAAACATGCAACCCACTTAGACTCACTATAATACTTTGGGATGCCCTCAGCATCCGCTAGGTATGGGAAATGGGTAAAACGCGGGGGCTCAGAATGTATGGTGAAGGACCCGATCCTGGCATGCTGTTTACTATTCAAAGGCAGGCCATCCCCCACATCCTAAATCCTATGGGCCCCAACAGCAACTTAATTCTCCAGAAACCTGAACCTTCTGAATGCCCCCCCCAACCCAACCACCCCAGGCGTCTGGTTCTACCTACCCGACAATTTTGGGGGCAGGTCCCACTCCCCTACCCACTGTATTAGCACCCAGAAATGAAAATCATTTCCTCCCTATGCTATCCGCTGTTTACTGGTTTGCAAATGCCACTCGTTCTGAAGTAACAAAAGACTGCTGGCTATGCCTAGACCCTCGACCCTCTTGATTACATAGGGATTGCAGTGAACTCCTCAATAGGCAACACTGAAAAGCATGTACGCGTTCTTAACCTCACTACAGCTCAGTCCTTAGGACTATGTCCCTGGGGACAGAACTCAGCCCTTACTCTGGGTGATCTTCAAGGATGTGGATCTTGCCTTTATTTTCCCTTATAAGTAAATCTCCCTACCAAATGTCATGTGATACCGCCTCTGTAATAAGAATCCCCAATCCAAAAACCTCTAAAGACCTCCACATGGCTGTTGCACCCCCCACCACCTGATTTGCTTGTACGCAAGGTATAACACCCTGTATTGCTTTAGAGTACTTCAGGGACACCACAGAAATCTGTGTCTTAGTGCACATACTACCCCAGGTATATATCTATGAAGGAATGGAGGGATGAGATCACCTTGGACTCTCAGGCCTCGGGCGATCCAAGTGGGTCCCCATATTAGTGCCCCTCCTCATCAGCCTAGGAATTGCAGGGTCCACAGCAATAAGTACAGCTTCTCTGGTCGTTGGGGAACAGAACCTCAAAGAGCTAAGTAAACATGTTGATAAGGACCTAGGACTCCTGGAGTCTAGCATATCCCACCTAGAGCAGCAAGTTAATTCCTTAGCTAAGGTCGTGCTCCAGCACAGGAGGGGACTTGATCTCCTCTTCATGAAGCAGGGAGGGCTATGCATGGCCCTGGGAGAAACGTGCTGTTTCTATGCAAACCAATCCGGCGTCATCCGAGACACTCTTGCCCTGGTAAGAGACAATCTAAAACAAAGAGAGCTGCAAAGACAAGCCTCAGGAAATTGGTATCAGTCCCTCTTCTCTTGGTCTCCCTGACTCACAACCCTGATCTCCGCAGTGGCGGGGTCTCTCCTCCTGCTCCTAATAGATATAACAGTAGGATCTTGCTTAATTAAAAGCCTCCTTGGTTATGTTAAAAATAGTGCCATCAATAAAATTAATGGTCCTCAGAACTCAATATAATCCCCTATATGAAGAGTCAATGATTTGACTCCAGGAACAACTGAAAGGGGGGAATGTGGAAGGGGGCTTAAAAAAAAAAAAACAAACTACAATGTCAAAAATTAGGCTAAGCATGTACTCAATCTTTGCACAGTTTAAAAAAAAAAAAGTTCCCTTCCTGGAAACTGGCAACAGCACCTGCTGGCTAGGTTAAACTGTTCAACAGCTTTTTTTTTCCGCTTCTGTGAACCCCGCTAGCATTGCTTGAAAAGTACCTAGGCCTCGAGGATGTTGCAGTTTGGCCCATTTAGAAAGTCCCAATGTGGTTTTGCCCCATTTAAGCAAGCCCCTACAGCAAATGGGGGCCCTTACTGTGGGACTGTCATGTCCAGCAGGCAAGTGGCTGCCGGCCCGGCTCTTGGCTAATAAACCTCTCATTTTTATAATTTGTACTTTTGGTGTAGGTGTCTGTGAATTAAGCACTGGTCCCTATTTCAGGATTACAGACTGAGCTAGCATGCCCAGCAAGAAATCTCCATTATGGGAGATTGAGCACTCTTTTGGAAAACTCCAGAATTGCACAAACTAACCCAAGAATGGGTAATAAACAGTCTAGGCCTAGAAAAGGAGGTCGGAAGAACTCCCTTAAAATTCTCCCAGATAGTCTGCTGGGACAAATGTTGGAAGATTGGGAAAATTATTCCAGAACTAAAAAGAAGGGGAAAAAGAGAATAATTGGGTTTTGTTGTTTTATCTGGACCAAAAAAAAAAAAAACCTATACATCAGCCCTCAGTCTTTTGGCTGGAGTTTGGTTGTAATAAAGATTGACTTTGCCAAACCCTAACAATTTTTGTAAATAATAAGTCCTCTGTTTCATCTGAGGAAAAAGATTATGCCCTTTGCTGGCTACCACAGACCCTTCCCATCTTCCCCCTTAAAACGGGGAATGTGGAAAGGAAAGAAAAAGAAAAAAAATCTAAGCTCCCGGAAGAAAGGGAAAAGCCTTTGGATCCACTTTCCTATATTCCCCCACCTTATAATCCTCAAGAAGACCAGGAGTGTAAGGGAGGAGAATGGGCAGGAATGAGGATCTATCAGGAATTCAGGAGTCAAAACCCCTAAGCTCCTGACGTGTTTATCCTAACTTAAAAAGGAAATTGGAACAATGCCAGAAAGATATTGAAAGGTTTCCCTTTCCTCCTGAGGATTCAGGCAAAAAGTCAAAACTATTCCCAATTCCTTAAACCTAACATATATACTTGGGTAAAACTAATGTCAATTATGAATATTTTGTTTACTGGGGAAGAAAGAGGAATGATTAGGTGAGCGGCTGTGTCCATCTGGGAACAAAATCATCCCCCAGCCCCAGGTGTACAGCCTGCTAAACAGAAGTATCTAAATACCCTAGATGGGACTATAATAACCCAGAAGATAGGGTAAAAATGCAAGACTTGAGGGAACTAATTATTAAGGGTGTTCAGAAATCTGCCCCCAGGTCTCAAAATGTTTCTAAGGTTTTCGAAATTCAACAAAAAAGGGAGAAAACTCCCACAGCTTGTTTTTTATGATGACTCAGGGACCAGATGAGAAAATATTCTGGATTAGAAAATCTTGGACAAGAATTGTTGAAAGCAAACTTCATTACTAGAGGCTAGCTGACATTGCTAAAAAGTTACAAAAGCTGGAGGGATGGAATGAAAGACCCATTAAAGTTGTTGGGGAAAGCACAGAAAATGTTTGTTAGATGAGACCAAAAAAAAAAAAAAAACAGAGACAGAAAACTGGAATTGTGATGAACACTTTCAAAAAGGTGGTTCAGAAACAAAGAAATGGGAGACCCCCATGGACGGGCTCCAAAAGCCAGAGAAGGCAAGCTAGAAAAAGACACAACCCTAAGGGACAAGGGACAGGAAATTCAATCCAAAGGAAACTTTACAAGTTTGGGGGCTTAATGAGATATTGTAAATTGTGGATTAGAGCTTATGCTACTAAAACTAGAGGTTTATATTCTAAACTATTAAAAAAGGCCCCAACCCTTCTTGAGTGAACTAAGGGAAAAAAAATCATAAAATTAGAAAGAAAAAAAAAAAGCAAGCTTTAATTACCACTCCTGTCCTAGCCCTCCTTTCTTTAGAAAAACCAATTTTTTTTTTTTTTGAGTTGGAGTCTCACTCGGTCGCCCAGACTGGAGTGCAGTGGCTGCTCCCGGCCACCGCAGCCTTGACTTGCTGGGCTCCGGCGATCCTTCCGCCTCAGCCTTCCAAGTAGCTGAAATTACAGGCGTGTGCTACCATGCCCGGCTAATTTTTGATTTATTGTAGAGATGAGGTCTCGCCAAGTTGCCCAAGCGAGTCTCGAACCTGCGAGCTCAGGCAATCCACTCACCTCAGCCTCCCAAGGCGTGGGATTACAGGCTGAGCAACCGAGCCCAGCTAGAAAAACCAATTTTTAAAAGAATATGTTCTGGCTATTTCCTCTACCTTATCCTCTCTTTGATTGAAACGGCTCCTTGCTCAAACCCCTCTTCTTGAGTTTACAGTTCACTAGTTCCAACCCAGGGATTGGATGCTGATCAAGTCCTGGAAGGAGACTAAGCTCCAACCAAGCTGGGAAGGACCCTATCAAGTGCTTCTGACAACAGAGATGGCCATATGGACTGCTGGAAAAAGGTGGATGTATCATACTTGTGTCAAAAAAAATCACCAAAAAAAAGTTACGATACCAGAGAACAATCCCATTAAATGGGAAGTCTCTCAAACTGAACCACTGAAACTAAAATTCAAGAAAACCTAATGTATTTCTCTGTACCTTTTCTCATAGCACTGCCAATTGCAATTCTTATCATATGTATGTTTATTGCTTTTATCATTAAATATATTTGCAAGGGTCTTTTCAATCCTGAGCAACCATGGAAGCTTTATTTAGCTTAAAGGTATTATTAATTCTTACCATAGTAGTAAACAAAAGCAAAGGATGGTTTATTAATATCACTAAAAACTAACTCCTCAATAAATTTGATGCCTGTTCTGTCCTGTCATGTGGAAGTCTTCACGACCAAAGAAAATTATCTACGGTTGACAAATACCTTTGTCCTGATACCACTGCTGAAGATGGTCTAAAATGTACCAAAACAAAATGGGGGGGGTGGCTGGCCCTTGTGTTAAGAATGGCATTACTTTACTCGCCCCAGATAACTCTTGCTGGGACTGGTCTGGTGTCTTTTGAACCACTCAATTTAAAGAACGGATAGCTCCAGTAAAAAAAAAAAAAATCCTCAAAAATAAAATTCAACCTATAAGAGGGGCCACTCCCCTAGTTGTCAACATTTACAATGTAATCCGTTGTTATTAACAATATCCCAACCTCAACTCATAGACAGAGATCCTGTGATACCTCGGAAATATGGGTTAGGAACAGCCATATCTGGATAGGACCCTCGAGGTAAATTTGGGATAAAATTAAATGCCTCCAGCATTTTCACTGTCCATCAATACTGCCCAACCCCTAGTCCAAACCCTTTACAGCTTTGGGAATTAAACCAAACTAACCCCCAAAATAATCCTGGCAAGGTAATGATTATGGAAGTAATAGACTTAAAACGAATTTTGAAGGTTAAAACAGGATATGAGGACACAAATGCCTGGGTTGAATAAATAAAATATACAGTAACAAGTCTTAACAAAAGTGATTGTTAAGCTTGTTCCACAGTTAAGCCACAGGCTCAAAGAGTCCCATTCCCTATTAACTGGGACACAGACCCCAAAGGAATAAGCTGTCTGTTGGTTCTGTATCAAGATAAGGACACATGGGGGGGACAAGACTTGTCACAGTCTCTCCCTGATCCGCCTGTACAGATGTCAGATCTGAAGGTGTATCCTTCCTTCTCCGTGGGTAAGACGAATCACTCCTCTTGTCTCTCCAGACAAGGGGATAGTTTCACTGCTCCTGTGGAGCATCAGCAAACCTGTACCCATGTCTTTGATGTCTCTGGGCCAATTGTGGGCAACCGATCGAACTTTAACATCCCTCAAGAGGATGTGAGGTGGTACTGTGGAGGTAGGAAAATTCAAGCCCTGTTCCAAATGGATGGAAACCCATGCTTTGTTTAGATTGACTCTTCCATTCAAACCCTGGCATTTCAAAACCCTCTAATAACTACTAAAAAAGTCGAGCGATCATTACCTGAACCACCAGTACCTGGCTCATTTGACTCTAATATATATCTAAATACTATAGAAGTCCCTAGGAAAATTCCTAATAAATTCAACGCTCAAAATCAAATAGCTCCAGGATTTAAATATCTATTTTGGTGGGTGACTATAAGTAAGAATGTAAACTGAATCAATTTTAGATATATATATATATATATATATATATAAAATAATCAACAAAGATTTATCAACCATACTAGAGATGCTATTTAAAAATTGCTAAATAGTTTAATGCTACTAGAAAAATAACATAAGAAATATTGTATGGTCTTAGACATGATGCTAGCAAAAAAAAAAGAGAGAGAGAAAATATATATCAGGCTGGAAGAACAATGCTGTACTTCCCCCAAACTGGTCAAAATCTTGTGTCCAACCTTCTTCTTCCTGCTTCCTGCTCCCACTTGCCAGAGGGGAACACTCGAAAGTCCAAGTATAGGAGAATTGGGACACCCAGAGAAAATGGCATGCCTTACAAATTGGCAACTGGAAAAATGATGAGTGGCCCCCTGAATGTATTATCCAATACTATGACTCAGTTACCTGGGCAGAAAATGGGTCTTGGGGGTATCGAACCTCCATTTACATGCTACACCACATAATTCAATTGCAGGTGGTTGTTGAAATTACAACTAATGAAACTGCAAAAGCCCTTAACACACTTGCCAAACAGCAAACCAAGATGCACAATGCTATTTATCAAAATCGCCTAGACTTAGACTATTAGCCTGCTTCTAAAGAAGGAGTTTATAAATAAATTTAAGCTAAGCAACTACTGCCTACAGACAGATAGTGAGGGAAAGGTCTTTAAAAAAAAATCACCAACTGGATGAGAAAAATGGCACATGTCAGTGCAGACCTGGAAAGGCTGGGACCCAGAGAAATTGTTTGGGGGATGGTTCTCAACTTTGGGGGAATTTAAAACCCTCATAGGTGTCATACTTATAATTTGGGGAATAGGTCTAATTCTACCCTGTCTAGCCCCTTAATTATGAGGTCTGCCTTCAACCTCGCTGAGGCCATGGTCAAAAGGAAGATGGCAGCACATGTAGTAATATTATAAAAATACTAGCCCTTAAACCAAGATGATGCTCTTCAGCCCTAAAAGGGCCTGAGCATCAAAGGGGCCCTCCTAAAACAAAGAGATAAGGGCCTTCCCAGAATAGAAAAAGAAGCTGTTAGAGAAAAAGCAATGTGGTGTAGTCAGTGTCTAAGTGCTCATGAGTAACCCACTTGCAATCCTGAGCCATAAAATACCCAATCAAAAAGGCAAGTCGCCATATAAGGGAGACAAGGGGACTAAATTGTAATATAAGGAAATGCCTCGCTGTGTTTGGGGCTTAGCCTTTGGATGTAAATTCACCAGCTGCCACTAATAAACACTGCTTCCTGGCAAAAAAAGCCTCGGGTTCTCTCCTCTCTCTGTAAAGGGTTCTGCCACACTTCCTTAAGGACGTTCATATCTCTGATCTTATTTTTTTCTTCAGAAAGGCTTATATGCCATTCTTTCACATCATTCCTGGATGACTCTGCTAGCTTCTCAGCTGGTCTCCTGGCCCCAAATGCAGCGAGGCATTTCCCCTACCCCAGCCCATTTTATACACTACCCTACGACCAGAGTCATCTTCCTGAATTGCTGCTTTGATTGAAATCAGCCTCAGGTGTCGTCCAGGCCTCTGCTTTTGTATTTATTTATTCATGTGTGTATTTATTTAGACACATAATAATCATACATATGTATGGGGTGCAGTGTGTGTATCAATGCATGTGACAGACCACTGTATTTTTTCAAGGATTCCCAGGCGATCCTGGTATGCAGCAAGCTAGAGAATCACGGCTCAAATCAAACCAAACTCTGCCCTTGTCTCTTTGTAATTTATACCTTTTGAAATCCTTATCCACTCTTCAAAGTTCAGCAAAAATGCCACGCCTTCCATGAAGTCTTCTCTGATTATTCTCACCAAATGTTCTCAGTCTTGCTGTAAATTCCTACATCAATTTGTTCCACAGACATAATCTCTCATTGCTGGAACAATTTTAATTTACTTAGATCTTTACAGTTTTCAAAATTCTTCCAAAAATCCCTCTTCTAATCTTTATTTGCTATATAATGGAGGCTTTATCCCTCCCAAGTTATAGATGTGGATGTGAGTTTCTTTTCCAAGCTCACACAGTTGGTAAGTGACAAAGTTGCCAACAGCCTGGATCTCCTGACACTGCAATCTTGCTGTTGGAAATAATTAAAATGGAAACAAATTCCCTTTTGCCACCATTGGAGCACATAAAAACCTCCCAGGAAGCCAGTTCTAATGCATGTACCTGTGTGCCAGCCTCAGAGACTCTAGTTCATCCAAGCTAGACAGGTCTAGAAGCCTGGACTTCCAACAGACCCTGCCAGGTAATTCTCACGCAGGCGGTTTTGAGAAACACTGCTCTAGGTGGTTAAACACTATATGGAGATTGTAGGAAAACTTCCAAAGGGCCATTTTACCCATGTAAAATGGTAATTCAACAATAATTAAGAATTAATAGTGAGAAAAACATTTTTTTGACCAGTACAGATCACAGATCTGTGCCCAATGCACTGTAATTATGGAAGTTGCTTCTCTAAAACCACATCTGTTGGTTTTCCAGATGAGCAGACAGTGGGCTGACCAGATGCCTGCCCAGTGGTCAGTGCAAAGAAGAATAAATACCCTCTAAATTGTGACAGGTGCGCTTGCTTTGTATTTCTCCTCTGGGAAGCACAGAGGTCACGGGTGGCACTTTTCATTTCATAAGGGTTTTGGAGGAATTCATTTGGCTCTGAGTTTTCTTTTCTCTCTCTCTCTCTCTCTTTTTTTTTTTTTTTTGAGTTGGCGTCTCACTCCATCGCCCAGGCTGGAGTGCAGTGGCACACTTACGGCCACCCCAGTGTCAACTTGCTGGGCTCTGGTGATCCTTCTGCTTCAGCCTTCCAAGGAGCTGGAACTATAGGCATGTGCTACCACGCCCGGTTAATTTTTGATTTATTGTAGAGACAGGTCTCACCAAGTTGCCCAGGCTGGTCTCGAACCCAAGGGCTCAGGCAGTCCATTCACCTTGGCCTCCCAAAGTGCTGGAATTACAGGCTGAGCCACCCAGCCTGGCCAGCTCCAAGTTTTCAAACCAAGTTTCCCTCATGAGAGACTCTGCTGACATTTTGTTTTGTTGATGAGGTCAATGTTCTAAGACTACCTGGAAAAAAAAATCGGCCCTGATTAGAGAAGGACCACTAGTTTCCATAGGAAAAAAGTCGAAGTATTTTAAATAAGACAGTTTTGTGACCTCAACACTCTGAAGAATCTATCATTTTAGTGCTACCCAGGATAGAAACTGCCATTTGTCACTTGGCAAGAACTTTCTTCTGTAGGTCAAATCTGTCCACAATATCCTGGCTCATATGGGTGAACTTTGTGTAGTCCAAGGAGACTATTCAGGTCTATTCATCTCTCAAGTAGGCTACGTAAAAAAAAAAAATTAAATTAAAAAAGTTTTATCGCTGGAGACACAGCGATTTTTCATTCCGTATGAGAATCTTTATTCGTCTATACAGCATTACTTAGAGGACAAAACGCTGTATCAGACAAGCCTTTGTGTCTAGTTTGAATGAATTTTACAATAGAGTAGAGACTCTTTATTCTCTTGATCACCACTTAACTTTAAAGCCCAAAGAACTTCTGTCTTTTCTCCTTCCACCCTTCAGAATCCTGTTTTCTAAGGAAGGTAGAGAGTCTGGCCTGGAATAATAATAATACCTAGTATAAGCCTATAGGATATTTACAGTGGTAAGTCACCTCAGGCTGTGAGTTTCTCTCTGAAAAGTATGTTCTCCATTCCCAGAATGGCATCTAAGCCTTCTAGTTTCTTGGAAAGGGGAGTAGGAAACTATCCAGCTTTGGGGTTTCAGGGCAAAAAGGGAGGAGTCATCAGTCGGGTGTGGGGAAATCCACTCTGCGCCATTCTCAACCTGCTCTGCGCCCCGGGAGGCTGATCTTTATGGACGGCATCAGCTGGGCTCCTTTGCTTTCCGGTTTCCTCTTGGGTTCAGCCAGTGAGTGACACGGGCAGAGACTGGGGGCAGCAGAAGAGGGAAGTGGGGTTATTTATTCCTGTAGGACTGCAGGTCGAATTGTCTGTGTTCTTTTATGAAAGGCCACAGCTCTTGTCAGGAAGGCCTCTCCCACAGCCACCCTCTCTCTTATGGTCCCGCTGGTCCTGTTTCTTTACGTCTAGAAAGAGTAATGCTCCTGCCGCCACTAGCTGTGGAGGCTTCAACTTCCTTCTGATGGTTTCCCTTAACCTTGACTTTTTGTAAATAGTCCCTTCATTAAGCCCTGCTCCATTACCTAATTCGAATGTGTCATCTGTGCTATATCCTAGAACACTGACTTATGCAGAGGGCAACCCTTAAAACAGGCCATGTTGCAAATCAATAGAAAAATGGTCAAAAGCTGCGAACAAACAATTTACAAAAAGAAATTATAAACAGCTTAATACGTGAAAATATGTTCAACCCCACTAATGAGAGGAATGCACATTAAAATACCTGAGCTGAGATTTTCCACCTTTCAACTTCGCAAAAGTCCAACATTTTAATTCTCACCAAATTCTCTTCCAGGACACAATAATCAACCAGCCCACATTGTGGGTCTCTGGGAGTCCGACTAGTCTGATTTCTGCTTTGACTCCATTATCCATACGGTAACTACATAAAGGGAAGCATTTTCATATATTGCTGGTGGGATTGTTCATCCACACGAATTATATAATAGGCAATATGAAAATAGTAAAAAAATTTACAAATGTACATCCCTTTTGACTTAGCAAACCCACATATGAGAGTTTTCCTTCAGAGATATAATTGATGTATATGCAAATTTCTTGATTTACATACAAATTTATAAACATATCTATTTTTGGAAAGGCTAAAAATTGGTTTATTCGTTGTTTATTGGTGCACCACAAATTACCCCCTAACTTGGCAGCTTAAAACAATATGTATTTATTATCTCCGTTTCTATGGGAGAATCTGGACACAAATTAGTTGGTCTTTCTGCTTCACTGCCCCTCACAAGGCTGCCGTCAAAGTACCAAACCTGAATTAGCAGTCCCATCTAAAGCTTCAACTAGAGAAGACTCTGCCCCCAAGCTCATTCAATGTTGGTTGGTGGCATTAAGCTCCTCAAAGGTTATTAAACTAAGGGCCTCAGGTCCTTAACTGCTGTCCAGAGGTTGCCTTCAGCTCCTTTCTGCATGGCCTCTCCACATGGTAGCTGGCATCATCAAAGCATGCAAGCCAAGAAAGAAATAGAGTCGGCTAGCAAGACAGAAGTGAATCTGTAATTTAATCATGGAAGTGACATCTCATCACTGTCACTATATTGTATTTGTCAGAAGAAAGTCTCTAGATCCAGCCCACATTCAAAGGAAGAGGATTCCACAAGGGCACGAATACCAGAAGGCAGGGACCACTGAGAGCCACTTCCTCCCACAACTGGAGGTGGCAACACCCTGGAAACTGGGCACATGGTGACAGGTACTGAAGAGGTAATTCACTTAGATGGTTCAAATATCTTAAAAATAATGGTGAGGTTTTCAGTGCAAAGCTACTCAGGGGTGATGCCATTAAACATCTTTTTGTATGTTAAAATATTTGAACCCTGTAAATATATTACTTAATACAGTTTTTAAATTAAAAAATGCATCTGCTGTTTTGGTAGCTTTATCATTCTGCAGGCACTCGCTCACTTTTATTCTCCATCAGCAAATCAAATTTATTTCTTTGGCGTGTTTATCCGATTTTGTAATTATATAATTATTTGCACCTTAACTTGTTTATTGTCTGTCATTCTCACAATACTTTATACTTTAAGCTTCAGGAAGGCAAGGGCCGGGTCTGTTTCACTCACCAGTGTATTACCCAGTAGCAGCACAGTGCCTGGTACCCAGTGAGCATTCAGAATGGTGAACAAACCAATGAGCAAGAAGAGTTCCAGTGTATCCTCTTTCAAAATCCAGATGCCACGAGACACTTCTTGTTTTGTTACTGTTCCTCTGTCATACAAGATTATGATGTGTTTTGCAGCACATCTTATACTATGAGCTTCTTGGGAGATGATTAAACTTGGTACAAGAATTTTTATCATTGATGTCAAATTTATTAATAGGTCCTGCCTGACTTTACCCCTAATATCTTTAATCATGACATTCTTACAACACATAATGATTGAGCCCACGTTATGTGTCAACAGTCATCCTATTCTTAGGGAGCCTATGTTCTAAAATAAGATAATTCATAAGCACAAATGAATATAGAGATCGGAGACAGAGCAGGGGATCGTTATAAAGTGTTATTTACACTCTCTATGTTATTTACAGGATTTGAGATTTCATTGTTAGGAAGTCATCGACAGAGTTCAGTTAAGGAGACACATCTTCAGATTTTATAAAACCCGTTTTGACAGCAGTGTAGAAAATCCGAAAGGTGAGGTTTCAGGCAGGGAAAATCAATACATAAAATATTTAGAAGCAGAACTCAGCAGGGCATGGCAACCTAAGACATATGACGTGATGGCGAACAGCACAAGACAGAATCAATTCACAGTCCCAAATGTTGAGATACAGAATGTATGTGATCTGAGTTCAGAGCAGGGAGTCATCAGCAAGGGCTGGAGAGACCTGGAAGGCTTTTGAATGCTTAGTTTTGAGGGCATGCCTTCTGCAAGCCCTGTGAGCTACTGCTGCTGCCGCTAAGAAAATCCAGTTTTAGTGCTTCGTATTCAAGTCCAGGTCAAAAAGCCAAAGCCTGGTTCGTTCTTTGTTACTAAAAGAATTAAGCAATTAAATGTTTTGAACTACTCAAGTAATACAGTATTTAGTTTGAGTGATCTAAGACAAAGCAAAATGAGTTAGACAAGTATCTTGGCAGCTAATTTAGCTGCATACCAGGTAACAGGGGATAAGATGATTTTCTCAGGCAACTAAATCACATCTGAAACAGCAGCTGCAATTGGAGTCATCACCAGGTTTCCAACAACCCACTGTCATTCTCCAAGATCCATCTGTTTTCTGTGCCTGCCAAAAAGATGAAATGGCATGTGATGGGAATCGCCAACCCCTCAGCCTTCAAGATGCATTCCCGCAACTTCAAGGAATCCTCCAGGAGTGTGGTCTTGCTTTTGGCTTCCCGTTTTCATTAGAAAGGCAGTTCGGGCAGCATCCAGTTGTCTTTTCCTACAATAACAGACCACGCTCCCCAGGCCAGGAGATTAACGCAGGAATTCTGCCAGTGGCTGAGTATGTCTATTCCAATTATTCATTCTGGAGCTGGGAAGATAACTACAGTTTGGTTTTGAGAACCCACTGAACCCACAGTGAGAAGGACCTGAGCTAAAACCTTGTTGATCGTCTGACTTCCATAAGCCCCTGCTTTAACTAAAGGGCCACAATGACATTTTGAGTCTCCTAGAAGTAGTGTTAGTTCAGAGCCAGGATCCAGTAGTCCCCAAAGGTCTGACTTTACCTTGTCTCCAATACACAGTCACTCAGGTTGAAGGTCATAGGTCTCTTTGGGAAAGGCTGGGAGATAGATTAAACAATAGAAATTGTTGGAACTGTAGCAGGGTCCTTGCTCAAGGGGGCCAGACGTCCTCTTCATTCAATGAGTTCTAGATCTGCAAATTGACTCAAGCCTAGTAATTGATTGAGGAACTATGACTCAATGTTTGGTGATTCAAGATAGACTTGACCTAGAAACTCTTACGCTTATAAAGAACAAGTAGGAATTTAGTAGATTCTCACCAAATTCTCTTCTAGGGACACAATAATCAATCAACCAACCAACAGCATGGGTCTCTGGGAGTCCAACTATTCTGAATTCTGCTTTGACTCCACTATCCATATGGTAAGTACATCAACCTTGCCTTTGGTGAGTAAGTACCATTAATTAACCCACTGCCCTAGGATCCAATATTCTCATTGCATTTGGAGATCCAGTTTCTTGGCAGCAGTTCCAAGTACAGTTTCAGAGAAGAGTGACCACAGAACTCTTCCAGGTTTCTGGAATGTCTTCACAAACTTGAGATCTCCTTGGCAGTTTTGTGCTATCTACCCTATGCCTCACTATTCTGCATGGCACTGAAGTCTCTCTGGCTGCTACCTGGAACCAAGGTAGCCCCTGTTGTTCTGCCTGTCATTGTAAACATTGCTATTACTCCCGTGGGTATAGTGGCCCTGGCCAGAAGATGCTGCTACATCATTTCTGCCCTGTGAGAAGCCCCATGGTGCCAGTGCTGCAAACCTGTATGGTGTAGGATCATTTGAACCCTTTTTAAAGAAGAAATTTAGAGCAATAGTAAAATTCTTTTTTGTTGCAGCCCAGCATCCATGACCATTAGAATTAGAATAGCCCAGATGTCCTTTGGGAAACTTTCTCTCCATTCTCAGTACCATTGTGTGGAACTGATGCTATGCAACGATACACAAGAGGGCCCTGACAGGTTGAAGCCAGTCAAAGTATCCCCTTCCCCTGGCCATAGACTTAGATGCAGAGAAGTATATAAAATTAATTCCCAAAGCCAATCAGCACACCATTCCCTTAGCCATGGTGATACAATCATAGATCAGAGAGAATCCTGTACTACCAGTCTAAAGATTCTAGAATCCAGTAACCAGTGACAATCTGTGAAATGGGTGTGTTTTTTTTTTTTTTAATTATTGACTCATTGTTTCCTTTGGTCTGCCTGAAAGTATGGGGGTTCATTACACTCCATTTATGAAAATGATGTACAAACATGGCTTCTTTTGTTTATTGTCTAAGTGGAAAACAAGGAAAGAAATTTTCTGTAGGAAAATCTCCAGTATCCTGGTTAACACCTATCCTTTACCTTTACTATCCCCGCACCAAGGTTAACCACAAATAAAACTTTTCTTCTTCATTTAGAGTCTTTTTGCCACACAGGATCCAAAGGGCTGGGTCAGGGACGGATGCAGGTAATCATTATCCAGAGATACTACCTCTCTACATACACATGTGCTCAGAAGCTTATTATGCAGCACACATCCAGGGCACCTTACATCCAAGGCCATCAGAGCCTCTGGTGTCTAGACTTTGGGGCTGCCTTTAAATCTCATAAGCATCAGCAAAACAAAGTCATTCCTGCAGTCTACGAAGGGGGACCCAAAGAAACCCGGAATTTATTTATTAAAAAATTGTGTATTTATTATGACGTGTTTAAACTTCAGTCACCTTCAAAGTACTCTCCGTTTGATGCAATACACCTATCGAGATGCTTTTTCCACAGCTCAAAACGGTTTTTGAGCTTGTCCATTTTGATGCCTTTTAATGCTTCTGCTGTTTTTTGTTTCACCTCTTCCGCATTGGCAAAACGTTTTCCTTTGAGGACTTTTTTCATCCAGGGAAGCAAAACTTTTTAAAAAGTTGTTTGGGGTGAAATCAAGTGAATAGACAGGGTGGGGCACAGGAGTCATGCTGTTTTTTGGTCAAAAATTGCTGAACACTCAGCACGGTGCAGGCAGGTGCACGCACAAATCACCCATCATGAAAAGGGCAAACGCCTGGAAATTATTTCCAAAAAAAATTTTCACTGAAGCCAAACACAACCTCTCACAACAACACTAGCTGATACACTGATGCCAATGGGTTCCTAGAACACCCATGGGGAGAAGCCTGTACTGCAAGGGGCCCATTCACCAAAAAGCAATTCCGGGGTTTTTTGGGTCTCCCTCGTATAGTTTGTGATTTTTAGTTTTCTGTGGAAAGCTGACAAAAATACGAACCCTCTTGCAGGGAAGATGAACACATGCACCTGCACACAAAGGTTGGAATATAACTCTGGGTTGCTCACAAATCCTCTGAAACTTACTCACGGTCCACAAGTTAAAAACACCTTCCTTAACTCGACAAAGCTCTCTTGGTTCTTCATATGGATCCTTAAACACAGATTTTAAAGGCTTTGATTTCCTTAAATGCCTATTTTCCTTGCTGGCAACTATAAAAACCAGAGTGGAGATTTTTAAAAATTGCACTAGATAATCATTTGCCATTCCTTATTAATCAATACCAAACGCCACTGTCTCTTGCAAGAGCGAAGACAATAGTGCACCTTGTGTTTTTTTTTTTTCTTTCACATTTGCTTCTTAGGTTTTCTGAGATCTGGAAACAGAACCACAGAAGAAGGCAAGGAAGAAACAAAGCTCTTAACTCCCTCCTTTCATACCCATTTATTCCCCCTCGCTTCTGCAGAGGGAATTTGAAGATTACGCTCATGCATGCCTGGCTCTCTTCTTGAGGAAGCATTTTATTTTTAGTGATTTGCTAAAAATAAAGTGCCATCAACCACTTGCCTTTCCACTGTTTGCAATGATTTGGAATCCCTGAATGTGTATATTTGCCTTGATTCAATCAATGGTCTTTATGATCAGTCTTTGTGTGCCTTCTGTTTCCCACACTGCACATCTAGTGGCTCAGCAGTGCATGGAATATAAAAGCTGGCTTTGTTTGCAGATGTATTACCAGGAGAGTATTCTCAGGGCAGTACCATGGTGAACTCGTGCCTGGAAGCAAAAAGAAGACAAGGACAAACCAAGGCCAGGTGCGGAGGCTGTAATCCCAGCACTTTTGAGGCCAAGGCAGGAGAACTGCTTGAGCCCAGGAGTTCGGGTCCAGTCAAGGCCACATAGCAAGACCTTGTCTTTACAAAAAAATAAAAAAATTAGCCGGGTATGGTGGCACATGTCTGCAGTCCCAGCTATTCCAGAGGCTGAGGTGGAAGGATCCCCTGAGCCCAGGTGGTCAAGGCTGCGGTGAGCCGTGATCATGCTACTGCTCTTCAGCCTGGGTAACAGAGTGAGACCCTGACAGGCAAAAACAGAAACAAAACAACCCATAGAAAAAAGAAAAGGACAACCCGAAATTGCATCTGAACTAAGGATGGCAGCCCCCTGAGACAGACTCAAAGAAGTGCAGAGACGTCCCAAACTCATGAGTGTGGGGACTTTGTTGACTCCTATTCTTGCGCGCCCTACATCCAACTCATCAGAAATCTTGACGGCTCCACTTTCTAATTTCCCCTTTAAAAGCCTGTCTCCCACCGCCTCCACCACTGCCACACTGTTGCAAGCCAATGATCATCTCTCATCTGGGTTATGACAAAAGCCACCTACCTGGCCCCCTGGCTGCCACCCTCATCCTCTTACTGTCTAATCTCCACACAGCAGCCAGAGGATCCCTTTGAAATGGAGCTTGAAGTATGTCACTTGTGCGCTTAAACCCCTTCAAACTGCTCGCCGGCTCAGAGTGAAAAGCCAAAGACTTCCTGGCAGGTCCTCCGTGGTCGACCTCACCTCCCAAGCAACTCTCCGGCCGTGTCTCCAGCTCCTCGTGCTCACTCTGCTCTGGCCACGCTGGCCTTCTTGTAATTCTCATCGCAGGCCTTCCCTTTCGGCCTCTGCACTGGACTTTTCCTCTGTCTGGAATATTGCTTTCCCAAGTAGGTATATAGTGAACTCCCCCACCTTCTGCAAGTCTTCACCCAAATGTCATCTCACAAAAAACCATCCTGACCTCCCTTTAAAAACTCCATCTGCCATCCCACTTCTTTTCCTGATGAAGGAAAAAATGTATCACTTCACAACATATGATTGACTTATTTATTCTCCTTATTGCTCATTGTCTGTTCCACCACATCTCATTATATCCCCCCCTCCAATTAGAGTGTAATTCCATGGTAATTCCACAGGTTCTTTCCGTGTGTCCACTTATGTATCCATTATTTAGGACAGTGCCTGGCACGTGGTAGGCAATCAGTAAATATACGCTGACTAAATTGCATGAATGAATTTATTATGAATGTCAATGTCCAACTGACTACACACACACACACACACACACACACACACACACACACACACACACACACAAAACAACACACCAATGAGAAATGGTCACGACCAAATTGCTCTTAGGTAAGCAATCAGGGCAGGGGAGAGAAAGACACAAACAGGTATTTACTGACCATCTGTCATGTAGCACGTGCAATGCTGGATAGTTTACATGCCATCTCACACAATCCACCTAAGAAACTTGCAAGATGGTATTAGCAACCCCTCTTCACAGATACATATTCCTCCAAAGTCCCATCACTTTGTAAGTAGTGGACCTCAGTTTCAAATCCATGTCTGACTTGAAAACAGTTTATTCTTTCTAAAATCACTAAACCAATTTGCCTCTGGTCAAAATTACACCAGATGAGTGGCAAATGCTTAAAAAATGAAGCAGGCACATAGTTGTCACCATACTCTGACAAATGTGACTAAATATTCAAAGATTCAGCTATAAATCTTAGAGCACATGAAACATGATCCAGGTCATCACAGCTCCATTATTATTCTTAGGTCTGTCTTACACCGATTTGTCTTAATACCATAAATAAGGTATTAACATCACACGTGGGGAGCTAATATTTCTAATCAAATAATCCCTCCACCCAGCCCCCACATATTTTCTTTCCAAAGCTGATAAGCAGTAGAGAAAGAAGTGAGGATTATGAGACACACTGCATGGTGCCTCTCAACATTCTCTATTAAAACTTGAGCTTCCGGCTGGGTGCGGTGGCTCAAGCCTGTAATCCTAGCACTTTGGGAGGCCAAGGTGAGACGATTACCTGAGCCCAGGGGTTCAAGAACAGCCTGGACAACTTGGCGAGACCTCACCTCTACACAATTAGCCGGGCGTGGTAGCATGTACCAGTAGTTCCAGATACTCGGAAGGGTGAGGCAGAAGGATCGCCTGAGCCTAGCAGGTCGACGCTGGGGTGGCCATGAGAGTGCCACTGCACTCCAACCTGGGAGACAAGAGTGAGACTCCTACTCAAAAAAAAAAAAAAGACTTGAGCTTCCTTCTCTTGTTAACTAAATAATGGTAATTCTTCAGAGTTATAGTCATAACTGACAAAAGTTAGTTCCAAGTCATAACTAAAATTTTCTCGTCCTTTATGATAATTCTTTTATGGCAAAATCAAAAGATTTCTACTAAAGAAGACCCTTCAGGAAAAGACCAGCAAGCATTTACACTGGAGATTCTCCTTCAGCTTCAAGGAAAGACAAACTATAGAGATGTAGCTAGTCAGAAAGTGGGATAGTCGCTGATGTAGCAGGTAGTATAGAGAGAAGTCATATGTCCTCTGTCCACTTCTGTGAGTGGAAAACATTTGATAAGTTGCTTTAAAGCCCTGGCAAGAACAATGGAATTCTGCTTAGTAGACTCTTGACTAACGGCCATGGCTGTATTTCAAAGCAGAAAATCAATGAAGGGAATGATGCAAGGAGAGTATTTCTCTTTTTCTCATGTCAGAGAATAGAGAAATATCCAAGTTAGCAAAAAGAATAAGTAACACATTTTTAGAATTTTTCTCCTTATGGTCAATAACATGACTTACTTGCTTTACCTGGAGTCTCAAATTCTCAAACGCAATGTTAAAACTCATATTTAGGAAACAAGATCATAGTTCTTCAATATATAAATAGTGTCTTACTGACCTCAATAGGTGTATTGTAGAAAATCTGTGTACTTAAATTGAGCTGTCTCTTGAAGTAACCCTACCACAAATATTTTTGAAAACAAAATTTGTTTGTTGAATAATAAACCTTTGTCAACCAAGTGATGGTTTTGAAAAGTAGGTACATGTGAATCTATCTTAATTATGCTTTACTGATTGAATTCAGCAGTTATAAAAATTATAAATTCTTTCCCTGATCAACTCAGTGTGACTAGAAGTTTATCAATTCTATTAGCCTTCTCCAAGAGCATGTCCTTGATCTCAATAATTTTCTCTATTTTTCCATTTCTAGTTCACTGATTTCTGCTCTGACCTTTGTTTCCTTTCTTCTGCTTACTAAACATTTCATTTGTTCTTTTTTTTTCTAATTTCTTTAGAAGAAAGTTGAGGTCCTTGGATTTGAAGACATTCTTCTCAAATATAGGCATTCAGTGTTACAAATAACCCCCTAGTCCACAACAGTGTGTGAGGAGAACCCAAGACCACCTCTAAGTTCAATGATTCACAGGAAAACCCACAGCACTCAGCATATCTTTTATGCTCATGACTATGATTTATTACAGCAACAGGATAACAAGGAAAAAAGGTACGGACGGTAAAGTCTAGAAGAAACGAGGCACGAACTTCCAAGAGCCCTGTCCCAGTGACGACACACGTGACACACTTGATACAGCAAGAAGTTACGACAACTCTGTTAAGGGTTGCCAGTTGGGGAAGCTGGTTCAGATTCGGCACCCACAGTTTTTACTGGGAACTGGCCATGTCGGCACCCTCGTCTGACACATACCCAAATTCCAGACTCCCAGAAGGAAAGCAGGTGTTCAGAATAAACCATACAGTTGGTACAAGCAGCTTAGGTAGAATAAACCACTCTGATCAGTCAGATTGTGGGGACCCTCCTGAAACGCACATTCTCAGATGCCAGCCAGAGGCCAGCCTTGCTAGCAGGTCTGAGGACAACAGCCTCGGGCATACTGTGGTGACTTTCTTGCACAAGAAGCATCCTGGAAATTTTAATATGTTGTACTTTCGTTTTCATCCTGTTCAGAATACTTTCTAATTTTCCTTTTGAGCTATTCCTTAGTCCATGAATTATTTAGATTCAAAATATTTGAGGATTTTTCCAGAGGACCTTTTGTTATTAATTTCTAATTTAATTCTATTGTGGTCAGAGAGCATATCTTGTATGACTTGAATCATTTTAAATGTATTGAGTCTTGTTTTATGGCCCAGAATATGATCTTCCTCGGTAAATGTTCCTTCTGTGCTTGATAAGTATGTATATTCTTTAGAGCCAAAGTGGGAGGATTGCTTGAGGCCAGAAGTTCAAGACCAGCCTGGGCGGCAAAGCAAGACCCTATCTCTAAGCAAAAAAAGATGTTTTCTGCTGTTGTTGGCCGGAGAATTCTATGAATGTCAATAAGTTTAAGTTGGTCGGTTGGTTGGTTGGTTGGTTGATTGTGTTGTTAAAATCTGCTATGTCCTTACTTTCTATGTACTTCTACCAACTACTGAAATTTCCAACAATAATTGTGAATTTGTCTGTTTTCCTATAGTTGTATCATTTTTTGCTTCATGTATCTTCAAACTCTGTTACTGAGTGCATAAAAGGACAAAGCCTTTTACTACCTGATTCCAAGATTTATTTTTAAGGTACAGTAACCAAAGCAATGTGGTATTAGCATAAAAATAGATACCTGGCACAAAAGACCTAAATAGAGTCTAGAAATATATCCACATATATATGGTCAACTGATTTTCCACAAAGGTGTCAAAATAGTTCATTCATGAAAGAATAATATTTTCTAAACGATGCTGAAACAACTAGATAACCACTTGCAAAAAAAAAAAAAAATTAGCTAATCCCCATCATACGTCACACATAAAAATTAAATTGAAATGGATCACAGACCTCAATGTAAGAGCTAAAATTATAAAACTCCTAGATGAAAATATAAGAGAAAATGTTAGCAATCTGGATTAGGCAAACATTTCTTAAATATGAGACAAAATCCATAATTTATAAATTTTTTAAAATTGATAAGCTGGACTTAACATTTTAAATGTTGGTTTATCAAAAGACACTGCTAAGAAAACAAAAAGGCAAGCCACAGACTGGGAGAAAATATTTGCAAAAATATATATATATGTGGTAAAGCACTTGAACCCAGAATATATATAACCTATATAACTCACTGAAAAGAAGACAGCTCAATTTTTTAAAAATAATAAAAGATTTGACCAGACACTTTACCAAACAAGACATATGAATGACAAATGAGCATAAGTAAAAATGCCCCAAATCACTAGTCTTTAGGGAAATGAAAATTAAAATGTAAAAAGATACCATTTACACACCCACTAGAATGGCTAACATTAAAAAGATTGATAATACCAAGTGTTGACAAGGACACAGAGTAACTGAACTCTCAAACAATGCTAATGATGTAAACTGGCAGAGCTATTTGAGAAAATAGTTTGGCTGATGTCTTATTAAGTTAAATATACAATTATCCATATGACCCAGCAAGTCAACCTGAGGTATTTGACCAAGAGAAATGAAAAACTATGTCCATACAAAGGTGTATTCTCAAATGTTTATAGTAGCTTTTAAAAAAAACTAGTCATTCTATTCATATGGAAACATAAATGATCATGAATAGCCAAAGCAATCCTCAGCAAAAGAAACAAAGCAGGAGGTATCACACTTTCAGACTTCAAACTTTACTATAAGGCTTCAATAATCAAAACAGCCTGGTATTGGCACAAGAACAGGCATATGGACCTATGGAACAGGATAGAGATTCCAGAAGTAAAACCTCAATTTCTTAACCAACTCATCTTTGACAAAGCCTCCAACAACCACTGGGGAGAGGAGAGCCTATTCGGTAAATGGCTCTGAGAAAACTGGCTGATCACAAGCAGAAGTTTGAAACAGGACCCCTACTTTCACTATACACAAAAATCAGCTCTAAATGGATCAAAGGCCTAAACGTAAAACTTCAATCTATGAGAACCTTAGAAAATGCCAGAGGCAGCCTTATGGAAATTGGAACTGGCAACCACTTTCTGATAAAAACCCCAAGTGTCCATGCCATAAGAGATAAGGTAGACAAGTGGGACCTCATCAAACTGAAAAGCTTCTGTCAAGCAAAAGAAACTATCAAGAGAGCAGGGAGACAACCCAGATTGGGAAAAAATATTTGCCAACTGTATATCTGACAAAGGCCTAACGTCTAGGATCTACAAAGAACTCAAACATGCTGAAAGGGAAAAAACAAACAGCCCCACCTAAAAGTGGGCCAAAGACATGAATAGATACTTCTCAAAAGAAGACATACTGGGAGCCAACAGACACATGAAAAAGTGCTCAGCCTCACTAATCATCAGAGAAATGCAAATCAAAACCACACTAAGATACCACCTAACCCCAGTAAGAATGGCCATAATTAATAAAACAAATGAAAACAGATGCTGGTGAGGATGTGGAGAAAAAGGAACACTTCTACACTGCTGGTGGTACTGCAAACTAGTGCAACCTCTTTGGAAGACAGTGTGGCAATTTCTGAAAGAACTAGAAGCTGACCTTCCATATGACCCAGCAATCTCCCTACTGGGAATATACCTGGCAGAACTCAAATCATTCTACAAAAAAAGATACCTCTACATGCATGTTTATTGCAGCACTATTCACAATAGCATGGAACCAATCATACTGCCCATTGAAACCAACCATGCTGCCCATTGAAGCTGGACTGGATAAAAAAAAATGTGGTACATATACACAATGGAATATTATGCAGCCATAAAAAAAAGGACAAACATATGGACGTCGCAGCAACTTGGATAGATGTAGAGTCTATTATACTCAGTTATCTATCACAGAAACAGAAAATTGAGTACCACATGTTCTCACTCATAAGTGGGCCTTGAACATCTATAATAATACTATAAGAAAGGGATTGGCAGCAGTGGGAAACTGCCAGGGGAGTAGAGGGCACACCTCATCACCAAGGGTAACTGCATAACGAACATTTGTATACCTAACCCTGAATTGTACCTCACATCTTTAAAATTAAAAATTAAAAAAAATTAAAAACTATTCATTCTAAATTAGAAACAATCACACTGGTGAATGGATAAATTGTGACATATCCACATAATAGAATACTATTCAGCAATGAAAAAGGAGCGAATTATTGACATATGCAAGAACACGGATGAATCTCAAAAGCATTGTCCAGAGTGAAAAAAGCTAGGCATAATTGTCTACTGAGTACATTATTCCATTTATCTGATATTCTAGAAGAGGCAAAAACATAGCAATGGAAAGCAGGCCAGTCTTTGCCGGAAGAGGAGGGGGTTGACTAAAAGGGGAAAGAGAAACTTTTGGGGAAGGTGGACATGTTCTCTACCTTGAGTGTGGTGACGATCACATCACCACATACATTTGCTAAAACTCATCAAATTGTACAGTTGAAATTGGTTAATGTTATATGCGAATTATACCTCATAAAAGCTGATATAAAAACATATTTAAAACTTTTTTTTTTTTTTAGTTGGAGTCTCTCTCTGTCACCCAGGCAGCAGTGGCATGCTCGCGGCTACCCCGGCGTCGACCTGGCTGGGCTCTGGCAATCCTTCTGCCTCAGTCTTCCAAGTAGCCAGAACTACAGTCATGCACTACCACACCTGGCAAATTTTTTGATTTACTGTAGAGACGAAGTCTCGCCAAGTTGCCAGGGCTGGGGCGGGTCTCAAACCCACGGGCTCAGGGAATCCACGGGCCTTGCCTCCCAAAGTGCTGGAATTACAGACTGAGCCACCGAGCCCAGTCTATTTAAAACAATTAACTGTGTTATTTTATAACTTTCTGTTACAAATTATCTTAAATGTTGATAATATACATATAAAAATATGTAAATCATAAGTGTACACCACAGTGAATTATCACAAAGCCAACACCCATTCTAAATACCACCCAGGGAAAGAAACACTGTAAATACCCCAGACGGTCCACTCATTTGTCCAAGTAAAAATTTACTATTACTTAGCCTTATAAAAATATACTTGATTTGGCCTGTTTTTGAACTTTTACCTAAAGGAGGTAGTGTAGTAAAGAGTTAATATCCAAAGAGAGGTCTGTCCTTTGCCCTGGGTTCCTGTGAGTTGATCTCTAGCCCTTGGAATATCCTGCCTAATAAGCAGGTCACTTTACCTGGAAACCTTGGGGCCAGGCAATATCAGAGGGGATGGAGACTAAAAGTCAGCTACCTGCATAGACAACCACGTCTGTGTGATGAGTATCAATAAAAACTCTGAACACCGAGGCTCAGGTGAGCATCCCTGGTTGGCAACACGCCATGTGTTGCTTGGAGAATTCACTTCTGTCCACGACGCTGCTGGGAGAAGACAAATGAAAGGTCCCTGCGTGTAACTCTCCTGGACTCTGCCCCTGCACCTCTTCCCTGCCCTGATTGTCATTTGTATCCTTTCACTATAATAAACTACAACCATGAGTATAACATGTCCAGTGAGTTCTAGCAAATTACCAAACCTTAGGGTAGTCTTAGAAACCCCTGAACTTGCAGTTGGCATCAGAAGTGTGAGTGTTCTCGGGGACACCAAACTTTGTAGTTGGTGGCAGAAGTGAGGGTGGTCTTGGGGACGCCTAAACTCTGCAGAAATCACATGATATTATATTGTGTATGGCTTCTGTTACTCAGCATTCTGTTTCTCAGATTCATTTATATTGCAGCTTAAAATACTGTTTCGTTAATTGCTTGTGTAGTAACATATTATATGAATTGACTATAATTTACTCATACTGTGAGGGACATTTGGATTTTTTTCCATATTTGCACTATTACTATTGACAGACCTACAAGGGAAAAAATAGAGAAATCCATAATCATAGTGGGAGATTTTAACACATCTGTCTCAACAGATATAAAAATTCAGACAAAAAAAGAAAATCAGTAAGAACACAGATTCTTATTATACAATTAACAAATTAGAGTTGGCATCGGTCAATACCTAAAACTCCTCTGGGCCTTTTTTGGGAATAATAATAATGAACATTTCCCAAATGCATACTATGTTCTTACACAAGAATATTTGTATTCCATATAAGTATTATTTTAATGAATTTTCCTAGCAACAATACCAATTTTACAGCTAAAAAAACTGAAGGATAGGAAAGTTAGGAAATTTTCCCAAAATCTCAGAGCTAATAAATGACATGGCTAGAATTCAATTTGTAGGACATCAGGTTCTAGAGTCAAGTTCTAAATTTCTCTGCTATATTTCAATATCTTTCAGTTTTTCTTTCTTCTTGACTCAATTTTGGTATTTTCATCCTCTTATAAAATCATCTATTAGACTTGAATTTTAAAATGTATTAGCATAACTTGAACTTCAAATTTTGATGTAAATCCACAGAATTTGTATCCAAAATAAAACTATTTTTAGCCCTATATTCTTCTTTTCATATCATGGATCTTATAAATTCATCCAGAAGGAAGAAAACATCTGGATCTTATACTGAAATTCCATGACAAAAATAATCATTATCTCATCTAAGACCTATTATTGACCACTACAGGATTCTAAAAGCTTGATGCTTGAAGATCAAATGTCACTAACATTAATAACAAAGATATGTAATTATATAGGCAGCCATCACTACCAGAGGCAATTTTAAAAATAATCGTATGCATTACTATAACCAAAGTAATGCATCAAAACAAATTTTCTTAAAAAAAAAAAAAAAGCCTTCCCCTTTGCATGACATTTGCAAGGGTTTTTGATTTACAGTTAGCTCTCTACCTTTGTTCCCACTGGAAACCTGACCTAAGTGGTAAGTTAACTGGGTTACTATGCAATAGTGTATAGATTTTTAAAATAACCCCTGATTATACCTCTACTGGGACAAACTATGAGTAAACTACAAATAACCATTAATGACACGTTAGCGTTGGTCATATGGACATAGTTATGTCTGCCTGACCACATGCTAACTTTTGCTATTTAAATAAAGGAGTTAAAGGAGTATATTTGAGTTGTCTTTAGCGCCTATATCAGAGAATTAGGAATACTAATTAACTCTTGATAATAAGTTACAGTCAGGATTAGTAGTTATTTCAGTCATTCAAAAATAATCTTTTGCTCCCAGGTGTAATCACCCCTTCTGCTTTATTTTTTCATGGCATTTATCACTATCTGACACATAGTATCTATTTATTTATTGCTTGTTTTCTGTCTCTCCTTCTAGAATGTAAGCTCTTTGAGGGCAAGGGCTTTGTTTTATCTTATCCATTGCTCCATTCCCAGTACTTAAAACAGTATCTGGTATATGGTTCAAAAAATATATGTTGAAGGAGGTTCCTACTAGCTTCTGGGTATTATCTGACCGACAAAATGCTATTGAGCGCCCATTATGTGTCCAGCCCTGTGCTAGTGAGGTGTGAGGAACAGTAGTTATTGTCTATAATTTTACAGAGCCAGCAGTCATAGATAAAACTTCAATTTTCTATTGACCAAGAATATTTTCTTTATTAAAATGTTTTATAATTACTTCACCAAGAACCTCACGATTTAGCACATTTAGTAACATTTTATAACAAAAGGTTATCTTCAAAGTGTTGGACTCTTACCTAGGGATTATAAACATTGCACAAACTACTTCAATCAATTTTAGAAGCCATCACTAGTAGGGATATAGAAGGAGCTTCCTCTATGAAGTCAGCCAATGGTAGCAGATGGAATGTTTCCTAATGATTCTCTTATCCAGATGCTTCTCAGGAGTTCTCCTTTGGTATCTTCCCACAAGTTTTCTCTTTAATTAAAAGGATAACTAATTTAGTCTGCTTTTTTCTTAAAAAAAAAAGTAAGCACTTCTTTCGCTATATATGATATATTCACACAAATAATCAGACCTTTTGAAGAATTACACACCAATTTCCCTGATCATAGTAGCTTTGCAGAATGGTGACATCACTCAGAGTCTGGCAGGCTGTTTCCAGCTCTCCCTCACAGAACACATGGTAGTAACGATGAAACACAGGACTTGGGTTATGGGATCCTACTGGGCCAAAGGGCTCAACAGGTCTGTCTTTATCACGGTTTCCCCTAAGGTGCCAGGGAACCAGTACATCTTGAGAATAAAAAGAAGTCCTGTTCGTATGAATAGGCAGCTTGGCCGTGGTAACTTTCCTTGAATGACAGCCTCCCTCCTGAAAGTCATTAATGGAGGGGACAGAAGCTACTGAGTCTTCATGACCAATGTCAAGCATTTGCTCCACAAGCAACCCTCGCGCTGGGGTATCACTGTTTATCTCCGCTTTCTTTCCTTGGCCAATCTTGTTTTCTCTCAGGTACTTGGACTTCTGCTTCTTATACTCTTGTTCCATTGCCCAGACATAAATGAGGGCCTTCCCACCAGGTCTCAGGAGTCGAACAAGTTCTTGGAGAGCTGCCACTCTACGTTCCTAATTTAAAAAAAAAAAAAAAAACACAAAACACCACAATTCCATTATCAACCCAGAGGAGATGGAGAGAGGAAATGGAAAAATATAACCGACTGTAGGACTGTTTTCTATTAGGATGAACAGCAAGAAACTCTAACAAAAGGTTTTCTATAAAACAAAAAAGAAAGAAAAGGGTCTTTTGTTATGTGATTCAGAAAAAAGGTTTGAGGAAGTAGGGAAAGGAGATTTTTAATTCTGCTTACCTTCCTTGTGCCTTTTTCCTTAATCGACTGGCTGGATCCATGAAACAACGGACGACTTCTTAGAGGGCTAGAGCAGTCATGTGAAGCCCTTTCAGGTTAACCACTGCACTTACACAATGCTTGTATAAAGGAACTGTGTACACTGTATGATGGAGACTTTTACTTATAACCTCGATGAAATTGTTTGTATTAATTCTGCCATAAAATTAACCTTAAAGGCTGAATGGAATACATAAAACTGCTGCTTAAAAGAACTGGAGCACAACACTGCAGGCAGGGCTTGAAGGGGATCAGCCCTGAGAGAAGGGAAGCAAACCCAGGTGAGCTCTAAGCTCCCTCCTGCTTTTCCCTGAGATCATTTGCTAATTCACAATGTAGGAGACAAGAAGAGGAGGACAAAGCCAAAGTCATCCTGGCCTGAGGGGAAAGGGCTTGAAGTGCCAGCAGGTCAAAGCACTAGGAACTGGAGGACAGAATCACGGCTAATGGAGGAAGCTCAGGGAAGGGATTCCAAATGTCTACATGCAAATTCCCCTGGAAGCATTTGCCAGTTCTAACCTGCATGTACATCGGGTGAAATTCCAAGAAACTCAGCAGAGTAGCTGCTGGGAAGTTAAAAAGGTAAACAGAGATGTTAGTAGCCAAACTGCTGGGGAGACAGACACTGGAATTTAAGATCTCCCCAAAAATTCTCTTACCAAAAATAACCATAAAGGCTGAAATAGTAAGAATAGGCAGCTTTCACTTGAGACCCAGAAGGGCCACATCCCAGAAGTGGGGACAAAAATAAAATAGATATCAATCATTCCCAATGAAGTATAAAACCAGTTCTCTATGGAATTAAGGTGATCTGCTCATACTTCATCTACTTGCCCTTGGAAAATATAGCTCTCTCTGGAGAAAGATAGAAGTATCCAAACCTTGTAACACAAGGCCAGCATCCAATAAGATATTATGAAGCATGCTAAATAGAATCATGACCAAATGACTGAAAACAGAGGGAAAAAAATCCGTAGAAATAAATCCCCAGACAAAGCCTTTAAAATAACTATGGTTAATATATTCGGAAAACTAGAGGAAAAGATAGAGAATTTCAGTAAAGACAAAATGTATTAAGAAGTCAGACAGAAATTCTAGAACAGAAAAAACAATAGACAAATTTAATAGCAAATTAGACACATCTGCACAGATAATTATGAAACTAGAATTCAGATCAGAATAAATTACCCAGACTGAAGCACAGAGATAAGAAAGGATGGAAACTCCAGAAAACACTGTCAATCTAGAATGTAATACCTAGCAAAAATACCTTTCTTAAAATGAAGACAGAATAAAGAGATTGCCAGTCTCCTAAGGTTGATTTAAGGTCATAACGTCTACTCAAACTGCTGGTGACCCACAACGTGAGCTCTGCAGTTTTTGCTTGAATCGGGGGAGTACAGGTTGACTCCTAAGAAAAATAAATGCTCTTCTTTTCTCTAAAGAAAATATAAAAGTATTAAATTAACTTCTTTTAAAATTAAGAACATGTTCAAAGAGCTAACATACCAAGTAAATAAGACAGAGTTATGAAAAAACAGTGGGGAAGGAGGAAAAACAGAATGGGAAGGAAGTGAAACTTACACGTCAAGGATGAGAGGTGCTTTGAGAAAGGAAAGACAGAGAAACAGAGAAGAGACTCAGAATCAGGGAAGAGAGCACATACAAGAGGCTAGAGCTCATGATCTTAATGTCTCTTCCAGCTAAAACTGTGACTCTGTGGGTTTGAAGAAAGCCATTTAGAAGTGACTAAGACTTGGGATAGACAATTGGCAAAAGCACACAGCAGTAAAAGCCCAGAGTCCCATCCGGTCTCTGTTTATGTAAACATGACTTCCATGGAGCCCATCTTGATTCCAGGTGCTCTTGTACAAAGAGAGCAAATTGTGTGACAAGAAAGAGAATGGAAAGAAATGAGATGCTAAAACAGGGTCCAAAATCAGTAAAATTCATCAACGTTTCCTGCCAGGTTAGCTGAAAGTTACTTGAGAGTGAAGACAATACTTACTGCTGTGGCAAAATGGTGAATAACAGCAATGGAGAGGCAGGCATCACAAGACCCACTGCGGACCGGCACTGCCAACGCGTCACAGACGAAGGTCTGAAACTGCCTCTCTCGACAAATGTCCACGAGGTTTTGGCTACGATCACAACCAATCTGCAATAGAGAAAGACAGAATTTCATAACATTTTGTTTAAATATCACAAGAAATGAAGAAGACCTATGGACTTTTTTCCATACCTTGAATCATTGGACAGACTTCATATCCATTGTGAAATGGTATGAGACCATGATATTACCAGTTCTTACAGGCAGCACAAAGTCAGAATATATAATTGTACAGGGTAGCATTTATTACCTTAGCAGATAACAAACAGAACTCAAACTAGCAAATGGAAACAAAATGGTTAGAATAAAAATGACAGCAGTGGAAATGGGAGGTCCATATTTGCACTGATTGATTGCCATTCAGAATCTGGATCTTTCCTTAATACCACACATTTAAAACTGGAAACGATTCCATAAACATTTAGTCTTTGAGGGGGAGCGAAAAGATGACCAAAGGTATCTCTCATTACTATATATGCTATCTTTTTTAAAATTTAATTTAAAAAATTTTTTAATTTTTTGTAGAGACGAGGTCTCACTATGTTGCCTAGGCTGGTCTCAAACTCCTAGGATCAAGCAATCCTCTTGCCTTGACCTCCCAAAGTGCTGGGATTACAGGCGTGAGCCACTGCACCAGACTATATATATACTATCTTATAATGACCCAGATAGCAGGAAGATAAGTGATTTTTCTCTCCTCTTTTACACTTTTCAACATAGATTACTTTGAGAATCAGGAAAAAAATTCCAAAACAAACAAATCAAAATGATTTTTTTCATTTCTTAAAGCTACTTTTTCTGCTAAATGTCAAAATATATCACAAATAAAGGGCTGAATTCAAAATGCGTAAAATGCTATTTAACCAAGCCTTTTAGTATAACCAGACAATTCTATGGGGATGAAAGCAGCAAGCAACATGCGTTCATCTCCCCAAGCAGGTGAGGCCTAGCATGCCATATGCATGTCTTCAGACCTGTGAGAAGTGTCTGGGAGCAAGACTCACCATCTCCCCTCCAGCTTTGTCGCAGTTTCTTTTGTACACAGTTTAGCTGCTTAGTTCTATTAAATATCATATATGTATGTGTGCGTGTGCCAGTGTGAGCATGCGCATGCACACACACACACACACACACACACACACACACACACACACACACATTGTGCTTATGTAAACTGGGGAGGAAATAGGAGGGGCTTAAGAAATACTAAGTCACTAATGAATAATTATTGCCAGATAATTTCTTTCTAAACCAATCTCTATAACAGGGAAAAGAATTATTATTATTATTTTTTAATTTATTGTAGAGATGAGGTCTCGCCAAGTTGCCCGGGCTGGTCTCAAACCCACAAGCTCAGGCAATCCTCTCACCTTGGTCTCCCAAACTGCTGGGATGACAGGCTGAGCCACTGAGCCTGGCCTGGAAAAGAATTATCTCAGCAGATTTAGTCAAACAGAAGTAGTCACCTCAAGCTTATATTTAATTTTTTGATAAAATGAGCATTGATCCCTTAGGGTTCCCTCAGCCCTTCTGAGAATAAATATGAATGTACATATCAAAACAATTCTTACTCAGTTAAATAACTTGCCACACTAGTCATACTTAATGAGTTTTCTCAATTTGCAATTGGTATTAAACAGCTTCTGTATTCTATCCCAGAGCTGTCTTAATTTCTGAAGTGGAATAAAAGATACCAAGCTATAGGTAAAGTATAGCAATTTCTCTTTACTATATTTTAAGATGAAGAAGTACTAAGAGTCTAATAATAACAATAGTGGCATGATTCTCAATTAACTGATCCCTTTACTTGTGTAAGATACATATCTGGATTATTACTTTTATTTCTTTTCATCCATAGTCTGTGTCACTCAACCATCACAATATCAAGAAGACAACACCACTTAAATAATACAAACAGTGTATGTTGGTGCTTGCCTCCTTTTTGTTTCATTGAAATTCAGTTCCTAGAATCGGAAGTTTCAAGTATGGCCGATTCTGACAGAGAGCCATACCTTGCTAAAAGTCAACAGCAAGAAATCCAAAGTGCCTAAAAAATAAATCCTCAGAGATACAGCTCAATAGTTATTCAGCGGCGGAAAGTTATTACCTGAGAACCACAGATAAGAGAACAAGGAGAACAACAGCCAAACAAGACATGAGAAAGGTCCCTCTCCTTCTTGCTGGGCTCTTACAGCTGTTAGTACGCAGCACTCCTCTCACCAACAAGAGAGAACACAGGCAATTTTCGTAATGAAGCTCAAGGTCTAAAGCAGATGAGATTCCCTAACTGACCCACGACCTGCCTTATGGTTGGCCCAGAGCTTCCAGCTTCCATTTACTTTGCCTGGGTCTTTTATATAATATAGTCAAATAGTCACTATTTTTTTCTCTTCCTGTTTTTAAATTTAAATTTTTATTCCAAGGATAATACCAAGTATTTGAAAATCTCCCTAACAATGTCGCATAATGTTAACAACAGGACAGAAAATGGCTTATTTATAAAAACCCACATCTATTCAAGGATTCATGCAAAGCTACATATTTCTGTGTGCTGCGTGGAGATCACTGACATCCCAACACATACATACTGGGGTTAAAATGTATACCTTTACTCATGTAACTTTAAAAATCTTCAACAAAACATTAAATATGTAATTCTGGAAGTATAGGTAAACATGAAATAAAGTATTCGACCTAGTAATCAGAGGTACAAACTAAAAGTTCCATTTTTCTCCAATCAAACTTTAAAAATATTCTGAAACAAAATACACCACAGTGATAGCAGTGTGATAAAACTTCCTCTCATAAAATGTTGGTGACAATGCAAATTGGCTCAACCATTTAAAAGAGAATTAGCTAAACCATCTTTTAAGGAAGATAAGAATGTTTACAGCTTTTGGCCCAATCACTATTCTTCTAAAAATTTATCCTAATAAAATATTCCAAAATAGAAAAAAAAAAAAGCTGACCAGGCAAATAACAACTGCCTTGTTCTGAATACTCAAATGGATTAAAGTAGATTTTCTGTATCAATGCTCTTAGTCCTCATAACACATTTTGAATTAGGTACTACTATCACCATATTACAGATGAGAAAACATCATCTCCAAGAAAATAAGTAATTTTCCCAAAGATGAACAGTAGTTAAGTGGTGCAATGGGGATTTGAAACCTGGCCTTTCTCATTCCAACACTCCATGTTCTTCTTGTCCCACTGTCTCTAAATATACATATTCATGACGGTGTTAATTATAATAGTCCCCATCTGAACACAGTCAATCTCCAGTAACATCCGCCAAACAGAATATTAACAAAGTACAAGTCTTTTCAATAAATGGAACAGGAAAAACTGAATATTCACATGCAGAAGAATGAAATTAAACCCTTATCTTACAATGTATTAAAAAAAAAAACTCAAAACGGATTAACAGCTTAAGTCTAAAACCCCAAATTATGAAACGGCAAGAACAAAACATATTTGAAAAGTTCCATGACATTGAACGAGGAAATGAGTTTTTGGATATGACCCCAAAGGCACAGGCAACAAAAGCAAAAATAAACAAATGGGATTAGATCAAACTAACAAGACTCAGCACAGAAAAAGAAGCAATCAACAGAGCAAAGAGACAACTTACAGAATGGGAGAAAATATTTGCAAACTATACATCTGATAAGAGGTTAATATCCAAAATACATAAGAAGCTCAACTCAATAGCAAGAAAACAATCTGATTAAAAAGTAGTCAGAGGACACAAACAGACATTTTTTCAAAAGAAGACATACACGTGGCCAATAAACATGAAACAATGCTCAACATTGCTAATCATAAGGGAAATGCAAATTAAAACAATGAAATACCATTTCACACTTGTTAGAAGGGTCATTATAAAAAAAGACAAAACATAAGTGTTGGTGAGGATGTAGAGAAAAGGAAGCCCTTGCTCACTATTGGTGGGAATGTAAACTAGTCTGGCCACTGTGGAAAACACTATGGAGGTTCCTTGAAAAATTAAAAATAGAACTACCATATGATTCAGCAATCTAACTGCTGGGTATATATCCAAAGAAAATAAAATCAGTATGTCAAAGAGGTATCTGCATGCTCATGTTCACTGCAGTATTCTTCACAATAGCTAAGATATGAAATCAACCTGTGTCCATCAATGGATGAATAGACAAAGAAAACATGGTATTATATATAATATACACACAATGGAATGTGAGGTGGGGGACCCAAAAAACAGAATTTACTTATTTTTTTTTAAAGTGCATTTATTCTTCCATGCTTCGACTTGTCAGCTTCAAAATACTCTTCTTTTGATGCAATATGACTACCAAGACGCTTTTCCACTGCTTTCCAGTTTTTGAACTCATCAATTTTGATGTCTTTTAGTGCTTCTACCACTTTTTTGTTTCACCTCTTTGGTAAAACATTTCCCTCTGAGGACTTTTTTTCAACCAGAGAAACAAAATAAAGTTGCTTGGGGTGAGATCGGGTGAATAGGGAGGGTGGGGCATGGGAGTCACACCGTTTTTGGTCAAAAACTGTTTACAGGTGCACTCATAAATCACCCATCATGAAAGCGTGTTGAAAGAATCTCCAAAAAAAATTCACTGAAGCCAGATGCAGTCTCTCACAACAGTGCTAGCTGGTACACTGATGTCGATGGGTTCCTAGAACACTTAGTTAGCCGGGAAGTCTGTACTACAAGGGGTTTGCCCTTCAAAAAATAATTCCTTTGTGTGTGTGTGTGTGTGTGTGTCCCCTCATACTTCTGAGCATTAAAAAAGGAAATCTTGCCATTTACGACAAAATGGATAAAGCTGGAGGATATTATGTTAAGGGAAATAAGCCAGACACAGAAGGCAAATATTTCATGATCTCACTCATATGAAACTAAAAAAGTTGATCTCCTAGAACTAGAGAGTAGGATGAGGGTTAATAGGGGCTGAAGTTGGGGAGACGTTGGCCAAAGGACGTAAGCTTCAGTTAGATAGGAGGACTAAGTTCAAGAGATCTATCATACAACATGGTGACTATAGTTAGTAAGACTATATTGTTATCTCGAGCAGTGCTGAGAGTGGAGGTTAAGTGTTCTCACTGCAGAAGTGATAACTATGTGAGGTAATGCATACGTGAATTTGCTAGATGTAAACAATCTACAATACCTATGTGCCGCAAAACATCAGACTGTTTTGAATGTAAATATATACAATTTAAATATAGTACATAAACACATACAATTCATACAGAGATGTATACAATTTAAAAAATAAAGAAAAAATCTGCATTATGAAGTCCAGAAACTTCATTAGAAGACTACATATCAAAAAAGGAAATGTTGCTATAAATGAGTTGTCAATTGTATATATACTCATTACTATATAAACTATTACTAGGAAAAACATTGGAAGGATATTCATCACAATAAACTGGTTTATTAAGGTGACAGCATTATAGGTGAATACTTTCTTTTCATTAACTTTCTGAATGATGGCTGTTGTTTTTTCTTAATTGTTTTAGAGCCTGGGTCTCACTGTGTCACCCAAGCTGGTGTGCAGTGGTGTGATTATGGCTCACTGCAGCCTTGAACTCCTGGGCTCAAGCAATCCTCACTTCTTAGCCTCCTGAGTAGCTGGGACAATAGGTGCAACCCATTATGCCTGGCTAAGTTTTCTTGATTTTTTCAGAGATGGGATCTTGCTAGGTTGCCCAGACTGGTCTCAAATTCCTGGTCTCAAGTGATCCTTCCACCTCAGCCCCTGGAGTTACCAGGATTATAGGTATGAACCTTCTTGCCCTGCTGGTTATATTATTTTTGTTTCTTAAAAATATATAACACTTTTTACACTATTAAGAAAATATGCAATTATAGGAAAATTAGACACAATATATCATCCAAAGTGCAGGGAAATAGGCAAAAGCAGTAAAATACAGTGAAAAGGCATACTACAGGTTGAAAATCCCTTATTTGAAATGCTTGGGGCCAGAAGTGTTTTGGATTTCATATTTTTTCAGATATCAGAATATTTGTAGACTACATACTGGTTGAGCATCCCTAATCCAAAAATCCAAAATCTGAAATGCTCCAATGAATATTTCCTTTGAGCATCAAGTAAATTCTCCAAACATTTCAGACTCTGGAGCATCTAAGATTTTGAATTTTCGTATTAGAAATGCTCAACCTGTAAACTCTAGATCTGAATCCCGACTTCAGCAATAAGTAGCTGGACAACCTAGAAATGTTACTTAATATCTCAGAGCCTCTGCTTCCTCATGTAAACAATAAGACTGTAAATACCTACTTCTCAGAGCTAATATGATAATTAAATGAAATGATCTATATTCAATATTTCATTAACCATTCATGTGCTATGCAAATGTTAGCTACTATAACATGGAACAAGAGGTGGACAAAAACTCTTGTCCTGGACTCTACACATAAAGAGAAATCTACATCCTAAAGGCATTTTCTCCTGAGGCCAGGCCCCCCCACTCTGAGGTTGTCACGTTTGTTCAAGGTTGCAGAACACAGCAGTGCATGCATTTTTGTTTTCATGTGAGAAGTTGGAGGTAAATTCGCAGGTTTTCTCCTCATCATTCAACAAACCATTAATAAGCTTCTACTGTGTGCCCAGTACTGCGTGCCTGGCGATCAAACAAATCCACAAGCTCCAGGGCCAGCAAATGGGAAGGAATGCGTGCAGGCTGCTGCTGATGAAATGAATGTGGAAATGGAGAGCGAGTGTCCTTCTAACTGTCCAATCCCTCCAAAGATATTTCTTCTTGAATCGGCTTCCTGTTTATCAAAAAATCATCCTACTCGATCGTAACAGAGTAATGTTACGACTAAATCAGTGTGGTTGACTGCAACCTAGTTCCACTGTCACAAACGATACGTGACTAGATCAAACCATGGATTACCAACAAGAAAGTACAAAAGCAGAGAAGACCGAGAAACACTTTTGAACAGTTCATTTATACGAAAACACCAGAAGATATCACCTCATTTTGAACTGTGGTTGAAGCTGTCATTTTAAGTAACATCAAAAAACCTACTTCCTTGTAACATGAACAAACTTAACTCTTTATAAACTAAAATTGAACTGCAAACATGATAACAATATATGAATAGCAATGTCTTATCTTCGTGGAAACCTATCTTTTGTCTGCCAGTTAATACACACACTGCCTCTCCTCAGCTCCAGTAGAGTCAGCCCTCCATACCCATAGGATCCACATCTGTGGATTCAATTGATTATGGATTTAAATATTTTTTAAAAAGAATAATCAAGCCAGGCGCAGTAGCTCACACCTGCAATTGCAGCACTCTGGAAGGCAGACGTGAGAGGACTGCCTGAGTCCACAGGTTTGAGTCCAGCCTGGGCAATATGGTGAGACCTCATCTCTACAATAAATTGAAACAGCCAGGCATGGTGGTGCGTGCTTGTAGTTTCAGCCGCTTAGAAGGCTGAGGCGGAAGGAGCACCTGAGCCCAGCGGATCAAGGCCGCGGTGGCTGTGAGCATGCCACTGCCCTCCAGCCTGGGCAACACAGTGAGATTCTGACTCAAAAATTTTAAAAATAAATAAAAATTTAAAAAAGAAAGACTGACGCCTTGGAAGGCTGAGGTGAATGGATTGCCTGAGCCCGCGGGTTCGAGACCTGCCTGGGCAACTTGGCAAGACCTCATCTCTACAATAAATCAAAACATCAGCCGGGCATGGTAGCGCATGCCTGTAGTTCCAGCTACATGGAAGGCTGAGGCAGAAAGATCCCCGGAGCCCAGCAGGTCGAGGCTGCGGTGGCCGGGAGCGGCCACTGCACTCCAGTCTGGGCGACAGAGTGAGACTCCAACACACACACACACAAAAAAGATTGAGTCTATACTGAATATATGCAAACTTTTTTTTTCTGGTCCTTACTCCCTAAACAATACAGTCTAACTATTTATATAGCATTTATATATTTGCATTAGGTATCACAAGTAAGCTAGAGACGATCTGAAGTACATGGGAAGATGGACATAGGTTGTACGCAAATGCTATGCAGTTTTATCAGAATGTCGCAGATTTTCAAATATCAGTGAGGGCCCTGGAATCAATCCCCCACAAACACCAAGGGATGAGTGTGCTTTGCTCTGTCTGTTTTTTGTTCTTCCAGTAGAGTCCCAGGTAATGTGACTAGAAGTATTTGAGGTCAACAGCCCAACACAGAGCAGCCGCTGTGGTTCATATGGGGCGACAGAAATGTCATCTTTTAGCAGAAGGATGTGCCACTTTTCCCTTTTACACTAAACCTTTTATGTTCATTAAATTTTTATTTTATTTATTATCTGATTTGGCTTCAATTTTATATACCAAGGGACAACTATAGCAACTTTCTTCATATAAGGGCACAGTATCTATGGTGGAGTAAAAAATAAAGATTAAAAGGAATCTGACATACTCCAAAAACCCATGAATGTAGACTGTTCTTTTTCTTCTTACCTATTCCCTTACTGTAGCCCTTCCTCCCCTATTTTTTTTTTCTGAGTTGGGGTCTCACTGTACTGCCCAGGCATGATCACAGCTCACCACAGCCTCAATCTCCTGGGTTCAGGTGATCTTTCTGCCTCAGCCTTCCGAGTAGCTGAGACTACAGGTGCATGCCACCATGCTAATTTTTGTAGTTTTTGTAGAGATGGAGTCTTGCTACATTGCTGAGGCTTGTTATCAAACTCCTGGGCTCAAGAGATTCTTCTACCTCATCCCCCCAAAGTGCTGGGACTACGGACATGAGCCACCGCCCCGGCCAACCTCCCCCAATTTTGAATTTCCAGTCCTCACAGAGCAGTGTTACTGTGAATATGTACAACAAAGCACTACAGCAGGAAGAACATCCTACTGTTCAGCACAGCAGAAAAAGAAGTACCTCATAAATAAAGAAAGGACAGAAACTAAAATCAGACACTCTGGAGGCAGACAGGAATGGCTTCATATGCAGGGTCTAACACTATAACCTTAATCAAGTTTTTAATCTACCTGAGCCTTAGTTTCCTGAACAGTAAAACACCAATAAATAGTAAACTTTTTTGCTACTGAGAGTAAAATTTGAAGTCAGAAGACAGAGGTTCAGGTTCCAGTTATGTCCCCTAATCACATGATGTCAGGGAAGTACTACAACTTCTGGAAACCCCAGTTTTTTCATTTATGAAAGATAGATGAAACCAGGCATGGTGGCTCATGTATGTAATCCTAGCACTTTCGGAGGCTGAGGCTGGAGGACTGCTTGAGCTGAAGAGTTCAAGACCAGCCTAGGCAACATAGCAAGACCTTGTCTCCACAAACAAAAAAAACATTAGCTGAATGTGGTGGTGCATGCCTGTACTCCCAGCTACTCAGGAGGCTGAGGCAAAAAGATCGCCTGAACCAAGGAGGTAGAGGCTGCGGTGAGCCATGATTGTGCCACTGTACTCCAGCCTGGGCAACAGGGTGAAACCCTGACTAAAAAAAAAAAAAAAACAAAAAAAGAGGATGAAAATGTATCTTTGTCATGATTACATGATTAGAGGGTACAAGCCTTCACCCCCCCAAAAATGACTTCTATTAAAATCCTTTCTAATCTATAAAGAATTTTGTAAGTGTGAGTTTTACTAATAAAATAACCACATTAGAAAATAAAATCTAAAAGGAGAAAAAAAAACTACAAACAATGGCATGCCCATAAATTTCCAGGGAAATAGAAAGAACACAGATGGTCATTACTTTTCAATCTGTGTGTTACAACTTTTCTGACCTAAAAAAAAGCACTATATCATGAGGAAGAAAGATGATGACCTCTGCAAATTAAGCATAGAGGAAGCAGCAGCATTACTTGCCATAAATAACTCCTCACTGATGCCGAGATACTTTCCATTTCCACATCCGATATCAGCCACTATGGACCCACTTGGCAGAGCCTTCAGAAATGCCACGATGTGTGGCCAAGGGCTGTGTCTCGTGCTGCTGAAGTGTCTGGCAATCTCCTCATAAACACGATGGACATACTCCTGCTCCAGCTGGCAGGCTTCCCTGTCACTCTCTGGAAACGAGGGAGGACGCTCCTTCCTCTGGTTATCACAGACCCAAGGGTAACCTAAAGGAAAAAACAAAGCAATGCAAGTCTTTAGTTTTTTTTCCAAATGACTCATAAGGTATCAGTTTTCTTTAAAAAAAAAAAAAGGAAATCAAAGCAAATTTGGTGACTGGGGATATCAGTTGGAAGAAAAAAAAGCTCTTCCCTAACAAATTTTCACAAGAATTATAATATCTGTAAGAGGTCTCACATAAAAAAGATTTTTGTGGGTGGTTTTCTAGGGAATAAAGGGAGGAGTAGTAATACTTCTGAGAAATCGCAGACAAGACTAAGACAATATTCTACAAAAAAGATACTGCACACACATATTTATTGCCACACTATTCACAACAGCAAAAACATGGAACCAACCGTGCTGCCCATTGAGACTGGGCTGGATAAAAAAAATGTGGTGTGTATACACAATGGAATATTATGCAGCCATAAAGAAGGACAAACATATGGACTTTGCAGCCACTTAGATGGATTTAGAGTCTATCATACTCAGTGATCTCTCACAGAAACAAAGAACAGAGAACCACATGTTCTCACTCATAAGCAAACCTTGAATATTTACCATAATATTATAAGAAAGAGATTGGCAGTAGTGGGTGCTGCCAGGGTGGGGGTGGTAGAGACACAACATCAATAAGGATACCTGATCTCAAACTACGCAAAATGAGGACCAAAGAGAGGCCCAAACTTTACCCGTACAATGACCACTTGCATACCTAATCCTGAATTGTACCCCACATCTTTAAAATAAAAATTTTCTAAAAAGACAAAGGTATTAACTAGAAATCCCACAACACCAAAGAATTCGGCAGCAATGTTGATGACTTTAGGAATAAACAGAAAGCAAACCTCTTTTTGCTAAAGATAACTAGAGTATGCCAAAACTCGAGAAAGCATAAAATGGGGATGGGAGTATCTCATCCCTAATAATGGGTTATAAGAAATTCTAAACATTTGTAATGAATTTTTAGAAAAAAAAAACAGTCCCCAAAGCTTGAGGGCTCTAAAACACACATGTGGAAGCAGATGGGTTGCACTGTGTTGGTTAAATGAGAATTATGATTATACTATAATACATATTATAATTACTCTAAACTGGTCTTAGTAAAATGTTATTTTCTTGGAAATTATTAACATTTAAGTTGTCTAAAGGGACAAGCAATTTTGTCACTTAAAAGTCTACACTTTTGACCAAAAGTATGCAAGAGATGATCTTTAACTTAAAAAACAAAACAAAAAACTCACTAATCATCAGGAAAATGCAAATGAAAACCACAAGATATCACCTCATATCTGTTAGGAGGGGTATTATTAAAAAGACAAAAAAATATCACCTGTTGGTGAAGATGTGAAGAAAAGGGAACCCTTATACACTGTTAGTGGGAATGTAAATTAAATCAGTACAGCCATAATGAAAAACAGTATGGAGGTTCCCCCAAAAATTAGTGATAAAGCTATCTTATGATCCAAAAATTCCACTACCAGGTATATATCCAATGGAGATGAAATTAGTATACTGAAATGACACCTGCATTTGGGAGTTAGGGGCTAGGGAGATGTTGGTCAAAAGATACCAAATTTCAGCTAGGTAGGAGGAATAAGTTCAAGAGATATATTATACAACATGGTGACTATAGTTAATAACAATGTAATGTATTCTTGAAAATCACTAAGAGAATAGATTTGAAGTATTCTCACCACAAAAAATTATAAATATGTGAATTAGCTCTATTTAGCCATTCCAAAATGTATACATATTTCAAAATATTATGTTGTATATTATAAATATATACAATCAGTATTAACCAAAAAAAAAAAATCTGTAAGGTGAATACCTGTTGGGAGCCGGCCGTGGAGGCCCACCTGAGCGTTAGGGACCCAGGTGGGCTGTGGACCCTGATACCACCAGGTTGCGTTCAGGAGCTGAAGGCCCATTCCCTCCTCCCTTCTTTGTTGTTTGGCATGACCCACTACCTGGGACTTTGATGATCTAAGCATGAAGTTCTGAGACCATGACAGGTATGGCTGACTCTAGGGACCCATTGTTCCCATTTCTCACAAACTGCAGTTTCAGCTTTAAACTTAACACAGTTCAAACTCAGGTCACATTTGGGAGCCTTATATATGATACAAGCCTCTTTATAAGATTTAAAAGTATATTTGTCCAGCTTTAGATGGTATAGATGATTATCTAGAGTTACCAGAAATGGCCCAGCACGAACTTTGGACTGGGCCACATTCCTAAGGGCCCAGCATCCACTTTGGGCTGGGCTGCATTCTTTTAAACCGGCTCTTTAGTTACAATTAGTGTAGGTTTTTTCTACTTATAATAGAAACTGAATTTATTTTATTCATAGAAAATATTTTAGAATAGGTCGTGCTACGTCAGGGAATTATGTTATTCCAAGCATGATCAAACATGATACTTTGAGGTTTTATAAGAATACAGCTAACTTTAGAAATTTCACTGTTTCCACTTTCTACTAATTGCAGTTTTGGCTTTAGTACAATTACAGTTTGTATTTGGGTTTTATTTTAGAAGCTTTATTGCTTATGATCAGCTTTATATATTAGGATTAGGAATTAGAAACTTTTATAGAAATTAAGATAGATACATAGGATTTTAGAATAGTCATTTTGTTAAGAGATTATAATCAATTGTTCTTGGAAACTGCCCAGCATGATCTTTGGACTGGACCACATTCTTTAGGAACTGGTTTGAGCTATAACTAAGAGTTTTTTATAGTACAGGTAAAATTAGCACAGAATAGAAAGGTATTAAGATTTAAGTCAGTCATTAGGTATTGGGAATGCATACATTTTAGAAGTTATTAATTATTAGAATATTATGATGTTAGAATTGTATTGTTTGTGAGGAACATTAACCAAGCATAAGGAACTGTGAAATAATATTGGGATTGTCCTTCCTCATGCTTGAGGAAACACCTGGTGGGTGGGGGGACGCCCCTCATCCACCTGGCTTTGTGTTCATGTGAAAATCTTGTGATCTTGCCTATGAAACTTTAGGATAAAAGGCTTACAGTTTGCCCCATTAAATCGGCTTCTGCTCATTTCACTGAACAGTTGTCCACTTTCTTTCTTTCTCTTTCTTCCTCTTTATATCTCTCCTTCCATCTTTCTTTCTTTTAATATCTATCCCTACTACAGAATCGGCTTCTGCACTAGACAGAGTCCAGTCTCTTTCTTTCTTCCTCCTTCTCTTTCTTTCTCTTTATTTCTCCAGAATAATCGCCAACGCTGCCCCACCTTCCAGGGACCCTCTAAATCTTTCTGCAGGGGCTGGTCCCCCAGTGGGAGCTTTTATACATTTAATAAGTGCCCATAACAAAAATTACTTATGTGAGAAAACTAGTTGGTCTTCCCCACTAGATTTTAAGTTCCTTGACAACAGGAGTCACATTTTTTAATACCTTATAAAGCTACCAACAGTGTTAGATACTCATCAAATACTAAATAAATATTTCTTTAATTAATTTTTAAAAAAATTAAGCCCGGACAACATGGTGAGACTCCATCTCAACCAAAAAAAAAAAAAAACTGTTTTAAATTAGCCAGACATAATGGTATGTGCCTATAGTCCTGGCTACTTGAAAAGGCTGAGGTGGGAAAAATCACTTGAGCCCAGGAGTTTGAGGCTGCAGTGAGCTATGACTGCATCACTACACTCCAGCCTGGGCAACAGAGCAAGATCCTTTCTCAAAAAGCAAGCAAACAAAAATTAACATTTTAAGGCCTTGAGGACACTTTTAGCAAAATAAAAACTTGTTTTAAGCTTCACTAACATCAAGATATCAAATATAGAGATTTCAAGTTATCTAAGCTAACATCTTGCAGACATAAGGGTTTATCATTTGAAATGTTTTTAAGAATATGACTAAATCCAAAAGCTATTGGTAGATACCACCCATAATTAAAAGCCACAGGATATGAAAAGGATCATATTATCACTATCATTATAAACTCAGGGCATGACGCACATGCATGGAAAATTCCAAACAGCACCCTCTTGACAAGTTTTTGAGCAGCTCTTATTTCCCTCCAGGTTTTCAAATGAACTAAAGCATAAACCGCAGGTGATCTCCCAGAGTTATCTACCATAGGAAGCATTCTCCAGATCCAACTTTCCTGTTGGGCTGATAAGAAGTCATTTAGAAACTTGACAAGCTGTTCCCAGCAAAACCTACTTTGAGATTTTATTGTCCTGCAACTGTATAGCAGCATTCTTAACTGCTACCTCAATAAGTAAAATATTTATCTGGTACCCAACAATGCTCAAGTACTAAGTCTTGGAAAAATACAGATGATAAGTTCCAGGTCCTACCTTCAAAGACTGTAAACTCTAATGAGGGTGGTTAAGAAAAGTATATGAAATATAATACAAGGCAAAATATGGGAAATGCCATTAGAGAAGTTAAAAAAAAAAAAGCAGCTCTCCTAGGTGTGGATGGGACCTTAAAGAATTTTCATACTAGATTTATTCCATTTTACAGGAGAAACAAAATTATCTACTTACTACAGTTACAAGGTGTTTGCCTCACTCTCCTGAATGTAAATGATGTTCGCACTCCCCTCCTGCTTAAAGTCAAGTCTCCAACGTCACTGGTGACAATTCCACTTTTGTGACCCTCAGATGCTTGAACAGTATCAAATTTTCTGGGTGTGATTCTAAAAACAAGTCAAAATAATCTACTTAACATTATATTGATAAAAAATATTTCAGGTCTCTTAAAATAGTAAGGGAATAGAGCAAATCTAGAAGAACTTATTACAAATATTTATTGGATTCTCTGGATGTTTAGGCATTGTGGAAAAAATAAAGAAACAGAAGAATTTAAGGAAATTATCTTGAGGGCAATAATATTAAAATAATGTACAAATGAAGTAATAACAAATATTTCATTAATATCAATTCCAAAAAAAGAAATAGCAGATGAGGCCAAGAGGAAACATATAGATGGTAAATTTAAATTCAATATCAATAATTATGTTAAGGGTAAAAGAACTAAAACTGCAATTAAAGAACAAAGATTGCTGGACCTGATCATAAAAATCAAATCCAACAACATGGTGATTACAAAAGGCACACCTTGACAATTTTGTTCACCCCACCCCAAAAAAGACACACCTTAACTACAAGCACAGAAAATGACTGAAAACAAAAAGAGAGAAATATATATACTGAGGGGGAACCCAAAAAAAACCTGAAATTTTTTAATAATAGATTGTGTATTTAGTCTTACATATGTAAACTTTAGTCACATTCAAAGTACTCTTTGTTGGATGCAATACGCCTATTGAAGTGTTTTCCACTGCTCAGTTTTTGCACTCATCAATTTGGATGCCTTTCAGTGCTTCTGCCATTTTGTGTCTCACCTCTTCCGTGTCGGCAAAACGTTTCCCTTTGAGGACTTTTTTTCATTGAGGGAAACAGAAAAAAAGGCACTCGGGGTGAGATCAGGTGAATAAGGAGGGTGGAACACAAGGGTTATGCCATTTAGGTCAAAAACTGCTGAGCACCTAGTGTGGTAAGCAGATACGTCATCATGGAGGAAGAACCAGTCACCTGTTTGCCAGAACTCAGTACGTTTCACCTGCAAATCATAACGCAATCTTTGAAACACTTCCAGGAAAAAAAACTTCGGTTGACTGTTCTGGAAAAACAAATTCCTAGTGTAGTACAAAGGGCTCGCCTTCCATAGCTCATTCCAGTTTTTTGGGTCCTCAATATATATGTACACACACACACACACACACACACACACACAGAAAACTGATATCTTAACATTATTAAGTTTCCTATCCATGACCATAGCATCTGTATCTCTATTTATTTTGGTTTCCTTTAATTTCTTTCAGTAATGTTTCATAAATTTCAGTGTATGTATGCTGCATATCTTTTTAAAGTTTATTCCTCAGTCAGGCATGGTGGTTCATGGCTATAATCCCAGAACTTTGGGACGCCAAGGCAGGAGGACTGCTTGAGCCCAGGAATTGTCACTGCATTCCAGCCTGGGCAACAGAGTAAGACCCCAACTCAATAAATACATACATACACACACACACACACACACAATGTATTCCTAAGATTCAGACCTTCTTAGGTCATGTTTTCTGCTTGATTTACTCTAGCAAGGTTATCTCCCTAAAGAAACGGGTTTCATATTCACAGGGAATTTTTAAGCCTAAAAGACTAAGCAAATTATATAGAAATACAATTTTATACTTAAGTTGCTGAAACATCCTTTCTAAGAGCTACATTAAAAAGTTTTTATAGAGAATACAGAAAAGGGGAAAGTCACCATAGTACTAAAATTAATTTTCTCCTAAAATTAAAAATATAATGTATATCAATCCTCAATTTTCATTTCATTGTTGCTATATTGTTTCACTCCATTTGTTGTTAGAAACAGTATGCCCAACCTGATTGCTTTTTAAACCACACCACGATTAACTGTGAATATTGAAAAGGAAACACTTAATGGGTCTTATGCTATTTTGAACAGCAATTTAATTTCATTTTCCAAAAATTAATTTCTAAACATCGACCTTATATGCTAATAAATTCATTTATTAGTTCTAGAACTTGTTTTGTAGATTTCCTAGGGTATTCTACATCCACAGTAATGTAATCCACAAATAGAGAGTTTTATTATTTCTTTCAAAACTTATGATTTTATTTCTTTTTCTTGATTTCTCATACTGGCTAAGATATCCCATATAGCATTAAATAGAAATGGTGAGAGTAGACATCCCTGACTCATTCAATCTCTAAGGAAAAACCATTTCATCTTTCACCATTAAGTATGAGGTTAGCTATGGGTTTTTTACGGATACTCTTTATCAAATCAGAGACGTGCCTTTCAGTCCTAGTCTGCTGAGTTTCTAGCACGAATGGGTATTGAATTTTGTCAAACACATTTTCTGCATCAGTCAGAATGGTTGTTTTCTCCTTTATTCTTTTAACGTGCTGAATTACATTGATGGATTTTGAAATGTTAAACCAACCTTGCAATACTGGCATAAACTCCACTCAGTTATAACATAGTTTCTCTTTTCTATATTGCAGGATTGTACTTTCTGATGTTTTGTTAAAGACTTTCTTATCTCTGATATGAGAAATATTTATAACTTTTTTCTTTTCTATATATTGCAGGATTGGACTTTCTGATGTTTTGTTAAAGATTTTCTTTTCTCTGACATGATAAATATTGGTTTGTAATTTTCTTTTATTGTAATATCCTTGATATAGTTTGGCATCAAGGGTAATACCAACCTCATAAAACAAGTTAGGAGCATGGCTCTTTAAAAAAAAAAAAAAGAAAGAAAGAACAAACAGAAAAACTTGTGCTAAAGGCAATTTTTCTAGTGGTAAAAGAAAGCAATCATTGACTGAACTTATATTATTGTTACTGTAATAGCTGAAAATGATTCACACTATGGTGTTGAACAAAGTCAAAGTATTTTAGAAGAATAAGTGTCTTGAACCTCTTGTTATCAAACCAATAACCCTGTTGGAGACTGTCTCCCTATTATGGCTTTTTTAAGTCAATTACTTCACTTGCCTAAAGTTAGTTACATCTTAGGTAAAGGCCAAGCAGTTCTCAATGGTTTTTGCAACAATTTCAGATTTCTTGGTACAGGTAACCCATACGTTAAAATAATGATTTCTTTAAACATCACTAAACATCTTTTTTCCCCTGTACTCACATTATAATCAAGTGGGAAAATATTCAGTAAAAAGATCTGTATAGATTTAAGTAACAATTCAACATAATAGAAAAAACATCTCAAGGTAGTAGAATACTATACAGTCTTTAAAAGTTAAGAAGATAAGGAATAAATTATTCAAGCTAACGTAGTCAGGAAAAACTTCACACATTATGAAGGAAGTAAAAGAGCTGTATCTTAAAAACAGAATGGGTTGGCTAAAGTGTGAAGGCCAGAAGGCCCAGCATAAGTTCAGAGGAAAGGGAGCAAACACGTTTAGCTGCACATCATGGTTAAGAACACAGATCCTGAAGGCAGACTGCTTGGCTTTGATCCTGGCTCTGCCACTTACTGCTTTGTGACTTTGTACATGTGACTTCTTTATGCTCCAATTTCCTTTAAAAATGAAAGCCATGAAACCAGCTTCCCCTGTCATAACATGAGTTAAATGAGTTAATATATGTAAGGATTTAGAACAATGAGAGGCACAAAAACAGTGCCCAGAAATAACTGAAAAGGAAAGTTCACATAATCTCATGAAAGGATGCCTCCTGAGGCAATCAGATGACATACATGAGGCAGGTGGATCTGTTTAGAAATTTTTTTTTTGTAGGCTGGGCGCAGTGGCTCATGCCTATAGTCCCAGCACTTTGGGAGGCTGAGGAGAGAGAATTGCCTGAGCCCACAGGTTTGAGACCAGCCTGGGAAACTTGGCAAAGCCTCATCTTTATAATAAATCAAAAAATTAGCCGGGTGTGGTGGCACGTGCCTGTAGTCCCAGCTACTTGGAAGGTTGAGGTGGAAGGATCACCTAAGCCCAGCAGGTTGAGGCTGCAGTGTCCATGAATGTGCCACTGCACTGCAGCCTGGGTGACAGAGGGAGAAAAAGAAAGAGAGAGAGAGAGAGAGAGAAAGAGAAAGAGAGAGAGAGAGAGAAAGAAAGAGAGACAGAAAGAAAGAAAGAGAGAGAAAAAGAGACAGAGACAGAGAGAAAGAAAGAGAGAAAGAAAGAATGAAAGAGAAAGAAAAAGAGAAAGAAAGAGAGAAAAAGAGAGAGAAAGAAAGAAAGAGAGAAAGAAAGAAAGAAAGAAAGAAAAGATTTTGTTTGTCATTAAACACATAGGAATAGTCTTCATTTAAAAAAAAAAAAAAAAAGGCATTGTGTTCTCTTCCATTTTTCCAAAACACATATTCTCACTCAGGAGCGATTTCCATTTCCTACTTTGTGATACAGGCATCAGTTCAAGAAATATTCAATTTTCACTTCACTCTGCTCTAAGATTTTTTAAATAGTGCAAGCACAACGCTAAATGACAACTGACACTCAGCCCAGGCTCAAGGAGCAACAGAAAGGGGTGGAACTGCAGGGACCTGGAGAAGTGGAGTCCATCTAAAGCATGACAGGGACGTCAGTCTCAGTCACTGCTGCCCAGAAATACGAAGGCCCGGTGTCATCAGATCGTCGCAATTTTCAAGAGAAGCCAAAAATTAAGATTTTTATGTGAAAGGTGATTTTATATGCAGGCAATCCCCCCCAAAAAAACGCCACCCGGTGGATCAGCACTTCACCAGCCAAATAGAATACACCTGATTGTTAAGTTTACCTTTGATTGTAGACATGGTGTCTAGAATAGTAAATCTGAACATGATCAAATTAAAGTTAGATGGAGGTGTCTGGAATTAATATGATAGGGCAGTGTTAGCCCTTTTCAATCCATGTCTGTCTACAGTGCTTTCTAGTGCTTTTGATTTTCAGCACAGAAATCAAATTTTATCGTGGCTTATCTCTTATAGTTTATACATTTTCAAGTGTATTAAATATGCTTTTCCAATCAATTCTCCCTTCCACCCAAAGACTCTATATGTGTTTGATCTCGCTCTCTCTCTCTCTCCCTCCCCTCTCCCCTAGTCTCATTGCCTCCTTGCTGCCTTCATTTCTCCATCTCTCTCTCTTCCTAACACACACAAAAATACACACACAATCACACAAAGTCACATTAAAGGCAATGGGTATCAACAGCAGTCTTCAAAAATAATATTGAGGTTCCCCCCCGAAAATATTGTAGAGAATTTTTATTCCAGAGTAAGGATTAAAAATAAATATTACCTATAATCTATCTTTCCAGAGATAACTGTAATATTCAATAGCATAGCATGCTTTCACCAAGAGAATAATATGCTCAAAATGGTGTTTTAGGATAATTAATCTGTGCTGCTACCAAGAATAGATTAAAATATTTTCATAATAGGTACATGAAAAGTAATTTCTTATTTTACATTTGCTTAATCCAATTACTCGTAAGAGTATAATTAAGAGTAATACAGTTACTTTTAAGAGTAAACGTTAGTGATAACAAAAATGCTTGAACCCAAAAAAGAAAATGTGATTATTCTCAAAATTACAAGAATACTTGAAATAAAAGGATCACATCACCATTTTCATTTATTTTAAGTGAAAATATTTTAATGGTCATTAAAAAAATCATTTTATGGGTTTATATTTAGGACAGGTTACAAATGCATTTACGAGTTCATTTCCTTGAATTTTAATAAAAATTTGTCAGTAAAAATCTCCAAGCAGAACAGAATTCATAAGCACAGAACTCGGCAGTATTTTAAGTGACAATATACATACATTTCAGCAGTGTCATGGTCTCTTCTCAGAAGGCTACACAGGTATTCCTACCAAAAGCACACACCCATTTCTTTAGACTTTGATTAAATCAGACAAACCCAAATTGAGAAACATTCTGCAACACAACTGGCCTCCTCAAAACAGTCAATGTCGTGAAGGACAAAGTAAAGCTGAGGAACTATTTCAAATAAAAGACTACACAGAAATGACAAGTAAACATAATGTCAGATCATGAATTGACTCCTGGATCAGAGAGTTTAAAGTCCTTTAGCATACAACTAGCAATATTTGAATATAGATTAATAAAGAGCATAATAAGAGTACTTTATCAACGTTGAATTTCTTGAGTTTGAGGACTGCACGGTGGTTTTGTAGAACAGGGTTGGCAAACTTATTCTGTAAAGGCACAGTAGTAAATATTATAGGCATTGAGGGCCACATATAGCCTCTGCCAGATATTCTTCACTTTTTTTTTTTCACAGCCTTTTAAAATTGTAAAAACCATTCTTAGTTCTCTTGAATGGTCTCTCTTTTGTACAAAAACAGCCTGAGAGCTGAATGTAGTCCAATCACCAGAGACCGCCAAGCCAATATAGACAATGTCCTTGTTCTTAGGAAAGACAATGAAGCACGTAAGGGTAAAGGGCCATGATATTTGTCATTTACTTTAAATGATTCAGCAAAAGTAACGATGATAAGGTAAGTGAGAAAAATAAAAGATGTGGCAAAATGTTGGTAAATGCAGGTGAAAAGTGAAAGCTATTTACTGTACTATGCTTGCTACTTGGTTTTAAGCTTAAATTTTCTTCAAAATAAAAAGGGAATGTTTTAAAAACATAGATGCCCCAGGAGGTTTGAACCCAAAAGTCTCAATGTGCAGGCATAGGGCATGGCTCCAGTGACTTGGAGAAAGATGAGACGTCGCACAAGGCAAAAGGTATCCGGATTGTCATTGATATTGTTGATACATACCCATGAGTCCAAAGGTATCTAGATTCTCCTGTCATCACCAGCAAACTCCGACGAGGTAACATAACTGGCACTGTGACACCATCAGGGTGCTTAAAGTCCATGACAATCTTGAAGCAATAACAAGAGCATAAAGATCAACCCAAAATGTCATGTACTCCAAGGACAAGAGTGATTGAGCCTGGCATCTTTCTAGGCTAACCGAGATTAAAGCATGATAATGCTTACGGAACAGCATGGCATAGTGATTCTCAAACTTAAATGCATATGAGAATCAACTGCATGACAAAAAAAAAACAACTTCATCCACAAAGATTCAAACTCAGCAGGTACGGAGTGAGGCCCCAAAATCTACATTTCTAACAGTAGGTCTAAGAAATTATGAACAAGTGATCTAAGGATCACACCATGGAAAACCCTGGGGTAGTGGTCAGACACAGGGACTTTGGCACTGAACCTCTCATATCTTGGGTCTTCGTTTCCTAGCCATGTGACCCAGGACAAGCCATTCAACTCCTCTCCATGCCTTGGCTTTCTCAACTCGCAGAGGGTTGCCACATGAAAATGGATATAAATCACAGTACCCAGCACCATAGTAAATATACAAAAAAGTAGCCATATTTAAATTATTCATAAAATGTTAATAATTGACAATCCAAGGAGAAATAACTATTAAATACAGATTCTCATATCATCTACTTCGTATCTTTAAAGGCATGAAAAATACTAGAATTAGAGACTGATTAATAAGAGATAAAACAGGAACATTTTCAGCAACTTTTTCTAAGTCATACTCGAATTTTATTCTAAACTGTGACCTGTAAAGTTACAATACCCAAGAAAATGGGTATTCCTAGAAACTCATCAAACACCAAAGACTTCTAAAAGTAGCAGCAGTTTGAGAATAAAATAATGGGTATAGCCGGGCTCGGTGGCTCAGCCTGTAATCCCGCGCCTTTGGGAGGCTGAGGTGAGTGAACTGCCTGAGCCCGCGGGTTCGAGACCCGCCTGCGCAGTGAGACCTCATCTCTACAATAAAATCAAAAAAATCAGCTGGGCGTGGTAGTGCATGCCTGTAATTCCAGCTACTTGGAAGGCTGAGGCGGAAGGATCACCGGAGCCCAGCAGGTCGAGGTTGCGGTGGCCGGGAGCAGCCACTGCACTCCAGTCTGGGCGACAGAGTGAGACTCCAACTCAAAAAAAAAAAAAAAAAAGGGTATAAAAAATAAGCCGGGCTCGGTGGCTCAGCCTGTAATCCCGCGCTTTGGGAGGCTGAGGTGAGCGGATTGCCTGAGCCCGCAGGTTCAAGATCCGCCTGGGCAACTTGGCAAGACCTCATTTCTACGATAAATCAAAAACTAGCCGGGCGTGGTAGTGCGCGCCTGTAGTTCCAGCTACTTGGAAGGCTGAGGCGGAAGGATCACTGGAGCCCAGCAGGTCGAGGCTGCGGTGGCCGGGAGTGGCCACTGCACTCCAGTCTGGGTGACAGGGTGAGACTCCGACTCAAAAAAATAAATAAGTAAATAAATAAAAAGAGCAGCAGTTGACAAATGTAAATTTAAAAACCATACCACAGGACTGAAAATATTTTTTAAGTGAACAAATCAACCCATTTAAAAACTAAACATGACAACTAAGTATAAGGGTTATGAAAATAATTTAGCATACTACATTCCTTAAGGATAAACTTAGCACAGTGCCTGGCACAAAGTAAGCATTAAATAAATATTAGCTACTATTATTAATAATAATAATATTGGATCAAATTAGATAACGCACATGAAACTTCTCTGTACACTATAAAAAAATTATATTATACAATCTAAGCTGTTTTTCCCTTTCTAACCTATCCTTCCAATCTAAGTATAGAAAATAAAGTAAGATGATAGAATTTAATTTCCCTATAGTTATTAGTTCCAAATGTCCATATATAATGCACATAGTCACACTCTAAAATCATTCATTTATAAACACTGCAATTAATTCTGGAGGTTTTTAGAGATGAAATGTACTGATACCTGCAACTTTCTTGAAATGTATAAGTAAAAGAAGACAGACTAATAAACAGAGAGTTGAAAAGATGGATAAATATTTCATAAAGCAAGTATATTGAAATACTAATTATAGAATTTAGGTAGTGAATATATAGGTATTTACTGTGTAATTATTTAACTTTTCTGTATAAAAATGTTCATAATAAATTGTTGGGGGAAAGAGAGAGGAAAGCCACTGTGGTCTGACTTTAAACCAATGTATATGGATTTCAATTTTCTTAATAGAAAATAAGGTCCACACAGGAATGAATAATAAGCATATTTATTATTGTATTAAAGACAGTCACCTGTGGCTTAAAGGAAATCCATATGCAGAAAAAACCGTCATGATGGGAAAATACCTAGAAGACTAGATTCTAATTCGTTCATAAAACAAATACTTATTATCTATTGTGTGAGATGCAGCAGGCTATAGCAGTGAGTAAGAGAGACAGGCTCTCTGACTACCTAGAGGTCACAGTTTCTGGCCAATATTCAACCTGTTTTGCAAATGCACAATACCTAGCTATGTGTGAAATTCAAATATGTTCTCCCTATCAACAGAGAGTAATGATTTTCAAATATGAAAATTTCAGTTTAAACAAATGAATAGAACTGACAAGAGAGGTATGAACATGACGCTAATAATTTGGAAACTCTTGTCCTGACATATACAAGCCCAGTTTCAAGGAAGAAAAACACACAACCAAATAAATCAAATGTTATGAGAAGTATGTTTAAAATGTACAGAATATTTATTATTGATGATTAGTACTGATCTGTCCTCCCTGCTGACCTATTGAACACCTACTTTGTAAAACACTGTGTGAAGGACTAGTCACAATTAGGTCAATTAGCTCACCTCACTCGTATTTTGTATCAAAATAGCAAAGCTATTCATTTATATTCATTATGATCATGTGCCAGACATCAGAACACAAAAAACTAAAGCCTTTACACATACACTGCAGGTATTATTTCCCTAATAAATTGTTCTTAAAAAACTATTATGCAAATAATAATAAGCACAAATCCTCTTGCTTTAATGTAAAAAAAAAAATCCCAATATAAAAATCATGGGATCATAATGACATAGGTTTTAAAATATATTTTGAAATGAATGAAGGAAATACAGAAAAGTATACAGAAAAAAAATACTCAAATTTCCAGATAATTATCACTACTAACATTCAGATCTATTTTTTTCCAATCTTTCTCTAGACATTTAAAAATTTATTTTATTTTATTTTTATTTGTTTAAAGACAGGGTCTCACTATGTTGCCCAGGCTGGAGTCAAACTCCTGGGTCCAAGGGTTTCTCTCACCTTAGCTTCCCAAGTTTCTGGGCACTCACCACCATGCCCAGCCAAAATGTTTATGTAATTGAACATATATTTTTTATGAAATATGGCATCTTGCTATTTTTTTTTTTTTTTTTTTTTTTGAGTTGGAGTCTCACTCTATCGCCCAGACTGGACTGCAGTGGCTGCTCCTGGCCACCGCAGCCTCGACCTGCTGGGCTCCGGCGATCCTTCCACCTTAGCCTTCCAAGGAGCTGGAACTACAGGCGCGCGCTACCACGCCCGGCTAATTTTTGATTTATTGTAGAGATGAGGTCTCGCCAAGTTGCCCAGGCGGGTCTTGAACCCGCGGGCTCAGGCAATCCATTCACCTCAGCCTCCCAAAGGGCATCTTGCTATTTTCACTAACATTATATGGTATAATAAACACTACTCATATTAATATCATTTTTCATGTCTGCAAAATATTCCATCAAATGGCTGTACCATAATTTACCTTTATACTATATTGTCAGATATTTAAGATATTTATAATTTTTGTAATAAATAGTGTTTTAATGACTTAATAAACCCTCATCATAATTTCTTTTCTTTTTCTTTTTTTGAGTTGGAATCCACTCTGTTGCTCAGGCTGAAGTGCAATGGCACGCTCACAGTCACTGCAGCCTTGACCTGCTGGGCTCAGGCAATCCTTCCACCTCCACCTCCCAAGTAGCTGGAACTACAGGCATGCGCCACCACACCTGGCTAATTTTTTATTTATTGTAGAGATGAGATTTCGCCAAGTTGTCCAGGCTGGTCTTGAATCCCTGGGCTCAGGCAATCCTCTCACCTCCTCCTCCCAAAGTGCTGAGATTACAGGCATGAGCCACTGAGCCCAGCTCATCATAATTTCTATCTTAGAAGAATAACTAGATCAAAGAGTATGAGCAGTTTGAAAGTTCTTAATACAGAGAGACAAACTGCTTTCCAAAGACTACGCCAATCTACATTCCCACTAGTTAGTATAAAAGAAACATTTGATCATATTTGATTATGATTAGGAATATGATTTTCTTTTTAAAATCTTGATTTCAAAAAATAAACCGTAAGTTCTTGCTTTAATTTGCAAATTGTTGTAAACCATTCTGAATTGTTACCTTTTCATTTCCGGTTACTGTGATGTGTTTCAGAAGTTTTCAGGGCCAGCTCCACCGGCATACAACCTGTGCCCAAGGCTCTATGGTCTGAAAGGCCCATGCTAAGTTTAATGCTCTGCTGGCACTGTCCCGAAATGCTCAACTTTATCTTTGAACCTGTGTTTTGTTAAATTAAGTCTGATGGACCAATGGAATGTATGCATGAGCAGAGGAGATATACAAAATATTCTTGTCCACAATTCCTTGAGGCCCACTTGGGTAATGTGTCCACAATTTCCTGTGATCATGGAATGTGTTTATTTCTACAACTGAGTGAGTGTGTACAATGACAGTCCAGAGAGGCCACCAAAACTTGCTTCGAATGCAGAGAAAAAACAATGGTGTTTTAAGAAATACAAGCAACCAAGGAAACCTACCATCGCAGCCTTTCTAACTCATGTGACTTCGCTGTATTGGCCACCTGCTTAACAATGAAAATGATGGCCCAGAAAGAAATGGAAAGAGAAGACAACCCGACAGGAGCTCAACAGAGCTGAAAGGGGGAACTCAGCTGCCATGTGTCAGAGTAGCTGATTAAAGCGACAAGCCACAAATGAAAGTTAATCACTTACTGTGGTAGTATAAGCAAGCGCCAACTCCCAAAGTGCAATTCTCCCCTGATAAAAGTCAACGGTGAGGGGGATCACTGCAGACATGAGGATTATCTTACTGCCGAGGGAGCCTCAAACAAAAAACTGAACCCAGGGGTCAGGATCAGGGTGAGGGGTAAAAAGTAGGAATTCAAAAGTAACAACTACTAACTCAGAATAAAGAAAAGTGTCCTGGAGGTTCCCATTTGTCTCTGAACAAGGAGTCCTTGGCCGAGATGCCTGATGAGGACCTCAGCTAAAGGCCTCAGATCAAGAGACCCAGAAATGCAAAGAGGCCAAGAGCATGCCCGGCCAGGAGGGTCTGACTCCATCACTGAGACTCTCCTCTGAGACTGTAACACACTGGCTGTGCACCAAGGCTGGTGTGGGGAGGTCATCGGGTAAAGCCTTGGTAACTGCCTGGGGCCTGGCCTGAAAAAAATCACAATATTTCTGCCTGAGCCAGACTCCTCACAACCCAGGGTTCCTTTTCTTCCATGCTTCCTTACTCATTAGTAAGCTAAAGACAGACAGTGTTAGCAGAATGTGCACATATCAAGACGTGAAACAAAAACTGTTACAAGCCGGGCTCGGTGGCTCAGCCTGTAATCCCGCGCCTTTGGGAGGCTGAGGTGAGTGGATTGTCTGAGCCCGCGGGTTCGAGACCCACCTGGGCAGCGAGACCTCATCTCTACAATAAATCAAAAAATCAGCCGGGCGTGGTGGCGCATGCCTGTAATTCTGGCTACTCGGAAGGCTGAGGCGGAAGGATCGCCGGAGCCCAGCAGGTCGAGGCTGCAGTGGCCGGGAGCGGCCACTGTACTCCAGTCTGGGCGACAGAGTGAGACTCCAACTCAAAAAAAAAAACAAAAAAACAAACAAAAAAATGGTTACAGCCAAGTTAGTCTTTTGCACAGTGTTTCCACCATTCTGGAAAAAATGGTCACATATGTATGGGTATACAAGTACAAAATACAAATTGGTTAAGTTTGTATTATTTAACTCATTTAACATATGGGTTAAATGTTCTTATAGTTGCATTTTTTATTTTAAAGATGTGGGGTACAATTCAGGATCAGTTATACAAGTGGTCATCATACAGGTAAAGTTTGGGCCTTCCTCTGGCCCCACTTTGCCTGGTTTGAGAGCAGGTACCTTTATTAATGTTATGAATGTTATGTCCCTCCTCCCCCCTGCCTGCAGTATCCTGCTACTGCCAATCCTTTCTTATAGTATTATGGTAAATGTTAAAGTTGCATTTAAAACTAGTACCACAATATAAAAATAAATGGTAAAATTCATGCTAATAAGTTAAAATTTAGATGTCTTTACTAAGAATGGCATTAAATGGTAAATAAAAACCACCTTCAGAAGATGAGAAAGACCACAGGGGGAAAAAAAAAAGCAAAAGCTTTATATTCTAATACTTTTAATGGTATTTTCCTATTCTTTTTTTTTTCTTTGAGTCGGAGTCTCACTCTGTCACCCAGTCTAGAGCGCAGTGGCATACTCATGATGATCATGGCTCACAGCCATGGCTTATGGCAGCCTGGACCTCCTGGGCTCAGGCAATCCTTCAACCTCAGCATTCCAAGTAGCTGGGATTACAGGCACACACCACTACGCCCAGTTAATCTTTTTTTTTTTTTTTCGTATGCAGAGACGAGGTTTCACTATGTTGCCCAAGCTGGTCTTGAAATCCTGGGCTCAAGCAATCCACCTTTATCAGCCTCCCAAAGTGCTGATTAAAAGGTGAGAGTCACCGTGTCCCAAATTTTTAAACAAGAAGTCCTCATTTTCATTTTGAACTAGGACCTACAATTTACATAGCTGGCCTTGGAAGTTTTGCATTTTTTAATGTTGTCAATCTACTTCTTCGTGTTTATAAAACACAAAAATGCAGTCTATTTCTTTATAAGTATAAAGCTCCATCCTGGTCAGATAAATATTCGCTCCTATTTTCTTATATATTTTCTGTTATTCTTTACATTGAAGTCTTTATAACTCTGAGATTTGTTTTGGTATATAATTTGAGGGTATAGTTTTTTTAAGATATAATTTGTATTTATAAAATTAAATGTAATTTTTTAAGAAAATTAAAATTTTCTTAAAACATTCCATCATCAAAATATTTTCAGTATTCTCATATTTAAATTATGTGTGCCTTAACTGAATGCTTGCTCAAAGGACAAAAAAAAAACCAGACTTAAATATTCACTAAGGATTTACAATCAATAATGTTCCCCTGCAACTGCTGAATCATTCTGCCTTGTGACAGTTTGCCCCACAGGATCTTTTTCCAATTAGCTTTTCCAATCTTTTTGGTTTTACCTATTTTCTCCATTTTCTGGGATGGCAGAGTCAATAAAGATCAAGACCCCAGGAATGTCATGGGGCATGACTGAGGATAACGTTCAGTTCAAAGGAAACAAACAAAAATCTTCAGCATTCTGCTCTTATACAACCTCTACTCATCCAAAATACAGTAGAATGAAAACCTCAGAAATAGCTATCACTTGATCACCCATTGTAGATCAGATTCATGTCAGAAAAGCCTGTGAAGGAATAAAGAGGCCTCCACGCTGGCTCGACAGGACCATGAAGAACGCATGCTACTGGAAACACTTTTGAGAAAGAAGACTTCATCCTGATCTTTAATGGTGAGCAGTAGGCTGACATCATTAACCTTCTGAGAGAAACCCCTGAGGAGTATCTGGACAAGGGACAAAATGATGTGAAGAATGATGTGTGTGATTCATAGAGAATGATAAAAGCAGACTTATTACATTTAACTGGAGAAAATATTTTATAGCTGGACATCCCCTTTTCCCACAGCCTACCAAATATAAACCTTCTGTAGTTGCGCTAACATATCCATTTGACTGAAATAAAATAAGAGTTTGACCAGGCGTGGTGACTCACACCTGAAATCCCAGCACTCTGGGAGGGCAATGCGGGCAGATTGCCTGAGACCAGGAGTTGAAGGCCGACTAGGGCAACTTGGCAAGACCTCGTCTCTGCAACAAACCAAAAAACTTAGTTGGGGGTGGTGGTGCACACCTGTAGTATCAGCTACTTGGAAGGCTGAAGCAGAAGGATTGCCTGAGCCCAGCAGGCTACAGTAACTGTGATCATACCACTACACTCTAGCCTGGTGACAGAGTGAGACTCTGACTTAAAAATAAATAAATACATACATACATACATAAATAAGAGTTATTTTGTTTTGTTTTTTTTTAAATAACAAACAGGAGATGCCACAAAAGAAGATACTCCGAGAAGTACACTTTGCTAAGATGAAGGGTAGATGGAAGAAAAGTCTGTCGGTAGGCCAAATTTTTCCAGGGCAGAAGAATTGATAGTACTTTGGCCTTGGAGATACCCTGGAAGCTAATGGCTGATGTCAGTAACCTTTAAATCTTCTACCCATGCCAGATAGGAATAGGACAAGTTAAATAAAACAAGTTAAAATCAAGGCCCACCACAAACCTGTTTCCCTTCCCTGGTTCCTATCGGCAAGGGATGTTTAAAAATAAACCAAAAAAAAGCAAAACAAAAAAACTCACACACAGGAGACTTAATCTGGTTAACTGTCTTGAGAGTTGGAATTCCAAAATTACCAAGTCTTGTGAAGCTCAATGAGACAATGTCACCAAGGCATCCTGAAATCTCCATAACGAAGGTTCCCTTTTAGTCAACAGCAGTTTTATAAGTTATATGCCTCTACGAGTATATTCTGGTCCTAAGAGGAGAAAAGCTGTACTCATTAGCACGGGATGACACCCTGTGGCACAGAAGAGTGGATCCTTAAGTAGCATATGCTACAGCTAAATACCACCGCAGTCCAAAGGCACTTATCTCTCATCGCTACTGACAGAAATGAGAGACAGAACATCATTTGATGCTACTGGTATAAAAACATTCCTAGTTGCTCAGTACCATGTACCCATCAGGGTACACATCTGGAAACATGCTTGCAGTACTGGGAAAGAGACAAAATCAGACCAGGCAAAATTTTTAAAAGAAAACACACACAAAAAATCTACTTTATAGTACAAGTCAGCATATCTCACCTTTCAAACACAACTCTGCCTTCCAAAACTAGGTCTCAGACACTGAACGAATAGATTCTGCCATCTCTTCCTCTTCACTCCCACATACAGATGGCCTTGAACTGTTTTGTCTAGTTTAGCTCAAGTGCAATGTAAAATAATTTTTAAAAAGGCATCTTTCAGTCCAGTGGTCTAAACACATTGCCAAATGGCACAATGGAGAACAAAACATACATAGCATAATAGAAAAATAAACTTGAAAAAGGAAAGATGCTAAATTGGAAATACTGGAGCCACAATTGCACATTCGATATTATAAATGCTTAGCCTAAGAGATAACACGTTCATGCTCAAGTGTTTACACTGAGACAACTTGCCATGAGCTCTCACTTATCACACTGTGGCTTTTTGTTTACTTGTTTGCAGGAACTATGAAGTGAAATCCACCATCATTCAAAAATAGATTTGCAAAAGAATCAGTCCCAAAACACTTCAATAAGATTGTTCTACTTTATGTATGATAAAGCTACAGAGATAATGAAACATCTTAGTTTAAAAAGTGATCTTTAAAATTGTATCAATTTACTTGTTAGATTCTGTCTAGCACATTATATTCAACAAATACTTTTGAATAAATGAATTCATCATAAATAATTTATCTGAAAAAATTGCATGTTGTATCTTACATTTTTGGACAGAAAACTTTCCTAAATTCCATTTGTTTATTATCTGGCTTTTCTCCTTAAGCAAAATAAACAAATAAATTCATTCTACAGATAACCAAAATGAGATAGCTAGAGCAACAAGAATTACGATAGTTATGAGTACATCTATTCCCAAGGCCCTGGGTTGCTCCCCACAAGGAAAAGGCCAGTTAGAAGAGCATCTACCACAGGCCTGAGCACAGCAGAGGCAATTGCTGGTGGTGATGATCATGGTAATGGCAGCGCTGACGGTGGTAGGAATAGAAGTCATTGTAGCTGCTATTCTTATTACTCAATGCTTATCAACGCCTCGTGACAGTTAAAACGCAAGCATTATGTGTCAACTTCCATTTAAAACAGAAAACACAGAAATGAAGTGATTTCTCCATGGTCAAATACAAGTTACTAATAGAAATGAGCTAGAATTCAAGTCTCCCAAATCGCCCAATGCTGAATCCAGCCCTGGTACACACACCTAAGGATCCGAAAACGGTACACACAGGCTTTAACTTTTCAGCTTCTAGCGCCGCATCAGAAACTGCAATTGTATAATGATTAGAACTGTCTTTGGAGGACTATATTACTTCATTGCTATTTGTTCTTTGCCTGAAAGAATAAATCTGAAATCCTACTGCCTTAGCAGTTGATACTACACAGCTTTAGCATTTCAACATTTTCTAACTCACTGGTTCAAAATCCTAGCTAAACAACACAATCACCTGTGAGCTTTCTATAAATACATAAAGCCAGCCTTCATCTCAGACTTTCTGAATCAGAATAAGCCACAATGCCTGCTCTGGAAAAACACAGCCTCGCAGGGGGAACAGAAAAGAGCCACAGGGACCTCAAATATTCCAATACCACACATGGGCTGAAAAACAAAGACACTTACCGTGCTGACAAGTATAATTGCTAGGCTTGAACATTTCAGCGGGGAACTGAAATGATCAAAAAGACTCTGTAAATCTGAAGAAAAACCAAACAGATATTCTAAAACAGAAAAAGACCATGATTAAAATTAGGACATCAATGAAAGAGTTTAACAGCAAATTAGACAAGGCAAAAGAAAGAATTGGTGGCAGAAGAAACTATTTGTAGTAAAGCATGAAGAGATAAAAGGAAACATAGAAGACAGAATAAGTAAAATATTAAAAATATAGAGAAAAAGTAGATGAAGAGGGAGAACAGGACAGAAGCAAGATCTACAGAGACCACGACTAGCAGTTTTCTGTAAATGACGGAAAAAAACAATCCACAGATTCAAGAAGCCCCAAAAGCCCCAAGCAGAATAAACAAACTCATCAAAATAACCAGAATAAGCATAATCACCAAAAATAAAAATTAAATATAAAAAAATTGAAAACAAAACTACAGAAAACAAAAGATAAAAAATCTTAAGTCAGAGGAGTACACAAAAATCACCCTCAAATGTAACAATTGCAGCAATATAAGCCAGGAAAAAGCAAATGAAATATTTAGTGCATGAAGAAACTTACTGCTTGAGGAAACTTTCGGGAATGGTGGATATGTTTATTATCTGGAGTGTGGTGAAGGTTGCACGAGCATATATTAAATATGTGCAGTGTGTCATACAGGTATGTCAATTATACCTCTACAAAGCAGTTTTTAAGAGAAAACATGGGATACAATAAAGCAGTACTTAAAAGCAAAATGTATAATCTTAAAAATACATGTTAAGACTATTTCCCATGTTCTCAATCGATCAATTGTATAAACAGTGGAGTCACAAGCCAGAGCAGGAAACCCAGAAAGAGCAAAGATTTGTTTTGTGTGGGAGAATGACAGCGGGTAGCAAAGGGCTGAAGACAAGGATTATAAGCTTTGACTTAGACAAGTTAAAATGCCTTTGAGAATGTTGGATATTCAGGTCTAACATGTGAGCCAAAAAATCAAGGCCAGACATATTTTTGTGTACCCCACATTGCCCAGGATAATGCCGGTTACATAAGTCGACGCTCTTTTAGCCAGCATCCACTTAACCAATCCATACGCCCCGTGCCTTCTGTAAAGCATATTCAGGCCCTGAATGGCTGTTGATGAAGGCGCCTCTCCAACATATTCAAGCACTTCTGTTCTCACCAGCACAGCTGAATGCTTAACAAGCTAAATTGCGTATGCTCCCAAACCTCCTTGTGCCAGTTACCCTTGTCGTCGTAATTATTTGATTAAATATCACACAAATGTTTGAAAATTGAGTGAGAAAAGATTGTATTTTTCTTTTTTTTGAGTTGGCATTTCACCCTGTCACCCAGGCTGGAGTGCAGAGGCATGACTGTGGCCACCGCAGCCTCAACCTGCTGGGCTCAGGCGATCTTCCGCCTCAGCCTTCCAAGTGGCTGGAACTACAGGCGTGCGCCACTATGTCCAGCAAATTTCTTGATTTATTGTAGAGATGAGGACTCACCAAGTTGCCCAGCCTGGTCTCGAACCCATGGTCTCAGGCAATTCTCTCGCCTCAGCCTCCCAAAATGCTGGAATTACAAGTATGAGCCACCGTGCCTGGCAAGATTGTATTTTTCTGCATAAACCAAGTTGACTGCTGAATGACTCAATAAAAGTGAACAAATAAATACACTGTCACAACAGATGTGATAATTTCATAATAAAAATTGGAAATAAAATCTTTAAAATATAAAACCCAACACTCAGATGGCTTCATGAATATTTTACTTCACTTTAAAGCTATAGAAATTATACAGAAAAGGCAGACTGCAGACCTTGGTCCCATGTCACAATATGGGTGAGTAAATTTATACGTGTTAAGTTAAAATGTCTGCAGCATGTATCTATCTTTTACTATTATTATTTCCTAATTTAAGAGACTTTTCAACTTCCACTATATCACCTATGCAGGCTTCTACTGCACTTTTCTGAACTCTACCGATTTTCTAAATTGTATTCAAGTTCTACAATATAGAGTGATATAATGCCACTTCCTTGCTACAAAGTAAATGTACATAATTCTAACTGAAAAGATAGAAGAATCAGCACTCTGAAGCCTCCATATATAGCAAAACACTCTATCTTATGACAGACTCTGCTAAGAGACTGCTGACTGAAATAGGTACATTTCTTTGCTATTATCCTTATTGCAGGGGCACAAATAAAAAAAGATCCTACTCTCTATAAAAAAAAATAAAGAGTACACTTTAACAACTGTCAGCACTGAGTCTCACTTGCCCAATTTCCACAAAAGGGAAATTGGGCTTCCAAGAGATCTTAAAAGATGAGAAAATTAGGCATAAATGGGAGAATCTTCAGAACATAAGTTATTAAGAAAAACGCTTCAAAGTGAAAACAGAATTCAGAAAACTGACATGACCAAACAAGACAGAGCATGCACTTCTTTCTGGCCCACAAAGCAGCAAATCTGCTTGTCTACGTTGGAGGTACTGGGTGCTAGAGACACACTGGATAAGACAAAAAAATGAAGACTGGCCCGATTCCATGTTGAGTGACTACGACACAACTAAGTATTCCAATGTGAGAAGGATGCTCTCTTTCCACATCTACATCAATACAGTCAGTCACACAGAAGTAACCATGGCTATAGATACAAACCACACACACGCATAAGAAGGAGAAATACACACCCACTAGGATGGCAAACCTCTACTGTTTTAATGCTAAGGGCACTACAGAGACAGATGAAAAACTCCACAAACAAGCTCTAAAGGATGATTGACAGAGGAGCGATACAGCAGAAACACTTCATCTGTGAGTGTTGGAGGGTGTTGGGGGTATTGAGTTCCCATTGCTCAGACTTCCCTGGGAGAGGAGGGAACTTCCCTGGGGGTAATAAGTAGAGTGTGCCTAGCTTTTTCCATCATGTACAGCTCCCAGGAAAGAAGGAATGCCTTCACGGGCTGGTGAGTCGGCAGACAAGTTCTCTTGGCTCCGCCCTTGCTATCACATGTCCCTTCATGTCCTGTTACAGAAGCAGCCCCTGCTCTGTGTGGGAGGTCTCCAGTTGCCCAGTTGTGCCAGTGACAAGGGTGGTGAGCTTCTTTATTTCAGAGGAGAAGTATTAACAAGTCCACTTGGCTACAGATCTAAAGCCAGGTTCTGCCATCAGTTTTCTCAGTAGTAAAGTTGACACTCTGATCTCCAGTTGTCTTCGGTCTCATTTCTCAAATGGTTACACGGTCGGGAGGAAAAGCAAAGATGCTTATCACTGGCCCCTCAAGCTACAAGCAAGGACGAGGACTAAAAATGAAAATAAACCAGACAGAGAAGAGACCTTTTTCTTTCCTCATAGTCCTCATTATTTTTGAAAGCACCTATATTAACAAGTCACACACTGACTTGTCTGTGGAGCATGTTTTTAAAATTAAAAAATAAAAAGTACAGAATCTACACACGTAGCTGATCAAATGGCTTTGTCATCTCAAACCAGCAGCACTCATCTTCTAGCCACAGTATCAGCATGATCCCACCAGTCTAGCCAAGGTCAGGAAGCCAAAGCACCAAAGACCTAAGGAGGGACTATACACTCATGGAAAAACAAAAACAAAACGACTAACTAGCATTTGCCTCCAGGAAAAAGAACAGAATTGGATATATTGATAGATGACCTTATATTTTAAGGATTCTTCTAGGTTTAAAATTCTGATTTCTATTTTATTTTATTAATTTGTTTTCGATTCCGGGGGTACATGTGCAAGTTTGCTACATGGATATATTATATAGTGGCAGGGTCTGTTTGGGCTTCTAGTGTACCCATCATCCAAATATTGGCCACTCTACCCAACTGGTAATTTTTCAACTCTCACCCATCTCCCAACCTCCCTCTTTTTGGAGTCTCAAGTGTCTATGCTTCCATCTTTACGTCCATGTGTCTGCCTGTAGCTTTTATGGATCATTTTGAATCAAGCTTTTCATACCTTCTTTAGCAGTTCAAGCAGAGTGCCGTTACAGAAACAAATCAATGAATAGACATGAGCCTCTTACTCTTCATCTGTAAAAATAAAGATAGTACCCTCTGCTGCTCAGAGTTTTTTAAAAAGACTTAATCGGGTAATATATGGAAAAAGTTTATCAAAATTCCAGACACATTTAAGTTTTGTCTTTTTCTACAGCCTGAAGCTACTACCTTTTGCCACTAGATGGCAATGCTGCATCACTAAGTCAAAAGTTGGCCAAGTTGCACTGAGAAAAGTCTAGATTTTATTCAACTGCTAAAAGTGAAATGCGTAAAAAAGTAAACTGCAAGTATTACTCTGACATCTGAAGAGTTAACAGATAAAATTTGTACATTTAAAAGAAGAGGCTGTGATAATCTCACATTCTGTAAAAAATCAAAGTGCTAACATGCCCTCACTTTTCATTTTTAAATCTTAATTCATTTTAATCAAGAATGTGGGTAGCCTATGAAACACGCATTGCACAAGGCAAGACATATGCTGATAGCTACAAAAATGTTTGAAAATTTACCTCTGATCCCAAACTGAGAGAAATGATCTCGTCCTCAAAAGCAGAATGAGTGTCAACATGAGCAGGAATTCCTAAGATGAAAAACAGGATAATACGTCACTTCATTTTTCCTCTTAGTAGATTTAAGATGATTCTAAACATAGCCTCACATTATGGTGAAAACACTGGCAATCAGGAAGGTACTATAATTGTAGTTAAAAGGAAACAGGGTGGATATGACTAAAATTATGAAACTAAATCTAAACTAAAAATATCTTAATTTCAAGTTAAAGTGCCATCGGGACTTGGTTCAAAAATCAAGGCTCAAGAGTCACTGCTTGATCAGGACACTTGCCCAATACTAGCCCAAGAGGAAGATGTGAGAGAGAAATATAAAAGTCATTTTCTTCCTTGAACATGGGATTCCCAAGTACCTATAGAACAAAAGCAACAGCCAGGTGTAATGACAAAGCTTATCCATAATTAAGCTATGAAGTTAAAACAACACTGAGATACCACCTAACTCCAGTCAGGACGGTCAGCATCAATAACTCAAAAAAACAACAGATGCTGGAGAGGATATAGCGAAAGGGAATACTTCTACAGTTGGTGGGAGTGTAAAGTAGTTCAATCTTGGTGGAAAACAGTTTGGTGATTCCTAAAAGATCTAAAAATCAACCTTCCACATGACCCCGCAATCCCCTTACTGGGAATATACCCAGAGGAACTCAAATCACTCTATGAAATTAAAGATGCTTGCACACGTACGTTTATTGCATCATTATTCACAATAGCAAGAACATGGAACCAACCATGCTGCCCATCGAAAGAGGACTGGATAAAAAAAATGTGGCACATATAAACGATGGAATATTATGCAGCCATAAAGAAGGACAAAATTACGAACTTGGCAGCAACTTGGATAGACTTAGTCTATGATACTGAGTGATCTATCACGGAAACAAAGAACTGAGTATCACATGTTCTCACTCATAAGTGGACCTTGAACAATTATCATGATACTATCAGAAAGGGATTGGCAATAGCGGGAAGCTGCTGGGGGGGTGGATTGGCAGTAGTGGGAATCTGCCAGGGGAGAAGGGGGCAAACCTCATCAACAAGGGCACCTGCATAATGAACATATGTATACCTAACCCTGAATTGTACCCCACGTCTTTAAAATAAAAAATTTTTAAATAATCATAATAATTAAGCTGTGACTTCCACCATCAATCTCTCAGTCTATGTTAACTGAGCACCTCTTAAGTAAAAGAACTGTCACTGCATGGTGAGGGCACAAGGGCTTACAAACCAACGGCAAGACAGGTAAAAAGGATAAACAAGGAACGCCTTGGTTGACTGGCTGGTGCGCAGTCTCGCTCCCTTGGCCTAGCCCTTTCCTCTTTGCAGGGCCAACTGGTTTGCAGAAGCTAACACACACTCCATCATGTCCTATCATAGGACCACCCTCTGCCTCTATCAGGGAGGTCTCTAGCCATCTAGCTGTGCCACAGACATCATCAGTAAGTCCCTCTACTTCAGAGGTGAATATTAACAAGTCCACTTGGCTACAGATCTAAAGCCATGTTCTACCACCAGTTCTCATCATGATAAATGCAGAAAAGAAAAGAAAACTCCACAACTCCTGCCACTCATAAATCCTTTAAATTAAAGAGGCCGTAAGTATGGGTTCTGATCTTATAAGAAGTGGAAACTCTCCCTCTCCGAGATATACACATACAGAGGGAAGAAAGGCCATGAGAGCATACTGAGAGAAGGTGGCTCACAGCAGGTCAGGAAGAGAGCCCTCACCAGGAACCTAATCCACCAGCACGCTGATCCTGGACTTCTGGTTTTTGAATTGTGAGAAAATAATTGTGTGTTGTTTAAGTTTCCCCCAAAAAACCCTTAATATCATCTGATTACTACAAAAATCAGATGAAAATGCTGCTGACAAGTAAAGAAATCACCGACATATCATCCTAGAATTGTCCTCCATATTCTCAAATAGAGAAAGAAGAGGAAAATCTCTCAACCAATCAGCCCTCTTCTCTGTGTCTGTAAATTATTTGCTTTTTCCTTTATACATGTCACCTATATTTTTTAAGTCATTGTCCCCCTATCTAAATGAAATGTTAAACATGAACAAAAAAAAATCACAAACTGATTTGTGTCAGTCTGCTCACACTTTGACACGCAAGTTCCTCAAGGGATTGAAGTGTACATTTGCAAAGAATTGAGGCCAACACAGGTAACAAACATATAAGCAAAGCTATCAAACAGCTTGAACTAACAAAATAATATATTTGGTCTTAGAGGAAGGTATAATCAATACAGGTAACAAACATAAGCAAAGCAGTCTAACAGTTTGAACTAACAAAATAATACATTTGGTCTTAGAGGATGGTATAATCTACATAGTTCTGAAATATGTGACTGAAATTTTAAAAGAAATACTCACCATGCCCAGGTTCATACTGATTTATGGTCAATTGATTGGGTTTATGCTTAATGTAACCTTCCTTCAACCATTTGTCCAAAATGCTAACATAAATGTCAGGAAGACCTAAAGTCAGTAATCGTAAAGATAAAACATTAAGATATTTATTTGGCAAGTTTTACCCAAGAATAAAAAAATAGTCACTGAAATAAAAAGCAATCAGTTTTTAATTTAGCAATCACATCCATCACTATAACAATAAACCCACAAGCAAAACAGAATTTAGAAATAAAAAACAAACTCTTAAGAACCTTTTAAAGATATTTCATTATTTTTTTTTCATACAAGCTGGGTGCAGTGGTTCATGCCTGTGATCTCAGCACTTTGGGAGGCTGAGGCAGGAAGACTGCTCGAGGCCAGTTTAAAACCAGCCTGGGCAACATAGCAAGACCCTGTCTCTACAGAAAAATGTTAATATTAGCTGGGCATGGTGAAATGTGCTGTAGTCCTAGCTACTCAGAAGGTTGAGGCAGAATCCCTGGGTTCACAGGGGTTTGAGGCTGTGGTGAGCCATGATTGTGCCACTGTGCTCCAACCTGGGTAACAGAGTGAAACCGTATGGCCAAAAAAAAAGTTAATAACAACAATTTTGGTACCTTGTAAAACAGCAATGAAATTATTAAAATATATTATATATTAGAAATTAACAGCCGGGTTCGGTGGCTCAGTCTGTAATCCCAGCGCTTTGGGAGGCTGAGGTGAGTGGATTGCCTGAGCCCACGGGTTCGAGACCCGCCTGGGCAACTTGGTGAGACCTCATCTCTACAATAAATCAAAAAAAAAATTAGCCGGGCGTGGTAGGGCGTGCCTGTAGTTCCAGCTACTTGGAAGGCTGAGGCAGAAGTATCGCTGGAACCCAGCAGGTGGAGGCTGCAGTAGCCAGGAGCTGCCACTGCACTCCAGTCTGGGTGACACAGTGAGACTCCAACTCAAAAAAAAAAAGAAATTAACTTCATTAACTTTATTTTCAATTATTCCATTTATTTTAAATTTAATCATTTTAGATTACTTCTCTTTTAAAAAAAAAACCCTCTCAAAGTACAACTAACTTTTATTGCAGTCATAAATGTTATAAGACTTTGGCCTTAAATAAGACCAAAGTCATAAAAAAGTTAGATAAATTAAGTTCCAACAAAAATAAACACCAACAATTAAATTCCACAATATATGGCAAATTCTTAATTAGATAATCCATTAGAAAAAACTGGCAAAGAAAATAAAAAGAAATTCATATAAAAAGAAATATGAGGCAGGACCCAAAAAAACCAGAATTCATTTATAAAAAACTGTGTATTTATTCGTACATGCTTAAACTTCAGTCACCTTCGAAGTACTCTCCATTTGATACAATACACCTAGTGAGACGATTTTTCTACTGCTCAAAACAGTTTTTGAACTCATCCATTTTGATGCTTTTTAGTGCTTCTGTCATTTTTTATTTCACCTTTTCCATATTGGCAAATGCTTCCTTTTGAGAGCTTTTTTTCATCCAAGGAAGCCAAAAAGTCACTTGGGAAGAGACCAGATGAATAGGGAGGGTGGGGCATGGGAGTCATTCTGTTTTGGTCAAAAACTGCTGAACATTCAGCACGGTGTGGGCAGGTGCACTCATAAATCACCCATCATGAAATGGGCAAATGCATTAAAAGAAGCTCCAAAAAAATTCACTGAAGCCGAAAGCAGCCCCTCACAACAACGCCAGCTGGTATACAGATGACCATGGGTTCCTAGAACACTCACCTAGTGAGGGAAGCCTGTACTGCAAGGGGCCTACCTTCCAAAAAATAATTCCAGTTTTTTGGGGGGTTTCCCCCACGTACAAACGATCAACCTTACTATTCAAGAAATCACAAATTTAAGAGTTTGTCTATAATATCACATGTTGGTAGGGGTTGGGGAAAGGGGGCACACATCTGGTGAGAGTATGTTGGCATAGCTGTTTGGAAAGCAATTTGTCAGTATCTACTAACATGTTTAATGAACATAAACTTTGGCACAACCATTCTACATCTTAGGAGTCACCTTTGAGAAACTCATGCATAGTACATAAAGAGGTGTGTACAAAGACATTCACTGTAGCCCTACTGATAAGAGCTAAAAACTAGAAACAACCTAAATGTCCATCAAGAGGGAACTAATTGAATAAGTTATTATGGGTCACTGAGTAAAATGAAAATCTTATAAGATCTCCAAGACATAGAGTGAAGGGAAAAGAAGTTGAATCACTACATGTAATATATGAATATACAAGATGCAAAACCAGACAATACTACATATTAATTACTGTACTCTCACAGGTATATACATTTGAATTTTAACTGACTTTTTTTTTTTTTTTTTTTTTGAGTTGGCATCTCACTCGGTCGCCCAGACTGGAGTGCAGTGGCCGCTCCCGGCCACCACAGCCTCGCCTGCTGGCTCCAGCAATCCCTCCACCTCAGCCTTCCGAGTAGCCGGAATTACAGGCATGCGCTATCACGCCCAGCTGATTTGATTTTATTTTAGAGATGAGGTCTCGCTGCCCAGGCGGGTCTCGAACCCGCTTTAACTGACTTTTTAAAGAATTGGAAGATCATATACTAAACTGTTAATAGTATGTTCTTCTGAAAAGAAGCATGAGAATAAGGATAACAGTGAAGAGGAATGTTAGCTCATCCATGTTTAAATTTGTTTACAGTAAAACTATACTATGTATCTAATTAAAATGTATTAAATCAATTGTTCTACATATGACAAATACAACATACCCCACCAACTAGCAATATATTTTTACAGATTTCTGAGTCAGAACTTATTCTTGATTAACAGTTACTTACCCCCAGGTAATGGCTTATCTTTATCTACATTGTTGTTCTCATAGTGGAATTCATAACCGAAATGCTTTACTCTTCTGTGTTTTAAGGATTTCTGAGCTATGTGGAGAGAAGAAAGCAAAGTATTGGAGAAGAAAAGAACAGCATTCTTTTGTATCTTTCCAAGTCAACATTTTGCCTAAGAATTAGCTTAGTAATGATAACTGGCAAAAAGAACAAGTTTTAGTAATGGTAACTTCTATTAACTGCTAGAATACTTTCTTTAACAAAATTAACCATTCTGCCTCATTTTTGCTGTTCTTTCAAGTCTAAAATTGTAACAAAGTCTTAAAAGAGTTTCACCCAGTCAATCTGAAAACCAAACATGTACACTGTCACTCACAATGATCTGGAAAAAGTCAGATTACCATCAGGAAGCCCTTACTACATTATAGGTATAGTACTGAACTGCTGGTTCCTTGTGGGAAACTGGCCTTAGGGTGGAGAAGATTGAATAAAATAATTGAAAGTGCTTATAAAAGCGATACAAATGTTGAGTCATCAATATTAATCAGTTTGGCGTTTCAAATTAACAGCTATATAAATACTATTTATTATTAACGTCCCTAAGAATTATTGGCATGACTTGTCTAACACTGGATCTAACAAGGGAATTAACTTCAGTAATTTTGAGAAAATATTAATAAACCAAAAAGGGAAGCAGAAAGAAAGAGCTGTAACAAGACATTTGGAAGAAACTTTTAAATATATTTTAAAAGTTGTTTTTTGGTTTTTTTTTTTTTAGTCAGGGTCTCATTCAGTCACCCAGGCTGGAGTGCAGTGGCACAATCACAGCTCACTGCAGCCTGGAACTCTTGGGTTCCGGCAATCCTCCCACCTCAGCCTCCCAAATAGCTGGGACAACAAGCGTGTGCCACCATGCTCAACTAGTTTCTTTTTTATTTTTTGTAGAGATGAGATCTCGCTATGTTGCCTAAGCTGGTCTCAAACTCCTGGAATCAAGTGATTCTCCTGCCTCATCCTCCCAAAGTGTTGGGATGACAGGCATGAGCCACTGTCCCCAACCTGAAAGTTTTACTTACAATTCTGATCATCTGTATCTTCTGTCCAATCAACACTTTCCAAAAGCACTTTCTCATCCTCAGAAGAAATTATTTCTTCTATTACCATGAGGCCTGGTGGTAATACCTGAGGCCCCAACTCCTTCCATTGTGCTGTGGGAAACCAAATTAAAATAGTCACAAACAAAACCTAAAGTTCCTCTATACAAATAATCCTGCCAACAGCTAAGCATCAATTCAGAAAACTGTCAACCCTCATTTTTAGAAATAAGAATACTGAAAGGTACACATGTTAAAAGTGCAGAAACAAAGATCAAGATCAAAATTACGGTACATTTTATTCACTGCAATTACCAGCCGCAAATAGAACAATGTTTATTGAAGTACTCTGTTAGAACATGATTAAAGTCACTTTTAAAACTTCACTAAGAGGCAAAGTTTCTCCTAATATTCCCAGCATGCACCTCCATTAAAAAGTCAGATTCTGTTTACATAATGAATATAAGAATGTAAATGCTCATTTTTGCTCTTAGGCTCTTGATACTAGCTATGGTCAAGTAATAGAAAAATGTAAAATAACATAATTTTCTAAAGAAATAAAAATATTAATCATAAAGAATTGTTTAGCAGATATTAAAATAACTTAACCTCCTGTGTCCCTCAAAGTTGTAGATAGGTACAGCTCTAGAAGAAAAAGAAAAAAGAATTTCCTGTCAGATAAAGGGAACTGCATATTCACATTTACTGTGAGGGATCTGCTCGTTCACGTAACAGACATGGCTGTTGAAATGTTCTGTCACGCAGACTAAATCTTGGTATTATTTAATATAATAATATACTAAAATAATAAGTATCTACTAGATTCTATTAATAATAATTCAGAAACATAAACAGTAGATCATTTGATAAATACAGAGGGTGCCAAAAAATGTATACACATGTTAAGAAAGGAAAATAACTATTAAAATTGTAGATGGATATAAATCACATTTGACTTCTGCAATTACAAGAGGTGCTCAAAGTGGTTATCATTGGCGCCCAGACACACCTAATTATGGTGAACTAAAAGTAAAACATTGATAACATCTCTTAAAATGTATATAAATTTTTTTGGTACCCTCCAGTATACACCAGTGCCGACTACGTGCCAGATGCCAGATGTTATATTATTCATTCAAATTACATAATGAAAACTTTGGAAAGAATTCTTAAAGACAAGTAATTTACAATACAAGTAATTTGGATTTAGTTTCCTAAATATGTCTTTTTAAAAAGAATTTAAAATATCTCTTGTAATTGTTATTCAATGACTGATAGCAGACATCAAAACAAGTATTAAAATACTAGTGATACGGTTATATTCTCAATTAAAAATGATTTCCAAGATTATGAAATGATTGCTGCCGACTGAGAGGTACATCTGGACCTAATGAAGGATTTCAAACAAAGAACACTTCAAAACTCACTTTGTGCAATTTCTTACTGAGTGTTCAACACACTTAATGAGGGAAAGTCCAATGACAGTGTTTTTCTTACTGAGACTTACTCCTTAGCCACTCTGTTTTCAAAACCTGATCAGAAACACGTAAAATACAAGGACAAACTCGTTTCTAAAATATGTAAAGCACAAATCAGACTTAAAAGGAAATATATATGGATACTGAGAAGTAGAATTTCTAAGGTATATCTTTACGAGTCTTTAAAAAGTTTTCCTTTGAGTCTTATTTTACAAAAACATAAATTTGATCAGATTAGACTCACCTACCCTCCCCCACATCTAAAAGAGCTCTTTTGGTGCCTAAAGTGGTGGCAAATGAATGCAAGATTAGATGTCTACATCAAAGTTCATCTCAATACATTTAACTCTATGGGGCAAAAGTGAAAAGATGCAATAATTCCTGTAGCAACTCTGTAAGTCAGTCTCCAAAGCTATAACTTTAATTAATTATTCAGTTCCTCAGTCATACTTTCCAGTGGCTACCACACTGGACAGTGTAGACAGAAACATTTCTGTCATCCAGAAAGTTCCATTGGGCAGCACACCATAAAGCTTTAGGAACCTTTGGTGGCTAAGGGTACTCCGCCATAAATATGGAGGGTGGCACATAATCATTTAGATCACAGTTAATTCAAAGCTTCTGGGTAGATGCTGTGAAATAAATTAGTGATCTGAATTCTCCATGTTAAACTTTGAAAACACAGTTGGGAGGAGGATTCCAAAATAAGCCACCTGGCACAATAAATACACGGTTGATTGATGGGACCAGCTCCTGAAAGGCAAGCAATGTCTTATTCACCCTGCAGGGTTCTACAGGACTGTCAACTGCTAGTCCCATGCCTGCATAAACTAGGTGCTTAAAGAATGTCTGTCTGTTAAAGTAAAAGAGGCTGCTAATCTGATGTGCTCATTTTGCGTCACAACAACTGAATCCCTCAACTTATGTTTATGAAAAGAAAACTCAGACAAAAACAAGAACTGTTTTTTAAAAAGGTAACTGTATGATCATACCTTTTTCCACAAAATTCAAATACAGAATGATCTTTTGTCCTAAATCATCCACTATTTCTTTTCCATTGAGGGTAACATAAGCGCTCTTGGATTCTTCTGTAGTTTTGTATCTTGCAAATGAATAGGGCTTGTTGGGTGGCATTAAGAGAGCATCCACCCGTCCACATTTCTCTAAAACCGGGAGCAGCTGGTTCCTACTCACACCATTACCCAAGCCACCATTGGCAACAACCAGGCTCTTGAAAAACAAACAAACAAGAAAGTAACATGAGCAACTGATTATCAACCTATTTATTTTAAAATAAGATTTCTGCAAAGATGTAATTACAGAAAAAGAAGGTTTCCTTGTATTGATTATTTGATTTGCTAATTTCATACAAGGTATGCAAACTAAATATTTGGGAATAAAGTATATTCCTATGTTGTAAATAACACTAACTTTTAAATAGCCTATTTCAGCGATATATTCATGTCTTAATAACCATAAATGCAAATTGAAAGACGATTCTCCAGTACCCAGAAATAAAAAATTAACATAATAAAAGAGAAGGCACGAGAAGCTACATAATACTACTTTTCTTGCCAGACTGTTCTAAATACTTTACCTACTTAATTATCATTTAAATAATCCCTACAACAAAATGAATTTATTTGGGTAATATTAGCCTTCCTCCTCATAGAGGAAGAACTGAAGATTAGACAAATTAGAATAAGGTAGTGATTAGGGGTAGGTTTCAAACCCACTTCTGTCAGTTTCAGAATCCACACTTTTTATCTAACCATTATACAATGGTTTGCTAAAAACTAAAAGTAAAGGAAATGGCTTAAGGAAAAATCAATTATAGGTTCTACTGAATATAAATTGAGAAAACTTTCCTCTAAGGAAATTCAGACTAAGTAATCAAAATTTTTCCTCTGTTTTACATTTACTTTCCACCATTTGCAGTAAATTTTATTCAAGGAAATTTTGAGGTGAAGGAGGAGTCGCCTACATCTATTTTGATGTCTATGGCCTAACAACCCTATAGACTCTACACTTAAAAACCATTCTACATGGTGTTGAGGTCTTTAATTTAAAATCTATGACTTCTGAAAACCGTAGTAGAATAAAAGAAAGCTATGGATGGCCTAGTCTCATCCATTTCATCATTTATCCCAGGTGTTCGCAAAGTTTTTTCTGAAAAAAGCTAGATAGGAAATATTTTAGACTTTGCAGGCCATAAAAGTTTCTGTTGCCTGGTCTGGTTTTTATTTTTATTTTTTAACAATCCTTTAAAAACGCAAAATCCATTCTTAGCTCACAAGAATAATTTAGCTTGAGGATGATAGTTTGTCGACCCCTGATTTATACTAAGCTCAAGGTTAGTCATAGTTAATTGGCTTTATTACACATAATGAGAACACCTAGAACCTTGTTTGAAAAGAATATAATAGAATTATTATAAAATTAAATAATAAGAAAAGTAAAACTGTTTTGTCATGGGATAGTATAGTGCGTTATACAATATAATTAAATATGATAATTATTGTATTCATAATTGCTCACCTAAGCAATTTTCTAAGTAATAATAAGCAGAACTTGGATTTTTTAAAGGTTATCTTCAGTCCTGACCACTGAGGGTCATTGTCATTGCTCTAGAAAAATATTAAATGCCATAAATTTGCCCCAGGGAACCTGTTTTTATAATACAGTATTTAAAGAATATTTGTTCTCCCCTGAATATATAACATATAAGTCGAGGTCCCTCTGCAATTTTATTCTTTTCCTTTAAAAATGTGACGGAGAAAAAATAATCAAAGCCTAAATGAGATGCCACTTTGGAGGCCATGAAGCTGAAATGAAAGCTTCTGGAGGTTCTAAAGAAAAGACAGACCCAACCAGAAACAAGCTTCAGAAGCGTCCAACAAACGGAGCCCATTTTTTTTCTGACTACTTTTCTTCGTGGCCCCTGCAAGGAAAAGATAGCAAGTCATGCCGGGAAGAAATGAAAGTAATAAGAGATGAGAATAGGCTACGTCCATTTAATCTTCCGATGCCTCGCAGCCCCAGTGGCTCCTGGCTGAAACACTAGCATGTATGAAAACATATTGATTCTAATTTACATCTACTCCATCCACACTATAAGAATTTTGCTTAAATTCTCTCAAGTCACTAATATTTAACTCCAAGTTATGTCTCTTTTACCTGCTAAATTCAAATGTCCCATCAGACTGCCCATTCCTAAGCTATGATGTAGCCCAGAAGACAGCATGGTGAGCACAAGGGAAGAGAACGGGTCAGAGAGTCAAGAGCTCTAAACTTTCATTCTAGCCCCGCCCTCTCAACTGTACGTCTGACCCTCTATTAAATGATATCGAAGCTCCCTTCCTACTCTTATCTTATAACTTTATGAATCAAAAAGAATATCACAAGAACTTCCTATATTCATGGTAGTATTTTAAAGTCGAGTAAGTACCATTTAATTCTCTAGAATCTAACAATCCAGTGGGGTAAAAAGGTAAGCAATACTATGCCCTGCTTACAAATGAAGAAAGCCAAGGTCAAAGGATACTGCTCATGTCCAAATACATGGAGAAATTAAGAGTTAAGACTCCAACTCAAAAAAAAAAAAAAAAAAAGAGTTAAGCTAAGTTCTACTAAGTGATAGCCCAGGAAATCTCATAGTCCCTCATATTTAGCATCTCATTTAAGTATTGCCATCAGATAATGAAAATGCTTTGTCAATAAGGTCTAATAAAAGAAAATGTTTTATAGTTCATAATCAAAATACTTCATAAAATAGCTAAGGTTGGGAACAGAAGAAAGAAGATTGTATTAGGATCTGAAAGATCTAGCTTTAAGTTTCTGTGAACCCCCTACTGGTTTATATCAATGCACATGTCATAACCTCTCGGAACTTTAATTTCTTCACTTATCTCATAAGAATATTTAGGGAATTAAATATAAAAATGAATATAAAGATGCTTTGTAAACTGAAAAAATTTGTACAGTTATTATTAACATATACTCACAAATTCCTCCAGTTCAATCCACAGTTGAATAGAAATTCAAACTATAGACTAGACTGTAAACCAAAACAGAAAGTTAGCAGGTCCTATCATATATATATAATCTATATATTTAATACAGATATAACACATGACTGAACAATAAGTCTTGAGCAATTATTAATAAATATTAATATAACGCATTAACATGTCAATACATTACACTCAAATGATAATAGTGTTAGGTTACCTGAGTGGCATAGGATACTGTCTCAATGCCTTCATGTCTCAGCAAAGTATGTCTGGCTTTAATCTGTTTCCTTAAGAACTTCTTCTCAGCTTTTTTGAGTTTGTAATTACTTTGATGGTTGTTATCCATAGCAATACTGAAAAAAAAAATAGTAAAAAACATCAACCTTAAAAATCCTAAAGGAACAATGATAAGGATGCTATTCATATATTCTATAATTTTCAAATATTTTACGTGACAATTTTTTAAAATGCTTCATTTACCTTTTACCAACAAAGAGAAGTGAGAACAGATACACAGAAAATAAAGGAATATCTAAGAAGAATATCTAACAGTATCTCTGATAGTTCTAAAAAGTGTTCCAAAGTTGTAGCTCTATGAAGTGCACTATTTCACTCATAAGTAACAAATCCCTGTACTTTTGAAGTCCTGGTAAAATGTGCCACAGACAAATTTCAAGGCCATAATGCAAGGCAGGAAAAGGAGAAGAGGGAGGGAAGGTAAGGCGGGAGACTGGGGAGAAGCAACAACACAAAACATTCACAGAAGAATATACAGTATGATTCCAGTTACACAAAGGCAAAATCAACAAGTAAGCCATATATTATTTAGAAACACATATATAGTAAAGGTAAAAGAAAAGCAAGGAAATGAAAAATACAAAATTTAGGAGAGAAGTTTTTTCTCTGAAGGAGGAAAGAAAATTTATATGAAAAATCAAAGAAGCATCAAAGGTATTTCTTATGCTACATGGTAGCTACAGGTATTGGTTCTATTATTTTTAAAACACTATATGTCATACATTGACATCTGTCATTTTTTTTTTTTAATTTTGAGTCGGAGTCTCACTCTGTCACCCAGGATGGAGTGCAGTGGCATGCTCCCGGCCACCACAGTCTCAACCAGCTAGTTTCAGGCAATCCTTCCACCTCAGCCTTCCAAGTAGCTGGAACTACAGGCATGCGCCACCACACCTAGCTAATTTTTGATTTTATTGTGGACACGAGGTCTCGCCATGTTGTCCAGGCTTGTCTGGAACCCCTGAGCTCAGGTAATCCTCTCACCTCCACCTACCAAGGTGTTGGGATTACAGGCTTGAGCCACCATGCCCCGCCTACATCTGTAATTTTTTAACAGAAATAAGAATTCCATAAGATTGTGTTTTCACTTTATCAAAATATGTCAGTAAGTACTTACTAAGTACTTTCCCAAAGAGGCCTCTATAACGACACTATCCAAATCAGCATCCTATGTCAGGCTTTATCACAATAGTCTACTTTATTTTGTTCACAGAATTTAACAGAATTTGTGATGATTGCCTGTTAGCTTAATTTCCCCATCATGATATAAACTCCAGGAGAGCAGGAATGCCAGCATGTAGTAGTTGCTCAGGAAATATTTGTTGAAAGGCTAAATGAATAAATGAGTAAATATACATATGCTTATTACGGTCTTAGCACCCTACAGCAAACAACCATAATACTGTATATAGTACATAGTTTATGCTTTCAGCAAGTTTATATGTTACTTGAGGAAAACAAACCCTAAACAAGGAAAGAATGACACATCCTTATATAATTATGTGCTAATGGGACAATCATTAGGTGTGACATAAATCAGAGACCAAAAAACAAATAAAGATGTTAGCTGGAAAAGTCAAGAAGATTTCAAAACAGAAGGAAACTTGTGCTGAGTACTGAAGGATAAGCATACCACCGTCAGCAAGAAAGGAAGGTATTTAGTAAGGCAGTAAAGAGCAGAAGCCAAAACAGAAATGGACACGCCTGGCAAAGACTGAGACGTAGACACAATTTTTTCAGAGCAGGGAGTTTGCTGATCCAGTCCCACAATCTACACACTTGAAAGTCTTCAAAGTCAGCAAAAGAAATAACTTTAGGGGGTTAAATAAAACCATAATTCAAAACAGCTCATAAACAGACCGGGCGCAGTGGCTCAAGCCTGTAATCCCAGCACTTAGGGGGAGGCTGAGGTGACAGGACTGCCTGAGCCGGGTTAGAGGACAGCCTGGGCAACTTGGTGAGACCTCATCTCTACAATAAATCAAAAAGCTAGCCGGGCATGGTAGTGCATGTCTGTAGTTCCAGCTACTTGAAAGGCTGAGGTGGAAGGACTGCCTGAGCCCAGCAGGTTGACACTGGGGTGGCCGTGAGCATGCCACTGCACTCCAGGCTGGGCAACAGAGTGAGACTCCAACTTAAAAAAAATAATAAAAAAATTAAAAGAACCAGACAGTCAAAACCCTCATTACTCATCTTTAAGCACAGAAGAACAATACCAAGTCTTTTGAGATGGCATTAATCCCATTTCCTAGCACACGGGGTACCTTGACAGGAGGTAAGGCCAGGGAGGCAGCCTGAATGGACAGCATAGTAGGGAGATGAGGGGTACCTTGACAGGAGGTAAGGCCAGGGAGGCAGGCTGAATGGACAGCATAGTAGGGAGATGAAAGATAAGAAGACCTGCAGTAATTCAATTTGTCAAGTAGTAATGCTAGCCTGATCTAGGCCGGAAGCAGGAGAAAGGAAACAGGGGGTGAGGGGAAAGAGGTAGGGTGACAGACAAGTTCAGGTAGACTCAAAAAGCCTTGACTACTCAGACATGAGGGAGAGAGGACTCAGCGATCACTTCCTAACAGGACAGAGCCTGAGTGACTAAGAGGCCAGTGATGTCATTTCAAAGCCAGGAAATCAGGAAGAGGCTCAGGAAGACCTGCTGAATAAGGGAGGCAATGAGCCAGATTTAGGATAGAATATGTTTAAGGCACTGGTGAGATACACGGTTGCAATGTCTGGCTGCAGGTGACAATCTTAAGTAGCTCCGAGGCAAGGGACTGAGGTTAGAAGGCTTTAGGAGTCATTATTAGATAGGAAGGGGATATACCGAATGAATATTGCTAACAATGCACTAACGATAAATTTTTGTCCTAATATCTGTCTCCTTCCATTGGACTGTGAACTCTTTGAAGACAGGGATTAAATCATACTTTTCTTAGTTATCCCAGAGCCTCATGCAGTGCTATGAGGCAGTATAGTAAAGTGTTTAGCAGTCCAGGTTCCAGGTTCAAATCTCAGCTCTACCACTTACTAGCTGTATGATGGGTGAGTTATTTGTATGTCTCTGAGCTTCAGTTTCTTCATCTATAAACAGGAATAGGATAAAAAATAATATTACCTATCTCATATCTTTTTCAGGAGAATTAAATTGATTAATTACCCTAGTATCGCTAACTTTCTGAAGAAGCAGATCAGAGGGCCTTCAAAGGGGCTATTTTCTAGCCATTCCATCCTGAGGTGTCCATTTTGGGAAGAGCAACTTTGCAGGTGGTCATGGAGAACAAGAGATGAGTGTACTACCGAATTTTTTCCTAATAGTTCACATGAGCCAAGACTGCAAAGTCGAAGAAATGAGAAAGAGAAGATGCTGGATACATCTTTTTAAAGTTCTGCCACTGAGTTCAACACCAGCAGATGGAACCTCATGACCATCTTTGTTATTCCCTTTCCCTTCTCCCTCCCGCAGTCATGCAATGGTATTGCATGCAAAGCAAGAAAAACTCAGATAGCCTTTGAGGCTCTTGTCTCCTCCATTCCAGTAGCTGGGCGATCCCAGCAGATCTGAATCACCTTAGTCACCAGCTGCTGGGATCTGGAGGTACCTGCTTTCTAACTAGGCCACCGCCCTGGCCAGGGAGTCTCCACTGTCACACAGATGCTTGGTTTGTTATATAAATGAGGTCACTATTTACTAGGATACTAGCCATGCCGAGTCCTGTCTAGCCACCTCCAGCCTAAGCAAACTTTCTGTGGATAACGAGAGTTTGGAGAGTATGCATGCTCTGCTACTTGCTTGTTAGTTAGCTTAATCCCAAGACATCCTTGTGGATATTGTCCTAAGTAGTAATAGTAGCATGTCCTCCTTGAACAGCTAATAGCCTGAACAGCAGAGAGCCCTCCCTGAAGAGCAGAGAGCCTGTTACGGACTAAGAAGTATAGACAAAACAAATGTTCCTGTGCATACAGGGTTTACATATAAATCTTTAGAACACACAAAAAAACTGGTAATATGGGTTGCCTCGAGGGGGCTAATGGATAGATGAGCAAAGACATGAGCGGGAGCTTTCTTCTTTCATGACTTTTGAATTTCATAGCTATTCAAATTGCGTTACTATTAAAAAGAAACTAAAAGTTAAAAATGATTAGAAAAAATTCATCCCATCACTTGTCACATCACTCCATTTCAACCCTTTGGAGAACACTTACTATATATTTTCTTTATACACACACACACACACACACTATTTTTTTTGAATCAGAGTCTCATTTTGTCACCCAGGTTGGTGTGGCATGCTCATAGCCATTACAGCCTCGACCTACTGGACTCTGGCAATCCTTCTGCCTCAGTCTTCCAAGTAGCTGAAACCACAAGCGTGCACCACCACATCTGGCTATTTTTTAAAAAACTTATTTATTGTAGAGATGAGGTCTCGCCAAGTTGCCCAGGCTGGTCTAGAACTTCTGGACTCAGGCAATCCTCTCGCCTCTGCCTCCCAAAGTGCTGGGTTACAGGTGTGAGCCACCACGCCTGGCCTATATATATATATATATATATATTTTTTTTTTTTTTTTTTTTCCTATATATGGAGATGAGGTCTTGCTATGCTGCCCAGGCTGGTCTCAAACTCGTGGACTTAAGTGATCCTCCCACCTCAGCCTCCCAAAGTGCTGGGATGACAAATGTGAGTCACCATGCCCAGCCTGTACATTTGGTTATACTCATTAATTTGTTTAGTCTTTCTTCCCCCGTAACTTAATAGAAAGTACATTCTACTAAGTAGAGATTTTGTCTATATTGTTTACCCTGTAGCATCCAGCACCTAAACAAGTTGTAACACCTTGTTGCCATGAAATAAAAATGTGTAGGCCATGTGTGGTGCCACTGCACTCCAGCCTGGGTGACAGAGGGAGAGGGCAGGGAAAAGGAGGGGAGAGGGGAGGGGAGGGGGGGAAGGGAAGGGAGGAGAGGGGAGAGGAGAGGAGGGGGAAGGGAGGGAGGAGGAAAGAAAATTGTAGAATAAACCTAAATCGGATTTGCCATCTTAGCTACTAAACCTCTCCTCCGGAATTCTGAGTTCAGTGACCTTCTTCAAGGTTTTCATTAAGTCTTGGTGTATATCCCTAACTCTGGAGTTCTCACATTGTATTATAACTGCCTGTTTGTGTTGGGATCGCCCAGAAGACTGTCATCTACTTGAAGGCACAGACTTGGAGCTTAGCATACAGCTGGACAGTAGATGTTGCTTCGATGAAATCAGTGAAAACCACAGGCAGACACCACCAGAGGCCCAAGAGTCGCAAGGATGGCTCCAAGAAGAGCACAGGAAGACTCGGCTGCGCGAATGACCAGGCCATCAGCACTCTACTGGATTGATACTGGTCCAAAAAGCCCCAGAAGCGTCCGACGAACACGCCCCAGGTTACAACCCTTCCGATTCCAACCCCCAACAGCGCAGAAGCTCGACACAGACACCACGTGGGCACCCGCACCAAATACAAACACGTGCACCCTACGCACCGACAGGACCACCCAACGCACAGACATCCCACTGCCCCGGGACCGCGCACCCTAGCGCGGCCCAGATCATCCCTCCTTTCCCCGGGTGCTCAGCCCCAGGCCGGCGAGGCAGATGGAGAAGACGGGAAGAGGCTGACAAGAGGAAGCGGAGATCTGCATCCCTCGAGCCCGCCAGCAAGCAGCGCACCACACCTCCGCCTCGGCTCAGGCCGGATCCTCCCCACTCAGGCGCTCTCTCCTTCGCCGGCCTCTCTCCTCTAGCCCCAGAAAGCCGCGGCGGGTACTCACTCGCCACCTCGCCTGGGCGCGGCCATGTTGGAGAAGCCTGAACTACATTTCCCGTGAGCCAGCGGGGCGACGAACAGAGCTCCCACAATCCCCTTCGCCTCCCAGAGCCCCAGGTGGACCCTTTCTCTGCCGAGAGAGCCTTGGCTTGTGATGCGCTGTCCGCCGTGGAAATTCACTGGTCTTATTTGGGGGGAGGGCAATGATTGGTCATGCAACTTTATTTTTATCTGCTGCTCCCTAAATGGGCAAACGGGTGTGTGTCCTTCGGTCACTCGATCGTGGTCGTGTCCCCCCTCCCCACCCCCACTACCTTGGGCTTTTTGTGCACATTTCCTCCTGCATCCTATTAGCGGTAGGGGAGAGGAGCCTGGGCCCCGAAAGATGACACCGCGCGGGCGGGAGGGAAGGAGGTGGATATGCATGAATGGTGAGTACCACGTTGCGATAGGGAGAGACGTGTGAAAGAAGAATGCAGGAAGCCAGGCGGAAAGGTAGGGCCCCGCCAGCTTCTTAGAAGCCTGTGGGTCCTGTAGGGCCAGGGGGCCGGGGGGGGGCGGAGATTAGAGAAACGGAGTGATGCGACCGGAGCTTCCCGTGGGAGGTGGGAGGACGGCTGTAAAGTGACAAGTAACGAGATAGTAACTGGGACTCAGCAGGGGCAGAGGGAAAGGGAAAACATTTGGGGCCGGGCGCGGTGGCTCACGCCTGAATTCCCAGCACTTTGGTAGGCCGAGGAGAGAGGATAATTGAATGGATGGATGGATGGATGGATGGATGGATGAATGGATGGATTTGATTTGATTTGCCGGCTGGGTGACAGAGTGAGACACCGATTCAAAAAAATAAATAAATAAAGACGTTGGGTAACATCAGAAATCAAACACACAGGAGAGGGTGTTGTTTCTTCTCTACTGTTACTTGTGATAGAAATGTATCATAGTCATTCTACCTACGGGTGATGAACTCTGTGAGTGCAGGGAGGGGGGGGGCGCGGGACGGGGGATCACCTTCCTGTAAGGTTGACACAGTGCCCGCATCCGCACAGCTGCCCGGGAGATGGTCAGTAGAAGTTAAGGCTGACTGGCCGGCCAGAAAAAGCGGCACGGTAGAGTGGTATTTAGTGACGGAATGACGTGTGTGGAGAATAGGTTAGAAGGAGAACAAAGCAGAAGCTGGGAGGCCGATAGGCAGCCACTGCAGTCGTCCAAGAAAAAAAGGGCGAGACCCAAATTGAATAGCAAAAGTGAGGAGGCACGTGCAAGGTGGAGAGGTCTCATCAGCCAGACACTGCAAACTACTGGGTGTTAGAGGAGATGTGTGAAATCTCCCACTGCAATCTTGCTTCTGCACTTCTGGGTACTTTCAAAAACACATCCCAATAGAACTTTCTGCAGTGATGGAAATGTCCCGTATGGTAGACACTAGCGACGTGGCTTTTGAGCATTTCAAATATGGCTAGTACAACGAAGGAACTGAATTTTGAATTTTAAAAAATTTTACTTAGATCTAATTAATTTCAATGTAAATAGCCTCACATAGCTAATGGCTACCAAATTAGACAACAATGTGAAATAACGTCTTCTCTCCTGTTGCAAAATTTAGTTACTTTATCTCGGTATCTGTCCTGCTTTAAGGTACTGAAATTTTTTTTTTTTTTAACTGTACAGAGTCTCACTGAGCCACTGTGCCCTGCCAGGTACTGAAACTTTTAAAACCTGGTTTTCCAAGCCTCTCTTTTAGTTCTCTGTATACATTCTAATCACTTGGATTCAGAGTTGTCCACTAGCTTCCCTCCTTCTGCCAACAATTAAATACAGGTAGGTCAGAGACATAGTGGCTCACACCTATAATCCTAGCATTTGGGGAGACCATGGTAGGAGGATCACTTAAGGGCAGAAGTTCAAGTCTAGCAACACAGCAAGACTCCATCTCTACAAAAATTTTAAGAATTAGCTGAGCGTGGTGGCATATGCCTATAGGCCTAACTTCTTGAGAGGCTGAGGTAGGAGGATTGCTTGAGCCTGAGTGACTGATCATGACCCTATCTCAGTAAATAAATAAATACATACATATAAGCATAATTAAACACAGGCAATCCCTCAACTTTTGTGTGTGACCCTTTTCTCATGTCTCTTCCTGTCTGCTCTCCTGGGAGTTTTAGACATTTGTGAATTATTCCCCAATTGTTATCATCAACCTCAATTTCCCTTACCTAGTTTGATTTAGTGAAAAAGAATATGGGGACGTTGGAATATGACCTGAAATAGAAGCTGCAATGAACAGCATTTACCTTTTGGGATTGATGTGATAATTAAATAAAATACCATGCATAGATGAGCTGTTTTTAAAAATGCTTGTTCATTTCTCCTCTTCTGCTTCTGAGTTTGAGGCCCAAATTTCCAACAACCTACTGTCCATCCATGCCTCAATATCCCTAGAAGAAAGTGGATATATATATAAAGTTGTGTATGCAGTCCTTTGTACACAGGCCTTGACTTTTCTTGGAGTATTGCATAGACCACTTCTACCACAGAAGGTGACCCCCTGAGCAAGTTTCAGCTACATTGAGACCCCGTTTTGTGTAACCCCTGTGTCTGCCATAGTCTTATAATGATAGGAATGTAGTAAGTGTTGAACTGGAAAGGAATTTTTTTTTTTTTTTTTTTTAGTCAGAGTCTCACTCCGTCGCCCAAGCTGGAGTGCAGTGGCATGCTCACGACCACCCCAGCGTTCATCTACTGAGCTCCGGTGATCCTTCTGCCTCAGCCTTCCAAGTAGCTGGAACTACAGATGCTTGCTACCACGCTTGGCTAATTTTTTTGATTTATTGTAATGACGAGGTCTCACCAATTTGCCCAGGCTGGTCTCGAACCTCTGGGCTCAGGCAATCCTCTCACCTCGGCCTCCCAAAGTGCTGGGATTACAGGCTTCACGCCCAGCCAGAATTTTAATTTCAAAATATAATTCATCTTCACATGTGCCAAAATTTTACATTGTGATCTATAAGAATATTTTTTTTTTAGATTAGAAAATATAGTTTATTTAGAAAGTAAATGGAGAGAGAGAGAGACACAATTCACCTCCCCAAGGTAGGAGAGGGGGCCAAAGCTAAGAAAACATGACAATCATAGCTCAAGGAGCCATATGATCAGACCATAGCTTAGCAGAGCAATGACCAGGAATGTTCCAAAGGTATTAAGTGCTGATCTAATGACTGTTCCCTTAGGAACTCTAGTCTCAACTTCATGAAAGGTGGGTGAGTCCTCTGTGTGACGAATACAGGGATGGGCAAGATTTTTTTCTGCAAAGGACTAGGTAATAAATCTTTTCAGCTTTGTGGCCACATACTCTTCTTTTTGTGTGTATTTTTTTCTTTTTTTTTTTTTGAGTTGGAGTCTCACTCTGTCGCCCAGACTGGAGTGCAGTGGCACGCTCACGACCACCCCATTGTCGACCTGCTGGACTCCGGTGATCCTTCCACCTGAGCCTTCCAAGTAGCTGGAACTACAGGCACACACCACCATGCCCAGTTAAGTTTTTGATGTATTGTAGCGATGAGGTCTCACCAAGTTGCCCAGGCTGGTCTCGAACCCACGGGCTCAGGCAATCCACTCGCTTCAGCCTCCCAAAGTGCTGGGATGACAGGCTGAGCCACTGAGCCCAGCCTGTGTGTATTTTTTAACAACCCTTTACAAATGTAAAGACTGTTCTCAGCTCCCCCTGCTTATGGCAACAGGCCTTAGTTTTCCAACCCTTGGTCCCTCTTCCTGAATTCTGTAATGGAGAGCTCAGTCTTGAGATAAAGCTAAGATGGACCCCCACTAATGAAGACATGATTTATAATACAGTGTAAATGAAGTATAAGTGAACTTAACCAGATCAATCAACACAACATTTTAAAGCATTGAAAAGCAAAGATCCAAAAATTAGAGTGAGGGCAACATGTCATTTAGACTTCCTTTCAGTTGCCTGTAACAGAAAAATTGGACTGATTACTTAAATAATTAGTTCTCTTTCCTCAAATGACAAGCCATCCAAACAAAGGCAATCACTGGCATTGGTTCTGTTGCTCACAAGTGTCATAAAGAACCCAGGCACTTTCTGTTCTCCTGCTCTGCCATCCATCCTTGGATCCTTGGTGTATTTACTTTTTATCCTTATTTATTTATTTTCTGAATCAGGGTCTCACTCTGTTGCCCAAGCTGGAGTGCAGTGGCACGATCTGGGCTCACCCTAACCTGGACCTCCTGGGCTAAGACTATTCTTCTGCCTCAGCCTCTCGAGTAGATAGGACTACAGGCGTGCGCCACCATATCTGGCTAATTCTGTGTGTGTGTGTGTGTGTGTGTGTGTGTGTGTGTGTGTGTGTGTGTGTGTGAAGATAAAGTCTCACCACATTGTCTAGGCTGGTCTCGAACTCCTGGATTCTAGCAGTCCTCCCACTTTGGCCTCCCAGAGTGCTGGGATTCCAGGTATGAGCCATAGTGCCCAAAGCCTATCCTCATTCTTGATGTCTCCTGCTTTTGAGGTGGCTGGTGCTGCTCCAGATATGTGTTATGAATTATAATATAGTGTAAGTGAGGTATAAGTGAATTTAATCAGATTAACCAACACTACATTTTAAAGCGTAGAAAAGCAGAGATCCAGGAATTAGGGTGATGCCAGCGTCTCTAGCTGGACAAGAAGAGTGATATCTCTGTCTTCTCATCCAGAAAATGATGCTCCTAATGGACTTGCCTTTGTTTTTTCCGACCACACATGGATTACATACAATGATAGGCAGGATAATGAGCCCCATGTACATCCACACTCTAATCCCTGTAACCTGTGACTAGGCAAGTGTAATTAGGTTTGCAGACTTTGAAATAGATTCGCCAAGAGCCCAGTCTAATCATTACTGTTCCTTAAAGGCAATGCATTGACTTTATCTGGAGTGAGAGAGATGAAACAGAAGTCAGGATGATTCCAGGTATGAAGGATTCAACACTGTCACTGGCTCTGAGATGTAGGCGTCTATATGCAATGACCTAGACGCCTCTGAGAGCTAGAGGCCACCCCAGCTGATAGCCAACAAGGAAATGGGGACCTCATCCTACAATCACAAGGAACTGGGTTCTACCAACAACCAGAATAATTTTGGAAGCAGATCCTTCTCAGAGCATCTTGATAAAAGTCCAGCCAGCTGGCATCTTGATTTTGTCTTTTTAAAATTCATTGCAGAGAAATCAATCAAACCAACCCAAATTTCTGACCTACAGAACTGTAAAGTAATAAATTTGTGTTGTCTTGAACTGCTAAATTTGTGGTAATTTGTTTCAGCAACGATAGAAAACGCACACACGTGCTTACCCCAGACAAATCACTAGCCAAGAGAAGTAGTATTACAATGACTGCTTTAAGACCAAACATGATTCACTCTCTGGGACTAGGATGAAGCCTGGTCTCCCTGAAATCAAGATGCCTTAACAGACTAAGCCATATCTGGGGTGGGAGGTGGGGGTGAAGAATAGGTCTCTATTAGCAAGCAAAAAGGTAGACATTTGTTGGGTAGAAAATTAACAGTGTGTTCCATAAGAGGGTTGAGCACTTATTTCCGATCAGATGATCGTAATACGGGCTCTCTGAAAACCTAAGAGGAAACGGTGTACAAGGATGCACACTCCCATCAACTGATAAAGTATCCAAAGATGGAACTCTAAAAACAGCTATTGTGTTCTACTCCGAGACTCTTCAGAAAAAATTGAAAGTGACTGAACAGTCCTTGAAAATTTTTACATTTTTACTGTGCTTCCTAACTATGACACTGTTTTACTCCAATTTCAAACTCCTGCAGTTACCGGGTTTCTAACCTTCCCCTTCTTCCTAACCCTCTTCCCCCACCATTTGTTTCTGCCTACCTTCTGGTTTTTCTTCTACTTGTTCCCAGTGGCAACTGTACTGGTTTGTCTTTTTTTCTATTTGTGGTTTGGGGGAAAAAAAAAAAACCCTCCGTCTTTCCTCTCCGCTTACTCTTCTGCTGCTTATTTTATCCCTCCTGGATGAATGACAAATTTGTATCATGTTTCCTTTCCAAACTTCTGTCTTCTGTGCTGCTTCCCCGGATTGCTGGCTTCTTGAAACTTCAGCAAGAATGCATTATATAAAACCATTTGATGATCACTGTGACATTTCAGAACTGAATACATTATTCATGATATGGTGATAAAAATTCAATGAAAAGTTTGCAGCTTTATAAGTCATATGGTGAAAGTATTCCCCTTGCAGTAATTAGAGGCAAAAAAGTAGCCAGGGAAAAAAAAGGAGAAAGAAAAGGGTAAGCCTTTAAACATTGAACACAGATTGGAGGATTTTTTTTTTCTTTTTTTTTGGCCATTTGCAAAACGTGATTTTAGCTGTGAAGCACTAACCTCCCAGAATGATCTGTTTATTCTTAAGGCTAAAAATCTGCTTACTTTGTAGAACAATTTTTGTTTTCTACAACAGATTTTTCTAGTAAATGAGAATAAAGAATGAGACATGTCAGGATGCAGGAAAATCTTTGGGGTGGCGAGAGACATGAGATTTGTGGATTTTAAAAGCTTATGATGAAATAAAGGAATCTTTTAAAATGTTTCCCTTAACACTACAAGAAAGAAAAACTCTTAAAAATTTATGAACACTTCATTTTAAAATGTCTTGCCACTTTGATGGCCTCATTCCATCATTAACCTCTCAAAGACCCAAAGATACTTGGCCAGAGAGGGCAAGCTTCATCATTAACTATACTAGACATACATTCATACTTAATATCATCTTTGGTGATTTCTAATTCGGGGGGTAGACATCTTGTCGGGTCCGATTAGATGGTCTTAGCTCTTACATTATGACTGATGTATCTTTCTGGGAGCATCAATTTTGCCAGTTTCCTTTGGTTCCTTGTGCTTGAATTATTATCTTTATTCATCTTCACTGTAGGGAGTTTAGAGTTTCCTAACCCACTTATCCATTTTGCAAAAATAGCTTTTGGATTATATAAACCAAAAGTCTTTTTACCAGGGACAAAAAATTATGTATCGCTTAAGTCAAAGCGGGAGGACTCCAGAGGCAGCACCCCTGCCTGTGATGCCCTGTTCCTTCTTCTTTAGGACACCTCATAAAGTCTGTGACATGTGACATCAAATGTGCAGACCCAATGCAGCCTCTAGAATGTTAAATGTGAATGGATAATTGTTTTAGATCAAAATATAGATAGAATTCTCAAAATATTCTTCCAAATCCCCTAATCATGCACACTTCACTTTAGAGGCCATTGCCCTAGGGCATGTGTCTCAAAGGTTGGTTCTTAGGTTACCTGCATTGCAATCTGGTGCTGGAGTGCTTGTTAAAAATGTAGCCTCAGGATGGACATGGTGGCTCACTCTTGCAGTCTTAGCACTTTGGGAGGACAGAAGCAGCAGGATTGCTTGAGGGCAGGAGTTCAAGACCAGCCTGAGCAACACAGTGAGATTTTATCTCTATATGGAGAAAAAAAATCTTTAAATAATAAAATAAGGGATTGACAGTGGCTGGTGTAGGGTGGAGACACAACCTCAATAAGGGTACCTGATCTCAAACCTGGCAAAGTGGGGACCAAAATGAGGCCCAAACTTTATCTGTACGATGTCTACTTGTATACTGAATCCTGAATTGTACCCCACATCTTTAAAATATTTTTTAAAATAATAAAAATGTAATGTCCAACCCCACTAGACATAACATGTCAACTAAAAGCAAATACTATAAATCTTAATAGCTTCTCTGAATCCCAGTAGGTTATAGAACATGTTCCAAAATCTCTGGAGTCAGGGCCCAGTAACCCAGGCCCAGCAATCTACATGTTTAACAGAAAATTCTGCTGCTTTTGCAAATATTCAACCATGGAAGAAAAACAGTGTATTATTAACATAATATATTATTTGTAGACATAGATCTTTTTAAAAATCGTCCCCAAGCCGGGCTCGGTGGCTCAGCCTGTCATCCCACGCCTTTGAGAGGCTGAGGTGAGTGAATTGCCTGAGCCCGCGGGTTCAAGACCCACCTGGGCAGCGATTCATCTCTACAATAAATCAAAAATCAGCCGGGAGTGGTAGCACATGCCTGTAATTCCGGCTACTCAGAAGGCTGAGGCGGAAGGGTCGCAGGAGCCCAGCAGGTCGAGGCTGTGGTGCCGGGAGTGGCCACTGCACTCCAGTCTGGGCGACAGAGTGAGACTCCAACTCAAAAAAAAAAAAAAAAATTCATCCCCAGAGTGAAAGCTGCCAAATTTCTAGTATACATGGGGCTCTCATTGCAGGGGAAATATTTTAATTTTATAAAGTATAAAGGACCAAGAAGCCAGAACATTCAAATCCCAGATTACCAACTTATTAAAGAATTATAAATTATTATGTCTCACAATTTGAGACAAAAACATTTATTAAAACCATCTGTGTTATCACATGAATAGAAGAACTAACTTTTTTTTTTTTTTTTTTTTGGAGTCAGGGTCTCACTCTGTTGCCCAGGCAGGAGTGCAGTGGCATGATCCTGGCTCACTGCAGCCTCAAACTCCAGTGCTCAAATGATCCTCCCACCTCAGCCTCCTAAGTAACCGTCTCCAAATTCATAGGCTTAAAGTTAGTCTCTAATGTACCTCCATGCCCGGCTAGTTTTTTTTTATTTTTTGTGGAGACAAGGTCTTGCTATGTTGTCCAGGCCAGTCTCAAACTCCTCAGCTAAATCAATCATCCCACCTCAGCCTCCCAAAATGCTGGGATTATAGGCATGAGCCACCATGCCTGGCCGAGAGGACTAACCTTTATAAATCAAAAATATACCATTTTATCTATAAGTATCTTTTGTTACAAGTACACTTGGAAGCACTAAGTGCTTAACATACATTATTAATGAATTCTTCCAAAACTCTACAAGGTTTATTTCCCCAATTTTACAAGTGAGATCTGAGGCTCAGAGAGGTTAAGCAAATTTCCCAAGATCACACAGTGATGAAGCCAGGAGTCCAACACAAAGTCTTTCCTCTTTACCAACTGCATTCATTATTGCTGAAGGACACCATTGCAGAGAAGATAGGTCCTTTTTTGATATTTTGAAGTTTATCCAAGTAAGGAGGCAAATACAGACATGACAAAGATGAAAAATATTTAAGTGAATGCATGCGTTATGCACCCACATACAAAAGTAACTTAGTAGCCGGGCTCGGTGGCTCAGCCTGTAATCCCACTCTTTGGGAGGCTGAGGTGAGTGGATTGCCTGAGCCCGCGGGTTCGAGACCCGCCTGGGCAGCGAGACCTCATCTCTACAATAAATCAAAAAATCAGCCGGGCATGGTAGCACATGCCTGTAATTCCAGCTACTCGGAAGGCTGAGGCGGAAGGATCGCCGGAGCCCAGCAGGTGGAGGCTGCGGTGGCCGAAAGCGGCCACTGCACTCCAGTCTGGGCGACAGAGTGAGACTCCAACTCAAAAAAAAAACCAAAAAACAAAAGTAACTTAGTGTACTTTTACAATCTTCAATAAGTACGTATGTACAGAATCTTAGTGGAACGTTTAAGTGCTGCGTAATTTCTAAAAGACAAACAATACTACTTGTCTGATTTTTTCCTCTTGCCCCAGCTGTCAAAGTCAAAAGTAAGACTGAAGTAAATACTATTTAAAATATTTTCTCATCTATTTAAAATATGGGCTGGATGTGGTAGCTCACGCCTGTAATCCCAGCACTTTGGGAGGCTGAAGCTGGAGGATCATTTGAGCTCAGGAGTTCGAGACCACTCTGGGCAAGATAGCGAGACCTTGTCTCTAAATAAATAATAAAATATGGTTCCGTGTGGTCAATAGAAAGTTAACCAGACCTAGAATTTACTTTTTAACGTATCTAGGAAGCCTGTTGACATTCTCAAGATGAAGGATTAATAATTAATTAGCATTGATTATGGCACTCTTCGCCCTGTCTGTGGGTGTTCCCGCCCCCTCCCCAAATTCATAGGCTTAAAGTTAGTCTCTAATGCAATCGTATTAAGAGGTGGCCTTTGGGGGGAGCGCTCATGAATGGGATTAGTGCCCTTATGAAAGAGGAAGGAGAGCGTGTACGAGGGGAAATCTCCCCCAAAACAGATTTACTTATAAAAAAATTGTGTAATAATTCTTCCATGTTTAAGCTTCAATCACTTTCAAAGTGTTTTCCATTTGATGCAGTACACCTACTGAGACACTTTTTCCACTGTTCAAAACAGTTTTTGAACTCGTTAATTTGTATGCCTTTTGGTGCTTCTGCCTTTTTTTTTTTTTTCACCTCTTCCACATGGACAAAACGTTTCCCTTTGAGGACTTTTCATTGGGGAAACAAACAAAAAAATGTCATTCTGGGTGATATCAGGTGAATACGGAGGGTGGGTACAGGGGTCTTGCTGTTTTTGGTCAAAAGCTGCTGAACACTCAGTGCGGTGCAGGCAGGTGTACATCACCCATCATGAAACAGGCAAACGCATTGAAAGAATCTCCAAAAAAAAAAACTTGCTGAAGCTGAACGCAGCCTGTTACAATACTGTCAGCTGGTATCCCAATACTGATGGGTTCCTAGAACACTTACCTAGTGTGGGAAGGCTTTATTGCAAGCGACCCATCCTCCAAAAAATAATTCTGGCTTTTTGGGGGTCCCCAGGATCACTGTATGATGAGGGGAACTGGTCCTCATCAGACAGGGAAACTGCTGGTGTCTCAATCGTGAACTTCCCAGCTTCCAGAACTGTATGGAATACATTTATTTTGCTTAGACTGGATAATTTAGAAGGTATTTTGTTAGAGCAGTGAGAATGGAATAAGACACGTACCAACCGCAAAATAGACTGGCTCTGAAAAAATTATTTGAAACAAGAAGTTGGGTACAGTTGAATTATTGACCTGGTAATAAAGGTAGGTCATGATCTCATGTTAACAAATATTTTTCATGCCTGTCATGATTACCTGGGACTTGTGTGTTTCTGACTTATGTCTTATGTCACGCTCCCTATGACAAATTCCTCCATAGTTTTAAATGCTCTATCTAGGTCAAGGAACATGAAATGTTATAGCAGCAGTCACTGTAATTGATTCTAATCTAACCCAAGCAGATTGGGGTGAGGTCAGGTGGCTAGGACCAGCCTTGGCTGAGAATTCAGGAAACTAAAAGAAATAAGGACAAATAGTTAAAGACACAGGGGTCTAGCATGAAAGAGTGAGCTCCTAGTCGTTTCTTTCAGTGTAGCAGGCACCTATGACCAGAAGGTGGCAGCAGTGGCAGTAAGAACTTCTTGGGGGACAAAGAAATCTGGGGCAAACACCAGCAAGGTCTCAGAAGCTCCCAAATCACGAAAGGCTTCCGGCTGGGAAGGAGACCTTTGGAAGGTGCCATTTCCCTGAAGCAGTTCCAGGTTTCTCCTGTTCGGAGTCCAAAACAGGAATCTAAGTACCAGAATCAAGAGTTAGGGGTTTTGAGCAGATGTCACCAAAAAGTTAGCCCAGTTTAGAGCAAGAAAGATCAACAAGAAATAACAGACGCCAAACCACTATACTGAATCAGAAAGTTGGATGAGGATTTAAGCCACAAGTCACAGAAGAGAGCAAGAAGCAAACGTGACTGGGAACAAAAAGCATGATATAATGGCCGTTGCCCAGGCCTCTGGTTCTGCTATTGATTAAAGCAGTGGCGGGAAGCATGTGAGTAGGCCTTCTGGGAAGATGGTGGTCAGGGCTGGGAGGTGTTTTGGCAACAGAGAACCATCACGTATTTGGCGTTAGTTTGGTTTCTTGGGCCATACCAGTGTCTGTGAAAGCAGTTAAAATCTACTGGTGTGGGTCACCCCTACAGGCCCCCTCCCACTGTAGGAGCTTTTCTGTTTTCTCAATAAATCCTACTTCCTCACACACAAAAAATCTAGTGGTGTAGACTACAAATGTCCCCTTCCTTGTCAATTAACGGATTACATAGCAATGAGAAATGGAACAGGGTGTCAGTAGTCAGATAAAAGAGAATCAAGGAATGATTTTCTAGTAACTTGAGGAAGTGGTTCAGGGGAGGAAACACACACACGCACGTGCGCACGCACACACACACCCTTAATCATCACAAAAAGGAGAGATACTACAGTAAGAAGTTCACTTCTAAGACAATGCTTCACACTCTTGGCTGTGCAGGGGGTTTTTTCGGTTTTGTTTTTAATTTATTGTAGAGATGAGGTCTTGCCAAGTTGTCTAGCCTGGTCTTGAACCCATGGGCTAAGGCAATCCTCTCACCTTGACCTCCCAAAGCTGTGTGTTTTTTAACAGTATGGCTTAGTCTCAAGATTATCTAGAACTTCCCTTAGTTTTGGGAGAGGGGTTTGTTTTGTTTTATTTTTTGAGTCAGAGTCTCACTCTGTTGCCCAGGCTTGAATGCAGTGGCACAATCATGGCTACTGTAACCTTGACCTGCTGGGTTCAGGGGATCCCTCCACCTCAGCCTTCCAAGCAGCTGGGACTACAGGTATGCACCACCATGCCCAGCTAATTTTTTTGACTTGTAGAGATGAGGTCTCACCATGTTGCCCAGGGTTGGTCGCAGATTCCTGGACTCAGGCAATCCTCTCACCTTGGCCTCCTGAATTGCTGGGATTATAGGTGTGAGCCACTGCACCTGGTCTGCCTTTAGTTCGTCTAGACAAATTTGTAAGGGATGGTGATCAGAACTGTAAATCCTTAGGGACAGTGAACATGGGAAGATAGGGTCAAACTGTACTAACTGAGGAAAGGCTGAGAACTTTAGTGTTCTGAACAAAAGCACATCGATTCGAGAGATCTATTTGCATTCCTGAAAAGGCCTTCAGAAATATTATTTCCATAGCCATACTTTTGGGGTTTTATAAGCAGAGTTAAGACCAACATTATAGCCGGGTTCGGTGGCTCAGCCTTTAATGCCAGCACTTTGGGAGGCCAAGGCGAGTGGATTGCCTGAGCCCGCAGGTTCGAGACCAGCCTGGGCAACTTGGTGAGACCTCATCTCTGCAATAAATCAAAAAATGAGCCAGGCATGGTAGCACACGCCTGTAGTTCTGGCTACTTGGAAGACTGAGGCAGAAGGATCTCCAGAGCCCAGCAGGTCGACACTGGGGTGGCCATGAGCATGCCACTGCAATCCAGCCTGGGTGACGGAGTGAGATTCCAACTCAAAAAAAGAAAGACCAACATTATTGAGTTGCTCATCTGAGCCAGAGTCCAAGATCAAGTGAAAATCAAGGCCGGGCTCGGTGGCTCAGTCTGTAATCCCGCACTCTGGGAGGCCGAGGTGAGTGGATTGCCTGAGCCCACGGATTCGAGACCTGCCTGGGCAACTTGGCGAGACCTTATCTCCACAATAAATCAAAAATGAGCCGGGCATGGTAGCGCGTGCCTGTAGTTCCGGCTACTTGGAAGGCTGAGGTGGAAGGATCGCTGGAGCCCAGCAGGTCGAGGCTGCGGTAGCCGGGAGCGGCCACTGCACTCCAGTCTGGGCGACAGAGTGAGACTCCAACTCAAAAAAAAAAAAGAAAGAAAATCAATCATTCTTCTTTTAAGTTATAGGAGCACGTGGTCAGCATGAGATACACAGCAGAACCTCAAGACAGCCCTGCTAGGTCCAAACAGCCTTCTTTTACATCAGAATCCAAACCCATACTCTTTCTGTCTAGGTTAGGTTTGGAACAGGCACTTGGCAGAAATAGTCCCAAGGTAGAGGATGGCAAGCAGGGAACATCAGAACAGTCTGGTTTCATTTCTTGTACAAATAGGACAAGAGAGACTCCAAGGAAGTCTGATATATAGAAATTTCTATTCTAAGTCGTATTCATTTTTATCATTATATATTTTTGTAGCGATGGGTGTCTTACTATATTGCCTAGGCTGGCTTCAAACTTCTGGGCTCCAGTGATTCTCGCCTCGGCCTCCCAAAGTGCTGTGATTATGAATGTGAGCCGCCACGCCCAGCCTATATAGAAATTTCTTTTTTTTTTTGACTTTTAAATTTTTTATTTTAAAATTGTGGGGTACAATTCAGGGATAGGTATACAAATATTCATTATGCAGGTACCCTTGTTGATGTGGTGTGCCGCCCCCCTCCTTCCCCAGGCAGATTCCTACTATAGAAATTTCTAAAGGAGGCCATTGCTTTGTTAAACTCTGCTGTCTCCATGTGGCTCTTTGAGCTATGACCACCATGTTTTTTTTAGCTTTGGCCTGCACCCCTACCTTGGGGAGGTGAATCAATCTCCTGTCTCTCTCTTTCTCTCTTCCCCTCTCCCTCTCTTTCTCTCTCTCTCGTTTACTTTCTAAATAAATTTTGCTTAAAAACTTAAAAGAAAAATCCTAAAGAAATTGGGTTTCAGGCTTATATCATCTAGAAGGCCCTCAGGCCATGAAACACCTAAAAAGAACACCCCTTACTTCCAAAACATTGGAGGAGAAACTTGGAATGTTGCCTGTAATGATGAAACGCTATTCTTTACACACAGAAAGGCCACAGACCATGGAAGCGACAGGCTCCAAAGGAAAGCCCAACTCTCAGGTGTACCAGGTTAGAGCTGGGCTATGTCAAGCCAAATAAGAAGTCTCAAGAGAGTAGAGGACATTCAAGAAGCAAGAGCCTACAGGTGAGGTCGCTGCAGATTCCAGCTCCAACCAGTAATCGATCACTACAGATATAGCCAAGGCTGAAAAAGATCCAGTCCTATTAGAAGAAGGCATGAAAAGTGAAACTCCTACCTCTCCAAACAGGGTAGTTTTCTTTTTTTTAATTTAATTTTATTTTAAAGATGTGGGGTACAGTTCAGGGTTAGGTATACAAATGTTGATTATGTGGGTACCCTTGTTGACGAGGTGTGCCCCTCCCTCCCCTGGCAGTTTCCCTCCACTGCCAATCCCATCCCCTCTCCCCGGGCAGTTTTCCACTACCGCCAATCCCCTTCTCATAGTATTGTGGTAATTGCTCAAAATCCACTTATGAGTGAGAACATACAATACTCTGTTCTTTGTTTTGATAGATCACTGAGTATGATGGACTCTAAATCCACCCAAACTGCTGCAGAGTTCATGTGTTTGTCCTTCTTTATGGCTGCATAATGTTCCATTGTGTATATGTACCACTTTTTTTTAACCCGGTCCAGCTTCGATGGGCAGCATGGTTGGTTCCATGTCTTTGCTATTGTGACTAGAGCCGCAACAATCATGTGTGTGCAGGTATCTTTTTGGTAGAATGACTTGAGTTCCTCTGGGTATATTTCCAGTAGGAGGATTGCTGGGTCATGTGGTGGGTCAATTTCTAGTTCTTTCAGAAATCACCACACTGTCTTCCAAAGAGGTTGCACTAGTTTGTATTCCCAACAGCGGTGTAGAAGCATTCCTTTTTCTCCACATCCTCACCAGCATCTGTTGTTGCTTGTTTCAAACAGGGTAGTTTTCACACCAGGCCTTGGCCGGGAATCCAGAGCTCCAGGTCATGTGCACATGCTGGCAGTGGCCAACATAAAGCAGCCCAGACCAAGATGTGTCAGGCTTTTAATATGGAGCCCAACCATCTCCATCTGGGTTTATACTGGACTTACGGCTGGAAGATTCTCAGACTGCCACAACTGACATAGGTCTGCTATAAACAGCTGGGGCTTGAGTCCTTTCTGCTGTGATGCCCTTCAGTTTCCACTGGAAAAAGACCTGCATCCTAAAACTTACAAACTGGTTTCCTGTTTCCCCTTCACATCTCTGCTCTCCTCTCCCCTAGGACTTGTCAGGGCTTGTGTAGGGTGACACACCCTCAAATGACAACATGTACGCACCCTGGCTATGGCCCCAAGCAGGCGGTTGGAGCCTGGGGAGGGATCCTGGGGGTATCCAATCCGAGATTGTCCCCTTCCCCTCAGGCTTTGGCCTGGGCATGCAGGTCATGCTGAGGCCATGTGGGGTGTCCTCCACTCCTGCTGACCACATCTTGCCCCTGTGCACAGTGAATGTTCTCGCATACCCTTTCTTGAAGCAGTGGGCCTCCTCACCATTACCCCTCCTTGCCCAAGCTTCTTCAGACCGGATTGGACATGCCTGGATCAATGCCCATAACCTTTAGTTACCTTTAGCTCGTTATAATACTAAAAATTCCACCCCTAGAGAGAATTCATGCCATTCTGTGTACTTGTGACGAATGTATAAGCATCTTCTCACACTATACCTGCACACTACAAATCCTACCTTTTTCGTGCTTAATCCTGCACTCTGCCCTATGTAAAATGCTATATATAACCTGTATGCCTTTTACACCCAGAAATTTTTTTTTCCTGTCAGCCTGCTGCTCCTGGACCATCTTCTCTGAAATTTCCAGAATAAAGCCCATGTCTAGTCTGTTTTCTCTGGGTCATTTTGTCAGGCTCTCAGACACAGTGCCTTGCTTCTTGGGGTCTTTGGGAGTCTGGTACAACAACAGCCTTATTGGGGTTTCTTTGAGATGCCTCAGGTAGCCTCCAAGCTCAGGGAAGCAAGGAGAAGAGGGACACTGGCCCACCCCAACCTCATTGAGACAGTATTTGTCAGCTTAACTTTTTGGCGTTCATAGTAGAAAGTCACTTATAAGAATTCTGTGAGCCGGCCTCGGTGGCTCAGCCTGAAATCCCGCGCCTTTGGGAGGCTGAAGTGAGTAGATTGCCTGAGCCCACGGGTTCAAGACCCACCTGGGCAACTTGGCAAGACCTCGTCTCTTCAATAAATCAAAAAAATTAGCCGGTGTGGTAGTGCGTGCCTGTCATTCCAGCTCCTTGGAAGGCTGAGGCGGAAGGATCGCCGGAGCCCAGCAGGTCGAGGCTGCGGTGACCGGGAGCGTGCCACTGCACTCCAGTCTGGGTGACAGAGTGAGACTCCAACTCAAAAAAAAAAAAAGAATTTTGTGGCTTAAAAGTTTAAGAAATTACTTGAATATTTCAAAAGCTCCTTTTGTTAACGAAAGATGCCAAACTCGAAAATATTTAAGAAGGTTTATTCTGAGCCCAATGTGAATGACCTAGGCCCATGGCACCATCCCAAGAGGACCTGAGAATGTGTGCCAGAGGTGGTTGAATTGCAACTTTAGAAACTGTTGGGATCCGGATGGGGTGAGGGTGAGATGGATGGAAAGGGAGAGGTGCAGCAGAGAAGGGCGCAGCACCGCTGAAACCAGCAAGCCGGAAGTGCGCGCTGGAGGTGAAAAAAGATAAGATTTATTTAAGAAAGCTTCACCCCTCCCACAGACAGGGAGCGGGCCTACACTCTAGGTGAGTGTGGTGTCGTAGCCCCCCAAAGCCCTGGCTTAAATCCTCTCCTTGGAGATGTTGCAATCAGCTAGACGTGACTGCCATGACTTCCTTATCGACCACCAGTGGATGTCTTGGAGAACCTGTGACACAGAGACCCACTAATGTCTGCCCACATTATCACAGCCCCTAGAGAAGGGTGTGACAAGAATTCTAACTCTCCCGCACCTTCCCAAACAACGTTCCTTAGAGCTAATGGAGGGTGCACTTCCCCTTATCTCCTAGGCATTCCCAGTGGGTAGCTTCGGGGGATCCTTGGCTTCCCTGGAGATTGTACCCAATTTACTGGAAGATCGAATCCCCACCTGCTTCCCCTCTGAGCGGTCATAACTTTTGTAATTACAAGTTTCATGACTTTTACAGTCCTTGCCCAATGCATGATGTCTTAGGCCTTGTAAATTCCCTTTACACTAGGCAAACTTGACTGCCGCTATGAGGTATCTCTGATACCTGGCACCAGGAAGTCTGTTTCTGAAAAGACAAAGTCAGTAAAGTTAATTTTACCTAAAGTGTGCATTTCTCCAAAAGCATAACTTCTACTTTCTCATCATTGTGTCAGGGATTAAGAACAAGATGAAAAATGGTTTCCCGATCTCAGTCTGTTCTTTTGGATACATCTTAGGAAGACAGCAGTTACCAAAAAAAAAAAAAAACAACCCCATAAATCAATACATGTGATATTTACTTTGGTTCAGCCCAAGAAGGTAGGACATCTTCAAGCTGTGGGATGGGGGCTTGCAGGTCATAGGTAGACAGCTAAATTCAAAGATTTCTCATTGGCAATCAGTAAAAGGCGGGCTTTGTCTTAAGGAATTTTGACATCAGTGAAGGAAATGCCTTGAGATAAGGGGAGTTTCCAAAGACGTTTCTTGATGTGTAGATAAGCCTCATAGGTGGCAACCCTGAGAGAGAATAGATGGCAAATATCTAGCTTCAGAGATTCTATACAGATGCAAATTTCCCCAAGAGATGACTTCACAGGGTCATAAAATATTGTTTTATTTCCTTCCTTATGTGATGTTATGCCAGTCAGATTGGAAAGCAAAGCTCATTACATACAGTTAATAAAAACCCATCTGATGGGTCTTTGTGGGGTGTGACAACCAAGACCCCTTAGGGATTTGGCAAGAGAGAGGGAAAAAAAGGTCAGAGTTTAGTTATCACTTTCATTCTATTATATGATCTTGTCATTTCATTGGCATTTAAGTGAGACTAGTGTCTTATCTGGTAGTGGTCCACCCCAGCCTGTGCTTCTCAGGATCCTTTGGAGATATCTCCCACTTTTGCATAGATGTTGTTTGTGTCCTGTGACCTTTGCACTCCTAGGCTCAGTCATCTCATACATGTAACCTCCCTCCCCTTCATGTCAACCTAATTGGTGTCCTAATTGTTGAAGGAGCCACCCAGGACACCTCCCTGCAGCCACTCAGCTTGGTTACATTCCTGGTTCTTTCTGCTTTCCTCCTCACGGCATTCTTACCTATGCTTCTTACTATTCCTCTTTTGCCTGGCATAGAGTTTGGCTCTCCCCCTGCCCCCAGCTATTTATACCTGAGGATTCCCAAGAACACTAAAAAATTTCTGTGGGTGATGTCTCTAGACAAATGGCCTAACCAGTGGAGGAGGAAAGGGATGGAAGACAAAGAATGAGGGGAAAAAAAGATCAAAGGAGAAAAGGAGGGCAAGAAGAATGAAAGAAGAAGAAGGTGTTTGTGGTCTCCTGGCATGGAATGATAGCCACACCCCTTCTTTAAAATACATCCCCATTTCCACTGCTTATGTCTCACTAACAATCTAGTAGAAAAACAAAGGTTGAATAAAACTTGCACTCGCCATTCCTTCTCACCAAGTAGCAGTCAACTGTACAAACTCTGAGAGACAATATCCCATGTCGTTAAAGTGTGGGCACTCAGGTTAGACTGCCAGGGATCTGTCTTCATCGCCATTGCTAGCTTTATGTCTTTGACTTCTTTATGCTTCAGGTTCCTCATCTGCATGTAAGGTGAGGATAATAACAAAACACACCTTTAAGGTTGTTTTGATGTGGAATTGGTGTTGACAAATGCCCACCAACTAATCAGTGGATAGTGAAAATGCGGTATATATACACCGTGGAATACTACACAGCCATAAAAAAAAAGAAGAAGAAGAAGAAGAATGAAATCATATCCTTTGCAGCTATATAGATGGAGCTGGAGATCATCGTCCTAAGTAAAGGGACTCAGAAACACAAAACCGGCTGGGCTCGGTGGCTCAGCCTGTAATCCCAGCACTTTGGGAAAGCGAAGGCGAGTAGATTGCCTGAGCCCATGGGTTCGAGACCCCCCTGGGCAACTTTGCAAGCCCTCATCTCTACAATAAACCAAAAATTATCTGGGTATGGTATCGCGCCTGTAGTTCTGGCTACTTGGAAGGCAGAGGCGGAAGGATCGCCAGAACCCATCAGGGCAAGGCTGCAGTGGCCGGGAGTGTGCCACTGCACTCCAGTCTGGGCGACAGAGTGAGACTCCCACTCAAAAAAAAGAAAGAAAGAAAGAAACAGAAAACCAAACACCACATGTTCTCACTCATATGTGGGAGCTAAATGATTACAAAGATGAAAACAATAGACGCTGGAGACACCATTAAGTGAGGAATAGAGTTAGGGTTCAGAAACTACCTACTGTCTAGGGAATGGGTCACCTGAGACCCAATCACCACCACTACCCAATATGTCAACAGAATGAATACGTATGTGTACCCCCTGAATCTAAAATAAAAATAAAAAATAGAAAGGATCTTGGGTAATATTTTTTAAAGTTGTTAGGATGAAATGCGATACTATGGGTCAAGTGTTCTGAATAATGTCTGACACAAAGTAAGGCCTTAAAAAGATTGGCTGTTTTTTTTTAATGTTTTGCTTCAAGGCTCTTCCCCATTTTTGTCCAAGTACAGCATTGTGTTCCCTGTAAAGGAACTGGCCCACTTCTATGTGGCCTTACCATGCCACCACAGTCTTATAAACGTTGATGGTAATAAATGACAAACTTTGGTACAGTTGACACTCCTGCTTCTTTCTCTGGTGTGCCTACTAAATGCTCTCACTGTTATGTTAGTGATGCACTAATTTCAATTAGGCAAAGAGAGGTACCAACCACATTGCTGTCTATTCATAACAGGCCTGTTTAGAAGATTCAGCCCAGGGCAACATATATATTTTATTATATTATTGCAAGGCTATAATAAAACACGAAGCAAATGAACTTCAATTTCTGCACTTACAGAACTTGGCTTATCTCCCAAGTGTGTGTCTTTATCCGCTGTGTTCATTAGAATCACCTGGGGGTGTTTCAAAAACCATACCGGCTGGGCCCCATCATCCAAGGATTCTGATTCAGGAGGTCTAGGTGATGTTCTGGCATGTTTATTCGGAAAACATTTACCCAAGCGGTTCTGAGACAGAACTACTGTTCCAAGTATTTCTGGCCCCTTTCCTTCCATTCAACAAAAATGTAAACACCATCTACAATTTTGACAGCACTCTCCATACAACAAGGTGTACTAGAAGTGTATTACCAAATTCTCCACTCACAGAAGAAACTGTCTTTAGTTCATGTCCATAATATGTCACAAAATTATGAATGAATGTTCCATTAAGATTGAGCTACTAGCAACATTTCTGGTGGGTTTTTCGGTCATTTTAACAATAGCAATAACAACAGCAAAAGCCTATTTGGATAATTTTGCAACTCATTTCTTTCACCTGAAGCTGACTGTACACTGGCATGTTGAAAGCCTGATGGCATTGCTATTGCAATTTCTGTTTTTCTCTTGGATGCTTCTCTCTCTACTTTCTTGTTTTAGCATACCTGTCTACTTTCAGATATGAGGGAATTGAGCCACTCAGATCTTTGATCAAGAATGGAATAGGAAACCAGAAAAATATAATTGAATTCTATTTAATTAAAGCATGCTTTTTAGTTTCATAAAAAGGATGGATGTTATAAATAAAGAAAGACATATTGGTTCACCTACAGGTCCTGAGTCTCCAAAGTTCTCCCTCTTATCGCTGGCTGTTGCTCTGCCTTTAAAAATTGTTGATAATCCTGTTATCTGTAGTAGTCCCTCTATACTGGCTCTAAGGAAACACTGGCTGAAGTGATCTAGAAAATTGAAAAAAGGATTATAAAGGGGACCTTGGCTGGGCACAGTGCTCACACCTGTCATCTTGGAAGACCAAGACAAGAGGATCGCTTGAACCTAGGAGTTCAAGATCAGCCTGGATAACATAGTGAAACCTCATCTCTACAAAAAAAAATTTTTTTTTTGAGTTGGAGTTTCACTCTGTCGCCCAGACTGTCGCCTGCTCCCGGCCACCGCAGCCTCAACCTGCTGGTCTCCGGCAATCCTTCCACCTCAGCCTTCCATGTAGCCGGAATTACAGGCACGCGCTACCACGCCCGGCTAATTTTTTGATTTTCATTGTAGAGATGAGGTCTCGCCTGCCCAGGCGGATCTCGAACCCGTGGGCTCAGGCAATCCACTCACCTCAGCCTCCCAAAGGCGCGGGATTACAGGCTGAGCCACCGAGCCTGGCCAAAAAATTTTCTAATTAGCTGGGCGTGGTGGTGCACACTGGTAGGCCCAGCTATTCTGGACCTGAGATCACCTGAGTCCAGGAGGTCGAGGTTATTGTGAGCCATGATGTCACTGCAGTCTGGCCTGGGTGACAGAGTAAGGACACACCTCAAAAAAGAGGGGCACTTTATTTCTCTGCACATTCAACACAACTCCTTTATTTTCTCCTCATCTCCTTTATTTCCATGTCCACAGAAAACAAGTCAGAGACTTGTGGGAGTTCCCATGTCATTTTAGTTGAGTTAGTATGTAAAGTGCTTAGGGTAGTGGCACATAGTAAAAGCATGTGTGTTTGTTATTTTTATCATCTTTTATTATCTTGAGGTGACATCAGTATTGTTATTATCCCTGGACTACAACACATGCTTAGGACTTAAATATATGAAATCTCTTCTAGAACCGTGTGTTACGCATATTTATAGTAAGCACTTGAGGAATCTTGTTGAATTGAAGTGAAGGAAGTTAATCATTGTGAATTCACAAATGATGTTTTCAAGTTTCAGAGATGCTTCATAGAAGTGCCCTTTCCACAGTAACAAAAGAAAGAGCAGGTACTCCAAGCATAGCTATTATGTGAGATTTCAAGAGCTGAAAACCAGACTCTCAAAGGCACATCAGTCCAGGCTGCTCTGTTGTGTGATCCAGACACTTCTATACATGATGCCATGAGATGTGAAGCCACAGACTTTTCCATGACCTACATACCTGCACCGCATGAGTCACAGGCACTGTCATGATGTACCACTGAGCTAAGAACAGACATGGTCTTGGATGGAATATTTTTATTGCGTGTAGGGAATCCCTGGACATACTAAAGAAAAATCACAGAGACTCCTTCCAATCTGCTCTCCTCAGAAAGCAGTCCATATCTCCAGTCCACCACTTACTCTTTTCTTTACGTTTGTCTGTTTCCATCACTTTCTTCTGCTACTAGACTGTGAGCTATGTATCACCAGTGATCACCAGAGCCTAGTGCATAACACTCAATAAATGGTGAATAGAGACAGGATGTCAAAGTTATCTTCATCTTTTTCAGTCTGCATATTAAATTAGTAGGAAAAATATCTCCGTGTGTATGGTAACATCTTATAAACCAAAATGTGATGGGAGGATCGCTAAAGTCCAGGATTTTGAAGCTGCAATGAGCTATGGTTGTGCCACTGCCCTCCAGCCTGGGTGACAGAGTGAGACCCCATCTTAGCCAAACAAGTTTTTAAGAATGAAAACCCCCAAAATTTGAGACACATCATCTGAAATACAATGAGACAATGATAGAAAACATTTGAAATCTGGAAAGTCTCAGAAAATTCTAAACAGGTGAATGCCCTACTCATGTGCCAATTACGTTATTCACCCATTCTCTAATTTCCCTCTTCATCTGTTGGCCTATTCATCTATGTATCCATCCAGCCCTTACTTATTCATATTTCAGAAATGGGGGGAAATGTGTTGCTTTGGACTTATTAAAATAACTATATAATAACAAGATTACCCTTTTTTTGCTTCTTAGTACATAATTTTTTTGTGAATAGTTCGTGTAACATAGAAGTTTATTTAAATCAATAAACATATTTTAAAACATGAACCAAATTTAAACAAATACCTGAATCAACTTCTTCACCACATAATTATTACAAAAAAGAATACTCTATATTACATTTTTCTATCTTTCTACCACAAGCTGATGGATCCTGAAGAAAAAAGAAATGTAAGATATCAACGTCTACAACTTTATCTTTAGTGTTTCTCGCCTGAAAATGAATTAGCTGTATAGATTTTCAGAAGAAGAATCAAAATTCTTCCGTTCTGAAATAAAAATGAAAAACTTTTGGTTCACAGACACAAGTAAGCCTTTAACTTTTTATGTTTACTGTGAGGTAAATGGTACATTCAAGAGAAAGTCAAGTGGTACAGTCCTCAGATGGATTTTGTTTTGCAATAAAACAAGTTCACAAATTCACAGCATGTATTAGAACAAGAAACTTGTAAAAACATTGGAATGTGAGATAGCTATTGTTAGAATGCTTTATTTGTATCTTTTTAATAGTTTGCCATGATCAAATCATCTGTCTTAAGTGTAATTTTGCCTGAGATTTTGACCTCTAATTTTTTTTTTAATTCTTCTGAACTACCTATCCAACAGAATTATCTTAAGTAAATTAGGGTCCGATTCAAATTTTTCACTATATCCACATTGTTTGGCCATGTAGATTACACCCAAAAGTCAGCAAAGTAATGTCTACCGAGTGCTTTACCACAGTAAAGAACATGACATGAAAAAACCAGGCCTCGGGACCCACCTGGGCAACTTGGCGAGACCTCATCTCTACAATAAATCGAAAACTATCTGGGCGTGGTAGCGCGTGCCCGTAGTTCCAGCTACTTGGAAGACTGAGGCGGAAGGATCACCAGAGCCCAGCAGGTTAAGGCTGCGGTGGCCGGGAGCGGCCACTGCACCCCAGTCTGGGCGACAGAGTGAGACTCCAACTCAAAAAAAAAACAAAAAACCAGACCATTACTTTAATGAAGATTATAAGTCCAGAACCTTCCTTCCTAGTTTTATGAAGCAAGTATATTCAAGAATACTTCCCTGCTACCAAGTCTTCAAGTCACAATGGTTAAGGCCAGATCTAGATTAAAAGTAAATAAATGGGCAATGACTTCCACCCCACCCACAAAATGATCCAGGCAGGAAATTCCTACTTATTGTCCATTGCTCAATCTAACCTTGCTAAAGGAATAAACCTCTGGGTGGGGACATTTTTATTCAAATAAATTCCCACGATGATGTATAGTAAGGGATCTCCTGCTCAAGGAAGTGTATCCACCTGTCTGGAAAAGACCCAAACTCTGTGTCACCTGTAATGGGCCACTGTGGAATCCACGTAGACGTCAGCGCTTCAGCTCTCGGGCTATAACTGTGGGCAGGTTTTAGAGATACAACGTTCTTCTCTGTGGATTCTTCACTTATTACTTGTAAATGCTACATCACATCATCTCAGTCTCTTCACTACTGTTGATTGCACATTAATAAGTTTTTAAATCCAAAAGTAATGCAGAACCCAGAAGTGGAGAAATCTGGAGATTTGTGGCTGAAGGAAAATTAGGAAAGGAAAAACTGAGAGAAATCCTGGTGAATCAATTCTAGGGTTAGCAGGAAGACCAATTAGACCAATTAGAAAAGAACGATAGTCTAAGGAAGCAAATAAAGTGAGAACTATTCATTCATTCATTTCACAGACTTTTATTGGGGACCTATTACATATTGGTTATCTGCTAAGTTCCATAATACAAAGACAAATGCGATCCTGCCCTTGAGTTGCTCACATTAAACAGTGGCAAGGTTGTCACTCATGTGTACAAATGGCTCTGGTTGGTACCAAGGCTACCTCGCAACTCAAATAATAAGAGGATCAGAGAGAAAAGCCTAAGTCATTCAGACACTAGGTAGATCCAAATTGTCAGATGATACTCAACAAAGAATAACTATTAGCACAAATAGAGGCCAAAGGTCGTAAGAAGGTAAGAAGTTGGGAGTGAGCCGGGCTCGGTGGCTCAGCCTGTAATCCCGCGCCTTGGGAGGCTGAGGTGAGCAGATTGCCTGAGCCCACGGGTTCGAGACTCGCCTGGGCAATTTGGCAAGACCTCATCTCTACAATAAATCCAAAAATTAGCCGGGTGTGGTAGCGCGCGCCTGTAGTTCCAACTACTTGGAAGGCTGAGGCGGAAGGATCGCCAGAGTCCAGCAGGTGGAGGCTGCGGTGCAGGGAGCAACTACTGCACTCCAGTCTGGGCGAAAGAATGAGACTCCAACTAAAAAAAAAAAGAAGTTGGGAGTGCAGAGATGTTTGGAATGCAGATATGGGAATCAGGGTGAATTGGGCATTGGAGAAACACCGTTCCTTGAGGTTAGAGAAAGGAGATAATTTGGTATGGTGATGGACCTCTCTGACCCTCCCCCACCACCTTCCACTCATCCCATGGGATTGCAAGTACCCACCTCAAATGTTTAGGGTCAGGACAGTTTTAGCTGAGAGAATCAACTGAAAAGAGTAAAACTTACTGGTTAAAGCAATAAACCGGAAGGGATCTGTGTCTGTGTAGTTTGGTTGACCTATTTTTACTAATGTTTTTTGGAAGGATGAGTCAGGACCCTATAGGTTAATTTGACAGATAACACAAAGATTAAAAATATCCGACTCCTCCGTCCTTAGTGATTATTTATAGTTTAGGTGTTTTATCTCCTGTCTTTTTTTTTTTTTTTTTTTTTTGAGTTGGAGTCTCACTCTGTCACCCAGACTGGAGTGCAGTGGCCGCTCCGGCCACCGCAGCCTCGACTTGCTGGGCTCTGGCGATCCTTCCGCCTCAACCTTCCGAGTAGCCGGAATTACAGGCGCGCACTACCACGCCCGGCTGATTTTTTGATTTATTGTAGAGATGAGGTCTCGCTGCCCAGGTGGGTCTCGAACCCGCGGGCTCAGGCAATCCACTCACCTCAGCCTCCCAAAGGCGCGGGATGACAGGCTGAGCCACTGTCTTTATCAACTAGACTGTGAGTTCCGTGGGGCCAGGAACCCTGTCAGTCTTGTTTGTTGTTGTTTTCACAGCACGTAGAATAGGGCCTACACCTAACAGCTGCTCAGTAAGTAGCTCTGCATTGCTTAAACAACAGCAACAGACTGCGATGCGTCCTGAGACAGCAGTATGCACTGGTGCTATGACAGCAGAACATGAACTGTGACATTAGGTTTGGGATAGGCTTCGGAGAGAGGCTGACATTTGAGATTGAAGAGTAAGTAGGACTTCATGCAGTGGAATGGAAAGAGAATGCTGTTCCAGAAAGGGTGGAGCACCACCATGCATAAAGCAGAATGCGACGAAGAAAATAGGACTTGTGGGGGATAATGAAAAGTTTACTTTTTGGACATCGATGCCTTTAACAGCAGACAGTATGAGTGGGAAGTAAATTTCCTTCCACACAGGCATATGTTACTTTATGCATGAAGGGAGGCAAATCAATGGCATTCCTTTAAGACTGTGGAGCAAAATACTTTTGTCAGGTGGATGAACCTCTCTCTGATGAATCTCTCCTCAGAAGCTTTTCCTTCCAAGGAGGACCCATAGGTAGACTTGGTCTAGCTTTTTCCAAGACGTTTATTCAAAAAAAGTATGAAGAAAATGGAGCGTTGACAGAAAACTAAATTGTGGCTGATGTTTTCAACCATAATAAAAGACCAAGGTTGTTAGAAGTCATCTAATGTGAAGCGGGAACACGATAAACTTCACGACTTAAGGATGACCACGAACCCAAACTTTCCTACAAATAAGAGGGTGGAAGTGGAGGTTTCCATTCCGTGAACGTGTGCCGTGTGACAGGTGCTCTGGTGCCCGGGTGATCCTCACGAAAACCCACAGAGGAAGGCATTTCCACCTTCCATTGATCAGATGAGGAAACGGGGGCGCAGAACGGCCGGGTAGCCCGCTGGGGTGACACGTGAAACCGAAATCAGCGCAGTCCTCGAAGTCCATCGTCCTTCCCCAAACCCATACTGTTTCTCATATGAGTGACTTCTTTGATTAGCTCTGGAGGAAACGTTCTTTTTCAAACATGAAATACAATCAAAAGGCACTCTGTGTGTGTGTGTGTGTGTGTGTGTGTGTGTGTGTGTGTGTGTGTGTGTGTGTGTAAGAAGTGAGTTCTGGGCCCAGGCCTCTTACCCCGTGAAACAGTGTTCTTCAAATAGCCCCGGACTGCGATGTCCACAATCCAACCCATTATAATTAACCTGGGGTTCAGGTATTGTTTCTGGAGCGTTATTGACATGCAGATATGGACCTGGGAGGACTGACACGACCTCTCAATTGCACCTAATTAAAGAGCGGACTCTTTGAGAACTTGACCCGACCGGTCCAGGAGTCGCGGGAGGAGGAGGTGGGGGGTGCTGCCCGGGACCCCCGAGAGGCAGGTCTGCAGACGCGGGGGAGCAGGTGAGGGGCGGGGCTCGGAGTGGGGGGTCGCTAGGGGCCCGGAGAGATGGCAGAGGTTGCAGCTGAACGGAAAGCAAACTTCGACTTCTGGACAGTTCTCCAGGGCGCGGGTGGGGACTCTGGGAGTCCCAGGGACAGGTCATCCCGGGTTCACCATCCTCCTGTCGCAGCTGACCTGGGCCGCGGCGACGGGTCCGCAGATTTAACCCCTTCCCTACCCCCCCCCACGTTCCGCACCCGGCGCTGGGGGCCGCGCCCCCCCCTCGGCACGGCGCCCGCTCCCGGGCCCCCGGACTGGGCATGCTCAGTCGCCGCCCGCGCCGCGCTCCCGGGGAAACCTCCGCGCGCTCGCCCGCCCGCCCGCCCTGCCGCTCGCGGCCGCCTCCTCGCCGCGGCCGCCCGGGGTGCCTCCCGGCTCGCTCCGCGCCCCGCGACCCAGATTCCCGCCCCGCCCCCGCCCGCAGCCAGTGCGGCAGCCGCGGCGCCCCGACCGCCCGCGACGCCCGCCCCGCGGAGCGCGCAGCCCGAGCGCCTGGGGACGCGGGGATGGAGCCCGCCCTGCCGCGCGCCGGGAGCCGCTGAGCCCGCCGCCGCCGGGGCCCAGGTGAGCCGCGACCCCCGAGGAGCCGGGCGCGAGGGGCGGACGCCCCCGGGGAGGAGCCGGGCGGCGGCCGGGACGCGGGGCATCGCGCGAGCCGCGCGGCGTCCGGGACGCAGCAGAAATGCCGAGGGTCGGGGCTGAGAGGGGGCGAGGGGAGCGTGCCGCCGGCGAGCGGGGCTCCGCGTGCCCGGGACCGGAATGCCCACCCGCGAGGCTGCAGCTCGGCGCGGGAGGCTGTCTGCGCCTCGGCCCGGGCGGAGGTCGCCTAGCGACCGAACGCCGGGGCTCGGGGGAGGGCTGGCTGGCGGAGGCCACGCGGGGAGGCGGGGAGGAAGCGCGGCCTGGCTGGGGCGAGGGGCCGGGCTGGGACCCCGGGGACCCCTGCCCGGCGGGCTTCGGCCCCCGGGGAGCTGCGAGGCGGCGGAGCGCCGGGCCGCGAGGGGCGCACGCAGGGGCCGGCGCGCCGCCCCTCCAGGGCCCGTGTCCCACTCCGCACTGGAGAGCATCCCTCCCTCGCGGGCGGGGGGAATTGGACCCACGGGTGCGGAGCGGCCGCCGGCGGGGCGATTAGGCGCGGGACGGTGGCGTGTGGCGTGGAGTGCGTTGTCGCGGGCGCCCGTTTCCCCCCCCAGGTGTGTGGACCGGCTGCTCCAGCTCTGAGTGGCGAGTCCGGTGACACCTTATGAATATTTCAGGGACGACCTCGCAGGCTCACTTGCTTCAGATCAAGTTTCCTGTGTGTTTGTCGGCCTCTCCGCTCTGCACCGGCAGGTGGGAGCCCCAGCCAGGGCCCCGAGCTCTCCCCCGCGCGCGAGAAAGAGGACGCCACCGACCCCCAGGGAGCCTTAGGTTGGTACCCTCCGTGGAGTCTGTCATCCGGAGACAGCGACTTTGGGCAGGCATCCAGGCTTTGTTCTGCGTCTCTGCGGTGTGCGCGTGTCGTGCCGGTAGCCTGACAACCGTCCTCAAACTGGTGCTGCCAATATGGTGGAAAGCGGGCGGTGTGCTTGCCTTGGGATAAACGTCTTAATTCGTTATCATCTTATGACGGCTGACTTAGTCATTCCCTCCCTGGAAGTTTTCTCTGAGGTCAGTCCGGTTGGAAATGTGGCCGAGGCGCGCTCTAGTATCCCTCTCCCTGGGAGGTATTCCTGTCACCCCCAGTGGGAATAAGAAACAAAGGTCCCCTCGGGAAGACATCACAGTCGAGAACACTGAAAGGAGACCCCGTGCGTGCAGGGAACTTTCAGGGTGGGAGCGGGCTCCGGGGCATCTTTGCCTGCACTTTGGGTTCTAATTTGCATTGCACCCATCACCAGCAAACCGGCAGACGCAGCCGTCCGTGCTCCAAAATGGTACCCCTCTGCAGGGAAAACCTACCCCCCACCCCCGCGCCCCTTTTGGGAGACAGGTATGTCCTCTTCTAGAGGGCCTAGGAGGAATTCCTCCGTGGACACCGTTTCAAGCCTCCAGTACTGGGTCCTAGCAGAGGCAACTCTCTTCTCCTGCCGGCCCACGTACAGTGAAGCGGAAGCGCTTGGATTTACAGATGTTTTCACATTTAGGGAAGGCTTTTCCAACAAAGACCTACTGCAGTTACATCACCCAGGCTCCACCTCCGCTCCCAGGCTGCTTCTCCGAGCCGTCAGGGAGGACAGTCAGGGAGGACAGTCCGTATGGCTGTGCCTGAAATTGACGAAGCACAGAAAGCACAGCACGAAACATGGGCTCGTTTCTCTTACTGGGTTGTGCTGAGTTGAAGTGAAAACAAGACATAGTCATAACTCTGTCGACATTAGCTTTCCGAGAGATTTTGAGCCGCATGACAATCCTCCTTGTGTTAAAATGACTGGTAGATGCCTGTAGAAGGAAAAGATAACAAAATAAGTGAAAAGGTGACCTAAGAAGCAGCATTTCCTAAAGCATGTGACTGAGATGCTCAGAAAGAAACCCAGCTGCATCCACAGACACAAGATCTGGCTCACAGAGAAGTTAGGGGACAAGCCTCCAGGTCTCTTAAGGAAGCAGTCCCTGAGTCCTCTGGGAATTTTTTAAAAGTCACTGGTAGGGTAGCCAGATTTAGCAAATGAAAAAGACACTTGGTTAAGTTTAAATTTTAGATAAGCAGTAAATTATTGTTTTTAGCATAAATACGTCCCATATAATACTTGGGACATACTTACACTAAAAAAAAAATTATGAGTTGCTTATCCAAAATTCAGTTTTGACTGGCAGCCTGTATTTTTTTCTGGCAACCCTAGTTACTGGAAATGTTCACTCCTCCTTTTTGGGTCACTTATGGGTTGAAAAAATAAAGTGGAGCAGAAATCATATGCTGTTCTGCAGACAATCTGGGACAAGCTCAGTTCTGCTTTAAACTGTTGAAAATAACTCATGTTTGGCTGGGTTCTGTGGCTCGTGCCTGTAATCCCAGCACGTTGGGAGACGAAAGCAGGAGGATTGCTTGGGCCCAGGAGTTCACAACCAGCCTGGACAACATAGCAAGACCTTGTCTCTACAAAAACAAACAAATAAATAAATAAATAAAACTCAAAAAATTTTCTGGGCATGGTGGTGCATGCCTGTAATCCCAGCTACTTGGGAGGCTGAGGTGGGATCACTTGTGCCCAGGAGGTTGAGGTTGTGGTGAGCTGTGAGCGTACCATTGTGCTCAGCTAGGCAACAAAGTGAGACCCTAACTTAAGGAAGGAGAGAAGGTGAGGGCGGGGAGGGAAGGAAGAAGAAAAAGAAAACTCATGCTTAAAAGTGGGTAGTTTCAGTTCAACACGTGTTTGTTGAGTACCTGCTAGCCTAGCTTGCTGGGCTTCGTGGAAGGTGCCAAGGAGGCAAAAATGGGAAGAAAAGGTGGGGTGGGGGGGTGGCACCTACATTATAAGATGTGGGACTTGCTATGTCACTAGTGTGCGTATGTTGCGGAGTGGGGAGGTCCTCTGGATTCTGCTGGCCAGCTCCAGTCAGAGAATTAGGCACCTAGCGGTTTTGATGGCGCTAGCCTTTCCTTAGAGAGGGAGAGCTTGTCCTGGGAGAAAAGGACAGAAACCCCTGTGTGTGTGGATAGTGGAGCAATGCTGGAAGTTGAAGAATTCTTCCTGATGGCCTCAATTAGAGGACAGAATGGCCTGCTGGGAATGAGGGGTCGAGAAGGGGATTCTTTTTTTTTTTTTTGAATTGGAGTCTCACTCTGTCACCCAGACTGGAGTGCAGTGGCACGTTCACTGCCACCGCAGCCTCCATCTGCCGGACTTAGGCGATCCTTCCGCTTCAGCCTTGCAAGTAGCAGTAACTATAGATGCACACCACCACGTCCAGCTAGGCTTTTGTGATTTATTGCAGAGATGAGACCTCACCAAGTTGCCCAGGCTGGTCTCGAACCCGCAGGCTCAGGCAATCCTCTCGCCTTGGCCTCCCAAAGTGCTGGGATTACAAGCTGAGCCACCATGCCCAGCCGAGAAGGGGATTCTTAAAGAAAGATTTTAAATAGTTGCCAATGGGCACGCCCTGGGTGAGGATGCTGAGAAGGCCAAGTGCGTGGATTGGCAAAGGGGATTTGGGCAAATGCATTTTGATGCATTCAAAATAATGAATATTTGTATACCTAACCCTGAATTGTACCCCACATCTTCGAAATAAAAAATTAAAATAAATAAACAAGCCAAAATAGTAATGGATCCGCCCTTTGACTCAGACCCTAAGTGCTCCTTCACTCTCCACCACCACCCTGGTCTCCTCAGGGAAAAAGTCATCATCGTAATGCTGGAATGTATTATTGAAATGCTTTATTATTTTTATCTAGAAGTAGATATTTAAATATAATACTGGGATGCCAATCAATATTCACTTGCTTCTGGCACAAATTCATGAAATAAGATAAGCAGATGTTTCGGTTTTAGCAAATCTGTGGCTTCAAGTAGGAAAAGACATTAGATTGTGATCATTTTCTGATTTGCTCCAGCTATCTTTAAGGAAGCAGATTCTGGAAGTGGAAAAAATATACATTTTCAGAAATGTGAAAATGACCATATGCTTGTAGAACCAGAGAGTACCTACTCAGAATGTTTCAAATGCGTTAAAAAAAGCACATCACATACATTTGTGTCTTTGAAGACCCACCAGATACTTTATTACTATTGATCAGCATAGAGAGTTTCCAGAGAAGTTGAAGATCAAACCAGTGCAGTCCATGTAAAAAGTTACTCATTTCTTGAAGATTCCAACTTGCAAATTGATAATAGAGTGTCACTCTAGATTGTACTTCTGTCAACAAATCTGGTTCTCAGAGACCATCGTTTAGAAGAGCCTCATATGTTTGAGTATCTATATATGTGGTTAAGTTTCCACTTCATATTGTATAGTGAGTTCTCAAAACCATACAAATTACCCTGTACTAAAATGTATAACGGAGTAGAAGTCCATCAGGGTCTTCCTTATCAAATGATCGTCCTTTAAAATGGAGCACAGAACTGTTCTATTTCTACTGTTCCTGTTTGCAGCGTCTATCAAATATACTCTGCCTTAGAATTCTGATAGTCTATGAGAAAAGAAGCAATCAAAGACATATTGATGTTGCTAAAATCTCAAGGCAGTTAGACCGCAGGTTTTGTTTTCAGCGAGGTTTCACACGGAGATGCTTATTAAAGAAAGGCTTACTGCCATAATCTCTAACAACAGTTTATGTGGACTGTCACCCAGAGAGAGCCTTAGCTGAAATTGTGTGCTCAATTCACATCCTAAGTCCTGAGTAAACACTCTGAATTTCAAGATTCTGGAGACAGTATGTTCTTGCTTCCTGGGAACTTTTAACCTTCCTGCTCACTTATGCTGACCACGAGTAAGTCATAGTTTTCATCAGTTTCTGTGCTGCAAATTGAAAGAAATGCACGTTGGAAAAAAATATTGTGCCAACCCCAATCTCTGTGTCCATCAAATAAAAGTGTTGCTACAATCCAAGGGATAAATAACTTTACTCTCAATGAAATTAGACAATCTGCATAATGTCTGTGTACTCTATATGATGTTTCAGATGCCGTCGAAATAATGCACAATTTGATTTTTTTGCTGCAAAGCAAGATGATTGTGGTAAATGCCTAGGGAGAGCTTATTAAACCCCTTAAAAAAGTCAGTGTCAAGCAAGCTAATGACTGCAGATCCAAAGGTCTTTACATAGCTTTTCAGCATAGTTTTCATTTTAATTACCGGGATTAGGACTTGGGTAATTAAAAGGCTTGCTAACGGGGCTTATTTCAGCTGCTATAACTTTCCTTTCTGTTTTCCCCTTTGCAGATAACGAAAAACGGCCCTACATTGTGCAGATTTCATTCATGATGAAACTAATCATTTATTTATCCCACAGCTGGTTTTTTGTTTAACAGATTTCATCAATGACATCATAAACTCTGTGTCCTAAATCTTTTTTACTTCACCAGTTGACATTAGGAATATTGAAAGTGGGAATCAATCTCTGGAATGAATTTACCATACAATGACATTTCTTCCTTTTCCATTTGAAAGAAGAAGGAAAATATTCTACCCCTCAGAACTCAGAAGCCAGATTATCTAAAGATTCCATATTCCAGTAGATCACTTACATTTTAATTCAGATCTTTTTTGTTTTAGAGTCCATTTAAATTAGCAAAAAACTTAAATAATTGCCTTTAGTTGAGGCGTTTAATCATGCATTCTCTTAAAATGGTGAACACTTATCAAAACTGTTTTAATTTAAGTGCATATTATATGCATTATTAGTCATAATTTTTAAAGCCTTTATTAAGATAGCTCACATAGAATTTTGACTTTCATATTCTGTCTCATGTATAATGTATAAGAATGTAGCTCAATGTGTGAACCTAATATATGAAAATCAAAACTCGCAAAACAGATGGATTGGGTTATAGTGCTGTCTTCAGTAAAGAGGTCTGTGCTGTACCAAAAATTTCCTCTCCTATTCCTTTAAACTATAGACAACCTCAAGTATTTAAAATAGAGCCAGACTCATCACATTTTTACATATACACAATGCTTCTGGGACACATCTATCAACTAGGCTCTTGAGTAATCTTTGTGGTTGAGATACAGACATGAGATCTGGGATGTGGTTGCATAACTGGGTTGATCAGCTATATATAAAGAATGTCCCATAGAAGATTTTTGTTGCTCTACTTTAGATATGCATAAATCGTAATGCAAAGCTCAAAGAAACAGTGAATTTGGGCTGTGCTTGGTTGCTCAATCTGTAATCCCAGCACTTTGGGAAACCGAGGCGAGTGGATTGCCTGAGCCCGCGGGCTCGAGACCAGCCCTGGCAACTTGGTGAGACCTTGTCTCTAAAATAAATCAAAAATTGGCTGGGCTTGGTAGCGTGTGCCTGTAGTTCTGGCTACTTGGAAGACTGAGGCGGAAGGATCGTCAGAGCCCAGACAGTCGACAATGGGGTGGCCATGAGTGTGCCACCTCACTCCAGCCTGGGTGACAGAGTGAGAATCCAACTCAAAAAAGAAAAAAGAAAGAAAGAAAGAAACAGTGAATTTGGACTCCAGGATTAAGCTTGCCTAGAGCAAGGACTGAAACTAAGATTATATGATTATATTTTAAAAAGATGGATGTGAGATTCATTTAGGTTCTAAAATCAGTTGTCAAGGACATAGTGTGGAAGTCCTAATTTACTAAGAGTCTGGGTTTTAAAAACTAATTTTAAGCCGGGCTCGGCGGCTCAGCCTGTAATCCCAGTGCTTTGGGAGGCTGAGGTGAGTGGATTGCCTGAGCCCGTGGGTTCGAGACCCACCTGGGCAACTTGACGAGACCTCATCTCTACAATAAATCAAAAAATCAGCTGGGTGTGGTAGTGCACGCCTGTAGTTCCAGCTACTCGGAAGGCTGAGGCAGAAGGATTGCTGGAGCCCAGCAGGTCGAGGCTGTGGTGGCCGGAAGCAGCCACTGCACTCCAGTCTGGGCGACAGAGTGAGACTCCAACTCAAAAAAATAAAAAAATAAAAATAAAATAAAAATAAAAACTAATTTTAGTTCCCTTGAGCACTAGCTAATAGTACAGAAGAAACTAATGCTATATTTTGGTCAGATTCATAGATGTAACAGAGTCCAGATCAAATAAGGTCAGAAACAGAAGATATAACACACTACACTGAAAGTGATGCATTCTGGATCACCTGTCAGGGAGACAGAATGCCTTTCCTGGGTGGGATATTGGCTCAGATAACCTTTAAAGCCCATCCTAAATCTGATCATGCAGCTAAAATTGGACTTCCAGGTGCTTATACATGAATCTGTCAATGTCTAATTCAGTTCACGTATGTAATAGATAACCATTGTACATCATTTCCTTTATTTATAATGACTATATGACCTTATTCTTTTCCACTTAAGAATTATTCCCTAGATAATTAATGAATCATAACTTAAAATAAGTGTATCTACTCTGTGACTAAATTTAAAAAGCTATTTCTAGGTATTCTTTAATTATCTAAAAAATCATATTTGAAATTTCTAGTTCAAAATGATGATATGTATTTTTAGTGGTGATAAAGTAGGCTTGTGTCCAAGATCTAAAATAAAACTGCACAGCACCCCTAGTCATATTAGACAAAGTTAGAAGGTGAACCCAGGTTCACTCTGAATGTACTCTGTGTGTACTCTGTCAATTCTCTGCATTTGTATTTTGGCTTTTGAAGGTATTTGCTTATAGCATAGAGTGGACACTTGTCATTCCTTTTAAACAGTGTCATCTGAGTCCCTTTCCCATGTTGAGGTCTACGTTAGTCAAGGTTCTCCAGAGAAACAGAGCCAATAGGATATATACTGGGGGTACCAACAAAAACGTATATACACTTTAAGAGATTTTGTCTATGCATTACTTTTCAAAGTTGAATTGAATTACAGTAGCAATGTGTCGTATGATGTTCGCTCAGATGCTAGCATCACCATGCCACAGGCAGGTACATAGTGAGTATTACAATTTTAATACAGTCTTTTTCCTTTCTTAAAATGTGTATGCATTTTGTGGCACCGTGTGTGTGTGTATGTGTGTGTGTGTGTAAGTAGAGATTTATTATGAAGAACAGGCTCACTCTATGGAGGTTGAGAAGTCTCACAATCTGCCAGCTGCAAACTAGAGACCCAGGGAGACTGGTGGTGTAATTCCAGTCCAAGGGCAAGAAAAGACCAATGTCCCAGTTCAGCAGGCAGGAAGCAAAAAGCGGTGAATTCCTCCTTCCTCTGCTGTTTTGTCCTCATCAATGAATTGGACAATGCACACCCACACCGGGGAGGCAAGCTACTTAAATGAGTCCACTGATTCAAATGCTTGTCTCATCGAGAAACACCCTCAAAGGGGACCCGGACATAATGTTTAATCTGGGCATCCCTTGGCCCTGTCAAGTTGACGCATAAAATTCACCATCACCAAAGCTCTCTTACATTATGACTCAGAGCCCATTACCCACTATAGAGGCTAAAGTGTCAGGTGCAATCTTTCCTAGACATCCTTTCACCTGGGCCTGGGCCCATGACCCCCGACTCTACCCCAGTGGCAGATGCTTCAATCACCAATGCCCTTTCACCAGCACTGAAGGGCAGGGTGGCAGCTCCAGTCAATGCTTAGGGGTGGCAGTAGTGGTATCTTGACTGGACCAGTTCCATGTCATCATTTTAAGTGTTAGTTTGGGCCACATAGTCTCCAAACCCAGTTTTCTAGCCCACATGGAGAGTCTACGGTTTACCTCCAGAACAAAGTCCTTTTCTGCTTAAGTATGCAGAGCTAATTTCTGTTTCTTATAATGCTACACCCTGTTGGGTTAAGGGTACAAGTCCGTGTTTATGTAGGACTTACTGAGCACACAGTACTCTGAAACACACAAAAGGGACTGTTTAGTTGTTCTCTGTATTTATGGGGCAAGGCACTTTGCTTGGCGTTGGACAGAAGGAGAGGCATATAAAGCTGGTGTTTTCCGGCTAGTGCTACGGTGACAAGTAGGAGGGGGTGGGATACTGCTGGCAAACTTACGGTGGAAGAAGACAGAATTCCATGGATTTTCTTTTTTGAGTTAGACTCTGTCCACTCTGTCCACTCTGTCGCCCAGACTGGAGTGCAGTGGCCGCTCCCGGCCACCGCAGCCTCGACCTGCTGGGCTCCAGCGATCCTTCCGCCTCAGCCTTCCGAGTAGCCGGAATTACAGGCATGCGCTACCACGCCCAGCTGATTTTTTGATTTATTGTAGAGATGAGGTCTCGCCAAGTTGCCCAGGTGGGTCTTGAACCTGCGGGTTCAGGCAGTCCACTCACCTTAGCCTCCCAAAGCACGGGGTTACAGGCTGAGCCACCGAGCCCAGCTTCCATGGATCTTAAAGTGTGGTGATTTAGTGTGGTGATGAAAGTGTAGGATAAGAAAGGATATTTTGGAGAAAATGAATATGTGTCTCATCAATTCCAAGCAGCAATTTTTTCCTTCATTTTAACATTTATGAAATTAGGAAGCATTGTTAAAGAGTGTCATATTTTAATTGTTGTGTTTTTCTGCTCAACTCATCTGCCATCTTTCACTGAATCTAAGGTGTCATTGATATACACTATTATATTTTATACAACAAAGAAAGTAAACTCAGTATTTTTTTTAATGATTATGCCTAGCAGCATACTGGAGGCTCCAGACTAGAGGATTCAAAAAGACCTAAGAGAACCTATGCCAGCCATAGAAATGATGTGGCTTAAATACCAAATTCCTTTTCATTTTTGTTTCTTAGTCTCCCCAAACTACTAAAAAGTAATAGGCTTACCTCTACCTTCTGTTATGAACAAATTCAGGTACAAAAATCATCATAGTCTTGTCTGACTAAAAAATGCCTAGCATATCTGCAGTAATCCTCAGTTTTATGGGTGGCATTCTTTTTCTTTCTTTCTTTCCTTCTTCTTCTTCTTCTTTTTTTTTTTTTCTTTTTGCATCAGGTTCTTACTCTGTTGCCTAGGCTGGAGTTCAGTAGCATGATCACAGTTCACCACAGCCTCCAACTCCTGGGCTTAAACGATTCTTCTGTGTCAGCCTCCAAGTAGCTGGGAGTACAGGCAAGTACCACCACACCTGGATAATTAAAAAAAAATGTAGAAATGATGTCTTGCAATGTTGCTCCACTGGTCTCAAACTCCTGGCCTCAAGTTATCCTCTCACCTCTACCTCCCAAAGTGCTGGGATTACAGACATGAGCCATTGTGCCTGGCCAAATGGCACCTTTTTTTAAAAGATTACTTTTTATTTGGAAAATTTTATGTATCTCCAAAAATAGGCAGGATAATATGGATCACAATATTTAAAAATAATCAATTCATGACCAATAAATATTTAAAATAATCAATTCATGCAGTTTGATCTCTAACCCTATCCCAGCACTTTGGGAAGCTGAGGCGGGAAGATTGCTTAAGAGTTCAAGACTGGCCCGAGTAACATAGTGAGACTTGTCTCTATAAGAAAAAAAAAGAGTCGGGCTCGGTGGCTCAGCCTGTAATCCCGCGCCTTTGGGGGGCTGAGGTGAGTGGATTGCCTGAGCCCGCGGGTTCGAGACCAGCCCGGGCAACTTGGCAAGACCTCATATCTACAATAAAAAAAAAAAAAAAACTAGCTGGGCATGGTAGCACGCACCTGTAGTTCCAGCTACTTGGAAGGCTGAGGCGGAAGGATCGCTGGAGCCCAGCAGGTCGAGGCTGCGGTGGCCGGGAGCAGCCACTGCTCTCCAGCCTGGGCGACAGAGTGAGACTCCAACTCAAAAAAAAAAGGAAAAAAAAGGCAAAAAATTAGCTGGACTTGGTAGTGTATACCTGTAGTTCCAACTACTTGGAAGCTGAAGGGTCACCTGAACCCAGGAAGTTGAGGCTGCGGTGAGCCACAATTGTGGCACTGCACCCCAGCCTGGGCAACCAAGTGAAATACCGACACAAACAAAACAAAACCAACAACAATAAAAATAAATAAATTAGTTCTTAAGTGACTTTTGTCTTTGGAGGTTTTAAAGAAAAGAAAATCAAATTAGGTTTACTTCAATGTTCACTGATTTCTTTTCATGAAATGTATATGATGCTAACAGGTCATATTGCAACTCTGTAATGATATCTATCTTGGTATTTCATTCTGCAGCCTTCTTTTGAATATGTTCTCTAGTTGAGGATTACTGTAAAGAATTGTCTTGCCATTTTCAATGCAGTCTTCAGAGAAACCATATCTGTCCCTTTATTATTTTTGGTTTCAAATGAAAGATTCATGTTACTGCATCAAATGACTTGGACATTCTGTTAGCAAATGAGCATACATCACATTAAACCATGTCAACATTTAATTCAAACTCTCCCACGTTCCTGTTAAATATTTCCCATACCTTTTCGTCTATGTCAAATCCAACACACACCTGCAATGTGTGACCTGACTGGATACTGTTCTAGAAGTAGCTTGGGTTTTCCAATCCATCCACTTACTGCTGGCGACTCTCTAGCTCCTTAAGCTTTAGTTTCTCTTCACTTTTTAAAAAAGTTGTGATTTAACTAAAGGTTTAAGAAATCAGTGAACATTGAAATAAACCTAATTTGTGTTTCTTTTCTTTAAAACCTCCAAAAACAAAGTCACTTAAGACCTAATTTATTTATTTTTATTGTTGTTGGTTTTGTTTTGTTTGTTTTGGTATTTCACTCAGTTGCTCAGGCTGAGTGGCACAATTACGGCTCACCGCAGCCTCAACTCAAAAGCCAACTGGTACCTTCACCTTGGCCAAACCTCTGCTCTGTGGCATTTTTTTTAAAGTGTTTGTTCATATCAAAGGACCACGTACATATTGTTTAAAACATCTTAGACCAGCTCAGTGACTCAGCCTGTAATCCCAGCACTTGGAAGGCTGAAGCTAGTGGATTTCTTGAGCTTAATGGTTCAAGACCAACCTGGGCAAGTTGGCGAGACCTCGTCTCTAAAAAAAAAAAAAGAAAAGAAAAAAAAAACCAAGACTTTAACTGGAAAAGCAGCAGTCCTCATGCCCTAATCCTTTGGTATTCCAGATTTCTGTTTCTTGGGAACACCCATTTTTAATTTTTAAACCGTTTCTTTTGATGTGTTCCCTACTTCTAAATAACCGTTTATACTGCTATTTCTCAATGTACAAAGGCATCAGATCTTCTCCAGAAGGAAAAGATTTAACTTTCGTACCTAGCCCCTCTCCCTTATCCACATATATTTCTCCTTCTTCAATTCTCCCCATATCGCTATATTTGATTGAATAAATATTCAGTGTTTTTTTGACAATGCAAATTTTATTTACAGCTTATTTTTTCCCCCAACACTACTACACTGGGGGATTTACAACTTATGATATTTGTTATTTGTACAACTTTTTGTTTTCTTAAGAATCAACAACTGAACTGCTTTTATTTTCTTATTTTCTATTATGCATATCGCATATTTATCTCCAAACCAACAGAACCTTGAATACAGAACCTCAATACATTCATACATGTCAAATAATCAGGTCGTTCCGGTTTATTAAAGGAGGCATTTTTGTCAACCCTTCTTGTACTCTGAACTTGTTATGTTGTGTTAAGATACAACATCATTCTAAGAAATCCTTTCACCTTTCTTCTATATGGCATTTTCTGATTCCTGGGTCCAAGGTCTTTGTCATTCCTCACCTTCATTTTAGTGGAATGCTTCTCTCAGAAGCTTCCAAAAAGGGCATGCTTGGAAAATACTTGGAAGACCTTGTACGTCTAAAACTGTCTTTTTTCTCTCCTCACACTTAATATTTTGGCTAAGTGTAGAAATCTAGATTAGAAAGAAATCTTTTCTCAGAGCTTTTCTTTTTGTTCCCATGTTCCTGTTGACAGATTGAACACTTCTGGTTCTTGGCTCTTTCGATGTGACCTATTTGTTTTTGTTCTCTCTCTGGAAATTTTAGTGTTCTGAAATTTCATCATGATGTGCTTTGATGAGGGACTTTTTTAATTCAAGAAACCAGATCCCCTGTGGGTCCTTTTGATTTGGAGACTCATGTTCTTCAGTTATTGGAGTATTTTCTATATTATTTATTTGATAGTTTCTTCATCAACATTTTCACTTTTGTTTTCTCTCTTAAATATCTGTTATTTGGATGCTGAACCATTTTCTCACCAATCCCTCCCCCCCTTTTTGTCAATTTCTTCTGACAAATTCCTTCAAATCTGGGAGATTTTTTTCGACGTTGTATTTCATTTCTGACATTTTAATAAAATGTCTTTTTATTGATTCCTGTTTCTATTTCATGAGTATATTTTCCTTATATCTATGAAAATTAAATATGGTGTTTTGATTGTTTTCATTCTGTTTGTTTCTTCCAAGTTTTCCTTCACCCCCCCACCCCCCCACCCCCATCTTTATTTGTTTTGGATCTCTGTAATTCATGTTAGAAACTTCCCTTAGTTGTCTGATAATCCTTGACTATCTGTTCATATTTATTGAGGCACTCAAATGCTCTCTATGCACAGAAAGGACTTGTTTTCCATCTGCTTCACAGTGGCCCGGTTGGGGACTGATGCCTACTTGGGACAGAGCTACATGTGTCTGTGGTTGGTTAATTTCCTGAGAAACAGATCCTGTAATATCCTATCTGAGAAGTGGGATTCTGGCTGCCTCAGTTCTGGAAGTTGAGGGGGAGAAGAAGACTGACAGGGATCTCACGTTTCCCATGTAGACTTTCACTTGACCTCCTTGAATTCAGTATGGTAGCTCTCCGTTTCATTTTCTTGCCTCACCAAGTTCAGAGCTTCTCTAGCTCAACTTCTTCATAAGTAAACCTCACCTCTTCTGACAGAATGGAGAGGGGTATGCCTAATTTCAAATGGTGGAAAGGACACCTAGACTTTACTCCCATGAACACTTTTTTTTGAGAAAGTAGGATTTATTGAGAGGACAAAAAATCTCCTAGAAAAGCTCCCAGGGGGTTGCCCTCCCATGAACACTTTTAACCAAGCCTCCTGTTTTGGCTTCATCCTTCACTCCCACTTTTAGAGGAACCTCTGACTCCTGAACAGGAGTGAGATTCTGTACTCTAAATGATATTGCTTTCGGGTAACATTCCCAATGGCCGTCTTAGTTTGGCAAAGTCAGTTACGTCGTGTCCATCCCTTTCAGCTTCCAGAATTCTGCTGACATCTCATGTGTCCCTCTGGTGGGATTTCATGTGTCTTATTTGTCATGTATAAATGGAAATCCATGACACAAGTTTTAGAAGCTCCCTTAAAAGGAATTCATGACATAAAAGACAGGGCTAAGTACATCAACAATAATGATTGTGACAGAAAACCAGAAGAACGTGGTATCACAGAAGCCCGAAAAGGGCCTTTCAAGAAGCAGCTTCACATAAATTAGAGGCCAAAGAAGGTAGGACAGGAGAGTGGAGTCTAAACTGTACCCCCTTTGCCTTCAACCAAGCATGTTCTCACTCAACTACCCTTTGTGTAGGTAAGAAGTGCTCATCGCTCCTGAGATGTTTATGATCAGGGCGGTCTTTGTGTCTGGGTGTCTATGTGAGAATGTGTATGGTGTGAATGTGTATCATGTGTATATACTGAAGGGATTGCGACAGGGAGGGGAACCAGGGCTCGGAGTCTGTGGTGTAAGGAGTTAGGAGCCTCCCAGTGAAGATAAGCAATGAGTTGCTCATATGCAAACGATCTCTAACATATTCTGGAATGACTCAACCTGGCTTAACCTGTATAAAAATGTTTGAGCCAGGGAACAACAATCGTGCAATTTGATTTACTGCAAGACAGTAGTACTCTTTGTCACCAACCAATGAATCCTCCTGCAGAAATATTACGCTGGAATTCGGAAATAGGTAGACTGTAGTCTTACTGTATTTTATTGATTCTAAGATGGTTTCCCCCACATCACTGAAACCATTATGCATCATAGTGTAATTAGCAGCATTTTATTTTTCCTTAAGGGCATATGAAATAATCTATTTTACCTTTGAAAAAGCACCATTGGAAAGAATAAAATAGTGTTCACTCAGCAAAGATCTATCAATCCATGTATAGCCGTGGCTCTAAAGAATGTTAAAAACTACTTATGTGGTTTTTTTCCTGTAGGAGTTTGTGCAGAAGCCCAATCTAAATAGTCTACTTCTCACAAGTGAATGCTTTTTACCTCAAGTTATGTGGTCAGGGTTAGCAGTGGCCTAACAAGTAGGGTCCCCTGCCTGCCTTCACACCCCTAGAAATGCCCCAGCTTGCTCAGACTTTCCTGCCAGATGTTTCTAGAGAAATGCTTTCACTATGTTCCACTTACATAAAAGCAAAAATTTTGTCGAAGCATCCGGTTGTATTGTCAAAAATGTATCCATTTAATTTTCATGCAAGCATAAGTTTGCCATTCTTTTTATCATGGTTTTATTTAGAAATTTAATTTTTTTTTTTTTTTTAATTGGAGTCTCACTCTGTCGCCCAGACTGGAGTGCAGTGGCCGCTCCCGGCCACCGCAGCCTCGACCTGCTGGGCTCCGGCGATCCTTCCGCCTCAGCCTTCCGAGTAGCCAGAATTACAGGTCTGCGTTACCACGCCCGGCTGATTTTTTAATTTATTGTAGAGATGAGGTCTCCCTGCCCAGGCGGGTCTCGAACCCGCGGGCTCAGGCAATCCACTCACCTCAGCCTCCCAAAGGCACGGGATTACAGGCTGAGCCACCGAGCCCAGCTTAGAAATTTAATTTTAAAACTGAAATATATCATGGAGAATATACAAAATTCAGATTATTTTCGTTGAAAAACAGATCCATATTTATATTTTGAGATCTCCTTATTCTTTTGTGGCTGAGAGACACATCTCATCAATCCTGCTCCCTGCCCCTTTGCTGCCACCATGAAAGTGGTGCCTAAGATGTTGGCATCCACAGTGAAAGCCCGGAAATCACCATGACTTTGAAGCAGATCATAAATATATTTGCAGGCAGCCCTGAATTCTGTGGCTGACGTGGGCCTCCCTTGCCATAAATCACAAAAAAATAAACTCTGGATGAGTGTTTTATTCATGAAGAAGGGGGGGAACCCTCTTTGTTGTCATTTTAATGAATGTCAGCAGAGTTTTTTCCTGAGCTAATCGCCAGACAAGGAGGAAAGGAAAGTTCTGGAATGTGGCCTCGGGGAACTCATTATGCATGAGCATTATATCTCTAATATGATATGCCGGATAGCATGTGTGACATGCGAATGCATAATTTGGAAGATTTTTTTATTTCTCTGACGGTAATTTTTCATATCGCTTGCTTTTGTCCCTCATGTGCGTCCCTGCATATAGTCAAAAATTACATTTTGTGCATGCTTCAAATGCTCATGAATAGCCCTAGAAATTTTTTTTCTTTTCTTCCCTCCCTTTCATTGCCTATTCCCTCTCCTCTTTCTCTTTTCCTTCCATGTAGTAAGGTCTTACTGCTTTATATCCTTTGGAATCTGAGTCCGGTCGTCTCTCCAGGTCTTCCTTGCACAGACGCAGTGCCACTTAGGGTTTGACGAAATCAGGAGCAAGACGTAAACTTAGCCATTATCTAAATTGGCTAATTCAGGCCTATCTAAATCTGATCTGAATCTGATACTTGGCCCATCTGATTTAAGGAGATGGACCCCCTTGTGTAGTGTGGGGGCCAGCTCAGCCAGATGCCCATCCCTCACACGGCAGGTGACTTACCATCTTATCCACACGCCATCTGTGCCCTTGCCTGATGTTCTCTCGGAGACATGCTTCCTGCTGGGAGGGCAGACTGGTTTTGGAGGATTTCTCTCATTTCTTGCAAACCATTCACAGACATGCATACGTGCAGAGCGTAATAAAAAATTAGTGGGAACCATAAACTGAATGAACCACATCTCAGAACTACATTGGCTTCAGTTATCTGTTAGTGTTGGCCTTTTTTTTTTATAGTTGCTTTTCTCCAGCCTGGATAACTTGGCGAGACCTTGTCTCTACAATAAACAAAAAAATTTGCCAGGTGTGGTAGCGCGCGCCTGTAGTTCCAGCTACTTGGAAGGTTGAGGCGGAAAGGTCACCTGAGCCCAGTAGGTGGAGGCTGCGGTGGCCATGAGTGTGCCACTGCACTCCAGGCTGGGCGACAGAGTGAGACTCCAACTCAAAAAAAAAAAAAATAGTTGCCTTTCTAACCAAGAGAGGAAATTTCAAATGTCTCTCCACAAAATAATATCAAGTAAATAAGGTGACAGGTTAATTAGCTTGATTACTCTACTTGGTATACGTATACCAAAACATCACATGGTAATTTGTAAATGCAATTGCAAATATGATTTGTCAGTTTAAAGCAATGTAGAATACATTGGTAACAAAATACAAAGGTAACAGAATAGTTACCTTTCTCCCCCCACTTTACCTTCTCTACCCAGACTTAGTCATTACTAAAGAAGGAGCAGAAAAAACCGACGCCTGTATCTGTTTCTGCTAGAGTCCCAGATTTCTACTTGACTGGCAGGTTGAGGGATATTGTTGTTAGGATTTCATCACGATCCAGAATGGCGACGTGTACATACTGTTAGACTGTTCAGGAGGGAAGCACATTTTTCACATATGTTGGAGAGAGTTGACTTGTTTTTTATTGTCAATGGGAAACCTTCTCAATGACTATTAAAAAAGATTATAAGGTGGCATAGTATAATAAAGATACAGGAAAATGGTATTGAAACAAACAGCCTTGGATCAACCTTATTTTTAGGAGAAAAAACTATAAAAATCATTATTTGTGGAACTTATGACTGAACATGTCATTGTTTTCTTTCTTGTCTCATCTGAAATAGCCCAAGCTGAGGAAATTAGTCAGTGGCAAAAATTTAGATATTGCTGATCTTGAATTTATCATCTGGAGTCAACTTGTGTGTGTGTGTGTGTGTGTGTGTGTGTGTGTGTGTGTGTGTGTGTGTGTGCGCTCCCTGGCCCTCACAACCTCATTGCTAAATGGGTAGGGGGTTTTGATTTTGTTGTTGCTGTTCTGCCTTAATTTTTATTATGTTTTAAAAACAAAAACAGGTTGGGTGCTGTGGCTCAAGCCTGTAATCCCAGCACTTTGGGAGGCCGAGAAGGGAGGATTGCTTGAGCTTGAGTTTGAGACCAGCCTGGGCAAGATAATGAGACTCCATCTCTATTTGTTTAAATAATAAATTCTATTAAAAAAAAAAAAAAGCAAACGCTGCTCAAACTTTCTGCTTTAAATCTAAAATCCAAGGGAGAAGAAATGGAATGTGTTTTCATTTTCTAATTATTACTAATTACAACAAATTGTATTTTGTTTTTTTTTTTTTGTTTTTTTTTTTTTTTATAATCAGTATTTTTTATTATCGTTTTGTAGGGTACAGTTAAGGGTTAGGTGTACAATTACGTTTCATTCAGGCACCCTATTGATAAGAGGTGTTTTCCCAGTCCCAGATAGATATTAGCTACTGTTAATCCCATCCCCCCCCCATAATTTCCCAGTACCATCAGTCATTTTCTTATAGTAACAAATTGTATTTTGAGGGTGACCATTTTGATTGATTTTTTTTTTCTCCTACTGATGTTTTAGCATGAAAAGAAAACAATAACAAGAAGTAATTGGGGAAATCTAATGGAGGATGGAACTTCTTTTGCTTTGCAATGATTTCAAGAAAAATTATTCAAGTTAGTATATATCTACTAGGCGATTTGAAATATTTTACCAGCACCTAGACATATTTTATGTATAGCAGAAAAAAGTAAACAGATATTTTCACTGGTAAAGAAAAAGGGTGACACATTATGAAGACTGAAGTATTTATGGCCAGTCATGGCGATCATACCTGTAATCCCATCACTTTGGGAGGTTGAGGTGGAAGGATCGCCTGAACCCAGGAGGTTGAGTCTTTGGTGAATGGTGATCATGCCACTGCACTCCAGCCTAGGTGATAGCCAGAGACGCTGACACAAAAAAACAAGTAAAACTTATAGAATATTGTCTGGCACATAATAAGCACTTTGGAAACATCAACTGCTATTAGTGTCACAAAACCTGAAGCTAGGCCGGGCTCGGTGGCTCAGCCTGTAATCTCAGCACTTTGGGAGGCCGAGGTGAGTGGATTGTCTGAGCCCGCGGGTTCAAGACCCGCCTGGGCAACTTGGTGAGACCTCATCTCTACAATAAATAAAAAAAGATTAACCGGGCATGGTCGCGCACACCTGTAGTGCCAGCTCCTTGGAAGGCTGAGGTGGAAGGATCGCCAGAGCCCAGCAGGTCGAGGCTGCGGTGGCCGGGAGCGGCCACTGCACTCCAGTCTGGGTGACAGAGTGTGACTCCAACTCAAAAAAAAAACCTTAAGCTAAGGCTTAATTTTTTAAATTAAATGTGTCTTTTGATGTGCTGTGTCCAACATTTTTTAACCTTGGATGATTGCAGTTTAGGCAGATTATTAAAAATGAAGCAGTATTTACTTTGTAGATTGTCTTTTATGTCTGTATCATCATTATGAGTCCACAAGCATTTGAGTTGTTACAAGGGACACAGTCAGAATCCAGAGTTACATAGGAAGTAGCTTTTGTCACCTTGTGTAGGGATTAAGATTTTAAAGAAAAGAGTTCTTTCCCTGCTAGTTGAGCTTCTAATTCATTCCCTGGGGTGCTCAATAGAGAGATCCACTTCTAAGACATAGGTTTACCCCGCGGCACTTTACAAAGAGCCTCAGGGGGCTTCTTGCTCAAAGGAGGCAGGGAAAGTTCCTTGATGCCAGGAGAGAGGGTGAGTTTTTCAGAAGCAGCAGACCACACTCACTGCTGCCCTTTCCTCCCAGCTGAAAGAAGAAGAAAAGACAAGAGACAGATAAGCCCACAGCTCAGCACTGAAGTGCCAACTGGTCTGTGGGGGCGTTTGATCTGGCAAGCACAATCGTTTGATCCTTCTCTTTGAATGAGTTCAGGGCAATGTCCCTGTACACACGGAGAGAAATTACTGCAGGTAGGGTGAAAGGGTTAGGGAGCCCAGGATTATAATAATGTTCTTTATTTGTTTGGGGTTTTTTTTTTCCAATAGTTACAGGTTTTTTTCTTCCAGTTGGGATATTCACAGATTTATTATTATTATTATTATTATTATTATTATATTTTATATTTTGAGTTGGGGGTCTCACTCTGTCACCAGGCTGGAGTGCAGCTTCTGGGCTCAGGTGATCCTTCCACCTCAGCCTTCCAAATTGCTAGGATTCCAGATGTATGCCACCATACCTGGCTTATTATTTGATTTTTTTCATGGAGACAGGGTTTCACTATGTTGCCTAGGCTGATCTTGAACTCCTGGGCTCAAGCAATCCCTTTGTTTCAGCCTCCCAAATTGCTAGGATTAGTACACTCGGCTAATTGCTTTATTGCTGCTGTTATTGAATAATGCTGTTCACAAAGTGCATTTGTCTAAAAGGGTACAAAGTTCATGTCGACATATGTATACACATAGGGTGCCAAAAATATCTATGCACATTTTAAGAAAGGAAAAAAAACTGTATTAAAATTGTAAGATGAATACAAGTCACATTTGACTCCTGCAATTACAAGAGGTACTCTAAGTGGTTACCATCAGGGTCTAGGCACTTCTGAAAAGTACTTCAAAAAGTAATACTTAGATAACATCTCTTAAAATATGTATATATATATTTTAGCACCCTGGTATATAATACACAGAGAGAGCACTCGGTGTGCCAGGCATTGGATCAGCCCATGGGTATCCTAGAGAGACATGTAGTTTAGAGGAGAAAACATGCAAAAGATCGTTTCAGAACAATATTAGCTATTTAATAAGCCGCAGGTAATTCTGATGTCCACCCCAGATGGAAAATCCCAGTAGGGAGAAAGTCATTGGGAAGAGGGCACGCATGTTCACCTTGATTCCTGTGAAACAGATGACATTGAAGTTAATGTCAGAGCACAAAGGGTGAGTTTTTCAATATGTAACTAATACCTCGGTAAATCTGAATGAAACGAACAAAAAGTTAATATTTGTATGCTTCAATTGTGAAACAGATATAAACCAGGCAAGTAACTTACGTTTAGCCAAGTTAAAATTAGCCAGCACGTGTGTAAAAAAACTCTGAAGACGTCTCTCGCGGTCACCTTTTTGTCAGAGAGCTGCGTGCATCGAGGAATGAATTCACATTCTTCCCATCCTTGGGCCCTGCCCAGCCTCTTGAGAAACTCCGACTTGGCTACAGAGGAGACCTTGTCGTTCAAATCAGTACTGCTCGTGAAAAAACAACTCAAAGGGCAGTTCTTATCAGGAGTGACTCAGAGCGTCAGGTGTTGCACACCAATTATGATTTGTTACAACGCAGATTATCTAACTAACAATAAATAGGATATTAACAAGTGTGCTTCCTTTAAAACAAAGCTGGACTTTAAAAATACAGTAAGCAGTAGGTTTTTGTTTCTCTATATAAAACATTTAACATAATTGTTTAATGAGTACCTGGTGAACAATGCGTTACAGAGCATGTACACAGGCTTGCTTCCACCACCCAAAGTCATGCTTGGTGTTTTCTCTTTGGGGAACAGATAATTAGATCTAATTGCTATCTTTGTTTCTTGTTTGGGGGACAGATAATTAGAACTAAAGATTATTTTCCTTGCCTTCACTTTTCCCATCCAATTAGTATGTCTAGTGGATTCTACCTTCTAAATGTCGTTTTCCCCGTTCACTTCTCTTCCTCACCCTGTCGTTGTCCCAGTCCAGGTCACATCAGCTTGCCAGAGTTTTCTTAACTGTCTCTTAAGTATTATTCACTTAACAAAACAATCTTTCACCTTAAAGGAGAATAGTAAAAGAATGAGAAAAATAATAATACTAGTAATGAATACTACTCAATGAATGGATCATCTGTGCTGAGCCCCTTACGTGCTTTGGTTTATTTAATCCTTAGAGCTACCCTACAAGGTCATTACAGTTATGCTTCCTTTTTAACTCTAGAGAGGTTAAGCAACTTGTCTGAGGCTACAATTTGGCCAGGAGTAGATCCCGGGTATGACCCCCATCTCCAAAGCTTGTGCTCTTAACGACCGTCCACACTCGCTACTATATTTGCCAGATTTTCCCTTGAACAGTAAGGCTCCCTCACGGTGGAACCTCTGTGTGGCATTACTCAGTACAGTGCTGGGCATATCAGCATTCAAGAGCATATCAGCATTTTTCAGTGGATAAACTCAACAGCCACTATGTAAAGAGCAGGAAGATAAAGTATTATATCATTTCACTTATCTCACCTGATGGTGAATGAAATTTTTTAAGAAAAGTAATTTTTTTTTTTTGAGTCAGAGTCTCACTCTGTCGCCCAGGCTGGAGTGCAGTACACACTCACGGCCACCCCAGTGTTGACCCACTGGGCCCCGGCGATCCTTCCACCTCAGCCTTCCAAGTAGCCGGAACTATAGGCGTGCATTACCAGGCCTGGCTAATTTTTTTTTATTTATTGTAGAGATGAGGTCTCGCCAAGTGCCTGGGCTGGTCTCAAACCCGTGGACTCAGGCAATCCCCTCGCCTTGGCCTCCCAAAGTGCTGGGGTTATAGGCTGAGCCACCGAGCCCAGCCAGGTAAAGCAACGAAAAAAAAATTTTTTTTAAGAATTGTAGGGTACATGTGAGGATTTACTATATAAGTCAATTGCGTGCAGGTAAAGTTTGGGCTTCTAGCAGTCCCACTTTCCCCGGTAGACCTGGTACCCAGTGTGTTGCTATTTGCTTTTTATTCCTCCTGTTTCCCTCCCTTCTTAGCAGAGTCCAGCACCCGTTGTTCCCACCTTTGTGCTCATGTGACCTGTGATCAGGGCCCACTTACAAGTGAGAACATATGGTACTCCTAGGCAAACCAATTTTCTAGCTAACTGAAATTAAACTACTGAAGGGTAAAGTCTTTTTAAACATTCTGATAAAAACTTTCTAAAACGTAATCCATTCTTTACCTCCTTGGTAGTATGAAAATTCTAATTTAATCTTATCCTAGTGACAAAGAACTATTGTTATGAACAAGTGTTGTATAGGCTGCTTCCTTAGTAATTCCTTCTGAGCTATGGTTTTAGCTACTGTCTACATGCTGAGGAAGCCCGAATCTTTGTCTCCATCCTGGATTGTTTTCCTGATGTTCAGATTCATGAACCTTCACTTTACCTCTGGTCCTGAAAACTTGAACATTCCAAAGACCCAGATCCCCAGATCTGCTTCTCAAAGTTTCATATCTTAGTGAATAATTCCACTGTCTACCCAGTGACCAGCCATCAACTTGGGCACAATGTGTGACTCCTCCTTTAATGAACCAAGACACTGTTGTTTCCCTTTTCTCAATATCTCTCAACCTGTCCTTTGCCTTATCCTGCCATTATTATCTTTGCTTGGGTACTTATAACAAGCTCACGCAAGGTATCCTACACTTATAATTTTACCACAGTGCAATATATTCTTCATACTACAATCAGATTTTTTGGAGTCAGAGTCTCACTCTGTCGCCCACGCTGGAGTGCAGTGTCACACTCACGGCCACCCCACCATTGACCCACTAGGACCCGGCGATCCTTCCACCTCAGCCTTCCAAGTAGCCGGAACTACAGGCACGCGCTACCATGCCCAGCTTATTTTTTTATTTATTATAGAGACGAAGTCTCGCCAGGTTGCCTGGGCTGGTCTCGAATCCCTGGGCTCAGGCAGTCCTCTCGCCTCAGCCTCCCAAAGTGCTGGGACTACAGGCTTGAACCACCACGCCTGGACCAGAGTATATTTTTTAAACCAAGGTTCTAATCATGCCACATCTCAGCTTGAAAACTTTTAACAGTTTCTTATTGCTCACGGGCTAAGGTTCAGACTTCTTTAATACTACTTACAACCCTTCCATGATCTGACCCTTGCTTGCATTTTCATATCTTGCCATCCCTGTTTCTACCCGCCCCTCTCACGGAGCACCACGTTAAGTCATACTGAGCATTTTCTTGTGCATCTAGAGCTTTGCTTGTGTTCTCTGGACACCTAGGATAGGCGTCTTTCCTACCCACTGTCACAGAACTCACTCCCCCTCATAACACTGTGTTTAAGGACCTGTTTGCTTCTCTGTACCATCTTCTTGCCTCCCTCAAGACTACAGGGTAGAGCCTCTTGTTCATCCTGTTTCCTTAGTGTCTAGCTCTGTGTTTAAAGCATAGCAGGCAGCTGGGCTCGGTGGCTCAGCCTGCAATCCCGCGCCTTTGGGAGGCTGAGGTGAATGGATTGCCTGAGCCCGCGGGTTCGAGACCTGCCGGGGCAACTTAGTGAGACCTCATCTCTACAATAAATCAAAAACTAGCCAGCCGTGGTAGCGCATGCCTGTAGTTCCAGCTACTTGGAAGGCTGAGGCGGACGGATCGCCGGAGCCCAGCAGGTCGAGGCTGCGGTGGCCGGGAGCATGCCACTACACTCCAGTCTGGACGACAGAGTGAGACTCCAACTCAAAAAAAATAAAATAAAGCATAGCAGGCATTCATATATTTTAACAAACGTTTAATTGTAGGCAGTTTTAACTTACAGAGTAGTTACAAAGGGTTCCCTTATACCAACACCCAGTTTCCCCTATTGTTAACTTCTTACATTAATACATTTGTCACAACTAACGGACCAATATAGATACTTTATTAACTACAATCCCTGCTTTTTCCTAATGTCCTTTTTCTCTTCCAAGATCCCATCTGGGATACCACACACCATTTAATACTGATACCTCCTTAGGCATACACCTCTTGGCCATGACAGTGCCTCGGACTCGCTTTGTTTCATAGAGATGTGAGGCTTACTAGGTAGGTAGTTTGTCGAAAGCCCCGCAGGTGGAGTTTCTCTGGTGTTTTTCTCATGATTAGACTGAAATTAAGGGTTTAGGGGAGGAAGACCACAGAGGTGGAGTGCCATTTTCACCACATCCTGTCGAGGTTGCATGCGGTCAGCATGACTTAACACTGGTGATATTAGCCTTGTTCACCCGGCTGAGGTAGGGTTTGTCAGGTTTCTCTACCATAATCACCCTTTTTTTTTTTTTGAGTTGGAGTCTCACCCTGTTGCCCAAACTGGAGTGCAGTGGCATGATCACGAACCACTGCAGCGTTGACCTCCTGGGCTCAGGCGATCCTTCTGCCTCAACCTCCCGAGTAGCTAGGACTACAGGTGCACACCGCCGTGTCCAGCTACTTTTTTAAAATTTATTTTTTGTACAGACGAGGTCTAGTGATGTTGCCCACGGCTGACCTTGAACTCCTGGGCTCAAGCAATGCTCCTGTGTTGGCCTCCCAACGTGCTGGGATGACAGGTGTGGTTACTTTCTTCACTATGTAAAGAACAGGAAGCTTAAGTTTTACATTATTTCACTTATCTCACATTATTGTGAAATGAAATTTTCTAGGTAAAGCAATTTTTAAAAAAAATTTAAAGTTATGGTGTACATGTAAGGATTTACTACATAAGCGAATTGCGTGCCGGTAAAGATTGGGGGCCTCCGCCTCCCAAAGTGCAGGGATTACAGGTGTGAGCCACCATGCCTAGCCTCAAATACGTTTTACGAAATAAAATACATGAAGTTGAAGACCTTTTTTCTCCTCCCCTATCTTAACCTCCTCCCTCTTTTCCCAGAAGCAACCATAATGTTAAATTGGCTTACAGACTTTTTTTCTCAAACGTGTGTGGAATATCTAAGAAACAAATATATATTTTTAAAAGGAATGGCTTTGGTCCAGGCTAAATGTGGGTTCCCGCATTCGGGGCTCTTCTGCTTGGTAGCTGTGCCTCCGCCATCAGCCAGTGTCTGTACGTTCATGTCGTCACATCACTGTTGCAGCTGGTGCTCCGTTGGTCTCCTCCCTCGTGACATGACTTCTCTCTGTTGTTGCTTCCACAGCAGCCAAACTCTCCTTTCTAGCCTGTTTCATTTCATCTCCTCCCAACTTCCTGCTTGTAGGTTGCTCCTGGTATCCTCTTTATCCAAAGAAAGAAGACCAATGGCCTGATGTAGTTAGACTCTGTGAAAGAAAATTGTAAAATGAAAAGGGCTATAGCCGGGCTCGGTGGCTCAGCCTGTAATCCCGCGCCTTTGGGAGGCTGAGGTGAGTGGATTGCCTGAGCCCGTGGGTTCGAGACCCGCCTGGGCAGCGAGACCTCATCTCTACAATAAATCAAAAAATCAGCCGGGCGTGGTAGCACATGCCTGTAATTCCGGCAACTTGGAAGGCTGAGGCGGAAGGATTGCCGGAGCCCAGCAGGTCGAGGTTGTGGTGGCCGGAAGCGGCCACTGCACTCCAGTCTGGGTGACAGAGTGAGACTCCAACTCAAAAAAGAAAAGAAAAGGGCTATGCAAATATAAAGTCTTACTGCCATGTACTCAGTGAAAAAAAAAAAGAGGCCAGGCGCGGTGGCTCACACCTGTAAGTCCAGCACTTTGAGAGGCTGAGGTGAGAGAGTTTGCCTGAGCCCACAGGTTCGAGACCAGCCTGGGCAACTTGGTGGGACCTCATCTCTACAATAAATCAAAAAATTATTAGCCAGGTGTGGTGGCTTGTGATTCTGGTCCCAGCTACTTGGAAGGCTGAGGCAGAAGGATGGCCTGAGCTCAGCAGGTCGAGGCTGCAGGGGCAGTGAGCGTGCCACTGCACTCCAGCCTGGGCGACAAAGTGAGACTCTGACTAAAAAAAAAAAAAAAGAGAGAGAGAGAGAGAGAGAGAGAGATACTTTGAAAAGAAAAAGATGGGGCCGGGACCATCATCCATTTGTTTGGGATACTTGACTCTTTCACAGATATTTTTGAGCTTAATGATGTTATCAGTGGCTTCCAGGTGTTTTTCAGTTGTACTGCAGGAGGGCTGAGGCTGCCAGATTTACGACCACCAGATATTTGGAGATTCGGGTAGTTAATTTTGTCATTCTTCATTTTATTTTTCTTACACTGTACCTCAAGATACAAGAGCAATGTCCCAAATAGAGAAAAAATTTCCTCTTGAAGAGTTTGCTCACGAAACTAATCATTTCTCCAGCAGGTGACTTACAATGAAAGAGTAATTGTGCAATTATAAAGTGAAAGCCTGTAGCTGTAACCTCCATCCACTGAACTGGGTTGCTACGTGGGCAGTTCCGTTGATAATGTTCTGGGTGCATAGCATGCCGTCTGCTCACCTCAGTCAGCAGAAATTTTTGGCTTGGGTTTCCAGCCCCCTTATTCGTAAATATATCTCATTTCTTCCCACAGTCTGCACTTGTTTGGCAAAGGCAAATTTTGAAGCGATTCCTTGAGGGCGCTGTGTGTGTAGACGGGAACTGGAGAGTCCACACCGGCACCATGAAGCACTTCCTGCGGTAAGTGTTTGTGGTTCGTTGGCTGAGCCTTCTACAGGGAAGAAATGACCTTGCTGATTAGGGTGATGTTACTGTTACCCATGTGTGATCCTATGATCAGGTCTCAGAATTCCATAACATCACATTGCATTTTGGCTAAGAATGGTTTGGTCACGAGGTTCCTCTGCTAACTCTATGCATGTCGATGCTAGGAGAGATGATCAGAGAGCATGGATACAAACGCATGAGTGTCTTGGACAACCTTGATACCATATGCCTCCACAGAATGGTATGCTGCTGGCCTGAAAGCGGAAGTGTAAGGCATTAGCGAAGTCAACGAATCCATTAAAACAATGTGTGAAATCATTTATCTGAAATAAGTCATTTTCAGTATCCATTAATTAAGATTTTAGTTGGCTGGCCAATCCATACAGGAATTTTTTTTTTAATTTTTGGTCAAAGTATATGGTCTAAGCTTCTGCTCTTCCTGTCTTAGCAATGTCTCTGAAATCTTTAATAATTGTTGGTTCCCTAGAGATCATGCTGTACAGAGTATGTTGTCTATTGGTGTGCTTGGGTTTGTCTTGAAAGCTGTTTGGCTGGACCTCTAGTTATAATTATGCTCAAGAGTATTGATTTGCATTTACTATTCTAGTAATGAAATTCCCAGAGAAATTTTATATGATATTAAAATACGACAAAATAAAGTAATGTTAAAAATCATACCACCAGAAAATTGAGTTTCTCTTCCTCAAGATAGTGACCTTCCTCTATCACACATCCTCATCCTTTGCTTGACTTGTTTTCTCTAAGCAAATTAACGGGCTTTCTTTTTTTAGAAAGTGATTTATTTTCAGAGGCTGTAATTTAAGATACTTTCCCCCCACTGGTTGTGGTTCCATTGTTGTTTCTGGAGCCCCTAGATCTTTTTGTGTGGGATTCACTGTGTTTTGGTAAAGCTACTGGTGTTTATGGGATCTTAGAATTGTGAAGACCTCTCAGAAGGTTACTGTTAACCCGTTTCTAGACATCAGCCTTTGTATTATTGTGCAGAATAACCCCCAGCCTTTTACTCTCAGCTGTTTAAAAAGATAGTATTTGAAAAATCACTAGGACATTTGCCAGCCAAGTCTTTGACCTGATATGTTCTTGGTTGTCATGGCAATTAACTGATCTGCTTATACATTCATGAAAAACTGGTACTTAGGAATGCCTCCTGAATGTAAAAGTGGTGTGTTTTTGCTATAGAATCATGTTAACAGAAAACTTTAGTGTTAGATGAGGCTTAGAAAAGTCGGGAGCTCCCTTTGTAAAAGGGATGATGGTGGTGGTGTGGTTTGTGCCAAGGCTTGTAGTACTAAATTTCACTCCAATGACTCATCTGTTTAAGAAAAGCGTAAGCAGCCTCAAAATCAGCCATTTTAGGAGGAATAGTATCCTTTGCTACTGTTCATTTTATTGTTAAATTGACTAGATGCAACACTAATTTTAGTAGAGATTACATTTTAAAACTAATGTATATGTGATGATTTAGAACAGGTACTGTGAAAATCTTCCACTGTAATTTTTAACAAACTGGCACCAAGGATAATGGAACCAACATATCCCGATCAGTTATGTATTCTCATACCATTTAAAAAAAAATTTTTTTTTTGAGTTGGAGTCTCATTCTGTCACCCAGGCTAGAGTGCAGTGGCACACTCACTGCCACCGTAGCCTCGACTTGCTGGGCTTAGGCGATCCTTCCTCCTCAGCTTTCCAAGTAGCTGGAACTACAGATGCACACCACCACATCCAGCTAGTTTTTGTGATTTATTGTAGTGACAAGGTCTCACCAAATTGCCCAGGCTGGTCTCGAACCCCCGGGCTCAGGCAATGCTCTTGCCTCGGCCTCCCAAATTGCTGGGATTTCAAGTTGAGCCACCATGCCTGACCACATTTTTAAAAATTTTTAGGGGAGGAAAGGGGGGGGCACATAACGTTAATAAGGGTACCTGACCTCAAACCAGGCGAAGTGGGGACCAAAGGGAGGAGAGGCCCAAACTTTACCTGTACAATAACCACTTGCATACCTAATCCTGAATTTTACCCCCTTAAAAACAAAATAAGATACATTTAACTTGGCACATGTATTTTATAAATATATTTTGCATAGATTATATAAAATTGGAGCTAGGCTAACAGAATACATATCAAGAAAGAAACTCGAGAATTTTCACTGACAATTGCTTTGGAAATAATAAAAGGAATCTTGATCATTGCCCTCCTTAGTTGATTCATGCTTTTGGCTTTAGCTTTTCATGTTTCTTTGTTAAGTTGTAATACATGTGCATTCATTATATGTGAATAATTATGGAATTTGGAAAAATAAGAGGTTAAGAATAATCCTGTATCACATACTGCATCACGTTTAGATTGAATTTTAGTCCCTGTAGTTCATTCCCACAAATGTTGGCCAGTTTTGGCAATCTTTTCATTTGAACCAAAGAGAAGGTTAGGTAAACATAACCTGAATAGACCAGGTGTTAATTGCCAAGTTCAGCAAATGTATTATGAAGAATGAAGAACTGACTCTCACTGAGAATTCAGCATTACTTAAGAGCCCACAAAGTGATTAATCTGTCAATTTCAGAGATGCTCTAGAATGAAATGCTCCATGCAGAGCCTCAGAATAAATGAGATTAATCTTAAAGAAACTAGGGTGTGAGAAAGAATGGATGTGGATCCACATTTTAAAGATACATATTTACCTAGTTGCTGTCATCAGATATATTAATGGTGTAGCTATCCAGCAAATAAAGGAATGGAGGAAATATTCTGTGTGTTAAAAATGACATGGGATATAAGAAATAAAGGCTATAGAATTAGTACGCCAAGCAAAAGAGTGTATTTTAAACGGAGAATAGGTATGGGGTATTGGATACATGCCTCATATCCGATCTGACTTTAGCCGTGATCTGCATGCAAAGAAAACTCAGGACACAATGGGTAAGAAAATGTGCCTACGTGTAATCAGAAAAAGAAGGGGGACGCTTTGAGCCCCAAACAGAACTAAAGTTTAGGGTTGAGTTTTTAGCATCTATTTTCATTCGATTGATGTATATAATAGAGAAAGCCTAAGGTTTGTGCTGAAGAATTTTTCCCTTGCTGGGATTTAGTTATTGAGGTTATATTTTTAAAAGTCACCAGAAGCTGGGCTCGGTGGCTCAGCCTGTAATCCCGTGCCTTTGGGAGGCTGAGATGAGTGGATTGCCTGAGCCCGTGGGTTCGAGACCCGCCTGGGCAGCGAGATCTCATCTCTACAATAAATCAAAAAATCAGCTGGGTGTGGTAGCGCATGCCTGTAATTCCAGCTACTTAGAAGGCTGAGGTGGAAGGATCGCTGGAGCCCAGCAGGTCGAGGCTGCGGTGGCCAGGAGCGGCCACTGCACTCCAGTCTGGGTGACAGAGTGAGACTCCAACTCAAAAAAAGTCACCAGAACATGAATAATTTTGGAAATTTCTAATCAAGGGGATATTTAAAGTCATCTCATATAAACCATGGCCTTCAACTGTCCCTGCTCCAGAACCTCCATTTCTTGGCCATGGACCTCACGCCCTATTTTCCTTCCTCAGGCAGAAAAGAGGTAGGAAAAATGTCTGCTAGGCTCAACCCTCTGTGGGAGAAACTCAGCAATACAGCAGACACGTCCCTATGTCGTAGCTTTGAAGCAATTGGAGGACAAAAGTATTTTGCTATTATAATTAGATAAATAAAGGCTTGCAATTAGAAAAATAACTGTAAATTGGGTTTTTAAGCGCTTTCGCACTTGATTGCCGTCTTGATCCACTGACCACAGTAATCACTTCCTGCTAATAATGCTCGTATTTATGCCACTTTTAATTACTCTTTGTAGCAATTATAATAAGTTAGGACTTAATATCCCATTTTACAGAGGAGACTTAGCAAAGTAAATAAATGACCCAAAGGCACACAGATATTTGACTGCAGGCCTGTCTGACTTTCAAGGCTGTTTCTCATGTCTGCCTAACGTTTCTTCCTTACTGTGTGCCCGCTGCAAGGCATTGTGGGTAATAAAACAATGAAAGGGAGATGGTCTGAGCTCCAAAGTAGCACACTGCCTAGGAAGAAGATACAAGGTACGCATACAGAACTAAGATATAGAAAGGAAGCGATCAGTGACAGGTGACAGGCATTTTGTGAAGGAATATTCAGGAAAGGCTTCATTTTAATATTTTAAAATAAGATAGAAGGTGGGGAGAGCGGAGGATGCTGTGAACAAAATAAAGGAAGTATGACAGAGTGCCACGAGCACTTGTGGTCCAAGTTTGTTGAATGTAGACCCTGTTGGGGGTGAGTGGAAGATTAGTGGCAAAGATCAAGTGGGGATGGGAGTGATTCCTGGTCACCTTTGGAAGCACAATGTAAAACAGCCCTGAAGCATCCTAACATGTTTACACCAACTTAAAGTGGACCTCCAAGAGAAGAGTCGGACCAGAACTCTTTTCCCCTTCCTACACATCTAGCCTTCTCTTAGACCCAGAAATCTAGTCCTGTCCCTTCACCTTGCAAATAAGAATGCAGAGACCCACAGAAGCAAAATAGCCTGACTGAAGTCCCCCAGTTCATCGTGGCAAATTGGGACTAGGCTTAAAGTCTGACTTAAGACTGTTTAGCAAGACTTTCCATTCAGCACCATCTACTTTGCATGACTTTTGAAGGGCAGAAGGTACAGTTACAGGTAGTTGTCCCAAATTTGGTTAGCATTGCTTGAGTCTCAATGGCTGAGCCTATGAGAGGTAGAAGCTAAACCCTGGAAAGGCAAAGGGTTACAGCCTGTGCATCCAAATGCCTTTTTCACTGTAGACTGGTATTTTTTAGCAGTGGTTTTCTCTTTTGTAGGGTACAAACACGTATGTATGTATGTATGTATGTATGTATGTATGTGTATATATATGTTTGTAAGGGGAAGCAAAAAGCATATTATACTTTGACATTTAAAAAGTATTTAAACATAATCTTTAACATAAATTTGTATTGGTAAGTAGAAATATTTTTAAGACAATCAAAATTAAATAAAGACATAAATAAAGGAATGTCACCAAAGGGTATCATTAATACGCTACCATTATGTGTGTATGTATTTACAAGAGGAAATCCAAAAAACCCAGAATTATTTTTTGGAGGGCAGGCCCCTTGTAGTACAGATTTCCCTGCTAGGTCAGCGTTCCAGGAACCCATTGGCATCAGTGTACCAGCTAACGTTGTTGTGAGAGGCCACATTCAGCTTCAGTGAATTTTTTTTGGAGTTTTTCCCAACACATTTGCCCATTTCATGATGGGTGATTTACGAGCACACCTGCCCACGCTGTGCTGAGTGTTCAGCAGTTTTTGATCAAAAACGGTGTGACTCCCATGCCCCACCCTCCCTATTCACCCCATCTCACCCTGAATGACTTTATTTGTTTCTTCAGATGAAAAAAGTCCTCAAAGGGAAACGTTTTGCCGATGTGGAAGAGGTAAAAAAAAGAAAAAAACAAACAAACAACAGAAGCACTTAAAAGGCATCAAAATTGATGAGTCCAAAAACTGTTTTGAGCCATGGAAAAAGCATCTCCATAGGTGCAATGCATCAAAGGGAGAGGATATTGAAGGTGATTGAAATTTAAACATGGAAGAATAAATACACAGTGTTCTATAAATAACGTCTGGGTTTGTTTTGGTCCCCCTGTATAATCCACACAAATACACATACATCTGTACACACATATATTTTAAATTATTTTGTCCCCTGCATCAAAACAAATAAAAACTCTTCCAACGCTCTCATTAAAATCTGTTGACCTGAATCTTTTCGAGGAAGCCTCCCATAGGTGACCTCTCCAGACCTGCCCGTTGCCATCCAGCTGCTGTCCAGATCCCTTGGGAGCGGGACCACCTCCATGCTAGCCCTCCTGCCCTTGGCTTTCCTTCAGCTTTTCAGGGCCAACTCCTTGCCACTTCACTGCCTGTTAACCTCTTCCTGCAGAGCCTAAGCAAGATCAGTGAAAACCACAAGCACTCAATAAATGCTACCTTGCGTTTCATTCATCTTTTGTTCTGAAGTAAGAGGACGCTGACTTTCCAGGCTGTTCCTGCTAGCCCTGTGGGATAACCACGGGTTGGCTTTTCTGTCCCATCTCAGAGGCAGACACTTTCTTTCCTTTGCCTCTCTAATACCCTGGGCATTTGTCTTCTTAGAGAATTATCACACGGTCTTTCCACTTTTTGTTTTTATTATGGTTTTCCTTACTAGACCGTGAGTTTTTTGTAGACAGAGATGCAATGTAGATGGCGGTACAGTGAAGCTCTTGACTCGTGTTTGCTGTTTCTACTGCTACAATCCCCACGTTTTTTCCTTCCATGCTATACAGCCAGTCTCGTTTTCTGTTTGTTTGGTTTCATGAAGGAAGAAGACAACTGCCCTTCAGTTACCATTTTTCATTTTTCCCTCAATTCATTGCAAATCTCTTTCCTTCAACTACTCTATGGTTGAACTCAACAGAAATTAATTTATTTGGCCGGGCTCGGTGGCTCAGCCTAAATCCCGCGCTTTGGGAGGCCGAGGTGAGTGGATTTCCTGAGCCTGTGGGTTCGAGACCTGCCTGAGCAACTTGGCGAGACCTCATCTCTACAATAAATCAAAAAATTAGCCGGGTGTGGTAGCGCGCGCCTGTAGTTCCAGCTACTTGAAAGGCTGAGGCGGAAGGATCGCCGGAGCCCAGCAGGTCAAGGCTGCGGTGGCCGGGAGCATGCCACTGCACTCCAGCCTGGGCAACTGAGTGAGACTTCAGCTAAAAAAAAAAAAAAAGAAAAGAAAAGAATTTATTTGTAATACTGAGAATATCCTCTAGCCTGGTTGTTTAAAAAAATTTTTGAATTATGCAGCAAATCTATAATAATAACAGGCTCATTTCTTATCCCCATAGAAGACTTTGAGGCCTATAATGATAGACCATTAATGATACCCTTTGATAACTTCCCTTTATTTATGTATTTATTTAATTTTGGTTGTCTTAAAAATATTTTTATTTACCATTAAAAGTTGATATTCAGCTGGGCTCAGTGGCTCAGCCTGTAATCCCGCGCCTTTGGGAGGCTGAGGTGAGTGAATTGCCTGAGCCCGCGGGTTCGAGACCCACCTGGGCAGGCGAGACCTCATCTCTACAATAAATCAAAAAATCAGCCGGGCGTGGTGACGCATGCCTGTAATTCTGGCTACTCGGAAGGCTGAGGCGGAAGGATTGCCAGAGCCCAGCAGGTCGAGGCTGCAGTGGCTGGGAGCGGCCACTGCACTCCAGTCTGGGCGACCAAGTGAGACTCCAACTCAAAAAAAAAAAAAAAAAAAAGTTGATATTCAAGATTGCATTTATACTTTTTAAATGTCAAGGTATAATAAGTTTTCTGCTTCTCCTTGTAAATAAGTCAGTAAAAGTGCTATCCAAAGAGAAAAATAATCTGATTTTTTAAAATAGTTATTTTAGCCGGGCTCAGTGGCTCAGCCTGTAATCCCACGCTTTGGGAGACTGAGGTGAGTGGATTGCCTGAGCCCGTGGGTTCGAGACGCACCTGGGCAACTTGGCAAGACCTCATCTCTACAATAAATCAAAAATTAGCCGGGCATGGTAGTGCACGCCTGTAGTTCCAGCTACTCAGAAGGCTGAGGCAGAAGGATCGCTGGAGCCCAGCAGGTCGAGGCTGCATTGACCGGGAGTGGCCACTGCACTCTAGTCTGGGAGACAGAGTGAGACTCCAACTCAAAAATAAATAAATAAATATTTTTATTAAAAAGTCAAATGTATGTACTTAAGCATAAGTTCTTAATTGAATAATGATATCTTTAAAACATTAAAATAAACTTATGCCTATTTTTCTTTGAAAGGAAAAGGATCCACCATTAATTATTTCAGTTTTCCAAAAATCACCCATTGCTCTGTAAACCCTCAGATAAAATTCACGGGGAATGTGCAGACAATGCCCTTTGCTATAGCAACAGAATTTGGAATGACATGGATCCCCACCGATCCCCTTAATTTTTACTTTCAGAAGGCAGTGTGGTCCCTTCAGAATTAGAATGACGGAGAAGACCAAGGGACCCTCTACTTCCTGGGCACAGAGTCTTGGGGCCTCTCTCCTGCTCTGTGAGAAGGGAAATACTTTTGTTTTTCTGGAGACTCACAGGTGGCTGAAGACTCATTATCAAGATGGTTCCATTTACTAACCCAGATAAGCGAATCCTCACCTGATTACCAGGACCCCTAATTAGGAATATCAGTGGAGCAACAAAATGAAATGCTGGAAACATCAAGCAGATTGCTCTTATGGCCCTTTGGATGAAGAGTATTCCATTTGGGAGACTGTGGTTTGAACCAAGAACTGTGGTTATTTTTTGTATGTATCTTTTCTCACCAATAGTGTACTTCTTATTTATTACAGGACTTCTTCAAGCAAGAATTAATTTTCATTAGCACATTCCTTGAAAGTGTTCAAAATAAGCCACTTGTCTCTTATCGTTCCAAAAGAAGACGTCAGAGTCACACATTTAAGTTGATGGAGTAGTGTTGAACTACAGGTACCCACACCCCCACACCCCCGCAGGCAAGGGGCTACATGGTTCCAGGGGCATCTCCGGTTTCAGAGACCCCAACCCTGCTGAATGGACTCCTCTAACAAAGCTCCTCAGGACAGGAGGCTGCGTTTATTCTGTAGCAGAGATATGATCCACCTTGAATAATTTACATAGGTGGCTATTCTGGTTCAAGCTAGACAATGAACGTTAAATAATAAACGTGGCCATAATTGCTTTATGGAAGAACACTGCTGTGAACTCAGCCATAAACATCACTCTGCAACATCTTAATAAATGGCAGTAACAGAAAATACTGGAAATGGAACATGTGTGGTAGGTCTTATGATTGAATCAGAGTCTCCCGGGGCTTAAGGAAGACATTCGTCTTAGGAAGCGACAGTAACTCTTTTTTGGAACACCATTAAAAAGCTGTGATTAAAAAACAGAAATGGTCACACACAAAAAAATCTGCTGCCTATGCAGGTAACTATTAAAAAGAGGAGATGGTGATCTGTAACTTCTCCTTCTAGTCTTAAGGATTTAATTGTTGTTTTTGCCAACTCTAACAATTCCTTTCGGTTGTGAGTTGAGAATCAGAACTGAGAAAACGAAGTCTAATATTATTTTTTTAAAAAACACTAAAAAGCAAATATCTCCCAGTTGGAACTAAACTTATTGATTTGCTGATTCAGACTGGGAGGGAAAAGGAGCAGAGGTATGTAAACCCACTGAGCTTGGGGTTCAGATGGCCAAGAGGGTGGAACAGAAAGATGGCATGAGTGCTGGAGCAAGAGAAAGCAGATGGGATCTGTCTCAAAGGTACATTTGAAATGCCCCCTCCAGAGGCATGCAGTCAGAAACACAAGGACATAAAACGACACAAATTAAGAGGAGGAAAGGGGACAATGGATCCAAAAAGTCTTTAACTCAAATAAGAAACAAGGACCTCCTTTCTCCCTCCCTTTCTTTCTCTCTCCCTTCTTTCCTTCCTTCCTTCCTAAGCCAACAACTGATTCACTCAAGAGAATTTCTACATCTATTTCCTAATTTCTTCCTTATCAGGGTAAACATGCCAAGCCAATTTAGCATTCTCTTAATATATGTAATCATGTCTTTTGTTCTCCTTTTGATCCTCAGCAGTTTGGTGGGTTCCCCTACCCCACAAACTTTGTGATTTGGGACTAAAATAGGTCCAAATAATCTAAGAAGTGAGCTCCTGGCAGTATTTGATGATGAACTGCCATTCAGAGTTGCTCAGAGGGAGGTTTTGCTGATCTGGTCCTTTCATGAGGAAGCACATTGGGTATTGTTACTGTCATCAAAATAAGGTTTCAAAAGTAAAGCGTGGCCCTGTGTTTCCATTGCTATTAAAATGTTTGTTTTATTTTTGTTAAAGGAAATGTAGATCATTCCTACCCATATTCCTTTGTAACCTTTTTCTACTTGATCCATGCCTTGCTTGGATCAGATTTATGACCTAAACACAAAATAAACTATATCTGTCAAAACATAATTTGATCTATGATCTGGATCAAAAAGATATATAATTCTTAGCACAGCAAGCTGGGCTTTTCATGAAATATTTGTAGGCATGTTGGTCCATTAGAAAAATAAGGAAAAAAATTTAAAATGTATCTTGGATAATAAATAGTATCATCAGTTTCTTTTGGCTTAGAAATTACGAAGGAATAAGCAGTGTACAGGTGTCATTTCACACTTGAAATGGGCATTACCCTCTCATGAATTGTGATACTGCTTATGTGAGTGTGTGAGAGAGATGTGGCATACTTCACAGAGTAGTAAACCCTAAGAAATGATGCTTCACCCCAGCCCCTATTGTGGATTTCTACTGGGTTTCATGTATCTGACAGTGTGAGCATCCTCAGAGGAACTGAAAAAGATAACAGCAAACAGAATGTGATGTCTCTTCTCTCCTTTTATGTAAAACCCTCTTGGTACAAAACAGTACCACAAGCCTTTTTCTCATATGCAAGGAAGCCAGGGGGAGAAATGACAGTTGTGCTATAGATCATTCTACATACTCTACATATGGTCTTTTTCTGCCACCACGGATGACACTTCTAGGTCTCAAGCCTCATCTTTGTTTGGACTCAGTAGAAAGGACACAAGGAAAACTTTCTGTATTCTCCCTATCTAAATATTCTCTCCTACCTAAGTAGGGAGAATACAAAGATGCTGCATAAACAGTCATCAAGACCCTCTTCTCTAGGAAGATTTAGTACTGACTTATCACGTAGTTTCACATGTGCTGCAATACAGACTCGCAGGGGACCTCTTGAGGCATGAGCCCACCCATGAGGCCGCCTTCACCAAAAATTGTACATGGAACAGATGTCACGGAAAGCTTTTATCCTTGACTCAATAATAGGAATAATACCTCCCAGTAATTAATGTCATTACCATTTGGCTGGGGACCAGTTAACAAAGATATTGCTCAATATTTTTTCTGGCACAGCTATCTAGTAGCTGGAAAATGAAAAACATTTTCCAAGAGACCAAGTTGAAGTTTTATAAATCTTCTCACTAGCCTAATTAAAATGTTCCACTAAATTTATTTTTAGAGGAGTTACTGTCTTTTTTTTTTTCTTTCTGGAAGCTGTTAACCTAAATCCTAACAGATCTTAGAACATATTTGACTAGAAGAGTGGAATGTTAGGCTTTACAATATAGTACATCCGTTTTTTTTTTTTTTTTGTCTTTCAGCAGAATCTGGTTGGGTATTGCTGACTACACATAGAAATTTTATATGTACTTTTGTAACAGCTTTTGGTGATCATTTTATATTTTAATTTTTGTTATAACTTTCATTTTTTCTAAGTAAAATAATACATGCTTGTTATAGAAAAAAGAATATATACTTTATCGAAAAAGAAAATAAAAATCACTGAAAAGGTTACCTAGCGGTACCACTATTAACTTTTTTGTTGTGTATCCTGCTTAACACATGACTATTAAAATTTTCGTTTTATTTTTTAAGGAAAAAATAGATCATTCCATACATATTCCTTTGTAACTTGTTTCTATTTGATAAGCATATCGTGAGCATTTTCATGTTATTAGATATTCTAGGACATCATTTTATTGCTTGCGAAGTATTCCATTATGTTATCTCAGTTCAGCAGCTTGGTTATCTGTCCTGTTGCTTCCCATTTCCTTTGCATTTATAAGATATAGACCTCATGCCTTTGTGCAAATCAGACTGTTAGAATTTCTATGTTTAACCCAACACTGTTGAAGCTATTGGAACCAGAGTAATTTGAGCAAAGGAACACAACCAGGGTACTGGTTCATTTTCAGACAGAGGTCACATTGTTGAAGCTATTAATTAACTACTCCAGCTTATCTGAATGACCATGAATCGCCTTATTTTAGAGCTGCAACGAATTGGTGAATTTTTGAAAATTAAATAAAAACTTTTAAAAATGGCACTAATAGGAAGTAATATAAATATGAGGGGAGACCCCAAAAACGTGGAATTTATTTATTAAAAATTTGCATATTTATTCTTACATGTTTAAACTTCAATCACCTTCCAAGTACTCTCCGTTTGATGCAATGTACCTACTGAGATACTTTTTCTACTGCTCGAAACAGTTTTTGAACTCATTAATCTTGCTGTGTTTTAGTGCTTCTGCCATTTTTGTTCCACCACTTCCATGTCGGCAAAATGTTTCCTTTGAGGACTTTTTCATCCAGGGAAACAAACAAACAGACAAAAGGCACTCGGGGCAAGATCGAGTGAGTAGGGAGGGGGTGACATGGAGGTCATGCCTTTTTTGGTCAAAAACTGAACACTCAGCGTGGTGTGGTCAGGTGTGCTCATATATCACCCATTATGAAATGGGTAAACATGTTGAAAGAATCTCCAAAAACAATTCACTGAAGCCAAATACAGCCTTTACAACAGTCCTAGCTGGTACACGGATGCCGTTGGGTTCCTAGAGCACTTACCTAGCAGGGGAAGCCTGTACTTCAAGAAACCCACCCTCCCAAAAGATAATTCCTGTTTTTTTGGAAGTCCCCCTTCATAATTCTGCCTCCTAGGAATACATCTTATAAAGAGAAGATGAGTTAAATATATAGGTTCCTGGATAATAGGTTCTCTCCTTACCTCTACAACTTGAGTCGTTTTGAGACTCTGAATAGTATCATAAAGTAGTAGGCACTCGCATTTTAAAAATGAGAAGTCAGCACAAAAGACAGATGTACATGGACCAGAGATGTGTGGATAAGCACATGATTGGTGACAATATAGTTCCTATTTTGTTGAAGTATTATGGGAGTGAGGTAGTGTGTATAGTAATTAAAACTCACTTTAACAAGAGCCAAGAACAAACTTCTCAAGAGGTCGAACTTTTGAAAAGTCAAAATCAGAGAAGGCTGTCACGTCTGAGAAAAATCGAAGGTCAACAGTGCTTGTCCAGTGAGTTGAAGAGGAGGCCTTCCACCAAGGCCAAGCGTGTGAGGGTTGGTCAGCAGAAAAGGCAGGTGGCCACACAACCAAGTCCTCAAGGAGGGCAGCAGCGCTTAAGGAAAAGCAGAGGGGGACAGAAAGAATGGGGGGTCCAGGGGCAAAATCAAATCGTGGCCCAAAAAAGGGTACAAAGTAGGCTGGAGGTGAGCAAGGACAAGCTGAGGAGCTGTTCACAGAGCAGAAAGAGGAGAGCGCATTCTTGCACCATGTCTGAGGGAGAGGCCACTTCTGAAACACACACAGTATTAAAGGATTCTGTTTCCAAGGTACTGACTTATTTCCAAGAAGTTTTCAGGCAAAGGTGGGAAAAGAAAGGATTCCCATACTTCACCCTCAGTTTCTTGGGACACCAAATTTCCCAGAATAGGACATTCTGGAGTTGATTGAAATCAGAGTAAGAGTAGCTACTGCAAATAAAGTAGCATGAGATTAGAAGCATATGCTAAATGCGATGTAAGTCTAATGGCCAATTTTCTTCTGGGCTGCTTCTCTCGTTGGTGGTGGTTGCTTTCTCTTCTCTTCCAGAGTTCTATTGGAAGGGTGCTGTCTTTTGTTTTTCACAGAATGTTGATCCAGGTATGCCTGTATTTTTACTGTAAGTTTCTGTGGCGCTGCCTGAAATTTGTCATGAGGAAGCTAACCGGAAGATGTGAACTGCAACGCATCTGTTACAACACCAAGCCTGGAGCTTCTAGGACCATGAAAATCGGTGAGCATGAAACAAAGAGTAAGCGACAGGTAGAATCGGTGGGATTGAGGATACAGTGTTTTATTTCAGAATAGGAATTTTAAACCATTTGTAAAGGACTGTTTCTGAATGACTGTTTTTGTTACTTTAACAGAAACATCACTGAGGGAGTCAAAAAGCAAGGTAAGTAAAATTGCTTATTTTTTCAGCAACTTTTCATTGTAAAGGTTTCCCTCTATCATAAAAAGTAAAAATGTTAACAGAAAAAAATACCATTGGCAAGAAAAACTTATGCAAGGAAGGAAAGAATTGTTTGCCCATTACAAACCACTGTACTTTTTACATGAGGGCAGCCACTATATTGTGAATTTCTAGGAAGATTTGTGAACCACTTAGCACTTCATTGTTGAATTAATCCTTTTTTATACCTCTTCCTGAATCACAAAATGAATATTCCTTGAAAATAAGAACAGTATTAACTCTCTAGTATTTTCTCAACATCCAAATCATTAACATTATACTCAAGATTCCCCAATAAAATCAAACAAGCCACTATGTTGGTTTTTATAGAACATAGTTGAACATTCACATGAGAGAAAAAAAATCTGTTTTGTTTTTCAAAACTCTTGATAATTTTATCTTATTATTTAATTTTTTCTTGCTTAAGACTATATCTCCCATGTGCCTCACTCCTTAGTCATAAAGGTAATGCCCTTTAACCATAGAAACTATGTTAAGTGAGGAAAAGAAAATATATTTCAATATAGATAACGTGAAACAGATGGAAATGGCAAAAAAAGAAAGAAAGAAAAAACCAAATTTAATATATTTTTCTAATCAAGGTAATCAGGAAAATTGCACTACCTCAATTGTGAAAATGTCAAATTTATTAAATTTATTAAAATTCAAGTACTCTCAATCAATTTTTGCTTTTAGCGTATCTCTTTGTATTTGAACCTTAAACAAATACTTGAAGCCTCTATCACAGCAGACACTACTTAAGCCACCGGTGTTAATGAAAAGGGAACTGACTGAAACATGTTTTCCAGCTGTTGCAGACTTCAGTGAGTGTTCACCCTGATGCGATTGAAAAAACTATAGAAGACATCATGGAACTGAAAAAAATTAACCCTGACATAAATCCACAGTAAGAATGTTTCTTATGTCAGAAATATAGAACGCAAGTCATGGGGCACATGTTTAGTGTTTCTCTCCCTCCCTCTCTACCTAAAATAATCACGTGCAGTGTTTTGACTTTCAGATGAAGAATTAAAGAAAAAGGGTGCTTTTTCGTGTTTGTAAACGGCATCAACTTTATTCTTCTTTTGTGGTTTATGCTTATGCTTCTGAGGTGCAACGAACATGAGAAATGTGATGGGTGCCCCGATAGCAAAAGATGAGAGAGAGGAAGCCCATTTATGAACAGTCATTCTATCTGATGCCTATGATTTATATTGATGGTAAATGTTCAAATTATAAATGTAACTGAAGGATTATTCTGCTCCATCTAGAATAATCCTTCAGTTTCTTCATGAATATTCCTTCATGACAGACTGATAATCTTGGAGACAGTTTCTACCTGCTTGTCAAGAAGACAGGCATGTGTGGGAGGGAGGAATGGCTTTTATATGAAGACTTTAGAACTTTATAATTTATTCCTTTCATCTTGGAAGTATTAAAATGCATTTGGCAATGTACGTGACATTTAAAATTAGCTTTATATTTTCCATTGGGTACAGCAATTTTTCGGTAAAATTTCACACTGAGGACATGGGGTAGAATAAATTTCAAATGCAGATATATTTAGAGACAGTTTTAGGTTGGTAACAATCAAACTGTCTTTTAGATGTTTGTACCTGAGAACTTCAGATGTTACTGCTGAGAAAGGCTTTTAATTACCAAAGACAGGAGCTGTAGTTGAAGGGAATTTAAGAGCACACTTGCACAAGTCTGTGTCTTGGAGGGACTTTGGGTACCAGCTATCTGGAGGCTCATGACAAAAACCCCATTTTCATCTGGTTTCCGCAACGTTTTTCAGCAGCCACTTCAGCTAATTCGCTGTCTTTTCCTTATCCAGCCATCGAAGGTGGATTTACTTATGCAGTAACTGTCTTTTGAAACCTTCTGACATATAATTTATTCCTCTGGGAAGGTGACAAGAAGGCAATTTATTATAGATTAAGTGGAACCAAAAATTTAAGATTATAACTGGGCATAAGGGATATATTAATCCTATAACCATGTTTAGAGGTTGAATTGGATTTAATAGTAAATCTTTTCTTATGGCTATTCTATGCAAGTTGCCTAAGTTGCACTCAAAAGCATTTCTTTGCCATACATTCTTTTTATTTCATTTAGGGGAGAAAGAAACCCTGATACAGGCTGAGCTCACATCCTTAATCTAAAAATTTTAAAATGCTCCAAAATCTGAGTATTTTAGAATGCCAATATGATGCCACAAGTGGAAAATTCCATACTTGTCCTCAAGTGACCGGTTGCATCCATTATTAAAAATATTGTATAAAATTGCCTTCAGGCTATTTGTATAATGTATATGTGAAACATATGTGAATTTCTTGAGTTTATACTTGAGCTTATACTTGAGTTCCATCCCAAGATGCATATACATCTCTTTATGTATATGAAAATATTCCAAAATCTGAAAAAAATCCAAAAGCCAAAATCTGAAAAAAATTCAAAAGCCAAAACACTTCTGGTCTCAAGCATCTTGGGCAAAAGACCCTCAATCTGTAGTTTTTAAAATTATTTTTGTATCTTATTGTATTTGTATTTTTGTGGTTGTTGTTACATCTCAACGTGGATTTTGGTGCCTTTTCTCCAGACTAGCATTGACAAAATCTGACATAAAAAAATTAAATACTTTCCTGAGTATGAGAAATAGGAGATAAGAAATGGAAGAGACATTTTATAACTTACAAAACTACCATTACTTTTGTTTGGATTATTTTTGTAAAGTACTGCTTATAGTGGTACTAAAAATTACTATAGAAAAAAAATTTAATTGACTTTCCTTGTTCCCATCTTTTTTGTTTCTTCTGCTCTCTTTTTTCTCTCAAAATTAACTATCTTAGTTCCACATTAATTTTCTGGGGGACCAACACCACTGAACCCTTTCCTAAGTTTAAATACCGATTTTGTTTTTTCATGCTATGGTAACAATGATTATAAAGGCCATTAATGGAACACACACTTTTAATAAAGTCTGGTATTCCTAGGCTACCTGACACTGCCCTCTATGAATAAAGTAGGTGTGCAATCCTAAGACTTGAGATTTAATTTCTGTGCATCTCATTTACCTCTCCAAAAAGATGATGTCACTGTTGTGATTATAATGACCACCACCATCACCACAAAAATATTCAAAATCAGTGAGTGAACTAACTGGGAACAGGAATATATTGGATGGTATCAGGAAATTGCCAATGTTCAACCATTTTTGAATCACAGAAAATACATAACTATAAATAACTTAGCAGGAATCAATACACATGAAAGACTGCCTTTAGGTTTAATTTAGATGACAGTAGTCTGTATGAAAAAAGGATCTTATGCTGTTAGTCACCTGTTTAATAAATGATATTAATTTGTTAAAATGATGCCACTGCTTGAAATGACTCTATCTTACTTTACAGATTGTAGGAAAGAAAAACAGTATTCTGGTCACAGGAAGAAATGATTCTTTATGTGTTACGATTGCCAGATTGTTTTCTGTTCTAATGATATGTTTTAAAGGGCCTCTTAATCAAATAGTGTATATTCACAGCAGACTACGTAAGATAGTAAAGCATCTGAAAACTGTGTCCCATCAGAGGGAATTGAAGGTATAGGAACAGAGAAGAGACCAGAAGAAAGTATCACCATCTTAAAATAAATAGCATGACGGGGAAAGGTGGAAATAAGTTTGCTCTGAGAACAGAACCTCAACCACCTGGTAATAAGCAAAGCAGGTTTTGTTTCCGCATAAGAAAAGTGTTCAGGTCGGAGGTCGCCTGAACGCCAGGCCTTCTTCTCAGTCTCCATACAGGGCTAGCACCAGGTAGGCACGGGCGGCTGCTTGTCAATAAAGATGCTTGCGTGGAAAAAAAAAAAGAAAGAAAAGTGTTCAGATGACTAGACCGATCAGAGTGTGATGGGAAATCTTCTGAAGTTGTGACTTCCCTCTTGTCACTGCCTCATCTGTGAGGGATACTCCCAAGCACAGGTGTTGCTGTTGTTGTTATCGTTTCATTTTATTTAGTTTTGACATTTTTCTTGCTTTGAAGCCCCTCTCGCCCTCACCCTCACCCTCGCTGTCTCTCTCATGCACACCCTTCGAACGCGATTGTTACACCCACCTATGCGGTCTATGTAATCGCAAAAAGCCCACTGTTTCTTACAGTTTCTGCACTTTGCTTTCGAGTAACTTGCATACAGATATCCCTTGTTTTCTAAGCCACACTGTTGCAATCTAGCTTAAGAAAAAGTCAGAAATCGAGATAAATTTCAGCCAGGTGCTATAGCTGTCTACGCGGAACTTTAGTAAGAATTGTGCTTCTCTAAGATAGGTCATATCTGACAACTTTTGAATATTATATGAATATGGAAAGTTCTATCCCACATACAGCAAGTGAGAAAATGTCAAAAGTACGTGTTTGTTTTTCCTCATGTGTGTTTTCCTGTTTTTGCACCCCCTAGGCTGGGAATCTCTCTTCAGGCTTGCCTTCTGCAGATCGTGGGGTACAGAAACCTTATCGCAGATGTGGAAAAACTACGCAGAGAGCCCTATGACTCTGACAACCCCCAACATGAAGAAATGCTTTTGAAGGTTAGTCCTTGAACACACTTCAGTCCTTCTCTTAAGTCAGCTAGCATTTGCCAACACCTGCTATGCTCCAGGCGCTGCTCTGGACATTGAGAGTTCAAAGATGGATCAGACGTGGGCACCATAATTGGCTGATAAGGCTGAGTTTCCTCGCTGGTTCAGATGTTGGGGATAAATTTTTCATCAGGACACTCATATGGGAAGTGAAGTTGAAAGCCAGGTTTCTTTCGTAATCTGAGAAAGCTCCAGAGGTGATTTGTGTGGGCGCTCACATTTGGCTCAAGTTTAGATGGTTTAACATGCGTTGACGGCCAATAGGAGAAATAGCATTTGTCAAAGAGTGGCCTGGGACTTTCACTGATGACTTTTAATACACATCAAGAAAGATAAAGCTGGTTTCTGCTTCAGCAATAGCCCTCTTGGGAAATTATCCAAGATCTTATTGCTGATTATTTATTCATGTAGCTTAGAGAGTATTAGAAGAGGAGGTCAAGCATATTGGAACTGTTAGAAAATCCCATGGAGTTCTAGATACTCCTGGCTGTCAAAGCAAAACCTTAAAAATCTAATAGGATCTGATGGTATATTATGAAATGTCAATAAGACTTTTCCTCAAAACACTGAATTTGAATTAAAGAACTTCAGGCCAAAAAAATATTAAGAACAACTTTTAGAACTACTCACTTAGCAGAAATGTTTTATAAATTCTATTTTGAAAATAGATGCTTTTTAGGATAAAAGTGCTTCCTTGCCCTTTTCTGCAATTCAAGAAAAAGCAGTAACAAAATTGTAGGAAAACATTTGTTTAGCTGCCTTTATTTTATTGAAAAAATCCAATAGGAGATGTAATTTCAAGAACATATCCTGTTGTGTTTTTGTGTGAAGGAGTGTATGTTTTTGTGTATGTAAGCACTTAAGCAGATGACTCATTTGTCTCTGCTAATTAGTGCCAGATCCAGTGTGAATCATTAAAAATTAAAGAAGCCTCATTCTTGGCAATGGTTTCTCTTCTCCCCTGCTTAATTTTGGCTCACCTACTAGCTGAGTTTCATCTCCTTTTATTGCCTTTTTTTCTGACCATTTTCTGATGGAGGTAGTTGAGTTCAACAAAATGACCCGAAGATGGGAAATAAGACATGAGTGAAACAGAAAAGAGACAGTGAAATTAACAGACGGGTCACAAGTGCCTGAACAATTTATTAGAATGACTGAAGTGTCCTCAGAGTCAATGAGTAACTGTCAAATGCCTGTTGTATATGTGCTGCCACATAGTAGGTTTTCAACGAGTACAGGTGAATTTATTAGTTACATCTCAAGAACTTTTATGATATGACTTACCTGTGCCTATGATTTGATTATGTCATGTGTTATCATTTTGATTGTCAGAGCTCTACGAGGTAGGTGAGGTAACGATTGTTATCTTTATTATGGAGGTGAGAAAACTACAAGCATTTTAGCTTAGGCTCTGGTTCACACTTCCTATAAATTATAAAGCCAGGACTGTCCACTACTGTGTTAAGCACTTTGAGGAAAGACATCTTTTCTGGCCTTGGTTGGCTTGTCAGCTAACTGGGACATATTCTCCATCTGCAAAAACCACTGAATCTCTCAAATGTTTTCCTTGCCCATTGCCTTATTCTAACCGTCATCTCCAACTTGGGGCTGTTATAGCTTTGTGTGTGTGTGTGTGTGTGTGTGTGTGTGTGTGTGTGTGTGTGTGTGTGTGGAATCCTCTTGCCTTGGCTTCCCAAAGCACTGGGACTACAGACATGAGCCACTGTGCCCAGTCTGTTATAGACTTTTAATTCCCTCTAAATTCTTCCCTTCCATCCTCTAAAATACTGCTGGAGGGATTTTTCTAAAACACAGATCTAGTCATGCTATTTTCTAGATTAAAAACTTCAAAGCCAGGCACGCTGGTTCAGCCCATAATCCCAGCACTTTGGGAGGCTAAGGCAAGAGGATTGCCTAAGCCCACGGGTTCAAGACCAGCCGGGACAACATGGTGAAACCTCATCTCTATAATAAAATCAGATAAGTTAGCTGGACGTGGTAGTGTGCACCTGTAATTCCGGCTACTTGGAAGACTGAGGCAGAAGGATCGCCTGAGCCCAACAGGTCAAAACTGCAGTGGCCATGAGCGTGCCACTGCACTCCAGCCTGGGCAACAGAGTGAGACTCCAACTCAGAAAAAAAAAAAAAAAAAACCTTCCAAATTATAGACTTTGCAGCAAAATGGATGGATTTAGACTCCACCATACTCAGTGATCTATCACAGAAACACAGAACTGAACTGAATACCACATGTGCTCACTCATAAGTGGATCCTGAACATTTATCACAGTACTACAAGAGAGGGATTGGCAGTAGTAGGACTCTGTTGGGGTATGGGGGTGGGAGGACGTAACACCTCTAAGGTTGCCTGAACTCATTTTCATAAGTAAAGTTTGACTGCAACACAGCCACACCCCTTCATTTATGTACTGGTTTATGGCCACTATTCTACTGCAAAGGTAAAGTTAACTAGTTACTTCAGAGATCATCACAAAGCCTAAAATATTTATCAGCTGGTTCTTTTTTTTTTTTTTGAGCTGGAGTCTCACTCAGTCGCCCAGACTGGAATGCAGTGGCTGCTCCCAGCCACTGCAGCCTTGACCTGCTGGGCTCCAGTGATCCTTCCGCCTCAGCCTTCCGAGTAGCTGGAATTACAGGCATGCGCTACCACGCCCGGCTGATTTTTTGATTTATTGTAGAGATGAGGTCTCGCCAAGTTGCCCAGGCGGGTCTCGAACCCGCGGGCTCAGGCAATCCACTCACCTCAGCCTCCCAAAGGCGCGGGATTACAGGCTGAGCCACCGATCCTGGCTCAGCTGGTTCTTTACAAAGTTTGCTGACCCCTGAGTTCCGGAGCTCAGGTGATAGACAGTATTGTCACATTGTTTAAGTGCTTTGCTTTATAAGCATGGGAGAGCATTGTTAATGTTACTACTTAGAATCCAAAGTATTAAAAAATATATTCTGGGTTTTTAATGATCATTTAAACATAGACTGGAATGAAATTGAATAATATAACTATAGCACTGTTCATATGTAGTATTTTAATGGACATTTCTATGAAAAGTTTTCTAGGCTGGGTGCAGTGACTCAAGCCTGTAATCCCAGCACTTTGGGAGGCCGAGGTGAGAGAATTGCCTGAGCCCATGGGTTCAAGACCAGCCTCAGCAACTTGGCAAGACCTTATCTCCACAATAAAAAAAAAAATTAGCCAGGCATGGTAGCGCACACCTGTAGCTCCAGCTCCTTGGAAGGCTGAGGTGGAAGGATCACCTGAGCCCAGCAGGTCAAGGCTGCTGTGGCCATGAGTGTGCCACTGCACTCCAGCCTGGGCAACAGAGTGAGACTCTGACTCAAAAAAAAAAAAAAAGAAAGTTTTCTAACCAAATTAGTAAAGAAGGCAGAATTTTAGGTAGATTCACGTACTTAATGGAACTGTATAGCCCAGAGTTAAAAGACTCTCTCCTGATGGGAAGAGATAGTCTTCTGGTGGTCAGAGTGCTAAGCTACTTCGCTTTGAACTCCCTGGCCTGAGGGTGAATGAACAGCTTTGCTGTTTCTGTTCCATAGCAGACCTAAGACAAGACAGAATTATTCAAATATGCCTGTGTAGAGACTTAGGTCCAAGAGAAGAGCATTCAGTAGAGAGAACAGGACATGATGGATGACAGTCTGACTCAGAATGTGGCTCCCATATCTGTGGCCTGTCCTCTGCTACAGGAACCACTCTTCCTAGTCCCTAGTCTGCTGTGCTTGGCAGGTGGCTCTGTGATAACCACACCCAGTAGCACAATCTTCAATGACTGGATTCCTCAGAGACCTCCTCCCCGCGGCCCACCACCTTTGCTCAGATCTAAAGTTGGCTTCCTAATGCAAAAAATGACCTTCAGGCCGGGCGCAGTGGCTCAGCCTGTCATCCCAGCACTTTGGGAGGCCAAGGCGAGAGGATTGCCTGAGTCCGCAGGTTCAAGACCAGCCTGGGCCACTTGGTAAAACCTTTCCTCTACAATAAAATTACAAAAAAATACTAACCGGGTGTGGTGGCGTGTGTCTGTAGTCCCAGCTACTTGGAAGGCTGAGACGGAAGGATCACCTAAGTCCAGCAGGTGGACGTTGGAGTGGCCGTGAGCATGCCACTGCATTCCAGCCACAAGAGTGAGACTCCAACTCAAAAAAAAAAAAAATGACCTTCAAGAGCACCCTGCCTCCTGCTCTTATTGCTTCAGCAAAGAGCCTGTCTATCAGAAGAGACTCAAAATAACTCAAGTTTTTTTTTTAAAGCAGGATATATAGACAGAATTGCACTTCATATAGTGTTTTAGCATAATGGGCTTTCATCTTCCAAACTAGGATTAATAACTTAATTAAGAACACTTCTTAGCCATTAGTCTAGTGTGTCATGATCCATGAAATTATTTAAATGAAATTTCTTTTTTTTTTCAAGTCAGGATCTCACTCTGTCACCCAGGCTGGGATGCAGTGCCACAATCACGGCTCACCGCAACCTCAAACTCCTGAGCTCAAATAATTTTTCACCTCAGCCTCCCAAAGTGCTGGGATTATAAGTGTAAGCCACCACGCCCGACCAAAATTACTTTTCAAAGGATTTTATTCATCAATTTTTTACTTTCCCAAACTAAGCAGTCACCTAATTAGTGAAATGTATAACCTACCTGCAGAAAGGCAATGTCTGTTTTTGCCATTTTGCTATGTTCATATCATGAAACCAAATATTTTTTAATTGTTTAGGGCTCTGAGATTACTTCAGATTATTATTCAAATGAATGTAATGAGTTTCCTTCCCTCCCCTCTCCCATTGTAGCAGCAACCAAACCATTTCCTAAAGGATTTTCAAAAAGAGACCTTCCCTAGCACCTGCATAGGGATTACCGGGTATCTCATTAGTTAGTCTCTTCTGATGAACTCAGACATTTTCTGTTTTGCTGAATGCAAAGCACTGGCACATTCTTATATGGATTATATAAAAAGAGATTTCAGGTCAGGTTCAGGGTGGCTAAGCCTGTAATCCCAGCACTTTAGGAGGCCAAGGCGAATGGATTGCCTGAGCCCGCGGGTTCGAGACCAGCCTGGGCAATTTGGTGAGACCTCGTCTCTACAGTAAATAAAAAAATTAGCTAGGCACGGTAGCGCGCGTCTGTAGTTCTGGCTGCTTAGAAGGTTGAGGTGTAAGGATCGCCAGAGCCTAGCAGGTTGATGGTGGGGTGGCCATGAGTGTGCCACTGCACTCCAACCTGGGCAACAGAGTGAGACTCCAACTCAAATAATAATCATAATTCTGGGCTGGGTGTTGTGTCTCATGCCTGTAATCCCAAGTACTTTGGGAGGCCAAGACAGGAGAATTGCTTGAGTTCAGGAGTTCAATACCACCTGGGCAACATAGCAAGACATCATCTCTACAAAAATCAAAAAATTATCTGGGCATGGTGGCACATTTCTGTAGTCCCAACTACTCAGGAGGCTGAAAAGGGAGGATTGCTTAAATCCAGGAAGTCGAGGCTGTGGTGAGCTGTGATCATGCCACTGCACTCGTCTGGGCAACAAAGTGAGACTGACTCAAAAATACATAAATAAATAAAAAATTAAATTAAAAAAAGATTGTATTTCAAAATATGCTTGATATTTTGCTTTCAAGCATGATTGATTTACTTTCTTTCTTTGGAAGTTTTTCTCTCACCCTTTAAATAAACAATTTACCTGGTGTGGCACTAGCATAGCAATATTGTATAATATAAACAATAAGTAGTTTTAGATTCTTATCTAAAATAACATTAATAAAACAAATTGCAACTTTTTATTTGTTAGAATTTTCTGTTACTGAATATTATGTTTCATACTGTGTCAGATATGTGACTATTCAGAATAGGGCAAGGTATTTGCACATTACTGTTCTGTTTAAGCTATAAATTTATGTAATATGGAATAAGCAATGTAGAACTTGAATCATTTCTGAAATAACAGTAAGAAAGTTTTGCATTTGTGTTTATACCTTATCTATAATGAAGATATAATATTAAATATTAATAGTCTAAAAAGTAAATTTGCTTACATGACTATATTGAAAAATAAGAGTTTGCATATTACATCTTCGGCTGGGTCTCAGTCTCTCTCAAGTAAAGATATGTGCTGAATTAGAATCTTTTATAGAAAACTTGGAAAAATAAAACTCATTTATTAAGAAATGAAGAGTATAATGTTTAGAATTTATATTTGTTTGTTAGTATATAATTGATTTTAGTGCAAATTATTTTAGGTGTCTCTTTTTTTTTTTTCTTGGAGAAAACAAGATTTATTGAGAGGACAGAAAACCTCCCACAGTGGGAGGGGACTCCAGAGGGCTACTCTATTTTAGGTAGCTCTTAAAGATGAAAATATATTTTGAAATTTATTCATAAGCATTGCTGGTATTCTATTATTTTATTATTCTCACTCCTGTTATAAATGAGATCTAAGGAATGAAACTCATCCACTTTTCTTTTTGTTAGCAATGCTGCTGAAAGTTTTGACATCACATTAGAAGAGCATTTTCTCAGAATTTGAACAATGAATGGCCTCAAAATTTTGCCTGCTCTCCTCTTTCCTTTATATACTTAAATGTTTTTGACAGCACCAAAGAGCTTTTTGGGGGTACGGGGAGAAGTTATTTATCTATCTATCTAATTTTGTATTAGAAATTGAAATTGGCTAGGCACGGTGGCTCAAGCCTATAATCCCAGCACTTTGGGAGGCTGAGGTGAGGGATGGCCTGAGCCCTTGAGAACAGCCTGGGCAACTTGACAAGACCTCACCTCTACACTAAATTAAAAATTAGCAGGGTGTGGTAGCAGGCACCTGTAGTTCTGGCTATTTGGAAGACTGAGGCAGAAGGATCACCAGGGTCCAGCAAGTTGATGGGTGGCCATGAGTGTGCCGCTGAGTGTGGCCATGAGTGTGGCCATGAATGTGCCACTGCACTCCAGCCTGGGCGACGGAGTGAGACTCCGACTCAAAAAAAAAAAAAAAAGAAATGAAAATAGAAAGATTTAACACATCAACATATTCAAGTATAGTCTCCACTGACTTCAGAGCAGTGACATTAGGACATGTCTTGCAGCCTCTGGAAAATTCCACCGTACACTCATGAGGAGATGAGCATTTGAGCATAAGGAAGCAAACAACCTCTTCTTTTATTATAAAAGGGGGGGAGTTGTTTGTTTTGTTTATCTTTTTACCTCTCAAACCCTCTTAAAAGGTCTTGGGTACCTCCAAGGAATCTTCAGACCATACTTGAATAACTGCTGTCATAGACCATTAGAAGATGATAATATCTTCAATTGTAATGTATTTGCATATACTACGCTTTGCAAGTCTCTTCCTAATAATGTAGTATACAAAATCTGAACCAATTGGAAAGGATATTTATGTGTGCATCTCAACAGAGTCATTCTCTTCTTTGTCCCCAGTTATGGAAATTCTTGAAGCCCAATACCCCACTGGAATCTAGGATTTCTAAGCAATGGTGTGAAATTGGTTTCCAAGGTGATGATCCTAAAACAGATTTTCGAGGAATGGGACTTCTGGGACTGTACAATTTGCAGTAAGTAAAGTGAACAGTTGAGTGTTAAAGGGGTATTCTATTCTCCTCATAGTAAAATGGCAGCGTTGTGTTATTAGTTTCAAATGTCACTTCCCAGGAGACTCCAAGAAAACATTCAAGTCCCCTGAGAGGTAATTCAGGTTCATGAAATTTTAAAAGCGTCTACCACCTTCCTTCGATTTTGACAGCTATCATGGATTTTTTAAGCAAATCTAAGATGTCTTTTTAAGCATTTTTGAATATAAAAATTTCAAACATATACAAAAGTAGAGAAAAAATTGTTTACAAAAAAAAAATCCTTGTATTGATCACCCAGATTCAGGAATTGCCAAGGTTTTGAAATACCTACAACACTATTTGACACTATTTTTTTGGTGGAAGGGTATTGATGAAAATTTTGCCCCTTATATTTTAATATGTAGTTCTAAAAAATATCAGGATTACTTTACATTAACCACAATGCCATTATCACACTGAACAAAGTTAACAAGAATTCTTTATCATCTATATCCAGTCCATATTTAAATTTCCCAGTTCTCTCAAAAAGGTCTTTTTACAGCTTGTTCTGATGCAGTACTATATACCACCTACTCGTTGCATTTCTTACAGCTCCCAGCTCCAAGTTCAGATGGATCAGAGAAATCACACAACCTGGTGGCTCTGTTGAAAAGGCCTTTATCAGGCCAGGCATGGTGATTCACACCTGTAATCTCAGCACTTTGGGAGGCTGAGGTGGGAGGATTGCTTGATCCCAGGAGTTTGAGACAAGCCTGGGCAATATAGCAAGACTTTGTCTCTACAAAAAAAAACAACAACAAAGAAACAACTAGCTGTCCTGGTGGCATACACCTATAGATAGTCCCACTACTTGAGAGATTGAGGCAGAAAGATGGCCTGAGTCAGGAGGTTGAGACTACAGAAAGCTGTGATTGTGCCACTGCCCTCCAGCCTGGGCGCCAGAGTGAGACCCTGACTAAAAAAAAAAAAAATTACCCATCAGCCTTTCCTCCTTCCATGATCTTTACTGAACCAATTAATTAATTGTACAAAAAGTACTTTTCTAATTCTGTTATTTTTCCCGCAAGTATTGACTGGAATTTTGTAAAGATTTAGTTTCCTTTATTTATTATAGTTATTCAGTTTCTCTAAAACACAAGCAAGGACAGATGCTAAATGTTTCTATCTGGTTGCCAGTTCTCAGAATAAGGAGTCGGTACCCTTGTTCCCTTGTTAGTGATCATATATATTGTTTAAATAGCATTTGTTAACTCCTGAATTACATGTTTATTGTGATTCAACTAATTATACTCATTTTTTATGGTTAAGTTCAGTCATTTGTAGACATTATTTTTTGAGCCAAAGGAAGTCCTTAAAGTCATTTTTTGTTTCCTTTTATTCCACCCTATTAGTTAGGGTTGTGATGTATTTCTAAAAGAAATTAAGTCTTACAAAAATAACTTAATCTTAGTCGTTTTTGGTGGTATCTCATTTCCCCCTAGATCTTTCCCTTAATTTTAAATTTAAGAAGCTTAATAATCACATTCTTTTATGAATTTTCTTTTTGAGTCGGGGTCTCACACCATTACTCTGGCTGAAGTGCAGTGGCACCATCACGGCTCACTGCAGCCTCAACCTCCTAAATAGCTGGGACGACAGGTGTGCACCACCAGACCCAGCTAATTTTTTAATTTTTTTTGCAGAGACAAGGTCTCACTATGTTGCCCAGGCTGGTCTCGAACTCTTGGGCTCAAGAAATTCTCCCTCCTTGGCCTCCCAAAGTATTGAAATTACAGGTGTGAGTTAACACACCTGGCCTTTGATGAAACGTTTTACATGCTACATTATCGTGTAGTGTGAAGTAATAGAAAGTAAATTAATGGCAAAGATGGTTTTACAACACAGTAGGTAAAAGCTAAGCTTTTGAATGACCACAACTAGGACAACTGACCTTCAGTTTAGAAAATAAAATAAAATTAACTCTCTCCCTCACCTCAATTCACAAGTTGAAAGTCCAAACAAGTCTTTCCAACTTTTAGAAGAAAATCTTTAAGATTTCTGAGTAAAGAGAAATCTCCTTAAGATGCAAACAAAAAATACATAAACTGAAAAAGAAAATTCACACATTAAAATTGAAAACTGACGTGAGATAAGCCACCATAAACAAAGTGAACCGAGATAAATGATAAAGGATCTATATTCAGTATTGAATTCTCTATAAGGGCTATTTGTCTTCTTTGGGGACATTTTTAGATATATTGAACCTAGAAATATGAACAGACAAGACATAAAAGAGAGGAAGCCAGATAACCGACAAAAGTTTGAAAGAAACTCAATTTCATTAGCCATTGTGGATGTGCATTCACATTGCTGACTTTGGTTTGAAGTTTTCTGGGAGGAAATTCAAGAACTCGTTTCACTCTTTAGACTTAGGCAGCAATACACATACATCACATGGAATAATAGATGCTGTTGTCGTATAATTGTCTCTATGAAGCACTATGAGCTGCTTTTGAGAGTGTGTAGCTTTTGTATTAATTAGGAAGCTTCACTGCCCTTTTCCCCTAGAAGAGAGTTTTATTTTTTTAAGAACACCTAAGCACCATAGGATGTTTTTCCTTCTTTCAGAATTCAACTACCCAGTGAATATTCTCCAAGAAAAAATGCATTTGAAATACATCCTCTTTCAGCTCGTTGACACTCCTCTCTCCGTCATGGGCCACCACCATGTACCTTTACCCAGGCTTCTGCCTTCTGAAGGCCCCCAAATGCTGGACTGTCCTATCCCCCACCTCCACCTATAACCTTGCTTTTTTTTTCTTTTAGTCAGAGACTTGCTCTGTGGCCCAGATAGGCGTGCAATGGCACGGTCATGCCTCACTGCAACCTTGACCTCCTAGGCTCAGGTCATCTTTGTTCCTTCCACCTCAACCTCCTAAGTAGCTTGGACTTCAGGCGAGTGCCCCCATACCTGGCTTTTTTTTTTCTAGAGACAAGGTCTTACTATGTTGCCCAAACTGGTCACAAACTCCAGGACTCAAGCAATCCTCCTGCCTCAACCTCCCAAAGGGCTGGGATTATAGGCATGAGCCACCACACTCAACCTATAACCCGTCTTAGTAACAAAATTCTTAACTCTCTGGGAAATGGCAAAGCTCTTAATTAAATTTTCAAATCTACTGGATCCCATATTCCTAAATCTATATGGGTTTCACAACTACCCTACCTTGTCATTATATTTGGAAGAGTCTATCATGAAAAGCTGTTTGTTCTCTGGAAGAGCAGAAACAAGCGATAATCAGGTGCCAGTATCCATCTCTGAATCCAAAATGGCCTCCAACTGGATTAAAATGAACATATTCAGCAGGTATGGAGTTATGGTTTCCTTTCCCCATAGGTATTTTGCGGAAAGAGATGCTACAGCAGCCCAGCAAGTCCTCTCTGACTCTCTTCACCCCAAATGCAGGTAATTGTTGAAAATAAAAGATGGATTAGGCTTTATGGATCAGATGAAATTAACTTCCTCTCATATGTGGCTCTGCCGATGAGGTTCTCAGGAGAGTCAGGCCACAGAGTGAGACTTAATGTTCTTTCAGTTAAGCTGTTGTGACAAATGCTGAGTAGGATGGTTGAAACTTCAGGTACTTATTTGAGGTCACAGGCTGTAAAGTGGTACCATACAGGTCAAGTGAGATATGTATCTAAAGGGGCTGGAAATGTCAATAGGTGTCCAGGAAGATTGAGGAGGAGGGTGTGGAGGAAGGAGAGAGTCTGGGAGAAAGTGCAGAGGCAGGGAGCATGACTGGGAACTAGAAGGGAGAACAGAGGTCATGAAGTCGGGGACCAGCGAGAAAATCTGAGACTTTTTCCAATTCTTTTGCAAAGTTTTAGATTCTAAATTGTTTGCATTTTCATTTACCTTTCTATATTTTTTTCCTTAACTGATTACATAAAGGGATATCACTAAGGAAGAAATAAGGTATTTTTTTCTTTGCTTTTGTGTTTTATTGCTTTTATTTTATTTTAGCATAAGTATGGGTAAGAATTTATATTCGGGCTGTGTTTTAATGAACTGAAAACCAGATTAGACTAACCTGATGGATAACATCAAAGAGCCTTTCTACAGCCTTTACTGAACCTGGTTGGAAAAACATTCTGAGCGCTTACCTCAAGGCTGAACACCTCACCACACGGGTCCTGACTCCGTTGACCCTCAGAAAGGGGCATCTTATTTGGGAATGTTATTGCATTCAGCAAATCTGCTCTTCTGTTAATATCTTTCTCATTTGATTATTCTAAATAGTAGTGAATGTATGTATGTGTGTGTATATGTTAGTGACTCTTATGAGTTCCACTATTTTGCAATATCACTTTTTATATCACTATTTTGCAATATCACTTTTTATATCACTTTTTCCTACTCAGTTGACATATTAGTTGTTAGCGTTCATGTTTGCTAAATAAATCCAAAATTTTATCATAACATCCCCGAAATTCAGGAATAGATTGACTTGGATTCTTCCCCGCCCCTTATTATTATATTCATTCTAGCTTCATTTGGCTCAGTTCATTAAGTCATATTGTACTTCTCAAATCTACATTTATAATCTTTGATAAGATTAAAAATTCATTTCCACTTTAAGAAGAAACACTAAAATCACTTAGCTCTTTCTTGACATATTACATGGTTAAAATCAAGCTATTTTTATTTTTTAACTACATCCTCTGTTTTGCTTATTTCTGTAATGTAGAGACCCTGAACTTCCTCTAATTAAAATTGGCTGGGGAGTCAATTAAAGTTGGGAGTGTGCCGTCAGGTGGCATTTTCTGGAGAAACATCAACCAGAAGACATGAGTCTTCCATGGTCCTTGGAAAATGACAGTGAGCTTAAAATATGTTTGATGAACCATTGCAGGAAACTTAATATTGTTTATGAGTCATCCTCAAAGAAAAGGTTTATAGTTATGTTAGCCATCAAAAGGAGATATATGTGTGTGGTCATGTAGATAAAATTACCACACTTTATCCCTCAAACTACAATACAGTTGAATAGATAAAACTCATGTGTTAATTACTTCAAATTGATGGTGAATGTCACTGGATACAAATCAGAATGTTTTTGAAAGCTAGTGTCCTTCTTTACCATTGTTTGAAAAAAAGTACGTATTAATCGACTACTATATCAACATAGGTTCTGTCAAGTCCCGATATTTCAGATGTTCAGCAGGGAGAAGTCAATATATACTAAGGAAAGTTCTTTCCTCTCTATCCCTCAGCAAGTATGACACATTACTGCTCTTGTAAACAGTCATCTATGGAGTCCTAAAGTAACTTGAGGGATAAAAATGGATTCGAGTTTAAGAGGAGAATTTTGACTGTTAGTTTTTGTGTGTGCTTGTTTTTGTTTTGTTTTTTGGTTTTGTCTTTGCTTAAGAGGAGAATGCAATCTGCTTATGTCAGGATATCCTTAAGGAATCAAATAAGTGGAGGCCCTTTAGCCTTTTCTTATATTTCCAATGCAGATAGAGATTTAATTTGACAAATATGGAGATACTATGTATTTGTCAATCTTTGTTGAAGAGAAAATAGATGCTTATAAATTCTTATATATACCATTTTTATCGGACACGGTGGCTCATGCCTGTAATCCCAGCACTTTGGGAGGCCGAGGCAGAAGGATCGCTTGAGCCCAGGAGTTTGAGACCAGACTGGGCCACACAGCAAGACCACATCTCTACAAAAAATCAAGACATTAGCCAGGTGTGGTGCACCTGAACCCAGCTACTTGGAAGAATGATGCGCAAGGTCACTTGAGCCCAGGAGTTGGAAGTTACAGTGAGCCATGGGTGTGCCCCTGGGCTCCAGCCTGGGCAGTTTTGATCCTAACTCAAAAAAAAGAAAGAGAGAAAAATATAGCAGTTTCTTTTCATTGTAGTGACTCATTTACAGAATAGAAAGTATACATAGTTAACTACCAACTGTGCTTAATGTTTGTGTATATTACATGTGTGTCTTGTGGTGTTTGCTGTGTATTCTAGAGAACTCTCCTTTCTCCTACTTATGAGGGAGGACCAAAAAACCCCAGAATTATCTTTGGGAGGGCAGGCCCCTTGTAGGACACTAAGAATTTTTTCCTCCAGATCAAGCTGTCAACCAAAGTTTTTATCTGGACATTTTGAGAAGGTTGCATTATAATTTGTGGAAGAAACATCACAAGTTGTGACAAATGCACCTGCTCCCACCACGCTGAATGTTGACCAAAAACAACATGACCCCTGTTCCTAACCCACCCTATTCACCCGATCTTGTCTTGAATGACTTCTTTTTGTTTCCCCAAATGAAAAAAGCCCTCAAAGGGAAACATTTTGCAGATGTAGAAGAGGTAAAACAAAAAACAGCAGAAGCACTAAAAGGAATCAAAATTGACGAGCTCAAAAACTGTTTTGAATACTGGAAAAAGCATCCCCATAGTTGCATTGCATCAAACGGAGAGTATTTTGAAGGCGACTCAACTTTAAACATGCAAGAATAATTGCACAATTTTTATAAATACCGGGGTTTTTTGTGTCCCCCTTGTAGATGGAAAGTGTCTGTAATAACTAGTTTAAGATTTTTATTTAGTTCAAATGCTAGCTGCAGTTTTTAGTGTAAAACACTGAACACAGGTTGCAGCAGTCACAGGAGTGGAACGTGGTTCCTGCCTGCAGGGAATGGGAATGGAACAGATGTCTCGGTGCACAAAGCGATAGCATGTAAGGCATTATTTCCAGAATGCTTCTGTGGCGGAACCCTTTCTTCAGGCAGTTGTCTTCAGAAGCTTAAGTTCTGGAACAGATTAAAGCGGAGCTGCTATGGCCTAGCTCTCTTAGCTTATCCAGAAGAAATACCATGGCACTTACTGGAGCAGAATTTTCAAAATCTACAAACCCTTTCCTTCCTTCCTTCTTTTCTTCCTTCCATGCTTCCCTTCTTTCTTCCCCCCTTTTTTCCTTCCCTCCTCCCTCCCTGTCTCCTTCCTTCCTTTCTTCTTTTCTTTCTTTCATTAACTCAATCATTTATCAATGAACGTTTATTTGGCATCTCCAGCACGCCAGGGATCACCAAACTGAGTAGGATAAATGCTATGAGATAAAACCAAACAAAATGCAGTGGGGAATCATGAGAGAGTGAGGTAAGACCGAATTTGAGGAGAGAAGGTTGCCAGGCAGGGTTTCATGGAGGAGGTGTTTGATAATTAATAACAAAGTACAAGAATATCTTAATGCTCGGTCTTTAGGGCTTTCTCCCACAGCGGTACTAAAGTGAATGGAGTGTAAATAGCCTGGCCTTAAATAATTCCACTTCTGAGTTCCACATAAATTGCACTGGTGGCTTTTGAAATTGATAACACTTAAGCTGATTAGTGTTGAATGGCTGAGTTACAGACGTCTTTGCATATAGTTAGCATAAGCATTAAAAAATAACAAGCACTAGTTAGAGATTAAATCTTGTTTATTTATTCATTCATTCATCCATTCAGCAAATTCAGCAAAGCAGAATGGGAGAAGAAGAGGATGGACAAGGCAATTGGGTGAGTATGGGATCTCTTAGGTGAAGATTTTAAGTCTGAACTAGAGCCAGACAAAAATGTCCTAAGTGAACTATGGAAGACAACAAGGAGGAATTCTACTTGTCCTAAAGGAAATATAGATTCCATTGAATTTTTTAAGTATCCTTTTATGTTTTGGAGTTACCTGTATGATTACATGGTCTTACTTTGCCTGTGACCATTTCACAAAGTAGAAAGTTATAATTGTATGGAATGACTTTCAGAAATCATTTAGAATTGTATCTAGTAGTTTCCCTTTAAAGATTTCTAGCAAGTATTGGGCTATTAGATTTAAAAAATTAACTTTATATTTTGTTTTAAATAATGCTCTACTTCATCCAAAAATATTTCTTAACAGAATTTTTTTTTTCCTGAGTTGGATTTATGTTAGCAGAGAGGATTTAAGAACTCAGGTTCAGTTCCTTTAATATTTAGTAAACATGTAAAAAAGAAACTATGAATTGATGGATGGATGAATGGATGGATGAGGAGGTGGATGGGTGGATGAGGAGGTGGATGGGTGGATGAGACCCGCCTGGGCAGCGAGACCTCATCTCTACAATAAATCAAAAAATCAGCCGGGCGTGGTAGCGCATGCCTGTAATTCTGGCTACTCAGAAGGCTGAGGCGGAAGGATCGCCAGAGCCCAGCAGGCGAGGCTGCGGAGCAGCCACTGCACTCCAGTCCGGGCGACAGAGTGAGACTCCAACTCAAAAAAAAGAAACTAGAAACATATGCTGTGTTAACATATTTCTGTAATTTTTTAAAATTTTTATAACAATATTAATTTTTTCTCATCTTAAAAGTAATATACAAATTATTATAGCAAAGTAAACAAACAAATCATCCCATCTTATTACCCTAGCCTACCAATGTTAATATTTTGTGTCATTTTTTTCTATGCATATCTGTGTATATATAATAAAACTTGGCTTGTTCTATCCATACTGTTTTATATACTGCTTTATCATCTTTCAAAAGTATAGATCTAATCAACTATAATATCTTATTTGAGATTCCCATAACTTATTTCACTAGTCATCTATTTTAAGGATATTTGAATCGTTTCCATTATAAATAATGCTGTAATGAATACCTGTGTCTATAAAACTTTGTCTCCTTTGGGTGTTTTTCCATCATATATTTATTTGGAAGTGGAATTGCCAAGTCAAAACATATGGACTCTCAATTCTCTAGGTACTCAAGACTGAAAATTTTCTGGTAAAGTTAAGGTTTTGATAGAATAAAGAGGAAAGGGCAACCTGCCACTCTGGTCATTTAATAGTAATTTAAAAATCGTATTACTGGTTTTTGAAATGCCTAGCTCCCATACGTGACACACAGTTGGTTTTGTGGCTTACCTCCACAGGTACTCCTTTGCAATCGTGGGCATCAACATAACTGACCTGGCGTATAATCTACTGGTCAGCGGAGCTCTAAAAACCCATTTCTACAACATCGCGCCAGAAGCCCCAACATTGTCTCACTTCCAGCAAACGTTCTGTAAGTGTCTATAGAACACTCCAGACAGGGGTCGAAGCCGAGAGAGCTTTGTGATTTGGCTGCTTTGGGATCTTTGAACTTCCTCCTTTGGCTTTGATTTCTTTATTTTGCTTTCCCATTCAAAAACCTATACTTATATTTTAAGGCATGGTGGGTTTTTCTCTTTCCCAGCTCTTGCATAATAGCCAATTATCAACTTCTGGTCTGACTCAAAGATATCATGGATGTTTTTGTCCCTGTGATCCCTAAGCATATAGGTTCTGCAGAAAGCTTAAGGTGACTCTCAGATCTATGTTTTAGAAGAAATGAATGGATCCAGAAAGGATTAGGAGGGAAAGCTAAAAACTCTCCCAGAAACTAGAACAAAAAGCCAGGACTGAAAATTAGAAGGGTTGAAAACTTAAAGGTCCATACCAATAAATTTTGTACCTGAATAATAGAAGTGCCAGAAAAAGAACAGTGAAAACTAAGGAGAGGGAACCAAAGAAATAAACCATGAACATGTTTCAAAACTGAAGGAGTTTTCGTATTTAAAGTAGTAAGCACCAACATAACGGATTAAAGTAGACCCACATCCATATCAGTATTAAATGTTATGACACTAGAAAGAGATCACTCTGAAAATTTCCAAATTGTCACATAAAGAATTGAGAATCAAGATTGCCTTGAAATTCTCAACAGCAGCATTGTATTCTAGAAGACAGTGAAATAATGTGCTCAAAAGTTAGGAAGATTTTTTTTAAGCCTAAGGGAATATGATTTCCAGTTTAGAATTCTATACCCAGCCCAACTTATCAATTAAGTATGAGAATCGAATACAGATATGTTTTTAAATGTAAGGTCTTAAACATTTTACATCCCTGTACCTTAATGAGGAAGATCCTGAAGAATAGGTTCCCACAAAATAAGAGAGTAATCCAGAAAACAGGAAGTCTATTCCAAGAGAGCCGCAAGGGGAATCTTCAGGCTGAGTGTGAAGGGAAAGTCCAAGGTGATATCAATGCAATAGGTTGCACATAATCTAGATTTTAGAATATCAGAAGGTTCTGGAGGACTGTTTTTGAAGAATATAAAATTGATAGAGTATTACCATGTTTGGGGAGGACATTGGCATACATAGGGGATAGTTTAGGATTAAATTAAAGAAAACTAGGCAAATAGTCAGGTGTGGTGGCTCACATCTGTAATCCCAGCATTTGGGGAAGCAGAAGCCAGAGGATTGCCTGAGCCCAGGGGTTCAAGACCAGCCTGGACAACTTGGCAAGACCTTGTCTCTGCAATAAATCAAAAAATTAACCGAGTGTGGTGGCACGTGCCTGTGGTTCCAACTATTTAGAAGGCTGAGGCAGAAGGATCGCCTGAGCCCAGCAAGTCGAGGCTGCAGTGGCCGTGAGGGTGCCACTGCACTCCAATCTGAGGGAGAGAGTGAGATTCCAACTCAAACAAACAAACAAAAAGAAAACTAGGCAAATAAACAAAGAAGGCAGTTGTTAATACTAAGTAAAAAAAAAAGTGTGAGAGACAAAGCATGATCATGTGGCTGGGGTAGGTGAAAGGGTACTAGTCTGTCTTCTATAAAAAGAAATCAAGGAAAGTAAAACATGTTATTCAAACTGTGGAGCATAGCGCACTCAGTCTGGAAGTTAGAGGAAATCTCCTCAAATCAAAGGCCACTTTTGATGAGGCCTGAAAGACGAGTGGCAGGAAATAAAGCCATGGTGGATGAGTAGCTAGCAAAGATGATGAAGAAAAAGAGTATGTGGGGCAAACCCCTTGGGTCCCCTCCCACTGTGGGAGCTTTTCTGTCCTCTCAATAAATCCTGCTTTCTAAAAAAAGAAAAAAAAGAAAAAGTGTATGTGGATTCAAGAAATAAAGTGTGGTGGCCAGGCGTGGTGGCTCATGCCTGTAATCCCAGCTCAGGAGTTTGAGACCAACCTAGGTGACATAGCAAGACCTCATCTCTACAGCAAAAAGAAATAAAATAAAAAAAGAAACAGAGCGTAGGGCTTGAGGGCAGAGGGCTGGTGGTGACTAGAGATAATGTTGGAAGCCTAAGAGCAGGAACGGGGGCAGTCCTGAAGAGCTCTGCAAGCCACATCAAAGAGCATAAACATGTAGATAAATAAAACCCCCCACTGTGTTTCCCTTACCGCCTATGCTCACACTGTCCTGTACTTGCCATGTTCTTTAGGGAAATCAGGGAGGCAGTGTTGATGGGAGATAGCACAAGTTTCATTGTAAGCACGCTGGGGATGAGTTCCTTTTGGGAAATCCATGTGGAGCTGCAGAGGGGCATCCTCATGTAAGACTCTGGAGCTCTGAAGAATTAGAAGGGCCCAAGCTACAGATTTGGGACTCATCAACACTGAGGAAACTATCAGAGCTACACAGTTGGGGAGCTCACCTAGGAAAGAGGCCAAGTTAGAATCATAAGGAATTGTCATGTATGGGCAGGAATATTGGTTTCATTCACAGCAGTATCCCCTAGTACAGAGCCTGGTACAGAGTATAGGTGCTCAGTAACTGTTGGATGGATGAATGGATGGATGGATGGATGGATGGACGGACGGATGGATGGACAAATGGATGGATGAGTAGGTGGGTGGATGGAAGAATGGATGGAGGATGGATGGATGGATGGATGGATGGATGGATGGATGGATAGAGATAGGTGAGTGGATGGATGGGGAGGTGGGTGAATGGAAGATTGGACGTAGGATGGATAGATGAATTGATGGATGGATGAATGGATGGATGAGGAGGCGGATGGGTGGAAGGATGGGTGGGTGAATGATGGATGGATGGATAGGTGAGTGGATGGAAGAATGGAAGCATGGATGAATGGACAAATGGATGGATGGGTAGGTGAGTGGATGGAAGAATGGATGGAGGATGGATAGATGGATGGATGGATGGATGGATAGACGGATGGATGGGGAGGTGGGTGAGTGGAAGGATGGATGGGTGGATGATAGATGGATGGGTGGGTGGGTGGGTGGGTGGATGGATGGAAGAATGGATGGATGGATGGATGGACGGACAGACAGATGGCTGAATGGATAGGTGGTTGGATGGATGGGTGGATGATGGATGGATGGATGGATAGATGAGTAGATGGGTGGATGGAAGGATGGATGGGTGGATGGCAGATGGATGGATGGGTAGGGTGGTGGATGGAAGGATGGATGGGTGGATGATGGATGGATGGATGGATAGGTGGGTGGATGGAAAGGAAGGAAGGAAAGAAGGGAGGAGGAAAGAAAGAAAGAAAAGATGGATAGGTAGGTGGGTGGATGGAAGGAAGAACAGGTGGATGGATGGATGAATGGATGGGAGGCTAAAGTATTGGATGATGTTCTTTTCAGGAGGTTAGGGAGTCTAGTCTGAAAAATTTAGCCTTGGCCTGGATTGATACACTTCCAAATGAATCCTAGCCCAGATGAGCAAGCATGCAAAGAATTGCTCATTTCCCAATGCCCTCATCAGGTTTTGGAAACAGCAGCAATTTCCCTATGGACTGGGGTGTAGGAAGAGGGACTTGGGCCTCTCTAGGGGAAGCAAGCTGTGTCCTAGATTTCTTGCTTTTCTCCATCGGACATGATCAGTTCTGTACATTTCCTCTGTAATATTCTTGCAATTACCTGTGTCCTTGTATCTGTCTCTGCTCTCTACTAACTGAATGCAGTGAAGCAAAACCAGGATGCATTCAAGCAGCAACAAATATGCTACAGGCTTGAGGTGGAAAGCCAAATCAATATTCAAAACAAGTATTTCATCTAGGTGGAAGAATATAAGAATATAATAGCTCTATCCTTCTGACTTCATGGTATTATTCAGTGAACACTGTACTGCCAAGGGAGCATGTTACAGAAATTACATTCAGTCTGACGCTCCACTGGACACACAGTCCCACTGAAATGAAGTTAGATGTAATGGCCAGAATAGGAAAAGGAAGAAACTATGCAGTAGAAATAAGAACCAGAGGAACAGAATACACTGGAAAAAGGCAACCTGTTGCAGTGGTGGAAAGGACAGCTGGTCTCCATCTTCCAGCTGTACCTGTAATTGTTCAACATTCAAGTATCTCATCTAGGAGGATACAGTGGCTCCCAGCATCTGGGGAGGCCAAGGCAGAAGGATTACTTCAGCCCAGGAGTTCAAAACCAGCCTGGGCAACACAATGAGATATTATCTCTAAAAAAGTAAAAACAAATAAAAAGTATCTCATCTAAGCCCAATGTCCTCATCTATAAGGTGGAGGTATAGTGTCTGTGTTGCCTACTCCACAAAGCTGGTGTAAGAATTCAGTGAGAGTGTATGAATTAGCCTGGCCTCTGATTTCTCCCTCACCTTTGCATGCCAGTTTGTGAGTTTCCTTCGCTGACAAATCATCAGCTGAAATTGTCTTCCTGTCTGCCTCTCTCCAAGAAATGGAGAATCAGGAAACACGGGAAGGCTGCCTTTTTCTTCATCCTCAGTACATAATTCTGTGTGTTCCGTGTTTATAACCAGCAGATGGGTCAACTGACGAACTGACCAAACGAACTTTTGAACTCTGTAATTCATACACATGAGTGAAGTTTAATGGTTGTTATACGTACCTTGGAAGCCAGGCCACCATTTCTGCATTTTTATTAAGTTCACATGATACAGTCTCTATCTTCCTGATGGGATAGAGAAAGAGAGTTCAGTCTGCAAGCTTTAGAGAAAGGATCCTGAGAATGGTGTCAAATTGTCGAGTGACCCCTGTACCTTTCAACCTTTACACTTTTAATCTTCAAGGTCTTTTCCTGTAATTGTGTGTAAGGTAGAAAACTGAGGAAACCAAATGGCTCTGCATTCTTCTATAACTCAGTGCTGTATTATGTCACCTCTAGACCAAGCTGCCAATATTCCCGGACATTGTGGAAAAGTGAGCATTTTTATGTACAGCGCAGAAAAATTAATTCTTTTCATTAAAAGATGGTTCTTCCCAGTGCCTGGTTATCACTGTTGATAGGAGTAAAGGGCTCTGTCATTCATGAAGTGCTGATGTGATACACCGGGGATGATTTTAATTCACAGTATTGGAAACCTGCCTCTACGTACAAAATAGCTCAGCTGTGTTTGAACTCAGAGAACAATCAGGAAAATTGTGTGTATTTTATATAATAATGAAAGAAGAAATAATAAATTATCAGATTTCTCTTAGAATCACAAAAATTATAATATTTAGAAGGAAGCCAAAGGAACTTCCTTTACAAAAAAAAAGGCATTTTCTAAATCAAAGTTCCTCAACTTCAGTGACACGAGACTCAGCTTGCTGAACTACAAGTCTTGTTGAATCTGGGTGGATCTGCATTTTAAACAAGTATCCCAGACCATTCTTGGGATATTTTAGGAGTTTGCCCAGACCCTGAAATGGACAGATGATTGAATTCTTTTGGTTAAATAAGATACAAGATCCAGAGACCAGAGGAAACAAGTTTCTTGTTGGTGTGCACTGAAACAACCAGATAGCACACAGAGTTTAAATCAGGGCACGTGAGAAGTGGTTAGGAGACACAGGGCAAGAGGTCTTCTCAGGGCAAAAGGTGCACTGCAAATGCTTGAGTTGGAGAAGGATTGAATGTGGTCTGTGAAATCCAGGGCAACAGATTTTGGCCCAGTTTCCTCATCCAGGGAACGGTCAGTGCTGTCATCAGAGAAGTTCAAGCCTACATGCCACCTCAGGGAATCCAATCATCAGATGAGCAGAGACAGGGATTACTCCCGGGCGGCTGACACTTCTGACTTGTGACTTTTCTGATGTGGCCAGGCTCCCCTGATCGTGGTCACAGCTCTGGCTTGTGTAACCTGGGCCAGCTGGGTGACGGCGAGTATGTGCCCCTGTCAGAAATATGAAAGGCAGTCATGTCAGTTATTTTATGTGGAGGTTCTAGACCTACAAGAAATGGAACAAGCCAGGCATGGCAACACACACCTGTAGTCACCAGGCTGAAGCGGGAGGATCACGCAAGGCGTCCAAGGCCAGCCTGGGCAACATCTGTAAAATATAAATAAAGTAATTTAAAGCCAGGCTCGGTGGTTCAGCCTGTAATCCTGTGCCTTTGGGAGGCTGAGGTGAGTGGATTGCCTGAGCCCACAGGTTCGAGACCCACCTGGGCAACTGGCAAGACCTCATCTCTACAATAAATCAAAAATTAGCTGGGCGTGGTAGTGCACGCCTGTAGTTCCAGCTACTTGGAAGGCTGAGGCGGAAGGATCGCCGGAGCCCAGCAGGTCGAGTCTGCACTGCACTCCAGTCTGGGTGACAGAGTGAGACTCCAACTTAAAAAAAAAAAAAGTAATTTAAAAATAAAATTTTAAAAAGAAATGAAACCGTTAACCCCAAAGAATTGTAAAATAAGTACATTCTCTCTCCCCTTCATCCTATATTTGTAGCAAGACCACATGTTTAAAGATGTATACATATATTTAATGATTTAATGAGATGATTAATTGAGGAACTGTAGAAGTAGATCAATAATTGGCAATGTGTTCTGGGGGGCAATGAAGGTCACTTCTAATTTTGCATTATAGTGAGATTTGAGTAAATAGTTTTAAAAATTTGTTTATGGAACTATGTTGAAGATTTTTTTATATGTAGGTAGTTACCAGAAAAATAACATCTATTGGACCTGGCACAGTGGTTCATACCTGTAATCCCAGCCCTTTGGGAGGTGGAGGCAAAGGGATTGCCTGAGGCCAGGAGTTCAAGACCAGCCTGGGTGACTTGGCAAGACTATGTCTGTACAATAAATAAAAAAAGTAGCCAGGTGTGGTGGTGCACACCTGTAGTCCCACCTACTCAGGAGGCTAAGGTGGATGGATCACCTGAGCCCAGCAGGTGGAAGCTGCAGTGACTGTGATTGTGCCACTGCACTCCAGCCTGGGCGACAGAGTGAGACTCCAACTCAAAACAAAAAAAAGCTGTTGGGTTTTGTTTTTATTGTTAGACTTGAGTGTGCTCCAAATCTCTTCCCATGTGCTGCCCCATCATCTCCACCCCTCGCTCCATTTACACATGGAGGTGGAGGAGCAAGGATTCAAAACAGGCTTGTTTTTTTGTTTGTTTGTTTGTTTTTGAATCAGGGTCTCACTCTGTCATCCAGGCTGGAGTGCAGAGGCTCGATCGCAGCTCACCGCAGCTTCACCCTCCTGGGCTCAGGCGATTCTCCTGCCTCGGCCTCCTGAGTAGCTGGGACTACAGGCATGAGTCACCACAACCACCTCATTTTAAAATTTTTCTTTATTTTTGTTTTGTACCGATGAGGTCTTGCTATGCTGCCCAGGCTGTTCTCAAATGCCTGGGCTCAAGCAATCCTCGCACCTTGGTCTCCCAAAATACTGGGATTATAGGCGTGAGTCACCGTGTCCGGCCCCTGGCTGCTATTTTCTGCTGCTTTCTAACATTAAGACAGATAAAAGCTTGTGTGAAGTTTCTTGTTTTTTTTTTTCTAAACTAGGATTATGTACTTAAATATTTTTCTTTCTAATATATACAGACACCTATGCTTGCAATAGATTTACTACATACAAATGTCTAATTTTTTTTAAAAAAACACTATTCACATTTCCATTCTAAATGTGGTAGATAAAAATAAACAACAACAACAACAAAAACAAATGTGGTGGAGAGAAGATGAGGGAACAGGACACAAGGGATAAGTTCGTGTATCAAATACTTAACATTTATCCCCCCAGTTTCTTCCCGTCTAGATCACTCATAGATACCACTTTTGAAACACAAAAGTATTTGAGTATGATATTATGCTTCAGAGCAGGGAAATCTTACTAACAATTCCATGTACTTTAGTGACCAGTCTGTGCTCAGAGTTGATTTACTGTTTTTATTGTCTCATAATAGATTGTCAGAATGCATTTGTTTGATTTGTCGGAGTAACTTAAAACTCGACTTATACCAAATGTCAAGAGAATAAGGCTGAGTAGAGTAATTTTGAAAACTCAGACCATTATGTGAATTTAGTTAGGAGGGGAGGGGTGAAGTAGTCACTGTCAGCCTCTCGGTATATGTTCCCGATGTGATTCGTATTCAAGAGATGGCAGAACTGACTTGTCTGGGGAAGAGTAAGAATAATTCTAGGACCAATCACAGCAAGCTTGCAGATGGGGAACGTCCACCGTACTGGGTATTTAAAGGCTAATCTTCAACAACGGCATTTGCTAGATGCTGATGACTTCTTTGAGCTCCATGGCGGCTGTGTTTGGTCCAACATTCCCTTCTGCATCCGGGATGATTTCGAATGTGACGCAGGACTCGTTTTCTCCTGCATTCTTATCACTGTATTATCTCTAACAGGCTATTTGATGCATGAATTTCATAAGTTTTGGATCGAAGAGGACCCCATGGACATAATGGAATTTAATCGTGTGCGTGAGAAATTCCGCAAGAGGATTATAAAACAGCTGCAGAACCCAGACATGGCGCTGTGCCCGCACTTCGCTGCCTCGGAAGGTTTAATCAACATGTAGTCGCCCATGCCGGTTTGAACGGATACCCTGGAACACTGCCTCATTGTCTCGTTAGATCTCTGCCTAGGTCGCAGCTCGCACACTGAATGCACACAGTGATTGTATGCATGCCTTTTGGTACAGTATTTTCATCTCTTGGTCATGATTCTGAGATCCCCAGATACCACCACTATCCTGGAGTATCTGTCATCCAGTGACTGCTCATATCATGGCATTATGCAGTATTACATCTTGCCTTGACACCCAGGTATGGAGAGAGTTTTCTATTTTTTTAGGTTTTTTTTCCTCCCTCTCATCATTCAGCATTCAAGAACTGTATTTCCCTAGCTGTATTTTGTATGTAAGAGGTTTAGCTGAATCTCGTTCTGTGAAAGCCTTTTCATTTATCGATATGTTTCATGACTATTGCTGCTAGCTTTTCAAGCCAGGTTCATGCTTGGACCTCATTCTGATAAAGTATAAGACTTTAAAAATAATACAGACAGACACATGATAAGCCAAACTTCCTGCAAACATAGCTGCACTTCATGACAATGTAATGAGGCTTTCGAGAAGTCACTTTAGGTAGGAGCTGTTTTAGTTTAAAGTACCGCAGAATTATATATAGTGCAACTCTCCCTGCCCCTTGTTGCTATTGTGTCATTGTCGCCTGGATATCAAATTATTTTATTCCCATAATTTCACTGGCTTAGATTCCCAACTATGTTTATGATATGCGGGGCCTCGAAAAAGAAGTAAGCGTATTCCCAAAGCTGCAAAAGGTTTTTCACTGCCTGCTTCTTGCTGAATTCAGAGTTAAACCCTGGCGCTGTTCTGATCCAAGCATCTTTGCTTGGGGAACTGAGTGCTGACCGACTTGTCTTCTGTGACGAGGGGCAACATTAAAAAACTATGTGCAAGAAAATGTGTGGCAAGAAAGCAGCCTGACCTTTGTCACTCTGCAGTATTTCTTGCAAACAACGACCTTGTCTTGTATCCGTGGAAGACGTATATTGCTCGGAGAGGGAACGTCACTTCATTCCAAAACTGCAAACAATCATTTTTAAAACCATGGTTTAGTTTGGAATTATGATTGTAGTCTGTTGAATAGCATTTTGCCATGGCATTTCATACCCATGGTATTTTATACCTTCTGACTCTCAATTTTAGTATTATTAGAAGTTTGTGTAATCACTTGCTTATTTAAATGAATTTTGAGTACTGCCTAATTGTCAGTTATATGAATAAACTACATGTCATTCTACTGTAACATATAGTGGATTTTATTTTAATATTTTTGTGCTCGTACAGCTTCTGAATATGCTAATACATGAGTGGGAAGAGTGTCAAAGACAGACAACCTGAAGCTGACTGTAAATCACGCCATCACTTGGGTCACTGGGTGTAAGTTAGAATGTGTTACGTCTGAGAGACTTCTTTAAGCTGAATGCCTGATGGCGCTCTAATGAAAGAATCAGATTCAACTGTTTCTCCATAACCTCCTGTGAAACCTGGTTTGGCTACTGCTAGACCACCAATAGGGCAGAAGCATTACCTGCCATTGTCTTCTCGTCCACCCAGCCCCTCTGGGATTTCGTTATTCTGTCCCTTCCAGCCATGTTCCAGATGGCAGCATGTTGCATCGCCTCCATGACAGCCCTGTGCCTTTTCTTAGGAGGAGAATGATGTATACCACGAGTAATGACAAGAAAGCACCCTCCTCTCCCGAGTGAGTGAGAACCTGCGAGCCCAGTAAATGGCCTGCCTCGAGAGCCGTGAATTCCTCCCAAGGCCGCAGCTGCTCCAGGTGAAGGCGTCATTCCACACGCCGTACAGCCTTTGTCAGCCACATGTGTTCATTGTCTCTTTCCATCTACTGTGGTCCCGTGTCACTGACATGGTTTGATAGCATGTGGCACCTCTACCAGGTCATGTCTCTTCTGTTCAGGCAGAGAGAGTTGATAGTAACAGAGCTAAGAGTTTCCCTCCTGGCTCCTTGAATGCGTTCTTTCTGTTGCACCTGAACATGGCTGCACTATTTCAGGATAACCAAGCTCTGACAGCTTCTTCTAGTTCTGAGTGTGATGAGATGTTTCATTCAAAGCACTGTGTGGAAGATGCATTCTACCCAGTAACACAAAGTGAGGTGAGAAAGAGAAGAAGGTTTCAAAAGCATCAAAAACGTGTGTGTGTGTGTGTGTGTGTGTGTGTGTGTGTGTGTCCCTTGAGTATTTTAGCTTGCCAACTTATTCCGTTGAACAAGGATTGACCACAAAAAATGTCAATTGGGCCGCAAGTTTCTTCCAAGTTTTCCAACACTACCAGCTATGGTAAAAAACACATTCCAGTTTGTACTACAGAGGGAAAACCCTTTGAAGCATTGTTTCTGAAACTTGAGACTTCAGTCTGACTTTCCTTCTCACAGTTGGTTTGTTTGTTTTGAGTTGGGGTCTCACTCTGTCACCCAAGCTGGGGTGCAGGGGCATGATCATAGCTTATCACAGTCTCAACCTACTGGACTCAGGCAATCTCTCCACCTCAGTCTCCCGAGTAGCTGGGACTACATGTGCGTGTTATTACACCTGGCTAATTTTTTTTATTTTTGTAGAGATGAGGTCTTCCTATGTTGCCTGGGCTCCAGTAATCATCCCACCTTGGCTTTCCAAAGTGCCGGGATTACAGGCATGAACCATCATGCCCAACCCCTTTTCACAGATCTTATTTGTACTGTACTGGAAAAAAAAATGTTGCCTGGTAACCCACCATCTTTTCTGTATTTGAAAAGAGGCTTAAATATATATACTAATCCCAAAAGACAGGGTGACCTTACAGTGTATCTTCCAAACTAGAACACTTCTGAGAGAGAAAGAGGATATTGTTAATAATTTATTTAGGACAACATGATAAACTGGGACAGTTTGAGAAAACTGAGATGTTAGGTGACCAAGAGAGACTAAGGGACAGATGTGTGTAGGTATTGTCCACCCACAACTTAATCAGGAATATCCTACCCAGTTTCTTCACTTTCTAACCTCTGGCAGGAGAAGTACATCATAGGGACATAGACATTTTGAAATCCAAGATACTACCCCAAATCTTAGAGACCCGTCGCAGGTATGGGCTTGGTTGAGCTGAGAAGTTCATCTGCATAGACTGGGTCTAAGTTGGCGATGGGAAAACGAAACCTATTAGTCGAACTCCATGGCCACAAAGTCCCTTGACCCGTAAACAGAGGGGACCAGATTCAAGTAAAATGGGAGTGGAGAAAGGATCAGGGTTGATGGTGCGCGGGGGTAGAGGATGGAGATGAGGGAGAGAGGGGAAAGCGACAGAAAGGCCAAGTGTCAGCTAAGCTGATAGCTGCTGAACCACTGTGACACGGGCTCTATCAACCTATGCCTAACTCTTCAAGGAGCTCAACAGAGGTAACTGCTCTAACAGAGGCAAAATGGTGGAGAAGCAGAGCCGAGTATAACAAGTCCTATAAGATGAAAACGGTACTGCTATGGATTCCATTTCAAGAGCTAACATTTAGTGAGTTCTTCTGCCATGTGCCAGGACTGTGCTGGTCCTTACCTTGCATTATTTCACCTCCTTAACAACATGCAAAATCAAATGGACTTTGCCTGCTTGTTTTTCTAGACAAATAGACAGCGAATTTGATCTGTGACCAAGGATCTCAAAAGAGAGATGTCAATGGCATAGCTAGACCATGAACCCAAGATCTTAAGCCCGGATTTATGTTGTCTATTGGGAGTTCTTCTCTACTGTTTCAGAGGACTGGTGAATTATAAACACACACACACACACACACACACACACACACACCACATACCTCCAAGTGATAATACATACATTAATAAATGTTTCTTGTTCAGACGTTTGCAGGGTGGATTTAGATGCTGCCATACTGTCCCTCAGGTCTTCCCACATTTTTAATCAGACCATTTCCCCCAATACACAGAGAATAATCCTGACAGGATCCTAGGCTCTTTCTCCTGATCCCTATCTCCCCCAGGAGAGGAAGGCCGCATACCTCCTTCCTGCCCCCACGCAGGAAAACCTCAGCAAGGTGAGTTTGCAGAGCCTGAGCTGCAGGAAGCTTAGGCCAGGAGCTACAGGGCATTTCTGTGGAAAGAGAAATGCGCGGGGCTTTGGGCATGTGCACTCTTCATAAATAAAGCATTCCTTTCACAGTTGAGCTTCTTGTGCCTCATTGACCTGACATCCCTCCAGAATGCTGCTACTCATAGACACATGAGCAGGAATTATGTCACCCGTTAATGCCCCTGGGATGCTTCCAGGAAATCCCAGAGAGATGGTTAGGAGAGGGTCAGGATAAGGTTACAAGGATCAAAATGCTGACTATATTTTTTTATCATAGCACTGTGCTATGCTTTGGAAAAGACCACAGAAGAAAAGTTTATGGCAACTAGCAACGTTCAGCAAAAAGAAGAGAAAACTGAGATTAAGCTTGAAAATTAAACCCTCTCGTTTATGCAACTTAAGTGGTCCCTTTGTGGTCACCACCTACCATACAAAGGCTCAGATGAATATCACAGCATCACAAAGTAGGGGGGTTGAAATTGACTTTATAGGAACATGTCTAAAGCAAGGATCAGCGAGAAAAGAAAGTAAAAGTACTTCCCATCAACCAAGGCACGCCAGGGCCTGGGTCCTGGCTAGACACGCTACACTGTAAGTCTGAGTTTAGGTGGAGGGAACCCCACCACCCCGCATCGTGCTGTTCTTTCTTTTAGGGCAAGCATAGAGCAACCTTGGCAGAGGGAAGATGACCTGACAAGGTCAAGACTGTAGCCAAGCAGTCTGGACTGGCTGCCAGCTGGTTGGGGGCTGCGTGGGAGCACCAGCTGCCCTGCACCTGGGGATGTGGGTCTGTGGGATGTTGCCCGGGGGAGGAAATCTCTGGTTCTCTGGGAAGCTGAGCCCGGATGCCACTGCTCTGCCAGGAGAGAGGGGAGCTTTCGGTTGCAGCTGGTTTTTCCAAGCAGCCCAGAGAGAGCTCATGAGTTATTTTTTGAGAAATCTTCGCCTATCACACCCATATACTTACATTTTTGACATATTGGCTCTTCTGTGCCAAGTGTACAGCAATTACAGAGAAATAAGGACATCAATAGCCTCAAGCCGTATTACACAAAGAGTTACATAATCCACTTTTGGTGAAGTTTTGACTCTTCCTGTCGAGTCCAGCAGGAAAAAAGTAACAGAAGACCCGTGTTTCCGTGTACGACTGCTAGCCTTCCTTGGGTCAATGACTTAATTTCTCTGACTTTGCTTTTGCCGTTCATAACATAAAAATTACATTGACAGCTCTTTTTCAGAGGATTACTGCAAGAGCAAAAATCAAAAAAGCCTATTATTAATTAAAGTGCTTGGGAAACTCCAAAGTGCTAGTTAAACACATGTTTAATTATGGTGTGGTTTTTATCCATTTGATTTTTAGCTATGAGCTTGCTCTAACAGAGAATTAAGCTACAAAATTTGTCCTTGTAGCCAGTGTTCCCCATTAATTCAATCAGCAAATATGTATTGAGAAGCTCTTTTAGTGCCAGGCATCATGCCAAGTCTGGAAATCAAATGAGAAACAAGACAGTGGCCTTGGTCTCAAGGACCTCGTAGTCTAAATCTAGCATCTTGCTTCTCCACGTCTGGTCTTTGGACCACCAAGATGGTCACTGTTAGAAATGAGTAATCCCAGCCTCCTCCTCAGACTAACTGAATGAGAATCTTCTCTTTAATCCTCTCCCTAGGTGAACGGTGTACACAGCAGGTTGAGAAGCACCGCTCTAGAGGGTATTGATCTGGTTGTTCTCTAATGAAACCCAACAAGGTTTAGCCTCAACTGTTGGTGGTTTAGAAACAAATCAAACATTCCCCTTGTTTGCCCACTGTTTACTCTATCAGTAAACTTGACTCTGCTCCCACCTCCAACGAAGAAGGACTGAATGTTCTGTTGTCATCACCCAGAGGTGCAAACAGGAGTTGACATGGAGAAGGAGGGGCACCGTCACCCTGGACACAGGCTTCAGAGGGTGGTCATATCCCACCTCGAGAGCTTCTTAGGAAACTTCCTGCAGTAGCCAAAGTGGGTGCAGTCCCCGGTGCTGACTCCCACGACGGCCTTTCTCAAAGAGTTTTCTTCTCTCAAGTGTCTGTAAAGATGGCCAGCCTCCTAGATACTGGAGAAAACACAGACTCTTCCCTGGGTAGCGTGTTCACTTGCCCTTCCCTGAACAGACCCACCTAGTTGCAACTTGGCACTGTATTAGGCTGCTTGGGCTGCCATCACAAAACACCATAGGCTGGGTGGCTTAAACCACGTTCTCATGGTTCTGAAGTCTGGAAGTTCAAAATCAGGGTGCCTGCATGGTTGGGTTCTGGTGAGAGCCTTCTCCCTGGCTTGCAGATGGCTGCCTCACTGTGTGCTCACATGGCTTTTCCTCAATGCAGGCAGAGACAGACAGACGGAGAGGAGAGAGATCTCTCTTACTATTCTTAAAAGGCCGCCTGTCCTAATAGATTATGGTTCCACCCTATGATCTCATTTAACCTTAATTACCTCCAAATACCTATCTCCAAATATAGTCACATTGGGAGCTGGGTCTTCAACATATGAATCTGGGGGAAATATAATTCAGTGTATAGCACAAACAATTCATAGGTGTTATCTGAAGTCTGAGCTCTGTGCTTCCTAGAGTGAACTCAGGAGCTTGAAGTCCCCAATACAATCAAAATAATGTAACTCTGCTGCCTGACTGGGAAAGATAGAACCCATTTGCAAAGAAACCAAGGAATCTTATGAGACTAATGTCACTGAGTCTTTTCTGATGATCTGAACTGAAGACGATGAATTCAAATCAAGTTAAAATACTGGCCAACTAAAAGACAGCCATGAAAATGCTTTTATGGGCTGGGAGTGGCAGCTCATACTATAATCCCAGTACTTTGGGAGGCCAAAGTTTGAGGATCACTTGAGGCTAAGAGTTTGATACCAACCTAAACAACACAGTGAAACTCTATCTCTACAAAAAAAAATTTTTTTTAATTAGCCAGTACAGTCTATGGACACTGCCAGGGGAGGGAAGGAAGGGAGGGGCACGTAGAAACACAAATGGTAGCTAGTCCCAAACCAAGGGAAGTGAGGGTCAGTTGGAGATCCAAACTCCACCTTCATAAAAACTGCTATGGAACCACTCCTGATGTGTACCCCACATATCTATAATAATAATTTTTTAAAATAGCCAATAGTGGTGGTGTCTGCCCAGAGTCTTAGGTACTTGGGAGGCTGAGGTGGGAGGATCACTTAAGCCCAGGAGTTCGAGGCTGTAGTGAGCTAGGATCATGCCACTATACTCCAGCCTGGGTAGCAGAGGAAGACCCTGTCTAAAATAAAATAAAATAAAATAAATATAATAATAAAATGTGTATGAAACTATAGGTTTAGTGTTACACACATCCTTACTATAAACCACACAGCTAATTTCCTGGCTTTGGGTCTTTTCTTTGCTTATATTCCTGACCCTATTTAAATAGGAAATAAATGAACATATATGAACATGCTACACAAATGTGAGCTTCTCTTTTTTTTTCATAATCAATATTTTTTATTATGGTTTATGGTTTTGTGGGGTAAAGTTAAGGGTTAGGTGTACAATTACATTTCATTCAGGCACCCTGTTGATAAGAGGTGTTTCCCCATCCCCAGACAGATATTTGCTACTGTTAATCCCATCTCCCCCTCCATAGTTTCCCAGTACCGTCAGTCATTTTCTTATAGTATTACATTGGATGTTCAAGGTCCATTATATGAGTGAGAACATGTGATACTTGGATCTTTGTTTCTGTGAGAGGTCACTCAGTATTACAGACTCTAGTTCCATCCAGGTTGCAGCGAAATTCATGATTTTGTTCTTTTTTATGGCTGCATAGTATTCCATCGTGTATATGGACCACATTTTTTTAATCCAGTCCTCTTTTGATGGGCAGCATGGTTGTTTCCAGGTTCTTGCTATTGTGAACAACGCTGCGATAAACATACATGTGCAGGTATCTTTTTTATAGAGTGATTTGTGTTCTTCGAGGTATATTCCCAGTAGGGGGATTGCAGGGTCATATGGGAGGTTGATATTTAGAGCTTTTAGGAATCGCCACACTGCTTTCCACAGAGGTTGCACTAGTTTACACTCCCACCAACAGTGTAGAAGTGTTCCCTTTTCGCCACACCCTCTCCAGCAGCTGTTATTTTTTGAGTTGTTGATAATTGCCATTCTGACTGGAGTTAGGTGGTATCTCAGTGTGGTTTTGATTTGCATCTCCCTGATGATTAGTGAGGTTGAACATTTCTTCATGTGTTTGTTGGTTGCTCGATGTCCTCTTTTGTGAAGTGTCTGTTCATATCTTTTGCCCATTTTATAATGGGGTTGTTTGTTTTTTTCTTTTCAGCACGTTTTACTTCCTTGTAGATCCAGGATGTTAAGCCTTTGTCAGACCTGGTGTTGGCAAATACTTTTTCCCAGTCTGTAGGCTGTCTCCCTGCTCTCTTGATGGTTTCTTTGGCCTTGCAGAAGTTTGTCAGTTTAATAAGGTCCCACTTGACTCCTATCTTCTCTCTTATGACCTGTGGGTTTCGGGTTTTGTTCAGGAATTGGATGCCAGTTCCGATTTCCATGAGGGTATTTCCTTCCTTTTCTAAGGTTCTTATGGTTTGAGGTTTTACATTTAGGTCTCTCATCCATTTGGAGTTAACCTTTGTGCATAGGGATAGATAGGGGTCCTGTTTCAATCTTCTGCATGTGGTCACCAGTTTTCCCAGCACCATTTACTGAACAGGTTAGCTTTTCTTTTTAAAAATGATTACTATTTACACAAGTGTAGGGATACATGAATGATCCAAATAGGATCTGTCTAAAATGGCATTCACTTGCTGTGGCTTATTTATTTATATAAATTAATACTTTTAATTACATTAATTTGGGGGGCTTTTTCCAGCTTTCAACAGCGTGTCTTATTAAACTTCTTAAGATGATTGTAATTCTTACAACATGAAGTTGTAGGGACTAATGTGAAGAGATTCCATCTACCCTGGACCCAATTTCCTCCAATTATATAAGTAAGGTCTTATATAATTACAGAACAATATCACAACGAGAAAATTGACTTTGATGCAATTCACCTACTTATTCAGATTTCACCAGTTGTATGTGTACTAATGTGTGTATATGTGTGTGTGTTTAGTTCTATGCAATTTTTCCATGTTGACAGATTTGTGCAATCATCATCACAGTCAATATCTAGAACAATTCCATCACCATAAGCATATCTTGTGCTACCCTTTATTAAGCACACCTACCATCCAATCCCAACCCTTGTCTCTAAGTCCTGGCAACCCCTGATCTTTTCTTCATCTCTACCACTTGATCATTTCAGAAATGTTATAAATGGAATCATACAGTTAATAACTTTTTTGGATTAGCTTTTCCACTCAGCGTCATTTCCTTGAAATCCATCCAAGTTTCTGTGTGCATCAATAGTTTATTTTGTATCACTGAGTAGTAGTCCATGGAATGAATATACCACAGTTTGTTTACCCATTTATCTGTCGAGGAAAATTTGGATCATTTCTAGTTTTGGGCCATTATGCATGAAGTTGCTCTAAATATTAGTGTACATATTTTTATGTGAAAATAAATTTTCATATCTCTAGGATAAGTGCTCAGGAGTGTAATTCTCGGGTCATATCATGATTCATGTTTGGTTTCATAAGAAACAGCCAAAATGGTTGTACCATTTTACATTCCCACAGGCAAGGTGTATATGATCCATCTTCTCTACATTCTCATTGGCATATAATGTTATGGCTATTTTATTTTTATTTTAGCCATTCTGATAGGTGCACGATAGTGACGTCTTTAGTCTGCATTCTCCTAACGACTAATGATGCTGAACATCTTTTCATGTTTTTTTTTGTTTGGTTGGTTGGCTTTTTTGGCATTTTGTATCCTCTGCACTGAAATATCTGTTCATGTCTTTTTCCTATTTTCTAACTGAATTATTTAGTACTAAGAGTTCTCTATACATCTGAGAAACTACTTTGCCAGGTGTGCAGCTTGCAAACATTTTTTCCCAGTCTATAGTTTGTCTTTCATCCTCTTAACAGAGTCTTTTACAAAACAAAAGGTTTTAATTTTGATGAGAGCCAATATATCGATTTTCCTCTTATGGGTTGTACTTTTGATGTCAAGTCTAAGAGCTCTTCACTCAGTCTTAGGCCCTGAAGTTTTTCTCCTACTTTTTTTTTTCCTAAAAGTTTTATAGTTTCACATTTTACATTTAAATCCATGATCCATTTTGAGTTCATTTTTGTAAAAGATGTGAGGCTTAGGTTGAGATTCTCTTTTTTGCTCATGAATATTTAATTGTTATTGCACCATTTGTTGAAAAGGCTGTCTTTTTTCCATTGAATTACCTTTGTACCTTCGTCAAAAAAAATCGCTTGGGCATATTTATGTGGGTGCTGTGGATATTTTTTAAAAATCACTTTACCTGTCTAGGCTTCAGTTTCTTGTCTGGAAAATAATAGCTCAATATAAAAATAGCTCTTGACCTTCTGCTGTGGGGTGGACAATGTGCTCAGGCACACTACCCTGCCCTTAAATTGCTATCAGTCTCGGAAGTGAATAAACATATAAGACACTACATCATGACGGGAGAAGGTTTGGCATTGACTTCAGAGAGCTGTGAGGGCCTGATCATGGCTGAGAAGAGTGGAAGATCTTTGCAGGAAGAATATTGCTTAACCCTAGTCTTCCAAAAGAGTAGGCATCTCCAGGTACAGCAGAGACTGCTAGTCATTCTCCAATATCTCCCTGAAGCTTCTCTCGTAATAATACAAACCCCTAATTTTGAGCGGGAGCACCTGACTGCCCAAAACAAAGAGTTACTTTTCCTCACTTCACTTGCAGCTAGCTGTCCGTTTGATTAACAGCATGTAAGTGGGCGTGTTGCTGGAAGCTTCTAAGAATGTTCTATGAAAGATGTGAAATGCACCCTCTGCCCCTTTGTTTCTCAGTTCCTCCTGCTGCTATAAGCCAGATGTAAGATTTGCCATCTTGGACCATAAATACAAGAGCCACATCCTAGGGATGTCAGAGTGCTGAGGTGGAAGTAATCTAGGTCCCCGAGAACCTCCGTAGACTGACCAGCCCTGGACTGTCTTCCTCCAGAACTTTAATATGAAAGAAAAATAAACTATCGTGTTTAAGCTACTATCCTTTATTTAGGTCTGTTACTTACAGTTAGACCTAATTCTGATGAACAGGCCAAGTGCAAACACATGGAGACATACGTGGCACATCCAGGAACACAATTCGCTCAGAATGGCTGGAGCACAGGTGCTTATTGCTATCTAACCAGATATAGAGCAGGAGCCAGAGACAAAGACCGGGACCAGGTCACGAATGGTGTGGTATACCAGGTCTGCTCGTATTCAGGAACAATTCGTTTCATTCAAAATTTTCCTCAGGGGAAGGTTTTGGAATATCCACGCATCCAGACGTGTTCTTCCGCAAACCATTGGGAGAGAGAGCCGTGGCCTTAACACTGGGCCAGAGCACTTGGTGGGCAGCTCAGCCCATCTGGCTTCCTTGCTGCTTCTGCAACTGACACTGCAGCTGTGGGTCATGTGGATGTCATGGTAGATCACTCAGAGCCCACCTGGTGACCGAGTCCCTCTGGCAGCACTGCTTGTAATGACAGCCTCACCAAAGATGCTTGAGAAGACAGTGCCTTCAGACTCTGGCCGAAAGTCCCCTCCTCCAACAGAGAGAGCCCCAAACCAGATGGAATTTCAAACACCCTTCTACCCTCTCTATCCCTCTCCTGGGGCCAAGGCTCAAAACTCCTCGCCTCACCTTCAGAATCCCCAAACACACACACACACACACATTCACACACACATGGGTATATACAGCAGCCCTGAGACTCTAATAGGGGCATGATATGGTCATATTCGCCTTTAAGAAGCTCTGTCTAAGGCCAGGTGCAGTGGCTCACATCTGTAATCCCAGCACTTTGGGAGGTGGAGGCGAGAGGATTGCCTGAGCTCAGGGGTTCGAGACCAGCCTGAGCGACATGGCGAGACCTCGTCGCTACAATTTTAAAAATAAATAAAAATTTAAAAAAGAAGTCCCGTCTGCTTGCTGTTTAAAGAAAATGATTAGAAGGCAGCAGAAGAAGCAAATATAAGTGGTGCACAGGCAAGAAATTCTGAAGGCCTGAATCAAAAAGGAGTCTGAGGGATATATTTGAGTATCCCACCCCCTCAGAGAGGAGGGATATAGTTGAGTAGCACGCCCCAGAAAGTAAAATCAACAGGATTTGGTAACTGGTCAGATGTAGGGGTGAGGGACGGAGGGCTATAGGATGACTTCTGAAGCTAAACGACTTAAGTTATTAATAACAGCAATAGCCACCAATGACCGGCCACCTACTCCATGTTAGTCCTTGAGTTAAGTCCTTTACAATCATTTTCCCTTTTAACTCTCAAACTAACTCTGTGGTATATTGCTTTTATTCATACTTTGCAAATAAGGAAACTGAGGCACAGAAATGTTGAGTGTCTTGCTTAAACTTGCCAGCTAGAAACCAGCAAAGACATGCTGCAAACCCAATTTTTTGGGCTCGGTCCTAGTCTTTATTACACAACCATATGCTGTATCTCAGTTCAGCACTTACATTCTCTGTTGTTTTTTTTTTTAGAAAAGGAACTGAAAGAAAATATACCAAAATGGTTGTCATTGGGTGGAAGAACTAGAAGTAATTTTTATTTCATACATATCTAGATTTTCCACATTTCCTTCCGTGAGTACATACAGTCTGTAATCTGAAAAAAATAATAAATGTTTTTATTTAAGTAATACAGATAACATTCTCTGGGGGAATAAAAAGAAGAGCCTCCAGAGTCTGAATTTATGAATGTTCTTTGGCAGGGAAGAAGAGACTGTCTCAAACAACCAGGCCCAGGTCATCACTGGAGTGAGAGTCAACCCTAATGATATTCTCAATAAAAACCCTGTCAGAAAAGAGCCCTAAGGCTTGTGCTAACCAAGGTCATGCTTTTGCTGAGTCATTACCTTGAGAGCTTCTCATTATCTCCCTGGCTTTCAGAGACCACTGGATTTTGTTTTTGTTTTATTTAATTTTATCAGTAATAATTTTAGGCACTGAAGCAAAAAATCCCAGACGGTACATTCTCTGCCACCACTTCATAACTCTCTAAATAATGACATCATGAATATGTATGCCTTGTTATTATCGCTGCTGCAAGGAATGACAGTTTCAGCACAAGTGACCATATTCATTTTCCATCTCACTGCTCCACCCTGAATATTCTACCTCTGTTTTCACCCACTCGACAGCTCCACACTCCCTGGGGCAGACTTGCTTATGGTCCTATTATACAGGAGGAATATTCCTCGAGGAAATGTTCATTCTTCCTGTTTCTGTGCAATCAGAGGGCCAGGGAATCATACATTCTTTTCATCTATGCTTCAGAAAAGCTCCATCAAGGGGCTGCTACATGCCAGGTATTATGCTAGGTACCGGGAGACAAAGAGGAATAAGACCTATTCCTTGCCTGAAAATCTAGCTAGGAAGTAGGCAGATGAACAGTTCATTACACTCGAATGAGTTGAGGCCATTTGTTGGTACTAAGTCCTGGGTACGATGTGAGAAGCCACTCACGGAGACAGCATGAATGGAGGCACTAAGGTGAGAAACAGCACAGTCAGGACAGAACCTCACAAGTAGCTCGGGGTTATCAGACAGCAGGGAGCTTATCAGACAGGGCGTTATCAGACAGACTGGGAGGAGCAGAGCAACTCGATCTTGGATGATGGTTTGATGAAAAAGCTAGGACTTGTGGGTGAATTTGAAGCATCAAAAATAAGACAGCGAGATTGTTGGGAGATTGGTAGCACAGTCCAGGTGACTGGTTATGGTGACCCAATCTGGAATCATGAGGGTGGGTGTATAGTAGAAAGAAACAGGTTCAGAAAATATTTGAGGCTGGGTGCGGTGGCTTAAACCTGTAATCCCTGTAATTAATCCTGTAAATAAATAGAAATTAGCCGGGCATGGTGTTGTACACCTGTAGTTCCAGTTACTTGGAAGGCTGAGGCATAAGGATCACCTGAGCCTAGCAAGTTGAAGCTGTGGTGCCACTACACTCCAGTCAGGGCTAACAGAGTGAGACTCTGACTCAAAAAAGAAAAAAAGAAAATATTTGAAAGATTAAGTCATAAGGAATGAGCACATGACTATAGGAAGAAGAACGTGTATATTTGTAAGGGCTGGGACAGGTATATCAGGTGTGGAAGAACAAGACGAAACCAATAAAGAGAAAATTGTGTAGATTATTTTATGAGCATTTGATCTATTTAAAATATGGAACTGATTCCATCTTAGATTCTCATCCCGTAGATGGGCAGTGAGGAGCCCAGTCGGGTTCCAGATCCTCAGCTAGCCCTGGGCGGTGTTTGCCTGGTGCAACATAAAGCCCAACACAGCCAGAGGTTTCTTCCGATTTTGCACATAAAATAAAATAAAGAACCTTCCCATCCAGGTCTTTCACTGCTAAGAAAGCAGGTGCTTTTGGAAGAGGTAGGGGACATAGACCCTGGAGGAGAGTGGCAAGAAACAAATATTGCCTGCTCCATTGGTGACTACTCCATTGGTGATTATTATTATTTTGGATTAAAACTCTGTAGACACACAGGCATATCTATCTATCTATGGATGTTATATATGAGGGGTGACCCAAAAAACCAGAATTATCTTTTTGGAGGGCAGGCCCTTGTAATACAGACTCCCCCATTTGTTCTAGGAATCCCTCGGCATCAGTTTACCAGCTAGCATTGTTGTGAGAGGCTGCATTGCAAAAGAAACGTCACAAGTTGTAGCAAACAGGTGACTGGTTCTTCCACCATGACAGCACACACTGTGCTGAGTGTTCAGGCGTTTTTGACCAGAAACGGCATAACTCCTGTGCCGCACCCTCCCTAGTTACCAGTCTCACCCTAAGCAACCTTTTCTTGTTTCCCCAGAGGAAAAAGTCCTCAAAGGGAAACATTTTGCTGATGTGGAAGAGGCGAAACAAAAAATGGCAGAAACACTAAAAGGCATCAAAATTGATGAGTACAAAAACTGTTTTGAGCTGCGCTGAAAAAATATCTTGATAGGTGTATTGCATTAAATAAAGAGTACGTTGAAGGTGACAGAAGCTTACATATGTAAAAATAAATACAACTTTTAATAAATAAATTCTGAGTTGGGGGGTCCCTCCTCGTATTATATACATATGTATGACAACCAACCAGCTTGGATAGTTTTTAAATTGATTTGATTGTTGTACTAGACTGCTTCCTTACACTGGCAGCCCCAACGTTCACACCTCCCTGAATCTGATCTCTCAATGCTGCCCATTGACTCCGGGCGCCTTGTGTCTTGCTTTTTGCCAATAGACAGTGTCAAACCAGACATAGGTAGAGTCTAGCAAAAGAACCTTAGAATCTCTTGCTGCTTCCCTGTTTGCAGTTGGTCATCATCAAGAGAACAAGCTGAGGCTAACCTGCCGGAGGTCCAAAGACCATGCGGAAGAGAGTCAGGTTGCCTTTACCAAAGCTATCCTAAACAAACCAGGCCCCAGGTGATCAGCCAGCTGACAGCAAATGCATGGGCAGGCCCAGCCAAGATCAGCCAAGCTCAGCCCAGAGCAGCAGAACCAGTCAGCCGCAGACTCATGAGAAATAATAAAAGGTTGTTCTAAGTCACTAAGTTTTGTGGTGACGCATAATATGGCAAAGAGGAATCTGAAATAGACACTCTTTATGTATACCTAATAATACGATATCAAAGTGAATAAAGGTAACTAATCCTAAGAGACAAATAATGTATGAATTTGGCCATTGGGAAGACAGTAACACAAGAGAGGAACACAAGTTTGGAGTCTATGAAGGTTGCTACAGTGGGCATGTTGGCAGCCCGAGGTCTTGGAGAGCAGGACCAAGAAGTGCAAAATGGTAGCTGGCAAATCAAACCCTTCAACCCACAAGTTCCATTCATACATTTATTGAAATACTGGTAGGTGGCACGCTGTAGCCAAGCAAAGATAAATGAGCCAAGGAAAGAAGATTAATACTCATGAAATGAGCAGAGCATGACCATCCTTGTGATGTGATCAGAGGCACACTGATGAGATACAGGAAGTGAGCACCATAGAGACTGGAGAAAGAAGCCAGGTGTGGCAGTTCAAGCCGGTAATCCCAGTATATTAGGAGATGGAGATGAGAAGATTGCCTGAGCCCAAGAGTTTGAGACCAGCCTGAGCAACTTGGAGAGACCTCATCTCTTCAATAAATAAAAAAATTAGCTGGGAGTGGTGGCACATGCCTGAGGCAGAAGGATCATTTGAGCCCAGTAGATGGAGGCTGTAGACTCCAAACTTGTGTTCCTCTCTTGTGTTACTGTCTTCCCAATGGCCAAAGTCATACATTATTTGTCTCTTAGGATTAGTTACCTTTATTCACTTTGATATCGTATTATTAGGTATACATAAAGAGTGTCTATGCCACATGCCACTGCACTTCAGCCTGGGTGACAGAGTGTGACTCCAACTCAAAAAGAAAAGAAACTGGAAAAAGAAGGCAGCAGTGGGGATCAGGAAAATGGAAGGAGAGTCAGATTTCTCCACAAAGTGGGAGTATTTATTCCCTGGAAATTTGGAAGCTCAGTCTACTAGTGCATCTGAATCATGTTGTAAACCCGAAAAAAAAATCTGAAAATAATTATTTCATGGGCTATCTGCTAGAATGGAAAAAGCAGAGTTGAGATCAGGAGACCTGAGTTTTACTTCTACTTGACCTTGGGCTGACCGCAGAACGTCTTTGGATCTTGTTTTTTCATCTAGAAGATGAAGACATTAGGTAATCTCTGACATTTCCTCCAGTTCTAAAATTCTCCATCTCTCTCTATGAAGATGCAGCCAGCCATAAAACAGAAAATGTAATTTGGAGGATATGTCATCTACCTTAATTTTGGTCCAAGAATCAGCTCTTCGCCAGGGAGCTGTAAAAAGAGAGAAAAAACCAGCAAATTGTCATTTTGAAGCTGAGGGTGAGGGAGCTATACACATTAGGCTTCAAACGTATGATGAAAAAGAATAATCTTTTGGCTATTATCTTTTTCCTGAAATGCTTCAAATCTCCCGAGAGTAATGAGGCCTACGTCTACTTTTTTTTTTTTTGACAGCGTGAAAAATGATCAAACATCCTTATCTCCTTGGAACACAAAGTCTCAGAGCTAAAATAAATATCTGCTTGATGACATAAAGAATGTACCTCAATACCAACTGTCATTGCAATCTTACTACATACAATGAGCTAGGTCGTTACTAAACTGTCAACATCCACCCCGTTCTATAGCACCCTAATTTCCTGGTAGGGAAATCGCTCTCCACCACCGTGCAGTGTTGAAAAGAGACTGTAGTGGCCGTGAGTGGGCCACTGCACTCCAGCCTGGGTGACAGAGTGAGACTCCAACTCAAAAAAATTAAAATAAAATAAAATGGCTAAAGTGGTGAATTTTATTATGTGTGTTTCAGCACCCAAAACAAAAAACAAAACGCACAGGTGTAGGGACCAGAAATCCCACCCAGTGGAGGCAGGCTCAAGCCCCCGGGCTGGGCTAAGTCCCCCCATGACTGGAGAGGCCATCCCAGGCTGGGCAGGATGGAGGCTGGGAGCTCACATCCCTGGCCCCGCCCCATCCCCAGCTCCTCTGGTCCCTGGGGCCACTGGGAGGGCAGGAAGGTGACCACCTCGATGGGTTATACCCACCAAGCGTCAGGGAGACACAGTGAAGGGGAGGGGATGCAGGGCTCCCTTCAGACCCACTGGGGGCCTGGAACTGAGCACCTGACCTGCTCCCCGTGGAGACCTAAGGCCCCACAGGCAACCCTGCCCGGCCTTCCTGCAGAGGGTAAACTGAGGCTGTGGGGTTGCAACAGGCGCCGGGGCCTGGCCCTCCTGGCTGAGTCCCCTGTGCCTGGACCCACAGCGTGCGTGGATCACGGGGGCTGAGGCCCCCCAAGCCGCTGCTGCCAGGCCACCCCTCCCCCCAAGGCTGACCCTGCCCGTTTCCCCTCCACAGTCCGCCTGGAGATTCTGTGCTATCAGCCTGTCCCACACAAACCTGCACTCCACGTGACAGTACTATGAGTGCATGGTGACCATGCCCATGTACAGATACCGCTGCCGCCAGCCGTGCTGCCACCAGCCATGCTGCCACCATGCACCATTTTTGTGCTTTATCTTCCATTTGTTCTGAAAGCCCCTTTTTTGCTGTTCATTATTTTGATGGATTGATTTCCTTTTTTTTTTTCTTTGAAGTGTGTGTATTTTTCTTTTTTTTTTTTGAGTTGGAGTCTCACTCTGTCGCCCAGACTGGAGTGCAGTGGCCGCTCCCGGCCACGGCAGCCTCGACCTGCTGGGCTCCGGCGATCCTTCCGCCTCAGCCTTCCGAGTAGCCGGAATTACAGGTGCGCACTACCATGCCCGGCTGATTTTTTGATTTACTGTAGAGATGAGGTCTCGCTGCCCAGGTGGGTCTCGAACCCGCGGGCTCGGGCAATCCACTCACCTCAGCCTCCCAAAAGCGCGGGATTACAGGTTGAGCCACCGAGCCCGGCTTGTACTTTTCAAAAAAGAAAAAAATGAGGATGATTCTTGGAAACCATTTCCCATAACAGAAGATGAAGGGCTCAGATATCCCTTCCCCCAGCCTTACTGCACAATACTAGGCTTGGCCAACAGGACACTTTCTGAGGACTTAGAATTTGAGCTGTCTGGGCTAGGAACGAGCCTTATTTTTTCTAGGTATTGTTCACCCAACTATTCCTTCTCCAGAGTGTCCATTGGGGTTTCCATGAATTCTTCATGTTTCTGAAGCCTGGTCTTTCAACCTCACAGCTAACGTGTGAGCCCCCTGACATCACTGACAAATTCTCTTTAACTTAAGCTATTTTGAGTTCGGTTGCTGGTAACTGAGAATCCTGACTGTTACAATGATATTTTCCCGGAACCAGCCTTATGCATAAGTCACATTGTTATGCTGTCTCTCACTTCCCAGGCTTTAATATACAGTTTTCCTGCATCGTGTGTTTTTTTCTCCTTGAATAATAATTCAGCATTCTTTTTGTATTTTATATGTAGATGCCGTAGGGTAGCAGTTAAAAGCACAAGTTCAAGTCCCAGTTTATCCACTGATGAGCAACGTAACAAGCTAGTCGTTTAACACTTTTGGCTTCAGTTTCTTCATTTGTAAAATAAGAATAATAAAAGCATTCACAGATAGGGCTGTTATGAGGACTCAATGAGTCACATTGCCTGAAAAGAATTGCCTATGAAATTTAATAATATATTGGATGAATAGAATGCCTAGCACCTGGTGAATGCTATATGATCATTTCCTATTGACATTATGTACCAAGTGCTTTACAAACAATCCTCTGTTTTCCATAGCAATTTATGGCGAAGGCACCATCATCCCTATTTTATGAAAGTGAGGCTCAGAGACGTTTAAAACTTGCCTCAGGTGCCACATCTAGCAAGTAACTCAAGTTTTATCTCCTCTGAAAGCCTTGAATCTCCACATCTTGGTTGGGGGAGCTCTCTACTGCTCCGTCAGCACAGTTCAAGCCCTGTCCTGCTGAAACAGCAACACCAAATTATAATCGTACCTTTGGACTTCAAGTTCCTTCAAGGTAGGGACTGGACTTTCTTGCCCCCACAGTGTCCAATACAGTGTCTGCTACACAGCAAGCTCTCTGCAGAATAACTGAGGGACAAACGAATTAAGGGTATGCAAAGAGAGCATAGAAAGGAGAGGATAGAGGAACCTGAATAATATTCATCTTCACCTCAGCTTCGCCTAGAGCTGGGCCTAAATTTCCTTGATTCCAACTACACAGAGCAATGCAAAGATTGAAAAATCAAATCACAAGGCCACTGAGCCCAAAAGAATGCAACTTTTACCCACATAATTTGCCATGTGGGAATCAGTACTTAGGAGATAGTCTGAAATAGAGAAAAAAGATTTTATACAAAAAAGATGCTCACTTAGTGTTACTTTAAAAATGGAAGCAACCTAAATAAGTAAAAACAATAGTATAGTGGCAAATAATGTTTTGTGATATTAATGGCAAAAACACGAATATTCGTAGCTAAGTTTATCAAATACTTACACCGCAACACACACTATTCAAGGCGCTTTAAGTGTGTTAACTCAGCCCTCAGAATAATGCGATGAAGAAAGCACTAACAATGTCTCCTTTTTGCAGATGAGGAAATTGAAGCACAGAGGTTGCTTTAGTTCATATAGCTAGTTAGTAAGAGATAGTAATAATGAATATAAATGCTAACATGACTGGTATAAAAATAGACAGATAGATTAACGGAACAAAATATAGAACCCAGAAATAAAGCCACATACCTGCAACCAACTGATCTTCAACAAAATCAACAAAAATAAACAGTGGAGAAAGGACACTCGACTCATTAAAAGGTGCTGGGAAAACTGGATAGCCATATGCAGAAGAATGAAACTGGATCCCTATCTCACACCATATACAAAATTAACTCAAGATGTATTAAAGACTTAAACCTGGCCGGGCTTGGTGGCTCAGCCTGTAATCCCAGCACTTTGGGAGGCCAAGGTGAATGGATTGCCTGAGCCCGCAGGTTCAAGACCAGCCCGGGCGACTTGGCGAGATCTCATCTCTACAATATATCAAAAATTAGCCGTGTTTGGTAGCGTGCGCCTGTAATTCCGGCTACTTGGAAGGCTGAGGCGGAAGGATCGCCGGAGCCCAGCAGGTTGAGGCTGTGGTGGCCGGGAGCACACCACTGCACTCCAGTCTGGGCAACAGAATGAGACTCCAACTCAAAAAAAAAAAAAAAAAAAGACTTAAACCTTAAACTTTTTTTTTTTAATCTTAGAAGAAAATCTAGACAACTTATTATGAAGACCCCAAAGTAACTGCAGCAAAAATAAAATTAAGCAAATGGAACTTAATTAAACTAAAAAGCTTCTGTACAGCAAAAGAAACAATCAACAGAATAAGTGAACAAGCAATAGAATTGGAGAAATCTTTGCAAAGTATGCCTCTGACAAGGGATAATAACCAGAATCTACAAAGATCTCAAATGAACCCATTAAAAACTGAGCAAAATACATAAACAGACATTTCTCAAAAGAAGAAATATACCCAGCCAACAAACACATGAAAAAAAATGGTATATACTACTAATCATCAGAGGAATGCAGATTAAAACTACAGTGAGATCTCATCTTATGCCAGTCAATGGTTATTAGTAAGAAGTCAAAGAACAACAGATGTTGGCATGGATGTGGAGAAAAGAACACTCTAATGCAGTGTGGATGGGATTATAAATTATTCCAACCTCTGTGGAAAGCAGTATGGAGATTTCTCATAGAACTAAAAACTAGAACTACCATTTGTCCCACCAATCCCAATATTGGCACCTACCCAAACAAAAATAAATCATTATACAAAAAAAAAGACACCTGCTCTCGAATGTTCCTTGCAGACTACTCCTGACAGTAAAGTCATGGAGCCAACTTAAGTGCCCATCATTGGTTGACTGGACAAAGAAAATGTGGTATATATACACCATGGAATACTACACAGCCATAAAAAAGAATGAAATCATATCCTTTACATCAACGTGGATGGAGTTGGAGGCCATTTCTGGAAGTAACTCAGAAACAGAAACTCATGTTCTCACTTACAAGTGGGAGCTTAACAATAGGTACATTTGGGCATAAAAATTAAATAATAGACACTGAAGACTCCAAAAGAAAAAAGCGGGAGGGGGAGGGGAGAGTGGAAGAATAACCTGTCTCATACCATATCCACTATTTGGATGAAGAGTACACTGGAAGCCTAATCCTCACCAGAACGCAATATGCCCATTTAGCAAACATGCACATGTACTTCTTGAATCTGACATGACTTTTTAAAAAAAGAATAAGTACTAATATGACTAATATAGAATAAGTGCTAATATATAGTGTAAATATATTCACACTATAATGTATGTGAGAAAAGCAGTATGTTTAGTCATCAAAAATGCTGCTAAACAAACAACAGCCATCCGCACAGAAATAGAAAGAGGGAGAGAAATGGAAGAAGTGTGTTGCGGGGGAGAGAGAGAGGAAAAAGAAGAGAGAGAGAGAGAGAGACAGAGAGAGAGAGAGAGAGAGGGAAGGGGCGGGGGGAGAGAGAGAGGAAAATACTCCAAAATGTTAAGTTGGGGCAGGATGGAGGATCTGAGTGATTTTCTTCACCTTTTCCCCTCCCTTCTCTCTTGGGAAACTCTGTGAGAGCAGGAGTTTTTGCCTCATTTTGTTCTGTACTATATCTTTGTGCCTAGAACAGTGGCTGTCACAGAGGAGGCACTCCTGAAATATTTATTTACAAAATGAATAAAAGAGCAAATGCGCTTTTTACGATGACAAAGCATTAGCTTTTATTAGCAGTGAAATTTAATTTTTATAAAATAGGGCCGTGGAGATATAACTAATCAGATTAAAGACTGGCGTTAATCCGTGCATTTCCCTTCAATTCTTCCCCTCCCCTGTCCCACTCCCACATCCGATCAGGCTCCTGTTCTCTCTAATCTTAGTAGAATCCATCTGCAGATTCATCTTTTCTCCCCCGCCCCCTCCCAAGACTCGCCCCACTGCTTGTGCCCTGTCCACTCCAGGTCCTTGTGAATTCACTTGTGAACTAGCTCATGGTCTCCAAATAGCTTCTCCACGACAACTTTCACCCATCATTCTATCCTACTCTTATTTGTGAAATTTAACTTCCCAGAGATAGCTTTGATCACATTTTTCTCTTACCCAAAAAACCTTCCTTGATTTTCCACAACCTTTAGACGGTATTTTATTTTCAAGGTATCTGAAACAACCACAGACAAGTCTCTTCTTAGAATGATGGAAACTTAGCATAGGGAAGAAATTTAGAGGCCATCTAAATTGATTTCCAAACCCACGTTTGTAGAAACTCACACCTTCTCATCTCTATGCAAAAATGAATTTGAGGGGGCAGAGAATAAAGGAGGTGAACTTGATCTAATTTGGCAGACGAAGTGGAATAAAATAATGTCACGGGTTTTGTTCAAACCCACATTATTGCACAGCTGAATTCGCCTCCTCAAAAGTACTTTGCCTTCAATCTCCCTCCACCCCCAAGCTTTTTATCATGTCACGCTACCAGAGACCTCCTTTTAAGACTGTTCTCTGCTTTTGAGAGCTTCCCTTTCTTACAAAATGAACTCCATACTTGGCATTCAGCTGGTGAAACCCTTTGGCTCGGATCTCAACTGAAATAGCTTGAGTGCAAGCACGCCTCCAATCCATCACCCCTCCCTGTAACCCCATCCCCTTTGCAAATTGAATTTGTACATCCTCCCACCAACGAGTAGAGTCTACTTCCCCACTCCTTAAATTTAGGCTGATGTGGTGACTTTCTTTGGTCAATAGAATGTGGCAAAAATGACAGAGTAGCTATTTCAAGCCTAAGTCTCAAGAAGCCTTGCTCACATCTACTTACTTTCATAAAACCCTGCCACTGCCATGTGAGGAACCCAGGCTATCCTGCTAAATGATCAGAGGCACACAGCCCAGTCATCTCTATCTACCCAGCCAGCATCTAGCCAATCACTACATGAGACTGAGGCCATCCTAGGGAAACCAACCCTCGACTTATGTACTAGGTTTCTGCATATGTGTAACCGAAACCAGCCAAGTTTGGCTAGATCAGCAGAAACCCCCAGCTGGTGTATACACTCCTAAACAATAATAAATGCTTATTGCAGTCAGGCTCACACCAGTAATCCCAGCACTTTGGGAGGCCAAGGAGAGCAGACAGCTTGAGCCTAGGAATTCAAGACCAGTCTGGGCAATAGTGATACCTCGTCTCTACCAAAAAAATCAAAAAATTGGCCAGGCATGGTGGAACTCATCTATAGTCCCAGGATTCGGGATGCTGAGATGAAAAGATTGCCTGAGTCCAGGGGATCAAGACTGCCATGAGCTGTGATCGCCCCGATCATGCCACTGCATTCCAGCATGGGCAAGAAAGTGAGACTCCAACTCACAAATAGATAGATAAATGCTTATTGTTTAAGTCACTCCATTTAGGGTGATTTGTCACACAGCAGTTTCTGACTGACACACCAACCTAATTTCCAACTACGTCTCCCTCTTCCCACTTTGTTTGCTGAGCCTCACTCAACCCCAGACGACTTGTTATTCCCTAAGAATCACACAACCTTGCTTCATTGCTTTTATTATGCTGTACCCTCAGCCCAGGAGGCCTTCTTCTCTTTCCTAGCTTGTGAAAATCTACTCATCATTCAAGATCCAGCTCAGACATCACTCATTTATCCGTCAGATATTGATTGAGTCTATGCACTGAGGTCTCAAAACTCAGCAGGACATGCCATGCACTCAGACACTCAGTTGAGGACAAGGCCAACGGGTGAACAGACAGTATCATGTTCTTTCTTTCTCTAACTCCCTTAGGTAGGCTTAAGTCTTTCTTATTCCTTCCCAAGCACTCTCATTCCTCAGTTACAGCACTTCTCACGGTGTTATGTCAGCTATCATAATAATACCTAACGTGAGGCCAGGCACTGTGGCTCATGCCTCTAATCCCAGCACTTTGGGAGGCCAAGGTGAGAGAATTGTCTGAGCCCAAGGATTCGAGACCAGCTTGGACAACTTGAAAAGACCTCGTCTGTACGATAAATAAATAAAAATAAATAAATTAAATTAGCCAGGTGTGGTGACATGTGCCCATGGTCCCAGCTATTTGGAAGGCTGAGGCAGAAGGATCGCCTGAGACCAGCAGGTCAAGGCTGTGGTAGCCATGAGCACGCTACTGCACTCCAGCCTGGGCAACAGAGACTCCGAATAAAAAATTAAAAATAAATAAAAACTTGAAACACCCTGACGAAGAGTAGACAGAGTACATGAGATTATGGAGGCAAAGTCCTTAGCATGGTGACTGAAACACAGTAAATGAAAAATAAATGTTAGCTGCTGTTATTTTTAGTTAGCTTAACACACAGCTTCATCTCCTCTATTTGACCACATATAAGCTTCTTGAGAGCAGGAATTAAGCTCAGTTCGTCTTTGTGTCTGAAGTGCCTAACGCGAATATTTGCCTGGCACATAATAAACACTCATCAGATGTTTGCTGAGCAAACATTACCAGTAAGAACTGAGCAAAAAAGCCCAATCATCGCCTAACTGCTCTGTGTCCCGTCTGGGACTCTTGAGTTAGACTGGGCGCCCTCTGCTGTGGATGTGCCGGTTATGAAGCAAAACTCTTGAGGGAGCCCAAGGAACTTTCCAGAAGTGTTTGTTCCGGGTAAAAAGGCCCATAATCTTACCTGGGGAGAAAGAGGGGTTACACCCACCCAGTGCTAGACTTGCAGTCAGTCTATTTTTTAGCTGCAATCACCCTTGTTTGTTTTTGTTTGTTTGTTTGTCTGAGTTGGAGTCTCACTCTTGTTACCCAAGTTGCAGTGCAGTGGCATGCTCACAGCCACGGCAAGTCTCCACCTGCTGGGCTGAGGCGATCCTTCTGCCTCAGCCTTCCAAGTAGCTGGAACTACAGACACACACCACTGTGCCCTGCTAGTTTTTGTGATTTATTGTAGAGATGAGGCCTCACCATGTTGCCCAGGCTGGTCTCGAACCTGTGGGCTCAGGCAATCCTCTCACCTTGGCCTCCCAGAGTGCTGGGATTACAGGCTGAGCCACCGTGCCTGGCCCGTATAGGTTTTTTTTTTTACAGAAATAAAATGTTTTGGCTCAGGTTTTGTGTCTTGTTTAGATCATAAATAAGCCCTTCCAAAGTGATACAGGAATAATGAAATAAAGCGAGATGGTGGAATAGATGAAGGGATAGATCACAAAACTTAATTTCCTGTCATGTTTTAAATCTCCTTGAAAAGAAAGAGAGGAAGCTACAACAGACATGGGATATATTCATCACTTAAGATTTCAGCTAAAGGTCTAAATGTAGATGTATCTCAATGCACAGAGAAGACTCTTAGCTAAATCAGAAATGAGAAAGGAGACATTACAATTGATAATACCAGAAATACAAAAGATCATCCTAGACTATTATGAACACCTTTGTGCAAACAAACTAGATAATCTAGAGGCTATGGATACATTCTTGGAAACATATAGCCTCCAACCTTGAATCAGGAAGAAATAGAAACCCTGAACAGATCAATAACGGCTACTGAGATTGAAACAGTAATTAGAAGTCTCCCAACAAAAAAAAGTCTGGGTCCTGATGGACTCACAGCTGAATTCTACCCGACCTTCATTGAAGAACTATGGAAGTACTGAAGCTGTTCCACAAGATTGAAGAGGAAGGAGTCCTCCCTAACTCATTCTATGAGGCCAGTATCATACTCTGATAGCAAAGCCAGGAAAAGATACATCAGAAAAAGAAAATTACAGACCAATATCCCTTATGAACATAACTGCAAAAATCCTCAACAAAATATTAGCAAAGTGAATTCACCAGCACATAGTTAAAAAATTATATACCACGACCAAGTGGGTTTTATCTTAGGAATGCAAGGGTGGATCAACATACACAAATCAATGAATGTGATCCACAGCATCAACAGAATTAAAAACTGAAATCACGTGATCAGTTCAATAGATGCAGATCAAGCATTAGATAAAATCCAGGATCGCTTCATGATAAAAAACCTCAACAAAATAGGCATAGAGGGAACATTGCTCGAAATAATAAAAGCTATACATGACACCTGCAGCCAATGTCATCCTAAACGGAGTAAAGTTGAACACATTCTCCCTCAGAACTGGAATAAGGCAAGGATGCCTACTGTCACCATTACTATTGGACATACTATTGAAAGTCCTAGCCAGAGCAATCAGGCAAGAAAAAGAAATAAAGCATAACCAAATTGGAAAAGAAAAAAGTCACACTTTCTCTGTATGCCAACAATATGATCTTATACCTAGAGAACCCTAAAGATACCTCCAAAAGACTCCTGGACTTGATATTTGAATTCGGTAAAATTTCAGGATACAAAATCAAAACACACAAATCAGTAGCACTACTATACACCAATAGCAACCAAGTTAAAATTCAAATCAAGAACTTAATTCCATTTACAATAGCAGCCAAAAAGCTAAAATACCTAGGAATATATTTAACCAAGGAGGTGAAAGAGCTCTACAAGGAGACCTACAAAACTCTGATGAAAGAAATTGCAGAGGATACAAACAAATGGAGAAACATCCCATGCTCATGGACTGGAAGAATCAACATTATTAAAATGACCATATTACCCAAAGTAATCTACAGATTTAATGCAACCCCTATCAAATTACTATTTTTCACAGAATTAGAAAAACAATCCTAAAATTCATATGAAATCACAAAAGAGCCAGAATAGCCAAAGCAATCCTAAACAAAAGGAACAAAGCTGGAGGCATCACATCACCTGACTTCAAATTATACTACAAGGCTGTTTAACCAAGACAGCATGGTACTGGTACAAAAGCAGACACATGGGCCAATGAAACAGAATGGAGAATACAGAAATAAACACAAATACCTACAACCATTTGATCTTTGACAAAGCAGACAAAAACATACACTGGAGAAAGAGCACCCTATTCGACAAATGTGCTGGGAAAATTGGACAGTTACATACAGAAAAATTAAACTTGATCTCTATCTCCCTATGTACAAAAATCAGCTCAAGATGTATTAAAAACTTATATGTCAGACTTGAAACCATGAAAATCCTAGAAGAAAACCTAGGAAAAACTCTTATGGACATCAGCCAATGCAAAGAATTTATAGCTAAAACCTCAAAAACAAATGCGACTAAAACAAAAATAAATAAGTGGGACTTGATTAAATTAAATGCTTATGTACAGCAAAAGAAATAGTCAACAGACTAAATAGGCAGCCTACAGAATGGGAGGAGATATTCACAAACTATACATCTGACACGGGGCTAATACTCAGAATCTACAAAGTAGTCAAACAAATCAGTAAGAAAAAAGCAAATAGCCCCATTAAAAATTGAGCAAACAACATAAATAGACACCACTCAAAAGAAGATATGCAAATGGCCCACAAACATATGAAAAAATGCTCAACATCACTCATCATCAGGGAAATGCAAATTAAAACTACAATGAGATGCCACCTTATACCAGTCAGAACGGCCATTATTTTAAAAATAAAAAAACAATTGATGCTGGTGCATATGTAGAGAAAAGGGAACACTTACACAGTGTTGGTGGGAGTGTACATTAGTACAACTCCTATGAAAAGCGGTATGGAGATTACTCAAAGAACTGAAGTTGATCTACCATTTGATCCAGCAATCCCACGACTAGGTATCTATCTAAGGAACAGAGGTCGTTATATATTTAAAAACTAAAACAAAACAAAACACTTGTACCCGCATGTTCATTGCAGCACAACTCAAAATTGCAAAGATGTGGAATCAAACTAAATGTCCACCCACTGATCAGTGAATAATGAAAATGTGGTATATACATATACCATGGAATACTATGCAGCTATTAAAAGATAATGAAATTATGCCATTTGCAGCAACATGGATGAAACGAGAGAGCATCATCCTCAGTGAATTGACTCGGAAACAGAAAAACAAATACTGCGTGTTCTCACTCATATGTGAGAGAGAAATGGTCACAAAGATGGAAACAATAGACACTGGGGACACTGATAAGGGGGGAAGAAGGAGCGAGGTTAGGATTCAGAAACTACCTACGGGGCACAATTCTACTATCAGGGGAATAGGCTACCTGAGACCCAATCACCACCACTACACAATATGTCCATGTAACTAAAATGCATGTGTACCCTTGAATGTAAAAAAAAAAAAGTACAGAGTTCAGACAAAACAAACAAACAAAAACCTCACCGAGTAACCATTACAAGAGTGAGTTTTCTGGGGTTTTTTCATTTTGTTTTGTTTTAGTGTTCCCACCCTTATGTTCTAACACTCTAAGGCAACCCGAATCCTAGAACTGCACAAGTGTGAACAGAAAAGCGCTAACACAGGACCTCTTTATCCAGCCAGGGGATCAGGTGTGGGGGGGCCTGTAGAAATGTGAGTGTCGAGGGAATCCTCGTTTTCTTTCTTTTATTAATCTCCTAGCCCTGTCCTGTGGCAAGCCATAGAGCTGTACTTTTGCAACAGTAGCATTGGCAGGCTCGCAGTCACCTAAAACTCAGAGAAAATCCTTTTTTATTTCCAAGGAACTGGGAAAAGGAGTTCCAGTGATGGGGAGAATGTTGAGGGAATCCTTACTGATTGTTTTCTTTCTTTTTTTCTCTCTGCCTTCTGCTCTGAAGGCAAATGCCGTTATAAGTATGCAACAACATAGAGGGGTAAAATTCCAGCTTTCTGGCAGAAGATTATGAAAAGAAGCTCTTGAGACCTATAGAGAAATCAGAGAGAGGAGAGAGCTGGAGAAATAAATTTCTTAAATCTGTGTATGATGTCACTTCTGAGTTTCTTATAAGTGGAACTGATATTAAGCAGCATGGCAAAGGCATTGAGAGCCAAACCACAGTGTAGACCACTGCCCGTGTCCCAGGCTAGCCTCTGGGTGGGATGCATATGGAGTGAACCAAGATGGCACTGCAAAGTCTTTAAAAACTAAACTGATATTGAAAGGGAACAGAGAAGGTAGATTTGGATTTGTAATCTTAAACTTATCTGATTTAGGACCTGCTAAAACTAAAGATTGAATTATTCAGAGGGCGTTAACAGAATCCAGAGTCTTATACCATTCAAAATGTCCATGAAGCTGGGCTCGGTGGCTCAGCCTGTAATCCCGCGCCTTTGGGAGGCTGAGGTTGGTGGATTGCCTGAGCCCGCGGGTTCGAGACCCGCCCGGGCAGCGAGACCTCATCTCTACAATAAATCAAAAAATCAGCCGGGCATGGTAGCACATGCCTGTTATTCCGGCTACTTGGAAGGCTGAGGCGGAAGGATCACCGGAGCCCAGCAGGTCGAGGCTGCGGTGGCCAGGAGCGGCCACTGCACTCCAGTCTGGGCGACAGAGTGAGACTCCAACTCAAAAAAAAAAAAAAGAACAAAATGTCCATGAAAAATTTTTTAATTACTTGTCATATAAAGAATAAGGAAATGCTGAATAACTCTCAATAGAAAAGACAATCAACAGTTAGCAACTGAGGGATGATCAGATGATGAAATTATCAGACAAAAATGTTAAAGCATATATTCTACCTATGCTCCATGAATTAAAAGTAACACTCTTGAAATTAATAAAAAGATGAGTTCTCAAGAAAAAGAGGCTATAAAGAAGAACCAGGGGCACACCTCATCAACAAGGGTACCTGGGTAATGAACATTTGTATACCTAACCCTGAATTGTACCCCACTTCTTTAAAATTAAAATTTTTTAAAAAGAACCAATTGTAAATTTTAAAACTGAAAAGTAAACAAAAACATTCACTAATGAACTCAATAGCAGAATGGAGATTTCAGAGGAAAGAGTCAGTAAACTTCAGATAGATCAATAGAAATCATTAACTCTGAACTTTGGGAGGCCGAGGCAAGAGGATTGCCTGAGCTAGGAGTTCGAGACCAGCCTGCAAAACTTGGCGAGACCTTGTCTCTACAATAAATCAAAAAATTAGACAGGCGTGGTGGTGCACACCTGTAGTTCTAGCTACTTGGAAGTCTGAGGCTGAAGCATCACCTGAGCCTAGCAGGTCGAGGCTGTAGTGGCTGTGAGCGTGCCACTGCACTCCAGCTTGGGCAGCAGAGTGAGACTCTCATTCAAAGAAAAAAAAAAGAAAAGAAATTAAATCAGAACAACAAAAGCAAAAAGCACTTTTGAAAATGTTAAAGTATAAAGAAGACAAACATATGAACTTTGCAGCAACTTGGATGTATTTAGAGTCGATCATACTCAGTGATCTGTCACAGAAACAAAGAACAGAGTACCATATGTTCTCACTCATAAGCAGACCTTGAACAATTATCGTAATACTATAAGGAAGGGATTGGCAGTAGTGGGAAACTGCCAGGGGAGGGGGTGGGATTGGCAGTTGAAGGAAACTTCTAGGGGAGGGAGGGGCACACCTCATCAACAAGGGTACCTGCATAAACAACATTTGCATACCTAACCCTGAAGTGAACCCCACTTCTTTAAAATAAAAATTAAAAAATAAAAATGTTAAAGAGCCTTGAGGAACTGTAGGACAATATCAAAGGTCTACCATTCATCATGACTAAGGACCAAGAAGAAGAGAAAAAATAAATTAATGCAGAAAAAAATTGAAAAAGAATGACCCAAAACATCCCAAATTTATTTAAGGACATGCATTTACAGACTCAAAACCTCAGTGAACCTCAAACAGGATAACTCAAAAAAAATCACAGCCAGGCACATGATGTCTAAACTGCTAAAAATCAAAAATGAAAGAAAAATCTTGCAAGTAGCTAGAGACAAATAAAACACTACATATAAAGCATAACAAATTTAATGATTGCAGATGTCTTATAAGAAACCATGATGGTCAAAAGAGAGCAGAACATTTCAAAAGTACTCAAAGTAAGCAATGGTCAATCCACAGTTTTACATTTAGCAAAAATATCCCTCAAGGATGAAGGCAAATAAAGACATTCTGAGATGAAGCAAAACTAAGGCAATTTGTGGGCAGCAAACCTACCCTAAAAGAGATGATAAAGGAAGTTATACAGGTGGAAGGGAAAAGATACTGGAGGGATACTTGGAAAGAAGAAAGAGCATCAGAAATGATAAATATCTGGAGAAATAGGCTATTTTTCTCTTAAGTTCTTTAAAACATGTCTAACTATAGAAAGTAAAAGCATAACATTGTGAGGGGTTTCAGTTTATATAGATGCAAACATATGACAGCCTCAATGTAAAAAAAAGAGGGCAAATGTACTTCCCTTTACATTTCACTCAAAGTGATAAAATATTAACTCTCAGTAGATTGTGGAAAATGTATATTGCAATCCTCAAAGCAACCACTGAAACAATTATTCAAAGATATATAGTCAAAAAACCAATAGATAAATTTAAATGGAATACACAGGTTACACAAGAAAGTGGAAACAGAAACCCTGGAGGGAACATTAGAAAACAAATAATAAAATGATAATACTAGATACAACCATATCAATAATTGCATTAAATGTAAATGGCTCAAATATGAATTGGAAAACAGATTGTCAGATTGAATGAAGGCAGGTTTATTTCTGGTTCATCTTTATTTCTAGGGTAAACTTTTAAGGGTCTCCCTGAAGGCTATGGTGATTGCCATGGCTTCCCTTCTTGGAGGGCTCTGAATTCAAATATTCATTCCCTTGGTTCCTAAGGTAATCTAAAACACTGCTCACCCTCTAAGAATCTAGAGATTAATGAGGGGGGAAAAAACAGTACCGAATGCCAAATTGATTTGTTTGGTTTCCCTTTTCTCTAATATCTTAATCTTATAAATCTTCATTCTATTCTTATCTCCCAGGCCCCCAAAATAGATTTTTAAAAATATTCTGTCCAAATTTTCTAGTTTGTTTGTTTTTCAAAAGAAGGGTTGGTCAGAGTTTCCTACTTCCTATATATTTAAAACTCTAGAATGAATAAAAAATATTTAAGAGAATAAATAAATGATCCAAGTTGACTCATGAAGTAGAATATCTAAATAATTTTAAAATTATGTAAGAAATTGAATAGTCTAAGATCTAACCTTAATGACTATATTTCACCAAGACAGTTTTACCAATGAGTTCTACCAAATTCTCAAGAAAAGATAAGTCCAATGTTATATACAATATTGAAAATTATAAAGGGAAAATTGACAGCTACTCACCCATTTTTATAAGGCCAGTATGCTCTTAATATCAGGCTTAGACTGAGCGAAAACAGCACAAGAAAAACAATTAAAAACCAATTTCATGTATGAATACAGAAACAAACATTATAAATTAGATAATATGCTAACTCTAAGAGCATAGTTAAAAGTGACAGTACAATAGGTTGTCAAGTAGGATATACCCCATGAATGTAAACAGCTTAATTAATTACAAAATCAAATGAGAAAAACTTTATGAGGCTCTCCATAGATCTTCCATATCACTGTTAATCAACATACTATTGGAGAACCTAGCTAATGCAACATGATTTTAAAAAGACACAAGGTATACAAATTTGAATGGAAGAAATAAAATGCCACTATTTACCTAATACGTGACCCTCCAACTGAAAATTCTGAGAGTAGCAACTGCCAAACTACTGGAACTAACAAAAAGTTTAGTAATGTGGCTAGATATAAAATAAATATATTACTATAAACATATTAACAAACATTATTAATATTCATTTCAAATTACTTTTGAACATTTTAATTATTTTAAATCTATAGAAAAATATCTAATTTATAGTATCAAAAGTTATAAAAATGTGTAGCAATGAATAATAAGAAATGTGTAAAGCCTTGTAAATAAAGCTGAAAATTTTGCTGAAGAATGCTTTTTAAAAATAGACTAGAAAATGTAGAGAAATACTCCATTTAGAAATAGTTGATCTTAGGAAGCAGGATTGGCAGTAGTGGGAATCTGCTTGGGGAAGGGGGGGTCATCTCATTAAAAAAAAAAAAGAAATATTTAATCTTTTAATTCTCCTCAAACCAGCTTGTAAATAAAATCAAAATTCCACATGACTTTTTACAAAACTTAAGAAATGAATTCTAAACTTCATATGCAAAAATCAATATACAAGAATACTTACAATTTTGATTTTCAAACAGGCAGAAGCAGCCATGTTTATTTGCTGGTATTTCATCTCTTTAGCAGCAACTATTTTAACTCCATTCAGAAAAAAAGAAATGACAAAGATGCTTCTGGTCACTTTTTTTTTAAAACAGAAATGTAACAATATATTATTTTTTGTTTTAAAAATAATTTTAAAAAATAAGTAAATGAGAAAGAAAGGAATGGAAAAGAAAAAGGTGAAAAAGAATACTAAAATTTCCAGTCATAAAAAACAAAATCACGAACTTCACAGCCACCTGGATGGACTTAGAGTCTATAATAGGGTGATCTTTCACAGAAACAAACACCCGAGTATCACATGTTCTCATTCATAAGTGGACCTTGGACAACGATCGTAATACTATAAGAGAATGATTGGCAGTAGTGGGAAACTGTCGGGAGGAGGGCCGGGAAGCGGGATTGGCAGTAGTGGGAATCTGCTTGGGGAAGGGCGGTCATACCTCATCAACAAGGGTACCTGCATCATGGTCATTTGTATACCTAACCCTGAATCGTACCCCACATCTTTAAAATTTTTTTAAAATTACAGTTAGAAGATAAGAATCGTGGTCTTGTTTTGTCTTTTCTCATTCAATCCCTTACTCCCAACACACACATGCAGGGTCCGTGTGCAGGACATGGGGGGCCAACACACTCCAAAGCCTGTCTTATACAGAGAGTTGGTGCTCCATTCTGGTAGCCAGACTTAACTGAAAAATCAAACTTACAAGTTATGATGTATCTAGTTTCTACTGTGTTTTAATACTTTATATGTGTTTTTAGATCCACTATATCTACTTTTTTCAATAGCTTCTGAAGTAGATGGCATTACCTCTATTTTTAGATGAGAAAGCTGTGGCTCACAAGTTTAATTTACTCGTCTTAGGTCAAACACTAATAAGTGGCTGAGTCAGGATTGAAACTCAAGTCCAATGGTTGCCAAAGTCCGTCATTTTCCCACTATGCCCTATTGCCTCTGTTCTGAGGAAGAAGCTGTGGAAAGAATTCATTTGGCAACTCTCAAGGAATAGAATACTGTGTCACTAGGAAAGTTTTTTAGCCAAGATTTCGGTGCTTGTGATGATTCATATTTAGATCATGTTCCTTGAGAGTAGGGAAAGATATGAAAGATATCTGTAAGCAGCTGCTTCTAACATCTGAGAGTTGTAAATAAAGTTCTCAAGGAAACCATCCAATTATATTGCAGGAGATCTCAGAGGTCATGAACACTATTTGTTCCTCCCTACAGCAAAAATGTCAACCTTTGCTGAAATTTCCCTTCCACTTCCAGCCTTACTGATAGCTAAAGTATTCATCATTAAGAAGCCATAAGAAAGATTCTGAGATTCAGAAGACTTCTGGTTTTGACAACCCTGAGCAAACCCTTTTCAAGTAACTGCTCTGTTAGATGCTGAATCTTCCTTGCAGGTACCTGGACATCCAACCAGGACAAGTGTCGGTACATTTTCCATCCCATACCAAGAAAATCTGGTCACGGGTAGCCACACAATGACATACTTGCAGTTGTACATGGGTGGAATGGGATATACTCTTTGGGACACAGCCTAAAGGAACCAGATTTTGCCCTTTTTCACCACCTGAGAGCTGTATAGACAGATTCCAGTAGACTGCTGCAATTAATTAGAATTGCCAGTTGGAAAAACGTTGGCCTAAACATCAGGGGATTTGGTTTCTCAACCCAGCATTGCCACAAATGAATCGTGCATTGTTGTGTAACTTCTCTACTAAGCCTGTGCCCTCCTCTATAAAATCTCCCTGTTAAACCAAGTAGTTTTAAAATATCATCTAAGCCAGGCTCAGTGGCTCAGCCTGTAATCCCGTGCCTTAGGAGGCTGAGGTGAGTGGATTGCCTGAGCCCGCGGGTTCAAGACCCACCTGGGCAACTTGGTGAGATCTCATCTCTACAATAAATTTTAAAAAATTAGCCGGGCGTAGTAGCGCGCGCCTGTAGTTCCAGCTACTTGGAAGGCTGAGGCGGAAGGATCGCCAGAGCCCAGCAGGTCGAGGTTGCGGTGGCCAGGAGCAGCTACTGCACTCCAGTCTGGGCGACAGAGTGAGACTCCAACTCAAAAAATAATATAAATAAATAAATAAATAAATAAATAAATAAATAAATAAATAATAAATAAATAAATAAAATATCATCTAGCTGAAACATTCCAGAAACCTTACTGAAGGCCCAGTAATGAGGAGACGATTACTTCTTGTGTTTAAAATTAACCTCTAATTATTGTGGGATTATCTCCCCCACTCTCAATGAAATTTGTGCCTATGTCATGTACTACTGGGTTCTGTTTAATATGAAGCATTCCTTTGAAAGGGTTCCACACTTTCTGTGTCAAACGATTCTACCACGTCAAAATAGGCAATGATAGGCCTAACCCCTTCTCTTTTCCCCGCTATTTCTTCAGAAAACTTAAAAACACAAATATGGCTACAGAGGCCTTGATCACAAATATCTTGTAGTCCTAGAACATTAAGACTAAAAGTTATAAAATAACTGAGTGAAAGATATGAACAGACACTTCTCAAAAGAAGACATGTGAGCGGCCAACAGATACATGAAGAAATGTTCAACCTCACAGTCATCAAGGAGATGCAAATTAAAACTACATAGGGATACCACCTAACCCCAGTCAGAATGGCAATTATCAACAACTCAAAAAATAACAGATGCTGGAGAGGATGTGGCGAAAAGGGAACACTTCTACACTGTTGGTGGGAGTGTAAACTAGTGCAGCTTCTGTGGAAATCAGTGTGGCGATTCCTAGAAGTTCTAAAAATCGACCTTCCATATGACCCTGCAATCCCCCTACTGGGAATATACCCTGAAGAACTCCAATTACTCTATAAAAAAGATACCTGCACACGTATGTTTATCGCAGCATTGTTCACAATAGCAAGATCATGGAACCAACCATGCTGTCCATCGAAAGAGGACTGGATTTTTAAAATGTGGTACATAGCCGGGCTCGGTGGCTCAGCCTGTAATCCCACGCTTTGGGAGGCTGAGGTGAGTGGATTGCCTGAGCCCGCGGGTTCAAGACCCGCCCGGGCAACTTGGCGAGACCTCATCTCTACAATAAATTTTAAAAATCAGCCGGGCGTGGTAGTGTGTGCCTGTAGTTTCAGTTACTCGGAAGGCTGAGGCAGAAGGATTGTGCGTGCCTGTAGTTCCAGCTACTCGGAAGGCTGAGGCGGAAGGATCGCCGGAGCCCAGCAGGTCGAGGCTGCGGTGGCCAGGAGCGGACACTGCACTCCAGTCTGGGTGACGGAGTGAGACTCCAACTCAAAAAACTAAATAAATAAATAAATAAAAATGTGGTACGTATACACAATGGAATATTATGCAGCCATAAAAAAGAACAAAATTATGCATTTCGCGGCAACCTGGATGGAATCCGATTTATAATACTGAGTGATCTCTCACCGAAACAAAGATCTGAGTATCACATGTTCTCACTCATAAGTGGACCTTAAACAACTACCTTAATACTATAAGAAAAGGATGGACAGTGGCAGGAAACTGGGGGTGGGGAGGGCAAGGAGGGGAAGGGAGGTGGGATTAACGGTACTCAATATCTGCCTGGGGAAAGGGGGCACACCTCATCAACAAGGGTACCTGCACAATGCATATTAACTGTACTCCACAATTTTAAAATAAAAAATGTTATAAAAAAATTAATAAATAAAGTAGCTGAGTGTGTCTGGGCACAGCGGCTCACTCCTGTAATCTCAGCACTTTGAGGGGCCAAGGTGGGAGGATTGCTTGAGCCCAGGAGTTTGAGACAAATCTGGGCAACATAGTAGGACCCCATCTCTATAAAATAAAAAATAAAGTAAAAAAATTAGCCAGGCGTGGGGCACATGCCTGTAGTCCTAGCTACTCAGGAGGCTGAGGCAGAAGGATCACCTGGACCCAGGAGGCCAATGCTGTGGTGAGCCATGATAGTGTCACTGTACTCTGGCCTGGGAAGCAGAGTGAAACCCCAACTCAAAAAAAAAAAAAGAAGAAAAAGAAGAAAAAAAATACCTGGGTGCAATGGTATGCACTGATAGTCCCAACAATTAGGGAGGCTGAGGTGGGAGAATCACTTGAGCCCCGGAGTTTGAATCCAGCCCGGGCAACATAGCAAGGCTCTGTCTCAAGAAAGAAAAAAAGTTCTGAAATATGACCAAGAAATTTTTGTTGATTATGAAAGAGGTAAGAAAGAATGATTTCATAAGCATGACTTAAACCTAATTTGCTGAGCCAGAGTCCTAATAGCTTTAAGGAAACTCCAGGCAAACAAAGTTTGAGTAAATGTTTCTTCCCAGAAATCATATGACATAATGAAGGGTTATAATCATTTGTGATTAGAATAGTATAGTAATTTAGAACAACTCTTATTTCAAGGAGGAGTTCTTTTTTGATTGGCACCAAGATAAGAAAAAACAAAAAACTTCTGGCATCTTTTTCTCAAGTAATCACAACTAATACTCAAAAGAACATTTGCCAGTTTTGAATTGCAAATAAGAATGATGCTTATCAAAATATATGTCCTGCTGTCAGGCACTAACACAGCATTTTCTCCTGGCAGAGACATTCCTACTTCTTATCTTCATAGATAAGTTGACATGTGATTTGTTCAGCTAGGTCTGAAGAACTGAGCTTCTCTGTAGATAGAATGTCCTTTTCTTTTTGGAGAATTAATTTGCAGATTAAATACAGCCTAAGTTGAAATCCGTATCAATCATTACAGTATCAGAATAAGCATATCTGGGACATGAAAATACCAAGAAAAGATGGAAAAGACAAGATAAAACCAAGTACAGAGGTTTTCAAGGGATATATATCTATTTCACTGTACATAACTTTCTCAGAACAGAATACTCTGCAGCTCACAGACTAATCATCGATCATTTTAAATGTCAGCGATGTGATCTTTCAAAGGTGACATTCAAAACGAACTAGCCCAAAACCATCCTTAAAGCCAGCGACATATGATAAGATACATAGCGTGTCTCAGGTTGGCAGTCTCTCAAATTGCATATGGCTGTCTCTCATTTCCAAAATCAAGACTTGATGCTGTTATCATGTGTGACCAAACCAAATCTCACAAGTCCAACTTCCTGCTTATTCTGTGAGTCTGCCATATGAATGTGACCCCAGTTGCTCTGACAAAAGTGAGGTGGGAGGGAAGGGGTAACTTCCAATAAGGGCCTTGCAACGTTCAGCTCTGTGTATCTCTGCTGTCCACAGATTCCAAGTGTAGCGCTTTCACTCACAGAGAAATCTCAAAATTGACTGCAAGCCGCAGTGAATGCCTTGTCATCCTGAATGAATCGAAAACTCAGTAGGGGTGCAGCAGAGGACAAGAGCAGCTTTCATGTTGAATTGTCAGATAATCACCACAGAACCTCTGTATGTCAGAAAAGTTTGCCACTAGCTTAGAACCTGACAAAGTATGTGTCATGTGGGTCGTGGGTATCACTATGTGTGTCATCATTGTCAACACAGCATGTGTTGAAATAGACTTTTTTTCTTCCATGTTCTTTTCGAGGCTGTGTCTAGGTAATGCAAAATGAGAAAGTACTGAGATGAGAGGGTGGTCCCCGTCGGGTCAGGGTCAGTGGCTGGAACCTGTGAACGCTGTCCCCCATGGACTGGTATCCCGTCATGCAAACCCTGGATAGAATTGATGCTACTGAGAACACTTATTTTCCACTTTATTTATCCAGGGCAGGGAGAAAGGAACAAAGTTCTGAATATTTAAAATTGAGGTCCAAAGTGAAGACCGTTGTAGGCTGATTTTTTTTTTTTTTTTTGAGTTGGAGTCTCACTCTGTCGCCCAGACTGGAGTGCAGTGGCCGCTCCCGGCCACCGCAGCCTCGACCCGCTGGGCTCCGGCGATCCTTCCGCCTCTGCCTTCCGAGTAGCCGGAATTACAGGCGCGCGCTACCACGCCCGGCTGATTTTTTGATTTGTTGTAGAGATGAGGTCTCGCTGCCCAGGCGGATCTCGAACCCGCGGGCTCAGGCAATCCATTCACCTCAGCCTCCCAAAGGCGCGGGATTACAGGCTGAGCCACCGAGCCCGGCTGATTTTTTAATCCTTGGCTGTATACTGCCAGGAAAGAGGTAAGGGTGAAAATGGAGACTATTTGGAAAGATCTATTGCCGCTTCCAAAACGATTAGAATTTCAGTAACAGGCCAGGCGCAGTGGCTCACGTCTGTCATCCCAACACTTCGGGAGGTTGAGGCAGGAGGACTACCTGAGCCCAGGGTTTGAGACCTGCCTGGGCCACTTGGTGGGACCTTTTCTCTGCGATAAATCAAAAAACTAACCATGCCTGTGGTTCCAGCTGCTTGGAAGGCTGAGGTGGAAGGATCACCTGAGCCCAGCAGCAGGTCAAGGCAGCGGTGGCCGTGAGCATGCCACTTCACTCCAGCCTGGGTGACAGAGTGAGACTCTGACTCAAAAAAAAAAATTGATTAATGGCAGCATCTTCCTTGAAAAGATGTTAAAATAGAATTCTTGCATCCAAGCTAACACACTGTATAACCTCAGGTTTAAAAAATAGCTATAGCCTGGGTGCTGTGGCTCATGCCTATAATCCCAGCACTTTGGGAGGCCAAGGTGAGAGGATTGCCTGAGCCCACGGGTTCGAGACCAGCCTGGGTAACTTGATGAGACCTCATCTCTACAATAAATCAAAAAATTAGCCGGGCATGGTGGTGCATGCCTGTAGTTCCAGCTACTTGGAAAGTTGAGGTGGAAGGATTGCCTGAGTCCAGCAGGTCAAGGCTGCAGTGGCCATGAGTGTGCCATGGCACTCCAGCCTGGGCGACAGAGTGAGACCGACTCCAAAAAAGAAGAAAGGCCAGGGTCAGTGGCTTAACCTGTAATCCCAGCACTGAGAGACTGAAACAAGTGGATTGCCTGAGCCCGTGAGTTCAAGACCAGCCCGGGCAACTTGGTGAGACCTTGTCTCTACAATTTTAAAAAAACTAGCTATAGACAGGGCCTGGTTCTGCAGGCACAAAAAGGTAAACTTGTTTGGAGAGAAGCTGTCGGCCCAGTGTGGGAACTGACCCGGAATGAGGGGTGCAGGGTGCAAGGAGAGCTTTTCCGGGAGTGATGGGGAAGAGGAAAAATGCACATGTGTGTGTAGTTCAAGGAGCTGGGGATGGGGGGAGAATTTATGACCCCTCTGAGAAATGAGGGAACTTCTCATCATCAACCAAAGCTGAGTCCTTGATAGTATCAGAAACACGAATCCTGGAGCTGATGGATGTTGTGGATGAGTGGTTCTCAAACTTCAGTGAGTGGAAAATCACCTGGGAAACTGGTTCAAAATGTAGCAAGCCAGTATCCCGCTCTTAGAAATCCCCTTTCAGTAGGTCTGGGGTTGGTGCGGGAATCTGCAGTTGAAAAAGTACGTTGAATATTATCATTCAAGTAGTTCTTGCATCTATCCCTTTCCTCTGTTTAAAAAAGAAAGAGAGAACTCCCAACTTTCACAAAGGGTTTTTTTTAATCCCTCTTTAAAATATTATAATAATAATGTGGGGCTGGGTATATTGGCTCACACCTATAATCCCAGCACTTTGGGAAGCCAAGGCTAGTGGATTGCTTGAGCCCAAGAGTTCAAGACCAGTCTAGGCAACATAGCAAGACCCAGTCTGTACAAAAAGAAGTCAGAAAAATTAGCCAGGCATGGTGGCACACACCTGTAGTTCCAACTACTCAGGGGGCTGAGGCAGAAGGATCACCTGAGCCCAGAAGGTCAAGGCTGTAGTGAGTCATCATGGTGCCACTTCACTCCAGCCTGAACAACAGAGTGAGACCTTGACTAAAAATAATAGTAATAATGTTGAAATCTCAGCAGCAACCAACAAAAAAAATAAAAGTATACGAAAATTCTTAATACTGCAGTCTCAGGAATATTAAAATCAAAAAAGAATTTTTTAAAGCCTCAATATTTTTTTAAAAAGTGGTACTATGTATCAAGCATTGTCAACACTTTATGTTATAATAATAACTATCATTTATTGAGCATTTAATAATTGCCAGGTTATTTGCTAAGCACTTTGAAAATATGATCTCACTTAACACAGTGATCCTATGTAAAAGGTATCATTCTCTCTCTCTTTTTTTTTTTGAGTTGGTCTCACTCTTTCCCCAGGCTGGAGTGCAGTGGCATGCTCACTGCTGCCCCAGCATCGACCTGCTGGGTACCAACCATCCTTGTGCCTCAGCCTTCCAAGTAGCTGGAACTATAGGTACATGCTATCGTGCCTGGCTAACTTTTGATTTTTATTGTAGAGGCAAGGTTTCACAAAGTTGCCTGGGCAGGTCTCGAACCCACAGGCTCAGGCAATCCACTCATCTCGGCCTCCCGACGTGCTAGGATTACAGGCTGAGTTGCCAAGCCCGGCCTATTCTCTATTTTTTTATTATTACGTAATAATTGTACATATGTATTACTAGCCTTTGTTTTTATAGCTAGGAAAATTAAGTCTCAGTAACTTGTCTGAGGTCAGTTCAATAACTTGTCTGAGGACACTTACTAGTTAGCAAAACACAGCCTGTGAACTCAAAGACCATGCTTTTCTCCAAGGCTTTTTAAAAAATGATCTAATGAGTGGGAGATGAAAATTACCATGTGACACATTCCTGTGCGTGTGTGTAACCAGCGAATGCTGTGGATGGAGCTCTCATTTCCACTTAATCCCCACAGATAACACTGACACATTGGAAACAGCTCATCAGCCATCAATAGTCTCCTCTCTTATGATCTACTGCGCTGCTGACGGACAAAGATGATTCCAGGGCTTGTTTCCAATTCCTGGGAAATAGGGAATTGTACAAGTTGCAAACCCCATGTGATTAAGAGAGTGATTAAGGTATTTACCTGGATGGAGGCTTCTGACACGTATCATGCTTTTGGCACTTTTAGCCCAGAGTGAGAGAACATGTCTTGTGTCCTACAATCACTTAGTTGATGGTGCACGGGGACAGCCATGGCGATTGGGAAGAGCTCTGTCCACCTGATCTCAGAGTTGAACAGAAATGAACTTGCCTCTCAGTGTTTTAAGGCTGGTCACTTATCCTTTCTAAGCCTCAGTCTTCTCAATTTTAAGGTACAAATAAAGAGAAATCTTCATAAGATAAAAGAAACTTTTTAAAAATCGAGGGCCGCGTGTGGTGGTTCAAGCCTGTAATCCCAGCACTTTGGGAGGCTGAGGTGAGAGGATTGCCTAAGCTCAAGGGTTCGAGACCAGCCTGGGCAACTTGGTGAGACCACGACTCTATAATAAATCAACAAATAAGCTGGGCGTGGTAGCACAAGTAGTTCCAGCTACTTGAAAGGCTGAGGCGGAAGGATCACCTGAGCCCAGCAAGTTGAGGTTGTGATGACCGTGAGAATGCCACTGCACGGTGGCCTGGGCGACAAGAGTGAGACTCCAACTCAAACAATAATAAAATAAAGCAAATCGAACATACAAATGTCCTTCATACACGGTAGGCACACAATAAGGTTTGTTTAAGTAGACTGTGCATGCACGAAGTTTGACCCTAACTTTATGCAGCTTGAAAAGTGGAAATTTCTCCAGTATCATCCTGTTTGTAGATGAACTCAAAAATATCCTCAACACATTGGGCTTTGATGAGTAATTCATAAACGTTGTCAACTTGTTCAGGGTGATGGTAGGGATAGATCAAAAGAGGCAAGCATCATGAATATTTCATAAAGAAGCAAACGGCCTTTGGAAAGCCGGTTCAACTGCTTAAAGTTTAAAAAGAAGTTTGGTTCACTCATTAATAGAACTTTTAGAACTAAAAGTTTTTCCTTCTTACTTCACTTTGGTGAACACAGATCGTGCACCTAGCCACAGACATGGGTATATATCTAGTCCAAGCTTTTTTATACCTAGCCAAGGAGTCATTGACGTGTCCAACAGTCACTTATCTAATGATGACGATGGACCAGCTAGGAACTAAAATTAAACATTGAAGACGAGGTGCATAATCTCAGCACTTTGGGAGGCCAAGGCGGGAGGATTGCTTGAGCCTAGGAGTTCAAGATCAGCCTAGGCAATACCGAGAGACCTCATCTCTACAGATCATCATCAGCATCATCAAAAAATAAGCCAGGTGTGGTGGCGTGCACCTGTAGTCCCAGCTACCCAGGAGGCTGAGGTGAGAGGATCGCCTGAGCCCAGGATGTTGAGGCTGCGGTGAGCCGTGATCATGCCACGGCACTCCAGCCTGGGTGACAGAGCGAGACCCCCCACTCAAAAGAAAAATGCAAGAGAGTCCCTATAGACGAGAAACGTACGTGGAAGAGACCCACCAGCAAACAATACAATGTGATACATGCAAGCAGGGTTTAGGCACAAGATCCAAAGAAGGAAATTCTCTGGGGTTAACTTCCAAGGGGTAGTAGTCCTTAAAGGTGATCTTAACAAATGAGTAACACTTTGCCTGGGGGGAAGAAAGAGGGCAAAGGCGATAGCTGTGCAAGGACACAGCTATTTTGGTTTTTGTAGAACAAGATCTTGCTATGCTGTCATAAAAGAGGGCGTGGCGCACTTGAAAACTACAAATACGGAAATGCTGGGGAGTGAGAGCAGAGGCAGGGCATGGGGTCAGACGAGCAGAAGAGAAGCGACAGGTAGACGTGGACCAGCTACCAAGGGTTTCCTGTGCCAGAACTTTCAAAATACTCAGAAAACGGGGACATGATCAAGTATGTCTAAAGGAGTGATAGACAACATATTCAGAGGAAAGGGGGACAGAATCCGTTTAGTTAATTGTGTTGCTAATTGCTTTCTGGGGTACCCTAAGCATTCAGGACAGGAGTCTGGGTGATAAGATTCCCCTACAGGCTGAAGAAGGCTCGGGGATGCCATCTAGGAATGAACCAAAATGACTGTCATGCACCAAAATGGCTGTGGGTAGGTGAAAATGGCAGAAAGAATTGTGTTCCAGTGAAGCAAAAGGGACAGCAAAGTGACAAGGGACAAGTAGAAATGAAGAAAGTGTTGTCCCCTTGAGATACCTTAAATTAAATTAGACAACAGTGAAAGCAGTTCCGTTTTATGACCATTTTCACACACCTTGTCTGGGTCAATGAAGTAAAGATGACAATGCGATCATGGAAGGTGATCAGTTTGGCATACCTTAGGACTCTTTTCTTGGGACATGAATTATCTAGGTAATTTCTTATGCCTTATGGAGCCAATTGTGTGGCCACCCCAGGGAAAGGAATCGGGGACCCAGACATGGTGTTGGAACTGCCAGACATAGACAAAAAGCTGTGTATTTATTTCAACATAAGAGAATAGTTACATATAAATGGGATGCTACAAAGGCTGTCCTTCTTAGTAGTGAGCTTAGAGAAGACTGGAAGAAAAGCCCAAGCCAGCGCTGCCAGATATCTTTTTCTCAACATTCAAATAGCTGATTTGGCATTGTCATTGGGCAGCTCTGTCCCAAGGTATGCTGGGATCTTGGCATCCCAGAACTTAACGGCAGGAAGAGGAGAACATCCCCCAACAGAAATGCTCGGCATGGTGAGATCGTGAGTGGGGAGGACTGCTGAGGATTAAGATGTCCAGATGGTCCAAGGCCCAGGGCCTAATCTCTATGTAAGCACAAACATGGCTCAAACAAATGTTGGTGGCAAGAGGTCTCTTCCAGTGAGTGAGACATGCTGGTACGGGGTCCCAGAAGCCAGAGAAATGTGAGATCTTCCCTCATGTGGCATAACTACAAAAAGTAATTAGAGAGCCACTCTGTGCTTCAACTGTGCCTGCATGTGTCATCCTCTCTAAACTTTGGTGAGTTATTGTTATTGTTTTGGTTTTTTGGTTTTTTTGGTTGTGTGTGTGTGTGTGTGTCTGTGTCTGTGTATCAGGCTCTCACTCTGTTGCCCTGTGAGAGTGCAATGGTATGTTCGTGGTTCACCATAGACTCCATCTCTTGGGTTCAGGGGTTCCTTCCACCTCAGTTTCCTGAGTAGCTGGGACTGCAGGCACACACCACCACTCCCGGCTAATCTTTTTTATTTTTTGTAGAACAAGATCTTGCTGTGTTGCCCAGGTTGGTCTCAAACTCCTGGGCTCAGGCAGTCCTCTTGCCTCGGCCTCCAAAGTGCTGGGATTACAGACATGAGCTACTGCGCCCGGCCACTGGATTTTTATTCATGCTATTTCTTCTGCCTGGAATCTCCTCCACCAACACTCCATCCTTCTCTTGTCAAAGAACTTTTCACACCACTTACGCACCCATTTATAGATCTGTCTCCCTCACTAAATCATATGTCCCGTGAGTATGGGCTTGACTGTCTCATCGGCCATTTACTTCCGGCATCTAGTAAATGCCTCCCCACACAGCAATTTCTTGATAAGTACATGCTGAATTAATGAATGAACTAAAGAGAAAGAAGCTAGGATAGGATCCAGCCCATGAACTGGAATGTCAGTTAACCACTAAGTTTCGGTGCTTTGGCTCTATGGGAGAGCCAGCATCTCATCTGGGGTAACTGGACAGCATTTTAGTAGGTGAGGCCCACACTGAGGGCAGCAGAGAGCTCTGTGGTGATTCAGGGGACCCGAAGTCCCAGGGAAGGTTGTATATAAAAGGAGATTTATACGTCAGACTGGCATTCGGCCATCTGACTCGGACCCCTGATGGTGGGAGATGTCCCATAACTCCTAGCCCCACAACTCAAGTTGTTCGTGGATATCCTGCCCCTGCAAAGGGAGCTCAAAACAGGTCTCATCAGTAGATTCAGTCACCGGGAGTCAGGAAAAGAGAGGAAGTGAGGATTGCCAAGCAGAGAGAAATGACATGGAGAATGACAACTGTTACCTTGATCTAACCAGGCTGAGAATGTTTTAGAATGTTAAAGAATGTGAGAGAAAAGCGTAAAGCTTAGTCAAATAGTTTGGAGATCTACAATAAAGCATCTTTTGCATGCAGTTCCCAGCAGAGATGAAAATGATCCCTTCGTCATCTCAGCTTCACCCCTTATGACTGCTTAACGAGGTCTGTGACCCTCAGCTCCCACATCTACTAAATGACATAATGGGTCTGGCTTGGTGGCTCAGCCTGTCATTCCAGCACTTTGGGAGGCCAAAGCTAGTGGATTGCCTGAGCTAGTTTGAGACCAGTCCGGGCAACTTGACGAGACCTCATCTCTGTAATAAATCAAAAATTAGCCGGGCATGATTGCGCATGCCTGTAGTTCTGGCTACTCGGAAGACTGAGATGGAAGGGTAGGTCGAGGCTGCGGTGGCCATGAGTGTGCCACTGCACTCCGGTCTGGGTGACAGAGTGAGACTCCAACTCAAAAAAAATAAAAATAAAGTTTAAATGACAAAATGTATGGAAAGTGCCTAGTACAGTACTTTATATATATACATATATGTATATGTATATATATACTCAATAAACAGTACCTGATGCCAGATGCTGCTGGCACCGGGACTTAGACTTCAGCGGAAGGCCAGACAGCCCAGCATCTTAAGGAAATGTTGTGTCACTCCCCACCACACACACACCTTCTCAAACACACACACAAGCACCAGTAGGTTCTCTGGGGTTTTCTGCAAGTGAAGGAGACTGCCAACCGTCTACCAAGGGCCCCAGGCCACACACCATGGGTAGCCATGCTGCATTCTAAATTCTGATCAGTTTCACATCTATGTGTAGTCTGACTCGGAAATGAAGGACAGTACATTGAGGACCACACACCGCTGTTTCCCAATTTGAGGGGGACCTCTCAAAACACAACTCTTTTTTTCATCAACTATATGAAGGTTCGTAACCCTGGAAGCACATTAGAACCACCTGGAGTCCTTCTTTAAAAGATTAACTCTCAGGTTCACCCCTAGTACGAATAAATTAGAAACTCCTGGGAACGGGGCTGGGCTAGAGTGGTGTTGCGAAGGTCTCCAGGCGATTCTGAGATGCCAGTCGAAGAGTGGTAGTCTGGAACCACAGCACTGGCATCCCTTGGGAGCCTGTCCAAAATGTAGGTCCTCGGTCCCACCCCCAGACCAAATCAGAATCAGAAATGAAGTAGAATCTGTATTTAAATGAGACCCCCAGGTGACTCCCAGTTACCTAGAATTTTGAGGCGCAAGGGTTGGTATCAGGAACTGTCAATTCTGGCTCCACAGTTTAATCATGTAGAGGAATTTCTAAACAGGCAGATGCTCGGGCTCTATGCCCTGAGATTTTTATTTGACTGGTCTGAGAAGGATCCAGAATTAGTATTCTGAAGAAACACCCCTGGGTGTATTGGCTTTCTTTGAACGTAACAAAGGTTGAGAACTACAGTGCTCTGTAGGTGATGCCCCAGTGATAGGTTGGATTCTTTAGCAAGGAAGGCCTTCACAGAAGGAAGCTTTGAAAGATGAGGTTTGGCAACTTTTTCTTTCTCCATGGTTTCCTCAGAATTGGCACAGATAAAAGATTTGATCTAACATGGACTGTTCTAGCAACATGTTGAGAAATGTCTATTTCATATGTCTCTCTTAGAGGCGTATATGTTATTTGTATTTTCTATTTCCCTTCTTTGATAGCTTCAGTTTATTAATGACTAACTTTATTTGCATAATAACAACAACCAAAATGGAATATGCTCCTCTTAGGGACATGACTCATGTTCTAGCTTTACTTAATGTAAATAATTTTAAATATTTATATCAAAACAGAGATATTATAGGGTAGAAAATACATTTCTTGTGAACTCTAAACTGAACTCTAAAGATAAAACACAAGGCTTCAAAATAAATATTTGCACTTCCAGCGAGCACTTCAGTCTGTATTTGACCTCCTGGTGGGATGAATTTACTCTCTCTCTGCCCTTGGAACTAGGTTAGGGAGAAAATCCTAGGAGCTCTGAACCCATGTTACTATTTGAAATGTGACACTCCTCGTTGACTTGGTTTCAAATCCTCAGCAGTTAGGGCATCTTGGCTTATCTCAAATGCTAGAAACACTGTAGCGTTTGTCACTTCAATCCCAGCCAAGGGTCAAATGCATCACACACAGCAGCTAAAATAAATTCTAGAAGCTGTTTTTGCAGTTGACTTAACTTTATTCACATGATAGCTGCAGGGACTGACAAAGACTTGCTCTAACATTCCTTCTGGCAGGTCGAGTCGTTCAGCAGCAGACAGTGTGAGCTGAAGGGATGTGCGTGTGGCGAGACAAGTCAGGGGCTTGTTACATCTTCATGAATCCGGTTTAAATTTAACCTTGTGGCTTGCCTCACACATTTCCAGTAAGAGTTGGGGGATAAATCTCACGTTCCCTGGCAAACGCTTGGCAGCCCTCGGGAGGAGCCTCTATACAGAACATATCATCCATCCTAGCACTAGGGTACAGCAGACATTGTGAGACAAGGTCAGAGGGGCCTTGGGGTGCCACGAATGGCATCCCATGACAAGGACAGCAGTGGGATCTCAGGGCATAGAGCAGGCAGCTCTGGGGTGTCTCAGTCAATCCCAGGATCATGTCATGGCCTCTCAGTACTGATAGGACCGCACAAGAAGCCACATAAGGAGAACCGTAATCAGGACAACGGTGAAGTTGAGAAACAGCTCCCGGGTGGATCGCTCCATTCTCAGAGTGACTTGGTGAGAACTTCAGGCAGAGTGAAGGTAACCAAAGGCTTCTGGCTTGTCTTCACCTCCTAACAGAAAGTAACAAAGAAAACATGGGGAAATGATCAAGCATTCCTGTACAACAACACCCATAGCTTTCTCAAAAGAAATTAGAAGTGTTGTGGAAAAGGAGAATGTTTATGGGGTAAACTGTGTCCTCCAAAATGCCGAAGCCCTGACCACCAGTGCCTCAGAATATGACTGCCTTTGAAGACAGGGCCCTTCAGGTAAGTTAAAATGAAGTGATCCAGTCAGTAGTCACCAATAGGACTGATGTTCTTATAAGAAGAAATCGGGTCCAGGCTTGCTGGCTCATACCTGTAATCCCAGTACTTTGGCAGGCTGAGGTGGGAGGATTGCCCGAGGCCAGGAGTTTGAGACCAGATCTTGTCTCTACATTAAAAAAAAATTTTTAAACTAGCTGGTGCTGTGGCACATTCCTGTAGTACTAGCTACTCGGGAGGCTGAGGCAGGAGGATGGCTTGATCACCAGAGTTAGGATTTGAGGCTACAGTAAGCTATGATTGTGTCACAGTCCTCTAGCCTGAGCGACAGAGGGAGACCCTGTCTCTGAAGAAGGAGGAAGAAGAGGAGGAGGAAGAGGAGGAGGAGAAAAGATTAGGACCACAGACCCATACACATACAGAAGGAAGACCATATGAAAACATAAGGAGAAGATGGCCATTTACAAGCCAAGAAAAGAGGCCTCAGAAGACATTAACCCTTCCAACTCCTTGGTCTCAGACATCTAGCTTCCTGGCTTCCTGGCTTCAGACTGGAGCTGCCACTCTTCCCTGAGTCTCTAGTCTGCCAGCCTACTCCTGCAGATTTTGGACTTGTCAGCTTCCACAATCACATGAGCCAAATGCCTTTAAAAAATTATCTCTGTCTCTGTCTCTGTCTCTCTCTCTTGGCTATGTTTCTGTGAAGAACCCTGAGAAATACAGAGAGAGCCTGGCTTCTCTGCCTGATGTCATAAAGACCAAAGCTTTTGTCCTGATTTTTTCCTGCGGTGATCGTATCGATACTTTTGACAAAATACAAAATAATTCCATTTTTCTCAGGTCACCAAAACAGAAAAATGTTCCAGTTCAGTATTGTTCTTACTTTGAATTACTTACAGAAGTGAGATGCCATAATCCTTCAGGTCCAAGGCTGCTGTAAGGCTTCATCTAACCCTGGTGAAAGCACAAAGAACTTTCAACAGCTGCACAGCTTCTGACAAGTCCTGCGTTGGGCACAGAGCCTTCTGGGATCAACCAAAAGCCCCTCGCATAACAGGCACTCAGCCCAAAGGCAAGTGCTAACCTCATGGCTACTTCTGTTTCAACAAAGGCTTGTGCCAGCTATTTTTAGTCAGGTCCAGGATGTGCCTACATTGTAAACACTTCAAAGAGCAGGAACGATCTCTTTAGTGTGTACGCATTGTCCATACAGGAAATCACACTTGGAGAAGATAATTAGATATCTATATTTTAGACGCTTAGGGAAAAAGTCTACTGTGGAGTGAAAAAGTTTAGAGAGAAAGAATGTTTTGTTTGTTTGCTAAGGATGAGAGCTCAAGAGGCTTAAAGGGATGTTAGTAAGCTTTGGCCTGAATGGTATTTTTAGCCACCTAACCTGACCGAATTATTTATTGTAATTACTGTATTGGTTATTGTTTCAATGGACCAAATTATTAATTGCATAGATGCCAGCTGGATAATCTTTTTTTATATTATGTGATTGTTGGAATAACATACACGTTCAGCCAGGCACAGTGACATGTGCCTGTGGTCCCAGCTACTTGAGAAGGTGAGGCGGGGGGATCCCTTGAGCCCAGGAGTTTGAGATCAGCCTGGGCAACATAGCAAGATCCTAAGTCAAAAAAAAAAAAAAAAAAAGTACAGGTTCAGATCAACCAACAGGTTGTTGAATCTTGGTTTAAAATATGGCCAAAGATGAAAGATTTATGTTTTGTTTTAAGTTGTATCCACCTTTTGGACCTCAGCATGAAGGAAATAGTAAATTGCCAGTAGAAATCTTTACAAAGATTTGCTTGGGAAATAAAGGGAAGAAAATGAACAGATTAAGGAAAAAGAGGATGTATCGGAATATACACAAGAGTAGAGAGAAACAGGAGGGTCATGAGCCTAGTCAAGGAGCCTGAGGGCAAAGACAGACTCTTCCTTGCAAACCTATTAATGAAATAAACCCTGGTCCAAATATCTATTTATTTAAGTTCTCAAGAAATACAGAGATACACAAGAAAATATGAAGCCCAGTTTATAATGATCAAAACAACCCAATTCAGGGCGAGGGGCAAAATCATGGTCCCTCCAAATCTGTTTATTAGATTAAACTCGTAAGCAAAGAATCATGGGTGATGGTCCAAGTGGAAGATACTCGGAAAATGAGAAAAAATGTTGTTGCAAGTTGTCCCACAGCTCTGTTGGAGTTACCTTCACAATAATTCGGACCAGTGTTACTGCAATTTTTGTCTTTCTCGAGATGCCAGCTGAGAAACTGACTTTTAGAGAGAGGTTAAGTTGTTTGCATAATGACAGACAGCAAGTCAGGGGCAGAGCTAGGACTGGCAGGTTGGAACCAGCTACTTGAATTGTGGCCCCTCCAAACGAGTGATTACATAAATAAGTCATCACTGTAAATTTTTTTTAGATTAGAAAATATAGTTTATTTAAAAACTAAATTGGAGAGAGAGAGAGGAGATTCACCTCCCCAAGGTAGGGGAGGGAACGAGCTATACTGTAATTAACAGGCCTGATTAAGCTAAGTGAGCATACATTTTCAACCACTTTGGAAAACTATTTGGTTTTCTTTTTCAATTCAGTTTGAAAATGCCCAGTGCCTAATATCTAGCCAACTCACTTCTACCTTAACATACTCAAGTATATATGTGCCAGGATGCATTACACCAGGAGGTTCAAAGCAACATTTCCACAATAACCTCTAACTGAAAACAACTCAAATGTTTGTCAACAGTAAAATGGATGAAGAATTGTGGGGTATTTACATTTGAATATTATGTACAAACTTTAGCCACACACAAGAAGATTGGTAGATCTCACAAATATAATTGTTGGGTGAAAGAAGGATTTACAAAAGAAACATAGAATGCGACTTCATTTGCACAAAGTCAAAAACAAAAACTTGATCATGTTGTTTAGAAATGCAGACAGAGCTGGTAAAACTATAAAGAAAAATAAAAACAAGATGACCCAATGTCCTGGGGCAAAAGAGCTGGGGGTAGGTGGTGATCAGCAATGGACTTCTGAGTGCTGGCAATGATCTATTTCTTGACCTGGGTGATAGTTATACAGCTATTGCCTTATAGTTACTGCTTAAACTTTCTGTGTCTATGTACTGCATACTGTTTTCTGTCATCTCTGAATTGACATGTTACCCATCACATTTATTTATTTCCTGTGGTTGAAGTCTTCTTATTTCTTGCCTTTTAATGAGGACCTTAAATACTTGTTTGATGTGTTTTTAAGTGAATAAAACATAAAGAGTTAAAGTGAAAATTTCTAATGCGTTCAATTCAGTCAATACATATGCTAACTATAAGGTGTGGACATTTCTTTCACATGCATTTATATCTTTTGGGAAGACTGAACCAAAGTTAGGCAGAAATTCAGATCAGCAATGTTCCATTTTTCTTCTGTTAACACACAAATAAACTTTAGGCTTCATTTGAAACCTTCCCCGGAGTCAAGTTCATGCCATATGATCCAGAATGACTGTCAATGGATAAGCTAAAACCCCAAAAAGCTCTGAATAAATTGTATAGGAACTGTCACACTGGCTTTCTTTGAATGGAAAATTTAAGATAGAAGACAGGTTTTCTTCTATGATATGAAAAACAATTGAATAAGAGGGGGGAAAATGCACATCATGAGAAGAAAAAAAGAAAAATAGAAATCAGTAATATTCACTTGACATCTTAAGACATACTATACACAGTGGACACTGTCTATTTCATTAAGAAGTGTAAACACTCCTCTGCCTTTATTGTTTGCAGCTTGCACAGACATACACTGGGTGCTAAGTAGTTACCTGAAGAGGATCAAAGGCACTCCCTGGCTGCAGTAGGCTTCTCCTGGCTTTCTTCAGTTCGGGCTTCAAGTCCTGCTCCCTTCCCAGGTTGTCTGGACTTTCAGACTCTGGGCAGGACCTAATGTAGTCCCAGGGAGGTGGCAATCACTGTGATGTCACTGATGAAACATCTCAAAGGAACAACCTCCAAAAGTTCAAGGCTATTTGTGTTCAGGGGGACATGGAAATATGTTGACTAAGACATTGTTCCTTGGCTACCAATGGCCTACCACTGAAACTTCAAAACCTCCTGTTTTCAGTTGACTTTTAGTGCATTTGATATGGGTTTTACATTTGTCTTTTACGTCTTCACGAATACCTCTAATGTGTCTTTAAAACATCATAGAGAGAGAGACTAATTTTAACCAATCCATGCTGCTTTGGCTGCTCTTCCTACTCAGCGTGTGAAGGTGTAAAAATGTGACTTCATTTCACCACTCGTATCTTTAACTATTTGAAATATAAAGAGTTCTCAGCCTCATGCCCACACATGTGCATGCTTTCCCTCCCTCCCTCCCTCCCTCCCTCCCTCCCTCCCTCCCTCCCTCTCTCTCTCTCTCTCTCTCTCTCTATCTATCTCTCTCTCTCTCACACACACACACACACACACACACACACACACACACACACACACACACTCACCAGAATTCAGCAGGCATCTTTAGCTCTTTCAAAACTGACTTTAGTCCTTTAGTCCTAGTAGGGAAAGCTTCCTCTTAGTCATCTGCTCCACATAACTTCCCAGCAAAACTGCACATTGCAAGTTTACACATGAATCTGTAGTTTCATCTGAAACAGTAGAGGCAGTCATGGTTTGTAAATCTCTGTCAGTAAACTAATATAGCTGTAAAGTCAGACAGCTCAACTTAGTCATTTGGATAGATTTGGGATAGAAGAAGACCTTGTTAAAATTAGTGAGAAATGTGAGTTATAGATCATTTCTGAAAGAAATAGAATTTTATTGTATAACTTTCAAATATAAACACTGACTAAAATTAGACTGTTGTGTTTGTAATCAGCATATCAGATGCTTGAAGGTAAATGGAGCCCCTGGAATGTCTCATTGGACTTGAAAGCAGATCAATTAAGCATCTTAAACATGACCCCAGCAATTGTGTTGGCTCAGCAAATCCTCTCTCTCTAGATAATAGAGCAAATCTTACGTCTGAATTCCCAGTTAAGATCCACCATAATAACGCATTTCCAGAAGGCAGAAACAGACAAAATTCTCTAGATACTGTGTTCATAGTCAAGCCATTCCCACTGTCCTTCACACCATTACCAAAAGAAAGGCTTTCCATTGTTTCCTCATCTCAATGTAAGCCCACGATGGTTAATCTTAATACAGCATTCTGTCACCACTTGCCTTGTAAAAAGATAGTGTGCTGAAGTGACAGATAGTGTATAATAATGACGGTGCAATTGAACATTGGCAGTTATCTCTTGCCATCTGGCAAATTCCCGAACGTAGTCAGGGTTCTGCCTTTTGCCTTCAAGCCCCTGCCAGATTGTTCGACATGCTGGGAATGTTTTCCTAGTCACCAAGCCACACCTGTCTCTTTTTGTAACTGCTCAAAATTATTTTTTGCCTCATTAAAAAGTTATGTGTTTATTGTAGAAGACGTGAAAATATATCAAAGTATTTTAAGCATTTTAAATTACCTTTAATCTCACCACCCAAAGTGGGGGGGGGTCTTTGTATTACTTATTCATGTATCTGAGGCTGCACAGACATGATCTCAAATTTCCAGGATATTTTTGGTAAGGGAATCTGACCCTTGAAAAATCTTTGTCTTTCTTAATTCATTTGGAATCAGATTATTTATACTGTGCCATGTGTTCGTATTGGGTTAATTGGACAAGTATCTGTCTTGCACATGTCAGAATATGAATTAGCTCTACAATATTTCAAATGTTAAATACGATAGGAAATGTTAACACATCATCAAAACAGCATCCATTACTGTCAATTGGGTTGAATTGGTCAATTTCAAAGTAACTTAGAGGAAAAATCCTACTGCTTATTTGACTGAATTGATGGGTCAGTTTGGCTTGCCTATCTGGTTGTCTCGTTTAAGCATATCTAATACTGTTCCAGGAACTATTGTGCGCAGTATGTTGACAAATTCCCAGACTTCAGAAGTTTCTGCATATTAGTGGTTTCTTCTGTGATGTCATAAGAGAGTAGGATTACACTCAGAATTTAACTTGTCAATTGTTTGGCCTAACTCTCTCCAGAAAAAATACACAAACCTCTCCAAAACACCTGAAAACTAGTCAAAGGCCTAAGGAAAAGTTTAAACCAAAGGATCTGCAGGTCCATTTAAAAAGACTAACATTATTGCCTTTCATTTAAGAAGATGAGAATGACAAGACTTCAAAAGACATTACCCAAGCAAATTCATGCCTTACATTTAACCTTATCTAATTCAACTGGTACTTTCCTTTGTGTGAGCAATTCCTATGACAGTTGCATTCATTCCACATCAACTTTTTTTCAAGATGCTGTAAGTAATTTTTTTTTTTTTGAGTTGGGGTTTCACTCCATCACCCAGCTAGAGTGCAATGGCATGCTCATGGCCACCTGCTGGGCTCAGGTGATCCTTCTGCCTCAGCCTTCCAAGTAGCTGGAACTATAGAGGCACGCTACCACGCCCGGCTAATTTTTTTTTTTTTAATTTATTGTAGAGATGAGGTCTCACCAAATTGCCTAGGCTGTTCTCAAACCCGTGGGCTCAGGCAATCCCCTCACCTTGGCTTCCCAAAGTGCTGGGATTACAGGCGTGAGCTACTGCACCCAGCCCTAAGTAATGTTTTATATTATTGCTATGCCTATTAATCTAAAACTTAGCTAAGGGACAAAAAATGTTCAGAAAACAACATTGACATTGACCCTCTGATATCTCTCTCCTCCATCACTGTCACCACATACATTTTCAGGTGTAAATATTATGCCCTTTGAGAGCCAGGGCAGAGCTCTTGTGCCTAATTAGTTGCTAAAATAACTTGTTTAATGCATTCCCCACTTCCATCTGCCTTTCTACTTTGAAAACTAAAAAATGGAGTCCCTGAATTCCACAAGTCTACGACATGGCGGGAGAAGTCACCAAGGCCTGGATGAAGGTGATAAGCCCTTGGCACATCACGGTAATGAGCACAGTCATCACAGTCCCCTTCTCACCTTCCAATCTTCATCTCCAGCTGGTTTTGGAGCTGCAAGGAAAGAGGCAGCTTGATGCTGTTCTCTCTCACTTCCCCAAACAAATGAGTACGAGCCAAGGAAGAAAAGAAAACCTTGAAGTTTTCTCCATGTCACTGTTGCCACAATCAACATGGATGCCCTGCCCTTCTGGCCACAGGGAAAGTCCAAAAAAGGTCAGGCAGAAGCCTGAATGGCCAGTGGCATTTCTACACCATACTGCTAATTCAAACATTCTAGTCCAAGTCATCGTTGGTAAGACGAAAAACACATGGACCTTGGAGTATCTTGCATTCATGCTTTGAATTTTCTATGAACTAAGTAACACTAAGAAAACTAGTTATCCTGTTTGGATCTCAGTGTCCCTGCCTATAATGCAGAAATACTGAAATCTCAAAGATCTGTGGTCAGGATCCAGTTGATAATGTATGTAAAAACCACGTGTTCTCTTCTTCCATCACTTAGGTTTGATACTACACTGATCTGTGTGAAAACAAGCACAGGGCCTCTCTGGCCCATAAGTAAAACCATGCCCATTGTTTGTTTGTTTCATTCACAGTGATTCAAAATAAATAAATAAATGACAAGGAACTCCTTTCTCTTGGACAAGTGCAAAAACTTCTCTTTCCACTATGACTAAAGAGAATGATCTGAGCGTCACATTGTGTAGAAATCCTGTGACACAAGCATTAGAATAGGCGGTGGTTGTGTGTGGATTGCAGCAAGCTTGGCTTCCCTGTCTCTCTCATCATCCGTGTGTCCCTCCGATGCTGCCCAGTTACTGTCACCACAGACCAAGGGAGGTGTACAGGAGACGGGCGAAGTCGTCACTTCCGCCATTATTCACGCAGTTGTTCAGTCGGTATCAGGTGACCACAACTGCATACAAAGCACTGTTCGGGTCACATAGGAAGTAATAAAGACACAGAATGGAGCCGCTGGCCCCAAAAGAAGAGAATTAAGAAATGTACACACTATTTGCAATTGCCAAGGTAAGGAATCAACCTAGGTCTCCATTAACAGATCAGAAAATATGGCATACGGGCATGGTGGCTCATGCCTATAATCCCAGCACTTTGGGAGACTGAAGTGAGAGGATTGCCTGAGCTCATGGGTTCGAGATCAGCCCGGGCAACTTGGCAAGACTTCATCTGTACAATAAATTTTTTTTTTTTAATTAGCCAGGGGTGGTGGCGCATGACTGTAGTTCTAGCTACTTGGAAGGCTAAGGCGGAAGGATCACCTGAGCCCAGCAGGTCAAGGCTGCGGTGGCCGTGAGCGTGCCACTTCACTCCAGCCTGGGCAACAGAGTGAGACTCCAACTCAAAAAATACATACACACACACACACACACACACACACACACACACACACACACACACCATGGAATACTACTTGGCTTTTTAAAAAAAGGAAATTCTGTTCATTGTTACAACATGGATGGAAGTGAAGAACGTTATGCTAGGTGAAATAAGCCAGACACAGAAAGACAACCAATGCGTGTTTTCAATTATATATGGAGTCTAAAACAATGGAACTCATAGAAATAGAGAGTAGACTGGTGGTTCCAGAGGCTGGGGGGTGGAAAATAGGCAGATGATGGCAAAAGGACACAAAGTCTCAGGAGGAATACTTTTTTTTTAGATCTATCGCACAGGATGGTGAATATAGTTAATAATAGTGGCTTGTACATTTCCCAATTGCTAAAAGACTGAATTTCAAATGTTCTTATCATGAAAAACAATACGTATTTGAGGATAAATGTGTCAATCAGCTTGATTGCATCACTCCTCGTGTTCATAAATCATAACATCACTCTGTACTCTATAAATATATGCAGCTACAAATTGGCAATTTACAAAAAAGAAAAGTGCACAATTAGGATACGAGACATTGGAAGAAGAGTGGCATCAGAATGACCTCAAGAAAGATTATAGGAGCCCCAGGACGGGAGAGAGCTCCTTCTGAGATGGTAAGAGAGCAGAGCAGCTGCCTTCAAGGAGTAGAGAGCAGTTCTGAAGATGAAATGGACTCCTAGGCAACCAACCAGAAGACTTGAGTTGGGCCTCAAGAATGTGGCCAGTAGCAGTGGCTCACTCCTGTAATCCCAGCACTTTGGGAGGCCAAGGCAGGAGGATCACTTGAGCCCAGGAGTTCAAGATCTGGCAACACAGGAGGACCTCATCTCTACAAAAAATAAAAAATAAAAGAATGAGAAAAAGCTACTTAGGGTCAAAATAATAATAATAATAATTCCACAACAATATCAACTAGCACTTATTAAACATGCATTGCCCTATTTAATCCCTTTCGCAATCCTGTGAGGTAGATACAACATTCCCATTCCTTCGAGGAAGAAAAATCAGGCCCACTAAGACTGTGCCTTGACAAAGTCAGAGAGTAAGTGACGGAGCTGAGATTTAAAGCTGTTGGACCCAGCCTGCCGCTAGCCACCACATGATAGCACATTCAGAGCAATGATGAAAGCGCCCTCTAGCTCAGGAGCTCCGCCTCCCTTTGGTTGTGCAATTTATTAATAAAAAATGTTAGTATGGGTCGGGTGCCGTGGCTCATGCCTGTAATCCCAGCACTTTAAGAGGCCAGGGTGGAGGATTGCCAAGGGTGACAGACTACTTGAGTCCAGGAGTTTGTAACCAGTCTGGGCAACATAGCAAGACCTCATCTCTACAAAAAAATCAAAAACTTAGCCAGGCATGGTGGCATGTGCCTATACTCCCAGGTACTTGGGAGGCTGAGGCAGAAGGATCACCTGAGCCCAGCAGGTTGACGCTGGGGTGGCCGTGAGCGTGTCACTGCACTCCAGCCTGGGCAACAAAGCAAGACCCCAACTCAAAAATAAATAAATAAATAAAAGTTAGCATGATCACCAACAGAAAATACGTGTAAATAAACATTTTGAAATATGAGGCGAAAAGAAAGAAAAAGTCTTTTGTTGTTGTTTTTGCACACCTGGAAACGATTCTTTTTACCCATTTGGAGACCTCTATGGTAGCCTATGGCACTTTAAAATAAATGTCACACAATTTAGCTTTTGATTATATCCTGAATGATGGCAGGTGAGCAATAACTAACTCATTTCTTAAAAATAAATGATGGCGCCGGGCATGGTGGTTCAGGCCTGTAATCCGAGGACTTTGGGAGACTGAGAAGAGAGCATTGCCTGAGCCTAGAGATTTGAGACCAGCCCGGGCAGCCTGAGACCTCCTCTCTACAATAAATAAAAAATAAGCCAGGCATGGTTGCAGGTGCCTGTAGTTCCAACTACTTGGAAGGCTGAGGCAGAAGGATCGCCTGAGCCCAGCAGGTCAAAGCTGGAGTAGCCGTGGGTGTGCCACTGCACTCCAGCCTGGGCAACAGAGTGAGACTCTGACTCAAAAATAAAAAATAAATAATGACATCCTGTGCCCCACACCGGACCCTGCACTGCTCATTCCGCACACTCGCCCACGCCCACCATGGCCACCCTTCAGCAACTGGCAGGAAGGTGACGCCTGGTGGTCAACAAAGGCTTTGATGATCACATGGAGAAAGTAGGAGGGACATTCGTTCTGCGAAAAAATGGGTGCAATGGCCAAGCCAGATGGTATCATCACCTACGGCCGCAAAGACCTCACTACAAAAACCAAGAGTGGCCCGGGCTCGGTGGTTCAGCCTGTCATCCCAGCACTTTGGGAGTCCGAGGCAAGTGGATTGCCTGAGCCTGCAGGTTCGAGACCAGCCCTGGCAACTTGATGAGACCTCGTCTCTACAATGAAATCAAAAATTAGCCAGACGTGGGAGTGCGTGCCTGTGGTTCCAGCTACTTGGAAGGCAGCGAAGGAGGATCACCGGAGCCCAGCGGGTCGAGGCTGCGATGGCCATGAGCGTGCCACTGCCCTCCATCCTGGGCGATGGAGTAAGACTCCAACTCAAAAACAAACAAAAAAACAACCCAAGAGCACTTTGCAGACAACACAGTTTTCTTGCACCCTGAGAGAGGTTTGAGGAAACTACATCTGATGGCAGAGAAACTCAAACCGTCTGCAGTTTTGTAGATGACTCACTGGGGTTCAACCTCAGAAGTGGAATGGGAAGAAAAGCACACTAACAAGAAAATTGAAAGATGGGAAATGAGTGGTGAACTCTGTCATAGACAATATCGCCTGTACTCAGGTCTATGAAAAAGTTGATGAAAAACACCATCATCACTTTTGACAGGAATTAGCTATGAGAACAAACAAGCTCAGTTCAATGAGCAAATCTCCATACTGCTTCTTTTTTTTTTTTTTTTTTTTTTTTGAGTTGGAGCCTCACCCTGTCACCCAGGCTAGAGGGCAGTGGCACACTCATGGCCACCGCAGCCTTGACCTGCTGGGCTCCGGCGATCCTTCTGCCTCAGCCTTCCAAGGAGCTGGAACTATAGGTGCACGCCACCATGCCTGGATAATTTTTTTAAATTTATTGTAGAAACAAGGGCTCATCAACTTGCCCAGGCTGATCTCAAACCCCTGGACTCAGGCAATCATTTCTCCTTGGCCTCCCAAAGTGCTAGGATTACAGGCTTGAGCCACGGCGCCTGGACTTTTTTTTTCCCCCATTACTGTGTTCAGTTATCTTTGTCACAAACATTTTATATACAACTATTTCAAAGTGTTGGTTTCATTAGGATCATCCCTTTGGTTAATAAATCAATGTGTTTGTGCAAATAAATAAAAATGATCGCTATCTATTATCCACTTGTGGCATGTGTGGTTTTTGTCTCCCTCGCTGAATTTTAACTTCGAAGGCACAATTTCTTGCGCCCCCTTTGTCACTCCAGCTGAGCATTGCACTGGCGAGGAAGCATAATAAAATGCACAGAAACGGAACCCGGGTCAAGCTTCCTTCACATCACACCCCTGCTGAGATCCTGAGATCCAGACGTGTCTGAGCATGCCCGGCAAACATGAGTGGGGGAACTTGAGGTCAGCATCCAATCCACTCATAAAAAGACCTCGGAGCCTCCTGGGAGAGAAAACTCTGGAAGTGAATCATGAAAATTCACATGATCCGACAGCAGGAAGAACAAGTCATGAGGGCAGAGAACGTCTCACACATCCTCTGTGTGAGTCCAGTCCTGTGAGAAGCGGATGCCAAAATGGGACAGAGTATACTAAAGAGAAATATACCCAGGGAAATGACTCTGAGGGATAATATGGAGGGAATGGGGAAACTGAGAGACCCATCCCACAGCACTGCAAGTCTGACCCCAGGAGGAGAGAGGAAACAGGGGAGGAAGACTGGGGGGAAACATCTTGGACTGCAATGAGGTTTTGAGGAAAGTTTGACGAGGCTGTCAGGAAGCCTCAAGTCAGAGGCTCCTCTCAAAAGTGCCTCCTGCCTCCCAGGGAAGAGCCAGCCTCAGTCTCCTCCCTTGCTCAGTCATAATCAGGAGTGGCCTGTGGAAAGCGTGGCCTCCGTGGAAAGCGGTGATGATTTCGGGGCACAGCAGCTGGGGACCGCCTCAGTTACAGTGCAGTCAGCTCGGAGAGACACATTCTCACGGCCACCAGGCCCACATTCTACCCAGGCTTCTTCCTTACGGCCTGGCCCTGGGAGGAGAGAGGAACAGGACTGAAAACCGCCATAACTCTACTCTTTGACTATTCACCTCAACGGCCGTGCCACACTGAAAGGGAGCGAGGGGTTCTCCCTACGTGTGTCATCTCACAGACCTCAGCCTATCCATGCAATGTCCTTCAGTTAAGTGTCACAGAGCCTGACAGAGGCAGCCATACTGCCCAATAATTACCCACCTGCTGTTTGTGTTAAACTCTGCAGGCCTCAGCTGTGGAAAAGAACAAGAGATAAAAAGAGTAAGAAAATGACAGGCATTATGTGACAAGTGACAGCCCTTGTTCATTAGAACATGTAAGCCATCCCCAGAAGTTGCTGGAAATAAGCAGGAAGAACATTATAGCGGTAAGCAGACTTGCATAATAGGTGAGGGCAAGGGCCAAAAAAAATATGTTACTCCTATTTATAATAACCCATTTTAAGTCCTGGATTGGCGAGGTGACACGTATTAGCATCAGTTGACTTGGAACCAATTAAATTCCTCTTCTCTGGAACAAGTCTATTTCTGCTCTATAATAAGATTCTACAAACAAATGGCTTTCTCTCCACACATTAAACACAGTTACCAAGGGAAGAAAAAGAAGCAGCCAGAAATATGTGTTTACTACTAGGCTAATACCATCTGCCCTCAAAACACTCCCAGATTTCAGAGTGGCTTTGTTATTTTTCCAATGGGAGATAAGAATTCAGCAGTCTTTAGATGTGCTGTTACTGAACCGTTCCGGGAGATTTTAGCCAGGCACGCCCACTTAAAACATTGTGTCCCCTGTGAATTTGATCAAGGGTATTTTCACTGAATCTCTTTTGAGAATCTGTCCGTCAGAATAACACAACTGCAGTTACAGCGAGAATAATAAGGATCAGACAAAATTGCCTGTTGTTCTCTGCGTACCAGTTCATTTGGCTTTTAGCCTTTGGCTGTTAAGGCAGAGAGAATAGAGCCCTGAAGAATCAGGGAAAGTTATCTCTGCTCTTTGTGTTGGTAATGAGAATACGAGGCGCCTGCGTGTGGCGATGAGGAAGATTAGCCGAATGTGAGCTCCAGGCAAGGTTTCCTTTTGGATAGGAGAGGTGCTGTCTCAAGGGCAACTGGGCGCTGTTGGACAGCCGGGGAAGTAACCTAGCCTTTTGCACTTTTACAGTAAGAGCAAATGTGGAGTTGCCAGGGGTTAGTGTTCCTGGAATGGGGGCAGTTTATCTGGGAGAGGTGGTTCAGACCCACTTTATTTAGCTTGCATTTCACTGGTTTTTGCCGGCATTGCCGTTAGAACAGAAACCCCCCCACACACACCTTCCTCAGGCCACCAATTTTATCAGTGTCATCATGGGGGTACACCTTTCATTCTAAGGAAAGTCCAGTCGAGCCAGGTGCTGTCATCCCACCCAGAGGCTGAGGTGGAAGAATCTCTTGAGGCCAGGAGTTCAAGTCCAGACTGAGCAACATAGAGAGACCCCATTTTTCCAAAAACAACAACAATAACAAAAAGTCCAATCAGCTCATATTTTATTCCTCTTCTCCTATTCTATTTCTCTTTTGCTAGACATTGTGGCACTTACCAGGCATTTACGGCCAACCTTTCTGTCCCGCCACTTCTGCCGAAGACCAACACATGTACCAGACATCCCGGCCACTTCCTCTACGGACAATCACATCTGCCCAGCACCATCTCTGCTTGCCTTGAGAGTTGGACACTCTTCCAAGGTAGCCCCTCCTCTGAAGCCACCTATGCGAGCCCCACTTGACCTTTGGAGGTACCAAAGTAGATTTATTTTGGGGTCAAAATGAGGGTCAGGGTGGGAAAGTGTGCCTCTTTCTGTGTATTTCACCCTGTGGAGAAATACTGTATTGGTCAGGGTTCTCTAGAGAAACACAATCAATAGGATATGTAGAGACATGTAAGAGGAGACTTACTATGAGAACTAGCTCACTTGATTTTGGAGGCTGAGAAGTCCCACAATGTGCTATCTGCCCGCTGAAGAACCAGAAAAGCCAATGGTGTCATTCAGTCTGAGACTGAAAGCCTGAGAACCAGGAGAGCCCGTGGTGTGAGTCCCAGAAGCCAAAGGTCCAAGAACCAAGAGCTCCAGCGTCCAAGGGCAGGAGAAGAATGATGGTCTGGATCAAGAAAAAAGAAAGGATTGACTCTTCTTCTGTCTTTTTGTTCTACTTGGGTCCTCAATGGATTGGATGATCCCCACTCCCACTGGTGAGGGCAATTGTGCCATTCAGTTCTCTACTCAAACGCTAATCTCTCCCAGAAACACCCTCACAGACACACCCTGAAATGTTTCATCTGGGCACCCCCTGACCCAGGCAAGTTGAAACATGAGATTAATCATTGCAAGTACTAAAGGAATACTATCTTGCCCTCCCTTCCGTGTCTGCCCGGACATGAGTTCATGGGGAAGTTCAGCCAGGGAATACTAGACCAATAGGCATTGTCTTTCTTCTCTTCGGATGAATTCTTTTAGAAGGTGCCTGAGTTCCCGGAGCAAATCAACTTCCATCAGGCCTGCTCCGTTCATACGTGACACGTGCTGACATGGACTGCTGCATTCGACTCACCTTAGCCTTGAGCTGAGGCCTCTCCTCCCTTCCATGTCCTTGCACAGCTAGTGCAGGTGAACTAATTCCTCTTATATGTCTCCTCTTATATGTCTTTACATATCCTATTGATTGTGTTTCCTCTTATATGTCTCTACATATCCTATTGATTGTGTTTCTCTGGAGAACTCCAACTAATAAAGCATTTCTCCACAGGGTGTAACATGTAGAAAGAGGCACACTTTCCCATCCTGACCCCCATTTTGTCATGGTTTCTACCATTTAGCTTTCACTTGGGGTCAGAGTAGAAATTGGCTTCTCTACACTCCAAATAAAAGAATACTGTTTCTTATTTGAGTCGTTTCTTGGAGTTCCCAGATTAAATTCAAAATCTTCAAAGGCAAGATCCTGCAAGGATCTAGCTTCTAAACTCACCGCTCTCCTGGCCAGCAATTGTAAACTTGCATTGCTCAGACTTTATTTCCATGTTCACATATGCCATTCCCTTGGGTAGAACGTCCTCTTTCCTTTGGCTCCTAAGCTTGCTTGATGTTGAACAATAGCACTTAATTAAAGTGTTACATTTCTTGATTCATTAGGCTAGGATGGATGGACCCCTGTGATCTCCCTAACTCTCTACACTACTGATTTTACCATATAGTCAGCATTGACCTTTTTGCTCACCTTCCACTCTTAAGATAGGGATTGGGCCAGGCATGTGGCTCAAGCCTGTAATCCCAGCACTTTGGGAGGCCGAGGCGAGAGGATTGTCTGAGACTAGGGGCTTGATACCAGCCTGGGCAACTTGGGCGCAGTGGCTCAAGTCTGTCATCCCAGCCCTTTGGGAGGCCAAGGTGAGGGGATTGCTTGAGCCCAAGGGTTTGAGAACATCCTAAGCAACTTCGCAAGACCTCATCTCTATGAAAAAAAAATAGCCAGGCATGGTACCTGTGCCTCTAGTTCCAACTACTTGGAAGGCTGAGGCAGAAGGATTGCCTGAGCCCAGCAGGTTGATGCCGGGGTGTGGCCGTGAGTGTGCCACTGCACTCCAGCCTGGATGAAGAGTGAGATGAGACTCTAACTAAAAATAAATAAATAAATAACAAACAAAAAACAAGAGTAGGGATTGTATCTCTCACCCCTGTAAACTTAGTGCTTAAGTACACTTCCTCACCCCTGTTTTGCCTCACAAATAAACCTACTTTGGTACCTCCAAAGGTCAAAGGCAGAGTATGTTTTAGGCTCTTGATAAAAGCTTGCTGAATAAATATATGTATTAATATAAAGTGATGAATTAATTAATAACTGTTCAACTCTGGAGAGTCATGGCAAATAAGTGTTTTAAAAATAAAGTATTCTAGTCTTTCATCCATTTACCCTCAGAAAAGATGGTGATGTTTACAAAAGTCATAGTAACTTGAACTCCTCAGGACTTCTTGATCTAAGAATAGTATAATCTAGGGTTCCTACCACTGAGCAAATCTGACAGCTGTTCATTAGGTTGGCACATAATATACTTTACAGGGATGGTTTTCTCTGCTACCGAAGTTGAGCAGCAAACAATAGAATTTGTTGTGGGTTTGGGGTTTTTTTTAGAAAATTATAAATTTGGAAAAGTGAAATGTTGGGAGCCAACATCTATAGCTACACGTATGTAGGCCTATAAGGGCCCGTCTGGAGTATTGTCTCTGACACAAGGAGAGCACTACAACTACAATATTGGCGTATGAATAAAGACCAGTACTTATATAATAATAAAGTTTATAACAGTAATATACAAAATTCAACTATGATTAAAAGAAATTCACAGCAGAATCATTTTCTATTTCTCCCTCTTTTCTTAAACTGTTTTTTCCTTCTCAAGATATTTTTTAGCTGTTATTTCCTGGTAAACTGGTTAGTCAGCCTTTGTTCTTGCTAGAAAGTTTTCCCTTAGGTTAAAATTAAACATTATAATTGTGATAATAGTTTTGTTATGTTGCCTTAGGTCAAGCAGAACATTCCTGGTTTCTGTATGTGCTGAAACTCTCAGTTTACTTCAGCCCCTGGCTATCGTCATGGCAACGGTGCAGTTCATTGTCCTAGAGTAGTGTGACAGGTTCCCAGACGCAGGTAGCCTCCACATAACAGGAAATAAGATTTAGGTTTTAGGTTAAATTACAGTTATATTAAGTTTTATAGAAGATAAGAGTAAGTTTATAGTTTGGATATTAATTAGGCTAGTGATAAGGTTTATAAGAGTTTATAATAAGATAGTGGTTCAATTAGTATAATACATAGTGTTAAGAGTTAAATAATGAAGTACATAAGGAAGTAAAGTTTAGACACGAGAAATTCATAGAAGTAATGTTAAGATTTTAGTTTAAGGATAAGTTTTCAGGTAATTAGTATAGGACTTTAGGGCATTGCATATTAAAAATCAGTAGGTTATAAGTATAATAAAAATAAGTTCATAGATATAGTGTAAGGTCAAATAATACTTAATGTGATGTTTGATTATAACTTAGAAAAGTTATTATAAGAAGAGTATAGGTGTAAGTTAATAGGATAAATATAAATTGAGTAAGGATAAAAGATTAATATAAAGTTAAGGTAATAATAAGTTGATAGTCTTAATTGTTAAGAATCATTAGAAGTTATTAATTTTGGATTTAATGTTAATCAGAGTTTAGATCACTGGATTGATTAGAATTTAGAATTAATCAAGAAGTTTAGAACATAAAGTATAACATGAATGGGTTATGGGAAACATCTTGTAAAACTATTGATTAATTTGTGTACCTGTTACATTGTGGGCAGCACGTCATGCATCATGGAATTGTAATTGTGCGCATGGAACTTGAAAGTCTCGTGACAATCTTGTGAGGATGTGTACGCCCCCAGCAAGTGATTGTCACACTGCTGGAGGGTATGAAAAATGGTATATAAGTTGGAAGAAGTTTGAATAAAATTTGGCTTCAGTCCTGATCAGACTGTTCCCAGAAGAAACTGCCTCTGAGTGGTTTCTTCTCTCCGTCCGGATTCTCCGTTGCGGTCCTTACCCACCCTCAGTCGGGGCTGGTCCCCGACAGTGAAAACTAATGAAAAAGTCCCTACCACATGAAATAAACATTTCTTAATGTTTGTCATTTTTGTTTCATGTATTTTTTAATAAAAGAATATAAATATTGTAAAAAAAGCTGAGGTCCCACTGAACCACCATTCCTAATGGTATGTATTTTCTTACTTCCCCAGATAAAATGGCTGTTATGAGTTTGGTGCAAAATCCAAGTTTCTATAACTGACCCATCCAAGTTTCTATAACTGACCCTTCCAGATCTAGCTTCCAGATTATGCTAGCCGGATAGGCAGGCATAGTCTTTTTCTTCTCTGAAATAGCTTGTGTAAAATAGGCACAGTTAATCCTTAAACAACACACAGGAGTTTCAGATTCCAACCCCTGTGCAGTCAAAACTTCACCTATATAAAAAAATGTGGTACATATATGCTATGGACTATTACCCAGCCATAAAGAAGGACAAACATATGGACTTCACAGCAACTTGGATGGATTTAGAGTCTATCCCACTCAGGGATCTATCACAGAAACAAAGAACAGAGTACCATATGTTCTCACTCTTAAGCAGACATTGAACAGTTATAATACTATAAGAAAGGGATTGGCAGTAGTGGGAAACTGTCAGGGGAGGGGGTGGGATTGGCAGTTGAGGGAAACTGCTAGGGGAGGGAGGGCACACCACATCAACCAGAGTACCTGCATAATCAATGTTTGTATACCTAACCCTGAACTGTACCCCACATCTTTATAATTAAAAAAAAGAAAAGAAAAGCTAAATACAGCCGGGCTCGGTGGCTCAGCCTGTAATCCCGCGCCTTTGGGAGGCTGAGGTGAGTGGATTGCCTGAGCCCGCGGGTTCGAGACCCACCTGGGCAGCGAGACCTCATCTCTACAATAAATCAGAAAATCAGCCGGGCGTGGTAGCGCACGCCTATAATTCCGGCTACTTGGAAGGCTGAGGTGGAAGGATCGCCGGAGCCCAGCAGGTCGAGGCTGCGGTGGCCGGAAGTGGCCACTGCACTCCAGTCTGGGCAACAGAGTGAGACTCCAACTCAAAGAAAAGCTAAATACATTCAGAACCTGATTTTCTTCAAACAAAAAAATAAAATAGGTTAAAAAAAACTTCACCTATAACATTTGACTCCTCCAAAACATAACTACTAATAGCCTACTCATAGCATGAACAGTTGGTTAGTATACATTTTGTATGTTATATGTATTACAAAAAAGGAAAGCATTATTTTTTTTTTAATCACAAGAAAAAGAAAATGTATTTACCATTACTAAGTGGAATGAATTGTCATCCTCACATGAAGTAGGCTTAGGAGGAGGAGGAAGAGGAGTATCCCTGTCTCAGGAGTAGCAGAAGTGGAAGAAAATCATGTGTGAGCGAAGCCGTACAGTTCTAACCCATGTTGTTTAAGTATAAACTACATTGTCTATTTTTTGAAGGTTTGCTACAATTGGCCTATTAAACTCTATGAGCTTGGTGACCTTTGGAGTGCCAGAGGAAATTTTGTGATTCTTCATAGCTGTAGGTCCTATTTATTAGGTTTTCTATTTCTTCTTGAGTCAATTCTGGCAATTTATTGTGCTGTTAGGAAATTGTTTTAATAAGCCATTTAATCTTTGTAGTTTTATCAGTATCACTTTTCACTGTATTTTCCTAGACCTTCCATTTTTCTCTTATTGATTGTTATACTCCCTCTTTTAAAAACTTTTTGCAATAAAACCTTTAAACAAATAAAAATAGGAGAAATAATGTTTAAATTCCAAGTTTTAACAATTATGAAAATTTTGTCAGTCTTGTTACACTTATTCTCTTCATTTTTTTTCTTTCTTTCTCTCTTTCTTTCTGTCATTATTTCTTCTGGAGTCTCAGCTACCGGGGAGACTGAGATGGAAGGATTGCCTGAGCCCAGGAAGTCCAAGCTGTGGTGAGCTGCGATCATGCCACTGTGCTCCAACCTGGGTGACAGAGTGAAATTCTGACTCAAAAAAAATAATGTTTTTGGCTTGGTGCTGTGGTGGCTCATGCCTATATTCCCAGCTACTGGGGAGGCTGAAGCAGGAGGAATGCCCGGAGGCCAGGAGTTCAAACCTACAGTGAACTGTGATCATGCCACTGCACTTCAGCCTGGGAGACAGAGCAAGACCTTGTCTCTAAAAAAAAAATAATTTTAAAAAAGGGAATGCTTTTCTTCTTGTACTCAATACTTTTCACTATAGTGTATATTATCTTGTTTGGATAATGCTGTACTAGCTGTCTTTTGATTAGTATCCACCTGGTAACTTTTAAATCCCTTTATTTTTAACAATTCTATACAATTTAGTTTTATGTCTCTCTCTAAACTGTGCTAAATTTTAAAAAGTCAATCTGTGTCCATATTCAAAAGAGTAGTTCAACAAATTTATCTTTATTAGATTGTTCTGAAATATTTATAACATCTTATATTGTGTGTCCTCATTAAGTACCTTGGTTATTGATGATATTACTGTTTTTATTTGCTTGTTTTTTCATTTTTTTCCCCCTCTATTGATTTGGAAGCTACATATTTTATTTCTGAAATATCGGTGTACTTATTTATCAAGATAGTTTCCAGATTTATTGACACACTCAGGATTTTGCATTTCATTTCTTCCTTCTGAATTTGCTTTTCTTCTTGCTAAATAGTTATTTCATTAAGAGTCTGTGAGGCTAGGCAGAGGGGCCCACGGTTGTAATCCCAGCACTTTGGAAGGCACAGGCAAGAGGGTTGCCTGAGCCCAGGGGTTTGAGACCCAGTCGGGCAACTTGGCGAGACCTCGTCTCTACAACGAAACATAAAATTAGTCGGGCATGGTGGCACATGCCTGTAGTTCCAGCTACTTGGAAAACTAAGGTCGATGAGTTGCCGGAGCCCCACAGGTTGTGTCTGCGGTAGCCATGAGATGCCACTGTACTCCAGCCTGGGAGACAGAGTGAGACTCTGACTCAGAAAAAAAAAAAGAATCTGTGAGTAGTAAGCCATTTTTGTCATCAGACTCCTCTCTTCAGTGATCATTTTTCTGTGTATCAAGTGTTTTTCACACATTTCCCCTCAGTACTTTTAAACAATAACTGCATCGTTCTCTGGTTTCTATTGCTATGTCTGAGAAGTCTGCTATTGATCTGATCGATACATTATTATAATCTGTCCTTTCTTGCCAGGACTTCTAAGATTTTAGCTTATTTTTATGACTGCATTTCATTCTGTCTTTCATACTTCTCCAATTCTCTTTCATTTTTCACATCTCTATTTTTCTTTGTATCTGGGATAGTTTGTTCTCTTCCAATTCATTTCTTCTTTGGCACTTTCAGCATTACTATTTAGCCTACTTTTTTTTTTTTTGAGTTGGAATCTCACTCTGTTGCCCAGGTTGGAGTGCAGTGCAAGCTCATTGGCCACCCCAGCGTCAAACTGCTGGGCTTCACCAATCCTTCCGCCTCAGCCTTCCAAGTAGCCGGAACTACAGGCACACTCTACAATGCCCGGCTGATTTTTTTATTTTTATTTTTTTTTTGATTTGTTGTAGAGACAAGGTCTCACCATGCTGCCCAAGCTGGTCTCGAACCTGTAGGCTCAGGCAATCCTCTCGCCTCAGTCTCCCAAAGTGCTGGGATTACAGGCTTGAACCCATTATATTCTTAAATTTTTTTACTATATTTTATTTTCAAGATTACCAATCGTTCCTTTTCACATCTGTCTCTTCTGTTTTCATAAACACCTAGTCATGTTTATGGATGATAATTTTGACAGCATTTGTGGAGGGGCATTGTTCTTTGGTTTTTTGTTTGTTTGTTTTTGTGACAGTTTTAAATGTCAAGACTCTTCCAGATTATTCTGTTAGCTCTCCTTTCTTGCCTGTGAATTTTCTTTTTTCTATTCTACTGATTGCTTTCTGGGCACTGAGCTTCCTTGTGCTCTATTGGTTTGAGTTCATGTTCAGTGAAGGGTTTCTCCTATATTTGGCCTGCATGCAGGGCAGAGACAAAGTTATCTCAATCTTGCCCCACCAGTTATCTGATCTGAAACCAATCATATATCACAATCCTGTCTTGGAATTCCCATCTATTCAGGTAGTCCAATTCCAGTCATTGTATATCATATAACCTCAAATCCTAGGCTCATACAGAAACGTCTGTTTTAGCTAACAGGCTTAGACAGAAGTAGGTTTCCAATGGCAGGTGAACTTATAAGTGCCATTTAAAAGTAGGACATGGTTGATATTTGAGAGCAAATAAAATAACTTCTTGTCCCCCTGATTGAAGGAGAAAACCTGACCCCCATTCTCATCATGACTGGGGCATGTTTAACTCTTGATCTCATGAAGGCACTGACACCTTGTCCTGTTTTCTTCCTAAGAACTATGTATACTCAGGTCCTGCTATCTCTGTAGTTCTCTCTGTGAATTTGTCTATGGTGTGTTTTTCCTAATTATTTTGTAATATGATTGCATATATTGTTTAATGTTTTGTCCCTTGTTCCTATATATTTAGTATAAAAGGTGGTGATTTCTGCATTACTTGTTCAGGCATGCTGACCCAGGAATTTTATTTCTATTCTTAAAATAAATGATTATTGAAGTAAACAGTAAAATAGAAATTTCTATGAACTGGAAAATTAGGAAACTTGAACTTGATTATCTGTCCCTGAGGTTGAAAGGTTGGTGAATTATGTTTTTGTTTTTTTGTGTTTTTTTTGAGTTGGAGTCTCACTCCGTTGCCCAGGCTGGAGTGCAGTGGCACACTCACGGCCACTGCAGCCTCAACCTGCTGGGCTCTGGCGATCGTGTCACCTCAGCCTTCCAAGGAGCCAGAACTACAGGCACACACTACCACACCCGGCTAATTTTTTTATTTATTGTAGAGATAAAGTTTCACCAAGTTGCCCAGGCTGGTCTTGGACCCACAGGTTCAGACAATCCACTTGCCTCAGCCTCCCAAAGTGCTGAGATTACAGGCTGAGCCACTGAGCCCAGCCTCTGAAAGCAATATTTAAGGTCATTCAAAATATGGGTTCCAGATCAAGTGCTCGTTTCATTAAATAAGTGATTCCCAATCTTGTAAAAAATATGTATTGACAATATACACACTGACAAGATAGTTTAATAGTTTTGAATGACTTCACATTATATTAAATCCTATAACATCTACAAATATTTGAAAAATAGTAATAAATATTATGTGTTGAGTCCATAGGCTGTGCTTGGTATAAAGATTCACAAACCTTGGCAGTAACTCGACAGCACCCAGGCATTGATTCAGTCTATAACACTCATGAGACCTCCTCAGTTCCTTACAGTTTCATCAACAATATGACATCAAGGAGTCACTTTGAGCCTATTCTGGTTCCACCAGGGAGACAGAGGAACTGCTCAGTATAAATAAATAACAATATGATACCATAAAAGTCTACCTGAATTTTTCAAAGAATTAAGATAGTCCTGGTATAATTTGATTATAGTAGAAAAATGGACTGTTTAACAAGAATAAATATATATACATCATACTAATCTTCTTATAATTTCTAGAAAGTAATAAAATTAAAATAAAACTAAGTTAAGAAGAAAAATATTAGACAAGATTGAAGATCCAGCATCTCTTTTCCAAGGCTGATAAATCCCAAGTTCTACTATCACTGAAAGACGTTAGAGAAATTTTTCTTTTCAAAGAAAACTGCCCCTGAACTCATTACAGAAAGGAATACCTTGCTGATGAAAGCCAGCACTTCTGTTTATGAACATTATACATGGTTATCAGAAATTGAAATATAACTTTGCTGTCACTTTTTTAAAGTAGCAGAATAAAATTTCACACAATTTGGTTGCAGCAAAATATAATTACTAACTAGAACAATCTCCATGCAATTTTTTTTTGTTTTGAGTTGGAGTGTCACTCCATCACCCAGGCTGGCACGCAGTGGCACGATCATGGCCATACCAGCCTTGACCTCTGGGCTGAGGTGATCCTTCTGTCTCAGCCTCCTGAGTAGCTGCAAATACAGACGTGTGCTATCACACCAAGTTAATTTTTTTTATTGTTTATTGTAGAGATGAGGACTCACCATTTTGTCCAGGCTTGTCTCGAACCCCTGACCTCAAGCAATCCTCTTGCTTTGACTTCCCAAAGTGCTAGGATTGCAGGTGTGAGTCACTGCGCCCAGACTCCACACAATATTTTTAATCAAATGCTAGCTCTCATCTCTCTTTAACAATAAGAGATAAAATGCTTTTGCTATTATTCATCACATGAGCATTGTTTTATTTAAATAAAATAAACTCTTTTTTTTTTTTTTTGAGTTGGCAGTTGATGCTCCCAGCCACTGCAGTCTCGACCTGCTGGGCTCCGGCCATCCTTCCGCATCAGCCTTCCAAGGAGCTGGAACTACAGGCACACATACCACCCCCGGCTAATTTTTTTGATTTATTGTAGAGATGAGGTCTCGCCAAGTTGCCCAGGCAGGTCTTGAACCAGTGGGCTCAGGCAATTCACTCACCTCAGCCTCCCAAGGCGCGGGATTACAGGCTGAGCCACCAAACCCGGCTTAAAATTAACTTTTGAATGATAAAAGTGATACATGCAAATTGTGGAAAAGGAAAAAAATGCTAGGAAAGACAAATTAAGCAGAAAATAGCAACACTAACTCTTTTTCACCTATCTTCCAGTATTGTATACATTTATGTTCTTCATATATGAGCACATAATGTTATGTATTCAGTGCAAGCAAGGAGAGGCATGTCAGAGGAAAAACCCTGATAAGTGATAGTCATCCTTGGTAGGGGAAGAAGGATGTGTCGCTTCTAGCTTTATCGCACCTAAGCAATATGTATGTTTTACTAAAAAAGAAAAAATTCAATTCAGTAAAACTATACAATGGGGAGTAAAGAGGGGAAAGTCTGTTCTCATTATTTTTAACTTTGTTTATAATATTCTTACTATCCTCAATTTACAAAGACTTGTAGAAGCTGTAAGTGGGTTGAGAGATTATGTTGTCTAACCTTTACTCTCTAATGAGGAAACTAAGACCCAACGAAGTTGAACGACTTGACAGCAAGGTCATATCTCGAATGCCTTTGACCTGTATGTTACAGGTTACTATACATTTACTTTGCATGGTTAAAAGGCACATGCACTTTATTGATCCACTTTGGAAGTAGTCTGGGTTTGGCATTTGCAGTATTCTCACTTAAGAAAATTTTTTCCCAACAGACTAATCCAAACTAATTCCCTTTCATGGCATTCTGGTTTTTTTTCCTTTATACACTTGCCACAAATTTTAGTTATATAGTACTTGTGCTTATATGCTGCTTTCTTCCCCCACCAGACTCTGAACTCCTTAAAAGCTAGCCTGATACATGTTCTGTCTTCATTGTATACCCAGTGCCTAGCATGGTGCCTAGTATACAATGAATATTCGGTAACAGAAGTTGTTTGCTGTGGTTTCCCTTTGCTGACTGTCTTTTCATGGACACCCAAGTTACCTCAACTTACAGAGCATTTACTATGGTCTAGAATTTAGACACTGTAGGAAGCATACCATATATGTATATTTACTGTAAATGTATTCATTAACTATATTATTATCTCTATTGTACAAATGAAAAACACTAGGGCTGGGAGAAGATAGGTAAGTATCAAAAGATTAGAAACTTAGCAAATGACAGACACAGGGTCCAAGCTCAGATGCTATTCCAGAGTCTAAGATGTGCACTTTTATTCTTACCTGCTTGCTAATTTTCTGGCTTCAATTGATATTTGAGATTCAGTCCTAAGAACAGTATCTCTTTACCTATAATTTAAAAGTTTTCTGGGTTAATATAATAATAATAGCAGATGAAACATATATTCTAATATCAATCCCTCTCAAAACCCTACCAAGATGACAGTAGAGGGTGTGTGTGTGTGTGTGTGTGTGTGTGTGTGTGTGTGTGTGTGTGTGTGTGTTTAAGGCATAAAGCCATAAGGACAAGGAGAATGGAAAGGAGAAAGTAGTAAAGGAAGATATAAGTGATTTAGCAAAGCTGAAAAAAACTGAGTCCTAAACTGGTGTAAGGAAAGTCAAGAGTCAACCTGATTTATAATATTCAAATCGGTGTCAGCAGGGAGGAAGAAACTGGTGGCTGAAATAAGAATTGGTTGAGAGCTTTTTTTTTTTTTGGAGTCTCACTCTGTCACCCAGAGTGGAGTAGGGTGGCCGCTCCCGGCCACCGCAGCCTCGACCTGCTGGGCTCCGGCGATCCTTCCGCCTCAGCCTTCCAAGTAGCCGGAATTACAGGCATGTGCTACCACGCCCGGCTGATTTTTTTTGATTTATTGTAGAGATGAGGTCACGCTGCCCAGGTGGGTCTCGAACCCGCGGGTTCAGGCAATCCACTCACAGCCTCCCAAAGGCGCGGGATTACAGGCTGAGCCACCGAGCCCAGCGGTTGAGAGCTTTTAAATAAATTATTTGGTCTCAAGATGCCTTCTCCCAACTCAACCTTGACACAACCAATAGCTGTCCTACCCCCGCCCAATTTTTATTCCCTGGAGAGAGTTTCTGGGAGATGATGGGCATTGTTGAAGGCCGAAGTTTCCTACTGAAAAGGAGATTGAAAAGAATGCACATACGAGGGTGAGCTAACTCTCACCTCAGCCTCCAACCTCCCACCTGGCTCTCAGAAGAATGAACGGCATCCAGACAAGAGGAAAAGATACCCACATTGGGATTCCCCGCCCCCCAAAAAATCAGCCCCAACAGCTGATTTTACAGAGAAGTGCAGTTAACAGGCCTCGTTCATGTACTCAAAGTGCTATCAGTTTTTAGTCTCCTTCATTTAAATAATGGCAGAAAACATGAAAGTTAAGAATCCAAAATAAACAGAAGGAAAGAGAAATTATACAGGGAGAAGAAAACACGCAAAGAGGAAGAAATCAGCTGGGTTTCCAGCTTCTTGTCAGCAACATGAAAAGCTAGAAGGCAACGGAATTTTCAAAATGCTGAAGAAAAACTTTTTATAATTTAGAATTATCTGCCCAGTGAACTATCGATCAAGTGGAAGGGTAAAAACACCTCCAAGCACCTTCAGTTTCAAATAATTCCCCTCCCATGAAGTCAACCCCAGAGACCATGCCCACCAAAATAACGGGGTTAGCCCTGAAAGAAGACAGGACACCCAAGCAGCAGGAGAAGCCCAGGGGAGACCAAGATGACAGTGAATGGACATCTCAAGGTGACATCTGCTCGCCTGGAATAGGGGGCAACCAGTCAGACTGGAATAGGCCAGAAGACTCCGAGAGATGCTGTCAAGAGGTACAAACCAGAGGAAATTGATGCTCCTGAACTTCTTCAGAGGGAGGGTCACAGCATCGACAGAATTTGGGGAATAAGTGGTACCTACAGAGAAGAGCAAGCAAGCAACCAGAGAATGGAAAATGTTACCCCCAGGGAACATGTACCCAGAAAGGGAGAAGTAGTCGCTGATGATTGCATGGCTCAGCTATGAAGAGTATTTCCATAATCCCAATGTAAACACTGAATAAGGAGATAAACAAAATTGAAATGCAACTCTATTAGCACATTGGGGAGGAACAGCAGAGAGAAATAAAATTCTTTCCACAATAGTGAGAGTCGACAGAATGCCTAAACGGAAAAAAACAAGGAGTAATACCAACATGTTACTTAAAATAATAATACAAACATGTTATTTAAAATAATAACAATAATAAGATGTGTCTCCCCTGGAAGATACACCCCCCCACTGAACCCCGCTGTGCAGGCAAAATGCTCCCCAGTCTCGAGGCCCTAAGCACCATCCTAGGGAAGCCACATGGGAGGCTGACCACGGAGAAACAGCCTAGTGGCCAGAAAAGCAACCATCGTCTTTCTCAATGGCATTCAATTAAAAAAAAAAAAAAAAAAAGCAAATGGCTTAAGCCATCTGGTTTGTCTAACAAATGGAGCGACATAAATGGCCAAAACCAGTCTCTAAACAAACACCCGAATAAAATGAAAACCAGCCGTTGTGAGGGAACAAAGGTATAATCAAGTTCTAATTTTCTATTCCAATTAACATCTTTGAATTAATGTCTATTCCACTCATTATGAAGGCTTTTAAGATGAATGTTCTACGTGATTAATAAAGCACAGAGCACAGTAAATAAATAAATAAATAAAAATGTGTGTAGGCCAGGCACAGTGGCTCACTCCTGTAATCCCAGCACTTTGGGAGACTGAGGAGGGAGGATTGCTTGAGCCCAGGAGTTCAACAAAGCAAAAACCTCATCTCTAAAAAAGAAAAAAATTTAAAAATTAGCTATGGTGGCGCGCCTGTAGTAAATATGTAAGAAACATGAAGTGAATCAGCAAAACAGTGAAACTGTGGGTAGGAGGAGCCTGAGCCAGTATAGAACTGCTGTTGTTTGTCATAAAGTTGAAACGATTGCATATGCAACTTAAAAATTACAGCCAACATAATTAAAAGAAACATGTAAAGAAATATTTTTAAATGGCAAAATAAATCCTCCACTTCCCTGCTTTCTTCTCTCTCTTTCTCTTTGTGTTTACAATTCTAAACCTTGGCCAGATATGGTGGCTCAGCCTGTAATCCCAGCACTCTGGGAGGCTGAAGTAAGAGGACTGCCTGAGTCCAGGGGTTCGACACCAGTCTGGGCAACCTGGTGAGACCTCATCTCTACAATAAATCACAAAAACTAGCCAGGCATAGTGGCGTGCATCTGAAATTCCAGCTACTTGGAAGGCTGAGGCAGAAAGGATCACCTGAGCCAAGCAGGTTGAGGCTGCGGTGGCCGTGAGTGTGCCATTACACTCCAGCCTGGGCTCCACTCAAAAAAAAAAAGTTCTAAACCTTATCCCAGTCCCCGCCATCTGTCACCTAGAGAGGAGACCTTGTTTTAAATGCCAAGTTGATTCAGGAGGCTGAGGCAAGAGAATCTCTTGAAGCCAGAGTTCAAGACTAGCCTAGGCAACATAGTAAGACCCCTCCCCTGCCACCCCCAGTCTCTTAAAAAAAAAAGTTTGAAAATTAACAAGCTGTAGTGGCTTGTGTCTATAGTCCCAGCAACTGGGGAGGCTTAGGTGGGAGGATTACTTAAGCCCAGAAGTTTGAGGCTGCAGTGAGCTGTGATCAGGCCACTGCATTCCACCCTGGGTGACAGAGTGAGACCCTGTCTACAAAAATAAAAATAAAATTTAAAAATACAGGCTGACTTAGATAAATAAGCAGAGCACTTTTAGACAAGAAAGACTTGCATTTCCTTTCCATCACTCCACATGAATCAGTCAAAAACTTGCTGGAAGTGGAAACTCCGGTCTTGCCATAAAACAGTCCCTGTAATGATTCATCTTTCACCTCTGTGTAACCCTGTAGTGTACTTCTTTTTTCTGATTTCTCCATAAAAGCTCTGCATAGTGATGTGTGTTGATTTATAAGACTTTCTCCAGCCTTTGTTCCATTTTCATTTTTCTCGTACCTTGTTATTCCCCCTGGCGAATGCCAGTGTTAATATTTGACGCAGGCAAGGGGTGTTTAGCCAAAGACAGCCCTCAGTGAAATCATGACCTGAGATAGATGGTGAGGCCCGGTTGCTGCCTTGGGGCCGTCAGACTACATTTCCAAGGTGTTCTCATGTAACAACAGTGCGTCCTTGATAAAAACACTGAGAAACACAAACCCTCATGTCTTCCTCAGCACAAAAACAGCCAGGCTCCTGTTCTCTGGGATCAAGCAGAGGCTGGTCAGCCATTCCATAGGACTTCATCTACGGTGAACACCCACGTTCTCAGAAGAGGTGCAGAGGCCGTCATGGCTCAGTATAGAGAAGAAACCTCTGCAGGGGATGGACAGGGACTCCACAAGGGCTGTGTCCCTTTGCATCTATTATACCCTCAGCATCTGCAACAGTACTTGGCACATAGTAGGTACTCAATAAATATCTGTTGAACTAATTATTAAATAACTAAGCTGAGGCCGGATGCAGTGGCTCAATCCTGTAATCCCAGCACTTTGGGAGGCCGAGGTGAGCAGACTGCCTGAACCCACAGGTTTAAGAACAGCCTGGGCAACTTGGCAAGACCTCATCTCTACAATACATCACAAAAACTAGCCAGGCCTGGTGGCGTGCGTCTGTAGTTCCAGCTACTTGGAAAGCTGAGGCGGAAGGATCACCGGAGCCCAGCAGGTGGACACTAAGGGGTGGCTGTGAGTGTACCACTGCCCTTCAGCCTGAGTGATGAAGTGAGACTTCAACTCAAAAAATTAATAATAACATAGCTGCTTTTCTGTCTGGCATGTCCTTTGCTTTTCTCAGAGTGATGCATTCATTCCTGCTTATCCTTCAAAATTCAGTTGATCTATGTCTTTTATGTTTATTTATTTGAGACGGGGGTCTCACTTTGTTGCCCAGGCTGGAGTGAAGTGGCATGATTAGGACTTACTGCAGCCTTAGCCTCCTGGGTTCAGACAATCCTTCCGCCTCAGCCTCCCTAGTAGCTGGGACTACAAGCATACATCACCATGCCTGGCTTATTGATCGATTGATGATAGATTTTCTAGAGACAAGATCTCACTATGTTACTCAGGCTTCATCTATCTCTTGTGGTGTTTTATTTGATCTCTCCAAACTCTTTCCTCTCCATATAGCTGTCCTTTATTTTATTTTTTTCTTACGACAGGATCTTTCTCTGTTGCCCAGACTGGAGTGCAGTGTGTGGTTACAGCTCACTGCCGCCTTGAGCACCTGAACTCAAGTGATACTATACCAGTACCTTAAAAGACAGTATTGTGTTTACTTGATTACATGTCTCTCTTCCCTACAAGACTTTTAATTCCCTAATAGCTAAGGGTATGTCTTATTCCTCTCTGTACCCACACTGCCTAACAAAGTGACTATAAATGTATGTACTCATTCATTCAACAGAATATCAGCAGCTGCTATGCTCCAGGCACTGGAATAGGCTCTGGAGATACAGAGCGAACAAGACATGAGCCCTCACCTCTAAGCTTGTGTTCTGTTAAGAGCTGCAGACAGGCCAGGCATGGTGGTTCAAGTCTGCAATCCCAGCACTTTGGGAGGTTGAGGTGAGAGGATCGCCCAAGCCCACGGGTTTGAGATCAGCCTGGGCAACTTCGCGAGACCTCATCTCTACAATAAGTCAAAAAATTATCCGGGCACGGTGGTGCATGCCTATAGTTGTAGCTACTTGGAAGACTGAGGTGGAAGGATCACCTGATCCCAGCAGGTCGAGGCTACCATGGTCATGAGCATGCCACTGCCCTCCAGCCTGCGCAACAGAGTGAGACCCTGACTCAAAAAAAAAAAAAGAAGAAAGGGCATCACCAACCCAAACTTGAGAGATCAGGAAAGGCCTCCCAGAGTATGCTTCCCAGAAAAACAAAGACTATCTAAGAAATAAATAGAAGTTAGCCAGGAAAGGGGAGAGAATGCTCCAAGAAATATGGCAAGTTTAGGGGAATGAAAAAAATAAGGGAGAAAAAGAAGTAAGGAAAAAAAATGCGCATAGTGGCGCCTGCCTATTGTCCCAGGTACTCAGGAGGCTGAGGCAGGAGGATCATTTGAGCCCAGGAGTTTGAGACAAGGGCGAGCCGTGATTATGCCGTTGCACTCCAGCCTGGGTGGCACAGCGAGACGCTGACTCAAAAAAAAAAAAGTAAGAAAAAAAAAGAAGTGAAAACAGAATGGCTGGCCCGGTGGCTCACGCCTATAATCCCAGCCCTTTGGGAGACTGAGGTGAGAGGGAGTGAGAGGATTGATTGCCTGAGCCTGAGGGTTCGACACCAGCCTGGGCAACTTGGCGAGATCTCATCTCTACAATACATCACAAAAACTAGCCAGGCCTGGTGGTGCATGCCTGTAGTTCCAGCTACTTGGAAGGCTGAGATGGAAAGATCACCTGAGTCCAGCAGGTCGAGGCTGCGGTGGCCGGGAGCGTGCCACTGCCCTCCAGCCTGGGCGACAGAGACTCCAACTCAAAAAAAAAAAAGAAAAAAGAAAAAAAAAGAAAGATGAAAAGAAGGCAGGGTGGGATGGGAGAGGTGCTGAAAAGAGGAAGGGAAGAATAGCACACTCTCTATCTGCCTCTTAAGCTGCTTCCTCTAGATGGTGGCTTCACCAAGAGCCCCAGAACTGCGAGAGGCCATCGCTACAGCCTCTTATTTGCAGGATCTGTCTTTCCCCCAGTCAAGAAGTCACAGGCTATTGTGACCGTGCAACACTCTTGCCTTCTGGAAGGAGTGTGGATGATCTGTCCTCTCCTGCCGGCTCTGCTGTGTTTGGTTGAACAACACACCTTGCGTGGGCCAAATATTAACACTGGCATCTGCCAGGGGGAATAACAAGGTATGAAAAAGTCACCCTGGAACAAAGGCTGGAGGAAGTCTTATAAATCAACACACATCACTCTGCAGATCTCTTATGGAGAAATCAGTAGAAAGAAGGACATTACAGGGTTACCCAGAGCCGAGAGGGGTCTTTCATACCAAGTTCCATTCTTCTTATTTTACAGATAGGAACACGGAAGCCCCCAGAAGTGAGTGATGCAGCAATTCGCTTTTCTGTCATCTTACAAGGCATTTTCACCCCTATCCAGTCTGAACCCAACAGCCCTGAGAAGCAGCACCATCCGTTTTTAGATATCAGGAAACAGGTTCACATGCAGCTCGTGGTGGACCAGAAGCCAGGTCTTCTGTGTCTGCCCAGTGTTCCTTCTAAAGGAGACTCAGCTCCTCCACCAAAGTCACACCAGGAGAAGCAGAGCCAGCTGGAGATGACTTCCCATCCACACTCCTTCCAGAAACCAAGAGTGTTCTGACACCAGAGAGGGACTGGCCCCTGAGAACTATTCACAGCACGTCCCAATTACAAGAACATGTGTGCCGATGACTCATTTGCCAGGAACCCAGGGAACCCTGGAATGATTGGGGTTTACTTGGTCTTGCCTTCCTTTGGTGTCAGGTTTTAGGTCAGTCTTGTTACAAATGAAAAGAATGATCATCTTGACTATATAAAAATGTGAAATGTCTGTAAAAGCAGACCTCTATAAACAAAGTTAAAAGATAAGCCACAGACTGGGGAAGATATTAACTGCTTTTAAAAAACATCGAAAAATAATATACAGAATTTAAGGAATTCTGAGCCACCGGGCCGGCCATTCTATTTTCACTTCTTTTTTTTTCTTATTTTTTTTTTTTTGAGTCAGCGTCTCACTGTGCCACCCAGGCTGGAGTGCAATGGCATAATCACGGCTCGCCCTTGTCTCAAACTCCTGGGCTCAAATGATCCTCCTGCCTCAGAATTCCTGCAAGTCGATAAGAAAAAGACCAGGCCAGTTCCAGAGGCTTAAGCCTGTAGTCCCAAGCACTTCAGGAGGCCGAGGTGAGAGAATTGATTGAGTTCAGGGGTTCGACACCAGCCTGGGCAACTTGGTGAGACCTCCTCTCTACAATAAATCATAAAATTAGCCAAGTGTGGTGGCGCACACCTGTGATTCCAGTCACTTGGAAGGCTGAGGTGGAAATATTGCCTGAGCCCAGCAGGTCGAGGCTGCAATGGCCATGAGCATGCCACTGCACTCCAGGCTGGGCGACAGAGTGAGACTCCAACTCAAAAAAAAAGAAAAAGACTAATAACCTAGTAGGGAAAAAATGAACAAAAGATATGAATAGGCAATTCACAAAGAACAGAAAAGTTTTATGACCAAAGAACCCCATGAAAAATGTTCACCATTAATTAAGGTGCACAGTAAAGTGATAAGACACATTTTCATACTTTGTATGAAGTCTAATCATACAAAGTATTGATGAAGATGAGACAGCAAAGAAATCCACTTTGGGAAAGAATGAGAAGGATCTAGAATGCTAAAAATGCTCTGTGGGCTGGACACGGTGGCTCAAGCCTGTAATCTCAGCATTTTGGGAGGCCAAGGTGAGAGGATTGCCTCAGCCCACAAGTTCAAGAACAGCCTTGGCAACTTGACAACTTGGCAAGACCTCATCTCTACAGTAAATCAAAAAATTAGCCGGGCATGGTAACATGCGCTTGTAGTTCTGGCTACTTGGAAGGCTGAAGTGGAAGGATCACTGGAGCCCAGCAGGTGGACGCTGGGATGGCCATGAGTGTGCCACTGCACTCTAATGTGGGCGATGAAGTGTGATTCAAAAAAAAAAAAAAAAAGCTCTGTGATCCAGCAATGAATTCTACTTCTAGATATGGACACATATATGGAATATTAATTCACATAATATAAATATTATGTGACTATAATTAAAGAAATATATTAAAGAAACTATTTCATGTATATACAGAATTATGTCAAGGAGATTCACTGAACTACTGTTTGCCATCAAAAAAGCAAATTTCAGAATGTTATATACTAGGTTCCATTTCTATAAATTAAAATAATTATATAATACTTACTAATATTATATCAAGCATAGACTGGAAACATACTAAATTTATGATAAGGGTTAATTAACTCTGGAAAGGAGAGGAATAAGATAAGAAAAAGGCATACAGGACCTCCAGCTTTTCTAGACTTCTTTTTGTCTAAAACAGTTTTCAAAAATCTCAATCAAAACCTTAAAAATAGTTGTAAATCATTTGTTCGTTTCTGCACCAAAATTATTTTTCAAATCATTTTTAATACGCCTGACATTTCATGTGGAGATTTCAAATACTTCCCCTTCCACCCTAGACTTAACACCACCAGTTTCCTCATCTGTTCATGAAAGAAAAGGCATATTAAATCACTTCTAAGATCACTTCCTACCCTGACACTCCACCCTCCCCATGAAATCTCAATGGCTTTAAAGAGACTGCAGATGGGTGACCTTTTGTTCAAGTAAGTTCTGGGAAGGGACAAGGCATGTACCGCCAGCTGTCACAAGCTAAAGAAGCCCTGGGACCTTTTTTTAAACTATTGAAATGTCTTCTGTTCATGATAGCCTCACTCCAGAGGCACTCCCCAGTTAAAGTCCTGTCTATTTATATTCTGGGAACCCTATCTAAATTTAGCTTTCACACACAGGTTAGTATGAGGATGAGATCTGGACATCCTGGCACTGTTTCCACCCCATGCCCACCCCAAGCAGAAGATCCTAACATTAAACTTCATTGTCACTAATTATTGTATACAGAACACTAGGTTTAGATGGTCGGTGGCCACATTTTTTTTTTTTTTTTTTTGAGTTGGAGTCACTCTGTCCCCAAGGCTGGAGTGCAGTGGCACGCTCACTACCACCACAACCTTGACCTGGTGGGCTCAGGCAATCCTTCCACTTCAGCCTTCTAAGTAGCTAGAACTACAGGCGTGCATCACCATGCCCAGCTAATTTTTTTTAATCCATTTAATCCATTTTAATCCATTTTTAATCCATTGTCTCACCATGCTGCCCAGTCTGGTCTTGAACCCATGACCTCAGGCAATCCTTTTGCCTCTGCCTCCCAAAGTGCTGGGATTATAGGTGTGATCCTTCACGCCCAGCTGAGGGCCACATATTGAACCCAAAAGTAGAACTTGTGATCAGACACAGATCTGACATTGTAACAAATTATTTTGCAGCTAGAATGGTCCCAGCAAATCTCTAGTCTTGGGAGCCTGAAGGAATCAGTGAACAGGTTAGATACTGCTCTGACTACAGCAGAGACAAATTTTTTGTTTTTTAAGAGATGAGGTTAGGCCAGGCACGGTGGCTCATACCTATAATCCCAGCCTTTTGGGAGGCTGGGGCGAGAGGACTGCTTGAGCCCAAGAGTTTGAAACAAGCCTAAGCAACATAGTGAGACCCTGTCTCTACAAAAATAAAAATATTAGCTAGACATAGTGGTGGTCCCAGCTGTTCAGGAGACTGAAAAGGGAGGATCATCCAAACCCAGGAGGTAGAGGCTGTAGGGAGCCATGATTGTGCCACTGCACTGCAGCCTGGGTGACAGAGTGAGGCCTCAACCTCTCCAAAAAAAGAGGCAGGGTCTCACTTTCTTGCCCAGGCTGTAGTGATGTAGCTTTATCATAGCCTCGAACACCTGGCCTCAAATGATCCTCCTGCCTCAGTCTCCCAGGTAGCTGGGACTACAGGCATGTGTCACCACACCAGCTACGACCAAAAATTTTATACGTAGTCAAGCTGTATTTGGGGGCACACAAGCCTTTCCTGATGAATCTACTAGAATGGCTCATGTAACCAAGAAAGAACTGAGGGAGAAACTTCAGCAAAAGGACTGATACTGAGCATTTAGTATATTTAATTGTAGAAACAAGACTAAAACAAGGATTGGGAAACAGGTTTATAAAAACAGTATGTGAACAAATAGAATCAAGGCAACTAAAGTAATAGGGGAAGAAGAGAGAAAGAGGAAAATAGTAAAAGATGATTCTGGAAAAGAATCCCATTTTAAACTGAAAGTATGTTGTTAGTTTTGAAAAGGAAAACTGGAGATACCATAGAAAAGCTTTTAAAGCAAAGATTGCTAAGAAAACCAATAATGCAAACTTTCCTAAATGCCAAAAGAAATGTTTTTAGAATAGCAAAGGAACATAGTAAGTGCAATACTTACAATTATTAGAGCACTAAAGAAATAGCAAACGTGAGAAGTGATTCCAGGATACACTGTTAAGTGAAAAAACTAAATGATGAAGAGCGTAGGTAGCATGCTGTCTTTTGTGTAAGAAAGAGTAAAAAGGACAAGAAACAGGTACATATCTATTGTGGGGGTGTTTTTTGCAAAAAAGAAACACAGGAAAGGAAACCAGAAAACCATGAAATTAGCCAGATACAAGGAGAGGAGCAGAATGAAGGGGAGGGAGAGTGATGACTCTGTTGGGTGGTTTTGACTTTTTGAACCATGTTAACATTCCACACATTCAAATAATAAAATTAAGTTAACAAAAAAAGGAGAGAACTTAAAACTGAGTACAGACAGAAACAAATGAACCCAACTGCATTTCAAATGCATAACAGAACTGCAGTAAAGTTCAAGGAAGCTAATAAGTAACTTTTGGACACAATCCTTTGACCATAACCCTTGGAGTGAAGGTGGGAAATGAGGGAACAGCAAACAAATTCTGAACATTTTAAAAATAGATTTATTTTTCATAGAGGCATGGATATAACTATGATGAATCTATTTTATATTTATTAGAGAATTGAGTAAATGAGTAAGCGTGATTATATTTGAGGAAGCCAGGGTTTTCACTGTGGAGGAAAGGAGATACAATTATGGAATGGAGAAAAGAAGGTCTCTGTGGTGTTGTTGAATTGGCACTGGAGGTGTCAATATGAACTCCTGGTTTCTAACACACACACAAAACACGTCAATAGTGATAAGTATCCGTAAGGCCCAGATCTTAGTTGGTTTGTAGAAGAAAGAGCATCACCAAACTAGAGGGAAAGCTTGTGTTGCAAAACATGGCTCCTGACATGGAAGAAAATTACCACAGAGCCACACTTCACACCGTAAGTGAAATAAATTCCAGATGACTTAAGTAATTATATGTAAAAGGTAAATCCATAAAGAAAATAATATTAAAATGTTAACCGCCTGGGCAGCGAGACCTCATCTCTACAATAAATCAAAAAAATCAGCCGGGCGTGGTAGCACATGCCTGTAATTCCGGCTACTCAGAAGGCTGAGGCGGAAGGATCGCAGGAGCCCAGCAGGCGAGGCTGCGGTGGCCGGGAGCGGCCGCTGCACTCCAGTCTGGGCAACCGAGTGAGACTCCAACTCAAAAAAAAAAAAAAAAAAAATCTTATTAAACTCAGTGAAGGATTTCTTAAACAAGTCCCAGAAGGTAAAATCCATAAGAAGAAAAGGTGACAAGATTTGACTACAACAAAATCAAGGATTTCTGTTCAACAAAGCATACCATACCAGCATGTGGTATGTGACAGATCAGAACATATTTGTGCTGGGCGCGGTGACTCATGCCTATGATCCCAGCACTTTGGGAGGCCAAGGTGAGAGAATTGCCTGAGTCCACGGGTTCAAGACCAACCTGGGCAGCTTGGTGATACTCTTCTCTACAATAAATCAAAAAAAATTAGCCAGGCATGGTGATGCATACCTGTAGTTCCAGCTACTTGGAAGGCTGAGGCAGAAGGAACACCTGAGCCCAGCAAGTCAAGGCTGCAGTGACTGTGAGCATGCCACTGCACTCTGGCCTGGGCAACAGAATGAGACGCCAACTCAAAAAAAAAAAAAAAAATATTTGTAATAGAAAAAACCAAAATCAACAAAGAATTAATTTTTTAGAAGGATCAAGGCCACCTGAAAACATACAAGAAAAAAAATGACATTCAATTTTTTTATTTTTATTTTTATTTTTTTATTTTAAAGATGCAGGGTACAATTCAGAGGACATCCAAATTTTTAAGGGTAATATGAATAGATGATTCACAAAACTAAAAAAACAGATGAATAACAGGTATACGTCCCTTAAGCCAAGGGTTTCCTCTTCCTGCAAACCCCAATTTTTTTATCATGGGCCCTTGAGTCTGTACCAGCCATTGCCTTGGTCTTGAATGCTTTTATCCTAAAACTTCCTACGACTGCCTCCTCCTTGCTATTTAGATCTCAGTTTAAATGTCTCTTCAAAGAGGTCTTTCCATTCCACCTTACCTAAAGTAGCCATCCCACTGCTTTCCCCATCATTACCTATAATGCCACTTACTTTTATTTTCATCAAATATTTATTATTCAGTGGCATGCTCTATATCTGTTAGTTAACTCTTCTCTCACCAGAAAGCTAGATCTACAGAGTAAGAAATTTATCTGTCTTGTTCAACCTTGTATGCCCAGTGTTTGACACATAGTTGGAGTTCAAAAAATATTTGTTAAATTAATGAACACGTTAATATATGAAAATAGTAATACAACCCCTGTTTCTGGCATAATGAGCTTTCCAGACAAGAATGTTCAATCATGATCAAATGACTAATTAATGGACTCTTACTAAGCAATGCCAAGCATCAGATGGAGAACTGGACAGGATGCCCATTTAATGTACTCCTAAAAATAATATTTTATGAGTCAAAGGAACACTGTTCCCTTAGATACTTTTTGTTTTGACCACAGTGCCTAGGGCTCAGTATCTGAGTCAAGCAGATTAAGCCAGTTGAAACGCAACCTATTTTAGAACTGTGCACATCCTAAACAACCTCACCCAGAGGGGGCCTGGTGTGAATTCCATCAACAGGAGGTGGTATTTGTGCTGAATAATCCAGCCGGCAAAAATATTCTAACCATGAATCTTTGTGACTCAAGGTCACCGACAGTTGCTTCCCATTGTAAGATCCGTGAAGTGACAATCTGCCACATATTCATGGAAAACTACATTTTTCTAACCAGGTCCCATATGAGACAATCCAGTGAGTTTCTTGTGATCAGGTCTCAGGGAGAACCAAGATGCCATGGGCACCACATCTGCCATGTGCCACTCAAGGAACAGAGGCCTTGATTGAACAGATTGTTGAATCTATTTCAACAGAGTGCTTACATGCTTCTTAGCATGCCGTGCAATTTCTAATGATTCATTTATGCAACCTTCCCTTGCCCAGTGTAAGATGAGCTTAGTCCCTGTGGATTTGCAGGGATGTCTGTTTATGGGGTTTTGTTTTTGTTTGTCCTACCTTAGATGAAGAATCAAATTAAGCATAATCCTATTCTTAACATTTTATCATCATTAGTTATGCAAAACGTCTCTCTTGCCTTGCCTCCTCTCTTTAATTGTCCCCTTTATTCTTGACTCCCAAATCTCTAACTCGATGTATTTTACATAATGTCCTGAAATCACCATACAACTTCACGAAAACTGTGGTGTAGAGTATATAAGTACTTTTACCATAGTTTCAATCTGTTTCTGACTTTTATTACTTCATCTTAAAAATATCTCCATTCCTTCAGGAATATCTGCTTCAAAGTTTCTATTTCAGTCTTTATCTACTATGTTTTAATTATTCATCTTCTCATGCAATTGTTGTTGCTACTGTTAACAGAATCTTATTTTCTGTATTAGTCTCAAATTTGCTATTACTGGCCTAGAGAGAAACGGTGTTGATTTTTATAAGCTGATTGACATTTTATCTGGCAATTTTGCCAAACATGTTTACTAGTTTTAATAAAGAATAAATAATAACAACTGATAAATACAGGTTAAACAGATTGATTTTATCTCTTTCATTTCAGTTCTCATATCTCGCAGGCCTTTTCATGTTTTAACACTGGCCAGGACCTCTTTTACTATGCTATAAAGTAGTAGTTGGCCAGGTATGGTGACTCATGCCTGTAATTCTGGCACTTTGGGAGGCCAAGGCAGAAGGATCACTTGAGGCCAGGAATTTGAGAAAACAATGTTGCTGGGCAACCTAGCAAGATGTTTTCCCTACCAAAAAAAAAAAAAGAATGTTTTTTAAAGTAGTAGTGATCAAGGATACCCACTGCAGTAAAAGACTGGAAAGAATCAAAATATCCATCACTGTGGGATAGTTGGATAAATTATGGTACATCCACACAATGAATTAATGTGCAACTATGAAAAGAAACAAGGAAGATCTCTTATTTTGCTATGGAATAATCTCTGGGCTATATTGTTGAATGAAAAAGCCAGGGACAGAACAGTGCATATAGTGTGCTTCCTTTTATCTAAGAGAGAGAAAAAACACAAATGAGAGAGAGAGAGAGAGAATTTGCCCCCTCCAAACTCCAGTATTTGGGGCAAGCTAGAACTAGGGCCTTAATCCTTTATGCTTCTAAGAGAGTTTCCTGGTCTGATACTCACGCTCAGTAACTAGTGTCTATATTCATTCTGCTAGGTACCATAGCTATTGAATCCTTGTTTTGACTATTATACTTTTTATAGCTGGGATGTCTACATGGATCTTCTTGGCTGTTTTTTGTCTGTGCTTCATATTAACCAATACAATCTCCTATTTATTTGGGGATAATGATTAAGCTTATTTTAAAATTGCAGTTCATGTCTTACATTAATTTTGGTCCCTCTACTACAAGTCACTTGGGTGTTGTTCCTTTTCTCAAGCAAACTGAACTCCTTCATTGTCTCAATATTTTCGGCCTCTGAGTTCACCTTCCCCTGGTAATGTGTACCCAGAGTGAGGAGCTAAGGCCCAGACTCTTGCTTGTGTCATTTTTGGGGAATAGGAGGGGAGAAGTGTCTGTTTCATATTTTGCACTTTCAACAGGCAACCTTAACCCCATACCAGCTTATTGTACAAGCTACATAAGCCTTTGCCCTCACACATGTCCACCGAAAGATCTTTTCTCTCTGCATTGCAATTATCCAGCACTGGGAGTTTGGAGGAAATGGGAGAGCGTAGGGAACACACAAGGGCTCAGTCATCTGTCTGCATCATTGCTGTCTAATCCTCACCTCAGCCAACCACCCTCCTGTTATCCTACTGACGGGCTGGCCTTGAGCTGGAATTGCTATATTTCTGTTCTACGTCACAACAGAGATGTCAGTGATCCACCAGGCAATAAACAAAAGAGCACAACTCAAAGTTTCCTGGGCCCCAACCCACTGGGGCCTGGCCTTCTACCTGCGACCTGTGTTGAGTTTTCCTTCCCGTAACAGGTCATAATCCCTTTGTATCCCTCCAAGGATTTCTCATGCATTTGGCTTTAGTACTTCAAATCCCAGCACTTTTCTCTCGTTTCAGTGGAATCTCTGTAGTTTGGTTAGAAGACAGAGCCAGCAGTCCTGCTAAGTCATTCTTTGTCTAGAACCAGAAGTAACTTCTGTACCTGAGCAGCACTCGTTGAAGTCTCATTTGATCTTTGATCTCTGAAATTTTATTATAATTATTATTTTAGTTAGAGTCTCACTCTGTCACCCAGGCTGGAGGACAGTGGCACACTCCTGGTCACCACAGCCTCAACCTGCTGGACTCATGCAATCCTTCTGCCTCAGCCTTCCAAGTAGCTGGAACTACAGGCATGCACCACCATGCCTGGCTAATTTTTGAATTTATTATAGAGACTAAGTCTCGCCAAGTTGCCCAGGCTGACCTCGAACCTGTGAGCTCAGGAAATCCTCTCACCTCGGCCTCCCAAAGTGCTGAGATTATAGGCATGAGCCACCGTGCCCAGCCCAAAATTTTGTAAATTTTATACATTTAAAGTCTGCTTCTCTCACCCACCAGCAATTTGATCTTGGGCAAGTTAATTAAACTCCTACAATTTCTGTTTTTTTAATCCCAACTCATGTAGTAAATTAAATGAAGTTAACAATAAATTAAACTCATGAGAACAAGAAATGAGATAATATGCAAAATCATCTATGAAATGTTTTGGACAAAGTAAATGTAGAATAACTTAGAGGGAGCACAATGCAATCAAGTGTCAATTAGCTTTTGTTACTTAACAAACTATCCCAAAGCTTAGTGGCTTAAAACAACCATGGTTTATTTAGCTTGTGTTTTTGTGGGTTGGCAATTTGGGCTGGGCTCAGCTGGGTGGTCTAAGAATTGTCTACCTCAGCTAGAGCCAAAGAGGTAACTGGGTCACAATTCTCTCCACAACCAGCAAGGCAGCCCAGGCTTTGTTTACATGGCAGCAGGCTAAGTACCAAGGATGAGAGAAAAAAAAAAGGTTGACTTTGAAGCCTAAGCTTTGGAATTTGCATAATATTGCTTTTGCTGCATGAGATTAGTCAAAGAAGTTTTTTGAAAAAAAGGTCCACTTTTGATAGAAGAGATACAAAGTCACATTCCAAGACCTTAGAGACAGAGAGAAAAACAACCTGTGTCTCCTTTTGCAATCCACCACAAGTGGTTAATAACACAGACTCTGGAGACTAATTGCCTGGGTTTGAATTCTGGTTCTATCCACTTAGTGACTGTGTGATCTTGGATGAGTACTTGAATTTTCTGTGCCCCAGTGTCCTCATCTGTTAGATGAGGACAATTATAGCACATACCAAATAGGTTTGTTGTGAGATTAAATGAGTTAATGTTTGTACCCAGCTCTTTGCATTCACCACCACCACCAGCATGGACCTCTTAGGAGCCAGAGGATTGTCCCACCACTGCTACTACCATTGTCCACAACACACTCACTGCCCAGGGACCTGAGAACCTGCCCACTCACCTGACCCACTTCTGTCACTGCCGGCACATGAGCAAGCTATTAGGAGCACAAAGAATTGGTCCACCTGGACCCACTAATACAAGTACCAGTATACGTTATCCTGGGATCCAAGAACAGGTAGGCTAAGCCTGCCACTTACCATCACTGGAGCCCACGTACTAGCCCACCTGGCATCCTTGTCTCCAACAAAATGTCACCACAGCCTCCATTAAAAACTGCACCCTAGGCCGGGCTCAGTGGCTCAGCCTGTAATCCCAGCTTTTTGGGAGACCAAGGCGAGTGGACTGCCTGAGCCCATGAGTTTGAGACCCACCTGGGCAACTTGGCGAGAACTCTCTCTACAATAAATCAAAAATTAACCGGGCATGGTAGCCTTCCAAGTAGTTCTGGCTACTTGGAAGGCTGAGGCAGAAGGATCGCCGGAGTCCAGCAGGGCGGAGGCTGCAGTGGCCGGGAGCATGCCACTGAACTCCAGTCTGGGCGACAGAGTGAGACTACAACTCAAAAACTCAAAAAACAAAAAACCGTACCCTAAGCCACTGAGGAAATCACAGAGATCACTGATGCTGTTTATAGCCAAAAAAGTATAAAAAGACTACATTACTGCATGCACTCAAAATCAAAGCCAATGTGCCCTAACTAACCAATACCACAGATACATCTTCAGGAAAACGCCACAGATACATCTTCAGAAAAACAAATCCAAAAAACTGGAGGAAGTTATTATTATACCAGTCATGAAGATATCAATATAAGCACAAAAGAAACATGAAAAAGCAAGGAAATATAACATCTCCAAAGGAATACAATAATTTTCCAGCAACTGACTGAAAAAGAAATGTATAAAATTCCACATACATAAAAAAATTCAAAATAATGGTATTTAAAAAGTTCAGTGAGATACAAGAGAATACAAATAAACAATACAAAGAAATCAGAAAAAAAAGGATATGAATGAGAAATTACCAAAGGGATAGCTATCCTAAAAAAGGACCAAGTAGAAATCCTAGAACTGAAGAATTCACTAAGTGAAATACAAAATACATTCAAAAGCTTTAAGAATCAATTAGATCTAGTGGGGGAAAAAAAGAAATTCAGAACTTGAAGACATATTTTTTGAAATAATCCAGTTAGACAAAAATGAAGAAAAAAAATAAAGAACAGCAAAGCATATGTGACATATGGGACACCATGAAGTGACTAAATATTCGACTTTGTATGTCCCAGGAGGTAAAGAGAAAGCCAAAAGGATAGAAGACCTATGTGATGAAAGTTGAAACCATCTTAAGTCTAACAAGAAATTGAGGCATACAAATACAGGAAACTCAGAAATTCTCAAACACATACAATGCGACACTGTCTTCTCCACAGTACATTATAGTCAAGCTGTCAAAAGTCAAGGACAAAGAGAGAATTCTAAAAACAGTAAAAGAAAAGCACCTAGTCACTTTGAAGGGACTCTCAATCAGACTAACAGCTAATTTCTCAGCAAAAAACCATATAGGCCAGGAAAGATTGGGATAATATATCCAAACTGTCGAAAGAAAGAAAAAAAAACCTATCGGACAAGGATACTATTTCCAACAAAGTTACCATTGTAAATAAAGGAGAAATAAAGTCTTTCTCAGACAATCAAAAGCTGAGAGAATTCATCACTACCCAACCAGCCCTACAAGAAATGCTTAAGGGAGCTGTATACCTGGAAGTAAAAGGACAGCACCTACCATCATGAAAACACATGAATATATAAAACCCATTGGCAGGGCAAACACACAAATAAGGAAGATAAACAAGTCAAATGTTTCCACTACACATAGTCACCAAACCACAATGATAAAAAATAAGAGAGAAAGAAAGGAATAAAGGATACTCAAAAGAACCAGAAATCCATCAATAAAATGACAGGAATAAGCCCACATATATCAATCATAACCTTGAACATAAATGGATTAAACTTTTCAGTTAGAAGATAGATTGACTGAATGGATTTTCTTTTCTTTTCTTTTTGAATTGGGGTCTTACTCTGTCACCCAGGCTGGAGTGCAGTAGCACACTCACGGCCACTGCAGCAGCCTTCCAAGTAGCTGGAACAACAGGCGCATACCACCATGTCCAGCTAATTTTTTTATTTATTATAGAGATGAGGTCTCATCAAATTGCTCAGGCTGGTCTCAAACCCATGAACTCAGGCAATACTCTCACCTCAGCCTCCCAAAGTGCTTGGATTATAGGCGTGAACTCCTAGCCTTGAATGGATTTTTTTTTAATGGCCTAACTATATTCTGCCTACAAGAAGCTCATTTCATCTGTAAAGATACACATAGACTGAAAGTAAAGGGATGGAAAAAGATCTTCCTCCCAAACAGAAAACAAAAGTAAGCAGGATTAACAATACATATACAGTCCTTAATTCAGAAACAGTAAAAAGGGACAAAGAAGCTCATATACTAATAAAGGGATTGATTCAGCAAGAGGATACAACAATTGTAAACATATATGCACCCTACGGTGGAGCACTTAGATATACAAAGCGAATATTGTTAGATCTAAAGGGAAAGATAGACTTTAATACAACAATAAATGGAGACTTCAACATCCCACTCATAGCATTAGACAAATCATCTACTTAGAAAACCAACAAAGAAACATTCTATTTAAACTGTATTTTAGACCAAATGAATCTAATAGACATTTACAGAACCTTTCATTCAACAGCTAAAAAAAAACACACCACATCAGCACGGCCCGGCTTTCGGTGGCTCCAGCCTGTAATCCTGTGCCTTTGGGAGGCTGAGGTGAGTGGATTGCCTGAGCCCGCAGGGTTCGAGACCCACCTGGGCAACGGAGACCTCATCTCTACAATAAATCAAAAATCAGCCGGGTGTGGTAGCGCACGCCTGTAATTCCGGCTACTCGGAAGGCTGAGGGGAAGGATCGCCCGAGCCCAGTGGGTCGAGGCGCGGTGGCCGGAGCGGCCACTGCACTCCTGTCTGGGCGACAGAGTAAAGACTCCAACTCAAAAAAAAAAAAAAAAAAAAAAAACTCAATACATTTTTTTTTTTTCCCCAGCACTGGAAAAAATTCTCAATAACCAATTTAAAAAAAATGGGTTCGGTGGCTCAGCCTGTAATCCTGTGCCTTTGGGAGGCTGAGGTGAGTGGATTGCCTGAGCCCGCAGGTTTGAGACCCACCTGGGCAACTTGGTGAGACCTCATCTCTACAATAAATCAAAAATCAGCCGGGTGTGGTAGCGCGCACCTGTAATTCCGGCCACTCGGAAGGCTGAGTTGGAAGGATCGCCGGAGCCCAGTGGGTTGAGGCTGCAGTGGCCAGGAGCGGCCACTGCACTCCTGTCTGGGCGACAGAGTGAAACTCCAACTCAAAAAAAAAAAAAAACACAAAAAAAAGTCTCAATACATTTTAAAAAATCAAAATCTTATCAATTATCCTCTCAGACTACAATGGACTAAAATTAGAACTCAATAACAACAACTTTGGAAATTATGCAGATACATGGAAATTAAGCAACACACGCCTGAATAACTGCTAAGTCAAGGAAGAAATTAAGGAGGAAATAAATGAGTTAATATTTTTAAAATGCTTTGAACAGTGCCCACCACAGAAAGCCTCTGTGTGTTTGCTTGCTTTTGTTTTTGTTTAAGTTTGTCTTCCTCTTGCCTCTTGACTTCTCGATTCCTGTTCATCATGTTTCTTCTGGGACCAAGGGATCAATCCCAATCACCTCTCTCTTTCCCCATCAAATTTCTGCCCATTCCCTCAAGGTTCTGCTCAAATGCTTCCTTTCCCCTTTTAATCAACATGACTTTTTGTCTCTTCTGAACTCTGTCTTCACACTTCATACCTCAGACAGCAGTCATCATATTCTCCTTTGTATGGATTATATATTTCTTCATCCAGAAAATAATAATGAGCTTTTACTATATTCCAGGCAGTGGATATCAGGTAATGAACAAGATGGACAAAGTTGCTAGATTTACCAGCCTACAGCAGAGGAGAGAGTTGTGCATATAGTACGTGTGTATTATATATACAACACATTTTAAGTATGGCATTTGCTCAAAAGATTGCATTAATCAAATGAATACTAGTGTCATCATGCAATAGGAGGGACAAAGAAAATGGTGGAAGCACAGCTGAGCACATATCATACTACACATTGCTACTGTAATTTAACTTCAAAAAATAATACATAGATGACGTCTCTTAAAATGTGTATACATTTTTTTGGCACCTCCCTTACAGTACAAGGGAGAACTATCTTTTGGAGGGTGGGCCCCTTGTAGCACAGGCGTTTTTCACGAGGTAAGTGTTCTAGGAAACCCTCAGCATCAGTATATAAGCTAGTACTGTCGTGAGAGGCTGCATTTGGCTTCAGTGAATTTTTTGCGGGGGGAGATCCTTTCAACACGTTTGCTCATTTAATGATGGGTGATTCATAATTACAAGTGCACCTGCCCACACTGCACTGAGTGTTCAGCAGTTTTTGACCCAAAAGAAAGATCCCTGTGCTCCACCCTCCTTATTCACCCAATCTCACTCTAAGCAACTTTTTTTTGTTTCTCCGGATGAAAAAAAGTCCTCAAAGGGAAACAACGTTTTGCCGATGTGGAGAAAGTGAAACAAAAAATGGCAGAAGCACCAAAAGGCATCAAAATTGACAAGTTCAAAAACCGTTTTGAGCAGTGAAAAAGCATCTCAATAGGTGTCTTGCATCAAACAATGAGTACTTTGAAGGTGACTGAAGGTTAAACATGTAAGAATAAATACACAATTTTTTATAAATAAATTCCAAGGCTGGGCACAGTGGCTCACGCCTGTAATCCCAGCATTGTGGGAGGCAGAGATCTAGGACTGCCTGAGCCCAGGGGTTCGAGGCCAACCTGGGTAACTTGGCAAGACCTCATCTCTACAATAAATCAAAAAAATTAGCCAGGCATGGTGACGCACGCCTGGAGTTCCACCTTCTTGGAAAGCTGAGGCAAAAGGATCGCCTGAGGCCAGTAGATCAAGGCTGCAGTAGCGGTGAGTGTGCCATTGCACTCCAGCCTGGGTGACAGAGTTAAACTCCAACTCAAAAAATAAATAGATAGATGAATATATATATATATAGAGAGAGAGAGAGAGAGAGAAAGAGAGAGAGAGAGAGAGAGAGAGAGAGAGAGATGGATTCTGGGGTGTTTTGCCAACCCCCATATTTGTTAGTCTCTTATAGATTATACCTCCTGAAGTCTTCTTTGTCTTCCACATACCCTAGTCACAGTAGGTACTTACAAGTTATTCATTAGAATGAAATACATCGAATAGAATTAAATTAGATCAAGGGTTATCAAACTGAAACTTTCATCTAGGTCACTAATTAACTGTCTTGTCAGTTGCCTGTGATCAGAGGGAGAGCTAGGTTTAAACCTCCACAGTGGCCGCTCCTAAACCATCACTTCGAGCTCTCTTCCTTCATCCAGGCTCTGAGTTTCAGACACACATCTTCATTGTCTCCAGCTAAAGCCAGCGTGATGAGCTCCCAGAGCAAGTGTCACTTGTAGCTTTTCATAGAGTCTCATCCCCTTGTACTGCTTCTTGTAAGATGAAATTTGTGCCCATGAGTCAGGGCTATAATAGACTCATGGGGTGACTGTCAGTGAATGTGACATGGCTGAGCTCTGACTCTGAAAATATCCTCATGTCCGGAATCATAGAGTGTTTTGATACCGCTGTGCTTTTAGAAGCCTCTACCATGGAGTGGTTTGAGAAGTCAGTGTAGTACAAGATAAAAACAAACTATATCATAAATAAGTGAGAAAGTCTCCCATGAGGACGATTTTTTAAATAGAAATTATAAAATTTTTAAAAAATATTTTTGTCATTTTTTAATTGGGGCTGGCAAGGTCCCATATGTATGTATTTAATGCCCCAGAATAGGTCCAGTTAGTGTTAGTACTCATATTCAACAAGACAGAGATGGAGGAATTGACTAATGGGTTTTGTTTTTTTCTGAGTTGGAGTCTCACTCTTGTCACCCAGGCTGGAGTGCCGCTGCAAGCTCACGGCCACCGCAGCCTCCACCTGCTGGATTTAGGCGATCCTTCTGCCTCAGCCTTCAAAGTAGCTGGAACTACAAACGCATACCACCACGCCTGGCTAGTTTTTGTGATTTATTGTAGAGATGAGGTCTCACCAGGTTGCCCAGGCTGGTTTCGAACCCGCACATGGGCTCAGGCAATCCTCTTGCCTCTGCATCCCAAAGTGCTGGGATTACAGACTGAGCCACTACATCCGTCCGACTAATGGGTTTAACCAAAATCACGAGGTTTTTAGAAGCTAAGCTAAAATTCCTGACTTGTATCTTTAACTCTGCCCAATAGATTATACTGTGCAAATACAGTATAGGAGAGAGAGAGAAAGGGGGGAGGGAAGGGGAAGGGAGAAGGAGAGACTGTGTTGGGATCAGGGGTGGAAAATATCTACAAAACCAAGGTACCTTAATCTGACCCAAGAAAGGCTGAGATTCTGGAGGTCTGGGTTGACGCGCCATGTCTCTGTGGACACAGTTTGGTTTGGGGGGATTTTTTTTTTTGAAAGCAGGATTTATTGAGAAGACAGAAAAAGCTTCCACCGTAGGAGGGTACCCCAGGAGTCTCACTCTGTTGCCCAGGCTGGAATGCAGTGGCATGCTCATGGCTACTGCAGCCTCCCCGTCCTGGGCTTAGGTGATCCTTCTGCCACAGCCCTCCAAGTAGCTGGAACTACAGGCACCCACCACCACACCCAGCTAGTTTTTGAAATTTAGTGTAGAGAGGCGGTATCTCCAAGTTGTTCGGGCTGGTCTCGAGCTCCTGGACTCGGGCAGTCCTCTCGTCTCCACCTCCCAAAGTCCTGGGACTACAGTCATGAGCCACTGCATCAGGCTGGACACAGTTGCTACAGAGAATATACATTCCAGGGAGACTGGCATCGAGATCCTTGAGGCTTGGAATCTCAGAATTAAACACCAGCTCAGAGTGCCTTGGACCAGACGGGGAGCAATTTCTGGCCTAACTGCCATGGAGCAGAGTTTCCCATGCTGCAGTGGAAACGGTGCAGGATTCCAGCTTGATTTTCAGGAAGGGGGGCCGCAAAAGTGTCAGTCCATCTGCTGTGCCTGGTATGGGCGTCAGAGATAGAGCGTGAAAGGAATGACAAGCAGTATATTTCTTCCACAGAGGGCAAATTTTCAGTTTCACAGATGGAGGATAAAACAAACCAGAAAGCAGTCTTACAAATCTTTCAGCCTTAGGCGCTGATATTTGCAGCCCACGGTGGGGGAATGTGGAGCCCCAAAGTAATACAATCTTACTCAAATAAATGTCCTTTTACCGGTTATTAATTACCAGGATGTCAATAACAGGACTCAGTTGAACCAAGTCCCAGGGGCCTCTTGTTCTGTTAGTTAACTCAGGTTATTTATTTTCCAAAATTTTTATTTCAACACCGCCATCTAGTGTTCAATGTCCTGGTTTACCAAGCCTTAGCATATGCGTTCCAGGGAGAACTAGTCAACTCTTAGGCAGTGTTCTCTGGCTTGGAAAAATGTCTGTGACTTGTTGTGGAGTGCAAAAAAGCAAATTATAAAATGCTATGTACTGTGTGGTTCCATACATGCAGACTATATGTATATATTTGTGCAAACTGGCCATTGTCTCTGGTTGATAGAATTTGGGGTGTTTTTTGTTACTTTCTTATTCTTATCTGTACTTCAGTTTTTCACAATAGTAATTGATAATTGATGTAAATGAGGGGAGACAATTTTGTAAAAGCCCAGATGAGCCCCCAAGGTGAGAATCCACCGAAGAAAAGGTTATTATCTGAAAACAATTATATTCAACAGATGTTTATTGAACATCGATTTACAATGGATTATTTTGATCTTCAAGTACACCATAAAGTCAGATAATATCTTTCTATCATAACACTAGGTATCATTTAATGAGTGTTTACTATACGTTAAGCACTGTGCTGACCTCTTTGTATTAAACCAATCCTTGAGGTGAAACTCCTGAGGTGAAACTACTAAGACTCACAGAGGTTGGGTAACCTACCCAAAGTCACAAAGAATATATGGGATTTCAAATACAGGTCTTTCCCCAATGCCCAAATACTGAACCACTACATCATTCCCTTCCAAGTTTCTAGAAAGTCCCCCACATTATCCACAAGCATGAGGAGAAAAGAGAGCAAAATTTTTTTTAATGCCCTATTAAGTGGCAGGCACCATTCTTTAATTTTCATGGCAATCCCCGAAGTAGACATATCTTAGAGTGCAACCACATTATAAGGAAGGAAAAGTCTGTTTTTATATGACTTTACCTGAAGCCACAAAGATAATAAGCACAGTCAGGGAGCATATTAGCACGTGCCATATTCCAGGCCTTATTCAAAACAACATGAAATATATTGACCAGTTCAACCCCCCAAATAACCCCATGAATAGTAAGCACAACTTTTTTTTTTTTTTTTTTGAGTGGACGTCTCACTCTGTCACCCAGGCTGGAGGGTGGTGGCACGCTCCCAGCCACCGCAGCCTCGACCTGCTGGGCTCAGGCGATCCTTCCACCTCAACCTTCCAAGTAGCTGGAACTACAGGCACACGCCACCGTGCCTGGCTAAATTTTTTATTTATCGTAGAGATGAGGTCTCATCAAGTTGCCCAGGCTGGTCTCGAACCCATGGGCTCAGGCAATCCTCTCACCTCAGCCTCCCAAAGTGCTGGAATTGTAGGTATGAGCCACCGCGCCGGGCCATGCACAATTATCATTCTCATTCTGCAGATGAAGAAAGGGCTCGCAGCAGTGAAGTAACTTGCCCAAGACTTAAACTGGCAAATTAAAAAACTAGAATTTGAACACAGGCGTGATTAACTCCAAAGTCCACCCTTCCCTCCATCTGACTGTTTGGGGTATAAGGTAATGCCCAATAAATATTTCAGACGAAAGACGGAATTGCCATCAACCCCATCTTACAAAAAAGAATCTGGGGCCCAGAGACTTGACTACAACAATCCCTGCTGCCACTCAGCTGGTCGTTAAGACTAGAATCCAGCCGGGCTCGGTGGCTCAGCCTATAATCCCGCGCCTTTGGGAGGCTGAGGTGAGTGAATTGCCAGAGCCCGCAGGTTCGAGACCCGTCTGGGCAGTGAGACCTCATCTCTACAATAAATTTAAAAAAAAATCAGCTGGGCATGGTGGCGCATGCCTGTAATTCCGGTTACTTGGAAGGCTGAAGCGGAAGGATCGCTGGAGCCCAGCAGGCCGAGGCTGCAGTGGCCGGGAGCGGCCACTGCACTCCAGTCTGGGCGACAGAGTGAGACTCCAACTAAAAAAAAAAAAAGACTAGAATCCAGGATGCCTGACACTCAGCCCCACTTGGCCTCTGGATTCACCTGCATGCAACCACGCGGTCACCACAAATGGCTAGTGTCTTGGTCTTCTGTTAGAGCAAACTACCACAAACCTAGCGGCTTAAAACAACTCAAATGTATCCTCTTATTCTTCTGGAGACCAGAAGTCTGAAATGTTTCTCCCTGGACTAAAACCAAGCTGTGGACAGGGCTGTATTCCTTTGTGAGGGTTTCAGATGAGAGTCTGTTTTCCTGCCTTTTCTGCTTCCAGAGGCTGATCACGCTCTTTGTCTCACGGCCCCTTCACATCCAAAGCCAGCGTCACTCAGTCTTCTTCCCATCACATCTCTGTGACCACTGCTTCCATCACTGCATCTCTTTTTCTGATGGACTCTCCTGCCTCCCTTTCCTTGGGAGGACTCTTGTGGGTTGCACTGGTCTCACTCACTAACGCAGGGTCTCTCCCTGAAATGAGCTAAATCAGTTAATAAAATCAAATTGCTAGCAAAATAATAATATGAACCAGCTTACTCCATTTTTGTTTAAAACTTTCATCTTAGTGACCTGCCTGATCTAAAAATCAATGCCTACGTGTGATGACAGTAACATTCCCATGACCACAGACCCCAGTTTTGTCTCCTTTGGGCAGGTCATGCTGACCGTTTCCTGCTGACTGTTCCAGAACTCCTTCACCATAAGTTCCATGTGGTTGTATGCTTTGTTAACTGAAATCAAATGTTATGCTTTGACATTTTCATATTTTGTCCTTATATTCTGTTGGTGACCTAACCAAGGTTACTCCATTGTGCGATGATTCTTCCCTGTCTCTATGTACCTACCTTAAACTATATCTTGATGGCAGAACTCCAGGGACTTTCTGGGTACTCGCTAGACCTAGGACATGAAATTAATCAAAGCTCCCTAACAATCGAAGTTCCCATTTTGGTTGCCAAGTTGTCAGTTAATAGTTGCTATGGTCACTAAGTTGCTACATAGCCAATACTGCAAATTTTTTCTATAAAAGCTTGTCACAAACTGCATCAGTTTGTCAAGAGTTTTTCTGGCGTTTACCTACTCTTGACCCGCGCGTTAATAAAGGACTCTAATTAATTAAACTCAGTTTACAGACAAAACTTCTTCTCGCTTACTCGATCATAACATCCCCACCTCAAGATCTTGAACTTGATCATGTCTGCAAAATTTGTGTCACTCTGTAAAGTCACATACCGGTTCCAAAAATGGGAACATGGAAATATTTGGGGGCGGGGGAGGGGTTATTCTGCCTAACAGGTAACACTTTGATCTGTCATTTTTTTTAACCTATTTACAATCATAATTTTAAATATGTATATCCACAATTAGTTTGTTTTTATTAAATCAACGGTGAGTACTTGGTGGGGGATGCTATTTAGAGCGTGAAGTTTTCTGCGCAAGAAGATGAAAGCTTCATGATTTGTTCAACAGTAGGCGTCTAAGCCCCTGAGAGAGGCTGAGGTAGGAAGGTCACAGCGTGCACATCTCTGGGCTGCGTGCCATTTGTCACCAGCCCAGGATCCACATGGCACTGGCCATGTCATCCTTTTTGGCCCAGCAGGTGATGCGCAATTCGCCGTGGTTTCCCATCTTTGAAAGTATCAAGATAAGCAGGGCTTGGTGGCTCACCCTGTCATCCCAGCACTTTGGGAGGCCGAGGCAAGTGAATTATCTGAGCCCGCGGGTTCAAGACCAGCCCGGGCAACTTGGCAAGCCCTTGTCTCTACAATAAATTTTTAAAAATTAGCCGGGCGCGGTAGCATGCGCCTGTCATTCCGGCTACTTGGAAGGCTGAGGTAGAAGGATTGCAGGAGCCCAGCAGGTCGACGCTGGGGTGGCTGTGAGTGTGCCACTGCACTCCGGGCCTGGGTGATAGGGTGAGACTCCAACTCCAAAAAAAAAAAGTACCAAGATAAGTCACAGCTGGGGAATACAAGGTAGAATCTGGGTGAGTCATGCGGAACAAGGAACAAAGAAAGATAAAGTAGGTTTGAATAAAGGAAGTCAATGAACACAAAAAGGCTATTGGACATCCATGTGGGCAATACCTCGGGCAAGCTATAGAATATTTCCATCACCTTAGGAAACTCTTTCATGCCTCTTTCCAATAACTCCCATACAACCCAGAAGCAACCACTATTCTGATTTTGATTCTCACGGATCAATTTTGCCTGTCTGTGAACTTCATATACAAGGAATTACATAACATTTGCTCCTGGCCAGGGGGAGTGTCTCAGCCTGTAATTCCAGCCCCTTGGGAGGCCGACATGGGAGGATTACTTGAGCTTAAGAGTTCGAGACCAGCCTAGGCAACAAAGTGAGACCTCGTCTCTACAAAACATTTTTTAAAATTAGCTAGGCGTAGTGGTGCATGACTGCAGTCCCAGCTATTCAGGAAGCTGAGGAGGAAGGATTGCTTGAGCCTAGAAGGCTGAGGCTGCGTGTGGTGAGCCATGATGGTGCCACGGCACTCCAGCCTGGGTGACAGAGTGAGATTCCAACTCAAAAAAAAAGTGCTCTTTTTGTTTCTGATTTATTTCACTCAATATAACCTTTTGAGATTTAGTCATGTTGCTACATGTACAATAGTGCATTCCTTAAAGACACTGAGGACAATAATAAGGGGGGAGGAGGAGGGGAACTAGGTTTTAGAAACTACCTACAGGCACAATGTTCCCTATCTGGGGAATGGGTTACCTGACACCCAGTCCCACCACTACATAATATGTCCACGTAATGAATACACATGTGTAACCCTGAATCTAAAATTTAAAAATAAAAATAAAAATAAAAGTAGGCCGGGCTCGGTGGCTCAGCCTGTAATCCCAGCACTTTAGGAGGCCGAGACGAGTAGATTGCCTGAGCACGCAGGTTAGAGACCAGCCCAGGAAACTTCGCAAAACCTCTTCTCTACAATAAAATTAAAAATAGCCAAGCATGGAAGTGCGCGTCTGTAGTTCTGGCTACTTGGAAGGCTGAGGCAGAAGGATCAACAGAGCCCAGCAGGTCGACGCTGGGTGGCCGTGAGCTTGCGTGCCACTGCACTGCAGCCTGGGCAAAGGAGTGAGACTCCAACTCAAAAAAAAAAAAACCCAAAAAAGTAGTGCATTCTTTTATTTATTTATTTATAATTTTTGAGGCAGCTTCTCACTCTGTAGCCCAGGTTGGTGTGCAATGGTACTCTCATGGCTCACCACCACCTTGACCCCTTGGGCTCAGGCGATCCTTCTGCCTCTGCCTCCCGAGCAGTTGGAACTACAGGCACACGCCACCATGCCTGGCTAATTTTTTAATTTTTTTTTTTTTTTTTTTTTTGGAGAGATGAAGTCTTGCTATGCTGTCCAGGCTAGTCTCCATCTCCGGAGTATAAGCAATTCTCCCGTCTCAGCGTCCCAAAGTGCTGGAATTACAGGCATGAGTCACCGCACCCAGGTTGTGCATTCCTTTTGATTGCGGAGTAGTATTCCATCGGCGAATATATCGCTAGGCTGTTCAAGTCATTTTCCATTTGGGGCCATTATGATTAAAGCTGCTATAAACATTTTTGGTAATAGAAGGCCACCAGACTTATGAGCTTCCTTATCTCTAAGGGTCCCAAGGAGTAGTGCCCCTGGCTTCACACACTAGGGCATTATGTATGTGACCGAGGAGACCTGGTATACATGCCACTTGCCTAGTTTTCCCTGAGGTCTGGTGCTCACAAGCAAACATCTTGCACCAACATTTGCCCTGTCAGAATGTGGGGAATTAACAGAAATGCACAAGGACGTCCTGAGTGTAGGAAGCAGTGACTTGTCATGCATCCTGTAAGTGTATACATTTGGTAGTTGATTCACTTATCTTGTTGGTAGGAGGCAAAAGTATGTAGGAATGCTTTGTGCACCTGGCGGAACCTCCTATTTGCTGTCTGGAGATCATTGAACATGGACTTTGGGCTCCTCCAAGAGCAAGAACAAACTGTGGGTCAATTGCCAAAAATCGTGTGATTTTGGAGTTCCCGGAGTTGGAAATTATCAAAGAAAAACAACTTGACCAAAAAAGGAGCTGCCGGGTGCAGTGGCTCACGTCTGCGATCCCAGCACTTTGGGAGGTGTTGGCGAGAAGATTGCCTAAGTCCTGGGGTTGAAAACCAGCCTGGGCAACTCGGCAAGACCTCGTCTCTACAGTAAACCAGAAAATCAGCCAGGCGTGGTGACATGCACCTGTGGTTACAGCTACTCGGAAGCTGAGGTAGAAGGATTGCCTGAGCCCAGCAGGTCAAGGCTGCGACGGCTATGATCGTGCCACTGCACTCCAGCCTTGTAGAGATGAGGTCTCACCAAGTTGCCCAGGCTGGTCTCGAACCCGCGAGCTTAGGCAATCCTCCCACCTCAGCCTCCCAAAGGGCTGGGATCACAGACGTGAGCCACTGCACTCCAGCCTGGGTGACAGAGTGAGACTCCAACTCAAAAAAAAAAGGAAAAGAAAAAAACAGGAGCTGTCAGAGAACATCAAGTGCCACATCATGAAGACTCTGTTATCAGGACAATTTAGTGTAGAAGACAAGGGAAGTCATACATGGTGTGCCTTCATCAAACATCAGGTGTGACAGCTGACGGCCCTAGTAGGGTCTTCCAGGGGCTGTGCTCGGTGTCTTGCCCAATGTCTGGTGACTACAGAGAGGAAAGCCAGGACTTCTGAGTGAAATGCTACCGCAGTGAGCATCAGAGCCTGCATGGGCTCTCCTTCCTGAGAAAGTCAGTACAGGGGCTGCTGGGACAGAAAAGTGAGACATGAACTGTAGAAATGCCTATGGAGACCAAAGCACCATGGGGTATAGTTAATTCATTGGGGAGGAGAGACTTCCACTACCAAACTGCAGATGACTTACCCAGCATCATGGCTTCCCCTTGACTGGATAAGAGGTGACCCAGGCCGGGCGCGGCGGCTCATGCCTATAATCCTTGCACTTTGGGAGGCCGAGGTGGGAGGATTGCCTAAGTCCGCGGGTTCGAGACCAGCCTGGGCAACTTGGCAAGACCTCATCTTAACAATAAATTAAAAAATTAGCTGGGCGTGGTGGCGTGTGCCTGTAGTTCCAGCTACTTGGAGGGCTGAGGGGGAAGGATCGGTAGAGCCCAGTAGGTCGAGGCTGCGGTGGCCGGGACATGCCACTGCCCTCCATCCTAGATGACAGAATGAGACTCCAACTCAAAAAAAAAAAAAAAAAGAGGTGACCCAGAAGGCCAGGCTCAGTGGCTCAGCCTATCATCCCAGCACTTTTGGAGGCCGAGGTGAGAGGATTGCCTGAGCCCGTGGGTTCAAGACCAGCCCAGAAAACTTGGCGAGACCTTGTCTCTACAATAAATCAAAACTTAGCTGGGCATGGTGGTGCATGCCTGTAGTTTCGGCTACTGGGAAGGCTGAGGCGGAAGGATCTCTGGAGCCCAGTGGGTTGACACTGGGGTGGCCGTGAGCATGCCACTGCACTCCAGCCTGGGTGACAGAGTGAGACTCCAACTCAAAAAAAAAAAAAAAAAGAAGTGACCCAGAAACTCCACCCTGCGAAGTATCCACATACATGTCCCAGGTTAGACCAGATATGATGTTAAGCAGATAACTCAGGGCTGATGCAGCAAGATGAGGTACAAGTACATGAAGGGTGTGGGTGATAACAGAAGATATCTAAGCAATCAGCCATCAAATCCAAGGTGGGAAGAGAGGAGAAAACGTTTTTGTCTTGTTTTGTTTTTCTGAGTCGCAGTCTCAGTGTTACATTAGAGTGCAGTGGCAGGATCACAGCTCACCACAGCCTTGACTTTCTGGCCTACGTCAATCCTTCCGCCTCAGCCTCCCAAGTAAATGGGACTACAGATGCTTGCCATCATGCCTGGCTCATTTATTATTATTGTTATTATTATTATTATTTGTAGAAAAGAGGTCTAGCTATGTTGCTTAGGCCAGTCTCAAACTCCTAGACTCAAACAATCCTCCCGCCTTGGCCTCCCAATGTGCTGGGATTACAGCCATGAGCCACCACACTCAGCTGAGAAAAAGTATTTAAGAAGGGGAAAACATCAAAGTAACTAAAGAATAAGAGTTCGGGAGAGCGTGAAAAACAGATGTTCTGGGTTTGAGGCAGTGAAATGTGCTCAAAATCTAGAATAGGGAATTGAAGACACAGAGATAAAGCACTCCTGAGCGATAACAAAATTTAGATGTAATATGGGAGTAACTGCTAAAGAGAAAGTAAGCTAACAGTCATTGGCATTGAGGAGATAAAGAAATTGCAAGGTTCAAGGGTAATTGGGCATGGACCATTGGAGTGATGAAGGAAGCTGGATGGGAACCTGCAAGCCAAGTGTCAAAGTCCTCATTGAAGACTGGAGAGTAACTGAGAGGCAGAAGTTGGCCACACCAAGGGAAAGAAGACGTAAAATGAAACATGAAACATGAAGGTGTTATATTGTTGGAAATATATTTTATGGCCATGAGAAAGCCACAGACTAACTTTTCCATTGGTCAAAATTTAAATGATACTGTTGGCAATCAATTTTATTGCTAAGGCAATAAAGTTCAAATAGTTATTAATCTCCTTTAGAGAAAAGATTTCTGGTAGGTGTTATGCCTTTAAAGAAAAATAGTCCACGACCTATACAACATGCACACAGGGAAACTTCTCAAAAAAACATGCACTCGGTGACAAACGCATCTTATATAACATGCGTTATGAAAACGTCTTATACAACATGCACTCGGTGACAGACACATCTTATAAAACATGCACCCAGTTATGAACACATCTCTTTTTATTTTTGAGCTGGAGTCTCACTCTGTCGCCCAGGCTGGAGGGCAGTGGCACGCTCATGGCCACCCCAGCCTCAACCTGCTGGGCTCCGGCGATCCTTCTGCCTCAGCCTTCCAAGTAGTCGGAACTACAGGCATGTGTTACCACACCCGGCTAATATTTTATCTATTGTAGAGACAAGGTCTCACCAATTGCCCAGGCTGGTCTCGAACCTGCAGACTCAAGCAATCCACTCGTCTTGGCCTCCCAAAGTGCTGGAATGACAGGCTGAGCCACCAAGTCTGGTCCTTATGAACACATCTCATGCAACATGCACCCAGTTATGAAAACACACCAAAAAAGAAAAATAGTTCAATTTTTCAAACTTGGTAGATTATTCTTAAGTGTAAAGCATCCTAATAATTTAATGTAATGACCTTCCAGATAACGAATTTGTGGGGAGCTTTGGTTTTTTCCTCTTTTTCAGCAAGGAAGTTTCTAGAAAATGGCCCTAGATCCATTAAGAGAATATTCCCTTTGAAAAAGTACAGGATAGCTTAGATTCATTGAAAGTAGTCATTGCTCCAGAATTTGATGTGAATACATTAGAACCTCTTTCAGAAATCACCTCTAAAAAGGTGTCTTATGGCTTGAATGGTGACTCAAGCCTGTAATTCCAGCACTTTGCAACACTTTAGGAGACTGAGGTAGGAGGATTGCTTGAGTCCAGGAGTTTGAGACCAGCCTCTACAAAACAGATCTTGTCTCTACAAAAGAATAAAAATAAATTTAAAAAGAATTAGCCAGGTGCGGTAGTGCACACTTGTAGTCCCTGCTACCTGAGAGGCTGAGGCAGAAGGATAGCCTGAACCCAGAAGGTTGAAGCTGCAGTGAGCCGTGATTGTGCCACAGTACTCCAGTCTAGTCAACAGAACAAAACTCAGCCTCAAAAAAACAAAACAAAACTAGTTATCTTCACAACACTCAAAGTACTAAAAATTGCATCCCATAGGAGGACTGATGGTCTTGGTATGGTGGAGAGGAGTTATTCTGTGTTTTGAGGATTGAAAACTTTTCAACTTATAGACCCCTAAAGTTACAAACCACCAGGCAGAAAAGGAGGTCAGTGGCTCTGGGCAGCAGACACTTAAACCAGTGCAAGTTAATACCAGAGCCCAGCTGACACCTTAAGAGGTGATTGTGTGTAAATGAAAATGCTACGAATTGGGGACTGCAACGCCTAGCCAAGCTTCAGCAGGACGGGTCACTCATTCTCCATCAAAGAACCACATCAAATTTGTACAGCTCTGCATATGGGCAGGGCTCACTCCAGAAAGAAATGGCATTGAACTTTGGAGGGTCAGGCTTTCCACAGTGGTACCATACACTGGGGAGATAAAGTGACAGAGGCTGTCAGAAACAGCTTGTCCAGGCTGGGAACAAAAGTTGGAAAAAAGCACCCTCCAACCATTCTGACTTGCTAAAGCCCCTTGGGTTTTCAGATAATTCATGGGGAAGAAAAGAGTCTCTAAAGAGAGAACTTCTGCTGGGCATGGTGGCTCATGCCTGTAATCCCAGCACTTTGGGAGGCTGAGACAGGAGGACTGCTTGAGCCCAGGGGTTCAAGACCAGCCTGGGCAACAAAATAAAAAAATTAGCTGAGTGTGGTGGCACGGGCCTGCAGTCTCAGCTACTTGGGAGGCTGAGGCAGAAGAACCACCTGAGCCCAGGAGGTTGGAGCTGCGGTGAGCCATGACTGTGCCACGGCACTCCAGCCTGGGCAACAGAGTGAGACCCTGACTCAAAAAAATAAATAATACAAAGAGTTCTAGAGTAATTCATTAGCAAAATAAACATGATATAACTTTTACAAAGCAGTTTATTTCCATGACATTAATAAAAAGTCACTTTGTGTTTTCTTTATGTTTGAATCTTCCTCCTTCTCTGCCAACAAACAGGTGGGCATCTCGGGATAACGAGGGCCATTCGTCATGAGACCATGAAATTTAAAATAGTCAAAGTGTATGAAGAGTGTGAATGACACTGAGAGGCAGAGTCCTCACCTCAGAGGACAGTGGCCCAGGAATTTGAGACTAGAAGTTTGAAGCCCGCAACATCATGAGATCTCATCTCTACCAAAAAAAAATCTTCACTTTTTGACACATCAGTTAAACCACTTACCCAAGGCTCACCTAGCAAGGGGTAGAGCCAGGATTGCTGGGCTCACAATTGCCATGCTAGGCAGCTTTGTGCTCCCAAGGCCAGTGGTCTCCTCTAGAAAAGATCTCTGGCCAGGTCCTGCGGGCGTCAACATATTTGTGAGTTCTACTTCGCCCAGGATTTGGTTTGGTCTTGCTTTTAAAGCTTTAGATGAGGAACTCTGTCTCTCTGAGGGCTGGAAGTAGCAGCACATTCGCTGTTCTGGCTGGCGTTTCTAATAGCTCCCTGGGCAGCAGGCCTATGTCAGGAAAACAGCCAAAACCTGAGGCTCAGAACTTATTTTCAAATTCCCAGGGACAAAAAACAGTCTCTGGCAGGTGTGAGTGCTACCAAACCAAGTACTAGCAAATGGCTGCGCTTGAGTGCCACTAACCAAGATGTGACAAGATGTCAATACTTAAAGCTCACAATTCTGTTGGTCCTAATAAGATGTCAGCAAATCTAAATAATAATGACTTTATTATAAAAGTTGAACGCCAGCACCTTGCAGTGGAGTCATTCTTTTATTTCCTTCCCACGTTAATGATTTACTATTTCAACAGTGATGGATGGTGCGAGTATTATTTTTTCAGAGCAATATTCCATGACAGCCAAGAGCACAGACCCTGGAATCAAACTGATGAGGGTCTACATTGGATAAAGTTGCTTAGCTTCTTTAAACCTTCTGACCATCTTAGAAACACACAAACGCCCCAGGTTTCTCCCCATAATAGTTTCCAACCACATAATAGAATGGCATTTCTGCACCCCTCTGAATCTGGATGTGGCCATGTGATTTGCTTTGGTCAATAAAATGTAAGAGAAAATGATATATGTCACTTCTGGGTGATCCTTAAGAGACAGAGAGGGATTTTGTAGGGTTTCCTCTTTCCCTCTGCCATTGGCAGCTTCCAAGTTGCCTTAGGACAACTTGAAGCAGACCCACAGTAGAACTTTAGTATAACCCAAAATCAACTCTTTGCTGTTTTAAGCCAATAAGATATTTGGTGTTTCTGGATATAGAAGCAGATCTTGGTAGATACGAGACTCCACTTCCTCATTTGTTATGTAGAGATTAAATACCTTATACCTTCTTAGAATGTTATGAAATTTAAATAAGGTAATGCATGTTTTAAAAAAAAATGTAATGCATTGCCAGGCACATACTGCGAAGTCAAAGAGAACTATGAGAGAGGCAAGTGACAAAGAATCAACCCAGGTCATCCAGCTTTTTATGATGGAGCCAGTTTCCCCTCAATTAGTCGCCAGGAGCAGTTACAAAAGTGTCGATCATAGTTCTGGCCTCCTGTATTTGGAGGCCAATCTGGAACACTTGGAAGTCATTTTCACCAACATTCATTTTGACACGGGAGTGACTGTAGTTTCCTCTGATTCTCCTTCTATTTAATTTGCCTGTCATTTGTCAACAGGAAATGTAAACTACTGACCTAGACTTTCCCTTTTCTAAACTGGAGTAGCATTTTCTCACCAAGCATCTTCTAAAATTCCTTGTTCTGCTTCACTTTGTTAATGCCAAGAATGAACTTTCTAGGAGAGATTAATATGCAATAAATGGACACCATATTTGGACAATGTCCTGTATATTAACTACTGAATATTTGCTTTCTTACATTTTAGAATTATAACTACTTACACAAACCAGAAAATAATGAATCACAAGTTTGTGGTCTGATAGAGGATGGGAAAAGACATAGTTAATCAACAAATACAAGTGCAATATTACCGAATCCGTTCTTTTTAAAGCTTCATATTTATGCTATGTTGAATATTTCAAAAGTGTTTGTTTCCGACGTTTCTCATTCCATTAAGGTTTTGATATATCTCAAAGTACAGCAAGACATGTCTTAGTCCATTCAGGCTGCCATAACAAAAATACCATAGACTGACTGGTTTATAAGCAACAGAAATGTATTTCTCACAGCTCTGGAGACTGGGAATTCCAAGATCAAAATGCCAGCACATTCCATGTCTAGGGAAGGCACTCTTCCTGGCTTAAAGACAGCCATTTTGTCACTGTGTCCTCACATGGTGAAAGAGGAGGGAGCTCTCCAGGGTCTCTTTTATAAGGGCACTAATCCCACTCATGAGAGCCCCACCCTCATGACCAAATCACCTCCCCAAAGGCCCTCCCTCCTAATACCATCACTTTGGGAATTAAGCTTCAACATACGAATTCTGAGGGACATAAACGTTAACTCTACAGCAAGGCACAATCCCTATCCATAAGAATCTTATAAGCATTAAATGAATTATTGATATGAATGATGGATGATGAATGATATATACATATAAAATTGCTTCATATGACAATCATCTGAATCATTATATCATATAAATATACATCATTAGGAAGGCAATATATTTCCATGAATTGTTGATTAGGTAAATTAGAAATACAAGGCAGAAAGTAGACCTCAAATTCAATATTTCCATAGATTTCCCCATTGTCCTATACATATCATGTTTTAATATCCCAAATCAGCTTTTGAAAGCCTTTTGGTGTCATAGACTAGAACCGTGCCTCACCCAGTTTTTCAATAAATAAATTCTTGAATGAATAGATGAATAATGCCACAGCCAGCCAACAGTTTCATTCCAGCATTATCCCCACTGACCAGCTGGTTTTTATGTAACTCTTTGACTATTTTATCTCATCTTGTTCATCATATTTGACTACAAGGAGTGAGAATGAGGTCCCAATTATGAATATGATTATTATAAATGTAATACGATGGGGGAACAAAAAAGGGAAACTGTTTTCATTTTCTAAAACATAGAAATCATAGCTGAGCATAGTGGTTCATGCCTATAGCCCCAGCATTTTGGGAGGCCGAGGCAGGAGGATTGCTTGAGCCCAAGAGTTCAAGACCAACCTGGGCAACATAACAAGACCTCATCTCTACGGTAAATTTTTTTTTTTAAATTTAGCCAGACATGGTGGCACATGCCTGTAGTCTCAGCTACTCAGGAGGCTGAGGTGGGAGAATCACCTTGGCCCAGGAGGTCAAGGCTGTTGTGAGCCATGATTGCGCCCCTCCAGCCTGGGCAACAGAGTGACACGTCAGCTGAAGGAAGAAAGGAAGGGAGGAAGGAAGGAAGGAAGGGAGGAAGGAGAAACATGGTGCTGTAGCCATAATCAAGATCACTGGACTGTTAAAGTGTGAAGAAGAAAAGATTAAAGAATGCGTATAAAATGTTCGCAAAGGCCGGGTGCAGTGACTCACACCTATAACCCCCAGCACTTTGGAAAACTGAGGTGAAAGGATTGCCTGAGCCCACGGGTCTGAGACCAGCCTGGGCAACTTGGCGAGACCTCATCTCTACAATAAATCAAGAAAAATTAGCCAGGTGTGGTGGTGTGTGCCTGTAGTTACAGCTACTTGGAAGACTGAAGCGGAAGGATCGCCTGAGCCCAGCAGGTTGAGGTTGTGGTGGCCATGAGCATGCCACTGCACTCCAACCTGGGCAACAGAGTGAGACTTCAACTAAAAAAAAAAAGCTTCCAAAATGCTGGAACCGCATCACCAAAGCATGTACCCAAAATGTGAGGTGTGGTTGGATATTTTTAATTTCTTGGTTCTCTTAGATGGGCCTCTCCCTCCTTAATAATATAAAAGTATATGCTTTGACTTCCACATTCAGTTTGCTGAGAAATGCAGTATGTTTCTGGTAGGGAGTGATTCGTGTATGTCAAATCAGCCGGCAGGACAAGCGAGTAAGTACTCTGGGCACTCTGAAGAGAGAACCTTGCATACTCTATCGTCTAGAAAGGAGGAGGTGAACTTGAGCAGAAGCTTGGAGAATGAAGCAAACATAAGATGCACAAAGACGAAGTGGAAGAAGGAATTGTGCCTGAGAAGAAGTCCCTGTAAAGTACACGAAGGCAGAACACACAACGCATGTAAACCTAGACCCTGCTAACCGGGTCAGTGTCAGTCAGCAGGATTCGCGGCAGCCACAAGGGATAAGACCGGGGTGATAAGAGTAGAGTCGATCTCAGCTAGAACTTTATTCCAAGAGTCATAAGGAGCCATTGATGGTTTCTGGGTCAATTAGCGATGTTTTAGAAAGGTTTCTCTAGCAGAAATAGGAAGGCCTTTAGGAATATGAAAAAACCTATAGACAGAGACTCAAGATAGTTGGTGTGATGGTTAATTTTATGTGTCAACTTGACTGGGATTAGGGATGCCCCGAGAGAGCTGGTAAAACATTTATTTCTGGGTGTGTCTGTGACGGTAATTCTGAAAGACACTGGCATTTGAATTGGTAAATTGAGTAAAAAAGATTGCCCTCACTACTGTGGGCAGGCGTCACTTAATCCCTTGAGGGCCTGAATAGAACAAAAGGGCTGAGGAAGAGCGAATGCACTCCCTTGGCTTTTTGAGCTGGGACATCCATCTTCTCCTGCCCTTGGACGTGGGACCTCTGGTTCTCAGGGCTTCAGATTTGGACTGGAACTTTCTCCCCTGGCTTCCCTGGTTCTCAAGTTTTCGGTCTTGGACTAGAACAACACAACCAGCCTTCCTGGGCTTGCAGGCAGCGTGTTGTGGGTCTTCTTGGCCTCCATAACTGTGAGAGTCAATCTCTCATCATAAATCTCCTGCTACACATCTGTCTCTGGAGCCTCTTGGCTGTTTCTCTGGTGAACCCTGACTAATACAGAAGGTTAGAGAATGAGTATGAGAAAAAGTAATAGGGTTTGGGTGAATGTGAGAACTAAAACCAAAAAGAAACCAATTTATTGTATATTTCAAAATAGCTAGAAGAAAAGTTTTGGAATGTTCCTAACATAAATAAGTGATCCCTGTTGGAGGTGGTGCCTATCCCAATTACCCGGATTTGATCATTACACATGCTATGCATGCATCAAAATAACACATGTGCCCCATAAATACGTACTACCATTATGCATCACTAAATAAAAAAGAGACACAGGCATGAGAGATGTCACCAGAGAAGACGTAACAGACACTGGTATCCATTGGATGTGAAGGGTGAGAGTAAATCTAGCATAGTTTCAAAGGTGTGAGTCTGAGCAACACTCAAACGGCGCCCTTAGGGAATATGCAAATCAGAAGCAGAAACTCAACCACTAGGGCAAAGGAGGTGGAAAATGAAGGCTACAGAAACCATGACATGCCTCGGCTGGACTTCCTGAGCTTGAGACAACGGTGAGGAAGTCAGCTGGAGCAACGTCCGTCGTAGAACGTTAAAGAGCAGTGTATCAAAAAAAGAACATTTTAAGCCGGGCTCGGTGGCTCAGCCTGTAATCCCGCGCCTTTGGGAGGCTGAGGTGAGTGGAGTGCCTGAGCCCACGGGTTCGAGACCCGCCTGGGCAGCGAGACCTCATCTCTACAATAAATCCAAAAAGCAGCCGGGCGTGGTAGCGCACACCTGTATCCCAGCTACTCAGAAGGCTGAGGCGGAAGGATTGCCGGAGTCCAGCAGGCGAGGCTGTGGTGGCCGGGAGCGGCCACTGCACTCCAGTCTGGGCGACAGAGTGAGACTCCAACTCAAAAAAAAAAAAAGAACATTTTAACGGCATAAGCCTACCTGGGGGCCAGACTGAGTTGAGTCTGTCTTGGTGCCCCCACAAGGAACATCTCTTGAGCTCATCTTAGTCCCGGGTGCCTAGGACTCTCCCCTTCCCAGTGTGTGCGCTGAACAAGCAGACTTTTCATGAAGACCAAGGTGGACAAGGTCCCACATGGGAACACCAGACCAAAGTCGAATCATGAATCTGAAAGTACGAGCAACACACAGACAAAAGCGGGAAAGCACAGTCGCCCGTCAGATGGTGACAGCCGAGGTCAGGGAAGGTGAGGCTGAGCATGAGCGGTGGTTGGAATCTTTGTCCCCCCACAAAGCATGTGCTGAAATTTAATTGCCACTGTGATGGCATTGAGAGAGGGAGCCTTTAAGAAGCGATTAGGTCACGAGGGCTTCACCCTCAGGAATGGACTAATGTTATCATCACGGGAGTGGGTTTGTTATTGCAGGAGTGGTTTCACCCCCCCTTATGGGCACACAATCTCCTCTCTTTTTCTTCTCTCTCTCTCCTCTCTTCCCTCCCTCCCTGAATCTCTTCCTCTCTCTCTCTCTCCCCCTCCCTCCTTCTCTCCCCTCTGCCATATTTTGACATAGCAAGAAGGCTATCACCAGACGCCGACACTTATTAGACTTCCCAGTCTCCAAAAGTGTGAGCCGATAAATTTGCAATTATTGTAAACTACCCGGTCTCAGGTCCCCGTTATAGCAGCACAGACGGAGGAAGGCAGCATGGAAACTCCAGCTCCCAGCACTGTGAGTTCTCTGTGTCACACCCCGTATACAAACTCTGGCCTTGCCCGCAGGCAGGCAGTGAATGGTGACAGATGATTGAGCGATACCCACATGGAAGCGCCTGAAGGCTTGTTTCTGGTCAATAATTGTTTAAATGCCTTATTATTTATCCGTATCAATTCTCCCCTTTCAATCTAAATTTCCTTCTCCAAAAGTGTCTGCATTTTAATCTAATTTGAAGAGGACAGTAGTTAAACCAAGGAATAAAGTTCAATGTGAAAGCTTGAGCGCTGGGAGAGGAAGCCTTGGGACACTAACTCCTACAGGTTTGCAGTAAAAGGCAGGTAAAATGTTGCCATTCTGAAGAAGCTTTACTCCCCTGAAATACCACTGATAAAGAGCCAGACTTCTCAAAACACCCTTTTTAAGACCGTTGGAGAACTGTATGTTCAGCATTACCTAATTTCCTCATAAATCTCTTGCCTTTTAATCAGCTAAGTGGCTATCTGCGAAATCTCCCTGATTTATTGGTATCTTTTGAGGGCTGAGGATCTGTCCAGAGACTAAGTGATTAAATGTAGACGAAATGGCACATCACCGTCATTATGACAGAAAAGAGAATCGTGACTAGGCATACATAAGATCTCACAGAGACAAGTGGGAGGCAGCTTCTTAAAAGGGCAGTCTCCAGAGGTGCAAGGAGAACGGTACTGCCTAGCTCATTGTTTCCAAGAAAATCATCCAAATCATCCCAGCAGCTCTCATTAGCAACGCATTTGCATTCGCTGCCTCAGCAGTGCCAGAGGAGCCATGACCCCTGCAGAATTCACTGCGTGGGGACTTTGGCTGCTGACTCAACGGAAAGGTTAAAATCCTGAATCCTGGTTGTACCTTAGACACCAACCTCGGTGTGACCTGAGAAGGATGTTTCAACTTTTCTGAGACATCAGTTCTTCGACTGTTAACCAGAGGCAATCCTTGCTGGGGACAGTTGTTATCACACCCCCTTTTAAAGCACAACACAACACTTTGATTTCACAGGACATTATAGAGCCCCTACAAAATGGGACCTGCCATTGTTTGAGCCACAGATCTATGGGTTGTTACAATTGTTAAAATGCCACCTGCTGGAAACTCCATCGATCAATACATTTTGGCCAGGCCCAGTGGCTCAGCCTGTCATCCCAGCACTTTGGGAGGCCCAGGCGAGAGGATTGCCTGAGCCCGGGGGTTCGAGACCAGCCTGGGCAACTTGGTGAGACCTTGTCTCCACAGTAAATCACACACACACCAAAAGACTAGCCGGGCGTGGTGGCATGTGTCTGTAGTTACAGCTACTTGGAAGGCTGAGGCGGAAAGATGGCCTAAGCCCAGCAGGTTGCAGCTGCAGTGGCCGTGGGGGACAGAGTGAGACTCCAACTCAAAAAAACAAAAAAACAAAAACCAATTCCATGAGAGTCTGAAAAGAGAACTTAGTTTCAAAACACTCTCACAATTAGTGGAAAAAGCACCACAAAGTCCACTCACAGGGTTAGCCCAGCCCAGCTGCACAATAGAGAACAACTATACATCACTAGGAAACAATGTAGCAACTCCATTATACTATCCGGTAGGGTTTCTACAATGGCATGAATACTCACAAAAAAAATATTGCAAAATCAATACATATTGTCCTAACAGGCTAAAAAAGGGATTTAGAGGACATTCTCGGCTAAAGAAGGTGTTGCTTCAAAAGCCTGTCTGTGCTCATTCCTAATTTTTACACTCAGGGGTCAGCACATATGTAGAAAGATGAATTCTTATCTTCATGTGTGGCTCAAAGTGAAATGCTCACTGAAAGATTCTTTATGAAAATTAGTGGATTGTTATCAAACATATTTGTGATTTTAAAGGTTGCAATAGCTTAGACTCTTAATCTCTGTCATAAGACCAGCCTATATCAACAATCCCTTGCTTGGATTTGAAGACGTTAAGCCTGGATTGTCCAACATGACAGTCACCAGCCATATAGGACTATGGGGCTCATGCAATGTGGCTAGCAATATGTAGTGGTATGCTCTTTCTAATATATTGGGCTAATAGAAATATATTGTTTTAAACATTTTTTTAAAAAAGCTTTGTGTGCAAGTCAGATGTTTGAAAACACATTTCCCATAGATGCAGTGTCATCTAGGCTGGTTATACGCCCTAGTCCTCACAAATTTAAACCAGGGTGCACAGTCCTTGCAGTGCTATTATTTAATAGCTGTCATTCATAGCATTGGCTCTTTGGGACACTGAATTCTGAGTTTTAACTTGGGATGTCCAGATTGGAATTCCTTTGCCCCTCTCCAGATAGGGAGCAGTTATGGGCAAGGGCTGGGATTAAAACGCAGGGAAAGAAAGAGAACAGAACAGTTAGCGGCATAGGCCAACTTGCTAACTACATGTATCTACATGAAAGACCTTACTTTAGGGGGCCGGGCGCAGTGGTACACACCTGTAATCCCAGCATTTTGGGAAGCCAAGAAGAAAGGATTGCCTGAGCCCAGAAGTTTGAGACAAACCTGGGCAACATGGCAAGACCTCATTTCTAAAAAAGAAAAGAAAAGAAAGATCTTACTTTAGGTCAATCACCCTTTCTTTTTTTCTTTCTTTTGTTGAGTTGGAGTCTCACGCCATCACCCAGGCTAGAGTGCAGGGGCACTCTCACGGCCACCCCAGCACCGACCTGTTGGGCTCTGGTGATCCTTTCACCTCAGCCTTCCAAGTAGCTGGAACAACTAGCACGTGCTACCACACTCAGCTACTTTTTGATGTATTGTAGAGACGAGGTCTCGCCAAGTTGCCCGGGCTGGTCTCGAACCCACGGTCTCAGGCAATCCTCTTGCCTCCGCCTCCCTAAGTGCTGGGATGACAGGCTGAGCCACGGAGCCCGGCCCCAATCTCCCTTTCACTGTTCTGAAGTGGGACCAAAAACAACATTTATTTAATAAGCACCCAAGAGGTGAAAAGCCCAAATGGTTAAAAAGATGGAACAGGCCATTGTGGACCTGCAAGAGCTGTGGTGAGAAAGTGCTTCACTAGCAGCTGAAAGGAAGGTGTGAACAGGGGGTACAGGAGCCCAGAGGTGAGCGAGACCCAGCCTGGGAGGCCTGACAAAGGCTTCCTAGAAGAGACCACACTTGAGCTCAACCTTAATGACGTGGGGTTCCACCCCCTGAGACTCTCTACTTCACCACTGTCCCCACACAGGTTTATTCATAAGCAACATATTTCCTAAAACCACCAGGGTGCTCAGAGATCCCAGGGCTCCGCCCCTGGCAACTGACTCACTAGCTCTGGGAAAGGGTCTGAAAATCTGAAACTTTTTCAAGTGTCTCCAGTGTTTCTGATGTTCTGAGTTTGGTAAGTAGTAATGAACTAAGCATCCAGCACTATTGGGGATAAAACTCCTAAATCACATCATCTTACATCTTCACTTTTTTTTTTAATTTTAAAAGGGGGAATCAGGATAGATGATAACTGATAACTAAGGTCCTTATGTAGGTCACAGATCAAGGTTTTCCAATTCCTTGATTACTGACATTATCAGGCAAGTGTAAACTGTATGTACACAGTAAGGATCCGATAAATGTTTAGTGAGAAGGAACAAAAGTCATATTAGCTGTAGGGGAAGACTTAAGGTTTCACCAAGAACACTCAGACACACGTAGGACAACTCGATTATATTAAAACATTAAGATTTACTGTGTTTTCCAGTATGATGTATACTTCAAAGTTCATTCTCTGAAAATATTTTTGTTTTCATTCGAATATGTAAACAAAGTGTATTTCTAAAAGTCAAAAGAAGTTGAGATTTGAATGATTTCCCAGGGTTCAAAAAATGCTGCCTCTTTTTTCTAAAATCTGTATATGAGAGGGAGCCCCCAAAAATGGAAGTGATTTATACAAAATTGTGCATTTATTCTTACAAGTTTCAACTTCAGTCACCTTCAAACTCTTCGTTTGACACAACACACGTGTCGAGACACTTTTTCTACTGCTCAAAAGTCTTTGAACTCGTCAATTTTGATGCCTTTGAGTGTTTCTGCCGTTTTCGGTTTCACCTCTTCCACAATGGCAGAACGTTTCCCTTTGAGAACTTTTTTCATCCAGGGAAACAACAAAAAAAGCTGCTTGGGGCGAGATCAGGTGAATAGGGAGGGTGGAACACAAGGGTCATGCTGTTTTTTTGGTCAAAAACTGCTGAACACTCAGTGCAGTGTGGGCAGGTTGTTGACACAAATCACCCATCATGAAATGGGCAAACACGGTGAAAGACTCTCTTAAAAAAAATTCACTGAAGCCAAACTCAGCATCTCACAACAATAGCTGGTACGCTGATGCCAATGTGTTCCTAGAACGCTTACCTAGTGGGGAAAGCCTGTACCACAAGGGACCTGCCCTCCAAAAAATAATTCGTTTTTTGGGAGTCTCCCCCCTGTATATATGCTACATACCCAAATATGTAACCAAAAACCCCAGCAGCTAAACAACCATCTTACAGGGGTAGTATCAGCCATCATAGTTTTGACTGTGGCTATCACTGGTGTGAATAAAATGAAACAATGAGCAAAACAGCACAAATAAAAGAGCAATAATGAAGAATCAGTGTGCTGTTCAAACCAAAAGGCTTCCCAAAGTAGCCAAACTTTTTTTTGTTGAGTCAGAGTCTTACTCTGTCGCCTAAGCTGGAGTGCAGTGACATGCTCACGGTCACCATAGCCTCCACCTGCTGGGCTCAGGCAATCCTTCTGCCTCAACCTTCCAAGTAGCCGGAACTACAGGCGTGCGCTACCACACCCGGCTAATTTTTTGATTTATTGTAGAGACAAGGTCTTGCCAAGTTGCTTGAACCCGGGGACTCAGGTAATCCTCTCACCTTGGCCTCCCAAAGTGCTGGGATTATAGGCTTGAGCCATCGTATCCGGGCCGTAGCCAAACATTTTAATATCACATTTCTCATTCCCTGGCAGTTGCTAAGGGTAAAGGTAAGGACAGAAAAACAAACATCCCTTGAAAAGGCAGTTTTAATTGGTTACAGAGGATGAGAGGTTATTTCACTCGAAAAAATAAAAAATAAAAAAATTCAGTGTAGTAATTCAAAATTGGAAACGGTTTAGCCCCGCAAATGATCTGTGAGCTTGCTGGAATTCCCCTTCGATCACAGCATAGCACAACATAGTTTGCCTCACTTTACAGAAGACATGACCCTGAAAAGTTGAATATGAGGAAATCTTTCTTTTAAAAGAAATATAGACTATATTAAGTTATTTAAAATCCACAAGGGGACCATGCATGTGGGCTCATGCCTGTTACCCCATCACTTTGGAAAGCCAAGGCAAGAGGATCACTTGAACCCAGGAGTTCAAGACCAGCCTGGGCAACATAACAAAACTTCATCTCTACTATATATATATATAGTATATAGTATATATATATATATTTTTTTTTTTTTTTTAATTAGCCAGGCATGGTGGCATGTACCTATAGTGCCAGCTACTCAAGAGGCTGAGGCAGGAAGACCACCTGAGCCCAGGAGATGGAGGCTGTGGTGAGTTGTTATGCTACTGCACTTTAGCCTGGGTGACAAGAGTGAGATCCCCAACTCAAAAAATAAAAATTATATTAAATTAAAAATGCATAAGAGGAACTGGTTAATCAAAGAAACCGCACAATGAATGTATTTCCATGAATTCAAAGTATTTTAATAATATGAACATTTGCCCTTCATTGTTTTTTGATAATTTTATCAAAAAATTTACATACAGAGTTTTCTTCAAGTAGCATTTTGTTGGTCAATACTATACCAATGCTACGTATTAACACTTCGTTTTGAAATATTATAAAAATCTCATAGCATTACAAATATTTGGTAAGAAGCAGCATAATATTTTTTAACAACTGGAGACTCCCAGAGTTCCTGTATATACTCTTCTCTGAGAAATCATTAAATGGGGGTTTCATTCTAATGGTAATCTTTTTTTTTTACCAATTATAGAAATAATGCTTTCTCCTTACTGTGATAATTTACAGTAAGACTTAGTTTCCCGAACGGATACTTAATAAAATGATATCAGTAAGAATATTCGGGGGGGGTGATGGGAATATCTTAGAAAGAATGGCACCCACATATTCACTCAGGTCTCAGATGCCTTGGAAAGTGTGGTCTGGGCCTGGAAATGTGGCGAGGGGTTCAGTGTGACAGTCTATGGGAGCAGAGACAGTTTGCTCTGGGACCTGGAGTGGGTACATGGAAGAGAAACATTTAAAGAAACAAACACATGATTGGGGGGAGGGTTCCCAAGTTATCTGCACCCCAGTTTACGCTTCTATAACCCTCACGCTTGTGTCTCAGGACTTCTCAAGGGCTGCCCCACCCACTTTCCCACCCTATTGCCATCAGTGACCAGGCTTCATCTGTGCCCAAAGGTCGCAGGGCCTGCAGACAGTGACTGCCTCAGCAGGATGAAAAGCCAAAGCCTCCAACCCAGAAAGACCCCCTCCTGACACTGAGCCCAGCCTGGACAGCCTGCCCTCAGGTCTTGTCCTGAAGCTGGCTCGCTCCCGGGTCCTTCTGAGACCCCAGAAGGGGGCCTGCACCCTGTCTTTCTGACTCTGAGAGACATGGGTCCTCAGACACACAGAAACATAACCCCAGCCTTGGCTTCTGCTCTGTTTCGGCATTCCGACTTCTGAGGCCTTGCTTAGCACGCCTTTCTAAAATGTAACCACTGGCTCCAATACGATGCCACAGAGTGTCCACTCTGAGTCTGGTATCTCCCCCAAGTTGTCCCCATAGCCGACGGTGGGCTCTGCTTCGTCCCAGTGGGGTCTCCTCCAGCTACAAGGCTGCAGAGTGGGTCTCCGGAAGGTTCTCCTCGAGCTTCAGGCCCAGGTTGTCAATCCCGATGCTGGTGACAGGCACACTGCTTCCAGTCGGCTCCACTGTGCGCGTCGGAGTGGAGCAGTAGAGGCTGAACCCCACCATGATGACGGTGAAGGACAGGATGTAGAGCCCCGAAAACTAGAAGGGAAGAACAGGCCATGGACGGCAACCCCACACACACACATCTTTGCTGCTGGCTTTTGCCCACAATGCCTCAGTTTTTTCCTGAAAGGTGCCTAAGGAAATGCCAATGCCCAAAGCCCTCCTGGGGATACTGGTGAATGTGCAGACTCTGGCAACAGCACGTGACACATCCATCACCTTGATCCTTGGTTTTTTAAATTTTTTTTTAATTTTTTTGAGTCGCCGTCTCACTCTGTCACCTAGGGTGGAGTGCAGTGGCACTCTCATGGCCACTGCAGCCTAGGCCTGCTGGGTTCAGGTGATCCTTCCGTCTCAGCCTTTCAAGTAGCTGGAACCATAGGCACGTGCTACCAAGCCTGGTTAATTTTTGATTTATTGTAGAGACGAGGTCTTGCCAAGTTGTCCAGGCTGGTCTCGAACCCCTGGACTCAGGCAATCCTCTCACCTCCACCTCCCAAAGTGCTGGGATTACAGGTGTGAGCTATCATACCCAGTGGATCTTTTTTATTTTATGAGGCAGGGCCTCACTCTGTCACCCAGGCAGGAGTGCAGTGGCCCAATCACGGCTCACCACATCCTCAACCTCCTGGGTTCAGGTGATTCTCCAGTCTCAGCCTCCTCAGTTGCTAGGAATACAGACATACACCACCACGCCTGGCTAATTTTTTGAGTTTTTTTGTAGAGACGAGGTCTCAATATGCTGCCCAGGCTGGTCTCAAATTCTTGGGCTCATCTTGGCCTCCCAAAGGGCTGGGATTGCAGGTGTGAGTCATTGAGTCTGGCCTATTCTTGGATCTTTAAGGGGAAATGGAACTTTTGCCTTCCTCTGTGATAATCCAGCTACATCCCTTCCTGCAAGTAAACCCACTGAGTGGAGAACATAAAATATGTTAAAAGGTGAGCATGGATACCATAAGAGAGACCAATTCTGGCCCAAGACACAGCTTGCATTGGTATAAAACAGAGGAACATGAAATGTGGATGTACAGATGCAATGTCTGCTCAGAAGCCTCTGGAGAATGGGTGTTATTCCAGTGAAATTCATTGTGTTAAAATGTGATAAATGACCGGTCTTGGTGGCTCAGCCTGTAATCCCATGCTTTGGGAGGCCGAGGTGAGTGGATTGCCTGAACCCACAGGTTCGAGACCCGCCTGGGCAACTTGGCAAGACTTCATCTGTACAATAAATCAAAAAATTAGCCGGGTGTGGTAGAGCGCCTGCAGTTCCAGCTACTTGGAATGCTGAGGTGGAAGGATCGCCAGAGCCCAGCAGGTCGAGGCTACAGTGGCCGGGAGCAGTTACTGCACTCCAGTCTGCGTGACAGAGTGAGACTCCAACTCAAAAAACAAAACAACAAGCCGGGCTCAGTGGCTCAGCCTGTAACCCCACGCCTTTGGGAGGCTGAGGTGAGTGGATTTCCTGAGCCCGCGGGTTCAAGACCCACCTGGGCAGCGAGACCTCATCTCTACAATAAATCAAAAAATCAGCCGGGCGTGGTAGCTCATGCCTGTAGTTCCAGCTACTTGGAAGGCTGAGGCGGAAGGATCGCCGGAGCCCAGCAGGTTGAGGCTGCAGTGGCCGGAAGCGGCCACTGCACTCCAGTCTGGGCGACAGAGTGAGACTCCAACTCAAAAAAACAAAAAAAACAAAAAACAACAAAAAAAGTGATAAATGATCTTGTCTCTGTAAGCGAGTGTTGCATAGCAAAATTTATGGTGGACAGAGTAGATTCCAATTTTTAGAGCTTGAAACAGCCTAAGACAGCATTTATTTGATGAGCCTGAATCCTAGAGAGGTGAGTAGTGTGAGGTCCAGTGAGGACAGGCCCAGGGAACAGAGCTTGCAGGAGGCATCTCTCAGAAGGACCAAATACAGCAGGAGCCCACTGAGACAGACACATCAGAAGGAGGAAGGGAGTTTTGGCGACTCTCCTCAACCTGCCTCTTTTGAAGACCAAGAACAACCACTCAGAGCAAAATGCAATGCGGAGAGAACACTAATTCACAGGGTACATGTTCTGAAAATGACATTCTGACATACCCTGAAAGTTACATCGTAGTATTTTGTATATCTGCTCTTATTTCAGTTGAGAATCCCTACAAAAGTCCACGTAAAAGACATAAATCTGTGTATTTTGGACCCATGCAGGAAGTTTCTTGCAGCTACTGTATTCAGCAAGTGTTACTCAAGATCAGTGCCAGAAAAGGCAGAGTGCCTAAGGTCTGACATAGATGAGTGTAAAAAAAAAATTGAAGCCGGGCTCAGTGGCTCAGCCTGTAATCCCGCGCCTTGGGAGGCCGAGGTGAGTGGATTGCCTGAGCCCGCGGGTTCGAGACCTGCCTGGGCAACTTCGTGAGACCTCATCTCTACAATTAATCAAAAGCTAGCCGGGTGTGGCAGCTTGCACCTATAGTTCCAGCTACTTGGAAGGCGGAGGCAGAAGGATCGCCGGAGCCCAGCAGGTCGAGGCTGCAGGGGCTGGGAGCGGCCACTGTACTCCAGTCTGGGCGACAGAGTGAGACTGCAACTCAAAAAAAAAAAAAAAAATTTGAAATCTCCTTTTCAACCATCTGCTTCGAAAAAAATCAGAGCCAAAGTTGTTTTAGATACTACGATTTTTAAAATTGGCAGTGGATTAAGCTTACAATTCTGTCTTTAAAAACTTATTCAGAAATTCTAGCCATCTTAATTATGCTCTGAATTTTTCCTACCTCTGCAATTTACTCTGAGGAGCCCAGCAGACCTACTCTTTGCTCTGTAAGTCTTGAAACAACCTTTGACCAAAAACAAAATCTGATGAGTTTAGAGGCTAGACATGCAGAGACAAAGGAACAAAAGAACCGGAAAGGAACTCATAGGCTGCATGAGCTGATTCTGAGACTAGTAGTTTAAAGTTATGTGGCCAAAAAATGACACATGAAAGCGCTTTTTCATTTTAAAGGTAAGAGCTGTTGAAGTCATACATAGCTACCAACTGGCCTAGAACCACTGCACAGACACACCATCACCCCTAGTGGTGGCCAGGTGAAATGCAGCCTCAGCTTTACAGAAAACTCACCACCTTCCGGCCGACATTGTGGTCCTTGATAATTTGGTTCTCACAGAAAAAAAAAACTGGGCCCATCAGGATCATTTCTCTGATTCACTCTGACTTTTTAATGATATTGCCAATAAGCTATAAATACTCCTTCAGTCTTAAGTCAGGAATACCTTAACCAGCAAGTCTACAAGTCTACAAACATAACAGCTGGTTCCTGTCACACGTAACCTTACAAGACAAAAAGGTTTACTAAATCAGAAATATCTGAGAACCCACTGAGCTTCGTGTATCAATCATTCAGCTGAGTGTTGTGAGTTCTGATTCCTGGGAAGAGTGGAAATCAGCATCAAGGATTTCTAGCAGGATACAAAATTTTACAAGGACCAAGACATAAGGTTGATAGCCTCTACAGAAACTAAAATTGTCAGGTAACAGACAACAGCCTCACTATTTGCTCAAATGACCATCAGGAAAGACAACAAGTAGATGAACAAGTCTTTACAGATATACTGAGAAAAGATAGATTTTTAAGGCAGCATTTCTCAAAGTGTGATACCTAGAAGACCCTAGAAGGGTCTATAAGGTTAAAACCATTAAAGCAATAACGCTAAGGTGTCCTTTTCACTTTCACATGCTCAGTGAAATGTTCCAGAGGCCACAGGACATATGATATTACAAGGCAGTATGAAGAAGCAGATATGAAAATCCAGCTGCACATTAAAGAGATTTTTAAAAGTGTAAATGGGCCCGGCATGGTGGTTCATGCCTGTTATCTTAGAACTTTGGAAGGCCAAGGAGAGATGATTGAGCCCAGGAGTGCAAGACCAGCCTAGGCAACATCTCTACAAACCTCATCTCTACAAAAAATACAAAAATTAGTTGGGCATAGTGGCACACGTCTATAATCCCAGCTACTTGAGCGGCTGAGGTGGGAGGATCACTTGAACCCAGGAGGTCAAGAGCTGCAGTAAACCAGGATAGTGCCACTGCACTGCAGTCTAGGTGACCAGAGTAAATCCTGTATTTTAAAAAGTATAAATTAATGACACTTTTATTTTGGAAAATACTGTTTTTCCATTAAAATGTTACTTAAGGCCGGGCGTGGTGGCTCAAGCCTATAATCCCAGCACTTTGGGAGGCCAAGGCAAGAGGATTGCCTAAGCCCACGGTTTGCGACCAGCCTGGGCAACATGGTGAGACCTCATCTCTACAATAAATCAAAATCTTAGCCAGGTGGTGTAGCGTGCACCTGTAATTCTGGCTGTTTGGAAGGCTGAGGCAGAAGGATCGCTGGAACCCAGTGGGTCAATGCTGGAGTGGCTATGAGCATGCCACTGCACTCCAGCCTGGGCAACGAAGTGAGACTCCAACTCAAAAAAAAAATTTTTTTTAATAAAACAATATTTATGTTAGCATATAATGAGTTTATTATTTTCTTAATGAATTAATAAATATTTTAAATTGTTTTAGTTTTAATTTTTAATATGATAAATAATAGGTGTGACAAGAGTCCTCAAACTGTAAGCATTTAGAGGTTCCTGAGATCAAAAAGTAAGAGAACTGTTGCCCTAGGAGTTTTCACATAAGCTGCGTAGTTGGAAAATAATCTACTTCTTTGGATTTCTCTGATTTAAAAGACTTTTAATGTGATGAGAACATAAGGTTGAGACTCTCACCTTAATAGAACACAGTGGAAAGAAACTGAACTGATAGAAGACTAATAGTAGATTTAGTTTTGAAGGGCAAGTCACTCAATGGCACATACCCTGCCCAGCCTTTGCTTCTGCATCCCTAGAAGCAATGGTTCAGCTGGGATCACACCTGTAATCCTAGCACTATGAGAGGCTGAAGCAGGAGGACTGCCTGAGCCCCAGGAGTTCAAGACCAGCCTGGACAACATAGCCAGACCTCGTCTCTACAAAAAAATTTAAAGAATAGCCAGGAGTGGTGGTGTGCACCTGTAGTCCCAGCTACTCGGAAGAAGGCTGAGGTGGAAGGATCGCCTGAGCCCAGGAGGTCGAGGCTGCGATGAGCCTTGATCATGCCACTGTACTCCAACCTGGACACAGAGACTCCAGCTCAAAATGAATAAATAAAATAAAATAAATGGTTCAATCAGTAATTCTCAAAGACAGGTGTATCAGACTCTCTGGAGATGCTGTTTTGTTTTGTTTTGTTTTGAGTTGGAGTCTCACTCTGTTGCCCAGGCTGGAGAGCAGTGGCACGCTCCTGGACACCGCAGCCTTGATCTGCTGGGCTCAGGTGATCCTTCCGCCTCAGCCTTCTAAGTAGCTAGAACTACAGGCATGCGCCACCAGGCCCAGCTAATTTTTTGATTTATTGTAGAGGTGAGGTCTCACCAAGTTGCTCAGGCTGGTCTCGAAGCCGTGGGCTCAGGCAATTCTCTTACCTGGGCCTCCCAAAGTGCTGGGATTACAGGTTTGAGCCACCGTGCCTGGCCGATGCTGTTTTTTTCAAATGCATATTTGCTCTCTTGCTTCCCCTGAAGACACGGACACAGTTCCTCCACTCCACCTGCCTTGAGAATTGGTACGTGTAATAGAAGCATTACTGACAGCAGTTGGTTATGCTTGTGAATGCTGTGAAGACGGAAAAGTCTGAAAAGGCCGGGTGTGGCGGCCCACACCTGCAATCCCAGCACTTTAGGAGGCCACAGCAGGAGGACAGCTTGAGCCCAGGAGTTCGAGACCAGCCTGGACAACATAGTGAGACCTCATCTCTATAAAAAAATCAAAAAATAGTCAGGCGTGGTGGCTCACGCCTGTAATCTCAGCACTTTGGGAGGTGGAGGCGAGAGGACTGCCTGAGCCCGAGAGTTCAAGACCAGCCTGGGCAACCTGGCGAGACCTCAGCTCTACAATAAATTTTAAAAAATTAGTCGAGCATGGTGGCACACACCTGTGGTTCCAGCTACTTGGAAGGCTGAGGCGGAAGGATCGCCTGAGCCCAGCAGGCCAAGACTGCGATAGCCATGAGAGTGCCACTGCACTCCAGCCTGGGCGACAGAGTGAGACTCTGACTAGAAGGGAGGGAGGGAGGCAGGGAGGGAAGGAGGAAACCCTAGAAGGGCAATTCTTCTAAGGCACCAATTTTCTAATTCAGAGCAATAAAAGGAGTGAGGTCTGAACAATGAAATCCTTGTCAAGAGGACAAGAAGGTTTTGTTTTTGAGTCTAGAGGCTTGAAGAAACCTGCTACTTCGTTCGGACCTGAGCAAGTGTTCTTATTTGACCAAGATCTGTTTGCTCACCTTATAGTCAAACAGAAAAAGTCCAAAAAAAAGGCTGTAGAGGTCCGCTGTCAGGATGCCCAGGTTGACAGAGGTGGCACTCGTGACCTTGATCACCAACGGCATGAAAGTGTAGAGGCAGAACATACAAAGGGCAAATGCCACGAACAGCAGGGCTGTGGGGGAAAAAAATGAAACAGCAAATATGAAGAGGAGAAACCAAAAGACAGAGGGGCTTGAGGCTTGGCTGCCACTGGAAACTCCCTCATCCTTTAACAAGGGGAGGGGGACCCAAAAAAACCCAGAATTTATAAGAATGTATTTATTCTCCCATGTTTCAACTTCAGTCACCTTCAGCGTACTCTCCATTTGATGCAATACACCTGTCGAGACGCTTTATCCACTGCTCAAGCAGTTTTTCAACTTGTCAATCTTGATGCCTATTAGAGCTTCTGCCTTTTTGTTTGTTTGTTTGTTTCGCCTTTTCCACATTGGCAAAACGTTTCCCTGAGGACTTTGTTCAATCAGGGAAACAAAAGAAAGTCACTCGGGGAGTGAGCGAGCAAAGAGGGTGGGTGGGGCCCAGGAGCCCTGCTGTTTTGCATCAAAAACTGCTGAATACTCAGCATAGTGTGGGCAGATGTGCTCGTAAATCACCCATCATGAAATGGGCATACATGTTGAAAGAATCTCCAAAAAAAATTCACTGAAGCTGGATGCAGCCTCCCACAACACCAGCTGGTACACCGATGCCCATGGGCTCCCAGAACACTTACCTAGAGGGAGAACCTGTACCACCAGGGGCCCACCCGCCAAAAGGTCATTCCCAGTGTGGTTGTCGCCCGCCCCCGCCCCCACTGTACAAAGCCACCACTTAACAGGCAGCATCGCGAAGGGGACTGCAAAGCTCTCTGGAAAAAACTAATGCTCACCACAAGTTGTCATGTACATAAAGGACTGCAAAAATCCAACAGGGTATTGGATAATCAAGGCCATAAGAGCCTGCTTCTGGTGCAACTGATCAATAGCTCGCATCACACCCTGCTCTCTATCTTCCCAGGGCAGAGCGACGCCCAAAAGTCAATAAAGGCAGAATCGATAGCACCTGTCAAGACAAATCGCCCACTGTCTTTTCTTTGCTTTTATTTGTTCGGCTGGACGTGGTTTGTGTAATTGGATTCAGAATAAAGTATTGCTAACGCGTCCAAGACCGTTATTAGGCCCACTGTGTTTTGCTCATCTGATTACATTAAATGCCCAAGACAGCACAATAAAACTATCCTCTCTAGGGCAGTGCTCGCCGTATGGAGGCCAACTACATTAGCTGTGTCTGCTTTGCAACCATTTATTTAATATTACCCCGTATCCACCACACACACACACACACACACACACACACACACACACTTTCTGGCAATCTAATTTATTTAATTGAATTAAACTATTTAAGCATGGTACACAATCTCCATTGACATACATGAATTATATAACTTATTTCACCTGGGTTCGGTGGCTCACAACTGTAATCCCAGCACTTTGGGAGACTGAGGCGGGATCACTTGAGGCCAGGAGTACAAGACCGGCCTAGGCAACCCAGCGAGCCCTCATCTCAACAAAAATTTTTAAAAATTAAGCCAGGCGCGGTGGCTCACGCCTGTAATCCCAGCACTTTGGGAGGTGGAGGCGAGAGGATTGCCTGAGTCCAGGGGTTCGAGAACAGCCTGAGTAACACGGTGAGACTTCGTCTCATCAATCAATAAAAAAATTAACCGGGCATGGTGGCGCATGCCTGTGGTTACAGCTACTTGGAAGGCTGAGGTGGAAGGATCGCCTGGGTCCAGCACGCCAGGGCTGCGGTGGCTGTGAGTGTGCCACTGCCAACCTGGGCAACAGAGCAAGACTCTGACTCAAAAAAAAAAAAAAAAAAAATAGCTAGGCATGGTGGCGCTCACCTGTAGTCCCACCTTCAGGAGGCTGAGGCAGAAGAATAACCTGGGCCCAGGAGGTGGAGGCTGCAATGAACCATGATGATGCCGAGGCACTCCAGTCTGGGTGACAGAGTGAGACTCCGGCTCAATACATAAATAGGTCAACAAAACCTCTTTCCGCCCATCATTAAATAAGGTTCAAATCTTTCTTGGCTGTCCCATCACTGCCTTCTTCTGCTCCATTTATTTATGCAGAAGCCTAAGAACAGCAGGTGGGAGGAGCACTGGGTGGTGATTCCACACCATCGACGACTCAGGTTAGCGATTGCCAAGTCACAATGTGCAGACGACGACCCATCTGAGAAGTCTGAGGACCCACAGTACAGATCTAAGAGAAAGCGGGTAGGACCGAAAGTCCGTCTCTGGGCTCATTCAGAATTCCTAGGAAAGAAAGGCTCTGCCTGCGGGTGAAGATTAAGAATTAACTTTGTAAAAATTAATTAATTAATTAATCATAATAAAAAGAATTAACTTTGTGAAGGAAAATCTACTAATTTTCAGGGAAACCTCCACGTAAAACACTGCTGCTGGCTGGGCTCGGTGACTCAGCCTGGCATCCTAGCACTTTGGGAGGCCAAGGCAAGTGGATTGCCTGAGCCCGCTGGTTCGAGACCCGCCTGGGCAACTTGGCAAGACCTCGTGTCTACAATAAATCAAAAACTAGCCGGGTGTGGTAGCGTGCGCCTGTAGTTCTGGCTACTTGGAAGGCTGAGGCAGAAGGATCGCCAGAGCCCAGCAGGTCGAGGCTGTGGTGGCCAGGAGCAGCCACTGCACTCCAGTCTGGGCAACAGAGTGAGACTCTAATTCAAAAAGAACAAACAAGCAAACAAACAAAATACTGCAGCTATTCTGTATGAAATGACTCTGGGATCGCACAAAGATGTCTAAATATTATTCAAATGGAGCATTTATTGCTGGATGATCATTTTTCTTAGTTAAAGGAAAGAATACTGACGAAAAAAGAATTATCATTTATGTACATACCAATTTTCCAGTCCCAGTGAATGCTGGCAATATCCTTATACTCCACAATCAACCTAAGATTAAAGCAAGAAATCACAGAGAGATCCACACTAGTTTCCATGGTTTTATAAGCATTTTAGTTGTTATACTTCAGCTAAAGGGAGGTATTAGGTTGACTTCTGAATATTTCTTAGAATACAAAAATAACTATCTTTAATTAAAATGACAGAATAAAATCAAAGGCATTCATAAAGGTATGTCTGACTCTCTTACATGTGGTCTTCAATAATATTCAAGCAGGGGAACCCCTTCAGGCCCCCTCCCACCATGGGAGCTTTTCTGTCCTCTCAATAAATCCTGCTTTCTAAAAAAAAATAATAATAATATTCAAGCACAGGAGGAAAAGAGAACATTATGCTTTCTCTTTAAAGATGCTTGGGGCTGGGCATGGTGGCTCAGCCTGTGGTCCCAGCACTTTGGGAGGCCGAGGCGAGAGGACTGCCTGAGCCCAGGGTTCAAGAACAGCCTGGGCAACTTGGTGAGACCTCATCTCTACAATAAATCACAAAAACTAGCGGGCGTGGTGGCGTGGGTCTGTAGTTCCAGCTACTTGGAAGACAGAGGTAGAAGGATCGCCTGAGTCCGGCAGGTCGAGGCTGCGGTGGCCATGAACGTGCCACTGGACTCCAGCCTCGGCTACGAAAGTTAGACTCCAACTCAAAATAAATTAATAAATAAATAAGATGCTTAGGAAGTCAATGTGTTTATATTTTCTGAAAATAATCGTAAAAGAAAAATCAGCCAGGCTCGGTGGTTCATGGCTGTAATCCCAGCGCTTTGGGAGATGGAGGTGAGAGGATTGCATGAATCCAGAGGTTTGAGAGCAGACTGGGCAATTTGGTGAGACCTCATCTCTACATTCTAGAAAGAAAGTAGTCATCCATGATACATTTGCTTATTTTGTCTTTAGGAAAAATTTGAGAATCTTACAGCTGTATGCCACTGATAATTGTTCCAAATAGGCCCACCATTCCTAAAAACTCCTGTCTGCTCAGCTTCTTCACGATGTATTCTTCACAAACATTTGAAACGGCGTAAAGGGACGCCCCAAGAAGCACCAAGATGTCACCAATCAGCACATCACTCCCTGGAGGAAGACAAGTCACCAAAGGGACACACTGTCAACAGCTGAACCTCTACAGCTGGCCTCCAGGAGTTTATCTGACTCGTGTTCATTTGTTTAAACAAGGCTTTATAGAAAGAGAAACCCCAGTTCCTAGAAGTTTAAAGTCTCTTACTCTTCTCACGTTATGGCCCAATTATGCTGTGACTTTCCTAATTTGACTCCTCAGGAGATTAAAAGACTGGAAGATGGTAGGATATACCATAGTGTAAAGCCTGAAAAAAAGTCTATGACAGAACAAATTAATGAGATTTGCTAAGAATCAGGCCGGTTCAAAAAATATAAGGAAGGGCCAGATGCAGTGGCTCACACCTGTAATCCCAGCACTTTGGGGGGGTGAATTGGAGCAAATTACCCAGCCCAGGGATTCGAGTCTAGCCTGGGCAACTTGACGAGACTTTGTCTCTACAAAAATAAAAAAATTAGCCGGGCATGGTGGTGCGTGCAGTTCCAGCTACTTGGAAGGCTGAGGCAGAAGGATCATCTGAGCCCAGCAGGTCGAGCCTGCAATGGCCGTGAGTGTACCACTGCACTCCAGCCTAGGTGACAGTGAGACTCAGACTCAAAAAAAAAAATACACACACACAGAAGGAACACGCTTTCGAGCTTTAAAAGAAATTTCCTCTTAATCCAAGAAGAAAGTCACTTGTAGATCAGGTGAATTCATAGACCTTAATAAGACTTTAGATGACCAATGATCTAAATTTAACACAAAGTACAACAAAGTATTCTCATCTATGAAGGGATTTAAAAAAGAGGTCACCCAGTAAACAAGTTTCCTTTTGGATAAAAACAAACAAACAAACAAGAATCTACAGTCGGTTTTCCAGTAACTAATCCAAATGTATGTTTGAAGATGACTGCAAATATATAAAGAAACTTTTATCTCACGAGACAGACAAGACTCTTTAGAGTGACAAAAAGTGCAAAAACCGTGGGCTGCTAGGAACATCAAGATCAGTTGGTGGAAGTGATTATGAAATACCCGAAACAAAGAAACCTAAAATAAAACTTTAAATGTCATCAACAGAGACAGGTCTTCTGCCTTTTATGACAGTTTCGCAGAATAACCGAAAACATGAGCAAAGCAATAACAGCCTTACCTGAATTGTCTTCCCTCCCTGCTAGTATGTCTGCTCCAACCATGGTTCCTACGCCCAGCAGACAGACAGACACGGCAATGAAGTGGATCACTCTGTACCTCGCATAAAGAATAAACCACGAGAGAGCCATCAGCACAGGAATCCCGAAGCAGTCCAAAAGCTGCATGGAAGGAAGGAAACAGCTTAAAGTATCTCTCATTCACTAAAGGATTAGCCATGAAGCCATAACGAGAGTCAGCTATTTACTGAGCATTTGCCATGGCCAGCCCTATACCTAAAGTGCTTTACCTGGATTAATTCATCTAATCCTCACCATAACATTACGAGATCAAAATCACAATCCCATTTCATATGAGAAAATGAAGATTCGGAGAGATGAAATGAGTTGCCTGAAATCACAGTTAGAAATGGGGCAGTCCAAGCCGAGCTCAGTGGCTCAGCCTGTAATCCTACACTTTGGGAGGCTGAGGTGAGTGGATTGCCTGAGCCCACGGGTTCGAGACCCGCCTGGGCAACTTGGCGAGCCCTCATCTCTACAATAATTCAAAAAATGAGCCGGGCGTGGTAGCGCGCACCTGTAGTTCCAGTTACTCGGAAGGCTGAGGCGGAAGGATCGCGGGAGCCCGGCAGGTCGAGGCTGCAGTGGCCGGGAGCAGCCACTGCACTCCAGTTTGGGGGGACGGAGTGAGACTCCAACTCAAAAAAAAAAAAAAAATGGGGCAGTCCCAAGGTAGGAGATTTGCTTGAGGCCAGGAGATGGAGACCAGCCTGAGCAACACATCAAGATCCCCATCTGTAACGAATGAATGAATGAATGAATGAATGAATGAATGAATTTGCCTGGTGGTATGCCCACGTAGTCCCAGCTACTCAGGAGGCTGAGATGGGAGGATGGCTGGAGCCCAGGAGCCGGAGGCCTCTGGAAGCTATGATCACACCACTGCACTCCAGCCTGGGGGTGAATAAGATCTGTCTCTAAAACAAACAAATGGGAGAGACAGTTTCTGAACCCGACAATTCTGCCTGAGGGCCTGTGCAATTTGCCTCTACACGCCTTAAATCCAGTAGGCAGCCGGGCTCAGTGGCTCAGCCTGTAATCCCGCGCCTTTGGGAGGCTGAGGTGAGTGGATTGCCTGAGCCTGCGGGTTCGAGACCCGCCTGGGCAACTTGGCAAGACCTCATCTCTACAATAAATCAAAAAATCAGCCAGGCGTGGTAGCGCGCGCCTGTAATTCCGGCTACTCGGAAGGCTGAGGCGGAAGGATCGCCGGAGCCCGGCAGGTTGAGGCTGCGGTGGCCGGGAGCGGCCACTGCACTCCAGTCTGGGCGACAGAGTGGGACTCCGACTCAAAAAAAAAAAAAAAAATCCAGTAGGCAAAGCCCCCTGCCCACACCCATCTAGACATGGAATAAATAATCCTGCAGCCAGATACTTGATTGCAACTAGGGTGAGTACTCCAAGGAAGGGCAGGTGACCAGAGAGAGGACACACCTCCCTGACAAGTGTCCAGCCCCACATGTGACACAGACACTTGCTCACAGCAATTACTCTCGCTCCTTTTTGCTGCATCTTCAGCCTCACCCAATCCTGGTTCCATAAAACACTTGCTCTACACCTGATCCTGCTCCTCTGAAAGGTAGAGACCTCGAGTCTGCCCAAATCAGAGCAAATCCCAGCCGGGCGTGGCGGCTTAAGCCTGTAATTTCAGCACTTTGGGAAGTGGAGAAGGGAAGATTGTCTGAGTTCAGGAGTTCGGGGCCAGCCTGGGCAACATCGCGAGACCCTGTCTCTACAAAGAAATCAAAAAATTAGCCTGGCATGGTGGTGTGTGCCTGAAGTCTCAGCTACTCAGGAGACTGGTAGCAGAAGGCTCGTGTGAGCCCAGGAGGTCAAGGCTGTGGTGAGCCGTGATCGTGCCGCTGCACTCCAGTCTGGGCGACAGAGGGAGACCTCGACTCAAAAAAAAAATTATAGCAACTCTGAAATCATGTGCAAGATAAAGGAAAAATACAGACTGCACTTATTATTCAATTCTTTTTTTTTTTCTGAGTCAGTGTCTCACTCTGTCGCCCAGGTTGGAATGCAGTGGCACGCTCACGGCTACCGCAGCCTCAACCTGCTAGGCTCCGGCGATCCTCCCCCTCAGCCTTCCCAGTAGCTGGAACTACAGGTGTGTGCCACCACACTCAGCTCATTTTTCTGGTTTGTTATAGAGACGAGGTCTCGTCAAGTTGCCCAGGCTGGTCTTGAACCCTTGGACTTAAGCAATCCTCTTTCCTCCACCTCCCAAAGTGCTGGGATTACAGGCATGAGCTACTGCACCTGGCCGCACCTAATTCTTAAATTCACAAATTTTATGGGAATTCAAGAATAAAATATATTCAAGGGTAATTATGGATGCATTCAAGTGTACTCAAGGAAAAAATATATTCCCTGTACTAACTAATGATACTCCTGAAACGGTTGCTTTATTATTCAACCTGTTGTTGCTTTAAACCTTGTTCCTGATTCACTCTATCTGTTTAACCTTAGGCAAAGAAGGCCCCTAAATCTCCAGCAGCCGTTTGAGCCTGTCCATAGCTGTTAACTGATTGCATTTCACTGCAATCTCGCCAGTAGAGCCCAAAGCACCACGTGTAGGAATGGGCACCTTGCCTGGTTATTTATTTCAGCTGCAGGACTCTAATCTCCTAAGTGCTTTATTGAAGCTGCCTGAATTCAACAAACCATGACACCATGCAAATGATAACAGCCTGTCTGGAAAGACACTAGCAGAACCCAGCCATAATGGCTTAACAAAGTCTAAACTACGCTCCTTAAACAGAAAAAGTAGAAAAAGATATTCTGAAAACGACCCCAGAAGACAACCTCTAAGCCTTGTATTTTACAGTCAAACAGATATGCTTTGTCTTTAACAAGTTTTGGGGGGCAATAAGGGAGCGGCCCTTGTTGGGATCAGAGCTCCAGTGGCCTCAGGCGCCAGGCTCACACCTGTAATCTCTTCACTTTGGGAGGCTAAGATAGGAGGATTGCTTGAGCCCAGGAGTTTGAGACCAGCCTGGGCAACATAGTGAGACCTAGTCTCTACAAAAAAAATCAAAAATCTAAAAATGAGCTAAGCGTGGTGGTGCACACCTATAGTCCCAGCTATTTGGGAGGCTGAGGCAGAAGAATCATCTGAGCCCAGAAAGTTAAGGCTGCAGTGAGCCGTGATCGTGCCACTGCACTCCAGTCTGGGCAACAGAGTGAGACTCCAACTCAAAAAAAAAAAAAAAAGAAAACAAGCTTGAATATGTCCAGTGGCGAGTCTGCTACTGGAGGGAACTTTCGTTTTTTTTGAGTTGGAGTCTCACTCTGTCGCCCAGGCTGGAGTGCAGTAGCATGATCACAGCTCGCCACAGCCTCAACCTCCTGGATTCAGGTGATCCTTCTGCCTCAGCCTCCTGAGTAGCTGGGGGATGACAGGCACGCGCTACCATACCTGGCTAATTTTTTTTTATTTTTTGTAGAAACAAAGTCTCCCTGTGCTGCGCACACTGGTCTAGAACTCCTGGCCTCAGGCGATCTTCCTGCCTAGGCCTCCCAAAGTGCTGGGATTACAGGCGTGAGCCACCGCGCCCAGCAGGAATTGATTTTGATGGCACAAGGCATGAACTTCAGTCGCAAATACCCAACCATAAGTGTTTTGTTTACTGTGTTTAGACCTTGCACCAATTCAAAACTTTTAATCATTATTAATCAGAGATCAAAGGTACTGAAATTGTAATCAAGTAATTAAAATGTGTTTGAGATTATCAGGGTAGTCATGACGAGGAAACCCCGTTTTCTATATACTCACGTATACTGGACCTCATTACCCCAGGCTAAAAGTACACTTCCTACTTGGGATCAACTTCATCCTCATGTAACTCGTGGCTTTAATCTTTAGGAAACTCTGGGTTCTTTGTGTGTATGTGCCTCCTATGATGCCTGTCTTAAATCATTTCCTATCTCAGCTTTTTTTTTTTTTTTTTTGAGTTGGAGTCTCACTCTGTCACCCAGACTGCAGTGCAGTGGCCGCTCCCGGCCACCGCAGCCTCGACCTGCTAGGCTCCGGCGATCCTTCCGCCTCAGCCTTCCTAGTAGCCAGAATTACAGATGTGCGCCACCACGCCCAGCTAATTTTTTGATTTATTGTAGAGATGAGGTCTCGCTGCCCAGGCGGGTCTCGAACCCGCAGGCTCAGGCAATCCACTCACCTCAGCCTCCCAAAGGCACGGGATTACAGGCTGAGCCACCGAGCCCAGCTCTATCTCAGCTTTTTAATCCATTTTGATTTTAAAACAACCAGGAGGTTTGCTGAAAATGATGCTTAGCACAGTGTTAGAGAAAAGGAATAAAAAAAAAAAATTTAAAAGGCCAAGCTTGGTAGCTCAGCCTGTAATCCCAGCACTTTGGGAGGCCGAGGCAAGTGGATTGTCTGAGCCTGAGGGTTCAACACCAGCCCAGGCAACTTAGTGAGACCTCGTCTCTACAATAAATCAAAAAATTAGCCAGGCATGGTAGTGTGTGCCTGTAGTTCCAGCTACTTGGAAGGCTGAGGTGGAAGGATCGCCAGAGCCCAGCAGGTTGACGCTGGGGTGGCCGTGAGTGTGTCACTGCACTCCAACCTGGGCAACAGAATGAGACTCTAACTTAAAAGAAAAAAGAGAGAGAGAGAGAAAACAAAGTATTTTAGCCAGATGTGGTGGTTCACGCCTGTAATCTCAGCACTTTGGGAGGCCGAGGTGGAAGGATCGCTTGGGACCAAGAGTTTAAGATGAGCCTAGGCAACTTGGTGAGACCTCGTCTCTACAAAAAATAAAAAAAATAAGCTGGGTGTTGTGGTGTGCACCTGTAGTTCCAGCTAGTTCGGAGGCTGAGGTGGGAGGATTGCTTGAGTCCAGGAGTTTGAGGCTGCAGTGCTCTATGACTGCGTCACTGCACTCCAGCCTGGGCAACAGAACAAGACCCTGACTCTTTAAAAGAAAGGGTAATTATTTAATAAAATGCATTCTGGTAATAACATTTAATGTGTTGAAAAAATACTGAGTTTTCATCAATCCTTATCTTTCCTAAGTGAAACAGGCCTAATTTCACTTTAATTTCCCCACAGCCCCAAAAATGTGGAGATCAAATAAAAACATCTCTGTTTTGTATAGTGAAAACAGCGGTGCATCAAAAAGTTATAAACTCAGGGCAGGCACGGTGGCTCACACCTCTAATCCTGTCCTGGTACTCTGGGAGGCCAAGGTGGGAGGATCACTTGAGCCCAGGAGTTTGAGGCCAGCCTGGGCAACATTACAAGACCTCATCTCTACAAAACAACTTAAAAACTGAGCCAGGCATGGTTGCACATGCCTGTAGTGCCAGCTACTCAAGAGGATGATGCAGAAGTATCACCTGAGCCCAGGAGGTTGAGGCTGTGGTGAGCCGTGATCGCACCACTGCACTCCAGCCCTGGCTACAGAGGGATACTCCAACTCAAAAAAAAAAAATAGTTATAAACTCACTAAACTGTGACAACTAAACTTGGCATTGGAGTCTATCTGACTTTCACCTCTGTTTATAAGAAATTTTGTTGTCAGTGATGGTGAACTCAGTGTTGTGATATACCCCAGAGTTTGCTAACATGAAGACAACTGAAATCAGTCTTCCTCAACTTCACACAGCTGAAAAATACTACAATGTGGGAACATCCTTCTTTCAACCCAGCAAGAATAAACACATGCCGTGTTGCTTAAACATGGCATGTGATGTGCCTCTGTACTGCAGAAAAGTTGAAGTTTTGCAAGCAAAGCAAGGTATTCTTGAAAGAATACCTAACAAAGAAATAAGGATGGATCCCAGCACTTTGGAAGGTTGAGGCGGGAGGACTGCTTGAGCCCAGGAGTTCAAGACCAGCCTAGGCAACATAGAAAGATCTCATCTCTACAAAAAATTTAAAAAGTAGACTTGGTGGCATGCACCTGCAGCCCCAACTCCTTGGGAGGCTGAGGGCAGAAGGGTGGCCTGAGGCCAGGGGGTCAAGGATACAGTGAGCCCTGACTGTATCACTGCACTCCAGCCTGGACTACAGAGTGAGACACCAACTCAAAAACAAAACAAAACAAAAAGCAATTAAACAAAAAAGAGTAAGAATGAGAGTTTTTGTTTGTTTGTTTGTTTTTTAGTGGGACTCTCACTCTGTCACCCAGGCTGGAGTGCTGTGGAACACTCTTGGCCACCGCAGCCTCGACCTGCTTGGCTCAGGTGACCCTTCCACCTCCCTTCCAAGTAGCTGGAACTACAGGCACGCGCCACCACACCAAGCTAATTTTTTGATATACTGTAGAGACAAGATCTCACCAAGTTGCCCAGGCTGGTCTTGAACCCCTGGACTTAGGCAATCCTCTTGCCTTGGACCCCCAAAATGCTGGAATGACAGGCTTGAGCCATCACACCCGGCCAGGATGGGAGTTTTACCTCCTGCTACCCCCACCCCAAAATGTCTAATAGGTTGCTTCCCATGGTTATTTTATCAAGAATACGTTGCTTTGCTTGCAAAACTCCAACTTTTCTGTAGTACAGAGGCACATCACATGCCATGTTTAAGCAACACACAAAACAAAACTCTCGTCAACATCACAGCACTAACTGCCAAGTAAATATTTATGATTATCTTGGTAGAAACTAGTCTAATCTGCTATAGCATTAGCAGCTTGGGAACCGATCAACTTGTGTACATTTTCACTAATTCCTGAGAACGTTACTCATTAGAGCATATGCTCCCCTGGAAAGCACAGTATCTACCTGTGTTGAGGATTTTTTTCAAGTGAACAGGCTTTCCATAAAATGTGGGTTAGCACATAGAAGTTCATGTTCCCTTCTTGAAGCTGTAAAGTCCTAGATGGTCAGGTGGCACCCTCTTACCTGGACGCTGGTCAGAGTCGTATACTGGTAGGCTCTGACAATCAGGTAATTTGCTTCCACATCTGCTAGTCCCAGTAGAATATACTTCCACCATTTTCTTCTCAGGATTTCTAGAAGGTTATCACTGCCTGGTTGAAAGAAGGCTGGGTTAGTACAAGTCCCCTGAAATGGATACATGTATGTGAACTGGGAGATTGAGAATGAAAGCAAGGTTTTATTAGGGATCTCAAATGTGGCCCCTCCTAATTTCTAATACTCATAACCCAAACTCCTACAACCACTCAGCAGATTCAGTTAAATTTTTTCTAATATGAGACCCAAGTTAAGGTGTCATCACAGAACCAAGTGTTCAATGAAAGGGTTACAGGCAGCCGGGCTCAGTGGCTCAGCCTGTAATCCAGCGCCTTTGGGAGGCTGAGGTGAGTGAATTGCCTGAGCCCGCGGGTTCGAGACCCGCCTGGGCAGCGAGACCTCATCTCTACAATAAATCAAAAAATCAGCTGGGTGTGGTAGCGCGCGCCTGTAGTTCCGGCTACTTGGAAGGCTGAGGCGGAAGGATTGCCGGAGCCCAGCAGGTCGAGGCTGCGGTGGACGGGAGCGGCCACTGCACTCCAGTCTGGGCGACAGAGTGAGACTCCAACTCAAAAACAAAAACAAAAAAAAGAAAGGGTTACAGGCTGAAAAGAGACCATTTTTGGTTATATTAGAACAGTCATTTTAAAAGACTTAGAAACTTGCATTAAGAAGTTTTCTTTTGTAGCTGAGTTGGGCTAAACACAAAAGCCGCTTGAATTTAAAAGTACACATTTTTCCTCCCCACCCACCTTCAAAACGTAAGACCCTTCTCCTCTCCTAGTATGGCCATGCCTGACTGGTTTGGAAGGCCAATTTTATCTAGTAAGCCATTGCTGATGCTGAAGGAGAAACAGCCAGTTATGCCAGACCATGTGATAGTTAGAAGACATGAGAACAGTTCGAGGCCAGCAGGAGTGAATCTGACAGTCTGGTATGGATGTTGCCCGCTTCCCCTCCATCTGTGAGTACAAGAACATCAGACTGTTACAGTCCAGAGCTCTGGAAACAGGGGTTTGTTACAATTGCATTTTTTTTTTTAATTTGTTTTTATTTTTATTTTTTTGGAGTTGAAGTCTCACTCCAACGCCCAGGCTGGAGTGCAGCGGCACGCTCACAGCCACTGCTGCCTCGACCTGCTGGATTCAGGCAATCCTTCCACTTCAGCTTTCCAAGTAGTTGGGACTACAGGTGTGTGCCAACACACCCAGCTAAGTTTTTGATTTATTGTAGAGAAAAGGTCTCACGTTGCCCATGCTGGTCTTGAACCTCTGAACTCATGCAATCCTTTTGCCTCTGCCTCCCAAAATTCTGGGATTACCTGCCTATTTCTTTTTTTTTTTTTTGAGTTGGAGTCTCACTCTGTCACCCAGACTGGAGTGCAGTGGCACGCTCATGGCCACTGCAGCCTCGACCTGCTGGGCTCCGGCGAGCCTTCCGCCTCAACCTTCCAAAGAGCCGGAACTACAGGCATGCACCACCACGCCTGGCTAATTTTTTGATGTACTGTAGAGATGAGGTCTCACCATGTTGCCCAGGTTGGTCTCAAACCCATGGACTCAGGCAACCCTCTCACCTTGACCTCCCAAAGTGCTGGGATTACAGGCTTGAGCTACCACGCCTAGTTAAAGTTATCACTTTTTAATGTTGTGACTTGCCTTCCTTCCAAATGTTGCAATTGTCTGCCCCTTCCTCTGAAAAACTGTGAAAAAAAAGTTGTAAATTCTAAAATGTTATCTTAAAATGAGGATACTTGCATGGTCAGAAAATTCTGAGTCACACTGAAACTACATGTAGGCTTTGAACTTCAGGGTGGGTGAAGGGTCATGAATTTGGGGTGTGAATACCAGAATAAGTTTGTGTTGCTTTGAGCTGGTTTTTGGTAATGATGCCGACCTGTCTCCCGGCAACCTGGTTGCAGAATAAATTAAACCTCTTTCCTCCCAGCTCTCTGCCTCTCGTCTTTGATAGGCTGTAAGGGAAGTGCCAGTTTATTGAATCAGACCACTAAAAAAGCAGCAGAAAGAAAGTTTGAGAAAAGTAGTTAAAATTCCTTTCCCTAGCCAGGAACACACCTGTAGTCCCAGCTACTTGGGAGGCTGAGGCAGGAGGACTGCCTGAGTCCTGGAGTTTGAAAACAGCCTGGGCAACATAGAAAGATCCCATCTCTTTAAAAATATCATTCCTATTGTAACAGAAATATAATACCTGGATATGAGCTTGAATGTCACCATTTCTGACAAGTCACAGACTATCCTAGGAAACTAAATGGTTTCCTGTAAACTAACTGGTTATTTAACTTCCATTCATGGGCTTCTTCAAAGGAAATGGCATATAATCATTCTTTTGGAAGAGATGGACTTTCTAGAGAAAATTAAGTCAGCGATAAACTTGGAAAGAGGCTGAGTAGCACTACTAAAAAAACACCATTTATTCCCTCCAAATTCTATTTATTCAAATTAACTATGATTCACTACTTTGGAGAATCTAGTATCACAGGAGATATAAAGTTGGCACATACACAAGATGGCTTTATGCTAAGATAACCTACAGAGAAACAAAAGTAGTGTGAATCATAACCCAATAATTATCCTTAAAACCCAACTAGCAGGTATGTCATAAAAACACTGAATTAGTCCTCCTCAACACAAGATGGTTTGGAAAGCACCTAGCAACCTGCCTTAGAGGGGCAGTCCCTAACCTTTCTGGCATCAGGGACTGGTTTTGTAGAAAATAATTTTTTTTTTGAGTTGGAGTCTCACTCTGTCACCCAGGCTGGAGTGCAGTGGCACGCTCACGGCCACCACGACCTCGACCTGCTGGGCTCAGGCGATCCTTCCACCTCAGCCTTCCAAGTAGCGGAAACCACAGGTACCCACCACCACACCAGCTAATTTTGTTATCTTTTGTAGAGATGAGGTCTTGCCAAGTTCCCCAGGCTGGTCTCGAACCCCTGGACTCAGGAAGTCCTCTTGCTTCAGCCTCCCAAAGTGCTGGGGTTACAGGCGTGAGCCACCGCGCCCGGCTTTCACGCTTGGCTCGTGTTAGCCAGGACAGGAGGGGGAATGGTTTCAGGATGAATCAATCACACACTTATTGTGCACTTTGTTTCTATTATCATTACATTGTAACATATAACAAAATAATTATACAACTCACCATAAAAACAAGAGGTGTGGATGGAAGTGTAAATAAAATACTGGGCAGGCCACTCATGGAAAAAAATAAGTGTCAGGGCCCAGCATAGTGGTGCAAACCTGTAATCCCAGCACTTTGGGAGGCCGAGGTGAGAGGATGGCCTGAGTCCAGGGATTCAAGATCAGCCTGGGCAACTTGGCGAGACCTCGTCTCTACAATAAATAAATCAATAAAAAATTAGCCGGGCATGGTGGTGCGCGCCTGTAGTACCAGCTACTTGGAAGGCTGATAGAAGGATCGCCTGAGCTCAGCAGGTCCAGGTTATGATGGCCATGAGCGTGCCACTGCCCTCCACACCTGGGAGTGAGACTCCAACTCAAAAAGAAAAAAAAGGGTCAGATTCTGACTTAAAGCCTGCCTCTAGACGCAGCTGAACAAATAAAATACATCAACTCACTTGCCACTCACAGATAGGGATTTGATATGAATCTGCAAGCAACTGATTTATTATGGTCTCTGTGCAGCCAAACCTCACAGCTCATGTTAATCTGTATTTGCAGTCACTCCTGAGCTAGCATCACCACCTCAGATCATCAGGAATTAGATTCTCAAAAAGAGGGTGCAACCCAGATCCCTCGCATGCAGAGTTCACAACAGGGTTCACACTCCTATGAGAATCTAATGCCCCCACTGATCTGACTGAAGCTCAGGCAGTAATGCCAGCAATGGAGAGCGACTGTAAATACAGATGAAGCTTCACTCGCTCACCGGCTACTCACTCCTGATGTACAGCCAGACCCTACACTGACATATTTATACATGGCACTGACTTCCTCCAGGCCAGTGTGTCCAGACAAGAGCAAAGTCCAGGGTTATTAACCATGTACCAGCTCTACTTCCAACTCCTAAACCCCTTGTCAAATTTGGCATTTCCCCCCTAAAATGGTTTCCCCTCTCCCACAACTGGTTTCTATTTTCTTTTTTTTTTTTTTAATGAGTTATTTCAGCCGGGCATTGGCTCAAGCCTAAGCCTTTAGTTCCAGCACTTTGGGAGGCCGAAGTGAGAGGATTGTCTGAGCTCAGGCGTTCGAGACCAGCCTGGGCAACTTGGTGAGACCTCATCTCTACAATAAATCAAAATATTAGCCGGGCGTGGAAGCACGCCACTGTAGTTCCAACTACTTGGACGGCTGATGTGGGAGGATCGCCTGAGCCCAGCAGGTCGAGGCTGTGGTGGCCATGAGCGTGCCACTGAACTCTAGCCTGGGCAACGGAGTAAGACCCCCAACTCCAAAAAAAAAAAAAAATCATTTATACTGAATTATTTATCAATGGTAGAAATACCATTGATGATGTATAAAGGTTGAGCTTTTTTCTTTCTTTTGAGACAGGGCCTCGCTCTGTGGCCCAGGCTAGAGTGCAGTATGCGATCACGGCTCATGCAACTTTGACCTCCTGGGCTTAAGCTATCCTCCCACCTCAGCCTCCTGAGTAGCTGGGACTACAGACATACACCACCATGCTCAGCTAATTTTTTTTTTTTTTTTTTTTTTAGAGATGAGGTCTCAATATGTTGCCAGTGTAGGTCTCAAACTCCTGGGCTCAAGCAATCCTCCCAGCATGAGCCATCATACCTAACTCCCTCCCATTTTTTTCTTGTTTGAAAATGGGTTTGAGCCGGGCTTGGTGGCTCAGCCTGTAAGCCCGCACCTTTGGGAGGCTGAGGTGAGTGGATTGCCTGAGCCCGCGGGTTCGAGACCCGCCTGGGCAGCGAGACCTCATCTCTACAATAAATTAAAAAAAAAAAAAAATCAGTCGGGCGTGGTAGCACATGCCTGTAATTCCAGCTACTTGGAAGGCTGAGGCAGAAGGATCGCCGGAGCCCAGCAGGTCGAGGCTGCGGTGGCTGGGAGCGGCCACTGCACTCCAGTCTGGACGACAGAGTGAGACTCCAACTCAAAAAAAAAAAAAAAAAAAAGAAAATGGGTTTGGCACTGTCATTCAGGCTAGAGCGCAATAATCCTTCTCCCTCAGCCTCCTAAGTAGGTGGGACTACAGGCACTCTAACATGCCTGACTAATTTTTTTTGTTTTTATAGAGATGGAATCTCTCTGTGTTGCCCAGGCTGATCTTGAACTCCTGGCCTCAAACCATCCTTCCTCCTCAGCCTCCCAAAGTGCTGGGATTATGGGTGTAAGTCACTGTGCTTGGCTTTAAGGCTCATTTTGTTTTTCTTAATTTTTATTTTTTAAAAATGTGGGGGACAATTCAGGATTAGGTTTACAAGTGGTCATTGCACAGGTAAATTTGGGCCTCCTTTGGTCCCCACCAAAGTTCATTTCAAAAGAGGATTGACAAAACCACAATGGTGATTTTATTGTCTGCCTTAAGTATAACAGAAAGAAGCACTGCCCCCTCCCAGTTTAGGTTACTCATTTTCTTCGTTTTCCTGAATTCAATCTCATTTAATTTATTTGAAAATACCATGCTCTTATCTCATGTGAAGGACATCTGTCATCATCTCTAGCAGCCCCTAACAGAGTGCTAGTGACATCACGGGCTCGGGGGCAGGCTACTTAAGTTAAATCCTGGCTCTTGAGTCCACAGGTTCGAGACCGGCCTGGGCAACTTGGCGAGACCTCATCTCTACAATAAACCAAAAAATCAGCCGGGTGTGGTGGCACGTACCTGTAGTTCCAGCTATTTGGAAGGCTGAGGCGGAAGGATCACCTGAGCCCAGCAGGCCGAGGCTGCGGTGGCTGTGAGCATGCCACTGCACTCCAGCCTGGGCGACAGAGTGAGACTCCAACTCAAAAAAAAAAAAGTTTTAAGTAAAAAATATTTCAAAGAAAAAGTCTTACAGAGTAAGGATTTAAAGAAAGAAAATATATTTGTATAGTTGTACCATGCGTTTGTGTTTCAAACTAAATATTACAAAAGAGTAAAAACGTTTTTAAAAATGAAAAAGTTAGGCCAGACGCAGTGGCTCATGCCTATAATCCAGCACTTTGGGAGGCCGAGGTGAGAAGATTGCCTGAGCTCACAGTTTCGAGACCAGCCTGGGAAACTTGGCAAGACCTCATCTATACAATAAATCAAAAAAATTAGCTGGGCGTGATGGCGCTTACCTGTAGTTCCAGCTACATGGAAGGCTGAGGCAGAAGGATCACCTGAGCCCAGTAGGTCGAGGCTGCGGTGGCCGTGAGTGCGCCACTGCCCTCCAGCCTGGGCAACTGAGTGAGACTCTGACTCAAAAAAAAAAAAAAAAAAAAAATCCTGTCTCCACCAGTTGCTATTGATATGACTTAGAGCGAAGTTATCCAAGTGCTATCTGCTTCAGTCTCCTCATCTGTAACCCGAAAATAGCAGGCTCACCTTTAGTTAACACATAACTAAAGAGTTAAGCAATAAAAATAATGCCTGGCACAAAAAATGCTAGAACCTAGCTTTTCCCATTTTTGTACAGCTAGCCAGAAATAATAATTCTATCATGGTTCTAAAGTAGCTTGGGCAGTCAGAGATAAAGATGTTAATTCCAGCCGGGCTCAGTGGCTCAGCCTGTAATCCCAGCACTTTGGGAGGCGAGGTGAGTGGATTGCCTGAGCCCGCAGGTTCAAGACCTGCCTGGGCGACTTGGCAAAACCACATCTCTACAATAAATCAAAAATTAGCCAGGCGTGGTAGCGCACGCCTGTAGTTCCAGCTACTTGGAAGGCTGAGGCGGAAGGATCGCCGGAGCCCAGTGAGTCGAGGCTGCGGTGGCTGGGAGCGGCCAGTGAACTCCAGTCTGGGTGACAGAGTGAGACTCCAACTCAAAAAAAAAAAAAAAAAAATAGATGCTAATTCCTTGTCTTTATTTCTTTCAAAACAGAGACTTGATCTGTGTGAAACTGATGTTCCAGTTAGTTTCGCCATTCAGTTGGAAATATACATTTTGGAGAGTGAGACTCTTGACTTTTTAAGTGTTTTCAATATTGTTTTAACATATATACATATATATTTTTTTTTTTTTGAGTTGGGAGTCTGCACCCAGGCTGGAGTGCAGTGGCACACTCAAGGCCACAACCTCAACCTGCTGGGCTTAGGCGATCCTTCCACTTCAGCTTTCCACATCGCCAGAACTACAGGCAAGCGCTACCATGCCCGGCTAATTTTATTGTACAGATGAAGTCTAGCCAAGTTGCCCAGCCTGGTCTCGAACCCATGGGCTCAGGCAATCTTCTCATCTTTGTCTCCCAAAGTGCTGGGATTACATGCTTGAGCAACCGCGCCCAGCCTGTTTTAATATTTTAAATAACTTTTAATATTGGGGCGGAACCCTACCTTGTAATGACATTTATGCTTTTTTTGGTAACATCTTCTACTGTGTTACAAACAGTTTGCTGCTATTATGTTAATCAACAATTTCAGAGACTTATACATAAGTCTATAGTCACTACTGTCATAGAATCTAGAGGTGTCAAACTTTTCTATTTTATTTATTTACTTATTTCAGAGACATAGTCTCACTCTGTCACCCAGGTTTGAGTACAGTGGCATGATCACAGCTCACTGTAACCTTGAACTCCTGGGCTCAAGTGATCCTCCTGCCTCAGTCTCCCAAGTCATCAGGGTTACAGGCAAATGCCCTGTGTCCAGCTAATCGTATGCTTTCTAATAACTTTTTTTTTTAGTTGGAATCTTAATCTGTCGCCCAGGCTGGAATGCAATGGCATACTCACAGCCACTGCAGCCTCGACCTGCTGGGGTCCAGTGATCCTTCTGCCTCAGCCTTCCAAGTAGCAGGAACTACAGGCACACACCACCATGCCCAGTTAGTTTTTTGATTTATTGTAGAGATGAGGTCTCGTCAAGTTGCCCAGGCTGGTCTCGAACCCCTGGGTTCAGGCAATCCTCTCACCTTGACCTCCCAAAGTGCTGGGATTATAGGCATGAGCCACCGCGCCTGGCCCCTAATAGTTTTTATAAATATAGCTGTCGTTTCCTGTTCCTAGTTTTGCTCTGTTTTATATCTCAAATGTCTAAAGGCCAAAATATTTTTATAAAGATAATTTTGTTGAAAAGGTGACACATGTGACATACCTGGTTGAAACGCCAGCATCACGGTATAAATGAGGAACAACAAACAATAGTTGATAAAGCTCTGAAGCATGGGAGTGTTCACTTTGTATCTTTCTGCCAAATACTGGCTGGTGATGGCTGTCCCACATATACACAAGGACAGCATCTGGCCCAGAGCAATCGTTTTCAAAATATTCCTAAAAAATAAAAGAAGAAATCGGAATGACTAGCAAGTAAGTTGCACTTACACACACACACTAAAATGCTAACCACAAAGGGAAATGCTAATTATTCCAGGTGGTCTTTATTGCATTTTATTGCTTACTTTGTGTGCACAAAAATTAAAGTGTTGTCTTTTAAAAGACTACATTTCTATTCTCTTTTACATTTAACTCCCCCACTCACCCCCACAAGGACACAGTCCCTCATTTCACTGACCATCTATTGATTACTTGGCTATGACATATACTTTTTGAACGGTGTGTGTGTGTGTGTGTTGTGTGTGTGTGTGTGTGTGTGTGTACCTGCGCATGTGACATTTTTTTAAAAAACTCAGCTTAACTCTAGTTTTAAATTCCCCCTTTTCAGTAAGTATTCAGCATCTTCTCATCCTTTCCTTCTTCAAGGGACCTGATTTCTTCAACTGCTCTTCTGGAAGGGCATTTTCAATGTCACCTGCATGTCAGAATCATGGAGCTTAAAAACGGATCCCACCCCAGCTGAGTCTTCAGATGAGACCTCAGAGTGGCCGACGCCTTATGAGAGACCCTGAGAAAGGGCAGGGCTCAGCCACACTCAGATTCTTGATCCATAAAAACTGTGAGATCACAAATATGTGTTGTTTTAAGCCACTGAGTTGTGGCAATTGTTACACGCAACAGATAACTGGTACTTTGTTGTCACTCAGCAAATATTGACTTAATAAATGAATGTAAGTGGGTAAAGAAATTACCATATATACCCATATATGACACTTCCCCATTTTCCCGATGAGACAGAATAGTTAGAGAAAGATAAGAAACTATAAAATGTTGCCAGGCATAGTGGCTCATGCCTATAATCCCAGCACTTTGGGAGGCTGAAACAAGAGGATCACTTGAGCTCAAGAGTTTGAGACCAGCACGGGCAACATAGTGAGACCTCGTCTCTACAAAAATCAGAAGATTAGCTGGGCATGTTGGTGCCCACCTGTCATCCCAGCTACTCTAGAGGCTGAGGTGGAAGGATAGCCTGAGCCCAGGAGGTTGAGGTCATGGTGAGCCATGTTCATGCTACTGCACTCCAGCCTGGGTGACAGAATGAGACGCCGTCTCACAAAAAAAAAAGGCCATGGCACAGAAGCTAAGAGTGGAAAAACACTTTAAGAAGGAAAAGATCACCAATATTATGATGTCCAAAACTGCAGAGAGACATGTCACAGTATGATGGCAAGCTGAAGGTGCTTGATCTTGGAAGGAAAACATTTTGTTAGCGGTCAAGTCCAAGGTCAGATTTCAATAGGCTAAGTAAGTGGAAGATATGCAAGTGAATGCACCAAGAATAAAGCACCCTTTTAAAAATTGATGAAAAGGAGGAGAATCAAGACAGGGAAAGAGTTTAAAGAATGAGTGGTAGTGCTGAGGACAGGTGTCCCATTATTTTGTTAAAAAGTCAAAGAAATTCAAGTATGTTTGGAAGATAAGCAAAAGGCAACAAGACTGAAAGTTTGAAGATTTACAAGGAAGAAATTTAAGAGATGACAAAGACAGACAGTTCCTGGAAGGGTCAGGGACCAGGACTAAGAACACTGCAACTTTTATTTCAGATGTTCTCTACATAAATAATTCCATGGATAGGCATAGTGGCTCATGCCTATAATTCCAACACTTTGGTAGCTGAGGTGGGAAGACTGCTTGAGCCTAGGAATCCGAGACCAGCCTGGGCAAATCTCTACAAAAATCAATTTTAAAAAACGAGCCAGGTTTGGTGGCATACACCTGTAGTCCCAGCTACTTGGGAGGCTGAGGGAGAAGGATTGCTTGAGCCCAGGAGGCCAAGACTGCAGTAAGCCATGATCATGCCACTGCACTCCAGCCTGGGTGACAATGTGAGACTCCAGTTCAAAATAAATACATACACACACACACACACACACACTTCTTTGAACTTAAAAAATCAGAGGCAGAAAACGTGAGTTCGTTATTAGACAACTTCAGAGTTCATGTAGCTCACTGGTTCTCACCCCAGCTACGTATTAGAATTAACAGGATTAAAATAGGATTTTTTTAAAAATATGATTCCCCAAATCAGACCATTTATCTGACAGTCTCTAGGGCGGAGTCTAGAAACTGGCATTCTTTCAGGTCCCCTGGTGACTCTCCCAGGGACCGGTTAACTCCACTGAGTTCAACCTTCTCACATTCCAGATGTCAAAGGGAAGTCCAGAGACGAGGTGAGGTGCCCAAGGTTATCCAATTTGATGTCCAATCTTCTATTACTTACTAGGACGTAGAATTATTTTCTTTCAAGGACCTTCTGATGTTTCTCCTAACTTCAGAATTGTACACAGTTTAAGTCCCCTATACACGAACAAGTTCCATTTCTAAAGCACGTTTTTAAGTCCAAAAAAGTTAGCCATTGTTACCACTTGGCACATATTAGCAGTACCAGCTACATCACCACTGCTTTTATGCTTGCTTTCAGACATTCTGGGCTTGACATAAATATACTGTACTCCTGTACCCAAAAGCGCAACCACTTGTAGAGAATGCACACGAATGACAATGTACGCCAATCATGTGAACTAAATTACATGACTGGACCTGTGAACACACGTTCACATGTTTGAAAGTTCGAGAATTGAAGGTTGGGATGTATCACGACTTCCTTATTTCTTTGTCCTTTCTTTCAGTTAAACAAGTACTTTGTGTCCAGAGCTGCTAAGCAAAGTGGAAAATACCAAAACAGCAAAGGACACAGAATCTCTGTCCTAAGAGTTGACAAAGTATTCTTTCCGCCAGAATATTTGTGTCAGTAATCTGAAAGTAACCTCAAACAATCTTAGCACAAGAACAAAAAGGTGATGCTTGCTAAGAAAAGGAGATTTTTTAAAAATGTAACTAATTAGCATTTTTGTCGAGATGAGGTTTTGCTCACCCCAGCACTTTGGGAGGCTGAGGTGACAGGATTGCCTGAGACCATGGGTTCGAGACCAGCCTGGACAACCTGGTGAGACCCCATCTCTACAATAAATCAAGAAAAATTAGCCAGGCATGGTGACACACACCTGTAGTTCCTGCTACTTGGGAGGCTGAGGCGGAAGGATTGCCTGAGTCCAGCAGGTCAAGGTTGCAGTGGCTGTGAGCATGCCTGGGTGAGACTCCAACTCAAAAAAAAAAAAAAGAAAATAGACTACAAGAGATTTTACCATCTGACCCCCTTCCTCGTTCCCCAAGTCTCATCTTTAGACAATGCTGTCACAGTTTATTTAATTTTTAATTTTTAAAATTTCTTATATATTTAAAATATAACAAAGTATTAAGAAATAACAAAGTATAATGTGTAATCAACATGTATTCAAGTATCTAACAGCACTGTAAGAAACGAACTACCACCAATATCAATATATCCTCTGGCCAGCGCTTTGGGAAGGTGAGGCGAGAGGAATGCTTGAGGGCAGGAGTTTGAGACCAGCCTTTGCAACATAGCAAAACTTTGTCTCTACAAAAAAAAAATTAAAAAAAAATTAGCCAAGTGTGATGGCGTGCGCCTGTAGTCCCAGCTACTCAGGAGGCTGAGGTGGAAAGATCACCTGAGCCCAGGAGGTGGAGGCCATGCTAAGCTGTGCTCATGCCACTGCACTCCAACCTGGGCAATAAAGTAAAACCCTGACTCAAAAAAAAAAAAAAAATCACCCATGTGTTCTCCCAGTGACTTATCTCTCCTAAGATAGCTATTTAGAAATTGGTATTTATTATTCTATACATTTCTAAATATTTTAATATTGATGTAAGTATCCCTAAGCAGCAAACATCATTGTTTTTAAATTTTATATAATAATGAACATTTGTATACCTAACCCTAAATTGTACTCCACATCTTTAAAATAAAAAGTTAAAAAATAAATAATTTTTATATAGATGACATCATACTGTATATACTTCTGCAACTTGCAGTTTTGATCAACATTGTTTGGGTCATCCATATTGATACATTAGTTCTAATTCCTTCTTTTTCATTACTATATAGCATTCACTACATGAATGTGTGTGTGCATACACTTTAGAAAGAAATTCACTACTTGGTCCTGTATATTGCCCCAAGAGTTTACAGGAATTTGGGACCAAAGCCAAAGAAAAGGTGAAAGAGTGTTCATTTCATGTCATTATCCCCAGCATATACCTCTCCCAGGAATCATGTGGAGAGGGGACCTGGCTAAGGAAACGGTTCCAATTTTCCTGTATTTCATTGTTCAATGAGTGCCCATCACAGCATACATTCTCAGTAACATAATCCTGACAAAAACCTTGATGACAAAAACCTTGATGATTATGATGCTCCTGTTATGCATAGACAGGAAAAATGAGACTCGGAGCGTTTCCCTGATTCACCCACAGTCACACCGTAAGGAAAAGGCAGAAGTCAGTGCTCTTGACTACTAACGGACTGGACCACAGGGTTCATTCAAATCTGCTTAAAGAAAAGAAGCTAGAGAAACTTCATCTCCTCCCTGGAATAAAGTCTCCAAACTGCAGAATCTCAAGTGATGCTCACGTGCGTCGAGGACACTGGGACCCCAGAAGAGGAACATGTTTTGCCTAAAGCCACAGGAACAGAGTGAAAGGGTGAAATGCCAAAATGGAATAATTTAATGAAATGATCTTAGCCAAGGAGCAGCCATTTTGACACTGCCAAGTCCTGCCATGTTTTTTTAGCAGTTCACTTTAACTTACCCTCTAATCATTAGCCAAGCACAGAACCAGTTTCTCAGAGGTAACTATAGATATTTTCACAATGCCCTCCCCAGCTTGTTTTGTATTAACTAGCTTTTCTATTCCAAGTGTTTGCCTCCAGCCATGGAAAACCAAGCTAACCTAATCTACTGTGATCAGCCCTTCCAGACCTTCGTGATACAGACAGACCCCATCACCATGGCAACAGTCAAGTAATTGACCCACCCATCTGTAAAACACACGACTACGCAATCACCTTAACACCCTCCCCACAGCCACGACCATTGTTTTTGTTAAGTTCTGGTCTGGCCATGCTTCCCTAAGCTTTGGCCCCCTCCCCTATCTTGGGGAGGTGAATCTCTCCTCTCTCTCTCTCCCCTCTCTCCTCTCTCCTTTTCTCTCTCTCTCTCTCTCTCTCTCTCTCATTTACTTTCTAAACAAACTACATTTTCCAATCTAATTTCTGTGCAATTCTTTGCATCTTTTGCGCCACACTGAATCACAGACCCAACAGAGGCAATGCCCAAATCTCCTGGCCATTAAACATCTGCTACACCTACAGCACATAGTCTTGGGATAAATGGCAAGGTCATGTCTTATACTTGTATCTTTCTTTTGTTTTTGTTTTTGTTTTTGTTTTTAAGTTGGAGTCTCGCTCTGTTGCCCAGGCTGAAGTGCAGTGGCACGCTTATGGCCCCCACGGCCTCAACCTGCTGGGCTCAGACGATGCTTCCACTTCAGCCTTCCAAGTAGCTGGAACTACAGGCACGCACCACCATGCCCGGCTAATCTTTTGATTTATTGTAGAGATGAGATCTCGCCTGGTCTCGAACCCGTGGGCTCAGGCAGTCCTCTCACCTTGGCTTCCCAAAGTGCTAGGATTATAGGCGTGAGCCACCGTGCCCGGCCTCATTTGTTTTTGAGTCAGGGTCTCACTCTGTCTCCCAGGCTGAAGTGCAATGTCACTATCACAGCTTACCACAGTCTCGACCTTCTGCCTCGGTCTCCAAAGTACCTTGGACTACAGGAATGCGCCACTGTGCCTGACTAATTTTCTGATTTTTTTTTTTTTTCCAGGGACAAAATCTCATTATGTTGCCTCGGCTAGTCACAAATTCCTGGGCTCAAGTGATCCTCCTGCCTTAGCCTCCCAAAATGCTGGGATTACAGGCCTGGCCACAGTGGGTACCTTCCTGCCTTCTGTATCTCTCCTTCCTCTCCTTCTCTTCATCCTACCTACATCAAGAATTTCCAACAGAGCTTATATTAGAAAACCCCTTTTTCAAAGCATCCCTGCACCCACCTTGCTGTCAGGAAAGAAGGCGCCTGGCCTGACTTCTGATTCCCTAATACATCATGAGGGCTGGATGTCCAAGGTCTCAGGCACAGAAAAATCTAACCACGAGGCCAGTAACCTAATGAAATGCAGGGCATTTTTCACATCCCATAATGGACTTGAAAGCAATTATAAATTTGAAATAAGTGAGAATAAGAAGTATGGAAGCACTAAGCCCTGTTCACAAATTGCCAAAGTTCCTCCGGTAAGCTCAAATTTGCATTCTAAATAACACGATTAAGCGAGCTGTCCTCTGACTGTAAAACACAGCCATCTCCTAAAAAAGGCAGAGTCACAAATTGAGTAGGGAGATTGAAAGTTACAGGAATGCACTTCCCTTGGCTCCAAATCCCGATGATCTCATCTATAATGGAAGAGCAAGAAGGAGAGAGAGAAGAAAGAGAGTGGGGGGGAGACTGAACAAAGAAGAAAAAAAACACTCAGACTTGAAGAGACAGCAAAGACCTGGAAACAATCTGCGTGACATGGCTCTACACAACCACTGCGTTTCACCACCAGGCCCTGGTTTGTATGAATTCTGAACACGGGGACTCACTACATCCTAACAAGACCTGCTCCTGTCGAAGGGAAGTTGCCAGAAGCAACGTGCAACGTGCATCTGACCCTGGGACATATCCTGCCCATTTTTCAAACGGAACCTCCACCGAAGTGAACTTCAAAGGCAGGATATGTTCCCACTCCAGAACAGACGTCCCCCACGGCGGCGTCATGCTGTGTGGAGCCAGGCTACCAGAAAGCTCGGAGAACAGGAGTCCTGGATCTCTGGGGCAGGGATGGGGAAACAGGTCCTGGACCACTGGGGACAGGGGAGGGTAAACAGGCAGAGGATGGGCTGAGGAGGGTCACCTCCCACCCCGCTGCAGTTTGGCTATGTTCTATGAATTCAAGAAGTTAGGAATAAAACAAGGAAAGATTGTAAGGGACTTCATTTCCTCTCCTTTCTCCCAGGAAGCCAAAAGCCCGTATCTTAAAATCCCTTCCACTCCCCAACACACACACATATGCTTGCCCATGAAATCATACCTTCCTTCATTCACTGAATTCAGTCAGTAAGTCCATCAGCCACATGTTCACCAAAGCTCATGGGCTGGTAATGAAATTCCAATGACTGGTTTTACATAACGCATACATGTGACACAATCCCTTCGTTAGCTCTTCCTCAACTGCAATTTCTGGTTAGACAGGCAATTCTCCGCCTGGTTGTATATTATTGAAATTCACTGGGTTCCATAAAAAACACTGAGATCAAGACTCCAGCCAATCACATCAGATTCTCAGGAGGTGGAAGCCAAATATCAGCCTATTTTAAAAGTTTCCCAGACAAGGCTAAGATACAATCAGGATGGCAAACCATTACATTATTCTCTCCTTTTTATTCAAAGGGGGAAAAAACAGTTTCAAATTACTGATAAAATGCATGTCTGAATGCAAATCACACATTCCCCTCCCTTTATGTCTCCATGAATCTGTGCTATGCGGATACACATTGCAGCTAAATGCAGGATTTAGTTTTATAGCTGAAAAGACTTCTGTGGAACACAGCTACTTTGGGGAGATTTTTAAATCTATCACATCTGCCACCTGTAAATACCTGGTAGCGAATAATAACTTTCACCAGGTGTGTCAAAATCCTATTAGGAATCTGAAAAGAAACATTCATTTAGGCCAAGCCCTCACACTAAACACACAGGCTACTCCGTTTCTATTTCTAAAGCCTTTTAAATTGTATCAGAAGCAAGCTTGAAAATAAATTTTATGTAGTTCCTCTTTACATCATCAGTCACAGCTGAGAAGACCTGTTTTATTTCCATCTCCACAGTTCTCTGATTCAAAAAGGTAGCCATCAATGTATCATCGAATTCTAGTAAGCACAAGCAGCTTGCAGTTTTGAAGAACCCACACTGATATAATAAAGTCATATTCAAGCCTCAAAGTGGCTAAAAAGATAAACTTTAAAAAATCAAAGGACAGGCGTGGTGCCTCATGCCTATAATCCCAGCACTTTGGGAGGCCCAGGTGAGAGGATTGCTTGAGCCTGCGGGCTCGAGACCACCCCAGGCAACTTGGGGAGACCTCATCTCTACAATAAATTTTTTAAAAAAATAGAAAATGTGGTAGCATATATCATTACCTCAAAAGGAAGGCAAGCAAAGAAAAAAAGTCTGTCTTTTCTTCATGCCTACTAGATTATGTCTTACTCAGAGTAGGTGCTCAGTAAATGTTTTATGTTAAGATGCCATCATGAGCTGGGCATGGTGGCTCACGCCTGTAATCCCAGCACTTTGGGAGGTTGAGGTGAGAGGACTGCCTGAGCTTACAGATTCGAAATCAACCTGGGCAACTTGGCAAGACCTCATCTCGACAATAAGTCAAAAAATTATCTGGGCACGGTGGTGCATGCCTATAGTTCCAGCTACTTGGAAGGCTGAGGAGGAAGGATCGTCTGAGCCCAGCAGGTCAAGGCTGCGGTGGCTGTGAGCGTGCCACTACCTTCCAGTCTGGGCGACAGAGTGAGACTCCAACTTAAAAAAAAAAAGATGCCATCATGTTAAGATGCAAGGTAGACAAATACCATAGATAGGAGAGCCTCGGAGGTGAACTCAAGGAACGTCATGGTAGAAAGAATACAAGCTCAGGAGGTAGGTCAAACTGAGAATTTAAATTTGAAACATGAGCCGGCAGGGTGGTGCGTTCCTATAGTCCTTGCTACTCAGGAGGCTGAGGCAGGAGGATCACTTGAGTCCGGAAGTTCTGAACTGTAGAGCACTATGTCGACCAGGTGTCCACACTAAGTCCTGCAGAATACAATGATCTCCCAGTGATGCAGAGACCTGCTACAGTCAATTCATATTGCCACAACCCCTAGAAAAGGGCATGGCAAGGGTTCGAGCGCTCCTGCAAGTACCCACATTCCTCAGAGTTAACAAAAGGCGTGCTTCCCCTTATCTCCTTGGCACTCCCAGTAAGTTACTTGAAAGAAACCCGAACTTAATTCCCATTTACTCCCTTTTCTTAGCAGTCACAGGTTTGACTACTAGAGTAACAAGGTAATCCTAAATCTTGTGATTTGTGTAACTTTTGTGTCCATGTCATCCTAAATCTTGTGATTTGGAAAACTTTTGTGTCAATGTAATCCTAAATCTTGGGATCTGAATAACTCTTGTGTCGATGTAATCGTAGTCTTGTGTTTTTTATAACTTTTGTGTATATCAACCTGTAGTAATGCACGATGTCTTAGGCCTTGTTAAGTCCCTTTACTCTATGGCAAGCTTGACGAACACCCCTGCCTGGTGTTACTGATAAAAGTTATAAGACACCTCTGGTAGCTGGCGCCAGGAAATGTGCACCATAAACGTCATTATTGAGAAAATGTGACTGTGATTTAAGTTCTACACAATGCTCTGCTGGTCACGTAGTCAATGTATAGGTACCAACGACCCTGAACTTATCGAAGCGGACTGGAAAACTGAAGGGTGGGCAGAATCATCTCAAAAAGGTCAGAAGCCCGGCCCTGCTCCCTGGATTTGAATTCAGAAATAAACCTCTTTCTACCAGTTGCCTGCCTGTTGATTGATCGGTAACAAGGGAGAGCAGTTACTCTCTGAGCATTACTCAGACCATAACACCAGAAACCATAACACCGGGTTGCCTGCAGAGAGATGAACCCACCCAGGTCAGAAACTGAAGAGGTTAAAACTTCCATGCTGACCACCAGTAGTGGGACTGCACCGGTGAATAGTCACTGGATTCCAGCATGGACAATGTAGCAAGAAGCATCCAGGGAGAGGGAGAGAGAGAAAGAAAGAGAGAGAGAGAGAGAGAGAGAGAGAGAGAGAGAGAGAGGAGAGGGAGGGAGAGGGAGAGAAAGGAAGGAAGGAATAAACAAGCATGGAAGAGAAAATAATGGTTCACATCATGTCTTGTTTTGCTTTATTTTGGTTTGTTTCTTTTTTTAAGTTGGAGTCTCACTCTGTTGCCCAGGTTGGAGTGCAGTGGCACACTCACAGCCACCACAGCCTCAACTTGCTGGGCTCTGGTGATCCTTCCACCTCAGTCTTCCAAGTAGCTGGAATTACAGGCGTGCACCACCACACCCGGCTCATTTTTTGATTTATTATAGAGATGGGGGTCTCACCAAGTTGCTCAGGCTGGTCTCGAACCTCAGGACTCAGGCAATCCTCTCGCCTCAGTCTTCCAAAGCGTTGGGATTAGAGGCTTGAGCCACGACGCCCGGCCCAAGTCTTGTTTTGCAAAAAGCTGGTTGAGAGCGTATCTCGGATGTGACCTTCAGGAAAGGAATACGTATTTCTTCTGAACTAATAGTAGAAAGAACCCTAGTCTTTGAATCAGAAGATCCTCCCCTATTCCTTTTTAGTGTGTGTAGTTCTTTTATGCTTTTTAAGTGAGTGCAATAACAGTTTGACAGGTTTAAAAGTTAACTGATGCAACCTATATAGCACCCACCCACATGAAGCACTCAATGAATTTTCTCCTGACTTGTCCCGCCCTTTGGTAACCTCTTGGCCACAGCTGTCTAGTCTATAAAAACACCATCCAATAGGGTAGGCTCTATCCATATGTAGCTATCAGACACTTGAAATGTAGCCAATGTGAGTGAGGAACTGAATTTTCTATTTTTTTTTTACTTGAATTCATTTTCATTTAAATAACCACATGTAGCTGGTGGCGATGGTACTGAGGAACAAAGCTCCAGTCCAGTGCTTCTCAATTGTCAATGTGATATAAATTACCCAAAGCTCTTATTAAGTTGCACTTTCTAATTCAGTAGGTTTGGAGTGAGGCCCGCATTGCAAACAAGATGCCAGGTGACACCTATGTTAGTGGTCCGTGGATCAGACTTTGAGTAGCTTCTGAGTCTGAGGTCTTGCAACCTCTAAGAATCCGTGGAAGAAGTGAATGCAACCCACAGGCTCTTCAGGATCTGTTTCTGAGGCTTCAAACAACACTTTGTAGTACTTTTGACCATTGCTGGTAAGAGGGCAAATATAAATCTCTGTTTTGGGGGTGGGTGGGGTGATACGGCAATTTCTAGCAAATTTATTTCTAGGGATCTATCCAAAGAAACTTCAGCAAAAAAATAAAAGGGTGTATATACAAAGCTATTCACTGCAGCACTACCTTTTTTTTTTTTTGAGTAGGAGTCTCACTGTCATCCAGGTTGGAGTACAGTGGCATGCTCACAACCACTGCAGCCTCGACCCTCTGGGCTCAGGTGATCCTTCCACCTCAGCCCTCCAAGTAGCTGGAACCACAGGCGTGCACCACCAAGCCTGGCTACTTTTTTTTTTTTTTTTTTTGGAATTATTGTAGAGATGAGGTCTCGCCAAGTTGCCCAGGCTGGTCTCGAACTCCTGAGCTCAGGCACTCCTCACACCTCCGCCTTCTAAAGTGCTGGGATTACAGATGTAAGCCACTGCACCTGACTACTACTTGAAAGGCTGAGATGGAAGAATCAACTGAGCCCAGCAGGTCAAGGCTACAGTGGCCATGAGCGTGCCACTGCACTCCAGCCTGGGCAACAAAGTAAGACTACAACTCAAAAAAAAAAAAAATATATATATATATATATGTATATTCACACACATACATATATATACCTTTTTACATAACTTATAATTTGTAAAGCAAAAAATTAAATTTTTTAAAAGCCACATCTAAGATCAATAAATAAATAAAGTGAAAAACAAACTTGATGTTTTAAGTTGCTGGGAAAACCAAACAGAAAAGAATTATTTCAAGTGACTTTACAAAAATACTAATTTGCCAGGCGGGGTGGCTCAAGTCTATAATCCCAGCACTTTGGGAGGCCAAGATGAGAGGACTGCCTGAGCCTGCGGATTCGAGACCCATCTGGGCAACCTGGCGAGACCTCATCTCTACAACAAATCAAAAATCAGCCGGGTATGGTGGTGCGTGTCTGTAGTTCCAGCTAGTTGGAAGGCTGAGGCTGAAGAATTGCCTGAGTCCAGCAGGTCAAGGCTGCGGTGGCCAGGGACATGCCAGTGAGACTCCAACTCAAAAAATAAATAAATGAATACTAATTTGACAGTCCATTCCTAATAGAATACACCATAGGATAAAAAAGAACTGCACAATATCTTCAACTGTTTGGCGGTAGTACTAATATTATTTTGGGACTGTGTGCAAATGTTGTGAAATAAAGCAAGAAAGTATGTTAATGTACTGATTTCTGGCACAAAAAAAAGAAGATAAAGATCTAGGATTGAAGAGTTAAAAAGCCTTATTGCTCTGGACTTTATTGAAAATTAGAATTAACTAATGAACATTTCACAGTTAATATGTACACATATTACATAGATATACAGACATACATGTGTTTCCTTTTTTTTTTTTTTTTTTTTTTTGAGTTGGGGTCTCACTCTGTTGCCCAGGCTGGAGTGCAGTGGCATGATCACAGCTCACCGCAGCCTCTGCCTGCTGGGCTCAGGTGATCCTTCCATTTCAGTCCCTGGAGTAGCTGACACTACAGGCATGCATCCCCACACCTGGGTAATTTGTTTATTTTTTTGCAGAGACAAGGTCTTACTTGGTTTCCTCAGCTAGAATGTTTTTCTTATCTCTGCCTACTGAAAAGTCCCCACTAATTATGAAAACCCCTAGTGCCTGGATTACGGCCCCTAAGTATTATCTCCCACTAAAAAGAACTAGGGCTTTTTTGAAGAATAGTTGATTTCAGACCTGGGGCAGGAAATGTACAAACTGAGGCTGGAATTTCTCATTATTCCACATGGCCAGAAAAATATCAAAGACTATTTGTTCTAAGACAAAAAGACATTCTCAGCATCGATAAGAGTAACTGCAATGGACTGAAACACCTCGAATATGTTTAAATCCATGAGTTAACAGCTCCATGAGTTAACATGTTTTTTTTCTTAACTTGCTGGTCTTCTTTGGGGAACCGACTCATTACTCTGAAAATGAGCAAATAAAGGAAAAGAAGTAGCATTCATCCTGCCCTTCCTATATAGATGACACCTCAGGGCAATCACAGTTGATGAAGGGAAGTTTGCCTTTGTAGAAATATTCTGGATAACAAATGAAGATAGAATGACAGAAATAAAATATCACTTTACAAGCCCTAATATTGGATCTAGACAATAAACATCAACTGCGGCTAACCTAACAAAAAGAGACGAGGAAACATTACACGCACCCCCGCTGTGGTCAGAGTATTTGTCTCCTCCAAAACTCAAGCTGAAACTTAATCCTCAACGTCCCAGTATTAAGAAAGAGGGCCTGGCCAGGCGTGGTGGCGCTCGTCTATAATCCCAGCACTTTGGGAGGCTGAGGTGAGAGGATTGCCTGAGCCCACGGGTTTGAGACCCTCCTGGGCAACTTGGCGAGACCTCATCTCTATAGTAAATCAAAAAATTAGTCGGGCATGGTGGCACGTGCCTGGGGTTCCAGCTAGTTGGAAGGCTGAAGTTCCAAGTTCCTTCCACTTGGAAGGCTGAAGCAGAAGGATCGCCTGAGCCCAGCAGGTCAAGGCTGCAGCGGCTGTGAGCGTGCCACTGCACTGGAGCCTGGGCAACACAGTGAGACACCAACTCAAAACAAACCAACATACAAACAAACAAAGGGAGTCTTTAAGAGGTGATTGGATCATGAGCCCTCATGGACGCATCCAATCACTGGAGTAATCACAGGAAGGGGTGAGCGAACATGAGTGGGTCTGTCATAAAAGTTGGTTTGCTCTCAGTACACCCCTTCACCTCAGATGCCTTCTGCCATATTATGATGCAGCACCAGGCCCTCACCAGAGGCCGACCAGATGTGGCCACCCAGTCTTGGACTTCACAGTCTCTAGAACCGTAAGAAACACTCTTCTCTTTATAAATTACCCAGTCTCTGGTAGTCTTTTACAGCAAAAAAAAAAAAAGGACTAAAATACTTCCTGATAGCAATGCACAATACCTATGAAACAATCTCACCCAAAAAAAAAAAAAAAAAAAAAACCAGGACCACAGGAGTTTTTAACCTGGAGTGCATGAACCAGGTCCATGAGAATATTCTGAGCTCTGAATTTGGGGGGAAAAATAATTCCTCATTTTCAGTAACATTTAACTGAAATGGAGCAATTACTTCAGTTACAAATGTAGGCATCAAATGATAGTAGTACTAGCAACACCTACGACTTTGTTGACAAAGGAATTCAGTTATTTTCACCTCATACAGCAACTAAAGCTGAAATTTCGAAATAAAATGTATATTCATCACTACTCTAAAATTGTGGTAAAGATCCATTGTGAGATTAAATTTAATATACTTTTAAAGAAAACAAACACATATAGTTACATATACCACAATTTGTTTTTCAATAATTTGACAACTAAATATGTGTCATTGGTTCCCACTTTAATTCCACATGTTGAATTTTATGCATTTAAAAATATTATCCAGTCAGGTCATGGAGGCACATGCCTGTAATCCCAGCTACTTGGGAGGCTCAGGTGGGAGGACTGCTTAAGCCCAGGGTTAGAGGCTGCAGTGAGCTATCACTGAGCCACTGCACTCCAGCCTGGGCGACAGAACAAGATCCCATCTCTAGAAATAAACAGATACATAATATTATATATAATTATATATATACCCCAAGAAGAAAATACTGTAATGACACCAGAAAGACACTGTCAGCAAAAACCAAAATGTGAAAAACTCTACATGATAAATGAACTGCTGCTTTGAAAATAAACTGCAAGTAAAAAAAGAGGAAGAAAGCCTACAGAGAGAAGACATAGATACTAAAATGAAGGTGCCTTATTTGCACCTTGATTTGAACAAACTCTTTTTTAAATTAGGAGCTAATAGAGGAAATGTTAATATGGACTGGATATCTGATACGAAGAAATTATTGTTAATTTTTAGATGGGATGATGCCATTATGATTATGTGTTTAAGACCTTATCTTCCAGAAATTAATATTGAAATATTTATGCATGAAAGTACATGTGGCTATTGCTTTATTGAACTCTGGTGTGTACATGTGGCTCTTTGAGCTACAGCCACCATGTTTCCTGGCTTTGGCCTCCTCCCCAACTTGGGGAGGTGAATCGCCTCTCTCTCTCTCTCTCTCCCCCTGCCCCCCACTCTTTCTCTCTCTAATTTACTTTCTAAATAAACTATATTTTTCAATATAAAAAAAAGTATATGAAGCCTGAGATTTTCTTTAAGATTATCTAGGAGGAGCCGGGCTGGTGGCTCAGCCTGTAATCCCACACCTTTGGGAGGCTGAGGTGAGTTAATTGCCTGAGCCCGAGGGTTCGAAACCCGCCTGGGCAGCGAGACCTCATCTCTACAATAAATCAAAAAAATCGGCTGTAATTCCCGCTACGTGGAAGGCTGAGGCGGAAGGATCACCGGAGCCCAACAGGTCGAGGCTGCGGTGGCCGGGAGCGGCCACTGCACTCCAGTCTGGGCAACAGAGTGAGACTCCAACTCAAAAAAAAAAAAAAAAAAAGATTATCTAGGAGGAAGATGCGTATCAATGAAATAGGTACAAATAGGAGGAAGATGCATTTCAATAAATGATATTTATTGAAACTGAGTGATGGGTACATCACAGTAGAGAATAACTTTACTATTATTAGAACATTCCCAGAATAAAATGTTGTTTAAAAAAAAAAGCCTAACAGAAACCCTACATTTACCCATGGTGAGCCTGTTCTGACAAACAAAGCATCATATTTGCTTTCAGTTATAATTATAACAATCAAGTGTGGTAACACTCACTTCCTCTTGCTAGTGTCTGATTATTTAAGAGAGAGACCAAAAAAAACTCATTACATGAAAGTAATTTGGGAAGAGGGTGTCAAAATCCTTCAAAACATAAGATTCCTGGCAAAAACAACAATAATAATAATGGCTCATGATTAAGGAAAAACCTGAAGTTTGTTCATCTGATATAAAAGTATTCTAAGCCAGGTGCGTCAGCTCACACCTGTAATCCCAGAACTTTGGAAGGCCGAGATGAGAGGATTGCCTGAGCCCACGGGTTCGAGACCAGCCTGGGCAACTTGGCAAGACCTCGTCTCTACAATAAATAAAAGAATTAGCCAGACATGGTGGCACGTGCCTGTAGTTCCAGCTACTTGGAAGGCTCAGGCGGAAGGATCCCCTGAGCCCAGCAGGTGGAGGCTGTGGTGGCCATGAGCATGTCACTGCACTCCAGCCTAGGTGTCAGAGTGAGACTCTGACTCAAAAAAAAAAAAAAAAAAAAGTATCCTAGCTAGGGTTTGGCTCTCCAGGTAAGCTGTAAGCTCCTAAAAGGCAGAAAAAAATCTCATACTCATCTTTGTTTATCTAGTATGTGAATCAACACGGGCTGGCAGAATTGATGCAGAGGTTAAAAATGCCACCAGAAAAAGCTGGCCTTTCTGAAACCTCTATCACACTATCTGCAACAAGCAGGAAAAAACGTATTACAAGATGAAATTGGGCGGGCTTGGTGGCTCACACTTGTAATTCCAGCACTTTGGGTGGCCAAAGTGGGAGGCTCACTTGAGCCAAGGAACACCAGACCAGCCTACACAACATAGCAAGACCTTATCTCTACAAAAAATAAAAAAATTAGCCAGGTGTGGTGGTGCATGCCTGTAGTTCCAGTTACTCAGGAGGCTGGAGCAGAAGGATCACCTGAGCCAGGAAGTCAAGGCTGTAGAGAGCCATGATCAGGCCTCTGCACTCCAGCCTGGGTGACAGAGTGAGACTCCAACACACACACACACACACACACACACACACACACACACACACACACACACCACACATACATTAAAAAGAAGAAATCATTCTACAAATTTAACTCAGAAATGTGCCAACCCAAACATGGCCATCAGAAAGAATTCAACTTAAAAATGCAAATAAGGCAGGCACAGTGGCACACATCTGTAATTCTAGCACTTTGGGAGGCAGAGGCGAGAGAATCGCCTGAGCCCAGGGGTTCAAAACCAGCCTGCAAAACTTGGCAAGATCTCATCTCTACAATAAATCAAAAAATTAGTCGGGCGTGGTGACTCATGCCTGTAGTTCCAGTTACTTCGAAGACTGAGGTGGAAGGATCGCTGGAGCCCAGTGGGTCGAGGCTGTGGTGGGTGGCCTTGAGTATGCCCATGCTCTCCAGCCTGGGCAATAGAGTAAGACTTCGATGCAAAAAAAAAAAAAAAGCAAAATAAGCTGCAATGCTTACTGAAATGGAACAGCATGACAGTGGTCTGTTCTGCTGTGCAATATAAATTCTAGAAAAAGGAAATTCAGCAAGTAGTCACATGTACTCCGGTCCCGTAAGAGTTCTCCAGTCCTCTAAGAATCTCCTGATGCATTCACAAGACAGACACAAGGTCGCAAGGCAGATACAAAAGAAAGCAGTTCCCGAAGCAGGGGACGTGTCATGTCTTTTGCCCTTGTTCTAGATTCACCGAGCAGCTTTGGATCTTACGTTTCCTAAGCAGGTTCTTTTGTCAGGATGGACTTCTTGTGACCATCTGTCACATTGAACAGTGACAACTCTCATTACAAATCATCACATTTATTTTCAAGTCTGAGTTTGAACAGCAACAGCCACTCTTCCCAGAAACTGGGTCACCCCCAAATGAACTGATCATGATGTTCCAGACATACAGAACTGGAAAGTTCCAGCAGAGAACAAGAGTCCAAAGGCTCAGATGTCAGCCTTCCTATCTAAACTCTAGACGCATGTTCGTAAGGTTTTGCCCAAACCACAGTCCGGTCATTTAATGAAGCGATACAGCAAGCATTTCCAAAAGTCACCCCATAAATCATAGCCCCAGTCACATGTTCTTATTTTACAATTGTCATACAGAACGGAGCAGGACATTTCTGAAATTGGCAAAATATTTCTTTTCTCTGCTGATCTTTACCATATGTCACATTGTATTTCTTAAATAAGGGCAGAGGAAAACGAACAACTGTTGTAGTATTTTTTTTTTTTTTTTGAGTCAGAGTCTCACTCTGTTGCCCAGGCTGGAGTGCGGTGGCACGCCTACGGCCACTGAAACCTCATCCTGCCAGGCTCAGGTCATCCTTCCACCTCAGCCTTCCAAGTAGCAGGAAGCACAGGCACGAGCCACCACACCCAGCTAATTTTTTGACTTATTGTAGAGACAAGGTCTCGCCATGTTGCGCAGGCTGGTCTCGAACCCGAGGACTCAGGCAATCCTCTCGTCTCAGCCCCCCAAAGTGCTGCTGGGATTACAGGTATGAGCCACCGCACCCAGCTGTTGTAGTATTTTGTAACAATACAACAGAAGTTTAGAAAAGAACAGGCCTGGAGTGAGCAAGATCTAAGCAACTAAGGCACTGGAATTCATCCAATCACTTCATTGTAACTCAAGATATGTTCAGTCAGTTGAGACAAACTTCATCCTCTGGGCATCTCAACTCTGTCAGTTCCTGGAACAGTCTCATCCTGTTCTGGAAATCAAGGTCTTGAATTAACTGATGGATCCAATTGCCTGATTAAACCTTAAAAGAACCAGAGAATCTGGGTGGGATGGTAGGACATTGTTGTTGTTTTCTTCTTTATTTGGTACCTACTGGTTTCTGAACAACGAGAAATCTATTTTTAAAATCTGCATTCTCATTGGACATGGTGACTCACGCCTGCAATCATAGAACATTGGGAGTCTGAGGCAAGAGGATTGCTTGATCCTATGTGTTTGAGACCAGACTGGGCAACATAGTGAGACCTTGTCTCTACAAAAAAGAAAATAAAATAGCCGAATTCATAGTCCCAGCTACTCAAGAGGCTGAGGAGGGAGAATTGCTTGAGCCCAAGAGTTCAAGGCTGTGGTGAGCCATGATCACTCCACTTCACTCTAGTCTAGGCAACAGAGTGAGACCGCAACTCAATAAATAAATAAATAAACAAATAGCATAAAATCTACATTCTGTCTTAAGATAGCCAAGAAGGGACCAGAAGAAAACACAGAGGACTTATCCTGACTCCTCATCCTAATCCTTAATTTGGATTCAGTTTCTCTTCCCTTTTCTCTCCCAACCTCCCTCTGCTCTGTGATCTCTGTTGACAATTCAAAGTTTCCAAACTGCTGACTTACCACTCCCTGGACTTGCCAGTGGGCACCCATCCCCATCAAGTATGACTTATTTATTGCATTCATGCTAATGGATGGCATCAGAATGCCTTACTTTATGTTTGTTTATAGTGTCTCTTTGTTTACAGAAACTTTTCTATACACTATCTTGTTTGTTTTTTAATCCATTTGCCAAACCATGGGGTTACAGATGAGAAGCTGAAGCCAAGAGAAGTGAAATGGGTCCAGTAACTGATGTTGTTTAAAGGTGTAAGAATCACTGGGCGTGGTGGCTCATACCTACAACTCCAGCACTTGGGAAGCTGATGCAGGAGGAATGCTTGAGCCCAGGAGTTTGAGACCAACCTGGGCAACATAGCAAGACCCCATCTCTACCAAAAAAAATGTTTTAAAAGACTAAAATTAGCTGGGTGTGGTGATAGACACCTACAGTTCCAGCTATTTGGGAGGTTGAGAAAGGAGGGTTGCCTGAGCCAGAGAGTTCAGGGTTATATGGTGAACCGTGATCATGCTACTGCACTCTAGCCTGGGTGACAGAGTGAGATCCTGACTCAAAAAAAGAAAAAAGAAATTAAAATAAGTAAATAATATAAAATTGCAGGGTGCAGTGGCTCACACCTGTAATCCCAGCACTTTGGGAGGCGGAGACGAGAGGATTGCCTGAGTCCAGGGATTAGAGATTAGCCTAGGTAATTGGGCGAGACCTCGTCTCTACAATAAATCAAAAAAATTAGCTGGGCCTGGTGGCGCATGCCTGTAATTCCAGCTACTTGAAAGGCTGTGGTGGAAGGATTGCCTGAGCCCAGCAGGTAAAAGTTGCAGTGACTGTGAGCGTGCCTCTGCACTCCAGCCTGGGCAAAAGAGAGAGTCTAACAAAAAAAACCAATTACAAGTATGATGAGACAGGGGAAAGGGGTTCTAACCTAACCTGGGATTTCACAGAAGGCCTTACTCATGAAATGATATTGCACCCGAGACTTAGAGAATGAAGACGAGTTGTTCAGGTCAAGAGAAGGGTCATGTGCACCGTTGCCCAGCAGAGGAAACAGCACTGCGAATCCTCCTGCAAGACTGCAGCCTGAAAGGGCAGATCATCCAAAGGACCTGGTCGTTGTCTCATCCCTTTCAAATCTGCTTTATGACTTGAACAGTCAGTAGCAATGCTTGGTTAATCACTTCAAACACTGAGTATGTGGAAACAGTTGTGGTATAGAAGATTTCCTTGGCATCTTAGGAATTATTGTTGACTTTTTTTTTTTAAACTAATATCCAGGTATTTTTATTTATTTGTGCTCTAAAGCGTTTTTTGTTTGTTTGTTTTTTGTTTTTTTCTGGTCAGGCTCTCGCTCTGGCCCAGGCAGGAGGGCAGTGGCACAATCACAGCTCACTGCAACATCAAACTCCTGGTTCAAGAGATCCTCCTGCCTCAGTCTCCCAAGTAGCTGGGACTACAGCATGCATCAACATACTCAGCTAATTTTTTTTATATTTTGTAGAGACAGGGTCTCGCCATGTTGCCCATGTTGGTCTGGAACTCCTGGCTTCAAGCGATCCACCTGCCTCAGCCTCCCAAAATGTTGAGATAACAGGCAGGAGCGACTGCACCCAGCCTAAAGCTTTTTTCCTTTGTTCTTTTTCATTGAAACCATTTCTAGGTTCTACCACTAAATATGGGTAGAAAACGAATGGCCCTCCAAAAATGTCTACACTCTCCTCCTTACCCCCAAATCTACAAATAGGTGATCTTACAGGGCAAAAGGGACTTTGCAGACGTGATTAAGGTCAAGTACCTTGAGATGGGGAGGTCACCCTGGATTTATCCAGGCAGATCCAATCTCATCACATGAGTCCCTAAAAGGGGGAAACTTTCCCAGCAGTAGTCAGAGGAAGATGTGATCACGGGAGGGTGAGAGAGGCAACACTGCAGGATGGAAGGCCAAGAGCCAACGAATGCAGGCAGCCTCTGGAGGCTGAAAAAGGCAAGGAATTCATTTTCCCTTGGAGCTTCCAGAAAAGAATGCAACCCACGGACGCTTTGATAGATACTTAACATGTGTTGTTTTAAGTCACTATGCTTGTGGTAATGTGTTAAAACTAACACACTAAGCCAATGATGTGTGTCATACTTTAAAACAATATTTGTCCAGCATTTGCCTTATGAGTAAAAAAGAAAAAAACATCTTGAGTCGGAGTCTCACTCTGTCACCCAGGCTGGAGTGCAGTGGCAAGCTCACAGCCACTGCAGCCTCGACCTGCTAGACTCAGGTGATCCTTCCGCCTCTGCCTTCCAAGTAGCTGGGACCACAGGTGTGTGCCATCACACCAGGCTAATTTTTTGATATACTGTAGATAAGGGCATAAAAAAGAAATTTAATGAAAAATAAAATCAGGCCTGGCGCAGTGGCTCAAGCCTGTAATCTCAGCACTCCGGGAGGCCGAGGTGAGAGGATTGTCCGAGCCTGGGGGTTCGAGACCAGCCTGAGCAACTTGGTGAGACCTCATCTCTACAATAAATAAATTTTTTTAAAAATTAGCCAGGTGTAGTAGCGCTTGCCTATAGTTCCAGCTACTTGGAAGGCTGAGACAGAAGGATCGCCTGAGCCCAGTAGGCCGAGGCTGTGGTGGCCAGGAGTGTGCCATTGCACTCCAGCCGGGATGACAGAGTGAGACTCTTGACTCAAAAAATAAAGTAAAATCATACTTGAATCATAATGTTATAACTACTTACATTCAAGTCAATGAATTTCCTTAGTAACAAGATAATCACATCAAATAATGAGTCTATTCGATAACTGCAGGCAAAGCTGACAGGAGCCAGCCTGGATTAATTCACTTTCACCACTTGCCAGGGAGAAAATAAAAACCATGCCATCGAGCCAGAAACTATTTAACTAGTTTTATGCAAGCTAACAAGATTTAAAACTGTAAATCCAGTGATCTCTTCTTATACATTATGTCCTGTGTGGCTCTTACCTAGGCAAGAATACAGGGGACACATTTATACTCCCTCACCCCCATATAATAAAAGGAGGAAGGAGGGCTGAGCATGGTGGCTCCCTCCTGCATTCCCAGCACTTAGGGAGGCCAAGGCGGGAAGATTGCTAGAGCCCAGGAGTTCGAGACTAGCCTGGGCAACATAGCGAGACTGCATCTCTTAAAAAATAAAAATAAAATCACCTATTCTCGACCAGGCACAGTGGCTTATGCCTGTAATCCCAGCACTTTGAGACGCAGAAGCAAGAGGATTACCTGAGCCCAGGGGTTCAAGACCAGCCTGGTCAACAAAAATTATCCAGGCATGGTGGAACGCACCTGTGGTTCCAGCCTCTTGGAAGGCTGAGACAGAAGGATCGTCTGAGCCCAGCAGGTTGAGCCTGCGGTGGCCGTGAGCGTGCCACTGCACTCCAGCCTGGGTGACAGAGTGAGACTCCAACTCAAAAAAAGAAAAACTCAAAGGACACACAGGAGCTCCATGGAAAGGTGGGTCAGGGAGGCGGGAAGGGTAGGATCGGGGCGCATGGGATCAATACTGGGTAAAAAATTCACTGCCAGTTCATGAGTCTGAATTCACATGTGTTTGTCCCTGAGTCAGAAAGACAACCCTCCCTCTGCCCGTCCCAGCCTGGCACAGGAACCAAGCACAGACTAATCCTGTTCTCAGCAGGCAGCCAAAAAGCCACATCCCATAAAATTTTCAATTCTTAATGCTGCCTGCCCATTAAGGTGAAATATGAAGTTTTGATGGACTATTTTCTTTAATTATTGTGAAATCTAAATCTGCCTCCTCGGGGACTATCTAAACAAAACTCCGTCTTCAAAAGGTGAGTTGTTTGTGTGGTTTTTGGGTTGTGTGGTCTATGTTGTCAAATGTAATCCTCCAAGAAGGCTCATCAATGGGCCTGCAGTTAGAAGAATGAAGCTAGTGAGAAACCAAAGCACAAGTAGAGACGCCCACAATCTTGCTGTGGTTTATGTCTCCGGTCGTGGTCTGGCAGTGTAAGCCTCTGTGACTCTTTAAAGTAATCTCTTTTTTTCCTGTGCCAGTGGTGAGCTGCATTTCTCTGACAACCAACCTAAGACACTCATCAAACACCAACAAGGCACCTGGAGAAAACAGGAGCCCAGTCATGAAAGCTCCTGGGGACCAGCTCAGTGAGAGAAATGGAGGCGGCCGGGAGATTTCCTGTGAGTTAGACCATCCTAACCAGACTTTCAACACCCACAGGCCTCAACCAGAAAAACTCCGTCACACTCCTCCCCTTACTTCATTGAATTCAGCCAACTCTTAAACTTTTCAAGTGAACTTTCCACCATCATACAAGAAGTAAGTATTCGTAGGGAACCTGGTACAAGACAAAATGCTCTCAACGCTCAAGCGGTATCCTTAAAGTCCATGTAAACTGCCACGTGCATAGAGCAATCTATTTCATATAAAAATAACGTGGAGGGCCAGGCTCAGTGGCTCAGCCTATCATCCCAGTACTTTGGGAGACTGAGGTGAGTGGATTGCCTGAGCCCGCGGGTTCGAGGCCCGCCTGGGCAACTTAGCGAGACCCCATCTCTACAATAAATCAAAAAATTAGCTGGGCATGGTAGCGTGCGCCTGTAGTTCCAGCTACTTGGAAGGCTGAGGCGAAAGGATCGCCGGAGCCCAGCAGGTTGAGGTTGCGGTGGCCAGGAGCAGCCACTGCACTTCAGTCTGGGCGACAGAGTGAGACTCCAACTCAAAAATAAATAAATAAATAAATAATAATGTGGAGCCGGGCATGGTGGCTCATGCCTGTAATCCCAGCACTTTGGGAGGCAGAGGTAAGAGGATTGTCTGAGCTCAGGGGTCTAAGACCAGACTGGGCAAATTTGGCAAGACTTCATCTCTACAATAAATCAAAAAAATTAGCCAGGCGTGGTGGCACACACCGGTGGTTCCAGCTACTTGGAAAGCTGAGGCAGAAGGATCACCTGAACCCAGCAGGTTGAGGCTGCAGTGGCCGTGAGTGTGACACTGCCCTCCAGCCTGGGCAACAGAGTGGGGTTCCAACTAAAAAAATAATGTGGAAATGTGGGCATTTCACAGAATAGTGGTACTTTACAGATGTGGACACATATAAGGCCAATACACATACACACAAACCCAACTTCATTCATGATCAGACATTCGCCAGTGTAAGAGATGCTCTTAGACATACATTTGACTGTCAAAAATCTGAAAGTCGGACAATAGTGAGTGTTAGAAAGGATGCTGTGTCATAGGACTTCTCATATGCAGCCTGTGGAAGTGAAGACTGGTACAACCACTTTGGAAAACAGTGTGGCATTAGTCTGTGAAATTTAATGGTCACATCCCTTTCGAGTCAGCAATTCCTCTCCTAGATGAATGTTTATTGCGTATGTATGAAAGCAGCTCTCAACACATATTAAACAGGTGGCCTGTAGAATAGTATTCCTAAAAATCCCATTCACAACAACAAAAAACTTGGGAAAAAACCTAAATGTCCATCAACAGCATAAATGCAAGTGTGGTCGTCACAGGAAAGAATATCCCACAGAGTCAAAGGGAATATTCTACAGCATTATACAGCAATGTGGATTAATCTCAGCAGTGTGATAGAAGGGAAAAAGAATGTCAATAGATTATATACAGCATGACATCTTTTTCATAAAGTGAAATACTTTAAAAAGAAACATACATTTTAAGGCCAGGTGTGGTGACTCATGCCTGTAATCCCAGAGCTTTGAGAGGCAGAGACGAAAGGATTGTCTGAGCTCAGGGGTGCAAGACCAGCCTGAGCAACATAGTGAGACCTCGTCTCTACAATAAATCAAAAAATTAGCCGGGTGTCGTGGCATGCACCTGTAGTTCCAGCTACTTGGAAGGCTGAGGTGGAAGGATCACCTGAGCCCAGCAGGTCGAGGCTGCGGTGGTCATGAGCAGCCATGCCACTGCACTCCAGCCTGGGCGACACCAACCCCCCAAAAAAGAATTGGGCCCACCATGGAAGTATGTCATGAGGGACTCTGATTAATCCACTCTCATATAACCGGAGTCTCAAAATAAAGCATGTTCCAGGAAGATGCCCCCTACTGAAATGACCAGACACATTCTTGTGTCCCTGGAGACATAGATGCAGCCCCGGGTAGACGGTCCAAGGCTTGTTTTTTACTTTTGCTGCACTCTCACAAAATGCAAGATAGCAGTCGTTAGATCACAGCCTCTGGGTCCAGACTATGGGGGCAAGCCTGATCAGATCCTTACTGCTGTGTGACTGATACTGTTAGGGAAACTTAGTTAGACTCTGTGCTTCAACCTCCACCTGCCTGAAATGGGACAATGATGGCATCACAGTAATCACTGCAGAAAGTTCTTGTGGGGATTACAGGAGTTAATTCATCTTGAGGTCCTATTGTCATCACTTGCTTGACACAGCTATGAAATGCTCAGGAAATATTCTTCTCCCCCAAGTATTTCTGAAACTCTTCCCGGTCAGGAATGTCCTCATAATTCTCTGGGAAGATTTACTGCACCCAGCTCTCAATAAGGAAGGGTTGGACTGAAGAACGTGAATCCATTTGTTCCTTAAGTACTATTGATTTTAAGAAATGACTAGAAAGAAGTTTGGACTTAACTGTGTGTTTTTTGTTTGTTTATTTTTGGGGGGGGTTGAATCAGAGTCTTCCTCTGTCACCCAGACTGGAGTGCAGTGGCACCCTCATGGCTACCACAGCCTCGACCTGCTGGGCTCAGGTGATCCTTCCGCCTCAGTCTTCCAAGTAGCTGGAACTACAGGCACGCGCCATCACACCCAGCTAATATTTTTATTTATTGAGAGATGAGATCTTACCAAGTTGTTCGGGCTGGTCTCAAACCCATAGGCACAAGCAATCCTCTCACCTCGGCCTCCCAAAGTGCTGGGATTATAGGCATGAGCCATCGCACCCAGTCAACTGTGTTTTTTAATGAAATTTCTCTCTGCATTATTAACATAAATAACCCAGTTTTTGTGACATATCACTTCTATGTGAAGTCATTAGACTTCACATAAACTTCCATAACCATCCAAAATAAACATTCCAAAATCTGTCAGCTGAAAACTTTTAAAATTTATTAAAATGAAGACCAAATCTTTATTCAGGGTCTATTTTTTCTTTCATAAAAGCAATTCTAGCCGGGCTCAGTGGCTCAGCCTGTAATCCCACGCCTTGGGAGGCTGAGGTGAGTGGATTGCCTGAGCCCACGGGGTCGAGATCCGCCTGGGCAATTTGGCGAGACTTCATCTCTACAATAAATCAAAAACTTAGCCGGGTGTGGTAGCGCACACCTATAGTTCCGGCTACTTGGAGGCTGAGGCTGAAAGATCGCCGGAGCCCAGCGGCTTGAGGCTGCGGTGGCCGGGAGCAGCCACTGAACTCCAGTCTGGGCAACAGAGACTCGGACTCAAAAAAAAAAAAAAAAAGTAATTCTAAGAAACTGAGTTATATCATTTCTACAGTGCTAAAAGGTTAGAAATTATGACATAGAAAAAATAAAATAAGGATCAAAAATTTCAAAATTAACTGGGCATGGTGATGCGTACCTGTAGTCCCAGCTACCTGGGAGGCTGAGGCGAGAGGATCACCTGAGCCCAGGAGGTAGAGAGGCTGTGATGAACCATGACCATGCCACTGCACTCCAGATTGGGCAACAAGGACTCTGACTCAAAAAGCAGAAGAACGAACAGAGGCTTCCAGAGATATGCTTGGTAACACAGAAAAAAAAAATCAACACATAAACTGGGAGAAAAAAGTCAGAAAAAAAATCAGGCAAATAATTCACTTCAATGCCCCTGAACATATTGCTACCACTCACAGAGCAATTAAAGTTCATAATGATGACCATGAGTCACAAAAGAAATATGCTATCATGTTGAGCGCACTTCGTCTATTAGAAGTAAACTCAGGCCGGGCACAGTGGCTCATGTCTATTATCCCAGCACATTGGGAGGCCGAGGTTAGAGGATTGCCTGAGCCCACAGGTTCGCGATCAGCCTGGGAAACTTGGTGAGACCTCATCTCAACAATAAATCAATAAAAAAATTAGCTAGGCATGATGGCACGTGCCTGTAGTTCCAGCTACCTGGAAGGCAGAAGTGGAAGGATCACCTGAGCCCAGCAGAGCATGCACTCCAGCCTGGGCAACAGAGACAGAGTGAGACTCTGACTAAAAAAAAGAAAAGAAAAAAAAAAAGAAAACTAGTCCCACTAGAAAAAAAGTCCCTCCATTGCCATGCTAAGCACTGGCCTGGCATTGAGCTATGGCCAGACCATGTTTCCTAGTTTCAGCTTCCTCCCCTACTTGGGGAGGTGAACCTCTCTCCTCTCTCTCCTCTCTTTCTCTTTTTCTCTCTCTCATTTACTTTCTAAATAAACTACACTTTCCAGCTTAAAAAAAAAAGTAAACTAGTCTAGGCCAGGCACGGTGGCTCACACCTTTAATTCCAGCACTTTGGGAGTCCAAGGTGAGAGGATTGCCTGAGCGCACGGGTTCGAGACCTACCTGGGCAACTTGGTGAGCCCTCATCTCTACAATAAATCAAAAAATTAGCTGTGCATGGTGGCATGAGTCTGGAATTCCAGCTACTTGGAAGGCTGAGGCAGAAGGATCGCTGGAGCCCAGCTGGTAGAAACTGCGGTAGCTGTGAGCATGCCACTGCACTCCAGCCTAGACGACAGATTAAGACTCCAACTCAAAAAAATATAAATAAATAAATAAAATAAAACTAGTCTTATATATTTGTTTTAAATATGTCATGAAGAGTTTTAAATAATTAAAATTTTTGATTTTATTTTTATTCTTGGCATAATATCCAAGATTTGCTGCAAATGGACCCACTAAGTAGATGGGTTGGGCCTCCACTAGAGACTTGCTCAGTACAAACCAAGAATTGCTGCCAAAAATTATGAATAAATGAATTAGCAGGAGTGAGCAATCCATTACATCAATAGAGCCATCCAGTTGGATTTAAGAGTAAACTGTAGCCGGGCTCGGTGGCTCAGCCTGTAATCCCAGCACTTTGGGAGGCTGAGGTGAGTGGATTGCCTGAGCCCGCGGGTTTGAGACCCGCCTGGGCAACTTGGCGAGACCTCATCTCTATAATAAATCAAAAATTAGCCGGGCGTGGTAGCGCGCGCCTGTAATTCCGGCTACTTGGAAGGCTGAGGCGGAAGGATCGCTGGAGCCCAGCAGGTCGAGGCTGCGGTGGCTGGGAGCGGCCACTGCACTCCAGTTCTGGGCAACTTAGTGAGACTCCAACTCAAAAAAAAAAAAAAAAAAGGTAAACTGTAATGCTTAAAAGAGTGAGTTTTTGGTTATCTGGAAAACTAACCTGTGTGAACTGATTCGTCCTCTCTGACCATCCTTAGTAAATAATAACATGGGGAAGCTTTTACAGCTTTTTAATAGACGTTCCAAAAGTTACATACACAAGCAAGTTTCTGGGGAACCAATTTACTTCTCCCACAAATGTGGGCTGCCCTCAAAACATCTCTGAAAGCTCTTCAGAAACAGCCTGATTATATCTCAGTCTTAACTCTTGCATCTTAGTTACCAAATCTGGCCGCAAAGAGGTTTTTACTGTCCCTAGAAATAAACGCTACCTCCCAAATGGGAAGAAACACTGCCATTTCTCTTCTGCGCCAGGCACAAAGTACTCCATGGACTTCACAGATGAACTGTCATCTCGACCTAAGGCCCTTTCTCAGGCAGGTGATCATGGGAGCATGAGAAGAGGCTGGATCGGCGAAAGCATCCCAGACAGGTGCAAAGTCACAAGCCACAGTGTGCACTCAGGAATCCCAGGCAGGTCAGTGTCACACAGACCCAGCAGCACCAAGTGAGAGAAGGACATTCTGGGAAGATAAGCCTGGGGAGGGAAGCAGGCCAGTGATGGGGGGCCTCGCAGTTCATGTCAAGAAGCTAGTGCCAGGCCGGGCGCGGGGGCTCACGCCTATAATCCCAGCACTTTGGGAGGCCGAGGCGAGAGGATTGCCTGAGCCCGCGGGTTCGAGACCAGTCTGGGCAACTTGGGGAGACCTCATCTCTACAATAAATCAAAAAATTAGCCAGGTGTGGTGGTGCATTCCTGTAGTTCCAGCTACTTGGAAGGCTGAGGAGGAAGGATCACCAGAGCCCAGCAGGTCAAGGCTGTGGTCGCTGTGAGTGTGCCACTGCACTCCAGCCTGGGTGACAGAGACACTCCAACTCAAAAAAAAAAAAAAAATTAGCCGGGCTCAGTGGCTCAGCCTGTAATCCCGTGCCTTTGGGAGGCTGAGGTGAGTGGATTGTCTGAGCCCGCGGGTTCGAGACCCGAGCGGCCACTGTACTCCAGTCTGGGCAACAGAGTGAGACTCCAACTCAAAAAAAAAAAAAAAAGTCAGTGCTCTCACGAAAGGACAAACACCACAGAACTCCACTTATATTAAGAGGGCTGTAGAGAAGTTGGTTTACAGAGAAAAGAAGAATGGTAGTTACCATGGTGCTGAGGGGAGAGAAGCTTCGGAGTTATTCTTTGGTTATTTGATAGGTACATACTTTTGTTTGTTTGAGGTTTGTTGTTTGGGGTCTCACTATGTGGCTCGATGGAACTCCTGTCCTCAAGCGATCCTCCCACCTCAGCCTCCCAAAGCTCTGGGATTACAGCCATGAGCTACTATTTCAAAGCAATATGGAGTCTCTATTTGGGATAATAAACAAGTTCTGGAAATGGATAGTGGTGATGGTTGTACAGCATTGCAAATGCACTTAATGTCCCTGAATAGAACATATTAAAAATGGCTAAAGTGGTACATCTTGTGTTATGCATATTTTACCATCAAAAAAGACATTAAAAAACTAATAATTAAGCTCGGCACAGTGGCTGACGCCTTTGGGAGGAGAAAGTGAGAGGACTGCCTGAGCCCATGGGTTCTGGACCAGTCTGGGCCACTTGGCAAGACCTTGACTCCACAATAAATCAAAAAATTAGCCAGGTGTGGTGGTGCATGCCCATGGTTCCAGCTACTTGGAAGGTTGAGGCAGAAGGATCACCTGAGCCCAGCAGGTCGAGGCTGCAGTGGCCGTGAGTGTGCCACTGTACTCCAGTCTGGGCGACGGAGTGAGACTGACTCCAAAAAAAGGCAACAGCCACATACCCTAGTGGGTGCCAGAGCCCAGCCCAGAAAGCTCCCAGCTTCTATTCCCCACTCGGCCCCCATAGTGAGCCACAAGGAACGTCCAGGAAACCCTAAGAGCTCCCCCAGTTTGCAAACCACTGGTGCAGAGGATGGGAGAAATCCCAAAGACTTGAGCCTGAACACGAAGTGATGAGACTTCGGGAACAGTGAAGCAGGTCTGGGTTTTAGAATCAAATGAAACAACCTGAGCTCTGTCTCTCACCAGCTGTGTATCCCAGACAAGCGACGTAACTGCTCTGTCAAATGGGACTAAAAAAAATCTACTTGTACAGGATTGCCAAAGGACTGATGAAATATAGGCAAGATAGTGGCACATGGCGGAGTCTCATTTGACGATAGCTGTTGTTATGCTTTGGCTTTATTTGGCATCACTCTGGCTCCTACACAACAAGATGGCTGGGGCGGGGGCAGGTGAGACATGGATGAAAGCAATTAAAAGAGTCCAAGTGGGAGATGATACAGGCTTGAACTGGAGTAGTAACAACAGGGACCTAAGGGGGAGGTGGGCGCTAGGAATATTCTGGAAGTGCTGTCAAGATGGAGACTAAGGTCAGGCACAGTGGCTCACACCTGGAATCCCAGCACTTTGGGAGGCCAAGGTGGGAGGATCGCTTGAGACCAGGGGTTTGAGACCACCATGGACAACTTGGCAAAGCCTCGTCTCTACAACAGTAGAGCGGTTCCAGCTACTTGGAAGGCTGGGGCAGAAGGATCGCCTGAGCCCAGCAGGTTGAGCCTGGGGTGGCTGTGAACATGCCACTGCACTCCAGCCTGGGCCACAGAGTGAGACTCTAACTTTAAAAAAAAAAAGATAGAGAATAAGCCCGGGCAGCCATCGCCTCTTCCTTCAGATATACCTGAAGAAAGAAGCAAAGAAAGGCAGCCTAAACCCAAAGGTTGTCAAGAATGGGTCTAAGCCGGGCTCGGAGGCTCAGCCTGTAATCCCAGCACTTTGGGAGGCTGAGGTGAGAGGATTTCCTGAGTCCGCGGGTTCGAGACCCGCCTGGGCAACTTGGCGAGACCTCATCTCTACAATAAATCAAAAAATTAGCTGGGCGTGGTGGCGCACACCTGTAGTTCCAGCTACTTGGAAGGCTGAGGCGGAAGGATCGCCGGAGCCCAGCAGGTCGAGGCTGCGGTGGCCGGGAGGGGCCACTGCACTCCAGTCTGGGTGACAGAGTGAGACTCCAACTCAAAAAAAAAAAAAACAAAAACAAAACAAGAATGGGTCCAGAGAGGGAGAGATGCCGCCCGGGGCAGATGTGGCCAGAGGCTCAGCAGAGGGCATGCAGGTGACAAGCGGTGAAATTCCACTGACCTCTCCCAGCATGAGGACAGTTACTACCTGACCCTTAATAACTCCTTGCAGTACTGAGAAATTAATAAAACAGGTTCAGGCTGTCCAGTCGGCAATCATTCCTCTACTTATGCCCTCCAAGCTCCCTGGCCCAATGGGCAGCAACTTGGCAAGACTGCTTCCTCCTTCCTCCAGAGCAGCTGGGACCAGCACCATAGAGGGGGCACCCAAGGACAGCAACCAACAGTGGTTCTGTGGTGCCCACGGTTTCTCCATCCTGGGGTCCATCCCTTCCCATCTACCTAAAGTCGCCTGGAAGGACTGACACCCAGGTCTGGTCATCATCTCTTCTTCAGCACCTAAGGGGACAGGATGCCCATGGCAGTTTTGTTTGTAGAGGCGGAGAGTTGAAAATTATCTGGCTGTCCATCACTGGTAGACCACGAAGTCACAGAATACTCTATGGCGGTTAAAAATAATAGGCTAGATCAGGCTGAGCACGTTGGCTCATGTCTGTAATCCCGGCATTTTGGGAAGCCGAGGCAGGAGGATCGCTTGAACTCCAGAGTTTGAGACCACCCTGGGCAACATAGCAAGGCCTCGTCTTAAAAAGAAAAAATGAGCCAGGTGTAGTACTGCACACCTGTAGTCCCAGCTACTCTGCAGGCTAAAGTGGAAGGATCACCTGAGCCCAGGAAGTCGAGGCTGTGGTGAGCTGTGATTGTGTCCACTGCACTCCAGCCTGGGCAACAGAGAGAACTCGACTCAAAAATAAAATAAAATAAGCTAGATCAGTGGTTCTCAAACAAGGGTGATTTTGTCCATCAGAAGACATTTGGCTATGACTGGAGACATTTTTGTCACAACTGGGCGTGGGGGTAGTGGTGCCTTCCTGGCATTTATTGGGTAGTAGCCAGAGATGTTGCTACAGTGTATAGAACAGCCCTCAAAAAGAATCATTCAACCCAAAATGTATGTCAATAAGGCTACAGTTGAGAGACAAACTAAATGAAGGAAACATGACGGGTCATACATATATACTGCTGAGTGGAAATGCCTCCTGAAAAACAATTTTTAAAAAGATGTGATCTTTTTTACAATTCCTATTGCAGGTCAGGCAGGGTGGCTCACGCCTATAATCTCAGCACTTTGGGAGGCCGAGACGAGAGGATTGCCTGAGCAACTTGGCAAGACCTCATCTCTACAATAAATCAAAAAGCAATTAGCCAGGTGTGGGGGCGCGCACTTGTAGATCCAGCTGCTTGGAAGGCTGAGGCCAAAGGACCACCTGAGCCCAGCAGGTCAAGGTTGCAGTGGTGGTGAGCGTGCCATTGCACTCCAGTCTGGGTGACAGAGTGAGACTCCAACTCAAAAAAAAAGTAATCTTTTATACAATTCCTATCGGAATTAGAGATTCATTCAGTCACGCAGCCAATATTTATTATGAACTTATTGCAGGGTCAGTGCTGCAACAATCAGAGTATACAACAGTGACCCAAACTAGATATTATTCCTAACTGCTGGATGCTAGCAGAAGAGGTGAATAAAATTAAATAATTTCACTGAAAAAGCGGGGGAAGGGCTAGGTGTTATGGCTCACACCAGTAATCCCAGCACTTTGGGAGGCCGAGGTGGGAGAATTGCTTGAGGTCAGCAGTTCGAGATCAGCCTGGGCAACAAAGCAAGACTCTTTATCTCTATTAAAAAAATTTAAAAATTGGCTGGGTGTGGTGGCATGTGCCTATAGTCCCAGCTACTTGGAAAGCTGAGGTGAGAGGATCACCTAAGTCCAGAGAGATGAGATCGTGCCACTGCACTCCAGCCTGGGTGACAGAGCGAGACCCTGTCTCAAAAAAAGGGGGAACTGAATGAGGAGAAGAATTTATTAAGAATGGTAGAATCCACAAAAAGTCCCTCACTTTACATCTTCGCTTAAATACCTCTACAGAACAAGACCCTTCACCAGCTTAGGAATCATGCTGAACACAGTGAGTACTCCATAGATTTGATTTTGAGTTGAAGTCTCACTCTGTCATCCAGGCTGGATTGCAGTGGCACGCTCATGGCCACCGCAGCCTCGACCTTCTGGGCTCAGGCGATCCTTCCACCTCAGCCTCCCAAGTAGCTGGAACCACAAGCACGGGCCACCATGCCTGGCTAATTTTTTGATTTATTATAGAGACGAGATCTCGCCATGCTGCTCAGGCTGGTCTCGAACCCCTGAGCTCAGGCAATCTTCTCACCTCCGCCGCCCACAGTGCTGGGATCACAGGCATGAACTATCACACCTGGCTAATAGTTGTTTATTGAATGAGCAGATGAAGGATATATGGCTAAGCACAACCAATGATTCCTTCAAAAATGTCTGGGCCTTACCCTTCGAAAGGAGAATGCCAAACGAAAGGAGAAGCCCAAGGGCCAGCTCAACCCCTCTGCTGGACCATAACAAGAGTGACGTGTAGACTGACCAACTGGGCTCACTCCTCGTCCACGCCCCTTCACACTAAGCTACTTGACACTTCTTTAGCAAAACACTCTCTGGCCCTTCCAAGCCTAGACTTGCCTTCCTCACCTAGCCCACCTGGAAAACGCATTCATGCATCAAGATCCTGATCACCTTCTCTCAAGCTTCCCAGTCCTCCCTCACCTGGGGAGACTAGACCTCTGCCCTCCTTTGTGTCTTGCCGAAACTTGTATTCACCTTTTTAGCACAGTTTTACCGTAACTTACCAGAATTTGATTAGGTGCTTTCTCAAGAGTGGAAACTAAATCCTATTCACCATTACAGCCAAAGAGAATGTAAGCTGCCACCGAGAACATTATAGATGTCCAAGTTTTGGTGAATGAAGAATGAAGGAATGAACCATGTCCAGCACTACACTACAAAAGGAATCTGATAAAATCTATGCCTGTGAGCCAGGCTCGGTGGCTCAGCCTGTAATCCCGCGCCTTTGGGAGGCTGAGGTGAGTGGATTGCCTGAGCCCGCAGGTTCGAGACCCGCCTGGGCAGCGAGACCTCATCTCTACAATAAATCAAAAAATCAGCCGGGCATGGTAGCGCGTGCCTGTAGTTCCGGCTACTTGGAAGGCGGAGGCGGAAGGATCGCCGGAGCCCAGCAGGTCAAGGCTGCGGTGGCCGGAAGCGGCCACTGCACTCCAGTCTGGGCGACAGAGTGAGACTCCAACTCAAAAAAAAAAAAAAAAAACTATGCCTGTGAAAAGCTTTCCAACTATTTGATGGGAAAGAGATAAATATATGAAATAAGGAAACGTTTTTGCTAGAGATATAAGGTTGATGGTTGTTATAAGGAATATGCATAGATGAATAAATTCGAGGCTGGGCCCGGTGGCTCATGCCTGTAATCTCAGCACTTTGGGAGGCGGAGGCGAGAGTACTGGCTGAGCCCAGGGGTTCGAGATCAGCCGAGCAACTTGGTGAGAACTTGTCTCTGCAATAAACTAAAAAATTAGCCGGGCATGGTGGCATACACCTGTGGTTCTCGAAAGACTGAGGCAGAAGGATCCCCTGAGCCCAGAAGGTCAAGGCTGTGGTGGCCGAGAGCATGCCACTGCACTCCAGCCTGAGTGACAGAGACAGACTCTGACTCAAAAAAAAAAAAAAAAAAAAAAAGAATGAATTAGAACCTATGTGTCAGAATGTAAACTGCCTGTCTACAACTAAATAGTAAGTATTGTAGTGCTTGCTCCAGGAAATCCATGGCCTTCTATGGCAGTATTTTACATTTAAGTTGATAACAATAAATGACAAGAGTCAAAATTGCAGAGTCCACTTGGAAATATACGGTGCTTATTATCATGAATGCCTGGTACACAGTAAGTGTTTAACGAACTTTTATTGAATGAATGATCTGATAGTCTTCACTTTTTTTTTTTTTAGTCAGAGTCTTACTCTGTCACCCAGGCTGGAGTGCAGTGGCAGGATCACAGTTCACTCATTCACGCTTACATTAATTCACTCTTTCATTCATGTGCTAAAGGACTGTGGAAGATACAAAAGGAAAAATATGTGTCCCTGTTGCTAAGGAACTCTGTCCCTAAGGAACGCAAGATGCCCAGATCAGATGCTATCACCATCAGGAAGAAAAGAAAAATCTCTCGGAGGAAATACCCCAAAAAAGTATGTTGAGACAGAAGAAATCTCAGGCTACTAGACACTCCTGTTTGTAAAACACACCTGGCACCCCTGAAGCAATCACCACCTCTCCCCATCACCCAGGAATGGTGAATCATGGTAACAACTAACCCGTTCAGAGCTCTGGAATGAATCAGACTTTGTCTTCACTCCGTGTACTCTCCCAATTAATCCTCACAACAGCCTTACAAGGTAGATACTGTTATTATCTCCATTTGAAAAATAAAAAAAGAGCCAGGCTCGGTGGCTCAGCCTGTAATCCTGCGCTTTGGGAGGCTGAGGTGAGTGGATTGCCTGAGTCAGCGGGTTCGAGACCCGCCTGGGCAACTTGGTGAGACCTCATCTCTACAATAAATCAAAAAATTAGCCAGTAGCGCGCACCTGTAGTTCCAGTTACTTGGAAGGCTGAGGCAGGATTGCCAGAGCCCAGCAGGTCGAGGCTGCAGTGGCCGGGAGCGGCCACTGCACTCCAGTCTGCGTGACAAAGTGAGACTCCAACTCAAAAAAAAAATAAGCCGGGCTCGGTGGCTCAGCCTGTAATCCTGTGCCTTGGGAGGCGAGTTGAGTGAACTGCCTGAGCCCACGGGTTCGAGACCCGCCTGGGCAACTTGGTGAGCCCTCATCTCTACAATAAATTAAAAAAAAAAATCAGCTGGGCATGGTAGCACGCACCCGTAGTTCCAGCTACTTGGAAGGCTGAGCTGGAAGATCGCCGGAGCCCAGCAAGTCGAGGCTGCGGTGGCCGGGAGCGGCCACGGCACTCCAGTCTGGGCGACAGTGAGACTCCAACTCAAAAATAAATAAATAAATAAATAAAAATAAAAAAAGCTGAGGCACAGAGAAGTGAAGTGGCTTGCCCAAAGATGCCCAGCCAGGATTCAAGTCAGGAATCTGTGCCCTCGGCCATGATCTGTGTCCCCGGCCAGCTAAGAACGTACAGCAGATGTACCAGGACACACACACATCGGGATGGTCAAGGTCATTTTTGGCCAACCTTCCCCTTGGAACACATGCATCTATTTAAAACTACACTTATTTATGTGACAAAAATGCATATACCTTTATTGATCTCATTTTGGAAATGGCATGGCTCTTCAGGACATAGCTTTCAGAATCTATAAAGGGAAATTCACTTTGTTGATATGGGGGAAAAAAAAAAAATGCCTGTTCCATGAGGCGCCAGGGGTGGAAACAGTTCAGGCCAGGGCCCTGCCATCACCCTCACAGGTCCCTTCAAGGCAATGGGCAAAGTGCTGAGCTTTCCTTCTGTCTCCATCTGCAAAATGACTGTCACTGGGGCCCCATCCCGAGTGGTAAGAATTAAATGACATACTCCATGTAAACTGCCCGGCCCAGGACCTGACACAGTCAATGTTCAGTGCTTGCCTTTGGCTGTTCCCAGGTCCTGGGTTATTTGTATCTCCACAACCGAGTCCTCCAGGAAGTACAGGAATGCTGGCCCCAGAGTCGTTGTCCACCCCTTAAGATGAGTTCTCCCAGGTCCGGCACGGTAGCTCATGCCTATAATCCCAGCACTTTGGGAGGCCCGAGAGGACTGCCTGAGCCCACCGGTTCAAGACCAACCTGAGCAACTTGGCGAGACCTCATCTCTACAGTACATCAAAAAAGTATTCTGGCGTGGTGGGACGTGCCTGTACTTCCAGCTTCTTGGAAGACTGAGGCGTAAGGATCCCCTGAGCCCAGTGGGTCGAGGCTGTGGTGGCCGTGAGCGTGCCACTGCCCTCCAGCCTGGGCGAAAGGGAGACTCAGACTCAAAAAAAAAAAAGATCGGTTCTCCCTGCCACCCACTGAGCACGGTGACACCGGACACGGGCTTCCCCGGATCCCAGCCGGCCACCGCACCGGCTCTGCCCAGGAAGGAGGCGGGCCCTGGGCTCCAGACGGGCAGCGGCGCACAACTTAACCTGGATCTCTCACCCGGGTGAACCCGCGTTGGTGGAGGATCGCCGGGCCTCGTCGGACGGGCTCGGCGGCAGGAAGTGGCGCTCACCCACCTGCAAGCCCGAGGATGGGCAGCCCTCCACCCCTCCTTCACAGCATCCCGGGGAGCTTCGTCCCCTCCGCGCCAGGGGGCCGCCAGGGACCGCCCCGAGCGTACCCACAGTTCCCCGCAGACCCTCTAGAATCCACCGCCGGGATTTCTAAGAGGCAGCCGGTGGAGGCGCAGAGCGTCCCAGGAGCCCAGGCGACGCGCACATCCCCGAAGCGCGTGGCGACCCCCAGAGTCCGCGCAGACCCCTGCTGCTCCGGCCGGGGACGCCGGGCCGCGCGCTCCGTAGACACGTGCGCCCGCGGGGGTGGCCCCGGCGGGGACCCGCGCGCCCCCCACTCACCAGGTGCAGAGCCGGCCTCGGACCCCGCGCAGCAGCCCGCGGACCGCGCCCGCCGACCCCGGAGCGCGGGCTGCGGGGCGCCGGGCCCCGCCGGCGAGGCGGCCTCCATGGGGCCCCCCGCGCGCCTCGGGCGCCCGGACCCCCCCGAAGTGCCCGGGCCCGGAAGCCGGGAGGCGGCGCCTGTGCGGCCGGCGGGGGCCCGGCCTGGCCGCTCGCCCGCGTCCCCCGGGCCGCTCGGCCGGGCTCCCGCGGGACCGACGACAGCCCCGCGGAGGCCGGCCCGGCACCTCCGGGGCCGCGGGGGGAGCGAGGGCGCGCGGGCGGTCGCGCCTCCGTGCCGCGCGGCACCGGCGTGCGTCTCCGGCTTTTTGGCTGCGCGTTCGGACGCGGCCAAGGAGGCGATGCGCGCTTCTGGCGGCCGGTCCCGGGCAGTCCTGGCCCGGCAGCCGGGAGGCGGCAACGGCCCGAACTTCGCGAACTGGAAGGACCGGCTGCCCCTCCTGATCTCCAGCTCCCGCCCTGCCTCCCTCCGGCCGGCTTCGACGAGACGGCCCCGGCGGGAAGAGCCGAGGACGCTTCGTTTCCGCGTTTCTTTGCCTCGGGAGACGGGGGCAGGACCCTGTCGCGATCCTGGGAGCGCGTCGCCTGCCCCGCGCGCGGGGCTGCGCTGGCCTTTCGGGGCGCGGACTCGTCTCGCGGGGCCGGGGGGGTGGCCACGCGGCGCCGGGACGCCCCCGCGCGCGCCCCGCCTCCCGCCGGAGGGACTCGGGGCGGGGGTCGGAAACTTCGGGCTGGCCCCGACAGAAGGAAGTCTGCGGGTCTGGTGGGCCCCCTGCTTCCGGGAAGAGGGAGATCCGGAAGACAAAAGAAAGAAAAGGTGTTGGGACCAGCCCCCCCCCTCACCTCCATCTTTGGAGGAGCGGAAGAGGGCGGGACAAAATAAACGTCTGTTCGAGAAGACGGTCAATCCGGGCGACTTGGCATCTCTGTAAGAAGGTTCCAAGAAAACAAAATTTGAAAATGAAATATAACCTCAGGAACCCCAAGTTTGGCAGCCTCAGGAACCCCAAAGTTTAAATGAAGAAAAATGCATTGTTGAAGTGAGATAGATAGGAAAAAAAAACCTGGAAACGAAGAACATGGTCAACCGTAAAGGGCTGATTAAATATTATGGTGCAAACACATGAAACGTGAGAACGTTAGAAGTACATTTAAAGTGATCTCATTTTTGTAAAGCATGCAAACATTAAACGCTGCGTATTGACAATGTTTAATTTTACCCGCGCCCTGTACTCCTGGAAAATAGTGATGGTTAAGAAACCTCCCACTTTTTTTTTTTTTAAGACGGGGATCTGTTGCTCAGGCTGGCCTTTAACTCTTGAGCACAAGGTCAGGGGATCCGGCTACCTCAACCTCCCAATTACCACTCCCAACTGGTGCACCCCACCTAGCCGGCTAGGGAAACTTGCACCCTTTTATGTACCCACAAATGGTGCTGTGCGATGAAACACCTTCCTCAAACGACTTAGAAAAGACCCAAGGATGTTTACCAAGGACTAGGGAGACCTAATCCCCAAACTCCCATTCTTTTGCGGGGGGGGGGAGGGATTGGAGTCTCACTCTGTCGCCCAGGCTGGAGTACAGTGGCACGCTCATGGCCACCAAAGCCGCGACCTGCTGGGCTCAGGTGATCCTTCCGCCTCAGCCTTCCAAGTAACTGGAACTACAGGCACGCACCACCATGCCTGGCTAATTTTTCGATTTATTGTAGTGATGACATCTCGGCAAGCTGCACAGGCTGGTCTTGAACCTGTAGGCTCAGGCAATCCTCTCACCTCAGCCTCCCAAAGTGTTGGGATTATAGGCGTGAGCCACCAGGCCCGGCCCAAACTCCCATTCTTTGCCTGATAAACAGATGGACTGCACCACAAGCGTGTTCCCACTGACCAATGGGAACAAAAGCTTGCTGATCAAATTTTGGTTAAGCTTCTCTCCTTCCCCCCAGGCCTCTGGGTTTTAACCCACCCTCAGCCTGAGCCAGCATATAACCCCTTCTTAACAGCCCCTCCTGAGAACAGACTGGCCTCAGAGGGAAACATTCTCTGGTCTACTTGTCTAATCAAGCCACCTCACATCCCTCACATTCCAAGGGCAGGGAGTACTCCCTCCCTACTGCAGTAACCCCCAACCCTTTGCAAGAACCCTTTCAAATAGTCTCTCCTTAACTAAATCAGATTTGGAGTTTAAAAAAAAATATTTTATGATTTCTGTTTAAATAGAGACAAGGTCTCACCATGTTGCCCAGGATGATCTTGAACTGAGCACAAGCGATCCTCCCGCCTCAGCCTCCCAAAGTGCTGGGATTACAGGTGGGAGTCACCGTGGCCAGCGCAGATTTGTTTTCTATTTGACAATATTTATAGTAGTCCCCTCCCGCATTATCCAAAATTTTGCTATCCAACTTGGTGCCCCTGCGGTCAACCACCTTCTGAAAATAGAATTCATAAAAGGCCACGGGTTAGAATGATAATAGGAGCCTGAATGTTGTTAGGATACAAGAATAGCTAATCCACTGGGTTCTCTCTGAGCCTTTCTTCCTTCACACTCTCCTGCCTGCTTCCTTGAAGTTATTTTCTCTGAAAGAACAATGAGTTGGAGGTCCTGCTGATGGCATCTAGAAGTCTGCTAGGCCTAAAGGCATGAGCAGCTTTAATTTCTGGGGATCCGGCCTCCTGCCAAGCTAGTTAAAAGTAACCAGTTAGAGATTCTCCCCTAGTTTGCTTCTCTGGAGTGACTTACAGCTGGGACAAGAAGTGCCCTAGAGATAACATCAGAATTGTAAAGCCTAAGGCTGGTATTGGAGACATTTTTCAGGCTGCGCATTCCGGAGACCCAGGACCCCACAGAACCCAGATCAGTGTATTGACACTACCAGTCTTGGGATGCCCACACTACCAGTCCTGGGATACCTACCAGTCCTGGGATGAACTGGCTCTGCCCACACAGAGTTTCAACGTCTTCCTGACTTCCTGACTTTATTCCCAACCAATCAGCAGCACCCATTCCTAGGCCCCTCCCAAAAATTATCCTAAAAACCCTATCTGCTGGGTGTGGTGGCTCATGCCTGTAATTCCAGCACTTTGAGAGGATGAGGCAAGAGGATTGCCTCAGCCCAGGAGTTTGAGAACAACCTGGGAAACTTGGTGAGCCCGCGTCTCTGCAATTAAAAAAAAAGTTTAGCTGGGTGTGGTGGTGTGCGCCTGTAGTTCCAGTTACTTGGAAGGATTGCCTGGGCCCAGCAGGTTGAGGTTGCGGTGGCTGTGAGTGTGCCACTGCACTCCAGCCTGGGCGACAGAGTGAGACTCTGACTAAAAAAAAAAAAAAAAAACCTACCTTAAAATTCTTGAGGAGGAAGAGTTGAAAAATAGTTCCCAGCCTCCTAGCTAGCTGCTTGGCAATTCTTGAACTCTCTATGAAAACTCTACTGTCTTTTCTGTGCAATGAGTATAATAATTCCCATTAGGCTGTAATAAGAGCCCATTCACATGACTGTTATTGCAGTATAATTGTTCTATTTCATTAGTATTGTTCATTTTAGTTATTGTTCATTTCTTCTTTTTTTTTTTGAGTCGGGGTCTCTCTGTCACCCAAGCTGGAGTGCACTGCAGCCTCCACCTCCTGGACTCAGGCATTCCTTCTGCCTCAGTCTCCCAAGTAGCTGGAACTACAGGCATGCACCACCATGCCTGGCTAATTTTTAAATTTTTTTTAGAGATAGTATCTCACTATATTGGCCAGGTTGGTTTTGAACTCCTGGGCTCAAGTGATTCTCCCACCTCAGCCTCCCAAAGTGCTGGGATGACAGGTCTGAGCAACTGTGCTGGGCTAAGATATTTTTCAATAGGTCACATTCATCTTAATTTAAAACATGACCAGGCAGCTGAGGTCAGGATCTCTTGAGGCCAGGAGTTCAAAACCAGCCTGTGCCATCAAGCGAAACCTTGTCTCTACAAAACAAATCAACAAAAATTAGCCGATCGTGGTGGCAGATACCTGTAGTCCTGAGCCCAGAGGTCGAGGCTGCTGTGAGCCCTGACTGTGCCTGGGTGACAGAGTAAGACTCCAACTCAAAAAAAAAAAAAAGAATTAAAGACTCCAACTCAAAAAAAAACAGAATTAAAAAATTAAAAATAAAACATGTTAGACTCAATATTTACCCATAGGAGGAAACAGCTAGAAAACACAGCCAGTCACTCATATGGAATCTAAAGGGATGGACCAAGATATTATATTTCCTAAACACAAAATCTGCCTCAAAAAGTCACAGTAGTCACACCGCTGTCGTAATGGGCTCATCCCCTTACTGAGGAGTGTTGATTGGTCTACCTTATTTTGGGTATCAGGATTAAATTCATGGAATGGATCTATGGGCCCCTCGCTACAAGTTTTGTCCCAAAAAAATTCACTGGAAAAAACAAATGTAGGTGTTGGAGATTTCATACATAATAACCTTACCTCTTACAAGTACCGCTACCACAATTGAGCACCTACTGCATGCCAGACACTTTATATTATCTACTGTGGGGAATCAAGTTAGCAGAAATCTTTCTTTTTTTGAGTTGGAGTCTCACTCCCTCACCCAGGCTGGAGTGCAGTGGCACATTCACGTCCACCCCAGCGTCGACCTGCTGGGCTCCAGCGATCTTTTGCCCTTGCCTTCAAAGTAGCCGGAACTACAGGTGTGCGCTCCCACGCCCAGCTAAGTTTTTGATGTATTGTAGAGACGAGGTCTCACCATGTTGCCCAGGCTGGTCTCGAACCCACGCTCAGGCAATACTCTCGCCTGGGCCTCCCAGAGAGCTGGGATTATAGGCTTGAGCCACTGAGCTTGGCCAAGAAGAAACGTTTTTAAAGCAAGGTGCAGAAATCAATATTTAAGATTCTAATCTAGAACAAATGTTTAATCTCATTTCTGTAAATAGTCAATGAACACTTTCCTAATGTAATATGTATTTGTTTTGTTACTTTTTAAAAATTTGATCTCACAACCCAGCACAGTGGCTCACACCTGTAACCCTAGCACTTTAGGAGGCAGAGGCAAAAGGTTGTCTTGAGTCCAGGGGTTCCAGACCAGCCTGGGCAACCTGGCAATACATCAAAAAATTAGGCCGGGTGTGGTGGCTCATGCCTATAATCCCAGCACTTTGGGAGGCTGAGGTGAGAGAATTGCCGGAGTCTACAGTTTTGAGATCAGTCTGGGCAACTTGGTGAGAACTCATCTCTTCAATAAATCAAAAAATTAGCCGGACATGGAGGCGCATGCCTGTAGTTCCAGCTACTTGGAAGGCTGAGGCAAAAGGATCCCCTGAGCCCAGCAGGTCGAGGCTATGGTGGTTGGGAGCATGCCACTGCACTCCAGCCAGAGTGATAGAGTAAGACTCTAACTCAAAAAAAAAAAAAACAAATAATTAGCCAGGCGTGGTAGCATGCACCTGTAGTTCCAGCTACTTGCAAGGTTGAGGCAGAAGGATCACCTAAGCCCAGCAGTTGGAGGCTGCGGTGACCATGAGCGTGCCACTTCACTCCAGCCTGCGAGACTGAGTGCGATTCCAACTCAAAAAACAAACAAGCAAAAAAGCATATCTCGCTCTGTCACCCAGGCTGGGGTACAGTAGCATGGTTGTAGCTCACTGTTGCTTCAAACTCCTGGACTCAAACAATCCTCCTACCTGAGCCTCCCCAACAACTAGAACTACAGGCAAACACCACCACACTTAGCTAATTTTTTTCATTTTTTGTAGAGACAGGTCTCACTATGTTGCCCAGGCTAGTCTTGGACTCCTAGGCTCAAGCAATCCTCTCGCCTCAGCCTCCTGAAGTGCTGGGATTACAGACAGAACCACTGCACCTGGCTGTATTCTGTATTTAAAGTTCTTCTTAAAGCCCTATCTTTTTTTTTTTTTGAGTTGGAGTCTCACTCTGTGGCCCAGACTGGAGTGCAGTGGCCACTCCCGGCCACCGCAGCCTCGACCTGCTGGGCTCCGACGATCCTTCCGCCTCAGCCTTCCGAGTAGCTGGAACTACAGGCATGCACCACCACGCCCGGCTAATTTTTTATTTATTGTAGAGATGAGGTCTCACCAAGTTGCCCAAGCGGGTCTCGAACCCGCAGGCTTAGGCAATCCACTCACAGTGGCCTCCCAAAGTGCTGGGATTACAGGCTGAGCCACCAAGCCCGGTCAAAGCCCTGTCTTAAAAGTCTTATTTTAAAAGACTCTTAGCCGGGCTCGGTGGCTCAGCCTGTAATCCCGCGCCTTTGGGAGGTTGAGGTGAGTGGACTGCCTGAGCCCGCGGGTTCGAGACCCGCCTGGGCAGCGAGACCTCATCTCTACAATAAATCAAAAAATCAGCCGGGCGTGGTAGCGCATGCCTGTAATTCCGGCTACTTGGAAGGCTGAGGCGGAAGGATCGCCGGAGCCCAGCAGGTCGAGGCTGCGGTGACCGGGAGCGGCCACTGCACTCCAGTCTGGGCGACAGAGTGAGACTCCAACTCAAAAAAAAAAAGATTCTCTTTGTGGCATTTATCAAATACATTTTTTGGTCACTATACTTAAGGTTCACAAAGAAAATAGCTGTCTTATTCCAGCTAAGCCTCTTGATTTTCTCTCTCAGGATGTTCGAATACTGGTCAGTGCCAATCTGTCTGTGATATGAATGGCCAAAAAAGTACACAAAGTACTAAGCAAATGAAAATGTCAGAATTATTTGTCACTAAGCAGAGTGGATCAATAAGACTGTGTTCTTAGATGGCAACTTTAAAGAAACCACATTATTACCGTTATCTTATTATAGGACACATTGCAAATCAATCAAATAAGAATTGGTTGAATAAGTTATGTGCAGACCACAGTTACATATGTCATCTTTGATATTTAATATGTAAAAGATGTTTTTACTCTTCCTTCCTTCCATCCACAAACTTTTTTTTTTTTTTTAAGTCAGGGCGTCACTCTGTTGCCCAGGCAGCGGTGAAGTGGCTTGATTGTAGCTCACCGAAGCCTCAACTTTCTGGGCTCATGCAATCCTTCCACCTGGGACTATAGGTGTGTCACAGGTCACATGCCTGGCTAATTTTTTTTCTTTTTTTCTTTTTTTTTTTTAGTCTGAGTCTCACTCTGTCACTCTGGTTGGAGTGCAGTGGCACACTCACAGCCACCACAGCCTCGACCAGCTGGGCTCAGGCGATCCTTCCATCTCATCCTTCCAAGTGGCTGGAACTACAGGCACACGCTACCATACCCTGCTAATTTTTTTTATTTATTGAAGAGAAGAGGTCTCGCCAAGTTGCCCAGGCTGGTCTCAAACTCCTGGGCTCAGGCAGTCCTCTCATCTCTGCCTCCCAAAGTGCTGGGATAATAAGCGTGAGCCACCACACTCAGTCAACTTATCTGGTTTTATAGATTCAGAGACAAAGAATTTTGCCTCAGGATGAATCATACCTTCCATATGAGTTTCACCTATACTTGATTTAGAAGAGATTTTGTTTTGTTTTGTTTTTTTGAGTCGGAGTCTCAGTCTGTCACCCAGGCTCAAGTGTAGTGTCATGCTCATGGCCACCGCAACCTCAACCTGCTGGGCTCAGGTGATCCTTCCGCTTTAGCCTTCCATGTAGCTGGAACTACAGGCACATGCCAACATGCCCGGCTAATTTTTTTATTTATTGTAGAGATGAGGTCTCACCAAGTTGACCAGGCTGGTCTCGAACCCATAGTCTCAGGCAATCCTCTCACCTCAGTCTCCCAAAGCGCTGCGATTATAGGCACGAGCCACCTTGCCCAAGATTTTGTACAAAGAGTTGATGCTGGAATGGGTTAAGACTTTGGAGGGGTGAATGTATTTGCACATAAGAAAGACATGATGGCTCACACCTATAATCCCAGCACTTTGGGAGGCTGAGGCGTGACGACTGCCTGAGCCCAGGGGTTCAAGACCAGCCTGAGTAACTTGGCGAGACCTCATCTCTACAATAAATCAAAAATTATCCAGGCGTGGTAGCATACACCTATAGTTCCAGATGCTTGGAAGGCTGAGGTAGAGGAATCACCTGAGCCCAGTAGGTCAAGGCTGTGGTGGCCGTGAGCGTGCCACTGCCCTCCAGCCTGGCTGACAGAGTGAGACTCCAATTCAAAAAAAAAAGTGTGATGAATAAAACACAGTTCAGAATTAGCAATAACCAAATGACCAATATGCATGATTAGTCATCAAGGAAATGCAATGGCATTCCACTAAATGTCCAACAGAACTGCTAACTTAATGACAATAGCAAGTTTGATGAGGAGGCAGAACTACTGGGACTCTCATGTATTGCTGGTGGAATAAAAATAAGTACAGTCACATTAGAAAACTGTTTAGCTATATATCCGCTAAAGCTGAACATATGGGAATTATTCCATGACCCCGCAAATCCACTCCTAAGTGTATACCCAAGAGAAAACAATATATATTTGCATTAATGTTAAAAGAATACAAAAATGTTCATAACTTTTTATCCTTTTAGTTGGAGTCTCACTCTTTGTCGCCCAGGCTGGAGTGTAGAGGCATGCTCACAGCCACTGCAGCCTCAACCTGCCGGGCTCAGGTGATCCTTCTGCCTCAGCCTTCCAAGTAGCCAGGACCATAGGCACGTGCTACCATGCCTAACTGATTTCTTGATTTATTGTAGAGATGAGGTCTCGCCAAGTTGCCCGAGCTGGTCTCAAACCCCTGAGCTCAGGCAATCCTCTCACTGCAGCCTCTCAAAGTGTTGGAATTACAGGCTTGAGCCACTGCACCCGACCAACATTTTTTATTAATAATAGCCACAGACCAGGCACGGTGGCTCATACCTGTAATTCCAGCACTTTGGGAGGCTGCGGTGAGAGAATTGCCTGAGCTCAGGCATTCAAGAACAACCTGAGCAACATGGCACATGCCTGTGGTTCCAACTACTTGGAAGTCTGAGGCAGAAGGATCACCAGAGCCTAGAAGGTTGAGGCTGCAGTGGCCATGAGCGTGCCCCTGCACTCCAGTTTGGGTGACAGAGTGAGACTCCAACTCAAAAAAATAAATAAATAAACCGGGCTCGGTGGCTCAGCCTGTAATCCCACGCCTTTGGGAGGCTGAGGTAAGTGGATTGCCTGAGCCCGCGGGTTCGAGACCCACCTGGGCAGCGAGACCTCATCTCTACAATAAATAATAATAAAAAAAAAAATCAGCCGGGCATGGTAGCGCATGCCTATAATTCTGGCTACTTGGAAGGCTGAGGCGGAAGGATCGCCAGAGCCCAGCAGGTCGAGGCTGCGGTGGCCGGGAGCGGCCACTGCACTCCAGTCCGGGTGACAGAGTGAAACTCCAACTCAAAAAAAAAAAAAAAAAATAGTAGCCAAAAACTGGAAAACACTTAAATGTCCATCAATGGCAGGATAAATTGTGATAGATTCCTACAGTAGAATACAATAGTGCAAGAAAAAAAAGTATTGTTATGTGAAACAAACTGAGATGAATCTCACAGACATAACACGGAATGATAAAAAGCCAGAATATATTGTACACTTCCATGTGGGAATTTCAAGAAGATCAAGAAGGTAAAACTAATTCATTATGAGAGGAGTCAGAATAGTGGTTACCTTTGGTGCTATGAGTTGAATTGTGTCCCCACAAAAGATACTTTAAAGTCCTAACCCCAGGACCTGTGAATGTAAACTTATTTGGCAATAAGATCTTTGAGAATGCAGCAGAGTTGGATAAGATCATGCTGGATTAGGATGGACCCTAATTCGAAGACTGATGTCTTCATAAGAAGACGGAAATTTAAACACTGAGACATAAGGGGGGACCTCCAAAAAACTGAACTTCTCTTTTTTTTTTGCAGGGCAGTCCCTTGTAGGATAGGTTTCCCTTGCTAGGAAAGTGTTCTAGCAACCCATCAGCATCGGTGTACCAGCTAGTGTTGTTGCCAGAGGCTGTGTATGGCTTACAGTGAATTTTGAGGTGGGGGGGACTCTTTCAACACATTTGCTCATTTCACGAAGGGTGATTTACAGAGCGCATCTGTCCACACCACACTGAGTGTTCAAAATAGTGTGAACTCCGTGTTCCACTCTCCTTATTCACCCAATCTCACCCTGAGTGACTTCTTTCTTTTGTTTGTTTCCCCGGTTGAAAAAGTCCTTAAAGGAAAACGTTTTTGCTGATGCGAAAGACATGAAACAAAAAATGGCAGAAGCACTAAAAGGCATTCAAATTGGCGAGTTAAAAAACTGTTTGGAACAGTGGGAAAAGCATCTCATTAGGTATATTGCATCAGACGGAGAGTACTTTGAAGGTGACTGAAGTTTAAACATGTAAGAATAAAGGCACAATTTTGTATAAGTAAATTCCAGGGTTTTGGGGGTCCCTCCCTCATAGAAACATAGAGGGAGAATGCCACGTCAATAGAGGCAGAGACTGGAGAGATGTAGCAGCAAGCTAGGGAACCCCAAGGATGTTGCCAACCACCAGAAGCTAGGAGAGAGGACTACTCAGATTCTGCTCAGAGCCCAAAGGAATCAACCTTACCAATACCTTGGTTTGGACTTCTAGCCTCCAGGTCTGTGAAAGAATAAATGTCTGTTGGTTTAAGCCACTCAGTCTGTGAGTAATCTGCTATGGCAGCCATGGGAAACAACCACACTGTGGGAGATAGCAACAGGGAGAGAGCTTGAAGAAGATTCTAGGGGGAGTAAAAATAATTGGTAAAAAAAAAAAAAAAATTAGCTGGGCATGGTGGCACGTGCTTGTGGTTCAGCTCCTTGGAAGGATGAGGCAGAAGTGTCCCCCGAGTCCAGCAGGTCGAGGCTGCAGTGGCCGTGAGCGTGCCACTGCACACCAGCCTGGGTGACGGAGTGAGACTCTGACTCAAAACATATATATATTCAATTTTCTTCTTTTCTTTCTTTGGGGAGGAAAGTGACAGACCTTGCTCTGTCACTCAGGCAGGAGTACAGTGGTACAATTATAGCAGCCTCATCCTCTGGGCTGAAGAGATCCTCCCACCTCAGTCTCCTGAATCTCTGGGACTATAGGTGCGTGACACCACATCTGCCTATTTCTTTTTTTTTTTTTTTAGAGACAGTGTCACACTATGTTGCCCAGGCTGGTTTTGAACTCTTGGCCTCAAGTGATGCTACCATCTCAGCCTCCCTAGTTGCTGAGATTACAGGCCTGAGTCACTGCACTGTGACTCCCCTATGCTATTTTTTCTGCTTTTGTAAACCTTTGTTGGAACATGTCCATATTGGCCAGGTGCGGTGGCTCACGCCTATAACCCCTGCACTTTGGGAGGCCGAGTGAGAGGATTGCCTGAGCCCAGGGGTTCAAAATCAGTTTGGGCATCTCTACAATAAATCAAAAAATTAGCCAGGCATGGTGGCGTGTGCCTGTAGTTCCATCTACTTGGAAGGCTGAGGCAGAAGGATCACCTGAGCCCAGCAAATCAAGACTGCAGAGGCCAGGAGCATGCCACTACCCTCCAGCCTGGGTGACAGAGTGAGACTACAACTCAAAAAAAAAAAAAAAAAGAAAGTGTCCATACTAAAAAAGTTGTTTGGTTTTTAAAAAATACATAGCACAGCCAAGCTCGGTGGTTCAGCCTGTAATCCCACGCCTTGGGAGGCTGAGGTGAGTGGATTGCCTGAGCCCGCAGTTTTGAGACCCGCCTGGGCAACCTGGCGAGACCTCATCTCTACAGTAAATCAAAAATCAGTCAGGCGTGGTAGTGCGCACCTGTAGTTCCAGCTACTTGGAAGGCTGAGGCCAAAGGATCGCCGGAGCCCAGCGGCTCGAGGCTGCAGTGGCCGGGAGCAGCCACTGCACTCCAGTCTGGGTGACAAAGTGAGACTCCAACTCAAAAAAAAAGAAAAGTACATAGCACAAAGGAGTCTGAGAAATCTAATTTTTAGCTTTCCTGCCATTGCAAATGAGTTAAGCCATCATGTTACCTCATAAATGAAACACAAAATAGGTGATATATAAATTAGAAAGCTCCTGTCCCATGGTAGATGCTATCTATCCAGTAACTGGAGTATTTATATCTGTGAAATTTAGTGTCTTTGTCCTCGGATACCACCAAGGATGCAACTTTCTGGATTATTTACTAGTCTTAGGGTTATATCGTAGTCCTAGTATTTATTAGCAATGCATTTCTTAGAGTGAATATTTCTGCAACTGATATACAGTAAAAGAGTTAATGAATTTGCTGAGCATGGTGGCTTACGCCTGTAATCCCTACACTTTGGGATGCAGGGGCAGAGGATTGCCTGAGTCCTGGGGTTTAAGACCAGCCTGAGCAACTTGGTGAGACGTCGTCTCTACAATAAATCAAAAATTAGCCGGGCATGGTGGCACACACCTGTAGTTCCAGCTACTTGGAAGGCAGAGGCAGAAGGATCACCTGAGCCCAGCAGGTTGAGGCTGCCAGTGGCCGTTAGGATGCCGTTGCACTCCAGCCTGGGCAACAGAGCGAGATTCCAACTCAAAAAAAAAAAAGAGTGAATTAATTAATATATTGACTCTTTTTAGTTTTGCTCTCAAAGCCAACAAACTCTGGGCATGCCTTCCCATGACCTCTTGATACTGATCTCCTCACTGAGGAATAACTAACAGCTACTGTGGAAAATGTCAAAGGGAAAAAATGCAGAAGAAAGCTCGTCCCATTATCTAGAGTTGTTCCATGTAAAATCTACCTTGTAGACTACTGCATTATTTTTCAAATACTGAAGTGCTTTTGAAAATGTTCCAAGCAGACGTCAAAAGAGAAGCGATTTGGACATTTAGGATGTACTGGAACAGCATTTAAAGGTACTGCTGGCAAAAAGTAAGTAGGTAAGCACTTGAGAAATTTGGGCATGGAGCATTGAGTGCATATTAGAGATGGTATTTTAAGTTCAGGAGTGAACTGAGAGTCTTATGGAACTGCTGACGGTTTTGAACGGTATTGAAAAACTATAGGAGCATGAAGAATTGAATAGGAAAATGTAGTGCATTCCTGTATCAATTGTGTATGCCTTGTCCCTTAATGTTTCTTACAATAATTCTCATGGGCTCAGTCTACTTGTCAGCAAAAATTAAATGGCAGAGTTATAGTGATATTATTACTGAGACACTGCCTGCTTTTACAAAACACTCTTTAAGACATTTACTAATGCACTACAGTGTGTTGTTATAAATAATTAAAATCAAATAAATCCAGAATAGCTAAATAATTTAAACTCTTGTCAAAAGAAATCAACTAAGGATATCCTGAGGTTTTATGTATTTGATTTTAATACCTTGATTTACTTGTTTTTATGTTGAATCAGATAAGATTTTTTTTAAATAGTTCAACTTTTTTTATTTTTTAAGAGATAAGGTCTTGCCAAGTTGCCCAGGCTGATCTCAAACCCACAAGCTCAGGCAATCCTCTCACCTTAGCCCCCCTAAAGTACTGGGATTATAGGCATGAGCCACTATGCCTGGCCAACTTTCAAATCGTATATGCCAAATAACATTGTGTTTACTGCCCTCAAAAAACATATATATATATTTTTTTGAGTTGGAGTGTCACTCTGTTACCCAGGCTGGAGTGCAGTGTCACACTCACAGCCACCACAGCCTCGATTTGCTGGGTTCAGGAGATCCTTCTGCCTCAGCCTTCCAAGTAGCTGGAACTACAGGCATGCACCACCAAGCCTGGCTAATTTTTTTATTTATTGTAGAGATGAGGGCTTGCCAAGTTGCCCAGGCTGGTCTTGAACCCATGGGCTCAGGCAATCCTTTCACCTCGGCCTCCCAAAGTGCTGGGATTATAGGCGTCAGCCACTGCTCCTGGCCTCAAGGCATTATTATGTGTATTAATAGGTATTTAGGTATATGTGTTCTTGGAATCAAGAAATTAGTAATGGCCGGGCTCGGTGGCTCGGCCTGTAATCCTGTGCTTTGGGAGGCCGAGGTGAGTGAATTGCCTGAGCCTGTGGGTTTGAGACCCGCCTGGGCAATTTGGAGAAACCTCATCTCTACAATAAATCAAAAAATCAGCCAGGCGTGGTAGCATGTGCCTGTAATTCCGGCTACTCGGAAGGCTGAGGCAGAAGGATTGCCGGAGCCCAGCAGGTCAAGGCTGCAGTGGCCGGGAGCAGCCACTGCACTCCAGTCTGGGCGACAGAGTGAGACTCCAACTCAAAAAAAAGAAAAGAAAAAGAAATTAGTAATTCATTAAAAGGTAGCTGACACAGTAAGGAACTAAATGCCAAGTGCCATAAATTACACAGGGATTCAGAATTAAATGACATAGCTCTGGGTTCAATCAGAGGAAACGTCCTGGAAGAAAAAAAAAAAGCCTCCTTTACTGAGTTTTTATTAATTATTTTTATTAATTTTTTTTGAGTCGAGGTCTCACTTTGTTACCCTAACTGGAGTGCAGTGGCATGATCATAGCTCATTGAAGCCTTGACCTTTTGGGCTCAAGCAATCCTCCCACCTCAGCCTCTCGAGTAGGTGGAATTACAGGCACACAGCATCGCACCTGGCAATTTTTAAATTTTTTGTACAGATGAGGTCTCGCTAAATTACCTGGACTAGGAATTGGCCTTATACAAGTGGGATCATTCTGTGTTTGTCTTTCTGTGACTAGCTTCTTTCACTTAGTAGAATATCCTCCAGCTGGGAACAGTGGTTCATGTCTATAATCCCAGCACTTTGGGAGACCCAGGTGAGAGGATTGCCTGAGCCCACAGGTTTTAGACCAGCCTGGGCAACTTGGTGAGACCTAGTCTACAATAAATCAAAAAATTAGCCGGGCATGGTGCCTGTAGTTCCAGCTACTTGGAGGCTGAGACGGAAGGATCTCCCGAGCCCAGCAGGTCGAGGCTGCGGTGGCCGTGAGTGTGCCACTGCCCTCCAATCTGGGTGACAGAGTGAGACTCCTACCAAAAAAAAAAAAAGTGTATATGTATATCCATCCTCAGAGTTCATCCACATTGTTGCATATTACATATGTTCCTTTTTTTTTAGGAGCTTAGGGCTTGAATAGACATTTCTCCAAAGAAGACATACAAATACTCCAACAAGTTAAAAAATTCTACAGGTCACTAGTCACCAGGGAAATGCGAATCAAAACCACAGTGAGATATCTTTTCACACCTGTCAGGATGGCTATAATCAAAAAACCCACAGGATAGCAAGTGTTGGCAGGATGCAGAGAAATTAGAACCACGGGACACTGTTGTGGGAATGTAAAGTGGCACAGCTGCTATGGGAAACACTAGGAAGATTTCTCCAGAAATGAAAATTACAACTCTCACATGGTCCAGAAACCCCACTTCTAGCGTCCAAAAGAATTAAAATCATGGGCCATTGCTTTACTAGACTCTGGTGTGGCCATGTGCTCTTTGAGCTGTGGCTACTGCTATGTTTCCTAAGCTCTGGCCCTCTCCAATCTTGAAGAGGTGAATCCTCTCTCTCTCTCTCTCTCTCTCTCTCTCTCTCTCTCTCTCTCTCTCTCTCTCTCTCCCCCCCCTCACTTACTTTCTAAATAAACTATGTTTTCTAGTCTACTGTGCAATTCTTTGCATCTTTCATGTGGCATCAGATCACACACCAGACACCCACAACGTGGCAGGCTCCCGTTGGGAGTGTGACCTAACGAAAACAAACAAAAAAAGAATTAAAATCAGAATCCTGAGGCGATCTTAGCTCGCCTACGTTCATTGCAGCACTATCCACAATAGCCAAAACATGAGAAGAGCCTAAATGTCCGCTGACAGATGAATGAATTAAAAAAAATGTGTTATAGGCCGGGCGCGGTGGCTCAAGCCTATAATCCCAGTACTTTGGAAGGCCGAGGTGAGAGGATTGCCTGAGCCCGTGGGTTCGAGACCAGCCCTGGCAACTTGGAGAGACCTCGTCTCTACAATAAATCAAAAACTTAGCCAGGCATAGTGACGCGTGCCTCTAGTTCCAGCTACTTGGAAGGCTGAGGCAGAAGGATAGCCTGAGCCCAGCAGGTCAAGGCTGCAGTGGCCAGGAGTGTACCACTGCCCTCCAGTCTGGGTGACAGAGTGAGACTCCAACTTAAAAAAAAAAAAAAAAATGCATTATATAAAACCCAAAGATTTTGAGAGTGACAGAATGTTGGTACTATCGACAGAGACAGAGAAATCAGGATGAATCTCTTTGTAAAGAAGAGAGCAATATGATTTTCAAGCCTGTTGGATTTCAAACAGCAGCTAGGCTTCCAGGGAGTCAAGTCTGGGCTTTTTTTTTTTTTTTAAGTTGGAGTCTCATTCTGTCACCCAGTCTGGAGTGCAGTGGCACGCTCACGGCCACCACAGCCTCGACCTGCTGGGCTCAGGTGATCCTTCTGCCTCAGTCTTCCAAGCAGCTAGAACCATAGGCATGTGCTACCACACCCGGCTAATTTTTTGATTTATTGTAATGACGAGGGCTCCCAAGTTGCCCGGGTGGGTCTCGAACCCTTGAGTTTAGGTAATCCTCTCACCTCCGCCTCTCAAAGTGCTGAGATTACAGGCTTGAGTCACCTGGCTTGGCCAAGCCTGGGCCTTTTTTTTTTTTTTTCCAGCTCCCTGTCCACCACCCCTCACCCACCTAACAAACCACTCCCACCCCCCCCCATCTGAGTCTTTTAAGATACATGAAAAAGACAATACTAGAAAACTGGGCGTGGTGGCTCAGGCCTGTAATCCCAGCACTTGTCTCTGTCTTTTTTTTTTTTTTTTGAGTGGGAATCTCACTGTCATCTGGCTGATTTTTTTTCTTTATTGCAGTGACAAGTTCTCACCATGCTGTCAGGCTGGTACTGAACTCCTGGGCTCAGGCAATCCTCTCCCCTCGGTCTCCCAAAATCCTCTCTGAGGTGAGAGGATTGCTTAAACCCAGGGATTTGAGACCAACCTGAGCCCCTCTACAATAAAATTAAAAAAATTAGACCGGGCTCCGTGGCTCATATCTATAATCCCAGCACTTTGGGAGGCCGAGGTGAGAGAATTGTCTGAGCCTACGGGTTCGAGACCAGCCCAGGCAATTTGGCGAGACCTCATCTCTACAATAAATCAAAAAATTAGCTGGGCGTGGTGGCACATGCTGTAGTTCCAGCTACTTGGAAGGATCGCCTGGACCGCTGGGAAGGTCAAGGCTGCGGTGGCCATGAGTGTGCCACAGAACTCCAGCCTGGGCTACAGTCAGACTCCAACTCAAAAAAAAAAACAAAAAATTAGGCAAGCGTGGTGGCATACACCTGAATTTCCGGTTGCTTGGAAGGCTGAGGAAGAAGGATTACCTGAGCTCAGCAGGTTGTGGCTGTGGTAGTCATGATCATGCCACTACACAACTCAAAAAAGAAAAAAAAAAACATACTGGCAGAAAGATTTGGGATTCTTCTGCCTAGAAGTGTTGGCTAAAATGATAAAACTGAACTAGAGTCGGGCATGGTGGCTCACAACTGAGTCTCAGAGTGAGACTCCAACTCAAAAAAAAAATTGTGTATTTATTCTTACATATTTAAACTTCAGTCACTTTCAAAGGACTCTCCATTTGATGCAATACACCTATTGAGATGCTTTTTCTTTTTTCTTTTTTTTTTTTTTTTTGAGTTGGAGTCTCACTCTGTCGCCCCAGACTAGAGTGCAGTGGCTGCTCCCGGCCACCGCAGCCTCGACCCGCTGGGCTCCGGCGATCCTTCCGCCTCCGCCTTCCGAGTAGCCGGAATTACAGGCACGCGCTACCACGCCCGGCTGATTTTTTGATTTATTGTAGAGATGAGGTCTCGCTGCCCAGGCGGGTCTCGAACCTGCGGGCTCAGGAAATCCACTCACCTCAGCCTCCCAAAGGTGCGGGATTACAGGCTGAGCCACCGAGCCCGGCAGAGATGCTTTTTCCACTGCTCAAAACAGTTTTTATTTTGGGTTTTTTTTGAGTTTTTTGAGTTGTAGTCTCACTCTGTCTCCCAGGCTAGAATACAGTGGCACACTCCTGGCCACCGCAGCTTTGACCTGCTGGGCTCAGGTGATCCTTCTGCTTCAGTCTTCCAAGTACCTGGAATTGCAGGCTCATGCTACCACACTCAGCTAATTTTTTGATTTATCGTAGAGGCAAGATCTCACCATGTTGTCCAGGCTGATCTCGAACCCATGGGCTCAGGCAATCCTCTTGCCTCCGCCTCCTGAAGTGTTGGGATTATAGGCTTGAGCCACCTCACCTGGCCTCAGAACAGTTTTTGAACTCATCAGTTTGGATGTCTTTTAGTGCTTCTGCCATTTTTTGTTTCTCCTCTTCCATATCAGCAAACCTTTTCCCTTTGAGGACTTTTTTCATCTGGGGAAACAAAAAAAGTAACTCGGGGCTAGATCAGGTGAATAGGGAGGGTGGGGCACGGGAGTCATGATGTTTTTGGTCAAAAACTGCTGAACACTCCATGTGGTGTGAGCAGTTGCATTGTCATGGTGGAAGAACCAGTCACCTATTTGTCACAGCTTGGGGCATTTCTTCCACAAATTGTGACGCAACCTTCTCAAAACCTCTAACTAAAAACTTTGGTTGTCCATTTGATCCAGAGGAACAAATTTCGAGTGTACTACAAGGGGCTGCCATTTAAAAAAAAAGATATAATTCTATTTTGGGGGAATCTTCCCTCATGATTAAATGTTAATTATTCACCAACACATTATAGATAATCCTCAAACCAGCTCAGCTATTGGGTTCCTGAATTCTAACTGGTTCATCCCATTTCTACATTATGTCAAGCAATAATGTTTGGAAATAATTAGCTTGTATAAGTATAGCATTATTGTTGATAAATTTTTATGAAATCATTAAATTATTGAAAGAATCTAAAGAGGTTGATATTAAAACCAGGAGGCCGTATGATAAAATAGCAAGGACTTTGCAAGTCAGGCAAGTTTAGACCCAGACAGAACTCTGAGAGGATTTCATTAGTGTAATGCACATAATAAGTGTGTACTTAGTATTGCTGAATAATTAGTTTAAAAGGTTTTGACTTCAGATGTGCATAGACAGCAGAGAAAATCAGATAAATAAATCCCCAATTAAAATAAAGTAAAAGCCGGGCTTGGTGGCTCAGCCTCTAATCCCACTCCTTTGGGAAGCTGAGGTAAGTGGATGGCCTGAGCCCCGGGGTTCAAGACCCACCCAGGGAACTTGGCGAGACCTCATCTCTACAATAAATCAAAAATTAGCCAGGAGTGGTAGCGCGCGCCTATAGTTCCAGCTACTTGGAAAACTGAGGCGAAAGGATCACCTGAGCCCAGAAGGTCGAGGCTGCGGTGGCCGTGAGCGAGCCACTGCACTCCAGCCTGGGCGACGAAGTGAGATTCCAACTCAAAAAAAAAGAAAAGTAAAATGTAAAAAACGCATTTATTATTGTTGTTGGATACAGTCTTCAGGTAAAGTTGCACAGGAGATGCTATGGAAGTAGGAAAGAAAAAGTTCCTGCAGAGAGGCAAGAGACAGCACCGGGACGGCGAGAAGGAATCAGAGAGTAACTAACATGGTGGCTGGCAAAGGCAGTTCCTGAAAAAGTGGGGATTTGGCCTGGTCCAAATTCCTATGTTTAAAAAAAAAAAATGAGCAGGATGCAGTGGCTCATGCCTGTCACCCCAGCACTTTGGGAGGCCGAGGTGAGTGGATTGCCTGAGTCCAGGGATTCGAGACCAGCCTGGGCAACTTGACAAGACCTCGTCTCTACAAGAAATCAAAATTTAGCTGGACATGGTGGCGCATGCCTGTGGTTCTGGCTACTTGGAAGGCTGAGGCAGAAGGATCACCTGAGCCCAGCAGGTTGAGGCTGCGGTGGCCGTGAGCGTGCCACTGTCCTTCAACCTGGGTGACAGAGTAAGACTCCACCTCAAAAAATAAGTAAATAAATAAATAAAGTAGGAATTTGGTAGACAATCAAGGAGATAGAACATTACAGGCAGGCCGGGCACGGTGGCTCACGCCTATAATCCCAGCACTTGGGGTTGCTGAGATGAGAGGATTGCCTGAGCCTAGGGGTTCGAGACCAGCCCTGGCAACTCAGTGAGACCTCATCTCTACAATAAATCAAAAAATTAGCCGGGTATGGTGGCGCATGCCTATACTTCCAGCTACTTGGAAGGCTGAGGTGGAAGGATCGCTGGAGCCCAGCAGGTCAAGGCTGCGGTGGCCGGGAGCGTGCCACTTCCCTCCAGCCTCGGTGACAGAGTGAGACTCCAACTCAAAAAAAAAAAAAAAGGAACATTACAGGCAAAAGGAAGAGGAACTCCAAACACATACAGTGTGGCCGGCTCACAGAGGGCACTCAGAGATAAAGAAGTCACAGAAGGCGACGAGGATGAGCCATAAAGAGCTTGATGCCTCCTAAGAAGTGACAGCACCAGGAAGCATAGAACACCACAACCTTTCTGTCATTCATGTGTGTGGCACAGAGAAGGGGGCAGAAACACTAGTTAGGGGGCAATTGTGATCGTCCAGGAAAAAGATAACAGAAGCATGAGCTAAGGACAGAGTGAAGAGGGCAGAGGTGGTACCCAGGACGTAGAATCAGCAAGGTCCCAGTACTGACCGGATGCCGTGGGTAGAGTGGAGAGAGAGGCCTGGGATGACTTATTCCCCTTAAAGACTCTGGGAAGAGGAGAGGGTCTGGAATGGAAATGAATTTTTTTTTTTTTTTTTTTAGTTAGAGTCTCACTCTGTCACTCAGACTGGAGTGCAGTGGCCGCTTCCGGCCACCGCAGCCTCGACCTGCTGGGCTCCGGCGATCCTTCCGCCTCAGCCTTCCAAGTAGCTGGAACTACAGGCGCGCGCTACCACGCCCGGCTAATTTTTGATTTATTGTAGAGATGAGGTCTCGCCAAGTTGCCCAGGCGGGTCTCAAACCCTCAGGCTCAGGCAATCCACTCACCTCGGCCTCCCAAAGGCACGGGATTACAGGCTGAGCCACCTGAGCCTGGTCTGGAAATGAACTAATTTCACATTAGGCTTTTTGTGTGTGGGTACCTCTAAGACATCGGATGAAGATGTATAGCAAGATGGTAAAGCAATGTGTCTTCCACTCAGAAGTACTTTCTTTTTCTTTTTCTTTTTTTTTGAGTAGGAGTAACTGTCGCCCAGGCTGGAGTGCAGTGGCACACTCATGGCCACCACAACCTCGACCTGCTGAGCTCAGGCAATCCTTCTGTCTCAGCCTTTCAAGTAGTTGGAACCACAGGCCTGTGCCACCATGCCCGGGTATTATTATTATTATTATTTATTGTAGAGATGTGGTCTTGCTAAGTTTCCCAGGCTGGTCTCAAACCCCTGGACTCAGGCAATCCTCTCACCTCCACCTCCCGAAGTGTTGGGATTATAGGCTTGAGCCACCGTGCCTGGCCCCAGAAGTGGTTTCTTAATATCTACTAATATAAAATTAATGTAGTCCTTCCGAATGTGCAATATTCTTTTATTAATTCACAAAATATTCTTTTGTATATGAAAAACAAAGATATATGTTGAACAGCTTACACCAGTGGACATAATCGTACAGCTAGTCAAGAACAGACCCTAGCTGTGTCAGTCAAGCTGACCCCCAGTGTGGACTCCATCTGTTAGATGGTACTGCCTCCAGGTGTATCCACATTGCAATAGCAGAAGGAAAATTAAATCACCCACTTCATTGTTTTAGGTAACATTACACATATTCAAGCACTTGGAGGTCAAAAGTCATCCAATGAACGGATTTTTAGTTTATGCATCTTTTTCAGGGAGGAAATCAGAGTCTTATTCTGTCGCCCAGACTGGAGTGCATTGGTACCCTCATGGCCACCACAGCCTCGACCTGCTGCACTCAGGCAATCCTTCTGCCTCAGCCTTCCAAGTAGTTGGAACTACAGGCACATGTCACCACATCCGGCTAATTTTTTCACTTAGTGTAAATATGAGGTCTCACCAAGTTACCCAGGCTGGTCTCGAACCCGTGGGCTCAGGCAATCCTCTCGCCTCAGCCTCCCAAAGTGCTGGGATTATAGTATGTAACCTTTGAGAAAATTATTAGGAGCTCTATCATAGGTCAGTATTTCCCAGAATAAAATCTTACCTAACAATAATTTCTGTATGGCATAAAAATCGTTATTTAGTCATCTAAAAGGACTTTATTCTTTGGTTTATTAAATTACCAAGAAGTAGTAGACAACCAGGCGAGGTGGCTTGCTCTTGTAATCCCAGTACTTTGGGAGGCTGAGGCGAGAGGATTGCCTGAGCACACAGGTTCGAGAGCAGCCTGGGCAACTTGGCAGGACCTCATCTCTACCGTAAATAAAAAAATTAGCCGGATGCGGTGGTGCACACCTGTGGTTCCAGTAACTTGAAAGGCTGAGGTGGAAGGATCACCTGAGACCAGCAGGTCAAGACTGTGGTGACTGTGTGAGCGTGCCACTGCACTCCAGCCTGGGTGACAGAGTGAGATTCCAACTCACCAACAAAAGCAACAACAAAGAAGTAATAGACCAATCAGAAATAAAGGATAGTGGCTCAGCCTGTTATCCCAGAGCTTTGGGAGGCTGAAGCGAGTGGATTGACTGAGCCTGCGGGTTTGAGACCCGCCCGGGCAACTTGGCGAGACCTCGTCTCTACACTACATAAAAAAAAAGAGCTGGGTGTGGAAGCACACACCTGTATTTCCGGCTACTTGGAAGGCTGAGGTAAAAGGATCACTGGAGCCCAGCAGGTCGATGCTGGAATGGCCGTGAGCATGCCACTGCACTCTAGACTGGGCAATGAAGTGAGATTCCAATTCAAAAAAAAAAAAGAAAAAGAAAAAAAGAAACAAGGGATAGAAAAAACCATATTTCAATAAATAAATTTCCATGATATTGCCAAAATCAGTGTTTAAAAAAAAGAAATAAGGGCTAAAAGTTAAATGCAATTACTTGCTATACTGTCTTCCTATGGTCTTAGCCAAAAGCACAAAGGTTCTGAATTTCTTCTAGTATTAATAAAAATAAAAGCACTCTTAAGAATTCAGCATACTCTGGAGATTAGGAAAAAACACAACAATAAAGAATGATTTTTCTCACCTTTGTTGGAGCAGATTCACACAAGTTCTACCAAATATAGTTAGTACTTGTTCGTGTAGACAGAGGAAGAAAGGCCTCTTTTCTTAAAAACAGACACATTCGCTGGGCTCGGTGGCTCAGCCTGTAATCCTGCGCCTTTGGGAGGCTGAGGTGAGTGGGTTGCCTGAGCCCGCGGGTTCGAGACCCGCCTGGACAGCGAGACCTCATCTCTACAATAAATCAAAAAATCAGCCGGGCGTGGTAGCGTGCGCCTGTAATTCCGGCTACTCGGAAGGCTGAGGCAGAAGGATCGCCGGAGCCCAGCAGGTCGAGGCTGCGGTGGCCGGGAGCGGCCACTGCACTCCAGTCTGGGCGACAGAGTGAGACTCCAACTCAAAAAAAAAAAAAACAGACACATGCCAGGCATGGTGGTGCACCTGTAGTCCCTGCTTCTCAGGAGGCTGAGATGGGAGGATCACTTCAGCCCAGGAATTCAAGACCAGCCTGGAAAACATAGTGAGACTGTCTAAAATAAAATAAAATAAAACCACAGATCTGTAAAAGAAGATAATAATTATGAGGAAAGAAAATGGAAAAAATAGAAATAATTCACTGATCTGGGACTTCATAAATAAGGTTCTTAGCCGGCCTCGGTGGCTCAGCCTGTAATCCCGCGCCTTTGGGAGGCTGAGGTGAGTGGATTGCCTGAGCCCGCGGGTTCGAGACCCGCCTGGCAGCGAGACCTCATCTCTACAATAAATCAAAAAATTAGCTGGGCGTGGTAGCGCACGCCTGTAGTTCCAGCTCCTTGGAAGGCGGAGGCAGAAGGATTACCGGAGCCCAGCAGGTCGAGGCTGCGGTGGCTGGGATCGGCCACTGCACTCTAGTCTGAGTGACAGAGTAAGACTCCAAATCAAATAAATAAATAAATAAATAAATAAATAAGGTTCTTTGACCTTTTGAGACTTGAAAAGGAAGAAAAATTTGTACAAATTGTTAGTGAGGTCCCTAAGATTTGAATCCAAATACCAAAATCTACCTTTTTTTTTGAGTCAGGGTCTCACTCTGTTGTCCAGGCCGGAGTACAGTGACATGCTCACGGCTACCGCAGCCTCAACCTGCTGGGCTCAGGCGATCCTTTTGCCTCAGCCTTCCAAGTAGCTAGAACCACAGGCATGTGCCACCACATCTGGCTAATTTTTATTATTATTATTATTGTTATTGTAGAGATGAGGTCTTGCCAAGTTGCCCAGGCTGGTCTCGAACCCCTGGGCTCAGGCACTTCACTCACCTTGGCCTCCCAAAGTGCTGGGATTATAGGCTTGAGCTACCACCACACCCAGCCAGGTCATGTTTCTTAAGCTTTGGCCCCCTTCCCTACCTTAGGGAAGTGAATCTCCTCTTTCTCTCTCAAATTTACTTTCTAAATAAACTATATTTTCTAATCTAAAAAGAAGGTTAATGGCCAGGCAGGGGACTCACGCCTATAAACCTAGCACTTTGGGAGGCCGAGGTGAGAGGACTGCCCGAGCCCACAGGTTCGAGACCAGCCTGAGCAACTTGATGAGACCTCATCTCTACAATAGATTAAAAAAATTAGCCGGGCATGGTGGCGTGTGCCTGTAGTTCCGGCTGCTTGGAAGGCTGAGGCAGAAGGATCCCCTGAGCCCAGCAGATCGAGGCTGCGGTGGCTGGGAGCGGCCACTGCACTCCAGACTGGGCTACAGAGTGAGACTCTGACACACACACACAAAAAGAAGATTAAGGATAGTCTTCCAAAACCTCAAGTCAGAATGCCTGCATGCCTTTCATCAACCATCATCTGGAAAAGTCGTCTTCCCTGAAAGCAAAATCCTAACCAAGGAGAAATCACGAGCCATCTACCTTTTCATTCATTCATTCAACCATTAAGTACTGAATGCTCACTCTGGGCCTGGTACCACAAAAAGAAGATGGGCAGGCCGGGCTCGGTGGCTCAGCCTGTAATCTCAGCACTTTGGGAGGCCGAGGTGAGTGGATTGCCTGAGCCCGCAGGTTCGAGACCCGCCTGGGCAACTTGGCGAGACCTCATCTCTACAATAAATCAACGATTAGCCTGGCGTGGTAGCGCACACCTGTAGTTCCAGTTACTTGGAAGGCTGAGGCGGAAGGATCGCCAGAGCCCAGCAGGTCGAGGCTGCGGTGGCCGGGAGCGGCCATTGCACCCCAGTCTGGGCGACTCAGTGAGACTCCAACTCAAAAAAAAAAAAAAAAGATGGGGCAGCGAAATGAGCAAATCAATAATCCATAAAGGTCGGGTGCAGAGGCTATGCCTATAATCCCAGAACTTTGAGAGACGAAGGTGAGAGAGGATTGCCTAAGCTCATGGGTTTGATACCAGCCTGGGCAACTTGGCGAGACCTCATCCCTGCAATAAATCAAAAAGTTAGCCAGGCACGGTGGCACGTTCCTGTAGTCCCAGCTACGCGGAAGGCTGAGGTGGAAGGAATGCCCAAGCCCAGTAGGCCAAGGCTGCAGTGGCTGTGAGCATGTCACTGCACTCCAGCCTGAGTGACACCATGAGACTCTGACTCAAAAAAAAAAATCTAAAATCCTTCAGATAGGGAGAAAGCAAGTCGTTCCCATATAACCGTGTAGGCAGGAGAATGGCACTGACCTTCTTTTTTTTATTTTTTTTTTAAGTTGGAGTCTCACTCCGTCACCCAGACTAGAGTGCAATGGCCGCTCCCGGCCACCGCAGCCGCGACCTGCTGGGCTCCGGCGATCTTTCTGCCTCAGCCTTCCGAGTAGCTGGAAGTACAGGCGCATGCTACCACGCCCGGCTAATTTTTTAATTTATTATAGAGATGAGGTCTCGCCAAGTTGCCCAGGCGAGTCTCGAACCCGCGGGCTCAGGCAATCCACTCACCTTGGCCTCCCAAGGTGCAGGATTACAGGCTGAGCCATCAAGCCCGGCTGGCACTGACCTTCTTAATCATGACACTGGAATCCAGGAGAGACTTCAAGAATGTCGTCAACATTCTGATGGAAAATTATTTCCAGCCAAAATACTATACCCAGGAAAAGTGGTAAGTAAATATAAGAGTAAAATAGAGACATTTTAAAGCACAAAATTCTCAATAAAAATACTTGTTATTCTCCCTTTTTTTGGGAAACTTGGAGAATGTTATCCACCAAATTTGAAAAGTTTATCAAGAAAGAACAAGATACCCTCTGTTCTGTATTCTTGCTGGTAGTTTGCCACCAGGACGCCCTCTTGGCATCTGAGAAAGTGCCCTGCTGGATCTTTCACATGCATAACTTGCCTCTGGTTCATAGAAAAGACTCAGTCATCCATCCTTTGCTCAGTGAACAAAAGATGCAGGTTCATCCCAACCCATCGGCAACATCTCCTTTCTCCTTCATTAGAAGGGATGCCAGCAAGGTTCTCACTCTTTTTTTTTGAGTCAGAGTCTCACTCTGTTGGCCAGGCTGGCAGTGGCACGCTAACGGCCACCGCAGCCTCGACCTGCTGGGCTCAGGCGATTCTTCTGCTTCAGCCTTCCAAGTAGCTGGAACCACAGGTGTGCACCACCATACCCTGCTAATTTTTCAATTTATTGTAGTGAAGAAATCTCACCAAGTTGCCCAGGCTGGTCTCGAGTCCATGGGCTCAGGCAATCCTCTTGCCTCAATCTCCCAAAGTGCTAGATGACAGGCGTAAACCACGATGCCTGGCTAGTTCTCACTCTTTAGATTTCACAGGTGGAGCTAAACACACCCCCACATGGCAGGGGGGTACATATGAGCTTGGTGAGTGACCCTGTTGAGGTCGTTTTCCTGGGCTTCAGAAGAGGGGCAGCTATCCTTAGGGAGGGGTAAAGGAACACTCAGAACACTCCCGGCTCTCTGCAAAACTCTCTCCTCATCACTGGCAACCCATAATTTTCTATATCTTCTCTATAAGTGACTTTTTATATTCTCTTATGTAGTTAGGGGTCTAAGAGTTGAGTGGTCAATTGAAGATATGTCCTTTAAAATTTTTGTATCTGGCTAGGCACAGTGGCTCATGCCTATAATCCCAGCACTTTAGGAGGCTGAGGTGAGAGGATTGCCTGAGCCCATGGGTTCGAGACCAGCCTGGGCAACTTGGCGAGACCTCATCTCTACAATAAATCAAAAAATTAGCCAAGCGTGGTGGCATGTGCCTGTAGTTCCAGCTACTTGGAAGGCTGAGGTGGAAGGATCGCCTGAGCCTAGCAGGTCAAGGCTGTGGTGGCCATGAGCATGCCACTGCACTCTAGCCTGGGCCACAGAGTGAGACTCCAACTCAAAAAAAAAAAAAAAAAATGAACCGGGCTCGGTGGCTCAGGCTGTAATTCCGCGCCTTTGGGAGGCTGAGGTGAGTGGATTGCCTGAGCCCGCACGTTCGAAACCCGCCTGGGCAACTTGGTGAGACCTCATCTCTACAATAAAAATCGAAAATTAGCCGGGCATGGTAGTGCGCGCCTGTAGTTCCAGCTACTCGGAAGGGTGAGGTGGAAGGATCGCCGGAGCCCAGCGGGTCGAGGCTGCGGTGGCCGGGAGCGGCCACTGCACTCCAGTCTGGGCGACAGAGTGAGACTCCAGCTCAAAAAAAAAAAACATGTATCTGAGTCTGAACACTTACTTTGGAATGTGTTATCTGTTGTCTAGGGAATTCATTTAAATTTCCATGATATTGCTGGGTGTGGAGGCTCACTCCTATAATCCCAGCACTTTGGAAGGTGGAGGAGAGAGGATTGCCTGAGTCCAGGAGTTCGAGACCACCCTGGGCAACTTGGTGAGATCTTATCTTTACAATAAATAAAAGAAAATAATTAGCTGGACTTTGGTGGCATGCACCTGTGTTTCCAGCTGCTTGAAAAGCTGAGGTGGAAGGATCCCCTGAGTCCCCCTGAGTCAAGCAGTGGCCGTGAGGGTGGCACTGCACTCCAGCCTGGGCGACAGAGCGAGACTCCAACTCAAAAAAAAAAAAATCCCATGATATCTTATTACACTTTGACAAAAGTTAAAATGACAGGTTTTCACTAGACTACGCCATCTGCCAGGTCTCTTACAGCTCTAAAAACTGTTGTGTGCGTGGGGGGAGGTGTGGTTGAAGAGAAGATCAGAATGTCGACAGTGGTGGCACTAAGAGGACAGAATGATCTCTATGGTGGTGTGACCGATCAGGTCAGGGCGTGGCAGTCCACCAACCTGCAATCCCCAATACTACCCATGAAAGCCTTGGTAAGGGAGGAAGAGGAGGAGAAGAGAGCTGAAAGGATGACCACAAAAGATTTCAAAGAACTTTTGGCCAGACACCATCATTTGAAGAGGCCCGAACGAAGGTGGTTTGGAAAAAGATAGAAGGCTTTTTCTTCTCCATTTTGAGATATTTAGGATGTAAGGGAAATACAGTTCAATATATTTAACTAGCAGAGGACTATAATAGTGACTCTTGTATAACATACAGGTCTGTTTGGTTTTTGTTTGTTTGTTTGGGGGGTTTGTTTGTTTTTGAGTCCAGGTCTTACTTAGTCTCCCAGGTTGGCGTGCAGTGACATGGATCACGGCTCACCACAGTCTCAACCTCTTGGGTTCAAGCTATCCTTCTGCCTTAGCCTCTCAGGTACCTGGGAGTACGGGTGCATACCACCATGCCCTGCAAGTTTTTCTGTGATTTTTTTTTTTTTTGTAGAGATGAGTTCTCAGGCTGGTCTTGAACTCCTGGGCTCAAGAAATCCTCCTGCCTCCATCTCCCAAAGTGCTGGTATTACAGGCATGAGCCACTGTGCCCAGACTGGTGTATGTTTTTAATAAAAATAAATGGGCACTCTTTTGCAAGGCTAAATCATTTCTTAAGGAATAATCGGAGCCCAGGCATTTAACTCTGATAAGGTGAATAGATCCCAAACACTCTTTGGTAGACTTCCAATCAGAAATAACTGGTGTCTGAAAAGGCTTGGAATGGGAAGAAAGTCAATTCTTTCTTCTCTCTCTCTCTCTCTCTCAATAATATTGGTTTGTTTTTTTTTTCATCTTTGTAAAGCTAAATTTTCTACATTTTTTAGGTTTGGGACTAAGGGAAAATTTGTGTCTACTTTCACAGTTCAGAACTGCTAATAAAATTGTTTTCTTTAATGATCTTGAAATTGTCTGTGATGATTTATACCCTAACCTTGAGTCATTTAATTTCCAGTGATAGGGAAATTGAGGTAAGGAAAAACTGGCGTGATCAATGTGATCAATCACCAATTTACTTGCTCTCAGCAAAACTGCCAGTTTGATAGGTAAGAACTGCATATCATTGATTTCATTTGCATCTCTCTGATTACCAGTGAGGTTGGGCATTTTTTTCAGTGCTTAATGTTCATTTGTATTTCTTCATTTATCCATATAACCTGTTCATAGGTAGAAATGGTCTTTTGATGAATCAGATGGCGATTTCTAGTGGTGTAAAAGACAAACTGAGGCCGGGCTCGGTGGCTCAGCCTGTAATCCCAGCACTTTGGGAGGCCGAGGTGAGTGGATTGCCTGAACCCGCGGGTTCGAGACCCACCTGGGCAACTTAGCAAGACCTCATCTCTACAATAAATAAAAAAAAATCAGCCGGACTGGTAGCACACGCCTGTAGTTCCAGCCACTTGAAAGGCTGAGGCGGAAGGATCGCCGGAGCCCAGCAGGTCGAGGCTGCGGTGCCGGGAACGGCCACTGCACTCCAGTCTGGGTGACAGAGTGAGACTCCAACTCAAAAAACAAAGCAACAAAACAAAAAACAAACAAACAAAAAAAGACAAACTGTATTCTGCCCCTCTCTATTTATGTATTTATTTTCAGATGTATGTATTTATTTATTTTGAGTCAGAGTCTCACTCTGTTGCCCAGATTGGAATGTAGTGGCATGATCATGGCTCACCATAGCCTCAACCTCCTAGGCTGAAGCAATCCTTCTGCCTCAGCTTCCCAAGTACCTGGGACTACAGGCATGCACCACCACGCCTCGCAAACTTTTTTATTTGTTTTTTATAGAGGCAAAGTCTTGCTATGTTGTCCAGGCTGCTCTCAAACTCCTGAGCTCAATCAATCCTCTTGCCTTGGCTTCCCAAAGTACTAGGATTACAGGCATGACCTACTGGGCATGGCACCTTCTCTTTTTTAATTTTTTTTTTTTTTGAGTTGAAGTCTCACTCTGTCACCCAGCCTGGGGAGCAGTGGCATGCTCCCAGCCACCACAACCTTGACCTGCTGTGCTCAGGCGGTCCTTCCACCTCAGCCTTCCAAGTAATTGGAACTACAGGCACGTGCCGCCATGCCGGGCTAATTTTTTGATTTATTGTAGACATGAGATCTCACCAAGTTGCCAGAGCTGGTCTCAAACCTGTAGACTCAGGCAATCCTCTCACCTTAGTCAAAGTGCTGGGATTATAGGTATGAGCCACTGCACCCAGCCTCTTTTTTAATTTTTTAATTTGCACCTTAATGACATGATATTGCTCTTGGATGAATAGATTACAGACCCCTAGCCACAAAACAAAACAAAACCAACAAACAAAACCAGACTTCATCTTTTTTTTTTTTTTTGGAGTTGGAGTCTCACTCTGTTGCCCAGGCTGGAGTGCAGTGTGGCACACTCACCTTTTGCCTCAGTCTTCCAAGTAGCTGGAGCTATAGGTGTGTGCCACGACACCTGGCTAATTTTTTCTTGATTTATTTTACAGATGAGGTCTCACCAAGTTACCCAGGCTAGTCTCGGACCTGTGAGCTCAGAAAATTCTCTCATCTCGGCCTCCCAGAGTGCTCGGATTATAGGCTTGAGCCACGAAGCCTGGCCTCAGCCTTCATCTAAAATAGGAATCACCGTTAATGTTTCTGCTATCACTTATCTGCTCTTCATTTTCAGACAGGAAATACATCTAATTAGTCAACTTTTCTCAAAATAAATTCCCACCCATGAAAGACAGACATCGAGCCAAGCATGGTGGCTCAGCCTGCAATCCTAGCACTTTGGAAGGCCTAGGCAAGAGGATTGCCTGAGTCCAGGGGTTCGAGACCAGCCTGGGCAACTTGGTGAGACCTCATCTCTACAATAAATCACAAAAACTAGCTGGGCATGGTAGTGTGCATCTGTAGTTCCAGCTACTTAGAAGGCTGAGGCGGAAGGATCACCTAAGCCCAGCAGGTCAAGGCTGCGGTGGCCATGAGCACGACACTGCACTCCAACCTGGGCAACAAGAGTGAGACTCCAACCCAAAAAAAAAAAGACAGACACCAACGTTATTGATTGTAAGCGTGTACAAGTGAACTCATTGGTTTACCTACATGTATTTACACTTTTAATGATTGAGCTAGGCATTTAGTTTTACCTGATTTGAAGATTTCTCAGGTTAAGTTACTAAATTCACGCTTCACTATATAGAACTTTGAGGTCCTGAAGACCCTTTTGTCTGTGTACTGTAATGAATCCCAAACCACTTCCTGTGGAGAATCTAGCCACCCTCTCTCCCCCCAAGCATTCCCCTTTGGTCTGTCTCCATGCCCCTTCTAAAATTTTTCTGCCTTTAAACTAGGTTGTCAATCCTATTCCTTCCCCAGTTGAATATTAAAATGCATGGTTTTACCTTTAACTGCACTCCAGGTGCTGCTTGGCAATGAGAACAATATCTAATTCATAATCCTTGTCCTAAGTTAGACAAATAATATTTATGGAAGTTTGACTGAGTGGTCTATTCCTCTTGTGTATGCTAGGACTGAAAGGACATAACATGAATTCAATATACTCAATGAGCAGCCATTTTAACATTGCCTAAATCTCGTGTTTTTCTAGCAGTTCACTTAACTTACCCTGTAATCACTAGCCAAGGACAGAACTGGTTTCTCAGAGGTAGCTATTGATAATTATTTTACAACCCCCTCCCCAGCATGTCTTGTACTAATTAGCTTTTCTATTTCAAGTATTTGCCTCCACCCATAAGACCCAAGCTAACTTAATCAGCCCTTCAGTGACCTTCAGAATAGACAGACCAATCACCATGGCAGTAATCATGTGACTAACCCACCCATCTGCCTGCTGTCCAATACCTGACATCAGTACCTGTGCGTACCTGCCTTCTGTGATGATGTGGAGCAAACCATAACCCAACCACCTTAAGGACCTGCCTCCATCAAGGGGAATGTTTAAAAGCATTCCATCTCGAACAGCCAGCCGCCATTGCTTTCCTAGACTCTGTAGTAACCATGTGCTCTTTGAGCTATGGCCGCTGCCATATTTCCCAAGCTTTGACCCCCTCTCCTACCTTGAAGAGATGAATCAATCTCTTTCTCTCTCTAATGTACTTTCTAAATAAACTATTTTTTCCGATCTAACTTCTGTGCGATTCTCTGCATCTTTCACACAGCACGGGCTCACACACCAGACACCCACACCTCCAGCAGGTCTGACCTAAATTTCTGGAGGCCCCGCTGGGAGTATGACCTAACAAAAACGCATCCCTAGGAAAAACCAAACCTCAGCCTCTCATCATCTCTTCTTTTTGAATTATGCTCAGACTTGATGCCACTGACCTACACTAAGGGGCATTTATATGAAATAAACTCACTGACCTCTAAGTTCCTTGTTTCACAAAAGTTCTGAGATTCACATGCATGCTGTGTCTGAATGAATATGCATAGTTTACTGGCATGTACATGTATTTAAATCACTATTTCATGTCAGTTACCCTTTGGATCAGTTCTTGTTTCAGGAATGCAACTGAACCGTAACTTGATCTTTCTACAACTCAACTTAGACTTAACCTTGCATTCCATCTGATGGTACAGTCTAGTTATTTAAGACATCTTTCCCAGTCACTAAAGATTTAAACTCTGTCCATTCAGAATTTTCTTTTTCCCTTTCTCCATACTTGTTCAAGTCATGTAAACAGCTGGGCCAGGCACAGTGGCTCAAGCCTGTAATCCCAGCACTTTGGGAAACCGAGGCGAGAGGATTGCCCGAGCCGGGGGTTCAAGACCAGCCTGGACAACTTGGCGAGACTTCATTTCTACAATAAGTCAATTTCTACAATTTAGCTGTTCGTGGTAGCCCGTGCCTGTAGTTCCAGCTGCTTGGAAGGCTGAGGCGGAAGAATTGCCAGAGCCCAGCAGGTAGACACTGGGGTGGCTGTGAGTGTGCCACTGAACTCCAGTCTGGGCAAAGAGTGAAACTCCAACTCAAAAACAAACAAACAAACAAACAAAAGAAGCAGACACCACCTGGCAGTACCCAGGACCCAATCAGATAGAACCCGGTGTGAGCCCATGGCAGGATCCAGTCACATCATGCTTTTCTACTATATGCTTATAAATCCAAACACCAGCTTGAGGGGGCACTGCTTTGGGAGCTAATCCTGCTTTCTCCTTGTCCTAAGCAATAAAATCCCCTTGCTAATTCTCCTTGGTTGTAGCCATTGGGCTGTGACTGTCCAACCAACCAAACAGCCCACTGTGTGGGTGACAATTGGATTGGAAGTGGGGAGTGGAACTGGACATTGGTCCCACTGAGAGGTGACAAAGGCCTTCACTAAAAACAATAGCTATAGCGCCTTGTGTTTTATTTTTATTTTTTTTTTGAGGTGGAGTCTCACTCTTATCGCCCAGGCGGGAGGGCAGCAGCAGGTTCACGGCCACCACAGCCTCGACCTGCTGGGCTCCGGCGATCCTTCCAACTCAGCCTTCCAAATAGCTGGAACTACAGACACATGCCACCATGTCCATCTAGATTTTGTGATTTACTGTAGAGACAAGATCTCACCAATTTTCCCAGGCTGGTCTTGAACCCCCGGGCTCAGGCAATCCTTTTGCCTCGGCCTCCCAAAGTGCTGGGATGACAAGTTGAGCCACCGTGAGCAGCTCCTTATGTTTGAAGTATAAAGGAGTATATGGAAGAAATTCTACCACTCAGATGCCCCTCACTGCAAATATGACAAAGTAAAATAATGGTGACACAGCCTAGAAAATTATTATCATATTTTTAAAGTGTAAATTGACTTCTGATTCACTTTACACTTTCTGATTCACTTTTGATAGCCTGTCCTATTCAGAAAATAATCGTGAAGGCATAAAAGGTAACAATTTAGAGTGTTGAAAATGGCATGAACATATATCCCAACCTTACATCTATTTTATGGAATTACATATTAGTTTACTCCATTTGTAAATTCTGGAAAAGCTCTACATCTCAAATAGTCTCATTAGATAGTCATATGAGACTGGGTAACCAGTCCAAATAGAAATGTTGATTCCAGTTTACTCAGTTCCTGATTGTAAGGATCAAGGAGCTAAGGATAGTGAGGATATTAATCCCTTTAAATGAACTCCTCAATAGTCTTTTATGATTCCAAAGAGAAACCACTAGGAAAATATCCAGTTTTTGCATCACATTTATTATCAAAAATAACCTTGGTGGAAAAAAGTTATGAAACATTCAGTTCATAGTGCACAAAATTGTAACTGATAACACCCTGCCTTCATTCTCCATAAACAGAAATTTCTTTTTCTTTAATTCCCATCCAAAGTCTTTAATTTCTACATCTGAACTCAAATATCATTATCTTCTTTATTTACTTATTTATTTATATTTTATTTTAGTTTGAGTTGGAGTCTCACTCTGCCGCTCAGGCTGGAGTGCAGTGGCATGCTTATGGCCACCGCAACCTCGACCTGGTGGGCTCAGATGATCCTTCCACTTCAGCCTTCCAAGTAGCTGGAACTATAGGCACGCACCATCATGCCTGGCTAATTTCTTGATTTATTGTAGAGATGAGGTCTCGCCAAGTTGCCCAGGTTGGTCTTGAACCCGTGGACTCAGGCAATCCCCTCACCTTGGCTTCCCAAAGTGCTGGGATTATGGGCGTGAGCCACCACACCCGGCCATCTTTTTTATTTGAAGGTCAGTTATCCTGATTTTGTGTTGTAGAGGGAAATGAATGGCGACTTGAAATGTAGTCAACACAAATTTATTGAGTGTCTACCATATTCCAGGCACCATAGTAGGTATTTGGATACAGCTGTGAATAAAAAAAAAAACAGAGGAAAACAAAAATCTCTATACTCATGGAGCTCTCGTTATCTTGGGGGAGGAAACCATACAAATAAAATAAAATAAAGTAAAATATGTATATATCACACGGTGAAGAATGTCAAGGAGAAGAATAAAGCAGAGAAGGGCATAGAAGGGCAGTTTTATACAGAGCAGGAAGAAAAGGCTGTATTGAAGGTACTGTGTGAAGGTTGAATGAGGTGAGGAAGCAAGCCATGTGAAGATGAAAACAAAAAGGCATTCCACAGGGAACAGCAAGTGTGAAGGCTCAAAGGTGGCATCCTGCCTAGCATGTCTGAGCACCACCAAGGAAGTCAATAGGGTCATTGTGGCGACATTAGGGCAAGGTAGAAGATGAGACCCAAGAGGTAATGAGAGATCAAGCACATTGACTTTTGCTGGGAGATAAGAAGCTATTTGCCAGGTGTGGTAATCACGCCTGTAATCCCAGTCCTTTGGAAGGTGAAGGCAAGAGGATTGTCTGAGCCCAGGGGGTCCAGACCAACCCGGGCAGTTTAGCCGGGCATGGTGATACGTGCCTGTAGGTCCAGCTACTTGGAAGGCTGAGATGGAAGGAATGCCTGAGCCCAGGAGGTTGAGGCCACGGTGGCCATGATCGTGCTACTGCTCTCCAGCCTGGGCAACAAGGTGAGATTCAACTCAAAAAAAAAAAGGAAGCTATTAGAGTTTTTAAGCAAAGAATGTGATCTGACTTACACTTTTACAGGATCAATCCAGCAGTTAGGCTTAAAATAGCAGCAGTAATAACAGGGCAAAGCCTAGTTAGGGGCTATTGCAATAAACCAGATTAGAGATGATGGGAGCTGGGATCATGGTGGCAGATAATGGGACGGCGATAGTGAGAAATGGTTAGAATCTGGATGTATTTGGAATATATAGCCTGCAGAACTTGCTGATGGAATACTTAGGAGGGCATGAGAAAGAATAGCATTAAGGCCGAGATGATTGGCCTCAGCACCTAAAAAAATGATATTTCCACTACTAAGGTGACGAAGACTGAGAGAGGAGCAGATGCTTTTTGATGTTTTCTCATTTGTAAATTATAGCACCCACATCAAGTATATAATGCACTCCATAGTGTTTCATGTAGCAATCAAAAAGAGCACATCGAGAATTTCTGGGCACTTTAAGAGAATCTCAGAACCAGAAGATGCATTAAAGTCCATCTCGCTCACTGGCTTTTGAAGTTTTTTTTTTTTTAACTTGACTCAGGGTCTCACTCTCACCCAGGCTGGGGTGCAATGGCATCATCACAACTCACTGCAGCCTCGACCTCCTAGGCTAAGCCGATCTCAGCAGCTGGGACTATAGGTGCCTATCCCTACGCCTGGTCAATTTTTTTTTCTTTCTTTCTTTCTTTCTTTTTTTTTTTTTTTAGAGACAGGGTCTCACTATGTTGCCCAGGCTGGTCTCGAACTCCTGGGCTCAAGCAATCCTCTGGCCTTGGCCTCCCTGAGTGCTGGGATTACCAGCATGAGCCACTACACCCAGTCTAACCTGGCGCACACATATGTACATACATACACACATATCACTAAAACAAAAATTTTATGAAACAAGCATCATTATTATGATGTATGATGTGTCCTGACGTTTTGTTTTGAATTCTTCTGGTTATAGACACCAAGTGGATCTTTACAACCTCCAATCTGAAAAACACTCGACCCTTACAGCTGTAGCTTAACCCTTTCGGGATCCAGATGAAGAAACAGACCCAGAGAGTAAGTGACAGTTTCCCAAAGTTAGTGGCAATGCCAGGTCCAGACCCCGAGTTTCCTGACCCCTGGTCCAGGGCTTTGCACAACAAAAAAGTGACAAATCCTCCTTTCCAGTATATTTTCTGTATTTTCACTTTAAGAAACAAAACAAATAGAATTTCCTGAGTATTCGCTTTAAGTAGCTTTTTAAAATATGTCCTACCTACTTGCCTTATCTTCTAAGCTTAAACTTTTATTATTATTATTTTATTTATTTAAAAATTGTTTTAGGCCGGGTACGGTGGCTCATGCCTATAATCCCAGCACTTTGGGAGGCCCAGGTGAGAGGATTGCCAGAGCCTACAGGTTCGAGACCACTCTGGGCAACTTGGTGAGACTTCATCTGTACAATAAATCAAAAAATTAACCGGATCTGGTAGCGCACGCCTGTAGCCAGCTACTTGGAAGGCTGAGGTGGAAGGATTGTCTGAGCCCAGCAGGTCAAGGCTGTGGTGGCCAGGAGCATGCCACTGCCCTTCAGCCTGAGTGACAGAGTGAGACTCCAACTCAAAAAATAAACAAATAAAATGGGGGTCTCACTCTGTCACCCAGAGTGGAGTGCAGTGGCACGACCATAGCTCACTGCAACCTTGAACTCCTCGGCTCAAGCAATCTGCCCACCTCAGCCTCCCAAGTAGCTGGGGCCACAGGTGTGTGCCACCACACTCTAAACTAAGCTTAAACTTTTTTTTTTAAGTCGAAGTCTCACTGTCGCCTAGGCTGGAGTGCAGTGGCATGCTCATGGCTACTGCAGCCTCGACCCACTGGGATCAGGTGATCCTTCCACCTCAGCCTTCTAACTAGCTGAAGCCACAGGTGTGTGTTACCATGCCCAGTAGTTTTGTTTTTGTTTTTTGTTTTTTGGGGATTTATTGTAGAGATGAGGTCTCACCAAGTTGCCCAGGCTGGTCTCGAACCCCTGGGTTTAGGCAATTCTCTCGCCTACACCTCCCAAAGTGCTGGGATTACAGGCGTGAGCCACCATGCCCAGCTAGCTTAAACTTTTATAAACACAAATATAGCATAACATTTTATTCTTTTTTTGTTTTGTTTTTGCTTTTTTGTTTTTTTGTTTGTTTTGAGTTGGAGTTTCATTCTGTCACCCAGACTGGAGTGCAGTGGCCACTTCCGGCCACCGCAGCCTCGACCTGCTGGACTCCAGCGATCCTTCCACCTCAGCCTTCCAAGTAGCTGGAACTACAGGTGCGCGCTACCACACCCAGCTAATTTTTTTGATTTATTGTAGAGATGAGGTCTCGCCAAGTTGCCCGGATGGGTCTCGAACCCGCGGGCTCAGGAAATTCACTCACCTCAGTGCGGATTACAGGCTGAGCCACAAAGCCCAGCAGCATAACATTTTTAAATGTGAGGTTAAATTATTTATGTTCAGCATACATATTACAAATATACTTAAAATTAAAGGCACCCATAGATTATTCAAAGTCAAATTTTAGTAATCATAAAATTTATAAAGTTTTAGTCATCGTGAAACTCATGAGGTTTTATGCACACTGTATGTATATAAAAATTCAAGTTAATATAGAATTATGGGATGGTCTAAAGGTAGAGAATGATCTCAATTGATTGTTCATAGTTAGTTCCAGATAGAATTTCTTGTTCTGCACTTTTCCCCATTCTCACTACTGTACTTGACTAGTAAATATGCATATGATAAAATAAATACAAAATTATGGCTAGCATAGTTCATTTCAACTCAAGGAGCATTTAAATAACATCTACCATGTGTTAATTGTGTGTACTGGAAAAAGAACAATAAATTAATAAGTCCTTCTCGCCTTGAGAACTTACCATCTAGCAAGAGAGATAGTCAAGCCAATAGCCATAATTCAATGTGAGATATATTATAGAAGATATAAGAGACATCACAGAAGAACAGAGTAGTCTTTGTTTAACTGCTTTAGGAACACAGATAAGGGGAAATCAATTCTCCTTGGGGGATATACGTGGTCCAACAATTAAGTTCACAAACTCATTCTAGAAAAAGTGCTACATGCCTCATGGCTGAATATCACTAAGGCCAGTATCTAGTCCATGCGTCAAAGCATTTTTGGAACTCTTTCTAGAATGACCATCAGAGCCATTGTTACATTACCTCGGTGTCCTGAATGTCATCAAATGTCCTTTCAATGTTTCCTTTATCTTCGGATAAAGAAAAAAGTCACTGGGGGCCAGATGAGGTGAGTAGGGAGGGTGTTCCAATACAGTTATTTGTACAGTGCTGTCAACATAAGGGCACAGTGGTAATATCACAAACTTAATTGTCAGACCGCAACAAATAATGACAACGGCTCTGATGGCCATACCAGAAAAAGAGTCCTAAAACTGCTTTGGAGGTTGACTAGGTACTGGCATTGGTGCAGAGTTTCCCAAGGGGAGTACTTTGAAGGTGACCGTAGTGATATTTGGCGATGAGGTATGTAGCACTTTTTCTGGGATAGTTTGAGAATCTAATTGTCAGACCTCATAGGTGGTTCAGGCAGACTAAAAGGGGGAAATAATATTTGTTCTGAGCCCTGAAAGTCGAATAGAAATTTGCTAACCAGCTGCAGAGTGATAGGGATATAAGGAGATAAGGGAATAGTATGAAAAAAAGGTATAGCATGAAAAGAATGAGGAAATGCTTGACTAGATCATGTATGCCACATTATGGTTGGTTGTACATGACATGATTAATATTTAGATTTTATCCTAGAGCGAATGAGAATCATCCAAGGCATTTAATAAAGTAATTCTGAAAACAACGCAGAAACTAAATGGGGAGCTGTTTATGGGTTAAACTGAGTTCCCTAAAAAAGATATGTTGAAAAAACAACAGATGCAGCCGGGCTCGGTGGCTCAGCCTGTAAACCCGCGCCTTGGGAGGCCGAGGTGAGTGGATTGCCTGAGCCCACGGGTTTGAGACCCGCCTGGGCAACTTGGCGAGGCCTCATCTCTACAATAAATCAAAAACTAGCCAGGTGTGGTAGCGCGCGCCTGTAGTTCCAGCTCCTCGGAAGGCTGAGGCGGAAGGATCACCGGAGCCCAGCAGGTCGAGGCTGCAGCGGCCGGGAGCGGTCACTGCACTCCAGTCTGGGGCGACAGAGTGAGACTCCAACTCAAAAAAAAAAAAAAAAAGAAGAAGAAGAAGAAAGGGATTGGCAGTAGCAGGACACAGCCAGAGGAGCAGGGTGGAGGGGACATATAACATCAATAAGAGTACCTGATCTCAAAGCAAGCAAAGTGGGGGCCAAAGGTAGGCCCAAACTTTACCTGTACTATGACCATTTGTATACCTAAATCTGAATTGAACCCCACATCTTTAAAATAAAACACATTAAAAACAAAAACAAAAAATAAAATAAAGACAATCAATAAAGCTTAATACCTTAAAATAAAAAAGAAAAGATATGTTGTAATCCTATCCCTCAGGGCCTCAAAATGTGACAATATTTGGAAACAAAGTCTTTACATAGTCAAGTTAAGTTGAGGTCATTAGGGTGGGCCATAAGCCAATATAATTGGTGTCTTTATAAAAGGGGGAAATTTGGACACAGACACAGACGTGTAGGGGGGAGCTAAAAAATAAAAAAAAATTTATTTTTTTTATTTTTTGAATTGGAGTCTCACTCCGTCACCCAGGCTGGAGTGCAGTGGCACGCTCACGGCCACCGCAGCTTGACCTGCTGGGCCCGGCAATCCTTCTGCTCCAGTCTTCCAAGCAGCCAGAACTACAGGCACACGCTACCATCCCAGGCTAATTTTTGATTTATTGTAGAGAGGAGGGCTCCCCAAGTTGCCTGGGCTGGTCTCGAACCCATGGGCTCTGGCAATCCTCTCTCCTCGGCCTCCCAAAGTGCTGGGATTACAGGCCGAGCCACCGAGCCCGGCCAGGAATTTATTTATTAAAAAATGGTGTATTTAGTTTTCCATGTTTAAACTTAAGTCATCTTCAAAGCACTGTCCTTCTGATGCAATACACCTATCAAGACGCCTTTTCCACCGCTCAAAATAGTTCTTGAAATTGTCAGTTTGGATGCCTCTTAGTGCTTCTGCCATTATTTTTGTTTTGTTTTGTTTTTGAGTCGGAGTCTCACTCTGTTGCCCAGCCCAAGCTGTAATGCAGTGGCACGCTCACGGCCTCCACAGCTGGACCTGCTGGACTCAGTTAATCCTTCTGACTCAGCCTTCCAAGTAGCTGAAACTACAGGCATGTGCCACCACACCCAGCTAGTCTTTTTTTTTCTTTTCTTTTTTTTTTTTTAGGTTGGAGTCTCACTCCATCGCCCAGACTGGAGTGCAGTGGCCGCTCCCAGCCACCGCAGCCTCGACCTGCTGGGCTCTGGCGATCCTTCCGCCTCAGCCTTCCAAGTAGCCAGAATTACAGGCATGTGCTACCACGCCCGGCTGATTTTTTGATTGATTGTAGAGATGAGGTCTCGCTGCCCAGGCGGGTCTCGAACCCGCGGGTTCAGGCAATCCACTCACCTCGGCCTCCCAAAGGTGCGGGATTACAGGCTGAGCCACCGAGCCCGGCTTTTTTTTTTTTTTTTTTTTTAAGTTGGAGTCTCACTCTGTTGTCCAGCCCAGACTGGAGTGCAGTGGCACACTCACTGCCACTGCAGCCTCAACCTACTGGTCTCAGGTGATCCTTCCACCTCAGCCTTCCAAGTGGCTGGAACTATAGGCATGTGCCACCACGCCCAGCTAATTTTTTTTATTCATTGTAGAGACGAGTTCTCACCAAGTTGCCCAGGCTGATCTCAAACCTGTGGGCTCAGGCAATCCTCTCACCTCGGCCTCCCAAAGTGCTGGGATTATAGGTGTGAGCCACCGTGCCCAGCCTTTCTGCAGTTTTTTGTTTCACCTCTTCCACATCAGCAAAACGTCTTCCTTTGAGAACTTTTTTCATCCAGGGAAACAGAAAAAAGTAGCTCGTGGTGAGAGGTGGTAAAGAGGGAGTGCGGGGCATAGGGGTCATCCTGTTTTTGGTCAAAAGCTGCAAAACACGCAGCACGGTGTGGGCAGTTGTGCTCACAAATCACCCATCATGAAATGGGCAAACGCGTTGAAAGAATCTCCAAAAATAAAAATAAATTCACTGAGCCAGGTGTGGTGGCTCACGTCTATAATCCCAGAAGTTTGGGAGGCTGAGGTGAGAGGATTGCCTGAGCCCATGGGTTCAAGACCAGCATGGGCAACATGATGAGACCTCATCTCTACAACAAATTAAAAAAAAAAAAAAAATAGAGCCGGGCTCGGTGGCTCAGCCTGCAATCCCGCGCCTTTGGGAGGCTGAGGTGAGTGGATTGCCTGAGCCCGCGGGTTCGAGACTCACCTGGGCAGGTGAGACCTCATCTCTACAATAAATCAAAAAATCAGCCGGGTGTGGTAGCACATGCCTATAATTCTGGCTACTTGGAAGGCTGAGGCGGAAGGATCACCGGAGCCCAGCAGCTCGAGGCTGCGGTGGCCGGGAGCGGCCACTACACTCCAGTCTGGGCGACAGAGTGAGACTCTAACTCAAAAAAAAGAAAGAAAAAAAAATAGCCTGGTGTGGTGGCTCACACCTGTAATTCCAGCTACTTGGAAGGCTGAGGCAGAAGGATCACCTGAACCCAGCGGGTCGAGGCTGCAGTAAGCCATGATCATGCCACTACACTCCAGCCTGGATGACAGAGTGAGACTCTAACTCAAAAATAATAATAATAATAAATAAATAAATTCACTGTAGACGAACGCAGCGTCTTACAACAACACTGTCTTTTACACTGATGCTGATGAGTTCCTAGGACACCTACCTCGAGAGGAATCCTGTACAACAAGGTGTCCACCCTCCAAAAAGTAATTCCGGGTTTTTTTGAGTCCCCCTTGGCATAGAGGAAAGACTGTGCAAAGAGGCATAGGGAAAATGCCATGTGGAGGTCTGAGTGATATACATCTGCAAGCCAAGGATTGCCATGACGGTCAATAAACCATCAGGAGCGAGGCAAGAGGTGTGGAACAGATTCTCATAGCCCTCACAAGGAATCAGTCCTGCTGACACCTTGATTTTGGACACCTGGGCTCCAGAACTGTGAGACTACATTTCTGTTAGTTTAAACCACTCTTTTTGTGGCTTTGTTTCATAATTTGTTGTGGCAGCCCTAGGAAACTAATAAAGAGGCTACTGAAAGTGTAGTCTAAAGTGATAAGAGACTGAACAAAGACAACAACAGTGGGAAGTTCAGAAAAAAATCATAAATCTGAAAAATATTACTGAGGTAAAAGCAACACCTGGGCGTAGTGCTCACGCCTGTAATTCCAGCATCTTGGGAGGCTGAGGCAGGAGGATTATCTGAGTCTAAGAGTTCAAGACTAGACTGGGCAACATGTTGAGCCCTCATCTGTACAATTAAAAAAAAAAATAGCCAGACATGGTGACATGTGCCTGTAGTTCCACCTACTAGAGAGGCTGAGGCAGAAGGGTGTTAGGAACCCAAGCAGTCGAGGCTGCAGTGAGCCGTGAGTGTGCCACTGCACTTCAGCCTGGGTGACAGAGTGAGACTCCAACTCAAAAAAAAAAAGCTTAGTGATTGGCTGAATAGAAGCTTTTATTCTATCTTAATCAATTGACTATTGGTGAGGCCAGGGACCTTGTAAAAATTCCCATGGTTAATGGTAGCTAGCCAAGCTATGCCTGTAACTTCTCTTCCAAACTTTTCTTTGGGTTGCAGCCCTGGTTTCCCTCCCATTGCCTTCTACCCAATGCCTTTTCAAGGCTTCAGTTGACCTGCCGACTTTTCTTTCCATTTCAGTTTTGTCCTGGATGCCATCAATAAGGTTATCCCTAGCTCTCCATCTGGCCGCCTTTCAACCAGTTCAACCTTTCTGCTATATACAGCACAAACCCCCAGCCTCCAGTTCAACTCGGCACCGCAAGCCCTCTCTTTTAGGAGCTAGAATGATGCTAAAGCCATTAACCAACCTACAAAATATAGGAAAAGAAAACATGGCAAGAAAGCTACTGAGTGCATTTTTGGACATTGTAAAGAATATATATATATACATATATATATATATATATATTTTTTTTTTTTTTTTTTTTTGAGTTGGAGTCTCACTCTATTGCCCAGACTGGAGTGCAGTGGCCGCTCCCGCCACCGCAGCCTCGACCTACTGAGCTCCGGCGATCCTTCCACCTCAGCCTTCCAAGTAGCTGGAACTACAGGCGCGCGCTACCATGCCCAGCTAATTTTTGATTTATTGTAGAGATGAGGTCTCACCAAGTTGCCCAGGCGGGTCTCGAACCCACAGGCTCAGGTAATCCACTCACCTCAGCCTCCCCAAGCGAGGGATTACAGGCTGAGCCACTGAGCCTGGCTGGCATTTTTTAATAAGGAACTTAGGCATCCTCATATTTTAGTATCTATGTGGGTCCTGGAACCAAGACTCTGTGGATACCAAGAAAAAAACTGTATTTTATTTCAGAATCACTCACTGTGTTCTCTCATGAAAGCCTAGAATAATAGTTTTCAATTGATATGTGGAATTATGATCCTTAAGAGTAAAGTGGAGATCTATGACTGTCTATATGACATAAATTTACCTTGTTAAAAACAAAGAGAACAAAGTCTACTAAAGTTATTATGATGAGTCACCTAGAACAGCACTTCCCAAACTGCATTTCATACACTATTCACGTGTGCTGCCCTGTGAAAAAAAACCATAGCAAAATAAATTTGGGGAAAGCTGCATAATTTATCTCCCTTTAGAAAAGCCATGATGTCTAAAGGGTTGGTGATATTTGGGAAAAAATTAATTCTGCTTAATCTAGCATTCCAAAGCTTTTTTTTTTTTTTTTTGAGTTGGAGTCTCACTCTGTCGCCCAGACTGGAATGTAGTGGCCGCTCCCGGCCACCGCAGCCTCGACCTACTGGGCTCAGGCGATCCTTCCACCTCAGCCTTCCAAGTAGCTGGAACTACAGGCGCGCGCTACCATGCCCAGCTAATTTTTGATTTATTGTAGAGACTAGGTCTCGCTAAGTTGCCCAGGTGGGTCTCGAACCCACGGGCTCAGGCAATCCACTCACCTCAGCCTCCCCAAGAGAGAGATTATAGGCTGAGCCACCAAGCCCAGCTAGGAATTTTTTTTATAACTTCATTTTATCATAGAGATGTGGGTTACAAGTCAGGATTAGGGACATAAGTCATCTACATGCAGATGAAGTTTGGGCCTCCCAACTTGTCCTCACTTCTCCTGGTTTGGGACCAGGTACACTTTGTGTTGTTATGTGCACCCCCCTTCCCTGGCAGCGTCTCACAACTGCCAATCCCTCCCTTGTGCTTCAATGTTCAGGTTCCACTTATGAGTGAGAACATGTAGCATTAAGTTCTTTGCTTCTGTGATAGGTCATTAAGGACGATGGTCTCCAACTTCATCCAATTTACTGTGAAGTCCATGATTTTATCTTAAAGATATATCTTTATTCCAGAGAGAAGCCATTGATCCACCCTTCCTCCAGGACTTCAAATGTTCCATAGATTTTTTTTTTAAATAAAGATGTGGAGTACAAATCGGGGTTAGATATACAAACATTGATTATGCAGGTACCCTTGTTAATGAGGTATGCCCCTCCCTCCCCTAGCAGTTTCCCACGACTGCCAATCCCACCCCCCTTCCCTGACAGTTTTCCATTACTGCCAAAGTATTCCATAGATTACATCGAAACAGATTGAACTATTGCATGTTCATGTGGCCATGTCTCCTCAGTATGAACATCTGTTCTAAACTGAGCCAGCGAGGTTGTCTCTACAAATACGTGGAAACCAGTCTCTGTATGTGCCGTTTCCACCCTGGAAACGGTAGCAGTTATTGTCTTGTACATGGGCTGAGCAGCAGAGAAAGCTGGTCTGCAGAAAGACAGGAAGTAAGCAGCTGTTCAAAGGAAGTAAAGATGAGAGAGAGATGCTGCCTGGGCTCCTTATAGTTTTCCCTTTCCGGGTTCAAATACCTTTCTGATACCAGCAGCATTCCTGCCTGTGGATTCTGTCAAAACCCCTCCATATCCCTAGGATAAGTGCACTCATCTTTTTATATCTCCCTAATTGGAGTTTGCATCAAAGAATCCTATCTGAATGAGTATCCAACATCTGAAAGGAAAGGTAGATAAAAACACTGGCCTCGCCGGGCTCGGTGGCTCAGCCTGTGATCCCGCGCCTTTGGGAGGCTGAGGTGAGTGGATTGCCTGAGCCTGCGGGTTCGAGACCCACCTGGGCAGCGAGACCTCATCTCTACAATAAATCAAAAAATCAGCCGGGCGTGGTAGTGCATGCCTGTAGTTCCGGCTACTCGGAAGGCGGAGGCGGAAGGATCGCCGGAGCCCAGCCGGTCGAGGCTGCGGTGGCCGGGAGCGGCCACTGCACTCCAGTCTGGGTGACAGAGTGAGACTCCAACTCAAAAAAAAAAAAAAAAGAACAGAAAACCAGGGAGAATGCTCTTGTGGAAGCCAAGGAATAAAGGCTTCAAGTTGTGCTTCCAGACAATCCAGTTACCAGCAGATTACACATACATTGATGTATTTGTCTCAAATAACAAGGTGGCCAGAGCTGGCACAACAGGTCAACAAGGCCATCAGGGACCTAGGCTCTTCCTCCCTCTCCTATCACCATTCTAAGCATCTAAGGCCTTCATTTTTATGGTCACAAGATAGTTGTTACGCCTTCCAGGTAGGGAAGAAAAGTAAAGAAGAAAGGAGGAAGGGCAGTAGGGGTACCAGCCCCTCATAGAAAAGCAAAAGCTTTACAAGAAGCCCAACTACGTCTCATAGCTCAGAACTCTGTCACTTGGCCATTCCTGATGGGATGGGTGCTAAGGAGGTCAAAGAGAATGATAACTGAAGATCCATGACAGTGGGGTGATGGTGAGGGAGGTGAGGCTGAGGATTGCGTTTGCTACTTAGGAAGTCTCTGGCAACCTTATCAAAAGCAATTATTTCCGGGGTATATTAGACATGGAAAGTATGTTAGGTGTATATTAGCTTTGTTAAAGACTAACAGGTAGGTAAGAAATGAGGATCATTTATTTCTGATACTGGAAAAGGAGAATGATGAAATAAGCAAAATCTGAAGGGGGAAATTGCTTGAGTCCAGGAGTTCGAGACCATCCTGGGCAACATAGTGAGACTTCATCTCCACACACACACACAAAAATTAGCTGGGAGTGGATGGTGCACACTTGTAGTCCAGCTACTGAGAAGGTTGAGGCAGAAGGATCGCCTGAGTCCAGGAGGCTGAGGCTTCAGTGAGTCATGATTGTGCCACTGCATTCCATCCTGGGGACAGAGTGAGAGTCTGACTCATAAAAAAAAAAAAAAGAAAAACAAATCCTAATTTTAGCGGAAGAATCCAGATCACCAAATAAGAACCCAAATACGGGACATAGAAGACAAAAATGTCATAGAAAACATCGACAAAACAAAAAGTTGGTTCTTTGAAAGAATTAATAAGATTGATAGATCCCTAGTCAAAATGACCAAAAAAAAAGAAAGAGAAAGAGAAAGCCCAAACAGACCCAATCAGAAATATAAAAGATCAACTGATCCCAAGAAAAGATTATCAGAGATTAAAGCCGGGCTCGGTGGCTCAGCCTATAATCCCGCGCCTTTGGGTGGCTGAGGTGAGTGGATTGCCTGAGCCCGCAGGTTCGAGACCCGCCTGGGCTAGCGAGACCTCATCTCTACAATCAATCAAAAAATCAGCCGGGTGTGATAGCACATGCCTGTAATTCCGGCTACTTGGAAGGCTGAGGCGGAAGGATCGCCGGAGCCCAGCAGGTCGAGGCTGCGGTGGTTGGGAGCGGCCACTGCACTCCAGTCTGGGCGACAGAGTGAGACTCCAACTCAAAAAAAAAAAAGATTATCAGAGATTACTATGTGCACCAATATGGAAACAAACTTGATAACCCAAACGAAATGGAGGACTTTCTGACATCACACTACCTCCCCAGGTTGAAACAAGAAGACATTGAGATACTAAATAGATTAATAACAACCCAGGAAATTGACTCTGCCATACGAAAACTACCTACAAAAAAAAAAAAAGCCCTGGACCAGACAGCGTTCTAGCAGAATTCTACAAAACGTACAAGGAGGAGATGATACCAATCCTATTGAAAGTATTCCAGGCCAGGCGCAGTGGCTCAAGCCTATAATCCCAGCACTTTGGGAGGCCGAAGTGAGAGGATTGCCTGAGCCTGCAGGTCCAAGACCAGCCTGGGCAGCATGATGAGACCTCCTCTCTACAACAAATCAAAAAAATTAGCTGGATGTGGTAGTGTGTGCCTGTAGTACCAGCTACTTGGAAGGCTAAGGCAGAAGGATCACCTGAGCCCACCCAGCAGGTCGAGGCTGTGGTGGCTGGGAGCATGTCACTGCAGTCCAGCCTCGGCGACAGAGTGAGACTCCAACTCAAAAAAAAAAAAAAAAAAAAAGAAGAAGAAGAAGAAGAAAGAAAAGAAAGTATTCCAGGCAATTGAGAAAGATGGGATTTTCCCCAAATCATTTTATGAAGCTAACATCACACTGATACCCAAACTGGGTAAAGATCCAACAAAAAAAGAGAACTACAGGCCAATATTCCTTATGAACATAGATGCAAAAATCCTCAACGAGATTCTGGCAAATCTGATCCCAAATCACATCTCAAAAATCATTCACCATGGCCAAGTAGGCTTCTTTCCCAGGAGGAAAGGTTGGTTCAATATCCACAAGACCATAAATGTAATTAAATAGATCAACAGATGTAAAAACAGGAACCACACGATTATATCATTAGATGCAGAAAAAGCTTTTGATAAAATCCAGCATCCCTCTTGATAAAAACCCTCAAACACCTAGGTATAGAAGGAACATACCTCAAAATAGTAAGCGCCATCTACAATAAACCCGTAGCTAGCATATTGCTAAATGGACAGAAACTGGAAACATTTCCCCTGAAAACTGGAATAAGGCGAGGCTGCCCACTCTCACTTCTTTTGTTCAACATTGTGTTGGAAGTCCTAGCTAGAGCAGTTAGACAAGAGAAGGAAATCAAGCTTATCCAAATAGGAAAAGAGGAAGTTAAGCTATCCCTCTTTGCTGACGATATGATCTTTTTTTTTGAGTTGAAGTCTCACTCTGTCTCCCAGACTGGAGTGCAGTGGCCGCTCCCGGCCACCGCAGCCTCGACCTGCTGGGCTTCGGTGAGCCTTCCGCCTCAACCTTCCAAGTAGCTGGAACCACAGGCACGTGCTACCGCGCCCAGCTAATTTTTTGTTTTATTGTAGAGGTGAGGTCTCACCAAGTTGCCCAGGCAGGTCTTGAACCTGCGGGCTCAGGCAATCCACTCACCTCAGCCTCCCAAGGCGCGGGATTACAGTCTGAGCCACCAAGCCCGGTTGACGATATGATCTTATACCTTGAAAATTCAAGAGAATCTGTCAAAAACCTGCTTGCACTGATAAAGGACTTTGGCAAACCCTCAGGGTACAAAATAAACGTGCAAAAGACAGTTGCATTCTTATACACCATTAACAAGCAGGCAGAGAACCAAATAAAAAGCACAATCCCATTCACAACAGCCACCAAAAAAAATAATAATTAAAAAAAGAAATACCTCGGCATCTTCCTCACCAGAGAAGTGAAAGACTTTTACAATGAAAACTACCAAACACTGCTCAAAAACATCCAAGAAGACACAAACAAATGGAAAAAGATCCCGTGCTCATGGACAGGAAGAATCAACACTATTAAGATGTCTATCCTACCAAAGGCAATCTACAGATTCAACGCAAGACCCATCAAATTACCAACATCATTCTTCTCAGAGCTGGAAATGACAGTACAGAAATTCATATGGAAACATAAATGACCGTGAATAGCCAAAACAATCCTTAGCTAAAGAAACAAAGTAGGAGGTATCACACTTCCAGACTTCAAACTTTACTCTAAGGCTACAATAATCAAAACAGCCTGGTATTGGTACAAGAACAGACATGCAGACCAATGGAACAGGATAGAGATTCCAGAAGCAAAGCTTCAATTTCTCAACCAATTCATCTTTGACAAAGCCTCCAACAACAACAACCACTGGGGGAGGAGAACCTATTTAGTAAATGGTACTGGGAAAACTGGTGGATCACATGCAGAAGATTGAAACAGGACCTCTACCTATCACCATACACAAAAATTAACTCTAAATGGATCAAAGACCTAAATGTAAAACCTCAAACTTTAAGAATCATAGAAAATGCAGGAGACACCCTTATGGAAATTGGAACTGGTAACCAACTCCTGATCAAAACCCCAAGTGCCCATGCCATAAGAGATAACATAGACAAATGGGACCTCATCCAATTGACAAGCTTCTGCAAAGCAAAAGAAACCATCAAGAGAGCAGGGGGACAACCCACAGAATGGGAAAAAATATTTGCCAACTTTATCTCTGACAAAGGTTAACATCCAGGAACTACAAGGAACTCAAATGCGCTGACAGGAAAAAAACAAACAGCCCCATTAAAAAGTGAGCAAAAAGCCGGGCTTGGTGGCTCAGCCTGTAATCTCGTGCCTTTGGGAGGCTGAGGTGAGTGGATTGCCTGAGCCCGCGGGTTCGAGACCCGCCTGGGCTGCGAGACCTCATCTCTACAGTAAATAAATTAAAAAATCAGCCAGGCGTGGTAGCGTATGCCTGTAATTCCGGCTACTTGGAAGGCTTGAGGCGGAAGGATCGCCGGAGCCCAGCAGGTCGAGGCTGCGGTGGCCGGGAGCGGCCACTGCACTCCAGTCTGGGCAACAGAGTGAGACTCCAACTCAAAAAAAAAAAGTGAGCGAAAGACATGAATAGATATTTCTCAAAAGAAGATATATGGGCAGCCAACAGACACATGAAAAAGTGCTCAGTCTCACGAATCTTTAGAGAAATGCCAATCAAAACCACATTGAGATACCACCTAGCACCAGTACGAATAGCCATCATTAATAAAACAAACAACAACAGATGCTGGTGAGGATACGAGAAAAATGAATGCTTCTACACTGCTGGTCGGAATGCAAACTAGTGCAACATCTTTGGAAGTGTCGCGATTTCTGAAAGAACTAGAAATTGACCTTCCATACAACCAGCAATCCCTCTATTGAGAATATACCCAGAGAAACTCAAGTCATTCTACCAAAAAGATACCTGCACACTCATGTTTGTTTCAGCTCTATTCACAATAGCAAAAACATGGAACCAACCATGCTGCCCATCGAAGCTGGACTGGATTAAGAAAATGTGGTACATATACACAACGGAATATTATGCAGTCATAAAGAAGGACAAACATATGGACTTCGCAGCAACTTGGATGGATTTAGAGTCTATTATACTCAGTGAGCTATCACAGAAGCAAAAAACAGAGTACCACATGTTCTCACTCATAAGCGGACCTTGAACAATTATCTTAATACTATAAGAAAGTAATTGTCAGTACTGGGAAACTGCCCGGGGGGGGTATGGATTGGCAGTTAAGAGAAACTGCTAGGGGAGAGAGGGGCTTACCTCATCAAGAAGGGTACCTGCATAATCAACATTTGTATACCTAACCTGAATTGTAGCCCACATCTTTAAAAAAGAAATGATCAGGGCTATGAAAAGCAGGTATCAAAGTTTCCCAGTCATGTATCTTGTATCTCTAAAAAAAAAGGGAGACTGGGAAGTTTTCTTAAGAATGAGTCTTTGCCCTAAAAAAGAAATTTAAAAAAGAATTATTCATTAAAATAGAAATGTTCTAGTGCATCAAGAAAAAAATGAAAAAGAAAAAGAAAGACAATGTACGAAATAAAAGTGAACTGTTGGATTTATTTTATTTACTTTTTTTGAGTCGGGAGTCTCATTCTGTCACCCAGGCCACCGCAGCCTCGGCCTGGGCTCACTTCCAAGTAGCTGGAACTACAGGCATGCACCACCACACCTGGTAACTTTTCTTGATTTATTATAGAGACAAAGTCTCACCAACTTGCCCAGGGTGGACTGAAATCCCTGGACTCAGGCGATCCTCTTTTTTTTTTTTTTTTTTTTTTTGAGTCAGAGTCTCACACTGTTGCCCAGGCTGGAATGCAGTGGCATGCTCACCGCCACCGCAGCCTCAACCTGCTAGGCTCAGGTGATCCTTCAGCCTCAGCCTTCCAAGTAGCTGGAACTACAGGCATGTGCCACCACGCCCAGCCAATTTTTTGATTTATTGTAGAGCTCATCTCACCAAATTGCCCAGGCTAGTCTTGAACCTCTCACCTCGGCCTTCCAAAGTGCTGGGATTATAGTCGTGAGCCACCACTCCCAGTCTATGCTTTCTTTTTTTTTTTTGAGTTGAAGTCTCACTCTGTTGCCCCAGACTGGAGTGCAGTGGCCGCTCCCGGCCACCGCAGCCTCGACCTGCTGGGCTCTGGCGATCCTTCCACCTCAGCCTTCCGAGTAGCGGGAATTACAGGCATGTGCTACCACGCCCAGCTGATTTTTTGATTTATTGTAGAGATGAGGTCTCACTGCCCAGGCGGGTCTCGAACCTGCGGGCTCAGGCAATCCACTCACCTCAGCCTCCCAAAGGCACAGGATTACAGGCTGAGCCACCGAGCCCAGTTTATGCTTTCTTTTAAATGCAGCATTTGACATCATTAAACTGTTGCCATAATATTGTTCCTATAACTTGAAAGGGTATGTTTTATCCTATAGGTTGTGTAAGGATTTCTGGAAGTTTTCAGGGCAAACTGATAGGTCAAATATTTGTATTACTTTTTGTTGTAATATAAGTGAATGATTTAAAAATGATTCTGTTGCTAAGACTCATTCTGCAAGCCAGTCGATTTTTTTGTTTTTGTCTACTTTCGTGTGTTTAAGCATTCTTTTTTTTTTGGAGTTGGAGTTGGAGTCACTCTGTCACCCAATCTGAATTGCAGTGACAAGTTGACTGCCCCTGCAGCCTCTGCCTGCTGGGCTCAGGCGATCCTTCCACCTCAGCCTTCCAAGTAGCTGGAACCACAGGCATGCGCCACCACGCCCGGCTAATTTTTTGATTTATGGTAGAGGCAAAGTCTCACCAAGTTGTCCAGGCTGGTTTCAAACCCGTGAGATCAGGCAATCCTCTCAACTCGGTCTCCCATAGTGCTGAGATTGTAGGCATGAGCCACCGCATCCAGCCTCAGGCAATCCTCTTGCCTCAGCCTCTCAAAGTGCTGGGATTACAGGTTTGAGCCACCTCACCCCACCGTGATTTAACTTTTTCAAGATAAATCCTAAATTCACTCTTACTCAATTTGAGGAAAGGCATGAGAAAGTAGTAAGATCTTACCCAAATCTAAACCCCGTTTTGTTTATTTAGACTACTGGCCATACATAAGCTAACCAGGGCCCACATGCTCGCTTTTCCCGATTCATAGAAGGAAGACCTAGAAGACCATTTCAGCATTTCACGTTTTCCCCCCTCCCCTCTTTCCCGGGGCTAGAGGGCCCCAGAGACTGTGGGGTTGATTCTTGCCCTTGCTCTCTTCTGCGTGGCACTCAGAGCACAGAAAGAGAGACAGTGGTGGCCCACAGCCCTTGCAAGAACCCAGAGCTGGAGCCCACCTTGCTGGGAAGCTCCGGGCTCAATCGCGAATCTGGGAAGCCCACTTTGCAATTCTCCCGGGTCACCCAGCAGGGGAGCCCCTTGGTTCTGCCCTTGCTGGAACCCCGAACAAGTCGTGCAAATGTATTTGGGTCCTGCTCTCAACCCCTTCACCCTAGAACGCCTAGGAGGTGGCGCTCAGCAAAACCAAAAGCAAGAAGCTGCCAGAAGGAATCTTCAGAAAACTGGGAAGTAAAAGCAAAAACCGATCAAAGAGGCTGCAACAATAGTAACCCAAGTCCAGGCCTCGGCGACTTCCAAAATCCGAGCCCTCTTCCCACAAGCCCGCCCTGACGCCTATAAGGAAATGGCTCTCACTTTTCATTGGCTGACCCTCCCGGAGTCGAGACCTTGCCTCGTTTTCATTGGCCACTGGCTGCCGTCCTGCCCTTTGGCCACACCCGCCTTCCCGCCGGCGCCCAGTGAGCTTGGGGCAAGCGTGATTTGCAGCCGGCCAGGGGCGGGAGCTCGCGCGCAGCCAGCCTGTTTCCCCGTCCCCGCCCCCCGCCCCCGCCTCCGCCCCGCCCCCGGCGCGAGGCCCCGCCCCCGGCCGGGCCGGGCCCCGCCTCTCCCTCCCGAGAGGGCGGGGACCAGGCGGCGGCCGCAGCCGCAGGAATATGCTGGAAGCCGGCCGGCGGGCGGCCGCGAGGTGCTGAAGGGACAGTTCCCGCCGCGGCACTTCACCCCGCGGGTGGGGCGGCCCGGGAGGCGGCGGGGCACGTGAGCGATGGAGACCATCTGGATCTACCAGTTCCGCCTCATCGTGATCGGGGACTCCACCGTGGGCAAGTCGTGCCTCCTGCACCGCTTCACCCAGGGCCGCTTCCCGGGGCTTCGCTCCCCCGCCTGCGACCCCACAGTCGGCGTGGACTTCTTCTCCCGCCTGCTGGAGATCGAGCCGGGCAAGAGGATCAAGCTGCAGCTCTGGGACACGGCGGGACAGGAGCGGTTCAGGTAGCGCCCCGGGGACCTCGGCGACCTCGGGGTCCGCGCCGCCGCTGCCCCGGCGTCCGCCCCGCCCCCCGGCCCTTCCCCCCGAAAGTGCAAGCACTCCCTTCTCGCTTCCCCTTTGCCCCTCCTCTTCCAGGGACGACTTCCTCCTCCGCAATTTCTCACTTCTGTCTTTAGCGCCCATTTCCTGCGCCCCCTTCCCGTCTCTCCCGCCTGGGCCGGGGCCGCCCTCGCCGCGCCCCCACCCCGCCTTCCCCAGCTCTTTCCGCTGGCCCCCACCCCACCCCCCGCTAGTGTTTCGAGCCCCTCACTCGGCTTCCCTCGCTGCGCCCGCCCCGACGCGACCACCCTTCCCCACGCGCCCCTTTTCCCGCCCCAGCCAGGCGGCTCCCTGCTGGGTGGCCCGGGAGAATTGCAAAGTGGGGTTCCCAGCTTCGCGTCTGAGCCTGGAGCTTCGCAGCAAGTGGGGCTCCGACCCAGGTTGCTGCATGAGCTCACCGGGCATGGTTCCCAGCGACAGGGATGCGGTCATGGTGTGCACGCCCCGGCCCCGAATGTGGTTCTCTGAAATACTGGGTCATGACCCGTGGGAATGGCTCTTGTAGGGCAACTGGATGCAACATCGGGGCCGCTGGCCCAGCCGAGGGACGCGCGCGCGCGTGTGTGTGTGTGTGTGTGTGTGTACGTTTTTAAGTTGAATGGTCTCTAGAAGTTGGTCATCACTGGTGGTTTGGTGGGGAAAAGAGATACATCTTGAGGTTTGCCAGGAACTTTTATTTTGCTTCTGATCAGTACTTAACGACCAGGGTGGTAATAGGACAGAAAATACATTTCTGAATAGAGAAGGCCGGCTCTCAGTGGTCTCATGCTAAATGGCCCCCGGGGAAAGATTTTACCAAGGTGACTCGAAAATGAAAAGTAAATGAAATTATATGCATTTCCTGAATATTTGAGATGGGACCAGATACAAACCACATTTTAAATGCCTAGGATTTAAAGACACTTCTTTTAAGAGGAAGGCAGTGAAACTGGTATTGTAGTGTCTTGTTTCTTAAAGACTGCATTATCCACTGGAACTCATTGAAGCAAGCATTTTGCATTCGTCAGCAAGTACTCTGCTTGTGAAATGCAGTATTCCAGGAGGGGACTTCCCAAACATGGCTTCACCTCGCCCCCAGCCAGCGTCCATTCGGAATGAGATCAGCCTACATCTGTGAGAATGTCCAGCATTCAAAGTTTTGGCTGCAGTTCCCAGTTGTGACACTGATTCACAGGGATAAGTGAGCCGCTTAGTTGGCTTGTACCTTAGCTTTCCTGTATATGAAGTGGGAAGATAGGAGGGCCAGCCCTTCCAAGAGCTGTTAACAATTATTGATTCTAAGTATTATACAATACTTAGAATTCCATGAAAAATGTGTTTCCTTTTCAAGAAGCCCCTTTTAATTAAATTAATTTTTCCAGCTTCTGATTCCTCATCTGTAAAACGAAGTCATCATTATGATCTTTGAGATTTCTTCCAGTTTTGCCATCCTAAAGTTGATTGCAAATTTCTTCACTTGTGATATCAATCAGAGATGAACTTTGAGATTATTTCAGGTTCAGAAGAAAAGCATTTACTAATGGCTCTTACTGTCTAAAGTGGATACACTAAAAACCTGTTCTTTATGCCTTAAACTTTTAGCAACTACTGTGAATTGCAACTACAAGAAACATAGGTAGTAAAATCTTATTGTGTCTAATTATTTCCTTGAAAGTAGTTTATCAGTTTATTGACAGGAAAAACTAAAGGATAATTAATTTGTTAGATTTTAAAGATCTTTCTGCTAACTAGATGATTGTTTTTTAATGCCTTTAAGAAGAATGTAAATAGTAATTCATCTATATACATTATTAAAACCAGACAGTAACCCTCCCATAATAATGCAAGGACATTTAGGGAATGTTTACTGACAATGAGTCATACTTTATTTTGTTTGGCTCTTTACCAAAGTTATATTCATAAATACATACATATTTCAGTAGCTGTCTCCGAATACTGGTGTTTCTCTCATTTACCAGAATGTTTCACCATAAAATTGCATTTAAACAGTTACCGTTAACCATTCTGTATCTTTCATCAAGAAAATAGATATTGGCGGGACACAGTGGCTCACACCTGTAATTTCAGCACTTTGGGAGGCAGAGGCAAGAGGATTGCCTGAGCCCACAGGTTCAAGACCGGCCTGGGTAACTTGGTGAGACCTTGTGTCTATAATAAATTTAAAAAAAAAAATTAGCTTGGCATGTACCTGTGGTTCCAGCTTCTTGGAAGGCCGAGGCGGAAAGATCGCCTGAGCCCAGCAGTCAAGGCTGCAGTACCGTGAGTGTGCCACTGCACTCCAGCCTGGACAACAGAGTGAAACTCCGACTCAAAAAGAAAAATAAAATACAGATGTTTTGTTTTTTGAGTCGGAATCTCACTCTGTCGCCCAGACTGGAGTGCAGTGGCACAATCATGACCACTGCAGCCTCGATGTGCTGGGCTCAGGTGATTCTTCTGCCTCAGCCTTACAAGTAGCTGGAACTACAGGCGTGCATAACCACACCTGGCTAATTTTTTGATTTATTGTAGAGATGAGGTCCTGCCAAGTTGCCCAGACTGGTCTCAAACCAGTCGGCTCAGGCAGTCCTCTCACCTCAGCCTCCGAAAGTGCTGGGATTATAGGTGTGAGCCACCACACCTGGCTGATACTTATTTTTAATAATAGATATCCTTGCACATTTTGTTTCATAGGAAAGTACTGTAGTTCATGAAGATATAGTCCTGTCAGTAGTCATAATAATACCATGAGGAATTTGTGCAGGATTTCTTATTAGGAGGTTTACGGGTGATTAGACATAAACTAACAAAAGGGAACCACTTTAGATAGCTTATGGGGTAACTTGAAACCATAAATATATGACAGAGCAATAGTGAGCTGATAATTAAAAGCATGATTAGCCTTAGTTTTCAATGGTCAGATTAGCATGCTAGTAGACAATAACTACTTGCGTAATAAAAAGGAACAAAATCAGAGTGAAAAGGACTTAGGAAAAGAATGTTGTTAGGTTAAAAATCCCAGCAGGATTTTAAAATCCCAAAATGTTAGGTCAGACCCACCGGGGGGTCTGGTTTGCAATCTGGTGCTGTGCAAAAGGTGCAAAGAATTGCACAGATGTTAGATTGGAAAATATAGTTTATTTAGAAAGTAAATTAGAGAGGAAGGAATTCACCCCCCCACCAAGGTAGAGGAGGGGGCCAAAGCTAGGAAACATGGCAGCCATAGCTCAAAAAGCCACGTGGCCACACCAAATTTAACAAAGCAATAATGAATGGCTGCTTGAAGTTGAATGCTTTTAGACCTTCCTTTTGGTGTGGGACAGATTTTGTTTTGTTTTGTTTTGAGTTGGAGTCTCACTCCGTTGCCCAGACTGGAGTGCAGTGGCCACTCCCGGCCCCCCGCAGCCTCGCCTGCTGGGCTCCGGCGATCCGTCAGCCTCCGCCTTCCGAGTAGCCGGAACTACAGGCGCGCACTACCACGCCCGGCTGATTTTTGATTTATTGTAGAGACGAAGTCTCGCCAAGCTGCCCAGGCGGGTCTCGAACCCGCGGGCTCAGGCAATCCACTCACCTCGGTCTCCCAAAGCGCGGGATTACAAGCTGAGCCACCGAGCCCGGCCCCCTCGTTTTTATTTTAATGTGTCCTCATATGAAGTTAATATTTCAAAGTGGCATGATTTATGGTCTCTGTTCTGTTATCAATTTTAAAAGCAAGCAATATCAACAGTTTAAATTTCTCCTTAAGAGGTTTTTTTAAAATCTCTAAACTAGTCTGCTTTGTTTTCATTTCTCTTTCAAATAAAGGCCTGCATTTGATTCCCTGCCTCCCTCACTGTGGTTCCCGGTCTTCAATAGAAAAGATTTTCCGTTCCTGGATTGGTGGATCCATAATTATTCTTAATAGGTACCAGAACAGCTATTGTTCACAATTAAGTACCATAATCACTGCAATCTACTGTAGTTCAAAGTTTTTAGGAACAATTAGAAAAGCAGCCTGTGTTTGTATTGAATAATCAGGTAAAATAATGTCTTGGTTAAAATTATTTGTGTTGGGCCAGCATTTTGGGAGGCCAAGGCGAGTGGATTGCCTGAACCTGCGGGTTTGAGACCCACCCGGGCAACTTGGCAAGACCATGTCTCTACAATAAATCCAAAAATTACAGCAAAGCAAAGACTAGAAACAAAGTGAGATGAGGTGGGGAATATATGGATCACCAGAGTGAAGTTTTCACGTGAAGAGAGGTGCTTTGATCAGCCTGAGGGAGATTTCCAGCCATGGTCAATTTAGCTAGTGTGCAGTGATTTTTTGACAATTTACCTTCCATAGCCGTGTTACTTAAATGTTTGGAGAGGGATTTCTTGGAATTGTCCATGAATGTTTATTTTAGTATATTAAGAGCCAGCTCTTCTTATCGTGAGTTAAGAAAATTCGCTTGCTTCCATCCTGCTCTATCTGTCAAGCAGTAGACAAGAAAGGCCAGCCCTTTGAATGTCATTGAGGCATGCGTGCACAAGAACACACACAAGCACACACACGCCAGGGAACATCAGCTATAACTTTAGTAAGATAGTATAATCTGTAATTCTTTTTTTTTTTTTTTTTTGAGTTGGCGTCTCCCTCTGTTGCCCAGGGTGGAGTGCAGTGGCACTCTCACAGCCACGGCAGCCTCGACCTGATGGGTTCAGGTGATCCCTCTGCCTCAGCCTTCCAAGTAGCTGGAACCACAGGCATGCACCACCATGCCCAGCTAATTTTTTGATTTATTGTAGAGACGAAGTCTTGCCAAGTTGCCCAGGCTGGTCTCAATCTCGAATCCCTCTGCTCAGACAATCTTCTCACCCTGGCCTCCCAAAGCGCTGGGATTACAGGTGTGTGCCACCATGCCCAGCTAAGATACTGTAATTATTTATAAAACAAAATTTGTACAAAGCTTATGCAAAGATTTTAGAAAATCTGCCTCTAAATGTCAGTAACTTTTAATTAATTCTGGTAATATTATTAATATTAATAAAGGGAGGTTCACTTTAGAAACTGCCACTTCCATAAGCTACCTGACCTATTGTGAAATATGTAATACAGTACTGCATCAGCCTGCAGGAGCTCCAGAAAAATGTAAAACAAGGGTCAAAGTATGTTTTAAATGTAAAAGTATAGTTTATTTTAAGCCGGGAAAGAGTTTCAAAATACAGATAGTTGTTCTGTTATATAAGCATCATTGAGTACATGTGGATGGGTAACTGGTATGCTATCTTTTTTTTTTTTTGAGTTGGAGTCTCCGTCTGTCACTCCCAGCCACTGCAGGCTCTGTCTGCTGGCCTCAGGCAGTCCTTCTGCCTCGGCCTTCCAAGTAACTGGAACTACAAGCATGTGCCACCATGCCCGACTAATTTTTTGATTTATTGTTGAGATGAGATCTCACCGAGTTGCCCAGGCTGGTTTCGAACCCGTGAGCTCAGGCAATCGTCTTACCTCAGCCTCCCAAAGTGCTGGGATTATAGGCGTGAGCCACCTCGCCTGACTGGTATATTATCTTAGTTTGAAATCTTAACAGTGTGCTCTTAAACATTCTTGAAATGTAACCATTATTTCTATCTTCCCTCTGACGGTAATGATTCTTTTTACTTTCAGGAACACCTAGCTCAATCAAATTATTATACTATTGGCAGTCAGTCTTTAATAACATCCACTGATATCAGTAGCTAGAATTTAAAGGAACCATCGAAAATATCTCAGTGCCAAAAAAATAATTCAGGTAGGAAAGCAGAGATTTCTCTCTCAGCCTCGTGTTTCCTGCCCTCATACCGGGAGTGCGCCAGCAGCCAGGGGAGAGGTCTTTATCAAGGCAAGTCCCAAAGGTCGTCAGTGACTTTTCTTGGCAAAAGAAGACCAAAAGCCTTCTCTATGCCTTTGTTTTTCTGGGATTGGTCACAATCACTGTATGATTGGTCATAATCTCTTTTTAACTTTTCTTTCTTCACCAGAAATGGTAAAAGTGGTTTTTCTTCTTCAGCCTTTCCAAATGTATTTTCTTTAAATAGGACTTAGTGTGTAAGGTCTCAAGTAGGTAAGGCCTAAGTGTGGGCTCCGTGGAGGACTCCTGCCTCCCATATGCAAAAGAACAGGGTGGGGCTCACAGTGAAAGCTTCTCTGTTGAGAGAGGACTGCAAGAGGAAGTCAGGCAGATACTAGACTCCCTTGCTAGGAGAGAAGGCCTCACGAAGAGCGCTTATAGATGCTCCCATTATAGCCATTGCCTATCATTTTCCTTTGGAGCAGCATTTTTCAAAGTGATACTCATGGGCGTAATTTGAGAAAAGGGTTTCTTGATCAAGTAGTGTTGGAAAAGTGAGGTCATTGCAGGACTTCTCAGAATACTCATGGCGAACCCCCAAGGCACCTGTTTCCCAGCTGAGTCCTTTTACACAGCGCCTCGCAGTACTAATACTCTGCAAAACATACTTCGGAGCGGATGCTTTAAAGAACAGGTCTAGGCAGTTCCTTACATTTTAGGAATATGTTTGAAGACGTCTCAGTTTCTTACATGATTCTCTGTGTCTCTTTTGCTGATGCTTCTGAATTATTTCATCAAGTTTCCCTTTTAAAATACTTGATGACTATATTTTGGGGAGACAGCCAGTAGCTCTCTAGAGTCCCTAATTTTTGTCCCCTTATTTAAAATGAAAAGCATTATGTTCTTGGCTGGGCACCGTGGCTCACATTTGTAATTCCGGCACTTTTGGGAGGCCAAGTCAGGAGGATTGCTTAAGGCCAGGAGTTTGAGACCAGTCTGAGCGATGTAATGAAAGCTTGTCTCTACAAAAATAAAAAAGGGGCCAGGCGGCGTGGCTCATGCCTATAATCTCAGCACTTTGGGAGGGCAAGGCGAGAGATTGCCTGAGCCCAGGGGTTTGAGACAAGCCTAGGCAACATGGCGAGACTTCGTCTGTACAATAAACCAAAAAATTAGCCAGGCGTGGTGGTGCGTGCCTGTGGTTCCAGCTACTTGGAAGGCTGAGGCAGAAGGATCACCTGAGCCCAGCAGGTCGAGGCTGTGGTGGCTATAAGTGTGCCACTGCCCTCCATCCTGGACGACAGAGTGAGACTCCAACTCAAAAAAAAAAAAGAAAAAGAAAACAAAATTAACCGGGTATGGTGGCACTTGCCTGTAGTCCCAGCTACTTGGGAGGCTTGAGGCAGAAGGATCGCTTCAGCCCAGGAGGTAGAGGCCATGGTGAGCCATGGTTGTGACACTGCACTCCAACCTGGGTGCCAGAGTGAGACTCTGACTCAAAAAGCAAACAAACAAAAACCCTTGGCGTTCTGTTGCTAAAGGAAGACAGGAATAGATACTGGAATAGTCAGAGAGCTCTCACTCAGACTCCTGGCAAAGAGAGATGAGAATGTTGCAGAAAAGACTGATAAGTACTTAATGTAAGTTTCAGTGGTAGAAGAGGGAGGGTGGTGCTTAAGGCTGAGGCATGATGGATAAGCCAGTAGTAAGAGAGAAGCAATAGGAAATCATGACAATAGAAAAAGAAGTGGTTTCTTGCGAAGACAGCAGATTAAACACCTATATCTATTTAAGCTTTTTTCCATGAAGCCTCACTAAAGTTAAAATAGTTTTTGTTTTGTTTTGTTTTTTAACCATCAGCCCCTAAACAAGGAACACAGGTAAGGAGACAACAGCAATACAATTTTGGAAGCAGGAAAGCAGATGGGGAATGGTAAATGAATGAACAGAGTCAAGAAAACTGACTTCAAAGCTAATGATTAAAAAAAAATCTTCAAGCCAGCCCATTTATACCATTGAATCCTCCAGAGACTCAGGAAATAGTGGCACCAGAGCCTTTTGGAGGTGGCAGTGCTAAATAAAGATCACTGTCTGTCAATCTAAGAAGGATGGGGTCCTTACATCTCCTGTTTCACATACCAAATGATTTGCCCCCACATTGGCAACAAACTGGAAATTGATTCTTTGAAAAGAATTAAACATAGGCTCTTCGGCTGGAAGCAGCAGGTGTGTTGAGCATGGGTTCCTTGTTAAAAGTAAAGGTTGACCAGGCACGGTGGCTCACACCTATAATCCCAGCATTTTGGGAAGCTGAGGTGAGAGGATTGCCTGAGCCCACGGGTTCGAGACCAGTCTGGCCAACATGGCGAGACCTCATCTCTACAATACATTTTTAAAAAATTAACTGCACATGGTGGCGCGTGCCTGCAGTTTCAGCTACTTGGAAGGCTGAGGTGGAAGGATCGCCAGAACCCAGCAGGTCGAGGCTGCAGTGACTGTGAATATGCCACTGCACTTTGTCCTGGGTGACAGAGTAAGAGGCTCCAACTCAAAAAAAAAAATAAGTAAAGGTTTTGAGTGGATTCGTATGTGTTGGATGCTAAGACCCTCTTTGCCCTCTCAGCTCCCAGAATGCTGGCAGTCAGACCCTCACCCTTCAGGCAAGATGTTGGCAGTCATTTCTGGAGAATCTGACCAGGCCAAGAGGAAAGAATTAAAGATACCAACATTAGAGTGTCCTCAACTAAACGATCCAGGCTCATCAGTTTACAGAAGGGCATTTGGACTCAGATTACAAGAAATCTTAGGAAATCTGTAATGTGAAACCTAGATACCAAAACAAACAGGAAACAGCAACTAGAGAAACAGAAACTTAATAAGGGGGAAGAGAATATTAAAAATAATAATAATATAAGGTTCTTAATTTTCTCAGAGAGATAATAAGGAAAAATTGCAATTATAAAAGAACAACAGGATACTGTTTTTTAAAAAAAGATTATTTGGGCTGGGCGCAGTGGCTCACTCCTGTAATCCTAGCACTTTGGGAGGCCAAGGCGGGCAGATTGCTTAAGCCCAGGAGTTCAAGACCAGCCTGGGCAACAGAGCGAGACTTCGTCTCTACAAAAAAATCAAAAAATTGGCCGGGTGTGGTGGCATGCACCTCTATTCCCAGCTACTCAGTTTGCTGAGGTGGAAGGATCCCATGAGCCCAGGAGGTTGAGGCTGCCGTGAGCCGTGATCTTTGTGAGTGTGCCACTGCACTCCAGTCTGGACAACAGAGTGAGACCCTGACTCAAAAAAAAGAAAAGAAAGAAAGAAGCACAGACTTTTTTAAAAATAGAAAAAAGAAGGAAAAGAATACCATGCCTTCAATTGGATAATTTCAGAAGTAGAATGGAATGGGAAAAGGATAAACATCAATTATACATTCCAGGATGTGGAGAGACATATGCCACAAAGCAGTGTAGAGACAAATGACAGTCACAGAAATGGAGGGAGAATTCCACCCAAGAAAATGTGTCTTTTAATGATGTTGGATCACATAGTCCATTATGCTATATACAATGTGAAATAATCTTGAGTAGCTGGTCACTGTCTCACTGTTGTCCTACAGAATGATACCAGAAGACACTGGAACAAGTGCTGAAGTCCTGTATATATGTCCTGTTACCACGCCAAATAGAAAACCAGCGCTTGCCAGGTGTGGTGGCTCATACCTGTAATCCCAGCACTTTGGGAGGCCAAGACGAGAGGATTGCCTGAACTCCTGGGTTCCAGATGAGCCTGGGCAACATGGCGAGACCTCGTCTCTATGATAAATCAAAAAATTAACTGGGTGTGGTGGCACATGCCTGTAGCTCCAGCTACTTGGAAGGCTGAGGTGGAAGGATCGCCTGAGCCCAGCAGGCAGAGGCTGCAGTGGCCGTGAGTGTGCCCCTGCACTCCAGCCTGGGTGACAGAGTGAGACTCTGACTCAAAAAAATAAATAAAAGCCGGGCTCGGTGGCTCAGCCTGTAATCCCGCGCCTTTGGGAGGCTGAGGTGAGTGGATTGCCTGAGCCCGCGGGTTCGAGACCCGCCCGGGCAGCGAGACCTCATCTCTACAATAAATCAAAAAATCAGCCGGGCGTGGTAGCGCGCACCTCTAATTCCAGCTACTCGGAAGGCGGAGGCGGAAGGATCGCCGGAGCCCAGCAGGTCGAGGCTGCGGTGGCCGGGAGCGGCCACTGCACTCCAGTCTGGGCGACAGAGTGAGACTCCAACTCAAAAAAAATAAATAAATAAATAAATAAATAAATAAGGAAGGAAAACAAGCGCTTTTGGATTATCACCTTGAAGACAGTTAGTGAAGCTAGAGACACTTCTCATTAATTTCCAAATAAACTATTTCAATTTTCACACCTAACTTGTTCTGCCTTCCTGGATCCACTGCAAAGTACAATTTGAATTCCTATCACATTAAATGCAGTAGTTCTTTAGAAAAGGTGGATGTTTTCATCTGTATGTTAGAGAGTGTGCAGTTATCAGGCAATTTCTTCCCATTTGAACTTATAAATCCTTACTATAAATATCGACAGGAGATAAGCTTTTTTGTGTTTCTCTCTCTCTTTTTTTTTTTTTTTTTTTTTTGAGTCAGGGTCTCTGTCACCCAGGCTGGAGTGCAGTGGCATGATTGCAGTTCACCACAGCCTGAAACTCCTGGGCTCAGGCTATCCTTCTGCCTCAGCCTCCCAAGTAGGTGGAAGCACAGGCGCCATACCACCTTGCTTGGCTAATTTTTTTTTTATTTTTTGTGGAGATGAAGTTGCCTAGACTGGTCTCGAACTCCTGGGTTCAAGCGATCCTCCCACCTCAGACTCCCAAAGTGTTGGAATTACAGGCATAGAGCCACCACACCCAGTCTGCAGTTCAGTTTTTTGTTGTTTTTTTTTTCCTGAGTCAGAGTCTCACTCTGCCACTGAGGCTGGATTGCAGCGGCACACTCATGACTACCACAGCCTTGACCTTCTGGGCTCAGGCTATCCTTCCACCTCAGCCTTCCAAGTAACTGGAATTAGTAGGCACGCACCACCACACCCGGTTAATTTTTTGATTTATTGTAGAGATGCGGTCTCGCCAAGTTTCCCAGGCTGGTCTCGAAACCATGGGCTCAGGCAACCCTTTGGATTCCGCTTCCCAAAGTGCTGGGATTACAGGCTAGAACCACTGTTCCTGGCCCAGTTCAGTTTTAGACACTAGAGATACATTTTTTAAAAACCCAAAACAGAAAGACATTCTTGCTCTCATAGAGCTTGTCATCCTTTGAGGGAGATGGACTGTAACCAAATAAACTGGAAAAATTGAATAGGGTCCAAGGGTGATGAGAGGCATCACTAGTATAGATGATGATGTCATGAAAAACAGGAAAATGTGGCCCTGGGAAATTGATTCACAAAGTTGAAGGGGAAATACGACCCGCTAAGTCTTGTCAGTATTATAACACCTGGAATTATTTTTGGAGGGCAGGCCTCTGATGGTAAGTGTTCCCCGCCCGGTAAGTGTTCTAGGAATCCATCAGCATCAGTGGACCAGCTAGCACTGTTGTGAGAGGCTGTGTTCGGCTTCAGTTAATTTTTTTCTTTTGGAGATTCATTCAATGGGTTTGCCCATTTTTATGACTGGAGATTTAGGAACGCACTTGCCCACACCACACTGAATGTTCAGCAGTTTTTGACAAAAAACGGCTTGAACCCCGGGCCCCACGCTCCCTATTCACCCGATCTCCTCCAAGTGACTTTTTTGTTTGTTTGTTTCCCCGGATGAAAAAAATCTTCAAAGGGAAACGTTTTGCCATTGTGGAAGAGGGTGAAACAAAAAATGGCAGAGGCACCAAGGCATCAAAATTAACAAGTTCAAAAACTGTTTTGAGCAGTGGAAAAAGCATCTCCATAGGTGTATTGCAACAAAGAGCACTTTAAAGGTGACTAAAGTTTAAACATGGAAGAAAATATACCTTTTTTTCTTTGGAGTTGGAGTCTCACTCTTGTTTTCAGGATGGAGGGCAGAAGCATGCTCCTGGCCACCGCAGCCTCGACCTACTGGACTCAGGCAGTCCTTCTGCCTCAGCCTTCCAAGTATCTGGAACTACGGGCATGCCCCACCACACCTGGCTTATTTTTTTTATTTATTGTAGAGATGAGGTCTCGCCAAGTTGCCTAGACTGGTCTCGAACCTGTGGACCCAGATAATCCTCTCACCTCAGCCTCCCAAAATGCTGGGATTATAGGTGTGAGCTACTGCACCTGGCCTTAAACACATCATTTTTTATAAATAAATTTCCAGGTTTTTTTGGGTCCCTCCCTCATATAGCCTCTGCAACCACAGACATGATTTTTGATGGAAAGACTCTGGAAGTATAAAAAGAAAAAGAATCTTAAAGTTGTTTGTTTGAAGAAAGAATATTCCAAGTTATAAGTGCCAAGTTTCAGAATCCTTGGCAAGAGCCGGGATTACTCGAGTCAGTAGTAATGAAAGGAATGAGGAGACTTGGGTTTTAGCCTCCTGAGAGCGTCCTGAGGGCCACGAGGCAAGTGACGCAGGTAAACGAAGCCTCAGTTCAAGGACTATTCCCAGAAGGGCGGTAGGAGCAGAATGTCATGGTGAAAAGCAGGCAGACTAATGCATTCACAGGCTACTTGCTCCCAACAGCCTTTGGCACCAGAGTGCTTCTGCCATCTAAATGCCTGTTTTACAATTGGCAAAGCCACAAAAAGGGCATTTCCAGGATGGAACATCTGGCTCATTTTCCCTAAGTCAGTCAGCAAAAGCTTAATACTATGTTGCTTTTTTAAGAGGCCTGTGCACATCCAACAGAATTCATGATAATAACATATAAGATCCATCTAATCATGTCACTTTCCAATAAAACTTTTTTTTAAAGAGATGGGGTCTTGCGGCGTTGTCCATGCTGGTCTCCAACTCCTGGGCTCAAGTGATCCTTGGGCTGACCTCCCTAGTAGCTAGGACTGTGGGCCCATGCCCACACCTGGCCGCTTTCAGATAACATTTTTTTTTTTTTTTTTGAGTTGGAGTCTCACTCTGTCGCCCAGACTGGAGTGCAGTGGCCGCTCCCGGCCACCGCAGCCTCGACCTGCAGGGCTCCGGCGATCCTTCCACCTCAGCCTTCCACGTAGCTGGAATTACAGACATGCGCTACCACACCCGGCTGATTTTTTGATTTATTGTATCCGAGATGAGTTCTTGCTACCCAGGCGGGTCTCGAACCCGCAGGCTCAGGCAATCCACTCACCTTAGCCTCCCAAAGGCACGGGATTACAGGCTGAGCCACCGAGCCCGGCTCAGATAAAATTTTATATATAATTATCTACTATTAATAATCTTGAGCATTCCAGGGCCTATGAAAATTTGTCCTTCATGTGACAACAGCATCTTATTTTCAGGACCCTTCAGGAAACTAGATAACTGGTTACTTTGTTTTGTTTGGTTTTGTTTTGTATTTTTGAGTCGAAGTCTTACTCTGTCTCCCAGGCTGGAGTGCAGTGGCACACTCACGACCACCGCAGTCTCAACCTGCTGGGGCTCAAGTGATCCTTTCGTTAGCCTTCCAAGTAGCTGGAACCACAGGCATGCACCAATATGTTCGGCTAATTTTTTTTTTTTATTGTACAAATGAGGTCTTGCCAGGTTGCCCAGGCTGGTCTTGAACCAGTGGGCTCAGGCAATCCTCTCACCTCGGCCTCCCAATGTACTGGGATTATAGGCGTGAGCCACCGTGCCGGGCCTAGATAACTGTTTAATTTGAGATATCATTTACACTTTTTAGAACCCCAGTAATCATGTCATTTGTGTCAGAAAGATTCCAAATTCCACAAGATATATAATTGACACTTTAGTGCATGAATCATATATTAATTTTGTGTAAATGTGTGCAGATTTCAGTGCTGTCAAATAATCACTTGTTTATATACTATTTTTGGAAAAAAATTAAGGAGCAGAAAATTAAGCAGTTCAAAATGTTTATGCAAACAAAGCAACCATTCTTCTATTATTCTAAAGCAAATACATACATCAGAATAAACTTTGTGGGTGAATACATAAAGAAAACATGGTATAGAGCCAGGTGTGGCGACTCACACTGTAATCCCAGCACTTTAGGGAGCAGAGGCAGGCATATCATTTGACCCCGGGAGTTTGAGGCCAGCCTGTGCAACATAGCAAGACCTCATCTCTAAAAAAATTCTTTTAAATTAGCTGGGTATGGTGGCATGAGTCTGTAGTCTCAGCTACTTGGGAGGTTGAGGTGGGAAGATCTCCATAGCCCAGGAGTTCCAGACTGTGGTGAGCCGTGATTTTGCTACTGCACTCCAGCCTGGGGGACAGAGTGAGACCTCGACTCAAAAAAAGGAAAAAAGAAAAAGAAAATACGGTATATACATGCATTGAAACATTATTCCATTGAGTAGAGAAAGGAAATACCGTCCTACATGACAGCATGCATGAAGCTAGAGGACGTTATGTGAAGTGAAGTAAGCCAGAGAAGGACACATACTGCATGACTGCCCCATCTGAGCCGTCTAAAATGGTCAGCTTCTAAGAAGCAGAAAGTGCAATGGTGGTTGTCGGGGACTGAGAGGATGGGGAAACGGGGAGTTGCTGGTCAATGGGTATAGACGTTTGGTCATGCAAGATGAGAACTTTCTAGAAATCAGCCATACAGCCTTGCACTTAGAGTCAACAATACTTACTGTGCCCTTAAAAATGTGTTAAGAGCACAGATGTCGTGCTATGTGTTTTTCACCACAATTAAAGAAAATATTTCTTTTTTTTCTTTTTCTTTTTTTTTTTAGAGACAAGGTCTCACTATGTTGCCCAGGCAAAAATCTATGTTGACTCTATCAGCCAGATCCTTGGTTGTCACCAACAAAACCAACGTGAAGACCTTAATAAAAAATGAAAGTTACTAGAAGCAAGTTTGAGGCGCAGGAGCATGACGGGGAGAGCTGCAGGACTCGGCTTGGGGTGAATCGAGAAGTCCCTGGGGCCTGGGCAGTGAGACCTGCGGGAAGCCGGTGTGGCCCCCTGGTGCTGTCTCCCGTTTCTGCCTGCTCACCCCCTGCCATAAGAAGCCCCGAGTGGCCAGCTGGCAGCCTCCGCTGCTAATTCAGTAGAGGCATCACGGGGTTCTCTAGTGAAAGCATTTCTCCCTCGAATACTGAAACCTTTATATCAGCAAAGTTCAGAGTCACGGGGATTAGAAGCAACAAAACATTTTAGTGACTCATTAAGTGTAATTGTGATAGACACCATCACCCCATTTTCACCCTTTGCTTTGCATACCACAGCTTCTGTTTCTGGGTGAAATGCCATGTGCTATCTTGTTCACAAGCTTAGGACATAAACATCTTGAAGGATCATGTAAAACCTTCAAGGAAGGTGTTATCTTCATCTCTTGGACATGAGCATACCTAAATCTTTCTCTTTCTTTCTTTTTCTTTCTTTCTTTCTTTCTTTCTTTCTTTCTTTCTTTCTTTCTTTCTTTCTTTCTTTCCTTCCTTCCTTCCTTCCTTCCTTCCTTCCTTCCTTCCTTCCTCCCTTCCTTCCTTCCTTCCTTCCTTCTTTCCTTTCTTTCTTTTTCTTTTTTTTTTTTTCTCTGAGTCTAACTCTGTTGCCCAGGCTGGAATGCAGTGGCATGCTCACAGCTGGTAGCTTCGATCAGCTGGGCTCAGGTGATCTTTCCACTTCAGCCTTCCAAGTAGCTGGAACTACAGGTGTGCGCCATCATGCCCAGCTAATTTTTTTTTTAATTTATTGAATCTGTGGACTCAGGCAATCCTCTCGCCTCTGCTCCCAAAGTTCTGGGATTACAGGCGTGAGCCACCACACTCAGCTCATACCTAAATCTTAATGACCCATTCCAGGGTTTTAAAGGGCCAGCTGCAGCCAGGCTAGGTGGCTCAGCCTATAATCCCACGCCTTTGGGAGGCTGAGGTGAGTGGATTGCCTGAGCCCGTGGGTTCGAGACCCACCTGGGCAGCGAGAACTCATCTCTACAATAAATCAAAAAATCAGCCAGGCGTGGTAGCGCATGCCTGTAATTCCGGCTACTCGGAAGGCTGAGGCGGAAGGGTCGCCGGAGCCCAGTAGGTCGAGGCTGCGGTGGCCGGGAGCGACAGAGTGAGACTCCAACTCAAAAAAAAAAAAAAAGTGCAATTGTCTTTGACAAAGAGAGCATGCCTTTATCCCAAAATGTCCCTCCTGTAATTGTCCAGGGGAGGCTTCCCTGGGCTTGATGGAGCCTCCCAGCATGCTGTAGGTGCTCTAGGCTGGCACATTAGTCCTGCTGGACCCCGGGCCAAGTGGCAGAGATGCTTGCATGTAGCTTTTTTTTTTTTTTGAGTTGGAGTCTCGCTCGGTCGCCCAGACTGGAGTGCAGTGGCCGCTTCCGGCCTTGCCTGCTGGGCTCTAGCGATCCTTCCGCCTCAGCCTTCCGAATAGCCGGAATTATAGGCATGTGCTACCACGCCCGGCTGATTTTTTTTTAATTTTTATTGTAGAGATGAGGTCTCGCTGCCCAGGCAGGTCTCGAACCCACGGGCTCAGGCAATCCACTCTCCTCAGCCTCCCAAAGGCGTGGGATTACAGGCTGAGCCACCGAGCCCGGTGCATGTAGCTTTTATTAGCCAAAGGGTTTCTCTTGCTTTCAGCTCTATTTTCTTTTTTCTTTTTCTTTTTTTTGTTTTTTGTTTTTTGAGCTGAAGTCGCACTCTGTTGCTCAGGCTGGAGTGCAGTGGCATGCTTACAGCCACCAAAGCCTCGACCTGCTGGATTCAGACGATCCTTCTGCCTCAGCCTTCCAAGTAGCTGGAACTACAGGCAGGTGCCACCATGCCCAGCTAATTATTTATTTATTTACTGTAGAGACAAGGTCTCACCAAGTTGCCCAGGCTGGTCTCAAACCCCTGGACTTAGGAAATTTTCTCGGTCTCCCAAAGTGCTGGGATTACAGCCATGAGCCACCGTGGCCAGCCTGCTCTATTAAAGCCTCTTGGATCTCCCACTTAATGGATCCAAGAAGCATGTTATACTGTTCAGATTTCCTCCAAAATTCAAAAAGGCTCATCAAGTATTATGTTTTCTTCTTGAAAGGCGTGTAAGATATCGTAACTTCCTTTTTGGAGAGGTTTTATCAACATGCTCCTGATTCAGGAGTTCTCCCCTTCCCCCAAGAAACTGCAGAGAGATTGCTAGCTACTGTCTTTTCATGGGATATATCTTTAGGACGCATGCATTTCTGAATATTTACTCTACCCATCCTCCTCCCCAACACTGGTGACACTCATAGCAACTCAGTAACCTTAGCGTGTGGACATAAGACCACACTGCTAATAGATCTAAGATTGAGTCCCCTTCTTTTTTGCGTTGCTAGTGTCTCTTTCCCTCAAATTTCCTCACTCTCTGCCATTTCTCCTGTTTTCCCCAAACCAACCATTCATTCGTTCACTAAGAGGTATTGAATGCCCACTAGGTGCCAAGCACTTGAAGACCACTGGATATTCAGCAGAGAGCAAAGTCGACATGGCACCTGCATGCCTCTTTCTCTCTCTTTTTTTTTTTTTTTTTTTGTTTTTGAGTCAGAGGTTCACTCTGTCGTCCAAGCTGGAGTGCAGTGGTATACTCACAGCCACCGCAGCCTCAGCCTGCTGGGCTCAGGTGATCTTTCGCCTCAGCCTTCCAAGTAGCTGGAACTACAGATGCACACCGCCATGCCCGGCTAATTTTTTTTATTTATTGTAGAGACGACGTCTTGCCAAGTTGCTCACACTGGTCTCGAACCCCTGGGCTCAGACAATCCTCTGGCCTCAGCCTCCCAAAGTGCTGGGATTACAGGCGTGAGCCACTATGCCCAGCTTTTGCTTCTCATAATTAGCAAGCCAATCACGTGGATCCAGAAAGTGCGAAGGAGGAGAAAAGTTTGATTTACAAGAATAATGTGGATTGCCTGAGTCCGTGGGTTCAAGACCCGCCTGGGCAACTTGGCGAGCCATCATCTCTACAAAAAAATCAGCCGGGCATGGTAGCGCATGCCTGTAATTCTGGCTACTTGGAAGGCTGAGGCGGAAGGATCGCCGGAGCCGGGCAGTTCGAGGTTGCGGTGGCCGGGAGCGGCCACTGCACTCCAGTCTGGGCGACAGAGTGAGACTCCAACTCAAACAACAACAACAACAACAAAGAATGACAATCTTGAACACAAGGTGATCCTGCCCACCAACCTGAGAAACAGACTCCAACCAAACAGAGCAGCCATTTTCCCAATATGGAGGACTTAGTGAGAGGGGATCTTAGTGAGAGGAAGGTTGAATGGAAATTCCCCCTTCTTCCTAGATAGAAGCCTAAATGTGAGGAAAGAAGGAAGAGTGTCTCTCGAAACTAGCAGTATTCCTTGGCAGTATTGACTGCCCACTTGGTATGGATTATGATTAATTCATCGTGACCCAGCCTGCTCGGCTGAGTGATTTTCCCCCCAGAAACATTCAGCTGCATGCTGCACTGATAGAGTTTTCCCAGCTGAATGTGATAGAAGGGAGCTCACATTTAAGATATGGAAGAAGGCAAAGAGAGGGAGGGTATAATGGCTGCTGAGGGGACTCAAGACATCCTAGATGGAGAAAACAACATGTAAGGGCAAGAAACAGAAAACCTAGTCTCATGATTCAGCCAGGAGACAGATGGCACAATCGTATTGACTGAAGAGTTTTTGTTGTTGTTGTTGTTTTTGAGTAGGAGTCTCACTCTGTTCCCCTGGCTATAGAGCAGTGGCAGCCTCAACTTGCTGGGCTCAGGTGATCCTTCTGCCTCATCCTTCCGCGTAGCTGGAAATACAGGCACATACCACCACGCCTGGCTAATTTTTGATTTATTGTAGAGATGAGGTCTCACCAAGTTGCCCAGGCTGATCTTGAACCCCTAGGCTCAGGCAATCCTTTTGTGAATATTGAGGTCTTTTAATACAGGAACAGACAAGCCTTGATAGACTCCTTAACTCCATTACTTCCTAGCGTGGTAACTTTAGACAAGACATTTAATAGTCTACACTTATTACTGACTTATCTGTAAACCGGGTTTAATAATAACACCTACCTCAAAGAATTTTTGTGAGGATTAAATGGCTTAATGTGCATAAAGTATTTAGCCCCAGTGCTAAGCCCTCAAAACTGCCAGATATTAGGTCACACTCCCAGCGGTGCCCCCAGAATGCAGCATGAAAGATGCAAAGAATCGCACAGAAGTTGGATTGGAAAATATCGTTTATTTAAAAAGTAAATGAGAGAGAAAGAGGAGGTTCACCTCCTCAAGCCAGGGAACATGGCGACAGCCGTAGCTCAAAGAGCACATGGCCACACCAGGGTCTAGAAAGGCAATGGCCTGAAAAGAGTTTAATGAAGTGACTATTTCCAGAGATGGTCAAGGTCAAGAGCACCAGCAAAGGATGGTGAAGCATTCAAGGATAGCAACAATGGGAAGTCATCAACCACCCGACTGGAAGAGGCAAGGAAACAGAATGGTCTTACCAGAAGCTGGTGACAGCTATGGCCATGCAAGAGGGAAGCCTGATTGGAAGCAGAGGAATAAAACCACTGCTGAGCCATAGCCTGGCAGACACAAAGGGATGAAAACTACCCTGACTTCTCTTTCCTCTGATCGCCAGCCGGCGCCTCCTGTTGGCTGACCCTCGCGGCAAGCCAGAGGGCAAGGGGCCTTGGGAAAACTAGCTGTAAAGGCCGGCTGCCTGAAGTCCAGAGGAAGCCTAGATCTGGAGAAACCCACAGTCATCCGCACACTCAGATGAGTAGCCCAGGTCCGGTCTCCGGTTTCTTGACAAATACAGCACAGGACTGTACCTGAAATGAATACTGCATAGGCCTACTGGCTGAGTCGGTCTGGGCTGCTGTGACAAATTACCTCAAAGTTGGGAGTCAACCGACAGAAATCTACTTCTCCCAGATTTGGAAGCCACAAGTCCAAGATCGGAGCGATCAGGATACCGGCAAGGTCAAGTTCTGGCGAGCGCCCCCTTCTGCGTTGCAGTCTTCCTGTTGTATCCTCACACGGTAGAAAGAGGACCGGAGAGCTCTCAGGGGATGAATCTCTTTTATGAGGATACTGATCTCACTCACGAGGGCTCCACCTTCAGGACCTAAATCACATCCCTAAGGCCCCATCTCCGAATGCCATCACATTGGAGATTAGGATTTCAACGTCAGAACTTGGGAGGGGCACAGACATCCAACCCGTCATGCTGTCCTGTCCATTTTTCCTAAATGGATGGAGAGAGGAGCTCGTTGAATTTCGTGGCAGGAGAGGGTCGTGAGAGCTGGTTTGAGTGTGACCTGTGCCCTGCATACAATCTTTCTGTAAGCCTGCTTCTAGCCACAAGGATGTAATAATTATCCCGTCAGATTTTTAAAAGCAAAGCCAAATAATCATAAGACACCAGGAGATGGCTTGCTCTGTAAGTGCTTATTCGTCTATCTAAAAATAACTACATACTACAGGCTGCACGCAGTGGCTCAACGCCTATCATCCCTGCACTTTGGGAGGCTGAGATGGGAGGACTGCTTGAGCCCAGGAGTTCCAGACCAGCCTGGCCAACATAGCGAGGCCTCATTTCTATAAAATAAATAAATAAATAAGTGAATCATTGCTTTAATGTTCTGTCACTGGATGAAACTTGCCTATTGTCTCCTAGAATGCTTTTGTTCATTTAAGGTACCTCGTGGATTACTTATCAATTCTAGTTAAATCACATTGAGGTATCTTCAAATTTTATTACGGTGCTACCTTGTTTGAAGGAGGGGAGAAATAACACGTCGTCCTGATGCAACCCTTTTTCTCTTTATTTTTCAGATCCATAACTCGATCTTATTACCGCAACTCAGTTGGTGGATTCTTAGTGTTTGACATTACCAACCGACGATCTTTTGAGCATGTGAAAGATTGGCTAGAGGAAGCAAAAATGTATGTGCAGCCGTTCCGGATTGTGTTTCTGCTGGTGGGACACAAGTGTGATTTAGCTTCACAACGTCAAGTTACCAGGGAAGAGGCGGAAAGACTGTCAGCAGACTGTGGCATGAAGTACATAGAAACCTCAGCAAAAGATGCCACAAATGTCGAAGAATCCTTCACAATCTTGACAAGAGACATCTACGAACTCATTAAAAAGGGAGAGATTTGTATTCAGGATGGCTGGGAAGGGGTTAAAAGTGGTTTTGTTCCGAATACTGTGCATTCTTCCGAGGAAGCCGTGAAGCCCAGGAAAGAGTGCTTCTGCTGACATCAGACATGCCAAAGAACCACAGCAAGCAGACCGGGTGTCATTTCAGGACGAATACCCACATTAACAGCCGAATGTTGCCATGAACGCGTCCAACAAGAGTAGAAGCCCACACTAACACTGTTTTGTAATGCATTTGATCAGAGCACTATGCTTACTTATTACACTACCAGGTTGGGTATTTTGCTAAATTATCAGGCAAAACAATTTTTTCTTGAAACTATATCCCCATAATTACCTCCATGCCCACTTTGTTGGCATACAGCTGACCTTAGTGTCCAGATATGTCAGTAGTACTCATTTTTCTTGACAGTTCGAAAAAAGTTTTTTTTTTAATCTGATTGAAAAGATTGTATCAGGAATTAATTCTCCTGGATTAATTAATTAATATTGAGTAGTAAAATGCATTTAAAAGGACACTATTTACTTACAAAGTAAACAATCTCAGAAGTGTCAACTAGGACTTACATAATCAGTGTCTTGTTTAAGGTACCAGGTGTTTTTTTACCATTCTCTGAAGTGTTTTTCCCCCCTTAATTTTGCCTGAGCATAAGAAAATAAGTTTTATATTCATTTTTGTTTATTTAATTATTGCTCCTAAAATTTTTGTTTTACCAGGATATCTAAGGATCCAAGCAAAATATTTTATGTAAAAATAAAAACAGAGGGCCACTCAGCAGCAGATGTTTTGATGTTATAATATACTGTTTGTATTTATACAAGATAAGCAAAATTTTTTTATATACTGACATTTTCAAAAGTAGATGCAATTTATCTTGAACTGTCAAAATTATCAATATAGGTAAACAGAATGTTTTCAGTAATAGCGTTTTTGTTCAAGTGAATTTCTAAATTTCCCCATTTCTAGTACAAGAAGAATATAGAAATGATTTTTCCGGACAAGGAAAATTGGTTAAATGTCTGATGTATTTAGCTTTCAAATTGCATTTTACAATCTCATCAGTACAAGTGAAAATAAAATAATCAGTTAAGGCAGTAAAATCACTTTTGAGTTTCCTAATTTTTTTTTTTTTTTTTTGAGTTGGAGTCTCACTCTGTCGCCCAGACTGGAGTGCAGTGGCCACTCCCGGCCACCGCAGCCTCGACCTGCTGGGCTCCGGCGATCCTTCCGCCTCAGCCTTCCGAGTAGCCGGAATTACAGGCACGCGCTACCACGCCCGGCTGAATTTTTGATTGATTGTAGAGATGAGGTCTTGCTGCCCAGGCAGGTCTCGAACCCGCGGGCTCAGGCAATCCACTCACCTCAGCCTCCCAAAGGCGCGGGATTACAGGCTGAGCCACCAAGCCCGGCTGAGTTTCCTAATTTTTGACTTATTGATTAAACTCTCCTAGAAGGGACATTCTGATCACAATGTCAAATATTCTATAATGTACATTTCCATTCCGCTATGTAAATTATTCCTAATCACAAAGAAGCACCACATGACGCTGCCTTTTTAGAACAGTAAGGTTTTTACTTTTAAACTGGAGTTGGTTCATTTGTTTGAAAACCAAAGTGGCACAGTAGAAAGAATATTTAACAAGAAGTCAGAAAACTTGTTTTAAGCTGCCTCTGCTGTGCCAGTATTTAACCAATACGTAAGTCACCCCTCGAAGCGCCATTTTTCTCGTCTGTAAAGTGAAGCTAATAACCCCATTCTTATTGTGTTTCCTGGAATTATTTTGAGAATCAAGTGAATCATGCAAAAAAAATCTTTGTAAGTAGAGAAGGCATTTTCCAAAGTGAAAGTGATTTCAGCTGCTCGTGGGTGTGCTGTAATATTTACTAAATGGGTGAGAATTTTGTTGTTTCGTGTTTTTTCCTTTCATTCCTGTGCAAAGAGGACTGGAAAATGTGTGTGTTTTCACAGACCTGGGGGAATTCTTGGCTGATGCATATCCTCTGCCCTTTGACCCTAAATCATGACTCTTCCAAAGTGGAAAAGGCAGGGAGAGAAGTCCCTGCATTCTTAATTCCATCGAAAGCCGTGTTTCAGTGTTTTTTGTGCATCTTTGAAGTAGATATTTAATTGTATTTTCAAATACTCGTACATTTTCTAGGTTCACGTAAGTATTTTTAATAGTGTTTATGGAGAGAAGAATATAAATTAAAACTATGAAAGTTATGAACATTTACATTATCAGCATTTTCTTGATATCCTTGGGTTAATTTCATGTGAGTTCAAGCTATCATTAACCAGATGAGAAAATAGCTATCTCCCAAAATGTGAAGTAGTCTACTTTTACTGCTATAGTTTGAAATCTTATGCGACACTTTACCATCAGTCCAAAATATCATAAACTCAAATGCTGAAAATCTAACAGCAGTTTCAAGTATAGTCACCTGTGCCTACTTCTAAAGTTAAATAGCTAAGATATAAAATATGATTTAACATTCAGTGGACACCCTTTATAATACCAATGCTGGGGGATTCTCATACTCAGGCTAAAGGATATCATGTGTTCAAATTTTTTTTTTCCAAGTGTGTGGATATCAAATTCCACAGAAGCCCCATTTTATTACCGAGAGCATACAAAGCCCTTTCCCCATAGGGATAAACACTTTCCCCCTTCTCCAGGATGACAGCCGAGTCTTTTCCACAGTTCCCAGCTTGCTCTTTTACCGGTATTTCCCACGTCGGTTAAGGTGTTTGTAGAGATAGCGGATGCGTTTATTAAGATTGTGCAGGCCATCGAGGAACATTCGATTTCCAACCATTTTCTTCTTCCGGACACAACGCTGCTGTTCATTCCCCTTCCAGCCTCGAAGCCAGCTGGGGCCCCTGATCAGCTCTCTGGGGTGCTTTTCGAAGTTCCCCAGGATGCCGATGTTGTGGTACACGCCGAACGGGGCCTCTTCTCGTCCCAGCGGTCAGCCACCCTGGGAGGCGGGACGGCGAGCCTCGCCCGGGTCGGCGCGGGCACACCCGGCGAGAAGCCTCGGCACGCCGGCGGCACAGCCCCACAGGCGCCGGCCTGCCGCCCAGGAGAGGCCTCCGGCCGTCGTCCCCGTCTCCCCGCGCGGCCGCGCGCCAGACACGCCCAGATGAGGACCAGACACCGCCCTCGAGGGCACGACGCCAGGGACGGGCCGCCCGCCTCACACGGGAACCGACGCGGAGGCGGCCATCTCGGGCTTCACCAGGTCGCCGGGAGCCGTGTTCAAAATTTTAAACTAGAACCAAGGAACTGGAAGAAACCCACGAGAGAAGGCAGGGTCCCAAGAAGTCGATATTTACACGAACAGGAGGACGTCTAGAACGCTGTTTTCCCAACACCTTGGTTGCCATGCTGTCTTGTGTGTGTCAGATGGGGGGGGTTGAAGGAAATGGGGAATGGGTTGTAACTGAATCCACACACACACACACAAAATACCAGAGTTGGGTTAAGTGGTTTTTATATTGTAGAGGAACTGTTTGTGGTAATAATAAAGTGAATATTGATGACAAGGTTCTTATACAAGATTGCCCAACGTCTGTATAACATCAGCCACTATCTTGATCCATTTCTATATATGAAAAAGCTGACCTATTTTCTTACACATTGTTAGAGAAAATACGGATAATAATGCCAAAATAGTAAAAAAAGTTTGCTCCAGGCAAAATGTTTCGACTAAGTTAATTCATTTAACTTAAATTGAAACCTTATTTAAGTTAAAACAAATGAATGATGTAGCTCATTACTAAATATTTTAAGTAAGTGTGGTCTAGAAAAAGAAATGAAAGCTGTTCAGTCATATAGGAAACTTGTCTCTGACATACATTGCTCATCTAAGCTGCAGTCACACCTTCCGGAAGCTTAAGCCAAAATGTTTAAGTAATCAGAACGCTTTTTTTGTTTTGTTTTTTGTTTTATGTTGAGTTGGAGTCTCCCTCTGTCACCCAGGCTGGAGTGCAGTGGTGTGATCACGGCTCACTTCAGCCTCAACCTCCTGGACCCACATCCTCCTGCCTCAGCCTCCTGAGTAGCTGGAACTACGGGTGCACACCCCCACGTGCAGCTAGTTTTTTGACATTTTGTAGATCAAAATATCTAGATCTCACTATGTTGCCTAAGCTGGGCTCAAACTCCTGGGCTCAAGCAATCCTCCTGCCTCAGCCTTCCAAAGTGCTGGGATTACATGTGTGAGACATTGCACAGGCCCAGAATGCTTTTAAATGTGACCTTTATATGCATAATACTGGCAGACAAGATTTTCTGAGCCTGGAAACAAGAGCGTTTTACCCTAGGTTTTCAAAAGCCACAAGCACTGCATGATTTTTTTGTCTTGTGACAACCAAACAGTCTTATATTGTTAATATAACTTTTCCAGGCCAGGTTCAGTGGCTCAGCCTGTAACCCCAGCACTTTGGGAGGCTGAGGCGAATGGATTGCCTGAGCCCATGGGTTCAAGACCAACCCAGGAAACTTGGCGAGACCTCCTCTCCACAATAAATCAAAAATTAGCCAGGCATGGTAGCGCGCTCCTGTAGTTCTAGCTACTTGAAAGGCTGAGGTGGAAGGATCGCCGGAGCCCAGCAGGTCGAGGCTGTGGTGGCCGGGAACGTGCCACTGCCCTCCAGCCTGAGCGACAGAGTGAGACTCCTACTCAAAAAAAAGAAAGAAAGAAAGAAAGAAAAAGATAACTTTTCCAGAACAAAGTCTTTTTATTCACATTAAAAAAATGAACCTATAACTAAAAAAATAATTTTCAGAGTATTTTTGTCAGGTTTTATACTGTCCTTGGTTCAATTAAGAGCAAAACTTGCATCAACTTTGAAGAGTGCACTGTATTTGAATGACTTCCTTAGGTCTGATACAGTGAGGACAGAAACATTCATTTTTTCTAGTTTCTCAAACTAGAAAGATTTAGTTTGGAAATGCAAAGGAAACTTGTGATCTTTATGGAAAAACTGAAAGACTGCAAAGCCTTTAAGGTTCAATTCTTTGTATTTTAATATGGTAGAATGTAGTCCCAACCAGAAGCTAATTCTGGGAAATTCCAGAGCTGATAAATAGCCATCTCTGCTTCAGAATCTTGCTAAATCTGAATATTTTCACCAAACTTCCCTGAGCTACAGATCTTCACCTGATCTTAAAATAACTAACAAACTAATCTCATGAACCTGAAAGAGCTACTGCATGACCTGGTACTTCTATAATGTTAATAACTGATGCAAGTAGACACGTGAGTGCTGAGCTATGACAATCTGTATCCATCATTACACAATCTCATTCACTTACTGCACATAATCATGGAAGAAAATTAATGAAAACAAATTTTCAAGGTATAAAAAAATGAGTGTACCTTGTTATCTGAGTAAGCTTTTTGTCTTTTTTAAAAATAGTGCCTAAAACACGGTCTTATCTGTGTAACATTCAGTGACTACTAATTGGTGGTTATTATGTTGAATTGATCCTATTGAATGTGAGTTCCACATACTTGGTTTTAATTTATACATTCCATGGAAGAATAAACATGTTTTACTATCATTACCTCTTGGCATTTTTTTTCAGAATGACAGTCCATGGAAGATATGGTATACAGCTTTTGAAGTGTGTTATTCATGTTATCTGTTGGTGAGTTTTTTTGGTTTTTTTTGAGTTGGAGTGTCACTCTTTGTCACCCAGGCTTAGAGTGCAGTAGCACACAGCCTCGACCTGCTGGGCTTAGACGATCCTTCTGCCTTAGCCTTCCAAGTAGCTGGAACTGCAGACACATGCCACCATGCCTGGCTAGTTTTTGTGATTTATCATAGAGATGAGGTCTCGCCAAGTTGCCCAGGCTGTGGTTCCAACTACTTGGAAGGCTGAGGTGAAAGGATCACCCGAACCCAGCAGGTCGAGGCTGCGGTGGCCGGGAGCGGCCACTGCACTCCAGCCTGGGCGACAGAGTGAGACTCGCAACTCAAAAAAAAAAAGAAAAGAAAGAAAAAAGAATCAATTAGAGATCATAATACCTTATCTATTACACTATTGCATTATATATTAAATTACATATCATATAATATGTTTTATATTCTATATGTTACCCTGGTGGAGTATGGGGAAGAACCCCATAATCAAACATTAATATTTATACAAGATGTGTGAACATTTGCACCAAAAGTGATAAGGTTTTTTTTTTGGTTTTCTTTTTGTTTTGAGTTGGAGTCTCACTGTGTCGCCCAGACTAGAGTGCAGTGGCCACTCCTGGCCACCACAGCCTCGACCTGCTGGGCTCCGGCAATCCTTCCGCCTCAGCCTTCCAGGTAGCTGGAACTACAGATGCACGCTACCACGCCTGGCTAATTTTTTGATTCATTGTAGAGATGAGGTCTCGCCTGCCCAGGCGGGTCTCGAACCCACGGGTTCAGGCAATCCACTCACCTCAGCCTCCCAAAGGCGCGGGATTACAGGCTGAGTCACCGAGCCCAGCTGTGATAAGGTTTATAAATACTCTCTCATAGTTCAGGTCAGATTTTTGCTGTCAAGGGAGTTATAGAAGAATCTCAGATTTTTCAGAGCTTTTTGGATTTCAGAACTGCAAAAAAGGAATCATGGCTATGTACTGCGCTTTAACAGTTATTTCCGAATTTATGACTTTTCTCTGCTTGGCTCACCTTAGGAATACTCCAGCCTTGCACTTAGTGGGAGCTTATTACATTTTGAGATGAACTGTCAAATTACACAAAATAGTCATGCCTTCTGCACATATAACCAGTTACATGTAAAATGTTTACAGCAGTGCTTGGCATGTAATTGTTATTATTTTGGTTTTATTTTTAGTAACATTCTTGTATCCACCAAGTTGTCAAGAAGTCAGTCTGAATCCTCCTGGTTGGCTAGAAACTGATGGTGGATGATGGCTGTCTGGCCAGTGCATCTGAAATGGTCATGACTCTGAAATGGTCTGAGTCAAAGAATGCTTGAGTCGTAACCTAAAGGGCAGAGAGAAGATGATACAGCTCTTGGGGATTGCTGGCAATCAGCAACAGCATCTGACCAGATGGACAGGTGCTGGAAGGACCATGGGCCAACACGTCTCCACAGCAGTGCTGAAAAGTCCCCACCAGAAGAGTAAGTGTGTGTGCCCGGTGTGTAAAGACTGCAGGGCATAGAACCGGGCTTTTTAGTTTTTGGAAAATGATGACCAGGACCATCATTTTCTAAATATTTTTTGGTAACAGTTTTCTTGACATATAACTTATGTGCCATACAACTCAACCTTTTATTTACTAATTTATTTATTTATTTACTTTGAGTCAGAGTCTCACTCTGTTGCCCAGCCTGGAGTGCAGTGGCACGCTCACGGCCACCGCAACCTCGACCTGCTGGGCTCCGGCCATCTTTCCACCTCAGCCTTCCAGGTAGCCAGAACTATAGGTGTGCTCTACCACGCCCAGGTAATTTTTGATGTATTGTAAGAGACGAGGTCTCGCCAAGTTGCCCGGGCTGGTCTCGAACCTGCGGACTCAGGCAATCCTCTCATCTCGGCCTCCCAAAGTGCTGGGATTGCAGGATGAGCCACCGAACCGGCCAATTTTTTTATTTATTGTAGAGATGGGGAGGGGTCTCATTAAGTTTCCCAGACTGGTTCCGAACCCTTGGGCTCAGGCAGTCCTCTCACCTCGGCCTCTCAAAGTGCTGGGATTACAGGCGTGAGCCACTGTGTCCGGCCTGGATTGTTCTTTCATTTCTAGTGTTAAGCTGTTTACAAATAAAGATGCCTATTTGCAATAAATACTGGTTATATGTGGGATTACAGGTGTGAGCCACCACACCCAACTGATAATCAATGTTGGAACATTTCATTACCTCAAAAAGAAATCTCTGTGACTCAAAACAAACAAACAAAACACCACATGCATCTATTCCAATAAAGACAGATCTCCACCCGTCCATGATGGAAAAGGCTGCTGTAATGAATCTACAATGGACAACTGACTGATCCCTGTGTGAGGGATTCTAAGACCACACCCAGGATCAGAAATTCCTGAGGAGGGCTCACAGGACTCTACAGAGTTGCACCCACAGCTTTGATCTGTTACAGCAGACATGTCCAACCCGAGGCCCACGGGCTGCACGCGGCCCAAGACAGCTAGTCATGCGGCCTCACAAAATATTTTAAAGTGTGTTTTTGAGCATTTTTCTTCATGACCCCATGCATAGTTCCATTTTTAAAGTTCAAATCGTGCCTTATTCATGACGTTGCTTTTCAGCAGCGCATACACTTGTGAACAGCTGTTTTCAATTATGAAGCACACAAAGAGCAAAATTCGAACAAACCTTTCTGACAAGCACCTTGAGAACTCACTAAGCATTGCAACCACTTTCATCAAACCAGACGGTGATAGATTCATTTTACAAAAACAAGGACAGGTTTCCCACTCGTTTTATATTGTTCTCATTTTTCTAAACTTTATAATAAAAAATGAAAAAATAAAAATCTTATTATGTATATGTACTACCTATATTATATAATTTATGTGTGGCCCGAGAAAATTTCTCTTGACTCCATGTGGCCCAGGGAAGCCAAAGGGTTGGACACCCCTGTGTCACAGCAAAGGATACAAAGCAAAATCGGCCGAGGGAGAAAGTGAGTAAGACGGAACTGGGGGAAAAGTACACCCTTTCAACAGTCCCATCCGTGAGGAATCAAATGGGATGTGCTTAATGACTTGCAGTTCTGGAGCTCAGAAGTTCCAAAGTGGGTCTTACTGACTGAAATCAAGATGGCAGCAGAATTGCTTTCCTTCTGAAAACTAGAGGAAAACTGGATCCCTGTCTCTTCCAGTATCCAGAGGCCACCTGCATGCCATGGCCCATGACCCTGTTCCAACAATGTCATCACACTGAAATGAGCTAAATCAGTTCATAAAATCAAATTGCTAGCAAAATAATAGTATCAACCAGCTTACTCCATTTTGTTTAAAGCTTCCATCTTAGTTGCCTGCCTGACCTAAGAATCACCCTTCAGCCGGGCTCGGTGGCTCAGCCTGTAATCCCGCACCTTTGGGAGGCTGAGGTGAGTGGATTGCCTGAGCCCGCAGGTTCGAGACCCGCCTGGGCAGCGAGACCTCATCTCTACAATAAATCAAAAAATCAGCCGGGCGTGGTAGCGCATGCCTGTAATTCCGGCTACTCGGAAGGCTGAGGCGGAAGGATCGCCGGAGCCCAGCAAGTCGAGGCTGCAGTGGCCGGGAGCGGCCACTGCACTCCAGTCTGGGAGACTGAGTGAGACTCCAACTCAAAAAAAACAAAAGAATCACCCTTCAATGCCTACGTGTAATTACAGTAACATTCCCATGACCACAGACCCCCGGCTTTGTCCCCTTTGGGCAGGTCGTGCTGATCGTTTCCTACTGACTGTTACAAAACTCCTGGGCAACTTGGTGAGACCTCATCTCTACAATAAATCCAAAAAAAAAAAAATTAGCCGGGCGTGGTAGCGCGTGCCTGTAGTTCCAGCTACTCGGAAGGCGGAGGCGGAAGGATCGCCGGAGCCCAGCAGGTCGAGGCTGCGGTGGCCGGGAGCGGCCACTGCACCCCAGTCTGGGCGACCGAGTGAGACCACAACTCAAAAAAAAAAAAAAAACTCCTTAGCCATAAGTTCCATGTACCTATATGCTTTGTTAACTGAAATCAAATGTTACGCTTTGCAAAACCCCATTGTTAACATTTTCATATTTTGTTCTTATGTTTTGTTAATGACCTAACCAAGGTAACTCCATTGTATAATGATTCTTCTACATTGTCTCTATGCAACTACCTTAAACTATATCTTGTTGGAAGAACACCAGGACTTTCCGGGCACCGGCTATACCTAGGACATGAAATTAATCAAAAGTTTCCATTTTGGTTGCCAAGTTGTTAGTTAATAGCTGCTATGGTCACTAAGTTGCTATGTAGCCAATACTGCAATTTTTACCTATAAAAGCTTGTCACAAACTACACTAGTTCGTCAAGAGTTTTTTCCTGGCATTTGCCTGCTCTTGACCCACATGTTTTTTGTTTGTTTGTTTTGTTTTGTTTTGAGTTGGGAGTCTCACTCTGTCACCCAGACTGGAGTGCAGTGGCCGCTCCCGGCCACCGCAGCCTCGACCTGCTGGGCTCCGGCGATCCTTCCACCTCCGCCTTCCAAGGAGCTGGAACTACAGGTGCGCGCCACCACACGCCCGGCTGATTTTTTGATTTATTGTAGAGATGAAGTCTCGCCAAGTTGCTCAGGCGGGTCTCGAACCCGCAGGCTCAGGAAATCCACTCACCTCAGCCTCCCAAAGGCACGGGATTACAGGCTGAGCCACCAAGCCCGGCTAAAGCTTGTTTTCTATTTGAGTAAATCTCTGGCCTGGGTAATCTGGAAGGGTGGAAGTTTGGATTCGGTGATCTTTGAATCTTCTTCTTGTATTTATTTTATTTTTTTGAGGCAGGGCCTTCCTCTGACACCCAGGCTGGAGTGCAGTGGCACGATCACGGCTCACTGCAGCCTTAACTTTCTGGGCTCAGATGACTCTTCTGCCTCAGCCTCCCAAATAGCTGGGACTATAGGTGTGCACCACCACGCTTAGCTCATTTTTCGATTTTTGATTTTTTTTGTAGAGACTAGGTCTCACTATGTTGCCCAGGCTGGTCTCAAACTCCTGGGCTCAAGCAATCTTCCTATCTCAGCCTCCCAAACTGCTGAGATTGCAGGTGTGAGCTACCTTGCCCAGCCTATTTATATTTTGTTTCAGGGAGTGACTTACTGGAGGTCACACAACTGACTGGTCGGTGGCAGGGCTGGGGCCTGAGGTCGCTGGAGCTCTGATCCCAACAAGGGCCACTCCCTTATTGCCCCCCAAAACTTGTTAAAGACAAAGCACATTTGTTTGACTGTAAGATACAAGGCTTAGAGGTGTCTTCTGGGGTCGTTTTCAGAATATCTTTTTCTACTTTTTCTATTTAAGGAGCATAGTTTAGACTTTGTTAAGCCATTATGTCTGGGTTCTGCTAGTGTCTTTCCAGACAGGCTATTATCATTTGCATGGTGTCATGGTTTGTTGAATTCAGGCAGCTTCAATAAAGCACTTAGGAGATTAGAGTCCTGCAGCTGAAATAAATAACCAGGCAAGGTGCCCATTCCTACACAAACTACACTCATTCGTCAAGAGTTTTTTCCTGGCATTTGCCTGCTCTTGACCCACATGTTTTTTTGTTTGTTTGTTTGTTTGTTTTTTTGTTTTTTTTGAGTTGGAGTCTCACTCTGTCGCCCAGACTGGAGTGCAGTGGCCACTTCCGGCCACCGCAGCCTCGACCTGCTGGGCTCCGGCGATCCTTCCGCCTCCACCTTCCAAGGAGCTGGAACTACAGGCGCGCGCTACCACGCCTGGCTGATTTTTTGATTTATTGTAGAGATGAGGTCTCACCAAGTTGCCCAGGCGGGTCTTGAACCTATGGGCTCAGACAATCCACTCATCGCAGCCTCCCAAAGTGCTGGGATTACAGGCTGAGCCACCATGACCCGCATGTTAATAAAAAAACTCATAATTAATTAGACTCAGCTTGCTGGCATGACTTCCTCTCCTTACTTGGTCATAATAACATCTCTGCTCTGTCATCCCTACTTCTCTGACTCTGGCTCTGCCTCCCGCTTTCCCTTGTGGCTACACTGGACCCACATGTAACCAGCAACTAGTTGTAACAACATGTGTTGTTTGTTAGAGATTCAGTAGCCAGGGTTTATATTAGGGGCCGGTCACATAGGCAACTTCTATGTGGCACATGCCAGAATTCCAGACTCCCTAAAGGAAAACAGGATAAACTATATTGTTTGTATGATCAGTTAAGGAGCCATTCTTACAGTTCTGGGACTGGTAGGAGCCTTCCTGAAATCCAGTTCCCGGATGCCAGCCAAGGACCAACCTCGTAAGCAGGTCTTTCAAGGCATAGCAAGCCTGAGTGCTATGTTAACTCTGCTCCACGGTCCCCCTGGGGAATAGTGGCAAATCAGGGGCTCCACGTTGAGCTCTTCTGTTGGCTTTCAGTAGGAGCCGTAGCTAGATGAGGCTTCGGTAAGTAGGGCCCGTGCTGTTGGGTTCAAGCACAAAGCATGGTGGAGAAAGCTGAACTTGCTTCCAGAAGCCCTCAATTGACAGCTGGCAAAGAGGTTCTGATCCACTTCTTCACATATTTTGTTTGTTTATTTTTGGTTTTTTGAGTCAAGTTCTCACTCTGTCACTCAGACTGGAGAGCAGTGGCATGATCATGGCCACTGCAGCCTCAACTTTCTGGCTCAGGCAATCCTTCCTCCTTGGCCTCCCAAGTAGCTGGAACTACAGGCTCTTTTTTTTTTATAGAGCCAAGATCTCACTATGTTGCTCTGGCTGGTCTCAAACTCTTTTACTCAAGCAATCCTCCCGCCTTGGCCTCCCAAAGTGCTGGGATTACAGACGTGAGCCATTGCACCCAGTCTACTTCTTCATATATTTATTTCTGGGAGCAGCTCTCCAGGATTCCAGTGGACCTCTCTTTCTGGGGGAAACTTAAAAGAAGAAGGTAAGTGGAACAAAATATAAGGAGCTTTACAGAAACTATGCTCAATGCCGCACCTGATACTCAGTATCTTTGTCTTCTGACATCCACTCTGGGGTCCCCTTACCCCCAGCCAGCATCTCTGCTGGTTTCAGTGGCTTGTCGTGTCATGTGATACAGACTCTCATCTCTGATCATGCCAACATCCTAATCCACAGAACCTATGACTGTCCACAAAAGGGACTTTGCAGGGTGGCCCTGCAAATATGTGACTGAGTTAAAGACTGTGAAATGGAGAGATGATCCCGCGTTATCCAGATGGGCCCAATGTGGCCACAAGGGAAAGAGGGAAGCAGGAGAGCCAGTGTCAGAGAAGTGGGGATGACAGAAGCAGAAGCATGATGCCCTTATTGGAACAGAGCCGTGGGCCATGGCATGCAGGTGGCCTCTGGATGCCGGGAAAGGCAGGGACCCAATTCTCCCCTAGAGCTTCCAGAAGGAATGCAATCTGCTGCCATCTTGATTTCAGCCCAAAAGACCCACTTTGGAACCTCTGAGCTCCAGAACTGCAAGATAATAAATGTATTGAAGACGGGCTCAGTGGTTCAGCCTGTAATCGCGCAATTTGGAGGCCGAGGTGAGTGGATTGCCTGAGCCCACGTGTTCGAGACCCACCTGGGCAACCTGGCAAGACCTCATCTCTACAATAAATCAAAAAATTAGCCGGGCGTGGCAGTGAGCGCCTGTAGTTCCTGCTACTTGGAAGACGGAGGCGGAAGGATCGCCAGAGGCCAGCAGGTCGAGGCCACGGGGGCCATGAGTATGCCACTGCACTCCTGCCTGGGCGACAGAGTGAGACTCCAACTCAAAAAAACAAAGGTGTTGTTTTAAGTCACTGAATCTGTAGCACATTTTTCTATCGGCAATAGGGAGTGGGTAGAATATGCCCTTTTCAACCCAAGGTCACTGTGCTTCTCCAATTACCATCAGATTGGATGAGGGAATCCCAAAAGACACCCAACTGATCATACTTTTCCTTGGCCCTTACCCAATCCTGACAAAATTCAATTATCCTTACCAGAGTGAAGACTCCTCTTCTTGCCTGCTGGTCCCCTGCCATAAGACTCAAAGTACTAAGGGCAGGGGTTGCTCATAATTAACAGGACTCTTACCGTGGTCTCTGGCAAAAGTGTTCCCCTTTGGAGATTGGGACCTCTTATCCTCCAAAGTCCAGAAGGCCAGAGATGGAGAAAGACAAGTTCCCCAAGTGGATCCCCGGGAGTGATGGTAAGTAGGGCCACTCCTGCTTCCACCCCTTTTTCCTGGACCCATGAATTCTTTCTGTTGGGGATACAGCACTCTATAGAGGTCTTCACTTCAAAGTAAACCTGGCATCATGGAGATGGTGCCCATCCTCATAAAGTATCTTCACTGAGCAGACCTCTCAGCCCTGGCTTCAACAGGTCATTCTAATGCCCTGTCAGGTCAGCACCTTCTAGATGGTGTGATAGATGGTACAATCCTGGGATCTCACAGTCACGGAACCAACTCTGCACATCCTTTGATGTAAAGTGGGTCCCTGGTCTGATGCTGACTTTGCTAAGTCAACACACACAGGAAAGGCAGGCTCGTGACCAGCATCTGTGTCTATTTCTGGCAGTATTAACAATGGGCCTTTAATCATAGTCTACCTGACTCCATGTGGCCGGTTATTCTCTTTGAGTGATGGTGCTTTATCTGTGACTCAGTTTGGTCTCTTCTTCAGGCAGCTTGGACCTTCAGTGGTAGACATTCAGCCTTGATAAGTGGGAACCCATGCTCGAGGGTCTAGGCACAGCCTCCATCCTTCCACCATGATTACTTGGCTCACAGACCCTTTATGCAGAACCGAGCGGCCATGATGGAGCCTGGCTGATGCCAACTGGCAGAGTGATCATGTCTTCTTGGTTGTTCAGTGCTTCTTCTGAGGTAGATGCTCTTGTCCGTGAAAACACACGATGCAAAGACCTTCACATCTTGTGCTTGCTTCTACCTGTTCATTCTCCACCTGTTTCCCAGATGACATGGCCTAGTTCTCTCTCTCTCTTTCCCCATTGCCCAGGAAGTCTGTATAGTCTAACTCCAGGCCATTTTTTCTTTCCACACAAAGTGAATGTCCAAGGTATCAAGAAACAACAGAGCTGGACAGTAGTTAAAGTGGTAAAAACAGATTTTACTCAGGAACGATTCCAGATAGGGGAAAGAGACTTCAGCATAGAACAGGGCTCAATTTTAAATCCAACAAAGAAAAGTGTGAACTCATAGCCACGGAATAGGAGAGGGTTAGTGGATGGAAAATTATTCAGAGAAAGCATGAGAGGTAAGAGGGATTGTGACTAACTGACCTAACCGAATTCTTCCTGAAGGCAGGCCTGGGTGGTCAGGTATCACCCAGGGAGTCATGGGGGTGAGGAATTTGATCAGATAAGGAGGGTGATTAGACAATAAGGGTGCTGGGCAAGGTGGTTCATCATACCTGTAATCCCAGGACTCTGGGAGGCCAAGGCAGGAGGGTTGCTTGAGCCCTGGAGTTCAAGCCCTGGAGTTCAGGACTCTGGGAGGCCAAGGCAGGAGGGTTGCTTGAGCCCTGGAGTTCAAAGCAACATAGCAAGACCTTGTCTCTACAAAAAAATCAAAGAAAATTAGCCAGGCATGGTGGCAGGTGCCTGCAGTCCCAGCTGCCCAGGAGATCGAGGCTTCTATGAGCTGTGGTCATCGTAATCATGCCACTGTACTCCAGCCTGGGTGACAGAGTGAGACCTCGACTCCAAAAAAAACCACAGACACACACATCAAGAGTGGGGAATTCTGGTTGTATTTATTTCTTTTGCTGTCAAGAAATACCTGAGGCTGGGTAATTTATTTCTTTATTGCTGTCAAGAAATACCTGAGGCTGGGTAATTTTATAAAGAAAAAAAGTTTATTTTGGCTCACGTTCTGCTGGGCATTTGCAGAGCTTTGGATGAGGCCTCAGGAAGCTTACAAGCAAAACGAAAGACAGAGCAGGCACAGTGTGAGGCAAGGGTGGAAGTGAGAGAAAGGAGATGCCGGGATCTTTTTGTTTTGTTTTGTTTGGACTCGGGAGTCTCACTCTGTCGCCCAGGTTGGAGTGCAATGGCACGCTCACAGCCACCACAGCCTCAGTCTGCTGGACTCAGGCAGTCCTTCCACCTCAGCCTTCCAAGTAGCTGGAACCACAGGCGCACACCTCCTCGCCCAGCTAATTTCTTGATTTATTGCAGAGACGAGGTCTTGTTATGTTGCCCAGGCTAGTCTCAAACCCGTGATCTCAGGCAATCCTCTCACCTCTGCCTCCCAAAGTGTTGGGTTTATAGGTGTGAGCCACTGTACCCAGCTGACACCAGGCTCTTTTAAGCAACTGCCCCTCATGTGAACTATAGAGAACTCATCCATATGGCACCAATCCATTCACCAGGGATCTGCCTTCGTGATCCAATCACCTTACACGAGGCCCCACCTCCAACACTGGGCACCACATTTCATTTTTTTTTTTTTTTTTAGTTGGAGTCTCACTCTGTCGCCCAGACTGGAGTGCAGTGGCCGCTGGGCTCCAGCGATCCTTCCGCCTCAGCCTTCCGAGTAGCCAGAATTGCAGGCACGCGCTACCATGTCCGGTTGATTTTTGATTTATTGTAAAGATGAGGTCTTGCCAAGTTGCCCAGGCGGGTCTCAAACCCACGGGCTCAGGCAATCCACTCACCTCAGCCTCCCAAAGAGCAGGATTACAGGCTGAGCCACCGAGCCTGACTAGAGATGAGGTCTCACCAAATTGCCCGGCCTGGTCTTGAATCCTCAGGCTCAGGCAATCCACTTGCCTCGGCCTCCCAAAGTGCTGGGATTACAGGTTGAGCCACCAAGCCCGGCAGGGGCACCACATTTCAACATGAATGAGATTTGGAGGGGACAACCATTCAGACTGTATCACTGGCTAAGCTGACATAGCAAGATGTCTGCTAAAAATGGACTCTGGGCCACGTCCAAGGACAGGGCCTAGTCAGGCTTGGAGCAACCCAAGTTGGGTCAAGGAGAGAATCTGTGTCAAAATCTACCACCCAAAGCTCTGCCCATTGGGAGGACTTTTCCCGACTTTGCTTTTAAAGGCTTTGGGGCAGCTGCCGTTCATTTCTGGCCAGCACACACATACTGAGCCAACCCACCGTGAACCAAGTTAGTCTCTTTGTCCCCTTCCTCAGCCAGACGTAGGTAAAAGCTAAGCCATAGGAGTGAGCAAAGAAGAGATGTGAGATCGATAGAGTTGGATGACAGAGGTTTCTAGGCTTTCTGCCCACACAGCTTGCTTATGCCTCTGGTCTGGCTCATGCTTGATCCTGGAGGTACCACTTCTGTCCCATGAAAGAGCACTGCTGTGCTTAGTGATTCTGATGGAAACCAGCAAATGAAAGGCAGATGTAGCCATCTCATGGCGTGGTGCTGAGCAGTCAGACTCTTTACCAATACCAGTGCCCAGTATCATGCCAGTAGCTGCTTTTTTTTTTTTTTTGAAGTTGGATTCTCACTCCGTCACCCAGACTGGAGTGCAGTGGCCACTCCCGGCCACCGCAGCCTCGACCTGCTGGGCTCCGGCAATCCTTCCGCCTCCGCCTTCCAAGTAGCTGGAACTACAGGCGCGTGCTACACGCCCAGCTAATTTATTTATTTATTTATTGTGGAGATGAGGTCTTGCCAAGTTGCCCAGGCGGGTCTCGAACCCGCGGGCTCAGGCAATTCACTCACCTCGGCCTCCCAAGGCATGGGATTACAGGCTGAGCCACCGAGCCTGGCTGGTAGCTGCTTTTTTAAAAGGCATATAATTTTCCACTACACATAAGGTGACTTTGATCCAGAATCCCTGGGCTGCTTGCGAGGGGGACCCAAAAAAAATCGATGTTATTTTTTGGAGGGCAGGCCCCTTGTAGTGCAGGCATCCCCCCCTAGGTCAGTGTTCTAGGAACCGATCGACATCAGTGTACCAGCTAGTGTTGTTGTGAGAAGGTGCATTTGACTTCAGTGAATTTTTTTTTTTTTGGAGATTCTTTCAATGCATTTACCCATTTCATGATGGATGATTTGCACAAAAAACCTGCCCTTGCCACACTGAGTGTTCAGCAGTTTTCGATCAAAACGGCATTATCCCCCAGGCTCCACCCTCCCTATTCACCCAATCTCGCCCCAAGTGATTTTGTTTCCTCGGTGAAAAAAGTCCTTAAAGGAAAACAGTTTGCCAGTGTGGAAGAGGTGAAACAAAAAAACGACAGAAACACTAAAAGGCATCCAAATTAATGAGTTCAAATATTGTCTTGAGCAGTGGAAAAAACATCTCAATAGGGTATTGCACCTAGCAGAGAGTACTTTGAAGGTGACAAAGTTTAAACATGTAAGAATAAATACACAATTTTTGGAAAATAAATTCTGGTTTTTGGGGATCTCCTTGTATAATTCTGCCACTGGTTTTGCTATAAATGCCATAAGATATCTTTCCCCACCATTGATCTGCTATAGGTTTTCTGGTTGCTTGGATCAAACAGCAAGACCACTTGCACCACAATTTTCACCTACTGTAGAACCTTCTCTCTCTTTTTTTTTTTTCCTTCCTAGAAATGGGGTCTCATTAGGCTGCCCAGACTTAAGTGCAGTGGCTATTCACATGCTCGATCACGGGAGCCTGGAACTCCTGGCCTCAAATGATACTCCCACCTCAGCCTTCCAACTAGCGGGGACTACAGGTGCATACCACCACACCTGGCTCAGAAACCTGGTATCTGGGTCGGAGCAGTGCTATCTGATGTAAACTAAGTTGCTTTCAGAACCCAAAGAGACCTACTAGGATTTGTTCCTTCTTCTGATGTGAAATGTAAGATGCAACAATTTATTCTTCACTGTTTTTTTTTTTTTTGAGTTGGAGTCTCACTCTGTCGCCCAGACTGGAGTGCAGTGGCCTTTTTAAGAGACAAGGTCTCAGCCAGCCTCGGTGGCTCAGCCTGTAATCCTGCACTTTGGAAGGCTGAGATGAGTAGATTGCCTGAGCCCGCGGTTTCGAGACCCACCTGGGCAACTTGGCGAGACCTCATCTCTAAAATAAATCAAAAAATTAGCTGGACGTGGTAGCTCCCGGCGCGCCTGTAGTTCCAGCTACTTGGAAAGCTGAGGCTGGGAGCGTGCCACTGCACCCCAGTCTGGGCGACAGAGTGAGACTCCAACTCAAAAAAAAAAGAGACAAGGTCTCGTTCTGTTGCCTAGTCTGGAGTCCAGTGGCACAATCATAGTTCTCTACAGCCTCAAACTCCTGGCCCAAGTGATCCTTCTGCCTCATCCTCCTAAGCAGCTAGCACTACAGATGCATGCCACCACCTCCTGCTATGTTTTGCTTGTTTGGTTTGAGGTAAAGTCTCATTCTGTCGCCCAGACTGAAGGGTAGTGGCACAATCAGGGCTCACTGCAGCCTCGAATTCCTGGGCTCAGGTGATCCTTCCACTTCAGTCTCCCGAGTAGCTGGAACTAACTACAGGTGCATGCCACCATGCCCAGCTATTTTTTTTTTTTTTTGTAAAGATGAGATCTTGCTATGTTGCCTAGGTTGGTCTCAAAATTCCTGGGCTCAAGCAATTCTCCTGCCTCAGCCTCCCAAAGTGCTGGAATTACAGGCTTGAGCCACTGCACCTAGCTCCCCCAGCTAATTCTTTATTTATTTTAAAGATGTGGGGTACAATTCAGGGTTAGGTATACAAATGTTGATTATGCAGGTACCCTTGCTGATGAGGTGCGGCCCTCCCTCCCCTGGCAGTTTCCCTCAACTGCCAATCCCATCCCCCCTCCCCTGACAGTTTCCCACTACAGCTGATCCCTTTCTTATGGTATTATGATAATTGTTCAAGGTCCACTTATGAGTGAGAACATATGGTACTCTGTTCCTTGTTTCTGTGATAGATCACCGAGTATGATAGACTCTAAATCCATCCAAGTTGCTGCAAAGTCCATATGTTTGTCCTTCTTTATGGCTGCATAATATTCCACTGTGTATATGCACCACATTTTTCCATCCAGTTCAGCTTCAGTGGGCAGCCTGGCTGGTTCCATGTTTTTGCTATTGTGAATTGGAATATACCTGGAGGAACTCAAGTCATTCTACCAAAAAGACACCTACACACACGTTCGTTGCAGCTCTATACACAACAGCAACAAACATGCGTGTGCAGGTGTCTTTTTGGTAGAATGACTTGAGTTCCCCCAGGTATATTTCCAATAGGGGGATTGCTGGGTTGTATGGCAGTCAATTTCTAGTTCTTTCAAAAATCACCACACTGCCTTCCAAAGACGTTGCACTAGTTTGCATTCCCAACAACGGTCGTGAAAGTGTTTCTTTTTCTCCACATCCTCACCAGCATCTGTTGTTGTTTGTTTTACTAATAATGGTCTTTCTTATTGGGGTTAGGTAGTATCTCAATGTGGTTTTGATTTGCATTTCTCTGGTGATTAGTGAGGCTGAGCACTTTTTCATGTGTTTGTTGGCTGCCCGTATATCTTCTTTTGAGAGGTGTCCCCTGCTAATTAAAAAAAAAAAAATTTCTTTTTTTAGTAGTAGAGATGAGGTCTCACTATGTTGCCCAAGCTGGTCTTGAACTCCTGGCTCCAAGCAATCCTCCTGCTTCAGTCTCCCAAAGTGAGATTACAGGCATGAGTCTCCATGCCTGACCTATTTTACGTGGACTATCCCAGCATGCACCTGATCACTTTCCACTCTTGTGTCAAGTTCCTGAATCTTCATAAGGTTTATTTCACATCCTGAAGTGTGTGTGTCTTCCAGCATCATGAAGAATTCCAGCCTGATAGCCACCTGGATATGGCTTGGATGTTGTCCTTTCCAAGTCTTATATTAAAATATGATCCCAGATGTTGGAGGTGGGGCCTAGTGGGAAGTGTTTGGGTGTGTGGGCATATCCCTCATGAATGTCCTGGTGTCTTTCTCACGGTAATCAGCTGGCACCACTAGCACCAATTATACAACCATCCAGCGCTATTGGTTCACATGAAAGCTGGTTGTTTAAAAGAAGTTAGCCGAGCTTGGTGGCTCAGCCTATAATCCCGCACTTTGGGAGGCTGAGGTGAGTGGATTGCCTGAGCCCGCGGGTTCGAGACCCGCCTGGGCAGCGAGACCTCATCTCTACAATAAATCAAAAACTAGCTGGGCGTGGTAGCGCGTGCCTGTAGTTCTGGCTACTCGGAAGGCTGAGGTGGAAGGATTGCTGGAGCCCAGCAGGTCGAGGCTGCGGTGGCTGGGAGCGGCCACTGCACTCCAGTCTGGGCGACAGAGTGAGACTGCAACTCAAAAAATAGATAAATAAATAAATAAAAATAAAACAAGCTGGCATCTCCTCCTCCCTCTCTTGCCTTATGACATGGCTTCTCCCTCTCCACCATGATTGTAAGCTTCCTGAGGCCTCACCAGAAGTCCAGCAGATGCCAACGCCATGCAAAACTTTCAACCACAATAAACCTCTTTTCTTTATAAATTACCCAGCCTCGGGTATTTCTGTATGGCAACTCACACCCCTTGCTCACTCCATCTGATTAGCATGTCATTTATCAATATGATGTTGTGCAGGATGTTAAGATAGTCCAGATCTCTTTGGACTGTGATATGACAGAGAACAGTAGAGTTACGTAGCCCTAGAGCAAAACTGTACATTTTTGCTATGGTCCATTCTACTTGAATGCAAACTGCTTCTGATTCTCTTTTCTAAGAATAAGGATAAGAAAGCGTGTAGTCACCAAATCTAAAGCCATATGCCATGTACCTAGGATTGCATTAGTGTGCTCTAGGGAAGACACAACACCCAGGACGGTTGTATAATTGGCACTAGTGGTGCCAGCTGATTTTTTTTTTTTTCATTTTTTAAAATTTTGTTTATTCTTACTGTTTACCAATGGGGAGATGCGATTTATTTACACCAGCAGCCATAGGAGCAAGGAGAATACACATCAGCTATCTGTATAGGATGGATTACTTATGTAAAAATAATTATTTCCAAAGCAAAGGACAGTGGTGAGCTTCACAACCCTCCCCCCAATGATCCCAGCATGCGATAATGCCAGGCAGTGGTCCCTGGGCTTGCGGTGGTGGTGGGAATTAATGAAAGAAAAAGCCACAAACCACATAAAATTTTAAAGAACTCCTTTTCCCCGTAACACACACACATACACACACCCACACACCCACACACACACACACACACACACACACACACACTCAGATACATAATAGGATTACAAGGTGATCAATATACTTAACTGAAGAGGAGAGAATAAGATTCTGTTGTTAGAGGAAAGGTAGGTACGGAAAGGGAGAGTTCCTAAACACTGTCAACTACATGGTAGGGAGCATTTTCTCCCCAAAAGAGTCTGTACCCTCAGGGCACCTGTTGGACCAAGCCCACCTACATCTACTCAGGACAGGAGGGGGCTACTGCCCTATTGATAGAGGGACACACACACACACACAAAGGTTGGGAGGTAATGTGAACAAATCTTTTTTTTTTTTTTGAGTCGCCCAGACTGAAGTGCAGTGGCCGCTCCCGGCCACCGCAGCCTCGACCTGCTGGGCTCCAGTGATCCTTCCGCCTCAGCCTTCCAAGTAGCTGGAACTACAGGCGCGCACTACCACGCCCGGCTAATTTTTTTTGTTGATTTATTGTAGAGATGAGGTCTCGTCAAGTTGCCCAGGCGAGTCTCGAACCCTTGGACTCAGGCAATCCACTCACCTCGGCCTCCTAAAGTGCTGGGATTACAGGCTGAGCCACCGAGCCCAGCCACAGATCATTATTTAAAACTATGTCCCACTTCCTCCTATAACCAAGAGAAAAGGCCAGAAAGAAAACAGGAATATCATGATCTGTGTTCCCTAGCTAAAAGAATGATTAGACCATGACTCTTCTCCCTTACCTTTATCCAGCTTCCAAGACATTGCCAGAAAGTAGGTCACAGTCTCACTTAGACCCTCCTGTCCCTCTATATCCTCTTAGATGTCTACGAAAAGTCAAGGGCAAAGATAAACCAACATTACTCTAGCTCCTGCAAAGCTTTGACTTTTTTAAAAGTTATTACAGGGAGCCTCATTAGTGCAGTAGGCAGCGCGTCAGTCTCATAAAGTTATTACAATTCTTTAGTTGAAGACCAATATGTAACTTGACCCAGAACCTAATCAAGACAACCCTAGGAAGATAAAGCATTAATAGACAGTCTCGAGGCCCAAGCTCTGTGGTATGCTTAACACTCTATAGTACATAACCAAAGTCAACCCATACAGTCCAAATAGTTCCTTCTGGGAAATGGAAGAGTAATTGCACAGCAAGGGTTAGAGAATGGATAGAGCTAGACCAACTCCATCCCTATATACGTCTGCCTTTACTGCTCTTCTGCTTAGGTCCTAAGAGGCAGTACCCGAGTGGAGGCAAGAAGATATAATTCCTCATGAAGTAAGACACAGCAGGGAGAGCACACTAGCAAGGCAGTCCTATGCAGGAGAAATGCTTAGGTATTACACTGCCTTTTAAGTACAAAAAGTTATATTTTCTTCCAATTCCAATCCCAACAGAGAAAGCCATAATAAAGATTCTTAAGTCTTCTACAAAAATAGGAAAAACAAAACAAAAGACTTGAAGGAAGCCAAGGAAGAGAAAACTGGGCTGGACTCGGTGGCTCAGCCTGTCATCCCACGCCTTGGGAGGCTGAGGTGAGTGGACTGCCTGAGCCCGAGGGTTCGAGACCCGCCTGGGCAACTTGGCGAGACCTCATCTTTACAATAAATCAAAAATTAGCCAGGAGTGGTAGCACGCGCCTGTAGTTCCAGCTACTTGGAAGGCTGAGGCGGAAGGATCACCGGAGCCCAGCAGGTCGAGGCTGCAGTGGCCAGGATCGGCCACTGTTCTCCAGTCTGGGCGACAGAGTGAGACTCCAACTAAAAAAAAAAAAGAAAAAAGAAAACTGGGCAGACTTCAGAAGCATGATCACTAAGAGAGATGGGTTGCAACTGGTCAATGTAAAAGCTGGAATGGCAAGCAGCACCTGGGGTCATGAGCTGCACCAGTCAGGCAGTGGAGCAGGGGACAAGAGGAACATGGGGCCAAGCCAGACAGATAAGGCTGGGCCCCTTACTGGGGCACAGAATGAGGTAAGAAAATATTTCAAATAAAGCAGCACATTTCCATTCACTGTGGGGCTCCCACCCCTCTATGCTTCACAAACCCTCGCTCAGGGAGTAAAGTGTAGTTTTGGTATGTGACTGTCACTTCCCATTTTCCCCTATCCCATTCCCTGAAGCCAGGAAATTCTGGAGGTCCTTCTCTGACTTGAAACAATAAAAGGACAGCTCTTGTTGTCAAGAAGATCCAAAGGGAACCTAGTGGAATGAACTGTCCTCTGTGATAGGGAGAAAATGTGGTGACGGTCTGGATGTTCACCATAGCAGAGCTCTGAATGCCCAACCAAAGAAACAGGGGCATTCAACAGGATTATTTCTGCACACAATCAAACGAGAGATGGCCCAGTCCTGCTCCTCGGCTCCTAGCACTAACCCATTCACATTACTGAGGGCAGGTGGAAGAGGTCCCTTCTAGGCTCAGTTTTCAAACCACAGCCTCTTACACAGTCATGATTCTCTTCTGCAGTTCAGGCCTGCCCCTGGAGTGGGAGGCAGATAGTGACCTGGCATAATGACCAAGCCACACCCATGGACTGGTTAGGTTACCAGTAATTCAGAAAATGACTGCCCAACAAACTTAATATCCACAGATATAAGATAATACATCCAGATATGAATCTTGCAGTTTGAGAAATCATGCACAGTTGCAGAGGGTCCCTGCTACTTCTCCAGGAGATCAAAACTGAATCCTCAGTCTGCTTGGACGGCAAAATTGTACATTTGCAAGCCTGTGCCACCAGAGGCGAGGGCAAGAGAGGGCTCTACTCAGCCAAAGGATAGGCCTAGTCCTCAAACGGGTTGGAATCAGCTGGACCTTTGAGAAACCGGCAGTTTTTATCTTTTCTTCTTGTTGGACTCAAGGCTACAGAGTTTCCCTACCAATTCTGATTGGGAGTTCTTTTTCTTGGTTTTCTCAAATTGAAATTGTTAGCATACAGATCTCACATCTGACTTTTTCATTTATCTCAAAGAAGCCCAAATCAGAGGCTTAGAGATCAGAAGAGCAGTCCCACTTAGGCCACTGATTATGGCTCTGACCAACTTAGTAATGTCCACAATGTCCAGGAAGCCCCTGACATCAGGCAGAGTAACCGAAAGTTTTCCATGTCGGGCACACACCGCTCATCTGCGAAACAGGGGCACTGCAGGACCTTGGGCACATCCTCGTGTGTTTAGATGTATACACACATGGCACCGCGCACAGGCTGGTCAGCTCCTCCTGCCCCTGGCTAAAGAGCTGACCTCAGGAAATACACTTAGAAAAGGAATTCCTTAATTCTCCAAGTGGGTTTTTCAAACGCTAGGATCTTCAAGGGGAATTTGCACTTTTGTTGGATTTTTTTTTAAATTTCTTTTCCTATTTAGCTTACTCCTCCAAGCCATAGGACCAGTCTATGCCGTTGTCCTGGTCACGCTCAGAGGCTTTCGTGTTGCAACTACTGGAATTCCGGAGGTGAGCGCTGCAGCAGCTGACTGAGCCCATTCTCAGGTTCTCTGGGAAGGGAGCAGAGCCAGAGGCGGCACTGCCTTTGTCTTCCATGGGCAGAATGCCAAAATCCTTCACACTCCCAGTCTCTGCGAACTCCAGGTAGAAGCAGCCGCACTCGACTGCCTGGTGCACCTCAAAGCAGAACCCCAAATGAAATAGGGACCTAGCGCTTAATTCACAGACACCAACACCAAAAGTCCACGTTATAAAGAAGAGAGATTTTTATTAGCCAAGAGCCGGGCCGGCGGCCACTTGCCTGCTGGACATAACAGTCCCACAGCAAGAGGTGTCCATTAGCTATAGGGGCTTGCTTAAATGGGGGGAAACCACATCGGGACTTTCCAAGTGGGCCAAACTGCAACATCCTGGAGGCCTAGGTACCTTTCAAGCAATGCTAGCAGGGTTCACAGAAGCGAGAAAAAAAAAAGCTGTTAAACGGTTTAACCTAGCCAGCAGGTGCTGTTGCCAGTTTCCAGGAAGGGAACTTTTTTTTTTAAACTGTGCAAAGGTTGAGTACATGCTTAGCCTAACTTTTGACATTGTAGATGTTTTTTTGTTTGTTTGTTTGTTTGTTTTGAGTTGGAGTCTCACTCTGTCACCCAGACTGGAGTGCAGTGGTCGCTCCGGCCACCGCAGCCTCCACCTGCTGGGCTCCAGGGATCCTTCCGCCTCAGCCTTCCAAGTAGTGTAGATGCTTTTTTAAGCCCCCTTCCACACAAACAAGAATCCTCTATGAGGGCTATGTCAAACTCCTGCGCGATGGCCTCTCGCTTGTTAGTATCCAGGTTGGCCAATGAAATCTCCTCCATGTTCATGCGTCGGTGACTGTGGAGAGAGTGCTGGCTTTAGGCACGGTGAAAACATGTCTGAGCCAGGCTCGGTGGCTCAACCTGTAATCCCGCGCCTTTGGGAGGCTGAGGTGAGTGGATTGCCTGAGCCCGCAGGTTCGAGACCCGCCTGGGCAGCGAGACCTCATCTCTACAATAAATCAAAAAATCAGCTGGGTGTGGTAGCGTGCGCCTGTAATTCCGGCTACTGGGAAGGCTGAGGCGGAAGGATCGCCGGAGCCCAGCAGGTCGAGGCTGCGGTGGCCGGGAGCGGCCACTGCACTCCAGTCTGGGCGACAGAGTGAGACTCCAACTCAAAAGAAAAGACAAGAAAAGAAAACACGTCTGGCCTCTTGGGGCTGCGTCCTTCAGCAGCGGCAGCGGCGACCGCCCCAGCATCCCAAGTCCCTCCGCTGGTTCTGGCGTCTCCCCGGTGCAGAGGCTTTGAGCAGCCCCGGGCCCAGGACTCACCACAAAGTCGTCTCGGCACCTCACGCAGCAGCTCGGCCTCTCTGATTTTTTTTTTTTTTGAGTTGGAGTCTCACTCTGTCGCCCAGACTCCCAGCTACCGCAAGCCTCGACCTGCTGGGCTCCGGCGGTCCTTCTGCCTCAGTCTTCCAAGGAGCTGGAACTACGGGTGCGTGCCACCACGCCTGGCTAGTTTTTGTGATTTACTGTAGCGATGAGGACTCACCAAGTTGCCCAGGCGGGTCTCGAACCCCCAGGGCTCAGGCAGTCCTCTCGCCTTGGCCTCTCAGAATGCTGGGATGACAGGCTAAACCACTGCGCCTGGCCAGCTGATTGATTTTGATTACCGTGCCGTCATTCACCAGAACCTACTTAGTGTTTTCAGGGGTAGAACTGGTGAATGACATAGAGATGTGATCAGGATTACCACCCGCTGGATCCTAAAATCTCTAAAAATAGTCTTAATTTTCACCACCTTCCCCAGGATATGTTTATTATCTCAGCCAGGGCACATGCACATTCAGAAACTACTTCTTCACCTTCCCCACCATGCTAGCTTCTACTCCATGGGCCAGTATCCAGTATGTGCCAACTACCAATCACAGTCATTCCTCACTTAATGTCAGGGATGCATGAGCTCTGAGAGATGCATCACTAGGCAATTCTGTTGTTTTGCAACCCTCATAGAGGGTACTTACGCAAACCTAGACGTTTCCAGCCTACCACACACCCAGGCTGTAGGATACAACCTATTGCTTTTAGGCTACAAACCTGTACAGCATGCTATATACTGAAGACTGTAGGTAACTGGAACACAACGGTATCCGTATCTCTAAAACATAGCAAACATAGAGTAAAAAGACAGTGTTAAAGATAAAAAAGAAAGCTGGGCAGGGTGGTTCATGCCTATAATCCCAGCACTTTGGGAAGCAGGGGTGAGAGGATTTGCCTGAGCCTATAGGTTCAAGACCAGCCTGGGCAACTTGGTGAGACTTCATCTCCACAATAAACAAAAAAATTAGCCAGACATGGAGGTGCACGCCTGTAGCTGCTTGGAAGGCTGAAACAGAAGGATTGCCGGAGCTCAGCAGGTCAAGGCTACAGTGGCCGTGAGTGTGCCCCTGTACTCCAGCATGGATGACAGAGTGAGACTCCAACTCAAAATAAAATAAAATAATATAAAGATTTTTTTAAAAGATACACCAATATAGAGCATTTACTATCAATGGAGCTTGGAGGACTGGAGTTGTTCTGGGTGAGTTAGCGAGTGGTGGGTAAATGGGAAGGCCTAGGACATTGCCATATGCGCCTGTAGGATTTATAGACAGTAGACACTTAGGGCACACTAAATTTATTTTAAAACTTTTTTCTTTTTCTTTTTTTTTGAGTTGGAGTCTCACTCTGTCACCCAGACTGGAGTGCAGTGGCCGCTCCCAGCCACCGCAGCCTCGACTTGCTGGGCTCCGGCGATCCTTCCGCCTCAGCCTCCCGAGTAGCTGGAACTACAGGCATGCGCTACCACGCCCAGCTGATTTTTTGATTTATTGTAGAGATGAGGTCTTGCCAAGTTGCCCAGGCGGGTCTCGAACCCGCGGGCTCAAGGAATCCATTCACCTCAGCCTCCCAAAGCGCTGGGATTACAGGCTGAGCCACCGAGCCCGGCTAACTTTTTTCTTTAACAACAAATTAAACCAAGCTTACTGTAACTTTTCACTTTGTAGACTTTTTCTTTTTTGTTTAATTTCTTTACTCTTTTGTAATAACAATTAGTTTACAACACAAACATTGTACAGCTGTACAAAAATATTTTCTTTCTTTATATCCTTATTCTATACGCTTTTATCTATTTTAAGTTTTTCATTTTTACTTTTTAAATTTTTTTTTGAGTCGGAGTCTCTGTCACCCAGGCTGGAGTGCAGTGGCACACTCACGGCCACCCCAGCGTCAACCTGCTGGGCTCAGGCGATCCTTCTCCCTCAGCCTTCCAAGTAGCTGGAACTACAGGTGTGTGCTACCACACCCAGCTCATTTTTTTATTTTGTTGTAGAGATGAGATCTTGCCAAGTTGCCCAGGTAGGTCTCAAACCTATGGGCTCAGGCAATCCTCTCACCTCGGCCTCCCAAAGGAGCGGGATTACAGGCTTGAGCCACCGTGCCCACCACTTTTTAAATGTTTTATTAAAAACGAGCCGGGCTTGGTGGCTCAGTTTGTAATCCCGCTCCTTTGGGAGGCTGAGGTGAGTGGATTGCCTGAGCCCGCAGGTTCGAGACCCACTTGGGCAGGCGAGATCTCATCTCTACAATAAATCCAAAAAATTAGCCGGGCGTGGTAGTGCACGCCTGTAGGTCCAGCTACTTGGAAGGCTGAAGCGGAAGGATCGCCGGAGCCCAGCGGGTCGAGGCTGCGGTGGCCGGGAGCGGCCACTGCACTCCAGTCTGGGTGACAGTGAGACTCCAACTCAAAAAAAAAAATTAAAAAAAAAAAACGAAGACACACACACGTTAGCGTAGATCTACACAGCGTCAGTATCATCAACATCATCGTCTTCCACTCCCACACGACACTTCAGACCTTGGAAGAGCAATGACAATTTAGTCCCTCTGTTTAATGGTCCTTGTGCATAGTTATCCAAGTGAATGGCTGTAGGTCTTTTTGAGAAACGATGGGGGGAAACGTTAGTACATACACTTGCTGAAGTGTTGCGTGGTCTTTCCTCCTGGAGACACAACCTCTTAGAAAGTCAGGAGTCTCTGGGTCTGAAAACTGGTTCAACTCCAAAAACTAAGCAAGGGATCATGGCTTTTTATTGAAGTAATAGCCTTCCACCTCCCGATCACGCGTTCTTGATTAATTTCCTTGCAATAGATGGAGTATATCAGTTTGGCAACCCATCTATTTTATGACAGGGACGTGTGTCGGTCAGGAATCTCCAGAGAAACAGAACCAAATGGATGTTTATATATATAAAGAGATTTATTGTAAGGAATGGGCTCACGTGAGTATGGACAATGGCAAGTCCAAAATCTGCAGGGTGGGCTTGCAGGCCGGGCTGTCAGGAGGGCTTATGCAGCCGTTCAAGTCCAAAGGCCACCTGCTGTGGATGCAGGAAGAGCCTGTGTTGCAAATGAAGTCCAAAGGCAGTCTGTCTGAGAATTCCCTCTGTTTCAGGGGAGGCCAGTTTATTTGTTCAATTTGAGCCTTCAATTGATCGGAGCCTTCCACAATTGACCCACATTGTGGAAGGTAAACTGCTTTACTCAAGCTCCATTGATTTCAATGTTAATTTTATACAAAAACACCCTCACAAAAACGCTGGGAATAATATTTGACCAAATATCTGGGCACCCTTTGTGTCAATTTCAAGTTGACACATAAACTTATCCCTCACAGACACCATGATCTATAACTAGCTCTATCATTCTCTGCAGATCAGACACTCCTGACTGTCCCTTTGACCTTGACATGCTTTAAGACAATTGTGTCTACATGGTTTCTTAAAATTTAATTTAATTTAATTTTTTTTGTAGCGATGGAGTCTTGCTATGTTGCCAGGTTGGTCTCGTTGAACTCCTAGCCTCTAACGGTTCTCCTGCCCTGGCCTCGCAAAGTGCTGGAATTATAGGCATAAGCCACCATGCCCAGCCAGTTTCTTCCTTCCTTCCTTCCTTCCTTCCTTCCTTCCTTCCTTCCTTTCTTCCTTTCTTTCTTTTGAGTTGGAGTTTCACTCTGTTGCCCAGGCTAGAGGGCAATGGCATGCTCACAACCACCACAGCCTCGACCTGCAGAGCTCAGGTGGGCCTTCCACCTCAGCCTTCCAAGTAGCTGGAACTACAGGCACGTGCCACCATGGCTGGCTGATTTTTTGATTTATTGTATAGATGAGGTTTCACCAAGTTGCCCAAGCTGGTGGACTCAGGCAATCCTCTCACCTCGGCCTCTCAAAGTGCTCATAGGCATGACCACTGCACTCGGCCTTTTTTTTTTTTTCCACCAAGTCGCTCAGGCTGGAATTCAATGGCACGCTCCCGGCCACCGCAGCCTCTACCTGCTGGGCTCCGGCGATCCTTCCACTTCAGCCTTCCAAGTAGCCAAAACTACAGGTGTACGCTACCATGTCCAGCTAATTTTTAAATTTATTAATTGTAGAGACCATGTTGCCAAGGCTGGTCTCAAACCCATGGACTCAGGCAATCCTCTCCCTTTGGCCTCCAAAAGTGCTGGTATGATTGGCTTCAGTCACTGCACCCGGTCACCCAGCCAGTTTCTAATGATCAAGTGTTGCCACCCAGTCTCTGCTTTAGAGTCCTAACATCCCCATTTCTATCAAGGGGCCTGTTCCATATAGACCCCTCCTACCAACAGCCCTAGGCTACAGGAGATGAGAGCCACAGTTGACCTTCTCAGTGAGTGACACGGATGCCCCTCTTACCAAGCATTCCGTATTGCCTTGATAAATGAGGTATCATTTGGGGACTGTTCTACTTTGCATTTCATATTCATTTCAGCATGCTCACGTCTCTGCGCCCTTTCACCTTTTCTCCTACTGTTGGCAATTCTAGTATTCCAGCTTCAGGCAGTGCGGATATCACTTTTTCCACATCCCTAGAAAGCCTCAAGGGGAAGTTGACACCATCTCCTGTGGTTCTTGTCAAAGCATTAAGTCTAATATCCTATAAGAGTGCCCCAAAATCTATATAATTTCCCTTATTCAACTTTATGAGGTCTGACAATGAAGTTTGCGAACTTGCCATTGTGTGTTTATGTTGGCAGCACTGTACAAACGAATGGTAAGGTTTCACAACCTTGGTATATCAGTGTCTCTCGCAGCTATGTTTGTGTCAACAAGAGGTGGTGTCTTACTGAGTGGCGTTCATTATTGTTGTTGCATGTTTTTGTGTGCCGTCGCGAGAATGTCAGAACTTGAATTAGAGCAATGAACAGCATATTACATTTCTTGTTAAACTTGGTAAGAGTGGAAGTGAAATCAGGGACATGGTAGTCCAAGTTTATAGCGATAATGCCGTGAAGAAAATAGCAGTGTATAGATGGATGAAACATTTTTCTGAGGGGAGAGAAAGCATCACTGATGAACGGAAGTCAGGATGGCCAGTAACAAGCAGAGCTGATGAAAACATTGCAAAAACTCATCAAACTGTGCATCAAAATGTCAACTGACTGTGAGAAGCATAGCAGATCAAAGAAACATCGATAGAGAAAGTTAGGAAAATCTGAACTGAAAATCTTGGCATGAGAAAGGTGTGTACAAAAACAGTGCTGAAAGCCAGGCTCGGTGGCTCAACCTGTCATCCTGTGCCTTTGGGAGGCTGAGGTGAGTGGATTGCCTGAGCCCGCGGGTTCGAGACCCACCTGGGCAGCAAGACCTCATCTCTACAATAAATCAAAAAATCAGCCGGGTGTGGTAGCGCATGCCTGTAATTCCGGCTACTTGGAAGGCTGAGGCGGAAGGCTGAGGCGGAAGGATCGCCAGAGCCCAGCAGGTCGAGGCTGCGGTGGCCGGGAGCGGCCACTGCACTCCAGTCTGGGCGACAGAGTGAGACTCCAACTCAAAAAAATTTTAAAAAAAAGTGCTGAAGGAGCCCTTGCATCACAACACTGCACCAGCTCACACAGCCCTGTCTGTGAGCGAGTTTTTAGCCTATAAACAAACAACAGTAAACAAATAACCCTCCCTACTTACCTGATCTGGCCCCCAGGGACTTTTTTCTTTACCCAAAGAGAAGGGAAATATTGAAAGGAAGACATTTAACCAGGCATGGTGGCTCACACCTGTAATCCCAGCACATGGGAGGCAGAGGCAAAAAGATTGCCTGGGCTCACGGGTTCGAGACTAGCCTGGGCAACATGGTGAGACCTCATCTTTACAATAAATTTTTGTTTAATTAGCTGGGCATGGTGGCACGTACCTGTGGTTCCAGCTACTTGGTAGGCTGCGGTGGAAGGATCGCCCAAGCCCAGCAGGTCAAGGCTGCCGTGAGCGTGCCACTGTACTCCAGCTTGGGCAACAGAGCGAGACTTCAACTCAAAAAAAACAAGAAAGAAAAAGAAAGGAAGACATCTGGTGCCATTCAGGACATCAAGGGTAGTATGATGACAGTTAACATGGCCATTCCAGAAAAAAGAGTTCCAAAATTGCTTTGACGGGTGGACTAGGTGCTGGCATTGGTGCATAGCTTCCCAAGGAGAGTACTTCAAAGGTGACCGTAGTGATATTCAGCAATGAGCTATGTAGCACTTTTTCTAGGATGAGTTCATGAACTTAACTGTCACCTCTTCTGCCCTGCCGATCAGGCCCTCTGGAAGCCAACAGCATGCATAACCCCCAGCACACATCCACAGTCTCACTGCTCCTTCTGGAATACAGTCTCTTTCCTCCCTTGCCAGACCGAGCACCTCCTTGACTGGGTTGCACAGGCATACCTCAGAGAGATTGTAGGTTCTGTCCCAGACCACGGCAATAAAGATCACAATAAAGCAGATATTGAAATAAAGCGAGTCACACATATTTTCTGGTTTCCCAGTGCACATAAAGGTTTACACTATTTTGGAGCCCATTACATGTGCAATAGCATTCTGTCTTTAAAAAATGTACATACAGCCGGGCTCGGTGGCTCAGCCTGTAATCCCGCGCCTTTGGGAGGCTGAGGTGAGTGGATTGCCTGAGCCCACGGGTTCGAGACCCGCCTGGGCAGCAAGACCTCATCTCTACAATAAATAAAAAAAAAAATCAGCCGGGCGTGGTAGTGCATGCCTGTAATTCCGGCTACTCGGAAGGCTGAGGCGGAAGGATCGCCGGAGCCCAGCAGGTCGAGGCTGCGGTGGCTGGGAGCGGCCACTGCACTCCAGTCTGGGTGACAGAGTGAGACTCCAACTCAAAAAAAAAAAAAAAAAATGTACATTCCAGCTGGGTGCAGTGGCTCATGCTTATAATCCCAGCACTTCAGGAGACCAAGGTGAGAGGATTCCTTGAGCCCAGGAGTTCAAGACCAGTCTTAGCAACATAGCAAGACCTCGTTTCTACAAAAGTAAAAAAAATTAGCCAGGAGTGGTGGTGCATGCCTCTAGTTCCAGCTACTTGAAGAAGGCAGAAGCTGCAGTGAGCCATGATTATGCCATTGCCCTCTGGTCTGGGTGATTGAGTGAGACCCCAGCTCAAAAAATAAATGTACATACCTGCATCTAAAAATATTTTATTAGCCGGTCATGGTAGCATGTGCCTATAGTTCCAGGTACTTGGAAGCCTGAGGCGGAAGGATCATCTGAGCCCAACAGGTCATGAGCGTGCCAGCCACTGCACTCTAGCCTGGGTGACAGAGTGACTCCAACTCAAAAAAAAGAACAGTCATGATTCATGGGAGGCGGTCAGTCATCATAGTTAGCAGAACTTTCAAAGTTAGCAGAACTTTGAAAACAGTTGATTCCGCCCTTAATGGTACCTTTGAGGGGTTCATGCCTACTGGAGAAAGTCACTGTAGATGTGGTGGAAAAGGCCAGGGAACTAGAATGAGAAGCGGTGTCTGATGATGGGACTGAATCACTGCAATGTCATAATAAAACTTGGATGCCTAAGGAGGTACTTCTTATGGATGAGCAAAGACAGTGGTTTCTTGAGATGGAATCCATTCCTGATGAAGATGCTGGGAACATCGTTGACATGACAATAAAAAATTTAGAATATGACTTAAACTTAGTTGATAAAGCTGTGGCTTCATCAACTTTATGAGGCTGTTAAGAGGATGGATTTCAATTTGAAAGAAGTTCTACTGCGGGTGAAACGTCATCAAACAGCATCAAATGCTACAGGATGTCAGGAGTGCAATGGCATGCTCCCAGCCAACGCAGCCTCCAACTGCTGGGCTCAGGTGATCCTTCCATCTCAGCCTTCCAAGTAGCTGGAACCAGAGATGCGTGCCACCACATCCGGCTACTTTTTTGATTTATTATAGAAACGAGGTCTCACCAAGTTGCCCAGGTTGATCTCGAACCCCTGGACTCAGGCAATCTTCTTGCCTTCACCTCCCAAAGTGTTGGGATTACAGGTATGAACCACCGTGCCCAGTCAGAAATGAACTGCTTAAGAAAACTGGAAAGTCGAGATGACTTCTTGATCCATGGGCCGCAGAATGGATGAGTGTTGACAGGAAAACAGCATAACAATCTCTTTGTTCATCTCCATCAGAGCTCGTGGGTGGCCAAATGTATTGTCAATGCGCATAATATTTTGAAATGAATCTTTTTTTCCCCTGAGCAGTAGGTCTCAACAAAGGCCTTAAAATAGTAAACCATGGTATAAATAGACATGCTATTATCCAGGCTTTGTTGTTCCATGTATAGAGCACAAGCAGAGTAGATTTAACATAATTCTTTTTGTTTTTCTGATTGATTTTCTATTACTGTTCAGTTTTGTTTTGTTTTTCTACTTGTGGTGTCTCCACCCTACTTTCCTCTGGACAAATAAGTTTGCACTGACATTTTACATTATAGATACCTCTTCTTTTTTTCTCTCTCGCTTATTTTTTATTTTAAAGATGTGGGGTACAATTCAGGGTTAGGTATGCAAACGTTGATTATGTAGGTACCCTTGTTGATGAGGTGTGCCCCTCCCTCCCCTGGCAGTTTCCCTCAACTACCAATCCCACCCTCTCTCCCCTGACAGTTTCCCACTACTGCCAATCGCTTTCTTATAGTATTATAATTGTTCAAGTTTCGCTTATGAGTGAGAACATATGGTACTCTGTTCTTTAGTTCTGTGATAGATCACTGAATATGATCGACTCTAAATCCATCCGAGTTGCTGCAAAGTCCATATGTTTGTCCTTCTTTATGGCTGCATAATATTTCATTATGTATATGTACCATTTTTTTTATCCAGTCCAGCTTCGATGGGCAGCATGGTTGGTTCCATGTTTTTGCTATTGTGAATAGAGCTGCAACAAGCATATGTGGGCAGGTATCTTTTTTGTAGAATGATTTAAGTTCCTCCGGGTGTATTACCAATAAGGAATTGCTGGGTCATGTGGAAGGTCAATTTCTAGTTCTTTCAGAAATCGCCACACTGTCTTCCAAAGAGGTTGCACTAGTTTGCATTCCCACCAACAGTGTAGAAGGGTTTCTTTTTCTCCACATCCTCGCCAGCATCTGTTGTTGTTTTATTTTTTATTTTTTATTTTTGTTTTTCTTTTGAGTTGGAGTCTCACTCAGTCGCCCAGACTGGAGTGCAGTGGCCGCTCCCGGCCACCGCAGCCTTGACTGCTGGGCTCTGGCGATCCTTCCGCCTCAGCCTTCCGAGTAGCCGGAATTACAGGCGCGCTACCACGCCCGGCTGATTTTTGGATTTATTGTAGAGATGAGGTCTCGCTGCCCAGGCGGGTCTCGAACCCGCGGGCTCAGGCAATCCACTCACCTCAGCCTCCCAAAGGTGCGGGATTACAGGCTGAGCCACCGAGCCCGGTTTTTTGTTTTATTGATGATGGCCATTCTTACTGGGGTTAGGTGGTCTCTCCATGTGGTTTTGATTTGCATTTCTCTGATGATGAGTGAGGCTGAGCACTTATTCATGTGTCTGTTGGCTGCCCGTAAATCTTCTTTTGAGAGGTGTCTATCCATGTCTTTTGCCCACTTTTTAATGGGGCTGGTTTTTTTTCCTTTCAGCGCATTTGAGTTCTTGTAGATGCTAGATGTTAAGCCTTTGTCAGATATACAGTTGGCAAATATTTTTTCCCATTCTGTGGGATATCTCCTGCTCTCTTGATGGTTTCTTTTGCTTTGCAGAAGCTCATTAGTTTGATGAGGGCCCACTTGTCTATCCTATTTCTTAAGGTATGGGCATTTAGGGTTCTGAATAGGACTTGGTTGCCAGTTTCAATTTCCATAAGGGTGTCTCATGTGTTTTCTAAGATTCTTATAGTTTGAGGTTTTACGTTTAGGACTTTGATCCATTTAGATTTAATTTTTGTGTACGGTGATAGGTAGGGGTCCTGTTTCAATCTTCTGCCTGTGACCAGCCAGTTTTCCCAGCACCATTTACTGAATAGGTTCTCTTCTCCCCAGTGGTTGTTGCTAGAGGCTTTGTCAAAGATGAATTGGTTGAGAAATTGAGGCTTTCCTATTCCATTGGTCTATGAGTCTGTTCTTGTACCAAAACCAGGCTGTTGTGATTACTGTAGCCTTATAGCAAAGTTTGAAGTCTGGAAATGCAATATCTCCCACTTTGTTTCTTTTGCTAAGGATTGTTTTGGCTATTCGATACACATACTTCTTAAGGACCTAAAAATTTAGGAGATGTTGGGGGAGCATTGCTTTCAACTTAAAGTCACCAATTGCATTAGCTTCTTCTCTTTTTTCTATTTGTTTGTCCATATTTTTATTCTTATTTTTTGTTATAAAGATGTGGGGTACAATTCAGGGTTAGGTATACAAACATTGATTATGCAGGTACCCTTGCTGATGAGGTATGCCCCCTCCCTTAGCAGTTTCCCTGAACTGCCAATCCCACCCCCATTCTCCTGACAGTTTCCCACTACTGCCAATCCCTTTCTCATAGTATTTTAATTGTTCAAGGCCCTCTTATGAGTGAGAATATGTGCTACTCTGTTCTTTGTTTCTGTGACAAATCACTAACGAGAGAGTCAACCAGTCCTTTGGAGCTTTGAAGCCAGACATTGACTTCTCCTCTCCAGCTATGAAAGTCCTAGATGGTATCTTTTTCCAAAGGAAAGCTATTTCGTCTACACTGAAAACTTGTTGTTTAGCTAGCCACCTTCACCATTATTTTAACTAGATCCTCTGAATAACTTGCTGCCGCTTCCACAAACTGCTTCCCTTTGCATGCTTATGCTATAGAGAAGGTTTCTTTCCTTTAACCTTATGAGTTCACTTTTTTTTTTTTTGAGTTGGAGTCTCACTCTGTCGCCCAGGTCGGAGTGCAAGTGACATGATCACAGCACACTGCAGCCTTGAACTCCTGGGCTCAGGCAATCCTTCTGCCTCAGGCTCCCGACTAGTTGGGACTACAGGCACAGGCCACCACGCCCAGCTAATTTTGGGGGGATTTTTTGTAGAGATGAGGTCTTGCTATCTTGCATAAGCTAAACTCAAACTCCTGAACTCAAGCAATCCCCTCACCTCAGCCTCCCGAAGTGCTAGGATTACAGGCATGAGCCATCACACCTGTCCCTTAACCTTAGAACCAATCTCTGCTACCTTCCAACTTCTTTTGTGGCTTTCTCACCTCTCCCAGCCTTCAAGCGTTAAAGAGAGTAAAGGCCCTGCTCTGGATTTGACTTTGGCTTAAGTGAGTGTTGTGGCTGGTTTGATCTTCTATCCAGACCATAAAACTTTCTCCATTAGCCGGGCGTGGTAGCGCATGCCTGTAGTTCCTGCTACTTGGAAGGCCGAGACGGGATTGCCAGAGCCCAGCAGGTCGAGGCTGCGGTGGCCGGGAGCGGCCACTGCACTCCAGTCTGGGCGACAGAGTGAGACTCAGACTCAAAAACAAAAAACAAAAACAAAAAAACAAAAAAAACTTTCTCCATATCAGCAATAAAGGTATTTGGCTTTTCTTATCACACCAAAAGAGTGTGGCCTTGTGTGATAATGCTGTCTCTGAGGCAATCCCTGAGGAACTGACAACTGAATGTCACCTGCTAACAGCACTCTCAGCAGTCGGGGCAACAAACCTTCCTTCCTTCCTTCCTTCCTTCCCTCCTTCCTTCCTTCCTTCCTTCCTTCCTTTCTTCCTTCCTTCCTTCCTTCCTATCTTCCTTTTTGGTCAGAGTCTCAGCTGGAGTGTAGTGGCACGATCACAGCTTACCACAGCCTCGACCTCCTGAGCTCAGACAATCCTTCTACCTCAGCCTCCTGAATAGCTGGAACTATAAGCATATGCCACCATGCCTGGCTAAATTTCTTGATTTATTGCATAGATGAGGTCTCACCATGTTGCCCAGGCTGGTCTTGAACCCCTAGGCTCAAGCAATCCTCTCGCCTCCGCCTCCCAAAATGCTGGGATTACAGACGTGAACCACTGCATCCAACCTAGGATCAACAAATCTTTTATAGAAGGGGGATCAGCAAGGGGCATCTCAGTGGCCACCTTAGAAGAGTATATGTTTTGTTTTGTTTTGTTGAGTTGGGGTCTTACTTTGTAGCCTAGGCTGAAGTGCAGCAGCACACTCCCCGCCACTGCAGCCTCGACTTGCTGGGCTCCAGGGATCCTTCTGCCTCAGCCTTCCAAGTAGCTGGACTACAGGTGTGCGCTACCACACCCGGTTAATTTTTGATTTATTGTAGAGATGAGGTCTCATCATGTTGTCCAGGTTGGTCTCGAACCTATGGGCTCAGGCAATCCCCCCCACCTCGGCCTCCCAAAGTGCTGAGATTATAGGCTTGAACCACCGCACCTGGTCAGAAGATTATATGTTAAAAGAGACGAGGAACAGATCAATCAAATATATTGTGTTGATCATATGATCCTAATTCAATCATTAAAAAAAATTATGTGACAATCAGGGAAATTGGAATACTAAACAAAGACATTAAAATATTGTTATTTTTTAAGGTGTGATAACGGTATTATAGTCATGTTTTTAAAAAGATCTCTCATCTTTTAGAGATACTAAAATGTAGGCCAGGCGTGGTAGTTCAAGCCTGTAATCCCAGCATTTTGGGAGGCTGAGGAAAGAGGATTGCCTGAGCCCAGGGGTTCAAGACCAGCCTGGGCAACATAGTGAGACCTCGTTCTACAATAAATAATAATAAAAAAAAATTAGTTGGGCGTGGTGGCGCATGCCTGTAGTTCCAGCTACTTGGAAAGCTGAGGTGGAAGGATTGCCTGAGCCCAGCAGGTCAAGGCTGCGGTGGCCATGAGCATGACACTGCACTCCCGTCTCGGCAACAGAGTGAGACTCCAACTCAGAAAAAAAAGAGATACTAAAATGTTATGAATAAAATCATATGCTACCTGGGATTTGCTTCAAAATAATAGATTGAAAGTGGGTTGGAGTATACATGAGATAAAAGTGACTATAAGTAGTTGGTATGTGTAGAAGACAAAATAATGCCCCCCCAGCCCCAAGAAACCCACCTCCTAATCTCCAGAGCCTGTAAATAGGTTGCCTTGCCTAGCAGAAGGGACTTTGCAGATGTGATCATATTAAGAATCCTGAGATGGGGAAATTAGCTGGATTATCCACGTGGACACAATAAAATCACAACCGTGCTTATAAAGGAAAGCCAAAGAATCCAGGGGCAGTGGCTCATGCACTTCACCTCAGCCCTTCCGGAGGCAGAGGTGGGAGGATTGCTTGAGGCCAGGAGTTTGAGACCAGCCTGGGCAACAGGGCGAGAGCCCAAGACCCCGTCTCTGCAAAAAAAGAGAAAGGCAAATGGATCAAGAGGGGGTGGGGAGGGAGGGAGAAGGAGAGAGGAGAGAGAGACAAAGGAGGGGAGAGTGGAGAGGGGAGAGGGAAAGGGGAGAGAGAGAGACACCAACCACAGACAATAAAGCAGGGAAGCAGAGTCAGAGAAAGAGTAATGCTGCATTGCTGGCTTTGAAGAGGAAGAGAGAAGCCACCAGTCAGGGAGTGCAGACGGCCTCTAACAGCTAGGAAAGGCAAGGAGTGAATTCTTTCCTGAAACCCTCAGAGGAAACGCAGCTCTGGTGACATGTCAACTGTAGACGATCACATTTACATTGTTTCAAGCCACTAAATTTACAGTTGATTCCAGCAGTGACAGGAAACAAAGACAGTAGGCCTATGGAGTGTCACTGGGCATTTTTCTACTTTTGTGAATTCTTCTATAACAAGAATTTCTTTTAACATAAAAGAAAACAAATGGAAAATGGATGCAACAGGAGTTGTTACATAGTGGGACAAGGTCACCTTCGTTTTTTAAAAAATTATTTCTGGCTGTTCTTCCACATTTTTTTTTTTTTTTTGAGTTGGAGTCTTACTCCGCCGCCCAGACTGGAGTGCAGTGGCCACTCCCGGCCACCACAGCCTCCACCTGCTGGGCTCCAGCGATCCTTCCGCCTCAGCCTTCCAAGTAGCTAGAACTACAGGCGCACGCTACCACGCCCGGCTAGTTTTTTATTTATTGTAGAGATGAGGTCTCACCAAGTTGCCCAGGCGGGTCTCAAACCTGCGGACTCAGGCAATCCACTCATCTCACCCTCCCAAAGTGCGGGATTACAGGCTGAGCCACCAAGCCCGGCTGGATGTTTTAATTTTATAAGTAACAAGTAGTCTACTCAGCAAAAATATAGCAGGATGTATTCTTTGTACAATAACTACTAGATTGTTTTGGCACAGCAAAAGTACTCTGACAATTTACTTCTGATTTCATTTAATAAGAAATTGAGTTTCGTGTAGCAAGTAGATCTCTAAATTCTATTTCTTTCTTTTTTTTTTTTTTTAGTTGGAGTCGTACTCCGTCACCCAGGCTGGAGTGCAATGGCATGCTCACGGCCACCCCAGCGTTGACCTGATGGGCTCAGGCGATCCTTCCACCTCAGCCTTCCAAGTAGCTGGAACTACAGGTGTGTGCTACCACACCCAGCTAATTTTTTATTTATCATAGAGACAAGGTCTCACCAAGTTGCCCAGGTTGGTCTCAAACCCACGGGCTCAGGCAATCCACTCACCTCGGCTTCCCAAAATGCTGGGATTACAGGTTGAGCCACTGAGCCCGGCTTCTAAATTATATTTCTAAAATACTATTTTCAAATAGTTCATCCTTACCCTGTGAGTTGTCTGAACTGAGAAAATTTTAAATAAATATGCCTGTAATGCCAGCATTTTGGGAGGTCAAGGCGGGAGGATCACCTGAGGCCAGGAATTTGAGACTAGCATGAGCAACACAGCAAGACACTGTCTCTACGAAAATTTAAAAATTAGCTGGGAGAGGTGACTCACACCTGTAGTCCCAGTGACTCAGGAGGCTGAGGGGGAAGGATCACTTCAGCCCATGTTGAGGCTGGAGTGAGCTAAGATCATGTCACTGCACCCTGGCCTGGGCAACAGAGCGAGACCCTGTCTCTAAAAAAAGTTTTTAAATAAAACTTAAAAAAATTAATTAGACAAGGCCTTTAAATGACAGTAGCTTGAATAAAATGTTTTACTTTTTGAGGCAAGGTCTCACTCTGTCGCCCAGGCTGGAGTGCAGTGGCATGATCACGGCTCACCACAGAAGTTGAGATCTCCTCAACCTCTCGAGTAGTTGTGACTACTGGCACACGCCACCATGCCCAGTTGATTTTTTTATTTTCTGTAGAGACAAAAATCTTGCTGTGCTGCCTAGGCTGGTCTGGAACTCCTGGACTCAAGCACTCTTCCTGCTCCGACCTCCCAAAGTGCTGGGATGACAGGCGTGAGCCACCACGCTCCACCAAAAAGTATTATCATAGAATTTAAAAATAACATTCTATTAGCTGAAGTCTCCTAGATGATAATAACCTTAATAAAACTTGTTATAATTCACCCACAGCTGCTGTTTTGTTTCTTCTGCTTGGTGCCAATCAGACAAGAAAAGTCGTTTGTTTTTCTCTGGTATTGGAAAAGCGAACAATTATGTGAGTAATCACAGCGAATGAAACAAGTATCAGAAGTGTGTGTGTGTGGGGGGGTTGTGTTATGTGCGAATGTGTCTGTTTCTCCGAGGGTCTCTCTGAAATTCCCCCCTTAAGCCAGCAAATCAAGGCGTTCTCCCACGGTAGCTCCTGCCTCTGCAGTTACTCGACATGCCACTGAGGGGCGCTGTGGAGACAGAGTTCTGCAGAAAACCAAACCCCGCACGTTCTCACTCATTTGTGGGAGCTAACATGGTCACGAAGATGGAAATAATAGACCCCGGGGACACCCATAAAGGGGGAGCTGGGAGGGAGGAACCGGGCTCAGAAATTACCGACCGCGCACAGTGTTCCCTATCCGGGGAATGAGCCACCTGAGACCCAGTCCCCACCGCTGCAGAATATGTCACGTGACGAACATGCACGTGCACACCCTGAATCTAAAATAAAGATATGACAAAAAAAAAAGAAAGAAAGAAAGAAAAGAAAAAGAAAAAGAAATAGCGCTCTGAGAACACGCCCCGTGGCAGCTGCTGCAATCCCAGCAGTGGCCGCTGGGGGACACCCGAGAGCGAGATGAAGGAGTCTGGAGTTCAAAGCCTCGGTCCGGCCTCTCCTGTCCAAGGAGGAGAGAGCTTCGAGCTGTGAGGCGTCTCTTATCCCAGCATAGGGCGAAGGGCTGAACTTGACCCGGTCACTAGGGCAAGCGGGCCCCGGCACAAGCCTCAGAAAACCCAGAGCCGTCTCAGGTCTTTCTAGGTCTCCTCTCCCACGCGAAGCCACTTGGGTACAGCGTGAGAGTTAAGGTCCGCGAGGGCCCCGCTTGGGGACAAGGGGGCCAGGGGAACCGGAGTCTGAGTCTCCGGGGAGGCAGCCCTGGGGGAGATGAGAAGAATCCGATCCGGGAGTGAAGGCCCTGCCTCGCAGGGCAAGAGAATCGTGCCCCCAGCATTTGGTGGTTGATTGAGTCGGGGTCTCGCTCTGTTGCCCAGGCTGGAGTGCAGTGGCACGCTCACAGCCACCGCAGCCTCGACCTGCTGGGTTCAGGCGATCCTTCTGCCTCAGCCTCCCAAGTAGCTGGGACTACAAGGTGCACACCACCACACCCAGCTAATTTTTTTTTTTTTTTAATCAGAGTCTCACTCTGTCGCCCAGGCTGGAGTGCAGTGGCACGTTCACAGCCACCGCAGCCTCAACCTGCTGGGCTCAGGCGATCCTTCCGCCTCAGTCTTCCAAGTGGCTGGAACCACAGATGCGTGCCACCACGCCCAGCTAATTTTTTTGATTTATTGTAGAGACGAGGTCTCGGCAAGTTGTCCAGGCTGCTCTCGAACTCCTAGATTCAGGCAATCCTCTCGCCTCGGCCTCCCCAAGTGCCGGGATTACAGACATAAACTCCCGAGCCCAGCCCCAGCTAATTTTTTGTAGAGACGAGGTCTCCCTGTGTTGTCTAAGCTAGTCTTGAACTCCTGGGCTCAGGCAATCCTCCTGTCTCGGCCTCCCAGAGCGTTGGGATTACAGGCCGTGCCAGGCCGCCCTGAGCATCTTAGTCTCTGTTGTCTTTGATGCTTTTCTCTTAATCCATCCACAGACAGGAAGAGCATTCCATCACAGTTCGGAAGACCAGTGTCTGGTCCCTGTTCTGTCAATCAACACCAGCTGATGCGGTGGAAAATAATTAGACCCCAAGCAAAGTCATAGCAAGTTGGTTCCAATATATTTGTTCTGAAAACCATATTCTCTTTTTTTTTTTTGAGTCAGAGTCTCACTCTGTCACCCAGACTGGAGTGCAGTGGCACGCTCCCAGCCACCGCAGCCTCGACCCGCTGGGCTAAGGAGATCCTTCGGCCTCAGCCTTCCAAATAACCGGAATTACAGGCGCGCTACCATACCCGGCTTATTTTTGATTTATTGTAGAGACAAGGTCTCTCCAAGCTGCCCCCGCTGACCTCAAACCCACAGGCTCAGGCAATCCTCTCACCTTGACCTCCCAAAGTGCTGGGATGACAGGCTGAGCCACTGTGTCCAGCCCAAACCATATACTTAATCGCTGTTTTTGTTCCCCCAAGAATTGATAACTCTAGTGCACGAGGATGTTGTTTTGCAATATTTTAAATTTTTAGCCACTTTTGCTATTTTTCAGGATTTGGGGTTGCTTTCTATTATATAAGTAGAATATTATAAGCCCCATATTATTTAATTCATCCTTGTCTGGAAAATATGATTGAGGTATAGCCTTCAGATACTGCTTAACGATTGGTTAACAAATGAAAACTTGGCCAGGTATGGTGCCTCGTGCCTGTAATCCCAGCACTTTGGGAGGCCAAGAGCTCAAGACCAGCCTAGGCAAGACCTTGTGTGTCTACAAAAAAATAAAAACTAAAAAAATCAGCCGGGTGTAGTGGCATGTGCCTATAGTCCCAGCTACCTGGGAGGCAGAGGCAGAAGGATCGCCTGAGCCCAGGAGGTCGAGGCTACAGTGAGCCATGGTCGTGCCACTGTGCTCCAGTTTGGGCAACAAAGTGAGACTTCAACTCAAAAAACAAAAACAAATGAAGACTCTTGAAAGAACAGGTGACTATTTAACAGTAATTTTGAGAAGACCAGCCTCAAACTAGTCATTAAAATTTGTTCCCAGCCGGGCTCGGTGGCTCAGCCTGTCATCCCGCGCCTTTGGGAGGCTGAGGTGAGTGGATTGCCTGAGCCCGTGGGTTCGAGACCCGCCTGGGCAGCGAGACCTCATCTCTACAATAAATCCAAAAATCAGCCGGGCGTGGTAGCGCGCGCCTGTAGTTCCAGTTACTCGGAAGGCTGAGGCGGAAGGATCGCCGGAGCCCAGCAGGCAAGGCTGCGGTAGCCGGGAGTGGCCACGGCACTCCAATCTGGGCGACAGAGTGAGACTCCAACTCAAAATAAAATTTGTTCCCCAGGCCAGGTGCGGTGGCTCATGCCTGGAGTCCCAGCACCTTGGGAGGCCAAAGCGGGAGGATTGCTGAGGTCAGGAATTTGAGACCAGCCTGGGCAACATAGCGAGACTCTGTCTCTAAAGAAAAAAAATTAGCCAGGCATGGTGGTGCATGCCTGTAACAGAAGCTACTTGGGAGGCTGAGGCTGGACAATCACTTGAACCCAGGAGGTCGAGGTTACAGTGAGCCATGATCATGCTACTGCCCTGCAGTCTGGATGCCAGAGCAAGAGTCCCTGTCTCAAAAAAACAAAAGCAAAAAACATGGTCCCCAGAATTCCCAGCACCCCAAATAAGCCCATGCTCTTCTCCTAACATCCCCTGCTTCTTCTAGCAAGGGTTAGAATTCCCAAGAATCTTGTGGATTTGGAGTAAGAATGTCCCTCCCCAGTTTCCACACTTCCTTTTTTTTTTTTTTTTTTTAAGTTGGAGTCTCACTCTTTTACCCAGGCTGAAGTACAGTGTCACGTCACATTCACGGCCACCGCAGCCTCGATCTGCTGGACTCAGGCGATCCTTCTGCCTCAACCTTCCAAGTAACTGGAACTACAGCCATGCACCACCACACCCAGCTAATTTTTTGATTTATTGTAGAGATGAGGTCTTGCCAAGTTGGCCAGGCTGGTCTCGAACCCGTGGACTCAGGCAATCCTCTCACCTCGGCCTCCCAAAGTGCTGGGATTATAGGTGTGAGCCACTGCACCCAGCCTTGGTTTCCACACTTCCCTTTTTTTTTTTTGAGTTGGAATCTCACTCTGTCACCCAGACTGGAGTGCAGTGGCCGCTCCCGGCCACCGCAGCCTCGACCCGCTGGGCTCTGGCGATCCTTCCGCCTCAGCCTTCCAAGTAGCTGGAACTACAGGCACACGCCACCACGCCTGGCTCATTTTTTGGTTTATTGTAGAGATGAGGTCTCGGCAAGTTGGCCAGGCTGGTCTCGAACCCGTGGGCTCAGGCAATCCTCTCGCCTCAGCCTCCCAAAGTACTGGGATTAAAGGCGTGAGCCACCGCACCCGGCCTTGGTTTCCACACTTTCAACTGCAGCAAAGAGGTGACTTCCAAAGTTTTCTCCTAAAAGCAGAGTCTGAAACAAGGACTCGGGATACAGGGATTTATTGGGGAGAAACTCAGGAGGCAGAAACAAGGGGGCTCAGGAGAGGAAGACAGGGAGGAGGAAGAGAGCCTCCTAGCGATGTGCCACCAAGGTCACTACCATGAAGGGGAGGTCAAGGCCACTGAGACCCCTGGGAAGCAACGGCGTGCCTCACAACATGGTGACCAAAGGACCCCAGGCTGGGACACTTGCCCGCTGGCTTCTGGCTCTCGTGCCTGCGGGCTGCCCTGAAGCATGACCTTCCTCGGGCTTGGCCGCACGTGGCCTGTGGACCCAGTGGGCACCCAGGCCTAGAGGGAGAACCCGGACGGTGGCAAGCAAGCTGCGGGGGGAGTCCGGACTCGCGTGCTATGTTCGCCACAGCTGCTGGAGCCGGGAGGTCAGGGCGGTGTGGCTGGGACGCCAAGGGCGTCTGGAACGCCTGGCTTCTCTAGCCTGACCTCTTTTCTGGCGATTCTGCTCCACACAACCTCCCCACAGAGCTCACTGCCATGACCAATACCTGCTACCAAGTCAGCCTAAGCTCAACTCATCTCAGCCACCTTCCACCCCCCGGTCTCTCCAGGCCGGTCTGTCTTGTGTCCCGACTCCAGCAACCCGGAGACCCCCACCAGGACGCCCAGTCCCTGCTCCTACCATCTTTTCATGGCTCTTCGCCTTCCCGTCTCCGCGTAAATCATCCCGCTCCCTCCCTTGTCTGCATGCTCAGTTCCCTCCACCATCCCAGACTTGGTTACGCCCCGTTCCCTGCCGACTCATTACCTGCGGGCGAGTGGCTGAATACGGCTTTGGAACCAGACAGGTCCTGCCACTCACAAGCTGTGAGGCCTTGGGTCACTCCCTGCCCCTGCTGGATCTCAGCTCCTGTAGCTGTGCAGAGGGGGTCCCCAAGTTTGGGACAACTAGTCTCAAGCTGGCACTCAGGGCTCCCCAGGAATCGTGACACACCTCCTCACTCCCTTCCCCCTCGCGCCCTCACCGATGACAACTTCCTGCCTCGTCTTCACCTCTCCTCTTAAGCCTCACAATGTCCTCGCCAGTAGCCAAAGCCCGTCCCCTGCCTCGTGCCCATTGCTGTGTGACCGACCGTGGCCCTAGCCCGGGTGGCCGTCCCCATTTGTGCCCCGGGCGCCATTCTCTCTCCTGATCACGAACACGGCTCTGCGTCATCATTGCTTTTCCTTTTTTTTTTTTTTTTTTTTTTTTTGAGTTGGAGTCTCATTCTGTTGCCCAGGCTGGAGGGCAGTGGCACTCTCCTGGCCATTGCAGCCTCGACCTGCTGGGCTCAAGCGATCCTTCCGCCTCGGTCTTCCAAGTAGCTGGAACTACAGGCACATGCCACCACACCTGGCTAATTTTTCTTGATTTATTGCAGAGATGAGGTCTCGCCAGGTTGCCCAGGCTGGTCTCGAACCCGTGGCCTCAGGCAATCCTCTCACCTCGGCCTCCCAAAGTGCTGGGTTTATAGGCGTGAGCCACCGCGCCCGGTCTGCTTTTGCTTCTAAAGGATGGATCGCTCCCATTCCTTTTCTCAGATGCGAAGTTTCAGTGAGACTTAAGGTCTCCACAAAGAGGATCACATCCCATCATCAGATGTATTCACCTCTGTAAAGTACACAGAACTGGGCCTGACATATAGCAAGTATTATGCGTCAATTCTTTTTGTTTGTTTGCTTTTTGTAGAGACGAGGTCTTGCTATGTTGTCCAGATTGGTCTCGAACTCAAGCAATCTTCTCACCTAGGCCTCCCAATGTGCTGGGATTACAGGCGTGAGCCATTGCACCTGGTTGATTTTTAAAACGATTTGAGGCCCATTGCGGTGGCTCAGCCCGTAATCCCAGCACTTTGGGAAGCCGAGGCGAGAGGATTGCCTGAGCCCAGGGGTTCAAGACCACCCTGGGCAACTTGGTGAGACCTCGCCTCTAAAAGAAATCACAAAAACTAGCCAGGCCCGTGGTGGCGTGCATCTGTACTTCCAGCTACTTGGAAGGCTCAGGCGGAAGGATCGCCTGAGCCCAGCAGGTCGAGGCTGCAGTGGCCATGAGCGTGCCACTGCACTCCAGCCTGGGCAATAAACAGTGAGACTCCAACTCAAGAAAATAAAATAAAATAAAAATTTAAAAGATTTGAAATAAGTAAAAGTAAAATTTATCCCATTTCCAACCACCCACAGCCAAGCACTGGCAACATTTTGAATATTTTTTTTTCCAGTTTTTCCCCCTATTCAGAGTAAGAAATAAAATTATATATATATTTTTAACATTTTTTTTTTTTGACTTGGTGTCTCACTCTGCTGTCCAGGCGGGAGTGCAGTGGCACGATCCCGGCTACCACAGCCTTGACCTGGACTCAGGCAATCCTCTCACCTTGGCCTCCCAAAGAGCTGGGATTACAGGCTTGAGCCACCGCGCCCGGCCTCATTGTAACCATTTTTAATAATGGTGGGCCATCAAATCTGAGTTGGATAAGAAAGAAAGTGGAAGCAGGAGCAGCAGACAGGTAGCAAGGAAGTGGTGAGGTCACTGGGATGGAGAACTCACAGAATCCGAGCTGGGGCCCTGGTGGGACCAGAACACGTGGGCTAGGAGAAGGACTTTCCGGGCTACAAAGTGGGATACTGGAATCCAATCCTCCAAAGCCCTCATGAGGTTCAGTCCTAAGTTTCCACCCACAAGGCGGCTTGGTGGGTGGAGATTCAGATATTAACTCCCTGCCCATCACACACCTTCAAGTGCACGCTGTATCTTTCCTTCGCTGTGTTTATTGCAACTCTGACTGACACGTGGCTTGTCTGTCCTTCATGTCTGGCTACCTTACTAGGCCATAAGTTCCAAGAAGGGTGCAGAGTTTTCTAGTTAATCCTGTATTTCTAGTGCCCAGTACATACAACTGGATTCTTTTTTTTTTTTTTGAGTCGGGAGTCTCTGTCACCCAGCCTGGAGGGCAGTGGCACGCTCACCGTCACCGCAGCCTCGACCTGCTGGGCTCAGGCAATCTGTCCGCCTCAGCTTTCCAAGTAGTGGAACCACAGGCCTGCGCCACCATGCCCGGTTAATTTTTTGACTTGTAGAGTCGAGGTCTTTCCAAGTTGCCCGGGCTGGTCTCGAACCTGTGGGCTCAGACAATCCTCCTGTCTTGTTCTTTCAAAGTGCTGAGATTACAGGCGTGAGCCACCACGCCCGGCTGGATTCTTTCAAGAGGGATATCCCTCTTCTCTGCTTCATTGTACTCCAAACCTCTTTTTATTTCCAGATATTATGAGTGAATGAATGACTTTTGTTGGTACCCGTGCATAATACAGTACCAGGTATCCTGTAGGCCCTACAGACAAATTATATTCTCATCCCTTGGGCAGTGGGTTATGGTCTGAAGGGACAAAACTTGGGGTTTCTGGTTTAGGACCTTCTGGAAATACACCATTAATAGTCATTTCCTGAGCATTCTTTTCCATACAATATCTGACTGCCAGGCACTCTGAAGTACACGTTTGTTTTTCCTTGCTGCCCAGTCTGTTCTCAGACTCCTGAGCTCCAGCGGTCCTTCCGCCTGGGCCTCCCAAAGTGCTGGGACGACAGGCGTGAGCCACCACGCCCGGCCGCAAATACAAACAGTCGCAGCCAACACGTGTGTGCGCTCCCCAAAACGCGTCCTGGGCGGCGCCCGCGTGCCAGCTCTTCCCGAGGGCGGCTGCGATGAGGCCGTCGGGGCCCCGCACCCCTAGGCCGCGTCGGGGCTGTGGGCGGCGGGGCGGGGGCAGCTCCCGCGAAGCCGCCGCGTCCCGCCAGCAGGGGGCGCGCCGCCGCCCGCGCCGCCGCCGCCGCGGGACCCGCCGGGGCGCCGGGCTCCCACGCGCGCTCCCGAGCGCGTCCCCGCCTGGCGTCACGTGACGCGGCCGCGGCACCCGAGCCGCCGGGCCGAGCCGAGCTCGATTCGTGGCCCGTGGCCGCGGCGGGGGCAGCCGGCGCGGCGCGTCCGGAGGCGCGGGGGCGGCTGGCGGCGTGGATGCGGCCTCTCCCGGGCCGGCCGCCGCTCCCTCCTCTCCGCGGGCCGCTGCCGTGTCCCCGAGGGCGTGCATGAACTCTGTGGCGCGGGGACGCCCCGGTGACCATGTAGGGGGCGGCGCGAGGCCGCTCCGGTGCCTGGGACGAGCGCGGCGCCGCGGGCACGCCGTCCGGCGCCCCCCGCACTCCCCGGCGGGCCGCTGGGCCCGAGGGCCCCGGTGGGCGCCCCGGCCTCCGCCAGGGGCCTGGCCGGGAGCGCCGCGAGTTCTCGCGTGGTCTCGCGAGAGTCGAAGTTGAAGGAACATGGCGACGTCTAATCTGTTAAAGGTAAGACCCTTCCCGCGGCGCGCGGCGCCCTCCGCGGCCGCCGGCCCCGGCGCTTCGGGCGCGGCGCGGCGCGGCTCGGGCCGCGGCTGGCGGGCGCGCCCCGCGGTTGTCCGGCCGCGGCGGCCGCCGCCGAGCGCCGGGCGCGGGTCGCGGCCTCGGGGCCGGCCGGCTGTGGCGGGGCCCCGCCGGGAGGGCTGCGGGCGGGGGCGGGGGGAGAGCCCGGCCGGGGCCGGCGGCGAGCGCGGCCGGCGGGGCGCGGGCCGGGCCGGGCCGAGCGGGCCGTGCCGACTCGCGGGTCTCGGCTCCTCGGGGAGGCCGCGCGTGTCTGAGCCGCCGGGGGCGCGATCCGGGGGCAGGCCGCCGGCGGGCTGCGGCGTCTCGCCCCTCGCCCCGTCCGTTTCTGTCCGCGCAGTTCCGAGTCCGCGGCCGCGCCGCCCGCCCCCCGCCCGGCGTGCCGCCCCTTCGCTCCCAAGCCGCCCATCCCGTTCCCTCTTTTCCGGGGAAGCCCCCCCCATTACGGGGCGCAGCCCGGTGACAGCCGACGCAGGGCTGCCGTCGCTTTGGGGCCGTGGGAACGCTGCCTTCCCCGAGACGTCGTGCGGGCTGGGCCGCGGAGGGGCCGATCCCCGGCCCACCCCGCAGTTGAGGAGTTTGGGGAAGCTGGAGGACCGCCCGGATCTAGACGTCCTGTGCTTCTGTGGGTGGTGGGAGTCTTCTGCCCGCAGAGTGCCAGCGGAGACGGGGCCAGGGACTCGCTCGTAGGATGCACGGGGTGAACCACCGCTCCCCGGACCCATCACCACGTCTCAGGCCATGTGGGTGGGTGATGGAAACACGGTAGAAAAGCAAAGGAAACACACCGGCACCCCCTGCTTCTTGGAAGCAACGAATTCACGAGAAGTGAGTAGCGGATCCCAGCCTGCTTTCTCTTCTGAAACACTGTAGCGAAGTTCGAGTGCATTCGTTCAGAGAGAACATTTGTTGCACGTCTGAGCACTCCTGTTGATGCGTCCGTGTGCTCCCGTAAGCGCCATCATTTTTTTTTTTTTTTTTAATTGGAAAGTGTCTGAGAAGTCTCTGGGCTCATGATTTCTCGGGAAATTTTAATTTGTTGATTACCTAGATATAAGGCAGGAGGTGGGGTCTTTTTCCCTCCAGAATGATCTCTCAGAAAACGTGAAGCCGCTGGTCTACGACTCGGTCCAAAGCCTCACAAAGGATCGTTTGGAGGAGATAGAAATCTAAAGCTACTTTGGTCAATACTCGTGAGGTACTTACCTTGGAGAAATTGTAAACCCACATCCACAGCACGCACCTACAGAGTGAGTTGAGCTGCCCGAATGTAAAGAAAATGGGCACTTAGGGTTTAGATTAAAAGGGTAACTAGGCCGGGCGCCGTGGCTCACGCCTGTGATCTCAGCACTTTGGGAGGCCGAGGTGTAAGGGTTGCCTGAGCCCATGGGTTCGAGACCAGACTGGGCAACTTGGCGAGACCTCGTCTCTGCAATAAATCAAGAAAAACTAGCCGGGCGTGGTGGTGCACACCTGTGGTTCCAGCTACTTGGAAGGCGGAGGCGGAAGGATTGTCTGAGCCCAGCCGGTCGAGGCTATCGTGGCCATGAGCGTGCCACTGCACTGCAGCCTGGGCGACGTAGTGAGACTCAGACTCAAAACAAACAACAAAAAAAGGATAGGGAATTTTAGAAGTGTTGCAACTGAAACAACTTTTATAAATAAAAGGAAAGTGGTAATGGTTTGAGAAAAACTGGTGATTCAGTCAGTCTAGTGAATGTGAAGACCGATGATGCGCAGTGATACATTGGAAAATTCTCAAAACAAATTTTTTTATGAAATGTTGACTGTGGGAAAGGCAGAATTTCTAAATGAATATTTACATAGTATGTGATTTTATTTATTTTTATTTATTTTTTTTTGAGTTGGAGTCTCACTCTGTGGCCCAGACTGGAGTGCAGTGGCCGCTCCCGGCCACCGCAGCCTCGACCTGCTGGGCTCCGGCGATCCTTCCGCCTCAGCCTTCCGAGTAGCCGGAATTACAGGCACGCGCTACCACGCCCGACTGATTTTTTGATTTATTGTAGAGATGAGGTCTCGCTGCCCAGGCGGGTCTCGAACCCGCGGGCTCAGGCAACCCACTCACCTCAGCCTCCCAAAGGCGCGGGATTATAGGCTGAGGCACCGAGCCCGGCTTAGTATGTGATTTTAAATATGTATGATTAGTATGATATAATGAGCATTACAGATATTCAATTTTTAAAAATTCTATGTATTACCAAAGGTTTGTGTATTCAAGTGTGCCAGAAAATGTCTCATGATTAGGCAGTGGGGGTTGCCTTATATATCCCCAGGGTATGTGTTCCAAGACCCCACTCCCCATATATAACTCTGTATACACTGTGCTTTCTGATCTGATAGCAGTGGGCTACTAAGTGACAACCGGGCTGGGAATGTATACAGCATGGTTATGCTGGACAGAGCCAAACGGCAGGAGGTTTTATCACACTACTCAGATTGGTGTGCAACTTAAAACTTACTGTTTATTTCTAGAATTTTCCATTTCATATTTTCAGATCGTGGTTGCCCACAGGTAATGGAAACTGTGGAAGGTGAGTCTGAGGATAAGGAGGGATGACTATTCATACACTAGAAAAAAGCTTGTCATGAAGGGGGATAACTGAAGTTTATTTTCCGGGAGATGTGTAGTGAGATTCTCACAGGTGGATCGTAGCACAGTCTGGAGGGTTAGTGCGTTTAAGGCTGGTGGTGCCTCGAAGACGAGGCTGGCTGGAGCCTGGCCGCATCAGCCTCATTTCCCCTTTGGTAGGGTTAATCGACGGAATCATTAGGAGCTGCCTCTGGCATTGTGCACTTCGGCTTCACCAGAGCATGTTTGACAGCAGATTCATGTCCTGTGTCAGAATGGAGAAATGTGGACTAGCTGAGAATCCAGCTAGAAGTGGATCCGTTGTAGTTAAACAACTGTACCTGAAGAGTGATGAACCGTCAATCATCATCAAGCCTTCAGTGTCCTGCTGAATGTATATTGTCCTGACCTCGTTTGCTAATAACTTGGATGAAGTTAAGTTTATTGAATTTGTGGATGACGCAGAGTTCAGAGGGATAGCTAATATTTTTTTTTGTTTTTTTAGTTTCTATTTAAGCTTTTTTTAGCTAATATGTTTTGAGAGATTCAAAACTATTGAAACTTACAAGTCAGAAGCCAATGCAATAAAACGATCAACTTTTGTTTTTAATATTGGAATTTGGTTGTAACAATTGTATTCTCTGTTTAAGGCAAATAGACTACTGTTAGATCTTGGAAATCTTTTGGGTACATAAAGATGTGTACATTTTGACGTATATAGTTATCAGCTGCTTGGGGGGTTTATATCTGCAGAAACTTTTCCATATTGCTGTTGTATTGTTTTTCCTTACAAAGTGTCCACAAAACATGGGTAGGACTCTGGTATCATTGTTTTACCTTCTGTGTTCGGTTACTTTTAACTGCAGCTCTGCTTGTGCCTTTTCCTTTGCAGTTATCACCTGGGCCTTCAGTTGACTGTTCTATCCAAACAGCAGTTGTTCCAACCTTTTTTTGCTGAACCTCGACCCTCCTAATTCCTAGCATATTACTTTACCGAGCTATTTTGAAGTACCCCTTAACTTCCTTGGTCAAACCACACATTTTTCTCATTTCTTCTACATTCTCCGCTTTTCCATGCTACCTCTTAAATTGTCTCCTTCCACTTGTTCAGTACTAATCTTTCCCTCAAGACTTGGTGGCATGTCTCCTCTGTCTTTTTTTTCTGAGTCAGAGTCTCACTCTGTTACCCAGGCTGGAGTGCAGTGGCATGTTCATGGCTCACCACAGCCTTGACCTTCTGGGCTCAGGCTGCTGTCCTTCTGCCTCAGCCTCTTGAATAGCTGGGACTACAAGTGTGCACCATCACACCTGGTTAATCTTTTTATTTTTTGTAAAGACAAGGTCTTACTCTGTTGCTTAGGCTGATCTTGAACTCCTGGGCACAGGCAGTCCTCTAGCCTCAGCCTCCTAAGGTGCTGGGATTACACCTTAATTTACTGTGAGATGTCTTACCTGACACCCCCACCCAATTATACTGAAGTTGTTAGTCTTTTTGTTTGTTTGTTTGTTTTGTTTTGTTTGAGTTGGAGTCTCACGCTGTCACCCAGACTGGAGTGCAGTGGCCGCTCCCGGCCACTGCAGCCTCAACCTGCTGGGCTCCGGCGATCCTTCCGCCTCAGCCTTCAGAATAGCCAGAATTACAGGCACGTACTACCACGCCCAGCTAATTTTTTTGATTTTATTGTAGAGATGAGGTCTCGCCTGCCCCGGCGGGTCTCGAACACACGGGCTCGGGCAATCCACTCACCTCAGCCTCCCAAAGGCGCGAGATTACAGGCGGAGCCACCGAGCCCAGCTGAAGTTGTTAGTCTTAAGAGCAGCACTAGGGACCTCCCATTGTCAAATGAAATTCTTTTCTGATAACATTTGTTCTCTTTTCTGGTATTGCTCATTTCCTCTGCTTCTCTTTTGGTTTTTATATTATTCTCTCCTTGGTCTCTTAAATCACTTGTGTTTTTTCACTCACTTCCCTCCCCTCCCCCCAATGTAATTATTTCTTAGGATTTAATCATCAGCCCTTTTCTATCTTTGTACTTTTTTTCTGGGACAGTTTTAACTCCCATGATTTCACTATTTTTATCTCAGCTCTGATGTGAGCTCTAGACCAAAACACAGTTCTCAACCATATCACTTTCCTGCTCAGATACCTTTGATGGTTCAAATTGTTTGAGATCTTTCCAGCTGGGTCTTCTCCCTAATAACCAACTAGTGTGTTTTTTTCTTCTGTGTCTCTCTCTCTCTCTCTCTCTCTCTCTCTCTCTCTCTCTCTCTCTCTCTCTCTCTCTCTCTCTCTCTCCTCACACACACACACACACACACACACACACACACACACACACACACACACACACACACACACACCCCCTACCTGCCTGGTTACGTGTTGGTTCATTAGCCTGCCAGAGGTGGTGGTCTCTCTAATGACTGTCTCCTAATTAGATCTGGTGAGAGGAAGGGACACGAGGATAGTGGTATATAACCAGCCTATAGGAAATCCAAACTTTAAGCTGAAATAGAATCGTACTACTTTTCTCAGTGGAAAGTTTTTTATCCTTTGAGAGAGAAAGAAAATTGGAACTGTAAAGCAGTGGTGACTCAAAGTATCTAGAACATTCATTATTAAAATAATTGCATTGACACTCATATGCAAGGCACCATAACGAATACAAAGATGTAGAAAACAATGTCTGTGTTCTTTGGTAATTTACCGTATACTAAGGGAGATTAAATGACCTTAATGATTTTTTACAAGGCATACATTTTAGCTGTGTTACCAACTGCTGTATGGTCCCTTGCAGACTGAGGAAATTATTTCTGGTGGATTGATCAAGGAACATTTTATGGAGAAAACATTGGAGCTGAATTTTGGGTAATGGGTAGACTTTTTGCAGGTGACAATTAGGAGAACATTTGGAGATCACCTAGCTTGTACTGCAGGCAGGATTGCATGCTTTGTTGCCTTCTGAATAAACAGTGTTCCTTGGGATCGTTGCAGCATGGAAACCCAGAATGCAGGGAGCAGCGGGAGGTAAGAGTAAAAGGAAAGTCAAGGTCAGATCATGAAGGGCCTTCCATGCTCAGCGAGGGGATTTGAAATAGCATTCCGTAGATAATGGGAAATATTTGAAAAATACTTGAGCAGGGATACTGTCAAGCCCTCAGTCTATTTTTGGCTCTTAAGCATAAAATTATTACTTCTATTGTTTGTGTATTCAAAATACCCACTTGTGAGATGGCAATGGATGTGGGGTATTTGTGCTAATGACATCATGTTCATTGAAACTATAGCAAGAGTCAGAAAGTCTATGGGAAATAAATGTATTCATTGAACAAGAATTTAGTATTTTCTAATTCCAACTGGATAATGGTGAACTAGGTAGACTTCTGCCTTGTATAACTTAAATTTTTGTAGGGAAGAGAGGCAACAGACATACGAGTAAATGTAGATGTAAGTCAGGCTGTTTGTATGAGAAGAACAGGCAGGGTAACATGGATAGACAGTGATAGGTGTTATTTTGTGTGGGATGGTCAGGGTGGCCTCTGAGGAGATGGCATTGGTGGCAAGACCTGCGTGAATGAGGGAGCAAGTCCTGCAGGTATTTAGAAGAAGATTCCCCATAGAGGGAACAGCCAGAGCAAAAGGGCCAAGTCAGGAGCATGCTTGGCGAGGAATGCGGATGTGATGTAAAGATTTGAAGGTTGTCAGTGAACGTGGTTAAGATGCATACCTGGATAATTCTTTTTAATATGCCTTGTTAAACAAAAATGAGAGCCTCATTAAGAACTCTACAAGTCAAGCGAGACTCCATCTCTAAAAAAAAATTAGCTGGGTGTGGTGGCATCCAGCTGCGGTTTTAGCCACTGGGGAGGCTGAGGCGGGAGGGTCACTGGAGCCCAGGTGTTCAAAGTGACAGTGAGCTGCGGTTGCATCCCCGCACTCCAGCCTGAGTAACAGTGATACTCTGTCTCTATAAAATTAATCACTTAAAGTTTTTTTAAAAAAAGAAATTGCCCTTTTTAAAAGGACATCTGAAAGAACATCCAAAAGGGCCACGAGCCTTAGGGTAGCCTTTCCTCACTCTCGTGTCCTGTTGCATCTGACACTCACAGCCAAGGGAGAAAATGGATCCGGTGCCTGTGTTGGCCACGGGCAGGAATGCGAGTGGAGCAGTGGACAAAATCAGCAACCATAATGCTACTGAGTGAGTGTAAATGGGATCTTGCATGTTCTGTGAAAGTAAGGGATTGAGCGATTGCCATGTTCCAGAGGTGATGTATGTTCATTAAAGCTACTTAAAGGAAGGGGCCATTTAAGATCAACGTTGAGGTATCAGGAGGATACGAGGCATCTGTCTAGTGAGAGGAGTTTTTCTTTCTTTCTTTCTTTTTGAGTTAGAGTCTCACTCTGTTGCCCAGGCTGGAGTGCAGTGGCACACTCATGGCCACCCCAGCATCAGCCTGCTGGGCTCTGACAATCCTTCTGCTTCTACCTTCCAAGTAGCTGGAACTATAGGCGCGTGCTACCACACCCGGCTAATTTTTTGATTTATTGTAGAGAGGAGGTCAGGCCTCCTCGAACCTGCGGGCTTAGGCAATCCACTCACCTCGGCCTTCCAAAGTGCTGTGATGACGGGCTGAGCCACCGAGCCTGGCCAAGGAGTTTTTCTTAATAAACTTTTTGCTCAGGGTCCTGGTGATCCCCGTCATATCACTAAAATCCATTTGGCTCCTGCCTTGGTATAGTGGGTGGAAGAAATAGGTATCTGATGTGCTCTGTTGACAAAGCAGGTACGACTCAGATGAAAACAGGCAAATCCAAAGGAGCACATACGAGTAATGTCAAGGGTAATTTATCTGTGTAACGGGTTGGTTCATTCTGTAAAGTCTGAACATCCGATCTGTGCCCGAGACTGTCCTAAGTGTCAGTGATGCAGTAGTGAATGTGACAAGGTCCTTAGCCTTTGCGACTTGTGTTATGATGGGCAAATGCTGACGCTAGAGGAGCAAATGGTACTCTTGCATAGTTTTTGCCAGTATGAGGGCAAAGATGAGAACTGTATAATCGAGAATGTTCTGAAGGCGAGAACACTACTTTACTCATTTACTGACAACAAAATAATTCCTTCTCTCCTTACTGCTTTGGCATGTTCTGTTGAATTTTCTTTCCCTGTCACATGTTGACATTTCAGCCAGATCTCACAACTTTCTAGTCTTTTTTTTAAAAAAGTACTGCTTAAGCCGGGCTCAGTGGCTCAGCCTATAATCCCACGCCTTTGGCAGGCTGAGGTGAGTGGATTGCCTGAGCCCATGGGTTCGAGACCCGCCTGGGCAGCGAGACCTCATCTCTACAATAAATCAAAAAATCAGCCGGGCGTGGTAGCACATGCCTGTAATTCCAGCTACTTGGAAGGCTGAGGTGGAAGGATTGCCGGAGCCCAGCGGGTCGAGGCTGCGGTGGCTGGGAGCTGCCATTGCACTCCAGTCTGGGCGACCGAGTGAGACTCCAACTCAAAAAAAACCAAAACAACAACAAAAAAGTACTGCTTAGTCTGAATTCAAATTTCAGTCTCATAGCCAATCAAAGCGTCTCCTTTACCAACTGAAGACCTTGGTTCCAGATGTGCAGAGAGGAGAGGGAAGGGTGTTTTTCTTAGGTTGGTTTGGGAAGCCCTCTCTCAGGTGATGCTGGAGCTGAGACCTGAGTGATCTGCATGCTGTGGCGAAGGTCTTGAGGGGCAGTGATGAGCCTGGCATATTTGAGGAACACCTTTAAAAGGTTATTGTGAGCCGGGCTCAGTGGCTCAGCCTGTAATCCCGTGCTTTGGGAGGCTGAGGTGAGTGGATTGCCTGAGCCCGCGGGTTCGAGACCCGCCTGGGCAACTTGGCGAGACCTCTTCTCTACAATAAATCAAAAATTAGCCGGGCGTGGTAGTGCACGCCTGTAATTCCGGCTACTTGGAAGGCTGAGGCGGAAGGATCGCCGGAGCCCAGCAGGTCGAGGCTGCAGTGGCTGGGAGTGGCCACTGTACTCCAAGCCTGGGTGACAGAGTGAGACTCCAACTCAAAAAAAAAAAAAAAAAAAAAGGTTATTGTGGCTGAAACATAGTGAGAATTGCCGGTATTCAAATAAATACAATGGGCTCTCCATATCCGTGGCTTCTGTGTCCATGAATCAACTGAGTATCGAAAATATTTGGAAAAAAGAATTATGTCTGTACTGAACATGTGCGGCCCTTTTTTTCTCCTCTTAACCTAAACAATCCAGTGTAACGGCTGTTTATACAGCCTTTACATTGTATTAGGTGTTATAAGTAATCTAGAAATGATTTAAAGCATATGGGAAGCTGTGCATAGATTATATACAAATATGATGACATTTTATGACAGGGAATTGAGCATTCATGGATTTTGGTATCCGCAGTGGAGAGGCAGGATCCTGGAACAAATCTCCCACCGATTCTGAGGGACAGCTATACTATAGTTTCGTGGTTCTTCTGGTTAGTGGGGATTGGCAAATGTGGTTTTCAAATCCCATGACTGGGAGCACTAGTGGCTCATAAACAATAAGGGAGCCCACACATCAAATAGCTGACCTCATAATTTGCATGAAAGATCTGAGATAGGCCAGTTGGGTTCCTTTTGTAACGTTTGTGGAGTGCCGTCATTGGATATACAGTCGTTCGCTGCGTGATGATGTGTTGGTCAGCAGCGGGCCGCATGTAGGATGGTCGTTCTGTAGGATTGTAATGGAGCTTACAAATTCCTGGTGACATCCACCATGGTCCTAGTCATGTGGTAGCGTAACACGTCTCTCATGTTCGTGGTGATGCCAGTGTAAATAAACCCAGCCTGCAAGAGTCCGGCACGTACAATTATGTAGTGTGTCAGCCTTGGTGAAGCTAGATCAGTTTGGGAAACCTCTCTCAGGTGATGTTGGAGCTGAAGCCTGCGTGGTCTGCATTCTTTGGCGAAGGTCTTCAGGTGCAGTGGGGCTCGGCTTCTGGTGAGGTTCTCAGCGTGCTTCCCATCATGGCAGAAGGTGAAGGGGACATTGTGTGTGGAGAGACCTGGAGACAGAGGAAGCACGCGAGTGGCAGGGAGCGCTCTGCTCTTTTTAACAAGTAGCTCTGGGGTAACAAGTAGAATGAGAATTTGCCCCCTAAAATCCCCTGTGGAGGGCACTGATCTGTTCATGAGGGGTCTGCCTCCGTGACCCAAACAACTCTTGTTAGACCCACCCCCAACACTGGGGATCAGATGTCAGCATGGGATTTGGGAGACAAGCATGCAAACTGTAACAACGAATTTACTTTGCTATACTTTTTGTAGTTATTTTAGTGTGTTCTTCTTCTACTTATGTATTTATTTATTTTGAGTTGGAGTCTCACTCTGTTGCCTAGACTGGAGTGCAGTGGCACGGTTCTGGCCACCACAGCCTCAGCCTGCTGGGCTCTGGAGATCCTTCTGCCTCAGCCTTCCAAGTAGCCAGAACTACAGGCGCGTGCTACCATGCCCGGCTAATTTTTAATTTATTGTAGAGACGAGGTCTTGCCAAGTTACCCAGGTGGGTCTCGAACCCACGGGCTCAGGCAATCCACTCGCCTCGGCCTCCCAAAGTGCTGGGATTACAGGCTGAGCCACTGAGCCAGCCACTTATTAAAAATAAGTTAACTGTAAGATAGCTAAGGCAGGTCTGTCAGGAGATAACCAAAAGAAGGCGTTGTCATCATGGGAGATCACAGCTCCATGCATGTTACTGCCGCTGAAGACCTTCCAGGGGGACAAAGTGTGGAGGTAGAAGACAGCGGCATTGATGATCCTGACTCTGTGTAGGCCTACGGTAATGTGTGTTTGTGTCTTAGTTTTTAACAAAAAAGTTTAAAAGTAAAAAAAAAATTCTTTTGCGGGAGAGGGCTAGGCTCAGTGGCTCATGCCTGTGATCCTAGCACTTTGGGAGGTTGATGTGGAAGACTGCTTGAGGCCAGGAGTTTGAGACCAGCCTGGGCAACATAGCAAGACCCTGTTTCTAAAAAAAAGAAAAATACTTAGCTGCGTGCATTGGCACATCTATAGTTCCAGCTGCTCGGGACGCTGAGGCAGGAGACTTCGAGCCCAGGAGTTGGAAGCTGCCCCACTGGACCCCAACCTGGGCAACAGAGAGAGGCCTGGATTCTCGGAAAAGAAAATACTTTTGTACAGCGGTACAATGTGTTTGTGTTTTAAGCTAAGAGTTATTATAAAATAAGAGTCAAGAGATTTTTTAAAAAGGTTATAAAGTAAAAAGTTATTATAATAAGCTTAAGTAAATTTACCGTTGTGGAATTTTAAAAAATTTAGTATAGCCTAAGCATTTATTATTATTATTATATTATTTTATTTATTTATTTATTTTTTTTTTGAGTTGGAGTCTCACTCTGTCGCCCAGACTGGAGTGCAGTGGCCGTTCCCGGCCACCGCAGCCTCGGCCTGCTGGGCTCCGGTGGTCCTTCCGCCTCAGCCTTCCTAGTAGCCAGAATTACAGGTGCGCACTACCACACCCGGCTAATTTTTGATTTATTGTAGAGATGAGGTCTCGCCAAGTTGCCCAGGCAGGTCTCGAACCCGCGGGCTAAGGCAATCCCCTCACCTCGGCCTCCCAAAGCGCTAGGATTACAGGTTGAGCTACCGAGCCCAGCTGCTAAGCATTTATTATAAAGTCTGCAGTAGTGTACAGCAATATCCTAGGCCTTCACATTCACCCACCACTCACTCACTGACTCACCTAGAGCAACTTCCAGTCTTGCAAGCTCCATTCATGATAAGTGCATAGACAGGTATGCTATTTCTATCTTTCTTTCTTTCTTTCTTTCTTTTTTGAGTTGGAGTCTCACTCTGCTGCCCAGGCTGGAGTGCAGTGGCACGCTCCCGGCCACCGCAGCCTCGACCTGCTGGGCTCCAGCGATCCTTCCACCTCAGCATTCCAAGTAGCTGGAACTATGGGCGTGCACTACCACGCCCGGCTGTTTATTGATTTATTGTAGAGATTAGGTCTCACCAGGTTCCCTGGGCAGGCCTCGAACCCGCAGGCTCAGGCAGTTCACTCATCTCGGCCTCCCAAGGTGTGGGATTACAGACTGAGCCACTGAACCCGGCCTATTTTTATCTTTCATGCCATGTTTTTACTGTACGTTTTCTATGTTTAGATACACAGATATACCATTGTATTACAGTTGCCTACAGTATTCAGTACAGTCACATGCTGAACAGATTTATAGCCTAGAATAATAGACAATATTCTACAACCGAGGTGTGTAGGCTATACCATGTAGGTTGGTGTATGTACATGCTATGATGGTCACACGACGATGAAATTGTGTAATGATATTTCTCAGAATATCACTAAGTGATACATGACTGTAGCCCATAATCAATATATTATGAACTTTGAGGAGGGAACAGTACAAATCTTTTTTTTTTTTTTTTGGAGTTGGAGTCTCACTGTGTAGGCCAGGCTGGACTGCAGTGGCATGCTCACGGCCACCGCAGCCTTGATCTGCTGAGTTTTGGCCATCCTTCTGCCTCAACCTTCCAAATAGCTAGAACTACAGGCTTGTGCCACCATGCCTGGCTAATTTTTTAATTTATTGTAGAGCTGAGGTCTCACCAAGTTGTCCTGCCTGATCCCGGACCCATGGGATCAGGCAGTCCTCTCACCTCAGCCTCGCAAAGTGCTAGGATTATAGCCATGAGCCACCATGCCCAGCCTTACAAATCTTACAACAACTGAACTTGTGTGGTGTTCAAAATGTTATGGGCATGAAAGAGTAAGGTGATTTAAAAAATAACTGTCATTAATTGTGTGGATGCTATTATTTCTTGCCTTTCCTTTAATTTGTCTTTTCACCCTAACTTTTCTTGCACATCATGAAGAGCATGTAGCAAGAAAATATAGAGCATTAATGACTGTGTTCTCTGTTTTCTTTCATTATTTTACATTATTTATTAATTCATTAATTTTAGTTTTAGTTTTTTGAGTCGGAATCTCACTCTGTCACCCAGGTTGGAGTGCAGTGGCATGCTCATGGCCACCTCAGACTGGACCTGCTGGGCTCAGGTGATCCTTCCACCTCAGCCTTCCAACTAGCTGGGACTACAGACACGCACCACCACAACTGGCTAATTTTTTTTTTAATTGTAGCGACGAGGTCTTGCCAGGTTGCCCAGGCTGGTCTCAAACCCCGGGGCTCAGGCAGTCTTCCTACTTCTGCCTCCCAAAGTGCTGGGATTACAGGGGTGAGCCACCGTTCCCGGCTTTTTATTACTATTATTTTTAGAGATGAGGTCTTACTTTGTCAGCCAGGCTGGATTATAGTGTCACGATCAAAGATCACTGCAGGCACGAACTCTTGGACTTAAGCATTCCTCCTGTCTCAGCCTCCCAAGTGGATTGGACTATAGGCGTGAACTACCACACTTGGCTAATTTAAAAACAATTTTCTTTTAGCGATAGGGTCTCGCTGTGTGACCCAGGCTGGTCTTGAAGAACTCCTGGGCTCAAGCAGTCTTCCTGCCTTGGCTTGCCAAAGTACTGGGATTGCAGGCGTAAGCAACTACACCCAGTCTGCTTTCTTTTATTTTATTTTTTGAGTTGGAGTCTCAGTTTGTCACCCAGGCTGGAGTGCAGTGGCATGATCACGGCCACCGCAACCTCAGTCTGCTGGGCTCAGGCGATCCTTCCGCCTCAGCCTTCCAAGTAGCTGGAACCACAGCCATGCATCACCATGCCCAGCTAATTTTTTGATTTATGGTAGAGGTGAAATCTCGCCAAGTTGCCCAGGCTGGTCTCGATCCTGTGAGCTCAGGCAGTCCTCTCACCTCAGCCTCCCAAAGTGCTGGAATTATAGGTGTGAGCCACCGTGCCTGGCAAGCATCCTTATTTTATAACATGATATCACATTTTGTATTTGTACACAAACAATTATATATCTCCTCTTTTTCTAAGGATTAAGTCAAATGGGATTGTTGTAGATGAATTCATTTCTTGAAAAAGCACTCTTGGATTTCAGTGGGAGATTTGCAGATTTTTATGAGTGATAACATATACTAGAAAAATCTATATAACATCTTTCCTTCATGACTGATATCACCTACCCCCACCCGAGACACATTTTAAAAATTAACCGGTTTTTCTGTAATACACTCTCCTTCCTTGGCTTGGGTGAATAATGGCACAATATTTAGACCTGAAGTCTTAGCTCTGCGTGTTTGAAACATAAATTTTCTGCTTTTCTTGGATCCGAGAGTTTGAGACTGCAGTGAGCAGTGAACCACTGTGCTTGGCCAAATAGTGTCTTTTAATGAATGAAAATTCTTAATTTTAATATAGTCTACCTTCTTCTTTTTTTCCTCTTATGGTTAGGGCTTGGTTATAAGGTCATACAAACGTCTAGATTTCTACTTGTATACATGTTTTACTGGATTTTTCAAAATAAAAACAAAATTTAAAAATTACTTTTATAGTTTGAGTCTGAAGAATATATCCTGGGTCTGATTCTATTGGTGAAAATTACTATCTATATCTATATCTATCTATCTATCTATATATCCTGGGACCGTCAGGAGTTCATGGCCCATAATTTAAGGAACAATGAATTAGAATGTGAGTTCCTTGAGCGTCTTTCATTTATGTGCCCCATTGTACAGTAGATTCTCAGGTGTTTGTTGAATGAATAAATATATTAAGTATGCCAGCCTCCATGGCTCAGCCTGCAATCCCAGCACTTTGGGAGGCTGAGGCAAGAGGACTGTCTGAGCCTGTGGGTTCGAGACCAGCCTGGGAAGTTTGGTGAGACCCCCATCTCTACAATAAATAAAAAATGAAGGAGTGTTAGCACATGCTTGTAGTTTTGGCTACTTGGAAGGCTGAGGTGAAAGGATCACTGGAACCCAGCAGATCGATGCTGAGGTGGCTGTGAGCCTGCCTCTCCAGCCTGGGTGACAGAGTGAGACTCCAACTCAAAAAGAGTGTGTGTGTGTGTGTGTGTGTGTGTGTGTGTGTGTGTGTGTGTGTGTGTGTAAAGTGCATAACAAGTGTGTGTGTGTGTGTGTGTGTGTGTGTGTGTGTGTGTGTGTGTAAAGTGCATAACAAGGAATTCTCCCCAAATACATTTAAACTCTTTCATCAATATTACTATTTTTGTTTTTCTCTTAAAATTAGTTGTTTGAGTTTCAAAAAATGTAAACATTGTCAGAATTTATTTGAAAATATTTTTCCTTGGCCGGCAGTGGTGGCTGAGCCCGTAATCCCAACACTTTGGAAGACTGAGGTGAAAGGATTGCCTGAGCCCAGGGTTTTGGGACCAGCCTGGGCAACTTGACAATACCTCGTGTCCACAATAGATCAGAAAATTAGCCAGGTGTGGTGGCACGTGCCTGTGGTTCCAGCTACTTGGAAGGTTGAGGCAGAAGGATCATCTGAGCTCAGCAGGTCGAGGCTGTGGTGGCCACGAGTGTGCTACTGCACTCCAGCCTGCGTGACAGAGTGAGACTCCTTCTCAAAAAATAAAAAATTTTTTAAAAAAGGAAAATATTTTTCCTCTATAGAATCAGAAAGCTTAAAGGGAGTATATGAAATTTTTCATTGTAATGAAAAGAGATACTCAGCGTTTTCGAAAACAAGTGTTCTCTTCCTCCTCCTCCCACACAATGTTTAAAAAGAAATGTCCTTTACGTAGTGATGTTTCCACCTTATGATTTCTAGGTAATTGCCACTAATTTTTTTTTAAGTGAAAGTCTCACTTTGTCGCTCAGGCTGGCTTGCAGTGGCATGCTCACGGCCACTGCAGCCTGTACCCTTTCAGGCTCAGGTGATCCTTCTGCCTCAACCTTCCAAGTAGCTGGAACTACATGCGTGCGCCACCATGCCCGACTAATTTTTTGATTTACTGTAGAGACGAGGTCTCGCCAAGTTGCCCAGTCTAGAACCCCTGGACTCAGGCAATCCTCTTGTCTTGGTCTCCCAAAGTGCTGGGATTACAGGTTTGAGCCACCATGCCTGGTACCCACTAAGTTTTTATAATTATAGTTTTTTTGCAGTTTAAAAGCCTGATGAAATCAAGCCAAGGGCTGCATCTGACCCTGAGATTAGATATCCCTTCATTCCTCTTCCAAGAAAGCACCAGAGAGTAGTTATGAACCTGCCTTTAACAGAGCTGAACTGCCTGGGTTTGATTTCCTACTAGCCCACCTGTTGGTGATAACCCTAGGCAAAGAATCTAACTTAATCTCAGATTTACCATGTACAGTTTCTTCATCTATAATATAGGAAAATAAAATATAAAATAATATCACTGTATTCATAGGATAATTGTAAAGATTAAGTGAATTTAATGCTTGTAAAGTATTTAGAATTGTACAGCACCTATCACATAATTAATTAACAGAAGATATTATAAAGTAAAATGGTACAAGTAATAGTAATTTACATATCCATACTGAGTATTATAACAAAGTTAAATAATAGAGGGTACAGTGCTGAGCTAAACTTTGTTTACAGATATGGGATACTCAAACTATTCAATGTAAGCAGTAAAGAAGACTTTTTGAAAAAAAAATTCAAAGGAAGTACTCTTGTGTACAAAAGATATCACATGTACAAATGTTTTTGGCCTGTATAACCCCAAGTTAGCCAAATCCCATGTATTTGCAATGAATAAAATAGAAAATCTTGCAGTGGAATGATTAAACAAAGATAATAAGGCCAGGCACAGTGACTCAAGCCTGTAATCACAGCACTTTGGGAGGCTGAGGCGAGGGGATTGCCTGAACCCACGGGTTTGAGAACAGCCTGGGCAACTTGGTGTGAGACCTTATCTCTACAATAAATCAAAAAATTAACCAGGCCTGGTAGTGCTTGCCTGTAGTTCTGGCAACTTGGAAGACTGAAGCAAAAGCAGTGCCTGAGCCCAGCAGATGCCCCAACGCTGGGGTGGCCGTGAGCGTGCCACTGCACTCCAGCCTGGGTGAGGGAGTGAGACTGACTCAAAAAAAAAAAAAAAAAACTAAACTGAACAAAGATAATAAAAATGTGCTGAGACGATTTTGCTGAGTTCCACTCTTCCGCGTTCTCAGTCTCAAGCATCCTACTGTGTTCACCCCTCTGGCCTCTTCCGCTCCCTTTAGTTCTTTTCTTCCAACAGCACACCTCCACTACTGGGACCTTTGGTGGGCTGGTTCTGCCACTTTGTCTAATGTCTTTGATCTGTGGGTTTATAGTTTTCATCAGATTAGGAAACGCTGATGTGATGATGTGCATCCCTTTCTGATCATGTAGAGTGTGTTGACGTACATGACCTTGTCTAATAAATCTATCCCTTGTGTCAGGACTGGCTCATTTCTTCTGATGCCTTTTTTCTCTTCGTGATGGGCTATATTTTCCTGCTGCTTTGCATGCTTGGTAGTTTTTGACTGGGCGGCAGGCATTGTGAGTTTTATGTTCTGGGTACTTGACTTTTAAAATTTTCTTTTAATATTTCTGGCTTTGGCTGTGCATTTGGGTAACTTCGGAATGAGTCTGATCCCTTTGAAACTTGCCCCTATGTCTTGTCAGAGTGACTCCAGAGTGTCATGTAGGGCAGGGCTGCTTTGGTCCTGCTGTAGACCCTGCCCAGTGCCTGGCACTTGAGGGTGTTCCTCTCCAGCTGTGCAGCTATGTCTAGCCCTGTGTGTGCTCCTCGATTGTTCCTTCTGCTCCTTTCTAATGGTTTTGTCTCCAGTCTCATAGAGTTTTCTCACAGGTGCAGGTCAGTACTCAGCCAAAGCCCCGTCCGGGTTTCCCGAGTTCCCTTTTTTGTGGTACTCTCTGCCACAAATTCTAAACTTTGGCCTCTTCGAACTCCAAGCCCTGTCTCTTAAACTGAGTGACACTGCCGGGCTGTGTGGGTTCCTCCTCCTTGTCGTGAGGTCTGGAAGCATTCTCCAGGCAGCATGTTTGGCCATTTGCAGTGCTTGCCTCATTTGTTTTTCTTTTCTCAGGAAGCGCTGTCCTGCACTGCCTTTTGGCTTTCTTGTTACGTAGGCAGGAGGGGAAATCTGGTTCCTGTTTTCCGTCACGGTTGGAAGCAGAAGTCTCTCTCATCATGATGTCCATTTTCTCCCCCAGTCCAACATAAATTCTCTTTTTTTTTTTTGAGTTGGAGTCTCACTCCTTCGCCCAGACTGGAGTGCAGTGGCTGCTCCCGGCCACCGCAGCCTTGACCTACTGGGCTCCGGCGATCCTTCCGCTTCAGCCTTCCAAGTAGCTGGAACTACAGGCGTGCACTACCACGCCTGGCTAATTTTTTGATTTATTGTAGAGATGAGTTCTCGCCAAGTTGCCCAGGCGGGTCTCGAACCCGCGGGCTCAGGCAGTTCATTCACCTCGGCCTCCCAAAGTGCTGGGATTACAGGCTGAGCCACCGAGCCCGGCCTAATTCTCTTTTTGATCATTACAATTATTCCGTTCAGTACTCTTTTGACTCCCTTGCCCCCTCTTGTTTGCGTGAGAAAAGCACGCTCCTGGTTAAATCCATCTCTCCACCATTCAGTGCCAGCACCTGAACAGTTGAAAGTCACAGGAGGACAAGGTATGACTGTGCTATGTTCACTTCAAATTCACGACCACTAGCAGGGAGCTCAGCCTTACTGCGCTTCCACAGTCATCTCTTCTTCCACTTTGCCTGCATGCTTGTTTCACATCTGTTCTTTCAGAATTTCAGCATCTCTTCCTCCATTTTCTCAGACTTTGTCTTTATTTCCATATCATTGGGAAATGGAAGCAGGAAAAAAAATGACCCTCTCCGAGTCCTACCACGCTGCCCTTACCCACGTCTGCATGCGTATTCTTTGCCTTCCTCTCTAGCACCCGGTCAGTTCCTCATTGCGTGGGAGCCCTTTCCCTCTTGCCTGCCCAGCACCATCTACATTTTCTAGCAGTTTTCCCTTATCATCAGCATTTCATTATACTCTAGAATACTTCTGTCAGCATACAATCATACTGTATTTTTCCCATCTTTAAGAAATCGTTTTTTACTTCCTCTCATCATACAGCTACCAGGCCATTTTCTGTGCTCCCATATAGTGTCAGAAGTTGTCTGTACTCTTTCCAGCTTTCGCCCCCTCATTCTTTCTTGATTTCACTCCAATCTGGCTTTTGTCCTTACCATTCTACAAAAACTGCTATTGACAAAGTTTCAGTGACTTCCATATTGCTATTTCAGTGGTCATCTTCTTGATCAGGAGCATTTGTTAAAATTGATCGTTCTCATTCTCACTCTTGCTCTTTCAAGAGAGGCAGGGTATCTCTTTGTCATCCAGGCTGGAGCGCAGTGGTACAGTCATAGCTCACTGCATCTTTGACCTGCTGGCCTCAAGTAATCCTCTTGCCTCAGCCTCCCAAGTAGCTAGAACTACAGGCATGTTCTGTCATGCCTGGCTGATTTTTATTTTTATTTTTATGTAGACGGGGTCTTGTTTTGTTACCCGGGCTGGTCTCAAACTCCTAGCCTCAAACAGTCCTCCCACTTCAGCCTCCCAAAAGTGTTGGTATTATAGGCTTGAGCCACCGTACCCAGTCTGTTCTCTCTCTGATACACTTTATTCACTTGGTTTCTAGAATACCATACTCTTGATTTTCTTGCCACCTCTCTAGTTGCTCTTTCTGTCTCATTTGTAGTTCTTCTCTTTACCTTTTAATGTCGGATGCCTAAAACTTCAACCCTGGGTCCTCTTCTCTATTTATATTGACTCTCACAGTGGTCTCATCCAGTGACAGGTTTTAAAACACATCTGTATTCTGATGACTTCCAAATTTTTATTTTCTGACTAGACCTTTTAAGTTCTAGATTTGCATGTTGAACTGTTAATTCAGCATCTTCACCTGAATGTCTAATGGATATGTCAAATGTAATATATCTGAAACTAATCTCACGAGCTTTCCTTCTTAAGCCCGTTAAATCTTTTCCATTCCAGTGGGTGATAGACCATACTTCTTGGACAAGAGCCTTAAAGTCATGCTTTACTCCTTCTTCTCATATCCCAGATGCTTACTGTCAGGAAGTACTCTTAGTGCTGCCATGAAACATCTCAAACCTAACCACCTCTCATACCTCCTATTTCCATTGGTGATCACCCCAGCCCAAATCACCATCAGTGCCTTCCAGTCCACACCCAGCTTTAACCTTTGCCTCTTATAATGTGTTCTCAACATAGTAATCAGGGAAATGTAAAAATGTCAATCAGATGATGGCACTTCTTGTTCAGAATCTTTTAAGATAAGGGTGAGATAATCCTAGACCTATTAGCAACTGGTGAGTCCAGCCTACATACAGTAGAAGCCAAAGTCTTTAAAACATATTCAAGTTCCTACAGGATCCAACTTCATGAGGTCCAGTGAGGTTGTTCCTGACCTTATCTGCTCTCTGCCTTCCTTGCTTTGCTCTACCTTGAGTGCAGGGAGCATGCTCCTGCCTGATGGTCTTTGCATTGACTGCTTCCTCTGCCTGGAGTACTTGTCCCTCAGATATTCTCCCATTGCCAACTTTCTTTTGACTTCCCTGTGGCCCATCTATGTGTTTGAGAAGAAGAGTGCCTATGAGGGGCGTGGTTATGCTGTAAGAAGTGAAGGATAGAAGTATGGAAATGTTGAAGTCCTCTTGGTGAAAAAGAGCCAGTGAGACCGGGAGCAGTGGCTCATGTCTATCATCCCAGCACTTTGGGAAGCCCAAGGCAGAGTTTTGCTTGAGCCCAGGAGTTCAAGACCAGCATGGGCAACACAGGAAAACCTCATGTCTTAAAAAAAATTTAAAAATGAACCAGGCATGGTGGTGCTGCCTGTAGTCCCAGCTTCTCGAGATGCTGAGGTTGAAGGATTGTCTGAGTCCAGGAGATCGAGACTGCTGTGAGCTGTGATCTTTGTGATCATGTTACTGCACTCCAGCCTGGGCGACAGAGTGAGACCAGTGGATGAGATAATCCTAGACCTATTAGCAACTGGTGAGTCCAGCCTACTTGTTATTCTGAATAATAATGAAAGAATTCAGGAAGAGACTTTATAGCTAATTAATAGAGATGAGGCAGCCTTCAGTTAGTCAATGGAAACATTTATAAATCTGGGCTCATACCTCAAAGATTCTTTCACTTGTTAATAAGGTATTCGCTCTTGTAGATTGTGAGTTTGATGTCCTGCTGCTTAGTTATGACTTAATAGGTCAAAGAATTGCTTAAGCATCATTTTTGGAATCTATTATAAAGTTTTAATAGAAGACATTCACTTATTAAATTCCTTTGTAAATTTAATATTAGGGGACAATGTTGCTGTAGTTAGTCTTGTGTGTTTCATCAGGCAGGAGCACAAAAATGTGTTACCTGTCATTTAGCTGTATCTGTATCTAGGTGACTTCAGAGCCTAACCAGTATTTAACGCTTTGTACTCGGAGACATCTCGCGGATCACAACTACCAGCAGTTCCACTGCACTTATGAAATAGTGAAAAACGAATCACTTCATATTGAATAGTATAACATTGGAACCAATTATTGTATTGTAATGATATTTGACTTATAACAGAATTTTGAACAGTGAGGAACTTGTTTATGACAAAAAAAATCAAAATTTTCTTATATTTTTCTAACATGGTAACATGTGAAACGGTCACTCACATGCATTACAGGTTCAGTAATACATGTTTTGCAATAGTAATTTGTTGGACCTCTTCTGCCTGGTGGTTTTCTATTTGAGCAGACAATACGGTCTCGTTTCTTCTTCCCACATTAATAATATGTAATTTATTGTCCAGTCTGTTGTTTGAAGACAGTGTGGTAGGACAGACTCGTGACTCCTGAAAACCACTTCTCAACTGATCGAGCAAAAGCTTGACAAATTCCAAATGGGGCATAGGTTTTTCTTTTTCTTTTTTTTTTGATGCTATACTACATTGGAGTTACCATCATGTATTTCTAGTCCCCAGAAGAGTAATCTCTACCATTTTAAAGATTTTTGCAAAAAACAATATCAGAAGCATATTGATCTGCATCATCCACATCACTCATATTTGCAATATAATTGAGAATCATTTCAGGCTTTTTGACCGATACACTATTTCCACCATGTTGTAATGTCCTTGTGGTAGATTTCATCCCTATATGATTCCAAGTGCTGAGAATTGTAACAGTCCTTTTGTCCTTCCACACAAGAAGCATAAGATTATTTTTCTTGGATGCTACCTTTTTTTTTTTGAGTTGGAATCTCCCACTCTGTCGCCTGGCTAGAGTGCAGTGACACACTCACAGTCACTGCGGCCTCAGCCTGCTGGGCTCAGGTGATCCTTCCACCTCAGCCTTCCAAGTAGCCAGAAGTACAGGCACGTGCTACCCCACCCAGCTAATTTTTTTATTTATTGTAGAGATGAGGTCTCACCAAGTTGCCCAGGCTAATCTCGAACCCCTGGTCTCAGGCAGTCCTCTCATCTCAGCCTCCCAAAGTGCTGGGATTATAGGTATGAGCCACCATGCCCAGCCCTACTACTTTTTTTGTTGTTGTTAAAAACTTTGGCTGGCCAGGCTCGGTGGCTCAGCCTGTAATCCCAGCACTTTGGGAGGCCGAGGTGAGTGGATTGCCTGAGCCCGCGGGTTCGAGACCCGCCTGGGCAACTTGGCGAGACCTCATCTCTACAAATAAATCAAAAATTAGCCAGGCGTGGTAGCGCACGCCTGTAGTTCCAGCTACTTGGAAGGCTGAGGCGGAAGGATCGCCGGAGCCCAGCAGGTCGAGGCTGCGGTAGCCGGAAGTGGCCACTGCACTCCGGTCTGGGCAACAGAGTGAGACTCCAACTCAAAAAAAAAAAAAACCTTTGGCTGAGCTTGGGGAAAAAAAAAAACTTTGGCTTTTTGATTTCTGATTGTATTTCTTTTCAGTTGACTTTGATTATGCCAGTAAGATGACATTTCATCTTTTTTTTTTTTTTTTTTTTGAGCTGGAGTCTCACTCGGTCTCCCAGCTGGGCTCTGGTGATCCTTCCGCCTCAGCCTTCCGAGTAGCCGGAATTACAGGCATGCGCTACCACGCCCGGCTTATTTTTTAATTTTTATTGTAGAGATGAGGTCTCGCTGCCCGGGCGGGTCTCGAACCCACGGTCTCAGGCAATCCACTCACCTGACCCTCCCAAAGGTGCGGGATTATAGGCTGAGCCACCGAGCCCGGTGACATTTCATCTTTAGTAGCTCTTCTGCTAGGACAACACTAGTGTAATATCTGCTAGTAAACGTGTGGTATTCTGCTGGATTGGGAACTTTTTCCAACAACTTTTTATATAAATGTAATGGAATTGTAGTGCTTACTGGAAGATTAGGTCAGATAATGTTTTTGGATGTTATGCTGCCATCGCAGGGAAGCATTGAAAAAAGATACTCTGTTTTTGAGTCAGCTAGTGCCTAAACACATATACCCCATTTGGTAGGCTTATTTGGATTGTATGTTATAAATGATATTTGCTCTTTAATTTCCAACTTAGTGTAGAAAGATATATTTGATCTGTGCCGCTTGATACTTCCATATGATCTACCTTCAACTTGGAAAGTCTCTTTCTTATAGGCTACAGTAACTTGCTTTTCTGTCTTTTCAAGTTATGTTGTATGATGCAATATGATACAAAAGGTATACCCACAGCTGCCTTTCTTATACAGACACTCTTTTTTGCTACCTTCTGTTACACAGAAGTGTTGGCACCGCTGTGAAAACACTTCACACATTCTCCTTCTACGTAACACTAGCTGATTTTTTTACGTATATCTCAGTATATATGAGATCCAACAGTTAAGTTTGCGAACTCATCCTATAAAAAGTGCTACATGCCTCACTACTGAATATTATTGTGGTTACCTCTGAAGTACTCCCCTTGGGAAGCTATGCACAGACGCCAGCGCCCAGCCCATCCATCAAAGCAATTTTGGAATGCTTTTTCTGGAATGGCCATCAGAGTCATTGTTGTATTACCCTTGATGTCGTGAATGTCACCAAATGTCTTCCTTTCACTATTTTCTTTATCTTCAGGTAAAGAAAAAAGTCACTGGGGGCCAGATCAGGTGAGTAGAGAGGGTGTTCCAATATAGCTATTTACACGGTGCTGCCAGCATAAGCACACAGTGGCAAGTTCATAAACTTAGTTGTCAGACCTCAACAACTCTCAGACCTCAACCAACAGCTCTGATGGCCATTCCAGAAAAAGAGTTCCAAAATTACTTTGATGGGCAGACTAGGCGCTGGTACATAGCTTCTGGGGGGGGTGCTTTGAAGGTGACTGTAGTGATACTCAGCAGTGAGGTATTGAACACTTTTTCTAGGATGGTTTGCAACCTGATTGTTGGACCTTGTATTCCATCTCTTTATCTGCTTTTTGGTGCAATTTGAATAAAAACCTTCAAGGAAACATGTTTTTGAAAAATCCGTGCTAGCATAACTTTGTCCTGTGTATTCACCAGCAATCTCTTTATGTCCCCTTAGAGGGGACATCCAAGTAGTTTGCTAGATTTATCATGTCCCCTCAGAGGGGACATCTGAGTGCAAAGGGTTAATTTATCCCAAGTACTATACCTAGTTACTCTACTTTTCTGTATCTTCTTGATTCTTCCCCCTTTTTGATTTTGAATTGTAGTACTTATACTATGTTTAATTTTATAAATTGCCAAAAATGCTTATGGAAATAGACTTAGTTTTTTATTTTATTTTATTTTTTGAGTTGTAGTCTCATTCTGTCACACAGGCTGGAGCGCAGTGGCACGCTCACAGCCACCGCAGCCTCAACCTGCTTCAGCCTTCCAAGCAGCTGGAACTACAGGCGTGCACCACCACCCCTGGCTAATTTTTTGATTTATTGTAGAGGTGAGGTCTCGTCAAGTTGCCCAGGCTGGTATTGAACACCTGGACTCAGGCAGTCCTCTCGCCTCTGCTCAGAGGGACAGGCATGAGCCACTGCGCCTGATGGAAACAGATTTAGTTGAATTAGAAAGTATCCTCTTGTTAAAAGGGTGTTCTGATTCTCTGTACCATAGTTAAGAAAAGACTTATATGTTCTTTCATGGTTCTTTCATATTTATTTGCACACCTTTTCCTCAGAGGGAAGAATAAAAGAAGAAATGAGAGTTACAGGAAAATAATAAAAATAGAAAAAATAATGTGAAGCCAGGCACGAGGTTAGTATGTAAAGTATATGCCACAGCATCACAAATCTGACTGAATTCTCATTAGCGGACACGAAGAGGAGAGCAATTCGTTTAAGGCTATAAGGGAAAAACTAACTTGTTCTTCAGAGGAGAAGCTTCACAACAACCTGCATCAAAATTGCCTTTGATGGGCAGACTAGGCGCTGGTACATAGCAAATACTGGTGCTAGGTTTTGCGTGGGTATCTGCCATGGGCCCCTTTTGATAAGAATACTGTTATAGAAGCAGGCACCTGGGGCAAGACAGTATCATAACTTACAAGACAAACTGTGTTTGTGGCTTTGTGCAGCATTCACAAGAGTATAATGTTAGTTTGTGGTTCATTCCCTTTTTTTGCCTCATAGATCCCGTCACATTTGTATGTGGCTTTATCATGAATTTGCTAAGCATGCAGATCTTGAAGTAGCTCCAAGGGATTCTGAGCCATCAGGTCTGAGAGAGGTTTTAGACATCTCTGTGTGTGATCACACCCTAGGCAATTTTGATGCAGGTTGTTGTGAAGCCATGTGTCGAAACACTGTTTCAGGCTTATCATTCAGGGAGTTTGCAGATTCCGTACAGTCAGTACATGAAACTCAGGTTAAGAACCTGGGATGCAGGTGAGCAATATCCTCAACAACATCTGCATGGTAAAACAATCATGAGTTCCAGTGGGTGTTTGATGCTGGTATATTAGGGCATTAATTACTTTGGTTAAATTTGTTGGCCCAGACAAGTCACGTGGCCATGCTTCACTTGAAAAGGAGTGATGCTAATGACCAACACATATGAGGTATCCCTCACTCTTCCTTTCTTTCTGGTAATGTAATTAATTGATTTTTTTTTCTAATGTTGAACCACCTTCTCATTTCTGGGATAGACTGTGTATGTTTATGAGGTATCATTGTTTTGGTATGCTACTTGTTTGATTTGCTAATATTTATTTAGATTTTTGCATCTATGCTGTCTTGGTAAGATTGCCCTAGAGTTTCCATTTCTTGTGCTGTCCTCAACTGTTTAGTGTCAGGGTTTTGTCAGCATGAAAAAATGAGATGGGTATCTTACCATGCCCCCCCCTCAGTTTTCAGAGTTTATATGGATTTCCAATATACTTTTTGTGAGGAGTTTAGGATAACTAAAACATTAGCGGGTACGGTCTCCACATAAGACCACTCTTACTTTTACACCGCCTGTAAGTTTGGGGATTTCTAAGAGAACCACTGTCAGGTTTGATAATTCATGAGCAGGGCTGAGAGGGTTTAGAGAAGGCTGTTGTTCTTTGTCCTTACTTTGCTCCACTGTGAGTCTAATCAGCATGCTCCTACTGTATGAACTTTGCGTCAGCTGTGTCCTCTGCCTAGAATACTCTCCCCCAGGGATTTCCCTGTTGCCAACTCCCCATAGGCTTCCCGTGGTCCATTTGTGTGTCTGGGAAGAGTGCTGTGAGGAGCGCGGGGTGGGGGGATGATATGTTATAGGGAAAGGGTTCAGATGAAGATCAGCCAAAGGAAAGGACTCCTGGGGCAGAGGCCAGGAGGGTCCCCGAGGCAGAGCTTCTCCTGGCCTCTCCCCGGGTGCCAGTGGGTGGCAGTATGCACGAGGGCTGCCGAACAGAGAAGCTTGTCTAGCCTTCACTGTGGAGTTTTGTAGAGCTTGTTCACATAGGCATGACTGATGAATTGTTCGTGTGGATAATTTCAGTCTCCAGGCTGACTCTCCCTGCATGACCCAAATCCCTCACCCCACATCACATTGTTGGTTTTCTGATTGGCCAGCTCCCACTTAAGACCATACAGGTGTGGACAGCCCCCTCCCTGAATCACACTATCAGCCTATCCCGTATGACCCAAGGTCCCCAGGCAAAGGTACACTTACAAGACTTAACATTCCAAGTGCCCAGAGATTACCTGCCAGAAGCCAAAAGGAAAGGCAGGCTTTCTCTTTGGGTAGGACCAAGTTCTTTACTACACACTTTTGTACAATATTTCTCTCTTATGATTGTCATCCTGTGCATCCTCAATAACAGATGAAGCCTATAAGGATTCCATTATGTCATGGAAAACTGGTCTTTTAAAATTTGAGCCCTGCATTTCTTTAACTGTTTCTTGAAAGATAAAAATTATAGGACACTGTTGACTTAACTGTCTTTAAATTAAACTACCTTTTATCTTTTTTCTTAAGAATAAAGGTTCTCTTCAGTTTGAGGACAAATGGGATTTCATGCGCCCGATTGTTTTGAAGCTTTTACGCCAGGAATCTGTTACAAAACAGCAGTGGTTTGATCTGTTTTCGTAAGTAATCCGTTAATTCTGTTTGCTAACATAAAGGAAATGTTGGTGATGTCTTTCTGTGCCCAAATGGAATGTGCAACTCTAAATTGGTCTGTTTATGTATTAAAAATCTTTACTAGCGATGTTGGGGTCCCAAGACCTTCCCCGGGTCCAGTGATTTGCTGGGGGACTCCCAGGACATATGGTCATACTCACAGCCATGATTCATTACAGTGAAGGGTACAGAGCAAAACTGCAAAGGGAAAAGGCAACTGGGTGAAGACTGGGAAAAAGAAGCACAAGCTTCTGAGAGTTCTCTCCCAGGGGAGTCACACAGGACATGCTTAACAAGATTGATGCCACGTGTGACACATTTTCTGCCAGGAAAGCTTGTGAGAGACTCAGTGCCCAGAGATTTTATGGAGGCGGTCTCTGCCTGGCATGTACTGAGATCAGTTCACACCGTATTGTTTGTATTATAAACTGTGATATAAACAGTTTAGGTACAGTGTGCCACTTTTTTCATTTCAGGACATTTTTATTTAAGGGTAAGAAACTGTTGACCATTCAGGTTCTGAGATGCCAGCCAAGGGCTGATCTTACAAGTAGGCTTTTCCATTAAATGCAGTCTCAGGTCTGCTGTGCTAACTCTTGGCCTTTGGCCAAAATGTCTTTCTAACAAAATTAGTCAGTAGGCTCCCATGCAGTGGGAAAGACCAACCTGTAGTATTGATTTCATTTATGCCTTTTAGGGATCCTGGATCTAGCCAGTTAAACAAATTTCATTTACCATAAGATTTACCTTAGAAAACCAAGTGGCTTTCTCCTTCAGTTTCTTTATAAACCTTTTTTTTTTTTTTTTAACATAACCTCAAGTGTCAACTCAAGTATGGCACAACTCAAGCCAGTAAGTTGAAGCAGACCTGAAAGCCTTCCAGGATTGGGGCAGTGTCATGATAGGCACACACTGTGCCTATCAAATTTAATCCCAGGGGCCACGTGTGATGTTCCTGGAAATGAAGTGTTAAGGTACACCAAGCAAGATACACGTTAGGTAGTGTGAGCTGACAAGTCCTCTGGTGTGACCTCCCGCCATGGGTCCTTTTTATCCTCAGGCTCCCTGTCGAGTCCAGGCAGTTCAGTTCAGGCCACGGTTTCACGTGGAGTACCTGAAGGCAGGTCGTTCCAGTTTTGCTTTGTCCATCACACCAGTTCGTTTGCTTCACTAGCATGAGCGACGTCTAAAACATTCTGCAAGGAAACTGGAAACCTAGGACTGTTCCCTGCTGTCTCCTGGCCAATGCTGTTAGGTGTGACTGTAAGCTCAGCAGGCAGTAGGAATTAAAAGCACTCACAGCAGCTTGGAGAGGCATCACTGAGTGATTCTCTTCAGGAATAGTTACGAAAAGCAGAAATTATTAATGTCTTCCTTCTTCCTTGTGCCTTCCCACAAAATCAGTGTGTCCCAGTCTGTAATGAAAACTTCATTTCTTAATTAAAAAAATTTTTTTTAATTATTGATTTTTCTGAGTTGGAGTCTCACTCTGTTGCCCACTCTGTCGCTCATGGCCACCGCAGCCTCGACCTGCTGGGCTCCGGTGTTCCTGCTACCTCAGCCTTCCAAGTAGCTGGAACTACTGGCACGTGCCTCCATGCCAGGCTAATTTTTGGATTTATTTTAGAGATGAGGTCTCATCAAGTTGCCCAGCCTGGCCTTGAACATGCCATGGGCTCAGGCAATTTTCTCACCTCGACCTCCCAAAGTGCTGGGATTATAGATGTGAGCCACTGTGCCCATCCTGAAAACTTCGTTTTTAAATCTGTTATCTAGACTTTCAAGAGGAAAAAAGCATTTTTTGCAGAAAAACATTTTTATACATCTTAATTAGAAAGACATACCATGTTTGGGAATTGGTCAGGACAAAATACTAATTTTTAGAGCTTTTCAAGATGAGTTTTTGTTAACCTCTTATCCCTTTTGTCCTAATCACTTATCTAGTGGAGGTCCTTTCTGGAGACAGCTGCATTTAATAGCCAAATTGTCTTACTAAGGTGTGTGTACCAGGAGAGGTGAGAGGAAGGTAAAGGAAACAGAGCCAGATCATTCATCTACTGTTGCAAACTACACCTAATCCAGAAAGCCATGTGCAAGTCAGTGGCAGTGCAAGTCAGCAGCAGTACAGTGTCTTGAAAATGGGTCAAAATCTAGTCCATAAAGAGTGGTGAGAGCATGATACTCTTTGTGCCCTCTCCCGGCTTGCAGCTTTGGGCAGGAACCACAGATTAGGACTACAAAGGGGACCCCAAACAAACTGATTATTTTTTTGGAGGGCAGGCACCTTATAGTACAGGCTTCCCCCATTAGGTAAGTGTTCCAGGAGCCCATGGCATCAGTGTACCAGCTGGCATTGTTGTGAGAGACTGCGTTCGGCTTTAGTTGGGGGGAAGATTCTTTCCACACGTTTGCCCATTTCATGATGAGTGATTTATGAGCACACCTGCCCACACTGCACGGAGTGTTAAGCAGTTTTTGATCACAACAGCATGACCCTGTGCCCTACCCTCCTTATTCACCTGATCTCGCCCCAAGCAACTTTTTGTTCTCTCGTTTCCCTGGATGAAAAACGTCCTCAAAGGGAAACATTTTGCCAACCTGGAAGAGGTGAAACAAAAAACGTCAGAAACACTAAAAGCATCAAAATTGATGAGTTCAAAAACTGTTTTGAGCCTGGAAAAAGTGTCTCAATAGGTGTATTGCATGAAATGGAGAGTACTTTGAAGATGGCTGGTTTAAGCATGTAAGAATAAATACTCAGTGTTTCATAAATTCTGGGTTTTCCAGGTACCCCCTCATATAATTCATGTCTATATCAGATATATAAGGCCAGCCAACAGCTTGATTTTGGAAGGTCCTATCAGAGAATAAGCCCTTTTCTGTGAACATCTGTAAGTGGTTGAGGTGGTTCAGCTAGAATCCAGAATTTTTTTTTAGTTTATGACTCCACAGGAGAATGTCTTATAAATTTTCAATAGTCTGAGGGCTGGGCATGATGGCACATGCCTATAATCCCAACAGTTAGGGAGGCCAATATGAGAGGATTGCTTGAGCCCAGGAGTTTGAGACCAATCTAGGCAACACAGCAAGACCTTATCTTTACAAAAAAATTTAAAATTGGCCAGGTGTGGTGGCATACACCTATAGTCCCAGCTGCTCAGGAGGCCGAGGTGGAAGGGTCACCTAAGCCGAGAAGGTTGAGGCTACAGTGAGCTGTGACTGTCCTACTGTACTCTAGCCTGGGCAACATTGTGAGACCCCGACTAGAAAAAAAAGTCTTTGAGGTAAAGTCCTGTATATTGAGTATATGCCTGCTTTTAGTTCAACACAGCCTGCTTTAAAGTTGAAATAGCCCAGTAGCCAACAATATCTAGTTTTAGCCTAGAGTCAGTCAAGGTAGTTAAGATCTGTGATTTCAGGATTCCAAAAAAATTAGTGTCTTTTCTTTGGCAGCAACACTGTCAAGATGCTGCAAACCTCACAGTCATGTTTCAAATTCAGGTGATAAGCAAGAGTGACCTAAGTTCTTTTTACCTTGTCAGCCTTAGAATCCAAATTGATCCACTCAAAAATATGCTCATCAGGCTGGAGAACCATCAGCCTCTTTGGGTCAGACATGTGATGTCACAGGAGCTCAGTGGCAATGTAGACCTGCATTTTAAAACTCCAAACGTGTATTTTCATCAGATTTCCTTTGTTTTCTTTTTTCTTTTTTCTTTTTTTTTTTTTTGAGTTGGAGTCTCACTCTGTCGCCCAGACTGGAGTGCAGTGGCCGCTCCGGCCACCGCAGCCTCGACCTGCTGGGCTCCAGCGATCCTTTCGCCTCAGCCTTCCAAGTAGCAGGAACTACAGGCGCGGGCTAACACGCCCAGCTAATTTTTGATTTATTGTAGAGATGAGGTCTCGCCAAGTTGCCCAGGCGGGTCTCAAACCCGCGGGCTCAGGCAGTCCACTCACCTCAGCCTCCCAAAGGCGTGGGATTACAGGCTGAGCCACCGAGCCCGGCTTCCTTTGTTTTCATGTTGTCTCTTTTTACCCCAGAGGCACCAGCAGGTAAGAACTGTAGCAAATATCATTCGTTATACAGACTTATTCTGTTTCTCATACTCGGAGAGTTTAAATTCCAGTCCCTTCACCAGCAGAGAAAAGCAAGGAGGTTGGATCCCACAAACTCTTCCTACCTGGAACAATCCCTGTAGCAAGTAGGAAATAACTAGCATATAACGTATTACCTCAGTTTTTATCACATACCTAGATGCAATAGCCACAAAATTCAAAGCCGTCTTTTAAACAGCCCCCCCCTTTTTCTGATTTTAAATTTAATCAAACTCTTAGCAGTGAAATTGTGTTCATAAGATGAACATTAGAGCTGCTGAGCCATCCTGACTGAAGGCACAGGGTAGGGAGGGGCACTGCAGCAGCAGCAGCTCGGCTGAAGAGACAGCGGGGGGTTCACTCCCCTCTGGTGCCCCCTGCTCCCCCAGGTTGTCTAAAGCTTTGCTTCAGCCACAGGCTCCGATTGGCTATTGTTTTTTCATACTTAGAAGAGAGTGCAGTATAAACTTGGAACATTTCTGTTACACCCAAAACTCACCTTTGAGAGCTTGGGGGCCTTTTCTCTGCCTAGCCACAGGCAAGAGCAAAAACCACATGACTGAGACCAGGCTTTCTCTTCCTTCACTCGAGTCAACATGACCAGAAACAACCAGGGGAATGAGAGAGCCATTTCTCTTGGGTCTAGATGCATCATTTTCAAATTCAGGGGTATTCTACCTCTCACAGCAGATTCAAGCTCAGCTGCTGTTTTATACCGTGAGTGATTTTGTAACCACCCAAACGGCAAATGTTTGTGGTCCTGCTGCTCATCCTTACTCAGGAATCCCACTTCTGACACCAACTGAGTCAAGAGTCCCACGATCACCCCTACGTTCAGTCATTGTTTGGAAGACTCATAGGACTCACCATACAGTTGTATGCATGACTGTTATTTATTACAGTAAAGGATGTAAAGCAAAACCAGCAAAGGGAAAATGTGTATTTGGCAAAGTCCAGGGAAACCTAGGGGTAAGCGTTCCTCTGTCCTCTTCCAGAGGAATCACATAGGACAAGCTTAATTCATCCAGCAACTAATTGTGACAACACATAGGAAATGTCTGTCAGAAAAGCTTATTAGAGACAGTGCCCCAGGTTTTTATTGGGAGCTGGTCATGTAAGCAGCCTCTGCCTAGCAAAATGCCGAAATTCCAGACTCCCCAAAAGAAAGCAAGTGTTCAACATAAACCACACTGGATAAACGGGTTTAGGCACAGTAAGCCACTCTTATCAAGGAATAGTGGGAATCCTTCCAAATCCAGACTCCCAGATGCCAGCAAAGGATCAGCCTTACAAACAAGTCTTTCTAAGGATAGCAGTCTCAGGCCAGCTATAAAAATATTTTTCTGCACACTAGTAAAATACTATATCAACAAATTGATAATCTAGACACAATAAGCTTAGGTTATCAATAATAATCACCAAGACACATTGAACTGCTGTGCTCATTTTCTCTCTTTATTACATAAGAAAATACTCTAATTTCCTAACTAATATAGAGCTTGTTATATAGTATGAATTAACTTATATCTATAATTCTGTTCTTTGAAAAATTAAAGTTTAGTAAGAAACAACTGAGGCTGTTTATAGACTTATAGAATTCATGCATACATACATTTTTCTTAAACTATTTGATGAACTTCTTCATTTCTTTTCTCTTTTTTTGAGTCAGGGTCTGACTCTGTCACCCAGACTGAAGTGCAGTGGCACAATCACGGCTCATCGCAGCCTCAACCTCCTGGTGTCAGAGATCCTTCACCTTCACCTCCTGAGTAGCTGGGACTACATGCATGCACCACCATGCCCAGCTCATTTTTTGATTTTTTTGCAGAGACAGGGTCTCACTATGTTGTCCAGGCTGGTTTTGAGCTGGGTTCAAGCAATCCTCTTGCCTTGACATCCCAAAAAAGTGCTGGGATTACAGGGGTGAGCCACTGTGCCTGGCCAATGAAACTATTTAATGAGTAATATTTTGGGTGTGGTGGGGTGTTTTTAGTTTCTGATATGATTAATCATCTAAAATAATGCTTGTTCTCTGAGTATTCCTGAGTAAAGGGGCATAGAATTTTGGTGTTCCTTGCTTAAAGTATACTTCTCCACAGAAATAGCCAAATAACCTTGTACTTGATAATACTGTAGGTGGCCTCCACACATTGTTTTTAAAGTTCTCTGATCTTCTTGGAGAATCTAAGGCAGTTCAGTATATAATCCTTCTAGTTAATGGGATTTGTGTCTTATCATCACCAAAATTACAAGACCTGTAGTAATGAAAACCCTTCAGATTTTAGCCATATTTTGACCGTTAATCATTCACATGTGGGTTGTTATCTTTCTGAATCTGAGGCACTAAAATAATGTACTGATATTAGACCTCACTGACTGTTTGAGACTTACTCCCCTTTTCTCAAAGTCTACATCATTCTTTCTCAGCTGGAGTACTCTTGGCGTTTTAGGTGGTGTAAGAGACCGTCTCGCGTGTTGCGTGACGCTTGCTGCCACTGGCCTTCTCGCGTGAACTCCAGGCATGGGCCCTCCCTTCGTGCCTCCCCTTGCGCGTTAGTGACACCGAGAGAGACTCTCACATGTTTCCTGATGTCCTTCTAGGGGAATAAAACCTCCCTCAGCTGAGAACTGCTGCTCTCGACCCATATTAATAGGTCTGACTCTGGTCTGAGAGGTTAGACGATAAGTTATTTTCAACTTGTGAGAATTTTAGTGTATTCCTTTCAGTATAGGACATAATTTCAACAGCCACCCTATGAGGCAGTTATTATTTGTTTTTGTTTTTGTTTTTGTTTTGAGTCAGAATCTCACTCTGTCACCCTGGCTGGAGTACAGTGGCACGCTCACGGCCACTGCAGCCTCAATCTGCTGGGCTCAGGCGATCCTTCTGCCTCAGCCTTCCAGGTAGCTGGAACTACAGGTGTACACTACCATGCCTGGCTAATTTTTTTATTTATTTTAGAGACAAGGTCTCACCATGTTGCCCAGGCTGATCTTGAACCCATGGGCTCAGACAATCCTCTCATTTTAGCCTCCCAAAGTCCTGGGATTACAGGCTTGAGTCACCGTGCCCGGCCAAGACCGTATTTTTAAAAAACTCTTTACTGATAAATAATTTTAAAAAGATGTTTTTCTGGTTGCTAACTTGATTTTTGTGACCCCCACCTTCCCCTGGCTTTCTGTTTCCTTGTCTGCCGCGTCTCAGTGGCCTTAGCTGACTCATCCTTGTGTGCATTTCTTCCAGAGTCTGACTTCTTTGTATTTTTTACCTGAACTCCTATGTCTTTATAAGCAATCCAGATTATTTTCCTGAGTTGAACTTCCAGAGCCAGGTAGCCAGTTGCTTCTGAATATTTCTGTCTCTTAAGTTTCTAAAGAATACTCCAGATTCAAAATAATAAAAATCTCTTATTAATAGTCTCAAACCAAAAATCTGGAAGCGATCCCCAGTCTCCTGTTTTTCTTACCCCCTTATATCCAGTTGATTACTAGGTTTCATAGACTTTTATTAAATATTGCTTGAATTGAACTTTCCATCCCAGCTGTTCTTTTCCACCCCGTCTCTTGTCTGAACAGTGAAAGTAGGCATCTGTCCTCCTTCCTTCTTGGTTGTGTCTCTGTGTATTAACAGTAACAGATTACTCTAAAACTTAGTAAAACAATAAGCACTTATTATCGCATGGTTTATAAGGGTCAGGAATCTGATAGTGGTTTAATTGTGTGGTTCTAGCTCAGAGTCTCTCCTGAGGCTGCAGTCAAGCTTTCTGCAAGACATCTAGGCCTAGATTCAGCTAGGGCTGAATGAGCTTCCAAGGTCGTTCACACACTTGTTGCAGTCTCAGATCTTCAATTACTGTTGGCCAAAGATCAGTTCCACACCATGTGGCTCCACAGGGCTGTTGACAGTGTGTTAGCATGCCTTTCCCAGAGCAAATAATCCAGAAAGAGTGAGAACTCCCAAGACAGAAGCCGTGGTTTTTTATAACATAGTTTTGGAAGGGACAAGCCCTCACTTCTGCAGGATATTGTTCATCACAGACAATTCCATGTACCCTGTAGGAGGAGCTATTCAAGGGTGTGAATCCAGGAGGCAGGGATGCTGGGGCCTTCTTAGAGACTGTACCTCAGGGTATGTGTGCATATTATTTAAGGAGAAAGCTCACTTTTTGAGGGTTGCAAGAATCATCGTTAAGTCATGGCTATTAATTATATTTTTCTTTTTTTTTTTTTAAGTTGGAGTCTCACTCTGTTGCCCAGGCTGGAGTGCAGTGGCATGTTCAGCACCACTGCAGCCTCAACCTGCTGGGCTCCAGTGATCCTTCCGTCTCAGCCTTCCAAGTAGCTGGAACTCTAAGCACACACCACCATGCCCGGCTGATTTTTGGTTTATTGTAGAGATGAGGTCTCACCAAGTTGCCCAGGCTGGTCTTGAACCTGTAGGCTCAGGCAGTCCTCTCACCTCAGCCTCCCAAAGTGCTGGGATTATAGGCGTGATCCACTGGCCTGTATTTTTCTTTTTTAAAATTCTTTTTAATTTTCTTTTTTGACTTTTTGTAGAAACGAGGTCCTGCTATGTTGCCCAGGCTGGTCTCAAACTCCTGGGCTCATGCGATCCTCCCACCTCAGCCTTCCAGAGTGCTGGGATTACAGGCAGGAGCCACCATGCCTAGCCACATTCTTTTTAATTTAAAATTGATACATAAGTGTATACATATTATGGGGTGTATGTGATATTTTGATATGTACATAGACTGCGTAGTGATTGCATCAGTGCGGTTAGTAGATCCATCACCTCAACCATTTGTCCTTCCTTTGTGTTGGGAGCATTCACAATCCTCCCGCTCTTTTGAAACATGTAGATGACTGTTGACCATTGTCACCCTCCTGTGCTGCTGAACATGCACACTTACTCCTTCTCCAGGACTCTGTTTTGTGCCCTTTACTCACCTGTCTTCATCCTTCCCTTCCCGCTACTGTTTCCAGCCCTGGTAACCATCATTCTACTCTCTACCCTCATTTGATCCCTTTTGTTTTTGCTCCTACACATATGTGAGAACATGCAGTATTTGTCTTTCTGTGCTTGACATACTTCTCGTAATGCAGTGTCTTTTAATTCTGTCCATATTGCTGAAGTGACAGGATTTCCTTCCGTGGTGTATCTATGCCACATTTTCTTTTTCCATTCATCCATGTTGGGTGCTTAGGTTGCTTTCATATCTTGGCTTTCGTGCATGGTGCTGCCATAACCACAGGAGTGCAGATACTGCTTTGATATGCTGATTTCCTTCCTTTTGGATATGTATCCCCAGCAGTGGGATTGTTGGATCATACGGTATAGCTACTTTTAGTTTATTTTTTTTTTTCATGGGGTCTTGCTATGTTGCCTCAGCTGGAACGCAGTGGCTCTTCACAGACACCATCCTAGCACACTCTAGGCTTGACCTCCCGGGCTCAAGCAATCCTCCTGTCTCAGCATCCGATTAGTGGGGCCTGTGGGTGCATGCCACTGTGCCTAGCTTGCTTTTAGGTTTTTGCGGAATCTCCAGACTGTTTTCCTTGTGACTGTACTAACTTGCATTCCAACCTACAGAATACTAGCTTTGCCCTTTCTCCACATCCTCAACAGAATTTGTATTTTTTGTCTTTTTGGTAATAGCCATTTTAACTGGGGGGGAGATGGTATCTCACTGGGTTTTGATTTGCATCTCCCTGATGATTAGTGATGTTGAGCAATTTTTAGATATATCTATTGACTGTGGCCATTTGTGTGTATTCTTTTAAGAATGCATGTTTGGCCTGAGCCTGCTGGTTCAAGACCCGCCTGGGCAGGCGAGACCTCACCTCTACGATAAAATCAAAAAATTAGCCGGGCGTAGTAGCGCACGCCTGTAATTCCGGCTACTTGGAAGGCTGAGGCGGAAGGATCTCTGGAGCCCAGCAGGTCGAGGCTGCGGTGGCTGGGAGTGGCCACTGCACTCCAGTCTGGGTGACAGAGTGAGACTCCAACTCAAAAAAAAAAAAAAAGAATGCATGTCTGCTTGTATATTCAGATCATTTGCCCATTTTAAGATTGGATTATGAGGGGTTTTTTGTTTTGTTTTGGTTTTTTGCCACTGAGTTGTTTCTTTTTCTTTGTTTTTTTTGAGTTGGAGTCTCACTCTGTCTCCCAGACTGCTGATTTTTTAATGTTGATTTTATATTCTGCAACTTTTAATTCTGAAGGGTTTTTTGGTAGAGTCGAGGTTTTTCTAGATGTAAGATCATGTCGTCTGCAAAAGGGGCAATTTGACTTCCTCTTGCAATTTGAATGTCCCTTCTTTCTTTCTCTTGCCTTATTGCTCTGGCAAGGGCTTCCAGTGTGATGTTAAGAGTGGTGAAAGTGAGCACCTTGTCTTGTTCCAGTTCTTATAGTAAAGGCTTTCAGCTTTTCTCCATTCAGCATGATGTTAGCTGTTAGCTGTGGGTTTGTTCTATATGGCCTTTATTGTTTTAAAAGTGTGTTCCTTCCGTACCCAGTTTATTTGTTGAATCAGTGTCCCACTCTCTCACCCAGGCTAGAATGTAGTGGCACGATCGTGGCTCACTGCAGCCTCGACCTCCTCGGCTCAGGCAGTCCTTCTGCCTCAGCCTCGAAAGGAGCTGGGACTGCAGGCATGTGTCACTACATCTGACTAATTTTTGTATTTCTGTAGAGATGAGGTCTTACGATGCTATCCATACTGGTCTCGAACTCCTTGGCTCATGCACTCATCTCACCTCAGCTTCCCAAGGTGCTGGGATTACAGGCATGAGTCACCACACCCACCCTCTAGTTTGTTGAGAGTTTTTAATCATGAAGAGATGTTGAATTTTATTGAATGCTTTTCAGCATCGATTGGAAAGATCATATAGTTTTTGTCCTTGATTCTGTTAATTTGATGTATCCCATTTGTTGATTTGTGTATGTTAAACCAACTTAGCATTTCTGGGATGAATCCAAATGATCATGATGATTTTCTTAAAGTGTTGTTGAGTTTGGTTTGCTAATATTTCGATGAGGATTTTTTAATCCATGTTCGTCAATAATTTTGGCCTGTAGTTTCCCTTTTTTGTTGTTCCTTTGTCTGGTTTTGGTATCAGGGTAATGTTGGCCTTAGAGAATGAGTTTGGAAGTATTCCTTTCTTTACAGTTTAAACAGAATTAGTGTAAGTTCTTGTTTAAATGTTTGGTAGAATTTAGCAGTGAAGCCATCAAGTCCTGGGCTTTTCTTTGGTGGGAGACTTTTTATTATGGCTTCAATCTTATTACTCATTATTGTTCTATTCTTTTTTTTTTCTTCATGGTTCACTCTTAGTAGGTTGTTTGTGTCTAGAAATTTATTCATCTCTTCTAGGTTATCCTGTTTGTTGGCATGTAGTTATTCTCATAATAGTTTCTAATGAATCTCATTTATTGTATTTTTAAATTCCTTTATGTCCTTAATCTTTTTTCTACTAGATTTTCAAATGTGGAGAAATTTTGTGATAAACTCTGTTCATTAGCTAAGCCAAATCCATTTCTGGTCTCTGCCTTGCATGCTTTCTAGGAGAGACTGGAAAACTTAATATTCATTTCTTAGGTCTTTCTTGTTGCTAGCATGACTGTGTAACACAATTCTAGCAGACAAGTCTATGAAAACCTTTTAAGAAAGTTTTTACCTTCCTGATGAGTTAAACCAATGTGCCTGGCACCTATTCCTCCCACCCCCCCCCCCCGCCTCGTCACAGGGGTAAGAAACTATTGCATGCTCAGATGGCAGCATGGAAAGGAAGAACTCCTGGGAAGTCCCTGAAGAAACGCCAATAATTGCCTGCCTTCAGACTTCTTGTTATATAAAGAAAATAACCTTTTCATAGTTTAAGTTGATGTTAATTGAGTTTAGTGTTGTTTTTAGTTGAGTGCATTCTAATTTATATAGATGTATTAAAGTATTCCAGTGTATTTGTGTTAAGTTCTTACATTTCTGATTATTTTTGCTTTCTATTTTGATATGTATTGTACATATACCTGGCATAAAATGTATAGCTAACTGTATTATGTAATGTATATGTAAATGTGTATTATGTAAAATTTACCATTTTAGCCATCTTTAGGTGACATTGTGACATTATATTCACAATGTCATGCAAACATCACCACCATCCATCCCCAGAACTCCTGCATCATCCTAAACTAAAGCTCCATGCTCATTAAACAGTGGTTCCCACCCTTCTCTCCCAGCTCCTGGTGACCTCCGCTTGACTCTGTGTCTGTGACTTAGCCTACCTAGGTAACTCATATAAATGGAGTCATACCATCTTTGTTCTAAAAATACTGTTTTCTATGGGAATAAATTATTTCATAAAATAAAATTATCCCATAAAATATAATAGTGATATTCTTGTTTATTATCGCTTCTATAACCTTATCATTTATTTGATATTATTGTTTCTTCATTTTCCCCTTTCTTGTTTCTGTTAGTTATTGAAAGTTCATTTCTGTTAGTGAGTACCTTCTTGCCTCTTGCCCTCAGAAGCATATGGTGGTACTATTAATTGAAAGCAAATTCTTATTATTTTATCACACCAAGGTTACACTATTTCTTCTTTTCTTCTATGCAAGGAAACTGAAACCTTTGAGATACTTTTCAGCTCTTCTTCTCCTGTACCACCTCTCTGTTCCCGTAAAACCTTTGAAAAGCTTTTATTTCCTCCCTCTCCTACTTCTCAACTCCTAAGTTTTTCAAATATAGTTAAGTTTTTAAAAAGAATTTTCCTTACAGCATGTTTCTTGTTAAAAGCACTTTGGTTGCATATTCTAAAAGAGTGTGTTCTTGCCGGGCACAGTGGCTCACGCAGGTCACTGTGGGAGGTAGAGGTGAGAGGATTGCCTGAGCCCACGGATTCAAGACCAGCCTGGGTGATTTGGCAAGGCTTTATCTCTACAGTAAATTTAAAAATTAGCTGGGCTTGGTAGCGTGTTTCTGTAGTCCCAGCTACTTGGGAGACCTGAGGCCAGCATGTCTAGGCTGCAGTGCCTATGAGTGTACCACTGCACTCCAGCCTGGATGACAGAGTGAGACTCCAACTCAAAAAAAAAAAGAGTGTGTTCTTATCCATTTGAACTTAATTTCATATTTTATTGTTTACTATTCTTCCCTTTCATCTGGAGAAATAATGTTGGATATAACAGATAGAAGGGCATGACCAGAACCACTTGTACTTATATGGGTAAAATACCAAAGGCAATGTCAGGTGAGAAAATTATTTGAAAAAGTTATTATTTGATGCAATTTCCATAAAGTTCAGAACCCCTCATAATACTTGACAAAAAACAAATTCAGGCTTAGTTAATTTCTGGGGCGGTATGGAGGGGGAGAGTAAGTTTAGGGAGAAGAATGTAAAAGCTTTGTGGATACTATAATACATTCCTTAAGTATACTATAGTACTTTTCCTAAGATATTTATGAAAATAGACCAGGAGACTTAACATGTTCTGTTGGGTGGCGGTGAATAGACACTATGCCTTAGATTAAAAGGAGTACACGGAGGATGTAGCATTGAACAGGATATCTGGAGCTTAGGAAAAGAGCTGGGAAGATGCACCAAATTGCTCAAAAGCCTGACCCTTCCTTTTGATCAGATTTCTGGGGACCTGCCCAGCTTCACTCTCCTAGCCACACCATCCCCACTTGTCTTGTGAGAGACCCAAGCACAGCTGAGCCCTTCTCACATGTACCCAGTGGTGGTTTCGGTACAGCAGGGATACTAAGATAGGCCTGTGGGGGAGGCACCAGACTCCTGGTAGGTGACTCAGACTCCAGAACTCTTTTTTTTTGAGTTGGAATCTCACTCCGTCGCCCAGACTGGAGTGCAGTGGCCGCTCCCGGCCACCGCAGTCTCGACCTGCTGGGCTCCGGCGATCCTTCCGCCTCAGCCTTCCAAGTAGCTGGAACTACAGGCGTGTGCTACCACACCCGGCTAATTTTTTTGATTTATTGTAGAGATGAGGTCTCGCCAAGTTGCCCAGGCAGGTCTCAAACCCGCGGACTCGGGCAATCCATTCACCTCAGCCTCCCAAAGGTGCAGGATTACAGGCTGAGCCACCGAGCCCGGCAGGACTCCAGAACTCTTAAACAGCTTTACCAAACTGTCTTAGAACTGCGCTGATTCTTGCTGCTCAATCTTTCTTCTTTGTCTCCTCTGCGGGGATCAGACCTACATTGTAGACTTGTCTCTGGCTCACCTGGCTTTCTCTGGCTCATTTTTTTTTCCTTTGGCAAGCGTTCCTTCAGTCTCTTGTGTTTCTAATCCCACCTGCTTCTTGGAGGACCTAAGCTAATGCCTGAGTCAATGTGAAGTGCCTGGTACTTAGTAAGCAATCATAAGTCTTAGTTTGGTTATAGTAGACTAAGTAAGCGAAATGGTGATTTTGACTGTGCTAATGACTGTGAATGGAACTGTCAACATTAGAGAGACATTTGGGTGATGGATACAGTAGGTTTGTCATTGAATGTAAGGAATAAAAAGGGGTTAGGGGCCAGGTGGGTGGCTGACGCCTGTAATTCCAGCACTTTGGGAGCCAAGGCGGGATTTTTGAGCCTAGGAGTTTGATACCAGCCTGAGCGACATAGCAGACCTTGTCTCTACGAAAAAAATTAAAAATTAGCCAGATGTGGTGGCATGTGCCTATAGTCTCAGCTACTCAGGAGACTGAGACAGAAGGATAGCCTGAACCCAGAAGTCGAGGCTGTGGTGAGCTGTGATCATGATATTGCACTCCAGCCTGGGCAACAGAGTGAGATTGCAACTCACCAAAAAAGTGGTGGGAGCGATTGGGTTGCTCAGTTTCCTCCTTATCACTCCCCGCTCTACTCTTTACATGAAACCACACTGATTTGCTTATAGCTCACTGCAGTCACCATGATCATCTACATGTCTTTACTCATCCTGTCGTTTTCTCATAAAATATCCTCCCTCCTGTCTCTTATACCTTTGCCTGCAGACTCCAATTTTTTGAGACTAAGCGCAGGAACCAGCTGCTCCAGGAAGGCTTCTCTTTTCCCCTCTCCTTCTCTCTTTCAACTCGTACCCTATCCTTGGGTTTGTAAACCATCTTTTTGTTTAAACTCTAGATTCCTTTAGTCATTAGGTGAGACTGCAGAGGTGTGCAGGAGTCAGTTAATCCTTTTACAGTTTATTCAGAGAACAATGGGAAACCATTAGAGCAGGAGTCCCCAACCCCCGGGCCGTGGACGTACCAGTCTGTGCCTGTTAGGAACCAGGCCACAGGAGTGCAAACCCTATTGTGAACTGCACATGTGCAGGATCTGGGTTGTGCTCCTTGTGAGAATCTAATGCCTGATGATCCCCCCCCCACCCCTGGTCCTTGGAAAAATTGTCTTCCATGAAACGGTCCCTGATGCCAAAAAGACTGGGGCCAGCTGCATTAGAGGATTTAAAGTATAGGGTAATATGATGTGTTTGAAGTTTTGTGAAGATTACTTTAGGCCGGTCACAGTGGATCACACCTGTAATCTTAGCACTTTGGGAGGCTGAGGTGGGAGGATTGCTTGAGCCCAGGTGTTCAGCCCAGGCAAGATAGTGAGACCTCATGTCTACAAAAAATTAGCGAGGTGTGGTGGCACACGCCTGTAGTTCCAGCTACTCAGAAGGCTTAGGGGGAGGACCACCTGAGCCCAGGAGGTCAAGGCTATGGTGAGCCGTGACTGTGCCACTACACTGCATCCTGGGTGACAAAGTGAGACCCCCAACTCAAAAAAAAAATCATGTTAGCAACTTGTTGTAGATGGGGGGGGGTGCAAATTTGGTTTGGTGCAAGCCCTGGAGCCTGAATTCCTGGCTCCATCATACACTGTTTACTCTTAGAACTGTTACTTAACCTTTCGTTGCCTCAGTTTTCCCGCCTGTAAAATAGGGATAAAAGTGGTCATCCTATAGAGCTGCTGTGAAGATTGAATCAGTTAAAAGAACTTAGATTAGTATCCAGTACATAGTAAGGGGTCAGATATTACCTATTATATTATTATTTAACAAATATTTGTGTCCTTACTGCATCCTAGGCATTAGGCCAGTTGCCATTATCAAGCTGATTTAACAAGCTCAAATTAATATGCAGACAAAACTTTGGGTTATAATGATGTGTTTTTAAGAATTAGAATAGAATATAAAACAGTTGGCCATTGGCATGTCATGATTCTGTATATGTTTTATTTTGATTCCTTTGATACTTTTAATGTATTGAATCAGTCACTGGGGAACATTTTTTGAATGAATTAATGAATACTCAGTATAATCATTTTGTTGTAAGTTTCCTTGCTTTACAACTTGGTAATTAAGAAATTAATTTTCTGAACATGTACTAGTATTAAATATATTTCTATAATGAGTGATCTTTTGGTAAAATATATCAACTTTGTAAGTGCTCTTGAGTTTCTGTGTACCAATTTATGAGAGGTGTTTTCATTTAAGTAAAAGCAACAGAATGGCAATTGATGTGTAAATGAGTAATGAATGTATGGAGAAGCTGAGAGATTTGCTTTAATGGAATTTAAATGACTAAAAAATAGTATGCATCTGTCGTGTTAAAGAACTGAAAGGATTTATACTTGTTTTATACAAGAAAATATCAATAGCAGTTAACCTTGGGGCGTGAGATTGGAAAATGGAGGCATGCTTTTATAGTGAAATTTTGTAACGAAGTAACAGGAAAACAATGATAAGAAAAGTTCGAGTGCATTCAGGCATCATGAGCTTGATCTAGTATGCTTCATAGAAACTGTGCTAAAATAGAACTTAAAATGAGTTTCGTCTCTGTTCTTGTTCCATTATTAATGTATGTTACCTGCTTTATATTTACAGGGATGTGCATGCAGTCTGTCTCTGGGATGATAAAGGCCCAGCAAAAATTCATCAGGCTTTAAAAGAAGATATTCTTGAGTTTATTAAGCAAGCACAGGCAGTAAGTTCTGCATCTTTATTTTATTTTGAGTTGGGGGTCTCACTTTCTTGCCTAGGCTGGAGTGCAGTGGCATGATCACGGCTCATGGCAGCCTTGACCTCCTGAGCTCAGGTGATCCTTCCCCTCTGCCTCCCAAGTAGCTGGGACTATAGGCGCACACTACGTTTGTTTGGTTTTTTGTAGAGACGAGGTCTCACTCTGTTGCCCAGGCTGGTCTCAAACTCCTGAGCTCAAGTGATTCTCTTGCCTCAACCTCCCAGAGTGCTGGGAATAAAGGAGTGAGCCATTGTGCCCTGCCTTTTATTTTAGATTTGTTTTAAAATTACTCAGACAATATCTTATTTTATGCTTTTGAAGATAGGACTTCCTGAAGTCATTTTAAAATATCACATTGACTTTTGACACATTTGTTAAATAAATGTTTTAATGAAATGATTATTGTTAGTTGGATTTTTTTCCTCTCATGGTAATATTTCTGTCAAGAGAGTACATTATTATTCTCAATTAAAAGATGCTATAAAGAATTTCTTTTTTAATTCGTTTTTAGACATCTCCACCACCATTATTTTTTGGCTGAATGTTAGTCCATATGAATCTATTTTTTTTCTTTCATGACTAATATCTCTTCTCAAGTTGACAATTCTTCAATTCCAGATACTTCTGCAATTGTAAAATCCTTGGGCTGTCCTTTGTATTGCTACTGCTGAGCTGAAATTCAGCACTCTTGTATTGATATTATGTATGAATGATTACTATTGTTGAAATGGACACAAAGCTCATTTAGGCAGTAGATCAATTATGTGAGAGTTGGTTTTGTTTGGTGTTTTGTTTTGTTATGTTTTTTGAGTTGGAGTCTCATTCTGTCGCCCAGACTGAAGTGCAGTGGCACCCTCACAGCCACCACAGCCTCAACCTGCTGGGCTCAGGTGATACTTCCACCTCAGCCTTCCAAGTACCTGGAACTATAGGCACGCGCCACCATGCCTGGCTAATTTTTTTATTTATTGTAGAGATGAGGCCTCACCAGGTTACCCAGGCTGGTCTCAAAGCTCAGGCAATCCTTTCACCTTGGCCTCCCAAAGTGCTGGGATTATAGGCGTGTGCTACCACACCCAACCTTTGTTTTTATTAATACCTTGTAATGTGTTATTTTAAATCACTGTGGCCTGTCTCATAAATAAATCTCTTACCATTTCAAGGAGGGGCCCAAGGACATTTTCCTTTCTATAAAAGGAAGTTTGAAAACTTGAAGGCTAGGATTTCTTACACTTTTGTTGGATTCTTACTTACATCAGTATCTTGTACAATATTAGTAAAAGTTGTTTGTTGAAGATCTTGTTGAATACACAGATTCTTAGCAGTTGAAAATGAAAAATGAGCTTTTCTGTATGTAGCTTAATGGTAAGATTGAAACCAAGTATATAATTGGGGTATATTTAATTCAGCTAGTAGCTCCTACTGTGATGGAGTAAGAATGATGTTGCATTGGGTATTACTTATGAAATGTTTTATTGATAGCATCTTTGTAAATATTTTTATAGAAAATTATCTTTTAATAAAATAAATGCTATTTTCAAGCTTTACTTAGAAAATTAAATGTTTCAATATCACAATTTAATCAAAACTATTTTCTTAGAACTGTTTTCAAAATAGTTTCCACTTGCATTGGAAAAATATATCAGCTTTTCTTTTTATGACTTTTGATAAAGATAAATTATGTTTATTTCAAATTGGTAGAACTTTGTTCTTTAATTTCTGGACATAGATTCATAAATAATCATCTTTGATATTGTTAACAGATGTTAAGAAATATTGGCCAGGCTTGTAATCCTAGCACTTTGAGAGGCCAAGGCAGGAGGATTGCTTGAGCCCAGGAGTTCGAGACCAACCTGGGCAACATAGCGAGACCTCATCTCTACAAAAAAACTGAAAAATTAGCTGGACTTAGTAGCACTTGCCTATTGTTTCAGCTACTCGGGAGGCTGAGACTGGAGGATTGCTTTAGCCTAGGAAGTCGAGGCTGAGGTGAGCTGTGATCATGCCACCACTCTCTAGCCTGGGCGAAGAAAATTTAGTTTTGTGAGTCATTTTGCTAGACAATCTTCAGTTGAACTTATCTTGTTAGGAAGGACCAAAGCTTCCAAATGAGAAAGGCAGTATGCATTCAAGAGTATATTATAGCATTATTGAAAGGGCAACAAAGGAGAAATACAATTCATAAACATACAGTGGTTGAGAAATTACCCGGAAGTGGAATTCTCTTTTTTATAGTTTAACACAACACTTCCGTGGTTGAGTGATGTCTCCTCAGATTCCTAGAGCAGTGGTGGTCAGCTGTTGGCTCTGCAGGGTCTGGGAGGTCCAGGAGAGAGCATGTGACATGTGCATTATTAGTGGTACGTCATGTGGTGTGGGTGCTCTCTTCCCTATTTGGTTGCTCATTCTCGAAGAAACCAGACTTTGAAGGGAAAGCAGCATCAGCAAGACCCCTTCAGGCCTAGGCTTGGAAATCTCACAGCATTCTATCTGTGTATACATTCTGTTTGTCCAAGCAAGTCGCAGAACCAGCCTAAACTCTAGCCAGAAGACTTAGATTCCGCCACCTTTTTTAAAAATTGAGATATAACTTATATACCATAAGATTTACCCTCTTAAAGAGTGAAATTCAGGCTCTTAGGGCATATGATTCAGTGGGTTGTACTCCATTTGTAAAGTTGTGCACCCTCACCCACTAATTTCAGAATATTTTCATCACCCTAACAAGGAACCCTGTATCTGTTAACAGTCGCTGTCTATCACTCCTTCCTTGCAACCCACTGAACCACTGATCTGCTTTCTGTCCTATGGGTTTATCTCTTCTTGACGTTTCTTATAATACAATCATAGTGTATGATTCCTTTTATAAGAATGATTTCCATCATACAGTATACTGTATGATTCCACTTATAGGAACGATTGTCACTTGGGATATGGTTATTACTTGAGATGTTTTCAAGATTCATCTATGTTGTAGCATTTATCAGTATTTTGTTTATTTTTATTGTGGCATAATATTCCATTATGTAGACACACCATATATTGTTTATCTGTTCATCAGCTGATGGATATTTGGGTTGTTTTCACTTTTTGTTTATTTTGAATAACTCTGCTATGAACATTTGTATAAAAAAATTTTTGTGAGCATGTCTTAATTTCTCTTGGATATAATATAGTTTGTATAACAACTCTAAAAATTTTAAATTATGGCATTAATATGTTTTATTCCTGTTCTTCAAAGCATCTGCATTTATTTCAAATTGATGCATTTCTTTTTTTCAGCGAGTACTGAGCCATCAAGATGATACAGCTTTGCTAAAAGCATATATTGTTGAATGGCGAAAATTCTTCACACAGTGTGATATTTTACCAAAACCTTTTTGTCAACTAGAGATTACTTTAACCGGTAAACAAGGCACCAATAAAAAATCAAATATGGAAGACAGTATTGTTAGAAAGGTAAGACAGTTTTTCCCATTGTTTTTCTAATATTCTTCAGAAAGGGAATAGTTTGAAGGCACATGAAAGTAATTTAACCTTTAAGTGGGTTTTTCTGATTCACATGTAAATTATTTTTCAGCTCTTATTAGATTTTATTGAGGAATAATATTGTTTTTTTATTTCATCCATCTTTAACTTAACCCTCCCCCTTTTTTTTTTGAGTCAGAGTCTCACTGTGTTACTCAGGCTGGAGTGCAGTGACACAGTCACAACTCACCATTGCCTCAACCTCCTGGACTCAGGTAGTCCTTCCACCTCAGCCTCCTGAGAAGCTGGGACTACAGGCATGCGTCACCATGCCCAGCTAATTTTTAAAATTTTTTTTGCATAAATGAGGTCTCACTATGTTGCCTAGGGTGGTGTTGAACTTCTGGGCCCAAGCAATCCTCCCACCATGGTCCCAAAGTTCTGGGATAACAGATGTGAGCCACCACACCTGGTCTTTCATCTTTTTATATGGTCTTAAGCTGTAAATCTGTGTCTTCAAACATTATCTCCTGTGCTTTTCTTTTTTACATTATCCTTTTCCTAGTTTTATCTTGAATATTTTATTTCCCTATTCTTTGTTCAATTTATTTGTTTACTGTAAGTTAAATTACTCTTTTTCCCCTTTCAAATCTTTCCTTTTATGAAGTTGTTTTCTATTATCTTTGTGTTTAATCATGGCCAAACTGCTGTCATCTTTATAATCTTCCTTTTACTTAGTACTAGCTATCACAAACTCATTATCTCCTGTGGTTATTTTCATATCTTCTGTAGTTTCCAATTAAAAGCTTTATGTCTAGTAACCAGTAATGGAATGGTGGAAATACCTCAGTCCTGACAGTGAAGGGTCCTAGGTTTCCCTTTCAACTCTTCAGTGCTCTTCAGACCCTCTGTCCTAATTTTCTGTGTATCTCTTCCTACTTGTGGGAATCAAGTGGAACCACAGTTTTGAAAAGTAAAAAATGCCATTTGAATTTTGAGCTTTAACCAACTTACTGTTTGCTGTAATGGTTATGGTTACAAACTTAGACACTGCAGTAGTGTAACCTGGACATCTTGGCCCTGTCCCAGCCTTAAAGTTTGCTCTAATGTTGACAAGGATACTGTAAATTTAGATCTTTAGTGGTAGAAATAACTGCAGTATGGGAAATTTATACCCCCAAGATGGTGGAAATTACCTGTAGATGACCGTTAATTTGTAGGCACAAATCACGTGTTCATTTGTTTTTCTGTTACTCCTTTGATTTTTGCCATTCCTCATTGATTGTGAGATGCAGCATCACTTAATGATTAAGAGAATTAATTTTGGGACCACAGTTGTCTGAGTCAAATCCCAGCATTGCCCCTAATGAGCTGTGTGAATGTAGGAAAGGTAGCTTTACTCTCTGTGTCCTAGGTTTCACATGTCTAAAGGGGGGATAATAATAATAGTACCTATATCAAGGTTGTGAGGGTTACGTGGAAAATATGAAGAGCATTCCTAGGTACACAGTGAATGTTATAAAACTATGAACTTAGCCGGGCTCAGTGGCTTAGTCTGTAATCCCGCGCCTTGGGAAGCTGAGGTGAGTGAATTGCCTGAGCCTGCAGGTTCGAGGCCTGCCTGGGCAACTTGATGAGACCTCATCTCTACAATAAATCAAAAAATTAGCCGGGTGTGGTAGCGCATGCCTGTAGTTCCAGCTACTTGGAAGGCTGATCGCCGGAGCCCAACAGGTCGAGGCTGCGGTGGCCGGGAGCGGCCATTGCACTCCAGTCTGGGCGACAGAGTGAGACTCCAACTCAAAAAATAAATAAATAAATAAATAAAAAAAATAAAACTATGAACTTGTTATTATCACTATTATTATTATTATCAATCCCAGTTCTAATGTCTGATTAGACATTAGGAAACGCTCATTCTTTACCTTTGTGCTAAATATGCTGCTTCCCTGAAATATTCAAGTGAATGCAGGTCTAAATTGTATATGACTACTGGAAAATTCTATTGTCTTTTGTTCTTGTTTTCCTAGCTCATGCTTGACACATGGAATGAGTCAATCTTTTCAAATATAAAAAACAGACTCCAAGATAGTGCAATGAAGCTAGTACATGCTGAACGATTAGGAGAAGCTTTTGATTCTCAGCTGGTCATTGGAGTGAGAGAATCCTATGGTAGGTTCTGAATTCATGATCACAATTTCCATTTCATGGGAATTCTAAGACAATTACAGAAGAGTGCTATCGAAGTTAGGCCTACTAGCATTTAAAGTCACGTCTTTTTATGCTAGATTTTTTTTTTAAACAGATACACAAATTATATTAATTTTGCTTTAAAGAAGCCTCTACAAATTTATATTCAGTGGTTAATGTTTATTTTCTCCACATCATTAATTTCTTGGCTAGCAAATCTTTTTAATGAACTGAATTAGAGAACATAAATTTGAATTTATAACTTATAAAAGGTAACTATAGCTCATTTTAAAAAAAGGCTTTGTGTTTGTTTTCAGGAAGTAGCTTGCTTCCATGTGTACAAACTCCGGATGAGATGAGGTCCTCTTACTTAGTGCTTCATAGTACCTGTGCCTCTCTGGTGTAACACTTTTGCTAAATTGTGTTGCTGACTCTGTATCTTTATTGAACTTAGAATGCCGGACACAAAATCAATCTCGTTAAGTATTTGTTGAACTAATGAACATCTAGAGTTAATTGTGACTGACTTTTTTCCATTGCCCCCATTTAGTTACCAATTTTCTAGATTTTCATTAACATTGGCCCCCCAGATTTATTTCTTTCTATTTGAACTGCCACCAGTTTTGGTTTTGACTTCTTTAAATTGTACATCTAGACTTTTAAAGCAGTCTTACGTTGTTCTTATTGCTATCAATTAAACCTGTTTGCTGTTTACAAGATTTATTTTAAAGTACTGTTTTGTTGATATTTTTCCTACTTACCCATTAAGTGGTATACCATGCTAAATTTGGATTACTTAGTTTGAGGTTTGAGGATCTCCACAACCATTCCTAATTTACCTTTCTATCATCTGTTATCCTTATAGTCCACTTAGACAATCTAGTCGTTATAGCTTGTACTTTGCTGTTTCTGAATATTTACTTACCTTACTAATCTCTGTCTATGCAAATCTTAGTTTATTCTTTAAGATTTGGTTTAAATCCCATCTCTATGAATTTTTTCTTGATCATCTAGTTAGAAGTCAGTTTGTTTGCTATTCAGAAATAAAATAGTCCATATTATCTATTCTGTTTATTTGTTACTTAACTGCTTTGTGTTGTTATCCTCTCAAATTTCTTATGGAAAAAGATTTGTCTTAATTGGCTATGTGTTATCTTGAGCATTGTTATCTTGCACATAATGACTCTTCAGTGTTTGTTAATTCATTTGCTATACTCAAAATACTGATTTAGATTATAATTAAAGTAAAATTGTATTTTCTGTTTTTCAGTTAACCTTTGTTCCAATCCTGAGGATAAGCTTCAAATTTATAGGGACAATTTTGAGAAGGCATACTTGGATTCAACAGAGAGATTTTATAGAACACAGGCACCCTCGTATTTACAACAAAATGGTGTACAGAATTATATGAAATATGTAAGTCAGAACTTAGTATATGTGATAATTTGAGCTATTCTCTTGATATTCTTAAAATGATTGCTATTTTGCTTCTGGACAGGCAGATGCTAAATTAAAAGAAGAAGAAAAACGAGCACTGCGTTATTTAGAAACAAGGCGAGAATGTAACTCTGTTGAAGCAGTAAGTAATTTTGTAACTGTACATTTGATGGAATTACTTGGATGGCAGCCCAGGAGTGGGAAATACATGACACGTGTAGCGTTACTTACCCTTTTTCGTGTCTGTGACCAACACAACTGATGGATTCAAGTGTCTTTCCCAGCCTCAGGAGGTACCTGATTCAGAGCAGCGTGTTTTTCAGAGCTGATGTGCAAGATAAAATCTGTTTGCCATTCCTGCTCTAGACTTCACTGTGTTTAATGTTCTTAATTTTAAATCAGTCTCCTTTTGTATTTTGTGTACATCTAAAATTAACCATTTTAGTGGTTTTCGTGTTTCAAGTATTCTCCTCAGGACACAGTTACTTCCCATTTGTTCACAGCAGTTATGTTCCATAAATGGCAGTGAACACCGAATTCATGAATACTGAACCATTATTCCTAGAGCATACTTTTTCTTGTTCTGGGAAGATGTTTCAAGCTTCATTTTGTCATAAGATAAAATATTAATTATTTGATAAGAGAACATCAGATTTTTTAATATTATTTTATTGCTTTTATATTGTGTTGTAAGATCCCTCATTTTAAAAAAATGATCAGACAGAGTAGCCATGCTAGGTTTTCTCTTTTACATGGAGAACTGACCTGTAGTGTGCCTCAGTAGGAAAGGAAAAATCCAATTTGGAGAGAGTCATGGAATCTGCTCAACTACAACGATAGTTTTCTTCCAGTTCCTTTTAGTCTTTAGATCCTAGAAACTAGATTTAGATTTGCATTCAAAGGGGTATATATATTCCAGCTTGCCCATAACCAAACGTTTTTCAGCTATGGATGGGATTAAAGAGTTTTTTTTTACGTCTGACTTTTCTTTGGTTTCTTCCATCTCGAATGATAGTCATGCTTATTTTACTCTGTTCAGAAATCATGCTGAGTGAGCTGGGTTCGGTGGCTCAGCCTGTAATCCCGCGCCTTTGGGAGGCTAAGGTGAGTGAATTGTCTGAGCCCGTGGGTTCGAGACCCGCCCGGGCAGCGAGACCTCATCTCTACAATAAATCAAAAAATCAGCCGGGCGTGGTAGTGCATGCCTGTAATTCCGGCTACTCGGAAGGCTGAGGCGGAAGGATCGCCGGAGCCCAGCAGGTCGAGGTTGTGATGGCCGGGAGTGGCCACTGCCCTCCAGTCTGGGCGACAGAGTGAGACTCCAACTCAAAAAAAAAAAAAAAAAGAAAGCATGCTGAGTGGATCTCCCCCCCCTTTTTTGGTTTTGTTTTTTGTTTGTTCATGATTTGCAGTGTATATCGTCTTTCAGTGGTTAAAATAATTTTGATACTGGCAAAAATGGGGATGGTAGTTTTGTGGTTGTTATAGAGATTATTATAGAAATTTAAAGCCAAACTTGGACTTCATTCAGAAGGCAAGCAAGGCCACTGACTTTTATTTTTTCGAGTGGGAATCTCACTCTGTCACCCACACTGGAGTGCAGTGGTATGCTCGTGGCCACCGCAGCCTCAATCTTCTGGGCTCAGGTGATCCTTCTACCTCAGCCTTCCAAGTAGCTGGAACCGTAGGTGTGCACCACCATGCCCGGCTAATTTTTTGTTTTATTGCCGAGACAAGGTCTCGCCAAGTTGCCCAGTATGGTCTAGAACCCCTGAGCTCAGGCAGTTCCTCTCGCCTCTGCCCTCCAAAGCACTGGGATTGCAGGAGTGAGCCACCACACCCGGCTTGGCTAATTTTAAAACAGGTATGCCATGGTCAAAGTTGTCCCTTGGGAAGATTAACGTGGTGAGTTAAGATTAATTGGAATGATGAAGAGCTGTAAATAAGAAGTAGAAGCTGTTTGCAATAAGCAAGCAAGGTATTAGAAGGATCAAATAGCAATGGGAGTGGAAAGGACAAGGGTAGAGGGAAAGATTTTTTAGCAGTGGGACATTGTATCTTATAAGTAGAGCTAAATATTGCAAGAAATTGAACCAATAATGTTTCTGAGATTTCAGCTTGAGAGAACTGTGCTGCTACAGAGAGACTAGGTGTAAAAATAAGTCTTAGTGAAGAAGGACGATGAGTTCAGCTGGGGGAATTTGAGTATTTTTGGTGGATTGATGTGCTTTATAGCTCATGGATGGGGATGTTGCAGCTTTGTAAGGTGAAATTGTCCTGCTCTTCTGCAATTTTCACAGATGAGTTGTATGATATCCACATTAAACTTACGAATATTAATTATTAAGGGCCAACTTAGAATAAGAGAAAGCAAGAAAAGAGAATGAGAAAGGTAGAGATAAATACAGCAATTCGTATTAAACAATTAAGTCTGCCTTTCTACTTTAATATACGCATACACACACACTGGAAAAATACTTAAAATAGATGTGAATTTGCTCTTCCACAGTTGACAGTGTAAGGGTTTAAAGATTAGGTATTTTGTTTGTTTGTTTTTTGCGTTGGAGTATCACTCTTGTCGCTCAGGCTGGAGTGCAGTGGCACACTCACGGCCACTGCAGCCTCAACTTGCTGGATTCAGGTGATCCTTCTGCCTCAATCTTCCAAGTAGCTGGAACCACAGGCATGTGTCACCATGCCAGGCTGATTTTTTTATTTATTGTAGAGACGAGGTCTCACCATGGTTGCTCAGGCTGGTCTTGAACCCCTGAGCTCAGGTAATCCTCTTGCCTCCACCTCCCAAAAGTGCTGGTGTTACAGGCATGAGCCACTGTGCCCAGCTTATTTGTTTTGTTTGTTTGTTTTTTGAGTCAGAGTCTCATTCTGTCGCCCAAGTTGGAGTACAGTGGTACTCTCATGGCCACCGCACCCTCAACCTGCTGGGCTCAGACGATCCTTCCACCTCAGCCTTCCAAGTAGCCGGAACAACAGGCACATGCCACCACACTTGACTGATTGTTTGTTTTAATTTATTGTAGAGATGAGGTTTCACCAAGTTCCCCAGGCTGGTCCTGAACTCAGGCGGTCCTCTCACCTCAGCCTCCCAAAGTACTAGGATTATAAACATGAGCCACTGCACCCAGCCTTGTTTGTTTTTTAACAACAAAAACCCTAAGTACAGTATAGCATGCCTCCAAAGAAATTATACTTTGAGGGGACATAAAAGTTGAGTTTCTGTGACTTATTTTTATTTTGTTTTTGTCTTCTGCTTATTTTTGAAAAATCAACTGTTTTGATCAAAGTATAACATACATACAAAGAATTACACAAATCTTAGTATGTGGTAGGTGAATTGTCACAAAGTGAACACACCCATTAAATCACTAGAACAAGAATTACCTTCTATTCAGAAACCTTCCATCATGTCCCCTTCCAGGTTACTGCTAACATCTTTTACTTTAAAGGTTATCACTCTCCTAACTTTTAACAGCATAGATTAATATTAATTAGTCAGTGATGACTGTATTATTTGTATGGTAAATTTTGATGCAGAGGAGATATTAAGCACCAAAACTATGGGATTAATTATAACATTAGGAATTTAAAGTTTAAAGCAATTGCATTAGTGTATTATATTAATATATATCACTTAGCTAAGAAGGCCATTAACTGTATATGTACTGTTGATAAAATACTTCTTAATTCACAATTTTTGTTGGCAAAGAGAAATGATGTGTTAAAATGAAATATGATGCGATGGAATAGTAAACTAAAAGATTACTAAGTCCTGAATTCTGATTTAATTGAACAAAATATAAAGAGTGTTATCAGAATAGTTGGGAAGAACAAAATCACTTTCCATGCCAGAAACTATCAGAACAAACTTTCTTAAATTCTCTCTTACAGGAATTATTAGTCATCAGACCATGCTATACTATATCTTAATGCTTTATTGATACTAGTTTTAATCTATTAGGCTATTCTTATTAATGGAGGCTTATTATAAAATATGAGTACATTTACTATTTAGTCACTTCATATGAAGCTGCATAATACACACTGGAATTTAAGTTGAAACTGTCAATTTTTGGCAATTATGTTTTTGTCTGAAAATTAACAAGTTATGGTTTATCAATTACCTTACTTGAGTTTAGTTAGTATAACTCAGTCTTCTATACTTGAATGATTTTCAGTATACTAATGAAAGCAAGTTTCTGGATCTATATTCTGGGTAATAGAGCAAATATCACCCAGCGGTACCTAATTTTGAGGCCAGGTCTAATAGAGTCCAGATGTACATTTCAAATAATGTTCATGTAGTCCTTAGCAGCTCACTGAATTCTTTCATTGTTTCTAAGAGTTTTTATTCTTTGGAGTATTCCAAGCATCTAATTACATCATCTGCAAATGATGATGCTTGCTTCTGCCTTTCTAGTATTAACCCTTTGCACTCGGATGGCTCCTCTGAGAGGACATCATAAATGTAGCAAACCACTTGGATGTCCCCTCTCAGAGGATAGAGATTGCTGATAACTACACAGAACAAACTTCTGCCAGTACAGATTTTTCAGACGTGTATTTTCTTGAAGTTTTCCATTCAAATTGCATGAAAAAGCAAATAAAGAAATGGAATATATATTAGGATTATGTAAAAAAAATCAACTCGAATTATGTAGAAAGAGAATGTGTAAAGTGTTTTCATAGTGGTGCACAGACTGGACAATACATTACATATTATTAATATAGGAGGAAGAAAACAAGTCTACTCTGTAGTATCTGCTCGAATAGAAAACCACCAGGTGGAAGAGGTCAAACAAATTACTACTGCACAACATATATCAGTGAACCTACAATACGTGTCAGTGACTGTTTCACACATTTCCACTCATTAGAAAAATAGAACATTTTGATTTTTTTTGGTCATAAATAAGTTCTTTAATGTCCAAAATTCTGTTATAAGCCAAATATCATTACAACAAAATAATTGGTTTCAGTGCTGTACTATTCAATATGAAGTGATTAGTTTTTCTTTTCTTTTTTTTTTTTTTGAGTTGGAATCTCACTCTGTCGCCCAGACTGGAGTGCAGTGGCCGCTCCTGGAGTTTGTATATCTTAGTCCTAAACCATCTTCTCATTTTATGGGGAAACACTAGAGGCATTTCCACTAAGATCGTGAACAAGGCAAGAATGCTCACTATTAACATTTTATTAGAGATATGAGCTAATGCAATCAGACAAGAGAAATCAATTACAGGCATAAGAATGGGTCAGCAAACTTGGCACAGTGGTCATGTTTGCAGTCTTGGCTATTCATGAGGTTGAGGCAGGAGGATGGCTTAATTAAGCTCAGGAGATAGAGACCATCCTGAGCAGCATAGTGAGACCCCATCTCTAAAAATAAAAACTGAAAGAGAAAAAGAATGGTTAGACAAGTAAAACTGTTTTGGTTTGGAGATGATATGATAGACTCCAAACAAACAATGATAATACTAATTCAAACAATTAAGTAATTCACTAAAGTAGCAGGATATAAAATTAACATACAAATATTAGTAGCCCTCATATGCACAAATAATAAACAATTAGGGGATATAATGTTAGGGAAAACCTCATTTTTTGATAGCAACAAAGAAAATTAAATACTTGGGAAAAAACTTTTTTCTTCATCTTTTATATTTTTGGTGAACCAGGTAGCCCCCTGAGCCAGTATAGATTCAGAGCGATTCCCAATACTTGAGAACAATTTAACAGGAAATGTATGAAACTTATAAAAGGAAAAAGTTTAAACACTTTTGAAAGGTATTGGCATAGACTTGGCAAAATGGAAAGACATCCCTTGTTTTTAAATACTGTGACTCAAAATTATAAACATGTCAGTTCTTTTCTATTTTTTTTTGTTCACTCCTCATATAAAAATCTATATATAGCCGGGCTTGGTGGCTCAACCTGTAATCCCGCGCCTTTGGGAGGCTGAGGTGAGTGAATTGCCTGAGCCCACGGGTTCGAGACCTGCCTGGGCAACTTGGCGAGACCTCAGACTAGCCGGGTGTGGTAGCACGTGCCTGTAGTTCCAGCTACTTGGAAGGCTGAGGCGGAAGGATCGCCGGAGCCCAGCAGGTCGAGGCTGCGATGGCCGAGAGTGGCCACTGCACTCCAGTCTGGGCGACAGAGTGAGACTCCAATTAAAAAAAAAAAATCTGTTTTTCTCTCTTAATTTATAAATTCCTTGTAAGTTTAATAAAAAATACCAACAACTATTTTACAAAGCTAGACAAGCTAATGCTGAAGTTCATATGGAGAAATAAACATGTTCAGATAGCTAGGAAAACACCAGAAAAGAAAAATTACAAGGGAGAGTAGCCCCACCAGACATTAAAACATACCATATAAAGCTTTTATAATTATAACTGTGTGCCAGGAGCAGTGACTCACACCTATAACCCCAGCACTTTGGGAGGCCAAGGTGGGAGGACTGCTTGAGCCCAGGAGTTTGAGACCAGCCTGGGCAACACAGCAAGACCCTGTCTCTACTGAAAATTTAAAAAACTAGCTGGGCTTGGTGGTACACACCTATAGTCCCAGCTACTCAGAAGGCTGAGGCTGAAGGATTGCCTGAGCCCAGGAGACTGATGCTTCAGTAAGCCTTGATTGTGCTACTGCATTCCAGCCTGGGTGACAGAGTGAGAACTCGACTTAAAAGAGTATTTAAAAAAAAAAGATTGGGAACAACGTCCTTGGGAGTAAAGTTTCTGAGCTCTGCACTCCAGCCTCATTGTCAGAGTGAGACCCCAACTCAAAACAAAAACAGTACGGTATTGACACATAAATACATAATACCATGTAATATACAATAAGACTTCTGGAATGGAATGGAAAATCCAGAATTTGACCCAGATACAGTTAATGACTAAAATAAATATATGATAAAGGTTCTCTCTCAAATCACTGAGAGTAAAAGTGGACTTTTAAAAAATGCTGTCAGGACAACTTAGTATCCATTTGGAAAAAGATAATTAAATCTGTATTTTACACTATACAGAAGAATAGACGTCAAATGGATCAGGGTTTGAAACCATACAAATGCTAGAAGAAGTCTTCTTTAAACTTGGTGTAGGGAGAGACTTTTTAATATTGCTCAAAGTGCAGAGTCAAAACAAGAAAAGATTGATAAATTTGACTAGCTTTAAAAACTGCGTGACAAAACAATACCATAAATAAATAAAAATACAACTGACAAACTGAGTAAAATTATTTGCAACATATATCACAGAGGTTATATCCCTAACATATAAAAATTAAAGAACAAAGAATAAAAACCTGATAGAAATAATGGAAAAAAGATACAAATAGGCAGTGCACACAAAAATATTTACAATAATGAATATTTTCAAATGAATTTTAAAAATATGAAAAATATTCAGACTCATTCTTACAGAAGAATTTCATCTTATTAATGTAAAGGGAAGTAGACAATTGCTATTAGCCAAGTATCACAGTAATAATTGTTACTAATAGATACTAAAGCTACCGGCCAAAAGTTTGAAACAAAATAGGGTATTTTATAGTTTCAAAGTGTTTTCCCCAAGATATTTACTAAAGGAGAAATAGTAACATCACAATGGAGAGACTCGAGTGACACCATGTTATCAAGGTTGACATCAACAGTAGTAGGACACATTGGCATATGTACCCCTTGATAGGATGCAGTAAGAAGAGTGCAATATCATTTCTGTGATATTAATGCCAAAAATGCATAATCTCATTCAGTTATGAGAAAAGATTGAACAATCCCCATTTGAGAGCAGTTTACAAGATAACTGACTAGTATTCTTCAGAAGTGTCAAGATCATAACAGATCAAAAAAGGGTGAAGGAACTGTTACAGACTGGAGGAGACTAGGAGAGATAATACCAAAATGCACCATGAGCTTGTGGACAGGATCCCGGAACAAAAAAAGGACATTAGTGCAGAAACTGATGCATTTCAAATAAGGTCTGTAGATAATAGTGGTGTACCAAAACCGTTTTCTTGGTTTTGATAGCTGTACTATAGTAATGTAAGATGTTAAAGCTGAGAGAAGTGGGGTGCTACTTTTGCAACTTTTCTGTAATCATTAAAATAAAAAAAGAGAATTTTGAAGAATGCCTTTTTAAAATTTGAGGGTCATCAGTGGAGATGGTCATATGGTATTTTACTCCATTGAACTAATTCATTAAATCATGTGAACAAAGTTTCTAACATTAATCCATTCTTGCACTGCAGGAATGAACACATAGTCCCATTTTTAGTGGATAAAAATTTATACCCTAAAGGGATTTTGACATTTCCTATACAGCCAGTAAAACTTACTCCCAAGGTTTTCCTCTCACAATTTCTTTAATGTAAAATGTTTAGCTCTTAAGTGTATTGTGTAATTAAGATAATATCTTGAGGATCATTTTATAGATTTATTCTTTTATTTGAATTTGCTTGTTGGTATAGCAGATTCTGACAGAGATTAATCGGTAGAAACTGGTTATGCTATGGGTTGTTTAGATATAACAACACAAACATTACAACAAGCAAAAGGTGGGGAGCAAATATACTACTTTCTCTAAAGCATAGACTGTGTTGGAAAGTTTGGAAAAGCAGGAGGTAGATTTCTATCTTATTGTGAAGGACATTTTAATTCTAAGATGATATTTTTTACCTAGAGTCTCTTATCCAGAGGTTTTCAGTAAGAGTAGTCTCTGCCTCCAGGGATCACAATAGGAATTTGTGGATGCGTTTTTTGGTGGTTACAGTGGTCAGATATTTAATGGCTAGGGGTCCAGGAATGGTTGCTGTCTCACAGTGCTCAGACTGTCCCACAAAACAAAAATTATCCTACATCTTTAGATTGTCTGCAAGTGCAGGGTGGGGCATACCTCATCAACAGGGGTACCTGTGTAATGACCATTTGTATACCTAACTCTGAATTGTACCACACATTTTAAAAATAAAATAAACTCGGGGAAAAAATGTCTCAACAGCCATTCATATATGAGATCCAACAATTAAGGTTGCGAACTCTTCTTAGAAAAAGTGCTACATACCTCATTGTTGAATATCACTGTGGTCACTACAGTCACCTTTGAAGTACTCCCCTTGGGAAGCTGTGCACTGATGCCAGTGCCTAGTCTACCTGTCAAATCAATTTTGGAGCTCTTTCTGGAAAGGCCATCAGAGCCACCTTCATTGTATTACTCTTGATGTCCTGAATGTCATCATATGTCTTTCTTTCACTGTTTTCTTTACTTCGGGTAAAGAAAAAAGTCACTGGAGGCCAGATCAAGTGAGTCTGGAGGGTGTTACAATACAGTTATTTGTACAGTGCTGCCAAATTAAGCTCATAGTGGCAAGTTTGCGAACTTAATTTGTCAGACCTCAACAAATAATGCCCACAGCTCTAATGGCCATTCCAGAAAAAGAGTTCCAAAATTGCTTTGTTGGGTGAACTAGGTAATGGCTCTGGTTCATAGCTTCCCAAGGGGAGTGCTTCAGAGGTGACATTCAGTAGTGAGGTATGTAGCACTTTTTTTAGGATTGTTTGCAAACCTAATTGTTGGATCTCGTATGTAAAGATATTGCTTATACTTATTTGAAACTAGAAATTAATTTTGTCTTATTTAAAACCAAGACTTTTTTGCTTGATATTAGTATATACTGCATTTTCCAGGAATGATATTATTGTATAACTTGAGGAAAGATAATGTTTTGTTTGGAATCTTAAGCATTTTTCACTGTCAGCAATGTGTGTCACCTCTAGTGATACTGTACATGGTATTAAGTCCCAGTGTACTTACGTTGGCCTGCATTTGTAGTTTCCACATTTCCATCGAACCTGCATGTAGGTACAAGTATTTGTCTATTTGACTATCTCTTTTAATTTAGTTGTGGCCCAGCTTTTACAGATGGAAATGCATATTGACTATCATCAGGTACTCTTCTCTGATGTCTCCTGCATTTTAGAGAATTATATTGATGTTTCTGAAATGATGTATGGATAACTCTGTAGAGTAAAAGCAGCCGCAGGAACATGGCCATCACTAGTTCCCTGCATGGCATTACTCTCATTTTATAAAGAATCACCCTTCATGTATTTATTTGTTTGCTTGCCCTTATCTGTTTACCTTCGCTAGAATGCTAGCTCAGAAGAGCAAAGACATTGTTTGTTCCTGTGGTACCCCCTCTGTCTTCTTCACTGCAAGGACATTCACTGAGAGGCAGGCTGCTCAGTAACTGTAGATCAAGTGATTTAATGAAAAACTAATATACAGGTCGCTCGTTTCAGAGTTTGCTATAAAAGAGAGTATCGGGTCTTATAGGTTTGAGAACTAATGATTTGGCAATGGAGCGTCTTTGAAGGTTTATGACTAGGGCATCAAAGCTGCGTTTTTGGAGGGTTTGTCCGCCATGGAATGTGTAGCAGAATCTGAAGAGTTAAGAGTTGCTTGTCGCTGTCTTGAATGGGTGGACTAGACAGTAGGGTTTTGACTAGGTGTATGATGACAGAAGAGTGGAAAGGAAGGGTTGTTACAGATCTTTTGGAGGAAGAATTAGTAGGCTCGGAGGATGATTGAGGATGTAAGATGCAAGCCCAGGTTGTTAGAGGAATCGGTAGAGAGAGTCAGAGGGGAGTTAATTTTGAGAACCTTACCAGTTTTAGAATAATTAATTGGGAGTGGGTTGTGTGTGCATAATAATCACTACTTACATAGTATTTTTTTAAAAGTCATTGTCTTTAGTATTATATATCTAATGATGAGCTTTGGTTCAAACTAGTGCTCTTTCTTCTAGACTGCTTTCCTTTTAGTATGATATTCCATGGAGATTGTAGGTAAAAAATTATGTAAGTTTTCTTTTCTTTCCTTTTTTTTTTGAGTTGGAGTCTCACTCTGTCGCCCAGACTGGAGTGCAGTGGCCGCTCCCGGCCACTGCAGCCTCGACCTGCTGGGCTCCGGCGATCCTTCCGCCTCAGCCTTCCAAGTAGCCGGAGCTACGGGCACGCGCTACCACGCCTGGCTAAGTTTTTGATTTATTGTAGAGATGAGGTCTCACCAATTTGCCCAGGCGGGTCTCGAACCCGCGGGCTCAGGCAATCCACTCACCTCAGCCTCCCAAAGGCGCGGGATTACAGGCTGAGCCACCGAGCCTGGCTTCTTTTCTTTTTTTTTTTTAATGAATTTGCCCTTGGTTTATTGGGGGATAAGGTCTTATAGAGATTACAATACTCCAACTTTTCATTAAACCACTCGATCTACAGTTACTGAGCTCCCTGCCTCTCAGTGAATGACCCTACAGTGAAGCAGACCGGGGGTACCATATGAACAAACAATGTCTTTGCTCTTCTGAGCTAGCATTCCAGTGGAGGTAAGCAGATAAGGCAAGCAAACAAATAAATACATGAAGGGTGCTTCTTTATGAAGTGAGAGCAATACTGTGCGGGGAATTAGTGGTGGCGGTGCTCCTGCAGCTTGTACTTTATGGAGTGTGGTCAGCGCGGGGCTCTGAGGGAGGGACCCTGGAGCTGAGGCCTGAATGCTGAGGGCTCGCCCTGTGAAGATCTGAGATGAAAGCATTCCAGGCCAGGAAGGGAAAATATAAAGCCTTTGAAGAAGGGATGAGCTTCAGTGTTTTAGGAACAGGAAAATTAGCCAGGCTCGGTGGCTCAGCCTTGTAAGCCCAGCACTTTGGAAGGCCAAGGTGAGTGGATTGCCTGAGCCTGAAGGTTCGGGACCAGCCCGTTCAGCTTGGTGAGACCTCATCCCTAAAACAGGCAGGTAGGTAGATAGGTAGATAGAAAATTAGCCAGGCGTGGTAACGCCCGCCAGAAGATCCAGCTGCTTGGAAGGCTGAGGCGGAAGGCTCGCCGGAGCCCAACAGGTCGACGCTGGGGTGGCTGTGAGTGTCACCACACTCCAGCTGGGTGACAAAGTGAGACTCTGAGTCAAAAAAGAAAAAGGGACAGGAAAGTTAGCGTGGCTAGAGCATGCTGGGTGAGGGAAGGAGATTGATGCAAGATGAGGGAAGTTGAGGGGAGATAGGAAAGCAGGGAACTGAGTGCAGTGAGAACACTCAAGGGTTTTACACAGGAAATTGATCTGATTCTCTTTATTAAAAAATAATGTTTGGACCAGGTACAGGGGTTCATACCTGTAATCTCAGCACTTTGAGAGGGAGGTTGAGGCAGGAGGAGTTTGTGAGCCAGAAGTTTGAGTCCCTCCTGGGAAACATAGTGAGACCTCATCTCTACAAAAAAATTTTAAAAATTGGGTGTGGTAACCGGGCTCGGTGGCTCAGCCTGTAATCCCGCGCCTTTGGGAGGCTGAGGTGAGTGGATTGCCTGAGCCCGCGGGTTCTAGACCCGCCTGGGCAGCGAGACCTCATCTCTACAATAAATCAAAAAATCAGCCGGGCGTGGTAGCGCATGCCTGTAATTCCAGCTACTCTGAAGACTGAGGTGGACGGATCGCCGGAGCCCAGCAGGTGAGGCTGCGGTGGCCGGGAGCGGCCACTGCACTCCAGTCTGGGCGACCGAGTGAGACCACAACTCAAAAAAAAAAAAAAAAATTGGGTGTGGTGATGTATGTTCATACTCCTAGCTACTCAGGAGTCTGAGATGGGAGGATCGCTTGAGTCCAGGAGGTTGAGGCTATGGTGAGCTGTGATCTTGCCACTGCATTCCAGCCTGAGTAACAGAGTGAGACCCTGACTCAAAAAATAATAAAATAAAATAATAAAAATCTAAAATAGCATGTGGGCTGCGGTATGGTATTTCGACTAATCTGGTTGAGAGCTGTTGGTGACCATGGAGATGGGTATGTAAGTGGACAGATTCATGCTGTATTTTGGAGGAATAACTAATAGGTATATGCTGTTATTGTTCCTGTTTTACAAATAAGGAAGCTGAAATTCAGTGATATACAGGAGGTTGCCCTCACTCACACAGCCAGGAAATAGTGAAGTTGGCCACTTAAGTCTAATTCTAGATCTTGAGTTTCTAAGGATGCTGTTAATAATATAAAGAAGAGACACAAGGTTTGGCAGATAATTTGGGTATATGTATTGCACATATATGTGTGTGATTAGCACTCTTGGTTGCAAGGCTCAAGAACCTATCTCAATCTGCAGGCTCTTGTGAAAGTTGGATTCAGAAACTTGGAGTTTTGCTGGGAATTTCTAGCTAGTTTTTTTCTGCTTCATTTTCTTCACAGCTGATAGGCTTTGTGTTGAAGTGGCGAAGGTGAGAGTTGCCAGCCTGTCATTCCGGTCTGTGACCCAAGAGATGATAGGAGTCTTCTCCCACTGGTTTTAGTCAGCCCAGTTCTAATTGCTCTTGAGTGCCCAAACTTGGTCAAATGCTGTGTGTGTGTGTGTGTGTTTTCTTTGTACATACAGGTAAGCATGCCTGAGTGTCAATAAGTATGTATGTGTAATGTGGGAATACTTGACTTCTCCAGATGCTGTGTGTGTGTGTGTGTGTGTGTGTGTGTGTGTGTTGTGTGTGTTTCTTTGTACATACAGGTAAGCATTCCTGAGTGTCGATAAGTATGTATGTGTAATGTGGGAATACTTGACTTCTCCAGAGGACAACACTTTTAGCAAGTCTAGCTGTTTTTAATTCAGTAGAGAATCCAGAAAGTTCTGAGCAGCTGAGCATCACGTCAGACATCAGAGGTGCCACCCTTACACCTTCACTTGGCCCTGCAGGCCGCACTCTGCTCCTGTTTTACACACAATTCTAAGAAGCTTGACCATCTTTGGGCAAGCCTCTAGCAGATGAGCAGGAGTATATTGTAAAACAAGGTCATGCGTCACGCCTGCAGTGCTAAACAGGCGAATTGGCAGCAGCAAAAAGAGTGAGCCATAAGAAAAGAATGAGAAAAAATTCTAAGCCAAAATATGTTTTTTCCCCCAAGAGTTGGGTTCTCATTGGTTGCTCAGGCTGGAGTGCAATGGCTGTCATAGTCAAGGTCCTAGAGCACTGCAGCCTTGGACTCTTGACCTCAAGGGATCCTCCCACCTCAGCCTCTTGAGTTGCTAGGACTAGAGGTTCATGCCACTGCACCTAGCCTTAAGGCAAAATGACTTTTACAATTTGCTGTTAGTTTTCAGGTGAGGATCCTACATCTCTTAGTACTTCCTGAGGGCATTCAGTCAGTGTTTATTACATACCTACAATGTGGCAGGCCTTCTGCTAGTTGGGGATAATAAGATAGACTTGGCCCCTATCTTCCGAGTGACACTAGAACAAAGTGGACTGTTCATTTGGTAGAGTAATAGAAGAGTAAACTGGTGGTGTAAACCTTGGTCTCCTCAGAGTGATCAAAGCATTGACAGGAAAGAGTGGATCTAGTGCTGGGTACACGTGTTGGTGTCAGTTGTGGATTGAAATCCCACTGTGGTCATTTTACCAGCTGTTTGCATTTTGCCAAGTCATTCAACCTTTGTAACCCGTTTCTCTAACTACAAAATGAAATACTACCCATTTGTATTATGGGAATGAAATGTATTAAGCACTTAAACACTGTGCCTGGCATGACAGCTCTTAGCGGTAGAGCTTTGGTTTGGAGAAAATTGCTTACTGATTCTAAGACAGAAACTATTTGCTATGTATGCAAAATTGATTTTAAAAAAACATACGCGCTGGGCTCGGTGGCTCAGCCTGTAATCCCGCACCTTTGGGAGGCTGAGGTGAGTGGATTGCCTGAGCCCACGGGTTTGAAACCTGCTTCAGCAACTTGGCGAGCCCTCATCTCTACAATAAATCAAAAATCAGCCGGGCATGGTAGCCCGTGCCTGTAATTCTGGCTACTCGGAAGGCTGAGGTGGAAGGATCGCCAGAGCCCAGCAGGTCGAGGCTGCGGTGGCTGGGAGCGGCCACTGCCCTCCAATCTGGGCGACAGAGTGAGACTCCCACTCAAAAAAAAAAAAAAAATACGCACTAGGTCACAAATTGTAAATCATTAACCTTAAAATAAGTACTTATTAATCCAGTATTTTGATATTTTAAATGTCGTATCCTTGTAGAACGATTCTTGTGACCAAAGGACAGCAAAAAAGAAAAAAAAAATAGTCATATCCCAAAAGTCAAGGTGAGTTCAAACTTGTAGTGACACTAGTTATAATGGTGCAAAAAGAATCCTCGTCAAACTAGAAAGGCCAAGATAAATTAATCTTGAGAATAGCCTGTGACACACAGAATAAGTTAATTATTGAATATATTACAGATATCCTTGTATGGTTAAGCATCTGATAATAATAAAGTAGAATCTTAAAGTAGAGAAACCTAAGATAATTTTTAGTTCAACTCTTACTTTATAGCTGGGCAAAGCAAGTTATATGATCAGTGGAAATCAGAACTGTTCTTGTTTTTCACTAAATTTCAGTGAAGTAGAGTTAATTGTGCTAATTGAATATGACTACAAGAAGAGTCCAGCATACCTCTTAGCCTGCCCGTCTCACCTTCATCTTCCCAGACCCGTGGATTCCTTCATTCAGCAAGTACTTGCTGGGTGTCTGCCGAGGTTTATGACAAGCATTATCTTTGAAGAGTATATACTCTTGCTGTAGAGGAGGGAAAACATCAAGCACATTGATAGTTAAAGTGTTTCACCTTACAGACCTCTGGGGAGAGCTTGCTATGGATTTAGAAGTTGTGCTCATCTCAGGCAAATGCAGGAGTTGGTGGCATTTGGCAGAAAGTTTTTTTCTTCACGGAAGCTAGCAAAAGGAGACAGAAAGGGAATACAGGTGAGAGAGATGGTTTATCACTATCCTTTCCATTCAAGATGTGTTTTCAAACAAGTAAATACTTAAGGTCAGCTGTATATGCAAAACTTTGGTAAATGATGGGGAAGAAATGCCAAAGAGGAAGGACATGGTCTCTATCCTCAAAGGACTCCCTCTTCTTATGACAAGACTCATTTGATAAAATAAGGAGAGAATTACAAGTAGCATGTCCCTTTTTTTTTTTGAGTAGAATCATTTTCTGAAGGGGTTTTCCATATACAGGAATCTATACCGTAATTTTTCCCTGTATATTTATTTTTTAAAGCTTTAGGTTGGGTGCAATGACTCAGGCCTGTAATCCCAGCACCTGAGAGGCTGAAGCGGGAAGATCACTTAAGCCAGCTCAAGATGAGCCTGGGCAACATAGCTTTGTTATGAAAGTTTTGAAATATCTACATAAGTAGAAAAAATTGTGCAATGAATCCCACACTCATACCCCTATAACCAGCCTTCAGATTCAGCAGTTATTATTTTGTCACACTTGTTTGGTCACTCCTTTTTTATTTTTATTTTTTTCCCTTATTTTCCTTCCCTCTGTCCCTGTTTCCCTTTCTCCCCTCTTCCTTTCTTCCTCTCCCCTTCTTTCTTTTTTCCTTCTTTACCTTCCTTTCTTCCTTTTTTAGAAAAGAAACTTGTAGTCGGCAGTAGTGGCTCACATCTGTAATTCGATCACTTTGGGAGGCTGAGACAGGAGAATTGCTTGAGACCTGCCTGGGCAATGAAAAAACTCTGTCTCTACAGTAAATAAATAAATAAATAAATAAGCCAGGTGTGGCAGCGTGTGCCTGTAGTCCCAGCTACTAGGGAGGTTGAGGCAGAAGGATTGCCTGAGTCCAGGAGCTCAAGGTTACAGTGAACCATGATCGTACCACTGCACTCCAACTTGGGTAACAGAGTGAGAACCAGGTTTTAAAAAAAAGAAATTTATGACATTGTGCATTTTAATGCCAGACACATCTGTATAACACTATAACATATATAATACACTGTAATATTTCTAACCAGTCCTTACTGATGGCCACTTTCATTGTTTATCATTTATTTCTTATAAATGGTACTTATTGGAATATCCTCATATGCCTACATCTTTTTAATATCCTGTGTATGCATCATTTCTCACACTTGACTTTCTGTTGTAATGAATTCCACTGGAAATGAGATTATTGAAGCGGAGGGTATGAACCTTTTACAAATTGCTGCATAGTAAATACTAAACCGGCTTTCAGAAGTGTAGTAATTATTATTTCCGTCAGTAGTGTGCCTGCTTACCCATATCTTGGCTAATATGTATGTTTAGAGTCAGGATCTTGCTGTGTTGCCAGGCTGGACTGCATAGTTCTTCATACTATTGACCATTTTTAACTCTTTTTTGGTGAGTTCAGGCTAAACTTTCATAAACATCCTCTTCATTGTTTTCCTTCTTTATCCAAAAACCAGAGTGTCATTATTTTCCATCCCTGATTTTTAAGACCCTTCAGAATTTGTCCCTAGCCTGTTTTTCTAGCTTAACACTATCCAGCAAAAGTCAGTCTACTCCAATAAGGAATATTCCCTCATTCATATAACTTATTCTATTCTTCTTTTTTTTTTTTTGGCTTAGATTCATTTTGGTAACGTTTTACTTTGCTTCTACCTATCCAAATCCTTGTAAGGAGCCTATATATACCCCACCTTGTAATAAAGTAGTGGAGATCCTCTAGCCTTCATCAGTTTCTCTTATTTGAATTCCTACACTGCCTAGGTTTAGGGGTACACTGTAGACTGCTCCGTTGTTTCTCGTCAGGCACCAGCTATGTGCGAGACCATGCCTGTATAGCTGTGGACAGAGCACAGTCTCTATGCTTGCGAGATTTCTAGTGTCATGATGATGTGTTTATTTCCACTTCCTTGCTTACTAGTGGCGTTGAACTTCTTTTGCTGTACCTCTGTCCGTGTGAAGCAGGCACACATTTATAGCTGTATAGTTATATGTTCCCAGCTGGACTGTAAGGTCACTGAGGGCAGGAGCCACGTTTTATGCTTCTTTATTCCTTGAAACACTTAGCTTGAGTGTGTGACTGTAACTAAGTGTGTATGTGTTCTGTTGGAGAGGTAAGAAAAGTTGGAGGCTGTGAAGTCACATACCTGGCCCAAAATTAGAGCTCAGAGCCTTTGCAGCATATTCAGACTATGCAGTGTTTGCAAGTTATTTGACTTCTTTTGGCCTGTGTCCTCATAAGGTAAACATCTGCTTCACAAGGTTGGGGGTTAAATGAAATAATATATGTAAAGCATTTAGCATAATTCCTGATACAAAGTAAATACTCATTAAAAGGTACTTGTTACAGTAATTTGTTTAGCCTCTCAATCTAGAAACGAATTTAACAACTTTTTTTTTTTTTTTTTTTTTAGTCAGTCTCAACTCTGTCACCCTATCTGGAGTGCAGTGTCATGCTCTCAGCCACCGGGTCAGCCTTGACCTGCAGGGCTCAGGTAATCTTCCACCTCAGCATTCCAAGTAGCTGGAACTATAGGCGTGCGCCACTATGCCTGGCTAATTTTTTGATTTATTGTAGAGACAAGGTCTCGCCAAGTTGCCCAAAGTGCTGGGATTACAAGCACGAGCCACTGTACCCAGACTTAATAACTTTTTCTATTTCTAATGCCTTTCATGTAAGCAGTTACCAAACTCTTCTCAGTTTACTTCAGTTATCTTGTCAGTTTAGCTTCTCCTTTTAATCCTTATTGTGACTCACAATAAAAAATAACATTTTATATTGTGACTTGGTGCATACTGTGGCTTAGTGTATGCTGTGTTTATTTGTACATATCAGGAAACAAAATTTTGCAAAAATAATATTCATTGTTATGTGTGATGAGCTCTGATATTTTTGTTCTGTGTCATTTTTCTTAAAAGCTGGTCACAGCCATTAAAACTTACCTCATAGCATATAATGTGAAACACACTGGTCTGGATTTTTGGAATCTGCAAAATTTGATGACTGCTGAACAGTTCAAGTGAAGGTTTTCAGTGAAATTGAAAACGGAGCACTCAGAGCTTATATAAATGGTGCTTTTCCTTGGTCCTCCATTGGTTACACACGTTCGACTTGCCTGTTCTCAGTCTGATACTCCCTGCGGGAAGCAGGCATGGCCAGCTGCACCTAGTCCAGACTGCCACCTTGCAAGGCACGCGCTTCTTCACCACTTCGTGTGTGTGTGTGTGTGTGTGTGTGTGTGATTTTCTTAGGACAAAAATTGACATACACAGATTAGGAAGTTGTTAGCATAATTCTCGAAGAAGGACTTCGAAAAAATAATTGTTAAGGAAATCTTTGATCATTTTTTCAAAGTAGGAAAACTTGTATAATAATTCCCCATTACCTGAATTCAGCGTCAGTGGTTATAAGCTTTGTGTCCATTTCAAAGCAATTTTATTTCTTTTTTTTACTGAGACAAAGTCTTGCTCTGTCATCCAGACTGGAGTGTAGTGGTGTGATCATGGCTCACTGCAGCCTTGACCTCCTGGGCTCAGGTGGTCCTCTAACTTCAGCTTCCCAAGTAGCTGGAACTGCAGGCACCAGCCACTATGTCCAACTAACTTTGTAAAAGTTTTTGTACTGTAATCCCAGCACTTTGGGAGGTAAAGACAAGGGCTTGCCTGGGCCCAAGCGTTCTAGACCAGCCTGGGCAACTTGCTGAGACCCTGTCTCTACAGTAAATAAAAAAATGAGCCAGGCGTGGTGACTCACCTGTAGTTCTGGCTTCTTGGAAGGCTAAGGTGGAAGGATCTCCTGAGCCCAGCAGGTCAAGGCTGTGGTAGCCATGAGTGTGTCACTGCACTCCAGCCTGGGCGACAGAGTGAGACTTCGACTCAAAACAAATTTTTTAATGTAGATACGGGGTCTTGTTTTGTTGCCCAGGCTGGTCTCAAACTCCTAGGCTCAAGCAGTCCCTTCTGCCTCAGTCTCCCAAAGCACTGAGATTATAGGCATAAGCCACCATGCTGGGCCTCCAACAGAGTTTTTAATGAAGAATTTTTGAAGGACACATACTTCTCTCCCTTAATATGGATAGATGATCTGTTTTTCAGAAGAGATATGGCAGCCTTATTGTGGCTTACTTCTTCCGTATTTACGATCTGTTTATTTTATCCCTGCAAGAGGAATAAGTGACTGTGTGTCATGAGGGAGCAGGGATGGCGTGGAATCTGCCCAGTTGGGAGACTTTCCCGAAGGCCTCCTGGAGTGCGAGGCCCTTGCTGACTTCTTGAGATGCTTCACCAGCCCTTTCTGCCACCTCCCTACCCCTCTGTGCCAGCTGCTGACCCCTGGTTCTTAAGAGTGACTAGCAGGAGGAGGATCCCATTCTGGTGATCCTGTTTAAAACTCCTTCGGTGCATCCTTTCCTGCCTGTAGAATAGAATCCCAAACCTAGATTTCGTTCCTAATCTGGCTCCAGCCAATCTTTCTAGCCTTCTCTTCTGCTGTCTCTTCCCTGCTATTTTCAGCTTCTTATTCCTAGAATACTGCTAATCCATTTTAAGACTTGGTGCTTCCTTTTCAAGATCCAATTCAGGTATCAGCTTGTGGATGAGGCCTTTTTAACTACCCTAGAAAAGCGTTGTTTCATAGCTTGTTTTTGTTTGGTTGGGGGGTGGGCTGTGTGTGAGATATGCTACTTAGCCAAGTTATATTATATTTAGCTCACAACTTAGGTTTGAGGCCCTCCTCACTCTACTTATTAGATGGTGATCTCATCAAGAATAGGGGTTATTCTTCTTTGATTTGTTGAGTATGTTCATGCTGTGAGAATTTTAGAATCTAATTCTCAAACAGATTCTCTCCAGATAGGAAGAGGTTATCAAAGTTTGTTTTTTCTTTTTGGTTTTGTGTATTTTTAGTTTTTTTCTCCTCTCCTTGGGGACCTTTGTCAAAATTTCTAAAGAGAACTAAGTTCTATAGTTCTTCCCCTTCAGGGGAACTCTGCTTTGGTGAAGTAGTATAGCCTGTCCATTGCCAGTAATCACGTGGCAAAGGTGAGTCACGTCGACTTTCAGCACACTTATTTTTTATCTGTTGAACAATATTGTTTTGTATTGTGAGTTGGAATAGCTTTGTGCTATACAGCTTATAGTAGCCTTTACTAGTTTTTTTTTTATTTTTCAGCTCATGGAATGCTGTGTAAATGCCCTGGTGACATCATTTAAAGAGACTATTTTAGCAGAGTGTCAAGGCATGATCAAACGAAATGAAACTGAAAGTAGGTAAAACGTCGCATAAAGTTATCATCTTTGAAGAGGGTATCTTTGAATCAAATCATTTAATGTTTTGCTGTTGGATCATATTTAACACAGAAGCACTGCTAACATGTTTATAAACTTAAATTTTAAGCATTTACCCCCATTAGGCATCAGTATTTGTGTGGGAGGAGGGATGGTGAATTTACTTTTTTTCCTTCATAAGTAGCCCTGCCCTTTTTTTTTTTAAAGCAGGATTAATTGAGAGGACAGAAAAGCTCGGGAGAGGACCCGAGAGGGTTGCCCTAGCCCTGTGCTTTTAAAGGCCAATTTAAACTGTAAACGTGTGGTAAAGGGTAGAACTAAGTATTTGCCTTTTGTGTGGAACTTTATGGTAAATACTTTTGGAAAGTAATAAAACAAAAAAGAAATTAATAAAATATTCCATGTTCATAATCTTCATCCATCTCTTCAAAAATTTTTATAGTAGATTTCTGAAGTACATTTTTTAATTACTTAAATTAAGATATCTTAATAAAAGTATGTTTTGAGAAGTAGCAAGTATTTAACAACTAAAAAACAGAATTGCCCTTCTCCCTGCTACCCTGATGGAACCATTTTGAACATTTTAGTGTAATATTCTCCAGATTTTATTGTGTTTAACTGCAGGGTCCTACTTAGTCTCTAGTTGCATTTAAAGTACACATTTCAATTCTGTTAAGTTCAAACACTTTTCAAGATTAATTCAGTATTAATAAGCAAGCTTCTGGCCAGACGTGGTGGCCAACACCTGTAATCCAGCACAGAGACCAAGGCGGGAGGATTTCTTGAGCCCAAAAGTTCGAGACCACTCTGGGCAACATAGTGAGACCCGCCTCCACAAAAAATAAAAAAGAATTAAAAAATAGCCAGGCATGGTAGCACATACCTGTAGTCCCAGCTACTCAAGAGGCCGAGGCAGAAGGATTACCTGAGCCCAAGAGGTGGAGAATGCCATGAGTTGTGATTATGCCACTGTACTCCAGCCTGCATGACAGCTTCTTATTGGCATACATGAAATATTTGTATTCTGTATGCCAGTCTAAGTAGAATTATGTCTGATCTATGTTAGACTATCTTCAAAAGGATTTATTTAGTTGTAACCAGTACTGTGAGGTAGGGTTTTAGTAAAAATCAGTAAGTGGTATAACATATGAACTAGTGCTGTGTAAATTAAATACAGTTTTATCATCTCTAGTACAGTTTCTTTTATAATCTTTACTTTTATTAACTGTGTCATGATGTGACTATATTTAATATTGCAACTACTCTATAAAATGTACTAGTCTTCCTTATAAATTTTTGTACTTCTTATAATGAAAAGTATTTTGCTGTATTGAAAATCAAATGACTCACATTTTAAAGGAGTTAGGTTTTACAGTATCTGATCATTTTTAATTACATTTTTTTAAAAATAATTTTTGCGTACAGTGGCTCATGCCTGTAATCCCAATGTTTTGGGAGGTCGAAGTGGGAAGATGACTTTAGGCTAGGTATTTGATACCAGCCTGGGCAACATAGTGAGACCCCATCTCTACAAAAATAAAAGATTAACCAGGTGTGGTGGCATGTGCCTGCAGTCCTAGCTACTCTGGAGGATGAAGTGGGAGGATCACTGGAACCCAGGAGGTTGAGGCTGCAGTGAACTGTGGTTATACCACTGTACTTCAGCCTGGGTGACAGTTGAGACCCTGTCTTAGAAAAAAAGAAAAAAAAAATTTTTTTTATGAGAAGCTTGATCAGGAACTCATACCTACCATAACAACTCCCTAGATTAATTGTATCCCAGAATACTGTTAACATTACAAACTTGCAACTCCTGTTTCTCTAAAGTCTTATTCTGGCAGATGAAATGATTACATTAATGTGTTCTGTTCTTTCAGAATTACATTTAATGTTTTCACTGATGGACAAAGTTCCTAATGGGATAGAGCCAATGTTGAAAGACTTGGAGGAACATGTCATTAGTGCTGGCCTGGCAGACATGGTGGCAGCTGCTGAAACCATTACTACTGTAAGTTTTCTTCAGTGGCAGTGCTAGGTGTATATCAGGTTATTTTTATTTTCATTTTTAAATTCATTTAAACTGGAAAGGAGAGCTTTATGTTACAGCCTGCAAGTCGGCCATTTTGACAGCCTGGGCGGCATAGCCTCTGGCCAGAAACCAGAGAGTACTTCAAGGGTTGGAAGAATAAGACAGGGATTTATGCTGAGCAGGGTAGCCAAATATACATATTCAGTAAGCTATGGGGGGAGTCATGAGTATTAAAAAGAAATATGCACATGCACAACTGAGCTTCTTGCCACTTCATGGGTCCCCTGTACAAAAACAGCAGTGTTAGCATGATCCAGGGGTATCAAGGTTATCTTTTAAATGCAGGATGGAATAGGGGCTACCAGAGGCAGTGGGGGAAGAGCAGGGGCCAGGTGTACACACAGGTACAAATCTTCAGTTAGATGGAAGAATACACTTTGCTGTTCTGTGACACGGGTGGTTGACTAGCAGCTAGCACCATGGTATGTATTTCCAGATAGCCAAGGAGATTTGGAGTGTGGTCACCACAGGACATGGTAAATGTTTGAGGGTGGATGTGGTAGTTACCCTGCTTTGATGATGATACTGTGTGTACATGCACTGAAATATCACTTTGTACCCCATAAATTTGTGCCATTATTATGGCAGCTAAAATTAAAGATTAAATTTAAAAATACAGGATTGGGTATTTAAAATAATGATTGAAATGGCAGAACAGTAATATTGGAGCACCTTTTCATTTTATTTTTAAGAAAAAATTTTCCCAATTTTGTATGATAGTTTTTCATTAAAATTATTTATTTTTTCTTATTTCCTGTATTGTTCTTTTCCTTTTAAAAACTCAATGAAATGTAAAACATTTTGTTTCTAGGACTCTGAAAAATATGTTGAACAATTACTTACACTATTTAATAGATTTAGTAAACTCGTCAAAGAAGCTTTTCAAGATGATCCACGATTTCTTACTGCAAGAGATAAGGTATATTAATACTTGTGGATTAAAGCGTTATTGTCATAATTTATTTTAATAAGCAATTTGCATCATGCTATTAGATTACAAGCTAAAAACCTAGCAACTCTAATTTTTAATCAGTGAAGAGCAACTGTGTTTTTTTTTAAAGCATCACTAAATACTTTATAAGCCTTGGGTAGCCTTGTAAACTAGAATTTAGCGAGAAAGTTACTCTCTTCCTTGTTTTTCCAAGACTGTTTTCTGGTTTCGAATGTGTCTGTTTATTGAATTCCTAGCTATCTTCCACTGAGACCCAGTTCCACGTGTTCTTTCCCCGAGCTTCCTTGATGCCCTGCCTGCCTGCCAGCTCATCCTGAGCTGAGCTGCTCCTCCACCGCCCACGCTCTGCTCTCACAGGGCTCCTCTGGAAGTTACGTTACGCTCATCCTTGCTTGCCAGGGAAGCGATGGCATTCCGCTCCACCTTTTCCATCCTTACCAGTGTGGGATCATAATAATAAAACATCGTATTTTCCTTAGAGTTGTATCTCTTTTAATGTCATCATCTTATCACAAGAAATTGCCATTAGTTCTTTTTCCCCTCTCTGACTACCTTTCATTACTTCCCAAGTTAGAATGATTCTAAAAAGACAGTCAACTTTTTCCAGTAGGAATTTTTTCTCACTTTTTGTCTGTTTTAAAATAGGTAGACAAATAAGTAGGTAGAGCAGGAAAGAAGTTAAGGGAGTATGAAGGTTGTGGGGTGGTTTGAGTAGCCTACAAAGGCTTCATTGAATTAACCTTTAAATCAAGATTTTCTTTTTGAGTTGGAGTCTCACTCTGTCACCCAGCCCAGAGTACAATAACATGTTCACGACCACCTCAGTCTCTACCTGCTGGGTTCAGGTGATCCTTCTGCCTCAGCCTTCCAAGTAGCTGGAGCTGCAGGCACACGCCACCATGCCCAGCTAATTTTTTGATTTATTGTAGAAATGATGTCTTGCCAAGTTGCCCAGCCTGGTCTCCAACCTGTGGGCTGAGGCAGTCCTCTCACCCTGGCCTCCCAAAGTGCTGGGATCATAGGCATGAGCCACCGCGCCCGGCCTTAAATCAAGACTTTCATGATTAAAGCAGGGACAGAAATACAAAATAAATAAATAAGACTGAAGGCGATGAAAGAGTAAGTCATGTGGCTATCTGAAGGGAGCGTTTCAGCAGAGGGAACAGCAGTGAAAGGCTTTGAGGCCAGAGTGGACCTGTCTTGCTCCAGGAGCAAGAGGTTATGTGGCCAGACAGGATCGAGCCGGGGGAAAATAGCAGACATGAAGTCAGGCAGCTAGTAGAAAACCAGACGATAGAAGACTCTGGGCCATGGTGAGGAGTTTGGTTTAACTGTGAATAGGATGGGAAGTCACTGCAAGGTTTTGAATAGAATGGTAGGATCTGATTTACATATTTACAGGATCACTGTGGCTGTTGCAAAAAATAGACTGAGGAGGGGTAAGAGAAGAAACAAGAATACCAGTTAAGACTGGATCGCCTGAGCCTGGAAGGTCAAGGCTCCTGTGAGCCGTGGTGGTGCCACTGCACTCCAGCCTGGGCAACAGAGTGAGACCCCAACTCAATAAAGATGAAAACTGATTTTTATTTGTATGTGTTTTTTGAAGTGTAACAATTTGTGTTTTTTAAATATCAAAAATAATGTTCATATTTCATTTCAAATTATTTTTTCCAGGCATATAAAGCAGTTGTTAATGATGCTACCATATTTAAACTTGAATTACCTTTGAAGCAGAAGGGGTAAGCTTTTTAAAACCATATTTTAAAAACACTTGAATGTTTTGGGAGTGTAATATATGTTACTGGGTACGCAAGGTGTCTTTTTACCCTATTTTGTTTTTGTTATTATTGTTTGGTGATTTTTTTTTTTTACTGCCTTTGGCTATGTAAAAATACTCTCAATTTATACTTTTATTTTAAATTATCTCATTTTATGATAAAAAAGTTGACTTTGTTTTAAGTAGAAAAGAACACTTTGTTCCTAATCTTTTAGAATCTCTACTTGATTGTTTTTTCCTCATTAGTCAGTAAGTTATTTTATTCCCTATACAAGTATAGAAAATGACTCAGTTCACCATGATATTAAAAAGAAAATCAGTTTTAATGTAAATTTTTAGATAACCATTAAAAAAAATTAATCTATCATTGGTAGGATTAATTTGCTTGTGCTATATACAATTTATAGAAAGTCTGACACTTGAAATTTATGACATAATAAGTTTGGGCTACCTCAGCATAATATTAAGTCAATAAAGGCTAATATTAAATAACAATAAAAGCTAATTAGAAAGGCTTTTTATGTTGTTTCCAGTTGAGAATTCCCTTTTTTTTTTTTTTTTTTTTTTTAGTTGGGGGTCTTACTTTGTTACCCAGGCTGAAGTACAGTGGTATGGTCATGACATTCACAGCAGCCTCGACCTCCTGGGCTCAGGTGATCCTTCCATCTCAGCATCTTGAATAGCTGGGACTTCAGGCACACACCACTATGCCCAGCTGATTTTTTGTAGAGACAAGGTCTCAATATGTTGCCTGGGCTGGTCTCAAACTCCTAGACTCAAGCAGCCTGTCCACTTAGGCATCCCAAAATGCTGGGATTAGAGGCATGAACCACCACACCTGGCCTGAGAATTACTACTTTAAAGAAAGTTTATATGTAATGCTATTATTGAAAAACAGCATTTCTCAGGGAAAAGTACTTCAGTTATTTTTTATTTTTATTTATTTATTTTTTTTTTTGAGAGGTGTAAGTTGCTTGAGTGATATTACAGTGGAAAACTTCTGAGTCATACAGGATTATAATTGTGACATATTTTACACGGACATATTTTATGTTCTCTTCTATAAATTGTAAAATATAGGAAATATATGACACTACATTTTGGCCATTTCTTCACAAGTACATAGAGATCTTCTTCATTCTCTTCTACCCGATTGTTGTTGGTTTTTTTAATGACAAAAAAATTTTTTTGAGACAGTGTCTCTGTCACCCAGGCTGGAGTACAGTGACACGATACCAGCTCACCACAGTCTTGACCTTGTGGGCTCAAGTGATCCTTCTGTCTCAGCCTCCTGAGTAGCTGGGTGAACATATGCCACCATGCCCCGTTAATTTTTTTGAAGAGACAAGGTCTCACTATGTTGCCTGGGCTAGTCTCAAACTCCTGGACTTGATCAGCTTTCCCACTTGGCCTCCCCAAGTGCTGGGATTGCAACTGTGAACCACTGTGCCTGGCCTGAAAATTTTGAAACTTAAAATAAAACTACTCTAATTTCTTTATAATTATTATGTATCTCCCTATGTGTGTCCAGTAGTCAACTTTTATTTGTTTGTGTGCTTGCTCATTTATTTATTTTTGAATTAGAATCTCACTCTGTTGCCCAGGCTGGAATGCAGTGGCACGATCACAGCTCACTACAGCCTTTACCTTCTAGGCTTAGGTAATCCTTCTGCCTCAGCCTCCCAAATGGCTGGGACTACAGGCATATGCCACCGTGACTGGCTGATTTTTTTTATTTTTGTAGAGATGAGATCTCATTTGTGGCCTAGGCAGGTCTCCAACTCCTGGGCTCAAATCATCTTCTCGCCTTGACTTCCCTGAGTGCTGGGATTACAGGCATGAACCTCTCTGCACCCAGCCCATAAGTCATCTTTTAAAGTGCATATCTGAAAAAGTACAGGCATTAGTAACCTTTACGCTCTAAACACTTCAGCATGCTGTCATTAATTGAACTTGATGTTTTATGTTTTAAGGCAAAATTCAAATACAGTTGCATGAATAAGTCTTAAGTGTACCATTGAGTCAAATTTGACAGACGTGTGCGTTCTTATCAACACGTGCGATGTCTTCAGCGTCCTGGAGCATCGTGTTCTGCCCATCCCAGTCAGTCCCACCTTCCTCCTTCCAGGGGCGACTCCTGTTCTTGTTTCAATACTGTAGTTTCGTGTTGCCTGATCTAGGACTTCATACAAATGTTGAGATTCATCCATGTTTTGGCATGTAACATTTATTGTAAGTTTGTTTTCCAAAGTAGTTAAGCTCTTTGTTTACATTTTCACCAACAGCGCATGAGAGTACCAGTCAGTCTTCATTGTTCCATTTTTTGGGGCGTTCTTATATTTTCAATTATGAAGTATCTTCAGATTTTTTTTTTTTGAGTTGGAGTCTCACTCTGTCACCCATGCTGGAGTGCAGTGGCATGATCACAGCCACTGCAGCCTTGACCAGCTGAACGCAAGCAATCCTTCCACTTCAATCTTCCAAGTAGCTGGAACTACAGGCACATGCCACCATGCCTGGCTAATTTTTTATTTACTGTAGAGATGAGGTCTCTCACCAGGTTGTCCAGGCTGATCTCAAACCCCTAGGCTTAGGCAGTTCTCTCACCTCCACCTCCCAAAGTGCTGGGATTACAGATATGAACCACCATGTCCATATGTACTTCAGTTTTATAGTTACAACTTAGTGATTTATTATTACACAAAATTAGTGAGAATATGGAATACAGGAACATAATAACCTTGATCTTGTGAATCTGAATATAGAACCTACCAGTTGGAAAACCATATTCTTTTCAAATCTATATGTACCAATGTAATAGCAAATCAAATACTAGACCTCAGAGTAAATCTCAGCAAATGCTTTAATAAGTTTTACACAGACTATGTTCTCTGACTACGGCACATTTACAAAAAGTAACCAAGACACAATAATAAGGAAAACTTGTGTTTTACTACTTTAAAAATCACTAGTCAAAGAAAAACTCATATTGGAATTTAGAAAATATTTACAGTGAAACTATGAAAATGCTACATATCAGTAGGAGTTAAACTCATATGGGATTTACTTAGAATGAAATTTATAGAAAAAATAAAGTTTATAGAAGTGATAAACACAAAATTAAGGAGACTGTTTACTTTTGAATGTGAGTTAAGAGAAAACAATAAAGGAACATCACAGGAGGTTTTACATTCATATTATTCCTTAAGCTGGATCATGTATACACGCCTGCTTCTGTAGAACATGTGTATAGATAGATTCACGTAACCCCCATCACAATCAAGATACAAAATTCTTCCATCACCACAAAGGATATTCCTTGGGCTACTCCTTTATGGAATACCATCTCACTCCATTTCTGTCCTGTGGCAACCTTTAATCTGTTCTTCATTTATAAAATTGTATCATTTTGAGACTATTACATACATAGAATCATAATGCCTAAGAGAGAGATTGTTGGATCATAATGTGTATATTTTAGTTTTATAAGAAATTGCCAAACTTTTCCAGAGTACCTGTATTACTTTACATTCCCACCAGCAGTGTATGTGATATTCAGAGTAAACCCTTTCTTCTAGAAGCATTTGATAGTAAGTTGTTTATTGTTCCAAATACATTTGTGCTTATTTTTTGCAAACACAATCACAATAAAACTTGCAGAATCAGAAAAATTAACTTTGATACATGTGATTATCTATCCTTCAGCACACATAACATTTCATGAATTGATCATAGATGTTTTCTAGCAAAAGGATCTGACCCAGAATCAATTGTCACATTGACTTGTCATGTTTATTTGGTCTTCTTTATCCTGGAACCATCACTTAGTCTGTTTTGACTTCCTTGACCTTGCACTTTTGAAGACCATGGACCATTTGTTTTGTAGACTGTCCCTTAGTTTGAGTTAATCGGATATTTTTGTGTTTCTGATGTTTCATTATGATTAGACTCAGATTTGCATCGTTGGCAGCAGTGAAGCTTTGATCTTAAGGCATTCTCATCTGAGGGTGCATGATATTGATTTGTCCCACTACTGGTATTATTTAATTTGATCTCTTGATTAAGTTGGTGTTTGTTAGACTTCTTAGCTACAATGTTATTCTTTTTCTCTTTATAATTATTTTGTGGAGGCCAGGCACGGTGGCTCATGCCTATAATATTCCCAGCACTTTGGTAGGCCAAGGTGAGAGGATTGCTTGAGCCAGGGGGTCAAGACCAGACTGGGCAACATAGCAAGACCTCATCTCTACAAAACAATTTAAAAAATAAGCGGAGCATAATGGCATGCACCTGTAGTTCCAGCTGCTTGGGAGGCTAAAGTGGGAGGATCGCCTGACACCAGGAAGTTGAGGCTGTGGTGAACCATGATCATGCCACTACACTCAAGCCTCGTTGACACAACAAAACCCCAACTCAAAAAAATCAAAAGAGAGAGAGAAATATTTTCGAATTTTCCTTGTAATTTTCCTTTTGACCCACTCACTCTTTAGAATTGTATGGAGTTTTTTGTTTGTTTGTTTGTTTTTGTTTTTTTGAGTCAGTTTCACTCTGTTGCCCATGCTGGAGTACAATGGCACGCTCACAGCCCACCCCGGTGTCAGCCTGCTGGACTCAGGTGATCCTTCTACTTCAGTCTTCCAAGTTGCTGAAACCACAGGCATGCGCCACCATGCTCAACTAATTTTTATTTTTATTTGTTGTAGGGATGAGGTCTCACCCAGTTGTCCAGGCTGATCTCGAGCTCCTGGGCTCAGGCAGTCCTCTTGCCTCTGCCTCCCAAGTACTGGGATTACAGTGAGACTTCATGCCCAGCCCACAGTTGTATGGTGTTCATTTTCACATATTTAGTGCTTTCTGGATATCTTGTTGTTAATTTTTAATTTAATTCTTTTGTGAGTAGAATCCATATTATTGGGATCTCTATCAAAATTTATGGTGACCTATTTTTTTTGGCCTAGTGCATGGCTGTCTTGCTGAACACATTGTGTGCACTTGACGAGTGTGTCCTTGGAAAGAACGTGTACTCCGTCTCTCTTGTGTTCACTATCATAGGATCTTTTTCTGTTCTTTTAGACGGCACGTGCTTGGGTCTTGCTTCTTAATCCAGTGTGACAATTTCCGTCTTCTGCGTGTTTAGTTCCTTTGCATTTAGTATAATTATTGATATAATTGGATTTAGTATGCTGTTGTGTTATTTATCTGTGTTGTTTTTTTGTTCTGATTTTTTAAGATGAAAAATATAGTTTATTTAGAAAATAAAGAGAGAAAGAGGAGATTCACTTCCCCAAGGCAGGAGAGGGGACCAAGGCTTAGGAAAACATGGCCTAGACTGAACTCAAAGAACATGCGGCCTGGCCAGCACTTAACAAAAGCAGTGGCCTAGTGCTCTTTGGGTTTTTGCCTCCTCTCTTTAGTTTCTTGTCTGCCTTCTTTTGGGTTGATTGAATATATTTTTTATTTCCACTTTAAGTTACCTTTGGCTTCTTAGTTAACTTGCATTATTTTAGTATTCACTCTAGAGATAACAATATGTATCTTTAACTTGTCCCTTAGAATTATTATTATGCCAATTTATGTAAAATATAAGAGCCTTATGGGCCAGGCGTGGTGGTTCACTCCTGTAATCCCAGCACTTTGGGAGACCGAGGTGGGAGGATTGCTTGAGTCCTGGAGTTCAAGACCTGCCTGGGCAACATAGTGAGACCTCATCTCTACAAAAAAGTAGCCAGGCTTGGTGGCACACACCTGTGGTCCCAGCTACTCCAGAGGCTGAGGAGGGAGAATTGCCTGAGCCCAAGAGGTCAGGGCTGTACTGAGTCGTGATTGTGCTACTGCACTCTAGCCTGGGAGACCCCAACTAAAAAAGCAAGAGTCTTGTGGATGTATAGTTTTATTTATCTTCTCTTTTTTTATGTTATAGGTACGAGTTACATCTACATATGCCATACACTACAACCTTGGTTTAAAAGTTACATGTATTTAAAGATATCATGAGTTTAAAATGAGATCTGTTTTATGTTTACACACATATTGCCTATGCAGGTATTTATTTAATCTTTTCTGGAAGTCTGAGTTTTCTTCTGTGTTATTTATTTGTTTGTAAATATCTTTATTTTACCTTCATTCTTGAAGGCATATTTGCTGGATATAGAATTCTGGGTTGACAGGTTTTTATTTTCTCATGTCACTTTAAATTGATGATCCACTGTTTCTTATCTCCTCTTTTCTAATGAAAAGTCAGATGTCATTTTCAGTCGTTCCACTGTATGCTTTGTTTTTCTGACTACTTTGAAATGTTCTCTTTATGCTTGGTTTCTGTCACTTTGGCTCTGATGTGTACTAGGTGTAGATTGCTTGTACTTGCTCATTTGGCTTTCTTTTTAATCTTGCTCAGCATTACTAAGCTTGAATTTATTTATTTACTTTATTTTTATTTTATTTACTTGGGAGTCTCACTCCGTCACCCAGGCTAGAGTGCAGTGGCACACTCACGACCACCCCAGTGTCTAACTGCTAGCTTCTAGCAATCCTTCTGCCTCAGCTTTCCAAGTAGCCAAAACTACAGGTGTGCACTACCACACCTGGCTAATTTTTTATTTTATTGTAGAGATATTATAGAGAAGTTACCCGGGCTTGCCTTGAACCCACTCGCCTTGACCTTCCAAAGTGCTGGAATTACAGGCTGAGCCACTGAGCCCGAACTAAGCTTGAATTTATAATTTCAGGTCTTTTATCATATTTCAGAAATTTTTGTCTGTTATCCTACTCTTTCTCATTTCTTCTTCTGGGATTCCAATCACACATGTGTTCGATTCTTTGGTAATGACTTACAGGTCATTGATGCTCCATTCGGATTTTTTAATATTTTTGTCTCACTGTTGCTTCTATTAAATACTTTCTATATTGCTCTGTCTTCAAGTGTGCTAATTCTTCTGTCATATATGATCTTCCATTACATACATCCAGTGAATTTTTATCTCGTATATTTTTTTGTGTCAAAATTCCCCATTTGGTCCTTTTTTAGTTTCTGTTTTTCTATTCATATTTGTTATGAATGTATTTTCCTTTATGCCTTTGAGCATAATTACAACAGCTTCTTTAAACTCCTTATTTAAAGGATAAGGCTCCACCATTTGCGTCATCATGGGATCAACTCCACTAACTGTCTTTTTTCTCTTGCTTTGGTCACATTTTCATGTGTCAGTGTATGTTTGGTAATGTTAGATTTTATACTGGTTGCATGAATGATATTGTCAGAGAATGGCTTCTGTTATGTTGTCTGAACTCTGTTCTAGTTTTACCAGAAAGACTGCAGGTTTTTAATCTGAATTTTAGCTACCCTGTAGGTGGCATGGACTTGGGCTCTTTTTCCAGCAAAATTCTCCTTAGCTTGAAAATTTACCCAGTACCTTTCCTTTCTTTAAAGTACAGCTCTCTTCCAATTTTTTCCCCAAATTTTGTATCCAGTGTCTTTATGGAAGTGTGTGTGTGTGGTGTGTATGTGTGTGTTTTGAGTAGGAGTCGCACTACTTTGCCCAGGCTGGAGTGCAGTGGCACGCTTACAGCCACCCCAGCGTCAACCCACTGGGCTCCCGCAATCCTTCTGCCTCAGCCTTCCAAGTAGCCGGAACTACAAATGTACACACTACCACACCCAGCTAATTTTTTACTTATTGTAGATACAAGATCTCGCAATGATGCCCAGGCTGGTCTCAAACCCATAGGCTTAGGCAATCCACTCATCTCGGCCTCCCAAAGTGCTGGGATTACAGGCTGAGCCACCGAACCCGACCGGGAGTTTTTGCTTTTAAAAAAATGCTCATGCCTATAATCCCAGCACTTTGAGAGGCCAAGGTGGAAGGTTTGCTTGATTCCAGGAGTTCAAGACCACCCTGGGCAGCATAACATAGCAAGACTTCTTTTCTTTTTTTTTTCTCTTTTATTTTTCCAGCCTGCGTCACAAGACTTCTTTTGTACAAAAAAATTAACTGGGTTTGGTGACGCCTGTGGTGCCAGCTATTTTGAGGCAGAAGGATCACTTGAGCCCAAGAAGTTGAGGCTGCAGTGAGCCGTGATTGTGCCACTGCATTCCAACCTGGGTGACAGAGTGATACCCTGAATAATAATTTTTTGAAAAATGTTTAGAAGTTATCTTTTTTCCTAGACGAAGATTGATCCAACACAAGCTATTCTGCAATTCCTCCAGTTGAATCTCTTCTTAGCTCCCTTTTTAAAAAATTTATGGAGGTGACTTTAAACAGTATAATTCACCATGTTAAAGAGATATTTCTGTGCCATTTAGTGCATTTACAATTATGTACATCCCCACCTCTGCTTCATTCCAAACATTTCCAGCACTCCAAAGTGGAACCCTTTCCCATTAAGCAGTTTCTCCCATTCTCTCCCCTCCCACCCGTCTCAGCAGACACCGGTCTGTATTCTGTCTCTGTGAATGTACCATGTACCTATTCTGGATATTTTAATATAAATGGAATCATACACTATGTAGCTTTTTGTGTCTGGCTTCTTTGACTTAGCATTATGTTTTCAAGGTTCACCCACATTGTTACACACAGCAGTACTTCATTACTTCTTTTGACTGAATAATATGGTGGTGTATACATCATGAGGTATGTTTATGCCATAATTTGTTTATCAATTCATCCCATGGGCTTTTGGGCTGTTTCCACCTTTTGCTATTGTGAATAGTGCCACTGTAAGCTTGAGTGGACGTGTACTTTTTGAATGTTTATTTTCACTTTGGGGTGTATACTGAGAAATGGAATTAAGGGGTCACATGGGGATTTTATGTCTAACTTCTTGAGGAACCACCATCCTGTTTTCCATAGTGACTGAACCACTGTACATTTCTACCAGTTATGTACAAGGGTTCCAATTTCTCCATATCTTTGCCAGAACTTTTAATTTTCTATTATTTTTTCCTTTAGGGCCATCCTAAAGGGCATGAGGTAGTTTAATTTGCATTTCCCTAATGACTGATGATTTTGAGCATCTTTTCTCTTGCTTGAAGGCATGCATTTTCTTTGGAGAAATGCACATTTGAGTCCTTTGTCCTTTTTTTTTTGAGTTGGAGTCTCACTCTGTCGCCCAGACTGGAGTGCAGTGGCCGCTTCCAGCCGCCGCAGACTCGACCTGCTGGGCTCCGGCGATCCTTCTGCCTCAGCCTTCCAAGTAGCTGGAACTACAGGCGCGCGCTACCACACCCGGCTAATTTTTTGATTTATTGTAGAGATGAGTTCTCACCAAGTTGCCCAGGCAGGTCTCGAACCCACGGGCTCAGGCAATCCACTCACCTTAGCCTCCCAAGGCGTGGGATTACAGGCTGAGCCACCAAGCCCGGCTCTTTGTCCTTTTGAAATTGGATTTTTTGGAGCTTTTTTATTGAGTTATAAGCATTCTTTTTGTATTCTGGCACTAGATCCTTGTCAGAGATATGATTTGCAAATACTTTCTTCCATTCTGTAGATTGTCTTAACTTTCTTGATAATGTCCTTTAATGCACAAAAACTTTTACTTTTGATGAAGTTCACTTTACCTGTTTTTTCTTCTGTTGCTTGCACTTTTGGTATCATATTTAAGAATCAGCTTCTAAATCTAGCTTATGAAGATTTATACTTAAGTTTTCTTTCAAGAGTTTATGGTTTGGCTCTTATATTTAAGTCTTTGATCCATTTTGAGTTAGTTTTTTGTGTGCGGTGTGAGATAAAGGTCCAGCTTCATTCCTTTGCATGTGGATGCCCAGTTGTCCCAGCACTCACTGACTGGTCTTGGCCCTGTTATCAACAGTCAATTGGCCATGAGTTTTTTTGTGTTTATTTATGTATGCTCAGTTCAGTTCCGTTGGTCTATATGCTTGTCCTCATGGTGGTACCTCATTGTTTTGATTACTGTAGCTTTGTAATAAACTTTAAAGTCAGGACATGTGAATGTTTCACCTTGTTCTTTGTTTTGGGTATGTGGGCTTCCTTCCAATTCCATTTGAGCTTTTCCATTTCTGTGAAAAAGACCATTGGAATTTTGATAGGGAATGCATTGAGCTTGTAGATTTTGTTGGGTAGTGTTGACATCTTAGTGGTATATCTCCAAATTGTGAAAATGGGACCTCTTTCCATTTATTTAGGTCATTTTTTTAAATTGTCTTTCATCAGTGTTTTGTAACTTTTAGTGTTCAAGTCTTTTACTTCCTTGATTAAATTTATTGCTAGGTATCTTTTTTAATTTTTGTAAGTGGAATTGTTTAGGCTTTTTTTTTTTTAATCTTTGTTTTGGAGATAGGGTCTTGTTCTGCTGCCCAAGCTAGAGTGCAGTGGCAAGATCATGGCTCACTACAGCCTTGACCTCCTGGACTCAAGCGGGCCTCCCACCTCAGCCTCCTGAGTTCGCTGGGACTCCAGTCACACACCACTGTGCCCAGCTATTTTGGAATTGTTTGCTTAATTTATTTTGGGTTATTCATTGCTAGTGTATAAAAATACAAATGATTTTTATGTGCTGATTTGACTCCTACAAATTTATTAGCTCCAATTAATTAATTTAACTTTTTTAGCTCCAATAGCTTGATTGTAGATTCTTTCAGATTTTCTGTCTATAAGATCATGACATCTGCAAACAGAAATACTTTTACTTCTTCCTTTCTAATTTGGATACCTTAAATTTCTTTTTCTTGCCTAATTGCTCTCACTAGAACTTTTTTTTCTTTTTTTTGAGACACGTTCTCACTCTGTTGTCAGGCAGATGTGTGTTGGTGATATTATTAGATAAATAAATGAGCAAAATGTAGTATATCTGTGCAGTAGAATATTATTGTCATAAGAAAATGAATCTGATACATGCTTCAACATGAATGAACCTTGAAAACATTATGCTAAGTCAAATAAACCAGGCACAAAAGGACAGTCTTCGTATGGAAACACTTGTATGAGGTGTCTAGAACAGGCAAATCTGTTGGGACAAAAAGTAGAATAAAAGTAACCAGGTGCTGGGGGAAAGGGAATGGGAAGATACTGTTGAAAGGATCCGAGGTTTCTGTTTGAGATTGTGAAAAAGTTCTGGAAGTAGATTATATTGACACTTGAACAACATTGTGAATGTACTTAATGCTACTGAATTTTATACTTAAAAATGGTTGAAATGATCTTTTTTATCTCAGTAAAAGACAAATGAGGCTGGGTACAATAGCTCACACCTTAAGCAGGAGCATTGTGTGAACCCAGGAGTTTGAGACCAGCCTAAGCAATGTAACGAGACCTCATCTCTATGAAAAAATTTTACAAATTAGCCAGACACAGTGACACATGTCTGTCGCCCCAGCTACTCAGACGGCTGAGGTGGGAGGATCACCTGAGCCCAAGAAGTCAAGGCTGCGGTGAGCTGTGATTGTGCCACTGTACTCCAGCCTGGGTGACAGAGTGAGACCTGACTCAAAAAAATAAAGATATGTTGTAAAAGGAAATGAACTACAGATATATGCTATGACATGAATGAATCTTGCAAACATGATGCTAAGTAAAAGCAGCAAGTTACTAACGACCACATGTTGTATGATAGCATTCACTTGGGACATCCTGAGTTGGCACATCATGGGCCAAAATAGACTCGCTGCTGCCAGTCTCTGGATGGGGAGATACCTGAAGATGGGATTTGACTCCTAACTGGTGTGGGGCTTCTTTTTAGGGTGATAAAATGGGCTAAAATTTTATTGCAGTGATGACTACACAACCCTGGGAATATACTTAAAATCATTGAGTTACACACTTTAAAAGAGTGAATTTTATGGTTTGCGAATTATATCTCCATAGTGGTTAATAATCTTAGATAATAAATAGTAATGAAATGATAATACATATTAATGGACAAATAGGTGGCAGTTGTTACTTGACGGAAGAAAATGTATATAAGAAATGTCATTGGGATTATGAAGAACAGAAAAGAAGACATAAGTATTCGAACTGGTATTGACCAACATTTTCCAAAATTGATGAAATACTAACCCACAGAATTTAAAGGATCTGTGAATCCCACACAGGATAACCCATTCTTAGACGCATCATGGTAAAACAGCATCAAATGGAAAACAAACAAACAGAAAAGCTTTAAACCGGACACAGAGGAAGAAACTGGCACACTGCCTTCAAAGAGACAGCAATGTAAGCGTGATACTTGGCCTGTAGTCCCAGCCACTTGGGAGGCTGAGGTAGTAGGATTGCTTGACTGGCAAGAGTTCAGACTAGCCTGGGCAATATAGCGAGACCCCTCCCCATCTCAAAAAAAAAAAAACTAACTAAAAAAACTCTGATAGCTGTTTTCTCAACAGGTTGAATCGAAGGCAGGAAGGTAGACCATTGGGTTGTTACAGTAGTTCATGCCTGAGCTAGGCATTGCCACTGCAGACAAATCGGGAGAGGTGGGTAGAGTCCCAGGAATTCAGTTAGCAGATATGTCTGCCTCCAGGAAAACAGAAAGGTTTTTCCTGGAGCATGCCAGTGCAAATGTTTTCAAGGAAGTTGATTTCTCAATTGTCAGTTTCCACACCAGTCTTTTCTAAAATTGAGCCTTGTGGTGGAAACGCCACCCCTTTTTCCCTTTCCACTTCTCCTTCCACACTCACTGATTACCGCTTTACAAAGAAAAGCGTACTCTTCTTGATTCTTATTGTGGTGCTTTACCACAAATAGAAAAACTTCCATACTGCCTGAGAAAGGGATATTTTGAAATGTTGGTATTGCTATATATGAAATAAATTTCTGATGAGCTAGGTAATCAGGTCCTTTTGTAAGTCATATAGTTTCTAATTCTTTGTTTTCAATATAGTTGATGATAGCCATTATCAAAAATGTACTCGTTAAAAATAGTTTTTTTTTTGAGTTGGAGTCTCACTCCATTGCCCAGGCAGGAGTGCAGTGGCACGCTCATGGCAACCTCAGCGTCGACCTGCTGGGCTCTGGCAATCCTTCAGTCTCAGCCTTCCAAGTAGCCAGAACTACTGGCACGTACTACTGCACTTGGCTAATGGTTTTTGATTTATTGTAAAGACTAGGTCTCACCAAGTTGCCTGGGCTGGTCTCTAACCTGCAGGCTCAGGCAATCCACTCACCTCAGCCACCAAGGAATTACACCAAGGAATTACGCTCAGGGATTACAGGCTGAGCCACCAAGCCCAGAAAAATATAATTTTTAATACTAGATCACTATGATTTTTTTTTTATAGCAAATGACACAGGAGGTGCTCAAAGAATTGAGTGACATCATAAGAAAAACTTATTCTAGTCCCACCTGCTTACTTATGTGAGTAAGATTTCTCAGGGCAAAGATAAATTATGAAAATAAAAAGTAGAAGCCGGGCTCAGTGGCTCAGCCTGTAATCCCGCGCCTTGGGAGACTGAGGTGAGTGGATTACCTGAGCCCGCGGGTTTGAGACCCACCTGGGCAACTTGGCGAGACCTCATCTCTACAATAAATTTAAAAATTAGCCGGGTGTGGTAGCGCACGCTTATAGTTCCAGCTACTTGGAAGGCTGAGGCGGAAGGATCGCTGGAACCCAGCAGGTCGAGGCTGTGGTGGCCGGGAGCGGCCACTGCACTCCAGTCTGGGTGACAGAGTGAGACTCCGACTCAAAAAAAAAAAAAGAAAGAAAAGAAAAAGTAGAAATAGAATCAATGCTGATTCCTGGATTCATAATTAGGAGGAAAAAAGGTTTTATCCCCACACTGAGTGGACACATCCAGTAAAATTTTACATGTGCATATATTTTACATATACGTACACACAGTATAATTATGTTATTTTTGATGATGTGCATACTGTTAATAATTTGGGTATCTTAATCTTTGGAAAATATCACTTGAATTTTATAAACACAAGAAATTTTGAAATGTTGAATTTAAATTTATTTTCACAGGCTTTTAGAGGAGTAGGATAAAAATACAGCCTGGGAAACATAACGACACCCCATCTCTACCAAAAAAAATTTACCTAGGTGTGGTGGTGTGTGTGCCTGTAGTCCTAGCTACGTGGGAAGGCGAGGCAGGAGGATTGCTTGAGCTCTGGAAGCCAAGCTGCAGTGAGCTGCAACTGTGCCACTGCACTCCAGCCTGGGCAACAGAGTGAAACTCCAGTTTCAAGTAAATGAATAAATAAATAACGTAAGACTTCAAAGCAGGTAACTGTAATATACTACTGGGCACGGTGGCATGTGCATGTAGTCCCAACTACTTGCAAGACGTTCAGCCCAGGCAACATAAAAAGACCCTGTCTCAATTATTAAAAATAAAGTGGGTCGGGCGTGATGGTTGATGTCTGTAGTCCCAGTACTTTGGGAGGCCGAGGTAGGAGGATCACCTGAGGCCTGGAGTTAGAGCTCATCCTAGGCAACATAGTGAGATCCTGTCTACAAAAAATTTAAAAATTACCTCGCATAGTTGCATGTGCCTGTAGTCCCAGCTACTTGGAAAGCTAAAGTGGGAGGATTGCTTGAGCCCAGGAGTTTGAGGCTATAGTGAGCTGTGATTGTACCACGCACCCCAGCCTGATTGGCAGAGTGAGAACTTTTCTCTAATAATATAACCGAACTCGGTGGCTCAGCCTATAATCCTGCACTTTGGGAGGCTGAGGTGAGTGGATTGCCTGAGCCCCGGGTTCGAGACCCGCCTGGGCAACTTGACGAGACCTCATCTCTTTAATAAATCAAAAAATCAGCCAGGCATGGTAGTGCGCGCCTGTAGTTCTGGCTGCTTGGAAGGCTGAGGTGGAAGGATCGCCGGAGGCCAGCAGGTCGAGGCTGCGGTGGCCGGGAGCGGCCACTGTACTTAACTCTGGGCAACAGAGTGAGACTCCAACTCAAAAAAAAAAGTGTGTGTATGTGTGTGTGTCTCTAATAATACATATATATATAATATGTTCTATATAATATTTGTATGTATATGTATATATGCACAGTACAGTGATTTTAAAATTCTGTCAGGAAAGTGAAATGAAGATACAAGTTCTTTGTTGTTTGGGAAGATTTTGTTTTTGTTTTTGTTTTTTGGGGGTTTTTTTGAGTTGGAGTCTCACTCTGTCGCCCAGACTGGAGTGCAGTGGCCGCTCCCGGCCACCGCAGCCTCGACCTGCTGGGCTCCGGAGATCCTTCCGCCTCAGCCTTCGGAGTAGCCGGAATTACAGGCATGTGCTACCATGCCCGGCTGATTTTTTGATTTATTGTAGAGATGAGGTCTTGCCTGCCCAGGCAGGTCCCGAACCCGCAAGCTCAAGCAATCCACTCACCTCAGCCTCCCAAAGGCACGGGATTACAGGCTGAGCCACCGAGCCCGACTTGGGAAGGTTTTGATTGTACTTTTTTTTTTTTTTTTAAAGTTGGAGTTTCACTCTTTGTCGCCCAGGCTGGAATGTAGTTGGCATGCTCACAGCCACCGCAGCCTCGACCTGCTGGGCTCAGGCAGTCCTTTTGCCTCAGCCTTCCAAGTAGCTGGAAATACAGACACATACCACCACGCCCGGCTAGTTTTTGTGATTTATTGTAGAGACGAGGTCTCACCAAGTTGCCCAGACTGGTCTCGAACCCCTGGGCTCAGGCAGTACCCCCACCCCCGGCCTCCCAAAGTGCTGAGATTATAGGCTGAGCCACCATGCCTGGCCTGTTTACACTTTTTAAAAATGGATGATAGGAGATATCACATCATTATGGACTGTAGGTTACATTGTATACATTTCAAAGAGTGAAATAACATTTTTATCTTATATTAATAATGACAAGTTTTAAGTGTTAACTTATAACCCTCCAAGGAGATTTACATTGTGTTCCCAAAGAATTTCAGCAGGTATCTGAATAAGATATTTTCAAGATCATTGCCAAGGCTAGCACTAGGGTGAGGCAAGCAAGCCCCTAGGGTGTAACTGTTAAGGAAGTGCTCACTCACGGTCCTCTCAAGCCTCTCAAGCGTAGAGTTGACCTGAGGGTGAGTGCCTCTTTAAATCAGGCACCCTAGACATCTTTTTCACGCTCACCCTAATCCCAGCCTTGATTACTGGATTATTCAACATAAGAAATTCGCTGGTGAAAAATTGGCTTTAGAAAATAAATATTTGTTAATGGCAATCATTTTTGTCATCACCTGCTTTTAATTTTTTTTTTAGGGTGGGATTAAAAACTCAGCCTGAATCAAAATGCCCTGAGCTGCTTGCCAATTACTGTGACATGTTGCTGAGAAAAACACCATTAAGCAAAAAACTAACCTCTGAAGAGATTGAAGCAAAGCTGAAAGAAGTGGTACATGAGTTTTTGTCTATCACTTTTGAGATGGCCTTGCTTTACATTTGTCTTTTGCTTATAGGACTTGCTGTGATAGCACCAACTTGCAATGTGTTGTCTATAAGCATCTGGTGTGAAGAAGGCTTACAGTCTAAAACCTCAGCAGGGGGACTTACTCTTCTCTCTGAATGTTGTGATTCTAGAGCTGCCTGAAGGGAATACCATTTAAATCTTCCCCTTTCTTGACTATTTTTAGACAATTAAATTGTAGCTCTATTTACAGGATTAAGGAAAGGGGAGCCGATTCATTTGGAATGATGGTTGCAATGATGGTTGCGAGATGGGAGCTTTTCACTCCTTTTGTGAGAGCCAAGATAGGGAGCTGGAGATGAGTGAGGGTAGATGAAGTAGTTACTCTCATCTTGTCACCTGGTCCTTAGTGTAATGATATTAGCCCAGGAATACAGATAAGAAGTAGGACACAGGGCAGGTATAGACAGAAAAGCCCAGAGGGTGACTCATGTCAAGAAAGGGTGGAGAGGATATGTAGGGAAGAAATTGGGGGAAACAATTGATTTATTGTTTTGATTTATTTGATTGATTATTTGATTTATTGTTTTTGATTTATTTGATTTATTGGGGAAAACAATTGATTTATTTGTACTGTCAAGTATTGCCACATCTTTTATAAAATCTTAAAAACAGCTATTGGTAGATACTACAAGTTTATGTGGCTGTAGTCTCAAATTTGCTGACTTTTAAAGTAGTGGATCAGTGCTGGTTAATTTTCAGAGATAGGTAATTTAGTAGACCTTTGTATATGCTTATATAAATTTCTGAGTTTTGACAATTGAAGAATGTAGAAAGATCTAAAGGGGAGAAATGGCTAAGAGCACGTAAGAAATTAAAGTAACTTTGTTTTTCATACAGCTCTTGGTACTTAAATATGTACAGAATAAAGATGTCTTTATGAGGTATCACAAAGCCCATTTGACACGACGACTCATATTAGACATCTCTGCTGATAGTGAAATTGAAGAAAACATGGTAGAGTGGCTAAGAGTAAGTAAATTTTTTAAATACTTCATTTTCTGATATAGTACGTGGTTTGTATATGTGCTTAAGTAATACATTTGGTGATACTGTTAATGTCAAATAGGGGACATTTTATAAGAACATAACATCAATTATGTAAAATAAAGCGATATCTTTAAAAAGTGACTTTTCTTAATAAAGACGATGCAAAACACCTTTGCTCTTGCTTTGTTTCTACTGTTTCACTCTTATTGGTACCTCTGCTCCCGTTTGAACTAATTTTATTAATAAATAAACAAGACCGGGTACAGTGACTCATGCCTGTAATCCCAGCACTTTGGGAGGCTGAAGCAGGGAGATCACTTGAGGCTAGGAGTTCAAGACCAGCCTGGGCAGCATAAGGAGACCTCATCTCTACAAAAACAAAAAAACTTAGCCAGGTGTGGTGGCATGTACCTGATATTTGGGAAACTGAGGCATAAGGATCTCCTGAGTCCATGAGGTCAAGGCTGTGGTGAGCCATAACCATGCCACTGCACTCCAGCCTAGGCAACACAATGAGACTCCAACTGTAAATAAACAAGTAAATAAATACGCTATAGGACAAATCATTTTTAAGGTGTTTTTAATATTATAAATGCTTAATTACAAAGATGTTTAATAACAATAAATACTTCTATATAGCAAAAAGGACCTTTAGGTGATGGTTTAGGATAATAATAATTACAATTAAATTCCCATGTAAATATGTTCTGAGTCCATTTTTTTACTTCATTTGAATGGAATCTGTATATTATTAAAATGAATTTCCTTCATTTCTGCATATATATATATATATATAATATATATATATAAGAGAGAGAGAGAAATACAGATATTTTAGCTGATGGGTTGCTTTGCTTTGCATGGCAGTGTAGGATAGTTAAAATTACTGTGCCAACTGAAATTGCACAGTGGGAAAAAGAATGATTGTTCTGTGACCTTTAAAAGTTCCTGTCGCTGGGCACAGTGGCTTATGCCTGTAATCCCTGCACTTTGGGAAGCCACGGTAAGCTTAGGAGTTTGAGACCAGCCTGGGCAACCATGGCAAGATTGTCTCTATAATAAATCAAAAAATTAACCGGATATGGCGGTATGCACCTGTAGTCCCAGCTACTTGGAAGACTGAGGCAGAAGGATCGCCTGAGCATAGCAGGTTGAGGCTGTGGTGTCTGTGATTATGCCACTGCAAGCCAACCTGGGGCAACAGAATGAGACTCTGACTCAAAAAAGTTTCTATCAAAATATTCAAAATTCTTATTTTCAGTTATGAATATATAGGAGAAAGGGAAAAATAGCACAACTAATAGGTATTTAGTATGCTATAATTTAAAACCCAAGAAACTTTTAAAGTACCTTATTTAAAAAGTATGAGTAAATTAGTCAAGTGTGGTAGTGCACGCCTGTAGTTCCTGCTACTTGGAAGGCTGAAGGTGGAAGGATCGCCTGAGCCCAGAAGGTCGAGGCTACAGTAGCTGTGAGCATGCCACTGCACTCCAGCCTGGGCGACACAGTGAGACTCCAACTCAAAAGTAAGAGTAGTTGGGAATATATTTGTAATTCATATGTCTGATATTCTGTCTAGAATATCTAAAGATGCAACGATAAATGACAAACCAGTTAAAAATAAGCAAAGGCCAGGCTCAGTGGCTCAGCCTGTAATCCCAGTGCTTTGGGAGGCTGAGGTGAGTGGATTGCCTGAACCCGCGGGTTCGAGACCCGCCTGGGCAGCGAGACCTCATCTCTACAATAAATCAAAAAATCAGCCGGACGTGGTAGCGCGCCTGTAATTCCGGCTACTCCAAAGGCTGAGGCGGAAGGATCGCCGGAGCCCAGCAGGTTGAGGCTGCGGTGGCCAAGAGCGGCTGCTGCACTCCAGTCTGGGCGACGGAGTGAGACTCCAACTCAAAAAAAAAAAAAAGGAAAGGATTTGAGTAGACATCTCTTCACAGAAGGTATACAAATGGCCAGTATATGCATGCAGAGATGCTCAGCATCCTTCACAAGGACATGCTACTTTCCTCCCACTAGGATAACTAAACTAAAAAGACAGACAGCTGCACATGTTGCTGAGGAAGAGAGGAAATGGAACCTTCAAAAGTTGCTAGTGGGGATATATAATGTGTAGCCACTTTGGGAAACAGTTGGGCAGTTCTTTAAGAAGTTAAGCACAGTTGATTTCAAACCTAGGTAATTCCACTTAGAGAAAGAAACATAAGTTTGTGTAAAACTTGTAAACAAGTGTTGAAGGCAGCATCATTTATAATAGTCAAAAAGTAAACAATCTAAAATGTCGAAGTAATAAGCAAAATGTGATTTATTTATACAATGGAATATTATTTGGCAATAAAAAGAAATGTAGTATGTGTACATGCTACAGTGTGGATGCACTTTGAAGACATTAGAATACGAAGTGAAAGAAACCAGTCACAAAAGGCCACCTAGCATCTGATTCCACTAACTTGAAATGTCCAGAACAGATGAATCCATAGAGACAGAAGGGAGATGAGGAATTTCCAGGAGGTGGGTCAGGAGGTAAATGGGGAGTGAGTGCAAATAGATACGGGGTTTCTTTTGGGGGTAACACAAATGGTCTAAACTTAGATAGTAGTGATGGTTACACAGCTCTGTGAATATACTAAAATTTATTAAATTGTGCAGTTTTTTTTTTCTTTTAAAGTCAGAGTCTCTGTCTCCCAGGTTAGAGTGCAGTGGCAGACCCACAACCACCACAGCCTCTACCTGCTGGGCTCAGGTGATCTTTCCAAGTAGCTAGAACTACAGGCGTGTACCACCACACCAAGCTAATTTTTTTATTTGTTGTTGAAACAAGGTCTCTCCATGTTGCCCAGGTTGGTCTCTAACCCGTGAGCTCAGGCAGTCCTCTCGCTTTCACCTCCCAAAGTGCTGGCATTACAGACGTGAGCCACTGCACTTGGCTTAAATTGTGCCCTTTATTTATTTATTTTTTGAGTTGGAGTCTCACTGTCACCCAGACTGGAGTGCAATGGCATGCTCCCAGCCACCGCAGCCTTGACCTGCTGGACTCTGGCGATCCTTCCGCCTCAGCCTTCCAAGGAGCTGGAACTACAGGTGCACGCTACCACGCCCGGCTAATTTTTTGATTTATTATAGAGATGAGGTCTCGCCAAGTTGCCCAGGCGGGTCTCGAACCCGTGGGCTCAGGCAGTCCGCTCACCTCAGCCTGCCAAAGCACAGGACTACAGGCTGAGTCACCGAGCCTGGCTTAAATTGTGTACTTTAAAAGGATTAATTTCATAGTAGATAAATTATATATCTCAATAAGGCTGTTCTTAAAATGAAGAGTAATTTGAACAGCCACAGTCAACTGTCTTCTGTAACGCCATTTATATTCTATTTTATTTTCATCTCCAGCATTGTCACTTTTTATTTCTTTGGTGTACTTTTATGATCTTTTTTGGCCAGTTACCTTGCTTGATTATTCATTTTTATAAGTTGTCATAGGGTTTATCACGGGAAGGCAAGGATGGCAAAGGAACTGTACACTTAGCTGTCTGTGGATGAGTAGGGTAAACATGACTAATCAGTTTCGGAAGAAATATTGTGATTGGTCACTGTTATTTTTGTAATAATTTGTGGCTTGAGGATATAGAACCAAAGTTAGTTGGGGAGTTGATATCTTTAACTATGCTGTGAGAACTGAAATTCAGGCCCAATGGAATTGTGCAAAGCAGGGACCTTGTACTATCCTGTTTCAAAGAATCAGGTTTAATAGGTATTAGACTGTAAACATTCTAATAAATAAGAGAAGGGGAAAATGGTATATTAAAGCATCTGATACTTCATATTCCTTTAACATCTTTTCTAGTAGTATGTCAGATTATGCACTTATTAACTCTTCTGTCTTTGGTTTTTGTAGGAAGTTGGTATGCCAGCAGATTATGTAAACAAGCTTGCTAGAATGTTTCAGGACATAAAAGTGTCTGAAGATTTGAACCAGGCCTTTAAGGAAATGCATAAAAATAATAAATTGGCTTTACCAGGTATTATTTTATCATTTCATATGTGTACATATTTTAAACTTTAATAAAAGAATACCTTTGTTTTCCAGTAAATTCAAAATAAATGTCAGCAGTAATAGAGCCAAAGCTATTATGAAGTCCACATTTCTTGGAAACAGCTATCAAAGCAGAATATTAGATTTACAGGTCATTATTTTGAAACAAAAGGACAACATAAAATCTTTATAGTCTTATTTTTCGCCAAAAACTTACTCTGTTATTTATTATGAATTTTATCCATTGTCAAGATAATTTATATTTCCTGACTTTCTTGCTTTTAGCTGATTCAGTTAATATAAAAATTCTGAATGCTGGTGCCTGGTCAAGAAGTTCTGAGAAAGTCTTTGTCTCACTTCCTACCGAACTGGAGGACTTGATACCTGAAGTAGAAGAATTCTACAAAAAAAATCACAGTGGTAGAAAATTACATTGGCATCATCTCATGTCAAATGGAATTGTAAGTACATGATGTGTTAGTTCACTTGTCAGTTTGGGTGAAAGTAGGATTCTAAATAAGAGTTACTTAAAATAGATGTTTGCCTCTCACATGTAGAAGTGTGAACAGGAATGTGAATCTGTTTCACAAGGTTGTTAGGGATACAGGCATGCTTGAAAGGTATTGCCCTTGTCTGCAGAATCCACTGTCATCTCTGCTAGTCTTCCTGTCAACAGGAAGGGACAGGAGAGGGTAGGTTGTACCTTTCTTTAAGGCAACTTCCCTAAGTTTCCACCATTTCCATTTGTGTCACTTTGGCCAGAAATCAGTCACCTGGCCTCATTTTGTTACAAGGAAAGCTGGAAGATGAGCCTGTATTCTGGGCAGTCATTAAAGTCTGCTAAAATCTTTATTACCATGAAAGAAAAGAAAGAATAGATATTGGAAGACAACTAGCAGTCTTTTTTACATATTCAAGGGAGGGAACCCCCAAAATGGAATTTATTTATAAAATTGTGTGTGTAAGCCAGGCTCGGTGGCTCAGCCTGTAATCCCGTGCCTTTGGGAGGCTGAGGTGAGTGGATTGCCTGAGCCCGCGGGTTCGAGACCCGCCTGGGCAGCAAGACCTCATCTCTACAATAAATAAAAATATTAGCCGGGCATGGTAGTGCATGCCTGTAATTCCCAGCTACTTGGAAGGCTGAGGTGGAAGGATCGCTGGAGCCCAGCAGGTCGAGGCTGCGGTGGCCGGGAGCGGCCACTGCACTCCAGTCTGGGAGACGGAGTGAGACTCCAACTCAAAAAAATAAAAAAATTGTGTGTGTATTTATTCTTACGTGTTTAAACTTCAGTTACCTTCAAGGTACTCTCCATTTGATGCAATACACCTATTGAGACACTTTTTCACTGCGTAAAACAGTTTTTGAACTTGTCAATTTTGATGCCTTTGAGTGCTTCTGCCGTTTTTTGTTTCACCTCTTCCACATCGGCAGAACATTTCCCTTTGAGGACTTTTCATGTGGGAAATAAAAAGTCACTGAGGCAAGATCGGGTGAATAGGGAGGGTGGGGCATGGTGGTCATGCTGTTTTGGTCAAAAACTGCTGAACACAGTGCAGCGTGGCCAGGTGCCCTGGTAAACCCGCCATCGTGAAACAGGCAAACGGGATGAAAGAATCTCCCAAAAAAACCGCCCACTGAAGTCGAACACAGCCTCTCCCAACCACACCGGCTGGTGCGCTGATGCCAGTGGGTTCCTAGAACACTCACCTGGTGGGGGAAGCCTGTCCTACGAGGGGTGCCTTGTAAACTCATGTCGTAGATACTACGTTAGAGAAGTGGTAATAATCATGAGGGGATTCTTACTTATTACAATCTATTTTATCTCTTATAGATAACATTTAAGAATGAAGTAGGTCAGTATGATCTGGAGGTAACCACGTTTCAGCTGGCTGTGTTGTTTGCATGGAACCAAAGACCCAGAGAGAAAATCAGCTTTGAAAATCTAAAGCTTGCAACTGAGCTCCCTGATGCTGAACTTAGAAGGACTTTATGGGTTGGTTTGTTTTGTGTCTTTCATTTTTAAAATTTTGTCCTCTCACATGGCAGGAAATATGTAATTGGCTGGTAATAATTTTTTGAACTTATTACAGTCTCAAAATGACTTCTAAGCAAAAAAAAATACACCTCTGAGGTATTTATGGAAGAAAGAAATTGAAAACAGGCAAGCTATCAAAACAGAGATGGCCTCCCCAAAGAGGAGAAAAAGATTGAGTTGATATTTAAATGTTACATGTGAGGAATATGACCAGTGATGTACTTAATTTTTATACTGAAAATGTGTTCAAAGATTTTATGATGACCATAAGAGTTAGAAAACTTTAATCTTCTTGAGAACTTGGAAAGTGTACTCATTGACCTGTTGCTGGTAACCACATTTTACCCTACTCTGAAATTCTTAAAAATTCTAGAAGAAGCCCAGGCGTGGTGGCTCATGCTTATAATCCCAGCTCTTTGGGGGGCTGAGGTGGGATGACTGAGCCCAGGAATTCGAGACCAGCCTGGGCAACACAGCAAGACCCCATCTCTACAAAAAAAATTAAAACATCAGCCAAGCATGATGGCACACGTCTGTAGTCCCAGCTACTTGGGAGACTGAGGCAGAGGAATCACTTGAGCCCAGGAGGTCGAGGCTGCAGCAAACAGTGATTGTGCCCCACTGCATTCCAGTCTGAGACGGAGTGAGACCCCAGCTTTAAAAAAAAGTCTCCGAATAATTACCTAAGGGATAAATAGCTGGCATATAGCAGGCAGGTGGTGTTTGCTGTGGTACTATGTAACCATATTTCTTGTCTTACTGTCAAAGCGTTTATTGCTTCCTCATAACCAACTCATTGGTCCTCTTTCTCTCTTTCCTCATTACGCATTTATATGGTTATATTCGTGGAAGTACCACATAAGTCTTCCGAATTTGTGTTGAGGACCCTTTTTCGCCTGTGTTGGTTACGTTGGAGAGCGGGTCCCAGTGTTCCAGACTGTTTCTAGGTGCTAACTGCTTTCTCTCTATTCTTCATAGTCTTTAGTGGCTTTCCCAAAGCTCAAACGGCAAGTTTTGTTGTATGAACCTCAAGTCAACTCACCCAAAGACTTCACAGAAGGTACCCTCTTCTCAGTGAATCAGGAGTTCAGTTTAATGTAAGCTTAATGTTGGTTGATCTAAAATAAAAATACCTTGTTTGAATTTAATTGCTTAGTTTTTAGCAAAAAAATTTTTTTCCTTACATGATATTTAAAACAACTATGCTGTCATCACTCTAAATTTTGTCATTTAGTTGCTTATGGAAAATATTAAGGAGGCCGGGCATAGTGGTTTATGCCTGTAATCCCAGCACTTTGGGAGGCCAAGACAGGAGGATTGCTTGAGGCCAGTAGTTCAAAAACCAGCCTGAGCAAAATAGCCCCATCTCTACAAAGAGGAAAATACTAATGAACTAGAGATGTTCATCTCTCTCTTTTTTTTTTTTTTTTTTTGAGTTGGAGTCTCATTCTGTCGCCCAGACTGGAGTGCAGTGGCTACTCCCGGCCACCGCAGCCTTGAACTGCTGGGCTCCAGCAATCCTTCCACCTCAGTCTTCCAAGTAGCCGGAATTACAGGCATGCGCTACCACGCCTGGCTGATTTTTTGATTTATTGTAGAGATGAGGTCTCGCTGCCCAGGTGGGTCTCGAACCCACGGGCTCAGGCAATCCACTCACCTCAGCCTCCCAAAGGCGCGGGATTGCAGGCTGAGCCACCGAGCCCGGCTCTGGCTAATTTTTTGATTTATTGTGGAGATGAGGTCTCGCTTGCCCAGGCAGGTCTCGGACCCGCAGGCTCAGGCAATCCACTCACCTCAGCCTCCCAAAGGCACGGGATTACAGGCTGAGCCACCGAGCCTGGCTTGGATGTTTATTTTTCTATCATATTTTTCTTGGATACTTTCTTGATATATTATATTTCATCTTTAGAGTGAACATCCTTTTGCACGCTGAAGCAACTTTAGCCAGGCAAAGCATTTTTTTTCAAGATCTAATTAGATAATGCTGAACCACAACCCATATATCTTTACCTAATAACTTTTGTGACAATATAAATTATATTCATTTTGTTATCACAGAGTACAGTCTCTCTTATTTTGACGGAGGTTATTAGGTCCTGCTTACAGGAAATCCTAGAGTTTATTTTAGAGCTGTGTGTTGGTTATTTGTCATTTTTCCTTTAAACAATTCTGGATACTAATTGTTCGCCTATTTCTTAATCTTTTATCTCGACGTCACTGCTGTAATATATGATGTTTAAAGCCTTTTCACTGTAAAATATATGATTCCCTTTTTTAATAGAAAAAATGCAAAAGTTCAGAAAAGAGGTAAAATCAACTTGATTGGACGCTTGCAGCTTACTACAGAAAGGATGCGGGAAGAAGAGAATGAAGGAATCGTTCAACTGAGAATATTAAGAACCCAGGTTGGTCATGCTGACAGAGGTTCTAAATTGTGTGGTTTTTTTTTTTTTTCTTCAAACCTTTTTTTGAATTTAAAAGCATGTAGGTATTTAGCCTGTTTTTAAAGAAAAGGCTAATTTTCAAAATTAGTTTAAAAATCATATTGATGGAAATGTCTTAGCTGCTGAAATAGATGTCTGTGTGGCTTTGGCCCTCAGTAGATTCTAATTTCTTGGTTGAGCAAAACCTTGATTTCAGGTTTTGTCTCCTTTTGACCCCACCTGAATAAATGTATCTCAGCAACAAATTACAACTGTAGATGGAAGTATTTTAAGTCGTATTTAATTTCAAAACTTTTAATTCCATTGTAATGTGAAATTAGGAAACTTATTAAGAACCAGAGAAGTTCTCTAATACTCATTTCTTCCTTTAAAAATAGTTTAGGCTAGGCTGGGGTCAGTGGCTCATGCCTGTAACCCCATCACTTTGGGAGGTAGAGATGGGAGGACTGCTTGAGGCCAGGAGTTTGAGACTATTCTGGACAACATATCGAGACCTCATCGCCAAATATATAAAAAAGTTAGACAAGTATGGTGGTGGTGCATGCTTGTAATCCCAGCTACTGAGATTGCAAATTGTTTATTATTATGATTAAAGAGTTAAGGGGAAAATGAAACAAGAAACCATAAAATTATAGAGCTTTTTTACATTTTTATTTTTTATTTTTTTGATTCAGAGTCTCACTCTGTCACCCAAGCTGGGTGCAGTGGCATGCTTATGGCCACAGCAGCCTCAACCTGCTGGGCTCAAGCGGTCCTTACACCTCAGCCTCCCAAAGAATTGGGACTACAGGTGTGTGCTACCACACCTGGCAATCTCCTCTCACCTCAGCCTCCCAAACTGTTGGGATTACAGGCGTGAGCCAATACGCCCAACTTCATGCCAAATATTAGAGTGCATTACAATATCTACAAAAATGAAACAGTATGGCAAGAAGATTAACTGAAGAAAACAACGAGAATTAAACCTGCTCTATACGTTTTGATGAACTTGAGCAATAAAGGAAATAACTTCCATACCCCGTGGAAAGGGAACGATAGGTACTGGGCAGTGTTCTTGTTGGGGGGACAATTAGGATATGTTCATAGTTGACTACTATGCCGGGATAAAATCCAGATGGATGAAAGCGTTGAAATGTGTAATGGGGTAGGTGGCAGGTGGAGTCACACTGTAAGATGTGTGGAGAGCTTGGAGTTCCTTTGTTCTGTCTGAACCTGCTCCATAATTTTGCCCCATCCAGTCATTTGAGCTGTCTCTGGGTGGTGCTCAGACTTTCTTATTTCCTTCTGGTCGTACTCTCTCCCCGGTGTTGGCTGTTTTCATAGATGCCATCTGGATATATTGAGCATGAAAGGTGTTTGCTTGACTTGGTAGTGACAGTGAAGGGATCATCCCATCTGTTACTTGGGACTGTGCTGGGGTCTTGCTCTAGACAGCTATGGAGAGATTCAGCTGTCACCTCTAGACATTTGGCTTTCTGTTGGAGTCCATTGCTGTTGTCAGTAGCAGATGAACTTACCGTTTGTTTTTTTTCCCACTGGTGAGGGCCACGTGGCCTCTTCCCTGCTCTGCCTGCCTCTGCCTTCCCCTGCTCTTACTGGGCTCTGGAACCCTCTGACTCTGCCACGCCTACTGTGAGGCACACTGCCATTACCGTCTGCTATTGCAGGATCCCAGCCCTGACACTGAAGGCCCCATGGAAGCTTTAGCTCTAAACTCCATCTGTGACTTGTGGGACCCGAGGGAGATATGGAAGCGCAGACTGTCTCCACTTTTAAGCGACCGCCTCCCACATAGCAGAGGGGACCTGGGCCTGCGCCCTCCACCCTCTGTCGTACTCTCAGCTTCTCTAACACAACCACCACCTCTGCCAAAGCTAAAAGAAAAGAGATTGGGACATTCACAGATGTCCTTTTCCTCCCTGGCTGCTGTAGTCTTCAGGTGCTGAAGGCACAGATGTTTCCTCCTTTCCATCTGGACCCCTGACATAAACCCCAAGTGATGTTCTGTGGTCAAAAGCCTGATGTCAGAATATACTGAGGCTGAGAGGAACTCGCTTCACCTTCTAGCATGATTGAAGAGGGCATTGTAGCTGTACAGGGAAGTTGAAGGAATTTCTTCTTGCTGGATCGTGCCTGACTCCCAAGCCCATTGACTTGTGGCAAAATTCCATCTGAATTGTTAAAGCAAATGTTACTTTTTTTCTTTTTCGTGTTTCTTACATAACAAATTCTAATCTCTGCTGATCCAGACAGTCTTTTGTCGGCTAAATAAAGGGTTTGTACTGGAAAAGTTTAAAGAGAAAAGAATATTTAATAATTTCCATATCGCTCCTATTGTAAGCTTAACAGTAATAGAGAAATCATCAAGGGATAAAATTGACTTAGGTGAAAAATATTCATTTCTTTAGAAAGTTAAAGATATTTGCATTAATACAAACTGAAGATAATATTTATAGCAAATATAATTGGTTGACCTGGTAAATAAATAAAGAGTAGTACTTATTGATTTTTAAAACAGATATGAACTGTCCTCTACTACTACATAAAAGAAATACTGCTGAGTGCAGTGGCTCAAGCCTGTAATCCCAGCACTTTGGGAGGCCGAGGTTAGGGGATTGCCTGAGCCTACAGGTTTGAGAGCAGTCTGGGCAACTTGGTGAAAACTTATCTCTACAATAAGTCAAAAAATTAGCCGGGTGTGATAGTGCTCCTATAGTTCTGACTACTTGCAAGGCTGAGACGGAAGGATCACCTGAGCCCAGCAGCTCACTGTTGGGGTGGCTGTGAGCATGCCACTGCACTCCAGCCTAGGCAACAGAGTGAGACTCCAACTCAAAGAAAAAAAAGAAATATGGGAGTAATAATTCAGACAGAAAAATTGCATGTAACGGGTTTGTTGTATCTTAATTCAGGTTTAACACAATACCAGATTATATATATACTGTGTTCACAGGTAAGATAAATTTTAAGGAAGTGCATGGTATGGAAGAAAGAAAATACGTTAAAACGTTAAGTGTAGTATTTTTTTCAGATAGGTTATGAGTAGTTTTGCTTTTTCTTATTTTTCAAAATCACTATAATCAGATTTTCTTCCTTCTTTCTTTTTTTCTGAGTCGGAATCTCACTCTGTCACCCATGCTAGAGTGCGGTGGCATGCTCACGGCCACTGAAGCTTCGACCTGCTGGGCTCAGGTGATCCTTCCACCTCAGCCTTCCAAGAAGCTGGAGCTACAGGCATGTGCCACCATTCCCTGCTGATTTTTTTATGTATTGTGGAGATGTGGGCTCAGGCAATCCTGTCATCTCAGCCTCCCAGACTGCTGGGACTGTGGACGTGAGTCACCATGCCTGGCCTATTCAGGTTTTCTTTTGTGAGGAGTTAAAAAAAAAGGTATTTTTATTTGTTAAGTAAAAGAAGTGGTTCTTTTTTTTTTTTGAGTTGGAGTCTCACTCTGTCGCCCAGACTGGAGTGCAGTGGCCGCTTCCGGCCACCGCAGCCTCGACCTGCTGGGCTCCGGCCATCCTTCCGCCTCAGCCTTCCGAGTAGCCGGAATTACAGGCATGCGCTACCACGCCCGGCTGATTTTTTGATTTATTGTAGAGATGAGGTCTCGCTGCCCAGGCGGGTCTCGAACCCGCGGGCTCAGGCAATCCACTCACCTCAGCCTCCCAAAGGCGCGGGATTACAGGCTGAGCCACCGAGCCCGGCTAAGAAGTTGTTCTTGAGATTAATCTGTGATTTGGGTAGATGTTCCACAGAGAATGTAATACATAAAAAGTCATTTTTCATTTTGTTGGACTTAATATAATAATATTAATCCTCTTTCATTTTTGTTTTCTTTCAGGAAGCTATCATACAAATAATGAAAATGAGAAAGAAAATTAGTAATGCTCAGCTGCAGACTGAATTAGTAGAAATTTTGAAAAACATGTTCTTGCCACAGAAGAAAATGATCAAAGAGCAGATAGAGTGGCTGATAGAACACAAGTACATCCGGAGGGACGAAGCCGACATCAATACCTTCATCTACATGGCGTGACCGAGAAGGTCGCAGCAGTGTCAGGAGCCCACACTGGGGCGTGCTGGGGCGGAAGGTTGTGACAGTTTGTGCTGGAGAAAGATTTATTTGGACTTTGATTACATAGATATTAAAATCTCTGCCTTACCTACAAAAACAGCTCTATTTCACCAATCACGTTAGGTAGCATGGTGGCATTCCCTTCATGTTGCACACTCTGTAACAGCATGCTGTTTTGTGGAGAAACTTGCATTCATGAAGAGCCCATTAGGAACTTTTACAAGTCAATTTGATTTATACCCACCAGGAGAAATACAGCTGGGAAGGGCGAGGGCGGGTTCTTGTTGCTTTTTTCTCTTTTTTCCTCTCTTTAAAAAAATGTACTTGCACAAGGAAGGATCTTCAGATATTCGTGCACTGAAAAATGCTGTTATCTTTGGTTTTTTTAAAAATGCAATTAAAACTAGAAATAGCACTCTTGGTTTCTTTTGATGAAAAGAGTGAGCTGGTCAGCGCAACGCTGGGAGAGGGCAGATGTAGGTGAGAAGATAATAGTATCCAATCATTTGTTCAAACACTGCTTCAATATAATAACTGTGATATGGTTTGGATGTTGTCCCTGCCAAATCTCTTGTTGAAATGTGATTTCTGGTCTTGGAGGCGGGGCCTGGTGGGAGGCACTTGGGTCCCGGGGCAGATCCCTCAAGACTGGCCTGGCGCGGTGCTCGGGTGCTCGAGGCAGTGAGTGATTCCTGCTCCTGCTCTCTGTGTTTACGCGAGAGTTGGTTGCTTAGAAGAGCCTGGCACCTCCTCTGTTTCTCGCTTCCACTCTCTCCATGTGACACGCTGGCTCTCTTCACCTTCTGCCATGATTATAAGCTTCCTGAGGCCCTCATCAAAAGCAGATGCCAGCGCCATGTAGGACCGTGAGCCAAAATAGACCTCCTTTCTTTATAAAAAGTACCCAGCCTCAGGTATTCCTTCATAGCAACACAAAAGTAACTAATACAAACTGGATATTAATGGTGACCTAAAAATGGTATTAAATATTTCCAACTTACAAATGTTGGTTTTTTAAGCAGGAGATTGCTGCTTTAGTTGTTTTTTTTGTTGTTAAATGATAAGGAGTTGGGGTTTTGTTGTTTTTTATCTTACATGGCTGGAGAGTTTGGTTTGAAAAAGTGAAGCGTATATTAATTTGTGCTTCAATTGTTTAAAAAAAAGTATGGAGATAGGTCGTTACGATCGCAGAGTCAAAATGGCAAAATATACATGGTAAGCGTGTTTACTAAAAACCTACTATTTGTATACATAAGATTTATGCCATATCTAAATTTATTCAAAACAGTGCAGAACTTTCCTGCTCTGATACAATACAGTTATGTAACTGATCTCTTAATCTGTAGCATAGAATTATTTTGGTATTTTTAAGTCTCATGATTAAGGATTTAATAGCCTCAGGTTTCTGAAAAGAAAGATATTCTCCTTTTAAAAAATAATAATAAAGTATCAGTCACCTAGGAGGAAGAGAAAACCACAATATAAGACCTGAAAAGTATAAGCAAAATTGTTGCAATCTTAATATGAACAATAAACTTGCCAAATATATGTACATATATATTTATATATTTTAAAAGTAAACATTTTTAAAGCATTCAGAAAGCAACACTTACCATGTTCCTTTCAGTCAATCCAAAGTAGCAACCTGTGAGTTGCTGGCAACTGAACAAACACCCAGAGTAGTAGAAATTTTAGGACTTGAGGACTCAACAACTTAAAAGAGAAAAATTTATTCCCCATTGGGAAGAACGGCTCGATGTGGATTTTTAGTCATTGTGATGCATGTTCTAAATTATCTTGCATACTATTTTATATCTTGTTTAATGTTAAGTGATATTTTTTGAGGGCTGAAGGGAATGAAGTGCAGAAAGGCCTATAGTCTTACGTTCTGGAGTGCTTTTAAGAGCATTTCGTGGAATCTGTCCCGAGGCCCAAGAGCCTTTTGTGAGCTGACAAGAAGGAAAGCAAATTTAAAATTTTGCTGATTATAGTCAAATGCCTTTCTGAAACTCATAGGAAATTGGAATTTTGTTTATAAAGTCTTACACTTCATCTTTAAGTAGCATACATCAATTATTAGACCAGTGTGAAGGATTAAACTAAAATTAGTTCTCACCGTTTTCTCTAACTAGGTGATGGCTAACAATGGATCGATTTGAAATTTAGAAGAAATAATTTTGTAGTAATTGTGGCCCCTGTGTTTAATCCATAATATGGTATTGGCATACTTGCTTGTCCCAACAGAAGAATGCCAAAGGAGGAAACAATGGGAGGAAAAATTACAGGCCGCTTTTTCAAAATGTAGGGTTTGTTGTTTTAAACCACAATTGTTCTCAGAACATTTTTGGAATTTGTAATATTTTTGGTAATTTAATTTAAGAATGAGAGCCCTGATGTTTTGATTTATAAAGGCAAATTTAATGCAAAAGTGGGTAACACTAAATTCATAGCAAGTTTTCTATTAAATTTTATAAAGTTTTTAATAGCTAATTATGTCCTAATTGTATTTTGGGGATTGAACAGCAGAAGTACCGTAAACTTAGAGTTTTCATCATTTTGTTGGTTATACACACAAAACTTTAACTGCTTTCTGGCATTTATGAAAACCATTTAGTTGACAAGGTGCCTATCCCGTTGTTGAGTTTTCTTTAAGTATTTTGACAGTAGATTTGCTAATGTAAAAAGAATTCTTACTAGCGATTTGCTAAAGGTGCAGAATGAGTTAGTGCCCTTTATCAGGTCTCTCTTCTCCAATGTGCACTTAAAATCAGTGCTGAGCAGGGTGAAGCCTGACACGGTTGAGGGAAAAGAAAATCCAGCCCCCAAATATATATATAATTTTTTTTAAATTGGTATTACGGCAAAAGGATGCTTCAGAGGTTACCTTAAGCTTTTACCACTCGTCTTTTAATTTAAAGATTCAGACATCTGGAAAACATTAACCTTTGTTGCCATCTCATTGCCAGAGTAAGTAGACTTGAAACAAAATCTACCAAGCGAAAACCTAGAACAATTCTAATGCTTACACTGAGATAAATATTAGAGCATGACTGCTCCAGTGACTGAATGAGAATCTTGAAATAAATTCTAAAGTCTTCCAATTTTTACATTTATTGGCGGGGTCCCTTAGTTCTGTCAACTTGTTTAAGTCTCTTGCTCTTATTTGTGTGCATAAGTGTTAAAATTTCCAAAAACGAAATATTAGCTTTCTTACTTTTACTTTTTAATCAGATTTAATACAGAGTATGACCTGAAGAGTTGACAAGTATTTTGCATTATTTGCAGTAGGATGTCATTAGCCCTGCTCAAAGGGCAAATTTTAAACCGTCAATCTGGGTGAAAGATTTGCTAGTTTTACAGAGAGACTTGCTATCTTAAACTCAAGCTGGTTTTTCTATTTTCATGTAAATGACTGGGATGCTGTCTTATCAATTCTTCCAAGATCATGTTTGTGAAATAAACATTACATGAGAGCTTTCCTGTCACCTACACTGTATGTCGTCTGGAGTGTTGAACAAATTTGAGTTCCCGAGTTGCAGTCTATCCTCATGGTCTAGATGATTCTGAATGTGTGCCACTACATAACTGAGATGACGATGCTGTACAGTTTTCAGTGGTAGCAGTTTCTGTCTGCAGTAGGCGGAAATATTTTGATGAACTGCTTAATTTGGGGATTTTATTTTTTAAGTTGTATAATTTATTTTCTTGCAAAATAAAAATGTAATATAAAAGCTCTTATCTATCCAGAAAATGTTGATGTTCTACTATAAAATGGTTTCTGAGAATTCAATTAAAATTTTCTAGTAGGTATATTGTATATTTCAATATGAAACAGGACATCACAGCCAGCCTTAGGAATCAGAAATATGAAAAGTAACCCACTTCATTTTGGGGGCATTTCAAAATCTAGTTCAGAACAAAAGTATTCAGGAATGCTGATGATAGCATGTGGCCGGATTCCTGAAAGGTCCAAAATGTCAAACCTGAAAGGGATGAACATAGTTACCAATTTAGATAGGCCGGATCTTAACAAAATTCAAATTTCATGTCAGATAAAAGTAAAAAATATAAAATCATTTTGTCCTCTGGCATATTTGAAAGTGTGTTGAAATACTTATTTCAGAGCTAGAGAGAGTCTAGTAATAAGTTTGTGAAGATGGACAGATATGCTCGATAGCGGTTAATTCCTGAGCAAGGGAACAATTTGGTAATCAAAAAATCTGACTATAGAAACCTTGAATTACATGCAGGGACCTAATAGCACAGAGGAACTAAATTTAAAAGAAGTTTAAAGGGGCTTGCTTCTTTAAATCGAGAGATCATAGCTTGCCCGTTTCTGCTATAGCAGTCAATAAGTGTTTTCTAGGCAGCTGGAGGACAAACTTGGACTTTGGGAGGATGGAGTGGGGAGGAGTTGCCTTGGAAACAAAGCTAGAGAAAAGTGTGGTCTCAGTCGAAGGAAGACACCGAACAGAGACGGGTTTGCCACTGAGCATCAACTCTTGGACCTGCGACTTGCACAAGGCCGTGGGAGGGGCCCTGGGGATTCTGTATTTGTAGTTTTGTATTATTTTTCTTAGGATTAGTTCCCAAAATGCCAGGTTGGATCCAGCCCACTAAAACAATGTAAAAAGAAACCTGTCTGGCATGTGATAGGCTTGAATGAATGATAGCGTGCATGCCTGACAACAGAATCGCATTCAACATACATTTTAAACGGGGAGGACTTTACTTCCAGTTTTCCATTCTAGGCTGTACAATTAAACATGGACCTTTTCTGTCACTGAACTCATGTTGTGACCAGTAGACAATCGGGAGCAAGAGTCTTAGATAATTGAGGAGTTCCAGACGTTCTTGAACATGTGATGAAAGGAAAGAATGTGGCCAGGCCTGATAGATTACCGGGACCTGTCATCCCAGTACTTTGGGAGACAGGCGAGAGGAATGCCTGAGCAACTTGGTGGGACCTTTTCTCGCTGGATGGATGAGGGGTGGATGGATGGATGGTAGGCAGGTAGGTAGGTAGGTAGAGACAGACTGGCCACACACCTATGGTTCCAGCTACTTAGAAGGTTGAAGCAGAAGGATGCCATGAGAATGCTACTGCACTCCAGCCTAGGTGACAGAATGACATTCCAACTCAAAAAAAAAATATGAGTGTAAAGATATAAGCAATTCTGTGTATTAATTTCAAAGGTTTGGCCAGGCGTGATGCTCACACCTGTAATCCAGCACTTTGGGAGACAGGCAAGAGGATTGCCTGAGCCTGAGCGTCTTGATGAGACCTCATCTCGTCGGATGGATGGATGGATGGTAGGTAGGTAGGTAGATGATAGAGACAGACCGGCCACACACCTACATTCCAGCTAAGAAGTCTGAAGTGGAATGATGCCATGAGAATGCTACTGCACTCCAGCCTAGACAACAGAATGACATTCCAACTCAAAAAAAAGGCATCGCCGGGCTCGGTGGCTCAGCCTGTCATCCGCGCCTTTGGGAGGTTTAGGTGAGTGGATTGCCTGAGCCCGCGGGTTCGAGACCCACCTGGGCAGCAAGACCTCATCTCTACAATAAATCAAAAAATCAGCCGGGCGTGGTAGCACGCAACTGCAATTCCAGCTACTCGGAAGGCGGAGGCAGAAGGATCGCCGGAGCACAGCAGGTCGAGGCTGCGGTGGCCAGGAGTGGCCACTGCACTCCAGTCTGGGTGACAGAGTGAGACTCCAACTCAAAAAAAAAAAAAGTAAGCCAGGCGTGGTGGCATGCACCTGTAGTCCCAGCTACTCAAGAAGCTGAGCAGAAGGATCGCCTGGCCCAGAAGGTGGAGGCTGCAGTGAGCCAGGATCTCACTACTGTACTCCAGCTTGGGCAACAGAGTGAGACCCCAACTTAAACAACGAAACAAAAACATCTCTCAGGTGAGGCCAGCAACCTGACTTGTGGCAAGCCTGTCAGGTGATGCTGATGGAGACTAAAGCTTGGAAACAACTGGCCTGCAAGCATTCCAGTCTCCACCATCCTTCCAAACATCGCCCGTCCCCTCCCCCACCCCATGGTGCTGTGACCTTACTCCCCGCTTCTCTGCTGAGCACTGTGGGAGAGCCCTCTGAAGTCCTACCATCCCCACAGCGCCAACTTGGCACTCGTCAGCTCATGTCCCCACTGCTGCTCTCGCCGGGGTCATCAGTGACTCCCTCATGCTTAATCAGAAGTTTTGTTTGTGTTTGAGTCGAGTCTCCCTCTGTGTCGCCCAGGCTGGAGTGCAGTGACACGCTGCTCACGGCTACCGCAGCCTCAGCCTTTCAGGTAGCTGGAACCACAGGCACATGCCACTACTCCCAGTTAATTATTTTGATTTATTGTAGAGATGAAGTCTCGCCAAGTTGCCCAGGCTGTTCTCAAACCCATGGGCTCAGGCAGTCCTCTCACCTCCAACTCCCAAAGTGCTGGGATGACAGGTGTGAGCCACCACACCCGGCTCGTTTTTGTTTTTCTGGTTTTCTTGCAGTTCATTTTAAACTTTCTCTCACTTGATCTTAGAGCATTTGCACCTGAACACTACTCACGACTGGACCTGCTTCAGGACGTGGCTTCCAAGACACTGTCCTCACCTGGCTCTTCTGCCTGGCTCTTCTGCCTGCAACCCCAGGATTTCAGCTTAGGACTCTCCACTCCGGCCGGGCCACACACTCTCCCGGGTAAGCTCAGCCACTGACTGTTCGCACTGATGCTTCAGCCTGTCCCCAGCCCAGGCTTCCTCTCTTAAGACTGACGACATCTTTCCAGCTGCCTGTTGAACCTCTCATCTGTCCCTTGCTGCACTTCCCAGTGACCTCAGTCACCCAGGATAGCAACACTGCTGCTCCCTCCCACGCCACACTAGTGATTCGACTTCTTTTGTTGAGTCGGAGTCTCACTCTGCTGCCCAGGCTGGAATGCAGGGGTACACTCACAGCCACTGCAGCCTTGACCTGCTGGGCTCAGGTAATCCTTCCGCCTCGGCCTTCCAAGTAGCTGGAACCACAGGCGTGGGCCACCACGCCCGGCTAATTATTTTTCGCTTGTAGAGTAGAGGTCTCACCAAGTTGCCCTGGCTGATCTCAAACCCCTGGGCTCAGGCAATCCTCTCGCCTCTGCCCCCCAGATGGCTGGGATTACAGGCTTGAGCCACTGTGCCCAGCTCCTACTTTTGTATGACCTCTCCAGCATCTGGCCTTCCACTTCTGTGTTCACTGAATAGAGCACTTCAGAGTATGCTTAAAATGTTATCTGATGAGGAGACGCCTCTTATCAACAAGGGTGCCTGGACGAAGCATATTTGTATACCTAACCCTTAACTGTACCCCACAGTATCATCATAAAAAATACTGATTAAAGAAATGTTATCTGAGGTAGGTGAGGATACGCCCTGAGCTGCTGGGTTGCTGTTGGCCTGCGTTTTTGAAGTAGGTTGTCTAAATGTACAGAGGGCATAAGTAGTGATCAGTAAGATTATGTTTGCTTTTGGCATTTTTTTTTTTTTTGAGCTGGAGTCTCACTCTGTCGCCCAGAGTGGAGTACGGTGGCTGCTCTCGGCCACCGCAGCCTCGACCCGCTGGGCTCCGGCGATCCTTCCGCCTCAGCCTTCCGAGTAGCCGGAATTACAGGCATGCGCCACCAAGCCCGGCTGATTTTTTGATTTATTGTAGAGATGAGGTCTCGCTGCCCAGGCGGGTCTCGAACCCGTGGGCTCAGGCAATCCACTCACCTCAGCCTCCCAGAGGCGCGGGATTACAGGCTGAGCCACCGAGCCCGGCTGCTTTTGGCATTTTTTAACCATTGGCCTATCCCTATTTTTTTTTTTTTTTTTTTTTGAGGCATTGCTCTGTCCCCAAGCTAGAGTGCAGCGGTGTGTTCATAGCTCACTGTAACCTTGAACTCCTGGCCACAAGTGATCCTCCTGCCTCAGCCTCCCAAGTAGCTAGGATTACAGGCCCTGCCATGCCAGTTCCCAACTTTTTTTTTTTTTAATTTACTTTAGTTGGAGTCTCACTGCGCCCATCTTTCAATTCAGTTTCAGAGAGCAAGGAATTGCACTAGAAAGAGGAACTGAAAAATGATGGAAATCCTTTCCTTGTACTTATGCTTTAGGTTTGGAGTGATCTCTTACCTAAGGCTAAAGGGAATGACCTGATTCACATTTTCTTGTGTCTTAGGCCTGAGGCACTGAGGTAGAAGCTCAAAAGAAAAACTGGGGCCGGGCTCGGTGGCTCAGCTTGTAATTCCAGCCCTTTGGGAGGCCAAGACAAGTGGATTGCCTGAGCCCGTGGGTTTGAGAACAGCCTGGGCAACTTGGTGATACCCTGCCTCTACAATAAATCAAAAAATTAGCTGGGCATGGTGACACACGCCTGTAGTTCTGGCTACTTGGAAGGCTGAGGTGGAAGGATCGCCGGAGCCCAGCAGGTCGAGGCTGGGGTGGCCGTGAGCATGCCACTGAACTCCAACTTGGGTGACAGAGTGACTCCAACTCAAAAAAAAAAAAATGGCTAAGGAGAGAGGATTGCTTGAGCCAGGAGATCGAGGCTGTGGTGAGCCATGAGTGTGCCACTGCACTTCAGCCTGGGTGACAGAGTGAAACCTTGACTAAAAACAAGAAGAAAAAGAGGTCGGGCTGGGTGACTCAGTTCATAATCCCAGCACTTTGGGAGGCCGAGGCGAGTGGATTGCCTGAGCCTGCGGGTTCGAGACCAGCCCAGGCAACTTGGCAAGACCTTGTCTATAAAACAAACAAACAAACAAACAAGCCAGGCGTGGTAGCTCACGCCTGTAATTCTAGCTACTTGGAAGGCTGAGGCGGAAGGATTGCCAGAGCCCAGCAGGTCAAAGCTGAGGTGGCCGTGAGTTTGCCACTGCACTCCAGCCTGGGCAACAGAGTGAGATTCTGACTCAAAAAATATTTATTTACGCCAGTTTGTGTATGTACACGCTATGATGGTCACACAACAATGAGATAGTGTAATGATATTTCTCGGAATTATCATTAAGTGATATATGACTGTAACCCATAATCAATATATTAGGAACTTTGAGGAGAGAACAACACAAATCTTTTGTTTTTGTTTTTGTTTTGAGTCTGAGTCTCACTGTGTAGCTCAGGCTAGAGTGCAGTGGCACACTCACGGCCACCACAGCCTTGACCTGCTGAGTTTAGGCGATCCTTCCGCCTCAGTCTTCCAAGTAGCTGGAACTACAGGCACACGCCACCATGCCTGGTTAATTTTTTTATTTTTTGTAGAGATGAGGTCTCACCAAGCTGCCCAGGCTGGGCTCATGGGCTCAGGCAATCCTCTCACCTCAGCCTCCCAAAGTGCTGGGATTATAGGTGTGAGCCACCGCACCTAGCCTGTAACCATTTTCTTATTCAAATACGTGGGGTACAAACCTTGCCATATGACGGGGGACCCCAAAAATCTGGAATTTGTTTAGCAAAAATTATGTATTCTTACATGTTTAAATGTCAGTCATCTTCAAAGTACTCTCTGTTAGGTGCAATAGACCTCTCGAGACCCCTTTTCCACTGCTCAAAAGTTTTTGAACTTGTCAATTTTGATGCCTTTGAGTGCTTCTGCCATTTCTTTTTCACCTCTTCCACATGGACAGAAACGTTTCCCTCTGAATAATTTTTTCATCTGGGGAAACAAAAAAAAGTCACTTGGATAGAGATCGGGTGGTTAAAGAGGGTGGAGCACAGAGGTCATGCCGTTTTGGTCAAAAACGGCCGAACACTCAGCGTGGTGTGGGCAGGTGTGCTCTAGATCACCCCTCAGGAAATGGGCAAACGCGCTGAAAGAATCTCCCAAACGAAATTCACTGAAGCTGGACGCAGCCTCTCACAACAACGCCAGTGGGTACCCAGATGCCAGTGGGTTCCTAGAACACTTACCCAGAGGGAGGAGCTTGTACTACAAGGGGCCTGCTGTCCAAACGATTAATTTCTTTTGGGGGGAGTCTCCCCTTGCATGCCTGCTGCAGAAGCTCTGTGGACACTTTGTATACGTCTAAGGATTTCAGCGAAAATGTTTTATGAAGCATAAACTAGAAAACAGAAGGAAATAGCACGAGCGGTTTGACCCAGGATGTGTATATGAGCTTTCTAAAGCTTCTGTAGCCAAGTACCATAAACAGAGTGGCTTAAAACAATGGAGATGTGTTGTTGCTCAATTCTGGAGGCTAGGAATCTCAAATTAAGGTGTGTACGCGAGGGTTGTGCTGTGCCCTCCGGGGACTCTAGGAGAGGGTCCTTCCTTGCCTTTTTCTAGCTTCCAGTGCTCACCGGTGGATTTGGCATTACTTGGCTCACGACTCTCCCGTGAGCAAGACCTCCATCTTGACAAGACTGTCTTCCCTGTGTCTTCTTATATGTGTCTTCCCTGTGTCTTCTTCTGTGTCTCCGGTATGACCTCGTCTTAACTAACCACATCTTCAATGACCCTGTTTCCAAATTAGGTCATGTTCTAACGTTAGGGTGGATGTGAGTTTTGGGGAGACACTTCAGCCAGTACAGCCCATCCCCTGACCCTTAATGTTCATATTTCAGGCCGGGTGCGATGGCTCAAGCCTTTAATCCCAGCACTTTGGGAGGCAGAGGTGAGAGGACTGCATGAGCCCAGCAGTTCGAGACCAGCCTGGGCAGCCTGGTCTCTACAAAAAGGTTTTTAAAGTAGTCGGGTGTGGTGGCGCTCATCTGTAGTAGTGCCAGCTACTTGGGAGGCGGAGATAGGAGGATCACTTCTCGAGATTAGGTCGTTGAGACTGCAGTGACTCAGGATCATGCCACTGCTCTCCAACCTGGGCGATAGGGTGAGACCCTATCTTAAAAAAAAAAAAAAGCCGGGCTCGGTGGCTCAGCCCGTAATCCCGCGCCTTTGGGAGGCCGCGGTGAGTGGATTGCCTGAGCCCGCGGGTCCGAGACCCTCCTGGGCAACTTGGCAAGCCCTCATCTCTACAATAAATAAAAAAACCAGCCGGGCGTGGTAGCGCATGCCTGTAATTCCGGCTACCTGGAAGGCTGAGGCAGCAGGATCACCGGAGCCCAGCAGCCACTTGCACTCCAGTCTGGGCGACAAAGTGAGACTCCGACTCAAAAAAAAAAAAAAAAAAAGTGAGCCGGGCTCAGTGGCTCAGTGGCTCAGCCTGTAATCCCGCACTTTGGGAGGCTGATGTAAGTGGATTGCTTGAGCCCGCGGGTTCAAGACCCACCTGGGCAACTTGGCAAGACCTCATCTCTACAATAAATCAAAAAGTAGCCGGGTGTGGTAGCGCGTGCCTGTAGTTCCGGCTACTTGGAAGGCTGAGGCGGAAGGAAGGCCAGAGCCCAGTAGGTGGAGGCTGCGGTGGCCGGGAGTGGCCACTGCACTCCAGTCTGGGCGACGAAGTGAGACTCCAACTCAAAATAAATAAATAAATATTTTTTTAAAAAATAGTCTTCTATCTAGTCTGTGGGCCCAAGGCAGGTAGTTGATCCCAGCCTCTGGGCCTGCAGCTCAGCCCTCCCTGGCCTCTGCATCCATGACTCTGCCCTGGGAATCAGGGATTCTTCTTTCAAATTGTTCTGTCTCTGTCCCTTTCCATCCAGGCTGGCAGTATTTCTGCTGGTAAGAATTTCTCAAAAATCAGGTCAGTCTTCTGTGAATGTTAGGACGACCCGTGCCACCACACCAAAGTGTTCACAGATCCTTTCTTCATAACGCCATCTCTTGTCCTGGCTTCTGCTGACATGGGGGATGCTCGAACCCATAAGTCACACACTTCAGCAAATGGTTGTCCAGACACATGTGGTGTTCTCTTTAGGTGAAAAGCCTCCTATCTCGCCCTTTGCACTCTAGTTAAACTGAGGATATTTCACATCATCAAGGTCTAGTTGCTTTTTGCTCAGCCATTTCTACCTCAATTTATCTCTTTCCTACTACATTGTAATATAAGCAGGAAGGAGAAACCAGGCCCTTCTTGGAAATTTTCTCCGCTAAATATCCAAGTTCACTAGAGGTGATGAACTTGGATATTTCGCGGAGAAAATTCGACCTACGTTAGACCTTCTTATGCACTGGAATGTGGTTTGGCCAGGTTTTCTACTGCTTTATAACAAGAATCACCAGTCCTCCAGTGCCCAATAACATGGTCCTCACTTTCTTTTGATGTTTTTCCAGAAGCACTTTTTAAAAAATTTTTTCTTTTTGAGTCAAGGTCTCACTCTTCACCCAGGCTGGAATGGAGTGGCACAGTCATGACTCATTGCAACTTTGACATTCTAGGCTCAGGCAATCCTTCTACTTAACCTCCTGAGTAGTTTGAACTACAGGCGAGTGACACTACACTCGGCTTATTTTTCTTATTTTTGTTTTTTGTAGAGACAAGGTCTCACTATGTTGCCCAGGGTGGTCTCGAACTCCTGGACTCAAACAATCTTCTCGCCTCCACCTCTGAAAGTGCTGGGATTATATGCATGAGCTACTGCACCCAGCTAATGTTCATATTTCTACCAGCATTCTACTCATGACAATATATGCATTCTTTAAGATAATAGAAACATTCTGAACTGTCCACTTTCTTCTGGGCCCTCACCAGATTTACTTCTAATGTTCACATTTTCACCAATCGTCTCTTCAACGCAATTGAGGCTTCTTCTATCAAGTGGCTCAAAACTCCTCCCCTCTCCATTACCCAAATCTGAAGCCATGTTCATATTTTTATGTATTTGTTATAGCAGCACCCCACTCCCTGTACCAAAGTTCATATTTACTTCTTAAGCTTATGGTAACAAATCCCCACAAACTGAGTGGCTTTAAACAACATAAATTCATTCTCCCATAGTTCTGGAGGCTGGAAGTCCAAATCCAGGTTTTGGCAGGGTTGGTTCTTTCTGTAGGTTCTAAGGGCGAATCTGCTTCAGCCTCTCTCCCGACTTCTGGTGGTTGCTGGAAATCCTTCATGGTCTGTGTTTGCAGCGGCATCACTTCACCTCTGCCTTCTTCTCTGTGTGTCCTCTCTTGTGATAAGGACACCATCATTGGAGTTAGGACTCCCCCCCCAATCAAATATGACCTCATCCTGCCTGGATTGCATCTGTCAATTCTCTACTTCCAAATAAAGTCTCATTCACAGGTCCTGGCATTTAGGACTTTACCATATCTTCCGGAAGATCATTACTCAACCTAGAACAATGAGTTATTCCAATTGTCTAACTGACAGAAGTTGCTCAGTACAGAAGAACTAACTTAGAGGCGAATATCAAACTTCCTTGTACTATGAATAAAACACCCACAAATTGTTCTTAACTTCTCAAACTTTGTTACTTTCCCACTTGTTTCCTGCTGTGAAAACATTGTTCTAATATTCCTAAAACTAACGGCTACTTCCAGAAAACCACTCTGGGGCTTATGGACATTTACAGAGAGGAAGAGGTCTTTATTTGATCAAGACAATTCAGGGTTAGGTACATAAGTGGTCATCGTGCAGGTGAAGTTTGAGCCTCCCAATGGTCCTCACTTTGCCTGGTTTGGGATCAGGCGCCCTTATTAGTGTTATGTACCTCCCCCCACTTCCCCTGGCAGTATCCCACTACTGTCAATCCCTTTCTTGTAGTGTTATGATAAATGTTCGGGGTCCACTTATGAGTGAGAACATGTGCTACTCTATTCTTTGTTTCTGTGATAGATCACTCAGTATGGTAGACTCTAAATCCACCCAAGTTGCTGTGAAGTCCGTAATTTTGTTCTTCTTTATGGCTGCATAATATTCCATCATGTATATGTACCAGTTTTTTATCAAGTCCACTTTTTATGGGCAGCACGATTGGTTCCATGTTTTTGCTATTGTGAATAGTACTATAATAAACATGCATGTGCAGATATCTTTTTTGTAGAATGATTTGAGTTCCTCAAGTTATATTCCCAGAAGGGGGATTGCTGGGTCATATGGAAGGTTAATTTTTAGATCTTGTAGAAATCACCACACTGTTTTCCACAGAGGTTACACTAGTTTACACTCCCACCAACAGTGTAGAAGTATTCCCTTTTCTCTGCAACCTCGCCAGCATCTCTTGTTTTTTTGTTATTGATGAAGCCCATCCTGATTGGAGTTAGGTGGTATTTCAGTGTGGTTTTGTTGTTGTTGTTGTTGTTGTTGTTGTTGTTGTTTTTTAGTTGGAGTCTCACTTCGTCGCCCAGGCTGGGGTGCAGTGGCACACACACGGTCACCCCAGCGTCAACCTGCTGAGGTCCAGCAATCCTTCCACCTCAGCCTTCCAAGTAGCCAGAACTACAGGCACGCGCTACCATACCTGGCTAATTTGTTTTTTCTTTAAAAATTTTATTTTTAGCCGGGCTCGGTGGCTCAGCCTGTAATCCCGCGCTTTGGGAGGTCGAGGTGAGTGGATTGCCTGCGGGTTCGAGACCTGCCTGGGCAACTTGGTGAGACCGCATCTCTACAATAAATCAAAAATTAGCCGGGTGTGGTAGTGCGCGCCTGTAGTTCCAGCTACTTGGAAGGCTGAGGCGGAAGGATCGCCGGAGCCCAGCAGGTCGAGGCTGCAGTGGCCAGGAGCGTGCCACTGCACTCTAGTCTGGGTGACAGAGTGAGAATACAACATAAACAAACAAATAAATAGTCTTGATCAAAAGGAGACATAGGAGCAACCAACAGATAAATGAAAAATGCTCAGCCTCATTAATCATCAAATTGGGATTACAAGCGTGAGCCACTGTGCCCAGCTGGGATTCTCCACTGCCAATTTCACCACTAGAGGGAGTTATTGGCAAGATCTCCTTGACAATGCAATAAACAGAATCTCAGATGAACTTTTTGAAAGATGTGGCTCTTTATTAATCTATGTTCATCTGGGCATGGTGGCTCCCAGGTGAGAGGATTGCCTGAGCTCAGGGTTCGAGACCAGTTTGGGCAACTTGGCGAGATCTCGTCTCTACAATAAATAAAAGAATTAGCTGGGCATGGTGGCGCCCTCCTTTAGTTCCAGCTACTTGGAAGGCTGAGTCGGATGGATCGCCTGAGCCCAACAGGTCGAGGCTGCAGTGGTTGTGAGCATGCCATTGCACTCCAGCCTGGGCGACAGCGTGAGACTCTGACTCAAAAATATATATATTTAGGCCAGGCACAGTGGCTCAAGCCTGTAATCCCAGCACTTTGGGAGGCCGAGGCAAGAGGATTGCCTGAGCCCAGGGGTTCGAGGCCAGCCTGAGCAACATGGTGAGACCTTGTCTCTACGATAAATCAAAATATTAGCTGGGCGTGGTAGCACCAAGCCTGGCTCATTTATTGATTTATTGTAGAGACGAGGTCTTGCCAAGTTGCCCAGGTTGGTCTCGAATTCCCGGACTCAGACAATCCTCTTGCCTCCCAAAATGCTGGGATTACAGGCCTGAGCCACTGCGCCTGGCTTGGACTTAATTTTTATTCTAATACTCCATTTCAGTTTCACAGAAAAAATGTTAACCCTGTCACCATCACCTACACTCAGTCAGTTATTTTTCAGAAATCTTAGCCTGCACCCCACTGTCCTGGTGGTCAAGTCCACCGGGTGCTTGTACTTAGTCACAGCAGCACCTCCACACTGACCTGCCTGGGGAGACCCAATTCCTTCAGGTGTAGGGCCTCCTGCCAGCTCCAGCTTCGCCGCTCCTGTGCTCTCCGTGGCCTTGAGAGGAAAAGCGCCTACGGAGGAGGGCTGCTTGAGCCACAGGAACGTTCTGTGAGGCTGCCCTAGCCCCCTCCTGTCCGAGCCCCGCAGTCATCAGTGCGGATCTCCAGTGCTCACGTGGGCTGCTTTTGCAGACCTGCCGCCTTGGAGCACTCAGATCTACTCTTGAAACGCAGAATGACTTTGGGTCCTGCTGTCACCCGTGGAGTGCAGCTGCAGGAGAGAAGGGTCCAGGGCCTTGTCTCGGGGACACTCGTCGCGGCTGGTCCTCTGGCTTCCCCTCCAGGTCTTGCCTTTCTCTCATCCCAGGGATGGGTGGGAGGAAAAACGGATCTCAAATGGGCTTCCCCGAGCTGTGGCTTTAGAATAGTAAGGGGGACGTGTAGTCTTTTTGTTTGTTATGGTTCTGCTTCCCCCCAGAGTGGTTCTGGCGTCACCCGTCACCCTGGGTGTGAATGGGGGATAGTCACAGATTAAAAGAGCAGAAGAGCCGGGCTCAGTGGCTCAGCCTGTAATCCCAGCACTTTGGGAGGCTGAAGCGAGTGGATTACCTGAGCCCATGAGTTCGAGACCCTCCCGGGCAACTTGAGACGACCTTGTCTCTACAATAAATCAAAAACTAGTTGGGCGTGGTAGTGCGCGCCTGTAGTTCCAGCTACTCGGAAGGCTGAGGTGGAAGGATCGCCGGAGCCCAGCAGGTCGAAGCTGCGGTGGCCAGGAGTGTGCCACTGCCTTTCAGTCTGGGCGACAGAGTGAGACTCCAACTCAGAAAAAAAAAAAAAAGAGCAGAGGGCGCAGAGGGGGCTGCTGTTTTCAGCCACCTTGCTTTTTACGACTTGCAGGAGCCCAGCAAGTTGAGGTTTCGGTGGCTGGGAGGGTGCCACCACCCTCCAGCCTGGGTGACAGAGCGTGACTCCAACTCAAAAAAAAAAAACTCCTCATCTGCCTTTGTAGTGGCTGTTTCTTCACCTCACAGCACTGCTCCCAAGTTTCTCTCTCTATGGTCTTTTCTTTGGGGAGCTCACCCACTGAATCCCAACTCCCAATTCTGTGCTTTTAACTCTGAATTGGTTTTCAGTTGGCCTTTATTAAGATATGGAAATAGGCCGGGCGCAGTGACTCATGCCTATAATTCCAGCACTTTGAGAGACTGAGATGAGAGGATTGTCTGAGTCCACGGGTTTGAGACCAGCCTGGGCAACTTGGCAAGATATCAGCTCTACAATAAATCAAAAAATTAGCCAGACTTGGTGGTACATGCCTGTAGTTCCAGCTACTTGGGAGGCTGAGGCGTGAGGATTGCCTGAGCCCAGCAGGTTGAGGCTGTGGTGACTGTCAGCGTGCCCCTGCACTCCAGTCTGGGCGACAGAGTTAGACTCTGACTCAAAAAAAGAAAAGAAATGGAAATAAAGCTAATGATTAGTTTTTATTTATTTAGCGGTCTAAGCTGCCCCAAGTATGGACCATGTGGGGTGGGACAATTATTCTGGATGCTGTGGATCTCCCCTCAAATTTTTTTTTTTAATTTTCTTTTTTTTTTTTTGAGTTGGAGTCTCACTCTGTCGCCCAGACTGGAGTGCAGCCGCCGCTCCCAGCACCGCAGCCTCGACCTCCTGGGCTCTGGCGAGCCTTCTGCCTCAGCATTCCAAGTAGCTGGAACTACAGGCGCGTGCTACTACGCCTGGCTAATTTTTTGATTTATTGTAGAGATGAGGTCTCGCCTGCCCAGGCGGGTCTCGAACCCATGGGCTCAGGCAATCCACTCACCTCAGCCTCCCAAAGGCATGGGATTACAGGCTGAGCCACCGAGCCCGGCTTTTTTAAATTTTCAAAGTCTTAGTTTTTTTTTTGAGTTGGAGTCTCACTCCCAGAGTGGAGTAGAGTGGCACGTTCCCAGCCACTCCAGCCTCGACCTCCTTCCACCTCAGTCTTCCAAGTAACTGGAACTACCGGCACGCAAAACCATGCCTGGCTAATTTTTTGCTTTATTGTAGAGATGAGGTTTCACCATGTTGCCCAGGTTGGTCTTGAACTCCTTGGCTCAGGCAGTCCTCTCGCCTCCGCCTCCTAAAGTGCTGGGATTACAGGTATCAGTCACCGTGCCTGGTCAGTTTTAAAGAGTCTTCTTACAGAAATTGGAGTAGGCAACCAATTCTTAATAAAACCCCAGATGTCTATGCCATAAGAGATAAGAGGGACAGGTGGGATCTCATTAAACTGAAAAGCTTCTGCAAAGCAAAAGAAACCATCAAGAGAGCCGGCAGGCAGACAGCCCACAGAATGGGAAAAAATATTTGCCAACTGTATAATCTTTTTTTTTTTTTTTTTTTTTGAGTTGGAGTCTCACTCTGTTGCCCAGATTGGAGTGCAGTGGGACGCTCCCGGCTACTGCAGCCTCAACCTGCTGGGCTCCGGCGATACTTCCGCCTCAGTCTTCCAAGTAACTGGAACTACATGCGTGCACTACCACACTCAGCTAATTTTTTGATTTATTATAGAGATGAGGTCTCGCCAAGTTGCCCAGGCGGGTCTCGAACCCGTGGGCTCAAGCAATCCACTCACCTCAGCCTCCCAAGGCGCGGGATTACAGGTTGAGCCTCCAAGCCCGGTTGTATAATCTAACAAAGGCCTAATATCCAGAACTTACAAGGAACTCAAACATGCTCCAAAACCCCATTAAAAAGTAGACACAAGACATGAATAGACACTTCTCAAAAGAAGATACATGGGCAGCCAACAGACGCATGAAAAAGTGCTCAGCCTCATTCATCATCAGAGAAATGCAAATCAAAACCACACTGAGATACCACCTAACCCCTGCAAGAATGGCCATCATTAATAAAACAAACAACAACAGATGCTGGCGAGGATGCAGAGAAAAAGGAACGCTTCTACACTGCCAGTGGGAATGCAAACTAGTGCAAACTCTATGGAAAACAGGCGATTTCTAAAAGAACTAGAAATTGACCTTCTATATGACCCAGCAATCCGCCTCCTGGGAATATACCCAGAGGAACTCAAATCATTCTACAAAAAGATACCTGCACACACATGTTTATTGCAGCACTATTCACAATAGCAAAAACATGGAACCAACTGTGCTATCCATCAAAAGAGGACTGGATTTTTAAAAATGTGGTACATATGCATGATGGAATATTACGCAGTCATAAAGAAGAACAAACATATGTACTTCGCAGCAACGTGGATGGATTTAGAGTCTATTATACTCAGTGATCTATCACAGAAACAAAGAACAGAGTACCACATGTTCTCACTCATAAGCGGACCCTGAACATTTACCATAATACTATAAGAAGGGGATTGGCAAAAGCGGGATACTGTCAGGGTGGGGATGGGGGACACAACATCCATAAGGGTACCTGGTCTCTAACCAGACAAAGTGGGGACCAAAGTGAAGCCCAGGCCGGGCTCGGTGGCTCAGCCTGTAATCCCAGCACTTTGGAAGGCGAGTTAAGTGGATTGCCTGAGCCTGTGGGTTTGAGACCAGCCGGGGCAACTTGGTGAGACGATTTCTCTACAATAAATCAAAAATGAGGTGGGCGTGGTAGTGCGCATCTGTAGTTCCAGTTACTTGGATGGCTGAGGCGGAAAGATCGCCAGAGCCCAGCAGGTCGAGGCTGTGGTGGCCGGGAGAGGCCACTGCACTCCAGCCTGGGCGACAGAGTGAGACGCCAACTCAAAAAAACCCACAAAAAACAAAGGGAGGCCCAGACTTTACCTGGATGATATCCACTTGTATACCTAATCCTGAATTGTATCCCACATCTTTAAAATAAAATTTTTTTAAAAGATTCCTTTTTTTTTTTCTTTTGAGTCTGGGTCTCATTCTGTTGCCCGGGCTGGAGAGCAGTGGTGTCATCATGGCCCACTGCAACCTCAACCTCCTGGGCTCAAGCAATCTTTCCTCTTCAGGCTCCAGAGTAGCTGAGATTACAAGCACGTGCCACTATGCCCAGCCTAAATTCTTAAATGCGATTATTTTAAAATTTAATTTAATTTTGAGTCGGAGTCTCATTCTGTCGCCCAGGTTGGAATGTAGTGGCACACTCATGGCCACCGCGGCCTCGACCTGGTGGGCTCAGATGATCCTTCTCCTCAGCCTTCCTAGTAGCTGGAACTATGGGTGCACACCAGCATACCTGACTAATATTTTTGATTTATTGTAGAGACAAGTTCTCGCCAAGTTGCCCAAGTTGGTCTCGAATTCCTGTGCTCAAGAAAATCCTCTCACCTCAGCTTCCCAAAGTGCTGGGATTATAGGTCTGAGTCACTGTCCCCAGCCTCTTTCTTTCTTTTTTTTTTGTTTTCTTCTTTGAGTTGGAGTCTCACTTCATCACCCAGGCTGGAGTGCAGTGGCACATCATGGCCACCGCAGTCTTGACCTGCTGGGCTCAGGCAATCCTTCCACCTCAGCCTTCCAAGTAGCTGGAACTACAGATGCACATCACCACGTCTGGCTAGTTTTTGTGATTTTATTGTAGAGACGAGGTCTCACCAAGTTGCCCAGGCTGGTCTCGAATCCCCAGGCTCAGGCAATCCACTCACCTTGGCCTCTCAAAGTGCTGGGATTAGAGGCTGAGCCACCACACCCGGCTGATACTCAACCTCTTAAATGAAATCATTAAGTACATGTTTGCCTGCTGTTCATATTGGTGATAAAGCTGATTTTTAAAATTTTTACTTATTTTTTTATATTTTAAAAGTGTGAAGTACAATTCAGGGTTAGATATACAAATGTTCATTACACAGTTACCCTTGTAGATAAGGTGTGTCTCCTCTCCCTCCCCTGGCAGTTTCCCACTCCTGCCAATCCAAAGTAGTGATATGACAATGGTTCAGGGTCTACTTATGAGGAGAACATGTGGTACTCAGTTCTTTGTTTCTGTGATAGATCACTCAGTATTACAGATTCTAAGTCCATTCAAGTTGCTGTGAAGTTCATAATTTTGTCCTTCCTCTTGGCTGTGTAATATTCCATTGTGTATATGTACCATATATTTTTTTAATCCAGTCCTCTTTTGATGGGCAGCATGGTTGGTTCCATGTTTTTGCTATTGTGAAAGTTTGGTTTTGAAGAGCATCTTGCCTGCTGTGGTTCTGGAAGGAAATTCACTCTCCTTCTCCCCAAATGCTCCCAAATCTGAACTTCTCTAGAAGCTGTCCTGGCCAACATGGTGGCAAGATTTCCTGGTAGTGGAATTGTCCAATCCTAGCCAATGTCTGTGTTCTGGGGTAGGTGTCTCCTAAGGCAAAACTAGTGTAGTGAGCGCTCAGAATCCTAGACCCAGCCACTGGACTGCCAGATCCATAGCAGCAACATGGCTGACTACCAGCTCTGAGCCCTTGGACAAACTTCTTTTTTTGTTTGTTTGTTTGTTTGTTTTTTGAGTTGGAGTCTCACTCTGTCACCCAGACTGGAGTGCAGTGGCCACTCCCGGCCACCGCAGCCTTGAGCTGCTGGGCTCCGGCGATCCTTCCACCTCAGCCTTCCAAGTAGCTGGAACTACAGGTGCGCGCTACCACGCCCAGCTGATTTTTTGATTTATTGTAGAGATGAGGTGTCGCCAATTTGCCCAGGTGCGTCTCGAACCCGCGGGCTCAGGCAATCCACTCACCTCGGCCTCCCAAAGCGCGGGATTATAGGCTGAGCCACCGAGCCCGGCTTAGACAAACTTCTGTATCTGAGTTTTTTCATCTGTAAAAGGAATAATAAATAATGATACTCCCTAATTCAGAGGGTTAAATGAATTAGACAATGAATGACTGGGTCCATATGGAGAACTATGTAAGCAGCTGTTATCATAACCAGGCATCTTTTTTATTTTTATTATAGTTTTAAAGGTGTGGGGTACAATTCAGGATTAGGTATACAAGTGGTTATTGTATAGATAAAGTTTGGGCCTCCCTCTGGTCCCCACCTCACCTGATTTGAGGTCAGGTATCCTTACTGATGTTATGTGCTCCACCCCCTTCCTCTCCTGACAGTATCCCACTACTGCCAATCCCTTTCTTGTAGTATTATGGTAAATGTTCAGGGTCTGTTTATGAGTGAGAACATGTGGTGTAACCTGGCATCTGTTACTGTTTCATGCTTGGGCCTCTCCCACCTGGTCATCTCTGTCTAATAGGCCAGAACAAGTGTTCAATTCCGAGTTGTTTCTTTAAAAACACAACTTTTAGCCGGGTGCAGTGGCTCATGTCTGTAATCCCAGCACTTTGGGAGGCTGAGGTGAGAGGATTGCCTGAGGCCAGGCAATTTGGCAAGACCTCATCTCTATAATAAATTTAAAAAATTAGCCGGGCGTGGTAGTGCATGCCTGTGAGTCCAGCCACTTGGAAGGCTGAGGCGGAAGGATTGCCTGAACCCAGCAGGTTAAGGCTGCGGTAGTTGTGAGTGTGCCACTGCACTCCAGCCTGGGTGACAGAGTAAGACTCTGACTCAAAGCAAACAAATAAATAAAAATACCACTTTTGCCGGGCTCGGTGGCTCAACCTGTAATCCCGCGCCTTTGGGAGGCTGAGGTGAGTGGATTGCCTGAGCCTGCGGGTTCGAGACCGCCTGGGCAGCGAGACCTCATCTCTACAATAAATCAAAAAATCAGCCGGGTGTGGTAGCGCGCGTCTGTAATTCCGGCTACCTGGAAGGCTGAGGCGGAAGGATCGCCGGAGCCCAGCAGGTGGAGGCTGCGGTGGCCGGGAGCGGCCACTGCACTCCAGTCTGGGCGACAGAGTGAGACTCCAACTCAAAAAAAAACAAAAAACAAAAAAAACCCCACTTTTTCTGGTAGAAGTATTGACTGATACATCACACACACACACACACACACACTCAGAACTTAAACACCAATTTGTGCCAGAATGACTCCTTTCAACAGCTCTCAAATGTTTGATCCAGGAATGAAAATGTTTGCGTTTAGCTGGGCTTGGTGGCTCAGCCTGTAATCCCGCACCTTTGGGAGGCTGAGGCGAGTGGATTGCCTGAGCCCGTGGGTTCGAGACCCGCCTGGGCAGCGAGATCTCATCTCTACAATAAATCAAAAAATCAGCTGGGCGTGGTAGTGCATGCCTGTCGTTCCAGCTACTTGGGAGGCTGAGGCGGAAGGATCGCCGGAGCCCAGCAGGTCGAGGCTGTGGTGGCGGGGAGTCTGGGCGGTAGAGTGAGACTCCAACTCAAAAAAAAAAAAAGAAAATGTTTGCATTTGACCTGAGGCAGGGTCAGCAAGAGAGGGGACGGTGTGAGTGACATTCCAAGGCAAGAAGCTGGGGTGGAAGTAGGTGTGGGGAGTCACAGAGTACTTTCAGGCAGTGGTCCCCCAACTTTTTAGACAGGTTTTGTGGAAGACACTTTTTCCACGGCAGGGATGAGGTGGGTGGGTGGGGAGTGGGGCGTGGGGGTTGTATCATCAGGCATTTGATTCCCATAAGGAGCACACAACCTAGCTCCCTTGCACACTCACTTCACAATTGGGTTCGCGCTCCCATGAGAATCTAATGCCACTGCTGATCTGACAGCAGTTGGAGTTCTGCTTGCCACTCCAGTCACTCCCTGCTGTGCATCCGGGTTCCTGGTAGGCCACCTGCTGGTACCCGGTCTGCAACCCGGACCCCTGCTTTAAGGGACTCCCCAGGGTGACTGGAACATTAAAGACGGGCTGCTGTATCTATCTTTGGCAATATAAAAAATTACTCCAAGGCCGGGCTTGGTAGCTCAGCCTGTAATCCCAGCACTTTGGGAGGCCGAGGTGAGCGGACTGCCTGAGCCCGTGGGTTCGAGATCCGCCAGGGCAACCTGGCGAGACCTCGTCTCTACAATAAATCAAAAACCAGCCGGGTGTGGTAGCGCGTGCCTGTAGTTCCAGCTACTTGGAAGGCTGAGCGGAAGGATCTCCGGAGCCCAGCGGGTTGGGGCTGCGGTGGCCGGGAGCGGCCACTGCACTCCAGTCTGGGCGACAGAGTGAGACTCCAACTCAAAAAAACCAAAAATTACTCCAAAACATGGTGGCTTAAAACAACAACCAGGTATTTTCTCTTTGTTTCTGTGGATCCTGAATTCAGACAGCACAGTAGGGAGGACCTGTCTCTGCTCCACGTGGTCTCCGCTGGAAAGGCTGGAATCATCGGAGGGTTTTCACACATATTTTTGTTTGGACCTCACCTGGGAAGTCATGCACCATCACTTCTGCCTTGGTTGGTCCGGGCTGTCAGCGCTCTCTGCCCACATTCAAGGGACAGGGAGACATAGGTCCCACCCTTGGTCACGTTGAAGGAAGAACTTGCGGGGCGGGACCACATAGGTGTAGACATCTTTGAAAAATAGTCTTCCACAGCTGCCCGCAAGGCATCATATGTTAGAGAAAACAAAAGGGTGGAGATTTTACTTTCTTTAGAAAAAACATGGGTTTGGCTTGGAGCAAGCTGAGTTGAGATGTGCAATCTGTATGCTGTCATTCCTTTTATATGACACTCAAAATAAAGGAAAATAATGTTACAAAGTCACCAAGACTTACTGTCACCAGAGGAAGGCCCAAAGTTGAGTAGTGGGTTCCTAAAGTTGTGACTCTAATCACGGCTAACATTTATATTGTCCTCTGGGGAAAGGTACAGAAAAGTAATGTTGTATAATGATACCACTTCAGACCCAGCTCTACCAACTTCCTGTGCAATCAGGAACAAAAGTTAACTTCTGTGTTTCTCAGTTCCCTCATTCGGGGAGTTCTGTAAAGATTAGTATATTCCTTACTTACCTGCAGGTGATGGCAGGAGAAAAAACTCATCCTTACTAACTGTCCAGTAAAGTTTAGCTATTAATATGCATTTTATTCCTCGTCTTCTTCCTTCTACTAAAACACAATTGCAAAATTATCATGAGTTAAAAGCTAACTGGATTGCTTCAAAATATTTTCATGGCTGGGCACGGCGGCTCACGCCTATAATCCCAGCACTTTGGGAGGCTGAGGCGGGAGGACTGCTTGAGTCTGCGAGTTCGAGACCAGACTGGGCAACCTAGCAAGAAGACCTCATCTCTACAAAAAAAAAAAAAAAAAAATTAGCCGGGCTTAGTGGCGCGTGCCTGTCGTCCGGCTACTCAGGAGGCTGAGGCGGATGGACCACCTGATCCCGGGAGGTCGAGGCCGGTGAGTCGCGACCGGGCCACTGCCCTGCAGCCTGGGCGACAGAGTGAGACGAGTAGGTCTTTGCACCGGGTGGGCATAGGCGAGAGAAGCAGGCTGCGTGAATCGGCAAGGCTCGGGTTCCACGTACACCTCCGGCCTGGGGGTCAGAGCCAGCAGGGTCGGGCGCCAGAGGACTCCGGGGCCACCGCCTCACGCCACATCCTTCCACCCGGCCGCCTCGCCCGGACCCAGGCAGCGGCGGCGGAAGAGGCGGGCCCGCGGCAGGCCCCGCCCCCGCCCCGGTGCCGGCCAATCGCCGCCGGCCGAGGCGCGCCCGGGCCGCTATTGGACGAGGCAGGCGGGGGCGGGGGCGGGGCCTGCGCCGGGTTGCGGGGTCGGAGGTCGGGAGGTCGCCGCCGCAAGTGTCTGCCCTTGACACCGCCGCACCGGCTCTGCGACCATGACCGTGCTGGCGGCTCTTCTCCGCGCGCGCGGCCGCCTCTTCCGGGGGCTGATGCAGGTGAGCGAGGCTCGTCTCCCGGCGGGCCTCGGCCTCCGCTCCCCCGGCTCGATGAGCCCCTTCCCCCCGCCTCGGAGGTCTCTGCCCGGGGAAGGTCGCTGCTCGCGGGGGGGTCCCCGCCGCGGAGGCCCCTCCCCGGGGAGCGTCCCTGCTCCGGGAAGGGCCTCATCTCGGAGGTTCCCCGCCCCGGGAGGTCCCGCCGGCGGGCTGCCACGGCCCGAGAGCAGCCGTAGACGTAGGCCCCGAGAGTCACCCGCCGGGAGCCCCCCCCCGAAAACCTCCTTGAGCGCCGCGACCACGCACAGGACTCCCTTATTTGTACAGAGCGCGTCCCTCGGTCCGGTCCTCCGCGTCATCCTCATCGTCCCACCCCCGGTGTGTGCGGGGGGCGCGTGCTTGGGTAGATAGAGGGCCCGGGTCGGCCTGCCGGGTGGGCTGGAGAGAGACACGCCTCCGCAGGCCCATGCAGCTGCTCCCGGGATTTTCTTTGGAATATGTCTGTGCGCATCGTGGTCCAGAGGGGTTTGCGGCGTCCCTTCCTCTCTGAGCTGGGCCTCCTTGGCGGCGCGATGGCCAAACGCACCAAGAAGCTGGGAATCGGCGGTCCATACGGGACCCGCTATGGGGCCCAGCTCCGGAAGATGGTGAGGAAGATCGAGATCAGCCAGCACGCCAAGTACACTTGCTCCTTCTGTGGCAAAACCAAGACGAAGAGACGCACTGTGGGCATCTGGCACTGTGGCTCCCGCATGAAAACAGTAGCTGGTGGAGCCTGGACCTGCAATACCACTTCTGCTGTCACGGTGAAGTCTGCCATCAGAAGACAGAAGGAATTGAAAGACCAGTAGAAGCTCTATTTGAGACATCACTAGTCTATAATAAATGGCTTAATTTATGTAAAAACAAAAACAAACAAAAAAAGAGGGGTTTGCCTCTTTTTATTTATTTATTTATTTATTTTTTGAGTTGGAGTCTCACTCTGTCACCCAGACTGGAGTGCAGTGGCCGCTCCCGGCCACCGCAGCCTCGACCTGCTGGGCTCCGGCGATCCTTCCGCCTCAGCCTTCCAAGGAGCTGGAACTACAGGCACGCGCTACTATGCCTGGCTGAGTTTTTGATTTATTGTAGAGATGAGGTCTCGCTGCCCAGGCGGGTCTCGAACCCGCGGGCTCAGGCAATCCACTCACCTCAGCCTCCCAAAGGCGCGGGATTACAGGCTGAGCCAGGGATTACAGGCTGAGCCACCAAGCCCAGCTGGTTTGCTTCTTTTTAAAGAGACGGTCTCGTTCTGCCGCCCAGACTGGAGTGCAGCGGCCTGGTCCCAGTTCCAAGCAGCCTCGACTCCCCAGCCTCAAGGGATTCTCTGGCCTCAGCCTCCTGGTCACAAGGACCACAGGTGCTGCACCACCAGGCCCGGCCTCTTTTGTTCTCTTAACCTGTAGACGATCACTGGCTCAGTAAGATAATAAACAGACGCAGCCCAAAACTTATCTGGGGAAATCGGTGGCTGCTCAGATAACAAGCAATCACACTTGACCCAAGAGCAGAGCTTAGTGTTGAGGGCGTCCGGGGGGGTGTCTCTTCTCTGTCTGTTGTTTAGGGAACACGGTAGTGGCAGAACCTTGAAAGAATGAATGTGTTTCCCACGCGTGGAAACAAGAGAGGCTGGTAGAATCTGGCAAAGCCTTAGGACTAGGTAGAGATTTGAGGGCGTGCCCAGTGAAACTTGAGCTTTCCAGGTTGGTTGGCGGAATAAGCTTGGAGATCCAGTTATGTTGTGAGAGTCTGGATTTGACCCAAGTCAGTCGGGACTGTGGATCGTGTTTGTTTTTGTTGTCCTCAGGGATCATGAAGAATTACGGTGAGAGAAAACTCATGTCTGGCTGAGTGTCAGGTAAACTGGAACGAGGGTGTTTCAGGTCCTGTTGGGCAAGAGGTTGTGAAAGTAACGGTAAGACTTGGCAATTCTGGAGTGAGGGGCGGGGGAGGCAAGGAGAAAGGAAGAGTCTAAAACCTATCCTGGGTGACTGAGATAACAATCAGGAGGGGGAGTAGGTTTCCAGGAGAGAGGAGTTCTTGGCCAGTTGGTTAGTTTTGTGGTATGACTGGAGAAATCACAGCAATGTAATTAGGTTAACCTGGGTTTCAGCCACTGTTGACCAGGTGAAATGGGCGACCTAAGTACTCTAGGTATATAAAAAACAAGTGCAGAACCTTCCTAATGTATGGTTTAATTGAGTTTTGTTTTTTGGGTTTTTTCTGAGGTTCGGTCTTGCTCTGCCCCCCAGGGTTGGAGTGCAGTGGTGTGATCATAGCTTACTGGAGCGTCGACCTCCTGGGCTCAAGCAGTCCTCCCTCCTCAGTCTCTCAGATAGCTGGGACTACAGGCATGTGCCACCATACCCGGCTAATTTTCTATTTTGGTAGAGGCAGGGGCTCGCAGTGTTGCCCAACCTGGTCTTCAACATTTGACCTCAAACAAGCCTCCTCCACCTCGGCCTCCCACAGTGCTGGTATTACAGGCATGAGAACCTGGCCTAATTAAGATCTTAAGAACACAAGTGTTCCTCATGAAAAGAATGAACCTGTGGGTCATATAGCATATACTCTGTGAGTCATATAACATATATTATGTGGGTTTTATGGCATATACCGTGTGGGTTTATATAGCGTATACTATGTGGCATTCATTCCAGTGAACCCTAGGAGCCAGTTGTATTGGATGTTACTTGAATTAAGTGGTCATTTACTGAACCCTGGAAATGTTTGTCTTAATGGGCTTTTCCGTTTTCTGTGCAGTTATGTGGAATTGATTTTGCTCTCACCCATTCCACTGGCTCTTTTCCTGAGCCTCCCAGGTCTCCCTTAGGGTCAACAACCTTTATGGACTTTGCTGGAGCTTGTCACCTTTCTAGCGCTAATCTCTTTTCTCTGTGACCAAAGGAACAGTCTCTACTCGTCATCTGCCATTTATTCCGTATCCATTTCTCCTTAAATCTCTGCAGTTAAATTTCTGTGCCACTCGGCTGAAAGAATACCAGTAGTAATTTTCTTTTTCTGTTTTTTATCCTTGATCTTTATGCTGTATTTGAAACTATTAGATAGTCCGTCTTGAAACTCCCTTTTTGTGCTGATCTAGTTGTTTTTTTTTAATACTCAGACTTTTAAAAAATTTTCCTGGTACTGACTGGGTGTGGTGGCTTACGCCTGTAATCCCAGCATTTTAGGAGGCGGAGGCGAGATTTCCTGAGCCCAGGGGTTCGAGACCAGCCTGGGCCACTTGGAGACTTTGTCTCTACAATAAGTCAAAAAATTAGCCTGTACCTGTAGTCCCAGCTGAGGCTGAGACAGGAGGATTGCCTGAGCCCAGAAGGTTGACATCAGCCTGGGCAACATGGTGAGACCTCAGTGCTACAAAAAAAAATGAAAACATCAACTGGACATGGTAGCCCACACCTTTAGTCCCAGCTGCTTAGGAGGCTGAGATGAAAGGATTGCCTGAGCCCAGCAGGTTGAGGCTGTGGCAGCCATGATCTTGCCACTGCTCTCCAGCTTGGGCAACGGAGTAAGACGCTGACTCAAAAAGAAATTTTTTTTCCCTGTGATGTGCCAGTTTGGAGCCTGTTTGCTCCCAGGTTCGTGTCTCTCTCCTCCCCAATTCTCTGCGTTGCTGAGGGCGTAACCTTCACGGATTGTGTGTACAGGCTCCAGTATCTGCTGCTTCTGGCTTGGCTCAGCCACTGAAAGGGGCTGGTGGAGGCAGGAAGATGGGGGGGAAGGGATGCTTTCTCTGTATCTCTCCTCCCCCTCCCCCTGTTGGCATGTCTGCATCTGCGGGTCCTGCTTCTGCCAGGTGCCTCGGCTTTGGTCCCGTGCTTCTCCCCTTTGGCCTCACAGCCGCGGTGTGCCAACTCTGTTGCCTAACCTTGGCTTCCTGTTGCCAACTCTGTTGCCTAACCTTGGCTGCACTGTTCCCTGCTCTTCTGTGGCCTGCATGTTTCAGTCTTGGCCTGACATTGTTTCAAATGGAGTGAGACTTCTGTTTTCCCGCTTGGATCCTGGTGGATGGCACTCCTTGCTTGGGCTGTCTTCCTGTCCCCCTGCCTCGGCACTCTCCAGCCTCAGTTCTTGCAACCAGGCGGAATGTGATGGTCCGTCAAGCAAGCAGTGATGGGACGGGATGTGGTTGTAAACACGGAGGGATTGGATGGCTCCAAGAGGTGGTGGAATCTAATGACCGCTGGCCGGGAGGGGCCAAGGGACACGGGATGCAGTGCAGTTTCTGGGCCCAGCCTTTGGCGTGTGGGTGGTAGGAGAGGTTTCACGGAGGAGCAGATCTGGGATAGAAAGTGAGGAGTTGCCCTTTGGACTTGAGCTCGAAGTGGTCGGGTTAGCGTGTGGCACCCAGGAGAGCAATGGTTGAAATACAGATTTGGGGTGTTGATGAGCTCACTTGGGGCCCGAGGACGAGAGGAAAGAGAAGAGGGCTTGCATGGGGCCACCAGGGGACCCAGGATTTCAAGGGCGGGTAGAGCAGGCAGGAACTTGTGAAGACGAGTGGGGAGGGCAGTGATTAGAGCCCGGGGGAGCCGGGCACGGTGGCTCGGGCCTGTAATCCCAGCATTGTGGAAGGCAGAGTCGAGAGGATTGCCTGAGCTCAGGGGTTCGAGACCAGGCTGGGCAACTTGGTGAGACCTCGTCTCTACAATAAATAAAAAAAATCGGCTGGGCATAGTGGCACATACCTGTGGTTCCAGCTACTTGGAAGGCTGAGGCGGAAGGATCCCAGCAAGTCAAGGCTGTGGTGGCCGTGAGTGTGCCACTGCACTCCAGCCTGGGCAGCAGAGTGAGACTGACTCAAAACAAAAACAGAAACAAACAAACAAAAGAAACATAGGGGAATGCAGTGTCACCTGAATGCCAGGGGCAGTGGTGTGTTCTGGAAGGGAGGTGTGTTAATTTCCTAGGGCAGCTTCAAGAAGAGGAAATGCCTTCTCACCCGGTTCTGAGGCTGGAAGTCCAGGATCGCAGTGGCATCGGGGCCCTGCTGCATCCCAGGGAACTGCTTCTTGCCTCTTCCTAGCTGCTGGTGGCTTCGGACGGTCTTCGGAGTTCCTGGGTCGGAAGCTTCTCATGCCAGTCCCCCTCTCCACATGGCGTCCTCCCTGGGTCCTCACCTTCCTTCTGTCTGTGTCCAAATTTCCCCCTTAAAAATTTTTTTTAAAAATTTTAAAGATGTGGGGCACAATTCAGGATTAGGTATACAAGTGGTCATCCTGCAGGTAAAGTTTGGGCCTCCCTTTGGTCCCCACTTCTGGTTTTAGATCAGGTACCCTTGTTGATGTTATGTGCCCCTCCTCCCCTGGCAGTGACTCATTACTGCCTATCCCTTCCTTGTAGTATTTTGGTTAATGTTCAGGGTCTGCTTATGAGTGAGAACATGTGGTACTCTGTTCTTTGTTTCTGTGATAGATCACTGAGTATGATCGACTCTAAATCCTATGAGTGAGAACATGTGGTACTCTGTTCTTTGTTTCTGTGATAGATCACTGAGTATGATCGACTCTAAATCCATCCAAGTTGCTGTGAAGTCCATAATTTCGTTGTTCTTTATGGCTGTGTAATATTTCATCGTGTATATGTACCACTTGTTTTTTCTATCCAGTCCAGTTTCGATGGGCTGCACGGTGTTTCCATGTTTTTACTATTGTGAATAGTACTGTAATAAACGTATGTGCAGGTATCTTTTTTCATAGGATGATTTGAGTTTCTCCGGGTATATTCCTAGAAGGGGGATTGCTGGGTCATGTGGAAGGTCGATTTTTAGATTTTTTAAGAATCGCCACACAGTAGTGGGAAACTGCCAGGGGAGGAGGAGGGCACACCTCATCAGCAAGGGTACCTGCATAATGAACATTTGTAGACCTAACCCTGAGTTGTACCCCACATCTTTAAAATTAAAAATTGAAAAAAAAGAATCGCCGCTGTTTTCCACAGAAATTTTACTAGTTTACACTCCCACCAACAGTGTACAAGCGTTCCCTTTTCGCTGCATCCTCTCCAGCACCTGTTTTTTTTTTTTTTTGAGTCATTGATGATGGCCATCCTGACTGAAGACAGGTCAAATTTCCCTTTTTTATGAGGACACCAGTCATACTGGGTTAGGGCCCACCCTCATGACCGCACTTTACTCCATGACCTCTGTGAAGGTCACAGTTCCAAATAAGGTTACAGGCAGAGGTACTGGGGGATAGCATGTCTTTGGGGAGAGACACAATTCAATCCATAATAGAGGTTTGTTATGTGTCAACAGTTTGTCAACAGGGTCAAAGTTTAACATACTAGAGTGGTTATGTACGATTTTCTTTTTCTTTGAGTTGGAGTCTCACTGTGTTGCCCAGGCTGAAGTGCAGTGGCAACGATCATGGCCACCACAGCCTCGACCTGCTGGGCTAAGATGATCCTTCTGCCTCAGCCTTCCATGCAGTTGGAACCACAGGTGACCACCACCACACCCAGCTAATTTTTTTCTGATTTATTATAGAAATGAGGTCTTGCCAAGTTGCCCAAGCTGGTCTCGAACCCCTGGACTCAGGCAATTGAAATAAGTTAAATCAGTTCATAAAATCAAATTGCTAGCAAAATAATAGTATTAACCAGCTTACTCCATTTTGTTTAACAACTTCCTTCTTAAGTTGCCTGCCTGACCTAAGAATCACTCCTCAATGCCTACCTGTGATTACAGTAACATTCCCATGACCACAGACCCCCAGCTTTGTCTCCTTTGGCCAGTCATGCTGATCGTTTCCTGCTGACTGTTACAAAACTCCTTAGCCATAAGTTCCATGTACCTGTATGCTTTGTTAACTGAAATCAAATGTTACAGTTTGCAAAACCCCATTGTTACATTTTCATATTTTGTTCTTATGTTTTGTTAATGACCTAACCAAGGTAACTTCATTGTGTAATGATTCTTCTACCTTGTCTCTATGTAACTACCTTAAACTATATCTTGATGGCAGAACTCCAGGGATTTTCTGGGCACTGGCTAGACCTAGGACATGAAATTAATCAAGACTCCCTAACGATCAAAAGTTCCCATTTTGGTTGCCAAGTTGTTAGTAATAGTTACTATGATCATTAAGTTGCTGTGTAGCCAAACCCTGCAAATTTTACTTATGAAAACTTGTCACAAGCTGGGCTCAGCCTGTAATCCCGCGCTTTGGGAGGCTGAGGTGAGTGGATTGCCTGAGCCCGAGGGTTCAAGACCCGCCTGGGCAGCGAGACCTCATCTCTACAATAAAATCAAAAAATTAGCTGGGTATGGTAGCGCGCGCCTGTAATTCCGGCTACTCGGAAGGCTGAGGCGGAAGGATTGCTGGAGCCCAGCAGGTCGAGGCTGCGGTGGCCAGGAGCGGCCACTGTACTCCAGTCTGGGCGACAGAGTGAGACTTCGACTCAAAAAAAAACCAAAAAACAAACAAACAAAAAACTGCACCAGTTTGTCAAGAGTTTTTCCTGGTGTTTGCCTGCTCTTGACCCGTGCATTAATAAACATCTCCTAATTTAGACTCGGCTTGCTGGCATGACTTCTTGCTTACTTGGTCATAACACAGTCCTCTCACCTCCGCCTTCCAGAGTGCTGGGATACCAGGTGTGAGCCACCATGCCCAGCGGTTATATGATTTTAGCAAAGGAATTACATACATGAGATACACAAAATGAACATATATATAAAATGAAATGCATTGATTTGAAATTAGCATAATTAATACTTGGAGACATTTCTAAAGGTATGAAGAAATAGGGATTTGGGTTATCATGGTTTTATGAAGGGGAATTTTGCTTTCCTTATACAGACAATAATAGTAGAAACACGAGGTACTATGAGTACCACCCACTGTGCCCTCTCTCTTAAGAAGTTGAAGAGTTTAACAATGATTTAATCACTTGCCCCAAAATATTTCCTTGGTAATGGCTCATTTTTTAATTCATTTGACTGATTCTTGTAGTTATTTTGCCGTAAACATGTTGCTTGTGGATTTGTGTGTGTCTCCTGTAATTCCACCTATATCTGCAAAGGAATAATAAAAAATAGCATCACTGTGGACAGACATGGTCAGTGAAGGATGTCATTAGCAAATAATTCATGTCTAAAAAACAAGTAGTACTTTGGAAAGAGAATTCGCCCCAATTCCTAAATTTTAATTAAAAAAAAATACCTTTTTTACCTTTTTTTTCTTCACAAGCTTATGAAGTTGATATTTATCACTACTTTAAGTAATATATATGTAATATAATATTTATCATCACATAGAGGCTTTGGAGTCAGACCGCCTAGACTTGGAATCCCAGTTCTGTCCTTTCCTGGCTCTGTGACTTTGGGCAGGTCATTCGTCAAACAAGAGTGAGTGTCCACTGGCTGGTTCTATCCCTAAGCTGTATTCCAACTTCATCTGCTGGTACCTCCCCTGTACCCTTTCCAGCACTGGCCGTTGGGCTCTCGTCTGGTCTCCTTCCTTTTTTCTTTTTTTGAGTTGGGGTCACACGCTGTCACCCAGGCTGCAGTGCAGTGGCACGATCACGGATCACCGTGGCCGCGACTCCTGGACTCAGGCAATCCTCCCACCTCAGCCTCCTGAGTAGCTGGGACTGCAGGTGTACCACCAGGCCCAGCTAATTTTTCTGTTTCTTGTAGAAACAGTCTTGCTTTGTTGTCCTGGCTGACCTTAAATTCCTGGTCTCATGATTCTCGCTTCTCTGCCTCCCAGAGTGCTGGGATTACAGGCATGACCCACCATGCCCAGCCCCTTTTTCTCCTCCTGTCCTCCCACACTCAGTTCTTTACCCTGTAGCCCAAGTGGTCTTTGATGACATAAAAGCCTTCACGGCTTGCCAGGCCAGAATCCAGCCTCCTTGTCATGGCTCTCTGGCCCTACTCTCTTCTGTGGGCTCAGCTCTTGCTGGGCTCATTCTGCTTTTGCCACATGACTCTTCTTTCTGTACTGAGCATATGCCAAGTTTGTTTCTAATTCACAGCGTTTGTCTGGTTGTTCTCTGCCTCAAATATTCTTTTTCTGGATTTTTCCAAGACTGACTCTTTACTATTCCCTCCTTCGCTCCATTGGCCTCTCCAGAGAGCCTCTTTGGTCCTTCCATGTAAAGTAGGCCCTCAGTTACTCTTTAGCTCATTATCCCATTTTGCTCTAGGTTAAGTTTTGTTTTTCCAAGTTGCCAGCCAGCTTTAGACTTTGTTCAAATATTTGTTTAGTGTCTGCTGCTGTCCCTGGGGTAGAAAATAAATAAAATCAGTCTCCTCTTGGAACTCAGTCTAATGGGGAGCCACCTGAGGGTTACTGAATTACAGATTCTGGAGCAGTTAGCATCTGCGCAGGGTGCTGTGGAAGCTGATTCAGGAGTGCCGACCTCTGTGTGGCATGGTTGGGTGAGGTCTCCAGTTGGTGCAGTTGAGCTGTCCTTGAATGATAATTGTGTTATGTAGATGAAACTTAACTGGTGTTCATTCAGCTTATGTTTATTACATACTATGCTCAATGTTCTGACCAGACTCTAGTTTCATCATTCATTCCTCCAATATTTAATGAGCCCTAGGTACTGTGCTCAGTGACAGGAATGTAGCAGTGAGCCAGAGACACAGTCCTGCTCTCAAGAAACTTCCATGGTGTCAGAGGGGTGGATAATACAACAAATCTGTAAGCCACATACTTACAGTGTGAGACATGCTTCGAAGGAAATGAAGATGCTGGTATAAAAGAGGGCAAAAAATAGAGAGCAGCCTTTACCCTTTCTGTGTTTAACCCAAGGATACTCACTGGCAGTACTGCAGCTGCAGTGTTTACCTTGAGATTAAAAAAAGAGAGAAATAGCCTGGCTCGGTGGCTCAGCCTGTAATCCTGCGCCTTTGGGAGGCTGAGGTGAGTGAATTGCCTGAGCCCGTGGGTTCGAGACCTTCCTGGGCAACTTGGCGAGACCTCATCTCTACGATAAATAAAAAAATTAGCCGGGCGTGGTAGCGTGCGCCTGTACTTGCAGCTACTTGGAAGGCTGAGGCGGAAGGATCGCCGGAGCCCAGCAGGTTGAGGCTGCAGTGGCCAGGAGCGGCCGCTGCACTCCAGTCTGGGCGACAGAGTGAGACTCCAACTCAAAAAAAAAAAAAAAAAAGAATTACAAAATACAGCAATTCTCTTTTTCTTTTTCTTTCTTCCTTTTTTTAAAAAGTAATTCCTGTTAGGATTAGAGATAAGTTCTGTTTAGAAATAACTCCAAGAACAGTTTTTATATTTTATTTTCACATTGAAAACCAGTCAGATTTGCTTCAGTCTTAAAGAATGTGTTTACGTAAAATTAAATGAATGTGGCAGTGAGCTGCCCTTTTTTTCCTAAATAAGTAAAGAATTAAATGTGTCACTTGAGTCAAGACATGAAGAGTGGGCCGGCTGGGAAAAGATGATTCTTGGTAGGGGTACACTGCAGAGCTCCTGAGGGAGCTGGGAGAGCAGGGCTCAGAACAGAGGAGGCGAGTGTGGCTGGCACAGAGGCAGAGGGATGGGCACGTGGAAAGACAACCAGGAGCCAGATCACGCAGTGTCTCTTAGGATAGAGTTCGGATTCATTCCAGGAGCAGTGGAAAGCCACCGGAGGGTTTCAAGCAGTGGAGTGTTGTGATCTGCTTTACATTTTAAAAACTGAAGGGATTGTAGAGGGACTGGCGAGCTTCCCTGGCTCACCTAGGTAGAACGCCATTAACAGGAGCAAGACACAGTGGCTTGTACTAGGTGGCTCTGGTGGAGATGACGCAGAATGGAAGCAATCAGGTAGGTTTCGGACGCAGTGTTGATGGTGTCTGGGATAGAGCATCTCCATTTTGGGGTCTGACATAAAGGGAAGGGTGAAGGCTGATTTGGGCTTGAGCACCTGAGGTGGGGAATGCCGAGAAGAAACTGGCTTCTTGGATTGTGATTTGCACATTCACTTGAAGCTACCAAGTTGGCATGTGGGTATGAGTTGGTGGTCAGTTGAGAGGTCAGGGGAGGAGACAGAAATTTGGAAATTATCAGCACATAAATGCTTTTTGAAGCCGTGGAGCTTGGTATGATTAAGGAGACAGTGATGCTGGAAAATTCAAAGGGGCCTGGACCAAAGCCTGGGACACTCAACTCTTAGAGGCTAGAAGGGGATGAGATAGTAGAGGAGAAAGAAAACTATAAGTAGTGAGATGGAGAAATGCGGAGGGAAACCATGTGTTCTAATGGAAGCCAAAAAAAGGTAGGGTTTCCACAGCTTATCCATGTGACCTCAGTTCATTCCCAACATCCTGTGGAGGGCATTGGAGAAAGCCAAGGTCAAATGAGTCTAAGTAACTTGCTCAAGACACTCAGCTCATCAGCCCAGGCTCTTAAACGCTCTGCATGTTCTCAAAGAAGAAAGGTCAGGTCAGTCCAGTGTTGTGAGAGTTTAAGTGAGATGATGACAGTGAGGTGTTCATTGGGTTTTCCTACACGTGGTGAGTTTGTTGAGAAGTCAGTCCTGGTGGATGGTAGAGGTACAAGCCAGACGAGTAGGTTGAATGGTAGAGAGGAGGTGAGGACAGAGAAACAGAAATTGTAGGGAACTTGTCAAAGAACTTTTCTTGCCAGAGGGAGCTAAGAAATGAGGTGAAAGCTTGGTGGCAGTGGGAGTCAGGGGACACGTGTTGGTTTTTACTCTGTTTGAGGATTCAGAGCCTGTTTGTATGCTTATGGAATGATCCAGAAGTACAAGGGATACATGATGTAGGGCGCAGGGAAAGGATAACTGGGATGTGCCGTTTTTGAAAAAGCAAGTGGAGGCGGGATCCCGAGGAAAGCAGAGAGACCAAGGCCTCCAGGGAAAGACGAGAAGCAGCCCTGGAAACAAGGAAGAGCTTCCCGCCTCAAACTAGCCGAGTGCAAAGCGGTCTTTTTGGAAAGTTATAGAAGCAGGCTCTTGGTCATCCAGGGACGGGGAATCGAGTGCAGCTGTCCCTGCCAGAACCCGAACTTCTTATTCAAAGCTGGCCCACCATAGTACGCTGGCATCCCCTGTGACAAGTAGGTTATATACGTAGTGGCTCACATTAATGGGTAAGTTGAGGGAGCGCTTGTTTTTGCAAGTGGACCTGTGAAGCTCAGGAGGTAAAAGCTAACACAAACCTTCCTAATCTAAAGACACAGCATTAAGAAGTACAAATACGGTCAAGATGGCAGATACGTTTTATTTCAAGGTCTGGACAAAGGCGGGCTAATCTGACAGCAACAAGCACTATCTTGGGGATCTCTATTGGAATAACATGAAGTACAACAAAATGTCTGGGGAGGCCAGGCATGATGGCTCACACCTGTAATCCCAGCACTTTGGGAGGCAGAGGTGAGAGGATTGATTGAGTTGGGTTTGAGACCAGCCGGGGCAACTTGGTGAGGCCTCGTCTCTACAATATACCAAAAAATTAGCTGGGTGTAGTGGCACACACCTGTAGTTCTAGCGACTTGGAAGGCTGAGGTGGAAGGATCTCCTGAGCCCAGCAGGTCGAGGCTTTGGTGGCCATGAGCGTGCTATGGTACTCCAGCCTGGGCAACAGAGTGAGACTCTGACTTGGAAAAAAAAATCTCTGGAGCCCCGCTTGAAGCAGGTGGAACCCGATTTGAGGGTCATGGCACAATACCAACGATCTTTCTCCTCTGAACGCAGAGATGGCTTGCTTGTTACGCTCCATGCGCTCCTACCAAGTTCTGTTTTAGTGGCATGTACGCACAGGAGAGTTGAACATTTCTCCCCAGAAGATTCGAATGCCACTTGAGTTTAGGGACCATATTTCACAGATTTCAGATTCCCTGTGATGCTTTCCATAAGGGAAGTGATCTCAGGATGTCTGTTGAGCGAGTGAAGGATCGGATAGTTTTATGTAAGTCATGTCTCCGTCATGGAGACTGCTGGGATTACGGACCTGGCAGGGCGAGGCTGCAGGGGCCATGGCGACGGAGTGGGACTCCGACTCAAAAAAAAAAAAGGAGGGACAAGATGTGTACTTCCTCTTTTCTTACAAATGAGTTTATCTGCTATTATAGACCATATTTATATGAGGTGTGTTTGCCTCATGTAAGTTAAGATGCATTTGTTGGAAATGATGGAGAGAAATAGCACGTTTTACTTCAAAAAATAGTTTTGAAGGAGGGAAGGCAGGAGGGATCAGGGCCAGACAGCCCACACCGGGTGCCAGGCCCACTGTCGGGAGGGAAGAGAGGGCCCTGAGAAGCCCAAGCCTGCACACATTTTACCTAGGTCGTGAATCTTCACAGGCACCCCACAACGCTAGAACCAAAAGAAAACACAAAGCTTTAAAAAAAATTACATATCCAACATTAAAGAAATAAGTGAATGGCTCCACTCTGTGCCTTGGTCGTCAAGGAGCTCAGACCCAAATTTTGCATTCAGGGTAACACAGGGTAGAGTTTACTCTGGTTTTCTCTACTCCAATTCCTGCTTTGATCTCTTTTTATTTATTTATTTATTTTTGAGTTGGAGTCTTTTAAAAAATTTATTTATTTTAGCTTATGGAATGCCATCTCGGGTCCTTTCAGAGAAGTGGACCATGGGCAAATTATCCTTAATACATTCTTATCAGCTAAAAAATAAATAAAATAATTTTAAGCAATGCGAGGACGTTTGTGAGACTCTAAGATTACTTTAGAACTTAGATTTGGCCAGGCTTGGTGGCTCAGCCTATAATCCCAGCGCTTTGGGAGGCTGAGGCAAGTGAATTGCTTGAGCCCACGGGCTCGAGACCAGCCTGGGCAACTTGGCGAGACCTCGTCTCTACAGTAAGTCAAGAAGTTAGCCGGGTGTAGTAGCGCGCGCCTGTAGTTCCGGCTACTTAGAAGGCTGAGGCGGAAGGATTGCCAGAGCCCAGTGGGTTGACGCTGGGGTGGCCATGAGTGTGCTACCGCACATAGCCTGGGCGGCGGAGTGAGACTCCAACTCAAAAAAAAAAAAAAGAGCTTAGATTTAACTCACAACTGCATTTTAGAAAGTGTATACTTAGAAAAGATGTAGAAATTTTAGGATAATAAACTCATGAGAAGTTAAAACCCATTTCCAGTGTGTAGTTAATCAGAAAAGTTTATTGCAAAGTAGTCATATTTTTCTGAGTTCTAAAAGTGATGTACGCTGACTGTGGAAAACTTGAAATAAAGGCAGAAAGAGGCAGGAAGAACTCACCAACCCCATCATTGAGAAGTATAACATGTGGATTCATTTTTTTCCCATTATAACATTATAAATATTTACATTACAGGAAATGAGATTTGTGGAGCGGAGTTATATCTCAAAACCCACTTTGAATGTAAGTATGATTTTAAATTGTGCTTTAAAATTTTAAGAATGTAAAGGAAATGTAATCAATAAAAATGCATATACTTATGCTATGGGTATATGTGAAAGCCAAGCAGAATTTTATGCCATGGTCAGGAATCCAAATATTAAGTTGTTACGTAGATTGCCTTCAGAAATTTCAGTTCATCCCTGCATGGTTCCTGCTGCTTCTCACAGTCTGCTGCAAAACAGCCTTCCTTCAGACACTGGGCAGGTTCTTCCTTCACTGTCAGAGACCCAGGTCTGTTGTGTGTGTGGTGCAGCATGGAGGCCACCTGAAAGAGCCTGGAACGACAGGGACTGACCAGCTGGGAATTAGACGAGGGCCATCACGCCATCACCTCGTTTGTACCTTCTAAGGGATCCTTTCTTTGTTTTGTAAGGGTCACAGAGTGACTTCGTAATATCTTCCCATCAAAATCTAGGCAACAGTTCTCTTCTCTTCAAGCCTAATAGGAGATTGTGGAAGACAGTGTAAGGAAATAATTGTTCCAGTGGTGTTTTATAGTATTCAAATGAACCTTGATTTCCTTCTTGGTTTTCATGTTGTAATTGTCTTGTGTAAGAAATGTGGCTCTGCCGGGCTCGGTGGCTCAGCCTGTAATCCCGCGCCTTTGGGAGGCTGAGGTGAGTGGATTGCCTGAGCCCGCGGGTTCGAGACCCGCCTGGGCAGCGAGACCTCATCTCTACAATAAATCAAAAAATCAGCCGGGCGTGGTAGCGCATGCCTGTAATTCCGGCTACTTGGAAGGCTGAGGTGGAAGGATCGCCGGAGCCCAGCAGGTCGAGGTTGCGGTGGCCGGAAGCGGCCACTGCACTCCAGTCTGGGCGACAGAGTGAGACACCAACTCAAAAAAAAAAAAAAAAAAAAAAAAAAAAAATGTGGCTCTGGCTGCGTCTTAGTGAAGTGGCATGCCATCATCAAGGAATGAGCCTCTGAGTTCCCCTCCGAAAGGGGCCCTCTTGGTTAGAGTTGTTTATTGTGCAGCTGACAAGGATACAGTGACCATTTCTTGAATTTCTGACTGAAGAATAGAATTGAAACTTAAGCTTCCCCTAAACCTCCTGTGGAGAGCTGGGAAGAGCCTGTGTCTGTTTTAGGGGTGGTTCAACTTAGGTTTTCTGTTAGGTCTGAATAATAATCACAGCAGTGACCTGATTAGTTTCACAGCTGTTTAAGGATTGAGATTATTTTAATCTTTGATGATTAATTATTCATAAAATAATGTTTCTTAGATCATATATTGATGAACTATGTTTATTTAGTGAAGGTTGATGCGTGCAAAGTGCCCGTTGTAATTTTTACCATCTTTTTTCTTGCCAGGAAGTGGTCATAGTAAGCGCTGTGAGAACGCCCATCGGGTCCTTTCTCGGAAGCCTCTCCTCACTGCCGGCCACAAAGCTTGGCTCCATTGCCATTCAGGGAGCCATTGAAAAGGCAGGTCAGTAGCTTAGCTTCTGGTGTTGTGCAGAATGATTGGGTGGAGCACATATTTTGCACTCACTGTATACCTGACGCTTAGAAATGACTGGACTCGATGGCTCTGTCTGTAATCCCAGCACTTTGGCAGGCCGAGGCGAGTGGATTGCCTGAGGCCGCGGGTTTGAGACCAGCCCAGGCAGCTTGGCAAGACCTCGTCTCTACAATAAAATAAAAAATAGCCGGATGTGGTAGCTAATGTCTGTAGTTCCAGACATTATGCTGAGGCAGAAGGATCACTGGCGCCCAGAGGCTTGGTGCTGGTGTGGCCGTGAGTGTGCCACTGCACTCTAGCTTGGGCGATGGAGTGAGACTCCAACTCAAAAAATAAAATAAAATAAAATAAATGGCTTAATGCGTACATTTCTGAATTCCCTGGAAAGAAGTCTTTGTACAACAGGGCTTGGATTGCAACTCAAAAAACTGACGGAAAAATAAACCATACCTACTATGTCATGTCATGTATTTTACTAGATTATCACTGTTAAAATGAATAAAATATGGAAATGTCTTTTGGCATTTTTTTAAAAAAGGGATTCCAAAAGAAGAAGTGAAAGAGGCGTACATGGGTAACGTCCTGCAAGGAGGTGAAGGCCAGGCCCCCACGAGGCAAGCAGTGCTGGGTGCAGGTATGCTGAGCGTGTGTCTGCTGTTATAAAACTGAACGTGTGTGCAGTGGCAAAATGGTGGCCACTTCCGCTGAAATACTAAATGCGTATGCAATGTATAGACATATTGGCAGAAGAAATGTTACAGATTACAGTAGCATGCTTGATTCTTTTAATTCTGCGGTTTTTGTTTGAAAAGTGAGCATCTCTGTTTTTCAAAAGTATGACTTATATTGGTTTTAGGCTTACCAACTTCTACCCCATGCACCACCATAAACAAAGTATGTGCGTCGGGAATGAAAGCCATCATGATGGCCTCTCAAAATCTTATGTGTGGACATCAGGTAAGAAGCACTTTCTTTTCCATTTATTACATAAAAGAATACCCAATGCTAAAAGACCCTGAAAATCTAAGCATAGATTTAGAAGTGAGAACCTTTCTTGTAAGTCAAGTTGCTATGTTGTCTCGGACACGAAGGAGTGTCTGGATGTGCTAACTCCGTTGGAAGTACAGGTCAAAATGAGAGCCCAAGCGTCTTAAACTACTTTTCAAAATCGGTTCTCAGTCAGGGTGTTTTAGTTCCAGGAAAGACTCTTGTCTTTCTCTGAGACTGGGTGATATTAAACATCAAACATTTTGTATTTTCCAGCATAGGAAGGGTTTTCACTAGGAAGGAGACCAAGCTGGTAACCCTGGGAGTCAAGTCAGCGACCAGGCCTGATGACTCATGTATAGCTCGGCAATGACCAGATTCACTTGTCAAGCGAGGCAGGCTTTCTGTCGACCTTGATGGTGTCGATTTTGTCTTCACCTGAGACTGGGCAAGAGCTAGGCTGCTCAGCAAATATATGTCATGCTGTCAGGAGACTAGACCTAGACTCACAGAACTGAGATTCAGATCTGAGCCCTTCATTTCAGATGAGGAAAACGAGACTGAGACAGCCACAAAGTTAGAAGACTGAAATGAGAAGATATGTCTGCATCCCTGTGTAGTGCAGCCTAGCCAGGGTGTAACAGGTGTGTTGCGTTTGCGAGGTATTTGCAGATTGTTTCTTATATAGGCGGACATAGTGGTATGCCTGTAGTCCTCACTACTCAAGGCTGAGGTGGAAGGATATATGAAGCCAGGAGTTCAAGACCAGCCTGGCAACATAGCAAGACCTTGTCTCAAAACAATCAAATCAAATAAAAATAAGTTATTTCTTACAGATACAAGAACCATAATTATTTGTACTCTTTGCTGTTATTCCTGCCTTTGTTTCTAATTAGAAGGCAAACCGGCCAGGCTCAAGCCTATAATTCCAGCACTTTGGGAGGCCGAGACGAGAGAATTGCATGAGCTCAGGGATTCAGGACCAACCTGGGCAACTTGGCGAGACCTCGTCTCTACAATAAATAAAAAAATAAGCCGGGCATGGTAGCGCGTGCCTGTAGTTCCAGCTACTTGGAAGGCTAAGGTGGAAGGATTGCCTGAACCCAGCAGTCGAGGCTGTGGTGGTCACAAGTGTGCCACTGTACTCCAGCTTGGGCAACAGAGTGAGAATCTGACTCAAAAAACAAAAAGGCAAACCAAAGGGAAGGGGGGAAAATAGATGAAGTGATATCTGAGCCGGTGTACCAGATATTTTATTATAAAAGCAATACGCCTTTCTTATGCATATACTAAGAACATCAAATGGTGTAGAAAGCTATAAAGTGAAAAATAAGTCTTCTTTCTTCTCACTCCCCTCTGCGTGGCTCACTCATTCACCAGCGTGGCATCTGCCACGTAGGAGCTGAGAAAGTTTGAGCAAGTTGCTTCTCTTCTCTGTGTTCCACTTAATGTCTCTGAGAGCTTTCTCTCTTAGCACATTTGAGAAGACACATCTGTGTCCCTGTCTGGTGCATTCTAGCCAGGGTGTAACGCTGGCATGCTGAACTGAACAACCACAGTACATTCTACAGGTCCTTACTGAATGGACTTCTAGGTTGTCGCCAGTTCTCCACTATTTATTTTTTGAGAGGTGAGGTGTCTTGCTCTATTGCCCAGGCTGGACTACCATGGTTTGATCATGATTCACTGCAGCCTCGAACGCCTGGGCTCAAGTGATCCTCCCGCTTCAGCCTCCTGAGTAGCTGAGGCTACAGGTGCACAACACTACGCTGGCTAATTTTTAAATTTTTATAGACACAGGGTCTTGCTGTGCTGCCCAGGCTAGTCTCTAACTCTTGGGCTCGAGCATTCCTCCTGCCTTGACCTCTCAAAGTATTGAGATTATAGGCACGAGCCACTGTGCTCCGTCCTTTACTATTTTGAATAATGCTGCGGATATATTTGTGTATACCTGTAGATATAGATACTGTAGATCTATCTTTGTGTACTTATACTTAATTCAGCTTCACAGACAGTACAGCACAGTGGTTAAGAACACAAAATCCGAAGCCAGACTAAAATCAAATTCTAGTTCTGCCCCTTACTAATTGAGCATCTACTATGTGACAGTTCCTGGAGATAAGAGTGTTGACTGAAATGTTGAAACATCTCTTCGCGTGCAAGGCGCTGTTGGAAACATTCCTAAAAGAATTGCTGAGTCAGAGGATTTTAAAGTTTTGGCATTTTCAAATGCTTCCCATAAAAGTTGTACCAGTTACACTTTCCAAAAATTGTGGAGCCTCCGTCCCCATCAGCGTCACGTGGTAGAATGTCCTTGTCAAGCTAGTGGGTGGAATGGTTTTGAGATTGTTAGATGTTTCAAAGTCATGTGAATGACAAGGGAAGTTTTACCTTTTTATTGTGGTTCTCTAGCAAATGCTATCTGTGCTACACTGAAATACTCTCAGGTAGCATTTTTTGATTCATGTGTGCATGTATATAGTGACTTACAGGCGTACTAGGAAATGCCTTGTTTTGAATATTTAATTATGATTTTGGAAAATGATCGTATTTATTTTATAATGAAGAATAGTTGATACCTTTTTTTCTGTCACTTGTTATTGTCATTATCCCAGGGACTATTTCAAGATAATTCAATAAAACTTAGATGAGAATTAATTAAGAATCCTATATTTCAGAATAGGCAAGATATTTAGGTATAGAATTTGTTTTTATTTCCAATTAAAGACATTGAGGAGATAACATTAGCTTTAATTTTATGTGTTTGTTTGTTTATTTATTTATTTTTTTGAGTTGAAGTCTCACTCTGTCATCCAGACTGGAGTGCAGTGGCTGCTCCCGGCCACCGCAGCCTCGCCTGCTGAGCTCCGGCGATCCCGCCACCTCAGCCTTCCAAGTAGCTGGAACTACAGATGCGCGCTACCACACCCAGCTAATTTTTGATTTATTGTAGAGATGAGGTCTCACCAAGTTGCCCAGGTGGGTCTCGAACCCGTGGGCTCAGGCAGTCCACTCACCTCGGCCTCCCAAAGTGCTGGGATTACAGGCTGAGCCACCGAACCCAGCCTGTTTGTTTATTTATTTTTTGAGTTGGTGTCTCACAGTGTTGCCTAGGCTGGAGTGCAGTGGCACGCTCATGGCCACCGCAGCCTCCACCTGCAGGGCTCAGGCAATCCTTCTGCCTCAGCCTTCCAAGTAGCTGGTACTATAGGCACGCACCACCATACCTGGCTAATTTTTTGATTTATTGTAGAGACGAGTTCTTGCCAGGTTGCCCAGGCTGCTCTCGAACCCCTGGGCTCAGGCAGTCCTCTCGCCTCGGCCTCCCAAAGTGCTAGAATGACAGGCTTGAGCCACTGCATCCGGCCTTAATTTTATGCTTAATGTTGTATGTTAAAAGTATTTTTAAATGAATATTTATAAATCTGTAGGTTCACAGAGACATATTTTTAATTAGTTGTTATAATTAAGAAGTGAGTTTCTTTTCTTGACTTGTAAAGTAATAGGTAATTGATTAATATTTATTAAACTTCAGTATGCCAGTTGCTGAGAACATAAAAATATGACAGGGTTTCTGGCCTCAAAGGATCTTAGTCTAGTGAGAAGGTCTGACGTAGAAACGTAGCTACAATACAGGGTAACGACATTAACGAAATCATTGGATAGTTTTGGGAAACACAGAAGAAGGCCTAGAAATAAGTGGCCAGGGGAAACGCGAAGTGACTGGGTTTTGACTTGTTCTAAAGGAAACGAATGAGTCTTACCAGGGGGATAGGCCAGAAGATGTGGATGTGTGTGAATGCACATGGTGTCGCACCTGGAGGCCTTCACCAGACCCGTGTGACCTGGGGTCCAGGCACTGGGACTGATGGGAGAGAGAAGGCAGATTGTAAAGCGCTTCCTACACCAGCTGAGGAGCTCTGCCAGGTGTGACACGGTCATACTTGCTGCAGCCGGAATGACTCAGAGAGCAGAGATCCTGGGTAGACGGAGAGGCTGCTTGTCAGATCAAGTGGAAAATTATTACAGCTGTCTGGGTAGAGTTGGTGAGGGTCTCAACCAAGGAAGTAGAAGGACTATTGCCGTGAACCAAGATTACTCATAATCTTTGAGAAGAAATTACACTTTTAGCAGTGGGAATGAAATGAAGGGTTGGAAGGTAAGACTTTGAGAAAATGGTCTTACATGAAAGATTTCTGGCAATTTTTTACATTTATTATTAATGTATTTATTTTAAGTTGGAGTCTCACTCTGTTGCTCAGACTGGAGTGCAGTGGCACACTCATGGCCACTCCAGCGTTGACCTGCTGAGCTCCGGCGATCCTTCCAAGGAGCCGGAACTACAGATGCATACTACCATGCCTGGCTATTTTTTTTGGATTTATTGTAGAGACGAGATCTCGCCAAGTTGCCCAGGCTGGTCTTGAACCCACGGGCTCAGACAGTGCACCTGCCTTGGCCTCCCAAAGTGCTGGGATTGCAGGCTGAGCCACTGAGCCTGGCCTCTGGCATTATTCTTTTTTTTTTGAGTTGGAGTCTCACTCTGTCATCCAGACTGGAGTGCAGTGGCCCCTCCCAGCCACTGCAGCCTTGATCCGCTGGGCTCCGGCGATCATTCCGCCTCAGCCTTCCAAGTAGCTGAAACTACAGGCGCGCGCTACTACACCTGGCTAATTTTTTTGATTTATTGTAGAGATGAGGTCTCGCCAAGTTGCCCGGGTGGGTCTCGAACCCACGGGCTCAGGCAGTCCACTCACCTCAGCCTCCCAAGGCGCGGGATTACAGGCTGAGCCACCGAGCCCGGCTCTGGCATTATTCTTAATTCTCAGTACCCAGTTTAGATTGTTTCTTTCCATCAGAGTCAAGTGGGAAACAGGGCATTGCCTCTATTCCCTGTGTAGCACGTTTTCCATGTAGAGTGCCTTGGTGGCTGCGTAAAGCCTGTAACGAGATGGCCACCTTTTGAGTGGACACTGGGTTTTCTGTGCTGCTGAACAGGACGTGATGGTGGCAGGTGGGATGGAGAGCATGTCCAACGTTCCGTACGTCATGAACAGAGGAGCAACACCGTACGGTGGCGTGAAGCTGGAAGATCTGATCGTGAAAGACGGGCTCACCGACGTCTACAATAGAATCCACATGGTGAGTGTTCCCCTTCAGGGGAGACACGCTAGCTCACGTCGAGTACTGCCTGGTTTTTCTTAACGTGTGTAATTTACCAACGGAACTCAAGAGGGGCTCTGCAGGTGTTGATTTGAGCTGCTCATTTTAGGAAAATATCTTCCTATGCCTGTTTATCAGCATGGCTCTGTTGTTAAAGAAATTGCCCCACACATGAATAGGGCACTTTTTGGCTTCTTAAATAGCAACTCTGGGCTAATTCAAATATCTCAAGATAAGCCATGGGTGAGAAGTTACCTAGTATAGAAGGATGTACATTTTAAGAACAAACTTGGCCAGGCTTGATGGCTCAGCCTGTCATCCCAGCACTTTGGGAGGCTGAGGCGAGTGGATTGGCTGAGCCCGTGGGTTCGAGACCAGCCCAGGCAACTTGGCGAGACCTCATCTCTACAATAAAAAAAAAAAGAACAAACTTAACTGCTAACCATTATTTTATAAGTTATACAAAGTGAATGAGTTTTACAATATTCCAACTTTTATCAGGGCAACTGTGCAGAGAATACAGCAAAGAAGCTAAATATTGCACGAGATGACCAGGATACTTATGCGATTAACTCTTACACCAGAAGTAAAGCAGCATGGGAAGCTGGAAAATTTGGAAACGAAGTTATTCCTGTCACAATTGCAGTAAAAGGTAGAGAGATGATATTCTAAAACATCTGAATTTTTCATTGACTTTACATGTTGTTGAATTTTTAAAGTTTTACATTAGTACATTATTATCTTTGTTCATTTCACCAGAAGACATTTATACCTCTGTTTGTGGTTAGTAAAGTGAAGAGTTGCCAGATTAGAGATAACATATTTCAATTCAATTTTTTTTTTGAGTCTTATTCTGTTGCTCAGGCTGGAGTGCTGTGGTGTGATCATGGCTCACTGCAGCCTCGACCTCCTGGGCTCAGGCAGTCTTTCTGCTTCAGCCTCCTGAGTTGGTGGGTCTACAGGTTTGCACTACCACACCTTGGCTATTGTTAAAAAAAATTTTTTGTAGCCGGGCTCTGTGGCTCAGCCTGTAATCCCTTGCCTTGTGAGGCTGAGGTGAGTCGATTGCCTGAGCCAGCGGGTTTGAGACCTGCTTAGGCAACTTGGTGAGACCTCATCTCTACAATAAATCAAAAATTAGCTGGGCGTGGTAGCGCGCCTGTATTTCCAGCTACTTGGAAGGCTGAGGTGGAAGGATCGCTGGAGCCCAGCAGGTCGAGGCTGTGGTAGTCGGGAGCGGCCACTGCACTCCAGTCTGGGCAACGGAGTGAGACTCCAACTCAAAAATAAACAAACAAAAAACAAACAACAAAATTTTTTTTGGAGAGGCAGGGTCTTGTCATGTTGCCCAGGCTGGTCTTGAACTCCTAAGCTCAAGAGATCCTCCCACCTCGGCTTCCCAAAGTGCTGGGATTACAGACATGAGCCACTGTGTCTGACCCATTCCAACCCAATTAATAATGTGAGATTCCAGTTAAGATCCACTAAGCATATTATTTTAAATTTGAAATATATTAGCCCTCTTTCTCATTTTTTTTTTTTGAGTTGGAGTCTCACTCTGTCACCAGACTGGAGTACAGTGACACGCTCCTGGCCACCACAGCCTCGACCTGCTGGGTTCAGGTGATCCTTCTGCCTCAGCCTTCCAAGAAGCCGGAACTATAGGTGTGCGCTACCACGCCTGGCTAATTTTTGATGTAGTGTAGAGACGAGGTCTCGCCAGGTTGCCTGGGTGGGTCTCAAACCCGCAGGCTCAGGCAATCCACTCACCTCAGCCTCCCAAAGTGCTGGGATTACAGGCTGAGCCACCGAGCCCGGCCTCTCATTTCATATATAAGTGACAGACAACACAGTAGCTGAAGTGAACGAGGGATTAGAAAGCTACTGTGTGGAAGGCTGAACAGCAGCAAGCAGTCAGCTCTGGGCGCTTCAGGGATTGAAAGTGGGTATTCAACACTATTAGGGCAGTGGCACACTCATGGCTACTGCAGCCTTGACCTGCTGGGCTCAGGCGATCCTTCCGCCTCAGCCTTCCCAGTAGCTGGAACTTCTGGCCCGCACCACCACGCATGGCTAACTTTTTGATTTATTGTAGAGATGAGGTCCCGCCAAGTTGCCCAGGCTGGTCTTGAACCCATGAGTTGAGGCAATCCTCTCTCACCTCGGCCTCCCAGAGTGCTAGGACTGTAGGCATGAGCCACCACACCTGGCCGCTTCGGGCTGTATTTTCTTGACTGTCTTACCCTGCTGCCTCCATCTCTAGGGCCCCAATTAAAGAGGAAAGAGACCTCACCAATTCCAGCAGAATAAATCCACAGTAGACTCATGGCTTGGCTAGGTTACATTCTCCTTCGGAAACGGTTGCTGTGCTCTGGATGACAGAATCTGAGCGTTCATCCAGCGTCGGTCAGATCTCTACCCCAGGGGCCAGAGGAGGGGGTTGAGAGAGAAGAGAATGGGGTATGGATGTGTAGGTTTAAATTTTGTCAAGCTACTTAATCAACTCTTTCAAGACACTAACATAGTAAGAGATTATAGATGATAGATTCTAGATGAGTGTTTACTTGGGACAGGTTAAGGTAGTGGGTTTACCAAGGGAGGCACAGACTACCAGGCAGCTTGTGTAACAGTTTTTTGTTGAATGACTCATTGTTGTCTTGAGTGCTAATTGCTTGCAATATTTTTGTTTTAGGTAAACCGGATGTCGTGGTGAAAGAAGATGAAGAATATAAACGTGTTGATTTTAGCAAAGTTCCAAAGCTGAAGACAGTTTTCCAAAAAGAAAATGGTTAGTGTTAAGAAAGAAAGCATAAGAAAAAATTGAGTCAGTATACCTACCTATTTTTGGAATTGCCTAAGGATTTAAAGAAAGTAATTCTAGAAACATCTAGGTGATTTTTTTTTTAGCCTTTTTAATATATGCTTCAAATAAAATTAATTCAAAATATGTTTAAAATTGTTTAGCAGTTTATTCCTTTAGTAAATAAATCCTAGGGAAGAGATTGTAAGCATGACTACAGAATTCTGCTTTTCATATGTAGCAAACTATTATGGAGACTTTATTGACATTTTAAAAAGCAGCTGTATTGACATAATTTACATGCCATAAAATTCTCCTGTTTAAAGTGATTCAGTCTTTTTTAGTATTGACATTTACTCCAAGTGATTCTAGACAAGAAACAGCTGATCTGACACTGATTTGAAAAACATACAGTGAGTGTCTGCTACATTTTGAATAGCAAAGAGTAACACTCTGGAGAGAAAAAGATGAACTTGTCCTTATCTTTGAAGAGTTGTAGACTAGCATTTACCCACTGCTGTCACCCATGTGTTCTGAGCTAGCTTGGAGAAAACTGTTACTAAAATTGAGCACAGAAAGACATTCTTACATTCCTTGTGTCGCAGTTGGCTGTGAACACGTTTCCTGAGGGCAGGAATTATTTCCATCCAGATTTGTGATTTCTTTGCACATTTAACCCGGCAGGCAATTCTCTGTAGGTATCTGTTAAACTGACCCGAACGAATTCAGTCGAAGGACTGCTCTGATTTCATCTCGTGGCTTTCAGGCACAGTGACAGCTGCCAACGCCAGCACGCTGAACGACGGTGCAGCCGCAGTGGTGTTGATGACGGCCGAGGCAGCCGGGAGGCTCAATGTTAAACCGCTGGCAAGAATAGCAGGTGAGAACAGCAGGCAGAGAATGTTCCCACCTCGTTTATCCCGGAGACATCTAGAAGCGCTTCCTGAGATTGAGTTTCCAATCTTAGTACATGATACTGGAGTGTTGGCTATTTCTATATATAGATTCTACTTTTTGACAGAATTTAACTGAGACATATTTCAGTTGAAATGGAAACTCCTTTAGTATTTTTGTTATAATTTGCTTTATATGAGTAAGCTTTAAAAAACTTTTCCTGCCCGCATGCAGTGTCTCAAGCCTATAATCCCAGCATTTTGGGAGGCCGAGGTGAGAGGAATGCCTAAGCCCAGGGGTTCAAAACCAGCCTGGGCAACTTGGCAAGACCTCGTCTCACAATAAATTAAAAAATGAGCCAGGTGGGTGGCACGCAAGTGTAGTTCCAGCTTCTTGGAAGGCTAAAGCGGAAGGTTCACCTGAGCCCAGCAGGTCGAGGTTGTGGTGGCCGTGAGCATGCCACTGCACTCCAGCCTGGCAACAGTGAGACTCCAACTCACAAAAAAAAAAAAAAAAAAAAAGAAAAGAAAAGAAAATATGGTACTTTATCCCAGAGAAGCGGCCAGGTAGAATAAAAAAATATGAGATTAAGAGTTTAGAAATACTAAGTCTTGCTTTTGTTAACTGTGTGGCCTTGGGCAAGCCCTCAGTCTCTTTAAGCCTATTTTTAGCTGAAAAATCTGCCTTGCCTTCTTCATAAGGACTTGAACGGATGCCATGTTGTTACTTCATAAAAATCGTATGACTTGCATTTTTTTCATGGCTTCTTAACTTCAGCACTACTGACACTTTGCCCTCAATCTCTGTTGTAGGGCCTGTTCTGTGTACCACAGGATGTTCAGCCTCTACCCACTAGATGCCAGTGACTTCCCACCTGTTTTGACAACCAAAAGTATCTCTAGACAGAGCCAATGTCCCTAGCGACAAATTCCCCCCAGACTCCTCCCAACAGAAATCCATATCTTAGCTGATTGGTGTAATTTTATAAAATATATCTTAGAAAAGTAACACTTATATTTACATATAGTATTGTAAGGAGTTAGGAAATGTGCATTTAATGGATTAAGCTGGCTTTTGCATACTATATGAGAGGGAACCCCCAAAAAAACTGGAATTATATTTTGTAGGGTGGGTCTCTTGTAGTACTGGCTTCCCCTGCTAGGTAAGTGATCTGGTAATCTGTCAGCATCAGTGTACCAGCTAGTGTTACTGTCAGAGGTTGTGTTCTGCTTCAGTGAATTTTTTTTTTTTTTTGAGTCAGATTCTCACTCTGTCACCCAGGCTGGAGTGCAGTGGCACACTCATGTTCACTGCAGCCTTGACCTGCTGAGCTCAGACAATCCTTCTGCTTCACCCTTCCAAGTAGCTGGAACTACAGACATGTGCCATCATGACCAGCTAACTTTTTGTTTTATTGTAGAGATGAGGTCTCACTACGTTGCCCAGCTGATCTCAAACCCATGGGTTCAGGCAATCCTCTCGAGTCTGCCTCCCAGAGTGAGCCACTGCACCTGACTTCAGTGAATTTTTTTTTTTGGAGATTCTTTCAGTGCATTTGCCCGTTTCATGATGGGTGATTTGCGAGCACACCTGCGCACACCACACTGAGTGTTCAACAGTTTTTGACTAAAAACAGTTTGACCCCTGTGCTCCACCCTCCCTATTCACCCAGTCTTAACCTGAGCGACTTTTTTTGGTTTCCCCGGATGAAAAAAGTCCTCAAAGTGAAACATTTTGCTGATGTGGAAGAGGTGAAACAAAAAAACCAACAGAAATAGTAAAAGGGATCAAAATTGACAAGTTCAAAAACTGTTTTGAGCAGTGGAAAAGGCATCTCAATAGGTGTATTGCATCAAACAGAGAGTACTTTGAAGGTGATCGATGTTTAAACATGTAAGAATAAATACATAATTTTTTTTTTTGAGTTGGAGTCTCACTGTTGCCCAGGGGGGAAAACAGTGGCACGCTCACGGCCACCACCGCCTCGACCTGCTGGGCTTCGGCAACCCTTCTGCCTCAGCTTTCCAAGTAGCTGGAACTACAGGCATGTGCTACCACACCCAGCTTAATTACACAATTTTTTATAAATAAATTCCAGCTTTCTTTTGCGTTCCCCCTCATATATGACAGATATAGCTTTGCATGCTTGTAAAACAGATTTTAACAACCTGTTTTGTTTCTTACAGCGTTTGCTGATGCCGCTGTAGAGCCTATTGATTTTCCAATTGCGCCTGCATATGCTGTGCCTAAGGTGAGACCCAAGTGAAGACCGTACTCCAGTACACCGGTTGTGGTTCTACTGAGGTTGCAGTTTTTAGATGTTCAATGTTCTTCATCTGCCAAAACAGAGAGATAGCTTGGTTTCAGATCTTACTACTTCTCCTGAAAACAGTAAGAGCAACAAGGATAACAAAACAAAACAATAAGAGAAAATAAAAGAGCAGCCCACAAACTACATCTTCAGGAAAACCGGCGAAAGCTACATAATGGCACACTTGTAAGTGTGGCGCCGAACTCACCACCTGGGGTGGTGACCACAAAGGGGAGGCCGGTGCCGCGAAAGAGAGGGAATGGCGGTGGTTCCAGATCTAGACTTCAAAGCAAACAGTCACTCGCAGAAAGAGAGGCCTCCATCCTGAAAAGGAGCTGCTGGCAGCAGGTCCTAAACAGCAAAATTAGAGACAGAAAACCTCCACGTTCAAGCTGCCAGTAAGCGCTGTCCGAGGCCGAAGTAGCCAGGTGTCTGTGAAAGGGGTCCCAGGAAAATAGAGTGCTGAGGAGGCGTGGGGGCTCGGCGCTCTCAGACGTCTTCGGCAATTTTCGCTTCCAAGCGGGACCTCGCCCTGAGAGTGAGCTAGGAGAGCAGCACCCACATTAAAGAGCAGAATGAGCAGGGAAGGATCAGAAATGAGGCGGGGGAGGGTGATCTATTCAGAGCTGGCAGAGCTCAGGCAGTGACAGAAACATACAACTTCTGGAGGTGGATGGGTCACACTGGAAAGCAAGAGTAAGACACAGTCTTGGATTCTGAAGGCGGAAGCTGACCTCGACTAGACTTGGAGAGCTAGAGAAGTGGCTATATTTAGGTACCTACTTTGTCCTGTGCTGTTGGACCAGAGGAAGCTGTTTGAGCTGTACAACTACCTTAGCCTGCTGATAGAACAGAGGAAGAGTCTCATGCTAATTTTATTGTGCTCACAACAATAAGATTTCTCAAAAGAAAAAGGGCACTACTAATATTTTATAAAGGTATTAGTGTAAGTATAATCACTAGCACAAAACCACCTTCCTGCATAACCAAGGAATTACCAAAACAAAGCAGATCATATAATGAAAGACTCTTAGTGATTTACAGTGAGGGTACAACAATGTAAATACCTGTGCCTCCTTTGGGATACCAGGAAAGCACTGTTATGAGGGACATCCATAGCATTACATGCATGTATCAGGAAAATAGATCAGAAAACAGCCTAAGGTCATATGTAAAGAAGCTGGAAAGACAAGAACAAATCCTAATTTCAGTTGAAAAATCCAGATTACTAAAATAAAGTTGCAGGAAATAGAAGACAAAATATCATAAAAAAGGATCAACAAGACAAAAAGCTAGTTCTTTGGAAATATAAATAAGATACACCTGGGCAAATTGACTAAAAAAAAGAGAAAGTCCAAATAAAGACAATTAGAAATGAAGAAGCCAATGTCACAACTGACCCTGAAGAAATTCAAAAGATTATCAGAGATTACTATGAACATCTATATACAAATAAACCAAAAAAAGAGGAAATGGAGGATTTCCTGGCATCACACAACCTCCCAAGGTTGATACAAGAAATTGAAATCCTAAACAGATCAGTAACAATCTAGGAAATCAACTCAAGCCCTGGACCAGATAGTTTCTCAGCAGAATTCTACAAGACATACAGGGAATAGCTGATACCAACCCTATTGAAAGTATTCCAGACATTCGAGAAGGAAGAAATTTCAGCACATTCTTTGAAGCTAATATTCTGAAACCCCAAACTGGCAAAGACCCAACAAGGAAAGAGAATTAAAGTCCATTTTCCCTGATGAACACAGATGCAAACATTTTCTTTTTTTTTGAGTTGGAGTCTCACTCTGTCGCCCAGACTGGAGTGCAGTGGCCGCTGCCGGCCACCACAGCCTCCACCTGCTGGGCTCCGGCGATCCTTCCGCCTCAGCCTTCCGAGTAGCCGAAATTACAGGCATGCACTACCACGCCCGGCTGATTTTTTGATTTATTGTAGAGATGAGGTCTCGCTACCCAGGTGGGTCTTGAACCCGCGGGCTCAGGCAATCCACTCACCTCAGCTTCCCAAAGGCGCGGGATTACAGGCTGAGCCACCGAGCCCGGCTAGATGCAAACATTTTCAATAAGAGTCTAGCAAATTGCATCTAACAACACATTTCAAGGATTATCCACCATGACCAGGTGGGCTTCATTCCTGGGATGCAAGGCTGGTTCAACATTCTCAAGAATATAAACATAATTCAACACCTTAACAGTTAAAAAACCAAGAACTACATGATTATCTCATTAGATGCAGAAAAAGCATTCAATAAAATGCAGCATCCCTTTTTGATAAAAACCCTCCAACACCTCGGCATCGAAGGAACATTCCTCAAAACATAAAAGCCATCAAGGACAGACCTGCAGCCAACATCATGCTTAGTGGGCAGAAGCTGGAAGTATTCCCCCTAAGAAGTGGAACAAGCCAAGGATTCCCACTCTCACCCCTCCTATTCAATCTAGTACCGGAAGTGTTAGCCAGAGCAGTCAGGCACAGGAAAGAAATTAGGGGTATCCAAATAGGAAAAGAAGTTATCCCTCTGCAAATGATATGTTTCTATATGTAGAAAACCCGAGGGAGTCTGTCAAAAACCTCCTTGCACTGATAAATGACTTTAGTAAAATCTTGGGTTACAAAATCAGTGCACAAAAGACAGTTGCATTTCGGTACACTAACAAGCAGGCTGTGAAACAAACAAAAACACAATTCCGTTCACAATAGCCACAAAAAAAATGAAATACCTTGGCATCAGCCTAACCAGAGAAGTGAAAGACCTTTACAAAGAGAAGTACCAAATGCTGCTCAAAGAAATCAAAGATGACACAAACAAATGGAAAAAAATCCCATGCTCATGGACTGGAAGAATCAACATTGTCAAATTGTCCATCCTACCCAAGGCAATCTATAGATTCAATGCAATACCCATCAAATTGCCAACATCATTCTTCACAGACCTAGAAACAATACAGAAATTCATATGGAAGCAAAAAAAGAGGAGTAGCCAAAGTGATTCTCAGCAAAAGGAACAAAGCTGGAGGTGTCATACTTCTGACTTTATATTACAAGGCTATAATAATCAAGATGGCCTGCTATTGGTTCAGAAATAGGTACAAAGATTAGGACAGAGATTCTGGAAATAAAAACATTCCTTAAACCAACTCATCTTTGACAGAGCCTTCAATAATAAACACTGGGGAAAGGAAACCATACTTAGCAAGTGGTGCTGGGAAAACTGGCTAGCCACATGCGGAAGAATGAAACTGGACCCCTACCTATCACTGTATACAAAAATCAATTCAAAATGGATCAAGGACTAAAATGTAAAACCTCAAACTATAAAAATCTTAGAAGAAAACGTGAGAAACACCCTCCTGGACACTGGAGTAGGGAATGAATTCATGACCAAGTCCTCAAAAGCAAGTGCAACAAAAGCTAAGATAGACAGGTGGGACCTTATCAAAAGCTTTTGCACAGCAAAAGAAACCATTAAGAGGGTAAAGAGATAACCCACAGAATGGGAAAAGATATATATTTGCAAGCTATGTATCTGGGTATATAGCTTGCAAATATGTATCTTTTCCCATTCTCAAAGGAAGACATACAAGCAGTCAACAAACATGAAAAAAAATGGTCAGCCTCAACTAATCATCAGATAAATGCAAACCAAAACCACAATGAGATACCACCTAACTCCGGTGAGGATGGCTGTCATCAACAAATCAAAAAGCAACAGGTGCTGGAGTAGCTGCAGGAAAAAGGGAACACTTCTACACTGTTGGTGGGAAGGTAAGCTAGTTGAGTCTCCATGGAAAAGCAGTGTGGCGATTTCTCAAAACTGAAAATTGAGCTTTCATATAATACAGCAACCTCTTCTGGGATTATACCCAGAGAAACTTAAATTGCTCTACCAAAAAGATACATGCACATGCATGTTTATTGCAGCACTATTCACAATGGCAAAAATACGAAACCAACCCATATGCCCATCAAAAGTGAACTGGATAAAGAAAATGTGCATAACCATGATGGAATATTACACTGCCACAAAGAAGAAAACATCATGGGTTTCATGTTTGATGCAACTTGGATGCAGCTGGAGACCTTCATACTAAGTGAACTATCACGGAAACAAAGAGCTGAACACATGTTCTCACTCAAGTGGGTCACACTAGCACAAGGGGAGGGGAGATTGGCAGATGCTGGACACTGCTAGGGGAGGGTGTGCAGAAGGGAGGGGGCATGTGGCAACACTCCGGGTATCTGGTCCTATACCAGGAGGATGGAGGGCCAGCTCGGGAAGCCCAGACTTCACCTGCGTGCAGCTTCCTTATGACAGTCACCCCACTTGGATCCTACACCTCTAACATAAAAAAAAAATCTGGCCAGGTGTGGTGGCTCCAGGCTATAATCCCAGCACTTTGGGAGGCCAAGGCAAGAGGATTACCTGAGCCCACAGGTTCAAGACCAGCCTGGGCAACATGGTGAGACCTCTTCTCTACAATAAATAAAAAATTAGCTGGGTGTGGTAGCACACGCCTGTAGTTTCAGCTACTTGGCTGAAGTGGAAGGATCGCTGGAGCCCAGCAGGTCGAGGCTGCGGTGGCTGTGAGCGTGCCGCTGCACTCCAGCCTGGGTGGACAGAGTGAGACTCCAACTCAAAAAGAAAAAAATCTGTGCCCCAAATAATTCCGCAGCAACTTTTATTTTATTTTATTTTTTGAGTTGGAGTCTCACTCTGTGGCCCAGACTGGAGTGCAGTGGCTGCTCCCGGCCACCGCAGCCTCGACATCTGGGCTCTGGCAATCCTTCCACCTCAGCCTTCCAAGTAGCTGGAACTACAGGCGCGCGCTACCACGCCCGGCTCATTTTGATTTATTGTAGAGATGAGGTCTTGCCAAGTTGCCCAGGTGGGTCTCGAACCCACGGGTTCAGGCAGTCCACTCACCTCAGCCTCCCAAGGAGCGGGATTACAGGTACAGGCTGAGCCACCGAGCCCAGCTCGGCAGCAACTTTTATAAGCAGAACCTGTAGGGAATGCAAAGAAAAACATTAGCATCCTAATAGTAAAAACTAACATACCTCTTTCATTTCACAGATCAAGAATATAGAACTAAGCGACATACAATCAGTAAAGTGGGCCTGAAGAATATACAAAACATCATGTACCCCCAAACAGAGACGTGTTTCCAAGTGTCCATGGAATGCTCAAGAAAATCAAATTTTTTCTGTCTCCTCAAAATAGACATAAGATGCTACAAACAAAATTTTTTTAATTATGATGAAATAAGATGAGCAATTAAAATAAAAATCTGAATGGGATCCTTCCACCTAAAACCCCAAACCCCCATATTTCAATAACTGTTACATCAAATTGAAGTTTTCCAGGAAGCAACGAAAATAAGTTGAGGTTGTCAATCATTTGAACATTGCCTGTCTTTTTATAAATTTTAGGTTCTTAAAGATGCAGGATTGAAAAAAGAAGACATTACAATGTGGGAAGTCAATGAAGCCTTCAGTCTGGTTGTGCTGGCAAACATTAAAATGCTGGAGATTGATCCCCAAAAAGTGAATATCAATGGAGGAGCTGTTTCATTGGGGCACCCAATCGGGTAGGTATATTTCTCAAGAAGTGGTGAATGGCGGCCTTTGCATTTCTCTCCACACTCAAACTGCTTCATGATTCCCGTGGCTCTTGGTTTGTTTTCCTCTCACCCACCCTTCATTAAGACAACGGCCATTTCTGAGAAACAGCCTCCAGCACTGAACTCAGAAGACCTGTCACACCTGTTGCTTCAAACCAAATGGCATTTTATGCTGAAGAAGAAAACGAACTTAAGACTAAAGTCTTTGCTTGGGCTTCTGAAAGAGCCCTGACCCTTCCTTAAGAAAGCTTTCCAAACTTAAGTCATTAATTCAGCTATAATCGCTGGTTAGTAAGCTTTTGAAGGAGTGTCTTTGGAATAGAAATATTTTGGTTAGTCATAAGTCCTGTACTGGATTAAAGAACCCAAATCTTTTCTTAACCCTAGGATGTCTGGAGCTAGGATCATTGTTCACTTGACTCATGCCTTGAAGCAAGGCGAATATGGTCTTGCCAGTATCTGTAATGGAGGAGGCGGTGCTTCTGCTATGCTGATTCAGAAGCTGTAGACAGCCCTGCCGTCCCAGGAGACAAGCCTGTGTGACCAGAAGGCCTGCTGTGATTAGTGTGATGACCCTGCGTCAGCTTCTGCTCAAAAGAAGCTATTTCATGTTTAAATTATTTTCTATTTCAACTCTTTTTTAATAAAAAATCAAATCCCAACACCTTTTGAAATTAAAAATAAATTTTTCCTTCTGCTTTAAGCGTTATGCAATCTCTTAAAAGTTTGATACATTTTTTACATTATGAATCCATATTATTGTAAATGCTAGTGTGCAATATTAATGACTTATATAAGTAGCTAAAGGCTTCCACTTGAGAGAATAATTTATATTTTTGAGGACTGTAAAGGTCAAGTGAATAGCTGTAGGTAATTTACATTCAGTAGACTTTTTAAAGAAAGAGTTGGCTATTTGGGACAAACGGAAGTGTTTCGAACCATAAGTCAAGAAGCTACATAATGTGGAGTGTGCATTAGTACTAAACAGGAGAGAAGCCAATGTGCTCAAGTCTAGAGTGGGGGCAATTTCTTGCAGCCTCAGCATTCAGGGTTGGGGAGTGGGGACAAGGGACATCAAACAATATCCTGGGGTTTGGGCTCTGAATTACTATAGCAACACAGATTGGAAAAGAAAGTGGAAAATAACAAGCTGAGTGGATTTCTAAAGGGAAGAGCATGCCACTTCCGATGGGCTGCAGTTTTCTTGGGTTGCATTTCACTGGAAAACAATAAACACACTGTAGGCGGGGGCCATGCACACCCCTCTCAGCTGTAGCTCTTTAAGGGAGGACTCCCACTCAGTGGGGAAAGGCTGAGGAGGAGTAAGGGCCGTCACATACACATCATCTGTTGGCAAATAATCCCGGGTACATCCTTCTATTTGAGGGAACCAAAGGACAAGATAAGGGGGAAAGGAACTATTGTTTCTATTCAGAGGATGAGTATTTTCTTCTGACTTTTTGAACCGAGGTCTCTCTCTGTCACCCAGACAAACACAGTGGCATGATCACAGCTCGCTGCAGCCTTGAAGGGTCCACCCTCCTCAGTCTCCTGAGCAGCTGGGACGACAGGCCTCTGTCATCACACCTGGTTCGTTAAATTTTTTTTTTGGTAGCGACAGAGAGCTTGCTATGTTGCCCAGACTGGTCTTGAGATCCTGGTCTCAAGCAATCCTCCTTCCCTGGCCTCCCCAAAGTGCTGGGATTACAGGAGTGAGCCACTGCATCCCACCAGGAAGAGTATCTTCAAAAACATATAGCCGGGCTCGGTGGCTCAGCCTGTAATCCCGCGCCTTGGGAGGCCGAGATGAGTGGATTGCCTGAGCCCGCAGGTTCGAGACCCGCCTGGGCAACTTGGTGAGACCTCATCTCTACAATAATCAAAAAAGCCGGGTGTAGTAGCACACGCCTGTAGTTCCAGCGACTTGGAAGGCAGAGGCGGAAGGATCGCCGGAGCCCAGCAGGTCGAGGCTGCGGTGGCCAGGAGCAGCCACTGCACTCCAGTCTGGGCGACAGAGTGAGACTCCAACTCAAAAACAAAAACAAAAAAAAGCATATGAAGAGCAATCACAACTAACTCTCATTTTTAAAGAATTATTTAAGCTCATTATTTGCTAAGAACAAAACTCTATTTGTATTAACTCATTTAATCTGCACAAAAATGCCGAAGGACAGGTATCCTTATCATCCCTACATATAAATAAGGAAGTTGAGGAACAGAGTAGCTAAATATATTCCAAGTTCAAACAGCTGGTGAGTCGCTGAGCTAGGGTTCAAACCAAACTGGACTTAGCTCCAGAGTCGAAGTTCTTAACTTACTATGCTTTGCTTTAATTGGTATTCAATATTTTCAATCATTATCTGCCCCAATTTACAAGAACTTACACCTGAATCAGGAGCTGGGTAAAACATAGGAAAAAAGCAAACCCCGAATAGACTGGAATACTTCACTGACATTAAGGAGAATCAACACTGCATTCAAAGATCAGTGATCTGGATAACATTTGTCAAGCGATCTGATAATTCTGGGAAACCAATGGAGAGGAAGAGAGAAGATACAGAACCAAGCAAATGGTGTTTCTTAAAGAAATAGTGCTCTGAACCAATACTCCCACACAATAGAAAATATCAGATTCTTGAGTTCTTAAGTGGAAAGATGTAAAAGAATCATATAGCCGGGCTCGGTGGCTCAGCCTGTAATCCCACGCTTTGGGAGGCTGAGGTGAGTGGATTGCCTGAGCCCGCGGGTTCGAGACCCGCCTGGGCAGCGAGACCTCATCTCTACAATAAATCAAAAATCGGCGGTGTAGGTCCTGTAATTCCGGCTACTTGAAGCTGAGGTAGGATCGCGGAGCCCAGCTGCAGGTGCGAGCGCCACTGCAGAGTGACAGTGAGACTCCAACTAAAGACATAGCCGTTCGATGGTCAGCTTAATCCAGGAGGTGAGTGATCTTGAGCCGTGGTCGAGACCCTGGGCAGCAAGACGTCATCTCTAGAATAAATCAAAATATCAGCCGGGCGTGGTGGTGCATGCCTGTAATTCTGGCTACTCAGAAGGTTGAGGCAGAAGGATCGCCGGAGCCCAGCAGGTCGAGGCTGCGGTGGCCGGGAGCGGCCACTGCACTCCAGTCTGGGTGACAGAGTGAGACTCCAACTCAAAAAACAAGAATCATATACACACGTTCAGAGAAAACATATTTTAAAAATTCCTCAAACATCATCTAGGTAGAAAAATAGGTAGCCTTAGTCCTCATTTCTGTTAAGTATCAGAAAACAGGGGACTGACATCTACATACATACAAGGACTGACAATTAAGTTCCCTAACTTGCTGTGTGCTTACATTGGCAGCACTCTACAAACAACTCGGCAAGGTTTCATAACCTTGGTGTATCAGTGTCTCACAGCTGTGCTCATGTTGACATGTGGCAGTGTCTTGCTGAGAGATATTCATTATTATTGTGTGTTTTTGTGTGCCATCGTGAGAATGTCAGAGCTTGAATTAAAGCAATGAACAAGTCGGGCTCGGTGGGTCAGCCTGTAATCCCAGTACTTTGGGAGGCTGAGATGAGTGGATTGCCTGAGCCCGCGGGTTCGAGACCCGCCTGGGCAGCGAGACGTCATCTCTAGAATAAATCAAAAAATCAGCCGGGCGTGGTAGCACATGCCTGTAATTCCGGCTACTCGGAAGGCTGAGGCGGAAGGATCGCCGGAGCCCAGCAGGTCGAGGCTGCGGTGGCCGGGAGCGGTCACTGCACTCCAGTCTGGGCGACAGAGTGAGACTCCAACTCAAAAAAATAAATAAATGAATAAAAAATAAAGCAATGAACAAACGATAAATTTCTTATTAAACATGGCAAAAGTAGAAGTAAAATCAGGGACATGTTAGTCCAAGTTTATGGGGATAATGCCATGAAGAAAATGGCAGCGTACAAATGGATTAAACATTTCTCTGAGGGAAGAGAAAGCATCACTGATGAAGGGATGTCAGGACAGCCAGTAATGAGCAGAATTGATAAGAACCTTGCAAAAATCTGTTGAATTGTGTGTCAAAATCGTCAGCTGCTGGGCGCAGGAGCTCATGCCTGTAATCCCAGCACTTTGGGTGGTAGAGACAAGAGGATTGCCTGAGCCCAGGGGTTTGAGGCCAGTCTGGGCGACTTGAAGAGACCTTGTCTCTTCAACAAATCAAAAAATTAGCTGGGCATGGTGCTGCACACCTGTAGTTCCAGCTACTTGGAAGGCTGAGGTGGAAGGATCGCAGGAGCCCAGCAGGTCGAGGCTGTGGTGGCCGTAAGCGCGCCACTGTACTCCAGCCTGGGCAACAGAATGACACTCTGACTCAAAAAAAAAAAAAACAACTGACTATGAGAAGCATAGCAGACCAAATAAGCATGGTTAGAGAAACAAGAAAATCTTAACTGAACATCTTGGTATGAGAAAGCTGAGTGCAAAAATGGTCCTGAAGGAGCGTCTGCATCACAACACTGCACCAGCTCACACAACACTGTCTGTGAGGGAGTTTTTAGCCAGCAAACAACTCTCTCTACTCACCCAGTCTGGCCCCCAATGACTTTTTCTTTATCTAAAGATAAAGGAAATAATTGAAAGTAAGACATTTTGATGACATTCAGGACATTAAGGTTAATACAACAGCTCTGATGGCCATTCCAGGAAAAAAGTTCCAAAATTGCTTTGACGGATGAACTAGGCATCAGTGCATAGCTTCCCAAAGAGAGTACTTCGAAGGTGACCATAGTGTTATTTAGCAGTGAGGTGTGTAGCACTTTTTCTTGGATGAGTTCTCAAAGTTAACTGTCAGACCTCATATGTATATTTGCATAATACATAGTTCTTTAGCCATGTAAGAGCTTAGAAAAGAGAGTGTTTTTTTTTTTTTTTTTTTGAGTTGGAGTCTCACTGTCACCCAGACTAAAGTGCTGTGGTCACTCCTGGCCACCGCAGCCTCGCCCTGCTGGGCTCCGGTGATCCCTCCGCCTCAGCCTTCCAGGTAGCTGGAACTACAGGTGCGCGCTACCACACCCGGCTAATTTTTTTGATTTTATTATAGAGATGAGGTCTTGCCAAATTGCCCAGGCGGGTCTCGAACCCGCAGGCTCAGGCAATCCACCCACCTCAACCTCCCAAAGTGCTGGGATTACAGGCTGAGCCACCGAGCCCAGGAAAAGAGAGTATTCTAATGTTTACTCTTCAAATGACAAAGGTTTAGACCAGCCTGTGGCAAGAAGAATGAAGAATTCAGGCACATGAAAGTTAATTTTTCAAATGACTAAGCACTGGTTAGGGAAGATGGCAAGACATGGGAAGTATTCACATCTGACACGTAAAGGCAAACGCCAGTAGAACTTGCCAGTAGAACGAGTTCTGCATCTTAGATCACTACAGAAGATAAAAGCTGAAAATTCCAATTATAAAGTAAAAAGTGAGGGCTGGCAAATATATATTATTAGAAGTCAATACAGAAGGTGCTAAAGTAGGGGAAAATAAAGTAGGGTATTTTTGTATGTAGAAAAGATTATTCAAAAATGAAATTATGATGGCTTAATGACCATGCACTGAGCAATAATACCAAATCAAAGCAAAAACTATGGCCAGGATAATTATGAGAAACTGAAGATTTATGCAAACAAGTGTTAAAAGCAAAGTTAGACAGGATTCAAATAGTAAAAGATTGGATAATCATCTTTTGTGCCTTATGAGCAATAACTATTTCTAAGCACCCATGCAACATTTATAAAAACTCTTGACATATCTTGACCAGAATAAAAATAATTTTAGGCAAAAAAAGAGCTTGATGACACTTATGCTAAGTAGCTGTTAAAGATATTTTTTTAAAAATCAAGAAAACGAAAGTACTTACCCCATCTTCCAAATTTTAATGTTGAAAGTTGAAATCAGAAGTAAATTCAGTCTTAGATGATTATGTGGTTTATGAAGGAAAAAGCCAGACAACTCTGTATTCAATTTAAGAAATTAAATAGCCGGGCTCGGTGGCTCAGCCTGTAATCCTGCACCTTGGGAGGCTGAGGTGAGTGGATTGCCTGAGCCCGCAGGTTCGAGACCTCCCTGGGCAACTTGGCAAGACCTCATCTCTATAATAAATCAAAAATTAGCCGGGCGTGGTAGCGCGCGCCTGTAGTTCCAGCTACTTGGAAGGCTGAGGTGGAAGGCTCGCCGGAGCCCAGCAGGTTGAGGCTGTGGTGGCCGGGAGTGGCCACTGCACTCCAGTCTGGGTGACAGAGTGAGACTCCAACTCAAAAAAAAAAAAAATTTAAATAAAGATGCAAAAAGTACCCTAAGAAAAAATAGAAAGCACAAAGAATAAAGCAGAAACAGTATACAACTCTTAAATCTAAAATTTTTTTTTTTTTGGTCAGAAAAAAATTAGTTGCACCAGCCTGGGCAACATAGCAAGAACCCATCTCTATAACAATTAAAAATTAGTGGACCTGGTCGTGTGCACCTGTAATCCCCAGCTACTAAGGAGACTGAGGGGGGAGGATCACTTGAGCCCAGGAGTTTGAGGTTCCAGTGAGCTATGATTGTGCCACTGCATTCCATACTGGCCACGGAGCAAGAACTTGTCTCTATTTTAAAGAGTTACATCTAGTTTAAAAGCAAAAATTAGAAAAATGGTGGCATTTGGCTCCAAAAAAAAAAAACCCCCAAAAAACAAAAAACCCTCAAAGCCCGAACAGATAAATTAGCCGGCAAGAAACTTAGGAGAAAAAAAACTGGAAAACTGTTTAAACAAAATCATCTAGGTTGAGATGATTTTGTGGTGGTTTAGTCTCAAGGGACAATTATTTCCCATTTAAAATATACTTGCAGGAAAAAGAAAAAAAAAATCATCAGCTATAATCACAACCAGTTCCTAAAGTTCTTATTATATTCCAGGTATTGATCTAAATACATATATTGTAATATTGAAACTTGACACCAACCTTAAGACTGGTACAACTTATGATATTTGGATAAACTAAAAGAAGGTTTAAAATTCATTTTTAAATTGCTATAAGTTTGAAACCAATCTCATGAAATGTAAACACTGAAGCCAATGGTGATGGTGCCTGTAGTACCAGCTACGTGGGGGTGGAGGCAGGATTGCTTAAGCCCAGGACTTTGAAACTGTAGTGAGCTATGACTGTTAGAGCCTGTCCCTAAAAAAATAGTAATTAAAAAAAAAGTAAGCATTTAGACGGGTGTGGTGGCTCACGCCTTGTAATTCCAGCACTCTTGGAGGATGAGGGGAGAGGATTGCCTGATTCCGGGGGTTCGAGACCAGCCTGGGCAACTTGGCAAGACCTTGTCTCTACAACAAATCAAAAAATTAGCCAAGTGTGGCAGTGCACGCCTGTAGTTCCAGCCACTTGGAAGGCTGAGGTGGAAGGATCATCTGAGCCCAGCAGGTCGAGGCTGCGGTGGCCGTGAGCATGCCACTGCACTCCAGCCTGGACAACAGACTGAGACTCTGACTCAAAAAAAAAAAAAAAACAAAAAGTAAACATTTAAATAAAATGTTCGCGAGGCAAATTTAGTCATATTTAGAAATCAATCACCAAGATCATAAAGTATTTATTAGGATTAATATGAAACAAATTCACAGGCTCAATAAAAATACCTTCCTACTTTAAGTAAGTTGAACAGGTACTCTTGATGTAAATTCCTACTAAAACACTACGTACAGAAGTCAACATTATACCTGAGGCCATTAAAATGAGGAACGAGACAATGAAGCCTACTTTGATCATTGTTAGTTGTACTGCAAGTACTAAGAAATCATGTAGTAAGAAATAAAATTGAGAAATGATTATTTACAAATGACACCTCCTCAGCAAATAAAAAAGCAGCACTGGAAAATCCATTAGCACTAGTAGACTTTGCTCAGTACTGAAAATAAGTAGGAATTAAAACATAAGAGCGATTTCCTGTAATAATTAAGGCAGTGTGTTGCTGGCATATCTTTAAAAAAATAGACAAATGGAAGAGAGTCCAGAAATAAACCCACACATATACACTTTACCAGCTTATGACAAAGGTAACTGTGCAATGCAGTTGGGAAAGAATAGTCCTTTTCAACAAATAGTGTGAATTAATTGGATATTAGTATGGAGAATCAATTCCAGATGGATGGCCAATCAACATATAATAGGTTAACAATAAATATATGGTTTTTTGAGTTGGGAGTCTCACTCTGTCACTCAGGCTCTAGTGCAGTGGCACACTCATAGCCACCACAGCCTCGACCTGCTGGGCTTAGGTGATCCTTCTGCCTCGGTCTTCCAAGTAGCCGGAACTACAGGCACACACCACCACACTCAGCTAATTTTTTGATTTATTGTTGCCCAGGCTGGTCTTGAACCCCAGGGCTCAGGCAATCCTCTTGCCCCGGCCTCCCAAAGTGCAGGGATTACAGGTTGAGCCACCACACCCAGCCAACAATAAATCTTTTAGAGAAAAACATGGTAAAATATTCAGATTATGATATCCATCTGAAAAAGGACTTGTATGTAGAATACCCAAAGAACACTTACAAATCAGTTAAAAAAAAAAAAAAAAAAAAAAAAGTCAGACAACCCAATACAAAAATGGGCAAAATACATGAACAGGCAGTCCACAAAAGTCACCCAAATAGACAATAAGTCTTTGAAAAGTGTTCAACTTCATTTAAAAAAATATATAACCATAATGTGTACCAATACACACCACCAAATTGCTAAAATAAAATACCAAGTATTAGAAATAACATATAAAAACTAGAACTCTTCTTATACTGTTGAGTAAAGTATAAATTGTTTACAACCATTTTGGAAAATGAGGTAATTTGAATAAGTTTGGATATATGCAACAATCTGACCCAGCAACCTCATTCCTAAATATATATCTAGCTGAGCATTTTAATACATTCACCAAAAAATATTTACAAGAATAGCCACAACCGTTCTATTCATAAAAATGTTAAACTGGAAACAATCTAAATGTGTATCATCTATAAAATGGATTAACTGTGATGTAACACAATGAAAATATACACAACTTTGTGAGGATTACTGAACTACTTTACATAAATCTTGAGTGACTCACAAATAATATACTGCATGAATCCATTTATATTGTTAAAAGCTAAGCTAAAATTAATCTATAGTGCTAGAAGTCATAATGATTGCCCTTAGGGCTGACAATTACTGGGAGGTATGAAGGTGCTCTAGTGTACTGGTAATGTTCTAGTCTTTATCTGGGTGATTATGTGGATGTGTTTAAGAACTTACAGTTTGTGCACTTTTCTCTTAATATGGCTCCATAAAGTTTACATTAACCAATAAAACAATAACATCCCTACATAACAGCAATAATCAGTTAAAACTAATTATGGAATAAAGAGCTCCCTAAAAACAGCAACAAACAAAAAACTACCCAGTTAGCAAGAAATTTATGAGGAATAGGGGATAACTATAAAACTATATAACCAGCCGGGCACGGTGGCTCAGCCTGTAGTCCCGCGCCTTTGGGAGGCTGAGGTGAGTGAATTGCCTGAGCCCGCGGGTTCGAGACCCGCCTGGGCAGTGAGACCTCATCTCTACAATAAATCAAAAAATCAGCTGGGCGTGGTGGCGCATGCCTGTAATTCTGGCTACTCGGAAGGCTGAGGCGGAAGGATCGCCGGAGCCCAGCAGGCCGAGGCTGCGGTGGCCGGGAGCGGCCACTGCACTCCAGTCTGGGTGACAGAGTGAGACTCCAACTCAAAAAAAAAAAAAAATATATAACCTTAAAACCTTGATACTTTGATATCAAGATAAAAGTATCAATTGACTTATTAATGTACTGCTAATCAGTATTCCAATAGAATTTTAATTGGAAATAATACAAATGATTCTAATCAGGAAGATAAAAAGGGTGAATACTTGGGAAAAAAAAACCAATGGGCACAAAGCTATAATGATTTAAGAAGTAGCACAAAATAGTCTATACATCATGGTATATAGTATGTATGTGTATACATTTAATACAGACCCAAAATACTTGATTATGTACCCTAAGAGTGGGGTTCATTATTCAGAATATATTGGATTTCTAAAAACTAAACATATGCACCATATGTCCCCAGTAATAAAATAGCACACTCATAAAACACATTACTTTTACAGTAAAATACAAATATTCACACCAAATGAGGTAAGTAGCCCTGTGTCATTTCATGTCAGGTTTTACCATGAAATAAGTTCTGATGTTTACCTTAGGGGGAAAAATTGGTTGTCAGAATCTTTTTGATTTTGGGATTGTGAATCTCCATCAGGTAAGAGGCATAAATAAATGAGTGTGGGTCAGGCGGAGGCAGGTGGGTGTGGTGGTTTATACCTGTAATTCCAGCAACTTAAAAAATTTTTTTTTGTTGGAGTCTCACTCCATCGCCCAGACTGGAGTGCAGTGGCTGCTCCCGGCCACCGCAGCCTCGACCCGCTGGGCTCCGGCGATCCTTCTGCCTCAGCCTTCCGAGTAGCCGGAATTACAGGCGCGCTACCACGCCCGGCTGATTTTTTGATTTCTTGCAGAGATGAGGTCTCGCTGCCCAGGCGGGTCTCGAACCCGCGGGCTCAGGCAATCCACTCACCTCAGCCTCCCAAAGGCGCGGGATTACAGGCTGAGCCACCGAGCCCAGCTGTTTTTTTTATTTTTTTGAGTTGCGAGTCTCACTCCGTCGCCCAGGCTGGAGTACAGTGGGACACTCATGGCCAACCCAGTGTCGACCTGCCGGGCTCAGGTGATCCTTCTGCCTCAGCCTTCCAAGTAGCCAGAACTACAGGCTTATGCTACCACACCTGGCTTGGGCTACCGCACCTGGCAATCCCTAGCAATTTGGGGGAGGCTGAGATGGGAGGATCGTTTAAGGCCAGAGGTTTGAGACTAGTCTGGGCAACATACCAAGATCCCATTTCTACCAAAAAAAAAAAAATAGCCAGGCATGGTGGCATGTGCCTGTGCTTTCAGTTATTTAGGAGGCTGAGGTGGGAGGACCTGAGTCCAGGAATCCAAAGTTACAGTAAGTTATGATCATGTTACTGCATTCCAGGAAACAGGGCGAGACTTTGTCTCTAAAACAACAAAGGCTGGGCACAGTGGCTCATGCCTATAATCCCAGCACTTTGGGAGGCCGGGGTAAGAGGATTACCTGAGCCCATGGGTTTAAGACCAGCCTCAGCAACTTGGTGAGACCTCATCTCTACAATAAATAAAAAAATTAGCCGGACATGGTGGCATGTGCCTGTAGTTCCAGCTACTTGGAAGGCTGAGGTGGAAGATCACTGAAGCCCAGCACATTGAGGCTGGGGTGGCTGTGAGCGTGTACTGCACTCCAGCTTGGGCAACAGAGAATGTGACTCAAAAAAAAAAAAAAGTAAGGGGAAAGGCTTATTTTAACAAATTGTGCTAAGTGGTTAAATATTTAGGGAAAAAGTGTATTTTAATCCTTTCTTCATACCAGGTACAAAACATTATATATAGATTAGGAGCAAATGCCTAATCTTAATAAATCAAGAAGTAAAAGCCTAGAAACAAGTGAGGATATAGCTCAATATACCTCTGGCAAGGAATAAATATAAGCCATGCATGAAATGACAATTTGCTGGTAGCAATGTAAACTGATGTATGATTTCTAGCAGAATTTGGCAAAATATATTGAGAAATGTACACTTAACTTTTTGGCTTGGTAATTCTACACTCTAGAATGTCTCTAACCAGGCACAGTGGCTCACACCTGTAATCCCAGCACTTTTGGAGGCGGAGATGAGAGGACTGCCTGAGTCCAGGGGTTCGAGACCAGCCGGGGCAACTTGGTGAGACCTCATGTCTACAGAAAAAACTAGCCAGGAGTGGTGGCACATGTCTGTAGTTCCAAGGAGTCAGAACTGGAAGGCTGAGGCACAAGGACCTCCTGAGTCAGCAGGTCAAGGCTGGGGTGATGGTGAGTGTGCCACTGCACTTCCACCTGGGCAAGAGTGGAACTCTGACTCAAAAAAAAAAAAAAAAAAGTCTCCTAAGGCAGTTGGTAATGCAAACAAATATTTACACAATTGCTTACTGCTGTAACAGCTAAAAACAGAAAAATGCTTATTATTATTTGTAGTGAAAAACGCATTAGGAAGTCATGAGTCCAACAACGTAGAAAACTTACAGAAAGACATGGCAGTACGACAAAATAGTAACAAGCATTTATAAAAAGAAAAAAAATCCATTAGAAGAGAAAGCATAACAGACAATAATAAAGCCAAAACTTTTTAATTTCAAGCAATTAGGCCTGAGTCTAGAAGATGGTAGCTTGAGATGAATGCAGCATATATAGTAATACGCTTCGCTTTTCTTTTATTATTATATTTGAGAAAACAGGGTCTTGCCATCTTGTGCAGGCTGGTCTCCAATGCCTGAGCTCAAGTGATTCTCCCACCTCTGCTTCCAGAGTTGCTAGGATTAGAGGCATATGCCTTCATGCCCTGTAGGCTTTTGAAATGCCTTATCAAAGCACCGATCTTATTCTCATTGTCATGACATCTGGCCTTTGCATGAATGCTGATGGATGCTTTTCTCATACGCAATTTCAACATCCGATATTTTAACAATATCCAGGGTTAAAACAGTAAGATTTCTTAATTCCAAGACTTCGCAGATTTGGCGTGCACTGACTGCATTAACCACTAAGTAGTGTTCAAATTATAGATAGAATCCTTACATGTAGTTATAAAAATAGGCATGCATTGTTGTTTGAAGTATATTCTAACCCTGAAACATAGTTACTAGGCACTTGAATATTAGAATAGGTTGCCAGATACAACAGTTCAATTGAGTCAAGGACATATATGTGGACTTTTTTGTTTTTTTTACATAAATTAAGTCATTTATTATAGGCTAGTGATGTCTCAAATGGTGGAGCTTCTACTGGTCTTTCAATTCCTTCAGTCTTCTGATGGCAGACTTCACCATGACAGCAGAAGTGGTATTGCAGGTCTAGGCTCCACCAGCTACTGTTTTCATGCAGGAGCCACAGTGCCAGATGCCCACAGTGCGTCTCTTCGTCTTGGTTTTGCCACAGAAGGAGCAAGTGTACTTGGCGTGCTGGCTGATCTCGATCTTCCTCACCATCTTCCGGAGCGAGGCCCCATAGCGAGTCCCATATTGACCGACGATTCCCACCTTCTTGGTGCGTTTGGCCATCACGCCACCAAGCAGGTCTGAGCTCAGAGAGGTATGTGAACTTTTAAGATAAAATGGGAATGTGGTTTTGCTTTTGAACATAAACAAGCATAAATTTATCTAACAGCTCCTTTATCTACAGCTTCTGGCTATTTACCTACAAAGGAAACTTATTTTACTTGTGTATGAACTCAGTACTTACATGTAAGTATGAACTGAATGAGAAGAAAATCTGCAATTTTTCAGAATTATATTAGCTCCCAAAAAAGAGTAAGGAAAAATTGAATTGCAAAAAAATTTAATCAAAGTTTCTAAACAATATTGCCAATATAAAATAATTCAAACTTTTGAAGTTAATAAAAGCATTTATTCAAACCTAACTGTAGTACAGTATCAAGCTGAGTTAAATAAACATTAACTATATGATATTTAGTTCCTTAGGAATAGACTATTGCCACATCATAAAAATTTCTTACATGACAAATTTCTGCATTAAGGTTCAACAATTAAGACATGATTTTTGCATTGAGAAATGCTAAGTGTTAGAGTAGGATGAATTTATTTTTTATAAAGGCCCAGTACAAACAAACAAACAAAAATGGTTGAGAAAAATGACTCTAACAAAATATACACCTGCAGGAAAAAAAACTCTAATATACTGATATTTAAACAGAAAGCACATAAGAGAACATACTTTAATATCTAGGCACAATTGGTCAGGTACTAATTATAATTTCTGTTCTCATTTAAAAGTTTAAACCAATTCTTCAACTTGACTGATGTGTGTGTTTAATACAGAGAAGGCACCTCTCTCACTCCCCTTAAGGACCTTTTGAGAGTAACTCTTTAAAACACTTAAGGGACACACAAACAATGCACTATATCTAAGTGCAGATATAGTTATTTAACACACCCCATTTTAGGAGAAACTGAATTAAAATATAAAACTATGATTTATCTTTTTACATCTTATGATGGATATGACACCAGAAGATAATCCTCCACACAAACTTTAACACAGAACACACGATTTAAATTAAATGTGCATTGGTCACTACAATGTAAAGAGTTCTATGAATTAGTGCAATTCTTTAAATCCCCAGTATTTAGGGGAAAAGTATATACATACCAAGAAATCTCAACGACTACAAACCAAACTTTTTATGGCTCAATAGTCTAACCACTTAAAGTTCTGTAAAAAAATCTTACAAGTTATACATGAAAAATCAGAACACTCAATAAATGGTTTACAAAATTTTCTCTTTAAAACAAAGAGAACAGAACAACCAGAAGAAATAGATAAAGTGTAAAATTACAGAAATACAATCTTTACTGTGGTTAAGAAGGGGTGGCAAAGTATTCACTCCAGAAAACAAATCCATCAAACTGATGATTCCTGATTAGATACTTTACTGCCAGTTCAGGTGGTTAATCATTTTGTAGTATTTAGTGGCTCTGTATTTAAATATCGTGTTGAACAATTACTGAAGGCAATTGATAAGAATAAGCATAATTTTTCTCCAAAAAAAGTGAGTAACTATTTCAGATGAATAAGCTTTACAATTTGGGATAAGAAGTAAAAAAACACAGTGTAAGAACATTAGGTTGATTTAACCCCTATTTCAACAATATTTATACAATATTTACAATATGCAATTGTCAAAGCTATACAGTTTTGCAGATTGGTTTTACTTACATTTCTGCAAATGTTTTTTCCAAAATAAAAATATACCAAGTGAGTCTATTTACAAACTAGGAAGCTGCTTCAGAAACAGCATGGTTTAGATACATAAAGTGAAACTTCAGGACAAAGTGCAGGTCATGCTTTCAGATTCTGTCACTATCCCATTCCCTACACTCAGTTTAAGGGACATGAGTTTTAAACAGCTACAGGTCTTAAGTGTTCAGAATGTTTACTCATCATAATGCAACGATAACAAAAATTTGTCCACATCCATTCCAGCTGGAAATGAACTGGGCAGCTTCTTTTTCTGTCAAAAAAAAAAAAAAAAGAAAGAAAGAAAAAATAAACTCAAACAAGGTCAAAAAAACAAAGCTTTCTAAGTCACCTAGAATAGCAAAGTATATTGGACTTTTCCATATACTACTAAAATTACCAAAATTTTTTAGTCTATTAAAATTTTAGTTCTACAGAAAAGTAGAGACAAGCTTTATAAACCTTAGGTTAATTAAATATACTTCTGTGGTATGTCAATGTTAGTTTAGGGCAAAAGACATTATACAAATCCAGAGTTTATGAATGTTGAAAGAGACTAGAACATGCTGTCTATGTTAGGTAGTCATTATTGCTTAGAAAGCTTTACTAACAGAGACATTGAGAGTTACACTTATCCAGTTCCAATCACTTAATATACACCAGGTACTTTATACACTTAACATTTAGTCCTCACAACCTAAGATGCATAGTACTATCATATCAAGTGATGAGGCCAAGACTCAGAGACTAGAGACTTAGCCATGGTCACAGGACCAATAAGCAGCAGATGCAAGATTCAAACCCACACTCACAGGGCAGCAAAGCCAAGATTCTTTCCATATACCATACTTCCTCCATGACACTTTAAACATTTTGTACTCAGTCCACTTACTAAATAGCTAAACACATTTAAATGGTTTTCATTCACCAATGCTATCTCTGTGTATAGACAAATGTGCTTAAAGAAAAAACAGGTAAATTAAACTTTTCTACTTCCCCAACCTCTTTAAGGGCCTAAGTTAGAGAAGACAAGATATGTAAGAAAAAAATGCAAGATCTAAAAAGAGCAAATAATTTTTTACTTGGTAATTTCACACAATAGTGCTTTTCTAATCTTTCATGACTGCGTCAGGTGTCATTCTCATGAAAAAACTTGGGCCCTACCAAGACAGAATTAAAAAATCTGCTTTTCCCAAGGAAGATGTCAGCAGTTGTCTTCAAAACGCTATGTTTCATCTAGACAACTGAGTACCCACACTGACTGAGGAGCACTGGCAGAAAATATGTTTTGTCAATCAAAACGCAAAGCTATCCTGACCATAAAGTTCAGTCAGACAGCTGTAGCAAAAAACACTGAATTCTCTACGTATTGGAGGAAGAAAAAGTTGTGGTTTGGAGATTAAAACCCTCAAACTTGCCTTAATTTTCTTCTTTTTCACTGGTATGGATGAATTCGCGAGATTTTTACTGGAAGTACGGGAGTTTCGCTCACGCTCATCTAATTCCTCAATCTTCCGCTTTTTTGTGGTGCTCCTTGAAGATACTCTAAACTGTTGTGTGTTATCTTTTAGAGGAGTTGCTGAAGTAGACCTAGAGATGGCTGCCCTGGAGAGAATCATTAATGTATGGGCAGCCATGTTGACACTGTTTTCACTGCCTGTTTCACTGGCAGGGCTGCAGGCAGGCAAGTCTGCGGTGACATGAGGGAGCATGACTTTGGAAGTGCCACTGTCCTCTCCGAAACGCCTACTCGAGGGGGCTTTGATGCCATCTGTAGGCTCTTCTTTATGTTTCTCCCCTGTCCCTGAGCCAGGTGCCCGGGGGACGGGCACATCATTAGTATCTGAAAGCCTGTTTCCTGGGCTATGTCGCTGAACATCCTGTAACGTTTCCGTGGGAATCAAGGAACTGGCAGGTTTAGTCTGTTCTTGTTTTAGATCCTTCACAGTTGCACCTACTGAAATGGCATTTTTACTGCTGGAGGATGTGCCTTGTTTCTTGGTCAGTTCTTGCAGTGAAGTCATAGCTTTTTCATTCCGTAAACCCCCATTTTGCTGCCCAACAGATAGCTTCGATGTTTCTGGACTTTTCTGCCTTTCCATGTCACTGCATAATTCATTCTCCTTATTAGCTGTTGCTTTATGGAAAGATTCAAGCACAATTTCTGTGGGTGGAACTTTCTTTTCTGACTGAGTTTCTCTCACAGTGGCATGCCGGTTAATGTCTGCTTCTGATTTAGATACAACCTTAGTTACAGGAGGTTTCTCTCTCTCTTTTTTGAGTGCATTATTAGAAGAAGGTTTTAAGGTGGAGGACACAGTGGGTGAGTCAAGACTAGGAGAGGAAACTGCATTCTTTTCTTTACTCTGGGATACCATCTTACGGCTGGGCCCTGGTGGATTTGCCACAGGAGCAGCAGTGCTATCAAAACAGAGCACACGCCTGTGGCTTTCAAATGGTTTGCTGGCAGGAGCGGTACTCTCTACTGGGAAGGGAGCTGTGATTTCTTCTAATTTCTTCCCAAGATCTGTGGCCATATTCTTGTCAGAAACTTCAGTTCTACAGAAAAAAAAAATTATTTTCAGCAGCATAAAGCAATCCTTTAGGTCTTAAGTCTAAGCATTTGAATGATCTGACAGAAGCTACCTTATGCTTACCTTTGTGTAAGACATCCAACTGAATGAATTGATGAATCCACCAAATTATTTACCTGTTTTCCTGGAATTATAAATGAACATTACTGAGTGAAAGAATATATTCCTCCGAAAGAGGATGGAACAGTTGACAATATCCCACACCCTGAGAAAAATTTTTAAATGACAGTTAATGTACAAATAAAACATTTTCACATGCTGGCTTTTAAGAAGCAGCTTTGCAATATATATGAGATGGCCATTCACTCACTGCTACAGAGGAAATCTAGATATGAAACAAATGACTTGCTGCAGCTTCAGACAAGTATCATAAACCCAGGCTTGGGATCTATAAATTGCAATGCTCGAAACAGCACTTACTTAACATGCTACCTAGATCCAGAGAGTTACTTAACTTCTGCCCAAGTAACTGTCTATTGTTACAAGCCTATGTCACTCAGAACAGATGCTCTGGAGTCTTAATAGCCATATTTTAATTTCCGGGGGCTTTAGTGTTTATGTGGGAGAGAAGCAAGATATCAAAGCTAGAAAGGAGAGCAAAGATGAGATCATAAAGGACCTTGTGTCATTATGCACACGGTTTCATAAGCAATCCTTAAGAGTTTGAAATAGGGAAAATACATGAATAGATCTGTTTTAGGAAGACCAATCTGGCAATAATGTGGAAGACAGAATAGGAAGGAGAAGACGCTGACAGCAGGAATTCTAGGTATATGGCTATAAATATTTCAGGTAAGAGATGATAAGGGTCTTGGAGACAATAATGGGCATTCTCAAGGATATGAAGGGTAGAGGAGAAATCAATGGTGACATTAGCTAATGAGAAAAAGGGAGACAGAGGTCTTTGACGAGGAGAGGAGACGTGAGACTTTACAGAGTTTGAAGTCTTGAGAGATATAAAATTAGCAAGGGAGTGGTATAATAGTTTAGTGATGGCTTCAAGAAGTCACCAATAGTATCAACAGTTATAGGCGAGTAAATTAAGAATGGAATGATTCCAATGCATATGACAATATTAGGAGGCCACTGGTGACCTTAGTGTAGGAAGTTCTAGTAGAAACATGAGAAAAGAAATAGATGGATGAAGAAATGGGAGATTAAGAGAAGTCAGGGATAATAGATTGGTAGGTGGAACAAATTTAAGTCAGTTAGTTAAGTAAATAGCCAGAGAGACAAGCAGCCAAAAAGTGAAAATTGAGATATACAGAAGGTAGCATCCAAAGCACAAGTAGACCCCATTAGCCTTAGAGAGAATGAGAGAGCTGTTCCTTTGAGGAAAAAGAAAGAATAATTTTGGAAGGTAGAACAGGTATGTACTGAATGGGAATGATGATCAGAAGACCATACTGGTCTTACCAATACTGGTAAGCTGGAAAATAAATCACTGGCTAATAGTGAGGAGGGGTGGTATTAGATAGCTTTGAGAAGAACTGTGCCAGTCTGGAATAGTTTGAAGGGGGAATGGACGAGAAAGCAGACAGGCTGACACCTAAAACGGTTGCCAGTGGCAGGTGGAAATCTCTTTAAGTGGTATGGCATAGCACCATTTTTAAAGTGAAGCTAAGCAGCTCAGGTATAAAAGCAGAGATGATTGTTTGGACAGATCAAGGGGTGTGAGTGGCCAGTGGGTATGTAGAAGAACGTGGACATGCAGGTTGTGAAGAGGACGGGCCAAGGCGGTTGATGCAGCGGACTGCGGGCTCCGGGCTATTTAGGGAAGAAGGGATCCAACAAAAAGATGAAAATTCAAGTGAGGAGTGAGGATCCAAGTAACAGAAGCTATCACAGGTAGAAGGGGAATTAATAGGTATACGGAAGTGAGAGCATTCTGAGAGATGTTACTGGTCTTTGTCTTATAAGTCTAAGAAGAAGGGGAAAATTCAAGGCATGGCTATGGGAGAGATTGGTTGAAGTGAAGGTAAATCTTAGGAGTGAAAGGGTTAGAACTGTGAGGGTTAGGGTGGTGGGTAAGATAACAACACGGGCATTTTGTCATTCGTGATGACGAAAAATTTTAGGAAGAGAAGTAGTCTGAGAACTAGGTGCCCGCCATAAATCATCGTGGTCCTGAATAAACACCTGGTATTTTGCACAATGCCCTGCGTTGCGTTCTCTCTGAGATAGAGGTCTATGTTGCCCAGGCAGCTCACTTGAACCCCTGGGTTCAAGTGAGCCTTCTGCCTCAGCCTCCCAAGTAGTGGGGGTTACAGGCTCATATCACTGTGTTTAGTTTCTTATTTCTTTTTAAAAAATAAATCTTTATACTAATGTCATGAAAACATTCTTTTACACATTTTTCTATTGTTTAATTGGTCTGCTTTTTACTTTTAGGTCTCTAATAAACTTGGAATTTCATATCTGTATGAGGAAGGAATCTCAACTGTTCCCCTGTATATATTTAACGGTCAATGAATCTCACATATTAATCCATCTTGTTCCCTCTCACTGATGTTACCTTTATCATGTACAAGGTCTCTTTCTAAGCTCTATTTTGTTCCATTTGTCTTTCTGTTTTAATTACTATGGCTTTGCAATATTTTACTCTTTGGCAGGGTGAATTTGTCCTCCATTCTTCTATCTTAGCTATCTACTCATGGACTTTTATTCTTTCTCATGAATTTTATAAACAATTTTTCCCTTTCCCAAAAATATTCTAGGACTTTTAAACTGGAATTATGTTGAATTTTTTATTCAATTAGGAAAAACTGAAATCTTTACACTATTGTATCTTCAATCCTATGAACATGGTTCTTCTCTATTTATTTAGATTTTCCTATAGTTCCTTTGTAAGAGATTTCAAATCTCCGTTTCTTTTTTTTTCTTTCTTTCTGGAGTTGGAGTCTCACTATCTCACCCAGGCTGGAGTACAGTGGCACGCTCATGGCCACCGCAGCCTCAAACTGCTGGGCTCAGGTGATCCTTCTGCCTCAGCCTTCCAAGTAGCTGGGACTACAGGCGCATGTCACCATGCCTGGATAATTTTTTGATTTATTGTAGAGACGAGGTCTCACCAAGTTGCCCAGGCTGGTTTTGAACCCATAGGCTCAGGCAATCCTCTTACCTCGGCCTCCCAAAGTGCTGGGATTATAGGCGTGAATCATTACGCTGGCCTCAAATCTCCATTTCTAACATTTTTGGTTAGGTTACTTCTTTTGTACTCTATCGTTTTTGCGGTTATTATAAATGACACTTTATTTCCTATTACAATTAATAGCTGTTTATTGCTGACATACAGAAACACAATTGTGATAAATTAATCACACCTGACAACCTTGTTGAATTTTTACTAGTTCTAATAATCTCTCTATTAATTCTCTGGGGCTTTCTGTGTAAAAATCATGGCATTTTCCCTATTAGTTTTATTCCCTCTTTTCAAGTCTTTACACCCATTTTCTTACTGTATTGTCTGGGACCGCATATGTATGGGACCTTGCATACAGTGGACGTTTAATCAGATGTCAGTGGGGAATACATGGATTATTTAATAATGTGTTAGAAATGTTGGCTTATTACACAAAAGGTGGAAATAAGTATCCTTGTTTTGTTCCCAATTTAAAAGAGAACCCATAATGTTTACTATAGTTAGCATTTAAGAGCTTTTATCATAAATGGATGCTGAAGTTTACCAATGCTTTAACCTGATATTAACTTTGTAAGGGAAAAAAGCAAGTGTCAGACTGAAAGGATATGTGTCTATGTTAACAACAAAGGAACAATACCTTAACAGACAGAAAACCCAATAGAGAAGCAGGGAAAGAATATGAAAAAGCAATTCACAGAAGGGGAAATAATAATTTTCTATACAATGAGAGTATTTCGAACTTTATTATTCATCAGAAATGCAAAAGAATGATATGAGATACTACCACTTAACATCCATCACAGTAGTAAAACTTAAAATATCACATGGTATCAAGAATTAGTAGTGAGGTGAGTGAATTTGGAAAATAATCATGGAAGTGTAAACTTTCTTTTCTATGACTCAAAAAATTCTACTCTGGGGTATATCAGACATGACATAAAGTCTAACAGGGGGCCCCAACAAAACGAAATGCAATTTAAGCCTCCATGTACACTGTTTACCTTCAGGAAAGGCTGAACTGATCACAGCATTCAGTGAGCTCTCTGTATAACCAATGCCTTTAAGGCATTCAGAAGTGAGAAGAAACATCCACGATGTGATGTGTTAAGTGCTAAAGCACAGGTATGACAAAGAATCAAAGAAAAAACCAAACTAGAATACCCAACTTAGCCACTATTGGTTAAAAATGTTTCCTGGGATAAAGTTACATTTGAGTTTAAGTTTGAAGGATAAATAAGAACCAGATTTAGGGTGAGAGTTGGGTAAGAGGGGGGGATTTTAGGTAGAGGAGGTTGCATTGGTAAAGACACAGAGTCAAGAAAGACCAAGGACAAGGTGAGCAGCAAGAACGGATGGTACAAAGGGAAGTGCTGGGAAGTGGCGAGATGACAATAGAGAGGCTGATAATGACTAGATGACAAAGTGCATAAAATCTCAACTTTTTCCTGCAGACAACGAGGAGCTGCTGAAAGTTTTAAGGCAGGAGAGCAACATATTCAGATTTGTATTTTGGAAAAAGTCACTTGGACTATAGGTTTAGGATGAACTGAAAAAATAGAGATTCCAAGAAAGGAGCCCATAGGACACTATGACTATAACTTAGATTTGAAAAAGGATGAATAGTTGAACCAAGAAAGGAGAAGTGTATGTTATGAGGGACTCTCAAGTCTGACATAAGTAAACAGTTGGATGGTTGAGCTATTGACTAAAATAGGAAACACAGGAAGGTAATTTGCAAACATTAAAGTCTGACTACTCAAAGTGTGTTCCAATACCAGCAGCACTAGCATTACTTGGAATCTTGTGAGAATGAGGAATTCCAGGCCCTACCAGTCCTACTAATTCAGCATAGGCATTTAACAAGATGCCCACGTAGTTCATATACACACTCAAATTTGAGAAGTACTCGAAAGTCTCATACAATCATACAAGACATATGCTAAATACTTTAAAGCTGTTGGGAAAAGCAGAAATTATACTTAGAGTAGCTGAAAATAACAAACCCAGGACCAGCAGGCTAGAGCTAAAGGATTCAACAAAGTAACCGTCTTTGTTAGAATAAAAGCTGTGCTACAATAGAGGCGGCTGCCTTGTGACATCTCTTACTAGCAAAGTAAGGATAATCACTTGCTGGTGAAATGGTACAGACATTCAAAAGAAAACCTTTGAGTGCTGCTGCAAACAAATGGCCATACAGACATAAAGTAAACATTAACGAACTTAAAAATGGCACCTGTACACGTCTTGTTTCTTAATCCCTGAGCCTTCTGAGATTTAAGAGGGACGGGGAACTGAGGAATACTTCTGTTGCATACGGGTGCTGCCAAAGGCATATGAAGGATCTAGAAGAGAAAAAGCCATTACTTATACCATGTTAGAAAAGGTTTACCACACCATTTTCAGTTCATAAATCTTACCTGCCGGGGAGGAGCAGAAAAGGTATTTCCATTTTGTCCAACCACAGATACTGGGATCATTCCTACCATTCCTTGGAGTACAGGCTGGACTGGAGAAGCAATTATTATGGCAGATCCTAAAAAAAAAATTCTCATGATAGTAAGATTTCCCCTCAACTCTTTTGGCACAAAATACCAAAATAATTATTACTTTTAAATAAATTCTGTGAACAACCTCTATTTTACAATCTACTTGCCTTTTAAGAAACCGATTTAGAAACAACAGCAAGGCTAACAAATTAACATAAGTCAATTCAAACATTAAGGTGGTCTTATGGTATCTAGTCATAGTAAACCATCCTGAGCAAGCATGAGACTGTAAAGCCAAGAGATCGTATTACAATTATATCTTGACTCCTCTAAAAAGAATAACAAAGCTAATTAGAAAATGAGTGGTGAATGTTTCAAGTCTAAACCTTATATCAGAAAATTAGAATCCCAACTGAATGTTGATAGCCTAAGACTATGCTCATAATCCCAACTTATTATATCTCTCAATGGTATTGACCAAAAAAGGTCAAGATAACGATATAAACAGACAAAACTATGGGGGGGGATTACAACGCCCACATGGTCCTTACAGGTCAACGATATAGTCTATCATAATTTAGTTCTGCCTTACTAATGAATTTTGTCCCTAGTAGACAAAGTACTGTAGGGTTGTTCCCCTCATTTTCATGCAACTTATTGTGGTCTCTTAAATAGCTATTCATGCTGATACTAATTCTCTTGGCTACAATGATTTCCTTCAACTCTAAATTCTACCTTATTTCTCTAAGCTTTATCTGAAGCCCCTATTCTCTATATAAATTCTGATCTCTCCTTTATCTATTGGTAACAGCATTTTAAACATACCCATTAGGTTTAATACTTGTTGATATTTAATAAAAGTTTACTGTATGCCTATAACGTAACAAAAGGGGAAAGGAGGGAAGCTTGAGAACCAACACATAAGGAAATGTAGATAAATGTGCCACAAGCTCTATCTCTGAGAAACACAAATGACCAATATGACAGGCATATCAATCACTAACTACATAGAAAACAGCATGCAAAAAATGCCACAAGAGCCCCTATGAACAAAGAATTCTGAAGAGAGCGACCAATTTTATTTATTTATTTAATTTTTTAATTTTTTGAGTTGGAGTCTCACTCTGTTGCCCAGATTGGAGTACAGTGGCCGCTCCCAGCCACCGCAGCCTCGACCTGTTGGGCTCCAGTGATCCTTCAGCCTCAGCCTTCCAAGTAGCTGGAATTACAGGCGCACGTTACCACGCCCGGCTAATTTTTTGATTTATTGTAGAGATGAGGTCTCGCCTGCCCAGGCGGGTCTCGAACCCGTGGGCTCAGGCAATCTACTCACCTCAGCCTCCAAAGGTGCAGGATTACAGGCTGAGCCACTGAGCCCAGCGAGAGTGACCAATTTTAGAAGGTAAAAGACAGTGCAAATGAGAAAGGGTTTTACAAGGGAAGAAATTCAACTTTTTCTTGGAAGTCTCTCCAAACAGATGATAAATTCCTTGAAGATTATGACTACCAAGGCTATTTAAATAAAAATTTCCCACAACACTGCATGTTAGGAGGAATACGAGGGGGACCCAAAAAAACTCAGGAATTATCTTTGTGGGAGGGTGGGTCCCTTGCAGTACAGGCGATCCCCACTAGGCAAGTGTCCAGGAACCCATCAGCTAGTGTTGTTGTGAGAAATGATCTGCAGAGGAAAAGTCCTGACTTGTTGCAAACAGATGACTGATTTTCCCACCATTCAATGTACCTGCCCATGCTGATTACTCAGCAGTTTTTGAACAAAAACAGCATGACCCCCATGTCCCACCCTCCCTATTCACCCAGTCTCACCCTGAGTGACTCTTTTTTTGGTTTGTTTCCCCAGATGAAAAAGCCCTCAAAGGGAAATGTTTTGCCGATGTGGAATAGGTGAAACGAAAAACAGCAGAATCACTAAAAGGCATCAAAATTGACAGGTTCAAAAACTGTTTTGAGCAGTGGAAAAATGTCTCACTAGGTGTACTGCATCAAATGGAGAGTACTTAGATGGTGACTGAAGTTTAAACATATAAGAACACACACTTTTTAATAAATAAATTCCATTTTTTGGGGTTCCCCCTCGTGTAGCTATGTGACAAATTAGTCTCTTTTCTGTTTCTCACAGCTTATTAGCACATAAACTGAGAAGTAATTGTGAAAAGAAATTAAGCCACTGAAGTCCATGGCTTACTTTAAAAAAAGGTCCAATGGAATTAATTAGCATAAAGAGGCGGCATAATCACAAATTTCAGAATCTCTTCTCATACCATCTATCCATGATTTATTACCTTAGTCAATAACTTCACATACAAAAGAAGTTAGATCTCAATCCAGAACAATAAGCTTCAATATGCTATTAAAGTTACCTTGAGAAAAGCTTGGTGACACAGCTGGGCTAACAGCAAATACACTGTTTGATCTTGGTGGCGTCTGTAACTGAGGCGGTGGAGGTTGAGGAGTCATAGGTGCAGGATTTCCAGGCAGCACCACTACGTTTGACTGACTTACAGTTGTTCCTAGAGCTGCGGGATCAGTCACACAGGTAGCTATCAGAATGTTATTTGAATTGCCAAAAGTTGTACTTGTGGCTGGCATCAACTGTATAAATCCTCCATCCTTGGAAACACACGGTGTAACATTGGCTGAGAAAGCAATGCCATCTTCATTCTGAGTGGAGTTTACTGTAACATCTTCAGGTTTGAGTGCTAAAAGGCTCTGTTCCATGGAGGTGGAACCCCCTACTTCAGCAGATACAATAGCACCTACAGTTTCTTCTGAAGATAGACATTTAACTAATTCTGCATTTTTGGTAGGTGACTTAGTAGGAGAAGACAAAATTATAGTTGGCAAGTTTTCTCCATTGATACTAGAAACAGCACTGTTAAGTTCAGTATCTGAGGAAACAAATGGATCGTCACTAATAATAATTTTAAGAGAAACGATATTTGATGTATCTATCTCTGTTAAGTTGTCACTAGGTTTACTGCTAGTATTTTGGGACTCAGAGTGAGAATCTCCCACCGAAGCACACACAGATTCTGAAGGAAGACAGTGACTGTTTTCTATTGGGTTACCTGCTGGAGGCATCAGTGCAACTTCCCCACAGCTATCATTTCCACCTAAAGAGAGAAAAATAGTGTCTTCTTTTACAGAAGATGAAAGCTCCTGTGCATTTTCAGACTTGGATGGCTGAATTTCATTTTCTGTATGATTTAACTCAACAGATGCTGAATCATTAGATGGCTGTTTAATTGAAGAAATTGAATCTCCAAGATGAATTTCTACTTGTTGCCCAGATATATTTAAACTTGGACTTTCAACAGATACAGGTAATATTTTACTTTGAAGTGAAGAATTATCTTGGCAATCTGACAACTGTGACATAACTGGTAGCACATTATTAATTTCAATTTTACTCCTGTGAATTTCACCAGACTCTGATGATTTGGGACCATGAAAATTACTTTTAAGTCTTATCATATCATTAGAACTCTCACAAAATTGAGTTTTTTTAGATGGCTTTCCAGTTAATGAAGTATTTTGGGATAAAAGTTGAGAACCTTTCCCAGAAAGAATTAAGTTTTCATTGTTAGTTTCACCACCAAGTGAAACAAATGAAGTTATTGGTATATCAGGCTGAGAGGGCTGTAACTGAGATCCATTCGGAACATTTGGAGACAAAGAATTTTTTTCAATCTCTATAGCCATTTCAGTTTCAGTGGATATATGATTGGTGTATAATTCAGCACAATGAGGATTACATTCAGCATCAGAATTTCCTCTTTGGTTAAAGTCATTCAAACTAGGCACAGATTCAAAGGTAATGTCAAGGTTACACTTCTGTTCAGTAGGTATGGCTGATTTAAAGGTCTTTTTCTGGATGCCAGAGCTTATTTGGGAAAAACTTTCCTGGGCTTCTTGTCTAAGTACATCATGGTTGTTGTCATTCTTTAAAGCACTTAACGGGTCATCATTCGGATAGGATGTACAAAATGGAGGCTGACCAGATTGACCAACTGCAAAATATCAGGATGGTAGAAAGATATGGTAAGTATGTTCAGCTTCTGAGGTAGTCATCTTTATCATAAAACCTGTTTTGTTAAATTAAATAGTATACTGGTATAAAAATACTGGTATACACTGTCGTATACCAGTAAGTGGAAGTTTGATACACTATATGCTATATTTCCCATTTTTTGAGTATCAAAAAATTTACAGGTACTTTCTAATTAATGATGCCTTTTAACAAATATCAGATCGTTTACTAAGATTCTTGGAAAACAGATGACACGAAGAATGAAAAGAAAGAGATTTAAAAACATTCAATATTTAATAGTACAGTTGGTTAAAAAACAAAAAAACAAAAAACCAAAACTGGCTCCAAACATGCAGTTTGTTCAAAACACTGACTTTTCAATTTCTAACATGTCTTTTTTTTGTTGTTGTTTTGTTTTTATTTGTGAGTCAGAGTCACAGTGTGTCCCCAGGCTGGAGTGCAATGGCACGCTTACAGTCACCATAGCCTCAACCCACTGGTCTCAGGTGATCTTTCTTCCTTAGTTTTCCAAGTAGCTGGGACCACAGGCACGCCACCATGCCTAGCTAATTTCTTTGATTTATTGTAGAGATGAGGTCTTGCCAAGTTGCCCTGGCTGGCCTCAACTCCTGGGCTCAGACAATCCTCTCACCTCCATCTCCCAAAGTGCTGGCATTAAAGTCATTGTGCCTGGCCTCTTTTGATCTTAATTTATCTGGTATATTCTTAAAGATGAAATGGGGCCAGGCATGGTGGCTCATGCCTGTAATCCTAACACTTTGGGAGGCCGAGGTGGAGGAATTGCTTGAGTCAGGAGGTTGAGACCAGCCTGGGCAACAGAGAGATACCTCATCTCTACAAAAAAAAAACCAAAAACAAAACATTAGCTGGGCCTGATGGTGCATGCCTATAGTCCCAGTTACTTGCGAGGCTGAGGTGGAAGGACCGCTTGAGCACAGAAGGTTGAGACTGTGGTGAGCCATGATCGTGCCACTGCACTCCAGCCTGAACATAAGCGAGAGCCTGCCTTAAAAAAAAAAAAAAAGTGAAATGGGGCCAAGTACACTTTGCATGACCAACATTTGATCTTACTGTGTACTGTTTAACATTCGACATACATTTACTGAACAGACCAACCATATGCCTGGTACCGTGATACAAAGATGAAAGATCCAGTCTCTGGTCTTGGAGGGATTAATCTTGCCAAGGCAGCAGAAACAGAACAGAAAGTCAGCATGGTAAAAGCTGCAATAGTGTAGGGGAAAAAATATCACCTCTTTCTGTCTATGGGACATGAGAAAGTATTATAAAGGAGGTATCGTATGAGAAGATCTTGAAAAATAAAGTATGGTAGATGGAGTAAGACAAAAGGGAGGAGCCGGACTCGGTGGCTCAGCCTGTAATCCTGCGCCTTGGGAGGCTGAGGTGAGTGAACTGCCTGAGCCCGCAGGTTTGACACCTGCCTGGGCAACTTGGCAAGACCTCATCTCTACAGTAAATAAAAAAATTAGCTGGGTGTGGTAACGCGTGCCTGTAGTTCCAGCTACTTGGAAGGCTGAGGCAGAAGGATCGCCGGAGCCCAGCAGGTTGAGGTTGCGGTGGCTGGGAGTAGCCACTGCACTCCAGTCTGGGCAACAAAGTGAGACTCCAACTCAAAAAAAAAAAAAAAAAAAAAAAACTACTCGGAAGGCTGAGGCGGAAGGATCACCGGAGCCCAGCAGGTTGAGGCTCTCCAGTCTGGGCAACAGAGTGAGACTCCAACTCAAAAAAAAAAAAAAGAAAAAGGGAGTTCTAGAAAACACAGCACTGATACACTGTGTTTTACAGCATTCACAATTTAGGACAGAAAACATTAACTTGAACCATCATGAAAAATAAAACCAGACAATATATGCCAGCTATTATATACAGTAGACTCCTCCTTATCTGTAGTTTTGCTTTCCGTAACTTCAGTTACCTGTGGTCAACTGCAGTCAGAAAATAGGTGAGTACACTACAAGATATTTTGAGAGAAAAACCATATTCACATAACTTTTATTACAATATAGTTATAACCTATTTTAATATTAGCTATTATTGTTAACTTCTTACTGTGCCTAATTTATAAATTAAACTTTATCACAATTGTATGCATAGGAAAAAGACATAGTAAGTAATATATAGGTTTTGCCACTATCCAGTTTCAGGCACCCCAACATAACCCCTCAGGTAAGGGGGGATTACTGTAATCCTCTTAATCTGACACCTGTAAAATGATATTGGGTATAGAGCATATTTGCATCCTTACTGGGAGAGAATAGTGAAAACTATGTCCAGGCAACATACATTCAGGGGACATAGTTCCTTAGTAAAGTGGGAAGAGGATCTCAAATTTCATTTTGCACAGGGTGGAGCTTAGGTGAAATACAATCTTCTAGACATAACATATAGTCAGTCCACTATAATTCAGCCTAAGAAGAAATGGAGGATTGGGCTTGGGTGTTGGCATAAGACTTAAAGGAGAAATACAGTCAACTAGTTTTTGGAAGACAAGATGAGAAATTGAAAGTCATAGGTTTTTGTGGGGGGGTGATAACATTTAAATACAGGTGAGCAGAAAAGATGACCTTGGCATAGCTTGCTATGGACAGAATAGATGGAGGTGGTACTGAAAAGGTTAAAGTTTAGCAAGAAGTCAGAATATCTTGAAGTCAGAATATCTTGTGGGAGCAGAGATGGTGAGAGTAGTGACTGGAAAGGAGCACAAAGAAGGGTTTTGTGTTACTGGAGGTGTTCTGCATTTTTATTTGGGAGATAGTTATATGGGTATTTGATTTGACTGACTGGACTTAATCATTCAATTAGCTACACACATTTTTATCGTGTATCTGTGCATATGTGTGATATTTCACAAGACTAAGTTGTTTTAAAAAACGTCTAAAGTGGTCTTGTTCATGGCTTTCCCTCACTCAATAAGTGGTTACTATAGGCAAATTATGTGTCATATGCACTGAAAATAACTGACTCAGTGGACACAGTAGGAATAAATTCTCAAATTCAAGACCATCGCTGTAGTATATAATTTCCCCTAGACAAATGAGATACAGATACAGAACTCACTTAGCAGGTTGAATGACTGATACCACACACAAAGCTGACAGGTTAGAAATCTGAATTTGTGCCTTAATAAAATTAACTTAAATGTTATAACCTTGGGACCAACTAGCTAACACTATTAGCAGGTTTTTTTTTTTTTTTTTTGAGACAGAGTCTCACTGTTGCCCAGGTTGGAGTGCAGTGGTAAGATGCTAGCTCACCACGCTGCCTGGGCTCAAGTGATCCTTTCACTTTAGCCTTCTGAGTAGCTGGGACTACAGGTACATGTCACCATGCCTGGCTAATTTTTGTATTTTTTTAATAGACAAGGACTCACTGTGTTGCCCAGGTTGGTCTCCAACTCCTGGGCTCAAGTAATCCTTCTGTCCCGGCATCCCAAAATGTGAAGATTACAAGCGTGAGTCGCTGTGCCTGGCATGGCCAATACTATTAATACTATATTATGCATGTTAAGAATTTTTTGCATTATAGGCTAGGCACGGTGGTCAAGTCTGTAATCACAGCACTTTGGGAGGCCAAGGTGAGAGGATTGTCTGAGCCCATGTGTTCAAGAACAGCCTGGGCAACTTGGTGAGACCTCATCTCTATAATAAATAAAAAAATTAGCTGGGCATGGTAGCGAGTGCCTGTAGTTCTGGCTACTTGGAAGGCTAAGGTGGGAAGGATTACCTGAGCCCAGCAGTTCGAAGCCAGGGGTGGCCGTGAGCATGCCACTGCACTCCAGCCTGGGCGATGGGGTGAGACTCTAATTAAAAAAAAAAAAGAACTTATTGAATTATAAAGAAATGAGGCCAGGTGTGGAATTATACCTATAATCCCAGCACTTTGGGAAGTCAAGGTGGGAAAACTGCTTGAGGTCAGGAGTTTGAAATCAACCTAGCAACAAAATGAGACCCTGTTTCCATTAAAAAATTAGCCAGGCATGGTGATGTGCAGTCCTAACTACTCAGGTAGCTGAAGTGGCAGAACTGCTTGAGTCCAGGAGTTTGAGGATCCATGAGCTATGATCATACCACTGTACTGCAACCTGGGCAGAGTAACATCCTGTCTCTCTTTTTTTTTTTGAGTTGGAGTCTCACTCTGTCACCCAGACTGAAGTACAGTGGCATGGCTCACAGCCACCGCAGCCTTAACCTGCTGGGCTCCGGCGATCCTTCCACCTCAGTCTTCTAAGCAGTCGGAACTACAGGCACACGCTACCATGTCCAGCTAATTTTTGATTTATTGTAGAGATGAGGTCTCACCAAGTTGCCCGGGTGGGTCTTGAACCCGTGGGCTCAGGCAATCCACTCGCCTCCACTTCCCAAAGTGCTGGGATTACAGGCTGAGTCACCAAGCCCAGCCACATCCTGTCTCTTAAAAAATAAATAAAATAAAAAAGGAATGAATACCAAAAACTCACTTTTCAGTCAAAGTACCAAGGACTTGCAATTTTTTTTTTAATGGAAAGAAAACTAAAATTACAAAAATGACCTACAGGATAATCTGAACAACTTCCAAATTAAATAATATTTTCTGCCTCTTAATTCTGAGACTAATATTAAGATTTAAGCTGATGATATTAACAAAATTCTTACCAGATTCTTCTGTTTCAAAAGAACCTTTAACTGCTAGATTAGTTTCATCTGCTAAGACTATGTTGGGATTGGTTTCCATAGGCTGACTGGAAATACCTTGTGATAAATTTTTATTATTCTTTGTTTTACCTGTTAAAATGGAAAAGAGAAATAATTAAATGACCAAAATAAAAAAATAATCAATTAATACAGCTTGTGAGTGATCAAGTAAATGTTAAACTTTGGTTTTATTTATGGATTTGTGAATAGTTTCAAAAATGTTGTTTGTATATTGTTTACAAGTACAAAGATTATTCCACCAGACTGGTTGTTCTTATTAAACTTCAGCCTACATCAGAATCTCCTGTGAAGTCTAATAATCTACATTTTCAGCAAGTTCTCAGAAAATGTTGATACTGCTGGTTTGAGGGACTACACTTAGAGAACTACTGCACTAAATAATAAGATTGAGGATGACGGCCAGCTTTTTGTATTCCTGTGTACCACTGTGTTTAGTACATCCATGCAGTAGTACAGCTCAACATATTCCCTGCTGACTGGCAAACATGACACACACACACACACAGCTTTCCATTTTCATAGCCAAACTTCTTAGAGTAAAAACAAAACAAAAATTCCTTTTACATATCCATATAATGTTTAGTATAATGAAAATAGGGACTTTTTCAGTTCCTGCTCTGGGGAATGTTGCTTTGCTCTGGAGAATTTTTTTTCTTCTAACTGCCTTGAAATGAATGGTCTGCTTACCATAGTCAAAGAGATCAAAGAGTGCCTGAAACGCTGGGTCTGATTCTGTTTGTTCCAATATATCCTGTATAGCTTCTTCAGACATGTGGATTTCACTCTGCAAAACAAAAGGGTATGGTGAAGGCATAATCTTAACTGAATTAATATGGTTTAATACCAGCAAAATAATGAGAAGACAATTGATATTTTGACTTTTTATGTAGAAACATTCTCCTTCAAGAAAATTTCATTATAACATGCTCACTTAAAACAAATTAAAACAAGACTAGAAAATAGAAGGTAAATGTTCCTTAATTCTTCTTCCTAGAGTTAATTATTCTGAATATAGTAAAAAACATTAAAAAAAAATATATATACATAGGGCCAGGCTCGGTGGCTCAGCCTGTAATCCCAGCACCCTGGGAGGCCAAGGTGAGTGGACTGCCTGAGCCCCCGGGTTAGAGACTAGCCCAGGTAACTTGGTGAGACTATGTCTCTACAATAAATCAAAAAATTAGCTGGGAGTGGTAGTGCATGCCTGTAGTTCCGGCTACTTGGAAGGCTAAGGTGGAAGGATCACCGGAGCCCAACCAGTCAACACTGGGGTGACTGTGAGTGTGCCACTGCACTCCAGCCTGGGCAATGAAGTAAGACTCCAACTCCAAAAAAAAAAAAAAAAAAAAAAAAAAATAGGAGCTATCTGTATGTATATAGCTAGAAATAAAATCATACTATAACATTCTATACTGCTCTTTCTTCACATTAGTTTACTGTAGACTACTTTATATGAGGTGGAACCCCCAAAACTCCAGTAATTCTAAAAAATTGTGTATTTATTTTTCCATGTTTAAACTTCGTCACCTTCAAAGGACTCTTTATTAGATGCAATACACCCATTGAGATGCTTTTTCCACTGCAGAACTCATCAACTTGGATGCCTTTTAGTGCTTTTACCATTTTTTGTTCCATCGCCTCCACATTGTAAAACGTCTCCCTTTGAGAACTTTCATCAGGAGAAACAAAAAAGCCTTGTCATGGTGGAAGAACCAATCACCTGTTTACCATAACTTGGGATGCTTCTTCCACAATCGTGACACAACCTTCTCAAAACTGTCAGATAAAAACTATGGCTGACCATTTGATTCAGAGAACAAATTCTGAGTGTACTATAAAGGGTCTGCCTTTCAAAAGATAATTTCCGGGTTTTTTGGGGTCCCCTCTTGTATGTCCTTCAGTATAAATCTACTTTATTCCTTTTATATGTCTGCTTTAGCGTCTTCACATTAAATGCTTTCTTCAAATGTTAGACAATCCCTTGTTTATCTGCTCAGATTAAAAAGTAACATGCTCTCTTGCTCTTTTAGTTCATGTAAGAGATAGTTATTTAAGAGCCTGGCACTTCCTCCTCTCTCTCTCACCACTGACTCCCCTGGTCCCCTTTCTCTTTCTGCTATCACTAAAAACTCCCTGAGGCCCTCACCAGAAGTGGATGCTGGCAGCATGCTTCTCATACAGAACGCAGGAACTATGAGCCAAAGAAACCTTTTCTTTTTTTTTTTTTTTGAGTTGGAGTCTCACTCTGTCGCCCAGGCTGGAGTGCAGTGGCACGCTCCTGGCCACTGCAGCTTCGATCTGCTGGGCTCAGGTGATCCTTCTGCCTCAGCCTTCCAAGTAGATGGAACTGCAGGCGCACGCTACCACACCCAGCTAATTTTTTGATTTATTACAGAGACAAGGTCTCACCATGTTGCCCAGGCTGGTCTCGAACCTGCGGGCTCAGGCAATCCTCTCACTCTGGCCTCCCAAAGTGCTGGAATTATAGGCTTGAGCCACCGCTCTGGGCCGAAACCTTTTCTTTATTTAAAAAAAAAAAAAAAAAAAAAGGGCATGCCAAAAGCTACCTGAAAGCTCTCTGCCAGAGAAGGGGGTTGGGGGAGTGTGAAGTGTTTGCCAACTACAAGCTAAAGTACAGAATAATCTTCTAGAATCATTTGTATTTTAGTTATTTTTCTTTTGAGGGAGTCAGGTTTCTTGCTGGGAGAGTTTATGACTGGCAACAGTGTTTCTAGGGGAGCATATATAGACTAGGAAGTGGATATAAAGTTTACTTCCTAAATGCTGCACCTTATCATCATCCTGTTTGTAGTCTTACCTATACACTTAAAAAAATTTTTATTGAGTTGGAATCTCATTCTGTCACCCAGACTGGAGTGCAGTGGCACAACATGGCTCTCAGTGTAGCCTCAACCTCCTGGGCTCAGGTGGATCCTTTCACCTCAACCTCACAAGTAGATGGAACCGTAAGAATGCACCATCCATGCCCAGCTAATTTTTTGTAGTGACGAGGTCTCACTATATTCGTAGGCTGGTCTCAAGCTCCTTGGGTCAAGCAATCCTCCCACTGGGGTCTCCCAAAGTGCTGGGATTATAGGCATTACCTACTGTGCCAACCCTTTTCTTTCTTTTTGAGACAGCATCTCACTCTGTGGCCCAGGCAGGAGTGCAATGGAAAAATCGTTTACCCTAACCTTATACTCGTGAGCCCAAGCAATCCTTGCACCTCAGCCTCCCCAGTTGCTGGGACAAGTACGAACTACCATCCCTGGCTAATTTTAAACATTTTTCAGAGAGCCAGGGTTTTACTTGTTGTCCAAAATGGTCTCAAACTCCTGACCTCAAAGGATCCTCCTGCCTTATCATCCCAAAGTGCAGGCATTATAGGTGTGAGCCACTGTGCCTGGCAGACATATGCTTCCAGAGGCACTGGTGCTACTTCTCAAGACTTTTGGAATGTACATGCTGTGAATTTACTCTTTTCTGACCTTTGTCTTTATAAGCTTAGAACCCTGGGTGTGCTAAGTCAGGTATCACTCATGTACCTTAGCACTCAAAAATTGTTTTCCTGTTTTGTCCTTTTTTGTTCTTTGTCCCTGTGTTTATGCTTTAAAAAAAAAAAACAACTCTATATTGTCTTAAAACTTGTCTTTTTTTTTTGAGTTGGGGTCTCACTCAGCCGCCCAGACTGGAGTGCAGTGGCCGCTCCCGGCCACCGCAGCCTCGACCTGCTGGGCTCCGGGGATCCTTCCGCCTCAGCCTTCCGAGTAGCTGGAATTACAGGCGCGCACTACCACGCCCGGCTAATTTTTTTGATTTATTGTAGAGATGAAGTCTCACCTGCCCAGGCAGGTCCCGAACCCGTGGGCTCAGGCAATCCACTCACCTCAGCCTCCCAAAGGCGCGGGATTACAGGCTGAGCCACCGAGCCCGGCTAAAACCTGTCTTTTTAAATTGGAATTTTTAACTTTTCACAAATAAAGAATACTGTGAACAGCAAAGAGCAGCAGGTTGTCTTCACTGTCTTATAATCCCTCCCAGAATTTTTTTTTTTTTAGTTGGAGTCTCACTCTGTCACCCAGGCTGGAGTACCGTCGTACACTCATGGCCACCCCAGCATCGACCTGCTGGGCTCTGGCGATCCTTCTGCGTCAGCCTTTTAAGTAGCTGGAACTACAGATATGCGCTACCATGCATGGCTAGTTTTTGATTTATTTTAGAGACGAGGTCTTGTCAAGTTACCCGGGCTTGTCTCAAACCTGCGAGCTCAGGCAATCCACCAGCCTTGGCCTCCCAAAGTGCTGGGATGACAGGCTGAGCCACCGAGTCTGGCCCCTCCCAGAATTTAACAGAGTACCCTGATTATGGTAAACACCTGATTTCTTGTGGAGAAAATATCAGCAAGGAATAAAAGACTATAAAAATTTAGAACAGAGAATATAGCACTTTTTTTTTTGAGTTGGGGTCTTAACTCTGTCACTCAGGCTGGAGTGCAGTGGCACAATCACAGCTTACTGCAGTTTCAACCTTCTGGGCTCAGGTGATCCTTCCACCTCTGCCTCCTGAGTAGCTGGAACTACAGGTGCGTGTCACCATGTCTGCCTAATTTTTTTTTTTTCTTTTGAGTTGGAGTCTCACTCTGTTGCCCAGATTAGAGTGCAGTGGCCGCTCCCGGCCACCGCAGCCTTGACCTGCTGAGCTCCGGCGATCCTTCCACCTCAGCCTTCCAAGTAGCTGGAATTACAGGCAGGCGCTACCACGCCCAGCTGATTTTTTGATTTATTGTAGAGATGAGGTGTTGCTGCCCAGGCAGGTCTCGAACCCATGGACTCAGGCAATCCACTCATCTCAGCCTCCCAAAGGCGTGGGATTACAGGCTGAGCCACCGAGCCCGGATTGCCTAATATTTTTATTTTTATTTTTATTTTTGGAGAGACAAGGTCTCACTGTGTTGCCCAGGCTGGACTCAAATTACTGGGCTCAAATATCCTTCCATCTCGGCCTCAAAATGCTGGGATTAGGAGGGAGCCACCACACCCAGCACATTGGGAGGCGGAAATTTATAAAATAAAGTTTTTATTTTAAAGATATGGGCGAGGAAATTTTAAAACATACACTGCTCAATCACTCCTTTGCCAGCTCACTCTCCTTGGTAGTCACCATTGCCAAGGAGCAACATGAACTACATCCCCTATCTTTCTCTGCTTAGCAGTTAAGCCCACGTGATAATCATTTGGTTAGCAGCCTTTCTTTTGTATTTTTCTATTCTAGTTTCTTTTTAAAAAAACACTTTTATTTTAAAGATGTGGGATACAATTCAGGGTTAGGTCTACAAACGTTCATTATGCAGGTACCCTTGTTGATGAGGTGTGCCTCCTCCCTTCCCCTCAGTTTCCCACCATTGCCAATCCTACCCATAGCCTTTCTTTTAAAAAGCACCTTGTTAATTTTATTTAGTTAAATATTACCTGGATTTGTTATATATCTTTAAATTACTCATTTTTGTTCAGTCGGATTCTTACTCTATCACCTAGGAGTGCAGTGACATGATCACAGCTCACCATAGCCTCGACCTCCTGGGTTCAAGTGATCCTTCTGTCTCAGACTCCAAAGTAGCTGGGCCTACAGGTGTATGCCACCACACCTGGCTAATTTTTTGATTTTTTTTTTTTCCAGTCTGAGCTCGACCTGCTGGCTCAGGTAATCCTTCCACCTCAGCCTTCCAAGTAGCTGGAACTACAGGCATGCACGACCATGCCTGGCTGATTTTTTGATTTACTGTAAAGACGAGGTCTTGCCAGGTTGCCAAGGCTAGTCTCGAATCCCTGGGCTCAGGCAATCCTCTCTCTTCTGACTCCCAAAGTTCTGGGATTACAGGCATGAGCCACCATGGTAGGCCTGTTATTTAAATTGTTATACAGTTTGTAGCAGTGTAGAGAAATGTAATTTATATAAACACTATATAGTATTGTCACTTATTGCACACGAATATACCCATTAATAAATTGCTAAGTATTAAATACTTAGAAATTCACAACTAACTATAGTATAGGTATAAAAGAGTGTTTTACTGATATTTGGCAAAGTTGGTTAGAGTTATTATATGAGCTCGGAATGTCTTGTTACTTTTACCATTTAAGTAATGCATAATAGGATATTTGAAGTCACCATTTGGCATGTTTTTTAGAAACAGATTACATTTGGGTAATAAAGAAAAGTTATATCTAAAGTTATTATTTTAAATCATTTTACATTTAATCTATTGATGATGGTTTTGAAATAAAACCACAAGCCATCAGTTTTAACTATGAGCATATGACACACACACACACACACACACACACACACACACACACACACACACACACACACACACATCTACCCATACCGGAAGTCCTAGGAGTTCATCAATTGACGTCTCTGGCTCAGTAGGGTTGTTCTCTGTTTGCTTAGGTACTTGAGCAATATTGTTATCACTGTAACAGAAGAACAATCTTTAGAGTAGCTATGCAATTAGGCAAAAACAATTAGGCATTTAAAAACATATATAGCTTACCTAGTTAAAAATTTATTAATGTTTTCTGCTAGCTTTTCTTGAAGAGATTTGTTGCTTAGTATTTTTTCTCGTGCATTTTCAATAACCATTTGCTGGAAAAGAAAGTCAGTATTAGCAAAAGGAAAGAGTATTATGTTATATATTTGAAAAGGACCAATTCATAAGAGCTGGAGAGTTTTAATACACCTGTGTGGAGACTCAGAAGCTGTGGTGGATCCCTTCATATTAACACCTGAACACTTGACAATCTGCAAGTGTTTTTCACCGATTCTTTCTTCACTGCTTACAAAATACAGTTTCGCCGGGCTCGGTGGCTCAGCCTGTAATCCCGAGCCTTTGGGAGGCTGAGATGAGTGGAATGCCTGAGCCCACGGGTTCAAGACCCGCCCAGGCAACTTGGCAAGACCTCATCTCTACAATAAATCAAAAAAAATTAACCGGGCATGGTAGCGCACGCCTGTAGTTCCAGCTACTTGGAAGGCTGAGGCGGAAGGATCGCTGGAGCCCAGCAGGTCGAGGCTGCGGTGGCCGGGAGCAGCCACTGCACTCCAGTCTGGGTGACAGAGTGAGACTCCAACTCAAAAACCAAAACAAAACAAAACAAAATACAGTTCCACACTCTTCAATTTATCATACAAGGTAAGGTTTTTAATAATCAGACCTCAGTTAAAAGCCCTATTAAATTATTTAACAACGTGTTTAAGGTTTTCTAGCCTTATCACAGTTTCTTATTTGATGCACATATACACACATTTATGTATATACCAGTATTTAAAATTCAGGAATATTTCAAGTTGCAAAGTTAGGAAAGGTCACTTACTTTTTCTACCGCAAATGTGTTTGGATCTTGGAAATTCCGTATTGTTGAATGAGGTCCAGACAAAGTGATACTTTTCCTTTGAGATTCACTGAAAGACATTTTAAAAGCCTGTCTTTTAACTATTATTTCAAATTGATTCAAAGATAACTACATATAGAGACATATATTTTTAGGTCACTGTGGTAGAACAGATACAGTCATCCCTCCATATCCATGGGAGACGGGTTCTAGAACCCCTGAGGATACTAAAGACAATGCAAACTCAAGTTCCACTGTCTGCCTTAATGAACTTGCATATTTGAAATGTTGGCCTTCCATATAGGCAGGTTTCACATTCTGCAAATACTCTATTTTTTATCCTTGTTTTGTTTTTTAACTGAGTAAAAGTGGACCTGCAATTCAAATTCTTTTTTTTTTTTTTTTTTTGAGTTAGAGTCTCACCTCTGTCACTCAGACTGGAATGTAGTGGTATACTTCTGGCCACCGCAGCCTTGTCCTGCTGTGCTCAGGCGATTCTCCCACCTCAGCCTTCCAAGTAGCTGGAATTACAGGCATACACTACCATGCCCGGCTAATTTTTTATTTATTATAGGGATGAGGTCTCACCAATTTGCCCGGGTGAGTCTCAAACCTGCAGGCTCAGGCAATTCACTCGCCTCAGCCTCCCAAAGTGCTGGGATTACAGGCTGAGCCACCAGGTCCAGTCATTTTTTTTTTTTTTTTTTGAGTTGGAGTCTCACTCTGTCGCTTAGGCTGGATGGAGTGCAGTGGCACACTCATGGCCACTCCAGCGTCGACCTGCTGGGTTCTGGTGATCCTGCCATCTCAGTCTTCCAAGTAGCCGGAACTACAGGTGCGCTACCACATCCGGCTAATTTTTTGATTTATTGTAGAGACAAGGTCTCACCAAGTTGCCCTGGGTGGTCTCAAACCTCTGGGCTCAGGCAATCCTCTAGCCTCAGCTTCCCAAAGTGCTGGGATTACAGGCTGAGCCACTGGGCCCGGTCTTAAACTCATCTTATTCAAGGGTCAACTGTATTTTCTCTATTTGTGGTAGGAACAAAGGACAGTAAAGTAGAAAGAAGCATTACTAGATGTGGATTCAGAAGAAATGAATTTGGGTCTAGTTTTACCACTTTCGAGCTATGTGGTCTTAAAAGTAAGGTAAGCTCTGACCTTCTCATTTACTTTTTAACAGGATAAGATTACTGCATTATTGGGTTTATGGAAGAATGGAATGAAGTAAAGTATAAAGTAAAGACTATAGGCCGGGTGCAGTGGCTTACACCTGCTTTGGGAGGCCGAGGTGGGAGGACAGCTTAGGACAGGAATTTGAGACCAACCTGGACAACATAGTGAAACCCTGTGCCTCCAAAAAAAATTTTTTTTTAAATTAGCTGGGCATGGTAGCACATGCCTGTAGTCCCAGCTAATTGGGAGGTTGAGGCTATAGTGAGCCATGATTATGTTGCTGTACTCTAGCCTGGGTGACAGAGCGAGACCCCTATCTCTAAAACACAGAAGGAAAAAAACAAAAGACTTTATATTGGTGATTTACTATTTTATGTGTTTAAATGAGAAAGGCTGTAATAAAGAAGGCTGACATCAGCCTTGAATGAAACAATCAACTGTAAAAACTTTAATGAAAATACCCATAGGTAGGCAGCTGAGAAACCAAAAAAACATTTATAGCTATTATCTTTGTTTTCTGAAATATCCTTCTAAGAAACACATGTAGGCTAAGTAGGACAGAAAAAAACTTTTCTTATAGACTGTATCTGAAAGAGTCTATCAATTGATTTAGGACTGTAAACATGTGCTTGTGGCCCATACAACATAATGATACTGTTAATACTCAGTTAAAAAACACCTATTTCAAAAAATTTGATATAATATCAATTGTAAAATATTATTATATTATTTTATACACCACTACAGAAAAGACGTATTTGCCATAAAACAGTGAAATGCTATCAACTGAAGAATGCAACCCAGTTTCAGAAAGGTTAAAATGTGGAAAAAGATAAGGTTTTTTGAAATGACTCCAATAGGTTAGAATTTAATCCAGCTGTGAGACTTTATTCACAATATAAGTATCCTAGTGTAATTATTAAAAAAGATCCAAAAACCATTATTGTATTTCTTCCTTTTAAAAAGTATTTACCTTTTGCGTCTACCAGGAGACATTAAACTGGCATGAGTCTTCTTTTCCTGAGGACCAGGAATGACATTTAAAGTCTCTCCAGCTGTAATTAAAAAAGATAAAACTGTAAGCCAAGGAAACTGAATAGTTTTCTAAACTTGTAAAGGGATAAGACACATTAAATATTATTTTATATTAAATTCAGTAAACATGTACTGAGTGCAAGGTATGGCAGAAGATGTAAGGATTAAGACAATATAGTCCCTATGCCCTAAGGTTTAACAACAAAATACAAAGTACAGTATAGTCTCAACAAAAATATACTACAACAGAATGGATAAAGTGTAAGAAGTATAAACTAAGTGTTCTAGGTATAGAAAAGGATTTGGAGAAAAACAGAAATGACGGAGATATTAATGGATGGCAATAAATTTCAGTCGCACAGAAGAGAAAGAAGACTGGACTGGGAACCGAAAAAGTTAACTCTGAATTTTCATGCCAGTTCCATTATTATCTACCTTTTCCCCCATTACTTTCAATATTTCCAAATATACAACAAACAAGATTATCACATGATATCTAAGTTTATTCCTAGCTCTGAGACTCAGCCAGGAATATGGAGGATTTCTAGACATGTAGAGATAGAGGTAAAGTAGAAAGACATTCCTCATTCCAGGAGGACAGACTGACATGAACAAAGGTAAGGAGGTGGTAAAATACAATGTGTAGTCCATTTAAAATCACATACAGCCGGGCTCGGTGGCTCAGCCTGTAATCCCGCGCCGTTGGGAGGCTGAGGTGAGTGGATTGCCTGAGCCCGCAGGTTCGAGACCTGCCTGGGCAGCAACACCTCATCTCTACAACAAATCAAAAAATCAGCTGGGCGTGGTAGCGCCTTCCTGTAATTCCGGCTACTAGGAAGGCTGAGGCGGAAGAAATGCCGGAGCCCAGCAGGTCGAGGCTGCTGTGGCCGGGAGCGGCCACTGCACTCCAGTCTGGGCGACAGAGTGAGACGCCAACTCAAAAAAAAAAATCAAATCAAATCAAATCCAACAGAGACTTTCCTAATGCCAAAAATTGAGAATTGGAAGAGAGTTCAAGGATGGACTTTAGTTTGACTAGAAATAGGAAGAATCCTGGATTAAAATGCCTCACAGATTTTATATGCTTATTTTATGGCAAATCTAGACGTCTGTTCCACTCCTAGCCTCTTTCATCTCTCTCTCTTTTTTTGGGGGGAGGGCCACAATTTTGTACTACGAGCATAAAGACATTAGTATATTATCTCATTCATACAATTTGATTAACAACAAAACTTAAGAGAACAAAACTTAAACTTACTGGCTACAGTATCTTGTGACTGTGAATGGTTGACCACTACAAAATATGACTTCAATGGATTTGAAATTTGGCCACTTGGTCGAACAACTTGTGTACCTGTCAAAGGAGAAGTGGTAAATTGTCCTGAAAGGCAAGGTAAAGTCAGCGACTCTGAACTGACGGGAGCTGTTTGAGATGCAAGCCTTCTCTGCCGTTTGATTTCTGCAATTCCACTTCTTGTTCGGGCTGAAAAATACGAGCATTTAAAAAATTAATTCAACATCAGAGTAGTATGGGAAGTTCCATTTACAGATTGAAAAATAGCCCTTAAAGATAAAGTACACTTATGTGACAATTTTATAAGAAACAAACTAAAATGAATATACTCAAGCTTTATAAATCCAAGAGTACTTTTCTGCATAATGCATACTGATAATAGCTTCACAAATTAAGAAACAAACTTATGAAATAAGAATTAAAAGATGCTACTACACGAGAACCAATGGGAAAGGTAGGAAGTATTTAAAATATATATTTTTTTGCTAAATGAATATTACTTCCTTATATGAAAACTGTATTTAGAAAACAGTAGCTTCAGCCAGGCTTGGTGGCTCAGTCTAAAATCCCGCGCTTTGGGAGGCTGAGGTGAGTGGATTGCCTGAGCCCGTGGGTTCAAGACCCGCCTGGGCAACTTGGCGAGACCTCATCTCTACAATAAATCAAAAAATTAGCCGGGCGTGGTAGCATGCGCCTGTAGTTCCAGCTACTCGGAAGGCTGAGGCGGAAGGATTGCCGGAGCCCAGTAGGTCAAGGCTGCGGTGGCCGGGAGCGGCCACTGCACTCCAGTCTGGGCGACAGAGTGAGACTCCAACTCAAATAAATAAAAAAAAAAAAAAGTAAAGAAAACAGTAGCTTAAACAAAATACACACCTTGTATACATGTGTTGTTAATTAAAATGTTCACCAGTTAGTTTAAATTTGAAGTAATTCTGAACATTTTATAGTTTAAAATTGAATACCAACCTGTCTGATTGGCAGTAAACCTTGGGAAACCTTGCATGCTCCTAACAAATAAAACAACGTAGTTATCCATTAAAATTTTTTTGATGCTGATAATAAACTATGATTTAGTTATAGTCAGAACTAAAGTAAATTATGATTCAAAAGCAAAGGATCTCTCGCAGACAAAAAAACGAAACACATTTTTTGGTTAAGTAACTCTGATTTACTTTAGGAGAAAAAGAGTGGCATGTGAACACACTCACACACACTAATTTTAATTATGAAGTTTCTATCCAATGCAATGTGCATTAGAGTACCTTGATATTATATTAAGAAAACAATTTGATTTGACTTTATATTTAAGTAAGCTATATACAACACATAACATTTTTGAATATCTTTCATAGTTATAGAGATGTCGTCCCATTCTGATTTCACATTTGACTCATATGTAAATACTTAAGAATCCCAAAGCTGATATCAAAAGGACATCCTGTTTTTTTCAAATTTATGACTATGAAATTATTTTATCCAACCACTAAACAAGAAGCAAAATAAACATATGGAAAAATTCACAAAACAGTACAAGTTAATTGTTTTACTATGAATTGGAGTTGCCCACCCATTTATTTGGTAAACAGTCATATACCCTGTGCCATTGTCCTAGAAAACGTGTCAAATACATCTCCCTAAGAGCCACAAAACTTACTCAACTGAATGAAGCACTTTTAATAACACACAAACCAACCATGTAGAAAACTTGACTAAAAATCCTTTCTTTTCATGTAATCCCTGTCAATAAAACACCAATAACTTACACAATATTTACAGTTATTCACTAAATTGTGAATGAATGTCTTTCAAGATGATACGCAAGGGCAGAAAAGACAAGAGCGAGGAAAGAGAAAGATAAAGACAAGACTGCCAAATTAAGATGTGAGAATAAGAGATGAGAGTGAGGCAGAAAGCATTTGGAGTCATTTTAGCAGGTTAAGCAGGGAAAGAAGAGGAAGCCCCTGCTGAAGTTTGGTCACAGCTCCAGGAGAAAGGGAAGAGACTATGGTTGTCAAAACAGACTCTATAGTCAAGTAAGAGATGATATAAAACTGATACCAGAAGATTCCAGAAGTGGCATTATTTGTTAAGTCTCTTGTTAAGTTTCTTTACAACAGGAAGAACCAGGAGACACAGGTTCAACACATTAATGATTTGAATATGTAGTGAAGGAGAAGTTGCCTGAGGGAATTTACACTGGCCTGGGATTAGTAAAATTGTATTCTCATACATCTGCCTCTAAATTGCCATGGAAACTTGGAAATGTCGTTAAACTTCACATATCTCAACTTCCTTGTTTGGAAACATTTTCTTAAAGGTGAGCTATTTATTTCAAGTCATTCCAAAGACAAAGAAATACCAATAATCTTTAGAGTAATTAGATGAATGTTACATGCATACTGTGTAGGTCTTTAGATTAAATCCCAAAGTGTGCCTGCATTCCAAAATCATTATGCAAATTCTAATAAGTTTATTACCTGATCTGAGAAAGTGTATGGTCTAACTTCTTCCACAGAGATGACATTACTGCTGGAATATCATTTGATGTTTCTGAATTATAAGAGGAAAAGGTTCTTAAGTTCAAGAAACTTCATCATTCATTTTGAACAAAGACATAGAAAATCACGTCACAGAAAAAACTTGTCTCTCAATTGTTAACATTATGTTGGGAATTAAGAAATAAGACTACTTTGCAAAAAATGGCTTGCAAAGCTATCACGAGGGTGCTTTCTCTTCTCAAGCCACTGGAAATCAGATACAATATAAGTGGAAATGAACATCTGTAAAGTCTGTGGCTACTCGGGAGGATTGCTTGAGCCCAGGAGTTTGAGGCTGCAGTGAGTCATGATTGTGCCAATGCACACTAGCCTGAGTGACAGAACAAGATTTCACTTCTTGACAACAATAACAACAAAAAACCCCAGAAGCTTTTTAGGCCAATAATCTTTTATGTTCTTTGCACTAAAAAAAAGGACAAATCATGTTTTTGATCTTTGTTCTATCTGATATCATATGACATTTGAAAGTGAATTAAAATAGTTTGCTTCATAATACATATGAAATTATGCAAACTCCTTCTGAGTGTAGAAATTTAATTTTCATATTTAAAAACAGGTCTAAGTAATCAATCTCTCTCACTGGGTTATTCTAAAGAGGTAAATTAGATAAAACATATGAAAGCATCTAGTACAATTCTTATACATAGTGTTCAAAAATGTTAAGCTTTTTCTTTTATGTATTCATTTTATGCTCATTACTTTTTTATGATAATTATTTTGTCAATGTTGTAAGTTATAGAAATAATAAACATCAGAGAATAAAATAAACAATCAGAACATTCCCTAAATATCATTAATTTAAGCATTATTTTAAATTCTGGTAAGTATAAGTCGGAATTTTATGACTGGCTCCTGTGTCCAGATTAAGATCTCCTAGAAGTTAAAAGGTCAGTTTAAAACTTTATGACACATAGCAATGCCTGTTCACTAGCACAGATAACTCAGAGTTAAGAGTTTTATTTTGTGCCTTTTTTAAAAGATGACTGTTTTGGTTATATATACTCATATTAATATTTTGCAATTTATATACCACACAATATAAACATAAATTAGATGTTTCCCAGTAAAATTTATCTCAAAACTATGACAAGTTTTCTCAAAGCTTTTATGAAACATTAATATCCTTTAAAAATTATTTCTGATTAAAACAGGAAGATAAATGCTATATAAAAAGATCAGAAAAAAAATCTCTGAACTCAGAATCTTACCTTTTGTTTTCATAGCTACATATTCATTCAAAATTGTAGTCAAGTTTTTTCCAAATAAGGACTGAAAAGAAAAAGATCAAGCCTTACCAAAATAGTATAATACAACCAATAATTTCTCACCAGGAAACATCCCACCATTCAAAAGTTAATAAAAGATCTGATTGCAGAGTAGCTGAGGAGGAAATGGTAAAACAGCAGGTCATCAAAAATGAAAAGAGTCACCCAAGTTAGAGTTTTGGCATCAAAGCTTCTAAGGGTGAAGAACTTTGCCGGTTTGAATAGGACATTGTGACTATACATTATTTTTTAGACACAAAATGCAATGGGCAAAAAAGCAATTTTAAACTGGGAGGTAAGGATCTTGTCATACAACTGTTTAAAAGCAATAAGGGCTGAGTCCTAATTCACCATTGTTGTCCTGAAAGCCACGTGAACCCAACAAAGATCAAAGTAAAACAATTGAGTGTGTAACAGATACCTTTTCCAGGATCAGTACATTCTCGTTCTCATGTCTATCATCTCATCAACCCACCTGCTTTATCCCTTATTCCTACAACAACACAAGGGAGGGTTTTTATTACCTGAAATTTGAGGTCACAGAATAAAACAAGAGCAAGGATTCCGGAGCAGAGAGTTGTGGTTTCAAATTCAATTAGGTGATTTATCACACACTTACGTGTGTGATAAATCACCTAAATTCTCTAGGCTTACTTTCTATGTATAAATGGTCATATTAATTCTAAATCCCTAGGATCGTTCACTGTGAAGATGGCATGAGGACATATATCTGACACATTCGGGATTAGTTCCCTTACCCCTTCTGAACTTGCACAGCAGAATTCTAATTTGCTGATCATCTTCAAAGCCTGAGAAGGTAAGGGTTTGCCTAATACTATCTTGGTAGTTACACCTTGTTTATTTCTAGTAGATAATTAATTGCTGTATGAGTTGACTGAAGAATTGAATTCTTTTTACATAGAAACCCTTAACCTTCCCCACTGCTGTAAAATTTGATGTGGACATGAGGGTCTCACCACCTAAGAGATCACAGCAATCCCTTCCCTTTGGCCTCACCAGGTAGGACGAATGAATAGTCACATCCTAGGAATATCCCTTCCTCTTCACTCACCTTTTTCCCCACTTTGCTTCTTTTCTTTCTCTTCTCTGCTAATATGTTGAAGCTCTGCCAAGCAGTATACTTGGAAATAGAAAGTAACAGAAAGAGCACAGCGAAGTCCCTAATGCTACTTACTTATTAGAACTTTGTGCTCATAATTTAATCTTTCTGAACTTTTAGTTTCCTTGTATAAAACTTGGGACATGATTACTGACCTCTGTCTACTTTGTAAGGTTGTTTTTTGGGTTTTTTTTTTTTTTGAGTCAGAGTCTCACTCTGTCACCCAGGCTAGAGTGCAATGGCATGACTACTATAGCCTCGACCTGCTGGACTCAGGCGATCCTTCTGCCCAGTCTTCCAAGTAGCTAGAATTACATACATGTCCCATCACGCCTAGCTAATTTTTTGATTTACTGTAGAGACAAGGGCTCACCATATTGCCCAGGCTGGTCTTGAACCTGTGAACTCAGGCAATCCTCTTGTGGTGGGATTATAAGCATGAGCCACCGTGCCCAGATGGATTTTATTAGATTTTTATAAAGAAAAATTTGATTCAAAGAGGAATTCCAAAGATGGTATAGTTCCCATGCATCCTTCACTCAGCAGCCTATCATACTAGCATCTTGCATGACCATGGTACTTTTATTAACAATAAAAAATAACATTAGTATAATATTAACTATACTACAAACTTTACTCAGATTTTGTCATTTTTTCACTGACATTCTTTCTTTGTCTAATGTTTCTTTGTCTAATTCTAATGTATTAGAATACATTACATTTAGACATCATATCTTGTCAGTCTCCTCTGATGTGTGACAGATTCTGTCTTTCCTTGTTTTTCTTGACCTTGACACTTTTGAAGAGCACTGGCTAGTATTTTGTACAATGTCCCTTAATATGGGTTTGCCTGATGTCTTCTGATGATTGCACTGGGGTTGATGTAATTTTGGGAAGACAGTCATAAAGACAAAGTTTCCTTTTTACTACATTATATCAGGGGGTACATGATACTAACATGACTTATCACTGGTGATGGTAACATTTAACACCGATCACTTGGTTATGGTTCTGTCTGTAACATTTCTCCACTAGAAAGGTAGTATTTTCATATGTTATTGGTTAGAAGCAAGTATGAAGTCAAGTCCACACAATTCCACACAAAGGAAAATAAATGAAGCTCTATCTATGTCTTGGAGAGGGGTATCTACATTTATTAGCTCGAATTCTTCTGTGAGGAAGAATTGTCATTTCTCTCCCACCTATTATTTATGTAAGCATAAATAATTGGATTTATTATTTATTTATTATTACATTGGATTGCAATGTAATAATATCATTTATTTTGCTATAGCAGTTTTAGCCACTGGGAATTCTTTCAGGTAGATTCCATGTCCCTTTCATTTATACCCCCCATTCTTTTTTAAAAAAAGAATTTTCTTACTAGCTACAAGATGTTTTTAGCTCATCATGTATTTTCCCTGCAGCAGCCCTATAATCTGCCATTTCTCCAAGGAGCCCTGATTCTTTTTGTTGGAGAATGGTATTTAGAAACCAAGACCTGGGTGTTAGGTGTACTGATAGCTACTTGGGTATCACTGCTTATAGGTCCTCTCAGCAGACAGTTATATACACACATACAAATCCACATAGAAACATCTACATTTCTATGTCTGTTTATATAACAACCACAACTTTATCTCACACTAACACCACAGATTTCATTATTATGCTTCTTAGTATCTTCTTTCTTACCTGGTTAAAAATCTTGCTTCCACTATCTACAATTTATTTTTTCAGATTTAGAAGAAATTCGAAATTTTAAAAATATTCATACATGTTGTGTGAATCAATAGCATGCTGCTTTTCACTGCTGACTAGTATTGCTTTGTACAAACATATCAGAGTTTGTATATTCATTTATTTGTCGAAAGACAACTTGGTTATTTTCAGTTTTTTGACCATTATGAGCAAACATCAATGTGCAAGTTTTTGTCTTAACATAATGTTGGGTCACATGGAGAGTATATACCTAATTTTACAAGCAAAAAAGCAACTGAATGATTTTGCATTCTTTTTTTTTTGAGTTGAAGTTTCACTCTGTCGCCCAGACTGGAGTGCACTGGCTGCTCACGGCCACCGCTGCCTCGACCTGCTGGGCTCCAGCAATCCTCCCACCTCAGCCTTCCAAGTAGCTGGAACTACAGGCGCACACTACCACACCCGGCTAATTTTTTTTGACTTATTGTAGAGATGAGGTCTCACCAAGTTGCCCAGGTGGGTCTTGAACCCACGGGCTCAGGCAATCCACTAACCTCAGCCACCCAAGGTGCAGGATTACAGGTTGAGTCACCGAGCCAGGCTAATTTTATATTCTTTTTTTTTTTTTTTTTTTGAGTTGGAATCTCACTCTGTCACCCAGACTGGAGTGCAGTGGCCGCTCCCAGCCACCACAGCCTCAACCTGCTGGGCTCTGGCGATCCTTCCACCTCAGCCTTCCAAGTAGCCAGAATTACAGGCATGCGCTACCACAGCCCGGCTGATTTTTGGATTTATTGTAGAGATGAGGTCTCGCTGCCCAGGCGGGTCTCGAACCCGCGGGCTCAGGCAATCCACTCACCTCAGCCTCCCAAAGGCGCGGGATTACAGGCTGAGCCACTGAGCCCAGCTGATTTTATATTCTTATCAGCAACAAACAAGAGTCTCTGCTGTTCTGCACACTTGCCACCAAGGGCTTGTGAGTTTTTCAACTCTTTTCTTATTTTAGCTATTCTAATATGTAGGTATTAGTATCTCACTGGGTGTCAATTTACATTTTCTTAATTACTAATTATGTGGAGGATGTTTTCATATGCTTATGGCCATCTGTACATTTGCTTTAGTAAAGTATCTTTAGAACTCTTAATCATTAAAAACAATTCACTTTTTTGTTTTGTTGAATATTAAGAGTTCTTTATATATTCTGAGTATAAGTCCTTTATCAGATATGTAAGGTGCAAATATTTTTACCCAGCCTTTTAAAAAAAATTTTTTAATTTTAAACATGTGAGGTACAATTCGGGATTAGGTATATAAGTGGTCACTGTACAGGTAAAGTTTGGACCTCCCTTTGGTCCTTACTTTGCCTGGTCAAAGATCAGGTACCCTTATTGATGTAGTACATTCCCTCCTCCCTCTAGCAGTATCCCTCTATTGCCAATTCCTTTCTTATAGTATTATGATAAATGTTCAGGGGCCACTTATGAGTGAGAACATGTTCACCCAGCCTGGGTTTTCTTTTTTTTTTGAGTTGGAGTCTCACTGTCACCAAGGCAGGAGTACAGCTCATGGTCACTGCAGCCTTGACTGCTTGGCTCAGATGATCCTTCCACCTCAGCCTTCCAAGTAGCTAGAACTACAGGTGCGTGCCACCATGCCCGGCTAATTTTTTTATTTATTGCAGATACAAGGCCTCACCAAGTTGCCAAGGCTGGTCTCAAAGCCCTGGGTTCAGGCAATCCTCTCGCCTCGGCCTCCCAAAGTGCTGGGATTATAGGCCTGAGCCACTGTACCTGGCCACCCAGCCTGTTTTAACATGCCTCTTGTAGAGCAAAAGTTTTTAATTTTTATAAATTGAATTTGCCTAATTTTTTCTTTTTAGTCCATGATTTTGACGTCATATATAAAACTCATTGTCAAACCTAACATCACACAAATTTTCCCCTATGTGTTCATCCAGAAGTCTTATAGTCCTATGTTTTACATTCTGGTCTATGATTCATTTTGGTTCACTTTTACTTCATATATGAGGTATCTGTAGAGGTTCTTTTTTTTGAAAATGCATGTCTGATTGCTTGACTATCCTTTCCCATTAAATTATCTTTGCAGCTTTATAAAAAAAATCGGTTCTGTGGGTCTATGTTTGGATTTTCTGTTCTGTTCCACTGGTCTAACCTACCACTGATGCCCCTTAATCTTGACCAGTGAACTTTTAGTAAGTATGAAATCAGGTAATGTGAGTTCTCCAACTTGTTCTTTTCCCCAACTATTTGCACTAGCCCCCTTTCCATATAAAATTTATAATTCAGATTGTTGTTATCTATAAAAATGCTTGCAGGGATTCTGATTGTGAAAAATCTATAAACCAAATTGGGAAGAAGTGACACCTTAATATTGAACCTCTCAATCCATACACACAGTATTGTTCTCCTTTTATTTAATCCTTAGATTTCATTCAAGTAACTTTAGGTATACATATACTGTTGGATTCTTTAGGCATTTTGTTTTTGTTGCTATTACAAATGGATATTTTTTTAAAATTTCAAGTTCTAACTGTTCATTACAGGTCTACAGAAATAGAATGGATTTGTGTATATTTTGTATCCTACGACCTTGATAAACACTAGCTTTGTAGACTCTTTTTGGTTTCCTACATAGACAATCTGTGTTATCTGTGATTGTTGAGATGTCTTTTGAGGAGTCATGTTTGCAGTAAAATGACAACCACCATGTAAAATAACGTAGTTCTGGAAAGTATGAATTATATACCAAATAATGGTCTGTCAGTTTAGTGATATGTACAAAAGAGATGATAACAAGATACCAAAATATCTATTTTACATTTTCCTGAAGCAAGCAGCCAGATATAGGCCAGGAAAACATAAAAAAGGCTCTGAAATAGTAGCAGCAAAACTAATCAGTAATAAGAGTGTCATTTTTGAGACTGATTCTCAGAATCAAAGTTGTAATTCACTTAATACCTAGGAGTAAATGTGGAAAAAGAACAGCTGGCCTTTTCTGGATCTTATCTGTCATGCATGAATATAAAGCATCATATTTCCGTCAATTTCTTTTTTCTTTTTTTTTTTTTGCCAAAAAGCCAATTTTAAGATTGTGTTTATAGTTGCTTGTGTTGGTTGAAGATGAAATATTTCCCCCAAGGAACCAGTAACTCACCAGTAAGCTGGCTGGAATAAAATCTTCATCTGTACAGTGTTCTGCATATTCTTTTAAATCTGAACTTTCCAAAATAAAAGTCTGGCAGGTAGAAGTGAGGTTTTCTTGTTGTAAGTAACCTAATGAAAATAAAAGTTTAGGTAATTTTAGAATTTAGGTACATTAAATTCTGCACTTTGAAAATTCTGCTATTGAAAATGCTCTAAGTACCAAAATCATTATTGGAGCCTCAGTTACAATGTTCTAGTGTTCTGCAGACTTGTACAGAAAAAACCAGGTTGTACTGCAATACAAAATATTATTCACAGAACAGGTGGCCCCTTCATAAGAAACAATTCTAGACAAACTAGTAAAATAAAGTGTTTGACAAAGCACAATTATTTCACAGCAGTGCTTACAGGAAAATCTACAAAGAAATGAAAAATAAGTACATTCCTCTACTTCATTAACTTCCGCGTTGACTAGGTCAGTAGATGGCATAAATTCACTTAATGGATTACTAAAAAACTATATCCTTACAATGTTGCTATTTATTTGTATACTTCATTTATTTGCTTAATAACTTCCAAAAAGAATGAACAGAAGACCTACTCTGCATGAAAGGTCAGAAAGAAACTTCTTTGATTCTCAATTTATGCCCTCTTTGAATCAAAGTACTACCAGTTCCAACAAAAACCTTAACCTTAAGTAAAGGCTAAGGTAGAGTTGTCAACTGTTTGGCTGAGTTAAAGCAACCTCCCAATGCATACACAGACCTCTCTTAGCAAACAATGGGAGAACTTATTTGCTTCCAACAATTAAGGAAATCAATGTCCAAACACAGACTGTAATCTCCTTTAACAATATCGACGTCGTATAATTATTAGTTCAGCAAACTCAATAAATAAACAGCAACAGCTCAAACAACAAACACAGAGGAAGGAGAAGAATCTGATTACAAGAGCTGTCACATTACATTACTTAAGACATCAAAATTTCCACAAAAACCTATGAGACATGCAAAGAAACAGGAAAGTATGGCTCATACACAGTTAAAAAAAAGTCAGTAGAAATGGTTCCCAAGGAAATCCAGACACTGAACTTAATGCAATTATGAGCTAGTTTTATGTAACCTCAGAAAACTAAAGTAAACCATGCCCAAGAAATTATGAGAACAATGTCTCACCAAATAGAAAATACCAATAATTAAATATAGGCATGTGTTGCTTAACAATGAAAACATTCTGGGAAATGCATCATTAGGCAATTCTGTCACTGTGAAAACATCACAGAGTACACTGACACAACCAAAAGCCATAGCCTACTAAACAGCTAGGCTGTATGGTATAGCCTATTGCCCCTAGGCTGCAAACCTATACATGTTACTGTACTGAATAATGCAGGCAATTGTGACACAATGGTAAATATTTGTGTATCAAGACATAGAAAGGTAGACTAAAAAGATGGTATTATAATCGTATGGGACCACCATTATACATGTGGTCTGTCGTTGACCAACATGACTACAGTCCTGACTATAGATACTATAAGAAAGAAGCAAATGGAAATTCTGGAGTTGAAAAGTGTAATACTGAATAACTCACTAGAGGGGGTTCAATAGCAGATTTTAGGACAAAAAATAAAGAAGAATCTGATCTGAAAAATGGAAACAAAAAAGAATGACAAAAAGTAAACAATCTCAGAGACCTATGGGATACCATCAAGTGTACCAACATAAACATAACAGAAATCTGATAATGACAAAAGTGCCAGGAAGGGCCAGAAATAGTATTTGAAGAAATATATCCAAAACTTGACAAATTTGAGAAAAAAGATTAATCTACATCAAGGAAGTTCAACAATCTCTAAGTAGCATAAACACAAAGAGATCCATATATAGACCATTATCAAACTGAAAAGATAAAGAAGGAAACAGGAAATTTTGAAAGTAACAAGAAAAACCACTCATCACATACAAGGGTCTCAAAAAGATTAACAGACAAAATCAAAACTAAGCAAAAAACCCAGGAATTCTACATCTAGCAAGATTCTCCATCAAGAATGAATAAACTAATATATTACAGGATAAAAACTGAGAATTTGTTGCTAGTAGAATTGCTTTGCAAAAATTGCTTAAGGGGGAGTCTTTCAGGCAGTAAGAGTATAAATTTTTTTCTGGTATGCAACTTTTTTCCTTTCTGCTTAAAAAAATAACTGTATACAACAACGATTATAAATCTGGCTTGAGGGGCATACAATTCATGAAGATGTAGAATCAGAAAGGAAGAGGAAGAGAACGATATAGGGGCAAAGTTTTTAGACACTATTGAAATTAAGATGGTATTAATCTAAATAAGATTGTTTTAACTTAATAAATTAACTGTAATCTCAAGGGCAATCATTAATAAGACAACACACACACACCACACACACGAAAACAACATATTATTAAACAGTAAATTGAGGCCAGGCATGGTGGCTCATGCCTGTAATCTCAGGGTCAACCTGCTGGGATCCAGCGATCTTTCCGCCTTGGCCTTCCAAGTAGCTGAACTACAGGTGCGTGCTACCATGTCCGGCTAATTTTTGATTTATTGTAGAGATGAGGTCTTGCCAAGTTGCCTGGGCTAGTCTTGAACCCACGGACTCAGGCAATCCACTCACTTTGGCCTCCCAGAGTGCTGGGATTACAGGCTGAGCCACCGAGCCCGGCCTACTCTCACATTTTAGGAGGCCTAGGTGGGAAGATACCTTGTGCCCAGGAGTTTGAGACCAGCCTAGACAACACTGAGAGACCTCATCTAAACAAAAAATCCAAAAAATTAGCTGGGTGTGGTGACACAAAGCCTGTAGTCCTAGCTACTCAGAGGGCCGAGGAACGAGAATTACTTCAAATCAGGAGTTTAAGGCTGGGTTGAACCAGGACTACATCCCTGCACTCCAGTCTGGGCAATACAGTGAGACCCTAATTCAATAAAACAAAATAAATAAAATAGTAAATTGAGTTAGGCACAGTGGCCCATGCCTATAATCCCAGCACTTTGGGAGTCTGAGGCGGGAGGAGTGCTTGAGGCCAGGAGTTTGAGACCAGTCTGAATAACACAGTGAGACCTGTATCTACAAAAAAAAAAAAGTTAGGTAGGCATAGTTGTGAGTGCCTGTAGCTCCAGCTATGTGAAAGGCTGACGCAGGAGGATTGCTTGAGCCTCGAAGTTCAAGGCTGCAGTGAGCTACGATAGCCACTACTGCACTCCAGCCTGGGCAACAGAGCAAGATACTATCTCAAAAAAAAAAAGTAAGCCAAAAATACTTATTTAACAGAAAACAGGCAGTAATAAAGGAATAGAATAAAAAATACATAAGACATATAAACAACAAATGGCCCAGATGGCAGACATAATTAATCTCTTTTCAGTAACTATGCTAAAAAGTGAGTGGCAGAATGGATACAAACAGGATTCAACCACAGGCTGTGTATAAGCAACACTTTAGATTAAAATACACAAGTAGATTAAAAGTAAAACGACTGGAGAGAGATATTATCCAGATAGTAAACGAATGACCCGAAGAAGTTGTATTAATACAGGCAAGGTCAGGTGCAGTAGCTGTTGCCTGTAATTCTAGCACTTTGGGAGGCTGAGTGAGGAGGACAGCTTGAGGCTAGGAGTTCAAGACCACCCTGGGCAGCAAGGCAAGAACCCATCTCTACAAAAGTTAAAAAGGTGACTGAGTGTGGTAGAGTGCCCATAGTCCCAGCTACTCAGGAGGCTGAGGCAGGAGGAATCCAGGAGTTTGAATCCAGGAGTTTGAGGCTGCAGTGAGCTAGGATCATACCACTGCACTCTAGCCTGGGTGGCAGAGTGAGACTCTGACAAGACAAGACAAAATAAAACAAAACCCACCAAACAAAAACAAAACACAAAACAGTTTGAATATTCCTTATCTGAGGTACTTGGCAACCGATGTTTCATATTTTGTTTTATTTTCTGAATTTTGGAATCTTTTCATTATATTTGCTGGTTGAGTACCCTCAATCTGAAAATCCAAAATGCCCCAATGAGCATTTCTTTTGCACATAATGTTGGTACTCAGAAAGTTTCAGATTTTGGAATTTTTGAATTAGGGATGCTCAACCTGTATCAGACAAAGTTTAAGACAAACATGTTACAACAAAGATAATGATAAAAGGGTCAATCCATCAAAAAAATAACAATCACAAACATACATTCACCTAACAACAGAGTCCAAAAAGCATGAACTAAGAACTAGAGAAGCAGATAATTCAATGAAAGTTGGAGATTTCAGTACCTCACTTTCAATAGTGAATAGAACAAAGCAGAAGATCCACAAGAAAATAGAAGACTGCAACGATGTAAACCAACTAGTCCCAATAGACAACTGTAACTCAATAAGAGCAGAAAGTATATTTTTCCCAAATGTACTTGGAACACTTTCCAGGATAGATAGACCACATACAAAGACATAAAACAAGTGTTAATAAGTTGAAAAAATCCTGAAATCATACACAGCAGGCTCTCTGACCACAACAAAATGAAATCAGTAACATTAGGAATGTAAAAATTTCACAAATATGTGAAAATTAAACCTCCTAAGTAAAAGGTATAACAAAGAAATCAAAACAAAATCACACCATACCAAAACTTATGAGATGCAATTAAAGCAGTACATGGCAAAAAAACTGATAGCTATAAACACCTCTATTTAAAAAAGATAAGCTAGGTGCGGTTGCTTACATTTGTAATCCCAGTTACCTCGAAGGGCTAGGTGGCAGGATCCCTTCAGGCCAAAAGCTTGAGACCAGCCTGAACTTAGCAAGACCTCATCTCTAAGACAAATTTATTTTATTATCATTATTTTTGACTCGGTGTCTCACTCTGTCACCCAGATGGAACGCAGTGACACAATAAAAGCTCCCCACAGCCTCAACCTCCTGAACTCAGGTAATCCTTCCACCTCAGCATCCGAGTAGCTACGACTACAGGTGTGTACCACCCATCTCCTGGTCAATTTTTTTTATTTTTAGAAAAGCCACGGTCTCGCTATGTTGCCTAGGCTGGTCTTGAACTCCTGAATGCAAGCGATCTTTCCACTTCAGCCTCCCAAAGTGCTGGAAGTTAGCCACTGTGCGTGGTCTCCAAAAATTTTTTTAAAAAATTAGCCAGGAGAGGAGGCACACTCTTAGAGTTCCACCTGCTAAGAAGGCTGATGTGGGAGGATCACTAAAGCCCCGGAGTTCAAGGCTGCAGAGAGCTATGATCACGTCACTGTATTCCAGCCTGAGTGACAGAGAGAGACTGTCTCTAAAAAAATTAAAAACAGAAAAAGAAAAAAAACACGAAAAATTATATCAGTAACCTAATCTTTCAGCTTAAAAGATCAGAAAAAAGTCGGGCTCGGTGGCTCAGCCTGTAATCCCGCGCCTTTGGGAGGCTGAGGTGAGTGGATTGCCTGAGCCCGCGGGTTCGAGACCCGCCTGGGCAGCGAGACCTCATCTCTACAATAAATCAAAAAATCAGCCGGGCATGGTAGTGCATGCCTATAATTCCGGCTACTTGGAAGGCTGAGGCGGAAGGATCGCCGGAGCCCAGCAGGTGGAGGCTGCGGTGGCCGGAAGCAGCCACTGCACTCCAGTCTGGGCGACAGAGTGAGACTCCAACTCAAAAAAAAAAAAGATCAGAAAAAGAGCAAAGAAAGAAAACACATATTACTGTAGAAATAAATGAAATAAATAAAAATAGCAAAAAAAACCCCAATAAAAACAAAAGTTCATTCTCTGAAAAAGTCAGCAAAACTGACAAATCTTTAGCTAAACTGACCAAGAAAAACATATTTAAATTACTAAAATAAGGAAAGAAGGAACATTACTATCAACAGCTGTATGCCAACAATTTAGAGAAGCTAGGTGAAATGGGTAATTTCTAGAAAGACACAACTACTAAAACTGTCTCAAGAAGAAATAGAAGATCTGAGTAGATCTATGTAATGAAGAAACTTTTCACAAAGAAAACCCCAGGATCAAATGGCCTCACTGAATTCTATAAAATGCCGAAGGAGTTAACACCAATCCTTCACACACTTAAAAAAAGAGAGAAGACTTCCCAATTATTTTTTTGAGACTGGCTATTGCCCTAACACCAAAGCCAGAGAAATATATCACAAGAAAACTACACACTAATATTCCTTATGAAAGTAGACATAAAATTCTCAACGACATACTAGTAAACCAAATATAAAAATGATGAGGCACTATGACCAAGGGGGATTTAATGCAGGAATGCAAGGTTGGTTGAATAAACAAAAATAAGTCAATGTAATATATTATATTAATAAAGGATAAAAATCATATTACCATGGAGAAAAACAATTTGACAGTCTCTCAAGATAAAAATGAAAGGAAATTTCCTCAACCTAATGGGTATCTATGACAAACCCACAACTGACATATTCAATGTTTAAAGAATGAAAGCTTTTCCCACAAGATCAGGAAGAAAATAAAGATGTCTACCCTTGCCATTTCTATTCACTATTGTTTAGAAGTTCTAGCCAGGGCAATTTGGAGAGAACTTGAAATAAAAATCATCCAGATTGGAAAGGGAAAAAGTCAAACTACCACTATTTGCAGATGACATGACAGGAAGTAGATACATAGTTGGTAGAGGATGGGGGGGACTGGGAGTGACTGTTAACAGTATGGGGATTTTTGGAGTGACAGAAATGTAATTATAAAATTTTAACACGTTGTATAAAGCTCTACTTGTTTCCTATTCTTTAGCTTTGTCTTGCCATTACACTTACAGCCAAATTGGTCTTGGAATTCCATAAATACAATGATGCTATTATTTCAAGGCCATGGTATATTCTATTCCCTTTTCTTGGGCAGCTCATGCTTTCTCGGCCTGGCTAATTTCCTTTTTCTTTTTTTTTTAGTTGGAGTCTCACTCTGTCACCCAGACTGGAGTGCAGTGGCCGCTCCCGGCCATCGCAGCCTCGACTTGCTGGGCTCCGGTGATCCTTCCGCCTCAGCCTTCCAAGTAGGTGGAACTACAGGCGCGCGCTACCACACCCGGCTAATTTTTTGATTTATTGTAGAGATGAGGTCTCTCCAAGTTGCCCAGGCGGGTCTCAAACCCGCAGGCTCAGGCGATCCACTCACCTCAGCCTCCCGAAGCGCGGGATTACAGGCTAAGCCATCAAGCCCGGCTAGCCTGGTTAATTTTAATTCACTTTTCACAATTTAGGGTAACTATTACTGCCTCAGAGAATCTTTTTTTAAAAAAATCCTTGACTATGTCCCTTACTCCTATTATCTATGTTCTATAGGTATGACTTAATACTAGTAAGTATTCCCTTTCATTTTCCTTTGTAGTACACTTATCTCAATGTTGCCCTAACAGTATTTGTTAGCTACTAAAGATAGTCTTAAGATCTCTTCCAACTTTGGGTCATAAGGTTCTATGCTCTTCACCTGAAATTATATCTTTTACCAGGTTCTACAAATTAAAAAAACTTATGAGATGGCCGACAAAGTCATTATACACCAGGGTTTTAACAAAAAGGCAGGCACATTGGCTCATGCCTGTAATCCCAGCACTCAGGGAGAATCACTTGAGGCCAGGAGTTCAAGACTAGCCTGGGCAAAATAACGAGATCCATTTCTATAAAAAATAATAATAAAAATGAGCTGGGAGTGGTGGGGCATGCATGTAGTTGTAGTTACCCAGAAGCTGAGGAAGAAGGATGGCTTAAGTCCAGGAGTTTGAGGCTGCAGTGGGCTATGATTATGATACTGTACTCTAGACTGGGCAACAGAACAAGGCTTCCTATCAATCAATCAATCAATAGGAAAGGGTAAGAAAATGTCATCCCATTTCAGGCAATGCCCTAACTACAATTTGGGAATCAACTCACCACTCTCTGCCTGTAGTTAATGAATCAGTTTTCTACTCTGTTTCTGAAAATGCATCCTCTAACTAATACTATGAAGAGACAGACACAAATACATAAGTGAAAAGCAAAAGGCATTGTACTTTGAAGCATTAGAAAGCACTCAGATAGGCTGGGCTTGGTGGTTCAGCCTGTAATCCCAGCACTTTGGGAGCCCGCGGGTTCTAGACCAGCCAGGGCAACTTGGTGAGACATCATCTCTATAGTAAATCAAAAAATTAGCCAGCCACGGTAGTATGCGCCTGTAGTTCCAGCCACTCGGAAAGTTGAGACAAAAGGATCACTGGAACCTAGCAAGTTGATGCTTGGGGTTGCCGTGAGTGTGCCACTGCACTCCAGCCTGGGCAACGAAGTGAGACTCCAACTCAAAAAAAAAAAAAAAAAAAAAAAAAGAAAAAAAGAAAAGAAAGCACTTAGATACTTGAAGAAAAATTTTAGCTCAGCTAACATTGAAGACGACAGCACAGATGCTAAATTATTGGATCAGAGATACACTGCTATTTTTCCTTTGTTTTTTTGTGAAATCTATAGCCAGCTGAGAAATCACTTCTCTGATGACTGGCTTTCTGACTAGCTGTATTATTTGGAATAAATGAGTTAGCTGTTACTAGCATTCTGAAAACACAAACTTTAAAATATTTGTGAACCTTTAGAATCACCTCGAAATTAGGGCAGTTGGAGCTTTTTCTTCATATGCTTCAAGATTTGCATTGAAGACCTCAAATAAACACTTTCATGTCATGGTGGAGAGTTTGAAAAGTACTTATTATCCTAGATGCATTCAGTCACTTGGAACTTCTGACAGGTGGTGGTATAAAATCTAATATAAGTCCTTAAAGATGATTTGCTTTCCCCTAGAGCGTGCATTTTCAGAAAGAGTGATATTGCCCTAAGGGGGTGAAAAATGGTTCTGGGGGAGGGAGGAAAGATGAAAACTTCACTCTTTTTATGCATAAATAACATACATTATACATAATATATATACACAGACAATATAGTCATGATAGTAAGACTTCACGTAGGGAGGAAGATCAAAAAAAAGTCTAAAAGGCTAGATTATTTCTAATACAAGTGTTAAGTCATGCATTTTAAAATAGTTTTATCTGGGATGCATTATCTTCTGCTTCTAAAAGCATGCCCAACTTTGGTAATTTTGAGTTCCAATTTTAGATTAGACTTGATATATTTTGCTTACTTTTGTCCCAGAAGTTCCAAAATAAAGTAAAAAATAGCTATTTTCGTGTTCATTGACTATAATACAGTAGATCCTTGAATAGCACCATTAAGTTCAATGTTTTTGTTATAATGTTGATGAGGAAAATAAAAAAATCAATTCCAAGCCAGGGCCACTGTCTGTGTGGAGCTTGCACATTCTGTCTTCTCTGGGTATCCCGGTTTCTACTCACACTCCAAAGATGTGCACGTTAGGTTAAATTGTCCCAGTATGACTGTGTGTATATTAGGGCGTTCTATAATCGAATGTCATCCTGTTCAGGGTTGGTTCCTCTCTGTAGCTTGCCTTGCACCATGAACTACTGCAACAGGCTCCAGCCACCCACAGCCCTGAACTGGAATACGTGGGTAAATCACTATCTTATTTTTATTAATTCTTTTTAAACGTGTGCATAGGTCCCATTTATTTCAATGTTTGATATTAGAAATATTCTGGTCTTTATTCAGAAGTTTGGTGATGTTTTTGTGAATAGAAATATGTCACAGGAACTCAATCCTTATTTATATCAATTAGCCTGGTAAAATTAGTTTGGTTTTACACCATTTTACTTAAAGTTGTAGTTGTCAAGACCCTATTGAGGATGTTAAGACTTACTGTATATATTATTAACTGGAATTTTTTCTACAAAATGCTTTTTTTTTTTTTTTTTTTTTAGTCAGAGTCTCACTCTGTCGCCCAGACCAGAGTGCAGTGGCATGCTCATGGCCACCGCAGCCTCGACCTGCTGTTCTCAGGCAATCCTTTTGCCTCAGCCTTCCAAGTAGCTAGAACTACGGCATACGCTACAACATCTGGTTTATTTTTTGATTTATTGTAGAGACGAGGTCTTACCAAGTTGCCCAGGCTGGTCTTGAACCCCTGAGCTCAGGCAGTCCTTTCTCTTCAGCCTCCCAAAGTGCTGGGATTACAAACTTGAGCCACTATGCCCTGCCTATTTTTCATTATTAAGTATCTGATTGTAACCAGTTCACAATGAGGTAATAGGAGAAATTTTTAGGTACAAATTATCCTAACTCTCAAACGTTACAATGAAAATACAAACCAGGCATTAATCATCTCTCATCACTATAATAGACATCATTGTTCTTTAACTAATATTAGTTATTAATTTCATTACGGCTTCTCCCCTTTATTCCTAAAAACAACTTTAGAATAAAAGAATTATATATTTTTGTAAACTCACTGACAAAGATGTTTGAATGGATAAGAAGGTGTGCCCGAGTTAATACAGTATTGTTTTCAGCGTGGAGGTAGTAATGAGTAACTTAATAGAAGGGGAAATACAACTGAAAGAGAAGGAAAGATAAAAGCCTAACCATGTGAAGGTTATTTCTCCTTCCTATTCATAGAGAGGAAAAAGTAGAGAGGAGGTTAAAGAAACCAAGAGGTAGTAAAGCCCCCTATGTGAAAATATCTCCTTCACATATTCTGCTAATTCCCCAGAAATACTGTAGTGATTTAATGTTCTTTAAAAATTGCAATAATTCTTTGGAAGCCTTACCTTACTACATTCACAAATAGCAGTGAAAAGATCTCTATCTATAAAGCTATGACTTACTAAGAGACATAAGGCTGGCTTACTTCATGGGACGAGAGGAGCTGGAGAATTACTTCACAGGAAGAGAAGGGCTGGAAAATTTACCATCAGGCTTGAGGGAAATTATGCAATGTTTCAAGGAGGAAGTAAAATCTAAAAGATGGATGGAATCCCAAAGAAGCTGATAGAAGGCATATACGTAGAGCCTGTTTGGGGAACATATCCAGTCTGGATGTAGCATACAGTTTATGAAGAACAGCTGGATGGATACACAACAGAAAATATAGAATGGGTAAGGATCATGAAATTATATTAGCAATGAGTACAGATATTAGTAGACAAAATGGAATGTCATATTCACAGTTGTACTTTTGTAAATGTTTATGAAATATAATGTTTTGGTGACATAAAGGTGAACAGAACCAGCAGCTCTTGACCTGTTCTGGTCCTGTTTGACCTCAAATCTATCCATGCCCTGCACTCTACTATATGACATAAAGTTTGATTGTATACAGGCAACGTATCCCAAGCTCCTTTATCTGTCAGCTTCTGGCTGAGTTCAGAATTGGGAAGCACTGGTAGAAGACTGGAGGGTAGGAGGAAGAACCATGTTTTTTCCTTCCATTTCCTCTCTGCCTCCATACTCCTGCATGACTACAGCCCCCTCGTCTGATAAGCCTTGCATGTTCCATGCAGTCAACACAGGCTTGGGTTGCTTTCTCTTCTTTCCTTTTGATTAGTATAGTGGCTTCCTACTGTTGCTAATCACTGAGTTGCCTCATGTAAGTTGCTTGGTTTCTTAGCTTTTCTCTCACCTGTGTAACCAATTCTCTCATTAAATCCTTCCTTGTTAAATACTGAGATTAGTTTCTGTTTTTGTTTTTTTTTTTAACGTATGCTGACTCATACAGATGGTAATAACCTGTTTAGGAAAACCTTTACAGGCAGTTTTGGGGCTCTCAGAACTCTTGAAGCTCATTCATTAATTTAATATTAAGACTACCGAATAAACAAAAAGGCAAGTAAGTTTCAGTTTGGGAAGATGAAAAAGTTCCAAAAATGGAAGGTGGTGATGGCTGCAAAACAATGAATATACTTAATGCCACAGAACTATACATGAAAAAAAACAAAAACAGAAAAAAACTCAACTCATTGTTTTGTGCTTTAATAACGATACACTTAAAAATGACTAAAATGGTAATTTTGTTATGTATAGTTTACAAAAATAAAAGTATATACACAGCTACAATAAGACATGATAAGGGTAGAAGAGAATACAACGCTGTGGGAACATTTAAGAAGAAAGTTCTAATGGCAATTGCTGAATGGGGTTTCAGAGATCAATGGGGTTTGACCTGAACTTTGAATACAAGTGTCTACTAGGAAAACAAGGAGAAGCAGAATACATAAGAATATTCAGACACACTTCCGGTAGTTAGGTATGCCTACAGCACAGAGTAGATGTGAAGAAGCTGAGATAGGTCGGGCTTGGTGGCTCAGCCTGTAATGCCAGTGCTTTGGGAGCCCGAGGGTTCGAGACCCGCCTGGGCAACTTGGCGAGACCTCATCTGTATAAAAAAAAAAAAAAAAAAAAAATTAGCCGGGCATGGTAGTGTGCGCCTGTAATTCCGGCTACTGGGAAGGCTAAGGAGGAAGGATCGCTGGAGCCCAGCAGGTCGAGGCTGCAGTGGCTGGGAGCGGTCACTGCACTCCAGTCTGGGCGACAGAGTGAGACTCCAACTAAAAAAAAAAGAAAGAAAGAAAAAAGAAAGAAAGAAAGAAAGAAAGAAAGAAAGAAAGAAAGAAAGAAAGAAGCTGAGATCAAGCAGGAGAGGTAGGATCAGCTCCACAGAGCACCTTGTAAGACATATTGACGAAAACCGAACAAGTAGCCCAGAGGCAATAAACATCACTTTGACATATTTTGGCCTGTACAATATTTTTTAAAATTCCAGGAAGGCAACAGTTGGCTGTAGCTGGTAGTAAGGACTGTGTAAATGAAGTAGGGAGGTGCAAAATCAGAGTGCAGTATCCTGAAGAATGAAAGGTACACGAGGCAGCGCAACTGAAAGGAATTCACCGTTCTTTGAATACATTTGACTTGTGAAAGGTGACATAGAGCACAAGACAGAATGTGAGGTGGGGGCCCTAAAAGTATTTTGAGTGCGTGTGTTTCAAGGGTAAAAACCTATTTATGTGAATGCTAAGGGGAGAAAACCTCCCTTTATGTTTAGCAATTGGTGTAGTGATTGGAACATACTACAGATTTGCTGAAAACACACTATGAAGAAAACAGGCCCAAAATGAGAGGGGCTGAAGACAGGGAGGGGGTATTAACAGAAGAATCACAAGTAAATAATAAACTTGTTGATATGAGAGATGCATAAGATGTGTAATGATAAATGACAAAAGCAAGAGCAATAAGCATGGGAAAGTTTTTTTTTTGATATTGTATACTCTTGCACAATCTGAAATTTTTGGTATGTGTACAGTTATTTCAACTTTTAGAATAGAAAGCATGGTATGAATGCTTTAGGAAGATTGGTGACAACTGTAAGTAAGATGAGTTGCACAACAAAATTCCAGAAGAGAAATAATGGGAGGCATACTGCTAAGGTCGGTGACAGTGAAAATGGAATGTGAATGACAGAGAAGATTTTTAGGATAAGAAAACAATGACTCTGGAGTTTTTATCCATTAAAGAAAAGTAGAAAGTCAGCAAAGCAGCTGGTTTGCGGAGAAAGAATATTCACAAGTTGGTGTAAATTATTCCAATTAGAAAATCATATGACTTTCTTAAAACTTTAACTAGAAGTGATTTTACCCTCCAGGTGACATACTGTCAATAATTAGAGACATTTTCCCTCATCACAACTGGGCAACGGTGGGGCACGGTGGGAAGATGGGTGTCCTACTGGCATTTCGTAGGACAGATGCAGCTAAACATCTACAGTGTTTAAGCACAGGATAGTTACCCATAAAAACTATGCCGCCCCAAATGTCAAGAGTACTGAGGTTGAGAAACTGTGTTTAAGACTATGATCACTAAAACACAACCGGATTATCAAACTGCCAAAACTGTATATTTTTAAGCAAAAGATTAACCAAACATTAAACGTGAGCCATTAGTTCCTAGAAAAAAACGAAGGGTGGAACCATTTCCCCTTAATGTTTCCTGCAAAACGTGCTTATCAAGAGCCCTGCACAAACCTCATCCTTTTTAGGGACAGCACTGGGCATTTAAAGAAGACACAAGAAAAATGGGTTTTCCAAACAATAAAATAAAACACAAATGTTAATCATGGCTGTGGATACCATGGGAGGTTTTATCACAAATGTCTGCCATTTACTTTTAGGGACGTCGCATAGGATGACCGTAAATCACCGGCTCGGGTCTTTTAGGCTTTACGTGGCTCTCATTTCCAGCACTATAAATCCTCTTTATTCTTTCAGGGAACAAACAACAACAAAACCCGTCTCCCACACGGACAATACACTCAGACAAACGGCCCAAAGACGAAGCCTCCTCAAATGGAGGAAAAACTAACGAGGGCTAGAGAACGCTCGACAGGAAGGCATTTCCCCCTCTGAGTTTTTTGTCTGTTCTGCTGTGTGTGTAAGTATGCGCGTTTGCTATCCCAAGGAGCAGGGGTTGCCGCTGTTTCAAAATATGCAAGTGGCATTTCGCTCGTCTACACTGGCCGACGCATGGCGAGAGGGATGGAGAAGGAAGATCGCCCCCCGAGTCCCAAATTCGAAGTTCTGAGGGCGGATGGCGAGAAGGGCGTCGCGAAGGTCTCCTCACCAAGCTAGGTGGCTGGGGGAGGGCCACGATGGTCCCAGCACGGACCCGGGAGAGTGCGCCCAAGCCGAGGAACACGCAGCTCGCCCGCCGTGTAGACAACTCTCTTCAGGGGTCCCAGCTGAGCGTGCGGGCCTGCGTTTCCCACCGGATCCGGGCCCCAGGCGTTCCACCCCGGGCCTCCCCGCGGCCCTCCCCTCCCCTCCCCACGCAGCCTCGGAGAGGAGCATCCACGCACAAAGAGGCTTAGGCTGCCCGGAGCGTCCGAGTGACGAGGAATCGCCGCCCGCCTGAACTCGCGAGCTGGGAGGCGAAAGCCCGAAGCTTCCCCACCCCGGCAAAGTCGCTGGCTCCGAAGGTCCTTCCGTACGGCCGAGCCTGGTCCCACGACCCTCCCTCCCGCGCCCGCGCTCACCCAAGACCAGCCGGGCCACGTCCGAGGGTAACAACATGACCGCAACCGCGGAAGGCGCCGCGAGACGAGAGGAGACCCAGGTGAAAGCCAACCCAGCGACAGCCCCTGCGCCGCATCTCCCGGTTCCAGTGGCGGCACTGAACCCGCGGCAATTCGTCCCGCCTCTTTCGCTCCACGCCGGCCAATCGCTTCCGCGGGACAAAGAAAGGCGCCGAAATGAAACCCGCCTCCGTCCTCCCTGGAAGTGTCGTCATTTCCGGCCTGGGAGCCGGCGGGTGGGGCTGGAGGGGGCGGGGCGGCGGGGCGCCGGAGTCGGAGCCCGAGGGCGGGTCGCGAACGCCAGGGCCGCTGGCCATTGGTGGGAAGCGCGCAGGCGCGTTTCCTCAGAGGAGCCGAATGTTTTGGGGGCGTGTCTGGAAGAGCGAGCACGTGATATTTGGCGCGCGTGTGCGGGCCGTGCGTCGCCGCCGCCGCCGCCGCCGCCGCGTTCTCCGCGCTTCATCCCTCGGCGCTGGGCGCTGCACGGTCGGGCGGGCTTTGAGCCAGAAGCGGGAGAAGGTGCGTGGCGGACGGGGTGGAGAAGCTGTGGCCGCGGGAGGAGGCGAGAGCCGCGGGGGATTTGGGGCTGCAGCTAGCGGAGCCACTTGGGCCGCTGTGTCGCTTCCGCGTTGGAAAACTGAGTCGCCGCAGACCCTGTCGGCCCTCGCCCCGGGACGCGCAGGCTCTCGCGCTCCTCCGGGGCGACTCTCGACTCCGCTTCGCTCCGTTCCTGCCGGCCGCGGGTCCTCATCGCTCCCTACCGCTCTCTCCCCGAGCCTCCCGCGGACTCGGCCTGGGACCTCCTAGTCCCTGAGTCGAACCCTCTGGCGCGTCCCCCTCTCCGGTCACCGCAGGGTCCATTTTTACCCAGCTGGCTCGACTTTGGATCTCTCCCGTCGTTAGTGCTTTTAGTCAGCGAGCATCCCGTTGAGATTGTTAAAAAATTTATCATGGGGTGCAAGTGAGGATTTGCTGCCTAAGGAGGCTGCCTGCAGGTGGAGTTTGGGCGAGGGCTGTAGCCCGAGGGGTTTATCCCAGGCGCGGTTATTGCTCGTGGAGAATTGGGTTGAGGTGTCATCCACAGCCCTGGAGTCACCCGGCCTGTCAGCGGTGGGGTCTGGCTGTGCTATCTTCCTTGTGAAGAGGCGTCAGGTCGTCTGCTGAGGGTGACCGCGCGTGAGCCTCAGCCGCTACCTTTACGAGGGTACGGAGACGTAGAAAGACAACGGTCTTTTGGGGTGATCACGTGGTCGTGCCGGAGTGACAGGTTTTCTGGAAGCTCAGCTTGGGAGTGTCCGTCCTGTTTGCTGTGAGGCCTCGCGGTGTTGAAGGATGATAGAAGCCTTTCCAGGCAGGAGGAAAGCATGCGTGTCAAAGCGCAAAGTGTAGGAGGTTTCTGAAGCTCACGAGTGAGCTCTGGCATTGGATGGGATATACTTTGGAAGTTTTCAGCTGTTGAAGTCCCAGGAAGGGATACGACCAAGGAACCTAAGGTGTTCTTGGAGGTGTGGGTGGAAGCACCATCAAAAAGGACGGGAAGACGATTGTTGCCAGCATGTACTGTTTTCTGCGTTTCAGGCACTGTGTTAAACGTGTGTGGATCCTTACAACAACAATAACTCTTTGAGGTGGGTACTGGTGTCGTTTTTCATTTTATCATTGAGAGACAGTTGGAGAGATGAGTGAACTTGCTCTGGGTTTTGCAGCTTGTAAGTGACTGGACCAGGATTTGAACCAATACAGTCAGAGCCAGTGATCTTAACCACTAGAAAAGAAGGGCATGTCAAGGGCAGAGTTATTTCTGGGATGGTGGGATGCAGGCATCATTGTCAAATTCTACAAAGGTTCAACTTGGTTGAGTTCTGTAAAGAATACTGGATTTGCCAGTTGAGAGGCCATTACTTAGGAAAGAGGGAGTCTGTGTCGTTTCAGTTGAGTGTTGAGAGTCAGACCTACATAGTCTGGATTAATGTATAAATGGCATTCATCTTTTTTTGGTGACATCCGTACTCTATTTGACTACTCTACAGTTTTCTGGCCATCTTTCAGTTCCTCCATTTGCCACCACTGATTCATTTTGGGACCCTTTGGCTGTGCTAGTCTCCTTCCCTAAAGTGTTGGTCCAATAGCTCTTCCTATGACTGGTAGCAGTTCATTCAGACCTTGGCTTTATTATAAACTCCTCTGAGATGTGTTCCTTGACAATTTATCTAAAATGATGCTCTCTGCTTTTGTTGTCTGTTATATTTTTTGTTTCTTTTGAGACGTGCATCACAATTTGGAATTATGCACCAACTTATCAGTTTACTTGTTTACTGCCTTCCCCCCATAAGACTTCACAAGTGTAGGATTTGTATCTGTTTAGTTCGTTATTTGTCTGTCCATAACATCTTGAACACTGTAGGTGCATAGTAAATATTGTTTGCGTGTATCAGTTGAGTATCTTCTGTTTATGTAGATAATACTGAACTGTTTTGTTTTCATCAAAGTAGTCAATCTTTAAATCAATCAAGGGGGAAAGTCAAGTTCAGAAAAATCACAGCTTGGGAAAAAAAGTTAAGTTTAGGTCTACTTCTTCCTGGAAGTGTCGGCTGTTCAGTAAACACACATTTTTATATTACAAATAGCATCTTTAGTATATTTGGGAATAGATGTGCATACCCTTATGGTTCTTTGGACATTGCTAAGATGTTTTCATTGGTTAGATTGCCAATTTTTTTTTCTTTTAAAGATGTGGGATACAATTCAGGATTCGGTATACAGTTGGTCATTGTACAGGTAAAGTTTGTGCCTCCCTCAATTTCATTTTTCTTATTGATTCAATTAATAGGACTTTAAACTGAGATTGAAGAAGAAGTGAAAGAATTCTTAGATAAAATCATAAAGAATACAAAAACCAAAATGACAGTCCTTGTTCTGTTTGTTGGATACAATCAAATGAAAAAGACTGTCAGTTAAATAATAACTTGTAAATTACAGCAGAGTAGGGTGGAGGTTGTAATAGTGATAAGGCAGTCAGAAGAATCACCAATGAATACAAATGGAGAAGAGAATTAGAGTTCTCTCCTAATGAAATGGGTAGTCTGCTCTCAGTGAGGGTGTTTAAAGACAGGAAAACAATTTTGTAAGAGATTTCTTCCTTTGTAGGAAGACTGGATGTGGTCTCTTTGTTCCTCCCAATTTTGAGATTCTGTGAGATTAAATGGACTGAGAAACATACTTCACCTGGAAAGATCGAGTAGATGGATGGATGGGAAAAGGACTTTTTCCACGTTTTTTCATCATGATATATAGGTATGTGTAGATATATACTTGGGGACCCCCAAAACCTGGAATTTATGAAAAATTATTTATTCTTACCTTTTTTTTTTTTTTTTTTTTTTTGAGTTGGAGTTTCACTCTGTCACCCAGGCTGAAGTGCAGTTGCTCACTCATGGCCACTGCAGCCTCGACCTGCTGGACTTAGGCGATCCTTCCACCGCAGCCTTCCAAGTAGCTGGAACCACAGGCGTGTGTCACCACACCCGGATAATTTTTTTATTTATTGTAGAGACGAGGTCTAACCAAGTTGTCCAGGCTGGTCTCAAACCCCTCGACTCCAGCAGTCTTCTCACCTCCGCCTCCCAAAATGCTGGTATTACAGGCATGAGCCACCACATCTGGCTTATTTTTACGTGTTTAAACCTCAGTCAGAGTATTCTTCGTTTGATGCAGTACACCCATCAAGCTGCTTTTCATACTACTCAAAACAGTTTTAAACAGTTTTGAACTTGATGCATTGTAGTACTTCTGCTGTTTTTTGTTTCACCTCTTTCACATGGACAAAACGTTTCCCTTTGAGAACTTTTTTCATTGGGGAAACAAAAAGTTGCTGGAGTGATACTGGGTGAATAGGGAGAGTGGGACATGGGAGTCATGCCATTTTTGGTCAAAAACTGATCACTCAGTGCAGTGTAGGCTAGTGTGCTTGTAAATTACCGGTCATGAAATGGGTAAGCACATTGAAAGACTCTCCAAAAAATTCACTGAAGCCGAATGCAACCTTTCACAACGCTAACTGGTACACTGAGGCCAATGGGTTCCTAGAACACTTAGGTAGCAGGAGAAGCCTGTCCTACAAGGGTCTTCCCTCCAAAGAAATTCTTTCATTTTGGGGGGGGTACCCCCTCATACATACATATGTATGTTTTTCTCTGTTTACAAACATAGTTTAATAAAAATGGAGCTTCATTGTATATAGGGTGAAATCAGATATAGTAAAGGAGAATTCTGTTCTTATTAGATTTTTCTTTCAAGGATATCAAAAGTCTTTCTGAATTATATCAGAAAAACTGAAAGGGGGAGAGCTACTGTAGTGGAATCAAGGCATAGTAAAATATGGTAAAATAATGACATTTGCAAGGGATATCACCGTGGTAGAGAATTTCCTTCATTTCCTTTTAAAACAGGAATATAATTTTCCTTCTGATGTTATGCATTAAATGAGAACCTTAATGCCAGTTGAGATGCACGTCATAGGCAAAGCTTACTACCTTTGGTAACATCCTACATAACAGTTTCAAAGCATAAGTAACATAAGCTTTTGGAAAGTTTTCTCTTTTTTAAAATACATACATAAGCACTACACAACATACAAGCAAGGGTGCTTTTCAGTAGTTCATTGTCAATGTTAAATCCTTAGGTACTCCTTTCCTTATTATTTTCCTAGTTATTTTCTATTCATCTTTCATTTCTATATTTATTTATTTATTTAAAAGAATTATGTTTAATAGCTATACCGGTACAAATGATTTTTGGTTACATGGCTTCTTTTATATAATGATGAAGAAGTCTGGGCTTTAAGTGTACATGTCACCCCCCTATTAGTGTACATTGTATAGTATCTGATAGGTAATTTTTTTCTCTCTCCCTCTTTTTCCATTCTCCCCCTCTGAATCTCTAATGTCCTTATACTACTCTTTATGCCTTTGTAGACTGTTAGCTTAGCTACTGCATATAAGTGAGAACATGCAGTATTTGGTTTAAGCCTCTGACAATGCAAGGGACATTTTCTTCAATTATTCCCTCAAACAGATTTTTTGAACCTATTTTTGTTGCGTTTTCTTCCTCAGGAACACCTATTATTCTTAGGTTTGGATGTTTTACATAATCCCACATTTCTTGGAGATTTTGTTGGAATCTCTTAATTTTTTATTCTTTATTGTCATCTGATTGGACTAGTTCAAAGACCTTGTCTTCACGTTCTGAGATCCTTTCTTCTACTTGGTCCAGTCTACTGTTAAAACTTTACACTGCATTTTGTACTTTCCTAAATGAGTTTTTCATTTCCAGAAGTTTAGACTGGGTTTTTTTGTTTTTGTCTTAAGGTCTTAAGTATTTTATATATATATATATATATATATATATATATATATATATATATATTTTATTATTTTTTTTTTTTTTTTAATCTCATGTATGGAAATGTTAAGGAAAAACATTGTCCTTTAATCAGAATGTGCTTCTGGTTGTACAGTTAGAGCTAACTACATATTAATACTATAGTCTAAAATTCTTTTATATATATATATTTTTTACAGACATTGATGTGTGTTCTGAAATTGTGAACCATGAGTCTAGCACTTAATGATCTGTTGATTTGCTGCCGTCACCTAGAACATGATAGAGCTACAGAACGAAAGGTAGTAAATTACTTAAGTTCAGTCTTTCCTTGAAACAAGCGTGGGATTAATAACTCATTATTGTCTCTTTTTTATTTTCAGAAAGAAGTTGAGAATTTTAAGTGCCTGATTCGAGATCCTGAAATAATTCAGTATTTAGATCGATATTCAGATTCTAAACAAGGAAAATATTTGAATTGGGATGCTGTTTTTAGGTATTTTATTCAAATTTTTTTAACTGTCTTCGTTTTTCTCTTTATTTCCTTTTCTTTTTTTTTTTGAGTTGGAGTCTCACTCGGTTGCCCAGACTGGAGTGCAGTGGCCGCTCCCGGCCACCGCAGCCTCGACCTGCTGGGCTCCGGCGATCCTTCCGCCTCCGCCTTCCGAGTAGCCGGAATTACAGGCACGCGCTACCACACCCAGCTGATTTTTTGATTTATTGTAGAGATGAGGTCTCGCTGCCCAGGTGGGTCTCAAACCCGCAGGCTTAAGCAATCCACTCACCTCAGCCTCCCAGATGCGCGGGATTACAGGCTGAGCCACCAAGCCCGGCTTTTCTCTTTATTTTAATTGTGATATTATTTTTGAGTGTAAGTCTCATTTATCTTTGCTCCCTGTATATCATTGTGTGTTGCATAGGAATTTGGCACTTGATATTTAGCCAAAACAATTTTTAAAGACTGTTCATGTAGAAAGTTTAAATTCATTTGTTTAATAAAATGACTTAGACATATCTCACTCAAAATTGAGAGATAATTCCCTTTATATCATTAGTTCATCAGCCTTTATTTCAAATTAGAGAAAACAAGTTATAATAAATGTTTAGCTATTACCTTAAAATATTGTGATTGTAAGTAACTACTATGTGTTAAATTGTAATAAAACAAGTAAAAGAAAGATTAGAGTACTTCCCTATGAATTGTTAAAAAACAAATTCAAGCAATGAAAAGACACAACTGATTGGTGAATAGGAGTGCCAGACCGTATTGATGCATTTTTACATTGAGACATAATTTTCAACCACAGAGTCCACTTATAACTAAAAACAGATTGTAAGGCTTAGGAAATATGAATCAAATATTTTAAATTAATGTAGAACACTGAGAGTATTAAATAAACTTGAAGTAACATTTGTAGTCAAGAGGAAGTATCTGAGTATTTAATTGTCCTTGAGTGTTCAGAACAGATAATTTATTTTATTTTTAAGCTTCTATTTGGTACTAGATTGTTAAAAATTTGAATGACACAAAAAGCGCATACTTCTTTTCCTCTGGCTACTTAGTTTATTTTAGATACCACAAATACAGCTACTATTTGAAGAGGAATACTATTTTGTATAAGCTGATCGAGTAGGCAAAATATGCACCTGTCACTCCTGGCTAGTCATGAATATCTTCTAGGCAGGCCTCATTTAAAGCTAGAAACATTACCAGCTGCCTAGGAAAGTGGTAGTAGATCATATACTGAATAACAGGAAGAGGTGAGAGAATTGAGAGAGCCCTTAACTAGCATTGTGAGCTCTTAATGACAAATTAAGAAACCAGTACAGAAATCATGTAAGATTAAGAGCTTTGTAGCCCACACATTAAATTGGTTCTATAGGAGCTAAACCTTGAAAGAGCGATTTAATTGTTTTATTTGTTTCATTTAGTTGGTATATTTATCAAAGCAATGTAAAAATATGCTCTTTGTGATGTCATGAAGGACTTTTAGAAATTTCTGTAATTTGAGCATTTAATGAGTTTCTGAAGTTGTATTTTGTTTTCTTGAAGATTTTTACAGAAATATATTCAGAAAGAAACAGAATGTCTGCGAATACCAAAACCAAATATATCAGCCTCGACACAAGCTGCCAGGCAGAAAAAGATGCAAGAAATTAGTAGTTTGGTCAAATACTTTATCAAATGTGCAAATAAAAGTAAGTGATGTTATATTATAAATAAATGGCTTAATAGGTTACTGTTGCATGAGTTCAATCTGAATATGGTAAGATAAAAGTAGAGTGCTAGTGCATATATCTATCTGTGGATCATTCTTGGTCTAATGCCAGAAGTTTTGAATTATTAAAGACACAATTGTTTAAGAATGATTGTTTTTGCTATATATTCCTACAGGGACTGGCAAATTTTTTTCTGTATAAGGGCCAGATATTAATTGTTTTTGAGTTTTGGACCATATAGTTGTCTCAATCTCAGTTACTCAACTCTGCTGTTTTAGCACAAAAGCAGCCATAGACAATAAGTAAATGAATGGAGTTTACTGTTCCAGTAAAACTTTATTTACAGAAACAGGCAACTAGCTGACTTTTGCTTGTGGGCTATAGTTTGTAAGTCCCTGCTTTATGAGAAGATTAATTAATAGTACTTTCCCAAGTGGAATTGTTTAAATAATAGCCATTCTAAGTGTCCTGTTTTTGTTAAGATTTATGTTTTTATTTATTTTATTTTTAAACAGGAGCACCTAGGCTAAAATGTCAAGAACTCTTGAATTATATCATGGATACAGTGAAGGATTCATCAAATGGTGCCATTTATGGAGCGGATTATAGCAACATACTACTCAAAGATATACTTTCTGTGAGAAAATACTGGTGTGAAATATCTCAGCAACAGTGGCAAGGTATGTTTTGAAGGTTGTTTGTGAATTTTTCCTTATGAAAGGAAATTTCGCCAAAAAGCACTCAGAGTCTTTCTGTATCCCCCTGATGACCTCACAGTTAACAGTACTTTAGTAAACTTATATGGTTATAGAATCTGACCCTTAACTTTCATTAATTATGTACCTTTTGAATTAACTCACTAATATGTTAGGTGTCTGCCATCAGAACTAGAATTACAGAGTTGAAAGATGCCACTCCTGTGCTCAAGGAGTTGGCAGTGGCAGAAAAAAGCAAACAAACACATGAATCAGAGATTGTAATGAATATGATATAGATATGAATGGATGCAGTGGGTACACAAAATAGTGACATTTAAACTCAACTATGATTAAGGTTGAAAGGAGAAAACTGTGAGAGAGAAGTATCATGAAAGTGAAAGCAAGAGAGTTTCAGATTTGAAGGGGTGTGGTCTATACTTTAAGTGTTGTAGAAAGGATAAGACAAAAGTGACCATTGGGTTAGACAGCAGCTACTGGTAAGGTAGTGGAAATCAAATGTGTAAGAACAGAATGTATTAGAAGAGAGTATAAGGACCCAGTGACTCACTAGATATGTAGAGTGGATGCTAGGGAGGAATCAGTTGTTGCCAGTTGATAGGCAAGTGAATTGATAGTACTGAGATACCATAGAGGCAGGAAGTTGAGATCAGAGACTGCAGTATTTCAGTTTATTGATTTTAAAGGTGTAGCATTTCTGGTTCTGAGGATAGGTGAAAGTGGGTTTTAGCATTCAAGGTGGCTTGAAACTAGATGCCAGAGCTTTCTAATTCTCCCACTCTGGAAATTTAGAAACTTTTTCTTTTCAAAACAAAAAAAAAATGCTTTTGAAAAGTATTTAGGCCAGGTGCGGTGGCTCATGCCTGTAATCTCAGCACTTTGAGAGGCTGAGGCGAGAGGAATGCCTAAGTCCAAGGGGTTCAAGACTAGCCTGGGCAAGTTGATGAGACCTTGTCTCTACAGTGCACACCTGCGGTTCCAGCTACTTGGAAGGCTGAGGCAGAAGGATCACCTGAGCCCAGCAGGTCGCGGATGCGGTAGCTGTGAGTGTGCTGCTGTACTCCAGCCTGGGCGACAGAGTGCGACTCCCTACTCTCCCACTCAAAAAAAAAAAAAAAAAAAAAAAGAGAGAAAAGTATTTAGGCTCAGCTTTGTCAACTAAATTAAAAGACATTTGTCTATATTCCTTATTGCCAGTTTGTTATTTCAAAATGAGATACATGTGAACCATAAAACCACCAGCCAATCAGTGCCCTTACACCTACATTGAAATGATTTCTTAGGAGTCATTTGGTGCCTTTGATGTTGCTCTGAACACAAGGCAGGCTGTGTCCAAATCAGGGGTCTCAACAGGCCAGCGGCAGCCTTTGGAGAATGGCGAGAAGTAGCTAGGATACTCAGCAAGATCGTTTCCCAGTATGGCTGGCTAATCATCTTAGGATATTTGGGCATTTTAGATTGTCACTTGTAACTATGGCTGTCACTGAAGTAAAGACACTCCTTCCTTTCCTCTAGTCTTTTTACTATGAGTCTGTCATATAATATGTTCTCTGAAACACTTTTTTAACTACTGTTACTTTTTTTTAACCTTGGTCATTTTTTTTTTGAGAATGTTACTTCTTATAATCAGCCTTTTTTGTCAAAATAATTTTTTTGCTTAGCTTCCTTCCCTAAAACTTGCTTAGGTGAGAACTCCATGAAAGAAGTGAAGTCTAAGCTCAAAATATATATATTTGGTAGAGATGGTGATTGTGAAGAAAGAGTTTCAAAGTAAGAGCCCTAGCATTGGCCCAAGGAAGCAGATAGCTTTTCTTAAAAGGTAGGAGGAGGAAAAGTTAAAAGCACTCAATAGCTTCCCTGTACAACTAGTATAAAATACGAATTCATTTTCCAGGCCTTGAAAGCTCTGCATAATTTTGCTTCTGCCTACCTGTCTGCCTTAACAAAAGCTCACTCCGATTCTTCTCATTTCTGTGCTCATGCTACACTGGGAATTCAGTTTCCACAACCCAGTGGTTTCCAAACCTCTTTTTTTTTTTTTTTTTTTTTTTTGAGTCGGAGTCTCACTCTGTCGCCCAGACTGGAGTGCAGTGGCCGCTCCCGGCCACTGCAGCCTCGACCTGCTGGGCTCCGGCGATCCTTCCGCCTCAGCCTTCCAAGTAGCCAGAACTACAGGCGCGCGCTACCACGCCCGGCTAGTTTGTGATTTATTGTAGAGACGAGGTCTCACCAAGTTGCCCGGGCGAGTCTTGAACCCGCAGGCTCAGGCAGTCCTCTCGCCTCGGCCTCACAAAATGCTGGGATTACAGGCTGAGCCACCTAGCCTGACCCAAACTTCTTTTAAAAAATAATTTTTATTCTTTGTTTTTGTTTTTGAGTTGGAGTCTCTTGTCACCCAGACCGGAGTGCAGTGGCATGCTCATGGCCACCACAGCCTCAAGCCTGCTGGGTTTAGGCGATCCTTCTACCTCAGCCTTCCAAGTGGTAGGAACTACAGACGCACACCATCACGCTTGGCTAGTTTTTGTGGTTTATTGTAGAGACGAGGTCTTACCAAGTTGCCCAGGCTAGTCTCGAACCCCCAGGCCAAGGCAATCCTCTTACCTTGGGCTCCCAAAGTGCTGGGATTACAGGCTGAGCCACCGTGCCTGGTCAATTTTTTTTTTTTTTTCTTGAGTCAGTCTCACTCTATCACCCAGGATGGAGTGCAGTGGCACGCCCACAGCCACCTCAGACCTGACCTGCTGGGCTCAGGCGATCCTTCCGCCTCAGCCTCCCAAGTAGCTGGAACTACAGACGCATACCACCATACCCAGCTAATTTTTTAATTTATTGTAGAGATGTGGTCTTGCCAAGTTGTCCAGGCTGTTCTTAAACCCATGGGCTCAGGCAATCCTCTAACCTCGGCCTCCCAAAGTGCTGTGGTTATAGGCATGCGCCACCACTCCCGCCCTGTTTTTATTTTTTAGAGCAGTTTTAAGTTTACTGTAAAACTGAGTAGAAAGTACTGAGCGTTCTCATCCACTCCCTAACTCCATACACGTACAATATTCCCTTCTATTGGCATCTCATAGCAGTATATATTTGTTATAGTCAGTGAATCTCCACTAGGAGATTTGCTTTTATTACCTGTAGTCCGTAGTTTACTTTAGGGTTCACTCTTGGTGTTGAATATTTTATGGGTTTTGACAAATATATTGACATTAAAAAAAAAATCTTTTCTGTATGTATTGAGGACTTTTTTCCTTTAGGGTAGAATAGTAGCATGTATTCATTATTTTAGTTTAATACAGAATTATTTCAGTGCCAGAAAAAGCCTCTGTGCTTTGCCTATTCATCCCTTCTTACCCCTCCTAGTCTTTGGGAACCACTGATCTTTTTACCATCGAGTTGACTTGGCCTTTTCCAGAATGTCATATACAGTTAACTGCCACATAACAATGGGGATATGGTCTGAGTAGCTTGTCATTAGGTATTTTCATCCTTGTGCAAACATCATAAGGTGTACTTATACAAACCTAAATGGTATAGCCTCTTGCTCTTAGACTACAAACCCGTACAGCATGTTACTATACTGAATACTGTAGGCAGTTGTAACACAGTGGTATTTGTGTATCGAAACACAGAAAAGGTATGCTAAAAAGCCTGGTATAAAAGATCAAAATGTACACCTGTATGGAGCATTTACCATGAATAGAACTTGGAGGACTGGAAGTTGTTCTGGGTGAGTCAGTAGTGAGTGAATGGTGAGTGAATGGGAAGGTCTAGTACGTTAATGTATACTACTGTAGATTTTATAGACACTGTTTACTTATTCTACACTAACTTTAGCTTTCTGTAACTTTTTTGCTTTGTAAACTTTTTAATTTTTAAAAACTTTTTTGACTTTTCTGTAATAATTCTTGACTTAAAATACACTTTGTACAGCCATACAAAAATATTTTTTCTTAATGTCTTCATTTTATAAGATTTTTTTCTTTTTTCTATATTTTAACTTTTTAAACTTTTTAAATAAAAACAAAGCCACAAACACACACATTAGCCTAGGCCTACACAGGGTCAGGATCATTAATACCACTGTCTTCCACCTCTACCCTGGTCCCACTGGAAGGGCTTCAGGGACAATAACACACATGGAGCTTTCATCTTCTATGATGACAGTGCTTTCTTCTGGACTATCTACTAAAGAACCTGTCTGAGGCTGTTTTACAGTTAAGAAGTAGAAGGAATATACTGGAAAATATCAAAAAGTATAGTGTAGTATTCACTAAAACTAGTAACATTTATTATCATTGTCAGTGATTGTATGCTATACATAATTTTCTGTGCCGTATTTTAATTTAACTATCAGCAAAGTGGGTTTGTTTATACCAACATCACCACAAACCATTAATATTGCATTGTGCTACACAGTGTTGTGATGTCTACAATGTCACTAGTCAATAGGAATTTTCCAGTTCATTATAATCTTAAGGTACCACCTTTTTATACGGGATTCATCACTGACCAAAATGTAGTTATGCAATACATGACTATAGTTCGAATTATACCAGTGATTTTACATTCTGTTGTGACCATATCCTTTTCAGATTGGTGTCTTTCATTTAGTAATATGCATTTAAGGGTCCTCCATGTTTTTTCATGGCTTGGTAGACTGAGGTAGGAATATTTAAGCCCAGGATTTGAAATCCAGCCTGGGCAACATAGTGAGACCCTGTCTCTTTAAAAAAGGAGAGAGTGAGAAGCCACAAATTATTGATATTAGAAATGTATATAATTGCAAACCCTACAGTTATTAAAAAGATAATAAGAAAACAATATGAACGATGCAATGTACATTAACTTAATTTAAATGAACAGATGCCTCAGAACCACACACTATCAAAACTCACTCAATATGAAATAGATCATTTGAAGCCCTATAGCCGTTAAAGAAATTGAATCCATAATTCCATACCTTTCATAAGACAAATTGGAAACAAGGTAAGGATGTCCATTCTGTCTACCACTTTCCAACATTATAGTAGAGGATCTAGCCGAGGCAGTCAGGCAAGAAAAATAAGAGACATACAGATTGGAAAGGAAGAAATAAATCTTTGATAGTGTGTGTTTATCTCTTAATGGGAAGAAAACCCTCTATTGAAAACTTTGCTTTTTTCATCGCGTAGGCAGATAATTCTCAAAGCATTTTGTGTTCTGCACATCTTGCAAACAGACCCACTGGTTGCTTTTTTTTTCAGACTGTATTTTCAAGGCTGTTTGTATCACAAAATAGAGATAGAAGATAGAGATGGTGGTTTCCTCCAGAACAAAGGACAGGTTTCTTTCTTTTTTTTTTAGGAGTCTGAGTCTTACTCTGTCACCCTGGCTGGGGTGCAGTGGCACTCCAGTGTCGACCTGCTGGGCTCCAGCAACCCTTTTGCTTCAGCCTTCCAAGTAGCCAGAACTACAGACATGCGCTAACATGCCTGGCTAATTTCTTATTTTATGGTAGAGACGAGGTCCTGCCAAGTTGCCCAGACTGGTCTCTAACCTGCGGGCTCAGGCAATTCACTCCCCAAAGTGCTGGGGTTACAGGCTGAGCCACTGAGCCCGGCTAGAACAGGTTTCCTGCAGCTCATTCGTTATAGAAAGCTTGTAGTGTTTCTGCTGAAGCCGGCTACTGTTTGTACTGTGTCTAGTATCATTATGTAACTGCTGGGATTGGGGAACTAGTGCAGAAATGAAGGTAGTCTGGCTCCTATCGTTTCTGTGAGAAAGTAACTGTCTATCAGGAATTCCATGTCTTCTGCCAACATCCATGAAACCGTCATCCTAATTTTTTAGGTTACAAGTAGAGTAAAATCTCATACCCTTCACAGTTCCAAACACATCTTATGCATATTATTAATCACACAGCATTAATAAAAAGAAAACCTGGGGAGTGTGCTTTGATGAAGAAACATAAGCATAGTAGAGAAGTTAGGTAGCTTATCTGAGGTCTGGCTCTTAAACTGGTACTTTCACCATCTACTGCTGGTAGTCGTTCCTGTCTTAAAGGAATTTTATATAAGGTAAAATTAAATATTGATGGAGTACTTTTACTGTTTTAAATATAAATTCATGTCTGTATGGGATTATGGAATGTTTATGTTGAATTGAGACATTTAATTTAGTATGCTTTGACTTTAAAAAATTGTAATTAATAATACATATCTTTTTCTCAGAATTGTTCTCTGTGTACTTCAGGCTGTATCTGAAACCTTCACAAGACATTAATAGAGTTTTAGTGGCTAGAATAATTCATGTTGTGACCGAAGGATGCTGTTTGCAAACTGATGGATTAAATTTCAAATTTTTGGATTTTTTTTCCAAGGCTATTCAGTATTCAAGGTAATTTAATCTCACTTTGTTTTGTTTTGAAATTCATTTGACCATATTTTGGATTCAGTAACTGAAAGACCAAGATCTTCTTGGAAGACCATGTTTTAGGTCAGTAACTAAAAATAATGCCTTTTCAAAAAGCATTGACCCATCATAATAGAACTAGTGGATTCCTGATGAGACAGATCCAGCGCTTCCTGTGTATCCAATATGCAGAACACTAAATGGTGTTCCTGGGTGGGAGATCTGTCCTGCTCTTCGGAGTCTCACTCTGTTGCCCAGGCTTGAGTCCAGTGACATGCTCACAGCCACCGCAGCCTCGACCTGCTGGACTCAGGTGATCCTTCTGCCTCAGCCTTCCAAGTAGCTGGAACCATAGGCATGCGCCACTATGCGGCTAGTTTTTTTGATTTATTGTAGAGTTGAGGTCTTGTCAAGTTGCCCTGGCTGGTCTTGAACCCGTGGGTTCAGGCAGTCCTCCCGCCTCAGCCTCCCAAAGTGCTGGGATTATAGGTGTGAGCCACCACACCTGGCCTTGTCCTGCTCTTCTAATGACAAGGGAAGTTAAATACTCGCTAAGTTTCATTTTTTCCATTTTGGGGACAGATATGCTGAGAATAAATTAAAATAGGAACATATATGGAAGTATAAATGCAATACATTTGTGTGGCATTACATGATTTATAAAACAAAACAATTTGTAAATGATGTGTTAGAAATCTGTTTATTTTTAGACAATGTTTTGGCAGCAGGGAGAGGTAACAGAAGTGATGTCAGCACCAAATAAGAACTAATTTCCTGTTGCTGTGTAGAACTGCTGTGATTTTTTTTTTTAAATGACCAGTTTTGAAAATAATGATGTTTGAAAATTAGATGTTTTCCCTTTCAGCGTGCAACTCCTTAGCTCTTTAATTTATGCCGTTTGTTCACCTCATTTTACCAAGTTGAGATGATTTGTTTTCTGTTACAGACAAGAAAAAAGCTCTGCAGGCCTGAATCATATCTTAGCAGCCCTTATTATCATCCTCAAGACTTTGGCTGTGAACTTGCGAATACGAGTGTGTGAATTTGGAGATGAAATTCTTCTTACCTTGCTTTATATTTGGACTCAACATAGACTTAATGATTCCTTAAAAGAAGTAATTATTGAATTATTTCAACTCCAAATTTATATCCATCATCCAAAAGGAGCCAAAACCCAAGAAGAAGGTATAAAGGATGTTTTTACTGTTGAGTTTTCTTCTTCCTTAAAACATAGAGGCTTAATTAAGTATGAAATTAGTATTCTGTAGGAGGATATGATTTTATTCTGGATTACTTTGCTTGATAATGTTGCTGCTAGTCATGAGGACTTTTTCACAGTTTTTAGAATTTGAAGCCGTAGTAGCAAAGTCTATTGCGCCTTTCCATTTATTCAATACGATGTTAGGTGGTATGGGAAGTACAAACAACTGTTCCCTCTAGGAGCTGCTTGTGCATAAGTGGTTAGGAGATAAGAGGTCTGTCACACACTATAGGGCGAAAGAATTTAGAGAAAGCAGGGTCTTGTTTATCCACATACTGTTTTTATTAGATTAAAAATGGATAAATTGGACTGAAAATAGCAGGTCAGATTATTCAGTTCCTAAGGACGATATGTACATAGTATTTTTATAGAAATGTGAGGTGCAAAGGGGAAAGTTCTGCCTTGAGCTTCCTAGTTACTCTAGGCCCCTGTTTGTTGGGAAAACCAGAAATGAATTACTTGTTCTCCTCAATTCCTTTACATTTGTCTTTTACCAAGAGGGTGTTGATCCGATGGTGTAGTTCTTTTTGGTAGTTAGGAGCTTGATTGGGTGGAGTTGAATGAACTCCCTCATGCTCAGTCTACGCTTGCCTTGGGTTTGTACTAGCCTCTGGACAACTAATCATGCTAGTATAATGACCTTATTGAGACAGCATATCACATAGAGTAATAGCAGCTGAAACGGGAGAAAACTCTATAGTCACTTCTTATCAACAGTAGCTATCTATATACATATGTAGTTTATGAAACCACTGTAATCAAAGAATGGTGGTTTTTTATAGTTTTTCATCTTTTACCTGGCTCCTTTCACCAGTGTGAAGATCAGGCTTATGATAGGATATGTTTAGGGGGTTAGTCAACTACATTTTTAGAGTGAATTGAAAAAGGCAGGATGATAAGGCTGCTGGAAAAGCTAATGTATTTTTAGTCTTTGTTAATAGATTCTATGGTACCTTGGAAATTAGTAGTCCTCTTGCTCCCCATACTAATCAGACCACATTTGGAATACTATGTTCACCAGATTTTGTAGAGTCAGCATTTTAAGAGGAACAGAAGTTGACTGGAGTGTGTCTTGGGAAAGATGATGGATGATGATAAGTACTTGTCATTTGTACACTAGTTAAAGGAAGTGGTAATGTTTTTCTCTTAGAGAAAAAAGACATACAGAGAACTTGGTCTTCACGTGAAAGAGGAAAAATATTAATTGTATTTGCCTCAGGGGAGAGAATAAATTAGAGAAAGGTGGATTTTAGATCAGAGCATGGAAGAGATTTATAGCAAATACAGTTACCTAAATGTGAAATAGGCACGATATGAAGTAGTGTTTGGCAAGAATATTGTCAGAAGAGGCATTAGTACTGAATGGAAGGTTGGACCAGATGTCTTCTAATGTTGATACAACTTCACAGTTAAATAATTTGGTGGGAGTTGACAGTGCAGATGGCGTATGTATATAGATTACATCTTAATTTTTTCTATTACAGGTGCTTATGAATCAATAAAATGGCAAAGTATTTTATACAACTTATATGACCTGCTAGTCAATGAGATAAGTCATATAGGAAGTAGAGGAAAGTATTCTTCAGGATCTCGTAATATTGCTGTCAAGGAAAATTTGATTGAATTGATGGCAGATATTTGTCACCAGGTATAGTAGGTCATGCCATATTTTGAAATTTCCTGTTAATTTTCTTTTACTGGGCTTTAAAAATTTGTGTTCTCATAAAAACCCTATAAAATTACTCTGTACTTTTAGACTGTTGCACTCAAAATATGAGAAATACTTGAAATTACTCTCTTAAAAGTTAATGCTTTGCAGATATGGATTTCATGAAAACTAATAATGAACTTTTCTATTCTTAAAAGATTGTTCATAGGAAATAAGGTGACCCTAACCCTGATGTTTTTTTGTTTTTTGTTTTTTTTTTTTTGAGTTGGAGTCTCACTCTGTCACCCAGACTGGAGTGCAGTGGCCGCTCCCGGCCACCGCAGCCTCGACCTGCTGGGCTCCGGCGATCCTTCCGCCTCAGCCTTCCAAGTAGCCGGAATTACAGGCATGCGCTACCACGCCCAGCTGATTTTTTGATTTATTGTAGAGATGAGGTCTCGCTGCCCAGGCGGGTCTCGAACCCGCGGGCTCAGGCAATCCACTCACCTCAGCCTCCCAAAGGCGCGGGATTACAGGCTGAGCCACCGAGCCCAGCTTAGATCAATTTTAAAAAAGAAACATCATGCCGGGCTCGGTGGCTCAGCCTGTAATCCTGCGCCTTTGGGAGGCTGAGGTGAGTGGATTGCCTGAGCCCGCGGGTTCGAGACCCGCCTGGGCAGCGAGACCTCATCTCTACAATAAATCAAAAAATCAGCTGGGCGTGGTAGCGCATGCCTGTAATTCCGGCTACTTGGAAGGCTGAGGCGGAAGGATCGCCGGAGCCCAGCAGGTCGAGGCTGCGGTGGCCGGGAGCGGCCACTGCACTACAGTCTGGGTGACAGAGTGAGACTCCAATTCAAAAAAAAAAAATAAATGATCTAGAATTCACTTAGCATAATTCACTATTTTAAAGTGTAAAATTTTTAGTATTTTCAGTATTTTTCTTTTTTTAAAATTTGAGTGAGAGTTTCACTCTGTTGTCCAGGCTGAAGTGCAGTGGCACACTCATGACCACCGCAGCCTCAGCCCGCTGGGCTCAGGCGATCCTTCTGCCTCAGCCTTCTAAGTAGCTGGAACTACAGGTGTACACCACCATGCCCAGCTAATTTTTTGGTTTACTGTAGAGATGAGATCTTGCTAAGTTGCCTGGGCTGGTCTTAAACCTTTGGGTTCAGGCAGTCCTCTCATCTCTGCCTCCCAAAGTGCTGGAATTATAGGCATAAGCCACCATGCCCAGCCTGGCTTACAGTATTTTTCTATGTTGTACAACCATCACCACTAATTTCATAGTATTATTATTACTCAAAAAAACACAAAAAACAAAAAAAAAACTGCCTTCTTAGCATTTAATCCCAATTCTCTTAACTCCTGGAAACCAGCTACTAATCTTTTTCAGTTTCTGTGGATTTGCCTGTTTTGGACATTTCATTTAAGTGGAACTATAAAATATGTGATCTTTTGTGTTTGGTTTCTTTCGCTTAGCATGTTTTCAAAGTTCGTCCATGTTGTACTATGAAATACAACATGAGTACTTTATTCCTTTTTATAGCTGAATATTCAATTGTACGGATATACTGCCTTTTGCTTACTCATTATTAGGTGATGACCTAATGTTTTCTAAGTAAAACATTTTTCCCCCCAGAAATTTGGTTAATATCCTAGATAGTAATTTCACTCTTGTTAAATATTTTTTTAATGATAAATAAAAGAATTTGATTCCTTTGAAAATATATATTTTTGCTTTGCTTTCAGATTCTTGGTGCTTTTAGTAAATGTTCCCAGGAAATAAAACTAATATATTACTTGATAATATCTGCTTTCTAAGAGTGCCGTTACTGTCATGCAAAATATTTGTTTCTTATTATGTTATCATATTTATGTTTCTGTAATCTATTATTCTTGCTTTATAAGCTCCTGCATCTTAATTTGAGAAGGAATTTTTTTTCTAATGAACTATTAGAAAACAAGAGCAATGAACAAAATGGGTTTATTTTTATTCTACAGGTTTTTAATGAAAATACCAGATCCTTGGAAATTTCTCAGACTTATACTACTACACAAAAAGAATCTAGTGATTACAGTGCACCTGTCAAAAGGAGGAAAATAGAACTAGGCTGGGAAGTAATAAAAGATCATCTTCAGAAGTCACAGAATGATTTTGATCTTGTCCCTTGGTAAAATGTTACCTTTTTTCTCATTTAGTGTTATTTATTTTTCTCAGAAAACTTTCAGTAGAATTTTTTCATCACATTGGCCAGAACTAAGTCATTTATCTGTTCCCAACTAATTACTAGCAGAGGGAAATGCAATTGCTGTGACATGTTGAGATAACTCATGATGGCTCACCTGCTAGGGCCAGGGTCAGGGACACCTTTTCCTCATCATATTGTCATAGCAGGTAAAAGAGGGACTGGTTGTCTGGTAGGCAATCAGTAGTGTCTGCCTCATAGAATTCACTGAATTGTACACCTCAGCAGAAGACTTTAGCATGCATAGCACCTTCTAATAGAATTAGGAAGAAATTAAAGACCACCCTAAGAAATCACAGAATAGGCCGGGCTCGGTGGCTCAGCTTGTCATCCCAGCACTTTGTGAGGCCACGGCAAGTGGATTGCCTAAGCCCACGGATTTGAGACCACCCCGGGAAACTTAGCGAGACCTCGTCTCTACAATAAAAAAAAAAAAATTAGCCAGATGTGGTATCATGCACCTGTATTTCCAGCTACTTGGAAGGCTGAGGCAGAAGGATTGCCAGTGCCCGGCAGGTCGAGGGTGCAGTGGCCAGGAGTGTGCCACTGCACTCCAGCCTGGGTGACAGAGTGAGACTCCAACTCAAAAAAAAAAAAAAGAAAAGAAATCACAGAATAATTTTGACATTGTGCTGTGATAAAAGTTTATTTTGCTATCTTCTTTATTCACATATAAGATTCACAAATATTTAAATAATTAAATAAATTATGGAATTCTGTAAAGTCGTAAAAATTAGGTCTTGTAAGGATATTAAGTTTTTATTCAGTTCAGCCTGTTTGTTTTACTGAAAGAAAAACTGAAACCCAGAAAGGTTAAGCAATTTGCATAAGGACAGTTAGGACTTTATAGGCTATAGCAAAATTTGGGATCGATTCTCTTTTGATAGGTTGGTCAAATATAATTTACTTGTGGGGGAAAAGCATATTAATTTATATACCCATGCTTTAAGTTCATGTTTATACAGTTGAAATGCCTATTTCAGGTTCTTTAATTTGTCCATTTAGTCAAGAGTTATTTGTTGAACACCTGCTGTGTGTCAAGCATTAGAGGTACAGAGATGATTATCGGAAGGTTCCCATTTGTATGTAGCACACATTCTAGATAATTTACAGCAAATATTTACTAAATTAAATGAATTCATGCCAAGATCTTTTGGGCTTCTTTGTTTTCTTGTTTTAGAGGGATGTTTTCATACTAAAGATCAGGGATAGATAAAATAAGTCAGAATATTGCTAATTTAGTATTCTTTAAAATTTTTAAAGGAAAGTATAACCACTTATCAAGCTATCCATAAAGTTGACAATCTTCCTGCCATTTTATGAAGTAAGACTTAATAGATATTGAGAGCCAGTTTATTTTGAGAGTAGTTTGGAAAATGATGAGGGTGATGCACTAATTAGGATATTATAAGGGCACTATGTCTCTATATGTATTTTCTTTTAGTTTGTTAATGGGATCAAAACCAGTTTGCAAGTTACCTTCTTTTTTTCCCCCCCTTTAGGCTACAAATTACAACCCAATTAATATCTAAGTATCCTGCAAGTTTACCTAACTGTGAGCTGTCTCCATTACTGATGATACTATCCCAGCTTCTGCCTCAACAGCGACGTGGGGAACGGACCCCCTATGTGTTAAGATGCCTTATAGAAGTTGCATTGTGTCAAGGAAAGAAGTCAGACCTGGAAAGCTCACAGAAGTCGGATTTATTGAAAATCTGGAATAAAATTTGGTCCATTACCTTTCGTGGTATAAGTTCTGAACAAATACAGGTTGAAAACTTTGGCTTACTTGGAGCCATAATTCAAGGTAGTTTAGTTGAAGTTGACAGAGAATTCTGGAAGTTATTCACTGGGTCAACCTGTAGACCTTCGTGGTAAGTTTAATATGCATTATATTAGATTGTACAGATATAAACACACACAGACACACATATCCCTGATCATTTTCATAGTTTGTTACTTCAGTTACTTCAGTTGAAGATAGGTTAAATTCTGTTTCAGATGCTTTTGTTGTTTGTCCAAGACTTTGTAAATGCACGAATATGAAGTTAGTTTCAAAAATGGAGAAATTAGCTACAAATATCAACTTGATAAGAAAATTTTAAAAATATATGGAGACATTACTGAAAGCTACTTTTAGAATTTTAAAAATGATACATAATATATATATTTTCAGTATACATGTGATAACTTGATATATTCATGTAATCAAATCAGAGCAATTGAGATATTCATCACCCTAAATATTTATCTTTTCCTTATGGTAGGAATATTTGAATTCTAGCTATTTTGAAATGTACAATGGGTTATTAACTATAGTCCCCCTAATGATCTGTTGAACACCAGATCTTATTTCTTTGGTTTAACTGTATATGTGTACCCAGAAGAATTTCTTAAAAGAATTATAAAGAGTTTACATTTCTTTTGTGTAATTTATAATAATTATTTGTTCAATATTTTAAAACCTTGGTTTTTTTTTTAGTAGTACTGAATACTGCTATAATAAGGGAGAATTTCTAACCAGAATTACATTTCTCAAATGTAATTAGACTTTTAAAAACTTTTGTTGATTAAATGTATGGATCTTACGGGTGGAGCTTGACACTGTTCTGAGCATTGGACGCGTAGTGGTAAAGAAGATAGGTGAGGTCTCTGCCCCACAAAGAGCTTACTTTTTAACAATTGGCCCTTGCTTTGTTATAGTCCAGCTGTGTGCTGTTTGACTTTGGCACTGACCGTCAGCGTAGTTCCAGAAACGGTAAAAGTGGGAATAGAACAAAATAGGTGTGAAGTAAATAGAAGTTTTTCTCTAAGAGAATCGATAATGAAATGGCTCTTATTCTACAAACTAGAAGATGACTTAGAAGACAGTACAGAACTGCCTCCAATTCTTCACAGGTAATTTCTGTTTATTAGCATGCTGCTGGTTTTTAAATTTTGCTTCATAAGTCTTCCTCTACTTGTTTGATACTAGAGGTCTTTGCTTTGTAATGATAATGCAGGATTTCCCAGAGCTACTCTAATTATTAAACATTCCCTCTGTTCTTTTTGTGTCTGGATCACTTCTGAAATTAAGAAAAGGTTTCACTGTGATAAAATGAGTGATGTGCATGAAAATATGCATATGATTCTTTGAGCATTTATGCATTCCTTTTTGAGCTTCTGTAAATAGGCCCATATATCTGACTCGGAGAGATCCTGGATCCTTAATCATAATGGGAATCTCTTCTTGGTGAAGCGTGTTGTCTTAAAGGGGTGAGGAAACAGGAAGACAAAGTAGGACATCACAGGGCTGAGGGAGCAGAACAGCTTGCCCACTCAGCCTCTTCACAGATGCTAATTGAAACTGAATGGTTGGGGAGCAGATCTCGGATGGATCCTAGTACTTTTGCTTTAATTTCACAACCTTTTATTTCAGAAATAATCTTAAATTAGACCAAGCAGTGTTGGAAACGATAGTAACAAAGTGTGTCCTCCTTAAATTCTCCTTTCAGATATTAAGAAATATGAAAACATTTTAATTTAGGATCCAAGTTTTAGAGATCAAGATTTAGAGTGAAATATGTTTAAAGTATTCTGTAATGGCTTTTGGTCTTTTAAGTGAAACTTTTTATTTTTATTTTTTATAGTAATTTTCCTCATCTTGTACTGGAGAAAATTCTTGTGAGTCTCACTATGAAAAACTGTAAAGCAGCAATGAATTTTTTCCAAAGTGTGCCAGAATGGTATGTTATCTAATAGAGTTCTGTGTTAGTCTAAGTATGGCTTTAATTACAGAGATAATAGTTTCAGCAGAGTGGTAGCTGCATCTTAATAATTATGAACTAAATTGGTCAAGTAAAAAAAAAAAACTTCACAACTGTTAGCCAGGGAAATGTTTCTTTTAATTCTGTGATTGTAATCTATGCTCTGTAATTTAAGATTAAGGTTACTGTTTTTTAATGCTGTACACTATAACATGAGACAAATGCCAGTGGAAAAAATTGAATGGTTATGGTAGAAAATTAAGAACATAAAATTTATGTGACATGAGTTCTTAAAAGTATGACCCATTTTTATATATCAAGTAAGATTTGAGTATTTATTAGCTTTAAGAACTGACAATTGGGGCCAGGCTCAAGTGGCTCATCCTGTAATCCCAGCACTATAGGAGGATGAGGAGAGTGGGTTGCCCGAGGCCGTGGGTTCCAGACCAGCCTGGGCAACTTGGCAGGACCTCGTCTCTACAATAAAAATTTAGAAAAAAAAAAAATTAGCCAGGCGTGGTAGTCTGTTCCTGTAGTTTCGGCTGCTTGGAAGGCTGAGGCAAAAGGATTGCTGGATCCCAGCACATCAACAGTGGGGTGGCCATGAGTGTGCCACTGCACTCCAGCTTGGGCAAGAGTGGGACTCCAACTCAAAAAAAAAAAAGAACCGACAATTGGAAACAAAAATCTAAACCTGATTTTAGGCTGAGCATGGTGGCTCATCCCAGCACTTTGGGAGGCAAAGGCAGGAGGATCACTTGAGGTCAGGAGTTTGAGACCAGCATGGGCAACATAGTAAGATTACCTCTCTACAAAATAGTTGATTGTGATCACACTTGCCTGGAGTTCTAGCTATCTGAGATGCTGAGAGAGGAGAATTGCTTGAGCCCAGGAATTCAAGGCTGAATGAAGTATCATTGTTCCACTGCATTCCAACCTGATCAACAGAGTGAGACCCTGTCTCTAAAAAAATATAAGATAAAATAAGCCTGATCTTAGTTGATTGAATCAAGAGACTTATATTTCAGCCCTATGACTGAAAATGACTCACCGGCATGAAGATTCCTGATCTCCCTCATGAAGTCATAAGATTATAAAAAACTGCTGGGCTCGGTGGCTCAGCCTGTAATCCCGTGCCTTTGGGAGGCTGAGGTGAGTGGATTGCCTGAGCCCGCGGGTTCGAGACCCGCCTGGGCAGGCAAGACCTCATCTCTACAATAAATCAAAAAATTAGCCAGGCGTGGTAGCATGCGCCTGTAATTCCAGCTACTTGGAAGGCTGAGGCGGAAGGATCACCGGAGCCCAGCAGGTCGAGGCTGCGGTGGCTGGGAGCGGCCACTGCACTCCAGTCTGGGCGACAGAGTGAGACTCCAACTCAAAAAAAAAAAAAAAGATTATAAAAAACTACATTTTAGAGAAACTGATGGTGAAAAAAGGGATAAGTTTTCAGAGTGTTATTCTCAATGTTTATGTCTACTGTTTTTTTCTGAATTTACGTTTGAAATTATAATTTGTGTTTCTTTTGTCTGTTAGTAAAATTTGCTACTGAATAATGAAATTTGATACAAGTAGGTATCAAAGCTTCAAGAAGAGAAGCAGTCCTAGTGCATTGGGTCACACTTGTAATCTCAGCACTTTGGGAAGTGGAGGCGAGAAGATTGCTTATGCCCACGGGTTTGAGACCAGCCTGGGCAACTTGGCAAGACCTCGTCTCTACAATAAATCAAAAAATTAGCCAGGCATGGTGGTGTGTGCCTGTAATTCCAGCTACTTGGAAGACTGAGGCTGAAAGATTGCCTGAGCTCAGCAGGTTGAGGCTGTGGTAGCTATGATTGTATGACTGCTCTCCAGCCTGGGCGACAGAGACTGGACTCAAAAAAAAAAAGAGAGAGAGAGGAGAAAAGGAAGAGAAGCATTTAAGAGAATTATCTGAGCCAGGCTCGGTGCCTCAGCCTGTAATCCCGCGCCTTTGGGAGGCTGAGGTGAGTGAATTGCCGCGGGTTAGAGACCTGCCTGGGCTACTTGGTGAGACCTGATCAATAAATCAAAATGACCTGGGCATGGTAGCGCCCTCCTGTAGTTCCAGCTACTTGGAAGCCTGAGGCAGAAGGATCGCTGGAACCCAGCAGGCGAGGCTGTGATGGCAGGGAGCGGCCACTGCACTCCAGTCTGGGTGACAGAGTGAGACTCCAACTCAAAAAAAAAAAAAAAAAAAAGAATTATCTGTTAATTGTGTAAGCAGTCTTGATTGATGTAGATGATGCTATGTTCATATATATATTATATATATATTTTTAAATTGTGTATATATGTATTTTTTTTTCTTTTGAGAGTCAGGGTCTCACTCTGTTGCCCAGGCTGGAGTGCAGTAGCATAATAACGCTCACCACAGCCTCAACCTCCTGGTTTCAGGTGTTTCTTCTGCCTCAGCCTCCTTAGTAGCTGAGACTGCAGACATGTGCCATCATGCTGGCTTATTTTTCTGAGTTTTTGAAGAAAAAGGTTGTGTTATGTTGACTAGGCTGGTCTCGAACTCCTGGGCTCAAACAATTCTGCCTCAGCCTCCCAAGGTGCTGAGATTATAAGGCATAAGCCACCATGTTAATATTTTTGTTTGTAATATATTGGGTAGATTTATTAGAAATTAAAGATTATACTTTTTTGAAGTGAACAACACCAAAAAGACAAAGAAGAGCCTTCATTCTCAGAAGTAGAAGAACTATTTCTAAAGACAACTTTTGACAAGATGGACTTTTTAACCATTCCGAGAGAATGTGCCATAGAAAAGCAGCAATCAAGTGCTGGCATTTCTGTCCACCAAAATCTCAAGGAATCACTGGATCGCTATCTTTTGGAATTATCAGAACAGCTTTTAAATAATTACTCATCTGAGGTGAGTTTTTTTTTAAGTGGAACTAAGGGTTATCTTTGATTTAACGTTGATATACTGTTAGGAAGGAGAAGTGAAACAGGGAAGGTGCTAAAGACGCTGTGAGGCTCAGTTTTAAAAGCAAAATGGCAGTACAGGGCTATAAATAGGGAAAGCAGCATGAGCAAAGGAAACGCAAGAATTATAGTTTGAATTCTTTCTTTGTAATGGAAATTCTGATTGATGTAAAATAATTCTTTAGGTAGGTTAGTGGGGACTAGTAAGGGTTGCAGCATAAGGATTATGTGATGAAAACAACCTCTCAATACAAAGGAAGGAGATGTTACGGTAACAGGAAAGGACAGCATTTAAACAGATCTAACAGATATTAGTGACATTTGAAGAGGGAGGAGTGATTATTAAAGATAAATGGACTAGCAATTACCCATTTTTCTGGAGGTCATCTAGGAATTCCTCATCTGTGATTTCCTTTGTCCTTATAAAATCATAAATTCTCTTCATGTTTACTATTCTTTTGCCAAACTCCCATTTCTTTCAGCATGAAATGTTTTATATTCATTTCTGTGTATTCAGATCATCCACATGTCAAAGTCCTTGCTAAAGCTTTTCTTAGGTAACCTCAGCCATAATAATTTTTCATCATTTAATTTTCATAGTGCTTAATATTTCACATTTTTAATGGCAGTTAGCATCTTTGCACCATAGGTATTTATGTATATTTTGTACACAAGGATCTCTTGAAATTGTGCCATAAGCTCCTTAAAGGGCGTATGTATTTTTATTAATCTCTGTATCCTCCACGATGCCTTGTTACATGGTAAGTGATAAAATATTTATTGAAGAAGGTAAATCCTGCAGGTGTTCAAAGGAGTGACTTTAGTAACCAGAGAAAACGATCAGAAGAACCGAGAAGGGACAGTGTGCCTATTTCATCTGTCTTACCTTTCATTGCTGACATTCTTTTGCATCACTATTGTTACCACTTTCATTACAGAGTAATTTAATCTTCTGTATTTTTCCCTAAAATGCCATTTCCATATATAGGAGCAAAATATCTGAAAATCTCACGTCTAACTTTGTCAGAGTCTTATGTAATTCTATAAAATTATCTAAACAATATCTACTAGCAGCAATATATTGTGCTAGTCCTTGGAGGCTAAAAATTTGAATAAGTCAAAGTTCTTGTCCTTCAGAAGCTTAAAATGCCATTTAGTGTCTATTTTTATGAATCTAATTTCTACTCATGTTCTAAGACTTACATTTATTTGCCTGTTATGCTTTTTCTTCTTTTCTTTCAGCTCTACCTCAGATATTTAAGGGCCTGTGTACTGTACCCTGTGCCACTTCAGGAGAGGATAACCCGCCGGGCCTTTAGGAGATACTTAGAGTGTTTTTCTTGAGAATCCTGGTTATTATAACTCTATGGCAATCTCTTAGATGTTTTCAGAGAGAGTCAGAATATGCCACCTTTAACTCAATTAACTGAAATTTTGTTTCTTAATATGTACATAAACTTGTTTTTTCAAAAGATAATTCTAGAATACATGAAATTATTTATGAAATATTTTTTAATTTGTGGTTTACTTTAAGATTACAAATCCAGAAACGCTTGTCCGGTGTTCCAGTCTTTTGGTGGGTGTTCTTGGCTGCTACTGTTATGTGGGTGTAATAGCTGAAGAGGAAGCATATAAGTCAGAATTATTCCGGAAAGCCAAGGTAGGAGAATTTATGACAATAAAGCTTTGGATAAATTTGAATGAAATATATTCCTGGGAAAATTGTTATATTTGTTTGGAAAACATTATATTTTATACAGGTTAACCCTTTCTCTTTTTTTTATACAGTCTGAAAAGAAATGATACTGTGTGTTCTTCCTTAAGATTTGAAGTTATTGTAAGCCAACTATAAATATAGTGAATAATTTTAGATTAAAATTTAATCTCAACATAAAAACTGATTTTTATCTGTATTTTTTGAAGTTTTTCCTGTGGCCAGTTATACTAAAGAATCCTTGATTGTGGGTGTTAATCAAGTAGGCTGTAAGCATGAAACTGTTTGTTTGTTTTTTGTGTCAAGGTCTCACTCTGTTGCCCAGGCTGGAGTGCGATCATGGTTCACACAGCCTCAACCTCCTGGGTTCACGCAATCCTTTCATCTCAGCCTCCCAAGTACCTGGTACTACAGGCGCTTGCCATCATAATCAGCTAGTTTTTAAAAATTTTTGTGGAGGTGAGGTCTTGCTAAGTTGCCTAGGCTGGTCTCTAACTCCTGGGCTCAAGCAATCCTTCCGCCTCAGCCTTCCAAAGAGCTGAAATTATGGGCGTGAGCCACTTTTCCCAGCTTGAAACTCTTTTTCATCTCTCAGTAGTACTCTGTCAGTGGTGTGATTTGCAGAGAGCAGAGTATAAGATTTGTCAATTTTTTGGTTCATTAAGTTTTAATTATACTATTTGACCAGTGTAACTTCTAAAAACAATTTTATCTCTTAAGTGAAACTTTAAAAAGCAATACTAAACTATAATTTTGAATAGAATTTGGATTTTTTTTCCCTTCTTTATAGTCTCTAATGCAGTGTGCAGGAGAAAGTATCACTCTGTTTAAAAATAAGACAAATGAAGAATCTAGAATTGGTTCATTGACGGATATGATGCATCTATGTACAAGTTGCTTGTGTAACTGTACCGGGGTAAGGTATTCTTATTACTTGTTATTCAAGTTTATTCAGGGAGATTGGTTACTGGTTGTTGGCACAATTGTTTTTCAGTCCATTCATAAGTCTATAAACTTATTTCAAATTACATTGAATTGTAAACAAGGTAATATTTAGAGGAATAAGCAATAGTAAACTGAATTTCAATGAAACAAATTTTATTATTTTGGGAAGTTTTATAAGATTGTCTTACCACTTTTCTATGCGCTGTTTTATATGCCACTTTTATATATGTAGCACATAGTAGATGACTCTTTTATTCCCTGCATATGTAATTTTATTCATTTAATAAAAATGTGTTGACTACGTGTGATAGGCGTAACACTATACCAGGGCTAGTAAGCACCACAAAGATAACCAACTCCAACACATACTTTCCTTTCCTTTGCCGAGAACATCATATAATATTTGGCAGAAAGAGTGCTACTGTGGGTAATCTTTTTTTTGTCTTTTGTTTTGTTTTATTTTGTCTTGTGGGTAATCTTTGTTTTGATTTGGAGCAGGCCTGTGGAGTACCTGAGCCAGGCCAGAATATTGAGAATAATTGGAAATGTCGTTGAAAACTAATATTGGGTGCATGGCCACATACTAGTATTATCAACATAGATTTTTGGTTTTGAAATATTTTTCTGCCTTTTGGCATAGGTAGGGAAGGAGAAAACTCTATCCTACAATTAATGCTTACTTATGTTTATGGCAGTAGCTGGTACTTTAATGTTTAAGCACAATGAAAGACATGTACTATAGTTAGTTTTGCCCTAAGAAAAGAGATTAGTGTTTTTGAAGCAACTTAAATTTTGACCCTAACAGTAAACTATTTATCTACATTTTATGTAAGATAGAGAAAATGTTATCGGCCAAGAATATTATTTTTATTGCTTCATTCTCTGTCCTAATTACAGAAGAATCCAAATAAGATTGCATCTGACTTTTTTCTGCGATTGTTAACATCAAAGCTAATGAATGACATTGCAGATATTTGCAAAAGTTTAGTAAGTATGCTTCCTGCTTTACTACCATGTTTCAACGATTCTAATACACATACATTTTTTTTCCTGAAATATCTCTTTTTTTTTAGTCAGAGTCTCACTGTGTCACCTAGGTTGGAATGAAATGGCGTGCTCATGGCCACTGCAGCCTCAATCTGCTGAACTTAGGTGATCTTTTTGCCTCAGCCTTCCAAGTAGCTAGGACCACAGGTGCATGTCACCTTGCCTGGGTAAAATTTTTTTTTTTAATTGTCGAGACAGGTCTTGTCATGTTGCCCAGGCTGTTCTTTAATCCCTGGCCTCAGGCAGTCCTCTTGCCTCTGCCTCCTAAAGTGCTGGTATTACAGGTCTGAGCCACCATGCCTGGCCAAAATATCTCTTAAATACGGATGCATCTCACAACATGTCACCTTTTTTTTTTGTATTTGTTTGTTTTGAGTTGGGGTCTCAGGCTCTTGCCCAGACTGGAGTGTAGTGGCATGATCATGGCTCACCACAGCCTCGAATTCTTGGGCTAAAGGGATCCATCTCAGCTTCCAAGTAGGAAGGACTACTGGTGTTTGCCATCACACCTGGCTACTTTTTTTTTTTCCTGCTGTGACAGAGTCTCACTGTGTTACTCAGGCTTGTCTCAAACTCCTGGGCTTAAGTGATCCTCTCACCCTGGCCTCCCAAAGTGCTGGGATTACAGGCATGAGCTGTCATGCTTGGGCAGCATTTTATATTTTTATAAATGTGGAAAATAAAGTTATTTGGTTGCGGGAAATATATTTGATTGCTTCTTTTTTTTTTTGAGTTACAGTCTCACTCTGTCGCCCAGACTGGAGTGCAGTGGCCACTCCCGGGCACCACAGCCTCAACCTGCTGGGCTGAGGCGATCCTTCCGCCTCAGTCTTCCAAGTAGCTGGAACTACAGGCGCTCACTACCACGCCCAGCTAATTTTTGATTTATTGTAGAGATGAGGTCTCGCCAAGTTGCCCAGACGGGTCTCGAACCCGCAGGCTCAGGCAGTCCACTCACCTCAGCCTCCCAAAGAGCAGGATTACAGGCTGAGCCACTGAGCCTGGCTAGCAAGCCATTATTTTTAAAGTTTGCATATTATTGTTATATAGGCATATTACAGTTTATCTATTTTCCTATTATTGGACATTTAGGAGAAATAATACTGTAGTGTTCGTGCTTATACATGAATCTCAACTTGTTTGATTAGGTGAGTTTTAACTTTAACATGCTTCTGAAAGATGCCAACCTGAACATCTTTGTTTCTGTTCTTTAAAGGCATCCTTTATCAAAAAGCCACTTGACAATGGAGAAGTAGAGTCAATGGACGATGACACCAATGGAAATCTAGTGCAGGTGGACCAGTCATCCATGAATCTGTTTAATGACTGCCCTAATAGTGGTGTGCACGACAAAAGTGAACCTGGAGAAAGCCAAAGTACTATAGGTAAATCCACATTTACTACTTGGGACTTCTTTTATCTCTTTATATTGATTTGGCATTATAAGAGGCCTCACTGACACTAGTATTTTGCTTATCTCTTCCCTTAGTATAGTCTTTTAGGATTGTTCTGTTCCTATACACTTTAAGATTTTCTGAATATTTGGACAACAGCAAGCAGGAGAGTGAAAAAGTACCCATAATGCCATCACTTTTAACTTTTTTCTGTTGTTTCATTATAGACCCTTTCAAAATTGTAATTAGCATTAACATTCATTTCCATTATATAGCCTATCTGTTTAACATTGTTTATAAGCATTTTTCTATGTAGCTGCTTGTCTTACAGTCATACTGTTTCATGCTTCGCTATATTCCAATCATAAATACTGTAATTGACTTGATCATTTTTACTGTCAGAAATTTAGATTCTTTTCTATTTTCCTATAATAAACATTATTACTGCAGTGAATATTTGTCTATATAGTTTTCCTGCATAATTTTAGTATTTCTTGATAACAGAATCCTGGAGTAACCATTCATGAAGAGTTTTGAAGCTTTTAATATGTAATTTCACTATAATTTTGGTTTTTGTATACTTTGTAAAGGAGACAACATTTGAGTTACTATTCAGTATATGTGGCTGTTGTGCCCCTCTCTTGGATGTTAATGAGTGCTTTTTATTTTTCAGGTGCCATGAGTCCTTTAGCTGAAAAACACCTGTCAAAGCAAGATGTACTCCTTTTAGACATGCTCAAATTCTTGTGTGTGTGTGTAACTACTGCTCGGACGAAAACTCTGTCATTTAGGGAAGTTGATATTCGCAGGAAATTGTTAATGTTAATTGACTCTAGCTCATTAGACACTACTAAATCCATCCACCTACACATGGTGAGTTAAGTAAAATGGAAAAGCTCTTTGATTCTTTCTGATGTTGCTCACGAAATGTAATTCATTGACATGTACGAATGGCATACCTTTAGATAACTTGAAATTACTTTTTTAAGAAATGAAGCTGAGACTGGTTGTAAAATATACTTTTTCTTTTAGTGTGCTGTGGAAAAAATGTAAGTGGGTGCTGAAACATTAAAACTTGGATGAAATTTTTGATACATTTATTCTCTTTAGGTTTAATTAATACTTACAAACTAGTTAGGCCAAGAAACACAGGTCTTGAATATAAAAATAATATATAACATTATGTTTGAAGTCTGAGTCTCGCCTTTGACATTAGTTTTTATGCTTTAAATGTTTTTATTTTACCTCAAGGGAATAGTAAAGTTACAAGAATACTGCAAAGACCTCCCAGGTATCCTTGATAAGCTTCTGCAGTTAACGTTTTACCACATTTGCCTAGTGATTCCCTCTCTCCTCACACGCCCATGCACACACTCGAACACACACGTACACATACCATTTTTTCTGAGCCATTTTGAGATTGAGGTGCACATTGATACCCCTTATGTTTCATTGTATATTTCCTAAAAACAAGGATACATTTCTGTATAGTTACAGTACAGTCATCAAGATCAGGAAGTTAGCAGTTTGTCACTGTGTCATTGCTTTTAGTTATGAAGCCTTTTCAGTCTCCTTCAGCCTAGAACAGTTTTTTTCCTTATCTGTTATGACCATCATGTTTTTGATTAGTGCAGGAAATTGTTAATAAATCTCATGATTAGATTTATACTTAGATGAGAGTATTACAAAAGTAATCCGTTTCCCATCCTCACACCATCCATTTGCTATCTTTCTATCTGTCTACTGATAGATATCTTCAATTCCAAGCCAACTTCACGGGCTTTATTTGTTTTTTCTCTGTCCATATTTGTTGCTGTCTTGTAGCAGTAAAAAAATCTGGCTTCCCATTAAACCTCAGTGTATTTACTTATATACGCAACAACCTGATATATATAGCTAATCTCTCGACCATTTTCTTAGCACCAGCCCTAGTGAATGTGAGGGTAGCCCCTGGATCAGGGAGTGGCAGGGTGATTCCCCGGTCATGTCCCCACATCCAGCAAACTGACAAACATGCCTGGTGAGTCCCTGGTAGAATTCCCGGTCAGTTGCCAGCCTTACTGAACCTGTATGTCAGTCTCCTAGAACTGGCTGGCAAACTTGGTTGTGCCCAGTTTGAGCCCCTGGTTTTGGCCCTGGCAAACACCCTAGTCAAGTCTATAGCCCTCACCAAGAGGAAAGATTATATGCTTTTCCTGAAGCTTTGATATTTCAAGTTTCTTTAAAATACCCGGTAACCTCATACACATGACTTGCATGTCAAATAATAAAAAGGATTATTTGATTTTCTTTCTTAATATCTGGAAAGAAATATATTTTCTGTATATAGATGATAGGAAAAAATCTCTTATGATTTCTTAGTATAGCTAGAAAATTATTTAGCAGTTCTGAGAAACTGGCTGCCCGGTTTTAACTACTGTTATAATCGGTTGTTGCCGAACAACCCTTTCTATCCGTAGTACCATAGAGAACCTCTCAAGGTTACCTTATGGGAAGATAGGTCAGAGTGTTTGATTTCTACCCTGCCCATGATTATCTCTGCTTTCCAGAATTTATTAATGGAGTAGTTTTTAAGTACTGGATTCTTATTCCCAAGCATTATTTTGAGAGGAGGGAGGTAACAGCAGTCATCTATTGAATTCCACAATAGAAGCTAGACTTTTATATTTTTCTCTAATCCTCAGTTACCTGGCCAGGCACGTGATATATCCCCATTTTATAGATGATAAAAGGCCAGTTTTTTGAGCACACGAGTTAAGGTTGCGGTGCTGGAATTTGAATTTTGCTCTGTTTGACTTCAAAGCCTTTTTTCCTTCTATACACCCTCTTAAAAATTTATAGCTCTATATGTGTGTATATGTGTGTGTGTGAGAGAGAGAGAGAGAGAGAAATTGTGTGTGTGTGTATGAATTTATGGCTATACTTTTTAAAGTAAGTGATCTATGGCAAAGGATGATTTATTTTTTCTTTTACCATCTTAGTATCTAGTGCTTTTAAAGGAGCTTCCTGGAGGAGAATGCCCTTTGCCAATGGAAGATGTTGTTGAACTTCTGAAACCACTTTCGTAAGAAACAAAACCATATGTTACATTCACTTTAAATTGATAAAATAACATGCATTCTATGAAGCTTAATTTTGAACTCTTTTTCTTTTTTTTAACCACAGCAATGTGTGTTCTTTGTATCGTCGTGACCAAGATGTTTGTAAAACAATTTTAAATCATTTCCTTCATATAGTGACAAACCTAGGTCAAGGCAATATGGACTCTGAGAACACAAAGCATGCCCAAGGATACTTTCTTAAAGTGATTGGAGCATTTTGGTAGGTACAGTCTATTTTGTGGATTCTTATTTTTCTTTTACTGTCTTTGGATACAGATGCAAACCTGCATTTCTGTATTTGGCATTTCTTCTGATCGTCTATATAACTATATCCATCTTTTAACAATAGCAGAATATAATTGATGTGTCCCTCAATTGCTTGAAGAAAGAACTACATTGCTTTTTGCTTAAGGGTTGACTTTCTAAACTGTTTAGTATATTTCCCTACAAGTTCTGAATTATTTAATAGTTTGACATGTATAATATTAAAAAGTGCAACAAAGCTGGGCACAGTGGCTCATGCCTGTAATCCCAGCACTTTAGGAGACTGAGGCAGAATTGCTTGAGCCCAGGAATTCAAAACGAACCTGGGTGATAACAGTGAGACCTCATCTCTACAAAATATAAAAATAAAAGAAATTAGCCAGGCATGGTGGCTCACTCCTGTAGTCCCAGCTTCCTCAGAGGTTGAGGTGGAAGAATCACTTGAAACCAGGAAGTTGAGGCTGCAGAGAGCCATGATTGTGCCACTGCACTCCAGTCTGGGGGACAGAGTGAAATCCTAACTCAAAAAAAAAAAAAAAAAAGAAAGAAAGGAAAAATGATAAGAAAGTGCAACAAGCCTAAATCATTTGAATTGTTCATGTTCCCAGAGTGAACAAATTGGCCTTGTCACCACTGTTTGATTATTTCATACATACTGTCATGATCTGAGAGAAAACCATAAGTATAGAGGAGCATATATATATAATTTAGAGCCCTAATACTATTTGACTGATGAGGAATTCTAAATCAGTATAGAATGTGGTTTTGAAATCTTTGATATAACAACCAAAACTTTTTTAAAAATTTCCTTTTTATATCAAGTTTACTATAATGTGATTAGCTGAGGTATAATAGTGACTCCCAAAAGGCATAATCATGTGAAACAAATAATATACAGTAAAATGAGCTTCTTTTCAAAATAATTTCTTTTAATTTGAATTTTTCGGAAGGTGAGTATATTGGCATATTCCACATAATGAAAATTGATTGGGTTTGGTGGCTCATACCTGTAATTGCAGCACTTTAGAAGACAGAGGTGGGAGGATTGCTTGAAGCCAGGAGGAGTTCAAGACAGCCTTGTTGACATAATGAGACCCGTCTCTTAAAAAAAAAAAAAAAATTTAGCACAGAAAGAGATTTTGGAAGCAACCTGTAATAACCTTAATATTCATTGAGTTTACTGACTCTGCTTTTATTGGAATGATTTTTTTCTGACATTGTATAACTTACTTGATTTTAGGCATTTAACAACAGAGAGAAAATGCACATTCTCTGTAAGAATGGGACTAGTCAAATGCCTTAAAACTTTGCTTGAGGTGAGTTATTCCATATTATTAGTAAGATCTCCATGGGAATTTTTAAAGCAGCCTTTGTTTCTGTTTTAACCTTAGTTGTTCTTTTTCCATAGGCTGATCCTTATTCTAAATGGGCTATTCTTAATGTAATGGAAGGAGACTTTCCTGTAAACCAAGTATTTCCACAATTTCTGGCTGATGGTCATCACCAAGTTCGCATGTTGGCTGCAGAGTCCATTAATAGGTAATGGGACAAGTATTCATGAAGTATTTGAGACATTGCAGATAGCAGTGCAATGTCTAGTACAGTCAGAGCTCTCTAGCTGTGATATTAAACATAACTAACACTTAGTGTATATTGTATGCCTGGCATTTATATTTTTTCTTAATTTTGACATTTCTATCATTTAGATTGTTTTATTTCCTCCAGTTTATAAATGAAAACTCTGGCTTGGAAAGGTAAAGTAACTTGTTATGCCGCATGTAATACCTAGTTGACTTGAATGAGATGTGTCTGCTGTTATTTACTGGTGACGTAGGATGTTTGGATATTACCATGATTTAATGTGAATTTATAAAGTAAGTACTTTTTACATTGTGCTAGTTACAGTTATATTGAGTGAAAATACAATGAAGCATGGGTATTATTCTGTTATGAGGTTCTCTTAACAAATATTGATTTCTTCTGGACTGCCTGTTTACATATCCCATGTTTACTTACTGCACATTTACATCTCCCTATTTCACTAGGATATAAGCTTCTAAAAGACGTTGGTTTTTTTCATTATTGTGTCATTAGCACCCAAAATAATTCTTGTTATGTTGTAGGTGTTCGATACTATTTGTAAAGTAAATGAATGTATTTGAAAAATGAAATGACATGATATTTTAAAAACATCAAAACTGAACTTTACTGTTCAAATGTAAGTGACCAGTTGTAGAAGATCACTATATTGTTCCAACAGTCACCTAAAGTATTAGAACTGACATTCAGAATTTGAATATACTTGACAGTATTGTTTCTATAAACCAGATTTTGTGTCTAATTCCTCAGGTTTGGAACTCTTTTCAGTAGGACCATAGTGCATTATAAGGTTTACTAATGAATATGTATAGTGGTTCTTGTTAAAATTTGTAGATAAAAGATAGAAAATATGTGCTGAGGGTAAAGGTCTAGGACTATCTAGGGCCATAAGTTGAATGTAATAACGCAGTGTAGTGGTGGTCTTGAATGAAATCTAAGGTTCAAGAAGTATAAATTCAAGAATGACATGGAAGTAGCACTTTTTGTTTTTATTTTTTTATTGAGTCTGGGTCTTTCTGTGTGTCCCAGACAGCAGTGTCGTGGTCATGGCTCACTGAGGCCTTAATCTCCTGGGCTCAAACGATCATCCTGCCTCAGCTTCCCAAGAAGTTAGGACTACAGGTGCCCACCACTATGACTGGCTTAGTTTTTTTTTTAATTATATGTAGAGATGGGGGGGGTCTCACTCTGTTGTCCAGGCTGGTCTTGAACTCCTGGCGTCAAGTGATCCTCCCACCTTGGCCTCCCAAAGTGCTAGGATTACAAGTGTGAGTCACTATGCCTGAAACATTTGATTTTTGGCTTTTCACTTGTTAGATATTGCCATAGTTCATTTGCGTTGCTATAAAGGAATACCCGAGGCTGGGTAATTGATAAAGAAAAAGGTTTGTTTGACTTTTGGTTCTGCAGGCTGTGCAGGGAGCATGGTACTGGCATTGCTCCTGCTGAAGGCCTCAGACTGTTTCTCCTCATGGCAGAAGGCAAAGGGGAGTCAGCATGTGCAGAGATTGTGTGACAAGAGGAAGCAAGAAAAAGCCAGGCTCTTTTTTTTTTTTTTTTTTTTGACAACCAGGTCTTTTAGGAATTAATAGAGTGAGAATTTACTGCTCCTCTGCCCCAAGGGCATTAATGTCTTCATGAAGAACTGGGCCCCATGACCCAAACAGCTCCCATTAGGCACCACCTTCAATGTCGGGGATCAAATTTCAACATGAAGTTGGAGCGGTCAGACATTCAAACTATAGCAGATGCTAATGGTGGGCTATTTTAAGAGAGATTCGAGAAGCTGGGGAATAAAGAGGAACACAAAAAAATTATAAAAAGCTTTGATTACTAAAAGAGCATAGAGGACAGCCAAGTATGGTGGCTCTGCCTGTAATCCTATCACTTTGGGAGCCTGAGGCAAGAGGATTGCCTGAGCCTGGGAATTCAAGACCAGCCTGGGCAATGTGGTGAGACCCCCCCCCCATCTCTACAAGAAGTCACCAAAACTAGCTGGGTGTGGTAGCATGCCTATGAACTTCCAGCTACTTGGAGGGCTGAGGCGGAAGGATCGCCTAAGCCCAGCAAGTTGAAGCTGCGGTGGCCAGGAACGTGCCTCTGCACTTCAGCCTGGGTGACAAGAGCGAGACTCCAACTCAAAAAAAAAAAGAAGAGCATAAATGACAAAATTGGTTACTAAAATATGTGACTATTATGCAAAAGGCACTGATCAACTTTTCTTTCTTGTATAAAAAAATTTACATAGAACATGACAGCATCAAGCAACCCCTTTTCAGGATGATTAAATTTTAGAGCAAGTTTACATAGGAATCTACAAACTCTTCTGATTGGTGTTTGGCTACAGAGCAGTGTATCTTTTCTGGATAGCTTGAATTCAGTGCTGTTCAAATTTGAGCAATAGTTAAAAGATCTTTTGGGACCCTCTTCAATTCTAGAAGAAAATGGATTTTTATATTTAAAATTCTAATAGTAAGCTGTTGGTCTGATTGGTCTCAGATTTTCTTAGTTTTGAAAAAATAGGGCCGGGCTCAGTGTTTCAGCTATAATCCCAGCACCTTGGGAAGTTGAAGCAAGTGGATTGCCTGAGCCGACGGGTTCAAGGCCAGCCCAGGCAACTCGCTGAGACCTTGTATCTACAATTAAAAAAAAAAATTAGCCAGGTGTGGTAACGCACATCTGTAATTAAAAAAAAAAAAAAGGCTAGTATGTTAGTATATTTCACAGAGTAGTTTATTTAAGCTGTAGAATATGCTTTGAAAATTAGACCTTGACATTTTTTAAGTGTTTTCCTTTTTTTTTTTTTTTTTTTTTTAAGATTATTCCAGGATATGAGCCACGGAGATTCTTCCAGGTTATTGAAAGCGCTTCCTTTGGAACTTCAGCAAACAGCTTTTGAAAATGCATACTTGAAAGCTCAGGAAGGAATGAGAGAAGTGGTAAATTTCATAACATGTACTTGCTATTATCAGTTGCTTATTATGGATATGTTATATATTACTTTACCAAGTTTGACATAAGACAGTTTATGTCCAATAGATTGCAGTCTGAAGCAAGTCTAAAAATCTATATGAATTGAATGAAATTGCACTATTTATAGGTGAGAATGGGCTGAACCATAGCAGTTTCTTTTGGTTCAGCTTAATATGTAGCAATTTTTTTGGAGAAACTAAAATTTAGCTGAGATTTTAATGGAAGCATAACTTTTATTTTAAAAGTTCTTTTATGTAGGATCTGATTAAAAGCTAGTTAAGGGAACAGGTGCTAATAGGAAGAAATTGATTAAGAAAACAATTCTTAGAAAAAAACAATTCTAACACAAGATCAAATTATCTTGGTGTTTTTGGTGGAACATATGAGTTTTCATTTCTCTACAGTAATACTTTTTCTTAAAGTAGTAAAATTGTCTTCAGTATTCAAATTTAGTCATTTATTTATGCCCTGATTTATTTCTAAAAAAAATTTGAGATGTTTAATTAAATGACTATCAAATCTGTGATATAGGGAACCTGAAAAGGATGGTTGGATGAAAGAGTGTGAATTTAGAAAAGGATTTCAATAGATTGGAAAGATGAGTGTAAATAATATAAAAGGTAATAGAGTTCGTGTATATTGTACTTTTAAAATCAGCCCATCATCTGCAAAAAGGGAAAATGCTGATCTGACAGCAGTCTTTGAGACCCTCTTCAATTCGAGGAGAAAATGGATTTTATATTTAAAATTCTATTAGTAGAACTAATAAATTTCACATCTTGAGAGCACAATATGATTCAGCATAGTGATCCAGTTATCAAAACAAATTCTTTTATTCTTTATTAATAAAAGCATATTGTCATGAACAGTTTATATTATGAAAGAACTTACATTTTATATTTTTTAAAGGACAGCTAAAATGTAAAAGGTTTTTAACCAGAACATTAGAGAGTATATTGCTCTGTATCTCATAAGGAATTGGTGAAGGAGTTGACTTAGTGGAAAACTCATAACTGATGTCAAACATGTCAGTTACTGTCATTTCCTAAAGAAATTAGGTCCCTACTTATTCTTGTACCAAAAGACAAAACTAGATCAGTGAGTAGCAGATTATCTAAATGTGAAAAGAAACTTCTGTCAAATACATTATAGCTAGTAAAAAAAAAAAGTAGAGACTTGGGATTTTATAATTGTTCATTACACTAGATGCATGTATCATTCTATCTAGTTGCATGATTCTATTATTTATTTTGATAATGTATAATAATGTTTTTTAAGTCTAAAGAGCTGTATACAAAGATATCCTAATGATAAGAGCATTTTAGGAGTATAATCCCTAACACTATCTTTTTGCAGTTTCTTTTTCTTCTTTGAGGTTTTTTCTCATTGAAATGTTTTTCCTTTGGCAGTCCTTTCTGTAAGATCTTTTGAAGAGCAGTCTTTCCAACTTTAGAAAACTTACATTTTTTTAAAAATTGCTTCTTTTAATCCCTGTCCCTTTAGGATTTAAAACTATTTACAGGTTGCCTAAATGTTGTCATGGAGCTCTTTGACTTTAGCCTGATTGGTTTGTTTGTAATGTTTAACTATTTACATTACATTATTGTTTTAAAAATTCTTTTTAAGATCCACGGTGCTAAGAACCCTGAACTTTTGGATGAGGTTTATAATAGAAAATCTATTTTACTGAAGTTCATAGCTGTGGTTTTATACTGTAGCCCTATCTGCGAAAAACAAGCTTTGTTTGCCCTGTGCAAATCTGTGAAAGAGAATGGATTAGAATGTCATCTTGTGAAAAAGGTATATGTGACTGAATGTTTTTTATTATAATCTTCTTTGGGTAGCTTTTAATCAATTATAAAAGTTAGCACTAGGTTTTTATAGTGGCACTTATTTAAAACTTGGAAACCATTTTAATTTTTAGGTTAAGAATATGGAAAATGTTATAATAACTCTCCAAATGGTGTATTTATTTGTATGCAGTGTCATATTTTACCTTCAATTAAAGAGCATTTCACAAGACATTCACTGAACTAACAAGGGTGAGTGATCTATCCACACAGATCAGGCCCTCTGGAATTGTCTTTATTGAGGGAAACACATGGAGACAAATGTGTGTCAGATGTTTTGCCTGATAGATTCTGGGGCGGCACAGATTCTGGGATGTAGCAGGGCTAGAAGTCAAATTTTAGGACTGTAAGGCTTTTAAGTTACATGATTAGAGAAAGAGGACTAGAGTCCAAGCATTGCAATTATATCTGTACAGCACTGTAGAATGCTAGCCTCCCCCATTCCGTCACTTCAGCATTCATGGTTTGAGAAGTTCCATGCCTTCCCATTGGCAGATTTTTTTTTTTTTTTTTTGAATTGGAGTCTCACTTTGTCACCCAGGCTGGAGTGCAGTGGCATGCTCATGGCCACCGCAGCCTCGACCTGCTGGGCTCAGGCAATCCTTCTACCTCAGCCTTCCAAGTAGCTGGGACTACAGGCATGTACCACCACACCCAGCTAATTTTTTAAAAAATTTATTATAGAGATGAGGTCTCGCCAAGTTGCTCAGGCTGGTCTCGAACCTGTGGGCATAAGCAGTCCTCTCACCTTGGCCTCCCAAAGTGTTGGGATTATAGGCGTGAGCCACTGCGCCCAGCCCCATTGCTGATATTTATGTAATGAATCAGTGGTAGATCTGTGGACCCATATGTCAGTTAACATTCTTCCAGGATGGTTTCCATGGAGCCTATAGTAGGCCAACCTGTAGGTCATCCATCTTAGACAAGTTAACCTTTTACTTCTCAGTATTAAAATAAGAGTTTCTCGTTTTTTTTTAAAGTATACAATTATCCTACCTGATTTCTATAAGTGGTGTAGTGTTCAGATTTTTCTTAAGCCTTAGAAGAATAATTTTACTTTAGATTTTCCTTTAAATATAGTCAATTGCTAGAAACTTGTTTTATGTTTTTATTCATTTCATATTTAGTAAGGGCTTGCTATGTACCAGATACTGTGCCAATTATATTAAATACATTTTCTCATTTATTATTCCTCTCTCATAGGTGAGGAAATCAAAGGATAGAGAAGTTTAATGAATGCTTCAAGATCTTACTGTTAATATATAAAATATATAAATCAGTTATATATAAGTGATTTATTTTTAAAATTTTTCCTAACAGATTGACTTGTTTTTAATTTGTGCAGGTTTTAGAGAAAATTTCTGAAACCTTTGGATATAGACATTTAGAAGACTTCATGGCTTCCCATTTAGATTATCTGATTTTGGAATGGCTAAATCTTCAAGATAGAGACTACAGCTTATCTTCTTTTCCTTTTATTTTATTAAACTGTACAAATGCTGAGCATTTCTATAGGTAGGTTTATGCATGGAAATATGTTCACTTTAAAATTAGAGTATATTTGGCAGTTCACTGCCACCAGCACCACATATACAACACGCACACATACATTCATGCATGCACATGCAATGCTGCATAGTATGAGAAGCAGGACACCTTGTTTTAATGAGAATGTCTTCTAAGGGAGTCACTGGACTTAGGATCTGGTCCTAGCTGTGCCAATAACCACCTGTGTGACTTTGGGAAAGCTACGTAAACACCCTCTATGCCTTGGTTTTTTTAATCTGTGAAAGAAGGGAGTTGCGTAAGGTGATCTTTAAGGTCTCCTTCAGCTTTAATAAATTACTGATAGCTGTTTATTTTCTGCCTTGTTTTTCTTTTCTGTTGCTTGACTATAGACTATTCAGTCATTGGTTTCTATTAGATTTAGAAGTTTAATGTAAAAGTTTATTTGGCTAACTCTAACTCTGGAGAGAACATTTTGAAAATGGAGAAATTTGAAACAACTAAAGAGTAATGCTTAGCAATTATGATGGTGGGGGAAGTGTCTCATATTTGTTGCTGGGCCTATTACATGTTGTATATAAAGGATGGATTTCAGGTACTTATAATCAACCTTCTAATAGATGATCAGAATTGTATGTGGATAGTTTCCTTTAAAAGGAATATTTTAACAAAAGTAAATTTGGGGTCCTTGTAGTTCATTCATTTTGGTAAGAACAATATAGTTGTCTTTCTGTATATGTGGGGGATTGGTTCCAGGACCCTCCCATATATATCCAAACCTGCAATTACTCAAGTCCCTGGGTTGGCCCTGTAGAACCCACATATACAAGAAGTCATTCTTCTGTTTCACATTCCACAAATACTGTTTTTCAGTCTGTGCATTTAGTTGAAAACTATCTGAGTATAATTGTATCTACACCATTCAAGCTTACATTATTCAAGGGACAACTGTATTTCCATTTGTTCTTTGAATTTATAAATTGCTTTTAATTTTCATTTTATAATAATTTTGTATAAATTGATTACGCAGAATAAATAAATATAGATTTAAGTGCCCATTTTTTTGATCACATAATTAGGATGATATATTCTAAACTTTTTTAAGAGTGTCTATTTAGAATTTACTTAACTTGGCCAGGTGTGTTCAAGCCTGTAATCCCAGCACTTTGGGAGGCTGAGGCGAGAGGATTGCCTGAGCCCAGGGGTTCAAGACCAGCTTGGGCAACTTGGTGAGACCTCGTCTCTACAATAAAAATCAAAAAAATTGGCTGGGCATGATAGCGTGTACCTGTAGTTCTGGCTACTTGAAACACGGAGGCGGAAGGATCACCTGAGCCCACCAGGTTGATGCTAGGGTGACCGTGCACTCCAGCCTGGGTGACAGAGTGAGAATCCAACTAAAAAAAGGAAATTACTTAACTTTATTTCTCCATTTATAAAATTAGAATTAAGAATGCCTAATAATCTAGATAGAGTGACACTTTGATGCTGACCATATATTAAAGTATTTTATTATTTTAAGAACTATATTATAAAGTTTTACTTTGGAAAGTTATATATAACCTATATTTTAAATTTTTATGTTTTTAGATCTTATTATAAGATTTTGATTCCACATCTGGTGATTAGAAGTAATTTTGATGAGGTGAAGTCCATTGCTAATCAGATTCAAGAGGATTGGAAAAGTCTTTTAATAGACTCCTTTCCAAAGATTCTTGTAAATATTCTTCCTTACTTTGCTTATGAGGGTACAGAAGACAGTGGGATGGCACATCAAAGAGAGATTGCTACCAAAGTCTATGACATGCTTAAAAGTGAAGACTTACTGGGAAAGCAGGTATAAATTCAACTCTTATCTATTTTTATTTCCTAATTGATTTGAGTTCTTCAAATTGTAAGACTCTTCTTATTTATACAATTAAATTTACCTTGTGGTAATCACTATCTAGCATAGCCTTGAATATTTTTGATTATGTGGTGTACTCATTTTGATTGGCTTTTAGTTAATTAGAAATGTTTTTAATCAGAAATAACAAAAAATATTGCTTTTGAATAATTTTACTATTTTTAAAAAAAAATTTATTTTAGGCCAGATGTGGTGGCTTACACCTGTAATCCTACCACTTTGGAAGGCTGAGGCAAGAGGATTGCTTGAGCCCAGAAATTTGAGACCAGCCGGGGCAGCATACTGAGACCTTGTCTCTGCAAAAAATAAAAAAAATTAGCTAGCTGTGGTGGCATGCACCTGCAGTCATAGCTACTCCAGAGATTAAGGCAGAAAGATCACCTGAGCCCAGGAAGTTGAAGCTGTGGTGAGCCATGATCGTACCACTGCACTCCAACCTGGGTGACAGAGTGAGGCCCCAACAACAATAACAAAATTTATTTTAATTGCCAATAAAACATGAATGCGTGCTGATTGTTAAATTCAAGTAATACTGAACAGTATACAGATATTTTTCATTTCCTCTTCGATCTTACCATGTTTTCAAGGAAAAGTGTCATTATTAGTTCCCATACCCTGCTTTCTATTTTTTCATGACACTTTTGATGTCATTTATTTTTGAATTATGTTCATTGTTTATTGTCAGTCTTCTCCAGTATAAATGATAAAGCTTATAAAGGTAGGATTTTTGTTTGTTTTATAATAACTTATATAAATCCAAAATTACTTGAGGCAACTATATTAAAACACATCTAAATTTTTTAAAGGTAAAAAAGGTTCAGTTACTCCAAATTTATGTGTGTATTTATTTATTTGGGATGTAAGGGATTACTAACCACACTTGGATAATAGTAGAATTACAACTGGATAAACTTCAAGAGACTTGTTTTAGTTGAACCCAGAAATGAAACAGCAAGCCCATTTCTTAGGTGGATCCAATCAGAGCTGTTTGTTAAGTCTACAGTCTGGAGACAAATGGTGAACAGAGGACTTCTTTTCTAAAAAAGGGTTGGAATGGCATGTGGGCACGCCAGAGGTCATGGAATTTGAGAGACACTCAGCCTTACCCCTACCATCCAATCTCTCAGTGTGGACTTCTGAGTGTTCCTAATCTTACTTTTTTTTTTTTTTTTGAGTTGGAGTCTCACTCTGTTGCCCAGGCTGAAGTGCAGTGGCATGCTCACAGCCACCGCAGACTGGATCTGCTAGGATCATGTGATCCTTCCACCTCAGCTTTCCAGGTAGCTGAAAGCACAAGCATGTGTCACCATGCCCAGCTAATTTTTTGATTTATTGTTAGAGATGAGGTCTTGGCAAGTTGCCCAGGCTGGTCTCGAACTCCTGAGCTCAGGCATTCTTCTCATCTCTGCCTCCCAAAGTGCTGGGATTACAGCCACTGTGCCTGGCTAATTTTTTTTTTTTTTAATGTGTTTAAAACGAAAGATAGCAACTCTTAGAGTCAGAGTAGGCTTGGGGGGGAAAGTGATTACATTCATCCTCAGTGAAACGCCAGTGTAAAGAATGAAGAGAGGCAAAAATTAAATAATACTTTCTTAACTTATTGGTTAAAGATGTAAGTTAAATTCTTGCTAGGTCTCAATTTCATTTAGCATTAAGTTTTAGTTGTGACTTAATTTTTCCTTTTTTTCTTTAATATACATTTTCTTTGAATAAATCTAGATTCTCTGTTTTGCAGATAAGTATTAGTACAACTACTATGAATCTTTGATTCTTCTAAAACTGTCTATTATTTAATACCTAAAATACTTACAAGTTTATAGGATTGTTTAGCTTATACCTAGACATCTGAACAGCTTAGCTGTACCTTAACTAGATGTTACAAATCTGGCTGATTAGAGAGTGATATGAAACTAGAGAAGTTGGTTATCATATTATGTGCAAGGGAACTCATTTTTTTTTTCCATTTACTTTGATGAAATTCGGCCAGTATTTCCTTATTCCAGATATGCTTTGGAATGAGGCTGGATTTTAAATGGGCCAAAACCTTGAAGACAATGACACGAACAGCTAATGTGTAAGCCTCGGGAAAGGCTAGAGTCTTTACATTAGATTTCTTCCTTGTCACCTAAAATATTTTTATTAGGTAGTGTGTTTTTGAACTTCCTTATACATTAAGTAAATTAGCCATTTGCCTTTTAATATAGAGCACTATAATTCTTTATTTGAAGAGTTAATAGGTTCACCGTTAAGACTTCACAGTTCTCCTTTATTTGACTGAGGTGTAACATAGCAGATACATTCTTTATTAATAGAGAATACGTACCCTTTGTGAAGCTACCTGTCTACAGTGGGGAGCAGATCGATGAACAGCCTGCTCCTGTTGGGGAGGAGTTTAGTCTTCTATTGATGAAAGGGGATGTGAATAGCAGCTAGCCTCAGACTTTAGGATGGCACTCAAATAGAAGTCTTGGGAGAAATTATGCAGAGAATAAAGATGGTATTATTGCCAGTCACTTGGACTTCTTATTAGTGAAGTTCAACAAGTGAGACAGTTCCCAATTAAGTCAAGAAGACAGTGCAGATTGAGGAGCAGTTAGAGATCAGTGGGAAATTCGGTTGGCAGAAGAACCGTGAGGTTGAGTAATTTAATATTAGACCTGAAGTTTTAGTTAAAATGATATTTAAAATTAAAGAGTTGGATGAAGGGGACCTTGTTTTGGGTGATTTCCCTACTTTTTCCTCTCAGTCCACACGTTGGCTGCATAGAAGAAAAAGAGTTAGCTATAAATCTTGTAGACCCTTATTTTTTATAGTTACTGAAAAATTTTGGAACGATGGCCTTTCAACTGTCTGAAAGTTCAAACTCATAAAAATATTAAATATATTTAAAAATTTTGTGTCCTTGCAGATTGATCATTTATTCATTAGTAATTTACCAGAGATTGTGGTGCAGTTACTGATGACATTACATGAACCAGCAAATCCTGGTGCTACCCAGAGCACTGACCTCTGTGACTTTTCAGGGTATGCATATTTTAAACTTAGAGAACTAGCTGCAATTTCACAAGCTCCTAAGGAAGTTTATTGATTGATACCATAAAATATCTGTTTCCGTTTTTAGATGTGTACTCTTTTTAAAGTTTGAGTATTTAAAAATAACCACCTGTCAGTTGAATTACGTTTCTTTTACTGTAACTGTCTCACAATAATTGCTTTTTCTGGTTGATCACTTTGTTGGCAATTTCAGTAACCTTTTTCTTCTCAATCTTTCTGTAACATGTGAGCATTGTACCATCTGTTGTTTCTTGAAATTTTTTCTCCAGGAACATTAATCCTGGTTCTCTTCTCCTTATCTATGACTATCATCTTTTCTTTTTCATGCTCCTTAGCTGTGCAATTTAATTTGGATGTGAAACCTCCTTGGTTGTATTATGAATGTTAGAATTGATTTCCTAGTTTATTGTAGGCTACTTGAAAATACAGTTTTATTTTGAGAAGCTCTACTGTACTTATCAAATAGTAATAATATATAATAGAGTACTTTCACATTTATAATTTTATTCTATCTAAATAGTGTTGATTGCCATGTCTTAAAATATTATTACTTTTATTGTATTAACATAGAGCTTTAGTTCAGACCTGAAGTAAAGTAAAACTAAGTCTCATTTGTGGAACTCTCATTAACTTTATAAAAGATTATTTAAGCAGATCATTTAAGGAGGCTTAAGTCATAGAGCATGAAAGGTATTTAGATATTCTGATTGATATATATGAACTATGATATGTCATTTGTGATTTTATTAAAAATACAGTTTTTAAGTTAAAAAAATTTTTTTTAATTGGAGGGTTATTATCATATAAGTTTTCATTTTGGAAATTCACTGATCTATCAACAAAACTGCTTTTTCTTGATAATTTTGCTCTGAAAATGCTGATTATTTTTTTCTATAACTCTTTTAGGGATATGGATCCTGCTCCTAATCCACCTCATTTTCCATCACATGTGATTAAGGCCACATTTGCCTACATCAGCAATTGTCATAAAACCAAGCTTACAAGCATTTTAGAAATTCTTTCCAAAAGCCCTGTAAGTACACATGACTAGTACAATAATAGAAGTGAGAATTTTTTCTTCTAGAAAATCTGTGTAAGTACATCTTAAAGAGGAAAAGTAAATAAATTAAAAAATTATCTGAATAATTTAAAAAGAAAAAACTCATTTACAAATTTATACCTTAGTATTTTACTTGTGAACATTAATTGAAATATCAGACTCATATCTAAATTCTGTTATTTAGTTATTTTACATATAAAATGTATAGGTATTTAAATACTTGAAGGAAAAATGTATACAATGTATTTATTATAGTTGCATATATGTGATTAGACAAGTTTTTACCTAAATGTATGTTTATTTTCTAGGATTCCTATTCAAAAATTCTTCTAGCCATATGTGAGCAAGCAGCTGAGACAAATAATGTCTATAAAAAGCACAGAATTCTTAAAATATATCACCTGTTTGTTAGTTTATTACTGAAAGATATAAAAGGTGGCTTAGGAGGAGCTTGGGCCTTTGTTCTTCGAGATGTTATTTATACTCTGGTTCACTATATCAACAAAAGGTAAATAATATATTTGGACCAATATATAGGCAGTCTTTCTACCCAGTTATTTTCATTGAAAATGTGTATGCTTCTAAAAGATTGATTTTGGAGTATTGCTTTCTGAATTTTGCTTTTTAGGATGTTTATTATATTTACCTATTTTAAAAAATTGAACGGCCATTGCCTTACTAGACTCTGGTGTTGCATTGCTTCCTGGCTTTGGCTCCCTCCCCCATCTTGGGGAGGAGAATCATCTCTTTCTTTCTCTCTCTCTTATTTACTTTAGATAAACTATATTTTCTAATCTAAAAAAAATATTGAACTACTTCTCCAACTCTAGAAATCCTAAGTAATAAGGATCTCAACATTTCAAAACAAACATTCTAGCTATTGATAGCCTCAAATAAATGTTACTATAGAATTGGGGCTATTTATTCAATTTAGCATCTCTGTTCTTTTTCATTAATTTTAATGAGATTTCTATTACTTGTTAAGGTTTTAAAAATTGTGATAAATATGTAACATATAATTTATCATTTTCATCATTTATCATTTTCATCAAGTGTCCAATTCAGTGACATTAATTACATTTCCAGAGTTGTGCAGCCATCACCACTGTAAACCTTTTTATTATCTGAAACCAAATCGACCTACTCATTGAACTCCAAATTTCCCCATCCCTCCTGAGATACTCTAATCTATTTGATCTCAGTGAATTTGCTTATTCTAAATATTTTATTCTAAATTTACACATTGTTTATACTATTGTCTAGCTTATTTCACTTAGTATACTGTCTTTAAGGTTCATCTGTGGGGTAGCAAGTGTCAGAACTTCAATTTTTAATGGAAGAATAATATTCCATTGTATGTGCTTAACCATTTATTGATTGCTGAATGCTTGGGCCGTTTCTACCTTTTGGTCATTGTGAATAATGCTGGGGCCCATTGGCATACAAGTATCTGCTTGAGTACCTGTTCAGTTCTTTAGGGTATATCCCTAGGAATGGTATTGAGGGGGTCATGTGTTAATTTTATTATTATTATTATTTTGAGTCAGGTTCTCACTGTCCTCTAGGCTGGAGTTCAGGGACATGATCATGACTTAGGATATCCTTCCGCCTCAGCCTCCCAAGTAACTGGGACTACAGGCATGTTTCACCACATCTGGCTAATTTTTAATTTTTTTTGTAGAGATGAGGTCTTGCTGTGTTGCTAGACTGGTCTCAAATTCCTGAGCTCAAGCTGTCCTCTAGCCTTGCCCTCTCAAAGTGCTGGGATTCTAGGTGTGAGCCACTGTGCCCGGCTTAATTTTATATTCAATTTTTTGAGGAACTATCAAACTTTTCAGCTATGCCATTTTATATTCTATCTGCAGTACATAAGGGCTCCAATTTCTTCACATTCTCACCTACACTTGTTATTTTGTGTATTATAGCCATTTTGGTAAGTGTGATATGGTATTTCAATGTTGTTTTGATTTTGCATTTCTAATGACTACTGATGTTAAAAACATCTTCTTACATGTCAGTTGACCATTTGTGTATCTTTTTTGGAAAAAATGTCTATTTAGATTCTTTGTCCATTAAAAAAATTTTGTTTTGAGTTCTAGGTTTCTTTACTTTTTTTTTTTTAAGAGACAGAGTCTTGCATTGTTGCCTAGACTGAAGTGCAGTGGCACAGTCATAATGCACTATAACCTCAATCACCTGGGCTCAAGCAATCCTCCCACCTGAGCCTCCCAAAGTGCTGGGATTACAGGCATGAGACACCACACCTAACCTAGCAGTTCTTTTTTTCTTTTTGAATTGGGATCTCACTCTTACCCAGGCTGGAGTGTAATAGCATGATCATGGTTCACTGCAGCCTCAACCTCCTGAGCTCAGGTGATCCTTCCACCTCAGCTTCCTGAGTAGCTGGGACTGCAGACACATGCCACCATGACTGACTCATGGGTTTTTTTTGGTAGATATGAGGTCTCACTATGTTGCCCAGACTGGTTTTGTACTCCTGGGCTCAAGCAATCCTTCTATCTTGAGCTCTCAAAGTGCTGTGATTACAGGCATAAGTCATTGCACCTGACTAGGAGTTCTTTTTATTAATATATTCTGGATATTTAACTCTTATCAGATATGTAATTTGCAAATATTTTCTCCTATTTTGTAAAACGGTCTTTTCATTTTCCTAATAATGTCTTTTGATGATCAAGTTTTAAATGGTTGCTCATTTTTTTGTCGTTATGTAAGAATTCAATATCAAATCCAAGTCATAAAGATTTACACTTATGTTTTGTTCTGATGTTTTAGCTCTTATATTTAGATTGTTAATCTATTTTTAGTTAATTTCTGTATATGATGTGAGATGTAGGAGTTCAACTTGATTCTTTTCAATATGGAAATCTAGTTGTGCTAGTACTCTTTGTTGAAGAGACTGCTCTTCCACACTGAGTGAGACGGCACCCTTGTCAGAAGGAGTTGGCCATAAATATGTGGGTTTATTTCTTAGTTCTCAGTTCTATTCCATTGGTCTATATGTCTGTCCATATGCCAGTACCACACTGTTTTTATTACTGTAGCTTTGTAGTAAGCTTTGAAGTCAGGAAATGTAAATCCCTCAACTTTGTTCTGTTTTAAGATTGTTTTAGTTGTTTGGGGGCCCCTGCAATTCCATAGAAGTTTGAGGACCAACTTTCCCATTTCTGCAAAAAAGCCTGCTGAAATTTTTATTGTGATTGCAACGAATCTGTAGATTGCTTTAGTAGTATTGATGTCTTAACAATATTGTCTTCCAGTCCATGAATATGGAATATCTCTTCATTTATTTTAATCTTCTTTAATTTCTTTTCATTTTACAAATCTTTCATATCCTTAAATTTATTTCTAGGTATTTAATTAATTTAGATGTTATTGTAAATAAATTGGTTTCTTAATTTCCTTTTTGGATGTTCATCTCTATTGTATAGAAACACAGCTGATTTGTATGTATTGATCTTGTGACCTGCAGCTTTATTGAATTTGTTTAATTCTAGTAGTTTCTCGTGAATTCTTCAGGAGTTTCTGAGAGGGACCCAAAAAAACAAGAATTTATTTATTAAAAATAATGTAAATATATTTTTTGAGCGTGAATCTCACTCTGTCACTCAGGCTGGAGTGCAGTGGCACACTCACGGCCAACCCAGTGTAGACCTGCTGGGCTCAGGCGATCCTTTTGCGTTAGCCTTCCAAGTAGCTGGAACTACAGGTACGTGCTACCACGCCCAGCTAATTTTTCCATTTATTGTAGAGACAAGGTCTCACCAAGTTGCCCAGGTTGGTCTCCAACCTGAGGGCTCAGGCAATCCTCTCACATTGGCCTCCCAAAGTGCCGGGATTACAGGCTTGAGCCACTGCTCCTGGCCAAAATTGTGTATTCTTAAATGTTTAAACTTCAGACATCTTCAAAGTGTGTTTGATGTAATTCATCTATCAAGAGACTTTTTTCACTACTCAAAACTGCTTTTGAACTTGTTGATTTTGATGGCTTTTAGTGCTTTACCTGTTCCACATCAACAAATGTTTCTCTTTGAGAACTTTTTTCATCCAGGAAATGAAAAAAAGTTACACAGGATGAGATCTAGTGAATAGGGATGGTGGGGCATATGGGTCATGCCATTTTTACTTAAAAACTGCTGATCACAGCACAGTGTGGGCAGGTGTGTTTGTAAATCACCCCTCATGAAGTGGGCAAATGTGTTGAAAGAAACTCCAAAAATAAAAACTCACTGAAGCCAAACACAGCCTCTCATAACAATGCTAGCTGGTACACTGATACCGATGGTCTCCTGGAACACTTACCTAGCAGGGGAAGCCTTTACTCAAGGAGCCTGCCCTCCAAAAGATAATTTTGTATTTTGGGGAGGGTTCCCTCTCATGATCATGTCATGTGTAGAGATAGTCTTGCTTCTTTCCTGCAATTTGAATGCCTTTTATTTCTTTTTCTTATCTAATTGCTCTTGCTAGAATGTCAGTACAATTTGAATAGCAGTTGTAAAACTGGGCATCCCTTTTGTTTCTCATCTTAGGGGAAGATTTTCAGTCTTTCACTATTGAGTATGAGCTTTCTGTGTTTCTCATAAATTCCCTTCATTTTGTTGGGGAAGTTTCTGCCTCTTCCTGTTTTTCTGAGTGTTTTTAACATAAGAGGGTATTGAGTTTTGTTAAATGCCTTTTGTGTATTGAGATGATGCATTTATTTTCTTCATTCAGGTTTGTTTGTTTTTTGAGTCAGGGTCTCACTCTGTTGCACTGGCTGGAGTGCAGTGGCACAATCACAGCTCATTGCAACATCGACCTGCTGGACTAAGGTGATCCTTCCGCCTCAGCCTTCCAATTAACTGGGACCACAGGTGCTTACTACCATGTCCAGCTAATTTTTTGTAGAGATGGGATCTTGCGATGCTTCCTAGGCTATTCTCAAACTGTTGGGCTCAAGCAACCCTCCTGCCTCAGCCTCCCAAGGTGCTGGGATTACAGGTGCGAGATACTGAACTTGGCCCTTCATTCTGTTAATATTTGGTGTATTAGATGGATTGGTTTTCTTATATTTAACTACTCTGGAATTCCTGGAATAAATTCCACTTGATTATGGTGTATAATCCTTTTACTGTTGGATTCAGTTTGCTAATATTTTGTTGAGTTTTGCATTTGTATTCATAAAGGGGTATTGGATTTGTAGTGTTGATAGAAGTAAAGGCGCCTTGAGTAAAGGCTTCCCCTGCTAGGTAAGTGTTCCAGGAGACCATCGGTATCAGTGTACCAGCTAGCATTGTTATGAGAGACTGTGTTTGGCTTCAGTGAGTTTTTAATTTTGGAACTTCTTTCAACACATTTTTTTGTAGTGTCTTTATCTTGCTTTGGTATCATAAATGCTGGCTTCAGAATGAGTTAGGAAGTGTTTTCTTTTATCGTAACCTTTTTGTTTTTGAGTTGGGGCTTCACTCTGTCACCCAGGCTGGAGTGCAGTAGCACGATCTCATCGCAGCCTGGATATCCTGTACTCAGGCAATCCTCTCTCAGTCTTCTGAGTAGCTAGGATCATAGGTGTACACCACTACACCTAGCTAATTGTGTTTGTTTGTTTTAACTTTTGTAAAGGAAAGTTCTTGCTATGTTGCCTAGTCCGGTCTTGAACTCCCGGGCTCAAGCAATCCTCCCACCTCAGCTTCCCAGAGTGCTGGGAGTACAGATGTGAACCATCACATATGACTTATTATAATATTTTGAAGTATTTGGGAAGGATGGGTATTAATTCTTCTTTAAATGTTTGATAGAATTCACCAGTGAAGGCTTCTGATCTTGGATTTTCTGTTGGGATGTTCTTTATTACTGATTCAGTTTCTTCACTTGTTAAAATTTTGTTCAGATTTTCTGTTTCTTCTTGAGTTAGTTTTTGTAAATTGTGTGTTTCTAGGAAATTGTCTATTTTCTCTAGGTTACCTAGTTTGTTGGATATAATTGTTCATGATATTCTCTTGTACTCATTTTTAAAAAATCTTCTCTCTTTCTCTTTCTCTTAATTTTTTTTTGTAAATTGGCTCCAGGGGCTTGTCAATTTTGTTTATATTTTCAAAGAAACAAACTTTGGTTTTCTTGATTCTTTCTAATATTTTTCTGTTCTCCGATTTACTTATATTCACTCTCATCTTTATCTCCTTCCTTCTGGTAACTTTGTGTTAAGTTTACTCTTTTTTTTCCAGTTCCTTAAGATGCAACATTAGGTTTCTGAATTGTGATTTTTTTTTTTTTTTTTGGTGGCAGGTTTCATTGTCACTCAGGCTATAGTGCAAAGACTGAGGCTCACCATAGTCTCAGTTTCTTGGGTTCTGGTTACCCTGCCATCTCAGCCTTTCGAGTAACTGGGACTACAGGTATATGCCACCATGCTAGCTAATTTTTTGCTAGTTTGTAGAGACAAGGTCTCATTGTATTGCCCAGGCTGGTCTCAAACTGCTGGACTCAAGTGATCCCCTTAACCAGCTTTTTTTCAAGAATGTATGTATTCCTTGTCATGTGTGGTCATTGAACACTTCTTAGCTTGTGTTTATGTAGTATTTGACAGAACTTTCCTTTGATGCCAAGAGTGTTGGGATGAAGAGACATGCAAGCAAGAGAAATAAAGCTTTTTTAGTGTTTGCACATTGACTCTGGTGGGACTGTTCTTCAACACTCTGTTCCTTTTTGAGTGAAAGTCTTACCTTGGGGGGGTGTGTGTGTGGTTTTCCAAATTCCCCCTAGTTTGTGGTACTTCTGAATGCTCTAATGCTTTCCCAAAGAAGCTTTTTCTCCAATTTTTCCTTCTGGGCTTTAGGCAGTCTCTTGTATGTCTAAACAGTAATCTTTTGTCCTACACACTGCAGGTTGTTGGTCAGCCTTACAAAGTTTGAAGCAACATGCATGGCTTTTCCAGCCTATGTAAGGTTTGTTAAACAAAACAAAGCCAAGCACTTTGCATCAGTCTTGGACTCCCAGTTAGATTAGAATAGACATAAACTGTAGTTTGCAAATAAGGTCTGTTTGGCTTCCTTAAGGATCACCATGAGCCAATGTCCCACACTGTGGATGTAAATCTGCTGTTTTTGTGATTGCCGCCAAGCTGGGGAGAGGGTGGGCAAGGAGGAGTAAAATAACCGCAAATCTTTTCTGCAGTTTTTCAGTTGCCATTTTCTTTATTCAGGATTTCTTGATTGCTATAAACTTTTGACTATTTTACAGAATTCGAACAAAGTTGGTTCTGACAATTTTGCTTGTTTCTCAGTGTTTCTTTCAGGATGTGGGAACATTACAGTTCTGCATTTTCCTGATGCCACTTCTCTTTTTAGTTTCTAAACCATTAAAGTATTAGATGTGAAAGTGACTTTTATAACAAGACATATTGGAATTAGAGACATTGAATAAAAAATAACTTTTGAATGAGTTTATTTCAAAGTAGTTTTCTAGAACCTATTTTTTCCCCCCATATTAGGCCTTCTCATTTGATGGATGTGTCATTACGTAGCTTCTCCCTTTGTTGTGACCTGTTAAGTCGAGTTTGCCAGACAGCAGTGACTTACTGTAAGGATGCTTTAGAAAACCATCTTCATGTTATTGTTGGTACACTTATACCCCTTGTGGATGATCGGATGGAGGTCCAGCAACAGGTAATTTCCTGAATCATCTTTAAAATGGCATTGGAAATTTTGATATAGTATAGTTAGAAGGAACTGAAAGTTTTATGTTTAATTTGGTATAATTGGTAATTTTAGTGAAAATGTTTTTGACACAATGGTTGGAAAAAAATTAAATGAATTAATTTTTGTAATCAGTTAATTTCAGAGCACGTGGTATTTTTGATCTGATAATTTGATAGTTTTGTCTATTACTTGTGGTGACATATAGACATTGTCAAAACTACGGAGAGCAGTCGCAGTTCACACTATTATGATGGTGTGGGAGGTATTGCTTATATAAAATATTTCATTACTATTGGCTTTTTTTTTAACCTCACTACCCATCTTGTCGTAGTACCTTACATATTCATTGAATTTTTTAAAAGCATAGAAACTAAAAGCTGGGTAACTTAGAAGTGATTTGGACATTTTATCTGAAACAGGTTAATAGTTTTGTTTTTTTTTTTTGAGTTGGAGTCTCACTCGGTTGCCCAGACTGGAGTGCAGTGGCCGCTTCCGGCCACTGCAGCCTCGCCTGCTGGGCTCCGGCGATCCTTCCGCCTCAGCCTTCCAAGTAGCCGGAATTACAGGCATGCGCTACCATGCCCGGCTGATTTTTTTTTTTGATTTATTGTGGAGATGAAATCTCGCTGTCCAGGCGGGTCTCGAACCCGCGGGCTCAGGCAATCCACTCACCTCAGCCTCCCAAAGGCGCGGGATTACAGGCTGAGCCACCGAGCCCGGCTGGTTGATAGTTTTTATCATTTATTGCAGTAGGTTTTGGTTGTCTTTAAAATAAATGAAATATTTCTTCCCTTTTAATTTTTTTATTTTCAAATTATATTTAGGTATTGGACTTGTTGAAATACTTGGTGATAGATAACAAGGATAATGAAAACCTCTATCTCACGATTAAACTTCTAGATCCTTTTCCTGACCATGTTGTTTTTAAGGATTTGCGTATTACTCAGCAGAAAATCAAATATAGTAGAGGACCCTATTCACTCTTGGAGGTAATAAAAATTTTATCATCTTACTTTTTGTGTTAGAGAACATAGACAGTAGTACTTTTTAAAAACCCGGAATGCTCTAACAGTAAAAACTGGATTTTTTTTTTATTTTGGTAAAAAACAAAATGTTGCATAACATCTCCCCTCTTAACATACTAGAAAAATTCTTCATGTATCTCTCCATTGCAGTAAAAGTATATTGTCAAAGTTTCCTGATAAAGATTTGAATTTAAATATTGAAGGGATGTGACAAAGTATTTTTTATTTTAACATATGTAAGATCTTATAGTCTACTCACATCACAGAATCACCATTGATCCTTTCAGTATTAATTCATGTTTGTGGTAGAGATGATGTTTAACTTTCTAAAGAGTATTTCAGGTTTTAATCTTTATAAACTTCAGAATTACGTTCAGGTTTTTTTTCTTGTAAATCTTAATTATAATTTAAAACTCACAGTCTGTTTTTGACTCTATGTCAATACAAAACATATTTAAATCTGTTAAGGTTAAACTCAAGTTTCTCTACTAAATAGAAATTTCAGGTTTTCCCTCTAGTTGAGTAAGCTGTAACAATCTTGAATCCCATGTTATGAGAGAGCCTATTAGAATTTGAAGAATTTAAAAAAAAATTTTAGGGTTTGAAGTGGAAGAAATAATTTCTTTTGAGTTGGAGTCTCACTCCATTGCCCAGGCTGCAGTGCAGTAGCATGCTCATGTCGACCCACTGGGTTCAGGTGATCCTTCCACCTCAGCCTTCCAAGTAACCAGAACTACAGGCACGTGCTACCACGCCTGGCTAATTTTTGACTTATTGTAGAGATAAGGTCTTGCCAAGTTGCCTGGGCCAGTCTCAAACCCGTGGGCACAGGCAATCCTCTCGCCTCGACCTCCCAAAGTGCTGGGATTACAAGCTTGAGCCACCACGCCTGGCCAAAATAATTTATTTCTACTTTGTTTGGTCATAATAGCGATGTGATTGAGTGCCTTTAAAAGGCACTTACTAATTTTTTTCTTTTATTATTTCACAGATTTGACCAATGCATATTCAAAGCAGCTTACCCCTTTTAACTAATTATCTTTTTTTAGGAAATTAACCATTTCCTCTCAGTAAGTGTTTATGATGCACTTCCATTGACAAGGCTGGAAGGACTGAAGGATCTGCGAAGACAGCTGGAACTACATAAAGATCAGATGATGGATCTTATGAGAGCATCTCAGGGTACTAACTTTAATGACATGAGTTATTTCTGCCTTTTTGGGAGAATCTTTTATAATATTTTGTTCTTGGTGTGACTGTCACAGACTTACTTTAGGCTCTTGCCATTTCATTCAGATGCTCGTTTCTCACCTAACCATAAAACTGGTGCCAACTGGTCTCCTCACCTTGACTATTCCATTGTATTCATCCTCTGCCTGAATGATTTCTCTAAATCCAAATATGATCTTGTCTTTCTGTGGCTTAACAAATTTTTGCCACTTCTGACTGCCTAAAAGAAAATTTTAATTCTGTAGAGCCATGCATAAAAGGAAATCTTCTTTGTTTTCTGCTCCAACTTTACCTGTGTGGAGAAAATATGTCTCCTTTTAATTCTTTTAGCCGTGTGTGTGTGTGTGTGTGTGTGTGTGTGTGTGTGTGTGTGTGTGTGTGTGTGTGTAAGTATAGACTTACAAATATTTGGAGCTTTTTTTTTTACTTATGAAAACATCTATTTTTATGTTAATTTGATTTGAAGTTTATCTTATTAACAGCATTTCACTTAGGGGAAACCTTCTACTATGTTATAATTTTCATCTTCTGTGCCAATTAGTTTTATATGTCTATTGTATTGTTTTTATTCTCAGTACTTCTTTTTTTGAGTTGAGGTCTCACCTGGGCTGGAGTGCAGTAACCTCCTGGGCTTAGGCAATCCTTCCACCTCAGCCTCCTGAGTAACTGGGACCATAGGCACATATCACCACACCTGGCTAATTTTTTTATTTTTGTAGAGACAAGGTCTCACTATTTTGCCCAGGCTGGTCTTGAACTCCTGGGCTCAAGCAATATTCTTGCCTTGGCCTTCTGAAGTGCTGGTATTACAAGTGTGAGCCACCGTGTCTGACCCTCAGAACTTTTTTAAACCAATTTTAGTTTTGGCTGTCTGAGCTCAGAAATGTATAAAATATAAACAACACTATCCCTTGTTCTTGTGTGTTTGAGTATTTTATTGACTAGACTTGCCTTGTGTAATACTAGTCATTTGGGGCAATTTTAATGAATTAAAATTAAATGAGATTTGAAGTTCAGTTTTTTAAATTATGCTAACACATACCAAGTTCTCAGTAGTACATGTGGCTAGTGACTGCCAGTGGATAGTGTAGATTATAGATAACTCCGTCACCACAGAAAGTTCCATTGGACAGTGCTGGTCTAGACTCTAATTGCCAGATATTAAAAAACCAAGTAGGCACCCAAGGTGTCTTTTAGTTTTAGTGTTGAATGATTCTTATGTTTCTGTTTTTGATTTTGCTAAGGTATTGACTTCTGGGCAAAATTTGTTCAAGACATCATTTTTTCTCTGTCTGTCAAATATTGGTAATCGCTTTCACATGGTTGTTTTATAAGGGAGTTCAAATTCATTCGCTGCATTTTTCTTTTTCTTTTTCTTTGCGATGGAGTCTCACTCTGTCACCCAGGCTGGAGTGCAGTGGCATGCTCACAGCTACCATACCCTCGACCTGCTGGGCCCAGGCGATTCTTCTGCCTCAGCCTTTCATGTGCCACCATGCCCGGCTCATTTTTTGATTTTTTTTTTTTTTTTTGTAGAGATGAGGCCTTGCCAAGTTGCCTAGGCCGGTTTCAAACCCCTAGGCACAGGCAATCCTCTTGCCTCAGCCTCCCAAAGTGCTGGCATTATAGGGATGAGCCATTATGCCCAACTCCAACATATTTTTTGAACTGCTCATAGCTTCAAATCTTTTTTAAACTGTATAAAAATTTACTAATAAGGTAATTTAATTTATATGTATCTTGTTAACAAAAATGTTATCTCCATGCTATTTTAAACTAATTTATAAAAAAATTATTCCTAGATAACCCACAAGATGGCATTATGGTGAAGCTAGTTGTCAATTTGTTGCAGTTATCCAAGATGGCAGTAAACCACACTGGTGAAAGAGAAGTTCTAGGTAAACTATAGTCATGCACTGTATGGTGACATTTCAGTCACAAGCAGACCACATATGTGACAGTAATTCCATAATATTATAATATTGTATTTTACTGTACCTTTCCTGTTTAGATAAATAGTTACCATTGTGTTACAGTTGCCTACAATATTCAGCATAGTAAAGTGCTGTACAGGTTTGTAACCTAGAAGCAGTTGACTATACCATATGGCCGAGGTGTGTAGCAGGTTATATCATCTGGGTTTGTGAAAGTATACTCAGATGTTCATACAGCGACAGAATTGCCTAATGACACCTTTCTGAGTTTGTGTCCCTGTCATTAAGCAATGCATGACTGTATTTAACTGAATGAATATGAGTTTATATATGAGTGTTCGTCTTTATAATATCTTCAGAATAAGTTAAAATTTGGCATTTGGGATATTGGGGAAATATGAGATGCTAACTAAAGTATGTTTCTATTTCATTGACGTGTCACTTAGCGATTCCCCTTTTATATTTTTCTTCCTTAAATATTCATATAAAATGAAAATTATTGATTTACGCATGTGCATAACTTACTTGAAAATGCCTTGTAAATAGGAAGGTCAGAAATACCTATTTTTAGAGTTAAGTTACAAATAAATTGACTGATGATACATTTTATAAATATATAGCTGACTGATACTCAATGTCTTTTTTTATATATGAGACCTAGTGAAGACTTGGGGCTAGATTAAACTCAAATATTTAAAATATTCAGGACCTTTCCTATTGCCATTTGAGGGAAAACCTAATATAAGGTAAATAGGCAACATCATGTCATACTTAGTATAAGTGTTTGAATTTGGTGATTATAGGACAGAAGAATGATATGATTAAAGTCATCTTGATGGTGTAATCACAGCATTTCTTCAAATTAGAGAGATGGGAGAAGTAAGTAGTGCCTCACAGACTTGACCATCTTTCAGTGGTCTTCCTTCTCAGTGGGAGCCTAGTATCTAGGACATTTCCTTTTTTTGTAGATTTCTAATTAAAATATATCTTACATATAGAAAAGTATGCAGGTTAAAACAATCTAGTGGGAAGAATTTTCAGAATACACTTGTACATCTAGTACCTAGACTAAGAAACAGAGCCTTACCAGAACCCTAGAAATTTCCTTTGACCAGGGAATACACTGTTTGGTCCACAGTGGTGCTGCTTTTTTTATTATTTTTTTTAAACTCAGTGTCTCCCTCTGTCGCCCAGGCTGGAGTGCAGTGGCACACTCATGGCCACTGCGGCCTCGACCTTCTAGGCTCAGGTGATCCTTCCACCTCAGCTTTCCAAGTAACTGGAGCCACAGGCATGTGCCACCAAGCCCGACTGATTGTTTGATTTATTGTAGAGATGAGGTCTCGCCATGTTGCTAAGTCTGGTCTCGAACCCCTGAGTTTAGGCAATTTTCTTCCCTCCACCTCCTCAAGTGCTGGAATTTCAAGCATGAACCACCGCACCTGGCTAAAATTTTAACAGTTTTAAGTGGCTATGTTTAGACTTTCATCCTTAATATCTATAATACATTTTATTACTAGTTAATCTATCTCCTAGATATGATTTCATAGGGAAAATATCTGTTGCCCATATGGATGACATGTAAAGAAACGATACAGAGTTTTATAGCTTCTTTACTCAGAATCTTTAAGAATACAATGAAGTCTCGAAGTACAACAAAATGACATTTTTTGAAATAAAAAAAAATCTGTTCTATATATGCTCTCTTACCTACGACTCAGCTGAACTAGAATTTCTCTATGCAGAGGCTGTTGGAAGCTGCTTGGGAGAAGTGGGTCCTGCAGAGTTCTCTACCATCGCCGTACAACACAGCAAAGATGCATCTCATTCCAGGACCCTGGAGTTATTTGAAGATAAGGAGCTACAGTGGACCTTTGTAATGCTAACCTACCTGAATAATACCCTGGTAGAAGATTGGTGAGTATGTATTGATGCCTTATAGCGATCACACTTCATCTGGTATTCGAGGAGAATGTTACTTCACATCAATTGATATTTCCATAACTAAAGTTTTGTCCTGTAAGTTCCTACACTTTAAAAAAAATCTTGTGTATTTTTATGAAATCCTTATATTTTTATTAATGTGCCAGGAACTTGATATAATATGAACATTCAGACAAGGTCCCTATTAAATTTAGTGAGATGACACTAGGCAAATCAACAGTAAATAAGAAAAATATCAGGTGGTTCTACACAGAAAATTAAGATAGGGGAATATAAAGGGTGATGTTTTCGGCTCTTGTCAAAACCAGAGGTGCCACCCTGCACCCTGCCACCCTGCTCTAAGCTACACTTTGTTTTGATCCTTTTAAAATAAGCCATAAAGCAAACGTTTCGTAAACCCCGAAGTCTGAAGACGGGGTTTCCTATTGCTCATTTCTTCTCTGCAAAACAGAATCACAGCAAATACTGGCTCACACCTGTGATCTCAGGACTTTGGGAGGCCGAGGTGGGAAGATTGCTTGAGCCAGGAGTTTGAGACCATATTGTACCAAATATTATCAAAATTTCAACTGGCTGGTTGTGCAATTACTTTTGCATGTGTTGCATGCATGCATGTGTTCTCGCTCTCTAATTTATTGATTGATCAATTGGTATATTTGAACACCTTATCATCACCAAAAATGGGAGATAGGTCCAAAAGGTATTTATTTATTTAAAAGATTTTTTTATTTTAAATATGTGGGGTACAATTCAGGGTTAGGTATACAAATGTTCATTATGGCAGGTGCCCCTGTTGATAAAATGTGCCTCTCCTCCCCTGGCAATTTCCCACTACTGTCAATCCTGCCCCCACCCTCCCCTGGCAGTTTCCCACTACTGCCAATCCCTTTCTTATAGTATTATGATAGTTGTCCAAGGTCACAGGTGTCTTTCTAAAGCAAATGTGTGTTTTGATTTTTCCCCCTACCTCTTTTCCTCCTTATCTTGAGGAATAAGTGACTGGCAATAGTATTTACCTACCATGTTTCCATTATTGATCTAATGTATCTATATATTCCTTCTGCAGTTTCTGTCACATTAAACAGGCTTGTGTGGTTTCTTTTCCAACATTTTATTATAAAATTTTTTAAGCATACAGCAAAGTTGGAAGAATTTTATAGTAAACACTCTTATACTTACCTTATAGATTCTACCATTAACATTCTCCTACTATTCTTGCTTTATCACTTCTAGCTATCATCTATCCATGTCTTATAAATTCATCTCATTTTTTAAGTGTATTTCAAAGTATATCTGGCACATTTTTGGGAGAGTGCCACAGAAAATGTGCCAGCATTAAATGTCTAATTTATGACATAGTAATTTGAAATAGTCTTTTATGAAGCATATGCACAAAGATATAGTGTGACTTAAACTTGAGACTAATAAGAAATTGATAGTTTTCTCTATTTTCTATAAGAGGAGGAAAATCACTAGGTGATGTTGACCAGAGGATCTGCAGAATAGCTAACTGGTCAGGGAATCCTTCTTTGAGGAAATGTCATCTTAACTGGTCTGCTTGATCAGGAGTCAGCTGTCAGGTGATGAGTGATAAAACATTCCAGACAGGGAGTAGCTAGGGTGGGAATAAGATTGGTGTGCTTGAGGCACAGAAAGAAGCCTAGTGTGGAGGAAGATAGGAAGAGATAAAATTAAAATGCTAAAACTAATTCTGATTAAGAAATATGGATTTGACTGGGTATGGTGGTTCATGCCTGTAATCCCAGAATTTTTGAGAGGCTGAGGTAGGAGGATTGCTTGAGCCCAGGAGTTTGAGACCAGCCTCAGCAACATAGTGAGACCTCGTTTCTACAAAAAATAAAAATAAATAAAATCAAAAAATAAGCTGGGCACAGTGACATGTGCCTGTAGTCCCAGCTACTCGGGAGGCAGAGGCAGAAGTTTTGCCTGAGCCCAGGAGGTCAGGGTGCAGTGAGCCATGATCCTGCCCCTGCACTCCAGTCTGGGAGGTAAAGTGAGACCCGGCTAAAAAAAAAAAGAAAAGAAAGAAATATGGTTTTTCTTTGAAGTATATAAAAAAGAACCATGGAGTTTTAAGTAGTGTTGTGATGCAGCTTACATTTTTACTCTTTTACATTTTATTTATTTCTTTTTATTATTCTTTTATTTTTAAAATGTGGGGTTACTCTGGCTTTTATGCAGCAAAGGATTGCTGGATTGCAAAGGGACAAAGCGCAAACAAAAAGATCAACTACAAAACTGTTGTGGTAATCCAGAGGAGAAATAAGGGTGACTTGGGCTAGGGTGGCAGTAATGGAAATGAGAAACATGCATGTTTTTAGCATAGAGCCAACAGGACTTGCTGATGAATCGGGTATGGCAGAAGGTAGAATGAACCCAGGTTTAAGGATTATGCTTTTCTTTCTTAATTTGATACATCATCATCATTACAGTATCAGGCTTTATGACTTTTTTTGTAAGCTGTTCTATTTTCAGTACTCTTGTATTATGACCCTCCTTTTTAAAATTTTTTTTACGAGAACAGGACCTTCAGTTTTTTATTAAATGTTTTAGATCCCTTACCTAATGATTCTCAAGTAGATTTTAGGCAGAATAAGTGTTTACTTACTATTTGTTCAAATTTGTTTTTCATGATTGTATCATTTAAGGTAAAATGCCCTTCCTCACCCCAAATTACTTGTATCTCCCAGAAAAAATATTTTCAAATTATTGTTTTCTCAGGTGAATATCATTTTCATTACTCATGTTTATTAGCCTGTGTTATTTCCAAGTATTTCTTATTATGAGTCTTTTAAAATTACAGCAGCTACATGTAGACTTTATTGTATTGAATGAGGGAATTGCTGTTGCAGTGATTAGTAAATCAAGTTTAGGAAGGAATATGAAAAATCCTTAATTTTGACTTTGATATTGTAGAACTTTATAGATATAAAGTTTTCCTATGATAAATTTTAGTTTTTAAATTTTCGCAGTGAGTTTGCCTAACATTCACCAAGATTGATAGCTGATGTCCTTTATAGACGTTTGAATTACATGTGTTTTTTTTCAGTGTCAAAGTACGATCAGCAGCTGTTACCTGTTTGAAAAACATTTTAGCCACAAAGACTGGACATGGTTTCTGGGAGGTTTATAAGATGACAACAGATCCAATGCTGACCTACCTACAGCCTTTTAGAACATCAAGAAAGAAGGTCTCTTGTTTACTGAATACCCACTATATCTAAAAAGCTCTATTTACTGTGGGCTATGGTATCAGATTGCTTAAAATAATATTGTACGAACATTTAGCCTTTTCTAGAAATAATGTAAACTACTGCTTGAATTCAAGGGATTTGTTATCTTCTATGACAGTGTGGAAAGGCTGAGATAGGAAACCTGGAGAAGTGGTTGATTTTGCGGGTGGAGGAAAGTCTTTGAAAATCTTTACTTTGCTCCCATGAAAGCCGTTTATTCTGGGTGTAGTTTTTAGGTATTGTGGCGACAAACAAGTGTTTACTTCCATAGCAAGTTGATGTGTATTGCCCCTGGTGAAATATAAGATGACCTATAGATTTCTCCCTTTTTCCATGTTGGTATAACAAGTTTCCACTGAAAGAAGTCTGTGAGGGATGTTTAAGAACACTTGCTCCTTCTTTAGTATAAGCATTCCTCTTTAATATTTTATCTTCTGAGAAATGTACAGTTGAGTTTTCACCAATTTAATTTCTGGGCAGAAGCTCATCATTGAAGTAGTACTTTTAATATATATAATTGTGGTCATAGTAAAACTACTAGTAATATAAACTGTTAATGAAACTAGTAATATAACCTGGAAAGCACTGTAATTTTAACATTTTTAAATCTCATTTTATTTTAAAATCACTTCTTTATAGTAGATTTGGACTAGTTTTGTACATGAGATGGTTGAGGCAGAGTTTGCGACTTGTATAATGCTGCTGGCGAGGGATGGAGCTGAGAGTAGAACCCAGGTATCCTGCTGCCTAAACCAGTAATTTTTTTACTGTACCACTCTGCCTCTTATATAAACATGAATATGTTTTAATTTTTAAAGGTAAACATTGCTTGACCCGGTGGCTCACGCCTGTAATCCCAACAATTTGGGAGGCTTAGGCAAGAGGATTGCCTGAGCCCAGGGGTTTGAGACCAGCCTGGGCAACTTGGCGAGACCTCATCTCTATGATGGTTGGATGGATGGATGGATGGATGGACGGATGGATGGACGGATGGACTGACTTAGTGGTGTGTGCCTATAGTCCCAACTACTTGGAAGGCTGAGGTGAAAGGATCGCCTGAGCCCTGCAGGTCGAGGCTTCAGTGGCCATGATTGTGCCACTGCACTCCATCCTGGACAACAGAGTGAGATTCCCACTAAAAAAAAAAAAAGAAAGTGTTTTTTTTTTTTTAATTGGAAAAAATAATGATAAAGTAAACATTACCTCCAAATTTAGTCTTAACTGTACTTAGTTGTTTTTTTTTCTTTTTACTTTATTTTATTATAAAGGTGTGTGGTACAAGTCAGGATTAGGTACATATATAGTGTATGCGCAGGCAAAGTTTGGGCCTCCAGCTGGTCCTCACTGCCCCTGGTTTAGGATCAGGTACCCTTTGTGTTGTTACATGCCCCCCTCCCTCTCTCCCCTGGCGGGGTTGTGTGACTGCTGGTTCCTCCCTTGTGCTATTGTGGCTAATTTTATTTTGAAACATATTTGTTTGTGCGTATTCATTTTTATAGAAAAGGAAAAATGATTTTCTAATTCTCTTATTTATATTTTCTAATCTCTTTCTTTCTAGTTTTTAGAAACACCCAGGTTTGAGAAAGAAAGGCCATTAGAAAGCCTGGATGATATAAATCTGTGGATTCCTCAAAGTGAAAATCATGATGTTTGGATAAAGACACTGACTTGTGCTTTTTTGGATAGTGGAAGCATAAAAAGTGAAATTCTTCAGTTGTTAAAGCCAATGTGTGAAGTAAGAAGAGTAATTAGTCTGACTTAATCCTGGCTTATGACCTCTTCATCTAAAGGAGTGCTATGATACTGCACATCATCATGATGCAGTGTCTCCCACATACAACTGTCGTAAATCTGTTAAAGTCGACATCTTTGTTTAGTCATAACTTTATGCAGAAGATTTCAGCTTTGGAGTAGCAACATACTAGATGAGTTCTAAGGGGTGCCTTGAATAATTTGTTACTAATGATAGTTAAAATACTGATGATTACAAAATATTTACATTAACCGAGTCTGCTCTAACTTTGTGCACTTTTTCTGATTGATTAAGGGCAGTCATTTGTTTTCCCTGATTTTTTTTTTTTTTTTTTTGAGTGAGAAAAAGGGGTGGGATAGCTGTTGACATTGCTTTTTTTATTTCTGAAAGTGTGGTACAATTTATTTCAATAGACTTAAAGGTGTATACTAAATCAAAAAGCATATACTCTTTATCAAATGTGTAATCCAAAACAGCTCCTCTAAGGATGTCTAAGACTTTGTAAAGTTAACCTGATTTATAGCACTATCAAACAGGATTCAACAGAAATGTGAATACACAATATCTGATTAGGTCAAACATCTGTCAGTTACAAATAACTGATAGGGAAGTGTATATATATATATTTTTTTTGAGTTGGAGTCTCACTCTGTCGCCCAGACTGGAGTGCAGTAGCCGCTTCTGGCCACCGCCGCCTCGACCTGCTGGGCTCCGACAATCCTTCCGCCTCAACCTTCCATGTAGCTGGAACTACAGGTGCGTGCTACCATGCCCAGCTAATTTTTAAAAATTTAATGTAGAGATGAGGTCTCGCCAAGTTGCCCAGGCGGTTCTCAAACCCGTGGGCTCAGGCAGTCCACTCACCTTGGCCTCCCAAAGCGCTGGGATTACAAGCTGAGCCACCAAGCCCGGCCAGGAAGTATTTTTATAAAGACTCACACTGAAAGCAATTTAAAAAGCAGTTCCTATTTTCTACAGAATTGGTGACAATAAATAAATCATCACATTTTCTGCAATACTAAACTGTACTCATACCAGTTTATTAGAGCGGTCTTCTGGACACACATATAAATGAATTTCTCATTAGTGAACACACCTGAGATTTTTATAAAGTTTTGACTTTGAACCAGAAGACAAAATGTTCCAAATATACATGTATACACGTTCTAATTCTTAATACCTTACGCCTCCAATTCTAGAACTAGATTTATGTCCTCTCTTTAGTTTAAAAAGGAAAAAATAGGCAATTGGTCATCTATAATCTGTCTTATACATGTGGAATATGAATATGGGATATGGAGTGTAATGATTCATTCATATGATGAACATGGGGTATGGTGAATGGCAAAAATAAAGTTCAGTACTATTGTAATGTACAACATATGTTAAAGCACCTTTCTCCAAGATGGACAGATCACTTGAGACCAGGAGTTCAAGACCAGTCTGAGCAACACAGCAAGACCCCCATCTCTACGAAAAATAGAAAAGTTAACCTGGCATGGTTGTGCATGTCTGTAGTCCTAGCTACTTGGGAGGCTAAAGTGGAAGGGTTACTTGAGCCCAGGAATTTGAGCCCGTAGTGAGTCATGATTGTGCCACTGCACTCCAACCTGGGCAGCAGCAAGACCCAGTCTCAAAAAAAATAACAAACACTTTTCTGTATTTTGGAGTATACCACAAATAATAATAATTACTCAAATTTTATACTTAGAAATTGTAGTTCATTGAAAAGAAATATTTTTAATATAACTGCCATAGCTCTTTACTAAGTATGGGAAATGCACAAAAATCAGATTTTCGGCTCTTCCCCCTAAACTTTTGATACCTTTTCCTCCTTATATCAAATCAGAAAACTGCTTCTGTTGTAAACACTTTTCAACTCTTAAAATTAGTGACATATAATTTCATTTTTAAGCAATATTCTGTTTCATTCTAATGGCCTAGACTAGAAATGAACAATTGCAATATAACTAACATATATTTGATATTGATATACTAGCCTAGTGTGATTTTTTTTTAACACGACATGTTTTTTGTCTATTTTTTAGCAGTGCATTGAGTTCATGACAGATTCAGCTATTATCTTTTAAAACTTTAATATGTCAGTGTTAGGGAATGGTAATTTTAAGTAAAATGTATTCTTTTTACTCTACCTACTGAGTTGATTTGTTTGTGTATTCTAGGCGAAAACTGACTTTTGTCAGACTGTGCTTCCATACTTGATTCATGATCTTTTACTCCAAGATACAAATGAATCATGGAGAAATTTGCTTTCTGCGCATTTCAAAGGATTTTTCACCAGGTGTTTTAGACACAGCTCACAAACAAGCCGATCTTCAACCCCTGCCAACTTGGATTCAGGTATTCTGTTAAATTTCTAACATTTACACTGTTAATTTCTCAGTTTGAGAGAAAGATTTAAGTTCTAATCCTGTCAAAGGGACCTTACAGGTTTAATTCTATAACCTCTAAAATTCTTTTTTCCTCGTCTGTAGAATGGAATAAGAGTTATAGCAAGTCTTCAATGAAATAATGTATAAAAAGCACCTGAGATAGTACCTGATGGATAACATTCTTTCAGTACATTTTGGCTATTAATAATGGGTCAACTAATTGAGCATTCAGTATGTGTCAGGCACTATGCTTGCACTGGCAGTACGGATGTGAATACCCACATTCTAGCAGTGAAGAAAATCACATAGATAAATAAACGCAATAAAGTATTTTAGGTACTCTGATAAAGATATGATAGAATTTCCATATTTTCAGTGGTCTGGCCAATTCAATTTTAAAAAGAACCATTGTATTACAAAACCATGCACATTTGTTGTGGAAAATGTAGAAAAATTGCACAAATTTATAAAATGACCCATAATCCTGTGTTCTAAGATACATAGTTAGCATTAGGTATATATCCTTTCAGTTTTTTGAAACAAAAAATTGAGTTGGGCTGGGCTCGGTGGCTCAGCCTGTAATCCCGCGCTTTGGGAGGCCGAGGTGAGTGGATTGCCTGAGCCCGCAGGTTCGAGACCCGCCTGGGCAACTTGATGAGAACTCATCTCTACGATAAATCAAAAAATTAGCTGGGCATGGTAGTGCACACCTGTAATTCTGGCTATTTGGAAGGCTGAGGCAGAAGGATCACCAGAGCCCAGCAGGTTGAGGCTGCAGTGGCCAGGAGCGGCCACTGTACTCCAGTCTGGGCGACAGAGTGAGACTCCAACTCAAAAAAAAAAAATTGAATTGTACTTTTTTTGTTCTTATAGCCTACTTTCCTTCTGTGATATTTATAATTAGTATTTCCCATGCTAAAGAGCATAATAGAAGAAATTCTACCAGGGGTTGGGTAAACATAGTACATATATGCAGAATTGAGGGCTCATTATGATAGGTCAGTTTTTCAAATGTAAATATTTTAAAAAGATAGAAAATTCACACATCTTTACTGTTAATTGTTTTCATTATTATTAATATATTGTATATGCAAACAAAAAACTGGATACAAATTTACTTACTGTACTTCAAGACCAATCAATTCTAGTAAAAATATTGATTGAATATGATATTTTCCTGCATCTAAATTGTTCCTCTGACTGCGGTTCCAACTACTTTAGCAAAGGTTGTGATTTCTCAATTCTTTCTGTTGTTTATTCTACTTTTACTGCTACAGTCTTCATTTGACATTGACTCTAACGTAATGTAGACTTCACTTGGCTATGCTTTTTTATGTATGTTCTTTTCTATTGGCTAACAGAAATTACAAATTTTAGAAAATTTGTACTGTTTAGAAAAACATAATTATAAACATAGACATGACCGCCATCCTGTAGTCTTACTAAATTACAAGTTAGACATGTAAATGATTCAGAGTATGTTTATATAAATTTTATTTTTATTATTTTTTTTAATAGAAATGAGATCACACTATGTTGCCCAGGCTGGTCTCAAATGCTGAACTCAAGTGATCCTCTCACCTCAGCATCCCAAAATGTTGGGATAACAGGTGTGAGCCACTGCACCCAGTCTGTATAAATTGTATTTAGGCCATTGAAATGACAATTTCAATATGACAAAATTTCTCATAGAGACTTTGTAAACTACCTAAAATACATTGCTTATCTTTAATTTCAGAAATACTGTGTAAGTGATTCACAGTTACCAATAACCATTTAAAATTTAAATATTATGTAAACTACAGTACTATTAAAAACAATCTGATTGCATAGTCAATTTATGTACTCATTGCTTATTGATAAACTGATAATTTGTTATCATGAACATAACCAGTACTTTTCATGTTTATTATTTATATATATTTATGCTATAGTCACTCAAAGGTAAAATCATTTAGTTTTATTGCTGCATAGAGTGCCAGTATTTTTATTACTTTAGGTGAAAATTTAAGCCTAACATGTAAGATTCTATTATTGAAAGAAGTAGATAGAGATTTCTATAGAACTCAAATGGTATATCTTTTCTGATGTCTGTAAGTCTTACTGCCTTCTCTTGAATGTCCTATGTGCATCTCAGACTCAACTGTCCAGTGGTAAACTTATCATCTTCATCTTTTTCTCCAGCCTACTTCTTTTCATGTGTACCTCTTCAATAAATGGCACTCAGTTGCCCAAGGTGGAAATTTCTTTCACATATCTCATCTGATTACCAAATCCTGCCAATTCTGTTATAAATAACTTAGCCCATCTGTTTCTCTTTGTCCTTAGCATCCTTGCTGCTTTCTGGCTCTATGGTTCAGCATAGCTTAAATTCTTTAATTAAATTATACAAGGTAGCTGGGCACAGTGGCTCCTGCTTGTAATCTTAGCACTTTGGGAGCCAAGGTGGGAAGATTGCTTTAGGCCAGCCAGGGCAACATAGTGAGAACCACACACTGTCCCATCTCTACAAAAATTTTTAAAAATTAGGTGTATGTGATGATACAATCCTGTAGTCCCAGCTACTCCCAGCTAAGATGGGAGGATCACTTGAGCTCAGGAGTTTGAGGTTGTGGTGAGCTATAACCACACCACTCTACTCCAGCCTGCGTGACAGAGCAAGACCCTGTCCCTAAAAAAAAAATTCTATCTTGTTTCCGGTTATCTCAGATATTGTTACTATTGCCTGGAGTACTTTCCTTGCCTGTTGTTCTCATGAAACCATTACTCTCATTTTCTTTGAAACTTTTCTTGTCCGGGTGAGGTTCCCCCCTATAAACCCTCACAACACTCTTAACTTTCCCTACTGTAACACTTCTACTGTGTTATGGGTCTCCCAGGCTAGTCAGGAGTTCTTTGTGGTCAGAAATTGTCTTGTTCATAGTTGTTTACTGAGGCCTAGCACATGAAAGATCCCGGATAACTATTTAATGAATCAGTTAGTCCCCCTCAGAAACAAAACTACTAAGCATGATAGTTTCTTTTAAAAGAAAAAAAAACCTTAAAATCTGTGAAAAAATAAAACAGGAATGCCATTAAATTTCATTTATTCATTCAAGTTTTTTAAGAACTAATTTTGTGCTAGGTACTGCCCACCAGCACCTCATAGTGTAGAGGGAGACAGATGGGTAACCAGAAGAAGAAAGTGCTTAAGCAAGAATGCCTGGGACTGAGGTATCTTTGTTTGTTTGTCAGAGTCAGAACACTTTTTCCGAAGCTGTTTGGATAAAAGATCACAAAGGACAATGCTTGCTGTTGTGGACTACATGAGAAGACAAAAGAGGTAATGTAAGTTTTTCTTCTTGAGTGTGGGGATCTAGAGTGTAACTTGTCAGCTGCTAGCTAAATTTTAACATGATTATTTTAGGTTAAGATACTGCAGAGTACTATATTTAACTTGTGTGATATTTATATCTCCTTGCAATAATCCGTATTTAGGGCAGCACTGGTTAAATCCGTGTGGGAAACTCTCAGTTCTAGTTCTAGCTGTACCAGTTAATATGTTGCCTTTGCTAAGTCAGGCAGCCTTTGGGCCTTAGTGTGTTGCATCTACATTAGTGACTAAGAAAGGAACACGTGATTTTTCCAAGTCACTTTTAGTTGTGTTACCCTTCTTTTAACTTTTCTCTTTGGTTTTAGTTCTTACAAGTAAATGATAGAGTTGTGTAAATATCTCCTTTATGTATCTTTATTGTAAGATATAAGTTTGTTTACTGTGTGCCATAGTCTCAAAATCTATGGCAGTACTGTGCTATGTCAATGTTTATTTTCTTGATTCTGGTAAATTGTTTTAACATATAGTATCCTTGCTCCTGTTATTTTTCTTGACATTTTTAACTGCATATAGGAATTGCTAGAATGGGTAATCTCATTGCTCTGTACTGCTTAAGAGTTGATCAGAACTCTGAAGAAATAGTGCAGTAGGTCTGTAATTTGAATAGGTAGGAATTACTGTCTCATGAGTGTATATGGTGGCAGTAGCTGTGGCTGGTAAAGAATGGGAGAGAAAAATGGAAAATATTTTAACCTAAATGCATTTGTATCTTAAAAAATTGATTTCTCTGTATCCTCCTCATACCATTCCTCTCCCTTAGTGGAAAAATAAGTTTTATGCGTTTCGGTGTTTGTGCTTCTGGTTAGAAAGTTGCTGATTGACCCTACTGTTTTCTACCAAATTCTCTCCTGATTTCTATAGTTAAGAAGCTTTAACGTAGCTGGGAACATCTGTTTTCTTGGCGTTGGGACCTAGTTTTACCTTTGAGTCATTCATTTCAGATGTATTATTGGGGTAGAATGGTGTTGACATTGGCAAGACTTGGAAAGATAAACATTTTTAATATCCAGTTTTATTTCTGAATAAGACCTTAAAGGTGATTCCTTGAGAAAATATAAATGGGACATAAAGAAAGGGTAAGGACATGAGTTCAAGTTCCGGCCTGTACTTAGACACGTGTGCTCTTGACGTCTTTGAACCGCAATTTTATCATCTTTAAAAATTAGAATAATGCCTACCTTAATGTGGGGGTGGGGCCAGTTTATGGTCATTAAAATAGGTGAGGTATGTAATGTGCCTGACATTCAATAACTGTAAGTTTCTTTTCCATGGACAAATTATTTTACTTCTCTGAACTTTAAGTTCTTCAGAAATTGCTGTATAGTAAGTTCTTTATTCATCAGCTTCACAGGAATTATTTTTGCAACTACTCTCTGAGGTACATGTTGTTATAGGATTTGTAAGTGGGGAAACTGAGACTTCAGAAGTTAAGACCACACAGCAGGTAGTAAGTAATACAGCTGAATTTGAACCTAGTTGTATCCTACTTCAAAGCCAGTGCTCTTAACCACTGTCATATCTCTATAATGTTAATTTTGAAAAAGATAATATCTTATTTTCTTGATTCTTGTAAGTTGTTGATAAATATATTCTCTTCTTCAAAACTTATGTAGCCAGGCACAGTGGCTCAAGCCTGTCATCCCAGCACTTTTGGAGCCTGAGGCTAGAGGATTGCCTGAGCCTGTGGGTTCGAGACCAGCCCGAGCAACATGGCGAGACCTCGGCCCTATAATAAATCAAAAAATTAGTCAGGCATGGTGGTGTGCGCCTGTAGTTCCAGCTACTTGGAAGGCTGAAGCGGAAGGATTGTCTGAGCCCAGCAGGTCAAGGCTGAGGTGGCCATGAGCAGTGTGCCTCTGCACTCCAGCCTGGGTGACAGAGTGAGACTCCAACTCAAAAAAATAAAAATAAATAAATAAAAATAAAAAACCAAAAACTTATGCAATAAATTAAGAATATTTCCACAATAGGAAAAACATATAATTGTATCTTAGAAGAAATAGAATATTTTTATTAAATTGACTTTTTTTAGAGGATGTATATCCTGTTAGCTATTCTGTGTGTCCTATTCTTAGCCTGTGGTGTGTGGATTTCTTGGTGGAGAGATATGAACCCCAAATATGCATGGGTTGATGATCTATATAGCCTTTATAAGATTTTCTGATGGGTTTAAAAGAAAAAAAAACCTCCCAAAAATTTAGAACTAGGACTCTTCAGTCATGTTATCTTATAATGTGTTTAGCTGTATGTTGGAGAAATGTAGTTTTGGTTATTTGAATGTAATTTTCTGCTTAACTGGTAGTTACTGCCATTGAAGTCTATATCAATATGCTTTTCTTTTGACACTGAAGTTTAAAAAAATAGAATTACGTGTTTAATTTTTTTTAGACCTTCTTCAGGAACAGTTTTTGATGACGCTTTCTGGCTGGATTTGAATTATCTGGAGGTGGCCAAGGTAGCTCAGTCTTGTGCTGCTCACTTTACAGCATTACTCTATGCAGAAATCTACACAGATAAGAAAAGCATGGACGATCAAGAGCAAAGGTAATGGAATTTAGAATATGTGCTTTTTAAAATTGATGTTGACGTTTCAAGAAGGATGTATAGTAAAGATTTATTTTGCTCTCTGTTCCCCACTTAAAAGACATTTTAGATAGAATTTTTTTGTTTTAAAGTGAAATGATAATAAATTTTTAAAAAGAAGTAATTCTGTTCCGAAATAAATAGGAATGTTTATTATTGCTTATTTTTCTCTGTTCTCTCCATAACAGCTAGCATTGGGAACTTAATGATCAATAAATGTTTTTCAAATGATTGAATGATTTCCTGATTCCAGTCAGATTAGGTTTACCACAAATCTCTCTACTATTCAAGATCCATTTGTTGACTGTAAAATAATGTGATTAATTGCTTTCTGTGACTACCTGTATTTCTGGTAAATTTAATTTGTTTTCCTCTGATTGAGTTAGAACTCTCATAAGAATCTAATAATTATAAATCCTAGATCATGGTGAAAAACAGAAAAAACCACCAAACCAGTAGAAGAATAAAAAATACATACTTTATTATCCCAACTGCCCTCCTCAAATCATTTGCAATAGCTTAGTGTTTATTTTTATGTGTAGTCTCACTTTCCCACCACAAAATTAGTCATTATATTAAGAAGTTGAAATAGCAAAGATATGTTATATTGATACATTTATCATTCTTGCCACTCTTAATTCTTACTTTAGATTCTTAATGAGATGGAAGAAACGTGGTGTTTACACTGGAAAATTAGGAACCAGAATGTATATTCTAGTCCAAATGTAATTAACTTAGTAAATTTGAGCCAGTTTCTTAACTATCTGGTTTAATATTTAGTTTCTGCTTTCCTATTGAAAACAGTTATAAATTGCTATATAGATACAGTGCACAATATGTAACTGTTATGTTCATGATTGTTATAAACTTATTATGAAGACAAGTTGTCCTTTAAATATGTAATGAGTAAGAAATTAGTTACTGCCTATTCTTAGAGTTTTATCGCTTTTACTCAGGTCCTGCATACTTGCTAGTGTAATTATAATCTGAATGCACATTAGTATCTTAGTTCTATAGGATAGTATTTCTTACTAATTAGAAGTGAATAACTTATCTGTTCTATGAGTATAAATAAAAGCACCTTTAATTTGAAGGCGAATATTGTATAGAATTAGTAGTTTTTTGCAAAATTATTTATTTTAAAGCAGATGTGCCTAGATTTCATTATGATTAACTTTAGGAAAGAGTACTTGACAAATAGGGCTTGCTGTTTGCTTTGACCTTTTGTTTTGGTTTGGTTTTTTCCCCCAGGTGTCTGATGGGACTAGAAGGGCAAATAGAGTAAAGAGGTGTCTAGAGATTAGGGATGCTAGTTTTCTTCAGTAGCTCAATTATGTGAGCCGAGGGTTTGTAAACTAAAATGATCGAGAAAAGCATATTTGAAAGTAAAATACAGATCAGCAGTTTACCAGCTTTGTCAGTTGGATTTTTAAAAATGAATTGCTGTCTTAAATTTCCTATTTAAGACGTTTAATAGCAAAATTCTTTACACTAGGTATTCTAGAATATATCTGATGTTTTATTTGTTAACTTGTTCCTAAGAAAATATGAGATTTGAATTGTAGTGTCCATGCTTTTTTTAAAAAATAAATAAATTCAGAACACCTTCAAAGAGAGTGGTATCTGAGGCAAATACTGGCTATGTCTGCACCTTTCAGCTGTATTGTGAAAAAGGTGACAATCTAGAAAAGACTATTTCATTTGTGCTTAGCGACAGAAGTTTGCAGCAACCAACTTCAGATTGCTTTTATTTTCACCCCTCTCGGTATTAGGAAAGTGATTGCAAATGTGTTAATATTGCTAAATTAAGGCAGTGCCTAATAGAAGTCCTGGCTACTCTGCAGGTGTTTGTTGCCTGGATGAATTGTAGCCTTAGATTTACTGTCCTTCCCATTTTCCAAAATTTCTCCTCCCAAAACTAAGGTTTAAAAATAAACATGCAAATAAGGAAAAAAAATATGTGATGTGTCTATACCTCAAGTTTATAAAGCAAAATAGAATGTTGTCAGCAGCATTATCCTCCAGTGCTCTCTCCTCTGTTCCACCCTTCTGTAGTTCTTTCAAAAGTTAAATGTCATCCTGAGTTTTTGTGTTTTATCATTCCTTTGGGTGATACTTTGACGTATATGTATAAACCCATAAATATGGTTTAGTTGACCTATTTTTGAGCATCATAAGAAATTATGCGTGTAGTTTTCTGCAACTTGTTTTTTTCTTTCGTACTTTTATAAGATTTAACTATACCATGTGTTGATGTGGTTCTTTAATTTGTCATTGCCTTATAATATACCATTGGGAGAAGATACCACAATTTATTTACCCATTCTCCTGTCAGTGACATATATCTTGACAGAATTACTGAGTTGCAGGATATGCAATGTTCAACATATCTTAAAAGGCAGTGCCAAATAATTTTTTTTTTTTTTTTTTGAGTTGGAGTCTCACTCTGTCGCCCAGACTGGAGTGTAGTGGCACGCTCCTGGCCACCGCAGCCTCGACCTGCTGGGCTCTGGCGATCCTTACGCCTCAGCCTTCTGAGTAGCTGGAACTACAGGCGCGTGCTACCATGCCTGACTAATTTTTTGATTTATTGTAGAGATGAGGTCTCGCCAAGTTGCCCAGGCAGGTCTCGAACCCGCGGGCTCAGGCAATCCATTCACCTCAGCCTCCCAAAGCGCGGGATTACAGGCTGAGCCACCGAGCCACTTTCTTAAAGTGGTTATACCAACTTGTATACTTATCAGAAATATAGTTGGTAAGGAAGTGGGTCAGTAGGAAGCCTTAAAGTTGAAGAAGGAGCCAAAGTACAACTATCTCTAGTTTGAGTTTAAAGAAGGAAAAAACCAGAGTGAGTGTATAGGTAAATATTAGAGGCACTATCACTTATGTTAATAATTACTTTGTGTTTTAGATTATTGTTGGTATAGATACCATGACTGTCATTAAATAGGCCTGTCTCTTTATAAGTTGTATTTTGGCTTATAGTTTTCCCATATATAGGAGATTATTATTAAAATATAATTTTCATTCACAGATTGATTTCTTTTTCCATCCCAGGTCTAAATGGTATTATGCTTATAAAATATAAGTGGTTCATTCTGTTCCGTTTGTAACCTTCATTAGTTTTTTTGTCAAAGTATATGTATCCAGAAGTTTCCAAATAGTATGTCTCATTAAAAGAGGTACTCTTTTGACGAACAGAAGTCTTACACTTGAAGAAGGAAGCCAAAGTACAAGTATTTCTAGTTTGAGTGAAAAAAGTAAAGAAGAAACTGGAATAAGTTTACAGGTAATTTAGAGGCTCTTTTTTTTTTTTTTTTTTTTTTTTTTTTTTGAGTAGGGCATCTCACTCTGTCACCCATACTGGAGTGCAATGGGACCATTCTGGCTTACTGCAACCTTGACCTCCTGGGCTCAGGCAATCCTTCCTTAGTAGCTAGGACTGTAGGCATGCGCCACCATGACAGACTAATTTTTTTTTTTTTTTAATTTTTCGGTAGAGACAAGGTCTTTGTTATGTTGCCCAGGCTGGTCTCGGACTCCTGAACTCAGGCAGGTCTTCCACCTCACCTTCCCAAAGTGCTAGGCTTACAAGCACTGGCCTACACAGTTAAATACTTTAAGTGGATACTTATAACACCTGAGCTTATGGAAATGGCAGCAAGAGGTGGCTACAAAATTATTTACGCTAGTACATTATGTACTACAGTTAATTGCCTGCAGTTACTATTTAAAACTGCATCTTTACATTTGTTTACATTTCTCAACTGCAAATGACGCCATATACCATTTATAAGTTTTGATACATTTCAACTTTTTATACTATGTTTGTGTATATTTTGTGGTAGTAAATGATGAAATAGACTATAACCTACATTTATTTTAAGCATTCATGACACACCTAACATTTTCTTAATTTTTTTTGCTGTTTCCAAGCTGTGCAGTTTGTGCGTTTTTCATATTGTCGTAAATCTTCAACAATTTTTCTAATATATTTATTGAAAAAAAACCCACGTAAAAGTATGCCTACACATACGGTTCATACTTATGTTGTTCAAGGGGCAACTATTTTTCAGTATCATTATATTTAACTTGTATAACATAACATTTAGAGTTGGGAGTTCGTGTTGGTATTGATGCAAATTAAAGTTTGCCAAACTCATAAAGTATTTTTTTCCCCCTCTGATTTTTGTTGTTTTCAGGATCTCCTCTTAGAAATCTATAGAAGCATAGGAGAGCCAGATAGTCTGTATGGCTGTGGTGGAGGGAAAATGTTACAACCCCTTACTAGGTAAATTGATTTTTCTAGATGATGGTATAGTGATTCTGTTTATGAAGGAGTTACATGTATGTAGAACCCAAAGGTATTTTTATAATCTTTTCTTATAGACTACGAACATATGAACATGAAGCAATGTGGGGGAAAGCCCTTGTAACATATGACCTTGAGACGGCAATCTCCTCATCAACCCGCCAAGCAGGAATAATTCAGGTACTTTTTTTTTCACTGCTTTGGTAAGACCATCACTAGTGTATTGCTGAGATTATATCAGTATGTCAGCCAGATAAACTAGCAATAAAGACTGATTCATTTTTAGTACATTAGGCTAAAAATGTAGAGGTACATGGGAAAATTGGACTTGTCACTGGCCTAAAAGATAGTTTCGATTTGCTGGTCATAATACTGATAGCTGATAGTAGAAAGCATTCCTTTATTGTATGCAATACCAGGTAGTATACTTAGTGCTTCACATGGAAAATCTCATATGAACTATTTCTCATAGTTTGCATTAGCATTGGTTCCACAACTATCGTTTCTAATACTGGCTAATATTCCTTTTCCATTCTTCCATCAAATGTTAGAGCCCCTTGAGCTCTATCTTTGTGTTTTTTGGGAAACACGTTAATCAATATTTTGGGATTTTAAGTAATGTAACTAAAATTTTTTGAAGTTAATTTTTATGTTTGCTGTCTTTTCTTTAATTTTCTGTTGATATTTTTGATTACTTACTTTTTCTTTTAAAAACTCATGTTCAGGCCTTGCAGAATTTGGGACTCTGCCATATTCTTTCCATCTACTTAAAAGGATTAGATTACGAAAATAAAGAGTGGTGTCCTGAACTACAGGAACTTTATTACCAAGCAGCGTGGAGAAATATGCAGTGGGATCATTGCACTTCTGTCAAGTAAGAATAAGTTTGACTTTTCTTCCCCCTCATTCCAAGTTGTAAATAACAACTGTTTTTGTCTTGCTCTGTGAATGTAACAGGAGTTGTGTGTACTGTCTTTTGTAGATATTGCAAGCTATAGATATGTCTAAATGCGTAGGTAAGATGGCAGTCGGCAGTTATTGCACCTGGGCTTGAATTTCACTCTCTTCTTTCATTATGGCAGCTCCACCCCCACCCCTAAATATTTTTTAAAATAGAAACATGAGGAGTATTTTATTGAGAATCCTCTTGTCTGTTGGACTGAGGCATCCAAAGAAATGCAGAAGCATTTCTCTTTTCAATGCCTGCTACTAACATTTTAGGTAGTAAGGCAGCACTTTTGTTGACTGGATGGTCCACAAGGGACTGCATGTTTCTATTTATGAATTATTTTCTTTTACTAAAAGAATAGTTGCAGCCAAGCTCGGTGGCTCAGCCTGTAATCCCGTGCCGTTGGGAGGCTGAGGTGAGTGAACTGCCTGACCCCGCAGGTTCGGGACCACCTGGGCAACTTGGCAAGACCTCATCTCTACAATAAATCAAAAAGTAGCCAGGCATGGTAGCGCGCACCTGTAGTTCCAGCTACTTGGAAGGCTGAGGCGGAAGGATCGCCAGAGCCCAGCAGGTCGAGGCTGCGGTGGCCAGGAGCGGCCACTGCACTCCAGTCTGGGCGACAGGGTGAGACTCCAACTCAAAAAAAAAAAAAAAAAGAATAGCTGTACGCAATTACCCAGGAACGTTAGCATTTATAGCCTGTATGTAAAGTCCCCATGTTTTCTGAATGAAGAGCCAAATATCTAATCTAATAAAGGTTTTCATATGTATAAAGCCTTTTTCTTTTTCTTCTTTTTCTTCTCCTTTTTTATTATGAGACAGTGTCACACTGTATCACCCAGGCTGGAGTGCAGGAGTGCAGTCATGGCTCACTGCAGCCTCGACTCCCCCAGCCTCTGCCTCCTAAGTAGCTGGGACTACAGGTGTGAGCCACCGCACTCAACCAATTTTTTTATGTAAAGTCTTTTGATGAGATATATACTAAAAATTTAAATCATCCTCAACTATGTTTAGTTGCCTTCGTAGAAAATAATTTTTTAGTAAGTGGAGTGCCTTTCTGATTTCTGTAAGATTGTTGTAAAACTAGAGGTATGGCCTAATGTTTGTAAAACATTATGCCTTATGAGTTGGTCCCTGCTGGCCTCTGTGGATCAGCATGTCGGTTTTTCCTCTTTCCTCCTGCACTTCAGCTTCACAGCCTCTGGGGTTTGATCAGGCCCCTCCCCAGGGGCTAGCCTGTGTCTTCTCCTTTTTCCCCAGCTCCATGTGGGTGGCTCCTTGTCATTTAGGCCCTCCTTTAGTAATGTCCTATCTTCAGAGAGACCTTTCTTGACAACCCATTCTAAAATGGCCACCTGGCTGTTCTGTTTTGTGACCCTGTTTTAGTTATCTGCATGTCCCTTGTCACTATCTGATTCTTTACTTATTTACTGTCAGTCTTCTCCATACCAGAACTAAACTTCTTGGGAGTGGAGACCTGACCTGTCTTATCTACTAATGGATTCCCTGGGTTTGGAACCTGGTGCCTAGTGTCTGGTACATTGAATCCATAAATGAAAGTAGAGCATGTTTAGAACCAGGCAAAATATCTGTGAAGTGTCCTTTTTTTTTTTTCTGCTTGAAGAATTCAAGTGACCCACAAAATTCTTCATATTTCTTCCCAAAATTTCTAGAAATGCATTTTTAAAGTGCAGAAAGCTTAATTTTAGTTTTAAAATTGTGGTCTTTGGTGAAATACTAGTACGTGTATATCTTCAGATAGTCTGTTTTTAAATATATAATTACTTTTTAATTATTTCACAGCAATGAAATAGAAGGAACCAGTTACCATGAATCATTGTACAATGCTCTACAGTCTCTAAGAGACAGAGACTTCTGCACATTTTATGAAAGTCTTAAATATGCCAGGTATTGTAAAAAGACAAAGCTACTGTACCTTAACATTAAATATTTAATGTCTTGGCTTTTCTGAAAACTTTTAATGTAAGAATTTACTTTGATCAAGAGATAAAGACTTGCTGTCTGTGGTCAGATGTTTCCTTGTCATTCTCTGCCTTCCCTCAGCAAAACCTCTTTTTGGGAACCCAGGTCAGTTTTTTACCCTGAGTCTTCAAGAAAACTTTAGTGACTCCTACTCCTTGTTCTCTTCCTATACAAGGGTCCTGAGAATTTTATCTTGTTTCCTTTAGTAATTGTATTTACTATTTAAACCTCTCTTAGCATTAGTTTTCTAATGTATAAAATTGTAACTAACAGTTAATACTTACAAGTTTGTTTTAGGCACAAATGAGCTGAGGCATGAGGAACTACTTAAGTATAGTGGGCTAAACGACTGTAACATTGTTTTTTAAAGTAGTTAGTGACTTAAATTCCATATTTATCACAGAAATATCTGCTATCATCTGAGTGCTTATTATATGCTAGCTACTGTTAGGCTCTTTCCACGTGTGCTCTCTTATCACCAGAATCGCTATGGATGTGACAAGACTTAGGCTTTGAGAAATACAGTTATATGCCCAAAATTAGAAAACAATAAGTTGCAGAGGTTTATATCCAGGTCTGTTTGATTCCAAGGTTTGCAGTTGGCCCTCGAATCACTTAGGGGTTCAGGGCACTGATCCTTTCCTCTCCACGTGGTCAAAAATTCAAGTATTCCTTGTGACTGCAGATGCGTTAACTGCTATTAGCCTACTATGGACCAGAAGCCTTACTAATAAGACAAATAGTAGATTAGCACATATTTGTATAATTATTGTATACTGTATTCTTACAACAAAGTAAGGTAGAGAAAAGAAAATGTTGTTAAGAAAATCAAAAGGAAGATAAAATATATTTATTGTTCATCAAGCGGAGGTGGATCATAACAAAGATCTTCGTCCTCCTCACCTTCATGTAAAATAGGCTGAAGAAGAGGAGGGGTTTGTCTTGCTGTCTCAGCGGTGACAGAGACAGAAGAAAATCTGAGTGGGAGGACCATATAGTTCAAATCCATATTGTTCAAGGGTCCACTGTATTTTGTTTCCACCACTGTTTTATACTCTCTGTGGCTTGTGAATATTAGTGTTATTCATATTATTATAGTAAAGCCTGTGATAAGAACTGTTTGCAACAAATTTGAACTTTCATCTTCCTGAAAACCTTGTCTTAGTTTTCAAAGTACCTTTTCGTTTTTTGCTGCTAGAGCAAAAGAAGTGGAAGAACTGTGTAAGGGCAGCCTTGAGTCTGCGTATTCACTGTACCCCTCACTTAGCAGATTGCAGGCCATTGGAGAACTGGAAAACATTGGAGAGCTTTTCTCAAGGTATGTGATTCATATGACTTTTAGTCCTAAAGTGCAGCGTTTTTGTTTTTTGAGACAAGATAAAACTCTGATTTAAAAAAATAAAAGCTACATAGAGAGACCAGGTGTGTTTCTTTCCTTTTATCAGGTTATAAGCTGATTAGCCCTAGTGAACTGTGCTTTTATTTCAATAAACATTTTCAAAAATATTTATTGTAAAGATTCAGGTTTTAAAAATTCAGCTTAATTGTGCTTTCCTCTTTGCGACTTTTCCCCTGTTTTATCCAGATAAAATTGTTAACTCATGTTTTTTGCGAAAGCACATTATACTCCATTCTGTTTTAGCACACATTGTATTAGTCATTTTATGTATACTCTGCCACATTAAACTAGAAGCTCCCTTAAAAGTGGGAACCAAGCCGGGCTTGGTGGCTCAGCCTGTAATCCCGCGCCTTTGGGAAGCTGAGGTGAGTGGATTGCCTAAGTCCGCAGGTTCAAGACCTGCCTGGGCAACTTGGTGAGACCTCATCTCTACAATAAGTCAAAAATTAGCCAGGCGTGGTAGCGCGCTCCTGTAGTTCCAGCTACTTGGAAGGCTGAGGCGGAAGGATTGCCGGAGCCCAGCAGGTTGAGGCTGCGATGGCTGGGAGTGGCCACTGCACTCCAGTCTGGGCGACAGAGTGAGACTCCAACTCAAAAAAAAAAAAAAAAAGGTGGGAACCAGCCAGGCTCTATGGCTTAGTCTGTCATCCCAGTACTTTGGGAGCCCAAGGCAAGTGAATTGCCTGAGCGTGCGGGTTCAAGACCAACCCAGGCAATGTGGCGAGACCTCGTCTCTAAAATAAAATAAAATTAGCCGGCCGTGGTAGCATGCACCTGTAGTTCCAGCTACTTGGAAGGCTGAGGTAGAAGGATGCTGGAACCCAGCGGTCGACGCTGGAGTGGCCATGAGTGTGTCACTGTACAGCCAGGGCAACAGAGTGAGACTCTGACTCCAAAAAAAAAAAAGGTAGGAACCATTCTCTTGCATATTGTTGTGTTCCCAGTGTTTTCTTTCCTGGTGATTGATATTTAGTAAACATTCAGTGGACAGTGAATGTCAGTTAATTTGTAATAGGTATTCAGAGAAGATTGCCTCTTATAATGGTGAGAAGGGCATGATCCATGGATATTGGAAAATGAGATGGTACGGTTATTCAAGATGCTGTGGTTCTGAATTCTGATCTTGTTACCCTGAGAAAGTCAAAACGTCTTTGGGCCTCAGTCTCCTCATTTCTGAAGAGAGATTTCTATTTGATGGACTCTAAAGCCCCTTTTAGCCCTGCTATTCTGATTCAGCTGTTACTTTTATAAAACAAAAGAAAGGTATAAATTACAAAGCTCATCATTTTGCATTTTATGTTCTACAAAAATAAAACTCAGATTACATGTTGGAAAAAGAAAAAAGGAAATTTTTGAGTGAGAAAAATAATAATTTTTTTTCTAAATTATATAGCAGAAGACAAAAACATTAATGTGGCTTTTCTTAAGGGGACAATAAAGGAACAAAATTGTTTTCTGCTTTCATTGATAGATATGTTGGCAGTTTTTACTGCCAGAAATCCAGGAACGTTTCTTCTGTATGAAAGATTTCTTCTACAAAAAAAGAAGACAGGATTCTTTTTTTTTTTTTTTGAGTTGGAGTCTCACTCCATTGCCCAGTGCAGTGGCATGCTCACGGCCACCCCAGCATCAACCTGCTGGGCTCCGCAATCTTTCCGCCTCAGCCTTCCAAGTAGCCGGAACTACAGGCACGCACTACCACGCCCCGCTAATTTTTGTTTTATTGTAGAGCCGAGGTCTAACCAAGTTGCCTGGGCTGGTTTCGAACCCTCAGGCTCAGGCAAACCATTCGCCTCAGCCTCCCAAAGTGCTGGGATTACAGGCTAAGCCACCAAGCCCAGCCTAGAAAACAGAATTCTTAAGACACAGTAAATAGAATATCGGTTACCAGAGGTGGGAAAGGTGGTGAGCAAGTGGGGGGTGAAGAGTGATTGGTTAATAGGTAAAAACAGATAGAAGGAATAAGATCTGATGCTCAACAGGGTAGCTATAATAAACAGGAATAGCTAGAAGAAGATTTGGAATGTTCCTAACACAAAGACATGATAAATGTTTGAGGTGATGGATATCACAGTCACCCAGATGTGATCATTACAGAGTATATGCTTGCATCAAAATGTCACTTGGTACCTCATAAATATGTACAATTACTATGTATCCATAAGAATTTTAAATAAATTTTAAAAAGCAGAACCTCTAAAGAGTAATATGTGTTTTTTTCCTTTGGTAGGAAAATAGGAAGAAAAGAGGCAGAAGGGAAGTTGGATGATCTAGTAAACAAGTGACTTATATCCTAGGATTATATTTTATTTACATATTTCAATCACAGCATCATATCATTGTGAACTAAATGCAGAAGCAAAGATGAGAATTCAGCTAGTTCTATTAAGCCAGACATTAGAAAGGTTTGCATAAATGAAAAATCGTGCCATTCTCACTGCATTTTTTTTTTGGTTTGGGAAGTATACATTTGACTCTATTTCCATGGGTTTCATATGCATGGATTCAACCAACTGTAAATCAAAAATATTTGGGGAAAAAACAATTTTAGAATATTGTATAACACTTATCTGTATAACATTTACACTATGTTGGGTTGTATTATAAGTAACCTAGAGATGATTTAAAGTATATTGGAGGATTGTATAAGTTATGTGCAAATACTGCATCATTTTATGTAAGGGACTTTGAGGATCCTTGGATTTTGGTATCCTCAGAGTGATGGAACCAATCCCCTGAAGATACTGAGGAACTATTGTTATTTTTACTAAAAATTGTTACTAATGATATGTAGTGGATTTTAAAATTTTTTTAAGAGACAAGGTCACTCTGTGTTTCCCAGGCTGATGTTGAACTCCTGGACTAAAGCAATCCTCCTGCCTTGGCCTTCCAAAGTTATAGGATTACAGGCATGAGCCAATGCACCAGGCCTATTTTTTAATAAATTATTACATTTTAGATTTTTCTTAATCTTTTTAATATGGTAAATATTGATAGATGTGATCTGTAATTTTTAATTTTTTTATGTTTTAATTTTTATTTTTTAAGTCAGGGTCTCTGTCACACAGACTAGAGTGTTGCGGCACAATTACAGCTCACTGCAGCCTCAACCTCTTGGGCTCAAGCGATCCTGCCATATCAACTTCTTGAGCAGCTGGGACTACAGGCACACACTGCCACCCTCAGCTCATTTTTTGACTTTTTGTAAGGATGAGGTCTCGCTATGTTGCCTATGATGGTCTTGAGCTCCTGGGTTTAAGCAGTCCTCCCCTCTTGGCCACTGAAAGTGCTAGAGTTACAGGCATAAGCCACTGTACCCCCTATATTTTAACTTTATTGGAGACAGGGTCTCACTCTCTGACCAGGCTGGAGTGCAGTGGTGCAGTCACAGCTTACTGCAGTTTAAAATTTGTGTGCTCAAGCCATCCTCCTGTCTCAGCCTCCCGAGTATCTGGAACAGCAGATGTACGACACCTTGCCTGGCTAACTTTAAAAAAAATTTTTTGTGGAGATAGGGGTGCCTCACCATGTTGCCCAGGCTGGTCTTGAACTCCTGGCTTCATGTGGTCCACCTGCCTTGGCCTCCCAAAGTGCAGGGATTACAGGCCTGATCCAAATATTGAAAGTTCTTTGGGGTCTTCAATAATTTCTAAGATTGTGAGGCAGTTCCTGGGACTAAAAAGCGTGTGGCCTGCTGTTCTCAGATCATTTAGGGAGGAATTGAAGTTTGCATTCCTATGAATTTGTTACTGTTTTCTTCTCTATCAAGCAACCAGAAGAGCTTTCCTTTCCTAGTTGTCACCTGTCATTCATCTTCTTGGTCTCCTCGCTTCATTCTTTTTCTCTCTACATGATAGTGCTGAAGGTTTAGACAGTTTTGTGTAATTTAATTATTTGGGAAGCATACTATTCATGTAAACAAATTGTACAATATGCATTTTCTGTTCCTTTTATACATAATGTTGGTAAATTAAACCTTTGCCAGATGCCAGCTTTTCCATCACTCGGTTGTGAAAATCACAACCGAGTGATGGAAAAGCTGGCATCTGGCAAAGGTTTAATTAGACATAAAGTCATCCCTAGTAGGTAATTAATTAAGTTACTTCATTTTCTTGCTTCCACGTCCTCATTTACTACCAGGAACACTGAAGCAGGACGAGAGGTGTAGACATTCTTTATGATAGGTCTGATGAATGTGTGTGGGGGTGGGATTTGGTGTCGGTATGTTTTTGTGTGTCAGAGTCTCACTCTGTCTCCCACACTGGAGTGCAGTGGCACGCTCATGGCCACCCCAGCGTCAACCTGCTGGGCTCAGGTGATAGCCGGAACTACAGGTGTGCGCTACCACACCTGGCTAAATTTTTCATTTATTGTAGAGACGAGGTCTCACCAAGTTGCCCAGGCTGGTCTCGAACCCCTGGGCTCAGGCAATCCACTGACCTCGGCCTCCCAAAGTTCTGAGATTACAGGCCTGAGCCACTGCGCCTAGCCTTTTTTGTGTGTGTGTTCTTATTTCACAGGAATATTTATTTTGAAGGGCTGTTTTTTGTGATGTCAAAGAGTTTTGTATTTTTTTGAGTTGCAGTCTCACTCTGTCGCCCAGACTGGAGTGCAGTGGCCGCTCCCGGCCACCGCAGCCTCGACCTGCTTGGCTCCGGCGATCCTTCCGCCTCAGCCTTCCAAGTAGCTGGAGTTACAGGCATGCGCTACCACGCCCTGCTGAGTTTTTGATTTATTGCAGAGGTGAGATCTCGCTGCCCAGGTGGGTCTCGAACCCGCGGGCTCAGGCAATCCACTCACCTCAGCCTCCCAAAGGCGCGGGATTACAGGCTGAGCCACCGAGCCTGGCTCAAAGAGTATTTTTTAAAAGTTTTTTTCAATGTTTAACATCCATGGCCTCTCTGCTGACCTCCTAAAGGTCTGACCCATATAGCATTTTTTTATTTGTCTAAACTTTGATCCATATTTAGAATTATTTACAAGTTCCAGTCTTGTTACTATAAAAGTTCTTTGTATTATGTCTTAAGTTTTAAAGCTCACATAATTTTTTTTAAATTTCACTTGTTTACATGATTTCTGTGCTTTGGCCTTCAGATCAATCACAGATAGACAACTCTCTGAAGTATATGTTAAATGGCGGAAACACTCCCAACTTCTCAAGGACAGTGATTTTAGTTTTCAGGAGCCTATCATGGCTCTACGCACAGTTATTTTGGAGATTCTGTTGGAAAAGGAAATGGAAAACTCCCACAAAGAATGTTTTAAGGACATTATCACCAAGCACCTTGTAGAACTCTCTGTACTGGCCCGAACTTTCAAGAACACTGAGGTAAATAGGATTTTAAACTGTCATCTCACCCCTTGACCTTTCCTTATATTATTCAGAAAGCAGAAAGCATAAGTGAAAAATAAATGTCATTGAGAGATAGAGATCACTATTTATATATTGTAAGAATTGTTGTTTAAGATTTCCTGTTTTGGAATTAGACCTAAGTTTAAGCGTTGGACAAAAACTTAACTTTTCTCAGACTCAATTTCCTGGTTATAAAAGGAGAAGATACCAAACTTACTGTATTGATAACAACTCAATAATTTTATATATTTATGTGCATACACACAGGCACACATGCACGTACATATAGAGAGAGAGAAAAAAGAGACAGATGTGAGGTAAGGGGGACAGAGGGGTGTTCCTAACAAATAATACTGTCTGAATAATATAAGGAAAGGTCAAACCTCAGTTAATAGCAGTTGTTGCTTTCACTGTTATTATTAGTGGTGGTAATAGTAGTAATAGTAAAAGCATTTGTTCCCAATACATCATTTTCATTTCAGCTCCCTGAAAGGGCAATATTTCAAATTAAACAGTATGATTCAGCAAGTTATGGAGTCTCTGAGTGGCAGCTGGAGAAGCGCAAGTATTCTGGGCAAAAAAGGAGCAGAGTCTTGCCCTGAGTATTCTCAAGCAAATGATCAAGAAGCTGGAGGCCGGCTGCACAGAGGTTTATTTCTTTTATTGGCTGAATTAGTGTTTTACTGTTATTTAAAAACTAAACTATGCTTTAAAATATTTAATTTTATTAAAGCCTTGAAATTATTGATTTATTGACAAGCTCCTATAAAAAACGAGTTGTGAAAATTAACTGTAAAAGAAGTTTACAAACTGTTTTTCCTGATTGCAACAATTCTATCAGTCTATCTTGTGGTAGAGTCATTTACTATTTCTCAGTCTTAAGCCTTTTAATTTCTGATAGATTTCAAGACAGCCATGTGGGAAGTGAACATGAGATAGCTACTGTAAATTTGAAATGGCAAGTGAAGAAACCTTAACCCTAAAAGTGAATGGGAGACAAAAGTAGAAAAAAAATGCAAGCTGGGACAGTTAGGTTGTCTTTCTAAATGTCTTGAAAACATCTCATATAACATATATATGTATATATATTTTTTGAAAGCACGATTTATTGAGAGGACAAAAAAGCTCCCACAGTGGGAGGTGACCCACAGGGGTTGCCCTCATTTAATATTTTATCTCACATTGTCTATTAGTTGTTGCAAGCTGGTGTTGCCACTTCAGCTATATCCCCAGCATATATTGGATAAAGTTAGAGGCATTTGTAGGAATCATGAAGTGTTCAAAGGTTTGTCTGCAGTGGTGCTCCCCAGACATATACCTGCTTGGTGAATAACAACTTACTATACCTTTGGATGTTGGACACTTGTATATCATCCTTTATTATTAGAGAAATTATCATTATATCAAAGCACTGGGTGCCAGAAAGGTATTTTAAATAATGCTTAACATTATGAGTTCTGAGTATAGACAGTCTGGAGTTACCTACCCTTTTTGTACTTCAGTTTTCTAATCTGCAAATTGGGAGTAGTAATAATACTCATTTCATAGGACTCTTGTGAGGATGAAATGTGTTAATATACATAAAACCATTAGGAAGTGACTAGCACATGTAAGTACTCAATAAATGTGAGTTGCTCCAATAATGGTAATAATAATAATATGCAGGATGATTATTTCATAAACTTACACACTTGGGATTATTAAAATACTTGTATTGTGAAAGCAGATGAGGAATAACATTTTTAACATGATTTTTTTATCCCCTACATAAAGGACAATTTTGTACAGTCATGGTAATGGATTATATTTTAAGATTTTGTTTTTCTTACAGAATGATCCCAGCCTAAAATTTATATATGCAGAATGTCTGAGGGTTTGTGGCAACTGGTTAGCAGAAACTTGCTTAGAAAATCCTGCAGTCATCATGCAGACCTATCTGGAAAAGGTAAGATTTGGGGCAGCCCTTAAGATAGTTGTTTAGCATGACTACATGTGATCTTTTCATAGACACCAAATGAATTTCAAAAACAAATAAAAGTATGATTTTCTTTTTCCACATGTTATTACTGTTGCTGCTCTGTATAATCTCTATGTCGGAATGAAAGTGTTAAAAAAGAAGGTGCATATTTAGAAAATAAGCCCAATTATGTCTTCTTCCTCCTCCCTACCTCCACTACCAGTTGCTCTTTCAACAAGTTGTTTCTAATAATTCCTTCATCCATTAATCTACAAAAATAGCTTATTAAGGAAGATGCAAGTCATCCCTTGCTACTCGTTGGTAGCCCAGCCACCCACAAGCAAAGGCTGAGACTCCAGGACTCCAGCCTTGTGTGACCTTCCTGTTTCTCCCTCTTATTCCTTTAATTTTAGAAGTTGTTACTTCACTAAATTTGTGTAAAATGAAAAGTGTGGTGTGATTTCTTTAAATTTTATAGAGTTCTTTACAAATATTAGTTCTTTGGATCATTTCTATGCTGTCAAAGTTGTTTTGAAAGTCATGAAAATAGGGCAACCCCTCGGGTCTCCTCCAGCTTTGGCAGCTTTTCTGTCCTCTCAATAAATCCTGCTTTCTCAAAAAAAAAAAAAGTAATGAAAATACTATACTTCATATAATTTAGCCTTTGCATGTATGTAAGTTAAACTGTAGTGTATTACCTTAATCTGTGCGAGTCTTTAGATGTATTTAGTATTTGTAAGTATAATTTAAGTGGATTATGTTTTCTTGAAGGCTGTGGAAGTTGCTGGAAATTATGATGGAGAAGGCAATGGTGAGCTAAGAAATGGAAAAATGAAGGCATTTCTGTCATTAGCCCGTTTCTCAGATACTCAGTACCAGAGAATTGAAAACTATATGAAATCATCAGAATTTGAAAACAAACAAGCTCTCCTGAAAAGGGCCAAAGAGGAAGTGGGTCTTCTTAGGGAGCATAAAATTCAGACCAACAGGTAACTGTCTACAAGTGACAATTTTATGTTCACCAGTTAGCTGGGTTAGTGTTTGTGTAGTAGAAAGTGTGACTTGATCTTTTTATCTGACACTTTGAACACTAAAGCTTGGCTTACTTACATATAGATTGTCTTGTCCCTACTGTGGTTAATTATAACTTAAATTAGTATATAGGACATCGACATATGTTATACTAATACTACTGTTCTTTCTGGAATTCACACTCTGGTTCTAAGCTCATTGTGGAGTATATAGAAGTTAGCTTTTTTGTCTTATTTTCTGGTACGTTAGTTGATATCACAGTGGAAAAGGAGACTGGTGTTGATTAAATGCTGTAGAGTTACCTATCTTGATGTAATTGAATCCCTTCATTTAAGCCTGCCTTGAGTCTGTATATTTTAAGAAAGAATTAAGTTAACCAGTTATTTGAGTAGAGTCCATTTTTGTCCTTAGTTGGGTAGGAAGGCTTTGAATTGCACAATTAAGACAAAAGTAAGTTTGTTCCCTTTATAAGCCTTAGAAATTTGCTTTTTCTCCTGAGATAACACCTGAGTTTTCATTGTATATCATGTAAGATTTTGTAGTTCTATAAAATTTTATGGCTTTTTTGCTTTACTTTAATTGTCCAATGCAAGGTACACAGTAAAGGTCCAGCGAGAGCTGGAGCTGGATGAATGTGCACTCCATGCTCTGAAAGAAGATCGTAAGCGCTTCTTATGTAAAGCAGTTGAAAATTATATCAACTGCTTATTAAGTGGAGAAGAACATGATATGTGGGTATTCCGACTTTGTTCCCTTTGGCTTGAAAATTCTGGAGTTTCTGAAGTCAATGGCATGATGGAGGCAAGTCTCATTCAACCCCAAATTCTAACCTGTGCTTGAAAACAGACATGAGCCCCTCCTTGTGAGTGATTTTGTGTACCCCTCTGGATCCCTAGCACTTGGTTCTCTACACTTGATAAGCTCTAAATGATGCGGGTTTGTGTGGAGGTAAGAGAATTGAGCTCTGTCCTGTGCCTTTGCAGTTATCACAGGAGAATACCCAGAATGGGACATTAGATTGGAAGATTTAAAAGCAATTAAAGATGATGTGATCATGGGTAGAATTTTTCCCTCTACTGTATAACTCTAGGATTTTTACAATGAAGTATAAATGGAAAAAAATAGTTTTACAAAATATCAAGACAGCAGTATTAGGTTTTTATGTTAAAATCAACATTTTAATGATGACAACTAATATTAAAGTTAGGTTGATAAGACATTCATTGTCAGTCAGTTTGAAGGTTAAAGATAAAATGGCTCTCCTGGATGAAAAAAATGATAAGACTAATGATAGAAACAATGAATCTCTGCTGTAGTATACACCAAATCCTATTACTTTGGTATATAGGGAAAAATCATTATTCCATTTTATCATATGATTTCTCAGGAGTCATGATCATAAACGTACTCAGATCCACATTTGTACTCCTTGAATTCACTAGAATATAAAGCAGTACCAAGTATTCCAGTTCTGAATACAATTTAATTTAGGACTAAATATTTTGACTTACCATTGAATCAATCTAAAATATCCATTAGGAAAACTTTCAGATAGGCTAAGTGGCAAAGAAAAACAATGTAGCTAGTGAAGTTTTTTTTAACAGCCACTATGTTGTGCTTTTAGAGGAACATTATCTTAGAATAGTGTGTTTGCTTAGATGTGAATATTTTAAATGCATTGTTTCTTAATTTTGTATTTTTTTTAATGGTAGAGAGATGGAATGAAGATTCCATCATATAAATTTTTGCCTCTTATGTACCAACTGGCTGCTAGAATGGGGACCAAGATGATGGGAGGCCTAGAATTTCATGAAGTCCTCAATAATGTAAGTAAACCCAAAAATCAAACTACAGTCGTTACTTTTCTTTTATATTGTTATATACTGTACAAAGTATATGCTACTGTTCTCTCTGGAAATAGAAATGCAAGCCTTTGTATTTTGCCTCTTCTTATGTAAATTTCTCTGCCTTAGTCCTTGTGGGACTTGCCTCTTTCTTCCTCATGTGGACATACACACACTCTACCCACTGCAGTGTCTGGATAACAACTCACGTTTTAATGTTAAGCAAAGTGAAAAATGTTGTGGGTTTTCCTTTTTTGTTGTTGGTTATTTGCATAAATCTAATAGTTCTTAATTTTCTTACAGCTCATCTGTAGAATTTCAATAGATCACCCCCATCATACTTTGTTTATTATATTGGCCTTAGCAAATGCAAACAGAGATGAATTATTGACCGAACCAGAAGCAGCAACAAGGGGCGGAATAACTAAAAATGTACTTAAACAAAGCTCTCAGCTTGATGAGGTATTTGAGTTAAACATACATACCTTTCTGAATTGTAATTTTCATTCCTTTCCAGAATATTTCTTTTGCTTGCTTTCTTTTTTTTTTTTTGAGTCACAGTCTCACTCTGTCACCCAGGCTGGAGTGCAGTGGCACGCTTAGGCCACCACAGCCTCGACCTGCTGGACTCAGGTGATCCTTCCGCCTCAGCCTTCTGAGTAGCTAGAACTACAGGTGCGTGCCATCACACCCAGCTAATTTTTTTGACTTATTGTAGAGAGGAGGTCTCACCATGTTGCCCAGACTAGTCTTGAACCCTTGGGCTCAGGCAGTCTTCTCACCTCCACCTCCCAAAGTGCTGGAATTACAAGCACGAGCCACTTTACCTGGCTGTTTCTTTGAAAAATTCTGTGTTATGCTGCCACCTAAAATTGGTTCAAAATTCCTGAATCTCAAAGCATAAGATATACCACCAGTAGTATTTTACTTTTTTTTTCCTTCTTAGCAATAGGCAAAGGAAAAAAATAGGTTTTTGAAAGGCACCTACTTAAGTCATTGACTCTTTTTTTTTTTTTTGTGGAGACAGGTCTTGCTATGTTTCCGGGGCTGGTCTTGTACTCCTGGCCTCAAGCAATCCCCCCCATCTCAACCTCACAAAGTGCTAGGATTACAAGCACTTACATGCCCAGCCTGTCATTGACTCTTGAGAGTATTGTACCTTTGAGGTGTTTCACTCAAAATGACTGTTTTGTTTGTAGCTGAGGGATTATAGTCATTCCATTGTCTAGATTTGTGCATGCATTCTGTTTTTCACTGCTTTTGTAACTCCGAGATATTGAAGTGTTGAATAGTTTCTTGTATGTTTTTCATTTGTTTTTGTTTTTTTAATAGGATCGGACAGAGGCTGCAAACAAAATAATATGTACTATCAGAAGTGGGAGACCTCAGATGGTCAGAAGTGTTGAGGCACTTTGTGATGCTTATATTATGTTAGCAAACTTAGATGCCAGCCAGTGGAAGACTCAGCAAAGTATGTGTTTGAAAGAATGAGTGCTCCTTTCTTTCTCCGCTATTCTCTGTAGGGATGTCGTAATTACAAAGTCTCATGAGTAACTGTTTAAAATCACAGCCATTGCTGTAATTACAAATACAAAGGTTCTGGTGGTTAAAATTCACATGTGATCCAAAAACTTAATTTTTGTCTATAGCTTCAACATCCCTTGGTCACTTTTTCACTTTATATGTTTTGGCAGAACTGATAATAGGTGACTAGACTAAGTTAATTATTTGATTTCTTAATCTTCTGGTGCACGTACTTCTTGCAGGGAATTGCATAGAGGCGAGTCTGTTAAGGTAACTGAAAACTGAGTTTTTAGGATTCAAAGGTTTTTTTTGTTTTTTTTTTTTAATGACAGTGGTTACTCACTATATCCCGGGATTTAAAACAAAAAGTCCTTACCATTTCTTCCATACATGCTAGATGTCGTTATTTAATCACTCTTCGTGCTGTCAGTTCAAGTAATCGTAAACTGCTGTGATCTCTTTTTGTGACTAGCCTCTAAGTGTCATTTGCTTCTAAGGATCTCCCCATACTTTAATAATGGTATTTTTTTCTATTCAGAATCATATTTTCAAGTTTAAATTCTTACTACTTTAAATGAGACTTAACACAGTGTTTCTCTAAGCAAACAAAGAATATTGTCATGTCTTTTAGTCACATTTAGTGGTAATGTGACAGGAGTGTGTTATCTATGTGCTATACAGACTGGCATGTAATTGTTTTAAGACGTTCAGTCTGGTGCTTCAGGTGGAATCCAGTCTGATTACCACTGTCAGGTGCCTGCCACTCGATTTGCAAGCCACATTAACGGTTGTTCAACCTGAGCCTTAGCCTGAGCTGTGTTGTGGGCAAAGCCCTGGTCTTCATTTCTAAATCACGGCCCAGATGAGCCACAGGCTGGGACATCTGCCGAATATTCCTGCTTGACCTTCCGTGCTGTTCCTCAGTTTGCAATTGTCACTGAAGTCTCTTCATTTTATATGCAGAAGCCATAAATATTCCAGCACACCAGCCGATCGTTAAACTGAAGAATTTAGAAGATGTTGTTGTCCCTACTATGGAAATTAAGGTAATTTACCATTAACTCTTTTGATTTTTTAATTAAACTACATTCTTATTAGATTGAACCATTTGAAATAGTCTTTTTATGTAGGTCACAATTGGTTAAATATTGACAGTTTCGTGTATTAGATTCCCTTTGCCCATGCCCTGAAATACCCAAAAACTTCTGCTTCCTTTTCCTTTGCCTTCTGTTTTACACCTCCAGTCTTTCTCATGAAGGTCTATAGATGGTTACCGTCATTGGCCAGGAGAGTTTTCATGTGCGTACACCAAGATTAATTTTTAATTTGGCAAGAAAGTTCCCAATCTTTATATATTGATTTTTAAAAATTCTATGTGCAGTAGAATGTATTGACTGTGATGTATCATTAAGTAACACAGTATGTATTGTAATACTGATTGAATATACATGATACAATTAGTTCTGTTCTATTAATCTTTTACTGCTAGAAGTAATAGAAGTAATCCCATGTGGGCAGAGATATATGAAATAATAAGGGTATTGTTTAGAAAATGGTCACTTTAAGTACATTGTAAGTATCTGTTTTGAGTTTGCAGTTTAGTGCTTAGTATCTAGTTACTTGATTTGAAATGTAGTGACATCATGTGGATTAACTGACATCTTTCCAGCTGTATCAAGCAAATTATTTAGCTGAATATTTTCGGAAAATTCTAGATTTAGCAGCTATAACCTAGAGAACTCCTCTCCACTCCTTTCCAAAATTTGCCTTATGTTTTCGTGAGAAATTTTGTTATTTCTCAGATGACTTAACTTATAAAAGTGACTCTTTGATTAAACAGAAAGTTGTAGTTTCAGTTCGTAACCAACAACACATTGTCATACATTTCTCTGTGTAACATTAAGATTGTTAGGTATGATTTATTTTTCATTAACTGCAGATAGTGTAGCTGACCTATTTTCATATTTATATTTTGTATTAGGTGGATCCCACAGGACAATATGGAAATCTGGTGACAATACAGTCATTTAAGGCAAAATTTCATTTAGCAGGAGGTATAAATTTACCAAAAATAATAGATTGTGTAGGCTCTGATGGCAAGGAAAGGAGGCAGCTTGTTAAGGTGAGGCTTCCTTCTCTGGCTTATTCTTTAGAGTTAATGACTAAAAAGTTCAGTTGCTATTTTACGTCTGTTTTATTTGAGTCTTTATCTTTATTCTGAATAACATCAAATAAGGAAGACTCATAGAATACAAATGCATTCTTTTCTAGAACCAGAATGCTTTTCTCCTTTTGTGTGTCTCTAAAAGACCACTATTATTATACAGTTGATTCAAGTAAAAGAATACTGTTAACATGTACAGATGTGATAAGGTTAACAATAAGCTTGTTTCTTGTAAAAAAAAAAAAAAAAGAAAATTTGGTGCTTGTTGCTTATTTCCTTGAATATTCCTTGAATAGCCCAAGGTGAAGTGCTTTGCCTCAGTGTGCCACTCAGGAGCTCTTTGGGCCCTGCTGGGGAGTGATGGAGGATACATGCAGCTTCACTCAGCTGTTGCCGTGTATCTTGCCTGAAAGAGTTCCAGTTACTCTAATTACAAAGTAGCTAGGGGAGACTTCATTGTTTTAATCAGTCTGCCTACTTACTGGTATAGCTTACTCTAAGTGGAAGAACGGCAGTAGCTTTTCACACTTAAGAGAGTGTTAAGAGCCCAGATGCTCTGATTGATTTCTGAGTGCCCTCTGCTGTCCTCAGTTGACTGTGTGTTTTCATGATAAAATGAACTGTGCTTATTCATGCGTGATTACCCCGAAGGGCCGTGATGACCTGAGACAAGATGCTGTCATGCAGCAGGTTTTTCAGATGTGTAATATGTTACTGCAGAGAAACACTGAAACTAGGAAGAGGAAGTTGACCATCTGCACATATAAGGTAACGAGTTTGTACTTCTGCTGCTTCACCAAGAACACAGATATGATGCCGTTGTTTGGACCAGGATTAACCGAAAGCAAGCTCAGCCATTTGCTGCCAAAGCCAAACTTGAGAGATGGTGAAAGGAACATGACTTTGTTCCAAAAGCCGGCAGTTGGGGAAATGGCTAGGCAGTGTATCGGGTTTAAAAAGGGAAACTGGGTATGGGAGCATGTGGCAGCAACAGTGGGTCTGGCATATGCAGCTTGTTCCCATGACCTGGTGTGCGGGCTGGCACTGTCTCGGAGTTGTAGTTTCGCCACAGCCATCACCAGGTCAACACCAGATGGGGAGAATCCCACTGCCATCCAGTTTGCTTTAAGATGTGAGCCCCCAAACTTCTAAGCAAGCACATAATTAGATAAGAGAACACAATGCAGGGTCGTGACTCATGGCAAAGGGAAAAAGAAACCTCTCCAGCATGTTTCAAGGCTACACTTGAGGAGGGAAGAAAAAAAACCTAAACTACATTTTGAAATGAGGTGCTCAGTTTCAAGGGGTCAGCAGAAGTTTTCTGTGAAAGACCAAATAGTTAACATTTATTTTCTTTTATAAAAGCATTCATCACTATTGATTGCAGATAGGTGTTTCTTATGAGTTAATTGAAGTATTTTTCCCTCTTCTTTCAACTCAGCAATATATTACGGAGATTATTCTCATGTTTTAACAGCTGCAGTGGGTGCATGTACATAGTTTATTATACAAGTCCTCATCAGTGGGCTTTTGGGTTGTTTTCAGTCTTTTGTTATTGCAAACTGTGCTGCATTGTAATGAGCAACCTTGAACATATGCATTTTATACATGAGCAGGTAAATCTGTGGGATGAATTTTCAAAAGTTGGATTGATGAGTTAGAGATACGTGCACTTGTAATTTGGTAGATATCGCCAAATTACCCTAAGTGGGAGTATACCCATTGACATTTCCTCCAGCAGTTTGCCTGAGAAGCCAATCCTCAGTCATCTGCTAATCATTTCTGGCTCTTATATCGATTATTCACTTAGCCTGTCTGTGTTTTATGAAACAACAATAAATCCTCATTTTTGAAGGGCCTATTATTTTTCATAGGTTTGTCCTTTCAGGATTTGTTCCTGTATCTTCTTTTTTTTTTTAACTTTCTTCTTCCATCACTGTTGTAACAGGGATTATGTGAGCTACTGCTTTTTCATTTATAGTTTTTCATAATGAACATTTTTATTATAAAAATAATGGCTAAATTAAAAGCTGGCTAGGTAGGGGAGTAGAGGAAAAGAAATTCGATCTACCTTTCAAAATTCTGATTGAGCAGGCAATTATAATACAAAGCAAACTTAGTTTTGAGCTTCTTGACTGCTTTCAGAAGGAGAAATATAAAGCTCATTGGTTTGGAAACGCGCAAACTGTTCATTAGGAAAAGCACATTTTTTTCTTAGCCTTCAAGCTTGTGAGAAATCTGTGGAACTTTGTGGGATATTAACTAATATAGGAGATGCTTTCCATTAGCAGTTAAAAAAAACAGTCCTGAGTGAATGCAAAAAGCAAAAGTTAAACGTAAGCTCTTTAAAAGCTATTTTCTTGTAGAGGGACTTTGATGTGGTTTAGATCAGTGGAACTTCAGCAGATATCATAATCACTTGGAACATTTGTTAGAACACAGATTGCTGAGACTGTGTTCTCAGACTGCCCAGTTCATTAGATCTGGGGTGTTTATAATGTCATGATTTTAATAAATAATTTTCTTAGAAAAATTGCTCATTTTATCCTTAGGAATACATTTCCTCTTGGTGAGGCTAAGACAGCAAAGCAACAGTACACATAATTTCAGTACTTAATATATACCAAAATTGGGGCAATTATCCAAAGTGAAATTCTCAAATATAATTAATGTTAGAAGGAGAAGGAAGGCAGAGTTAATTCCTCTGCTAAATGAAACAAACTAAGTGTGGATCGATGATGGATGATGATGGATGGAATAAACAGGAATGGTCTTCTGGAGCCTCATGGGGACTGAGAGATGGGCAGGCTCTCCGAAGTCTAAGCAGCAGGCTATAAAGTCATATTCTTGGGGCTCAGGTTGATTTCTGGTAGCTTTCCTCCGAGGAGCTTTGTTTTCTATGGACAGAGAAATATTAATACAACTTGAAAAAAAAGCTTTGCCCTGAATCTCATAGTAGAATGATCATGAGATGCTCTTTAATGGCCTTCCATAATGAAAAGGTACTTAATGTGTAACTCCAGGTGGTTCCCCTTTCTCAGCGAAGTGGTGTTCTTGAGTGGTGCACAGGAACTGTTCCTATTGGCGAATTTCTTATTAACAATCAAGATGGTGCTCATAAAAGATACAGGCCAAAGGATTTCTCTGCCTTTCAATGCCAAAAGAAAATGATGGTGAGTGGCACTCAACATTAAATGTTACTATGGGCAACCCCCTCAGGTCCCTTCCCACTGTGGGAGCTTTTCTGTCTTCTCAATAAATCCTGCTTTCTCAAAAAAAAAAAAAATTTACAACAAGATTAATTAATGCTTATTAAAGCTGGCAGCTATTAGGTATTATAGAATACAGGAAACTTTAATTTTATGAGATAATTGTCAAGATACTAAAAGAAAGTAAGCTCACCAGAATTAAAGTGTACCTAAGTAAAAAAAAGTAAAGTTTTTAGACTACTTAAGGTGTTAACCCTTGTCAGATGAGAAATTTAAACGTTATGCAGTGTGTGTTAATTTGTTTCAAATTTGAGGTAAGCTAGTTGTTAAGAAAATAAGCAAAACACTAATGCTGGGCATGGTGGCACAGGCCTATAATCTCGGCTACTTGAGAGGCTAAAGTGGAAGGATCACTTGAGCCCAGGATTTAGAGACCAGCTTGGGCAACAGAATGAGACCCTATCTCTTAAAAAAAAAAAAAAAGCTAATGAAACCAAAAAATAAAAACAGATTACAAAGTAATTTTTACTTGAAATGGATATGGAAAACCTCTAAGACATTTGCCAGGTCATTGGCCATCCGGTCTGATTTTCATTCACTGAATCAGCAACATTTACTGGATGTCTCTTATCTCCCAGATACTATGCTAAGACTTCACAAATATTGTGACTAATTATCATCATCCTTATCCCCATTTTAAAATGAGAAGTTCAGATAACTTAACTTGCCCAAGAACAGCAAGCTAATAAATAGAGCAAGGATTTGAACCTTGCCTAATGTCTACTTTTCAGTTTATTATGCTTTCTATTGCATGTGTGATAAGTGCTGTGGGCATTGTGATGAAAGTCTGTAAAGGGCACACAGAGAACAATGTTGGTATGGAGGAGGAGCTAGTTCTATCTGGGGCAGGGAGGATGGAGAGAATTAGATTCAAGAAAGGCTTCACAGAAAAGGTGTTTGAGTCAGTTTTGTACATGAATTGTTTTTCCAGGCCAAAGAAGCATATAAGCAAAGGGAAGGAGGTGTGAGCATACATACACAGCATAGGCTTAGTGTTTGAGGAAGAGGAGACAGATGAGGTTGGAGCAATAGCTGTTGGTCAGAAAGTGGGGAGTTGCTTTATGGAATGCTGAGAAGTTTGCATGTCATCCTGCAGCCAATAGAGGATCCTTAAGAAGAATAGGAGTATTCAGTGTGCAATTTAGAATGAAACTCTAGCAGCGTTGTGGTTTTTATTTTTGAGGATGCAGACTGAAGGCATAAGATGGGGTCTGAAGTAAAACTAACAGTGGTAGGAGTAGAGAACTGGGATCAACCTGAAAAATATTAAAGAAGCAGAACTGATAGGATTTGATTGCATATTAGAAGTGAGTTTGGGAAGAGTAGTCAGTGCCCCACAGTTTTCTGGTTGGGGCAACTAGGTAGGTGGTGAGGCTGTTTACTGAACTGGAGAATAGAGAAGGTGACTGAAGTTTGCCAAAGAAGAAGAGGTATTTTGTATGGATTTGGAAGTGATCCGAGTAGAGATACTGAGTGGGTAGTTGGAGAAGCACATCAAGCCGGAGCTTAATAAAGGCATCTGGGCCAAAGATACAGATGTGGAAGTCATGGGCACATCAGTGGAGTTGAGCCTGTTCAAGTGGATGAGCTTTACTTCAGGCAAGTGTTACACAGTGAGAAGATGCTGAAGGCAGAGGGCTGAGACCTGGCGACTGCCCTCCCTCAGGGATTCTTCCATTCTTTCTCCTTTTCTGTTTCCTGTTGCAGCTCTAGTGCTGTGATGGCACCTGAGATTATCTGCAGGAACTTCAGGGTTTCTGTATTTTCTTCTGCCTGGATTACAGTATTACTCACATTAGAACTTAATTAAAACAAATAACAGTCACTATTGGTGTGCCTCCTTGCCTTGTGATTAATATGAAAGTCCTAAAGGGATTATCACTTGTAATTAATTGCTTCCCTAACCAGACTGTTAGCTTCTTGTGGGTTAAGTATCTTGTTCATCTTTTGATTGCACCTGTATCTATCGTATTGTTCATATAGAAATGTAATGAGTATGAGTTGAATTAAATGAGCACAATATTGAAAAAATAATTTTATGTATGATCTATTTAAAGGAAGTTCAAAAGAGGTCTTTTGAAGAGAAATATGAAACCTTCCAGGATATTTGCCAACATTTTCAGCCAGTTTTCCGCTACTTCTGCATGGAAAAATTCTTGGACCCAGCTGTTTGGTTTGAGAAGCGATTGGCTTATACTCGCAGTGTGGCCACTTCTTCTATTGGTAATCTTCTTGTACATATTAGTAGATTCAGCTCTTTCCTATCCTCTGAGTTGGCAAATAACCAAACCATCTTTATTATTAGATCATGGTGTTTCTTGTTCACCCTGATAGTTAGCTTCTAGCCATAGCTTTTGCAGAAGAGAATTCTCCTACTTGAAGGTAGAGAAGTAAGACTAGTTTTTCTTCTTTTTCATTTTATAGTGAATATGGCTTTTTCTTTCCTCTCAATATATTATTTTAAGAGACTTTCCTTGGAAGATAATAAAACCTATGATAACTCCATTTGATTTGTGTCCTTTAATTTTTGCTGTTCTTTTGCACAGAACCTCTGAAATGCAATGATCTTATCACCCAATGATTGGTTCTAATAGAATTTTGTTTTCAGAGTAGAAATTGTTATATGTATCTCAATATTTAGCATACAACATATATTTTGACTTTGTTTCTTAATTGTAAGAGATTGGAATAGATAGGGCAGTTAACAAAATCCTGTACTGTGAAACTAATAGGAACATCAATGATCATCTAATCTATTGCTTTTTTTCAACTAAAGACAGCTCCCTCATCACTTATGTATTATACCCTAGGAAGGCAGGACATGCATGTTTTGAAAAAGTTCCCAGGTAATTGTGAAACTCTCTTCTGCAGTGAGAATCACTAATCTGATCTGATTCAACTAATTTAGTTTATAACAAAAAGTAGTTAATGACAAAGTGAACCAGGCACCCAGGCATCCTAATTCCCTACCCAGAGTTTGCTCAGGCTAAAAGAATTGTAAGGCATGTCATCATCTTTCCTAAAAACAGAAATGTAGTTATTCCTGGATATATGCCTGGTGAAATGAATTAATGATTAAATTGTGTTTAAATATAATTCGTCAAGCAGAAGAAAGTTCCACTGAAGAATGAAGAATGTACTCATAGACTTCTCATTTTATAAGTGCCCTCAATGGAAACTTTGGCCCAGGTAAATAGTGGGTTAATCACAGTCACTTTTAAAGTACTAGTGTTTTGATGTGTGCCTGTTAGTAAAGAGAAAATATTTTTTAGCAAACCATCTTGAGTTGGTGAGCTGCAGTGTGCATGGAAGAAGCTGGCACGAAGTGACGTAAATTCACAATGGCCAGGCATGTTCATAATTTAAGTAGACTGAAAAGCCCACACTACTTTCAGGTTCTACAGAGTCTTTGGTTTTAGTTGAAATTATGGGGAAATGTGTGTTAGAAGCAGATGAAATCAGTGATTTCAGATTTTTTTTTCCAGTTGGTTACATACTTGGACTTGGTGATAGGCATGTACAGAATATCTTGATAAATGAGCAGTCAGCAGAACTTGTCCACATAGATTTAGGTAAGTAATAAAAGTTGAGTATCTTTATTCTGTTAAATAAATTTTTAGTTATCAAGGATGTGGTTTGCCCACCAAGATACTACAAATATGAAGGAGACAGACTCATAATGAAGATTTAGACTAAAGTTATAGAAACCAGGAGACTAGGTTTGAGGGACATTTTTGTAGTAAACTACATCGGTGATATTAGGTGTGGAAACAGTATCTTCATTTAACTCCAGAGTAACTGAAGCTTCTAGCTAAGGGACAGATCAGATTTTATAAAGAACAAGAAAGTGATAAGCTAGTTTGCATGTTATTTTGAAGTAGTAGTGAGATTTCCAGGTGAAATAGACAGTTTAATATGTAAGAAAGAAAACAGTTTGAATGTAATAGTAGAGATCTAGAATCTTCACCAAACAGATTTCAGCTGAAGTCATTGCGTTGGAGGATATGCTGACCTTGCCCATCACCCTCCATAAAGATATCTAAGGCAGAAATCTTAAGGAATGCTAACACTGAAGGGGCTGAGTCAAAAAAAATTGAGATATAATCAAGTCATAGAAACCAGGAAGCAGGGATATCTAGAAGGCAAAGGAGGAAGAAATACTATGTAAGAAGTAGTACCCAGCAGGACCTGATATAGAAAGGTTAGCTGGATGAATGCTGAAAACAGGCCTTTGAGCTTAACAATCAGCCTTAGAGGCCTAACAACTACCCTTAGGATAGAATGGAGGAAGCCAGATTGTAAAAAGTCAGTGATTGAATGGAAGGTAAGGATGTGTAGACTAAGAATGTGGAATTGTTCTACAAGAAGTTGAGAAACGAAGGGAGGGATGGGAGAGAAATTTGCTAAAGACATGAGAGACACCTTGAATTTTCCTTTCTTAAGATGGGAAAAGCGTGAACATGTTAGATATTGAAGAGACGAGAGAGAAACCCAAGAGAACTGAAATAGCAAGGGAAGTCATAAGTACAGGGGGGACCCCCCCAAAAAAGAAATCATCTTTGGAGGGTGGGCCCCTTGTAGCACCCTTGGAATTTGTCTGGATCAGATGGTGAAGCCAAGTTTGTGTCCGGAAGTTATGAGAAGGCTGCATCACAATTTGTGGAAGGAACAGCCTGGGTTGTGGCAAACCAGTGACTGGTTCTTGCGTCATGGAAACACACCTGCCTGTACCATACTGAGCGTTCAGCAGTTTTTGACCAAAAATGACGTGACCCCCATGCCTCACCCTCCCTGTTCACCCATCTTTCCCCAAGCAACTTTTTTTTTTGTCTTCCTGATGAAAAAATTTCTCAAAGGGAAATGCTTTGCCAATTTGGAAGGAATGAAACAAAAAACGGCAGAAGCACTAAAAGGCATCGTAATGGATGAGTTCAAAAAAAGTTTTGAGCAGTGGAAAAGGTGTCTCAGTGGCTCTATTGCATCAAATGGAGAGTACTTTGAAGATGACTGAAGTTTAAACATGGAAGAATAAATATAATATTTTTTATAAATAAATTCTGGTTTTTTGGGGTCCCCCTTGTATATGAAGGCCTGACAGCACTGGTGTTATATTGGAGGTGTGTTAGCTTTTCTGCTGAGAGAGAAGCAAAGATGGTGCTAATAGGAAATTCTTAAGCTACAGGGAAAATAATTCAAAGGAAATTATATTTGCTAAAACACATGCTCATTTGCTTAGAGTTAGAGGGATGATAATTCTGAGAGTTACCATGGAAATGAGACCAAGACCTGACTGGAAAAGGATAAATTTAAAAAGACATGACGGCCCATGTGGCTCAGCCTGTAATCCCAGCGCTTTGGGAGGCTGAGGTGAGTGGATTGCGGGTTTGAGACCCACCCAGGCAACTTGGCGAGACCTCATCTCTACAACAAATCAAAAAAATTAGCCAGGCGTGATAGCACGCGCCTGTAGTTCTAACTACTTGGAAGGCTGAGGCGGAAGGATCGCCAGAACCCAGCAGGCCGAGGCTGCGGTGACCGGGCGACAGGGTGAGACTCCCACTCAAAAACAAAAACAAAAAAAGACTTGCCAAGCAGTTTAGAGGATGCTTTCCTAAGATGACAATCCTAAATTTGTAGTGGAGCCAGGAATATCATCATATGATTTTCCAGCAGTCCTCAACATCCTTGGAGTTTAAGTTGTAGTTTAAAATGGTAGGTGTGGAGTGGAGGGGCGAGGGGACAAGGAGATCTGAAGACCTGATGAGAGTAATCAGCCTTAGAGTCTGTACCCCAAGGTTAAGTAGGAAGCAAGAGGGACTAATAGAGAAGTTTCTGTTAAGTTCAAAACTGTCTAAAAAGAATAAGGGACAGAAGGAGAAGAGGTTTGGGTTAGAATGTAGAACTTAAAATGTGGAAGAATGTGCAGTCTTGGGAGATAAGTTCTAGATCGTCACCCATGTAAGTGGTTAACAAACCTGAACTCCTGCCCCTGTCTAGCAGTACTAAGGTGGAGACTCCCAAGTGTAGCAGAAGCAGAAGTTTAAGTGAGATCCAGAATCTCGTAATACCTAAAAGGTCCGGGTTTCAACTGAAAATCATTGGTCATATCAGGAGTCAAGAAAATCTCAACTTTAATGAAAAATAACAATAGGCATCAGCACAAGATAACAAAGATGCCAGAATTATCTTACTAAGATTTTAAAGCAGCCATCCTAAAAATGCTTTAAGGAACAATTACAAATAGACTTGAAACAAATGAAAATATAGTAGTAAGTCTAAGCATAGAAATAATTAGTCCCAGCATAGAAATAGATATAAAGGAGAACCGAATTTTGGAACAGAAAGATATAGGAAAAAATATAGGAAATTATATTTGCTATTCTGTTTTCTATAAAATATAGAAAGCGTGCTCATTTGCTAAGAACTGGAAGAATGGTAGCCAGATGGAAGTTGAAATAAATATTTCAACTGCAGAATTAGGAGACAGACAAAATAACAGAGAACATGAAGACAGAACAGTAGAAATTGCCAAACTGGACAATAAAGAAAAAAGTTATGAGGAAATCTTAAGCATCTAGGGCCAGATAGAGAGTTTAGACTTGATAACAAAATAACAATCCTTAAGAACTCTCTTTTGTTGTTGTTAGTGACAAGGTCTTGCTATGTTGCCTAGGCTGGTCTCAAACTCCTGGGCTCAAGTGATCCTTTTGCCTTGGCCTCCTAAAGCACTTGGGATTGCAGGTGTGAGCCACCATGCCCAGCCAAGAACGCTCAAAACAACAGGAAAAAAAAATCCAGTTATAAAATAGGTAAAGGACATGAACAGACATTTCACCAAAGAAGATGTTCAGATAGCAAATAACCACACAAAAAGATGTTCACCTGTACTACAAATGTGTATAGTAGCATTATACAAATGGTCAAAAACTGGAGACAGCCCAGATGTCCTTCAGTGGACAAATAGTTTAACAAGCCATGTTACATCTGTACCATGGAATACTACTTAGCAATAAAAAGAAACAAGACTGTTGATGTACACAACAATTTGGATGATTCTCCAGAGAATTATGCTGAGTGAAAAAGCTACTTACAAAAGTTTACAAGCTGTATGATGATTTCATGTCTATTTATATAACATACTTGAAGTGAAAGAATTACAAAAACGGAGAACAGACAAGTGATTGCTAGAAACTGTTGAGTAGAGGGATGAGCGTTAGGCGATGGGAAGAGAGGTGCGGTGGGTGGTGGGCAGTGGGAGGGAGGGAGGGAGGTGGGGTGGGTGCTCGGCTAAGGGGCGGTAGTTGGGGGTGACAGACTTCGGGAGGGAGGAAAGGCACTGTGGGCAATGGGCTGTGCGGGGAGGGAGGCGGGGTGGGCGACAGACTGCGAGGGAGGGAGGTGTGGCTGGATCCTTGCGGAGTGTTGCACGATGACTGCCTCAGTGTCAGTATCCGGGCTGTGTGTTGTGCTATAGTTTCATAAGATATTACTATTGGAAAATTAGTAAGAAGTATATGGGATGATCTTTCTGGATTGTATCTTACAATTGCGTGTGAATATATGATTATCTCATAATTAAAAGTTTCATCAACATTTTTAAAACGTATACTTGTATATCTCTTCTACATTTTAAAGTCTACCAGTCCCTTCATTTTTAAAGACCTTTGATCTAGATTTATCTAATTGCATTAGGAAGCTCTTTGGGGGATTTGAGCTGGACCTCATAGACAGTGATGAAGATGAGGAAGGCAGGCAAAGCAGAAATTAACTAAACTGCTGTGTTCTCGTATTAATGGAATGCAGATGACTGTTACTTACTGTCTTTGCAAAAAGTTTACATGGCAGTGAGGAAGAAAGTAAGTTAACCGTCAGACCACTTAACTGTGCTGTCTTTTTCACGGCAGGTGTTGCTTTTGAACAGGGTAAAATCCTTCCTACCCCTGAAACAGTTCCCTTTAGACTCACCAGAGATATTGTGGATGGCATGGGCATTACTGGAGTTGAGGGTGTCTTCAGAAGGTGAGTTATAAAAGGCAAGGAAGGACAGACACTTTTTGGTGTCAGGATTATATGGGCCAGGCATGGTGTTGCACCTGTAGATGCAGCCACTTGGGAGGCTAAGGTGGGATCGCTTTGAGCCCAGGAGTTCAAGTCCAGCCTGGGTAGCATAGCAAGACCTCATCTCCAAAAATATACATATATAATGGATTTATATGGATAACAGAATTCAACACTAGAATTGTATCCCAGTGCTTTGCCAATACTAAAGGAAAGACCTCAGGTAAAAGCAATCATAGCTTTCCCTTCTTTCCAGGAGCCCAACCCGATGTGACATACATACTGTCCTTCCTAACCTCTTGGATGCATCCCTGGTATTTGCTTTTAGCACCTCTGTCCTGGCTAACTCCTTGTTTTTAATGATCAGAACTGTTATTGGGTGCTCAGTGGGGGGACACAGAAGAGACTACATTGTCATCTGAAAGGAGCTTATATTGTAGAACAATTTCCTTCTAAAAAAAGCTTTGTAGTTCCACGGAATTTTCCCAGCATAGATCTCCATATTCAGCTGTTGTTGAGGCAGATTCCAGTCAAAGTAAACTAAAGTTATGCTACAATAAGCAAAGACTGAAATAAATCTTTTATAGTAGTGATATTATAAATGCTAAGCTTATGAAATATTCACATGTAAATCCGTATTCATTCCAAACATCTATCGAAAACCCACTCTGCCAATTATTCTGCTCTTTGTGATTTAATTTTGGGAATGAGTAACAAGAATAGGCTCAGCATACTACACATGAGTATGTCGAAGATACATTAAAAACAAAATTCGTATTTGTGATGTGTTTTGTTCTGTAGATGCTGTGAGAAAACCATGGAAGTTATGAGAAACTCTCAGGAGACTCTGTTAACGATTGTGGAGGTAAAGTATATTATCAGGAAACCTTATTCTCTCCCAGGTAGACTGTGTATTGGTCAGGAAGTCACTGATGTGAAGAGCACGGCTTCTGTGTGATTATGGTGGGATGAGGCTGAGTGGCGGAGGGGTGCTGCACACAAAGCCCTTTCACACTCACAAAATAAATCAGCTTAGAAATTCCTCCATTCTGCAGGTTTCTTGGAATGTAATAGCATTGTGAGTAATCTTTAGTCTTTAATACATAAATCAGCACTCTGACATCTTAGACATCTCACATGGTGTTACTTTTTCAGAGTGGTTTCCATTAAAGTTTAAGAGAAGTCAGTAATTTATATCTCCTTTTTTCCTGCTCACATTCAGAACTGATTAGTCAGACAGATGGTGATCAGAGCATCAGCATTGGGTTTTTTTTTCTCTTTCAGTTTTTATTTAAAATTGTGAGGTATAGTTCAGGGCTAGGTATACCAATACCCACCGTACGGGTACCCTTGTCAATGAGGTGTGCCCCCACCCCAGGCAGTATCGACTGCTGACAGTCCCAGCCCCCCAACCCCCTCCCTGCAGTTTCCCACAACTTTCAATCCTTTCCTTGTAGTACTACGGCAGGTATTCAAGGTCCGCTTAGGAGTGAGAACATGTGATACTCAGCTCTTTGTTTCTGTGAGAGATCACTCAGTATTATAAACTCTAATTCCATCCAGGTTGCTGCAGAGTTCATGATTTTGTTCTTCTTTATGGCTGCGTAGTATTCCATTGTGTTTTGTAAGTGGAGGAACATGGCTCAGGGGAGAGGGCCATGCTGGCTTGCTGCTGGTGCTTCCTCAGGGTCTCTCTGCTGTCGTGACCGTGCAGCCCATCCGAGAGGCTTGGGGCCTGCAGAGCATGCTCTCTTCATCAGGATCACTGCTTCGTGCTGGCAGAGAAGGAGGGAAGTCCCACGGATTTCCAGTGCTTATGCCATCAGCTCTGCCCGAGTGGGAGTGTGTGCCTGTGGCAGTCCTTCACCGGCCTGGTCAGGGCAGGTGGCACAAGAAGTCAGGAGTGTGTCCTCCCCAGGGAAGCACAGCAATGGAGTGCAGTGTAGACAGTCCTCCCTTCCGTGCTTTATCTTTCTGTTCCTTTTACCTGGTAATATTGGACCTGGCTGTACATTAGTTTGACCTGTACTGCTTTAAAAAAAATTTTGATGCCGGGCAAATTCAAGCTAGATTTTGTAAGGATGAAATAGAAATATTTGTATTTTTCAAAAGTTCTCCTGTGCAGCCAGGAAGGAGAAACCACTATCTTAATTCATTGGCATTAAGCTAAGCCTGTGGTCAACAAGAATAAAGCTTTATTCCTTGGAAGACGGAACTAAAAGTCAGGGTTGTCTTGTGTCCACTGTATGAACAGGTGTCTTTACAATGCTCCTTTGGACTGCCTATGCTGATACAGATTCTACTGCAAAGAGGGGGGTGCTGAACTAGGTCCCAACAGTATGTTGATGAAATTAAATCCAAAACTGTGCTGGTCCCAGTGCATCCCTTTCCTTTTTCACGCATTGTCACTCATTAGTGTGGCATTGGCTCTGCAGTAAGAATAACTGATAACATGGATGCCTCAGTCATGTCGAAATTAAACCCCAAAGTCATATTATCTTGCCTGTTTGCACTTAAGACTGTAAAGTCCTAACTTTTCAAATTAATTTAAGGTTCAGAGCGATTTAACGTATTCCTCAGTGTTTTCTCTGCTCAGTCTCTGTAGAAGGGCTTTTATGCCTAGGTGGATTTTGGAGTTTCTTCAGCAGCCATATCCTAAGTTAACGCAGACCAAAAGGGGGCAGTTCCTTTAGCGCCTCAAAGGCTTACTGGTAGAATGCCAAATTGCTCAGGAACCTTATCCTTTAAAGAGTGGTAGGAGGTCAAATTAGAGAAGTGACAATGGCCAGATAGCCTTGTAGTTTTTACACTTTGTACGGCCTTTGGGTTTACTTGAGCGTTTTGAATCTGAAAAGTGATTTGTGTCTTCACCTGCAGTAACCGTGTCACTTCTAACCATACCCTCCAATGCTTTGTTATTTTACACTCATCTGAGTAATTTCCTAGGTGATCTTACTGTGACTTTCTGTCGGCTTCTCAGTAGCATCCGGGTCCCCATCCTTTGTGATGTGATTTCTCTCCTCTCTTGGATTTGTTTCTTTTCTTTCTTTTTAAATTTTCTTCTGTTAGATTTCATTGAGCCACAGTCAACATTTCTGATCTAGTGATAATTTAAACCCCTCCCCACTTCCTAAATCTTTCTTTCAGAGCCCTTTTACTTGGATGTATTTCCCTTTTCCTCTCAGTATATTTGTCTTTTCTGGCCTTCCAGGTTTCATTTCTTCCGAATGGACCCTTCTATCTTTTATCTGTTCTGCTAAGGAGAGAATTCTCTGGCTCAAGCTCAGAATTACTTAGCCGAGGGCAGTTTTGTCTCCTAGAGGACAGTTGACAACAGCTAAGTATAGGGGCTGAGGGTGCTATTCGGCATCTACTGGGTAGAGGCCAGGGATGCTGCTGAACGCCCTGCAGGGCACAAGACAGTCTTATAACGTAGAAGTGTTAAAAACAAAACAAAACAGAGAAGTCTTCGGCCCAGATGGCAAGAGTGCTGAGACAGAGAAGCCCTACTCAAGCTTCATCAGTCTGTGTTCCTTTGTTGTTCCACCACTTCTGTTTTGATAGTAAGACTGAAGTGTATTTTTCTAATTAGTCCAGTTCCTTCTTAATTCCAGTGTTTGCCATATGATTCCTGACAGACAAACCCTTGGTTTTGAAGCAGTTTGTGTTATTTCTCTACTTCAACCCAAGAAAACCATCTAGTCTCTTTCTAAGAGAGGCTTCTGTTCCACTTCACTAGTTCTTTAATAAAATATATTTCCCTTTTGTGGGTGAAACTGGTCTGGGTCTCTGAAATCTAAAGCCTCTAAAGCCATGTCAGTGCTAACTTGAAGACACATGGGAACCCTTGAACTTAGAACAAGTCACATGTTATCAAGGTCAGTTTCTCCAGTTTTTAATGGCCTTGGAGAACACTTAAAACAGCATTAAAGGCCGGACTCGGTGGCTCAGCCTGTAATCCTGCGCTTTGGGAGGCTGAGGTGAGTGTATTGCCTTTGCCCGTGAGTTTGCGACCCGCCTGGGCAACTTGGCGAGACCTCGTCTCTACAATAAATCAAAAATCAGCCGGGCATGGTAGCGTGTGCCTGTAATTTCAGCTACTCGGAAGGCTGAGGCGGAAGGATCGCCGGAGCCCAGCAGGTCGAGGCTGTGGTGGCCAGGAGCGGCCACTGCACTCCAGTCTGGCGACAGAGTGAGACTCCAACTCAAAAAAAACCAAAACCAAAAAAAAAAAAAAAAAAACAGCATTAAAAAATGAACAGGTTTTGGTGCTTCTGATCGAGTGCGGCTGATCCATCCTGAACTCAAACCTACTAAGGGTGTTTATAGTCCTAACCTGATGTGCCGGGAAATACTTTACTGCATAACCGTAGTGGCAAAAAAAGTGCTCCAACTTTGTAATACTGGAATGTCCCATAGAATCATGCTTCTCTGTAGTCGAGTCTCCACTTATTACTAAGACATGTGTGGTAAGCATTTGCTAAAGTCTACTATTTTTAAGTGCTGTGCTTATTAACACCAAGCAGTTAGCTGTTCTGAACTGCCAGCATCAGAAATTCCCCCATGACCTCACCTTCTAAAATTTAAGTCCTAAAACCACCTGCTTTAGCCATGTCAGTTATTTTGATATCCAGATTCTGTTCCTTATATGTATCTCAGGATCTCACACGTAGCACTAGACCTTGGGTTTTGAAGTTTCAGTAAATTTCACCCTTTTTTCTCGACCACATTTGGAATTAATTGAAAGAGAAAAAGCCATAGGAATAGGGTGAAGCTCAAGATGACGAATTCGTTACTGATAAAACTGTTGGGCAGCATGGCTTAGGCACGAGGTCCAAGCAGACTTGCCACACTGTCAACTCCTACAACCAGATCTGCACGTTGGGACAGCCCACCTGAGGAAGAATTGGCATCTACAAAGCAGAGGCCCTCATCTCCAGTGTCAAGAGTAGAGAGAGAAGGAAAGTGACTCCTGCTTATCTCCTTTTTTTTTTTTTTTTTTTTGAGTTGGAGTCTCACTCTGTCGCCCAGACTGGAGTGCAGTGGCCACTCCTGGCCACCGCAGCCTTTAACTGCCGGGCTCCGGCGATCCTTCCACCTCAGCCTTCTGAGTAGCCAGAATTACAGGCGTGCGCCACCATGCCCGGCTGATTTTTTGATTTATTGTAGAGATGAGGTCTCGCCAAGTTGCCCAGGCGGGTCTCGAACCCGCGGGCTCAGGCAATCCACTCACCTCAGCCTCCCAAAGGCACAGGATTGCAGGCTGAGCCACCGAGCCCGGCTGCTTATCTCTTTTTAATATTCATTTCATTCAGTCAGGAGCCAAGGGTCAAGGGATATCACTGCAGCCATTGAGGGAGAGTGAATTCAGGATGGATGAGCAGCTTGGAGCATTCATGCTAGGATCGCTTCCTCCACAAGAAAATAGGACACGTGCGAGAAATTTGCTTCCCTCCCCCGACAACTACCCCGACAACTACTCGACTGGCCTGTTATTTTTATACTGCTGGTTCTTCTGTTGCTAAATACATAATAAAAATGCACATGAGCTTTCTAATCTACATGTTCTCTCTGTTTAGGTCCTACTGTATGATCCACTCTTTGACTGGACCATGAATCCTCTGAAAGCTTTGTATTTACAGCAAAGGCTGGAAGATGAACCTGAGCTCCAGCCCACTCTGAATGCAGACAACCAGCAGCGCAAACGAAATCTCAGGTGAGCAGGATTTTAGAAAAGACCTGTGGTCAGTTTGGATTGTCTTTTTACCAAGGCCCTTTAAACTGTTCACCTCATTGGAGCCTTTGTGTTTCTGACGTTAGTGACACCGACCAAAGTCTCAACAAAGTGGCTGAACGAGTCTTGATGAGACTGCAGGAGAAGCTGAAAGGAGTGGAGGAAGGCACCGTGCTCAGTGTGGGCGGGCAGGTGAACCTGCTCATCCAGCAGGCCATGGACCCCAAAAACCTCAGCCGGCTCTTCCCGGGGTGGAAAGCCTGGGTGTGACCTTCAGCATGTGGACGCCCCTCGAATTCAGCCTCTAGAAACTATATTTCATCTTCATTTTTAATCCACCCATGTACTTTGAATAGAGATTCATATTTAGCTGCGAGAACAGCTGCATTTTTTAAATGTTGAATTTAATATTTGACTTAATCACTCAAATTGCTTTCATGGGCTCCAGGAACATTTCTGCTCTCACCCTTAAGAAATAATGGTTGGCCGGGTGCAATGGCAGAGGCAAGAGGATTGCCTGAGTCCAGGGATTTGAGAACAGCCTGAGCAACATGGCAAGACCTTGTCTCTATAATAAATCAAAAAATTAGCTGGGCGTGGTGACACACATGTCTGTGATTCCAGCTATTTGGAAGACTGAGGCAGAAGGATCACCTGAGCCCAGCAGGCCAAGGCTGTGGTAGCCTTGAGCAGGCCACTGCACTCCAGCCTAGGTGACGTGAGACTCCGACTCAAAAACAAAAAAGGAAAAAGAACTTTAAGATTGTAAACATCTGTAGATCGTGGTAAAGTTACACTGAAAATAAGCATGTCGAAAACAGTGGGATTTTCAGTGGCCAGATCACCCACAGTGTTAGTAAATAACGAAGATGTTACTGAAAGGGTTCGTGGGGTTGCTATTTTTATGAAATGCCCATTGGCCCTTCTCAGTCTGTCACCTTCGTCTTTCTGTTACGCCCTCCTGTGCTGTGCTGGCTGTGCCTTCTCTCGTCAGCTGCAGGTGATCTCCTTGCTGCACTATTAGGTTTCTCCTTTCAGAAACTGCCTTCCATTCTGATTGTGTCATTCTTCAGATCCGCCTGTTACTTGTTTCCTGATGTCTAGTTTTTTGACTTTTCCATTCTAACTCTGTTAGCAATCATCTTAAACATCCATATTATAGTCGCTCTAGTAGTTCTCTTAAGTCAGTCTCGTGCTGTTTGTATCTGTTGGTTGTTGTATTTGATGAGCTGTTTATCCATTTGTGTCACTTTGAAAGGCAAGCTTATTTTCAGCAGACTTTATCTATGGGAATCTTGAGTGATCTGGGTTAAAAGTAAATCCTTCCAGATACGTTTTGTGTCTGCTTATGTCATCATCCCAGGGCTGTTGCTGACACAGACTACTCTCATTTTAGTTTCTTGGCCTTATGGCCTGAACTTCTTGGCTTTCCAGACCTTAGAGGTGGCATCAATTACTGAAAGGAGAAGATCCTCCCAGGCCAAGGGAGACGCACTTCCCCATCATTGCCCCCTGCTCGTGGGCAGAATGTTTTATGAACGCCCTTCCCTGGGTGTAAGCCTTTCCGTGTTCCATCTCTATGGGGGGTGGGAGGAGGTGCGTGCAACTCCTACTCCTTGCCTTTTGCGAGTTCAAAGTTCTCCAGTCCCCGTGTAGATGTTAAAGCTAAAACCCACAGGTAATTGATCGGCAGACTGTCCCTGGGAACTACAGCGTTGCTCATATGCTTACATCCCTAGTTGTGAGTCCCCTTCACTTTTGACCCTAGGGGTTTCCCCGCACTTGCTTACAACTTCTGCTGCGCATTTAAAAGGAAGTCTCGTACGTTTTGTCCAGCATCTCTATGTGCTTTGTTGGAGAGGAAGGGTTTAGGTATCTAGTTTGATATGTAGCCAGAAATGGAACACTTCTGTCCCACAGACTGTCATCATAGCGCAAACGTCTTTTCAAATAAAAAGCCATCTCCAAGGAAAACTCCCTTATGTGTAGGTGGGTATAATCTCTCCTCCATCCTTAGGAAAGTGTTCATCCCAGCTGCAGAGATTAAGAGATGGGTGGGTGGGGCTGGGTGCCATGGCTCACGCCTGCAGTGTCAACACTTTGGGAGACCAAGGCAAGAGGACTGTTCAAGATCAGCCTGGGCAACATGGTGAGACCTCGTCTGTACAACAAAGTTAAAAAACATCAGCTGGGCGTGGTGGCATGCACCTGTAGTCCCAGCTACTTGGGAAGCTCAGGCGGAAGGACCACCTGACCCCAGGAGTCTGAGGCCGTGATTGTGCCACTGCACTCCAGGAGAAGCACAAATTACTGCAGGAGAGGATCCTTTTTCGGTAGTTTGGGTGACAGAGTGAGACCTCAACTCAAATCTCAAAAAAGAAGTGGGTGGTTGAACCTTTTCCTTATTGGTACCTTGAAGGTTATAGAGCAATTTTTCTCCTATGAGTGGTTGGGATTTCTTTCCACTGCCCACAGCACACACTCACTCTTATCTGATCTCCCCACCCTCCGCTCTCTCAAACCAGTCTGTCTCCAGAACTTTTTCACTGTAAACTTCCTGGCTTAGTTTCTGGAGAACTGTTCTGAAAATTGCTTTGCCTTTCAAAATGGCAAACTTATCTTGGTGTTTATCTTTTTCCTACATGCTAGCTACATGACTATTTGGTATATATTGGTAATTTTATTACTGCAATCAAGGAGATGCAATAAATTTAGACTGTCTTTAAGAAAGACTTGAGGCTAGGTGTGGTGGCTCACACCTGTCATCCCAGCACTTGGGGAGGCCGAGGTGAGAGGATTGCCTGAGCCCAGGGTTTTGAGAACATCCTGGGCAACTTGGCAAGACCTCGTCTCTACAATAAGTCAAAAAATTAGCCAGGCGTGGTGGCTTGCGCCTGTAGTTCTGGCTACTTGGAGGCTGAGGTGGAAGAATCGCCTGAGCCCAGCAGGTTGAGGCTGCAGAGGCAGTGAGCATGGGCAACAGAGTGGACTCTGACTTAAAAAAAAAAAGAAGAATCGGGTTCACCATTTAGTTGCTCACAAGGTCGATGAAAACCAAGAGAAGCTGCTAGAAATGCTAATAAATTGTAGACTGCTTGAACAGCTGTATCCAGATTAAGGGAGCTAGTAGCCCTTCCACCATGCTTTGTACTGGTCTCACCTCCCCTGGTACCTATTCAATAAGTATGTCCACAAGCCGTGGTAAGACTGACTGCACAGTATATAGTTAAAATATACGCACTTAAAAATACTAAAAATCTAAGTATAATCTAAAACAAATAAGAGCAAAAAGGAAAAACTTAGGACACTTTAAAACTTTAAAGTAGCCACTGTACTGGTTTGAAATACAGAGATATGTACAATTGCAAGTATTTTAATTCACCTCAATGAAATTATGTTTTATATAGATTTACTTTAGTACTACTGAATGTATTTCCTTGCTGCACTGTTTCCTGAATCTGTGATCAAATGTTTTTGAATAAATAGATCTCAAAGAAAATACCTGCCAAGACTCCTTCATTCTGTTCAGATGGCTGCGTGGCCCGTGTGCCGGGCGTGGGACTGGCCCTCGCGGAGACCAGTGAACGAGGCCGGCAGGGTGCGCGCACAGCGCGGGAGGACGGAGGCTGGTCACACAGTGCCCTAGGGAGCCAGCCACATGGAACCGGCAGATATGCCGCATCTCCGCGCTGTATTCTAGGTGTTCTTAATTACAAAAGGCAAATGAATTCCTTCTTCGGGCCCGGTTGACATTTCTGAAGTTGGCTTCCAGACTTCACTGGATCTGCACTGGAATATGATGTGCGCAAGGACCTGGTGTCCTAAATGTGGAGTGGGCTTTGCAGCTGTTCGTATTGTTTCTAATAGGCAACTTCAGCCCTCTTGAGAGTCTCTGGCTCTTTTGTCTAGTTTGTAACAAAATGAATTTTACCTAAATACAGTGGAATCACACTTTTCACAGAGATTAGAATGGGTCTGTGCTAAGAATGTGCTGAGTAAGGTGGAGATCTCAGATCATAGAGATCACCTCCCTGGAAAAGTCCCCTGCTGTACCTTTAGAGTCCAGCTGAGTTCTGTGTGCAGCTACACAGAGGCATACACGCTCCACCGTGTAGGGCTCGGAAGCAGTGCTGCCAGCCAAGGGCGATTCTGCCTCTCTCTTGTATTTTCTTTCTTTTTTTTTTTTTTTTTGAGTTGGAGTCTCATTGCATCACCCAGGCTGGAGGGCAGTGGCACGCTCACAACCACCCCAGCATCAACCTGCTGGGCTCAGGCGATCCTTCCACCTCAGCCTTCCAAGTAGCTGGAACACAGGCGTGCACTACCAGGCCTGGCTAATTTTTTCATTTACTGTAGAGATGAGGTCTTGCCAAGGTGCCCAGGCTGGTTTCGAACCAGTGGGCTCAGATAATCCTCTCATCTCAGCCTCCCAAAGTGCTGGGATCACAGGCGTGAGCCACCACGACCAGCCTTGCATTTTCAAAACAGACCTTTTGTTAGACTGATGGATACAAAATGGCATCATGTCTCTAATTTGTACCTCACTAACTAGGGAGATTGGATTTTTTTATATATGACTGTTGGTCAGTCAGACTTTTTCTTTGATGAATTGCTTCTGTGTATCTTTGCCAATATTTCTGCTAGTCCTTTGCTGGTTACATACCATTTTTGCTGACATCTTTACTATTCTGTGACTTGTCTTCTCATTCTCTTAAAGTTTTTTTGGTTGACAGACATTAGTATGTTCATTTATGGTTAAGTCTTCCAGGTAAAGATGTTTCTCTCTGTTCCTAGACCTTCTTAAATGTCACCCAACTAAGTTTTAGTTTTCCTTATAGAGAGCTTATGTGAGTTTATCACATTCATTCCTAAGCACTTTTTGTTCTTATAAAAGGCATTTTTTTCATAATTTTTAAAATTTATCATGTACTTAGAATTAAGAAGAGTTTTTGTATATTGATTTTTCTATCCCACAACCTTGGTAAGCTCTCTTATTCCTTCTGGAAATACATCTGGATTCTTTTGGGCTTTTATATAATCATATTATTTGTGAATAATTTCAGAAAAATGTTTTTCCATCCTATGTTTGTTTTTTTTTCCTTGCCTCAGTGTGCTGACTCAGACCTCCCATTAGTCCTGGGGTCGCTAGACATGGTGATATTGGGGCATTCTAGTCCTGTGCCTGACTTCAAAGGCAAAAGCGTTAGCATTTCACCATTAAATTTCTGTTTGCTGCAGGGTTTATTTTTTGTTTTTTAAAAGTACATATTTCCCTTATCAGATTAAAGAAGTTCCTTTCTGTCCATAGGCTTGTGTGAGGTGTTATCACAGATGGTGAATTTTGGCAGTTTATCTGCACTTACTGAAAATGATTATATTCCTAGACTCTGTTAATACGGTGAATGATACTATTTGATTTCCTAGAGTTAAATCATCCTTATACTTCTATTATAAACCCGGCTTGGTGCATTCTATCTATAGCTTAATTTTGTTTGCTAAGATTTTGGTTAGTGTTTTTTTTTTTTTTTTTTTGAGTTGGAGTCTCACTCCTTCGCCCAGGCTGGAGTGCCATGGCCGCTCCCGACCACTGTAGCCTCGACCTGCTGGGCTCCGGCGATCCTTCTGCCTCAGCCTTCCGAGTAGCAGAACTGCAGATGCATGCTACCGCGCCTGGCTATTTTTTATTTTATTGTAGAGACGAGGTCTCGCCAAGTTGCCCAGGCTGGTCTCGAACCCGCGGGCTCAGGCAATCCACTCACCTCAGCTGGTTAGTGCTTCTAAGTGAGAGTTTCTTCCCAGCATTTCTTTAGAAATTTTTGTGGTTTCCAGATCTTGAATCCTAAAAAAAATTAGTAGCAAAATTGAGAAGATAGGAAAAAGTATTATAATTCTCCTGGAAGAATTAAAGCTTAGCAACTAACAGACACATTCCTGATTTGAACGAATCCACTGATAGAAGGCTCATGGGACACTGACATGTAGTATTGGAGGTTAAGGTCAATATTTCCAAACAAAGAAACACTAGGCGAGAAGTGGTCATAATCTCACTTATATAGTTCTTGCCATGAGGTAAGTGTGTGTGCATAGCTGGTCTACGCTAATGGTGAGTCACTTTTTAAAAAATTATGGTAAGCCGGGCTCGGTGGCTCAGCCTGTAATCCCACGCCTTTGGGAGGCTGAGGTTGAGTGGATTGCCTGAGCCCGCGGGTTCGAGACCCACCTGGGCAACTTGGCGACACCTCATCTCCACAATAAATCAAAAAATTAGCCGGGCATGATAGCGCGCACCTGAGTTCCAGCTACTCGGAAGGCTGAGGTGGAAGGATCGCCGGAGCCCAGCAGGTCGAGGCTGCGGTAGCCAGGAGCGTGTCACTGCACTCCAGTCTGGGCGACAGAGTGAGACTCCAGCTCAAAAAAAAAAAACAAAAAACTGAAATTATGCACCCACTTACCAACTCCCTATGTCCCCTTCCCCCAGCCCCTGGGAACCACTATTCTTTCCATCTCTATGCTTTTGACCATCCTAGGTACCACATATAAGCGGATTCATGCAATATTTGCCTTTCGGTGACTGACATTTCATTTAGCATAATGTCCTTATTTTTAAGGCTGAATAATATTCTGTTGGATGTGTATGTGACATTTTGTTTATCCATTCATCCACTGATGGATACTTGGGTTGTCTCCACCTTTCAGCTATTATGAAAAATGCTTTTATGGAGATGAGCATGCAAATTCTCTTCAGAACCCCACTCTGGGTGTATACTCAGAAATGGAATTGCTGGATCATGTGGTCATTCTATTTTAAATTTTTTTTAAAAAACACCTTTTTTTTGGGTAAGAAATCATACTCTTTCCATATGAGCCAGTTTACAATTCTACCAATAGTGCACAAAGATTCCAATTTCTCAATGTCCTCATCAGCAGCTGTTATTTTATGTGTGTTTGTTTTCGACAAGCCATCCTAACGTATGCAGGTGATTCTTGCAGATAGAAGCATTGTATATTTTATACAAATACTATGAGTGGTATTCTAAGAAATAAGTTTCAGAAGCAAAATACATCCTTCAATGAAATGGGCAGTTTCAGAACCTGATTCTGTGCACTGTTGTTAACCTTGCTAGGAGATCTTAATGTTAAATTATTTGAAAACTGCCCAAAGATGTTCCCTAGTGTAGTGTTTGGATATTGACTGTAGACATCTGAATTCTTCATAAATAATACCAAATGTAATATTTCTTATTTGTCAAACAATGTTTGTAGATACTCGTGATGATAAGTGTTGCAAAGATTTTAAGAGAAAAAGAAAATCAGTCAGCTGCCAAATTTATTTTAAACCATTGCAATGTAAAGCAGCACAGACAGAAGGACTTCACAGGCATTTCAAACATTCATGGCATGAAACGAACAAAAACACTGCAAATTATCCTGATAAGTCAATGCCTTCTACCTACTTCTAAGAAAGAAATAATGCCAATTTACACAAAAATTCTTAACCATATTAGAGGAGCCCATTTTATGAGACCAGCATTACCGTTCCACAAAATCAAAGAATTACAAGAAAAAAACTAAAGACCGATATCCTTCATGAACATAGATGCAAAAGTTGTAACAAAATTATTATTAGCAAATCAATTGTATCAATATAAAAAAGAGATAATACATCATGACCAAATGTCATTATTCCAGGAAAGCCAGGTTTGCTTGATATTTGAAAATCAATCAATGTAAATTAATTTTTAAAAACATGTCAGTAGCTGCAGAAAAAGCTTGTGACAAAATTCAACACTCATTCACAATAAAACTCGTCAAACTAGGAATAAAGAGAGTATCTTCAACTTGATCAAGGACATCCATGAAAAACTTGCAGCTTACATCATACTTAATGGTGAAAGACACATTGTTTATCCCCTAAAATCAGGAATAAGTCAAGGAGGCCACTCTTACCACTTCCGTTTCATATTGTGCTGGAGTTTCTAGCCATGCAGTAAGTCAAAGAGAACTTAGTAAAAGACACAACAGAGCCGGGCTCGGTGGCTCAGCCTGTCATCCCGCGCCTTTGGGAGGCTGAGGTGAGTGGACTGCCTGAGCCCGCGGGTTCGAGACCCGCCTGGGCAGCGAGACCTCATCTCTACAATAAATCAAAAAAAAATCAGCCGGGCGTGGTAGCACATGCCTGTAATCCCAGCTACTTGGAAGGCTAAGGCGAAAGGATCGCTGGAGCTCAGCAGGTCGAGGCTGCGGTGGCCGGGAGCGGCCACTGCACTCCAGTCTGGGCGACAGAATGAGACTCCGACTCAAAAACAAAACAAAAAAAAGACACAACAGTTTGAAAATGAAGGAAGGACAGTTATCTTCATTTGTACATGACATAATCATCTATATGTAGAAAATCCTAAAGATACCATATATTTTGTATTCTAGAATTAATAAGGAAGTTTAACGAGATCACATGCTAGAGATCAATATACAAAAAAATTCACAGAACTTCTGCATACCAGCAATGATCAGTTTTAAATTGGAATTTTAAAAAAAGCTTCAAAAATATGAAATAGTTGGGCATATAAAAAATGTGCACTAGAGCCTGGCTCGGTGGCTCAGCCTGTAATCCCAGCGATTTGGGAGGCCGAGGTGAGTGGATTGCCTGAGCCTGCGGGTTCGAGACCCACCTGGGCAACTTGACGAGACCTCATCTCTACAATAAATTAAAAAATCAGCCTGGCGTGGTAGCACACACCTGTAGTTCCAGCTCCTTGGAAGGCGGAGGCGGAAGGATCGCCGGAGCCTAGCAGGTCGAGGCTGCGGTAGCTGGGAGCAGCCACTGCACTTAGTCTGGGCGACACAGTGAGAAGCCAACTCAAAAAAAAAAAGTGCACTGAAATTTACAAAGCATTGCCGAGAAACCAAAGGCCTAAATATACAGAGATGCACTATGTCGGTGGATTGGGAGACAATATTGTTAAGATTGAAATTCTCCCCGAATGGATACATAAAATGGGTGCAATCCTAATCAAAATCCCACTAGGCTTTATGTCTTTGTAGAAATTGAAAGAGTGCCTGTAAAATTTGTAGGAAAATGTAAGTGAACTAGAATAGCCAAAACAGTTTTTGTTGTTGTTGTTTGTTTTTGTTTTCAGTTGGAGTCTCACCGTCACCCAGACTGGAGTGCTGTGGTCACTGGGCTGCTGGGCTCTGGCGATCCTTCTGCCTCAGCCTTCCAAAGAGCTGGAACTACAGGTGCGCGCTACCATGCCTGGCGAATTTTTTTTTATTTATTGTAGAGATGAGGGCTTGCCAAGTTGCCTAGGCGGGTCTCGAACCCGCGGGCTCAGACAATCCACTCACCTCAGCCTCCCAAAGCGCAGGATTATAGACTGAGCCACCGAGCCCGGCTTCAAAACAGTTTTTAAAAGGAAAAACAAGGCTGGAAGTCTTACTAGAGCCACAATAATAATTACAAGCTGGTATTCCAAAAAGACAGACATCAGATCAGTGGAGCAGGACGGAGTTCAGAAATAGGTCTACATAATTACTAATTGATTCTCAGCAAAGGGTCCAATGTCATCTAACAGGGAAAGGATAGTCTTTCCAATAAATGGTGCAAAAAAAGACTAATCTCAAACCTTCCTTCACTGCAATGATCAACCTGAGACAGATCATATATTTAAATGTGAGAGCTAAAATGACAGCATTTGTAGAACTCCTTTAGGGCCTTGGCAGTCAAAGCATGAACCATAAAAGAAAAAAAAACGGTGCCTTGGACATTATTAAAGTCTATTTCTCATCAAAAGACATGGTTAAGAAGATGAAAATGCAAGTTCCAAACCGGTTTAAAAAAAAAGACTTTGTTTTTAGAACATATTTTTTAAGTATTTCAGCACAATATAGGTGATACACAACCTAACTAAAGATTGTTCAAAGATTCGCAAAAAAGGCACTTTTGCAAAAAAGACATTCAGTGGGCAAGCACATGACAAATCCCCAGTCATTTGGAAATGCAAACTAAAATCACAAAAGGTTGCCATTCACTGTTCACATCCGTTAGAACCGCCGGGTGTCTTCCCGGTGGGCCCCTGCCCGGCCTGTTCGCGTTCCCTCTTTTGGTCGGTGCCTGGCGGTGGGAAGCCTCTGTCCTGCGAGCTGGCAGCCCACATTCCACTCAGCCAGGTTCCGGCCCCAGCCGTGCTCGCCCTCCCTGCCCTGGGTCATGCTGTTGCCCCCTTGTGTGACTTTGGGGGCTTTAACATGAGCCCCCCAGGCTGGGTGACCTCAGGGCAAGGCCACTGTGTCTGGGGAGGAAGCCCCTTTGCTTCCCTGCAAGTTGCTGGAGTTTGCTTTCCCTCCCCTCTGCCTTCCTTCTAGAAGGGGCTTCTCGACTGGAACTGGAGAATACACGTCCGTCCCATCGATGCCGTTCGGGGCTGCTGGGTGGACTGGGAACGGGGGCCTGTGACCCTGCGTGCCGACGTGACCGCGCCAGCCCTTCGGTCTTCCTCTCCCTTTAAGCTTCACGCCCCCTGGATGCACTAAAATTTGCTCTTGTTTGCTCCTGGACTGCTGTGACGTGAGGAGATGGTTCTTTAAAGAGAATTCCCTATTTATTTGACCCCAAAAAATCCCGTTAATATATCAATGTGAAATAAACCTTCTTTGCACCTTGATTTGTTTGCTGAAAATGTGAAAGAGTAAAAATGAAGTAACTGGGGGAAAAAAAAGAATAGCTGAAATTAAAACACCAGACAATACTAAGTGGCGCAACTGCAACTCCGTCACTGCTGGTGGAAGTGTGAAATGGAACCACCACCTTAGGAAACATTCTCACACAACAGGCCAGCATAGACTTACTGTTTGTGCCAGCAATCTCACTCCCCGGTATTTCCCAAGGGAAGCGAAGACGTGTCCCCATAAAGACTTGGGCGTGGATGTTCATGGCAGATTTATTCATAATGGGCCCAACCTGGAAACCACCAAACGTCCGTCAGCTGGTGAATGCATAAACACACTGTGATACAAAACACCCTCATTAAAAAAGGAATGAGCCACAGATACAAACAGCATGGACTGAATCTCCAAAGCATGATGCTAAGTGAAAAAAGCTAGACAAAAAAGTCTGCAAGCCGGGCTCGGTGGCTCAGCCTGTCATCCCGCGCCTTTGGGAGGCCGAGGTGAGTGGATGGCCTGAGCCCGCGGGTTCGAGACCCGCCTGGGCAGCGAGACCTCATCTCTACAATAAATCAAAAAATCAGCCGGGCGTGGTAGCGCGCGCCTGTAATTCCGGCTACTCGGAAGGCGGAGGCGGAAGGATCGCCGGAGCCCAGCGGGTCGAGGCTGCGGTGGCCGGGAGCGGCCACTGCACTCCAGTCTGGGCGACAGAGTGAGACTCCGACTCAAAAAGAAAAAAAAAAAAAAGTCTGCACATTGTATGATTTCACTTATATGACATTCTAGAAGAGGCAGAATTTTAGTTGCCGAGAGATCAGGGGTTGTCAGGGGCATAAGGTGGGGTGAGTGAATTGACTGCAAAGATGTACAATTTGTGGGTCATGGAAATGTTTTATTTTTTGTTTTTGTTTTTTTTTGGTTGGAGTCTCACTCTGTCACCCAGACTGGAGTGCAGCGGCCGCTCCCGGCCACCGCGGCCCTGACCTGCTGGGCTCCGGCGATCCTTCCGCCTCCGCCTTCCGAGTAGCTGGAACTACAGGCGCGCACTACCACGCCCGGCTAATTTTTTGTTTTTGATTTCTTGTAGAGATGAGGTCTGGCCAAGTTGCCTGGGCGGGTCTCGAACCCGCGGGCTCAGGCAATCCACTCACCTCAGCCTCCCAAAGCGTGGGATGACAGGCTGAGCCACCGAGCCCGGCGGAAATGTTTTATATCTTGATTGTGGTGGAAATTACCTAACTATATATGTTGTCAAAACTCATCAAACTGAACACTTAAAATAGATGAATTTCAGTACATGTAGATTTTATCAGTCATTTTTCTCTTAGTCATTCATTTTTTGACTGCTCATTTTCACACTTGGGGTATAAGCATTAGTCCATGAGGATACAGACAGGTTTTTGCAGATGCAAGGTGGTAAGTGTGAATGTGGGCAGGCACAGGCTGCTCTGGGGAACACGTGGCCGCTGAGGCTTGGAGAGTGTGGCGAGTCCGGCCCATGACCCAGCAGCCATCTCCAGCCCTTTCTTCCTCCCACCGGGGAAGCTGAATGGCAGATTTTTGCTTTTCTAGTTTCTTTTAGCTAATTGTGCTTCTGGGACCCAGGTTTGTTTAGCAATGCCTAAGGTGACTTGGGCTGGGCTTCTTGTTTTTTTTGGTGGGAGTCTCACTCTTGTCGCCCAGGCTGGCGTGCAGTGCCACACTCGTGGCCACCGCAGCCTCGACCTGTTGGGCTCCGGCGATCCTTCCTGCTCAGCCTTCCAAGTCGCTGGAACTACAGATGCACGCCACCATGCCCGGCTAATTTTTGTGATTTCTTGTAGAGACGAGGGCTCGCCAAGTTGCCCAGGCTGGTCTTGAACCCCCAGGCTCAGGCAATCCTCTCGCCTAGGCCTCCCAAAGTGCTGGGATTCCAGGCTGAGCCACCAGAGCTGGGGCTTCTAATCAGGCTTCTGCTTTTCTGACAAAGGAAAACTTGCCATGCGCCCTTTTTGCTATCTGTCATGGACATGATGTCTGGAGTTTTGACAGGCACAGAAACAAGCCACGTTTTGCAGTTGGTTAAGAGCCTTGCTACTTGATGGCGTTGTTAAATAGCTGAGCGAATTCTCCTTGTGGAATAGCCTATTCGAGGAAAACATCCCTCTTTAATTAAACCACTATTACCTGGATTTTTTTTTTTTTTTTTGAGTTGGAGTCTCATTCCGTCGCCCAGGCTGGAGTGCAGTGGCACGCTCATGGTCACCCCAGCATTGACCTGCTGGGCTCTGGCGATCCTTCCGCCTCAGCCTTCCAAGTAGCCGGAACTACAGGCGTGTGCTACCATGCCCTGCTAATTTTTTTACTGTAGAGACAAGGTCTTGCCATGTTGCCCAGGCTGGTCTCAAACCACTGGGCTCAGGCAATCCTCTCTCCTCGGCTCCCAAAAGTGCTGAAATTACAGGGTTGAGCCAGTGCACTTGACCTCCTCGGGTGTTTAAAATTAATTCTAGCCAAACAAATATGGCCCTTGGTATTCAAGGGTTCCCATCTGCAGATTCAACCAACCACAAATTGGAAATAATTGAAAAATAAAAAACAATACAATAAAATAACACAAATCTAAAATAATACAGCATAACAGCTATTTACATAGCATTTGCATTGCATTGGGTATTTGGAGTAATCCAGAGACGATTTGAGCCATTTGGCAGGCGGTGCCCGGGTGACATCAGGGAATTGAGCATCTGCCAGTTTTG